>CM077674.1:271166903-276166903 GCA_039707655.1 Elymus sibiricus | reverse complement strand
AGCCCCCAGACTGCAAAGGGCCAGGTTATTGGAATCATCCTCAACTCTTGAGACGACACGTGTGCCTGACGAGCCAATTTTTGACAACCATCACACTTGCGAACAATATCCTCGGCATCCGCATGAGCTATAAGCCAGTAAAAACCATGTCGGAAACTTTCGCGACCAAGGATCTTGAGCCAGCATGATGTCCACAATCACCAGAGTGAATTTCATTGAAGCACGACCCACTTCAGGAGAAACACAATGTTGAAAAACGCATGTGATGCTTCGTCTTTGTAACTCGCCATTGACTATGGTCATGGACTTGGACCTCCTGATAATCTGCCGAGCGATGATTTCCTCTGCTGGGAGCTCGCCTCCGCTTAAATATGACAGGTAAGGTACTGTACAATCGGGTATAGTATGAACAGCGTCCACCAATGCCGCCTCTGGATCAGGAATAGCAAGGTCCTCCTCCGTCGGTAACCTGACTGATGGGTTGTGTAGAACATCAAGGAAAACATTGGGTGGAATAGGCTTCCGCTGAGATCCCAAACGAGACAATGCATCTGCTGCCTCGTTAAGCCGGCGATCAATTTGATCGACCTGATATCCCTTGAAATGCCCAGCAATGTTTGTAACTGCGTATCTGTAAGCCGCCATGAGGGGATCCTTGGAATCCCAAGTTCCAGAAACCTGCTGAGCCACCAAATCTGAGTCGCCCAGGCACCTGACTCGGCTTAAGTTCATCTCCTTAGCCATACGGAGTCCATGAAACAAAGCCTCATACTCAGCTGCATTGTTAGTACAGGGAAACATAAGCCTCAAAACATAACAAAACTTATCACCTCGTAGGGAAGTTATCACAACTCCAGCCCCCGAGCCTTCCAATTGCCTTGAGCCGTCAAAGTGAATTGACCAATATGTGGTATCCGGCTTCTCCTCTGGAGCCTGTAACTCAGTCCAGTCATTGATAAAGTCCACCAACGCTTGAGATTTAATGGCAGTCCGTGGCATATATTTGAGATGATGCGGGCCGAGCTCAATAGCCCACTTTGCAACCCGCCCAGTTGCTTCTCTGTTCTGAATTAAGTCTCCAAGAGGTGCCGAGCTGACCACAGTAATCAGGTGCTCATGGAAGTAATGTTTCAATTTGCGGCTTGCCATGAACACACCAAATACCAGCTTTTGCCAATGTGGATACTGCTATTTGGACTCTGTTAAAACTTCACTGACATAATACACCGGGCGCTGAACTGGGTACTCTTTGCCTTCTTCCTTGCGCTCCACAACAACTGCAACACTAACGGCTTTGCTATTAGCGGCAATGTATAGCAGCATTGGTTCCTTCTCCTGAGGGGTAGCAAGGATAGGTGGCTCAGACAACTGCATTTTGAGGGACTCAAAGGCTTGATCTGCAGCATCACTCCAAGTAAAATTATCTGTTTTCCTGAGCAGTTGGTAGAGTGGGATTGCCTTCTCCCCAAGCCGGCTTATAAACCGGCTCAAAGCCGCAACTCGCCCTGCCAGTTTTTGGACGGCATTGATATTGACCGGCTTGGCCAAAGTTGTGATGGCTTTGATCTTTTCTAGGTTGGCCTCAATTCCATGCTCAGAAACGAGGAAGCCCAGTAATTTCCCTGCAGGAACACCAAACACACATTTTTCCGGGTTGAGCTTCATCTGGTAAACTCTCAGGTTATCGAATGTCTCCTTGAGATCGTTCAGTAAAGTCTCTTTCCTCCGGGACTTAACCACAATGTCATCAACATACGCATGAACATTACGCCCGATTTGCTTGTGAAAACAATTCTGGACACAACACTGATAAGTTGCCTGTGCATACTTCAGACCAAACGGCATAGACGTATAGCAGAAAGCTCCAAAGGGCGTGATAAAAGCTGTCTTTTCCTGGTCCTCCTCCTTCATCTTGATTTGATGATAACCAGAGTAAGCATCCAGGAAACATAAACACTCGCAGCTAGCCATAGCATCAATGATCTGGTCAATACGGGGCAGAGCAAAAGGATCACTGGGACAAGCCTTATTCAAGTCCGTGTAATCAACACACATCTGCCAAGACCGGTTTTTCTTCAGAACAAGGACCGGGTTAGCCAACCAGTCTGGATGAAATACTTCCACGATGAACCCGACAGCTAGGAGCCAAGCCACCTCTTCTCCAATGGCTTTGCGTCTCTCCTCATTAAAACAACGGAGATATTGCCGAACAGGCTTAAACTTAGGATCCATGTTAAGGGAGTGCTCAGCGAGTTCTCTCGGTACACCTGGCATGTCAGAAGGTTTCCATGCAAAAATGTCCCGGTTCTCACGGATGAACTCGATGAGCATTCTTTCCTATTTAGGATCCATATTCGCCCCAATGGTGAACTGCTCAGATGGACCACTAGGGGTGAAATCAACTTGCTTTGTATCATGAGCCGACTTGAATTTGAGTAAAGGATCAAACTCAGTAGTTGGTTTCTTCAGAGGAGTCATGTCAGCCGGGTCTACATTATCCCTGTAATATTTTAGCTCCTCAGCTGCGCAAGCTGACTTAGGATAAGCTGCATCTCCTTCCTCACATTCTAATGCAATTTTCCGATTACCCTCGACAGTAATGGTTCCTTTAGGCCCAGGCATTTTCAACTTCAGATAAACATAGCAGGGACGTGCCATGAACCGTGCATAAGCCGGCCTGCCGAATAAAGCATGTCGGCCCAGTGGGAACCAGGGTACCACGTCCCGTCTGCCTCAGGCCCAGAGGACCGTGCTTGGTGGCCGACCCATGAGAGTGGCCCTGCCGCGGCCGCTCCGGAGGAAGCCGCCTCGTGAGGGGCGAGCTTCGCAAGGCCCCTCCCCGCCAGGTCAGGCCCTGCCGAGGCCGCCAAGGACCATGTTCCCTCGCGAGGCTCCCGTCGCGAGGCCTTCTCATGAAGCAAGTCGTACGGCGCCAGCCGCGGGGCTCCGCGCCCAGCACATGGGTGACGTCCCGCTGTCAGGATAAGGACAACGGGGCACGATTAAACCCAGCTTTCCATTCTGGTGATAAGGGAGCAGCGGCGTCTGCCTCCCCCAAAGCGAGCCCCAAAGGCTTTCCTCTTTGGTGATAGAAGATCAAGACGGATCAGCGCGCCAGGACGGAGGTCATCGCCAAGCCCACCAGCGCGTCACAAGGAGCTACTTTGGCAGGTGGAGACCGTCTTTAGTCAGGATAAGCCTGCGCTCTTGTCCCCCTTTTGAATTGCCACCCTGTGGCAACCCTTTCCCACTCATACTTTCGGGGAAGAGGACCAAGGCACTACAAAAGGGACAGGGCCGCCTCCATGTAAGGGGATCGACTCATTCTCCCCACACGTCGTGTACTTGGAGCACAAGCTCTCCACCACAGAGCAATCCAACATAGGCAGGAGTAGGGTATTACACCGCACGGTGGCCCGAACCTGGGTAGCACGCGCATCCCCTTCGTGTCCGGTGAGAGCCAGCGAGTCCGTCGTGCCCCCGTCATAATTGCCGTCGTGTCGTAGGTTGCCAAGCAAAGTCCCCCAGAGTTCGAATCCTAAGTTCTTGGAGAAGTTTCTTGGACGTAGATCCTAGACTCCGACATTTGGCGCGCCAGGTAGGGGGACTTGCCGTCTTCGCACCTTAGACCTCGACGCCAGCATCGACATGGACGCCGCCGCCGCTCACCGGGAACGCGCCGTGCGCCGCGCCTCCGTCAGGGTCCTCTCAACGCCCGCCGCCCTTGGTGCCCCTGGGCGACGCCCTCGCGCCACCACAGAGCCTGCGGGGGAATGCGTGGCCTCCTCCGCCCACCCGTCGGTGAACGAGCTGGCGCACGGCCCCTCCGCTTCCACCTCCTCGCTCGCGCGTCGCGATCCACCCACTCCGCGCGCCGCGCTGCTCATGGCGCAGAAGCTGCTGCGCTACCGCCCCACCGAGGACGCCTACGATGCCAGGCTTGGGCACATCACCGAGCTCGTCGATGCCGCGCGCGATGGCCAGGCACCCTCCCGCTCCCCGTCTGCTCCACCATCCCACGCGGACCGGGCCGGGCACGACGCTCCTTCTCCTCCTCCTCCGGACCGCGACGTGGCCGAGCGCCGCCCCGCTGCACATGCCCCGGAGCCGTCACGCGGCTCGCTCGCGCCGGGCGACGACGGCAACAGCAGCCAGATCGTTCACCGTGCGCCCCCGGACGCGCGCACGGCCCATGAGAGGGCGCGTGACCACCAGGACTGTGTCCTCCATGACGTCGCCAGGGCTGGGCACCAGAACCGCGCAGCCCTCAATGGTGGAGCCGTCACCAACGGGGGCTAACTGGCCCTCGCCCCCGAGCTACGTCGCGTGGTGTGGCCCCACAAGTTCAAGCCAGAGCTCCCTCAGCGCTACGACGGCACCGCAAACCCCATGGAGTTCCTCCTGCTCTACACCATCAGCATCCAGGCCACGAGGGGGGACTCATCGGGTCATGGCGAACTGGTTCCCCATGGCCCTCAAGGACACTGCGCTCGTGGCTCATGAACCTCCTCGAGGCGTCCATCTCTTCATGGGAGGACCTATGCAAGCAGTTCGTCGCCAACTTGAAGGGCACGAGCGACAGCGCCCTCATGATCAACGACCTGCGGAACATGCATCAGTGTAACACCCCGATTTTTGGCCCTTTCTTTTTCTTTCGGATTTCTTCAAATTTTCATTTGGATTTCTTTTTCCGTGGCTCTGTGGTCTTAAAACCTGGTAAGATCTTCTCTCCTGCCACTTCCTAGTGGCTTGTCATTCTCAAATCTATCCCAAGGCCATGTCATTTCCATCTTATCCCAACCCAAAATTCTTTTCTTGGGAATATTCCTTTTTCTATTAAAGGAATAACTCTGTTTGCCCTAGGTTGTGAAGCAACCTATATTTATGTCTATCCAAAAATTCCCACAAAATTCTAATAAATTCTTTGGATCATATCTTCCACTAATATGTCAAAACCCATCCATTCCTAGTTCAAAAATAATTCAGGAATAATCATTTTCCATTCTGTCCAGATTGGCACTTTGTGAAGGAAGTGCTATTTACGTTTTCTTGATTGCCCTCAAAAATTATGGGCACTCTTTCATATCCAAATTATTGCCACATGCCAAAATTCAGCTCCATTTGCCTAGTAAATATTCCTCAGCAAATTTCCAAAGTTTCTGTCCAGAGAGAAGCTTTGTGAAGGAAGTACTACCTATGCTAATCCAAATGAGTTGAAATTTTGGTAGGTCATTTATATGAGAAAATAATAACTCTCCACCAAATTTCATCTCCATCCAACAAACTATGTGAGAACACCTTCAAATTCTTGGTTCTGGTCATAATTTCAGTTTGTGAAACAACTATATATTTTATTGCTTCAAAAATTCTGAAATTAATCCAGGACCTAAATATCCCTATATAATTTGAGCATGCCAAACTTCACATTATTTGGACAAGCCATTTTCTCTGAAAAACTCCTCCAAGATTTTGTCCAGTGAGGAGCATTGTGAAGGAAGTACCATTTTTACTTATCCAATTGGGATGAAATTTTTATGGTACCTTCATATGCCCAAATGATCATGCTACACCAAATTTCAGCTCAATCCAAGCATCCCTGTGAGTGCTGTTTCATGATCAAGTTTCTGGACCAGAATGTGTGGTTGTGAAGCAACTATATTAAATACTGGTCCAAATCATTTCATTTTTCACAGGATGGTAGTCCTTCCTACCCTAAACCTCTGTGACATCCTGGTTAGCTTATATCTCCTCCAATTTGATCACTACTTCCTGCCTAAGTTGGCTACAGCAAACTTCAGTCGATCAGTCTCATCAACTCATAGTCACTTTGGTCGAACCATCACATCAGTGAGACTGTAGGTTGGAGGGACAACGCGGTAGACATCTTTTTGCAGGCCATCGTGCCCTCTCCTCGCCATGCCACGCGGTGACCACGCGGCTGGGAAGCAAATATCGCGCTCTGGATGGCGTTTAGCTTCGGGCACTCCTCTTCTTGTCGTTCCCGCGCGTCCAAGCATGTCTAGCCACTCCGCCGCAGCCACTTGCCCTCCTCGGAGCCCTGGCCCCCTCCTCATTCGCCCTCCTCGCGCCACGGCGACCTTGCTCGCTTGCGCACAGTGGCCGTGTGGCCGACCAGACACCGGACCGCCCGCGTCTGCCCTCCTCTGGCGCTCCACTACTCCTCATTCGTCGCCCTCAACCCCCCCCCCACGCGTGCGCACGCGCACGCGGTCACGTCAGTGCATCCCCCCGAGCGCCCGTGGTGGCATCCGGCGAGGGTATCATTGCCACGGCTATATAAGCCCTCCCCGGTGCTGCCTCTCCTCCTCAACCTCCTCCCCTCCACCCCAGAAGCCTCCCCAACCACTCGCTTGAGCTCGAGGAAGCCTCCCCGCCCGCCATAGCCGCCATGGCAGCCATTCGGTTGTGCTCAAATTGGAGCAATGCTGAGCCCCTCCCTCCTTCCTCACCTCACCACGGAGTTCTCCTAGCCACCCCGATCGATTCCAAAGCCCCAGCCCTTTTCTTCTCGGCCGTGCTGCGCTGCCCATCGCCGCCGTTACAGCCGCCCACCGCGGATGAAGCCCCGCTCTCCTCCGGTGGAATGGGACCCCGTGATGTGGCCTCCTCGACGCGCCTCTCCTTCCTGAGCTCGCCGGTACCCGGAACGCCGGCAACGGTGGCCGGAGTCGCCGGGCTCGCCGTCGGGGCGGCCGGCCTCGCCTCTGCCCTTTGCCCATCGCGGGGAAGAAGAAGAGGACAGGAGAGAGAGGAAGAGTCAACGCGGGCCCCGCCTATAAGAGGCTCAACGGCCAGGCGCTGCTGACTTAAGTGGAGACGCCTTTCGTGGAAATACGTTTTCGCTTTGTGAAGACTTATTTTCGCGTGGCCTCAGATCACAATACGTTTTCCTGCAGTGAAGGCGTATTCTCTGAAAATGCGCTTTCTATTTCAGCCGCCGGCGCCGAAACTGTTAAATAGCGAACGTTCGTCCGTTAAGGCCAGAAATAAACAGTTTTTATTTGATTTTCTGCCTAACGAACGAACGGCCGTAACTCCGCAACCATAACTCCGATTCAGGTCATTCCAAAGCCCACGATCTCAGTTCGTCGAGCCCGTTCCGATGGTATCATTTTCATGAGGTTGTCACACTGTGAAAATGACCATTTTTCCCTTGCCCTTAAAACAGCTCCGCCGAGAGGGAAGCTGTTCCGACGATTCTTTCCGTGAATGCATCGCACCTCTCCCCGATGAATCCTTCATCCCCAGGCAAGCCACAACAGCCACTTGCATGATGGCATGGCAAGTAGCCATGGTTTCTACTTGAATATTTAATAATTGTTTGTTCATTTAATTATTTTGTGAATGCTTCGAATATGCTTGTGAATCCATGTCCATGCTTATGCCATGTTCATTTTCATCTAGTGAGTGAAATAATTAATTGCTAATGTTATCATTATCATGTTTCATTCTTGTAATCATTTTCGATGCTAGTGGTAATGATATGCTCACATGCATAGTGATGGTTGGTTATGCAAATACTTGTTATATTCATGATCGTCATTATGCCATGATCATTTGCATCCCGTAGAATAAATGATCCATCATTGTTGGTGTTATGTTGTTAAATGGTTATGTTTCCCATCCATGTTTATGTTGATATCATGTTCATATGCATTATCATTTTATTATGACTCAGCTCATCACCATTCAAGTTAAACCTGACATTAATCGAACTTGAACAAATCTGTTGGCTGAGTCATGGTGCCACCGAATCGAGCTCATCAGTGCAACCACAGTTGCCTGGATGGGGAGACCCTAATGCGGTCTATTGTCATGCCTCTCACCGGTGCCTCCTACGAGGGAAGGTTATGGGTGCGCGCTACCCTGATCAGGTAGGCTACCATAGCCTTGAGGACCCGAGTTTTGATGGTACCGAGGTCCCCGTTTGGGACGATGTTTATGTTTGGCCACGACGGTGGCAGCCACAGAGGTGGCAGATGTCACATGTTGGCATCGGGGTCACCCAGGACATAGCCCAAAGGGGAGTTTGTCGGAGTGGCCGGGAGAGTGTCATGCAATAGACTGGTTTTGTCGGAACGTCGTTGGTCCACCCGAATGGGAGCACGAGGCCATGAGTTCCGTAGTGTGGGTACAGTGTACTAACCTATGCAGAGTGTATAATCTATCGATAGCCGCGTCCTCGATCATGGACACATTTCGTAGTAGGTCACACTATGGGTCAACAGAAATAATAACCTGAATAATAAACAACCCCGGTTCGATGAGAAAAGAAGTTGGTTGATCTTTATGTGTGGTCACGAGATGATCACGATGGTATTCTTGATGATGGTTGATCATGAGGTGATCGTGTGATGATCACGACGGTAAGAAAGATTGATACCTAAGGTGGTTACGAGATAACCCCCGAACAGAGTAAGTTGGTCCATGAGACCTTAAACGCCGACCCCTTGCATGCTAGTGCTAGTATCATCCTGTTCATATCATGAATTATATGTACATGCCATGCTCATGTTGTTCTAGTAGTATCGTGTTCATCTTTGATGATTAACCTGTAAATGCCATGCTGTTGTATGTCTTGATTGCTTTGGTTGCTATGAGCTTGCGAGTACATTCAAAGTACTCACCTGGCGTGTCATGCCAGATTGCAGGTCATGCCGTGATTGCTTGTTTGTCGAGGATCCCGAGGTTGCGCTCTAGGATACGTCCCAGCCAGAGTCCCTGCGGAGTGGAGTTCATCACCGTCGTCGTTGTTCCGCTGCTAGAGTTTATTCCTCTTCGAGATGTTCCGCTGCTAGCATAGAACTACCTTAGCAGGCGAAGTGTCGCCGTGCCCCTGTAACCTTTGTAATATCGGACCCTTGTACCCCGTTTATTCGTAATAAAGAGCTGATTTGTTCTATGCCAAGCAGTGCCGTATTCCAGAAGACTTGATCTCTGGGCTGGAATACGGGGTGTTCCGGTCTCTCTGAGCCGGGGTGCCACAGCGATTGGTATCAGAGCAAGTTTGGCTGTAGGACGCCCTAGTCAGCGCGAGCGTTAGAAACTGGTAGTTTAGAGTCTAGCTTGCTTGCTGCATTTGGCTGTTGTATTTGTTTGCTGCATAGCATGCATGTAGACTTATTATCTTGTCACTAATGGTTGATCTTGTGAGTGTAGGTGGCATCGGTTTCGATCCACTACCTGCACCCTCCAGCTTTGCATACCCGCTTTTCGGTGTTTGACGTCATCTCCGTCCCAGCGGAGTGATGCCAAAGTACCAAGTGTTCCAGACACCACTTGCAGGTATCGCGCTGATATCTTTCCGCCAGCCACCTATTGTTTCGGCGGTAGACATGCTTCTACCCCGGATCTTGCCATCCAACCCGCCGTTTGGCAACCCTCACTGGTCTTTGTTACCAGAAAAGGCAATGCCAGCAGGCCCTTCTTTCCACCGCTATCCTACCCTATCTGGACGAGTACGGCTCCCTTCCGTACGCTTGATGATGATGTGGTCGTGACATCCGTGTCTCGCTACATGATCACCGAGTCCGTTCTCATTCCTAAGCCCGTTCAGATGCAACCGGTGTTAAGCCAGCGCTTGGTGTAGCTCTGTTTACACCAACCCCTCCACACGTTGATCCATTCTCGTGCACACCTTCACAGCATATTAGATCGTAGTACCAGAGTTCCCTCAAGAATTGTGTGCTTAGGTAGGCATGCATAGTGAGGTGAATAGCTGTAAAATGTGATGTTGCTTGTATGTAATCTTAATGTTGTGTGTGCTTTTGTTCAGTCGTTTCTTTTGTTTCTTTCTTTGGGCCTTCGGTGTTACCTTCTTTCCCCTTATGAAAGTTGCTCATCAACCGACACCGGACTCGAAGAATCAGTGAGGGATTCAAATATTTGGAAGCTCAGCTAAACAGTATGGAATTATCAATGGACTGCATGGTATTGAGAATATCTGATCTGAATGCAAATGTTATCCTACATTGATTATCAGCATCAGATTTACATCAGTGGAGCAACCTTCACAGCAGTAATAAACCAGCTGGAAGACAATCTGTGTGCAAGACAACAGTACATTTCGAGTCAAAGGAATATCAAGGCATTCAGTCCGCATATCACAGAGAGAAGCTTCTGGTATAAGCAACCCAGTCTCCCTCTGCATTCTACCAGGGAAGCTTACGATGCAAGGTTCTGCAGTCTTCCTCGGTATGATATGTGGATAGCTTCCAGTATAAGATACTCAGTCCTCTTCGGTAAGCCACCGCAAAAAGCTTCCGGCATAAGACACCGAATCGTCCTCAGTGAGCAACCAAGGGAGAATCTTCTGAAGCGCAGTACCCAGTCTTCTTCAGCACGCTATCCCGGCAAAAGCTTTGAGTGCAAGACATCCAGTCTTCCTCAGCACGCTACTCTCAATGGCTTCCAACACAAGCTATCCAGTACGGCACTACAAACAGTCATCGGTATTGGTGCAAGATATTACACAGTAAGTTGGCAGCATATGGCAATGCATCCCAAGAATCAGATCCATAATAGTTTGTCAGAAGCAAGAATCCGTCAACACACAAGTGTCTGCCTCAGGAATCAAATGCTCAGGTACATATGCTTCCATATATATTGTGAGCATGCTGCCAAGGTCATGCAAGTCACTCATACGATGATGCAAGCACGGTGAGGATCCAACAACCACAGGAAGAGAAAGAAAGCCAGTATATTCCTCAGTGTATTGCAATGACCGACAAGCTATGAAGCAAGACAATGTTGGGACAATAATCTTGACAGTGGATATCAAGGCCAGCTTCCTCCCAACTGACAAAGTAATATCATTAACGTCTGTCACTGTCATGTATGATTGACCACAACAGTGAGCTCAATACAAGTAACTGTGAACCTGGTATATGATCCTGATGAACCTTTGCTTACCTTTCCCTGGTAACGGCACCACGCCTGTGTTCTGAGCTGCTTGCGGCCGTCCGGGTTGGATGCCGATTTTATATTTCTCTTTTCAACAACTGGCCCGTGTTCTGAGCTGCTTTTCGGCCGTATCGGGCAGCTGTTGAGTTTCTTTCTGTACCAGTGACCCTATGCTCTAAGCTGTTCTTCGGCCGTCTTAGGGAACTGCTACATTCTTCTTATCAACCCTGCCTCATGCGCTGAGCTGCTTTTCAGCCGTCGTGAGCCATGGTTGAGTTATTTCAGTAATGTCCTAGATCTGAGTTGTAAAGACCGTTCTGGTGGCTACTGATTTATTTGCCGATTTCTTGCAAAGGTTCGGATGATCATTGCCTTACAGTGAGAGCTTGAGAGATGATAAACTTGCCATTCAAACGTCGCTGCACTGTCTGAGGATAAGGATAAGGTATGCCTGCCGGAATATTGCACCTGACAACACCAATGGTCACACAAAGAATTAAGGGTGCATAAGACCAAGTCCTTTCATCAAGGGATTCAGAAAAAAAGAACAATAATGAAGAAGCAAAACCGGCAATACATGTATGATAATCAGGGCAGGAACAACACGGTACAGATACCCAAGACAGTCTAATTCCGTTATGATCATCATGAACACACACCCTAGGGGTCTACTCTGTTTGTAAGGACCTCATATCAAGGTGACAGTCAAATCATCGGTACGGATTCGAGACAGTGGAGCCAGCCAAGGTAATTCAGAACTACCTTCAAGCAGTTAGACTCTGCCAAAAGAACGGCTATGATTCTCAGCATTGTTTTGAACCCAGAGGTCATGCATCTAGTAACCCGATGCAAGGAGTAAATGTTTCGTGCCCGAAGAGGAAATTTGTTCACGACTCCATTGATACTATCAGTGATGGATGGAAGAATGTCACGTCGAATGGAAGTCACTCCCGGACTTATGGAAATCCCGGTCATGATAATATCAGACAAGCCAGCAGACGTAAAAGAATTGAAGTTAGAGCACGGATGAACATATGAAGGAAGACCTGTCAGAATGTGGGGTATGGTGAAGTAAACCACCCCAGAGCAAGGCAGTCCGTCAGATGCAATTCAGTGGGAACAATTTATAAAGGAAAAGGATACCCGAGTTGGAAACGGTTTCCTTAAGTCAGAATATTCATACATGTTCCCTGAGCAACCAAATCTCGAGGACGAGATTTATCGTAAGGGGGGTAGGTTTGTAACACCCCGATTTTTGGCCCTTTCTTTTTCTTTAGGATTTCTTCAAATTTTCATTTGGATTTCTTTTTCCGTGGCTCTGTGGTCTTAAAACCTGGGAAGATCTTCTCTCCTCCCACTTCCTAGTGGCTTGTCATTCTCAAATCTATCCCAAGGCCATGTCATTTCCATCTTAGCCCAACCCAAAATTCTTTTCTTGGGAATATTCCTTTTTCTATTAAAGGAATAACTCTGTTTGCCCTAGGTTGTGAAGCAACCTATATTTATGTCTATCCAAAAATTCCCACAAAATTCTCATAAATTCTTTGGATCATATCTTCCACTAATATGTCAAAACCCATCCATTCCTAGTTCAAAAATAATTCAGGAATAATCATTTTCCATTCTGTCCAGATTGGCACTTTGTGAAGGAAGTGCTATTTATGTTTTCTTGATTGCCCTCAAAAATTTTGGGCACTCTCTCATATCCAAATTATTGCCACATGCCAAAATTCAGCTCCATTTACCTAGTAAATCTTCCTCAGCAAATTTCCAAAGTTTCTATCCAGAGAGAAGCTTTGTGAAGGAAGTACTACCTAGGCTAATCCAAATGAGTTCAAATTTTGGTAGGTCATTTATATGAGAAAATCATAACTCTCCACCAAATTTCATCTCCATCCAACAACCTATGTGAGCACACCTTCAAATTCTTGGTTCTGGTCATAATTTCAGTTTGTGAAACAACTATATATTTATTGCTTCAAAAATTCTGAAATTAATCCAGGACCTAAATATCCCTATATCATTTAAGCATGCCAAACTTCACATAATTTGGACAAGCTATTATCTCTGCAAAATTCCCCCAAGATTCTGTCCAGTGAGGAGCATTGTGAAGGAAGTACCATTTTTTACTTATCCAATTGGGATGAAATTTTTATGGTACCTTCATATGCCCAAATGATCATGCTCCACCATATTTCAGCTCAATCCAAGCATCCCTGTGAGTGCTACTTCATTATGAAGTTTCTGGACCAGTATGTGTGGTTGTGAAGCAACTATAATAAATACTGGTCCAAATCATTTCATTTTTCATAGGATGGTAGTCCTTCCTACCCTAAACCTCTGTGACATCCTGGTTAGCTCATATCTCCTCCAATTTGATCACTACTTCCTGCCTAAGTTGGCTACAGCAAACTTCAGTCGATCAGTCTCATCAACTCACAGTCACTTTGGTCGAACCATCACATCAGTGAGACTGTAGGTTGGAGGGACAATGCGGTAGACATATTTTTGCAGGCCATCGTGCCCTCTCCTCGCCATGCCACGCGGTGACCACGCGGCTGGGATGCAAATGTCACGCTCTGGATGGCGTTTAGCTTCGGGCACTCCTTTTCTCGTCGTTCCCACGCGTCCAAGCATGTCTAGCCACTCCGCCGCAGCCACTTGCCCTCCTCGGAGCCCTGGCCCCCTCCTCCTTCGCCCTCCTCGCGCCACGGCGACCTTGCCCGCGTGCGCACAGTGGCCGTGTGACCGACCAGACACCGCACCGCCCACGTCTGCCCTCCTCTGGCGCTCCACTACCCCTCACTCGTCGCCCTCAACCCCCCCCCCCCCATGCGTGCGCACGCGCACGCGGTCACGTCAGTGCACCCCCCCCCCCCCCCCGAGCGCCCGTGGCAGCATCCGGTGAGGGTATCGTTGCCACGGCTATATAAGCCCTCCCCGGTGCTGCCTCTCCTCCTCAACCTCCTCCCCTCCACCCCAGAAGCCTCCCCAACCACTCGCTTGAGCTCGAGGAACCCTCCCCGCCCGCCATAGCCGCCATGGCAACCGTTCAGTTGTGCTCAAATTGGAGCAATGCTGAGCCCCTTCCTCCTTCCTCACCTCACCACGGAGTTCTCCTAGCCACCCCGATCGATTCCAAAGCCCCAGCCCTTTTCTTCTCGGCCGTGCGGCGCTGCCCATTGCCGCCATTATAGCCGCCTACCACGGACGAAGCCCCGCTCTCCTCCGGTGGAATGGGACCCTGTGATGTGGCCTCCTCAACGCGCCTCTCCTTCCTGAGCTCGCCGGTACCCGGAACGCTGGCAACGGTGGCCGCAGTCGCCGGGGCTCGCCGTCGGGGCGGCCAGCCTTGCCTCTGCCCTTTGCCCATCGTGGGGAAGAAGAAGAGGACAAGAGAGAGAGGAAGAGTCAATGCGGGCCCCGCCTGTAAGTGGCTCAACGGCCGGGCCCAGCTGACTTAAGTGGAGACGCCTTTCGTGGAAATACGTTTTCGCTTTGTGAAGACGTATTTTCGCGGGGCCTCAGATCAGGATACGTTTTCCCACAATGAAGGCGTATTCTCTGAAAATGCGCTTTCTGTTTCAGCCGCCGGCGCCGAAACTGTTAAATAGCGGACGTTCGTCCGTTAAGGCCAGAAATAAACAATTTTTATTTGATTTTCTGCCTAATGAACGAACGGCCGTAACTCCGCAACCGTAACTCCGATTCAGGTGATGCCAAAGCCCACGATCTCAGTTCGTCGAGCCCGTTCCGATGGTATCATTTAAATGAGGTTGTCACACTATGAAAATGACCATTTTGCCCTTGCCCTTAGAACAGCTCCGCCGAGAGGGAAACTGTTCCGGCGATTCTTTCCGCGAATGCATCGCACCTCTCCCCGGTGAATCCTTCATCCCCAGGCAGACGACAACAGCCACTTGCATGATGGCATTGCAAGTAGCCATGGTTTCTACTTGAATATTTAATAATTGTTTGTTCATTTAATTATTTTGTGAATGCTTCGAATATGCTTGTGAATCCATGTCCATGCTTATGCCATGTTCATTTTCATCTAGTGAGTGAAATAATTAATTGCTAATGTTATCATTATCATGTTTCATTCTTGTAATCATTTTCGATGCTAGTGGTAATGATATGCTCACATGCATAGTGATGGTTGGTTATGCAAATACTTGTTATATTGATGATCGTCATTATGCCATGATCATTTGCATCCCGTAGAATAAATGATCCATCATTGTTGGTGTTATGTTGTTAAATGGTTATGTTGCCCATCCATGTTTATGTTGATACCATCTTCATATGCATTATCATTTTATTATGACTCAGCTCATCACCATTCAAGTTAAACCTGACATTAATCGAACTTGAACAAATCTGTTGGCTGAGTCATGGTGCCACCGAATCGAGCTCACCAGTGCAACCACCGCTGCCTGGATGGGGAGGCCCTAATGCGGTCTATTGTCATGCCTCTCACCGGTGCCTCCTACGAGGGAAGGTTATGGGTGCGCGCTACCCTGATCAGGTAGGCTACCATAGCCTTGAGGACCCGAGTTTTGATGGTACCGAGGTCCCCGTTTGGGACGATGTTTATGTTTGGCCACGACGGTGGCAGCCACAGAGGTGGCGGATGTCACATGTTGGCATCGGGGTCACCCAGGACATAGCCCAAAGGGGAGTTTGTCGGAGTGGCCGGGAGAGTGTCATGCAATAGACTGGTTTTGTCGGAACGTCGTTGGTCCACCCGAATGGGAGCACGAGGCCATGAGTTTCGTAGTGTGGGTACAGTGTACTAACCTCTGCAGAGTGTATAATCTATCGATAGCCGCATCCTCGGTCATGGACACAGTTCATAGTAGGTCACACTATGGGTCAACAGAAATAATAACCTGAATAATAAACAACCCCGGTTCGATGAGAAAAGAAGTTGGTTGATCTTTATGTGTGGTCACGAGATGATCACGATGGTATTCTTGATGATGGTTGATCATGAGGTGATCATGTGATGATCACGACGGTAAGAAAGATTGATACCTAAGGTGGTTACGAGATAACCCCCGAACAGAGTAAGTTGGTCCATGAGACCTTAAACGTCGACCCCTTGCATGCTAGTGCTAGTATCATCCTGTTCATATCATGAATTATATGTACATGCCATGCTCATGTTGTTGCCATGCTCATGTTGTTCTAGTAGTATCGTGTTCATCTTTGATGATTAACCTATAAATGCCATACTGTTGTATGTCTTGATTGCTTTGGTTGTTGTGAGCTTGCGAGTACATTCAAAGTACTCACCTGGCATGTCATGCCAGATTGCAGGTCATGCCGTGATTGCTTGTTTGTCGAGGATCCCGAGGTTGTGCTCTAGGATACGTCCCAGCCAGAGTCCCTGCGGAGTGGAGTTCATCACCGTCGTCGTTGTTCCGCTGCTAGAGTTTATTCCTCTTCGAGATGTTCCGCTGCTAGCATAGAACTACCTTAGCAGGCGAAGTGTCGCCGTGCCCCTGTAACCTTTGTAATATCGGACCCTTGTACCCCGTTTATTCATAATAAAGAACTGATTTGTTCTATGCCAAGCAGTGCCGTATTCCAGAAGACTTGATCTCTGGGCTGGAATACGGGGTGTTCCGGTCTCTCTGAGCTGGGGTGTTCTCTCGGGAGGTGAACACGGCCCTCCCATCGCTCGAGTCCATCGGCCGCCTCAAGTGGTCCGAGTTCCCCATCGCCTTCGACTCCAGCGACCACCCCAAGTCCACGAAGGGCGTGTGCGCTGTCCCCCTGCTGTGCACCCCCACCATCAGCAATGTCGCTGTCACCAAGACCCTCATCGACGGAGGCGCCGGCCTCAACGTGATCTCCACCGAGACCTTCAAGACGCTCCAAGTGCCCTACGAGCGCCTGATGCCCACCAGGCCCTTCTCGGGCGTCACTGACGGCTCCACGGCCCCCCTGGGGCAGGTGCACCTTCCCGTCACCTTCGGCACCTGCAAGAACTATCGTACGGAGTTCATCGTCTTCGATGTGGCTCACATCGGCCTGCCTTACAACGCCATCTTGGGCTACCCGGCGCTCACCAAGTTCATGGCCGCGACCCACCACGCCTACGGCCTGGTCAAGATGCCCGGCTGCCGCAGCACCCTCACCGTCCGCTGCGAGGAGAAGGATGCGCTGCAAACCCTCGAGCACGCCTACAAAACTGCCTCTGTCACATACCCGGCCAACGAGGACGCGCCTGGGCCTGCCGGGGAGACGCCCGTGAAGAAGAAGCCCGTGCTCCCTTAGGAGCGGGTCGAGTCCAAGAAGGCGTCACTGGATGGGGGCGAAGCAGGCCCCTCCCTCGCCGCTGGCGGCGGGCCCTCCCCCAAATAGGAAGGCGCGTTCATCACCTTCCTCCGGGCGTGCCCTGATGCGTTGGCTTGGACAACATCAGGCGCGCCCAGCCTGCCGAAGGAGGTGATCGAGCACCAGTCAGCTGCGTGCCGGAGCGCGCGGCCCGTCAAGCGCGAGGAATATCGTCAAGCACCCAAGAAGCAGGAAGTCGTCACCCAAGAGGTCAACAAGCCCCAGGATGCTGGAATCGCCCATGAAGCCCCCCACCCAGGAGGATCGCCAGCCTCACCCCCATCGCCAGGCCGCGCGATAGCGTGCGCATGTGTGTCGACTTCATCGCCCTCAACCAGGCTTGCCCCGCAGGCCCCTTCCCTCCTCTGCGCATCGCCACAGGCTCACCCTGGCTCACGCGCATGCCGTTCGACCTGGAGGGTGCCGCAGCCACCTTCGCGAGGCTGATGCGCATGAGCCTGGAGCCCCACATCGCAAGGACTACGGAGGTGGTTAACACTCGCCCACCGACCCACCGTGGCCCCACTCATGATGGCGGCGGGTGTTCTGGTACTAAACACATGGAACGCCCGCCATCACCATAAGTTCTATCCGTGCTCCACGGATACGAGCGACATGGAGCTGTACATGCTCCGGGGCTCTCTCTACCCACGCTGCCTTCGGCACGTGAGAGCTCCTTCCCACTCTCGTGGAAGCCCCATGCTCAGCGTTGGCGGATGCCCCATGCTCCGCGCTGGCAGCTTACTTGAGGGGCCCTCGGCCGTCACATCCTCAAGCTGACCCGTGTCGAACACGGCAGCATGTATCTTTTTGTTATGTAATGAACTTGCTTCATGCATTAGTAAAGCTTATTTCCTCAAAACCCCGTGTGCTTGCCGCTGCAGGGCGCGCGCTCATGGTCTCGCCCGTGCCTGTCACGCGAGCGGGGGCTGGGCACGGTGTCTGTGCTAGGGTCAGTCCCAGCAGCACTGAAAAACCCAAGCGACTGAGCTCTGGCTCGCGGGCTTGCTCCCGTGCATGTCACCTCACCAGGTCCTTGGTGCTCTTGTCTCCTCGCGTAACACCCACAGGCGACCTCGCGAGTGTGCCCTGCTGCACTATTTGCAAAAACTTGGCAGTTTCCCTGGTGCAGGATACGAAGGCCTCAGGAGCCCTCCTCGGGAGGCCTCACGGCGGGTCCTACGGACGGAGGGCCTCACGGGGACTGCGCCCCACGAGCCGCACTCTGCGAAGGACTCGCCCCAAGCCGCGCGCCTTGAAGGAGCTAAGTCTAAAGTACCCCTCGGGTCTTCTTCCCTCTCGTTTCTCTCTCGCGGCTTCCTGATTTCCTTGGCACGAGCCGCCTGCGCGTCAAGGGGGGGACCCTGAGCATCGTGCCTCAGAGACTCCTACCAGCCCTAAGAGCCCTACACCCTCTGGCCTTGCCGAGCGCATGCTCCGGGCATACCAGCGACGGCTGTAGCTTGCCACGGGGGCTGGGTCCCAGCAACGCAGGGCGCGAAGGCAATGTAAAAAGGGAATAAAGGCCTCGAGGGAAAGCGAAAACACATGAATCATTAAGTGCTTATAGCAAGAGTACCATGCAAACATTTTCATGCCCCCGCGGGGCCACGTCTATCCTATTACAGCAACAGGTCAAGGAGAATTTAGGCGCGTGAGGCGATGCCATCGCCGCTCCCACCGCCGTCACGAGGGGGCTCGCCGCCGCCGCCGCTGACTTTAGGCTTGAAGGCGCACAGCCCGACGAAGCCAGCCACGCGCTCCCTCACAGCGTCCTCAAGGGGTTCGCGGAGCTCTGCCAGGACAGGGGTCACCACCCGCCCAAAGTCAAAGTGATCGTCGAGGTGGAGGAGGTTGCTGAAGAGTCGCGTTGTCGCCTGGGTCAACAGGTCACGGCACGCTTCCTCGACTGTGGCATCCGTGTCCAGCAGCTGCTTCTTGAGGTCGTCAATCTCGGCTTGGAGCTCGTCTCGCTCGGCCGCGAGACTCCTCTGCTCGTCGAGAGCGGCCTGGGCAGCCGCTAGCTCGCGCTCCTTCGCCAGCAGGCGCTCCCGTTCTGTCTCCTGAGCAGACGCAGATGCCACGAGCTCGCCTTCCCGGGTCTTGGCGTTCGCCTCGCGGGTAGCGACCGCCTCCTGGGACCTATGGATCTCCTCCTCGCGCTTCGGGAGCTCAGCTTCACGGGTCATGAGCCGACCCTCGAGGGCCTCCGCAGCCTACTCCAGTGCCTTAAGCCGGCGCTCGCGCGAGGCAGCTTGCTCCTGGAGCGCCTTCTCATAAGCGTCCGCCTCCTCCCGCCGCCGCTTGGCCTCCTGGGCATCTTTGAGAGCCTTTGCGAGGGATGCCTGGGCATCGTTGGTGAGCTGCTCGTGCTGCGCCCGCGCCTCCTCATCCCGCTGGTGGTCGAGTTTCGCCGCCTCCCGAAGCTGGCTCCACCCGTCCGCCAGCCTCCGCCGCTCCTTGGCCTGGAGCTCCACCTCCTTCCTGAGCTCGCCCTCAAGGACCTCGAGAGCCGCCTTGACGATGTTGACGGCCCCGCCCCAGGGCGCAGTGCCACTCTCCCCCAGCACCAAGGCGTGACTCGCCCGGGCCTCCTCGCCGCCCGTTGGCGATGCCGGACGAGAAGGCGCGATCTCGGGCCCCTTCGGCAGGCCCACGCCGTCGCCCCCAGCGGGGGTCCCGCTCGCTGTCTGACGTGGGGGGCCTAGGATGGCCACCCCCGATGCGGGCGGCGCCGCCTCTCGCTCCGGCATCACCTTGGACACCTAGAGGGCCAGGTGCTCGGGCCCGGGGATGGCCCCCGTAAGGGCTACGGTGAGCCCCGCTACCACAAGCATGGGAGGCGTTTCCTCGCGCTGGAGGGCTGCCTCCGCGTGCCCCTGGGAGAGCGCCCCCTGGCCATCGGCGGTCTCACCCCTGCCCTCTGGCCGCCACTCGGTCTCCTCGCTGCCTCCCACCGGACTCGCCGCCGGGTGTGCCGGCACGGCGGGCGAGGCGACCTTCAGGAGAGGGGAGGGCCCCTCGACCTCGGCTTTCCTCCTCTTGGCCTTCTCCTCCTCGGCGGCCAGATCGAGGTTCCTGCGCAGGCGAAGGCTCATCAGGACCACACTGGTCAAAAGGCAGAGATCGATTGAGGGGGAACAAAGGAACTTACTCGTCTTTAGGGTAAAAGCGCCTCCTCTTCCGCTCCTTGGTGGTGCCGCCGCTGCTGCCGCCCCCTTCTCGCGGCGCGCTTGGGCGACCGCCCGAGTGCGCAGCATGAGCCTCGTCGAGGTTGGCGGCCTTGGCGGTCCCCTCTGCCCACTCCTCAGGGGGCTCGTCGGCCTCCGTGGCATCATCTCCTCCGTCCCTTGCCAGCACGGGCCTGGCCGGCACGACGCGAAACGCATCCCCGTCGTCACCCTCGTCCTCGCCTAGCCGAAGTCGGCGGTGTGCCAGCGGAGACGGAGGGGATGGCGGGGACGACTCCTCGCTGCTCTCCGTCGCGGAGAAGGAGGCCTCATGGTTGCCCGAGGTGGACCCTGACTTCGAAGAATCCTCGGGAAGCTCGTCAGGCTCCTCGAGGTCCATCCGGACCAACCCCCACTGGTCGAACTGGGGCATAGCCTCCACCATCTCATCCCTGTTGGACCAGCGGTACAACGGGCGCGCGTCGCGAGGCATCTCCTCTGCCTCCACGGGAAACAAAACTTCCCAAGCCGGATCCGGTCCTCGGCACTGGTGATCTTCCACACCGGGTGTGAGCGCTTCTGTAGGGGCGCGATGCGGCGGCGGAGGAATTCCTTGGCAATCATGCCCGCCGTGAGCCCGGCCTGGCGCAGTTCCGCCAGGCTCTCTAGAATCGGCCTCACGGCAGCGCCGCTGAGCTTCTTGTGCTCCCAGCGGGGGGTCTTCTCGGCCGGCTCGGTGGGGATAGCCAAGAGAGGGATGTCTGCAGGGCATCAACATAGACCCAGCGCGACCTAAAGTTCTCCACGTTCTTCAAGATCCTCATGTCGTTGAAGACCTTGCCCATCTCGTCGTCGATGCGGAAGGAGGCCCCTCCGGTGCGGTGGTTCCCTGAGAAGAAAACCCGCAGGCTGTAAAAGGTTCGGAAGAGCGCCACAGATGGCATCACTCCCAGGAAGGCCTCACAGAGTTACGCGAAGAGGGCTAGAACGAGGACGGAGTTGGGGTGGAGGTGGAGAAGACGAATCTCATAATGCTCAAGAATGGTGAGGAGGAAGTCAGAGAAGGGCGGCACCAGCCCGGCGAAGAGTGAGTGGTAGAAGACAGAGACCACTGTGGGTCCGAGGTCTTGTCATGGGTGCGAGCCCGGCCAGATCTTGGTGGTGCCTCCCTCGAAGTGCGCGAAGGCCAAGTGGGGGCGGGCCTTGGCTAGCCCGCTCTCATTGATGGTGGCCGGCAGCAGGGCCGGACCCAGCTCCACCGCCGGCGCACTCTTGCTGGAGGAGGCCTCGGCGGTCGCGGGTTTCTTGCCTGGGGCCATGGCAGAGGAGCGATTGGAAGTTGGAGGAGGAGTAATAGGGGAACTGCTCGCGCGGGATGAAAGGGCAAGATGGGGACGAAGAGCAATGACGCGCCTGCGCCCCGAGTGGGCAGGCTTTATCGCCAAGACGGTGGTTACAGAGGCGTCGTGGCGAGTGGGGGCGACCCTCCCCGCGAAAGCCGCCACGCGTCGCCTCTGGGCCTGGCAGCTCAGTGGGCCCCACGGCGTTTCATCCTTAACGAGCGGAACGTGCGCGCCACGGGCCCGGGGGCTACTGTCGGCCTAGTGGGAACCAGGGTACCACGTCTCGTCTGCCTCTGGCCTAGAGGACCGCGCTCGGCGGGCAGCCCATGAGAGCGGCCCTGCCATGGCCGCTCCGGAGGAAGCTGCCTCGTGATGGGCGAGCTTCGCGAGGCCCCTCCCCGCCAGGCCAGGCCCTGCCGAGGCCGCCAAGCACCAGGTTCCCTCACGATGCTCCCCTTGCGAGGCCTTCTCACGAAGCAAGTCATACGGTGCCAGCCGCGGGGCTCCGCGCCCAGCACATGGGTGACGTCCCGCTGTCAGGATAAGGACAGCGGGGCGCGACCAGGCCCAGCTTCCATTCTGGTGATAAGGGAGCAGCGGCGTCTGCCTCCCCCAAAGCGAGCCCCAAAGGCTTTCCTCTTTGGTGATAATAGATCAGGATGGATCAGCGCGCCAGGACGGAGGTTATCGCCAAGCCCACCAGCGCATCACAAGGAGCTACTTTGGCAGGCGCAGACTGTCTTTAGTCAGGATAAGCCTGCGCTCTTGTCCCCCTTTTGAATTGCTGCCCTGTGGCAACCCTTTCCCGCTCATATTTTCGGGGAAGAGGACCAAGGCACTACAAAAGGGACAGGGCCGCCTTCATGTAAGGGGATCGACTCATTCTCCCCACACCTCGTGTACTTGGAGCACAAGCTCTCCACCACAGAGCAATCCAACACTGGCAGGAGTAGGGTATTACACCGCACGGTGGCCCGAACCTGGGTAGCACGCGCGTCCCCTTCGTGTCCGGTGAGAGCCAGCGAGTCCGTCCTACCCCCGCCGTAATTGCCGTTGTGTCGTAGGTTGCCAAGCAAAGTCCCCCAGAGTTCGAATCCTAAGTTCTTGGAGAAGTTTCTTGGACGCAGATCCTAGACTCCGACAAAGCATGATATGGACTTTTAAGCTTGACCACCTCAAATGACAGGAACTCGGAACGGTAGTTATACTCTGTGCCAAAAGCCACTTCCAGAGAGATTCTGCCAATGGGTAAGCAGATTTGCCAGGTACAATGCCGTGGAAGACTGTAGAGGGTGGAGTCAACTGCTTCTTAGACAGATTCATTCGTTTGAAACTGTCATAATAAAGTATGATGATACTGCTTCGTCCATCCATGAGCACTTTGGTTAATGTATAACCACTGACTTGTGGAGCGACCACTAGAGCAACATGGCCCGGGTGATCAATAATCTCCGGATGATCTGCCCGACTCCAAGTGACTGGCTGTTCCGACCAGTTTAGATAATAAGGGACTGCCGGCTCAACCGTGTTAACAGCTCTCCGCTGAACCTTGCAGTCACGCTTACATGTACTGGTGGTGAAGACATGGTACTGACCACTATTCAGCTGCTTAGGATTTCTCTGAAATCCAGACTGACCTCCCTGATTCTGATTTCCTTGGTTATTCCGCTGGTTGTTGCCTTCGCCATTGCCAGCCCCCTGAAACTTGGAATTCTGACCATTGTTCCCTTGGAACCCGGGGCCTACGAAGTGCCCCTGTGAGCCGGCTCCGTGAAAGCCGGCTCCTTGGTTGCCGGGCCCCTGATTGCCGGGGTGTCCACCATTGCCGCCTCCATTGTGATGATTCTAAAATAGCCTCTTGGAGAATTCTTGCATGATGAAACAGTTTTCCCATGAATGGCTAGACGGCTTACCATCGAAAGTATGTTTTGGACATGGACCCTTGAGAACCTCCTCGAAACTATGAGGGCGATTACCAGAAAAGGGCTTCCTGGAGCCATTGTTCTGCCACTGGTTTTTATTGCCAGTATTGGTGTTTGCCACCAGATTAGAGCTTCCCTCATAATTCTTACGTTTGCTATTGTTATTGGCATGCCCATTGCCGTTGTTCTGCTGGTGACTCTTGCTACCATTTTTCTTGCCCTTGCTTGTCTTTTCATCATCGGAGGTTGGATCCTTTGTGCTGTCAGACTTGACATACCGGGTTAAAACATCCATGAGATCACCCATGTCTCTGACCTTCCTTTTGAGACGTCCTAACTTGTGGACCAACGGTTAAAATTTGCAATTCCTCTCCAAACAAGGACCGCCTGCTGAGCCGTGATGCTATCCGAAGAGTGAATGACTTCTGTGATCCGGCGAGACCAATGATGTGCCGACTCATTGTCACGCCGAACACAATGCTCGAGATCAACAATTGTGGTCGGACATTTGCAAGTCCCTTGGAAATTCTTGATGAATCGCTCCTTCAACTCCTGCCACGTGTTAATGGAATTTGTAGGTACATTTTTCAACCAGGTACGCACTGGTCCTTCCAACATGAGAGGGAGATAACAAGCACAAACAGCATCACATGCTTCCATCATGTCCATAGCTAGCTCATAGCTTTCAATCCACTCGGCCGGCTTCAAATCGGCAGTATAATTAGGTACCTTGCGAGGTCCCTTGAAATCTGGGGGTATCCGCGCATCTCGTAATGCCGGGGCCAAACATGGAGTCCCAATGACCCGGCTTGTGATACTACTAGTGCGAGCTGCCGGCTGGGCTGAGGCGGGTGGGTCTTGCACAATAGGCTGCACATATGTTGCCCCTGCGTTTCTTGCCTCTAACTCGCGCAAAGCACGAGCTGCGTCAACGATCGCTTGTGTGTTCGGGATTTTGGGTTGTGGCTGATTTTGAGGCGACTACTGAGCCCTTCTCCATTGTGCACTGCTAGAAACCGCCGGTGACTCAGCATGCCGGCTTCTACTGCGGCTTGGATGAGGGGTAGAGTGCAGCCGGTGCTGACTATGGGAGTAATTGGCCTGCTGAGTCACTGCTGTTTTCAGCATCTCGATGGCGTTCCTAGCCTCAATCTGAATAGGACTGTTTCCTTCAATTGGAATTGCTGCTAAATTATGGGTTGCTGCCGAAACATTATCCACTGGATTGGAATAATGTCCAATTGGGGTCTGGAAACGACGAGGCGGCAACTGCTGCTGCTGCTGCTGGATCTGCGGCGGCGGCTGAACTAGTGGCTGAACCGATGGCTGATGCTGAGCCGACGATTGTTGGTAAGCCGACTGCTGCAATGGTGGTCCGTCTAGGGACACAACACCAGCCCCCGGGTTTACCGGAGCAGACGGATCACGCGGCATGCAAAACAGCTGGGTTGGCACAATATGGGCTGGAAGCCGGCTCTGGTGCCTTCTCTGGTGAACCACATCCGACTCACTCTGACGGCGGCTAAGATAAAGGGCCTCTGCCTCCAGGCGCTGCGTTTCCTTGGTGACGCGAGTCTACGCTTCTGCCATGCGGGTATTTTCTGCATTAATGTCCTCTTGGATCTTGGTTAACTGCTCGCGACACTTCGTGATTTCTGCGTTGCGCGCTGCGGCGTTCTCCGCAGTCACTGGCTCTGCCAAAAGAGTCCCGAGAGTGGCCATCATCTCGGAGAGCGCCTGTGCCCCGGTTTTCTGAGCCCCATCGGCTCTTGAGCCGGCCGCTCCTGAGCCGGTCATTGGAATATTCTGTCGTACCGCCGGATCCACCGGGTCACGAAGCTCATTCTGGGCTCCGGCCATGTAAACCGCAGCAAAGCGAGCCGGCTCGTTGGATTCTGGAAACACTTCATCATCGGGGCGACCTCTCAACTTGCCATCAAACAGGGGACAGATCGACTCAGTTTCCCCCGTCGATGACTCGCCATCAGAATAGGTGAGTGTGTCATCACCAGATACTGAATTTTCTGATTGGGCCACCCCCTGGGTCAAGCCCACAAAGGCATGCGTCCGGCTAGCTCTCAGCGGGCTGGGTCTCGTCTGGAAAGGACTGGCGCAACGGGCTGACTCAGTGTTGGTGATGACATCCCACCCGGTAGCTGACTCGCCGATGACGCCGATGAAGACATGGATCTTGCTGAAGGGGACCCGGTACCCGTACTCGATTGAGTAGGCCTCGGGGCCCCAGCCTGAGTCATTAATGTAGAGCTTGCCACAGCGACTCCTGGTCATTTGACCGATCGCGTATCCCTCGATCCCTGAGGGAGCTCCCGCCAAGAACTCAACTCCACCATGCGCAGGCCCCATGGTGGGCGCCAACTGTCGTGGTTTTATCATGGCATATGCCCTTGTGAAAGGACTTAGTGATGAGGCCATCACACGAAGGTGGAAGCTTAACGGGGTTGATCGGGAAATGAGAGACGCGAGTTTACCCAGGTTTGGCCCCTCACGACGGAGGTAACAGACTACGTCCTGCTTCATTGTTATTGCTTTGGATCTCAATTACAAGGGTGCGGATTTGCTAACCTAGCTTTTGAGAGATTGCAGCTTAGTCTTTTCTACCCTAGGTGCTCCAATTTATATAATAGGTCGAGCCCCTAGGTTTACATGAAAGTCCGGGTCATAGTGCTAACCCGTATCTTACTCTAACTCTATTCATCTTGCTTTCCAAGGTAACCTTCTCTTGACTGGTCCTTTCTTCACGAGCCGGCCCACTGGATGAGCCGGCCCTTACGCCGGGTCTCTCTTAAGCCGGCCCATGGTTTATTCTCAAGGCCTGGTAGCGAGGTGACCCACTGGGCCTCATAACCAAGAACCGGGTCATCATCCTGCTGGGTCTCAAGCCTGGGAAATATCCCCAACAATTTGGGAGGAGGGCGGCGGTGAATCTGGTGCAGTGGGGGCCATGGAGGAGGGGCTGAGGTTTCGTGGCTGGGGAGAAGGTGATTTGGCACCCACGGTGTATAAAATGGGGAATTGGGAGGGGGAGCCATTGACACGTCCAATTTCCATCATGATTTCCCACTAATAATTATTATGTTTTTGATCATTATTTCACTTCATGGTACAATTCTTATGCCTTTTCTCTCTTATTTTGCAAGATTCACATGAAGAGGGAGATTGCCGGCAGCTAGAATTCTGGACCTGAAAGGGGTGAAACAGAGATAGCTATTCTGCACAACTCCAAATGACCTGAAAATTTACGGAGAATTAGTTTGGAATATATAAAAATACTGGTGAAAGAATCAATAGGAGGGGACCCACCAGGCAGCCACAAGCCTGGGGGGCGCCCCTACCCCCCTGGGCACGCCCTCAAGCTTGTGGGGCCCCTGGCAGGCCTCCGGCCCCCTCCTTCTGCTATATGAAGCCATTTTCCCTAGAAAAAATGAGAAGAAGACTTTTGGGATGAAGCACTGCCGTCTCGAGGCGGAACCTGGGCAGGAGCTATTTTGCTCTCCGGCGGAGCGATTCCGCCGGGGATACTTCCCACCGGGAGGGGGAAATCGAAGCCATCGACATCACCAACGATCCTCTCATCATGGGAGGACCAATCTTCGTCAACATCTTCACCAGCACCATCTCATCTCAAACCCTACTTCATCTCTTGTATTCAATCTTTGTCTCAAAACCTCAGATTAGTACCTGTGGGTTGCTAGTAGTGTTGATTACATCTTGTAGTTGATGCTAGTTGGTTTATTTGGTGGAAGATTATATGTTCAGATCCTTAATGCTATTCAATACCCCTCTGATCTTGAACATGAATATGATTTGTGAGTAGTTACTTTTGTTCTTGAGGACATGGGAGAAGTCTTGTTATAAGTAATCATGTGAATTTGGTATTCGTTCGATATTTTGATGATATGTATGTTGTTGCTTCCTTTAGTGGTGTCGTGTGAACGCCGACTACATGACACTTCACCATCTTTGGGCCTAAGGGAAGGCATTGTGGAGTAGTAATTAGATGATGGGTTTCTAGAGTGACAGAAGCTTAAACCCTAGTTTATGCGCTATTCCGTAAGGGGTTGATTTGGATCCATATATTTCATGCTATGGTTAGAGTTATCTTAATTCTTCTTTCGTAGTTGCGGATGCTTGCGAGAGGGCGTAATCATAAGTGGGAGGCTTGTTCAAGGAAGAACAGCACCCAAGCCCCGGTCCACCCACATATCAAATTATCAAAGTAGCGAACGCGAATCAAACAAACATGATGAAAGTGACTAGATGAAATTCCCATGTGTCCTCGAGAATGCTTTCCTTAATATACGAGTTCTTTCCAGCTTATCCTTTGCTATAAAAAGGATTGGGCCACCTTGCTGCACTTTATTATACTTGTTACTTGTTATGAATTATCTTGCTGTCAAAACTATCTGTTACCGCTACTTTCAGTACTTGCAGAGAATACCTTGTTGAAGACCGCTTGTCATTTCCTTCTGCTCCTCGTTGGGTTTGACACTCTTACTTATCGAAAGGACTATGATTGATCCCCTATACTTGTGGGTCATCAAGACTCTTTTCTGGCGCCGTTGCCGGGGAGTGAAGCGCCTTTGGTGAGTGGAATTTGGTAAGGAAACATTTATAATACGTGCTGAAATATTCTGTCACTTGTCACTATGGAAAGTAATCCTTTGAGGGGCTTGTTCGGGGTATCTTCACCTCGACCGGAAGCATTGAGAGTTGCTCCTCAACCTACTGAACCTACTGAAAATATTTGTAGGATTGAAAGTATGTCTAGAGGGGGGGGGTGATTAGACTACTTGACCAAATAAAAACCTAACCTTTTCCCAATTTTAGTTGTAGGCAGATTTTAGCAAGTATACAAGTCAAGCAACACCCTACACATGCAATTCTAAGAGTATAGTAGTGGAAAGTAAACAATTGCATATGTAAGTAAAGGAGGGGATCAGAGATTTCAAACGCAATGAAGACACGGTGGTTTTTGGCGTGGTTCCGATAGGTGGTGCTATCGTACGTCCACGTTGATGGAAACTTCAACCCACGGAGGGTAACGGCTGCGCAAGTCCACGGAGGGCTCCACTCACAAAGGGTCCACGAAGAAGCAACCTTGTCTATTCCACCATGGCTTACGTCCACGAAGGACTAGCCTCACTCGGGTAGATCTTCACGAAGTAGGCGATCTCCTTGCCCTTACAAACTCCTTGGTTCAATTCCACATCATGTCGGAGGCTCCCAAGTGACACCTAACCAATCTAGGAGACACTACTCTCCAAAAGGTAATATATGGTGTATTGTTGATGAACTCCTTGCTCTTGTGCTTCAAATGATAGTCTTCCCAACACTCAAACAACTCCTCACAGATTTGGATATGGTGGAAGAAGGATTTGAGTGGAAAGCAACTTGCGAAAGGATAGAAATCAAGGTTCAAATGGTAGGATTGGAATGTCTTGATCTCAACACATGAGTAGGTGGTTCTCTCTCAGAAAAAGTATGGTGGAAGTGTAGGCACGTTCTGATGGCTCTCCTCACCGAGAAGGAAGTGGTGGAGGGGTATATATATCCTCCACACAAGATCCAACCGTTACACACTTTTGACCCAACTCGGTGGCACCGATCAGAAATCTCGGTGGCACCGAACAGTGTAAAAGATATGAACGTTAGGAATCTCGGTGGGACCGATTGGAACAACTCGGATGGACCGATGTGCAATGGTTAGGGCAAACCTCGTCTCGGTGGCACTGATTGCATCAACTCGGTAGGACCGAAGTGAAGCAACAAGGCAACAGAGAGTTGGCAAGCCATCTTGGTGAGACCGATTTGCAAAACTCGGTGAGACCGAAGTAAGTGCAAACGATCACAGAGAGTTGGCAAGGCCATCTCGGTGGGACCGAGATCCATATCGGTGGATCTGATTTGTTAGGGTTTTGGCAGTGGCTAAGTCCAGATGAACTCGGTGGGTCCGGATAGGAAATTTCGGTGGGGCCGAGTTGGAATGTAGATTTTGGACAAATTTGGATGGAGAAAGTGGTTGAGGGTTTTGGAATACTATCACTAAGCACTTGAGCAAAAAGACCATTAAGCAACACCTCATCCCCTTTTAATAGTATTGGCTTTCCTATGGACTCAATGTGATCTTGGATCACTAAACCAAAAATGTAGAGTCTTGAGCTTTTGCCAATCCATGTCCTTAGCATTTTGAGGGGTCCACATCTCTAGTCCATGCCATGCCAATCATTAAACATCCTGAAATCTTTAACTTGAATGGACATTAGTTCAATGAGATATATGTTGTTATAAATTACGAAAACCACCTAGGGAGCAAATGTGCTTTCAATCTCCCCCTTTTTGGTAATTGATGACAACATATAGATCAAACCTTTGACAAGTGATTAAATGAATGAACTACATCGTCGCTTTGAGAAGTATGTGATAAGTAAGAGCTCCCCCTAAATTTGTGCATTATTAATAATTTGCATTTGAATGCAAATGCACAATCGATTAGGATCATGGGTCACTCTTCCATGTCACATACAACTTGGTGGACCGCGCAAAATGATATGAATGGAATGGTAGGAACGCACCACCAAAGACACAAGTGAATGATCATACAAGAATAATGATAAGGATAAACATTAAGCATCACATGAGGCATAATATGATCAATCACACACATAGTAGCTCACAAACATAACGAACAAAGTATCTCACACACGTAGTATCAAGCACACACATCAAACCAAAGTAGCATAAAGCAAACAGTAGCAAAAGAACTCGAGAAAAGACCAACGAGCAAAACACTCTCTCTCGAAGCCTATGATCTATACAAATTCTCCCCCTTTGGTAACAAGTACCAAAAAGCTTGAATAGGTATAGTACTATGCGGCTCTCTAGGCACGATCCTCGGAAGCTCCTGAAGGTGATCTCCTACTGGCAGCTCCGGTGTGTGTAGACGGCATGGAGAGAAGTGCATCCGCGAAGGCTTCAACTGATGTCTGTTGGGCTGGTGGAGTAGAGACCGGCGGTGGCACTATAGCAGCAGCAACAGGTGCAAAGACTGTGGTCCTCGGATCCACAACTGGTAATGCAGTAGACCTGGCTGCCCTAGGCACTGTCTGGAATCTCTCGGTAGTAGGCCTGTCATCTCCACTGTCATCTGAAGCGGCGGCCCTGGCTGCATCAACATCATCTCGAAGCTTCTCCATGATGGTCTGTACCTCAGTGATCTTTACATCAAGATCATGAATTTTAGTCTCGACTATCCACTCTAAGCTAGCCTGGTTCTGGGTGAGGTTGGTCAGACTTCGCTCAATCCTCAGGGTGGCTTCTAGCAGATAAGTCATCTGGTCATTCTTCGACTTGAGGTTGGCTATGGGAGCATTGGGAGGAGATGCCTCCTTGGCTGCTTTTGCTTCTGCGGCTACTCGGATCTTCTCTTGTGCTTGAGCAAAGGTAGGATGCGAAGGGTCCATCACTATAACATTGTCCTCAAACTCTGGACGCAATGGGAGATGCTCACGATCAAGTAGATATGTGCTCGTTCCAACCTTGGAATTGATGAGCATCTGAATGTGCGGAGCATATCCACAAGATCTCTTCTGATCAGCAGCAGTCCTCTTGATGGTTTCAACAATCAAGCTCATCACCTTGAACTTCTGAGGTGTATCAAAGAGGTGCAGCAGGTTGATGGAGTGGCCACGTATCATCTTGTCATCTCCTGACTTGGGCAATAGAGTATACCACAAGATAGTGTTGGTGGTGGCCAAACTAGGTAGCAAGTGCTTCACTGACCCTAGCTTGTGTGTCTCGATGTCTTTCTCTGGAATAGCTGTGTACATGTTGGCCATGGAGTTGTGGTCCATCTTGAGCTTGGCATAGATATCAATGTCATCATCTTCTTCTTCTGGAGCACCAAGAAGAGTTAGCCCACTCAGAGATGGTTGACTGGTATCTGGACCCCTCAATCATCCACACTATCCCGCCATCTGGATAAAAATGAGCTGTGGAGTAGAATTGCATGATCATCTCATCATTCCACTTTGTGAGCTTCTGTCCAACAAAGTCATCAACACCAGCTATCCTGAAACTCTCATGAACATGGGGGAAGTAGTCCTCATTTGCATCGATGTACTTCCAATCCACCCATCTCATGTCACTGACGATTGGCTTCTTATCAAGCAAAATAGTCTCATAGAAGTCTTGTTGTTCTCTGGTCTGGAAGCGGTAATCACAAGTTGTTCTCCTCCTTGCAGCATAAGGATCAGACAATCTCCATTGACGCAGTCCTTTATCCTTCCTGAGCATCATATTTTCAGCAACGGGGTGTGCATTGTCATGATCTGAAATCTTGGGCTTCAATTTTCTAAGCACTAGTGGCTCCTCATTAACATCAGCTTCAGGCACTGGGGCCTTGTTCTTCTCAGTTGCTGGGATGTTCCTAGTTGACCTCTTGGGTGCTGGGGCTTTGGGCTTGGACTTGGTGGGGGCAGCAGTCCTCATAGCATCTGACATAAGTTTCTGAGACTTTGCAGGAGGTGCATTAGCTGCTGGCTCCTCCTCCTCCTCCTCATCAGTCCTCATGGAGGGTTTGCCCACAACCTGAGCAGTTGTCTTCCTAGCCCTATTCTTCTTCCCTGTAGCAGCTGTTTCTGTGTCACTTGGTTCCTCAAGTGTGAAAGTCATGGTTTTCTTAGGAACCTTCTTGACAGTAGCTTTGTCCTTGGCAGTAGGTTTTGAGCTAGCTGCTTTGCCATACTCCTTAGCAACCATTGTCCTCTTCTTTGTTGTGGCCTCACTTGCCACAAAGTCCTCATCCTCACTATCTGAGGTTCTCTTCTTCCTGGTCTTTGTTGCAGCCTTTGGAAGATCTAGAGAGCTTCTCTCTCCCTCATAAAAGCTTTCTGCAGGACTAGAGCCTGAGCTAAGATCTGTGTGCTGTTCTGACATGTTTTGGCTATCGCTGGCATCAGACATCTTGCAAAGCTGACCCTGTGAATAGATGGGTATGGGCAGAGTAGATGAGTCATCACAAAAAGCAGATGTTTTTGATGAAAATTGAGTTCAAATCTTAGTTTCAAGTTTTCATAGAAGGCATTTCGGATGGACTGAGTTGATCATCTCAGTGATACTGAAGCACTCAACAGAAACCTTACACTCCATTTCGGTCAGACTGAGATGTGGTTCGGTGACTCTGAGATGCTAGGGTTTCACTGAGATTTTACTTTCAGTCTCACCGATTCGTACAACTCGGTGGCACCGAGACGTACTAGTGCAATGGCCTGGGGCCAAGTCAGTGACTCCGAAAATCTCTAATCGGTCGGTCCGAGATGCATTCGGTGGAAACTTAAACCTAAAATTTTCACTCGAATCTAATCTATGGAATTTGAAGTGTAAGGGAATGTCTCAATCCGTGGCAAGAATAATGGCTATCCATTCGTGCATTGAATCAGAATTTAGAGCACGAAGGGGTCGAATCTCACCCTAACTTGGTGGAGATCCTCTACGGCGGCAACGGCGGAGCAGATTGCCGTTCAGGGTGGCGGATTCCGGTGGCAAAGGCACGCTGGAGACAAAGGCGACGATCCGAAGACCTGGGCGACGACAGCAACGGGGTGCAGGAACGAAGGGGTTTGAGAAATTTCAATCGTTCGGGCCCGCGAAGTATATATACCCGTGTGCTGTCGGTGGCTCCGAGTTGGACAACTCGGTGGCACCGATATGTGTAACTGCAAGCAGTTTAGCACATCGGTGGCGCCAAAATGGTTCAACTCGGTGACGCCGAGATGGAAACCTAGATCAATCTAAATGATTTCGGTTGGACCGAGTTTGAGTGAATTGGTTCGGCCGAAATCATGTAGAAGGGTTTGGAGGTTCAGCCCATTCAGATCGGCGGCTCCGAGTGCTCCTCACCCGGAGGGTCCGAAAATGACTTGTTCAATTTTTGTGATGTAGCAAGAATAGAATTTGAGACAAGAAAGCATAGATAGCTAGAGAAGGTTTTTAGGCATTCTTGTACATCCACTTGGCCAGAAAAACCAAGATAATCAAAACAACAAATGGATGTCCTCGAATGAAGAAAACATGCAAACCAACATGCTCACACAATAAGATATCAAATGAAATATGTGTCAAACATGCACAACCAATTCTAGCATCTATCAAGCAATGGCGATGACTAGGTCATCTATATATGAGTATATTGACTTAGGAGTCAAATGAGAACATTTGATCATAGGTCATACTCATCGTTTAAGCACAAGTGGGGTTGCCACTTTTACATTAAGCATTAATGTGTTCACACCATTAGAGTTGCTTTAGCTCAATTTTCTAGACCAAAGCTCCCCCTAGATGTGATATCCCCCATAGAGGGATGAACTAACCTTGGGTTTTGTCGATGATGACTTCATGTAGATGTTGAAGATGTGGATGCTCAATGTTGATGTAGACCATCAAGAGTTGGGAGCAATCCTTTGGAGTTTTGTGCTTTCAATACCTACATGGGTTAGTCCCACACAAGGAACATACAAGGATATCCATAGACATAGAGTGAAATGCACATATGATGATGTCCATGAATGCAATGACTTCCTTGTCCCTTGCCTTACCAACAAGAGGGTTTGTAACTCCATGAACTAGTGCAAGATGTGGAAGTTGATTGCACAAATTCTTGCCATAAATGAATGTGAGTGAAGTTTGTTGGCGGAGTCACCCTCAAGAACTCTCTAGTTCTTCTTCTTTTGGACCCACATCAACTTGATGGGAATCCTTGGAGTGGTAGTAGCACTTGATGAAGTCTTGGGAACCCACTTGACCAAGGCTTGAGGAGCTTCTTCAAATGAATCAATCTCTTCTTGAAGCTTGTCCTTGCCTTTTAGCTTATGGTCTTGTGGTGGAAGATCTTCTTGAGCTTGTGTTCCCTTGAAGGAAGTAGGATCATACTTCTCTTGTTGAGGAACAAACTTTGTCTTGGGGTATTGATCTTCTTCCCACTCAACTCCATTGGCATTGAACTTTTGTTCAAAACCAACATCTTGGTTCTTCCGGTGCCTTCCTTGCTTGCGTACAATTTCCTCAAATGGCTTACTCCCGGCAAGGCTCTTGTAGACACCTTTTTCTATGATTCCTTTCAATAGAATATTTTCTTGCTCAAGTGTAACTTGGCTAAGAGAATCATTAGTGGAATCAATAGAACTTCTAGAAGCAACAACATTGGATTTAGCATTGTTATTGTTACTACTAGAGGTAGAACCCTTTTTACCCTTGTTACTAGTTTGCTTAGGTTTAACTTGTGGCATAAAGGTAGACAAGAGTAAACGTTTGGAAAGATATGAAGAACTCTTCTTTCGAAGATCGTCATTGATAGCTTTAAGAAACTCATGCTCTTGCTCTAAATTTAGCTTCTCGAAGCGTAGCTTCTCATGAGTTCTTAGAAGTTCTCTATGATCCTCTTGAGTTGTTTCATGAGCTAACTTAAGAGCATTATGTTCTTTAGTTAGACGCTCAATCTCCTTCATAGAATTGTCATTCATTTCCTCTTGACTATCATAATTACTAGCATTTTCATTATAGCTCACATCACTAGCCTTATCAATAAGTAAATCATCATCACCAAGCAAATCATCTTCATCACTATTGAAATCAAGATACTCGGGGTGTGATACCTTGGGGCCTTTTGCCATGAAGCATCTTCCAATTCCTTCATTTGGTGAGTCTAAGAGATCATAGGAGTTGGATGACACAAGAGCAAGTCCGGCAACACCCTCATCTTGACTATAGTCGGAGTTGAAGTGATAACTTCTCTCAGAGTGGTTGTCGGAGTCGGAGCCGGAAACCCATTCACCAACATGAGCTTGATGTCTTCTTCTAGTGTAGCTCTTTGATGACTTGTCCTTCCTTTCTGAATCCTTGCTTCTTCGAGAGTGTCTTCATTCATAACGTTCATCTCTACTCCTTCTCTCCTTATGAGGTGATTCATCTCTTCTATGTCTTCCTCTTGGTGATTCATCTCTTTTCTTATAGGGATCCGTACACTCATTAGAATAGTGTCCAGGTTTTCCACAATTGTAGCAGTTACGGTCACGACTTGATGATCTTCTCTCATAGTGTGTTGAGCTAGAGCTTCTTTCTTTCCCTTTGTTCTTGTAGAACTTGTTGAATCTTTTCACCATTAGGCTTATCTCTTCATTGGATACTAGCTTGTCACTTGGAGTTGTTGGAGCATCGGTTGAGGCTTTGTAAGCACCACTTGATTTGTTGTGTAGCTCCTCTTTGTCCTTGAGTGACATTTCATGAGCAGCAATCCTTCCAATGACTTCCGTGGGCTTGAGATCTTTGTAATTTGGCATCATTTGGATCAATGTGCAAACGGTATCATATTTTCCATCCAAAGCTCTAAGTATCTTCTTAATGATGAATTTGTCGGTCATCTCTTCACTTCCTAAGCCGGCAATCTCATTTGTGATGAGAGCAAGCCTAGAGTACATCTCAGCGACTCCTTCACCATCCTTCATCATGAACTTGTCAAGTTGACTTTGAAGCACGTCTAACTTAGATTCCTTGACGGACTCGGTACCCTCATGCATATCAACCAAAGTATCCCAAATTTCCTTTGCATTCTCGAGGCGGCTGATTTTGTTGAATTCCTCCGGACACAAACCGTTGAAGAGAATGTCACAAGCTTGAGCATTGTATTGCAACATCTTCAATTCATCCGGGGTTGCTTCACGATCCGGTTCCTTGCCATCCTCAAAGTAATCACCTTGCAAGCCAACACGAACAACAGCCCAAACGGCGGGGTTATGACCAAGAATATGCATTTTCATCTTATGTTTCCAACTAGCAAAGTTGGTACCATCAAAATATGGACCTCTACGGTGATAATTACCCTCACTAGACGCCATACTCTCCTAGGTTGTGAAACCAAAGCAATGGAGACCAAAGCTCTGATACCACTTGTAGGATCGAAAATATGTCTAGAGGGGGGGGGGTGATTAGACTACTTGACCAAATAAAAACCTAACCTTTTCCCAATTTTAGTTGTAGGCAGATTTTAGCAAGTATACAAGTCAAGCATCACCCTACACATGCAATTCTAAGAGTATAGCAGCGGAAAGTAAACAATTGCATATGTAAGTAAAGGCGGGGATCGGAGATTTCAAACGCAATGAAGACACGGTGGTTTTTGGCGTGGTTCTGATAGGTGGTGCTATCGTACGTCCACGTTAATGGAGACTTCAACCCACGGAGGGTAACGGCTGCGCGAGTCCACGGAGAGCTCCACCCACAAAGGGTCCACGAAGAAGCAACCTTGTCTATTCCACCATGGCTTACGTCCACGAAGGACTAGCCTCACTCGGGTAGATCTTCACGAAGTAGGCATTCTCCTTGCCCTTACAAACTCCTTGGTTCAACTCCACATCATGTCGGAGGCTCCCAAGTGATACCTAACCAATCTAGGAGACACCACTCTCCAAAAGGTAATAGACGGTGTGTTGTCGATGAACTCCTTGTTCTTGTGCTTCAAATGATAGTCTTCCCAACACTCAAACAACTCCTCATAGATTTGGCTATGGTGGAAGAAGGATTTGAGTGGAAAGCAACTTGGGAAAGGCTAGAAATCAAGGTTCAAATGGTTGGATTGGAATGTCATGATCTCAACACATGAGTAGGTGGTTCTCTCTCAGAAAAAGTATGGTGGAAGTGTAGGCACGTTCTGATGGCTCTCCTCACTGAGAAGGAAGTGGTGGAGGGGTATATATAGCCTCCACACAAGATCCAACCATTACACACTTTTAACCCACCTCGGTGGCACCGATCAGAAATCTCGGTGGCACCGAACAGTGTAAAAGATATGAACGTTAGGAATCTCGGTGGGACCGACTGGAACAACTCGGATGGACCGATGTGCAATGGTTAGGGAAAACCTCATCTCGGTGGCACCGATTGCATCAACTCGGTAGGACCAAAGTGAAGCAACAAGGCAACAGCGAGTTGGCAAGCCATCTCAGTGAGACCGATTTGCAAAACTCGGTGAGACCAAAGTAAGTGCAAACGATCACAGAGAGTTGGCAAGGCCATCTCGGTGGGACCGAGATCCATATCGGTGGATCCGATTTGTTAGGGTTTTGGCAGTGGCTAAGTCCAGATGAACTCGGTGGGTTCAGATAGGAAATTTTGGTGGGGCCAAGTTGGAATGTAGGTTTTGGACAAATTTGGATGGAGAAAGTGGTTGAGGGTTTTGGAATACTGTCACTAAGCACTTGAGCAAAAAGACCATTAAGCAACACCTCATCCCCTTTTAATAGTATTGGCTTTCCTATGGACTCAATGTGATCTTGGATCACTAAACCAAAAATGTAGAGTCTTGAGCTTTTGCCAATCCATGTCCTTAGCATTTTGAGGGGTCCACATCTCTAGTCCATGCCATGCCAATCATTGAACATCCTAAAATCTTTAACTTGAATGGACATTAGTTCAATGAGATATATGTTGTTATGAATAACCAAAACCACCAAGGGAGCAAATGTGCTTTCAATATTTATTATGAAATTCCTTCGGGTATGGTAGAGAAACTGCTAGCTAATCCTTATGCAGGAGATGGAACAGTGCATCCTGATATGCACTTGATATATGTGGATGAAATTTGTGGATTGTTTAAGCTTGCAGGTCTATCCAGAGATGGAGTTAAGAAGAAAGTATTCCCTTTATCTTTGGAGGGAAAGGCATTGACATGGTATAGGCTATGTGATGATACTGAAACATGGGATTGGAACCGGTTGAAGCTGGAATTCCACCAGAAATTTTATCCTATGCATTTGGTTCATCGTGATCGGAATTATATATATAATTTTTGGCCTTGTGAAGGAGAAAGTATCGCTCAAGCTTGGGGGAGGCTTAAGTATATGTTGCACACAAGCACCAGTCATGAGCTCCCAAGAGAAATAATTATTCAAAACTTTTATGTTCGGCTTTCTCATAATGATCAATCCATGATCGATACTTCTTCTGCTAGTTCCTTTATGAAGAGAACTATTGAATTCAGATGGGAGATTCTGGAAAGAATTAAACGTAACTCTGAAGATTGGGAAATCAACAAATGTAATGAGTCAGGTATAAATCTTGAGTTTGATTGTGTTAAATCTTTTATGGAAACCGATGCTTTTCATAAGTTTAGTACTAAATATGGACTTGTCTCTGAGATAGTAGCTACCTTTTGTGAATCTTTTGCTGCTCATGTTGATGTCCCTAAGGAGAAATGGTTCAAATATCACCCACCTATTGAATTGAATGAAGAACCTATCATTGTTAAAGAAGAAACAATTGTTTACAATGTTGATCCAGTTGTGCCTACTACTTATATTGAGAAACCTCCTTTTCCTGTTAGGATTAAGGAACATGCTAAAGCTTGAACTGTGGTTAATAAAAGTAATATAAGAACTCCTAGACCTTCTAAACAAATTAAAGTTGAACCTAATATTGCAATGGTTAAAGATCTTTTGGTTGATGATATTGATGGGCATGTTATTTACTTTTGCGATGAGGCTGCTAGAATTGCTAAACCTGCTAGAAATGAGCGAGATATGCTAGATAAGAATAAGCCTATAGTTGGCATGCTTGTTGTTTCTGTTAAGATTGGAGATCATTGCTATCATGGCTTATGTGATATGGGTGCTAGTGTGAGTGCTATTTCGTTTTCTTTATATCAAGAAGTAATGAATGATATTGCACCTGTTGAGATTGAAGATATTGATGTTACTATTAAGCTTGCAAACAGATATACTATCACACCACTTGGGATTGTTAGAGATGTTGAAGTCTTGTGTGGTAAAATCAAATACCCTACAGATTTCTTAGTGCTTGGTTCACAACAAGATAATTTTTGTCCCATTATATTTGGAAGACCTTTCTTGAATACTGTTAATGCTAAAATTGATTGTGTTAAAGAGAAGGTTAGAGTTAAATTGGTGATATATCTCAGGAATTTAATTTCTCTAAGTTTAGTAGACAATATCATGATAAAGAATTACCTAGTAAAGATGAAATTATTGGTCTTGCTTCTATTGATGTACCTCCAACTGATCCTTTAGAACAATATTTGCTAGACCATGAGAATGATATGAATATGAATGAAAGAAATGAAATAGATGAGTTGTTCTTTAAACAAGCACCCATCCTCAAACATAATTTGCCTGTTGAAACCTTGGGAGATCCACTTCCACCCAAGGTTGATCCTGTGTTTGAATTAAAGCAATTACCTGATACACTTAAATATACCTATCTTGATGAAAAGAAGATATATCCTGTTATTATTAGTGCTAACCTTTCAGAGCATGAAGAAAAGAGATTACTTAAAATTCTGAAGAAGCACCATGCTGCTATTGGATATACTCTTGATGATCTTAAGGGTATTAGTCCCACTTTATGTCAGCATAAAATTCATATGGAGCCAGACGCTAAACCCGTTGTTGATCATCAAAGAAGGCTGAATTCTAAAATGAAGGATGTGGTAAGAACTGAAATATTAAAGCTTCTTGAGGCAGGTGTAATTTATCCCATAGCTGATAGTAGATGGGTAAGTCATGTTCATTGTGTTCCTAAGAAAGGAGGTATTACCGTTGTTCCTAAAGATAAAAATGAACTTATCCCACAAAGAATTGTAACTGGTTATAGGATGGTAATTGAGTTTAGGAAATTAAATAAAGCTACTAGGAAAGATCATTACCCCTTGCCTTTTATTGATCAAATGTTAGAAAGATTATCTAAGCATACACACTTTTGCTTCCTAGATGGTTATTCTGGTTTCTCTCAAATACCTGTTTCACCTGAAGATCAAGAGAAAACCACCTTTACTTGTCCTTTTGGAACTTATGCTTATCGTCGTATGCCTTTTGGTTTATGTAATGCACCTGCTACCTTTCAAAGATGTATGACTGATATATTCTCCGACTTTTGTGAAAAGATTGTTGAGGTTTTCATGGATGATTTCTCCGTTTACGGAACTTCTTTTGATGATTGCTTGAGCAACCTTGATCAAGTTTTGCAGAGATGTGAAGAGATTAATCTTGTTTTGAATTGGGAGAAGTGCCACTTTATGGTGAATGAAGGTATAGTCCTTGGGCATAAAATTTCTGAAAGAGGTATTGAAGTTGATAAAGCTAAAGTTGATGCTATTGAGAAAATGCCATGCCCTAAAGATATCAAAGGTATAAGAAGTTTCCTCGGTCATGCTGGTTTCTATAAAAGGTTTATAAAAGACTTCTCTAAAATTTCTAGGCCTCTTACTAATCTCTTGCAAAAGGATGTTCCATTTGTTTTTGATGATGATTGTGTAGAAGCCTTTGAAATACTTAAGAAAGCCTTAATTTCTGCACCTATTGTTCAACCACCTGATTGGAACCTACCCTTTGAAATTATGTGTGATGCTAGTGATTATGATGTTGGTGTTGTTCTAGGACAAAGAGTTGATAAGGAATTGAATGTATTCATTATGCTAGTAAGACTCTAGACAATGCTCAAAGAAATTATGCTACTACTGAGAAAGAATTTTTAGCAGCTGTGTTTGCATGTGATAAATTTAGATCTTACATTGTTGATTCTAAATTTACTATTCATACTGATCATGCTGCTATTAAATATCTTATGGAAAAGAAAGATGCTAAACCTAGACTTATTAGGTGGGTTCTTTTGCTACAAGAATTTGATTTGCATATTGTTGATAGAAAGGGAGCTGAGAATCCCGTAGCTGATAATTTGTCTAGAATGGAGAATGTTCTTGATGACCCACTTCCTGTTAATGATGATTTCCCTGAGGAACAATTAGCTGTCATAAATGCTTCTCGTAATACTCCTTGGTATGCAGACTATGCTAATTACATTGTTGCTAAATATATACCACCTAGTTTTACATACCAATAAAAGAAAAAGTTCTTCTTTGATTTAAGACATTACTTTTGGGATGACCCACAATTATATAAAGAAGGAGTAGATGGTATTATTAGACGTTGTGTACCTGAGCATGAACATGAACAAATGCTACGTAAGTGTCACTCCGAGGCATATGGAGGACACCATGCGGGAGACAGAACTGCACACAAGGTATTACAATCTGGTTTTTATTGGCCTACTCTTTTCAAAGATGCACGTAAGTTTGTCCTTTCTTGTGATGAATGTCAAAGAATTGGTAATGTTGGTAAACGTCAGGAAATGCCTATGAATTATTCACTTGTTATTGAACCATTTGATGTTTGAGGTTTCGATTATATGGGACCTTTTCCTAAATCCAATGGGTATACTCATATTTTAGTTGTTGTTGATTACGTTACTAAGTGGGTAGAAGCTATTCCAACTAGTAGTGCTGATCATAACACTTCTATTAAAATGCTTAAAGAAGTTATATTCCCGAGGTTTGGAGTCCCTAGATATTTAATGACTGATGGTGGTTCACATTTTATTCATGGTGCTTTCCGTAAATTGCTTGCTAAATATGATGTTAACCATAGAATTTCATCTCCTTATCATCCTTAGTCTAGTGGTCAAGTTGAATTAACTAACAGAGAAATAAAATTAATTTTCCAAAAGACTGTTAATAGATCCAGAAAGAATTGGTCTAAGAAACTTGATGATGCACTTTGGGCTTACAGAACTGCTTATAAAAATCCTATCGGTATGTCTCCATATAAAATGGTTTATGGAAAAGCATGTCATTTACCTCTTGAGTTAGAACATAAAGCATATTGGGCAATTAAAAAACTTAACTGTGATTTTAAACTTGTCGGTAAAAAGAGGTTATTTGATATTAGTTCTTTAGATGAATGGAGAACCCAAGCTTATGAAAATGCCAAGTTGTTTAAATAAAAAGTTAAAAGATGGCATGATAAGAGAATTCAAAACCGGGAATTCAAAGTAGGTGATCATGTTCTATTATACAATTCTCATTTAAGATTTTTTTTCAGGAAAACTTCTCTCTAAATGGGAAGGGCCGTATATCATTGAAGAAGTTTATCGCTCCGGAGCCATCAAAATAAACAACTCCGAAGGCAATAATCTGAGAGTTGTTAATGGGCAAAGAGTTAAACATTATATCTCAGGTACACCCATTAATGTTGAAACTAATATTATTCAAACAATGACACCAGAGGAACACATAAAGGAAACTTTTCGGAACGCTCCAGAAGCCTGAAAAGGAGTAGGTATGTGGTACGGTAAGTAAACCGACTCCAAAACTTCCATAAAAGTACTTTCTGTCCGTTTTGGAATATATAAAAAAATAGGAAAATAATAAACAGTCCGAAAAGTGCACGAGGAGGCGACAAGCCTGGGGGGCGCGCCCTACCCCCCAGGGCGCACCTACCAGGCTTGTGGATCCCTCGTGGACTTTCCTGACTCCGTTTTTCTTCCATATTTCTTGTTCTGGACGGGAAAAATTCATTATATATACTCATGGGTGTTTTGACCACCGCATCATAAGTTTCTCCTCTATTCTTGTTTCGGGCTATTTTGCTGACAGATCTAGATCGCCATGGCATCTCCAAGCTCGTCCAAGGACAAGTTCTACAAGAAGGTCATCTACCCGTACCTACCGGAGGTGATGAAGCACCCTCAAGCCATTGAGATGCGTGAGGGGGTGCTCCACATCCGGGACATTCAAGGACCTAAGAAGACCGGGAGCGAGAAGGCCAGGCTAGAAGCGGTTGAACAGGAGATCTTCAAGTGCCAGGGGATGGTGGAGCGCGGACTTTGTGCTAACCACTCCATGATCAGGGAGTTCATCCGTGAGCACAAGGTGGACGGCAAGAATATTGGGGACATCATCTTCAAGCTCAATGACCGGATTGATTATCTTCAGGCCCAAATATATGATCTACAAAACCAAAATATTGAGTATGAGGCCAAGTTCAAAGGTATGAGTTTAGCTGCAAATTTCAGGACTCCAGAAACATGTTCATCCTTTTATGATGGGGAGCCTATGCCTTGGAAGACGGAGGACAAGCCCACCACTTCATCACCACCATCACCAAAGAAGGAGATTTGAGTACATGGGTATGGGCACCACCCTTGGCTTGTGCCATGCTTGGGGGAGGTGCCCCGGTATCGTATCATCATCACTTTTTATCATCATTATCGATCCTAGTTCGATCCTTAGTTATTTCATGATTTAGAAGAATAAAGTTTTAGTATGATTTAGTTTGAAGTGCTTGCTTTGTGATCTATCTATCTATGTAATCGTGTGTGAGAGTTATATAATAAAGAGTAGTTTGAGTTGAGTGTTTTGCTTTTGATGATCCAATCTTGGAAATAAATAAAAAGAATAAGAAGTAAGATCATATGCTAATACCATGGGGAGTGATGACTTCACATAAAAGAAGTATAATTGATAAAACTTGTTGGAAGTTGACAAACATAGCATTGGTCATTGTTGCAATTCATGAAAAAGTAATAAGGGAAGAGAGGTCTCACATATAAATACACTATCTTGGACATCTTTTATGATTGTGAGCCCCCATTAAATATTCTATGTCAATTAGTCGACGTTGGACAAGGAAGACAATGTAATGAGTTATGCTTGCTTATATTCACATAGAAGCTATATTGTTTTGGATCCTCTAACATGTGTTGCTTGCCCCCTATCTTTTGCTAGCCAAAATTCTGTACTAAGTAGAGATACTACTTGTGCATCCAAAAACCCTTAAACCCAGTTTCATGCCATGAGAGCCCACTATATCTACCTATGGATTGAATAAGATCATTCAAGTAAGTTGTCATCGGTGCAAAGCAATAAAAAATGCTCCTAAACATGTATGAACTTTTATTGTAAGGGAAAATAAGCTTTGTACGATCTTGTGATGGTGGAGTAATAAAAGCGACATACTGCATAATAAAGGTCGCTATCACAAGGGGCAATATAAAATGACGTTCCTTTACATTAAGAGCTTGCACATCCAAAAACAAAAGGCGCATGACAACCTCTGCTTCCCTCTACGAAGGGCCTATCTTTTACTTTATGTATTTATTTTCATGCAAGAGTTAATAGTATTCTCCTCTATTCCGTTTTTATTTTCTCTCTTGGCAAGCATCATTTGGTGGGGATTGATCCAGGCATATATATCCAGTTGGATGTAGGTGATCATGAGTTATTATTGTTGACATCACCCTTGAGGTAAATACGTTGGGAGGCAAAATCATAAGCCCCTATCTTTCTATGTGTCCGACTGAAACTTTTGCTCCATAAGTATGTCGTGAGTGTTAGCAATCATAGAAGACTAAATGATAGTTGAGTATGTGAACTTGCTAAACAAATCTCTTACATAGACTCTTTCTGATAATATGATGAATTGCAATTGCTTCAGTGACTGAGATCATAGTTTGTTAGTTTTCAATTTGGTTTGTGGTTCATACTTTAACTTGTGGATGAATTGTCACTTTTTCATGAGAAGTTTTATGATGATATATTGCTGTTATGATAAAGATCATGATGCTCCATGTCCGTATTTTATTTTTATCGACGCCTCTCTCTCTAAACATGTGGTCATGATTATCGATTTCAGCTTTCGCTTGAGGACAAGCGAGGTCTAAGCTTGGGGGAGTTGATACGTTCAATTTGCATCATGATTTCCCACTAATAATTATTATGTTTTTTATCATTATTTCACTTCATGGTACAATTCTTATGCCTTTTCTCTCTTATTTTGCAAGATTCACATGAAGAGGGAGATTGCCGGCAGCTGGAATTATGGACCTGAAAGGGGTGAAATCAAGATAGGTATTCTGCACAACTTCAAATGACCTGAAAATTTACGGAGAATTATTTTGGAATATATAAAAAATACTAGCGAAAGAATCAACAGGAGGGGACCCACCAGGCAGCCACAAGCCTGGGGGTGCGCCCTACCCCCCGGGCGCGCCCCCCAAGCTTGTGGGGCCCCTGGCAGGCCTCCAGCCCCCTCCTTCTGCTATATGAAGCCATTTACCCTAGAAAAAAAATGAGAAGAATACTTTCGGGATGAAGCGCCACCGTCTCGAGGCGGTACCTGGGCAGGAGCTATTTTGCTCTCCGGCGGAGCGATTCCACCGGGGATACTTCCCTCCGGGAGGGGAAAATCGAAGCCATCGACATCACCAACGATCCTCTCATCGCGGGAGGACCAATCTTCATCAGTATCTTCACCAGCACCATCTCATCTCAAACCCTAGTTCATCTCTTGTATTCAATCTTTGTCTCAAAACCTCAGATTGGTACCTGTGGGTTTCTAGTAGTGTTGATTACATCTTTTAGTTGATACTAGTTGGTTTATTTGTTGGAAGATTATATGTTCAGAACCTTAATGCTATTCAGTACCCCTCTGATCTTGAACATGAATATGATTTGTGAGTAGTTACTTTTGTTCTTGAGGACATGGGAGAAGTCTTGTTATAAGTAATCATGTGAATTTGGTATTCGTTTGATATTTTGATGATATGTATGTTGTTGCTCCCTTTAGTGGTGTCGTGTGAACGTCGACTACATGACACTTCACCATCTTTGGGCCTAAGGGAAGGCATTGTGGAGTAGTAATTAGATGATGGGTTGCTAGAGTGACTGAAGCTTAAACCCTAATTTATGCGCTATTCCGTAAGGGGCTGATTTAGATCCGTATGTTTCATGCTATGGTTAGAGTTATCTTAATTCTTCTTTCATAGTTGCGGATGCTTGTGAGAGGGGGTAATCATAAGTGGGAGGCTTGTTCAAGTAAGAATAGCACCCAAGCCCCGGTCCACCCACATATCAAATTATCAAAGTAGCGAACGCGAATCAAACAAACATGATGAAAGTGACTAGATGAAATTCCCATGTGTCCTCGAGAACGCTTTGCTTATTATACGAATTCGTTCCGGCTTGTCCTTTGCTATAAAAAGGATTGGGCCACCTTGCTGCACTTTATTATACTTGTTACTTGTTACTTGTTACGAATTATCTTTCTATCAAAACTATCTATTACCGCTACTTTCAGTACTTGCTAAGAATACCTTGCTGAAAACCGCTTGTCATTTCCTTCTGCTCCTCGTTGGGTTCGACACTCTTACTTATCGAAAGGACTACGATTGATCCCCTATACTTGTGGGTCATCAGCCATGTCTTACGGACGCATTTGTCTGAAATCTAGGGGAAGTTACAATTCTACCCCTGTCTTTTGACTTGTGGGCTTGGGCCTGAGTCTTGAGGGTCGGGGATAGTAGGGTAACTTTGCTTCTCCCAAATTAATGGGCACCGGCGATTTCGGGCGAGGAGGGCGTGCTTTGAAATGGTTGGCACGAGCGATTTCGGCCATGGAGAAAGTGTTTTGCCGCCCATGGTTTATGAATTATTGGGCGCCTGCGATTTTGGCCGAGGAGAGGGCTCGCTTGGATGAAGTTACGAACCTACCCTCGATATATAACGAGCCAATTGATCCGGGCCCCAGATAGGCCAGTAATTTCGCGCCTCCCGTTTATTTGCGTGGGTAGTTTGTTCAAATTTTGGGAGAACAAGCATCCACGTCTACCGTACCAGGCCAATTTGAATCAAATTTTGAAATATTAGTTCTGTAGTGTCGCATCTTTGCCACTTCTTTTTTAGATGGTGAGATGATGCACGGGACTAATGTGTTTTTACATACTCGTTGCTATCGATTATTTTGACAAATAGTTGACCGACTAAAAAACATGAATCAAACCGAAAAATGAAATACCTTAATTCAATGAAATAGCTCGTTGACCCGGTCAAAATTGTGTACCATATCCATTCTATTGAAGACCTCAATAGAATAACATGCTCAAATTCAAATTAATAAACCTGTTTGATACACCAATCTCCGTTCATGTGTGAATTGCAAACACCATGTTCTCCAACTCAAATATTTGAATGCAATCTATAATGAATCATGGTGTGTATCAGTCTTCTATGCATACACACGACCTCTCCCCTCTCCCACACTCCCATTCTCTCTCTAGCCGACACTCTCTCTTTCTCTCACGCGCATATGAACACTATCGTCATTGTCGGTCCCCTTTCTCTCTAGGCCTCACTAGCTATCTCGTATGCACACTCTATGTATAAGTCTCTCTCACATACAATGTATGGCTCTCCTTTCTAAGCTAACTAGCTAGGGTGCACTTATCGGACACACGAAAATTCTCTCGCTCGTTGTTCATAACTCTCTCACGCACATTCCGCCGTCTCGGGGCTCTTCTCTCTCTCTCCAACTTTCTATCTCCCCTAGGTCACACATACACATATCTCACTCGCACTAGCTAGATAGACCCATCTAACACTCTCTCTCTCTCTCGTTCTCTCTCTATCTCACACGTGCACACACACACACACAATCTCCCCCCTAGCTAAGTACGACTATCTCTCACCCCATCATAGGCACACGCACTCCCCCTAGGTATGACTATCTCTCACTCCCCATCATGAACACACGCATTGTCCCTTTCCCTCCCTAGGTCTATCTCGATCTCTCTCGTGGTATCTTTCTATCGCACACACACCTGATAATTGTCTCTCAATCTCCCACCAATATAGTCCACTCACGATCTTGAGGGGATCTCTCTATCACAAACACAGCCTCTCTCTCCCTGCCCATGCCTCCATTTTCTCCATACATCTATCTCGACCTCTCTCCCTTGTTTGCCAGACCTCTCTTGGACATGTTCTAGGGGTCTCTCTCTCCGTTGCAAACAACCACACACTATTTCCGTGTATCTCCTCACCTCTCTTTCTCTTTCAGAGATGCATGCGTGATATGTTTGCATAAGACACACGCACACTTTTTCTCTACTTTATCGTGTGTTGTCCCTTTCTCTTACACACACTCTCACTTTTTGCACAATCACTCTTTCTCCTTCACACACACTTGATCTATCTCTAGTTAGGTACTCTCTCCGGTCCATATAGCATATAGATTTTTTGAAAAGTCAAACCTCACAAAGTTTGACCAGCTATTTAGAGAAAAACATTTACATCTGGAACGGGAAACATAGTTCATTAGATTCATCACAAGATGTAGTTTCATATTATATATCTTTGGTATTGTAGATATAAATAATTTTCTCTATAAACTTGGTCAAAGTTTCCAAAGTTTGACTTTTCAAAAAATTATAGGCACTACATTATCGAACCGAGGGAGTATCTCTTTCTCTCTCTCAACTCTCTCACGCACCACTCCACCGTCTCGGGGCTCTTCTCTCTCTCTCTCAAACTTTCTATCTCCCTAGGTCAGACATACACGTATCCCGCTCGCACTAGATAGACCCATCTAACACTCTCTCTCCCTCATTCTCTCTCTATCTCACACGTACGCACAACCCCTAAGTACGACTATCTCTCACTCCAGCACATGCACACGCACTCCACCCTAGGTATGACTATCTCTCACTCTCCATCACAAACACACACATTGTCTCTTTCCCTCCCTAGGTCTATCTCGATCTCTCTCGGGGTATCTTTCTATCGCACACACACCTTGTCTCTCGATCTCCCACCCATATAGTCCCCTCACGATATCGAGGGGGCCTCTCTATCACAAACACACCCTCTCTCCCTCACCATGCCTCCATTTTCTCCATACGTCTCTCTCCCTTGTTTGCCATACCTCTCTTGGCCACGTGCTAGGGGTCTCTCTCTCTTCGTTGCAAACAACCACACACTATCTCCATGTATCTCCTCACCCCGCTTTCTCTCTCAGAGATATATGCGTGATATGTTTGGATAAGACACGCAAACTTTCTCTCTACTTTATTATGTGTTGTCCCTTTCTCTTTCTCACACACACACCCTCTCCTTTTGCACATTCACTCTTTCAACTTCACACACACACTTGATCTCTCTCTAGTTAGGTACTCTCTCCAGTCCATAGCATATAAATTTTTTGAAAAGTCAAACCTCACAAAGTTTGACCAGGCATGTGGAGAAAAAAAATTACATCTGGAACGACAAACATATATCATTAGATTCATCACAAGATCTAGTTTCAAATTATATATCTTTGGTATTGTAGATATAAATAATTTTCTCTATAAACTTTGTCAAAGTTTCAAAAGTTTGACTTTTCAAAAAATTATAGGCACTACATTATCGAACTGAGGGAGTATCTCTTTCTCTCTATCTATCTCTCACGGGCCTCCCCTCTCACTCGATCTCTCTTTACCGAGGGATTATAAGGTCACTGGCTCAGCGTATAGCTCCGTATTTTTTTTAGTTGACCGGTCATCCAGTCTATATGGTGCCTTGTCAGCACGTGTTCTCTATCTGAGTGTGCGGGCCCATGTGGCAGTGGGTGGAAATAAATAAACTAGAGGCCCATCTTCCACGGGGTGAAATAAACAAACTAGAAACCACTCGCGGCAGCACCCCGCACGCTACTAAATTGAGTGCACTAGTACTAGTACTACTAGATTCCTTCCTAGATGCCACCACGGACACACACTATGACAACGCACTGTCGGGCCATTGGGAACCAGGGTACCTCGGCCCGTCTGCCTACGGCCCAGGATACGACACTTGGCAAAGGCCCAAGACGCGGCCCATCTAAGGGCGCCGCGAAGCAAAGACATCACGTGAGGCACCAGCCTCCTGAGGACCCCTCCTCAAGGCACGAGCCACCAACACTTTGCCACAGGAGCGGCGAAAGCCTTGCGAGGCTGCATCCCGAGGCGCCCCCCCCGAGGCGGTCGCCTGAGCCACCCGAGCCTGACGTCAGCTCCGCGGTCCTGTGCCCATCACGTGGGTGACGCACGTGGCGACGAATGGCGGTAGAGCCGCGCCAGTGGGTGCGGACAGAGAGGCTTTCCTCTTTGGTGCTAAAGGGACAGCCCCAGCTGCCCACCTCCAAAGCAAGTCCCAAGGACTGCCCGTTTGGCAAAAGAAGACCAAGATAGCATGGTGCGCAGGGCAGAGGTCACCACCGAGCCCACCGGCGCGTCATGGATAGCAACTTTGCAGATGAAGACCGTCTTTTGTCAGGATAGCCTGGGCGCTTGTCCCCTTTGAAAACCCGCCAAGTGTGGCTACCCTTCCCGCCTAAGTTTTCAAGGGAAGAGGACCAGGGCGGCTATAAAAGGGATAGAGCTGCCATTGTAGAGGGATCGATTCCTTCATCTCCTACCTTGTACGTGAGGACATCTGTCTTGCCCACAGCAATCCCAACCACAGGCAGGAGTAGACTTTTACACCACAAGGTGGCCCGAACCTGGGTAACCGTCGTGCACCCTGTCGTGCTCCGCGCTAGCACTCTCGCCGTAGCCTTGCCGTGGTCACCCTTGGTTGGTAGGAACTAGCTCACCCCCAGTGTTCGAACCTTTAGTTCCCGGAGCCCTGGTTCCGACATTTGGCGTGCCAGGTAGGGGGCGGCTTCAGTTGTTCCCACCTCCTCGCCGCCATGGCCGACGCTCGTCATGAGCGCTACGCGCGCCGAGCTGCCAGGGTGGCCCAGAAGGAGCCTGTTGCCCATTACGACCGTCGACGCCGCGCTGCCGGCGCTGCCACCGCCTCGCTGTGAGGGAGCAGCAGGCTTCCTCCCTCCACCCGTCCGTGCAGGCGGACGGCCACACCGCCACGGCCTCATCGCTCGCCCGCCGCGACATGCCGGCCCCACAGGACGCGCTGCTCATGGCACGCGAGCTCCTACGCTACCGCCCAACCGACGCCGGCTACGACGCCTGGCTCAGCCGCATCACCGAGCTCGTCAACGCCGCCGGAGACGCCCCGGTACCCTCTCACTCGCTCCGCCCTCCGCCATCTCGTGTTGGGCACGTGGCACATGATGCGCCTCCTCCGCCTAGCAAGGGCACCCGGTGCCACCGCGATGCGCGGGTGTGTGAGCCATCTCGCGGTGCGTCTTCACCGGACCATGGCAAGCCCAGCTGCCAGATCGTCCGGCGCGCGCCACCCGACGCGCGCGTCCTCCTCGAGCGGCAGCGCCAATGCCAAGACAGGACCATCCAGGAGGTCGCGGCCGTCAGCCGCCAGAACCGTGCTACCCTCACCGGTGGCATCCCTTCCAGCTGCGGGGCTGCCGTGCCTTCACTCGCGAGCTGCGCCACGTGGTGTGGCCTACCATGTTCAAGCCGGACCTGTCTCCGCGCTATGACGGCACCCCCAACCCCGCGGAGTTCCTGCAGCTCTGTGCACTGAGCATCGAAGCAGCGAACGGCGACGACAAGGTCATGGCGAACTGGTTTCCCATGGCCCTCAAGGACGGCCCGCGCTCATGGCTCATGAACCTCCCCGAGGCGTCTATCTTCTCGTGGGCGGAGCTCTGCCAACAATTTGTCGCCAACTTCAAGGGCACCCACGAGCACTCCCTCATGCTCAACGACTTGCGCGCCGTGCGCCAGCGCCTTGACGAGACTCTCCGCAAGTACATACAGCCGCCCTCTATGCGCCTACCACAACTCGCACTCCCACAACACCGAGAGCTGCCACGAGCTCAAGCTGCTTCGCGACGAGCGCCTAGGCCGCCGAAGCGACCACAACGACCGCGGCACCGGCCGTGGAGGTGCCCGCAACGGCAACCTCTAGGGAGACCGCAATGGCAATGGCAACTTCCGGCAGGGCTGGCGCAACCAGCCTCATGAGGCCAACCCTCAGGCCAACGCTGCTCTTCCACTGCTGCCGCCGCCACCGCGAAGGAACGACGGCAACCAGCCTAACGAGGGCGCAGGGGGCTACCAGGAGCCTCGCGGCATGGATTGCATCCTTAGTGGGGCCCAGGCTCCCGCATCCAACCGTCACTTCAAGCTGTTCTCTCGCGAGGTGAACACTGCCCTCCCGAGGCCGGAGGCCGCTCAGCCCCTCAAGTGGTCGCAGTACGCAATCACCTTCAACTCCAACGATCACCCCAAGTCTTCAAGCGCTATGGGCACGGTCGCCATGTTGTGCACCCCCACCATCAGCAATGTCGCCGTCCCCAAGACGCTCATCGACGGAGGTGCTAGCCTCAACGTGATCTCCATCGAGACCTTCGAGCTGCTCCAAGTGCCCTACGACCAGCTGATGCCGACCAGGCCCTTCTTCGGAGTGACCGATGGCTCCACCATCCCTCTGGAGCAAGTGCGCCTCCCCGTCACCTTTCGCACCCGCAAGAACTACCACACTGCGCTCATCGACTTCGACGTGGTGCACATCGGCCTGCCGTACAATGCCATCCTGGGCTACCCGGCACTCGCCAAGTTCATGGCGGCGACCCACCACGCCTACAATGTCCTCAAGATGCCGGGCTGCAGCGGCATCATCACCGTCTGCTATGACGAGAAGGACGCGGTCCGCTCCCTCAAGAGCGCCTACAAGGCTACCGCCACCGCCTATCCTGCCGACGAAGACATCGCCGAGCCTCATGAGGCCGCGCCCATGAAGAAGAAGCAGCTGTTCTCCCAGGACCGCGCTGAGACAAAGAAAGTGTTGGTGGACGGCAGCGGTGTCGAGGTTGTGGAACCCGGGGTACCACGACCCGTCTGCCTGCGGCCCAGGGCGCCGCGCCTGGCGGAGGCCCAGGTAGGCGGCCCACCAACGGGCGCCCCAGATCAAAGTCACCTCACGAGGCTCCGGCCTCCCGATGGCCCCCTCACGAGGCCCCCTCACGAGGCTCCAGCCTCCCGACGGCCCCCTCGCGAGGCCCTGTCACGAGGCTCCGGCCTCCCGATGGCTCCAGCCTCCCGAGGACCCCTCCTCAGGGAGCGGGCAAGCAGGACTCAGCAGCGGCTCCACCCGAGGCCCCCTCACGAGGCCGCCTCATGAGGCCCCCTCACGAGGCGGTCCCCCGAGGCCCCCTCACGAGGCGGTCCCCCGAGGCTGTCTCCCGAGGCATCCTCCCAATGGCTTACAAGGCAAGGCCGTTCGGCACAGCCGCGCGGTCTGGGGCCCATCACGGGGGTGATGCGTGCGGCGACGAACGACGACAGAGGGCGCGCCAGCGGGCGCGGATGGAGATGGTTTCCTCTTTTGTGTTAAGGGAGCAGGGCCAGCTATCTACTCTCCAAAGCAACCCCAAAGGTTGCCCGATCGGCGAAGGAAGACCAAGACGACGGGCGCGTAGGGCGGAGGTCATCGCCGAGCCCACCGGCGCGTCATGGATCATGCTTTGGCAGTCGAAGACCACCTTTAGTCAGGATAGCCTGAGCGCCTGTCCCCTTTCAAAATCGCCAAGTGTGGCAACCCTTCCCACCTAAGTTTCCAGGGGGAAGAGGACCATGGCCGATATAAAGGGCAGAGCAGCCGTTGTAGGCGGGGGATCGGCTCTTGTTCTGTCCATCCTCAACCTTGTACTCACACATGCACCAGAGCAATATCAGACAAGCAGGAGTAGGGTCTTACACCGCAAGGTGGCCCGAACCTGGGTAAACTGCTGAGTCCTCGCCCCGTTCCTCGCTATCGCGCTCTCGCCGTCGCCTCGCCGTTGCTTAACCGTGGTAGGAGACGAAGTAGGTAGAACAAGCTCACCCCAGTGTTCGAACCTTTGATTCCCCGGAGCCCCACTTCCGACATTTGGCACGCCAGGTAGGGGTGCGCTACTGTTCTTCTGCTCCGCCCTCAGCTCCACCAACCCCATGGCCAACGCACGTCGCGAGCGCGCTGAGCGCAGGGCTGGCCGCATGGCTCAGACGGAGCCGGTGGCCGCGCGTCAATCGCCGCCGTCCCGAAGCCGAAGCCGCCTCCACCGACCCCGCTGCCCGCGAGCAGCAGGACTCCTCCCTGCAACCCTCCGTGCGGGCGAATGGCCACACCGCCACGGCCTCCTCCCTCGCCCACCATGGGCCGCCGAACTCGCAGGCAGCGCTGCTCATGGCGCGTGAGCTGCTCCGCTACCGTCCGGCTGACGCCGCCTACGACGCCTGGCTCGGTCGCATCGCCGAGCTCGTCAACGTCGCCGGGGACGCTCCGGCACCATCTCACTCGCTCCGCCCGCCGCCGTCTTGGAATGGGGACCTGGCGCACGGCGCTCCTCCGCCGCCTCCTCTGCGCGACGAGCGCGCCGGGCCCCAGCGCAGCGCGCGGGCTCGTGAGCCATCCCGTGGCGCATCCTCGCCAGACCGAGACGAGACCAGCTGCCAGATCATCCGCCACGCGCCCCCGACGCGCGAGTGCTCCTCGAGCGGCAGTGCCAGCGCCAGGACCAGGCCGTTCAGGACGTCACAGCGGCCGGGCGTCAAAACCGCGCCGCCCTCGCTGGCGGCGTCCCCTCGAGTGGCGTGGGCTACCGTGCCTTCACCCGCGAGCTGCGTCGCGTGGTCTGGCCCACGAAGTTCAAGCCTGAGCTGCCTCCGTGCTACGACGGCACCCCCAACCCCACGGAGTTCCTCCAGCTCTACACGCTGAGCGTCGAGGCGGTGAACGGCGACGACAAGGTCATGGCGAACTGGTTCCCCATGGCTCTCAAGGACGGCCCGCGCTCCTGGCTCATGAACCTCCCTGAGGCTTCCATCTCGTCGTGGGCCGAGCTCTACAGCCAGTTCATCGCCAACTTCAAGGGCCCGCAGGACCGCTCCCTCACCATCAACGACCTCCGGCGTGTTCGACAGCGCCCAGATGAGACCCTCCGCAAGTACATCCAGCGCTTCAGTCAGGTGCGCAACAAGATCCCGCGCGCCTCCGACGCGGCCGTCATCTCTGCGTTCTCCACCGGTGCAAGGACGTCAAGATGCGCGAGAAGCTCGCCATCAACGGTGAGCTCGACTCCGTGCTTGAGCTGCTCGACCTCGCCGACAAGTGCGCCAAGGCTGAAGAGGGCCGCCTCTTTGTCCACAATGACCCCGACGCGGCGCTCGACGCCGCCAAGGCCAAGAGCAAGGACGTCAAGCGCAAGGGCCCGGCTGTGCTCGCGGCGGAGCCCGAGCAAAAGCGCGGCCAGGACTACGACGAGCCCAGGAAGGACGGCCGGCCGCTCTGTGCTTTCCACAACGTGCGCTCCCACAGGCCACAGCACCGAAGACTGTCAGGAGCTCAAGCTGCTTCGCGACGAGTGCCAAAGCCACCGAGATGACCGCAACGGCCGCGACGCCGGTCGTGGAGGTGGCCGCGGCAGCAACCGTTGGGACAGCCGCAACGGCAGCGGCAACTTCCGCCAGGGTTGGCGTGACCAGCCTCGTGGGGCCGCCTGGCGCGACCTGCCTCGTGAGGCAGACCCTCAGGGCAATGCTGCTCTTCCGCCATTGCCGCCGCCACCCCGGAGGAATGACGTCAACCAGCTTGACGAGGGCGCTGGGGGCTACCAGGAGCCTCGCGCGGTTGCCTGCATCCTCGGCGGGGCTCAGGCTCCCGTGTCCTCGTCTACAGAGCTGAGGCTGTCCGTCCTTCAGAGCTTAAGCACGGCTCCCCGCGAGTCCTTGCCTTCGACGAGGCGTGTCAGGATGGCTCGCGGGAGGCTGATCTACTGCTCCTCGAGGAGGGCCGCCGCCAGGCCGCACTTCGCGCCGCGAGGTACCCGCATGCCTTGCGTCGTTACCTCAGCCGCAACATCCGCCCTCGTACTCTCGAGGTCGGCGACTTCGTCCTATGCAGGACCCTCTCCAGAGAGGGACTCCACAAACTCTCACCCATGTGGGAAGGCCCTTTCAGGGTTGCTCATGTCTCCAGGCCCGGCGTCGTCCGGCTAGAGACGGAGGACGGAGTTCCTGTGCCTAACGCCTGGAACATCCAACCCCTCCGCAAGTTCTACCCGTGACCCTCACGCGTACGAACGAAATGGGGCTGTACATGCCCCAGAGCCTCTCATTGCGCTAGCCTGATGGGCCCGTGAGAGCTCCAGCCCACGCCAAGTGGAAGCCCCATGCTCCGCGCTGGCGGAACGATCGAACCGCGATCATGCCCACGCCCAAGTGGAAGCCCCATGCTCCGCACTGGGGACGGAGGAAGGAGTTTCAGCGTATGACGCGCGGAACGTCCGACCCTCCGCAAGTTCTGCTCGTGGCCCCCACGAGTACGAACGAAACAGGGTTGTACACGCCCCGGAGACTCTCATTGCGTAAGCCTGATGGGCCCACGAGAGCTCCAGCCCACGCCCAAGTGGAAGCCCCATGCTCCACGCTGGTGGAACGATCGAACCGCGATCATGCCCACGCCCAAGTGGAAGCCCCATGCTCCGCGTTGGCGGAACAATCAACTGAGGGCGCCCCACGGGCTGCACCAACCTCAAGCTGACCCGTGCTGGACACGGCATCCACATCTCTTTCTGGTTGTGTAATCAACCTTATTATTTCGTCAGTTCATTGATGGCGAGTCGTGCGCGCTCATGGCGTCTGTCCTGAGCTTCACGTGAACGGGGGATGGACACGGTGCCTGTGCTCGGGTCAGTCCCAGCAGCGCTGAAAAACCCAAGTGATCGAGCTCTGGCTCGTGGGCCTGCTCCCATGCACGTCACCTCACCAAGGTCCTTGGTGTCTCATCTTCTCGCATGATAGGCACAGTGCCTGTGCTCGGGTCCGTCCCTGCAGCGCCGCTAAACCCAAGTGATCGAGCTCTGGCTCGCGGGCCTGCTCCCATGCACGCCACCTCACCAAGGTCCTTGGTACCTTATCTTCTCGCGTGACGCCCATGAGTGGGTCAGCGAGCGCGCGCGGCTCCCCTGTCACGAGACCTTGCACCTTGCAATTGTCTCAGGAGCACGTCACACGGAAGGCCTCGCGAGCGTGCCTCGCGAGGTAACCCGGCGGCAGGATGCCCCCCGGAGCCTCAAGAGGCCTCAGGAGCACGGCTTCCGGAGCCAAGCCCGACAGAGCCACGCCAGCCGGAGGCCTCACGAGCGGAGACCTCACGAGGCACACCCTACAAGTGGCGGCTCGCCTGACGCCGCCCTCCAAAAACGCTAAGTATCATAAACACCTCACGAGATGTTTTCACCGCCCCTCAAGCTCTCCTCTCACCGCTGTCGCGCTGAGCGCTGAGTTTCCTTCTTCTGCGCGAGCCACTTGCACGTCAAAGGGGGGCGTCTTGAGCATTGCGCCTCAGGAGCTCTTACCCCCTCGCAGTGCCCTACACCTCCTGGCCTTGTCCAGGCATCGCGATCGGACATACTAGTGACGGCTGTAGCCCGCCCGGGGGCTGGGTCCTGACGACGTAGAGCGACAAGGCAAGCAAAGAAAGGGAGATAAGCCTCGCAAGAAGGTCTCGTGAGCCGCTCTCATCATTTTCCAAGGTCTCTCTTTCTTTTTACGATCTCACCGAGCGCCCACGTTTTCTCTTTTGCGCGAGCCGCTTGCACGCCAAAGGGGGGCTTCCTGGGCATCGTGCCCCAGGAGCCCTTACTAGCTCCCGGGCCCCTCACCTCCTGGCCTTGTCCAGGCATTGCGACCGGACATACCAGCGACGGCTGTAGGCCCGCTCGGGGGCTGGGTCCTGATGGCGTAGAGCACCAAGGCAAACAAGAAAGAAAAGCGAGGCCTCACGAGAGGACTTCAAGAGGAAATAAGCATGCATTACAGCAAGTCATAAGATACTTAATGCAAAGGACATCGTTTTTCCTCACGCCATCAGGGGCTACGTTGACTTGTTACAGAAATAAAAGGAAGAAGGGTGCCCTCGGTGCCGCCTCGCCTTCAATACACACAAGGAATCAAGGCGGAACACACGGGTGAGGCAATGATGGCCCCGCGCCGAGCGCGGACAGGCTTTATGTCAGCCTGGGCAGTTGCCGAGGCATCGCGGGGAAGTGGTGGCGCCTTCCGTCACATCGTGCGCCACGCGTCGCGCCTGGCCCGTAGGCGGTTAGGGCCCGCGCCGTTTCGCCCCCTTAGGCGGGAACGTGCGCGCCATGGGCCCGGGGGCTACTGTCGGGGTTGTGGAACCCGGGGTACCACGACCCGTCTGCCCGCGGCCCAGGGCGCGGCGCCTGGCGGAGGCCCAGGTAGGCGGCCCACCAACGGGTGCCCCAGATCAAAGTCACCTCACGAGGCTCCGGCCTCCCGACGGCCCCCTCGCGAGGCCCCCTCACGAGGCTCCAACCTCCCGACGGCCCCTCGCGAGGCCCTCTCACGAGGCTCCGGCCTCCCGATGGCTCCAGCCTCCCGAGGACCCCTCTTCAGGGATCGGGCAAGCAGGACTCAGCAGTGGCTCCACCCGAGGCCCCCGCCTCATGAGGCCCCCTCACGAGGCGGTCCCCCGAGGCCCCCTCACGAGGCGGTCCCCCGAGGCTGTCTCCCGAGGCATCCTCCCGATGGCTTACAAGGCAAGGCCGTTTGGCATAGCCGCGCGGTCTGGGGCCCATCACGTGGGTGATGCGCGCGGCGACGAACGACGACAGAGGGCGCGCCAGCGGGCGCGGATGGAGATGGTTTCCTCTTTTGTGTTAGGGGAGTAGGGCCAGCTATCTACTCTCCAAAGCAACCCCAAAGGTTGCCCGATCGGCGAAGGAAGACCAAGACGACGGGCGCGCAGGGCGGAGGTCATCACCGAGCCCACCGGCGCGTCATGGATCATGCTTTGGCAGGCGAAGACCACCTTTAGTCAGGATAGCCTGAGCGCCTGTCCCCTTTCAAAATCGCCAAGTGTGGCAACCCTTCCCGCCTAAGTTTCCAGGGGGAAGAGGACCATGGCCGATATAAAGGGCAGAGCAGCCGTTGTAGGCGGGGGATCGGCTCTTGTTCTGTCCATCCTGAACCTTGTACTCACACACGCACCAGAGCAATATCAGACAAGCAGGAGTAGGGTCTTACACCGCAAGGTGGCCCGAACCTGGGTAAACCGCTGAGTCCTCGCCCCGTCCCTCGCTATCGCGCTCTCGCCGTCGCCTCGCCGTCGCTTAACCGTGGTAGGAGACGAAGTAGGTAGAACAAGCTCACCCCAGTGTTCGAACCTTTGGGTCCCCGGAGCCCCACTTCCGACAAGCGGCTCAGGCCCTGCCTTCACCATCGGCACCTGCTTCTCTCCTGCGTAGGAAGACGCGCTCATCACCTTCCTTCGGGCAAATTCAGATGTGTTCGCTTGGACTGCATCTGATTTGTCCGGTGTGCCGAGGGAGGTGATCGAGCACCACTTAGCGGTGTGCCCCAACGCACGCCCCGTGAAATAGAAGGCACGGCGCCAGGCGCCAGAGAAGCAAGATTTCATCATCAAGGAAGTTCAGAAGCTCCAAGAAGCTAGAGTCATCCGTGAGGTGCGCCATCCTGAATGGCTCGCCAACCCAGTCGTGGTGCCCAAGAAGTGCGGCAAGGTGCGAATGTGCGTCGACTTCACGAGCCTCAACAAGTTCTGCTCCCATGATCCTTTTCCACTGCCCCGCATTGACCAGATCGTGGAATCCACCGCCGGGTGCGAGCTGTTATGCTTCCTAGACGCCTTCTCAGGGTACCACCAGATCAAGATGGCAACCGACGATGTGGAGAAGACGGCCTTCATCACCCCCTGCGGCATACTCTGCTACATCTGCATGCCCTTCGGCCTCAGGAGCGCCGGGGCCACCTTCCAGAGGCTGATGCGCATCGCCTTGGGGCCCCAGATGGGAAGAAACGCTGAGGCCTACGTCAATGATATCATCATCAAGGCTCGCGAGGCCTGGTCCCTCCTCGCGGACCTCCAGGAGACATTCGACAATCTGCGCAAGGTCAACCTCAAGCTCAACCCAGACAAGAGCGTCTTCGGCCCTCCGGCAAGCTGCTTGGCTTCCTGGTCTCCCACCGTGGCATCGAGGCCAATCCCGGGAAGATCAAGGCCATCGAGAAGATGCGTCCCCCCCCCCCAGAGCCTCAAGGAGATGCAGCGCCTGGTGGGATGCATGGCCTCGCTTGGGCGATTCATCTCCAAGTTCGGCGAGCGAGCCCTGCCGTTCTTCAAGCTCATGAAGAGATCCGGTCCCTTCAAGTGGACTCCCGAGGCCGCCGCTGCCATCGAAGACCTCAAGAGGTACCTCACGAGCCCGCCCATCATGGTCGCACCACGCTCTCATGAGCCCTTGCTCCTATACTTGGCAGCTACTACCCATACGGCCAGCGCGGCCCTGGTGGCAGTTCGAGAAGAGCGCATCTGTGCATAGAAGAAGCTGGCCGCGCCGCCTCCCGAGGCCACGCAGTTGCCTGCCGAGGGCCCTCCTCAGGAGGCCTCTAGTGAACCGCCTCGTGAGCCGCCTCCCGAGCCTCATGAGCCCCTCGCCCCCCCCCGAAGACCAAGCTGCCACAACGACTACACGCCTTGTTGAGCACCCGGTGTACTTCGTCAGCACAATGCTGCGAGATGCAAGCGAGCGCTACCCCATGCAGCAGAAGCTCCTCCTCGCGCTCCTCGTCGCCTCCAGGAAGCTGCGCCACTACTTCCAGGGCCATCCTATCAAGGTGATCTCATCTTACCCCCTGGAGAAAGTCCTGCACAGCCCCAATGCGGCTGGCCGCGTCGCCGAATGGAACATCGAGCTGCAGGCCTTCGAGCTGGAATTCTGCACCACGAGAGTGATTAAGGGTGCAACCCTGGCTGACTTCGTAGCGGAATGGACGGATCCGCCCCAGGAGGAGCCTCGCGAGGCTGAGTCCCTCTTGCCTGGGTACGAGGCGCCTGGCGGCTGGACTATGCACTTTGATGGTGCCTTCTCCCGACAGGGCGTAGGGGCTGGCGTCATGCTCACTTCGCCTACAGGAGACAAGCTCCGCTATGCTATCCAACTCTGCTTCAAGCGCTATGACAAGGTCTCCAACAACATCGCAGAGTACGAAGGCCTCATCGCCGGACTCAAGGCTGCCTCTACTCTGGGCATCAAGCGCCTCACCATCAAGGGCGATTCGCAGCTCCTCGTCAACTTCTCTAACAAAAGCTACAAGCCCAAGGACGAGCACATGGCCGCCTATCTGAAAAAGGTATGTAAGCTCGAGAAGCGTTTCCTTGGCCTGGAGCTCCAGCACGTCCCCTGTGGCGGCAACAAAGTGGCCGACGACATCACCAAGCAAGCATCTCGCCATGAGCCTCAGATCCCCGGCATCTTCAAGGAAAGGCTCCTCAAGCCATCAGCTACTCCGCCTGCCACAAGCGCCATGCTGCTTCACGAGTAGCTCCCACCTGCACCACCCATGGTCGCACCAGACTGCGGCCCAGCCTCAGGAGCTCGCCTGCTGCTGGTGCTGGAGCCTCAAGCGAATAGCTGGGGGCCGCTAAGTTCAAGGCCTACTTGCTTCAGGGCACCCTCCCGGAGAAGGATTCAGAGGCAGAGCGCGTGGCTCGCCAGGCCAACGCCTACTGCTTGAAGGACGGTGAGCTGTACCGCAGGCGCCCCAATGGCATCTCTCTACGGTGCATCTCTGAAGAGCAAGGTCGCGAGCTGCTCGCCGACATCCATGGAGGAGACTATGGTCACCACTCCTCATCGCGCACCCTTGCCGACAAGGTGTTCCGCAACGGCTTCTACTGGCCCACAACGCTTCACGACGCCACAAAGCTGGTCCAATCCTGTGAGGCTTGCCAATTCCACGCCAAGCAAATCCACCAGCCGGCGGAAGACCTCCAGACGATCCCTCTCTCGTGGCCCTTCGCGGTCTGGGGGCTGGATATCTTGGGACCCTTACCTCGCGCAGCTGGCGGCTACCGTTACCTCTACGTTGCCATAGACAAGTCCACCAAGTGGGCGGAGGTCGAGCCCGTGCGCACCATCCTGGCGGGCTCTGCCGTCAAGTTCATCAAGGGCCTCGTGAGCCGCTTCGGCGTCCCCAACCGCATCATCACAGATAACGGCTCCCAATTCACAAGCGGCCTCTTCAAGTCATACTGCGCCAGCCTCGGCACGCAGATCTGCTACGCCTCTGTGGCGCACCCACGAAGCAACGACCAGGCCGAGCGTGCCAGCGCTGAGGTCCTCAAGGGCCTCAAGACGAGAAGCTTCAAGAAAAAGCTCGAAGCCTGCGGCAAGGGCTGGCTTGACGAGCTACAGTCTGTGCTGTGGTCCAGCCGGACAACGGCAACCAAGCCTACTGGCGAGACTCCCTTCTTCCTCGTCTACGGAACCGAAGCAGTCCTTCCTCCTGAGCTCAAGCACGGCTCAACGCGAGTCCTTGCCTTCGACGAGGCTCGTTAGGACGGCTCGCGAGAGTCCGACCTGCTGCTCCTCGAGGAAGCCCGTCGCCAGGCCACCCTGCGCGCCATCAGATACCAGCAGGCTTTGCGTCGCTATCATAGCCGCAACATACGCCCACGCACCCTCGAAGTCGGCGATCTCATCCTGAGAAGGATCCTCTCTAAAGAGGGGCTCCACAAGCTCTCGCCCATGTGGGAAGGCCCTTTCAGGGTTGCTCATGTCTCCAGGCCCGGCGCCGCCCTGCTGGAGACGGAGGATGGAGTTCCTGTGCCTAACGCATGGAACATCCAACACCTCCGCAAGTTCTACCCGTGACCCTCACGCGTATGAATGAAGTGGAGCTGTACATGCTCCGGAGCCTCTCATTGTGTTCGCCTGATGGGCCCGCGAGAGCTCCTGCCCACGTCTCAGTGGAAGCCCCATGCTCCGCGCTGGTGGAACGTCCCACGCCTAGTGGAAGCCCCATGCTCAGCGCTGGCGGAACAATCAACTGAGGGCGCCCCACGGGCTGCACCAACCTCATGCGGATCCATGCCGGACACGGCAGCCTCTTCTCTTTTGGATGTGAGACTGAGGGCACCCCACGGGCTGCACCAACCTCAAGCTGACCCGTGCCGGACACGGCAGCCGCATCTCTTTTTGGTTGTGTAATGAACTTATTATTATGCTGTAGTAAAGCTCTCTTTCCTAAGATATTTTATGTGTTGCTAAGTTGCTTGCCTCAGGAGCTGTGTACGCTCGCGACCTTCCTCCTGCACATCTTGTGAGTGGGGGCTGGACATGGTGCCTGTGCTCGGGTCAGTCCTAGCAGCGCTGCAAAACCCAAGTGATCGAGCTCTGGCTCGCGGGCCTGCTCTCGTGCACGCCACCTCACCAAGGTCCTTGGTGTCTCATCTCCTCGCTTGAAGCCCACGAGCAAGCTAGCAAGCGTGCACCGCTCCCCCCTTTGTGAAATCGATATGAAGTTGTCGCAGGAACAAGGCACTCGAAGGCCTCGCGAGCGCTGCCTCGCGAGGTGACTCGTGCCAAGACACCTCCGTAAGCCCTCAGGGAGCCTCGCGAGCACTGCCTCGCGAGCCAACCTGCGGCGACTGCCTCCACCAAGTGCGAACGGGAGGCCTCACGAGGAAGAGCCTCGTGAGGCGCACTCCGCAGACACAATACGGCAAGCGACACTCGCAAAAGAGCTAAGTACAAAAACACCTCATAAGCTGCTCTCGGCGCCTCTCAAGCTCCCTCTCCCCGCAACCTCGCTGAGTGCTGACATTCTCTCCTCCGCGCAAGCCGCTTGCATGTCAAAGGGGGACTTCCTGAGCATCGCGCCTCAGGAGTCCTTACCGCCCCTCAATGCCCTGCACGTCCTGGACTTGTCCAGGCAACATGACCTGACATACCAACGACGGATGTAGCCCGCTCGGGGGCTGGGTCCTGACGACGTAGAGCACTAAGGCAACCCAAGGAAAGGGAAATAGGCCTCACGAGAAAGCCTCACGAGGAAACACACATTGCAGCAAATCATAAAGTACTTAAGCAAAAGACATTATTTTTTCACGCCCCCACGGGGCTACATCGACCTATTACAGGAACAAAGAGAGGGGCCAAGGAGGAGCACGGCTCATCTTCAAGATCCGACTCGGGCGCTACCCGCGCCTACCGGCGTCCCTCCTCTTCGCTCTTGATGCGCGGAGAGCCATCGTCGTTTCCGCCCCCGCTGCTGGAGTCGGTGATGCCGTCGCTGTCACTCTTGCTAGAGGAGCCGAACTTGCTGCCGCTCTCGCTCTTCGCACAACACTCCAGGCGGGTACCGGAGGCCCCGAAGAACTTCACGAAGAGGGTGGTGGCTGCATCGTACTTGAATTGGAGGAGATGCCCCCGCCTTAGGCCGCGCGTGCATGCAAAAGACTTCCACCCCCGCTTCAGGAACATGAAGCCAGCAGGGGAGAACTCGGTCGCCACCTAGGAGGGGCCGTTGCAGCAGCCGTCCGCCTGCAGCCACAGACCCAGGGGCCCGCTGTCCTCCATTGCTCTCGCAAAGGAGTCAGGGAGCCGGAGCCAGCTGCAGGGTCGATGATGCAGCCCCATGATGAACTCGTGCGCCGCCTCCGCCGTATGGAATCCCGCCTGGGGAGGACGGGCGGCCGCGCTGCCGCGCCCGCCCCGGCCGCGGGCACCGCGCCCTCCGCGGTCGAGGGCGGCGGCCCTTCTGCGGGCACTGGGGCCTGCTTCGGTGGCCGCCGAGGAGTGCCCCCGGCCCCGAGGAGGCACCCTCATGGTAGCAGCGGATGTGCGGGCTCGCCCTCTGCCCCTCGCCATCGCAGCGTGGCCCTGGAAAGAGCAAGGAAGGGTGAAGGGTGGAAGAAGGGAGAGGCAGAGGTAGAAGAGGGTGGGGGAGGCCTCTACCTTCCTTCCGCCCCCTTTTATAACACCCTATGCAGGCTGCCTACTTGTCGCTCCGTCTTCTTCGACATCGGGAATTGAGGCAGCAGCGAAGGAAGCAATGATGGCCTGCGCCCCACACGGGCAGGCTTTATGGCAGGCGCAGGCGGTTACCAAGGTGTAGTGGGGAAGTGGGGGCGTCCCACGTCCCGTCATGCGCCACGCGTCGAACCTGGGCCCCGCAGTCTGTCAGGGCCCGCGCCATTTCGCTCCCAACGGGCGGGAACGTGCGTGCCACGGGCCCGGGGGCTACTGTCGGGCCATTGGAACCAGGGTACCTCGGCCCGTCTGCCTGCGGCCCAGGATACGACACTTCGCAAAGGCCCAAGATGCGGCCCATCTAAGGGCGCCGCGAAGCGAAGACATCTGTTGAGGCACCAGCCTCCCGAGGACCGCTCCTCAAGGCACGAGCCACCAACAGTTAGCCGCAGGAGCGGTGGAAGCCTCGCGAGGCCCTCTCACGAGGCTGCCTCCCGAGGCGTCCCCCCCGAGGCGGTCGCCCGAGCCACCCGAGCCTGATGTCGGCTGCACGGTCCCGTGCCCATCACGTGGGTGACGCGCGTGGCGATGAACAGCAGCAGAGGACGCGCCAGCGGGCGTGGATAGAGAGGCTTTCCTCTTTGGTGCTAAAGGGACAGCCCCAACTGCCCACCTCCAAAGCAAGTCCCAAGGAGTGCCTGTTTGGCGAAAGAAGACCAAGACAGCAAGGCACGCAGGGCGGAGGTCACCACCGAGCCCACCGGCGCGTCATGGATAGCAACTTTGCAGACGAAGACTGTCTTTTGTCAGGATAGCCTGGGCGCCTGTCCCCTTTCAAAACCCGCCAAGTGTGGCTACCCTTCCTGCCTAAGTTTTCAGGGGAAGAGGACTAGGGCGGCTATAAAAGGGACAGAGCTGCCATTGTAGAGGAATCGATTCCTTCATCTCCTACCTTGTACGCGAGGACATCTGTCTTGCCCACAGCAATCCCAACCACAAGTAGGAGTAGGGTTTTACACCGCAAGGTGGCCCAAACCTGGGTAACCGTCGTGCCCCCTGTCATGCTCCGCGCTAGCACTCTCTCCGTAGCCTCGCCGTGGTCACCCTTGGTTGGTAGGAACTAGCTCGCCCGCAGTATTCGAACCTTTAGTTCCCCGGAGCCCCGGTTCCGACACGCACATACACTGCGCAACATGCACGCAAGGACGCACTCGTGCACACCTAGCACATACTGTATTACACACCAGCACACGTGTACACATGCGTCACCGCCGGCTGAGATGGAACACGGCAAGGTGTAAGCAAGCTCTACAACCTTGATGAAAGTGACTGCACAGGGTGAGGCTGACTTTGGTAACCCGAACATGCCGCCTACACTCTGGTGTCATCTCCGGCGTAGGGCCTTGTCACTTCACTGTGAGGAGCAGCACGTACAGTAATAATTTGACCAACGGGTAGTAGTACATTGGTAGTACTACTACCACTGTCTGGATTTAGTAGTACTACCACCTCCGTCTGGATTTAGTAGTATTTGACTAGCAATATGTAGTAATGCATGTCACAAATAATATACTACTCCCTCCGTAAATAAATACATGGAGTATTGTTTTATTCGTATTTGAATGTAGTTTCCAATGATATTATACACTCTCCCTTCCGGTTGAAAGCTCAAATCTAAAATCTCATCAACCACACTACTACTAGTAGTAAGGACTGAGCAGTAGATGGCCAACGCACACGTGAATGTAATGCAGTCTACACTTCTCCCCACCAGTCCAATCCATGTATGAAATCCTACGCACCTATGCACCCTAACCAAGGGCAAGAGTGATCACTCCTATTGCAAGATCAATTGACCAGAAGCACGACCCATGGAGGTGATGAGCGCGAGCATGAGCTTGCTGTGCTAGATGGTCCATGACGCCGGCCTGCGGCCCGGCACCAAGGAACGTCTCTAGGTGGTGCTTGAGGCCGCTAGGGCGAGAGGCCTCTTGGACGAGAGCTTTGTCCCCTTGTTCGACGAGGCCTTCGTCGGCTTCCTTGACAAGTTCACCGTCATCAAGAAGCTCACGGTCGACCTTCACGTACGCCTCCAGCCCACGCACCCAGGCTCTGTGATGCCCGCCAACCTCACTGGCCTATATGGTGACAACCTCTTCGATGCACTGGTGGCCCTACGACTGCCCGTCGTCGCGCTGGAGAATGTCCACCTCGAGGTTGCACTTGCCGCGCAGCGCCTCGCCCAGCAAGACACCATCGAGATAATCACCCACGTCTACGAGCAAAATCATCCACAAGGACCACCACATGCCAGAGGAGGACAACAGGACAGTGGCCTTCTTGGACCGCAGGGCTACCTTGGAGGCATTGTTCGGAAGCACGTTGACCTCGCCGGCAAGGCCGCTGCTCCTCACCCGTCGGTTGGTGGCTCGACGCACTAGGGCGAGAGGATCCGTATGCATCTTTATTTTTGCGTCAATTCCATGTAGTGTACTGTAAATTTGTTACCTTTTGCATCAACTTCATAATTTTCGTATGTACCATGCATGAAAGAGCACAACCAAATGTTACAACTTACAAGTTCAAAAGGAAAAGCCTGTCGCGTTCGCGTCGCACCCCCACACGGTTCGTCTGGCACGCCACTCAAGGGGAACGCGTGATGTCTTGAATTTTCACTAACAAGTGGGACCGCAGTCGTGCAAACCTCTTACATGTGGGACCGCAGTTGAGCAAACCGACTATCGACAAACCCCTATCCCGCCCGCCGCGCGTTAGCTGAGTTCGAGAAACGAGGAGGGAGAAGAGCTAGCTGTAGCACAGACTCCAAGAATTTTGGCGTCAGATGGGACTTCTGGTGGTGGCGTGTGTCGTACTCATAGACGTGAATGCTTGTTCTGGCCCATGCCACCCCACTATATCGAGGTGCTGGTTACGTTCTCTCTAGGAGTACGGTACCACTAGTACTAGTATGTAACGCCCCAGACACACCCGCCGGTGGTCGTTACTCCTGGCGGGATCTAGACTGGCCCCACAGAACAATACTAGTCTTTCCTGCGCACTTTGTCCTCACTCGTGCGCACCCGGGACTAACTTCCCGGTCGGTCACCCATCCTGAAATTACTCCAAGCTGAGCACGCTTAATTTCCTCCGTCCTGGTTTACTAGTCCCCTTCGTATTTTGTATCAAATTTTGACCATAGATTAAACTAACAAAATGTTAATGCATGTCACTAAAAATTATATCGTTGGATTCGTATTTGAACATAATTTCGAATGGTATAATTTTTGGTGACATGCATTGACATTTTGTTAGTTAAATCTATGGTCAAAAGTTTACACTAAATACGAAGGGGCCCTCCTCTCTCTCTTCTCAGCCAGCCAGCCAGCAGACGCGCGGAGTTTGCCCATCGTCGGTTTGCTGATAGTCGGTCCCACATGTCAGTGAAAACGCAAGATGACCCTCATAATGCACGGACAATTATGTATGGCGTTTCCTCAAAAAAATATTATGTATGGTGGTAAAAATATATTTTGCGGCGTCACAGTACCCACTCTGAGAAGTGACTCGGAAAGAATTCATAACTTAAGTAAGTTTATAACATGCATATGCAAATATACCATTTATTACATACAACAAGTCAGCAACACACAACGACAGCGAGGATACATTCTAAATACTACATAGTACACATCCGTGTGTAGAAACTGGTTTTTAAGCAATATCCATCGAGGCACAGAAGTAAGGACAGCAACAAGCTTGTCGATGATAGCGACAACATAATAGTTCATATAATTCCAAGAGCGGTTGGGAACTCGACAAATTGCTATCTTCTGTAGACGACAGTCACCATGGTCATCTTTGAACGTACGTATAGTATCGGTCTGCTCAACCTCAGGACAGTCTGAGATTTTTGGAAGTGGAATCCGTTGACGAGTGTACACATTCACAAGCTCCCACTCGTAGTTGTACCCAACATAAACAACCCAATCTCCATTTGCGCCCGCCCATGCCTTACGCTGAAGCGATGGTATCTTAACATCACACTGATCATTATCAGGCGGCATCAACTTGCACAAGGCGAGCCCTCCGTCGTCCCCGCGCCAGCGAGCGGGGTTATAGCGAAGAAGATAGGGGAGATCAATCCGCTCTTGAACCCTTGGGTTGTTTGTAATGGTCTTATTTGTTGAGTCGAGAATGACCTTGAACGAACCTGCCATGCTAGCCGCGGTGATGACATCGCACCGATCAATGATTTCCTCCACTGCGTCATCTGTTAGATTGGGGCAGGAATAACGGGGTCGGGTTCTGTTTCTTCCCTCCATCGAGAAGACAAACAATGGCAGAAGGAAGTGTCAAGGCAAATGGAGGGAGTATGAGCGTGCGACGGAAGTTCCAAATCGAGAGGGAAAGGCGAAGAGGTGGTGGATGGTTGCCACTGTATAAGAGGTGAGTGGGGAGTGACAGTTGCCACGGTATAGGAAGAGGCGACCCGACCTACCTAGACGTCCATTCGGAAATTATACGAAAGGACTCGCCGTCTTCTCATTGACATGTTGGAACGGGACCACATGTCAACGAAATGTGGTGCGTCATTTCTCGTGCAAAAGGCGATCGGGCCGCGTTGGCCCGAGGTGCCGCGTTATTTCTCAACTCTATTTTCTTTAATGGCGTGTCGTTCAATTTTGAAGCACTACTAATTGGTACTGTATGCAGAGAAAATATACTAAACTCGAAGCTGATATGGTTTGAATGAGGGTAAAAAGGTGAGGAGAAGCAGTTCCCGATACGTAGAACAGCCAATTATGCATCCTCCTTCACATGCTGAGGCGAGGGAAGTAATAATGGTAGAACCTGCATGCAGCCAGCCTAGTACACTAGTACTACTGTACTACTAGTACAGACCGAGGAGTACTAGATGGCCAATGCACAAGTGAATGCAACGCAATCTGCACTTCTCATATAAAGGCTCCCCACCATAGTCCAATCCATCTATGAAATCATACGCACCTATGGACCTACACCAAGGGCAAGAGTGATCACTCCAATCGCAAGATCAATTAACTAGAAGCTAGACCCATGGAGGCGATGAGCGCGAGCATGAGCCGGCTGTGCCAGATGGTCCATGACACCGGCCTGCGGCCCGACACCGAGGAACGTCTCCAGGTTGTGCTTGAGGCCGCTAGGGCGAGAGGCCTCTTGGACGAGAGCTTCATCCCCTTGTTCGACGAGGCCCTCGTCGGCTTCCTCGACAATTTCACCGTCGTCAAGAAGCTCGCGGTCGACCTTGACGTACGCCTCCAGCCCACGCGCCCAGGCTCTGCGATGCCCGCCACCCTTACCGGCCTCTATGGTGACAACCTCTTCGACGCACTGGTGGCCCTATGACTGCCCGCCGTCGCGCCGGAGAATGTCCACCTTGAGGTTGCGCTTGCCGCGCAGCGCCTCACCCAGCAAGACACCACCAACATAATCACCCACGTCTATGAGCAAATCGTCCACAAGGACCACTACGTGCCAGAGGAGGACGATAGTACGGTGGCCTTCTTGGACCGTAGGGCAACCTAGGATGGCATTGTTCAGAAGCACGTTGACCTCACCGGCAAGGCCGCTGCTCCTCACCCGTCGGTTAGTGGCCCTGCGCACTAGGGCGAGAGGATCTGTATGCATCTTTATTTTTGTGTCAATTCCATGTAGTATACTGTAATTTTGTTACCTTTTGCATCAACTTCATAATTTTCATATGTACCATGCATGAAAGAGCACAGCCAAATGTTACAACTTACAAGTTCAAAAGGAAAAGCCTGCCGCGTTCGTGTCGCACCCCCACACGGTTGGTCCGGCACTCCGCTCAAGGGGAACGCGTGCTGTCTTGCATTTTCACTAACAAGTGGGACCGCAATCGAGCAAGCCTCTTAAAAGTGGGACCGCAGTTGAGCAAGCCTCTTACAAGTGGGTCCGCAGTTGAGCAAACCGACTATCGGCAAACCCCTACCCCTCCCGCCGCGTGTTGGCTGAGTTTGAGAAACGAGGAGGGAGAAGAGCTAGCTGTAGCACGGACTCCAAGAATTTTGGCATCAGATGGGACTCGTGGTGGTGGCGTGTGCCATACTCATAGACATGAATGCTTGTTCTATCCCATGCCACCCCACTATATCGAGGTGCTCGTTACGTAGTACTATCTCTCTAGTAGTTCGGTACCGATAAACAAATAACTTTGATATTTTTTTTGAAACAAGGTAAAAGACTTGCCATTTCCATTGATTAAGAGAGAAGTTTGTGAGATACACACCTCTCAAGCGGCACAAACGCTAACTAATTACTGTAACACGCCTAGCGACAAGGCATCGGTATACTTTTTTTAGTTGCCCACCGTGTACTTAAATGTGTCAGCAACTACCCTAGGCGTGTTGACCATAGCTCCCCAACTCCCAAGTCACCACGAAATCACACTTAAAAGACTGCACCACTATCATTTCCCAAGGCTCCGTGGAAACGCGTAATGGTCTGGCGTCCTCTCATTGGCATACACACCGAATCAGAGCACACGGCTCGTGTACGCCAATCGCCAATCTGTTTATAAAATGGCACCTACCCGAGAATTACTGCACATTCCTCCTCCTCACCATCCACAGTTGTCAGCAAAAGAACAAGCATGTCTTGTTCCTCATTCCTTGTGTCTGCCATGGCCCGTGGGGGGAACTCTGGGTGGAGAAATAACCAGGGACAATTGACCAAGGCCGTGGAAGCTGCAGAGAAGTCCCGACGCCTTGTGGGGGCCAAACAGGCAAGCGAGGGCTCTAAGAAGCACATTTGGCCCGGAGGCGAATAGGCAGGTGAGGGCTCTCACAAGCACATTCATCATGGAGGCAAACAGTCCTTCACCCATGATGACATGCGCGCTGAGGAGATCGCCGGCTGGGCAAAGGATAGCAATGCTTCGCTGGAGGAGAGCAATGCCTCACTGGAGAAGGCGACCGCTCTCATTGTGAAACTTATGGATGACAAGGAGAAGGCGACCGCTCTCATCGTGAAACTTATGGATGACAAGGAGAATCTCTACATCGAGCGAGACCTACTGAATGAGGAGATCGCCGGCTGGGCAAAGCTACACGAGGAGAGAAAGGCCTCACTGGAGGAGGCGGCCGCCGTCATCGTCGAACTTATGGATGACAAAGAGAAGCTCGGCATCGAGCGCGACCTGCTGAAGGATGAATCCATGGCTTCTCTCAGGCAACGCCGTGAGGACATGAAAGAGATCATGCGAGCTTGCGTTGAGACCGCCAAGGCCATGGACGCAATGACGAAGTTGGAGGAGGAGAGGCAAGAGGAGATTGTCGGAGAGTGGGCTCCGAGAACCCTGGTTCAAACACTGGGGGCCTAATCGCTACCTAATGACCGGACGGTGACCTTGGTGAGGCTACGGCTAGCGGAGCACGACGGGAGAGTACACACACAGGCCACGGCAGGGACACGAGGAATTACCCAGGTTCGGGCCACCGAGCGGTGTAAAACCCTACTCCTGCTGGTTGGGATTGCTGTGGATGACAGTGCTCCCGCGTACAAGGTAGAAGGAGGTGGAATTGACCGACCCCCTCTAAGGTAGAAGCACTTCCCCTTATATATCTGCCTTGGTCCTCTTCCCCAAAAATATTGGCGGGAAGGGTGGCCACACAACGGCCGTTCAAAGGGGGACAGGCGCTCATGATGGAGAACGAAGCATGAAAATCAAAAAAATTCCTACGAACACCCAAGATCAATCTAGGAGATTCATAGCAATGAGAGGGGAGTGTGTCTACGTACCCTTGTAGATTGAAAGTGGAAGCATATAAAACGCGGTTGATGTAGTCGTACTCTTCGCGATCCAATCACGATCCAACCGATCTAGTGCCGAACGGATGGCACCTCCGAGTTTAGGACACGTATGGCTTGGCGGCATCCTCTCCTTCTTGATCTAGCAAGCGAGGGAGAGGAGGTAGATGAGATCTGAACCAACACGATGGCATGGTGGTGGTGGCAGCAGCGGAACTGCGGCAGGGCTTCACCAAGCGTCTGCGCAAGATGGAGGAGGTGTAACGGGAGGGAGACGGGCAAGGTTGGAAGGGTGCAGCTCCCCATGCGCCTCCCCACTATATATAGGGGTGGAGGGGGCTGGTAGCTTGCCCTCCAAGCCCCTAGGGTCGTTGGCCAAGGGGGGAGGAAGGAAATCCCTCCTTTACTTTCCCCACCGATCGCTATCCCCCCTTTTTAGGGATCTTGATCTTATCCCTTCGGGATAAGATCCTATCCCTTGTAAGGGGTGATCTTGTTGCGCCTAGACCAAGGATGTGGGGCCTTCCCCACTACCCATGTTCTTGTGGGTCCCCCCATGCAGGTGGGCCCCACTCCAGAACCTTCTAGAACCTTCCCGGTACAATACCGGAAAAAACTGAACTTTTTTCGGAACCCAAAATATGACTTCCCATATATAAATCTTTACCTCTGGACCTTTCCAGAGCTCCTCATGATGTCCCGGATCCCATTTGGGACTCCGAAAAACCTTCGGACTTCACCATATTAATATCTCATTTCTACCCTAGCGCTACAGAACGTTAAGCGTGCGACCCTACGGGTTCGGGAACATGCAGACATGACCGAGACTCCTCTCCGATCAATAATCAATAGCGGGACCTGGATGCCCATATTGATTCCCACATATTCAATGAAGATCTTTATCGGTTGAACCATGATGTCAAGGATTCAGTTAATCCCGTATACAATTCCCTTTGTCTGGCAATATGTTACTTGCCCGAGATTCGATCGTCGGTATCTCCATACCTAGTTCAATCTCGTTACCGGCAAAGTCTCTTTACTCGTTTTCATAATACAAGATCCCATGACTAAACTCATTAGTCACATGAAGCTTCTTGTGATGTTGTATTACCGAGAGGGCCCAGAGGTATCTCTCCGTCACATGGGGTGACTAATCCCAGTCTCGATCCATGCAGCTCAACAGATACCTTCGGAGATATCTATAGAGCATCTTTATGATCACCCAATTATGAAGTGATGTTTGATAGCACACAAAGTATTCCTCCGGTATCCAGGAATGGCATGATCTCATGGTCTAAGGAACATATACTTGACATGAAGAAAGCTGTAGCAAATAAACTAATTGATACGATCTGATGCTAAGCTTATGGTTGGGTGTGTCCATCACATCATTCTCCTAATGATGTGATCCCGTTATCAAATGACAACTCATGTCTATGGTTAGGAAACCTTAACCATCTTTGATAAACGAGCTAGTCTAGTAGAGGCTTAATAGGGACACGGTATTGTTTATGTATTCACACATGTATTTAAGTTTTCGGTCAAGACAATTCTAGCATGAATAATAAACATTTATCATGAATGGGAAATATGATAATAACCATTTTATTATTACCTCTAGGGCATATTTCCAACAGTCTCCCACTTGCACTAGAGTCAATAATCTAGCTTACATTGTAATGAATTAACACCCATAGAGTTCTGGTGTTGATCATGTTTTGCTCGTGGAAGAGGTTTAGTCAACGGGTCTGCCACATTCAGATCCGTATGTACTTTTGCAAATCTTTATGTCTACAACGCTCTGCTTGGAGCTACTCCAGCTAACTGCTCCACTATTCAATACATATCCTGAATGAGACTTTTAGTCATCCGGATCAATGTCAAAGCTATCATCGACATAACCCTTTATGACGAGCTTATCTTCACCTCCATAAACGAGAAACATGTCCTTAGTCCTCTTTAGGTACTTAAGGATATTTTTGACCACTGTCTAGTGATCTACTCCTGTATCACTCTGGTACCTACCTGCCAGACTTATGGCGAGGCACACATCAGGTCTGGTACACATCATGGCATACATTGTAGAGCCTATGGCTGAGGCATAGGGGACGACTTTCATCCTTTCTCTTTCTTTTGCCATGGTCGAGCTTTGAGTCCTACTCAACTTCACACCTTGCAACACAGGAAAGAACCCCTTCTTTGACTGGTCCATTTTGAACTTCTTCAAAATCTTGTCAAGGTATGTGCTCTGTGAAAGTCCTATCAGGCGTCTTGATCTATCTCTATAGATCTTAATTCCCAATATGTAAGCAGCTTCACCCAGGTCTTTCATTGAAAAACTCTTGTTCAAATAACCCTTTATGATTTCCAAAAATTCTATATCATTTCCAATCAATAATATGTCATCCACATATAGTATTAGAAATGCTATAGAGCTTCCACTCACTTTCTTGTAAATACAAGCTTCTCCATAAGTTTGTATAAAACCAAAGGCTTTGATCACGTCATCAAAGCGTATATTCCAACTCCGAGATGCTTGCACCAGTCCATAGATGGATCGCTGGAGCTTGCATACCTTGTTAGCATCATTAGGATCGACAAAACCTTTTGGTTGCATCATATACAACTCTTCCTTAAGGAAACTGTTAAGGAACGCTGTTTTGACGTCCATTTGCCAGATTTCATAATCGTAAAATGTGGCAATTGCTAACATAATTCGAACAGACTTAAGCATCCCTACGGGTGAGAAAGTCTCATCGTAGTCAACCCCTTGAACTTATTTAAAACCCTTTGTGACAAGCCAAGCTTTATAGATGGTGACATTACCATCAGTGTCTGTCTTTTTCTTAAAGATCCATTTGTTCTCAATGGCCTGCCGGTCATCGGGCAAGTCCACCAAAGTCCATACTTTGTTTTCATACATGGATCCTATCTCGGATTTCATGGCCTCAAGCTATTTGTCAGAATCTGGGCTCATCATTGCTTCTTCATAGTTCGTAGGTGCACCGTTGTCCAACAACATGACTTCCAAGACAGGATTATCGTACCACTCTGGTGCGCTACGTGTCCTGGTGGACCTACGAAGTTTAGTAGTAGCTTGATCCAAAGTTTCATGATCATCATCATTAGCTTCCTATCCGACTGGTGTAGGCATCATGGGAACTGTTTTCTGTGATGTGCTACTCTCCAATTCGAGAGAAGGTACGATTACCTCATCAAGCTCTACTTTCCTTCCACTCACTTCTTTCGAGAGAAACTCCTTCTCCAGAAAGGACCCATTCTTGGCAACAAAGATCTTGCCTTCGGATCTGTGATAGAAGGTATACCCAATGGTCTCTTTAGGGTATCCTATGAAGACACACTTTTCGCTTTGGGTTCGAGCTTATCAGGCTGAAGCCTCTTGACATAAGCGTCGCATCCCCAAACTTTAAGAAATGACAGCTTAGGTTTCTTGCCAAACCATAACTCATATGGTGTTGTCTGAACGGATTTAGATGGTGCCCTATTTAAAGTGAATGCGGCTGTCTATAATGCATAACCCCAAAACGATAGTGGCAAATCGGTAAGAGACATCATAGAACACACCATATCCAATAAAGTACGATTACGATGTTCGGACACACCATTACACTGTGGTGTTCCAGGTGGCGTGAGTTGTGAAACAATTCCACATTATCTCAAATGTGTGCCAAACTCATAACTCAAATATTCACCTCCACGATCGGATCATAGAAACTTTATTTTCTTGTTACGATGATTCTCCACTTCATTCTAAAATTCCTTGAACTTTTCAAATGCTTCAGACTTGTGTTTCATTAAGTAATTAAATATACCCGCATGTACTCAAATCATCCGTGAAGGTAAGAAAATAACGATATCCACCGCGTGCTTCAACACTCATCGGGCCGCATACATCGGTATGTATTATTTCCAATAAGTCACTTGCCCGCTCCATTGTTCCAGAAAACGGGGTTTTAGTCATCTTGCCCATGAGGCATGGTTCACATGTTTCAAATGATTCATAATCAAGTGATTCCAAAAGTCCATCAGCATGGAGTTTCTTCATGCATTTTACTCCAATATGACCTAAGCGGCAGTGCCACATGTATGTGGCGCTATCATCATTAACTTTGCATCTTTTGGCATCAATATTATGAACATGTGTATCACTACAGTCGAGATTCAACAAGAATAAACCATTCACAAGGGGTGCATGACCATAAAAGATATTATTCATATAAATAGAACAACCATTATTCCCTTACTTAAATGAATAACCGTCTCGCAATAAACAAGATCCAGATATAATGTGCATGCTTAACGCAGGCACCAAATAACAATTATTTAGGTTTAAAACTAATCCCGAAGGTAGACGTAGAGGGAGCGTGCCGACGGCGATCACCTCAACCTTGGAGCCATTTCCAACGCGCATTGTCACCTCGTCCTTAGCTAGTTTCCGTTTATTCCACAGCTCCTGTTTTGAGTTACAAATATTAGCAACCGAACCAGTATCAAATACCCGGGCGCTACTACGAGCACTAGTAAGGTACACATCAATAACATGTATATCAAATATACCTTTGTTGACGTTGCCAGCCTTCTTATCTGCCAAGTACTTGCGGCAGTTCCGCTTCCAGTGACCATTCCCCTTGCAAGAGAAGCACTCAATCTCAGGTTTGGGTCCAGCCTTGGGTTTCTTCACGGGAGCAGTAACTGGCTTGCCATTCTTCTTGAAGTTCCCTTTCTTTCCCTTGCCTTTCTTGAAACTAGTGGTCTTTTGACCATCAACACTTAATGCTCCTTCTTGATTTCTACCTCCACGGCCTTAAGCATCGCAAAGAGCTCGGGGATCATTTTCTCCATCCCTTGCATATTATAGTTCATCACAAAGCCCTTGTAGCTTGGTGGCAGTGACTGGAGAACTCTGTCAATCGCTACTACATCCGGAAAATTAACTCCCAATTGATTCAAGCAGTTGTAGTACCCAGACATTTTGAGTACGTGCTTCTAACGGAGCTGTTCTCCTCTATCTTGCAGCTAAAGAATTTTTCGGAGATGTCATACCTCTCAACCCGGGCATGAGCCTGAAATACCAATTTCAGCTCCTAGAACATCTCATATGCTCCGTGGTGCTCAAAGCTTCTTTGGAGCCCCGGTTCTAAGCTGTAAAGCATGGAGCATTGAACTATCGTGTAGTCATCATTCCTTGTCTGCCAGACGTTCAAAGCATCTAGGTTTGCGGGAGCGGGTAGTACACCTAGTAGTGCATCAAGGACATAAGCCTTTTATGCAGCAGTGAGGATAATCCTCAGATTACGAACCCAGTCCGCATAGTTGCTTCCATCATCTTTCAACTTAGCTTTCTCTAGGAACGCATTAAAATTCAGGGGAGCTACAGCACGAGCCATTGATCTACAACATAATTTGCAAAGACATTAAGACTATGTTCATTATAATTGGTTTAGTTAATTAAATCACTAGTGAACTCCCACTTAAATCAACATCCCTCAAGTTGTCTAAGTGATACATGATCCAAGTCAACTAACCCATGTCCGATCATCACGTGAGATGGGGTGGCCATCAATGGCGAACATCTCCATGTTGATCATATCTACTATATGACTCATGTTTGACCTTTCGGTCCTTCGTGTTTCGAGGCCATGTCTGCACATGCTAGGCTCGTCAAGTTTAACCCAAGTATTCCGCATTTGTAAAACTGGCTTACACCCGTTGTATGTGAACGTAGAGTCTATTACACCCGATCATCACGTGGTGCTTCGAAACGACAAACTTTTGCAACGGTGCATACTTAGGGAGAACACTTTTATCTTATATTAAGTGAAGGGATCATCTTATAATGCTACCGTCGTCCTAAGCAAAATAAGATGCATAAAAAGATAAACATCACATGCAATCAATATGTGACATGATATGGCCATTATCATCTTGTGCTTTTGATCTCCATCTTCAAAGCATTGACATGATCTCCATCATCACCGGCATGACACCATGATCTCCATCATCGTGCCATCATGTGGTTGTCTCGGCCAACTATTGCTTCTACGACTATTGCTAACTCATAGCGATAAAGTAAAGCAATTACAAGGCGTTTAATCATTGACACGCAGGTCATACAATAAATTAAAGACAACCCTATGGCTCCTGCTGGTTGCCGTACTCATCAACATGCAAGTCGTGAACCTATTACAAAACATGATATCTCATACATCAACATATATCACATCACGTTTTGGCCATATCACATCACAACATGACCTGCAAAAACAAGTTAGACGTCCTCTACTTTGTTGTTGCAATTTTTTACGTGGCTGCTAGGGCAAACTATAAGAACCGTTCTTATCTACGCAAAACCACAACGGTGATATAAATGTTGCGTTTTAACATTCTACAGAGACCACCGTTGTCAAATCAGATTCAACTAAGGTGGGAGAGACAGACACCCGCAAAGCCACTTTTATGCAATACAAGTTGCATGTCAGTCAGTGGAACCGGTCTCTTGTGCGAGGACAAGTAAGGTTGGTCCGAGCCGCTTCATCCCACAATACCGCCGAATCCAAATAAGACAAAGGAAGTAAGCAATTTGAACATCAATGCCCACAACTTCTTTGTGTTCTACTCGTGCATATACATCTACGCATAGACCTAGCTCATGATGCAACTGATAGAGAACGAAGCATGAAAATCAAAAAAATTCCTACGAAGACCCAAGATCAATCTAGGAGATGCATAGCTATGAGAGGGGAGTGTGTCTACGTACCCTTGTAGACAGAAAGCGGAAGCGTATAAAACATGGTTGATGTAGTCAAACTCTTCGCGATCCAATCACGATCCAACCGATCTAGTGCCGAACGGACGGCACCTCCGAGTTTAGCACACGTACGGCTCGGCGGCATCCTCTCCATCTTGATCCAACAAGTGAGGTGAGAGGAGGTAGATGAGATCTGAACCAACACGACGGCGTGGTGCTGGTAGCAGCAGTGGAACAGCAGCAGGGCTTCGCCAAGCGTCTGCGCGAGGTGGAGGACGTGTAACAGGAGGGAGATGGGCAAGGCTGGAAGGGTGCAGCTCCCCATGCGCCTCCCCACTATATATAGGGGTGGAGGGGGCTGGTGGCCTGCCCTACAAGCCCTTAGGGTCGTTGGCTAAGGGGGGAGGAAGGAAATCCCTCCTTTCCTTTCCCCACCGATCGCTATCCCCCCTTTTTAGGGATCTTGATCTGATCCCTTCAGTATATGATCCTATTACTTGTAGGGGGGATCTTGGTGTGCCTAGACCAGGGGTGTGGGGCCTTTACCCGCTACCCACGTTCATGTGGGTCCCCCCATGCAGGTGGGCCCCACTCCGGAACCTTCTAGAACCTTCCCGGTACAATACCGGAAAAAACCAAACTTTTTCCGGAACCCAAAATATGACTTCCCATATATAAATCTTTACCTCCGTACCATTCCGAAGCTCCTCGTGATGTCCCAGATCCCATCCGGGACTCAAAACAACCTTCGGACTTCACCATATTAATATCTCATTTCTACCCTAGCGCTACAGAACGTTAAGCGTGCGACCATACAGGTTCGGGAACATGCAGACATGACCGAGACTCCTCTCCGACCAATAATCAATAGCGGGGCCTGGATGCCCATATTGATTCCCACATATTCAACGAAGATCTTTATCGGTTGAACCACGATGTCAAGGATTTAGTTAATCCCGTATACAGTTCCCTTTGTCCGGCGATATGTTACTTGCCCGAGATTCGATCGTCGGTATCTCCATACCAAGTTCAATCTCATTACCGGCAAGTCTCTTTACTCGTTTCCGTAATACAAGATCACGTGACTAAAGTCATTTGTCACCTAAGCTTCTTGTGATGTTGTATTACCGAGAGGGCCCAGAGATATCTCTTCATCACACGGGGTGACAAATCCCAGTCTCGATCCATGCAGCTCAATAGATACCTTCAAAGATACCTGTAGAACATCTTTATGATCACCCAGTTACGAAGTGATGTTTGATAGCACAAAAAGTATTCCTCCGGTATCCGGGAATGGCATGATCTCATGGTCTAAGGAACATATACTTGACATGAAGAAAGCTGTAGCAAATAAACTAATTGATACGATCTGATGCTAAGCTTACGGTTGGGTCTGTCCATCATATCATTCTACTGATGTGATCCCGTTATCAAATGACAACTCATGTCTATGGTTAGGAAGCCTTAACCATCTTTGATCAATGAGCTAGTCTAGTAGAGGCTTACTAGGGACACGGTATTGTTTATGTATTCACACATGTATTTAAGTTTCCGGTCAATACAATTCTAGCATGAATAATAAACATTTATCATGAATGGGAAATATGATAATAACCATTTTATTATGTGACACCCTGGTTTTTCCCAACTCTGCTTTTCAAAAACTCATTTGAATTTTAATTGGAGTTTGGTTTGGATTCTAATTTGAATGGCTCTGTGGACTTAAAACTTGGAAATATTTTTCTACCTTCCTTTCCCAAGGGATTCAAGCTTTCAAAAACTTTTCCCCAAGTCATGTCATTTCCACTCTTGCCCAATTTCAACTTTATTCTAATTTAATATTCCTTTTTCTATTAAAGGAATAGCCCTTGAGCTCTAGGTTGTGAAGCAACCTATATTTCTGTCTTCTCTAAAATTCCAAGAAAATTCTCATAAATCCTTTGGACCATGTGAACCCTGGATATGTGAAAATATTCAAGAATTCACTCTCATGGTGAGCTCACTATCCAATCTTTGCTTCTAGTCATAATTTCAGTTTGTGAGGCAACTATATTTTATGTTGCTCCAAAATTCTGAAATTAATCCAGGACATTCTCCTATTCATATGATCACACTCCACCAAATTTTGGCCCATTTCATCAAGCCATTTTCCCTACAAATTTCCCCCAAGTTCCTGTCCAGTGGGAAGCACTGTGAAGGAAGTACCATTTATACTTACCCAAATGCTATGAAATTTTTATGGCATCTTGGCACCACCAAATGACCCACAAATACCAAATTTCAGCTCAAGGAGCCCATCCATGTGAGTGCATCATCTTCAACAAGTTTCTGGACCAGAGAGGCAGTTGTGAGGCAACTATGCTCAAAACTTGTCCATTTGGTCTAAAATTCTTCCAGCATGGGCACCTTCCTACTACACTACATTGTGACAAATTTTTCCACTCAAAACCCTAGCCTTTTCTCCCCAGCTTCTTGCCCAAGTTTTTGTCCAGAAAATTGTCTGGAAGCTAGCCAACTGTCCAGGACACCTCTTGTCAAACCAGATGTGTAGGTGGGCCACTGGATGGAAGGACTACCGTGTGGACATGATCGGATAGGCCAGAGTGCACCGCGCACGCCAGTGCACGCGGTGACCATGCATCTGCCAGGGCAGAATTCGCGCTCTGGGCGCCGAACCCTCTCGGGTCTTGCTGGCTCTGCGCGTCCGCGTCGTCCCGCCGTGTCCTCTGGCGCCCGCATCCTCCCCGCTGTAGCCGCCGTACTGGCATTGTGGCCGCGCTGACTGGCAGCTTCCTCGCCGCTCCGTGCCATCGCCATTAAGTCCCTGCCCTCTCCCGTCACCTCCCCACGCGGTTCGGGTGCCAGCGCGACGGCCAGCACAACGCGGATGCCCGGCTATAAAAGCCGCCCCCGAGCCTCCCTCTCCTCACCACTCGCCCTCCTCATCTCTCAATCGTCGCCCCGCACCCAGCAACAGAGCCGGGGAACCCTCCTTCCCCATCTCCGGCGAGGTGCTCCGTCGCACTGCCTCTGCTTCTCCAGCTCGACTCCGTCCACCCCAACCTCAACCAAGACCACCAGCGAGCTCGTGGCACTCCACTGATCCTCCCCAGCCCCTCCTCTGCTTGAGAGCTCGCCGGAATCGCCAGGTCCGTTGGCAACCGAAGCTTGCCCCACCTGACAGGAAGGGGCCGACGACGTCCGGCCACCTCCCGACGAGCTGCGGGTACGGGCGTGCTCGCCGTTGAGCGCCCGTTCCATCCCCGCCTTTGCCCAGCTCCGCCGTGGTCTCTACGCCGGTGAACTCCGCCGGTGAGCTCCGCCGTCCTCTGTTCCCTCCCTCCTTTTGTTCAAAACAGATAGCTGGGACCCGCATGTCAGCGACCCAGCCGCGCCCGAAGTGGTACGTAAGTGGTGGCGTAACCCCACTTTACGCCTTCGACGTGGCCGCTCCTGGGATTTTCTGGATTTCTGTTTAAATTCAAATAAAATCAGAAGTTTGACCCAACTTTGACCAGCAATATCTTTTAAACTGCAAGTCCAAATGAGTCCATTCTTTTTGCATTATTTTTCTTATGAGTTCCTTTATTTGCTGGAAAATTTTGGTATTTTTCTCTGCTGTCTAGAATTTCTGGACAAGAGAAAATACTTTATGTGATATTTACAAATGCTTCCAAAAATATTTTTCAGAGTGATTTAAGTAATTGGAGGAGGCTAGGAGTACTCCCACACTCCTTGGGTGCAAGGCAAGCCACAACTTTCATTTGCATGATTGCATTGCAATGCCATTATTTTAATGAAATATTTAGGGTAAAGTTGAATTCTTCATAAATGGTTTATTCATGAAACTCTTGGAAAAATTCCTTGGATATGCTACTGTCATGTTGATGATTAGAATTATATTTGACCAGTAGTCCCCAAGCTAGATGATGCCATGATACTGTTGGGATGTGAGATTACCGTCTATGATTACTTTGTGACTTTTCGTCTGGCATATTAATTAGGTAGTCAGTAGCAACAGCTTAGTCATGTTGCTTTTTGTATTATTGTGATCCTGGGGTATCAATTATGATGAAGAGGTCACTCAGGGATAAATTCCTTCATTGTTGATCAAGTGCCACTGAACCGAGCTTTTCAGTGCAGCCACATCTGCCAGAATGGGACGGCCTTGACTTGGTCTGACCGCGTGCTCTTTTAGCGGTACCACCAAAGAGGGAAGGTTATGCGTACGGGCTACCGTGATCAGGTAGACGACGATAGCCTTGTGAGCCCGGTTTGATTATTGAGCTCAGGTCCCCATTTGGGACAGTTTAGTTTAGCCCCGACGGTGGCAGGTGTCAAGAGTGATACAGGGGCCACCCAGGGCAGGACCCGTAAGGGGAATGACTGTCGGTGGTATGATAGGCAGGTTTAGTTGGAGCAGCACCGGTCCACCCAGAAGGGAAGTGTACCGAGGTACGGGACAAGGAGCTCCATGATGTGGGTAAAGTGCCAACCTCTGCAGAGTGTAAGAATCTATTCGAATAGCCGCGTCCACGGTATTGGACACAGTTCGTACTAAGTCACACTGACTGATCAATACCTATGAGGGAATGACTGAATAATGATGGAAGAACTTGTCTCGGTATAATGGGGAAATCACTTGGCAGAGAGCCGGTGATGATTTGAGTGTTGATTTCGATAAGAATTGCCAGATGAGTTTAAGATGATTCTGAGGTGAACATGAGAGTAGATGATAGCATGATTATTATTTTCTTCCACCCTTTTCATAGCAATTGATCCCGATATAGTCATAACTGTTATGACGTTGTTTTGCCTTGATGCTTTTGTTTGTTGTGAGCTTGCGAATACATTCAAAGTACTCACCTGGTGTGTCATGCCAGTTTGCAGGTGCTGCCATATTTACATAGCGCGAGGATTCCGAGTAGCGAGCTAGATCGTGTCCCAGCCAGAGTCCCTATGGAGTGGAGTCCATCACCTTCGTCATTCCGCTGCTGCGAGTCGTCCCACTGCCAGCATAGAGCTATCGTAGTAGGTGTAGATTTGCCGGGTCAATGTAACTCTTTGTAATACCGCAAACCCTTGTACCCCAAGTATTTGTAATAAAGAGCTGATTTATTCTATGCCAAGCAGTGTCGTATTCCAGAAGACTTGATCGCTGGGCTGGAATACGGGGTGTTCCGGTTCCTCTAAGCCGGGGTGCTACATATTATTGCCTCTAGGGCATATTTCCAACAGCTCAGTCTTATCCTGACAAAAGTAGTCTTCGTCTGCGAAGAAGCCATCCATGATGCACTGGTGGGCTCGCCGATGACATCTGCCCTAGCGCGCCATGTCATGGTGGTCTTCTTACACCAAAGTGGTAAGCTTTGGGACTTGCTTTGGGGGAGGCAGCTGCGGCTGCTCCTTTATCACCAAAGAGGAAATCCTTCCTAACCACGCCTGCTGGCACGACCCCTGTCACTGTCGTCTTGTGCAGGCCTGTCACCCACGTGGTGGGCACGCAGCCGCGTGATCAGCGCCGCACGGCTCCCCCGAGAGGAGGGCCTCGGGAGGCCGCCTCGCGAGAGAGGCCTCGCGAGGCTGCCTGCCATGGAAGGTGGTCTTCGGTAGCGCCTCCCCTTGTGGAGAGGGCCCTCGCATGGCATCTGGAGCCGGCAGCGGCGGGGTTGGAGCCAGCCCTGCTGCGATCCATCATCCTCAACGAGGAGGGGCTGGACAAGGTTTGCCCCATGACCGCCTGCGACCACAACGAGTGGAAGGCCACGTGGATCTGGCCAGCCTTGCGTGCAGCTCGCGATCTGGAGGCGATGACCTTCCCCTTCTTCCTCCGCACCATCTTCGCCGGCCTGGTGCCTCCCTTCTCCGACTTCTTCTGCGCCATCCTCTCCCACTACCAGATCCACGCTCTCCACCTTCAACCCAACTCCGTCCTCCTCCTCGCCATCTTTGCCTACCTCTACGAAGGCTTCCTGGGCGTGATGCCCTCAGTGGCGCTCTTCCGCACCTTCTACAGCCTGCGGCTGACAGCGGCGAACCAGCGCTTGGGATGCGTCTCGTTCTGCATCATCGATGGGATGGCGGCCCACATCATCCCCATGAAGACCACGAAGAAGGTGGAGGGCTTCAGGGCGCGCTGGGTCTACATGGACGCGGGCCAATTCAGCCCCTCCTGCTGATGCCGGCCGCCCCCGCCGTGAAGAGCTCTGGATGGGAGCACGCCAAGCTCACCGACGAGAGGCTGGCGCCGCTCGTGGAGAGGATGAAAGAGCTGAGGGCCTCGAAGCTCATGGAGGCGATGGTCGCCAAGGAGTTCGTGCGCCGGTGCATTGCCCCCCTCTAGAAGCGCTCGCGCCCAATGTGGTCCTGCACCGGCCCTAAGGACCCGATGAGGCTGAGCGTCGACAACCTCACTGGCCGGTGGCAAACGAGGTCATGAAGATCTTGTTTGCCGAAGAGGTGGAGAACTTGCTTGAAGCCGCGTAACCTCTGTACTGCTACAACAACAGGGCTGAGATGGTCGAGGAGATGCCGTGGTTTGACCAGTGGGGGCTGGTCCCTAAGGGCCACGAGGGATCTCACGATAAACCCTTCTTGGTGGTGCCCGGTTCAGGAGGCAGCGAGGACACCGGGGCCTCGGCAGGCGCTGATGAGGAGAGTGGCGGAGGAGCGGCCCCACCAAGCCACCGCCAGATGCTAGCCAAACTCAGCAACGATGACAACGAAGACAATGACTGGTTCGTGGTCGTGCCCTCCCGGCCTGCGAGCACAGGGGGTGGAGGAGGCACCAGCGCAGAGGCCGTCGACCCTCGCGCGGAGGAGGCTCACACCGGCCTGGCAGAAGAAGACCCCAGCGGGCCTCGTGCTGAGCCCTCCGGAGGGACCGCGAGCGAGCCTCATGGGAGCGACAGCAGCAGCCGCCCCCGCCAAAGCTGAAGAAGAGGTGCTGGGTCCCCAACGACGAGTGAGTCCTTTCATCTTGCTCCTTTCTTTTGATTTTGCTTTCTGCTTCCCGAGGTCTAGGGCTGAGCCCTTGCGCCATGCAGGGAGGCTGGGCGAAAGAAGAAGAAGGCCCTCGATTTGAGGGCGGCCACGGTGCCCACTGCAGGCACCGAGGGGCAAGTGGAGGCTGCCCGCCGCCCTGAGGCCGAGCCAGGGCGCGTGGAGGTGGAAGATGGGCACGCGGCTCCTCCTGAGCCGTGTGTGGACTTGCCCCCGCTGGCTAGGGAGAGCGAACCTTGGGAGGGAGCCTCCGGAGGCGGGGTCGTGTCACCAGAGGTGCCTGGCGCGGGAGGCGACGTGACAATGGAGGAGGCTAAAGAGACATCCCCTCCAGCGAGGTCCACACCCGCCAAGAAGGCCGATGCCGCCGAGGGGGCTACGGCGAGCCCCCGGCGATCGCCTGTGCACCAGGCTCCTGGCGCGGGCGTGACGAGCCCAAGCACGCGCCGGCGTGGCAGGCCGAGGAGGAGACCACGGGGAGCCCCCCGCGCTCGACGGGGGACGCGGCCCCCGCAGGGAGCGTGGGCGAGGAAACCCATAGGGGGTCTGACGCCGGGCCCTCACAGGCCATGACGGTGGAGGGTGGCACTGATGCGCGCACTGGCTGGGCATTGCAGCTGGTGAGCAACAGCGCCGTGCTCAAGCGTAGTGCCTTGCAGGGCGCCAGGGCGGCCCTCGACGCTCTGGAGGAGGACCTCCAGACGGAGGAGGCGTGTCTCACCGGCGAGCGCCTGCACCTCACGGAGGGGTGGCGCCAGCTCGATGAGGCCATCAAGCTGGGCAGCATGCAGGAGACGGCCACGCGGGAGTGACACGAGAAGGCCGCCAGGGACGCCAAGGAGCTCTTTGAGGGAGCTGTCAAGGACGCCGAGGAGGCCGACAGGCGGCGCGAGGAGGCGGAGGCCCGTGAGAAGGTCCTCCTGGAGCAGGCCGCCGCCAGGGAGCCCTCGTGATCCGCGAGGGGGACGCTGAGATTCGTGAGCGAGAGCTCGTGAGGACTGTGACCGAGCAGGAGGCCGAGCGCAAGCGCCTGACGACGCTCGACTGCGAGGTAGCCACCGCCCAAGCCTCCTACAGCAAACGCCTAGCCAAGGCCAACGCCCAGCTGGCAGAAAAGGAGAAGAAGATCCAGGCGGACGCTAACGCAAAGTCCAAGAACGAGCGCACAACAGTCGCCAAGGACTATAGCCAGAAGCTGAAGCTTCAGGAGGACCGCTTCACCAAGAAGCGGGGCGAGCTCCAGGACGAAATCTCTCGCCTCAAGAAGCAGGTGAAGGAGGGGGAGACTGGCCGGAAGCTCACGCTGACGGCCAAGGCGGATACCAAGGGGGAGCTGGCGTCCCTTCAGGCGCAGGTTGGCGGCGTCTCTGAGGTCGTTGAGAAGGCCAAGGATGAGGCGGCCCGGGCACGGGGGCGGCAAAATGAGCGCACGAAGATGTTCTACGCCCTCACGCTGCGGGCTCACGCCGCCCTCTCTAGCTTCTCCAGCGAGAGGCTCGAGGACCCCCTCGAGGACAACGACGCCGGCTACTTGAACTTCTTCACCAAGCTTGTGCAGAGGTTGGAGGATGGAGCTGCGCAGATGAACAACATCATCGAGGATGAATGCCGCGACCTCCTGAGCCAGGCGGCGACGCGCGTCTTCAGCAACCACTTCCGTGCCGATGCCACCTTCGACTTCGACAGGGTAATGAGCCCCATTCCGATGGAGCTTCACGACGGGCTCGAGAAAGAGGTGCGAGAGCACGTGGAAGCCTTGGTCCAGAAGTTCTCTCATGGCAGCGAGAGCTCTGGCGAGGTCGGCAACGGCGGCGGCGACGACGGCGAAGAAGGCGACGATGACGGCGGTGACAGTGCGTCATCCGCTTAGGCTCCCTTCCTCTCTTTTATCCTGTATTAAAGTATATGTAGCCCCGTGGGGGTGTGAAGACATCGCTTTTGTGATTATGCTAAGTACTTAATGCTTGCTACAATTTCCCATTCGCTCGCGAAGCCTGTTCTCTCCTTTTTACATGCTTTCATGCTCTACGTCGCTAGGACCCAGCCCCGAGCACGCTACGACCGTCGCTAGTATGTTAGGACGCATGCCTAGACAAGGCCAGAGGGTGTAGGGCTCTGCGAGGCGGTAAGGGCTCCCGAGGCGCGATGCTCGAGAAGCCCCCCTTTAACGTGCAAGCAACTTGCGCAAAGGAAAAGACGCTGGCGCTCAGCGAGGTCACGAGGAAGAGAAAGTTCGAGGGGCGCTGAGGAAGGCTCACGAGGCATGTAGACTTAGCTTTTTTGCAGAGTGCGAGGCTTGGCGTGCCGCAGCTTGTGGGGTGCGCCTCGCGAGGCACTCGCTCGTGAGGCCTCCCGCTGGCAGTTGGCGGAGTTGGGCACCACAGGCAGCCTCGTGAGGCAGCGCTCGTGAGGCTTCCTGTGGCTTCTTGACGAGGCGATGCGCCGAGGGCTGCTTAGCGAGGCCATGCCCGTGAGGCCTCTTGCGTCTTGTACATGCGACAGTGGTATTCCAACAAGTTTTTGCAAGTAGTGGCGCGCTCTCACTAGTTCGCTCATGGGTGTTGCGCGAGGAGACAAAGCACCAAGGACCTTGGTGAGGTGACATGCGCGGGAGCAGGCCCGCGAGCCAAAGCTTAGCCACTTGGGTTTAGCGGCACTGCTGGGACTGACCCAAGCGCAGGCACCGTGTCCATCCCCTGCTCGCGTGATGCGCAGGAGGAAAATCGCGAGCATGCACAACCCCTGAAGTAAATTGCATACCAAGCACACATAGTATTTTAGGAAATAAAACTTTACTGCTGCATGAAAAGGTTTCATTGCACAACCAAAAAGATAATGCTGCCATGATGCGCATGGAGCAGCTTGAGGATGTAGTGGCCAGGCGGCGCCCTCAAGTAATCAGTCCGCCATGTCCGAGCATGGGGCCCCACTGGGTTGTGGGCGGGAGCTCTCGCGGCCTCGGCAAGTACCGCAAAGAAAGGCTCCGGAGCGTGTACAGCTCCACTTCATTCGTGCCCATGAGGTCACGGGTAGAACTTGTGGAGGTGTTGGATGTTCCATGTGTTCGGTACGGGAACACCCTCCTCCATCTCCAGCCGTGCTGCACCAGGCCGGGAAACGTGCACGACCCTGAACGGGCCTTCCCACATGGGTGAGAGCTTGTGGAGTCCTTCCCTGGAGAGGATCCTTCACAGGACAAGATCGCCAGCTTCAAAGGTGCGGGGCGTATGTTGCGGCTATGGTAGCGACGCAACACCTGCTGATACCAGGCAGCGCGGATGGCGGCCTGGCAGCGTGCCTCCTCTAGGAGGAGCAGATCAGCTTCCCGTGAGGCATCCTGGTGGGCCTCGTCGAAGGCCAGCACCCGCGGGGACCCATGCTTGAGCTCAGAGGGAAGGATAGCTTCCGCCCCGTAGACAAGGAAGAAGGGTGTTTCACCGGTTGGCTTGGCCGTTGTTGTGCAGATCGACCACGGCACGGACTGGAGTTCGTCGAGCCAGCCTTTGCCGCAGGCTGTGAGCTTTTTCTTGAAGCTTCGTTTCTTGAGGCCCTTGAGGACCGCAACATTACCATGCTCGGCCTAGCCGTTGCTTCGAAGGTGCGCCGCCGATGCATAGCAGATCTGCGTGCCGAGGTTGGCACAGTATGACTTGAAGAGGCCGTTGGTAAACTATGAGCCGTTGTCAGTAATGATGCGGTTGGGGACGCCAAAGCGGCACACGAGGCTCTTGATGAACTTGATGGCTGATCCTGCCGGGATGGAGTGGACGGGCTCCACTTCCGCCCACTTGGTGAACTTATCAATGGCGACGTAGAGGTAGCGGCAGCCGCCTGCTGCGTGGGGGAAGGGGCCCAGGATATCCAGCCCCCAGACCGCGAAGTGCCACGAGAGGGGGATGGTCTGGAGTCCTTGCGCCGGCTGGTGGATCTGCTTGGCGTGGAACTGGCAGGCCTCGCAGGATTGGACCAGCTTCGCGGCGTCTTGAAGCACTGTGGGCCAGTAGAAGCCGCTGCGGAATACCTTGCCGGCGAGAGTGCGTGATGAAGAGTGATGGCTGCAGTCTCCACCGTGTATGTCGGCAAGCAGCTCACGCCCTTGCTCCTCAGAGATACATCGCGGCGCAACTCCATTGGGGCACCTGCGGTAGAGACCTCCATCCCTCAGGCAGTAAGATCCGGCCTGGCGGGCCACACGCTCTGTGTTTGCGTCATCCTCCGGGAGGGTGCTCTTCTCCAGGTAGGCTTTGAACTCGGCGGCCCAGCTATCAGCTTGTGGCTCCAGTGCCAACAGCAGGCGAGCACCTGAAGGTGGGCCGCAGTCTGGTGTGCCTATGGGGGGTGCGGGCGGGAGTTCTTCATGGAGCGTCATGGTGCTAGTGGCGGGCGGTGCAGCTGATGGCTTCAGGAGCCTTTCCTCAAAGACGCCGGGGTTTTGAGGCTCGCGGCGAAATGCCCGCTTAGCGATGTCGTCTGCTTCCTTGTTGCCACCTCGAGGGACGTGCTGGAGTTCCATGCCGAGGAAGCGCTTCTCGAGCCTGCGCACCTCCTCTAGGTAGGTGGCCATGTGCTCGTCCTTGGGCTTGTAGCTTTTGTTGGAGAAGTTGATGTGGAGCTGCGAGTCTCCCTTGATGAGGATGCACTTGATGCCAAGTGCGAAGGCAACCTTGAGCCCGACGATGAGGCCCTCGTACTCAGCGATGTTGTTGGAGACCTTGTCGTCGTGCTTGAAGCAGAGCTGTACGACGCCAGCCCCCGCGCCCTGCCGGGAGAACGCATCGTCGAAGTGCATGGTCCAGCCGCCAAGGGTGTCCTTCTCGAGCAGGAGGGATTCGTCCTCGCGAGGCTCCTCTTGGTGTGGATCCGTCCATTCTGCCATGAAATCCACCAAGGCTGCACCCTTGATCATCCTTGTGGTGAGGAATTCCAGCTCGAAGGCCTGCAGCTCGATGTTCCACTCGGCGACACGGCCAGTGGCGTTGGGGCTGTGCAGGACCTGCTCCAGTGGATAAGACGTGATCACCTTGTTGGGGTCGCCCTGGAAGTAGTGGTGCAGCTTCCTGGAGGCAATGAGGAGTGTGAGGAGGGGCTTCTGCTGCATGGGGTATCGCTCGCGCGCATCCCGCAGCACCGTGCTGACTAAGTAGACGGGGTGCTCGACGAGGCACGTAGTTGCTGGCGTGTGCTACTTGTGAACTGCGTTGGGATTTCCCCGAAGAGGAGAGGATGATGCAGTACAATAGAGATAAGTATTTCCCTCAGTTAAGAACCAAGGTTATCAATCCAGTAGGAGAACCACACAGAACCTCGTTAGCAGCACCTGCACACACAAAAGCAAATACTTGCACCCAACGCAAACAAGAGGGTTGTCAATCCCCTTGGCGGTTACTTGCAAGGATTAATTCTGATAGTGATAAATCGAAAAGTAAATTGCAAAACAAAATCAAAGAAATAAAATTGCAGCAAGGTATTTTTGGATTTTATATATTATAAAAGTAGACCCGGGGGCCATAGTTTTCACTAGAGGCTTCTCTCTTGAACGCATAGCATACGGTGGGTAAACAAATAACTGTTGGGCAATTGATAGAAAAGTGCATAGTTATGACGATATTCAAGGAAATAATCATGTATATAGGCATCACATCCGAGACAAGTAGACCGACTCCTCCCTGCATCTACTACTATTACTCCACTCATCGACCGCTATCCAGCATGCATCTAGGGTATTAAGTTAATGAAAACAGAGTAACGCCTTAAGCAAGATGACATGATGTAGACAAAGTAAACTCAAATAATATGATTAAACCCCATCGTTTTATCCTTAATGGCAACAATACAAATACTTGTCTTGTCCCTTTCTATCACTGGGATATAGAACATCGCAAGATTGAACCCATCACAAAGCACCTCTCCCATTGCAAGATAAATCAATCTAGTTGGCCAAACCAAACAGATAGATCGAAGAGAAATACAAAGCTATAACAATCATGCATAAATAAGTTCAGAAAAGACTCAAATATTTCTCATGAATAATCTGATCATAAACCCACAATTCATCAGATCCCAACAAACACACCGCAAAAGAAGATTACATCGAATAGAACTCCAAGGAGATCGAGGAGAACATTGTATTGAAGATCAAAGAGAGAGAAGAAGCCATCTAGCTACTAGCTATGGACCCGTAGGTCTATGGTAAACTACTCACACATCATTGGAAGGGCAGCAAGGTTGATGTAGAAGCCCTCCGTGATCGATCCCCCCTTTGGTAGATTACCGTAGAAGGCCTCCAGATGGGATCGCGGAAGAACAAAGGCTTGCAGCGGCGGAAAAGTTTTTCTAGGTTGCACTCTGGTATACGGGGAATATTTGAGAATTTATAGGCTTGGAATTAGGTCAAGATGTGCTACGAGGGGCCCACAAGCCTGGGGGGCGCGCCTACCCCCCTGGGCGCGCCTCCCGAGCTTGTCGCTCCCTCGTGACTCGTTTGGTCTTCTCCCAAACCTTCTAGGGTCTCTTCTGGTCCAGAAAAAATCAATCCAAAGTTTTTTCTCTGTTTGGACTCCGTTTGATATTGATTTTCTGAAAAGCCAAAAACAAGCAAAAAACAGCAACTGGCACTGGGCACTAGGTTAATAGGTTAGTCCCAAAAATGATATATAGTTGCATATAATTGTATATAAAACATCCAAGATTGATATTGTAATAGCATGGAACAATCAAAAATTATAGATACGTTGGAGACGTATCAAGCATCCCCAAGCTTAATTCCTGCTCGTCCTCGAGTAGGTAAATGATAAAAACAGAATTTTTGATGTGGAATGCTACCTAACATGTTTATCATGTAATCTTTTCTTTTACGGTATGAATATTAAGAAATGAGTGATTCAAAGCAATAGTCTATAATTTGATATAAATACATCAATACTCAGGCATATCAACAAACAATCATGCCTTTCAAAATAAAAATGCAAAAGAACGCTATCCCTATAAAATCATATAGCCCATCATGCTTAGTCTTCCTAACACAAAGTATTAATCATGCACTACCCCGATGACAAGCCGAGCAATTGGTTCATACTTTTTAACGCGCTTCAGCTTTTTCAACCCTCATGCAATACATGAGCGTGAGCCATGGACATAGCACTATGGGTGGAATAGAATGATGATAGAGATTAATAAGGGGAAGTAAAAAAGGAAGATAGTCTCACATCGACGTGGCTAATCAACGGCTATGGACATGCCCATCAATTGATGTCAATGCGAGGAGTAGGGATTGCCATGCAATGAATGCACTAGGAGCTATAAGTGTATGAAAGCTCAAAATAAAAACTAAGTGGGTGTGCATCCAACTTGCTTGCTCATGAAGACCTCGGGCATTTGAGCAAGCCCATCATCAGAATATACAAGCCAAGTTCTATAACGAAAAATTCCCACTAGTATATGAAAGTGACAACTCAGGAGACACTCTATATGAAAAAAAAGGTGCTACTCTGAAGCACAAGTGTGAAAAAGGATAGTAACATTTCCCCTTCTCTCTTTTTCTCTCATTTTTTCATTTTTTTGCTGGGTTCTTTTTGGCCTCTCTTTTTTTTTCATCCGGAGCCTCATCCCGACTTGTGGGGTGTGGCACCCCGATCCGCATGGAGCAGGGGGCCTTCGCACGTCAGCCCAGGATAACACCTGACGCACGACAGGTCCATGGTACAACATTCCAAGCACAAAATATATTTCATTTACATGAAATAGAGTATTACATCGCGGGTGAGTACAAGGGTTTGCATAGCTCTAAGGCTATCTAAATGGCGGCGGAAGTCTTGGTTTAGCGGCACGTTGTCTTTGGCTGGACTCCACAACTCACAGGACTGGCGAGGTTACGGTCTAGCACGACAAGTCTTCTCCTGCAATCTGGCCACGTGCAAGGCCAGGTGCGTACTTTGAATGTACTCGCAAGACAACCAAATACATAGCATCCAAACAAGCAGATGACAAAGCAATCCCTATGCTCATACATAAATTTATCTCATGGCAAAGGATAAGCATGGCATGATACTAGCAAGTAACATGGATCAAGTACATCTATACCAAATCATATCAAAACATATCATAGTATATCATGGCAGATCATGGCATAACATGGAATATCATGGCATGGCATAGTTGTATCTTAACATACATGCATGCTACTATCCTGGAAATTAAATTACCATTACCTCCCGTGGCGAGTTAAAGCAATATGTTGTTCATTTACCAGTTTCACTGCCACTGCCCCTCTGGGCTAGCTCATGACTCACCGAGATCTCATCTCATAATCATGTCCAAAACAACTCCGTGACTTCTCGCGACTATCTCATAGTCCAAGTCACCACATTTACTTTATAGCACATTCTTTAACAAGTTTATTATATCAGGTTTATCCTCCATGTCGACACAGACCAGATAGTGTGACCTAGTACGAACTGTGTCCATATCCGAGGACGCGGCTATCGATAGATTATAAACTCTGCAGAGGTTAGTACACTGTACCCACACTACGGAACTCATGGCCTCATGCTCCCATTCGGGTGGACCAACGACATTTCGACAAAACCAATCTATTGCATGACACTCTCCCGGCCACTCCCGACAAACTCCCCTTTGGGCTATGTCTTGGGTTGCCCCTGATGTCAACTCGTGACATCCGCCACCTCTGTGGCTGCCACTGTCGTGGCCAAACCGAACAAACCGTCCCAAACGGGGACAACCGCGCGCAAACAACTCGGGCACTCAAGGCTTATGGCCGCCCACCGGGCCAGGGTAGCGCGCGCACATAACCTTCCCTAGTTGGAGGCACCGGGGAGAGGCATGACAATAGACCGAATTAGTGCCCCCCATAAGGCAAGTGTGGTTGCACTGGTGAGCTCGATTCGGTGGCACTATGACACGATCCAGCAGATGGAGGTGGTTGTTGTTATTAACACGTGTTCTTGTCATCTCCATCATTTTATCATGTCATCAAGATTATAAGCATGAATATCATGAATGCATTAATGAACATATCTACCAAACTTATGAAATGCATAGCATATATGACATATATAGCATGGCAATGGTATGACAGGATCACAATAGCATTGACAAACATGGTATGAGATATTAACATGATATTACCAATACGAACATTATCGCTAACAGGGCAGAAGATATTATGAAGTTTGGTACTAGCATGACAGGGTATTCAATGCATATATCACAATTTCAGACAGAAACATCATATGAAAATACTACAGCTACACACGCACAGGGTTCAAGCAAAGTCAACATGCAAGTCCAGTGCTCATGATAAGAGGTTGGCTTGCCTCGGGGTGGACGAATACTCCGGGTGAAAGTGCGACGATCCACTGGAAACGAGTTGCCGGAAACGGTGCTCTCGGGAGAGGCCTCAATCGGAGTTACGGGCGCAAAGATACGACCGTTCGTTTGTTAAGCGTCAAACGGACAAAAATCTGTCCGTTTTAGTCCTTAACGGGCGAACGCCCGCAAAGTAACCAGTTCGGCCGGCGGCTGGGGGGAAAGCATATTTTCGGGAGTGTGCTTCCGCGCAGAGAAAGCGTATTTCAGCGCAAGGCCGCAGCAGAGTGCGCTTCCCTTAGCAGAAAAAGTATTCCGCAAAAATACGCGTCCACTTATCCGGTCAACCGGTCAGCCTGGTCAGCGCCTGAGAGAATGACACTCGGGGCCCACGGCGACTTTTCTCTCCTCCTCACTGCCTTCTTCTCCAACGTGCCAGAGAGCAGGGGAGGGGCTTCGGCCAGCGACGCAGGCGGCGTCCGGCGACGCGGGGAGGCCGGCCGACGAGCGGAGGGGATCGGGCGCTCCTCGCCGCACCCGTGGGTGGCCTCGGGACCGGCTGAGGCTGCCCACAGCGCCGGGGCCGCTGCTCGGGCGCCATGGCCGAGATGCAGCAGGGGAAGGGCAGCGCTGGCGGGGTTCCCTGGAGGGAATGGAGGGCGGCGGCGGCTCTGCAGCTCCAGGGGACTCTAGGGCGCCGAAAGGAGGGAGGGGGAGGGCCACTGGCCGGAATAGCCGTGGGGGACGGCGGCTCCCATCTCGGCCATGGAGGGGACAGGGGAGCTCCGAGCTCAGGGAGGGGCTGTGGAGGCGAGGGGGAGCTCGGGGACGCGCTAAAAAGAGCCAGGGGAAGGCTCGGGAAGGAGAGGGACTGTGGCTACGCGGTGCAAGACGTGGCGGCGTCCCGGCGACAGACGCGGCGCCGGCGAGCGTGGACAACGGCTACGGGACGAAGGGAATCAGGGCACAGGCGACGCGGGAGAGGACGTGGCACTCGGTGACGCGCTGGGCGGCTGAGGAGGGGCCTCACGCGGGTACAGCGCACAGAGCACGCCTACTGCCATCCACGCGCGCGCCCGACGCGTGGTCACCGCGTGGCCACAGTGCTAGCACGCGCACGGGGTGGCTCAGGCGTGTCTGGCGAGTTAGTCCCTCCCCCACTAACAGCTTGGTGCAAAAAACGATACCCAGGGCCCACGATGTGACTGAAGCATGTCCAAACCCTAAACCACAACAAGGTGTTTGATAGAGATATTAGGCAGTGCATAGCTCCATTAGGCCTGGGATTTGGGTGAGGCTGATCATCTACTAAGGTGATCATTGTGCCAAAATCTCAGGTCAGAAAGAGGGGGCTAGCTGGTACTTCCTTTACAAAGTGTCCAGCTGACCAGAAATGCAAATGAGGGTGCTGGGGAAAAATGGGTAGATGAAAATGGCCCAAATTTGGTGGACACCAATTATTTGAGCATATGGAGTCACTGGAAAAGTTTCATACCATTTGGATAAATAAAAATGGTACTTCCTTCACAATGCTTCCCACTGGACAGAAACTTTGGGAATTTGCTGAGGAAAATTGGCTAGGCAAATAGAGCTGAATTTTGGCATGAGGCAATAATTTGGAAATGAAAGAGTGCTCAAAATTTTTGAGAGCAATCCAGCAAATATAATTAGCACTTCCTTCACACAGGTGGAATCTGAACAGAAACTTGAGAAAATCATAGAAAAAGATTGGATAGATTAATTGAGCTAATTTTTGGTTTGCGGTAGTAATATATCAATATTAACTACCCTGCAAAATTTCAGCTCAATTGGATCAAGGAATCGAGCACTTCCTTCACAAAGTTTCAGACAGGGCAGAAACTTGCATTGGATCATGTGCTCAATTTTTGAACTATGGGACATGGGGTTTGGATGAAAATGATGAAGATATATCCAGGAGAAGCTCCACAAATTATTTGGGAATTTTCCTAGCTACCAAAATAGTAGTTCCTTTGGAAAGTGGCAGAGAGGCAATATTGGCCTTGTTAAGGAAAAGGGAATTTTCCTTATTTAAATTTTACCAATATTTTTACCAGAGCTTGGGATAGTTACAAAGATCATCTCCACTAATTTTCATGAATTTACGAGATGTCTAACTATCCTTCTGGATTTAATTCCTCCGAAAGGCAGGAAAAGAAATTAATCCCAGATGAAAAATATTGCATATGACTTGGCAATATTTTTGCACATCCAGGGTTTATAATTGTAGGAGGGGCACTGGGAATTTTTGGAGGATCAGCAGAGCAAAGGAAATGATGGCTCCTTTGTAATCCCAAAGGCAGGGTTTAAAATTCCCAATATTGGAATTAGGGTTCTGATGAGGGTTGGGGTGAATCAGATGGGGTCTTGACCAGCATCAAATGCATGGGCAAGGTTCTGAAAGGTTGAAAATTGCCTGGATTCATCTGATCATCCAGCACACTCCGGAGAAAGATTTTGAAAAAGAAAGCTTGGAAAGGAATAACATCACAAAAATTGATAACCCGATTTTTGGGGTGTTACAAACCTTCCCCCCTTAAGAGAACCTCGTCCTCGAGATTCCTAGGGTTAAAACAAGATTGTTTCTACTCCAGGAAAACCTCTGGGTTAACAGTTAACCCTTCGGTCAGATTCAACTGAATTGGGGTACCGATAATTGATACACCCAGGGAGAGACATGGGTACAACGAGGCTATAACCACTGCTGGGATCACTTTGGATCAAATTCCAAAAATGTTGGAGGTACCCAATGAACAGTGATTTCTCCTGCTGTAGGTGGGCCCGGGGCCCACTGGCAGCCTCCTTCTTCTACCTCCAGCTCTCGGCTTCTTCCTCGCTGCTGCTCCGCGTGCGGCTTGGCACAACGCCCATCTAGCCCCTAGGGCACTGAGTACCCTAGTTGCCATAGTGCGCGGCGTGCACGGTGCCGAGACAAAGAGCACTCACGTCGCGGGCCAGCGCCTTGTCGGCACTGCTCGCGGATTCGCCTCCGGGACGCCGGTGATCGGGCGACGCGCGATCCTCCTGGACCTCGCTCACCGTACACCGATCTGGGGCTATAAAGGACGGCAGCGCGGCTCTGCCCAACACACACCATGCCGCTCTTCCATCTCTTCGGTTTGGATGATATCGAGTTGAGGTCCTTCGGCGAGGCTGTGTTCTTGGTGGGGCTACGGTGGTTCCTCACCGCGCTACTGGCCATACTGATCGGTTCGTCGCTCTTGCTGCTGCAGCTCATCCTGCAGGAGCGGGCTCACGACGACGAGGATCAGGATGTGGCAGCTCGAGGCGCGGATAGTGATGGTGTGGTGGCTGGTCCTCCGCTGCGCTTGCTCCTCCGCCGCTTCGGGCCGGTGGAGTAATCGCGTGCTGCGGTGGGTCAGGACGGCGGCTTGTCCGGCGTCACGCCAGACAGTGACGGCGGCGCCGTTGGTTCCGGGAAATCACGAGATGCAGAGGAGGTGGCTTCGCCAGCACTGCAATCACGTTACTGATTCCACGTAGGAAAAATCTTCGCGGATTGCTCCACGAAGAGTAGGCATCGTAGAAGAGTCGGGGTCGAGTCTGTACTGGGGTAGTTGTACTAATTCGAGTGAAATAAAGCTGGCAGTGTTCCTCCAGAAATGCAAACGGGAACTCTGGAAAAAATTTAGGGACGAAGAATTGCCAGGAGGAACTGCCTCCTGGAGACTCTGGATCTGAAAATCTGGCACACAGGGTATGCGCAGAAAAGAGGTAGGCAAGCGACTTTGCATTCCCTCGGGTACTGCTCAATCGTACTCGGGGTGAACCATATATGCGTGCATTATGCAATACATTCTAAACCAATACATATGCAAGATGCAAAAATACAGGTGAGGGAAAACACACCAAGCAAAATGCGCTAAGGTGTTTTAATGCCAGTGGGTATATGTACTCCTGGCATACATATACCTTCACCAGCTCGCATTTATTAGGGACTCGAGCCGAGTCCAAAGTTGTAGGTGTATGTGTTCTACCAATTAAAATCTTATTAAAAGTTCACTGTTGACTCTGTCAAATATTTCTACTTAACAGAGAGGCAGATGAACCACAAAACAAAGGAGCATACATAGAACACACCGGTCACAAGCAGTACAAGCATATAACAGAGCACAACTCTACTACGCATCGAAAAGCAAAAACTCACTCCGGGATACAAGGTTCTATCCTCCTAATGAAGATGAACTGACGGACTAGGCATACTCGCAGCATCGCCTGACTACGCGATAGGAGTCACATAGGTCTAGTCTTGCTGGGGCTCTCCAGGGGGACGCAGGCTAAGCCAATCTCCATCTTCATCGTCGGGCACCTCTATTGGTTGAGGCATAACTGCTGGGGTTGCGGATGAAGCAGGCAGGAACCTGTGGAGACGACAAACCGTCCTGTCGATGGAGCGGAGGTTGGCGGTACCTGGCTTCAGCCAAGGCACGGGCTAAGGAGAGAGCACTGGGCCGGAGGACATGGGGTCTGCGATCTGGGATACAGCTTGACGGGCCTCGCGGTATGCTTCCGTGACGACCCGGGTAGCATCTCGGTCAATAGCTTTGAACTCTCCTAGAATGCTACCGATCATCATTCCCTGGGCACTGATGAACTGAACCAAGCAAACTATCGCTGGGTCACCCTCTTGGGCAGCGTGGGAGAACTCCCATCCGGTACTCGACGCAGAGGGGAAATAACGGAACTCCCGCATCTCCGCTACACGTGGAAACAAAGATCGGAGGCGTGCGATAGCCTCTGCAGCGGCTGCCTAGGTAGCCAACACCGGAGTGGGCATGGATCTGCCCAGAAAAATCAAGGGCTTCCCATCCTCTGCTGGGCCTGGGCAGATCTGCACCTTTGTCTGGTATCGGTGAAGATGGGGGAAGGGTTCCGATTGGAACACCATGTACTCGGGGCTAGTGCTGCAATCAAGGGCTCGGGTGAGCATGTCTGAAAGCAGGGGCGGAAAGCCAACATGGCCGGCTGCGGAAGTGCGGCTATGAAAAGTGGCTTCCTTGGGAAAACTAGCCATGGCTTCTGATCTGGGGCTACTAGCTAGGGTTCTTGCAGGGATATGACTTACTGAGCTGGGGTCGCCGCTAGCAAGTGGGGTTTTATAGGCAACTAGGCGGGGACACACTAGTACAGCGTGGATCCTTCTCTACAGGAGAAAGGATACGCCGATACTGACGACAAAAATATAGGGTCGCCATCCAACCCAGAAAACTAGGTGGGAGGGGTCAACTGGGTAGGGGCGCGTCAGTTCCGACTGTGCCACATGTTGTTCAACAGTGGCCTTGTCGGACGCCAGGGTTGGGTCAAACCTATTGGGGTCATTACGGTTTGATGATAGCGGTGGTTATACGCTAGGGTAACCTATCGCCAGCCTGGCTCTGATACCATCTCCTGTGGCACCCCGATCCGCATGGAGCAGGGGGCCTTCGCACGTCAGCCCAGGATAACACCTGACGCATGACAGGTCCATGGTACAGCATTCCAAGCACAAAATATATTTCATTTACATGAAATAGAGTATTACATCGCGGGTGAGTACAAGGGTTTGCATAGCTCTAAGGCTATCTAAATGGCGGCGGAAGTCTTGGTTTAGCGGCACGTCGTCTCTGGCTGGACTCCACAACTCACAGGACTGGCGAGGTTACGGTCTAGCACGACAAGTCTTCTCCTGCAATCTGGCCACGTGCAAGGCCAGGTGAGTACTTTGAATGTACTCGCAAGACAACCAAATACATAGCATCCAAACAAGCAGATGACAAAGCAATCCCAATGCTCATACATAAATTTATCTCATGGCAAAGGATAAGCATGGCATGATACTAGCAAGTAACATGGATCAAGTACATCTATACCAAATCATAACAAAACATATCATAGCATATCATGGCAGATCATGGCATAACATGGAATATCATGGCATGGCATAGTTGTATCTTAACATACATGCATGCTACTATGCTGGAAATTAAATTACCATTACCTCCCGTGGCGAGTTAAAGCAATATGTTGTTCATTTACCAGTTTCACTGCCACTGCCCCTCTGGGCTAGCTCATGACTCACCGAGATCTCATCTCATAATCATGTCCAAAACAACTCCATGACTTCTCGGGACTATCTCATAGTCCAAGTCACCACATTTACTTTATAGCACATTCTTTAACAAGTTTATTATATCAGGTTTATCCTCCATGTCGACACAGACCAGATAGTGTGACCTAATACGAACTGTGTCCATATCCGAGGACGCGGCTATCGATAGATTATACACTCTGCAGTGGTTAGTACACTGTACCCACACTACGGAACTCATGGCCTCATGCTCCCATTCGGGTGGACCAACGACATTCCGACAAAACCAATCTATTGCATGACACTCTTCCGGCCACTCCCGACAAACTGCCCTTTGGGCTATTTCCTGGGTTGCCCCTGATGTCAACTCGTGACATCCGCCACCTCTGTGGCTGCCACCGTTGTGGCCAAACCGAACAAACCGTCCCAAACGGGGACAACCGCGCGCAAACAACTCGGGCACTCAAGGCTTATGGCCGCCCACCGGGCCAGGGTAGCGCGTGCACATAACCTTCCCTAGTTGGAGGCACCGGCGAGAGGCATGACAATAGACCGAATTAGGGCCCCCCATAAGGCAAGTGTGGTTGCACTGGTAAGCTCGATTCGGTGGCACTATGACACGATCCAGCCGACGGAGGTGGTTGTTGTTATTAACACGTGTTCTTGTCATCTCCATCATTTTATCATGTCATCAAGATTATAAGCATGAATATCATGAATGCATTAATGAACATATCTACCAAACTTATGAAATGCATAGCATATATGACATATATAGCATGGCAATGGTATGACAGGATCACAATAGCATTGACAAACATGGTATGAGATATTAACATGATATTACCAATACGAACATTATCGCTAACACGGCAGAAGATATTGTGAAGTTTGGTACTAGCATGACAGGGTAAGCAATGCATATATCACAATTTTAGACAGAAACATCATATGAAAATACTGTAGCTACACACGCACAGGGTTCAAGCAAAGTCAACATGCAAGTCCAGTGCTCATGATAAGAGGTTGGTTTGCCTCGGGGTGGACAAATACTTCGGGTGAAAGTGCGACGATCCACTGGAAACGAGTCGCCAGAAACGGTGCTCTCGGGAGAGGCCTCAATCGGAGTTACGGGCGCAAAGATACGACCGTTCGTTTGTTAAGCGTCAAACGGACAAAAATCTGTCCGTTTTAGTCCTTAACGGGCGAACGCCCCCAAAGTAACCAGTTCGGCCGGCGGCTGGGCGGAAAGCGTATTTTTGGAAGTGCGCTTCCGCGCAGAGAAAGCGTATTTCACCGCGAGGCCGCAGCAGAGTGCGCTTCCCTTAGCAGAAAACGTATTCCGCAAAAATACGCGTCCACTTATCCGGTCAACCGGTCAGCCTGGTCAGCGCCTGAGAGAATGACACTCGGGGCCCACGGTGACTTTTCTCTCCTCCTCACTGCCTTCTTCTCCAACGCGACAGAGAGCAGGGGAGGGGCTTCGGCCGGCGACGCAGGCGGCGTCCGAGGACGCGGGGAGGCCAGCCGACGAGCGGAGGGGATCGGGCGCTCCTCGCAGCACCCGTGGGTGGCCTCGGGACTGGCTGAGGCTGCCCACAACGCCGGGGCCGCTGCTCGGGCGCCATGGCCGAGATGCAGCAGGGGAAGGGCGGCGCTGGCGGGGTTCCCTGGAGGGAATGGAGGGCGGCGGCGGCTCTGCAGCTCCAGGGGACTCTAGGGCGACGAAAGGAGGCAGGGGGAGGTCCATTGGCCGGAATGGCCGTGGGGGATGGCGGCTCCCATCTCGGCCATGGAGGGGACAGGGGAGCTCCGAGCTCAGGGGGGGCTGTGGAGGCGAGGGGGAGCTCGGGGACGCGCTAATAAGAGCCAGGGGAAGGCTCGGGAAGGAGAGGGACTATGGCTACGCGGTGCAAGACGTGGCGGCGTCCCGGCGACGGACGCGGCGCCGGCGAGCGCGGCCAACGGCTACAGGACGAAGGGAATCGGGGCATAGGCGACGCGGGAGAGGACGTGGCATTCGGTGGCGTGCTGGGCGGCCGAGGAGGGGCCTCACGCGGGTACGGCGCACAGAGCACGCCTACTGCCGTCCATGCGCGCGCCCGACGCGTGGTCACCGCGTGGCCACAGTGCTAGCTCGCGCACGGGGCGGCTCAGGCGTGTCTGGCGAGTTAGTCCCTCCCCCACTAACAGCTTGGCGCAAAGAAACGATACCCAGGGCCCACGATGTGACTGAAGCATGTCGAAAGCCTAAACCACAGCAAGGTGTTTGATAGAGATATTAGGCAGTGCATAGCTCCATTAGGCCTGGGATTTGGGTGAGGCTGATCATCTACTAATGTGATCATTGTGCCAAAATCTCAGGTCAGAAAGAGGGGGCTAGCTGGTACTTCCTTTACAAAGTGTCCAGCTGACCAGAAATGCAAATGAGGGTGCTGGGGAAAAATGGGTAGATGAAAATGGCCCAAATTTGGAGGACACCAATTATTTGAGCATATGGAGTCACTGGAAAAGTTTCATACCATTTGGATAAATAAAAATGGTACTTCCTTCACAATGCTTCCCACTGGACAGAAACTTTGGGAATTTGCTGAGGAAAATTGGCTAGGCAAATAGAGCTGAATTTTGGCATGAGGCAATAATTTGGATATGAAAGAGTGCTCAAATTTTTTGAGAGCAATCCAGAAAATATAATTAGCACTTCCTTCACACAGGTGGAATCTGAATAGAAACTTGAGAAAATCATTGAAAAAGATTGGATAGATTAATTGAGCTAATTTTTGGTTTGCAGTAGTAATATATCAATATTCACTACCCTGCAAAATTTCAGCTCAATTGGATCAAGGAATCGAGCACTTCCTTCACAAAGTTTCAGACAGGGCAGAAACTTGCATTGGATCATGTGCTCAATTTTTGAACTATGGGACATGGGGTTTGGATGAAAATGATGAAGATATATCCAGGAGAAGCTCCACAAATTATTTGGGAATTTTCCTAGCTACCAAAATGGTAGTTCCTTTGGAAAGTGGCAGAGAGGCAATATTGGCCTTGTTAAGGAAAAGGGAATTTTCCTTATTTAAATTTTACCAATATTTTTACCAGAGCTTGGGATAGTTACAAAGATCATCTCCACAAATTTTCATGAATTTATGAGATGTCTAACTATCCTTCTGGATTTAATTCCTCCGAAAGGCAGGAAAAGAAATTAATCCCAGATGAAAAATATTGCATATGACTTGGCAATATTTTTGCACATCCAGGGTTTATAAGTGTAGGAGGGGCACTGGGAATTTTTGGAGGATCAACAGAGCAAAGGAAATGATGGCTCCTTTGTAATCCCAAAGGCAGGGTTTAAAATTCCCAATATTGGAATTAGGGTTCTGATGAGGGTTGGGGTGATGCAGATGGGGTCTTGACCAGCATCAAATGCATGGGCAAGGTTCTGAAAGGTTGAAAATTGCCTGGATTCATCTGATCATCCAGCAAACTCCGGAGAAAGATTTTGAAAAAGAAAGCTTGGAAAGGAATAACAGCACAAAAATTGATAACCCGATTTTTGGGGTGTTACATGGGGGAATCACAGTCTCCATCTTCCTTTCCTCACCGGGACAATGCTCTAATAATGATGATCATCACACTTTTATTTACTTACAACTCAATGTTACAACTCGATACTAGAACAAATATGACGCTATATGAATGCCTCTGGCAGTGTACCAGGATGTGCAATGATACTAGCATAATATGTATGAAAATGATGAATGGTGGCTGAGCCACAAATACTATGTCAGCTATATGATCATGCAAAGCAATATGACAATGATGATGTGTGTCATATAAAAAGAACGGTGGAAGTTGCATGGCAATATATCTCGGAATGGCTATGGAAATGCCATAATAGGTAGGTATGGTGGTTGTTTTGAGGAAGATATAAAGAGGCTTATATGTGATAGAGCTTATCAGATCACGGGGTTTGGATGCATCGGCGAAGTTTGCACCAACTCTCGAGGTGAGAAAGGGCAATGCTTGGTACCGAAGAGGCTAGCAAATTGCGGAAGGGTGAGAGTGCGTATAATCCATGGACGCACATTAGTCATAAAAACTCACATACTTATTGCAAAAGTCTATTAGCCCTCGAAACAAAGTACTACTATGCATGCCCCTATGGGGATAGATTGGTAGGAAAAGACCATCGCTCGTCCTCGACCGCCACTCATAAGGTAGACAATCAATAATAAATCTTGCTCCAATTTCATCACACTAAGGACTATACGTGCATGCTTCGGGAATCACAAACCTTAACACCAATATTATTACTAAGCCACAATCATTCACTAGTACCTCCCACATATTACCATCTTAATATCACAAAACTATTGCAAGGAATCAAACTTATCATATTCAGTGATCTACATGAAAGTTTTTATTATATCCCTCTTGAATACCTATCATATTAGGACCAAATTCATAACTCGTGCATATTACCATTGCTAATTATTAGACTCTCAAAAAGATATAAGTGAATCATGAGAGTGCTACTATTTCTTTAAAATATAACCACCGCCGTGCTCTAAAAGATATAAGTGAATCACTAGAGCAACTGCCTAGCTCAAAAGATATAAGTGAAGCACATAGAGTATTCTAACAAATCACGAATAATGTGTGTCCCTCTCAAAAAGGTGTGTTCAGCAAAGATGATTGTGGCAAACTAAAAAGAAAACAAAAGCAAACAAACTATAGCACAAGTTGCTCCAAGTAAAACACATATCATGTGATGAATAAAAATATAGCTCCAAGTGATATACCGATAGATTGTAGACGAAAGAAAGGATGCCATCCGGGGCATCCCCAAGCTTAGACGCTTGGGTCTTCCTTGAATATTACCTTGGGGTGCCTTGGGCATCCCCAAGCTTAGGGTCTTGCCGCTCCTTATTCCTTCATCCATCGTGGTCTCACCCAAAACTTGAAAACTTCAGCACACAAAACTCAACAGAAACCTCGTGAGATCCGTTAGTATAACAAATTAATCTTATACTTTAGGTACTGTTATAAATTGATTCATATTTGATCTTGGCATAATCCTACTGTACTCCAACTTCTCCATGACTCATACCCCCCGATACGACCCATAGATTCATCAAAATAAGCAAACTATGCAACAAAAACAGAATCTAACTAAAACAGAACAGTATGTAAAGATCTATTTAAAAACCATACTTATGTAACTCTAAAAATTCTTAAAAATTAGGAAAATGTAAAAAATTCATATACCAATACTGTGTAAAAATTTAAGATTTTTCTGATGCTCCAGTACATAACCAAAAATCAAATACTGGGCGCCAAACTTTCTGTTTTCCAAACAGGATCAATTATACTATCATCCAAATCATCCCAAAGGCATTACTTGGCACAAACACTAATTAAAAGATAAAAATCACAATCATAACAGAGGCTACAATTGTTTAAACACACAAAACAGAAAAATAAAAGATTATTGGGTTGTCTCCAAACAAGCTCTTTCTTTATAGCCATTAAGATAGGCTTGAGATTTCAATGTTGCTCTCATGAAAGATAACAATTGAAGCACAAAGAGAGGATCATAAAACATGTGACAAACACATTTAAGTCTAACATACTTCCTATGTATAGTCATTTTATAGGAAAATAAATTATCAAGACAACCAATATCTAGCATATGCAAATAGGAAGAATGAAGCATTAATAATTTCAACACAAAGAGAGGTAATTTAGTGACATGAAGATTTCTATGGCCATATTTTCCTCTCTCATAATAATTACATGTAGGATCATAATCAAATTCAACAATATAACCATCACATAACATATTCTCTACATGATCCACATGCATAAATTTTTTATAATCTTCCAAAATAGTGCGATTAACATCAACTAAAGTCATGACCTCTCCAAACCCACTTTCATCAAAAATTTCATAAGATTGAACACTCTCCGAATATGTGTGATTATTTTTACTTAAAGATGACACTCTTCCAAACCCACTTTCAGTATTATTGCAAACATTATTTTCAAGATCATATTCATCATGAGGCTCAAATAGATTTTCAAGATCGTAAGAAGCATCACCCCAATCATGATCATTACAATAAGTAGCGGATATAACGAAATCATCATCCCCAAGCTTGTAGTTTTGCATATTATTAACAAAATTGACATTAATAGAATTTATAATAAAATCATTGCAATCCTGCTTTTCATTCGAGGAGCTATCATGAATCACTTTATAAATTTCTTCATAACAATTTTTAGATTCACGATTTTCAAGCAAAACTTCATAAAGATGATCTAGTGCACTCAACTCAGTAGCAATTGGTTCATCATAATTGGATTATTTGAAAAGATTAGCAAGTGGATGAGGATCCATATCAATAGTTTTTTAGCAAGCAAAGATGCAAGCAAATAGGACGCACATGGCAACACAAGCAAACAAACGAGCAAACAAGCAAATAAAAATATTTTTGTGTTTTTGTAATTTTGTTTTAGAAGTGGAGGAGATGAAAACGAGAGGCAAATGCAAAAAAAAGGCAAATGAAAATAAGAGCAAGTAGATGATAGTTTATGCGAAGGTACTTGACATAGGCATCACGTCCGAGACAAGTAGACCGACTCCTGCCTGCATCTACTACTATTACTCCACCCATCGACCGCTATCCAGCATGCATCTAGGGTATTAAGTTAATGAAAACAGAGTAACGCCTTAAGCAAGATGACAAGATGTAGACAAAGTAAACTCAAATAATATGATTAAACCCCATCGTTTCATCCTTAATGGCAACAATGCAAATACGTGTCTTGTTCCTTTCTGTCACTGGGATATAGCACACCCTAAGATTGAACCCATCACAAAGCACCTCTCCCATTGCAAGATCAATAAATCTAGTTGGCCAAACCAAAATGATAGATCAGAGAGAAATACAAAGCTATAACAATCATGCATAAATAAGTTCAGAAAAGACTCAAAATATTTCTCATGAATAATCTGATCATAAACCCACAATTCATCGGATACCAACAAACACACCGCAAAAGAAGATTACATCGAATAGAACTCCAAGGAGAACGAGGAGAACATTGTATTGAAGATCAAAGAGAGAGAAGAAGCCATCTAGCTACTAGCTATGGACCCGTAGGTCTGTGGTAAACTACTCACACATCATCGAAAGGGAAGAAAGGTTGATGTAGAATCCCTCCATGATCGATTCCCCCTCCGGCAGATTACCGGAGAAGGCCTCCAGATGGGATCACCGAAGAACAGAGGCTTGCGGCGGCGGAAAAGTTTTTCTAGGTTGCTCTCTGGTATAGGGGGAATATTTGAGAATTTATAGGCTTGGAATTAGGTCAAGATGTGCTACAAGGGGCCCACAAGCCTGGGGGCATGCCTACCCCCGGGGCGCGCCTCCCGAGCTTGTCGCTCCCTCGTGGCTCGTCTGGTCTTCTCCCGAACCTTCTAGGGTCTCTTCTGGTCCAGAAAAAATTAATCCAAAGTTTTTTCTCCGTTTGATATTGATTTTCTGAAAAGCCAAAAACAAGCAAAAAATAGCAACTGGCACTGGGCACTAGGTTAATAGGTTAGTCCCAAAAAATGATATATAGTTACATATAAAACATCCAAGATTGATACAATAATAGCATGGAACAATCAAAAATTATAGATACGTTGGAGACGTATCAGCATGGCGGCTTGTTCTCCGGAAGGCTCATCAGGCGGCTCGCCAGGGGCCTCCTGAGGGGGACCCTCGGCAGGCGCTGGCGCGGCAGGCTTCTTCTTGGCATAGGCAAGCTCTTCCCGTTCCGCCACAAGGGCCGCGCTGGCCGTCTAGGGGGTGGGTGCCAAGTACAAGAGCAAGGGCTCGCGAGGGCGCAGGGCAACCATGACCGGAGGGCTTATCAGGTACTTCTTGAGGTCCTCGAAGGCCGCGTCAGCTTCAGGCATCCACTTGAAGGGGCCCGATCTCTTCATGAGCTTGAAGAACAGCAGGGCTCTTTCGCCAAACTTGGAGATGAAACGCCCAAGCAAGGCCATGCATCCCGCGAGGCGCTGCGTCTCCTTGAGCTTCTGGGGAGGCCGCATCTGCTCGATGGCCTTGATCTTCTCGGGGTTGGCTTTGATGCCACGGTGGGAGACCAGGAAGCCAAGCTGCTTGTCGGAAGGAACTCCGAAGACGCACTCGGTGGGGTTGAGCTTGAGGTTGACCTTGCGCAGGTTGGCAAAGGTTTCTTCGAGGTCCGCGATGAGGGAGCACGATTTGCAGCTCTTCACGACGATGTCGTCAACATAGGCCTCTGCATTCCTTACCATCTGGGGCCCCAGGGCGATGCGCATCAGCCTCTGGAAGGTGGCTCTCGCGCTCTTCAGGCCGAAGGGCATGCAGATGTAATAGTATACTCCGCAGGGGGTGATGAAGGCTGTCGGGCCATTGGGAACCAGGGTACCATGGCCCGTCTGCCTGCGGCCCAGGAAGGGACGCTTGGCGAAGGCCCAAGACGTGGCCCACCCAGGGGCGCCGCGAAGCGAAGACACCTCGCGAGGCTCCAGCCACACGAGGACCCCTCCTCAGGGAACTACCACCAAGACTTAGCTGCAGCAGCAGCGGAAGCCTCGCGAGGCCCTCTTGCAAGGCGGCCTCCCGAGACCCCCCCCCCCGAGGCGGCTGCCCGAGGTCGACCGAGCCTGACGCCAACCGCACGGTCCTGTGCCCACCACATGGGTGACGCGCGTGGCGACGAACGGTGGCAGAGGTCGCGCCAGCGGGTGCGGACAGAGAGGCTTTCCTCTTTGGTGCTAAAGCGGCAGCACTAGCTGCCCTCCTCCAAAGCAAGTCCCAAGGACTGCCTGTTTGGTGAAAGAAGACCAAGACAGCGAGGCGCGCAGGGTGGAGGTCACCACCGAGCCCACCAGCGCGTCATGGATCATGCTTTTGCAGGCGAAGACCGCCTTTAGTCAGGATAGCCTGAGCGTCTGTCCCCTTTCGAAACCCGCCAATTGTGGCTGCCCTTCCCGCCTAGATTTTCAGGGAAGAGGACCAGGGCAGCTATAAAAGGGGGACAGTGCTGCCATTGTAGAGGGCCGGTTCCTTCATCTCCTACCTCGTATGCGAGAACACTCTATTGCCCTCAGCAATCCCAACGCAAGCAGGAGTAGGGTTTTACACCACAAGGTGGCCCGAACCTGGGTAACTGTCGTGTCCCTTGTCGTGCCTCCGCGCTAGCGCTCTCGCCGTGGCCTCGCCGTGGTCACCTTAGGATTGGTAGGAACTAGCTCGCCCCCAGTGTTCGAACCTTTGGGTCACCGGAGCCCTGATTCCGACATTTGGCGCTCCAGGTAGGGGGCGACTCCAGTTCTTCCCACCTCCTCACTGCCATGGCCGATGCCCGGCATGAGTGCTACGCGCGCAGGTCGGCCAGGGTGGCCCAGACGGAGCCGGTTGCCCGCGACGACCGTCAGTGCCACGCCGCTGGCGTCGCCACCGACCTTGCTGCGAGGGAGCAGCAGGCTTCCTCTCTCCACCCGTCCGTGCAGGCGGACGGCCATACCGCCATGGCCTCTTCACTCGCCCGGTGTGACATGCCGGCCCCGCAGGCCGCGCTGCTCATGGCGCGTGAGCTCCTGCGCTATCGCCCCACCGACACCGGCTATGACGCCTGGCTCGGCCGCATCACCGAGCTCGTCAACGCCGCTGGAGACGCCTCGGCCCCTTCTCACTCGCTCCGCCCTCCGCCATCTCGTGCCGGGTACGTGGCGCACGGTGCGCCGCCTCCGCCTCCTCCGCCTAGCGAGGGTGCCAGGCACCATCGCGACGCACGGGCACGCGAGCCATCTCGTGGCGCGTCCTCGTCGGACCATTGCGAGCCCAGCTGCCAGATCGTCTGGCGCGCGCCACCCGACGCGCGCGTGCTCCTCGAGCGGCAGCGCTAGTTCCAGGACAGGACCATCCAGGAGCTCGCGGCCGCCAGCCGCCAGAACCGTGCCGCCCTCGTTGGTGGCGTTCCCTCCAGCTGCGGGGGTTGCCACGCCTTCAGCCGCGAGCTGCGCCGCGTGGTATGGCCTACCAAGTTCAAGCCGGACCTGCCTCCACGCTACGACGGCACCCCCAACCCCGCCGAGTTCCTGCATCTCTATGCCTTGAGCATCGAGGCAGCGAACGGCAACGACAAGTTCACAGCGAACTGGTTTCCCATGGCCCTCAAGGACTGCCCACGCTCATGGCTCATGAACCTCCCCGAGGCGTCCATCTCCTCGTGGGCCAAGCTCTACCGGCAATTTGTGGCCAACTTCAAGGGCACCCACGAGCGCTCCCTCACGCTCAACGACTTGCGCGCCGTGCGCCAGCGCCCTGATGAGACTCTCCGCAAGTACATCCAGCACTTCAGCCAAGTGCACAACAGGATCCCGCGCGCCTCCGAGGCCGCCATCGTCTCCGCGTTCTCCAACGGTGTCACGGACATCCGAATGCGCGAGAAGCTCGCCATCAATGACGAGCTCGACTCCGTGCTCGAGCTGTTTGACCTTGCCGACAGGTGCACCAAGGCCGAAGAGGGCCGTCTCTTCGCCCACAACGACCCCAATGCGGCACCAGACGCCGCCAAGGCCAAGAGCAAGGACGCCAAGCGCAAGGGCCCTACCATGCTCACGGCAAAGCCCGAGCAGAAGCGCGGCCGCGAGAGTGACAAGCCCAAGAGGGACAGGCACCCTCTCTGCGCCTACCACAACTTGCACTCCCACAGCACCGAGGATTGCCACGAGCTCAAGCTGCTCCATGACGAGCACCTGGGCCGCCAAGGTGACTGTAACAATCGCGGTACCGGCCGCGGAGGCGGACACAAAGGCAACCGCTGGGGAGACCGCAATGGCAACTTCCGGCAGGGCTGGTGCGACCAGCCTCGCAAGGCCGCCTGGCGCGACCAGCCTCGTGAGGCCAACCCTCAGGCCAATGCCGCTCTCCCACCGCTGCCACCGCCACCTCGAAGGAACGACGGCAACCAGCTTGACGAGGGCGCTGGGGGCTACCAGGAGCCTTGCGAAGTGGCTTGCATCCTTGGTGTAGGATCGAAAGTATATCTAGAGGGGGGCTGATTAGACTACTTGACCAAATAAAATCTAACCTTTTCCCAGATTTTAATTGTGGGCAGATTTTAACAATAGTACATGTCAAGCATCACCCTACACATGCAATTCTAAGAGTATAGCAGCGGAAAGTAGATAATTGCATATGTATGTAAAGGAGGGGATAGGAGAATTCAAATGCAATGAAGACACGGTGGCAGCGGAAATAGTAAAGCATGCAAGAGTGCGGAAAGTAAAGGGGTAGAGTATGGAAGATCAAACGCAATGAAGACACGGTGGTTTTTGGCGTGGTTCCGATAGGTGGTGCTATCGTACGTCCACGTTGATGGAGACTTCAACCCACGAAGGGTAACGGCTGCGCGAGTCCACGGAGGGCTCCACCCACGAAGGGTCCACGAAGAAGCAACCTTGTCTATTCCACCATGGCTTATGTCCACGAAGGACTAGCCTCACTCGGGGTAGATCTTCACGAAGTAGGCGATCTCCTTGCCCTTACAAACTGCTTGGTTCAACTCCACATCAGGTTGGAGGCTCCCAAGGGACACCTAACCAATCTAGGAGACACCACTCTCCAAAAGGTAATAGATGGTGTGTTGTTGATGAACTCCTTGCTCTTGTGCTTCAAATGATAGTCTTCCCAGCACTCAAACAACTCCTCACAGATTTGGCTATGGTGGAAGAGGGATTTGAGTGGAAAGCAACTTGGGATAGGCTAGAAATCAAGTTTCAAATGGTAGGAATGGAATAGCTTGATCTCAACACATGAGTAGGTGGTTCTCTCTCAGAAAATGTATGGTGGAAGTGTAGGCACGTTCTGATGGCTCTCCTTGCAGAGAAGGAGGTGGTGGAGGGGTATATATAGCCTCCACACAAAATCCAACCGTTACACAGTTTTGACCCAACTCGGTGGCACCAAAACAATCATCTCGGTAGCACCGAACTGTGTAAAAGATATGAACGTTAGGAATCTCGGTGGGACCGATACGAACAACTCGGATGGACCGAAGTGCAATGGCTAGGGCAATCCTCATCTCGGTGGCACCGATTGCATCAACTCGATAGGACCGAAGTGAAGCAATAAGGCAACAGAGAGTTGGCAAGCCATCTCGGTGAGACCGATTTGCAAACTCGGTGAGACCGAAGTAAGTGGAAATGATTATAGAGAGTTGGCAAGGCCATCTTGGTGAGACCGAGATCCATTTCGGTGGATCCGATTTGTTAGGGTTTTGGCAGTGGCTAAGTCTTGGATGAACTCGGTGGGGCCGGATAGGAAATTTCGGTGGGGCCGAGTTAGAATGTAGGTTCTGGACATATTTGGGATTGAGAGAGTGGCTGAGGGTTTAGGAGCACTGTCACTAAGCACTTGAGCAAAAAGACCATTAAGCAACACCTCATCCCCTTTTAATAGTATTGGCTTTCCTATGGACTCAATGTGATCTTGGATCACTAAACCAAAAATGTAGAGTCTTGATCTTTTGCCAATTCTTGTCCTTAGCATTTTGAGGGGTCCACGTCTCTAGTCCATGCCATGCCAATCATTGAACATCCTGAAATATTTAACTTGAATGGACATTAGTTCAATGAGATATATGTTGTTATGAATTACCAAAACCACCAAGGGAGCAAATGTGCTTTCACTTGGCGGGGCCCAAGCTCCCGTGTCCAACCACCACTTCAAGTTGTTCTCTCGCGAGGTGAATGCCGCCCTCCCGAGGCCTGAGGCCTCTCGGCCCCTCAAGTGGTCGCAGTACGCAATCACCTTCGACTCCAATGATCACCCCAAGTCCTCAAGCGCTGCGGGCATGGTCCCCATGCTGTGCACCCCCACCATCAGCAACGTCGCCATCACCAAGACGCTCATCGACGGAGGAACTGGCCTCAATGTGATCTCCATCGAGACCTTCGAGCAGCTTCAAGTGCCCTACGAGCAGCTGATGCCGACCAGGCCCTTCTTCGGAGTGACTGATGGCTCCAGCATCCCTCTAGGGCAAGTGCGCCTCCCCGTCACCTTTGGCACCCACAAGAACTACCACACTGAGCTCATCGACTTCGACGTGACACACATCGGCCTGCCGCACAATGCCATCCTGGGCTACCCGGCACTCGCCAAGTTCATGGCGGTGACCCACCACGCCTACAACGTCCTCAAGATGCCGGGCTGCAGCGGCATCATCACTGTCTGCTGTGACGAGAAGGACGGGGTCCGCTCCCTCGAGAGCGCCTACAAGGCCGCCGCCACCGCCTATCCTGCCGATGAAGACATCGCCGAGCCTCATGAGGCCGCACCCGCGAAGAAGAAGTAGCTGTTCTCTCAGGACCGCGCAGAGATGAAGAAAGTGTCGGTGGACGGCAGCGGCTCAGGCCCTGCCTTCACCATTGGCACTGGCCTCTCTCCTACATAGGAAGACGCGCTCGTCACCTTCCTTCGGGCAAATTCGGATGTGTTCGACTAGACAACATCTGATTTGTCTGATGTGCCGAGGGAGGTGATCGAGGATCACTTAGCGGTGTGCCCTAACGCATGACCCATGAAACAGAAGGCACGGCGCCAGGCGCCAGAGAAGCAAGATTTCATCATCAAGGAAGTTCAGAAGCTCCAAGAAGCTGGAGTCATCCATGAGGTGCGCCATCCCGAATGGCTCGCCAACCCAGTTGTGGTACCCAAGAAGCGCGGCAAGGAGCGGATGTGCGTCGACTTCACGAGCCTCAACAAATTCTGCCCTCAAGATCCCTTCCCGCTGCCTCGCATTGACCAGATCATGGACTCCACCGCCGGGTGCGAGTTGCTATGCTTCTTAGACGCCTTCTCAGGCTACCACCAGATCAAGATGGCAACTGAAGACGTGGAGAAAACGGCCTTCATCACCCCATGCGGCATATTCTGCTACATCTGCATGCCCTTCGGCCTCAAGAGCGTCGGAGCGACCTTCGAGAGGCTGATGTGCATCGCCTTGGGGCCCCAGATGGGAAGAAATGTTGAGGCCTACATCGATGACATCATTTTCAAGACTCACGAGGCCTGGTCCCTCCTCGCAGACCTCACGGAGACGTTCGACAATCTGCGCAAGGTCAACCTCAAGCTCAACCCGGACAAGCGCATTTTTGGAGTTCCCTCTAGCAAGCTGCTTGGCTTCCTGGTCTCCCACGGTGGCATCGAGGCTAATACCGAGAAGATCAAGGCCATCGAGAAGATGCGTCCTCCCCAGAGCCTCAAGGAGATGCAGCACCTGGCAGGATGCATGGCCTCACTTGGGAGATTCATCTCCAAGTTCGGCGAGCGAGCCCTGCCATTCTTCAAGCTCATGAAGAGATCCGGCCCCTTCAAGTGGACTCCCAAGGCTAATGCTGCCTTCGAAGACCTCAAGAGGTAACTCACGAGCCCGCCCATCATGGTCGCGCCACGCTCTCGCGAGCCCTTGCTCCTATACTTGGCCGCCACTCCCCAAACGGCCAGTGCGGCCCTGGTGGCAGTTCGAGAAGATCGCGTCTACGCACAGAAGAAGCCTGTCGCGTCGGCGCCTCCTGAGGTCGCGTCCTCGCCTGCTAAGATCCCGCCTCGGGAGGCCCTTGACGCGCCGCCTCCCGAGGCCGCGTCGTCGCCTGCCGAGGGCCCTCCGTAGGAGGCCTCCAGTGAGCTGCCTCGCGAGCTGCCCCCTGGGGCCTCCGAGCCTCATGAGCCTCCCGAGCCCTCCAAAGAGCAAGCTACCGTGCCAACTACCCGCCTCATCGAGCACCCCGTGTACTTCGTCAGCACGGTGCTGCAGGATGCGTGCGAGCGCTACCCCATAGCAGAAGCTCCTCCTCGCGCTCCTCGTCGCCTCCAGGAAGCTGCGCCACTACTTCCAGGGCCATCCCATCATGGTGATCTCGTCTTACCCCCTGGAGCAAGTCCTACGCAGCCCCAATGCCGCTGGCCGCGTTGCCGAGTGGAACATCGAGCTGCAGGCCTTCGAGCTGGAATTCTGCACCACAAGGGTGATCAAGGGTGCAACACTGGCTGACTTCATGGCAGAATGGACGGATCCGCCCCATGAGGAGCCTTGCGAGGGCGAGTCCCTCTTGCCTGGGGACGAGGTGCCTGGCGGCTGGACCATGCACTTCGATGGCGCCTTCTCCCGGCAGGGCGCGGGGACTGGTGTCATGCTCACCTCGCCGACGGGAGACAAGCTCTACTACGCTGTCCAACTCGGCTTCAAGCGCGACGACAAAGTCTCCAACAACATCGCGGAGTATGAAGGCCTCATCGCTGGCCTCAAGGCTACCCGCGCTCTCGGCATCAAGCGCCTCACCATCAAGGGCGACTCGTGGCTCCTCCTCAACTTCTCTAACAGAAACTACAAGCCCAAGGAGGAGCACATGGCCGCCTATCTGGAAGAGGTACGCAAGCTCGAGAAATGTTTCCTTGGCCTAGAACTCCAGCACGTCCCCCGTGGCGGCAACAAGGAAGCTGACGACATCGCCAAGCGAGCATTCCGCCACGAGCCCCAAAGCCCCAGCGTCTTTGAGGAAAGGCTCCTCAAACCATCAGCTACACCACCTGCCATGAGCGCCACGCTGCTTCACGAAGAGCTCCCACCCGCACCACCCATGGGCGCACCAGACTGCGGCCCAACCTCAGGCACCCGCCTGCTACTGGCACTGGAGCCTCAAGCGGACAGCTGGGCCACTGAGTTCAAGGCCTACTTGCTTCACGGCACCCTCCCGGAGAAGGACTCAGAGGCAGGGCACGTGGCTCGCCAGGCCACCGCCTACTGCTTGCAGGACGGTGAGCTGTACCGCAGGCGCCCCAATGGCGTCTCGCTGTGGTGCATCTCTGAAGAACAAGGTCGCGAGCTGCTTGCCGACATCCATGGAGGAGACTGCAGTCACTACTCTTCATCATGCACCCTCGCCGGCAAGGTCTTCCGCAACGGCTTCTACTGGCCCACCGCGCTCCACGACGCCACCGAGCTGGTCCAATCCTGTGAAGCTTGTCAATTCCATGCCAAGCAAATCCACCAGCCGGTGCAAGACCTCCAGACGATCCCTCTCTCGTGGCCCTTCGCGGTCTAGGGGCTGGATATCTTGGGACCCTTCCCTCGCGCAGCTGGCGGCTACCGCTACCTCTACGTCGCCATCGACAAGTTCACTAAGTGGGCGAAGGTCGAGCCTGTGCGCACCATCCCGGCAGGATCTGCCATCAAGTTCATCAAGGGCCTCGTGAGCCGCTTCGGCGTCCCCAACCGCATCATCACAAACAAGGGCTCTCAATTCACAACCAGTCTCTTCAAGTCATACTGCGCCAGCCTCAGCACGCAGATCTGCTGCGCCTCTGGGGCGCACAGCGAAGCAACGGCCAGACCGAGCATGCCAACGCTGAGGTCCTTAAGGGCCTCAAGACAAGAAGCTTGAAGAAAAAGCTCGAAGCCTGTGGCAAGGGCTGGCTTGACGAGCTACAGTCTGTGCTATGGTCGATCCGCACGACAGCAACCAAGCCTACCGGTGAGACTCCCTTCTTCCTTGTCTACGGAGCTGAAGCAGTCCTCCCTTCCGAGCTCAAGCACGGCTCTTCGTGAGTCCTCGCCTTCGATGAGGCTCGTCGGGACGGTTCGTGTGAGGCCGACCTGTTGCTCCTCGAGGAAGCCCGTCGCCAGGCCGCCCTAACTGGCTTTGCGTCGCTATCATAGCCGCAACATCCGCCCACGCACCCTCGAAGTCGGTGATCTCGTCCTGAGAAGGATCCTCTCCAGAGAGGGACTCCACAAGCTCTCACCCATGTGGGAAGGCCTTTTCAGGGTTACTCATGTCTCCAGACCCGGCGCCGCTTGGCTGGAGACGGAGGACGGAGTTCCTGTGGCCAACACATGGAACATCCAACACCTCCACAAGTTCTACCCGTGATCCTCATGCGTACGAACGAAGTGGAGCTGTACACGCTCCGGAGCCTCTCATTGCGTTCGCCTGATGGGCCCGCGAGAGCTCCCGCCCACGTCTCAGTGGAAGCCCCATGCTCCGCGCTGGCGGAACGTCCCACGCCTAGTGGAAGCCCCGTGCTCAGCACTGGCGGAACAATCAACTGAGGGCGCCCCACGGGCTGGACCAACCTCATGCTGACCCGTGCCGGACACGGCAGCCTCTTCTCTTTTGGATGTGAAACTGAGGGCACCCACGGGCTCCACCAACCTTAAGCTGACCCGTGCCAACACGGCACCGCATCTCTTTTTGGTTATGTAATGAACTCATGTTATGTTGCAGTAAAGCTTTATTTCCTAAGATATTTTATGTGTTGGTAACTTGCTTGCCTCAGGAGTTGTGTACGCTCGCGACCTTCCTCCTGTGCATCTGTGGGATCGAGGAGATAGGTCTAGAGGGGGGGTGAATAGACTCCTAACCAGCCAAAGGTGCAGTTTTTAATTTCTCTTGGAACTTAGGCAGATTTTGGCACAAGTTAAGATCACTCCAATACTTTCTACACATGCATATCTAGAGATTGGGCAGCGGAAATAGTAAAGCATGCAAGAGTGCGGAAAGTAAAGGGGTAGAGTATGGAAGATCAAACGCAATGAAGACACGGTGGTTTTTGGCGTGGTTCCGATAGGTGGTGCTATCGTACGTCCACGTTGATGGAGACTTCAACCCACGAAGGGTAAAGGCTGCGCGAGTCCACGGAGGGCTCCACCCACGAAGGGTCCACGAAGAAGCAACCTTGTCTATTCCACCATGGCTTATGTCCACGAAGGACTAGCCTCACTCGGGGTAGATCTTCACGAAGTAGGCGATCTCATTGCCCTTACAAACTGCTTGGTTCAACTCCACATCAGGTTGGAGGCTCCCAAGGGACACCTAACCAATCTAGGAGACACCACTCTCCAAAAGGTAATAGATGGTGTGTTGTTGATGAACTCCTTGCTCTTGTGCTTCAAATGATAGTCTTCCCAGCACTCAAACAACTCCTCACAGATTTGGCTATGGTGGAAGAGGGATTTGAGTGGAAAGCAACTTGGGATAGGCTAGAAATCAAGTTTCAAATGGTATGAATGGAATAGCTTGATCTCAACACATGAGTAGGTGGTTCTCTCTCATAAAATGTATGGTGGAAGTGTAGGCACGTTCTGATGGCTCTCCTTACTGAGAAGGAGGTGGTGGAGGGGTATATATAGCCTCCACACAAAATCCAACCGTTACACAGTTTTGACCTAACTCGGTGGCACCAAAACAATCATCTCGGTAGCACCGAACTGTGTAAAAGATATGAACGTTAGGAATCTCGGTGGGACCGATACGAACAACTCGGATGGACCGAAGTGCAATGGCTAGGGCAAACCTCATCTCGGTGGCACCGATTGCATCAACTTGGTAGGACCGAAGTGAAGCAATAAGGCAACAGAGAGTTGGCAAGCCATCTCGGTGAGACCGATTTGCAAAACTCGGTGAGACCGAAGTAAGTGCAAACGATTACAGAGAGTTGGCAAGGCCATCTCGGTGAGACCGAGATCCATTTCGGTGGATCCGATTTGTTAGGGTTTTGGCAGTGGCTAAGTCTTGGATGAACTCGGTGGGGCCGGATAGGAAATTTCGGTGGGGCCGAGTTAGAATGTAGGTTCTGGACATATTTGGGATTGAGAGAGTGGTTGAGGGTTTAGGAGTACTGTCACTAAGCACTTGAGCAAAAAGACCATTAAGCAACACCTCATCCCCTTTTAATAGTATTGGCTTTCCTATGGACTCAATGTGATCTTGGATCACTAAACCAAAAATGTAGAGTCTTGATCTTTTGCCAATCCTTGTCCTTAGCATTTTGAAGGGATTCCACGTCCTCTTGTCCCTGCCACGCCATTGTTGAACTTGTCTGAAATTCACTAGATCAAAGCATTAGTCCAACATCATGTATGTTGGCATAAATTACCAAAACCACCAAGGGAGCAAATGTGCTTTCAATCTCCCCCTTTTTGGTAATTTATGACAATATACATCAAAGCTTCAAATACAGATATAGCAGATGTATGTATGAAAGCTTTGAAGGAAACATGTTACATATATGAGCTCCCCTGAACTCCCCCTGAAGAGGTGCATATAACATGATGATACCATATGGGAGATATACATGCAACATGTATCTTGGCTATATGCATCAGAGCAAACATATATATCATATAGGGTCCACATGTCCATGATTGTCTCCTTACAAACATTATATACTAGCAAGAGGTCAATCATGTACATGAGTGTGATGCATATACTTACCTTGAAGTTCTTGATCAAGTACCTGAAGAAATACACTTGAGAAAACAGGGTTAGATAACACAAGATAATTTCTTCAAGAAAAAAACACAAGATCAACCAGAAACCAGGATTGGGATGACATGTAGAATGGAGTATCACTAGGTGAATACTTCTTTGAAGCAGACATGTCCCCAAAAGAAATAGTTGTCTCCCCTTAAAGAACTTCCTCTCCCCCTGAATCTGACATTGGATATTGGGAGTAGGTAGGGTGAGAAAACTAGAGCAACCAGAGAATAAACTAATCATGTTTCTCCCCTCTTAGAAACATGTAACATTCTCTCCTCTTGTAAGGTGCATCTCTTTTATAGTGATAAGCTTTGATGTGTATTCCTCTCTCCCCCTTTGACATCAATTTCCAAGAAGGGACTTCAAGGTTATTGATCAAGTGGGTTCGGTCCTCGAGAAACACACTTAGCCTTTGAGTGGCTCTAGATGCAAGTAGAGGATAAGAATCATTGAGTGGAGCTAGAGCAGAAATACTCAGGAAGAATTTGACAGAAAATTCCTTAGAGCAGCAAAATCGGTGACACCGAGTTGATATAAATCGGTGGAACCGAGGTTGATGCAATAGAATTATTTGTCAACTCAGCTCACTAGAAAAAGGAAATCTCACAAGGATTTGCTGCAAAACGAACTAAAAGAAAAGAAACACAGAAAAGAAGCAAGGTCTAGATGAAGTTTTTTTTTTGAAAAAGAAACACTCTAGCAAGAAGAGAACAAACATAAGAAAACACTAGAGAACTTCATCTAGATGGGTCGGCGACTAGGTCACCTATGTTAGAGTATATTGACTTAGGAGTCAAGTGAGAGCACTTGATCATAGGTCATACTCTTCGTTTAATCTCAAAATGGGGTTGCCATTTTTTCCTTTAAGCATTTCAATGTATTCACATCTTGTTCAGTTGCTTTAGCTCATGTCTTTGAGTAAAGCCCCTCTAAGATGTGAGAACTTACATTGGGATTTTGGTGATGTCCATCATGTAGTTGAACTTGAAGTGGATGCTCATGAGTTGACGTTTGGAGCTATCCTAACATTTGTAGTTCATCTTCCTACATGGGTTAGTTTTGCAAGGAACAACATGTATATCCAATATGACAAGAATGAAGCATATCTCAAGAATTTGTCAAAGGATATGTTTAGGCTATCTTGTTCCTTGTTCCTCCATTAATTGTTGATACTTGGGTCATATAAGATTGCTTATGATAAGAGTGTGACGCAATCTTGTGGCATGAAGCTTGTCCAAGTACCTACAGAAGGTTAGATACAATACAAGGGAGCAAAATGTCCAAGATATAAGATGATCATGAAAGATATCATGGATTAGTCAAGAATGCTCAAGCCCTTGTATGCATCCACGTGAACCTCTAGTTCACGTTTGAGGCATCAATGATGTTCAACTCACTTCTCAAGTGACAAAACACTTTCTCATCAAGGGGTTTGGTAAAGATGTCCGCCAATTGTTTGTCGGTACGAACATGTTTAAGATCAATGTCACCTTTCTCAACATGATCTCGAATGAAATGGTGACGAACCTCAATATGCTTAGTTCGAGAATGTTGCACAGGATTGTGTGCAATCTTAATAGCACTCTCATTGTCACATAGTAATGGTACATGTTTCACATGCACACCATAGTCTTTAAGGGTTTGTGTCATCCATAGTAATTGAGCACAACATGATCCCGCGGCAATGTATTCCGCTTCGGCAGTAGATAGAGATACGGAATTTTGTTTCTTGGATGACCAAGACACAAGAGATCTACCAAGAAATTGACATGTACCCGAAGTGGATTTTCTGTCAACCTTGTCTCCGGCATAGTCCAAATCGGAGTAGCCAACAAGATTGAAAGAAGATCCTTTGGGATACCATATGCCAAAGTTTGGTGTATGTAACAAGTATCTCACAATTATTTTCACCGCTTTAAGATGACACTCTTTTGGTGCCGCTTGGTATCGTGCACACATGCACACACTTAGCATAATGTCGGGACGAGAGGCACATAGATATAGCAATGAACCAATCATAGATCGATAAACCTTTTGATCAACCAGTTTGCCATCCTTGGTCAAGTCAAGATGTCCACTCGTGGGCATGCGAGTTTTCATACCTTTACTCTCTTGCATGTTGAACTTCTTGAATAAGTCCTTGGTATACTTTGTTTGAGAAACAAAGGTACCTTCCCTAGTTTGCTTGATTTGCAAGCCAAGAAAGAATTTGAGTTCACACATCATAGACATCTCAAACTTTTCCGACATCAACCTTCCAAACTTTTCACTAAAAGAGGGGTTAGTAGATCCAAAGATAATATCATCGACATAAATTTGGCATACAAATAATTCTCCATTAACCCTCTTAGTGAACAAAGTTGAATCAATCTTCCCAATCTCAAAACCCTTTTCAAGAAGAAACTTTGTCAAGCATTTGTACCAAGCTCTAGGGGCTTGTTTAAGACCATAAAGAGCTTTACGAAGTTTGTACACATGATTAGGTTTCTTGGGATTTTCAAAGCCGGGAGGTTGTTTAACATACACTTCCTCCTCAATTTCACTATTTAAGAAAGCACTTTTAATATCCATTTGGTAAAGAGTGATATCATGGTGATTGGCATAAGCAAGTAAAATACGAATGGACTCAAGTCTTGCAACGGGGGCATAGGTCTCACCATAGTCCATACTTTCGACTTGTGTGTACCCTTGTGATACGAGACGAGCCTTGTTACGTACAACTTGTCGTTCACCTTGATGCGAAGTTGGGGCTTCCACTTGAATAGACGAGGTACTCTCCTTCACTTCCATGGGGCGAATCTTGCCAATGGGCAAGTCTTGGATTGCTTCCGATGGTTCTTTATCTCCTACATCAAGTGGAAATTGCTCGACTTGCGAGCCGTTATTCCCATCAAACTTCACATCTACCGTCTCTTCAACTTTTTGAGTGAAGTTGTTGTAGACACGGTAAGTATCCAACTTTTTGAGTTTGATCCATAACCGAGTAGGAAACCTTCATGAGATTTAGGAGCAAATTTTGAACGACGATGCTTATCAAGAATGTAACACTTTGAGCCAAATACTCAAAAGTATCCAACTTGTGGTTTGTTACCTTTGAGCAGTTCATATGCCGTTTTACCAAGAAGCTTGTGAAGGTAAAGTCGATTTGTTGCATGACAAGCTGTTTCAACCGCTTCTGCCCAAAAATGTCTTGGCGTCTTGTATTCACCAAGCATCGTTCTTGCCATCTCAATAAGTGTTCGGTTCTTCCTCTCAACAACTCCATTTTGTTGAGGTGTGTACGTAGCTGAGAACTCATGTGAAATACCCTCCTCGTCAAGAAAGGTGTCCACATTGGTGTTCTTGAACTCCGTTCCATTGTCACTCTGAACCTTCTTGATCTTCACTTCAAATTGATTTTGAGCCTTTCTTGCGAAGTTCTTGAAGATCTTTTGTACCTGCGATTTGTCATCAAGAAAGAACACCCACGTAAATCTGGAAAAATCAGCGACAATGACCAAACCGAAAGAGTTACCACCAAGACTTTTATAGGAGTTGGGACCAAAAAGATCCATATGAAGTAGCTCGAGTGGTCTCCTCGTGGTCATAATGTTCTTTATGGGATGGCTTCCTCCAACTTGTTTTCCTGCTTGGCAAGCACTACAAAGTCGATCTTTGTCAAATATAACATCTTTTACTCCAAGAATGTGATCTCCTTTAACAAGTTTATCAAGGTTACGCATACCAACATGTCCAAGTCTTCTATGTCATAACCAACCTTTAGAAAATTTTGCAATTAAACATGTACGAGGTTGGGCTCTTTTAGTGAAATCAACAATTTATAGATCACCTCTATGAATGCTGGTAAAGACCATATTATGATTATCTCGGCGAAACACTTGGCAATCTACTTTGGTAAATAGAACATTAAAACCAAAATCGGCTAGTCTAGATACGGAAAGAAGATTGTAACCAAGAGATTCAACAAGCATAACATTTTGTATGGAGCTGTCATTGGATATGGCCACCTTACCAAGGCCAAGTACCTTACCCTTGGAGTTGTCTCCAAAAGTCACATACTTGCGTGGACCATCATTTTTAGCAAGCTCACGGAACATGTCTCTATCTCCGGTCATGTGATCGGTACAGCCGCTATCAAGAATCCACTCTTTTCCTCCGGCCATGTAATCTCGAAGATTTGCCATAAGACTGAGATTTCTCATGGTCTTCTCGAATTCAATATCAAACTCTTCATCTTCATCATAGTAGCCATGCTCAATATCCTCTTCATTGTGCGTGTGATCATTACCTAGGGTAATAGATTTATTAGTTTCATGATCATGACAATGTTCAAGTTTATGGATTCTAATGGCTTCCATGATAATGTTGCTAATAGTTGTTACATCTCCTTTGGCACGCATAAGATCACGAAGCTCAAACAAGCAATCATCAAACTTAGGATCATTAGGACTCATCTTGTGTAAAGCAACAGTCTTATGAAGAATCTTATCAAGACTCTTTAAGGAGTAATCAGGATATCGCTTTTCTAAATCATGCCATAGAGTATAAGCACATGCAAAGTTGTGCATACAACGAAGCACAACCTTAGGTAATCCTCTAATGATAAGATTGACGGTTCTAAGATTACGAAGCATGTCAATTTCCTCTTCATGAGTAGGATGCAAGGGATCAATAGGGGGCACATAAGGATTATGAATATACTTGCTCAAGTTAAATTCATCAAAGATATCAAGCATTTCATCCTTCCAAAAGTTGTAATACTCCCCTTTGAGAATAGGCACTCTACGTCTAAGACTCCCCAACGTAGACACATCCATCTCCCTCCAATGGTGATGAAACCAAAGCAATGGAGACCAAAGCTCCGATACCAATTGTGGGATCGAGGAGATAGGTCTAGAGGGGGGGGGGGGTGAATAGACTCCTGACCAGCCAAAGGTGCAGTTTTTAATTTCTCTTGAAACTTAGGCATATTTTGGCACAAGTTAAGATCACTCCAATACTTTCTACACATGCATATCTAGAGATTGGGCAGCGGAAATAGTAAAGCATGCAAGAGTGCAGAAAGTAAAGGGGTAGAGTATGGAAGATCAAACGCAATGAAGACACGGTGGTTTTTGGCGTGGTTCCGATAGGTGGTGCTATCGTACATCCACGTTGATGGAGACTTCAACCCACGAAGGGTAACGGCTGCACGAGTCCATGGAGGGATCCACCCATGAAGGGTCCACGAAGAAGCAACCTTGTCTATTCCACCATGGCTTACGTCCATGAAGGACTAGCCTCACTCGGGGTAGATCTTCACGAAGTAGGCGATCTCCTTGCCCTTACAAACTGCTTGGTTCAACTCCACATCAGGTTGGAGGCTCCAAAGGGACACCTAACCAATCTAGGAGACACCACTCTCCAAAAGGTAATAGATGGTGTGTTGTTGATGAACTCCTTGCTCTTGTGCTTCAAATGATAGTCTTCCCAGCACTCAAACAACTCCTCACAGATTTGGCTATGGTGGAAGAGGGATTTGAGTGGAAAGCAACTTGGGATAGGCTAGAAATCAAGTTTCAAATGGTAGGAATGGAATAGCTTGATCTCAACACATGAGTAGGTGGTTCTCTCTCCGAAAATGTATGGTGGAAGTGTAGGCACATTCTGATGGCTCTCCTTACTGAGAAGGAGGTGGTGGAGGGGTATATATAGCCTCCACACAAAATCCAACCGTTACACACTTTTGACCCAACTCGGTGGCACCAAAACAATCATCTCGGTAGCACCGAACTGTGTAAAAGATATGAACGTTAGGAATCTCGGTGGGACCGATACGAACAACTCGGATGGACCGAAGTGCAATGGCTAGGGCAAACCTCATCTCGGTGGCACCGATTGCATCAACTCGGTAGGACCGAAGTGAAGCAATAAGGCAACAGAGTGTTGGCAAGCCATCTCGATGAGACCGATTTGCAAAACTCGGTGAGACCGAAGTAAGTGCAAACGATTACAGAGAGTTGGCAAGGCCATCTCGGTGAGACCGAGATCCATTTCGGTGGATCTGATTTGTTAGGGTTTTGGCAGTGGCTAAGTCTTGGATGAACTCGGTGGGGCCGGATAGGAAATTTTGTTGGGGCCGAGTTAGAATGTAGGTTCTGGACATATTTGGGATTGAGAGAGTGGTTGAGGGTTTAGGAGTACTGAGACTAAGCACTTGAGCAAAAAGACCATTAAGCAACACATCATCCCCTTTTAATAGTATTGGCTTTCCTATGGACTCAATGTGATCTTGGATCACTAAACCAAAAATGTAGAGTCTTGATCTTTTGCCAATCCTTGTCCTTAGCATTTTGAAGGGATTCCACGTCCTCTTGTCCCTGCCACGCCATTGTTGAACTTGTCTGAAATTCACTAGATGAAAGCATTAGTCCAACAACATGTATGTTGGCATAAATTACCAAAACCACCAAGGGAGCAAATGTGCTTTCAGCATCTCGCGAGCGGGGGCTGGACACGGTGCCTGTGCTCGGGTCAGTCCCAGCAGCGCTATAGAACCCAAGTGATCGAGCTCTGGCTCACGGTCCTGCTCCCGTGCACGCCACCTCACCAAGGTCCTTGGTATCTCGTCTCCTCGCGTGACGCCCACGAGCAAGCTAGCAAGCGTGCACCGCTCCCCCTGTTTTGTAAAATTGATATGAAGTTGTCACTGGAATAAGGCACGCAAAGGCCTCACGAGCGCTGCCTCGCGAGGTGACTCACGGCAAGGTGCCTCCATAAGCCCTGAGGGAGCCTCGCGAGCTGACCTGCGGCGGCTGTCTCCACCAAGTGGTAGCGGGAGGCCTCGCGAGCAAGAGCCTCGCGAGGCGCACTCCGCAGCCACGATGCGGCAAGCGACACTCGCGAAAGAGCCGCTTGCATGTTTTCCTATCCCTGCAACCTCGCTGAGTGCTGACGTTTCCTCCTCCGCGCAAGCCGCTTGCATGTCAAAGGGGGGCTTCCTAAGCATCGCGCCTCAAGAGCCCTTACCGTCTGTCAGTGCCCTACACCTCCTGGCCTTGTCCAGGCAATGCGGCCTAACATACCAGCGATGGCGGTAGCCCGCTCGGAGGTTGGGTCCTGACGACGTAGAGCACCGAGGCAAGCAAAGAAAAGGAAATAGGCCTCACGAGAGAGCCTCACGAATAAACACACATTGCAACAAATCATAAAGTACTTAAACAAAAGACATCGTTTTTACGCCCCCACGGGGCTACATTGGTCTATTATAGGAACAAAGGAAAGGGCCAAGGAGGAGCACGGTGCATATTCAAGACCCGACTCGGGCACTACCTGCACCTAGTCGGAATCTTCGTCTTCGCTCTTGATGCGCGGGGAGCTTTCGTCGCTTTCGCCCCCGCTGCTGGAGTCGGTGCTGCCGCCACTGTCGCCCTCGCTGCAGGAGTCGGAGCCGCTGCCGCTCTCGCTCTCCGTGCAGCACTCCATGCGAGTAACAGAGACCCCGAAGAACTTCATGAAGAGGGTGGCGGCTTCGTCGTACTTGAACTGGAGGAGATGCCCCCGCATTAGGCCACGGGCGCGGGAAAAAGACTTCCACCCCCGCTTCAGGAACATGAAGCCAGCAAGGGAGAATTGCGTTGCCACCTAGGAGGGGCCGTTGCAGCAGCCGTCCGCCTGCAGCCACAGACACAGGGGCCCGCTGCCCTCCATCGCTCTCGCAAAGGAGTCTAGGAGCCGGAGCCAGCTGCAGGGCCGACGATGCAGCCCCATGATGAACTTGTTCACCTCCTCCGCCATGTGGAACCCCGCCTGGGGAGGATGGGCGGCCGCCCCGCCGCGCCCGCCTCGGCCGCGGGTGCCACGCCCTCCACGGCCAAGGGCGGCGGCCCTTCCGCGGGCGCTAGGGCCAGCTTCGGCGGCCGCCGAGGGGCACCCCCGGCCCCGAGGAGGAATCCTCGCGGCAGCAGCGGATGCGCGGGCTCGCCCTCTGCCCCTCACCATCACAGCGGTGGCCCTGGAAAGAGCGAGGAAGCATGAGAAGTTGAAGAGGGGAAGGGGTAGAGGTAGAAGATGAGCGGGGGAGATCTCTACTCCCCGCCCACCTTTTATAACACCCAGTGGGGACGCTCTCCCTGCCGCCCGCCTTCTTCGGCGTTGAGAATCGAGGAAGCAGAAGGGAAGCAATGATAGCCCTGCGCCCGCCGTGGGCAGGCTTTATGGCAGGCGCATTCAGTTACCGAGGCGTACTGGGGAAGTGGGGGTGTCCCACGTCCCGTGGTGTGCCACGCGTCGAACCTGGGCCCCGCGGTATGTCAGGGCCCGCACCGTTTTGCTCCCAACGGGCGGGACCGTGCGCGCCACGGGCCCGGGGGCTACTGTCGGGCCATTGGGAACCAGGGTACCACGGCCCGTCTGCCTGCGGCCCAGGAAGCGACGATTGGCGAAGACCCAAGACGCGGCCCACCCAGGGGCGCCGCGAAGCGAAGACACCTCGCGAGGCTCCAGCCTCAGAATTACCCATCCTTAGGGAACTACCACGAAGACTTAGCCGCAGCAGCAGCGGAAGCCTCATGAGGCGCCCCCCGAGGCGGCTGCCCGAGGTCGACCGAGCCTGACGCCAGCCGTGCGGTCCTATGCCCACCACGTGGGTGACGCGTGTGGCGACGAACGGCGGCAGAGGCTGTGCCAGCGGGCGCGGACAGATAGGCTTTCGTCTTTGGTGCTAAAGCGGCAGCACCAGCTGCCCTCCTCCAAAGCAAGTCCCAAGGACTGCCCGTTTGGCGAAAGAACACCAAGACAGCGAGGCGCGCAGGGTGGAGGTCACCACCGAGCCCACCAGTGCATCATGGATTATGCTTTTGCAGGCGAAGACCGCCTTTAGTCAGGATAGCCTGAGCGACTGTCCCCTTTTGAAACCCACCAATTGTGGCTGCCTTTCCCGCCTAGATTTTCAGGGAAGAGGACCAGGGCGGCTATAAAAGGGGGACAATGCTACCATTGTAGAGGGTTGATTCCTTCGTCTCCTACCTTGTACGCGAGAATGCTCTCTTGCCCTCAACAATCCCAACACAAGCAGGAGTAGGGTTTTACACCGCAAGGTGGCCGGAACCTGGGTAACCGTCGTGTCCCTTGTCGTGCCTCCACGCTAACGATCTCGCCGTGGCCTCGCCGTGGTCACCTTAGGATTGGTAGGAACTAGTTCGCCCCCAATGTTCAAAGCTTTGGGTCCTCGGAGCCCCCATTCCGACAAAGGCTGTCCTTTCTTCATCTTCCTTCGCCATGTTGATCTGGTGGTAGCCTGAGAAGGCATCCAGGAAGCACAGCAACTCTCACCCAGCGGTGGAGTCCATGATCTGGTCGATTCGTGGCAGCAGGAAGGGGTCCTTGGGGCAGGCCTTGTTGAGGCTGGTGAAGTCGACTGTCAGCCCAGTGGGAACCGGGGTACCACAGCCCATCTGCCTCTCGCCCGGAGGACAACACTTGGGCCGGCCCATGAGAGTGGCCCTGCCTCTGCCACTCCGGAGGAAGCCACCTCGCGAGGGGCGAGCCTCGCGAGGCCCCTCGCCGCCAGGCCAGGCTCTACTGAGGCCGCCAAGCACCAGGTCGCCTCGCGAGGCTCCCCTCGCGAGGCTTTCTCATGAAGCAGATCGTACGGTGCCAGCCGCGGGGCTCTGCGCTCCGCACATGGGTGACGTCCCGCTGTCAGGATAAAGACAGCGGGGCATGACCAAGCACAGCTTCCATTCTGGTGATAAGGGAGCAGTGGCATCTGCCTCCCCAAAGCAAGTCCCAAAGCATTTCCTCTTTGGTGAAAGAAGATCAGGACGGATCGGCGCGCAAGGACGGAGGTCATCGCCAAGCCCACCAGCGCATCACCAAGGCTACTTTATCAGGCGGAGACCGCCTTTAGTCAGGATAGACCTACGCGCCTGTTCCCCTTTGAATTGCCGCCCTGTGGCCACCCTTTCCCGCTCATATTTTCAGGGAAGAGGACCAAGGCACTACAAAAGGGGCAGGGCCGCTTCCATGTAAGCGGATCGACCCATTCTCCCCCACACTTCGTGTACCTCGAGCCACGAGCTCTCCACATTTTCGGGGAAGAGGACCAAGGCACTACAAAAGGGACAGGGCCGCCTCCATGTAAGGGGATCGACTCATTCTCCCCACACCTCGTGTACTTGGAGCACAAGCTCTCCACCACAGAGCAATCCAACACAGGCAGGAGTAGGGTATTAGACCGCACGGTGGCCCGAAGCTGGGTAGCTCGCGCGTCCCCTTCGTGTCCGATGAGAGCCAGTGAGCCTGTCGTGATTCCGCCGTAGTTGCCGTCGTGTCGTAGGTCGCCAAGCAAAGTCCCCCAGAGTTCGAATCCTAAGTTCTTGCAGAAGTTTCTTGGTCTCAGATCCTAGACTCCGACATTTGGCGCACCAGGTAGGAAGACTTGCCGTCTTCGTGCCTTCGACCTCGACGCCAGCATCGACATTGACGACGCCGCCGCTCGCCGGGAACGTGCTGCGCGCCGAGCCGCCGCCAGGGTCCACGCGGCACCCGCCGCCCACGGTGCCCCTGGGTGGCGCCCTCGCGCTACCACCGAGCCTGTTGGGGAGCGTGTGGCCTCTTCCGCCCACCTGTCGGTAAACGAGCAGGCGCACGGCCGCTCCGCCGCCACCTCCTCGCATGCGCGTCGCGACCCTCCCGCTCCACACGCCGCGCTGCTCATGGCGCAGGAGCTGCTGCGCTACCGTCCCACCGAGGACGGCTACGACGCCTGGCTCGGGCGCATCACCAAGCTCGTCGACGCCTTGCGCGATGGCCAGGCACCCTCCCGCTCCCTGCCTGCTCCGCTGTCCCGTGCCGACCAGGCCGGGTGCGACGCGCCTCCTCCTCCTCCCCCGGACTGTGACGTGGCCGAGCGCCGCCCCACAGCGCGCGCCCCGGAGCCATCTCATGGCTCGCTCACGCCGGGCGGCGACGGCGACAGCTGCCAGATCATCCGCCACGCACCCCTGGACGCATGTGTGGTCCTCGAGAAGGCGCATAACCGCCAGGACCGCGTCCTCCATGATGTCGCCATGGCTAGGCGCCAGAAACGCGTGGCCCTTGACTGTGGTGCCATCACCAACGGGGGCTACCTGGCCCTCGCCCCCGAGCTACACCGCGTGGTGTGGCCCGACAAGTTCAAGCCAGAGCTCCCTCCACGCTACGACAGCAATGCTAACCCCACGGAGTTCCTCCTGCTCTACACCATCAGCATCCAGGCCGCGAAGGGGGACGACCAGGTCATGGCGAACTGGTTCCCCATGGCCCTCAAGGACGCTGCGCGCTCATGGCTCATGAACCTCCCCAAGGCGTCCATCTCTTCGTGGAAGGACCTGTGCAAGCAGTTCGTCGCCAATTTCGAGGGCACGAGCGACCGCCCCCTCACACCCAACAACCTGCGGGGCGTGCGCCAACGCCCTGGTGAGCCCTTCCGCAAGTTCATCCAGCGCTTCAGCCAGGTGCGCCACAGGATCCCGAAGGCCTCCGACACCATGATCGTCTCTGCCTTCACCAATGGCGTCATGGACGTGAAGATGCGTGAGAAGCTCTCGGTCAGGGACGAGCTCGACTCCGCAGCAGAGTTGTTCATCCTCGCCGACCGTTGCACCAAGGGCGAAGAGGGGCGCCTCTTCCTCCACAATGACATCGATGCAGAGCCTGACACGGCAAAACCCAAGGGCAAGGACACCAAGCATAAGGGCCCTGCCGTGCTCGCGGTGGAGCCGGACTACAAGCGCGGCCGCGACCGTGGCGAGGCCAAGAAAGACGACCGTCCTTTCTGCGCCTACCACAACATGAACTCCCACAGCACGGAAGACTGCCACGAGCTCAAGCTGCTTCGCGAGGGCCGCACCGAGCGCCGCGGCAGCCGCAGGGAGCGCGGCAAGGGCCGCGGCAGTGGCAGTGGAGGTGGCCGCTGGGGCGACAACCACAACAACGGCACCGGTGACAACAACCGTCAGGGCTGGCAGAACCAGCCATGGCAGGCTGACCCTCAAGCCAACGCCTCCCCAATGGACGCCAACGACTCCCCTCCCGTTGAGAACGCTGGGGGCTACCAAGAGCCCCACAGGGTGGCCTGCATCCTTGACGGGGCCCAGGCCCCTCCATCCAACCGCTACATGAAGCAATTCTCTCGGGAGGTGAACGCGGCCCTCCCGGCGCTCGAGTCCGCCGGCCGCCTCAAGTGGTCTGAGTTCCCCATCGCCTTCGACGCCAGCGACCACCCCAAGTCCACGAAGCCCGTGGGCGCTGTCCCCCCTGCTGTGCACTCCCACCATCAGCAACATCGCGGTCACCAAAACTCGCATCGACGGAGGCGCCGGCTTCAACGTGATCTCCATCGAGACCTTCGAGACGCTCCAAGTGCCCTACGAGCGCCTGATGCCTACCAGGCCCTTCACGGGCGTCACCGACGGCTCCACTGTCCCTCTGGGGCAGGTGCGCCTTCCCGTCACCTTCGGCACCCGCAAGAACTACTGTACGGAGTTCATCGTCTTCGATGTGGCTCACATCGGCCTACCCTACAACGCCATCTTGGGCTACCCGGTGCTCTCCAAGTTCATGGCTGTGACCCACCACGCTTACGACCTCATCAAAATGCCTGGCTGCAGCGATACCCACACCGTCCGCTGCGATAAGAAGGATGCGCTGCACACCCTCGAGCACGCCTACAAGATTGCCTCCACCGCGTACCTAGCCGATGAGGACGTGCCTAGGCCTGTTGAGGAGACGCCCGTGAAGAAGAAGCCCCTGCTGTCTCAGGAGCGGGCCGAGTCCAAGAAGGCGTCACTGGATGGGGGCGAAGCAGGCCCCTCCCTCGCCGTCAGCGGTGGGCCCTCCCCCAAATAGGAAGGCGCGCTCGTCACCTCCCTCTGGGCAAGCCCTGATGCGTTGGCTTGGACAGCATCAAGCGCGCCCGGCCTACCGAGGGAGGTGATCGAGCACCACTCAGCCGCGTGCCGGAGCGCGCGGCCCGTCAAGTAGAAGGAACAGCGTCAAGCGCCCGAGAAGCAGGAAGTCACCACCCAGGAAGTCAACAAGCCCCAGGATGCTGGAATCGCACGTGAAGCTCCCCACCCCAAGTGGATCGCCAGCCTCACCCCCGTCGCCAGGCCGCGCAGTAGCGCGCGCATGCGCGTCGACTTCATCGCCTTCAACCAGGCTTATCCCACGGGCCCCTTCCCTCCGCGCGCATCGTCGCGCGCTCGCCCTGGCTCACGCGTATGCCATTCGGCCTGGAGGGTGTCGAAGCCACCTTCGCGAGGCTGATGCGCATGAGCCTGGAGTCCCACATCGCAAGGAGTATGGAGGCGGTTAACACCCGCCCCTCGGCCCTCCGCGGCCCCACTCGTGACGGAGGAGGGTGTTCCGGTACAAAACACATGGAACACCCGCCATCACCGTAAGTTCTATCCGTGCCCCACGGATACGAGCGACATGGAGCTATACACGCTCCGGGGCTCTGTCTACCCACGCTGCCTCCGGCACGTGAGAGCTTCTTCCCACTCTCGTGGAAGCCCCATGCTTAGCGCTGGCGGATGCCCCATGCTCAGCGCTGGCGGCCTACTTGAGGGGCCCTCGACCGTCACATCCTCAAGCTGACCCGTGTCGAACACGGCAGCATGTATCTTTCTGTCATGTAATGAACCTGCTTCATGCATCAGTAAAGCTTATTTCCTCCAAAAACCCTGTGTGCTTGCAGCTGCGAGGCGCGCGCTCATGATCTCACCCGTGCCTGTCACGCGAGCGGGGGCTGGGCACGGTGTCTGTGCTCGGGTCAGTCCCAGCAGCACTGAAAAAACCCAAGCGACTGAGCTCTGGCTCGCGGGCCTACTCCCGTGTACGTCACCTCACCAGGTCCTTGGTGCTCTTGTCTCCTCGCATAACACCCACAGGTGACCTCGCGAGCGTGCCCTGCTGCACTACTTGCGAAAACTTGGCAGTTTCCCTGGTGTAGGATACCGAAGGCCTCAGGAGCCCCCCCCCCTCGGGAGGCCTCGCGAGCGGGGTCCTACGGGCGGAAGGCCTCATGAGGGACTGTGCCTCACGAGCCACGCCCTGCAAAGGACTCGCCCCAATTCACACGCCTCGAAGGAGCTAAGTCTAAAGCACCCCTCGGGTCTTTTCCCTCTCGTTTCTCTCTCGTGGCATTCTGATTTCCTTGGCACGAGCTGCCTGCACGTCAAGGGGGGACTCTGAGCATCACGCCTCAGGGACTCCTACCAGCCCTAAGAGCCCTACACCCTCTGGCCTTGCCGAGCACACGCTCTGGGCATACCAGCGACGGTTGTAGCTTGCCTCGGGGGCTGGGTCCCAGCGACACAGGGCACGAAGGCAATGTAAAAGGGAAATAAAGGCCTCGGGAGGAAAACGAAAACGCGTAAATCATCAAGTACTTGACAACAAAGGTACCATACAAATGTTTTCACGCCCCCACGAGGCCGCATCTACCCTATTACAGCAACAGGTCAAGGAGAATTTAGGCGCGTGAGGCGCCGCCGTCGCCACTCCCGCCGTCATCGCGAGGGGGCTCGCCACCGCCGCCGCTGACCTCAGGCTCGAAGGCGTACAACCCGACGAAGCCGGCCACATGCTCCCTCACAGCCTCCTCGAGGGGTTCACGGAGCTCCGCTGGGACAGGGGTCACCACCCGCCTGAAGTCGAAGCGATCATCGAGGCGGAGAAGGTTGCTGAAGAGTCGCGTTGTCGCCTGGGTCAGCAGGTCGCGGCATGCTTCCTCGATGGTGGCATCCGTATCCAGCAGCTGCTTCTTGAGTACGTCAACCTCGGCCTGGAGCTCATCCCGCCTGGCCGCGAGGCTCCTCTGCCCGTCGAGAGCGGCCTGGGCGGCCGCCAGCTCACGCTCCTTCGCCAGAAGGCGCTCCCGCTCTGCCTCCTGCGTGGACGCGGATGCCGCGAGCTCGCATTCCCGGGTCTTGGCATTCACCTCGAGGGTAGCGACCGCCTCCTGGCACCTCAGGATCTCCTGCTCGCGCTTCGGGAGCTCAGCTTCGCGAGACACAAGACGGCCGTCGCGGGCCTCCGCGGCCTCCTCCTGCGTCTTGAGCCGGCGCTCACGCGAGGCAGCCTGCTCCTGGAGTGCCTTCTCGTAAGCATCCGCCTCCTCCCGCCGCCGCTTGGCCTTCTGAGCATCTTCGAGGGCCTTCGCGAGGGACGCCTGGGCGTCTTTGGCGAGCAGCTCGTGCTGCGCCTGTGCCTCCTCGTCCCGCTGGCGGTCGAGCTTCGCCGCCTCCCGAAGCTGGCTCCACCCCTCCGTCAGCCCCCGCCGCTCCTCCGCGCAGAGCTCTGCCTCCTTCCTGAGCTCGCCTTCGAGGGCCTCGAGGGCCGCCTTGACGCGGTTGACGGCCTCGCCCCAGGGCGCAGTGCCGCTCTCCCCCAGCACCAAGGTGCGACTCGCCCGGGCCTCCTCATCACATGCCGGCGTCGTCGAATGGGAAGGCATGATCTCGGTCCCGGGGACGGTTCACGCAAGGGCTACGGAGAGCTCCACCGCAGCGGGCATGGTGCGCTGAGAAGAGGCCGGCGCCTTGTCCCCCTTTGCCTCCGTCTCGACGCCGGCAACGGGGGCTGCCTCAGGAAGAACCGCCGCAGCAAGCCTGGGAGGCGTCGCCCCGCGTCGGGGTGTCGCCTCCGCACGCCCCTGGGGGAGCGCTCCCTGGTCATCGGCGGCCTCGCCTCTGCTCTCATGCCGCTGCTTGACCTGCTCACTGCCTCCCACCGGTTTCGCCGCCAGGTGCGCCGACACGGCAGGCGAGGCGGTCTTCAGAGAAGGGGAGGGCCCCTCAACCTCGGCCATCCTCCTCTTGGCCTTCTCCTCCTCCTCGACGGCCGGCTCGAGGCTCCTGTGCAGGCGAAAGCTCGTCAGGGCCACGGCAGCCAGGAAGCTAGGATCGATAGGAGGGGGCGGAAGAACTTACTCATCCTTGGGGTTCCAGCGCCTCTTCTTCCGCTCCTTGATGGCGCCGCCGCTGCTGCTGCCTCCTTCATGCGGCGCGCCCGGGCGGCCGCCCGAGGGCGCGGCGTGAGTCCCGTCAGAGTCGGCGGGCATGGTGGTCCCCTCCGCCCTCTCCTCGAGGGGCTCGTCGGTCCCCACGGCGTCGTCTCCTCCATCCCTCGCCGGCATAGGCCTGGCCGGCACGACGTGAAATGCGTCCCCATCGTTGCCCTCGTCCTCGCCCAGCCAAAGCCAATAACGCGCTGGTGGAGACGGAGGGGGTGGCGGAGACGATTCCTCACTGCTCTCCTTCCCAGAGTCGAAGGCCTCGTGGTCTCCTAAGGAGGACCCCGCCTCCGAAGAATCCTCGAGAAGCTCCTCGGGCTACTCGAGATCCGTCCGGACCAGCCCTCACTGGTCGAACTGGGGCATCGCCGCGACCAGCTCAGCCTTGTTGGACCAACGGTGCACCGGGCGCGCGTCATAAGGCATCTCCTCTGCCTCCCCTGGAAATAAAACTTCCCAGGCTTCGGCCACTGCTTCGGCCGAGAGGGACTCCTACGCCAGCCGGATCCGGTCTTCGGCACCGGTGATCTCCCACACCGGGTGCGAGCGCTTCTGCAAGGGCGCGATGCGGCGGCGGAGGAATTCCTTGGCGATCATGCCCGCCGTGAGCCCAGCCTCACGCAACTCCGTCAGCCTTGCCAGGATCGGCCGCAGGGCAGCACCGCTGAGCTTCTTGTGCTCCCAGGCGACCTGAAGTTCTCCACCTTCTTCAAGATCTTCATGTCGATGAAGACCTTGCGCATCTCGTCGTCGATGTGGAAGGAGGCACCTCCGGAGCGCTGGTTTCCCGAGGAGAAAACCCGCAGGCTGTAAAAGGTCCGAAAGAGCGCCACGGACGGCATCATCCCCAGGAATGCCTCGCAGAGGTACGCGAAGAGAGCAAGGACGAGGATGGAGTTGGGGTGAAGATGGAGAAGACAAATCTTGTAGTGCTCAAGGATGGCGAGGAGGAAGTTGGCGAAGGGCGGCACCAGCCTGGCGAAGAGCGAATGGAAGAAGACAGGGACCACCGTGGGTCCGAGTTCGCGTCGTGGGTGCGAGCCCGGCCAGATCTTGGTGGCGCCTCCCTCGAAGTGCGCGGAGGCCAACAGGGGGCGGGCCTTGGCTAGCCCGTTCTCGTTGATGGTGGCCGGCAGCAGAGCCGGACCAAGCTCCGCCGCCGGGGAGCTCTTGCTGGAGGATGCCTCGGTGGTCGCGGGTTTCTTGCCTGGGGCCATGGAGGTGGAGATTGGAAGTTGGGGAAGGAGGAACAGAGGAGCTGCTCGCGTGAGATGAAGAGCAAGATGGAGAAGGGGAGCAATGGTGTGCCTGCGCCCCAGGCGGGCAGGCTTTATCACCAGGACGGCGGTTACCGAGGCGTCGTGGGGAGTAGGGGCGACCCGCCCCGCAAAGGCCGCCACGCGTCACCTCTGGGCCCGGCAGCTCAATGGGGCCCCGCGTCATTTCGTCCCTAACGGGCGGAACGTGCGCGCCGTGGGCCCGGGGGCTACTGTTGGCCCAGTGGGAACCGGGGTACCATGACCCATCTGCCTCTGGCCTGGAGGACAATGCTTGGGCTGGCCCATGAGAGTGGCCCTGCCTCGGCCACTCCGGAGGAAACCGCCTCGCGAGGCCCCTCGCCGCCAGGCCAGGCCCTGCCGAGGCCGCCAAGCACCAGGTCGCCTTGCGAGGCTCCCCTCGCGATGCCTTCTCATGAAGTAGATCGTACGGCGCCAGCCGCGGGGCTCCGCGCTCCGCACATGGGTGACGTCCCGCTGTCAGGATAAGGACAGCGGGGCGTGACCAAGCACAGCTTCCATTCTGGTGATAAGGGAGCAATGGCATCTGCCTCCCCCAAACCAAGTACAGGCAGCTCCGTCAGCTTCGCCAAGCCCACCAGCGCGTCATGAAGGCTACTTTATCAGGCGGAGACCGCCTTTAGTCAGGATAGACCTGCGCGCCCGTTCCCCTTTGAATTGCCGCCCTGTGGCCACCCTTTCCCGCTCATATTTTCGGGGAAGAGGACCAAGGCACTACAAATGGGGCCGCTTCCATGTAAGGGGATCGACCCATTCTCTCCCACACTTCGTGTACCTCGAGCCACGAGCTCTCCATCACAGAGCAATCCAACACAGGCAGGAGTAGGGTATTACACCAGACGGTGGCCCGAACCTGGGTAGCTCGCGCGTCCCCTTCGTGTCCGGTAAGAGCCAGTGAGCCCGTCGTGATTCCGCCGTAGTTGCCGTCGTGTCGTAGGTCGGCAAGCAAAGTCCCCCAGAGTTCGAATCCGAAGTTCTTGGACGCAGATCCTAGACTCCGACATCGACGCACATCCGCCCCTCACCGATGTGCTTGGGGGCCACGACAGGGTTGGCGAGCCACTCGAGATGGCGCACCTCGCGGATGACTCCTGCCTCCTGCAGCTTCTGAACTTCTTGAACGATGAACTCTTGCTTCTCGGGCGCCTGGCACCGTGCCTTTTGTTTCACGGGGCATGTGTTGGGGCACACCGCTAAGTGGTGCTCGATCACCTCCCTCGGCACACTGGACAAATCTGATGCTGTCCATGCATGCGAACACATCAGCATTCGCCCGGAGGAAGGCGACGAGCGCGCCTTCCTATTTGGGACAGAGACCGTTGCCGATGGTGAAGGTGGCCCTGGAGCCACTACCATCCACCGACACTTTCTTCGTCTCGGCGCGTGCCTGAGAAAACAGCTGCTTCTTCTTCGCAGGTTCGGGCTCGGCAGGCTCGACGTCGTCCTCGTCGGCGGGCTGAGCGGTGGCGGCAGCCTTGTAGGCGCGCTCAAGGAGCGCACCATGTCCGTCTTGTCGCAGCGGACGGTGATGGTGTCGCGACAGCCCGGCATCTTGAGGGTGTTGTAGGCGTGGTGGGTCACCGCCATGAACTTGGCGAGTGCGGGGTAGCCCAAGATGGCGTTGTAGGGGCAGGCTAATGTGTGCCACGTCGAAGTCAATGAGCTCGGTGCGGTAGTTCTTACGGGTGCCGAAGGTGATGGGAAGGCGCACTTGCCCCAAAGGCAGGGTGGAGCCGTCGGTCACGCCCGAGAAGGGCCTCGTCGGCATCAAGCGCTCGAAGGGCACCTAGAGCTTCTCGAAGGTCTCTATGGAGATCACGTTGAGTCCTGCGCCGCCGTCGATGAGCATCTTGGTGACGGTGACGTTGTTGATGGTGGGCGTGCACAGCATGGCGATGGTGCCCACAGCCATCGTGGACTTGGGGTGGTCCTTGGAGTCGAACGAGATCGCGTACTGTGACCACTTGAGGGGCTGGGAGGCTTCAGGCCCCCGGAGGGCCGCGTTCACCTCGCGAGAGAACTGCCTGAACTGCCGGTTGCATGAGGGGGCCTGGGCCCCACAGAGGATGCATGCCACCTTGCGAGGCTCCTAGTAGCCCCCAGTGTTCTCGTCAGGGAGGTTGCCGTTGTTCCTGCCAGGGGGTGGCGGGGCGGCGTTGGCTTGAGGGTTGGCCTGCCGCGGCTAGTTGCGCCAGCCTTGCCGGTAGTTGTTGTTGCCGTTGTTGTTGTGGTCTCCCCAGCGGTTGCCGCTGCGGCCGCCTCCGCGGCCCATGCCACGCTCGTTGTGGCCATCGCGCCCGTCCTGGCGGCTATCGCGAAGCAGCTTGAGCTCGTGCAGTCCTCGGTGCTGTGGGAGTGCATGTTGTGATAGGCACATATGGGGCGTCCATCCTTCTTGGCCTTGTTGCGGTCACGTCTGCGCTTCTGCTCAGGCTCTGCCGCAAGCACGACAGGGCCCTTGCGCTTGGCGTCTTTACTCTTGGTCTTGGCAGCATCTGGGGCCGTGTCAGGGTCGTTGTGGGCGAAGAGGCGGCCCTCTTCAGCCTTGGCGCAGCAGTCGGCGAGGTCAAACAATGCGACCACGGTATCGAGCTCATCATTGATGGAGAGCTTGTCGCGCATCCTGACGTCCGTAACGCCAGAGGAGAACGTAGAGATGATCGTGGCGACGGAGGCGCGTGGGGTCTTGTTGCACACTTGGCTGAAGCATTGGATGTACTTGCAGAGGGTCTCGTCAGGGCGCTGGCGCACGGCGCGTAGGTCGTTGAGTGTGAGAGGGCGCTCTTAGGTGCCCTTGAAGTTGGCGACGAACTGCCGGCATAGCTCGGACCACGAGGACATGGAAGCTTCAGGGAGATTCATGAGCCAGGAGCGCGCTCCGTCCTTGAGGGCCATGGGGAACCAGTTCGCCATGACCTTGTCATCAGCGCCCGCAACCTCGATGCCCAGGGTGTAAAGCTGCAGGAACTCCGTGGGATTGGGGGCGCCATCGTAGCGGGGAGGCATCTCCGGCTTGCACTTCACGGGCCACACCACGCGGCGCAGCGCGCGTGTGAAGGCACGACAGCCCCCGCTGCTGGAGGCGAAGCCACTGACGAGAGCGACGCGGTTCTGGCGCTCGGCCGCTGCGACCTCTTGGATGGTGCGGTCCTGGCGTTGGCACTGCTGCTCGAGGATCACGCGCCCGTCCAGCACCGCGCGCCGAATGATCTGGCAGCTCGCGTCATCGTGGCCCGACGAGGATGCGTCGTGGGACGGCTCCCGCACGTGCGCCGCGGCGATGTCCTGCACCGTCGCCGAGCGGAGGTGGTGGAGGAGGCGTGCCATGCTCTGCCTTTGCGCCAAGCAGCGACGAAGGTGGCAGAGAATGAGAAGGCGACGGGGAGTATCCGGCGGCGTTGACGAGCTCGGTGATGCGCGTGAGCCAGGTGTCGTACCCGGCCTCGATGAGGCGGTAGCGCAGCGGTTCGCGTGCCATGAGCAACGCGGCCTGTGGATCTGGCGGGTCGCGGCGGGCGAGTGAGGATGTTGTGGCGGTGCGGCCAGGCGGCTGCACACACGGGTGAAGGGAAGAAGCTTACTCCTCCCCCGCCACGGGCTCGGTGGCGGTGCCGGCACGCCCACGGCGGTTGTCATTGGCGATGGGCTCTGTGCGGACCACCCTGGCAGCCTTGCGTAGGGCGCGCTCGCGTCGTGCGTCGGCCATGTTGATGTCGAGGTCGAAAGCGCAGAAGCTAGCCCCCTACCTGGTGCGCCAAATGTCGGAGAGTGGGCTCCGAGAACCCTGGTTCGAACACTGGGGGCCTGCTTGCTACCTAATGACTGGACGGTGATCTTGTTGAGGCTACGGCGAGCGGAGCACGACGGGAGCACGCACACACAGAGCACGGCAGGGACATGAGGAATTACCCAGGTTTGGGCCACCGAGCGGTGTAAAACCCTACTCCTGCTGGTTTGGGATTGCTGTGGATGATAGTGCTCCAGCGTACAAGGTAGAAGGAGGTGGAATTGACCGACCCCCTCTAAGGTAGCAACACTGCCCCTTATATAGCTGCCTTGGTCCTCTTCCCCGAAAATAGTGGCGGGAAAGGTGGCCACACAACGGCCGTTCAAAGGGGGACAGACGCTCAGTCTTATCTTGACAAACGTAGTCTTCGTCTTCAAAGAAGCCGTCCATGACGCGCTAGTGGGCTCGCCGATGACATCTGCCGTAGCGCGCCGTGTCATGGTGGTCTTCTTATAGCAAAGTGGTAAGCTTTGGTACTTGCATTGGGGGAGGCAGCTGCAGCTGCTCCTTTATCACCAAAGAGGAAATCCTTCCTGACCACGCCTGCTGGCACTGCCCCTGTCACTGTCGTCTTGTGTAGGCGCGTCACCCACGTGGTGGGCACGCAGTCGTGTGATCAGCACCGCACAGCTCCCCCGCATGGAGGGCCTCGGGAGGCCCCCTCGCGAGGCTGCCTGCCGTGGAAGGTGGTCTCCGGTAGCGCCTCCCCTTGTAGAGAGGGCCCTCGCGAGGCGTCTGGCTTCGTGGCGCCCACGGCTGGGCTGCCTCTTGAACTCTTCGACAGGTGTCGCTTCCTGGGCTACAGGCAGATGGCCCATGGTACCCTGGTTTACACTAGGCCAATAGATATGACATTCATGGAGGCGATGAAGAAGGAGATAAAGGAAATACTCGCCGAGCAACCCATCGTGAAGTTCGCTGGAAACTAAGTATAGAGCCTTATCGTTGTTTGCGTTTACTGAATTTATCCTAATGTTAAAAGTTAACTGAATTTTTCAGTTAACTGAATTTGTCTCAGTGTTAGATTTAACTGGATCATTCCAGTTTACTGAATTTTTCCTAGTGTTAAAAGTTAACTAAAATTTTCAGTTAACTGAATTTGTCACGTTGTTAAAATTTAGCTGAATTTTACAGTGGATGTTCCTCCATCATGTCTTGTTGGTTCTCATGGTTCCATCTATTGGTGAAACCTTTTACATTTGCAAGAGGAGAAGCATCCATGTTAGTAGCAAGAACAGATGTTTTTTCTTGATTTATGCTCTATGAACTGAATATTGTCTATGATCTGTTAATCTTTGAGATGCATAAACATGTTGATCTTATGTATGGGAATCGTACTAGTTGGTTGTGAATTTTGGCTATTAATGTGAACATATTACAAAGCCAGGCCTATGAGTTTCGTGTGAACATTTAGAACGGGTTGGCTCTTACTACTGTGCACAGTAGTTCCTTTTTTTTTCTTCGCTCAGTGTTTGCAAGTTACTAGCAGTTCCTTATTTCTCTTCACTCAGTGTTTACATGTTACTGATCCATCACTAGCTATCCTACTGATACACTCCTGGCAGTTTTAGTTGCGACGCAAGATCCAACAGTGGCAGTTTTTAGAATAAAAATGCCTTCCTCTGAAGAAATGCCATGCGAATCTGAAGAAACTAACAAAAAAACATTCGCAAATGCCTTCTCTCCCAGTGAACGTTCATCAGCTATTGCGATCCTACATGTACACTATCCGACGGACTCGATCCTACATGAATTACAAGCGGATCACACACGGACCTCATCTGGATGAATCGAGGGCACTCGTTTGACCAATAATACCATGCCACAATTACAGACCTTTTACAGAATTTGCCTAACAATAACACTCTGCCCCCCCCCCCCCCCGATTTTCAGGGGGGTGGGGCCCTTCCCACCCCCTAATCCCAATCCTAACACTCCACGTATGCAAGTCCATTGATTCTGTATTGCTCCTCATTTGACCGTCATGCCGATGTGCGACCCAGCATGGACAGGTGATAACCCACAAGTATAGGGGATCAGTTGTAGCCCTTCTTGATAAATAAGAGTGTCGAACCCAACGAGGAGCTAAAGGTAGAATCAATATTCCCTTCAAGTTCTATCGACCACCGATACAACTCTACACACACTTAACGTTTGGTTTACCTAGAACAAGTATGAAACTAGAAGTACTTTGTAGGTGTAATGCTAGAACTACTTTGCAAGAATAAAACTAGGAGTACTTTGCGAGATAATAAAAGTTAGTTTGTTTTAGTAGAGAACTTTTTGTAACACAAAGAGAAAGATTGTCCATAGGCAATTGAATATAACACGATAGATACTTATCATATGCAATGAGGGAGAGGCATACGCTAACATACTTTCCGTACTTGGATCACATGCACTTATGATTGGAACTCTAGCAAGCATCCGCAACTACTAAAGATCATTAAGGTAAAACCCAACCATAGCATTAAGTAACAAGTCCCCTTTACTCCCATACGCAACAACCCCCTTACTCGGGTGTAAGCTTCTGTCACTCTAGCCACCCACTATAAGCGAATCATGAACGTATTGCAAAACCCTACAGCGGGAATCCCTCATGCTTGCGCGACACGGAGGGCAACATAGGATAGCACCATATTAAAATACAACTCATATCAATCACACAATACCACAATTAACCCGTAGGACAAAAAGAATCTACTCAAACATCATAGGATTGCCACACATCATTGGATAATAATATATAGCGTTAAGCACCATGTTCAAGTAGACAATTACAGTGGGAATAGAGAGGTTACACCGTTGCATAGAGGGGGAGAGAGTTGGTGATGACAGTGACGAAGTTGTTGGTGTAGATAGCCGTCACGATGGTTCCCCCGGCGGCGCTCCGGCGCCACCGGAAGAGAGGGGGAGAGAGCCCCCTCCTTCTTCTTCTTGCTTGCCCCCCCCCCCCTAGAAGGGAGGAGAGTTTCCCCTCTGGTCCATGGCCGCCATGGCTCCCAGAGGGCAGGAGCCCCTCCAAGATTGGATCTCTCTCTCTGTTTCTCTTCTGTTTCGTGTCGTGTTTTCTGGCCCTTCACCATTTCTTATATTCCCGAAGATCTGTAACTCCGATTGAGCTGAAATTTTGAGGGGATTTTTACCCGGAAATTATCTTTCCTGTGGCGAAAGAAGGGCCCCGGCTGACTTTCGAGGGAGTCACAAGGCAACATGGCGCGACCCCCCCGGGTACGTGCCCTGTTGCCTTGTGGCCACCTCGGGCACCGTCTTGCATTTATTCTTCTTCCTAAAAATCACATATATTCCAAAATAATTCTCCATAAAATTTTATCGCGTTTGGACTTCTTTTGATATCTATTTTCTGTGAAACAAAAAATAAGCAGAAAACAGGAACTGGCACTGGGCACTGTATCAATATGTTAGTCCCAAAAATAATATAAAAAGTTGCCAAAAGTATATGAAAGTTGTAGAATATTGGCATGAAACAATCAAAAATTATAGATACGACAAAAACGTCTCATCATCTCCAAGCTTAATTCCTGCTCGTCCTCGAGTAGGTAAATGATAAAAAGATAATTTTTGATGTGGAATGCTACCTAGCATAATCTTGATCATGTAATCTAATCATGGCATGAATATTAAGACATGAGTGATTCAAAGCAATAGTCTATAATTTGATATAAAGACATCAATACTCAGGCATACCAGCAAACAATCATGCCTTTCAGAATAAAAATGCTAAAGAACGCTATCCCTACAAAATCATATAACCTTGTCATGCTCCATCTTCTTAACACAAAACATAAATCATGTACAACCCCGATGTCAGTCGAGCAATTGGTTCATACTTTTTAACGCGCTTCAGCTTTTTCATCCCCCACGCAATACATGAGCGTGAGCCATGGACATAGCACTATAGGTGGAATAGAATGCGATGGTAGGGATCAATAAGGAGAAGTCAAAAAGGGAGAAAGTCTCGCATCAACTAGGCGGATCAACGGGCTATGGAGATGCCCATCAATAGATATCAATTTGAGGAGTAGGGATTGCCATGCAATGGATGCACTAAGAGCTATAAGTGTATGAAAGCTCAAACTAAAAACTAAGTGGGTGTGCATCCAACTTGCTTGCTCATGAAGACCTCGGGCATTTGAGGAAGCCCATCATCGGAATATACAAGCCAAGTTCTGTCGGAGTCTAGGATCTGCGTCCAAGAAACTTCTCCAAGAACTTAGGATTCGAACTCTGGGGGACTTTGCTTGGCGACCTACGACCCGACAGCAACTACGGTGGGATCATGACGGGCTCGCTGGCTCTCACCGGACACGAAGGGGACACGCAAGCTACCCAGGTTCGGGCCACCATGCGGTGTAATACCCTACTCCTACTTGTGTTGGATTGCTCTGCAATGGAGAGCCTGTGCTCGAGATACACAAGGTGTGGGGGAGAATGAGTCGATCCCCTTACATGGTGGCGGTCCTGCCCCTTTTGTAGTGCCTTGCTCCTCTTCCCCAAAAATATGAGCGGGAAAGGGTGGCCACAGGGCAGCAATTCAAAGGGGGACAGGCGCGCAGGTCTATCCTGACTAAAGGCGGTCTCCGCCTGATAAACTAGTCTCCATGACACCCTGGTGAGCTTGGCGATGACCTCCATCCTAGTGCGCCGATCCGTCTTGATCTTCTATCACGAAAGAGGAAAACCTTTGGGACTTGCTTTTGGGGAGGCAGATGCCACTGCTCCCTTATCACCAGAATGGAAGCTGGGCTCGGTCACGCCCCACTGTCCTTATCCTGATAGTGGGTCGTCACCCATGTGCTGGGCGTGGAGCCCTGCGGCTAGCATCGTACGATTTGCTTCATGAGGAGGCCTCGCGAGGGGAGCTTCGCGAGGCAACCTGGGGCTTGGCGGCCTCGGCAGGGCCAGACCTAGTGGCGAGGGGCCTCACGAGGCCCGCCCCTCGCGAGGCGGCTTCCTCAGGAGCGGCTGAGGCAGGGCCACCCTCATGGGCCGGCCCAAGCGTCGTCCTCCGGGCCAGAGGCAGACGGGCCATGGTACCCTGGTTCCCACTGGGCCGACAAGTTCTATAGTGAAAAATTCCCACTAGTATATGAAAGTGACAACATGGGAGACTCTCTATGTGAAAAACATGGTGGTACTCTGAAGCACAAGTGTGGTAAAGGATAGTAGCATTGCCCCTTCTCTCTTTTTCTCTCATTTTTTCATTTTTTTCATTTTTTTCATTTTTTCTTTTCTTTGTTTTTTTCGTTTGGCTCTTTTTGGCCACTTTTTTGGGCTCTTTTTGGCCTCCTTTTTTTATTTCCTCACTGGGATAACGATCTAATAATGATGATCATCACACTTTTATTTACTTACAACTCAATACTACAACTCGATACTAGAACAAAATGACTCTATATGAATGCCTCTGGCAGTGTACCAGGATGTGCAATGATCTAGCGTAGCAAAGATATCAAAAAATAGACAAGCCATGAAAATATCATGCTAGCTATCTTACGATCATGCAAAGAAATATGACAATGAATGCTCAAGTCATGTGTATGATGATGATGGAAGTTGCATGGCAATATATCTCGGAATGGCTATGGAAATGCCATAATAGGTAGGTATGGTGGCTGTTTTGAGGAATATATAAGGTGGCTTATGTGTGATAGAGCGTATCATATCACGGGGTTTGGATGCACCGGCAAAGTTTGCACCGACTCTCGAGGTGAGAAAGGGCAATGCACGGTACAGAAGAGGCTAGCAAATTGCGGAAAGGTGAGAGTGCGTATAATCCATGGACTCACATTAGTCATAAAGAACTCACATATTTATTGCGAAAGTCTATTAGCCCTCGAAGCAAAGTACTACTACGCATGCCCCTAAGGGGGAGGTTGGTAGGAGTTAACCATCGCGCGCCCCCGACCTCCACGCAAAAGAAGACACTCAATAATAAATCATGCTCCAACTTCTTAGCATAACTAAAGACTATACGTGCATGCTTCGGGAATCACAAACCTTAACCCCAATATTCTTACTAAACTACAATTATTCACTAGTACCTCCCACATATTACCATTTCAATATCGCAAAACTATTGCAAGGAATCAAACTTATCATATTCAGTGATCTACAAGTTTTATGTAGGATTTTATGACTAACCATGTGAATGACCCATTCCTGTTGACTCTCTAAATAGATATAAGTGAAGCATGAGATTTTAATTATTTCTACAAAAGACCACACTCTAATAAATATAAGTGAAGCAAAAGAGAATTCTATAAATAACGGTTTTCCAAATGCAGAGAAACAGGCATCCAAACTTCAAATGATATAAGTGAAGCACGTGAAGCATTCTGTAAAGCCATACTCAAAAGATATAAGTGAAGTGCATGAAGCATTATTTAAATCAACCAAGGACTATCTCATACCACCATGGTGCATTACTAAAATAAAAATAAAAATCACACGACGCTCCAAGAATTTACGCATATCATGTGAACAAAACAAAAACCGAAACATACCGATAATTGTCGAAGAAAGATGGGATGCCTTCCAGGGCATCCCCAAGCTTAGACGCTTGAGTCTCCTTGAATATTTACTTGGGGTGCCTTGGGCATCCCCAAGCTTGAACTCTTGCCTCTCCTTATTCAACTCATATCGATACCTCCTCGATCTTCGAACACTTCATCCACACAAAACATAACCGAACTTTTTATTAGAGGGGTTAGTACATATAACATCAAATCCCATCATGTCCTGCTGTAACATTACTGTATAATTATAATAAAACATTACCCACTATATGATATCACAATTCTATGGCTCCCAAGTCAATGGGGCTCAACAAGATTTCAAACATACGCAAATAAAGAAATTATAACAGCAATCTGTGAAAACAAGATAGTGTGTAAAGATGCAGATGAAACATATACTTCTGTAACTACAAAAAATTCTGAAAAATTAGGACGTAATAAGAAATTTGCATAGCAGTACTGCGTAGAAACTTCAGAATTTTTGCACGTTCCAGTAAAATATGTAAATTCAAATACTACAACAAAAGTTTCTGTTTTTGAACTGCACCCACCAACCAAGCAATTTAAACATCCTAAAGGTAAATCTTGGCACATTATTTTTATAATACAATGGATTTGTACAAGGGGATAATTATTTTTGTTGAAAAGTTTCTGTAATCAAGGTTCACAAAGTTTCCATGGGCATGAACAAAGTTCAAGGATGTCCCCCACTTCAACGGTGTTCGTCTTTCTCACTTTCACTTTTCTTTTAGAAAAAGTTTTAGGTTCCCCTCTATATTTTTTTTGTTTTAAATTTTTTTAAAAGCACACAATATAATAAAATGACTCTCTAAAACTTCCGAGTTGTCTCCCAGGCAACGCTTTCTTTAAAGCCATTAAGCTAGGCATATAGTGCTCAAGTAATTGATCCACCCGGATCCCAAGGTATATCAAAGCCAATTTTAATTAACAATGATTTGTAATTTAATAGTGAGCACAAAGCAACATATATCATGCAATAACGAAGTATAACTTTCTTCCTGTGCATCGGCATGTCATAGAAGAACAATTCATGCACACATAATAAAGGCCGATACATAGAATAAGTAGTTTCTTGCAATTTTATCGTATTGGAAACATAGAGAGACGGAGATGTAGTTCCTCTCTCATAATTTGCAAGTACGAGCAGCAAGCACATGCATATTATATCCATCAAAATCATCATGTGCAACAGTAAAATGCAACCCATCAATATAATCCTTAATAAGTGCAAACTTCTCCGATATAGTGTAGTTGGGAGAATTCAAAAAGATAATAGGACTATCATGTGTGGGTGCAATAGCAACAATTTCATGTTTAACATAAGGAACTATAGCAAGTTCATCTCCATAAGCATCATTCAAATTGGCATCATGGCCACAAGCATAGCAAGCATCAATTTGATCAAAAAGGGATATTTCAATCGAATCAAAGGGATCATAGCATTCATCCTTCGGTAAGCACGAAGGGAAATTAAACAATGTATGAGTTGAAGAGTTACTCTCATCAGAAGGTGGGCACGGGTGATCAATCCGCTCTTCCTCCTTCTGTTCTTCGCTCTCCTCCTCATCTTTTTCATCTAATGAGCTCATAGTTTCAGCAATTTCTTCTTCCATAGGTTCCTGCAAAATATTAGTCTCTTCTCGGGCAGCGGAGACTTTCTCAATAAATTTATCAATATAGGCATTGTATTCATAATTCTCAGAGCAATATTTAAGTATAGCCAAATTTTTAGATCTGTAAATAGCATCATCATGATCTTCATACTTTTCAAACAAAGACTCAATTTCATAAGCACCCTTGAAAGCAACAAATTCTTCTATTTGTTCCACATCATAGTAATCATATACACCATTAGCATAGGAAGCTAAGGTTTCATTATCATTAAATTCACATTGAAAGGGAAGGTGTGGAGCCTCCATCTTAGAGCAACAAGTACAATCATATCTTAAGCATAAATCCCAAGCATACCAATGCAATATTTTAATTTGATCCCATAAGTGTTTCCCTTTTTGAGACAAGCGATAATCCCTAAAATATTCCCGGTGATCCAAAGTATCTCCCATTATCAAGTTGAATGGAGATTTATCAGGATTATCAACGTAGTATTTAATGTTTTCCACATAACCAGCATCGAGGGTTTTAGGAGGTTCCCCATCTCCATGAGTAGCAAGTACAACTAGATTTTTTTGGTATTTCATGTTCCATATCCATAACTAAAGATATTAAACAACTTAGAACAGAAAATAAAAACTACTTCGTGATAAAGCAAACAAGCGCACATGAGAATATCAACCCCACGCTATTGCTCCCCGGCAACGGCGCCAGAAAAAGGTCTTGATAACCCACAAGTATAGGGGATCAGTTGTAGCCTTTCTTGATAAATAAGAGTGTCGAACCCAACGAGGAGCTAAAGGTAGAATAAATATTCCCTTCAAGTTCTATCGACCACCGATACAACTCTACGCACACTTAAACGTTTGCTTTACCTAGAACAAGTATGAAATTAGAAGTACTTTGTAGGAGTAATGCTAGAACTACTTTGCAAGAATAAAACTAGGAGTACTTTGCGAGATAATAAAAGTTAGTTTGTTTCAGTAGAGTACTTTTTGTAACACAAAGAGAAAGATTGTCCATAGGCAATTGAATATAACACGATAGATACTTATCATATGCAATGAGGGAGAGGCATACGCTAACATACTTTCCGTACTTGGATCACATGCACTTATGATTGGAACTCTAGCAAGCATCCGCAACTACTAAAGATCATTAAGGTAAAACCCAACCATAGCATTAAGTACCAAGTCCCCTTTACTCTCATACGCAACAACCACCTTACTTGGGTGTAAGCTTCTGTCACTCTAGCCACCGACTATAAGCGAATCATGAACGTATTGCAAAACCCTATAGTGGGAATCCCTCACGCTTGTGCGACACGGAGGGCACCATAGGACAACACCATATTAACATACAACTCATATTAATCACACAATACCACAATTAACCCGTAGGATAAAAAGAATCTACTCAAACATCATAGGATTGCCACACATCATTGGATAATAATATATAGCTTTAAGCACCATGTTCAAGTAGAGAATTATAGCGGGAATAGAGAGGTTACACCGCTGCATAGAGGGGGAGAGAGTTGGTGATGACGGCGGCGAAGTTGTTGGTGTAGATCGCCGTCATGATGGTTCCCCCGGTGGCGCTCCGGCGCCACTGAAAGAGAGGGGGAGAGAGCCCCATCCTTCTTCTTGCTTGTCCTCCCCCCTAGATGGGAGGAGAGTTTCCCCTCTGGTCCATGGCCGCCATGGCTCCTGGAGAGCAGGAGCCCCTCCGAGATGGGATCTCTCTCTCTGTTTCTCTTCTGTTTCGCGTCCTGTTTTCTGGCCGTTCACCGTTTCTTATATTCCCATAGATCCGTAACTCCGATTGGGCTTAAATTTTAAGGGGATTTTTATCCGGAAATTATCTTTCCTGCGGCAAAAGAAGGGCCCCAACTGACGTTCGAGGGAGTCACAAGGCAACACGGCGCGACCCCCCTGGGGACGCGCCCTGTTGCCTTGTGGCCACCTCGGGCACCGTCTTGCGTTGATTAATTCTTCTTCCTAAAAATCACATATATTCCAAAATAATTCTCCGTAAAATTTTATCGCGTTTGGACTTCGTTTGATATGGATTTTCTGTGAAACAAAAAACATGTAGAAAACAGGAACTGCCACTGGGCACTGGATCAATATGTTAGTCCCAAAAATAATATAAAAAGTTGCCAAAAGTATATGAAAGTTGTAGAATATTGGCTTGAAACAATCAAAAATTATAGATACGACGGAGACGTATCAACGGGACGCACCACTGATGGGACGGGACGGGAGGCACAGTCATAATTTCAATTTTGCCAGTTTTCCACGGCAAGCTGGCGCGCTAAGCCATGCCTGCTTATGCATTGAATTCCAATAACCATCGCATTTCCCATGACACGCCAGTTTACCTACCGTCCGCCTATAATTACTGGTTCCCGGCGTGCTCCGGTGGCACCTTCACACAACACACCCTAACCTCACAAGCCCGCACCGGCCCGACGTTGCTCGCCACTTGCCGTCGCTCTCGCCACGTCCATCATGCCCCCGCGTGGCATCAATAGGTGATGCCAGAGGCGCTCACCGCCAGAGCTAGTGTTCGGTTTTTCACGGGAAGGGCAGACGGAGGGAGGTGTCGGAGAGTGGGCTCCGAGAACCCTGGTTCGAACACTAGGGGCCTGCTCGCTACCTACCGACTAGACTGTGACCTTGGCGAGGCTACGGCGAGCGGGGCACGATGGGAACACACACGCACAAGGCACAGCAGGGACACGAGGAATTACCCAGGTTCGGGCCACCGAGCAGTGTAAAACCCTACTCCTGCTTGTCTGGGATTGCTGTGATGATAGAGCTCTCGCGTACTAGGTAGAAGGAGGTGGAATTGATTGCCCCCCTCTAAGGTAGCAGCACTGCCCTTTATATAGCTGCCTTGGTCCTCTTCCCCGAAAATATTGGCGGGGAAGGGTTGTCACACAACGGCAGTTCAAAGGGGGACAGACGCTCAGTCTTATCCTGACAAAAGTAGTCTTCGTCTGCAAAGAAGCCATCCATGATGCGCTGGTGGGCTCACCGATGACATCTACCCTAGTGTGCCGTGTCAGGGTGGTCTTCTTACACCAAAGTGGTAAGCTTTGGGACTTGCTTTGGAGGAGAGGCAGCTGCAGCTGGTCCTTTATCACCAAAGAGGAAATCCTTCCTGACATCGACCGCTCCTGCCGGCACGGCCCCTGTCGCTGTCGTCTTGTGCAGACACGTCACCTACGTGGTGGGCATACAGCCGCGCACCCGGCACTGCGTGGCTCCCCCACACGGAGGGCCTCGTGAGGGAGGCCTCACGAGGCTGCCTGCCGCAGAAGGTGGTCTTCGGTAGCACCTCCCCTTTTGGTGAGGACTCTCGTGAGGCTTGGCCCTCGCGAGGCGTCTTGCTCCGCGGTGCCCAAAGCTGGGCCGCCTCTCGGTTTCTTCACCAGGTGTTGCTTCCTGGGACGCAGGCAGATAACCCGTGGTACCCTGGTTCCCACTGGGCCGACAGTAGCCCCCGGGCCTGTGACGCGCACGTTTCCGCCCGTTGGGAATGAAATAGCGCAGGGCCTAAGTAGTCTGCCGGGCCTAGGTAAGGACGCGTGGCAGCACGACGGGACATGGGCGTCCCCAATTCCCCCACGACGCCTTGGTAACTGCCCGCCCTGCCATAAAACCGACCTGCGCGGGGCGCGACACCATCATTGCCTTCCTCTACACCATTCGCCTCCCTCGCATCCCGCTCCTTGCGCTCTCCTCCTCCTGCTTCCAAGCTTCCCTTGCGACCATGGCCCCCATTGCCAAGAAGGGCAAAGAGCCGGCAGGGGCAAAGTTGGAGCCGGCCTTACTGAGGTCCATCATCCTCAATGAGGAGGGGCTGGACAAGGTGCGCCCCATGACCGCCTACGACCACAACGAGTGGAAGGCCACGTGGATCTGGAGGCCACTACCTTCCCCTTCTTCGTCCACACCATCTTTCCAGGCCCGAAACCTCCCTTCTCTGACTTCTTCTGCACCATCCTCGCCCACTACCAAATTTTGGCGCCCCGCCTGAATACCACTGTAGCCAGACGGTCGCCGCACATACCAGCCCAGGAAAATCACTCTGGCATGCGCTTTTACAACAAGTATCATGAACACAGACATTTCTATTAATGGATTTATAAGTCTTACAGGATATATTACAAGGGGAAAGGCAGCGGAAAAGCTCTATCTAAGGCAGCAGGGTCCTGGTGCGGCTCCAATCCACAGGGATCTGACTGGGTTACTCTTCTAGCCCGCGAACGCTCCGGCTCCTCGCTAATGGACGTCAGATCCTTAGGTGAACCTGGCCACATTGAAGGCCGCTGAGTACTTTTGAATGTACTCGCAAGCAAACCATACCAACATATACACCAAGCAAAGCAAACCATGGCATTCAAGCATGCATTTGTTATCTTAGCAGTATTAACTATTATATTATGATAGGATTATCTAGCAAGATTAAACATCTAGCAGCATTAATCATCATGTCATAGCAGGATTATCTAGCATGATAATTACTGAAGTAAATGCAGTAAAGTAAAGTATATCAGGTAAATGATCCAAACTCCGAATATGCTCACGATCCAAATCTGATCCAAGCCTTGCGGTCATCCGACCACTCATCTCATAGCCATCGCATGGCTAATATTCATACCTCTCACATCATCTGATGTCCATGCATCTGCACTGTAGGTCTGACAAATCATACCTTTCTCTGGTTCAGTCTTAGCACTACGTTATATAGTTTGTTCCTCCAGACTCGACACAGACCAAATAGTGGCCGAGTACGAACTGTCCATGACTGAGGACGTGGCTATTCGAATAGATTTACACTCTGCAGAGGTTGCGCACTTTACCCACACTATGAAGCGCCTGGCCTCGTACTTTAGTACATGTTCCCATTCGGGTGGACCAGTGCTGCTCCAACAAAACCTTGTCTATTGCCTGGCACTCTTATGGTCCCACCGACAATCATACCCTCCTAGGGTCATGTCCTGGGTGGCCCCTGTGTCACCCCGTGACACCTGCCACCGTCGTGGCCAAACAAAATTGTCCCAAACGGGGACCTGTGCACATAAACCAAACTGGGCTCACAGGATTATCGCCGCCTACCGGGCCAGCACGTACGCATAACCCTCCCTATTTGGAGGTACCGACAAGAGGCAGGACAATAGACCAAGCTAGGGCCGTCCCATACCGGCAAGTGTGGCTGCACTCGATGAGCTCGGTTCGGTGACACTATGACTCGATCCAGCCGACGGAGGAGGTTGTTGTCATTATATCCGATTCTTTATCATAGCAATAACAATGGTAATGCATGATGTAATCACTATGAAAACATAACCATCTATCTCCATATGCATGACCACGAGTCACTAGCGCGATATCATGATGAGCAATAGCAGGTAATGTAAACAACAAATTCATACTAGCAGGAGTTCAATTAATCATAACACAGGCATATTCATTAAACACGCAAGAATAACATAGAGCAATGCTTTAGGGCATATATCAGATGGTCGGCTTGCCTGGGGGTGGAGGGATACACCGGGAAGAAGTGCGATGAGCTCGCGGAAAAATTCGCCGGAAAGGATTCTCTCTCGGAGGGGCTGATTGAAGGGCAAGGGCAAAATGGTCATTTTCAGAAAGTGCCAACATGGTGAAAGTGATGTCATCGGAACGGGCTCGACAAACTGAAGAAGTGGGCTTTGGATTCACCTGAATCGGAGTTGTGGTTAAAAAGTTGTGGCCGTTCGTTGTTTAGGCAGAAAACAAATAAAAATGTATGCATTCCTGTCCTTAACTGGCGAACGGCCGCAAAGTAAAGGTTTCGGCGCCGGCTGAAAAAATAGAAAGCGCCTTTCTGAAAGTGCGCTTTCACCGCAGCGGTCGCGTACTCTTCGGAGTACGCCTCCACTTAGTCCAGCTGGCAGGGCTATGGGTGGCTGACGGGTGGGGCCCGCGTTGACTTTCTCTCTCCTCCCTCTCCTTCTTCCTCCTCTCTCCTCTCCCCGACATCGGCTATAGAGGGCTCGGCTCCGGCGCGCCATCCGGGCGATTCCGGCCACCTCGGGAGGGGCCCTGGCCACCGGCGTGCTCGGGACGGAGGACCACACCCACCTAGGCCAGGCGTGGACGCCGAGGAGGGCCGAGTCCACGGCGGCCTGAGCAGGGCGGACGGTGGCTACGGCTGCGATGATGGGAAGCACCGCACGGCCACAGGAAGGGGAGTGGGAGTACTAGGGTGGTTCATGGAGGTGGGGAGAACACTCCGGTGAGGTCTGGACGAAGAAGGAGGGACCCGAGTGCTCGAATTTGAGAGGAGAGCCGGCGGCGGAGCCTCGGCCATGGGAGGGTAAGAGAGCTCGAGGAGCTCGAATGAGGAACCAGGGAGGTGGCTGGGAGGGAGAGGAGGCCACTGCGGGGGTTGGGATGCTCGGGGAGGCCTCGGGCCACGGCTTTTATAGCCGGCCGGGGCGGGCTTCTCGGCGACACCCGAGGCTTCGGGAGCTCGCTGCCTTGGCGGCATTCCGGCGAGGTGGCAAGATCCGGGTGGTGCCGACCTGACGCGTGGGAGCACGACGAGACATGGCGGCGAGGAAGAGGCCAAGGGGAGAGGAAGACGACAGTGGTCACGGGCGGGCAGCACCTTGGCGGCGATCACCGTGGCATGGAGAAGAAGAAAGAGGAGGGGAGAAGCTGCGGGAGAGGGGCGCGTGGACGTCGCGAACCCACTAGACATGGCCGGACAAGCCGGGGACGGCCGGAGCTGGCTGGCCGACGAGAACAGTGCTGCAGAACACCATTTTGGCCTGTGCTAAGCGTGGTCACCACGGGTGCCACGTGCTCTGGAGTTTTCCTGAATGCACAATCATGTCAATTAGATAGATCAGAGGTCAGTGAGTTGACCTATGAGGATTTGGATAAAAGTGGAGGCAAGAGTTGACTGATTTGAGCTAGGATAGGTTCTGGTCAGAAATTTGGACAGGATGCTGGGGTCAAACAGAGGTGCCAATGAGCTGGCCAGGTTGTCACAGGGTGAAGAGATAAGAAGGAGCACCTTCTGGAGAAATTTTAGGCAAATTGGACCATGTTTGAGTGCACTTCCTTTATAATGCCAAATTTGGTCCAGAAACTTGACTTTGAAGCTGCACTCATATGGCTTGATGAAATGAACTGAACTTTGGTGTAGGGTGATGATTTGGAGATATGAAGGTACTGGGAAAATTTCAGCTCATTTGGATATACCAAAATGGTACTTCCTTCACAGAGCTAGAATCTGGACAGAAACTGGATGGAATTTTGGGGAGAAATTAGCTAAATTAAATGATGTGAATTTTTGCATACTCACATCATATATGGAATTTGAGGTCCTGGATTAATTTGAGAATTTTTGAAGCAATATAAAATATAGTTGCTTCACAACCTCAAAATAAATCCAGAAACAAGAATTGGATGATGCTCTCAAAATTTGAACTATGGAACTTGGTTTCTTGATGGAATTGGTGAAGATATGGATATGAGAAGCTCCACAAATTATTTGAGATTTTTCCTGGCTACCAATATGGTAGCTCCTTTGGAAAGTGCCCAAAATGCAGTATTGGCTTTAAATAGGAAAAATGCAATTTCCCTTATTTAATTATGGCCAATATTTTTATTGGAGCTCAATATTATCACAAAGAATATCTCCACAAGTTTTCATGAGCTTTGGAGATGGATAGATATTTTCCTAGATTTAATTCCTTTAACTGGCAGAAAAATGAATTAATTTTAAATGAAAAATATTGCAAATGACTTGACAATATTTTTGCATATCCAGGGTTTATAGATGTGGGATGATCACTGGGAAAAGTTTGGGAGGCAATAGATCAAAGGAAATTGAGGTTCCTTTGTAACGGAAGGAATTAGGGTTTCCCTTCCGGTAGATCGGAGAGTAGGGTTTCGGTGGCAAAATCTTGAGAAAATATCTTGGGTGGCAAGGTTGATCTGGAGAGAATCTCTGGTTAGATTGGAAAGGCAAGGCTAAATGACCATCTTCATATACCCAAGAGCGAGAGAAAATCCATGCACATCGAAAAAAAATTGGGAGTCGAATCCTGCAAAGGAAAAAAAAACAAGAAGCCAAAACCAGGGTGTCACACAAATCCATGCGCTCCACCTTCAACCCAACTCCGTCCTCCTCCTCGCCATCTTCGCCTACCTCTGTGAAGGCTTCCTGGGCATGATGCCCTCGGTGGCTCTCTTCCGCACCTTCTACAACCTGCGGCTGACTGCCATGAATTAGTGCTCGGGATGCGTCTCGTTCTGCATCGTCGATGGGATGGCGGCCCACATCATCCCCATGAAGATCACTAAGAAGGTGGAGGGCTTCAGGGAACGCTGGGTCTACATGGACGCGGGCCAGTTCAGCCCCCTCCTGCTGATGTCGGCCGCCCCCGCCGTGAAGAGCTCCGGATGGGAGCACGCCAAACTCACCGACGAGAGGCTGGCGCCGCTCGTAGAGAGGATGAAGGAGCTGAGGGCCGCGAAGCTCACGGGGGCGATGGCCGCCAAGGAGTTCGTGCGCAGGCGCATTACCCCCCTCCAGAAGCGCTCACGCCCAGTGTGGTCCTGCACCGGCCCTGAGGACCCGATGAGGCTGAGCGTCGACAACCTTAGTGGGCCGGTGGCGAGCGAGGTCATGAAGACTTTGTTGGCGACGACATGGAGAACCTGCCTGAAGCCGTGTACCCTCTGTACCGCTATAGCAACAGGGCCGAGATGGTTGAGGAGATGCCGCGGTTCGACTAGTGGGGGCTGGTCCCTAAGGGCCATGAGGGGCCTCGCGATAAACCCCTCCTGGTGGTGCCCGGCTGAGGCGGCAGTGAGGACGCCGGGGCCTCGGCACACGCTGATGAGGAGAGCTGGGGAGGAGCGGCCCCGCCAAGCCGCCACCAGCTGATAGCCGACCTCAGCGACGATGACTACAACAACGACGACTACTGGTTCGTGGTCGTGCCCTCCCGGCCTGTGAGCATGGGGGGTGGAGGAGGCACTGGTGCGGAGGTCGTCGAGCCTCGCGTGGAGGAGGCTCATACTGGCCTGGCGGAAGAAGACCCCGGTGGGCCTCGCGCTGAGCCCTCCAGAGGGAGCGCGAGTGAGCCTCGTGGGAGCGACAGCAGCAGCCGCCCTCTGCTGAAGCTGAAGAAGAGGCGCTGGGTCCCCAATGACGAGTAAGTCCTTGCACCTTGTTCCTTACTTTGGGTTTTGTTTTCTGCTTCCAAAGGTCCAGGGCTGAGCCCTTGCACCATACAGGGAGCCTGGGCGGAAGAAGAAGAAGGCCCTCGATTCGAGGGGGACCACGATGTCCACTGTAGGCGCTGAGGGGCACGAGGAGGCCATCCACCGCCCTGAGGCGGAGACAGGGCGCGTGGAGGTGGAAGAGGGGCACGCGGCTCCTCCCGAGCCATGTGTGGACTTGCCTCCGCCGGCTGGGGAGAGCGAACCTCGGGAGGAAGCCTCCGAAGGTGGGGTCATGCCGCCAGAGGCGCCCAGCGCGGGAGGCGACGGGACAATGGAGGAGGCTGAAGAGCCAATTCCTCCACAAAGTTCCACACCCGCTGAGGAGGCCGGCGCCGATGAGGAAGCTACGGCGAGCCGCCGGCGTTCGCCTGTGCACCAGGCTCCTGGAGTAGGAGCGACGAGCCCACAGCGCGCACTGGTGCAGCAAGCTGAAGAGGCGACCATGGGGAGCCCCTGATACGTCTCCGTCGTATCTACTTTTCCAAACACTTTTGCTCTTGTTTTGGACTCTAATTTGCATGATTTGAATGAAACTAACCCGAACTGACGTTGTTTTCAGCAGAGTTGCCATGGTGTTGTTTTTGTGCAGAAATCAAAGTTCTCGGATTTGGACGAAACTTTTTGGAGAATTTTTATGGAATATAAAAAAATTGGTGCAAGAATCAACAGAAGAGGGGCCACCTTTTGCCCACAAGGCAACAGGGGGCGACCCCCCTAGGGCGTGCCCTGATGCCTTGTGGGGTCCACAGGCGGCCGTCTGACCTAATTCTAATGCTATAAATTCTCTTTCCTCGAGAAAAAAAATAAGAGAAGAAGTTTCATCACGTTTTATGATACGGAGCCACCGCCACCTCCTGTTCTTCATCGGGAGGGCTGATCTGGAGTCCATTCGGGGCTCCGGAGAGGGGGATTCGACGCCGTCGTCATCATCAACCATCCTCAATCACCAATTTCATGATGCTCACCACCGGTCATGAGTAATTCCTTCGTAGGCTTGCTGGGCGGTGATGGGTTGGATGAGATTTATCATGTAATCGAGTCAATTTGTTAGGGCTTTGATCCCTAGTATCCACTATGTTCTGAGATTGATGTTGCTATGACTTTGCTATGCTTAATGCTTGTCACTAGGGCCCTAGTGCCATGATTTCAGATCTGAACCCTTTATGTTTTCATGAATATATTTGTGTTCTTGATCCTATCTTGCAAGTTATATGCACCTATTACGTGTTATGATCCGCATACCCCAAGGTGACAATAATTGGGATTCTTTCCGGTGATTGCCGTAGTTTGAGGAGTTCATGTATTCATTAAGTGCTAATGCTTTGTTCTGGTTCTCTATTAAAAGGAGGCCTTAATATCCCTTAGTTTTCTTAAGGACCCCGCTGCCACGGGAGGGTAGGACAAAAGATGTCATGCAAGTTCTTATTATAAGCACGTATGATTATATACGGAATACATGCCTACATTTCATTGATGAATTGGAGATATTGTGTATCGCCCTAGGTTGTGACTGTTATATGATGAATATCATCCAGCATAATTATCATCACCGATCCAATGCCTATGACTTTCTCATATTGGTTTCTGCTAAGTTACTTTGTTGCTACCGCTTTACACTTGCTACGAAACTGCTACTGTTACTGTTGCTATTACTATTGTTACTGTTGCTATTGCTATCAAAACTATCATATTACTGTGCTACTAAATACTTTGCTGCAGATATTTTATCTCCAGGTGTGGTTGAGTTGACAACTCAACTGCTAATACTTGCAAATATTCTTTGGCTCCCCTTGTGTCGAATTAATAAATCTGGGTGAAATACTACCCGCGAAAACTGTTGCGATCCCCTATACTCGTGGGTTATCAAGACCTTTTTCTGGCGCCGTTGCCGGGGAGCATAGCTCTATTTGTTGAGTCACTTGGGATTTATATCGGTTGATCACTATGAAGAATCTGAAAGACGTAAGACTAAGATCGTCCCCTCTATGACTAGAGGAGGTAAGGAACTGCCATCACACTCTGCACTTGATTCACCTTCTGTTTTGTGTAGAGTTGCGACACCACCACCTGCTATTCATTCTGATATGTCGCAAGTTATTGATGATACTACTTCTGCTATGAATGATACTATTGATGATGCTAGTACTATGTTTGATAATACTGTGCCACTTGGTGAATTTCTTGATGAACAAATTGCTCAAGCTAAAGAAATTGAAAATGTTGAAACTCTTGAGAATTATGATTCACCTATTATGCCTAGCTCTCCTACTAGAGTTGAAATACCTGAAACATCTGCTGAACATGTCTTTGATAGGGAGACAGCTAGAGCAATTCTTCCTTGTAATGATAGAGATGAGGTTATAAAATTGCTTGCTGAAATGAAAGAAAAATCTATGAGGGAGAGAATGAAATATGATCCTAAGTTTGCTACCTCTCCCATATTTGTTACCGATAAGGATTATGAATTCTCTGTCGATCCTGAGTTAATTACTTTGGTTGAATCTGATCCTTTCATGGTTATGAAACTAAAACTGTTATGGCACATCTTACTAAGTTGAATGATATTGCCACCCTATTTGCTCATGAGGAAAAAATTCGCTATTACTATATTCTTAAGTTGTTTCCTTTCTCCTTAAAGGGTGATGCTAAGAACTGGTTTAATACTCTTGCTCCTGGTTGTGTGCTTAGTCCCCAGGATATGATATATTACTTCTCTGAAAAATATTTTCCTGCCCATAAGAAACAAGCTGCCTTGCAGAAAATATTTAACTTTGTGCAAATTGAAGAAGAGAATCTCCCTCAAGCTTGGGGGAGGCTTCTCCAATTACATAATGCTTTGCCTGATCATCCTCTTAAGAAAAATTAAATACTTGATATCTTTTATAATGGACTAACCGATGCTTCTAGGGACTACCTAGATAGTTGTGCTGGTTGTGTTTTCAGGGAACGAACTGTTGGACAGGCTGAAGTACTATTGAATAATATATTGAGAAATGTCGATGATTGGACACTTGCTGAACCACCACCTAAGCCAACTCCAAAGAAGAGAGGTATTCTATTCCTCAGTCCAGAAGATATGCAAGAAGCCCAGAAATCTATGAAGGAAAAAGGTATTAAAGCTGAAGATGTTAAGAATTTACCACCTATTGAAGAAATACATGGGCTTGACATCCCGACACAGGTAGTGGAGGTAAATTCTCTCACTAGATTTGATGAAGGTCATATTCCGTATAATAAATCTGCTAGTTAATGCCTGTATGAATTTGATAATTACATCATTAAACAGGAACACTTTAATATGTATGTTAGCAATCAACTAAAACGGAATGCCATCATGATTGAACGTTTGAGTGATTTGATGTTTAGAACTGATAATGATGTTAAATGTTTGAGTAAACATGCTTCTATGGTTCAGACTCAGTTAGAACAAATTGCTAAGTCACAAAATGATTTGCTTGATGAGATGAAAAAGAATGACCATGCTATTAGAGTTGTTACTAGAGGAGGTAGCATGACTCAAGATCCTCTATATCATGAAGGTCATCCTAAAAGAATTGAACAAGACTCTGAAAGAAATAATATTGATGCACCTAGTCCATCTAAGAAGAAAAATAAAAAGAAAAATGATAAAACTTTGCTTGCTCCTAGTGAACCTGAGATAGAAAAACCTCCTGAGAATCATGATGATGTTTCTATTTCTGATGCTGAGACACAATCTGGTAATGAACATACACCTAGTGACAATGATAATGATAATGAAGATGTTCATGTTGATGCGCAATCAGATAATGATGTAGAAATAGAACCTGCTGTTGATCTTGATAACCCACCTCCCAAGAATAAAAGATATGATAAAAGAGACTTTGTTGCTAGAAAACATGGAAAGGAAAGAGAACCATGGGTTCAAAAATCTATGCCTTTTCCTACTAAACTATCTAAAAATAAGGATGATGAAGATTTTGAGCGATTTGTTGAAATGCTTAGACCTGTCTTTTTGCGCACTCGCTTGATTGATATGTTGAAAATGTCTCCCTACGCCAAATACATGAAAGATATTGTCACTAATAAAAGAAAGATACCTGAAGCTGAAATTTCCACCATGCTTGCAAATTATTCTTTTAAGGGTGGAGTACCTAAAAAGTTAGGAGATCCGGGAATACCTACTATACCATGCTCCATTAAAAGAAGTTATGTTAAAACTCCTTTATGTGATTTGGGAGCTGGTGTTAGTGTTATGCCTTTCTCTTTATATAGAAGACTTGATTTGAACAAGCTCACACCTACTAAAATATCTTTGCAAATGGCTGATAAATCAACTGCTATACCTATTGGAATTTGCGAGGATGTGCCTGTTGTTGTTGCAAATGTTACTATCTTAACAGACTTTGTTATACTTGATATGCCTGAGGACGACAACATGTCGATTATCCTTGGTAGACCCTTTTTGAATACTGCAGGGGCTGTTATTGATTGTAACAAAAGCAAGTTTACTTTCCATGTCAATGGTAATGAGCATACGGTTTATTTCCCGAAGAAACAAACTTCAGTGAATGGTATCAATTGTATTGAAAGGGTTTTGACAATCACTATTGGGGGATTCAAATTTCCACTTCCTACTGTCAAAAATAAATATGAAATTCTTATTGTTGGGGAGATGCATATCCCCATTGAGGTAACTTAGTGTTATACGAAAATTCTTTGGTTTCATGTCACTCGGAAACAGTTTGTTAATAAGACTTGATCAACCTTATTAATGGATTCTTTTTGAAGGGCATGTGGTTGATGAATTTAGTAAGCACAACTTTCTGTAATCTTAGTTTGCTCTCTGTTATTTATAGTTTAAATAAAATAAAATGCCATGATTATCCTATTTTCTGAATTATCCATGCAATAAAAAAATGGCCCAAAAATAAAAGTGCTCAGAATGCAATAAAATTTTAACATGATTTTTTCTGCAATATATAAGAATTTTTGGCACTGAGAACAACCCAGGGGGTGCACCTGCTGCCCACAAGGCAACAGGGCGCGGCCACCCCCAGGGCGCGCCATGATGCCTTGTGGGTCCCATAGGGACCCACTCACTTATCCATTCAGCCCACTTCATCTCCTACCTCCAGAAAAAAATCTTTGTAGCTCTCTCTCTCTCTCTCGTGTTCTTGCTCCCAAACCTGAGATTTTCGATCTCTTTGCTGGGAGCTCCGTTTCTGAAACTGTTTTGAGGGATTGCTCCTTGGTATGTGACTCTCCCATTGCTCCAATTAGTTTTTGCTTTAGTGGATTATATTTTGCATAAATTGCTGCTATTGGTGCTATTGAAAATGAGCTTGCATGTTGAATTATTTGAGTTCTAAGTAGTTTGAATGCTTGATATAGCCTCTAGGCACTTATATGAGTAGTTGCTATCAATCTTGTGAAGTTTTGTTAACATCTTTTTGTGGTCCAAAAATTTTCAGAAATTTGTTCATAGGAATATGAACATTTGCAATAGGAGTTCTTCAAGGAGGAGGTCCTCCGAAGCATCATCGAGTGAAAGCCCAGCACGCCAATCATATGTTGAACCAAGGGCAAGCTCGGTGCGGGGTGCCGAAGCGAAATCATGTCGATGGCCGTGCGACGAGTTCATGCTAGGTGCAGGCATCAAGGAAGAATTTGACCAATATATTCATAACACCGAGCTCTCCGCCTTCATCGCAGATAAGCCACCACAGCACTACAACCTTACTCATTCATTCACTCAAAACTTTGAATATCATCCGCGCACTTCTAGAGTTTTATTTCATCTTTATGATAGATCCTATAGTATGCCTCTAGAAGAATTCTGTGATGCATGCAAAATTCCATTTTGGGGTTCACTTAGTGAACCACGACAATCTGATTATGAACTGTTCCTCAATAGTCTTTGCAATGGTGAGGATAGGGGAGTTACGCAGGCTAGGATCAAGAGCATTCACTTTCCCGCTATTCGCTACTTTGCACTTTTTAATGGCAAATGCATTGTTGGTAAACAAGACTATAGTGCACTTTGTGCCCCTGACCTGAGCCTTATTCACGTTGCTTTAATGGGTAGCAGACACTATAATCTTGGGGCCATTATTGCACGTAGGTTGCACCGTAACTCGAGTAATAGTGATTTATATGGGGGAATTTATGCCTCCCGAGTAGCTGCAAGGCTAGGGGTCTCGCCCAGGCCCAATGATCCTCTTTTACCTGATAAATATTTGAATTTTGAGGCAACGCAGAACCATGAGTTCATTAAGCGCAACACTCGCAGTTATGTTTATAACTTGATATTCAATAAATATCGTTCTGTGTTTGTCGTTTTGCTTGCTCCTGTCCTCTTTGATTTCCAGAACAAATAGAGATATTTTCTTCATGAGAATGAGGTGCACGAGTACAACACGGCAGTTGAGGCTGCCCGTCTAGCTGAGGAGGCGGCTCAGAACGCCTCCGCGAGCTACCACTTTGATTATTATCCTGGACAGCCATGACAGTAGACCAAGCTAGGCCAAAAGCCTAAGCTTGGGGGAGTACATATCTCTCACCGACATTACATTCATGTTCACACATTCATTCCAGTTGTCGGTGTTCATCCTTTTTCATTGTATATCTATGTTAGTTTTATTTTCGCTTTCTTCTTGTGTGTTTGAAAAACTTCAAAAACCCAAAAATATTTCTCGCTTCCTTTTGGTTTTTCTTTCTTGTTTGTTAGTTCATAGTATTAAAAGAAAACCCAAAAAGATTTCTCGTTTCTTCTTTTGCTTGTTGGGAGTTCTCCCATGTAAATTGTTTTTCTCGCTTGTCGTTTTTCTTCTTTAATTTGCTTTCTTCAGAAAAACTAAAAATTCCAAAAATATTTTAGTGTGTTTCTCTGAATTTCTTTTCTTTTCGTTGAGTTGTCATAGGGAGAAGACCACGATGAAAATGATGAGTGGTTCTCATATGCTTTATTGTTGATCTAACGAAGAGCCGATTTTACCTTGTCTTCTCCCTTGAATAAAATGTTTGCAGATTCCAGCTTAGTCCATGGCACACTTGCACTATTATTATTTTCACATCATTCGGTCGTGCAAGTGAAAGGCAATAATGACGATGATTTGATGAAGTGACGGTGGCAAGGAAAAGCTGGTATGAACTCTTCTTGTTTTCATTTTTGTAAATATGTTTAACTCAGTACCCATGATTCAGCATATTATGAGCAAACATGTTTGTGATGACAATTAGAGATTATAGTTGCTCATGCCATGCTTAAGTAGCTAGGAGTGAATAATGATTTATCTTGGATGTTAACATGCATTAAAATGGTTTTGATGTAGTATGTTAATGTGGTATCCTCCTCTGAATGTTTCAAGTGGCTTGACTTGGCACATGTTCATGCATGTAGTTGATTCAAAACAAACATAGCCTCCACGATATTTATGTTCAGGGTGTCTATATCCTACTCATGCTAGTATTCAATGTTAATTGTTCCCAATGCATGATCATGACCATTTTCGCTCTCTAGTTGGTCGCTTCTCAACCTATTTGCTAGCCTTCACTTGTACTAAGCGGGAATACTGCTTGTGCATCCTCAATCCTTAAACCAAAGTTGTTCCAGATGAGTCCACCATATCTACCTATATGCGGTATTACTCTGCTGCTCCAAGTAAATTTGCATGTGCCACCTCTAATCATTCAAATAAACATCCGTTTTGTGTGCTCGTACCGCTCATGGAGCGACAGGGGGCAGTCAATATCTTCCATGCTAAGCGGGTTATTCTCGAGATGAGTGTTTATTCACTTGTCATTACACGAGAGAGGCGGGTATTTGGGATGCCTAGTCCTATGCTCAAAATCGAAAAAATATAATGCAAACAAACTCCCCCGGAAAGTTGTTGGTATGGAGGGCACCCGAGGATTCGGCTAGCCAGGGCTTGTGTTGGTATGGTGGAGGGGGAGTAAACTTTACCTTTCCGCTTGGGAACTGCCTATAATGTGTTTAGCATGGAAGATGTTGAAAACTCTCGGTCGTGACGTTGACAGGAAAAGTACACCTCCCAAAATTGTTTTTCATCTCTGATTTAAGCTTTGAGCTCTGGCACCTCTGCAAATCCCTGCTTCCCTCTGCGAAGGGCCTATCTATTTACTTTTATGTTATTTACTTTATGTTATTTTACTTTTATTGTTGAGTCTCACCTTCTTGCACTAAGCGCCAATCCTGAGAGCACTATTGTCATCCTTATGCATTGAGTATAGTTAATGTTGTGTGCACCATGACTGGATCTCTTCTACCCTGAATTACAATGTTTAGTCGCTGCTTGAACTTTGGAGGTGCTCTGCATTTATGTTTTGCGGTCTCAGAAAGGGCTAGCGAGATACCATGTTATCATATTATATCATGATTGTTCTGACAAATTGTTGGCATTTGAGATATGTTATTATTGCTCTCTAGCTGATTATGCCATTGATATGAGTAAATATAGTTTCTAAGTGTTATTATGAGCATGGTTAGTTCATGATCTTTGCTGAAAACCTGGGTACTATTTAAGCTTATATACGGATACAAGAACAAAAGAGTTCGTAAAAGTTTTTCTTTATCACTTTCATTTTGTCAACTGAATTGCTTGAGGACAAGCAATGAGTTAAGCTTGGGGGAGTTGATACGTCTCTGTTGTATCTACTTTTCCAAACACTTTTGCTCTTGTTTTGGACTCTAATTTGCATGATTTGAATGAAACTAACCCGGACTAACGCTGTTTTCAGCAGAACTACCATGGTGTTGTTTTTGTGCAGAAATCAAAGTTCTCAGATTTGGACGAAACTTTGAATTTTTATGGAATATATAAAAATTATTGGTGCAAGAATCAACAGAAGAGGGGCCACCTGTTGCCCGCAAGGCAACAGGGCGTGACCCCCCCTAGGGCGCGCCCTGATGCCTTGTGGGGCCCACAGGCGGCCGTCTGACCTAATTCCAACGCTATAAATTCTCTTTCCCCGAGAAAAAATAAAGAGAAGAAGTTTCATCATGTTTTACGATACGGAGCCACCGCCACCTCCTATTCTTCATCGGGAGGGCTGATCTGGAGTCCGTTCGGGGCTCCGGAGAGGGGGATTCGATGCCGTCGTCATCATCAACCATCCTCCATCACCAATTTCATGATGCTCACCACCGGTCGTGAGTAATTCCTTCATAGGCTTGCTGAGCGGTGATGGGTTGGATGAGATTTATCATGTAATCGAGTCAATTTGTTAGGGCTTTGATCCCTAGTATCCACTATGTTCTGAGATTGATGTTGCTATGACTTTGCTATGCTTAATGCTTGTCACTAGGGCCCGAGTGCCATGATTTCAGATCTAAACCCTTTATGTTTTCATGAATATATTTGTGTTCTTGATCCTATCTTGCAAGTTATATGCACCGATTACGTGTTATGATCCGCATACCCCAAGGTGACAATAATTGGGATTCTTTCCGGTGATTGCCGTAGTTTGAGGAGTTCATGTATTCACTAAGTGCTAATGCTTTGTTCCGGTTCTCTATTAAAAGGAGGCCTTAATATCCCTTAGTTTCCTTAAGGACCCCGCTGCCATGGGAGGGTAGGACAAAAGATGTCATGCAAGTTCTTATTATAAGCACGTATGATTATATACGGAATACATGCCTACATTACATTGATGAATTGGAGCTATTGTGTATCGCCCTTGGTTGGGACTGTTATATGATGAATATCATCCAGCATAATTATCATCACGGATCCAATGCCTACGACTTTCTCATATTGGTTTCTGCTAAGTTACTTTGTTGCTACTGCTTTACACTTGCTACAAAACTGCTATTGATGCCAGTGATGGGTCAAATCTATTGGGCTCACTACCGGTTGAAAATAGGGGTGGTTTGGGGCTAGGGTAACCTACAGCGAGGCTGGCTCTGATACCACGTCCTGTGGCACCCCGATAGAGGGCCGACGCACGCCAGCCCCAGGATAAGACCTGGCGCACGTCTGAGACATGATACAGTAATTCCAGGCACAAAAATGGCTTTATTATATTAGATGGAGTATTACAACAATGTTGCTTACAACAATATTACATGGCTCCAAGGCTAACTAAACGGCAGCGGAGGTCTTGGTTCAGTGGCAACGACATCTCTGGCTGGGCTCCACAACTCACAGGACTGGCTGGGTTACGATCTAGCACGGCGGATCTTCTCCTGCAACTGGCCACATGCAAGGCCAGGTGACTACTTTGAATGTACTCGCAAGACAACCAAATACATAGCATCCAAACAAGCAGATGACAAAGCAAGCCCTGTGCTTATATAAGAATTTATTCTAAACATGGCATGGAATTAACAGAAAAACATGGATCAAGCATGGCATAACATGGATCAGGCATATCAACTACATATCATGGCAATTTTTATGAGACATGGCATCCAGAATTAAACTGAAACCTACACTACACTTACCTCCCGCGAAGTATTAAAGTAATATCTTGTGACATCCCTCAGTTTTACTGCCCTGCTGGGCTAACTCATGACTCACCGAGATCTCATCTCGTGATCATGTCAGAACAACATGGTGACTACTCACAATCATCCCATAGTCCAAGTTACCACATTTACTTAGTAGCACATTCTTTAGCAAGTTTATAATAATAGGTTTGACCTCCAGATCGACCAAGACCAAATAGTGTGACCTAGTACGAACTGTGTCCAATACCGTGGACGCGGCTATTCGAATAGATTCATACACTCTGCAGAGGTTGTGCACGTTACCCACACTATGGAGCTCCTGACCTCGTACTCCCATTCGGGTGGACCGGTGCTGCTCCAACAAAACTTGTCTAACCCGTGACCCTTCTATCGTACCACCGACAATCATTCCCCGTCTGAGTCATGTCCTGGGTGGCCCCTGTGTCACTCCTGACACCTGCCACTGTCGTGGCCAAACTAAACTGTCCCAAACGGGGACTCCCGGGCTAAACAAACAACTGGGCTCACAAGGTTATCGCGGCCTACCTGATCAGGGGAGCACGCGTGCACAACCATCCCTCTTTGGTGGTACCGATAAAAGAGCACAAAGCTAGACCAAGTCAAGGCCGTCCCATAACGGCAAATGTGGCTGCACGGGTAAGCTCGGTTCGGTGGCACTATGACTCGATCCCATCGATGACGGAGGAGCTTTAATTTATAAGTTCAATTTAATGTTTCCATCATCTCATCATAACATCAACATTTATAAGCAGGTACTATCCTTTAACAACATCATAGCAAAACCATAACAGTATTGACAATCATGGCATGAGATCAAATCATAGCACTAACATGATAATGGTATTAAAAGTATTGTTACTAGCATGGAAAAATATGACATGAAAGCAATTCATGATATCACATGGTAAATAACACTAGCATCAGGCACAGATCAAATAACAGGGCTATGTCAGTGCAGACTAACAGATGATCTGAAATATACTGCAACACACACACACACAGGGTGCAAGCAAAGTCATCACGCAAGTCCGGATCTCATGATAAGAGGTTGGCTTGCCTTGGGGTTGACGGAGTCACCGGGAAGTAGTGCGATGTGCTCGCGGAAAGATTTGCCAGAAAAGTTTCCCTCTCGAAGGGGCTGATTGAAGGGCAAGGGAAAAATGGTCATTTTCACAGTGTGAAAACATTATGAAAATGATGCCATCGGAGCGGGCTTGACGAACTGAAAACGTGGGCGTTGGATTTACCTCAATCGGAGTTACGGTCGCGGAGAAACGGCCGTTCGTTCGTTAAGCCGATAAACAAACAGAAAACTGACCGTTTCTGTCTTTATCGGGTGAACGTCCACAATATAGTGGTTTCGGCCGGCGGCTGAGAATTTGAAAGCGTATTTGTGAAAATACGCTTTCGAAGCTGGGAAGCGTACTTCACAGAGGGCGCCTCCACTAATCCTGACAGCGGGCCCGACCAAGTCAACGCTGTGTGAATGACACGGGGGCCCACCTCATCTCCTTCTTTCTCTCTTCCCAGGTCATCCTCTTCCCCGACCAGGAACAGAGGCAGGGGCGGCTGGCCGCCAGCGTAGCCGTCGCCTCGTCGCTCTAGGGGGGCGGCCGACGAGCGCAGAGGCTCCACCGCTCCTCGCCGTGCCCACTGGTAGCCGCGGGACCGCCCGGCGTAGACCACAGCGATGGCGCCACGGCTCGGGCACCATGGCCGGAATAGGGAAGGGGGAGAGGTCACTCCGGCAGGCCCTCCTTGCCGGAGTTGAGGGCGGCGGCGGCTCCGCGGAACTCAGGAGAGGCCGAGGGCGAGGAGAGAGGGGAGGGGAATGGCCAGAGCGCCGGAATCGCCGTGGAGGTCCGGCAGCGGTTCTCGGCCGTTGGAAGGGCAGAGAGCTTTGCGAGCTCGATGGGGAAGTGGCTGGGGCTGCTGGTGCTTGGGAGGGGCTCGGGGACTCGCTTATATAGCTGCGGGGAGGGCTACGCGGCACCGGCCGAAGCTCCGAGAGCTCGCTACCGTGGCGGCGACCTAGCAGCGAATCGATGTCGGCAGAGACGGCCAGGAGCTACGGGACGAGGGGGAGAGGTTCTAGACGGCACACGCGTGCGGTGGGCAGCTCGCCGGCGCTCGCGGACAGGCCAGAGCTCGCTGGAGTGAGCTCCCGAAGGATCTGGCACGTGGTGCACTGCCTTGGCATGCACTGCACGTGGTCACCACGTGGCCACAGCATTGCCACGCCGCACTCCATGCCAAACCTTGTCTGGGGTCTTCTCCTTCCTTCCCTGAGTTGACCTATCCATATGGATGGCACGGGAGAGCTCTGGTGTGACCGCACCTAGGTCAAATGTTTGATAGCAGCAATGTTTGGACACGTGGTGTGGCAACCACAGTGCTCCTCTTGGCTTGATCTTTGGCATAGGTCAATCATCTACTAAGGTGGTCAGCTTGGCAAAATTTCAGCACAAATGGACAAATCTAGATGGCACTTCCTTCACAAAGTACCAAACTGGCCAGAAATATGAATGAGGATGCTGGGAAGAATTAGCTAGATGGATTTGGCTGATTTTTGGTGTAGGGTGATGATATAGTCATGAGAGCTAGTTGCAAAAATTTCAGCTCAATTTGATCATCTATGAAGGTACTTCCTTCACAGAGATGCAATCTGGACAGAAACTTAGATAATTTACTGAGGAATATTGGCTGGATGAAATGGGCTGGTTTTTGGTATCTAGGGGTTATTTATCATTTTTAACCATCCTGAAAAATTTCAGCCCAAAAAGATCAAGGGTTCAAGCACTTCCTTTGCAAACTGGAAATCTGGACAGAATTTGCAAATGGATGTTGTGCTCAAAATTTGAATTGTGGAACTTGAGATTTTTAAGAACTGGTGAATATATGGATAGAAGAAGCTCCACAAATTATTTGGGATTTTTCCTAGCTACCAAAATGGTAGTTCCTTTGGAAACGCCCCAAATTGAAATATTGGCTTTAAAATAGGAAAATGCAATTTCCTTTATTTAATTATGGCCAACATTTTTGTGAGAGCTCAATATGATCACAAAGAATATCTCCACAAGTTTTCATGAACTTTGGAGATGGGTAGATAATTTCCTGGATTTAATTCCTCGGAAAGGCAGAAAAAGGAATTAATTCTAGATGAAAAATATTGCATATGACTTGGCAATATTTTTGCACATCTAGGGTTTATGGATGAAGGACGATCTCTAGAAATTTTTGGACGATCAACAGAGCAAGGAAAATGATAGCTCCTTTGTAAACACAAAGGCAGGATTTCCAGTTCCAATATTTTGGAACTAGGGTCTAAGTGAGGTTCGGGGTTTACTGACGGGAGCTTGGCTGGCACATGAGCATGGAAAATGCATGGAGAGGCCGAGGATTGTCTGGATTCACCTGGTCACTCACCAGATTCCAGAGGAAAAATTTGGGAGAGGAAAGCTAGGAAGGAATAATAGCACAAAAATCGATAACCCGATTTTTGGGGTGTTACACCTTTCCTCCCTTTACCCTGTATTTGAGTAGATGTAGCCCCGTGGCGCGTGAAGACATTGCTTTTGTAATTATGGTAAGTACTTAATGCTTGCTGCGATTTCTGCTCCTCGTGAGGTGTGACGCCCAAGCTTTACTAATCATACACGCAAACGTGCACGCTCGAGATCAGAGACTCACGGGAAGATATCACAACACAACTCTAAACTCAAATTAAACATAAATCTTCATATTACAAACCAGGGGTCACGCGGACCTGAATACATAAGTCATACTAACAAATAATATCTGGGTACAGACATAGTTAGTCAAGTTTGCCTTAAGAAGCCTAGCACAAACAGCGACACTGATCGAAAAGGCGAAGGCCTCCAGCCTAGGGCCTCCGAACTACTCCTGGTCGACTGGCTCAACCCAGTAGTACGTGCCTCTGGGGCTCTCCAGGTAGTAGTCTCCTGCGGTGGCGTCTGGCTCTGGGACTCCATCGCCTGATCGCGGTAACCGGGTATGGGGAAAAAGAGATAGCAAAGCAACCGTGAGTACTCATCCAAAGTACTCGCAAGACTGACATCAGAACTATACTAATTAGGCATTGGTATCAAAGGAATGGGGCTATATCTTTGGACTAAACTGCAGAAATGCCGGAACAGAGGGGGAGAGGCCTAGCCTATCGAAGACTAGCATCTTGAAGCAATCTTGCAGCATCAGAAGAGAGTAGAACCAGAAAATATATAATCAATCATATTTTAGTAAAGCCCTGAGATCCTTCCTCGACTACCCTGCGAGAAAGTGATCCCGAGAGCAGTAGTAACAGTTTAATATTGTGACAGTGTCCATTTGTAGTTGTAGCAGATCAAGATACAACTCTGAGCGTCCTGTTACCGTGGACACGGCTATTCGAATAGATAACTTTCCTGCAGGGGTGCACTACTGTTACCCAACATGCTCGATCACATCTGGCCAGACACACTTGCTGGGTAATGCCCGGCCTCGGGTGATCAGCACGACGCAGTCCTACCTAGGCTCAGCAGAGAGGTCAACACGCCGGTCTAAATCCTAAGCACGAAGGGGTATTGGGCCATCGCCCTTCGCACTCCTGCATGTTGCGTGACTGGCCGGGGCCCAGGCGTGACACTGTATACACAGTGATGTAACCAGCCCACCCCAGCAATCAGCCCGCATCTCTGAGCTGTGATGTCTGAAGAGCTTTCGGTTGATACATAAGACGTAGAGGGTCCCATAACCATTATCCCACGTGGTGGTAGTGCGTATAGGGCCAACGACCCACTCAGATCAAATACCCAAATCCGTTAGGCGTATTTAGTAACTCGCAGAGACGAACAGGATCCCTGTCGCTCCGACTTGGTAATACATGACGCGCGGGTGCTCTTGGAGCCGACCCGTCTTTAATGTTATTCTCTCGCGGGCACCCTTGGGGCCAGCCCGACTTTAACAGTTTACATATTGCAATATGTAACATTTCTGTGATCATCACCCAGAGTGATCACGGCCCGATATCAAGCATGGCAAACGGACAAGGGTGAGGGGCCAGCTGATGAAACATAGCATACCTATCTAAGCATCATAGGGTAGCAGGTAATGTATCAATAGCAGGCGACGAAATCAGGCTATGCATCAGAATAGGAGCTATCGGAATAACAACAGAAGCAATTCTAATGCAAGCAAAAGAGAGAAAGAATGGGCGATATCTGGATGATCAAGGGGGTTTTGCTTTCCTAGAAGCTCTGCTGAGAGGGGCTGGTCGTCTGAAGGCTTCTCGTCTGGAGCATAGTCGTACTCAGCTACGTCGGCGGCGGTCTCGGCGTCTATCGGGAGAGAAGGAGGGGGAAGAAACAATAAATTCATGGCAACAATGCAACAGCGATGCATGACATGCCTAAATGATATGCAGAGGTGATATAATGTCTATCTAATTGTTTTAGACAATTTAGGAATTTATTTGGATTTAATTTTATCAACGTTATGCACTATTCATTTATTGAATACGGGCAAAATGTTCCATGTTCATCTAGATAGAAGTGATGGTCAAGCATTTTGACTACATATTCGGATTCTTCATATTTTTCTGATCATTTTTCATATATAAATTATTTTTATCCGAGTTACGGTTTATTTTATATGATTTTTCAAAGTTTTAATCATTTTTTGGAATTTCTGGAATTATTTAATTAGAATTATCCAAAACAGTGTCAGATGACATCATCATGGCATCAGTGTGACGTCAGCGGGTCGAACCCGTCTGACCAGAGTCAAACCTGACCAGTGGGTCCCACTGGTCAGTGGCTCAGTGTTAAATAGAGGTTAATTAAACTAATTACAGATTAATTAGGTGGTGGGACCCAATTGTCAGTGACTGATTAGTAACTAAATTAATTAACGTTTTATTTATTTATAAAAATCATTTAATTTAGGCGGGCCTGCATGTCAGTGACTGTGGCAGCCACGTCAGCGCGTTGACCATAATCAACGTGGTCAACGGGGACAAGGGACCCACTGGTCAGTGACTCTGGGCGGGCCCCAGGCCGGCCACGTCGGCGGCCACCGGCGTTCAGCCGCCGGCGACGCGCAAACACAGCGGCGTCCTCGGGAGATCGCCGGAACGAGTCGAACGAGCCGCGTCGGATGGTGGCGGTGCCGTCGCTGGAGACGGCCGGAATCGACACCAGCGACGAGGTCAGCGGCGGAGCGTTTCGGGCGATGGCGGATTCGGCGTTTGCGGGCACGGCGAGGCGCGTGTTGGGGTCCTATGGCTGCGCTGAGCTCGAATGAGCTTGACGGCGACTAAATGGACGGCGACGAGCTCGTCGGCGGAGCTGGGTTCGGACGGCGATGACAGAGGCGGCTACGAGCACGGAGAGAGAGGGGAAAGAGAGGGGAAACGCGTGCAAGCTCACCAGGAGCCTGTAGGTGAGCAACATGGGCATAGGGGAGGCTCGACGGAGACGAAATCGACGGTGAGGCGGCGGTGGCCGTAGGAGGAAGAAGAGCTCGGGGAGGACGCTGCAGTGGCTCCCGGCTTCGGTTTGTTGGCACGGACAAAGTAGGCGACGACGGAGAGCGCGATGGGCACGTCGGAGAGGCGAACGGGGCACGGTGGTCGCACGATCGACGGCGACGGCGGAACAAGCTCTTGGGCGAGCTCGAGATCACGCGAGAGAATGGGGGAAGAGGGGGCTAGGGTTCGCCAGGGGGTTGCGGGGGGGGGGTCCTTATCCACGCGGGGGAGCCGCGGGATGGTCGACAGCGCGCCATCCGGGCGGTGGACGGCTGCGCGTGCGCGTCGAGCGCGCCATGGCTTCTGGCGCGCGAGAGGAAGGAGAAGGCCGAGGTGGGCCGGGCCGATTTGTACTGTGCTACTCAAGCCCGGTGCGACAGTAAGTTTTTACCGTTTTTCTTTTTCATTTTCTGTTTTCTGTTTTCACTTCTGTTTTGTAAAATGTTTGGCTACAATCTGGCTTTTGTAAAATGGGTGATTTAGCTCAATAATTACAGTGCAATATTAACTACTACCAGAAATTGGTTTGGAGATAATATGATTTAATTTGCAATTTTATTAAATAAAATGGGATTTAAATATTGCTGTTTGGTATTGTTTTGATGATGTTAGAGTTATCTAGGTATTTTAGGTGATGCTGTTTTTCTTAACATAATTAGTTATGGATTATTTGCTATTTAATGAACATTTTAGTTTCCAAATTGGAACAACTTTTATTTTCACTTATATTTGAATTTAAATTTGAATTGGAATTTGAAATGAGATATGATGCAAATGATGATCAAGCACTATTAAGCATGGTGACTTGGCACTATCAGAAGGTGATCATTGTAGCTTAATTACATGGGGTGTTTCAATTCTCCTCCACTAAAAGAAATCTCGTCCCGAGATTTAGGAGGTAGACGAAAACAGAGCGGGGTATTCATCACGAAGACGATCCTCGCATTCCCAAGTTTCTTCATCTTCAGAATGATTCGACCACTGAACTTTAAGGAACTTGATTGCCTTCTGATGGGTTCGACGTTCAGCTTGATCAAGAATGCGGATCGGATACTCTTGATAAGAAAGATCCTCTTGCAATTGAAGCATTTCATGATCCACTGCTCAGATAGGATCCTTGAAGCAGCGACGAAGTTGTGACACATGAAAGACATCATGCACTTGAGAGAGGCTTGGCGGCAATTCCAATTGATATGCCACTTCTCCACGTCTTGCGAGAATACGGAACGGGCCAATGTAGCGAGGAGCTAACTTGCCCTTGATCCCAAATCGGTGAGTGCCCTTCATCGGAGTGACACGAAGGTAAGCTTGTTCGCCAGGTTGATAGACCATTACCTGGTGTTTTTAATCATAGTTGCTCTTCTGACGAGACTGAGCAGTTTTCAAATGTTCACGGACAATGCAGACTTGTTCTTCAGCTTGTTGAATAATGTCCGGACCGAAGAGTGGCCGCTCCCCAGTTTTTGACCAATTCAGAGGGGTTCGGCACTTACGTCCATAAAGAACTTCAAATGGGGCCATCTTCAAACTAGCCTGATAGCTATTGTTGTATGAGAATTCAACATATGGGAGAGATTCCTCCCATTTCTTACCGAATGAGATGACACAAGCTCGAAGCATATCTTAAAGCACTTGATTGACTCGTTCAACTTGTCCCTGGGACTGGGGGTGAAAAGCGGTGCTGAAGGACAGATGAGTTCCCATAGCTTCTTGGAAACTGTTCCAAAACCTTGAGGTAAAGAGGCTGCCACGATCTGAACTGATCTCCAACGGAATACCGTGAAGTGACACGATTCTGGAAACATATAAATCTGCTAACTGACTAGCAGTGATTGTCTCCTTGACTGGCAGAAAGTGAGCAACCTTGGAGAATCGGTCAATGACGACAAAAATAGCATCATGACCCTTCTGTGATCTGGGGAATCCAGTAATGAAATCCATTTCAACTTTGTCCCATTTCCACTCAGGAATATCAAGGGGTTGCAGAGTTCCAGTGGGCCTTTGATGTTCTGCCTTGATGCGACGACAAACGTCACACTCAACAACATAACGAGCAATGTCTCGCTTCATATCAGGCCACCAGTATCTCTGTCGAATGTCTTGGTACATCTTGGTACTACCAGGGTGAATTGAAAGAGGTGTATCATGAGCTTCTTTCATGACGCGCGAGGTCAGATCCAGGTTGTCCTTTCTAGGAACCACTAAGCGATTTTTGAAGAACAAGGTGCCATCAGCATCAACAGTGAAGAATGAGGGCCTTCCCTTTTTGAGATCGCGCTTAATCTTCTCGACCTCAGAGTCAGCTTTCTGTATATGCTTGATGAGGTCCTCGAGATCTGGTTCAACAACCAGGGTATTGAGATGACCTTGTGGGACAATGTGAAGGTTCAACTTACGAAGTTCCTCGTAAAGAAGAGGTTGTTTTTGCTAAACCATGAGGTTGTTGCAATAAGACTTGCGACTCAAAGCATCGGCCATTACATTAGCCTTCCCAGGGGTATAGGAAATATCCATGTCATAGTCAGCTATTGTCTCGAGCCACCTTTGTTGACGGAGGTTCAAATCTGGTTGAGTATACATGTACTTCAGACTTTGGTGATCCGTGTATATCTCGCAATGATTACCTAGAAGGTAATGTCGCCACAGCTTCAGAGCATAAATAACTGCTGCTAACTCGAGATCATGCGTTGGATACTTATCTTCATGAGGACGCAATTGGTGAGAGCCATAAGCAATCACTTTGCGCTCTTGCATTAGTACACAGCCTCATCCTTGACGGGATGCGTCGCAATATATCATAAAGTCCTTGCGGGAATAAGGGGGAGCTAGTACTGGGGCAGATGTCAACTTATCTTTAAGTGTCTGAAAACTTTCTTGGCATTTTTCTGTCCACTCAAACTTCTTGCCTTTGTGGAGCAAATCAGTCAGTGGCTTAACAATTTTGGAGAAGTTCTCGACGAAACGGTGGCAATAGCTAGCAAGACCGAGAAAACTTCTAACTTGCTTGACATTCTTCGGGGGAGTCCAGTCAAGAATAGCCTGAACTCGTTCTGGGTAAACAGCAATGCCATCTTTGGAAATCACATGACCAAGATAAGTCACCTCAGATAACCAGAATTCACACTTGGAAAATTTGGCATACAGTTGATGTTCTCTAAGTTTCTCCAATACAAGCCGAAGATGTTCGGCGTGCTCTACTTCATTCTTGGAAAATATAAGGATATCATCCAAATAAACCATGACGAATTTGTCGAGGTAGTCCATGAAGATATAGTTCATCAATCGAGAGAATGTTGCTGGAGCATTAGTTAATCCGAAGGACATGACGGTATACTCGTATGATCCATAACGAGTAACGAAAGCGGTCTTCGGAATATCCTCTTTACGTTCTCGGATCTGATGGTAACTCAACCTTAAGTCGAGTTTAGAGAACACAGAGGATCCAGCAAGCTGATCATCAAGATCGTTGATCCGGGGAAGTGGGTATTTGTTCTGGATTGTTGCTTGGTTGATAGGCCGATAGTCCTGGACCAATCGGTTTGTTCCATCCTTCTTCTTAACAAAGAGAGAAGGTGCTCCCCAAGCAGAAGAACTGGGGCGGATGAAACCCTTTTTAAGTGACTTGTCAATTTCCTCCTTATGTTCAAGGAGTTCACGCGGCGGCATCTTGTATGGGCGCCTGGCAATAGGGGTAGTGCCTGGTTTCAAGTCAATGACGAATTCAACGGCTCTAATAGGGGGTATTCCTGGAAGTTCTTATGGAAAGGCGTTCGGAAAATCACGAACGACTGGAATGTTCTCAATTCCCTCAAGAGGTGAAGCGTTCAAAGCATTCAGAGCATATATCTGAGCTTCGGCATTCCGGGTAATTCGGGCAGTGTAGTTCACTATCTCGTCGGAGGGGTGAAGGAGTTGGACGACTTTAGTGGCACAATTGATCGAAGCAATGTGAGCTTTCAACCAATCCATTCCCAGAATGAGATCTATCATGGAAGATTTCAAGATGATAGGTGAAACAAGTAATTCGAGTCCTTTGATTTCAACAATGACATTGTGTGCCATCATGGAGGTGTGACAATGGCCTCCAGGGGTGCGGACAACTATGGGTAGGTTCATCTTTTCAAATGCAATGTCATGTGCTAATGCAAATGCTTCTGTCATGAATAAATGCGATGCTCCTGAATCAAATAAAACAGAAGCGGGTACTGAGTTAACGAGAAGGGTACCCATCACAGTTTCAGGTTGATCCTAAACTTCTTCAATGTCAACGTGGTAAGCCTGTCCACGACCATAAGCAGCAGACCCAGTATTATAGTTGCGGGTCTGGTTGTTGCCACGGCCATTGCCATGGCCAACATGAGGAACTGCCAACTGATTCTGATTCTGGCGGCAGTCCTTGGCAAGGTGACCTGGGCTGCGGCACTTGAAACACAGTCCATCTTCAGGACGAAGAGGAGCCGCACGTGGTGGAGCAGCTTGAGCTCTCGGCGGCCTCGGTGGTGGAGGAGGCAGACGGGGTACAGCATAGCAAGGCCTCAGCGCAGGGGCAGTTGGATGATACATGCTGTTGGGAATCCAGATTTTACGCCTTTATCCTGAGCTCGAAGATGAGCCAAGGTCATGTTGGCGCTTCTGTGACTCCTTGTGCTCCATCTGAGCGGTCTCAACCTGGATAGCCTTATTCACCAGAGTGGCGAAGTCGGCAAAGTCATGAACAACAAGTGCAAGCTTGAGGTCTGGGTGGAGTCCATCGTGGAATTTCTCCTGTCTGCGTGCATCTGTGGCAATGTCTTCTTCAGCATAGCGGGACAGGTTAAGGAACTCCCACTGATAAGCTTCAACAGTCCTATTGCCCTGAGTGAGGTTGCGAAACTCCCTTTTCTTCCGGTCCATGATTCCCTGAGGAATGTAACGGGCACGGAAAGCAGTCTGGAACTCGATCCAGGTAACAACTGTCCCAGCAGGTAGCGAACTCCTATGGGTGTGCCACCATTGAGCAGCGGCACCCTTCAAGAAGTAGGACGCGAAGGTGACAAGGTTGGCGGGGGAGACATTTGCAGACTCCATCTCGTAGGTGATGTCGCAAAGCCAGTCATCAGCATCCAGTGGCTGTTTCGAGTTACGGAAAACAGTCGGGTTAAGATGCACAAACTCCTACAGAGTTATTGCGGCAGGTTGCTGATTCTGAGCATTCTGGTTCTGGTGTGGGAACTGAGCCATGATCCCAACCATGAACGGGCGGTTCAGTTCGAATTGCTGCATCATAGCTGCCATATAGTCTGGCGGTGGGGGCCCTTCGGGAGCACGGCCACGACCACGACCACCTGGTCAAACCATCCTGCTAAAGATTTAACAGGGGTAGTTTAGTAAAAACAACTGCAAGTGTCTTAGAGACAAATATGATGTAACACGACAATGAATAAGTAGTGCAATAGATACATAACAGTAGTCAATTAAGACATACAGATCCATACACAGAGTCGGTTACACGCGGACAACATAAGTTCAAAAATTAAACAGCTAGACATACCAGGCGGCGCGCAGGCACGCGGTGAGGAATACAACAACGAGACATAGCAAAGGCTACATCAACGTCGGGGAAAACCACTGAAACCAGGTAACTGCAGGTGCGGACGATGAGTGTCCATGGCAGGAAGGTCCTGCGCTCCGTGAGCACTCTGATGCGGAACCCAATCTCGAACTAGAAGAAGAGGTCCACGTGCGGTTGTGTGACCTCCAACAGCAGGCCAATCAATACCTGTAGGCATCTGAGTCCTGCGCGGGTAAAGGATGTACTCTGGATGTATCCCTGCACGAACAGCTGGCAGCAACTGTGTCATAGCATCGTAGAGACGTGCTCGAGTGGCAAACAACTCGACGGCATGAGCCCGGGCAGTGCAATCCAGAGCCTGAGTGCACTGAATCAAAATTTGTGGGTCATATCGACATCGCTCGTAAGGGGCATAGACAGCTGTGTAGTATCCGGTATCATCTCCAGCAGGGGCATACGGGATGTATTGGAACTCTGAGTCATCCAAGCGACTATGCTCGCCACGAAGACGTGCGACGGTAGAGTGGGCAGCATCATGGACTGCCATATCAATCGTCACGCCGATACCGTGAAAAGTGTGCAACTCAGTGTCGGAGTCGTTCCGCTGATCAAACATACGAACATCGGCATGGTACTGCTCCTGGTTGAACTCACGGAAATCCTCATAAACCATGTACTCGGGGTACCAACGGTAGCCCAGTCTGGTCAGGAGGGCGATCAGCATAGCTGGAAAACCAGTCGCATCATGAGCCCAAGTCTGAAGTACAAGCTGCGTCACAGGGCGCGGCGGAAATAAGCGATCCATCTGAAATAGAGGAAATTTCAAGATTGTCAAATGAGAGTGAGTGAATTCTTGCATCGTGCACTTAAGGAAGTAATTTGCAGATAATCAAAGCTCCGGGTGGACGTGATCACGAGAACCTAGAGTCAGAGTTAGTAAAATTTTAACCCGAATAGAAGAGAGATCAGAATCCCAGAGTATAGAAGAGGAATAAAAGATCCTAATACCACCCATTGGCGACGTGGGCCCGTAAGCCACACAGCCATGTTAGTAAAATATAGTTTTTCAAAGACTAGACTCAACTTCGACCAAGGAATTGGAAGGGGGCTTCCTACAGGCAGTCGGCTCTGATACCAACTTGTGACGCCCCCGACTCGACCGGGCACTAATCATACACGCAAACGTGCACGCTCGAGATCAGAGACTCACGGGAAGATATCACAACACAAATCTAAACTCAAATTAAACATAAATCTTCATATTACAAACCAGGGGTCATGCGGACCCGAATACATAAGTCATACTCACAAATAATATCTGGGTACAGACATAGTTAGTCAAGTTTGCCATAAGAAGGCTAGCACAAACAACGACACTGATCGAAAAGGCGAAGGCCTCCTGCCTAGGGCCTCCGAACTACTCCTGGTCGACTGGCTCAACCTAGTAGTACGTGCCTCTGGGGCTCTCCAGGTAGTAGTCTCCTGCGGTGGCGTCTGGCTCCGGGTCTCCATCGCCTGATCGCGGTAACCGGGTATGGGGAAAAAGAGATAGCAAAGCAACCGTGAGTACTCATCCAAAGTACTCGCAAGACTGACATCAGAACTATACTAATTATGCATTGGTATCAAAGGAATGGGGCTATATCTTTGGACTAATTACACACTTGCTGTGTAACACCCCGATTTTTGGCCCTTTCTTTTTCTTTTGGATTTCCTCGAATTTTTATTTGGAGTTCTTTTTCCGTGGCTAGGTGGTCTTGAAACCTGGGAAGATCTTCTCTCCTGCTAATTCCAAGTGGCTTGTCATTCTCAAATCTATCCCAAGGTCATGTCATTTCCATCTTAGCCCAACCCCAATATTTATTTCTTGGGAATATTCCTTTTTCTATTAAAGGAATAACCCCGTTTGCTCTAGGTTGTGAAGCAACCTATATTTTTGTCTTTCCAAAAATTCCCAAAAAATTCTCATAATTCTTTGGATCATATCTTCCACCAATATGTCAAAACCTATCCTTGCCTAGTTCAAAAATAATTCAGGAATATTCATTTCCTATTCTGTCCAGTATGGCACTTTGTGAAGGAAGTGCCATTTACCTTTTCTTGATTGACCCCAAAATTTTTGTGCACTCTCTAATATTCAAATTATTGCCACATGCCAAAATTCAGCATCATTTGCCTAGTAAATCTTCCTCAGAAAATTTCCAAAGTTTCTGTCCAGAGAGAAGCTTTGTGAAGGAAGTACTAGCTAGGATTATCCAAATGAGTTGAAATTTTGGTAGATCCTTTATATGATCAAATAATGACTCTCCACAAAATTTCATATCCATCCCGAAATCTATGTGAGCACAACAACCAATCTTGGTTTCCGGTCACAATTTCAGTTTGTGAAGCAACTATATTTTATATTGCTTCAAAAATTCTTAAATTAATCCAGGACCTAAATATCCATAAATAATATGAGCATGCCAAAATTCACATTATTTTTCCAAGCCATTTTCTCTGCAAAATTCCCCCAAGTTTCTGTCTAGTGGGTATCATTGTGAAGGAAGTACCATTTGGTTTATCCAAATGGGATGAAATTTTTATGGCACCTTCATATGCCCAAATAATCACCCTCCACAAATTTTCTGCCCAAGACAACACACCATGTGAGTGCTACTTCCTGATCTAGTTTCTAGACCAGTTTTTACAGTTGCAAAGCAACTAGGTTAAATACTTGTCCAAATCCCCTCAAAATTCACAGGATCATAGTCCTTCCTACCCTAAACCCCAGAGACATCATGGTTATCTCTTATCTCATCTTAGTTGATCACTATTTCATGCCTTAGATTGATACATCAAACTTCCATCGACCTCTCCCATCAACACAAAGTGCCTTTGGCCGAGACATCACATCTATGGGACTGTATGTTGGAGGGACAACACGGTAGACACCTTTTGGCAGACCCTCGTGCCGTCTCCTCGCCATGCCATGCGGTGACCATATCGTTGGCATGCGTTTGGCGCGCTCTGCGCGTCGGCTAGCTAAAAGCCCTGTCCTCCCGGCCGCTCTCGCTCGTCTCATCGTGTCTACCGCGTCGCCCACAGTCCCCCGCGTCCGCTCATGCCCGGGCCCCCTCATCCTTCGCCCTCCTCGCGCCACGGTGGCCGCGACCGCGTGAGCACAGTGGCCGGTGGCCTACCGGACACCGCACCGCCCACGTCTGCCATCCCACTACCCCTCTCCCGTCGCCATCCACGCCTGCCCGCGTGCGCACGCGTACGCGGACGTCGCCAGATCTCGCTCCATCCGGCCGCGGCAACATCCGGGGACGGCTGCTTCGCCCTGGCTATTTAAGCCGCCCCCGAGACCTCCCGAGCTCACCAATAGCCTCCCCTCACTCCACTAGCCTTCCCCAGCCTACCCACCCGAGCTCGAGAGCTCCCCCTGCTCTCCAATGCCGCCATGGCCACTGCCGAGCCCCTCCTAAATTAGCCCAATGCCGAGCCTCTCCCTCCTTCTCCTCACCACCAGAGAGACCACGCGAGCCCCTGGAGCTCCCACACCTCTTCCCCTCCTTCTCCGATGCACTGTGGCGCCGTGCCCAAAAACGGCCGAAGCCGCCGTCCGCCATGGCCAAAGGTGGGCGAGCTCCCGCCCTCCCCGAGCTCCGTCTCCTCCTTGGTTGAATGCGCCGCGGCGTGCCGAGCTCGCCGGTATGCTGGATGTCACCGGACACGGCCCAGGTCGCCGGGACGGCCGCCGGCGTCGAGCCCTCCTCTGTCCCGCGAGCGAGAGCGAGGTTGAAGACGGTGACCAGTCCACGTGGGCCCCACCTCCTCGCGACCCCTCCCGTCAGCGTCCCGCGTTGACCCAGGCGACCGGTGACGTGGAAAAGTGGACGTGCATTCCTCTGAATACGTCTTCGTTTGGTGAAAGCGTACTCTGCTTATTCTCCGGTTAAAAATACGCGTTCACCGTGAGCAGACGTATTTTTAGAAATACGCTTTCCATTTTAACCCAGCCGGCCGAAACCTCTAATTAGCGGACGTTCGTCCGTTAAGGACAGAAGTCGACAGATTTTATTCGGTTTCTGCCTAACGAACGAACGGCCGTAACTCGGCAACCGTAACTCCGATTCAGGTGATTCCAAAGCCCACGATCTCAGTTCGTCGAGACCGTTCCAATGGTATCATTTTCATGAGGTTGTCATACTGTGAAAATGACCATTTTTCCTTTGCCCTTAAAACAGCTCCGCCGAGAGGGAAACTCTTCCGGCGATTCTTTCCGCGAGTTCATCGCACCTCTCCCCGGTGTATCCTTCATCCCCAGGCAAGCCACGACAGCCACTTGCATGATGGCCTTATGCCTTGCTCATTTGCATCTAGTAAGTTAAATGATTATTTGCTAGTATTATTATTATCATGTTAGTTATCAGATTTATTTTCCTATGCTAGTGATAACGATATGCTCATTTGAATAGTTAGGGTTTATTATGAAATTACTTGTTATATTCATGATTGTCATTATGCCATGCTCATTTGCATCCCGTAGAATAAATGAGTTATCATTTTTTATGCTATGTTGTTAAATGGTTATGTTGCCCATCCATGGTTACACTGGTATCATGTTCATATGCATCGGCATCTCATCATGTTATTTTGTTATGACTCAGCTCACCACCATTCAAGTTGAACCTGACATTAATCGAACTTGAACAAATCTGTTGGCTGAGTCATGGTGCCACCGAATCGAGCTAACCAGTGCAGCCACACTTGCCTTATGGGAGGCCCTAATGCGGTCTATTGTCATGCCTCTCGCCGGTGCCTCATACTAGGGAAGGTTATTTGCGCACGCTACCCTGATCAGCTAGGCGGCCATAAGCCTTGAGTACCCAGTTTTGGTTTTGAGCTCAGGTCCCCGTTTGGGATAGTTTTGGTTTGGCCACGACGGTGGCAGCCACAGAGGTGGCGGATGTCACATGTTGACATTAGGGTAACCCAGGACATAGCCTAAAGGGGAGTTTGTCGGAGTGGCCGGGAGAGTGTCATGCAATAGATTGGTTTTGTCGGAACATCGTTGGTCCACCCGAATGGGAGCACGAGGCCATGAGTTCCGTGGTGTGGGTACAGTGTACTAACCTCTGCAGAGTGTATAATCGATCGATAGCCGCGTCCTCGGTCATGGACACAGTTCGTAGTAGGTCACACTATGGGTCAACAGAAATAATAAGCTGAATAATAACAACCCCGGTTCGATGAGAAAAGAAGTTGGTTGATCTTTATGTGATCATGAGAGGATCACGATGGTATCGTGGATACCGATGTTGATTGATTATGAGGTGATCGAGTGAGGATCACGATGGTAAGGTGGTTACGAGATAACCTCCGAACAGAGTAAGTTGGTCCATGAGACCTTAAACGTCGACCCGTTGCGTGCTAGTACTAGTATCATCCTGTTCCTATCATGATTTATATGTACATGCCATGCTCATGCTGTTGCCATGTTCATGTTGTTGGCATGCTCATGTTGTTCTAGTAGTATCGTGTTCATCTTTGATGATTAACCTGTAAATGCCATGCTGTTGTATGTCTTGATTGCTTTGGTTGCTGTGAGCTTGCGAGTACATTCAAAGTACTCACCTGGCGTGTCATGCCAGATTGCAGGTGATGCTGTGATTGATTGTTTGTCGAGGACCCTGAGGTTGCGCTCTAGGATACGTCCCAGCCAGAGTCCCTGCGGAGTGGAGTTCATCACCGTCATCGTTGTTCCGCTGCTAGAGTTTATTCCGCAATGAGATGTTCTACTGCTAGCATAGAGCTATCTGAGCATGCAAACTGTTCGCCGTGCCCCAGTAACCTTTGTGCCTTCAGAACCCTTGTACCCGTTATATTTGTAATAAAGAGCTGATTTGTTCTATGCCAAGCAGTGCTGTATTCCAGAAGACTTGATCTCTGGGCTGGAATACGGGGTGTTCCGGTCTCTCTGAGCCGGGGTGCCACAAGACTTGGTATCAGAGCAGGTCTGGCTGTAGGACGCCCTAGTCAGCGCGAGGGTTAGAAACCGGTAGTTCAGAGTCTAGCTTGCTTGTTGCATTTGGTTGCTGCATAGCATGCATGTAGACTTATTATCTTGTCGCTAACGGTTGATCTTGTGAGTGTAGGTGGCATCGGTTTCGATCCACTACCTGCACCCTCCAGCTTTGCATACTTGCCCTTTGGTGTTTGGTGTCATCTCTGTCCCAGCGGAGTGATGCCGAGGTACCTTGTGATGTCGATCTCTTGCAGGATTGATGCACAGGTATCACACCAATATTTTTTTCTCTTCAGCCACACCTATCATTTCGGAGGTAGACATGTTTCTACCCCGGATCTTGCCATCCAACCCACCGCTTTGGCAACCCTTACTGGTCTTTGTTACCAGAAAAGGGCAATGCCAGCAGACCCTGCTTTCCACCGTGATCCTACCCTATCACCCATTCCCTGGACGGGTACGGTTTCCGTCCGTCCGCTTGATGATGATGTGGCCATGACATCCGTGTCTCGCTACATGATCACTGAGTCCGACCTCATCCCTAAGCCGTCCAGATGCATCCGGTGCTGAGCTAGCGCTTGGTGTAGCTCCGTTTACACCAATCCCTCCACACGCTGATCCACTTTCGTGCACACCATCACAGCATGTTAGATCGTAGTACCGGAGTTCCCTCGAGAATTGTGTGCTTAAGTAGGCATGCATAGTGAGGTGAATAGCTATAAAATGTAATGTTGCTTGTATGTAATCTTAATGCTGTGTGTGCTTTTGTTCAGTCGTTTCTTTTGTTTCTTTCTTTGGGCCTTCGGTGTTACCTTATTTTCCCCTTATGAAAGTTGCTCATCAACCGACACCGGACTTGAAGAATCAGTGAGGGATTCAAATATTTGGAAGCTCAGCTAAACAGTATGGAGTTATCCGTGGACGGCATTATATTGGAAATATCTGATCTGAATGCAAATGCTATCCTGGATTGACCATCAGCATCAAGTCTTCCTCAGTGCGCAACCATCACAATTGTAATGAACTAGCTGGAAGACAATTTGTGTTCAAGACAACATTACATTTCCAGTCAGAGGAATATCAAGGGCATATGTATATATGGCATTCAGTCCGCACACTACAGACAAAAGCTTCTGGTATAAGCAACCCAATCTTCCTCCGCACGCTACCAGGGAAGCTTACGATGCAAGGTTCCGCAGTCTTCCTCAGTACGAAATGTGGATAACTTCCAGGGTAAGACACCCAGTCTTCTTTGGTAAGCCACTGCAGAAAGCTTCCGGCATAAGGCACCAAATCTTCTCCAGTAAGCAACCAGGAGAAGAAACTTCTGAGGTACGATACCCAGTCTTCTTCAGCACACTATCCCGGCAAAAGCTTCGAGCACAAGCTATTCAGTCTTCCTCAGCACGATACTCTCAGATGGCTTCGAACACAAGCTATCCAATCTTCGTCAGTATGGCACTACCAATAGTCATCAAGATGTTACACAGTGATTTGGCAGTATATGGCAGTGCCTCTCAAGGATCAGATCCACAACAATTTTGTCAGAAGCAAGAATCAGTCAGGACCCAAGGGTCTGCCTCAGGAATCAACTGCTCAGCTACACACCCTTCCATATATATTGTGGGCATGCTGCCAAGGTCATTCAAGTCACTCGAACGATGATGCAAGTATAATGAGAATCCGACAACCACATGAATTATGTAAGAGGAAGAATATACACCTCAGAGTGATGCAATGTCTGACAACAATCCTGATAGTGGATATCAAGGCCAGTTTCCTCACGCCCGACAAGGTGATATCGTTAACCCTTGTCACTGTCATAAATGATTGACCACAACAGTGAGCTCTATACAAATAACTGTGAACCTGGTATATGATCATGATGAACCCTTACCTACCTTTTTCCTGGTAACGACACCACGCCTGTGTTCTGAGCTGCGTTCGGCCGTCCAGGGTGGATGCCGATTTTCTATTTCTCTTGTCAACAACTGGCCCGTGTTCTGAGCTGATTTTCGGCCATCTCGGGCAGCTGTTAAGTTTCTTTTTGTAGCAGCGACCCTATGCTCTGAGCTGTTCTTCGGCCGTCTTAGGGAACTGCTACATTCTTCTTATCAACCCTGCCTCATGCTCTGAGCTGCTTTTCAGCCGTCATGAGCCATGGTTGAGTTATTTCAGTAATGTCCCAGATCTGAGTTGTAAAGACCGTTCTGGTGGCTACTGATTTATTTGTCGATTTCTGGCAAAGGTTCAGATGATCATTGCCCTACAGTTAAAGCTCGAGAGATGATAAACTTGCCAGTTAAATGTTGCTGCACTGCCTGAGGATAAGGATAAGGTATGATTGCTGGAATGTTGCACCTGACAATACCTATGGTCACACGAAGAATTAAAGATATTTATGGCCAAGCTCTTTCAGCAAAAGATTCAGAAAAAGAGAACAATAATGAAGGAGCAAGCCTGGCAATACAGGTATGATAATAGTTGCATGAACAACATGGTACGGATACCCAAGATAGTCTGATTTCGTATTGATCACCATGAACACACACCCAAGGGGTCTACTGTGTTTGTAAGGACCTCATATCAAGGTGACAGTCGAATCATCGGTACAGATTCGAGACAGTGGAGCCAGCCAAGGTAATTCAGAACTACCTTCTAGCAGTCAGATCCCGCCAAGAGAACGGCTATGATTCTCAGCATTGTTTTGAACCCGGAGGACATGTAGCTACTCGAGTAACCCAATGCAAGGAATAAATGTTTCATGTCCACCAAGGGAATTTGCTCACGACTCCATTGATACTATAGGTGCTAGATAAAAGAATGTCACGTCAATCACTCCCGGACTTATGGAAATCCCGGTCATGATAATATCAGACAAGCCAGCAGACGTAAAAGAATTGAAGTTAGAGCACGGATGAACATATGAAGGAAGACCTGTCAGAATGTGGGTTATGGTGAAGTAAACCACCCCAGAGCAAGGCAGTCCGTCAGATGCAATTCAGTGGGAACAATTTATAAAGGAAAAGGATACCTGAGTTGGAAACGGTTTCCTTAAGTCAGAATATTCATACCTATTCCCTGAGCAACCAAATCTCGAGGACGAGATTTATCGTAATGGGGGTAGGTTTGTAACACCCCAATTTTTGGCCCTTTCTTTTTCTTTTGGATTTCCTCGAATTTTTATTTGGAGTTCTTTTTCCGTGGCTAGGTGGTCTTGAAACCTGGGAAGATCTTCTCTCCTGCTACTTCCAAGTGGCTTGTCATTCTCAAATCTATCCCAAGGTCATGTTATTTCCATCTTAGCCCAACCCCAATATTTATTTCTTGGGAATATTCCTTTTTCTATTAAAGGAATAACCCCGTTTGCTCTAGGTTGTGAAGCAACCTATATTTTTGTCTTTCCAAAAATTCCCACAAAATTCTCATAAATTCTTTGGATCATATCTTCCACCAATATGTCAAAACCTATCCTTGCCTAGTTCAAAAACAATTCAGGAATATTCATTTCCTATTTTGTCCAGTATGGCACTTTGTGAAGTGCCATTTACCTTTTCTTGATTGACCACAAAATTTTTGTGAACTCTCTAATATCCAAATTATTGCCACATGCCAAAATTCAGCTTCATTTGCCTAGTAAATCTTCCTCAGCAAATTTCCAAAGTTTCTGTCCAAAGAGAAGCTTTGTGAAGGAAGTACTAGCTAGGATTATCCAAATGAGTTGAAATTTTGGTAGCTCATTTATATGATCAAATCATGACTCTCCACCAAATTTCATATCCATACAACAATCTATGTGAGCACAACATCCAATCTTGGTTTCTGGTCACAATTTCAGTTTGTGAAGCAACTATATTTTATATTGCTTCAAAAATTCTGAAATTAATCCAGGACCTAAATATCCATAAATAATGTGAGCATGCCTAAATTCACATTATTTTTCCAAGCCATTTTCTCTGCAAAATTCCCCCAAGTTTCTGTCTAGTGGGTATCATTGTGAAGGAAGTACAATTTTGGTTTATCCAAATGGGATGAAATTTTGATGGCACCTTCATATGCCCAAATAATCACCCTCCACCAATTTTCAGCCCAAGACAACACACCATGTGAGTGCTACTTCCTGATCTAGTTTCTGGACCAGTTTTTGCAGTTGCAAAGCAACTAGGTTAAATACTTGTCCAAATCCCCTCAAAATTCACAGGATCATAGTCCTTCCTACACTAAACCCCAGAGACATCATGGTTAGCTCTTATCTCATCTCAGTTGATCACTATTTCATGCCTTAGATTGATACATCAAACTTCCATCGACCTCTCCCATCAACACAAAGTGCCTTTCGCCGAGCCATCACATCTATGGGACTGTATGTTGGAGGGAAAACACGGTAGACACCTTTTGGCAGACCCTCGTGCCCTCTCCTCGCCATGCCACGCGGTGACCATGCCGTTGGCATGCGTTTGGCGCGCTCTGCGCGTCGGCTAGCTCCAAGCCCTGTCCTACCGGCCGCTCTCGCTTGTCTCACCGTGTCTACCGCGTTGCCCACAGTCCCCCGCGTCCGCTCGTGCCCGGGCCCCCTCCTCCTTCGCCCTCCTCGCGCCACGGTGGCCGCGACCGCGTCAGCACCATGGTCGGTGGCCGACCGGACACAGCACCACCCGCGTCTGCCATCCCACTACCCCTCTCCCGTCACCATCCACGCCTGCTCGCGTGCGCACGCGTACGCGGACGTCGCCAGAGCTCGCTCCATCCGGCCGCAGCAACATCCGGGGACGGCTCCTTCGCCCCGGCTATTTAAGCCGCCCCCGAGACCTCCCGAGCTCACCAACAGCCTCCCCTCACTCCACTAGCCCTCCCCAGCCTACCCACCCGAGCTCGAGAGCTCCCCCTGCTCTCCAATGCCGCCATGGCCGCCACTGAGCCCCTCCTAAATTAGCACAATGCCGAGCCTCTCCCTCCTTCTCCTCACCACCAAAGAGACCACGCGAGCCCCTGGAGCTCCCACACCTCTTCCCCTCCTTCTCCGGTGCACTGTGGCGCCGTGCCCAAAAACGGCCGAAGCCGCCGTCCGCCATGGCCAAAGGTGGGCGAGCTCCCGCCCTCCCCGAGCTCTGTCTCCTCCTTGGTTGAATGCTCCGCGGCGTGCCGATCTCGCCGGTATGCTGGATGTCACCGGACACGGCCCAGGTCGCCGGGACGGCCGCCGGCGTCGAGCCCTCCTCTGTCCCGCGAGCGAGAGCGAGGTTGAAGACGGCGACCAGTCCACATGGGCCCCACCTCCTCGCGACCCCACCTGTCAGCGTCCCGCGTTGACCCAGGCGACCGGTGACATGGAAAAGTGGACGCGCATTCCTCTGAATACGTCTTCGTTTGGTGAAAGCGTACTCTGCTTATTCTCCGGTTAAAAATACGCTTTCACTGTGAGCAGACGTATTTTCAGAAATACGCTTTCCATTTTAACCCAGCCGGCTGAAATCTCTAATTAGCGGACGTTCGTCCGTTAAGGACAGAAGTGGACAGATTTTTATTCGATTTCTGCCTAACGAACGAACGGCCGTAACTCGGCAACCGTAACTCCGCTTCAGGTGATTCCAAAGCCCACGATCTCAGTTCGTCGAGACCGTTCCGATGGTATCATTTTTATGAGGTTGTCATACTGTGAAAATGACCATTTGCCCTTGCCCTTAAAACAGCTCCGCTGAGAGGCAAACTCTTCCGGCGATTCTTTCCCGAGTTCATCGCACCTCTCCCCGGTGTATCCTTGATCCCCAGGCAAGCCACGATAGCCACTTGCATGATGGCCTTGCAGTAGCCATGGTTTCCACTTGAATATTTAATAAATGTTTGCTCATTTAATTATTTTGTGAATATTATATGCTTGTGAATCCATGCTCGATCTTATGCCTTGCTCATTTGCATCTAGTAAGTTAAATGATTATTTGCTAGTATTATTATTATCATGTTAGTTCTCAGATTTATTTTCCTATGCTAGTGATAACGATATGCTCATTTGAATAGTTAGGGTTTATTATGAAATTACTTGTTATATTCATGATTGTTATTATGCCATGCTCATTTGCATCCCGTAGAATAAATGAGTTATCATTTTTGATGCTATGTTGTTAAATGGTTATGTTGCCCATCCATGGTTACACTGGTATCATGTTCATATGCATTGGCATCTCATCATGTTATTTTGTTATGACTCAGCTCACCACCATTCAAGTTGAACATGACATTAATCGAACTTGAACAAATCTGTTGGCTGAGTCATGGTGCCACTGAATCGAGCTAACCAGTGCAGCCACACTTGCCTTATGGGAGGCCCTAATGCGGTCTATTGTCATGCCTCTCGCCGGTGCCTCATACTAGGGAAGGTTATGTGCGCGCGCTACCCAGATCAGGTAGGCGGCCGTAAGCCTTGAGTACCCAGTTTTGGTTTTGAGCTCAGGTCCCCGTTTGGGACAGATTTGGTTTGGCCACGACAGTGGCAGCCACAGAGGTGGCGAATGTCACATGTTGACATCAGGGTAACCCAGGACATAGCCCAAAGGGGAGTTTGTCGGAGTGGCCGGGAGAGTGTCATGCAATAGATTGGTTTTGTCGGAACATCGTTGGTCCACCCGAATGGGAGCACGAGGCCATGCGTTCCGTGGTGTGGGTACAGTGTACTAACCTCTGCAGAGTGTATAATCTATCGATGGCCGCGTCCTCGGTCATGGACACAGTTCATAGTAGGGCACACTATGGGTCAACAGAAATAATAACCTGAATAATAACAACCCCGGTTCGATGAGAAAAGAAGTTGGTTGATCTTTATGTGATCATGAGAGGATCATGATGGTATCGTGGATACCGATGTTGATTGATTATGAGGTGATCGAGTGATGATCACGATGGTAAGGTGGTTACGAGATAACCTCCGAACAGAGTAAGTTGGTCCATGAGACCTTAAACGTCGACCCCTTGCATGCTAGTACTAGTATCATCCTATTCCTATCATGATTTATATGTACATGCCATGCTCATGTTGTTGCCATGCTCATTCTGTTGCCATGTTCATGTTGTTGCCATGCTCATGTTGTTCTAGTAGTATCGTGTTCATCTTTGAAGATTAACCTGTAAATGCCATGCTGTTGTATGTCTTGATTCCTTTGGTTGCTGTGAGCTTGCGAGTACATTCAATATACTCACCTCGCGTGTCATGCCAGATTGCAGGTGATGCTGTGATTGCTTGTTTGTCGAGGACCCCGAGGTTGCGCTCCAGGATACGTCCCAGCCAGAGTCCCTGCGGAGTGGAGTTCATCACCGTCATCGTTGTTCCGCTGCTAGAGTTTATTCCGCAATGAGATGTTCCGCTGCTAGCATAGAGCTATCTGAGCATGCGAACTGTTCGTCGTGCCCCTGTAACCTTTGTGCCTTCAGAACCCTTGTACCCGTTATATTTGTAATAAAGAGCTGATTTGTTCTATGCCAAGCAGTGCCGTATTCCAGAAGACTTGATCTCTGGGCTGGAATACGGGGTGTTCCGGTCTCTCTGAGCCGGGGTGCCACATGCTGGGTAATGCCCGGCCTCGGGTGATCAACACGACGCAGTCCTACCAAGGCTCAGCAGAGAGGTCAACACGCCGGTCTAGATCCTAAGCACGAAGGGGTCTTGGGTCGTCGCCCTTCGCACTCCTGCACGTTGCATGACTGGCTGGGGCCTAGGCACGACACTGTATACACAGTGACGTAACCAGCCAACCCCAGCAATCAGCCCGCATCTCTGAGCTGTGACGTCTGAAGAGCTTTCGGCTGATACATACGACGTAGAGGGTCCCATAACCATTATCCCACGTGGTGGTAGTGCGTATAGGGCCAACGACCCACTCAGATCAAATACCCAAATCCGTTAGGCATATTTAGTAACTCGCAGAGACGAACAGGATCCCTGTCGCTCCGACTTGGTAATACATGACGCTCGGGTGCTCTTGGAGCCGACCCGTCTTTAATGTTATTCTCTCGCGGGCACCCTTGGGGCCAGCCCGACTTTAAAAGTTTAAGTATTGCAATATGTAACATTTATGTGATCATCACCCAGAGTGATCACGACCCGATATCAAGCATGGCAAACGGACAAGGGTGAGGGGCCAGCTGATGAAACATAGCATACCTATCTAAGCATCATAGGGTAGCAGGTAATGTATCAATAGCAGGCGACGAAATCAGGCTATGCATCAGAATAGGAGCTATCGGAATAACAACAGAAGCAATTCTAATGCAAGCATAAGAAAGAAAGAATGGGCGATATCTGGATGATCAAGGGGGTTTTGCTTGCCTGGAAGCTCTGCTGAGAGGGGCTGGTCGTCTGAAGGCTGCTCGTCTGGAGCGTAGTCGTACTCAGCTGCGTCGGCGGCGGTCTCGGCGTCTATCGGGAGAGAAGGAGGGGGAAAACAATAAATTCACGGCAACAATGCAACAGTGATGCATGACATGCCTAAATGATATGCAGAGGTGATATAATGTCTATCTAATTGTTTTAGATAATTTAGGAATTTATTTGGATTTAATTTTATCAAGGTTATGCAATATTCATTTATCGAATACGGGCAAAAAGTTCCATGTTCATCTAGATAGAAGTGATGGTCAAGCATTTTGACCACATATTCGGATTCTTCATATTTTTCTGATCATTTTTCATATATAAATTATTTTCATCCGACTTACGGTTTATTTTATATGATTTTTCAAAGTTTTAATCATTTTCTGGAATTTCTGGAATTATTTAATTAGAATTATCCGAAACAGTGTCAGATGACGTCATCATGACATCAGTGTGATGTCAGCGGGTCGAACCCGTCTGACCAGAGTCAAACCTGACCAGTGGGTCCCACTGGTCAGTGGCTCAGTGCTAAATAGAGGTTAATTAAACTAATTACAGATTAATTAGGCGGTGGGACCCAAATGTCAGTGACTGATTAGTAACTAAATTATAAAAATCATTTAATTTAGGTGGGGCCCGCATGTCAGTGACTGTGGCAGCCACGTCAGCGCGTTGACCATAATCAACGTGGTCAACGGGGCCCAGGGACCCACTGGTCAGTGACTCTGGGTGGGCCCCAGGCCGGCCACGTCGGCGGCCACCAGCGTTCAGCCGCCGGCGACGCCCAAACGCGGCGGCGTCCTCGGGAGCTCCGGAATTGCGCTACAGCTGTCCAAACGGAGTGTTGCTGGGCTCGTTCGAACGAGTCGAACGAGCCGCGTCGGATGGTGGCGGTGCCGTCGCCGGAGACGGCCGGAATCGACGCCGGCGACGAGGTCAGCGGCGGAGCGTTTCGGGCGACGGCGGATTCGGCGTTTGCGGGCACGGCGAGGCGCGTGGACTAGCGCGTTGAGGTCCTACGGCTACGCTGAGCTCGATGCCGAGCTCGAATGAGCTTGACGGCGACTAAATGGATGACGACGAGCTCGTCGGCGGAGCTGGGTTCGGACGGCGACGACAGAGGCGGCTACGAGCGCGAAGAGAGATGGGAAACGCGCGCAAGCTCACCGGGAGCCTGTAGGTGAGCAACGTGGGCGCGGGGGAGGCTCGACGGCGATGAAATCGACGGCGAGGCGGCGGTGGCCGTAGGAGGAAGAATAGCTCGGGGAGGACGCTGCAGTGGCTCCCGGCTTTGGTTCGTTGGCGCGGACGAAGTAGGCGACGACGGAGAGCGCGATGGGCACGTCGGAGAGGCGAACGGGGCACGGTGGTCGCGCCATCGACGGCGATGGCGGAACAAGCTCTCGGGCGAGCTCGAGATCACGCGAGAGAGTGGGGGAAGAGGGGGCTAGGGTTCGCCAGGGGGTTGCGGGGGGGGGGGGGTCCTTATCCACGCGGGGGAGCCGCGGGATGGTCGACTGCGCGCCATCCGGGCGGTGGACGGCTGCGCGTGCGCGTCGAGCGCGCCATGGCTTCTGGCGCATGAGAGGAAGGAGAAGGCCGAGGTGGGCCGGGCCGATTTGTACTGTGCTACTCAAGCCCTGTGCGACAGTAAGTTTTTACCGTTTTTCTTTTTCATTTTCTGTTTTCTGTTTTCACTTCTATTTTGTAAAATGTTTGGCTACAATCTGGCTTTTGTAAAATGGGTGATTTAGCTCAATAATTACAGTGCAATATTAACTACTACCAGAAATTCGTTTGGAGATAATATGATTTCATTTGCAATTTTATTAAATAAAATGGGATTTAAATATTGCTGTTTGGTACTGTTTTGATGATGTTAGAGTTATCTACGTATTTTAGGTGATGTTCTTTTTCTTAACATAATTAGTTATGGATTATTTTCTATTTAATGAACATTTTAGTTTCCAAATTGGAACAACTTTTATTTTCACTTATATTTGAATTTAAATTTGAATTGGAATTTGAAATGTGATAAGATGCAAATGATGATCAAGCACTATTAAGCATGGTGACTTGGCACTATCAGAAGGTGATCACTGTAGCTTAATTACATGGGGTATTACATGAGGCATGTCTTTTCCTTTCTACATGCTTTCATGCCCTACGTCGCTAGGACCCAACCCCTGAGCATGCTACAACCGTCGCTGGTATGTTAGGACGCATGCCTAATCAAGGCCAGAGGGTGTAGGGCTCCGCGAGGCGGAAAGGGCTCCCGAGACGCGATGCTCAAGAAGCCCCCCTTTGACTTGCAGGCAGCTTGCGCAAAGGAACAGACGTTGGCGCTCAGCGAGATTGCGAGGGAGAGAGAGTTCGAGGGGCATTGAGGAAGGCTCGCGGGGCGTTTAGACTTAGCTATTGCATGGACGTGCGGCTTGGCGTGCCGCAGCTTGCGGAGTCTGCCTCACGAGGCGCTCGCTCTTGAGGCCTCCCGCGGGCACTTGGTGGAGTTGGGCACTGCAAGCTGCCTCGTGAGGCAGTGCTCATGAGGCTTCCTATGGGCTTCTTGAGGAGGCGATGCATCATGGGCTGCTTCACAAGGAAACGCTCGCGAGGCCTTCTGCGCGCCCTGTCTCTGCGACAACCATATTCCAACAAGTTTCACAAGTAGCGTAGCGGCGCGCGCTCGCTAATTCGCTCGTGGGTGTCGCACGAGGAGACAAAGCACCAAGGACCTTGGTGAGGTGACATGTGCGGGAGCAGGCCCGCGAGCCAGAGCTCAGCCACTTGGGTTTAGTGGTGCTGTTGGGACTGACCCAAGCGCAGGCACCGTGTCCATCCCCCGCTCGCGTGATACGCAGGAGGGGAATCGCGAGCGCGCACTGCTACTTGTAGCTTGCGTTGGTATTTTCCCCGAAGAGGAAGGGATGATGCAGCACAGTAGAGGTAAGTATTTCCATCAGTTATGAAACCAAGGTTATCAATCCAGTAGGAGAATCATGCAACACCTCGTTAGCAGTACCTGCACACAAACAACAAATCCTTGCACCCAACGCAAACGAGGGGTTGTCAATCCCTCGGCGGTAAGTTGCAAGATTAAATTGTATATGATAGATAGATAGATTGAAACAAAAATACAAAATAAAATAAATAAAGAAAAAGTGCAGCAAAGTATTTTTAGGGTTTTTAATATATTTTAGATAGACCCGGGGGCCATAGTTTTCACTAGAGGCTTCTCTCAAGAAAATAGCATACGGCGGGTAGACAAATTACTGTTGGGCAATTGATAGAAAAGCAAATAATCATGACGATATCCAAGGCAATGATCATGTATATAGGCATCATGTCCGAGACAAGTAGACTGACTCCTGCCTGCATCTACTACTATTACTCCACACATCGACCGCAATCCAGCATGCATCTAGTGTATTAAGTCCATAAAGAACGGAGTAACGCCTTAAGCAAGATGACATGATGTAGACAAAGTAAACTCACGCATGAATAAACCCCATCTTTTTACCCTTAATAGCAATGATACATACGTGTCATGTCCCTTTCTATCACTGGGATTGAGCACCGCAAGATCGAACCCATTACAAAGCACCTCTTCCCATGGCAAGATAAATGAATCTAGTTGTCTAAACCAAATCAATAGATCAGAGAAGAAATATGAAGCTATAATAATCATGCATAAAAGAGATCAGAGAAGACTCAAATAATATTCATGGATAATCTAATCATAAACTCACAATTCCTCGGATCCCAACAAACACACCGCAAAAAGTGATTACATTGGATAGAACTCCAAGAACATCGAGGAGAACATTGTATTGAAGATCAAAAAGAGAGAAGAAGCCATCTAGCTACTAACTATGAACCCGAAGGTCTGTGGTAAACTACTCACGCATCATCGGAAGGGTAGCAAGGTTGATGTAGAGCCCCTCCGTTATCGATTCCCCCTCCGGCAGAGTACCGGAGAAGGCCTCCAGATGGGATCTCTCGAGAACAGAAACTTGCGGCGGCAGACAAAGTATTTCGTGGACTTCTCTAATGGTTTCCTGATTTTTCGGAATTTATAGTGGTGGAATTAGGTCAAACGGAGCTCTGTGGGCCCCACGAGGTACCAGGGCGTGCCTGCCCCCCCAGGCGCGCCGTGGTGCCTCGTGGCCTACTGCTTCAACTTCTGGCCCTCTCCCGAAGCTTCGAGTACTTGTCATGTCCAGAAAAAAATCTCCAAAAAGTTTCGTGGCATTTGGACTTCGTTTGATATTGATATTCTGTAAAACAAAAAATAGGCAGAAAACAGCAACTGGCATTGGGCACTAAGTTAATAGGTTAGTCCCAAAAAATGATATATAATTGCTGTAAATGTATATAAAACATCCAAGATTGATAATATAATAGCTTGGAACAATCAAAAATTATAGATACGTTGGAGACGTATCAACATCCCCAAGCTTAATTCCTGCTCATCCTCGAGTAGGTAAATGATAAAAACAGAATTTTTGATGTGGAATGCTGCCTATCATATTCATCATATTCTTTTTCTCTTTTGTAGCATGGACATATGAACTTGAATGATTCAAAGCAATAGTCTATAGTTTGACATGAAGATATAAAAACTCAAGCATATTAACAAGCAATCATGCCTTTCAAAATATCAACACTAAAGAAAGTTATCCCTAGCCCATTATGCTCAATCATTGATCCATTCATGAAACACACTCAATATTAGGTACACACAATGCACAAGTATGACAATAGTGTTCTCTAGTTAGTGCTTTATAAGAGAAGATGGAGACTCAAAATAAAAATAAAAATTGCATAAAAGTAAATAGATAGGCCCTTCGCAAAGGGAAGCAGAGATTTGCTAATGTGCCAGAGCTCAAAGCTTAAATTAGAGAGATAAAAATCTTTTGAGAGGCAAGCTTTTCCTGTCAACGAAAACGACCGAGAATTCCCAATATCTTCCATGCAAGACACATCATAGGCGGTTCCCAAATAGAAAGTAAAGTTTATTTCCTTTCCACCATTCTTTCACAATCCATGGCTAGCCGTATCCACGGGTGCCCTCCATACCAAAACTTTCCAAGGAATTTTGTTGTTATTAATTTTGATTTCATTGTGGGACTGGGCATCCCTATTACCAACCATTCTCTCATGCAATGACAAGTGAATAAACACTCATCGTGACAATAACACACCTAGCATGGAAAATATTGGCCACCCCCTGCCGCTTCATGAGCGGTACGAGCACACAAAACGGAAAAAATATTTTGAAAATTAGAGTTGGCACACGCAAATTTACTTGGAACGGCATGGGAATACCGCATATAGGTAGATATGGTGGACTCATTTGGCACAACTTGGGTTTAAGGAGTTTGGATGCACAAGCAGTATTTTCGCTTAGTACAAATGAAGGCTAGCAAATAGATTGAGAAGCAACCAACCAAAAAGCGAAAACGGTCATAAACATGCATTGAACATAACTAACACCGAATAATGCACCATAAGTAGGATATAATTTCATTGCATAACTATTGACTTAATGTGCATGCATAGGGAATCACAAACCTTAACACGAATATTCTTACTAAATCACAATTACTCACTAACATGGCTCACATATTGTCATCTCCATATCGCAAAACTATTACAAGGAATCACACTTATCATATCCAATGATCTATATGAAAGTTTTTATTATATCCCTCTTGAATATTCATCACTTTGGGACCAAATTCATATCTTGTGCAAATTACCATTACTATCATCAAATCTCAAAAAGATATAAGTGAAGCATGAGAGTGCAAATATTTCTTCAAAATTTCAATCTTATCAACTCCCAAAATAATATAACTGAAGCATGAGAGTTTATTTCTTCAAAATTTTAATCTTATAAACTCTAAAAATAATATAAGTGAAGCATGAGAGTTTATTTCTTCAAAATATAGCCACCGCCGTGCTCAAAAAGATTTAAGTGAAGCACTAGAGCAAGTGCCTAGCTCAAAAAATTTAAGTGAAGCACATAGAGTATTCTAACAAATTATGATGAACGTGTGGCTCTCTCAAATAGGTGTGTCCAGCAAGGATGATTGTGACAAACTAAAAAGCAAACAAAGAAAAGACTCATATAATACACGACGCTCCAAGCAAAACACATATCATGTGACGAACAAAAATATAGCTCCAAGAAAAATTACCGATGGTTGGTAGAAGAAAGAGGGGATGCCTTCCGGGGCATCCCCAAGCTTAGACGCTTGTGTCTTCCTTGAATATTACCTTGGGGTGCCTCGGGAATCCCCAAGCTTAGGCTCTTGCTACTCCTTATTCCTTCATCCATCATGATCTCACCCAAAACTTAAAAACTTCAATCACACAAAACTCAACAAAACCTTCGTGAGAGCCGTTAGTATAACAAAACAAATCACTACTTTAAGTACTGTTGCAAACCCATTCATATCTTGTATTTGCATTATACCTACTGTATTATAGCTTCTCCATGGCTTATACCCCCCGATACAATCCATAGTTTCATCAAAACAAGCAAGTAGTGCATCCAAAACAGAATCTGTCAAAAACAGAACAGTCTGTGGCAATTTATTTAAAAGCTATACTTATGTAACTCCAAAAATTCTGAAAAATTAGGACAACATGGGAAATTCATATACCAATACTGTGTAAATATTTCAGATTTTTCTGATGCTCCAGTACAGAACCAAAATTCCAGCACTGGACGCAAAACTTTCTGTTTTCCAAACAGCATCAATTACACTATCTTCCAAATCATCCTAAAGGCTTTACTTGGCACAAACACTAATTAAAAACACAAAAACACAATAATAACAGTAGCATAAATGTGAAAACGCAAAATAACTCATTTTATTCATTGGGTTGTCTCCCAACAAGCTCTTTCTTTATAGCCATTAAGATAGGCTTGAGATTTCATTGATGCTCTCATGAAAGATAATAATTGAAGCACAAAAAGAGCATCATAAAACATGTGACAAACACATTTAAGTCTAACATACTTCCTATGCATAGGCATTTTATAAGCAAACAAATTATCAATACAAGCAATTTCTAGCATATGCAAATAGGAAGAATGAAGCATTAAAAATTTCAACACAAAGAGAGGTAATTTAGTGACATGAAAATTTTTATAACCATATTTTCCTCTCTCATAATAATTACATGTAGGATCATAATCAAATTCAACAATATAGCTATCATAAACAATATTCTCTCTGTGATCCACATGCATAATTTTTTTATCATCTTCCAAGATAGTGGGATTGACATCAACTAAAGTCACGACCTCTCTAAACCCACATTCAATATTATTGCAAACATTGTTATCAATAACATATTCATCATGAGGATTAAATAAATTTTCAAGATCATAAGAAGCATTATCTCCCCAATCATGATCATTGCAATAAGTAGTGGACATAACAAAATTATCATCTTCAAGCTTGTAGTTTTGCATATTATTAGCACAATTCACATTAATAGAATTTATAGTAACATTATTGCAATTATGCTTTTCAATCAAGGAGCTATCATGAATCACTTTATAAATTTCTTCTTTCAGCACTTCATCACAATTTTCAGATTCATGATTTTCAAGCAAAACTTCATAGAGGAAATCAAGTGCACTCAACTCACTAGCAATTGGTTCATCATAATTAGGTGTTTTGAAAAGATTAGCAAGTGGAAGAGGATCCATATCAATAGATTTTTGGCAAGCGAGGATGCAAGCAAATAGAAGGCACATGGCAACACAAGCAAAGATAGCAAACAAGCAAAAAGGCAAACGGAAAATATTTTTGTATTTTTGTAAAAACTTTTTAGAAGTGGGGGAGATGAAAATGAGAGGCAAATAAAATAAATGCAAGGAGATGAGAGTTTATGCAAAGGTACTTGATAGATGTTGATGATGTCTCCCCGGCAACGGTGCCAGAAATTCTTCCTGCTACTTGTAGCTTGCGTTGGTATTTTCCCCGAAGAGGAAGGGATGATGCAGCATAGTAGAGGTAAGTATTTCTCTCAGTTATGAAACCAAGGTTATCAATCCAGTAGGAGAATCACGCAACACCTCGTTAGCGGTACCTGCACACAAAACACAAATCCTTGCACCCAACGCAAACGAGGGGTTGTCAATCCCTCGGCGGTAAGTTGCAAGTTTAAATTGTATATGATAGATAGTGTAACACCCTGGATTTTGTCTTTTCTTTTATTGGGATTTTATTTGGATTTATTGGATAGTTGGTTTTTGCATTTGAGGTTTTCTGTCATTTCTTTTGGACTTACCACTTGGATTTATTTTTGATTGTCTTCCAAGTGGGTTCTTCCATTCTTAAACCCTCCCTAGACCTCATCCCTCTTATAATAATGCCATTGGGTATTTTTATTTAATGGCATTATATGCTTTTTCTCTCTGAAAATGCCTATTTTCCCACAGAGCTATGAAGCAACCCCTATTTTTATTGCCCAGAAAATTCCTAGAAAATTCCCAAATATTCTTTGGGTCATGCCTCACCTTCCTATGCAAAAATATACCATGGTCATTTGGAAAATTTCAGCCCACGAAAATATTTTTGCTTCTGGACAGAAAAGTCACTTTGTGAAGCAACTATATTATTCCTTGATATTTTTAATCTGAAATTTTTACCACTTAATGACCTTCCTAAGTAATTCTTAAACGCCTAAAACCAGCCCTAGAATCTCAGCCATTTGTCCTCAGCGCTTGGAGCAAGTTTCTATCCAGAAACTTTTCTTCTTCCTCTTGTCACCTCCATTGGACCGTTTGGCAAGCCCAACGCGTTTCTTGGCAAAGTGTTGAAGGGACAACACCGTAGACATGATTTGGCAGCGCCGAAAGCCACCCCCATGCCTGTGCATGCGGTGACCGCGTGCGGGCAGGGTGCAGCGCACGCGCTCTGCGCGCTCTACCCGACGGGTTCGATCGGCCGCCGTCCAACCTCTCCTCTCCCGCCACCACAACATGTCTAGTCCACTCCTGCTACACCCATTCATCTCCCCAGCCCCTCCCTGACCCTCCCCGGCGCCGGAAGGGGGCACGGCGGAAGCGGCCACGGCGCTAGCCGACTAAACAGTGGCTTGCACGCGCGCCCTGTTCCTCCTTAGTGCGCCTGCGCTCGAGCCCGCGTGTAAGCACTATGCTTGGCCTCGCCTGCATCGTCTCCTTGCTCGCCCGAGACCTCACCGCCCCCAGGTCGCCCTCCCGCTCAGCTCCGGCGGAGCCCGATCCCTGCCTCGCCTCTTCCTATAAATAGAGCTCCTCCCCGACCGTTCTAGCCATCCCAAACCTCCTCTCCACTCTCAAATCGATCACTAGTAGCTGGTGGCAACGCCGAGAAGGCCCCTGGCCTTCAAATCTCGCCGGCGACCGCCGTGGATCCCTCTCCTCCGTTCACTCATCCTAGTCCACCTCAGCTTCAACCACTGCCACCAACGAGACCGTAGCAACCTCCTGAGCTCGACGGTAGCAAGAACTCACCGGATTGTCGCTGGAAACGACGACTCCGATCAGCTCCGCCGCCGCCGTCTCTGGAGAAGATCGCCGCGACCCCGTCCGACCTCCTCAGCTCGAGTTTCGGGTACATGTGTGACCGTCTCGCCGAGCTGAACCCATTCCCCTCCTCTCCGGTGATCGCCGACGTCTCCTCTCCGGAGAAACGCCGACGACAGCGCCGCCGCCCTCTATTTCTCTCTCTCTCTCTATTTAATCCTGACATCGGGCCCCACCTGTCATTCTCTCCCTCGCTCCCAAACCGGTACGTAAGTGGAGGCGTATTCTCAAAATACGCCTTCGACGTGGCCGCTCGGTTAAATTCTTTTAAATAGAAATTTTGACCAAATTCTAATCCAACTTTGACCTGCAATAACTTTTAATCTATAAGTCCAAATGATTTGATTCTTTTTGCTACTGGTTTATAAACTTCCAAAGTTTCTGTATGCCAAATTTCAGAATTTTTCTTGCTGTTGAGAATTTCTGGTGCAATAAACAGTGTTATGTGACTTTTTATTTTTGCATTTAATTTAATTTCAGAAGAACCTAGTTGTGTTGGAGAAGGCCAGGAGTACTGTAACACTCCTCTGAACCAAGGCAAGCCACAACATTCATATGCAAGGATGGCATTGCAATGACTTGGTTTAATCGAATTAAATTCATCCTTTATTCACTATTTAAAATAACTTGTTACATAAAGCTTATTGCATAAACTTTATCCTGTCATGTTGATAATTTACGCAGTAGGATACATACTTTCTTGCTAGTGTGCAGTAGGTATCATGGCATATACTCATATGACGACATGATGCATTTGTTATTCATGATCATGACCCGTGCATCCATTCATACACTATGGCTCGAATCATTTTCTTTTCAAGTTAAACTTGATAATAATCCAACTTGAACATGTTGTTGATCGAGTCATGGTGCCACCGAATCGAGCTCACCAGTGCAACCACACTTGCCTGGAAGGGGAGGCCCTAATGCGGTCTATTGTCATGCCTCTCGCCGGTGCCTCCTACGAGGGAAGGTTGTGCTCTGGCGCTACCCTGGCTCGGTAGGCAGTCATAACCTTGAGGACCCGAGTTTTGATGGTACCAAGGTCCCCGTTTGGGACAGTTTTGATGTTGGCCACGACGGTGGCAGCCACAGAGGTGGCGGGTGTCACATGTTGGCACCAGGGTCACCCAGGACATAGCCCAAAGGGGAGTTTGTCGGAGTGGCCGGGAGAGTGTCATGCAATAGATTGGTTTTGTCGGAATGTCATTGGTCCACCCGAATGGGAGCACGAGGCCATGAGTTCCGTAGTGTGGGTACAGTGTACTAACCTCTGCAGAGTGTATAAACTATCGATAGCCGCGTCCTCGGATATGGACACAGTTCGTAGTAGGTCACACCGTGGGTCAACAGATATAATTAACTTGCACACTAAGCTTCACAAGATAGCACATGCAGAAATGGTGATCGAGGATCACTACGAAAGGTATGAATGTGATCAAGTGAGGATCACGTTGGTAAGTGATGAACGGTGGTTACGCAGTAACCCCGAGAAGGTAAGTTGGTCCCAGGGACCATGGCAATGTTTCACGCACACTTCATGTTGATAGTATCATGCTCATGCATTTAACTTGTTAAATGCCCTGTTATTGTTTGTCGCACTTGTTTTGTTTGTTGTGAGCTTGCGAGTACATTCAAAGTACTCACCTGGCTTATCATGTCAGATGTAGGAGAAGCCGTGCAAGGAGTTGATGTCGAGCAGTATGTCGCGATCTAGGCCGTGTCCCAGCAGTGTCCCTGTGGAATGGAGTTCCGCTACCTCGTTGTTCCGCTGCCGCGTAGTAGTAGTTCCCTTATCATCGAGGCCCCTGCCATGTCTAGTAAATAATGTACATAAGTGCAGCCGCACCGTGTGTGCCGCTTGGCCTCGCTCACCATGTAAGATGTGAACCCATGTTTCTGCTAAGAGATCAATAAAGTGGTTGTTTTCTGTACCAAGTTGTTGTGTATTGCCAGAAGACTTGATCTCTGGGCTGGCAATGCAAGGTAAACCGGTTGCTCTGAGCCGGGGTGCCACAACGCTTGGTATCAGAGCCGCGCTGACTGTAGGACGCCCTAGACAGCCGACGCGTTAGAAAACGGTAGTATTAGTCTCGGTAGTGATTTAAGACCTGATTGTGCACTTGGGTGTTGCATTGCATGCATATAGCTTATTGTTAATGCTGACCAGCTAATGTTGTGAGTGTAGATGGCACCAGTCCCTTATCCGTACCAGCCTGAGCCGGCACCTTCCACCTTTCCGCATCTGCTTAGCAACGTATGGCGCCGACTCTACCCCAACGGTGATGACCCCGTGTACCAGGTATACCGGGAGCAGCTTGCTGATGGGGTTTACGAGTATCACGTGGAGGTCATCATGCACAACAGTACCGTGGTGGGCACTTACACTCGCTCCACCAAGGGCGGGACTGCTTCTACACCCGACCAGGCGGTCCAGTTTGTAGCATTCGAGGCTCTCACTGACTTGCGCTATAACGAGGTTCAGATGCAGACTCACCCAGGTTTCTACTTCTATCCGTCCCTGTACGAGTCAGGACAGATCCTCTTCCCTTACATTAATCCGGAGTGCGACCGGTCAGCCAGCCACCTGTCTCGCTACATAACGGCGGGATACTTTCTGATCACCAGTCTAGCCCAGGAGCTGACCCGCTTTCGAGGTGAGCTAGCTGCCGCTCGATCTGCTTTCGCTCCACCCCTGCTTATCCACACATCACTTGTTCCTCCAGCTACATTACCCCCATCCACACCAGTGATCCCCACGCCCTCCCAGAGTAGCTCAGGCACTTCGGTAGTGAACCCTCACGAGTCCCCAGCCCAGTGGACTATGCTTCTCGCTACCCCAACCGCTCCGATGTTGCGGAGTTACCCTGCTCCAGATCCTGAGGGGGAGTCTTCGTCAGCGTCGTCGTGTTTCCTTTGCTCCAGATGTATCCGTTATCAGTTCCGGTTCAGAGTCCGACACCGAGGAGACACCAGCAGGACCGTCAGTGTGCCAGTGCAGTCCCGATCGTCGCATGTAGACGAGTATGATGGGGTGTTTGGTTGTAGGCATGTAGTAGTACTATCCATGGGGTTGCCCTGTTATGTATGCTGGATGATGTATTGTATAATTATGTTGCTTTCTGTTATTCGCTTTGGCATTTCTCGTTTTTCTGTTCCGGGTATGTTGCTTCACCTCTCTATTTGTCTGGTTTTTCCCCTTATGGATGTTGCTCATCTCGATGTTTCGTATTGGGAAACATATATAGGATGACAAGGTGTGGCAGTAACTGTCATGGTGGCGATGACACTCTAGTTCGTCGATCCGCCAGGCAAGCAGGACATTCTCCAGAACCATATCAGCCACCACCTCCTCCACCTCAAGCACCCACAACAGAACAGATTATGCAGATGTTTGAAGAGAAGAGGAACCAAGATCTGATGGAATTCTTGAGGAGCATGCAGACTGTGGTTGGGCAGAATAATCACAATGGTAATCACTCCAAGCTGTCAGACTTTCAGAGGACCAAACCGCCGAGTTTCAGTCAAGCAGTAGACCCGATGGAAGCCGATGATTGGTTGAGGACTATTGAAAAGAAGCTGGAAATTGCTCGCACAGAAGATGCTGACAAGGTGCCCTTCTCCACTCATTATCTTGAAGGAACAGCTGCTATATGGTGGGATAATGCCAAAGTTATGTGGCCTGCTGAAGACGAGATCACTTGGGATAAATTCAAAGACAAATTCCGCAAGTATCACATTCCTGCCGGTATCATGAAGGTCAAGCAGCGAGAATTTCTCACTCTTACACAAGGAACATCGATTGTAAGTGAATATTTAAACAAGTTCAATCATTTGGCCTGTTACTCCACTCATGATGTGGTCACTGAAGAATGGAAGATAGATCGGTTCCTCGGCGGGCTCAACCTTACCCTCCGATGTGCACTCAGCATGCTAGACTTCCCCGACTTCCAAACTTTGGTGAACAAGGCACTCATTGCCGAAAGGGAACACAAACTGGTTAATGATCATAAGACGGCCTATGAAGACCGCAAACGCAAGTTTGAACCCAAGAAGGAAGGGCAAGTTTTTCAGAAGGTTCGTACTTGGCAGCAACCTCAGTTTGAGTTCAAGCCAACTTGGCAGCAGGGGAACATCAAGAATGAAAGTCAGATCAAGACTGTGGTAGCCAAGCCAAATAAGGAAGACTGTCAGCGTAACAATGCATGTTTCACATGTGGGCAGAATGGGCATTACGCTAGGCAGTGTCCCAAGAACGGCAAGACACAAGCCAACCTGAAGCCTCAAGTCAATTATGTGGGGCAATTCCCCAAACGAAGGTACATTCAAGGGCAAGTTCATCATATCTCCGCCGAAGAAGCCGCAGAAGTCCCCGATGTGGTCATTGGTATGTTTCCTGTTAATGACATACCTGCAACAATTTTATTCGATTCCGGGGCTTCCCATTCTTTTATTTCGCGGAGTTTTGTTGCCCAACATCGCCTTCCCTATACTCTTTTGGACAAAGCTATGGTGGTACAGTCCCCCGGATCCAGGCTCAAGACAAATATTGTATGCCGAGGGTTGAAAATATCAATCTATGGAGTCATCTTCCCCGCATCACTGGTATCCATTGAGTCTTCCACCTTGGATATTATTTTGGGAATGGATTGGTTGACAAGAAATCAGGTCTGTATCAACTGCGCAACAAGAGAAGTCACACTCATAAATCCCTCAGGTCAGTTCGCCCGATTCTATGCTGGTCGAGCCATACCAAAGAAAGGAATGGTTTATGCTGCCATCGCCACAGAAATGAATCTAGTTTCAGTGGTCTGTGAGTTCCCAGATGTGTTTCTAGATGAGTTGCCAGGCATGCCACCTGACCGGGAGTTAGAATTTTCTATTGAGCTTGTACCCGGAACAGCACCAATTTACAAGAAATATTATCGAATGCCTTCCTCTGAACTAGTGGAGTTGAAAAAGCAATTGGATGAGATGCTCCAAAAAGGATATATCCACCCCAGTTCATCTCCTTGGGGTGCACCTGCAATATTCGTGGGCAAAAAAGACGGCAGTCTTCGGATGTGTGTTGACTATCGTGCTCTAAATGATGTCACCATCAAGAATAAATACCCGCTGCCCAGGATTGATGATTTGTTCGATCAACTCAGCGGAGCTCAAGTGTTCTCCAAGATTGATTTGCGCACCGGGTATCACCAGCTGAAAATAAGAAAAGAAGATATTCCCAAGACGGCATTCACTACACGGTACGGGCTGTACGAGTATACGGTCATGTCATTTGGACAGACCAACGCTCCTGCATTCTTCATGCACATGATGAACAAGGTATTCATGGACTTCATGGATAAGTTTGTAGTGGTGTGCATTGATGACATCCTCATATATTCCAAAAGTGAAGAGGAGCACAAGCAACATCTCCGAGCAGTGTTGGAACGATTACGCGCTCATCAACTTTATGCCAAGTTCAGCAAATGCGAATTTTGGCTAAAAGAAGTGGGATTCCTTGGGCATACTCTTTCCGCTCAAGGAGTGGCCGTGGACCAAAGCAAAGTTACAGAAGTCCTGAACTGGAAGACACCGGTTTCAGTCACCGAAATCAGGAGTTTCTTGGGTCTGGCAGGATATTACCGTCGTTTCATTGAAGGCTTCTCGAAGATTGCCAAGCCAATGACGGAACTGCTCAAGAAAAATCAGAAGTTTATATGGACGGAAGCATGCGAGAACAGTTTCAATGAGCTCAAGACCCGGTTGACCACCGCTCCAGTATTGACTCTACCAGATATCTATCGGAGCTTCGACATCTATTGCGACGCATCCAGGCGTGGCATTGGATGTGTGCTTATGCAAGATGGAAAGGTCATGGCCTACGCATCAAGACATCTACAACCCCATGAGGAGAATTATCCTACCCATGACTTAGAAATGGCAGTTGTGGTTCACGCCTTAAAGATTTGGAGGCATTACATCATCGGAAAGCGATGCCAAATCTACACCGACCACAAGAGTCTCAAATATAAATTCACTCAACCGGATTTGAACCTCCGACAACGAAGATGGCTTGAGTTGGTCAAAGACTATGACCTGGGTATCAACTACCACCCAGGAAAAGAAAATGTGGTCGCCGATGCCCTCAGTCGCAAACCGGCTACCGCAAATTCATTACTCGAGCGTCTGCACCCAGCACTCCAAGAAGAAATAGCTCAGCTCAATATGGTCTTATGTGATGCAATCTGCGCAGTTACCTTGGAAGTAACCCCTACCCTAGAAGACGAAATTCGAAAGACTCAACCTGGTGACCCGATGTTCCTAAAGATAATGACTCAAGTACGAGAAGGGAAGACGCCAGATTTCAACATTGATGACAAGGGTACACTCCGATTTCGAGATCGAGTATGTGTGCCGGACGTCGGAGAATTAAAACAACAAATTATGAAGGAAGCCCACGAGTCCGCATACTCTATTCATCCCGGAGGCACTAAAATGTACCAAGACTTGAAGCAAACGTTCTGGTGGGAAGGTATGAAGAAAGATATCGCCTATTACATCGCCTGTTGTGATATATGCAACAAGGTGAAGGCTGAACACCAGAAACCAGCCGGTCTACTTCAACCTTTACCCATTCCGCAATGGAAATGGGATGATATCTGCATGGATTTTATCGTGGGATTACCAAGGACACCACGAGGTAATAATGCCATATGGGTCGTGGTCGACATGCTCACCAAGGTGGCCCACTTTATTCCAATAAAGACCACCTACCGTGCAGACCAACTTGCTCAACTCTATGTATCCAGGATTGTCAGTCTGCATGGGGTACCCAAGACGATCACTTCAGACCGGGGATCTTTGTTTACCTCGGCATTCTGGCTACGTCTACATCAAGCCCTAGGAACCGCTTTAAAGCATAGCACCGCTTATCACCCGCAGACAGATGGTCAGACAGAGCGGGTAAATCAAATCTTGGAAGATATGCTACGGGCATGCGCTCTTGCACATGGACCCAAATGGGAATACATCCTACCATACGCGGAGTTTTCTTACAACAACAGCTATCAGACTAGCCTCAAAATGTCACCTTTTGAGGCTCTATATGGACGTAAGTGTCGTACCCCGCTGAACTGGTCACAGACAGGAGACAGCCGAATCTTCGGGACTGACCTAATGATGGAAGCAGAAAAGCAAGTCAAAGAAATTCGAGACAGACTGCAAGTGGCAAAATCTCGTCAGAAAAGCTACTATGACTCAAAGCATCGGCAGATCAACTTCGAACCAGGTGAATATGCTTATCTCCGAGTTACCCCCATGAAAGGAGTTAAAAGGTTTCACACTCGGGGAAAACTTGCACCAAGATACATCAGTCCGTTTCCAGTTATGACCCGAGTTGGCAAGGTGGCGTACCAATTAGAATTGCCTCCCGAGCTATCAGAGGTTCATGATGTGTTCCACGTGTCTCAGCTACGAAAATGCATCGCACCACCTGTAAAGCGGACAGATATGGCAGAACTAGAGCTTGCCAAGGATTTAACATACGAGGAGAAACCCTTGAGAATCTTGGAGGAAATGGACAGAGTCACCCGCAGCAAAATTATAAAATTTTACAAAGTCCAATGGGAGCACCACACCGAGGATGAGGCCACCAGGGAAAGAGCGGATTTCTTAAGGACTGCATACCCATATTTGTTTCCTGAGCAACCGAATCTCGAGGACGAGATTGATCCTAAGGGGGGGAGGTTTGTAACACCCTGGATTTTGTCTTTTCTTTTATTGGGATTTTATTTGGATTTATTGGATAGTTGGTTTTTGCATTTGAGGTTTTCTGTCATTTCTTTTGGACTTACCACTTGGATTTATTTTTGATTTTCTTCCAAGTGGGTTCTTCCATTCTTAAACCCTCCCTAGACCTCATCCCTCTTATAATAATGCCATTGGGTATTTTTATTTAATGGCATTATATGCTTTTTCTCTCTAAAATTACCTATTTTCCCACAGAGCTATGAAGCAACCCCTATTTTTATTGCCCAGAAAATTCCTAGAAAATTCCCAAATATTCTTTGGGTCATGCCTCACCTTCCTATGCAAAAATATCCCATGGTCATTTGGAAAATTTTAGCCCAGGAAAATATTTTTGCTTCTGGACAGAAAAGTCGCTTTGTGAAACAACTATATTATTCCTTGACCTTTTTAATCTGAAATTTTTACCACTTAATGACCTTCCTAAGTAATGCTTAAACACCTAAAACCAGCCCTAGAATCTCAGCCATTTGTCCTCAGCGCTTGGAGCAAGTTTCTGTCCAGAAACTTTTCTTCTTCCTCTTGTCACCTCCATTGCACCAGTTGGCAAGCCCAGCGCGTTTCTCGGCAAAGTGTTGAAGGGACAACACCGTAGACATGATTTGGCAGCGACGAAAGCCACCCCCGTGCCTGTGGACGCGTTGACCGCGTGCAGGCAGGGTGCAGCGCACGCACTCTGCGCGCTCTGCCCGACGGGTTCGATCGGCCGCCGTCCAACCTCTCCTCTCCCGCCACCGCAACATGTCTAGTTCACTCCTGCTACACCCATTCATCTCCCCAGCCCCTCCCTGACCTTCCCCGGCGCCGGAAGGGGGCACGGCGGAAGTGGCCACGGCGCTAGCCGATAGAACAGTGGCTTGCACGCGCGCCCTGTTCCTCCTTAGTGCACCTGCGCTCGAGCCCGCGTGCAAGCACTATGCTTGGCCTCGCCTGCGTCGTCTCCTTGCTCGCCCGAGACCTCACCGCCCCCAGGTCGCCCTCCCGCTCAGCTCCGGCGGAGCCCGATCCCTGCCTCGCCTCTTCCTATAAATAGAGCTCCTCCCCGACCGTTCTAGCCATCCCAAACCTCCTCTCCACTCTCAAATCGATCACTAGTAGCTGGTGGCAACGCCGAGAAGGCCCCTGGCCTTCAAATCTCGCCGGCGACCGCCGCGGATCCCTCTCCTCCGTTCACTCATCCTAGTCCACCTCAGCTTCAACCACTGCCACCAACGAGACCGTAGCAACCTCTTGAGCACGACGGTAGCAAGAACTCACCGGATTGTCGCCGGAAACGCCGACTCCGATCAGCTCCGCCGCCGTCGTCTCTGGAGAAGATCGCCGCGATGCCGTCCTTCCTCCTCAGCTCGAGTTTGGGGTACGTGTTTGACCATCTCGCCGAGCTGAACCCATTCCCCTCCTCTCCGGTGATCGCCGACGTCTCCTCGCCGGAGAAACGCCGACGACAGCGCCACCGCCCTCTGTTTCTCTCTCTCTATTTAATCCTGACATCGGGCCCCACCTGTCATTCTCTCCCTCGCTCCCGAACCGGTACGTAAGTGGAGGCGTATTCTCAAAATACGCCTTCGACGTGGCCGCTCGGTTAAATTCTTTTAAATAGAAATTTTGACCAGATTCTAATCCAACTTTGACCTGCAATAACTTTTAATCTATAAGTCCAAATGATTTGATTCTTTTTGCCACTGGTTTATAAAATTCCAAAGTTTCTGTATACCAAATTTCAGAATTTTTCTTGCTGTTGAGAATTTCTGGTGCAATAAACAGTGTTATGTGACTTTTTCTTTTTGCATTTAATTTAATTTCAGAAGAACCTAGTTGTGTTGGAGAAGGCCAGGAGTACTGTGACACTCCTCTGAACCAAGGCAAGCCACAACATTCATATGCAAGGATGGCATTGCAATGACTTGGTTTAATCGAATTAAATTCATCCTTTATTCACTATTTAAAATAACTTGTTACATAAAGCTTATTGCATAAACTTTATCCTGTCATGTTGATAATTTGTGCAGTAGGATACATACTTTCTTGCTAGTGTGTAGTAGGTATCATGGCATATACTCATATGACGACATGATGCATTTGTTATTCATGATCATGACCCGTGCATCCATTCATACACTATGGCTCGAATCATTTTCTTTTCAAGTTAAACTTGATAATAATCCAACTTGAACATGCAATTGATTGAGTCATGGTGCCACCGAATCGAGCTCACCAGTGCAACCACACTTGCCTGGATGGGGAGGCCCTAATGCGGTCTATTGTCATGCCTCTCGCCGATGCCTCCTACGAGGGAAGGTTGTGCTCTGGCGCTACCCTGGCCCGGTAGGCAGTCATAACCTTGAGGACCCGAGTTTTGATGGTACCAAGGTCCCCGTTTGGGACAGTTTTGATGTTGGCCACGACGGTGGCAGCCACAGAGGTGGCGGGTGTCACATGTTGGCACCAGGGTCACCCAGGACATAGCCCAAAGGGGAGTTTGTCGAAGTGGCCGGGAGAGTGTCATGCAATAGATTGGTTTTGTCGAAATGTCATTGGTCCACCCGAATGGGAGCACGAGGCCATGAGTTCCGTAGTGTGGGTACAGTGTACTAACCTCTGCAGAGTGTATAAACTATCTATAGCTGCGTCCTCGGATATGGACACAGTTCGTAGTAGGTCACACCGTGGGTCAACAGATATAATTAACTTGCACACTAAGCTTCACAAGATAGCACATGCAGAAATGGTGATCGAGGATCACTACGAAAGGTATGAATGTGATCAAGTGAGGATCATGTTGGTAAGTGATGAACGGTGGTTACGCGGTAACCCCGAGATGGTAAGTTGGTCCCAGGGACCATGGCAATGTTTCACGCACACTTCATGTTGATAGTATCATGCTCATGCATTTAACTTGTTAAATGCCCTGTTATTGTTTGTCGCACTTGTTTTGTTTGTTGTGAGCTTGCGAGTACATTCAAAGTACTCACCTGGCTTATCATGCCAGATACAGGAGAAGCCGTGCAAGGAGTTGATGTCGAGTAGTATGTCGCGATCTAGGCCGTGTCCCAGCAGTGTCCCTGTGGAATGGAGTTCCGCTACCTCGTCGTTCCGCTGCCACGTAGTAGTAGTTCCCTTATCATCGAGGCCCCTGCCATGCTTACTAAATAATGTACATAAGTGTAGCCGCACCGTGTGTGCCGCTTGGCCTCGCTCACCATGTAAGATGTGAACCCATGTTTCCGCTAAGAGATCAATAAAGCGGTTGTTTTATGTACCAAGTTGTTGTGTATTGCGAGAAGACTTGATCTCTGGGCTGGCAATGCAAGGTAAACCGGTTGCTCTGAGCCGGGGTGCCACAGATAGATAGATTGCAACAAAAATAAAAAATAAATTAAATAAAGAAAAAGTGCAGAAAAGTATTTTTAGGGTTTTTAATATATTTTAGATAGACCCAGGGGCCATAGTTTTCACTAGAGGCTTCTCTCAAGAAAATAGCATACGGCAGGTAGACAAATTACTGTTGGGCAATTGATAGAAAAGCAAATAATCATGACGATATCCAAGGCAATGATCATGTATATAGGCATCATGTCCGAGACAAGTAGACTGACTCCTGCCTGCATCTACTACTATTACTCCACACATCAACCGCTATCCAGCATGCATCTAGAGTATTAAGTCCATAAAGAACGGAGTAACGCCTTAAGCAAGATGACATGATGTAGACAAAGTAAACTCATGCATGAATAAACCCCATCGTTTTACCCTTAATAGCAGTGATACATACGTGTCATGTCCCTTTCTGTCATTGGGATTGAAAACCGCAAGATCGAACCTATTACAAAGCACCTCTTCCCATGGCAAGATAAATCAATCTAGTTGGCCGAACCAAATCAATAAATTGGAGAAGAAATACGAAGCTATAATAATCATGCATAAAAGAGATCAGAGAAGACTCAAATAATATTCATGGATAATCTGATCATAAACTCACAATTCATCGGATCCAAACAAACACACCACAAAAAGTGATTACATCGGATAGAACTCCAAGAACATCGAGGAGAACATTGTATTGAAGATCAAAAAGAGAGAAGAAGCCATCTAGCTACTAACTATGGACCCGAAGGTCTGTGGTAAACTACTCACGCATCATCGGAAGGGCAGCAAGGTTGATGAACCCCTCTGTGATCGATTCCCCCTCCGGCGGAGTACCGGAGAAGGCCTCCAGATGGGATCTCTCGAGAACAGAAACTTGCCGCGGCAGAAAAAGTATTTCGTGGACTCCTCTAATGGTTTCCTGATTTTTGGGAATTTATAGTGGTGGAATTAGGTCAAACGGAGCTCTGTGGGCCCCACGAGGTACCAGGGCGCGCCTACCCCCCCAGGCGCGCCGTGGTGCCTCGTGGCCCACTGCTTCATCTTCTGGCCCTCTCCCGAAGCTTCCAGTACTTGTTATGTCCAGAAAAAAATCTCCAAAAAGTTTCGCGGCATTTGGACTTCGTTTGATATTGATATTCTGTAAAACAAAAAACAGGCAGAAAACAGCAACTGGCACTGGGCACTACGTTAATAGGTTAGTCCCAAAAATGATATATAATTGCTGTAAATGTATATAAAAACATCCAAGATTGATAATATAACAGCATGGAACAATCAAAAATTATAGATACGTTGGAGATGTATCACGCACAGCTGCTGAAGTAAATTGCTTACCGAGCACACATAATACTTAGGAAATGAACTTCACTGCTGCATGAAAAAGGTCTCATTACACAACCAAAAAGATAGTGCTACCGTGATGCGCACGGAGCAGCTTGAGGATGTAGTGGCCTGGCGGTGCCCTCAAGTAATCAGTCTGCCATGTTTGAGCATGGGGCCCCACTAGGTTGTAGGCGGGATCTCTCGCAGCCTCGGCAAGCGCCGCAAAGAGATGCTCCGGAGCGTGTGCAGCTCCACTTCATTCGTGCCTGTGAGGTCACGGGTAGAACTTGCGGAGGTGTTGGACGTTCCACGGGTTCGGCACTAGGACACCCTCCTCCGTCTCCAGCCATGCTGCGCCAGGCCGAGAAATGTGCACGACCCTGAACGGGCCTTCCCAAATGGGTGAGAGCTTGTGGAGTCCTTCCCTAGAGAGGATCCTTCGCAGGACAAGATCGCCAGCTTCAAGGGTGCGGGGGCATATGTTGCGGCTGTGGTAGCGACGCAGCGCCTGCTGATACCGGGTGGAGCGGATGGTGGCCCAGCGGCATGCCTCCTCGAGGAGGAGCAGATCAGCTTCCCGCGGGCCATCCTGGGGAGCCTCGTCGAAGGCCAGGACCCGCGGGGACCCGTGCTTGAGCTCAAAAGGAAGGACCGCTTCCGCCCCATAAACGAGGAAGAAGGGTGTCGCTGTTGTGCGGATCGACCATAGCACAGACTGGAGTTCATCGAGCCAGCCTTTGCCGTAGGCTGTGAGCTTTTTCTTGAAGCTTCGTGTCTTGAGGCCCTTGAGGACCTCAGCGTTAGCACGCTCGGCCTGGCTGTTGCTTCACCGGTGCGCCATGGAGGCATAGCAGATCTGCGTGCCGAGGTTGGCGCAGTATGACTTGAAGAGGCCGCTGGTGAACTGCGAGCCGTTATCAGTAATGATGCGGTTGGGGACGCCAAAGCGGCACACGAGGCTCTTGATGAACTTGATGGTTGATCCTGCCGGGATGGAGCGGACGGGCTCCACTTCCACCCACTTGGTGAACTTGTTGATGGCGACGTAGAGGTAGCGGTAGCCGCCTGCTGCGCGGGGGAAGGGGCCCAAGATGTCCAGCCCCCAGACCGTGAAGGGCCACAAGAGGGGGATGGTCTGGAGTCCTTGCGCCAGCTGGTGGATCTGCTTGGCGTCGAACTGGCAGGCCTCGCAGGATTAGACCAGCTCCGTGGTGTCTTGAAGCACTATGGGCCAGTAGAATCCACTGCGGAATACCTTGCCGGCGAGAGTGCGCAATGAAGAGTGATGGCCGCAGTCTCCACCATGTATGTCGGCAAGCAGCTCACGCCCTTGCTCCTCGGAGATGCATCGCAGCGCAACTCCATTGGGGTGCTTGCGGTAGAGGTCGCCATCCCTCAGGCTGTAAGGCCCGGCCTGGTGGGTCAAGCGCTCTGCTTCTGTGTCGTCCTCCAAGAGGGTGCCACTCTCCAGGTAAGCTTTGAACTCGGCGGCCCAGCTGTCAGCCTGGGGCTCCAGCGCCAGCAGCAGGCGGGCGCCTGAGGGTGGGCCGCAATTCGCTGCACCTGTGGGGGGTGTGGGCGGGAGTTCTTCATGGAGCGCTATGGCGCTGGTGGCAGGCGGTGCAGCTGATGGCTTCAGGAGCCTTTCCTCGAAGACGCTAGGGTTTTGAGGCTCGCGGCGAGATGCCCGCTTGGCGATGTCGTCTGCTTCCTTGTTGTCGCCGCGAGGGACGTGTTGGAGTTCCATGCCGAGGAAGCGCTTCTCGAGCCTGCGCACCTCCTTCAGGTAGGCGGCCATGTGCTCGTCCTTGGGCTTGTAACTTTTGTTGGAGAAGTTGATGAGGAGCCGCGAGTCTCCCTTGATGAGGATGCGCTTGATGCCAAGAGCAAAGGCAGCGTTGAGCCCGGCAATGAGGCCCTTGTATTCAGCGATGTTATTGGAGACCTTGTCGTTATGCTCGAAGCAAAGTTGTACGGCGTAGTAGAGCTTGTCTCTAGCTGGCGAGGTCAGCACGACGCCAGCCCCCGCGCCCTGCCGGGAGAACGCGCCGTCGAAGTACATGGTCCAGTCGCCAAGGGTGCCCTTCCCGGGCAGGAGGGATTCGTCCTCGCGAGGCTCCTCCTTGTGTGGATCCGTCCATTCCATCGTGAAATCCACCAAGGTTGCGCCCTTAATCATCCTTGTGGTTAGGAATTCCAGCTCGAAGGCCTACAGCTCGATGTTCCATTCGGCGACATAGCCAGTGGCGTTGGGGCTGTGCAGGACCTGCTCCAGTTGATAAGACGTGATCACCTTGATGGGGTGGCCCTGGAAGTAGTGGCGCAACTTCCTGGAGGCGATGAGGAGCGCGAAGAGGAGCTTCCGCTGCATGGGGTACTGCTCGTACGCATCCCACAGCACCGTGCTGACGAAGTAGACGGGGTGCTCGGCGAGGCACGTAGTCGTAGGCGTGACGGCTTGTTCACTGGAAGGCTCGTTAGGCAGCTCGCCAGGGGCCTCCTGAGGGGGACCCAGGCGCAGGTGCGGCCTCGGCAGGTGCTGGCGCGGCCTCGGCAGGTGCTGGCGCGGCCTCGGCAGGCGCAGGTGCGGCTGGCTTCTTCTTGGCGCAGGCCCGCTCCTCCTGTTCCACCACAAGGGCCGCGCTGGCCGTCTGGGGGGGTGGCTGCCAAGTATAGGAGCAAGGGCTCACGAGGGCACGGGGCAACCATGATGGGAGGGCTTGTCAGGTACTTCTTGAGGTCCTCGAAGGCCGCGTCAGCTTCAGGCGTCCACTTGAAGGGGACCGATCTCTTCATGAGCTTGAAGAACGACAGGGCTCTTTCGCCAAACTTGGAGATGAAACGCCCAAGCAAGGCCATGCATCCCGCGAGGCGCTACATCTCCTTGAGGTTCCGGGGAGGACGCATCTGCTCGATGGCCTTGATCTTCTCGGGGTTGGCTTCGATGCCGCGGTGGGAGACCAGGAAGCCAAGCAGCTTGCCAGAAGGAACTCTGAAGACGCACTTGGCGGGGTTGAGCTTGAGGTTGACCTTGCATAGGTTGGCAAAGGTTTCTTCGAGGTCTGCGATGAGGGAGCACGATTTGTAGCTCTTCACAACGATGTCATCGACGTAGGCGTCTGCATTCCTTCCCATCTGGGGCCCCAGGGCGATGCGCATCAGCCTCTGGAAGGTGGCTCCTGCGTTCTTCAGGCCGAAGGGCATGCAGATGTAACAGTACACTCTGCAGAGGGTGATGAAGGCCATCCTCTCTTTGTCTTCCTTCGCCATCTTGATCTGGTGGTAGCCTGAGAAGGCATCCAGAAAGCACAGCAACTCACACCTAGCAGTGGAGTCCACGATCTGGTCGATTCGTGGCAGCGGGAAGGGGTCCTTTGGGCAGGCCTTGTTGAGGCTGGTGAAGTCGACGCAGATCCGCCCCTCGCCGCTGTGCTTGGGGATCACAACAGGGTTGGCGAGCCACTCGGGGTAGCGCACCTCGCGGATGACTCCTGCCTCCTATAGCTTCTGAACTTCCTGAACGATGAACTCTTGCTTCTCGGGCGCTTGGCGCCGTGCCTTTTGTTTCATGGGGCGTGTGTTGGGGCACACCGCTAAGTGGTGCTCGATCACCTCCCTCGGCACACCGGACAAATATGATGTTGTCCATGCGAACACATCAGCATTTGCCCGGAGGAAGGCGACGAGCGCGCCTTCCTATTTGGGGGAGAGACCATTGCCGACGGTGAAGGCAGGACCGGAGCCACTGCCGTCCACCGACACCTTCTTCATCTCGGCGCGTGCCTGAGAGAACAGTTGCTTCTTCTTCGCGGGTGTCGGCTCGGCAGGCTCGACGTCGTCCTTGTCGGCGGGGTGAGGGGTGGCGGTAGCCTTGTAGGCGCGCTCGAGGGAGCGCACCGTGTCCTTCTTGTGACAGCGGACGGTGATGGTGTCGCTGCAGCCCGACATCTTGAGGGTGTTGTAGGCGTGGTGGGTCACCGCCATGAACTTGGCGAGCGCGGGGTAGCCCAAGATGGCATTGTAGGGCAAGCCGATGTGCGCCACGTCGAAGTCGATGAGCTCGGTGCGGTAGTTCTTGCGGGTGCCTAAGGTGACGGGAAGGTGCACTTGCCCCAGAGGCAGGGTGGAGCCGTCGGTCATGCCCGAGAAGGGCCTCGTCGGCATCAAGCGCTCGTAGGGTACCTGGAGCTTCTCGAAGGTCTCTATGGAGATCACGTTGATGTCCGCGCCACAGTCGATGAGCGTCTTGTTGACGGCGACGTTGTTGATGGTGGGCATGCACAGCATGGGGATGGTGCCCACAGCCCTCGTGGACTTGGGGTGGTCCTTGGTGTCGAAGGAGATCGCGTACTATGACCACTTGAGGGGCTGGGAGGTCTTGGGCCCCGGTAGGGCCGCGTTCACCTCGCGACAGAACTGCTTGAAGTGGCGGTTGGATGAGGGGGCCTAGGCCCCGCCGAGGATGCATGCCACCTTGCGAGGCTCCTGGTAGCCCGCAGCGTTCTCGTCAGGGAGGTTGCCGTTGTTCCTGCCAGGGGGCGGCGAGGCAGCGTTAGCTTGAGAGTTGGCCTGCCGCGGCTGGTCACGCCAGCCTTGCCGATAATTTTTGTTGCCGTTGTTGTTGCGGTCTCCCCAGCGGTTGCCGCTGCGGCCGCCTCTGCGGCCTGCGCCGCGCTCGTTGCGGCTGTCGCGAAGCAGTTTGAGCTCTTGGCAGTCCTCGGTGCTGTGGGAGTGCATGTTGTGGTAGGCACAGAAGGGGCGCTCGTCCCTCTTGGCCTCGTTGCGGTCGAGCCCGCGCTTCTGCTCAGGCTCCGCCGCAAGCACGGCGAGGCCCTTGCGCTTGGCGTCTTGGCGGCGTCTAGTGCTGCGTCAGGGTCGTTGTGAGCGAAGAGGCGGCCCTCTTCAACCTTGGCGCACTTGTCGGCGAGGTCGAATAGCACGACCACTGTGTCGATCTCATTGTTGATGGAGAGTTTCTCGCGCATCTTGACATCAGTGACGCCGGAGGAGAACGCAATGATGATCGCGGCGTTGGAGGCGCGCGGGATCTTGTTGCGCACTTGTCTGAAGCGCTGGATGTACTTGCGGAGGGTCTCGCCTGGGTGCTGGCGCACGGCTTGCAGGTCGTTGAGCGTGAGAGGGCGCTCGTATGTGCCCTTGAAGTTGGCGACGAACTGTCCGCACAGTTCGGATCACGAGGAGACATAAGCTTCGGGGAGGTTCATGAGCCACGAGCGCGCGGTGTCCTTGAGGGCCATGGGGAACGAGATCGCCAAGACCTTGTCGTCACCGCCCACAGCTTCGATGCCCAAGGTGAAGAGCTGCAGGAACTCCACGGAGTTGGGAGCGCCATCGTAGCGGGGAGGCAGCTCTGGCTTGAACTTCACGGACCACACCACACGGCGTAGCTCGCGAGTGAAGGCGTGGCAGCCCCCACTACTAGAGGCGACGCCACCGGCGAGAGCGGCGCGGTTCTGGTGCCCTGCCGGTGCGACGTCCTGGATGGTGCGGTCTTGGCGTTGGCACTGCTGCTCAAGGATCACGTGCTCGTTTGGCTCCGCGCGCCGGACGATCTGGCAGCTCGCGTCATCGCGGTCCGGCGAGGACGCGTCGTGGGATGGTTCCCGCGTGCACGCGCTGCGGCGATGTCCCACGCCGTCGTCGATCGGAGGAGGCGGAGGGGGCGCACCATGTCCCGCCGCTGTGCCCCACGGCGACAGAGGCGGGAGCGAGCGGGAAGGCGTCGGGGCATCTCCAGCGGCGTTGACGAGCTCGATGATGCGTGTGAGCCAGGCGTCGTACCTGGCCTTGGTGGGACGGTAACACAGCAGCTCGCGTGCCATGAGCAACGCGGGCTGTGGATCCGGCGGGTCGCGGCGGGCGAGCGAGGATGCTGTGGTAGTGCGGCCGGGCGGCTACACGGAATGGTGAAGGGAAGAAGCTTGCTCCTCCCCGCCGCGGGGTCGGTGGCGGTGCCGGTGCACCCACGGCGGTTGTCGTTGCCGATGGGCTCCGTGCGGACCACCCTGGTAGCCCTGTGCAAGGCGCGCTCGCGTCGGGCGTCGGCCATGTCGATGTCGAGGTCGAAAGCGCGGAAGCTGGCCTCCTACCTGGCGCGCCAAATATCGGAGAGTGGGCTCCAAGAACCCTGGTTCGAATACTGGGGGCCTGCTCGCTACCTATCGACCGGACGGTGACCTTGGCGAGGCTACGGCGAGCGGAGCATGACGGGAACGCACACGCACAAGGCACGGCAGGGACACGAGGAACTACCCAGGTTTGGGCCACCGAGCGGTGTAAAACCCTACTCCTGCTTGTCTGGGATTGCTGTGGTGATAGAGCTCTTGCGTACAAGGTAGAAGGAGGTGGAATTGATCGACCCCCTCTAAGGTAGCAGCACTGCCCTTTATATAGCTACCTTGGTCCTCTTCCCCGAAAATATTGGCGGGGAAGGGTTGCCACACAACGGCAGTTCAAAGGGGGATGGACACTCAGTCTTATCCTGTCAAAAGTAGTCTTCGTCTGCAAAGAAGCCATCCATGACGTGCTGGTGGGCTCGCCGATGACATCTGCCCTAGCGTGTCGTGTCATGGTGGTCTTCTTACACCAAAGTGGTAAGCTTTGGGACTTGCTTTGGGGGAGGCAGCTGCAGCTGCTCCTTTATCACCAAAGAGGAAATCCTTCCTGACCCCGACCGCGCCTGCTGGCACGGCCCCTGTCGCTGTCGTCTTGTGCAGATGCGTCACCCACGTGGTGGGCACGCAGCCACGCACCCGGCGCTGCGCGGCTCCCACGTGCAGAGGGCCTCGTGGGAAGCCACCTCGCGAGGCTGCCTGTCGCAGAAGGTGGTCTTCAATAGCGCCTCCCCTTGTGGAGAGGGCCCTCATGAGGCCTGGCCCTCGCGAGGCGTCTTGCTCCGCGGCGCCCATGGCTGGGCCGCCTCTCGGTTTCTTCGCCAGGTGTTGCTTCCTGGGCCGCAGGCAGATGGCCTGTGGTACCCTGGTTCCCACTGGGCCGACAGGAGGAGGCATTCTGGCAGTCTTTAGATGGCAATGCGGAGTATGAGGATGCGTTGGAGCACGACCGCATGGCATAAGAGCAACGTACCACCGATTTGTGCCGCTAGCAGGTCATGGAGGAGGAGCAGTGCACCGCCGCTCTGCGTTGCGAGCAGAGCGCCCGCAACTGGGCCGACTACGTGGAGGCCGGCGCCAGGCGAATAGCCCTAGAGGCTATCGGGCACGCACGCGTGCGCGATGCTGAATTTTACTACCAGCTCGTCAAGTGGGTTTCCCGCTTAGATGCCGAAGCTTCGTTGGACCACACCGGAATGGAAAGGGCCAACGGGCGTGAGCAATGCGCCCTATCGCACCTCTGGCAAGTCCAAGGCAAGGAGGAGGACGTCGGTGCCGGTGTTTAGAGTGTGCCGCAGATGACGGCCAACATTGTCTAGTTAGCTAAGAGTAAGTTAGTAGTTCTACACTAGAGTATTAGTGGGAGTAGATAGTTGAGTTGGCTATGATGGTTGTCAACGTGGAAGTACAGTACTGTATCTCTGAATCAGACCTGTTAGTTTGCTCTGAATGTTGAACTTTCTGTGTGAACATTTGGAATGAGTTGTTATTTTTTTTAAATGGGTTGTATTTGTCCGCCACAGATTTGGAGGCTGACTTGTGGGACTACTAGATTGACGCGCACACAAGGCTTTGTCAACTTAGTCAACAAATGATTGTGGCAGCAAAAGCCGTTGGATGTCAATCCAACGTCTATCGTGCCTTTTCTATCTTTTGTCTTCTTCCTCCAGGCTCCAGCCGCCCAAACCAAACCAGCGCCGGCAGCATCGCCTGCTCCCGCCTTCTGTGGCTGGCTGCGCAGCCGCGCAAGCATCGCTGTCCCACCGTACCCTAACCGGCTCCAGGAGATCTCTCTACCCCCCCACCCACCCCACCTCCTATTATTCTTCGACGGCGGCATCCCCACCCCGCACCAACCCTCGTACTCCCCTCCGCTTGCGACCACACTGCCGCATCTTCCCCGGCTCCTGTTCGTTCCCGTCCGAGGCCTCGCCGTCGTCCTCCGCCTTGTTGCGGTCACCGCGGCGCCACTCCCTGGCATTGTCAACATGGTCAACAAACGACGGGAATCGGGTGAGGACTATACGTTGAGAGGATGACAGTAGGGACACCCAGGTCCATAGCCGTACGCAAACAAGTTCCTCCTTATTACATGAAAAAAATGCTTCCTCCTAATGGTTTGCTGACATCTGGGACCTACGACATTGTCAACGTAGTCAATAAATGACAGAATTGCACAAGGAGCCACTGACACCTGGGACCCAGTAGCTCGAGCAGTTTTTGTTGTAGTTGTTGAGACGGAGCAGGGCATCAACTGGGCTATGCGGTGTCTGTGGCCCGTCAAGCCCAGGCTTTTATTTTAGGGACAATTTCATTTTTGCCCCTAGTTGGAACCTACCCACGGGGTTTGCCCTTACTTTTTGACTCTGCTCAGTTTTGCCCTTAGATTTGCCCCCGAGGTCGCCTGAATGCCTTTGACCGTTTGACCAGTACTTTGAAAATTCATAACAAATTCATATGAACTCAGAAAAATGCAAATAAGATATCAAAATGTTCAGATAAACATTACCTTTATGTGCATGTCATTTGCATTCAGGACAAAACTACCGTTTAAACTACCCGAGGTTATTAATGTTAATAACATTATTAAAAATAAAAAGGTATAAATAATAATTTTTCATGAATAAAAATTACATGCAAATGTAGGTGATGTTTTCTGAACATCCTGATATCTTATTTGCATTTTTCTAAGTTCATATCAACTTGTTATGAATGTTCAAACGACTTTGACCATTATTTTGAAACTTCATAACAAGTTGATATGAACTCAAAAAAATGCAAATAAGATGTCAGAATGTTCAGAAAACATCACCTACATTTCATGTAATTTTTATTCATGAAAAAGTATTGTTTATACCTTTTTATTTTTAATAATGTTTATAACATTAATAACCTCAGGTAGTTTAAATAGTACTTTTGTCCTGAATGCAAATGACATGCACATAAAGGTAATGTTTATCTGAATTTTTTGATATCTTATTTGCATTTTTCTGAGTTCATATGAATTTGTTATGAATTTTCAAAGTATTGGCCAAATGGTCAAAGGGCATTCGGGCGACCTCGGAGACAAATCTAAGGGCAAAACTGAGCAGAGTCGAAAAGTAAGGGCAAACCCCGTGGGTAGGTTGCAACTAGGGGCAAAAATGCATTTGTCCCTTTATTTTATGTTTACAACATCACGAGCCCAACTGTTTTTTTTTGTCTGTGAAAATGACTAGTGCTCCTTTTTTCGTACAATACCCTACACAGGCCGATTTGTTGTTCTCCGCCCTGCTGGGCTGCAAATCTTTCAAGACGACGAGGGATACATTCGGCCTGGCCATAAAAAAAGGCTGTAAATTTTATAAGTAATATGAAATGGTCTGTAAACATATAAAAACACATAAAATGGGCAATTAGTTTCAAATTGCGGATTTTCTTTTATTTTTTGATATTTCATATTTCATTGGATTTTAACATAATTTAAATATATTTTAAAATTAGTTTTTATCGGGCTCGAAATTTCGGGACTAAAAATAGTTCAAAAATTTCAATGAATTATTGTTGAATTTTTTAACTCTGTCCTTGCCAGAAAATGGGCAGGAATTCTAAAAAATAAAATGAGCTGCAATAAAATCTGTAATAATTAGCAAATCATATGTAAATTTCGAAAAAAATAGCAAATGGGCTATACGCTGTCCGCCACAGATGTTATGCTGATTTGTGGGCCTACTAAGTTGACGTGTACGCAAGGATCTGTGAACTTATAGTCAACACACGATTCTAGCAGCAGTGGCCGTTGGATGTTCATCGAACGACCGTCGTGCTTCTTCAATCTCTGATCTTCTTTCTCCAGCCACCCAAACCAGCGCCAGCAGGACCGCCTGCTCCCACCTCCCATGGCCGGCTGTGCTGCCGCGCAGGCCTCACCGCCCCACCCTACTCCCATCGCTGGCCAGCCATCCCTCTACTCACCCACATCTCCTATTATTCTCTGGCAACGACAGCCTCACACCGCAGCCGAACTAGTAAACCCTCGTACCCCCTCCGTGTGGGCAGCCACTGCCAAGTCTTCCCCGGTTCCGGGTCTTTCCCTTCCTAGAAATCGCCATGGTCCACCGCCTTGGTGCTCTCGGCATGGCGTCGTCAACGTGGTCAACGAACGACGGCCATCGGAAAAGGACTGTACGTGAAGAGGCCGACAGCTGGGACCCACGAGGTCCATGGTCGCACGCAAAGAATTGCCTGCATATTACGCACAAGAAAAATGATTCCCCGTGCTATCTAGGACCCACCAGCTACATCTTCGCACGCAAGGACGTGCCTCCTTATTGCAAGCAAAAAAAAATGATTCCGCCCCCTAACAGTTGGGACCCACCATCTACATCTTCGCATGAAAGGAAGTGCCTCCTTATTACAAGCAAATAAAACATTGCTTCCTCCTAATGGTTTCCTGACATCTGGCTCCCACACCATTGTCAACGTAGTCAATAAACGAGAGAATTGCACGACGAGCGGCTGACACCAGGGACCCAGCAGCTCGCGCAGTTGTTTTTTTGTTTTTAAGACGGAGCAGGGTATCAACTGGGTTGTGCTAGGCCTGTGGCCCGTCTAGCCTAGTCTTTTATTTAATGTATACCACAAGACCAGCCCAGATATTTTTTTTATTCGTGAAATGGCTAGCCCAGTTTTTTTTTTGCACAATACCCAACCGAGGCCTACTTGCTTTTCTCAGCCCTGCTGGGCTGCAAATCTTTCAAGACGGGGAGGGATGCATTTGGCTTGCCCAGAAATGTCCTATGCCCCTTAAAAAAGAAAATGGCCTATAAGTAATAAGAAATGGGCTGTAAATTTAAAAAAAACACAGCAAAATGGTAATTAGTTTCAACTTTCGTTTTATCCGGATTTTGAGATTTTAAATTTCATTGGATTTTTTTGCTGTGAAAATTTCATTGGATTTTTAATTAATATAATTTTATTTTTCAAATTAGTTTGAATCTGACTCGAAACTTCGGGATTAAAAACAGTTCAGAGCCACCGAAATATGCAAAATTTCATTGAAATTTTTAACTGTGGCCAGAATATGGACTGTAATGCTAACAAAAAGAATATGTGCTGCAAAAAATTTCTTAAGAATGAGCAAATGGGCTGTAAATTGTTAAAAATAATAGCACATGGGCTCTATGATGTTTGCCATAGATTTGGAGGCTGACTTGGGCCTACTAAGTTGACGCGTACGCAGGGCTTTGTCAACATTAGTCAACAAACCATTCGTTACTCAAAAAAAGTCAACAAACCATTCTAGCAGCAGTGATCATTGGATGTTAATCCAACGGCTGTGCTACTTCTTCAATCTCTGATCTTCTTGCTCCCGCCGCCCAAACAAGTGCCGGCGGGACTGCCTGCTCCCGCCTCCCGTGGCCGGCTGTGCTGCCGCGCAGGCCTCACCGCCCCACCCTACTCCCATCGTTGGCCAGGCCATCCCTCTACTCACCCACACCTCCTGTTATTCTCCGGCGACGGCAGCCTCACACCACAGCCGAACTAGTAAACCCTCCTACTCCCCTCCGCGTGGGCAACCACTGCCAAGTCTTCCCCGTCTCCGGGTCGTTCCCTTCCTAGGCCTCGCCGTCATCCACTGCCTTGGAGCTCTCAGCACGGTGTCCTCAACGAGGTCAACGAACAACAGCCATCGGAAGAGGACTGTACGTGGAGAGGTTGACAGCTGGGACCCACGAGGTCCATGGTCGCATGCAAGGAAATGCCTCCTTATTAAACGCAAGAAAAATGATCATATCTGCATTGCCCTTTCATCTGCGAAATTTCATCTTTCTTTTAACTATGGTGGAATTCAATGAACTGTTAGCACTTCATTGATCAATCTGGCTCGTGGATTGCCAGAACTTTGAAAATCCATCATGCTGTTATCAAGATCAGAAATACACAAATTTCAGGGAAGCAACAAGAACATCGGGTAACAGATTTCATCTCCTACCCACACAAATAATTTTCAGTAATAGAACTCATCTACTACAAATTATATTGTGCAACACCCATACATCTCTATGTATTCTAGATCGTAACCTGCATCTACGCATAGCATGGCTCATGATGCCACTGTAGGGGAACGCAGCAGAAAACAAAAAATTTCTGACCTACGCACTGGCCCAGAACCACTATGAAGACTGCATACAAGGTTTCGATCCGATCGTTATCGACTCGTAGCGCAGTGGAAGTAGAGTTGATGTAGATCATCGATGCAGATCCCCGCAGCTAGGATTTACAACCTCCCAACCGTGAGGATGTTCTCCATTGTCTGCTCGTCGAACAGCCCTCTGGTAGGCGGTCGGACAGTCCCTCGGACGGTGTCACGGATAGCCCTTCGGGAGGACCCTCAAAACTCGGACGGTCACTCGGACAGCCCTTCGGGAGGCACCCTCGAACAGCCCCTCGGGAAAAAAGATTGAACCTACGACCTCTCTACGGGGTTGCACACATACGGTGTCATCTATCCGGCAAGGCTTCGCCGTCCAGAACTAGTTCCCACTGGAACCCAGACAGCCTTTCGGCTCTACGAAACTCTTTTCGTGGGAGGGAGAGAAGAAGCCAGATCATTGCATGGCATTGTGTGAGAGAGATGGAGTGAGTGTGGAGAGCTCCTCTCCACCTCTATTTATAGGAAAACCAAGGGGTAGGGTGCCACTTGAAATACCAAAATGCCCCCAAAATATGTCGTTCACAAGGGCATAAATGAGAAGGCAAGTGGGGCAAGTGAGGCTCCATGGAGGAGCCCCCTCTTGGCCGGCCACCCCCCATGTGGGTCCCCCCAAAGGGGGTTCCTTAGTCCCCAAGTCCTTCTAGAAGCCTTTTGGGAAAAGCCCTAAAAGGTGGCTTTCCATAAAGTAACCAAAAAGTGATTTTCACTATTCATGGAAACATTTTTCCGCGACCGTTAAATCCGAAAATATTTCTGTAGATCTTAGAACATTTCCAGTACCCACTAAAATAATTTTGGGCGCATTCCGAAACAATTCCGGATTAGTGATTTTCATCTGCGAAAAGCAACCAAACCGGTTCCGGCAGCTCCGGAACATTTCCGGGTTTTTTCTCCGGAAAAATCCCAGAAGTTCCCAGAAAAATTCTGGCACCCTCCAAGAATTTCCAGGCATGTGCCGAAACCATTTGGACTTAATGGTATACTCCGAAACAACTTTTTGGTTTTACCGAAACTCTTCCAGTGTTCTCTCTCCGGAACTTTTCCGTCGTCTCCGAAATTTTTCTGGTGACTTTCTCTCAGACTCCCTATCTAGTATTCAACAAATAGATGACCCTTAAGCGTGTGACCCTATAGGTTCGGTGAAGCATAGACATGACCGGAACTCTTTCCGATCAATGATCAACATCGGAGCCGTGGACACCCATATTGACCCCTATACCCACACGAATAAATATTCGAGTGAACCTCCAGTTTGCCGTGTGCTATTCCTATTGCATCGCGATATGTTACAAATACCTGAGGTGAGAATCATCGGCATCCCCGTGGATCAACACTTGTCGACAATGCCAGTTACATCGTTACCGGTTTTGTTCTCTTTTCTCATTTCCGTGTTCCGACATCCCTGTGATCAAATCACAACGTGTCTGGCCAGACGATGGTGGATACCGTAACACCGAGAGGGCCCAGAGATATGTCTCCATCGTCAGAGGAGCTGCAGGATCGAAAGTATGTCTAAAGGGGGGGGCTGATTAGACTACTTGACCAAATAAAACCTAACCTTTTCCCAATTTTAGTTGTGGGCAGATTTTAGCAATAGTACATGTCAAGCATCACCCTACACATGCAATTCTAAGAGTATAGCAGCGGAAAATAAGCAATTGCATATGTAAGTAGAGAGGGGATTGGAGATTTCAAACGCAATGAAGACACAGTGGTTTTTGGCGTGGTTCCGATAGGTGGTGCTATCGTACGTCCACGTTGATGGAGACTTCAACCCACGAAGGGTAACGGCTGCGCGAGTCCACGAAGGGTCCACGAAGAAGCAACCTTGTCTATTCCACCATGCCTTACATCCACGAAGGACTAGCCTCACTCGGGGTAGATCTTCACGAAGTAGGCAATCTCCTTGCCCTTACAAACTGCTTGGTTCAACTCCACATCAGGTTGGAGGCTCCCAAGTGACACCTAACCAATCTAGGAGACACCACTCTCCAAAAGGTAATAGACGGTGTGTTGTTGATGAACTCCTTGCTCTTGTGCTTCAAATGATAGTCTTCCCAGCACTCAAACAACTCCTCACAGATTTGGCTATGGTGGAAGAGGGATTTGAGTGAAAAGCAACTTGGGATAGGCTAGAAATAAATTTTCAAATGGTAGGAATGGAATAGCTTGATCTCAACACATGAGTACGTGGTTCTCTCTCAGAAAATGTATGGTGGAAGTGTAGGCACGTTCTGATGGATCTCCTTAGTAAGAAGGAGGTGGTGGAGGGGTATATATAGCCTCCACACAAAATCCAACCATTCAACACTTTTGACCCAACTCGGTGGCACCGAAACAATCATCTCGGTAGCACCGAACAGTGTAAAAGATATGAACTTTAGGAATCTCGGTGGGACCGATACGAACATCTCGGATGGACCGAAGTGCAATGGCTAGGGCAATCCTCATCTCGGTGGCACCGATTGCATCAACTCGGTAGTGCCGAAGTGAAGCAATAAGGCAACAGAGAGTTGGCAAGCCATCTCGGTGAGACCGATTTGAAAAACTCGGTGAGACCGAAGTAAGTGCAAACGATTATAGAGAGTTGGCAAGGCCATCTCGGTGAGACCGAGATCCATTTCGGTGGATCCGATTTGTTAGGGTTTTGACAGTGGCTAAGTCTTGGATGAACTCGGTGGGGTCGGATAGGAAATTTCGGTGGGGCCGAGTTAGAATGTAGGTTCTGGACATATTTGGGATTGAGAGAGTGGTTGAGGGTTTAGGAGTACTGTCACTAAGCATTTGAGCAAAAAGACCATTAAGCAACACCTCGTCCCCTTTTAATAGTATTGGCTTTCCTATGGACTCAATGTGATCTTGGATCACTAAACCAAAAATGTAGAGTCTTGATCTTTTGCCAATCCTTGTCCTTAGCATTTTGAGGGGTCCACGTCTCTAGTCCATGCCATGCCAATCATTGAACATCCTGAAATCTTTAACTTCAATGGACATTAGTTCAATGAGATATATGTTGTTATGAATTACGAAAACCACCGAGGGAGCAAATGTGCTTTCAATCTCCCCCTTTTTGGTAATTGATGACAACATATAGATCAAAGCTTCGACAAATGATTAAATGAATGAAATACATCGTCGCTTTGAGAAGTATGTGATAAGCAAGAGCTCCCCCTAAATTTGTGCATTATTAAAAATTTGCGTTTGAATGCAAATGCACAATCGATTAGGCTTATGGGTCACTCTTCCATGTCACATACATCTTGGTGGAGCGCGCAAAATGATATGATTGGAATAGAAAGCACGCATCACCAACATAAGTGAGTGATCATATAAGATAATAATAGAGATAAACATAGATCATCACAATAAGCATAATATGATCATCACATGAGGTAGCTCACAAATATAAGCAACATATTAACTGTAGCAAGCACACACAGAACAAAGTACCAATAAGCAAATAAGTGGCAAAAGAACTCTCGAGAGAAAAACCAACGACTAAAGCACTCTCTCTCGAACCCTATGATCTATACAAATTCTCCCCCTTTGGCAACAAGTACCAAAAAGATCGAACTGTATAGGACTAGTCGGCACTCTAAGCACGGTCCTCCGAAGATCCTGAAGGTGATCTCCTACTGGCAGCTCCGGTGTGCGTAGACGGCATAAAAAGAAGTGCATCCGCGAAGGCTTCTGCAGACGTTTGCTGGGCTGGTGGAGTGGAGACCGGTGGGGGCACTGAGGCAGTAGCAGCTGGTGCAGATACTGTGGTCCTCGGATCCACAATGGGTATCGCAGCAGACCTGGCTGCTCTGGGCACTGTCTGAAATTGCCTGTGTGGTTGGTCTGTCATCTCCACTGTCATGTGATGGGGTAGTCTTGACAGCATCAACGTCATTCTGCAGTTGCTCTACGGTAGTCTGAATCTCTGTCACCTTCACATCAAGATCATGAAATTTTGTCTCAATAATCCGCTCAAAACTAGCCTGGGTCTGGGTGAGGTTGACCAAACTTCGCTCAATCCTCAGAGTGGCTTCAAGTAGATATGTCATTTGATCCTTGGGTGTCTTGAGATTGGCGATAGGAGCATTTGGAGCTGATGCCTCCTGAGCTGCTTTTGCTTCCTTTGCTATGTCGATCTTCTCTTGGGCTTGTGCTGAAGTGGGATGCGAAGGATCCATCACTATCACATTGTCCTCAAACTCTGGACGGAGTGGCAAGTGCTCTCGATCAAGAAGGTATGTGCTGGTTCCAACCTTGGAATTGATCAAAATCTGAATATGTGGGGCATATTCGCACGATCTCTTCTGATCTGCTGCAGTCCTCTTGATAGTCTCTACTATCAGGCTCATCACCTTGAACTTCTGAGGTGTATCAAACAAATGCAGCAAATTGATGGAGTGGCCATGAATCATTTTGTCATCTCCTGACTTGGGTAGCAGAGTGTACCGCAAAATGATGTTCGTTGTGGCTAATCCTGGGAGCAGATGCTTCACTGATCCAAGTTTGTGAGTCTCAAGGTCCTTCTGAGGAATTGCAGTATACATGTTGGCCATGGAGTTGTGATCCATCTTGAGCTTGGCATAGATATCAATGTCATCATCCTCTTCCTTGGGTGCTCCAAGAAGACTTGCCCACTCAGAGATGGTGGACTGGTATCTGATACCCTCAGTCATCCATATAATGCGGCCATCTGGATAGAAGTGTGCAGTAGAGTAAAACTGCATGACCATCTCATCATTCCACTTGGTCAACTTCTTACCGACAAAGTCATCAACTCCTGCAATCCTGAAGCTTTCATGGACATGGGGGAAGTGGTCCTCATTCTCATCAATGTATTCCCAATCCACCCATTTCATGTCACTGACTATGGGCTTCTTATCAAGCAACACTGTCTCATAAAAATCTTGTTGTTCATGAGTGTGAAAGCGATAGTCACATGCTGTCCTTCTCCTTATAGCATAAGGATCTGTCAATCTCCACTGACGCAGCCCTTTATCCTTCCTCAGCATCATGTTTTCTGCGACTGGGTGTGCATTGTCATGGTCTGGTATCTTTGGTTTCAACTTTTTGAGCACTAGAGGCTCTTCATCAACATTTGACTCAGGCACTGGGGCCTTGTTCTTCTCTGCGGCTGATATGTTCCTGGTAGATCTCTTTGGTGCTGACACCTTTGGCTTGGCCTTGGGGGCAGCAGTCTTAATTGCACCTGACATAAGCTTTTGAGTTTTTGCAGGGGGTGCATTGGCTGTTGGCTCTTCCTCCTCTTCTTCCGCATCAATCATCATGGACGGTCTTCCAATCACTCGGGCAATAGTTTTCCTTACTCTCTTCTTCTTGGTTCCTCCAGCTGCCTCTGTGTTACTAGGCTCTTCAAGAGTGAATTGCATAGTTTGCTGAGGCACTTTCCTCACAGCAGTCCTTTCTTTGGCAGTTGAAGGCTTGGTGTTGTACTCCTTAGCAAGCACTACTCTCTTTTTCTTAGATGCAGCTTCACTTGCAACAAAATCCTCATCCTCACTGTCAGAGGTTTTCTTCTTCCTTGTTCTTGTTGTAGCTTTGGGAAGATCTGGAGAGCTCCTCTCTCCCTCATAGAAACTTTCAGCTGTGCTTTACCCTTCACTCATTTCTGCATTCTTCTCTGGCCTGTTCTGACTGTCACTGCTGGGATCTGACATCTTGCTGAGCTGACCCTGTGAATGGATAGGTATGGGCAGAGTAGATGAGTCATCACAAAAAGCAGATAATTTTCATAAAATTTGAGTTCAACTCTTAGTTTCATGTTTTCACAAGATACATATCGGATGGACCGAGTTGATCATCTCGGTGATAACGAAGCACACTACAGAAACCTTACACGCCACTTCGGTCAGACCGACATGGGGTTCGGTGGCTCCGAGATGCTAGGGTTTCACTGAGACTTTACTTTCGGTCTCACCGATTCGTACAAATCTGTGGCGCCGAGACGTACTAGTGCTATGGTCAGAGACCAAATCGGTAGGACCGAAAATTTCAAATCGGTCGGTCCGAGATGCATTCGGCGGAAACTTAAACCTAAAAATTTCACTCGAATCTAATCTACGGAGTTTTTAGTGTAACAGGAGTGCTCAATCCGTGGCTTGAATTCAGGCAGTCCAATCGTGCATTGAATCGGAAAAGGGAAGCACGAAAGGGATCGAATCTCACCCTAACTTGGTGGAGATCCTCTACGGCGGCAATGGCGGAGGAGATTCCCGTTGACGGTGGCGGAATCCGGCGGCGAGAGCTCGCTGGAGACGACGGCGATGTCCGGAGACGAGGGCGACGGCAGTGACGGGGAGCGGGAACGAGTGGGGTCGAGAAATTTCAACCGTTCGGTCCGCGCGATATATATACCCATACGCTATCGGGGGCGCCGAGTTGAACAACTCGGTGGCACCGATATGTGTAACTGCTCGCAGTATAGCACATCGGTGGCACCGAAATGGTTCAATTCGGTAGCACCGAGATGGAAAACCTAGATCAATCTAAGTGATTTCGGTTGGACCGAGTTGGAGTGAATTGGTTCTGCCGAAATCATTTAGAAGGTTTTGGAGGTTCAGCCCTTTCAGATCGGTGGCTCCGAGTGCTCCTCACCCGGAGGGTCCGAAAATGACTTGTTCAATTTTTGTGATGCAGCAAGAATAGAATTTGAGACAAGAAAGCATAGATAGCTAGAGAAGGTACTTATGCATTCTTGTACATCCACTTGGCCAGAAAAACCAAGACAATCAAAACAACAAATGGATGTCCTCGAATGATGAACACATGCAAACCAACATGCTCACACAATAAGATAGCAAATGAAATATGTGTCAAACATGCACAACCAATTCTAGCATCTATCAAGCAATGGCGATGACTAGGTCATCTATATATGAGTATATTGACTTAGGAGCCAAATGAGAACATTTGATCATAGGTCATACTCATCGTTTAAGCACAAGTGGGGTTACCACTTTTACATAAAGCATTAATGTGTTCACACCATTAGAGTTGCTTTAGCTCAATTGCTTAGAGCAAAGCTCCCTCTAGATGTGATATTCCCCCTAAGAGAGATGAACTAACCTTGGGTTTTGTCGATGATTACTTCATGTAGATGTTGAAGATGTGGATGCTCAATGTTGATGTAGACCATCAAGAGTTGGGAGCAATCCTTTGGAGGTTTGTTCTTTCAATACCTACATGGGTTAGTCCCACACAAGGAACATACAAGGACATCCATAGACATAGAGTGAAAGACACATATGATGATGTCCATGAATGCATTAATTACCTTGTCCCTTGCCTTACCAACAAGAGGGTTTGTGACTCCATGAACAAGTGCAAAATGTGGAAGTTGGTTGCACAAGTTTTTGCCATAAAGAATATGAGTGAAGTTTGTTGGCGGAGTCACCCTCAAGAACTCTCTAGTTCTTCTTCTTTTGGACCCACATCAACTTGATGGCAATCCTTCGAGTTGTAGTAGCACTTGATGAAGTAGAACTTGATGAAGTCTTGGGAACCCACTGGACCATGGCTTGAGGAGCTTCTTCAAATGAATCAATCTCTTCTTGAAGCTTGTCCTTGCCTTTTAGCTTGTGGTCTTGTGGTGGAAGATCTTCTTGAGCTTGTGTTCCCTTGAAGGAAGTATGATCATACTTCTCTTGTTGAGGAACAAACTTTGTCTTGGGGTATTGATATTCTTCCCACTCAACTCCATTTGCATTGAACTTTCGTTCAAATCCAACACCTTGGTTCCTCCGGTTCCTTCCTTGATTGCGTACAATTTCCTCAAATTGCTTACTCCCGGCAAGACTCTTGTAGACACCTTTTTCTATAATTCCTTTCAATAGCATATTTTCTTGCTCAAGTGTAACTTGGCTAAGAGAATCATTAGTGGAATCAATAGAACTACTAGAAGTAACAACATTGGATTTAGCATTGTTATTGTTACTACTAGAGGTAGAACCATTTTTACCCTTGTTGCTAGTTTGCTTAGATTTAACTTGTGGCATAAAGGTAGACAAGAGTAAACGTTTGGCAAGATATGAAGAACTCTTCTTGCGAAGATCGTCATTGATAGCTTTAAGAAACTCATGCTCTTGCTCTAAATTTAGCTTCTCGAAGCGTAGCTTCTCATGAGTTCTTAGAAGTTCTCTATGATCCTCTTGAGTTGTTTCATGAGCTAACTTAAGAGCATTTAGTTCTTTAGTTAGACGCTCAATCTCTTTCATAGCATTGTCACTCGTTTCCTCTTGACTATCATAATTACTAGCATTTTCATTATAGCTCACATTACTATCCCTATCAACAAGTAAATCATCATCACCAAGCAAATCATCTTCATCACTATTGAAATCAAGATACTCGGGGTGTGATACCTAGGGGCCTTTTGCCATGAAGAATCTTCCAATTCCTTCATTTGGTGAGTCAAATAGATCATAGGAGTTGGATGACACAAGTGCAAGTCCGGCAACACCTTCATCTTGACTATAGTCGGAGTTGGAGTGATAACTTCTCTCGGAGTGGTCGTCGGAGTCGGAGCCGGAAACCCATTCACCAACATGAGCTTGATGTCTTCTTCTTGTGTAGCTCTTGGATGACTTGTCCTTCCTCTCCGAATCCTTGCTTCTTCGAGAGTATCTTCGTTCATAACGATCATCTCTACTCCTTCTCTCCTTATGAGGTGATTCATCTCTTATATGTCTTCCTCTTGGTGATTCGTCTCTTTTCTTGTAGGGAGCCGTACACTCATTTGAGTAGTGTCCTGGCTTCCCACAATTGTAGCAATTGTGGTCACGACTTGATGATCTTCTCTCATAGTGTCTTGAGCTAGAGCTTCTTTCTTTCCCTTTGTTCTTGTAGAACTTGTTGAACCTTTTCACCATTAGGCTTATCTCTTCATTTGATACTAGCTTGTCACTTGAAGTTGTTGGAGCATCGGTTGAGGCCTTGTAAGCACCACTTGATTTGTTGTGTAGCTCCTCTTTGTCCTTGAGTGACATCTCATGAGCAACAATCCTTCCAATGACTTCCGTGGGCTTGAGATCTTTATAATTTGGCATCATTTGGATCAATGTGCAGACGGTATCATATTTTCCATCCAAAGCTCTAAGTATCTTCTTGATGATGAATTTGCTGTCATCTCTTCACTTCCTAAGCCGGCAATCTCATTTGTGATGAGAGCAAGCCTAGAGTACATCTCAGCGACTCCTTCACCATCCTTCATCTTGAACTTGTCAAGTTGACTTTGAAGCACATCCAACTTAGATTCCTTGACGGACTTGGTACCCTCATGCATATCAACCAAAGTATCCCAAATTTCCTTTGCATTCTCGAGGCGGCTGATCTTGTTGAATTCTTCCGGACATAAACCATTGAATAGAATGTCACAAGCTTGAGCAATGTATTGTAACACCTTCAATTCTTCCGGGGTTGCTTCACGATCTGGTTCCTTGCCATCCTCAAAGAAGTCACCTTGCAAGCCAACACGAACAACAGCCCAAACGGCAGTGTTATGACCAAGAATATGCATTTTCATCTTATGTTTCCAACTAGCAAAGTTTGTACCATCAAAATATGGACCTCTACGGTGATAGTTACCCTCACTAGACGCCATACTCTCCTAGGTTGTGAAACCAAGGCTATGATCACCAAAACAATGGAAATCAAGGCTTAAGGAGACCAAAGCTCTGATACCACTTGTAGGATCGAAAGTATGTCTAGAGGGGGGTGATTAGACTACTTGACCAAATAAAACCTAACCTTTTCCCAATTTTAGTTGTGGGCAGATTTTAGCAATAGTACATGTCAAGCATCACCCTACACATGCAATTCTAAGAGTATAGCAGCGGAAAATAAGCAATTGCATATGTAAGTTGAGAGGGGATTGGAGATTTCAAACGCAATGAAGACACGGTGGTTTTTGGCGTGGTTCCGATAGGTGGTGCTATCGTACGTCCACGTTGATGGAGACTTCAACCCATGAAGGGTAACGGTTGCGCGAGTCCACGGAGGGCTCCACCCACGAAGGGTCAACGAAGAAGCAACCTTGTCTATTCCACCATGGCTTACGTCCACGAAGGACTAGCCTCACTCGGGGTAGATCTTCACGAAGTAGGCGATCTCCTTGCCCTTACATACTGCTTGGTTCAACTCCACATCAGGTTGGAGGCTCCCAAGTGACACCTAACCAATCTAGGAGACACCACTCTCCAAAAGGTAATAGACGGTGTGTTGTTGATGAACTCCTTGCTCTTGTGCTTCAAATGATAGTCTTCCCAGCACTCAAAAAACTCCTCATAGATTTAGCTATGGTGGAAGAGGGATTTGAGTGGAAAGCAACTTGGGATAGGCTAGAAATCAAGTTTCAAATGGTAGGAATGGAATAGCTTGATCTCAACACATGAGTACGTGGTTCTCTCTCAGAAAATGTATGGTGGAAGTGTAGGCACGTTCTGATGGCTCTCCTTACTAAGAAGGAGGTGGTGGAGGGGTATATATAGCCTCCACACAAAATCCAACCGTTACACACTTTTGACCCAACTCGGTGGCACCGAAACAATCATCTCGGTAGCACCGAACTGTGTAAAAGATATGAACTTTAGGAATCTCGGTGGGACCGATACGAACATCTCGGATGGACTGAAGTGCAATGGCTAGGGCAATCCTCATCTCGGTGGCACCGATTGCATCAACTCGGTAGGACCGAAGTGAAGCAATAAGGCAACAGAGAGTTGGCAAGCCATCTCGGTGAGACCGATTTGCAAAACTCGGTGAGACCGAAGTAAGTGCAAACGATTACAGAGAGTTGGCAAGGCCATCTCGGTGAGACCGAGATCCATTTCGGTGGATCCGATTTGTTAGGGTTTTGGCAGTGGCTAAGTCTTGGATGAACTCGGTGGGGCCGGATAGGAAATTTCGGTGGGGCCAAGTTAGAATGTAGGTTCTGGACATATTTGGGATTGAGAGAGTGGTTGAGGGTTTAGGAGTACTGTCACTAAGCATTTGAGCAAAAAGACCATTAAGCAACACCTCATCCCCTTTTAATAGTATTAGCTTTCCTATGAACTCAATGTGATCTTGGATCACTAAACCAAAAATGTAGAGTCTTGATCTTTTGCCAATCCTTGTCCTTAGCATTTTGAGGGGTCCACGTCTCTAGTCCATGCCATGCCAATCAATGAACATCCTGAAATCTTTAACTTGAATGGACATTAGTTCAATGAGATATATGTTGTTATGAATTACCAAAACCACCAAGGGAGCAAATGTGCTTTCAGGAGCAAATCCCAATCTTGAGCTATCAAGTCCCTTGTCATACTTTCCCATGAACCCGTAAGCCGCCGTAATAGCCACCCAGTTATGGATGACGTTTAACAAAGCCCAAAGTTCATGAATCAAGCATGAAGGAACTCGATACTCTCATGGTCTAAGGAATTATGCAAACGTTAACTTTCTCTGTGTTATTAACCATTAACTTATGATGAATGTATCTCATAGCATAACATCAATCGGGTCGATTCAACACAAGTGTTCTCCTAACATTGTGCCCTTAAAGTTGCCGGCATAGTCATGCCCATGATCAGGAAAACAGAACCATCATGCAACACTTGAGCTAGTCTTAGAGACTAGACTAGGAATACATTTTACCGTTTATTATTCCACACGTGCATATGAGTCTTCCTCCGAGCCTTGTGGTTATTGTAGACTCGAGAACCATAGCAGTTATAGCATGGAACATAAACATAATTATGATAATGGAGATAAACAATAACATTTATTATTGCCTCTAGGTCATATCTCCTACAGACTCCCATTTGCACTAGAGTCAATAATCTAGTCAATGCTAATGCACTTTACACCTATGGCATACCGGTGTAAAAAATGCTTCGCTTGTGGTATAGCCTGATGTCCAACGGATCTGACAACTTCAGTTCCGTGTGTATCTTTGCATCTCCTCGCATTTTCACGCTTTCACAAAATTCATATTTTGTGTGGACTTGGCTTTGTATATATGTGAATCACAGGTCAAACCTTGATTCCTCAGACTGAGCTATGGAGCAACTATCTGCAATAGTGTCCCATTGACCAAAGCCATCTTGGAACCATACTAAGTTCATGAATGAACTATATGATTCAACATCTTCTTTGTTACTTCCAAAGCGTCAACATACTTAGCCATTTGTCATAGAATTCGCCACAGTAACCTGTACAATTTCCAACTTACCGTGCCACCATATCGTCTATTACAAAACCCTTAACTTAAATCAAAAATCGCATGGAGCATTGTTGAAGACTGTATTGATGTAATTACTTACAACGAGCACTTCATAATCTCTGCTTGTGAGAAAACATGTCATTAGTGCTACTATAGTACTCAACGACATTTTTCACTGTTGTCCCATGATCAGTACTTTGATCACTTTGGTATCTATACTCGCAACAGCTTGGGAGTATCGGACATATCTGGTTGTTTTACATACCATGGAATACATGATTAATCCAAACACAAGAGTGTGTGGAATCTCCATCATGTATTTTGCACATCAGTGTTTTAGGACACCGAGTCTTGCAAAACTCTTTCCATGTGACTTCGGCAAGAATCACTCCTTGGCGTTCTTATGTTAAACTAGTTTAGCATCTTGTCAATATGTATTTTTGGCTTAGCCTATTAGGCAATACTATCTTCGCAGATAATTATGCCTAATATCAAGGCTACTTAGCCCAAGCACTTCATCAAAAAACTATTTTTCAATGAAGTCCTAATTCGTGTCAAGAAATTTATATTATTTCCAATCAACAATGTGTCAAGCACACAAGGTTTTTAGAAATATTATTATGCTCCCACTTACGTTCTTGTAATCACAAGCATCTTCGTTATCCATTGATGAAATCAAACTCTTTTGACTATTTCATCAAAAACGAAGATTCCAACTCCATTTTGCTCTCTTATGTCCATCGCTGGAACTCTGAAGTTTGCATACTCACTAGCATCCTCTGGATCGACAAAATACTTTGGACTGTATCACATGAAAGTGCTAGGTTGCATTTCCATCACATGGAAATCCTTTTGGCATCCACGTTTCATATCTCATGTTTGAAATATGTATTAATTGCTAGTTTAACCCGAACCAACTTTAAGCATCGCTACGGTGAGACAACCTCATCGTAGTCAACTCTTTGAACTTGTTATTGCAACAAGTCGAGCTTTATGGATAAAACATTTTATCCATATCAGTTTATAGTTCCATTAATGTTCGTTAGACTCTAAGTATTCCGAAGGGTTTATCAAGATATAATCTTGAATCATTTATATGGAAACTATCTCGGATTATATTGGCTTTTATCCAATTCCGAAGTCAGGGCCCATCAACACGTCCTTGTGTATCGTAGGTATACTGTTGTCTAACAACAATATTTCATTTGCGCACCTGAGAGGTTTGCACAAGTTTTGCCTACGTGGTTCAGCTGCAAGTTCGACCGAAGTCCATACATCTCATGTAGAGGCTTCCGTATCAGTCGTAGTAGGAAACTCTGGAATCACTTCCAAGGTTCCTTTCCTTTGATCTGATGACGAAGAAACTGTTATCTCGCCGAGTTGCACTGTTCTCCCACTCACCTTTTTGCAAGAACCATTCTCTTTAAAAGCATACCGTTCTTTGTGGCAAACCTTTTTGCCTCGGTATAGTGGTGGAGGAATTCCCAATAACTTGGGATAACCTACAAAGTAGCACTTGTCTGATTTGGAATAGATTTGTAAATATTTTACACAAGCCCCCTATTCCAAATGTTAAGAAAAGATATAACATGGTTAGGTGTACCATACCATGACGTCATTTCAACAGATTTGATGGCGCTCTTTTCAGTATAAAAGCCGCAGTCTCTAAAGCATTACTTTTAAAAGGGATAATGGCAAATTGATTTGTGTCATCTTTGATCTTACCATGTCATAAATGGTTTGATTACATCTTCACGGACATCCCACTCACAGTGGTGTTCCGGGAGGTGTAAGTTATGAAACTCCTTTCACAACTCATCAGACATTCGCTAAACTTGTAACTCAAAATTTCTTTCCGTAATCCAATTGCAGAAACATAATCTTCTTGTTACAATAATTTCTTATTCATTTTGCAAACCTTTTGAATGATATCAAAAGATCCAGACTTATGTCTCATCAAGCAAATATCCATATATATCTTCTTGAGTCAATTTTTTGAAGATAGATAAATCCACTGCTGGCAACAACATTTATCAGACTACATACATCAAAATGCATGATCACCAATAAGTTTGTTGCTCATTCCTTATGGCATGTGAACGGTATCTCAGTCACTTCACTTTTTGGACAAAAGTTGCAAGTGTCAGATGATTCATAATCAAAAGACTTCAAAATCCATCATAATGGAATTTCTCCATGCGGGTTTCTCCAATGTGACCAAATGCAGTACCACACATATGTGGTATTCTTTTAGTCTTGCGACATTTAGCGTCAGTGTTATGGATGTATCATATTACCATCAATATTCATAACATACATCCCATCCATGATGGAAGTATGGCCCTTATGTTATTCATAATACTGAACAACAATTGTTCTTTTATGAACAACACTCTTGCAACAAACATTATGGAAATGGGCTAGAGTGTATAAAACTCCAAAATGAATTATGAAAGTAAATACAGAGGTAATGTTTTATTATCAATATTCATAACATACATCTCATTCATAATGAAAGTATGGCCCTTATGTCATTCATAACACCGAACATTAAAAGTTCTCTTATGAACAACCTCCTTGCAAGATACCTTATGCAATGGGCTAGAGTGTATGAAACTCCAAAAATGAATTATGAAAATAAATACATATGTAATACACCAATGGAAGGTATAGTAACATTTACTATGTTCCCAGCACGTATCTAAACCTCATTTTTGGCAAGTCTTTTAGGTCATAGTAGTTCTTGCATCGAGTCGCAACAGAATGCAATCGAGCGGGTATCTCTGTGATCAACTCACAATACCCAAGAATCAGTGATTAACATGTTTAATCATAATTCCCAAGAACTATTTCTTTGACCAGCCTTCTATACATCAATAGCTTGTATGACTTTCATACATGAGCTGGATATTCCAGTCTTCTCTCTTTTTGCCTTTATACTTCTAGCAGTTTTACTTCCAATATTTCTCCTACTCTCAGAAGAAGCACCCAACTTTGAGAGTGGCGTTAGCCCCGGACTTCCTAGGCGTGTAAGTCACACTAACACCCTTTGGACATTTACTTTCTCTTTAAGTTGTTGTTTTATTCACCTTCATCATATGACAGGCGTTCTTCTGGATCCCTCTCTCATCAGTCAAATGCTCAGTAAACACTTTACTAATACTTTGCAAACAAACATTGCTTTGGATATTTCATATCTTTTAGCCTTTGTTTGTATCTGAACCTAATTTTCAGTTCCATGAATATCACATAGCTATCCCAAACTTTTGAAGTTCAGGTCTCATGGAAGCAAACATATTGCACTTGACCATAACGGAATTCTAGCTTTTGGATCGAAGGACAAGAGTCACATTATCCATAGCATTAGTGGGAGAATACCAAAAGCATGCGATAGGACAAAATCCTTCTCGGCACTCTTGAGGACATTCCTCACATTACGTTACCAACCGTAAAGTTTTAACTAGATATTTAACAGCTATTCAATTATAATAGGGAAGGTGGAAACGCGAGCCAACATCCTACAACTATTATGCAAATCACACTTAGACAATGTTCATAATAAATTGCACTGAGAATTAAACAAGTTAATTATATAGTGCGCTCCCACTCAAATCAATATCTCTCATAATTGATTATGAGCGATTCAAGATCCACTTTTCAATTCAACGCCATTGTTCGAGATGAACACTGATGGCGCGAACTTCAATTGGTAGGCAAACTTGCCGATCACATCTCCATGTGACTCTTGTTCATCTTTCGATGCGTGTGTTCCAAGCTCATGACTTTCATGCCTGAACGTCAAGACAACCAAGTGATCTCGCTGCGAGGTCTCAACTCACCCGCCTTACACTCGTACAATCGTTCGTACCCATGTAAATCATGGCGCACCCCGAAAGGAAAGATGCTGTGATGGTGCTACACTTGGGAGAACACTAACTACTTGATATTTTAAGTGAGAGATCACCCTAATAAAAAGTGACTACCACGCAATCAAAAGGGTGCATCATAAGGGATAAACATCTCAGGCAATTCATAATAGCATGATATTGTATAGCCCTTTCTGACGGAGAAGTCTTTAATTTCTTCGTCTTCGGCATTCGCATTGGTGTTCACCTTCGCGAAGTTTGCCACCACCTTGTCGATGCACCAGATAATATTGCTATCTCTATAGCTAATAAAATAAGTGCATTACTTAAGGTTGACACGCAGGTCATTAAAGTGAAAATCATATGGCTCCAGCCATCATGCCGAATCATGACACGCAGGTCATGTTAATTTACATTATATAGTCATCTCATACATAATCATATTAATATGAGAACTGCTATACCACATCACATGCACATCCTGCAAAACCAAGTTAGACGCCTCTAATCGGTTCATACAAGATTTTATTTTACGTGGCTTCTAAGGTTTCGAAACAAACCGAAGCTACCTACGTCCATCATCAAGTATGATTATTCAAGTCGCTAGATTAACTTTGCGGGGTGTATGAAACACGAGATAATAAAATCTCGAGCCCCATACTGAACTTCATCATACGCATGACCCCTGTGCAGATCATATCTGCATTGCCCTTTCGTCTGCGAAATTTCATCTTTCTTTTAACTATGGTGGAATTCAATGAATTGTTAGCACTTCATTGATCAATCAGGATCGCGGATTGCCAGAACTTTGAAAATCCACTATGCTGTTATCAAGATCAGAAATACACAAATTTCAGGGAAGCAACAAGAACATCGGGTAACAGATTTCATCTGCTACCCGCACAAATAATTTTCAGTAATAGAACTCATCTACTACAAATTATATTGTGCAACACCCATACATCTCTATGTATTCTAGATCGTAACCTGCATCTACCCATAGCACGGCTCATGATGCCACTGTAGGGGAACGCAGCAGAAAACAAAAATTTTCCGACCTACGCACCAGCCCAGGACCACTATGAAGACCGCATACAAGGTTTTGATCCGATCGTTATCGACTCGTAGCGCAGAGGAAGTAGAGTCGATGTAGATCGTCGGTGTAGATCCCCACAGCTAGGATTTACAACCTCCCAACCGCGAGGATGTTCTCCCTTGTCTGCTCGTCGGACAGCCCTTCGGGAGGCGGTCGGACAATCCCTCGGACGGTGTCACGGATAGCCCTTCGGGAGGACCCTCAAAACTCGGATGGTCACTCGGAGAGCCCTTCGGGAGGCACCCTCGAACAGCTCCTCGGGCAAAAAGATCGAACCTACGACCTCTCTACGAGGTTGCACACATACGGTATCATCTATCCGGCAGGGCTTCGCCGTCCAGAACTAGTTCCCACTGGAACCCAGACAACCTTTCGGCTCTACGAAACTCTTTTCGTGGGAGGGAGAGAAGAAGCCAGATCATTGCATGGCATTGTGTGAGAGAGTTGGAGTGAGTGTGGAGAGCTCCTCTCCACCTCTATTTATAGGAAAACAAAGGGTAGGGTGCCACTTGAAATACCAAAATGCCCCCAAAATATGTCCTTCACAAGGGCATAAATGAGAAGGCAAGTGGGGCTCCATGGAGGAGCCCCCTCTTGGCCGAGCACCCCCCATGTGGGCCCCCCCAAAGGTGGTTCCTTAGTCCCCAAGTCCTTCTAGAAGACTTTTGGGAAAAGCCCTAAAAGGTGGCTTTCCATAAAGTAACCAAAAAGTGCTTTTCACTATTCACAGAAACATTTTTCCGTGACCGTTAAATCCAAAATATTTCTGTAGGTCTTAGAACATTTCCAGTACCCACTAAAATAATTTTGGACGAATTCCGAAACAATTCCGGATTAGTGATTTTCATCTGCGAAAAGCAACCAAACCGGTTCCGGCAGCTCCGGAACATTTCCGGGTTTTTTCTCCAGAAAAATCCCAGAAGTTCCTAGAACAATTCTGGCACCCTCCAAGAATTTCCAGGCGTGTGCCGAAACCATTTTGACTTAATGGTATACTCCAAAACTACTTTTTGGTTTTACCGAAACTCTTCCGGTGTTCTCTCTCTGGAATTTTCCGTCGTCTCCGAAATTTTTCCGGTGACTTTCTCTCAGACTCCCTGTCTAGTATTCAGCAGATAGATGACCCTTAAGCGTGTGACCCTATAGGTTCGGTGAAGCATAGACATGACCGGAACTCTTTCCGATCAATGATCAACATCGGAGCCGTGGACACCCATATTGACCCCTATACCCACACAAATAAATATTTGAGTGAACCTCCAGTTTGCCGTGTGCTATTCCTGTTGCTTCGCGATATGTTACAAATACCCGAGGTGAGAATTATCGGCATCCTCATGGATCAACACTTGTCCACAATGCCAGTTACCTCGTTACCGGTTTTGTTCTCTTTTCTCCTTTCCGTGTTCCGGCATCCCTGTGATCAAATCACAATGTGTTTGGCCAGACGATGGTGGATACTGTAACACCGAGAGGGCCTAGAGATATCTCTCCATCATCGGAGGAGCAAATCCCAATCTTGAGCTATCAAGTCCTTTGTCATACTTTCCCATGAACCCGTAAGCCGCCGTAATAGCCACCCAGTTACGGATGACATTTAACAAACCCCAAAGTTCATGAATCAAGCATGAAGGAACTCGATACTCTCATGGTCTAAGGAATTATGCAAATGTTAACTTTCTCTGTGTTATTAACCATTAACTTATGATGAATGTATCTCATAGCATAACATCAATCGGGTCGATTCAACACAAGTGTTCTCGTAACATTGTGCCCTCAAAGTTGCCGGCATAGTCATGCCCATGATCAGGAAAATAGAACCATCATGCAACACTTGAGCTAGTCTTAGAGGCCAGACTAGGAATACATTTTACCGTTTATTATTCCACACGTGCATATGAGTCTTCCTCCGAGCCTCGTGGTTATTGTAGACTCGAGAACCATAGCAGTTATAGCATGGAACATAAACACAATTATGAACATGGAGATAAACAATAACATTTATTATTTCCTCTAGGGCATATCTCCTACATACCTCCTGTTATTATCCGGTGACAGCAGCCTCACACCGCAGCCGAACCAGTAAACCCTCGAAATCCCCTCCGCGTGGGCAACAACTGTCGCGTCTTCACTGGCTCCGGGTCGTTCCCTTCCTAGGCCTCGCCGTCGTCCACCGCCTTGGTACACTCGGTACGGCGTCATCAATGCGGTCAATGAACGACAGCCATCGGAAGAGGATTGTACATGGAGAGGCTGATAGCTCGGACCCACGAGGTCCATGGTCGCACGCAAGGAAGTGCCTCCTTATTACATGGGAAAAAAATGTTTCCTCCCCCTGACAGCTGGGACGCACCAGCTACATCTTCGTACGCAAGGAAGTGCCTCCTTATTATGCGCAAAAAAAATGATTCCTCCCCCTGATAGCTGGGACCCACCAGATATCTCTTTGCACGCAAGGAAGTGCCTCCTTATCCTCCCTGACACCTGGGACCCACCCGGTCAAAGCATACGTAGCTTTGTCTGTCTGGTCGCAAACGTGTACGTACATACTGGTCGATCGATCTCTCTGCAAGGATGAACCATGGCCGAGTATGTAGCGGTCGTGTCGTAGTAGAGCCCCCGATGTAGCAGTTCAGATAGTCCCGTCTAAATCGTGTACACGTACATACAGCCACACTGCAAAAAAGATGGCCACGTACGTACATACGGGCGGGGTCTCTAACGCGTACTCGCACATACGTATGGCCAGGGCTCGTGTACATGGAGAGTCAACGTACGGCAGCAATGGCGTCTTGTTCATCGGCAGCCAACCGGCTGGGTCAGAACGGAGAAACAGCGTCGTGTTCATCGGGAGGCAACCAACTGGGTGAGAATGCGTCCTGTTCATCGGGAGCCAACCGGCTTGGATGGAACAGCCGAAAAGGGGTCCTCTTCATTGACTCGAGGTCTGGCTTACCGCAAAACGGAGGAAACGGAGTTGTCTTCGACCGCCTATGGTCGAAACGGGGTCCTGTTCATCGGGAGGGGTCTAGCGTACCGCAAAACAGAGGAAACGGACTTCTGTTCAATCGCCTACGGTCGAAACTGGGCCCTGTTGATCGGGAGGGGTGTGGCGTACCGTAAAACGGAGGAAATGGACTTCTCTTCGAGCACCTACGGTCGAAACGGGGTCCTGTTCATCGGGAGGGGTGTGGCGTACCGCAAAACGGGACTCCACGGGTTACTGTTCATCCACCGCAAACTTCCTCTAGCCTCCACCGGCTACTGTTCATCCAGCCTCCACGGGGTCCTGTTCATCCAGCGGCAACTGCCTACTACCACGGGGTCCTGTTCGTCCTACCCCCACTGGCTGGGTGGGGGCATACGAGCGGGCGGCAGCAACGCGGGAACTGTTCATCCACAGCCAACCAACCGGCTAGGTCAACTCACCACATCTCGCGCAAGGTGCTCGATCGATGCAAGTCTCGATTCATTCTACGTATCGTGCGCGCGGCAGCAATGGGCACTATTCATCGAGAAGCAACCCAACCGGCTAGCTACGTCTCACATGTACAAGGGCTCGATCGGCTTCACTAAGCAGCGAAGGAATCGATCGGGTTCAGTTAGCAGCGAAGAGGGATTGATCGGGTTCAGTTAGCAGCGAAGGGATCGCTCGGGTTCAGTACGCAGTGGGATCGATCGCTCGGGTTCAGTACGTGTAGTAGTGCGAGGGATCGATCGATCGCTCGGGTATAGTAAGCAAACGCCTCGCTCTAGTTCAGTTCGGGAACGCCTCGCACACACACACGCGTACAAGAGAAACGCGCAAACTCACTGCATCACTCGGCCCCGACCACCCACCGTAACTGGGAACTCCCCAAAAATTTCCTCGCCCTCACTTCTTTGGCCCGCCCAGGATGAAAAGCCCATTTTCTATCATAATGTTTTGTCATAGAAGTAGGAGCCCACCACATCTATGATGATACGTGTTCTTGTCACAATTATCGTCATAGAAGTGTCATAAACATGACAGAAAAAGTTTTCGTTCAGGCCTTTATGTCACGGATGTGTCTTTTTTTTGTAGTGATACTAGTGGGAATTTTTACATTATAGAACTTGGATTGTATATTCCGATGACGGGCTTCCTCAAATGCTCGAGGTCTTCATGAGCAAGCAAGTTGGATGCACACCCACTTAGTTTCAGTAGCGAGCTTTCATACACTTATAGCTCTAGTGCATCCATTGCATGCCAATCCCTACTCCTCGCATTGATATCGATTGAAATGCCTCTCCATTGCCTAACGATCCGCCGAGTTGATGCGAGGCTTTCTTCACTTTTGCCTTCCCTTATAAACCTCTATCAACCTACTCTATTCCACCCGTAGTGCTAAGTCCATGCCTCACGCTCATATGTTGAGTGAAGTTGAAAATGCTGAAGCGCATGAAATGGTATGATACAATTGCTTGGTTTGACACCGGGGTGCTCATGTTTTGTATTTATGTTAGGAAGAGGTAGTCATGCCATGCTTACATCATTCAATGAGTAGGGATAACATTCATTAAGCATCATATATTTTGAAAAGTAATGATTGTTTTCAAGTTTTCATGGATATTATTATGTTGATATCAATTACTTCATTGTTTCTCAGCATTCATACCGTAAGAGATTACATGATAAACATGCTAGGTAGCATTCAACATAAAAAATTCTATTTTTATCAACGGATTTCTATTTTCGTGCCCCTGGTTCCTTAGTTCTCCTCAGTTTTGCCCTGCCAACTAAACGTTCCTCACTTTTCCCCTCCTTCCTTGGCCCCAGCCTCTCAAATGCCCAAACGACACATTCCATTGGATCAAAGGCCATCATTGACCGTTACTTGGATGACGTCCTGACAAGTGGGACCTCAAAAGTGTGCCATCGACGACGTCGCATCCCAGCCCATGGGCTGAGCCCGTGCGGCACGTGGGTTGCCGTTTGCTCAAAAAAAGGGTCTTGGGTCGGCCTGTTCAACCTGCCTGAACAGTGTCGAAAACCTTTTTCCATTTCTATTCAAACTTAGAAATTCAAAGAACATTCATTTCAAATCCAATTGAGTTGATTCAAGTTCCTAAATTCATCATATATGTAGGCCTATGTAATAGCTAATTTTCGAAATTATACACGAAGCTTTTCTATGTATTTTTCATTTAAATCTATATTTAATATATATATATATATAGGACTTCATTACAAATTCCTAATCAATTCCCTGTTGGTCCAACTCCAGTACCAAAATTTCTATAAATCCTTATTTGACCTCATTAATTTGCGTCACGATTTTCAGAGAATTGTATTTAAAAAATAACACTAAAAAGATAGCTTCCAAAAGAGGCAGTTTCCAAATTTTTGTTACAATAAAAACCATTTCTCAACTGCCAAAAAGAGGGGTTCTTGTGTGAGGCGAGTGGAACAAATAAGATGCAAAAAAATGTGCTTGTGGAGTTTTTATCATATTTCTGTTACTTGCTTCGCAGAAAACCCTAGAAATAGTGAAGGATTTGGCAATAAAATACAGTACAGTTGCAGTTTAAATTTGAATTACTTTATCTCAATCTCTAGAAAGAGTGAATGACTTGGCACAAGTTCAAATTTGGCCATCTACTGGGCTGCCAGGTGTGTAGATTGTTCTTTTCTTTTCTTTTCTCTTTTTTTTCTGTCTTCCAATATTTGTTGCAACATTTACATTTTATGGTTCAAATGAACACCAGATATTCTAAAAAAAATTAAGTTTTGATTTTTTTCAAACGGACTGAGCTCATGTTTTGGTGTGGGATTTATTAATTACTGGATTGGTTTGGTTTGACTCAAAACAAATCGGTCTCAAACCCTTTTTATTCAAGACAAAAATAGAGACGCTCGAGCAGCCGCTATCCTAATGTTTGCAATGGTCAGCACAAATCTCAATCACATGAACGACTACTTGCAAGCAATAGAACACACACATTACGTAGATAGATATATTAATATTAAGCATATTGCATGAACAGAACATCCCTTGATATATTCCCTTATATATAGGGAAGACACATATTACATAGATATATATTAATATTAAATATTAGGGCTTATAGTAGCGCCCTTATAGATAGCATAGCCCTACATTGGGCAACACTTAACATCTCCTGCCTCCACCGCCATGTTCACTCCTCGTCCTTGGTGTTGTAGGGGAGAGTGTGCATGCCGTTGGCAGTGGGGAAGATGTGGTTGAAGTTGGTGAAGATGTTGTACGTGGTGAAGGCGATGAACTCGCACCCACACCAGAAGACCTTGCCGAGGAGGAAGTAGGCATCGAAGCGGTTGGTGAAGCGAGCAGTGAGGCCAATCACAAGGCCTCCGTTGGCCCGAACCTCTTCCACGCGAAACATGGCCGGAGAGTCGCGTGGGAGGTGGCGGTAGCCGGCAGCGAGGAAGAAGTTCGCCAGCTCCGTCGGGCCTCTCCACCTTGAGATGGCCCACACACGCAGGGTGTCCTCCACGACGACCCTGGCGGGGTACTGCATCTCCGGCACGGTGGCCGGCAGATGGTAAGTAGGGCCATAGTACTGCATCTTGTCTTGGGCGGGATCTGGCTTTTGGAGAAGAAGAAGAAGGGGGCGCAGATGGATGTGAGATCGAGTTGAGACGAGGATGTAGATGGGGTTTTTTTTAAATAGCCACGGTGCGATACGCCCGTTTGAATGCGTTCATCGGTGCGACGCGCCCATTTGAATGCGTTCGTCGGAGCACGGCCTCCGCTGATAATGGCAATAATAGCCCACCGGATCCCTATGCATTTTTCACACTGAATCGAGGCGTGTCGATCGGTAAAGTTGCGTCCCTAGGCGGCACTAATTGCCCTGATGCGACGTAGGTGTGTCGGGTGGCTGGGCACGCATGCATGCCAACGGGATGGCTGCACGCATGCATGGCAGGCTAAGACTTTGGCCTTCCTATGACGGCCCATTGTTCCGACGAGCGTGCCGCCATGAATGAATGCGTTTCAGAAAAGGTGTCCGGCCCGTGGCCCGTTGCCGCTGTCGCTTGTCCCTGTGCTACCGCTGCCAGGTGGGCCACTAGCGTCTGCTCCAGCCAATCAGGTCTCCTCTCGCGGATCGACCATGGCATACCCTAGCGCCTTATCCAGACCGTCCCCAAACAGCGATCCAATGGCCCTGATGGTGCGGGGTTTTGGGAGGGGTTTGAGGGGTTTTGAGAGGGGTTTTGAGAGGGGTTTCAAAGGTTAGGGTTGAGCATAACTAATTCAAAAAAAATCAAAAAATATGAAACCTTCGTAAATCATCGTTTTATGTTACTAAGTTGCTAGGAAATAAGAAATCACAACTACCGATATTTTCATGAAATTCCCTTCACATAACTTAGCTATCACAAACAAGGTTGTATGTTTTCAAGGGAATGAGCCAAGGTTTAGGGTTAACCATGGCATAATTTGTCCAAACGATCCCATATTGGGCATGGGCCCTATATTTGCGCACTAGATGATAAGGATTTTTTTAGCTCATTTGGAGATGTTCTAAAAAAAAGCTTAGAAATAGGGTTGTTTACCCTAGCTTTGGAGCTCATTTTTCATGAATATGTGTTTTACTTCACAAAAGTGCTCAGATTGATCACCTAACATGCATAAAAGTTGAGAATGCACTGGAACATCAATACACATCAAAGTACAAATTTGAAATGTGCCTCAAATTTGAAAGTCGGTTCAAATTTGAAATCTGGCTCAAATTTGGAACATGGCACATAGTTTTCAAAGTACAGCAGACATCAAAATACAAGTAGCATTACATCACACAAAATGAGACTCATAGACCAATAGTTTTTACTTCTTCTTCTTATGACAGCTTGCTTTTGATTTCACAGCACAAAGCTCAGTAATGCTCTTGGTTTTCTCCACTGGACTAGCTGTAATAGGTTCAGTTTCCAGCACAACAGCTGGATTAGTTTCAGTTTGCAATGTTTCAGCAACCAGGGGATGGACTGCGCGCTTCCTCCTAACAAACAAAGCATGCCATTTGGTTAGTAATTGAAAAAAACAAACGCATGAAAAAAACATCACAAACATGAACATACTTTGGCCTTTCAGGAGTGTAACGGCAATTTGGAGATCCTTTTCAGTGCCCAAGTTCCAGGCACAGCTTGCATCTATTTTTGTTACCTTTTTGGGACCTTTTAGGTTTTGGATCTTTCTCTCCCTTCTTACTACTCTCACCATTCTCAAACGATGCCTTGAATGCACTCTCCTTAGGCCTGCTAGCCTTTCTTTTCGTTAAGGGAGGACACATGGAAAATTTGATTTCCACTTCAGCCCACTGAGACTGATCTGTAAGTGCTGGAATTGGAGCTGCATACGCAGCCTTGAATCTTGCCACTGAGTAATATTCATGGAAATATTGGTGCATGTTTATATTCGGGCGGGAGGCCAAGAAAAGCATGCCATGCTCACATGGTTTCCCAGTGTGTTGCCACTCTAGGCAAGTGCAGTCATGCATTTCAGTGTTAACAACATGTCGCCTTCCAGACTCTGTATCTCTAACCTCAGCACCCCACATTGTTGATTTTTCAACAGAAAAATGTGTAACATTTCTGCTCCTGTTGACCACCTGTTGTACCACTACAGGAAGTTTATCCCCTTGCAGACAATCACCAATACTTCTTCTCAATTCCCACAAACGCATGATCATGATCCTTATTTGGTCAACCATGTCATGCACAGGCAAGTTCATAAACTGCTTCACCTTGTTGTTAAAACTCTCTGCCAAGTTGTTGTTGATATAATCACACTTGATGGTAGTGTTAAATCCTGACCTGTACCATAACAGAGAATGGTAGGTATTCATCCATGGAACAAACTCACTGCATGCTGCCATTATCTTACCAAGATGATATGAATCTGTCTGAGTAGTGTAAGATCTTGCTGCTGGCCACATGTGCTCAAATTCTTCCCCACTATTTTTTTTGATCAAATTCATCCACATATGGTCGAAGAATTCCCTCTGCTCAGCATGGGGAAAAACATTCTTGACTGCAATTTCTAGCTCTTTACATGCATCTTGTGGAATGCCAAAGGTGACACTGGCCCTATGCATCTTTTCAACTACATCATGAACCATGTCCATGAAACCTCTGTCTTTGACTGAAACAAGCCAATAGCAATAGGGAACATCCAATTGTGGCCATCTAGAGCATTGCATGCTGCCAATTGACCATTCCACTTGCCAGTTAAAGAAGAAGAGCCTATGCTCAAATATGGACGGCACCCTGCTTTGAAGCCATCGATGCAAGGCTTTAAGGCCATAAAGAACTAAGAGAAAATGACTTTGCCATCCTATGTTACCTCAGTATCTATCTCAACAACACTGCCAGGTGACCACTTCTCAACCACTGCTTTGAAGTTACAAAGCATCCTAAATGTATTTGCCCAATCACCATATAACTGTTTCATTGCCCTTTGTTTTGCCTTCCACACTGTGGTATATTTCAGCTTAATGGGGTACTGATTTTCTAAGTCTACTAAAAGTTTCTTTGCAGCAGTGCTTGGTTTCTTGGCTAAAATAGGAGTGATCTTTTCTGCAACCCAAATGTGTGATGTCATGGTTGATACTCTGTGTGAACTTGTAATACAAGTATGTTGATGTGGAATTTGATTAACCCTGATGGTACTTCCATCAGGTTGGCGTCTAGCAAATTGTCGTGGTGGTACGACCATCTATGGGGCCATCTAGCCCCTTGTGGTTCGGCAGGGGAGATGCAAGCACAAAGAGCAGAACTACCAGAGGACGCAGGGTGATTTACCCAGGTTCGGGCTGTTGAGAAGCGTAAAACCCTACTCCTGCTTTTGGTGTATTGGTTGTATGAAAGTACATGTACAAGGAGCACTCCTCCCGGCAAGGTACGGAGGGAGCTGCTACGCGAGACGTGCCAGTGTTTGAAAAGGGGTCCGACCCCCTCTAACTGTTGCCTTGGCCCTCCTTTTATAGCTCAAGGGGTCACCACGGTGGCAAAACAGTAATTACATAGCGATTAGATAGAAAACAGTGCTATCATACCTAATTCGGCCAGTTTAGGACAAAAGCATTAAATGCATCGTTAGGTGTCATGTGGAGAGGTATTCCCGGCAAGGTTTCCGCACCGCTCGCCCAGCTACCTCGTATTATTCTGACACGCCTCCTGGACGGGTGTCATTAAAGGCAAATCATGTCCCAGTGTGCTGACACGTGCCCGACAAGCCTCACCAACCAGCCTGCGCGGTCGACACCTCATCCACTAGTGAACATCTGTGCGGTGAGGTGGAGCGCTGGAGGGCTGGCAGAAGCTTGCCGGTATGGAGCTTGCCGGGTCTTCACCTTGCCGGTTTAGCCTTGCCGGCAAGGAATGTCTTCATCTTCGGTACTAGTTGAGTGTTTGTTGGTGCTGTGTCTTGAGCTTCTCTCCAGTGGCTTCTACAACTGGGTCCTGCATCTTGGTCTTGGCGGTTCCCAGCAAGGAGGCTGCTACTGTCTGTGCATAAGTCAGGGTATAAAATACCCATGTTTTAAACACCGACAGGAGCCCCCGGGCCTGGGCCATACATGCGTCCGAAGCGTCGTTGGGCTAGGCCCAAACAATGCACAGACGCGCGGCGGGAAAACTGCCGTTGTAGTTTTTGTCATGATGGTTATCATCCTTTGAGATCTTCTTTGCTTCCTCATTAGTCTGGATTTGGGCGTGCTCTTGGTCACCTTCCGACAAACCTTGCCGTCAGGAGGACAACCGCTAGGCATGCCCTAGACCAAGAATATGCCCTTAGGCGGAGCGTCGTTGGTTCAAATTGAACGGGCGCATAGCCACGCGTGGCAAAGGGTAACTGCCATGTCTGTCTTTACTTCTCCTTTTTCTGCGCCCCTCCATCACGCGCGTCTGCATGCATGCAAGGCAGCGGATTGGTGGAAAAGGGCGGCCATTGGAGTGACGCGCCGGGCCAGGGGGCGCAGGACGTGGGATTGGCGAACGTGGGCCGTTGCTGGAGTAATGCGCCTGGCCAGAGCGCAGGGCGCGGGATTGGCGAACGTGGGTGGCCGCCCGAAGACGGTGAAGAGCTAGCCCCCCGCACTCCCCCTATAAAGAGGGGGGCTGCGGAGTGCGGTGCTCATCCATCCCATTCCGCCTCAATCTTCAGCAACCGTCGCCTCTTTCTCTCATCTTCTTCCTTCCTCCTGCGTCCGCTGCTTACCATGGCGAGGGGAAAGGGTCGAGCTCGTGCATCCGCCGTCGCTACGAGGGCTTCTCCTCGGAGCCACGCCCGTGTCTCGAGCGCTGATGCGGGAGTTGGCTCCAGTGCACGAGGAAGGGTCACGGGCCGCGGTCGTGGATGCGGCACTCGGGGCCAGGACGGCCGTGGCGGCGCGCTTGTAGCCTCGTCTTCGGCCGTTCCATCCCCAGTAGAGGGCCACACGGAGGACACGGCGCAGGAGTTCGTCGTGGAGTTGCATGAACGGCCGCGGAGATAGCTACGGCTTCCCCGTCCCTTCGCTAGGGAGATGGAGGGCCTCCACCTACGCGGCTTGTGGCTGCGTGTTGACGGTTGCTGCAACGGCCCGGTCTGGGTGACCGTTCAGACCTCCAAAAATGGCATCATGTACCTCACGCGTGGGTGGAAGTTCTTCGTTCGCGCCCGTTTTCTAGGGCAAGGGCACCATCTTCTCTTCAGGTTGGACGGGCCAGATATACTCGTCGTGAAGTTCCTCGAGGCTTCGTGCGCTCGCCTGGAGTGTTGCGCGGAAAGCTCGAGCGATAGCGACACCGCTTCCTCCAGCGATGCTGAGGATGACGATGATGACGGCGATGACGACGGCGCTCCCTACCTGAAGACCGAAGACGATGATGACGAGTCTGGCTGATCGCCGGCAGCACCATCATCTGGCCTTTCGAGAACAAGTCGGGCTATACCTAGGCGCTCCTTTTGCCCTCCTTGCACTTGATGTAAACCCTGGGGAAGGGCCAATGAAATGTAATCAAGTACTTTCTTAACGAATATCTATCGTTGTCGAGCTTAGACGAATGCATGTTGTTCCCCTTGTTCTATTTTGCCTTTGTATGATCACGTCCCCTATGCTTGTTCAGAAACATGCCGGTGCGCACACTTGCCGCAAGCGCTTTGAGGAGCGGGTCCTTAGCAGCTTGCTGGAAGCGCCGCTGCCGGCAAGGTCACTTGCCGGGCTAGAACACAGCCGCCAAGCTTGCCGAGCGGACTCGAGGCAAACTAGGGTGCGGACTAATCGTGACAAGGTTCCCTCGCGTGCAGGTTTCTCATACAAAGCACATAATCGTTCAAAGGAAATCGCGAATGTAATTAAGGAAAAAATTTAAACTTTTTCAACTTCGCTTTTCCTCGCGTCGTTTCTCTCGTTGTATGAAATGATCACTTGAACGTCATTAAAATGGTACCCCATCTCCACTCCCCTCGGGAAACTTGCGCGCGAGGGATCCTTCTATCCTTTTAAGAAAAAGAAAGAAGAGAAAAGAGTGGTTTGGGAACCTTGACGGTCCATCAGTCATTCGATACAAACTAAAGTGTAAATCACAACATCATATGCATCCACATATAAATGAATATGTACGAGGAGTTGCGAAAACACTTAGCTTTATTATGCACAGGATCTGCGCCTGGCTTTGTACAAAGGGTTACAAGTCTTGCCGACAAAGCTTGTACAAAAGGGGTTGCCGGGAGGCCCGGCAACTGTGCCTTATGGGTAGAACTTGCTAAGATGCTCAATATTCCATGAGTTCTGCACTGGGGTACCATCTTCGGTCTCCAGATGGACTGTGCCAGGTCTGGTGACTCGTACTACCCAGTAAGGGCCTTCCCACTTTGGCGTCAACTTGTTTGAACCCTTGGCGGACTGAACGCGCCGAAGGACAAGGTCGCCTTCCTCAAGGCTTTGAGCATGCACTTTGCGGCTATGATAGCGGCGCAAGGCTTGCTGGTAACGTGCAGCTCGCACAGCCGCCCGAAGACGATCTTCCTCAAGGAGCGTTGCGTCGTCTTGCCGCAACTGCTCTTGCTCAGCTTCATCGTAAGCGAGCACTCGAGGTGACCCGTATATGAGTTCCGTGGGGAGCACCGCTTCCGCACTATAGATTAGGGAGAAGGGTGTTTGGCCGGTAGCTCGATTTGGTGTCGTCCTAAGTGACCAAAGAACCGCCGGCAACTCATCAATCCAGTGCCTTCCATATTTGCATAGCCTGTCAAAGGTTCTTGTCTTGAGACCACGTAGCACTTCAGCGTTCATCCTTTCCGCTTGGCCGTTGCTTCTCGAGTGAGTGACAGATGCAAAACAAATTTTGCTGCCAAGGTCTTGGATATATTGCATGAAGGTGCGGCTCATGAATTGTGTGCCATTGTTAGTGATGATTCTGTTAGGAACCCCGAAACGGCAAACTAATCCTTTGAAGAACTTGATGGCTGATTGCGCTGTCACCTTTCTCACTGGCTCCACTTCAAGCCACTTTGTGAACTTGTCGTTGGCGACGTATAAGAACTCAAAGCCCCCGGTAGCACGGGGGAAGGGGCCCAAGATATCGAGCCCCCAGACCGAAAAGGGCCAGGAGAGAGGGATTGTTTGGAGAGCTTGAGCTGGTTGATGTATGTTCTTTGAATGGAACTGGCATGCTTCACACTTAGTTACTAGCTCAGTTGCATCCTGGAGGGCAGTGGGCCAATAGAAGCCTTGCTGGAAAGCCTTGCCGGCAAGGGCCCTTGATCCTATGTGAGAGCCACATATGCCTCCTTGTATCTCCGCAAACAGCTTTTGTCCATCTTCCCGGCAAACACACTTCAATTTCACACCGTTTGGTCTCTTTCTGTATAGAATGCTATCCACAAACTGATACATACTTGACTGACGGGCTACTTTCTCAGCTTCCTCTTGCTCATCGGGAAGTTCCCCTGTTTGAAGGAAATGGACTATCTGTTGTGCCCATGCCGGAGCCCGTGGCTCGACGACAAGGACTAAAGGCATTTCGTCGGCCACGGGAGTGCTTGCTTCTGCGGCAAGAACCTGAGGTTCTACGCTAAGTGGCTGCTCACCGGCAACTGTGCTGTTGTTCCCGGCAACATCCTTGTCGGCAGCTTCTGGGAGCTCTGCCGGAAAGTACTTGCCGGTATTCAACTTCCTCCTCTTATTGGCCTGTGTTGATGGACTGACTGTTGGTTGATTCAAATGGAGCACAAACGTTCCCGGTTCCACGGGAAGCTTTTGAGCGGCACACATTAACAGGCTATCACCAATGCTGTTTTCCGCACGAGGGACGTGCTCTGTTTGCAACCCATCGAAGTGTTCTTCCAATTTCCTCACTTCTTCCACATATGCTTCCATCAACGGGCTCTGGTAATCTTTGTTTACTTGCTTCACAACAAGCTACGAGTCACCGCGGATGATCAATTTTTTGATCCCAAGATCGACTGCGGTCCTAAGACCGGCAAGGAGTCCTTCATACTCAGCAGTGTTGTTTGTAGCTTGCTCCCTGGGAAAGTGCATTTGAACCACATATTTGAGGTGCTCTCCAGTGGGTGTGACAAGCAACACTCCGGCACCGGCACCTTGTAGCGAGAAGGCACCGTCAAAGTACATGATTCATTCCTTGGCTGCTTCCTTGCCGGGGAGAGCTGTTTCTCGAATTTCTTCGTATTGCGTTGATGTCCATTCGGCGATGAACTCCGCCAAGGCCCTGCTCTGAATGGTTGAGGTGCTTTCAAACTAGAGTGCAAAGCTTGACAATTCCAACGCCCACTCCGCTATCCTGCCGGTTGCCTCTGGATTTCTCAAGATGCGTTGTAACGGAAAGCGGGTGACGACGGTGATCTCATGTGCTTGGAAGTAGTGGCGCAGCTTTCTCGAGGCCATAAGGAGGCCGAAAAGCAGCTTCTGCATGCCAGAGTATCTTGATCTAGCCCCCTGTAGGAGGGAACTAACAAAATACACGGGTCGCTGCACCACCTTCTTCTTCGGCACCACTTGCTGATCGGCTTCACTTGCTTGCGCTGCTTTTGATTTGTCGGCACCAGGCCTTGCCGGAGAAGATTCCGGTTTGTCGCGGGACGGGTTTTCCGTGGTTGCTTCCTCGCCATCGACTTCCCTCTGCGCCACTAATGCAGCACTAGCCACTTGATTCGTTGCCGCTACGTATAGCAGCAACGGCTCTTGTGGTCTAGGTGAAACTATTGTTGACGCGGAGGAGAGGTATCTTTTCAAGTCCAGCAGCGCGGCCTCCGCTTCCGGAGTCCATTTCATCGGACCTGCCTTTTTCAAAATCTTGAAGAACGGCAGGGCGCGCTCAGTGGATCTTGAAATGAACCTACTTAAGGCAGCAACGCAGCCGGCAAGACGCCGCACATCTTTGACGCTTTTTGGTGCTTGAATTTGCTCAATTGCTTTGATCTTGTCGGGATTTGCTTCAATTCCTCGTTGAGATACAAAGAATCCGAGAAGCTTGCCGGATGGAACGCCAAACACACACTTCTTGGGATTGAGCTTTAAGTTGATTTTGCGCAAGTTTGCAAATGTCTCTTCTAAATCTTGAATGAGGGTAGATTTGTCCTTGGTCTTGACTACTATATCATCCATGTATGCTTCCACAATCCGGTGCAGCTGGGGCTCAAAACCAATCTGGACCGCCCTTGCAAATGTTGAACCAGCACTCTTTAATCTGAAAGGCATACGCACGAAGCAGTACGTGCCACATGGAGTAATGAATGCGGTTTTCTCCTCATCCTCCTTGGCCATGAATATCTGATGGTACCCAGAATATGCATCAAGGAAGGAGAGCAAATCACAGCCGGAAGTAGAGTCTACAATCTGGTCAATGTGCGGCAAGGGGAAAGGATCCTTTGGACATGCTTTGTTGATATCAGTGTAGTCAATACAAAGTCTCCACTTCCCGTTTGCTTTGCGCACTACAACTGGGTTTGCTAACCAAGTTGGATGTAGTACACCTCTAACCAAACCCACTGCTTCAAGTTTCTTGATTTCTTTGGCAATGAATTGTTGCCACTCCAAAGCTTGCTTCTGGACCTTTTGCTTCACGGGCCGAGCGTGGGGACAGACAGCAAGGTGGTGCTCAATTACCTCCCTGGGAACACCGGGGAAGTCAGATGGTCGCCATGCAAACACATCGACATTCGCCCGCAGGAGGGCAACGAGCGCGCTTTCCTATTTGCTGTCAAGGGTGGCACTGATGGTGAAGGTACCGTCAGTGTCGTCCTCCCTCGCTGGCACCTTTTTGGTCGCCGGTGAAGCAGCCTTGGATTTCTTACCGGCAGAGTACTCCGGCAACTCTTCAACAGGCGCGCAGCACTCCGAAGAGGTGCGCTTCCCGGAATCCTTGCTAGAGGTTTTACCGGACTTCTTGCTTTCTTTCTTCTTGGCGGGGGCGGGCGCCTTGGTGGCCTCTGCTGCAACCGCATCTCTGTACATCTTATCGACGCAAATGACTGCATCTTTCTTGTCGGAGTTGATGGAGATGACACCCATCGGCCCTGGCATCTTCAACGTATTGTAAGCATAGTGAGACGCTGACATGAATTTTGCCAAGGCTGGGCGGCCAAGAATTCCATTGTATGGCAAGGGGATCTTGACAACGTCAAACACAATCTTTTCCGTTTTGTAGTTCAATTCCCCGCCAAACGTCACCAGCAATGTAATCTTTCCCTTGGGTTGGCTTCTTCCCGGGTTTACTCCTTGAAACGTGCCCATTTTCTCGAGTTCCTCGTCGGGGATCTGCAGCCTCTTGATAACCTCTGGAGAGATCAGATTCAGGCTGGCCCTACCGTCAACTAACATCTTTGTTACTTGGAGGTTGCGAATTGTTGGTGAAACCAACAACGGCAAACACCCAACCACAGTTACGCGATCGGGGTGGTCCTCAGCATAAAAAATGATAGGCATGTGCGACCATTTAAGTGGTTTTTGAGAGCCCATTGCCGGTTCTACCACATTAACTTCACGCGCCCACTGCTTAAGTTGGTGGTGAGAGGAGTGCAAGGATGCTCCTCCATCAATTCACATGGCGTCGGTTGCCTTCTGGAATTCTTGTTCGCTGGTCTCATCATCATCCTCTTCGTCACTTCCATCATCTTCCTCTTTCTTGTCTCGGCCTCTAGTAGGCTTCTCTTTCTGTTGCTTGGCTTTGCCGCAGCAGCCTCCTCAACCACCACGGCCCTTTTTGCCGGATCCACCGGTACCATCCTGACCCTTCTCTTTGTCACGTTTTTCGTATTCAGCTTTCTTTTTCTCAACATGGTGCTCGACTTGCCGGCACTCTTGGAGATCATGGCCTTTGGTACAGTGAATCTTGCAGTATGGTCCATCAGACTTGCCGGCTTTCTCGTTTGCCGCCACCTCCTGGCAAGCAGCGCATACAGCAGCCTCCTTGCCGAAGTTTTCAGTCTTGGCTTTCTTGATGGACTCGGAGTTGCCGGAGCCTTCGACAGCCATAACAGTTTTGCCTTTGCGCTTCCTGTTACGCTTTCAGCCTTTCTTCCTCAGGGTGGTAGCATCATCGTCCTCAGAATCCACCTCGGCACCAGCGTCTTCCCCGGGAAGCCTCCTTCCTTCCTCAGCATGCGCACACTTATCCGCCAACGTGTAGAGCTCGTTGACGGTCTTGGGCAACTTGACGTTCATTTTCTCCCGCATCCTCCGATTGCGCACATTCGTGTGAAAGGCGGCAATCACGGCTGCGGGGTGCACATCTGGGATATTGTGGTGTACGCGGCTGAATCTTTGGATATATTTGCGCAAAGTTTCACCATCTCTTTGCGGGATCACCTGCAGGTCACTGGGCTGTCCAGGGGCCTTGTGGCCTCCGGTAAAGGCACCAACAAACTGATTGCAGAGATCTGACCACGAAGAAATGGAGTTCTCCGGCAAGTTCATCAGCCAAGATCTCACGTTGGGCTTCTGTACCAATGGAAAGTAATTGGCGAGGATCTTCTCATCTCTTCCCCCGGCAGCTTGCACGGCAATCGTATAGATGCCCAAAAACTTTGCCGGATTCAGCTTGCCGTCGTACTTCTCTGGTACTTCTGGCTTGAAGGCCCGGACGGACGGCCATCGGACTTGCCACAGCTCACGAGTGAAGGCAGGACACCCAACCTCGTAAGGTAGATACCTGCCAACCCCTGGCGCAGGCTCATCAACGATGGGGCCGTTGCGCGCGTCGGATTGACGGCGCGCCTCCCGGCGCCGTTCGATGGTGGTGCGGGCGTCCTCTGCCCGTCTGTCTCACAGCACTTGCCGCTGGTCTTGCCGCACCCATGTGTTCGAAGAAGCCATCGACATCTCGTTGGGCTCGAAAGATTGCTGGGCTTGTCGTGGCTGTTGACGTTGCTGCTGTTGAGGCTGTTGCCGCGGAGGCGATTGCACCGTTAGCGTAGCACCGTCAACGCGGCCACCAGCTAGGGCTACTGGCGCCGTTTGCGGTCGCCGTGAGGGCTCTGCTTGTTGTGATTTGCTGGCTTCGCAAATCCAATCAAGCTTTGGAAGGTGGCTCTCCACTCATCCATCTTCTCTGCTGCCGGAGGGAAGTTTAGCAGCATCTGAGCCCGCGCCATCACCTCCGTTGCTGTGGTTGGCATGGCCGGAAGCGAAGAACGCGAAGTTGCTCTACTCCTGGCAGAGTCAGCAGGAGCGCCATCGCGATCTTGCTGCCGCGGCACATGATCAGCAGAATGCTGTCGAGGCGGAGGTGGTGCCTGACGATCTGGGATCTAATCGACAGGGGTCTTGCCGTGTGGACGCCGCCGCCCAGGGTCGTTGACGCTGCTTGGGGTCGCGCTGCACCTATCCTGTGATGGGCGCGGTGTGTGTCTTGACGCAGTGTCCCTGGACGTCGCCACGGCGGGGTCTTGGCTCACGCCGGCTCAGGGATCGTCGCCCCGGTGGCTGCGGTCGTCGGTGCGGTGAGGAGGAGGTAGACGTCTCTCCTCCCCATCCGCGCCGTCTCGGCTTTGTTCGCCAGAGGGTCGAGGGAGCCGCCTACCCCTAGCGCGCCCACCCCCTGCTCCGGCCGCGGTGGGCGCGGTGACCACGCCGCCTGCGCTGGTCGTGCCAACTGCGCCGTCCGCGCCGCCCGCATTAGCCGTGCCACCTGCGCCGCCCGCGGATGCGCGTGAAGGACCTTTGGAGGCGGAAGGAGCTGTCATCGTGATGCCCTTCTTCTTGGGCGCCATCGACACTGAAGAAGACGGTGAAGCTGATGATATCGACGCGCACTATGATGATTCAGGTTCGCACCAGCGATTCCCCTACCTGGCGCACCAAAGATGTCGTGGTGGTACGACCATCTATGGGGCCATCCAGCCCCTTGTGATTCACCAGGGGTGACGCAAGCACAAAGAGCAGAACTACCAGAGGACGCAGGGTGATTTACCCAGGTTCGGGCTGCTGAGAAGCGTAAAACCCTACTCCTGCTTTTGGTGTATTGGTTGTATGAAAGCACACGTACAAGGAGCGCTCCTCCCGGCAAGGTGCGGAGGGAGCTGCTACGCGGGACGTGCCAGTTTTTGAAAAGGGGTCCGACCCCCTCTAACTGTTGCCTTGGCCCTCCTTTTATAGCTCAAGGGGTCACCACAGTGGCAAAACAGTAATTACATAGCGATTAGATAGCAAACAGTGCTATCATACCTAATTCTGCCAGTTTAGGACAAAAGCATTAAATGCATCGTTAGGTGTCATGTGGAGAGGTATTCCCGGCAAGGTTTCTGCACCGCTCGCCCAGCTACCTCGTATTATTCTGACACGCCTCCTGGACGGGTGTCATTAAAGGCAAATCATGTCCCAGTGTGCTGACACGTGCCCGACAAGCCTCACCAACCAGCCTACGCGGTCGACACCTCATCCACTAGCGAACATCTGTGCGGTGAGGTGGAGCGCTGGAGGGCTAGCAGAAGCTTGCCGGGTCTACACCTTGCCGGTTTAGCCTTGCCGGCAAGGAATGTCTTCATCTTCGGTACTAGTTGAGTGTTTGTTGGTGCTGTGTCTTGAGCTTCTCTCCAGTGGCTTCCGCAAGTGGGTCCTGAATCTTGGTCTTGGCGGTTCCCGGAAAGGCTTGGCCGGCAAGGAGGCTGCTACTGTCTGTGCATAAGTCAGGGTATAAAATACCCATGTTTTATACACCGACACAGATATGTACCACTTGCAAGGCTTGGCATTTTCATCAAAACCTCTGCAGATCGCATAAAACTTCTTTCTATCAGTCCACTTAGTCTTGGCATCAAACTCATGCTTGACCGCATAAGTCTTGAAACACATCCTAAACTCATCCATGTTTGGCCACAACTTCCCCACTTCAATAACAGGGTTTTCTTTGTAATAGATATTTACCATCTCATCATCATGTGCATCATCAACACCATCTGCAGCATCTTCCATCAACTGTCCATCCACATCTTCGGATGGATCTCTGTTGGCATCAGCAGGCAAACTAGATTCACCCCTCTCCTCATTATCTCTATCATCTACTGGAATGCCAAAAAAATTGCCATCTCAGTGTCGGCCATTGCTGCAGTGAACAAATCTGTAGGGTCTTCTAATTCTAATGAATTCCAATCAATGGTAGCAACCCTTGCAACACCATCCCCCCTGTTTGTCAATGTCGGTTCCATCTTGCTCAGCCCACCCGCGCCCCCACAATCTAGATTACAAAGCATCCGAAAACAGAGGCACCGCAGTCAGATCTAAATCGACACGGAGTAGGGTTCCGAATTCACTCACCTCATCCGCCGCAGCCGAGAACGATAGCTCTGCCGCCCGCCGCCCGTCACCGAGAAAGAACAGGGGAGCAGGGAGGGTTCAGTCTGGCACAGGGGACCCACCTGCCTTAACATAAGCTCATTCCGTTGACTACCGTTTATAGCATGGTTGTTACTTAGTTATTTCTGCCTTAAAACGTCACACAACATCTTTTTTAATTACCAACTGCGTCTCTCTCCTTCTGTTACGCGTTAAAAAATGTCGCGTAGGACGTACGTTGCCCCACCTGTCAGGATATCACCTCGGCCCACTAGTCAGAAGGTAACGGTCAATGGCGTTGACTGGACGGCAGTGCTCCGTTTGGCCTTCTGTGAGAAGGTGGTGGAGTGGGGAGGGGAAAAGTGAGCAAAGTTAGTTGCCTTGGACAAAACTGAGCCCAACTAAGGAACCAAGGGCACGAAAATAGAAATCCCTTTTATCAATCACCTACTCGAGGACAAGCAGGAATTAAGCTTGGGGATGCTCATACATCTCCAACGTATCTATAATTTTTGATTGTTTCATGCTTTTATATTATCAATCTTGTATGCTTTATATGCAATTTTATATCATTTTTGGGAACTAACCTATTAATCTAGTGCCCAGTGCCAGTTTCTGTTTTTGCCTATTTTACAGTTTCATAGAAAAACCATACCAAAGGAAGTCCAAACACGATGAAACTTTACGGTGATTTTTCTGGACCAGAAGGGACCCTAGAAGCTTCGAGGGGAGGCCAGAAGCTCTACGAGAGAGCCACAACCTCACACAGCGCGCCACCAGGGGGGCGCCACCTGAGCTTGTGGGCCCCTCGTAACTCCAATTGACCTAATTCCAAGCCTATAAATTCCCTAAAATCCAGAAACCACTAGAGCGAGACCCGAAACAATTATTCCGCCGCCACAAGCCTCTATTCTTTCACAATCCCATATGGAGGCCTCCGTCGGTACTCTGCCGGAGGGGGAATCGATCACAAAGGGCTTCTACATCAACATTGCTACCCTTCCGATGATGTGTGAGTAGTTCCCACAGGACCTACGGGTCCATAGCGATTAGCTAGATGGCTTTCACCCTCTCTCTCTCTCTCTCTCTCTCTCTCTCTTTGATCTTCAATACAATATGCACTTCGGAGTTCTACCCGATGTAATCTTCTTTTGTGGTGTGTTTGTTGGGATCCGATGAATTGTGGGTTTATGATCAGATTATTCATTGAAAGTAATTGAGTCTTTTATGAACTTTATTATGTGTGATTGTTATAGCTTTGTATTTCTCTCCGATCTATCCATTTGGTTTGGCCAACTAGATTGATTTATCTTCAGCGGGAGAGGTGCTTTGTGGTAGCTTCAATCTTGTGGTGTCCTCACTCTGTGACAGGAGGAGTAGCGAGGCACGTATTGTATTGTTGCTACTAAGGGTAAAACGATGGGGTTTAACCATATTGCTTGGTTTTATTCTATCTACATTATGTCATCATGCTCCAAGCATTACTCTGTTTGTTATGAACTTAATACCTTAAGATGCACGCTGGATAGCAGTGGAGGGGTGGAGTAATAGTAGTAGATGCAGGCAGGAGTCGGTCTACTTGTCACAGACGTAATGGCTATGTACTGATCATGGCATGAATAATGTCATAACTATGCGCCTTTCTATCAATTGCCCAACAGTAATTTGTTTACCCACTGTATGCTATGTTCTTGGGAGAGATGCCTCTAGTGAAAACTATGGCCCCCGGGTCCATTCACCAAATTTACTAAAACCCTAATTTACTTGCTGCAATTTATTTCTTTTTATTTTCTTTTGCAATTTATATATCTACCACTATTAGAATTAATCCTTTGCAATTAACGAGTACAAAGGGATTGACAACCGTCTTGCCCGCGTTGGGTGCAAGTATTTTGTTTGTGTGTGTGCAGGTACTGTCAACCTTTGTCTGTGTGAATCTCCTATTGGTTTGATAACCTTGGTTCTCTACTGAGGGAAATACTATCCGCTACTATATTGCTTCACCCTACCTCTTCAGGGAAAATCCCAACGCAGCTCACAAGTAGCAACCTCCACGGAACGAACGACTACTCGAGCGCTCTCGGCATTTGCAGCCGCCGTTGGAGTAGCTGCCCTGTCGGCTACCGCAGACGCCCTTTCAGCGGATGCGGCCATGCTCAATGCATATGCGGCCGCGCTCTCGGCGTAGGCGGAGCCGCTCGGGGCAGACGCAACGATCATACGGGCCCTCACGTAGCGTCTCCAGGGCGTCATTCTTTGCAAGAAAATGTTGGGGAATGGGGATCGGGGATTCGTGGATTCGGGGGTGAACGACACTTGAGCAGACGAAGCCGGTGAAGCTTATGGAGGAAGACATAAATAGACCCATGAATGTTCATCGCAAATGGTTCCTATAACCAACTGTGTGTGATGTAGTTGATTTTTTGTATTAGCTGTGAAAGACTAATTTGAAGTACAGTGGCAACGGATGGTGTTTTAATTGCACGAATTTTTTTTGTACCATTAACATGCACTAATACAACTGTCATATTAAAATTTGGAAATTTTCAGGGTTCATTTGACCTTTTTAAGACATTAAGTGAGTTTCTAGCCATATAATGGTCATAATTCAAATTTGAACTACATGTACATGCAACAACAAACCATCATGGGTTGGAAAATCATATTTGTGTCCTTGTGTGCAAGTTAATGTCCTGTGCAGTAAATTGGAAGGAATTTTCAAACATATTAGTGTCACGGCTTGGACACAAACATTGAGAACCATGGCTTTTAAATTCCAAAAAAATTCTAAAATGATCGGAAATACATGAAACCTTGCTTGATGTCATGACATGGTACCTAGATGCAGTGGTACAAAGACTGGCCTGTTTAACGAAAGTTCTAACACATACCTCTCACAAATCGGAGCATCTCACGAGAAGACTCGTGGTTCCGAGAGGGAACAATGCATGTTTGATGACGAACCGACGGTCGCTTCCTCTTATGGCCTTGAATTTTTTTTCTATCGTTAACATGCACGAATACAACTGTCATCTTAAAATTTGGAAATTTTCAGGGGTCATTTGACCTTTTTAAGACATTAAGTCAGTTTCTAGCCATATAATGACCGTAATTCAAATTTAAACTACATGTACATGAAAAAGCACACCATCATGGGTTGAAAAATCATATTTGTGTCCTTGTGTGCAAGTTAATGTCCTGTGCAGTAAATTGGAAGGAATTTTCCAACATATTGGTGTCACAGCTTGGACACAAATGTTGAGTACCATGGCTTTTGAATTCCAAAAAATTCTAAAATGATCAGAAATACATGAAACCTTGCTTGATGTCATTCCATGGCACCAAGATGCCGTGGTAAAAAAATTGGCCTATTTGGCGAAAGTTTTGACACACACCTCTGACAGATCAGAGCATCTCATGATAAGACTCATGGTTCCGAGAGGGAACAATATGCATGTTTGATGATGAACCGACAATCGCTTCCTCTTATGACCTTGAATTTTTTTCTACCGTTAACATGCATGGATAAAACTTTCGTGTTAAAATTTGGAAACTTTTCAGGGGTCATTTGATCTCTTTAAGACATTAAGTGAGTTTCTATCCATTTAATGGCCGGGTTCAAATTTGAACTACATGTACATGCAACACCATACCATCATGGGTTAGAAAATCATATTTGTGTCCATGTGTGCAAGTTTATGCCCTGTGCAGTAAATTGGAAGGAAATTTCAAACATATTGGTGTCACGGCTTGGAAACAAACACTGAGAACCATGGTTTTTAAATTCCAAAAAATCAAAAATGATTAGAAATACATGAAACCTTGCTTGATGACATGACATGGTACCAAGATTGATGGTGTCCTGGACTAAGGGGTGCTAACCTTTACGGGCCGCAGTCCATGGGCCGGGCTTATGGCCCGTCGATCACTAGAAGGAAGGACTACTGAAGCTATGAAACTCGGTGTGATCTAGATGGAAACCTCCGAAGACTTGGCGTGTACTTCAAGGATTGCTCTATAACCGACGTGTTGACAACCGACCATGTGGACAACCTAGGTGCCCCGGATGCATATATAAGCCAAGGGTTTAGTCTTTAGAGACACGATTATCAGCCTTAGGGTTTAGAACCCAATCATACGATCTCGAGGTAGATCACCTTGTACTTTGTACTTCATCACATCAATACAATCGAAGCGGGACTTAGGGTTTTTACCTCTTCGAGAGGGCCCGAACCTTGGTAAACATCATCTCCCTTCGTCCCCTGCTACCATTGTTCCTAGACCTACAGCTCGGGACCCCCTACCCGAGATCCACCGTTTTTAGCAATGACATTGGTGGCCCATACAGGTCCCAACGTATGGTCGCTTCGGAATAATGGAGGCATCGATCAACGATCAGACCCAAAATGGTGTATCCTTTGCACCGGACTCTCAAGTCATTGGATTAACCGAAAATCAAAAACACATAGGATCGCCCCTCCTCCCTCGAGAGCCAAGGTTAAAGATCTCGAATCTATAGCCGAGCCTCGCGCTCTATCTCCAAACTTGACCGAGGATCTTCACGTACAGATGAACCAAAAATCTGCACGCCAACCAATGGAGGATGGCAAGCCTTACCAACCAGAGGGAGCCTGGAGCTCGGACTCGAGAGGTAGCCCTACTGGTTCGACCTCAGCACTTCTACCTCGGGAGGAACACTTCGGAGCAGCAATCCCGCAATAGGCTGTGGTTAAATTTTTAATCCCACCCATCCCCCACATTGAGTATTGCCCGAGTAACTCAGGACCACCCGATGTCTGGGATCTAATCTACATGAAGCAATGATAACCCACAAGTATAGGGGATCAATTGTAGCCATTTCGATAAATAAGAGTGTCGAACCCAACGAGGAGCTAAAGGTAGAATTAGTATTCCCTTCAAGTTCTATCGACCACCGATACAACTCTACGCGCACTTAACATTCGCTTTACCTAGAACAAGTATGCAACTATTTTGTAGGTGATAGGATAGGTTTGCAAGAATAAAACTAGAAGTACTTTGCGAGAATAAAACTACGAGTAATTTGCAAGATAATAAAATTTAGTTGTTTAGTAGAAAGCTTTTGTAACACAAGAGAATGATTTGTCCCTAGGCAATCGATAACTCGACCGGTAATCATTGTTGCAATTTTATATGAGGGTGAGGCATGAGCTAACATACTTTCCGTACTTGGATCATATGCACTTATGATTGGAACTCTAGCAAGCATCCGCAACTACCAAAGATCATTAAGGTAAAACCCAACCATAGCATTAAGTATCAAGTCCCCTTTACTCCCATACGCAACAACCCCCTTACTCGGGTGTAAGCTTCTGTCACTCTAGCCGCCCACTATAAGAGAAATACGAACATATTGCAAACCCTACATCGGGAATCCCTCATGCTTGCACGACACGGAGGGCACCATAGGACAACACCAAAATAAAACATACAACTCAAACCAATCACGATCATCAATCAACCCATAGGACAAAAGAAATCTACTCAAACATCATAGGATGGCCACAAATCATTGGATAATAATATGTAGCATTAAGCACCATGTTTAAGTAGAGATTACAGCAGGGAGAAGAGGTGTTACACCGCTGCATAGAGGGGGAGAAAGTTGGTGTTGACGGTAGAGAGGTTGTTGATGTAGATCGCCGTCACGATCGTTGCCCCGGCGGCGTTCCGGCGCCACCGGGAGAGAGGGGGAGAGAGCCCCCGTCCTTCTTCTTCTTCCTTGGCCTCCCCCCTAGATGGGAGGAGAGTTCCCCCTCTGGTCCATGGCCGCCATGGCGGCGGAGGGGTAGGAGCCCCTCCTAGATTGGATCTCTCTCTCTTTTCTCTTCTGTTTCGCCTTCCTGTTTTTTGGCCCTTCACCATTTCTAAAATTCCCGGATATCTGTAACTCCAATTGCGCTGAAATTTTAACACAATCTTTTTCCAGATATTAGCTTTCTTGCACCCGAAGAAGAGCCCTAACCGACTTACGGGGTGCCCACGAGGCACCACCGCGCGCCAGGGGGGCACGCGCCCAGGTGGCTCGTGGAGGCCGTGGGCCTCCGTTTGCGTTGATTCCACCTCCCAAAAATCACATATATTCCAAAATAATTCTCCATAAAATTTTATTGCATTTGGACTTCGTTTGATATGGATTTTCTGTGAAACAAAAAACAAGCAGAAAACAGGAACTGGCACTGGCACTGGATCAATATGTTAGTCCCAAAAATAATATAAAATGTTGCCAAAAATATGTGAAAGTTGTAGAATATTGGCATGAAACAATCAAAAATTATAGATACGATGGAGACGTATCAGCATCCCCAAGCTTAATTCCTGCTCGTCCTCGAGTAGGTAAATGATAAAAAGGATAATTTTTGATGTGGAATGCCACCTAGCATAATCTTGATCATAAAATTTAATCATGGCATGAATATTAAGACACGAGTGATTCAAAGCAATAGTCTATAATTTGACATGAAGACATAAATACTCAAGCATACTAACAAGCAACCATGTCTTTCAAAATATCAATGCTAAAGAAAGTTATCCCTAGCCCATTATGCTCAATCATTGATCCATTCATGAAACACACTCAATATTAGCTACATCCAATGCATAAGTATGACAATAGTTCTCTCCAGTTGGTGCTTTATAAGAGAAGATGGAGACTCAAAATAAAAATAAAAATTGCATAAAAGTAAAATAGATAGGCCCTTTGCAGAGGGAAGCAGAGATTTGCAGAGGTGCCAGAGCTCAAAGCTTAAATTAGAGAGATAAAATTATTTTGAGAGGCATGCTTTTCCTGTCAACGCTACGACCGAAAGTTCCCAATATCTTCCATGCTAGACACATTATAGGCGGTTTCCAAACAGCAAAAAAATTCATTTCCTTTCCACCATTCTTTCACAATCAATGGCTAGCCGTATCCACGGGTGCCTTCCATACCAACACTTTCCAAGGAATTTTGTTATTATTATTTTTGATTCATTGTGGGACTGGGCATCCCTATTACCTGCCACTCTCTCGTGCAATGACATGTGAATAAACACTCATCTTGAGAATAACCCGCCTAGCATGAAAGATATTGGCCACTCCCTGCCACCACATGAGCGGTACCGGCACACAAAATGGAAAATTATTTTGAAAATTTTAGAGTTGGCACATGCAAATTTACTTGGAACGGCATGGAAATACCGCATATAGGTAGGTATGGTGGACTCATTTGGCATAACTTTGGTTTTAAGGAGTTGGATGCACAAGCAGCATTCCCGCTTAGTACAAATGAAGGCTAGCAAATAGATTGAGAAGTTACCAACCAAAAAGAAAAAACGGTCATAAACATACATTGAACATAACTAACACTGAATAATGCACCATAAGTAGGATATAATTTCGTTGCATAACTATTGACTTTATGTGCATGCATAGGGAATCACAAACCTTAACACCAATATTCTTACTAAACCACAATTACTCACTAACATGACTCACATATTATCATCTCCATATCGCAAAACTATTGCAAGGAATCAAACACATCATATTCAGTGATCTACAAGTTTTATGTAGGATTTTCTGACTAACCGTGTGAATGACCAATTCCTGTTGACTCTCTAAATAGATATAAGTGAAGCAAGAGAGTTTAATTATTTCTAGAAAATACAATGCTCTAATAAATATAAGTGAAGCAAAAGAGCATTCTATAAATAACGGTTTTCTAGATGAAGAGAAACAGGCATCCAAACTTCAAATGATATAAGTGAAGCACATGAAGCATTCTATAAAGCCATACTCAAAAGATATAAGTAAAGTGCAAAGAGCATTCTATAAATCAACCAAGGACTATCTCATACCAGCATGGTGCATAAAAGAAAAGGGAAAAATAAACACAAAAGACGCTCCAAGAATTTACGCATATCATGTGAAGAAAACAAAAAACCGAGACATACCGATAATTGTTGAATAAAGATGGGATGCCTTCCGGGGCATCCCCAAGCTTAGATGCTTGAGTCTCCTTGAATATTTACTTGGGGTGCCTTGGGCATCCCCAAGCTTGAGCTCTTGCCTCTCCTCATTCTTCTCATATCAATACCTCCTCGATCTTCGAACACTTCATCCACACAAAACTTAACAAAACCTTCGTGAGATCCGTTAGTATAATAAAGCAAATCATTACTTTAAGTACTGTTGCAAACCCATTCATATTTTATTTTTGCATTATACCTACTGTATTCCAACTTCTCCATGGCTTATACCCTCCGATACAATCCATAGTTTCATCAAAACAAGCAAAACAATGCATCAAAAACAGAATCTGTCAAAAACAGAACAGTCTATAGCAATCTGAACATTGACCATACTTATGTAACTCTAAAAATTATTTAAAATGAGGAAAAAATAAAAAAATTGCATAGCAGTACTGTGTAAAAATTTCAGAATTTTTGCACATTCCAGTAAAAAAATGTAAATTCATGTACTACAGCAAAAGTTTCTGTTTTTGCACTGCACATACCAAACAAGCAATTTAAACATCCTAACGGTAAATCTTGGCACATTATTTTTATAATACAATGGATTTGTACAAGGGGATAATTATTTTTGTTGAAAAGTTTCTGTAATTCAAGATTTGCAAAGTTTCCATGGGCATGAACAAAGTTCAAGGAGCTCCCCCACTTCAACGGTGCTCGTCTTTCTTACTTTCACTTTCCTTTTTGTAAAGTTTTAGGTTCCCCTTTATATATTTTTTGTTTTTAAACTTTTTAAAAGCACACAACAGAATAAAATGACTCTCTAAAACTTCCGGGTTGTCTCCCTGGCAGCGCTTTCTTTAAAGCCATTAAGCTAGGCATAAAGTGCTCAAGTAATCGATCCACCCGGATCCCAAGGTGTATCAAAGCCAATTTTAATTAACAATGATTTGTAATTTAGTAGTGAGCACAAAGCAACATATATCATGCAATGACGAAGTCTAACTCTCTTCCTATGCATCGGCATGTCATAAGAGAACAATTCATGCACATCAAGTAAAGGCCAATGCATAGTATAAACAGTTTCTTGCAATTTTATCGTATTGGAAACGTAGAGAGGCGGAGATGTAGTTCCTCTCTCATAATAATTGCAAGTAGGAGCAGCAAACACATGCATATCATATCCATCAAAATTATCATGTGCAATAGTAAAACGCAACCCATCAATATAATCCTTAATAAGCGCAAACTTCTCCGATATAGTGTAGTTGGGAGAATTCAAAAAGATAATAGGACTATCATGTGTGGGTGCAATAGCAACAATTTCATTCTTAAAATAAGGAACTATAGCAAGTTCATCTCCATAAGCATAATTCATATTGGCATCATGGCCACAAGCATAACAAGCATCAATTTCATCAAAAAGGGATATTTCAAATGAATCAAAGGGATCATAGCAATCATCATAGCATTCATCCTTCGGTAAGCACGAAGGGAAATTAAACAATGTATGAGTTGAAGAGTTACTCTCATCAGAAGGTGGGCACGGGTGATCAATCCGCTCTTCCTCCTTTTGTTCTTTGCTCTCCTCGTCATCTTTTTCATCTAATGGGCTCACAGTGTCATCAATTTCTTCTTCCATAGATTCCTGCAAAATATTAGTCTCTTCTTGGACAGCAGAGACTTTCTCAATAAACTCATCAATATCGGCATTGTATTTATAATTCTCATAGCAATATTTAAGTATAACAAAAATTTCAGATCTGTAAACGGCATCATCACAATCTTCATACTTTTCAAACAAAGATTCAATTTCATAAGCACCCTTAAAAGCAACAAATTCTTCTATTCGTTCCACATCATAGTAATCATATATACCATTAGCATAAGAAGCCAAGGTTTCATTATCATTAAATTCACATGAAAAGGGAAGGTGTGGAGCCTTCATCTTAGAGCAACAAGTATAATCATATCTTAAGCATAAATTCCGAGCATACCAATGCAAATAATAAATTTGATCCCATAAGAGTTTCACTTTTTGAGACAAGCGATAATCCCTAAAGTATTCCCGTTGATCCAAAGTATATCCCATTATCAAGTTGAATGGAGATTTATCAGGATTATCAAAGTAGTATTTAATGTTTTCCACATAACGAGCATCGAAGGTTTTAGGAGGTTCCCCATCTCCATGAGTAGTAAGTACAACTAATTTTTTTGGTATTTCATGTTCCATATCCATAACTAAAGATATAAAACAACTTAGAATAGAAAATAAAATCTACTTAGTGATAAAGCAAACAAGCACACATGAGAATATCAACCCCATGCTATTGCTCCCTGGCAACGGCGCCAGAAAAAGGTCTTGATAACCCACAAGTATAGGGGATCAATTGTAGCTTTTTTGATAAATAAGAGTGTCGAACCCAACGAGGAGCTAAAGGTAGAATTAATATTCCCTTCAAGTTCTATCGACCACCAATACAACTCTACGCGCACTTAACGTTTGCTTTACCTAGAACAAGTATGAAACTATTTTGTAGGTGATAGGATAGGTTTGCAAGAATAAAACTAGAAGTACTTTGCGAGAATAAAACTACGAGTAATTTGCAAGATAATAAAAGTTAGTTGTTTAGTAGAAAGCTTTTGTAACAGAAGAGAATGATTTGTCCCTAGGCAATCGATAGCTAGACCGGTAATCATTGTTTCAATTTTATATGAGGGAGAGGCATGAGCTAACATACTTTCCGTACTTGGATCATATGCACTTATGATTGGAACTCTAGCAAGCATCTGCAACTACCAAAGATCATTACGGTAAAACCCAACCATAGCATTAAGTATCAAGTCCCCTTTACTCCCATACGCAACAACCCCCTTACTCGGGTGTAAGCTTCTGTCACTCTAGCCGCCCACTATAAGAGAATTATAAACGTATTGCAAACCCTACAACGGGAATCCCTCATGCTTGCGCGACACGGAGGGCACCATAGGACAGCACCAAAATAAAACATACAACTCAAACCAATCACGATCATCAATCAACCCATAGGACAAAAGAAATCTACTCAAACATCATAGGATGGCCACAAATCATTGGATAATAATATGTTGCCTTAAGCACCATGTTTAAGTAGAGATTACAGTGGGGAGAAGAGGTGTTAAACCGCTGCATAGAGGGGGAGAAAGTTGGTGTTGACGGTAGAGAGGTTGTTGATGTAGATCGCTGTTAGAACATGTGCTGCCCCCATGTTTGGTTTTGGTAATTGATGACAATCTCTATGGACTAATGGTTGCCTTGAGTTATATTTGAAGGGTTTGTCCATAGGCTTGACTTATAGACCATTTGTTGGTCTCAAGGTGATTTGAAGAAGAATATGTGATGACCATGGTGCTATTCAAGGATTTATCCAAAGATTGGTCATGTTGATCAAGACTAAAATATGAAGAGTGATTCAAATTGATCAACACACAAAGCGTAGAAGATGTACCGAGCGAGATCAAGTGATCTCATGGTATGGTAAGCATTGTCCATTACGCTTTGTGTACTAACCCATGTTCTATGCGAGAGTTCTATGTGGGGTTAGGTATGTTTTCATGGGCTTGCGTCAAGAGGAAGATCTCATTCAACCCATGGAGGATGACATCAAGTGGTGATCGTCATCAAGATGCGGTGTGCAAGTTCAAGTGATAATGGACTTGTGAAGATGTGCCGAAGAGCGGCTCACCCATAGTGGAGTATGGGGGAGCAATCAGCTAGTCTTCATCGAGCCGGCGCAATCAAGAAAGGTGGTCCAACTTGAGGAGGTCAAGATCGTCATCATCTAGCTCAAGTGGACTTTGCGCAAGGCAAAGGTTTGCCCTTGATAGGTTTTCTATTTTACCGGTCTCATGGTAGTAGTTGGGAGACCGGGTTATAGGATCGATAGCCGTACTATCAAGGGGGGCTCTCAAGTGAGTAGCTTTATCATATCTTCGTAGAGAGCTCAAACCATTGCATCCTTGCATCATATTTCTTGGTTTGTGTTTGGTATTTCTCTTTGTGAGTCTTTGAGCTTTTGGTCATCTTCATGACAAGCTCGAGGTCATCGAAAACGGAGTTCATATATGCATCTTCTATGATGTTTTCGATGTTGGAGTTTATGCCGGTTCTTCATTCATAGAGGTTTCTCATCTCTATATGTTAGGCATATCTCCCCTGCCACTTCTTATTATAACCAGTCGCTGTTTGGATAGTATTTGTCGTCCTCTATCCAACAAGCTTGAGTTTGCTCAATTCGGAGCTCATTTGCAGAAGTTATGGCAGTTCAGGGTTTATTGTTTGTCTGGGCAGTTTACCTGTCACCAAAGCGGTAGTACCGCTCGGGACCACGGTAGTACCGCTTGACACGGTACTACCGCCCCTACTACCGTTGCACTACCGTGATTTCTACTGGCATTCTTTTTCGTTTAGCGGTAGTAAAGCGGTAGTGGAGCGGTAGTACCGCTTGACACGGTACTACCGCCCCTACTACCGTTGCACTACCGTGATTTCTTCTGGTATCATTTTTTTCGCTAAGCGGTAGTTGAGCGGTAGTAGAGCGGTAGTACCGCTTGGTGCGGCACTACTGCCCCCTACTACCGTGCCACTGCCGTGCTTTGTTCTGTTGCCCAGTTTTCCTAAGCGGTAGTACCGCTTGGTCGGAACGGTAGTACCGCTTAGTGCGGCACTACCGCTCCAGTTCCTTGTTGATTGCCTGCTGTTTTTGAATTACTACCGCACGAGCGGTAGTACCGCTCGCAAGAGCGGTAGTACCGCTTGTGCACGGGTAACGGTTGGATTTGGGGTGGCCCTATAAAAGGGGTCTTCTTCCCCAACGGTTTTCTTATCCTTTGAGCTCATTTCTCCCCCCATTGTTGACCTTCTTGAGCTTGCCTAACTCTCAATCCCTCCAATGATTCTTGCTAGTTCTTGAGGGAATAGAGAGAGGAGATCTAGATCCACATTTCCACCAATCACTTTCTCCTCTAAGTGAGGGGAACCCCTTGGATCTAGATCTTGGAGTTCTTGGTGTTCTCCTTGTTCTTCCTCTCATATTCATCCATAGCTTTTGTTGCTTTGGTGGGATTTGGGAGTGAGGGACTTGTCCACTTCGTGTGTTCTTGCCATTGCATTAGTTGCATCGGTTTGAGTTCTCCACGGTGATACGTGGAAGTTGTGAAGTTGAGTAGCTTATTACTCTTGGGTGTTTGGGCACCCTAGAGCTTGTTCCTCTTGGGTGCCTTGGCACCCTAGACGGCTTGGTGTCTTGGTGGTGCTCGGAGCTCAATCATTGTGGTGTAAAGCTCCGGGCAAGCGTCGGGGTCTCCAATTAGGTTGTGGAGATCGCCCCGAGCAATTTGACGGGTACCGGTGACCGCCCCCAAGGGTTGCCAAAGTGTACGGGTTCGGTGACCGCCCTCAAGGGTCCCATTTGTACGGGTTCGGTGACCGCCCTCAAGGGTCCCTTAGTGGAATCACGGCACCTTGCATTGTGCGAGGGCGTGAGGAGAATACGGTGGCCCTAGTGGCATTGTTGGGGAGCATTGTGCCTCCACACCGCTCCAAACGGAGATTAGCATCCGCAAGGGTGTGAACTTCGGGATACATCGTCGTCTCCGCGTGCCTCGGTTATCTCTTACCCGACCCCTTTACTTATGCACTTTACTTTGTGATAGCCATATTGTTTCTAGTTATATATCTTGCTATCACTTAGTTGTTTATCTTGCTTAGCATAAGTTATTGGTGCACATAGGTGAGCCTAGTCGATTTAGGTTTTGTGCTTGACAAATTAAACGCTAGTTTTATTCCGCATTTGTTCAAGCCTAAACCGTAATTATTTTAAAGCGCCTATTCACCCCCCCCCCCTCTAGGCGACATCCACGATCTTTCAATCGCCGTCACCATCGTTGCCCCGGCGGCGTTCCGACGCCACCGGGAGAGAGCCCCCCTCCTTCTTCTTCTTCCTTGGCCTCCCCCTAGATGGGAGGAGAGTTCCCCCTCTGGTCCATTGCCGCCATGGCAGCAGAGGGGAAGGAGCCCCTCCTAGATTGGATCTCTCTCTCTGTTCTCTTCTGTTGCGCGTTCCTGTTTTCTGGCCCTTCACTGTTTCTTAAATTCCCGGAGATCCATAACTCTGATTGCGCTGAAATTTTAACATGATTTTTTCCAGATATTAGCTTCCTTGCGCCCGAAGAAGAGCCCCAACCAACTTACGGGGTGCCCACGAGGCACCACCGCGCGAAAGGGGGGGCACGCGCCCAGGTGGCTCGTGGAGGCCGTGGGCCTCCATTTGTGTTGATTCCACCTCCCAAAAATCACATATATTCCAAAATAATTCTCCGTAAAATTTTATTGCATTTGGACTTCGTTTGATATGGATTTTCTATGAAACAAAAAACAAGCAGAAAACAGGAACTGGCACTACGCACTGGATCAATATGTTAGTCCCAAAAATAATATAAAATGTTGCCAAAAATATGTGAAAGTTGTAGAATATTGGCATGAAACAATCAAAAATTATAGATACGACGGAGACGTATCAAGCAACAACCTCATCAAACAGTTTAACTATTCTGGATGTGTTTCCTGTTTGTCAAGAACAAAATTCCAGAATGCCGTGACTTAGAAATCTTGGCGGCTTTTTGCCACAACTGCCATGATGAGGGCATCTTCAACGCCCTCGCTCGTCGATGCATTCAAACCTTTTCTGAGTTATCGGACTTGGTGTCAAGATTCTGCATCATGGAAGATGCCTGGTTAGCTCAAAAAGAGCAGAGGGATTCAATCCGGGTTGAGGCAGCAAACCGCGATAGGCATATACGTCTAAGCAAGCGCCCACGACGCACTAGGGCAGAAGAGCCACCACGGAAAAGAAAGAAACCCGTAACAGGGCCTAAAACTGCCCTCGATAAGCTCATGGATCAACCATGCCCCATCCACTCTATTTTGCTGAACGCAAACCCAACTCATAGTCTTCGGGTTGCTGGGTGGTCAAACTGATGGCAAAAGGAGGAGAAGACCTCCTCAACAGTACTGACACGCACAACAAGCATGCAACAATGTCCTCTGATGAATGTGAGATCTTAATGATCTATGATACTCATCCATCAAGGAATCAACGAAATTGAGCCCTTAGCGAGATGAGCCACGTTCATCATGTATCGACATCGGATAAATGGTCGGACATGCCTATCACTTTTGGGCAACAGGATCAGCCGAAGACCGGCCCGAGCCGAGGAACGGTAGCCCTAGTCCTCGACCCTATAGTGGACGGATGCCAGCTACGAAAAGTTTTAATGGATGGTTGCAGTAGTTTAAACCTCATATACGAAGAGACTCTACAAAAGATGCAATGTAGATCACGCATCAAACCCAGTTATACCACATTTAAGGGGATCATCCTAGGAAAGGAAGCGCGATGCAGCAGTAAGATAACCCTTGATGTAGTGTTCAGAACACCCGACAACAACCGCTCCGAGGAGTTGACCTTCCACATCGTGCCCTTCCGAAGTGGTTACCACACTCTTTTTGGGCCGTGACGCATTCACAAAATTCCACACCATCCCACATTACACCTACATGAAGCTCAAGATGTCGGGACCCATTGGCGTGATCACTATAGCATGCAACCCTGATAGAGCACTTAGAGCCAAGAATAAAACAGCGTCGCTTGCCCTGGAATCCTTAGCCGAGGCCTTCGTGGCCGAGGAGCTAACAACTCTGCATGCCACCGTTGATAGAGATGATGTCATCCTCGACAAGAGATCTAAACCTACGCCATTCAAACCGGCTGATGAAATAGTCAAATTTCAAGTGCATCCAACATACACCAACAAAATGGCGTCCATCGGAACACAACTGGACCCAATCGTGGATGAGGCATTACAAGCATGTCTCAGCGAAAATTGGGACATCTTTGCCTAGCACCCTTCCGACATGCCAGGAATTCCCAAGCACCTTGCCGAGCATAGCCTAAACATCATAGAGGGCTTTAAACCTATCAAACATGCACTCTGCTAGTTCTCTGAGCCAAAGAGACAGGCTATGGGCGAGGAACTGGCCAAATTACTAGACGCCGGATTCATCTGAGATATTAAACACCCCGAATGGTTGTCTAATCTGGTCATGGTACCTAAGAAGGATAAGTCATGGCGCCTTTGCATCGATTTCATGGACGTCAACAAGGCTTGCCCAAAGGACCCCTTCCCTTTACCGCATATTGACCAGATCATGGATGCCACGGCAGGACATGATTCACTATGTTTCCTAGACGCCTATTCGGGATATCATCAAATAAAGATGAAGGAGTCTGATCAAGCAGCTACAACTTTCATAACTCCATATGAGCCATTCTGTTTTAACACAATGCCCTTCGGTTTAAAGAATGCAGTTGCAACATACCAGCGCATGATTCAAACATGCCTGGAACCACATATTGGCAAAACCGTGGAGGCATACGTTGATGACGTGGTTGTTAAGAGTGAAAACATCAACAAATTGGTGGACGACCTCCAAGAGACATTCACCAACCTCCGAGCATATAATATAAAGCTCAATCCATAGAAGTGTGTCTTCGGAGTACCGGCGGGCAAGCTGCTCGGCTTCATCATTTCCCATCGAGGAATAGGGGCCAACCCTAACAAAATTCGAGCCCTCGCCCGATTGGAAGTCCCTATGGAACTCAAGCACGTCCAAAGACTAGCTGGTTGTGTAGCCGCTCTGAGCCATTTCATCTCTCGGCTTGGAGAAAAAGCATTACCTCTCTACAAGCTACTAAAGCAAACCAAGAATTTTCAATAGACTAGCGAGGCAGGTGCCGTACTGGAGGAAATTAAAACACTCCTCGCTACCAACCCTATACTGGCAGCACCTGGAGCAGGAGAGACGATGTTGTTATACATCTCAGCCACAAACCAAGTCGTCAGTGTAGTACTTGTCGTCGAGCGCGACGTTGAAGGGCATAAGCTCCAGGTTCAAAGGCCTATCTATTATGTTTTCCAGGCACTTACCCCGTGTAAAACCAGGTATCCCCATTATCAGAAGATAGCCTCTATGCAGTCTTTATGGCATCTCGGAAACTACGACACTATTTTCAGGAGTGCTCGATCATGGTGGCATCCGAAATACCTCTTAATGACATAATAAATAACAGGGATGCCACGGGAAGAGTGGCCAAATGGGCAATTGAGCTCCTACCCTTCGAAATTACATACCGCCCATGTCGAGCCATTAAGTCTCAAGTGTTAGCAGATTTTTTGGCAGAATGGACGGAAGCCAAGCTCCCTAGAGAGTACAACACTTATTCCCACTGTACAATGTACTTTGACGACTCTAAAATGCTGGCTAGCTTAGGGGCCGGAGTAGTTCTTACTTCACCAACTGGGGATAACATACGGTACGTACTACAATTCATGTACACCGATTCCAACAATGCAGCCGAATATGAGGCTTTATTACATGGTCTTCGGACAGCTGTCTCTATGGGAATCCAACGTTTGGAAGTCCGAGGAGACTCTAATATCGCTATCTCTCAAGTTAACAGTGAATTCGACGCAAAGGACCCGAAGATGACAGCAATTTCAAACTGATTCAAGGGGCTAGAATTTCACCATATCCCAAGGGACAACAATCAAGCTGTCGATATCCTTGCCATAATGGGCGCTAAATGTGACACAGTTCCTGAAAACACCTTCCTGGAACGGCTTTTTAAGCCATCCGTATCCTGGCAAGAAGGGGATAAGGTAGTCAAATCAAATGACACCGGAGAGGTCATCCCTCCTACCATCGAACCAGACAACGAGATAATTGGGGGCTCTGCCATCTAAGAGACATCCTCAGCTCACGAGATCATGGTGGTAATTGCGCCATGGATCGAACCACTCCTCGCATACTTACTCCAAAAAGAGCTACCCGAGGACCAAACTGACGAACGACGGATCATTCGAAGATCCAAAGCTTATCAAGTCCATGAAGGCGAATTATGCAAGAAAAGCGACATGGGAGTACTCCAACGATGCATATATGAGGAGGAAGGCAAGCAGCTCCTTTCAGAAATCCACTCTTGCATGGGCGGCCATCACGTCGCACCTCGGACCTTGGTAAGCAAGGCTTTCCGGGCTAGATTTTACTGGCCAATTGCTAGAGCAGACGCGAAAACACTAGTCCAAAGATGTGCCGGGTGTTAGGTTTTTGCCAATCAAAGCCACATGCCTGCTATGACTCTTCGGACCATTCCGATCACTTGGCCATTCGTGATCTGGGGGCTCAACATGGTCCACCCACTTAGAGGGGGGACCAAGAAAAAGAAGTATTGATACGTCTCCAATGTATCAATAATTTATGAAGTATTCATGCCATGTTTATAACAATTTTATGTGGTTTTGCTATGATTTGAATAGAACTAACCCGGACTGACGCTGTTTTCAGCAGAACTACCGTGGTGTTGTTTTTTGTGCAGAAATAAAAGTTCTTGGATTGACCCCAAAATTTACGGTGATTTTTTATGGATAAAAAGAGACCCCTAAAGCTTCGTGGGAGGATGAGAAGATCCACGAGGAGGTGACAAGGTATCCCGACATGCCTCGGGGGGGCGCAGGGTTGCCTTGTGGGCCCCTCGTAAATCTTTTTCGCGTAATTCCAACGCTGAAAAATCCTATAAATAGAGAAACCCCAGAAATAAACCTAGAACTTCGACTCCACTGCCGCAAGCCTATGTTCTGAAGAGATCCCATCTGGAGGCCTTTTCTGGCACCCTGCCGGAGGGGGAAATCATCAATGGATGCCATCTTCATTATCCCAGCGGTCTCCATGATGAGGAGGGAGTAGTTCACCCTCAGGGCTGAGGGTATGTACCAGTAGCTATGTGTTTGATCTCTCTCTCTCTCTCTCTCTCTCTCGGTCTCTCTCTCTCTCTCTCTCGTGTTCTTGATTGGCATGATCTTGATGTACCGCGAGCTTTGTTAATGTAGTTGGATCATATGGTGTTTCTTCCCTCTCCATCTTCTTGTGATGAATTGAGTCTTTCCCTTTGAGGTTTCGTTATTGTCGGATTGAATACTTTGGATTTGAGAACACTTGATGTATGTCTTGCATGTGGATACCCGTGGTGACAATGGGGTATTCAATTGAGTCACTTGATGTATGTTTTGGTAATCAACTTGCGGATTCCCGTGACCTTGGGGTAATCTAGGCATATGGGTTGGTACACGTTTTCATCCTTCTTTCTCCGATAGAAACTCTGGGGTACTCTTTGAAGTTCTTTGTGTGGATTGAATATTATGAATCTCAAGTTGTTTGATGCTTATCGAATAATCAACTCATGGATACTTGTGGTGACATTGGAGTATCTAGGTGACATTAGAGTTGGTTGATGCGTATCATATGGTGTTATTTTAGTACGAACTCTAGGGCTGTTTGTGACACTTATAGGGATGGCTCAACAGATTGATCGAAGAGGATAACCTTGAGGTGGTTTCGTACCCTACAACAATTTATTCTTATGTTCTCCGCTAGATAAGAACTTTGGAGTGATTCTTTGTCGCATGTTGAGGGATTGTTATATGATTCAATTATGTTAGCATTGTTGAGAGATAGCACTAGTGAAAGTATGAACCCTAGGCCTTGTTTCTAAGCATTGCAATACCGTTTGTGCTCACTTTTGTTACTTGCTACCTTGCTGTTTTTTATTGTTCAAATTATAAAAACTCATATCTACTATCCATACTACACTTGTATCACCATCTCTTCGCCGAACTAGTGCACCTATACAATTTACCATTGTATTGGGTGTGTTGGGGACACATGAGATTTCTTGTATTTGATTGCAGGGTTGTTCGAGAGAGACCATCTTCATTCTACACCTCCCACGGATTGATAAACCTTAGGTCATCCACTTGAGGGAAATTTGCTACTGTCCTACAAAACTCTGCGCTTGGAGGCCCAAGAATAAAGTTGCGTAGTAGACATCAAGTATCTGCTCGTCATGGTAGATAAGTTCACAAAATGGATCGAGGCAAAACCAGTGACCTCGGCCAAAGTGGGGCCGGTGCTTGATTTCATCTCTGATGTAGTTCACCGTTATGGTGTACCACATAACATTATCACAGACAATGGTTCCAACTTCACTGCCAAGGAAGTAAAGGCATGGTGTGCAAAACTAGGCATTAAGCTTGATTATGCTTCAGTATATCATCCCCAGTCCAACGGGCAGGTCGAACGAGCCAACGGTCTCATATTAAGTGGCATTAAGCTAGGGCTAGTTCGCTCTTTAATAGAGGCTGACTGTAAATGGGTGGAGGAACTTGATTTCATACTATGAGGTTTACGCACCACGCCCAATCGATCCACGGGCTACACACCTTTCTTTATGGTCTATGGTGCCGAGGCCATCATCCCAAGCGATCCTATTCATGATGCACTGCTACTTGTGAGCTGCGTTGGTAATTCCCTGAAGAGGAAGGGAGATGCAGTATAGTAGAGATAAGTATTTCCCTCGGTTATGAAACCAAGGTTATCAATCCAGTAGGAGAATCACGCAACACCTAGTTAGCAGCACCTGCACACAAAACAACAAATCCTTGCACCCAACGCAAACAAGGGGTTGTCAATCCCTCGGCAGTAAATTGCAAGATTAAATTGTATGTGATAGATAGATAGATTGAACTAAAATATAAAATAAAATAAATAAAGTAAAATTGCAGCAAGGTATTTTTAGGGTTTTAATATATGATTTAGATAGACCCGGGGGCCATAGTTTTCACTAGAGGCTTCTCTCAAAAAAATAGCATACGGTGGGTAAACAAATTACTGTTGGGCAATTGATAGAAAAGCAAATAATCATGACGATATCAAGGCAATGATCATGTATATAGGCATCACGTCCGAGACAAGTAGACCGACTCCTGCCTGCATCTACTACTATTACTCCACACATCGACCGCTATCCAGCATGCATCTAGTGTATTAAGTCCATAAAGAACAGAGTAACGCCTTAAGCAAGATGACATGATGTAGAGAAAGTAAACTCACGCATGATTAAACCCCATCTTTTTACCCTTAATAGCAACGATACATACGTGTCATGTCCTTTTCTGTCACTGGGATTGAGCACCGCAAGATCGAACCCATTACAAAGCACCTCTTCCCATGGCAAGATAAATCAATCTAGTTGGCCAAACCAAATAAATAGATCAGAGAAGAAATATGATGCTATAATAATCATGCATAAAAGAGTTCAAAGAAAACTCAAATAATATTCATGGATAATCTGATCATAAACTCACAATTCATCGGATCCCAACAAACACACCGCAAAAAATGATTACATCGGATAGAACTCCAAGAACATCGAGGAGAACATTGTATTGAAGATCAAAAAGAGAGAAGAAGCCATCTAGCTACTAACTATGGACCCGAAGGTCTGTGGTAAACTACTCACGCATCATCGAAAGGGCAACAAGGTTGATGTAGAGCCCCTCCGTGATCGATTCCCCCTCCGGCGGAGCACCAGAAAAGGCCTCCAGATGGGATCCCTCACGAACAGAAACTTGCGGCCGCGGAAAAAGTATTTCGTGGACTCCTCTGTTGGTTTCCCGATTTTAGAGAATTTATAGTGGTGGAATTAGGTCAAACGGAGCTGTGTGGGCCCCACGAGCCACCAGGGCGCGCCACCCCCCTGGGGCGTGCCCTGGTGCCTCGTGGGCCACTGCTTCATCTTCTGGCCCTCTCCCGAAGCTTCCAGTACCTGTTATGTCCAGAAAAAAATCTCCAAAAAGTTTCGTGGCATTTGGACTTCGTTTGGTACTGATATTCTGGAAAACCAAAAACAGGCAAAAAACAGCAACTGGCACTGGGCACTAAGTTAATAGGTTAGTCCCAAAAAATGATATATAATTGCTGTAATGTATATAAAACCATCCAAGATTGATAATATAATAGCATGGAACAATCAAAAATTATAGATACGTTGGAGACGTATCATGCACCTCGAGTGCACATGTACGAAGAGCGGGAGGCCGAGCTCGACAGGCCAGATGACCTAGACGCCCTTGAGGAGGAACATGATGTAACCCGGGCATGTTTTACTTTCTACCAGCAGCAGACAAGGCGTTATAAAAGCCAGGAGGTCCAGGCCAAAGCATTTAATGTAGGAGACCTGGTACTACGACACCATCCTGAGAAGCAGGAGCATAAACTACCAGCCAAATGGGAAGGACCGTTCATAATTGACCAGGTACTAGCTGGAGGGGTGTATCGCATCCGAGATCCTAAGGACAACCGATTGGAGCAGAATCCATGGAATGTTGCACGGCTTCGATGTTTCTACGGTTAAAACAGAAGCTTTCTTCTCTTTTTTAATATCTCTAATTATGGATAGAGTAGTAGTTTTTTTTATAAAAAGCATTTTCTTCGGACCTGTCAAAGCTCTGTTGAGTTAGTTATATAATCAATGCTCGGTCGAGCCGAGGTACTAATACTTCGGATACCTTTAAAAGTGTTCGGCATGCTGTCTTGGGGGCTTCAAGCCCACATCTTTTATGCATTCATGTTTCTTGTATGAATGCTGCCTTTCGTAAACATCGTTCTAAAGCCACAATATGCATCAATTTGACTTGAGATCTGCCCAAGCTGGGTTGCCTGGCTCCTGTGCTTACCCCTTACGTTCCCGACTGTTCGGCTAAGGGGTAAAGGGGGCACCTCTGTGATTGTTACTTCTGGGTTATCTGGGTTAGTACCTCAGACGGATGAAGCCGAAAGCTAGCAATCTTAAGAATATAATTGGTCGGCAATGACAGAAGTGAAAATTTCGGTTTTTCAAAGCCAAGGATTATGGGACTTTTCCCCGAACTAACATTCACGATTTTCTCCCACAATAGATAGGAGGTGGGGTTATATCATCATGATTAACATGATAACCTGAGAAAAGGAACTTATAAATGAACTATTTTTCTCGGAAGATGTTTCTTACAATAAAAAGTAATATAACATATCTCTCTGCTTAACCTTTGTTTTTTGAACCATATGGCCGGATTGCCTTGTTCTCCATAAAACTTTGCCCTCATACTGGCATTATAAAGTAGGAAACACTCCTCGGCCACTGGCGGAGGAGGTGGAAGCCGATGGCCGGCTAACAAAGCATTACATTGCAGATCCGAGCATTCAATGATGTAACGTACTTTGATACATAGAATCATTACACCAAAAAATACTGGCATGGATTTATTTACTCAAGACCGTCTATCAATGAGTCAAGGGCACAGTCCTGTTGGGACAGCCGAGCAGCCGGCAACACATTTTCATACACTAAGCTAGTGGGTATTTCCTTCCCGTCTATCCCACGAGGACCAACTTCGGCAAGGTGCTTCGTATCCAGCTCAATGTAACATGTTTTTACCATTACACATGCTTCTCAGGCACCGTCTCAGTAGGCGGACACCTTCCACGCCTGTAAACGACATTGAGCTCCTTTCAAATGTTCGGAAAGCTCGGCCATTCCTTCAGGGATGGTTTCATTCTGCCATAAAGCCTTGAATACACTCTTCATGGACCATCAGGATAATTTGTGTAGCTCGACAAGCTCCCCTAGGGCATCCTTGGTAAAGGGGCTATCAGCTTCTTGAAGCCGACCAGTCAAGGTACGTGCAAGATTCATGCGCCAGTCTCAAAGATGGTAGTGTGAACGACTAGGAACAGTCAGGATATAGCATACTTACCGGATATAGATCCACTTATTTCATTGTTCCACTCCTCGGATGCGGACAGTTGAGCCTTTAGCCTCTCAATCTTGAGTGCTTGCTGCTCATTAGCGACCTTCAGCTAGTTACAATCCTCATTCTTTAGAGACAGCACGCGACGGCCAGCGTATTCTTGTGATTTGGCATACCGAAGGGCCTCTCGGGCATCTTTCAAATCCCAAGCTGGCCAATGGTCTTCGCTGCTAGAAACGTGATGGCTCGAGAACTTGTGATGTTTTCCTAGTGATGCTTGCTTGGTTTCATCAGAATTTTTATTACTCTTTGGATATTTCTAACACTAATCCCTCGAAAGAGAAGAAAATCCATTTTCTCAATGTTTGGCAGGAAATATCAAATATGGAAGGAAACCAAGAGGGATTGCTGCAAATCAAGCCAAATGGAGCAACTTCCATGAAGAGACCAAAGTCATCAGGCGCAGCAGAGCAAAAGACGGCGTTCCATACGACCGCGAGCTCGTATGAGCAGTTGTATGGACTGCCATCAGCTCCACCATGTCTATACAATCCACTTTCATGAGGGGCTCGGGGGGGAGAAGAGAACCCTAGCCGTCGCCACACCATCCAGAAGAGGAGAAGGAAGGACCTGAAGAACCATTGGAGATCTTGTTAGTTTTGGTCCTTTCATCTCCATCATCATCACCGCCCCTTTCACTATTGTAAGAGGAATTCGATTTGGGAGAACAAGTGTAACTCTACTTCATCTCATCTGGAGATCAAAACCATTTGATTTATCCATTTCATCTTATTGTGGATTCTCCCGGTATTATCGATATGGTTTTTATGGATTTTATCTCTGTTATGATCGATTCCCCTCTTATGATGTGTGAGTAATTCCCTCTAGGCGTGGGAGATGTAGGTGAGTGGTAAGATTCATCGGTGCCTCCTATATGTCGTCATTTGCATTCATAGTAGTATGATCTATCTAGTATGTTGTTATACTGTGGTGAACTCTATGCGTGTTGTCCAATTTAAGGGCCCAGGCAACATGATCTGAAGGCCTACACAGGTAACACATATTGTTTAGGGAATCTATGACCTCTGACGTGACAGGTGGAGATATCTATGAGGACCGAAGACAATATGAGATAATGGTGATCCATTGAACTTAATGCTTGGTTCCGCTTCAAGGACCTTAACTGCGGAAATGACCACTCTGTGGCAACGGAGAAGCAGGACCATAGAATGAAATATAATCCTGTGTGGAGGAGTTTCATAATATTAGGGTGATCCGCCAGAGAACACATATATCAAATGCTATGAGTACAATACAAGGTTACTGGTATTACTGGCACACTTGATAAATTCTTGCCATGAACTGAAATTTGTCCACGCCTAATCTCTTCTTTGCAGGAAACACAACCTATAGCTTTACTCATGTTATTTGCTTTTAATAATTTTCATAGCTTTTACTTTCTATTCCCTTTATATTTGTCAAACTGGTTTATCCGTGATCGAGGACAGTAATAGCATTTGCAGAAGCGCCAGCAGTTACTTCACACAATAAATGTGACGCCTTGTGTGTGACAGAAGCGCTACTATAAATACTCTCCTCCGCTCTTTGTTCAAACGATTACTCATTGGGATAGTTCTGCGAAAGTGCTACACTACCCTGTTTGGCTTGCAGGCACCAAAACATCCGACTCATTAAGGTATGACCCGCATCATTAATGACAAGCACGTACCAAATACACTTACCGTGTGCCTCACGTGTAAAGTTCTTGACTTCAGCCACTTCTGCCTGAGCAGCGTCAAGCTTTATCTTAGCCAGAATCAGCTCCTCGGATAGCTGCCTATTTTCTTTCTGAGCTGTCTATTTCAATAGACATAGATATGATTAAAAAATATTATCAGATCCTTAAATCGGCCACCCGTGTCCAATTTAAGGCTCAGGGGCTACTTGGCTTCGTGCTTCTTTCGAAAATTCTGCAAATTATCGATCCACTAAACGGATATGATATCCAACCAGTGTCTCGGGGGCTACTGGCCTTTGCCGTGATCATTCTATCAATAGATCCTCGGAAATAACAACACTCTTTTTTGTTGTTATAGGAAAAAAAATTGGATGACATGCTTTCTTTTGAGCAACATGCATTCGTCCATCCAGAGGGCTACTGGGCTTATTAAGAGCTTTTTTGTTGAATGGGCTCCAATTAAACTTACCTGCAGACTGATGGACAATACGCCCATGGCGTCTTCAAAACCCACTCGGGCAGCTCCAACCTAGGCATCCACCGAATTCAGAGCATTAAATTCCTGGCTCGAAAAGATGGGATCCCTTAAAAACTCTTTCCCCCACCGATGATGCATCGTGCTTTCGACTTCGGAATTGATGGTGGAGCAGGCACCCGACGTCTCCGGCAGAGGACCCTCTTGAGGTACCTCGGGGGGAGATACCTACTCTGAGCTTGTCCTCGGGGCAGGAGCATTCCTGGTCCTCTGCTTCCTTGGATGAGGGCACTTGGGCAGGTTGCCTGCGTGTTATAGAGTTCGGCTGTTAGAAGTATGTTGTAAACAGTTGTCAAAACAAGCTATTATAGCAAAAACCTACCTGTAGGCGCAACTTGTGTCACCTCCTCGGCAACCCGTCGCCTAGTTGCGTCACGGGTGTTCCCCGCCTGATTCCTTCGCGAGGTCGGATCGACTTTCCGACGTTTAGAACAGTGACCCTTGGGGAGAGAACTCAAAGTGCTTGGGGCCGTAGGAGCGGCTGATCTTTTTCGAGAAGAAACTGGAGGTGTGCTTACCATAGAGGACGGCAGGACCCCTGGTAGATCAAGAAGAAGAGCTACTTAAAAGATGAGGGAGAGCTCGGAATCCTCATGGAAACTAGGGTCGTCGTCGTGAGCCTGTGGAGCCGGACAGCTCACTATTTCGATCCAGTGCCTCCACCCCTGCTCGGATATGTTGAACATCTAGTCAGAAGTATAAATACATTACTTGGATGGACGAAGTACTTTAAAAGGACTCACTGCTTCGACAGATTGATAGTAGGAGAAGCCGTCTATGAATTTTCGCTGGGCAAAATCCTCCTTCTCCCCCTTATAGATACTGGCTAGAGCGGCCGTGACGGCTGCTTGGTCCTTAAACTCTTTTCTCACGGACCGGGTGGCATCATCTGTCCCATTGTATCTCCACAAGGGGTGTGTGCATTACTGGAGAGGTTGGACTCCTCGGAGGATTGCGATGGCCATCACATTAATGATGGTCAGCCTATTATCGACCAAGCAGGTTACTTGAGCTGCTAGGCGAGCCACCTCGGCATCATCCTCTTGAGAGGGGTTCCTCGGCCGCTAGTTGAGGCACTTCTTTAGAGGCGTGTGGGAGAAGACAGGGAGCCCGGGATGAGCTGGGTCAGAAAGCGGGATGCCGGCTACGTAGAACCATTCAGTGGACCACATCTCGACATCCTCCTTGGGGGTGCCCGACAGGTAGCTGATGAGTGATATTTTTACACTCATTCACCTTAGTTTAAACCAAGATATTTCATTTAAAAAGAGATATTCGCTCTGATATTATCACTAATGCCTAATAATTGCAAAGGATTCCACAAATCCTCTCTTTGATGTGTTTCCACAGGAAATGGGCTAAAAAGGGAAGAAATCACGTGTGGGAATGGAAAGGAAGGAGAATGGAAGAAGAAGAAGGAATCAACAAGAGGCGTTTCTGTGGAAACAGAGTAAAAGACGGTGTTCCACGCCTGTATCAGTGATGACCCACAAGTATAGGGGATCAATCGTAGTCCTTTCGATAAGTAAGAGTGTCGAACCCAACGAGGAGCAGAAGGAAATGACAAGCGGTTTTCAGCAAGGTATTCTCTGCAAGTACTGAAAGTAGCGGTAACAGATAGTTTTGATAGCAAGATAATTCGTAATAAGTAACAAGTAACAATAGTAACAAAGTGCAGCAAGATGGCCCAATCCTTTTTGTAGCAAAGGACAAGCCGGAATGATCTCTTATATAAAGCAAAGAGCATTCGAGGACACATGGGAATTCTCATCTAGTCACTTTCATCATGTTTGTTTGATTCACGTTCGCTACTTTGATAATTTGATATGTGGGTGGACCGGTGCTTGGGTGCTGTTCTTACTTGAACAAGCCTCCCACTTATGATTACCCCCTCTCACAAGCATCCGCAACTACGAAAGAAGAATTAAGATAAATCTAACCATAGCATGAAACATATGGATCCAAATCAGCCCCTTACGGAATAGCGCATAAACTAGGGTTTAAGCTTCTGTCACTCTAGCAACCCATCATCTAATTACTACTCCACAATGCCTTCCCTTAGGCCCAAAGATGGTGAAGTGCCATGTAGTCGACATTCACATGACACCACTAAAGGAAGCAACAACATACATATCATCAAAATATCAAACGAATACCAAATTCACATGATTACTTATGACAAGACTTCTCCCATGTCCTCAAGAACAAAAGTAACTACTCACAAATCATATTCATGTTCGAGATCAGAGGGGTTTTGAATAGTGTCAGGCCCGTGGAACCCAGGGTTCCTCGGCCCGTCTGCCTGCGGCCCAGTGTGCAACGCCTGGCGGTGGCCCAATAGGTGGCCCACCAGCGGGCATCCCAAGCAAGACCCCTCATGAGGCCCCAGCCTCTTGAGGACCCCTCTTCAGGGAGCTGGTAGGCAAGACTCAGCCACAGCTTCACCAAGAGCCTCGCGAGGCCCTCTCACGAGGCGGCCTCCCAAGGTTGCCTCCCGAGGCACCCTCCCGAAGGTACGCAGGTCAAGTGATGTTCGGCTCGGTCGCGCGGTCTCGTGCCCACCACGTGGGTGATGCGCGCGGCATCGAATGGCGACAGAGGCCGCGCCAGCAGGCGCAGATGGTGAGGATTTCCCCTTTTGTGCTAAGGGAGCAAGGCCAGTAATCCGTTTCCCAAAGTAACCCCCAAGGGTTGCCCGATTGGTGAAAGAAGACCAAGACGGTGGACGTGCAGGGCGGAGGTCATCCCCGAGCCCACCGGCGCGTCATGGGTAATCGCTTTGCAGATGAAGACCACCTTTTGTCATGATAGACTGCACCCCTGTCCCCCTTCAAACTTGCCGTTGTGTGGCAACCCTTCCCGCCAATGTTTTCGGGGGAAGAGGACCAAGGCAGGTATAAAAGGAGGGCAGGGTGCCGCTGTAGCGAGGATCAACTCTTTGGCCCCAAACCTTGTACTCTCACGCCAGAGCAATCCAAAAACACAAGCAGGAGTAGGGTTTTACACCGCAAGGTGGCCCGAACCTGGGTAAACCGCTGTGTCTCAGGCCCGCTTCCGCTAGCGCGCTCTCGCCGTAGCTTCGCCGTAGTTTGGCTGTGGTAGGGGACGAGGTGGTAGGGACGAGCTCACCCCAGTGTTTGAACCTTTGGGTCCCCGGAGCCCGACTTCCGACATTTGGCGGGCCAGGTAGGGGTGCGCTATAATCCTTCCTCTCCGTCCTCCACTCCACCAACTTCATGGCCGACGCTCGCCGCGAGCGTGCTGAGCGCAGGGCAGTCCGCGTGGCCCAGACAGAGCCGGTGGGCCGCGGCAACCGCCGCCGCCACATCCAGGCCGCTGCCGCCACCGACCCGGTCGCCCGAGAGCAGCAGCACTCCTCCCTGCACCCCTCCGTGCGGGCAGGCGGCCACACCACCACGGCTTCCTCCTCCCTTGCACGCCGTGGGCTGCCGAACGCGCAGGCCACGCTGCTCATGGTGCGTGAGCTGCTCCGCTACCGTCCAGCTGACACCGGTTACGACGCCTGGCTTGGTCGCATCACCGAGCTCGTCAACGCCGCCGGGGATGCTCCAGCGCCTTCCCACTCGCTCCGCCCTCTACCGTCTCGCGCTGGGGACATCGCGCTTGGCGCTCCCCTGCCACCTCCTCTGCGCAACGAGCTTACCGGGCACCCGCGCGATGCGCGTGGGCGCGTGAGCCGCCCCGCGGTGCGTCCTCACTGGTCTGAGACGAGGCGAGCTGCCAGATCGTCCGCCGTGTGCCACGCGATGCGCGTGTGCTCCTCGAGCAGCAGCACCGGCGCCAGGACCGTGCCGTCGAGGAGGTCGCGGCAGCTGGGCGCCAGAACCGCGCCGCCCTCACCGGTGGTGTTCCCTCGAGCGGCGTGGGTTGCCGCGCCTTCACCTGCGAGCTGCGTCAGCTGGTGTGGCCCACCAAGTTCAAGCCGGACCCGCCTCCACGCTACGACGGTGTGGCGCCCCGACTGAATACCACTGTAGTCAGACGGTCGCCGCACACACCAGCCCAGGAAATCACTCTGGCATGCGCTTTTACAACAAGTATCATGAACACACGCATTTCTATTAATGGATATACAAGTCTTACAAAATATTTTACAAGGGTGATGGCAGCGGAAAAGTTCTATCTAAGGTAGCATGGTCTTGGTGCGGTTCCAATTCACAGGGATCTGACTGGGTTACTCTTCTAGCCCGCGAACACTCCGGCTTCCCGCTAGCGGACGTCGGATCCTTAGGTGAACCTGGCCACATTAAAGGCCGCTGAGTACTTTTGAATGTACCCGCAAGCAAACCAAATAACATATACACCAAGCAATGCAATCCATGGCATTCAAGCATGCACTTGTTATCTTAACAGTATTAACTATCATCTTATGGCAGTATTATCTAGCAAGATTAATCATCTAGCAGCATTAATCATCATGTCATATCAGGATTATCTAGTATGACAACTATTGGAGTAAATACAGTAAGGTAAAGCATATCAAGTAAATAGCTAATACTCCGAATATTTTCATGATCCAATCCAAATCCGATCAAAATCCAATCCAGGTCTTGTGGTCATCCGACCATTTAGCTCATAGCCATCGCATGGCTAACAACTCATATTCTTGGCATCACCCGATGTCCATGCATCTGTGCTGTAAACCTGACAATTCTTACCTTTCTCTGGTTCACTCTTAGCAGTAACATTATATGGTTCGTTCCTCCGGACACGACACAGACCAAATAGTGTGACCTAGTACGAACTGTGTCCCATGACCGAGGACGCGGCTATTCGAATAGATTTACACTCTGCAGATGTTGCGAACTTTACCCACATTATGGAGCTCCTGGCCTTGTACTTTAGTACATGTTCCCATTCGGGTGGACCGGTGCTGCTCCAACAAAACCTGTCTATTGCCTGGCACTCTTCCAGTCCCACCGACAATCATCCCCCTTCTGGGTCATGCCCTGGGTGGCCCCTGTGTCACTCCTGACACCTGCCACCGTCGTGGCCAAACAAAACTGTCCCAAACAGGGACCTGAGCTCAATAACCAAACTGGGCTCACCGGATTATCGCTGCCTACCGGGCCAGGGTAGCACGCATGCATAATCCCCCCTCTTTGGTGGTACCGATAAGAGGCCCGACAATAGGCCAAGCTAGGGCCTCCCCATCCAGGCAAGTGTGGTTGCACTTGATGAGCTCGGTTTGGTGGCACTATGACTCGATCCAGCCGACGGAGGAGGTTGTCATTATTAAGTCACATTCTTTTATTACAATAACAATAATGATGCATGATGAAAACATAACAACCTATCTCCATACGGAATCGCATACGAGTCACTAGTGCGATGTTGTGATGAATACTAACAAGTAATGTAAATAGCAAATTCAACCTAGCAAGAGTTTAATTATTTCTAACACAGGCATATTCATTAATTAAACACGCAAGAATAACATGGAGCAATGCTTTAGGGCATATATCAGATGGTCGGCTTGCCTGGGGGTCGATGAATTCATCGGAGAGAAGTGTGATCACCTCGCGGGAAAATCTGCCGGAAAAACTCCCCTCTGGGAAAGGCCAAATTGAGGGCAGTGGCAAAATGTTCATTTTTAGAAGGTGTAAACATGGTGAAGGTGACATTATCGGAACGGGCTCGACGAACTGAGAACATGGGCTTTGGAATTACCTCAATCGGAGTTACGGTTGAAGAGAAACGGCTGTTCGTTCGTTAAGCAGATAAACAAACAAAAAACTGTTTGTTTCTGTCTTTAACGGGTGAACATCCACAATATAGTGGTTTCGGCCGGCGGCTGAGAATTTGAAAGCGTATTTATGAAAATACGCTTTCGAAGCTGGGAAGCATACTTTGCAGAGGGCGCCTCCACCTAACCTGACAGCGGGCCCGGCCATGTCACCCCTGTCACTTACAGAGGGGGCCCACCCTATCTCTTCTCTCTCCTCCCTCTGGTTGTCTTCCTCGCGCCCGACAGAAGCAGGGGAGGGCAGCGATGGCTCGAACCTCGCCGGCTGCTGGCACTCCCCTGCACGGCCGCGCTTGCTGACGAGCCAGGCGTGCTCGCGGCGCCGTCCCACGCCGGGGAATGGTCGCCGGGGTGCTCAGGGCTCAGAGAAATGATGGCCACGGGCAGTAGAGGAACCGGCCATGGCGGTGCCCAGAGCCGGAAGCACAACCGGTGCCGGCCGGAATTGGGGTGGGGGCTAGCTTGGGAGGGCTCCACCGCTCCTTTGGGTGGCTACTGGAGGAGGGGGAAAGGGCCACGAGGCCAGGGTTGGCTGAGGGATCGGCGGCGGAGCTCGGCCATGGCGGTGAAGAGGGAGCTCCGAGGCTCGAGTGGGAAGGTGGGAAGGTTACTGGTGAGGAGAAGGGCTCGGGGACATGCTTAAATAGCCTCGGGGAGGAGCTAGCCGACGATGGACAGAGCTTCCAGACACGCGGCAAGGTGGCGGCATTCCGGCGGAGCATCGGCGTTGGCAGAGACATCCACGGGCTAGGGGACGAGGAGGAGAGGGCACGCGTGCGGTGGGGATCTCTCCGGCGTCCTAGACAAGCCGTGGCTTGCCGGAGACGGCTCCCGAAGCCTCTGGCACGCGGTGCACCGCTTTGGCGTGCTCCGCACGTGGTCACTGCGTGGCCACGCCGTTGCCACACCACACTCCCTGCCAAACCATGTCTGGGACATTCTACGCCCTCCACTGAGTTGACTTGACCCCTCAAACAAGAACAGGAAGCTCTGGTGTGACTGAACGATGGTCAAACAGCTTCAAGCAGTAAAGTTTGGACATGTGGTGTAGCCACCACAGTGCTCCTCCTGGCCTGATCTTGGGCAGGGGTTAGTCATCTACTAAGGTAGTCATCCTGGCAAAATTTCAGCACAAAAGGATAACTCTAGATGGTACCTCCTTTGTAAACTTGCAATCTGACCAGAAATGAAAATGAGGTGGTTGGGGAAAAATGGCTAGATGGATTTGGCTGATTTTTGGTGTAGGGTGATGATATAGTCATGAGAGATAGCTGGAAAAATTTCAGCTCAATTTGATCTTCTATGAAGGCACTTCCTTCACAGAGATGCAATCTGGACAGAAACTAGATGGAATTTTTGGGAGAAATTGGCTAGATAAAATGATATGAATTTTTGCATGCTCACATCATATAGGGAATGTGAGGTCCTGGATTAATTTCAAGAACTGTGGAGCAATCGAAAATATAGTTGCTTCACAACCTCAAAATAGGTCCAGAAACAAGAATTGGATGATGTGCTCAAAATTTGAACTATGGAACTTGATATCTTGTTGGAAATGGTGAAGATATGGATAGGAGAAGCTCCACAAATTATTTTGGGATTTTTCCTGGCTACCAAAATGGTAGTTCCTTTGGAAAGTGCCCATAAGGCAATATTGGCTTTAAATAGGAAAATGCAATTTCCCTTATTTAATTATGGCCAATATTTTTATGAGAGCTCAATATGATCACAAGGAATAGCTCCACAAGTTTTCATGAATTTGGAGATGGGTAGGTATTTTCCTGGATTTAATTCCTTTAAATGGCAGAAAAAGGAATTAATTTTAATTGAAAAATATTGCAAATGACTTGGCAATATTTTTGCATATCCAGGGTTTATAGATATAGGAGAGTCTCTGGGAAAAATTTGGGAGTTAACAGATCAAAGGAAATTGGGGTTCCTTTGTAACGGAAGGAATTAGGGTTTCCCTTCCGACAACTCAGGAAGGTAGGGTTTCGGCGACAAAATCCTGAGAGTATACCTTGGGTGGCAAGGTTGGACTGGAGAGAATCTCTGGTTGGATAGGATAGGCAAGGCTAAATGACCATCTTCTTATACCCAAGAGCGAGAGAAAATCTAATAACACCGAAAAAAGACGGGAGTCCAATCCCGGGAAGGAAAAAAAACAAGGAGCGAAAACCAGGATGTTACAAACCTACCCCCCCTTAAGAAAATCTCATCCTCGAGATTTCCAGGCTTATCTCCAGGCTAAGGGGAACATACCTATGGGTGGCTTGGATCCATCGGCTGTCTCCTGTCTTCGTCGGTTTACTGGCCTTTTAACTGCCTCTTCTGATGGCTCAGGTGTTGTCTTTTCACACAGCTACCTTGAATCCTTCTCTTTCCTGTCAAGTGTACCTTTTGTTCTAGTGGTTTGTTGTCTAGGGTTGGTGGATAGCGGGTAGTATCGACAAATAGCTTGGTTTCCATGACCTGGAGCTAGCTGCTTCGTCCAGAGGTCTGACTGACACGGGATGTATCATAACACGTGATTTACCATGTCCCATACCATATTTCTGCTTTACTTTCGGGATTGAATGGTTATTTCCATATCACTTTGTTTCCATATAGACAGTCAAACTCTGTCGATTGCTGAGGTAGCTCTGTCATATATATCCTTGGCAGTCCTTGCTATGATCACTGAGCTGAACATAGTTTGGCTATCGTTCGGCGCATCTTACGGAGCATAGCATCTTATCCTAGTTGATGGCCCATGCTCATGAGGAGTACAACATGCTTGTTGCATTGTCGTGGCCGTATATGCAAGAGTCTGACAAGGATTGGCAATATCACCGTGTCCGTGAAGCTTTACTTCTATTGACCATCACGGAGGTTGTGTATCCGAAACTTCTTTGTTCTTGAGGGTCCCTTTTTGTGGACCCGTCATGATCGGCCAACATGGCTCCTTGACCGTATCATAACTTACTCTTGCATACCTCGTAGGGATTACTGCGTGTAGGGTAACGCAGCAGAAAACAAAAAATTTCCGACCTACGCACTAGCCCAAGACCACTATGGAGACTGCATACAAGGTTTGATCTGTTTCGTTACCGACTCGTAGCGCAGCGGAAGTAGAGTCGATGACGATCGGCGGTGCAGATCCCCGTAGCTAGGATTTACAACCTCCCAACCGCGAGGATGTACTCCCACATCTGCCCCTCGGACAGCCCTCCGGGAGGCGGTCGGACAGTCCCTCGGACGGTGTCGCGGACAGCCCTTCGGGAGGATCCTCGAAACTCGGACAGCCCTTCGGGAGGACCCTCGAAACTCTGACAGTCACTCGGACAGCCCTTCGGGAGGCACTCTCGAACTAAGACCGAAACTACGATCTCTCTACAGAGTTGCACACATACGGTGTCATCTATCCGGCAGGGCTTCGCCGTCCAGAACTAGTTCCCACCGGAACCTAGACAGCCTTTTGGCTCTACGAAACTATTTCGCTAGGAGGGAGAGAGAAGCCAGACAAGTCAAATGGCATGTGTATGAGAGCAAGCATGATCTGATTTTGGAGAGCCCTCTCCACCTCTATTTATAGGAGGAGCAAGGGGTAGAGGAAAGAGGTGAAAAAGTACAAAAGGACCTTCCTAGGATCTTTCCACCACATGCCACATAAGGGTGTGTAGAACATATCCACCATGAGGTGGAAGGACACCTCAAGGAGGGCCCCCCCATGCCATGGCCGAAATTGTGCAGACCCTTTGGCGGGCTCCACCTCCCTTTCACACACCAAAAGTGGTTTTCTTCTAGAAGAAAAACCCCATTTGCAAATCAGCCAAAAAAGTGCTTTTCACTATTCACGAAGACATTTTTCTACGTCCGTTAAAACCCAAATTATTCCTGTGTGCCTAGAATAATTCTAGCACCCACCAAAACAATTTTGAACGCATTCCGAAACAATTTCGGAACAATGTTTCTTCAGCGAAAAGCAACCAAAGCGGTTCCGGCTGCTCCGGAACATTTCCGGTTTTTGTCCCGAAAAATTTCCAGAATTTCCAGAACACTTCTGGCATCCTCCAAGAATTTCCAAGCGTGTGCCAGAACCAATTTGCCTTAATGGAATACCCTGAAACAACTTTTCAGTTTCACCGGAACTATTCCGGTGTTCTCTCCGGAACGTTTCCGTTTCGTCCGAAACTTTTTCGGTGATTTTCTCTCAGACTCCCCGTCTAGTATTCAGCAGATAGATGACCCTTAAGCGTGTGACCCTATAGGTTCGGTGAAGTATAGACATGACCCGGAACACTTTCCGATCAATGATCAACATCGGAGCCGTGGACACCCATATTGACCCCTATACCCACACGAATGAATATTCGAGTGAACCTCCAGTTGTCGTGTGCTATTCCTGTTGCTTCGCGATATGTTACAAATACCCGAGGTGAGAAACATCGGCATCCCCGTGGATCAACACTTGTCCACAATGCCAGTTACCTTGTTGCCGGTTTTGTTCTCTTTTCTCGTTTCCGTGTTCCGGCATCCCTGTGATCAAATCACAATGTGTCTGGCCAGACGATGATTGATACCGTATCACCGAGAGGGCCCAGAGATATCTCTCCAACGTCGGAGGAGCAAATCCCAATCTTGAGCTATCAAGTTACTTGACATACTTTTCCATGAACCCGTAAGCCGCCGTAATAGCCACCCATTTACGGATGACGTTTAACAAACCCCAAAGTTCATGAAGCAAGCTTGAAGAAACTCGACACTCTCATGGTCTAAGGAATTATGCAAACATTAACTATCTCTGTGTTATTAACCATTAACTTATGACGAATGAATCTCATAGCATAACATCAATCGGGTCGATTCAACACAAGTGTTCTACTAACATTGTGCCCTCAAAGTTGCCGGCATAGACATGCCCATGATCAGGAAAACAGAACCATCATGCAACACTTGAGCTAGTCTTAGAGGCCAGACTAGGAATACATTTTACCATTTATTATTCCACACGTGCATATGAGTCTTCCTTCGAGCCTCGTGGTTATTGTAGACTCGAGAACCATAGCAGTTATAGCATGGAACATAAACATAATTATGATCATGGAGATAAATAATAACATTTGTTATTGCCTCTAGGGCATATCTCCTACACTGCGTTCATATCCTTCTTTGATATATGGGGCCAATGTTTCTCTGAACACAGTCATTCCCATGTACGAGTGCTCGCATGAACTGATCAAATAGACTGCATGCTCACAACATATGCAAGCGTAGGATAAATCCTCTCCTAATCAACTGAGCTCTGAGGCGGACGTGTGTCCAGACCAGTTCGTGCTTCTAACAAGATTGTTGTGGGCATGATGGCGTGCTGAAGAAAGCTGAATTTCTTATGCTCGAAGTTTCTGCCAAGGTTGCATGCTGAAGAAAGCTGGATATCATACCTCAGAAGTTTTCCTTCATGTGGCTTACTACGGAAGATCAGGTGCCTTATGCCGGAAGTTTTCTGCGGTAGCACGCTGAGGAAGATGGGAGTGCCGTACCCCAGAAGATTTTCTCACCAAGTGGTGTAGCGAGGAAGGTTGGGGGGTCTTACGTCGTAAGCTCCTCCCGATAGCTTGCGGAGGAAGGCTGGGTTCCTTGTTCCAAAAGTCTTGCACTGTGATACGCAGCCGGACCTGTGGCCGGTTCTAGCTTCCTTCCCGAGTATCCAAAATTCACCTATGGGAGAGCCAAAACTTGGTATAGGCCATACCTTGACTGAAGATATTCCGTCGGTCATGCACACCGTTTGTCCTTCTGCTGGTCTGATCATTGCAACGGTTACCGACTTCGTGTTGATAATTAATCCAGATGTATGCCGATAGTAAGCAGTTAGCGGATAATTCCATTCGATTTGGCTGAGCTTCCAGGTGTTTGGAATTCTCATTGATTCTGGGCAGCCGTGAACTTATCCATATTTCTCGCAAACCTTGTTCACAGTGCCCAGAATTTTATATATGCACCGGTGAACTCCAAAATTTCCTAACATACCAGAGTTTTGTTGTTGCTCTCGGCACCTTCACATTCTCGAAATATGTCTTCGGTGGGTAATAAATGGTTCTTGAGTCCATTGGGAAAGACTCAAGGTTCACCCCACTGACTAAAATAATCCTTGTATCGAGGATGGAATAATTTGTCCCTACTGGTGTTCATTCCTGATAGCTCATCTGATTGCTCCTCAGGTGTGCTCTATTCTGAGGCGAACTCCCTCAGGTATATTCTGGCCTTGTCTGTTGCACACAGATTCTGCTTCTGACCCATTCATCATTCTTGGCAGTTCCGGTGATAATGTTCTGAATATTGGGCAATTGACTTGGCTTGACTCTTACTGAATTTGGATTATTGGGTATTGTCCAAGTTGTGTGCTGGTCTTCTTCGGCAGTTCATGCAGATGGATCCAGTCGAAGCGGCAGAATGGAACCGACAAAAGAAGCAAGAACCGTGAAAAACCAAAAAGCAAATAAAGCTCAAATTTTGCGGACCTCATACACGTGGCCAAAGATCCACTAGTATAACTAACCTAGCGCACTCGATGTACCTCTAAGGACTTAGAAGCAAAACCACACAATGCTCCTGGTGGCAATTGGTGTCAAGCTTCTGCTACTTCCTTAGGGAACATCAAACTCGACACGCGACCATAGCCAAAGGGGCTTAGTCAATGATCCTAGGGTTATCGGGGAAAAGATGGAATTTATAAGCGTTTCTCGAAGGAAACTGGATTCGAGGAGAGAAATGCCATGGCTAGCAAGCAAGGTGGGGATATCTGGTTTACCTAGGGGTTAAGGGCTCACGGGTCGTTGCGTGGGCGGACATTTCACACCGGAGGCAAAGGCCACGAGAGTTGGGGTCTGATGGAGCCAAAAACCTGTGGGATTGCCTTATGATCAATAGTAGTCGGGCCTGTCTGGCAAAGATGGCTGAAATCCATCTGGGCTTCCTACTGAGCACAAGACAATGAAGTCCAGCTAGGGTAACCTACAGTCAGCCTAGTGGCTCTGATACCATCCGTTGTGGCGCCCCGACTGAATACCACTGTAGTCAGACGGTCGTCGCACACACCAGCCCAGGAAATCACTTTGGCATGCGCTTTTACAACAAGTATCATGAACACAGGCATTTCTATTAATGGATATATAAGTCTTACATAATATTTTACAAGGGTCATGGCAGAGGAAAAGTTCTATCTAAGGCAGCATGGTCTTGGTGCGGCTCCAATCCACAGGGATCTGACTGGGTTACTCTTCTAGCCCGCGAACACTCCGGCTTCCCGCTAGCGGACGTCGGATCCTTAGGTGAACCTGGCCACATTGAAGGCCGCTGAGTACTTTTGAATGTACTCGCAAGCAAACCAAATAACATATACACCAAGCAATGCAATCCATGGCATTCATGCATGCACTTGTTATCTTAACAGTATTAACTATCATGTTATGGCAGGATTATCTAGCAAGATTAATCATCTAGCAGCATTAATCATCATGTCATAGCAAGATTATCTAGTATGACAACTATTGGAGTAAATACAGTAAGGTAAAGCATATCAAGTAAATAGCTCATACTCTGAATATTTTCATGATCCAATCCAAATCCAATCCAGGTCTTGTGGTCATCCGACCATTTATCTCATAGCCATCGCATGGCCAACAACTCATATTCTTGGCATCACCCGATGTCCATGCATCTGTGTTGTAACATTATACGTGACAATTCTTACCTTTATCTGCTTCACTCTTAGCAGTAACATTATACGTTTGTACCTCCAGAGTCGACACAGACCAAATAGTGAGACCTAGTACGAACTATGTCCCATGACCGAGGACGCGGCTATTCGAATAGATTTACACTCTGCAGAGGTTGCGCACTTTACCCACACTATGGAGCTCCTGGCCTCGTACTTTAGTACATGTTCCCATTCGGGTGGACCGGTGCGGCTCCAATAAAACCTGTCTATTGCCTGGCACTCTTACGGTCCCACCGACAATCATCCCCCTTCTGGATCATGCCATAGGTGGCCCCTGTGTCACTCCTGACACCTGCCACCGTCGTGGCCAAAGAAAACTGTCCCAAATGGGGACCTGAGCTCAATAACCAAACTAGGCTCACAGGATTATCACCGCCTACCGGGCCAGGGTAGCACACGCGCATAATCCCCCCTCTTTGGTGGTACCGATAAGAGGCACGACAATAGGCCAAGCTAGGGCCTCCCCATCCAGGCAAGTGTGGTTGCACTTAATGAGCTCGGTTTGGTGGCACTATGACTCGATCCAGCCGACGGAGGAGGTTTTCATTATTAAGTCACATTCTTTTATTACAATAACAATAATGATGCATGATGAAAACATAACAACCTATCTCCATACGGAATCGCATTCGAGTCACTAGTGCGATGTTGTGATGAATACTAACAAGTAATGGAAATAGCAAATTCAACCTAGCAGGAGTTTAATTATTTCTAACACAAGCATATTCATTAATTAAACACGCAAAAATAACACACAGCAATGCTTTAGGGCATATATCAGATGGTCGGCTTGCCTGGGGGTCGATGAATTCATCGGAGAGAAGTGTGATCACCTCGCGGGAAAATCTGCCGGAATAACTCCCCTCTGGGAAAGGCCAAATTGAGGGCAGGGGCAAAATGGTCATTTTCAGAAGGTGTAAACATGGTGAAAGTGACATTATCGGAACGGGCTCGACGAACTAAGAATGTGGGCTTTGGAATTACCTCAATCGGAGTTACGGTTGAAGAGAAACGGTCGTTCGTTCGTTAAGCAGATAAACAAACTGAAAACTGTTCGTTTCTGTCTTTAACGGGTGAACGTCCACAATATAGTGGTTTCGCCGGCGGCTGGGAATTTGAAAGCGTATTTATGAAAATATGCTTTCGAAGCTGGGAAGTGTACTTTGCAGAGGGTGCCTCCACTTAACCTGACAGAGGGCCCGGCCGCGTCAGCCCCTGTCACTTACAAAGGGGGCCCACCCTATCTCTTCTCTCTCCTCCCTCTGGCTCTCTTCCTCACGCTCGACAGAAGCAGGAGAGGGCGGCGATGGCTCGGACCTCGCCGACTGCCGGCGCTCCCCTACACGGCCGCGCCTGCCGATGAGCCAGGCGGGCTCGCGGCGCCGTCCCGCGCCGGGGAATGGATGTCGGGGAGCTCAGGGCTCGGAGAAATGATGGCCACGGGCGGCAGAGGAACCAGCCATGGCGGCGCCCTGAGCCGGAAGCACGGCCGGTGCCAGCCGGAATTGGGGTGAGGGCTAGCTTGGGAGGGCTCCACCACTCCTCTGGGTGGCTACTGGAGGAGGGGAAAGGGCCACGAGGCCGGGGTTGGCCGAGGGATCGGCGGCGGAGCTCGGCCATGGGGGTGAAGAGGGAGCTCCGAGGCTCGAGTGGGAAGGCGGGAAGGTTGCTGGTGAGGAGAAGGGCTCGGGGACACGCTTAAACAGCCTCGGGGAGGAGCTGGCCGACGATGGACGGAGCTTCCAGGCTCGCGGCGAGGTGGCGGCGTTCCGGCGGAGCATCGGCGTCGGCAAAGACGTCCACGGGCTAGGGGACGAGGAGGAGAGGGCACGCGTGTGGTGGGGAGGTCTCCAGCGCTCCTGGACAAGTCGTGGCTTGCCGGAGACGACTCCCGAAGCCTCTGGCACGCGGTGCACTGCTTTGGCGTGCTCCGCACGTGGTCACCGCGTGGCCACGGCGTTGCCATGCCGCACTCCCTGCCAAACCATGTCTGGGATGTTCTACGCCCTGCACTGAGTTGACTTAACCCCTCAAACAAGAACAGGAAGCTCTGGTGTGACTGAATGATGGTCAAATATTTCTAGCAGTAAAGTTTGGACATGTGGTGTGGCCACCACAGTGCTCCTCTTGGCCTGATCTTGGGCAGGGGTTAGTCATCTACTAAGGTAGTCATCCTGGCAAAATTTCAGCACAAATGGACAACTCTAGATGGTACCTCCTTTGTAAACTTGCAATCTGACCATAAATGAAAATGAGGTGGTTCGGGAAAAATGGCTAGATGGATTTGGATGATATTTAGTGTAGGGTGATTATATAGTCATGAGATATAGCTGGAAAAATTTCAGCTTAATTTGATCATCTATGAAGGCACTTCCTTCACAGAGATGCAATCTGGACAGAAACTAGATGGAAATTTTGGAAGAAATTGGCTAGATAAAATGATATGAATTTTTGCATGCTCACATCATATAGGGAATGTGAGGTCCTGGATTAATTTCAAGAACTATGGAGCAATCTAAAATATAGTTGCTTCACAACCTCAAAATAGGTCCAGAAACAAGAATTGGATGATGTGCTCAAAATTTGAACTATGGAACTTGGTATCTTATTGGAAATGGTGAAGATATGGATAGGAGAAGCTCCACAAATTATTTGGGATTTTTCCTGGCTACCAAAATGGTAGTTCCTTTGGAAAGTGCCCACAAGGCAATATTGGCTTTAAATAGGAAAATGCAATTTCCCTTATTTAATTATGGCCAATATTTTTATGAGAGCTCAATATGATCACAAGGAATAGCTCCACAAGTTTTCATGAACTTTTGAGATGGATAGGTATTTTCCTGGATTTAATTCCTTTAAATGGCAGAAAAAGGAATTAATTTTAAATCAAAAATATTGCAAATGACTTGGCAATATTTTTGCATATCCAGGGTTTATAGATATAGGAGAGTCTCTGGGAAAAATTTGGGAGGCAACAGATCAAAGGAAATTGGGGTTCCTTTGTAACGGAAGGAATTAGGGTTTCCCTTCCGATAACTCGGGAAGGTAGGGTTTCGGCGAGAAAATCCTGAGAGTATACCTTGGGTGGCAAGGTTGGACTGGAGAGAATCTCTAGTTGGATAGGATAGGCAAGGCTAAATGACCATCTTCTTATGCCCAAGAGCGAGAGAAAATCCAATAACACCAAAAAAAGACGGGAGTCCAATCCCGCGAAGGAAAAAAACAAGGAGCGAAAACCAGGGTGTTACAGACGGCACCCCCAAACCCGCAGAGTTCCTTCAGCTCTATGCGCTGAGCGTCGAGGCGGTGAACGGCGATGACAAGGTCATGGCGAACTAGTTCCCCATGGCCCTCAAGGATGGCCCACGCTCTTGGCTCATGAATCTCCGTGAGGCTTCGATCTCGTCGTGGGGTGAGCTCTGCAGCCAGTTCGTCGCCAACTTCAAGTGCACGCACGACCGCTCCCTCACGATCAACTACCTGCGGCATGTGCGGTAGTGCCCAGATGAGACCCTCCGCAAGTACATCCAGCGCTTCAGCCAGGTGTGCAACAAGATCCTGCATGCCTCCAACGCGGCCGTCATCTCTACGTTCTCCACCGGTGTCGCGGACGTCAAGATGCGCGAGAAGCTCGCCATCAACGACGAGCTGGACACGGTGCTTGAGCTGTTCGACCTCGCTGACAAGTGCGCCAAGGCTGAAGAAGGTCGCCTCTTCATCCACAACGACCCCGATGCGGCGCCCGACGCCGCCAAGGCCAAGAGCAAGCACGTCAAGCGCAAGGGCCCTGCCGTGCTTGCGGCGGAGCCCGAGCAGAAGCGCGGCCGTGACCGCGATGAGCCCAGGATGGATGGCCGGACACTCTGTGTCTACCACAACGTGCACTCCCACAGCACCGAAGATTGCCAGGAGCTCAAGCTACTCCACGACGAGCGCCTGGGCCGCCGAGGCGACCGCAACAACCGTGGCACCGGCCACGGAGGCAGCCGCAACGGCAACCGCTGGGACGGCTGCAACGGCAATGGCAACTTCCGCCAAGGCTGGCGCGACCAGCCTCGTGAGGCCGCTTGGCGCGATCAGCCTCGTGAGGCAAACCCTCAGGCCAACGCCGCTCTTCCGGCACTGCTGCCGCCACCCCGGAGGAACGACGTCAACTAGCCTGACGAGGGCGTTGGGGGCTACCAGGAGCCTCGCGCGGTCGCCTGCATCCTCGGCGGGGCTCAGGCTCCCACGTCCCATCGCCACTTCAAGCAGTTCTCTCGCGAGGTGAACCCCGCCCTCCCGAAGCCTGAGGCCGCACGGCCCCTCAAGTGGTCGCAGTACGCCATCACCTTCGACTCCAAGGACCACCCCAAGTCTACGGCCACCGCAGGCATGCTCCCCATGCTGTGCACTCCCACCATCAGCAACGTCGCGGTCACCAAGACCCTCATCGACGGGGGCGCCGGCCTTAACGTGCTCTCCATCGAGACCTTCGAGCAGCTCCAGGTGCCCTACGAGCAGCTCATGCCGACGAGGCCCTTCTCAGGCGTGACCGACGGCTCCACGCTGCCTCTGGGGCAGGTGCGCCTCCCAATCACCTTCGTCACCCGCAAGAACTATCACACTGAGCTCATCGACTTCGACGTCACCCACCTCAGCCTGCCCTACCACGCCATCTTGGGCTACCCCGCGCTCGCCAAGTTCATGGTGGTGTCTCATCACGCCTACAATGTCCTCAAGATGCCCGGCTGCAGCGGCATCATCACCTTCTCCTGCGACGAGAAGGACGCGATCTGCTCCCTTGAGCACGCCTACAAGGCTGCCGCTACCGCCCATCCAGCCGATGAGGATGCGGTTGAGCCTCCTGAGGCCGTGCCCGCAAAGAAGAAGCAGTTGTTCTCTCAGAACCGCGCCGAAACGAAGAAGGTGTCGGTTGACGGCAGCGGCTCAGGCCCTGCCTTCACCATCGGCACCTACCTTTCTCCTGCATAGGAAGGCACGCTTGTCGCCTTCCTTTGGGCAAACTTAGATGTTTTTGCCTAGAAAGCATCTAATTTGTCCGGTGTACCGAGGGAGGTGGTCGAGCACCACTTAGCGGTGTGCCCCAACGCACGCCCTGTCAACCAAAAAGCACGGTGCCAGGTGCCCGAGAAGCAAGAGTTCATTGTTCAAGAAGTACACAAGCTGCAAGAAGCTGGAGTCGTCCGTGAGGTGCGCCATCCCGAATGGCTCGCCAACCCAGTCGTCGTCCCCAAGAAGGGCGGCAAGGAGCGTATGTGCGTCGACTTCACGAGCCTCAACAAGGCCTGCCCTCAGGACCCGTTTCCATTGCCGCGCGTCGACCAGGGTGCGGACTCCGCCACCGGCTACGCTCACATGCCCTTCGGCCTGAGGAATGCCAGCGCCACTTTCCAGTGGCTGACGCAGTCCGCGCCGGGGCCTCTGGCGGCGAGGGGCGCGGAGTCCCCGGCACGTCGCCTCTTCAGACCTCTCCCCCACTGAGTCTTGCGGGCCCCCCGGTCCTCAGGAGCCCCTCGGCCCCTGAGGAGTGAACTTCCATGGCATGCCTCGCTAGGTGACCTGCGCGCTTTTCCAGCACAGTTCTGCCAGGTGCGTTCAAACATTACCTTGCGCGGCCCGAGCTCCTACTCGCCGCGCCCTCCGCACCATCACTTCCCGGATCCTCCTACTAAATTTAGTTTTACTCAACTGAGGGCGCCCCACGGGCTGCACCAACCTCAGGCTGACCTGTGCCAGACACGACTGCCGCATCTCTCTTTTTGTTGTGTAATGAATCTTATTGTTATACCCTAGTAAGTTCATGTTGACTGCATAATTATGTACTTGGTACGATACCGTCTTGAGAGCGCTGCGCGCTCGCGATCTCCCTCTTGACCGTTCCCTGAGCGAGGGCTAGGCACGGCGCCTGTGCTCGGGTTCGTCCCTGCAGCGCCGCTAAATCCAGGTGACTGAGCTCTGGCTCGCGGGCCTGCTCCCGTGCACGTCACCTCGCCAAGGTCCTTGGTGCCTTATCTACTCACATAATGTCCTCGAGCAAGCTAGTCAGTGCACGTCGCTCCCCTGTTGTGAGGCTTGTCGACATGCAGTGTCTCAGGAGCAAGCCGCTAGGAAAGCCTCGCGAGCGTCGGCCCGAGAGATAGATCCGGCGGGACACCCCTTCAGATCCCCTGAAGCCTTGGGCCGGCCTGCTGCGGTCATCTAAGCAGGAGGCCTTGCGAGAAGAAGATCCCATGGGCCAAGCCCTGAGAGGCACGCCTCGTGAGCCAGGCATGCCTCCTGAGTCGCGGCTCGCCCGACGCCCCCTCCGCAAAAGCTAAGTCCGACTATCTCGCAAGACGCCCTCGTCATCTCTCAAGCTCCTTCTTCTTGCAATCTTGTTGAGCGCCCACATTTTCTCCTTCGCGCGAGCCGCTTGCACACCAAAGGGAGGCTCTCTGAGCATCACGCCTTAGGGGTCCTTACTGCCTCAGCGCCCTACACCTCCTGGCCTTGTTCAGGCAACGCGACCGGACATAGCAGCAACGGCTGTAGCCCGCTCGGGGGCTGGGTCCTAACGACGTAGAGCACCATGGAAAACAAGAAGGGATAAATGAGGCTTCACGAGAGCGCCTCATGAGGAAATATGCGTTACGATAAATTATGCAATACTTAAGCAAAAGCCACTGTTTTCATGCCCTCCCGGGGTTACATCGATCCAATGCAGGAGAAAAGAACAAACGAAAGTGATCAAGGGGGCGCGGCGCGCTTCGAGATCCAACACGGACGCCGCCTGCGCCTAGTTGGAGTCTTCGTCCTCGCTCTTGATGCGCGGAGAGCCTTCGCCGCTCTCGCCCCTGCTGCTGGAGCCCCCGCCGCTGCTGCTGCCGCTCTCGTCGGAGGACTCGGAGCCACTGTCATCCTCACTCTCCGCAAAGCACCCAAGGCTGGTCCCGGAGGCCCCGAAGATCTTCATGAAGAGGGTGGCAGCTCCATCGAACTTGAATTGGAGGAGATGCCCCCGCTTCAGGCCGCGGGCGAGGGCGAAAGACTTCCACACCTGCTTCAAGAACATGAAGCCGCAAGGGGCGAACTCCGTCGCCACCCAGGAGGGCCCGTTGCAGCAGCCATCCACCTGCACCCACAGCCCCAGGGGCTCTCTCCCCTCCATTGCCTTCGCGAAGGAGTCGTGGAGTCGGAGCCAGCTACAAGGCTGACGATGCATTCCCACGTTGAACTCGTACGTCGCATCTGCCGAATGGAACCCCGCTTGGGGAGGACGGGCAGCCGTCCCGCCGCGCCCGCCTCGACCGCGTGCGCCCGCCCTCCACGGCCGCGGGTACCGGCCCTTCCTCAAGCGCTCGGACCAGCTTCGACAACCGCCGAGGGCTCCCGCGCCCCCGGGGCGGAACCCTCATAGCAGCGGCGGACGCACGAGCTCGCCCTCTACCCCTCGCCATCATAGCAGTGGCTCTGGAAGACAAGGAAGCAAAGGGAGAGTGGAGCAGGAGAAGAAGAAGATGGGCGAAGGACCTCGGCTCTCCGCTTTCCCCCTCTTTATGCTCGATGGTGGTGCTTTCCCGATCGCTCCGCCTTCTTCGGCTCTGGGAATCGGAGCGGCGGCGCAAAGGAAGGCAATGATGGCCTCGCGCCGTGCGCGGGCAGTTACCAAGGCGTCGTGGGAGAAGTGGGGGCATCCCCCGTCACGTCGTGCGCCACGCGTCGCGCCTGGCCCGCAGGCGGATGGGGCCCGCGTCGTTTCACCCCTGAATTGGCGGGAACGTGCGCACCGCGGGCCCGGGGGCTACTGTCAGGCCCGTGGAACCAGGGTACCTCAGTCCGTCTGCCTGCGGCCCAGTGTGCAATGCCTGGCAGTGGCCCAATAGGTGGCCCACCAGCGGGCACCCCAAGCAAGTCCCCTCATGAGGCCCCGGCCTCCTGAGGACCCCTCTTCAAGGAGCGGGCAGGCAAGACTCAGCCACAGCTTCACTCAGAGCCTCGCGAGGCGGCCTCCCGAGGTTGCCTCCCGAGGCACCCTCCCAAAGGTACGCAGGTCAAGTGTTGTTCGGCTCGGTCGCGCAGTCTCGTGCCCACCACGTGGGTGACGCGCGCAGCGACGAATGGCGATAGAGGCTACGCCAGCCGGCGCGGATGGTGAGGATTACCCCTTTTGTGCTAAGGGAGCAAGGCCAGCAATCCATTGCCCAAAGCAACCCCCAAAGGTTGCCCGATTGGTGAAAGAAGACCAAGACGGTGGACGCGCAGGGCGAAGGTCATCCCCGAGCCCACCAGCGCGTCATGGGTAATTGCTTTGCAGACGAAGACCACCTTTTGCCAGGATAGACTGCGCCCCTGTCCCCCTTCAAACTTGCCGTTGTGTGGCAACCCTTCCCGCCAAAGTTTTCGGGGGAAGAGGACCAAGGCAGGTATAAAAGGAGGGCAGGGTGCCGCTGTAGCGAGGATCGACTCTTCGGCCCCAAACCTTGTACTCTCGGGGCAGAGCAATCCAAAAACACAAGCAGGAGTAGGGTTTTACACCACAAGGTGGCCCGAACCTGGGTAAACCGCTGTGTCTCCGGCCCGCTCCCGCAAGCGCGCTCTCATTGTAGCTGCGCCGTAGTTTGGCTGTGGTAGGGGACAAGGTGGTAGGGACGAGCTCACCCCAGTGTTCGAACCTTTGGGTCCCCGGAGCCCAACTTCCGACAAATAGCATTAAGGATCTGAACACATAATCTTCCACCAAATAAACCAACAAGCATCAACTACGAGATGTAATCAACACTACTAGCAACCCACAGGTACCAATTTGAGGTTTTTAGACAAAGATTGAATACAAGAGATGAACTAGGGTTTGAGATGAGATGGTGCTGGTGAAGATGTTGATGAAGATTGGTCCTCCCACGATGAGAGGATCGTTGGTGATGTCGATGGCTTCGATTTCCCCCTCCCGGAGGGAAGTATCCCCAGCGGAATCGCTCCGCTGGAGAACAAAATTGCTCCTGCCCAGGTTCCGCCTCAAGACGGCGGCGCTTTGTCCCGAAAGTCTTCTTATGATTTTTTCTAGGGCAAATAGCCTTATATAGCAGAAGATGGGCCCTGGAGGCCTGCCAGGGGTGCCACAAGCTCAGGGGCGCGCCCAGGGGGTAGGGCGCGCCCCCAGGCTTGTCGCTTCCTGGTGGGTCCCGTGATATGTCTCCAACGTATCTATAATTTTTTATTGTTCCATGCTATTATAGTATCAATCTTGGATGTTTTTATATGCAATTATATATCATTTTTTGGGACTAACCTATTAACCTAGTGCCCAGTGCCAGTTGCTGTTTTCTGCTTGTTTTTGGCTTTTCAGAGAAACGGTACTGTCGGTGTATAAAACATGGGTATTTTATACCCTGACTTTGCACAGACAGTAGCAACCTCCTTGCCGGCCAAGGCCTTGCCAGGAACTGCCAAGGCCAAAACTCCAAGTCCAGCCGAAGGAGCTACCAGAGAGAATCTCAAGGCTCGGCACTCGACCAGTACCAAATGTGAAGACACTCCTTGCCGGCAAGCATAAACCGGCAAGGTGAAGACCCAGCAAGCTCCATGCCGGCAAGCTTATGCCAGCCCTCCAGCGCTCCACCTCGCCGCACAGGTGTTCGCTGATGCGTGAGGTGTCGACCGCGCAGGCTGGTTGGTGAGGCTTGTCAGGCACGTGTCAGCTCGCTGGAACAAGATTTGCCTCTAATGACACCCTCCAGGAGGCGTGTCAAGATAATACGAGGTAGCTGGGCAAGCGGTGCAGAAACCTTGCCGGGACTGCCTCTCCACGCGACACCTAAGCGCTGCATTTAATGCCTTTGTCCTAAACTGGCAGAGTTAGGTATGATAGCACTGTTCACTATCTAGTCACGCTGTAATTATTGTTTTGCCACTGTGGTAACCCCTTGGACTATAAAAGGAGGGCCAAGGCAACAGTTTAGAGGATTCGGACCCCTTTTCAAACACAAGCACCTCTCGTGTAGCTGCTCTCTCCGCACCTTGCCGGGAGAAGCGCTCCTTGTACTGTGCTTCCACACCACTAATACACCAAAAGCAGGATTAGGGTTTTACGCTTCTCAGCGGCCCGAACCTGGGTAAAATCCCTCGCGTTCCATTGTTCATGCTCTTTGTGCGCGCCGATCCTCCCCGCCGAACCACAAAGGGGCCGCATGGCCCCATAGATGGTCATACCCCGACATCTTTGGCATGCCAGGTAGGGGCGGAGAGGCGTTTGTGCGAACCTTGATCAACGGACTGCGCGTCTTCTTCATCTGCATCCTCAACTTCATCACCGTCCTCCTCGTCATCGATGGCACCCAAGGAGAAGGGCATCACGATGACGGCCACCTCGCACGCGTCCGCGGGCAGCGCGGGCGGCGCAGCCAATGCGGGCGGCATGGGCACTGCGGTCGGCACGACCAGTGCGGATGGCGCGGTCATTACGCCCACCGCGATCGGCACAAGGGACGGGCACCACGGAGCCGGTTGACCTCCTCGGTCCTCTGGCGAACGAGGCCAAGACGGCGTAGGCGGAGCAGGCGGACCCCTTTCTCCTCCTCCTCCCCGCCGTGACGACGAACTCAGCCACCGGAGCGGCAACGCCCGGGCTGGCACGAGCCGAGACCCCGCTGTGACGACGTCCAAGGACGCTGCTTCAGGACGAATGCCGCGCCCCTCACACGACGGGCGCGGTACGACCCCGAGCGGCGCCAATGACTCTGGGCAGCGGCGACCTCACGGCAAGACGCCCGTGGACCAAGCCCTAGGTCCTCAGGCACCGCCTCCGCCACGGCGACCCGCTGCTGATCATGTGCCGCAGCAGCAGAGCCGCGATGGAGCTCCTACTGGCTCTGCCAGGAGTAAAGCGACGTCGCGCTCTTTGCTCCCAGCCATGCCAGCCACAGCGGCAGAAGCAATGGCGCGGGCTCAGATGTTACTGAACTTCCCTCCGGCAGCAGAGAAGATGGACGAGTGGAGAGCCACCATCCAGAGCTTGATTGGATTTGCCGAAGCCAGTAAATCACGGCAAGCAGAGCCTTCACGGCGTCCGCGACCGGCGCCGGCATCTCCAGCTGGTGGCCGCGCTGATGGAACTACACTAACGGTGCAGTCTCCGCCACGGCAACAGCTACAACAGCAACAACGCCAACAGCCGCGACAAGCCCAGCAATCTTTTGGGCCCGACGAGATGTCGATCGCGTCTTCAGATCCACGAGCGCGGCGAGATCAGCGACAAGTACTACAAGACAGGCGAGCTGAGGACACCCGCACCACCATCGAACGGCGCCGTGAGGCACGGCGTCAATCCGACGCGCGTAACGGCCCCGTCGCTGATGAGCCTGCGCCAGGGGTCGGCGGATACCTACCTTATGAGGTTGGGTGTCCTGCCTTCACTGATGAGCTGCGGCAAGTCCGGTGGCCGTCCGTTCGAGCCTTCAAGCCAGAAGTGCCAGAAAAATACGACGGCAAGCTAAACCCGACAGAGTTTCTGGGCATCTATACGATTGCCGTACAAGCTGCCGGAGGAAGAGATGAGAAAATCCTCGCCAACTACTTTCCGTTGGCACTGAAACCCAACGTGAGGTCTTGGCTGATGAACTTGCCGGAGAACTCCATCTCTTCGTGGTCAGACCTCTGCAACGAGTTCGTTGGTGCCTTTACCGGAGGCCACAAGACTCCTGGATAGCCCAGCGACCTGCAGGTGATCCCACAAAGGGACAGTGAAACCTTGCGCAAGTACATCCAGAGATTCAGCCGTGTGCACCGCAACATTCCAGACGTGCACCCCGCAGCCGTGATTGCCGCCTTTCACACGAATGTGCGCAATCGGATGATGCGGGAGAAAATGAATGTCAAATTGCCCAAAACCGTCAACGAGCTCTACACGATGGCAGATAAATGTGCGCGTGCCGAGGAAGGGAGAAGGCTTCCCGGGGAGGACGCTGGCGCCGAGGTAGATTCTGAGGACGATGATGCTGCCACCCCGCGGAAGAAGGGCCGAAAGCGCAACAGGAAGCGCAAGGGAAAAACTGTGATGGCCGTCGAAGGTTCCGGAAACTCTGAGCCCGCCAAGAAAGCCAAAACAGAGAGTCCCGGCAAGGAGGCAGCTGCATGTGCCGCTTGTCGGGAGGCGGCGACAAATGAGAAGGCCGGCAGACCCGATGGACCGTACTGCAAGATCCACCGCACCAAGGGCCATGATCTCCAAGAGTGCCGACAAGTCGAGCACCTTGTCGAGAAGCAGAAGGCTGAATACGAGAAGCGCGACAAAGAAAAGGGTCAAGATGGTGCTGATGGGTCCGGCAAGAAAGGCCGCGGTGGTCGAGGGGGCCACCGCAGTAAGGCCAAGCAGCAAAAGGAGAAGCCTGCTAGGGGCCGTGAAAAGAAAGAGGGAGACGATGGAAGTGAAGAAGAAGAGGATGACGATGGGACCAGCGAGCAAGAATTCCAGAAGGCGACTGACGCCATGTGCGTTGACGGAGGCGCATCTTTGCACTCATCCCATCGCCAACTTAAGCGGTGGGCTCGTGAAGTTAACGCGGCAGAGCCGGCAATGGGCTCTCAAAAACCACTCAAATGGTCGCACACGCCTATCATCTTTGATGCTGAGGACCACCCTGATCGCATAACCGCGGTCGGGTGCTTGCCATTGTTGGTCTCGCCAACAATTCGCAACCTCCAGGTAACAAAGATGTTAGTTGACGGTGGGGCCGGCCTGAACCTGATGTCTCCGGAAGTTATCAAGAGGCTGCAGATCCCCGATGAGGAACTCGAGAAAACGGGCACGTTTCAGGGAGTAAACCCGGGAAGAAGCCAGCCCAAGGGAAAGATCACGTTGCCGGTGACGTTTGGCGGGGAACTGAATTACAGGACGGAAAAGATTGTCTTTGATGTCGTCAAGACCCCCCTGCCGTATAATGGAATTCTTGGCCGCCCAGCCTTGGCAAAATTCATGGCGGCGTCTCACTCGCTTATAACTCACTAATGATGCCAGGGCCGATGGGTGTCATTTCCATCAACTCCGACAAGAAAGATGCAGTCATTTGCGTCGACAAGATGTATAGGGACGCGGTTGCAGCAGAGGCGGCCAAGGCGCCAGCTCCCGCCAAGAAGAAAGAAAAGAAGAACTCCGGCAAGACCTCTAGCAAGGATTCCGGGAAGCGCACCTCTTCGGAGTGCTGCGCACCCGTTGAAGACTTGCCGGCATGCTCTGCCGGTAAGAGATCCAAAGCCACTCCACCGGCAACCAAGAAGGTGCCGGCGAGGGAGGACGGTGCTGATGGTACCTTCACCATCAGCGCCACTCTTGACAGCAAATAGGAAAGCGCGCTCGCTGCCTTCCTGCGGGCGAATGTCGATGTGTTCAAGTGGCGACCGTCTGACATCCCCGGCGTTCCCAGGGAGGTAATTGAGCACCACCTTGCCATTTGTCCCCACGCTCGGCCCGTCAAACAGAAAGTCCGGAAGCAAGCTTTGGAGCGACAGCAGTTCATTGCCGAAGAAATCAAGAAACTTGAAGCAGCAGGCCTGGTCAGAGGAGTGTTACATCCCACGTGGTTGGCGAATCCAGTGGTGGTGAGCAAGTCAAATGGGAAGTGGAGACTTTGTATAGACTACACTGATATCAACAAAGCTTGTCCAAAAGATCCTTTCCCTTTGCCGCGCATCGATCAAATTGTGGACTCCACCTCTGGCTGCGATCTGCTCTCCTTCCTTGATGCATATTCCGGATACCATCAGATATTCATGGCCAAGGAGGACGAGGAGAAAACCGCATTCATTACTCCATGTGGCACGTACTGCTTTGTGCGTATGACTTTCAGATTAAAGAGTGCCGGTTCCACGTTTGCAAGAGCAGTCCAGATTGGTTTTGAGCCCCAGCTGCACAGAATGTAGAAGCCTACATGGATGATATAGTGGTCAAAACCAAGGACAAATCAACCCTCATTCAAGACTTGGAAGAGACGTTTGCAAACCTGCGCAAGATTAACCTGAAGCTCAACCCCGAGAAGTGTGTGTTTGGCGTCCCGTCCGGCAAGCTTCTCGGATTCTTTGTATCTCAGCGGGGAATTGAGGCAAATCCCGACAAGATCAAGGCAATTGAGCAGATTCAAGCACCAAAAAGCGTCAAGGATGTGCGGCGTCTTGCCGGTTGTGTTGCTGCTTTGAGTAGGTTCATTTCAAAATCTGCCGAGCGCGCCTTGCCATTCTTCAAATTTTTGAAAAAGGCAGGTCCAATGAAATGGACTCCGGAAGCGGAGGCCGCGCTGCAAGACTTGAAGGGATACCTCTCCTCTGCGCCAACACTAGTTGCGCCTAGACCACAAGAGCCGTTGTTGCTATACATAGCGGCAACGAATCAAGTGGCCAGTGCTACATTAGTGGCACAGAGGGAAATCAATGACGAAGGAGCAACCGAGGCAAGCCCATCCGGCGATAAGCCGGAATCTTCACCGGCAAGGTCTGACACCGACAAGGCAGATACAGCGCAAGTAGATGGAGCTGATCAGCAGGTGGTGCCAAAGAAGAAAATGGTGCAGCGACCGGTGTATTTCATCAGTTCCCTCCTGCAGGGGGCTAGATCGAGATACTCTGGAGTGCAGAAGTTGCTTTTCGGCCTCCTTATGGCCTCAAGGAAGCTGTGTCACTACTTCCAAGCACACGAGATCACCGTTGTCACTCGCTTCCCGCTGCAACGCATCTTGAGAAATCCAGAGGCAATCGGCAGGGTAGTGGAGTGGGCGTTGGAGTTATCAAGCTTTGCACTCAAGTTTGAAAGCACTTCAACAATCCAGAGCAGAGCCTTGGCAGAGTTCATTGCTGAATGGACACCAACGCAAGAAGGAGAAATTCAAGAAACGGCTCTCCCCGGCAAGGAAACAGCGAAAGAATTGGTTATGTACTTCGATGGTGCCGTTTCGCTGCAAGGCGCCGGTGCCGGAGTGCTTCTTGTCGCACCCACCGGGGAGCACCTCAAGTACGTGGTCCAAATGCACTTTCCCAGGGAGCAAGCTACAAACAACACTGCTGAGTAAGAAGGGCTCCTTGCCGGTCTTCGGATCGCAGTGGACCTTGGAATCAACAAATTGATCATCCGCGGTGACTCGCAGCTTGTTGTGAAGCAAGTGAATAAGGATTACCAAAGCCCATTGATGAGAGCATATGTGGAAGAAGTGAGGAAATTGGAGGAACACTTTGACGGACTGCTAACAGAACACGTCCCTCGTGCGGAAAACAGCATTGCTGATAGCCTGTCAAAGTGTGCCGCGCGAAAGCTTCCCGTGGAACTGGGAACCATTGTGCTCCATTTGAATCAACCCACAGTTACTCCATCAACGCAGGCCAGTAAGAGAAGAAAGTTGAGTACCGGCAAGTACTTTCCGGCGGAGCTCCCAGAAGCCACCGGCAACGACGCTGCCGGGAACAACGACACGGCTGGTGGTGAGTAGCGGCTTAGCGCGGGACCACAGGTTCTTGGCGCGGAAGCAAGCGCTCCCATGACCGAAGAGAAGCCTTTGGCCCTTGTCGTCGAGCCACAGGCTCCGGCATGGGCACAGTAGATAGTCCGTTTCCTTCAAACAGGAGAACTTCCCGATGAGCAAGAGGAAGATGAGAAAGTAGCCCGCCAGTCAAGTATGTATCAGTTTGTGGATAGCATCCTATACAGAAAACGACCAAACGGTGTGAAATTGAAGTGTATCTGCCGGGAAGACAGGCTAGAACTGTTGGCGGAGATACATGGAGGCATATGTGGCTCTCACATAGGATCAAGGGTACTTGCCGGCAAGGCTTCTATTGGCCCACCACCCTCCAGGATGTGACTGAGCTAGTAACCAAGTGTGAAGCGTGCCAGTTCCATTCGAAGAATGTACATCAACCAGCTCAAGCTCTCCAAACGATCCCTCTCTCCTGGCCCTTTTCGGTCTGGGGGCTCGATATCTTGGGCCCTTTCCCCCGCACTGCCGGGCGCTTCGAGTACTTGTACGTCGCTATCGACAAGTTCACAAAGTGGCCGGAAGTGGAGCCAGTGAGGAAGGTGACAGCGCAATCAGCCGTCAAGTTCTTCAAAGGATTAGTTTGCCGTTTCGGGGTTCCTAACAGGATCATCACCGACAACGGCATGCAATTCATGAACCGCACCTTCAGGCAGTACATTCAAGACCTTGGCAGCAAAATCTGATTTGCGTCTGTCGCTCACCCAAGAAGCAACGGCCAAGCAGAAAGAATGAATGCTGAAGTGCTGCGTGGTCTCAAGACAAGAACTTTCGACAAGCTGCGCAAGTGCGGAAAGCGCTGGGTTGATGAGTTGCCGGCAGTTCTTTGGTCAGTCAGGACGACACCAAATCGAGCTACCGGCCAGACAACCTTCTCCCTAATCTATGGTGCAGAGGCGGTGCTTCCCACGGAACTCAAATAAGAGTCACCTCGAGTACTCGCTTATGATGAAGCTGAGTAGGGGCAACTGCGGCAAGCCGACGCGTTGCTCCTTGAGGAAGATCGTCTTCGGGCGGCTGTGCGAGCTGCACGCTACCAGCGAGCCTTGCGCCGCTACCATAGCCGCAAAGTGCGCGCCCAGAGCCTTGAGGAAGGCGACCTTGTTCTTCGGCGCGCCCAGTCCGCCAAAGGATCAAACAAGTTGACGCCGAAGTGGGAAGGCCCTTACCGGGTAGTACGAGTCACCAGGCCTGGCGCAGTCCGGCTGGAGACCAAAGATGGCACCCCAGTGCAAAACTCATGGAATGTTGAGCATCTTCCCAAGTTCTACCCGTGAGGCGCAGTTGCCGGGACATCTCCCGGCAACCCCTTTTGTACAAGCCTTGTCGGCAAGACATGTAACCCTTCGTACAAAGCCAGGCGCGGAACCTGTGCATAATAAAGCTAAGTGCTTCGTGACTCCTCAGACATGTTCATTTACATATCGATGAATATCACTAGTAGAAAACAGACCTTTCGTCCGGCCCTTTAGTCCCGGTTTGATTACGGCCCGGGACTAATGTGACCATTAGTCCCGGTTCCAACGGCTAGGAGTGGTCGGGGGCACGGGCATCATTAGTCCCAGTTCATTTTCTACCTATAGTCCCGGTTTGTGATACAAACTGGGACTAAAGGTGTGGTGGCAGGCTGGTGTCAGGCTGGGGCCCCCACGATCACCTTTAGTCCCGGTTTGTATCACAAACCGGGACTAGAGGTGGACCTTTACTCCCGGTTTGTATAACTAACCGGGACTAAAGGGGTGGTGGCAGGCTGGTGTCAGGCTGGGGCCCCACAATCACCTTTAGTCCCGGTTTGTATCACAAACCGGGACTAGAGGTGGACCTTTAGTCCCGGTTTGTATAACCAACCGGGACTAAAGACGTCCCTATATAAACCCTTCGTCCAGCCCAAGCACATTCTCTCTGTTTTCCCCTTTCTCTCCTCTGTTCTTCCCCTTGCTCTCGAGCTCATCCTCCATTTTTGCCAAAGATTTGTCAAGATTTGAAGGCACCCCATCTATCCAAGTGTTCACAAAGGTTAGCAACTTTGTCCTTTCATCTCTCATTGCTAGATTAGCTCGTGCAATGCTCTATAAGTATAGTGATTTGTGGGTTCTAGTTTGGGAGTAATTATGTGGGAGTTTATTTGATTTACATGCAATTTGAGCTCAAATTAACTTCTTAGTTTGCATATGTGTAGGTGTGGTTTACTTAGTGCCTTCCCGTCCCCGTCCTAACCACCGTCGATCGCCCGCACCGTCCCGTCGCCGGCACCACCTTGGTGAGCCTCTTGTTCTTATCCTTTTTATAAAAAAAAATCTTATTTGTATGATTTAGATAGTTAATTGTATAATTTTCTTACATGTATGATTGTTTGTTATACATAGTGCCATGACTTTGATATCCGTCCCCGTCGGCCCTCGTCCGGTTTATGATTCGGATGTGGTATATATATTCTCTTTTATAACTATTTGCTGCATTTCGCGTTTATGACAATTATGCCCATCAAGTTGACATAGATATTTTTTATCTAGGAGGTATGTGAACAGGAAATTGCAACCGACCCTCTTGTCGAGAAGTTAAATTTAGTTGAAAAAGAAAACGAGTATTTGAAAGAAAAATTGAAAAGAATTGAAGAAGAGAAGATGAAATTGGAGTTGTATGTTGCCGATGTCGTCGATGATCACAAGATCAAGATGGATGCAATACGCTTGAAGATTAGAAAGATTAGAAACTATGCCGTTAATAAAGAGGCTTGGTATCATTATGCTGTTGGATCAATTATTACCTTAGTTGCGATTTTGATCGCATTTGTTGCTGCATTTAAATGCTTTAGCTAGATAGTTTTATGTTGTTTTATGAGAATAAGTGTGTATGAACTTTATGTATGAACTTGTATTAATTTGGTCTTTTCGGTGTTGTGTAATGAAGATGAGTCGGCAATGGATGTACGATGACCGACGCTCTCCCCAGTTCATTAATGGCGTGCATAGTTTTCTGCGTGCGGCTGAGGCAAACAAGCGGAATGGTTTCATGTCCGGATATAACTGTTGGACCAAGCACGGAGAAAGAGGGGTTCTAATGGAAGAGAATGAAGAAGAAGAGGATGATGACAACTATGTTGGGTTCCCTGAATACGATGGTACTACAATGGGGGAAGAGAATGAAGAAGAAGAAGTTGAAGAAGAGGCATCGGATGAGCCCGCTGATGATCTTGGTCGGGCCATTGCTGATGCAAAGAGAAACTGCGAAAGTGAAAAGGAGAAGTTGAAGTTGCAGCGCATGTTAGAGGATCACAAAAAATTATTGTACCCAAATTGCGAAGATGACAATAAAAAGATGGGTACCACACTGGAATTGCTGCAATGGAAGGCAGAGAATGGTGTAGCTGACAAGGGATTTGAAAAGTTGCTGAAAATGTTAAAGAAGATGCTTCCAAAGGACAACGAATTGCCCGACAGTATGTACGAAGCAAAGAAGGCTGTCTGCCCTCTAGGATTAGAGGTGCAGAAGATACATGCATGCCCTAATGACTGCATCCTCTACCGCGGTGAGGAGTACGAGAATCTGAATGCATGCCCGGTATGCGGTGCATTGCGCTATAAAATCAGCCGCGATGACCCTGGTGATGATGTTGAGGGCGAGCGCCCCAGGAAGAGAATTCCTGCCAAGGTGATGTGGTATGCTCCTATAATACCATGGTTGAAACGTTTGTTCCAAAACAAATAGCATGCCAAGTTGATGCGATGGCACAAAGAAGACCGTAAGAAAGACGGGAAGTTGAGAGTACCCGCTGACGGGTCGGAGTGGAGAAAAATCGAGAGAAAGTGGCAGGACTTTGCAGATTACGCAAGGAACGTATGGTTTGGTTTAAGTGCAGATGGCATTAATCCTTTTGGGGAGCAGAGCAGCAATCATAGCACCTGGCCTATGACTCTATGTATCTATAACCTTCCTCCTTGGTTGTGCATGAAGCGGAAGTTCATTATGATGCCAGTGCTCATCCAAGGCCCCAAGCAACCCGGCAACGACATTGATGTGTACCTAAGGCCATTAGTTGAAGAACTTTTATAGCTGTGGGACATAAAAGGTGTACGTGTGTGGGATGAGAACAAACAGCAGGAATTTGACCTACGAGCGTTGTTGTTTGTAACCATCAATGATTGGCCTACTCTTAGTAACCTTTCAGGACAGACAAACAAGGGATACCACGCATGCACGCACTGTTTAGATGAGACCGAAAGTATATATTTGGATAAATGTAAGAAGAATGTGTACCTGGGACATCGTCGATTTCTTTCGATCAAGCATCTCTTAAGAAAGAAAGGCAAGCATTTCAAAGGTGAGGCAGATCACCGGAAGAAGCCTCGCCACCGTACTGGTGATGATATACTTGATACGGTCAAGGATTTAAAAGTGAGCTTTGGAAAGGGTCCTGGCGGACAATCTGTTCCGAATGTCGCTGACGGACACGCACCCATGTGGAAGAAGAAATCTATATTTTGGGACCTACCCTATTGGAAAGACCTAGAGGTCCGCTCTGCAATCGACGTGATGCACGTGACGAAGAATCTTTGCGTGAACCTGCTAGGCTTCTTGGGTGTGTATGGGAAGACAAAAGATACACCGGAGGCACGGGAGGACCAGCAACGTATGCACGGAAAAAACGGCATGCATCCAAAGCAGTATCAAGGTCCTGCCAGCTACGCTCTTACCAAAGAAGAGAAGGAAATCTTCTTTGAATGCCTGCTCAGTATGAAGGTCCCGTCTGGCTTCTCGTCGAATATAAAGGGAATAATAAATACGGCAGAGAAAAAGTTCCAGAACCTAAAGTCTCATGACTGCCACGTGATTATGACGCAATTGCATTCGGTTGCATTGAGGGGGCTTCTACCAGACAACGTTCGATTAGCCATTGTGAAGCTATGTGCATTCCTCAATGCAATCTCTCAGAAGGTAATCGATCCAGAAATCCTACCAAGGTTACAGAATGATTTGGTGCAATGTCTTGTCAGTTTCAAGTTGGTGTTCCCACCATCCTTCTTCAATATCATGACGCATGTCCTAGTTCACCTAGTCGACGAGATTGCCATTCTGGGTCCTGTATTTCTACACAATATGTTCCCCTTTGAGAGGTTCATGGGAGTCTTAAAGAAATATGTTCATAACCGTGCTAGGCCAGAAGGAAGCATCTCCAAGGGCCATGAAACTGAGGAGGTCATTGAGTTTTGTGTTGACTTTATTCCTGACCTTAAGCCGATTGGTGTTCCCGAATCGCGGCATGAGGGCAGACTGGGTGGAAAAGGCACGCTAGGAAAGGATTCAGTAATATGTATGGACGGGCATTCTTGGGCGCAAGCACACTACACAGTTCTACAAAATTCCAGCTTGGTGGCTCTGTATATCGAGGAACACCTGGATAGTGTACGCTCCAAGAACCCGGAGCAGTCTGAGCCCTGGATCAAACGTACACACATAGCGTCATTCGGCGGTTCGTTGCAAACACGTCTCATGCATGACGACACTATTGGAGATGAGCTGTACTTGCTGGCCAAGTCACCATCTTCGACTATAGCGACTTTAAAAGGGTACGAGATAAATGGGAATACATTTTACACGATCGCCCAAGATAAAAAGAGCACCAACCAAAACAGTGGTGTCCGCTTTGATGCAGCAAACACCAATAGGCCAAAGGACACATATTATGGTTACATAGAGGAGATATGGGAACTTGACTATGGACGTGATTTGAAGGTCCCTTTGTTTCGGTGCAAATGGGTCAATCTGACTGGAGGCGGGGTAAAGGAAGACCCGCGGTACGGAATGACAACAGTGGATCTCAACAATCTTGGGTACACAGACGAACCATTCGTCCTAGCCAATGATGTGGCGCAGGTTTTCTATGTGAAGGACATGTCTACCAAGCCGAGAAAAAGAAAAGATAAGGAAGCGAATACATCATACGATGAGCCAAAGCGCCACATAGTTCTTTCAGGGAAAAGAAACATCGTGGGAGTGGAGGACAAGACAGACATGTCAGAAGATTATGAAAAGTTTCATGAAATTGCTCCCTTCACAGTGAAGACTGACCCAAGCATCCTGTTAAATTATGAAGATTGTCCATGGTTACGGCGCAAAGGGACACACGCGAAGAAAAAGTTTTATACCCCAATATCCCACTCTGGGATGTGACCGGCTTCACCGTCATCACTTTCTTCTCTAGTGAGTTTCCGCACTTATCTGGAAAGTCCCACTTCGGACAAACCGGAGGGAATCTTTGTACTAGTTAGGGTATATATATGTGTTTTGGCATTTGAAACGCGAAGGAACGCTATTTTTCATGCATTTATTGATTTTTTTGAGCTAAATGACCCTGAAATTGAAAAGCACTACAAATGAACTCTGAAAAGGTTGAAACTTGGCATGGTATCATCATTTCACTCACATAGCATGTGCTAAAAAGTTGAGAGGGTTACGGCAAAAACTGGATGTACTTCGTGTACAAACTGGACAATCTCTTTCGAAGTATCAGGGTTTCGCACGAAAACTCATCTGTTACAAAGGCTTTATATTTTTTTTTAAACTTATTTTAACTCCAGACTTTTTGTGCGTTCAATATGCACCATTCAAAGCCACGTCATAAATTTTCAACCCTTTTTGACTTCATTTGCTATTTTTCATGCATTTATTGATTTTTTTTGAGCTAAATGACCCTGAAATTGAAAAGCACTACAAATGAACTCTGAAAAGGTTGAAACTTGGCATGGTATCATCATTTCACCCACATAGCATGTGCTAAAAAGTTGAGAGGGTTACGGCAAAAACTGGATGCACTTCGTGTACAAACTGGACAATCTCTTTCGAAGTATCAGGGTTTCGGACGAAAACTCATCTGTTACAAAGGCATTTCATTTTTTTAAACTTATTTTAACTCCAGACTTTTTGTGCATTCAACATGCACCATTCAAAGCCACATCATAAATTTTCAACCCTTTCTGACTTCATTCGCTATTTTTCATGCATTTAATGATTTTTTGAGCTATAAAACTAAAAGAGCTAAACAGAATCTGTTTTTGATTAAAACACCTATTCAAATAACCTAAAAATTACCAAATTGAACATACTGATAAAACACACTAATATTAAACACCAGAAAAAGAATCACTCAAAAATCTATTTTTAAAGTAAAGTTATTCACAAACTAGTGATTCACACAAATTTCAAAGAATTCAAATTTAAACTATTCAAATTTGAAAACTACTGGCACTAACAGAAAGTTTATAATTTTTGTGACCTAAACCAAAAAGATTCACTCAAAAACTCTAAATATTTGGCTGTAAGTAGAAACAAAAGAAAAAATAAAGCAAAAAACAAAAAAAACTGGAAAAGACCTTTAGTCCCGGTTGGATCCACCAACCGGGACTAAAAAGTTGACATAACATATGCAAAAAAGAAAAAAATGCCCGCCTACTAGGCCACCATGGCCTGCATACGACTAGAAACCCAACTATATATGGGCCAGGATGCAGGCCCGCAGGGCAAGCAGGGCCCACAGGGCAGGGCGAACGTTAGGCATGTACTGCCTGCTTTAGAGAGGAGCTCGAGACGGCTATCGCAGCGGGGCTTATAAACAGGTGCGAGTGCCTCTCGCTTGGCGAGGTGGGACTAAACTTCCACCACGCCAAGACCAACCCTTTAGTCCCGGTTGGAGCCACCAACCGGGACTAAAGGCCTGGGCTTCCCGTCGCTTGGCCTGGTGAAATTCACCTTTAGTCCCGGTTGGTGGCTCGAACCGGGACTAAAGGGGGGCCTTTAGTCCTGGTTGGAGCCACCAACCGGGACTAAAGGTCTCTGTATATAAGCGGCACTTACGAAATTTTCCAAAAGCCATCTAGTTTCCCTCGACGGCGCCGAAGACCACGACGCCGCCAGGCTGCCGCACCTCGACGTCGCCGTCCAGCCGCTCTGCTCCCAAGCGCCACCCGAGCCCGCGCCGGCGCCGCCATGCTGCCCGCCGCCGCCGCTCCTCCGCACGCGCCCGCCTCGCAATCGACGACCGCTCCTCCACAAGCCGCCGCGGCCCGAGCCCGCGTCGGCGCCGCTCCTCCATCTCCGGCGTCCTCCCCGCCTCCCTTCGCCCCGACGATCCCGGTCGGTGAGCCTCTCCCTCCTTAATTTTGTTCATCTTTTTTTTCATAGATTGTTTTTTTTTTCACTAGATGTTGTAGATGCTTAGTATATGTATGTATGTATATAATGTATGTATGTATGTTTGTAGATGAACGGTGGAATTTGCATAGAAAAAAGTTGCATAGAAAAAAGTTGACCATGTATTAAAAATATTTTAATGTTGTATCTTAAAAATATTGATCAAAAACATGTTAATATCTTATTTGGAAAATGTTAATATCTTAATGTTGTATTTGCAAAAGTTTGTCATGTATTTGCAAAATCAAGTGAACAAGAATTACAAAAATCATAATCAAGCATTTAAAAAATGTTAAATTTGCATAGAAACATTTTTGGCGTCGACGATGCCCGGCCCGCATCCTCGTCGTCGACTCGGTGGCGACAACCTGCTTGAGAGGTGCCATGTCCGGGACTGGGCTCCGCCGGGCTGGCACTGGGAGGTGCTACCTTCCGGGGTGCGCAGCTTGGTGAGGAACCGGGCTCCCATCGTCGACCCGGAGCTTCTTTGGTGGCGGTCGCGTGGGCCACTATCGGTGCGGAGGCAGCCGGCCCCCGAGGAGGTGGTATGTCGCCGTGTCAGGGAGGAGGATGAGCACGTCCGTCGCTACATGGTTGCGTTGGACGTCAGGTTCTCCAATACCTGGCAGGTTTTTCAGGGATCTCACCCGAGCTATGATCCTGTGATGGTTCCTTCTCTTTGGGTGTCCACCGCCCGCGCCTCAGGAACCGCGAGTCAACTGGATTATTCGATAGTATTCGATCTGTATTAGCTAGTGATGTTATATGATAATATTCGAGATGTATTAGTGAAAATACTCGAGATGTATTCGAGATTAGATTCGATAATATTCGATGATGCATTAGTGATAATATTCGAGATGTATTCGAGATAATATTCGAGATGTATTAGTGATAATATTCGAGATGTATTCGTGATAATATTCGAGATGTATTCGAGATTATATTCGATAATATTCGATGATGCATTAACTGGATTATTCGAGGTGTATTAGTGATATTATTCGAGATGCATTCTAATTTGAATACTAAATTGTTTTATCTTTCTTGTGGATTAGTTAAGCTATGGACGCTAGCGGCAGAGACGACCATGATCAAGAGCATATCATGTTCGACATGATCCGAAACCCAGAGGGTGAACCTGAAGATGACGGCTCACAATATCTGAACGACGCCGGTGAGGGAATATTTGAGGAAGAACCAACAGACGAAGGGCACACAAACAATGATGGCGAAGGAAATGATCTTCAATTAACAAAGACCGGCGAGGTATATATAAGGCCTCTGGTGATCATTACATGTATTAATTGATTTATATATATATATTAACGAATCTTTCTTCTTTTAGCCCTCCGGATCGAGCAAATCTTCTACAAGCAGGGCAGTACGAGGCCCGGCCAAAAAGTTGCCACCTGGCATAAAGTACAACATCGATGAGATCAAACCAAATGGCGAACCGCTTGCTCCTAAAAAGAATGCGGACAAATTTACTCGTCAGTGCGGAGTTATTGTCAGGGACCAAATCCCGATCTCCGTTCAAGAATGGAATAAGAAAAAAGGGAGATCGAGAAGTTAGTTTTGTCGACGAAAGAGCAAAAGATCTGCTTTGGGAAACGCTCATGTCACATTTCACCCTACCAGAGCATTTAACAGATGCAGAACGGGAGAAAGTCAAGAAGAGTGCTCTTCAGAAGATGGCCACACAATTCCGCAACCACAAGAAACGATTATGGGCCTGCTACATCGAAGCAGGAAAGCAGACTCCAAAATTCACTGGAGCACTGGAGAAGGCAAAAGATCACTGGGATTTATTTGTGGAGTTCAAGGAATCGGAAGCAGCTAAGGAACGGTCGAGGATAAACAAGATCAATGCTGAGAAGAAACAGTTTCACCATGTTCTGGGGCCAGGTGGCTACAAGACTGGCCGGCCTAAGTGGGATGAATCTGAGGAAAAGATGATTGCTGCAGGGGTCACTCCAGCAACATTGGGTTGGCCCGACAGGTGCAGGACTTAGTTTTATGCGCATGGGGGAAAGTTGGACCCAAAGACAGGGGAGATTATGGTGCAGGCAAGTCTTAAAGAAGCCTCGGACGCTTTACTTGGTGCAATAGAAGCGGCTCAAACGGGGGCGTTCCAGCCCGAGAGAGAGAACGACGAGCTTACATGTGCCCTCAGGAATCCTGAACACCCAGGACGAACATGAGGCAAAGGCATTGTTCCGTGGGTTGAGGGGTTTGCGGACTGGAACATCAGTTACAGAAGCCGTGCGAGAAAGAAGAAGCAGGAGGAAGACAAGAAGAAGCAGGATGCAGACCGGCTTCAACAGATGGAATCAAAGCACGCGGAGTTGGAACGCGCTTTCATGCGGTAGCAGGAGCAGATCGACACACTTAGCCTGGAAAGGGTGTCTCAGCGGCAGTAGCAAGCAGATCCAGCATTGGATTGCACCGTCTCATCCATGCCGAAAAGCAGCGCGAGTTCCACGGGGGTCCCGGCCGATGATGCACTGCTGGCTCGCTACCCCGTGGATGATATCGAAGAGACGACAAGTTGTGAGCTACACATGAAAGTGAAGAACATATCCATGAAGGTGGCGGACGGCTATGCTTTACCAAATCCCCCTGAAGCAACCTTCCACGGCAATCTGATTCCACCTGGCTATGCTCGTGTCGGGGTGGATGAAGTTCTGTCGGCATATGACTCACTACAACTTGACTTTCCTGGAGGTCAAGGGGAGCAGACACTGGGAGAAGCCATACGTGGTATCATTGTATGGAGAAAGGATTGCATCGTCTTTCCAAACTCGACGCCAAGGGCACCGACTCCTCCTCCAAGTCTGCCGCGTCAGCCGACTCCTCCTCCAAGTCCGCCGCGTTAGCCGACTCCTCCTCCAAGTCCGCCACGTCAGACGACTCCTCCTCCAAGTCCGCCGCGTCAGCCGACTCCTCCTCCAAATCTGCCGCGTCAGCCGACTCCAGCCAAACCCGAGACGGAGCCCAGCGCGAGTTCGCAATATCGAACTCTGCAGCGTCAGCGGACTTCCAAGCAGAAGAGAGCACCAAACAAGAAACCCGAGCCTCCTACCAAAAAGAAGTTAGCTTACGAGATGACTGAGGAGGAAAACAAACGGGTCATGGATGCCGAAGTGAAGGCCCATTTTGCACCAAAATCGCCCCCGCCGCCGAAGGAGAAAATACCTGAGAAAGTCATACAACACTTTGTGGATCTTGCTAAACCGGCTGTGGAGAAAAGTGATTCAGACTATGAGCGCTCTATTAAGAAGTCATATCATGCACAAAAACATAAGGAGTCGAGTCTTACAACAGGTAGTAATAAAAGCGGGAAAACTGTTCCCCGGCTGGGAGAACAGGCAGTGCAATCGAGCCCCCCGCTCAAGGTGAGTACCACCGATAAGCCGGTAATAACCGACGCTGCTAGACAGATGGCTAGAGAGGTTGGTGTCACTATTGAACAACTCCTAGGCATCGAGGATCTTCCCACGAATATTGATGAGAAGGATCTAGCATGGAAATACGTCCCCGGGAACCCTCTGGTCAGGCCTGAGGAGGTCGAGCTTCTACCAACGCAGATGCGCAGATTGCATGACTGGTACCTAAGAGAAGTAAAGGCCGGGTGAGAGAGCCTCATGGAAAAGATCCTCGATGGAAAAGATGTGTGGATTGACTTGCCAGAACTTTTTCAGTTATACAATCAAGACGCACTGGACAAATCTCTCGTCAGTTGCTATTGTCTGTAAGTGATTTCTTTCTGTAATTTAAGTCTCTAGTTCAGCTCGTTCATTGCCTGTAATTATCCTCACTATATTCTTTTGTGTGGTATTATGCAGAATGAAGATTTCTGAAATGAAAAGAGATGGAGTCTATGGCATTGGGTTCATTGACCCAAATACCATTTATGAAAAAGTGTTAAAAGAAGAACCCAAAGACACAGAGGCCAACTTGCTAATGTTTTTGAAGGAACTAAATGTCATACCAGAGATAGTATTTCCTTACAATTTCAAGTGAGTGTTACTTTCTTGTACTACAAATTCTATTTTGCTTACTCGATGTTAAGTGTAGTTGATGAGTTATGCATGCCCGCTTATACAAACATGTGCGCAGTTTCCACTGGATCCTGCTAATCATTAGAGTTGACGAGGGAAAAGTTGAAGTACTGGACTCACTAACTAGAGACCCTAAAGAATACTACAACCTGAAGTTGATGCTCGACAGGTAATTTCAATCATTATCGCACTATGTTGGCCTCTTTAGTTCATTTCCTGATATCAAGTAATTAATAACTCCTTTATTCATTTTGTTTGCCGGGCAGGGTTTGGAAAAAGTTCATCAAAGAGGTTGTCGGTCCATGGAAACCAAGCCTGAAATGGTGGCGACCAAGGGTAATTAAGTAGTACTAGCTAGCTAGCTACGTCCGCGCATCTCTTTAATTCTAGTTTCAATACCATTATCATGCTTGGTTATTATCTGATTGAATTCTATTCTCGTAAAGTGCTTGAGGCAGGCACCGGGGAATAATTTATGTGCATACTACGTTTGCGAGAACATTCGCATTATTATCAACGAAAGGAGCAGAGATGCAAGAAATCTTTGGGTACGTAAACACTATTCACAATTCTTGTTATCATTATCTAATATATATACACACAACTAATATATTCATATTGATCTCCTTCTTTAAAGATGCAAGAGATGCGGGATCAGCTCCTACCAACGGACCGCATACGAGCACTTCAAGAGGAAATGGCGGGATTTTTGCTTCAGAAGGTCATATCTCCCGACGGAGAATACCATTTCACCTAATGACTGCATGTAATGATCTGCAAGTTGTAGGAGAAACTGTATATACCAAATTGTATATACCAAATTGTATATATATGTGTGTATGCATGGTCGTACGAGAAATTCTATGATATATGATTGGTTCTACGAGAAATTCTATTATATATGCATAACGTGTACAGTATGTAGTAGCGTAAAATATGTTTGAAATGAAAAAGAATTAAATGGAAAACACAAAATGAAAAGAAAAAATAAACAATAAACCCTAAACCCCTAAACCCCTAAACCTTTAGTCCCGGTTGGTGTCACCAACCGGGACTAAAGGTCCCCAACCCCCGCGGCCACGTGGCAGGGATTTAGTCCCGGTTGGTGTCACCAACCGGAACTAAAGGTCCTCCAGCCCCCGGCGCGCGCTCGCGGCCACGTGGAGGGACTTTAGTCCCGGGTCGTGGCCAACCGGGACTAAAGGCCTTTAGTCCCGATTTATTAGTCCCGGTTGGTGAACCGGGACTAAAGGCCCTTCCCAACCGGGACTAAAGGCCGTTTCTCCACTAGTGATATGATGTTGTGATGTACACTTTGGTTTGTATAAGATAGCTAACGAGCCGTCAAGGTTCCCAAAACTCTCTTTTCTCTTCTGCCTTTTTCTTAAAAGGACAAGGGAATCCCTCGCGCGCAAGTTTCCCGGGGAGAGTGGAGATGGGTACCATTTCTAAATGATGTTCAAGTGATCATTTCATGCAACAAGAAAAACGACGCAGAGAAAAGCTAAGTTGGAAGATTTTAAAAAATTTCCTTAGTAACATTCGCGTTCTCCCTTGAACAATTTTGCACTTTGTATGAGAAAACCTCACGCGAGAGGAACCTTGTCGCGATCGGTCTGCGCTCTAGCTTGCCTCGAGTCCACTCGGCAAGCCTAGCAGCTGCGTCCTGTCCCGGCAAGTCGCCTTGCCGGCAGCGGCACTTCCAGCAGGCTGCTAAGGACCCGTTCCTCAAAGCGCTCGCGGCAAGTGTGCGCACCGGCAAGCTTCCAACAAGCGTAGGGAACACGATCATGCAAAGACAAATGAAACAAGGGAAAATGACGCACGCTTATTTAAGCCCGGCAAACACCCGATGTTCATTAAGAAAGTACTCGATTACATGTTCATCGGCCCTTTGCCAGGGTTTATCTCAAGTGCAATACAAGGGAAAAAGGGGCGCCTAGGTGGATCGCTCCCGGAGAGCTAGATGATGGTGCTGCCGGCGATCAATATGAGACAAAGAAGTCGGAGCCGTCGTCCTCGACCTTCACGCCTGGAGCGCCGCCGTCGTCATCGCCGTCATCGTCATCGTCCTCAGTCTCGCTGGAGGAAGCGGTGTCGGAGTCGCTCGAGCTTTCCGCGTAGCACTCCAGACGAGCGCCTGAAGCCTCGAAGAACTTCACAACGAGCGTGTCGGCCCCGTCCAGCCTGAAGTGGAGGAGATGCCCCTGCCCCAGGCAGCGAGCGTGGATGAAGGACTTCCACCCTCGCGTGAAGTACAAGATGACGTTGGCGGAAGCTTCGACGGCCACCCGGACCGAGCCATTGCAGCAGCCGTCAACACGCAGCCACAAGCCGCGCGAATCGACGCCCTCCATCTCCCTGGCGAAAGGGCGAGGAAGCCGCAGCCGGCTCCATGGCCGGTCGCGCAGCTCCACGACAAACTCGCGCGCCGTGTCCTCCGTGTGGCCTTCTGCCAAGGACTGGTTGGCCGGAGGCGGAGTAACGAGTGCACCGCCACGGCCACCTCGTCCCCGGGCGACGCGTCTTCCACAACCACGGCTCATGGTTCCACCCCGAGCGCTGGGGCCGGCCTCCGCGGCCGCAGCAGAAGCGCCAGCACGATCCCGAAGAGAAGCCCGCTTGGCGGTGGCAGGCCCACGAGCTCGGCCTTTCCCCCTCATCATGGTGCCCACGGAAGCGGGAGGAAGAGGAAGGAGGCGAGGGTAGCAGCCGCCGGAAGGATGGGGCGAAGGAAGTGGATGAGCATCGCATCCCGTAGCCCCCTCTTTATAGGGGGATGCGGGGGCTGGCTCTTCACCATCCTCGGGCGGCCACCCAAACTCCCCAATCCTGCGCCCTGCATTCATGAGCAGGCGCACTACTACGGCGACCATCCAAGTTCGCCAATCCCGCGTTCTGCGCCCATTGACAGGCGCACCACTCCAACGACCGCCCCTCTTCGCCAATCCAATGCCTTGCATGTATGCAGACGCGCGTGATGGAGGGGCGCAGAAAAAGGAGGAGTAAAGACAGATATGGCAATTACCCCTTGCCACGCGTAGCCGCGCGCCGGTTCACGACTAGCCCAACGGCAGGAGTTGCCGGAAGACGGCCGAGGACGCACCCAAGTCCAGATTAGTGAGGAAGCAAAGAAGATCTCAGAGAATGGAGGCCATCGTGACCAAAATTGTAACAACAGTTTCCTACGTGTCTGTGCATTACTTGGGCCTAGCCCAATGACGCTTCGGACGCGCGTATGGCCTAGGCTCGGGGGATCCTGTCGGTGTATAAAACATGGGTATTTTATACCCTGACTTATGCACAGACAGTAGCAGCCTCCTTGCCGGCCATGGCCTTGCCAGGAACTGCCAAGGCCAAGACTCCAAGTCCAGCCGAAGGAGCTACCAGAGAGAAGCTCAAGGCTCGGCACTCGACCAGTACCAAAGGTGAAGAGACTCCTTGCCGGCAAGCATAAACCGGCAAGGTGAAGACCCGGCAAGCTCCATGCCGGCAAGCTTATGCCCGCCCTCCAGCACTCCACCTCGTCGCACGGGTGTTCACTGATGCGTGAGGTGTCGACCGTGCAGGCTGGTTGGTGAGGCTTGTCGGGCACGTGTCAGCTCGCTGGGACAAGATTTGCCTCTAATGACACCCATCCAGAAGGCGTGTCAAGATAATACGAGGTAGCTGGGCAAGCAGTGCTGAAACCTTGCCGGGACTGCCTCTCCACGCGACACCTAAGCGCTGCATTTAATGCCTTTATCCTAAACTGGCAGAGTTAGGTATGATAGCACTGTTCACTATCTAGTCATGCTGTAATTACTATTTTGCCACTGTGGCAACCCCTTGGACTATAAAAGGAGGGCCAAGGCAATAGTTTAGAGGATTCGGACCCCTTTTCAAACACAAGCACCTCTCGCGTAGCTGCTCTCTCTGCACCTTGCCGGGAGAAGCGCTCCTTGTACTGTGCTTCCACACCACTAATACACCAAAAGCAGGAGTAGGGTTTTACGCTTCTCAGCGGCCCGAACCTAGGTAAAATCCATCACGTTCCATTGTTCATGCTCTTTGTGCGCGCCGATCGTCCCCGCCGAACCACAAAGGGGCCGCATGGCCCCATAGATGGTCGTACCCCGACAGGTACCAAATGAAGTCCAAATGCCACGAAACTTTTTGGAGATTTTTTTCTAGACAAAAGAGACCTTGGAAGATTCGGGAGGAGGCCAGAAGCCTCATGGAGGCTTCACAAGGCAACAGGGCGCGCCATGTTGCCTTGTGGGGCCCACGTGACTCCGTTTGACCTAATTCCTCTTCTATAAATTCGCAAATATTGGGAAACCATCAGAGGGCCAGAAGAGAAAACCTTTCCACCGCCACAAGCCTCTGTTCTTCCGCGATCCCATTTGGAGGCCTTTTCCGGTACTCTGCCGGAGGGGGAATCGATCACGGAGGGCTTCTACATTAACCTTCATGCCCTTCCGATGATGTGTGAGTAGTTTACCACAGACCTACGGGTCCATAGCTAGTAGCTAGATGGCTTCTTCTCTCTCTTTGATCTTCAATACAATGTTCTCCTTGATGTTCCTGGAGTTCTATCCGATGTAATCTTCTTTTGCAGTGTGTTTGTTGGGATCCGATGAATTGTGAGTTTATGATCAGATTATTCATGAGAAATATTTGAGTCTTCTCTGAACTCTTTTATGCATGATTGTTATAGCTTTGTATTTCTCTCCGATCTATCGATTTGGTTTGGCCTACTAGATTGATTTATCTTGCAATGGGAGAGGTGCTTTGTGATGGGTTCAATCTTGCGGTGCTCAATCCCAGTGACAGAAGGGGACATGACATGTATTTGTATTGTTGCCATTAAGGATAAAAAGATGGGATTTATTCATATTGCTTGAATTTGCTTCTCTACATCATGTCATCTTGCTTAAGGTGTTACTCTGTTTTTATTAACTTAATACTCTAGATGCATGCTGGATAGCGGTCGATGAGTGGAGTAATAGTAGTAGATGCAGGCAGGAGTCGGTCTACTTGTTTCGGACGTGATGCCTATCTACATGATCATTGCCATGAATCCGTCATAATTATTTGCTTTCCTATCAATTGCCCAACAGTAATTTGTTTACCCACCGTATGTTTCTGTGCTCGAGACAGAAGCCTCTAGTGAAAACTATGGCCCCTGGGTCTATCTTTATCATATTAAAAACCTAAAAATACCTTGCTGCAATTTATTTACTTTTATTTTAATTAGTATTTTAGTTTATCTATTTACCTCGATAAGATTTAATCCTTGCAAATAACCGCTAAGGGGATTGACAACCCTCTTATTTGCGTTGGGTGCAAGTGTTTGCTCTTGTGTGTGCAGGTGCACTTAACAGAATTTTGCTTGGTTCTCCTACTGGATTGATAACCTTGCTTCTTAACTGAGGGAAATACTTATCTCTACTGCACTGCATCATCCTCTCCTCTTCGGGGAAATACCAACGCAGACTACAAGTAGCAGGAAGAATTTCTGGCGCCGTTGCCGGGGAGACATCATCAAAATTACCAAGAACCTTCGCACAAATTATCATTCACTTGCATTTACTTTATTTACCTTTTATTTTCATTTGCCTCTCGTTTTCAACTCCCCCTCTTCTAATTTTTTTTTACAAAAACACAAAAATATTTTATTTTCTTGTTTACTAGTTTGCTTGCTTAAAGTTGCCACCATGTCTGATTTTGTTATTGAAAAAGATGAGGATGCTGAAGTTCCTAAGATAGAAATTCCCTCAAATTTAGACTCAAAAAATTTTGTAGTAGGGAGTGGAAATGTCATAGGAAAAAACATTATTCAAGAGTTCTTTAATTGCACGGGAACTTTGGTTTGTAATGACACTCCAATTCTTAAAAGAACCAACAGTTATGGGGAGGCTATCTCCGCACTCATTCTTAAACTTGAAAGAAGATTTATCCATACTCATCCTACCTTGCAAAGATTGTTTTATGAGTTGCCAATTATACATAACCCCAAAGCTAAAAAGATAGCTACTCTTATCCTTATGAATGAGTTTGATTACATAGTACGAGAAGCTAGAGAGATCTTTGATTTCTATAATATGAGTCAAGAAAATCCTGTGATAGATGAAATTTTATATAATGAGGAGTATATGTTGCGATATGTTTTTCATGATCACCATGCCTTTGATGAAAATACTAAAAAGGAAGTTCCTCCCATACATATCATCCAACAAGTTTTTAATGGAATTACTCGTAAGTATGCTTGGATCGTAAAAGGGAACCAAGAGGGGTTTGAAGAAGGTAGCCTTAATAAACCTAGTATTTTGGTTGATGATCTGTTCCCCATTGTTTTTGAAAAATCTCCTGAAAATCACACACCTAAGAATGTCAAATCCAAGGATGACAACACTTGAAACTATGGATTATGCCTAGCTAGGGGTATAAAACAATAGCGCTTGTTGGGAGGCAACCCAATGAATAAAATATTGTTTTGTTTCTACCTACTGTTTTTGAGTGTTTGCATGATTATAGCTTTTGTTATGATTGTGTTTTTATGTTTTAATTAGTGTTAGTGACAAGTAATGCCTTTGGGATGATTTGGAAGATAGTATGATAGATGCTGTTTGAAAACAGAAACTTTTGCGTCCAGTGTTGGAATTTCGAATTTTCTCTCGAGTGTCAGAACCTCTTGAATTTTTTACACAGTATTGATATATGAATTGCCCACGTTTTCCTAATTTTTCAGAATTTTTGGAGTTACAGAAGTATGACCATAATTCAGATCTTTAGAGACTGTTCTGTTTTAGACAGATTCTGTTTTTGTTGCATAGTTTGCTTATTTTGATGAATCTATGGATCGCATCGGGGGGTATGAGTCATGGAGAAGTTTGAGTACAGTAGCATTATGCCAATATTAAATATGAATCAATTTACTATAGTACCTAAAGTTTAAGATTTGTTTGTTATACTAACGGATCTCACGAGGTTTTCTGTTGAGTTTTGTGTGCTGAAGTTTTCAAGTTTTGGGTGAGACTACAATGGATAAAGGAATAAGGAGTGGCAAGAGCCTAAGCTTGGGGATGCCCCAGACGGCATCCCCTCTTTCGTCTACAATCTATCAGTAACTCACTTGGAGCTATATTTTTATTCATCACATGATATGTGTTTTACTTGGAGCGTCTTGTGATATAGTTTGTTTGCTTTTTAGTTTGTCACAATCATGTTTGCTGAACACACCTTTTTGAGCGGGACACACATTATTCGTGATTTGTTAGAATACTCTATGTGCTTCACTTATATCTTTTGAGCTAGGCAGTTGCTCTAGTGCTTCATTTATATCTTTTAGAGCACGGCGGTGGTTAAATTTTAAAGAAATAGTTGCACTCTCATGCTTCACTTATATCTTTTTGAGAGTCTCATGATAGCAATGGTAATATGCACGGGTTATGAATTTGGTCCTGATATGATAGATATTCAAGAGGGATATAATAAAAACTTTCATGAAGATCACTGAATATGATAAATTTGATTCCTTGCAATAGTTTTGCGATATTAAGATGGTAATATGGGGGAGGTATTAGTAGATAATTGTGGTTTAGTAAGAATAATTGTGTTAAGGTTAGTGATTCCCAAAGCATGCACGTATGATCTGTCGTTATGCTAAGAAGTTGGAGCATGATTTATAATTGATTGTCTACCTTATGAGTGGCGGCCGGGGACGAGCGATGGACCCTGTCCTACCAATCTACCCCTCTAGGGGCATGCATAGTAGTACTTTGCTTCGAGGGCTAATAAACTTTCGCAATAAGTATGTGATTTCTTTATGACTAATGTGAGTCCATGGATTATACGCACTCTCACCCTTCCGCAATTTGCTAGCCTCTTCGGTACCGTGCGTTGCCCTTTCTCACATCGAGAGTTGGTGCAAACTTCGCTGGTGCATCCAAACCCCGTGATATGATACGCTCTATCACACATAAGCCTCCTTATATCTTCCTCAAAACAGCCACCATACCTACCTATCATGGCATTTCCATAGCCATTCTGAGATATATTGCCATGCAACTTCCACCGTTCCGATTTTATGACATACATCATCATTGTCATATTGCTTTGCATGATCATATAGCTGACATAGTATTTGTGGCTCAGCCACTATTCATCATTTTTATACATGTTAAGCTAGCATCATTGCACATCCTGGTACACTACTGGAGGCATTCATATAGAGTCATATTTTTGTTCTAGTATCGAGTTGTAATATTGAGTTGTAAGTAAATAGAAGTGTGATGATCATCATTATTAGAGCATTGTCCCAGTGAGGAAAGAATGGTGGAGACTAATGAGTCCTCGAAAAAGTGGGGATGAGGTCCATGAGATCGATCTAAAATAATAGCCATGAAAAAAAATGAGAGAAAAAGAGAGAAGGGGCAATGTTACTTTCCTTTTCCACACTTGTGCTTCAGAGTAGCACCATGTTTTTCATATAGAGAGTCTCCTATTTTGTCACTTTCATATACTAGTGGGAATTTTTCATTATAGAACTTGGATTGTATATTCCGATGACGGGCTTCCTCAAATGCCCGAGGTCTTCATGAGCAAGCAAGTTGGATGCACACCCTCTTAGTTTTCATGTTGAGCTTTCATACACTTATAGCTCTTAGTGCATCCGTTGCATGGCAATCCCTACTCCTCGCATTGACATCAATTGATGGGCATCTCCATAGCCCGTTGATTAGCCTCGTTGATGTGAGACTATCTTCTTATTTTTGACTTCTCTTATTTACCTCTACCACCATACTCTATTCCACCCATAGTGCTATATACATGGCTTGCGCTCATGTATTGAGTGGGAGTTGAAAAACCTGAAGCGCGTTAAAAAGTATGAACCAATTACTCGGCTTGTTATCGGGGTAGTGCATGATAAATACTTTGTGTGAAGAAGATGGAGCAAGACATGATTATATGATTTTGTAGGGATAACGTTCTTTAGCATTTTTATTTTGAAAGACATGATTGTTTATTAGTATGCCTGCGTATTGATGTCTTTATATCAAATTATAGACTATTGCTTTGAATCATTTGGATCTTATTATTCATACCGTAAGAGAAAGATTACATGATGAAACATGATAGGTAGCATTCCACATCAAAAATTCTGTTTTTATCATTTACCTACTCGAGGACAAGCAGGAATTAAGCTTGGGGATGCTTGATACGTCTCCAACATATCTATAATTTTTGATTGTTCCATGCTATTATAGTATCAATCTTGGATGTTTTTATATGCAATTATATATCATTTCTTGGGACTAACCTATTAACCTAGTGCCCAGTGCCAGTTGTTGTTTTCTGCTTGTTTTTGGCTTTTCAGAGAAACAGTACCAAATGAAGTCCAAATGCCACGAAACTTTTTGGAGATTTTTTTCTGGACAAAAGAGACCTTGGAAGCTTCGGGAGGAGGCCATAAGCCTCACGGAGGCTTCACAAGGCAACAGGGCGCGCCACAGGGGGGGCACGCCATGTTGCCTTGTGGGGCCCACGTGACTCCGTTTGACCTAATTCCACTTCTATAAATTTGCAGATATTGGGAAACCATCAGAGGGCCAGAAGAGAAAACCTTTCCATCGCCGCAAGCCTCTGTTCTTCCGCGATCCCATCTGGAGGCCTTTTCCGGTACTCTGCCGGAGGGGGAATCGATCACGGAGGGCTTCTACATCAACCTTGCTACCCTTCTGATGATGTGTGAGTAGTTTACCACAGACCTACGGATCCATAGCTAGTAGCTAGATGGCTTCTTCTCTCTCTTTGATCTTCAATACAATGTTCTCCTTGATGTTCTTGGAGTTCTATTCGATGTAATCTTCTTTTGCGATGTGTTTGTTGGGATCCGATGAATTGTCAGTTTATGATCAGATTATTCATGAGAAATATTTGAGTCTTCTCTGAACTCTTTTATGCATGATTGTTATAGCTTTTATTTCTCTCCGATCTATCGATTTGGTTTGGCCTACTAGATTGATTTATCTTGCAATGGGAGAGGTGCTTTGTGATGGGTTCAATCTTGCGGTGCTCAATCCTAGTGACAGAAGGGGACTTGACACATATTTGTATTGTTGCCATTAAGGATAAAAGATGGGGTTAATTCATATTGCTTGAATTTGCTTCTCTACATCATGCCATCTTGCTTAAGGCGTTACTTTGCTTTTATTAACTTAATACTCTAGATGCATGCTGGATAGCGGTCGATGAGTGGAGTAATAGTAGTAGATGCAGGCAGGAGTCGGTCTACTTGTCTCGGACGTGATGCCTATATACATGATCATTGTCATGAATCTGTCATAATTATTCGCTTTTCTATCAATTGCCCAACAGTAATTTGTTTACCCACCGTATGTTTCTGTGCTCGAGAGAGAAGCCTCTAGTGAAAACTATGGCCCTCGGGTCTATCTTTATCATATTAAAAACCTAAAAATACCTTGGTGCAATTTATTTACTTTTATTTAATTAGTATTTTAGTTTATCTATTTACCTCGAAAAGATTTAATCCTTGCAAATAACTGCTAAGGGGATTGACAACCCTCTTATTTGCGTTGGGTGCAAGTGTTTGCTCTTGTGTGTGCAGGTGCGCTTAACAGAATTTTGCTTGGTTCTCCTACTGGATTGATAACCTTGGTTCTTAACTGAGGGAAATACTTATCTCTACTGTACTGTATCATCCTCTCCTCTTCGGGGAAATACCAACGCAGACTACAAGTAGCATCCCCCTCTGATATTTCTTCAGCCAATATTTTTTATATATTCCAAAACAATTGTCTGTATATTTTCAGGTCCTTTGGAGGTGTGCAGAATAGCCATCTCTGTTACACCCCTTTCTGGTCCAGAATTCCAGCTGCCGGCAATCTCCCTCTTCATGTGAAACTTGCAAAATAAGAGAGAAAAGGCATAAGAATTGTATCATAAAGTGAAATAATGATGAAATACATAATAAATAACAGTAGGAAAACATGATGCAAAATGGACGTATCAACTCCCCCAAGCTTAGACCTCGCTTGTCCTCAAGCGAAAAAACCGAAATCGATAATCATGACCACATGTTTAGAGAGAGAGGTGTCGATAAAACAAAATACGAACATGAAGGCATTATGATCTTTATTATAACAGCAATATATTATCATAAAACTTCTCATGACAAAGTGACAATTCATCCACAAGATAAAGTATGAACTACAAATCGTATTGAAAACTAACAAACCATGATCTGAGTCACTGGAGCAATTGCAGTTCATCATATTATCAGAAAGAGTCTATGTAAGAGCTTTGTTTAGCAAGTTCACATACTCAACTATCATTTAGTCTTCTATGATTGCTGACACTCACGGCATACTTATGGAGCAAAAGTTTTAGTCAGACACATAGAAAGATAGGGGCTTATAATTTCGCCTCCCAATGTAATTACTTCAAGGGTAATGTCAACAATAATAACTCATGATCACCTACATTCAACTGGATATATATGTCTGGATCTTTCCCCACCACATGATGCTTGCCAAGAGAGAAAAATAAAAATGGAATAGAGGCGAATACTATTGACTCTTGCATGAAAGTAAATACATAAAAGTAAAAGATAGGCCCTTCGCAGAGGGAAGCAAAGGTTGTCATGCGCTTTTAATTTTTGGATGTGCAAGCTCTTAATGCAAAGGAACATCACTTTACATTGCCCCTTGTGATAGCGACCTTTATTATGCAGTCTGTCGCTTTTATTTCTTCGCCATCACAAGATCATACAAAGCTTATTTTCCCTTACAATAAAAGATCATACATATTTAGGAGCATTTTTTATTGCTTTTGCACCGATGACAACTTACTTGAAGGATCTTATTCAATCCATAGGTAGATATGGTGGACTCTCATGACATGAAACTGGGTTTAAGGGTTTTTTGATGCACAAGTAGTATCTCTACTTAGTACAGAATTTTGGCTAGCAAAAGATAGGGGGCAAGCACCACATGTTAGAGGATCCAAAACAATATAACTTCTATGTGAATATAAGCAAACATAACTCATTACGTTGTCTTCCTTGTCCAACGTCAACTATTTGACATAGAATATTTAATGGGGGCTTACAATCATGAAAGATGTCCAAGATAGTATATTTATATGTGAGACCTCTCTTCCTTTATTACTTTTTCCTGAATTGCAACAACGACCAATGCTATGTTTGTCAACTTCCAACAAGTTTTATCAATTATACTTCTTTTATGTGAAGTCATAACTCCCCATGGGATTAGCATATGATCTCTCTTTTCTTTATTCTTTATATTTTATTTCCAAGATTGGATCAAGAAAAGTAAAACAACTCAACTCAAACTACTCTTTATTATATAAATCTCACGCTCGATTACATAGATAGATAGATCACAAAGCAAGCACAAGAAACTAAATCATACTAAAACTTTATTCTTCTAAATCACGAAATAATTAAGGATCGAACTAAGATAGATAATTATGATGAAAGTGATGGTGATACAATACCGGGGCACCTCCCCCAACCTTGGCACAAGCCAAGGGTGGTGCTCATACTCGTGTACTCAAGTCTCCTTCTTCGGGGGTGGTGATGATGAGGTAGGCTTGTCCTTCAGCTTCAACAAGTACTCCAGATTGCTATTGATCCTCCGAAGGGCACGATTCTGCACTTCTAACACAATAACTTCATGGGTAAGCGACGTATTCTGGGCACAAATTGCTTCAAAAACCTTTAGTGTATCAATTTCAGATGGGGCAAGGTTATGATAAAGATTTTGCCATGTATCTCCCTTCTCTGGTGCTTCTCCCGTGCGCTTGGCTTGATCTTCTTCTCCTTGAATCCGGTCCTCCATGACCTCTCCTGATCCCTCCTTCATATCAATGTCCTCCTCTCTGGACGACCACTCATAATAGACTTCGCTGAAAGGACGCTTGCCGGGCGAAGGTTGCACAATCCGGTGCTTGGCGCGGAGTCTTCGGGGAGCCATGGGGATCTAGATCTGTTAGAAAAATAGCCCGAAACAAGAACAGAGGAGAAACTTGCGATACGGTGGTCAAAACATCCGAGAGTATATATATAATGATTTTTTTTCGTGCAGGACAAGTAATATGGAAGAAAAACAGAGACAGGAAAGTCCACGGGGGAGCCACAAGCTCGGTAGGCGCGCCCTGGGGGGTAGGGCACGCCCCCCAGGCTTGTCGCTCCCTCGTGCACCTTTTGGACTGTTTATTATTTTTCCTAATTTTTTATATATTCCAAAATGAACAAAAAGTACTTTTAAGGAATTTTTGGAGTCAGTTTACTTACCGTACCACATACCTACTCCTTTTCAGGGTTCTGGAGCGTTCCGGAAGGTTTCTTCTACGTGCTCTTCCGGTGTCATTGTTTGAATAATATTGGTTTCAACATTAATGGGAGTACCTGAGATATAGTGTTTAATTCTTTGCCCATTAACCACTCTCGGATTAGTGCCTTCGGAGTTATTTATCTTGATGGCTCCAGAGCGATAAACTTCTTCGATGATGTATGGTCCTTCCCATTTAGAGAGAAGTTTTCATGCAAAGAATCTTAAACGAGAATTGTATAACAGAACATGATCACCTACTTTGAATTCCCGTTTTTGAATTCTCTTGCCATGCCATCTTTTAACTTTTTCTTTAAACAACTTGGCATTTTCATAAGCTTGTGTTCTCCATTCATCTAGAGAGCTAATATCAAATAACCTCTTTTCATCGGCAAGTTTAAAATCATAATTAAGTTCTTTAATTGCCCAGTATGCCTTATGTTCTAGTTCAAGAGGCAAATGGCATGCTTTTCCATAGACCATTTTATATGGAGACATACCCATAGGATTTTTATAAGCAGTTCTGTAAGCCCATAGTGTATCATCAAGTTTCTTGGACCAATTCTTTCTAGATCTATTAACTGTCTTTTGCAAAATTAATTTTATTTCTCTATTAGTTAATTCAACTTGACCATTAGACTAAGGATGATATGAAGATGCAATTCTATGATTAACGTCATACTTAGCAAGCAATTTACGGAAAGCACCATGAATAAAATGTGAACCACCATCAGTCATCAAATATCTAGGGACTCCAAACCTCGAAATATAACTTCTTTAAGCATTTTAATAGAAGTGTTATGGTCAACACTACTAGTTGGAATAACTTCTACCCACTTAGTAACGTAATCAACAGGAACTAAAATATGAGTATACCCATTAGAGGAAGGAAAAGGTCCCATATAATCAAAACCCCGAACATCAAATGGTTCAATAACAAGTGAATAGTTCATAGGCATTTCCTGACATCTACCAACATTTCCAATTCTTTGACATTCATCACAAGATAAGACAAACTTATGTGCATCTTTGAAAAGAGTAGGCCAATAAAAACCAGATTGTAATACCTTATGTGCAGTTCCGTTTCCCGCATGGTGTCCTCCGTATGCTTCTGAGTGACACTTCTGTAAGATTTGTTCATGTTCATGCTCAGGTACACAATGTCTAATAACACCATCTACTCCTTCTTTATATAAATGCGGGTCATCCCAAAAGTAATGTCTTAAATCAAAGAAGAACTTTTTTCTTTTGTTGGTATGTGAAACTAGGTGGTATATATTTAGCAACAATATAATTAGCATAGTCTGCATACCAAGGAGTATTACGAGAAGCATTTATAACAGCTAATTGTTCCTCAGGAAAACAATCATCAATAGGTAGTGGGTCATCAAGAACATTTTCCATTCTAGACAAATTATTAGCTACGGGATTCTCAGCTCCCTTTCTATCAATAATATGCAAATCAAATTCTTGTAACAAAAGAATCCACCTAATAAGTCTAGGTTTAGCATCTTTGTTTTCCATAAGGTATTTAATAGCGGCATGATCGGTGTGAATAGTTACTTTAGAATCAATAATGTAAGATCTGAATTTATCACATGCAAACACAACTGCTAAAAATTATTTCTCAGTAGTGGCATAGTTTCTTTGAGCATTGTCTAGAGTTTTACTAGCATAATGAATAACATTCAATTTTTTATCAACTCTTTGTCCTAGAACAGCACCAACAGCATAATCACTAGCATCACACATAATTTCAAAGGGTAGGTTCCTATCAGGTGGTTGAATAATAGGTGCAAAAATTAAGGCTTTCTTAAGTATTTCAAAGGCTTCTACGCAATCATCATCAAAAACAAATGGCACATCTTTTTGCAAGAGATTAGTAAGAGGCCTAAAAATTTTAGAGAAATCTTTTATAAACCTTCTATAGAAACCAGCATGACCAAGGAAACTTCTTATACCTTTGATATCTTTAGGACATGACATTTTCTCAATAGCATCAACTTTAGCTTTATCAACTTCAATACCTCTTTCAGAAATTTTATGCCCAAGGACTATGCCTTCATTTACCATAACGTGGCACTTCTCCCAATTCAAGACAAGATTAGTTTCTTCACATCTCTGCAAAACTCGATCAAGGTTGCTTAAGCAATCATCAAAAGAAGTTCCGTAAACGGAGAAATCATCCATGAAAACCTCAACAATCTTTTCACAAAAGTCAGAGAATATAGTAGTCATACATCTTTGAAAGGTAGCAGGTGCATTACATAAACCAAAAGGCATACGACGATAAGCATAAGTTCCAAAAGGACAAGTAAATGTGGTTTTCTCTTGATCTTCTGGTGATACAGGTATTTGAGAGAAACCAGAATAACCATCTAGGAAGCAAAAATGTGTATGCTTAGATAACCTTTCTAACATTTGATCAATAAAAGGCAATGGGTAATGATCTTTCCTAGTAGCTTTATTTAATTTTCTAAAATCAATTACCATCCTATAGCCAGTTACAATTCTTTGCGGGATAAGTTCATTTTTATCATTAGGAACAACAGTAATTCCTCCTTTCTTAGGAACACAATGAACAGGACTTACCCATCTACTTTCAGCTATGGGATAAATTATACCTGCTCCAGAATCTTTAATATTTTAGTTCTTACCACATCCTTCATTTTAGGATTTAATCTTCTTTGATGATCAACAACTGGTTTAGCATCTGGTTCCATATGAATTTTATGCTGACATAGAGTTAGACTAATGCCCTTAAGATCATCAAGAGTATATCCAATAGCAGCACGGTGCTTACTCGGAGTTTTAAGTAGTCTCTTTTCTTCATGCTCTGAAAGGTTAGCACTAATAATAACAGGATATATCTTCTTTTCATCAAGATAAGCATATTTAGGTGTATCAGGTAGTTGCTTTAAATCAAACACAGGATCACTCTTTGGTGGAAGAGGGTCTCCCAAAGTTTCAACAGGCAAGTTATGTTTAAGCATAGGTGCTTGTTTAAAGAACAGCTCATCTATTTCATTTCTTTCATTCATATGCATATCATTTTCATGATCTAGCAAATATTGTTCTAAAGGATCAGTAGGAGGCACAGCAATAGAAGCAAGACCAATAATTTCATCTTTAGTAGGTAATTCTTCATCATGAGGTTGTCTACTAAACTTAGAGAAATTAAATTCATGAGATATATCACCAAACTTAACTCTAACCTTTTCTTTAACACAATCAATTTCAGCATTAACGGTATTCAAGAAAGGTCTACCAAAAATAATGGGACAAAAATTATCTTGTTGTGACCCAAGTACTAAGAAATCAATAGGGTATTTGATTTTACCACACAAGACTTCAACATCTCTAACAATCCCAAGTGGTGTAATAGTATCTCTATTTGCAAGCTTAATAGTAACATCAATATCTTCAATCTCAACAGGTGCAATATCATTCATTACTTCTTGATATAAAGACAAAGGAATAGCACTCACACTGGCACCCATATCACAAAAACCATGATAGCAATGATCTCCAATCTTAACAGAAACAACAGGCATGCCAACTACGGGCTTGATCTTATCTAACATGTCTCAATTATTTCTAACGGGTTTAGCAATTCTAGCAGCCTCATCACAAAAATATATGACATGTCCATCAATATTATCAACCAAAAGATCTTTAACCATTGCAATATTAGGTTCAACTTTAATTTGTTTAGAAGGTCTGGGTGCTCTACTATTACTTTTATTAACCACAGTTGAAGCTTTAGCATGCTCCTTAATCCTAACAGGGAAAGGAGGTTTCTCGATATAAGCAGTAGCCACAACTGGATCAACATTGTAAACAATTGTTTCTTCTTTAACACTAACATGTTCTTCATTTAATTCAATAGCTGGATGAAACTTAAACCATTTCTCCTTAGGGAGATCAACATGAGCAGCAAAAGATTCACAAAAAGTAGCTACTATCTCAGAGTCAAGTCCATATTTAGTACTAAACTTATGAAAAGCATCAGTTTCCATAAAAGATTTAACACATCAAACTTAAGATTTATACCTGGCACTTTACCTTTGTCGATTTCCCAATCTTCAGAGTTGCATTTAATTCTTTCCAGAGGATGCCATTTGAATTCAATAGTTATCTTCATAAAGGAACCAGTAGAAGAAGTATCGAGCATGGATTGATCCTTATGAGAAAGCCGAGCATAAAAGTTCTGAATAATTATTTCTCTTGAGAGCTCATGATTGGGACATGTATGCAACATATACTTAAGCCTCCCCAAGCTTGAGCGATACTTTATCCTTCACGAGGTCAAAAATTATATATATAATTCCGATCACGATGAACCAAATGCATAGGATAAAATTTCTGGTGAAATTCCAGCTTTAACCAGTTCCAATCCCATGTTTCAGTATCATCACATAGCCTATACCATGTCAATGCCTTTCCCTCAAAAGAAAAAGGGAATACCTTCCTCTTAACTCCATCCACAGATAAACCTACAAGCTTAAACAATCCACAAATTTCATCTATATATATCAAGTGCATATCAGGATGTACCTTTCCATCTCCTGCATAAGGATTAGCTAGCAGTTTCTCTATCATACCCGAAGGAATTTCATAATAAATATTTTTAGTAGGTTCAGTAGGTTGGGGGCAACTCTCAATGCTTCCGGTCGAGGTTAAGATACCCCGAACAAACCCCTCAAAGGATTACTTTCCATAGTGACAAGTGACAGTAAATTTCAGCACGTAATATAAATGTTTCCTTACCAAATTCCACTTACCAAAGGCGCTACACTCCCCGGCAACGGCACCAGAAAAGAGTCTTGATGACCCACAAGTATAGGGGATCAATTGTAGTCCTTTCAAAAAGTAAGAGTGTCGAACCCAATGAGGAGCAGAAGGAAATGACAAGTGGTTTTCAGCAAGGTATTCTCTGCAAGTACTGAAAGTAGTGGTAACAGATAGTTTTGATAGCTAGATAATTCGTAATAAGTAACAGGTAACAATAGTAACAAAGTGCAGCAAGATGTCCCAATCCTTTTTGTAGCAAAGGACAAGCCGGAACAATCTCTTATATAAAGCAAAGAGTATTCGAGGACACATGGGAATTCTCATCTAGTCACTTTGATCATGTTTGTTTGATTCGCGTTTGCTACTTTGATAATTTGATATGTGGGTGGACCGGTGCTTGGGTGATGTTCTTACTTGAACAAGCCTCCCACTTATGATTACCCCCTCTCGCAAGCATCTGCAACTAAGAAAGAAGAATTAAGATAAATCTAACCATAGCATGAAACATATGGATCCAAATCAGCCCCTTACGGAATAGCGCATAAACTAGGGTTTAAGCTTCTGTCACTCTAGCAACCCATCATCTAATTACTAGTCCACAATGCCTTCCCTTAGGCCCAAAGATGGTGAAGTGTCATGTAGTCGACGTTCACACGACACCACTAAATGAAGCAACAACATACATATCAACAAAATATCAAACGAATACCAAATTCACATGATTACTTATGACAAGACTTCTCCCATGTCCTCAAGAACAAAAGTAACTACTCACAAATCATATTCATGTTCAAGATCAGAGGGGTATTGAATAGCATTAAAGATCCGAACATATAATCTTCCACCAAATAAACCAACAAGCATCAACTACGAGATGTAATCAACACTACTAGAAATGCACAGGTACCAATCTGAGGTTTTGAGACAAAGATTGAATACAAGAGATGAACTAGGGTTTGAGATGAGATGGTGCTGGTGAAGATGTTGATGAAGATTGGTCCTCCCACGATGAGAGGATCATTGGTGATGTTGATGGCTTTGATGTCCCCCTCCTGGAGGGAAGTATCCCCGGCGGAACCCCTCCGCCGGAGAGCAAAATTGCTCCTGCCCAGGTTCTGCCTCGAGACAGCGGCGCTTCGTCCCAAAAGTCTTCTTATGATTTTTTCTAGGGCAAATAGCCTTATATAGCAGAAGATGGGCCCTGGAGGCTGCTACTTGTGATCTGCGTTGGTTTTTTCCCGAAGAGGAGGGGATGATGCAGTACAGTAGAGATAAGTATTTCCCTCGGTTATGAAACCAAGGTTATCAATCCAGTAGGAGAATCACGCAACAACTCGTTAGATGCACCTGCACACAAAATAACAAATCCTTGCACCCAACGCGAACAAGGGGTTGTCAATCCCTTGGCGGTTAATTGCAAGATTAAATTGTATGGTGATAGATAGATAGATAGATCAAACAAAAATACAAAATAAAATAAATAAAGTAAAATTGCAGCAAGGTATTTTTAGGATTTTCAATATATGATAAAGGTAGACCCGGGGGCCATCGTTTTCACTAGAGGCTTCTCTCTTGAAAATAGCATACGGTGGGTAAACAAATTACTGTTGGGCAATTGACAGAAAAGCAAATAATCATGAAGATATCCAAGGCAATGATCATGTATATAGGCATCACATCCGAGACAAGTAGACCGACTCCTGCCTGCATCTACTACTATTACTCCACACATCGACCGCTATCCAGCATGCATCTAGAGTATTAAGTTCATAAAGAATGGAGTAACGCCTTAAGCAAGATGACATGATGTAGACAAAGTAAACTCACGCATGAGTAAACCCCATCTTTTTATCCTTAATAGCAACGATACTATACGTGTCATGTCCCCTACTGTCACTGGGATTGAGCACCGCAAGATCGAACCCATTACAACGCACCTCTCCCATTGCAAGACAAATCAATCTAGTTGGCCAAACCAAATCAATAGATCGGAGAGAAATACGAAGCTATAACAATCATGCATAAAAGATTTCTGAGAAAACTCAAATAATATTCATGGATAATCTGATCATAAACTAACAATTCATCGGATCCCAACAAACAAACCACAAAAAGTGATTACATCGGATAGAACTCCAAGAATATCGAGGAGAACATTGTATTGAAGATCAAATAGAGAGAAGAAGCCATCTAGCTACTAACTATGGACCCAAAGGTCTGTGGTAAACTACTCACGCATCATCAGAAGGGCAGCAAGGTTGATGTAGAGCCCCTCCGTGGTCGAATCCCCCTCCGGCAGTGTGCCGGAAAAGGCCTCCAGATGGGATCTCTCGAGAACAGGAACTTGCGGCGGCGGAAAAAGTATTTCGTGGACTCCCTGGTTGGTTTCCCGATTTTAGAGTATTTATAGAGGTGGAATTAGGTCAAACAGAGCAGAGGTGGGCCCACGAGGCACCAGGGTGCGCCACCCCCCCTAGGGCATGCCTTGGTGGCTCGTGGCCACTTCCTCTGTCTTCTGGCCTTCTCCCAAAGATTCTAGTGTCTCTTATGTCCAGAAAAAAATCTTCAAAAAGTTTCGTGGCATTTGGACTTCGTTTGGTACTGATGTTCTGAAAAATCAAAAACAGGCAAAAAACAGCAACTGGCACTAGGTACTAAGTTAATAGGTTAGTCCCAAAAAATGATATATAATTGCTTGTAAGTGTATATAAAACATCCAAGATTGATACTATAATAGCATGGAACAATAAAAAATTATAGATACATTGGAGACGTATCAGAGTCCTGCCAGGGGCGCCACAAGCTCGGGGGGGGGCGCCCAGGGGGGTAGGGCGCGCCCCGCAGGCTTGTCGCTTCCTGGTGGGTCCCCCTCTGATATTTCTTCAGCCAATATTTTATATATATTCCAAAACAATTCTCCGTAAATTTTTAGGTCATTTGGAGGTGTGCAGAATAGCCATCTCTGGTACACCCCTTTCCGGTCCAGAATTCCAGCTGCCGGCAATCTCCCTCTTCATGTGAAACTTGCAGAATAAGAGAGAAAAGGCATAAGAATTGTATCATAAAGTGAAATAATGATCAAAAACATAATAAATAACAGTAGGAAAACATGATGCAAAATGGACGTATCAATGAGCGCCTGTATGGCATGGAAACCGAGGCAGATCGTGCACCTGTACAACTTTTATAAAGGGGACCCCATCAAAATGTCAACAGAACGAGCACGGGGAGAGCGTCATCAGCAGCCAGCACACCTTCATCATCATCTTCATCCACAAACCCTAGCCACCGCCATTTTCCATCTCCATAGCCATAATCACCACCATAGTGCTTCCTCATCTAGTTCATACTTGTAATCGTGCATCGCACAAGGTATCCATTGTAAGCCATATTTGCAATCAATCAATCTCCAAGATGTGTTCTTCAATGTTTTCTTCTCGCGATCTGATCTCCATGTGTGAGTAGTCCAGTAAGGTATGGGTTGAGGCATGAGCCTTGCAACCCTGTGTATTTGTTGTGGGGATCAATGGAAGGGCTTTGAAATAACGTCCCGTATGTGTGAAGTAAAATTGTTCCGTAGATGTCTCTTGTCTTGTCTGCGATCTTCATCCCTGCTGGTACCCAGGATCATGGAGATCGAGCACCGGTGAGGCTAGGAGCAAGGAGACCGTGAAGTGCTATACCGAACACCGGTGACAGTAAGGTTCAGTAGGGTGACATGGATCATATCCTTGGGGATACATGAGGTGTAGTCATTAAATGCCCAAAGCTCTTGTCTGATTTTATTATTTTAATTATCGAGGCAACCCCGTGCGACGGATAGGGTCTGCGGTAGGACAACTGATTCTTGATGCAGGACTCATGCCGGTCAAGATGTTATTTGGACACATCCCCCACTTCGATCCGTAACAAGCACATCTCGATGGGTGACTTCCAGCGCACAAATTAAGATCATATCTGGTCCCAACACAAATACATGGTTGTAAGCATTAAGACCTCATACATGTACCTCTTTTTATTATAAGTGTTTGAATCACTATTTGCTTGCTTGATCCGGTCAAAAGCCGGATTTGACACTTTAACAAAAGCTTGCTAGAGACCATCGCTTCAAGGGAATCTTCCTCTCGTGGGTTCGATAACCCAGGGTCACCTCCGGGGAAATAGGTGCGGGATACACTTTTCTATTCCATTACCGGATCAATAAAAGGAGGTATCAAGCCCTTTTTTTGGCGCCGTTGCCGGGGAGGAGTTTAGTATTCCTAGTCTTTGTATTTAGAGTTTTTGTAAAGTTAATTTTTAGTTTTTGATTTTACTTTTCTGTTCTTAGTTTAAGTTTAATTTTGTTGCAAGTCGAGCTATCTAGTCCCTCATCATATGTTTGCGATGAACCTGTAAGTTGCTGTTATGATCACCCTATTACGGATGATGTGGAACAACCCCAAAGTATACCATCTGGTATGGAGTGACTCGATACTCTCATGGTCTGAGGAATCAAACATACGTTAACTCATGTGTTATGAACTATAGACTTCAGAAAAAATAATCTCTAAGTATAACAAACAACTTGGGTCAATTCAACATGAGTGTTCTACGAAAATCGTGTTCTCCAATTTTACTGGCATTAACTTCATGCCTATGATCAGGAAAATGAAATCATCAAATTAACATTTGTGCTAGTCCTAGAGGGAAAACTAGGAATCTGGCTTTATCATTTATTTCTCTACATGTGCTAATGAGTTTTCCTCTGGACCACATATTCAAGAACCATAACATTTATAGCATAGAATATAAACATCAATTATAAACTTGGAAATAAATAATACAAATATTATTGCCTCTAGGGAAAATTTCCAACAGTCTCCCACATGCACTAGAGTCAATAATCTAGTTTACATAGCTTCTTTTTCAACAATGGCAATCCGATGTTGGTCATGCTTTGCTCATGGTAGAGGCTTCGTCATCGGGTCTGACACATTCAGGTCCATATGAATCTTGAGTAATTTTAATAAACATTTTTCAACATGATATTGAATCAGGTGATACTTGTGTTGTATATGTCTGGAGTTCTGGTGAGACCTTGGTTCCTTTGCTTGAGCCACGGCACCGCTATTGTCACAATAGAGATCCATGGGGTTCAACGCGGTTGGAACCACACATATTTCTTCAAGAAACTTCTTGATCCAAACCGCCTCCTTCAAAGCTTCTGAAGCTGTGATATATCCACTTCCATCATAGAATCCGCAATAGTGTTCTGCTTGAAACTTTTCCAAGCCACTTCACCACCATTGAGAGTGACAACGTAGCCCGATTGAGATTTGTAGTCATCTGTATTAGTCATGAAGCTAGCATTGTGTAACCACTTACAACGAGCTCTTCATCACCTCCATAGACTAGGAGCAAATCCTTAGTCCTTCTAAGGTACTTCAAAATATTTTTAACTACTTACCAGTGAGCCAATCCTGGATCACTTTCGTACCCGCTGCAAACACTTAGCGCATAAGAAACATCTGGTCTTGTACATAGCATGACCTACATGATAAAACCAACTACCAAAGCATATGGAACATTGCTCATCTGCACCCGCTCATCAACAGTCCGAGGACTTTGATTCTTGCTAAGTGTTTTGCCATGTGACATTGGGAGTGTGCCCTTCTTAGCATTCTCCATATTAAACCTCTTTAAAACCTTGTCAATGTATGTGCTTTGGCTAAGCGCTATTAAGCGTCTTGATCTATCTCTATATATTTTAATGCCTAATATACACACCTAAGTTTTTCATCGAAAAAGCACTTTTCAACGAATCTTTAATTGTACTAAGAAATTCCACATCATTGCCAATCAATAATATGTCATCTACATACAATATTAGAAATGCCTTGGAACTTCCACTAAACTTCTTATAGACACAAGATTCTTCGCCATTATTGATGAAGCCAAATCCTTTGACCACTTCAACAAAGCGAATATTCCAGCTCCTTGATGCTTGCTTCAAACCATAAATTGACCTTTGAAGCTTGCACACCTTACCGGCATCCTTAGGATCGACAAAACTTTCTGGTTGTATCATATATACATCCTCTTCAAGGTTTCCATTTAGGAAAGTTGTTTTGACGTCCATCTACCATATCTCGTAATTGAATATGCAGCAATTGCCAACATCCGCACAGACTTAAGCATTGGTACGGGTGAGAAAATCACTAATGGTGCATTACTGTTCGTCATGATGCCTTCTCGCGTGTCTTATTTCTCATGCTTGATAATATGTCATTTGGATGTTCATTTTAATATGTGGATCAGTGTTGTGATAAATGTCAAGTCTCATTGTAAATAAAGATGTGATGGCAATGTTTAATTTCAAATTTTCTCTAATTTAAATTCAAATTGGCCTACAAAATCAAACCGTGCATAATTTGACGCTATCTAGAACCTGTGACGGTACTAGTGACGAAATTGAAGCCGTCACACAGTCGCGACCCCACTTGTAAGCACCCACGTCAGCACCGTCCGGACCCACATGTAAGCAGCCATGTTAGCACCGTTTGGACCCACATGTAAGCAGCCACGCCACCATCTTCTGGGCCCATATGTCAGCACCGTTGACCAGTCAAAACTAACGCCCGACTTATTAATGACGGGCATCATCGGTGATAAAACCTAAGTCAGACCCACATGGAAGCAGCCACATCAGCAACTGCTGGCCCCATTTGTCAAAATCTTTGACCATTCAAACCCATGGACCGATTACTGGTGACGGATTATCGTCACCAAAAATGGGCTTAAGTGACAGATTGGCCTATCGTAGGTGCCAGTCTGGGCCGTCACCGAAGATGACCATCAGTGACAAATTTGGGTTCGTCACCTAAGGCACGATCTTGTGTGACAGAGGAAGTGGTACCATCAAGATTTTATTTTCTGTGACATCGCTTCAGTGACGGTGGGGGTGACGGCCGAAAAATGTCACCAGGGCATTTTTGGTGACAAAAAAGGGTTTTACGTGACATGGTGAAATGTTGCAAAATAGACCAGATTTTATAGTGGGGAGAGGCCCATGTTCATGGATGTTTTCGTCACTGCGGCCTGGTCCATTTGGAAAGAAAGAACCAACCTCATTTTTAGGGGGATCCCACACTCGTTCACCTCTTGGTTGGGCAGATTCAAAGAAGATTTTGGGTTGATTAAATACCGAGCCAAGCTTGAGGTGGCTAGCTTCATTGACACTGTTATCCAGGGAACTCAGTAGACTTGTTACCCTCCATAACCTTCTATAAAAAAAAACAATCTGACCCCCTCCCTAGTTACTCTACTCCCCTTCTCTCCTGGGCTCTAGCTTTCTAGCCACTCCACTGTACATGCTCCTTATAATATGACTTTGTAACCTACTTTTAACTTAATACAAAAGACTAGGAGCGCTCTCCTACAGTCCATTCCAGATCAAAAAAATAAAAATAAACAAAGATAATTTTTGATGTTGAATGCTACCTAGCATAATCTTGATCAAATGATATAAAGTTTTCTAAACTCAAGATAAAAGTGAATCATGGCAATAGTCTATCAATTTGACATTAAAATAATAATACATGATCATGCAAATAAACAATCATTACCTTTCCAGAATAAAGATGCTAAAGAAAGCGACTCTGTACCCACTTAGTCACGATAGCATAGCACGCTCAGTCTTCCGGGTATAAAGACATTGAGTCATGAGCTGACCCAGGCGCATGACCAGGCACTTAAGCTATGCTTTTCTCGCTTCAGATATTCAACTCCCACGCACTACTTGAGCGTGAGCTATGGTCTTGGCACTTTGGATGGAAAATATAGGCCCAACCGAGACATACCGATATTTGTTGAGGAACAAAGAGGGGATGCTTTTCGGGGCATCCCCAAGCTTAGAAGCTTTAGACTCCTTGGATACTTACTTGGGGTGACTTGGGCATTCCCAATCTTGAACTCTTGCCTCTCCTTATTCCTCTCATATCGATGTCTCCCCTTGGTCTTAAAAACTTCATCCACACAAAACTCAACAACACTTTTATTAGAGGGGTTAGTACAAATAACATCAAATCCCATCACGTCTTGTTGTAACATTATTTTTTTTATTATAATCCAATATTACCTACTGTATGCTAACACAATCTAACACTCCCACATCAATGTCGCTAAACAAAACTACAAACATAAGCAGATAAAGAAACTATAACAACAATTTGTGAAAACAGGACAATCTATAAAGATGTAGATGAAACATATACTTATTTAACTCCTATTTTTTTGAAACATTAGGAAGTAATAAAAAAATTGTATAAATGCACCGTGTAAAATTTTCACAAAATTTTCACATTCTAGTAAAATACGAATATTTAAATACTACAACAAAAGTTTCTGTTTCAGCACAACACATATCAAACTTACAATTTGAACATCCTAAAGGAAAATCTTGGCACTTTATATTTATAATACAGTGGATTTGTACAAGGGGATAGTTATTTTTGCTAAAAAGTATATTTGATTCAAGGTTCACAAAGTTTCCATGGGCATGAACAAATTTCAAGGCCAGCCCCCACTTCCACGATGCTCATCTTTCTCACTTTCACTTTTCTTTTTGAATTTTTTTTAATTTCCCCTCTTAATTTTTTTATTTTTTGAAAAAATTAATGGCACACAAAAATAAGAAAAAGACTCTCCAAAACTTTTGGGTTGTCTCTCAAGTAGCGCTTTCTTTAAAGCCATTAAGCTAGGCATAATGTGCTCAAGTAATCATTAAATCGGGATCTCAAGGTACATCAAAGCCAATTTTAATCAACAAAGATTGGGATCTTAATAATGAGCACAAAGTAACATAGATCATGTCGAAACGAAGTCTAACTCTCTTCCTATGCATTGGCATGTCATAAGAGAACAATTCATGCACACATAGTAAAGGCCAATACATAGTATAAACAGATTTTTGCAATTTTATTGCATTAGAAACATAGAGAGTTGGAGATGAGATTCCTCTCTCACAATAATTGCAAGTAGGAGCAGCAAGCACATGCATATTATATTCATTAGAATCATCATGTGCAATGGTAAAAGCAACCCATCAATATAATCCTTAAAGAGTAAACTTCTCTGATATAGTATAGTTTGGAGAATTCAAAAAGATAATAGGACTATCAAGTGTGGGTGCAATAGCAACAATTTCATTCTTAACATAAGAAACTATAGCAATTTAATCTCCATAAGCATCATTCATAGTGGCATCATGGCCATAAGCATAACAAGCATCAAGTTCATCAAAAAGGGATCTTTCAAATGAATCCAAGGGATCATAGCATTCATCCTTCGGTAAGCATGTAGGGAAATTAAACAATGTATGAGTTAAAGAGTTACTCTTATTAGAAGGTGGGCATGGGTAGCTAATCCACTCTTTCTCCTTTTGTTCTTCACTCTCCTCCTCATCTTTTTTATCTAATGAGCTCACAGTTTCAGCAATTTCTTCTTCCATAGATTCCTGCAAAATATTAGTCTCTTCTAGGGCAGCAGACATTCTCTCAATAAATTCATTAATGTGAGAATTGTATTCATAGTTTTTGTAGCAATATTTAAGTACAGTAAGATTTTTAGATTTGTAAAGAGCATCATCATACTTTTCAAGTAAAGAAGTAACTTCACAAGCACCCTTAAAAGCAACAAATTCTTCAATTTGTTCAACATCATAGTAATCATATACCCCATTAGCATAAGAAGCCAAGGTTTCATTCTCATTAAATTCACATTGGAAGGGAAGGTGTCGAGTCTTCATCCTAGAGCAACAAGTAAAATCATACATAGAGCACACATTTCAAGCATACTAATGTAACATTTTATTTGTTCCCATAAGTGTTTCTCCTTTTGAGTCAAGCGATAATCCCTAAGGTATTCACGTTGATCCAAACTGTATCCCATTACCATGTTGAACAGGGTTTTATCAGGATTATTAAAATAATATTCAATGCTCCACAGATAAGCAGCGTCGAGGGTTTTAGGAGGTTTCCCATCTCCATGGGTAGCAAGTACAACTAATTTTTTGGTATTTTGTGGTCCATATCCATAACTAAAGATAGAGAACAACTAAGAATAGAAATAAAATCTACATGGTGATAAAGCCACCAGGCGCACACGAGAATATTCACCCCACGCTATTGCTCCCCAGCAACGGTGCCAGAAAAGGTATGGTCTTGATAACCCACAAGTTTAGGGGGTTAGTTCTAGCCTTTTAGATAAGTAAGAGTGTCGAACCCAATGAGGAGCTAAAGGTAGAATTAATATTCCCTCAAGTTCTATCAACCACTGATACAACTCTACGCACTCTAAACGTTTGCTTTACCTAGAACGAGAAATAAAACTACTTAGGAGGAATGAAAAGATAGCTTTGCAAGAATATAAATGATACATCCATTTTGCATCATGTTACCTACTGTTATTTATTATGTTTTGGGTCATTATTTCACATTATGATGCAATCCTAATGCCTTTCCTCTCTTATTTTGCAAGTTTCACATGAAGAGGGAGATTGCCGGCAGCTGGAATTCTGGACCTGAAAAAGCTACAGCAGAGATAGACATTCTCCACAACTCCAAATGACCTGAAAATTTACGGAGAATTATTCTGGAATATATAAAAAATATTGGCGGAAGAAATACCAGGAGGGGACCCACGAGGGAGCAACAAGCTCAGGGGGCGCGCCCTACCCCCTGGGCGCGCCCTGTGAGCTTGTGGGCCCCCCAGCAGGCCTCTGGGGCCCATCTTCTCCAATAAGACGCTATTTGCCCTAGAAAAAAAATCAGAAGAATACTTTCGGGATGAAGCGCCGCCGTCTCGAGGCGGAACCTGGGCAGGAGCACTTTTGCTCTCCGGCGGAGCGATTCCGCCGGGGATACTTCCCACCGCGAGGGGGAAATGGAAGCCATCGACATCACCAACGATCCTTTCATTGTGGGAGGACCAATCTTCATCAACATCTTCACCAGCACCATCTCCTCTCAAACCCTAGTTCATCTCTTGTATTCAATCTTTGTCCCAAAACCTCAGATTGGTACCTGTGGGTTGCTAGTAGTGTTGATTACATCTCGTAGTTGATGCTAGTTGGTTTATTTGGTGGAAGATTATATGTTCAGATCCTCAACAATATTCAATACACCTCTGATCTTGAACATGAATATGATTTGTGAGTAGTTACTTTTGTTCTTGAGGACATGGGAGAAGTCTTGTTATAAGTAATCATGAGAAGTTGGTATTCGTTCGATATTTTGATGATGTGTATGTTGTTATTCTTCTAGTGGTGTCATGTGAATGTTGACTACATGACACTTCACCATATTTGGGCCTAGGAGAATGCATTGGGGAGTAATAAGTAGATGATGGGTTGCGAGAGTGACAGAAGCTTAAACCCTAGTTTATGCGTTATTCCGTAAGGGGCTGATTTGGATCCATATGTTTCATGCTATGGTTAGATTTATCTTAATTCTTCTTTCATAGTTGCAGATGCTTGCGAGAGGGGGTAATCATAAGAGGGTTGCTTGTTCAAGTAAGAATAGCACCCTAGCACCGGTCCACCCACATATCAAATTATCAAAAGTAGCGAACATGAATCAACTAAACATGATGAACGTGACTAGACGACAAATCCCATGTGTCCTCGAGAACGCTTTGCTTAATATAAGAGAACGTTCTGGCTTGTCCATTGCTATAAAAAGGATTGGGCCACCTTGCTGCACCTTGGTTACTATTGTTACTTGTTACTTGTCACGAATTGCCTTGCTACAAAACTATCTGTTACCGCTACTTTTAGTACTTGCAGAGAATACCTTGCTGAAAACCGCTTATCATTTCCTTCTGCTCCTCGTTGGGTTTGACACTCTTACTTATCGAAAGGACTACGATTGATACCCTATACTTGTGGGTCATCAAGACTCTTTTTTGGCGCCATTGCCGGGGAGTGAAGCGCCTTTGGTAAGTGGAATTTGGTAAGGAAACATTTTTATTGTGCTGAAATTTACTGTCACTTGTCACTATGGAAAATAATCCTTTGAGGGGTTTGTTCAGGGTATCTTCACCTCGACCGGAAGCAATAAGAGTTGCCCCTCAACCTACTGGACCTACTGAAAATATTTATTATGAGATTCCTTGGGGTATGTTAGAGAAACTGCTAGCAAATCCTTATGCAGGAGATGGAACGGTACATCCTGATATGCACTTGATCTATATAGATGAAATTTGTGGATTGTTTAAGCTTGCAAGTTTATCCGAGGATGGAGTTAAGAAGAAAGTATTCCCTTTATATTTGGGGGGGGGGGGAAGCATTGACATGGTATAGACTATTGGATGATACTGGAACATGGGACTGGAACCGGTTGAAACTGGAATTTCACCAGAAATTTTATCCTATGCACTTGGTTCATCGTGATCGAAATTATATATATAATTTTTGGCCTCGTGAAGGAGAAATTATCGCTCAAGCATGGGGGAGGCTTAAATATATGATGCACACATGCCCCAATCATGAGCTCTCAAGATAAATTCTTATACAGAACTTTTATGCTCGGCTTTCTCATAATGATCAATCCATGCTCGATACTTCTTCTACTGGCTCCTTTATGAAGAGAACTATTGAATTCAAATGGGATCTTCTGGAAAGAATTAAACATAACTCTGAAGATCAGAAAATTGACAAAGGTAAAGAGTCAGGTATAAATCTTGAGTTTCATTGTGTTAATTTTTTTATGGAAACCGATGCTTTTCATAAGTTTAGTACTAAACATGGACTTGACTCTGAGATAGTAGCTACCTTTTGTGAATCATTTGCTGCTCATGTTGATCTCCCTAAGGAGAAATGGTTTAAATTTCATCCACCTATCGAAGTAAAGGAAGAACCTATTATAGATAAAGATCAAATAATCATTTATAATGTTGATCTAGTTGTTCCTACTGCTTATATTGAGAAACCTCCTTTCCCTGTTAGGATTTTGGAACATGCTAAAGATTCAACTATGGTTAATAAGAGTAATATTAAACCAATTAAACCCTCTGAACAAATTAGAGTAGAACCTAATGTTGCAATGATTAAAGATCTTTTGGTGGATTATATTGATGGACATGTTATATACTTCTGTGAGGAAGCAACTAGGATTGCTAAACAAGACACAACAGATAAAAACAAACCCGTTGTTGGCATGCCTGTTGTTTCTGTTAAAATTGGAGATCATTGTTATCATGGTTTATGTGATATGGGTGCTAGTGTAAGTGCTATTCCGTTTTCTCTTTATCAAGAAGTCATGAATGATATTGCACCTGTTGAGATTGAAGATATTGATGATACTATTTAGCTTGCGAATAGAGACACTATTTCACCACTTGGGATTGTTAGAGATGTTGAAGTCTTGTGTTGTAAGATAAAATACCCTACTGATTTTCTTGTTCATGGATCACCACTAGATGATTTTTGTCCCATTATATTTGGTAGAACTTTCTTGAATACAGTTAATGCTAAGATTGATTGTACTAGGGAAACGGTCAGTGCTAATTTTGGTGATGTATCGCATGAGTTTAATTTCTCTAAGTTTGCTAGACAACCTCATGATAAAGAATTGCCTAATAAAGATGAAATTATTGGTTTTCCTTCTATTGTTGTTCCTCCTACTGATCCTTTAGAACAATATCTGCTTGACCATGAAAATGATATGCATATGAATGAAAGAAATGAAATAGATGAAATATTCTTTAAACAAGCACCCATCCTTAAGCATAATTTGCCTGTTGACGCTTTGGGAGACCCTCTCCCACCTAAGGGTGACCCTTTGTTTGAATTAAAAAACTACCTGATACATTAAAATATGATTATCTTGATGAAAAGAAGGTATATCCTATTATTATCAATGCTAACCTTTCAGTGCATGAAGAAAAGAGATTACTTAAAACTCGGAGAAAGCACCGTGCTGCTATTGGATATACTCTTGATGATCTTAAGGGCATTAGTCCCACTTTATGCCAGCACAAGATTAATATGGAGCCTGATGCTAAGCCAGTCATTGATCATCAACGCCGCTTGAATCCTAAGATGAAGGATGTGGTAAGAACTGGAATATTAAAGCTTCTGGAGGCAGGTATAATTTATCATGTAGCTGATAGTAGATGGGTAAGTCATGTTCATTATGTTCCTAAGAAAGGAGGTATTATTGTTGTTCCTAATGATAAAAATGAACTTATCCCTCAAAGAATTGTAATTGGTTATAGGATAGTAATTGATTTCAGGAAATTAAATAAAGCTAATAGGAAAGATCATTACCCTTTACCTTTTATTGATCAAATGTTAGAAAGATTATCTAAGCATACACACTTTTGTTTCCTAGATGGATATTCTGGTTTTTCCCAAATGCCTGTATCAAAAGAAGATCAAGAGAAAACCACTTTTACTTGTCCTTTTGGAACTAATGCTTATAGACGTATGCCTTTTGGTTTATGCAATGCACCTACTACATTTCAAAGATGCATGACTGCTATATTCTCTTATTTTTGTGAAAAGATTGTTGAGGTATTCATGGATGATTTCTCCATTTACGGAACCTCTTTTGATGATTGCTTAAGCAACCTTGACCAAGTTTTGCAGAGATGTGAAGAGACTAATCTTGTCTTGAATTGGGAGAAGTGCCACTTTATGGTGAATGAAGGTATAGTCCTTGGGCATAAAATTTCTGAAAGAGCTATTGAGGTAGATAAAGCTAAAGTTGATGCAATTAAGAAAATGCCATGTCCTAAAGATATCAAAGGTATAAGAAGTTTCCTAGGTCATGCTGGTTTCTATAGAAGGTTTATAAAAGACTTCTCTAAAATTTCTAGGCCTCTTACTAATCCTTTGCAAAAAGATGTTCCATTTGTTTTTGATGATGATTGCGCAGAAGCCTTTGAAATACTTAAGAAAGCCTTAATTTCTTCACCCATTGTTCAACCACCTGATTGGAACCTACCCTTTGAAATCATGTGTGATGCTAGTGATTATGCTATTGGTGATGTTCTAGGTCAAAGAGTTGATAAGAAATTGAATGGTATTCATTATGCTAGTAAGACCTTGAATAGTGCTCAACAAAATTATGCTACTACTGAGAAAGAATTTTTAGCTGTTGTGTTTGCATGTGATAAATTCAAACCTTATATTGTTGATTCTAAAGTTACCATTCACACCGATCATGCTGCTATTAAATATCTTATGGAAAAGAAGGATGCTAAACCTAGACTGATTAGGTGGGTTTTATTACTACAAGAGTTTGATTTACATATTGTTGATAGAAAGGGAGCTAAAAAACCCTATAGCAGATAATTTGTCTAGAATGGAAAATGTTCTTGATGACCCACTTCCTATTAATGATAATTTTCCTGATGAGCAATTAGCTATTATAAATACTTCTACTTCTCAAAATAATCCTTGGTATGCAGACTATGCTAATTACATTGTTGTTAAATATCTACCACCTAGTTTTACACACCAACAAAAGAAAAAGTTTTTCTTTGATTTAAGACATTACTTTTGGGATGACCCACATTTATATAAAGGAGTAGATTGTGTTATTAGACGTTGTGTACCTGAGCATGAACAGGAAATCCTACGGAAGTGTCATTCCGAGGCATACGGTGGACACCATGTGGGAGACAGAACTGCACATAAGGTATTACAGTCTGGTTTTTATTGGCCTACTCTCTTCAAGGATGCACGTAAGTTTGTCCTTTCTTGTGATAAATGTCAAAGAACTGGTAATATTGGTAAACATCAGGAAATGCCTATGAACTATTCACTTGTTATTAAACCATTTGATGTTTGGGGATTTGATTATATGGGACCTTTTCCTAAATCTAATGGATACACTCATATTTTAGTTGCTGTTGATTATGTTACTAAGTGGGTAGAAGTTATTCCAACTAGTAGTGTTGATCACAACACATCTATTAAAATGCTTAAAGAAGTTATTTTTTCCAAGGTTTGGAGTCCCTAGATATTTAATGACTGATGGTGGTTCACATTTTATTCATGGTGCATTTCGTAAACTCCTAGCTAAATATGATGTCAACCATAGAATTGCATCACCTTATCATCCTCAGTCTAGTGGTCAAGTTGAATTGAGTAATAGGGAAATAAAATTAATTTTGCAAAAGACTGTTAATAGATCCAGAAAGAATTGGTCTAAGAAACTTGATGATGCATTGTGGGCCTATAGAATTACTTATAAAAATCCTATGGCTATGTCTCCATATAAAATGGTCTATGGAAAAGCATGTCATTTACCTCTTGAATTGGAACATAAAGCTTATTGGGCAATTAAAGAACTTAACTATGATTTTAAACTTGCTGGTGAAAAGAGGTTGTTTGATATTAGCTCTTTAGATGAATGGAGAACCCAAGCCTATGAAAATGCTAAGTTGTTTAAAGAAAAATTTAAAAGATGGCATGACAAAAGAATACAAAAACGGGAATTTAAAGTAGGTGATCAAGTTCTATTGTACAACTCTCATCTCAGATTTTTTGCAGGAAAACTTCGCTCTAAATGGGAAGGACCATATATCTTTGAAGAAGTTTATCGCTCCGGAGCCATCAAAATTAACAACACCGAAGGCACTAATCTGAGAGTGGTTAATGGGAAAAGAATTAAACATTATATCTTAGGTACGCCCATTAATATGGAAACAAATATTATTCAAACTATGACACCGGAGAAACATATAAAAGAGACCTTCCGGAACGCTCCAGAACCCTGAAAATGAGTAAGTATGTGATATGGTAAGTAAACCGACTCCAAAAGTTCCATAAAAGTAATTTTTTCGTTTTGGAATATATAAATAATTAGAAAAATAATAAACAATCATGAAAGTGCATGAGGGAGCGACAAGCTCAGGGGGCGCGCCCTACCCCCCCTAGGTGCGCCGTGTGAGCTTGTGGCTCCCCCGTGGACTTTTCCGACTCCATTTTCTTTCCATATTACTTGTTTTGCATGGAAAAAGTTCATTATATGTACTCTCGGGTGTTTTGACCATTGTATCGCAAGTTTCTCCTCTGTTCTTGTTTCGGGCTATTTTTCTGACAGATCTAGATCACCATGGCGCCTCCAAGTTCGTCCAAGGACAAGTTCTACGAGGAGGTCATCAACCCTTACCTTTCGGAGGTGATGAAACACCCTCAAACCATTGAGATGCGTGAGGGGGTGCTTCACATCCAGGACGTTCAAGGGCCGAAGAAGGAGGGGAGAGAGAAGGCCAGGCTGGAAGCGGTGGAACAAGAAATCTTCAAGTGCAAAGGGATGGTGGAACGCGGACTCAGCGCCAACCACTCCATGATCACGGATTGTGACGCCCCTGCTCGACCGTGCACTAATCATACACGCAAACATGCACGCTCAAGATTAGAGACTCACGGGAAGATATCACAACACAACTCTAAACACAAATTTAAACATAAATCATCAGATTACAAACCAGGGGTCACGAGGACCCGAATACATAAGTCATACACACAAATAATATCTGGGTACAGACATAGTTAGTCAAGTTTTCCTTAAGAAGGCTAGCACAAACTGCGGCACTGATCGAAAAGGCGCAGGCCTCCTGCCTAGGAGCCTCCGAATCTACTCCTGGTCGGCTGGCTCAACCCAGTAGTACGTGCCTCCGAGGCTCTCCTGGTAGTAGTCTCCTGCGGTGGTGTCTGGCTCCTGGACTGCATCGACTGATTTCATCAAGTGGGTATGGGGAAAAAGATAGCAAAGCAACCGTGAGTACTCATCCAAAGTACTTGCAAGACTGACATCAGAACTATACTAATTATGCATCGATATCAAAGGAATGGGGCTATATCTTTGGGCTAAACTGCAGAAATGTTGGAATAAAGGGGGAGAGGCCTAGCCTATCGAAGACTAGCATCTTGAAGCAATCTTGCAGCATCAGAAGAGAGTAGAGCAAGATAATATATATCAATCATAGTTTAGTAAAGCCATGAGATCCTTCCTCGACTATCCTGCGAGAAAGTGATCCCGAGAGCAGTAGTAATAGTTTAGTATGGTGATAGTATCCATTTGTAGTTGTAGCAGATCAGGATACAACTCCGAGCGTCCTGTTACCGTGGACACGGCTATTCGAATAGATAACTTCCCTGCAGGGGTGCACTACTGTTACCCAACACGCTCGATCACATCTGGCCGGACACACTGGCTGGGTAATGCCCGGCCTCGGGAGATCGACACGACGCAGTCTTACCTAGGCTCAGCAGAGAGGTCAGCACGCCGGTCTAAATCCTAAGTGTGAAGGGGTCTTGGGCCATCGCCCTTTGCACTCCTGCACATTGCGAGGGTGGTCGGGGCCCAGGCGCGACACTGAATACACCAGTGACGTAACCAGCCCACCCCAACCAGCCCGCATCTCTGAGCTGTGACGTCTGAAGAACTTTCGGCTGATACATACGACGTAGAGGGCCCCATCAAACCATTATCCCACGTGGTGGTAGTGCGTATAAGGCCAACGACCCACTCAGATCAAATACCCAAATCCGTTAAGCATGTTTAGTAACTCGCAGAGACGAACAGGGTTCCTGCCGCTCCGACTTGGCAATACATGACGCGCGGGTGCTCTTGGAGCCGACCCGTCTTTAATGTTATTCACTCGCGGGCACCCTTGGGGCTAGCCCGACTTTAACAGTTTAAGTATTGCCGTAGACACTTCCGTGATCATCACCCAGAGTGATCACGGCCCGATATCAAGCATGGCAAACGGACAAGGTGAAGGGCCACCGATGAAACATAGCATATCTAACTAAGCATCATAGGATAGCAGGTAATGTATCAGTAGCAGGCGACAAAATCAGGCTATGCATCGGAATAGGAACTATCGGAGCAACAACAGAAGCAATACTAATGCAAGCATAAGGGAGAAGGAGTGGGCGATATCAGGATGATCAAGGGGGTTTTGCTTGCCTGGAAGCTCAGCTGAAGGGGTCTGGTCGTCGGCGACGTCGTCGTACACTGCAGTGTCGTCGGCAGTCTTGAGGGCTATCGGGAGAGAAGGAGGGGGGAGAAACAATAAATACACGACAATAATGCAACAGCGATGTATGACATGCCTAAATGATATGCAGAGGTGATATAATGCCTATAAAACTGTATTAGATAATTTAGGAATTTATTTGGAATTATTTTATTAAAATTATGCACTATTCATTTATCGAATACGGGCAAAAATTCCCATGTTCAGTATGTTAGAGGGGTGTGACAGGTATGTGGGTAAGATATTCGGATTCTTCATATTTTTCTGATCGTTTTTCATATATAAATTATTTTCATCCGAGTTACGGTTTATTTTATATGATTTTTCAAAGTTTTAATCATTTTCTGGAATTTCTGGAATTATTTAATTTAGAATTATCCGAAACAGTAAATGATGACGTCAGCATGACGTGGGGTGACGTCAGCGGTCAACAGGGCTGACCAGAGTCAAACCTGACCAGTGGGTCCCACTGGTGAGTGTCACATTAGTTAATTAGGGGGTTAATTAAACTAATTACAGATTAATTAGGCTAATTAAGTAATTAGTTTAATTAACAAAATTAATTAATTAATAATTATTTATTTAATTATTTTAATTCTTTTTTCTTTTCTTTTTCTTTTTTTTAAGAGGGGCTGGGCCCCAGTGGTCAGTGGTACGGGGCCACTGTTGGGCTCCCGTGCGCGTGCACGGGGCAACCAGAGGGCGCCGGCCGGGGAGGACGTGGTCGTGGCAGCGGGCGCCGGGCGCGAGGCGGCGAGCGGCAGCAGCAGCACGACAGCCGGGGGAGCAACAACAGCAGCAGCAGGCCGCAGCGGGTGGTGCGGGGCAGGCGCGGAGCTGCGGACGCAGTGGACGGCGCGGTGAAGGCGGGGCACGGGCGCGCGGCGGCGAGGCGAGAAGGGGCCGCGGCGGATGCGGCCAGGCGGACGGGAGCAGAGGCGGGCGCGGTGCGGCGCGCGAGGGGCCAGGCGGGGCGCGGCGGACGGCGTCGGCGATCGAGGGGAAAGGGGGAGACGGGGTCCTCACCCCCGTTGTAGATGCACGGGTGGAGAGGCGCGAGGGAGTCCGGCGGGGAGGAGACGGTGAGGCGACGAGGCGAGGACGAAGCGGCGACGGTGACGGGGTCGGGCGCGCGCGGGCGTCGGGCTCCAGGGGGGATTAGGTTTAGGGTTTCAGGTGGGGGGAGGTGAGGCCATATAGGCCAGGGGGCGAGGCTGGGCCGACCTGGTGGCCAGCTGGGCCGAGGCCCAGTAGGGGGGGTCTTTTGTTTTTTTTTCTATTTTTTCTTTTGTTTCTGTTTTGCAAAATGTTTAGCCCCAATTTGAGTTTTGTAAAATATGAGACTATTTTAAATAAATAGTAGGCAATATCTAGTACTGCCAGAAATTAGTTGGGGTAATATTTGAATTCACTTGGATTTTTATTAAATAAAAAGGTGTTAAATGTTGTTGTTCTGTTACTGTTTTAGGGTGTTAGACTCATCTAGGTATTTTTGGTGATGTTGTTTTTCTTAACACAATTAGTTATAGATTATTTGCTGTTTAATGAACATTTTTGTTTCCAAACTGGAACAACTTTTATTTTCACTTTATATTTGAATTTCAATTTGATTTGGAATTTGAAATGAGATATGATGCAATGATGATCAAGCACTGTTCAACTTGATGACTTGGCATTATCAAAACGTGATCACTGTAGCTATTACATGGGGATGTTAAACGGATTTTATTCGTGAACATAAGTGGGACAGCAAGGACATTGGAGAAGCCATCTTCAAGCTACAAGACCGGATCGATCACCTTCAAGCTCAAATATATGACTTGTAGAACCAAAACTATGAGTATGAATCTAGATTCAAAAGGATGAGCCTCGCTGAAACTTTCAGGATCCCAGAAACACGTTCATCTTTCTATGATGGAGAGCCCATGCCTTGGAAACCGGAGGACAAGCCTACTACTTCATCACCATCCTCATCGAAGAAAGACACTTGAGTACACAGGTATGGGCACCACCCTTGGCTTGTTCCAAGCTTGGGGGAGGTGCCCCGGTATCGTATCACCATCACTTTTACCATCATTATCTATCTTAGTTCAATCCTTAGTTATGTCGTGATTTAGAATAATAAAGTTTTAGTATGATTTAGTTTTGAGTGCTTTTTCGTGATCTATCTATCTATGTAATCGAGTGTGAGAGTTATATAATAAAGAGTAGTTTGAGTTTGATTGCTTTACTTTCTTTTTTGAATCCTAGCAATCAAAAGAATAAAAAGATCATATGCTAATCCCATGGGGAGTGATGTCTTCACATAAAAGAAGTATAATTGATAAAATATGTTGGAGGTTAACAAACATAGTATTGGTCATTGATGTAATTCATGAAAAAAGGAATAAAGAAAGAGAGGTCTCACATATAAATATACTATCTTGGACATCTTTTATGATTGTGAGCTCCCATTAAATATTCTATGCTTGATCAAATAGTTGACGTTGGACAAGGAAGACAACGTAATGGGTTATGTTTGCTTATATTCGCATAGAAGTTATATTGTTATGGATCCTCTAACATGTGGTGCTTGCTCATAATCTTTTGCTAGCCAAAAATTCGCAGTAAGTAGAGATACTACTTGTGCATCCAAAAAAACCCTTGAACCCAGTTTCTTGCCATGAGAGTCCACCATATCTACCTATGGATTGAATAAGATCCTTCAAGTTAGTTGTCATCGGTGCATAAAGCAATAAAAATTGCTCCTAAATATGTATGATCTTTTATTGTAAGGGAAAAATAAGTTTTGTACGAACTTGTGATGGTAAAGAAATAAAAGCGACGGACTGCATAATAAAGTTTGCTATCACAAGGGGCAATATAAAGTGACGTTCCTTTCCATTAAGAGTTTGCACATCCTAAAATAAAAAGTGCATGACAACCTCTGCTTCCCTCTGCGAAGGGCCTATCTTTTACTTTTCGGTATTTACTTTTATGCAAGAGTCAATAGTGTTCATCCCTATTCCGTTCTTATTTATTCTCTACTTGGCAAGCATCATGTGGTGGGGAAAGATCCAGACATATATATCCCTTTGGATGTAGGTGATCATAAGTTATTATGGTTGATATTATCCTCGAGATAAATCAGTTGGGAGGTGAAAACTATAAACGCCTATCTTCCTATGTGTTTGACTGAAACTTTTGCTCCATAAATATACCATGAGTGTTAGCAATCATGGAAGACTAAATGATAGTTGAGTATGTGAACTTGCTAAGCAAAGCTCTTACATAGACTCTTTCTGAAAATATGATAAATTGCGATTGTTTCAATGACTGAGATCATAGTTTGTTAGTTTTCAGTGGAGTTTGTGGTTCATACTTTATCTTGTGAAAGAATTGTTACTTGATCATGAGAAGTTTTATGATGATATATTGTTGCTATGATAATGATCGTGATGCTTTCATGCACGTATTTTGTTTTATCGACACCTCTCTCTCTAAACATGTGGTCATGATTATCGATTTCGGCTTTCGCTTGAGGACAAGCGAAGTCTAAGCTTGGAGGAGTTGATACGTCCATTTTGCATCATGTTACCTACTGTTATTTATTATGTTTTGGGTCATTATTTCACATTATGATGCAATCCTAATGCCTTTTCTCTCTTATTTTGCAAGTTCCACATGAAGAGGGAGATTGCGGGCAGTTGGAATTCTGGACCTGAAAAAGCTACAACAGAGATAGACATTCTCCACAACTCCAAATGACCTGAAAATTTATGAAGAATTATTTTGGAATATATAAAAAATATTGGTGGAAGAAATACCAGGAGGGGACCCACCAGGGAGCGACAAGCTCAGGGGGCGCGCCCTACCCCCGGCATGCCCTGTGAGCTTGTGGGCCCCCCAGCAGGCCTCTGGGGCCCATCTTCTCCTATAAGATGCTATTTGCCCTAGAAAAAATCAGAAGAAGACTTTCGGGACGAAGCGCTGCCGTCTCGAGGTGGAACCTGGGCAGGAGCACTTTTGCTCTCCAGCGGAGCGATTCCGCCGGGGATACTTCCCTCCGGGAGGGGGAAATCGAAGCCATCGACATCACCAACGATCCTCTCATCGTGGGAGGACCAATCTTCATCAACATCTTCACCAGCACCATCTCCTCTCAAACCCTAGTTCATCTCTTGTATTCAATCTTTCTTCCAAAACCTCAGATTGGTACAGGTGGGTTGCTAGTAGTGTTGATTACATCTCGTAGTTGATGCTAGTTGGTTTATTTGGTGGAAGATTATATGTTCAGATCCTCAAGCATATTCAATACACCTCTGATCTTGAACATGAATATGATTTGTGAGTAGTTACTTTTGTTCTTGAGGACATGGGAGAAGTCTTATTATAAGTAATCATGTGAAGTTGGTATTCGTTTGATATTTTGATGATGTGTATGTTGTTATTCTTCTAGTGGTGTCATGTGAACATCGACTACATGACACTTCATCATATTTGGGCCTAGGAGAATGCATTGGGGAGTAATAAGTAGATGATGGGTTGCGAGAGTGACAGAAGCTTAAACCCTAGTTTATGCGTTATTCCGTGAGGCGCTGATTTGGATCCATATGTTTCATGTTATGGTTAGATTTATCTTAATTCTTATTTCGTAGTTGCGGATGCTTGCGAGAGGGGGTAATCATAAGAGGGTTGCTTGTTCAAGTAAGAACAGCACCCTAGCACCGGTCCACCCACATATCAAATTATCAAAGTAGCGAACGCGAATCAACTAAACATGATGAACGTGACTAGACGACAATTCCCATGTGTCCTCGAGAATGCTTTGCTTACTATTAGAGAACGTTCCGGCTTATCCTTTGTTATAAAAAAGATTGGGCCACCTTGCTGCACCTTGGTTACTATTGTTACTTGTTACGAATTGCCTTGCTACAAAACTATCTGTTACCGCTACTTTCAGTACTTGCAGAGAATACCTTGCTGAAAACCCCTTATCATTTCCTTCTGCTCCTCGTTGGCTTCGACACTCTTACTTATCGAAAGGACTACGATTGAACCCCTATACTTGTGGGTCATCAATAAAGAACTTGGCAATAAAAGTTAGGTGTTGTTTAAATAAAAGAACAATAAAGAAACGGTTTGAAAGAACAATAAAGGAAATGACAGTCCCTAGGCAATTGGATACGAAACGATAGTGATAATCCTCTATTGCAGTTTTTTTATGCGGGAGAGGCCTACGCTGACAAGTAGAAAAATCTATTGACTACAAGTACTCCCTCTGTAAAGAAATATAAGATCGTTTAGATCACTACTTTAGTTATGTAATGGTCTTATATTTCTTTACAGAGGGAGTATTTATGATTGAAACTCTAGCAAGCTAGTGATCTAAACGATCATATATTTCTTTACAGAGGGAGTACTTATGATTGGAACTCTAGCAAGTATCCACAAATACCAAAGATTCATTAAGGTAAAACTCAACCATAGCATTAAGTTCTAAGGTCCCCTTTAATCCCATATGCAACAACTCATGAACTGGGGTATTAGTTTCAGTCACTCCAGCCACCCACCATAAGCAAATCAATCACATATTGCAACACCCTACAGCGTGAATCCCGCACGTGTGTGCGAAACGGCGGGCACCATAGGACAACACCATAATAACATACAACTCATATTAACCATAGCATACCACAATTAACCCATAGGACAAAGAGAAACTACTCAGACATAATAGAGATGCAACACATCATTGGATAATAATATATAGCATCAAACACCATCTTCAAGTAGAGATTATAGTGGGGGGAGAGAGTACACCGTTGCATAGAGGGGGATAAGGATGTTAATGACGACGGAAAAGTTGATGGAGATGATAGTCGTGACGATGGTTCCCCTGACGGCGGTCCGGCGCTAGCGGGAGAGAGGGGGAGAGAGGCCCCCATCCTCCTCCTTCTTGCTAGGCCTCCCCCTAGATGGAGAAGGGTTCCCCCTCTGGTCCTTGGCCGCCATGGCTCCCGAAGGGCGGGAGCCCCTCCGAGATTGGATCTCCCCTCTCTTTTTCTTTGTGTTTTCCTCTTTGTTTTCGGTCCTGTTTTCTAGCCAGACACCATTTCTTTTATATCCAGAGATCCATAACTCTAATCAGGCTGAAATTTTGAGGGGATTTTTTTTCCATAAAATTATATTTCTTGCGGCTAAAGAAGGGCTCCAACCGACTTAAGGAGCCGCCACACAGCCTCCCGATGCGCCCTACCCCCCAGGGCGTGTCACCTGGCCGTGTGGGGCCCTCAGGCACCATCTTGCGTTGATTCCTTCGCCTAAAATCACATATATTCTAGAAAAAATAATATTAAATCGCCGGGATATTTTGACCTTCCTTGATATTGATTTTCTGCAAAACCAAAAACAATAGAAAACAGGAACTGTCATTGTGCACTAGATTAATACGTTAGTCCAGAAAAATAATAAAAATTGTTGCCAAAAATATGTAAAAATGGTATGATAATAACATGAAACAATCAAAGATTATAGATTCGTCGGAGACTTATCAGAGAGGATGGGCGACCCCAAGTCCAAGTTCTGGTCGGCGATGGGCTCGCCCACCTCGTCGACGACGACACCTCCAGCAACACCCCCATGTTAGCCGCGCGGAGCAGCATCGGTGGCGAAGAGGGCTCGACTTTCCCACGGCTCTCCTTTGTCGCCCCCATCGCCTCTGTGACAGCATCAGCCGGCACCGTCGGCTCCTCCCCCGGCAAGGAGGAGGATCCGTCGCATCACCCTCTGCAACAGCTCCCACCCCCTCTACGGCGCTAAGCGACATCCTCTTGCGTTGCTCGATCATCACCCATGCTAGGGATATGGTTGGATTAGTGAGCTGGCCGCTGCAGCTTGCAGGGATCCAGTCAGGAAGAAGGATGGAGGAGAGATAGGCGTAGGGGAGAAGGGAAATGAGCCAGCCAAGAAGCCCATTCGCGTGGTCTGTGTGTGGAGCGAACGCATCTAAAAGATGACTTGGCTCCCAGCCTTGCTCCAAGATCCGTGCACTCCATCCGACGGCGAAAAAGGCGTGAGAAGTCAAAAATCTGACATCTCACATTTTTATCATTTTCTTTTAACAATATAGATGCAGACACTCGAAAGTATTGAGTTTTTCGGAAATAGAAAACAGAAAGAGTGCCCACTACTCAACGAAAGCAGCTACTATTCCCTCCGATCCGGGTTTATTAGGCCCTTTCATTTTGAGCCAAAGTTTGACCATGAATTTAACTAATAAAATATAAACTATATGACACTGAAACTATACCATAGAAAACCTTTTTCAAATACAAATCCAACAATATACTTTGGATAGCATATACTTTATATATTTTTAGTTGAATACAAGGTCAAACTTGGACCCAAAATACAAAGGGCTAATAAACCCGGACGGAGGTAATACTGGTCAATCGAGAGTGATCAATGATATAACATAGTTAATCAACAAAGTGACAGCTTTCCCCAAAGAAAGAAAGAAAAAAAAAATACTACGTGCCACCGCAGCGACCGGCAAATAGGAGGGCTCGAGAACCTCTCTGTCTCTCTCTCTTTTTTTTTTTTTTTTGAAGTTTCTGTCTCTCTCTAACGCACGTGAGGCCAACCAACAGCCAGCAACCCAGCTTTGACCGGTCAAAATCAGATTCGAAATCACGTTTTCTCTGTCCTTTATCTACTGCCCCGACTGCTTCTCCTACCTCCGTCCCCCGTGCGCTGGCTCCGTTCTCCTCCCGCAGATCCTCCTCCGCCGCCTCTGGGTCTTGCTACCCGAACCCCACTCCAAGCGCCTCCGCCTCCACCGCGAGGTCCTCAACGGCATCGTCCTCGAGCAGACCCACGTTAGCCCGGCACGACACCACGCCCAACAGCGGCCCGGAGTGCTGCGTGCCGTGTGCTTCGGCGCTCCGGCGAGGCACCCGTGCGTGCGGCGGGCTTTCCTGCCCGACGTGGCCCGAGGCACGACGGGGCCGTGCAGTGCTGGCCCGACCCGGCCCATGCATCGACGTTCTTCGTCTCCCTCGATCTCCACTCTCCACCAGTCCACTTTTTCGCTCTCCTTCCACCCCCCCACCCCCAACCCCCGTGTCGTGTCCACCCACCACCAACCCACCCACACCCACGCGCATCACATCTTCATCGCAATCCAGCTAGCTAGGTAGGCCAGATCCAAATCACAACGGCGGCGTGGAGCAGTAGAGTTTCGCCAATGCCAGGGAGCGTGCCGCTGGCGCTGGGGCTGGACACGGTAGGGCTGCAGGTCCCGTGGTACTTCCGTTGCCCAATCTCGCTGGAGCTCATGCAGGACCCCGTCACCGTGGCAACCGGCCAGACCTACGACCGTGCCAGCATCGAGTCATGGGTCGCCACGGGGAACACCACCTGCCCCGTCACCCGCGCGCCGCTCGCCGACTTCACGCTCATCCCCAACCACACCCTCCGCCGCCTCATCCAGGAATGGTGCGTCGCGCACCGATCCCTCGGCGTCGAGCGCATCCCCACGCCCAAGCAGCCGGCCGACCCGGACCTCATCCGCTCCCTGATCGCCCAGGGCCCTGGCCTCCCCGTGCTCAGGAAGCTCAGGGCGCTCGCCAGGGAGTCTGACAAGAACCGGCTCGTCATGGCCACGCACGAGACCAGGGCGGCTCTGGTGGAAATGGCGTTCGGGAGCAGCGCCGAGGAGGCTCAGGCGGAGGCCATGGCGGTCCTCGCCCTTGTAGGGATGGGGGAGGCGGAAGCTATGGATTTGGTGGGCAGGGAAGAGAGGGTCACCAGGTTTGGCAAAGTTCTTGGTAGCCAGGCAACGACCCTGGAGGCCAAGGTTAACGCAGGTGCTGTCGTGGAGGCGGCTGCTGCGGTGTCGGGGGCGGAGGCCAGGGTGGTGCTTGGCGCAGCGGATGGAGTCATTGAAGGACTGGTCGCGCTGGTGGACGAGAAGGCCAATGCCCGTGCAGTGCGCGTTGGGATCCGAGGCCTCTTTGCTCTCTGCCTGGCCAAGGAGAACAGGCAGTGCGCCGTATCGGCCGGCGCCGCATCAGCTCTGGCCCGGCGAGTGGCGGAGGGCGGCTGCGCAGGCGAGCTGGAGCGCGCGCTGGCAGCGGTGGAGCGGCTGTCCCGGACAGAGGGTGGCCGCGAGGCGGTTGTCTCTGGCGCTGGAGGTGGTGCCGCGGTGGTGATCGCGCTAGTGCGCGCCATGTCCGGGCGCGCGGCTGAGCATGCTGCGGGTGCGTTGGTGGCCGTGGTGGGCGGGTCTGAGGTGCTGCAGCTGGAGGCCGTCCGAGCGGGTGCCATGAGTCAGCTGCTCATGATGGTGCAAGGCGGCTGCTCGGAGCGTGCCAAACGCAAGGCGCAGCACCTCCTGAAGCTGCTCCGGTCCGCCTGGCCGACCACCGACTCCATGGCCAACTCGGCTGATTTTCTCCAACCATACTAACCCCACATTGCATCCCCTTTCTGAATCTGAACCACCACGGCACTAGGGCGGGGTGGCGGTGCATGTATGTAACGGCGGTAGTAGGATTATAGGAGAGATTTTCTCCCCTAAAGAAAATTTCATGAGGCTAGGGCCGGGCACGGTGCCTGTATGTAACGGTGGTAGTATGATTTGATTGACACTCTTGCAGTAGAAATTCATGTTTAAAAAGTGTACATATACATATGTACCTTGTTTAATTCTAGACTTCTACTTCCACTCTCTGATGCAAATTAATTTGTTTATATCATGTATGCTTTAATTGCTTGAGATAACAAAAAAAGAAAAGAGCTGCATTGCTATTTGGTCATGGTCAGTGCCCCATTGGAATTTCATATGTAGATGGCATTGAGGTTTTTAGGTAAAAATGTTGGAACTTCATTCTACACATATTCCGTCTGACATAGGAGTTGCAGGATGTTGATTTTTCTCTTCTGTCTTCCTTTCCAGGTGAAATCCGTGGCTGCTCCTCAAAATTTATATTTTGTAGGCTTTAATTTTTGGTGTGATGTCATGACACTGCAAGTCACATCTTAAGGCAATTCTGTTTCTTTTACCTGGAATCACGAAGATTATTTCTTTTTCTTTTGTATTTCATCTTAGGATACAAAATTAACTGTAAACTATTTATGGTCGTACAGAATCTTGGTTCCACCCCAGAAGGGGAGCAACACCTCATGTCTATAAATTATTTCGTTTTGTTGAGGAGCCAAGTGTTACTAGCTTTTATGGTTAGCAATTTTAGTTAGGGCACAATATATAGTAGACAACTACAAAATTTTAGCCCTTAAAATTGTTTCTTACCATATAACACCATATTTGTTCAGTTATGGATTTTGTTATCGTTTTTGCGGCTTTCAAGTGAAGTAAATAATTTAAACTTCCATTCTCTTGGTTTGATAAGTCACATTACAAGGTTAACATTCTTGGTTTTATTTAGCTCATTGTGTAATTACTCTTATTAAGTTTGCATTACTGACACTCTGCAGTATAAATATCACCACGAAATCTTTGTGCTCTATTGACACTCTTGATCAATTTACAGGAAAGATTTGTTAAAAGGAGAGATACCCTGATTTGACTGCCTCAAGATAAACATCTCATATGGTTCTTGTCCTTTCGACAAGTCTACTTTAATGCAAGAATAAATAGGCACCCCTGTGTTGACGTGTTGTTCTATGTATTACAGGCTATAGAGATTTTGATTGCCTGTGACATTTTCAGGTTTTTCCTTAATTTCTGAAGTCTTGCACTGTTTTTAAAGTTACATTGCTAGTTTTTATTTCATGTAAGAGGATATATGCCTTTGATCTGTCCTTGGCCGAGGATATTCTTGTAGATGATTCTGGTTTCTCTTTTTTTTTTAGCTCAGTTGGTCCTAAAGCCTACAGTTATTTCACAATCTGTGAAATCGCACTCATGCGATTATTTTGTTGGTTATGAAGCACAAGCTAAATCATCTATTTGAAATTGTTTGACATTTTGTGATGCTTCATCTCTTTTTTTTTTTTTTAAGATCCCCTTGGCTTAGTACAGCTGTAGTATCTGAACTCACGCCGTACGCACACCACACACACGCCACCAGGGCGCAAGCTAAGACCTAACAGACTATCTAAGCATCTGAGCCCGCGAGCCTAGTGCATACATCAGGGACAGTCCCTGTGGTGGTGGACACACCACACTACCTCTTACGAAACCGCGTGGGGATTGGCTCTATTAAAACTGGGCCCAGCCAACTATCTATAGGATAGTCCCTTGAAGCCCTCCACAAATTTGCTACAGTGTGGCACTGTTCAAATGAACAGTGTCCCGCACCGGTGAGCCGACCGAAAATCGCTCCCGCTGGGAGTCGATCTCGGGCGGGCAGGGTAGCCACAGCTACGCCTTGCCACTGAGCTATTGCTCAGTTCTCGTGATGCTTCATCTCGTATCATCAGCCTGGACGTCAGTTAGAATTCAACGTATCTCTTGCCTACACTCTACTATAATCGAAATAGTACATATACCAGGATCGCTCAATTTAAAATAAACAAAACTCTACCCAGATCAAGGATCGCTCAATTTAAAATAAACAAAACTCTACCCAGATCAATATAGAGTGTAGGCAAGAGATACGTTGAATTCTAACTGACGTCCAGGCTAGATGATACGAGATGAAGCATCACGAGAACTGTTGTCATCCTTTAACCTCATATATCCATGATTGGGGAAGTTGCTTTGCATGGATTGCTTCAAATTGTAATGGTCATACTGACTTGCAGATTGGATTTAACTTTGCGATTCTCAGTTCTTAATGCTTGTGATGCATTCAACTGCATTTAAATGTTCTAGGTCAGTCATGAAATAGTCCATACGATGAAAGGGTGATGTGGCCTGGTGGTACTCACGTTGTCATGCCAAGTTTGCTGTCAGGATTCTTTGTTGATTGCATTTTGGTGGCCATGTTCATCATTGGATGAGAATGCGTCTTACTGAAGAAAATGCTCTGAATGACCAAGAAACGAATATTGATGCGTGGGATATGCAACAAGTCAGTTGGTGGCTCCGGTTAGTACCAACTAAGAATGTGGTATGTATCACTTGAGTTGGTTCATATAGCTTTGACAAACTATTTTTGTAATGATATGCCAAGCATCTCTGAATGTAAGTATAACAACATCGTGTACCCAATGCCACTGATGGGTCCTTGGCACTAGATATTATATTTTCAAATGTTGATTTTTTTAGTTGTCTTAGTCTTTTGAGTTGGATCATATAGCTTCTAGAGTTTGAGGATTCTATTTAGTCGAGACTGGTGATGTATGTGCACGCTTATTAGTCCTAAATTTTTTTGGCTAATAGGTCCGGAGAAGCGGTAAGCACTCAACAAAGCGTCGGCATTCTACATGCTCTAACTAATCCTCCTTTTGAGCTTAATTTTTCTTTACATGACTAAAGTTCGATCCTGGGCCTCTACGTCAGTTTCAATTGATGCACAACGTGACGTAGCTGTTCTGTTTCTTCCTTCGGTGATATATATGTTTTCCATTCCACACTCCACGCATGAACCAACTGACCGTTTTCATAGTCATGAAATAATTAGTACTCCGTCCATGCAGGGAACAGAAAATCCAGGAATGGATTGAATGATTGGTGGTGAGTTGGTGACAGACATCGCCTTCCACCCGGCCGCGCGCTGGTCTTTGGTCAAAGGGATGGCAACTCCCAAAGTTAAGCAAATGGAGATACATATCCAAATGCAGAGCTCAAGAACTAAACTATGCGTCTCGAGCCCCCACCAGACGGGAACCGAGCTTTTTCACCCCCTTCCACCCGGCTGCGGGCTGGTCTTTGGTCAAACCGATGAGAGCTCCCAAAGTTTAGCAAATGAAAAAACATATCCAAATGCTGAACTCAAGAACTCTGGAACCGAGCTTTTTTAATCTTCTTTTGCCACGAAGACGGCAACCAAGAGTTAATTAGGAGGCTGATCTCTCAAGAGAAAACTACTCCCTATGTATCAAAATGTCAAAATATAAGACGTTTTTTTTTTAAACACAGTACAGACGCAAGCGCTCATATACACGCGCATACACTCATCCCTATGAACGCACACACGCACACCCTACCCCTATGAGCACCTCCGAGAGACTGAGCCGGCATATCATCTTGAAATTTACGAAGTCACCGTAGGCACCTCGTCATCGACGGGAACGTCTCCTCCCACTAAATGCGCATCGCCGGAGTTTCTGAAATAAATCCAGGAATAAATGCAAGCACCAGGATTTGAACCCTGGTGGGCTGGGGATACCACAGTCCCTCTAAACCCTTGCTGAACCGATCATTCTAGCTTCGGGAAGTAGAGAACACATGCATATATAGTCGACGATGGTGGCGTTCTTTCCGGCCACGATGGTGACACGTCGGAGACATGCAACAGCGAGCGATGGTACGTACATGCATACATGATTTGTGGAAGCAACCAATTGTAGGATGGAGACGAGTTGGGTGCCGCCGGTGAGCTCATGAGCTACTGCCGGAAGCGTTTGCACTGTCGAGAATTGACATTGACGATGGGGGTGTTGCACGCCGGAGATGGGCGACGGTGCATGGCCTTGTTGCGCGGCGGAAGGACGACTACGGGGTCGAACGGTTACGCGCGTCGATTTTTTGATACTCGATGCTGAGGGAGTAGCATAGTTTTTTTTGAAACGGAGGCAAAAGCTTTGCCTCATCCATTAAATAAGAGACAAAAGAGTTTGTTACAAGTCACCCAATTACACGGCATGCGGATTATTCTCGCAAAATTAAAGACCCTAGCTTTTTTGCACAGGCGACGATCCAAAGGTTGGCCTCAGTAGAGATGGAGGAGAGCAAGATTGTCGGTGGAGCGCTCTTATGCTTGAAAACTCTTGCGTTACGCTCGTTCCAGATTGTCCATGACACGAGCATGGTGAGGGATGCCTTGGCTTGTCGGTTTGGCGTGCCGTCAGCGCAAGTACTCGTCCACCAATCTTTAACCGAGTCAAAGAAGGGCCAAGCGGAAGTGTCTAGCCCGAGTATGAGGAATTTCTCGATGACCAAAGACCAAAGCCTTCGAGTATAGCGGCATTTGTAGAAGAGGTGAGGTCCGCATTCTTGCACCCTCTTGCAAAGAGGGCAAAGATCACAATTTGGCCACCCACGCTTTGCCAACCTATCGGCGGTCCAAATTCTATCTTGGAGCGCCAACCAAGCAAAGAATTTGATTTTTGGAGGTGCCCAAGCCTTCCAAACCATCTTATCCATGGGTGAGAGGACCATCCCTAGGAATTGCGCCTTGTATGCGGAGGCTGCCGAGTATTGCCCACTAGCCGAATGTTTCCAAAGGATGTCGTCCTCGGTGAGATCGTCGAGATGGACCTCAAGGAGGAGCATCCAAAGAGCGAAGAATTGCGTGATGTGCTCAACGGAAACGGTGGGGGGGGGCTTGATCTTGAGGATCCACGCGTTGTGCTTGAGCGCCTCCCGCACCTTCCAATTTTTTCTCATGGAGGCCTCATAGATGAGCGGAGAAATGTCCTTAGGCTTGCGCCCAAGGAGCCAAGGAGAGTCCCAGAAAGGGGTCTTCGCGCCGTTACCAACGATGATGGTGGTGGAAGCATAGAAAAAGTTGAGGTCCTCATCGTCGCATGGGCTTCCCATCCCCACCCACATCTTGGTGGGCTCCTTCCATTCATACCACGGCCACCGCAACCTGAGAGCCCGAGTGAACTTGTCGGTGTTGAGAACCCCAAGCCCCCCATACTCAAGAGGCCGGCAAACAATCTCCCAATTCACCTTGCATTTTGCCCCCGTCGTCTTGTCCGAACCGGACCATAAGAAAGCTCTCTCGAGCTTGTTCACATTGAGAAGGATGGTTGGTGGAATGACCAGCGGGGTGGCGGGGTAGACCACTTGGGATGTGATCACGGACTTGACAAGGGTCGTTCGCCCGATGGTGGTGATGTTTTGACCATCATAAGTTGATAACTTGCTCGCAACTTTGTCCACGAGAAATTGGAGGTCCATCAACTTGAGCTTCCAAACGGAGAGGGGCAGCCCCAAGTATCGCAAGGGGAACGAAGCCCATGTTGCCGGCAAACTTTGGGTTAGGCGGCCCAAATCAAGATGGTTGCAGCGAATGGGCACCATAAAACTCTTCTGGAAATTGGTGCAAAGGCCCGTAACCTCTCCGAAACCCCTCAAAATGCTTGCAAGGTTGTCCACATCCTTTTTGATCGGGGCCAAGAAGACGGCTGCGTCATCCGCGTACAGAGAGGTCCTCATCACGGCTCCCCTACCCCGGATTTTATGGAGGAGCCCCTTTCTCGTAGCTACATCTAGAATTCTTTGGAGTGGATCAATGGCGATGACGAAGAGAAGCGGGGAGATGGGATCTCCCTGCCGAAGACCTTTCCCATGCTTGATGGGACACCCGGCAATACCATTGAGAACGATCCTCGAGGATGAAGAGCTAAGGAGGGCCGCGATCCAGTCCCGGAATTTACTTGGGAAGCCTCGCCGTTGGAGAAGATCAAGCAAATACTCCCACTTAACAGAGTCGAAGGCCTTGCGAATATCAAGCTTGAAAAGGAGGGAAGGTGTCCTCCTCTTGTGGAGGCGCCGAGCGAGATTGCGAACATACAAAAAGTTGTCGTGAATGCTTCTTGTTTTGATGAAGGCACTTTGGGCGTTGGAGACGAGGTTTGTCATGTGTGGACCAAGCCTCATGGAGAGCACCTTCGCGATAATTTTCGCGATTGCGTGGATGAGACTGATGGGTCTATAATCGGCGATCCCCTCCGCCCCTTCCTTCTTAGGCAGGAGCACCACGTTTGCAGAGTTTAGCCACTGGAGGTTTGCAGTGTGTAGGGAGTCAAAGCGCGTGATAACCCTCATGAGGTCGTGCTTGATAATGTCCCAACACTTCTTGAAGAAGAGGCCCGTGAAACCATCCGGCCCCGGTGCCTTGTCACTTGGCATGTCGTTGATCGCTTCGAGAACCTCACTCTCAGACATAGGGGAGTCAAGGCCATGCAAATTGAGAGGTTCGAAATTTAGCTCCTCCCAATTGAAATCTTTGCGGCTTTTAGGGCCTCTGCTCATGACATTTGAAAAGTGGTCTTGGATTAGCTTCTCTTTGGCGTCGTGCTCGGTGACCCAACCAAGCTCGTTCTTGATTCTATGTATATGGTTTTTTCTTCTCCTTGCATTAACACGGCGGTGGAAGAACTTGGTATTGGCGTCCCCTTCTTTGAGATTGAAAATTCTTGCACATTGTTTCTTGCGAGATCTTTCGAGCGCACCCAAGGCGATGACCCTTCTCTTGAGCCTGGCTCGGAGCTTGAGTTCTTCGGTGGAGAGAAGCCTATCCTCTTGGGCAATGTCGAGGAGTAGAATCACCAAAAGCGCTGCCTGGAGGTGAATTTTAGCCTTTGAGAAAAGGCCCCTACTCCACTCGGAGAGGCGGAGCGCCGTCTTCTTGAGCTTGTGATGTAGGATTTGGTATGGCTCAGTGTGTTCTACCCTCTCGTTCCACGCCTTTTGGACCACCACGTTGAAACCGGGCATGGATGCCCAAAATTTTTCAAATTTAAAGACCCGAGGTCTTCTTGGTCCCTTGTCGTCGGCAAGAAGTAGCGGACAGTGGTCGGAGAGGGAGGAGGAAAGCGCATTAAGGACATGAGTGTTGAAGGTTGTGTCCCACCCGGCGTTGCAAAAGAACGAGTCTAGTTTGCACAAGGTAGGGTTTGCCCTCTCATTGCTCCACGTAAATCTCCGGTTTTGGAGGTGAATTTCTTTGAGCTCACAGCTCTGAAGCGTTGCCCTGAAACGATTGATCCTGCTGCGGTTAACATTCCTCTTGTTTTTATCTCTAGCCCGGTATATTTGGTTGAAATCTCCGGTGGCAAGCCACGCCGTCCCAGGTGGCGGCTTCTCTGCCAGCAGCTCGGCAAAGAAAGCATCTTTGCAGGAGTAATCTGTGGGCCGTAGACGGAAGTGATCTTGAAGAGGGCGTCGGTACCTCTCACCCGAACCATGGCGGAAAGGCAGTACTATTAAGATGGAGCCAAGGCCCAGGAGACCCTTTGACGGCATATATTTCTCATGACAGTTGCATGAATTGTCTATTTCGCGAAGATAAAGATGCACCGAACGCAGCTACATTTTCTGGCCCTTTTTCTGTAGATACATGAGTGGGTAGGTTCCTAAAGAAGAGTTTGTAGCATCTACTGTTTATTTGCCACTATGCCTTTCATTGCCTTTCTGACGATGCATATGTAAATTAAGTTATTAACTCGTGGTTGGATCATAGAAGCTAGTACTCGGAATCCAGATTAGAATATGTGCAAAAGGAAGTGAGAAAAAAGTCATCCGGCATAACTCAAAGTGTGGTATAAAATTGCCATGTCGTATGACTAGTCGATGACGAACGAGTAAGAGTTGTTCCGGCATACATTAGTTCGCAGGGAACACATATATATATGCTCTTAATTAGAGAGGTTAGTGGCTGAGGTTATAGTGTTTGCTTTGCTGTTGCCCCCTGAACACCTTTTGAACTCTTGTTGTCAGTGCGATATATGCCAGTATCCGACTGAGATCCAGTGACTGCCTGTGGGCAAGTCATCGGTGAACAGTACGGTAACTGGCTCCCCTCTCTACACCGTCTGATTTAGGATCGACGGACAGATCTGCATGAAACAGTATCATATCTACAGGGTTTTTGTCTACAGTGATCTCTTCTACAGTGTTCTGGCTACAGTACCATCTACAGTGTTTTCTTCTACAGTACTTACTCAGGACCGCCCCCTCTGCATCCAACGGCTGCCGGCCCGCCAGTTACGGTGTGACTGCCTGAAGGCAAGTCACTGGATCCCTGTCCGCCAGTATCCTTTGCGATCTAGATTCTTTCCTTTATGTTTATGTTTGTGTTTCCTATCAAGGTTGGACGGTCAATTTCTGTGATGACAATGTTCTTTTGGATGCTGTTGCTGCTCCTCGTGGTGAGTGCCGATGCCTGGTGGTGGGCGCCATGTCTTTGAATGCATCTTTGTCTTTTGACACACCCGCACCTGCATTGCACTGTCGTGGAATACTGGCTAAGGGCATCTCCAACGCCGATCCGCAAATTTGCTCCGCCATCCGTCCGCGGACAGAAGGGCCAGTCCACGAATACGGATGCGGGAGCCGGCCATCCGACGCTACCCGCATACATTTCAAACACAGTTCAACTAAACCGGACGAAACTCATGCAAACACTGCGGATTTCATTAAAGTTCAGATATAATTTACATAAACCAGACGAAACTCATGCAAACACTGCAGATTTCATTAAAGTTCGGATATAATTTACATAAAACGGACGATATTTTAAACCTCGTATGCGTGGCCGCCCTGTCCTGCTGCACCGCCGTCGCCGTCCGTGCCGTCGTCGTCGTCCCTCCAACGGCGGAAGGGCGCCGGAGGGCCGCGACAGCCTTGTCCGGCGGTTGCCGGCCGCTCACGGAGGAGCCGCTCTGCCTCGTGTTGCGCAGTGCGGAGGGCCGCCTTGGCCACTGCCGATGGCGCCGATGGAGCCCTGGCAGCGGCCCTGCCCCTGCGGCGTTGGCGGAGCAGTCGCTAAGCGACAACTCCTCGCCGATCTTGGCGAGCTTGCCATCAAGGCGGTGGCGGTGCCTGGCGGCCGTCTCCGCGGTGGTGACGGAGTGGTCGAGCGCCCACGCGGCGGCAAGGTCCTGGTCGTTGCGGACCCATTCCGGCGACACGTCGATCTTGCTGAACGCGGAGCGGCGAGCGGTATTGCGCCGGTCGTACCGCGCCTGCTGCCTCGCCGCACACTCCTCCTCAGATACGACGGACCTCGATCCCGAGGCACCGCCTTAACCGCCTCCTCCAAGGTAGTGGAGGATGCGGCTACGTGCCTTCGTGATCATGGGCGGCAGCTCCTCCTTTATCGGGCGGCGGTTGCGGCGTGGCGTTGACGAGCGCCTGTCAATGCGGGCGTACCGGCTGTGCGGCGGGGGAGACGCTCGCTCGTCCTTGACGTAGCGGAGGCGCTGGGGGGACGCGGGCTCCTCCTTCACTCGGCCTCCGATGTGGAGGCCACGGTTACGCGGGTTCGTCCTTCACCCGCTAGAGTGGGGATGCCGGCTCCCGCTTCACGCAGACGCGCGTCGAGAATGGTGGCTCCTCCTTCACGTGCGCCGGCGATGGTGGCGCCGGGCCCATCTGACGAAGCGAGCGCTCCGTCATGATCTCCATCTGACGGACGAATTCTTCGTTCGTCAGAGCGGTCTCCACGAGGAGACGGGGCCGCTGCTCCGGCTGCTGGTCCTCCTCGTCGCCGGAGGAGATGGCTATCTCCTCCTTATCGGAGGAGCCCACCGTCGTGGATGCCGATGGGACAGGAGAACAACGGCGGTGGCGCCAAGATCCGCCTGACGAGGAACTTCCACCGCCTCCGCCTGCCAGCGCGGAGAACTAGGACTTCAGCATCGCCGCTGGGCTCGGGGAGGAGGAAAGGCTTGGGGATGGTGACAGGGAGGGAGAGGGGACGGTGCTTGGGGATGGGGAAGTGCGGCTCTGTACGTCGCCGGCGCACGGCTTAAATATCGCGGCCAGGCCAGACGAAGGGTTGGTGAGCCCGCTTCAATACGGCACAGCGGCCGGAGTTGGTTTCTCGAGATGAGGCGTCCGCATTGAAGCGGCGACGCCCGAGAGGTCACGTCTGTCAGCGCCACCCTCCCGTTTGGTCAAATCGCGGGCATCAATGCCGGCCGCTGCATGCTCTAGGCCGGCATGAATGCGGCGCGGCAAGCGGCGTGGGTGTTCGATGGAAAGCGTGGGAGAGGCGGGTGGGATTTTTGGGTGGGACAGGGCAGTTAGAAGCGGACGTGGCAGTGGTCCGGACGCCCACAACCCCCCCATTTTGTCTCCTGTTTGCGGGGAAAAGTGCGCTCGGACCGCCGAGCGGACCGATACAGGACCGCATTGGATGGCAAAACACGTCCGGACCGCTCGGTCCGGACGTAAGCGGGAGGTTTGAGGGTCGGCGTTGGAGATGCCCTAAGAGCATGTCCAGCATATCCCGTTCCGCAAAACCATTTTAGGGTTCTTCGAAAACTACTTTACGGTGCCGTGAGGGCTCTGGCGAAATAGATCCTGTAAACTAGTACTGTAAATTAGTATTACAAAAACTTTGCGGTATGAGTTTACGACATTTGTTCCGCCCCGAGCCGTCGTGGTACCGCAAATTAGTTTGATTTTCATATTGATATCAACTACAAACTCGTATAGTAGATGCAATACACTGAATAAATATGAAAATATCATGCATACTAGTACGACAATAATTCACATCCAAAAGCATGCGCAATATAAGAGGTAGCAATTAACTTTGTCCAAAAGAATGTGCAATCAAACACAATTAAACATGATCAAATCAAGCATCGCCATTGTTGGCAAGATCATCGCCACCACCACCGGCCATAGCACCACCATCATCAACATTGGCTGAAGAACTATCACCACCGGATTTCAATGAACGGTTGGATGGGTTCGGCATGAGCTTATGATACTTGTCCTCGATAGTTGCTAATATTTTTTGCTGGTTTGATCATTGTCGGCAACCGCATCAAGTGGCACTCTCCCATGCTCTCACCAAACAAAGATCCTCCATCTTGGTGTAATTGCCGGTTCATTTTTCAAATTTTGTTTGGCTAGCATCGAACTCCTCCTCCTCAAGATCTTCTACATCATCATTGTCGTCACCCCCCTCTTCGACCTTGGCTTCCTGCTCCTCCCGTAGGAGTTGTTGGATTTCCCTGAAGAGGAAGGGTGATGTAGCACAACAGCAGAAAGTATTTCCCCCAGTTAAGAATCAAGGTTTAATCGAACCAGTAGGAGTCAACAAACTAAAAAGATAAGCAACACCTACACACAAACAAAGTAAAAGCTTGCACCCAACTTCGCAAGGGGGTCATCAATCACCTCGTCTTGCTAGTTACAAGATTAAAAGCAAATAGTGGATGGATAATGATAGAGTGGAACGGCGAAATAATGAAAGTGAATAAAAGAATAATTGTGTAAATGCAAGTATTAATAGAGAATGGACCTGGGGGCCATAACTTCACTAGTAGCATCTCTCTTGAAAGCAGGTAATGACATGATAGAAAAATTACTGTTGGGCAATTGATAGAAAAACATCATTCATAATTATGATCATTCATGGCATAATCTTGTATATGCATTACGTCCGTGATAAGCAGACTGTTATCCAATTGCGCCTACTACTATTACTCGACCCAGAAACCGCTATCCAGCATGCATCTCAAGGTATCCAGCAAGATGACATAATGTAAACAGGAAGAAATCTGGCAATAACATCAAACCCATCATTTTACCCTTAGCAGCAACAATACAAATACGTGTCTTGTCCCTTTCTGCCACTGGGATATAGAACACCGCAAGATCCATCTGAAGAATTAATCATGTATATTGGCTAGAGAAGACAAATAACTCAGAAAGTATACATAGCTACTCAATTACACATCAATGAAACTTCAAAAGATTCAAATATATTCAATGAGTAATCTGATCACAAATCCACAATTCTCCGGATCCCAACAAACACACCATAAGAATTACATCGGATTGATCTCGGAGGAGAACATGGTATTGAAGATCCAAGAGAGAGAGAGAGAGAGAGAGAGAGAGAGAGAGAGAGAGAGAAGCCATCTAGCTACTACTATGGACCTGTAGGTCCTAAAGGAACTACTCATCATCATGGAGGCAGCAAGGTTGATGAAGAAGCTCCCTCCAATGGCTTCCCCCTCCGGCCAAACTCCGAAACATGGCTCCAAATGGGACAGCTTCAGAATAGAGGCTTGCGGCGGCGATCAAATTCTCTCTGGTCTCACTCTGGGGGTTTTGATTAGGAATTTATGGCGGTGGATGATACGTCTCCAACGTATCTATAATTTTTTATTGTTCCATGTTGTTATATTATCAATCTTGGATGTTTTTATATACATTTACAGCAATTATATATCATTTTTTGGGACTAACCTATTAACTTAGTGCCCAGTGCCAGTTGCTGTTTTCTGCCTGTTTTTTATTTTACAGAAATATCAAACGAAGTCCAAATGCCACGAAACATTTTGGAGATTCTTTTCTGGACATAACAAGTACTGAAAGCTTTGGGAGAGGGCCAGAAGATGAAGCAGTGGGCCACGAGGCACCACGGCGCGCCTGGGGGGGGGGGCAGGCTCGCCCTGGTACCTCATGGGGCCCACAGAGCTCCGTTTGACCTAATTCCACCACTATAAATTCCCAAAAATCGGGAAACCATTAGAGGAGTCCACGAAATACTTTTTTCGCCGCCGCAAGTTTCTGTTCTCGAGAGATCCCATCTGGGGGCCTTTTCCGGCACTCCGCCGGAGGGGGAATCGATCACGGAGGGGCTCTACATCAACCTTGCCGCCCTTCCGATGATGCGTGAGTAGTTTACCACAGACCTTTGGGTCCATAGTTAGTAGCTAGATGTCTTCTTCTCTCTTTTTGATCTTCAATACAATGTTCTCCTCGATGTTCTTGGAGTTCTATCCGATGTAATCACTTTTTGCGGTGTGTTTATTGGGATCCGATGAATTGTGAGTTTATGATCAGATTATCCATGAATATTATTTGAGTCTTCTCTGATCTCTTTTATGCATGATTATTATAGCCTCGTATTTCTTCTCCGATCTATTGATTTGGTTTGGCCAACTAGATTGATTTATCTTGCCATGGGAACAGGTGCTTTGTAATGGGTTCGATCTTGCGGTGCTCAATCCCAGTGACAGAAAGGGACATGACACGTATGTATCGTTGCTATTAAGGGTAAAAAGATGGGTTTTATTCATGCGTGAGTTTACTTTGTCTACATCATGTCATCTTGCTTAAGGCATTACTCCGTTCTTTATGGACTTAATACACTAGATGCATGCTGGATAGCGGTCAATGTGTGGAGTAATAGTAGTAGATGCAGGCAGGAGTCGGTCTACTTGTCTCGTACATGATGCCTATATACATGATCATTGCCTTGGATATCGTCATGATTATTTGCTTTTCTATCAATTGCCCAACAGTAATTTGTCTACCCACCGTATGCTATTTTCTCGAGAGAAGCCTCTAGTGAAAACTATGCCCCCCGGGTCTATCTAAATCATATATTAAAAACCCTAAAAATACCTTGCTGCACTTTTTCTTTATTTATTTTATTTTGTATTTTTGTTTCAATCTATCTATATATCACATACAATTTAATCTTGCAACTTACCGCTGAGGGATTGACAACCCCTTATTTGCGTTGGGTGCAAGGATTTGTTGTTTGTGTGCAGGTACTGCTAACGAGGTGTTGCATGATTCTCCTACTGGATTGATAACCTTGGTTTCATAACTGAGGGAAATACTTATCTCTACTGTGCTGCATCATCCCTTCCTCTTCGGGGAAAATACCAACGCAAGCTACAAGTAGCAGGAAGAATTTCTGGCGCCGTTGTTGGGGAGACATCATCAACATCTATCAAGTACCTACGCATAAAACTTACATCTCCTTGCATTTATTTTATTTGCCTTTGTCTCTCGTTTTCATCTCCCCCACTTCTAAAAAGTTTTTACAAAAATACAAAAATATTTTCCGGTTGCATTTTTGCTCGTTTGCTATCTTTGCTTATGTGCCATGTGCCTTCTATTTGCTTGCATCTTCTCTTGCTAGAAATCTATTGATATGGATCCTCATCCACTTGCTAATCTTTTCAAAAGATCCAATTATGATGAACCAATTGCTAGTAAGTTGAGTGCAATTGATTATCTCTATGAAGTTTTGCTTGAAAATCATGAACCAGAAAATTGTGATGAAGTGTTGAGAGAAGAAATTTATAAAGTGATTCATGATAGCTCCTTCAATGAAAAGCATGGTTGCAATAATGTTAGTATAAATTCTATTAATGTCAATTGTGCTAATAATATGCAGAACTACGAGCTTGGGGATGATAATTTTGTTATATCCACTACTTATTGCAATGATCATGATTGGGGTGATAATGCTTCTTATGATCTTGAAAATTTATTTAAGCCTCATGATGAATATGCTATTGATAATAATGTTTGCAATAATATTGAAAATGGGTTTGGAAGAGTTTCAACTCTAGGTAAAAATAATCCCACATATTTGGAGAGTGTTCAATCTTATGAAATTTTTGATAAAAGTGGGTTTGGAGAGGTCATGACTTTAGTTGATGTTAATCCCACTATTTTGGAAGACTATAAGAATTTTATGCATGTGGATCATGGAGAGAAAATTTTATATGACAACTATATTGTTGAATTTGATTATGATCCTACATGTCATTATTATGAGAGAGGAAAATACGGTTGTAGAAATTTTCATGTTACTAAATTACCTCTCGTTATGTTGAAATCATCAATGTTTTATTCTCCTCCTTTGCATATGCTAGAAATTGCTTGCCTTGATAAATTGTTTACTTATAAAATGCCTATGCATAGGAAGTATATTAGACTTAAATGTGTTTTTCACATGCTTCATGATGCTCTCTTTGTGCTTCAATTCTTATCTTTCATGTGAGCATCATTGAAATCTCAAAGCCTATCTTAATGGCTATAAAGAAAGAGCTTGTTGGGAGGCAACCCACTGAATAAAATAAATTTTTACTTTTTGTTTCTGTTATGGTGTGTTTTCACATTTATGCTACTGTTATGATTGAGTTTTAATGTTTTTAATTAGTGTTTGTGCCAAGTAAAACCTTTGGGATGATTTGGAAGATAGTATAATTGATGCTGTTTGGAAAACAGAAAGTTTCATGTCCAGTGCTTGAATTTTGGTTCTGTGCTGGAGCATTATAAAAATCTGAAATTTTTACACAGTATTGGTATATGAATTTACCACGTTTTCCTAATTGTTCAGAATTTTTGGAGTTACATAAGTATGTCTTTTAAATAGATTGCTACAGACTATTCTGTTTTTGACAGATTCTGTTTTTGATGCACTACTTGCTTGTTTTGATGAAACTATGGATTGTATCGGGGGGTATAAGCCATGGAGAAGTTAGCATATAGTAGGTATAATGCAAAAATAAAATATGAATGGGTTTGCAACAGTACTTAAAGTAGTGATTTATTTTGTTATACTAACGGATCTCACGAAGGTTTTGTTGAGTTTTGTGTGATTGAAGTTTTCAAGTTTTGGGTGAGATCACGATGGATGAAGGAATAAGGAGTGGCAAGAGCCTAAGCTTGGGGATGCCCGAGGCACCCCAAGGTAATATTCAAGGAAGACTCAAGCGTCTAAGCTTGGGGATGCCCCGGAAGGCATCCCCTCTTTCTTCTACCAACCATCGGTAATTTTACTTGGAGCTATATTTTTATTCGTCACATGATATGTGTTTTGCTTGGAGCGTCGTGTATTATATGAGTCTTTGCTTTGTTTGCTTTTTTAGTTTGTCACAATCATCCTTGCTGAACACACCTATTTTGAGAGAGCCACACGTTATCATGATTTGTTAGAATACTCTATGTGCTTCACTTAAATTTTTTGAGCTAGGCAGTTGCTCTAGTGCTTCACTTAAATCTTTTTGAGCACGGCGGTGATTATATTTTGAAGAAATGTTTGAACTCTCGTTCTTCACTTATATTATTTTGAGAGTTGATAAGATTAAAATTTTGAAGAAATAAACTCTCATGCTTCACTTATATTATTTTGAGAGTTGATAAGATTGAAATTTTGAAGAAATATATGCACTCTCATGCTTCACTTAAATCTTTTTGAGAGTTGATGATAGTAATGGTAATTTGCACAAGATATGAATTTGGTCCCAAAGTGATGAATATTCAAGAGGGATATAATAAAAACTTTCATATAGATCATTGGATATGATAAGTGTGATTCCTTGCAATAGTTTTGCGATATGGAGATGATAATATGTGAGCCATGTTAGTGAGTGATTGTGATTTAGTAAGAATATTAGTGTTAAGGTTTGTGATTACCTATGCATGCACATTAAGTCAATAGTTATGCAAAGAAATTATATCCTACTTATGGTGCATTATTCGGTGTTAGTTATGTTCAATGCATGTTTATGACCGTTTTCGCTTTTTGGTTGGTTGCTTCTCAATCTATTTGCTAGCCTTCATTTGTACTAAGCGGAAATACTGCTTGTGCATCCAAACTCCTTAAACCCAAGTTGTGCCAAATGAGTCCACCATATCTACCTATATGCGGTATTCCCATGCCGTTCCAAGTAAATTTGCGTGTGCCAACTCTAATTTTCAAAATAATTTTTCCGTTTTGTGTGCCCATACCACTCATGAAGCGGCAGGGGGTGGCCAATATTTTCCATGCTAGGTGTGTTATTCTCACGATGAGTGTTTATTCACTTGTCATTGCACGAGAGAGTGGCTGGTAATAGGGATGCCCAGTCCCACAATGAAATCAAAATTAATAACAACAAAATTCCTTGGAAAGTGTTGGTATGGAGGGCACCCGTGGATACGGCTAGCCATGGATTGTGAAAGAATGGTGGAAAGGAAATAAACTTTACTTTCTGTTTGGGAACCGCCTATGATGTGTCTAGCATGGAAGATATTGGGAATTCTCGGTCGTTTTCGTTGACAGGAAAAGCATGCCTCTCAAAATATTTTGATCTCTCTAATTTAAGCTTTGAGCTCTGGCACATTAGCAAATCTCTACTTCCCTCTGCGAAGGGCCTATCTATTTACTTTTATGCAAATTTTTATTTTTATTTGAGTCTCCATCTTCTCTTACAAAGCACCAACTAGAGAGCACTATTGTCATACTTGTGCATTGTGTGTACCTAATATTGAGTGTGTTTCATGAATGGATCAATGATTGAGCATAATGGGCTAGGGATAACTTTCTTTAGCGTTGATATTTTGAAAGACATGGTTGCTTGTTAGTATGCTTGAGTATTTATATCTTCATGTCAAATAATAGACTATTGCTTTGAATCATTCAAGTCCAAATATCCATGCTATAAAAGAAAAGAATATGTGATGAATATGATAGGCAGCATTCCACATCAAAAATTCTGTTTTTAACATTTACCTACTCGAGGACGAGCAGGAATTAAGCTTGGGGATGTTGATACGTCTCCAACGTATCTATAATTTTTGATTGTTCCATGCTGTTATATTATCAATCTTGGATGTTTTTATATACATTTACAGCAATTATAGATCATTTTTTGGGACTAACCTATGAACTTAGTGCCCAGTGCTAGTTGCTGTTTTCTGCCTGTTTTTTGTTTTACAGAATATCAATATCAAACAAAGTCCAAATGCCACGAAACTTTTTGGAGATTTTTTTCTGGACATAACAAGTACTGGAAGCTTTGGGAGAGGGCCAGAAGATGAAGCAGTGGGCCACGAGGCACCACGGCGCGCCTGGGGGGGGGGGGGGGACAGGCGCGCCCTGGTACCTCGTGGGGCCCACAGAGCTCCGTTTGACCTAATTCCACCACTATAAATTCCCAAAAATCGGGAAACCATTAGAGGAGTCCACGAAATACTTTTTCCGCCGCCGCAAGTTTCTGTTCTTGAGAGATCCCATCTGGGGGCCTTTTCCGGCACTCCGCCGGAGGGGGAATCGATCACGGAGGGGCTCTACATCAACCTTGCTGCCCTTCCGATGATGCGTGAGTAGTTTACCACAGACCTTCGGGTCCATAGTTAGTAGCTAGATGGCTTCTTCTCTCTTTTTGATCTTCAATACAATGTTTTCCTCGATGTTCTTGGAGTTCTATCCGTTGTAATCACTTTTTGCGGTGTGTTTGTTGCGATCCGATGAATTGTGAGTTTATGATCAGATTATCCATGAATATTATTTGAGTCTTCTCTGATCTCTTTTATGCATGATTATTATAGCCTCGTATTTCTTCTCCGATCTATTGATTTGGTTTGGCCAACTAGATTGATTTATCTTGCCATGGGAAGAGGTGCTTTGTAATTGGTTCGATCTTGCGGTGCTCAATTCCAGTGACAGAAAGGGACATGACACGTATGTATCGTTGCTATTAAGGGTAAAAATATGGGGTTTATTCATGCGTGAGTTTACTTTGTCTACATCATGTCATCTTGCTTAAGGCGTTACTCCGTTCTTTATGGACTTAATACACTAGATGCATGCTGGATAGCGGTCGATGTGTGGAGTATTAGTAGTAGATGCAGGCAGGAGTCGGTCTACTTGTCTCGGACGTGATGCCTATATACATGATCATTGCCTTGGATATCGTCATGATTATTTGCTTTTCTATCAATTGCCCAACAGTAATTTGTCTACCCACCGTATGCTATTTTCTCGAGAGAAGCCTCTAGTGAAAACTATGGCCCCCGGGTCTATCTAAATCATATATTAAAAACCCTAAAAATGCCTTGCTGCACTTTTTATTTATTTATTTTATTTTGTATTTTTGTTTCAATCTATATATATATCACATACAATTTAATCTTGCAACTTACCGCCGAGGGATTGACAACCCCTTGTTTGCGTTGGGTGCAAGGATTTGTTGTTTGTGTGCAGGTACTGCTAACGAGGTGTTGCATGATTCTCCTACTGGATTGATAACCTTGGTTTCATAACTGAGGGAAATACTTATCTCTACTGTGCTGCATCATCCCTTCCTCTTCGGGGAAAATACCAACGCAAGCTAGAAGTAGAAGTGGAATTGCTGCACGTGGGCCCCACAAGCCCAGGGGGTGCGACCACCCCCTGGCCGCGCGGCCCGGCCTTGTGGGAGCCTCATGCCTCCTCTTGACTTCACCCGAAGCTTCTAGGGTCCTTCATGGTCCAGAAAAAATTGTCAAAAATTGGCATCGTGTTTGGACCTTCCTAGATATGGATTTTCCGCGAAACCTAAAACAAGCAGAAAATAGTAACCGACACTTGGCACTAAATTAACTGACACTAGTCCAAATATAAAATGGTGTAAAATGATAACAAAATTATATATAATTGCTAATATAGCAGCATGAAATATAAAAAATTATAGATACGTTTGAGGTTATTAGCATCCCCAAGCTTAATTCTTGCTCGTCCTCGAGTAGGTAAATGATAAACAAAAATAAATTTTGATGTTGAATGCTACCTAGCATGTTCTTGATCAAATGATGTAATCATGACATGAATTTAGGACATGAATGATTCAACACAATATTCTATCAATTTAACATTAAAATAATGATACATGTGCATGCAAATAAACAATCATTGCCTTTCCAAAATAAAGATGCTAAATAATGTAATCTATACACACTTAATCATTATAAGCATAGCACGCTCAGTCTTCCTAGCATAAAGACACCAAATCATGAACAACCCCGGCGCCAAACCAAGCAATTAAGTCATACTTTTCTCGCTTCAGCTATTCAACTCTCATGCAATACTTTTGTGTGAGCCACGGTGTTAGCACTTTGGATGGCAAATAGAATGATGGTGGGGGTTCAATTGAGAAGACAATAATATAAGAAAGTCTCAGATCAATGCGGCTTGATTGTTAGGAAATGGAGAGGCCTTACAATAAATATAAATGTTAGGAGTAGGGATTGTGATGCAACGGATGCACTAGAGCTATAAGTGTATGAAAGCTCTCCTAATGTAGCTAAGTGGGTGTGCATCCAACTTGCTTGCTCATGAAGACATCGAGCATTTTGAGGAAGCTCGTCATCAGAATATAAAAGCCAAGTTCTATAATGTAAAAAATCCCACTAGATATGAAATGAATAATATGAACACTCTCTATATGAAAAATATGGTGCTACTTTGAAGCACAAGTGTGGAAAAGGATAGTAGTGCACCCTTTCTCTCGTTTTCTCTCTTTTTTCATTTTTTGTTGGGCTCTTTTTGGCCTCTTTTTCTTAGGCTCATCGGCCTCCTGCCCTCTTTTTCGAGGAATCATGGGCCTCCTCCTTTTTATCTCTTTTTTATATCCTCACTGGTAGGGGCACACTCTAATAATGAACATCACACTTTTATTTTACTTACAACTCATAATATGAAACAACATGATGACTACAATTTGAATGCCTCTGGCAGTGTACCGGGATGTGCAATGATTCTAGTGTAACATGTAACAATAATGAACGGTGGCTTTTCCACAAATATCATGTCAACTCTATGATCATGCAAAGCAAAAATGACAATGAATGCTCAAATCATGTAATGAATAGTAACAATGAAAATTGCATGGCAATATATCTCGGAATTGGCTATGGAAATGCCATAATAGGTAGGTATGGTGGCTATTTTGAAAAGATATAATGAGGCTTATGTGTGAGAGAGTGTATCATCCCACGGGGTTGGATGCACCGGCGAAGTTTGCGCCATGTTTCAATGTGAGAGTGGGCAATGCACGGTACCGAAGAGGCTAGCAAAATATGGATGGTGGAAGTGCATGTAGACCAAAATACTCACATTAGTCATAAAGAACTCAAATACTTATTGCAAAAGTCTAGTAGCCCTCGAAGCAAGCACAACTCGCGTGCCCCTAGGGGGAGGTTGGTAGGAGTTAACCATCGCGCGCCCCCGATCCGAACGCACACGGGCGGCACTCCAAGACATCCCACACTCAGACTTCTTTGCTAATGCCAGCGGCTACACTTTCATGTGTACGGACTCACAAACCTTAACACCAATATCCGTACTTAACTTCAATCATTCACCCATGCAATCACATATCACTACCTCAATATCGCAAACCTATTGCAAGGAATCAAACTTATCACATTCAATGATCTACACATTCATGCAAGTTTTAATTATACCACTCATATATACCCATTATTTTTTAGACCAACCATATAATTCATGGAAATTACCAATTCTCATTCAACTCTCTAAAAAGATTTAAGTGAGGCAAGAGAGTCTTAATATTTTCTATAAAAATATAATTTATCACCATGCTCTAACATATTTAATTGAAGAACTAGAGCAATTTCTATAATGCCTCTACTCAAACTGATATAAGTGAAGAACAATTGAGCATTCTATAAATATAAGATGAATGCATGTGACAGTGTCCTAGACTAGGGGGTACTAACCTAGTTGGCCCGTATTCCTCGGGCCGGATTAATGGGCTCTCATTCTTGTCAAGGTGTACTCTGGAAGATACACGCACGAGAAGAGGTCAAGACCGCATCTACCGAAGACTTGGTGCGTACTCCAATACTCCTCCTGCCGCCTCCATGCCTAGATACCGACCTTGTAATCCTAGATACCCTATCCGGTGTGTATATAAGTCGAATGGTTTAGCACGTAGAAGGGACCTCAACACAACATTATTCACCTAGCCTTAGGACTAGATCATACGAACTCGAGGTAGATCAACTCTGTACTTGATACTCCATCAATATAAACAAGAGTAGGACGTAGGGTTTTACCTCCATCAAGAGGGCCCGAACCTGGGTAAATATCGTCTCCCTGTTCCTGTTACCATCTGTCCGAGATCCACAGCTCGGGACCTGCTACTTGTAGCTTGCGTTGGTATTATCCCCGAAGAGGAAGGGATGATGCAACACAGTAGAGATAAGTATTTCCCTCAGTTATGAAACCAAGGTTATCGAACCAGTAGGAGAATCACACAACACCTCGTTAGCAGTACCTGCACACAAACAACAAACCCTTGCACCCAACGCAAACGAGGGGTTGTCAATCCCTCGGCGGTAAATTGCAAGATTAAATTGTATGTGATAGATTGATAGATTGAAACAAAAATACAAAATAAAATAAATAAAAGAAAATGGCAGCAATATTTTTAGGGTTTTAGTAATATGATTTAGATAGACCCGGGGCCCATAGTTTTCACTAGAGGCTTCTCTCAAGAAAATAGCATACGGTGGGTAGACAAATTACTGTTGGGCAATTGATAGAAAAGCAAATAATCATGACGATATCCAAGGCAATGATCATGTATATAGGCATCACGTCCAATACAAGTAGACCGACTCCTGCCTGCATCTACTACTATTACTCCACACATCGACCGCTATCCAACATGCATCTAGTGTATTAAGTCCATAAAAGAACGGAGTAACGCCTTAAGAACGATGACATGATGTAGACAAGATAAACTCACATATGAATAAACCCCATCTTTTTACCCTTAATAGCAATGATACATACGTGTCATGTCCCTTTCTGTCACTGGGATTGAGCACCGCAAGATCGAACCCATTACAAAGCACCTCTTCCCATGGCAAGATAAATCAACTCAGTTGGCCAAACCAAATCAATAGATCGGAGAAGAAATACGAGGCTATAATAATCATGCATAAAAGAGTGCAGCAAAGACTCAAATATATTCATGGATAATCTGATCATAAACTCACAATTCATCGGATCCCAACAAACACACCGCAAAATGTGATTACATCGGATAGAACTCCAAGAATATCGAGGAGAACATTGTATTGAAGATCAAAAAGAGAGAAGAAGCCATCTAGCTACTAACTATGGACCCGAAGGTCTGTGGTAAACTACTCACGCATCATCGGAAGGGCAGCAAGGTTGATGTAGAGCCCCTCCGTGATCGATTCCCCCTCCGACGGAGTACCGGAGAAGGCCTCCAGATGGGATCTCTCGAGAACAGAAACTTGTGGCGGCGGAAAAAGTATTTCGGGGACTCCCATGAGGGTTTCTGATTTTTTCTGAATTTATAGTGGAGGAATTAGGTCAAATGGAGCTCTGTGGGCCCCACGAGGTACCAGGGCGCGCCTGACCCCCCCAGGCGCGCCCTGGTGCCTCGTGGGCACCCCCTGGGGCTTCTGGCCTCCTCCCGAAGCATCTAGTGTTTATCTTGGCCAATAAAAAATCTCCAAAAAGTTTTGTGGCATTTGGACTTCGTTTGGTATTGATTTTCTGTAAAACAAAAACAGGGCAGAAAACAGCAACTGGCACTGGGCACTAAGTTAATAGGTTAGTCTCCAAAAATGATATATAATTGCTGTAAATGCTTATAAAAACATCCAAGATTGATAATATAACAACATGGAACAATCAAAAATTATAGATACGTTGGAGACGTATCAGCATCCCCAAGCTTAATTCCTGCTCGTCCTCGAGTAGGTAAATGATAAAAACATAATTTTTGATGTGGAATGCTGCCTAACATATTCATCACATATTCTTTTCTTTTATAGCATGGACATTTGGACTTGAATGATTCAAAGCAATAGTTTATAGTTTGACATGAAAATATAGATACTCAAGCATACTAACAAGCAACCATGTCTTTCAAAATATCAACGCTAACGAAAGTTATCCCTAGCCCATTATGCTCAATCATTGATCCATTAATGAAACACACTCGAATATTAGCTACATCCAATGCACAAGTATGACAATAGTGCTCTCTAGTTGGTGCTTTATAAGAGAAGGTGGAAACTCAAATAAAAATAAAAATTGCATAAAAGCAAATAGATAGGCCCTTCGCAGAGGGAAGCAGCGATTTGTCAAATGTGCCAGAGCTCAAAGCTTAAATTAGAGAGATAAAAATATTTTGAGAGGCATGCTTTTCCCGTCAACGAAAACGACCGAGAATTCCCAATATTTTCCATGCTAGACACATCATAGGCGGTTCCCAAACAGAAAGTAAAGTTTATTTCCTTTCCACCATTTCTTTCACAATCCATGGCTAGCCGTATCCACAGGTGCCCTCCATACCATCACTTTCCAAGGAATTTTGTTGTTATTTATTTTGATTTCATTGTGGGACTGGGCATCCCTATTACCAACCATCCTCTCGTGCAATGACAAGTGAATAAACACTCATCGTGAGAATAACACACCTAGCATGGAAAATATTGGCCACCCCCTGCCGCTTCATGAGCGGTACAGGAACACAAAACAGAAAAAATATTTTAAAAATTAGAGTTGGCACACGCAAATTTACTTGGAACGGCATGGAAATACCACATATAGGTAGATATAGTGGACTCATTTGGCACAACTTGGGTTTAAGGATTTTGGATGCACAAGCAGTATTTTCGCTTAGTACAAATGAAGGTTAGCAAATAGATTGAGAAGCAACCAACCAAAAAACGAAGACGGTCATAAACATGCATTGAACATAACTAACACCCAATAATGTACCATAAGTAGGATATAATTTCTTTGCATAACTATTGACTTAACGTGCATGCATAGGGAATCACAAACCTTAACATGAATATTCTTACTTAATCACAATTACTCACTAACATGACTCACATATCATCATCTCCATATCGCAAAACTATTGCAAGGAATCACACTTATCATATCCAATTATCTATATTAAAGTTTTTATTATATCCCTCTTGAATATTCATCACTTTGGGACCAAATTCATATCTTGTGCAAATTACCGTTACTATTGTCAACTCTCAAAAAGATTTAAGTGAAGCATGAGAGTGCAAATATTTCTTCAAAATTTCAATCTTATCAATTCTCAAAATAATATAAGTGAAGCATGAGAATTCATTTCTTCAAAATTTCAATCAACTCTCAAAATAATATAAGGGAAGCATGAGAGTTCATTTCTTCAAAATTTCAATCAACTGTCAAAATAATATAAGTGAAGCATGAGAGTTTATTTCTTCAAAATTTAGCCACCACCGTGCTAAAAAAGATTTAAGTGAAGCACTAGAGCAACTGCCTAGCTCAAAAAATTTAAGTGAAGCACATAGAGTATTCTAACAAATTATGATGATAAACGTGTGGCTCCCTCAAGATAGGTGTGTTTAGCAAAGATGATTGTGACAAACTAAAAAGTAAACAAAGCAAAGACTCATATAATACAATATGCTCCAAGCAAAACACATATCATGTGACGAATAAAAATATAGCTCCAAGTAAAATTACCGATGGTTGGTAGAAGAAAGAGGGGATGCCTTCCGGGGCATCCCCAAGCTTAGACGCTTGAGTCTTCCTTGAATATTACCTTGGGGTGCCTCGGGCATCCCCAAGCTTAGGCTTTTGCTACTCCTTATTCCTTCATCCATCGTGATCTCACCCAAAACTTGAAAACTTCAATCACACAAAACTCAACAAAACCTTTGTGAGATCCGTTAGTATAACAAAATAAATCACTACTTTAGGTACTGTTGCAAACCCATTCATATTTTATTTTTGCATTATACCTACTGTATTCTAACTTCTCCTTGGCTTATACGCCCATATACAATCCATAGTTCCATCAAAACAAGCAAGCAACACATCAAAAACAGAATCTGTCAAAAACAGAACAGTCTGTAGCAACCTATTTAAAATCCATACTTCTGTAACTCCAAAACTTCTGAAAAATTATTACAACGTGGTAAATTCATATACCAATACTGTGTAAAAATTTCAGATTTTTTTGACGCTCCAGTACAGAAAAAAAAATTAGGGCACTAAACGCAAAACTTTTTGTTTTCCAAACAGCATCAATTATATTATCTTCCAAATCATTCCAAAGGCTTTACTTGGCACAAACACTAATTAAAAACACAAAAACACAATCATACCAGTAGCATAATGGTGAAAACACACAATAACAGAAAAAAAATTATATTATTCATTGGGTTGCCTCCCAACAAGCGCTATTGTTTTATGCCCCTAGCTAGGCATAATGCATAATTTCAAGTATTGTCATCTTTCAAGTTGATTCCATAAGTGGCCCTAATAATGGATTAATATGGTGCTTTAATTTTATTCCTAGGGAAATGTTCCATACCCTTTTTCAATGGAAATTGAAATTTTATATTCCCTTCTTTCATATCAAAAACGGCACCTATGGTTCGTAAGAACGGTCTACCAAGTATTATTGGGCAAGAAGAATTGCATTCAATATCAAGAACAATAAAATCAACGGGCACATAGTTCCTATTTGCAAGAATAAGAACATCATTAACCCTACCCAAAGGCTTTTTAATAGTAGAATCCGCAAGATGTATATTAAGAGAGCACTCATCTATATTGGTAAAACCTAGCACATCACATAGAGATTTTGGAATTGTGGAAACGCTAGCACCCAAATCACATAAAGCATTGCACTCATAATTTTTAATTTTAACTTTAATGGTGGGTTACCATTCATCATATAATTTTCTAGGAATTGAAATTTCTAGTTCAAGATTTTCTTCTAACGCTTTCATCATTGCTTCTACTATATGTTTAGTAAAAGCCTTGTTTTGCTCATAATCATTGGGTGAATTTAGCATGGATTGTAACAAAGAAATGCACTCAATCAAAGAACAATTGTCATAATTAAAATCTTTGTAATCCAAAAGAGTGGGCACATCGCTATTTAAATTTTTTACCTCTTCGAACCCACTTTTATCAATTTTCTTATCTGGATTTTCACCCTCCGAATTATGGGAACGCCTACTAGCTAAAGTTGACTCTTCTTCAGTCCCCTTTTCATCAAGTTTTATATTGCTAAACAAAGAATCAATAGATGAAACACCAATCATTTTAATATACTCATCATTACTACGTTCTAATGATTCCGGCTTAGCTGCCATTTGATTTACTAGCGTAGCTTGTGCATCAGAAATTTTTTCTAGCAAATTTTCAGTAAGAGAAAATTGGGATTGAAGATTAGCAACTTCTTTGCTAACATTATCGAGTTGTTTTGCAATAGCATCCAATAAAATAGAGTGTTCTTTGAGTTCCTCGGTAAAAAAATTGTTGTGCTCAAACTGCGTAGTCATGTAATCTTTAGTATTTTTCTCAATTCCGGACAAAATTTTATAATAAGAAGTATCATGAAAATCTTCTTGAGGCATCATGATTAGACAAACAAGAAAGCAATCAAGCAAACAAGCAAACAAGAAAAAGGCAAACGAAAAATATTTTTGTATTTTTGTAAAAATGTTTTAGAAGTGGGGGAGATGAAAACGTGAGGCAAATGGCAAATAAAGTAAATGCAAAGAGATGAGAGTTTATGCAAAGGTACTTGATAGATGTTGATGATGTCTCCCCGGCAACGGCGCCAGAAATTCTTCCTGCTACTTGTAGCTTGCGTTGGTATTATCCCCGAAGAGGAAGGGATGATGCAGCACAGTAGAGATAAGTATTTCCCTCAGTTATGAAACCAAGGTTATCGAACCAGTAGGAGAATCACACAACACCTCGTTAGCAGTACCTGCACACAAACAACAAACCCTTGCACCCAACGCAAACGAGGGGTTGTCAATCCCTCGGCGGTAAATTGCAAGATTAAATTGTATGTGATAGATTGATAGATTGAAACAAAAATACAAAATAAAATAAATAAAAGAAAATGGCAGCAATATTTTTAGGGTTTTAGTAATATGATTTCGATAGACCCGGGGGGCATAGTTTTCACTAGAGGCTTCTCTCAAGAAAATAACATACGGTGGGTAGACAAATTACTGTTGGGCAATTGATAGAAAAGCAAATAATCATGACGATATCCAAGGCAATGGTCATGTATATAGGCATCACGTCCAATACAAGTAGACCGACTCCTGTCTGCATCTACTACTATTACTCCACACATCGACCGCTATCCAGCATGCATCTAGTGTATTAAGTCCAAAAAAGAACGGAGTAACACCTTAAGAACGATGACATGATGTAGACAAGATAAACTCACGTATGAATAAACCCCATCTTTTTACCCTTAATAGCAACGATACATACGTGTCATGTCCCTTTCTGTCACTGGGATTGAGCACCGCAAGATCGAACCCATTACAAAGCACCTCTTCTCATGGCAAGATAAATCAACTCAGTTGGCCAAACCAAATCAATAGATCGGAGAAGAAATACGAGGCTATAATAATCATGCATAAAAGAGTGCAGCAAAGACGCAAATATATTCATGGATAATCTGATCATAAACTCACAATTCATCGGATCCCAACAAACACACCGCAAAAAGTGATTACATCGGATAGAACTCCAAGAACATCGAGGACAACATTGTATTGAAGATCAAAAAGAGAGAAGAAGCCATCTAGCTACTAACTATGGACCCGAAGGTCTGTGACAAACTACTCACGCATCATCGGAAGGGCAGCAAGGTTGATGTAGAGCCCCTCCGTGATCGATTCCCCCTCCGGTGGAGTACAAATGGGATCTCTCGAGAACAGAAACTTGCAGTGGCCGAAAAAGTATTTCATGGACTCCCCTGAGGGTTTTTGATTTTTTCTGAATTTATAGTGGAGGAATTAGGTCAAACGGAGCTTTGTGGGCCCCACGAGGTACCAGGGCACGCCTGCCCCCCCAGGTGCGCCCTGGTGCCTCGTGGGCACCCCCTGGGGCTTCTGGCCTCCTCCCGAAGCTTCTAGTGTTTATCTTGACCAATAAAAAATCTCCAAAAAGTTTCGTGGCATTTGGACTTCGTTTGGTATTGATTTTCTGTAAAACGAAAATAGGGCAGAAAACAGCAACTGGCACTGGGCACTAAGTTAATAGGTTAGTTTCCAAAAATGATATATAATTGCTGTAAATGCTTATAAAAACATCCAAGATTGATAATATAACAGCATGGAATAATCAAAAATTATAGATACATTGGAGACGTATCAGGACCCCCTACCCCGAGGTCTGCCACTTTTTACACCGACACTGGTGCTTTCATTGAGAGTTCCGCTGTGAGATCAAAAAAGGATCGATGGGATCATCGGCTTACAACTCCGATCTCGTGGGCATGATTCCTGCATCTGAAGCTTCTATCACAGAAGCCGTCGGGACCCCAATCCTAAGTCACACCGATTTAGCATAAGACACATCATATCACTTTGCGGCCTCACGCACGGTAACCCACGGCTACCACCTTTACCTTAGCCGGGACCGTTTGCGTCTTTTGGCTCACGTATATGATTGTGATGCTAGCATCCATATGACAGAGAACCTGGGTCGACATGACTAGTCTTAAACCAAGGTGGCACAAACGTACAGGGACAGGCATAGGTAACCCAGCAATGCACGTGTCGGTCATCAACGTATGAACCCAAGTGGTAGCAAGCTACATGGACTTAAAGGAACAACACGTGACATTTCCCCATAGGGACATACACGGGAGCAAAGAAGGATACATGCCGGTCAATCCATATTGAGTTCCCATAAAAATATTGGCCATAATTAAATAAGGGAAATTGCATTTTCCTATTTAAAGCCAATATTGCATTTTGGGCGCTTTCCAAACGAGCTACCATTTTGGTAGCCAGGAAAAATCCCAAATAATTTGTGGAGCTTATCCTATCCATATCTTCATCATTTCCATCAAGAACCCAACTTCCATAGTTCAAATTTTGAGCACATCATCCAATTCTTGTTTCTGGATCTATTTTGAGGTTGTGAAGCAACTATATGTTATATTGCTTCAAAATTATTTAAATTAATCCAGGACCTCACCCCACCTATATTATGTGAGTATGCAAAAATTCACATCATTTTATTTAGCCAATTTCTCCCAAAAATTTCATCTAGCTTCTGTCCAGCAGAAAGCATTGTGAAGGAAGTACCTTCATAGTGCATCCAAATGAGCTGAAATTTTACCGGTACATTCTCACACCCAAATCACCTCCCTACACCAAATCTCAGCCCAATCCATCTAGCTATTTGAGCACAACATCAAAACCCAGCTTCTGTCTAGATTTCTAGTTTGTGAAGGAAGTACCCACAGTTCTTATCCAAATGGCCTCAAATTTTACCAGGGCATTCACCTTGGTAGATCATAGCCACACACAAAAAACCAGATCAATCCCTTCAGCCGTTTCTCCACACGAACTCATCCAAGTTTCTGATCAGGAACAATTCCTGGTCAAATCCCTCACCTCATGGTCGTCCATTTGATTCCAGCCACTTCTAGCACCTATTTGACCTCTGAGTCACGCAAGGGACAAGGGTGTGGATCAAGACGTGCGCCAGAGCGCGTTTTGGTGTGGTGACCACGTAGACGGCGGGCAGAAGCGCGCGCTCTACGCACGGCACCCTCCGTGCGGTCACCTCCCGCCAGCCTTCGCTCGTCCGGCCATGTCCATCGTCTCCGCACCACCCACGTACCCCCTCTGGACCCTTCTCCCCCTTCGTCTTCTCCCTCATTGCGCCATGGCGAGCCCCGCCACCGTACTGCACACCCGTGACCGCCATCGTCTTCTCCATGTTCCTTCTCTCCCTTGGCCGTTTCCTCGCCGTCGCGTCACGTCGTGCTGTACCTCGTCAGGTCGGCACCGCGCGCGGCCAAGGCCAGCTTGTCGCGAGCAACAGAGCTCTGGCCAGCTCATCCCGAGCGGCCGAGCCTATCCACCCGCGCCGGCCGCCTATAAATAGGCCCTTCCCGCACTCCTCGAGCTCACCAGCAGCCTCTCCACTCTCCTCTAGCCCCCCGAGCCCTCCATTTGCCTCCAGAGCTTCTCCTTGCTAGCCACGGCCACCATGGCCGTCGCCCTTGCCCGCTCAAATTTGAGCGAGCGGAGCCCTCCCTCTCCACTCTGCCACCACCAGAGACCTCCACCTTCACCGTAGAGCTCGCCTCGCAGCCCCTTTCTTCCTCTCGTGCCCGGTGCCGTGCTTCCCATCGTCAGCCGACGCCATTCTCCGCCACGGCCGAGGCCCACCCTGTTCCCAGGCTCACCGGCGAGCGTGTGCCCTTCAGGCGGGTGCGCCTCGTTCCACTGAGCACGCCGATGGCAAGAGCCCGGCCGGAGGTGGCCCGTGCCGCCGGAGGTCGCCACCGGAGCGCGCGGCTGCTCTCTGTCCCGCAGGCGAGCGCGTGGTTGAAGACGACAACCCCCCTGCCAGTGGGTCCCGCTTGTCGGCCTCACGCGTTGACTCAGCTGACCCAATGACTGATGGAAATATGCCCTAGAGGCAATAATAAAGTTGTTATTATTTTATATTTCCTTGTTCATGATAAAGGTTTATTATTCATGCTAGAATTGTATTGACCGGAAACTGAAATACATGTGTGAATACATAAACAAATACCGTGTCCCTAGTGAGCCTCTACTAGACTAGCTCGTTGATCAAAGATGGTTAAGGTTTCCTAACCATAGACATGAGTTGTCATTTGATAACGGGATCACATCATTAGGAGAATGATGTGATGGACAAGACCCATCTGTTAGCTTAGCATATGATCGTTCTGTTTATTGCTACTGCTTTCTTGAATGTCAAATACATGTTCCTCCGACCATGAGATCATGCAACTCCCGGATACCGGAGGAATACCATGTGTGCTATCAAACGTCACAACGTAACTGGGTGATCATAAAGATGCTCTACAGGTATCTCCGAAGGTGTCTGTTGAGTTGGCATGGATCGAGACTGGGATTTGTCACTCCGTGTTTCGAAGAGGTATCTCTGGGCCCTCTCGGTAATGCACATCATAAGAAGCTTGCAAGCAAAGTGACTAAGGAGTTAGTTACGGGATGATGTATTACGGAACGAGTAAAGAGACTTGCCGGTAACGAGATTGAACTAGGTATGGAGATACCGACGATCGAATCTCGGGCAAGTAACATACCGACGGACAAAGGGAATTACGTATGTTGTCATTGCGGTTCGACCGATAAGATCTTCGTGGAATATGTAGGAACCAATATGGGCATCCAGGTTCCGCTATTGATTATTGACCGGAGAGGCGTCTCGGTCATGTCTACATCATTCCCGAACCCGTAGGGTCCGCACGCTTAACGTTCGTTGACGATATAGTGTTATATGAGTTATGTGAATTGGTAACCGAATGTTGTTCGGACTCCCGGATGAGATCCCGGACGTCACGAGGAGTCTCGCAATGGTCGAGAGGTAAAGATTTATATATGGGAAGTCATATTTTGGGTTCCGGAAAAAGGTGCAGTTTTTTCGGTATTGTACCGGGAAGCTTCCAGAAGGTTCCGGAGGATTCCGGAGGGGTCCGGAAGTCCACAAGTGGGTCCACCACGTCCCAAGGGCTGGCATGGGCTAAGGGGAGGCGCCCTGGCCTTATTGGGCCAGGCGCACCAAGTCCTCAAAAGCCCACACAGCTAGGGAAGGAAAAAAGGAGAGTCCTAGTAGGAATAGGATTGGACTTTGGAGTCCAAGTCCACGTGTGTACTATTCACGTGGTACTCTTCACGTGGCACTGTTCACGTGGCACTATTCCTTCTACTCCAAGCCCCTACACATATATAAATAGAGGAGAGGGGGCGCCCCAAACAAGACACAACATTGTCTTAGCCGTGTGCGGCGCCCCCCTCCACAGTTCCGTCCCTCGGTCATATTTTCGCAGTGCTTGGGCGAAGCCCTGCGGAGATAGCATCACCATTACCGTCACCACGCCGTCGTGCTGCCGGAACTCATCCACTACCTCGCCGTCTTGCTAGATCAAGAAGTCGAGGACGTCACCGAGCTGAACGTGTGCTGAACGCAGAGGTGCCGTACGTTCGGTGCTCGGTCGGTTGGATCGTGAAGTTGTTCGACGACATCAACCGCGTTGTTCTAACGCTTCCGCTTACGGTCTACGAGGGTACGTAGACACACTCACCCTCTCATAGCTATGCATCTCCATGGATAGATCTTGCGTGTGCGTAGAATTTTTTTTTGTTTTCCATGCAACGTTCCCCAACAGTGGTATCAGAGCCAGGTCTATGCGTAGATGATATGCACGAGTAGAACACAAAGAGTTGTGGGCGGTGATCGTCATACTGCTTACCACCAACGTCTTATTTTGATTCGGCGGTATTGTAAGATGAAGCGGCCCGGACCAACCTTACATGTCCACGTACATGAGACCGGTTCCACCGACAGACATGCAACTTGTTTTGCATAAAGGTGGCTGGCGGGTGTCTGTTTCTCCTACTTTAGTTGAAACGAATTTGACTGCGGCCGGTCCTTCTTGAAGGTTAAAACAGCAAACTTGATAAATCACCGTTGTGGTTTTGTGCCGTAGGTAAGAACGGTTCTTGCTAGAAGCCCGTAGCAGCCACGTAAAACTTGCAACAACAAAGTAGAGGACGTCTAACTTGTTTTTGCAGGGTATGCTGTGATGTGATATGGTCAAGACATGATGTGATATACGTTATTGTATGAGATGATCATGTTTTGTAATTTATCGGCAGCCGGCAGGAGCCTTATGGTTGTCTCTTTATTGTATGAAATGCAAGCGCCATGTAATTGCTTTACTTTATCGCTATGCGTTAGCAATAGTTGTAGAAGCAATAGTTGGCGAGACGACCACGATGCAACGATGGAGATCAATGTTGTTGGTGCAATAATTTGCCTCCTTATGTTTTGGAGATTGTTGACAAACAGTGAGGGACTGATGTGTTTGCTAGTGCACACAGAGTAACATGTCCTTGGAGTTAAGAGGAGTTTTGGATTCACAACTCCGAAGATTATTCCCTGTGTAGCAGTGAATGTTATCTCCGAGGGTAATGATGACAAGAGTGACCCCTCAAAACTGCTGACGTGAAGCATTTGATTCGGTGCCTGTCCGAACGAAGTGACTGCAGCCGAGGAAATTGAGGACGAAGAGAAGACGTAGCATTCTTTTCGCTGTTTCTTTTCTCCTTATTGAGTCATAGGACCACCGTACTATTAAGAGGGGTGTAGCGTTCGAAGCTTTTGATTCTCTGATGCTAAACCCAAATCCTATGAAAGCTGTGAGAGAAATATCTTTGTGTTCCGAGCAAATACTTGCCAGCAAGAGACTGTGATCTTCTTCGTTGCGAGAGATTTGTCTCTGACCGAGGAGTTAGCATTACTTGTTCCTCAAGTAATGTTACCATTGCTTCCAAATCCGACCGTTGTGAACGTGTCGGTTGGCCATTGGCTGGACCACGTGTCCAAAATGGTCATTTCCCATCAGGGAAGGCTGCGGCTATAAATAACCACCCCGCGCCGGCGTTGTCCGGTGGCTGCTCCGTTTGATTCTGAGAAGATTGTTGAGCAACCCCTCTCCGAGAGATTTGAGTTTAAAATCCGCCGAGAGAAAACCCTAGAGCCCAAAAATTAGATAGTGGTTCAGCATCACTAGAATCTAAGTCCAGTACGCTCCGCCTATTACTCTTGAGAGCTGCAAACTCTCTAGACGGTTAGGTGTCAATTTCTTCAGAGACCAAGAGTAATTGTGGTTCTCGAAGAAGAAGTCTGTAAAGGTTCGGAGATCGCCTTCAAGCATCTACCACGAGTAATCGGCATTGGTTGACGAACCAATTGTCGAGGAGAAAAGGGCGAAGAGAGTTTATCTTCTGTGTTAAATCACAACCCCTCCAACCAGACGTAGTCCTTGTGCAGAAGGGCGAACTGGTCTACCAAACATCTTGTCGCCATCGAGCATCACTGGTCACTTCTGCTACCCACTTTACATTCGAACTGTGACATGCCATATTTCAATCATGTGATTTACCTCGGTACATGTTGTTAGTTTCCATTCGGTAGTTTGTATTCGCTCACTGTTTACTGTTTTTCATTCGTTCCGCTGCTGGGTTCCGAGAGTTTTAATATTTCCGAGAAAATTTTAAAACTCCCATTCACCCCCCACTCTGGTAGACATACTTCGATCCTACAATTGGTATCAGAGCAAGGTACTCCTTGACTCTGCTCATTTTGGTCTAACCACCTTGGAGTTTAAGTATGTCTTCAGTGAGCTACAAGTCGCACCTCAAGATTCCCATCTTCGATGGGACAGACTACCCCTTCTGGAAGGAGAAGATGAAGATCCGTCTCCGAGCTATTGATGATGATATGTGGAATGTGGTGCAGAATGGATTCACAGTTGAAGTGCCCCAGGTCCCCACTGACCACGAGAAGAAACTCAGTTAGATGGATGCTCAAGCTAAAGATGAAATTGGTGGCCATCTCTCTCGTGCTCAATTTCTTCGCTACCGTCAGTGTGAAACTGCAAAGGATTTGTGGGACATTCTCGAAAAGATAAACGAGGGTGTTTCAACTCAGAAAGAAGATCGCATTGATACACTTCGGGCCAAGTTCAAAAGGTTCAAGCGAATTGTAAATGAAAGCTGTCAGCAAACTTTCGATCGTCTGAGTGACATTGCAAACGAGCTACAAGGTATCGGCGCTAAAGACATCACTGATCATGAAGTTGTGAAGAAGTTGCTCCGATCCCTTGACAGTTCGTTCGACACTCTTGTCCTAATGATTCGGGAACGAGCTGATTTCAAAGTCCTCGACTCTGCTGATATCATGGAAAGGCTGAACACCCACGAAGAACAAGAAGAAGAGAAAAGAGATCTCTATGGCTCAAATCACCGAAAAAGTCATGCTCTCAAGGCTGTGTCTGATTCTTCCTCGGAAGGAAATGCCGATGAAGAATCAGATGACACCGAAAGGATTAGTCAGGATCTCGCATTGATCACGAAAAGATTCCAGCGTCTTCATAGGAAAAATCAGTTTCAGAAGAAAGGATCCAGTAACTCTGGCGGCTCCAAATCTTCTTCAAAGCCATCAGGAGATTACACCTGTTTCAAGTGCAGAAAGCCAGGTCATTTCATTTCGGACTGCCCTCTCTGGGAAGCTAAAATCTGTGCAAGTGGAAGATATGATTCAGGAAACCATGGCAAAAGCAAGAGCAAAAGCTACGACTCCGATGATGAAAAGAAAACGAAGAAGTTCTTCAAGAAGAAGGATTCCTCCAAGTCCTCGTCAAGATCTTCCTCGAAGAATCCCTCCAAGTCCTCGTCCAACCGCAAGAATACTTCACGCAAGGCCAAGGCGTACATCGGCAAGGAAATGGATTCCAAAGAAGAAGCATCCTCTGACGCCGAAGAGATTGATGAATCAGAGGAGGACTCCAATTCCGGCATGGCGGGCATAGCATGTGGCTCCGCTCCAGCAATGAACTTCTTCGAGAATCATTCAAGCGACAACGAGTCTCCTGAGTACTGCTTCATGGCCAAAGCCTCGAAAGAAAAGGTATCCTCCAAACATCACAAGGTTCACTCCAGTGATCAATATTCTTCTGATGAGGATGACCATGCTAAACTGATAAAAATTGCCCATATTCAACAAAACTCTCTCAAGAAAATTGAGAAAACCCTCAGGAAGACTGAAGGGTTGTTGGTTGAGGAGATGCAGAAAAATCAGTTGTTGACTGAAGAGCATTCTGCTCTCGAGTCTCGAATGAAAGAACTATCAGATCATCATGATTTTCTCTCAGCAGACCACGAAAGATTGACTTATGATTACCTGAAACAAAAACAGGAACTTGAGTCGCTGAGAGAAGCTCATGATGACTTGATCAGGGAAAATTCTCTTCTCACCCAACAACTCAAAGAGAAACCTAAAGTGTTTGTACCTCCCTGCTTAAAATGTCTCGAACGCAGTAATGCTGAATCAAATGCTGAATCTTCTGTGAATGCTAACCCCTCGGTCGAGGAAAATGGTTCTGTTTCTGATGAAAATGCTAGGTTGAAGGATCTTCTTCGGACAGGAATGTTCAAGTCTCTCAAAGGGCATCAAACCCTGTGTGATGTTCTGAAGAAATCCATTCTTCACAAAAACCCCAGGAAGGAAGGTATCGGTTTCGAAAGGAAACTAAATGAAAATGGCTCCTACTGGGAACCAGATCAATATCCTCGCACTGTGTGGGTGCCTGCTAAGAGCAAAACGCTCGATCCAGCTTTACTTTCGGGATATGACTCGCCGATCCCCGAATATTCATACGATGATTCTCTGGACAACTATAAGTTGTTCAAAAACCAACGTGGTGAAGCTGTTGCTCGCTATGTTGGACCGAACAGCAGGAATGGGCCTCCAAAGGAAGCTATCTGGGTGCCTAAGAAAACTATCGAAGCATTACCTGTTACTAGACTACTAACCATGCAGGAAGAAAATGCACGATATATTCTGGAAAAGATTCGACAGAATGAGTACATGCTTGTATCTCCCAACCACTATACTCATTCGTCTGGAAGGAATTTCAATGCGTACTCTTTCGATTATTCTCGTACTCATTCAAATTACAATTCACATGACTATCGAGAGAAATCATATCCTGCACGCTCATATGTTTCGAAGCCACCTACAATGATGTGGGTGGTTAAGAAAGCCTGATTTCTCTGCAGGACTATGTCGCCGGGTGTACCGAATGGATAATGGATTGTGGATGCACTAGTCATATGACCGGAGACAAGTCGTTGTTTGTCGACCCCAACTTAACTGCTTCATCTGAGAAGTACATTACTTTCGGCGACAACAACAATGGAAAGGTACTTGGGTTAGGTAAAATTGCTATATCCAAGGACAAGAACATTGATGATGTTTTACTTGTTCAGTCTCTTGGATTCAATCTTATGTCTGTTGGCAAGCTTTGTGATCTAGGCATGCTAGTTCTATTTTCTAAATCCAAATGCATTGTCTTCATGGCCACTGACAATTCCTTTGTGTTCGAAGGAAATAGAAAAAGTGATTTATATATTGTGGATTTCTCTAAGGGTCCGTCAGTCCGAACTTGTTTGCTTGCCAAAGCAACCGAAGGATGGCTGTGGCACCGAAGACTTGGTCATGCAGGTATGAGAAACTTGCAGACTCTGGTGAAGAAAAATCATCTCCGTGGTATTCCTGATGTGAAATTCGACAAAGATCGTCTCTGTGCTGCTTGTGAGGCTGGTAAATTGGCAAAGAAGCATCATTCATCAAAAACTGTTATGACCACAACAAGACCACTGGAAATTCTTCATATGGATTTATTCGGGCCTCAAAACTATGCAAGTTTCGGAGGCAGTCATTATGGTCTGGTTATAGTTGATGATTTTTCTCGATATACTTGGGTATTCTTTCTCGAAGACAAAACTTGCACCCAAGACATCTTCAAAAGATTCACCAAGAAGGCTGAAAATGAATATGAAGTGCGAATTAAGCATGTCAGAAGCGACAATGGTACTGAGTTCAAAAATACTCATATCGAAGACTTTCTCGATGAAAATGGTATCACTCATGAATTCTCTGCCGCATACACTCCCCAACAGAATGGAGTTGTTGAGCGAAAAAATAGAACTCTTATTGAAATGGCAAGAACAATGCTCAGTGAGTATAAAACTCCTATTCGTTTCTGGGTTGATGCTATTAATACTGCTTGCCATGTTGTGAATCGTGTTTATCTTCACAAATTCCTTAAGAAAACTTCATATCAACTTATCACTGGCAAGAAACCTAATGTTTCTTATCTACGTGTTTTTGGTGCACCATGCTATATTCGTGATATGAATCATAATTCTAAGTTTGCACCCAAAGCACATGAAGGTTTTCTTCTTGGTTATGGCTCGAACTCGCATACTTATCGTGTCTATAACTCTCACCACGGGAAAGTTATGGAAACGGTAAATGTGCGGTTTGATGAATCTAATGGCTCCCAAAAGGAGCACCTGCCTAATGTGATAGATGAACCTCCGATTTCGGATGCTATTCGGCAAATGGCTATTAGGGATGTCAGACCAGTCGAAGGAAATGTACCTGATTCTTCCGATGATGATGCTCCCATAGCTCGACGAACACGCCAAGCTGCTGCCGAAGCAAATGCCACTCCGAACACAAATGGCAACCCAAATGCAAATGCAAGTGCCGATCAAAATGGCAATCATGATGAAAATGGCGATACTAATGCCAATCCTGATGATGATAATGAGGAAAATGAAAATGATCATCTCGATGGAAATCCTCACCCACGAGTGGCAAATCGAGTTGACCCTGCATTAATCCTTGAAGATCTTGAAAATCCAGGTTACCGACCCATAACTCGCTCTCGCACTCGTTTGGCTAACTACTGTGGCAGTTTCTCTTTCGTCTCATTGACAGAACCTACCAAGTATGAAGAAGCCATGAATGATCCCGATTGGATGAATGCCATGCAAGAAGAGTTGGTGCAATTCGAATTGAATGATGTGTGGGAATTGGTTGACAAACCGAATCCTAAGAAGCACAATATCATCGGCACAAAATGGATTTTCCGAAATAAGCAAGATGAAAATGGCATTGTTGTGAGAAACAAAGCACGTCTTGTCGCTCAAGGGTATACACAGGTAGAAGGTATTGATTTCGGTGAAACATATGCTCCTGTTGCTCGCCTTGAGGCAATTCGTATTCTTCTCGCTTATGCAAATTACAATGATATTCTGCTTTATCAAATGGATGTGAAAAGTGCTTTCCTCAATGGTGAAATTGATGAGGAAGTATATGTTAGGCAGCCACCTGGCTTTGAAAATCCTCAGTTTCCTAACAAAGTTTTCAGGTTGAAAAAGGCGTTGTATGGGTTGAAGCAAGCCCCTCGAGCTTGGTATGACACTCTAAAGAGGTTTTTGCTCGACAAAGGGTTCAAGCCAGGATCCACTGATTCCACTCTTTTCACTCGTGCTATCGATGGCGATCTATTCGTGTGTCAAATTTATGTGGATGATATTATTTTCGGTTGCACTAACAATGCTTGCAGCATGGAATTCGGGCGAATGATGTCCGAGAAGTATCAAATGTCTATGATGGGTGAACTTAAGTTCTTTCTCGGACTGCAAATTCGTCAACAGGACAATGGAATTTTTATATCCCAGGAGAAATACCTGAGAGAGTGTCTTAAGAAGTTCAAAATGCAAGATTGCAAACAGAAGGGTTACAAAACTCCCATGCCCACAAATGGCCAGCTGGACGCAGATGTGTACGGAAAATGCAGTCAGTTGCGGACTCGGCTCAGCGTAGCCTGCCTGACGGAGATGATATTGTATTGGGCACTGCTGATGAATCGAAAGCTCCAAATGCCAAGGGCCCAACGGTAGGCCCGTCAACCAGCAAGAGAAAAAGGGCCGAACAGAATGACGACGAGCAAGTAGAAACTGCTCCGAAGAAAAAGAGGGGTGGCAGACAGGCTCTCACAAACACAGCAGAATATATCTCTCATGATCGATACAACACAGTTCCAGGCGAATCAAAACACGATCGAGATACACGACAGCAATGGATTCGACGCCACTGGGTGCGCAAATGGTTAAACTATGAGTTCGTTGGTCCTCGTTTTGCTCAGAATTTTGCGTTCCATCCACCGTGGGGTGACTGCCGAGAACTTTCTCTAATCAAGTCTAATGGACCTCAAGAAAGACCACCTCCTCCGGCAAATGCTCATGAGTCTTCCCTTCGCACTCCTGCCTCATATCCCGATGAGCTTGCCAAGCGTCAACGCAATGCCGTCAAAAGAGCTGAGAGGGCTGAAAAGAAAAAGGCTCGAGAAGCAGAAAATCTTCGTCTTCTCAAAGATGATGTGGAAAAGAAAAAGGCTGAAGGGATATCTGAAGGACGTACCAAACACAAGCATGATCCTAATGCTGCTGCTTCAAAGAGAAAGCATGCACCGAAGAAGAAAAAGGCTGTACCAGCAGATGAAGCAAATATGGATGATTCCTTGGCTGATGAAGATGATCCTCCGCTCACCAAAGAAGAGGTTGCTGCTACTCTCAGCGAGGATGTGAACATTACCACTTCAACCGTGCTGCCTGATCTTCGGATCAATTTAGCCTCATCGAAGAAAATGCCAGCCAAAAAAACGCCAGCTACCACAGTCACCATGAAACAGCACGTGAACACAACTCCTCATCCAGATGCAATTAACTTGAAGGATTTGGTAGTTGATGCTCCAGTGAATGTTGCGAAGCCTGGCGAAAACATTCCCAAACCTGAAATGAAGAAAATCAAGGCGCCTATCGAGCAAACTGCTCCTCAATCCTCTGCTCCAAAGGAAAAGGTTGCTAAATTTGCTCCTACGATGACTCAACCATTGGCTTCTAAGCCGCCTTCCGAGCAAGTTCCTGCTCCTGTTCAGACTGCTCCCTCTATCAAGTCAGATGCACCTCATTATTATGATCACATATTCATCATGGAGCAGCTCGATAAGTTTGTGGAGAACCCTTTTGATGGAGAAGTGGCATCTTTGCCTATACCTGCCGAAGTTATTACTCAAGCAACTTCCGTAGTGCAAGAACTGAGAGATGATGCAGTTGAGATTAATTCTCTCTCTGCCGAACTGATGGATCTCAATGAGCGAATGAAAACCGCCTCATCAAAATTTATCATCAGCACACTCGAAGATTCCTACAAGGATATCAACCGAGCCATGAGTCTTCTACGAAGCCGAAGGTTGCGCTTTCACACAGATCTCGATGAAATTGTTCGGAAAATCTGTGATGAACATCAAGCCAAAGTTACTGGCTACAATGATCTGGTAAAGGGTCACATTGATCATGTTGCTAAGCAGAAGATCAAGCAAAGAAAGAAAATAGCGAAGAAAAATGTACCTCCTGTTCCAAAGGAACCGTCGCCTGTCCGTCAAGATGCTCAATCCCAGAAAGAAAAATCTCCTGAGCCTGCTATTCCTTCGCCACCACCTGTTAAGGACTCGGATGCTCCTCCCTCGCCAAGGCCAACTGAATCAGTGCCTGTGGCCTCCCCTTCTCGGGCTGAAATTCCCTCGCAACACGTTGCTTCTGAGGAAGGTGAAATCCCTCGCTCCGAGCCCCACGCCTCTCCAGCTCAAGAGGAGCCGCAAGTTTCGGTTCCAGCTGTCGACGAGCAAAATAAAGTCCCTCTGGAACAGTCTCAGCCTCCTCCAATGGATGTTTTGGCCTCGGTGCCCAAAGTTGATGAACCTGCTCCAGTGCCAAGCGCCCCTGGTGCACCATCTGTTGTGCCTCATGCTCCCTCTCCACTCAAGTTATCCATCGATACAGTCGCACGTATGCCAGATGTTGGTCCCTCCGAGCAAAAATCTGTCTCTGCCCGCCGGTCTGACTCAGTTGTATATGGTGATGAGTATCTTTCCCCTGAAGAAGAACTCAAATATCCATATCCCCGTGAAGAATTGCCATTGTTCTCGACAGGCGCTGGCGCAAAAGGACCGCTTTTTAATCGGAATGCGCATCCAAAATTCTTTCAGGCCAGTCCGTATGATGGCCCGCGCACCTCTGAATCGCCTCATTTCTGGACCAAGGAACACGCTATTTATTACTCTTGGGTCCTTTATGAGAGCAAGAAGATTTTTCCTCATGAATTTCTGGACGTTCCTGCTATGCGAAATATTGGTTGTTTTAATCAATTGCTTCAGGATCTGGATGATTTCTGCCTCACAAAGGTCTTTGAGTTCGAGCACCCGTGGAACAGAGAAATCATTCTTCAATTCTATGCAACACTGTACATCTCTGGTGATGAAAAAGATAGCTCAAAATGGATTATGGAATGGATGACCGAAGGAAAACGCATCAAGTGCACTTCGACAGATTTTGTCTCGCACTTCCATTTTCCTCGCTTTGAGCACGGTAACACTAACATTCAAGTTCACAACATTGATGTCATATCGGATGAACTCTTTCGATGCACAATGGATCCCGAAAAGATTCGTGACTACACTGGTCCTCCTCGTCCTGAGCATTTATCATTCGACAACCAGACGCTATTCCATATGCTCTCATACACCATTTGCCCATTGGCTGGTATGAATCCGGACAAATCCATCTCAGATGTTCTTCGCAATGCAATATATGCTATCTCTGAGCGATACATTTTCGATGTGGAAGACATGTTCCTACGTATTCTGAAGGATTCAGCTCAATATCCCTTTTGCATCAAAGTGTTTGCGCCATGGATACAGAAAGTTGTTGATCATGCCATGCGCACAGTGTATCTTGCAAAGGAAAGCCACAAAAGCTTTATTCCTCCTGTTCGCGATACTTTGCAAGTTATGGATGATCTTTCTTCGGGCAATTCGCCTGCTTCAAGCTCGCGCGATTATCACAAGCAATTTGATGGGCCTCGTCTACCTCAGCGCGACCGAAAGATTACGCCTCAACCTCCATCGCAACTTGAAGTGAGTTTGCATACACAACAACTGCTGCTGTAGCATATCGCTGAGGATCGACGCGAGAAAGAACATATCGCCTCCGAGCTGAATGAACTTAACAACCGCACGAGGATAATGCATCTGATAGCTGATGAAAATAAGAAGAGACTCTGGAAATTGCTTCGCAAGTTCTTTACCGAGAAACAACTCCTGAATGTCAATCTCCAAGAGCTCTATGACTACATTGACAAAGGCTTCACTATCGAAGATTTTCAAGATAGGACTCCTTCTCTACCTGCTCGTGAGCCTACAATTGATCTCCTTCATCTAAAGCTGCGTAAATTGCTTGATGAATCTGAAGCCACCTCACCCACAGAGAAACCTACCGAAGGCAATGTGCAGTCTCGTGCTCCTCCTGTGGTCCCTCCAGCTATTCCTTTGTCTGCTCAGCCCCAAGCTCTTATTCTTGAAGGAAAATCTGTTGCCGCTGAAGACAAAGCCATTCCGGTCACTTCCGAAGAGGAAATCACCTCGGACAGCTCATCTGGAGATGCCACCGATTGATCCAAGATCTACGTTTCTTCACTCATGTTATTCGTCACCTTTTTGACACTTGTTGACAAAAAGGGGGAGAATTACATCGAGTCTCGATAGATTTGCTTTTGGTGTTTCTTTTGAGTTTGGTTTCGTTCGAGTTTGCAACTTTTGGTCTATGTCCTATCCGTACTATGTTGTAAAACTCGATAACTTATGTGTCTTGCACCATTTCTCTCGAAGTATTTGTCTCGAAGTATTTGTTTTGCAGGTGGAACTATTATCAGAAATTATCGTTGGATGCACTAAGATCTCGATGGATTATATCTCATCAGTGCGAATCAAATGTCTCGAATGATTGAAATTTCCTCCATATACTTCAATTAGTGCAGGAGAATCTATCTCATATCTTTCGTCCCTGCATACATTTAGGGGGAGTTCATTTCATATTCGAGCAAGTAACTCTTAATCACTCTTGTTTGATTCATTTTACACTTATCTATCTTCACTTCGATGATTATCTGTTTTGTCATCAATCGTCCAAAAAGGGGGAGAAATTTGGTGCAATAATTTGCCTCCTTATGTTTTGGAGATTGTTGACAAACAGTGAGGGACTGATGTGTTTGCTAGTGCACACAGAGTAACAGGTCCCTGGAGTTAAGAGGAGTTTTGGATTCACAACTCCGAAGATTATTCCCTGTGTAGCAGTGAATGTTATCACCGAGGGTAATGACGACAAGAGTGACCCCTCAAAACTGCTGACGTGAAGCATTTGATTCGGTGCCTATCCGAACGAAGTGACTGCAGCCGAGGAAATTGAGGACGAAGAGAAGACGTAGCATTCTTTTCGTTGTTTCTTTTCTCCTTATTGAGTCATAGGACCACCGTACTATTAAGAGGGGTGTAGCGTTCGAAGCTTTTGATTCTCTGATGCTAAACCCAAATCCTATGAAAGGTGTGAGAGAAATCTCTTTGTGTTCCGAGCAAATACTTGCCAGCAAGAGACTGTGATCTTCTTCGCTGCGAGAGATTTGTCTCTGACCGAGGAGTTAGCATTACTTGTTCCTCAAGTAATGTTACCGTTGCTTCCAAATCCGACCGTTGTGAACGTGTCGGTTGGCCATTGGCTGGACCGCGTGTCCAAAATGGTCATTTCCCATCAGGGAAGGCTGCGGCTATAAATAGCCACCCCGCGCCGGCGTTGTCCGGTGGCTGCTCCATTTGATTCTGAGAAGATTGTTGAGCAACCCCTCTCCGAGAGATTTGAGGTTAAAATCCACCGAGAGAAAACCCTAGAGCCAAAAAATTAGATAGTGGTTCAGCATCACTAGAATCTAAGTCCAGTACGCTCCGCCTATTACTCTTGAGAGCTGCAAACTCTCTAGATGGTTAGGTGTCAATTTCTTGAGAGACCAAGAGTAATTGTGGTTCTCGAAGAAGAAGTCTGTAAAGGTTCGGAGATCTCCTTCAAGCATCTACCACGAGTAATCGGCATTGGTTGATGAACCAATTGTCGAGGAGAAAAGGGCGAAGAGAGTTTATCTTCCGTGTTAAATCACAACCCCTCCAACCAGACGTAGTCCTTGTGCAGAAGGGCGAACTGGTCTACCAAACATCTTGTCGCCATCGAGCATCACTGGTCACTTCTGCTACCCACTTTACATTCGAACTATGACATGCCATATTTCAATCATGTGATTTACCTCGGTACATGTTGTTAGTTTCCATTCGGTAGTTTGTATTCGCTCACTGTTTACTGTATTTTCATTCGTTCCGCTGCTGGGTTCCGAGAGTTTTAATATTTCCGAGAAAAATTTAAAACTCCCATTCACTCCCCCTCTGCTAGACATACTTCGATCCTACAAATGTGTCGAGCCGGTGACGATGGAGATCATGACGATGCTTTGGAGATGGAGATCAAAAGCACAAGATGATGATGGCCATATCATGTCACATATTTTGATTGCATGTGATGTTTATCCTTTATGCATCTTATTTTGCTTAGAACGACGGTAGCATTATAAGATGATCCCTTCACTAAATTTCAAGATAAAAATGTTCTCCCCGAGTATGCACCATTGCTAAAGTTCATCGTTTCGAAGCACCTCGTGATGATCGGGTGTGATAGATTCTACGTTCACATACAACGGGTGTAAGCTAGTTTTACACAAGCAGAATACTTGGGTTAAACTTGACGAGCCTAGCATGTACAGACATGGTCTCGGAACACCAGAGACCGAAAGGTCGAACATGAGTCATATAGTAGATATGATCAACATGGAGATGTTCGCCATTGATGACTATCCCATCTCACGTGATGATCGGACTTGGGCTAGTTGATTTGGATCATGTCTCACTTAGTTAACTTGAGGGATGTTAATTTAAGTGGGAGTTCATTAGTAATTTGATTAATTGAACTTAATTTATCATGAACTTAGTCCTGATAGTCTTTGCAAATTATGTTGTAGATCAATAGCTCGCGTTGTAGGTCCCCTATTTTTGATACGTTCCTAGAGAAAGCTTAGTTGAAAGATGATGGTAGCAATTACACGGACTGGGTCCGTAACTTGAGGATTATCCTCATTGCTGCACAGAAGGATTATGTCCTTGATGCACCGCTTGGTGATGGACCTGCTGCAGGAGCTGCTGCAGACGTTGTGAACGCCTGGCAGGCTCGATCTGATGACTACTCGATAGTTCAGTGTGCCATGCTCTACGGCTTAGAACCGGGACTACAAAAGCGTTTTGAACGCCACGGAGCATATGAGATGTTCCAAGAGCTGAAATTGATATTTCAAGCTAATGCCCGGGTTGAGAGATATGAAGTCTCCAACAAGTTCTTTAGCTGTAAGATGGAGGAGAACAGTTCTGTCAGTGAACACATACTCAGAATGTCTGGGTACCACAACCACTTGACTCAGCTGGGAATTGATCTTCCGGTTGAGAGTGTTATTGACAGAGTTCTTCAGTCACTGCCACCAAGCTATAAAGGCTTCGTGATGAACTATAATATGCAAGGGATGGAGAAGACAATTCCCGAGCTCTTCGCGATGCTGAAATCGGCGGAGGTAGAAATCAAGAAGGAGCATCAAGTGTTGATGGTTAACATGACCACTAGTTTCAAGAAAAAGGGCAAGGGAAAGAAGGGGAACTTCAAGAAGAATGGCAAGCAAGCTGCCGCTCCCACGAAGAAACCCAAAGTTGGACCCAAGCCTGAAACTGAGTGCTTCTACTGCAAAGGAACTGGTCACTGGAAGCGGAACTGCCCCAAGTATTTGGCGGGTAAGAAGGATGGCAAAGTGAACAAAGGTATATTTTATATACATGTTATTGATATGTACCTCACCAGTGCTCGTAGCAGCGTCTGGATATTTGATACCGATTCAGTTGCTAATATTAATAACTTGAAGCAGGAGCTGCAGAGTAACGGAGACTAGCTGAGGGCGAAGTGACGATATGTGTTGGAAGTGTCTCCAAGATTGATATGATCAATATCGACACGCTCGTAATACCTTCGGGATTAGTATTAAACCTAAATAATGGTTATTTGGTGCTTGCGTTGAGCATAAAACATTATATTTGGATATTGTTTATTGCAAGACGGTTATTCATTTAAGTCAGAGAATAATGGTTATTCTGTTTATATGAATAATATCCCTCGTGATCATGCACCCTTGTGAATGGTTTATTCTTGTTGAATATCGATCGTAGTGATACACATATTCACAATATTGATGCCAAAAGATGCAAAGTTGATAATGATAGTGCAACATACTTGTGGCACTGCCGTTTAGGTCATATTGGTGTAAAGCGCATGAAGAAACTCCATGCTGATGGACTTTTGGAATCTCTTGATTATGAATCATTTGATACTTGCGAACCATGCCTCATGGGCAAGATGACTAAAACTCCGTTCTCCGGAACAATGGAGCAAGCTACTGATTTGTTGGAAATAATACATACCGATGTATGCGGTCCGATGAATGTTGAAGCACGCGGCGGGTATCGTTATTTTCTAACCTTCACAGATGATTTGAGTAGGTATGGGTATATCTACTTGATGAAACACAAGTCTGAAACATTTGAAAAGTTGAAAGAATTTCAGAGTGAAGTAGAGAATCATCGTAACAAGAAAATAAAGTTTCTACGATCCGATCGCGAAGGCGAATATTTGAGTTACGAGTTTGGCCTTCATTTAAGAAAATGTGGAATTGTTTCACAACTCATGCCACTTGGAACACCACAGCGTAATGGTGTGTCTGAACGTCGTAACCATACTTTACTGGATATGGTGCGTTCTATGATGTCTCTTACCGATTTGCCACTATCATTTTGGGGTTATGCATTAGAGACAGCTGCATTCACGTTAAATAGGGCACCGTCTAAATCCGTTGAGACGACACCGTATGAACTGTGGTTTGGCAAGAAACCTAAACTGTCATTTTTTAAAGTTTGGAGATGCGATGCTTATGTGAAAAAGCTTCAACCTAATAAGCTCGAACCCAAAGCGGAGAAGTGCGTCTTCATAGGATACCCTAAAGAAACAATTGGGTACACCTTCTACCACAGATCCGAAGGCAAGGTCTTTGTTGCCAAGAATGGGTCCTTTCTAGAGAAGGAGTTTCGCTCGAAAGAAGTGAGTGGGAGGAAAGTAGAACTTGATGAGGTAATTGTACCTTCTCTCGAATTGGAAAGTAGCTCATCAGAGAAAACCGTTCCCGTGATGCCTACACCAATAAGAGAGGAAGATAATGGTGAAGATCATGAAACTTCAGATCAAGTTACTACTGAACCTCGTAGGTCGACCAGAGTACGTTCCGCACCAGAGTGGTACGGTAATCCTGTTCTGGAAGTCATGTTGTTAGACAACGGCGAACCTACGAACTATGAAGAAGCTATGATGAGCCCAGATTCCAACAAATGGCTTGAGGTCATGAAATCTGAGATAGGATCCATGTATGAGAACAAGTATGGACTTTGGTGGACTTGCCCGATGATCGGCAAGCCATTGAGAATAAATGGATTTTTAAGAGGAAGACAAACGCTGATGGTAATATCACTGTCTACAAAGCTCGACTTGTCGCGAAAGGTTTTTGACAAGTTCAAGGGGTTGACTACGATGAGACTTTCTCACCCGTAGCGATGCTTAAGTCTGTCCGAATCATGTTAGCAATTGCCGCATTTTATGATCTGGCAAATGGATGTCAAAACTGCATTCCTTAATGGTTTTCTCAAAGAAGAGTTGTATATGATGCAACCAAAAGGTTTTGTCGATCCTAAGGGTGCTAACAAAGTGTGCAAGCTCCAGCGATCCATCTATGGACTGGTGCAAGCATCTCGGAGTTGGAATATATGCTTTGATGAGGTGATCAAAGCATATGGTTTTGTACAGACTTACGATGAAGCCTCTATTTACAAGAAAGTGAGTGGGAGCTCTGTAGCATTTCTAATATTATATGTGGATGACATATTGTTGATTGGAAATGATATAGAATTTCTGGATGGCATAAAAGGATACTTGAATGAAAGACCTCGGTGAAGCTGCTTATATATTGGGCATCAAGATCTATAGAGATAGATCAAGACGCTTGATAAGACTTTCAATGAGTACATACCTTGACAAGATTTTGAAGGAGTTCAAAATGGATCAGTCAAAGAAGGAGTTCTTGCCTGTATTGTAAGGTGTAAAGTTGAGTAAGACTCAAAGCTCGACCACGGCAGAAGATAGAGAGAGAATGAAAGTCATTCCCTATGCCTCAGCCATAGGTTCTATAATGTATGCCATGATGTGTACCACACCTAATGTGTGCCTTGCCACGTGTCTGGCAAAGGGGGTACAAGAGTGATCCAGGAGTGGATCACTGGACAGCGGTCAAAATTATCCTTACTAACTAAAGGACTAAGGAAATGTTTCTCGATTATGGAGGTGATAAAGAGTTCGTTGTAAAGGGTTACGTCGATGCAAGCTTTGACACCAATCTGGATATCTCTGAGTAGCAAACCGGATACGTATAATGGAGCAGTCATTTGGAATATCTCCAAGTAAAGCGTGATAGCAGCATCTACAGTATGACATAAGGATTTGCAAAGTACACATGGGTCTGAATATTGCAGACCCATTGACTAAAATTCTCTCTCACGAGCAAAACATGATCACACCTTAGAACTCTTTGAGTGTTAATCACATGGTGATGTGAACTAGATTATTGACTCTAGTGAACTCTTGGGTGTTAATCACATGGCGATGTGAACTAGATTATTGACTCTAGTGCAAGTGGGAGACTGATGGAAATATGCCCTAGAGGCAATAATAAAGTTGTTATTATTTTATATTTCCTTGTTCATGATAAAGGTTTATTATTCATGCTAGAATTGTATTGACCGGAAACTTAAATACATGTGTGAATACATAAACAAATACCGTGTCCCTAGTGAGCCTCTACTAGACTAGCTCCTTGATCAAAGATGGTTAAGGTTTCCTAACCATAGACATGAGTTGTCATTTGATAACGGGATCACATCATTAGGAGAATGATGTGATGGACAAGACCCATCTGTTAGCTTAGCATATGATCGTTCTGTTTATTGCTACTGCTTTCTTGAATGTCAAATACATGTTCCTCCGACCATGAGATCATGCAACTCCCGGATACCGGAGGAATACCTTGTGTGCTATCAAACGTCACAACGTAACTGGGTGATCATAAAGATGCTCTACAGGTATCTCCGAAGGTGTCTGTTGAGTTGGCATGGATCGAGACTGGGATTTGTCACTCCGTGTTTCGGAGAGGTATCTCTGGGCCCTCTCGGTAATGCACATCATAAGAAGCTTGCAACAAAAGTGACTAAGGAGTTAGTTACGGGATGATGTATTACGGAATGAGTAAAGAGACTTACCGGTAACGAGATTGAACTAGGTATGGAGATACCGACGATCGAATCTCGGGCAAGTAACATACCGACGGACAAAGGGAATTACGTATGTTGTCATTGCGGTTCGACCGATAAGATCTTCGTGGAATATGTAGGAACCAATATGGGCATCCAGGTTCCACTATTTATTATTGACCGGAGAGGCGTCTCGGTCATGTCTACATCATTCCCGAACCCGTAGGGTCCGCACGCTTAACGTTCGTTGACGATATAGTGTTATATGAGTTATGTGAATTGGTAACCGAATGTTGTTCGGAGTCCCGGATGAGATCCCGGACGTCACGAGGAGTCTCGGAATGGTTGAGAGGTAAAGATTTATATATGGGAAGTCATATTTTGGGTTCCGGAAAAAGGTGCAGTTTTTTCGGTATTGTACCGGGAAGCTTCCAGAAGGTTCCGGAGGATTCCGGAGGGGTCCGGAAGTCCACAAGTGGGTCCACCACATCCCAAGGGCTGGCATGGGCTAAGGGGAGGCGCCCTGGCCTTATTGAGCCAGGCGCACCAAGTCCTCAAAAGCCCACGCAGCTAGGGAAGGAAAAAAGGAGAGTCCTAGTAGGAATAGGATTGGACTTTGGAGTCCAAGTCCACGTGTGTACTATTCACGTGGTACTGTTCACGTGGTACTCTTCACGTGGTACTGTTCACGTGGCACTATTCCTTCTACTCCAAGCCCCTACACATATATAAATAGAGGAGAGGGGGCGCCCCAAACAAGACACAACATTGTCTTAGCCGTGTGCGGCGCCCCCCTCCACAGTTCCGTCCCTCGGTCATATTTTCGCAGTGCTTGGGAGAAGCCCTGCGGAGATAGCATCACCATCGCCGTCACCACGCCGTCGTGCTGCCGGAACTCATCCACTACCTCGCCATCTTGCTGGATCGAGAAGTCGAGGACGTCACCGAGCTGAACGTGTGCTGACCGCGGAGGTGCCGTACGTTCGGTGCTCGGTCGGTTGGATCGTGAAGTTGTTCGACGACATCAACCGCGTTGTTCTAACGCTTCCGCTTACGGTCTACGAGGGTACGTAGTCAACTCCCCCTCTCGTAGCTATGCATCTCCATGGATAGATCTTGCGTGTGCGTAGATTTTTTTTGTTTTCCATGCAACGTTCCCCAACAGTGACGTGGATAAGTGTAAGCGTACTTCACGGTTTACGATTTCTGTAGTTGAAAGCGTATTTCTAGAAGTATGTTTTCTTTATTCAACCACCGGCTGAAACCCTTATATTGTGAACGTTCGTCAGTTAAGCGCAGAAAAGCACGGGTTTTAGTTGTTTTTCTGCCTAACGAACGAACGGCCATAATTCTTCAACCGAACTCCGAATCAGGTGATTCCAAAGCCCACGTTCTCGATTCGTCGGGCCCGTTCTGTTGGCATCATTTTCACCATGGTGTAACATTCTGAAAAAGATCATTTTGCCCCTGCCCTATATTCAGACCCTTCGAGAGAGAAACTTTTCCAGCAAATTCTTCCGCGAAGTGATTGCACTTCTCTCCGGTGAATTCCTCGACCCCATGGCAAGCCGACCATCTGATATATGCCCTAAAGCATTGCTCTGTGTTATTCTTGCGTGTTTAAATTAATGTGCGTATGCTTGTGTGCATAGTAGTAATCTGTATGTGATTCGGATGAACCCTTGCTTGCCTTTCTTTGGTGACGGCACCACGCCTGTGTTCTGAGCTGCTTTCGGCCGTCCGGGGTGGATGCCAACTTTATGTTTCTCTTTTCAACAACTGTCCCGTGTTCTGAGCTGCTTTTCGCCGTCTCGGGCAGCTGTTGAATTTCTTTTTGTAGCAGTGACCCCATGCTCTGAGCTGCTTTCCGGCCGTCTTAACGAACCGCTACATTCTTTTTATCAGCACTGCCTCATGCTCTGAGCTGCTTTTCAGCCGTCTTGAGCAGTGGTTGAGTTATTCCAGTAACGTCCCAGATCTGAGTTGTAAAGACCGTTCTGGTGGCTACTGGTTTATTTGCCGATTTCATGCAAGGGTTCGGATGATCGTAACTTACAGCTAGAGCTTGTAAAGTGATAAACTTGCCATTTAAACATTATTTCACTAATGACTCTTTGTGATAATATATGGAGATAGGTTGTTATGTTTCCCTAGTTGTTACATCATGCTTTGTTACTGTTATTGCAATGTTAAGAAATGTGACTTAATAATGACAACCTCCTCCGTCGGCTGGATCAAGTCATAGTGCCACCGAACCGAGCTCATGAGTGCAGCCACATTTGCCTTTATGGGAAGGCCCTAACTTGGTCCATTGTCTTGTCTCTTATCGGTACCTCCAAAGAGAGAAGATTATGTGTGCGTGCTACCCTGGCCTGGTAGGCGACGATAACCTTGTGAGCCCAAGTTGAGTTGTTTGCCGGCGTCCCCGTTTGGGATAGTTTAGTTTGGCCACGACGGTGGCAAGTGTCAGGAGTGACACAGGGGCCACCCAGGACTTGACCCGGAGGGGGTATGATTGTCGGTGGGACCGTAAGAGTGCCGGGCAATGGACAAGTTTTATTGGAGCAGCACCGGTCCACCCGAATGGGAACAGGTACTATAGTACGAGGCCAGGAGCTCCATAGTGTGGGAAAAGTGCGCAACCTCTGCAGAGTGTAAATCTACTCGAATAGACGCGTCCTCGGTCATGGGACACAGTTCGTACTAGGTCACACTATTTGGTCTGCGTCGAGTCTGGAGGAATGAACCATATAAATTTATTGCTAATACTAAACCAGAGAAAGGTAAGAGTTGTCAGACCTGCGGTGCAGGTGCCCGGACATCGAATGATGTCCAAAGATTGGAGTGTAGCCAAGGGATGGCTATGAGAGAGGGTCGGATGACCGTAAGAACTTGGATCCGGAGGGATCATGTGAATGAAATTGATCAATTGCATTTACTATTATGCTCTACCTTATTGCCATCATTTTAACAGTTATATTGCTAGATAATGCTGCAATAACCTGATAACTAATATTGTTAAGGTAATAAGTACATGCTTGAATGCCATGGATTGCTTTGCTTGGTGTATATGTTATTTGGTTTGCTTGCGAGTACATTCAAAAGTACTCAGCGGCCTTCAACGTGGCCAGGTTCACCTAAGGATCCGTCGAGGAGCCAGAGCGTTCGCGAGCTAGAAGAGTAACCCAGTCAGATCCCTGTGGATTGGAGCCTCTCCAAGTCCGTGCTGCCTTAGTTAGTATTTTTCCACTGCCCCAGCTTTGTAACCATGATGTATTTATTGCAGCCACAATGGCCAATAAATATATTCCTGTTACAGATGTGCTATGTTCATGATACTTGTTGTAAAAGCGCATGCCAGAGTGATTTCCAGGGCTGGTGTGTGCGACGACCGCCTGAATACATTGGTATTCAGGCGGGGCGCCACAACGGATGGTATCAGAGCAGCCAGGTTGACTGTAGGTTACCCTAGCTGGACTTCATTGTCTTGTGCTTAGTAGAAGGTCCAGATGGATTTCAGCCATCTTTGCCAAACTGGCAGGGCTACTATTGATCATAAGGCAATCCCATAAGTTTTTGGCTCCATCAGACCCCCAACTCTCGCGGCCTTTGCCTTCGGTGTGAAATGTCTGCACCAGGCAATGACCCGTGAGCCCTTAACCCCTAGGTAAACCAGATATCCCCACCTTACTTGCTAACCATGGCATTTCTCTTCTCAAATCCAGTTTCCTTTGGGAAATGCCTATAAATTCCATCTCTTCCCGATAACTCTAGGATCGTTGACCAAGCCACTTTGGCTATGGTCGTGCGTCGAGTTTGATGTTCCCTAAGGAAGTAGTAGGAGCTTGACCCCAATTGCTACCAGGAGCATTGTGTGGTTTTGCTTCTAAGTCCTTAGAGGTGCATCGAGTGCGCTAGGCTAGTTATACTAGTGGATCTTTGGCCACGTGTGTAAAGTCCGCAAAATTTGAGCTTTATTTTTGATTTTTCGCGATTCTTGCTTCTTTTCTCGATTCCGTTCTCTTGCCTCGACTGGATCCATCTGCAAGTGCTGCTAAGAAGACCAGCATACCGCTTGGATAATACTCAATAATCCAAGTTTAGTCAGTTCAAGTCAACCACATGATATTCAGAACAGCAACCCCAGAGCTACCAAGTGAAGAATGGGTCAGAGGCAAAATTTGCGTGCAACCGACAAGGCCAGAATATACCCGAGGGAGTTTGCCTCAGAACAGATCACATTTGAGAAGCAGTCAGATGAGTTGTCAGCAATGGACACCAGAAGGGACAAATGATTCCGCCCTCGATACAAGGACTATTCAGTCAGTGGGGTGAACCCTGAGTCTTTCTCAATGGACTTAAGAATCACTTATTACCCACAGAAGACATGTTTCGAGGATGTGAAGGTGCCGAGAGCAACAACAACACTCGGGCAGGTGGATACACATTTCAAAGCATATTTTGGAATTTACCGGTGTATATACAAGTTTTCGGGCACTGTGAAAAATGTCTGCGAGGGATATGGATAAGTTCATAGCTGCCCAGAATCAATGAGAACTTCATATACCTGGAAGCTCAGCTGAATCGAATGGAATTATCCACCAACTGCTTACTACCAGCAACATCTGGTATCCCGGATTAATTATCAACATGAAGTCTGCATCAGTTGTGCAATCTTTAAAGCAGCAAGGATCAGACCAACAGAAGGACAAGCGGTGTGCCCGACCAATGGAGTATCTTCAGTCAAGGTATGGCCTATACCAAGTGGTGGCTCCACAATAGGTAAATTTTGGATACTTCGGAAGAAAGCCAGAATCGGCCACTAGTCCGACGGCGTATCACAACGCAAGGATTTTGGTACAAGGAACCCAGCCTTCCTCCGCAAGCTGTCGGGAGGAGCTTGCGACGCAAGACTCCCCAACTTTCCTCGCTACATCACTTGGTGAGAAAATCTTCTACGGTACGACACCCCCATCTTCCTCAGCCCGCTACCGCGGAAAGCTTCCGGCATAAGGCACCTGACCTTCCACAGTAAGCCACGTGAAGGAGGGCTTCTGAGGTACGACACCCAGCCTTCTTCGGCACACTACCCTGGCAGAAGCTTCGAGCGTAAGGAATTCAACCTTCTTCAATACGCCATCGCGCCCACAACAATCTGGTCAGAAGCACGAACTAGTCCAGACAATGTCCGCCTCAGAACTCAACGGTTATGCAAGGATTTATCCTACCCCTGCATATGTTGTGAGCATGCAGTCCGGTGGATCAGTTCATGCGAGCCACTCGTACACGGGAATGAATGTGTTCAGAGAAACATCGACCCAAATATCAAAGAAGGATATGAACACAGCAACCCCTACGAGATATGCAAGAGAAAGTGGGTATACAAGGCCAACGAGCTATGATATGACCAAGGAGCCGCGCTGGCAGGTCATGACAGGTCTCCAAAATGAACCCTCAAGAATAAAGAAGCTTTGGATAAACCACATCAGCGACGGTCAATAAAGTAAAGCTTCACAGACAAGGTGATATTGCCAGTCCTTGTCAGACTCTTGCATATACGGCCACAACAATGCAGCCAACATGTCATAAGCATCGTGAATACGGGCCATCAACAAAGATAAGAGGCTATGCTCTGAAAGATACACCGGATGCTAGCCATACTATGTTCAGCTCCGTGGTCATAGCAAGGACTACAGAGGATATATAAGGCAGAGCCACCTCGACAAGGGCCAGGGTGTGACTATCTGAATTCACATGGAAGCAAGACATTCAGATAGAATAGCTGGAAGCACATGTACATCAGCACCGATAGCTCGTAGATACCATGATGTCATTGGAATAAGAGATTACTATGCCTGACATTTCAGTTGGGGATACGACGGTAATAGTTCGGTCATGTTGAATGATGGATCACCTAAGGACGAGGTCCGAATGCATGAGACAGAAGGAAACACCTCATACGGAACCCAGAGCCAGACTAAGAATTTTAACAAGATAGAAAGAAAGCCACCCCTAGTCACTCGAGGCCATACGAGCACGTGAGCCCGGTACTCAGAAAGGATGTCTCGCCCTGGCAGTCAGTATACGAAGTATCGCGATGAAACCCGAAGCAGCTAGTTCCAGGCCATGGCAACCAAGCTATTCGTCGGTACTACCCGCTACCCACCGATCCTAGGCAACAAACTACCAGGATGGAAGGTTTGCCTGACAGGAAAGAGAAGGATTCAATGCAGTCATTGAAAAAAAACAGCACCTGAGTCATCAGAAGAGACAGTTGAAAAGGCTAGTAAACCAATGAAGACAAGACCGCTGATGGATCCAAGTCACACACAGGTAAATCCCCCTTCACCGGGAGGTAAGTCCGAAAATCTCGAGGACGATATTTTCTTAAGGGGGGTAGGTTTGTGACACCCTGGTTTTCGCTCCTTTTTTTTCCTTCGCGGGATTTGACTCCCGTCTTTTTTCGATGTTATCGGATTTTCTCTAGCTCTTGGGTATATGAAGATGGTCATTTAGCCTTGCCTTTCCTATCCAACCAGAGATTCTTTCCAGTCCAACCCTGCCACCCAAGATATGTTCTCAGGATTTTGCCGCCGAAACCCTACCTTCCGAGTTACCGGAAGGGAAACCCTGATTCCTTTCGTTACCAAAGGAACCCTAATTTTCCTTGATCTGTTGTCCCCCAAAATTTTCACAATGATCATCCCACATCCATAAAACCAGGATATGTAAAAATATTGCCAAGTCATTTGCAATATTTTTCATTTAAAATTAATTCCTTTTTCTGCCAGTTAAAGGAATTAAATCCAGGAAAATATCTATCCATCTCCAAAGTTCATGAAAACTTGTGGAGATATTCTTTGTGATCATATTGAGCTCCCATAAAAATATTGGCCATAATTAAATAAGAGAAATTGCATTTTCCTATTTAAAGCCAATATTGCATTTTGGGCACTTTCCATAGGAGCTACCATTTTGGTAGCTAGGAAAAATCCCAAATAATTTGTGGAGCTTCTCCTATCCATATCTTCATCATTTCTATCAAGAACCCAACTTCCATAGTTCAAATTTTGAGCACATCATCCAATTCTTGTTTCTGGATCTATTTTGAGGTTGTGAAGCAACTATATGTTATATTGCGTCAAAATTCTTTAAATTAATCCAGGACCTCACCCTACCTATATTATGTGAGTATGAAAAAATTAACATCATTTTATCTAGCCAATTTCTCCCAAAAATTCCATCTAGCTTCTGTCCAGCAGAAAGCATTGTGAAGGAAGTACCTTCATAGTGCATCCAAATGAGCTAAAATTTTACCAGTACATTCTCACACCCAAATCACCTCCCTACACCAAATTTCAGCCCAATACATCTAGCTATTTGAGCACAACATCAAAACCTAGCTTCTGTCCAGATTTCTAGTTTGTGAAGGAAGTACCCTCAGTTCTTATCCAAATGGCCTCAAATTTTACCAGGGCATTCACCTTGGTATATCATAGCCACACGCCAAAAACCAGCTCAATACGTTCACTCGTTTCTCCACAAGAGCTCATCCAAGTTTCTGATCAGGAACAATTCCTGGTCAAATCCCTCACCTCATGGTCGTCCATTTGATTCCAGCCACTTCTAGCACCTATTTGACCTCTGAGTCACGCAAGGGACAAGGGTGTGGATCAAGACGTGTGCCAGTGCGCGTTTTGGCGTGGTGACCACGCGAACGGCGGGCAGCAGCAAGCACTCTGCGCACGGCACCCTCCGTGCGGTCACCTCCGGCCAGCCTTCGCTCGTCCGGCCATGTCCATCGTCTCCGCACCACCCATGTACCCCCTATGGACCCTTCTCCCCCTTCGTCTTCTCCCTCATTGCGCCACGGCGAGCCTCGCCACCGTACTGCACACCCGTGACCGCCGTCGTCTTCTCCCTGTTCCCTCTCTCCCTTGGCCGTTTCCTCGCCGTCGCGTCGCGTTGTGCTGTACCTCCTCAGGTCGGCACCGCGCGCGGCCAAGGCCAGCTCACCGCGAGCAACAGAGCTCCGGCCAGCTCATCCCGAGCGGCCGAGCCTATCCACCCGCGCTGGCTGCTTATAAATAGGCCCTCCCTGCACTCCTCGAGCTCACCAGCAGCCTCTCCACTCTCCTCTAGCCCCCCGACCCCTCCATTTGCCTCCAGAGCTTCTCCTTGCTCGCCACGGCCACCATGGCTGCCGCCCTTGCCCGCTCAAATTCGAGCGAGCAGAGCCCTCCCTCTCCACTCTGCCACCACCAGAGACCTCCACCTTCACCGTAGAGCTCGCCTCGCAGCCCCTTTCTTCCTCTCGTGCTCGGTGTCGTGCTTCCCATCGTAGGCCAACGCCATTCTCCGCCACGTCCGAGGCCCTCCCTGTTCCCGGGCTCGCCGGCGAGCGTGTGCCCTCCAGGCGGGTGCGCTTCATTCCACTGAGCACAACGATGGCAAGGGCCTGGCCGGAGGTGGCCCATGCCACCGGAGGTCACCACTGGAGCGCGCGGCTGCTCTCTGTCCCGCAGGCGAGCGCGTGGTTGAAGACGACAACCCCCCCTGCCAGTGGGTCCTGCTTGTCGGCCTCACGCGTTGACTCAGCTGACCCGGTGACGTGGATAAGTGTAAGCGTACTTCGCGGTTTACGTTTACTGTAGTTGAAAGCGTATTTCCAGAAGTACGTTTTCTTTATTCAGCCGCCGGCCAAAACCCTTATATTGTGAACGTTCGTCAGTTAAGCGCAGAAAACACAGGTTTTAGTTGTTTTTGTGCCTAACGAATGAACGGCCGTAATTCTTCAACCGTAACTCCGAATCAGGTGATTCCAAAGCCCACGTTCTCGATTCATTGAGCCCGTTCTGTTGGCATCATTTTCACCATGTTGTAATATTCTAAAAATGACCATTTTGCCCCTGCCCTATATTCAGACCCTCCGAGAGAGAAACTTTTCCGGCGAATTCTTCCGCGAAGTGATCGCACTTCTCTCCGGTGAATTCCTCGACCCCCAGGCAAGCCGACTATCTCATATATGCCCTAAAGCATTGCTCTGTGTTATTCTTGCGTGTTTAAATTAATGTGCTTATGCTCGTGTGCATGGTAGTAATCTGTATGTGATTCGGATGAACCCTTGCTTGCCTTTCTTTGGTGACGGCACCACGCCTGTGTTTTGAGCTGCTTTCGGCCGTCCGAGGTGGATGCCAACTTAATATTTCTCTTTTCAACAACTGTCCCGTGTTCTGAGCTGCTTTTCGGCCATCTTGGGCAGCTGTTGAATTTCTTTTTGTAGCAGTGACCCCATGCTCTGAGCTGGTTTTCGGCCGTCTTAGCGAACCGCTACATTCTTTTTATCAGCACTGCCTCATGCTCTGAGCTCCTTTTCAGCCGTCTTGAGCAGTGGTTGAGTTATTCCAGTAACGTCCCAGATCTGAGTTGTAAAGACCATTCTGGTGGCTACTGGTTTATTTGCCGATTTCATGCAAGGGTTCGGATGATCGTAACTTACAGCTAGAGCTTGTAAAGTGATAAACTTGCCATTTAAACATTGTTTCACTAATGACTCATTGTGATAATATATGGAGATAGGTTGTTATGTTTCCCTAGTTGTTACATCATGCTTTGTTACTGTTATTGCAATGCTAAGAAATGTGACTTAATAATGACAACCTCCTCCGTCGGCTGGATCGAGTCATAGTGCCACCGAACCGAGCTCATGAGTGCAGCCACATTTGCCTTTATGGGAAGGCCCTAACTTGGTCCATTGTCTTGCCTCTTATCGGTACCTCCAAAGAGGGAAGGTTATGCGTGCGTGCTACCCTGGCCCGGTAGGCGACGATAACCTTGTGAGCCCAAGTTGAGTTGTTTGCCGGCGTCCCCATTTGGGACAGTTTAGTTTGGCCACAACGGTGGCAGGTGTCAGGAGTGACACAGGGGCCACCCAGGACTTGACCCGGAAGGGGTATGATTGTCGGTGGGGCCATAAGAGTGCCGGGCAATGGACAAGTTTTGTTGGAGCAGTACCAGTCCACCCGAATGGGAACAGGTACTATAGTACGAGGCCAGGAGCTCCATAGTGTGGGAAAAGTGCGCAACCTCTGCAGAGTATAAATCTATTCAAATAGCCGCGTCCTCGGTCATGGGACATAGTTCGTACTAGGTCACACTATTTGGTCTGCGTCGAGTCTGGAGGAATGAACCATATAAATTTATTGCTAATACTGAACCAGAGAAAGGTAAGAGTTGTCAGACATGCGGTGCAGGTGCCCGGACATCGAATGATGTCCAAAGATTGGAGTGTAGCCAAGGGATGGCTATGAGAGAGGGTCGGATGACCGAACTTGGATTCGGAGGGATCATGTGAATGAAATTGATCAATTGCATTTACTATTATGCTCTACCTTATTGCCATCATTTTAACAGTTATATTGCTAGATAATGCTGCAATAACCTGATAACTAATATTGTTAAGGTAATAAGTACATGCTTGAATGCCATGGATTACTTTGCTTGGTGTATATGTTATTTGGTTTGCTTGCGAGTACATTCAAAAGTACTCAGCGGCCTTCAACGTGGCCAGGTTCACCTAAGGATCCGTCGAGGAGCCGGAGCGTTCGTGAGCTAGAAGAGTAACCCAGTTAGATCCCTGTGGACTGGAGCCTCTCCAAGTCCGTGCTGCCTTAGTTAGTATTTTTCCGCTGCCCTAGCTTTGTAACCATGATGTATTTATTCCAGCCACAATGGCCAATAAATATATTCATGTTACAGTTGTGCCTATGTTCATGATACTTGTTGTAAAAGCGCATGCCAGAGTGATTTCCTGGGCTGGTGTGTGCAGCGACTGCCTGACTACAGTGGTATTCAGGCGGGGCGCCACAAACCACGAACCTCGAACACTGGAGCAAGGTTACTAATATCCTAAAGGAACGAGCAAACACTATCAATAGGAATAAGTAGATCGAATCTTGGGTCCAAGAACCCAGAAATAGAATACCTATTAACTAAATGGCATCACGAGATGCTTTCGAAAATGATGGCCAGAATTATCACACTGGGGATACAACACATAGGCTGAATCTCTAGGTGGTTCACTTGGGATAACATGGTTTCCTATTAACTTCAATAGATATGTTAAGGTAATGGATTACCTCAACACAACGATTAGTGTGGTTAGTCTGGCCCAAAAGGACACCGGGAACAGGAAGAAAGGATTTGCAAATGCATCAGATTATTTAGAAACCTGGGATAACTCGGACAGCATAACGGCTGTACGGGCATGACATATGAAACATCCTGCAAGACAACTGACAACATAACACTGAATCCTTAAGGAAAACACTGATCCAAGAAGACAACACCTTTTCTATAAGTCTCCAGCATAGTAACTCGTCATCCTGATAGATAGATGAGAAGCCTAGTTCTTAAACCCCGTAGAAAAGAAGAGGGTGACTCAGAATCAGAAGGACACAGGATAAGGAGTAAAAGAGCCTTACGTTCCCTTCCACAATCAATTCCCCTATATAACTAAAACATTTCTAGACTCGACTTCAACCAGTTTGGCTAGGTAATCCTACAGGCAGTCAGGCTCTGATACCAAAGCTGTCGGGACTCCGATCCTAAGTCACACCGATCTAGCATAAGACACATCATATCACTTTGCGGCCTCACCCACGGTAACCCATGGCTGCCACCTTTACCTTAGCCGGGACCGTTTGCGTCTTTTGGCTCACGTATATGATTGTGATGCTAGCATCCATATGACAGAGAACCCGGGTCGACATGACTAGTCATAAACCAAGGTGGCACAAACGTACAGGGACAGGCATAGGTAACCCAGCAATGCACGTCTCGGTCATCAACGTATGAACCCAAGTCTTAGCAAGCTACATGGTCTTAAAGGAACAACGCATGACATTTCCCCGTAGGGACAGACACGGGAGCAAAGAAGGATACATGCCGGTCAATCCATGTGTTCCGGAGCAGTAGCGAACTACCAAGGCTCAGTGGAAGCACTAGGAGGCATTTCCCTGTAGGAAAGGCTACCAAAGGCAGATAACTAGGTGTCAAATCCCACACATACCAATGCATTTCAAAACATACACACAATATGCACGATATGTGTAGATACAACATGGCATCACAACATAACTCTATGACTCAAAGTATTTATTTAAGAGGCTCCGAAGAGCCATACATAGCATGATATTACAATCATGGGTCTCATGACCCAACATACAAAGTCATACAAGAAACGGAAGCATAAACCTGTCTAAGTACAGACAGCTAAAAAGAAAGAAGGCTAGAAAGCCTGTCTATCTACAAGACCCTCCATAGGAGCTAGACCTCTGTCTGGGATTCCCAAGCTAATCGATCAACGTCGAACTCATCGCAGAAACCACTAGTGAGACTAACATCTCCTCTGCAAAACATAAATTAAGCAACCGTGAGTACAAAGGTACTCAACAAGACTTACATCAAACTATCTACATATGCATCAGTATCAACAATGGGGTTGTGGGGTTTAACTGCAGCAAGCCAGCTTTGACTCAGTGGCTATCCTGAACTACGACTACCAGTAACTTCTTTGGGGTGAGAGCGCACACGAGTCCACATAGTAACCAAAGCAATACATCACTATGGATCCGCTCCCGTCTCCCTACGAAAAGGCCATCCATAGCACTCACGCTTATCTTGCACATTTTAGAGTATCCACTTAAAGTTGTCTATGAACCATATAAGTCTCCAAGTACTCCATATCCGAGGACGCAGCTATTCGAATAGATCATTAACTCTGCAGGGGTGTACTTCTTCACACATGTTTCCACCACTTAGCGCCTGTACGCGAAATGTACTTGGCAGACTTCAAGCGAAAGCCGGCGTGGGTGTATACCACGACCTGACTAACCACACAAGACTCTAGTCCAGGTTTATCGCCTATCTAAGGATGAACCCGCAAGGGAAGTCTGGCCAAAGTTTCCATTACGGCCTCAAACGATGTGTACAGGGTTCCCAAGTCCACCTCCACAGATGGTACTGCGCTTGGTACACCGTGCCACAGTGCCTGCCGCATCAAAGCCTACCCCTCCGATCAGCGCTAAGCACGGCCCCCATCACATCCTATAAACACCAGAAACTAGTTGCAACTCCTGGACCGAGATCAGGGCAATTAATAAGTCGAGCGGGGTCATATTTCAGGGCCCATTGTGTGGTAGTAGCTGTTCTTGGATAACATACACATAACTCAGTTCTTAAGGACGGTCTCAATGAGACAACCCACCATGTACTCCTACATGGCCTCTCATCGATACCTTTACCAAAACATGTTCACACACTTTGTTCTCATCAGTAGGACATGTTCACAACCATTCCAATTCATCACCCAGATGGATCAGACCTGACACAACTCTAAGCAATAGCAAGCATGGATGAGTAGGCACAACATGGCTCAAGCAACTCCTACTCATACTAGTGGGTTTTACTATTTACTGTGGCAAAGACAGGTCATGCAGAGGAATGGGTTCAACTACCGCAACAAGTAACAGTTGAATCGTTGTTGTCCTAATGCAATAAAAGAGAGCAGGAGCGAGAGAATGGGATTGTATCGGAATGCTCAAGGGGGGTTTGCTTGCCTGACACTTCTGAAGATGATACTGCACTTTATCAGTGTCAACGGTCACTACGTCGGAAACGTCGACTACCGAGAAGGAACAACACCGACAAACAAAGAAGGAACACAATCAATGCAATGCAACAATATGATGAATGATAATGACATGGCAACATGCTATTGATTGAGCTAATGCAACTAACAACAGATTGGTTGGAGTTGGTTTGAATCAAAGATTCAAATTCAAACTCCACATATGAAGCACCCTTCCTTCCCCACGGATCAGGAGTGATCCACGACTCCTCCCCAGCTTCGGCCAACCACCCCTTCAAGGGCGAAGGGCCAAAGTATTTTTTGGAAAGCGATTCAGACGACGACCAGCCAGCCACGGCCGATGAACCTGATCTTCGAATCGGTTCGGCCGGGCCATCAAACATAGGCCTGTCACGGGATGAAGATACCAAGTCCTCGAGCCTGCGGTCCATAGAGATCGAAAACCCACCCACCTCCCACATCGAGTACTACCCCGATGACTCGGAGCCTCCAGACATCTGGGATCTAGCCTACGTGCAACAATTCCTCGATGAATTGATCAGACAGTTCTGGGCCAGGTTCTTGTCGATCAAGGACAAGTTATCAAACTACCAGGACGCAGATATAATAACAGCTTTTCAGCGCGGATGCAAGGATAAAGGTGTCTCGAACGCCCTCGCCCGCCGCTGTGTACAAACCATCTCAGAATTGTCCGACCTAGTGTCTAAATTCTGCACCATCGAGGATGCTTGGATTGCCAAGAAGAGCACAGATTCGATCTGTGAGCGCAAGTTAAAGCGAGAAAGACCCACACCACAATGTACACCCCGCACAGGGACCGTACCGACCAAGCAACCTCGGAAAAAGAAGAAAACCTCTGCCCTCCCCAGGACCACCCTCGATGGTCTCCTGGATAAACCATGTCCGATACATGCTGTTTTGCTCAATTCCTGCCCAACTCACAGCCTGCGCGACAGCTGGGTAGTGAGGCAAGTGGCAAACCGAGGACCCGCCCTCCTTATGGGCACCCCCTGTCACGCAGACGAATCCTCGGATGAGGGCGAGGTCATGATGATCTACGAGACCTTTACGTCCAACAACCAGCGCAAGCGGGCCCTGCGAGAAATCATCTCCATCCGTCAGGTACCAACTCGGGGCGCGTGGATAGACACACCCATCACCTTTGATCATAAAGATCAGCCGAGGTCAACCCCGAACAGGTGCCCCTCCACCCTGGTCCTCGACCCAATCATGGGCAGCTGCCGTCTTTGAAAAGTATTAATGGATGGAGGCAGCAGCCTAAATTTGATATACGCAGACACTCTGGACAGAATGCAAATCGATAAATCACGCATCGAACAGAGTAGCACCACCTTCAAAGGCATTATACCTGGGCGAGAGGCACGCTGCAGTGGAAAGATAACCTTGGACGTGGTCTTCGGAATTGCAGATAATTATCGATCCGAAGAGATTACGTTCCACATCGTCCCGTTCAGGAGTGGATATCACGCCCTCCTGGGACGAGACGCCTTCTCCAAATTCCAAGCAGTACCGCACTACGGCTACATGAAGCTCAAAATGTCGGGCCCGAACGGGATAATCACCGCCTCAAGCGACCCTGACAAAGCACTAACGGCCGAAAATAAGACGGCGTCACTCGCCTTCGAAACCCTGTCTGAAGCCCTCACGGCCGAGGAACTAAGCACACTATGAGCCAAAGTCGATCGAGATGATATCATCCTCGACAAACGGCCGAAGTCCACCTCATTCAAGCCGGCCGATGAAATAGTCAAATTCCAGGTACACCCCACGGACCCAGCTCAAACGGCGTCCATAGGGGCAAACCTCGACCTAGAAATTGACGAGCCTCTACGAGGTTTTCTTAAGGAAAATTGGGACATATTCGCCTGGCACCCTTCGGACATGCCAGGAATACCCCGCAGACTTGCGGAACATAGCCTAAACATATTGAAAGGGTACAAACCCGTCAAGCAAACACTTCGGCGCTTCTCGGAACCCAAGCGTCAAGCAATGGGCGAGGAACTGGCCAAGCTATTGGAAGCCGGATTCATCCGAGACATAAAACACCCCGATTGGCTTGCCAACTTGGTCATGGTACCAAACAAGGATAGGTCCTGGCACCTGTGCGTCGATTTTAAAGACCTCAATAAAGCATGCCCCAAGGACCCTTTCCCTCTACCACAAATTGACCAAATCGTGGACGCCACCGTCGGGCACGATTCGCTGTGCTTTTTGGATGCCTACTCAGGATATCATCAGATTAAGATGAAGGAATCTGATCAGGCGGCAACAACATTTATCACACCTTACGGGCCGTTTTGCTTCAATACAATGCCCGTTGGATTAAAGAACGCCGACGCCACTTACCAGCACATGATTCAATCATGCCTGGAAAAACACATCGGGAAGACCGTTGAGGCCTACGTCGATGATGTGGTTGTCAAAACCAAACACGTCGGACAATTGGTCGACAATCTCCATAACACATTCGCCAGCTTATGGGAGTATCAAATTAAGCTCAACCCGGAGAAATGTGTCTTCGGAGTACCAGCCGGCAAACTCCTCGGCTTCATCGTATCTAGCTGAGGTACCGAAGCCAATCCGGCAAAAATAAAAGCCTTGGACCGCTTAGAGGTACCAACAGAACTCAAACATGTACAAAAACTAGCAGGATGCGTGGCAGCGCTGAGTCGCTTCATAACAAGACTCGGGGAGAAAGCCTTACCTTTGTATAGACTCTTAAAACAGACAAAAACCTTTAAATGGACCGAGGAGGCCGCGGCAGCTCTGGAAGGCATCAAAGCTCTCCTTGCAACCAATCCTATCTTGGCAGCACCTGGCATATGAAAGCCGATGATATTATACATCTCGGCCACATACCAGGTGGTCAGCGCAGTACTCGTGGTCGAACGAGACATGGAAGGTCACAAGTTCTGGGTGCAAAGGCCCGTGTACTACGTCTCCGAGGTCCTAACCCTGTGCAAGACACGCTATCCCCACTATCAAAAGATAGCTTATGCAGTCTTCATGGCATCTTGAAAACTTTGGCACTACTTTCAAGAGTGTTCGGTAACCGTGGCATCCGATGTCCCATTAAGCGACATAATTAACAACAGGGATGCAACGGGACGTATAGCCAAATGGGCCATAGAGCTCCTACCCTTTGAAATAACTTACCGACCACGTCGAGCTATTAAATCTCAGGTGTTGGCCGACTTCGTGGCCGAATGGACGGAGGCCGAGCTCCCTCGAGAATACATCACTTATTCGCATTGGACCATGTATTTCGACGGTTCCAAAATGCTTGCCGGCCTAGGGGCTGGCATAGTGCTTACCTCACCCACAGGGGACAGTATTCGGTACGTATTGCAAATTATGTATACCGACTCAAATAACGCGGCGGAATACGAAGCCCTGTTGCACAGACTCCGGATAGCAGCCTCCATGGGTGTCCAACGCATGGAGGTCCGAGGTGATTCCAACCTCGCCATCTCACAGGTCAATGGCGAATTCGACGCAAAGGACCCAAAGATGACAGCCTACCGGAATGTCATCGTGCGAATCTTGGCCAGGTTCGAGGGGTTGGAATTTCATCATATACCCCGAGATAGCAACCAGGCCGCAGATATACTTGCCCGAATGGGCACTAAGCGGGAAAAAGTCCCGGATAACACCTTCCTCGAACAGCTCTTTAAGCTCTCCGTAGTCTGGCAAGACGACACATGGACATCGGAATCAAACGACGCTGGACAACCTACCTCTCCCGAAGATGACGAGGGGCTGGATATAGTGGGCGGCTCGGCTGTTCAAAAAACAGCCTCCGCGCACGAAGTTATGGCAGTCATTGCACCATGGACCGAGCCGCTCCTCGCGTACCTGCTCTGCAAAGAGCTCCCCCAAGACCAAACCGACGCACGTCAGATTGTAAGGCAATCTAAAGCCTACAAGGTCCACGAGGGAGAACTCTATAAGATAAGCACCACGGGCGTCCTCCAGCGATGTATCTCCGAAGAGGAAGGGCGATTATTACTTCAGGAGGTTCACTCCGGAATGAGCGGACATCACGCCGCTGCTCGGACCTTGGTTAGCAAGGCCTTCCGAGCTGGTTTTTACTAGCCAACCGCGGGCGCCGACGCCGCTGCGTTAGTACAGCGCTGCCCCGGCTGCCAGGTATTCGCCAAACAAAGCCACATGCCCCCCCGCGGCTCTCCGCACAATCCCTATCACTTGGCCTTTCGCGGTCTAGGGGCTAGATATGGTCGGCCCACTCAAGGGCGGATCAAGAAAGAATAAATACCTACTTGTCATGGTGGACAAGTTTACTAAGTGGATCGAAGCAAAACCAGTAACTTCGGCCGGCGCAGTCCACGTACTGGAATTCATATCAGGGGTAGTACACCATTATGGTATCCCCCACAGTCTCATAACAGACAGCGGGACAAACTTCACGGCCAAAGAAGTGAAAGCATGGTGCGCCAAAATGGGCATTAAGCTCGACTACGCTTCCGTATACCACCCGCAGTCAAACGGGCAAGTAGAACGCGCCAACGGACTAATCCTTAGTGGCATCAAGCCTAGGCTAGTTCGCTCCCTTAAGGAGGCCGACTGCAAATGGGTAGAGGAACTTGACTCCGTCCTATGGGTTCTGCGCACCACACCAAATAGATCCACTGGGTATACTCCATTTTTTATGGTGTACGACGCTGAGGCAGTGCTCCCCTGCGATATCATACATGATGCACCTCGGGTACACATGTACGAAGAGCGGGAGGCCGAGCTAGATCGGCAGGACGCCTTGGACGCCCTAGAGGAGGAACGCAATGTCGCTCGGGCACGGTCCGCCATTTACCAGCAACAAGCTCGCCACTATCATAGCAGGGAGGTTCTTGCAAAGGACTTCAACAAAGGAGACCTCGTCATGCGGCTTCATCCGGAGAAGCAGATGCATAAGCTCTCCCCTAAGTGGGACGGGCCATTCATCATCGACCAGGTCCTCACAGGAGGTGCGTACCGGATTCGAGACCCAGAGGACGGGCATCTAGAACCCAACCCGTAGAACGCGGCACTACTCCGACGTTTCTATGGTTGAAGCTCCGAGAACTACTCACCTCTGCACATACACCACCATGCCTTTCTTTTTTTGTCTTTCTCTTCCTTTCTTTTTCTCTCTTAAAAGACTTTGGAGGCATCCCTTGAGGGGCCTCGAGGAACAAAATCAATACCGCGTGTTCTTTTCAAAACACGCATTATTCCACCTCTTACATACTACTGTCTTTCAAGCCATAATATGCATCGATTTGACTTAAGATTTGGCCAAGGTGGGTTGCCCGGCTCCTGTGCTTGCCCCTTACGTTCCCGATCTTTCGGCTAAGAGGCAAAGGGAGCACCGCTATGATTGTTACTCCCGGGTCATCTGGCGCAGTACCTCAGACGGACAAAGCCAAAAGCTAGCATTCTTAAACGTACAAATTGGTCAGCCATGACATAGAAATAAAGTGGAGGGGGTCTCTCAAACCCCGACCAGGGGCTTCACCCCTGAGGTCACCCGTCTTCAGACATATGTGTTTGACACAACTACCCGAGGAAAGGAACTGTTGGAAGAACTATTTTCCTCGGAAGATGTTTCTTATGTTAAATAGTAATATAACATAACTCTCTGCCTTGCTCTCGTCGCTCGCACCGTATAGCCGGATTGCCTCATCTCCTGAAGCATCTGTTCCGTTCACTTCGGACAGTAGTAAGCAGACACTACTCGGTCACTGATCGAGGAGGTAGAAGCCGATGGCTGGTTGACAGAGTTTACATGCGCAGATTGAATAATGACGTAAAGTACTTTGATACAAAGAGTCATACATTATCGTTTCATTCCACACGGTCTAACCCATCTATCAAGACATCCAAGGCACAGTCCTTTTGTGACGACCGAGCGGCAGGCATAACTTTCTCGTATACGAGACTAGTGGGTATTTCCTCCCCGTCCGGACCCATTGGTCCTACCTTGGCCAGGTGTGGCGTATCAACCTCCGTATACCGGGTCTTGACCATGGCCCATGCCTCCCTCACTCCTTCCCGGCAAGCAGACACCTTCCACGCCTGGATCCGACGCCGAGCTCGCCGCATATGTTTAGCTAGGATGGCCATGTCTTCAGGAACGTGCTCCACTTCGGGCCATAATGCCTTGAAGACTTCCTTCATGGATTTCTGTGCACTTTCGTGCACCTCGGCTAGCCGGGTTGCCATGTCTTCGGGAACCGGACCTCGGTCATCAAGGGGTCGGCCGGACAGCGAAGCTGGCACAAAAGCATGTATTAGCCTACTAAAACATCTCGGCTGAACCCCCAAACTCAAGCAACGATTCTTGAAATAAAAACTTACCACAAATCGTCTCATCGGTTCGACGATTCTTGGCTTCAGCGGCAGCCAGTTGAGCTTTTAAGCTCTTGATCTCGTCCGCCTATCGGGCGTTTTTAGCCCTTAGCGTGTTAACGCTATCCACCCTTTGAGTCACCACATGTTGATTGGCCTGGCGCTGCGACTCCGTATATAGCAAATCTTCGCGGGCCTGCTTGAGATCTCTCTCAAGATTTCCTATGGCTTCCGCTGCTACATCGGATTACGCTGTCAAAGGCCTTCGCTAATTAAGATTCCTATATACAAGACAAAGCACTTACCGTGCGCCTCTCGGGTGAACTTTCTCACCTGTTCCACCTCGGTCAAGGCAGCCTCCAACTTCCCCTTTGCCTGGGAAAGAGCCTCGGATAGCTGATCATTCCTCGCCCGTGCACCCTACACACAAAAAAAAATCCCACAACTTCTTCAGGGTAAAGTCAAGCCTCGCTACGGGCATTGTTGCCCATATCAAGCCTTAGGGGCTACTATCATTGTGGACAGTATGAACAAACAAAGACATAAAAGAAATCTTCGAGATAAAATGAGCTCAGGCTGGACCTTAGCCGCAACCCTTGCGACAAAACATCTAATGATTGATCAAAAACGGCGCGGGTCTCCCCGAGGAACGCATCCACCGAGCTGAGAGCATTGAACTCCCGATCCGAGAAGGCCAGACTCCTTAGAGAGGTCTTCCGCCGCCGATAATTCGCGGCACACTGGATCTCGGAAGGAGTAGCCGAGCTGGTCTCGGAGTCCTCTGGCTGGGGGACTTCAGGAGCGGCTCCTGAAGTTGGGCGCGCTTCTGCTTCCCTGTTTGAAGTTGCCGCCCCTCGGCCCTCGTGCTCGCCGCCACGACGGAAGAAGGCCGCCTACGAAATAATCAAAAAGGGTCAGAGCTTGAGATGACGTTTCAGCAAAATACAACAATCATACGTCACCTGGTGATTGAGGGAGCACTTTCGCCCGTTTCCATGACCTCGGCCGGAGCTTCCTCCGCCTCCTGCGGGCGGTTCCCTTGAGGAGCCATCTCTCCGCGCGAACGTTTCAAACGCCGTCCTTCAGAGGAGAAGTTAGGGGACCAGGGGCTTGGGGACGAGGGGCTCACTTTCGAGTAGAGGAAGAGGGCGTTACCGATGAAGCCGGCCTCGTCCCCGACGTGTCTGGGGTGACGGCAACCCTGGAGCCGTCAAGGCACTCCATATAAATTTTCCTCCCCTCATAGATAAGAACCAGATCCTTGTCCTCATGAAAGAGGGGGTCTTCCGCTCGTTGGTGTGTTTCTGGCTCGGGCACCTTGCTATTTAGAGCCTCCACCCGACGCCTCCATCTCTGCTCGAAACCAATAAAAAGATCGATCAAACGGATTGGCTACTAAAAACAACTCGGGTGAGCAAAATAAAGCAGAAGAACTCACTATGTCAGCCGAATTGTAGTAGGACAGCCCGTCCCAGAATTGATGTCGGGCAAAGTCCTCCGCCGCTCCTTGGTAGATACCGGCCATTACTGTCCCGAAGGCCGCCTGGTCAAAGAAACTTTGTCGAATTGATCGGGAGCAGTCTTCGGTTCCATTGTACACGCACAATGGGTGAGGGCGCAGCCGAAGTGGTTGGACTCTTCGGTCTATCGCCGTGGCCATTATGTCTATTATGGTAAGGCCTGTCCTTACCAGTTGCTTCACCTTGGCGGCCAGCTCGGTCACCTCGGCACCACCTTTTGGGACCAGACCCTGTGGCCTCCAGCTATATCGCCTCTTCGGGGGCTCCGAAGAGAAAGGGGGAAGCCCTGGCCAAACTAGGTCTGGAAGGGGGACATCGTCTATGTAGAACCACTCTGTTGGCCAGACGTCGGTATCCTCCCGAGGTGTGCCTGGCGGGTATTCAGTCCCCTCGATTCGACAAACTTCGGCCGCTCCAACCTCGTAAAGCCTTTCGGCGGAAGAACAGGGCAATACGCAGAAATACCTCCTCCAGAGTCCGAAGTGCGCTTCGCACTCGAGATGCATCTCGCATAGGGTGACGTACCCCACAATGTGCAGAATTGCGTTGGGGGTAAGGTGATGGAGTTGCGGCCCGTAAAACTCTAGCAGGCCTCAGAGGAAAGGGTGAATCGGAAATCCTAAACCGCGCAGCAGGAAGGATATGAAGCATACCCGTTCATCCTTTTGAGGGGAGGGGAAATTCTCTGCGTGCACCTGCCCGTTGATGGATGTTAAGCCTGGGTGGGTCACTCTCAGATCTGAATCCGGCAGGTACCCTTGCCTGGCCAGGCACTCCAGTTGGAAACGCGAGACGGCGCAACTGCCCCAATGGCCCCGGACGGGGCCATGAGGGCGCCTTGAAGAACCTGCGTCGCTTGCCATGGGAAACCCTCAAGGATGGACTGAGCACTTGTGCGGTTTGCTTGAAAGGAGGATTGGGGGTTTGTGATAAATCCGCATGTCCGACTCATGAATAAAAAGGGGGGGGGAGACCGACGCTTCAACGTTTCGCCATAAAGCTGACCCGCTTCCCCGTAAGACACAGTTCCCCAAACATCAGAAAGCTGAGGCCACGCGTGGCGGGGCTGGGCCCACTCGGCGGGATTGTCAATCTTTTCGAGGTCTGTTTGAAGATAAGCTGAGGAGATCATGTACGGAACTTGCCTGCCGAGCCAAAGACTCCGGAACCGAAGTCCAAGAGTGTCGTCCTCTGCGTCGGAGGCCAGTTCAAGGGCTACTGACGGTGTCATGAACTAGGGGGTACTAACCTAGTCGGCCCGCATTCCTCAGGCCGGATGAATGGGCTCTCATTCTTGTTAGGGTGGACTCTGGAAGATACACGCAGGAGAAGAGGTCAAGACCGCATCTACCGAAGACTTGGCGCGTACTTCAAGACTCCTCCTGCCGCCTCCATGCCTAGATACCGACCTTGTAATCCTAGATACCCTATCCGGTGTGTATATAAGCCGAAGGGTTTAGCCCGTAGAAGGGACCTCAACACAACATTATTCACCTAGCCTTAGGACTAGATCATACGAACTCGAGGTAGATCAATTCTGTACTTGATACTTCTCCATCAATATAAACAAGAGCATGACGTAGGGTTTTACCTCCATCAAGAGGGCCCGAACCTGGGTAAACATCGTCTCCCTGTTCCTGTTACCATCTGTCCGAGATCCACAGCTTGGGACCCCCTACCCCAAGGTCTGCTGGTTTTTACACCGACAGTGTGTCTCTCTTAATAGGTGTGATCAGGAAACAATGATTGTAAAGACCAGCAAATAAAACCAAACAAAAGCAAATGATGCTCCAAGCAAAACACATATCATGTGAAGAATAAAAATATAGCTGCAAGTAAGATATACTGATAGTTTTGAAGATGAAAGAGGGGATGTCATCTAGGGCATCCCCAAGCTTAGCTGCTTGAGTCTTCCTTAGATATTGCCTTGGGGTGCCTTGAGCATCCCCAAGCTTAGTCTCTTGCTGCTCTTTATTCTCCTCATATCGCTATCTCACCCAAAACTTGAAAACTTCATTCACACAAAACTTAACAGAACTCATGAGATAGGTTAGTACAATAAAAATAAATCATCCACTCATGTACTATCAAGACAAGATTCATAATTATTTACAAATGATGTCTACTGTATCCTATCATTTCCACAATTTATACCCCCCAATATATGCCAGGGAAACTTTAAAACAAGCAAACAAAGAAAACAAAATAGAATATGTGAAAAATAGAATAGTACGTGAAGATCTAATTAATTATCATACTTCTAATTAGTTATCATACTTTTATTTTGTCGAGAAGCTTGGTAGCTTCCCCAAGTGTTATGCCCATGAACGTACCACCTGTAGCAGAATCTAGAAAGTTTCTGGAACCAAAGTTTAGTCCTTCATAGAAATCTTGCACTAGCATCCAAAGACTTAATCTATGCGCGGGACAATTTTTAAGCATAAGTTTTATTCTTTCCCATGATTGTGCAACATGTTCTTGATCAAGTTGTTTAAAATTCATAATTTGATTCCTCAAAGATATATTTTTTGCGGGAGGAAAATATTTACCAATAAAGGCATCTTTGCATTTAGACCAAGAGTCAATACTATATTTTGGCAAAGAAACTAACCATTCTTTGGCTCTGTCTCTCAAAGAAAATGGAAATAACTTCAATTTTGTAATATCATTGTCCACATCTTTAGTTTTCTGCATATCACATAATTCAACAAAAGTATTAAGGTGGGTAGCAACATCTTCATTATAATTTCCAGAAAATTGATCTTTCATCACAGGATTTAACAAGCCAGCTTTAATCTCATAAGACTCCACACTAGTGGCCGGGGGAGCAATAGGGGCACTAATAAAATCATTGTTATTAGTACTAGAAAAATTGCAAATCTTGGTATTTTCAGGAGTAGACATAGTGGCAACAAAAGCACAAATAGCAACGCAAGATTTTTTTTTTTTGTATTTTTGGAAATTTTTGGCAAGCAAAGAAAAAGGCAAATAAAAAGCAAAAGGCAACTAGACAAGAAAATAAACAAGCAAATAAAGGGTTTGTGTTATGGAACCTGATTTGGTAGATGTAGACTCCCCGACAACGATGCCAGAAATTCTTCTGCTACTCCCGTAGGAGTTGTTGGAGTTCCCCGAAGAGGAAGGGTGATGTAGCATAACAGGAGAAAGTATTTCCCCAGTTAAGAACCAAGGTTTAATTGAACTAGTAGGAGTCAACAAGCTAACAAGATAAGCAACACCTACACCAAAAAAAATAAAAGATTGCACCCAACTTGGCAAGAGGGTCGTCAATCCCCTCATCTTGCTAGTTACAAGATTAAAAGCAAATAGTGGATGTATAATGATATAGTGGAACGGCAAAATAATGAAAGTGAATAAAAGAGCAATTGTGTAAATGCAAGTACCAATAGAGAATGGACCTAAGGGCCATAGGTTCACTAGTGGCATCTCTCTCGAAAGCAGGTAATGTCATGGTAGACAAATTACTGTTGATCAATTGATAGAAAAAACATCATTCATAATTATGATCATTAATGGCATAATCTTGTATAGACATTACGTCTGTGATAACTAGACCGTTATCCAACTGCATCTACTACTATTATTCCACCCCAAAACCGCTATCCAACATGCATCTCAAGGTTTTAAATTTAATGGAAACAAAGAAGCGCAATGAGCAAGATGGCATAATGTAGACAGGAAGAAATATAGCAATAAGATCAAACCTCATCGTTTTACCCTTAGCAGCAACAATACAAATATGTGCCTTGTCCCTTTCTCTCACTGGGATATAGAACACCACATGATTGAACCTACTACTATGCACCATTCTCTCAGAAGAATTAACCATCTATCTTAGCCAGAGAAGACAAATAACTCGGAAAGCATACATAGCTACTCAATTACACATAAAATAAACTTCAAAAAAAATTCAAATACATTCAATGAACAATCTGATCACAAATTCATAATTCATTGTATCCTAACAAACACACCATAAGAATTACATCAGATTGATCTTGGAGAACATGGTATTGAAGATTCAAAAGGGAGAAAGAGAGAGAAAAGCCATTTAGCTACTACTATGGACCCGTAAGTCCTAAAGGAACTACTCACACATCATCATGGAGGCAGCAAGGTTGAAGAAGAAGCTCCCTCCAATGGCTTCCCCCTACAACAGAACTCCGGAACAGGGCTCCTGATGGGATCGCTTCGGAACAGAGGCTTCCGACAGCGATAAAATTCTCTCTGGTCTCGCTCCGAGGGTTTCGATATTTATATGAATTTATGGCGGTGGAATTAGGTCAAAAAGCTGCACGTGAGCCCCACAAGCCCAGGGGGCACGGCCACCCCCCTGGCCGGGCGGCCCGGCCTTGTGGGAGCCTAGTGCCTCATCTCGACTTCTCCTAAAGCTTCTAGTGTCCTTCGTGGTCTAGAAAAAATTGTCAAAATAGGCATCATATTTGGACCTTCCTAGATATGGATTTTCTATGAAACCAAAAACCAACAGAAAACAGGAACTGGCACTAGGCACTAAATTAATATATTAGTATAGAAAAATAATAAAATGGTGTAAAATGATAATGATAGTATATGTAAATGATAATATAGCAGCATGAAACAATAAAAAATTATAAATACGTTTGAGACATAGCACTTCCATGTCGAATCGAATGCGTCAAGTGGAGCACTCATGATGTTCACTGCGTTCTCCTCTAACATATCTGCATATGATGTATGAATGTTATGCAAGTCATAGCTACACAATTGAAAGGGCAAAACATAAAGAAACGAACCCAATTCGGGACACACCGATAGAAAGGGGATTTTTTTTACCTCTCCGGTGTTTGCTCGAACATGTTGTGGACGTCGATGGAGTTGAAGGGATGGCCGGGTACATGGGCCGCCGGATTGGCTGAAGGAGGCGCCCCTCCTTGAGATGCCACCGCCTTGCCCTTCCTCGGGCCCATGGCTTGTGATTTCGCCCGTCCACCGGAGGGGGTGGAGGAGGCGCCCGTCCTCGAGTCGGCCCCCAAGACGGGAGGGAGCATGGTGGAAGAAGTTGGCGTGGTAGGGGGGACGGCTCCATGGTTGTCGTGCCACTTCCATTTCACCCTGGCGGTGGAAGAAGTTGGCGCGGCAGCGGGAAAGCCAGCCACGGGAGGTCGAGGCAGCATCGATGGGGTCGGCGAGGCATGAAAACCGATGGGCGGAGGTTGCGGGTGCTCCATGTTGTCGATTGGGTGGTGTGGCGACGCGAGAAGGCGCGGGGTCAGGGAGATTGGCGGCGTCGGGGGGGGGGGGAGCAAGAAGCTGAAATGTCACTCCCGCCAACTCGCGCAGGAGATAAGGGAAATAACAACTCGGGCGGCAAAAGCTGAACATATGCGGCTCTCAGGGTCGATTATACCGCTCCCCCGGAAAAAAAATCCAGGTCGGGTGTTTTTCTGAGACCTGCTCGGGTCGTTTTTTCGCCCTAGAACCGTAAAACGGCGGTATTTTTGGCACGGGGCATTTTTTGGGATCTGGTAGAGATGCTCTAAGAGCATCTTCAATAGCGGCCCTTTTTTAGGGCACTAGCTTTTTTATGAGCACTTGGAGCCAAAAAAACCCTCCAATAGTTGCTTTATCATAAAAAAAAAACTGCAATTTTTTGGTAGCTCTGAAATGCAGCAGCTAGTGCTGCAAATATACAACACGCAGTTGGCTACCACAAAACCAAAACGGCTTGCAGCCAGCACCCCGCAACCTTCATCCACGCCGCACCCGACCTCCCACGCCGCTGCCTCTAGAACCGCGACGACCACTGGATCCACTCACCTCTCTTTGCCGCCGGTCGCTGAGCTGACGAAATCATGTCGCCGCAGCCAAAATCGGCCGCGCCGCCGCCACATCCATGCCGCCTCTCATCCTCGTCACCTCCTTCCTCGACTGACCCATTCGGACGGTTCGGCGTCGAGTTCCAACACACCAGCCGACGGTACTAGCTCAACACCTTCCCGACGGCCGACATTTCTGTTCGCGCCAACGACTTCACGGCGTGGAGGCTTGGCCTGCCGCATGGGAGGCTCAACTTTCCGGAGATCGAGTCTTGGCAGGCGGCGGAGCTCGTCAGGCTGCCCATGACCATTTAATCTAGCCTGATCAAGCTGGCGACCTGCATTGTTATTGATGAGTGGGACAACATCCAAGAGAGCGACGAGGAGACGATGGCGAGGTTTGCGAAGGAACACCCGGAGTACGTGCAGAATGAGATAGAGTTCTACTGAAGAGGGATCTCGAGAAGTCAAAGCGCAAGAGTGACGCCGAGGCAGGGCCTGATGAGTCCAAAACGTGTGATTTTTTTAATCTTAACTTTGTGCCTACTTGGTAGGCTTTATGGTATTTTACCACATTCACACACTTCTTTTTGTTGGTTTTCCCCAGGATGCGTTTTTGGAAGCAATTGAAACATTAAGGAAAGAACTTCAGAAAACTCGCCATGGTGCTCCCACCCACCCACCCCTAAACCCTAGATCCCCGGCGATCTCCACCCATAGCCAGTAACTTTGTGATCTGCTCCGATCATCATCTCCAGCGTCTCTTGATCTACGATCTAGTACCCATTGTGATGGGTTCCTCTTCTGGATCTACTCTTGGCTTGGATTTCTCCAAGGGTAGAGTTTTTGCAGATGAGATCTTCAAAGCATCGGGTCTCACGGTTCTTCCTATAGAGAATATGGGATCTTTCACTTTGGTGGTCTCATTTAGCAGGCATGATTTCAGGCTTAATGAGGATTCTGTGGCGGTAGCGCTTGAATCTGCGTTTGGAGGTTCTGTCATTGAATTCATGGTCTCGGTCATTGGAGATAAGGTATTCAGTTTTAATGTTTCATGTAAGGATGTTGGATTTTACATCGTGGATCTACGTTCTTTCTCCTGCCCGCAATTTAAATGCTACTTCCATCTTTGGGGCAATGGAGGGCCTAATTGGGTACGTGAGTTCAAAATTTGGAAGAAGGAGTGTGATGCCGAATGGATCTTGGTTAGCCCCTCCAAGCACAGAGTTGCTTTGGGGCTGTTGGCAATGCATAATCCCCCAGTCAAATCTGCTATCAAGTCGGCCTCCTTTGTTCGTAAAAAGATTTCTTTTGCTACATTTTAGAATTATAATGTTTGTAAAGGTTATAGATATCATCCTACGGCCAACTGCACTGCCACCACTGAGATTGCAGGATATGAGATTCCTGATAATGAGCATGTCATCATTCATGCACCTCCTCCACCAGATCTTCAGTGGACCATGGCCTCGCCGCCGATTGTGTTTGGCACGGTGAGTTCTCCGGTGGTTCGGCAGCGCTGTGATCTGCGCTGCCAGTCCCCTTTGGTGCCCTCATCTTCGGATCTTTCCTTGGGCGAGACATCCACACCCTCAAATGCCCATGTTGGGATGCCGGCTACAGAGCCCAATGGCCCGGCTCTCCTAGTTGGGCTACAGGCTTCGGAGCCCAATGGCTTAGCTCCCCCAGTGGGCCTCTCAGCTTCTTTGGGCCGCTCAGTTTCTTTGGAGGGGCATTCTCAGGATATTCCAACCTCTCAGGACGCCACTATTGCTTTCAATGCCATGATCGATAATATCGTAGAGGAAATTTTGACGTGTCAAAAATGTTCTTCGGCTGGTCATTTTGAAAAGAACTACCCTTTATCTATTGTTTGTTTGGCATGCTCTAGAGTGGGCCATAATCGTAGGGATTATGAAAAGATTATGATTGAGCAGGGGTTGTTTTGGCAACCAAAATACCCTCCGTCTTCTCCAGTTCCCAATACCGGTCTCAAGGTTGCCGCCTCCTCAGTTTTGCCCCATGCTAGGGACTCTTCGTGCTTCCCTGTCAGAGCCTCCCTGTCTAATCACCGCAGCTCACCACCAAAAACCCCATTGGGCTCTCCTCTGGCTACGCCGCCGACTCCATTGCTCTCGCCTCCATCCATTGAGCCACCCATGGCTGTCTTTGCGCTCGACCCGCTACGCTATGTCCCGGCTGGCCACCATATCATTGATGGTGGAGCAAATTGGGTTCCTCAGACCTTCGTCACGCCTCCATCACTGATCGTTCACCGTCATGAAGAATTCATGGTCGCTGAAGTGATGCCATTGCCGCCGTTTGACCAGGTGGGACCTGCAAGGGAGGATGTGGTGAATTTTCTGGAAAATAGAGGAGTTCAGGTTCGATCTGCTTAGCCTTGGGCTTGTGGTGTAGGCCTGTTTCAGCTTAGGGATGCCGGGGCCCGATTTCCTCTTCTGCAGCTCCCTCCCCAACCTATTGGCAATGATAGATTCGTTCATTTTTTTCAAGCATGATGAGGGAGTTGGGTACCAGGGCACTCATGGATTTCGTGACGGTTGTTTCATGTTTCTTGGCATACCCCTGGATTTGCGGACCACTGAGAATATTCGGGCTGCGGTCAACACTTTTGGAAAATTTCAGCATTGGGTCAGTGATGATCCGTACTTGGTTAGGACCATTGTCTTTGCATCGTTTCCTAAGGATATATTGGTCCCTCGCGATGTGGTTTTTTCAGATTATGCATCATATGGTGGTGCTAAGGTCTCATGGACTGCACCTTGCTATATCCTGGGAGCGAACTTTGCTGACCAGATGCCAGAGGATGAGGACCCGATGCCGTTGGATGAAAATCCTCATCCGTTGCCTGGAGAATTTGTACTAGATGTTCATAATTTTGTTCTGCCTCCATATCCAGCCTTGGGCTGGAATTATCTTCCTCCAATTCCGCCGCCGATGTCTGATCATGTTGATCAAGATAACTGGGGTCATGGCCATTGGGGTGATGAGGAGCCCGAGCAGCAGGTGGACCAGCAGGTTGAGCAAAATTTGCCAGTACAGGATCAGGAATCAATGGTGATTGATAAGCCAGCCTATTCAGACTCAGAAGTTCAGATGAATGCTGCATTTGTCGTTGAAGACGAGGTCCCCCAGCAGCATGATGCTAATGCCTGGGCAATTGTACCTTACCAGCCTCCTCTCATACAGTTTGAGCGCATCATTGTTGGGGCTGTGCGGGTAGTTTATGGCCCTGTTATCCTCCAGAGCTAACTTGGAGAAGGACTTTTGAAGCTTTACTGCAGGTTTACCCGATGCATGAAAATCCAGTGCCCATTGTGCTCTCCAAGAGAAACTGGGCCTTGGCCTTTGATGATGTGCAAGTGCTTTCTCAGCTCTTGTGGAAGGAGGCCCATCCAGTGAGCCCTGTCAGAACCTGGCCTGTTGCCAGGTCTTTATTTCCTGTCATTGCATTGTCTGATGCTGTGCCGGACCAAGCCAAGGTGTTGGAAGCAGATTCTGTTGCTACTGCTGAGATTTGCTCTCAGTCCTCAACTAACGAGGCTTTTTCTTTTACTTCCCAATGTGACAAGAAAAAGGCCCGTCGTCGCAAGACCATGTCGCCTACACCGATGGTGGAGACTTCTGTGCGTCGGTGCACCAGGGGCTCTGTCAAACGTGATGGCTACAAGCCAGTGTTTCAGGAACTTTAGTCTCAACCCAAGAAAAAGAGGCCAAGGTGCAAGCCATTTACTGCCACTCTCACAGGTGAATCGCAAGACAAGGATGATGCTGGACTGGGTGACAATGAGGGTGCAAGTCTTGGTGATGTGCCACCTCCTACTCCTATCAAGAACATACAAGAGATTGGCCTGGACCTGAGAATAGCTGTGGAGAAGCTGACTGTGGAGAGGCTTATGGCCAATCCAGATGAAGGCAACAACACCACTGCTGATGATTAGTTCCTCGTTGAGATTCTGAGTTTGGCAAGCCCCTAAATTGGCTATTTATTTTGCTTTGAACTGTTTGGAACTCATGTTTGCTGTAATAATTTAGGTCTGAAACTTATGTGTTTGTTGCACCTTCTGTGCCTGAAGTTATACTATGTAGCACTTCCATGCTCTTCTTTATATGTTGTTCATCATGAGTAACAATAACCATAGGAGCTGGAGTGTGTTATGTTGGAATGTGAGAGGTCTGAACTCTCTTGCTAGACAGCGTGCTGTTAAGCAAAAAATTAATGAAAGCCAATGTGTGGTGGCTTGCTTCCAAGAGACAAAATGCAGCAACTTTGATATCAGGGACATTAGAGCTTTCTGTCCTAAGCAGTTTGATACTTTTGCCTTTGCACCTGCTGTGGGTGCATCTGGAGGGATTCTGGTTGTCTGGAACTCTGTTGTTTTGTTTAGAATGCTGGTGGAAATTCAACCTTTTGCTGTGGTGGTAAATTTTACTTCCAGGCACTAATGAGCATTGGACACTTGTGTCTATTTATGGCCCCTGTCAAGGAGAGCCCAGGGATAATTTTGTTAACTGGCTGTATCATTTAAATATTCCTGTGGATGACAATTGGCTGCTGGTTGGTGATTTTAATTTTATCAGATCCATTGAGATAGAAATCTGCCTGGTGGTGATATCAATGACATTTTTATGTTCAATGAGATAATTGGCCATCTTGGGCTGTTGGAGGTTCCTTTGAAAGGAAGATCTTTTACCTGGTCTAATATGCAAGATTCTCCTTTGCTTGAGCAGTTAGACTAGTTCTTTACCTCCACCAACTGGATTTCTTGTTATCCAATTTCTGAAGTGATTCCACTTGCCAGAACTACTTCAGATCATGTCCCATGTGTGGTAGTCATTAAAACCACAATTCCAAAGTCTAATATCTTTAGATTTGAGAATTATTGGGTGCAGATGGAGGGGTTTTATGAGTGTCTTAAGAAGTCATGGGAGAAACCTTCTATTAAAACACATACCACTGCCATCATTGCTGATAAGTTAAAAACTTTAAGGCAAGATCTTAAAAGGTGGAAGCTTGGAATTTCAAAGCTGAAAGTTCTTACTGAGAAATGTAACAAGGTGGTGGTTATTCTGGATAATCTGGAGGAGTTGAGGCCACTTTTTAGACAGGAATTTAACTTTAGAAAGATTGTCAAGCTTCATGTGGAGCATTTACTGCATTTGCAGTTTTTGTATTGGAATAAAAGATGTACCATTAGGTATATTAAAGTGGGGGAGGAGAACACTAAGTTCTTCCATGCTATAGCAACTGAAAGATTCAGAAGGAATTCAATTGCCAGCTTGCAAGTACAAGATGGAGCTGTTATTTCTGAACACAGCCAGATGGAGGGAATTATCTGGACTGCCTTTAAAGGAAGAATGGGTGTTTCTAGAGGGATTCATGGGTTTTGGTCTCAAAGCTTTAATTAAGCCAGTACCTGGTCTGGATGTCCTAACTAAACCATTTACCACTGAAGAAATGGATGAAGTTGTCAGACATATGCGTATTCACAAGGCTCCTGGACCTGATGGTTTTAATGGCCTCTTTTTCAAAAAGTGTTGGCCCATCATCTGTAAGGACTTCTATTCCTTGGCCCAGGATTTTTATGATGAGAAGGCCAAGCTTGAAAACATTAATGGGTCATTTATAACCTTAATTCCTAAAAAGTTGTTACCTGAGGCTGTTGGAGACTATAGACCTATCTCTTTGACAGGCATGGGAATTAAGTTTCTGTCCAAGATTGCTGCCAATAGATTTCAAGAGCTCATTATGGATTGTATCCACAAAAACCAATATGGGTTCATCAAATCAAGGACTATTCAGGACTGTATTGGCTGGAAACTGGGATATCTTCATCAGTGCCATCAATCCAAAAGACCCATTCTAATTCTCAAGTTGGACTTTGAGAAAGCTTTTGACTCCATTGAGCATTCTTCCATCGTTGAAATCATGAAGCACAAAGGATTTAACACCAAATGGATCAATTGGATCAAAGAGTTACTATCTACTGGAACATCTTCAATGCTTCTTAATGGTGTGCCTGGTAAGTAGTTTTTGTGTAAGAAAGGGGTGAGGCAAGGTGATCCTATATCTCCTTTGCTATTTGTGCTTGCAGCTGACCTTTTGCAGTCTGTGGTCAACAATATGCATCTTAGGGGTGAGCTTCAACTACCTATTCCATGTCATGACAGAGATTATCCTATTATTCAATATGCTGATGATACTCTTATTATTGTGCCTGCTGATGAGCATCAGTTGTTAGCTTTGAAAAAGATGTTGTTAGTTTTTTCCCAATCCACTGGGCTAGATGTTAATTATCATAAGTCTTCAATGATACCTATTAATGTAACTCAGGAAGAAACAGATAGGCTTGCTGCCATCTTTGGCTGTCAGGTAGGGAGGATGCCCTTCACATATTTTGGCCTTCCAGTTGGCACTACAAGGCCAAGAATTGTTGATATGATGCCTCCGGTAGACTGTATGGAGAGGAGAATAACTGCTAGTTCCTCTTTTCTTACGCAAGGTGGTAGGCTGCAATATCTGAACTCTGCTCTGTCATCATTGCCAATTTTCTTTCTTTGCGGTCTGTTTATTCCTCCTGGTATTTTGAAGCAACTTCAATGGATTCAAAGGCAATGTTTATGGAGGAAAAATAAGCAGGAGCCTGCCCCTTCTCTTGTAGCTTGGGATTTAATCTGCAGGCCCAAAGATAAAGGTGGTCTGGGAATTCTCAATCTTGGAATACAGAATGTTGCTTTGTTACTTAAACATGTTAATAAGTTCTTGAACAAAGTTGACATTCCTTGGGTACACCTCATATGGAATTCTTACTGTCATGGAATTGTTCCTCGGGGAACTGCATCTTGTGGATCATTTTGGTGGAAAGATATCCTCAAACTGATTGATCAATTCAGAGAGGTGTCCTGGGTGGAAATTCACCAAGGGGACACTGCACTTTTTTGGCTGGAGAAATGGAAACTTGGTGATTCTGTTTTGCCATTGCAGAATAGATTCCCAAGGTTGTTCTCCTATTGTAAGGATACACTGGTATCTGTCAAGGATGGTCTGGAGTGTCAGAACCTTACTTCTTGGTTCAATTTACCTCTGTCTGAACAGACCTTTCAGGAGCTTTTGGCTTTGCAAGTTTTGCTACAGAATCATGATGGACAGGCTGCCTTGAAAGATGTATGGCATTGGCATGGCACTGATAGGCCCTACACACCCAAAAGATTTTATTCCTTCATGCATTCCAATCTGTCCTTTAATCCTTTACTCAAATGGGTATGTGCCAGTTCTTGCACCATGAAAATTAAGGTTTTTGCATGGATGTTGATTATGGACAGATTGAACACAAAGGATATGGTGGAGAGGAGACACTGGCACATTGATGATGGAATCAGCTATGTGCTCTGTCCCACCCAGACCAGAGAAGATAGAGACCACTTGTTCTTCAACTGCATGTTCAGCCAAAGAGTATGGAATTACCTTCAGATTGATTGGTCTATTGGCAATGATATGGGTGAGATTGATGTTAATGCTAGGAGGGAGTTCAACAAGCCATTTTTTGCTGAAGTGGTTTTTACTGCTTGCTGGAATATTTGGTTGATCAGAAATGCAAAGGTGTTCAGACATGTCAGACCTAGCTTCAGCCAGTGGAGAGGGGCTTTTATTCATGATATGTCCCTGCTTTCTCATAGGGTTAAGTCTAGGTTCAAGGAAGAGCTTGTTAGATGGGTAACATATCTGCCCCCTTGATTTTCTTCTCTTTTGTATTTAGGATTTCTAGTCTTTTTTCTTTCCTTTGGGTTACCCTTGGTAACCTTTGTACATATTGCATACTTTGAATGAATAAAATGCAATGGCTGTGGGGGTTTTCCCTACAATAACCAGTCAAAAAAAAGAACTTCAGAAAATGGTGATAAAATCCCACCAATAAATGTGATAAATCACTACCATAAAAGAATGAAGTGTATGGGAGGAAGCTGGAGGTCGAGCGCCTAAGCATAAGACGACATCTAGTACGAGCGCACACGCTCAGCTATTTGGTTCCGTAGAAGAATTAGCTTCTTCCACAAAATTGAGATAAAATTTAACATCATATTTCTACAAAAAAAATCTAAAACAATGATTAGTAATACAAACTAGTCCATACACCACATCTTTTTGCAATATTCCATAGAAGAATTAGTCTATACAACAGATAACTCTTCATATTCCATTGAAGGATTAGTCCATACGACACATAGTTCTTTCATATTCCTAAAAGAATTAGCCATGACATTACCGCTGAACATAAATAACATCATGCCTCAAGGTATAAATCTGTAGACACGCACACATGCGCGCGCACGCACACACAATTTTTCTGCATATACATGATAATTCCATCCAGAACCCGAGCTCAGATGACCCGGTGAACAGTAAAATTAAAATAATAATTAAAAAGATCCAATTTTTTTGTGTAAGATGCTCTTGTGCTTGAACTCCGTGCAAAATTTCGTGAAGTTTGGACATTCGTGGAGCTCCTGTTAAAAAAGATAAAATCATGCGCTAACAGTGTCATTTTCAAAAGTTTCCCACACACCCAAAAATTGTCTTTTTTCACAAGCTCCTCGAATGTACAAACTACAAAAAATTGCACGGAGTTCACGCACAAGAGCATCTTGCACCATTCTTTTTAATTTTGTTGATTTTTTTTCTGTTTTATTTGATTTTACTTTTCATCCCCGGGCTCAGATGAGCCCGGGTTCCGAAACGCCGCATCCGCATATACACTCATGTTCTCATATATAGTTTAGAAGGAAGTCAACCACACAATGATCAGAGAAGGGACCTACGTGTCTCCTCTCCCTTCTCAGGCCACCACCTCCTCTTACTAAGTCCACCACCACTCCTCCACTAGATTCAGAGCATCACTAAATTACAACAATATCACACTTCAACTAGATTCAGAGCATCACTATTCACAACATCATCACACAGATTTAGAGAAGGACGAATCATTCAAATTCAGAGAAGGGAGCAATGAAGGTGGAGGAGGAAGGGTAGGATGGAAGGGGAGGAAGAGGGACAGGGGAGGGAAGAAGTGGTGACTGCGCAGGTAGAGGGGGTGGGTAGCAACACTGGAGTAGGGTCGTGTAGCGGCGGACGAGGAGGAAGGGGAGCATCGGAAGGGAAAGAATGGGAGCAGGAGAGGAGTATGTGGTGGTCGCACTGGCCGACGGGGTTGGGTTAGCAGTGAAAGGGGAGCAATGGACGCGACGAAGGATGCGGGAGATAGAGGAGGATGTGGTGGGTGCGCAAGTGAAGGGGGTGGGGACGCGACGGAGGATGCTAGGACACGGAGGAGAGGCGGGGATGGGAAAGAGATAGAAGATGAGGAGGAGGGCAGGGGAGAGAGGACTACCCGCGCCGCGATGGATCTTCGCTGTTTCGTTGGCGCGGTGGGAAATATTGACCCCAAGCAGTAAATTTTGCAAGAGAAGAGGAAAGCGGGCAAAATCGGAGCCGGAGGGCTCGGTATTGCGGGGGGGGGGGGGGGGGGGGGGGGGGGGGGGGGGGGGTTGTGTGGAAGCGAAAACGCTTATGTGATTGATTACATTTCCATCTTCCATTTCCAACTACAATGAGACGCCTGAATTTAGGGCTGGGAATACAAAATCCTAATCGGCACGTCCATTACATACATCAAACGCAACGCTAGCCAAATTTAGCTATCGTCAATAAATCTCAAGCAAAATTGAGTTTTTAATTGACTCTAATTTAATTATTTAGATTACAAAATTTTCTGATGTGACAAAACATTTTCTAAATTTGTTAACCATTTTTAAATTCATAAACATTTTTTTGAAGATTCTTGAATAGTTTTTGAATTCACAAAAAAAAGATTTATCTCATATTCATGAACATTTTTTTGAAATTCTTTAAAAAGACAGGAAATAAAAAATTAAAAGATCTTTTTTGAAGAGTAAAAAAAGGATCTAGAAAGGAAAAAATAAAACAGAAAGAAAACATGCATTTGCGCTCCGCACTGGGAATTTGAATTTTTACTCTTCAAAATAAAACGAAAAAGCGCTCAAATTTTTTGTCAATGTTTGCCACAAAAACAAGTATAATTTTTTGATTTTTTTTCTTCAGATTTTACTGTTCATGCTGAGATCATATGAACTCAAACAAAGATGGGGACTTTCCAACACTTTTTTCAAGAATGCAAATGAGATGCACATATAGGTGATGTTTTTCTAAACATTTTGATATATTATTTGCATTTTTATGAGTTTGTATGAATTTGTTATGAAGTTTTCGAAGTGATAGTCAAACACTAAAAGGGCAAAAGCATAAGACGAGCAAAGTGGTTTGGACGAGAACGAGTGTTTTTGAAAACTAGGGGTAAACCTGCCGAGTGTGACCCAACTAGAGGCATGAAACCAATTATCCCAAATAAATAAGGATCGCCCTTGGTAGACCTACGAGCGGAAATAAGAAAGAAGTGTTAAATTATGATCCAAATTATACCGTGCTGGACTAGACGTAATACAAACGGTGTGGGCATTGCGTTAACGTTGACGCGTACGAGTACAACTCGTTTACTTGTCCTTCAAGGACTCTTATGTATTGCCCTTATATATACCCCATGTAGTCGCACCTAAAGACGGTCTGTCGTCGCGTGCTTGTAATACTCCTCCATCATAGTAATTGCGCCTTCGTGCGTCCGTGATTTTCTCCCGCAAGGGTTTTCACGTAAAATCCGTGTCTCATTTATTCTTGTTTTATCTAACAAGTGGTTTACAGAGCCAAGTTTCAACATACGAGATTGAAGACAGAGAGAATTAGGGTTGGCGTCCTTTGCGCCGCCGATGCGACCTGGCGATCCATCGATCCGGAGCCAGATCGATTTTTGGAGCGCTGCCGCAAGTCGCGAGTCCGACAGGAATTTGATCCCGAGTTGAGGCATTAGTTTTCTCATCGGCCGCTGCTGCTCCAGCCCCTCACGCACAGGCTACAGTTCCCGAGGACATCAACCGTCGCTACTGGTGCTAGTTCCTCGGAACCCAAATTCATCCACTCCACGACACGAGTACTAGTTGAGTTCATCTACTTTTTTCCATCACATCAAGCATCAAGTCAGATCGTGAAGGCTACACTACTCATGATCTGCTAGTGCTTTATTTAATTGCTACATCGAGCCGAACCACCTCCGGGTGCTATTTACTCTGTTCGTTTGATCTGCATATTAAATTCTGTCAAGAATTTTTCTACCGGCTTGTACTACTTTGTGTACACAGATTCATCTACTCATGGCTTCCATGTAGTACAGTCTTCCGCAGCTGGATCGTGACACAAGGTTTACCCTATGGCAAGTCAAGATGCGGGCGTTGTTGGCACAAGCCGGCTATGATGATGCACTGGATAGTTTTGTGAAGAATAGAATTCAAGATTGGACCGATGAGGAGAAAAGAAGGGATCGTAAGGCTTTGTCACAAATTCAACTCCATTTGCATAATAATATTTTGCAGGAAGTTTTGAGAGAGAAAACTGCCGCCGCTCTATGGTTAAAGCTCGAAGGGATTTGCATGACAAAAGATCTCACCAGTAAGATGCATCTGAAGCAAAAATTATTCCTGCACAGGTTACCCGAGGGAGGTAATGTTTTGAATCATATTTCAGAATTTAAAGAGATCATATCCGATCTAGCTGCAATGGATGTTAAGTATGATGAGGAAGATACTGCTTTAATGCTATTATGTTCACTGCCAAGTTCTTATACCAATTTTAGAGACACCATATTATACAGTCGTGATACTCTCACACTTAATGAGGTTTATGAAGCTTTGAACTCTAAGGAGAAGATGAAATTAATGGTGCCTCATGATGGTTCAAGTTCATCCCAAGCCGAGGGATTATCTGTTCGTGGCAGGACAAAGGAGAAGAACTCACATAATGGAAACAGAGGCAAAAGTAAAAACGGCTACAGGGGCCGGTCGCAATCCAGAGACAAGAAACAGTATTGCAGATATTGCAAGAGAAACGGGCATGACATCTCAGATTGTTTCAAGTTGCAGAACAAGGAAAAGAGGAATGGTACATATAAACCGAAAGGTAACAAACAAGGTGAAAATTCTGCTAATGTTGCTCGTGATGATAATTCTGATGATGCTCTTGTCGTTATTGCTGGATGTGCTGAGACCAATGATGAGTGGGTACTTGACACTGCATGTACTTTTCATATGTGCCCGCATAGAGATTGGTTTACTACTTTTGATTCGACTACAGCTGTTAGTTCCGTTTTGGGTTTTGATAATTCACCATGCAAGATTGAAGGCATAGGTTCCATTCGAATCAAGATGTTTGATGGCACAATCAGAACTTTGATAGATGTTCGGTATATCCCGAAGATGAAGAGAAATCTTATCTCTATGAGTGCCCTTGATGCAAAGGGGTACAAGTATTCAGGTGGAGACAGCGTTTTGAAAGTCACCAAAGGTTCTCTTATTGTGATGAAAGGTGATTTTAGTTCGACCAATGGTCTTTATTACCTTTGAGGTTCTACCGTTTCAGGTAACGCTACTCCAGTTATTTCAAAGAATTCTGATTGTGATGCTGCTAACCTTTGGCATATGCGTCTTGGACATATGAGTGAATTTGGTTTGGCAGAGTTAAATAAGAGAGGTCTTCTTAATGGATATGAAACTGGTAAATTGAAATTTTGTGAGCATTGTATCTTCGGCAAGCACAAGAGGGTGAAGTTCAACACTTCGACTCATACAACTGAAGGTATTCTTGATTATGTTCATTCTGATTTATGGGGACCATCTCGCAGAAAGTCACTAGGTGGTGCTAGTTATATGCTGACTATTATTGATGATTATTCGAGAAAAGTTTGGACTTATTTCTTGAAGCATAAATATCAAGCATTCTCAGCATTTAAGGAGTGGAAGATTATGATTGAGAGGAAAACTGAAAAGAATGTAAAAATACTCCGCACTGATAATGGTATGGAATTCTATTCTAAGCAATTTGCGAATTATTGCAAGTCTGAAGGCATTGTCAGACATTACACCATTCCTTATACTCCTCAACAAAACGGTGTTGCTGAGCGTATGAACAGGACCATTATTTCCAGAGCCCGTTGCATGTTGTCCAATGCAGGTTTGCATAGGCGTTTTTGGGCTGAGGCCGCTTCCACTGCTTGTTATCTCATTAATCGTTCACCATCTATTGCTCTTAATAAGAAAACTCCAATTGAGGTATGGTCTGGTTCTCCTGCTGATTATTCACAGTTGAGAGTTTTTGGTTGCACTGCCTATGCTCATGTTGATAATGGAAAGTTGGAGCCTAGGGCTGTTAAGTGCATCTTTCTTGGTTATAAATATAGTGTTAAAGGTTTTAAATTGTGGAATCCTGAAACCCAGAAGGTTGTTATTAGCAGAAATGTTATCTTTAATGAATCTGCTATGTTACATGATGTTCCATCTACTAATATTCCTGTTGAGAGTGAACAGCAGCCTACTATTCAGCAGCCTACTGTTCAGGTGGAGCATGTTATTGATTCAAGTGATACATCTGATAAGGAAAATGTTGATGCACATGATGAACCCATCGTTGATGATGAACGTGTCACTCCAAATCAGCCTATTGTTCCACCCGGTTGGAATCTCGCACGTGACAGATTTAGGCGGGGTATTGAAAAACCTAAAAGGTTAATTGAAGAGTGCAATATGGTTTCTTTTGCTTTATCTGTTGCAGAAGAAATTGAAGGTAATGCTGAGCCTTCTTCATATTCCGAGGCTATTATTTCTGGTGATAGTAATAAGTGGATGACCGCTATGCATGATGAGATGGAATCACTTGAAAAGAATGGCACTTGGGATTTAGTAAGATTACCTAGAGAGAAGAAACCTATTCGTTGCAAGTGGGTTTTCAGAAGAAAAGAAGGTGTTTCTCCTAATGATGAGACAAGATATAAAGCAAGGTTAGTTGCTAAAGGTTACAGTCAGATTCCAGGTATTGATTATAATGAAGTATTTTCTCCTGTTGTGAAGCATAGCTCTACTCGCACTTTACTCAGTATTGTTGCCATGCATGATTTGGAGCTTGAACAATTGGATGTTAAAACTGCATTCTGTTGGAAATATGCCCTAGAGGCAATAATAAATTGGTTATTATTATATTTCCTTGTTCATGATAATCGTTTATTATCCATGCTATAATTGTATTGATTGGAAACTCAAATACATGTGTGGGTACATAGACAACACTGTGTCCCTAGTAAGCCTCTAGTTGACTAGCTCGTTGATCTAAGATGGTTAAGGTTTCCTAGCCATTGACATAAGATGTCATTTGAATAACGGGATCACATCATTAGGAGAATGATGTGATGGACAAGACCCAAACTGTAAACGTAGCATATGATCGTGTCAGTTTATTGCTATTGTTTTCTGCATGTCAAGTATCTGTTCCTATGACCATGAGATCATGCAACTCCCTGACATCGGAGGAGTACCTTGTGTGTATCAAACGTCGCAACGTAACTGGGTGACTATAAAGGTGCTCTACAGGTATCTCCGAGGGTGTCTGTTGGGTTGGCATGGATCAAGACTGGGATTTGTTACTCCGTGTGACAGAGAGGTATCTCAGGGCCCACTCGGTAATACAACATCACAATGAGCCTTGCAAGCAAAGTGACTAAAGAGTTAGCCACAGGATCTTGTATTACGGAACGATTAAAGAGACTTGCCGGTAACGAGATTGAACTAGGTATAGAGATACCGACGATCGAATCTCGGGCAAGTAACATACCAAAGAACAAAGGGAACAGTATACGGGATTAACTGAATCCTTGACATAGAGGTTCGACCGATAAAGATCTTCGTAGAATATGTAGGAGCCAATATGGGCATCCAGGTCCCGCTATTGGTTATTGATCATAGAAGTGTCTCGGTCATGTCTACATAGTTCTCGAACCCGCAGGGTCTACACACTTAACGTTTGGTGACGATTAGTATAGTTGAGTTATTTTGTTGGTGACCGAAGGTTGTTCGGAGTCCCGGATAAGATCCCGGACATGACGAGGATCTCCGGAAGAGTCCGGAGGTAAAGATTAATATATGTGATAATAGTGTTGTGATCTCCGGAAGGGTTCCGGAATTCACCGGAAGGGGTTCCGGGTGTTTACCGAAGTGTTCGGGTGCAGCAACACTTTATATGAGCCAAAGGGGTAAAGCCCATGAGGTGTTGGAAAGTGCAAAAGGAAGTTTTGCTACTGCCTTAAGCGGTACTACCGCTGGTAAAGGCAGTACTACCGTGTAAGCGGTACTACCGCTTGTTGGAAGCGGTACTACCGCCCAAGCGGTACTACCGCTTGTGTGAAGCGGTACTACCGCTCATGAGCGGTACTACCGCTTGTGCGCGGTACTGCAGGGATCCGAGTTGGACTCTTTCCCTGCGGGCCAAACCGACCTTGTGCGGGCAAAACCGACCTCGAGGAGGCTTTTACTCCAAGTTTAGACCCCAAGGCTCAACATATAAATAGAGGGGCAGGGCTAGCACACGGGATACATTAAGATTTCCCAAGCCATGTGTCGGCAACCCTAACCCTCTAGTTCTCCCATCATAATCTCCGTAGTGCTTGGCGAAGCCCTGCAGAGATTGTTCCTCACCAACATCACCACGCCGTCGTGCTGCCGGAACTCATCTACTACTTCACCATCGCTCGCTGGATCGAGGAGGTGAAGGCGTCATCAAGCCGTACGTGTGTTGAACGCGGAGGTGCCGTCCGTTCGGCACTAGTTCGTGATCGGATCGAGGGACGACTTGCGATTTGGATCGCGGAGACGTTCGACTACATCAACCGCGTTTCTTAACGCTTCCGCTTAGCGATCTACAAGGGTATGTAGATTCACTCTCCCTCTCGTAGATGCTCATCACCATGGATAGATCTTGTGTGTGCGTAGGAAAATTTTTGTTTCCCATGCAACTTGCCCCAACAGTGGCATCTGAGCTAGGTCTATGCGTAGATGAGATCTCGAGTAGAACACAAACGAGTTGTGGGCGTGGGTGTATACATATTGCTTGCCGTTACTAGTTGATACTTGATTCGGCGGTATTGTGAGATGAAGCGGCCCGGACCGACATTACGCGTACGCTTACGCGAGACAGGTTCCTTCAACTGACATGTAACTTCGTTGCATAAAGATGGCTAGCGGGTGTCTGTCTCTCTCACTTTAGTTGAATCGATTTCAATGAAGAGGGTTCTTTTAGAAGATCAAAAAGCAATCACTACACCACGTTGTGGTTTTGCGTAGGTAAGAACGGTTCTTGCAAACCCGTAGCAGCCACGTAAAACTTGCAACAACAATTAGAGGACGTCTAACTTGTTTTTGCAGGGTATGTTGTGATGTGATATGGCCAATTACATGATGAGATATATGTGATGTATGAGATGATCATGTGTTGTATAGAATATCACGACTTGCATGTCGATGAGTACGGCAACTGGCAGGAGCCATAGAGTTGTCTTTAATTATTTTCGCCGTTTTTGCTTTACTTTATCGCTATGAGTTAGCTATAGTCGTGGAAGCAACAGTCGGCACGACAACCTCATGGCGACACGTTGATGGAGATCAAGATGATGGAGATCATGGTGTCATGCCGGTGACGATGGAGATCATGCCGGTGCTTTGAAGATGGAGATCAAAAGCACAAGTTCATGGCCATATCATGTCACTTATGATTTGCATGTGATGTTAATCCTTTTATGCATCTTATTTTGCTTAGGACGACGGTAGCATTATAAGGTGATCCCTCACTTAAATTTCAAGATAAAATAGTGTTCTCCCCGAGTGTGCACCGTTGCGAAAGTTCGTCATTTCGAGACACGCCGTGATGATCGGGTGTGATAGACTCTACGTTCACATACAACGGGTGTAAGCCATGTTGCACGTGCGGAACACTCGGGTTAAACTTGACGAGCCTAGCATGTACAGACATGGCCTCGGAACACAAGAGACCGAAAGGTCGAACATGAGTCATATAGTAGATATGATCAACATGAAGATGTTCACCATTGAAACCACCTCAACTCACGTGATGATCGGACTTGAGTTGGTAGATTTGGATCATGTTACACTCAAATGATCGGAGGGATGTCAATTTGAGTGGGAGTTTTTAAGTAATATGATTAACTAAACTCATTATCTAGAACAATAGTCTAAGTTGTCTTTGCTATATTTATGTTGTAGATCATGGCTCGCGCAGTAGCACCCCTGAATTTTAATGCGTTCCTAGAGAAAGCTAAGTTGAAAGATGATGGAAGTAACTTTGTGGACTGGGCCCGTAATCTAAGGATTATCCTTACGGCTTCCCAGAAGGCTTATGTCCTTGATGCACCGCTTGGTGATCCACCCGCTCCAGTTGAGTCTCTAGACGTTGTGAACGCCTGGCAGGCTCGTTCTGAAGATTACTCAATAGTTCAATGTGCAATATTGTATGGCTTAGAACCGGGACTTCAAAGACGTTTTGAACGTCATGGAGCATATGAGATGTTCCAGGAGTTGAAGTTTATCTTTCAGAAGAATGCCCGGATCGAGAGATATGAGATCTCCGATAAGTTCTATGCTTGCAAGATGGAGGAGAACGGGTCTATCAGTGATCACGTACTCAGAATGTCTGGGTACTCCACCCGTCTGGCAGAATTGGGGATGCCCTTTCCACCAGAGGCTATCACTGACAGAGTTCTTCAATCATTGCCACCTAGCTACAAGAGCTTCGTGTTGAACTATAACATGCACGGGATGAACAAGTCAGTCGCCGAGCTGTTTGCGATGCTGAAAGCCGCTGAGTCTGAAATTCAGAAGGAGCATCAAGTGTTGATGGTCAATAAAACCACTAGTTTCAAGAAAAATGGCAAGGGTAAGAAGGGTAACTCCAAGAAGAGTGGCAAAGCAGTTGCTCCTCTCATGAAGAAACCCAAGGCTGGACCCAAACCAGAAACTGTGTGCTTTCATTGCAAGGGAACTGGACACTGGAAGCGGAATTGCCCCAAGTATTTGGCTGACAAGAAGGCGGCCAACAACAAACAAGGTATATATGATATACATGTTATTGATGTGTACCTTACCAACTCTCGTTGTAGTGCCTGGGTATTTGATACCGGTGCGGTTGCTCACATTTGCAACTCAAAACAGGAACTGCGGAATAGACGGAGGCTGGCAAAGGACGAAGTGACGATGCGCGTGGGAAATGGTTCCAAGGTTGATGTGATCGCCGTTGGCACGCTCGCTCTTCGATTACCATCGGGATTAGTGATGAACCTGAATAATTGTTATTTAGTGCCTGCGTTAAGCATGAACATTATATCTGGATCTTGTTTATTGCGAGACGGTTACTCATTTAAATCAGAGAATAATGGTTGTTCTATTTATATGAGTAATATCTTTTATGGTCATGCACCCAATGTGAGGGGTTTATTCTTATTGAATCTCGATAGTAATGATACACATGTTCATAACCTTGATGCCAAAAGATGTAGGATTGATAATGATAATACCACTTTCATGTGGCACTGCCGTTTAGGTCATATTGGCGTAAAACGCATGAGGAAGCTCCATGCTGATGGACTTTTGGAGTCACTTAATTTTGAATCACTTGACACATGTGAGCCATGCCTCATGGGCAAGATGACTAAAACGCCGTTCTCTGGAACAATGGAACGGGCAAGTGACTTATTGGAAATCATACATACTGATGTGTGCGGTCCGATGAGCATTGAGGCGCGCGGTGGTTATCGTTACTTTCTCACCTTCACTGATGACTTAAGTAGATATGGGTATATTTACTTAATGAAACACAAGTCTGAAACATTTGAAAAGTTCAAACAATTTCAGAGTGAAGTTGAGAATCATCGTAACAAGAAGATTAAATTCCTACGATCTGATCGAGGAGGAGAATATCTGAGTTATGAGTTTGGCAGTCACTTAAGACAATGTGGAATTGTTTCACAACTAACACCGCCTGGAACACCACAGCGTAATGGTGTGTCCGAACGTCGTAATCGAACCTTATTGGATATGGTGCGATCTATGATGTCTCTTGCCGATTTGCCACTATCGTTTTGGGGTTATGCATTAGAGACAGCTGCATTCACTTTAAATAGGGCACCATCGAAATCCGTTGAGACGACGCCATATGAACTTTGGTTTGGCAAGAAGCCAAAGCTGTCGTTTCTTAAAGTTTGGGGATGTGATGCTTATGTCAAAAAGCTTCAGCCTGAAAAGCTGGAACCCAAAGCGGAAAAATGCGTCTTCATAGGATACCCAAAAGAGACAGTTGGGTATACCTTCTACCTCGGATCCGAAGGCAAAGTGTTTGTCGCTAAAAACGGAACATTTCTTGAGAAAGAGTTTCTCTCGAAAGAATTGAGTGGGAGGAAGATAGAACTTGATGAGGTTGTTGAACCTTTACTTCAACCTGAAAGTAGCGCAGCGCAGAAAGATGTTTCTGTAGAGCCTACAACAGCTGAAGAGGAAGTTAATGATGATGATCATGAAGCTTTGGATCAAGTTGCTATCGAACCTCGTAGGTCGACAAGGACGCGTACTGCTCCTGAGTGGTACGGCAACCCTGTCTTAGAGGTCATGTTGTTGGACAACGATGAACCTACGAGCTATGGAGAAGCGATGATGGGCCCGGATTCCGAGAAGTGGTTAGAGGCCATGAAATCCGAGATGGGATCCATGTATGAAAACAAAGTGTGGACTTTGGAAGTATTACCTGAAGGGCGTAAGGCCATTCAGAACAAATGGATTTTTAAGAGGAAGACGGACGCAGACAGTAATGTCACCGTCTATAAAGCTCGACTTGTGGCAAAGGGTTTTTCACAAGTTCAAGGAGTTGACTACGATGAGACCTTCTCACCCGTAGCGATGCTTAAAGTCCGTCAGAATCATGTTGGCAATAGCTGCCTTTTTCGATTATGAAATTTGGCAGATGGATGTCAAAACAGCGTTCCTTAACGGTTTCCTTAAGGAAGAGTTGTATATGATGCAACCAGAAGGTTTTGTCGATCCAGAGAATGCTGACAAAGTTTGCAAACTCCAGCGATCCATTTATGGACTGGTGCAAGCATCTCGGAGTTGGAATCTTCGCTTTGATGAGGTGATCAAAGCGTTCGAGTTTATACAAGTTTACGGAGAAGCTTGTATTTACAAGAAAGTGAGTGGGAGCTCTATAGCGTTTCTAATATTATATGTGGATGACATATTGCTGATTGGAAACAATATAGAAATGTTAGAAGGCGTGAAGGAATATTTGAACAAGAGTTTTTCAATGAAGGACCTAGGAGAAGCTGCTTTCATATTAGGCATCAAGATCTATAGAGATAGATCGAGACGCTTAATAGGACTTTCACAAAGCACATACCTTGACAAAGTTTTGAAGAAGTTCAAAATGGATCAGTCCAAGAAGGGGTTCTTGCCTGTATTGCAAGGTGTGAAGTTGAGTAAGACTCAATGCCCAGTGACTGCAGAAGATAGAGAAAAGATGAGTGTCATCCCCTATGCTTCAGCCATAGGCTCTATCATGTATGCAATGCTGTGCACAAGACCCGATGTCAGCCTTGCCATAAGTATGGTCGGAAGGTTTCAAAGTGATCCAGGAATGGAACACTGGACGGCGGTCAAGAATATCCTGAAGTACCTGAGAAGGACTAAGGACATGTTTCTCGTTTATGGAGGTGATCAAGAGCTCGTCGTAAAGGGTTACGTCGATGCAAGCTTTGACACTGATCCGGATGACTCTAAGTCGCAAACCGGATACGTATTTATTCTTAAAGGGGGTGCGGTTAGCTGGTGCAGTTCCAAGCAAAGCGTGGTAGCTGATTCTACATGCGAATCGGAGTACATCGCTGCCTCGGAGGCAGCGAAGGAAGGTGTCTGGATGAAGGAGTTCATGACAGATCTTGGAGTAGTGCCTAGTGCGCTTAACCCAATGACTCTGTTTTGTGATAATACTGGTGCCATTGCTCTAGCCAAGGAACCAAGATTTCACAAGAGGACCAGACACATAAAGCGACGTTTCAATTCCATCCGCGATTACATCAAGGAGGACGACATAAATATTTGCAAAGTACACACGGATCTGAATGTTGCAGATCCGATGACTAAACCTCTTCCAAGGGCTAAACATGAACAACACCAGAACTGCATGGGTGTTCGATTCATTACAATGTAAATCACATAGTGATGTGAACTAGATTATTGACTCTAGTGCAAGTGGGAGACTGTTGGAAATATGCCCTAGAGGCAATAATAAATTGGTTATTATTATATTTCCTTGTTCATGATAATCGTTTATTATCCATGCTATAATTGTATTGATTGGAAACTCAAATACATGTGTGGGTACATAGACAACACTGTGTCCCTAGTAAGCCTCTAGTTGACTAGCTCGTTGATCTAAGATGGTTAAGGTTTCCTAGCCATTGACATAAGATGTCATTTGAATAACGGGATCACATCATTAGGAGAATGATGTGATGGACAAGACCCAAACTGTAAACGTAGCATATGATCGTGTCAGTTTATTGCTATTGTTTTCTGCATGTCAAGTATCTGTTCCTATGACCATGAGATCATGCAACTCCCTGACATCGGAGGAGTACCTTGTGTGTATCAAACGTCACAACGTAACTGGGTGACTATAAAGGTGCTCTACGGGTATCTCCGAGGGTGTCTGTTGGGTTGGCATGGATCAAGACTGGGATTTGTTACTCCGTGTGACAGAGAGGTATCTCAGGGCCCACTCGGTAATACAACATCACAATGAGCCTTGCAAGCAAAGTGACTAAAGAGTTAGCCACAGGATCTTGTATTACGGAACGAGTAAAGAGACTTGCCGGTAACGAGATTGAACTAGGTATAGAGATACCGACGATCGAATCTCGGGCAAGTAACATACCGAAGAACAAAGGGAACAGTATACGGGATTAACTGAATCCTTGACATAGAGGTTCGACCGATAAAGATCTTCGTAGAATATGTAGGAGCCAATATGGGCATCCAGGTCCCGTTATTGGTTATTGATCGTAGAAGTGTCTCGGTCATGTCTACATAGTTCTCGAACCCGCAGGGTCTACACACTTAACGTTTGGTGACGATTAGTATAGTTGAGTTATTTTGTTGGTGACCGAAGGTTGTTCGGAGTCCCGGATAAGATCCCGGACATGACGAGGATCTCCGGAAGAGTCCGGAGGTAAAGATTAATATATGTGATAATAGTGTTGTGATCTCCGGAAGGGTTCCGGAATTCACCGGAAGGGGTTCCGGGTGTTTACCGAAGTGTTCGGGTGCAGCAACACTTTATATGAGCCAAAGGGGTAAAGCCCATGAGGTGTTGGAAAGTGCAAAAGGAAGTTTTGCTACTACCTTAAGCGGTACTACCGCTGGTAAAGGCAGTACGACCGCGTAAGCGGTACTACCGCTTGTTGGAAGCGGTACTACCGCTTGTGTGAAGCGGTACTACCACTCAAGCGGTACTACCGCTCGTGAGCGGTACTACCGCTTGTGCGCGGTACTCCAGGGATCCGAGTTGGACTCTTTCCCTGTGGGCCAAACCGACCTTGTGCGGGCAAAACCGACCTGGAGGAGGCTTTTACTCCAAGTTTAGACCCCAAGGCTCAACATATAAATAGAGGGGCAGGGCTAGCACACGGGATACATTAAGATTTCCCAAGCCGTGTGTCGGCAACCCTAACCCTCTAGTTCTCCCGTCATAATCTCCGTAGTGCTTGGCGAAGCCCTGCAGAGATTGTTCCTCACCAACATCACCACGCCGTCGTGCTGCCGAAACTCATCTACTACTTCACCATCGCTCGCTGGATCGAGGAGGTGAAGGCGTCATCAAGCCGTACGTGTGTTGAACGCGGAGGTGCCGTCCGTTTGGCACTAGTTCGTGATCGGATCGAGGGACGACTTGCGATTTGGATCGCGGAGACGTTCGACTACATCAACCGCGTTTCTTAACGCTTCCGCTTAGCGATCTACAAGGGTATGTAGATTCACTCTCCCTCTCGTAGATGCTCATCACCATGGATAGATCTTGTGTGTGCGTAGGAAATTTTTTGTTTCCCATGCAACGTGCCCCAACGCATTCTTAAATGGAAAATGAGAAGAGGATATTTATATGGAACAACCTGAAGGTTTTGTTATTCCTGGAAAAGAAAAGCTTGTCTGTAAGTTGAAGAAATCTCTTTATGGATTGAAGCAATCTCCTAGACAGTGGTACAAGAGATTTGACACCTTTATGCTCTCTCAAGGTTTCAAAAGGTCTAATTATGATAGCTGTGTTTATTTGAAAACTGTCAATGGTTCAGCTATTTATTTGCTCCTTTATGTTGATGATATGTTAATTGCTGCAAAGAGCATGTCAGATATTAATGAACTGAAGAAGCAATTGAGTAATGAATTTGAGATGAAGGATTTGGGTGCAGCAAAGAAAATACTTGGCATGGAAATATCTAGAGATAGTCCGTCTGGAAAAGTATATCTAAGTCAGAAGGGATATATTGATAAAGTTCTTCGTCGTTTTAAAATGCATAATGCCAAGCCGGTGAGTACTCCGTTAGCTGCACACTTTAAATTATCATCAGCCTTATGTCCTAAGTCAGATGTCGATATTGAGTACATGTCTAGAGTTCCCTATTCAAGTGCAGTTGGTTCACTTATGTATGCCATGGTTTGTTCTCGTCCGGATTTATCATATGCTTTGAGTGTTGTTAGTAGATACATGGCTAATCCTGGAAAAGAGCATTGGAGAGCAGTTCAGTGGATTTTCAGATACCTGTGAGATACTTCTAATGCTTATTTACAGTTTGGGAAAACTGGAGATGGACTTGTTGGCTTTGTTGATTCTGATTTTGCTGGTGATTTGGATAAGAGAAGATCACTCACAGGTTATGTTTTCACCATTGGTGGTTTTGCTGTGAGTTGGAGAGCAACTTTGCAGTCTATTGTGGCTTGTTCCACTACTGATGCCGAGTATATGGCTATTTCTGAGGCATGCAAAGAAGCTATCTGGTTGAGAGGTTTATACACTGAGCTTTGTGGAGATTCATCTAGCCCTACCGTATTTTCTGACAGTCAAAGTGCCATATGTCTTATAAAGAATCCAATGTATCATGAGAGAACAAAGCACATTGATGTCAGATTTCACTATATTCGAGATGTTATTGCTGAAGGCGATTTGAAGGTATGCAAGATAAGTACGCATGATAATCCTGCTGATATGATGACAAAGCCAGTTCCTACCAATAAGTTTGAGCTTTGCTCAGGCTTAGTTGGTATTTCTCACTAGTCCTATGGACTTTGACGCACAAGGTGTTTATACTGATTTGGATGGAGTTATTTATTTTCTTCGACCACTGGAGGGAATTTGGCTCGAGGTGGAGATTGTTAAATTATGATCCAAATTATACCGTGTTGGACTAGACGTAGTACAAACGGTGTGGGCGTTGCGTTGACGTCGACGCGTACGAGTACAACTCGTTTACTTGTCCTTCAAGGACTCTTATGTATTGCCCTCATATATACCCCATGTAGTCGCACCTAAAGACGGTCTGTCGTCTCGTGCTTGTAATACTCCTCCATCATAGTGATTGCGTGTTCGTGCGTCCGTGATTTTCTCCCGCAAGGGTTTCCACGTAAAATCCGTGTCTCTCGTGTCTCATTTATTCTCGTTTTATCTAACAAGAAGAAAACAAAAGACCGCAAGGCATAGCCCACGGCTCATTAGAAGTACGTTGTTCGTCAATCAAACATACATACCAAAGCAACGCCGTGAATTTCTATTCGGCGCTTATAGCGCCGGGAATCCTATTTCCCGCGTACTGTGGGGTACCAAGGAATCATGTACCCCCCAGTGCCGCTACATCAGTTGGGCAGACCCAACTAGCTCCCCTTTTCCCGTTCTTGAAAGTTTCTAGTCCCTGCCCAAATTATTTGTTGCTAAAAAACTGTTTTTTCTTCATTTTTGCGTTTCTTCTCTTTTTTCATTTCTGTTTTTTCTTCCTTTATTAACTTTTTATTTCAAATTCATGATTTTTTCAACCCGGGAACATTTTTCAAGATGATTTTTTTAACATAGAACACCTTGTAAAAATCATGAACATTTAAAAAAAATCAATTTGTTTTTAAAATTTGGCAATATGTTTTTCAAATACGCGAACATGTTTTGAAATCCGAGATTATTTTGATATTCTAGAACATTTATAAATTCATGAGCATTTTTTAAATCTTAGAACATTTTTAAAAATTTGTGAATTTTTTATATTCATGAACATTTTCCAATATTTATGAGCATTTTTTAATTCATGAGCATTTTTTGAAAAGTGGAACATTTTCTAACCATGTCCTTTAAAATCAAGAACATTTTTTGAAATACAGGAATGCTTTTCACATATTCACAAACATTTCTTGATATTTTTTGAAATTGTGAATATTTTCCAAATTTGTGAACTTGTATTAAATCATAGAAGATTTTTTAATTTTTTAAATATTTATTAAATGCCAGAACATTTTTAAATTTAGTGAGCATATTTTCAAATCCATGAACATTTTTTTGTATTCATGATTTTCTTTAAATGTTTTAAAATATTTTTGAATTTTGAAATGTTTGTATTTGAGAACATATTTTGGTATTCATGATTTTTTTTGAAATCCTGAATTATCTTAAAGAAGCAGAAGTAATAGAAAATAAAACAAAAACAAAATGAAACAAAAAAGGAAAATGGGGACCCGGGGAATAGGAGTTCTCTTATAGCGCCCCGCCAATCCTATTTGGTGCGTGGGTCCCTTATTGGCGACCACGCATGCACCCCCAGCTCTCCGCACGTACAGTTTTGCGAAGGTTCTAGAATTTTCCCAGACCGGTTTTTTTCTTTATTTTCAATTGGGTTTTTGGTGCTATTTCCTTTCTCTTTTTCTTTTTTGTTTTTTCTTTTCTTTTTCTTGATGTTAGTTTTTTCTCATTTTTCTGTCCCTTTTAATTTTTATTTTTCAATTTTGTGAACATCTTTTCAAGCTTGTGAACTTTCTTTTGAAACGTGAACATTTTTCTATTATCGTGAACGTTTTTATGCAACAGAGAATATTTTAAAATCCGCACCCATTTTTTATGAATTTCTGAACTTTTTTGTGCCCGTGAAGATTTTTCAAATAAATGAATACATTATAAATTCATGTTCTTTTTTATACTGTGATCATTCTTTTGGAAACTTGTGAACATTTTTTTGAACCAGTGACCTTTTTTTTCAATCAACAAAATTTTCTCTTTGAAATCAGGATTTATTTTGAAATCATGAACATTTCTGAATTCACAAACAGTTTTTAAATAGTAAACATTTTGTGAATTAATGAACGTTTTTTAAAATTTGTGAATATTTTTTTGAAACCCATGAATATTTGTGATTAACAAACTTTTTTTGAATCGACGAATGCTTTTGGATGGGAATTTTTTTGGCATTTACGAACATTTTTCTGTTTTTACGAACATTTTCTGAAATGCATGAACAATTTTTTAATCGATATTTTTTTAATTTACGAACATTTTTTAATTTTTTTAAAGTTTTTTAAAAAATCATGAACATTTTTTAATATGCAAATATTGTTAAATTTTGGAACATGTTTTCAAAATCATGAATATTTTTGATTTCCTTAACTTTTTTTAAAATTCGTGAACATTTTAATTATGAGAATATTTTTTCAAATCTCGAATATTTCTTTGAATCCGGAAATATTTTAATATTCTTGAATTTTTTTCCTTTCTAAATTAGTTTTTTTAAATTTCAGAACTTTTTTGAAATCCCATATTATTTAAAGAAGGAAGAAAAAAGAAAAAAAAGAAATGAAAAAAACTGGGCGCCTGGCATATGAGCTGGCCCAAAGTTGCAGGTTGCGCTTCCTCCCAGCACGCAGCGCACCAAGGTCGATAGCGGGAGCTCCTAAGGGGCGCCTTAAGCGCCACTTGGAGCACCGGGCGCACACTGAGCCTTCGTCCTGGGCCGGCCCATGTCAGGCGAGCGCTCAGTTTTAGCTCGAACGTAGTTTTGATTGGTCGCGGCTGACCAGTTGACTGGTCAACCGTTGACTTTCAAAAAAAGGAAACAAAGAAGAATTCACAAAAAATAAAAAATTTGCGAATGTCAAAAAGTTCACGGATTTTAAAAAATGTTCACAAACTTTAAAAAAAGTACACCAAATTTAAAAAAATTGTTCAAATTTCCAAAAAAAAAGTTCATTGACTTCAAAAAAGTTCATCTATTTATAAAAAAAGTTCATAAAATTTAAAAAAAGTTCATCAAATTTGAAAAAAAAGTTCATCAAACTTCAAAACAGTTCATCAACTTAAAAAAAAGTCCATCGAATTTGAAAAAAGTTCGCCAATTTTGAAAAATGTTTGACGAATTAGAAAAATGTTCATCGAATTTGAAAAAAAGTTCATCGATTTTGCTAAAATTCATCAAATTAGAAAAAAGTTCATCGAATTTGAAAAAACATTCATAAAAAATCCGATGAACTTTTTTCATCGAATTTAAAAAAATGTTCATAAAATCCGGTGAACTTTTTTTCATCGAATTAGAAAAAGGAAAAAGAAAAAGGAAAAGGAAAAGAAAAGAATGAAGAAAAAGAAAAAAAGAAAAAGAAAAAAGAAAAAAGAAGGAACAAATGAGGGTAGAAGATGTGTGTAATCAGAGAAGGTTAGGTGGCAGGGTTGCTTATCACGCCTTGCACGGAAGCCGCGTGGCGTGTGTTCGAATCCAGCTCAACGCGTTCTTTTTTGCAGCAGTTTAGAAAAAGAAAAAAAAGGAAAATGGGCTGGCCCATAGCGGAAAGTGGGGTGTGCGCCCTGTACGGTTAAGCCCCCCCCCCCCCCCCCCCCCCCGACATGTCTCGCTTCTAGCGAGTTTTTTTTTTCTAAGGAACCCTCGCTGAAGGGGAGAGCGAGATGGGCCGGCCCAGGCGCGCGGGAGGCAACAACTTTTTTTTTATACTTCCAAATACTCTAAATATATATATTACAAAAAACACTTTGCATAAAACATTGAAAAAAAAGTTGACCAAGTACTTGAAAATGTAAAAAATGTATAGGGAAAATCTTTCTCATGTATATGAAAAATGTATACAAAAAATATACATTGCATGTGGAAAAAGTTGATCATGTATTTAAAAAATGTTAGTCTAAACATTCGACAAAAATGTTGACAATATATTCAAAATATGTTAAACTTGTATTTGAAAAATGTTAAATGTGTACAAAATAAATATTAAATATATTCAAAAAATGTTGACCATGTATTCAAAAAAGTTAAATAAATAAACGTGTATAGAAAAACATTGACCATGTATTCAAAAAAATCTTAACCTTGTATTTGAAAAATATTAAATGTGTATAGATTTTTTTTCCATGTATTCAAAAAATGTTAAATTTGTATTTGAAAAACAAAGCATTTGAAGAAAATGTTAAATGTGTATAGAAAAAATGTTGACCATGTATTATAAAATGTTAATCTGGTATTTGGAAAATGTTAATCAAGAATTTGGAAAATGTAAAACCAGTATTAAAAAATTGTATTAGATATATACCAAAAATGTATATAGATAACTAGTGAAACTCGGGAGAAAATAAGAAAGAACGATGAAAAACAAGAAAACGGCAAACGACATCAAAGTAAAACAAAGAAAAAAGAACAAAAGGAAAAAAACAATGAGAACTATGAAAAGAAATAAATAAAACCAAAGAAAAAGAAAAAAAACCAATAGAGAAAAAAACTAAGGAAACCCGTGAAAAAACAAAAAGAAAAAACAGAAGAAAAAAACCCTGGAAAACCAATGGAAAAACCGGCTTGATTCACCGCATGTTAGTCACGCGCCTAGTACTTATCACATACGGTACTCGGGTGCAGTGGCTAGCAGCGCTGGCCATCTTCCAGGAGACTAGGGATCGATTCCTGGTTCTCCCCTTTGCCTGCTCTTATTCTTTTAACCATGCGTGAATGAGCCGGCCCGATTACTGTAGACGCTTCAGAGAGACGTTCTACCGTCTCACTTAATGCGAGATATAGTTGCTGCGCTTCGTCAGCGCTTTAAGCTAGCTTGGCGCTTGCCTCAATGCGAGCGGTCCGCGACCCAACTTAGTTCCAGCTACTCCGCCCACTCTTGCTCGCTCGGCCGCTAGCTTCGCCCATCTTGCTCGCTTGTTCCGCTAGTTTTTGTTCGTTTTCCCTGTTGTTGGTTTGGTAGGAAAAAATCGACCAATTTTCTTAATAATGTTGAATTTTTTTGTGAAATCAGATTTTTTTACGGATTTTTTAAAAAATCATTGATTTTCAAAAAGTTCACAAAATTAGGAAAAATATTGCGAATTTGAAAAGGTACATAATAATATGAATAATATCACAAAAAACGCAAATCATAAATACTAAAAAAGTTCATGAATTTTTAAAAAGTCCATGAATGTGAAAAAAAATCATGAAATTTTAAAAAGTTCACGAAGTTAGAAAATAAGTTCAATAATTCCAAATAGTTCAATTTTTTGAAAGAGATCATGGCAATTGATTGAAGTTCATGAAGAATGAAAAAGGTTCATAGATTTTCTTTAAAAAATCACTATTTTGAAAAAAAAAAGTCATCGGTTTTGAAAAAAAAAATTCATGAAATTGAGAAATGTCAGTGGATTTTGAAAATCTTAGAAATTGAAAAGATTTCATGTATTTGAAAAATATTCGTGCATTTGAAAATAAAGTTCACGAATTCAGAAAAAAGTGCACGGATTTAATAAAAGTTCGTGAATTTAAGAAAAGGTTTACGAATTTGAAAAGTTTATGTTTTTAAAAAAGATTAATGAATTTTAAAAAGCAGAAGAAAATGAAATGAAAGAAAACTCCAAAGAAAAAGGCTAAACATAATGGGAAAACCAGACAGTGAAAGCCCATTTGACGCACAACAGGTAGGCTTTCCCAGGTGGTTACTGCGGGTGGTAACGAAACGCGAGGTTGGGTGTTCGAATCTCTCGCGCACACCCAGTTTTTTGAAGGTTAAGAAAAAAAAGGGCCGAGCCCAGGACGGAAGGAGGGTGTGGGCTGATTTGTACAGTAGGTTGTAACTAACAATGAGGCCGTCAAAAAGGAGCTGGGAAATAGGTGGCCAAATCTTATTCAGCGCCTTTAGCGCCCGCTACAGTTATTTCCCCTATAGGGCGCATACCCCCTCCCCCCCCCCCGGTCGCATTGGGCTTTGGCCCGTTTTCCTCGCTAGAGCGGAAACCCCGCATCGTGTCCTCTTCTGTTTCTTCTTCCTCTCCCCTTATCCTTCCCCACAGCAAGCGAGCACTCGATCTATATTTCATCGGAGAGTCTCTGATCGATTCCCCGCAACGGCGTCTTCTTCATTTCTTCTTCGTCTCCTTCTTTTCGATTGGAACCCTAATCGAAGGGCGAGGCAGTTGGGGAGTGTAGGGTCGAGAAGATAGGTCTAGAGGGGAGGTGAATAGACTCTTAACCAATCAAAGGTGTAGTTTTTAATTCTCTTGGAATTTAGGCAGATTTTAGCACTAGTTAAGATATCACCAAGACTTTCTACACATGCATATCTAGAGATAGAGCAACGGAAAAAGTAAAGCATGCAAATGTGCGGAAAGTAATGGGGTAGAGAATAGAAGATCAAACGCAATGAAGACACGATGGTTTTTGGCGTAGTTCCGATAGGTGGTGCTATCGTACGTCCACGTTGATGCAGACTTCAACCCACGAAGGGTAACGGTTGTGCGAGTCCACGAAGGGCTCCACCCACGAAGGGTCCACGAAGAAGCAACCTTGCCTATTCCACCATGGCTTACGTCCACGAAGGACTAGCCTCACTCGGGGTAGATCTTCATGAAGTAGGTGATCTCCTTGCCCTTACAAACTCCTTGGTTCAACTCCACATGATCTTGGAGGCTCCCAAGTGACACCTAACCAATCTAGGAGACACCACTCTCCAAAAGGTAATAAATGGTGTGTTGATGATGAACTCCTTGCTCTTGTGCTTCAAATGATACTCTCTCTCATAGATTTGGCTTGGGTAGGAGAAGGATTGGAGTGGAAAGAAACTTGAAGAGGCTAGAAATCAAGGTTCAAATGGTTGGATTGGAATCTCTTGATCTCAACACATGAGTAGGTGGTTCTCTCTTAGAAAATGTATGGTGGAAGTGTAGGCACGTTCTGATGGCTCTCTTAGAGAGTAAGTGGGGGTGGAGGGGTATAAATAGCCTTCACCCAAAATCCAACCATTACACACTTTTGACCCAAATAGGTGAGACCGAATGCAAAACTCCGTGAGACCGATTAGTGTAAAAGATGTGAACTTTAGGATTTTCGGTGGGACCGAAGTGGAACAACTCGGTGGGACCGAAGTGCAATGGCTAGGGCAAAACCATTCTCGGAAATTCCGATTATTTCAACTCGGTGATTCCGAAGTGAAACAATGTCATCACAGAAACTTGGCAATGCCATCTCGATGGGACCGAGATCCATTTCGGTCCAACTGAATTGCTAGGGTTTGGCAGTGGCAATGGTAGTGGCAATCTCGGTGGGTCCGGATGGGAGATTTTCGGTGGGACCGAGATAATGATTTAGGGTTTGGACAGATGTGATTGTGAGAAGATGACTGAGGGTTTTTGGAGCAATACCACTAAGCACTTTGAGCAACAACCTCATCATTAACACCTCATCCCCTTTTAATAGTATTGGCTTTCCTAAGGGACTCAATGTGATCTTGGATCACTAAACAAAAATGTAGAGTCTTGGAGTTGCCAATCTTATCCTTGACATTTTGAAGGGATCCACATCTTCTTGTCCTTGCCATGCCAGTGTTTAACTTGTCTGAAATACACTAGATAAAAGTATTAGTCCAACAACATGTATGTTGACATTTATTACCAAAACAACCAAGGGAGAAAATGTGCTTTCAATCTCCCTCTTTTTGGTAATTGATGACAACATACATCAAAGCTTCAAATAAAGATGTAATAGAAGATTGTATGAAAGCTTTGAAGAGAAACATGTAACATGTATGAGCTCCCCCCTAGAGATGTGCAACTAGTAGATGATGATAGCTTATGGATAGCAAGAGCACAAAATGAAGGAAATGCACATGTAACATGTATCTTGGCTATATGCATCAGAGCAACAAAATTAAGTTGAAGTACCCTCATGTCCATGACTATTTTCTTGCAAACAATATGTGCAAAAGCAATAAGTCATCATGCGCATGAGTATGATGCACATACTTACCTTGAAGTTCTTGATCATATTCCTGAAGAAATACACTTGAGAAAACAAGGTTAGATAACACAAGATAACTTCTCCAAGAAAAGACACAAGATCAACAAGAAACCAAGATTGGGATGACATGTAGAAGAGAGTATCACTGAGTGAATACTTCTGTCAGAAGCAGACATGTCCCCAAAAGAAAGATCAAATAGAATCAGTTGTCTCCCCCTAAAGGAACTCCCTCTCCCCCTAAATCTAACATTGGATATTGGGAGTAGGTAGGGTGAGAAAACTAGAGCAAACAGAAAATAAAAACAGATCACGTTTCTTCCCTCTTAGAAACATGTATAATTCTCTCCTCTTATAAAATGCATCACTCTCCCTTAGGATATACCTTTTGACATGGAAGAGGTTGTGGTAAGCTTTGATGTGCATCTCTCTCCCCCTTTGACATCAATTTCCAAGAAGGGATGACTTCGAGATTATTGGTCAAGTGGGTATGGTCCTTGAGAAGCACAACCAGCCATGACATATGCAAGCAGAGGGAAAGAATCATTGAGTGGAGTTGGAGCAGAAAATACAGGAAATATTTGACAGAAAATTCCTTTGAGCAATAAAGTCGGTGACTCCGAGTTGGAACAAGTCGGTGTGACCGAGTTTAGTGCAAAGAGAAATTTTTGTCAACTCAGCTCACTAGGCAAGAAGCTCTCACAAAGATTTGCAAAGAATTTACCTGACAGAAAACTAGGAGAATAGAAAGAAACAAGGAAATGAAGAAATACAGAAACATCTAGATGAAGTTTTTTTTGAAAAAGAAGAAAAATAATACACACAAACATCAAGAAAAACTCAAAAGAACTTCATCTAGAGGGGTCGGCGACTAGGTCACCTATGTTAGAGTATATTGACTTAGGAGTCAAGTGAGAACACTTGATCATAGGTCATACTCATCGTTAAGCTCAAAATGGGGTTGCCATCTTTCCTTTAAGCGTTTTAATGTATTCACATCTTGTTGAGTTGTTTTAGCTCATGACTTTGAGTAAAGCTGCTCTAAGACGTGAGAACTTACATTGAGGTTTTCGGTGTTGGTGTCCATCATGTAGTTGAACTTGAAGTGAATGCTCATTGAGTGAAGTTGGGAGCAATCCTATCATTTGTAGTCCATCTTCCTACATGGGTTAGATTTTCAAGGAACAACATATGTATCCAAATTGACAAGAGTGAAGCATAGAATCAAATGTTGTCAAAGGATATGTTTGAGTTGTCTTGTTCCTTGGCACACCAAAGATTTAGATACTTGGTCCAATTTTATTGCTCAAGATAGGAGTTTGTGAGCAACCTTATGGAATGATGTTCATCCAAGTACCTACAAAATGTTAGATACAATAAAAGGGAGCAAAGTGTCCAAGATGTGATATGATCATAGAAGTATCAAGGATTAGTCAAGAAAGCTCATGCCCTTGCATGCATCCAAGTGAGTTTCTAGTTCACGTTTGAAGCATCAATGATATTCAACTCACTCCTCAAGTGACAAAATACCTTCTCATCAAGAGGTTTGGTAAAGATATCCGCCAATTGCTTGTCGGCACGAACCTGCTTAAGGTCAATGTCACCTTTAGCAACATGATCTCGAATAAAATGGTGACAAACCTCAATATGCTTAGTTCGAGAATGTTGCACGGGATTGTGTGCAATCTTAATAGCACTCTCATTGTCACATAGTAATGGAACATGTCTCACATGCACACCATAGTCTTTGAGAGTTTGTTTCATCCATAGCAATTGAGCACAACAAGATCCGGCGGCAATGTATTCCGCTTCGGCGGTGGATAGAGATACCGAGTTTTGTTTCTTGGAGGACCAAGCCACAAGAGATCTACCAAGAAATTGACATGTACCCGAAGTGGATTTTCTATCAACCTTGTCTCCGGCATAGTCCGAATCAGAGTAGCCAACAAGATTGAAAGAAGATCCTTTGGGATACCAAATGCCAAAGTTTGGTGTATGTAACAAGTATCTCACAATTCTTTTCACACCCTTAAGATGACACTCTTTTGGTGCCGCTTGGTATCGTGCACACATGCACACACTTAGCATAATGTGGGGACGGGAGGCACATAGATATAGCAATGAACCAATCATAGATCGATAAACCTTTTGATTAACCGGTTTGCCATCCTTAGTCAAGTCAAGATGTCCACTCGTAGGCATGGGAATTTTCATACCTTTGCTTTCTTGCATGTTGAACTTCTTGAATAGGTCTTTGGTATACTTTTTTTGAGAAACAAAGGTACCCTCCTTAGTTTGCTTGATTTGCAAACCAAGAAAGAATTTGAGTTCACACATCATAGACATCTCATACTTTTCTGACATCAACCTTCCAAACTTTTCACTAAAAGAGGGATTAGTAGATCCAAAGATAATATCATCAACATATATTTGGCATACAAATAGTTCTCCATTAACCCTCTTAGTGAACAAGGTTGAATCAATTTTCCCAATTTCGAAACCTTTTTCAAGAAGAAACTTTGTCAAGCATTTGTACCAAGCTCTAGGTGCTTGTTTAAGACCATAAGGAGCTTTACGGAGTTTATAAACGTGGTTAGGTTTCTTGGGATTAACAAAGCCGGGAGGTTGTTTAATATAAACTTCCTCCTCAATTTCACAATTTAAGAAAGCACTTTTTATATCCATTTGGTAAAGAGTGATATCATGGTGATTGGCATAAGCAAGTAAGATGCGAATGGACTCAAGTCTAGCAACGGGGGCATAGGTCTCACCATAGTCCATATCTTCGACTTGTGTGTAGCCTTGAGCCACGAGACGAGCCTTGTAGCGTATGACTTGTCCATCTTCATCTTGCTTATTTCGAAACACCCATTTGGTTCCGATGACGTTTTGCTCATCCTTAGGCTTCTCAACCAACGTCCAAACTTGATTCCTCTCGAAGTTGTGTAGTTCTTCATGCATTGCATTTACCCAATCCGGGTCTTCGAGGGCTTCTTCTACCTTCATAGGTTCAACACTAGAGATGAATGAGTAATGCTCACAAAAGTTAGCTAAATGAGATTTAGAGTGAGTGGTTCTCCCTGATTTGATGTCGCCAAGAATTTGTTTGGCGGGATGATTCTTGTCAATTCTTGCTCTAACTCGAGGTAGCTTTTGCTTGGGTGGTGGTGAGGCTTCCTCCTCCTCCTCCTCATCATCATCATCATCATTGTCTTCCTCATTATTTTTATTGTCGTTGTTCGCTTGAGGTGGTGGAGAAGGAGGCTGAGGTGGATCATCTTGTTGCACTTCCTCATTCCCTTCGTCTTGACGTGTTTGTGGCGCCCCGCCTGAATACCACTGTAGCCAGACGGTCGCCGCACACGCCAGCCCAGGAAATCACTCTGGCGTGCGCCTTTACAACAAGTATCTTGAACATAGGCACAACTGTAATAAGAATATATTTATTAGCCATTGTGGCTGGAATAAATACATCATGGTTACAAAAATGGGGTAGCGGAAAAGCACTAACTAAGGCAGCACGGACTTGGAGAGGCTCCAATCCACATGGATCTGACTGGGTTACTCTTCTAGGTCGCGAACGCTCCCGCTCCTCGATGGATCCTTAGCTGAACCTGGCCACGTTGAAGGCTACTGAGTACTTTTGAATGTACTCGAAAGCAAACCAAACCAACATATACACCAAGCAAAGCAATCCATGGTATTCAAGCATGCACTTATTATTTTAACGACATTAACCATCATGTTATAACAGGGTTACCTAGCGTGGTAGATATCAAAGTAAATGCAGTAAGGTAAAGCATAACAGTAAATGCAATTGATCAAGTTCACTCACATGATCCTTCCAGATCCAAGTTCTTCTCATAGCCATCCCTTGGCTACATTCCAAACTTTGGACATCTATCGATGTCCGGGCATCTGTGCTGTAAATCTGATAAAGCTTACCTTATCTGGTTCATTCTTAGCAGTCATTCGGTTAACTCCTCCAGACTCGACATAGACCAAATAGTGTGACCTAGTACGAACTGTGTCCCATGACTGAGGACGCGGTATTCGAATAGATTTACACTCTGCAGAGGTTGCGCACTTTACCAACACTATGGAGCTCCTGGCCTCGCACTTTAGTACCTGTTCCCATTCGGGTGGACCGGTGCTGCTCCAACAAAACTTGTCTATTGCCTGGCACTCTTACGGTCCCACCGACAATCATACCCCTTTTGGGTCATGCCCTGGGTGGCCCCTGTGTCACTCCTGACACCTGCCACCGTCGTGGCCAAACTAAACTGTCCCAAACGGGGACCCTGGATCCATATAACTTGGGCTCACAAGGTTATCGCCGCCTACCGGGCCAGGGTAGCATGCATGCATAACCTTCCCTCTTTGGAGGTACTGACAAGAGGCAAGACAATAGACCAAGTTAGGGCCTCCCCATAAAGGCAAATGTGGCTGCACTGATGAGCTCGGTTCGGTGGCACTATGACTCGGTCCAGCCGACGGAGGAGGTTGTCATTATTAAGTCACATTCTTTATCATTGCAATAACAGTAACAATGCATGATGTAACAACTACGAAAATGTAACAACCTATCTCCATATAATATCACAATGAGTCATTAGTGAAACAATGTTTAAATGGCAAGTTTATCACTTTACAAGTTCTAGCTGTAAGTTACGACCATCTGAACCCTTGCATGAAACCGACAAATAAACCAGTAGCCACCAGAACGGTCTTTACAACTCAGATCTAGGACGTTACTGGAATAACTCAACCCCGGCTCAAGACGGCTCAAAAGCAGCTCAGAGCATGAGACGGTGTTGATAAAAAGAAAGTAGCAGTTCCTCAAGACGGCTGGAAAGGAGCTCAGAGCATGGGGTCACTGCTACAAAAAGAAATTCAACAACTGCACGAGACGGCCGAAAGCAGCTTAGAACTCGGGACAGTTGTTAAAAAGAGAAATATAAGGTCGGCATCCACCCCGGACGACCGGAAGCAGCACAGAACACAGGCGTGGTGCCGTCACCAGAGAAAAGTAAGCAAGAGTTCATCAGAATCATATACCGCCTACTATTATGCACTCGAATTAAACACACAAGAATAACACAGAAGCAATGCTTTAGGGCATATATCAGATGGTCGGCTTGCCTGGGGGTCAAAGAGTTCATCGGAAGGAGGTGCGGTAGCCTCGCAGGAAAATTCGCCGGAAAAGGTTCCCTCCAGAAAAGGCTAGGTAGAGGGCAGGGAAAAATGGTCATTTTCAGAATGTGTAACCATTGTGAAAGTGATGCCATCGGAATGGGCTCGACGAACTGAGGAAGTGGGCTTTGGAATCACCTGACTTGGAGTTACGGTTACAAAGTTGTGGCCGTTCGTTCGTTAGGCAGAAAAACATACGTAATCTGTGCTTTTCTGTTGCTAACGGGCGAACATCCGCAATATAAGGGTTTCGGCGCCGGGCTGGAAACAGAAGGTGTATTTTTGAAAATACGCTTTCGAGAAAGGGAAGCGCATTTCTGCCCGTGGCTGTGGTAGATTACGCTTTTGAGAAAGGAAAGCGTATTCGCAGGGAATACGTTTCCACTTAACCCAGCTGGCAGCCCTTCTCTCGCCGACAGGTGGGGTCGGGGCCCACCTGTCGGGTCCCTCTCTCTCCTCCCACCTCCTCTTTCCTCCTCCTCCTCTGCTTCTCCCAACGCCGCGGCTGGGGCTCAGGCTCCGGTGGCCGGCGGCCGACAGCGCTCCAGTGGGCTTCTTGGGCAGCCGAGCGGACGGGCGGGCGTGCCGGCGAGGGCCTCTTCCAGGGGAGGGCTCAGGCGAGGCCAGGGATGGTCGGAGGCTGGATCGCGCGGCGCGGTCGGGAGCGGCGGCTCCGGTCGATTGGAGGACTCCGACGAGGGATTCGACCAGGCCAGTGCACGAGAGTGGGCTAGAGGGTGAGGGGAGTGGGTTGGTGAGCTCGAGGGGGCTCGGGGACGGCTATTTATAGCCGGCCAGAGCACGCGGATAGGCACGACCACTCGGGTGAGCTGGCCGGCGTCCAGAGCTTGCAACCGAGGTGGCTGGCTGGTTCCGGCGTCGGGAAGTGTCACGGGCAGACGATGGAGGCCAGCTGGAGCTACGGGAGGGATCAAGGACGAAGAAGAGAGAGAGGAAGACAACGATGGGTCATGGGCGCGCACTATGCCGCGGCGGAGCTGGCGCGCCGGGGAAGAAGAAGGAAGGGGAAGGAGCTGGAGAGGAGGCGCGTGGACACCGCGGAGCTGGTCGGCACGTCAGGACGAGCTAGGGACGGCCGGAGGTGACCGCACGGGCAGGCAATGCGCAGAGCGCAATTTCTGGACGCTCGTTGCGTGGTCACCATGGGCACCACGCGTTCTAGCTTGCGTCCGACCGTCTAAGCTTGTCAAACACGCTCCTCACTGCTCAAAAGGATGAGGTGGATCATTGGATGGACCAGGATGGCTCTAGAGTGGTCGAGCTGATCCAAAACAGGTTCTGGATAGAAACTTGGGGCAATAACTGAGGTAAAATGGCTTGGTAAATGGAACTAAGATGTTGTCATGTTGAAATGTGGTACAAAGATGTAGATGCTGGAAAAATTTGAAGTCATTTGGACCTGGTTTGCATATACTTCCTTCACAATGCAATATTTGGACCTGAAACTAGGTTTTGATGCTGAGCTCAAATAGCTTGGTGAAATGAGCTGAATTTTGGTGTAGAGAGGTTATTTGGGTGTGAGAATGCACTGGTAGAATTTCATACCATTTGGATGCTCCTACATGGTACTTCCTTCAGAGTGCTTCCTGCTGGACAAAAACTTAGGAAAATTGCTGGGAAGAATGGATAGCTGGATTGAGCTGATTTTTGGTTTGCATGAGTTATATATCAATGTTAATCACCATGCAAAATTTCAGCTCCAAAGGATCAAGGGTTCAAGCACTTCCTTTGCAAATTGCCCAACTGGACAGAATTTGCAAATGGATGCTTTACTCAAAATTTGAACTATGGAACTTGGGTTCTTGATGAAAATGGTGAATATATGGATAGGAGAAGCTGCACAAATTATTTTGGATTTTTCCTGGCTACCAAAATGGTAGTTCCTTTGGAAAGTGCTCAAAATGCAATATTGGCTTTAAATAGGAAAATGCAATTTCCCTTATTTAATTATGGCCAATATTTTTATGAGAGCTCAGTATGATCACAAAGAATATCTCCACAAGTTTTCATGAACTTTGGAGATGGATAGATATTTTTCTGGATTTAATTCCTTCGTAAGGCAAAAAAAGGAATTAATTTTAAATGAAAAATATTGCAAATGACTTGGCAATATTTTTGCATATCCAGGGTTTATAGAGATAGGATGATCACTGGGAAAAGTTTGAGAGGTGAAAGATCAAAGGAAATTGGGGTTCCTTTGTAACTGCAGGAATTAGGGTTTGCCTTCCGGTAACTCGGAAGGTAGGGTTTCGGTGGCAAAATCCCGAGAATATATCTGGGGTGGCAAGGTTGGAATGGAGAGAATCTCTGGTTTGATAGGAAAGGCAAGGCTATATAACCATCTTCATATGCCCAAAGGCGAGAGAAAATCCGATAACATCGAAAAAAAGGACGGGAGTCAAATCCCGCGAAGGAAGAAATCGGGGCGAAAACCAGGGTGTTACAGTGTTCCACTTGTGGACGCCTCCATATCAACTTGCGGTTCACCTTGATGTGAAGTCAGGGCTTCCACTTGAATGGACGAAGTACTCTCCTTCACCTCCATGGGACGAATCTTGCCAATAGACAAGTCTTGGATTGCTTCCGATGGTTCTTGATCTCCTGCATCAATTGGCAATTGCTCGACTCACGAGCCGTTAGTCTCATCAAACTTCACATCTACCGTCTCTTCAACTTTTCGAGTGAAGTTGTTGTAGACACGATAAGTGTGAGAGTTCGATCCGTAACCAAGTAGGAAACCTTCATGAGATTTAGGAGCAAATTTTGAACGACGATGCTTATCAACAATGTAACATTTTGAGCCAAATACTCGAAAGTATCCAACTTGTAGTTTGTTACTGGTGAGTAGCTCATATGCCATTTACCAAGAAGCTTGTGAAGGTATAGTCGATTTGTAGCACGACAAGCCGTCTCAACCGCTTCCGCCCAAAAGTGTTTTGGCGTCTTGTATTCATCTAGCATTGTCCTTGCCATCTCGATAAGAGTCCGGTTCTTCCTCTCAACAACTCCATTTTGTTGAGGTGTGTACGCAGCCGAGAACTCATGTGAAATGCCTTCTTCATCAAGAAAGGTATCCACATTGGCGTTCTTGAACTCCATTCCATTGTCGCTCTGAACCTTCTTGATCTTCACTTCAAATTGCTTTTGGGCTTTCCTAGCAAAGTTCTTGAAAATATTTTGTACCTGTGATTTGTCATCAAGAAAGAACATCCACGTAAATCTAGAAAAATCATCAACAATGACCAAACCGAAAGAGTTACCACCAAGGCTTTTGTAAGCGTTGGGATCGAAAAGATCCATATGAAGTAGTTCGAGTGGTCTCCTTGTGGTCATGATGTTCTTCACGGGATGGCTTCCTCCAACTTGTTTTCCTACTTGGCAAGCACTACAAAGTCTATACTTGTCAAAGATAACATCTTTTACACCAAGAATATGATCTCCCTTAACAAGTTTATCAAGATTACGCATGATAACATGTCCAAGCCTTCTATGCCATAACCAACCTTTAGAAGATTTAGCAATTAAACATGTACGAGGTTGGGCTCTCTTAGTGAAATCAACAATGTATAGATCACCTTTACGAATGCCGGTAAAGAACATATTATGATTATCTCGACGAAACACTTGGCAATCTACTTCGGTAAATAGAACATTGAAACCAAAGTCGGCTAGTCTAGATATGGAAATAAGATTGTAACCAAGAGATTCAACAAGCATAACATTTTGAATGGAGCTATCATTGGATATGTCCACCTTACCAAGGACAAGTACCTTACCCTTGGAGTTATCTCCAAAAGTCACATACTTGCGTGGACCATCATTTTTTGCAAGCTCACGAAACATGTCTCTATCTTCGGTCATGTGATCTGTGCATCCACTATCAAGAATCCACTCTTTTCCTCCGGCCATGTAATCTCGAAGATTAGCCATGAGACTAAGATTCCTCATAGTCTTGTCATATTCGATGTCGAATTCCTCATCCTCATCATAATAGCCATGTCCAACATCATCATCATCAACATGTATGTGATCATCACCTAGGGCAATGGATTCATTAGTTTCGTGATCATGACAATGTTCAAGTTTATGAATTCTAATGGCTTTCATGATAATGTTACTAATGGTTGTAACATCTCCTTTAGCACGCATAAGATCACGAAGTTCAAACAAGCAATTATCAAAGTTAGGATCACTAGGCTTCATCTTGTGAAAAGCAATGGTCTTAAGAAGAATCTCATCAAGATTCTTTAAAGAGTAGTTGGGATATCGCTTTTCCAAGTCATTACATAGAGTATAAGCGCACTCAAAGTTTTGCATACAACCAAGCACAATTTTAGGTAATCCTCTAATGATAAGATTGATGGTTCTAAGATTACGAAGCATGTCAATTTCTTCCTCTAGAGTGGGATGCAAGGGATCAATGGGAGGCACATACGGGCTATGAATATACTTGCTCAAATTAAATTCATTAAAGATATCAAGCATCTCATCCTTCCAAAAGTGATAATACTCTCCATTGAGAATAGGCACTCTACGTCTAAGACTCCCCAAAGTAGACACATCCATCTTCGTCCAACGGTGATTAAACCAAAGTAATGGAGACCAAAGCTCTGATACCAATTGTAGGGTCGAGAAGATAGGTCTAGAATGGGTGAATAGACTCTTAACCAATTAAAGGTGCAGTTTTCAATTCTCTTGGAATTTAGGCAGATTTTAGCACTAGTTAAGATATCACCAAAACTTCCTACACATGCATATCTGGAGATAGAGCAGCAGAAAAAGTAAAGCATGCAAATGTGCGGAAAGTAATGGGGTAGAGAATATAAGATCAAATGCAATGAAGACACGGTGGTTTTTGGCGTGGTTCCGATAGGTGGTGCTACCGTACGTCCACGTTGATGGAGACTTCAACCCACGAAGGGTAACGGTTGCACGAGTCCATGAAGGGCTCCACCCACGAAGGGTCCATGAAGAAGCAACCTTGCCTATTCCACCATGGCTTACGTCCATAAAGGACTAGACTCACTCGGGGTAGATCTTCACTAAGTAGGCGATCTCCTTGCCCTTACAAACTCATTGGTTCAACTCCACATGATCTTGGAGGCTCCCAAGTGACACCTAAACAATCTAGGAGACACCACTCTCCAAAAGGTAATAAATGGTGTGTTGATGATGAACTCCTTGCTCTTGTGCTTCAAATGATACTCTCTCTCACAGATTTGGCTTGGGTGGGAGAAGGATTGGAGTGGAAAGCAACTTGAAGAGGCTAGAAATCAAGGTTCAAATGGTTGGATTGGAATCTCTTGATCTCAACACATGAGTAGGTGGTTCTCTCTCAGAAAATGTATGGTGGAAGTGTAGGCACATTCTGATGGCTCTCTTAGAGAGTAAGTGGGGGTGGAGGGGTATAAATAGCCTTCACCCAAAATCCAACTGAAACACACTTTTTTCCCAAATCGGTGAGACCGAATGCAAAACTCGGTGAGACCGATTAGTGTAAAAGATGTGAACTTTAGGCTTTTCGGTGGGACCGAAGTGCAATGGCTAGGTCAAAACCAGTCTCAGAAATTCCAATTATTTCAACTCGGTGATTCCGAAGTGAAACAATGTCATCATAGAAACTTGGCAATGCCATCTCGGTGGGACCGAGATCCATTTCGGTCAAACCGAATTGCTAGGGTTTGGCAGTGGCAATGGTAGTGGCAATCTCGGTGGGTCCGGATGGGAGATTTTCAGTGGGACCGAGATAGTGATTTAGGGTTTGGACAGATGTGATTGTGAGAAGATGACTGAGGGTTTTTGGAGCAATAGCACTGGTACAGCGAGCTGCTATACAAACGGTTTTTAACCCCTTTCTGCGACACAGTTTTAAACCGTCGCCTTGCCTGTGTGTGCGATTGGGGGGGGGGGTCTTCCCACATGACCCAGAAATCGTCCGCGATAGGGAGCACGCAAGCATACATTTCACAGAACTAAGCGTATGCGATGCCCGCACCTTTCCCAAACGCTCCGTCCTTGCTACTCGTTTGTGCTCACATTACCATCGCACTCGGTATTCTGTGCTGCAACGTTTTCGATGCTCACCCCATCACAAGCAGTTCACAATTTTACACCGTATGCGAAGCTTGAATATCCCACACATTTGTATGTACATAAACGTTTGAGATGTATAAAATGTCCCAAACGATTCATTCGTATTACCCATGTCGGATGAAGGCCTATCGCACACGTTCTTCTATGAGCAAACGTTTACGATGCACACGACATCATAAATAGTTCATAATTGCCTAGCGTGTGAGATAAGGTCACTTTCACAAACATTTATTAAGAAGGAACTGTGTGCGTTCTTGTTGTTAATCTCACACGTTTTTCTTGTCTGATCATGTGTGCAGTAGAGTTTCATCGCACACGTACTGATCTGAGAAACGTGTTTGATCTTGACGTTTATCACAGACGTTTTGCTTTCGCAAACCATGTGCAGTGTAATGGCCTGCAGATCATAATTTATCCCTAATTTAATCCCTGCATTAAAAATTCACAGAATTTGAAATTGAAACAGATTTTCAATATGAAAGTAGGCAATCACTTATTTTACATCGAACCATGTTTATTACAAATACAAGTTCAAGGACGAATGGATAATTCGATGCACGGGTACATGTACTGAAGAACTATAGAAGCAGCAAGGAAAGAATGATGAACCACAGTTGTACTAAAGACTATAAAGAGAGAGGTGGAAGACATTATGGTTGCTAGAGAAGGTGAAGCGGAATGCCCATATTGTGCCCTCCTCCATGCCTAATGCGCACACGACTCTAGGCCAACCCCTTGTGATGGCCGCCGCCCATCCTTCACTGTCTTCATTAGGACTTCTCGATGCTCATTGTAGTCTCGATGAAATACTTTAACCTTCATTGCATGTCCACCAATCATGTACTTTGCGAGGTAATTTTGAGTCAACTGCTTTGGGAACCACTGCAAACGAAAAAGATTCATACATTGTTGTCTAACAACTCATTATGGGCAGTAAAAAGAGAAGGCTACAGAGTTCGTAGTTACCATCCTACAGCTCACTGTTGTGTTGGATAGAGCGTAGAAAAATAATTTAATTGCCATCGGTCGTATCTTTTTGCTAATAATTCTTATCAGTTTCCTCACTTGATGCTGGTTCATGAATATCTCATTGCCCCATACGCAAAAAGGGTCGAGGCATGGATCTTTGCCTAGGACATATGTACCTACAAGCAACAAGTCAATATTGGAAGCTAAAAAGTGTCCAGCCGTGGATTTGTATGCACTACATTATGGAACAGAGGTAGTATAAGCCGAGGGATGAACTAACCTCGGTGGAAAATGCTGGCCACTCCCGTTGTTGTCCTGCGTAAGTACATGGAAAGGCGTGATAAGTACTACAGGTTAACATCAACCAAATATAGCCATGGTAAATAGCAACATCTCAAAATGACAGCTTGAATGTGTTGGTTTCAGCATGATGTTAAAGCAGATAAAAAATGGAAGGGAATGTTAACTACAACAGGCTTAACAAGGACCAAATATTGTAATTCAAACTAGTACTGTTGAAAATGAATAGAACATAGCTCATGCTTAAACATCACACTGCATAAATGTGTAAAACTGAAATAAAGGGCATGTGTTAACTTCACCAGGCATAACAGGAACCAAATATAGCCGTTCAAACTGGTATTGATGAAATCGAACTGCACAGTTCATACTTGCACATAATGAACATCACATTGTGAATAACTGAAATAAACAAGGCATATATGCTCACTATAACAACCTAATATAGCCATTGAAAACTGGACAGAGGCTCACTGCAACCATAACAAGCAAATACAGATAAACAAGGCACCTGCTTGAAAACTGGACAAAGGCTCACTGCAACCAACCTAGCTAACAAGCAAATACAGATAAACAAGGCATCTTCTTGAAAACTGGACAAAGGCTCACTGCAACCAACCTAACAAGCAAATACAGATAAACAAGGCATCTGCTTGAAAACTGGACAAATGCTCACTGCAACCAACCTAACAACCAAATACAGATAAACAAGGCATCTGCTTGAAAACTGGACAAATGCTCACTGCAACCAACCTAACAACCAAATACACATAAACAAGGCATCTACTCACTATAAACAACCAAATATAGCCATTCATGAAACTGAAGTGGACAATTCATGCTTAAACATCAGATAGCCATATTGAACATTACATTTTTGCATAACTGAAATAATTAAACACGGCACAGTTAAAACATCGCATGGCAAAAGCTACTACAACAATGGGTATGAGTTGGCTAGCTACAAAAAGTAAGATTTGCTTATAGGATATTGCCTCACTTGTCATGGACGGGATCCTTCCACTTGGAAGAGCACAGACCTAGGGTGCGATCCCTGATGTCGTAGATGGGCTGTCTCACCTTGGAAGAGCCATAGTGGATGCCCTTCGCGTGGTCGTGGTCGATGAGATCTGACTTGGCAGCTGAGGATCCCAAGCCACCGCCGTAGAATGTGTCCTTCAGAAATGACATAATGGGCTCGATGGCGTACAAGGATCGCAAATCCTTGACCGCGAGGTGGAGGAGATAAGCGGCGGGGCCTTCGAAGAGATCAACGGCGGTTGAACCAGAGGCATTGGGGATGGACCACTTAACCTGTGACATGGCCCGCGTTAAGCCTTCGCTGTCGACGAGCTTGATGTCATAGCCGGCTGTCCTGAGATTCAGTAATACGTGAGCCCCGCAGACGTGAAGCCTTTGCCATGGCGACGTAGTCAAGGTCCTCGCTGGCTTTCGCGGCGAGGTGTTCCTCCGGGATCGACAGGTCGGCATGAACGGCGGCCACCCCGACATCGTCCGGCGGAGAGGCCATGATAGACCTCCTTTTGGCCGTACTCTCCTCGGGCTCCCCGGGATATGTGGTCGGGCTTAGGCTACGACTCTCTGGAGTTGGGGATGGGGATCTGGGGGGAGGGACACCGCAGGCCTCATCTAAAAACTCAGGGCGGCGAGGGTATGGGAATCGGTGGGTAACCTGAACTTATCTAAGCTAGGAGGCACGGGCAGACCGGCAGGGGTTGGTGGCGGTGGCGGTGAGCTAGGGTTCGAGCGGGGGGGGGGGGGTGTAGAGTGTGGAGGAGGGACGGGGTTAGGGCGGGTGGTGTTTGAGGATATGCTGCGGCTACTGAAATTTTTAGTAATGGTGGGTGGAGATGGTGGTGGACGAGGGAGGGCGACGGTTCAAATGCCTCGGCTACTGGACTTTTACTATGAGGTCGGTGGTGGAGGTGTGAGGGCGAGATCAAATACCGCGGCAACTAAAATTTGGGTAAAGGAAATGAAGCGGGGCGGGAGCAACCAGATCGCACATGCTCCAAACATAATAATTGTGTATGATAATAAGGAAAAGCCACGGAACCACCAATTTTTGCATCGCTCAAGGCGGGTAGCTTTTTTTGAGATTTCTAACTAGCTGGTTTATCGCACACGGTTCGTCCTAATTTTCAGACGCATACGTGGAATTCTCATCCTAAATATCCTGTACACAGTACCCTTCACCCTTGCTGGCACTTGCGAAGGCATGGCGATTTTACAGGGCACGAGCTTCGCACACGGTTAAGCCAGTGCACCCGTGCCCGTTGCGCGTACGTTCGCACACAGTTTTTCATTCGAGGCGTCTGCTATTTTATATAGCACCATTTGGCAACAAAAAAATGCGAGAGAGGGTAAGAAGACAACCACAACAGCATGTGGCCCAATTATATATGTATGAAAAGGGTGGTGTGTGATGTTCAAATTCCCAATGCACAACTGTAACACCCTGGTTTTCGCTCCTTGTTTTTTTCCTTCGCGGGATTGGACTCCCGCCTTTTTTCGATGTTATCGGATTTTCTCTCGCTCTTGGGTATATGAAGATGGTCATTTAGTCTTGCCCTTCCTATCCAACCAGAGATTCTCTTCAGTCCAACCTTTCCACCCAAACTATTTTCCCAGGGTTTTGCTGCTAAAACCCTACCTTCCGAGTTACCGGAAGGGAAACCCTAGTCCCTTCCGTTACAAAGGAACCCTAATTTTCCTTGATCTATTGTCTCCCAAACTTTTCCTAGTGATCATCCCATATCTATCAACCATGGATATGCAAAAATATTGCCAAGTCATTTGCAATATTTTTCATTTAAAATTAATTCCTTTTTCTGCCAGTTATAGGAATTAAATCCAGAAAAATATCTATCCATCTCCAAAGTTCATGAAAACCTGTGGAGATATTCTTTGTGATCATATTGAGCTCCCATAAAAAATATTGGCCATAATTAAATAAGGGAAATTGCATTTTCCTATTTAAAGCCAATATTGCATTTTGGGCACCTTCCAAAGGAACTACCATTTTGGTAACCAGGAAAAATCCCAAATAATTTGTGGAGCTTCTCCTGTCCATATCTTCACCATTTCCATCAAGAACCCAAGTTCCATAGTTCAAAGTTTGAGAGCATCATCCAGTTCTTTTTTCTGGACACATTTTGAGATTGTGAAGCAACTATATTTAATATTACTCCATGATTCTTGAAATTAATCCAGGACCTCACATTCCCTATATGATGTGAGCATGCAAAAATTCATATCATTCTATCTAGCCAATTTCTCCCAAAAATTCCATCTGATTTCTGTCCAAAGAAAAGCACTGTGAAGGAAGTACCATGTAGGGGCATCCAAATGGTATGAAATTTTACCAGTGCATTATCACATCCAAACCATCACCCTACACAAAAATTCAGCTCATTTCATTGATCCATTTGAGCACAGCTTCAAAGTCCAGTTTCTGGACCAGAATTTGCATTGCAAAGGAAGTATATGCAAACTAGGTCCAAATGACTTCAAATTTTGCAAGAACCTACTCCTTTCTACCACATTCCACCATGACAAGAATCCAACTCCATTCACTTAGCCATTTCTCCAGAAACCTCCATCTAAGTTTCTGTCCAGAAACTGTTTTGGATCCCCTCGATCAACCTAGACCTTTCTTGGTCTACCCAGTGCCATATCTTACCCATTTGAGCAGTGAGCCACCTGTTGGACAAGGTGTGACGGCCAGACTGGCACCAGAGCGTGCTATGCACGTGGTGACCGCGCAGCGGCCGGGCGGAGACGGCGCTCTGCACACTGACCTCGTCGGATAGCTCGCTCCGGCCAGCTCCGGCTTGTTTGAGCATGTCTAACGGCCTCGCGGAGTCCACGTACCCCCTCTCCCGTAGCTTCCCCCTTCATTCTCTTCCTCCTCGAGCCGCAACGAGCTCCGCCCCGGCCACTGCTCGTCCGTGACCCGCGTCGTCGCCTTCCTCTCTGTCCTCTTCTTCCCCGAGCTTTCTCGAGCGCCCCTGTAGGATCGAGGAGATAGGTCTAGAGGGGGGGGGGTGAATAGACTCCTAACCAGCCAAATTAGCAGTTTTTAATTTCTCTTGGAATTTAGGCAGATTTTGGCACAAGTTAAGATCACTCCAATACCTTCTACACATGCATATCTAGAGATTGAGCAGCGGAAATAGTAAAGCATGCAATAGTACGGAAAGTAAAGGGGTAGATTATGGCAGATCAAACGCAATGAAGACACGGTGGTTTTTGGCGTGGTTCCGATAGGTGGTGCTATCGTACGTCCACGTTGATGGAGACTTCAACCCACGAAGGGTAACGGCTGCGCGAGTCCACGGAGGGCTCCACCCACGAAGGGTCCACGAAGAAGCAACCTTGTCTATTCCACCATGGCTTACGTCCACGAAGGACTAGCCTCACTCGGGGTAGATCTTCACGAAGTAGGCGATCTCCTTGCCCTTACAAACTCCTTGGTTCAACTCCACATCTGGTTGGAGGCTCCCAAGTGACACCTAACCAAGCTAGGAGACACCACTCTCCAAAAGGTAATAGACGGTGTGTTGTTGATGAACTCCTTGCTCTTGTGCTTCAAATGATAGTCTTCCCAGCACTCAAACACTCCTCATAGATTTGGCTATAGTGGAAGAAGGATTTGAGTGGAAAGCAACTTGGGAAAGGCTAGAGATCAAGGTTCAAATGGTAGGAATGGAATATCTTGATCTCAACACATGAGTAGGTGGTTCTCTCTCAGAAAATGAATGGTGGAAGTGTAGGCACGTTCTGATGGCTCTCCTTACTGAGAAGGATGGGGTGGAGGGGTATATATAGCCTCCACACAAAATCCAACCGTTACACACTTTTGACCCAACTCGGTGGCACCGAAACGATAATCTCGGTACCACCGAACCGTGTAAAAGATATGAACTTTAGGAATCTTGGTGGGACCGATATGAACAACTCGGATGGACCGAAGTGCAATGGCTTAGGGCAATCCTCATCTCGGTGGCACCGATTGCATCAACTCGGTAGGACCGAAGTGAAGCAATAAGGCAACAGAGAGTTGGCAAGCCATCTCGGTGAGACCGATTTGCAAACTCGGTGAGACCGAAGTGAATGCAAACGATTACAGAGAGTTGGCAAGGCCATCTCGGTGGGACCGAGATCCATTTCGGTGGATCCGATTTGTTAGGGTTTGGCAGTGGCTAAGTCTTGGATGAACTCGGTGAGGCCGGATTGGAAATTTCGGTGGGGCCGAGTCGGACTTTGGGTTTTGGACATATTTGGGATTGAGAGAGTGGTTGAGGGTTTAGGAATGCTGTCACTAAGCACTTGAGCAAAAAGACCATTAAGCAACACCTCATCCCCTTTTAATAGTATTGGCTTTCCTATGGACTCAATGTGATCTTGGATCACTAAACCAAAAATGTAGAGTCTTGATCTTTGCCAATTCTTGTCCTTAGCATTTTGAAGGGTCCACGTCCTCTTGTCCCTACCACGCCATTGTTGAACTTGTCTGAAATTCACTAGATAAAAGCATTAGTCCAACAACATGTATGTTGGCATGAATTACCAAAACCACCAAGGGAGCAAATGTGCTTTCATCCCCCGAGGCCTCTCCACTCCACACAAAACGACCCAGCACTCGCAACCGGCCAGCCACGTCCTCCCCGAGCTCCAGTGCGCCGATAAGGCCGCCACGGCGGCCGTGCTTATCGCCCGCCTCGGCCGGCTATAAAAGCCGTGGCCCGGAGCCCCCCGAGCACCCACACCTCTCACCGCAGCCCCTCTCCCTCCCTGGATCACTCCTCGCCGGCGCTCTCGCCTCCCAGTGCTTGAATTCCTACGAGCTCCGCCCATGGCCGCCGCCGCCCTCTTCTCAAATTCGTGCCGCTCCGGCCTTCTCCTCTTCCCCCGAGCTCCCCACTGGACTCTCCACTCCACGGAGGTCACCCCCATGCCTTCTCCCGGCCAATTCCACCGTCGGAGCACCTCCCTCGCCGCGGAGCCGCCGCCCTCGGCCACCGTTGCCGCGGCCAACTCCGGCCACCCCCGGCGCCCTCTCCACCATGCACAGGCGCGGGGTGGAGCGGCGCATCCATCCCCGGTGGCACCCAAGCCCGCCGTGGCCTCCAGTCGCCGGCGCCGGCAAGGCCGAAGCCCTCAGCTGCTCTCTGTCGGGAGTAGGAGGAAGGAGATGGAGGGAGGATAGAGAAAGAAGATGGGACGCACCAGTCAGCGACAGGAGCCCGGCCTCGCCCCGCCACGTGGGATAAGTGGAAACGCATTCGCCCCTTTTATGTTTTCCCCGAAGGGAAGCGTATTTTCCAGAATATGCCTTCTGTTTCAGCCCAGCCGCCGAAATCCTTATATAGCGGTCGTTCACCAGTTAAGCGCAGGGATGAACAGGGATTCGTTTGTTTTCTGCCTAACGAACGAATGGCCACAACTTTTTAACCGTGACTCCGATTCAGGTGATTCCAAAGCCCACGTTCTATATTCGTCGAGACCATCCCGATGGTATCACTTTCATGAGGTTGCCACTTTCTAAAAATAACCATTTTACCCCTGCCCTATATTCAGCCCTCCGAGAGAGAATCTTTTCTGGCGAATTCTTCCGCAAGGTGATCACACTTCTCTGCGGTGAAATCATCGACCTCCAGGCAAGCCGACCATCCGATATATGCCCTAAAGCATTGCTCTGTGTTATTCTTGCGTGTTTAATTAATGAATATGCTTGTGCTAGAAATAATGAAACTCCTGATAGTTTGTATTACTGTTTGCATTATTTGTTGGTACTCATCATATTATCGCACTAGAGACTCGTAGGTGACAGTATGGAGATAGGTTGTTATGCACTGCTAGTGTTATTGTAGTAAAAGAATGTGACTTAATAACAACAACCTCCTCCGTCGGCTGGATCGAGTCATAGTGCCACCAAACCGAGCTCATCAGTGCAGCCACATTTGCCTTTATGGGAAGGCCCTAACTTGGTCTGTTGTCTTGCCTCTTATCAGTACCACCAAAGAGGGAAGGTTATGCGTGCGCGCTACCCTGGCCCGGTGGGCGGCGATAACCTTGTGAGCCCAAGTTGTTTTGCCGGCATCCCCGTTTGGGACAGTTTAGCTTGACCACGATGGTGGCAGGTGGCAGGAGTGACACAGGGGCCACCCAGGACAGGACCCAAGAGGGGTATGAATGTCGGTGGGACCGCAAGAGTGCTGGGCAATAGACAGGTTTTGTTGGAGAAGCCCCGGTCCACCCGAATGGAAGCATGTACTGAGGTACGAGGCTGGGAGCTCCATAGTGTGGGTAAACTGCGCAACCTCTGCAGAGTGTAAATCTATTCGAATAGCCGCGTCCTCGGTCATGGGACACAGTTCGTACTAGGTCACACTATTTGGTCTGTGTCGAGTCTGGAGGAGCCAACCGGATAATTTCTAAGAATGAACCAGAGCAAGGTAAGCTCATCGGACTTGCAGTGCGAACATTTAGACATCGGATGATGTCCGGAATGTGCTGTTGGCCATGGGATGGTTATAAAGGGGATGGTTGGATGACCGTCAGAACTTGGATCCTGAGGGATCTTGTGGATGAACTTGATCAATTGCATTTACAGGTATGCCTTACCTTACTGCCTTTACCTTGGTAGTTTCCATGCTAGGTAATCCTGTTATAACATGATAATTAATGTTGATAGATAATCCTGCCATAACATAGTTAACATTGTTAAGATAACAAATGCATGCTTGAATGCCATGGATTGCATTGCTTGGTGTATATGTTGGTTTGGTTTGCTTGCGAGTACATTCAAAAGTACTCAGCGGCCTTCAATGTGGCCAGGTTCACCTAAGGATCCGTCGAGGAGCCGGGCGTTCGCGAGCTAGAAGAGTAACCTAGTCAGATCCCTGTGGATTGGAGCCGCACCAGACCATGCTGCCTTAGATAGAGCTTTTCCGCTGCCATCACCCTTGTAAAATATCATGTAAGACCTATATATCCATTAATAAAAATGCCTGTGTTCATGATACTTGTTGTAAACGCGCACGCCAGAGTGATTTCCTGGGCTGGTGTGTGCGGTGACCATCTGGCTACAGTGGTAATCAGGCGGGGCGCCACAACGGATGGTATCAGAGCCAGGTCGACTGTAGGTTACTCTAGCTGGACTTCATTGTCTTGTGCTCAGTAGAAAGCCAGATGGATTTCAGCCATCTTTGCCAGACCGACACGGCTACTATTGATCATAAGGCAATCCGATAGGTTTTTGGCTCCATCAGACCCCAACTCTCGTGGCCTTTGCCTTCGGTGTGAAATGTCCACACCCGGCAATGACCTGTGAGCCCTGAACCCCTAGGTGAGCCAGATATCCTTACCTTGCTTGCTAACCATGGCATTTCTCTTCTTAAATCTAGTTTCCTTTGGGAAACGCCTATAAATTCCATCTTTTCCCGATAACCCTAGGATCGTTAACTAAGCCACTTTGGCTATGGTCATGCGTTGAGTTTGATGTTCCCTAAGGAAGTAGTAGGAGCTTGACACCAATTGCTACTAGGAGCATTGTGTGGCTCGCTTCTAAATCCTTAGAGGTACATCGAGTGCGCTAGGCTAGTTATACTAGTGAATCTTTGGCCACGTGTGTAAAGTCCGCAAAATTTGAGCTTTATCTGCTTGTTGTTTTTGGTTTTTCGCGGTTCTTGCTTCTTTTGTCAATTCCGTTCTTTCACTCCGACTGGATCCATCCGCAAGTGCCGTCAAGAAGACCAGCATACAGATTGGATAATACCCAATAATCCAAATCCAGGAAGAGTCAAGCCAAGCCAACTGCCCGATATTCAGAACAGCAACACCGGATCTATCAAGAATAAAGGATGGGTCAGAGGCAGAATTTGCGCGCAACCGACAAGGCCAACATATACCTGAGAGAGTTGCCTCAGAACAGATCACGTTTGGGAAACAGTCAGATGAGCTATCAGGAATGAACACCAGGAGGGACAAATCATCCCATCCTCGACACAAGGATTATTTCAGTCAGTAGGGTGAACCTTGGGTCTTTCTTCACTGGACCTAAGAACCATTTATCACCCACAGAAGACATATTTCAAGGATGTGAAGGTGCCAAGAGCAACAACAAAATTCTGGTACGTTAGGATATTTTGGAGTCCACCAGTGCATACACAAAATTTCTGGGCATTATGGAACAAGGTCTGTGAGACATATGGATAAGTCCACAACTATCCAGAATAAATGAGAATTTTAAATGCCTGGAAGTTCAACTAAACCGAATGGAATTATCCGCCAACTATTTACCACCGGTAACATCGGACATCCCGGAATAATTATCAACATGAAGACCTGCATCAGTTGCGCAATCTTTACAGCAGCAACGATCAAACCAGCAGAGGAACAAGCGCTGTGCATGACCAACGGAATACCTACAGACAAGGTATGGCCTATACCAAGTTTTGGCTCCGCTATGGGTGAATTCCGGATACTTCGGAAGGAAGCCAGAATCGGTCATAGATCTGACCACATATCACAGTGAAAGGTGTCTGGTATAAGAAAATCCAGCCTTCCTTCGCAAGTTATCGAGAAGAGCTTACGACGCAAGACTCCCCAATCTTCCTTGCTATGCCACTAGGGGGAAAATCTTCTGGGATGCGGTACTCCCATCTTCCCCAGCCTGCTACCACGGAAAGCTTCCAACATGAGGCACCTGACCTTCCCCAGTAAGCAACCTGAGGGAAAACTTCTGGGGTACGATGCCCAGCCTTCTTCGGCACACTACCCTAGCAGAAGCTTCGAGTGTAAGGCATTCAGCCTTCTTCAGCATGCCATCATGGCCACAATAATCTTGTTAGAAGTTCGAACTAGTCCAGACACACATCCGCCTCAGAACTCAGTGGTTATGAAAGGATTTATACTACCCCTGCATATGTTGTGAGCATGCAGTCTAGTGGATCAGTTCATGCGAGCCACTCGTACAGGGGAATGACTGTGTTCAGAGAAACATTGGCCCCATATTTCAAAGGAGGATATGAGCACAGCGATCCCTATGAGATATGCAAGAGTAAATTATGATACGGTCAAGGAGCCATGATTGGCCGGTCATGATGGGTCTACAAAAAGGAACCCTCAAGAACAAAGAAGTCTCTGATACACAACCTCCGTGACGGACAACAAAAGTAAAGCTTCATACACAAGGTAATATTGCCAATCCTTGTCAGACTCTTGCATATACGGCCACAACAATGCAGCAAGCATGTCATACTCATCATGAATATGGGCCATCAACCAAGATAAGAGGCTATGCTCCAAAAGATACACTGGATGCTGACCATACTATGTTCGACTTAGTGGTCATAACAAGGACTACAGAGGCTATATATGGCAGAGCCACCTCAGTAATTGACAAAGTTTGATAGTCTGAATTCACTTGGAAACAAGACATTCAGATAGAATAGCTAAAAGCACATACACGTCGGCATCGACGGTTCGTAGATGCCATGATGTCAGTGGAATAAGAGATTACTGTCCATGACTACTTTGTGATTATACCTGACATTCTAGTTGGGGTATAGCAGCAGTAGCTCGGTCGTGTTGTTCCTTGGATTGTGGATCACCTAGGAACAAGGTCAGAGTGCATAAGGCAGAAAGGAAGCCACCTCTAGTCACTTGAGGCCATAAGAAGACGTGAGCCCTGTACCCAGAAAGGATGTTTCGCCCTTGGCAGTCAGTGTACGAAGTATCGCAACAAAACACGAAGCAACCAGCTCCAAGCCTTGAAAATGAGCTATTATGTTGATACTACTCGCTACCAACCAACCTCAGGCTACAAACTACCAGGATAGAAGGTTTGCCTGTCAGGAAAGAGAAGGACTCAATGTAGCTATGTGGAAAGACAACACCTGAGCCATCAGAAGGCTAGTGAACCGACGGAGACAAGACAATTGATGGATCCAAGTCACACAGGTATGTCCCCCTTCGCCGAGAGGTAAGCCCAGAAATCTCAAGGACGAGATTTTCTTAAGGGGGGTAGGTTTGTAACACCCTGGTTTTCGCTCCTTTTTTTTCCTTCGCGGGATTGGACTCCCGTCTTTTTTTCGATGTTATCGGATTTTCTCTCGCTCTTGGGTATATGAAGATGGTCATTTAGTCTTGCCCTTCCTATCCAACCAGAGATTTTCTTCAGTCCAACCTTGCCACCCAAACTATATTCCCAGGGTTTTGCTACTGAAACCCTACCTTCCGAGTTACCGGAAGGGAAACCCTAGTCCCTTCCGTTACAAAGGAACCCTAATTTTCCTTGATCTGTTATCTACCAAACTTTTCCCAGTGATCATCCCATATCTATCAACCATGGATATGCAAAAAATATTGCCAAGTCATTTGCAATATTTTTCATTTAAAATTAATTCCTTTTTCTACCAGTTAAAGGAATTAAATCCAGAAAAATATCTATCCATCTCCAAAGTTCATGAAAACTTGTGGAGATATTCTTTGTGATCATATTGAGATCCCATAAAAAATATTGGGCATAATTAAATAAGGGAAATTGCATTTCCTATTTAAAGATGGGACCCACCAGTCAGCGACAGGAGCCCCGCCCTGCCCCGCCACATGGGATAAGTGGAAACGCATTCGGCCCTTTTATGTTTTCCCCGAAGGGAAGCGTATTTTCCAGAATGCGCCTTCTGTTTCAGCCCAGCCGCCGAATTCCTTATATAGCGGTCGTTCGTCTATTAAGCGCAGGAATGAACAGGGATTCGTTTGTTTTCTACCTAACGAACGAACGGCCACAACTTTTTAACCGTGACTCCGATTCAGGTGATTCCAAAGCCCGCGTTCTATATTCGTGGAGCCCGTCCTGATGGTATCACTTTCATGAGGTTGACACTTTCTGAAAATGACCATTTTACCCCTGCCCTATATTCAGCCCTCTGAGAGAGAATCTTTTCCGGCAAATCCTCCCGCAAGGTGATCACAATTCTCTCCGGTGAAATCATCGACCTCCAGGCAAGCCGACCATCTGATATATGCCCTAAAGCATTGCTCTGTGTTATTCTTGCGTGTTTAATTAATGAATATGCTTGTGCTAGAAATAATGAAACTCCTGATAGTTTGTATTATTGCTTGCATTATTTGTTGGTACTCATCATATTATCGCACTAGAGACTCGTAGGTGACAGTATGTAGATAGGTTGTTATGCACTGCTAGTGTTATTGCAGTAAAAGAATGTGACTTAATAACAACAACCTCCTCCGTCGGCTGGATCGAGTCATAGTGCCACCAAACGGAGCTCATCAGTGCAGCCACATTTGCCTTTATGGGAAGGCCCTAACTTGGTCTGTTGTCTTGCCTCTTATCGGTACCACCCAAGAGGGAAGGTTATGTGTGCGCGCTACCCTGGCCCGATGGGCGGCGATAACCTTGTGAGCCCAAGTTGTTTTGCCGGCGTCCCCGTTTGGGACAGTTTAGTTTGGCCATGATGGTGGCAGGTGTCAGGAGTGACACAGGGGCCACCCAGGACAGGATCCGAGAGGGGTATGAATGTCGGTGGGACCGCAAGAGTGCCGAGCAATAGAGAGGTTTTGTTGGAGCAGCCCCGGTCCACCCGAATGGGAGCATGTACTGAGGTACGAGGCTGGGAGCTCCATAGTGTGGGTAAAGTGTGCAACCCCTGCAGAGTGTAAATCTATTCGAATAGCCGCGTCCTCGGTCATGGGACACAGTTCATACTAGGTCACACTATTTGGTCTGTGTCGAGTCTAGAGGAGCCAACCGGATAATTTCTAAGAATGAACTAGAGCAAGGTAAGCTCATCGGACTTGTAGTGCGAACATTTGGACATTGGATGGTGTCCGAAATGTGCTATCGGCCATGGGATGGCTATAAAGGGGATGGTTGGATGACCGTTAGAACTTGGATCCGGAGAGATCATGTGGATGAACTTGATCAAATGCATTTACCGTTATGCCTTACCTTACTGCCTTTACCTTGGTAGTTTCCATGCTAGGTAATCCTGTTATAACATGATAATTTATGTTGATAGATAATCCTGCCATAACATAGTTAACATTGTTAAGATAACAAATGCATGCTTGAATGCCATGGATTGCATTGCTTGGTGTATATGTTGGTTTGGTGTGCTTGCGAGTACATTCAAAAGTACTCAGCGGCCTTCAATGTGGCCAGGTTCACCTAAGGATCCATCGAGGAGCCGGGCGTTCGCGAGCTAGAAGAGTAACCCAGTCAGATCCCTGTGGATTGGAGCCGCACTAGACCATGCTGCCTTAGATAGAGCTTTTCCGCTGCCATCACCCTTGTAAAATAGCATGTACGACTTATATATCCACATGGGTGAGAGGGGCCGGAAGACAACAACCACATGGAAGTGGCCAAATATATGTAGGAATAAAGGGTGTGATGTTTAAATACACAATGCACAACTTTGATGTGGCACCTCCCTCACAAACCGGAAAGCCCCCTTGGACATCTATAATGACGGGTTAAGGTCGTAGCTAGGTGCCTGCCCCACCCCCACTTCGTGTCGGTGGGAAATATCAGGTGATACCGATGTTTAGGTGATACCATGATACGGGCTTCTGGGAGCCGTTGGATCTCAGATACGGTGGCCATTGGGAGCTCTAGAACATTTTGCAAAAAAGTCATTCAAGAGTCTTAAACTTGCGTACAAATACAAGAGCTAATCAGATACCGTCGGATCTGAGATCCAACGACCCAGAAGTCGGTAGCATGGTATCACCCAAACCGTAGTATCACCTGAAACTTTCCCATACTCATACTTTGGTCGGGCATGCATGCATGACCTACCATAAGACAGAACAAGTGAATCTATCTTGACCAAGCAACCACTATTGTTGTCGGTTAAAAGGGGATATAATAGGCCGCTCGGGCCCATAGATTGGACTATCACCGTAACCGCACGAGAGGGGCCACAAAACCAGCACCACCTGCATGGGGCCCAAATTGATGTACGTTGGAAGGGTGATGTGTTTTAAATACCCATTAATGTACAATTTTGATGTGGCGCCTACCTCACAGAATGGACAACCCCCATGAAAGGTAGGTAGTAATTAAGGACGACGTCGACGTATGTAGGGTGTCGATCCAACCCACCATTTCGAGCGCATGGGAGGGAATCCTGAGAACGCATGAGCTCGAACTTTTTGCTCGGACATGTCACCATGACCCGCGGTAACACGAACCAGGAGGAATCCATTCATGGCCAAACCCCCTCGTTGTCGGCCAAAGGGATGATATATATAGACCAGGCCCACAGATAGGCGTGTCGTTGAAAACTGCACATGGGAGACGGGGTCGATCAGAAGATCCTATACGTACCTTGCATGCGGCCCAAATATATGTATATATGGGTGGTGGTGTGTGATGTGTTCAAATCCCCAATGCACAACTTCGATGGGGCACCAGCTGCATTACAAACCGAACACCGTACCCCGAGGAAGCCACATTACGTATGATGTCGGTTCCCCAACTTTGAGCCGGCGGGAGGGAATCGAAGAAATGTTCCCCAACTAAATTTGGTCTGACATGTCGTGACCTATACCAAGAGGAAACCGTCATGGTCAAACCCTTCTCGTACATTGACAGGTCACTACAGACAAATTTTCAAAGCAAGTACGTTGTGGGTCAAAGGATAGAACGTGTGGGCCCACAGATCTCAAACGTGGTGGGTCAAAGGATAGAACGTGGTGGGCCCACAGATCAATCTCGATCATTCTCTGATTTTTCAAAACAACAAATAACAAAAAACATCATTCTCCAAATTTTGAAAACAAGTACATTGTGGGTCAAAGGATAGAATGTGCGGGCCCACAGATCTCGAACGTTGTGTGTCAAAGGATAGAACATGGCGGGCCCATAGATCAATCTCGATCATTCTCCTATTTTTCAAAATAACAAATAACAAAAAACATCATTCTCCAAATTTTCAAAACAAGTATCTCAAGATTTATTTAATCAACATGACAGGTCACTACAGACACATTTAGATGCTAAATGTCTGTAATGACCGTATCATGGCGCTTAAATGAAGCTTGAGATATAGAAACTTCCCACCAGGTCACCCATCCTTAGACTGCTCCAGCCCCAAGCTCGCTTAACTTGTGCGTTATATTCGACTAGGCTAGCGGATGGGAAGCTGCCCCTTGCTGATAAGAGTTGCCTCCTCGTGTGCAATCTTTACATACCGGACCACTTCCATTCAAACTTACATTATTTTTTAACTACTTAAAACCACTAGCCGGAAGAAGCAAAACCTTTGCCTTTTCATTAATTAAGAACAAGATAGTTGCCCAGTTAATTGTGAAAAATCGGGCTAAAACTGATACAAACAGGGCCTAAACCTACGGGAACTCTTGGCTGAGCATGAATTGGTACAGGCCTTCGTCCACGTGTCTAATACACTTGCGGAACTGCTGTACCACAATATCGATCTCCGCCCAGGATATTTCATCGGCGACGGTCGATTCCAAGCTGCGACGAGTATTTTGCTCTGCTTCGTCGTTGGCGGCACCTGGGGGGGCCGAGGAGGTCGAAGAGCCAATTGACCAGCCCGTTGGTGTCGTGGCGGCAGATTCTGGCAGTGCGAACTTCGTCCGGCGCAATTATGGCACTGACGGCGTCTTCCCATTCCTGGAGGGGAATCGGGATGCTTACCAGCCTTGGAAACGACCTCTCGAGTGGTTGAGTCAACAGGATGCTTACACGGCTCCGCTCAGATAGTGCGGCGCACCGCACCTGATGCGCGGGGGCGTTCTCCCGCTCTTGCGCTGCAGCGCTTTGCCACTCTTGCTCCGCTCCGCTTTATGGGCGGCGACGAACACATGTGTAGACATTAGCCCGCTCAAGCACTGGGGCGCGATGATACCGCTTACGCTTGGCGGTGCACTGCCGCTCTTGCTCGGCGGTGCGCTGCCACTCTTGCTCGGTGGCGCACGGCCATTCTGGCTCTCCGGCCTGCTCTGGCTCGTTCTCCTCGTCGAGGAGGTTGATGACGGTGGTGGCGCTTCGTCGGATTGGCATGCTTGGAATGGTATACTGCGGTATGGCCGGTGTGTCGCCGCCTAGCCCTCTTTGCCCACTGACACTCGCAGCGGGAAACCGATGGGGGGGGGGGAGTGGCGGGAAACCGATTTGGGGGGAGTGGCGGGAAACCGATTGGGGGAGTGGCGGGAAACGGTAGCGTGTTTGCATATATAACACCATTAATATGGAAAACTTGGGAAAGAAGGAAGCGCGAGCTAGCACGACGCGTGCGCACAGTGCTTACCCATGAGTGCCGGACGGTTGAACAGAACTGCTTTAAATTATTCAGGGTTCGTTTGGCATTTTTTATACATTATAATAGAGTTTTCTAGGCATTTAATGTGCAAAATTCAAATTTGAACTACAAATACATGCTCCAGTGCACCAAAATGGGTTGAAAAATCATATATGTGTCCTTGGGTGCATGTTTAGGTCACATGCAAGGAATGGGGATGAATTACAAACATCTTGGCGTCCTGGCTCGGCCTCAAACATTGAGAAGCTTGGTTTTTAAATCCCCATAAATCCAAAACTCACCTGAAATTCATGAAACTTTACATGGTGTCATGACATGGCACATATATGACATGGTAAAAAAACTGACCAATTTGGGGCAAGTTTTGGTACAAGACTCTTACAAACCGGAGCTTCTCGCAAGAAGCCTCCGATAGGGAACGTGTCACCCTTATGGGCGAAATGACAATCGCTGCCTCTTCTTGCCTTGTATTTTTTTTCTATGGGCAACATAGACCAATAGGAGATTTGTGCTAAAATATGGAATTATTCAGGGTTCGTTTGGCCTTTTTATACATTAATTGAGTTTTCTAGGCATTTTAATGTCCATAATTCAAATTTGAATTACAAGCACATGATCCAGTGCACCAAAATGGCTTCAAAAACCATACATGTGTCCTTGGTTGCATGTTTGGGTCCCATGCAAGAAATGGGTATGAATTACAAACATCTCGGTTTACTGGCTCGGCCTCAAACATTGAGAATATCGGTTTTTAAATCCTGGTAAATCCAAAACTCACCCGTAATTCATGAAACTTGGCATCGTGTCATGACATGGCACATATATGCCATGGTAAAAAAAATTGTCCAATTTGGGGCAAGTTTTGGTACACGCCTCTTACAAACCGGAGCTTCTAGCAAGAAGCCTCGTGGTTCCGATAGGGAACGTGTCACCCCTGTGGGCGAAATGACAATCGCTGCCTCTTCTCGCCTTGTATTTTTCTTCTACAGGCAACATAGACCAACAGGAGATTCACGCCGAGATATTGAATTATTTAGGGTTCGTTTGGCCTTTTTATACATATATTAATTGAGTTTTCTAGGCACAAAATTCAAATTTGAACTACAAGCACATGCTCCAGTGCACCAAAATGGCTTCAAAAACCATACATGTGTCCTTGGGTGCATGTTTAGGTCCCATGCAAGAAATGGGGATGAATTACAAACATCTCGGCGTACAGGCTCGGCCTCAAACATTGAGAATCTCGGTTTTTAAATCCCCGTAAATCAAAAACTCACCCGAAAATCGTGAAACTTGGCATCGTGTCATGACATGTCACATATATGCGGTGGTAAATTTTTTGTCCAATTTGGGGCAAGTTTTGGTACAAGCCTCTTACAAACCGGAGCTTCTAGCAAGAAGCCTCGTGGTTCCGATAGGGAACGTCTCACCCTTGTAGGCGAAACGACAATCGTCGCTGCCTCTTCTCACCATGTATTTTTTTCTACAGGCAACGTAGACCAACAGGAGATTCGCGCTAAAATATGGAATTATTCAGGGTTCGTTTGGCCTTTTTATACATTAATTGAGTTTTCTAGGCATTTAATCCCCATAATTCAAATTTGAATTACAAGCACATGCTCTAGTGCACCAAAATGGATTCAAATACCATACATGTGTCCTTGGGTGCATGTTTAGGTCCCATGCAAGAAATGGGAATGAATTACAAACATCTCGGCGTCCTGGCTCGGCTTCAAACATTGAGAATCTTGGTTTTTAAATCCCCATAATTCCAAAACTCACCCAAAATTCATGAAACTTGGCATAGTGTCATTATATGGCACATATATGCCGTGGTAAAAAATTGTCCAATTTGAGACAAGGCGCACACATTAATAGCCAACGTAGGCATTTTGGAACAAATAGATGACACGTTAATATCGCAAATGGTTGTATTGTCTGAACCATGGGCGTTCCACTAACCATTTACGTGCGGCCACGCATCCCTCTTTTTATTCGAGAGTACTACCTCGGTCCTGGTTTATTGGTCCTCTTTGTATTTTGTGCAAAAATTTGACCATACTAGGTGGCGTGCGTGCAGCTGTTTGATTAGACGGGTCGAGTGCGAGAAGTCCGCCGCGTAGACTCGATGGGACGCGTGCGAGCAGTACGCCATGCAGGCTCGATGGGACCCGTGCGAGCTATCTGCCATGCAGGCTCACCGGGAAGCGAGCTCTTTGACCTCCACCCGCCGCCTTGCTCCCAACTTCTCCATTAATGGCGGACGAGCAGGCTCACCGGGAAGCGAGCTCTTTGACCTCCAGCCGCCGCCTCGCTCCCAACTTCTCCATTAATGGCGGACGTGCTGCTGTTTAACATGCGGTTAATGCACCTGGATGAAAGGTGTTAGCTTGTGATCCCATGGCCCCGCTCAACGATAACTAGCATTGTTTTGTTCGTGCCTCACTGAGAACGTGAATTTTAGCCTGTTTTCGACTCGTATACATGTACCTACGAGGTTATGAACGAAATAATACGACGACAAATTGAAAATGGCAACGGATAATAATTGTCTTACACATCCCGGATAATTTCCAATTTAAAATGCCACATGCGGCAATGCCCGAAAGAACAGGGGCAAGAGAAGAAGAAAAAAAAAGAGGAAGAAGGAAGTCGCTGCTCTCTACTTCTTGATGGATCGCTTGGTGAGGAGTTCTTCCAGCACCTTCTTCACATCCTCGTGACTGTGCTTGACAGCAACCATGGATTCCTCCACCTGCAGCTCGCGCTCGATGCTGAGCTTCTTCAAGTCATCCCCAAGTTCATGGACGACGGCTGTCAGCGTCATCCGCGAGGCTACGCTCTTCTCATACAGCTCCCTCCAGATGGTGGCCTCCTCCTTCTGCTTTTCAAGCTCCTCATGGAGCTTCGCATTGTCACCCATGAGTTTCAAGACGAGGCCGGTCGCCTTATCAACCGAGGCATCGCTAATCTCGAGCAGCTTCTCCAAGCCGGCGAGCAGCTCCTGCTGGTTAATTAGGCCAGCGAGAATGTCGTCATCGCTGGCTAAGGACTTCAGCCCCGCCAGCTCGTCGAGTTCGCCGACGCGGCGAGAGCGCTTGTGAGAGCCCTTGCATGCCCGTGAGAGCTCGTTCAAGGGCCCCACGACACGGCAAGACATCTCTGCTGCGGCTGCCGCGTTGCGGCGGGACCTCTCTAGTGCTTCCGCGGCCTTGGTCTTTGCTCCCTGATTATATGTCAACCTAGAACTCCTCCTACCGGCCATGGCAGACGCAAGGAATGGCTTAAGAGGAAAGACCTATTTTTTTGGTGATGAGGAGAGGAATGTGTAGTAATTTTTGAGTGGGTACTAGTTTTTATAGCCCAGTGCTAAGTGGGAACACGTTTAGGTTTGATCGGTGTGAACAGATTTGCATTTACTCATTGCGTGGTAATTTGATCGGTGTGAACACGTTTAGGTTTGATCAGTGTGTCAGCATGTCCGATGGATGGGCCGTCTCGCCTCCCACGCGTGCCAGACGGTTGACCAGAACTGCTATACGCAGGTGATTGCTCGCCGTTTAGGCGGCCGCGGCACGCTATGCTCGCGTCCCTTCGCGCGCTCTGCTCGACGTTGAGGTGGCCGCGGCGCACTCTGCTCGCGTCCCTCCGCGCGCGCTCTTTTAGCGGTTGGGGCCGGCGCACGGTCATGTTTTGGGCCCCATATGCATGCGGTTGCGTCCGCGCGCGTCACCATGATGCAGTTAATACGTGCGGTACGATGCAGTTAATACGTGCTGCAACAACTGCCATCCGTGCGCGCCGATACTCCAGGCCGTTCGGCCTCCCCATTTGTTCCCACGGCCATTATAACCTTAGTCTCTTCGACCTTTCGATCGCGCCCCACAACACAACAAGCACACCCACGACGACACATAGAGAGAGAGGATATCCATCGGCGCTACAATGGAGTACAGCGTGCATCGTGTGAACACCCATGTGAGGGAAAAGGAACTCACGGTGGTGTACACCATCGACCTGGCCGTGGTGGAGGACTCCATCAACACCATGGAGCAGTTACTTGCTAAGGACGACAAGTACAAAGTGGTCGGCTTCGACCTCCAATACACCGGCGGTCGTCCCGGGGTTGATCAGGCGGTTGCCGTCGCCCAGTTGTGCGTGGGCCATCATGTCCTCGTCTACCACTACTGCCTGGCCACAAGTGCTTGCGAGTGTTTCACCAGGTTTGTCAAGAGCCCCGACTACAAGTTCGCTACGGTGCACACCATCAACGATGTAAAAGCGCTCAAGATTTCGGGCTTGGCCTGCCCGAAGCTTGTCGACATCCGTGGCCACTACAGGGTCTGGGGCAGCACGAAGTTGGACTCCCTGGTCGAACTCGCCGCCACCATCATCGACCCCTACTAGGAAAACATGAAGGAAGGTTCCAGGAGAAATCCTGGATCCTGGCACGGTGCCTGGGTGCGGAAACTGGATGAACCTCACCTCGAGTTTGTAGCCAAGAACGTGTACACATGCTACGAGATGCACAGGCGGATCATCGACATGAGGGAGTGCCTCCTTCCTGTAGATGACGAGGGATCGAGCCACCAGTAGAGCAGCAGCAGCAAGCGTCACAAGAAGAAGTAGATGATGATTAGATATGATCGTTTATCCTAGTTTATTATGCATGTAGTTGTTTACTTTGGTGTGTGCATATGTTATGTGTGTAGTCAGTTATGTAATTGGATGTTTAATTTGGTTATGCAATCATGTCCTTATAAGTATATATGTTGTTGTTCTGTAGACAGAGAGCGTAGATGTTATGCAGACTGAGCAAATCACATCGCACATGGATTAAACTACGGAACCTGTCGGTGATGATTTCATCAATCGCTGACAATTGTTTACCAGCAAGCGTTTGCCCACAACACACACGGGTTATTAGCAGGAATCGTCTGTGTTGTTATCGGTCTTCCCACACATTTTTGATTACTGACCTGTTTGCCGTGTATCACACACATCTTGTTAAGTTGAACCATTTCTGTTGTGTTGGGTAATCACAAACAGTTCATCCGAGTGAACCGCATGCTGTATATCGCACACACCTTGATCTGCCTAGCCGTTTCTGTTGTGTTGGGTAATCACAAATAGTTCATTTGAGTGAACTGTATGCCGTGTATCGCACACACCACGAACTAGCTGTCTGTTTCTGTTGTGTTGGGTAATCATAAACAGTTCATCCGAGTGAACTGTATGCCGTGTATCGCACACACCACGAACTGGCTGACCATGTTTGTTGTTCTAGCTTATCGCAAATAGTTCGTATGGATCAACTGTATGGCACGTATCGCACACGCGTCTCTAATCTGAATCATTTTTTATGTCTCCGGCATCGCAAATAGTTCGTCTTATTTGGGATGTTTTTTTACGACACCGTTTGCGATTTATGCATCGCACACAGTTTGGTCGCGGGGTCTCTGATTCATGTGTCGCGTTAGCGGTCGCCCGCAGTAGTGTACCACTAAGCACTTTGAGCAACAACCTCATCATTAAGACCTCATCCCCTTTTAATAGTATTGGCTTTCCTAAGGGACTCAATGTGATCTTAGATCACTAAACAAAAATGTAGAGTCTTGGAGTTGCCAATCTTGTCCTTGCATTTTGAAGGGATCCGCATCTTCTTGTCCTTGCCATGCCATTGTTTAACTTGTCTGAAATACACTAGATTAAAGTATTAGTCCAACAACATGTATGTTGACATTTATTACCAAAACAACCAAGGGAGAAAATGTGCTTTCAATCTCCCTCTTTTTGGTAATTTATGACAACATACATCAAAGCTTCAAATAAAGATGTAATAGAAGATTGTATGAAAGCTTTGAAGAGAAACATGTAACATGTATGAGCTCCCCCTAGAGATGTGCAACTAGTAGATGATGATAGCTTATGGATAGCAAGAGCACAAAATGAAGGAAATGCACATGTAACATGTATCTTGGCTATATGCATCAGAGCAACAAAATGAAGTTGAAGTACCCTCATGTCCATGACTATTTTCTTGCAAACAATATGTGCAAAAGCAATAAGTCATCATGCGCATGAGTATGATGCACATACTTACCTTGAAGTTCTTGATCATATTCCTGAAGAAATACACTTGAGAAAACAAGGTTAGATAACATAAGATAACTTCTCCAAGAAAAGACACAAGATCAACAAGAAACCAAGATTGGGATGACATATAGAAGAGAGTATCGCTGAGTAAATACTTCTGTCAGAAGCAGACATGTCCCCAAAAGAAAGATCAAATAGAATTAGTTGTCTCCCCCTAAAGGAACTTCCTCTCCCCCTAAATCTAACATTGGATATCGGGAGTAGGTAGGGTGAGAAAACTAGAGCAAACAGAAAATAAAAACAGATCATGTTTCTTCCCTCTTAGAAACATGTAGAATTCTCTCCTCTTATAAAATGCATCACTCTCCCTTAGGATATACCTTTTGATATGGAAGAGGTTGTGGTAAGCTTTGATGTGCATCTCTCTCCCCCTTTGACATCAATTTCCAAGAAGGGATGACTTCGAGATTATTGGTCAAGTGGGTATGGTACTTGAGAAGCACAACCAGCCATGACATAGTGTCAGATGCAAGCAGAGGGAAATAATCATTGAGTGGAGCTGGAGCAGAAAATACAGGAAATATTTGACAGAAAATTCCTTTGAGCAATAAAGTCGGTGACTCCAAGTTGGAACAAGTCGGTGTGACCGAGTTTAGTGCAAAGAGAAAATTTTGTCAACTCAGCTCACTAGGCAAGAAGCTCTCACAAAGATTTGCAAAGAATTTACCTGACAGAAAACTAGGAGAAAAGAAAGAAACAAGGAAACGAAGAAATACATAAACATCTAGATGAAGTTTTTTTTGAAAAAGAAGAAAAAGAATACACACAAACATCAAGAAAAACTCAAGAGAACTTCATCTAGAGGGGTCGGCGACTAGGTCACCTATGTTAGAGTATATTGACTTAGGAGTCAAGTGAGAACACTTGATCATAGGTCATACTCATCATTAAGCTCAAAATGGGGTTGCCATCTTTCCTTTAAGCGTTTCAATGTATTCACATCTTGTTGAGTTGCTTTAGCTCATGGCTTTGAGTAAAGCTTCTCTAAGACATGAGAACTTACATTGAGGTTTTCGGTGTTGGTGTCCATCATGTAGTTGAACTTGAAGTGAATGCTCATTGAGTGAAGTTGGGAGCAATCCTATCATTTGTAGTCCATCTTCCTACATGGGTTAGATTTGCAAGGAACAACATATGTATCCAAATTGACAAGAATGAAGCATAGAATCAAATGTTGTCAAAGGATATGTTTGAGTTGTCTTGTTCCTTGGAACACCAAAGATTTAGATACTTGGTCCAATTTTCTTGCTCAAGATAGGAGTTTGTCAGCAACCTTATGGAATGATGTTCATCCAAGTACCTACAAAAGGTTAGATACAATACAAGGGAGCAAAGTGTCCAAGATGTGATATGATCATAGAAGTATCAAGGATTAGTCAAGAAATCTCATGCCCTTTCATGCATCCAAGTGAGTTTCTAGTTCACGTTTGAAGCATCAGTGATATTCAACTCACTCCTCAAGTGACAAAATACCTTCTCATCAAGAGGTTTGTAAAGATATTCGCCAATTGCTTGTCGGCACGAACATGCTTAAGGTCAATGTCACCTTTAGCAACATGATCTCGAATGAAATGGTGACGAATCTCAATATGCTTAGTTCGAGAATGTTGCACGGGATTGTGTGCGATCTTAATAGCACTCTCATTGTCACATAGTAATGGAACATGTCTCACATGCACACCATAGTCTTTGAGAGTTTGTTTCATCCATAGCAATTGAGCACAACAAGATCCGGTGGCAATTTATTCCGCTTCGGCGGTGGATAGAGATACCGAGTTTTGTTTCTTGGAGGACCAAGACACAAGAGATCTACCAAGAAATTGACATGTACCCGAAGTGGATTTTCTATCAACCTTGTCCCCGGCATAGTCCGAATCGGAGTAGCCAACAAGATCGAAAGAAGATCCTTTGGGATACCAAATGCCAAAGTTTGGTGTATGTAACAAGTATCTCACAATTCTTTTCACGGCCTTAAGATGACACTCTTTTGGTGCCGCTTGGTATCGTGCACACATGCACACACTTAGCATAATGTCGGGATAGGAGGCACATAGATATAGCAATGAACCAATCATAGATCGATAAACCTTTTGATCAACCGGTTTGCCATCCTTAGTCAAGTCAAGATGTCCACTCGTAGGCATGGGAATTTTCATACCTTTGCTTTCTTGGATGTTGAACTTCTTGAATAGGTCTTTGGTATACTTTGTTTGAGAATCAAGGGTACCCACCTTAGTTTGCTTGATTTGCAAGCCAAGAAAGAATTTGAGTTCACACATCATAGACATCTCGTACTTTTCTGACATCAACCTTCCAAACTTTTCACTAAAAGAGGGATTAGTAGATCGAAAAATAATATCATCAACATATATTTGGCATACAAATAGTTCTCCATTAACCCTCTTAGTGAACAAGGTTGAATCAATTTTCCCAATTTTGAAACCTTTTTCAAGAAGAAACTTTGTCAAGCATTTGTACCAAGCTCTAGGTGCTTGTTTAAGACCACAAAGAGCTTTACGAAGTTTATAAACATGGTTAGGTTTCTTGGGATTAACAAAGCCGGGAGGTTGTTTAACATGAACTTCCTTCCCAATTTCACCATTTAAGAAAGCACTTTTTATATCCATTTGGTAAAGAGTGATATCATGGTGATTGGCATAAGCAAGTAAGATGCGAATGGACTCAAGTCTAGCAACGAGGGCATAGGTCTCACCATAGTCCATACCTTCGACTTGTGTGTAGCCTTGAGCCACGAGACGAGCCTTGTTGTGTATGACTTGTCCATCTTCATCTTGCTTATTTCGAAACACCCATTTTGTTCCGATGACGTTTTGCTCATCCTTAGGCTTCTCAACCAATGTCCAAACTTGATTCCTCTCGAAGTTGTGTAGTTCTTCATGCATTGCATTTACCCAATCCGGGTCTTCGAGGGCTTCTTCTACCTTCATAGGTTCAACACTAGAGATGAATGAGTAATGCTCACAAAAGTTAGCTAAACGAGATTTAGAGCGAGTGATTCTCCTGGATTTGATGTCGCCAAGAATTTGTTCGACGGGATGATTCTTGTCAATTCTTGCTCTAACTCGAGGTAGCTTTTGCTTGGGTGGTGATGAGGCTTCCTCATCATGATCATCATCATTGTCTTCCTCATTATTGTTGTTGTCATTGTCGCTTGAGTTGGTGGAGAGGGAGGTTGAGGTGGATCATCTTGTTGCACTTCCTCATTCCCTTCGTCTTGACGTGTTCCACTTGTGGACGCCTCCATATCAACTTGCGGTTTACCTTGATGTGAAGTCGGGGCTTCCACTTGAATGGACGAAGTACTCTCCTTCACCTCCATGGGATGAATCTTGTGTAGGGGAACACGACAGAAAACAAAAAAAATCGGTACAGCGAGCACGCCCAGGACCACTATGGAGACTGCATACAAGGTTTGATCTGATCCATACCGACTCGTAGCGCAGCGGAAGAAGAGTCGGTGTAGATCGTCGGTGCAGATCCCCGCAGCTAGGATTTACAACCTCCCAACCGCGAGGATGTACTCCCTCGTCGGACAGCCCTTCGGGAGGCGGTCGGACAGTCCCTCGGACGATGTCGCGGACAGCCCTTCGGGAGGACCCTCGAAACCCGAACGGGAACTCGGACAGCCCTTCGGGAGGACACTCAAACAGCCCCTCGGGCAAAAAGATCGAAACTACGAACTCTCTATAGGGTTGCACACATACGGTGTCAGCTATCCGGCAGGGCTTCGCCGTCCAGAATTAGTTCCTGTCGGAACCCAGACAACCTTTCGGCTCTACGAAACTATTTCGCTGGGAGGGAGAGAGAGCCAGACGAGCATGGCATGTGTATGAGAGCAAGGATGATCTTTGGAGAGAACCCCTCCACCTCTATTTATAGGAAATCCAAGGGGTAAAGTTGGCATTCAAAAATACCAAAAGTACCCCCACTTTATGTCTTACATAAAAGAATAAAAGGGAAAAGGGGTGCCATGTGGAGCTCCATGGAGGAGCACCACCTTGGCCGGCCACCTCTAGGGGGGCCCCCACATGGGGGTGCCTTGCTCCCCAATCCCTTCTAGAAGCCTTTTGGGAAATATCCCAAAAGGTGACTTTCCAAAAAAATATCCATAAAGTGATTTTTACTATTCACGGAACCAATTTCCACGACTGTTAAATCCGAAAATATTTCTGTGGGTCTTAGAATAATTCCAGTACCCACACAAATGATTTTGGACGCGTTCCGAAACAATTTCGGATTAGTAAATTTCATCTCCGAAAAGCAACCAAATCGGTTCCGGCATCTCCGGAACATTTCCGGTTTTTATCCCGGAAAATTTCCAGAAGTTTCCAGAACACTTCTGGCATCCTTCAAGAATTTCCAGGCGTGTGCCGAAACCAATTTGACTTAATGGAATACCCTGAAACAACTTTTCAGTTTCACCGAAACTATTCCGGTGTTCTCTCCGGAACGTTTCCGTTTCGTCCGAAACTTTTTCGGTGATTTTCTCTCAGACTCCCTGTCTAGTATTCAGCAGATAGATGACTCTTAAGCGTGTGACCCTATAGGTTCGGTTAAGTATAGACATGACCCGGAACACTTTCTGATCAATGATCAACATTGGAGCCGTGGACACCCATATTGACCCCTATACCTACACGAATGAATATTCGAGTGAACCTCAAATTGCCGTGTGCTATTCCTGTTGCTTCACGATATATTACAAACACCCGAGGTCAGATTTATTGCATCCCCGTGGATCAATAACTTGTCCACCATGCAAGTTACCTCATTACCGGTTTTGTTCTATTTTCTCGTTTCCGCGTTCCGACATCCCAGTGATCAAATCACAATGTGTCTGGCCAGACGATGATGGATACCGTAACACCGAGAGGGCCCGAGAATATCTCTCCATCACCGGAGGTGCAAATCCCAATCTTGAGCTATCTCGTTTCTTGTCATACTTTTCCGTGAACCCGTAAGCCGCCGTAATAGCCACACAGTTACGGATGACGTTTAACAAACCCCAAAGTTCACGAAGCAAGTACGAAGGAACTCGATACTCTCATGGTCTAAGGAATTATGCAAACATTAACTATCTTTGTGTTATTAACCATTAACTTGTGACGAATGTATCTCATAGCATAACATCAATTCGGGTCGATTCAACACAAGTGTTCTACTAACATTGTGCTCTCAAAATTGCCGGCATAGATATGCCCATGATCAGGAAAACAGGATCATCATGCAATACTTGAGCCAGTCTTAGAGGCAAGACTAGGAATACATTTTACTGTTTATTATACCACACGTGCACATGAGTTTCCCTCCGAGCCTCGTGGATATTGCAGACTCGAGAATCATTGCAGTTATAGCATGGAACATAAACATTCATTACAAACTCGGAGATACACAATAACTGTTATTACTGCCTCTAGGGCATATCTCCTACAGACTCCCACTTGCACTAGAGTCATAATCCAATTACATGGCTTCCCTAACACCAATGGCAATCCGGTGCTGCTCATGCTTTGTTCATGGTAGAGGCTTTGTCATCGGGTCTGACACGTTCAGATCCGTGTGAACTTTGTGTTCTTTCACTAAACCCGCTTCGACATGATGTCGAATGAGTTAATATTTGCGTTCAATATGTCTTGTCTTATGGTGCGAACTTGGCTCCCTTGCCTGAGCCACGGCGCCACTATTATCACAATAGATCTCCACCGGGTCCAGAGCACTTGGAACCACACCAAGGTCTTCAAGAAATTGCTTGATCCATACTGCCTCCATGGAGGCTTCTGAAGCAGCAACATATTCCGCCTCCATCGTAGAATCCACCACAGTATTTTGTTTAGAACTTTTCCAATCAACTGCGCCACCGTTCAATATGAAAACATAGCCCGATTGAGATTTGAAGTCATCTGGGTCAGTCATGAAGCCTGCATCAGTGTAACCACTTACAATGAGCTCTTCATCACCTCCGTACACAAGGAGTAAATCCTTGGTCCTTCTGAGGTACTTAATAATACCCTTGACTACGGCCCAGTGTTCCAATCCTGGATCACTTTGGTACCGGCTGCTAACACTTAGCGCATAGGAAACGTCCGGTCTTGTACATAGCATGGCATACATAATAGAACCAACTGCCGAGGCATATGGAACATCATTCATTTGTACTCTCTCATCGAGAGTCCGAGGACACTGATTCTTGCAAAGCACTATGCCAGGTGACATGGGGACTAGGCCTTTCTTGGAGTTCTCCATGTTGAACCTTTTCAACACCTTGTCAATGTACGTGCTTTGGCTAAGCGCTATCAGGCATTTTGATCTATCTCTATAGATTCTAATGCCCAATACATATGCCGCTTCGCCTAAGTCTTTCATTGAAAAACTTTTCTTCAATGAGTCTTTTATTTCGCTAAGAAAATTCACGTCATTTCCAATCAACAATATGTCATCCACATACAAGATTAGAAATGCTTTTGCGCTCCTTCTAAACTTCTTGTAAACACAAGATTCTTCATCATTCTTGATGAAGCCAAACTGTTTGACCACTTCATCAAAACGAATGTTCCAGCTCCTTGACGCTTGCTTCAGACCATAAATGGCTTTCTGAAGCTTGCATACCTTTCCAGCATCCTTATGAATGACAAAACCTTCTGGCTGTATCATGTATACATCCTCTTTGAGGTTTCCATTTAGGAAAGCCGTTTTGATGTCCATCTGCCATATTTCATAATCGAAATAAGCAGCAATTGCTAGTAATATCCGAACAGACCTAAGCATAGCTACGGGCGAGAAAGTCTCATTGTAGTCCACTCCTGGAACTTGCGTGAACCCTTTCGCGACAAGTCTAGCTTTGTGGATAGTAATGTTACCATCTGCATCCGTCTTTCTTTTGAAAATCCATTTACAACCAATGGGCTTTACGCCTTCTAGAAGTTCTTCCAAGTTCCAAACTTGGTTTTCGTACATGGATTTCATTTCGGATTTCATGGCCTTGTGCCATTCCTTTGAGCTGGGCCCCGCCATCGCTTCCTTGTAGTGCGCGGGTTCATCATCTTCAAGAATGAAGATTTCGTTATGAAACCACTCAGGTGGCTGGATAGCCCTACCTGATCTGCGCGGTTCAGTTACAACATTGTCTGAAGTTTCCGCATCACATGCGACAACTTCCGGCTCGGTTGTAGGGATAATTAGCGGAATTTCTTCCGGTTCCTTAGCCATATCACCGGTTGCCGAAGATTCAACAATCTCATCAATTTGTGCTGTCCTCCCACTCACTTCTTTTGCGAGAAACTCTTTCTCAAGAAATTGTCCATTTCTGGCAACAAACACTTTGTTATCGGACGGGTGTTAGAAGGAATACCCAATTGTTTCCTTGGGATAACCTACAAAGTAACATTTGTCTGCTCTGGGATCGAGTTTGGTAGGTTGTAAACGTTTTACGTATACTCCACAACCCCAAATTCTGAGATGCGACAAACCGGGTTTCTTCCTGTTCCAGAACTCGTATGGTGTCATCTCAACAGACTTAGACGGTGCTCTGTTTAATGTGTGAGCGGCAGTTTCTAGTGCATGACCCCAAAAAGATATCGGCAGATCTGTAAGGGACATCATCGACCTCACCATGTCTAACAGGGTTCGGTTACGTCTTTCCGACACTCCGTTTCGCTGTGGAGTTCCGGGAGGCGTAAGCTGTGAAATGATTCCACAGCCACTCAGATGTTGGCTAAACTCATGACTAAGGTATTCGCCCCCGCGATCAGACCGCGGAAACTTAATCCTTTTGTTACGATGATTTTCTACCTCATTCTGAAATTCTTTGAACTTTTCAAAGGTTTCCGATTTATGCTTCATCAAGTAGATATATCCATACCTACTCAAATCATCAGTAAAAGTCACAAAGTAGAAATACCCACCCCGTGCGATTGTGCTCATTGGACCACATACATCACTATGTATTATTTCCAACAATTCACTCGCCCGTTCAGGATGACCCGTGAACGGCGTCTTGGTCATTTTTCCCATCAAGCAAGCTTCACATGTGTCAAATGATTCAAAATCAAAGGACGGTAAAACTCCATCTTTATGGAGTCTTTGCATGCGTTTCTTTCCGATGTGGCCAAGGCGACAGTGCCACATGAAAGTGGTGGTGGCATCAGCCTTCTTAAGGCGTTTAGCATTCACGTTAAAGACATCATTTCCACATTCAAGATTTAGTATGAAAAGGCCCCCAACAATGGGTGCAAATCCATAAAAAATATCCTTACAATAAAGTGAATAACTATGGCACCCCAGCTCGGAGCAACCGGTTTACCTTGCATTGCCAGCCCAGAGATCAAGTCTTCTGGCAATACACAACAACTTGGTACAGAAAACAACTGCTTTATTGATCTCTTAGCGGAAACATGGGTTCCCATCTTACATGGTGAGCGAGGCCAAGCGGCACACACAGTGCGGCTGCACTTATGTACATTATTTAGTAGACATGGCAGGGCCCTCGATGATAAGGGAACTACTACTACGCGGCAGCGGAACGATGAGGTAGCGGAACTCCATTCCACAGGGACACTGCCGGGACACGACCTAGATTGTGACATACTGCTCGACATCAACTCCTTGCACGGCTTCTCCTGCATCTGGCATGATAAGCCAGGTGAGTACTTTGAATGTACTCGCAAGCTCACAACAAACAAAACAAGTGCGACAAACAATAACAGGGCATTTAACAAGTTGAATGCATGAGCATGATACAATCAACATGAAGTGTGCGTGAAACATTGCCATGGTCCCTGGGACCAACTTACCATCTCGGGGTTACCGCGTAAGCACTGTTCATCACTTACCAACGTGATCCTCACTTGATCACATTCATACCTTTCGTAGTGATCCTCGATCACCATTTCTGCATGTGCTATCTTGTGAAGCTTAGTGTGCAAGTTAATTATATCTGTTGACCCACGGTGTGACCTACTATGAACTGTGTCCATATCCGAGGACGCGGCTATCGATAGTTTATACACTCTGTAGAGGTTAGTACACTGTACCCACACTACGGAACTCATGGCCTCGTGCTCCCATTCGGGTGGACCAACGACATTCCGACAAAATCAATCTATTGCATGTCACTCTCCCAGCCACTCCGACAAACTCCCCTTTGGGCTATGTCCTGGGTGACCCTGGTGCCAACATGTGACACCCGCCACCTCTGTGGCTGCCACCGTCGTGGCCAACATCAAAACTGTCCCAAACGGGGACCTTGGTACCATCAAAACTCGGGTCCTCAAGCTTATGACTGCCTACCGGGCCAGGGTAGCGCCAGAACACAACCTTCCCTTGTAGGAGGCACCGGCGAGAGGCATGACAATAGACCGCATTAGGGCCTCCCCATCCAGGCAAGTGTGGTTGCACTAGTGAGCTCGATTCGGTGGCACCATGACTCGATCAACAACATGTTCAAGTTGGATTATTATCAAGTTTAACTTGAAAAGAAAATGTTTCGAGCCATAGTGTATGAATGGATGCACGGGTCATGATCATGAATAACAAATGCATCATGTTGTCATATGAGTATATGCCATGATACCTACTGCACACCAGCAAGAAAGCATGTATCCTACTGCATAAATTATCAACATGCCAGGATAAAGTTTATGCAATAAGCTTTATGTAACAAGTTATTTTAAATAGTGAATAAAGGATGAATTTAATTCGATTAAACCAAGTCATTGCAATGCCATCCTTGCATATGAATGTTGTGGCTTGCCTTGGTTCAGAGGAGTGTCACAGTACTCCTGGCCTTCTCCAACACAACTAGGTTCTTCTGAAATTAAATTAAATGCAAAAAGAAAATGTCACATAACACTGTTTATTGCACCAGAAATTCTCAACAGCAAGAAAAATTCTGAAATTTGGCATACAGAAACTTTGGAATTTTATAAACCAGTAGCAAAAAGAATCAAATCATTTGGACTTATAGATTAAAAGTTATTGCAGGTGAAAGTTGGATTATAATCTGGTCAAAATTTCCATTTAAAAGAATTTAACCGAGCGGCCACGTCGAAGGCGTATTTTGAGAATACGCCTCCACTTACGTACCGGTTCGGGAGCGAGGGAGAGAATGACAGGTGGGGCCCGATGTCAGGATTAAATAGAGAGAGAGAGAGAGAGAGAGAGAGAAACAGAGGGCGGCGGCGCTGTCATCGGCGTTTCTCTTGCGAGGAGACGTCGGCGATCACCGGAGAGTAGGGGGATGGGTTCAGCTCGGCGAGACGGTCACACACGTACCCGAAACTCGAGCTGAGGAGGTCGGACGGCATCGCGGCGATCTTCTCCAGAGACGGCGGCGGCGGAGCTGATCGGAGTCGGCGTTTCCGGCGACAATCCGGTGAGTTCTTGCTACCGTCGTGCTCAGGAGGTTGTTAGAAATATGCCCTAGAGGCAATAATAATTTAGTTATTATCATATTTCCTTGTTCGTGATAATCGTTTATTATCCATGCTATAATTGTATTGATTGGAAACTCAAATACATGTGTGGGTACATAGACAACACTGTGTCCCTAGTATGCCTCTAGTTAACTAGCTCGTTGATCAAAAGATGGTGAAGGTTTCCTAGCCATGGACATGAGATGTCATTTGATAACGGGATCACATCATTAGGAGAATGATGTGATGGACAAGACCCAAATTGTAAACGTAGCATATGATCGTGTCAGTTTATTGCTATTGTTTTCTGCATGTCAAGTATCTGTTCCTATGACCATGAGATCATGCAACTCCCTGACATCGGAGGAGTACCTTGTGTGTATCAAACGTCGCAACGTAACTGGGTGACTATAAAGGTGCTCTACAGGTATCTCCGAGGATGTCTGTTGGGTTGGCATCGATCAAGACTGGGATTTGTTACTCCGTGTGACGGAGAGGTATCTCAGGGCCCACTCGGTAATACAACATCACAATGAGCCTTGCAAGCAATGTGACTAAAGTGTTAGCCACGAGATCTTGTATTACGGAACGAGTAAAGAGACTTGCCGGTAACGAGATTGAACTAGGTATACAGATACCGACGATCGAATCTCGGGCAAGTAACATACCGAAGAACAAAGGGAACAGCATACGGGATTAACTGAATCCTTGACATAGAGGTTCGACCGATAAAGATCTTCGTAGAATATGTAGGAGCCAATATGGGCATCCAGGTCCCGCTATTGGTTATTGACTGTATAGGTGTCTCGGTCATGTCTACATAGTTCTCGAACCCGCAGGGTCTACACACTTAACGTTTGGTGACGATATAAGTATAGTTGAGTTGTTATGTTGGTGACCGAAAGTTGTTCGGAGTCCCGGATGAGATCCCGGACATGACGAGGAGCTCTGGAATAGTCCGGAGGTAAAGATTGATATATGGGATAATAGTGTTTGGTCTCCAGAAGGGTTCCGGAATTCACCGGAAGGGGTTCCGGATGTTTCCCGAAATGTTCGGGTACGAGAACACTTTATTTGGGCCAAGGGGTAAAGCCCACGAGGCTTTAGGAAGGTGCAAAAGGAAGTTTTGCGGAGGCCAGGGGCCAGACGCCAGGGACCCTGGCATCTGGGGCCAGACGCCGAGGACCCTGGCGTCTGGTCCTGGAGTCCGAGCAGGACTCTTGCCTTGCGGGCCAAACCGACTTTGAGGAGGCTCTTTCTCCAAGTTTCGACCCCAGGGCTCAACATATAAATAGAGGGGCAGGGCTAGCACCCGAGATACATCAAGATTTCCCCAAGCCGTGTGCGGCAACCCTAACCCTCTAGTTCCTACGTCATAATCTCCGTAGCGCTTGGCGAAGCCCTGCAGAGATTGTTCCTCACCACCATCACCACGCCGTCGTGCTGCCGGAACTCATCTACTACTTCACCATCGCTCGCTGGATCGAGGAGGTGAAGGCGTCATCAAGCCGTACGTGTGTTGAACGCGGAGGTGCCGTCCGTTCGGCACTAGTTCGTGATCGGTTCGAGGGACGACTTGCGATTTGGATCGCGGAGACGTTCGACTACATCAACCGCGTTTCTTAACGCTTCCGCTTAGCGATCTACAAGGGTATGTAGATTCACTCTCCCTCTTGTAGATGCTCATCACCATGGATAGATCTTGCGTGTGCGTAGGAAAATTTTTGTTTCCCATGCAACGTTCCCCAACAGTGGCATCATGAGCTAGGTCTATGCGTAGATGAGATCTCGAGTAGAACACAAACAAGTTGTGGGCGTGGGTGTATACATATTGCTTGCCGTTACTAGTTGATACTTGATTTGGCGGTATTGTGAGATGAAGCGGCCCGGACCGACATTACGCGTACGCTTACGCGAGACAGGTTCCTTCAACTGACATGTAACTTCGTTGCATAAAGATGGCTAGCGGGTGTCTGTCTCTCTCACTTTAGTTGAATCAATTTCAATGAAGAGGGTTCTTTTAGAAGATCAAAAAACAATCACTACACCACGTTGTAGTTTTGCGTAGGTAAGAACGGTTCTTGCAAACCCGTAGCAGCCACGTAAAATTTGCAACAACAATTAGAGGACGTCTAACTTGTTTTTGCAGGGTATGTTGTGATGTGATATGGCCAATTACATGATGAGATATATGTGATGTATGAGATGATCATGTGTTGTATAGAATATCACGACTTGCATGTCGATGAGTACGGCAACTGGTAGGAGCCATAGAGTTGTCTTTAATTATTGTATGACCTGCGTGTCAATCATTAGGCGCTATGTAATGCTTTACTTTATCGCTAAACGTTAGCAATAGTCGTGGAAGCAACAGTCGGCGCGACAACCTCATGGCGACACGTTGATGGAGATCAAGATGATGGAGATCATGGTGTCATGCCGGTGACGATGGAGATCATGCCGGTGCTTTGGAGATGGAGATCAAAAGCACGAGTTCATGGCCATATCATGTCACTTATGATTTGCATGTGATGTTAATCCTTTTATGCATCTTATTTTGCTTAGGACGACGGAAGCATTATAAGGTGATCCCTCACTTAAATTTCAAGATAAATTGTGTTCTCCCCGAGTGTGCACCGTTGCGAAAGTTCGTCGTTTCGAGACACGCCGTGATGATCGGGTGTGATAGACTCTACGTTCACATACAACGGGTGTAAGCCATGTTGCACGTGCGGAACACTCAGGTTAAACTTGACGAGCCTAGCATGTACAGACATGGCCTCGGAACACAAGAGACCGAAAGGTCGAACATGAGTCATATAGTAGATATGATCAACATGAAGATGTTCACCATTGAAACCACCTCAACTCACGTGATGATCGGACTTGAGTTGGTGGATTTGGATCATGTGACACTCGAATGACCGGAGGGATGTCAATTTGAGTGGGAGTTTTTAAGTAATATGATTAACTAAACTCATTATCATGAACATAGTCAAAATGTCTTTGCAAATTATGTTGTAGATTACTAGCTCGCGCTGTAGCTCCCTTGAATTTTTATATGTTCCTAGAGAAATAGATTTGAAAGATGATGGTAGCAATAATGTGGACTGGGTCCGTGATCTGAGGATTGTCCTCAATGCTGCACAGAATGCTTATGTCCTTAATGCACCGCTCGGTGCGCCACCCCCTCAAGCGTCGTCTGTAGATGTTGTGAACATCTGATAGGCACGTTCTGATAACTACTTGATAGTTCAGTGCGTCATGCATTACGGCTTAGAATTGAGGCTCCAAAACGTTTTGAACATCACGGAACATATGAGATGTTCTAAGAGCTGAAATTGGGATCTCAGGCTCGTGCCCGTGTTGAGAGGTATGAGACCTCCAACAAGATTCTTTGCCTGCAAGATGATGGAGAATAGCTCAATCGTTGAGCATGTGCTCAGATTGTCTGGGTACTACAATTGCTTGAATCGAGTGGAAGTTGATCTTCCAGATAAGATAGTGATTGGTATAGTTCTCCAAGTCACTGTCACTAAGCTACTAGAGCTTCGTGATGAACTATAAAAGGCCAGAGCTGGAAATAATGATCCCTGAGCTATTCGCGATGTTTGACCCCGCGAAGGTAGAAATCAAGAAGGAGCATCAAGTGTTGATGGTTAGTAAAACCACTAGTTTCAAGAAGGGCAAGGGCAAGGAGGGATACTTCATGGATGGCAAGCCAGTTGCTGCTCCAGTAAAGAAACCCAAAGTTGAACCCAAACCCGAGACTGAGTGCTTCTATTATGAGGAGAACGGTTGCTGAAGTGGAACAACCCTAGATGCTTGGTAGATAAGAAGGTTGGCAACGTCGACAGAAGTATATTTGATATACGTGTTATTGATGTGTACCTTACTAGTACTCCTAGTAGCACCTGGGTATTAGATACCGGTTCGGTTGCTAAATGTTAGTAACTCGAAATTAAAGCTACGGAATAAACGGAAGCTAGCTAAGGGTGAGGTGACGATGAGTGTTGGAAGTGTTTCCAAGGTTGATGTGATCACCATCGCACGCTCTCTCTACCTTCAGGATTAGTGATGAACCTAAATAAATGTTATTTGGTGTTTGCGTTAAGCATGAACGTGATTAGATCATGTTTATTGCAATACGGTTATTCATTTAAAAAGAAATAATGGTTATTCTGTTTACATGAATAATACCTTCAATGGTCATACACCCAATAAGAGTGGTTTATTGAATCTTGATCGTAGTGATACACATGTTCATAATATTGATGCCAAAAGATACAAAGTTAATAATGATAGTACCACATACTTGTGGCACTGCCGCTAAATGTCATATTGGTGTAAAACGCATGAAGAAACTCCATGCTGATGGATCTTTGGACTCATTCGATTTCGAATCGGTTGAGACATGCGGACCATGCCTCATGGGCAAGATGACTAAAACCCCGTTTTCCGGTATGATGGAGCGGGCAATTGACTTATTGGAAATGATACATATTGATGTATGCGGTCCAGTGAGTTTTGTAGTGGGCGGTGGATATCGTTTTTTTCTTACCTTCACTGATGATTTGAGTAGATATAGTGTATATTTACTTAATGAAACACAAGTCTGAATCGTTTGAAAAGTTCAGAGTGAAGTTTGAGATCATCGTGACAAGAAGATAAAATGTCTACGATATGATCGTGGAGGTAAATATCTGAGTTACGAGTTTGGTATATAACTTAAGACAATGTGGAAGTTGTTTCACAACTCACGCCACCTGGAACACCATAGTGTGATGGTGTGTCCGAACGTCGTAGTTGTGCTCTATTAGATATGGTGCGAACTATGATGTCTCTTATCGATTTACCACTATCGTTTTAGGGTTATGCATTAGAGACAACCACATTCACTTTAAAAGGGGCACCATAAGTCCGTTGAGATGACACCGTATGAATTTTGGTTTGGCGGAAACCTAAGCTGTCATTTTTTAATGTTTGGGGCTGCGACGCTTATGTGAAAAAGGGTTTTCACCTAATGAGCTCGAACCCAAAGCGGACAAATGCATCTTCATAGAATACCCTAACGTAACAGTTGGGTGAACCTTCTATCTCAGATCCAAGCACAAAGTGTTTGTTGCTAAAACGGGTCCTTTCTCGAGAAAAAGTTTCTTTCGAAAGATTGAGTGGGAGGAAGATAGAACTTGATGAGGTTGTTGAACCTTTGTTTCAACCAAAGAGTAGCGCAGCGCAGAAAGTTGTTTCTGTGGAGCCTACGTTAGTTGAAGAGGAAGTTAATGATGATGATCATGAAACTTCGGATCAAGTTACTATCGAACCTCGTGGGTCGACAAGGACGCGTACTGCTCCTGAGTGGTATGGCAACCCTGTCTTTGAGGTCATGTTGTTGAACAACGATGAACCTACGAGCTATGGAGAAGCGATGATGGGCCCGGATTCCGAGAAATGGTTAGAGGCCATGAAATCCGAGATGGGATCCATGTAAGAAAACAAAGTATGGGCTTTGGAAGTATTACCTGAAGGGCGTAAGGCCATTCAGAACAAATGGATTTTTTAAGAGGAAGACGGACGTGGACGGTAATGTCACCGTCTATAAAGCTCGACTTGTCGCAAAGGGTTTTTCACAAGTTCAAGGAGCTGACTACGATGAGACTTTCTCACCTGTAGCGATGCTAAAGTCTGTTGGAATCATGTTAGCAGTTGCTGCATTTTTCAATTATGAAATCTGGCAGATGGATGTCAAAACATCGTTTCCTTAACGGTATCCGTAAGGAAAGGTTGTATGTGATACAACCGGAAGGTTTTGTCAGTCCTAAGGATGCTAAAATGTATGCAAACTCCAGCGATCCTTCTATGGACTGGAGCAAGCATCTCGGAGTTGGAATATACACTTTGATGAGGTGATCAAAGTTTTTATGTCTATACAAAGTTTATGAGAAACTTGTATTTACAATAGAGTGAGTGGGAGCACTATAGAATTTCTGATAAGTATATGTGGTTGACATATTGTTGATCGGAAATAATGTAGAATTTCTGGAAAGCATAAAGGGTCGTTTGAAAGGAGTTTTTCAAAGGAAGACCTGGAATGAAGCTACTTAAATATTGGGCATCAAGATCTATAGAGATAGATCAAGACGTCTGATAAGACTTTCAATGAGTACATACCTTGACAAGATTTTGAAAGAGTTCAAAATGGATCAGTCAAAGAAAGAGTTCTTGCCTGATTTGTAAGGTGTGGAGTTGAGTGAGACTCAAAGCTCGACCACGGCAGAAGAAAGAGAAAGGACGAAGGTCATCCCCTATGCCTTATCCATAGGCTCTGTATAGTATGCCATGCTGTGTACCGCACCTGATGTGTGCCTTGCCATGATTTTGTCAAGGGGTACAAGAGTGATCCAGGAGTGGATCACTGGACAGCGGTCAAGATTATCCTTAGTAACTAGAGGACTAAGGAAATATTTCTCAATTATGGAGGTGATGAAGAGTTCGTCGTAAAGGGTTACGTCGATGCAAGCTTTAACACCTATCTGGACGACTCTGAGTAGTAGTCAGGATACATATAGTGGAGCAGCCATTTGGAATAACTCCAAGTGGAGTGTGGTAAAAGTGTCTACAGTATGACATAGAGATTTGCAAAGTACACACGGATCTGAATGTCACAGACCCGTTGACTAAAGACCTCTCTCACATGCAAAGCATGATCGAACCCCAGAACTCATTGGGTGTTAGAACAATGTAAATCACATGGTGTTGTGAACTAGATTATTGACTCTAGTGCAAGTGGGAGACTATTGGAAATATGCCCTAGAGGCAATAATAATTTAGTTATTATCATATTTCCTTGTTCGTGATAATCGTTTATTATCCATGCTATAATTGTATTGATTGGAATATCATATACATGTGTGGGTACATAGACAACACTGTGTCCCTAGTATGCCTCTAGTTAACTAGCTCGTTGATCAAAAGATGGTGAAGGTTTCCTAGCCATGGACATGAGATGTCATTTGATAACGGGATCACATCATTAGGAGAATGATGTGATGGACAAGACCCAAACTGTAAACGTAGCATATGATCGTGTCAGTTTATTGCTATTGTTTTCTGCATGTCAAGTATCTGTTCCTATGACCATGAGATCATGCAACTCCCTGACATCGGAGGAGTACCTTGTGTGTATCAAACGTCGCAACGTAACTGGGTGACTATAAAGGTGCTCTACAGGTATCTCCGAGGATGTCTGTTGGGTTGGCATCGATCAAGACTGGGATTTGTTACTCCGTGTGACGGAGAGGTATCTCAAGGCCCACTCGGTAATACAACATCACAATGAGCCTTGCAAGCAATGTGACTAAAGTGTTAGCCACGAGATCTTGTATTACGGAACGAGTAAAGAGACTTGCCGATAATGAGATTGAACTAGGTATACAGATACCGACGATCGAATCTCGGGCAAGTAACATACCGAAGAACAAAGGGAACAGCATACGGGATTAACTGAATCCTTGACATAGAGGTTCGACCGATAAAGATCTTCGTAGAATATGTAGGAGCCAATATGGGCATCCAGGTCCCGCTATTGGTTATTGACCGTATAGGTGTCTCGGTCATGTCTACATAGTTCTCGAACCCGCAGGGTCTACACACTTAACGTTTGGTGACGATATAAGTATAGTTGAGTTGTTATGTTGGTGACCGAAAGTTGTTCGGAGTCCCGGATGAGATCCCGGACATGACGAGGAGCTCTGGAATAGTCCGAAGGTAAAGATTGATATATGGGATAATAGTGTTTGGTCTCCAGAAGGGTTCCGGAATTCACCGGAAGGGGTTCCGGATGTTTCCCGAAATGTTCGGGTACGAGAACACTTTATTTGGGCCAAGGGGTAAAGCCCACGAGGCTTTAGGAAGGTGCAAAAGGAAGTTTTGCGGAGGCCAGGGGCCAGACGCCAGGGACCCTGGCATCTGGGGCCAGACGCCGAGGACCCTGGCGTCTGGTCCTGGAGTCCGAGCAGGACTCTTGCCTTGCGGGCCAAACCGACTTTGAGGAGGCTCTTTCTCCAAGTTTCGACCCCAGGGCTCAACATATAAATAGAGGGGCAGGGCTAGCACCCGGGATACATCAAGATTTCCCCAAGCCGTGTGCGGCAACCCTAACCCTCTAGTTCCTACGTCATAATCTCCGTAGCGCTTGGCGAAACCCTGCAGAGATTGTTCCTCACCACCATCACCACGCCGTCGTGCTGCCGGAACTCATCTACTACTTCACCATCGCTCGCTGGATCGAGGAGGTGAAGGCGTCATCAAGCCGTACGTGTGTTGAACGCGGAGGTGCCGTCCGTTCGGCACTAGTTCGTGATCGGTTCGAGGGACGACTTGCGATTTGGATCGCGGAGACGTTCGACTACATCAACCGCGTTTCTTAACGCTTCCGCTTAGCGATCTACAAGGGTATGTAGATTCACTCTCCCTCTTGTAGATGCTCATCACCATGGATAGATCTTGCGTGTGCGTAGGAAAATTTTTGTTTCCCATGCAACGTTCCCCAACAGAGGTTTCTACGGTCTCATTGGTGGCAGTGGTTGGAGCTGAGGTGGACTAGGATGAGTGAACGGAGGAGAGGGATCCGCGGCGGTCGCCGGTGAGATTTGAAGGCCGGAGGCCTTCCCGGCGTTGTCCACAGCTTTAGAAGCTCGATTTGAGAGAGGAGAGGGGGTTTGGGATGGCTAGAACGGTCGGGGAAGTGCTCTATATATAGGAGGAGGCGAGGCAGGGTTCGGGCTCCGCTGGAGCTGAGCGGGAGGCGAACTGGGGGCGGTGACGACTCGGGCGAGCTAGGGGACGACGCAGGCGAGGCCAAGCACAGCGCTCGCATGCGGGCTCGGGCGCAGGCGCACTAAGGAGGAACAGGGCGCGCGTGCAAGCCACTATGCCGTTGGCTAGCGCCGTGGCCGCTTCCGCCGTGCCCCCTTCCGGCGCCGGGGAAGGTCAGGGAGGGGCTGGGGGGATGAATGGGTGTACCAGGAGTGGACTAGACATGTTGCGGTGGCGGGAGAGGAGAGGTTGGACGGCGGCCGATCGAACCCGTCGGGTAGAGCGCGCAGAGCGCGTGCGCTGCACCCTGCCCGCACGCAGTCACCGCGTGCACTGGCACGGGGGTGGCTTTCGGCGCTGCCAAAACATGTCCTCGGTGTTGTCCCTTCAACACTTTGCCAAGAAACGCGCTGGGCTTGCCAAATGGTTCACTGGATGTGACTGGAGCTAGAGCTAAAGTTTCTGGACAGAAACTTGCTCCAAGAGCTGAGGACAAATGGCTGGGATTCTAGGGCTGGTTTTAGGCGTTTAAGCATCACTTAGGAAGGTTATCAAGTGGTAAAAATTTCAGCTAAGATGGATCAAGGAAAAATATAGTTGCTTCACAATGTGCTCTTTCTGACCAGAAGCAAAAACATTTTCCTTGGCTGAATTTTTCCAAATGACCATGGGATATTTTTGGATAGGAACGTGAGGCATGACCCAAATAATATTTGGGAATTTTCTAGGAATTTTCTGGGCAATAAAAATAAGGGTTGCTTCATAGCTCTGTGGGAAAATAGGCATTTTCAGAGAGAAAATGCATATAATGCCATTAAATAAAAATACCCAATGGCATTATTATGGGAGGGATGAGGTCTAGGGAGGGTTTAAGAATGGAAGAACCCACTTGGAAGAAAATCAAAAATAAATCCAAGTGGTAAGTCCAAAAGAAATGACAGAAAACCTCAAATGCAAAAACCAACTATCCAATAAATCCAAATAAAATCCCAATAAAAGAAAAAGACAAAATCCAGGGTGTTACAAAGCTCCCACCCTTAGGATCAATCTCGTCCTCGAGATTCGGTTGCTCAGGAAACAAATATGGGTATGCAGTCCTTAAGTAATCCGCTCTTTCCCAGGTGGCCTCGTCCTCAGTGTGGTGCTCCCATTGGACCTTGTAAAACTTTATAGTTTTGCTGCGGGTGACTCTGTCCATTTCTTCCAAGATTATCAAGGGTTTCTCCTCGTATGTTAAATCCTTGGCAAGCTCTAGTTCTGCCATATCTGTCCGCTTTGCAGGTGGTGCGATGCATTTTCGTAGCTGAGACACATGGAACACATCATGAACCTCTGATAGCTCGGGAGGCAATTCTAATTTGTACGCCACCTTGCCAACTCGGGTCATAACTGGAAACGGACCGATGTATCTTGGTGCAAGTTTTCCCCGAGTGTGAAACCTTTTAACTCCTTTCATGGGGGTAACTCGGAGATAAGCATATTCACCTGGTTCGAAGTTGATCTGCCGATGCTTTGAGTCATAGTAGCTTTTCTGACGAGATTTTGCCACTTGCAGTCTGTCTCGAATTTCTTTGACTTGCTTCTCTGCTTCCATCATTAGGTCAGTCTCGAAAATTCGGCTGTCTCCTGTCTGAGACCAGTTCAGCAGGGTACGACACTTACGTCCATATAGAGCCTCAAAAGGTGACATTTTGAGGCTAGTCTGATAGCCGTTGTTGTAAGAAAACTCCGCGTATGGCAGGCTGTCTTCCCATTTGGGTCCATGTGCAAGAGCGCATGCCCAGAGCATATCTTCCAAGATTTGATTTACCCGCTCTGTCTGTCCATCTGTCTGCGGGTGATAAGCGGTGCTATGCTTTAAAGCGGTCCCTAGGGCTTGATGTAGACGTAGCCAGAATGCCGAGGTAAACAAAGATCCCCGGTCTGAAGTGATCGTCTTGGGTACCCCATGCAGACTGACAATCCTGGATACATAGAGTTGAGCAACTTGGTCTGCACGGTAGGTGGTCTTTATTGGAATAAAGTGGGCCACCTTGGTGAGCATGTCGACCACGACCCATATGGCATTATTACCTCGTGGTGTCCTTGGTAATCCCACGATAAAATCCATGCAGATATCATCCCATTTCCATTGCGGAACGGGTAAGGGTTGAAGTAGACCGGCTGGTTTCTGGTGTTCAGCCTTCACCTTGTTGCATATATCACAACAGGCGATGTAATAGGCGATGTCTTTCTTCATACCTTCCCACCAGAACGTTTGCTTCAAGTCTTGGTACATTTTAGTGCCTCCGGGATGAATAGAGTATGCGGACTCGTGGGTTTCCTTCAGAATTTGTTGTTTTAATTCTCCGAGGTCCGGCACACATACTCGATCTCGAAATCGGAGTGTACCTTTGTCATCAATGTTGAAATCTGGCGTCTTCCCTTCTCGTACTTGAGTCATTATCTTTAGTAACATCGGGTCACCAGGTTGAGCCTTTCGAATTTCGTCTTCTAGGGTAGGGGTTACTTCCAAGGTAACCGCGCAGATTGCATCACATAAGGTCATATTGAGCTGAGCTATTTCTTCTTGGAGTGCTGGGTGCAGACGCTCGAGTAATGAATTTGCCGTAGCCGGTTTGCGACTGAGGGCATCGGCGACCACATTTGCTTTTCCTGGGTGGTAGTTGATACCCAGGTCATAGTCTTTGACCAACTCAAGCCATCTTCGTTGTCGGAGGTTCAAGTCCGGTTGAGTGAATATATATTTGAGACTCTTGTGGTCGGTGTAGATTTGGCATCGCTTTCCGATGATGTAATGCCTCCAAATCTTTAAGGTGTGGACCACAGCTGCCATCTCTAAGTCATGTGTAGGGTAGTTCTCCTCATGGGGTCGGAGCTGTCTTGATGCGTAGGCTACGACCTTTCCATCTTGCATAAGTACACACCCAATGCCACGCCTGGATGTGTCGCAATAGATGTCGAAGCTCCGGTAGATATCGGGTAGAGTCAACACTGGAGCGGTAGTCAACCGGGTCTTCAACTCATTAAAACTGTCCTCACATGCTTTCGTCCATATAAACTTCTGATTTTTCTTGAGCAGTTCCGTCATTGGCTTGGCAATCTTTGAGAAGCCTTCAATGAAACGACGGTAATATCCTGCCAGACCCAAGAAACTCCTGATTTCTGTGACTGAAACCGGTGTCTTCCATTTCAGGACTTCTGTAACTTTGCTTTGGTCCACGACCACTCCTTGAGCGGAAAGAGTATGCCCAAGGAATCCCACTTCTTTTAGCCAAAATTCGCATTTGCTGAACTTGGCATAAAGTTGATGAGCGCATAATCGTTCCAACACTGCTCGGAGATGTTGCTTGTGCTCCTCTTCACTTTTGGAATATATGAGGATGTCATCAATGAATACCACTACAAACTTATCCAAGAAGTCCATGAATACCTTGTTCATCATGTGCATGAAGAATGCAGGAGTGTTGGTCAGTCCAAATGACATGACCGTATACTCGTACAGCCCGTACCGTGTAGTGAATGCCGTCTTGGGAATATCTTCTTTTCTGATTTTCAGCTGGTGATACCCGGTGCGCAAATCAATCTTGGAGAACACTTGAGCTCCGTTGAGTTGATCGAACAAATCATCAATCCTGGGCAGTGGGTATTTATTCTTGATGGTGACATCATTTAGAGCACGATAGTCAACACACATCCGAAGACTGCCGTCTTTCTTGCCCACGAATATTGCAGGTGCACCCCAAGGAGATGAACTGGGGCGGATATATCCTTTTTGGAGCATCTCATCCAATTGCTTTTTCAACTCCACTAGTTCAGATGAAGGCATTCGATAATATTTCTTGTAAATTGGTGTTGTTCCGGGTACAAGCTCAATAGAAAATTCCAACTCCCGGTCAGGTGGCATGCCTGGCAACTCATCTGGAAACACATCTGGGAACTCACAGACCACTGGGACTAGATTCATTTCTGTGGCGATGGCAGCATAAACCATTCCTTTCTTTGGTATGGCTCGACCAGCATAGAATCGGGCGAACTGACCTGAGGGATTTATGAGCGTGACTTCTCTTGTTGCGCAGTTGATACAGACCTGGTGTCTTGTCAACCAATCCATCCCCAAAATAATATCCAAGGTGGGGGACTCAATGGATACCAGTGATGCGGGGAAGATGACTCCATAGATTGATATTTTCAATCCTCGGCATACAATATTTGTCTTGAGCATGGATCCGGGGGACTGTACCACCATAGCTTTGTCCAAAAGAGTATAGGGAATGCGATGTCGGGCAATAAAACTCCGCGAAATAAAAGAATGGGAAGCCCCGGAATCGAATAAAATTGTTGCAGGTATGTCATTAACAGGAAACATACCAATGACCACATCGGGGACTTCCGCGGCTTCTTCAGCGGAGATATGATGAACTTGCCCTTGAATGTACCTCCGTTTGGGGAATTGTCCCACATAATTGACCTGAGGCTTCAGGTTGGCTTGTATCTTGCCGTTCTTGGGACACTGCCTAGCGTAATGCCCATTCTGCCCACATGTGAAACAGGCATTGTTACGCTGACAGTCTTCCTTGTTTGGCTTGGCGACCACGGTCTTGTTCTGACTTTCATTCTTGATGTTCCCTTGCTGCCAGGTTGGCTTGAACTCGAACTGAGGTTGCTGCCAAGTATGAACCTTCTGAAAAACTTGCCCTTCCTTCTTGGGTTCAAACTTGCGTTTGCGGTCTTCATAGGCCGTCTTATGATCATTAACCAGTTTGTGTTCCCTTTCGGCAATGAGTGCCTTGTTCACCAAAGTTTGAAAGTAGGGGAAGTCTAGCATGCTAAGTGCACATCGGAGGGTAAGATTGAGTCCTCCGAGGAACCGATCTATCTTCCGTTCTTCGGTGGCCACATCATGAGTGGAGTAACGGGCCAAGTGATTGAACTTGTTTAAATATTCACTTAAAGTCGAGGTTCCTTGGGTAAGAGTGAGAAATTCTCGCTGCTTGACCTTCATGATACCGGCAGGAATGTGATACTTGCGGAATTTGTCTTTGAATTTATCCCAAGTGATCTCGTCTTCAGCAGGCCACATAACTTTGGCATTGTCCCACCATATAGCAGCTGGTCCTTCAAGGTAATGAGTGGCGAAGGGCACCTTGTCAGCATCTTCTGTGCGAGCAATTTCCAGGTTCTTCTCAATAGTCCTCAACCAATCATCGGCTTCCATCGGGTCTACTGCTTGACTGAAACTCGACGGTTTGGTCCTCTGAAAGTCTGACAGCTTGGGGTGATTACCATTGTGATTATTCTGCCCAACCATAGTCTGCATGCTCCTCAAGAATTCCATCAAATCTTGGTTCCTCTTCTCTTCAAACATCCGCATAATCTGTTCTGTTGTGGGTGCTTGAGGTGGAGGAGGTGGTGGCTAATATGGTTCCGGAGAATGTCCTGCTTGCCTGGCGGATCGACGAACTGGAGTGTCGTCGCCACCATGACAGTTACTGCCACACCTTGTCATCCTATATATGTTTCCCAATACGAAGCATCAAGATGAGCAACATCCATAAGGGGAAAAACCAGAAAAATAGGGAGGTGAAGCAACAAACCCGAAACAGAAAAACGAGAAAAGCCAAAGCGAATAACAGAAAGCAACATAATTATACAATACATCATCCAGCATACATAACAGGGCAACAGCATGGATAGTACTACTACATGCATACAACCAAACACCACATCATCCTCGCCTACAGGCGACGACCAGGATCGCACTGGCACACTGACGGTCCTGCTGGTGTCTCCTCGGTGTCAGACTCCAAACCGGAACTGATAACGGATACATCCGGAGCAAAGGAAACACGACGACGCTGACGGGAAGACTCCCCCTCAGGATCTGGAGCAGGGTGACTCCGCAGCATCGTAGCGGCTGGGGTAGCGAGAAGCATAGTCCACTGGGCTGGGGACTCATGAGGATTCACTACCGAAGTGCCTGAGCTACACTAGGAGGGCGTGGGGATCACTGGTGTGGATGGGGGTAATGTAGCTGGAGGAACAAGTGATGTGTGGATAAGCAGAGGTGGAGCGAATGCAGATCGAGCGGCAGCTAGCTCACCTCGAACGCGGGTCGGCTCCTGGGCTAGACTGGTGATCAGAAAGTATCCCGCCGTTATGTAGCGAGACAGGTGGCTGGCTGACCGGTCGCACTCCGGATTAATGTAAGGGAAGCGGATCTGTCCTGACTCGTACAGGGACGGATAGAAGTAGAAACCTGGGTGAGTCTACATCTGAACCTCGTTATAGCGCAAGTCAGTGAGAGCCTCAAATGCTGCAAACTGGACCGCCTGGTCGGGTGTAGAAGCAATCCCGCCCTTGGTGGAGCGAGTGTAAGTGCCCACCACGGTACTGTTGTGCAGGATGACCTCCGCATAATACTCGTAAACGCCATCAGCGAGCTGCTCTCGGTACACCTGGTATATGGGGTCATCGCCATCGGGGTATAGTCGGCGCCATACGTTGGTAAGCAGGTGCGGAAAAGTTGAAGGTGCCGGCTCAGTCTGGTACGGATAAGGAACTGGTGCCATCTACACTCACAACATTAGCTGGTCAGCATTAACAGTAAGCTATATGCATGCAATGCAACACCCAAGTGCACAAACAAGTCTCAAGTCACTACCGAGACTAAGACTACCATTTTCTAACGCGTCGGCTGTCTAAGGCGTCCTACAGTCAGCGCGGCTCTGATACCAAGCGTTGTGGCACCCCGACTCAGAGCAACCGGTTTACCTTGCATTGCCAGCCCAGAGATCAAGTCTTCTGGCAATACACAACAACTTGGTACAGAAAACAACCGCTTTATTGATCTCTTAGCGAAAACATGGGTTCACATCTTACATGGTGAGCGAGGCCAAGCGGCACACATGGTGCGGCTGCACTTATGTACATTATTTAGTAGACATGGCAGGGGCCTCGATGATAAGGGAACTACTACTACGCGGCAGCGGAACGATGAGGTAGCGGAACTCCATTCCACGGGGACACTGCTGGGACACGGCCTAGATCGCGACATACTGCTCGACATCAACTCCTTGCACGGCTTCTCCTACATCTGGCATGATAAGCCAGGTGAGTACTTTGAATGTACTCGCAAGCTCACAACAAACAAAACAAGTGCGACAAACAATAACAGGGCATTTAACAAGTTGAATGCATGAGAATGTTACTATCAACATGAAGTGTGCGTGAAACATTGCCATGGTCCCTGGGACCAACTTACCATCTCGGGGTTACCGCGTAACCACCGTTCATCACTTACCAACGTGATCCTTACTTGATCACATTCATACCTTTCGTACTGATCCTCGATCACCATTTCTGCATGTGCTATCTTGTGAAGCTTAGTGTGCAAGTTAATTATATCTGTTGACCCACGGTGTGACCTACTACGAACTGTGTCCATATCCGAGGACGCGGCTATCGATAGTTTATACACTCTGCAGAGGTTAGTACACTGTACCCACACTACGGAACTCATGGCCTCATGCTCCCATTCGGGTGGACCAACGACATTCTGACAAAATCAATCTATTGCATGTCACTCTCCCGGCCACTCCGACAAACTCCCCTTTGGGCTATGTCCTGGGTGACCCTGGTGCCAACATGTGACACCCGCCACCTCTGTGGCTGCCACCGTCATGGCCAATATCAAAACTGTCCAAAACGGGGACCTTGGTACCATCAAAACTCGGGTCCTCAAGGTTATGACTGCCTACCGGGCCAGGGTAGCGCCAGAGCACAACCGTCCCGAGTAGGAGGCACTGGCGAGAGGCATGACAATAGACCGCATTAGGGCCTCCCCATCCAGGCAAGTGTGGTTGCATTGGTGAGCTCGATTCGGTGGCACCATGACTCGATCAACAACATGTTCAAGTTCGATTATTATCAAGTTTAACTTGAAAAGAAAATGATTCGAGCCATAGTGCATGAATGGATGCACGGGTCATGATCATGAATAACAAATGCATCATGATGTCATATGAGTATATGCCATGATACCTACTGCACACCAATAAGAAAGCATGTATCCTACTGCATAAATTATCAACATGCCAGGATAAACTTTATGCAATAAGCTTTATGTAACAAGTTATTTTAAATAGTGAATAAAGGATGAATTTAATTCGATTAAACCAAGTCATTGCAATGCCATCCTTGCATATGAATGTTGTGGCTTGCCTTGGTTCAGAGGAGTGTCACAGTACTCCTGGCCTTCTCCAACACAACTAGGTTCTTCTGAAATTAAATTAAATGTAAAAAGAAAATGTCACATAACACTATTTATTGCACCAGAAATTCTCAACAGCAAGAAAAATTCTGAAATTTGGCATACATAAACTTTGGAATTTTATAAACCAGTAGCAAAAAGAATCAAATCATTTGGACTTATAGATTAAAAGTTATTACAGGTCAAAGTTGGATTATAATTTGGTCAAAATTTCCATTTAAAAGAATTTAACCGAGCGGCCACGTCGAAGGCGTATTTTGAGAATACGCCTCCACTTACGTACCGGTTCGGGAGCGAGGGAGAGAATGACAGGTGGGGCCCGATGTCAGGATTAAATAGAGAGAGAGAGAAACAGAGGGCGGCGGCGCTGTCGTCGGCGTTTCTCTGGCGAGGAGACGTCGGCGATCACCGGAGAGGAGGGGGATGGGTTCAGCTCGGCGAGACGGTCACACACGTACCCGAAACTCGAGCTGAGGAGGTCGGACGGCGTCGCGGCGATCTTTTCCAGAGACGGCGGCGGCGGAGCTGATCGGAGTCGGCGTTTCCGGCGACAATCCGGTGAGTTCTTGCTACCGTCGTGCTCAGGAGGTTGCTACGGTCTCGTTGGTGGCAGTGGTTGGAGCTGAGGTGGACTAGGATGAGTGAACGGAGGAGAGGGATCCGCGGCGGTCGCCGGCGAGATTTGAAGGCCAGAGGCCTTCCCGGCGTTGTCCACAGCTTTAGAAGATCGATTTGAGAGAGGAGAGGGATTTGGGATGGCTAGAACGGTCGGGGGAGTGCTCTATATATAGGAGGAGGCGAGGCAGGGTTCGCGCTCCGCCGGAGCTAAGCGGGAGGGCGAACTAGGGGCGGTGAGGACTCGGGCGAGCTAGGGGACGACGCAGGCGAGGCCAAGCACAGCGCTCGCACGCGGGCTCGGGCGCAGGCGCACTAAGGAGGAACAGGGCGCGCGTGCAAGCCACTGTGCCGTCGGCTAGCGCCGTGGCCGCTTCCGCCGTGCCCCCTTCCGGCGCCGGGGAAGGTTAGGGAGGGGCTGGGGGGATGAATGGGTGTACCAGGAGTGGACTAGACATGTTGCGGTGGCGGGAGAGGAGAGGTTGGACGGCGGCCGATCGAACCCGTCGGGCAGAGCGCGCAGAGCGTGTGCACTGCACCCTGCCCGCACGCAGTCACCGCATGCACTGGCACGGGGGTGGCTTTCGGCGCTGCCAAAACATGTCCTCGGTGTTGTCCCTTCAACACTTTGCCAAGAAACGCGCTGGGCTTGCCAAATGATTCACTGGATGTGACTAGAGCTAGAGCTAAAGTTTCTGGACAGAAACTTGCTCCAAGAGCTGAGGACAAATGGCTGGGATTCTAGGGCTGGTTTTAGGCGTTTAAGCATCACTTAGGAAGGTTATCAAGTGGTAAAAATTTCAGCTAAGATGGATCAAGGAAAAATATAGTTGCTTCACAATGTGCTCTTTCTGACCAGAAGCAAAAACATTTTCCTTGGCTGAATTTTTCTAAATGACCATGGGATATTTTTGGATAGGAACGTGAGGCATGACCCAAAGAATATTTGGGAATTTTCTAGGAATTTTCTGGGCAATAAAAATAGGGGTTGCTTCATAGCTCTGTGGGAAAATAGGCATTTTCAGAGAGAAAAAGCATATAATGCCATTAAATAAAAATACCCAATGGCATTATTATGGGAGGGATGAGGTCTAGGGAGGGTTTAAGAATGGAAGAACCCACTTGGAAGAAAATCAAAAATAAATCCAAGTGGTAAGTCCAAAAGAAATGAATGAAAACCTCAAATGCAAAAACCAACTATCCAATAAATCCAAATAAAATCCCAATAAAAGAAAAAGACAAAATCCAGGGTGTTACAACAACCATTGTTCTCAGACTTGTACGAATACCCATCGTGTACTAAACATGATCCGGAGATAATGTTTCTACACAATAGTGGAACAAAATAACAGTTATTTAGTTCTAAGATAAATCCTGAAGGGAGACGTAGAGGCATAATGCCGACGGCTTGAGCGGCGATCCCAGTGCCGTTCCCGACGCGCATCACGACTTCATTCTTTGCTTACTTGCGCACCTTCTGAAGTCCCTGTATCGAGTTGCAAATGTGAGCAACCGATACGGTATCAAATACCCAAGACTTAGAATTTTCGCTAGCAAGCAAAACGTCAATGACATTAACTTGTATAACAATTATACCTTTTCCGGTTTTCCCGGACTTCTTATCTTCCAGATACTTCTTGTAGTTTCTCTTCCAGTGTCCTGTGCCCTTGCAGTAGAAGCACTCAGTTTCATTCTTGGCTCTGCCCTTAGAGTTGCTTTGGGAGCCGGTCTTACCGGCGCCCTTGCCGTTCTTTGGCTTGCCTTTCTTTTTGAAACTGACGGTTTTATTCACAAGCAACACTTGCTTGCGATTTTTCCGCAGTCCTACTTCCGCAGTTTTCAGCATGGTGAGCACCTCTTCCGGTGTCTTCTCCATCCCACTCATGTTGTAGTTCATGACAAAACCATCGTAAGACGGGGGTGTGAAGAAAGCATCATGTCCATCATATGGCCAGGCGGAATTGGAAATTCCTGGGTTTTAAGCCTTTCAGCATAGCCAATCATTTTGACTACGTGTTTGCCAACTGAACTGCCCTCAGCCATCTTGCATTCCATCAAGGTCTTCATGATATCAAATCGTTCAGACCTTGCGGTTTCCTTGTACAGAGCATCCAATTCCCGGATCATATCACGGGGTTTATGGAATTCAAAATGTTTTTGAAGCCCTGCACTCATGCAAGCTAACATGAGGCACTGCACTAAGTTGTGATCATCATCCTTAGTGGCCGAGACATTTTGTTCATCTTCCGGGGCATCCGCCACCGGTTTAGCTGGAAGAGCATTTTCATGCACATACATTTTCTTAGCGCTCCTGAGGACAATCCTCAGGTTACAGACCCAGTCCGCATAGTTGTTTCCAGTCGCAGCTAACTTCTCTTTCTCTAACATCGGGCCTAAGTTGAACGCGGTGTTGCGACCCATTTGATCTACAACGGAAAACACAAGTTTCACTTAGACTTTGTTCACAATGATTTTTGGCACTAGTGAATAAACAATTTTATTCTAAAGTGCGCTCCCACTCAAATCAATATCTCTCAAAATTGATTATGAGTGATTCAAGATCCGTATTTCAATTCGACGCCATTGACGGGTTCATCACTGATGACGCGAATTTCAATCAGTAGGCCAACTTGCCGATCACATCATTTATGTGATTCTTGTTCATCTTTCGATGGGCGTGTTCCGAGCTCAGGACTCTCCTGCCTGAACATCAAAGACAACCAAGTGATCTGGCTGTGAGGTCTGACCTCACCTGCCTCATTCCTCTCGATTCGTTCGTGCTCACGAGTACATGGCGCACCCCGAAAAGATACGAATTTCAGACGGTGCTACACTTGGGTGAACACTAACTACTTTGATAATTTTAAGTGAGAGATCACCCTAATAAAAAGCGACTACCGCGCAATCAAAAGGGTGCATCATAAGGGATAAACATCTCAGGCAATTCATAATAGCATGATATGGTATAGCCCTTTCTGACGGAGAAGTCAAGTATTTGTTCATCTTCGACATTTGCGTCGGTGTTCACCTTCGCGAAGATTGCCACCACCTTGTCGATGCACCAGATAATATTGCTATCTCTATAGCTAATAAAATAAGTGCATTACTTAAGGTTGACACGCAGGTCATTAAAGTGACAATCATATGGCTCCAGCCATCATGCCGAATCATGACACGCAGGTCATGTTAATAAATTTACATCATATAGTCATCTCATACATAATCGAATTAATATGAGCATTGCTATACCACATCACATGCACATCCTGCAAAAACAAGTTAGACGCCTCTAATCGGTTTATGCAAAATTTTATTTTACGTGGCTTCTAAGGTTTTGACTTAAACCGCAGCTACCAACGTTTTATCATCAAGTATGATTATTCAAGTCGCTAGATTAACTTTTCAGGGTGTATGAAACACGAGATAATAAAATCTCGAGCCCCATACTAAACTTCGTCATACGCATGACCCCCGTGCAGATCATATCTGCATTGCCCTTTCGTCTGCGAATTTCATCTTTCGTTTGACTATGGCGGAACCCAAAGAACTGATAGCACTTCGTTGATCAATCAAGATCGCGGATTGCCAGAACTTTGTGAAATTCCACCATGCTATCTCGAGATCAGAAATACGCAAATTCTAGGGAAGCAATAAGAACATCGGGTAACAGATTTCATCTGCTACCCGCATAAATAATTTTCAGCAATAGACCTCATCTACTCCAAAATTAGATTATGCAATACCCATACATCTCCATGTATTCTAGATCGTAACCTGCATCTACGCATAACCTGGCTCTGATACCACTATAGGGGAACGCGACAGAAAACAAAAAAAATTGGTACAGCGAGCACGCCCAGGACCACTATGGAGACTGCATACAAGGTTTGATCTGATCCGTACCGACTCGTAGCGCAGCGGAAGAAGAGTCGGTGTAGATCGTCGCTGCAGATCCCCGCAGCTAGGATTTACAACCTCCCAACCGCGAGGATGTACTCCCTCGTCGGACAGCCCTTCGGGAGGCGGTCGGACAGTCCCTCGGATGATGTCGCGGACAGCCCTTCGGGAGGACCCACGAAACCCGAATGGGAACTCGGACAACCCTTCGGGAGGACACTCGAACAGCCCCTCGGGCAAAAAGATCGAAACTACGAACTCTCTACGGGGTTACACACATACGGTGTCAGCTATCCGGCAGGGCTTCGCCGTCCAGAACTAGTTCCTGCCGGAACCCAGACAGCCTTTCGGTTCTACGAAACTATTTCGCTGGGAGGGAGAGAGAGAGAGCCAGACAAGCATGGCATGTGTATGAGAGCAAGCATGATCTTTGGAGAGCACCCCTCCACCTCTATTTATAGGAAAGCCAAGGGGTAAAGTTGGCATTCAAAAATACCAAAAGTACCCCCACTTTATGTCTTACATAAAAGAATAAAAGGGAAAAGGGGTGCCATGTGGAGCTCCATGAAGGAGCACCACCTTGGCCGACCACCTCTAGGCCCCCCCCCCCCACATGGGGGTGCATTGCTCCCCAATCCCTTCTAGAAGCCTTTTGGGAAATATCCCAAAAGGTGACTTTCCAAAAAAATATCCATAAAGTGATTTTTACTATTCATGGAACCAATTTTCCGCGACCGTTAAATCCGAAAATATTTCTGTGGGTCTTAGAATAATTCCAGTACCAACACAAATGATTTTGGACGCATTCCGAAACAATTTTGGATTAGTAAATTTCATCTGCGAAAAGCCACCAAATCGGTTCCGGCAGCTCCGGAACATTTCCGGTTTTTATCCCGGAAAATACCCAGAAGTTTCTAGAACACTTCTGGCATCCTTCAAGAATTTCCAGGCATGTGCCGAAACCAATTTGACTTAATGGAATACCCTGAAACAACTTTTCAGTTTCACCGAAACTATTCCGGTGTTCTCTCCGGAACGTTTCCGTTTCGTCCGAAACTTTTTCGGTGATTTTCTCTCAGACTCCCTGTCTAGTATTCAGCAGATAGATGACCCTTAAGTGTGTGACCCTATAGGTTCGATGAAGTATAGACATGACCCGGAACACTTTCCGATCAATGATCAACATCGGAGCCGTGGACACCCATATTGACCCCTATACCCACACGAATGAATATTCGAGTGAACCTCCAGTTGCCGTGTGCTATTCCTGTTGCTTTACGATATATTACAAACACCCGAGGTGAGATTTATTGCATCCCCGTGGATCAACAAATTTTCCACCATGCAAGTTACCTCGTTACCGGTTTTGTTCTCTTTTCTCGTTTCTGCGTTCCGGCATCCTAGTGATCAAATCACAATGTGTCTGGCCAGACGATGATGGATGCCGTAACACCGAGAGGGCCCGAGAATATCTCTGCATCGCCGGAGGAGCAAATCCCAATCTTGAGCTATCTCGTTTCTTGTCATACTTTTCCGTGAACCCGTAAGCCGCCGTAATAGCCACCCAGTTACGGATGACGTTTAACAAACCCCAAAGTTCACGAAGCAAGTACGAAGGAACTCGATACTCTCATGGTCTAAGGAATTATGCAAACATTAACTATCTCTGTGTTATTAACCATTAACTTGTGACGAATGTATCTCATAGCATAACATCAATTCAGGTCGATTCAACACAAGTGTTCTACTAACATTGTGCCCTCAAAATTGCCGGCATAGACATGCCCATGATCAGGAAAACAGGATCATCATGCAATACTTGAGCCAGTCTTAGAGGCAAGACTAGGAATACATTTTACCGTTTATTATACCACACGTGCACATGAGTTTCCCTCCGAGCCTCGTGGACATTGCAGACTCGAGAATCATTGCAGTTATAGCATGGAACATAAACATTCATTACAAACTCGGAGATACAAAATAACTGTTATTACTGCCTCTAGGGCATATCTCCTACATCTTGCCAATAGACAAGTCTTGGATTGCTTCCGATGGTTCTTGATCTCCTACATCAATTGGCAATTTCTCGACTTGCGAGCAGTTAGTCTCATCAAACTTCACATCTACCATATCTTCAACTTTTCGAGTGAAGTTGTTGTAGACACGATAAGTGTGAGAGTTCGATCTGTAACCAAGTAGGAAACCTTCATGAGATTTAGGAGCAAATTTTGAACAATGATGCTTATCAAGAATGTAACATTTTGAGCCAAATACTCGATAGTATCCAACTTGTGGTTTGTTACCGATGAGTAGCTCATCTGCCGTTTTACCAAGAAGCTTGTGAAGGTATAGTTGATTTGTAGCATGACAAGTCGTCTCAACCGCTTCCGCCCAAAAGTGTTTTGGCGTCTTGTAGTCATCTAGCATTGTCCTTGCCATCTCGATAAGAGTCCGGTTCTTCCTCTCAACAACTCCATTTTGTTGAGGTGTGTACGTAGCCAAGAACTCATGTGAAATGCCTTCTTCGTCAAGAAAGGTATCCACATTGGCGTTCTTGAACTCCGTTCCATTGTCGCTCTGAACCTTCTCGACCTTCACTTCAAATTGGTTTTGGGCTTTCCTAGCAAAGTTCTTGAAGATCTTTTGTACTTGCGATTTGTCATCAAGAAAGAACACCCACGTAAATCTGGAAAAATCATCAACAATGACCAAACCGAAAGAGTTACCACCAAGGCTTTTGTAAGCGTTGGGACCGAAAAGATCCATATGAAGTAGTTCGAGTGGTCTCCTTGTGGTCATGATGTTCTTCACGGGATGGCTTCCTCCATCTTCCTCCAATGGTGATTAAACCAAAGCAATGGAGACCAAAGCTCTGATACCAATTATAGGGTCGAGAAGATAGGTCTAGAGGGGGGGGGTGAATAGACTCTTAACCAATCAAAGGTGCAGTTTTTAATTCTCTTGGAATTTAGGCAGATTTTAGCACTAGTTAAGATATCACCAAGACTTCCTACACATGCATATCTAGAGATAGAGCAGCGGAAAAAGTAAAGCATGCAAATGTGTGGAAACTAATGGGGTAGAGAATATAAGATCAAACGCAATGAAGACACGGTGGTTTTTGGCGTGGTTCTGATAGGTGGTGCTACCGTACGTCCACGTTGATGGAGACTTCAACCCTCGAAGGGTAACGGTTGCACGAGTCCACGAAGGTCTCCACCCACGAAGGGTCCACGAAGAAGCAACCTTGCCTATTCCACCATGGCTTACGTCCATGAAGGACTAGCCTCACTCGGGGTAGATCTTGACGAAGTAGGCGATCTCCTTGACCTTACCAACTCCTTGGTTCAACTCCACATGATCTTGGAGGCTCCCAAGTGACACCTAACCAATCTAGGAGACACCACTCTCCAAAAGGTAATAAATGGTGTGTTGATGATGAACTCCTTGCTCTTGTGCTTCAAATGATAGTCTCCTCAACACTCAATCTCTCTCTCACAGATTTGGCTTGGGTAGGAGAAGGATTGGAGTGGAAAGCAACTTGAAGAGGCTAGAAATCAAGGTTCAAATGGTTGATTGGAATCTCTTGATCTCAACACATGAGTAGGTGGTTCTCTCTCAGAAAATGTATGGTGGAAGTGTAGGCACGTTCTGATGGCTCTCTTAGAGAGAAAGTGGGGGTGGAGGGGTATAAATAGCCTTCACCCAAAATCCAATCGTTACACACTTTTGATCCAAATCGGTGAGACCGAATGCAAAACTCGCTGAGACCGATTAGTGTAAAAGGTGTGAAATTTAGGCTTTTCGGTGGGACCGAAGTGGAACAACTCGGTGGGACCGAAGTGCAATGACTAGGGCAAAACTAGTATCGGAAATTCCGATTATTTCAACTTGGTGATTCTGAAGTGAAACAATGTCATCACAGAAACTTGGCAATGCCATCTCGGTGGGACCGAGATCCATTTCGGTCAAACCGAATTGCTAGCATTTGGCAGTGGCAATGGTAGTAGCAATCTCGGTGGGTTCGGATGGGAGATTTTTGGTGGGACCGAGATAGTGATTTAGGGTTTGGACAGATGTGATTGTGAGAAGATGACTGAAGGTTTTTGGAGCAATACCACTAAGCACTTTGAGCAACAACCTCATCGTTAACACCTCATCCCCTTTTAATAGTATTGGCTTTCCTAAGGGACTCAATGTGATCTTGGATCACTAAACAAAAATGTAGAGTCTTGGAGTTGCCAATCTTGTCCTTGACATTTTGAAGGGATCCACATCTTCTTGTCCTTGCCATGCCATTATTTAACTTGTCTGAAATACACTAGATAAAAGTATTAGTCCAACAACATGTATGTTGACATTGATTACCAAAACCACCAAGGGAGCAAATGTGCTTTCAAGGAAGGAGTAGATCGAACCCTATCTGGTGATCGCCATGGATTCCGATGGTGCGTGTTCTTTCTCCCCTCTTTTTTCTCGTGATTCCCTCTAATAGATGTTGCTCATACCATATCGTTTTGCGGTCCTGTTTGTATCTGGTCTAGGGTACTGCTCTCTGTTCTCTAGGGTTTGTTCTCATGCGCGATTTCGGGTTGTGGTTGTGTGATTTCATATAGATCTAGGGATTGTTTCTCTAGGTTTTGCTTTTCCGTCTGATTCGCTCAGATGAAGCTCACTCGCTAGGGTTTTAGACGATTTGGTAGCAGTGTATATGTTTTGTTCACACCAAGGTTTCTTATGTCAGCGTTCTAAATGAATATGGTAGCTGCGTAGATTCAACATCTTCATGTTTTTAGTAGTGCTGGTAGTGGTTTTTGTTTTCAGCTCATGAATGTTTGTAGCTGTGTATATACAAAAAACACCCAGGTGGAATGTTGTTTGATCATTCTAAATGATTCTGGTAGCTGTGTAGATTCAACATCTTCATGTTTTTAGTAAATGGAATGTGCTCATATTCGTCTGCTCGATTTGTCTGAGTTGGCTTTCTCATTTTCGTGCTACAAGATCTATTAAATGAACTGATGCTACTTATACATTACGAAGCAGGACACATAAATCACTTGATGAGATGTGTTTTCTTCTTCATATAACATTTTTGGGCACCTATTTTTTCAGCTCATGTTTATGAAGAGCTTATGTTGATCTTTTTTACTTTGTTGGTTGCATTTTATTTTGATCAGGTTGCTAGCATGTGAGCAATAGATAATTTCCCCCCTAGGGGTTTGTGTTGTATGAAGCCTTTTTGTTCAGTGTTACCCCCACAGTACTTGTTGCGTGTATTCTAGGGGTTTTTAGTTCTTTTTTGTGTCATGACTTTTTGTTCGTACATGTTTTTATTTGCTCAGATGATGCTCACTATTCGTATACATTTGTCTTGCAGTAGCAGATGGGATCGGAGATGGCCAAAGTGAAGAAATATGGGGGGTCTACACAAGAGGTCTCCGAGATGACCAAGGCGGTACGTTCATCTTGCTCTGAGATAACCCATATCCCCCATTATTTTTCAATGTATAATATCTATTATGTGGTCACATATTTTTCTACTTTCAGTATTCTAGCATGTTTGGGATTTTTCTTGAAATCAGTTTGATCCTTGTTTAATTTGTGGCTCAAATAGTCATAGTTATCTGAAAAATGTTTATTCAATATTTGAGTGTAACACCCCCAGTGTTAAGCTACAGTGATCTCCCCCTAATGGTGGTCATGTCATCATGATTACTATGCCAATTGCCACTTGTTCAAAATCAAAGTCCAAATTCCAATGTAAATGTCAGTCAAATATTTGCATCCTCAAACATGCCAGCAAAATAGTTCACAATATGGCACATATTCCCTAAGTATTTGTCATGATGAAACCAACCTCATTTGGATTCCAAAAATGCCCCTGGGAATTATTTGAGTAGATCAGCAGCAATTAAATTGGCCTTTTCAATTTCTAAAAATGGTTAGACAACTCCTTTTGGCCCCAAACTTTTTGTGCCACCTAGCAATATTGTGCATGGTTTATGTGCAAAGTTTCACACTTAGCAAAAATCGTTTGGTAGCTAAATAAATAGAATATAGCAGCTAAACAAATAACAGGAAATGATAAAGGAAAAGACACTATGCACTTAGGCCCAGTGCTACAGTAGCACGAACCAGCCCATCTACAGCCTTTCCCCAAACTCATGTACAGAGGAGGCAGAGCCATGGCGTGGCAGCCATCCACGGCGCCATGGCCGCCGATGCTCGACGTCTGGCGCTATAGAACGTCGGGAAGGGGATAAGGAGGCCACCCCCGACCCTGTAGATGAACCCTAGGTCCATTCCCTCTCCCTCGCGCCGCACTCGTCTCCCGAACCCATAGCCAAACCACCTTTGCCGCGCCATCATCGTCCTCGTGCTCTGGAGCCACCCCGAGACGCGCCACGGTGTCCAGCCGCTCCGTTGAGGTCGTCTCCATCGCCTACCGCACTGGATTGAGCTCGGGGAGCAACACCGACGCCGCCCTCATCGTTTTTTCTTCGCCATGGCCGCCATGGCCTCGCCGTCGATCCGCGTCACCTCGTCCACCCCGGCCACGTACGAGCTCGCCATCGGCCCTCCCCTGGTGAGCAGCGTCGATCCCCTCCTTTTCCCCATCGTTTCAGTCACCGTAGGCCGCCGCCCGGAGCTGCTCGCCGCGCTCCCTGGCTGTGCCCGCGAGCCTCCGGCCGCGTCCGGCAGCGCCTAGCCCGCGCCCTAGACTCCCCTGCCCGCGCCCACGCGCCGCCCAGCCCGAGCGCGCTCGCGTCCCCGCTCGCCCCTGTGAGTTGCTCCCGCCGCTGCTTCCCTGCTGCTTCTGCTGTTGTGTGCTGCCACTGCCGGTGCTCTGCTGCTGCGCTAGCTGCTGCTGCTTGTACTGCTGCTGCTCCTGCTAAGCTGCTCGCTACAGCTGCTGCTCCTAGTTGCCGCCACCGCTGCTGCTTTGCTCCTACCGCTGCTTGCTCCCGCTGCTGCTTGCACTGCTTTGCTACTGCTCTAAGCTGCTGCGTGCTGTGTGTGTGTGCGCTATGTGTGCGTGCTGTGTGTGTGTGTGTGAGTGTAGGGCCGGCCCCTTTTAATTAGGCACTAACTAAAAGTAGTGCTAACCCCCACTAATTAGGCACTGACAGCGGGCCCCTCAACTAATTAGTTTATTTTACACAATCTGTTAAATATGTGAAAATGACAACCGGGCCCCACTGGCACTGTTCATCAGTGGACCAGTCAACCTTTGACCAGTCAACTTTTTGACTAGGCTGTTGACTGGACCCCTGGACCCCACTGGTCATACACATAGGCTAGCCAATACCCTCGTAGCAAAAGTATTTAGGAATTTAAATTCGGATTAAAGATAATTCCAGAATTTCAGAATATTGCTAAAACTTCGGAAATTCGTAGAAATTCAACCGTAGCTCAGATGAAAATGTTTTCTATATGAAAAATGATCAGAAAAATCTAATGAATCTGAATATGTCATCTGCATTCATGTTAGAATCCCCTAAGTAGGAGAACCTGTAACTTTAGGCCTGTTTTCTGGCAGATGAATAGTGTCTGACTACCGGTTAATAATTCCAAGTTAATTCCTAAATTGTTTAAAATGGTTTAGAGATACATTAGGTCACCCATGCATTGCATTTTGCCATGTCATGCTCTGTGATTGCATTTGTATGCTTTGTATTTATTTGTTTCCTCCCCCTCTTCTCTCCGGTAGACCCCGAGACCGACGTGGCTCCTGAGTACAACTACGTTGCAGACGCCCAGCCTCTTTCAGCAGAGCTTCCAAGCAAGCAAAACCCCCTTGATCATTCCTATATCGCCCATTCTCTCTCTCGTGCTTGCATTAGATTTCGCTACTGTATTCGATAGCTCCTATTCTGATGCATAGCCTGATTTTGTAACCTGCTGTTGATACTTTACCTGTTGTCCTATATGCTTAGTATAGACTGGTTAGTGATCCATCAGAGGCCCTACACCCTTGTCTGTGTTGCCAGGCTTTACTACCGGAAGATTCGATCAATGTGATCGATGTACAGAGACCGATCACACCACCAGCACCCCCCCTTAGTTGTACGACTCTGCAGAGCTACTATCGAGTGCCGAGGGTGATACCTCCTACCTCACTCCTGATGATGTCCCTGTAGCATAGCTAGTCGGTTGTGGGTTACCGAGGGTGATTCGTCTTTCACCACCTTCGATGATGCCTCTGTCGTGCAGGCCCTCAAGTGTGAACCCATCGAGGGTGATTCCTCCAAGTTCACCTTGATGGTTACATCGAGTGGGAATCCATCGAGGGTGATTCCTCGGATTTCCCCCTTGATGTTACACACACATTGTTACCTTTACACCATTCCCATTTTTGTTACTGCGGGACTGAAGGGACAGGCGGTACCACCCCGGTAGAGGTGGACCTGAGTTCCCGACAGTCTCTGGATAAGTCGGGTTGACCAGGAGGATACTCGCGAGATAATTACGCGGCACGGCCGGGCAGGCAGAGACCGCCCTAGAGAGGGATGGGCCTGGCCCTTGTCGTAAGTCTACGAGACGGGGCGACAAGATCACTGATCGTCACCGCGAGCTCCCAACACACTAATGGGTCTGGATATGTGATCTGGGTAGGCCTCTGGCCTTTTCGCACTAACCACCACACGGGATAAGTTATGGGCACTAGGCGTCGTACGATTCTCCCGAAAGCTCTGTCAGACGTCCAGTTCAGCATTGCGGCACGGCTGGGCCAGCGCCATCCAGGACAGAGGTGGTGCCTGGGTCCGCCCTGCGCGCAATGACCCGGAGCGCTTAGGACAATTGGCCCATGACCCCTTTGCGCTTAGGATGTAGACCGGCGGGGACCTCTCTGCGGAGCCTAGGTAGGACTATGGCGTGTCGATCGGCCGAGGCCGGGCATGACCCAGAAAAGTGTGTCCGGCCAGAGTTAATCGAACGTGTTGGGTAAGTTGGTGCACCCCTGCAGGGAAGTTATCTATTCGACTAGCCGTGTCCACGGTAACAGGACGCTCGGAGTTGTATCCCAATCTACTACAACTAGAACTGGATACATGTGATACTAAATTGATATGATGGCTCCGGGATCGCTTCCTCGCGGGGTAGTCGAGGAATAATCTCTGGGCGTTACTAATATTTTTTTTTACTACATGTTATGTTATTCTACTCTCTTCTGTTGCTGCAAGATGCTAGTCTTCGATAGGCTAGACCTTCCCCTCTATTCTGGCATTTCCGCAGTATAGTCCACAGATACAACCCCTTCCCTTTGATACCGATGCATACTTAGCATAGATCTGATGTAAGTCTTGCGAGTACTTTGGATGAGTACTCACGGTTGCTTTCCTACCTTTTTCCCCCAACCCGGTTGCTGCGACCAGATGACGGAGCCCAGGAGCCGGAGATCCTCGATGGTGCCTATTACTACGTGTAGACCAACGACCAGGAGTAGTTTAGGAGGCTCCCAGGCACGAGGCCTGCGCCTTTTCAATCTAGTTATCGTTGTTTTGCTCAGCCTTCTTAAGGCAACCTTGTCTAGTTATGTCTGTACTCAGATACTGATGCTTCCGCTGACTCTTGTATTCGAGCTTATGTATTCGAGCCCTCGAGGCCCTTGGCTTGTAATTATAAAGGTTGTATTATTTTATTTTTGTGTCTAGAGTTGTGTTGTGATATCTTCCCATGAGTCCCTGGGCTTGATCGTGCGCATTTGCGTGTATGGTTAGTGCACGATCGAGTCGGGGGTATCACATTGAGGCCCTTTTTTGTTATAGTCTAGTTTTTTGAACAAGACAAAGTAGCACACCTGAAATATCCCACGTTTCCTTTTTCTTCATTGGTTGTCGCATGAACTAGAACTGCAGTGTCCATTCAAGCTAGCATCATGATACAATTTTTTTATACTACCGTTTTTTTCAGTTTTGGATGCTATTTGGTTTTCAATTTGGTTGCTAGTGATTTTTTAACAGCAACCAATTGCTTCCATTGAAATGCACAAAGAACAACTTAGTAGTTCAACCATGATGTAGTATTTGAATTCTATAAAAGAGTCTTTTTCATATTCTTTATTTTTTTTCATTCTTTTCGGATAATGCGGATGTCGCCAGTATTTTGTTTTTGGTTACTGCTTTGTTGGTTTTATGTTGCACTCCACATTCACCTCTGAATCTAGTTGTACATTTTTCTTTTTTGCAGCAAGAGTTTATCCTAGGAAACTATGCAATCCCACTTACCTAACTAGATTGTCCACTATGCTTTTCAACAAAACTGCTAAGAAGTTGATTGACATTCAAAGAGGCCACATCAGGAAATATAAAATGGAGGCTCTACTTCATATGCCTTATCACCTTCATATCCCAATGAACCTCCTTGAATGGTTAGATCAGCATAGGCGGCACGGTCCCTTCTTTCAAACGCAAGGATAAGGTAATCAAGATCACTAAAGAGATAGTGGATAAGGTCTTTGATTTCCCTGGAGGTACTGTCCCTTTTGTCGATAGTAGTGATGACCCTCAAGTCAAGGCAGAGGTTGCACAGCTAAGAAGCAATTACACAAATCACCGCAATAAGACACCCATCAACAAAATTGAGCAAGTGATGCTTAGTGATGAGAGTGAAGAAGGTTTTATGAGGAGCTTCACTTTTTATTTCATAGCCACTATCCTGTGTCCCGCATCATATTGTTTTGCTAGCTCCAAATACCTATACTCTCTAAGAGATGTGCCTTCCATTCCTTCATTGGACTTTGGCTCCTTGGGTCTGGAATTCATGCTTGAAGAATCAGAGAGACATTCTGAAATGATTTCAATAGGGATACCGTTGAGGAAATGAATAAGCCGTCTCACATAGGCGGCTGCCTTCCTATTTGGGGGTAAGTGTTTTCCTATTTTTTTAATTTCATATTTGTACTGTTTATCTTTTGTGCATAGTTTTTTCAATTCTAACCTGCCTAGTTTCTTCTCTTTCTTAATTGCAGATCATTTATCTGGATTTAGTTGATTTCGATGTTATCCCAAACAACCAATCCACAGTGGATTATTTTCTTCCAAGGATCAACCACATTAAGAATGAAGATTTCCAATATCTTGCTTTGGTGGAAAGCTTTTGGAGTTCTACCAGTAATTCTCTTTTCTCCTCGTTTGAAGTTTTATTGTTCACTCCTATCCATCTTTGTTTCTAACTTAGTTTTTATATTTTGGTCAACTATTTTCTAGCTACGGCATATATCTCAAACGCCTTATGCTAGTACAGTTCCTCCCAACAATGTCCCTGATGTTCCACCTGCATTTCCTCCAGTTCATCAAACAGAGGTATTTTTCAAGAATCTATTTTTATAAAAACCTTTGCTAAGACTGATAACTACATTTTCTGAAACACCTTTTTCCTTTTAAAATTAACCATTCTTTCTAAACGCCATTAATAAACCTTTTTTCCTTTTTACTCATGATCATCATGTGAAATGCAGGTTAGTAATGATAACATTTCTGAAACACCAATTGAGAACACCCCAATTAAAGTGGAGCTGGATGTTAAAGTGAAGGCAAAGCCCCAAGTGAAAACCGAGGTGCATTTCCCCCTTTTCATATCATTTTTCTGTGTATGTGTATCCCTCTTGCCATACTTATAAATTTACATTAAAGTGGAAGTACAATTCCATTTTAATATGCAACTCTAAGAGAATCATTTGTTTTTGTCACACAGTGGAACGCTTCGTATTTTTCTCTGTGATTTATATGTATATCCTTTTTACATATATCATTTCTTTGTCCCTTCTAAATTTATTGTTCCAGTATGCTTCTGAACAAGGGGTTAAACAAGAAGCTGTTGTACCCAAAGCCGAGAACATCATCGAAGCTGAGATATCAACCATATTACTGCTACATTTTTTTTCCTTAGTAGTTTGCATTTAATTATATTTTCTTCTACATGCGCTAACATTATTTTACTTCCATTTCTCTGGTTTCCCATTTTGCACAGACTAAGGTGCGTAGCAAGACTGTTTTCAAAACTCCAGACATACCTATTCGTGCTACAAATGTTAGTGACAATTCAGTTCGTGAAGCAAATTATTTACAAACTAAGGTTGGTACGGCCTACTCTTTTTTCCCCTTATGTTTTTTCAAGTACGATTTTATTTTTTACAAAACTAGTTTGGCACGTACTCACACTGACCTTGTAAATTTAATTCTCATCAGCAACAAGTGATCCCAGAAATGGAAACAAGAGATAGAAACAATTTGAATGGAGTTAATAGAGAAAGGAGCTTTATCTTGATTAGTTCTAGCTCTTCACTTGATAGAGGAGGAAAGATTTTTCAGTTAACTCCTATTATAATTGATGGCGACTCTCCATTTTCTTCTACTGCTGGTGGTGGCAGCCAACGGACACCCTCTTCTATCATTGATGCTAATGAAGAAATTGATATAGCCATGGCCTATGCTGACCAACCAGGTTCTGCAATAATCTCAAATTTTATCACTATTTTTTCTTTATATATTTTTGTAAACTGTTTCATAGAGCTTTCTTCTACAATTCTTTTCCATTTACAACTTTCTTTTATCCCATGTGCAGGTTCTTCTAGGGTCAATGATACAAGAGCTGGAGCAAGCACAGGACCAAATACTATTGAGAAGAAGAATAGGAAAAAAAAAGAGCAGCAAGAGTTCAATCTCCTGATCAACCTAAGAAGCTGAAAATAACTAGAGAAGTGGATTTGTTCTTCTCAAATTATTTGAGGAAGCCTATCTACAAAGAATTGTAAAAACTCTATCCCTTTTTTTTGCAATCATGTAAAACTATATCCAGTTACAGCTTTAACATTTTTTTGTTCTAGCCCACCCTGTACATATAGTTAATCCTGCCAAACATATACCTAAGATGATATACTCGCCACCCCCTTTTTCTTTTTGATTTTTAGTTTTAATAGGCTGTGAAGTGTGTCTTGTATGACATAAACCATCAAGTGCTTTTTTGGAAAAATGTACGTGATCTTAGACATTTATGTAGGTGTCGCCTTTTTTATGTTTTTACATACATTTTTGAATATGTATGGTATCTAACTTCTTTTTTGTTGTGTTTTTTCAATGATCAACACTTTGTTTGTTGATATAGAGGGGTTTCCTGTTAGTTATCAGAATTTCTACAATTCTTTCAAGTCAAGGGGTGATATTGGCGATGAATTCATGAACTCACTAATACAGACCATCAATTCCGACTCCGGGATAACATGTGCAACAAAACCTTTCATTAACAAATTCGGTTTCACTTCGTACTTCACTATGAGATTTCTTCTAACTTTGTTGCCGCATTGTTTTGAACAATTTTTTTGGAATGTACATACTTTCTTTTTTGTCTATCTACTTACTACCTTTTTCCTGCATGATTCTTTATGCATTTTCCTAAAATTTTGCAGGATAAACTGTTGGTCAACCCTGCCACATTTGATCCTACAAACTGTGAAAGAGAGTTTGACAGAATAAATTCAGAAGAAAGTCTTTGGAAAAAAGACTTGGTACTAAAATACTAACTGATGTCCATTTTTTAATTTTTCAGCAACTGTAATAATTATTATTTTTGCAGTAACTATTTTATTTTTTCTTCGATATTTGTTTTCACAGTTGTTCTTCCCTACTATCAAAACCAAGCCCTGGGTTATTGGTTGCATCAACACTCTTTTCGAGAGAACTAACTTCTTTGATCCAGTGGGCACAATCCAGGACATTGCACAACAACACTCTTTTCTATTCAACTCAGCAGAAATAACCTTTTTTCACAAGTGTTGCACTTTCTAATTTCTCTTAAAAAACTTTTAACCTAATATGTGAATACAGGTTTTGAACTTCAACCTGCTCTACAAGATTAGCCAAAAACCTTTCAAGAATGTGCTCAACTTTAAGGTTCAAACTACAGGACCCTACCCAACGCAATGTCTCATGTAAGTTTCTACTCTTTTTTCTTGTCTAATCATTTTTTATTTTACTAATGTAACTATCACAGGGGGTTATGGGGTACCACTGTGTTTATAATGCTAACTTTCACCTTTTGGAATGTTTGTCAAATGATTAAATGTCTTCATAATCATTATTAATTTACATCAACTTGTTGCTTATTCTTCTTGTTTATGTTTCATTTTTTCATGCAGGCATGACTCAGGGCACTACCTCACTCTATACATGGATAATTTTGAAGGCAAAGCTATGCAAAATTTCAGTGTGGTAAGTTTGGCAACTATTTTCTACTGTATTTTCCATTCCGCACCAGAGCAAAGATCCAGTAAACTACAAGTTTGTTCTTTGTATTTGATTTTCACCACACAATCAACTCATTTTTGTTCTTTTCACGATGCACCTTTCTTGCTGGGAAACATAACAGTGCATTTCAATTAGAACACAAAATCCTTTCAGCAAACCTTTTGCAATATGTTAAAAGCTCAGATAGTAAAAACAACCAGAAACTACGTGTTTTGCATACTAAAGTATTGCATTCTTTAAAGTTTTTTTTATCCTGAAACACATGCTGCTACTTTCTTCACCTACCTATCTCTATTCTATTTTTTCTATTTTTTCAAATCACCTACTAGAAAGATATATCACGTGTTTTAAATATGTCCAAAATTATTCTTTTCATTTTTCAAGTCCAGATTTGTCACATATCTTTTAGACTGAAGTACTTTTTCTTTTTAAACAGTTTTTCCTTTCTTTGTACATGCATTTTTTATGAGATATGCTATAGTTTGTCAAGTACTCATTATTGATCATGACCTTTTTTGTAAATTATTTAATTTGAAAGGACACAAGCTTGACATTTTCTGAACCACATTTTTCTCAACGCAGGCGAATGTGCTGAAGTATAGAATGATATCTGCGTTCAAGCTATTCAAAAGTCCAATGAAAAAGTTGAAGGAAGAAGATCTGCCAACGTCCGACTAATAGTCAACAGAGTTTCATTCTCTTTTCAGAAGTAGATGAGCAGTGTCCTTTTGTGCATGTCCAAGTGAACCTATTTTCTGTTAGTAACCATGTTGGTTTTGCTGATGTACATAAGATAGGAGTAACTGAGGAAGTTTGTTCCTTGTGTGGTCAAAAACCAAAGAAACGCAGATTTAAGTCTGGAACTTTTTTTCAATCTTTTATTTGTCATGATGTTACTTTTCTAAACTGAATTAATTCAGAGACGACCCAAGTATCTTTTGAAACTTATTCATATGTTTGTTCGAGTTTTCAGGATTTTTTTACATGCTTTGATAATTTTGTGTTAACGGAATCTATTCTACATTTCTACAAATATGTTCATGAAAAGAAGAATGTGTTGCCCTCTTTTTTATTCAATCTGAAACTTGTGCAGTAAAACCAATGACATCAACTTCCTCAAGTTTTGACTACCATTTGGACACCTAACCTATTTTACTTAGTTGCGTATCCTGAGTTTTCTAGCTTTTGTTTTTTGTATAGCTAATCTGCCCGAAAATGACTTTCTGGCAGGATCGATAGGATGGAGAACTTCAAATTTAGTTCACTCAAAATATGAATTTAGTTCATTCAAATTCAAATCTGGTTCACTCACAACTTTTTAGTTCATATGCTATTCAAATACATTTTTCAACTTGAGTGAACTTTAATTCGTATTTTTGAGTGAACTCAAATTCAAATTTTAGTTCACAACATTAAAATTTAGTTCACTCTAATTTAGTTCATTAAAATTTGGTTCACTTAAATTTAGTTCACTCAATTTCAAAATCTCTTCACTCAAATTCATATTAGCTCACTCAAATTCAAGTGAACTTAATTCAGTTTTAAGTGAACTTAATTCACTTTTTCCAGTATACTCATATTTAGTTCACTTAAATACGAATTCATTTTTAGTTCACAAAAATATGTTCACTATTTATTAAAATGTATTCACAAAAATATGTTCACTACTCATTTTCAGTAAAAAAATATAGTTTACTAAAATTTAATTTTTTTAGTTAAGTACATGCAATTTTAGTTCACTATTTATTCAAAAATAGTTAACTCAATTTAAAATCAGTACACTCAACTTCAAATTTAGTTCACTCAAAATAGGAATTTAGTTTATTCAAATTCAAAAAACGGTTCACTCACACATTTTGTGTATTCCATATGCTTTCAAATAATTTTAAAATGTGAGTGAACTTTCAATTAATTTTTGAGTGAACTCAAATTCAATTTTTGGTTCATTCAAATTCAAATTTAGTGAACTAAATTTAAAATTTAGTTCATATTAGTTCACAAAGATCTGTTCACTTAAATTTAGTTCACTCAATTTTAAAATTTATTCACTCAAATTCATTTTTAGTTCACTCAAATTCAAATGAACTTATTCTTTTTTTAGTGAACTCAAATTCAATTTTGAGATCAGTACACTCAACTTCAAATTCAGTTCACTATTTATACAAAAATAGTTAACTCAATTCAAAATCAGTACACTCAACTTCAAATTTAGTTCACTCAAAATAGGAATTTAGTTCATTCAAATTCAAAAAATGGTTCACTCACACATTTTTTGTATTCCATCTGCTTTCAAACAATTTTAAAATGTGAGTGAACTTTTAACTAACTTTTGCGTGAACTCAAATTCAATTTTTAGTACATTAAAATTCAAATTAATTTCACTAAATTTAAACATTAGTTCATATTAGTTCACAAAGATCTGTTCAGTTAAATTTAGTTCACTTAATTTCAAAATTTCTTCACTCAAATTCATTTTTAGTTCACTCAAAACTCAAGTGAACTTAATTCGTATATTTTAGTGAACTAAAATTCAATTATATTTTTAACTTGAGTGAACTTTAATTCATTTTTAGTAACACAAATTCATTTTTTGTTCATTAAAAATCAAATTTAGTTCACTCAATTTCAAATTTAGATCACTAACATCCAAAATATAGTTTACTAAAATTTAATTTAATTAGTTAAGTACATGCAATTTTAGTTCACTATTTATTCAAAAATAGTTAACTTAACTTAAAATCACTGCACTCAACTTCAAATTTAGTTCACTCAAAATAGGAATTTAGTTCATTCAAATTCAAAAAATTGTTCACTCACACTTTTTTGTATTCCATATGCTTTCAAACAATTTTAAAATGTGAGTGAACTTTTAATTAATTTTTGAGTGAACTCAAATTCTATTTTTAGTTCATTAAAGTTCAAATTTAGTTCACTAAATTTAAAATTAAGTTCATATTAGTTCACAAAGATCTGTTCACTTAAATTTAGTTCACTCAATTTTAAAATCTGTTCACTCAAATTCATTTTTAGTACCCTCAAATTCAAGTGAACTTAATTCGTTTTTTAGTGAACTTAATTCATATATTTAAGTGAACTCAAATTCAATTTTGACATCAGTACACTCAACTTCAAATTCAGTTCACTATTTATGCAAAAATAGTTAACTCAATTTAAAATCAGTACACTCAACTTCAAATTTAGTTCACTCAAAATAGGAATTTAGTTCATTCAAATTCAAAAAATGGTTCACTCACACATTTGTTTTGTATTCCATATGCTTTCAAATAATTTTAAAATGTGAGTGAAATTGTAATAAATTTTTGAGTGAACTCAAATTTAATTTTTAGTTTATTAAAATTCAAATTTAGCTCACTAAATTTAAAATTTAGTTCATATTAGTTCACAAAGATCTGTTCACCTAAATTTAGTTCACTCAATTTCAAAATCTGTTCACCTAAATTTAGTTCACTCAATTTCAAAATCTGTTCACTCAAATTCATTTTTAGTTCACTCAAATTCAAGTGAACTTAATTCGTATATTTCAATGCACTCAAATTCAATTTGGAGATCAATACACTCAACTTCAGATTGAGTTCTCTATTTATGCAAAACTAGTTAACTCAATTTAAAATCCGTTCACTAAACTTCAAATTTAGTTCACTGAAAATAGGAATCTAGTTCATTCAAACTAAAAAATGGTTCACTCACACATTTTTTCTTAGCACATTTGCATTCAAATAATTTTTAACGTGAGTGAACTTTAATTCATTTTTGAGTGAACTCAAATTCTATTTTTGGTTCATTAAAATTCAAATTTAGTTCACTCAATTTCAAATTTAGTTCATATTAGTTCATGAAAAATTGTTCACTCAATTTCAAGATATGAGCACTCAAATTCTTTTTTAATTCACTCAAATTCATTATTAGTTCACTCAAAATCAAGTGAACTTTATTCGTTTTTTGAGTGAACTTAATTCATAAATTCAAATTGTTAGTTCACTAAAATTTAGTTCACCAACATTCAATTTTTAGTCCACTAAAATTTAATCTTTAGTTTATTACATGCAAATTTTAGTTCACAAAAATCTGTTCACTCAAATTTAGTTCACTTAAATACGAATTCATATTTTTAGTTCACAAAAAACTATTCATTAAATTTAGTTCACTCAATTTCAAATTCTGCTCATTCAAATTCATTTTTGTTAACACAAATTCAAGTGAACTAATTTTGTTTTTTAGTGAACTTAATTCATTTTTTAGTGAACTCAAATTCAATTTTTAGTTCACTAACACTCAAATTTAGTTCATTAAAATTCAAATTTAGGTCACTGAAATTTAGTTCACCCATTTTCCAAATCTGTTCACTCAAATTAATATTAGTTCACTCATTCAAAGCAAGTCTCTCAAGTTCAAATTTAGTTCACTTAAATTCGAATTTAGTTCACTAAATTTCAAAATATGTTCACACAAATTCATATTAGTTCACTCAAACTCAAATTGATTTCACTCAAATTTCAAATATTAGTTCACTAAAATTTAATTTTTAGTTCACTATTTTATTCAATAATAGTTAACCCAATTTAATATCAGTTCAGTCAACTTCAAATTTAGTTCACCCAAAATAAGAATTTAGTTCAAAAGTAGTTCACTCACATGTTTTTTAGTTCATATGCTTTTCAAATACATTTTTCAAATTGAGTGAACTTAATTCCTTTTTTTAGTTCACAAAAAACTGTTCACTAAATTTAGTTCACTCAATTTTAAATTCATTTTTGTTCACCCATTTTCAAGTGAACTATTTTTGTGAACTAATTTAAATCACTCAATTTCAAATTCTGTTCACTCAAATTTGGTTCATTAAAATTCAAATTTTTGTCACTGAAATTTAGTTCACTCATTTTCCAAATCTATTCACTGAAATTCATATTAGTTCACTCATTCAAAACAAGTCTCTCAAGTTAAAATTTAGTTCTCTTAAATACGAATTTAGTTCACTCAATTCCAAAATTAACCATTTTCCTTTTCATTCTGAAACTTGTGCAGTGAAACCAATGACATCAACTTCCTTAAGTTTTGACTACTATTTGGACACCTAACCTATTTTACTTAGTTGCGTATCCCGAGTTTTCTAGCTTTTGTTTTTTTTGTATAGCTAATCTACCCGAAAATGACTTTCTCGCAGGACCGATATGATGGAGAACTTAAAATTTAGTTCACTCAAAATACGAATTTAGTCATTCAAATTCAAAACTGGTTCACTCACATGTTTTTTAGTTCATATGCTTTTTAAATACATTTTTCAAATTGTGTGAACTTAATTCATTTTTTTAGTTCACAAAAAACTGTTCATGAAATTTAGTTCAGTCAATTTCAAATTCTGTTCACTCAAATTCATTTTTGTTCTACCAAATTCAAGTGAACTAATTTTAGTTCACTCAATTTCAAATTCTGTTCACTCAAAGTTAGTTCATTAAAATTCAAATTTAGGTCACTGAAATTTAGTTCACTCATTTTCCAAATCTGTTTACTCATATTCATATTAGTTCACTCATTCAAAACAAGTCTCTCAAGTTCAAATTATGTTCACTTAAATATGAGTTTAGTTCACTCAATTCCAAAATTAACCATTTTCCTTTTCAATCTAAATCTTGTGCAGTCAAACCAATGACACCAACTTCCTCAAGTTTTGACTACCATTTGGACACCTAACCTATTTTACATAGTTGCGTATCCCGAGTTTTCTAGCTTTTGTTTTTTTTTGTATAGCTAATCTTCCCGAAAATGACTTTCTCGCAGGACCGATATGATGGAGAACTTCAAATTTAGTTCACTCAAAATACGAATTTAATTCATTCAAATTCAAAACTGGTTCACTCACATGTTTTTTTAGTTCATATGCTTTTCAAATTGAGTGAACTTAATTGAATTTTTTATTTCACAAAAAATAATTAATTAACTTTAGTTCACTCAAATTCAGTTTTGTTCACCCAAATTAAAGTGAACAAATTTTAGTTCACTCAATTTCAAATTCTGTTCACTCAAATTATTTCATTAAAATTTAAATTTAGGTCACTGAAATTTAGTTCACTCATTTTCCAAATCTGTTCACTCAAATTCATATTAGTTCACTCATTGAAAACATGTCTCTCAAGTTCAAATTTAGTTCACTTAAATATGAGTTTAGTTCACTCAATTCAAAAAGTAGCCATTTTCCTTTTCAATCGGAAACTTGTGCAGTAAAACTAATGACATCAACTTCCTAAAGTTTTGACTACCATTTGGACACCTAACCTATTTTACTAGTTGTGTATCCCGATTTTTGTAGCTTTTGTTTTTTTTGTATAGCTAATCTGCCCGAAAATGACTTTCTGGCAGGACCGATATGATGGAGAACTTCAAATTTAGTTCACTCAAAATACGAATTTACTTCATTCAAATTCAAAACTGGTTTACTCACATGTTTTTTAGTTCATATGCTTTTCAAAAAAAAATCAAATTGAGTGTACTTAATTCATTTTTTAGTTCACAAAAAAATGTTCTTAAATTTAGTTCACTCAATTTCAAATTATGTTCACTCAAATTCATTTTTGTTCGCCCAAATTCAAGTGAACTAATTTGGTAAACTAATTTTAGTTCACTCAATTTCATATTTTGTTCACTCAAATTTAGTTCATTAAAATTCAAATTTAGTTCACTCATTTTCCAAATCTGTTCACTCAAATTCATATTAGTTCACTCATTCAAAACAAATCTCTCAAGTTCAAATTTAGTTCACTTGAATACGAATTTAGTTCACTCAATTCCAAAATTAACCACTTTCCTTTTCAATCTGAAACATGTGTAGTAAAACCAATGACATCAACTTCCTCAAGTTTTGACTACCATTTGGACACCTAACCTATTTTACTTAGTTGTGTAGCCTGAGTTTTCTAGCTTTTGTTTTTTTTGTATGGCTAACCAGCCCGAAAATGACTTTCTGGCAGGACCGATATGATGGGGAACTTCAATTTTAGTTCATTCAAAATACGAATTTAGCTCATTCAAATTCAAAATTGGTTCACTCACATGTTTTTTTAGTTCATATGCTTTTCAAATATATTTTTCAAATTGAGTGAACTTAATTCTTGTTTTAGTTCACAAAAAACAGTTCATTAAATTTAGTTCACTCAATTTCAAATTCTGTTAACTCAAATTCATTTTTGTTCACCCAAATTCAAGTGAACTAATTTAGTTCACTCAATTTCAAAAAAAAAATCACTCAAATTTAGTTCATTAAAATTCAAATTTAGGTCACATAAAGTTAGTTCACTCATTTTCCAAATCTGTTCACTCAAATTCATATCAGTTCACTCATTCAAAACAAGTCTCTCAAGTTCAAATTTAGTCCACTTAAATACGAATTTAGTTCACTCAATTCCAAAATTTGTTCAGACAAATTCATATTAGTTCACTTAAATTCAAATTGATTATACTCAAATTTCAAATACTATTTCACTAATTATTTTTAGTTCACTATTTTTATTTAATAATAGTTAACTCAATTTAATATCAGTTCACTCAACTTCAAATTTAGTTCACTGAAAATGTGAATTTAGTTCATTTAAATTCAAAACTGGTTCACTCACATGTTTTTTTAGTTCATATGCATTTCAAATACATTTTACAAATTGAGTGAACTTAATTCGTTTTTTTGAGTGAACTCAAATTCAATTTTCAAGCCACCAACACTCAATTTTAGTTCATTAAAATGCATATTTAGTTGACTCAAATTTAGTTCACACAATTTCAAATTTAGTTCATATTAGTTCGCTCAAATTCATAACAACTCACTCCAATTTCAAATTTAGGTCACTTAAATATGAATTTTAGTTCACAAAAATCTATTCACTCAAATTTAGTTCACTTAAATACGAATTCTTTTTAGTTCATAAAAATCTATTCATTAAATTTCACTCAAATTTAGTTCACTTAAATATGAATTCATATTTTAGTTCACAAAATTCTGTTCACTTAAATTTAGTTCACTAAATTTAAAAATCTTTTCACTCAAATTCATATTAGTTCACTCATATTCAAATCAACTCACTCAAATTGAAATTTAGCTTACTTAAATACGAATTTAGTTCACCCAATTTCAAAATTTGTCCACACAAATTCATATTTAGTTCATTCAAAATCCAAAACTGGTTCACTAATAATTTTTTTATAAATCATATGTTTTTAAAATAATTTTCAACATGTGTGAACTTAATTCATTTTTTAGTGAATTTAAATTGAATTTTGAGTTCACCAACTAGGAGCGCTCATTAATTTCGATGAACATTTTTTCAAGTTTGATGAATTTTTTTCTAATTTGATGAGCAACCAGTCAAAACTACGCTCGACAAGTCAAAACTGATCTTCTTCTTCTAGTTGTTCTTCTTCTTCTAGTTCTTGTTGTTGTTCTTCTTCTACTTAAACATCTTTTCAATAAAAACACATTTTTTAAAGCTCTACTTTTCATGTACCCAAATACTTTTCCAATAATTCATTTCTTCAAAAACTCAAAGATACGTTTAAAAAAAATGAAAAATCAGGTTTTAGTGTTTGCTAAGTATGGAGAGGTGGGGCTTCATACATCATTTCTGTACGAAGCGGTTTCAGGTTGGTCTGTACTATTCTGAGTAAATCCATTAAGGAAATGTTCTAAATGGCACTACACATATCTAATTGGCTATGTTACCATATCTAGAATTGCTCTACTAGTAAAAATGAACTCTTCTTTAAACTACCTGCACATCCAGGACTTGCATTCGAAAAAGTCCAAGATAGCAAGTTTTTCTTTCGCTGCCAGTCATAATCTATGTTTTTCTACTTACAGGACATTAACAGGCGGCGGGATGAGCAATTCATGTGAATGCTACAAGAGATACTGGACTCATTTGCATGGCAAGGACATGTGTTTCGTCATGCAGATGGATACACACTCTAGGCATAGCATGGTAAGCTCAGTAAAATTGGTACCAATAAGAAATTTTTCTAAATAATGCTAATATTTTCTGACAAATTATCATTTTTGCAAATGAGTCCATTGAACTAGAAGCTGACAGGAACCATTGATCCTAGAAGTTGTCTGGAACCATTGAACTAGAAGCTGTCAGGAACCATTGAACTAGAAACCTTTTTTGTTCAATAACACAAAATAAATGATGCTTTCACAAAACTATAAGACCTGCATATAGTTTTGCAGATAGAAAGTGTTCCACTATGATAGAAAAAATGATATCTCTACTTGTGCCTGCATTTTCTTATTACAAAAGTACTTCAAAGCAAAACGACATGCCAACTATGTTTTCTAAAGCTATTTCTGACCACATCAATTTTTTATTTAAAATGAATTGTACAAATTATCTATTCTTTTTCAGTTTCTTCTTCAACCTCAAATTGATTTCTTCCTTTTCTCAGCAGCTTTCCTCCACCCTTCTCTTTCTGGACGAGACTTCAACAGGCTTATTTTTTATGACAACAGGATCTTTCAATGGCGTGCTTCCACCAGCTTGGCTTTCTGTTTGTTATTTCTGCTCACTCCCTCCCAATGTTTGCTACATGCTTAGGAGGTATTTTTTATGAACAGACTGCACTGCATCCATCAGCTCATCACACAACGCTGAATCGTGACTTATGTCAGAGCACACCTCACCAACTCTATTCATAACTATAACATACCTAACAGCATTGTGCGACTAGTCTTCTGCATAAATACCAAGGGTATGAAACTTGTGTTTCTGCAATTCCTTATCCCTAAATTCTCTAGTCCATCTAGGAACAATGTACTGGTCAGGGATCTTCAGGAGGTCAAACTGAGTAAAAAGTCGCAGAATGTGGCAGCATAGGATACCATCCCTTTCAAACTTGCCACAATTGCACACAAATTCTTCTTTATCATGATTCACATGCACAACAAATAATTCTCTGTCAAAATATGGCTTCTCATATTTAAATTTTCTCTTCAGTTCATAAGTTTGATCTTTTTCAATCTCTCTTACCCCAAAAGCTGTTGAGTTCAACATCTCAGTGAGAAACTTGCAATATATAGCTCGTGTATATATTTCAGCTGCATGATGTTCCACTCGCTGGTATCCCCACTTAACCGGCACTTTTTCATTAGAGACGAACATGTCTTGATTCTCTATATGGATCACATTCTCCTAGAATAGTTCATATTGACGTATGAAAGTTTCAATTGTATCTTTTCTGAAAACATAGTCCTTAAAGTTCGAGTTGAAGCTCTCACTTCTGCTAGTTGACCTTGTGAAAGGGTAGAACACTCCTTGGAAATAAGCTGGAACAAAGTACTCCCTGTTATCCCACATGTGCTTAATGTGAGCATGCTTTCCACAATTGTACTTTAGTTTCATTTCATGCCAATTCTTTTCAAACTCCTCAACAGTCATGGATTGGATTACTTGATATAGTAATCCATGTCTTCTTCCATTCCTTTTTTATTGTCATGTATACACTCAAGTTTTATCTTGCTTTCCTCCTAACATGCCAAATACAAAATCCAGGGAATGCATCTGGGAAAACTTTTGGAACCGCTATCTTCATAGCTGCATCTTGGTCAGTAAATTCCACCCTAGGTTTTTTCCCACCCATGACTTCAAAAAAAGTTTCAAACAACCATCGAAAGGTGTCTTCCTTCTCATTCTGCAAAAGAGCCCACCCAAAAACTATTGTTCTAGAGTGGCATTAACTCCAATGATTAGCGCAAAGGGCATATTGTACTTGTTGGTGCAATAATTTGCCTCCTTATGTTTTAAAGATTGTTGACATAAATAGTAAGGGACTAATATGTTTGCTAGTGCACACAGAGTAACAAGTCCCTAATGTCACGAGGAGTTTGCTATAAACTCCGAAGAATATGCCCTGCGCAGCAGCGTGCATTATTCACGAAGATGATGTTGTGAAAATTGACCCCTAAAATTGTTGACACAAAGCAATTGGTTCGGTGGTTTCCGAAGAAATTGACTATAGCTGAAGGAAGTCGAAGACGAAGTAAAGACGTAGCATTTGTTTTGTTGTTCTTCTTTTCTTTCATTGAGTCATAGGGCCACCATACTATTAAGAGGGGTATAGTGTTCGAAGCTTAGGTTCTCTGATGCTAAACTCAAACCTATGAAAGTTGTGAGAGAAATCTCTTTGTGTTCCAAGCAAATACTTGCCAGCAAGAGAGTGTGATCTTCTTCGCTGCGAGAGATTTGACTCTAACCTAAGAGTTAGCATTACTTGTTCCTCAAGTAATGTTACCATTGCTTCAAAAATCCGACCATTGCAAACGTGTCGGTTGGCCATTGGCTGGACCGCGTGTCCAAAATGGTCATTTCCCATCAGGGAAGGCTGCGGCTATAAATAGCCACCCCGCACCGGCTTTGTCTGGTGGCTGCTCCATTTGATTCTGAGAAGTTTGTTGAGCAACCCCCTCTCCAGAGTGATTTGAGTTTAAAATCCACCGAGAGAAAAACCCTAGAGCCGAAGAATTAGATAGTGGTTTAGCATCACTCGAATCTAAGTCCAGTACGCTCCACCTATTACTCTTGAGAGCTGCAAACTCTCTAGACGGTTAGGTGTCATTTCCTTCAGAGACCAAGAGTAATTGTGGTTGTCGAAGAAGAAGTCTGTAAAGGTTCAGAGATTGCCTCAAGTATCTATCACGAGTAATCGGCATTGGTTGACGAACCAATTGTCGAGGAGAATAGGGTGAAGAGAGTTTATCTTCTGTGTTAAATCACAACCCCTCCAACCAGACATAGTCCTTGTGCAGAAGGATGAACTGGTCGACCAAACTCCTTGTCTTCACCAAGCTTTACTGGTTATTCCTTTGCACTTTTACATTCGAACTACCCTGCCTGCATATTTTTCATCATGTGATTCTCTTCGATATATGTGCTTCGTTTTAGTTCGGTAGTTTACTTTCACTCGCTAATATCTGTTATTCTTCTTTCCACTGCTGTGTTTTGAGAGTTTTGAAGTTTTCGAAGAAAATTTAAAACTCCCATTCACCCCCTCTGGTAGACAAACTTCTTTCCTACAATTGGTATCAGAGCAAGGCACTCCTTGACTCTGCTCATTTTGGTCTAACAACCTTGGAGTTTAAGTATGTCTTCAGTGAGTTACAAGTCGCACCTCAAGATTCCCATCTTCGATGGGACAGACTATCCCTTCTGGAAGGAGAAGATGAAGATCCGTCTTCGAGCTATTGACGATGACATGTGGAATGTGGTGCAGAATGGGTTCACCGTGGAAATCCCTCAAGTCCCAACTGACCACGAGAAGAAACTTATTCAGATGGATGCTCAAACCAAAGACGAAATTGGTGGTCATCTTTCTCATGCTCGGTTTCTTCGGTATCGTCAGTGCGAAACTGCAAAGGAATTGTGGGATATCCTTGAGAAGATCAATGAAGGTGTCTCCACTCAGAAAGAAGCCCGCATCGACACCCTTCGAGCAAAATTCAACCGCTTCAAGAGAATTGGCAATGAAAGCTGTCAACAAACCTTCGATCGGCTTAGTGACATTGCGAATGAACTGTAAGGTCTTGGCGCCAAAGACATTACCGATCATGAAGTGGTGAAGAAGTTGCTTCGGTCACTTGACAGTTCCTTCGATACCCTTGTTCTAATGATTCGCGAACGAGGTGATTTCAAGACCCTTAACTCTGCTGATATCATGGAAAGGCTAAACACCCATGAGGAACAAGAAGAAGAAAAGAGGGATCTCTATGGCTCCAGTCACCGAAAGAATCATGCTCTCAAGGCAGTAGCCGATTCTTCTTTAGAGGATAACGCCGAAGAGGATTCCGATGACCCTGAAAGAATCAGCAAAGACCTCGCACTGATCACTAAAAGATTTCAACGCTTCCGAAAGAAAAACCAATATCAGGGAAAATGATCAAACTCTTCTGGCAAGACAAAATCTTCATCAAAACCCTCAGGAGAATACACGTGTTTCAAATGCAAGAAACCAGGACATTTCATCTCGGACTATCCTCTCTGGGAAGCTGAGATACGCGCCAGTGGAAGATTCAATTCAGGAAACAGCAACCATGGCAAAGGCAAGATCAAGAGCTACGACTCAGATGACGACACGAAATCAAAGAAGTTCTTCAAAAAGAAAGACATCTCCTCCAAGTCTTCGTCAAGATCTTCTTCACGCAATCCTTCCAAGTCCTCGTCCAACCGCAAGAACACCTCACGCAAGGCCAAGGCGTACATCGGTAAGGAGATGGATTCTGACAAGGAAGAATCATTTGACTCCGAAGAAGTTGCTGAATCTGATGGCGATTCGGACTCGGGGATGGCTGGCATCGCTTATGCATCTACTCCAACCTCAAACTTCTCCAAGAATCACTCAAGCGATGATGAGTCACCAACTTTCTGCTTCATGGCTAAAGCCGTGAAAGAAAAGGTATCCTCCAAACATCACAAGGTTTACACCAACGATCAATTTTCTTCTGATGAGGATGACCTAAGTTGATCAAAATTGCTAAGAAGCAACAGAACTCTCTCAAAAAAATTGAGAAAACTCTCAGGAAATCTGAGGGGTTGTTGGTTGAGGAGATGGAGAAAAACCAGTCTCTGACTGAAGAGCATTCCGCTCTCTTGTCTCGATTGAAAGAACTGAGTGATCGTCATGATTTTCTCTCAGCACACCATGAAAGATTGACTTATGATTACCTGAAAAGGAAACAGGAACTCGAGTCGCTGAGAGAGGCTCATGATGATTTAGTCAGGGAAAATTCTCTTCTCACCCAACAACTCAAGGAGAAAACTGAAGTTTTCATTCCACCCTGCTTAAAGTGTTTGGAAAGAAATAATGCTCAATCTATTGTTGAATCTTCTGTGAATGCTAATCCCTCGATCGAGGAAAATGGTTCTGTGTCTGTTGAAAATGCTAGGTTAAAGGATCTTCTTCAGACAGGAATGTTCAAGAGTTTCAAAGGGCATCAAACTTTGTGTGATGTTCTGAAGAAACCCATCCTTCACAAAACCCCCAGGAAAGAGGGACTGGGTTTCGAAAGGAAATTAAATGAAAATGGTTCATACTGGGAACTTGATCAATACACTTGCACGATGTGGGTACCTGCTAAGAGCAAAACGCTCGACCCTGCTTTAATCTCGGGATATGACTGTCCCACTCCTAAATACTCTTATGATGATTCTCTAGACAACTATAAATTGTTCAAGAACCAACGTGGTGAGGCTGTTGCTCGCCATGTTGGACCAAATAGAAGGAATGGACCCCCGAAGAAAACCATCTAGGTGCCTAAGAAAACTATCGAGGCACTGCCTGTCACTGTGTTACTAACCATGCAGGCTGAAAATGCTCGATACATACTCGAGAAGGCTAAACAGAATGAATATATGCATAAGTCTTCAAATCATTATGCACATATGTCTGGAAAGAATTTCAATGCATATTCCTTTGATTATGCTCGAACTTCTATGAAGAACAACTCTTCTGTTTACCGAATGAAATCATATACTGCTCGCTCATATGTTTCGAAGCCACCTGCAAAGATGTGGGTGGTTAAGAAAGCCTAATTCTCTTGCAGGACTATGTCTTCGGGTGTACTGAATGGATCATGGATAGTGGGTGCACTAGTCAAATGACAGGAGACAAGTCATTGTTTGTCGACCCAAACTTATCGGCTTCACCATTGAAGTACATTACTTTCGGCGACAACAACAAAGGAAAGGTAATTGGGCTAGGTAAAATTGCTATCTCCAAGGACAAGAACATTGATGATGTCTTATTTGTTTAGTCCCTTGGATTCAATCTCATGTCCGTTGGCAAGCTTTGTGATTTAGGCATGTTGGTCCTATTTTCCATCTCCAAGTGCATTGTCTTTATGGCCTCTGACAATTCCTTCGTCTTTGAGGGACATAGAAAATGTGATTTATATATTGTGGATTTCTCTAAGGGTCCCTCAGTCCAAACTTGTTTGCTTGCAAAAGCAACTGAAGGTTGGCTGTGGCACCGAAGAGTTGGTCATGCAGGTATGAGAAACTTGCAGGCTCTTGTGAAGAAAAATCATCTTCATGGCATTCCTGATGTGAAATTCGATAAGGATCGTCTCTGTGCTGCGTGTGAAGCTGGAAAATTGGCCAAGAAACATCATTCCTCCAAGACTGGCATGACCACAACAAGACCTCTTGAAATTCTTCATATGGCCTTATCCGGCCCTCAAAACTATGCCAGTTTTGGTGGAAGTCATTATGGTCTGGTGATTGTGGATGATTTCTCTCGCTACACTTGGGTATTCTTTCTCGAAGACAAGACCTATACTCAAGATATCTTCAAAAGGTTTGCCAAGAAGGCTCAAAATGAATATGATGTGCGAATCAAGCATGTCAGAAGTGACAATGGCACTGAGTTCAAAAATACCAATATCAAAGACTTTCTCGATGAAAATGGTATCACTCATGAGTTCTCTGCTGCATACACCCCGCAACAAAATGGGGTGGTTGAGCGAAAGAATAGAACTCTCATTGAAATGGCAAGGACTATGCTCAGTGAGTACAAAACTCCCATTCGCTTTTGGGATGATGCTATTAACACTGCTTGTCATGTTGTGAATCGTGTTTATCTTCACAAGTTCCTTATGAAAACTTCATATGAGCTTATCACTGGCAAGAAACCAAATGTTTCTTATCTTCGTGTTTTTCGTGCACCTTGTTATATTCGGGACATGAACCATAATTCCAAATTTGCACCTAAAGCACATGAAGGTTTTCTTCTTGGTTATGGCTTGAACTCGCATACTTATCGGGTCTATAACTCTCATCATGGGAAAGTTATGGAGACGGTAAATGTGCGGTTCGATGAATCTAACGGCTCCCAAAAGGAGCACCTACCAAATGTGATAGATGAACCTCCGATCTCGGAAGCCATTCGACAAATGGCCATCGGAGATGTCAGGCACATTGAAGAAAATTTGCCAGACTCCTCCGATGATGATGCTCCACCTGTTCGAAGAAGAACACGCCAAGCCACTGCCGAAGAAAATGCTGCTCCAAATCCAAATGGCAATCCCAATGCTAATACCGAGCAAAATTAAAATGATGAAGATATTGGCAATACAAATTCAAATCCAGATGCAGATACTGATGGAAATGATCATTCAGAAGGAAATCATCTTCCGTGAGTCGTAAATCAAGTTGATCCAACATTAATTCTCAAAGAACTCGAGAACCCAGGTCATCGACCAACAACTCGTTCACGCACTCGTTTAGCTAACTACTGTGGCAGTTTCTCTTTTGTCTCGTTAGCAGAACCTACCAAGTATGAAGAGGCTATGAATGATCCCGATTGGATGAATTCCATGCAAGAAGAGTTGGTGCAATTCGAGCTTAATGATGTATGGGAATTGGTCGATCGACTGAATTCTAAGAAGCACAATATCATCGGTACCAAATGGATCTTCCGGAATAAGCAAGATGAAGATGGCATTGTGGTAAGAAACAAAGCTCGACTGGTTGCTCAAGGGTATACACAGGTAGAAGGTATAGACTTCGGTGAAACTTATGCTCCTATTGCCCGTCTTGAGGCCATTCACATTCTTCTTGCTTATGCAAATTTCAATGATATCTTGCTATATCAACTGGATGTGAAGAGTGCCTTCCTCAATGGTGAAATTGATGAGGAAGTCTATGTTAGACAGCCACCTGGCTTTGAAAATCCTCAATTCCCTAACAAAGTTTTAAGGTTGAAAAAGGCTCTATACAGGCTCAAGCAAGCCCCTCGAGCGTGGTATGACACTCTGAAGAAGTTTCTACTCGCTAAAGGATTCAAACCAGGATCCACTGATTCCACTCTATTCACACGTTCTATTAATGGAGATTTATTCATGTGTCAATTATATGTGGATGATATTATATTCGGCTGTACTAACAGTGCTTGCAGGTTGGAATTCAGACGAATGATGTCCGAGAAATATGAGATGTCAATGATGGGTGAACTTAAGTTCTTTCTTGGTTTGCAAATCCGTCAACAAAAGAATGGTATTTTCATCTCTCAGGAGAAGTATCTCGGAGACTGTCTGAAGAAGTTCAAGATGCAAGATTGCAACCATAAGGGCTGCAAAACTCCTATGCCTACGAACGGTCAGCTAGATGCTGACGTGTATGGTAAAGATTATGATCAGAAGGCTTATCGTTTGATGATTGGTTCTCTTCTTTATCTATGTGCATCTTGACCTGATATTATGTTGAGTGTTTGCATGTGTGATCGATTTCAAGCTGCACCGAAAGAATTGCATCACCAAGCAGTCAAGCGTATTCTGAGATATTTGGCTCACACCCCCACCTTAGGTTTATGGTATCCTAAAGGAGCACAGTTTGACCTCATTGGATATTCAGACTCAGATTATGCAGGTGACCGGGTTGACAGGAAATCTACCTTGGGGACATGCCATTTCCTCGGGAGATCTTTGGTTTGTTGGTCGTCAAGGAAGCAGAACTGTATATCACTGTCTACGACTGAGGCCGAATATATTGCTGCTGGAGCATGTTGCACTCAGTTGCTATGGATGAAGCAGACTCTAAAGGATTATGGCGTCAAGGTCAAGAAGATTCCTTTATTGTGCGACAATGAGAGTGCGATAAAAATTGCACACAATCCTGTGCAACACTCTCGCACCAAGCATATTGAAATTAGACATCATTTCCTTCGCGATCATGTTTCTCGAGAGGATATTGTGATCAGTCACGTCAAGACCGAACAGAATCTCGCTGATATCTTCACCAAGCCTCTCGATGAGAAAAGATTCTATGCATTACGGTGTGAGCTAAATATCCTAGATTCCGCAAATGTGCAGTAAGCTAGACTCGGCACCTGTACCAACAGTTCCACATCTTAGAAGGAAAGGGTGCATAAGACTCGAGGAGTCTGAAAATTTCGACAAAGTGAAATTTTCTTTCTAAGAGTGAACACATTAACGAAGAACTAGACTAACCGGGTGCCACAACCAGTTGTGCGACGCTCGGGGTCATACAGTTCTTATACGGTGGGTCACGCCACCACATCTTTGTGTCTTGTTTTCTTTCCTTTTTCCGTGCCTGTGTTTGTGTTTTGTCCAAACGCATTTCACTCATAGCTTTCCGTTTGGTGTTTATTTGTTTTGCCTGAGTGAAATGTATAGGACCCTGTGTTTCCTTCTTATCTATCTCTTCTAGTCTATGTTGCTCCGTTATAAATGCACAAATTTATCTGGAACGAAACTTATCTGGTGTCCTTGACCACGATTTTGTTTCGGTCCGTACCTTATCTCATTTGGCGAAAGCCATCCAAAATTTGGGGTTTCCCGCCCAAGTCAAGACCATGTCTTTGATGATGGTTACCACATGCCATTCGACAACTGCCATCTAATCTGGGCCATTGAATTGCAAAAATTCCCCTGACTGTGGACCGTTCGATCAGATTCACCGGGTGCGGTTACTTCCTCGTGCGTATAAATACAGCGCCGCCCTGTCCACCAAAACACTTCACTCTTCGCCATCCTCCTCCTCCTTCGAACCCCAAACCATACTGCTCCACCTTGAGCACGACGTCGTCGATCAACCTCGCCGCTTAGCTACCGGAAGGTGGTCGCCGGAGTCATTCCTTGCCGCCGTGGGTCATCTTCCACTCCGCGCCGCCATAGAGGCTGCACATCACCAAGCTAGGGTATGTGTAGCACGAACTCGAGCCTCCGCTTTTCCGTTCGAGTTCTTCCGCGGTAATTTTTCATGGAATTTTACTGTATCTATCAGATCTTCACCATTAGGTAAAATTTTACGGATGCGGTTTGTAGTTGTTCCTCGCTCCGTGTTCAGATCTAGGGTTTGTGTTTTGTCTCGAGCGAATGGAATTGTTAGCACGATATCTAGTATTCTTCTTCGATCTACTAGCTCGTCCTGATTATTTCATTCTCTCCAAACATTTCTCAAAGTCTGCATCTATTCCCCCGGAAAAAATGTTTTCCCTCAAAATCCTTCGCTATGTGCATTTGTAACCCTATCTCTTTTCCCTCGCATCTCCTCTTATTCACAGGAAAATGCAGTCGGTCGAAGATTGTGCACAACCAGTGGGTCGCTCAAACAAAGATGAAGATTTGTTTCTGGGCACGGCTGACGAATCGAAAGCACCAAATGCAAAGGGCCCAATGGTAGGCCCCTCAACAAGCAAGCGAAAGAAATCAGATGATCCGAACGACGAGCAAGAAGAGACTGCATCAAAGAAAAAGAGAAAGGGTGGACAACAGCCATACACAAACAACACACAATATATATCTCATGACGAGTATAACACTGTCGAAGGAGAAACCAAGGAGCAAAGAGAAAAGCGTCTGCAAAAGATTCGACGTCACTGGGTGCGTAAATGGTTCCTCTACAAGTTCGTTCACCCTCGATTTGCCAAGAATTTTGCTTTCCATCCACCGTGGGGTGACTGCCGGGAAATTTCTCTCATACCTCGTCAGGGTCCCGAAGCAAGACCTCCTCCACCTGATGCTGATGAATCATCCCTTCGCAGACCAGTTGACTATCCTGATGAATTACTCAAACGTCAAAAGAATGCTGCTATTCGAGCCAAGCAGGCTGAAAAGAAAAAGCTCAAGGAAGCTAAAAACCTTCACCTACTTAAAGATGATCTTGAAAAGGAGAAGGCCGAAGGGAAAGCTGAAGGCCGCACTAAACGAAAGCATGATCCCAGCTCTGCTTCGAAGAAGAAGGGTGCTCCGAGGAAGAAGAAGGCTCCATGTGTTGATGAATACAGCACGTGTGATTCCTCGGATGCTGATGATCCTCCTGTCACCAAGGAAGAAGTTGTTGCTCTCAGTGAGCAAGTCAACATTACCACCTCCACAGTGCTGCCAGATCTTCGTGTTCCAATTCTTCCTCAGGCACCTCCAAAGAAGATTTTTGGTCAGAGAAAAACTCCTCATACAACTGTCACTCTGCAATAGCATTTCAACACCACTCCCCATCCCGAGGCAATTGATCTAAAGGATTTGGTTGTTGATGCTCCTATAAACACTGCCAAACCAGGCGAAAGGATTCCTAAGCCTGCTCTGAAGAAGATCAAGGCTCCCAAGCCTGATCAAAATGCTCCATTACCCCAAGATGATGAAGCTCCAAAAGGAAAATCTGCCAAGTTTGCTCCCACCTTGACTCAGCCTCTGGCTTCTAAGCCTCCGACTGAAAATGTTGCACCACAGCCTGCTCCTATTCAAGCAACAATAGTGGCCCCTCATTATTTCAATCACACTTTTATTATGGAACAACTTGATAGGTTTGTGGAAAATCCATTCGATGGAGAAGTAGCATCACTCCCAATTCCTGCTGAAGTCATTGCTCAGGCAGGATCTCTTGTGAATGATATGCGTGAAGACGCTGTTGAAATCAATACTCTATCTGCTGAGTTATCTGATTTGGATAATCGAATGAAAACTGCCTCATCAAAGTTTGTCATTCATGATCTTGAGAACTCCTACAAGGATGGTAATCGTACCATGACTATGCTTCGACATCGGCGATTGGGTTTTCACTCGGACCTAGACTCTATTGTCCGTAAGATTTGTAATGAGCATCAAGCTAAAGTGACTGGCCACAATGACCTTGTAAAGGGTCACATTGATACTGCAGCTCAAGAAAAGAAAAAGCAACGAAAGAAAACTTCGCGTAAACCGGTTACTGCTGCTCATGAAGAGATTCCGCCAGTTCCTGCTCCTCCTACGAAAGAAAAGACTCCTGAACCTGTCACTCACTCAACTCCACCTGTTCAAGCGTCTGAAACTCAACTCTCGCCAAGGCCAACTGAAATAGTGCCTGTGGTTTCTGCTGATCGTCCAGTCACTCCCTATAAGTTTGCTCCTGAGGAAGGTGAACTTGTTTGTTCTGAAGCATCTGCTCCACCTCCTCCTGTAATGACAATTTCTCAACCTTCGCAATCTGAGGCCGAGCAAAATCTAGTTCCACCGCCTGAAGTGATTTCCGAAGCTCAACATACTGGAACAGCAGCTCCTGGAACTGTGTCCTCTGCCCCATCATTACTCCAGTTGACAACTGATTCGCATGCTCGTTCTGATGACCCTGGTCCATCTGCTCAAAGATCACTTTCTGGTCGTCATCCCGACTCCGTGGTTTATGGCGATGAATTTCTTTCTCCCGAAGAAGAACTCAAGCTTCCATATCCTCGAGAAGAGTTGCCTATTTTTTCCGCTGGTGTTGGTGCTAAAGGCCCTCTGTTCAACAGGAACACTCATCACAAGTTCTTTCAGAATAGTCCCTATGATGTTCCTCGCACTTCTGATTCATCTCGTTTCTGGACCAAGGAATAGGCTATCTATTCTTCTCGGGTGCTATATGAAAGCAAGAAGATTTTCCCTCATGAATTTCCCAATATTCCTGCAATGCGTAATATTGGATGCTTCAATCAGTTACTCCAAGACTTGGATGATTTCTGCCTCACCAAAGTGCTTGTATTTGAACATCCCTGGAACCGAGAGATTATACTTCAGTTCTATGCCACCTTATACATCTCTGGTGATGAGAATGACAACTCCAAGTGGATTTTTGAATGGATGATTGAAGGAAAATGGATCAAGTGCACCTCTACTAATTTTACCTCGCACTTCCATTTCCCTCGCTTTGAGCATGGCAGTAATGAGATTCGGCTGCACTTCATTGATGTTATCTCCGATGAAGACTTCAAGTGCACCATGGACAAAGAAAAGATCCGAGATTATTCTGGTCCTCCTCTGCCTGAGCACTTAACCTTTGAGAATCAAACGCTGTATCATCTGCTCACGTACACCATTTGTCCGCTCGCTGGCATGAATGATGACAAGTCTATTTCTGATATCCTTAGCAATGCCATCTATGCTATCTCCGAGCGATATGCTTTTGATATTGAAGACATGTTCCTTCGCATTCTAAAAGATGCTGCTCAGTTTCCACTGACTATCAAAGTTTACGCCCCGTGGATTCAGAAAGTTATTGATCATGCTATGGAGACTGTGTATCTTGCCAAGGCTAGCCACAAATGTTTCATTCCACCGGTGCATGATACTATGAAAGCCATGGAAGAATTTTCCTCAGGAAAAACTTCGTCACCTCCCGAAGATTATCATCATGCTTTTGATGGTCCACGGCTTCCTCAGCATGTGCCTATACCAACTTCTCAGCCTCCATCACATTTGGAGATCAGCATGCGAACGCAACAGTTGATTCTGCAACACATTGCTGATGATCGACGTGAAAAAGAGCATCTTGCCGAAGAAATCAATCTCCTAAATAACCACACAAGGCTCATTCATCTGATAACCGATGAGAATAAGAAACGCCTCTGGAAATTGCTTCGCAAGTTCTTCACTGAAAAACAACTGCTCCACGTGAACCTCAAAGAGCTGTATGATTACATTGATCAAGGCTTCAGTATGAACGATCTTCAGGCATGCAACACTTCACCTTTGCCTGCTCGAGTGCCTCCCACCGATGATCTTCATTTGCAGATCCGCAAATTGCTCGAGGAATCTGAAGCCACATCTCCTACCGTCAAACCAACCGAAGGCAATCTGCTATCCACTGCTCATCCGAAGGCTGATCCAAGTATGCCAAGTACTTCCCAGCAACCAGTCAATGTACCCGAAGACAATCTTGTTGCTGCTGATGGTGAAGGAATTCCAGTCACTTCTTAAGAGGAATTATCTTCACACAGCTCTTCTGGCGATGCCGAGGAATGATCTGTGCTTTACTTTCTTGCCTCATGTTATTCGTCACCTTTTTGCCACTTGTTGACAAAACGGGGGAGAATTACATCGAGTTTGATAGATTTGCTTTTTGGTGTTTCGTTTGAACTAGTTTTCTCTCGAGTTTGCAACAGTTATTCCTCGTTTATCTGTCTCCTGATGTAAAACTCTCAGTAACTTCTATGCTGCAATGTTAATAACCCCCTGCGATGAATATTCTCTCGAAGTATCTATTTTGCAGGTGGTTCTGTAACAGAAGTTATGATTGGTTGCACTATTACTATCAATTGATTTTATCACATCAGCACCAATCATTATCTCAAATGAATGAAATTTCCTCCATACATTATATATATTGCTGGAATATCACTTCGTAAAATCAATATCCATGCATACATTCAGGGGGAGCATATTTCATCCTCGAGAACAGTAACACTTTATCACTCTCACCATGTTCTTTATTGCATATCTTTCTCTCTTCGATGATTATCTGTTTTTTCAACAATCGTTCAAAAAGGGGGAGAATGTTGGTGCAATAATTTACCTCCTTATGTTTTGAAGATTGTTGACATAAATAGTAAGGGACTAATATGTTTGCTAGTGCACACAGAGTAACAAGTCCCTGATGTCATGAGGAGTTTGCTATAAACTCCGAAGAATATGCCCTGCGAAGCAGCGTGCATTATTCATGAAGATGATGCTTTGAAAAGTGACCCCTAAAATTGTTGATGCAAAGCAATTGGTTCGGTGGTTTCCGAATAAATTGACTGCAGCCGAAGGAAGTCGAAGACGAAGTAAAGACGTAGCATTTGTTTCGTTATTCTTCTTTTATTTCATTGAGTCATAGGACCACCGTACTATTAAGAGGGGTATAGTGTTCGAAGCTTAGGTTCTCTGATGCTAAACTCAAACCTATGAAAGCTGTGAGAGAAATCTTGTTGTGTTCCTAGCAAATACTTGAGCAAGAGACTGTGATCTTCTTCGCTGCCAGAGATTTGACTTTTACCGAAGAGCTAGCATTACTTGTTCCTCAAGTAATGTTACCGTTGCTTCAAAAATTTGACCATTGCAAATGTGTCGGTTGGCCATTGGCTGGACCGCGTGTCCAAAATGGTCATTTCCCATCAGGGAAGGCTGCGGCTATAAATAGCCACCCCGCACCGGTTTTGTCTGATGGCTGCTCCATTATTCTGAGAAGTTTGTTGAGAAACCCCCTCTCCAGAGTGATTTGAGTTTAAAATCCACCGAGAGAAAAACCCTAGAGCCGAAGAATTAGATAGTGGTTTAGCATCACTCGAAGATAAGTCCAGTACGCTCCACCTATTACTCTTGAGTGCTGCAAACTCTCTAGACGGTTAGGTGTCATTTCCTTCAGAGATCAAGAGTAATTGTGGTTCTCGAAGAAGAAGTCTGTAAAGGTTCGGAGATCGCCTCAAGTATCTACCACGAGTAATCGGCATTGGTTGACGAACCAATTGTCAAGGAGAATAGGGTGAAGAGAGTTTATCTTTTCTGTTAAATCACAACCCCTCCAACCAGACGTAGTCCTTGTGCAGAAGGACGAACTGGTCTACCAAACTCCTTGTGTTCACCAAGATTTACTGGTTATTCCTTTGCATGTTTACATTCGTACTACCCTTCCTGCATGTTTTTCATCATGTGATTCTCTTCGATGTCTGTGCTTAGTTTTAGTTCGGTAGTTTACTTTCACTCACTGTTATCTGTTATTCTTCTTTCCGCTGCTGTGTTCTGAGAGTTTTAAAGTTTCCGAAGAAAATTTAAAACTCCCATTCACCCCCCTGGTAGACATACTTCGTTCCTACAGTACTTGTTCGTGCTGAAGGTTGTATCAAAAGATATTATATCACACAATAATTAGTCTAGCCTTGATCTTGAATTTTTCCAGAACAAGCTAAGCACTGTATTTGAAGAGTCTCTTTGTGCCTTGTATATGAAACCAGGTTTTTCAACCTGTAGCTTCTCAATGTATTTCAGAGTGTGTTCAATATCAGTGTTTCTCCTTTTTCTCGCTCATCCCGCTTGAGGTTGTCAAGCTTCTTCACATCAAATGTAATATTTCCTAATTTCCCACCACTCAGCTTCCTAAATATGCTCATAATCGTCCTTGGTTTCACTCTATGTTCCTGTAAAAGCCTGGACAGTAGCTTCTCAGCCTTAGTCATGCTTCCATAGCTTAGAAAAAACTTCGTCAACGATGGAGAACTAACCAAATTATGATTATGTATCAGATCCTGAGCTGTTATATGCCATTTTCCACCTACCAAACTAACTGTGACATGCATCTGATAGTTAGTCCTTTCAACCACACCGCGCTTTTGTTTTCTTAATCATTTATATGTTGTTACACTCTTCCTACTCTTGTTGCAACAAATTGTAATCTACATGTCATTGTAATTTCTCCCTTTCTTTATTCCAAAGCCGCTGATATGAGCATAAATATTAACAAATCTAACAGCCACTTCTAGAGTTGAAAATACCCTTCCAATCTGAGGTGTACTTGTTTTCTCCAATTCATCTGGAGTTGGAAACAAGTATTCTTCGGGTTTAGAATCACTATCAGTTCCATCCTCCTCAGAATCCTTAATGTTTTAAGCATCATCTGAAACTTGACAAGCTTCATCTGCAGCAACTTCTTCCTACACAACAACATAAAAAGAAATTTTTTTTCTCATTCAGTATAATGCAAAACAAATGTTGTACGACAAGCAACCAAAAATAGTAAAAAAAAGCCTCTGCAGTAATGCTACATTACTAAATTTATTTTTAATTCCTTCTATTTTTAAAGCTGGAACAATTTGTTTACCTCCTCGGATGCTTCCAGCATGGACAATGTTACAATTTTTTCGGTAGACAAGCATTGTCCTCCGTCATTTTCAGCCACTGTATTCAAGTTGTTGATAGAATATAAAGGTACTGCATCGATCACACAATCATGCCGAACTTGATATGAAACATGGACACTTATTTCAATATATTCTTTCCTAAATAACTTCTCTTGCTCACACTACAAAACCTAACAAATGCTTTACATCAATTAAACAATGCATTTTTTTATTTTTATACCTTTGCTTCATCAATTTCACATGCTGCCTCTGCAGCCTGATCTTCATTTGTTGTCTTTGCTGCCTGATGCTTTTTCCCTACCATACTTTGATCAATACCCTCCTTGGGCAATGTCATGATTTTTTCTACCTCTGATGCATGACCTTCGTTTTCTAATAAAACACAATTTTTCGTGTCCTTCTCACCTCTAAAATCTTGAATGTGAGCTTCTGTACAAAAAGCTTCCATCAATAATCGGTATGTTCCTTCCTAACTGTTGATGCTTCTCCCTCGGCTTAGGATTTTTTTCCTGACTACTAATCAATTCCTGTAAACATTTTCTAGTACGCTTAGGATTTACTAGTTCATAAGTTTATCATATCAAACTAATATGAAATTTACACAAATGAATAAAATACCAACCTCTGTTTTCTTCTTCATATCATGGTGCAAGACATACTGATCAAACTCCTGCATTACATCATCAACCTACATTTTCGAAAATAAAAAGCTTTTGTGGTTAACTAGAATAATTTTTTTGGGAAGAATTTAAACTATAGTACACATAAAATTAGAAACTTACTTCAGCTGCTTTCTTCAAAACATTAGAATCTCCTACATTGCTAGATATGTTCCCATGATCTTTCTTCTTCCTAACTATTTTCCGTTTCGTAGCTCTTACTGGTTTTATATTTGAAGCACACTACAATAACAAAGGAAAGCACTAATTCATTTTTGTTTCATTCATTAGTGAAACAACAAAGTAAAACCAAAACAAGGAAGCCTTTTTAATAAATATATTAATGGAAATGAATCATATTAACAAAGTGATATTTCATATAACTTCACTAATTTATCATAGGATAAATCTCTTTGTAAACGAAGCATATCACCAGCTGCCACCAACCTCCTATTTTCCGCATTATGTGGTAAAGTGGCCAAAGCTTTCCCTTCCACAACTGCTTAAAATGATGAGAAAACTATACAACTCTTCTTTAGTTTTAGGCCAAATAGATGAATTTTTGTCATGTCTCAAACTTACATGGTGATGCAGAGAGCAATTTCTGTTGTTCGTAACTTTATTATGTTTTCACAAAGTTCAGTTTGAATAGAAAAATCTGAAGCTGGGGATGAACTAAGAATCGGGATCTACAAACATGTACTGCATTATTGCATTATGTCTAACTGATCTACAAACCCACAAAACTTGAAGAAGAAATCTCTTCAACTTAACTTAACACAAGAATAGAAGCATCTTAGTCTAGTATTAAGTTTCCAAGTCAAATTTATCAGAAGGACTCACTTTGTTTACGAAATAAGTTGACAAAAATATGTCCCACAACACAGAATTGTGCTAAACTCACACACAAGCACATGAATACCAGATCAATTTGTACAAGGATACTCTAGTTAGGCAAAAAAAATAAATCAAGAAATTACCTGAACTTCCACAGCCGTGCCTCGATCTATCTTCCGACTGGCTGATTCCCCTTCAAACCTATTGGTACAAGGGTCTCCTTCTAACGCCGATTCCGCTGTTTCTTCCATGCCGGCAAACGGCATTGCGCGATCGCGGGTGAGTCTAGCCCCGCCCTAGTCGCCACCGCCGCCGCCTGAGTCCCCTCTCCCCTTTCCTGGATCTATTTGCACATGAAGGAATTTTTTTCCCTTTTTCAGAACATACAAACGCGTCCCACTTTTCAGAGAAACAAACTTGCGTAGTCTATGGCTAAACTTACAGGTGGCCCTGTCGTACTGAGTTGCGGGGGAAAGGCGTGCTGGAAAAGAAACAAACATGAGGGCCTAATTGAAAAAATCACACATTCCCCACGGAAACCACTTTCCCCAAATCTCTAGCGATTTTCCTCTTTTCCTCTGGCGATTTCCCCACTACTGCTTCAATATTTCGGCTAAACCTCTAAATCCCTACATGGATATTTAGGTAAATTGCTTCCTCCTTCATTTTTTTGCAGTTCCACAAGTACTGCAACCTAGAGATACCCAATGATTTCTAGGTTTTCAACTGCAGAAATTAGAACTCGAATGATAGCTAAATTTTTTGATCTGAAGCTAGTTAGCGTCCGCATGTGAACATTGAAGATCCTACTTCGATATTGTAGCACTTCCACAAGTACTAAAAACTAGGTATTCCCACTGATTTCTTTTGGTTTTACATCTTAACAAATTAGATCTCCAACGCGCAACTTTTAAATTTTAGATGTGAAACTACTTATCGTCTCCTAAAAAGAATTTCTGAAAGGGAGAAAGTTACCCCCAATGATTGTTTAGACACCATTACTGTTGATTTCAGCAAGTTTTAACTGTCATTTCAACTCAAATAGGTGCTTTAGTTTACACCTACCAGATCTGGAACTATTTTTCACAGTGGCTGCACCTACATACTGCATTTGTACCCTTCATCACTGTTCATTTTTGCTTCACTATTTTACAGCTTCCTTCAGTTCAAACTATGAACAAATTTCATTACCTGAAACCTAGCAATTTCCTATCATTTTTCAGGACTTTCAAATGGATGACTGCACACCAAATAAAAGGGAGAGCCAAGATATGCCAACCAATGAAAGTAATGCATTTCATCCCCCAAAAGAAAGAAGGCCAGAAAACAGTACATCAACTATTCTTCCAAAATCATTTTTTCTTGTTTACATATGTGACTTACAATCAAACAAGTTTTCCTGTCTGAATATTTTTTTCTTCCCACTAATTAACTTCAGTAATGCTAGCAGGTGAATGATTTTGATCATCTAAAGTTATTCATGAAATTTCTATCAGAACTCAATGATATTCAGAAGAACATTGTTCGGGAACTTGGGTTTGGTTTATAGCTACAAATTTGCTGTGACTGCAACATTGATGATATATTCTTGTGGCTAGCAGTTCAGTTCAATACCATCCCAAGCACAATTGAACTCAAGAATGGTTCAAATTTAACTTCAGCCCATCGTTTTTTCAAACTATTATTGGGATTCCTTATGGTGGTTTACCAATTCATACAACACCATCAAAAGAAACTATGGAATTCATGCATAATCTACTTGGATCACCAGCTCCTAGCACAGAGCATCTACTATCACTGATTACTGATTGAAAGAGCTTGGTGCCCCCATGTTTGGTTTTGGTAATTGATGACAATCCCTATGGACTAATGGTTGCCTTGAGTTATATTTGAAGGGCTTGTCCATAGGCATTGCTTGAAGAACATTTGTTGGCTTCAAGGTTATTAGAAGAAGATTATTTGTTGGCCAAGGTGCTATTCAAGGATTTATCCAAAGATTGGTCATGTGAGAGTGAGCCTATTGCAAGCATGTCTTGAAGAAGAACATTGTGTGAACATTCATGTTTACCTTCAAGACATCATCTTAATTAAGAGAGCTGGAAAGATACAAGGTTGATCAAGACTAAGTACAAAGAGTGATTTAAGTTGATCAACACACAAAGCGTAGAAGATGTATCGAGCAGGATCAAGTGATCTCATGGTAGGGTAAGAATTGTCCATTACGCTTTGTGTACTAACCCGTGGTCTATGTGAGAGTTGTTTGTAGGGTTAGGTATGTTTCCATGGGCATGCATCAAAAGGAATATATCATATAACCCATGGAGGATGACATCAAGTGGTGATCGTCATCAAGATTGTAGTGTGCAAGTTCAAATGGAGCATCACGAAGAGATCACATGCTTGAAGCTTGCCGTCCATTGTGGTGACAATGGACATGTGAAGATGTGCTAAAGAGAGGCTCACCCATAGTGGAGTATGGGGGAGCAATCTACTAGTCTTCATCGAGCTGGCGCAATCAAGAAAGGTGGACCAACTTGAGGAGGTCAAGATCGTCATCATCTAGCTCAAGTGGACTATGCGCAAGGCAAAGGTTTGACCTTGATAGATTTTCTATTTTACCAGTCTCATGGTAGTAGTTGGGAGACTAGGCTACCAAAGCTGAAGAATTGGCGTACATCGCCAGCATAGCCGCAGAAGCCACATGAGTTAACGCAGTTGGTGGTTCTGGTACAGTGGCAACTGGGGATGATGATGAAGAAAATCCTAACAAAGAAGAAGTTGCCGAGGAGCAACAGGAAGAGACTGCCGGGGATGAAGTTGCCGGAGATGAGGTTGCCGGGACTGAGGTTGCCGGAGAGCCTGAAGAAGAGGAGGGCCCTCGAGCCCCGAAGAGGAAACGCCATCTTCAAAGGGCAGCCAGTCTAGAGCCAGTACGTGCTTCTTCATCAAAGGCAGGCCCTACAGTGAAGAAATCGACCACCAAGACTGGGCACCAAGAAGAGGTGCGCCGGCAACCAAGCAAACGTCTGCAAACCTAGCCTTCATCTTCCCAGCAAGCGATTGCCGGGGATGTTGGATCTTCTCAGCCGGTGAGTTCGTCTCCACCGGCACTCAAGAGGGCCAGGGTGTCGCCTCCGCTAGTGAGATACGACCTCTCCATCCTCAGTGAATCTGAAGAAGAGGAGTAAGTGGAATTGTTTATCTTCATCAAGTCTTGATTGTATTTGATTGCCATTCTAACTCAATTTCTTCTGTTTTGTCAGAGATCTAGAACCACCTGTACACCAAGCGAAGCAGGCCAAATCTGCAATAGAGCAAGATCCCGTGGCAAGTGCTGGGCAGGGGGCTACAACGGATGAAACCATCGTTAACAGCCCCCAGCCTAGCCCTCTACGCGAGAACGTGGTGTAGATCCCGCCCACTAGCGCAAGTACTGAAGTTCCTCCCTCTGAGCTTGAAAAAGAGATGGGAGAGGTCCGCCAAGAGGAAGAACACCAAGAGGCGGATCCTACTGTGGCTTTCCCGTCAACCATCGCTCCGGAGAGTGCTTCTCCGGCAAGGGCCTCCACTGATGAGCCTGTCCGCACAGAGGCTACTCCGACAAGCGAAGCCTTCGATGATCGTGCGCCGGCAACACAGGTTGCCGGGGAAGGAGACGCTCTTCCTCAACAGACGTCAACAGGTAATCCTCTTGCCTTTACACATCTCTTACATAATTTTTTGTTTTCTTGAACTTGACTTGTAATTTGAATCTCATTTCTGCCTTTGCCCTTGCTTCAATCCACAGCTCCAACCTCTCCCGAAGAAGGTGAAATCCTTGTGGAGGTAGCTGATATTGCAAAGGACGCCGCTGATGAAGCTACCAAGATTGCTGCCGAAAAGAATTGCGCGCAAGTTGCCGAGGATATCAGAGAAATCCCTAAAGAGCCCGAGAAGTCCTCCGGCAACACGTCTGACTCTGCCAGGATGGATGTGGAGAAGGCGCCCGTCAACACTGACACGCCAAACCCTGACAACCAACCAGCGGTGTCAACTTTGCAAGTCCCATTAAGCAACTTGGCGCTGGTCACCTCTCAGCATGAATCTGGAGCCCCCAGTTCATCTAGCACTGCAGGGCCAAATTTTGATGAAGAAATTGCTCGGATCCTGCTCCCCCTGTCCCAAAGAACCACCAAGGCCACTGATGCTACCGACAGTGCTGAAGATCTTGCCTTCCTGGAGATCATGGCCATCGGGTTCAAAGGTGTACAAGAGAGGTACAACCAAAGATGGAACAGGGTCCAAGAAGAGCGCAAATATGCGGATCTAGTTGAGCAGAAACTGAAAGAGAAGACGAACGAACTGCGTGCATGGTACAACCAGCAGTCTCGCGTCCTTAGAGATCAAGAAGAAAGGCTTGCCGCCTCTAAAGAAGAAGCGGTAACCTTGGATGGCAAGCCGACAGAGCGCGCAGCGCAGCTCGACGTCAGAGAGAGGGAACTTGCCGCCCGCGAAGAGGCCCTTGCCGCCAAGTTCCGCGGCAAGGATGAAGAAATCGAGAAACTCCTTGAGCAAAGGACGCAAGAGCTGGAAAAGAATCATCAAGATACTATTGAAACCCAGGCTCGAGATAGCACCGCCAAGCTCAAGGAGGCTTCCGACAAAGTTGCTGCTGCCGCCACCGCCAAGGTGGAATTGGAATCTCAAGTGGCCAAACTAAAGGAAGACCTTGCCGGTAGCGGCAAAGAAGTCGAGGCTCTTAAGAACGAAGCGCTGAAGGCAGCCCGCACTCTAGGGGACATGCAAACGCAGCTGTCGTCTAAGAACCAAGATCTTGATGCCACCACCAAGACCATTGAAGATCTGAAGTCTCAATCAGCCACCTTGGTAACGGATTTGGAATCCGCCAAAGAAAGGGAGAGAGCCTTGACGGAGAAACTGGGAAAGGAAGAGGCCTTGAAGAAGGATGCTGAGAACAACTACTCCCAATTGCACGAAAACCTTTCCCTCTGGACCGGCAGGCTTGTCAATGCCGCTGAGCGCATCACTTCCAGATGGCCGTTATGGACATGAGGAGCTGGGGCTTCACCATCAACGACAAGGAGGCCACCAGCGTTAGACTGACCAAGTTCTTCGAGTGCCTTATTGACGCCTTAAAGACATATCACGAGGACAGGTCTGCCGCGTTCGCTGATGAATCCCGGAAGTTTGCGCGTGAAGTTGTGTACAAGGTACTGCTCAAACTTGCGTATCGCCACCCTGATCTTGATCTCTCCGGGATCTTCAAGAGGTTGCCGAAGAACACTGATGTCACCGCCATCAACAAGATCCTTGCTCCTCTTGCCGACAAGGTCCTCAACGTTCCTCGGGTTCAAGGCGACCGCCAAGATTAAGCTTGCCATTGTATTCATCGTCAATGCTGTCATGTAAAGATACATTCGTCCTTAAGTTAGACATGCACTGGATTTATGAAGTAAAATGACTTTGAGTCGGTGGATGAATGTATGCCATTTCCCATGTCTTATTTTGTCTTTGCATGTTTTTATACCCTACGCTTGTCAGAAGTCTTGCCGGTGCTCACACTTGCCGCGAGCGCTTGAGGAACGGATCCTTAGCAGCCTGCTGGAAGTGCCGCTGCCGGCAAGTTTCCCTTTGACGTTTTCAATGCGGCTACTTAAATTGTTGAGCAGTCTCGAAACAAAGTAAGAGCGCAACTGATCACGACAAGGTTCCTTCGCGTGCAGGTTTTTTATACAAAGACCAAATCGTTCAAGGGAAATTGCAAATATAATAAGGAATTTATTTTAAAAAAATTCAACTTAGCTTTTCCTTGTCGCAAAATGATCACTTGAATGAAACTTAGCAGTGTCCACACCATCACTCCCCCCGGGAAACTTGCACGCGAGGAACTGTCCTTTCTCTTTGAGAAAAAGAAAGAAGAGAAAAGAGGAGGTTGGAGACCTTGTCGTCTTGTTAATCATTTCACATAAGTTAAAGCATAACACAACATACACGCAAACATACATAAAGAATGTATTTTGACAAAGAGTTGCGAAACACTTAGCTTTATTCATATATGCACAGGATCTGCGCCTGGCTTTGTACAAAGGGTTACAAGTCTTGCCGACAAAGCTTGTACAAAAGGGGTTGCCAGGGACAAGGCCCGGCAACTGCGCCTCATGGGTAGAACTTGCGAAGATGCTCAATATTCCATGAGTTCTGCACTTGAATGCCATCTTCGGTCTCCCGATAGACTGCGCCAGGTCTGGTGACTCACGCTACCCGATAAGGGCCTTCCCACTTCGGCGTTAACTTGTTTGATCCCTTGGCAGACTGAACGCGCCGAAGGACAAGGTCGCCTTCCTCAAGGCTTCGGGCGTGAACTTTGCGGCTATGATAGCGGCGCAAAGCTTGCTGATAGCGTGCAGCTCGCACAGAGCCCGAAGACGATCTTCCTCAAGGAGCGTTGCATCATCTTGCCGCAATTGCTCTTGCTCTGCCTCATCATAAGCGAGCACTCGAGGCGACCCGTATATGAGTTCCGTGGGGAGCACCGCTTCTGCACCATAGACTAGGGAGAAGGGTGTTTGGCCGGTAGCTCGATTTGGTGTCATCCTGAGTGACCAAAGAACTGCCGGCAACTCATCAAATCCAGCGTCTTCCACACTTGTGCAGCCTGTCAAATGTTCTTGTTTTGAGTCCATGCAGCACTTCAGCATTTGCCCTCTCTGCTTGGCTGTTGCTTCTCGGGTGAGCAACAGACGCAAAGCAGATCTTACTTCCAAGGTCTTGGATGTACTGCATGAAGGTGCGGCTTGTGAATTGTGTGCCGTTGTCGGTGATGACCCTGTTGGGAACTCCAAAACGGCAAACTAATCCTTTGAAAAACTTGACGGCTGACTATGCTGTTACCTTCCTCACTGGTTCTACCTCAGGCCACTTCGTGAACTTGTCGATTGCCACGTACAAGAACTGGAAGCCCCCGGTAGCACGGGGAAAGGGGCCCAAGATATCGAGCCCCCAGACCGAGAAGGGCCAGGAGAGAGGTATTGTTTGAAGAGCTTGAGCTGGCTGATGTATATTCTTTGAATGGAACTGGCATGCTTCACACTTGGTTACTAGCTCAGTTGCATCCTGGAGGGCAGTGGGCCAATAGAAGCCTTGCCGAAAAGCTTTGCCGACAAGTGCTCTTGATCCTATGTGAGAGCCACATATGCCTCCATGTATCTCTACCAACAACTTTAGTCCATCTTCCCGGCAAATGCACTTCAATTTCACACCGTTTGGTCTCTTTCTGTGCAGAATGTTATCTACAAACTGATACATACTTGACTGATGGGCTACTTTCTCAGCTTCTTCCTGTTCATCGGGAAGTTCTCCTGTTTGAAGGAAATGAACTATGTGTTGTGCCCATGCCAGAGCCTGTGGCTCGACAACAAGGACTAAAGGTATCTCTTTGGGAGCGGGAGCGCTTGTCTCAACGGCAAGAACTTGTCGTTCTGCTAGAGGCTGCTGCTCACTGGCAACCATAGTGTTGTGTCCGGCAGCATCCTTGTCAGCGGCTTCTGGGAGCTTTGCCGGGAAGTATTTGCCGGTGTTCAACTTTCTTCTTTTGTTGGCTTGCGCTGACGGAGTGACTGATGGTTGATTCAAATGGAGCACAAAAGTTCCCGGTTCCACAGGAAGCTTTTGAGCGGCACACTTTGATAGACTATCAGCAATGCTGTTTTTCGCACGAGGGATGTGCTTTGTTTGCAATCCATCAAAGTGTTCCTCCAATTTCCTCACTTCTTCCACATATCCTTCCATCAACGGGCTCTGATAATCTTTGTTTACTTGCTTCACAACAAGCTGCGAGTCTCCACGGACGATCAATTTTCTGATCCCTAAATCCACTGCGATCCTAAGACCGGCAAGGAGCCCTTCGTACTCAGCAGTGTTAATTGTAGCTTTCTCCCTGGGAAAGTGCATTTGAATTACATACTTGAGGTGCTCTCTGGTGGGTACGACAAGCAGCACTCCGGCACCGGCGCCTCGCAGTGAAAAAGCTCCGTCAAAGTACATGATCCATTCCTTAGATGTTTCTTTGCCGGGGAGAGCTGATTCTTGAACTTCTTCGTCTTGCGTTGGTGTCCATTCTGCAATAAACTCTGCCAAGGCTCTGCTCTGGATAGTTGAAGTGCTTTCAAACTTGAGTGCAAAGCTCGACAGTTCCAACGCCCACTCTACTATTCTTCCAGTTGCATCTGAATTCCTCAAAATACGCTGCAATGGGAAGCGAGTGACGACGGTAATCTCATGTGCTTGGAAGTAGTGACGCAGCTTTCTCAAGGCCACAAGAAGGTCGAAAAGCAACTTCTGCACACCAGAATATCTTGACCTAGCCCCCTGCAAGAGAGAACTAACAAAATAAACCGGCCGCTGCACCACCTTCTTCTTCGGCACCACTTGCTGAATAACTTCATTTGCTTGCGCTGTTTCTGATTTGTCAGCATTAGACCTTGCCGGAGAAGATTCCGGCTTGTCGTTGGACGGGCTTGCCACTGCTGCTTCTTCGTCATCAACTTCTCTCTGCGCCACTAATGCAGCACTGACCACTTGATTTGTTGCTGCTAGATATAACAGCAACGACTCTTGTGGTTTAGGCGCAACTAGCGTTGGTGTAGAGGAGAGGTATGTTTTCAAATCCTGTAGCGCGGCCTCCACTCCCGGAGTCCATTTCATTGGACCTGCCTTTTTCAAAATCTTAAAAAACGGCAAGGCGCGCTCAGTAGACTTTGAAATGAACCTACTTAAGGCAGCAACACAGCTGGCAAGACGACGCACATCCTTGACGCTTTTTGGTGCTTTAATCTGCTCAATTGCTTTGATCTTGTCGGGATTTGCTTCGATTCCACGTTGAGATACAAAGAACCCAAGAAGTTTGCCGGATGGAACACCAAACACACACTTCTCGGGATTGAGCTTCAAATTGATCTTGCGCAAGTTTGCAAATGTTTCTTCTAAGTCTAGAATGAGAGTGGATTTGTCCTTGGTTTTAACCACTATGTCATCCATATATGCTTCCACATTCCTGTGCAGCTGGGGCTCAAACCCAATCTGGACTGCCCTTGCAAATGTTGAACCAACACTCTTTAATCCGAAAGGCATACGCACAAAGTAGTATGTGCCACATGGAGTAATGAATGCGATTTTCTCCTCATCCTCCTTGGCCATGAATATCTGATGGTACCCAGAATATGCATCAAGGAATGATAGTAGATCACAGCCGGCAGTAGAGTCTACAATTTGATCAATGCGCGGCAAGGGGAAAGGATCCTTTGGACATGCTTTATTAATATCGGTGTAGTCGATACAAAGTCTCCACTTTCCATTTGCTTTGCGCACTACAACTGGATTTGCTAACCAAGTTGGATGTAGTACACCTCTAACTAAACCTACTACTTCAAGTTTCTTGATTTCCTCGGCAATGAACTGTTGCCATTCCAAAGCTTGCTTCCTGACCTTCTGCTTGAAGGGCCGAGCGTGCAGACAGACAGCAAGGTGGTGCTCAATTACCTCCCTGGGAACGCCGGGGATGTCAGATGGTTGCCATGCAAACACATCAACATTTGCCCACAGGAAGGCAACGAGCGTGCTTTCCTATTTGCTATCAAGGGTGGAACTGATGGTGAAGGTACCACCAGTGCCATCCTCCTTCGCTGGAACCTTCTTTGTCACAGGTGGAGCGGCCTTGGATTTCTTGCCGGTAGAGCACTCCGGCAAATCTTCAACAGGTGCGCAGCACTCCGAGGAGGTGTGCTTCCCGGAATCGTTGCCAGAGGTCTTGCCAGACTTCTTATCTTTCTTCTTCTTGGCGGGAGCCGGTGCCTTGGCGGCCTCTGCTGCAACCGCATCTCTGTAGAGTTTGCCAACGCATATGACTGCATCCTTCTTATCAGAATTGATGGAAATGACACCCATCGGCCCTGGCATCTTCAACGTGTTGTAAGCATAGTGGGATGCCGCCATGAAGTTTGCCAAGGCCGGGCGGCCAAGAATTCCATTATACGGCAAGGGGATCTTGAAAACATCAAACACAATCTTTTCCGTTCTATAGTTCAGTTCCCCGCCAAATGTCACCGGCAATGTGATCTTCCCTTTGGGCTGGCTCCTTCCCGGGTTGACTCCTTGGAATGTACCAGTCTGTTCGAGCTCTTCATCGGGAATCTGCAGCCGCTTGATTACTTCTGGTGAAATTAAGTTCAGACTAGCCCCACCGTCAACTAACATTTTCGTGACCTGGAGGTTGCGAATCGTTGGTGAAACCAAAAACGGCAAACACCCGACCGCAGTTGTGCGATCAGGATGGTCCTTGGCATCAAAAATGATAGGCGTGTGTGACCACTTGAGTGGCTTCTGGGCACCTATTGCTGGCTCAGCTGCATTAACCTCACGCGCCCACTGCTTGAGTTGGCGGTGAGAGGAGTGCAAAGATGCGCCTCCGTCAATGCACATGGCTTCTGTTGCCTTTTGGAATTCCTGCTCACTGGACTCATCATCGTCCTCTTCGTTACTACCGTCATCTTCTTCTTTCATCTCTCGGCCCCTAGCAGGTTTTTCTTTCTGTTGTTTGGCCCTGCCGCGGCGGCCTCCTCGACCACCACGGCCTTTCTTGCCGGATTCACCAGCACCATCCTGGCCCTTCTCCTTGTCGCGCTTTTCATATTCAGCCTTCTGCTTTTCAGCAAGATGCTCAACTTGTCGGCACTCTTGGAGGTCATGGCCCTTGGTGCGGTGAATTTTGCAATATGGTCCATCGGACTTGCCGGCCTTCTCGTTTGCCACCGCCTCCTGACAAGCGGCGCATACAGCAGCCTCCTTGCCGGAGTCCTCTGTTTTGGCTTTCTTGGCGGTGTTGGAGTTGCCAGACCCTTCGACAGCCATCACAGTTTTGCCTTTGCGCTTCCTGTTGCGCTTTCGGCCCTTCTTCTTCAAGGTGGCAGCATCATCGTCCTCGGAGTCCACCTCGGCACCAGCGTCCTCCCCGTGAAGCCTTCTCCCCTCCTCAGCACATGCACATTTGTTCGCCAATGTGTAGAGCTCATTGACGGTCTTCGGCAGCCGGATGTTCATCTTTTCCCGCATCTTTCGATTGCGCACGTTTGTGTGGAACGCGGCAATCACAGCTGTCGGGTGTACATCTGGGATGTCGCGGTGTACATGGCTGAATCTCTGTATGTACTTGCGCAAATTTTCCCCATCTCTTTGTGGGATCACTTGTAGATCGCTGGGCTGACCAGGGGCCTTGTGGCCTCCGGTAAAGGCACCAACAAATTCATTGCAAAGGTCTGACCATGAAGAAATGGAGTTCTCCGGAAAATTCATCAGCCAAGATCTCATGTTGGGCTTCAACACCAACGGAAAGTAATTGGCAAGAATCTTCTCGTCTCTTCCCCCGGCAGCTTGTACGGCAATCGTGTAAATGCCCAGTAACTCTACCGGGTTCAGCTTGCCGTCGTACTTTTCTGGTACTTCCGGCTTGAAGGCCCGGACAGACGGCCAGCGGACTTGCCGCAGCTCACGAGTGAAGGCTGGACACCCAACCTCGTAAGGCAGATATCCGCCAACCTCGGGCACAGGCTCGTCAACGACTGGGCCATTGCGCATGCCGGATTGATGGCGGGCCTCCCGGCGCCTCTCGATGGTTGTGCGGGCATCCTCTACCTGTCTGTCTTGCAGCACTTGCCATTGATCTTGCCATGCCCGTGGATCCGAAGAAGCCATCGACATCTCGTCGGGTTCTACGGCTCGCTGGGTTTGCCGCGGCTGCTGACGTTGCTACCGTTGAGATTGTTGCCGCGGAGGTGACTGCACTGTTGGTGCAGCGCCATCAGCACGGCCACCAACTGGAGCTACTAGTGCTGTTCACGGACGCCGTGAGGGTTCTACTAGCTGCGACTTGCTCGTCTCGGCGAATCCAATGAGACTCTGAATGGTGGCTCTCCACTCATCCATCTTATTCGCCGTCGGGGGGAAGTTAAGCAGCATCTGGGCCCGCGCCATCGCCTCTGCTGCTGTGGCTGGCATGGTCAGAAGCGAAGAACGCGACGTCGCTCTACTCCTGGCAGAGCCAGTAGGAGCGTCATTCCGATCTTGCTGTCGCGGCACATGTTCAGCAGCGGGCTGTCGTGGCGGGGGTGGCGCCTGAGGATCTGGAACTTGATCTACAGGAGTCTTGCCATGTGGCCGCCGCTGTCCTGAGTCGTCGACGCCGCTCGGAGTTGCGCTGTGCCCATCATGAGACGGGCGCGGCGTATGTCTCGACGCAGCATCCCTAGATGCCGCCGCGGCAGGATCTTGGCTCGCGCCGGTCCGAGCATTGTTGCTCCGGTGGCTGCGTTCATCGACGCGGCGAGGGGGAGGAAGATGTCCGTCTGCCCCGCCGGCGCCGTCGCGACTTCGCTCGCCAGAGGGTCATGGAGGTTGACTGCCTCCAGCTCCTCCGCCTCCTGCTCCAACCATGGTGGGCACGGCGACCGCGCCGCCTGCGCCGGTCGTGCCAACCGCGGTGTCCGCACCGCCCGCATTGGCTGCGCCGCCCATGGATACGTGCGAAGGAACCTTGGATGTGGAGGGAGCCGTCATCATGATGCCCTTCTTCTTGGGAGCCATCAACGACGAAGAAAATGAAGAAGTCGATGAAGTTGACACGCAATCCGCTGATTTAGGTTCGCGCAAGCGATCCCCCTACCTGACGCGCCAAAGATGTCATGCGTACGACCATCTATGGGGCCATCTAGCCCCTTTGCAGTTCGACTAGGGAGATCGACGAGCACAAATAGAAGATCCAGCAGAGACACAAAGAGTTTACCCAGGTTCGGGCCACCGTGAGGTGTAAAACCCTACTCCTGCTTTGATTGTATTGGATGTATTTTAACACAAAGTACAAGAAGCGCTTCCCCGGCAAGGTGCAGAAGGAGCAGCTACGCATGCAAGTTGTGTAAAGGATCGATCCCTATAAACGTTGCCTTGGTCCTCCTTTTATAGCTCAAGGGGATACCATAGTGGCAAAACAGTCATTTACATACTGACTAGACAGCAAACAGTGCTATCATACCTAACTCTGCCAGTTTAGGACAAAAGCATTTAATGCTCCGTTAGGTGTCATGTGGAGGAGGAGCCCCGGCAAGGTTTCTGCACCGCTCGCCTAGCTACCTCATATTATATTGACACGCCTCCTGGACGGGTGTCATTAAAGGTAAATCTCCTTCCAGCAAGCTGACACGTGCCCTGACAAATCTCACCAAACTGCCTGTGCGGTTGACACCTCATCGATTAGCGACTAGCTGCCCGATGAGGTGGAGCGCTTAACAGCTAGCGAGCCCTTGCCGGGCCTTCACCTTGCCGGCTCGGCCTTGCCAGCAAAGGTTGTCTTCGGAGTTAAATTTGAAGTTTCATCTTGATCTTCTCCCCAGTAGCTTCTGCAACTGGGCCTTGAATCTTGATATTGGCAATTCCTGGCAAGGCCTGGCCAGCAGAAAAGCAGCTACCGTCTGTGCATAAGTCAGGGTATAAAATACCCATATTTTATACACCGACAGGGTTCTCCACGGTGATACGTGGAAGTGAAATGTTGAGAAGCTTATTACTCTTGGGTGTCTGGGCACCCTTGAGCTTGTTCCTCTTTGGTGCTTTGGTGCCCTATACGGTTGGTGTTGCGAAGCTCAATCATTGTGGTGGAAAGCTCCGGGCAAGCGTCGGGGTCCAATTAAGTTATGGAGACTACCCCGAGCAATTTGTACGGGTTCCGGTGACCACCCCCAAGGGTTGCCAATTGTACGGGTTCGGTCAGCGCCCTCAAGGGTCCCTTAGTGGAATCACGGCATCTTGCATTGTGCGATGGCGTGAGGAGATTACGGTGGCCCTAGTGGCTTCTTGGGGAGCATTGTGCGTCCACACCGCTCCAAACGGAGATTAGCATCCGCAAGGGTGTGAACTTCGGGATACATCATCGTCTCCACGTGCCTCGGTTATCTCTTACCTGAGCCCTATACTTATGCACTTTACTTTGTGATAGCCATAGTTTTTCATGTTATATATCTTGCTATCACTTAGTTGTTTATCTTGCTTAGCATAAGTTGTTGGTGCACATAGGTGAGCCTAGCTGTTTTAGGTTTTGTGCTTGACAAATTAAACGCTAGTTTTATTCCGCATTTGTTCAAGCCTAAACCGTAATTATTTTAAAGCGCCTATTCACCCCCCTCTAGGCAACATCCACGATCTTTCACTGATGATATGACAGAGGAAACTTTTTCCATAATTTTCTTGCTCCTCGCTGTTTCATGCTTAATTGCTCCTAATTCAAAAGGATATCCAACCAAGAAAATCTACAGTGTTTTCGCAAATGTCAAATCTGTTTCCAATTACAACTAGTGCTTATTTGCACTTTCATACTTGACACACCATATCAAAAAATTGAAATCAAATCTTCTTCACAACAGGACTAGTCCGCCTAGAGGTTGTAAAATAATCTTGGTGGTAAGTTCTATTATTTTGTTGCAATATTACTTTAAAAAATATTTTTTCCTTAAAATTTTAGTATCCATTTCGAACAGTTTTGTCATAATCAGGGCTACTGTATCTAACTCTTCTATTTTATCTTTAAGTCGACAATGCAGATTGCCCACTTCGAATTCCTTATTACTTCTGAATTTAAGATTCCAATAAACAGCAGGCCAAGGCTTCCTCTGTGGTCGTCCAGTTTGTTAATATCATTCATTACTCTTGACACTATGCATGGTGCAAACCTCCAGTTCGGTAGACTATCTGTAAGTTGCTTCATAATACACTCATTCATCTTGGAGATATTATTTCTATCTTGTATACTTAACTAAACGAACAAAATAAATGCATTTCATATTCTAGTCTAATCGTTTCCCACTTTGACTTTTTACAATCATTTTTTTTGCCAACCAGATGAAGCAGATCTCATCGACTCCTTTCAATGATACATCGAAGAATATGAATTTGCAACTACCAGAAGTTATTCTCCAGTACATTGACAAGAAATTCCCTTCTATTCACAATGCGCAGGTCAGTAAGTTATTCTTAAACAAAAAAAGTATTCTAGCAACTCCAAAGGTTATTCTCCAGTAATAGCAATGCAGGACTGTACCATTGCCTTTTTTTCCTCCATACATATATTCATGAAATTAAGTAATTATTTTTTGACCTTCTTGAACCTAACAAAACTAGTTACTATTTTTCCTTCTAATCTGAATACAGGACAAAACAATTCTTCAAACTAGCAGCCAAAAGTTTTGGGAAACTCTTGTAACGAACTCCATCCCAACACTTCAAGCATACATTGATGATGTGAACTCTTCATTGTCAAATAATGTATTCTCCAACAAGGACCAAATTTCTGGAACTACAAACGAAGCAGCAACTACAAGTCTGTCAAACACTTGTGATACAACAGAGATTAGCCTCCCAAAGTTCGTAGGCAAAGTTCATCTGGATATAAGAACTTTCTTATCTTCAAATGATTTTATGGATTTTCCAATGCCTTCAAGTTTTCCTCCAACAAACTCATTGGACATCACAAAATCAATGTTACTGCAAGAACTGTCAGATTCTCTAGTAATCAAAGACTCGCCAAACTTTGGTGTCCTATTTTCAACAAAGCTTACCAAGCTTAGAAGAGCTTTTCAAGATTGAGAAAATCAGCATACCAAATAGCAACGAAGATATCAATCCTTTGCAAGGTACACCTTGGTCTGTTTATTAGTAAAACAGTCTTCCTGTTGAGAACAAATCTTTCTTTGTTCTTACTGTCTTAATGTACTTCATCTTTTTTTTTCTTCAAGCAAGCAAGCAATGCAATTTTAGTTAAATATAACTATGTGTTCTTTTTCCCTCTATAAATACACAGTGCTTCAAGAATATGTCAAAACTAAGCCAATCATAAGAGATATGCAACCATTAGATGAAATTACATGGAGAAATGAAAATTTTAGCTTATCTCAATTCAGATTTGTTGCCAGTGATCAAAACTACAGAGGTATTTTTAACTACATTTTATCTCTTTAATTAAAAATCTCTTACCTCTTTTCTATCATTTATCAGCTATATTTCTAAAATTTTCCATTGGAGTCAAAATTATTTTCACATATTTTTCCCCTGATTTCTTTCAGGTAATAATTTATATTGTATGCAAGATGTACCAGAAACGATCCCTGCTGGGGTAAACCCAAATTTGATCAGTACAATGTCCTCTCATCAAAGCTCTTCCATTAAAGATATTATATCAAGCAACAATTGCCCTACAACTGCTACAACTACTAGCTCAAAACCTCAAAACCAACCCCATGACTTCCCTTCTTTCCGTGCCATAACCGATGCACTTCATTCAGTTCCTGTTCAGGAAACGGCTACCTTATATCAACCTAACCAATCAGCACGAGCTTCTTCTGCATTAGTCCCAAACACAAACTACCAATCTCTTCCCAGGATTTCAAATAGCAACTCTCCATTTCTATATAGCAACAGCCCACTCAGGAACTTCCAAAACAAATCACCACAATTAGACAACAGATTTGGCATGCCTATAGCAGATCCTTTGATGTTTCAATTACTAGAAAATTTCAAAGCTGAATGTTATGAGAGAGACAAGGCAGTAGTAGAACAAAAGTTTATTCAAAAATTCTCTTTAGCCACAGCTGTTTACAAAACATATCAGATGCCTTCAAAACAGTTTGTATTCTCAACTCTAATTCAAGTTGATTTTTTCAAGATGATGAACTCAGTTCTATCGCATTTAGACATCAGGTAAACTATGTATGTCGAGTTAATTTCTTTCCACAACCTACATATAATGATTATAGCTTCTCGATTGGCAACTTTTTTGGTTTTAACAACAAGCTTCCATCAACACAGTCAAAGGATATTCCAAATTGACGATGTCTGGGTTAACCAAAAAACTTTGACTGTTTCTTTGATGCCTGGCGGTTGGATGAACCCGCACACCTTGGATTGCTACTCTAAAATGCTTAATACAGGCCAACTTCATAGAGGAAGACAAGAACTTATACCAACCAATGAGGTCATTGCCCACATAGTTGATAGAGAAGACATGGTACTTTTATGCTTCTTTTTCCTCTAATTACAATGCATCAATTTTTTATTCCTACTACTTCATCTATTCTTGGCAAGCACTAGCTTTTTTGGTTATTTTAAACTAAACAACAGACAATTTTTCTTTTCTTTTTTCATACTTTTGAAAAACTATAAACTTCAATTCTTCACTAGCAATTAACTTTATTCTATGCATTTTCTAATGACAGGAGCTTCTTATGAGACCTATGCTAAATCTTTCAGATCCAGTTTGTAGATATATGTTAAGTGAAGCAACAGTGGGCTTCAGCTTGCAGAACGCAAATTTCGTAATGTCAATTCCTTTTTAAGCTGTAGTTCATTCTTCTAATACTGATTGCCAACTATGTTCTTGCCATTTTCACCTTTTACCATATAAAAGCGCTGGAACAGCCTCAACTACAGTGCATTTTTCTTTCTTCAGGTACATCTACCATGCTTTAACGATAAGCAGTGGATTGTAATAACAACAACCTTAACTACTGGGAGGTTTTTTGACATAATGAATCCTGCTAGATCTGGCAATTCCAAATTCACTACTATTATTAGCACTGTAACTTTCAACTTCAAGTATCTATTTGCGGAAACCTACCCCAACTGCCCTTCATTCAATATAAAGGATTTCAACTACCGATTTGTACCAGTCCCACGAACTCATTTCAGGTGAAATGTACTTTTTCTTCCGATCTGCTACTTTTTGTATATGCTTTTTTTCTCATTTTGAAGTTAACACCAGCATTGAATTGGTGTCATGCCATTATTTTTCTGGTTTCGTCCTGCTTTCTGTTCTTTTCCCAGAAATAATTTTGACAACACTGCTATTTTTTTTTCAAAACCAGGTATGACACAGGTGTATTCCTTCTACAAATTTTGAAAACATAACGGGGAATGGGAGTACCAGGCTTCTCAACTGTAAGTTTTAAACAAACAAGAGTACAATGATATAAGTTCTTTACATCATATCACCAAATGTAAAAAACTAATTTTTTCTGAAACCTTATTTTGTTTGCACTTTTTCTCAACATGATTTGCACGCTCTACGAGAAATTTTTATGTATGAGATTGCTACTTGCTCCAACAGTCAAGTACATCTTCCAATAGTGAAATCTTTTCTGCAAAAACATGTTAGTTAGAGTCATTTTATTGTTCCTCTAATTCATTTTCCGTTATATATACAGATTCCCAACATCATATAAAGTTTAAAATTGTTCTAACAAGACATCTATTCTTAAATTTCTTCGATTTATATGGATTCGGGCTATTCAAATAATTCAATCTTCCATCTACCAAATTTGAATGTCACAATCACTTGTGCCGTAAGTCCTGAATCTGGAAAGTTGTTTCTGGTAAACAAAAATACTTCATGTTTTCCAACTTTTTTTTATCCCACTCTACCGTTATTCTAACTTTTCAATACATCTTTTTTCAACAGGATCATTGTGCAAGCTTCCATCCTAAAGTGACAGTTCCCTCCTATGTAATAAAATACCTAGCAAATTTGTGTCCAAAGATGAACTTTTTTCTTCTTATACTCAATTTAACATTTCTGCAAACTTTAATATCCAATTCCAGTTAAACATTATTCCTTTAAAAAAATTCATTCATTCTCAGCTTATTTATTAATTATTCTTCGAACAAAAAATAATTAATTAGATCAACAAAAAAACTTCACGGGAAAAATTTCTCAACCAGCCAAAAACAAAATTTACTACGAGCGAACAAAATGAAACAGTCAAAAACAAAGAGCGAACTAGGCAACCAACGAGCAAACACAGAGGAAGCGAACAGTTCGAAACAGCGAGAAACAACGAGTGGGCTACCTACAATAAAGCCCACGAAGAAAGCACGTATGCGCCCAAACTCCTTACGGGAGCCGAAGGCGCCGACGAGGAGGTCTCAAATAGGTGCCCTCATAGCATCGTATCATTTGTTATTCCTATGCAATGCTGACGTGTTTCCCCTACTGGGCCGATCAGCCCATGTAATTTTCTGCTTATTCTCATTTTGGGAAGCTCCTAGATGCTTCGGATTAGCAAAATAATTCTTCACTTTTCTGCTGGGTTATTCCTACCGGGTGTTTTTTCTATTTCTCTTTTTCATTAATTTTTGTAAGATTTTCCTTTTTCTGTTTGTTTTTAATTTTATCTTATTATTTTAAAAATAACGTATAGTTTTTGAAAGAAACTTTTCCAAATTCGATATCATTTCTTGAATTCCAAGAACATTTTTTGAAATCATGAATTTTTTTTAAATTTTGAATATTTTTTAAATCTGAGAATATTTTTTAATTCATGAACATTGTCTCAATCCATGAACATTTTTAAATATTGTGAACATTTTTCCAAATTCATGAAGAATTTTTGAAATATGGAACAGTTTTTGAAATTTATTTTTTTTCAAAAATTGCGATAATTTTTTGAAATGTTCAATTTTGCTTAAAGAAGCAAAATAAAATAAAATGAAACAAGAAAGAAAATTAGGGGCGCTCTCCCCGAAATTGTGCCGGCCCAAAATGGTGTGAGTGGGATAGGGGTGCGTAAAACTGTAGAAGATATGCCCTAGAGGCAATAATAAATGTTATTATTTATCCCCATGTTCGTAATGAAGTTTGTATTCCGTGCTATAACTGCTATGGTTCTCGAGTCTGCAATAACACGAGGCTCGGAGGAAGACTCATATGCACGTGTGGAATAATAAACGGTAAAATGTATTCCTAGTCTGGCCTCTAAGACTAGCTCAAGTGTTGCATGATGGTTCTGTTTTCCTGATCATGGGCATGACTATGCCGGCAACTTTGGGGACACAATGTTAGTAGAACACTTGTGGTTAAATTGACCCGATTGATGTTATGCTATGAGATACATTCGTCACAAGTTAATGGTTAATAACACAGAGAAAGTTTATGTTTGCATAATTCCTTAGACCATGAGAGTATGAGTTTCTTCATGCTTGATTCATGAATTTTGGGGTTTGTTAAACGTCATCCGTAACTGGGTGGCTATTACGGCGGCTTACGGGTTCATGGGAAAGTATGTCAAGTAACTTGATAGCTCAAGATTGGGATTTGCTCCTCCCACGATGGAGAGATATCTCTGGGCCCTCTCGGTGTTACGGTATCCACCATCGTCTAGCCAGACACAATGTGATTTGATCACAGGGATGTCGGAACACGGGAACGAGAAAAGAGAACAAAACCGATAACGAGGTAACTGGCATAGTGGACAAGTTGTTGATCCACAGGGATGCTGATAAGTCTCACCTCGAGTGTTTGTAACATATCGTGAAGCAACAGGAATAGCACACGGCAACTGGAGGTTCACTCGAATATTTATTCGTGTGGGTATAGGGGTCAATATGGGTGTCCACGGCTCCGATGTTGATCATTGATCGGAAAGTGTTCCGGTCATGTCTATGCTAAACCGAACCTATAGGGTCACACGCTTAAGGGTCATCTATCTGCTGAATACTAGACAGGGAGTCTGAGAGAATGTCACCGAAAAAGTTTCGGAGACAACAGAAGAGTTCCGGAGAGAGAACACCAGAATAGCTTCGGTAAAACCGAAAGGTTGTTTCGGGGTATACCATTAAGTCAAAATGGTTTCGGCACATGCCTGGAAATTCTTAGAGGGTGCCAGAATTGTTCTGGGAACTTCTGGGATTTTTCCGGAGAAAAAACCCGGAAATGTTCCGGAGCTGCCGGAACTGCTTTGGTTGCTTTTCGCAGATGAAAATCACTAATCCGGAATTGTTTTGGAACGCGTCCAAAATTATTTTCGTGGGTACTGGAATTATTCTAAGACCTACAGAAATATTTTCAGATTTAACGGTCGCAGAAAAATGTTTCCATGAATAGTGAAAAGCACTTTTTGGTGGCTTCTTGGAGAAGCCACCTCGGTGGCATCTTGGAGAAGCCACCTTTGAGGGCATTTTGGTCCTCTACCCCTTGGGCTTGGCCTATAAATAGGGGTGGAGGGGGCTTCCCAAAACCACTCTTTCTCACATACAAGTGCCATGCAATTATCTGGCTTCTCTCTCCCTCCCTGCGAATAGTTTTGTAGAGCCGAAAGGCTGTCTGGGTTCCGGTGGGAACTAGTTCTGGACGGCGAAGCCCTACCGGATAGATGACACCGTATGTGTGCAACCCCGTAGAGAGGTCATAGGTTCGATCCTTTTGCCCGAGGGGCTGTTCGAGAGTGCCTCCCGAAGGGCTGTCCGAGTGACTGTCCGAGATTCTGTGTGTGCCTCCCGAAGGGCTGTCCGTGACACCGTCCGAGGGACTGTCTGACCGCCTCCCGGAGGGCTGTCCGACGAGCAGACAAGGGAGAACATCCTCGCGGTTGGGAGGTTGTAAATCCTAGCTGCGGGGATCTGCACCGACGATCTACATCGACTCTACTTCCGCTGCGCTACGAGTCGGTAACGATCAGATCAAACCCTGTATGCATCTCCATAGTGATCCTGGGTGTGCTCGCAGTACCAGAAATTTTTGTTTTCTGCTGCGTTCCCCTACAGTGGCATCATGAGCCGTGCTATGCGTAGATGCAGGTTACGATCTAGAATACATAGAGATGTATGGGTGTTGCACAATATAATTTGTAGTAGATGAGTTCTATTACTGAAAATTATTTGTGCAGGTAGCAGATGAAATCTGTTACCCGATGTTCCTGTTGCTTTCCTTGAATTTGCGTATATCTGATCCTGATAACGGCATGGTGGAGTTTCAAAGTTCTGGCAATCCGCGATCCTGATTGATCAACGAAGTGCTAACAGTTCATTGAATTCCACCATAGTTAAAAGAAAGATGAAATTTCGCAGACGAAAGGCCAATGCAGATATGATCTGCACGGGGGTCATGCGTATGACGAAGTTCAGTATGGGGCTTGAGATTTTATTATCTCATGTTTCATACACCCCGCAAAGTTAATCTAGCGACTTGAATAATCATACTTGATGATGGACGTTGGTAGCTTCGGTTTGTTTCGAAACCTTAGAAGCCACGTAAAATAAAATTTTGCATAAACCGATTAGAGGCGTCTAACTTGGTTTTGCAGGATGTGCATGTGATGTGGTATAGCAGTTCTCATATTAATTCGATTATGTATGAGATGACTATATAATGTAAATTAACATGACCTGCATGTCATGATTCGGCATGATGGCTGGAGCCATATGATTGTCACTTTAATGACCTGCATGTCAACCTCAAGTAATGCACTTATTTTATTAGCTATAGAGATAGCAATATCATCTGGTGCATCGACAAGGTGGTGGCAATCTTCGCGAAGGTGAACACCAACACGAATGCCGAAGACGAAGAAAATAAAGACTTCTCTGTCAGAAAGGGCTATACCATATCATGCTATTATGAATTGCCTGAGATGTTTATCCCTTATGATGCACCCTTTTTGATTGCGCAGTAGTCGCTTTTATTAGGGTGATCTCTCACTTAAAATATCAATTAGTTAGTGTTCTCCCAAGTGTTGCACCGTCACAGCATCTTTCCTTTCGGGGTGCGCCATGGATGCATGGGTACGAACGATTGTACGGGTGTAAGGCGGGTGAGGTCAGACCTCGTAGTGAGATCACTTGGTTGTCTTGACGTTCATGGCAGGATCGTCCTGAGCTCGGAACACACGCATCGAAAGATGAACAAGAGTCACATAGAGATGTGATCGGCAAGTTGGCCTACCGATTGAAATCCTCGTCATGAGATGATGATTCTATGACGTTGAATTGACATTTGGATCTTGTATCACTCACAATCAATTATGAGAGATATTGATTTAAGTGGGAGTGCATTGTAGAATTAACTTGTTTAATTCTCAGTGCAATTAATTATGAACACTGTCTAAGTGTGATTTGCATAATGGTTGTAGAATATTGGCTCGCGTTTCCACCTTCCCTATTAAAATTGAATAGATGTTAAATATCTGGTTAAACTTTACGATTGGTAACGTAATGTGAGGATTGTCCTCAAGAGTGCCGAGAAGGACTTTGTCCTATCGCATGCTTTCGGTATTCTCCCGCTAATGCTATGGATAATGTGACTGTCTTCCTTCAATCCAAAAGCTAGAATTCCGTTACGGTCAAAGTGCAATATGTTTGCTTCCATGAGACCCGAACTTCAAAAGTTTGGGATAGCTATGTGATATTCATGAAACTGAAAATTAGTTTCAGATACAAACAAAGGCTAAAAGATATGAGATATCCGAAGCAATGTTTGTTTGCAAAGTATTAGTAAAGTGTTTACTAGGCATTTGACTGATAAGAGAGGGATCCAGAAGAACGCCTCTCATGTAAATGAAGGTGAATAAAACAACAACTTAAAGAGAAAGGAAATGTCCAAAGGGTGTTAGTGTGACTTACACGCCTAGGAAGTCCGGGGCTAACACCACTCTTAAAGTTGGGTGCTTCTTCTGAGAGTAGGAGAAATACAGAAAGTTAAACTGTTAGAAGTATAAAGGCAAAAAGAGAGAAGACTGGAATATCCAGCTCATGTATGAATGTCATACAAGCTATTGATGTATAGAAGGCTGGTCAAAGAAATAGTTCTTGAGAATTATGATTAAACATGTTAATCACCGATTCTTGGGTATTGTGAGTTGATCACAGAGATACCCGCTCGATTGCATTCTGTTGCGACTCGATGCAAGAACTACTATGGCCTAAAAGACTTGCCGGGAATGAGGTTTAGATACGCGCTGGGAACATAGTAAATGTTACTATACCTTCCATCGGTGTATTACCGTCTGTATTTATTTTCATAATTCATTTTAGAGTTTTACACACTCTAGCCCATTGCATAAAGTATCTTGCAAGAGTGTTGTTCATAAGAGAACTTTTGATGTTCGGTGTTATGAATAACATAAGGGCCATACTTTCATTATGAATGAGATGTATGTTATGAATATTGATAATAATACATTACCTCTGTATTTACTTTCATAATTCATTTTAGAGTTTTACACACTCTAGCCCATTTGCATAATGTTTTGTTTAAAGAGTGTTGTTCATAAAAGAACAATTGTTGTTCAGTATTATGAATAACATAAGGGCCATACTTCCATCAGGGATGGGATGTATGTTATGAATATTGATGGTAACCTGATACATCCATAACACTGACGCTAAATGTCGCAAGACTAAATGAATACCACACATGTGTGGCACTGCATTTGGTCACATTGGAGAAACCCGCATGGAGAAATTCCATAATGATGGATTTTGAAGTCGTTTGATTATGAATCATCTGACACTTGCAACTTTCCTCTGAAAAGTGAAGTGACTGAAATACCGTTCACAGGCCGTAAGGAATGAGCAACGAACTTATTGGTAATCATACATTTTGATGTATGTAGTCCAAAAAGGGTTATTGCTAGCAGTGGATTTGTCTATCTTCAAAAATGACTCAAGTAGATATATGGATATTTGCTTGATGAGACGTAAGTCTGGATCTTTTGAAATCATTCGAAAGGTTTTCAACATGAAGTAGAAATTATTGTAACAAGAAAGATTATGTTTCTACAAACTAGATTGCAGAAAGGAATATTTGAGTTACAAGTTTAGCGAATGTCTGATGAGTTGTGAAAAGAGTTTCATAACTTACACCTCCCGGAACACCACTGTGAGTGGAATGTCCGTGAAGATGTAATCAAACCATTTATGACATGGTAAGATGATGACATAAATAAATTTGCCATTATCCCTTTTAAAGTAATGCTTTAGAGACTGCGGCTTTTACACTGAAAAGAGCGCCATCAGATATGTTGAAATGACGCCATGGTATGGTACACCCAACCATGTTATATCTTTTCTTAACATTTGGAATATGGGGCTTGTGTAAAATATTTACAAACCTATTCCAAACCAGACAAGTGCTACTTTGTTGGTTATCCTAATTTATTGGGTATTCCTCCCTCACTGTACCGAGGCAAAAATGTTTGCCACAAAGAACGGTGTGATTTTGAAGAAAATGTTTCTTGCAAAAAGGTGAGTGGGAGGACAGTGCAACTCGACGAGATAACAGTCTTCGTCATCAGGTCAAAGGAAAGAAACCTTGGAAGTAATTCCAGAGTTTCCTACTGCGACTGATACAGAAGTCTCTACAATAAAATATATGGACTTCGGTCGAACTTGCAGCTGAACCACGTAGGTAAGACTCATGCAAACCTCTCAGGTGCGCTAATGAGATATTGTTGTTGGACAACAGTATACCTACGATACACAAGGAAGCGTTGATGGGCCCTGACTCCGGAATTGGCTAAAAGCCAATATAATCCGAGATAGTTTCCATATAAATGATTCAAGATTATATCTTGATAAACCCTTCGGAAGACTTAGAGTCTAACGAACATTAATGGAACTATAAACTGATGTGGATAAAATGTTTTATCCATAAAGCTCGACTTGTTGAAAATAACAAGTTCAAGGAGTTGACTACGATGAGGTTGTCTCACCGTAGCGATGCTTAAAGTCGGTTCGGGTTAAACTAGCAATTAATACATATTTCAAACATGAGATATGAAACATGGATTCCAAAAGGATTTCCATGAGATGGAAATGCAACCTAGGACTTGCATGTGATACAGTCCAAAGTATTTTGTCGATCCAGAGGATGCTAGTGAGTATGCAAACTTCAGAGTTCCAGCAATGGACAGAAGAGAGCAAAATGGAGTTGGAATCTTCGTTTTTGATGAAATAGTCAAAAGAGTTTGATTTCATCAATGGATAACGAAGATGCTTGTGGTTACAAGAAAGTAAGTGGGAGCATAATAATATTTCTAAAAACCTTGTGTGCTTGACACATTGTTGATTGGAAATAATATAAATTTCTTGACATGAATTAGGACTTCTTTGAAAATAGTTTTTCGATGAAGTACTTGGGCTAAGTAGCCTTGATATTAGGCATATTTATCTACGGAGATAGAATTGCCTAATAGGGCTAAGCAAAAAATACATATTGACAAGATGCTGAAACAGTTTAGCATTAAAAACGCCAAGGAGTGATTCTTGCCGAAGTCACATGGAAAGAGTTTTTGCAAGACTCGGTGTCCCAAAACACTGATGAGCAAAATACATGATGGAGATTCCACACACTTTCGTGTTTGGTTTAAATCATGTATTCCATGGTATGTAAAACAACCAAATATGTCCAGTACTCCCAAGCTGTTGCGAGTATAGATACCAAAGTGATCAAAGTACTGATCATGGGACAACAGTGAAAAATGCCGTTGAGTACTAAAGTAGCACTGATGACATGTTTTCTCGCAAGCAGAGATTATGAAGTGCTCGTTGTAAGTAATTACATCGATACAGTCTTCATCAATGCTCCATGCGATTTTCGATTTAAGTTAAGGGTTTTGTGTAATACACGATTTGGTGGCACGGTAGTTGGAAATTGTTCCAAACAGGATACTGTGTTGAATTCTATAACAAAGGCTAAGTATGTTGACGCTTTGGAAGCGACAAAGAAGATGTTGAATCATATAGTTCATTCATGAACTTAGTATGGTTCCAAGATGGCTTTGGTCAATGGGACACTATTGTAGATAGTTGCTCCATAGCTCAGTCTGAGGAATCAAGGTTCGACCAGTGATTCACATATATACAAAGCCAAGTCCACACAAAAAATGAATTTTGTGAAAGCGTGAAAACGCGAGGATATGCAAAGATACACACGGACCTGAAGTTGTCAGCTCCGTTGGACATCAGGCTATACCACAAGCGAAGCATATTTTACACCCGTATGCCATAGGTGTAAAGTGCTTTAGCATTGACTAGATTATTGACTCTAGTGCAAGTGGGAGTCTGTAGGAGATATGCCCTAGAGGCAATAATAAATGTTATTATTTATCCACATGTTCGTAATTAAGTTTGTATTTCGTGCTATAACTGCTATGGTTCTCGAGTCTGCAATAACACGAGGCTCGGAGGAAGACTCATATGCACGTGTGGAATAATAAACGGTAAAATGTATTCCTAGTCTGGCCTCTAAGACTAGCTCAAGTGTTGCATGATGGTTCTGTTTTCCTGATCATGGGCATGACTATGCCGGCAACTTTGGGGACACAATGTTAGTAGAACACTTGTGGTTGAATCGACCCGATTGATGTTATGCTATGAGATACATTCGTCACAAGTTAATGGTTAATAACACAGAGAAATTTTACGTTTGCATAATTCCTTAGACCATGAGAGTATCGAGTTTCTTCATGCTTGATTCATGAACTTTGGGGTTTGTTAAACGTCATCCGTAACTGGGTGGCTATTACGGCGGCTTACGGGTTCATGGGAAAGTATGTCAAGTAACTTAATAGCTCAAGATTGAGATTTGCTCCTCCGACGTTGGAGAGATATCTCTGGGCCCTCTCGGTGTTACAGTATCCACCATCGTCTGGCCAGACACAATGTGATTTGATCACAGGGATGCCGGAACACGAAAACGAGAAAAGAGAACAAAACTGGTAACGAGGTAACTGGCATAGTGGACAAGTGTTGATCCATGGGGATGCCGATAAATCTCACCTCGGGTATTTGTGACATATCGCGAAGCAACAGGAATAGCACACGGCAACTGGAGGTTCACTCGAATATTTTTTCGTGTGGGTATAGGGGTCAATATGGGTGTCCACGGCTCCGATGTTGATCATTGATCGGAAAGTGTTCCGGTCATGTCTATACTTCACCGAACCTATAGGGTCACACGCTTAAGGGTCATCTATCTGTTGAATACTAGACAGGGAGTCTGAGAGAAAGTCACCGGAAAAGTTTCGGAGACAACGGAAGAGTTTCGGAGAGAGAACACCGGAATAGTTTCGGTAAAACCGAAAGGTTGTTTCAGAGTATACCATTAAGTCAAAATGGTTTCGGCACACGCCTGGAAATTCTTAGAGGGTGCCAGAATTGTTCTGGGAACTTCTGGGATTTTTCCGGAGAAAAAACCCGGAAATGTTCCGGAGCTGCCGGAACCGCTTTGGTTGCTTTTCGCAGATGAAAATCACTAATCCAGAATTGTTTCGAAACGCATCCAAAATTATTTTAGTGGGTACTGGAATTATTCTAAGACCTACATAAATATTTTCGGATTTAACGGTCGCGGAAAAATGTTTCCATGAATAGTGAAAAGCACTTTTTGGTGGCTTCTTGGAGAAGCCACCTCGGTGGCATCTTTGGAGAAGCCACCTTTGAGGGCATTTTGGTCCTCTACCCCTTGGGCTTGGCCTATAAATAGGGGTGGAGGGGGCTGCCCAAAACCACTCTTTCTCACATACAAGTGCCATGCAATTATCTGGCTTCTCTCTCCCTCCCCGCGAAATAGTTTCGTAGAGCCGAAAGGCTGTCTGGGTTCCGGTGGGAACTAGTTCTGGACGGCGAAGCCCTGCCGGATAGATGACACCGTATGTGTGCAACCTCGTAGAGAGGTCGTAGGTTCGATCCTTTTGCCCGAGGGGCTGTTCGAGAGTGCCTCCCGAAGGGCTGTCCGAGTGACTGTCCGAGATTCTGTGTGTGCCTCCCGAAGGGCTGTTCGTGACACCGTCCGAGGGACTGTCCGACCGCCTCCTGGAGGGCTGTCCGACGAGCAGACAAGGGAGAACATCCTCGCGGTTGGGAGGTTATAAATCCTAGCTGCGGGGATCTGCACCGACGATCTGCATCGACTCTACTTCCGCTGCGCTACGAGTCGGTAACGATCAGATCAAACCCTGTATGCATCTCCATAGTGATCCTCGGCGTGCTCGCAGTACCGAATTTTTTTGTTTTCTGCTGCGTTCCCCTACAAAAACAGGGGAACCCCCCCCCCCCCCCCCCCCCCCCCGCGAAGGCTATGTCTCCCCTATAGCGAGACTAGCATCCATCGCGCTGAAGCTTTCCTTGACAGCACGCGTGCATGGGCCGGTCCAATAGTGTGCTTATCGTTTCATTCGCTCGTCGGTCGTTCGCTGATGTGTTCGTTCGTTTTTTCCCTTTTCCCTTTTCTTTTCTTGTCTGGTTTTCTTATTTCTTCTCTGGTTTTTATTAGTTATGTTTTTTTCCAAGTTATACTTCGGTTTATTTTGTTTTTTCATCGTTCTTTCTTTTCTTTCACATTTTTCTTCAGTTTTTTCTTTCTTTCTTGTGTTCAACTGTTTTTCTTTTATTTTTCTCTATTTCTTATCGATTTTCATTGTTTTCCTTTCTTTTTGCACTTATTTATTCGGCTTCCTTTTATTTTTTTGGTTTATTTTGTTTATTTTTAGGTTTTGGTTTTTTGTTTATATTTCTCTCTTTTATTTTTCATTCTCATTTCTTGTATATATCAAGAATATTTTTCTAATATGCATGTTTAACATTTTTAAAATACAAGTTTATTTTTTTTAATACGTGGTCAACATTTTTGTATACACATTTTTCAAATGCTTGATTAACATTTTGAAATATAAGATTAACATATTTTTAATACATCGTCAACATTTTTTCTATACACATTTTAACATTTTAAATACGTGATTTACATTTTTCAAATACAAGATTAACATATTTTCAATACATGATCAATATTTTTTCTATGCGCATTTAAAATTTTCAAATGCTTGATTAACAACCGCTTGGAATAAGAGGATAGCTACTCTCAAAAAACAGTAAACAACTAAAAAAATGCTAAATTAATATTTTTCAAATACTTTTTTTAATACTTAATTAATATTTTCAAAATACATGATCAACTATTTCACACACATTGTATTTTTTTGTATACATTTTCATCTACATGAGAAACTTTTTCTTTATACACATTTAACATTTTTCAAATGCTTGGTTAACATTTTTTTCAATACATGGTCAACATTTTTTAATGCACATTTTTGAAATGCTTTATTAACATTTTTCATATACATGACTAAGATTTTTTGAATATATTGTAAACATTCTTTTATATACACAATTTAACATTTTCAAATGCTTTATTAACATATTTCAACTACTAGTTTAACATTTTTTTAATACATAGTCAACATTTTTTTATACACATTTAACATTTTTCAAATGCTTGATTAAAAATTTCAAATACTTTGTTTTTTTTTCAACTGCTTCATTAACAGTTTTTAAATACTTGATCAAAATTTTCCACACATATTGTATATTTTTTGTATACATTTTTCGTTTAAATGAGAGACATTTTCCTTATACGCATTTCACATTTTTAAATGCTGGGATAACATTCTTTTCAATTGTTTTTTATGCAAAGCGTGTTTTTAATATATTTCTTTAGAATGTTTGGAAGTATAAACGAAAGAAAAAAAAGATAAAAAAAAAAGAAACCTCTTGGGCCGGCCCATGCGCGGGGAGGTACGCCCTTGTTTTTTATCTGGCTTTATTTTACTTTTTTTGTTCTATTTTTTTTCTCTCTTAAAAATCATTTGTAATTTTTAGAAATTTCGAAATTTAAAAAAAAAAATCAAATATTCGCAAATCCAGAAAAAGTATTATGATTTCATAAAAAAATGTTCGCACATTCAAAAAATGTTCACGAGTTGAAAAATGTTCATGAATTTGAAAATACTTTTGAGAATTCAAATAATGTTCATGATTTTTTTTAAAATTTAAAATTTTTAAAATGTTCATGAATTTCAAAAATTGTTCCTAAATTTGAAAAAAGCTTCTTCGGTTCAAAAATGTCCATGAATTCGAAAAGTGATTATGCATTTGAAATAATGTTTGGAGAAAAAAATGTTTGCAAATTTCAAAAAAAATTCATGATTTTTATTTTTTTCGTGAATTTTGAAAATGGTTCTCGAATTCAAAAAATATTCATGATTTTTAAATATGTTAGTGAATTTTTAAAATACATAAAAATGTTTAAAAATTCGAAAAATGTTCACAAATTTGAGAATATGTTTGAAAAAAAACAAAAACTAAAAATTAATGAAAAAAGGCAAAAAAACAAAAACCAAAATAGAAACAAAAGTATAATAGAAAAAGGAACGAAATAGAGAAAAGGAAAGAAAAAATTTAAAAAAAAAACAAAGGAAAAATGAAAAAACTGGTTGATAGGTAAGAAACCCTAAATGGGCTAGGCCAAATACAGGATCGGACGCTCGAGGGGGTGCGCGCTAGGTCACTAACGCTTGACCTACGCACCAAAACCCACTCTTATCGCCCGACGCGGGGAATAAGAGCTCCCATACAACGTTGCCTATACGCAGCGCTCAGGTGTGTCCCCTATTGGGCCAGTCGGGCCATGAAATCTTCTGCTTGTGGCGATTTTGGAAAGCTTCTAGATGCTCTGGGTTCTAGTTTTTCTTTCTTTTTTCTTTTCACGAATTTCTGCTGGGTTTTCCCTAGCGGTTTTGTTCTGTTTTTCTATTTCTCTTTACATTATCTTTTATTTTTCTTTTTAAAATTATTTATATTCTGAAATTTATGAACTTTTTTAAATTTCTTTTTTCAATATCACGAAAAATATCAAATTTTCTTTTTTCAAATTCAGGAACATTTTACAAGTTTGTGATTTTTAAAAAATCATGAATTTTATTCAAATTTGTGAATTTTTTCCAAACTGGTGAATGGTTTTTAAATTCATGAATTGTGTTCCCAAATTCGTGAACCATTTTCAAATACATGAACTTTTTATTAAAAACTTGTGACATTGTTTTAATTTGTGAATATTTCTTAAATTTGCGAACATATTTTAAAATTCGCAAGCATTTTTGGAAATTAAAATTTAATTTATAGAAATCCGGGGGGCATATATATATATATATATATATATATATATATATATATATATATATTATAATAATAATAATAATACTAATAATAATAATAATAATAATATAATAATAATAATAATAATAATAAAGCACGCATTGCTTCCGTCGGGTTCACCGTCACGGCATTTTTGCAAATAAAACCCTCTGTTTTTAATCAGTTCACCCATATTTTCTTTTTCTATCCGATGTGGTACTAATTCTTAGTCCGTCCGCCCGGTACATCTGATCCGTCACCTATCTTTGTGCGTGGGTTGCAGTTTACGATTTAAGTGCATGGGCCAAGCTGGGCAGCTGCGCCCCTTTCCTTCTTTTTGTTGATTCGGGAGAAAAAAATAGCTGCAGCTTGTGCGACCATACTGCGTAATTAAATAGTCCCACATCGTCCCTTTGCAATAAAAACGATCAACTTATATACAGCCGAGTTATACCAGAAAACAAGCAGCCTCAAAAATAAACAAACGAGGGTGAGATGTGCGTCTCGACGGTGTGCGGCTGTGAAAAAAGAAGAAAGAAAGAAGGCTCGTGGGGACATTGGCTTGCGTTGTCTGTTGACTCTAATTAAACGAGTTCGTGGGATGTGCTGGCTGAATCGGCGCCGCCGGGGAAGTGAAGAGGAGGAGTTCGTGGGATGTGCTGGCTGAATCGGCGCCGCCGGGGAAGTGAAGAGGAGGAGTTCGTGGGATGTGCTGGCTGAATCGGCGCCACCGGGGAAGTGAAGAGGAGGAGCGGGAACGTGTGCATTCTCAATCGGGAGGAGGAGCAGGAACAACTTGGCTTCCCACGGATGGGGTAAAAGCGGAGCATGAACAATCTGGCTTCCCACGGATGGGGCAAAAGCGGCGGTGAACTGACCACCGGCACATCCGAAGCGGGGGCCACTCCCCGAACATCGACGGGAGACCCACGGCGCCTGCGCGCGGTTGCTGCGGGGTCTGCTCAACCTCCGATCGACCGCATGAACGCGGCGTTGGACCCAGCTCCTCCACCACAGGGTAGGCCGAGCACCCAGCTCCTCCAGCTCACCACACTCGACGGCGCCCAGCGGCCAGATAGCGTGCGAGCCATGCGGCCAGCACTCTCCCCTATCCTACGCTTCCTCTCTCTCTCAGCTTTGACGAACAAGGAGCAGATAGTAGAGCGCTCTCTGCCTGGAAGAGATAAGGTTGATAGTGGATCCATGTGAATTATTTTAGCTGGTCAGCTGCCGTCTAAGTGTATCCATGTAAAGAGATAAAGTTGTCTCTCTAGAAGAGATAAGGTCAGGATGGGTCCACGTGCTTGAGCTAAAAACAGGATAGTTCACCAATGAAAATCAAATATTTGTACTTTATTATTTTATACTATAGTTAAATAAAAATGTCTCAAATTAGTATACACTCCTATCAATATTATTTGTCTTAGATTTGTTTAGATGCAGATGTCAGTTTTAGATAAGGATACCAAACGGTTTTAGATACATCCATCCGTATCTAGACAAATCTAATACAAGTAATATGATATCTAAAATCGTTTGGTTTTAGATATATCTGTATCTAGACAAATCTAAGACAAATAATATGGATAGGAGGGAGTATCTTTACTTTTAGGAACGCGGATGGGACAAATAAAATGCATACTATAGGAAAAGTATATCCTTAGGGCTAAAAGGATGGACTGATAACCAACTCATGTCCCATATACTATATATGGTCCAAAATACAAATGCAATGTCTGTATAAATGCATCTGTCACTCATCCTAATATACTCGCACATTTAGAATAAGTGCATATATGATCTGCCATCTTCTATGTGCTTACGAATTATGACACATATTTTTTGGTTTTTATCAGCTTATATTTATATAGGTTCATGAAAGGGGAGTAAATTTTCCCATGATGCTACTCTAACTTTTTGCTGCATTTATACAAGATGTGCTTGGTGGACCATTAAGATGACAATAATTTTTGCCACACCTTCCCTCTATTTGGTGGTCGTGCTAGAAGGAGGAATATGTATGTGTTGGCTACGGCGGGAGCAGCAGATGAGCGGGCGTTACGCCATCATCCTATGGAGGACATGTACAAGATGTGTGTAGTGCGCAATATGCGACCACGTCTTTACTGGCGATCCAGTTGTCGCTTGTCACTGAAGTGTTCCTCTCCTGGGCACCGCCAGATAGAAGCTCGCGTCGCTGAGGAGTGAAGGTCTTGAGACATTATTATCAGGGCTAGAGTGTGTGATATTCTCCCGTTGCAACCCACGGGCCTTTTTCCTAGTATATGTCCAAATTGCTCAAACTTTGCTCTTGTATATATCTTCCCAACATGCCTCTCGATGCCCAAGTTAGCTCTCATAAGCGTCCGTCCCTGTAAACAAAGGTACAACAGCTAAGTTGGGATATACAAAAATATGTGAAAACCATATGCATTATGAAAATGGGACAACATCGTACAATTTGGTCCTCTTCTCCTCATAGTTTTCTTCCGATTCACGGTCGAACTGCAATCTCATGTACTTCTTCACAAACATATGCATAAGGCACCCGGGCGACACATAATTTGTCGTTATATGGTTCACGCTTTCACTCCATTGTGTACTTGACATCTTAGTGCAGAAAACCCGCTTAAAGTACGGCTTGGCCCACTTGTGCCTTATCTCATACAGCCGAGTGATATATGGGTGAGTCTTGAGGTTATACTTCTCCCGTAGAAATCTTATTCTTTGCGTAAAGCATGAAAGCTTGCACCCAATTTTGGCACAATGACATTGTCCCCAGGATTATCCAGCAAAACCAAGAATCGCCTTCTCCAGTGCAACAGGGCGATCAGGACATGGCGTCCTTCCGACACGACAACACAAATCCTCACCTTGAGGGCAAAGGCATAACCGGTCATAGGAATAGTTATTATATCTAATATCAAGTCTGCACCAGAAAATCTTACACTCTATCATCTCCTGCAAATTTGATACCATGCTTATCATGCATACTAGAAAAAATTCAGATAATGTTGTAGTAAACATGTTCTTTTCATAAGCATTTTTTTTATCATATCACGATTAATTCATCAGGGACTGCCTAAATCATTTTGTTTTTATAATGCAGCCCACTGACAAGGCACATACAATAATCTTCAGAACCGTTATACTAATTTGACTGTATGTTCATGTGACAGTAGCTATAGAAATTAGAGCAGACATCATTCAGGTTGATACACATTTGCAATGTATAGAGCACATATGAATTTGGTCAGAAACCATTTCTAGCATGTGTCTATTTTACACAGTGTATCATGACGTTTCCAAAGATTGTACTTCTGAATAGTGACATGCCTTCACGTCCATCCTGCAGCCTTAGGGACGATTGGGCCAATAGATTGCTCCGATGCTTGAGGTGAATCTTCCATTTGAGCGTCTGCTGCCCCCTCCACCTCACATCTAGCCGTTTGCACTAACTCCGCTCATAGGCGTCAGCTGCTGGGCGACCGATGCGACGACCAGATAGTGCAGGGGCTCCATGGGAATGTCGTTGTCGTTAACCTCTTCCAGCACAGTGGTTTTGCTTACATAAATCTAGGAATGGGACATAGATCTTTGCGAGTGCTACCGTAAATCTAATGCACGACTAAAAATTAGCTCAAGTTTGCACCTCTTAATGGGTTGCATGAAGAACTCCATCTTGCTTGTATAGGAGGTGCGCCGACGAGGTCACCGTTATCGTCAATGGAAAGATCCAGGCGCCCGAGGTAGGAAACAACCCATACCTGTAGTGAACGAAAAGCATGTTTCCCAATCAACGGATCGGCAAAGACATGAACTCATGAGCCATAGATCGGCTTCTAACCGTCGACAGCGCTTGCACCTCGGCCATGCCCAGCTGCCCAGATAACGAGCACATGTGTGCTCGAGCATAGAAACTCTGCGTCCGACTAAAGCGCTCATCTCATGAGAGTTCTGACTGGCCGTGTATCCATCTCATTTCAAAACAAAGACGTGGTCAATTTTTATTTCAAAAGGTGCATATGCTGCCTATTGGATGGTACACTTCCCCATTGACATACACCCTTGCTTTCGGCGGGCGAACAGAGCATGGAGTAGATTGCATAATAGTAGCTTTATAGCACTATTATTTGTGAACAGAGTATTTTATTTGACTTCTAATTTGGGAAACCGTAAAGTACCGATCGACTATTTATTCAACGGAAAAAGGGGTACAACTAAAGTTGGATGCGTATAATATGTATGGACTGCTAATTTGGTTTATCACTTTACAGAATATATAGCTCGAGTTGTACCCCAAAAGAAAAAAACTATATGCGCACGGCACCAACCCCAGGTGCATGCATGTGTCGTCCCGTCCAACACAATCGGCAGGATATTTGTCAATGCCCGGTCTGAAATAAACCGGGCGCCGATATATGCCGAAACGTAGCAGGAGTACGTAGCTTAGCTGCGGCCACGACTGGTTTGCGAGAAGCGGCCAAATGGCCAAAAAGTTGGACAAGAAAAGCGAGCTAATCAAAAGCCCCCACCTGGCAGGCATCCGGAGGCCACCACCTGTCAGTCACAGCCACACAGAGCTGCCGTATCTTTCGCTAGCCCCTAAAGAAATTCTATGAAGCACCGATACGGCAACACGGATACGGCGATACGAGTACGGCGATATGGGATACGGCAATTTCTAAAAACAGCAATACGGCGATACGGCGAGTATATATAAATAATTAATGAAATGGAAGACAAAATATAATAGAATGGAGACGGTAGACATAGCTTATCAAGATAAATGAAGGTACATAGATGTGCAAGCCTGCTTCACCAGCCTAATTAAGTTCAAAGGATCAGCCGAACTAGTATTTTAATCTAATGAGAAAACACAAGTAATTAGACAGATACACCACTGCACCGGTCAGCAGCCAAGCACAACACAACAAGCAGCCAAACACCGATGCGTACAGAAGCATACCTCCTTGTTGCTGCCTTGCTGGCGACGTGCGGCGGCGAAGGAGAAGACTCGAGTCACTCCAAGCGGCGGCGAGGCTAGTCGACAGGAGGCGGCGGCGGCGGCGCGCTCGCTGCAGTCGCCAGATCCAATCCTTCGTGGTCGAATGGAGAGGACAGAGCTAATGTTAAGTTAGGCTTGTGGGCTTCTATTGGGCTCAGGGTTGCCGGCGACGTGCTTGCCGTATCCCCGCCGTGTCCACAGCGTGTCGCCGCCGTATCATGTTTATTTTCTTTTATTTTTAAATAAAAAATCAGGATACTTCGGCGATACGCGTATCGAAGCCGTATCAGGCGTATCGGAGTATCGGCCACGTACAGTACGCCGATACAGCTAATCTTGACGTATCGGTGCTTCATAGAAGAGAAATTATCACCAATCACACTGAGCGGTCCGATCTTAATTCCCAATTAAACCCCACAAAAGCCGGGCCATCAATTAGGACAGCGACGTCGCCATCTCTGCTCGTTTCGGCCCCGCGAAGGTAAAGACGAAGCAGGGAGCACCGGCAAGGGGGTAAACTCGATCCCGATCAGCTGCTACTAATACTAGCAGCATGCTTAATTAGTTAGGTGGAGTCTTGTTGTTTGCTCCCCAGGCGCCAGCTCATCGCAAGCCATACGCACACTCTCCCGCTCAAACAACGCGGTCTGGCTAGCTGCCTCCTCACCGCACCTGCATGCGCGCGGCGCCGCGCCTCTCCTCTCTTCTCCCATGGAGAGATCAGATTTTCACCATGGCGGACCTCACGCTTCTCCCCCGCTTTTTCACCAACCCATATATACCTCCCGCCCTCCTGGCCTCATGCCGGATCTCACGCTTCCAATTCTCCTCGTGCGCTTCTTGACACCTGCACCTACCTAGCTCTCCTCTTCCAGACTTCCCGTACTCTCTGCTCACACAGCGCGCCCGCGCACACACCTCGAGATGACGGGTACTTAACCGCTTACCCGCTCGGCATACACCTGCGTGCGCCATAGATTGGCTAGTTTCATAGGCGCACTGCAGCTCTGGCATGTGTGTAGGTGTATATAGAGAGGGGCGTGCCCTAATGGTACATGGCTGAGCAGCCTCCTGCAACCTCCTCGTCTGCTGCTGCTCCTCCTCAGGTGCAAGTGCAAGCTGCTGCTGGACCGGCGGCCGAACTTTCCCCGGGTACTCCTGCCTCGCCCCATTCCCCGCCGGTTCACCTAGGCGACACGGTGGGGATAATCACGGCGTTGGCGGCGACGAGCTCCGGGGAGCCGTCGCCGCGGTCCACTGGGAAGCACCCCTTCTACCGCGGCATCCGGTGCAGAAACGGCAAGTGGGTCTCGGAGATCCGCGAGCCGCGCAAGGCGCGCCGCATATGGCTCGGAACTTACCCGACGGCCGAGATGGCTGCCGCGGCCTATGACGTCGCCGCCCGCGCGCTGCGCGGCTCCGACGCCGTGCTCAATTTCCCCGGCGCCACCGCCTCGCGCCCGGTCCCCGCGTCTGCCTCCCCCGAGGACATACGCGCGGCCGCAGCCGCAGCCGCGGCGGCTGCCCAGCTTTACAGGCCGCACGGTGGCGAGGCGCCTGATGGCACTGCTTCGACTGCCGCGACAGCCGAGCAGCAGAGTCATCACGGCACAATAACAAGCGAAGGCGCCGCCGATGACCGCACGCCGCAGCATCAGATGGGCAATGGGGACTTCATGGACGAGGAGGCGATCTTCGAGATGCCGCAGATGCTGCGCAACATGGCGGCGGGCATGATGATGAGCCCGCCAAGGCTGAGCCCCACCGCCTCCGACGAGTGGCCGGACCCGCCGGGGGCGGGGGAGAGCCTGTGGAGCTACCACGATCCCTAGTGAGTATATTGCATTGGCTTAAGACATGGTGACCGGTGAGCTGGTTGGTACGTGCTCTATCCAGTACTATACCAGTTACTAAACCTAATTAATCCGGGGTACGTCAGTCGATACATGGACCCCGGCATCGTCCTCTATCTGGTATATATGCGTGTGCCATAATAGAGGCATCACTGGGCGCTGGCCTGCGATATTATAGCTGCTACCTAGATAGTACTCGCCAGTTACGTCAGATTCGATATTATGTTCTAGCTAGCTACGTACGGTCGTTTTCGCAGATAAAGTCCGCTCGTTGATTCGCTTGGCTTATTGCTCGTTTTACTATGAGAGCAAGCAGGCACCACGTACCTTTTTCTTCCTTTTTTTTCTATATAATGTGCCGAGTGGATCGCACATCACCGGGAGACTAATGCATTGTAACTTTTGTAACAGTAGACATAAAAATATTTGGCGGTGGATAAACTAAGATGGATGCGGACGTGCATATGGATCCAATTTTCCTTTTCTTTAGTGGTGTCTTTTGGCTGTAGTTTATATGTACTCCCTCCGTAAAGAAATATAAGAGTGTTTAGATCACTACTTTAGTAATTTATAAACGCTCTTATATTTCTTTACATAGGGAGTAGTATACTACGAATTGGGGAAGTTAGCCGTTGAGAAGAGCAAAAGAGGGAAGAGTTGGTGGGCAATCTGTTATCTGTTGGATACGGTGATCGATGAAAGATCCATGCGCTATGTTACTTTTTGACAATAAATCAGATCAGCATGATTCAGCACGAAGATATCTATGCGAGTCAATTTATTGTGGAAAAGAATGGGATTTGCTCTGCTTGTAATATATTTCACACATGAGCCATAAAACGTCGAAGCAAAACACAGTTAGCTGAAATTGTCAAAAGTTGAGATGGATAAACCGGTCAGTTGCTTATTTGCTACGCCAGTTTCTCCAACCAAAATGCTCTTAAGATCTCATAATTGAGTGATGTCAGAAAAAAAAATCTCATAATTGAGCTGTTGAACGACGGTAAATGGCTTCTTCATGTTGACATCATATTCTAAGATTAATGTATTACAAGAGCGCAGGTCCATGGTTCATATCTGTTCATACTTGTTTTTGCTACATGTTGTATATGCCAAAATGAACAGTAGCCCTATTTCAAAAAATTAACAGTAGCCAACACAACTTGGTGAAAATGCACATATAGTCAGAATTTTTATAGGTACGCGAACACAAGCGCATAGGCAAAGCACACGACTAGATCGAATTGGCAAAAGCAAAAAACAAAACAAAGATATCAAATTGTCGTACTTAAAAGCCGAGTACTCTACCATTGAGTCAACAACCCAGACAAAAAAATGATCTTAGGTGCGACATAACTCCAAAAAACATAGGAATTGCACTGCATAGTTCTGTCAGTGCATTGATTGATGTACACAATCCTACAACGGTTTTATATATCGAGTAGGCTCACGCGTGTGTAGTGTGTATATGTTTTTAGAAAAGAGGCGCTTGTCCAGCTTTAGAGAACTGAACTCCTTTTAGCATTTACAACACAGGTTTATCAGAACAACGAAAACATAAATAAGGTTCGATACAGACCCATCCGCGTCAAAGGATCAATAGCTGACACACACGACAAACAGACGACATAGTTTGCCACTTCGATGGATCATCCTCCATGATGATTACTCTCCTCCCTGAGAGCCTTTGCACGATGACGAAGCTTGTTACACATGGCCGCAAGTGTTGAGGCCTCCAGCATCTTACTTAAGGGCTTCCACAGTTGTAAGAATATAGTGATTTTATACAGTGCATCAGCTGTGTGTATATGTGACACAAAAATTTGATGTATGAGGAAATGCATGTGGCATGCCAAGCAAGCATATCTATTACTCTACCACTCGAATATGTTGTCATTTGACAGTGTCTGCTATCATTTTCTTAAGCTCCAATGAATCATTAAATGATGGACCTACAAATATGTTTTTCATAAGCCAGTGGAAGTCTTCTCTTAGAATTTGAACACACATCAAAGTCAATAGCCACCGTCTGTGGTCTCCTTTTAGAGTTTGAACAAGCATCAAAGTAAACAATCACTGCCATATATTTTTAGCCACCGTCTGTGGTTTATTGCTGACTGTCCTTCCATTCAGAAATATAAGGCACCATGTACTCCATGTGTTTGAACCAAAATTAGTTCATCAATGTGTGGCCTACCTATTAGTATAACATTAATATTGTTGGATTCAGGGTTGAATCTGGCACAATGTGACTGAATGAAATCCTTGATGAGAAGGAATACATGTCGCTTGACGAGTGTTTTATTCAAAGAAAAGCCTTGATGATTTTTTTATTTAATTTTATAAGTTTGTAGCAAAACACTCAGTTGATCAAACCATAGATTTTATTCAGTAACACTCTGTCAATTGAGAGCAACTACACAATTTATCAAATCCTTTACAAAATAAAGAAATTCGTAGGGGCACGCACGGGCGGGTGCAACATGCATGCAACCACACATTTTTCTCCCCCTGCATGGATTAAGCCCTTGATCACTGTGTGTGTGGCAGGGGGGCATGCTTTTGGCAGAGTAGCATGCTTCACCCACCTCACCTCCCATACTATTTCATTCCATCTCCAAATTTGAACTAAAAGTCCAAATTAAGTTAAGTTTGCATATTTGTGTTTGTTGCGATGAGAACTTTCGAACAAGACCACTCTTGAATACATTTTAACAATTTTTTTACTAAGTTTCAAATATTAAACTTGAATGTTGTAATATTAAGTTTGTACCAAGTTTCATTTTCTTTTAGGGTTTAGTGTTTAGGACTTAGGGCATAGGGTTTAGGGGCCAGGGCTTGGATTTTAGGGTTTATGGTTTATGGGCTAGGGTTAGGGTTTATAGTTGAAGTTTAAGTTTTCAGAGCTGGTGAATTTAGCATTCGATCCTATCAAGTTTTAGTAGTTGAAACTTGGTGAAGTTTTATAAACTTGTCAATACATATTCAATAGAGGTCTTGTTTCAAAGCCCCCGTCACAAGGAATATGAATATGCAAACGAAATATAAATTAGACTTTCGGCTCGAAAGATATAATAGATTCAAATTTAGAAGTCAAAAGAAAAAAAATCATGGAAGGTAGGGTGGGTGGGGCATGAGAAGCTGCTTGGATGCAATAGTTAAGCCAAAACACATACACAAGTTTCCAAATCTTGACGCAATCTGGCAGTCTCAATCCATGTGGTCCCGCCCGTGCGTGCTATAAATCCTCTCCCTTGAAAATACACTTCATAAGGGCATCTCCAATGCTGACCGGCAAATGGCTCCGGTATATGTCCGTTTTTATGTCCGGAAGTGGTCCGCGGAAATGATACCGGAGGGAGCAATCCAAAGCTATTCACAAATTAATCCGGTTGGGAGGAGAGAGAGAGTAGAGGGGGACCATGCATGTGGTGGGATTTGTGGTGTGGTGTTCGGTTGGGAGGAGAGAGAGAGGAGAGGGGGACAGTGCATCTGAAGAGAGAGAAAAGAGAGGAGGACCACGTGGTTACTTTTGGTTGGTCAAGTGGATGTCCGGACTCCGGTATAGCCCCCCCCCACGTTTGTCTCGGATTTACCGGAAAACGGACGTCCGGATCACTTCGCGGACCGATGGGGTCTCCATTGGATGACAAAAGTTGATACAAATGGTCCGGACAACACAATCCAAACATATACCGAAACTTTGAGGGTCTCCTTTGAAGATGCCCTAAGTGTCTATTGGTAGAGCTCTATGTCCATGCGACAAACTATTTCTCGATTACAAGCAAGGGAATCACGCACCCATATACATACCACAAATATGATATAGACCAATGATAGATCCGTGAATGTACATGGTTTGTGCATGCACGCACTTTGATCAAGAGTTCAAGTTCTTTTTACGAACTTACAATACGATACTTCACACCCTTTTTCTCTATCCTGAACTTAGATCTTTCTACAAACTTACAATACAATAGTTCACACCCTTATCTTCTATCATGAACTTAGGGCATCTCCAACGGCGACCCGCAAATTTCCTCCCGCATCTGTCCGCAGACAGGGGGGACCAGTCCGCGGACACGGATGCGGGGGGCCGTCATCCAACGCTATCCTGTATATGTCCGCCAGTAAATTCAAATTCAAATGTGCTCCGATCCACACAGCGCGCCGGATCGCACCGGATCACACCAGCGCCGGATCGCATGCCCGATCACAACCAAAAAGGGGCAAGTATGCTTAGTTTTTACATGCCCGAATCCAAAAGAACAACAGTCCGTGCAGTCCTGTCGGACCGGCAATGCCCGCCTTCTGCTCCCCGATCAAGGGGGTGCCATCGCCGCCGCGTAGACAGTCTCCGCATCCTCCTCCCCTTCTGCCTCCTCCTTGTCCTCATTCTCCGCCGCCGCCAACTGATCTTTCTGCCGCTGCAACATCTGATAGCGGACAGATTGCACGATCATTCTTGCGTCGGCATCCAAAGAGTCCACATTCAAGGACAACATCTTGGCGTCCTCCACATTGGCGGCGATCTTCACCCTCTTTTCCTCGAGCGTGGCCTTCTTTTCCTCGATCGCTGTCTTCCTCTCCTCGATCATGGCCCACCTCTCTTCGAGCTTGACCTTCTTGTCCATCGCCTCGATCAACAATTTGAACCTCTCCGCCTTCTCCTCCTCCTTGATGTCCGAGGGCTTCACGCATGCCTCCTCCTTCTTCGCCAAGATGTCCTCGAACCTCTCCGTCAGCTTGGCCACCGCACCTTCTCACTTCACTCTCTCCTCCTCCCACTTCTTCCCCCGTAAATTTCTTCTAACCTTCTTGCGGTTCTTGGGTTGGGTCGGTAGGATTACCGGTTTCTTCCTCGTTGGCTTGTGCGACGGTCTTGGCAATGAAGAGGTTCCACTTCGGTTGCCCATTCAACTTCAACCAACAATGCATGACGGTGAAGGACTTCTTCTCCAACTTCTTGTACACCACACAAGCACGGGTAGGCTACAAAAGAATGCATATCCGGCTAGTGAGCAACAAAAGAATGCATATCCGGCTAGTGAGCAATAAAAGAATGCATATCCAGCTAGTCATCAACTTACTTGCTCGGTGATTTGAGCACTGCTAGGCCACGGTGTGATGAACTGCTTCAAGTGCCCGCAATACTTGGACACGGCCTCTTGGATGGTGTACCATCGATGGTTGAGGGACTTCCATTCACGGTTGCGGATGATCGCGTCGGAGTAGCTAGGGCGCGAAATGCTTGTGTTCATGGAGCCATACGTGAATGTTCCTCCAAAAGGTTGTGCCCTTTTGCTCCGTGCCTTGGATCGGATCAAGACTAGTGGCCAACCATGCATCGCACAACAGCTTGTCCTCCCGCATGTTGAAACTTTCTCCTCTACCCTTCTTCTTCGGATCACCGGTTGTATCATCCAGATCATCGTTCTCGCCGTCGTCCTCCTCCTCCCCCTCCGGTTGCTGCTCTCCAGCGGCCCAGTGCTGCTATTGTTGTGTGCCATCGCCGGTCTGGGTGTCGGTCTGCGTGTAGGTCTGCTGCTGCTGGTAGTTGTCGGACTGGGTGGGATCCGAGTCTTCCACCTACCCGTCCTCATAGCCCCCTCTTGCTCCATCGCCTCCATCGTGGATAATGTCCTGCATCTCCCTGTCCCCGGCGTCATACACCGGCTCCCCCGCTCTAGGCATTGCAGCAAACAGCGTGTGGGCACCCATCTGCTCCCCACCCGTTGTCCGCGCCCGGACGAGCTGCGGCGAAGCATACTCGAAGAAGAGCGGCGCCGTGTTAACGTTGACAATGTAAGGAACCGTAGTGGCTGGGGTTCCGAGCTGCTTGGCGGCGTAGTACTACGGCGGCTTGTAATTCTCCGGCCACTGCGCCATCTGTACTGTGGGCGCGCCCGTCTGTCGGCGTCCGCCACGCCCAACGACAGCACCAGGCCCGCCGGCGGCCAACCGCTTCTTCAGCTTCTCCTCCTTTGCGGTCCTCGCTTTGACGCGGCGATTTTGCCGCGTAGCCGAGCTGATCTTCCGGGCGAGCGTGATGGTCGGATCCTCCGGCACCTCCGCCGGTTCCATCTCCGACAGGTTCTTCGACGGTTCCATGCGTCGGCGGCGGAAGGAAGGAGAGGGTGGGAGGAAAGAGCGGGAATTGGGCGGAGAGCGGCGGGGAATGGAAGAAGAGAGTGGGGGATTTTGGCGCGGAAACAATGCGGGATGCTCCAAAAGCGCGGGCTCTGCCTTCCTTTTGGGTGGGCCAGGGGGTGGAGAGCGACGTTTCGCGTGTCCGAACTCCCGCAAAGCCCCCCCACGTTTGTCTCCGGTTTGTGGGAGAAATCGCGTCCGGACTGCTCCGCGGACCGATACAGGACCGCGTTGGATGTCTTCCGCGGTCTGGACAGCGCGGTCCGGACGGTTGCGGGAGGTTTGCGGGTTGGCGTTGGAGATGCCCAGGGCATCAGTTCATGTATATTATTTTTCATCCAGAAGAGTTAATTTAAATAAGATTAACTACAGACTAGTAACTCATATCACTTTGTTCGGTACTAAGTATGACTGCGCGTATTGACATGAAGTATAACACGAGTCGATGAAGAATCAGTCTTTGCTCCGGGGAGGCTGCCCAGCTCCATTGCCATGGAAATCACTATCCTTGGATGCTGGAAGATTTGGTTACAAAGAAAAGGCAAAATCTTCAGAAATACAACTCCATATATAACTTCAAGCATGGAAACACTCCTTCAATGAAGATCTAAGCCTGCTTAGTCACAGAATTAGGAACAAGCATGATACTGTTGCTTCCATGCCTGGGTAGACTCAAAGTTCTAATTCGGTTTCATTATTTTGCCCAGAACTGGAATTGGCTAATTTTTCCTTGTTGCTTTATTAGTTAGTCTAGTTAGAGTTTTCTCCTTTCTTCTCTGTGCTCTACTCCCATCAGTACTATACTCTTTATATTAATGAAAATATCGTAGAACAATTGTTCTACGGTGCAGCGCTTAGGAAAAAAGCTTAACAGAAAATGATACAGTTAAAGTTAGGTACTATCTCTGTAACTAATATAAGACGTTTTTGCAATTCAATTTACTATATACACGTGGCCATATCATGCACAGATGCACTCATGTACAGTGCAATTCCTCGTAGCCGAACGCCCGTTGGTACTTGCCAGCATGGGCCATTGGAGAACCGGGACATGACTACATGCGCTAGTTGTGGTGACGTGACCCGAGACAAGTACCGATCAGTGGCTACCCCTTGGCGCTGCCGGCGATCAGGCGCATGGGCTGGCCGGTACACTACCGCCGCACATGGGACGGGGTGAGAGGATCGTGGGACGTCCATGGACAGATGTGCCTAGGCTACCTGTGACGAGAAAAAGAGATCCATGGGCGCGACAGGCTCCTTTACCAGGGGGGTACGGTGCGACTGTTGCGTCAAGATTATGCATGCGTGTCCCAGTTCGAGAGAAGGCGACGGTGCCTTCGCGCCGGGCGGCGGTTGGCCGGCCGCCGGAGGAATCGTAGCGCTGGCCTCACGGACGTGCGTACCATGCGTGCCGTGTGCCTGTCCCCGGGGTGCGCGACCGGTCGTGCGTGCTGAGCTAGGAGGACGCGGCAACGGACAAGCGCAAACAATGGCACCGGGTCACCGTACCAAACCATCGGGCGTCCGGGACCAGCCCCGGCGCGCTCCAGGAAACGCCGATCGACTACAGTGTTCGGATAGTTGGGACGAACACATGGGCCGGGTGCCAACTTGTTGGCGAATAATTAGTGCGGAAACATGTCGTCATGTCCTTTTTTTTTGCGAGGGATTTTTTTTTTGACATGGATGTCGCATTCGTATTAGTTCATCTTACAAGTGCCTTGTACGTAAGTATAATAAATCCCAAAAAGAACTTGCTTGTAGGCGCGCAGCTCTGTGATGAATCACCCGGTAGGTCACCCATTAGCGGAAAAAAATGTACAGGGTTATCTTAAGCAAAAAAATGCCAGGTCATTGGCCATTCCTGTAGATCTATAAGAACATCTACAGGGTTATCTGATGATAATTTTGGAGGGAAGTGCATACTTCAACCTCAAACTCACGCCCTAGTTTAATTTGCAACCCTGAACTTCAAAACTGGTTAGAACACGACCTCGAACTACCAATACCATATATCCCCCCCCCCCCCCCCCCCCCTTACCATTGTGAGGTGGTTTTGACCCGTTTACCATCCAGTCAGCAAGCCACGTAGATAACTAGGAGGAAAGTCCTTGTCTCGGCCATCTCCCGTCGAACATGGCGATGATAGTGTCAGGACGCTCATCCTTCTGCAAGGCGTTTGTGTGAAGAAGTCGACTTAGTCATAGGTGTTAATTTCATATCTTGTAATAGTTTGGTCGTAGTAGAAGTTGTTCGATACCCGGCTTAAAATTTAATCAGAATGGTTGTGTGCATCATAACGAGGAGGGCAGTCTCTCTTCGAGGTTCTTGTAGGTCAAAATTGTTCACCATGCATGCTCTATGAACACTCTGATATTTTGGTTTGTGTAAATCTAATAAAGCCGAACTGATACCTGTCATCCGCAGCCCACACCTGCATCCTCGGTGCTACCTGTTGAGTCGGCCTTCAACGCTCCTACCTTCTAACACTAGTAGAAAACAGGGCATCAGTCCCAGTTCTAGAGGGCCTTTAGTTCCGGTTCTGCAACCGGGACAAAACAATCGGGACTAAAGGCCCGCACTTTTAGTTCCGGTTGGGTTACGAACCGGGACTAAAGGAGCTCCACGTGTGGGCGCCTAGGCAGGAGGACCTCTAGTCCCGGTTGGTAACACCAACCGGGACTAGAAGGCCGCCACGCGTCAGCAACTGCCAGGCGCTGGGGTTTTTTTTTTTGAAAGGAGGGGTTTAGGGGTTTGGAGGGTTTAGGGGTTTCATATTGTGTTTCCCCTTTTCTTTTTGTATTTACCATTCAATTCCTTTACATTTAGGGTTTTCATTTTTATTTTATGCTTTTCATTCAACTCGACGTTAGCTACTACATATAGCAATGAAGGAACCATTACACAACATCGTCATGATCAATATATAGAGAGAAATGACATCTCTTTCTTCGTGCTTGGTCGAACAACAAGTTTTCGTATATCTATTCGACGCTACTACATATAGTACACGTTCATGCATATATACAATATAACATCTCTTACGATCCCTAATATCTAATTACCACAATCGCTTTGCAAATCCCGATGGCATTCTCCGTCTGTAGGTATGACATGCTCAACAAAGAATCCCGCCATTTCCTCTTGAATTGCTCGTATGCGATCAGTTGGTAGGAGTTCGTCCTGCTTTCGCGAGATCTAATTTAAAGAAGGGGGTCAATATATATATATATATATATATATATATATATATATATATATATATATATATATGAATGAAACTCAACACAATTGATGGTAATAAAATAAAAATGTGAATATTGTTTACGTACTCCAAATTTTTCTTCAGATCTGCCCCGCTCAGAGGTCTTGTGGCGAATGTACTCGCAAACGTAGTATCCACATAAATTATTCCCGGGTTCCTGCCACAAGAACTTTACGAGAATAGAGTTCAATCAAAATGATAATCAAGCATGATAATGGTATTGAAACTAGAATCAATGAGAGATGCGCGGAACTAGCTAGCTAGTAGTACTTACTTTGGGGTGTGAAAATCGCAGCTCCTTTTTCCATTCACCCCTAACCTGGTTGGTGAACTTTTTCCAAACCCTGCCCGGCAAAGAAAATGATTACTTGATATCAGGAAATGAACGAAAGTTGCCGATATGGTGCGATAATGATTGAACTTACTTCTGGAGCATTTGACTCGGGTCCGCCCACTCCTTGGGTTCTTTACGTCTCGAGTCCAAGACAATTACTAGTCCCGCGTCAAGCTGAATGGCTAGCAGAATATAGTGGAACCTGCGCACGCATAACTCATCAATTACACTTAACCTCGAGTAAGCGAAACAGAATGTGCACAAAACAGTAACACTCACTTGAAGTTGTAAGGAAATAGTATTTCCCTTTTGTTTTGTTGTCCAAGTAATGCGTTTAGCAAGTTTTTCTCAGTATCATCAGGGTTTTTTTGTACCGTATATTCATTTACGGTATTTGGGTTAATGAACCCAATGTCATAGATTTTTCCTCTGCATTCGCGGATCTTCAATCTGCATAATATAGTGTGAGGATAATTATACATGCAATGAACGAGCTGAGCTAGAGACTTAATTACAGAAAAAATACTTACAGACAATAGCAACTGACGATAGTTTTGTCGAGGGCGTCTTGATTGTATAACTGAAATAATTCTTCAAATTCAATGTACAACGCCTCGACTCCATTGAAGTAGTGCTCATCTTTAATTCCCACGTAGATACTGTCGGTCCCTTCCTTGCAGGCTTTCAAGTACCAGTCATGCAATCTTCGCATCATGGTTGATAGATGCGGGAGCTGCTCAGGTCTGACGAGAGGCTTCCCGTGCTCGTATCTAAAGGCTACCTCAGCCATTTCGAATCGTACCTCATCGCGTAAGTAATCACCAAGAGTGTAACTAGGATGAGCGGCCGCTACCCCCGGATCATTAGCGATATCGGGAAACACCTTGAGCGGGGGGCATGATTGTTTTTCCTGTTCGCCGAGCTGGGGAATTGTTTTCTCACTTCTTGCAGCACTGCTACTTCTGCTACTTCCCGACCTTTTCACTTCATCAAATGTCTTTACAATACAGCGGTCATAGTGTGATAGCAGCGGAGGCGGTGGTGGTCGCTTAAGGGCATCCAGACAGCGCTTCGCTTTTACCGAATCTATTTTCTCCTTTGGATCTGGACATTTCGGTGCAAGCTGGCGTTTCACATCGGCAGCCACGAACTCGTTGGTTTCCTCCTCAGTCATGTCGTATGGTAACTTGGCAGGAGCCTTCTTGACGCTTGGACCTGCTCTGGATTTCTTCGTTGTTGTACTGCTAGCCGCCGGAGCGGCGGCGGGTCTCTTCCGCCGTTGCTGAGGAGGCGGAGTCAGCTGACGCGGCGGAGGAGGCGGAGTCCGCTGAGGCGGCGGAGACAGCTGAGGCGGCGGAGGATTCTGCTGAGGGGCCTCCTCCGGCGGAGTCCGCTGAGGCGGCGGAGACAGCTGAGGCGGCGGAGTGTTGTGACGCGGCGGAGATGACTGAGGCAGCGGAGATAGAGCTGGACTGTGAGGAGTCTGCTGAGGGGCCTCCTCCGGCTGAGTCTGCTGACGCGGCGTCCATTGTGGAAGCACGATGTATTCCTTTCTCCATAGAATGGTAGTCCTTACGGCATCTACCAGATGAGTCTCCCCTTCACCTGTAGGGTACTCAAGCTCCAGCCCCTCGAATCCGGTGGTAACTTCATCCACCCCGACAATAGCAAAGCCATCTGGAATCGGATTGCAATGGAAAGTTGCATCAGGTCTAGGAGGTAAGACATAGCCGACCGCCACCTTCAAGGTTAGGTTGATGCATTTCGCCATTAGCTCACAATGTTCCCTCTCCGTGATATCATCCACGGGGTAGCGAGGAGCCGTGATATCAGGCCGAACGAGCTCCGTGGAAGCCATGCTGCTTTTCCGCTGAGATGGTGGGGTAGCAGCTTCGTGGGCAGTATCGAATGAAGGATCTTCGTGCTGCTGAGATGGTGCATCGGTAGCTCGCTGACTGGTAAGTTCCTCTAGTTTCTTCTCCTGCAACGCTAATCTTTGTTCTACATTCTGCATCCGGTCTGCTTCCTCTTTCTTCTTTCTCCCTCGGCTTCTATAACCAGTGCTGTCGGGAAACCCATGCACCCACGGAACGGAGCCTGATGTGCCTCGTGTTCGTCCAGGGTGTTCAGGATTCCTGAGGGCGCGTGACAGCACGTCCTTCTCTCTGTCGGGATGGAACCTCCCTTCCTGCACGTCCTTGATTGCTTCCTGAATCTTTATGACGGGTGTTTGAAGTTGTTCTTTCGTGTAAACACACTTCCCTGTTTCTGGGTCCGAAGTTCCCCCATGCCCGAAGAACCAAGTCCTTGCCCGTTCGGGCCAGTTCAATGTCGCTGGTTGGATCTCTTTAGCAAGCAGGTCGTTCTCAGCTTTGTCCCACGTAGGCCGGGCAACCTTGTAGCCACCTGACCCCGTAACATGGTGATACAACTTCTTTGCAGCATTTAGCTTATTTGTTTGTGACCTGTTCTTAGCTTTCTCCGATTTCTTGTACGCCACAAATGCGGGCCAGTGATCTTTTATCTTCGCATATTGACCGGTGAATTCTGGAGTCTCGTCTTTCTCGACAAACTGTTCGTTCAATCTTTTCTTCCAGTTCTTGAATTGTTCTGCCATCTTCTTAAGAGCCCATTTTTTGACTTTTCGCTATATAACTAGGTTATTTGGATCCTCCTCTGGCGGTAGGCTGAAATTTATCATGAGCGAGTTCCAAAGCTCATCTTTGCATCTATCGTCGACATAAGAAACTCCATCGTCCTTCTTCTTATTCCATTATTGGATGCTGATCGGGACGCTGTCCCTAACAACAACTCCGCACTAATGTATAAATCGGTCTTGGGTCCGCTTGGGAACAGTCGGTTTGCCATCTGGATCGACTTGTTCGATCGTGAACCTTTCATTCTCGCCCAACCTTTTCTTCGGGCCTCGTCTCCTTATAGAAGTTTGGCTCGACGATCCGGAGGGCTAAAAGAAGAAAGAAGCGTTAATATATGTACATACAAAACAATTAATGCATCTAGTCAGCAGAGGCTTAATTAATATATATACCTCGCCGGACTTTGCAACAGTTAAGGCTCCAACACCGGCGGAGCCGTCATCTTCTCCCTCCTCTATTCGATCATCGGAGCCGTCATCTTCTCTTCCCTCCTCCATTCGACCATCGGAGTCGTTGAGAAACTGTGAGGGCTATCATCACCTCCGTCGCGGATTATATCCCCCAACATCTCTTCTTTTTCTAAGTCTCTGTCGTGTTCCATAGTTTCTGCAAATATTACAACATGGCAATATACAACCATGAGAGATGGATTAGTGGCAAACATAGACCTAATCACAACAAGGAATCATATGCATATGAGCAATGGATTAGTGGATTATCAGGGTTATGTTTTAACGACCCCCTCCCCCCTCATGTCGAAGTTATACCGAAATTATCGGGGTTATGTTTTAACGACCCCCCCTCATGTCGAAGTCAATGAACAACATGAAAATTTGTAAGTGATTGCTAAACTTTTATGCTTCATTTATATGAAGATCAATTATCCAATATAACTATGTTCGCGATATGAGGCATTGGACATTATCTAGAATCATATCTGATGAGTCGTCCTATCTTTCGGGAGAGGATACTTTGCGGACCGCCTCTCTCATGCCTGTCCGACGTGCAAATCAGGTTTTCATATGCCTCAAAATCAAAGTTATCGGGGTTATGTTTTAACGACCCCCCTCTCATGTCGAAGTTACGACGATATTTGTACAAGATGAATACAAGATTTATACACAAGATGAATACAAAATGAATACAAGATTTATACACAAGATGAATACACAACTCAACAAATGAACCAACCATCATCCTATGAACAAAACTCAACATACGACAAATGGACACCTTTTGTCGAACAGCGGAGGGACGATCAGGGACCAACTCCACGGAGATGCAACACCACAACCTGTAATTCCACCGAGTGAAATTTTTTTAGGTAAACCCAAGTATGCCACTGGATAGAATGGAAGATTTTAGTTGAAATGGACCTATAAAGATCATGGCAAACGGATGCACGGAACTCAAATGGTGATCAAAGCAATATGCAATGCAAATCTGTCCATTATAGCTAGATACCAATTTGAAAGCAAGATTTGAACATGCTACAGAATTTCTACATGGCAACAAATGGCATGACATGAATGTACATGTAACACATGGCAAAACATGCTTACTGAACTAATTCAAATGACCCCTAGATCAATGGCAATCATCATGACAAGTTGACAAGTATTAACAGATTTTCAGACTTAGTGATATTTGCATGGCATGGCAGAAATGAATAGATAGCAAGTTTACAAGCTTGTAGCACTCACTACAGGTCCTAACATGGCATGAAGTAAAATGTACCAGCAAGATGGCATCAAAATGCTCCTACTTCATGTTCAAAGATTGCCCAAAAGATGCTTGCATTAAAACATACAAAAAAGAGACAAAATGAACTCTAATGCAAAAAATTTGTTCTTTGATTTGCAAAGGAGCTATATTCTTCCCAATTCTTTTGCACCCACAAAAATTACTCCATCTATTCGACAGTACCCACAACCCATTCCACCAAAAACATTTGGTTCCATAGTTCAAAATTTTCAAATTTCATTTAGTTCAAATTTGGACCAGATTCAAACTCCATGGTCAAAGCCCAATTTAAATTGCTCCAAAAATTCTGAAACTTTGCCAGACTCTCTTTTGTGCATCAGCACCTCACCACAAAAATTCTCAAAAATTCCTAAAATTCCTAGAGCCCTCTGGCATTTCATCATACAATTGATGTGCACTGTCAAAAAATTCAGAAAAAAAATTTGTTCTTCAATTTGTTTAATGCAAAAGATGCTTGCATTAAAACATACCATTTCTATCACCATTTCTTCATGTTCAAAAATTTCTATCACCAACATACAAAAAAGACAAAATGAACACGGGCGGCGTCGTCGGTGTCGTCGGGGCGTGGACGGGCGGCGGCGTCGGGGCGTGGGGGGGGGGGGGAAGGAGGAGGAGGGGAATGGCGCGGCGGCTCACAGTGTGTTGCAGGGGAGCGGGGGACGGCGTTGGGGCATGGCTCGGCGACGGCGACGTCGGGGCAGGGCGTGGCGAGGGCGTCGAGGCAGGGCGCGGCGAGGGCGTCGGCAAGGGGGGGGGGACGGCTCGGAGGCGACGGCGATCTCCGGCGCAGCAGCCTGGCGGCGTCGGGGCAGGGCTTCGGCGTCGGGGGAGAGATTGGGAGAAAAACTCTTAAGTGCTGCTTATATACCCAACCCTTTAGTCCCGGTTGGTGGCTCCAACCGGGACTAAAGGCCCCCCTTTAGTCCCGGTCCGAGACACCAACCGGGACTAAAGCTCGTTTTCAGCAACCCAAAGGGCGGGAAACCCAGGCCTTTAGTCCCGGTTGGTGGCTCGGACCGGGACTAAAGGGGGGGGGGGTCTTTAGTCCCGGTCCGAGCTACCAACCGGGACTAAAGGGTGGCACAGCTGTGGGGTGGTGAAAGTTTAGTCCCACCTCGCCAAGAGAGAGGATATTGCACCGGTTTATATACGCGGCTGCGATCTCTCTCCCAAGCTCCTCTCTAAAGCAGGCAGTTAATTGCCTAACCAATGCCCTGTTGGGCCTACTAGCCCCGCGGGCCTGCATCCTGGCCCATATATAGTTGGGTTTCTAGTCGTATGCAGGCCGTGGTGTCTGCTAGTAGGCGGGTATTTTTTTTATGTTATTTTTTGCATATGTTATGTTTTTTTATTTTTATGTTATTTTTTGCATATGTTATGTCAATTTTAATATTCTTTCATAACCACTATAAAATATATGGCACATGTTATGTCTTTTTATTTTTTATGTTATGGCAATTTTAATTTTTTGCATATGTTATGTCTTTTTATTTTTTATGTTATGGCAATTTTAATTTTTTGCATATGTTATGTTTTTTTATTTTTTATGTTATTTTTTGCATATGTTATGTCAATTTTATTTTTTATTTTTTATGTTATTTTTTGCATATGTTATGTCAATTTTATAGAGAGGAGCGGGCTTGAGGTAAAGTCGGAGGTATGTACCTCATTTTTATATAATTTTAAGTTAATATTATTTTGATCATAACTAGAGTTTTATAAAAGCTTTTTAGTTGATTCTTTTTGCTATTGAAGAATATTATAGTTTTGTTTTAGTTGATCATAACTAGAATTTTATATAACTTTATTCTTTGACACATCAGGTGGTGGTTTGTCAATATGTTTTTGAAAATATTGAGCAACCAACCGGTGCTCAGAAGACATTCATATTTTGTTTGGACATAATTGCATTGATTAACTCCTCTGTATAATTAAAATACTAAAAGGTTAGGAATAATTGAAATTTCATAACTTAATAAATAATTATTATAAAATCATGTTTCAAATGCCAAAATGCCCTAGCTAGCTCTTACAAAGATTCCCTCCGGTTTGTCCGAAGTGGCACTTTCCAGCTATAAGTCCGGAAACTCACACTAGAGAGAAAGTGATGGCGGTGAAGCCGGTCACATCCCAGAGTGGGATCTTGGGGTATAAAACTATTTCTTCGCGTGTGTCCCTTGCTTATTGCGCCGTAACCATGGATAATCTTCATCATTTAACAGGATGCTTGGGTCAGTCTTCACTCTGAAGGGAGAAATTTTATGAAACTTTTCATAATCTTCTGACATGTCTGTCTTGTCCTCCACTCCCACGATGTTTCTTTTCCCTGAAAGAACTATGTGGCGCTTTGGCTCATTGTATGATGTATTCGCTTCCTTATCTTTTCTTTTTCTTGGTTTGGTAGACATGTCCTTCACATAGAAAACGTGCGCCACATCATTGGCTAGGACGAATGGTTCGTCTGTGTACCCAAGATTGTTGAGATCCACTGTTGTCATTCCGTACTGCAGGTCTACCTGTATCCCGCCTCCTGACAGATTGACCCATTTGCACCGAAACAAAGGGACCTTAAAATCACGTCCATAGTCAAGTTCCCATATGTCCTCTATGTAACCATAATATGTGTCCTTTGCCCTATTGGTGTTTGCTGCATCAAAGCGGACACCACTATTTTGGTTGGTGCTCTTTTTATCTTGGGTGATCGTGTAAAATGTATTTCTATTTATCTCGTACCCTTGGAAAGTCAATACAGTCAAAGATGGTGTCCTGGCCAACAAGTACAGCTCATCTCCAACAGTGGTGTTACCCATGAGATGTGTTTGCAACCAACCGCCGAAAGTCCCCATGTGTTCACGTGTAATCCAGTCGTCAGACTGCTCCGGGTGTTTGGAGCGTAGAATATTCTTGTGTTCATTGATATACGGGGCCACCAAGGTAGAATTCTGTAGAACTGTGTAGTGTGCTTGCGCCCAAGAATGCTCGTCCCTACATATTATTGAGTTCGGTCCTAGCGTGCCTTTTCCACCCAGTCTCCCCTCATGCCGCGATTCAGGAACACCAATCGGCTTAAGGTCAGGAATAAAGTCAACACAAAACTCAATGACCTCCTCTGTTTGATGGCCCGTGGAGATGCTTCCTTCTGGCCTAGCACGGTTACGAACATATTTCTTTAAGACTCCCATGAACCTCTCAAAGGGGAACATATTGTGTAGAAATACAGGACCCAGAATTGCAATCTCGTCGACTAGGTGAACTAGGACGTGCGTCATAATATTGAAGAAGGATGGTGGGAACACCAACTCGAAACTGACAAGACATTGGACCAAATCATTCTGTAACCTTGGTAGGATTTCTGAATTGATTACCTTCTGAGAAATTGCATTGAGGAATGCACATAGCTTCACAATGGCTAATCGAACATTTTCTGGTAGAAGCCCCCTCAATGCAACCGGAAGCAGTTGCGTCATAATCACGTGGCAGTCATGAGACTTTAGGTTCTGGAATTTTTTCTCTGCCATATTTATTATTCCCTTTATATTGACGAGAAGCCAGACGGGACCTTGATACTGAGCAGGCATTCAAAAAAGATTTCCTTCTCTGCTTTGGTAAGAGCGTAGCTGGTAGGACCTTGATACTGCTTTGGATGCATGCCGTCTTTTTCATTCATACGTTGCTGGTCCTCCCGTGCCTCCGGTGTACCTTTGGTCTTCCCATACACGCCCAAGAAGCCTAGCAGGTTCACGCAAAGATTCTTCGTCACGTGCATCACATCGATTGCAGAGCGGACCTCTAGGTCTTTCCAATAGGGTAGGTCCCAAAATATGGATTTCTTCTTCCACATGGGTGCGTGTCCGTCAGCGTCATTCGGAACAGATTGTCCGCCAGGACCCTTTCCAAAGATTACATGTAAATCCTTGACCATATCAAGTATATCATCACCAGTACGGAGGACAGGCTTCTTCCGGTGATCTGCCTCACCTTTGAAATGCTTGCCTTTCTTTCTTAAGGCATGCTTCGTCGGAAGAAATCGACGATGTCCCAGGTACACATTCTTCTTACATTTATCCAAATATATACTTTCGGTCTCATCTAAACAGTGCGTGCATGCGTGGTATCCCTTATTTGTCTGTCCTGAAAGGTTACTAAGAGCAGGCCAATCATTGATGGTTACAAACAGCAACGCTCGTAGGTCAAATTCCTGCTGTTTGTGCTCATCCCACACACGGACACCTTTTATGTCCCACAGCTGTAAAAGTTCTTCAACTAATGGCCTTAGGTACACATCAATGTCGTTGCCGGGTTGCTTAGGGCCTTGGATGAGCACTGGCATCATAATGAACTTCCGCTTCATGCACAACCAAGGAGGAAGGTTATAGATACATAGAGTCACAGGCCAGGTGCTATGATTGCTGCTCTGCTCCCCAAAAGGATTAATGCCATCTGCACTTATACCAAACCATAAGTTCCTTGCGTCACCTGCAAAGTCCGGCCACTTTCTCTCGATTTTCTCCACTGCGACCCATCAGCGGGTACTCTCAACTTCCCGTCTTTCTTATGGTCTTCTTTGTGCCATCGCAACAACTTGGCATGCTCTTTGTTTCTGAACAGACGTTTCAACCGTGGTATTATAGGAGCATACCACATTACCTTGGCAGGAACCCTCTTCCTGGGGCGCTCGCCCTCAACATCACCAGGGTCATCTCGTCTGATCTTATACCGCAATGCACCGCATACCGGGCATGCATTCAAATTCTCGTACTCCTCACCGCGGTAGAGGATGCAGTCATTAGAGCATGCATGTATCTTCTGCACCTCTAATCCTAGAGGGCAGAGAACCTTCTTTGCTTCATACGTACTATCAGGCAATTCGTTATCCTTTGGAAGCTTCTTCTTCATTATTTTCAGTAGCTTCCCAAATCCCTTGTCGGATAAACCATTCTCTGCCTTCCATTGCAGCAATTCCAGTGCAGTACCGAGCTTTGTGTTGCCATCTTCGCAATTTGGGTACAACCCTTTTTTGTGATCCTCTAACATGCGATCAAAATTCAACTTCTCCCTTTCACTTTCGCATCCTCTCTGTGCATCAACAATGACCCGGCGAAGATCATCATCGGGCACATCTGGTGCCTCTTGATCTTCAGCTTCCCCCGTTGCAGTATCACCGTATTCAGGGAACATATGATAGTTGTCATCATCCTCTTCTTCTTCAGTGTCTTCCATCATAACCCCTCTTTCTCCGTGCTTGGTCCAAACATTATAGTGGGGCATGAAAACCTTCTCAACCAAGTGGAAGTGAAGGGTTTTCGAGGAAGAGTAATCCTTCGTATTCCCACAAACAGTACATGGACAATACATAAAACCATTCTGCTTTTTTGCCTCAGCCACTTCGAGAAAATTATGCAGGCCCGTAATGTACTCGGATGTGCGTCGGTCACCGTACATCCATTGCCGGTTCATCTGCGTGCATTATATAATTAAGTGTATCAAAAACCATTACAGAACATCATGAATAGAGAAATGACCAAATTAATACAAGTTCATCATCACATTAAAACCAAAGTACAGTAGTGATCAAATGTTATTACTGAAAAAATAAATACATAAAGTTCATACTTAGTTCTCATAGAACAACATACATCTCTCTAGAGCATCTAATTAAAACATACATTAAAACTAACATACAACTATGTAAAACATTTAAATGCAACAACAAATGCGATCAAAATCGCAACTAAGGTAACAATTGATCCAACAACATAATGATACCAAGCCTCATTATCAATGGCATATTTTCTAATCTTTCTAATCTTCAAGCGCATTGCATCCATCTGGATCTTGTGTAGATCGACGACATCGGCAACATGCAACTCCAATTTCATCTTCTCTTCTTCAATTCTTTTCAATTTTTCTTTTAAATAATTGTTTTCTTTTTCAACTAAATTTAACCTCTCGACAAGAGGGTCGGTTGGAATTTCCGGTTCACATACCTCCTAGATAAAAACATCTATGTCACGTTGGTCGGCATAATTGTCATAAACACTAAATGAAACAAATAGTTATAAAAGATAATATACCACATCCTAATCATAGACCGGACGAGCGCCGACGGGGGCGGATACCAAAACCATGGCACTATATAATAACAAACAATAATACAAGTAAGAAAATTATACAAGTAGCTATCTAAATCATACAAGTAAGAATTTTTTCTTTTAAAAAGAAGATAAGAACAAGAGGCTCACCACGGTGGTGCCGGCGACGAGATCGGCGCGGGCGATCGACGGCGATGAGGACGGGGACGGGGACGGGACGGCACCCTACACATGTGCAAACTCTAAGAAGTTAATTTGAGCTCAAATTGTGCATCTAAATCAAAAGAACTCCCACATACACACCTCCACTAAAACCCACAAACCACTCTACTTCTAGAGCATTTGAAATGAGTTAAACTAGCAGTGAGAGATGAAATGATGAAGTTGCTAACCTTTTAGAACACTTGGATTGTTGGTGCACCGCCAAACCTAGACAAATCTTGGGGAAAATGTAGTTTGGAGGTCGAGCTTAGAGAGGAGAAAGCTTAAGTGTGGCTCGGGCATTTCATCAAACACCTCATGTGCATAGGAGGTGAGAACAGAGTAGCACACACCTCCCACACGCCGGCCGGCCAAAAAACAGAGGAGTGAGCGCGCAGGGGCGAACATATATATAGGCATCTTTTTAGTCCCGGTTGGTGTCTAGAACCGGGACTGAAGACTGACCTTTAGTCCCGGTTCCAGACACCAACCGGGACTAAAGGGGTTGCGCCAGGAGCGAGGCCCTTTAGTCCCGGTTGGTTGCTGGAACCGGGACTAAAGGTCCCAACCGAACCGGGACTGGTGGCTGCCGAGGCCCGGCCGGCGTCCTGGCCGCTCGAACCGGGACTGATGCATGCATTAGTCCCAGTTCGTAAGTAGACCGGGACTGTTGCTCTGATCTGGCAAAAACCAATGCCCTGTTTTCTACTAGTGTAAGAGCTACTCTTGCTTGGCCACCATGTACACGACCTCTGAAATGTTTTTGTAGAGGCACCCTCTGTAATTTTTTAGAGGGTACGGAGGCTACATGCAAATACAGAGTCGTCGAAAGTGCAACCTCCATAATTTTCTCCCTCCTATCTCTCAACATCACACACTTAAACATTTCCAACCAAATCATCATTGGCTCCAAATGAATGAACACAAAATGAAGTATCATTCACACATTTAACCGACATGTACAAATCATATGTCATCGTCTCCCATGTGTGCATCGTCTCCTCCTTCCGTGTGTTAACCGCTCCAAGCCATCCTAAAACGAATGATTACCGCTTGCCTCTTCTTCCAAAATGTTCTTGGTTGTCATCCATGACATTTGGATCTAACATCATCAACCAGTTGTCCTCGACAACCTTCCATTGTGACAACCGATTGTCCTCAAAGTGAAGCCTACGCGCCTCCATCTCTTCCTTGCACCTTTTACTTTCGTGCATTTGTTCCCACCACACATTCTTCTCTTCTAGCATCCTCTCCCCCAACTCCATATTTTCTTGTTTCCTCTTCTATGCCAACTCCTTCACTGACTTCATCATCTCATCAACATGTCTCTCATTGCCTCCACGACTCCTTGTCTGTTGAGCAACCCCTTCGATCTCCTCCTCCCGTCGCGCATCCACACGCTTGATGCCGGAGTGGGACTTCTAGGCCTCCTCTCCTCTCCATCACCATCATTTTCCTATCGTCACCCGATTCCAGAGAGGAAGATGTACATACCTCGATTTTTCGAAGGAGCGTCCTCATTCCTTGTGTTCAAATTCTCGTTGCCCTCTCATCCTTTCCAACAATGTCGGTGGCCAAATGCTTTGCCCTTCTCTTTGGGAAAATTCTTGTACCTTTCTTGGGCTATCCCATACTACAACGTCCAAATGAGCAATGATTTGAAGCTAAAATTTATAGGCAAATATGGTGTTGAAAAGAAGATAAGAGTGCTCAGATATTCGTTAATGGTGACACTGCTAGGAGTCGAGTTCCCCACTTGCTCCAAACAACCAACCCAATGGTTGTACATATCTTGAATCACACGCCATCGATTTGTGAGAGATCTGTGGGGGTACAGTTGGATTTATAGCGAAGGTGATGACAAAACCATCTTCGACGCATTTCCAATACTTTGCACTGGTTTGATTTTTTTTCGACGACCACATCCATAGTGATATCTTGTCATGCCAACATCAGAGCAACTTCCTCTTTCTTGGTTTAGTTTGCAACTCGGACTACTTTCTTCCTAGAAGCTTGTGAGGCCTGGAATTTATCCAATTCGGCTTGTTTGCTAGCATCATCCAACCGCTCAAAGTGGTGAACTGACGTTTCATCAAGAGAGCAATCTTGACTACCCAAACCTGGCTCGTCATTTGCCTCCACCGAATCACCCATCATACTCGTCAAGAAGGATTCACTATTAACCAGAGATCCTCCTAAATGCATAAAAGTGATATCAAAGCATCAGCAGACACAAACTATTGCACAATTTCTACCATTGTCCCACTATTACATTGCATCTTAGCATACAAATACATAGAAAAAGGCAGCCAATTCATCGTATCACCGAATGCTTTGGAGTTCATAAGTGCCACTTCTTCGCCAGCCACTGGGATGAAGGGAGGAGGGGGAGGTAGCCACCTTCTTCCTCTGGTTCATATTTGTTCTTTGTTGTGTCATGGTTTAACGACTTCAGCGGGTGGCCGGAGGACGAAGTCAACGTCGCTAGCAGGGTCGTCGGCGACATATTTGATGATATAATGGCCTAGGAGGTGGTCATCTGATGGTGCCGGTGTGGGATTTGTGGAAGGAGCAGAAGGCAAGGCACGTCGTCCGAATGCGAGGGTAGGAGTCCATGGTGTTGCCCTGCGGGCAGCCAGAGGCAGTTCTATGATGATGCAAGGGAGGTGGCATCGCAGACAAGAAGAGCAGTGTGTGGAAAAATGTTTTTCATGCCAAATCATTATTGGGATGGAGTGCACTCCAAAATATCCCCCCAACCCAGCCTGCAAAAATATTTACGATAGAGTGTGGCATAACAACTCTGTTAGACCGATTTTTTAAAAATCATTATAGGGACGATTATTACGGTGATTGGCCTATTTTGAAGACCTTGCTAAAAGTTCTCTAACAGGGTCTACGTTCTTTTCCTGCTAGTTGGCAATCTCTTTCTTATAGACGTTCTTTTCTCCTGGAAGCCGACATTCTACTGGCAGTGAGATGTCCATTTCCCTCTAGAGCTGGGAGCACAAGAATTTTCTCCGGTGATCTATTACCACCTGCGAGGAAGGCATATCTATTTTAATTGTTGTGCACATAAAATCTAATTGCAAGAACCATAGCAAATCTAAGAAGGAAAGACATGGACTAGCTACTACTATAGGAGATGTCAAATCCGACCTACATTGGGGGTGGGGGGATATCAGGTGCTTCTGAGCCTCCCGTGATCTAGTGGTACGTGCCCACATGGGTCGTTGGATCTTAGAGCCAAGGGTTGGGAACAGAGCTATAGGAACTACATGTAATTACTGTACTCAGGGGGGTCTGCGAAATTTCCAAATATCCTCAAATGACTGTTGGATCTCAGGTCCAATGGTCGAGCTCGCACTGCATCATGAGAGCAGGCTCCCTTGGAAGCACCTGATATTTTCACCTACATCGGGGTGGACATCGTTTTTCTTCTTCTTCGAGTTCCTTTTGACTTCACTTCCGTCACCAAGATCCTCATTTCCACCCCCTCCTCCCTTTGCACTCATCTCTAGATCATCATTCATTTCTGCATTGGAGTTCAACAGAAGAAGGGGGGGCAAAGCCTTCTATCGTTCCTCCTTCCTCGCTGCCGCCAGAGGACGCGGCCGGGCAAAGCCTGGCTTGCCTCGGCGGCGGCGGGGCATTTCACCTTCTCACGCAGGGCCTCTGCCACGAGGCGGCGCGGCTGGACCGGGAGACCACGATGGCGACGGTCGCGGTGGTGCGGCGGCGGATCCCCACGGTGGCGGCGCTCGGGACCGGCGCCGCACGATGTGCTTCGGGATGGCGGATTGTGCAGGCGAGGGGGTGGCGGCGGATTGGGATCCGTCCCGATCTGGCATCTGTCTTCAGCCGGCGGCGCGGGCTGTGGGCGGTCCTAGTGCTCTTCTCGCATCACTGCAACGATCTGCATGATCGGTCCTCCTCGATCTGGCCGTCGACGTGTTCCAGGACTGCTGCCAGAGATCTTGCCCAAGGATATCTGGATCGGATATAATCCGGTCATGCGCGTCCATATCAGCCTACGCGGCTCCATGAGGGTGCGGCGCGAAGCTCTGTTGTTTGTTGACACCATGGGACATGTCGGTATCTCGACTTTCATGGCGTAGACAGCGATGGAGAAAGTCATGGTGGCTGAGATCGAAGGATCAGTAAGGCGGAAGGGGCCTTGAAGGCGATGGAGTCAGCCAGATGTTTGATAACTTTCAGAAGCAGCAGTGACAAGTGGGGGCGGCAGCACTGGAGGATTTTATTTTTGGTGGTGCTCCTCGGGTGCCGAGTCGTGACTTTCAGGGTGAAAATCTAAGGCCCGACCTTCATTGGTTGTGCCTGGCAATTGCCTTGTTGAAGGTATTGTTTTGCGAGCTCGGACTTTCTCCAGGATGAAAACCTAAGATCTTGGATCGGGCGACGACGAGCTTGTGCACCGTTTCCTTCTTGAAGGTGTCGCTTTTGGAGACGTTTTATGTTTTTCGGGTGTTGTCTTTGGTGGTGGTATGTGTGTTGCTGCTGAAAGGAATTGATCACTGTGGCAAGACATTTGTTTTTGTTTTCTTTTCAGCCTGTGTGCATCCTGGATGTATTTGAGACATCATGTTGGTGCAGAGACTTCACTATATTAATATATTCTTTAAAAAAATGATCTAAATACTTGTATATTTCTTTACAGAGGGAGTACCAAATATTACTTGCCAGTGCAAAGAGGAGTCAGGAGACTCGCGACAAGAACTTCACGAGAGAAGGTTGCCCGACATAGTGGCCAGAGACAAGGCTTTAAGTAGGGTTTCCAAAAGAGAATTTCCTCTCGAATCACCATGTGAGAAAGCAGAGAAGTAGATCTCTTCAGATAATCGCCAACTACTCGCAATAATCACCCCTTTGAAATTATTTCCTTTCACCACGGTTTCATTTGGAAGAAAAGATTGCCTGTCGTACCTCCGTGTCGTTCCCCTAGGGATGCAAATATTCCCCCATGAAATATCCAGTAACTGAACATGTTTTTGACGCTTAGTAAGTGAACATGTGACAAGTAAAAGCAGTTGAACTTTCTTCTAATAAAAAGGCAATTGAACTTTGACGATATTTATTTAAGAAGTAAGATAAGAAGCTCTGTGCGGGAGCTTATGGCTTCTAGGTGCAACCAATGGGAAATGGTACCACGGGATATGTACAACCGTATTGAATGTCAGTCCAATAGTAGGTTATGTGTGTAGACATATATCTCTGTCCGTGCCGGTTGTGGCTTGTAATTATTTTTGGGTCGTACTTCGAAATTGGAGCTTGATACTTTTGAACTTTAATAAATATATGATTGTGTGCATCGCAATAATAGGAAGCGCTATCTTTTATAGCGAACAAGATATATTTAACTTTGTTGTTTGCAAACCAAAACTCCCTTTCATTTTTTTAAAGAATGAACGTCGGTTGATCCAAAGGATTCATAAGCATGTATGATTTCTTTATTTTGTCGAATAATTTCTTGAAATTTTAAATTTTATTTTGTTCACTATTTTCTTATTTTTTTAATTTTTAATTTGTACCATTTACATAGTTTTTCCTACTTAGGCCTTTTTTGGCTCACATGATTCTAAAAACACAGGAAAGGAAAAAAAAAACACAAGACTTTGATAGGAATACATGCATGTGTAAAACAGAGGATTGGAATACGTAGGAATTTTATCAATTAAGGTGTTTGGTTCACAGTAGTTTGGAAAAACACTAGAATCCTAATAAATTGATCAAATTAAAGTCAAACCAGATGAAAAGGTATAATTAGCATATTATTGTGCCACTAAGGATCTTGGTCTTGTTTTTCGCATGTAGGAATTTGAAAAAGATGTCCAAGTGGATGTTAGAATTCCTGCATTTTTCGTTTGAAATTGAGACCAAAGGAAAAAAAATATCCTTCAGATTTCCTTTGCTCCAAATGCATGAATAAAAGTACCATAGGAAAATTTCTTATTCGTATGTTTCTTCTCCACTTTTCCTTTGATCCAACCTTAAACAAACCATGAAATGGGGACATCCAATCAAAGGTAAGGTGACTTGCTCGGGGTGTTTTGGTGTCCTTGTTCTCCCTGCTCCTCCTGGTATTCCTATCACCCAAATGTTTGGTGTTCTCTAGATCGCATGTAACTCTAGGGTGTTCAACAACAACCTTCTCTGATTATTCAAGCAGTAAGGCCGCTCCCAATGCTTTGTCGTGATGACATCTCTTAACCAGAAACACCAGATTTTGCCCATAGCAAAATAATTAATGATGAGAGATATTGGAACCTTCTCTTATCTTAGATATAGTCCCAACACATGATCCTATTCATAGATCATAGAATCTTGTGTTATCATCCAATTATACTAAACAATCTCAAAACGAGTAGTGCAATAAGACCTTCCGCAGCGGAGGTATCAAAGTAAGTACCATGCAACCCCACACAATGCCAACTACTAGGCATATTGTTGAGTTGTCATAGTATTTAATGAGAAAAGAAAGAGTTGCCAAGGAATGGCTTTCATGGTATTCTCGGCGGGAAAAACCAAATTGAAACGCTATATACAAGTACTCTTCATGCTACTTTGTCCTCCAATTTTTTTTTTCTGAAGTCAATGGGAATCATTCCTTGGTGAAACTTTTTGTACGAGTACAATACTTGATCATATTTGGTTCCAAAAAGTTTCGTATTTTTTGACTTTTTATGCAATTACTAAATTATTTTGCGCATATAGGGTGCACTGGCACCCGAGAGCCATAAGTTCACGTCACAGGTGCATGATACTAGTATATGATACTCCATATTACGAACAATCTAATAAATATCAATCATATCTAGGATACAAGGCATTAGGATAGTTATATTTACACATTTAACTTGCACTAAGAGAAGGTGTGAAGTGTAAGAGATGGTATCCTAAAGGAAAATGAAGAGTGATGGTGTGAAAATTTTGCTGGAGCAGGAATCTGCCAGAAACAGTGTACACTAGGGGCTACCGCGTTGTTCTTCACCAGTGGGATTAATTATTTTCTCTCTAGCAGATTATTGTGGTCGGTTGTTTTGTTATGGTTTTATCCACGTTAGCATGGGCTTAAGTTATGTTCTGATGGTGTTTTTTATTCGTATAGCGTGTTGGCGGGCTGTTGTTGGAGACAATATTTGTTTCGAGAGAAGAATGGAGTTATTCGGTGTGTGGTTGTGGTGTCCTTACACTGCGCCCTCACTGTCCGTCGGTGGTGGTTGAGTGAGCCCCTTGAGAGCTCATATTCCACGCTGATACCATGGAATTGTTGCTATAACACTTACATAGAACGGTCCATGAAGCTTTCGCTCAGCTCGGCTCCCTTCTCCACTTGCTCGTTTAGTTTTTTCAGCCCGCTCCAAATGCTAGTTCAGAAAAACCTGCTATCATTTTCTTATTTGAAATAGTTCGCTAATCAAAAGATGTTTATGGATTTTTCAAAATCTTGCGAATTAAAAAATCATAAATTTTAGAAATGCTCAAGAATTTCAAAATGTTTGTGGATTTCAAATCTTGTTTGCGAATTTGAAAAAAGGTTTAAATTTAAAAATGTTCACAGACTTTAAGATTGTTCGTGAGCTTTCAAAATATTCACGTATTTAAGAAATGCTCACGAATTGGAAAATATGATCATGGGCCTTCAAAACATTCTTGATTTTTCTTAAATGTTCATGAAATAAATGTGAAAAAACAAAAAATTAGAAAAAGAAGTAAAATTACAAAACAAAAAAGATAAAGAGACAAAAGATGAAAAGAAAAACTATTAAAATCAGTAGAGACAAGAAAGAAAATTTTAAAAACCATGGAATACCTTCTAGAACCTTCTCAAAACCAGAAAAAATGACTGATGCATTACGGCTATATAAATGTTTTATATTCTCAAACAGTGATACACCCCCTTATAAGCGGGGGTCATAGCGACCCCCACAGCACCCGACGCACCAGTAGGCTCTAAATTGAGGTAGCTTAGTATCTCAACAGATAGATGTGGGCTCATTGCTTGGGGTGCACCTGGTCAGTTTAATCAGCTAATGTTTGTGTAGGGGTGTACTTATATGAAAACCATCAAGTTTGCGCAAATGCTCCCTTTTCAAAATATGATTTTCCACTTCATGTCAAAGAAAAAGAGATGATTTTCCACTTAATCAAAAAAAAAATTCTCACATGCTAATGAATTAAGTTGGTTTCTAGATTTCAACTTTCTTGAGAATTCCAATTCATCTGCAAGTTGTGCAGAAATAACAAAATCTAGCACTTTTTGTCAAAAGATTATTTGGTATTCTAGCTTTCCACCAAGACCTCCCACGAATGAATTTTTCTACAAAAAATGTTGGCACATGCTCACTTCAACATGTACACACCATATTTTATGGACGTTTTCAAAATTTATCAACCCAGTTTCAAGCTTGTGCTTGTTTGTTTCAAGAAGTGATAACATCGGCCTTGTATCATTGTGATGCACACATCCATGCTTATTAGGCCTTATACAATGCTAAGTGCTTAGGGAGGTGCTTAGAAAAATAAACCGGGTTTTTTTTGAAGCACCAGTGTCTATTTCTACAGGAGAGACGCCTAATTAAGCGTCTACCTTGTACAAATAAGCATTGGTGCTTAAGAAAAGTCTGGTTTATTTCTCTAATCACCTCTCCTAAGCACCTTGTATTGTACAAGGCCTTACTCCCTTTGTCCCAAAATAAGTGTCACTGATTTAGTACGGTACTAAATCAGCGACACTTATTTTTGAAAGTAGGAAGTATTAAAAATGTTCGAACCTTCAAAATAATCAAACAGGAAGACCACGACCGGTCGTAATTTTTTACATGACTCATTCACACAAAACACTCCAAATATCCTTTGTCGAAAAAGCAACTATCCCGACCCAACATGCTGCGCGTACTAGGCCGAATTACCAAACCCCGATCGACCCGGTCACGTCAGCGGCACGTATAGCGTGAGGGCCCCGAGATATCTAGCCTAGATCATGCTAACGACTTCTTGTCTGCTGCTTGTCTATGGAGATCCGGACGTGTCGTCTCCACTGCTCATCCTGAATCGCAGTACATGCATTTCTCCATCATCCGCTGATCAATACATTTACGTACTCCTACGTCTTTATTGATTGCAAGACCGCTTTCGGATATCCCAAAGACGCGTAAAAATGTGGAAGAGGACGCCGGAGACGAAGCCACGGAAGTTGATCAGAGCGAGTACAATAATGGGCTTATAGCCCGCTTACATGACACTTTTGTCTACGTGAAGGATAGAGATGTGAAAAAGTAAGAGAAGTGGGCTCTCATGCAAGAGCCTAACTATATGCACATTTCTAGACAAATACAATAAATGCTAAGAAAGAAAGAAAAAAGATAAAAAAAATACTAATATACTCCCTCCGTCAGTGTCAAAAGTGCTCTTATATAATGAGACGGAGAGAGTATTAACCAACCTTATAGCCCACACTATTGTATGAGTGACTATAGATAATGGCTATACATGACATGACACTTTCATATAGCCAGCAGCTGGCTATACTACTGACCACCCCGTAGCCAGCAGCCGCAACGGCCGGCGAAACATGAGAATCCGCGAGGTGTATCGACAGGCCGCCCTGCCTACGCCTGCGCTATTTTGTCCCAACGGCAGCCGCTCGATCGATGCGCCCGAATCAGCCGAAAGGGATATACCTCCCTCTCCGTCGAATAATTTCTAGTAGGAGTACTAGTATTTTTCTCTTTGCCGCACGTACGCACTTGTCTTAGGGATGGCAATGGGTACCCATTACCCACGTACCCTGCGGGTAAATCCCTATTAGGGTAAGGGCATGGGACAAAAATTTACCCTTAGGTATATAAATAGAGAAATCTGAAACCCATCGGGTAGAGCGGGTACGGGTATGGGATCATATACCCATACCCACATACCCATGTACCCATATATAAATCTATGTGAAATCAAAATTATCTCTACACTTTGTCGTGAATTTGTTAACTCAAAATGTATGACTATGACTATATGATGTTGTCTTGATGTGTTGTTCTTTACGAGAAAGTGATATTGTTTGTTAAATATGTTGTAGTTTGTGATGTGTTGTTGTTTATAAATTATGATTATATGTTGTTGTTTATGACTATGAGTTGTTCAAATTGATGCTTTGCAAACATGGGTAATTATACCCACGGGTACCCGTCAACCCTGTCGGGTAACAGGTATGGAAAAAAATTATATCTGTTGACGGGTATGGGTAAGGATGATGGGTAAGCTCAGGGAGGCGGGTAAGGGTATGGGGTGGCTCAACCCGTACCCAAACCCTGCGGGTGCCATCCCTACTTGTCTACCAGCGGCGTCCGGGCCCGCCGGTAAAGGCAGCTTTGCAGTGTGATGGGACGGCTCGTGTGAGGGAAAACAGTGAGGGAAAAGAGAAAAGAGAGAGGCTCAACAGCGGCGAAGCACTTCAAGCTTTTTTGCTTGTGAATGAGTTGAACACTTGGTGCCCGGAAAGAAAGGGATATATGATGCGATGCATGAACGCTTAAAGCTTTGTTTGTCGATTAACGAATGCTACGGATAGTGGACGACACATGATCAGCTAACAATTGGGTGATTCGTGATGTGCATATACACTGCGGTGGCGACCCATGAACAGTATTATGATTTGACCAAATCATCATCATCGGTGACACCAAAACCCATGGAAAGTTTTGGCGAGTGGGTCTCGTTGTGACGCAGAACTCGGCTTTGGCAAGGGCGTAGTACCTTTCACTTGTTAGAGCATCTCCAGTTATTCCCTAAAAAGCATTAATCCAGCAAAATTTGGTTTGAGAGATTAACATCTACCTAGTCCTTCCACTAAAACCGTAACGGCATCTCCAACACCGACCCTCAAACCACCCGCAACCGTTCAGACCGTGCGGTCCGGACGTGTTGTGCCATCCAACGCGGCCCTATATCAGTCCGCTCGGCGGTTCGGACACACTTTTTCCCATAAACTGGAGACAAACTAGGGGGCTCTGCGGGCGTCCGGACCGCTGCCACGCCCGCGTCTGAGTGCTCTGGCCCACCAAAAAAAAACCCACCCGCACCGTGTGCGTACCCGCCCGGCGCCAGCTGCCCGCATTTATGCCGCTCGAGAGCGGCCGCTTTGCATTGACGCCGGTGCAGAACGGACGCGACCTCTCACTGCCGGCATTGAAGCGGCACGCCGGCCAAGCGAGCGCCGCCCGCTGCACGCCCGGCTAAACACGCCTCCTCGCCGCATTCAAACAGACACAGACTGCCCGCCTTCCTCAATTAAACCCGCGCGTGTGCCGAGAAACCTACTTCAGCCACAGGTCCGTTCGCGAGCCGCTCGTCATTAAACACAACGCCGGTTGGCTCCGGCCATCCGCCCGCTATTTAAACGATGCCAAACGTCGGGAAAAAATGGCACCACACTCCGCTCCCATCTCCTCCTTGCACCATTTTCTCCATAATCTCCATGGCATCCGGCGAGCATGAAGAGGAGTTCTCCGGCATAAAAGCCGGCTGGGTGGCCCGTCGAGCCCGCCGCATACGAGCCAGGAAACTCTCCGCTCCACCTCCCTTGATGCTCCAGGCCACTGCATGCCATCTCGCGGAGGCAAAAGCTCCAAGCCAGTGCATCGTTCAGCAACTCGCCGCTCCAAGCCAACTCGCCGAGGAGTAGCGAGTTGCTCCAGGCCGGCACGCGGGGGAGCACGGTGGCACGGGCATCATGCCTGCCGTGGACGACACCGTGTCGTACCGCTTGTCCCGTGCCTGCGACCGCGCCATCCACCGTCAACGTTGGCGTAACCGCGCACTGCCGGCGGAAAAAGAAGCCGGCTTCGCGGAGATCGACGAAGCGGTGGACAACACGTCCACGCCCGCCGCCATCATCGAGGAGAAGTAGAATATGGGAGGCCGCCGCTGCTTGGGTCCCATGAAGGCCACCACTGATGCGATGCCGGCGTACACAGTCGGTGTCTTGCCCGGTCATAGGCCACCGTCATCCTCTTCCCCTCCGGCTGAAGCACATCCCGGCGGTGCCACTCCGATGAGCGACGCTGCCGAACATGGGGAAGCGAGCCGCCCTTTGCGCTGAAGCATATACCTCCGGGGCTCACGGAAGTTCGATGAGCGGGTTGCCGGACATGGGAAAGACAATGGAGATTCGCCGCAGCCGGCCGTAGACTAGTCAAGGGTATCCATGTCGTGAGAATGGATATCCGCCGGCGCCGGCCGTAGACTAGTTTTACCCTAGTCCGGTATAGTTTTTAGTTAAAAATTGTCCAAAATGTAATGAATTTTGTCTGGTTTATATGAAATCCGTCGTGTTTGCTTGAATTTCCTCCGGTTAGTTGAAACCTGGGTTGAATTGTATGTGGCCAGTGTTGGATGGCCGGCTCACGCATCCGTGTCCGCGGACTGGTCCACCCTATCCGCGGACAGATGCCAGAGCAAATTTGCGGGTCAGCATTGGAGATGCCCTAAGTGCCCTAAATATAGTTTTTTCCCCTAAAATCCCCCTAAGCAAATTTGCTTTTAGAAAATTACTTTTTAGTTAAAAAAAGAGGGAAAAGCTCATGACTAGGTTGGGCACGACAGTTGCTGCCCACCTCACCGTCGGCCGCCCGCCTTCCTCCCCTCATCGTCCGCGGCGAGTTTCCAATGAACTTTTTTTACACTTTTTCGTCTTTCTCTTTGTCTTCGGTCACGGCGACACTTCTCCCTGTCGTCCTCGGCCTGGCGGCGCTCCTTCCCTTTGTCCTCGGCCACGAGCAAAGAAATACGACACGCGTAGGAGCAGGTACAAAGGAAAAATATCAGGTACATGGAGAACACGTTCAAAGAAACATGGTTTTCATCACCGATTCCGATAAATCGTTGCGTTCTGAACCACACCATCATGCCACTAGGAGAAGCAAGAGGATAAGAACCCATTTGGACGAAGAGTTCAAACTATTGCCGTGGAGCACAAATTCCGTCTACTTTCTTGGCTCCTTCGTCGCAAGCGTAAGCCATACTCGGTGAGCCTCTATCAAATTATGTTTGTGGATCATATGTCGTAAGTTTTAGTGGGATCACACTACTGCAGGCGACTGCTAATGCGGCACATGAATCAGAGACCCCTCGACCAAACTGTGTGCGATGCATGAATCGCAAACGGTATCATAATAAAACCGTCACCAATAAGACGAACTGTGTGCGATGGCAGAGACATCAAGCACGATTCAGATTAGAACTGCGTGTGCGATACGTGGCATACACTAGATCCATATGAACTGTTTGCGATGAGCCAGAACAACAAAAACGGTCAGCCAGATCGAGGTGTGTGAGATATACGGCATACAGTTCACTGGGATGAACTGTTTGCGATTACCCAACACAATAGAAACGGTCAGCCAGATCAAGGTGTGTGTGCGATATACGGCATGCAGTTCACACGGATGAACTGTTTGCGATTATACAACACAAGAGAAACGGTTCAACTTAACAAGATGTGTGTGATACGCGGCAAACAGGTCAGTAATCAGAAATGTGTGGGAAGACGGATAACAACACAGACGATTCCTGCTAATAACCCATGTGTGTTGTGGGCAAACGCTTTGCTGGTATACAATTGTCAGCGATTGATGAAAACATCACTGACGGGTTCCCTAGTTTAGCCCCTGGGCAATGTGATTTGCTCTGTCGGCACAACATCTATGCTCTGTCTACAGAACAACAACATATATACTTATAAGGACATGATTGCATAACCAAATTAACATCCAATTACATAACTGACTACACACATAACATTTGCACACACCAAAGTAAACAATTACATGCATAATAAACTAGGATAAACGATCATATCTAATCATCATCTACTCCTTCTTGTGACGCTTGCCGCCGCTGCTCTGCTGGTGGCTCGATCCCTTGCCGATTGCAGGAAGGAGGCACTCCCTCATGTCAACGATCCGCCTGTGCATCTCGTAGCATGTGTACACGTTCTTGGCCACAAACTTGAGGTGAGATTCATCCAGTCTCCGCACCCAGCCACCGTGCCAGGCTGCAGGATTTTTCTTGGCACCACCCTTCATGTTTTCGTAGTAGGGGTCGATGATGGTCGCGGCGAGTTCAACCAGAGAGTCCTTCTTCGTGCTGCCCCAGACACTGTAGTGGCCACGGATGTCGACAAGCTTCTGGCAGGCCAAGCCCGAAAGCTCGAGCGCTTTTACATCGTCGGCGGTGTCCACCGTAGCGAACTTGTAGTTGGTGCTGTTGACAAACCTGGCAAAACGCTTGGAAGGCCTTGTGGCCAGGCAGTAGTGGTGGACGAGGACGTGATGGCCCACGCACAACTGGGCGACGGCAACCTTCTGATCAACCCCGGGACGACCGGCGGTGTACTGGAGGTCGAAGCCGACCACTTTGTACTTGTCATCGTCAGCAGGCAACTGCTCCATGGTGTTGATGGAGTCCTCTAGCACGGCCGGGTCGATGGTGTACACCACCGAGAGGTCCTTCCCCCTCACGTGGGTGTCCACACGATGCACACCGAACTCCATTGGAGCGCCGCTGGATATCCTCTCTTCATGTGTCGTCGTGGGTGTGCTTGTTGTGTTGTGGGGCGCGATCGAAAGGTTGAAGAGACTAAGGTTATAATGGCCATGGGAATAAATGAGGAGGCCGAACGGCCTGGAGTATCGACGCGCACGGATGGCAGTTGTTGCAGCGCGTAACTACATCGTGCCGCATGTATTAACTTGTGGTGCCCCTGCTCGACCGTGCACTAATCATACACACAAATGCACACGATCAAGATCAGAGACTCACGGGAAGATATCACAACACAACTCTAAACACAAATAAAAGTCATACAAGCTTTATATTGCAAGCCAGGGGCCTCGAGGGCTCGAATACATAATCTCGAGTCATACAAGCATCAGCGGAAGCATTAGCATCTGAGTACAGACATAAGTTAAACAAGTCTGCCTTAACAAGGCTGAGCAAAACAACGACACTGGATCGAAAAGGCGCAGGCCTCCTGCCTGGGAACCTCCTATCTACTCCTGGTCGACGGGCTCAACGTAGTAGTAGGTGCCTCCGGGGATCTCCTGCTCCTGGACTCCATCGTCTGATAGCAGCAATCGGGTAGGGGAAAAAGAGGTAGCAAAGCAACCGTGAGTACTCATCCAAAGTACTCGCAAGACTTACATCTGAACTATACTAAGTATGCATCGATATCAAAGGAATGGGATATATCTTTGGACTAAACTACAGAAATGCCAGAACAGAGGGGGAAAGGCCTAGCCTATCGAAGACTAGCATCTTGAAGCAATCTTGCAGCATCAGAAGAGAATAGTACACAACAGCATATAGTAATAAGTATATATTAGCAATGCCCTGAGATCCTTCCTCGACTACCCTGGGAGAAAGTGATCCCGAGAGCAGCAACACAGTTTAACATTGTAACAGTATCCATTCATAGTTGTAGTAGATCAGGATACAACTCCGAGCGTCCTGTTACCGTGGACACAGCTATTCGAATAGATCACTTCCCTGCAGGGGTGCACTACTGTTACCCAACACGCTCGATTACATCTGGCCGGACACACTTGCTGGGTAATACCCGGCCTCGGGTAATCGACACGGCGTAGTCCTACCTTGGCTCAGCAGAGAGGTCAGCACGCCGGTCTAAATCCTAAGTGCGAAGGGGTCTTGGGCCCATCGCCCTCTGCACTCCTGCAGGTTGCGTGGCTGGTCAGGGCCCATGCGCGACACTGTATAGACAAGTGACGTAACCAGCCCACCCCAACGGTCAGCCCGCCTCTCTGAACTGTGACATCTGAAGAGCTTTCGGGAGAAACGTACGACGTAGAGGGCCCCATTAAACCATTATCCCGCGTGGTGGTAGTGCGTATAGGCTAGCGGCCAACTCAGATCAAATACCCAAATCCGTTAGGCATTTTTTAGTAGCTCACAGAGACGAACAGGGTTCCTGTCGCTCCAACTTGGTAACACGCGGACCACCAGCAGGGACCAGGCCCACCTCTCTCCTACGTGGTATCCACCTGCCCTGTCGTTCCGCCATAATATCACTCGTGGGTACCCTTGGGTTCAACCCGTCTTGTTTCATTATCTCGCGGGCACTCTTGGAGCCGGCCCGACTTTAACAGTTTAAAAGTATTGCAGAAATGTAACATTTCCGTGATCATCACCCAGAGTGATCACGGCCCGATAACAAGCCTGGCAAACGGACGAGGGTGAAGGGCCAGCTGATGAAACATAACATACCTAACTAAGCATCATAGGATAGCAGGTAAGATATCCATAGCAGGCGACGAAATCGGGCTATGCATCATAATAGGAGCTATCGGAGCAACAACAGAAGCAATTCTAATGCAAGCAATAGAGAGAAAGAGTTGGTGATATCTGGATGATCAAGGGGGTTTTGCTTGCCTGGAAGCTCTTCTGAAGGGGTCTGGTCGTCGACGACGTAGTCGTACTCAGCAGTGTCGTCGGCAGTCTCGGGGTCTATCGGGAGAGAAGGAGGGGGAAGAAACAATAAATACACGGCAAACAATGCAACACAAATGCATGACATGGCAACATGCAGTGCTAGGGGTGTTCTAACACAGTGCTAGGTATTTTGGTCGGAGCGGGAAAACATCCGGGAGTGTTCTCCCAGCTCCGGGTGATTATCGGTCAGACGATCCAGAGGGGAAAGTTCCATGTTTATCATGTTAGAGAGGGCTGACAGGTATGTGGGTAGCGTATTCGTATTCGTCTTATTTTTCTGATCAGTTTTCATATATAAATTATTCTCATCTGAGTTACGGTTTATTTTATATGATTTTTCAAAGTTTTAAACATTTTCTGGAATTTGTTTTAATTACTAAATTCGAATTATCCAAAACAGTGCCAAAATCCTTTTTATACACAGCCTCAGCTAGCCCTAGTGTATGACCAGTGGGTCCCAGTGGTACAGTCAGCAGCTGACTGTGCAAGTCTTATTCGAAGGAATAGTAACCAGGGCCCCACCTGTCAGTTTATTAATTAACTAAATCATTTTTATTAGGCCTAATTAAACTACGTGGGGCCCGGCTGTCAGTCAGAGTCTAGGGTTAGACTAATTAGGGGTTAGGGTTAACTAAACACCGGCGGGCCCCACTGGTTTAAAACCAGCGCGCCGGCGATGACGTACAGAGGCGGCGGCGACGACCAAACGGGCGCCTCCAGCGGCCATTCGAGCGGCGGAGGGCAGGGATCGCCTCAGTGCGGAGCGCCGCATCCAATGATGCTTGCGGTGCAGGCCAGGGTCAACGGAAACGACGGCGGCGGCTATGCCCGACGGCGGCCGGAGCACGCGCTCGCGGGGACGACAGCTAGCGCACGGGAATGAGAGGGGAGAGGCCAGGGGGAAACTGGGTGCTCACAGCATTGCAGTGGAGGCTCGAGAAGGCCGGAGGAGCTCGGAGGGAGCAGATCAACGGCGAGGTTAGTGGCGGCGTACGACAAGGGGAATCAACGCGTGCGACGACGGTGGGGGTCCCCGGCTTCGATCCGATGGCGAGGGAGAAGGAGCGGTCCGCTGCGGACCTCCTGGTCAGCTCAGAACGGAGAGGGGAAGCCGGTGGCCGCGCGTTTTACCGGGGCACGCCCGTGGTGGCGTCGGGCGCCGTATTTCAGAGGAGAGCGACAAGGGAGGGAGGAGAAAACAGGGTTGGCTTCGTCTAGGGGCTCGGGAAAGATCTTTATCTGGCGCGGGGAGTCGTCGGATGGTCGACAACGAGCGATCTGGGAAGCGGACGGCGCGCACGCTTCGGCCGCGCGCCATGGCTTCTGACCAACGGGAGGAAGGAGAAGGCCTAGCCTGGCCGGGCCGAATTGCACTGTAGGACTTAAGCCCACTAGCACAGTGCCCACTTTCATTTCTCTTTTTCTTTTTCTGCTTTCTTTCTTTCTTTCTTCTTTTTTGCCTTTTCTTTTTGCTCCAAAAGACTTTTTTAAAATGTGCAAGTAGCCAATTCAAATATTAAGCAATGTCTAGTACTGCCACAAAAAGCTTGGGGGGTTAAAGGATTTCATTTGAATTTTATTTAAATGCAAATGGATTAAATGGGCTATCTTTATTACTGTTTTGGGTTGCTAACTTTCAAATGAGCAAACAAGTGAGGATGTTTTTCTTTACCATAATTACATATGAATTATCTCCTAAATCATGAACTATTTTTCATACAAGTTTGTGGCTTTTCAAATTTCACTTATTATTTGAATTTTGAATTGGAGTTGAATTATTTCTTAATTGCAGCTTTTAGGATATAATGATGATGACTTGGCATCATTACCCTGTGGTCACTATGGCTAACCACTGGGGGTGTTACAAATCTCCTCCACTAAAAGAAATCTCGTCCCTAGATTTTAAGAGGTCGAGTAAGGGGGAAAGGTTTGTCTACGAAATTCTAACGAGTCCTCTTGTTCTTGTTACCCTTCTCGAAGAAGTTGATCTTGTTCATTGATGTCTTCATTTTTCTGCTTCAGGTCATCATGATGAAGTCGTCATCCTTTCTTCGGGAACTCCATCGTACTTACGAATAGGGTAGGAGGGGAAACTTAAGGGGGTTGGATCGGTATAAGGTTAATCAACCGGGGTTGTCTCAAGGAATGAAGTACATGGTATCTCTCGAGTTGAAACTTAAGAAAAACATCGAGAGCAAAGTAAGGAGGTATAAGAAGTTTCGAACGGGTAGGCAAGCATTCGATGCCTAAAAAAACAGAGTGTGAATGGGGTTCAGAGTAACGGGAATAAGTATTACATCTGATACCAGAATAGATCATCTCTAGGAAGGTGGCTCGTGAATTACATACGAAGCCAAGCGTGAGGAATAATGTTGGACACAGAGATGTACAGGAGAGTCAGGTTTCGGTCCTGTGGAACTGTGGTTATTGTGGATTATGAGCAATGACATTTGGTGACATCTTGTAGGGTCACGATAGCAGGGTATGTCAGAGGATAGTTTGTCAGCTATGTTGGCAACAACGTTGGTACCAAGGGCGGGGGACGCAGTGTGACGCCCCTGCTCGACCGTGCACTAATCATACACGCAAACGTGCACGCTCGAGATCAGAGACTCACGGGAAGATATCACAACACAACTCTAAACTCAAATTTAAACATAAAACATCATATTACAAACCAGGGGTCACGAGGACCCGAATACATAAGTCATACACACAAATAATATCTGGGTACAGACATAGTTAGTCAAGTTTGCCTTAAGAAGGCTAGCACAAACAGCGATACAGATCGAAAGGCGAAGGCCTCCTACCTAGGGCCTCCAAACTACTCCTGGTCGGTCGGCTCAACCCAGTAGTAGTGACCTCCGGGGCTCTCCTGGTAGTAGTCTCCTGCGGTGGCGTCTGGCTCCTGGACTCCATCGTCTGATTTCATCAATTGGGTATGGGGGAAAAAGATAGCAAAGAAACCGTGAGTACTCATCCAAAGTACTCGCAAGACTGACATCAGAACTATGCTAGTTATGCATCAGTATCAAAGGAATGGGGCTGTATCTTTGGACTAAACTGCAGAATGCCAGAATAGAGGGGGGAGAGGCCTAGCCTATCGAAGACTAGCATCTTGAAGCATTTCTTGCAGCATCAGAAGAGAGTAGAGCAAGATAACATATATTAATCATAGTTCAGTAAAGCCCTGCAATCCTTCCTCGACTTCCCTACGAGAAAGCGACCCCGAGAGCGGTAGTAGCAATTTATCATTGTGACAGTATCCATTTGTAGTTGTAGCGGATCAAGATACAACTCCGAGCGTCCTGTTACCGTGGACACGGCTATTCGAATAGATAACTTCCCTGCAGGGGTGCACTACTGTTACCCAGCACGCTCGATTACATCTGGCCGGACACAATTGGTGGGTAATGCCCGGCCTCGGGTAATCGACACGAAGCAGCGTCCTACCTAAGCTCAGCAGAGAGGTCAACACGCCGGTCTAAATCCTAAGCACAAAGGGGTCTTGGGCCATCGCCCTTTGCACTCCTGCACGTTGTGAGGGTGGTCGGGGCCCAGGCGCGACACTGAATACACCAGTGACATAACCAGCCCACCCCAACCAGCTCGCATCTCTGAGCTGTGACGTCTGAAGAGCTTTCGGGAGAAACGTACGACGTAGAGGGTCCCATAACCATTATCCCACGTGGTGGTAGTGCGTATGGGGCCAACGACCCACTCAGATCAAATACCCAATCCGTTAAGCATGTTTAGTAACTCGCAGAGACGAACAATGTTCCTGTCGCTCTGACTTGGTAAGACATATCGCGCGGGTGCTCTTGGAGCCGACCCGTCTTTAATGTGATTCACTCGCGGGCACCCTTGGGGCCAGCCCGACTTTAACAAATTTAAGTGTTGCAGTAATGTAAACAGTTCCGCGATCCTCACCCAGAGTGATCACGGCCCGGTAACAAGCATAGCATACGGACAAGGGTGATGGGCCACCGATGAAGCAGTAGCATAGCTAACTAAGCATTATGGGGCAGCAGGTGGAGTATCAATAGCAGACTACAAAATCAGGCTATGCATCGGAATAGGAGCTATCGGAACAGTAGCAGGGGCAATTCTAATGCAAGAATAAGAGAGAAGGAATGGGCGATATCTGATGATCAAGGGGGTTTTTGCTTGCCTGGAAGCTCTGCTGAAGGGGTCTGGTCGTCGGCGACGTCGTCGTACACAGTGGTGTCGTCGGCAGTCTCGGGGGCTATCGGAAGGGAAGGAGGGGGAAGAAACAATAAACACATGGCAATAATGCAATAGCGATGCATGACATGTCTAAATGATATGCAGAGGTGTTTTACTGCCTACCTAAATGATTTAGTTAATTTAGGAATTTATTTGGAATTATTTTATTTAAGTTATGCACTATTCCTATACCGGATACGGGCAAAATGTCCCATGTTCGGTAAGTTAGAGGGGTGTGGCAGACATGTGGATAGGTTATTCAGATTCTACACATTTTTTTGATCATTTTTCATATATAAATTATTTTAATCCGAGTTACGGTTTAAAAGATATGATTTTCTAAAGTTTTTATTAATTTCTGGAATTATTTAAATTATTTAAATCCGAATTATCCAGAATAGTGAATGATGACGTCAGCATGACGTATTGATGATGTCAGCAGTCAACTGTGCGGTTGAACAGTCAAACCTGACCAGTGGGACCCACTGGTCAGTGACTGTTTAAACTAATCAGAGTTTATTTAATCTAATTATCCTAATTAGCAGGTGGGCCCACCCTGTCAGTGGCTAATTAACTAACTAATTTAATAAACCATTAAATTAACGTTTTAATTAATTATAAAATCATTTTAATCCGGCGGGACCCACATGTCAGTGACACGGGGCCAGCCTAGTCAGCGCTGATCGGGTCAATGGGCCCAGTGGGACCCAGGGTCAGTGGCCGAGCGGTGGGGCCCGCGGCGCCACGTCGGACGCCGGCCACCGGAGTCGCGCCGGAGCGCTCTCCGGCGAGCCCGAGCGGCGATGAACTCCGGCGAGCTCGGGTTTCTCCTGTGGTGCATCAAATCGAGCGTTCTCGGGCTCGTTCGAACGAGAAGGAGATGCCGCGTCGATCTAGCCTATCGGTGCGAGGCGGGGCGGCCGGAAACGAGTGCTACGACGGCGACGGCGGACGGCGACGCTCGGGCGAAGTCGGGATCGATGCCACGGTGCGCGCGCGAGCAAAAACGGTGGCTTAGCGAGGCCTACGCGGCGCGGCGAGTCGAACGAACGCATGCGCATGACCAAATGGTCGCCGGATGGTCGCCGGCGACGAGGTCAGGCGGAGGCGAGCTCGGGCGTGCAAAATGCGACGAGTACAGAGGTGGATCCGCACGGGGAAGAGGAGGAGAAGACGGCGAGGCTCACTAGGAGCCTGCAGATGTGCAACGGTGAGCTCGGGGGAGGCTCGGGGCGGCGTATTCGACGGCGACAGCGACGGACGGCGTCGGGGAAGAAGAGGTCGAGGGCGTCGCCTGGGTGCTTCCCCGGGCAAATGAGCGGGCGGAGGCGGTGAGGTCGAGCATGGGGAGGACGCCGGGCCGGTCAGAACGGCGAGAGGAGGACGGAGGGCGCGGGATCGAGCGGCGACGGCGGAGGAGCTCTCGGGCGAGGCGGGGGAGAGAGCTAGCGGGCGAGGGGGAAAATATCGGGGGCTGGCTAGGGCTTGCTGAGGGGGCGCTCTTATCCTCTCGCCCCTCCTGTAGCAACGCGGGGAGCAGGGGATGCGGTTGCGACGGCTCGCCGGAGTCGGGCGCGCGAGCGACCGAGGAGGAGCAGTGTGAAGGGGAAGGCAGGGAGGTGGGCTGGGCCGCGGCGGCTGACTAGAGCCCATGTACGTTGGCCCTTTTCCTTTTTCTTTCTTTTCTTTTTCTATTTTTCCATTTTCTTCTCTGTTTTGCAATTAGTTTAGGTTCAAATTGATTTTAGTAAAATATGTGACCTGGCCCAATAATTAACATGCAATATTAGCTAACACCAGAAATTGGTTTGGAGCCCATATGTTTTCATTAGAATTCTAATTAAATAAAAAGGTATTAAATGTTGCTGATTTGGTTCTGTTTTAGGATGTTATGGTCATCTATCTAAATCAATTAATGTGGATCATATTTTTATAAATGCTTCTGGATTATTTGCAATATTATGAACATTTTGGTTTTCACATTTGAACAACTTTTATTTTCACTTTAAATTTGGATTGCAATTTGAATTGGAATTTGAAATGTGATATGATGCAAATGATGAACAAGCACTGCTAAGCAGGGTGACATGGCATTATCAAGAGGTGATTACTGTAGCTATTACATGGGGGTGTTACACGCAAAGAACCATTTTCCTGCTCGCAATGCGAGGTGGACCATTAGGCAAAGTTCTCGTCCACCGGCGGTTACCGGAATGTCATCTACAATAGTAACAGGGTCTTCCTGACAGAGTTGTACACCAAGGTGTTTACATATGTAGAAAATTACTACTGCTTAGATCATATAATTTAAAGAAGGTTAAACAGACCAATGGAAAGGAAAATGTATTTATACACAAGAATTAGAAGTTTATCCTTTCCCAAGGACAAGCAGAATATGATATCCATGACAGGATAGCAAGTACTTAACCCTTTAGATAAAGGGGCGAGGAAAATTCATGACGTTACCCATACAACTGTGTCTGGATAATTGATCAAGAAACGTTTAGTATTGCGCTCCCAATGTTCTTGTTGATATTCGGAGTACCACAGTCATGCTTCGGAATAGCAATGATATGGTGTTTTAAGTAAAGGCTGGGTTTGGAGAACATAAGAATTACACAAGGAATAATTTCAAGAATAACAAGGAACTCAAGGTATAACCAAATCATGACCAAGTTTGTGTTGAAAGGAAAAACAAGGATGTTGCCGATGACAACACAAATTATCGAGGGGCAAAGATGGTAATTCTCGTCATGAATTCAATTCACATTTTGGAAGGAGTCAGATTGTTGACGAAGATCACAACACATTTTACCGAAATGTTACATGAAGATGTAATTAAACAGCGACGACATCAAACAAAGGAATGGTGAAGCGGAAAGTTATTGGGTCCACAGATAAGATGCAAACTCAGAATCGGCGTTGCTTTTCAAGACAAACAACATGATGTTGAAAACTCGAGGTAAGCTTTGCTCACGGTCTGAATAATTCGTGCGCCCAAGAAGGACGAGGTAGCACGGTCTAAGGTAGCATGATAAGGATGTAGTCGACAGGCTAGCAATGACAAAATTGAATATTAAACTTCCCAGCAACAAATTACTAGGAGTAATGAACTACAGTGTGGATTCGAGTCACTTGTCAGAGTTCTCAAGTGACGGACAATGCAAACCTGCGGAGTGACTAAAATGGGAGAAGCATTATTCCAACAAGAATTCATAAGAGGTAGTGCGATGGCACGATATTCTCGAGATACCAGAGGGTAATATTCAAGGGTGGAACAGAATAGAAACCGATCTGGATCGTTGAGCTGCGGGCAGCGGATAGTTTAACCTTGTCGAAAAATAGACGAGGCACGGGAATGGATTCCTTTCAGATATATCGAATAAGGACAGCATGGTCGGAACCATAACTGCAAGGGATTAAATTTTAATGATACCGAAAGAATTATTCAAATGATTAAATATTTTACAAGAAGCTTCTGTGATGGTCTACGTCGTTTCCATGGGCATGAACACAAAGTTCAAGGTCGACTCCTACTTCTTCAATGCATAACCTTTCATTCACTTCTTGTTTTCAAAGGAGTTGTAGTGTTGAAATTTTATCTGACAGAACGCCAGTAGAATATAACCCGCATACTTCCGGGTGTACACAGATTAGGGAAGGCATAGGTTCAACCCGTCGGGGAATCTTAGGAACATATACCACAAACTTCAAGAGTAAATAACACAAGCTCGAAAGCAGAGCATGGTTAACAAAACCAAAGGATACAATTTACCAAAGGCATTATGTATCAAGGGAAGATCTCACAAGGTTTTTTAGAATATGCAGAAACGGTCGGATAATAATCCACCAAAGGGTCTGGCGGACCACAAAGGATCTGATGTGAGTATCGGTACTCAACCAGAAGAAGAAAGTATGCAAAGGCATCGAATCATAGTAACATCTGAATTAATTGAGGTATAAACTACAAAAGGAACTACGATTTCCAATTCGGGAGATCAGAAGCAGATGCTCTGACCAAGGATGGATAAGTTGAATAGACTTATATGGACAATCAATGAAGGTTTGATTTGTCGAGATCCAGCTCATGTCCAGAATGACGTCTGAGCCAGAAGGACGAATTCTTGGAATCAACTGATAATAGCGAGTATTCGCGACCATATTGAATCGAGGAACTCAAAATGATAATGGCAAAGGATGTTAACGAAGATTACTAGACATATGGAATTTACCATAATGCAGACATGCAAGACTTTCCAAAGCAATAGGTTGCCGAGGATTCTCGAAAGATCGAATAGTATTTTGAAGAATTTTGTGAAACACATGAACAACTAGGGATGAACGAATCCCCGGTAAGTGTGAGGAATTATTCGTAGGTGTATTCATGCGAGAGGGAGCTGCAAGGCAGTAGGCACAAGGGTTCTCGGAACAACGGAGAGTATTTTGGGGCATCTTGTAATAACAAGAGCAATGGGGAATAATTGTATGAATGACAAGGATGTGTAGTAATCCATAGGGATTTATCGGTGGTAGGGAATTGCAAAGACAGTGGGCACAAGGGTCTCGGGAAAACTTTGAAGAGTATCTTCAGAACCTTTTGGTGAATCAAGCGATCATCTGGAACGAGGGGCTCTCCGGGAGGAAATAGTTACAAGAACCTAAAGTTAGAGTTAGTAAAACCTTTAAACCGAATAGAAGAGAGATCAGAGTCCCAGAGTAAAGAAGAGGAATAAAAGATCTTAATCCCATCCATTGGCGATGTGGGCCCGTAATCCGCACAACAGCGTTAGTAAAATAGTTTTTCAAAGACTAGACTCAACTTTGGCCAAGGAGTTGGAAAGGGGCTTCCTACAGGCAGTTGGCTCTGATACCAACTTGTGGCGCCCCTGCTCGACCGTGCACTAATCATACATGCAAATGCACACGATCAAGATCAGAGACTCACGGGAAGATATCACAACACAACTCTGAACACAAATAAAAGTCATACAAGCTTTATATTACAAGCCAGGGGCCTCAAGGGCTCGAATACATAAGCTCGAGTCATACAAGCATCAATGGAAGCATTAGCATCTGAGTACAGACATAAGTTAAACAAGTCTGTCTTAAGAAGGCTGAGCAAAACAATGACACTGGATCGAAAAGGCGCAGGCCTCCTGCCTGGGAACCTCCTATCTACTCCTGGTCGACGGGCTCAACGTAGTAGTAGGTGCCTCCGGGGATCTCCTGCTCCTGGACTCCGTCGTCTGATAGCAGCAACCGGGTAGGGGAAAAAGAGGTAGCAAAGCAACCATGAGTACTCATCCAAAGTACTCGCAAGACTTACATCAGAACTATACTAAGTATGCATCGGTATCAAAGGAATGGGCTATATCTTTTGACTAAACTGTAGAAATGCCAGAACAGAGGGGGAAAGGCCTAGCCTATTGAAGACTAGCATCTTGAAGCAATCTTGCAGCATCAGAAGAGAATAGTACACATCAACATATAATAATAAGTATATATTAGCAATGCCCTGAGATCCTTCCTCGACTACCCTGCGAGAAAGTGATCCCGAGAGCAGCAGCACAGTTTAACATTGTAACAATATCCATTCATAGTTGTAGTAGATCAGGATACAACTCCGAGCATCCTGTTACCATGGACACGGCTATTCGAATAAATTACTTCCCTGCAGGGGTGCACTACTGTTCCCCAACACGCTCGATTACATCTGGCCGGACACACTTGCTGGGTAATACCCGGCCTCGGGTAATCGACACGGCATAGTCCTACCTAGGCTCAGCAAAGAGGTCAGCACACCGGTCTAAATCCTAAGTGCGAAGGGGTCTTGGGCCCATCGCCCTCTGCACTCCTGCACGTTGCGTGGCTGGTCGGGGCCCAGGCGCGACACTGTATACACAAGTGACGTAACCAGCCCGCCCCAAGGGTCAGCCCGCATCTTTGAACTGTGACATCTGAAGAGCTTTCGGGAGAAACATACGACGTAGAGGGCCCCATTAAACCATTATCCCACGTGGTGGTAGTGCTTATAGGCCAGCGGCCAACTCAGATCAAATACCCAAATCCGTTAGGCGTGTTTTAGTAGCTCGCAGAGACGAACATGGTTCCTGTCGCTCTGACTTGGTAACACGCGGACCACGACCAGGTACCAGGCCCACCTCTCTCCTAGGTGGTCTCCACCTTCCCTATCGTTCCACCATAATATCACTCGTGGGTACCCTTGGGTTCAACCCGTCTTGTTTCATTATCTCGTGGGCACTCTTGGAGCCGGCCCGACTTTAACAGTTTAAAAGTATTGCAGAAATGTAACATTTCCGTGATCATCACCCAGAGTGGTCACGGCCCGATAACAAGCCTGGCAAACGGACAAGGGTGAAGGGCCAACTGATGAAACATAACATACCTAACTAAGCATCATAGGATAGCAGGTAGGGTATCCATAGCAGGCGACGAAATCAGGCTATGCATCAGAATAGGACCTATCGGAGCAACAACAGAAGCAATTCTAATGCAAGCAATAGAGAGAAAGAGTAGGCGATATCTGGATGATCAAGGGGGTTTTGCTTGCCTGGAAGCTCTGCTGAAGGGGTCTGGTCGTCGACGACGTAGTCGTACTCAGCAGTGTCGTCGGCAGTCTCGGGGTCTATCGGGAGAGAAGGAGTGGGGAGAAACAATAAATACACGGAAAACAATGCAACACAAATGCATGACATGGCAACATGCAGTGCTAGGGGTGTTCTAACGCAGTGCTAGGTATTTTGGTCGGAGCAGGAAAACATCCGGGAGTGTTCTTCCAGCTCCGGGTGATTATCAGTCAGACGATCCGGAGGGGAAGGTTCCATGTTCATCATGTTAGAGAGGGTTGACAGGTATGTGGGTAGCGTATTCGTACTCGTCTTATTTTTTTGATCATTTTTCATATATAAATTATTTTCATTTGAGTTACGGTTTATTTTATATGATTTTTCAAAGTTTTAAACATTTTCTGGAATTTGTTTTAATTACTAAATTCGAATTATCCAAAACAGTGCCAAAATCCTTTTTATACACAGCCTCAGCTAGCCCTAGTGTATGACCAGTGGGTCCCAGTGGTACAGTCAGCAGCTGACTGTGCAAGTCTTATCCGAAGGAATAGTAACCAGGGCCCCACCAGTCAGTTTATTAATTAACTAAATCATTTTTATTAGGCCTAATTAAACTACGTGGGGCCCGACTGTCAGTCAGACTCTAAGGTTAGACTAATTAGGGGTTAGGGTTAACTAAACACCGGCAGGCCCCACTGGTTTAAAACCAGCGCGCGCCGGCGACGACGTACAGAGGCGGCGGCGACGACCAAACGGGCGCCTGCAGCGGCCATTCGAGCGGCGGAGGGTAGGGATCGCCTCAGCGCGGAGCGCCGCATCCAACGATGCTTGCGGTGCAGGCCAGGGTCAACGGAAATGACGGCGGCGGCTATGCCCGACGGCGGCCGGAGCACACGCTCGCGGGGACGACAACTAGCGCACGGGAACGAGGGGGGAGAGGCCGGGGGGAAACTGGGCGCTCACGGCGTTGCAGAGGAGGCTCGAGGAGGCCGGAAGAGCTCAGAGGGAGCAGATCGATGGCGAGGTTAGTGGCGGTGTCCAACGAGGGGAATCGAAGCGTGCAACGATGGTGGGGGTCCCCGGCTTCGATCATGTGGCGAGGGAGAAGGAGCGGTCCGCTGCGGACCTCCTGGTCAGCTCGGAACGGAGAGGGGAAGCCGGTGGCCGCACGTTTTACCGGGGCGCGCCCATGGCGGCGTCGGGCGCCATATTTCAGATTAGAGCGACGAGGGAGGGAGGAGAAAACAGGGTTGGCTTCGTCTAGGGGCACGGGAGAGATCTTTATCTGGCGCGGGAAGTCGTCGGATGGTCCACAGCGAGCGATCGGGGAAGCGGACGGCGTGCATGCTTCGGACGGGCGCCATGGCTTCTGGCCAGCGGCAGGAAGGATGTGACACCCCCGGCTTAATCGTGCACTAATCATACACGCAAATGCACACGATCAAGCCTAAGGACTCACTTGAAGATAACACAACACAACTCTAAACATAAATAAAAATCATACAAGCTTTATATTACAAGCCAGGAGCCTCGAGGGCTCGAATACATAAGCTCGATGTCATACAAGCATCAACGGAAGCGTCAGGTATCTGAGTATAGACACAAAGTTAAACAGATAGGCCTTTAAGAAGGCGGGGGAAAATAAAACACAGATCGAAAGGCGCAGGCCTCCTGCCTGGGTGCCTCCTATCTACTCCTGGTCGTTGGAGGGCTCCTCGTAGTAGTAGTAGTATCCAAGGGGGTAGTAGTAGTGGTAGTCGTCGGCTGGGGCAGCTGGCTCAGCAGGCTCCTGGGCTGCATCGTCTGTTGCAGCAATCGGGTATATAGGAAAAGGGAGATAAAGCAACCGCGAGTACTCATCCAAAGTACTCAGCAAGACTTACATCAGAGCTATTCTACTTATGCAGCATTATCAATGGAAGGTTGTATATGTGGACTGTTCTGCAGAAATGCCAGAATAGAAGGGAAAAGCCTAGCCTGTCGAAGACTAGCATCTTCAGGGTCTTGCAGCATTAGAAGAGTATAGATTAGTACATAAATATAGTAGTTGCAACAAGTATCAACATCGCCCAGAGATCATTCATCGACTCCCTGCGAGAAAGCAATCCCGGAGCCAATATATTCAACCCATTTCTAGTTGTACAAGATCGGGATATTCTCCGAGCGTCCTGTTACCGTGGACACGGCTATTCGAATAGATAAACTTCCCTGCAGGGGTGCACCAACTTACCCAAAACGCTCGATTAACTCTGGCCGGACACACTTGCTTGGTCCATGCCCGGCCTCGGCTGATCGACACGTCACAGCTCTACCTAGGTTCAACAGAGAGGCCAGCACGCCGGTCTAGATCCTAAGTGCGAAGGGGTCGTGGGCCCATCGCCCTTTGCACTCCTGCGTGTTGCGTGGGCGGCCGGGAGCAGACCTAGCCCCCTTAATACAAGCGCGGGCGTTACCAGTCCAACCCGGCGCACGCCGCTCAATCGCTGACATCTGAAGAACTTCGGCTGATACCACGACGCCGAGTACCCATATTATTCCCACGTGCTGGTTAGCGCGAAAAGGCCAGAGGCCTACTCAGATCACATATCCTAACCCTTAGTGCGATTGGAGTGCGCGGTAATGAGCAGAGACTCATGATCCTGTGACCCCGTCGCCCCGTCTCGTGGACTTACGACAAGGGCTAAGAATGCCCGGCCGAGCCACGTATTCATCTCTCGGGCACCCTCATGGTCAACCCGAATCCACATCTCTCACGGGTACCCCTTTGCGGCCGACCCAACTTTATCAAGTAACAGTAGTAAAGTCAAAGTAACCATGTGTCCAAAACATCGAGAAGGAATCCGAGGAATCACCCTCGTTGGATTCCCACCCGATGTACCCGTCATGGTGAACCCGGAGGAATCACCCTCAATGGTACTCACACTTGCGGGGTTGCACGACAGAAGCTTTATCGGAGGTGGTGAAAGAGGAATCACCCTCGGTATTCCACAACCGACTAGCTGTACTACAGAGGCAACATCAGGAGTGAGATAAGAGGTATCACCCTCGGCACTCGATGGTAGCTCTGCAGAGTCGAACAACTTAGGGGGTGTCAGGTATTGTGCTGGTCTCATCCCGTTTGATCACATCGATCGGGCACAGGTACTAAAGCGGGGCAACTACAGCAAGGAAGAGGGGCCACAGGTGATTTACCATCCAACCTATACTAAGCATTTTGGATAACAGGCAGGTATCAATAATAGTTACAAGAACAGGCTATGCAGCAGAGTAGGTAAATAGAACAGTAATTGCAGCAATTCTAATGCAAGCAGGAGGGAGAAGGAGTAGGCGATATAGACATGCGTCAAGGGGGGTTGCTTGCCTGGAAGCTCTGCGGCAAAGGAGGGATCATCAGAGGTGTCGTCGGTCTCCTAAGCTGCGTCGGTCTTGGGGGCTATCGGAATAGAGAGGGGGAAGAAACAATAAATAAAGGTAGACAAATGCAACACAGATGCATGGCATGGCAGTATGCAGTGTTAGTGGTGACCTAATGCATTGCTACAAGTCACAGACGAAACGGGATTTAGGCTGATTTCGGTATACTGAACCAAAGGGGAAAGTTCCATGTTCAGGTAGTTAGGAGTGATGGTCAAGCATTTTGACCACGTATTCGGATTCGTCTCGTTTTTCTGATCAACTTTCATGTAGAAAGTTTTTCGATCCGAGCTACGGTTGAATTTCTACGAATTTTCAAAGTTTTTAAACAATTTTCTGAAATTCCTGGATTTAATTTAATTATTCAAATCACATTATCCAGAATAGTTACGGGTGACATCAGCATAATGTCATCATGATGTCAGCGGTCAACCCAGCCGTGGCAGGTCAAACCTGACGGCTGGGACCCACCTGTCATACACAGTGGGTTTAACAGGGTTAATTTAAATTAATCCAGGGTTAATTATGGAAAGGGACCCACATGTTAGTGACTATTTAGCTAATCTAATTAAGTTTTAATTAAAAACGGTTTAGTTAATTTAGTTAACAGAGGGGGCCCACACGTCAGCGGCAGTAACCGCCACCTCAGCCACGTTGACCCAGTCAACTGGTCAACTGGGCCTGCGGGACCCAGTTGCCAGTGACTCGGGAGGGCCCCCCGGTCAGGCCACGTCGGCGCCGGTGCCGGAACGGCTCCGGCGAGCCTCCCGCGGCGGCAACCTCGCCGGAGGGGCTCGGGATTTCGTTACGGGGCTCCAAATCGCGCACCGTTTGGCTCTTTCAACCGGCCACTCCATCGCGCGTCAGATGGTGGCGGCAAAACGTGCGAAGGAGGCCGGCAGGGCCGCCGGCGTCGAGCCGTGGCGGCGGTGAGCTACGGGCGCGAGCGAAAACACGGCTACGGGGCCTCGCCGGTCGCGCTAACTAGCTAGGCGGAGGCAGAAGTGCTCCCGGAGCACAATGGTGCTACCGGACCGAGCCGTGGAGGCTCGGAAGCACGGCGACGGCAGCCATGGCGGCGGACAGAGCACGGAACGGCGGCGGCTTGGCAGAGGCACGCAGGTGAGCGGAAGAAGGAAGGAGGGGAAGGTGGAGCTCACCGAGTGGCTACGGAAAGCCGGCGTTAGATTAGTAACAGCAGCGAGCGCCGGGGATCGCCGGAATGCCGCGGTGGCCGGAGTCGTGGACGAGCTCGATTGCGTCGATGTGGAGCTTCCCGGCTCGAATGAACGGCTCCAACCGACGTAGCCAAGTGAGGCGGGGCTTGTGGACTCGGGGATGCGGCGAGGGAGGCTCAGGGGCCACGGCTGCGACGGCGGACGGCGACGTTCCCGCTCGGTGGTGGAAGAGGAGAGGCGAGCGAGGCGGGGAGAGGGATGGAGGAGTGGCGAGCGCAACCAGGGGGAGTGGCTGGGGGCGCCCTTATCCCCTCGCCCACCTGCCTCGTCGCGGTGGCGAGCTGCGGACGGTGCAGCGCACGCCAGGCACGGGGACGACGACACGGAGGGAGGGAGCAGGTGAGGGAGGCCTCGGTGGGCTGGGCCGGCCACTGAAGCGCTCGGGCCGTTAGCATAGTAGGTTTTTCCCTTTTCATAATTCCTTTTCTGTTTTTCTTTTTCCCAGTAGCTATTGGATTTATTTTTAGCCAACAAGTGACTTTGCAAAAATGTGCTTCTGGTCAAAACAAATTGTAAGGAATATTGTGCACTGCCACAAGAGGTTTGGGAATTATTTGAATCCATTTGAATTTTTCATAAATGGATTTGCATTTTAATTTGCTGGAATGGCACTGTTTTAAATGCTAATGCTCATTTTAGCAACATGGTGATGTTGTTTTTCTTAACAATAAATTGTTTTGAAATATTTGCTAAATGATGAACATTTTTCCAGCAACTTTTGTGCAACTCCAAAATTCACTCATAATTTGAATTTGAATTCAGAGAGGAATTTGAAATGAGATATTTATCCAACATGATTTATCATTGCAAATCACAGAAGTTTAGCATCATCATGATGGAACACTGTAGCTCATTTACAGAGGGGTGTTACAATTTTCCTCCTCTAAAAGAAATTCTCGTCCCGAGAATTTAGGAGGTAGAAGGAAATAGATCGGGGTATTCCTCCCGAAGACGATCCTCGCGTTCCCAAGTGGCTTCATCTTCAGTGTGGTTCGACCACTGCACTTTCCGGAACTTGGTTATTTTCTGGCGGGTCCGACGTTCAGCTTGATCGAGAATGCGGATCGGATGCTCCTTATAAGAGAGATCATCTTGTAAATCAAGCAATTCATGATCCACTGCTCGGTGCGGAGATTCCTTGAAGCAACGGCGAAGTTGCGACACATGGAAGACGTCGTGGATATGAGAAAATTACGGTGGCAACTCCAATTTATAAGCCACATGTCCACGTCTGGCGAGAATGCGGAAGGGGCCAATGTAGTGAGGAGCTAACTTGCCCTTAATTCCGAAGCGGTGAGTGCCCTTCATAGGAGTGGCACGAAGATAAGCTTGCTCACCAGGTTGATAGATCGATCCACAGTGTTTACGATCATAATTGCTCTTCTGGCAAGATTGAGCAGCTTTAAGATTTTCCCGGACTGTACGGACTTGCTCTTCGGCGTGTTGGATAACATCCGGACCAACGAGCGGTCGTTCCCCAGTTTCTGACCAATTCAGAGGGGTTCGACACTTACGTCCATAAAGAACCTCGAAGGGTGCCATTTTCAGGCTTGCTTGATAGCTGTTGTTGTAAGAGAATTCGGCATACGGGAGGGTTTCCTCCCACTTCTTGCCAAATGATATAACACAAGCTCGCAGCATATCTTCAAGCACTTGATTCACTCGTTCGACTTGGCCTTGGGACTGGGGGTGATAAGCTGAACTCCAAGTAATATGAGTTCCCATAGCTTGTTGGAAACTATTCCAGAAGTGTGAGGTGAAGAGGCTGCTACGGTCCGAACTGATCTCCTTCGGAATACCGTGGAGTGATAGAATCCTGGAGATATATAACTCTGCTAACTGACTAGCAGTGATCGTCTCCTTGACTGGCAGAAAGTGTGCAACTTTGGAGAGTTGGTCGACGACGACAAGAATAGCATCGTGACCCTTCTGTGACTTGGGAAGGCCAGTAATGAGATCCATTTGAACCATATCCCATTTCCATAAAGGAGTAGGGAGCGGTTGCAGAATTCCAGCAGGCTTCTGATGTTCTGCTTTAACGTGACGGCAAATGTCACATTCAGCAACATATCGGGCAATATCCTGCTTCATTCTAGACCACCAGTACCTTTGTCGGAGATCACGATACATCTTGGTGCTACCCGGATGAATAGACAGTGGTGTATCATGTGCCTCCTTCATGACCTTGTCAGTCATCAATTTGAACCGAGGTACCACAATGCGGCCTCTGAAATACAAAGTTCCATCTTCAGCAAGCGAGAAATCCCTGTACTTTTCAAGGTGAAGATCTCTTTTCATCAGATCAACTTCAGCATCTTTAGCTTGCGCACGCTTAATAGCTTTCTCAAGATCTGGCTGTATAACGAGGGTATTAAGAGAACCCTGTGGAACAATGTGAAGGTTCAGCTTGCGTAGTTCTTCATACAGATGAGGTTGAGCCCGCTGAACCATGAGGTTGTTACAATAGGACTTGCAGCTCAAGGCATCAGCCATCACATTAGCCTTGCCAGGGTTATATGAAATACCACAGTCATAGTCCGTAATCGTTTCCAACCATCGCTGTTGGCGGAGATTGAGATCCGGCTGAGTAAATAAATACTTCAAACTTTGATGATCAGTATATATCTCACACCGGTTACTGAGAAGGTAATGGCGCCACAGCTTCAATGCATAAATCACTGCAGCAAGTTCGAGATCATGCACTAGGTAATTCTCTTCATGAGGACGCAACTGTCGCGAGGCATAAGCAATTACTCTGCGCTCTTGCATAAGGACACATCCTAATCCTTGACGAGAGGCGTCGCAATAAATTACGAAATCCTTGCGAGAATCCGGAGGAGCAAGCACTAGAGCAGATGTCAGCTTGTCCTTGAGGGTCTGGAAACTTTCCTGACATTTGTTTGTCCACTCAAACTTAACGCCTTTGTGAAGCAGATTAGTCAGAGGCTTGGCAATCTTTGAAAAGTTCTCAACAAAGCGACGGCAATAACTTGCGAGTCCGAGAAAACTTCTGACTTGCTTGACATTCTTCGGAGGAGTCCAGTCAAGAATAGCCTGAACTCGTTATGGGTTAACAGCAATGCCATCCTTGGAAATCACATGTCCAAGGTAGGTTACTTCAGATAACCAGAATTCGCACTTGGAATACTTGGCATATAACTGGTGCTCTCGAAGCTTTTCCAGAACCAGACGAAGATGTTCAACATGTTCTTCCTTATTCTTGGAATAAACTAGAATATCATCTAGATAAACCATGACGAATTTGTCGAGGTAATCCATGAAGATGTAATTCATCAGGCGGGAGAACGTTGCTGGTGCATTTGTTAGGCCGAAAGACATAACTGTGTACTCATAAGAGCCATATCGAGTAACAAATGCAGTCTTGGGGATATCCTCTTCACGAACACGGATCTGATGATAACCCAACCTCAAGTCGAGCTTAGAGAACACTGATGATCCAGCAAGTTGATCATACAGGTCATTGATCCGAGGAAGCGGATACTTATTCTGAATGGTGGCTTGGTTGATAGGCCGGTAATCTTGGACCAATCGGTTCGTACCATCTTTCTTCTTGACAAAGAGAGAAGGTGCTCCCCAGGCAGAGGAACTTGGATGAATGAAACCCTTTTGAAGTGATTTGTCGAGTTCCTCCTTAAGCTCGAGAAGTTCCTACGGAGGCATCTTGTAAGGACGCTTCGCAATAGGAGTTGTGCCTGGTTTTAGATCGATGACAAACTCGACAGCCCTAACAGGGGGTACTCCTGGAAGTTCTTCCGGGAATACATCTTGGAAGTCGCGAACAACTGGAACATTTTCTATCCCCTCAAGAGGAGAAGCGTTCAACGCATTCAGGGCATAAATCTGAGCCTCGGCACTTTGAACGACATGAGCATGGTAATTCACTAGCTCATCTGATGGGTGCAGGAGGTGTACAACTTTGGTGGCGCAATTGATTAAGGCGGTGTGAGCCTTCAACCAATCCATTCCCAGAATGAGGTCAACTTTGGAAGACTTTAAAATAATGGGAAAAGCACGAAACTCCAACCCTTCAATATTAATGGTGACATCGGGGTTGAACAGGGAAGTGCGACATTGGCCCGCGGGAGTGCTAACTACTAGTGATTGGGGTAGTTCTTCGCATTTAATGTCATGCATGAGTGCAAAATGTTCTGACATGAATGAATGCGATGCACCTGAATCAAATAAAACAGATGCTGGTACTGAATTAACAAGAAGAGTACCCATCACAGTCTCTGGTTGGTCTTGAGCTTCAGCCATGTTGACATGATATGCCTGCCCACGACCATATGAAGGTCTGGCATTATAGTTGCGAGGCTGATTATTGCCACGGCCATTACCACGGCTAGCAGAGGGAAGCATAAGCTGATTCTGACTCTGGGAGCAGTCTCTGGCATGGTGACCTAGATGGCCACACTTGAAGCAGAGTCCATTGTCAGGACGGGGAGCAGGAGCTCGGGGCATTGGAGCTGTAGGCTTGAACTATCTTGGAGGTGGAGGAGGCATACGCGGTGCAACATACGATGGCCTCTCAACAGGAATAGCTGGACGGTACATGCTTTGAGGGATCCAGATGCGGTGCTTCTGAGAAGACGAGCCCGAAGATGAGCCCGCTTCACGAGTGTGCTTGAGAGCGTCCTTGTTATCCTTGATACCAGTCTCAACCTGAATCACCTTGTTCACCAAGGTGGCGATGTCGGCAAAGTCGTGGACTAGGAGTGCCATCTTGATTTCAGGGTTGAGCCCTTCACGGAACTTTTCCTATCTGCGGGCATCAGTAGCAATGTCATCTTCAGCGTAGCGAGATAGCTCCAGAAATTCCCGCTGATAGGCTTCCACAGACTTAGTGCCCTGGGTGAGATTGCGGAACTCACGCTTCTTGCGGTCCATAACTCCCTAAGGAATATAGCGGGCATGAAAAGCGGCCTTGAATTCTATCCAGGTGATAATGGTTCCAGGAGCTAAGGTTTGCCTGTGAGTGTCCCACCATTTTGCTGTGGGTCCCTTCAGAAAGCAGGAGGCGAAGGTGACATTGCTGGCAGGGTCCACATTCGCAGACTCCATCTCAAATGCGATATCACGGAGCCAATCATCAGCATCTAGTGGCTGAACTGAGTTGCGGTAGATAGTTGGATTCAGACGCACAAACTCTTGCAAGGTGATTGCAGCTGGCTGCTGGTTGGCATTGGGGCGGGGAAACTGATCCATCAGCCCTTGCATAAACTGGCGGTGCATTTCAAATTGTTGCATCATGGCTGCCATATAGTCGGGCGGTGGTGGATTGTTGGCACCACGGCCATGACCTGTTGGTCTAACCATCCTGCTAAAAATTCAACAAGGGGTAGTTTAGCAACGAGCATTGCAGTAGCATGGATTCATTCATGAAGTAACATGCACAACAGAAGGGAATGCAATAGATACAACATCACAGTCAAACATGACATACAGATCCATACATAGGTTCGGTTACAAGCCAGCGTTACAACAGCATAAGGAAAAGCTGGCAACTGTGTCAGAGCGTCGTAAAGGCAACCACGAGTGGCGTACAACTCGACAGCAAGAGCTCGAGCAGTGTGATCCAGAGCCTGGATGTGCTGTACCATAACCTGCGGGTCATAGCGACGCAACACGTAAGGAGCACAGGTAGCAGTGCAGTATCCAGTCTCATCCCCAGCAGGAGCATACGGGATGTATCTGAAAGCATTCTCCTCCAACCGACAGTCACTCCAACACCGTGGAAGGTGTGCAACTCAGTGATGGAGTTGTTCTGCCGATCAAAGATGCGAACCTCAGCATGGTACTGCTCATGGTTGAACTCGGGGTAATCCTCGTAAACAGTGTACTTGGGGTACCAGCGATATCCCAGCCTGGTCAGAAGGTCGACCAAAATGGCCGGAAACCCAGTCGCATCATGAGCCACGGTCAGACGAACAAGCTGTCTTGCGGGACGCATTTGAAATAAGATAGTGCAGATGTAAAAAGATAGTGTGACAAGCATATGATAACTTGGAAAGAAAAGGTTAAACAGACCAATGGAAAAGAAAAGATGATTATCAGATAAAACCAGTTCAAAAGAAAGAATTAGTTGCAGACAATCCAGCTCTCCGGGTGAATGTGATTACGAGAACCTAATGTCAGTGTTAGCAAAATCATTTAACCCGAAAAGATGAGAGATTAGAGTCCTAGAGTATAGAAGAGAAATAAAAGATCCTAATACCACCCATTGGCGACGTGGGCTCGTAAGCCACACAGCCATGTTAGTAAAACAGTTTTGCAAAGACTAGACTCAACTTCGGCCAAGGAGTTGGAAAGGGGGGTTCCTACAGGCAGTCGACTCTGATACCAACTTGTGACGCCGCCGGCTTAATCGTGCACTAATCATACACGCAAATGCACACGATCAAGCCTAAGGACTCACTTGAAGATATCACAACACAACTCTAAACATAAATAAAAGTCATACAAGACTTATATTACAACCCAGTGGCCTCAAGGGCTCAAATACATAATCTCGATGTCATACAAGCATCAGCGGAAGCGTCAGGTATCTGAGTACAGACACAAAGTTAAACAGATAGGCCTTTAAGAAGGCGGGGCAAAATAAAACACAGATCGAAAGGCGCAGGCCTCCTGCCTGGGTGCCTCCTATCTACTCCTGGTCGTCGGATGGCTCCTCGTAGTAGTAGTATCCAGGGGGGTAGTAGTAGTGGTAGTCGTCGGCTGGGGCAGGTGGCTCAGCAGGCTCCTGGGCTCCATCGTCTGTTGCAGCAATCGGGTATATAGGAAAAGGGAGACAAAGCAACCGTGAGTACTCATCCAAAGTACTCAGCAAGACTTACATCAGAGCTATTCTACTTATGCAGCATTATCAATGGAAGGCTGTATATGTGGACTGGTCTGCAGAAATGCCAGAATAGAAGGGAAAAGCCTAGCCTATCGAAGACTAGCATCTTTAGGGTCTTGCAGCATTAGAAGAGTACAGATTAGTACATAAATATAGTAGTAGCAACAAGTATCAACATCGCCCAGAGATCCTTCCTCGACTCCCTGCAAGAAAGCAATCCCACAGCCAATATATTCAACCCATTTCTAGTTGTAGAAGATCGGGATATTCTCCGAGCGTCCTGTTACCGTGGACACGGCTATTTGAATAGATAAACTTCCCTGCAGGGGTGCACCAACTTACCCAACACGCTCGATTAACTCTGGCCGGACACCTTTGCTTGGTCCATGCCCGGCCTCGGCTGATCGACACATCGCCGCCCTACCTAGGTTCAACAGAGAGGCCAGCACGCCGGTCTACATCCTAAGTGCGAAGGGGTCCTGGGCCCGTCGCCCTTTGCACTCCTGCGCGTTGCGTGGGCGGCCGGGAGCAGACCTAGCCCCATTAATACAAGCGCGAGCGTTACCAGTCCAACCCGGCGTGCGCCGCTCAATCACTGACATCTGAAGAACTTCGGTTGATACCACGATGCCGAGTACCCATATTATTCCCACGTGCTAGTTAGCACGAAAAGGCCAGAGGCCTACTAAGATCACATATCCTAACCCTTAGTGCGATTGGAGTGCGCGGTAACGAGCAGAGACTCACGATCCTGTGACCCCGTCGCCCCGTCTCGTGGACTTATGGCAAGGGCTAAGAATGCCCGGCCGAGCCACGTATTCATCTCTCGGGCACCCTCATGGTCAACCCGAATCCACCTCTCTCGCGGGTACCCCTCGGGGCCGACCCAACTTTATCAAGTAACAGTTGTAAAGTCAAAGTAACCGTGTGTCCAAAACATCGAGAAGGAATCCGAGGAATCACCCTCGTTGGATTCCCACCCGATGTACCCGTCAAGGTGAACCCGAAGGAATCACCCTCGATGGTACTCACACTTGCGGGGTTGCACGACAGAAGCTTTATTGGAGGTGGTGAAAGAGGAATCACCCTCAGTTTCCCACAACCGACTAGCTGTACTACATAGGCAACATCAGGAGTGAGATAAGAGGTATCACCCTCGGCACTCGATTGTAGCTCTGCAGAGTCGAACAACTTAGGGGGTGTGAGGTGTTGTGCTGGTCTCATCCCGTTTTATCACATCGATCGGGCACAGGTACTAAAGCGGGGCAACTACAGCAAGGAAGAGGGGCCACAGATGATTTACCATCCAACCTATACTAAGCATTTTGGATAACATGCAGGTATCAATAACGGTTACAAGGAGAGGCTATGCAGCAGAGTAGGTAAACAGAACAGTAACTGCAACAATTCTAATGCAAGTAGGAGGGAGATGGAGTAGGCGATATAGACATGCGTCAAGGGGGGTTGCTTGCCTGGAAGCTCTGCGGCAAAGGAGGGATCGTCAGAGGTGTCGTCGGTCTCCTGAGCTGCGTCGGTCTCTGGGGCTATCGGAATAGAGAGGGGGAAGAAACAATAAATAAAGGCAGACAAATGCAACACAGATGCATGGCATGGCAGTATGCAGTGTTAGTGGTGACCTAATGCATTGCTACATGTCGCAGACGAAACGGGAAAATATCTGGGATATTTTCCTAGCGTTTAGGCTGATTTCGGTATACTGAACCGAAGGGGAAACTTCCATGTTCAGGTATTTAGGAGTGATGGTCAAGCATTTTGACCACGTATTCGGATTTGTCTCATTTTTCTGATCAACTTTCATGTAGAAAGTTTTTCGATCCGAGCTACGGTTGAATTTCTACGAATTTTCAAAGTTTTTAAACAATTTTCTGAAATTCCTGGATTTAATTTAATTATTAAAATCACATTATCCAGAATAGTTACGAGTGACGTCACCATGACGTCATCGTGATGTCAGCGGTCAACCCAGCCGTGCCAGGTCAAACCTGACGGCTGGGACCCACCTGTCATACACAGTGGGTTTAACAGGGTTAATTTAAATTAATCCGGGGTTAATTAGGGAAAGGGCCCCACATGTCAGTGACTATTTAGCTAATCTAATTAAGTTTTAATTAAAAACGGTTTAGTTAATTTAGTTAACAGAGGGGGCCCACACGTCAGCGGTAGTAACCGCCACGTCAGCCACGTTGACCCAGTCAACTGGTCAACTAGGCTGGCGGGACCCAGTTGCCAGTGACTCGGGAGGGCCCACCGGTCAGGCCACATCGGCGCCGGTGCTGGAACGGCTCCGGCGAGCCTCCCGCGGCGGCAACCTCGCCGGAGGGGCTCGAGATTTCGCGACGAGGCTCCAAATCGCGTGCCGTTTGGCTCTTTCGATCGGCCACTCCATCGTGCGTCGGATGGTGGCGGCAAAACGCATGAAGGAGGCCGGCAGGGCCGCCAGCGTCGAGCCGTGGCGGCGGTGAGCTACGGGCGTGAGCGAAAACACGGCTACGGGGCCTCTCCGGTCGCGCTAACTAGCTAGAAGGGGGCAGAAGTGCTCCCGGAGCACAATGGTGCTACCGGACCGAGCCGTGGAGGCTCAGAAGCACGGCGACGGTAGCCATGGTGGCGGACAGAGCACAGAACGGCGGCGGCTTGGCAGAGGCACGCAGGTGAGCGGAAGAAGGAAGGAGGGGAAGGTGAAGCTCACCGAGTGGCTACGGAAAGCCAGCGTTAGATTAGTAGCAGCAGCGAGCGCCGGGGATCGTCGGAATGCCGCAGTGGCCGGAGTCAGGGACGAGCTTGATTGCGTCGATGTGGAGCTTCCCAGCTCGAATGAACGGCTCCAACCGACGTAGCCGAGCGAGGCGGGGCTCGTGGACTCGGGGATGCGGCGAGGGTGGCTCGGGGGCCACGGCTGTGACGGCGGACGACGACGTTCCCGCTCGGTGGTGGAAGAGGAGAGGCGAGCGAGGCGGGGAGAGGGATGGAGGAGTGGCGAGCGCGACCAGGGGGTGGCTGGGGGTGCCCTTATCCCCTCACCCACCTGCCTCATCGCGGTGGCGAGCTGTGGACGGTGCAGCGCACGCCGGGCGCGGGGACGATGACACGGAGGGAGGGAGCAGGTGAGGGAGGCCTCGGTGGGCTGGGCCGGCCACTGAAGCGCTCGGGCCGTTAGCAGAGTAGGTTTTTCCCTTTTCATAATTCCTTTTCTGTTTTTCTTTTTCCCAGCAGCTATTGCATTTATTTTTAGCCAACAAGTGACTTTGCAAAAATGTGCTTCTGGTCAAAACAAATTGTAAGGAATATTGTGCACTGCCACAAGAGGTTTGGGAATTTTTTGAATCCATTTGAATTTTTCATAAATGGATTTGCATTTTAATTTGCTGGAATGGCACTGTTTTAAATGCTAATGCTCATTTTAGCAACATGGTGATGTTGTTTTTCTTAACAATAAATTGTTTTGAAATATTTGCTAAATGCTGAACATTTTTCCAGCAACTTTTGTGCAACTCCAAAATTCACTCATAATTTGAATTTGAATTCAGAGAGGAATTTGAAATGAGATATTTATCCAACATGATTTATCATTGCAAATCACAAAAGTTTAGCATCATCATGATGGAACACTGTAGCTCATTTACAGAGGGGTGTTACAAAGGAGAAGGCTAGCCTGGCCGGGCCGAATCGCACGGTAGGACTTAAGCCCACTAGCAGAGTGCCCACTTTCATTTCTCTTTTTCTTTTTCTTGTTTCTTTCTTTCTTCTGTTTTGCCTTTTCTTTTTGCTCCAAAAGACTTTTGTAAAATGTGCAAGTAGCCAATTCAAATATTAGGCAATGTCTAGTACTGCCACAAAAAGCTTGGGGGTTAAAGGATTTCATTTGAATTTTATTTAAATGCAAATGGATTAAATGGGCTATCTTTATTACTGTTTTAGGTTGCTAACTTTCAAATGAGCAAACAAGTGAGGATGTTTTTCTTTACCATAATTACATATGAATTATCTCCTAAATCATGAACTATTTTTCATACAAGTTTGTGGCTTTTCAAATTTCACTTATTATTTGAATTTTGAATTGGAGTTGAATTATTTCTTAATTGCAGCTTTTAGGATATAATGATGATGGCTTGGCATCATTACCCTGTGGTCACTATGGCTAACCACTGGGGGTGTTACATAACTGCATCGTGGCGACGCGCGCGGACGCAACCGCATGCATATGGCGCCCAAAACGTGATCGTGCGCCGGCCCCAACCGCTAAAAGAGCGCGCGCGGAGGGACGCGAGCAGAGCGCTCCGTGGCCGCCTCAAGGTCGAGCAGATCGCGCGAAGGGACGCGAGCAGAGTGCACCGCGGCCGCCTCAACGGCGAGCAACCACCTGCGTATAGCAGTTTTGGTCATCCGTCTAGCACCCGTGGGAGGTGAGACGGCCCATCCATCGGACACGCTGACGATATCTGGACAGTTTGTGATACTGGACAGACACGACACATCCGAGAACGCGGGACCATGTACGCCATCCAGGAACCGTTTTGGGCTTCAAACCCAAAACCATCAATAAATGTTGAGCTTGTTTCCCATCATATTCCAAATTACCATGCAATAAGTAATTGCAAATCTGTTCACACCGATCAAACCTAAACGTGTTCCCACTTAGCACTGGGCTATAAAAACTACCCACTCAAAAATTACTGCACATTCCTCTCCTCATCACCAAAAAAACAGGTCTTTCCTGTTAAGTCGTTCCTTGCGTCTACCATGGCCGATAGGAGGAGTTCTGGGTCGAGATATAACCAGGGAGCAAAGACCAAGGCCGCGGAAGCACTAGAGAGGTCCCGTCGCAACGCGGCAGACGCAGCAGAGATGTCCTGCCGCGCTGCGGAGCCCTCGAACGAGCTCTCACGGCCAGGCGAGGGCTCTCACAAGCGCACTCGCCGTGTTGGCAAACTCGACGAGCTGGCGGGGCTGAAGTCCTTAGCCAGCAATGATGACATTCTCGCTGGCCTAATTAACAGCAGGGGCTGGTCGCCGGCTTGGTGAAGCTGCTCGAGATTAGCGATGCCTCGGTTGAGAAGGCAACCGGCCTCATCGTGCAACTCATGGGTGACAATGCAAAGCTCCACAAGGAGCTCGACAAGCAGAAGGAGGAGGCCGTCGGCTGGAAGAAGCTGAATGAGAAGAGCAGTGCCTCACGGATGACGCTGACGGCTGTCGTCCAGGAACTTAGGGATGACTTGAAGAAGCTCCGCATCGAGCGTGAGCTGCAGGTGGAGGAATCCGTGGCTGCTGTCAAGCAAAGTCATGGGGATGTGAAGAAGGAGCTGGAGGAACTCCTCACCCAGCGATCCATCAAGAAGAAGAGAGCAGCGACCCAAATCGTTGTTTGCGACTTTCTTCTTCTCTTGCCCCTGTTTCTTTCGGGCATTGTCGCATGTGGCATTTTATATTGTCTGGAATATGTAAGACAAATATTATCTGTTGCCATTGTAAATTTGTCACCATATTATTTTGTTCGTAACCTCGTAGGTACATGTATACGAGTCGAAAACAGGCTAAAAGTCACGTTCTCAGCGAGGCACGAACAAAACAATGCTAGCGTTGAGCGGGGCCATGGGATCACAAGCTAACACCCTCCATCCAGGTGCATTAACCGCATTAATGGAGAAGTTGGGAGTGAGGCGGTGGGTGGAGGTCAAAGAGCTCGCTTCCCGGTGAGCCTGCGCGGCAGACTGCTCACACGCATCCCGTCGAGCCTGCGTGGCGGACTGGTCGCACGCGTCCCGTCGAGCCTGCGCGGCGGACTTCTTGCACTCGTCCCGTCTAATCAAACAGCTGCACACATGCCACCTAGTATGGTCAAATTTTGGCACAAAATACAAAGAGGACCAATAAACCAGGACCGAGGTAGTACTCTCCAATAAAAAAAGGGACGCGTGGCCACACGTAAATGGTTAGTGGAACGCGCACGGTTCAAACAATACAACCGTTTGCGATAGTAATGTGTCATCTATTTGTTCCAAAATGCCTACGTTGGCTATTAATGTGTGCGCCTTGTCTCAAATTGGACAAAAAATTTACCACAGCATATATGTGCCATATAATGACATGAAGCCAAGTTTCATGAATTTCAGGTGAGTTTTGGATTTACGGTGATTTAAAAACCGAGATTCTCATTGTTTGAGGCCGAGCCAGGATGCCGAGATGTTTGTAATTCAACATGCACCCAAGGACACATGTATGGTTTTTGAAGCCATTTTGGTGCACTGGAGCATGTGCTTGTAGTTCAAATTTGAATTATGGACATTAAATACCTAGAAAACTCAATTAATGTATTAAAAAGGCTAGACGAACCCTGAATAATTTCATATTTCAGCATGAATCTCTTGTTAGTCTATGTTTCCTGTAGAAAAAAAATACAAGGCGAGAAGAGGCAGCGATTGTCGTTTCGCCCACAAGGGTGACACATTCCTTATCGGAACCACGAGGCTTCTTGCTAGAAGCTCCGGTTTGTAAGAGGCTTGTACCAAAACTTGCCCCAAATTGGACAATTTTTTTACCACGGCATGTATGTGCCATGTCATGACATGATGCCAAGTTTCATGAATTCCGGGTGAGTTTTGGATTTACGAGGATTTAAAAACCGAGATTCTCAATGTTTGAGGCCGAGCCAGTACGCCGAGATGTTTGTAATTCATCCCCATTTCTTGCATGGGACCCAAACATGCACCCAAGGACACAAGTGTGATTTTTTCAAGCCATTTTGGTGCACTGGAGCATGTGCTTGTAGTTCAAATTTGAATTATGGACATTAAATGCCTAGAAAACTCAATTAATGTATAAAAAGGCCAAACGAACCCTGACTAATTCCATATTTCAGCATGAATCTCCTGTTGGTCTATGTTGCCTCTAGGAAAAAAATACATGGCGAGAAGAGGCAGCGATTGTCGTTTCGCCCACAAGGGTGACACGTTCCCTATCGGAACCACCAGGCTTCTTGTGAGCAGCTCCGGTTTGTAAGAGGCTTGTACCAAAACTTGCCCCAAATTGGTCAATTTTTTTACCATGGCATATATGTGCCATGTCATGACACCATGTAAAGTTTCATGAATTTCAGGTAAGTTTTGGATTTGTGGGGATTTAAAAACCAAGATTCTCAGTGTTTGAGGCCGAGCCAAGACGTCGAGATGTTTGTAATTCAACCCCATTCCTTGGATGGGACCTAATCATGCACCCAAGGACACATATATGATTTTTCAACCCATTTTGGTGCACCGGAGCATGTATTTGTAGTTCAAATTTGAATTATGCACATTAAATGCATAGGAAACTCAATTATAATGTATTAAAAAAAATGCCAAACAAACACTGAATAATTTAAAGCAGTTCTGCTCAACCGTCTGGCACCCGTGGGTAAGCACTGTGTGCACGTGTCGTGCTAGCTCGCGCTTCCTTCTTTCCTAAGTTTTCCATATTAATGGTGTTATATATCCAAACACGCTTCCGTTTCCCGCCACTCCCCCAATTGGTTTCCCGCCACTCCCCTCAATCGGTTTTCCGCCACTCCTCCCATCGGTTTCCCGTTGCCAGTGTCAGTGGGCATAGAAGGCTTGGCGGCGACACACCGGCCATACCGCAGTATACCATTCCAAGCATGCCAATCCTGCGAAGCGTCGCCGATGTCATCAACCTCCTCGACAAGGAGAATGAGCCGGAGCTGGCCGGAGAGCCAGAACGGCCGTGCGCCGCCGAGCAAGAGAGGCAGCGTGCCGCCGAGCAAGAGCGGCAGCGTGCTGCCGAGTGTGAGTGGTATCATTGTGCCGCAGTGCTTGAGCACGCCAATGTCTACACATGTGTTCGTCGCCGCCCAAGGAGCAGAGCAAGAGTGGGAAAGCGCTGCCGCGCAAGAGCAGGAGAAGGCCGCTGCGCATCAGGTGCGGTGCGCCGCACTATCTGAGCAGAGCCATGTCAGCACCCTGTTGACTCAACCACTCAAGAGGCTGTTTCCAGGGCCGGTAAGCATCCCGATTCCCCGCCGGGAATGGGCAGATGCCGTCAGTGCCATAATTGCGCCGGACGGCGTACGCACTACCAGAATCTGCCGCCATGACGCCAATGGGCTGGTCGATTGGCTCTTCGACCTCCTCGGCCCCCCAGATGCCGCCAACGACGAAGCAGAGCAAAATGCTCGTTGCGGCTTGGAATCGACCATCACCGATGAAATATCCTGGGCAGAGATCGATATTGCGGTTCAGCAGTTCCACGAGCATATCAGATGCTTGGACGAAGGCTTGTACCAGTTCATGATCAGCCAAGAGTTCCCACAGGTTTAGGCCTTGTTTGTATCTATTTCACCAGGTTTTCCGCAATTAATTGGGCAACTATCTTGTTCTTAATTAATGAAAAGGCAAAGCTTTTGCTTCTTTCGGCTAGTTTTAAGTACACAAATAATGTAAGTTTGAATGGAAGTGGTCCGGTATGTAAAGATTGCACACAGTTTCTAAAAGCACAAATGTGTGTGATAGTAGGGAGTAGGTCCCACACGGTGACCATCAATAAAAGCCTTAAACGCGAGGAGGCAACTCTTATCAGCAAGGGGCAGCTTCCCATCCGCTAGCCTAGTCGAATAGAACATACAAGTTAAGCGTGCTGGGCTGGAGCAGTCTAAGGATGGGGCTTCATTTAAGCGCCATGATACGGTCATTACAGACATTTAGCATCTAAATGTGTCTGTAGTGACATGTCATGTCGATTAAATAAACCTTGAGATCCTTGTTTTGAAAATTTGGAGAATGATGTTTTTGTTATTTGCTGTTTTGAAAAATCGGAGAATGATCGAGATCTGTGGGCCCGCACGTTCTATCCTTTGACCCACAACGTACGAGAAGGGTTTTGACCATGACGGGTTCCTCTTGGTATAGGTCATGGTGGCATGTGAGACCAATTTAAGTTTGGGAACATGTGTTGAATTCTCGCCCGCCAGCTCGAAGCTGGGGAACCGGCATCATACGTCTTGAACATGGCTTCATGGGGGTACGGTGTTCGGTTTGTAATGCAGCTAGCTGGTGCCCCATCAAAGTTATGCATTGGGGATTTGAACACATCACACACCACCCATACATATATTTGGGCCACATGCAGGGTATAGGGTCTTCTGATCGACCCCGTCTCCCTTGTGTGGTTTTCAATGACACGCCTATCTGTGGGCTCTTGGTCTAAATATATCATCCATTTGGCCGACAAGGAGGGGGTTTGGCCATAATTGGATTCCTCCTGGTTCGTGTTACGGCGGGTCATGGTGACATGTTCGAGCAAAGTTCGAGCTCATGCATTCTCAGGATTCCCTCCCACGCGCTCGAAATGGTGGGTTGGACCGACTCCCTACGTACGTCGTCCTTAATTACCTAGCTTTCATGGGGGTTGTCCGTTTCATGAGGTAGGCGCCACATCAAAATTGTACATTATTGGGTATTTAAAACACATCATCCCTTCCAACGTACATCAATTTGGCCCCATGGAGGTGGTGCTGGTTTTGTGGCCCCTCTCGTGCGGTTTATGATGATGATCCAATCTATGGGCCCGAGCGTTCTATTATATCCTTTTTGACCGACAAAAACAGTGGTCGTTTGACCAAGGATTCACTTGGCCCATCTTTATGGTAGGTCATGGTGACATGCATGTCTGACCAAAGTATGAGTACGTGTATGCGTCCCGCCGACACGAAGTGGGGGTGAGGCAGGCACCCTAGCTACGACCTTAACCTGTCATTATAGATATCCAAGGGGGCTTTTCGGTTTGCGAGGCAGGTGCCACATCAAAGTTGTGCATTGTGTATTTAAACATCACACCCTTTATTCCTACATATATTTGGCCACTTCCAGGTGGTTGTTGTCTTCTGGCCCCTCTCAGCCGATCTTCGACGACGCGCCTACCCGTGGGCCCGCGCGTCAAAGTTGTGCATTGGGAATTTGAACATCACACACCACCCTTTTCATACATATATATTTGGGCCACATGCTGGTGTGGTTGTGTTCTAACCCTCTCTTGCGTTTTTTTGTTACCAAATGGTGCTATATAAAATAGCAGACGACTAGGATGAAACAACTGTCTGCGAACGTACGCGCAACGGACACGGATGCACTGGCTTAACCGTGTGCGAAGATCGTGCCCTGTAAAATCGACACGGCTTCGCAAGCACCAGCAAGGGTGAAGGGGTAATGTGTACATGATATTTAGGATGAATTCCACGTCTACGTCTGAAAATTAGGACGAACCGTGTGCGATAAACCAGCTAGCTAGAAATCTCAAAAAAGCTACCCGCCTTGAGCGATGCAAAAATTGGTGATTCCGCGGATTTTCCTTATTACATCATACACAATTATTATGTTTGGACCGTGTGCGCTCTTGGTTGCTCCCGCCCCGCTTCAATTCCTTTACCCAAATTTTAGTAGCCACGGTATTTCAACCGTCACCCTCACTTCTCCACCACCGACCTTACAGTAAAATTCCAGTGGCCGAGGCATTTGAACCGTCGCCCTCCCTCGTCCACCACCACCTCCAGATTCTCCACCCACCATTACTAAAACTTTCAGTAGCCGCGGCATATCCTCAAACACCTCCCCGCCCTAACCCCGCCCCCTCCACAGTCTACACCCCCCTCCCCCCCGCTCAAACCCTAGCTCGTCGCCGCCGCCGACACCAACCCCTACCGGTCTGCCCGTGCCTCCTAGCTTAGATTAGTTTAGGTTACCCACTGATTCCCATACCCTCACCGCCCTGAGTTTTTAGATGAGGCTTGTGGTGTCCCTCCCCCCCAGATCCCCATCCCCTACTCCAGAGAGTCGCAGCCTAAGCCCGACCACATATCACAGGGAGCCTGAGGAGCGTACGGCCAAAAGGAGGTCTATCATGGCCTCTCCGCCAGACGATGGTGAGGTGGTCGCCGTTCGTGCCGACCCGTCGATCCCGGAGGAAGACCTCACCGAGGAAGCCGATGTTGACTATGTTGCCATGCCGAAGGCTTCACATCTGCGGGCTCGTGTATTACTGTATCTCAGGACAGCCAGCTATGACATCAAGCTCGTCGACATCGAAGGCTTCACGTGGGCCATGTCACAGGTTAAGTGGTCCATCCCCAACGCGTCTGGTTCAACCGCCGTCAATCTCTTCGAAGGCCTGATAGGCTCCAACCCTCTGGCCCGCGTTGGGTGCAAGTATTTGCTTTTGTGTGTGTAGGTGCTGTTCACGAGGTTCTGCATGGTTCTCCTACTGGATTGATACCTTGGTTCTCACTGAGGGAAATACTTATCTCTAATGTGCTGCATCACCCCTCCTCTTCGAGGAAATCCCAATGCAGTTTACAAGTAGCAGGAAGAATTTCTGGCGCCGTTGCCGGGGAGATATCACCAAAACCTATCAAGTACCTTCGCACAAACTATCATCTACTTGCTCTACTTTTATTTGCCTTTTTATTTGCATTTGCCTCTCGTTTTCATCTCCCCCACTTCTCATAAAAATTACAAAAACACAAAAATATTTTATTTGCTTGTTTGCTCGTTCTCTTGCTTTGTCGCTATGTCTCAAGAAAACACCAAGTTGTGTGACTTTTGAAATACTAATAATAATGATTTTATTAGTACTCCAATTGCTCCTCCCGCCGCTAGTGTGGAGTTTTATGATATTAATGCTGCTTTGCTTAATTTTGTTATGAAAGAACAATTTTCTGGAAATCCTAATGAGGATGCTGCTTCCCATCTTAATACTTTCGTTGAACTATGTGATATGCAAAAGAAAAAAGATGTGGATAATGATATTATTAAGTTAAAATTATTTCCATTCTCACTAAGAGATCGTGCTAAAACTTGGTTTTCATCCTCGCCTCGCAATAGTATTGATTCTTGGGATAAGTGTAAGGATGCTTTTATTGCCAAATATTTTCCTCCCGCTAAGATTATTTCTTTAAGAAATCAAATAATGAATTTTAAGCAACTTGAGCAAGAACATGTTGCACAAGCATGGGAGAGAATGAAATTAATGATTAGAAATTGTCCCACTCATGGTTTAAGCTTATGGATGATCATACAATTTTTTTTTGCGGGACTAAACTTTGTTTCTAGAGATCTTCTAGCCTCTGCTGCAGGTGGTACTTTTATGGAAATTACATTGGGAGAAGCTACAAAACTCCTTGATAACATTATGACAAATTACTCTCAATGGCACACTGAAAGAACTCCAACTGTTAAGAAGGTAAACTTTGTTGAAGAAATCTCTACTTTGGGTGATAAAATGGATGCTATTATGAAAATGGTTGCTAGTAAAAATGCTCATGTTGATCCTAATGATGTGCCATTGTCCACTTTGATTGAGCAAAATAATGATGCTATTGACGTGAATTTTGTCTCTAGAAATAATTTCAACAACAATGCTTATAGAGGGAATTTTAATCCTAGACCGTTTACCGGAAATTACTCTAACAATTATGGCAATTCCTATGGTAATTCATATAATAATAATAATAATAATAATAATAATAGGATACCCTTGATCTTGAGAACACTATTAAAGAATTTATTAATTCTCAAAAGATTTTCAATGCTATGATAGAAGAAAAATTGAATAAAGTTGATGATATGTCTAGGAACATTGATAGAATTGCTCATGATGTAGAGAATCTTAAAATTAAAACTTTGCCACCCAAGCATGATATTAATGAGTCTATTAAAGCTATCTATATCCATTAATGAAAGTAAAGAGAGAACCGCTAGGTTGAGAGCTAAGCGAAAATTCCTAGAAAAAACTATTCCAGCTGGTTTTTATCATAGTAATGATGAAGATATTAAAATGATTGGTGTCTCCCCTATTGATCTTTATTTAGTAATATTAAACTTGATGAAAAAGGGACTGAAGATGAGTCAACTTTAGCTAGAAGGTGTCCCAATCATTCGGAGGGTGATGATCTTAATGATAAAAATGATAAAAGTGGGTTTGGAGAGGCCAAGACTTTAAATAGTGATGTGCCCACTACTTTGGATTACAAGGACTTTAATTATGATAATTGTTCTTTAATTGAATGTATTTCCTTATTGCAATTCATGATTAATTCACCTAATGCCTATGAACAAAATAAAGCTTTTACTAAACATATTGTAGAAGCAATGATAAAAGCTCATGAAGAAAAGCTTGAGTTGGAAGTTTCAATACCTAGAAAATTACATGATGAATGGGAGCCAACTATTAATATTAAAATTAAAGATTATGAATGTAATGTTTTGTGTGATCTAGGTGCTAGCATCTCTACTATATACCAAAATCTTTATGTGACGTGCTAGGTCTCACCGATATGGATGCTTGTTCACTTAATTTACATTTAGCGGATTCCACTATTAAAAAACCATTGGGTAGAATAAATGATGTGCTTATTATTTCTAATAGAAATTATGTACCCATGGATTTTACTGTGCTTGATATTGAATGCAATCCGTCTTGTCCTATAATACCTGGTAGGCATTTCCTACGAACCATATGTGCTATTATTGATATGAAAGAAGGTAATATAAGATTTCAATTCCCATTAAAGAAAGGGATGGAACACTTTCCTAGAAAGAGAATTAAGACACCATATTAATATATTATGAGGGCCACCTATGGAATTAATTTGAAGGATGATAATACTTGAAACAATGCTTTATGCCTAGCTAGGGGCTTTAAACAATAGCGCTTGTTGGGAGGCAACCCAATGTGTAACTTAAATTTTTGCTTTGTTTTATGTTTTGTGTGTTTAAAAAATTATAGCAACTGTTATGATTGTGTTTTTATCTTTTAATTAGTGTTTGTGCCAAGTAACGCCTTTGGGATGATTTGGATGATAGTATAATTGATGCTGTTTAAAAAACAGAAAGTTTTGTGCCCAGTTCTGGATTTTTGGTTCTGTACTGGAATGTCAAAAAAATCTGAAATTTTGACACAGTATTGGTATAAGACTTTTTTACATTTTCCTAATTTTTCAGAATTTTTTGAGTTACAGAAGTATAAATTTTAAATTGATATTTACAGACTATTCTGTTTTAGACAGATTCTGTTTTTTGTTGCATAGTTTGTTATTTTGATGAATCTATGGATTGTATCGGGGGGTATAAGTCATGGAGAAGTTGGAGTACAGTAGCATTATTCCAAGATTAAATAAGAATCAATTTATAACAGTACCTAAAGTTTAAGATTTGTTTGTTATACTAACGGATCTCACGAGGTTTCTGTTAAGTTTTGTGTGCTGAAGTTTTCAAGTTTTGGGTGAGATCACGATGGATGAACGAATAAGGAGAGGCAAGACCCTAATATTGGGGATGCCCAAGGCACCCCAAGGTAATATTGAAGGAATACCCAAGCGTCTAAGCTTGGGGATGCCCCGGATGGCATCCCCTCTTTCGCCTACAATCTATTGGTATATCACTTGGAGCTATATTTTTATTCATCACATGATATGTGTTTTACTTGGAGCGTCTTGTGCCATAGTTTTATTTTCTTTGTTTGCTTTTTAGTTTGTCACAATCATCTTATGAACACACCTTTTTGAGACGGACACACATTTATCGTGATTTGTTAGAATACTCTATGTGCTTCACTTATATCTTTTGAGTTAGGCAGTTGCTCTAGTGCTTCACTTATATCTTTTAGAGCACGGCGGTGGTTATATTTTAAAGAAATAGTTGCACTCTCATGCTTCACTTATATCTTTTTGAGAGTCTAATAAATAGTAATGGCAATTTGCACATGTTAAAAGAATGGTCCTGATATGATAAGGTATTCAAGGGGGATATAATAAAAACTTTCACGTAGATCACTAAATATGAAGTGTATGGTTAATTTTATTAATGTCGTAATATGAAAGGATATAGGTTCATGATCATTGGTTAGTACAAATATCGGTATTAAAGTTTGTTATTAACTACTCATCTAAGTATTGGTCGTGGCATGGTGAGGAAGTTCGAGCATTTATAGGTCTAAAATGAAATCCTTGAGCGATGTTACGATCGGGGGCGCGCGATGGTTAACTCCTACCAACCTCCCTCCTAGGGGCATGCGGTTACTACTTTGCTTTGAGGGCTAATAGGCTTTCGCAATAAGTATGTGAGTTCTTTATGACTAATGTGAGTCCATGGATTATACGCACTCCTATCTTTCCGCAATTTGCTAGCCTCTTCGGTACCGTGCCTTGCCCTTTGTCACCTCGAGAGTTGGTGCAAACTTTGCCGGTGCATCCAAACCCCGTGATATGATACACTCTTTCACACATAATCCTCCTTTTACATTCCTCAAAACAGCCACCATACCTACCTATTATGGCATTTGCATAGCCATTCCGAGATATATTGCCCTGCAACTTCCACCGTTCTGTTTATATGACACACATCATCATTGTCATATTGCTTTGCATGATCATATAGCTGACATAGTATTTGTGGCTTAGCCACCGTTCATCATTTTTTATACATGTTATGCTAGATCATTGCACATCCTGGTACGCTGCCAGAGGCATTCATATAGAGTCATATTGTTCTAGTATCGAGTTGTAATATTGAGTTTTAAGTAAATGAAAGTGTGATGATCATCATTATTAGAGCATTGTCCCAGTGAGGAAAGGATGATGGAGACTGTGATTCCCCCACAAGTCGGGATGAGGCTCTAGACGAAAAAAGAGAGGCCAAAAAGAGCCCCCAAAAAATGAGAGAAAAAGAGAGAAGGGGCAATGTTACTATCCTTTTCCACACTTGTGCTTCAGAGTAGCACCATGTTTTTCTTATAGAGAGTCTCCTGAGTTGTCACTTTCATATACTAGTGGGAATTTTTCATTATAGAACTTGGCTTGTATATTCCGATGATGGGCTTCCTCAAATGCCCGAGGTCTTCATGAGAAAGCAAGTTGGATGCACACCCACTTAGTTTTTAGTTTGAGCTTTCATATACTTATAGCTCTTAGTGCATCTGTTGCATGGCAATCCCTACTCCTCGCATTGATATCGATTGATGGGCATCTCCATAGCCCGCTGATCTGCCAAGTTGTTGCGAGACTTTGTTCTTCTCCTTTTACCATTATTGATCCCTATCACCGCATTCTATTCCACCTAGTGCTATGTCCATGGGTCACGCTCATGTATTGCGTGGGAGTTAAAAATGTTGAAGCGTGTTAGAAGTATGATCCAATTGCCTGGTTTAACACCGGGGTGCTCATGATTTATATATTTGCAGTGAAGATAGAGTCATGCCATTTCTAATATGAGAAAGTGAGTAGGGATAACACTCGTTAAGGATCGTATATTTTGAAAGTTTAATGATTATGCTTCCTATATTCATGGATATTATTATGTTGATATTGTTAATTCATCGCTTCACAATATTTATGTCCTAAAAGAGATTACATGATAGACATGTTAGGTAGCATTCCACATCAAAAAATCTGTTTTTATCATTTACCTACTCGAGGACGAGTAGGAACTAAGCTTGGGGATGTTGATACATCTCCAACGTATCTATAATTTTGATTGTTCCATGCTATTATAGTATCAATCTTGGATGTTTTATATGCAATTATATGCTATTTTATATCATTTTTTGGGAATAACCTATTAACCTAGTGCCCAGTGGCAGTTGCTGTTTTTTGCCTGTTTTCGGTTTTTCAGGAAATTAGTACCAAACGGAGTCCAAACGCTACAAAAAAAATTGACGATTTTTTGGGACAAAAGAGACCCTAGAAGCTTCGGGAGGAGGCCAGAAGCCTCACGAGGAAGTCACAAGGTAACAGGGCGCGACCCCAGGGGTGGCACGCCCTGATGCCTTGTGGTCCCCTCATGGCTCCTTTTGACCTAATTCCACCTCCATAAATTCTCAAATATTGGGAAACCACCAGAGAGCCCCACGAAATAACTTTTTCGCCGTCGCAAGCTTCTGTTCTTCCGCGATCCCATCTGGAGGCCTTTTTTGGCACTCTGCCGAAGGGGGAATCAATCACGGAGGGCTTCTACATCAACCTTGCTGCCCCTCCGATGATGTGTGAGTAGTTTACCACAGACCTACGGGTCCATAGCTAGTAGCTAGATGGCTTCTTCTCTCTCTTTGATCTTCAATACAATGTTCTCCTCGATCTCCTTGGAGTTCTAATCGATGTAATCTTCTTTTGCGATGTGTTTGTTGGGACCCGATGAATTGTGGGTTTATGATCAGATTATTCATGAGAAATATTTGAGTCTTTTCTGAATTCTTTTATGCATGATTGTTATAGCTTTGTATTTCTCTCCGATCTATCCATTTGGTTTGGCCAACTAGATTGATTTATCTTGCAATGGGAGAGGTGCTTTGTAATGGGTTCAATCTTGCGGTGTTCTATATCCCAGTGACAAAGTTGGGGACAAGACACGTATTTGTATTTTTGTCATTAAGGATAAAATGATGGGGTTTATTCATATTGATTGGGTTTACTTTGTCTACATCATGTCATCTTGCTTAAGGCGTTACTCTGTTTTTATTAACTTAGTACCCTAGATGCATGCTGGATAGAGGTCGATGGGTGGAGTAATAGTAGTAGATGCTGGCGGGAGTCGGTCTACTTGTCTTGGACGTGATGCCTATATACATGATCATTGCCTTGAATATCGTCATAACTATGCGCTTTTCTATCAATTGCCCAACAGTAATTTGTTTACCCACCGTATGCTATGTGTTCGAGAGAGAAGCCTCTAGTGAAAACTATGGCCCCCGGGCCTACTTTTATCATATATAAAATCCAAAAATACCTTGCTGCAATTTTATCTCCTTTATTTTACTTTGCAATTTATTTTATCTATCTATCACTATCAGAATTTAATCCTTGCAAATAACGAGTTCAAGGGGATTGACAACCCTCTTGCCCGCGTTGGGTGCAAGTATTTGCTTTTGTGTGTGTAGGTGCTGTTTACGAGGTTCTGCGTGGTTCTCCTACTGGATTGATACCTTGGTTCTCACTGTGGGGAATACTTATCTCTACTGTGCTGCATCACCCCTCCTCTTCGGGAAAATCCCAACGCAGTTTACTAGTAGCAAGGCCCCGCCGCTGATCTCCTCCACCTCGCGGTCAAGGATTTGCGATCCTTGTACGCCGTCAAGCCCATTTTGTCATTTCTGAAGGACACGTTTGAAAGCACATTTGCTCCCTTGGTGGTTTTGGTAATTTATGCCAACATACATGTTGTTGGACTAATGCTTTCATCTAGTGAATTTCAGACAAGTTCAACAATGCTAAGGACAAGGATTGGCAAAAGATCAAGACTCTACATTTTTGGTTTAGTGATCCAAGATCACATTGAGTCCATAGGAAAGCCAATACTATTAAAAGGGGATGAGGTGTTGCTTAATGGTTTTTTTGCTCAAGTGCTTAGTGACAGTACTCCTAAACCCTCAACCACTCTCTCAATCCCAAATATGTCCAGAACCTACATTCTAACTCGGCCCCATCGAAATTTCCTATCCGGGCCCACCGAGTTCATCCAAGAGTTAGCCACTGCCAAAACCCTAACAAATCGGATCCACCGAAATGGATCTCGGTCTCACCGAGATGGCCTTGCCAACTCTCTGTAATCGTTTGCACTTACTTCGGTCTCACCGAGTTTTGCAAATCGGTCTCACCGAGATGGCTTGCCAACTCTCTGTTGCCTTATTGCTTCACTTCGGTCCTACCGAGTTGATGCAATCGGTGCCACCGAGATGAGGTTTGCCCTAGCCATTGCACTTCGGTCCATCCGAGTTGTTCGTATCGGTCCCACCGAGATTCCTAACGTTCATATCTTTTACACAGTTCGGTGCTACCGAGATGATTGTTTCGGTGCCACCGAGTTGGGTCAAAAGTGTGTAACGGTTGGATTTTGTGTGGAGGCTATATATACCCCTCCACCACCTCCTTCTCAGTAAGGAGAGCCATCAGAACGTGCCTACACTTCCACCATACATTTTCTGAGAGAGAACCACCTACTCATGTGTTGAGATCAAGCTATTGCATTCCTACCATTTGAAACTTGATTTCTAGCCTATCCCAAGTTGCTTTCCACTCAAATCCCTCTTCCACCATAGCCAAATCTGTGAGGAGTTGTTTGAGTACTGGGAAGACTATCATTTGAAGCACAAGAGCAAGGAGTTCATCGACAACACACCGTCTATTACCTTTTGGAGAGTGGTGTCTCCTAGATTGGGTAGGTGTCGCTTGGGAGCCTCCAACCAGATGTGGAGTTGAACCAAGAAGTTTGTAAGGGCAAGGAGATCGCCTACTTCGTGAAGATCTACCCCGAGTGAGGCTAGTCCTTCGTGGACGTAAGCCATGGTGGAATAGAAAAGGTTGCTTCTTCGTGGACCCTTCGTGGGTGGAGCCCTCCGTGGACTCGCGCAGCCGTTACCCTTCGTGGGTTGAAGTCTCCATCAACGTGGATGTACGATAGCACCACCTATCGGAACCACGCCAAAAACCACCGTGTCTTCATTGCGTTTGATCTTCCATACTCTACCCCTTTACTTTCCACACTCTTGCATGCTTTACTATTTCCGCTGCTCAATCTCTAGATATGCATGTGTAGAAAGTATTGGAGTTATCTGCCAAAATCTGCCTAAGTTCCAAGAGAAATTAAAAACTGCACCTTTGGCCGGTTAGGAGTCTATTCACCCCCTCTAGACCTATCTCCTCGATCCCACAAGTTCTACAATGGTGGCTTGGGATCCTCAGCTGCCAAGTCATATCTCATCGACCACGACCACTCGAAGGGAACCCACTACGGCTCTTCCAAGGTGAAACAGCTCATCTGCGACATCAGGGAGTGCACCCTGGGTCTGTGCTCTTCCAAGTGGAAGAATCCCGTCCATGACAAGTGAGGCAATATCCTATATGTAAATATTACTTTTCTAGCTAGCCAACTCGTACCCATTGTTGTAGTAGCTTTTGCCATGCGTTGTTTTAACTATGCCGTTTTTAATTATTTCAGTTATGCAAAAATGTAATGTTCAATAGGGCTACCTGATGTTTAAGTATGAATTGTCCACTTCAGTTTCACGAATGGCTATATTTGGTTGTTTATAGTGAGTAGATGCCTTGTTTATCTGTATTTGGTTGTTAGGTTGGTTGCAGTGAGCATTTGCCCAGTTTTCAAGCAGACGCCTTGTTTATCTGTATTTGGTTGTTAGGTTGGTTGAAGTGAGCATTTGTCTAGTATTTAAGCAGATGCCTTATTTATCTGTATTTGCCTGTTAGGTTGGTTGAAGTGAGCCTTTGTCCAGTTTGAACGGCTATATTTGGTTCCTATTATGCCTGGTGAAGTTAACACATGCCCTTTATTTCAGTTTTACACATTCATGCAATGTGATGTTTAAGCATGAGCTATGTTCTATTCATTTTCAACAGTACCAGTTTGAATTACAATATTTGGTCCCTGTTAAGCCTGTTGTAGTTAACATTCCCTTCCATTATTTATCTGCTTTAACAGCATGCTGAAACCAACACATTCAAGCTATCATTTGGAGATGTTGTTGTTTACCATGGCTATATTTGGTTGATGTTAAGCCTGTAGTACTTATCATGCCTTTCCATGTACTTACGCAGGACAACAATGGGAGTGGCCAGCATTTTTCACCGAGGTTAGTTTCATCCCTCGGCTTATACTGTCTACGTTCCATAATGTAGTGCCTACAGATCCACGCCTGGACACTTTTAAGCTTCTAATATTGACTTGTTGCTTGTAGGTACATATGTCCTAGGCAAAGATCCACGCCTCGACCCTTTTTGCGTATGGGGCAATGAGATATTCATGAACCAGCATCAAGTGAGGAAACTGATAAGAATTATTAGCAAAAAGATACGAACGATGGCAACTAAATTATTTTTCCACGCTCTATCCAACACAACAGTGAGCTGTAGGACGGTAACTATGAACTCTGTAGCCTTCTCTTTTTAATGCTCATAATGAGTTGTTAGACAACAATGTCTGAATCTTTTTCGTTTGCAGTGGTTCCCAAAGCAGTTTACTCAAGATTACCTCGCAAAGTACATGATTGGTGGACATGCAATGAAGGTTAAAGTATTTCATCGAGACTACAATGAACATCTAGAAGTCCTAATGAAGACAGTGAAGGATGGGCGGGTGGCCATCACAAGGGGTTGGCCTAGAGTTGTGCGTGCATTAGGCATGGAAGAGGGCACAATATGGGCATTCTAGTTCACCTTCTCCAGCAACCAGAATGTCTTCCACCTCTCTCTTTATAGTCTTTAGTACAACTATGGTTCATCATTCTTTACTTGGTGCTTCTGTAGTTCTTCAGTATATGTACATGTGCATCGAATTATGCATTCGTCCTTGAACTTATATTTGTAATAAACATGGTTCGATATGAAATAAGTGATTGCCTACTTTCAACTTGATAATCTGTTTCAAATTCAAATTCTGTGAATTTTAAATGCAAGGATTAAATTAGGGATAAATTATGCTCTGCAGGCCATTACACTGCACACGGTTTGCGAAAGGAAAACGTCTGTGATAAATGTCAAGATCAGACACGTTTCTCAGATCAGTACGTGTGCGATGAATCTCTACTGCACACATGATCAGACAAGAAAAAACATGTGAGATTAACAACAACAATGCACATAGTTCCTTCTTAATAAATGTTTGTGAAACTCACCTTATCACACGCTAGGCAATTATGAACTGTTTATGATGTCATGTGCATCATAAACGTTTACTCATAGAAGAACGTGTGCGATTGGCCTTCATCCGACACGGGTAATATGGATGAATCGTTTGGGACATTTTATACATCGCAAATGTTTATGTACAGGCAAACATGTGGGATATATTCAAGCTTTGCATACAGTTTTATAGGGACAACTGTATGCACTCTTACATCGAATCACATATGGTGTACAATCGTGAACTCTTTGTGATGGGGCGAGCATCGTAAACATTGCACCATAGAATACCGAGTGCGATGGTAATGCGAGCACACACGAGTAGCAAGGACGGAGCATTTAGGAAAGATGCGGGCATCGCATACGCTTAGTTCTGCGAAACGTATGCTTGCGTGCTCCCTATCGCCGATGGTTTCTGGGTCGTGTGCGAAGGACCCCCCCCCCCCTATCGCACACACATGCAAGGCGATGGTTTAAAACTCTGTCGCGGAAAGGGGGTAAAAACTGTTTGTATAGCACGTCGCTGCACCAGTGTCATGGGTATCATCTATTGGAGAGAAGTCGTCGTTGGCTGGATGAAAGGAAGAAGAAAGATGAAGATTAAGATAGGCTTCCATGTGAGTCGAGTTTGTTTGAGGGATTAAGTTTAGGGGAAAGGTTGGGTACATAAAAAATGGTGTCTTATTTATTGGAAATTAAAGAATAGGAGAATGGCATTAATTACTTCCTTTGGTGATCCTGAGTTATCGAACCCACGGGAGGACGGTACCCTTTAAGCTAGGGTCTCAAACAAGCTTTTGTTAAAAAATTAAATCTAGCTTTTGACCAGATCATAAATCAAACTTGACATTGCAAACAGTTATAATAAAAATAGGCATGGGTATGACGTCGTAATGCTTACAACCTTATATTTGTGTAGGGACCAGATATGCTCTTAATTTGTGCGCTGCAAGTCACCCATCGAGATGTGCTTGTTACGAACTGAAGTGGGGGATGTGTCCAAATTACATCTTGACCGGCACGCATCCTGCATCAAGAGTCAGTTGTCCAACCGAAGGCCCTATCCGCCTCGCGGGGTTGCCTCGATAATTAAGATTGCAATAATCAGACAAAAGCATTGGGCGTTTAATGACTACACCTCTTGAATCTCCAGAGATAGGATCTGTGTTACCATACTAAACATTTCTGTCACTAGTGTTTAGAATAACACTTCACGGTCTCCCCGCCCTTAGCATCTCCATGGCTCGTTCTCCAAGATCATGGGTACCATCAGGGATGAAGAACGCGAACGAGACAAGAGACAACTACGGAATTTTTTTATTTCACACATACGGGACATTAATTCAAATCACTTCCATTGATCCCTCCAACAAATACATCGGGTTGCAAGGCTCTTGCCTCAACACATACCTTACCGGACTACTCACACATGGAGATCAAATGACACGAAGAATACATCCTAGAAAACATCATGAAGGTTGATTGATTGATAATATGTCTTAAAATAGATGTCGTGTGTGATACGCGATTACAAGTATGACTAGATGGAAGAGAACTATGGTGGAGATGATGGTGGTTGCTATGGAGATAGGAAATGGCGACAGCTAGGGTTGGTGGTGATGAGGATGATGATGACTCTTTGTTTTGTGATTCTGTGGCTCCCACGTTAACATTTTGGCGTCGACCCCTTCATAAAGTGTGTTTAGGTGGGCGAGAAGCCTCGGTTTCCATGCCATATGACCGCTCATGTGAGCGGGCGCGGTCGCATGGAACGTTGTCTTTTGCTCTGGGGCTTCTGTTGTGCCTCCCACTGGATTTCATCTATCTCCTCTTTACTCCTTTCCTTGTTCTGACTTGATTTCGTTCATAAATAGCCCATTTCCTGTGAAAATAAAATTAAGATAGGATACTTGGAATCCTATGCATTCAGTAGTCATTAGTGGCAATATCGGAGCGAATATCTCGGTTTTAATGAAATATATCAGTTTAAACTCGGGTTAGAGGAGTGTAAAAATAACATAAAGAGAAATCTGAATCATAAGGATCTCAGTTGTTTAAACTGAAATAATGAGAATGTTTTGGTTCACTTACGATCGGTACGCCTAGATAGCCCTCCGCTTCTTGACCTGAAAACTTAATATAGCTGTAGCGGTGGCATGGTTATTATGCAAGTGTTAGTGAAGCAAAGATAATCAACTCAAAGTTTTTTCTCTACTAGATAAAATAACTTTGCAACACTTAATTCTATTTCCTCTAGTTGACACTTGCTTACCGGGAATGCACGGAAGAGTTTTTCTTTGATGGAGCCATGAAAACATAAATTAGGGAGTGAAAGGTATGTAAAGACAAACATGATTCTAGAGTACTCATTAACATACCCACGAATGTCTCATCCTCAAGGCTCTCAAGCACTTTGTTTCAATCATTGTTTGCTGAAACTTTAATTGTCACGTGAAGGGATTATGCCAAATAAGTGATCATGCATAGAGTTTTGTTGTGGCTTAATTTTGGGAACTATGTATCTTTATATTTGTCTGTTTCGAGCTCTTGTGATCAGTTCCCGGTATTTACCACATACACACACATTCAAGAGAAAGCTGAATAATATTCAATGTAGTGTTGTCACTACATACGAAAACAAACTCATAGCCGAAATCCGAGCCAAAACTCTAGTGGATCATTCATTGGCCAGTGGAGTTCTCAGCATAACATCAAGAAAGGTGACAAAGCCACATTTACACATGTACACGTGCATATAGTAGCAGGGCCATGGCACCAACAAGAAGCTAAAGCACCATGTAAGAGATACAACACAGATTTTTGGCATAATCTCGTTCACCCTTCAACTAAGTTCCTCTAGACAGTTTAATCCACAAGTGATATCAAGTCTATTAAAATTAAAAATATGGGGTTGAGCATTTCTAACATCATATTCTCTACAATTTTCCTCAACACCGAAGTCTTTGAAGACTTTCTCTTGTGCATGGTTATTCTTGATTAAGATCACTTTCTTTTAGAAACAGTCCCTCGGCAAGTCTCGATTATCTAGATTAAATAGAACAAAGGCTACAAAATTATTTCAGCTACTAGAACAACACCTTGTTTTAATTATCAAGACTTACTCCCTCTTGCACACATCACACATACTACTACTACATCTATTCTAAGCATTTCAAGTGCAAAAGAGGGGAGTCGTAGGACATACCTTCATGCTCGTGAATACACACAGTTCTCTTCCTTATGCTTCCATTCCTCGTTGTCCGGCGTAGATCAACTCCTCTGAAATATAAACAAGAATGCAAACAAACTCCAAGGGGCAAAAGAAAGAGCAAAGCAAAACTTATTTTGATTTTTTGGGTTTTTGAAAACTAACTTACAAACGAAAAATCACAATGGCAAAAAAGAAAAATGAAAGCAAATAAAAAGCAAAGTGTTGGAACAAACCAACACGAGTGTTTTCAAGCTCAGCAAGCTGAAGTACCACCTCATTACAATTATTCAAATAAAACCGCCATATCTTGATGTAGACGTGGTAGTGACCTCCCCCAAGCTTAAGCTTTTGCAAGCCCAAATCAGTGAGATCATTGTGGCGGCTGGTCGGGAGTCCATTCTTGGCTCCAGTTGGAGAAGCTGGTGTTCATGTAGGCGGACGTGTCTCGAAGGGACTCGGCGAGGTTGCTCATGTCATTGATGCAGCCCTGTAGACTGTAGAGGTCCATGTAGGTGGTGTAGGTTTCTTGTTGTGGCTGCTTCTCTTCTTCGTCGGGGGCCAGTTCTTCATCATCAACTTGTTCGGGTTCCGAGCCTTCTTGGTCAAAAGCTGCATCTCCTTCCTGTGGAACATAATGCAATTGTCCATTTTCTATGGAGAAACGATTAGGCATAGGAGTAGGTAATAAGTACCTCACTCTAGGAATTTTAATGCAATGACGACCACGGCGAACTACTACCATTCAAGCACTTGAAAGAACACGAATATTAACAAGGTTGTTACCGACAATGGGGCGGAGATTATTGTAGTTGAGGCCAAGGGAGTTGGCCAACATGGTGATCACTCCACATGAGATGTCCCCTTGTGCATGATTTTCTTGATGCGCGAGGTGTAGAAAAAGTATTGCCCCTAAGTTGGGCGAATAACCGACGTCAAGGTTACCTGCTTTCCCAAGAATTAGCCTATTCTCATCATTCACGTTAGAAACTTCTCCTCGTGCCTACAACGAGTTAGTGATAACATAGTAAAAATAATGAAAGGCCGGACTTTCAATGCAACTGGCTCTTTGTTTAGAACCATGGTAACTCATCTGATAGAAGGATTGCCTCAGGTGCGGTTCAGTAAAATCATAAACATAACAGATGTCATCATCGTTGTTGGTGAAGCCAAAGTGAGTACACCACTCATCCAGAGTGATGTTGAAGTCTTGGTCCATGAGACGGAAAGTGATCTGCTCTTCCTCATATGCATTTGGCAGGAGACCACCATTATGCAAGAGAGTACTAAGAAAATCAAGAGTCATGCGTTCATATGTATCACATCCCTGATAAACAACATGATGCAACCCGGCATTATCACAAAGCAAATTGAAATCGTTACCGATTCCTAGTTTGGCTAATGTGGACTCGCAAGCCCATTTGGTGGTCTTCATCTTCCTTGCATGAAGCTTCTTGCATTTCCTCATTGCTTCACAGTCGGTGAAGCTGATCCCCTGCGTGAAAACTTATTGTTGTCGTGCAACATTCATGGATGAACCCGGTGCATCACCACGAACGACAGGTGTGGACATCCTCGTGAACATCTACAAAATAATATTTTTTTCAATCCAATACAATGAAACAATATTGATTCTACTGTAGTCACAACATCATACTCCTCTAAAAACATCAACGAATCCAAGCCAAACTCAAAATTTAGATAAAAAATACTCATACCCCATACCCTAGACAAAGCAATGCTAGGCACATAGAACATGGATTCCAGAAAAATAAGTTGGGGATCGGAGGAGAAACGTACCGTAGATCGATCACACCGAAGGTTTGAACTGAAATCGAATGAGTAGGGAGATCGGGTAAAGTTATGGTAGGGTTTGGAGAGGTTTGGAGGAAGAAGAGGAAGAAAGAAGAGAGATGGGGTCAAAATACCTCCTTCCTCGGGCTGGTTATGGCCGCCAGAGATCCATACGACTATCCATACAAGCGGTACCGCTCACATGGAATGCCGTCGTTCACTCTGTTGATGTTGTTCTGTCTGTCCTTACCTCATACGACCACTTATGCGATCGGCAGCGCTCACATGGAACGCCGTCAAATGCTCTGGACCACCTCTCTATTTCTGTTAAGAGTTCATGTGACCACGCATACGAGCGGCTGCGCTCACATGATACGCCGTCGATCACTCTGTTTCCTCTCGCTGTTTTCTATTGGAACCGCCAGGATGGCATACGACCTCCATGGTCGCACATTAAGTCGTTTTTTCTTTTGTTTCTTTCAAAACTTCTATTTTTCTTAAATTCTTGCGGGGTTAGTTCCAACACAATACATAGGCATATATCCAGTCATTCAAATGTCAGTACACCACACAATAATTTGGCACAAATCAAAGCCCTCATTAGAACACCTCTTCCAAACTTAACTTCCTTAACTAAAACTTCAACACTCCTTTTATTGAAACAAAAATAAAACTTACTTTTCTACTTTATTTGTGTGGGGTTGCCTCCCACGAAGCGCTTGTTTTTGGTCAGATAGCTCGACCGTAGTGAAGATCACTTGGGTACAAATACACCAAGCCCATAGCTTCGAGCATTGATGACAATGCTGTCTCCGGTGTATGTCTTCATTTTCTTTTTCCTGGGGAAATGTCTCACAAAAGGATCTTTTGCAGGTAAGTCAAATCTTACATTTCCCTCAAACACATTTATCACAGCTTTTATGGTCCTTAGAAAAGGTCTATCGAGAATTATTGGAGCAATGGGATCTTCAGGCATGTCAACTATCACAAGATCAATCATGACAGGGCAATCATTTATTTGACAATAACACCATGCTTAATTCCTACTGCTTGAGTATTAGTGTAATTAGCCATATTCAATCTATCTCAGTAGTAGCATAAGGACCAAGGTTGAGACTATCATAAACAGACTCAGGTATAGTAGAAACACTAGCACCTAGATCACACAAAGCAGTGAATTTATTCAAACCAATCTCAATCTCTATAGTAGGTTCAAAAGCATCTTCTTGCTTAGCTGGTAACTTACTGTATAACTTCTTTCTTTCATCATCTAACTCACATACCTTGGTTGCGGCGTGATCAACGAAGACACTATATGCCTCATCATTTGATACCTTAGGTAGTGGGTGTTTCATTGCTATCATCTTCACGAAGTCCACAACTGTGTATGTATACTCTGGCACATGGCTTTTATCAAGCTCTTCTGCATTTTCTTCGTTACTTCTCATCATCTTGACATCTTCAACCGGGTTAGGTTCCGGTTTACCTGCAAACTTGGCTAGGATTAGGGTTTGGCTCTCTGCAATTTTAGCCACTTGTGCTTCCATGCTCTTGGTTCTTCCATCAAGAATCTGCACATCATTAGTTAGTCCAACAATCTTTCCAGTCAACTGACCAAGTAAGTTATCATGATTCTTCAAGATATTTTTGAAAGTGTCATTCTGCTCACTTTGACTAGCAATAAAAGTTTTGAGAGTTTCTTAAAGAGTATTTCTATTGCTATTGCTAGCTCCATTATTATTAGGATAAGGTAATCTAGGACCATACCAATTATTTTTCCAGTTTGGATTATAGCTATTACTAGCAATGAAATTCACATCATTAACTTCTTCATCAGTAATAGCATTCACATATACCTCTTCTTTACCTTTTCAAGATGGAGATGCGTTCATCAAGCTTAGCGGTCAACTCCGTATTCTTTTCTTGAACTACATTAACTCTCTTGGTGGTAATTCTCTTAGCATGCCATTGGGCATGGTTCTATTGCATCCCATCAAGCAACTTTTTAACATCATCTATGGGCTTAATTACCCATAATAGTTCCTCTTGCAGTAGTATCTAACATAGGATTTAAAGCATTATAAAACATATGAAGGATTAACCATTCTTCCACCATGGTTAGGACAATTTCTTATAGCTTTCTTCAGGCGATCCCACACAAGCACTAGTGGCTCATGATCTTCCTGCTTAAAATCTGTTATCTGCAAATGAAGTTGCATAATTTTTGCAGGTGGGCAAAACTTAGATAAAAACTTACTACAACAATCAGCCCATGAAGTTATATTTCCTCTAGGCAAAGCTAGAAGCCATTCTTTTACATTTCCTCTCAATAAGAAAGGAAATAGACGCAACTTTAAAGCGTCATGGGTCATAATCTTTAATGTTTGTCATGTTACACAATTCAGTAAAATTATGCAAGTGCATACCGGCATCTTCAGAAGCAGGGCCTCCAAATTGGTCATGTTGAATCATAGAGACTAGGTTCGATTTTATCTCGGCGGCAACATCAATTTGCGATATTGGTTCATGCATAAAGTTATTGCCAAGAGTAGCAAAACTTCCAAGATTACGAGCCATGGTGATCTTTTTGGGGTTTCTACGGACAAGACTTGCAACAAAAGAAAAACAAAAACAAAAACTAAAACAAAACTTTAACAAAAACTCTAAACTCAAAGACTGCGCACACGAAGCCTCCCCGGCAACGGTGCGACAAAAAGGTTTGATTACTTCCTTTGGTGATCCAAAAATGGAGCGGAAAGGATTCTCACCTTTTCCCCCAGAGGTGACCCTAAGTTATCGAACCCACGGGAGGACGGTGCCCTTTAAGCTAGGGTCCCAAACAAGCTTTTGTTAAAGAATTAAATCCAGCTTTAGACCGGATCGTAAGTTAAACTAGAAAACACTTATAATAAAAATAGGCATGGGTATGAGGTCTTAATGCTTACAACCATATATTTGTGTAGGGACCAGATATGATCTAAATTTGTGCGATGGAAGTCACCCATCGAGATGTGCTTGTTATGAACTTAAGTGGGGGATGTGTCCAAATTACATCTTGATCGGCACGCGTCCTACATCAAGATTCAGTTGTCCAACTGAAGGCCCTATCCGTCTCGCGGTGTTGCCTCGATAATTAAGATTGCAATAATCAAACAAAAGCATTGGGCATCTAACGACTACACCTCTTGAATCCCCAGAGATAGGATCTGTTTTATCATACTAAACATGTCTGTCACTTGTGTTCAAAATAGCACTTCACGGTCTCCCAGCCCTTAGCCTCTTTGTGGCTCGTTCTCCAAGAGCCTGGGTACCTGAAGGGATGAACAACGCGAACGAGACAAGAGACAACTACAGAACAATTTTATTTCGCACATACGGGACATTAACTCAAACCACTTCCACTGATCCCTCCAACAAATACATCGGGTTCCAAGGCTCTTGCCTCAACCCATACCTTACCGACTACTCACAAATGGAGATCAGATCACACGAAGAACACATCATGAAGGTAGATTGATTGATAATATGTCTTACAATGGATGTTGTGTGTGATACACGATTACAAGTATGACTAGATGGAAGAGAAATATGGTGGAGATGAAGGTGGTGGCTATGGAGATGGGAAATGGCGGCAGCTAGAGTTGGTGGTGCTGAGGATGATGATGACTCTCTGTTTTGCGATTCTGTGGCTTCCTCGTGAACATTTTGGTGTCGACCTCTTTATAAAGCGTGTTGAGGTGGATGAGAAGCCTCGGTTTCCATGCCATACGACTGCTCATGCGAGCGGACGCGGTCACATGGAACGCCATTTTTTTCTCTGGGGCTTCTGCTGCGCCTCCCACTTGATTTCCTCTATCTCCTCTTTACACCTTTCCTTGTTCTGACTTGACACTGGTACGACGAGTTGCTATACAAACGGTTTTTAACCCCTTTCCGCGACAGAGTTTTAAACCATCGCCTTGCCTATGTGTGCGATAGGGGGGGGTCTTCCCACACGACCCAGAAACCGTCCACGATAGGGAGCACGCAAGCATACGTTTCGCAGAACTAAGCGTATGCGATGGCCGCATCTTTCCCAAACGCTTCGTCCTTGCTACTCGTTTGTGCTCGCATTACCATCGCACTCGGTATTTTGTGCTGCAACGTTTGCGATGCTCACCCCATCACAAATAGTTCACAATTGTACACCGTATGCGAAGCTTGAATATCCCACACATTTGTATGTACATAAACGTTTGAGATGTATAAAATGTCCCAAACGATTCATCTGTATTACCCGTGTCGGATGAAGGCCTATCGCACGCGTTCTTCTATGAGCAAACATTTACGATGCACATGACATCATAAACAGTTCATAATTGCCTAGCGTGTGAGATAAGGTCACTTTCACAAACATTTATTAAGAAGGAACTGTGTGCGTTCTTGTTGCTAATCTCACACATTTTTTCTTGTCTGATCGTGTGTGCAGTAGAGTTTCATCGCACACGTACTGATCTGAGAAACGTGTCTGATCTTGATGTTTATTATAGACGTTTTGCTTTCGCAAACCGTCTGTAGTGTAGTGGCCTACAGATCATAATTTATCCCTAATTTAATCCCTGCATTTCAAATTCACAGAATTTGAAATTGAAATAGAATTTCAATATGAAAGTAGGCAATCACTTATTTCACATCGAACAATGTTTATTACAAATACAAGTTCAAGGAAGAATGAATAATTCGATGCATAGGTACATGTACTGAAGAACTACAGAAGCAGCAAGGAAAGAATGATGAACCACCGTTGTACTAAAGACTGTAAAGAGAGAGGTGGAAGACATTATGGTTGCTGGATAAGGTGATGCGGAATGCCCATATTGTGCCCTCCTCCATGCCTAATGCGCGCTCGACTCTAGGCCAACCCCTTGTGATGGCCACCCGCCCATCCTTCACTGTCTTCATTAGGACTTCTCGATGCTCATTGTAGTCTCGATGAAATACTTTAACCTTCATTTCATGTCCACCAATCATGTACTTTGCGAGGTAATCTTGAGTAAATTGCTTTGGGAACCACTGCAAACGAATAAGATTCAGACATTGTTGTCTAACAACTCATTATGGGCAGTAAAAAGAGAAGGCTACAGAGTTCGTAGTTACCATCCTACAGCTCACTGTTGTGTTGGATAGAGAATAGACAAATAATTTAATTGCCATCGGTCATATCTTTTTGCTAATAACTCTTATCAGTTTCCTCACTTGATGCTGGTTCATGAATATCTCATTGCCCCATACGCAAAAAGGGTCGAGGCGTGGATCTTTGCCTAGGACATATGTACCTACAAGCAACAAGTCAATATTAGAAGCTAAAAAGTGTCCAACCGTGGATTTGTATGCACTACATTATCGAACAGAGGCAGTATAAGCCGAGGTATGAAACTAACCTTGGTGGAAAATGCTGGCCACTCCCGTTGTTGTCCTGCGTAAGAACATGGAAAGGAGTGATAAGTACTACAGGCTTAACATCAACCAAATATAGCCATGGTAAACAACAGCATCTCAAAATAACAGCTTGAATGTGTTGGTTTCAGCATGATGTTAAAGCAGATAAAAAATGGAAGGGAATGTTAACTGCAACAGGCTTAAAAGGACCAAATATTGTAATTCAAATTGGTACTGTTGAAAATGAATAGAACATAGCTCATGCTTAAACATCACACTGCATAAATGTGTAAAACTGAAATAAAGGGCATGTGTTAACTTCACCAGGCATAACAGGAACCAAATATAGCCGTTCAAACTGGTATTGATGAAATTGAACTGCACAGTTCATACTTGCACATAATGAACATCACATTGTGAATAACTGAAATAAACAAGGCATATATGCTCACTATAACAACCTAATATAGCCATTGAAAACTGGATAGAGGCTCACTGCAACCAACCTAACAAGCAAATACAGATAAACAAGGCACCTGCTTGAAAACTGGACAAAGGCTCACTGCAACCAACCTAGCTAACAAGCAAATACAGATAAACAAGGCATCTGCTTGAAAACTGGACAAAGGCTCACTGGAACCAACCTAACAAGCAAATACAGATAAACAAGGCATCTGCTTGAAAACTGGACAAATGCTCACTGCAACCAACCTAACAACCAAATACATATAAACAGGGCATCTGCTTGAAAACTGGGCAAATGCTCACTGCAACCAACCTAACAACCAAATACAGATAAACAAGGCATCTACTCACTATAAACAACCAAATATAGCCATTCATGAAACTAAAGTGGACAATTCATACTTAAACATCAGATAGCCATATTGAACATTAAATTTTTGCATAACTGAAATAATTAAACACGGCACAGTTAAAACATCGCATGGCAAAAGCTACTACAACAATGGGTACGAGTTGGCTAGCTAGAAAAAGTAAGATTTGCTTATAGGATATTGCCTCACTTGTCATGGACGAGATCCTTCCACTTGGAAGAGCATAGACCCAGGGTCCGATCCCTGATGCCGCAGATGGGCTGTCTCACCTTGGAAGAGCCGTAGTGGGTGCCCTTCGCATGGTCGTGGTCGATGAGATCTGACTTGGCAGCTGAGGATCCCAAGGCACCGCCGTAGAATGTGTCCTTCAGAAATGACATAATGGGCTCGATGGCGTACAAGGATCGCAAATCCTTGACCGCGAGGAGGAGGAGATAAGCGGCGGGGCCTTCAAAGAGATCGACGGCGGTTGAACCAGAGGCGTTGGGGATGGACCACTTAACCTGTGACAAGGCCCGCATTAAGCCTTCGTTGTCGACGAGCTTGATGTCGTAGCCGGCTGTCCTGAGATTCAGTAATACGTGAGCCCGCTGACGTGAAGCCTTCGCCATGGCGATGTAGTCAACGTCCTCGCCGGCTTCCGCGGCGAGGTGTTCCTCCGGGATCGACAGGTTGGCACGAACGGTGGCCACCCCGACATCGTCCGGTGAAGAGGCCATGATAGACCTCCTTTTGGCCGTACGCTCCTCGGGCTCCCCGGGATATGTGGTCGGGCTTAGGCTGCGACTCTCTGGAGTAGGGGATGGGGATCTGGGGGGAGGGGCACCGCTGGCCTCATCTAAAAACTCAGGGCAGCGAGGGTATGGGAATCGGTGGGTAACCTGAACTTATCTAAGCCAGGAGGCACGGGCAGACTGGCAGGGGTTGGTGGCGGCGGCGGCGAGCTAGGGTTCGAGCGGGGGGGTGTAGAGTGTGGAGGGGGGACGGGGTTAGGGCGGGTGGTGTTTGAGAATATGCGGCTGCTACTAAATTTTTTAGTAATGGTGGGTGGAGATGGTGGTCGACGAGGGAGGGCGACGGTTCAAATGCCTCGGCTACTGGAATTTTACTATGAAGTCGGTGGTGGAGGTGTGAGGGCGACGGTTGAAATACCGCGACAACTAAAATTTGGGTAAAGGAAATGAAGCGGGGCGGGAGCAACCAGATCGCACACGGTCCAAACATAATAATTGTGTGTGATAATAAGGAAAGCCACGGAACCACCAATTTTTGCATCGCTCAAGGCGGGTAGCTTTTTTTGAGATTTCTAGCTAGCTAGTTTATCGCACACGGTTCGTCTTAATTTTCAGACGCATACGTGGAATTCTCATCCTAAATATCATGTACACAGTACCCTTCACCCTTGCCGGCGCTTGCGAAGTCATGGCGATTTTACAGGGCACGAGCTTCGCACACGGTTAAGCCAGTGCACCCGTGTCCGTTGCGCGTATGTTCACACGCAGTTTTTCATCCGAGGTGTCTGCTATTTTATATAGCACCATTTGGCAACAAAAAAACGTGAGAGAGGGTAAGAAGACAACCACAACAGCATGTGGCCCAAATATATATGTATGAAAAGGGTGGTGTGTGATGTTCAAATTCCCAATGCACAACTTTGACGCGCGAGCCCACGGGTAGGCGCATCGTCAAAGATCGGGTGAGAGGGGCCAGAAGACAACAACCACCTAGAAGTGACCAAATATATGTAGGAATAAAGGGTGTGATGTTTAAATACACAATGCACAACTTTGATGTGGCACCTCCCTCACAAACCGGAAAGCCCCCTTGGATATCTATAATGACGGGTTAAGGTCGTAGCTAGGTGCCTGCCCCACCCCCACTTCGTGTCGGCGGGACGCATGCACGTACTCATACTTTGGCCGGACATGCATGCATGACCTACCATAATACGGACCAAGTGAATCTATCTTGGCCAAACAACCACTGTTGTTGTCGGTCAAAAAGGGATATATTAGACCACTCGGGCCCATAGATTGGACCATCACCGTAACCCGCATGAGAGGGGCCACCTGGAAGGGTGATGTGTTTTAAATACCCATTAATGTAAAATTTTGATGTGGCGCCTACCTCACGAAATGGACAACCCCCATGAAAGGTAGGTAGTAATTAAGGACGATGTCGACGTAAGTAGGGTGTCGATCCAACCCACCATTTGGAGCGCATGGGAGGGAATCCTGAGAACGCATGAGCTCGAACTTTGCTCGGACATGTCACCATGACCCGCGGTAACACAAACCAGGTGGAATCCATTCATGGCCAAACCCCCTCGTTGTCGGTCAAAGGGATGATATATATAGACCAGGCCCACAGATAGGCGTGTCGTTGAAAACCGCACATGGGAGACGGGGTCGATCAGAAGACCCTATACGTACCTTGCATGCGGCCCAAATATATGAATATATGGGTGGTGTGTGATGTGTTCAAATCCCCAATGCACAACTTCGATGGGGCACCAGCTGCATTACAAACCGAACACCGTACCCTGAGGAAGCCACGTTATGTATGATGTCGGTTCCCCAACTTCGAGCCGACGGGAGGGAATCGAACAAATGTTCCCCAACTAAATTTGGTCTGACATGTCGTGACCTATTCCAAGAGGAAACCGTCATGGTCAAACCCTTCTCGTACGTTGACAGGTCACTACAGACAAATTTTCAAAACAAGTATGTTGTGGGTCAAAGGATAGAACGTGCGGGCCCACAGATCTCGAACGTGGTGGGTCAAAGGATAGAACATGGCGGGCCCACAGATCAATCTCGATCATTCTCCGATTTTTCAAAACAACAAATAACAAAAAACATCATTCTCCAAATTTTCAAAACAAGTACGTTGTGGGTCAAAGGATAGAACGTGCGGGCCCACAGATCTCGAACGTTGTGTGTCAAAGGATAGAACGTGGCGGGCCCACAGATCAATCTCGATCATTCTCTGATTTTTCAAAACAACAAATAACAAAAACATAATTCTCCAAATTTTCAAAACAAGTATCTCAAGATTTATTTAATTGACATGACATGTCATCAAAGGATAGAATATGCGGGCCCATAGATCTCGAACGTTGTGTGTCAAAGGATAGAATGTGGTGGGCCCACAGATCAATCTCGACCATTCTCTGATTTTTCAAAACAACAAATAACAAAAAACATCATTCTCCAAATTTTCAAAACAAGTATCTCAAAATTTATTTAATCGACATGACAGGTCACTACGGACACATTTGGTTGCTAAATGTCTGTAATGACCGTATCATGGCGCTTAAATGAAGCTTGAGATATAGCAACTTCCCACCCGGTCACCCATCCTTAGATTGCTCCAGCCCCAAGCTCGCTTAACTTGTGCGTTCTATTCGACTAGGCTAGCGGATGGGAAGCTACCCCTTGCTGATAAGAGTTGACTCCTCGCGTTTAAGGCATTTACCGATGGTCACCGCATGGGACCTACTCCTTACTATCACACACGTTTGTGCTTTTAGAAACTGTGTGCAATCTTTACATACCGGACCTCTTCCATTCAAACTTACATTATTTTTTTACTACTTAAAACCACTAGCCGGAAGAAGCAAAAGCTTTGCATTTTCATTAATTAAGAACAAGATAGTTGCCCAGTTAATTGAGGAAAACTGGGCTAAAACCGATACAAACAGGGCCTAAACCTACGGGAACTCTTGGCTGAGCATGAATTGGTACAGGCCTTCGTCCACGTGTCTGATATGCTCGCGGAACTGCTGTACCGCAATATCGATCTCCGCCCAGGATATTTCATCGGCGATGGTCGATTCCAAGCCGCGACGAGTATTTTTCTCTACTTTGTCGTTGGCGGCACCTGGGGGGCGAGGAGGTCGAAGAGCCAATCGACCAGCCCGTTGGTGTCATGGCGGCAGATTCTGGCAGTGCGAACTTCGTCAGGCGCAATTATGGCGCTGACGGCGCCTGCCCATTCCTGGCGGGGAATCGGGATTTTTACCGGCCGTGGAAACGGCCTCTTGAGTGGTTGAGTCAACAGGATGCTTACACGGCTCCGCTCAGATAGTGCGGCGCTCCGCACCTGATGCACGGGGGAGTTCTCCCACTCTTGCGCGGCAGCGCTTTGCCACTCTTGCTCCACTCCGCTTCATGGGCGGCGACAAACACATGTGTAGACATTGGCCCGCTCAAGCACTGGAGCACGATGATACCACTCACGCTCGGTGGCACACTGCCGCTCTTGCTTGGCAGCGCGCTGCCGCTCTTGCTCGGCGGTGCACTGCCTCTCTTGCTCAGCGGCGCACGGCCGTTCTGGCCCTCCGGCCTGCTCCGGCTCATTCTCCTCATCAAGGAGGTGGATGACGGCGGCGGCGCTTCGCCGGATTGGCATGCTTGGAATGGTATACTGCGGTATGGCCGGTGTGTCGCCGCCTAGCCTTCTATGCCCACTGACACTGGCAGCGGGAAACCGATGGGGAGAGTGGTGGGAAACCGATTTGGGGGGAGTGGCGGGAAACCGATTGGGGGAGTGGCGGGAAATGGTAGCATGTTTGCATATATAACACCATTAATATGGAAAACTTGGGAAAGAAGGAAGCGCGAGATAGCACGACGCGTGCGCACAGTGCTTACCCACGGGTGCGAGACGGTTGAACATAACTGCTTTAAATTATTCAGGATTCGTTTGGCATTTTTTATACATTATAATAGAGTTTTCTAGACATTTAATGTGCAAAATTCAAATTTGAACTACAACTACATGCTCCAGTGCACCAAAATGGGTTGAAAAATCATATATGTGTCCTTGGGTGCATGTTTAGGTCCCATGCAAGGAATGGGGATGAATTACAAACATCTCGGCGTCCTGGCTCGGCCTCAAACATTGAAAATCTTGGTTTTTAAATCCCCATAAATCCAAAACTCACCTGAAATTCATGAAAGTTTACATGGTGTCATGACATGGCACATATATGCCATGGTAAAAAAACTGACCAATTTGGGGCAAGTTTTGGTACAAGACTCTTACAAACCGTAGCTTCTCGCAAGAAGCCTCCGATAGGGAACGTGTCACCCTTGTGGGCGAAACGACAATCGTTACCTCTTCTTGCCTTGTATTTTTTTTTCTACGGGCAACATAGACCAATAGGAGATTTGTGCTGAAATATGTAATTATTCAGGGTTCGTTTGGCCTTTTTATACATTAATTGAGTTTTCTACGCATTTAATGTCCATAATTCAAATTTGAACTACAAGCACATGATCCAGTGCACCAAAATGGCTTCAAAAACCATACATGTGTCCTTGGGTGCATGTTTGGGTCCCATGCAAGAAATGGGTATGAATTACAAACATCTCGGTGTATTGGCTCGGCCTCAAACATTGAGAATATCGGTTTTTAATTCCCGGTAAATCCAAAACTCACCCAAAATTCATGAAACTTGGCATCGTGTCATGACATGGCACATATATGCCATGGTAAAAAAAATTGTCCAATTTGGGGCAAGTTTTGGTACACGCCTCTTACAAACCGGAGCTTCTAGCAAGAAGCCTCGTGGTTCCGATAGGGAATGTGTCACCCCTATGGGCGAAACGACAATCGCTGCCTCTTCTCGCCTTGTATTTTTCTTCTACAGGCAACATAGACCAACAGGAGATTCGCGCTGAAATATTGAATTATTCAGGGTTCGTTTGGCCTTTTTATACATATATTAATTGAGTTTCTAGGCACATAATTCAAATTTGAACTACAAGCACATGCTCTAGTGCACCAAAATGGCTTCAAAAACCATACATGTGTCCTTGGGTGTATGTTTAGGTCCCATGCAAGAAATGGGGATGAATTACAAACATCTCGGCATACTGGCTCAGCCTCAAACATTGAGAATCTCGGTTTTTAAATACCCGTAAATCAAAAACTCACCCGGAAATTGTGAAACTTGGCATCGTGTCATGACATGTCACATATATGCTGTGGTAAAATATTTGTCCAATTTGGGGCAAGTTTTGGTACAAGCCTCTTACAAACCGGAGCTTCTAGCAAGAAGCCTCGTGGTTCCGATAGGGAACGTGTCACCCTTGTGGGCGAAACGACAATCGTCGCTTCCTCTTCTCGCCATGTATTTTTTTCTACAGGCAACGTAGACCAACAGGAGATTCGCGCTGAAATATGGAATTATTCAGGGTTCGTTTGGCCTTTTATACATTAATTGAGTTTTCTAGGCATTTAATCCCCATAATTGAAATTTGAATTACAAGCACATGCTCTAGTGCACCAAAATGGCTTCAAATACCATACATGTGTCCTTGGGTGCATGTTTAGGTCCCATGCAAGAAATGGGAATGAATTACAAACATCTCGGCGTCCTGGCTCGGCTTCAAACATTGAGAATCTCGGTTTTTAAATCCCCGTAAATCCAAAACTCACCCGAAATTCATGAAACTTGGCATAGTGTCATTATATGGCACATATATGCCGTGGTAAAAAATATTGTCCAATTTGAGACAAGGCGCACACATTAATAGCCAACATAGGCATTTTGGAACAAATAGATGACAAGTTAATATCGCAAACGGTTGTATTGTTTGAACAATGGGCGTTCCACTAACCATTTACGTGCAGCCACGCGTCCCTCTTTTTATTGGAGAGTACTACCTCGGTCTTGGTTTATTGGTCCTCTTTGTATTTTGTGCAAAAATTCGACCATACTAGGTGGCGTGCGTTCAGTTGTTTGATTAGACGGGTCGAGTGCAAGAAGTCCGCCGCGCAGGCTCGATGGGACGCGTGCGAGCAGTCCGCCGCGCAGGCTCGACGGGACGCGTGTGAGCTGTCTACAGCGCAGGCTCACCGGGAAGCGAGCTCTTTGACCTCCACCCGCCGCCTCGCTCCCAACTTCTCCATTAATGGCGGCCGAGCAGGCTCACCGGGAAGCGAGCTCTTTGACCTCTAGCCCCCGCCTCACTCCCAACTTCTCCATTAATGGCGGCCGAGCCGCTGTTTAACATACGGTTAATGCACCTGGATGGAAGGTGTTAGCTTGTGATCCCATGGCCCCGCTCAACGATAGTTAGCATTGTTTTGTTCGTGCCTCGCCGAGAACGTGAATTTTAGCCTATTTTTGACTCGTATACATGTACCTACGAGGTTACGAACGAATAATACGACGACAAATTGACAATGGCAACGGATAATAATTGTCTTACATATCCCGGATAATTTCCAATTTAAAATACCACATGCGGCAACGCCCGAAAGAACAGGGGCAAGAGAAGAAGAAAAAAAGAGGAAGAAGGAAGTCGCTGCTCTCTACTTCTCGATGGATCGCTTGGCGAGGAGTTATTCCAGCTCCTTCTTCACATCCTCATGACTTTGCTTGACAGCAGCCACGGATTCCTCCACCTGTAGCTCGCGCTCGATGCGGAGCTTCTTCAAGTCATCCCCAAGTTCATGGACGACGGCTGTCAGCGTCATCAGCGAGGCAACGCTCTTCTCATACAGCTCCCTCCAACCGGCGGCCTCCTCCTTCTCCTTGTCGAGCTCCTCGTGGAGCTTCGCATTCTCACCCATGAGTTTCACGATGAGGCCGGTCGCCTTATCAACCGAGGCATCGCTAATCTCGAGCAGCTTCTCCAAGCCGGCGAGCAGCTCCTGCTGGTTAATTAGGCCAGCAAGAATGTCGTCGTCGCTGGCTAAGGACTTCAGCCCCGCCAGCTCATCGAGTTCGCCGACGCGGCGAGTGCACTTGTGAGAGCCCTCGCCTGCCCATGAGAGCTCGTTCGAGGGCCCCGCGGCATGGCAGGACATCTCTGTTGTGGCTGCCGCGTTGCGGCGGGACCTCTCTAGTGCTTCCATGGCCTTGGTCTTTGCTCCCTGGTTATATGTCGACCTAGAACTCCTCCTACCGGCCATGGCAGACGCAAGGAACGGCTTAAGAGGAAAGACCTATTTTTTTGGTGATGAGGAGAGGAATGTGCAGTAATTTTTGAGTGGGTACTAGTTTTTATAGGCCAGTGCTAAGTGGGAACATGTTTAGTTTTGATTGGTGTGAACAGATTTGCATTTACTCATTGCGTGGTAATTTGATCTGTGTGAACACGTTTAGGTTTGATCGGTGTGTCAGCGTGTCCGATGGATGGGCCGTCTCGCCTCCCACGCGTGCCAGACGGTTGACCAGAACTACTATACGCGGGTGGTTGCTCACCGTTTAGGCATCCGCGGCACGCTATGTTCACGTCCCTTCACGCGCTCTGCTCGATGTTGAGGCGGCCGCGGCGCACTCTGCTCGCGTCCCTCCGCGTGCGCTCTTTCAGCGGTTGGGGCCGGCACACGATCACGTTTTGGGCGCCATATGCATGCGGTTGTGTCCGCGCGCGTCACCACGATGCAATTAATACGTGCGGCACGATGCAGTTACGTGCTGCAACAACTGCCATCCGGGCGCGCCGATACTCCAGGCCGTTCGGCCACCCCATTTATTCCCATGGCCATTATAACCTTAGTCTCTTCAACCTTTCGATCTCGCCCCACAACACAACAAGCACACCCACGATGACACATAGAGAGAGAGGATATCCAGCGGTGCTCCAATGGAGTACGGCGTGCATCGTGTCGACACCCACGTGAGGGATAAGGAACTCACGGTGGTGTACACCATCGACCCGGCCGTGGTGGAGGACTCCATCAACACCATGGAGCAGTTGCTTGCTAAGGATGACAAGTACAAAGTGGTCGGCTTCGACCTCCAGTACACCAGCGGTCGTCCCGGGGTTGATCAGGCGGTTGCTGTCGCCCAGTTGTGCGTGGGCCATCACGTCCTCGTCTACCACTACTGCCTGGCCACAAGTGCTTGCGAGCATTTCACCAGGTTTGTCAAGAGCCCCGACTACAAGTTCGCTACGGTGGACACTGTCAACGATGTAAAAGCGCTCTAGATTTTGGGCTTGGCCTGCCCGAAGCTTGTCGACATCCGTGGCCACTACAGGGTCTGGGGCAGCATGAAGATGGACTCCCTGGTTGAACTCGCCGCGGCCATCATCGACCCCTACTACGAAAACATGAAGGAAGGTTCCAAGAGAAATCCTATATCCTGGCACGGTGCCTGGGTGCGGAGACTGGATGAACCTCACCTCAAGTTTGCAGCCAAGAGCGTGTACACATGCTACGAGATGCACAGGCAGATCGTCGACATGAGGGAGTGCCTCCTTCCTGTAGACGACGAGGGATTGAGCCACCAACAGAGCAATAGCAGCAAGCGTCACAAGAAGAAGTAGATGATGATTAGGTATGATCGTTTATCCTAGATTATTATGCATGTAATTATTTACTTTGGTGTGTGCAAAAGTTATGTCTGTAGTCAGTTATGTAATTGGATGTTTAATTTGGTTATGCAATCATGTCCTTATAAGTATATATGCTGTTGTTCTGTAGACAGAGAGCGTAGATGTTGTGCAGACTGAGCAAATCACATCACACACTAATTAAACTAGCGAACCCGTCGGTGATGATTTCATCAATCACTGACAATTGTTTACCAGCAAGCCTTTGTCCACAACACACACGGGTTAATAGCAGGAATTCCTGTGTTGTTATCGGTCTTCCCACACATTTCTGATTACTGACCTATTTGCCGCGTATCACACACATCTTGTTAAGTTGAACCATTTCTGTTGTGTTGGGTAATCACAAGCAGTTCATCCGAGTGAACTGCATGACGTATATCGCACACACCTTGATCTACCTGACCGTTTCTGTTGTGTTGGGTAATCACAAACAGTCCATCCGAGTGAACTGTATGCCGTGTATCGCACACACCTCGAAATGGCTGCCCGTTTCTGTTATGTTGGGTAATCACAAATAGTTCATCCGAGTGAACTGTATGCCGTGTATCGCACACACCACGAACTGGCTGACCGTGTTTGTTGTTCTGGCTTATCGCAAACAGTTCGTATGGATCAACTGTAAGCCACGTATCGCACACGCGTCTCTAATCTGAATCATTTTTTATGTCTCCGGCATCGCAAACAGTTTGTCTTATTGGGGACGGTTTTTTAGGACACCATATGCGATTCATGCATTGCACACAGTTTGGTCGCGGGGTCTCTGATTCATGTGTCGCGTTAGCGGTCGCCTGCAGTAGTGTGATTTCGTCCATAAATAGCCCATTTCATGTGGAAACAAAATAAAGGTAGGATATTTGGAATCCTATGCATTCATTGGTCATTGGTGGCAATATCGGAGCAAATATCTCAGTTTTAATGAAATATATCGGTTTAAACTCAAGTTAGAGGAGTGTAAAAATAACACTCATCAGGCATCTCTAGCCCTGCTGGTATATAAAGCAAACAAATATATAAAGTTCTCACTAGTATATATCACAAATGAAACTCATGCAACTTTGTAATTTTCAATGCATGAAGTTGTGCTACTCTAAATGACTAATCCACTTCTATGCATGGTGCAACTTTGAAGTACTTCTTTTGTGTATACTAAAATAGAAATGATGTTGCTCCTTCTATCTTTCACTTTTATGATGTCTTTGTGGCACATCTTTTTTTGTGTCTTCTTGCCACACCTTTTTTTTCCACTCATGGACTCATGGTAGGAGGTAGGGGCAAACCTTACAATGATGATCAATACATTTTTTCTCAACTTCATTTACATGCAAACATAACTCAAGCTATGAAGATGAAAGAAAGTCGATATGAATGCCTCTGGTAGTGTACCGGATAATTACAAGATCAAGTATAGCTTACGAAAATGATGAAGTATGGCTAATTCTGCCATTCAATATGAATCTAGCTATAATGACCATGTAAAGCATATACCAATGAAGAATATATCTCTAGTCATGTATGAGAATGAATGATGGTAGTGCATGGCAATATGCTCACACTAGCTAGTACTATAGTACAAAAACAGGCAGTAGAAGCGTGCCTCGGAGGCGGTTTTCTCCATGCGGAGCAAAGTCACATGTAATATCCCAACGGAGGTGGTTATTATTATTATCCAAAGTACCGGAGGTGGCTAGAAATCTAAAACCACCTATAGTAAAAGCTTCGGGCGGTTGCTATCACTAGTACAGAATCAGGCTTTGGAGGTGGTTTTGGTACATGGACCAGTGGCGGTTTCCCATTCCGCCTCAATGTCTACGTCACTTATACTCGGTCCAGCAACGGCGGTTATATAAACCGCCTCCAATATCATGGACAACACATGTAGTTTCATATGTATAACCACTTCCAATGCTCTACGTACTGCTGGCGGTTTCATACGAATAACTGCCTCTATTGTGTATGTCAGGGATCTAATTTTCTCTTATTAAGTACCCACCTCTTCTAATGATATTCTGATGAAACATTGTAATACAAAAGTACAAAGACGAACTTTGCTGCCTTAGCTCTGCTCTTCAACTATTCTTCATCGGAGAACTCCTTTTTCGCGTACGACTTTTGCGTTCGGGTCCACCACCACAAAACTTGTGACCACCATGCTCTTGCACTAAATAATATTGTCTCTATAGCTAATAAAAATAAATGCATTAGATGAATTCGATGCGTGGGTCATAAAAGTGACAATCACATGGCTCTACCCATCATGCCGTGTCATGACATGCAGGTCATGTTAATAATAATTTAAAATATATAGTCATCTCATACAAATCACATTAATATGACGAAGGCTATACCACGTCACATACTCATCATACAAAACCAAATTAGATGCATCTAATCTTTTTACGCAAAAAAATAATTATCATGGCTGCTAGGGTTTCGGAAAACAAACAGTTGTTACCTACGTTCATCATCATGTATGATTATTCAAGTTGCTAGTTTAACATGCGGGGTGTATGAAACACGAGACCTAATGAAAGATCTTGAGCCACATACTAAACGCGTGAACCCCCGTGTAGATCACATCTACAAGCCCTCTCTTGTTCAAAAAAAATCATCTTGCTTAACTAAGGTGAAATCCGAAGAACAGAAACACATATTTGATCTAACAACCAACATACTATGAGAAACATAGAAGGATCACAGATAGGCAAAACTTTGTAAGAAAATCTCACCATGCCTCTAAGATCAGAAAAATTGCAAACTCAAGGGCAGTAACAAGAACATCAGGTAATAGATCACATCTACTAACAATAGATCTCACCTACTACCCGCTCAAAAATAGTTAAGCAATAGATTTCATCTACGACCTACACACAAACAAACATTGTGCAAGAGATTAGGCGATGTGTACCTGAGCATGAGATGAATGCTATACTAGAGAGTTGTCAAAGCAGCCTGATACATCTCCAATGTATCTATAATTTTTGATTGTTCCATGCTATTATATTATCAATCTTGGATGTTTTTATATACATTTACAGCAATTATATATCATTTTTTGGGACTAACCTATTAACTTAGTGCCCAGTGCTAGTTGCTGTTTTCTGCCTGTTTTTGGTTTTACAGAAAATCAATATCAAACGAAGTCCAAATGCCACGAAAATTTTTGGAGATTTTTTCTGGACATAACAAACACTAGAAGCTTCGGGAGGAGGCCAGAAGACCCAGGAGGTGGCCACGAGCCACCAGGGCGCGCCTGGGGGGGGCAGGCGCGCCCAGGTGCCTCGTGGGCCCACCTCTGACTATTTTGACCTAATTCCACCACTATAAATTCCCAAAAATCGGGAAACCATCAGGAGAGTCCACAAAATACTTTTTCTGCCGCCGCAAGTTTCTGTTCTCGAGAGATCCCATCTGGATGCCTTTTCCGGTGCTCCGCCGGAGGGGGAATCGATCACGGAGGGGCTCTACATCAACCTTGCTGCCCTTCCGATGATGCGTGAGTAGTTTACCACAGACCTTCGGGTCCATAGTTAGTAGCTAGATGGCTTCTTCTCTCTTTTTGATCTTCAATACAATGTTCTCCTCGATGTTCTTGGAGTTCTATCCGATGTAATCACTTTTTGCGGTGTGTTTGTTGGGATCCGATGAGTTGTGAGTTTATGATCAGATTATCCATGAATATTATTTGAGTCTTCTCTGTTCTCTTTTATGCATGATTATTACAGCTTCGTATTTCTTCTCCGATCTATTGATTTGGTTTGGCCAACTAGATTGATTTATCTTGCCATGGGAAGAGGTGCTTTGTAATGGGTTCGATCTTGCGGTGCTCAATCCCAGTGATAGAAAGGGACATGACACGTATGTATCATTGCTATTAAGGGTAAAAAGATGGGGTTTATTAATGTGTAGCGACGAAGGGCGGCAGAGGCCACGCCAGCGGGCGCAGATAGAGAAGCTTTCCTCTTTGGTGCTAAGGGGGAAGCCCCAGCTGCCCATCCCAAAGCAAGTCCCAAGGACTGCCCGATTGGTGAAAGAAGACCGAGGCAGCAAGGCGTGCAGGGTGGAGGTCACCATCGAGCCCACCAGCGCGTCATAGATCATGCTTTTGCAGGCGAAGACCGCCTTTAGTCAGGATAGACTGAGCGCCTGTCCCCTTTTAAAACCCACCAAGTGTGGCAACCCTTCCCGCCTAGTTTTTGGGGGAAGAGGACCAGGGCGGCTATAAAAGGGGCAGAGCTGCCATTGTTGAGGGGATCGATTCCTCTGCTTCCAACCTTGTACGCGAGAGCATCATCTTGCCCACAGCAATCCTAACCACAAGCAGGAGTAGGGTTTTACACCGCAAGGTGGCCCGAACCGGGGTAACCGTCATGTCCCCTGCCGTGGTCCCGTGTAGCGCTCTTGTCTTAGCCTCGCCGTTGTCACCTTTGGTCGGAAAGAACTAGCTCGCCCCCAGTGTTCGAACCTCTAGATCCCCGGAGTCCCGGCTCCGACATTTGGTGCGCCAGGTAGGGGGGCGCTCCGGTTCTTTCCACCTCCTCGCCACCATGGCCGACGCTCGCCGTGACCATTACGCGCGCCGAGCTGCCAGGGTGGCCAAGACAGAGCCCGTCGCCCACGACGACAGTCGACGCCGCGCCGCCGGCGCTGCTACCAACCCTGCTGCGAGGGAGCAGCAGGCCTCTTCCCTCCACCCATCCGTGCAGGCGGACGACCACACCGCCACGGCCTCGTCGCTCGCTCGTCGCGATGCGCCGACCCCGCAGGCCGCGCTGCTCATGGCGCGTGAGCTCCTGCGCTACCGCCCCACCGGCGCCGGCTACGACGCCTGGCTCGGCCGCATCACCGAGCTCGTCAACGCCGCAGGAGATGCCCCGGTGCCCTCTCACTCGCTGCCAGATCGTCCGGCGCGTGCCTCCTGACGCGTGCATGCTCCTCGAGCAGCAGCGCCAGCGCCAAGACAGGACCATCCAAGAAGTCGCGACTACCGGTCGCCAGAACCGCGCCGCCCTCGCCGGCGGCGTCCCCTCCAACTGCGTGGGCTGCCACGCCTTCACCCGTGACCTGTGCCATGTGGTGTGGCCCACCAAGTTCAAACCGGACCTGCCTCCATGCTATGACGGCACCCCAACCCCGCAGAGTTCCTGCAGCTCTATGCCCTGAGCATCGAGGTAGCGAACGGCGACGACAAGGTCATGGCAAACTGGTTCCCCATGGCCCTCAAGGACGGCCCGCGCTCCTGGCTCATAAACCTCCCCGAGGCGTCCATCTCTTCATGGGGCGAGCTCTGCCAGCAATTCATCGCCAACTTCAAGGGCACGCACGAGCACTCCGTCATGCTCAACGACCTACGCGATGTGCGCCAGCACCCCGACGAGACCCTTTCCAAGTACATCCAGTGCGCAACAAGATTCCATGTGCCTCAGAGGCCGCCATCGTCTTCGCGTTCTCCAACGGCGTCACGGACGTCCGGATGCGCGAGAAGCTCGCCATCAACGACGAGCTCGATTCCGTGCTCGAGCTGTTCGACCTCGCCGATAAGTGCGCCAAGGCCGAGGAGGGCCGCCTATTCATCCACAACGACCCTGACGTGGCGCCGGACACCGCCAAGTCCAAGGGCAAGGACGCCATGCGCAAGGGCCCTGCCGTGCTCACGGCGGAACCCGAGCAGAAGCGCAGCCGTGAGCGTGACGAGCCCAAAAGAGATAACTGCCCTCTCTGCGCCTACCACAACTCGCACTCCCACAGCACTAAGGACTGCCATGAGCTCAAGCTGCTTCGCGACGAGTGCCTTGGCCATCGCGGCGACCGCAACGATCGCGGTACCGGCCGTGGAGGTGGCTGTAACGCAGGCCGCTGGGGAGACCGCAACAACAACGGCAATTTCCGCCAGGGCTGGCGCGACCAGCCTCGCAAGGCCGCCTAGCACGACCAGCCTCGTGAGGCCAACCCTCAGGCCAATGCTGCCCTTCCGCTACTACCACCGCCACCACGATGGAATGATGGCAACCAGCCCGACCAAGACGTCGGGGGCTACCAAGAGCCTCGCGGAGTGGCCTGCATCCTAGGCGGAGCTCAGGCTCCTGCATCCAACCGCCACTTCAAGTTGTTCTCTTGCGAGGTGAACGCTGCCCTCCCGAGGCCTGAAGCTTCTCGCCCCCTCAAGTGGTCCCAATACGCCATCACATTCGACTCCAACGATCACCCCAAGTCTTCAAGCGCTGCTAGCACGGTCCTCATGCTGTGCACCCCCACCATCAGCAACGTCGCCGTCACCAAGACACTCATCGACGGGGTGCCGGCCTCAATGTGATCTCCATCGAGACCTTTGAGCAGCTCCAAGTGCCTTACGACCAGCTGATGCCAACCAGGCCCTTCTCCGGAGTGACCGATGGCTCCACCATTCCTCTGGGCCAAGTGCGCCTCCCCATCACCTTCGGCACCCGCAAGAACTACCATACTGAGCTCATCGACTTCAACATGGCACACATCGGCCTGCCGTACAACGCCATCTTGGGCTATCCAGCTCTCGCCAAGTTCATGGTGGCGACCCACCACGCCTACAACGTCCTCAAGATGCGAGGATATAGCGGCATCATCACTGTCTACTGCGATGAGAAGGACGTAGTCCGCTCCCTTGAGAGTTCCTACAAGGCCGCTGCCACCGCCTACCCTGCCGACGAGGATGCCGCCGAGCCTCATCAGGCCACACCCGCGAAGAAGAAGCAGTTGTTCTCTCAGGACCGCACCGAGACGAAGAAGGTGTCGGTGGACGGCAGCGGCTCAGGCCCTGCCTTCACCATTGGCACTGGCCTCTCTCTTGCATAGGAAGACACGCTCGTCACCTTCCTTCGGGCAAATTCGGATGTGTTCGCCTAGACGGCATCTGATTTGTCCGGTGTGCCAAGGGAGGTGATCGAGCACCACTTAGCGGTGTGCCCCAACGCACGCCCCGTGAAACAGAAGGCACGGCGCCAGGCACCAGAGAAGCAAGATTTCATCGTCAAGGAAGTGAAAAAGCTCCAAGAAGCTGGAGTCATCTGTGAGGTGTGCCACCCTGAATGGCTCGCCAACCCTGTCATGGTGCCCAAGAAGTCCGGCAAGGAGCGCATGTGTGTCGACTTCATGAGCCTCAACAAGTTCTGCCCTCAAGATCCATTTCCGCTGCCCCGCATCGACCAGATCGTGGACTCCACCGCCGGGTGCGAGTTGCTATGCTTCCTAGATGCCTTCTCAGGCTATCACCAGATCAAGATGGCGACCGAAGACGTGGAGAAAACGCCTTCATCACCCCCTGCGGCATATTCTGCTACATCTGCATGCCGTTCGGCCTCCGGAGCGCCGGAGCCACCTTCCAGAGGCTAATGCGCATTGCCTTGGGGCCCCAGATGGGATGGAACGCCGAGGCCTACGTCGATGACATCATCGTCAAGACCCGCGAGGCCTGGTCCCTCATTACGGACCTCCAGGAGACATTCGACAACCTGCGCAAGGTCAACCTCAAGCTCAACCCAGACAAGTGTGTCTTCGGAGTCCCCTCCGGCAAGCTGCTCGGCTTCCTGGTGTCCCACCGTGGCATCGAGGCCAATCCCGAGAAGATTAAGGCCATCGAGAAGATGCGCCCTCCCAGAGCCTCAAGGAGATGCAGCGCCTGGCGGGATGCATAGTCTCCTTTGGGCGATTCATCTCCAAGTTCGACGAGCGAGCCCTGCCATTCTTCAAGCTCATGAAGAGATCCGACCCCTTCAAGTGGACTCCCGAGGCCGACGCTGCCTTCGAAGACCTCAAGAGGTACCTCACGAGCCCGCCCATCATGGTCGCGCCACGCTCTCGCGAGCCCCTGCTCCTATACTTGGCGGCTACTCCCCAGACGGCCAGTGCGGCCCTGGTGGTAGTTCGAGAAGAGCGCGTCTGCACACAGAAGAAGCCCGCTGTGCCGGCGCCTCACGAGGTCAGGCCGTCACCTGCTGAGATCTCGCCTCAAGAGGCCCTTGGCGCATCGCCTCCCGAGGCCGCGCTGTCACCTGCCGAGGCCTTGCCTCGGGAGGCCTCCAGTGAGCTGCCTCCCGAGCCTCCAGAGCCTTATCATCCCCTCGGCCCCCCTGAAAACCAAGATGCTGCAACAACTACCCGCCTCGTCGAGCACCCCGTGTACTTCGTCAGCACAGTGCTATGAGATGCGCGCGAGCACTACCCCCATGCAGCAGAAGCTCCTCCTTGCACTCCTCGTCGCCTCCAGGAAGTTGCGCCACTACTTCCAGGGCCATCCCATCAAGGTGATCTCGTCTTACCCCCTGGAGCAGGTCCTGCGCAGCCCCAACACCGCCGGCCGCGTCGCCAAGTGGAACATCGAGCTACAAGCCTTTGAGCTGGAATTCTGCACCACAAGGGTGATCAAGGGCGCAGCCCTGGCTGACTTCGTAGCAGAATGGATGGACCCACCCCGGGAGGAGCCTCGCGAGGCTGAGTCCCTCTTGCCTGGGGATGAAGCGCCTGGCGGATGGTCCATGCACTTTGATGGCGCCTTCTCCCGACAGGGCGCGGGGGCTGGCGTCATGCTCACCTCGCCAACGGGAGACAAGCTCTACTACGCCATCCAGCTCTGCTTCAAGAGCGACGACAAGGTCTCCAACAACATCGCAGAGTACGAGGGCCTCATCACCGGCCTCAAGGCTGCCTCTGCCCTGGGCATCAAGCGCCTCACCATCAAGGGTGATTCACAGCTCCTCGTCAACTTCTCCAACAAAAGCTACAAGCCCAAGGACGAGCACATGGCCGCCTACCTGGAAGAGGTATGTAAACTCGAGAAGCGTTTCCTTGGCCTAGAGCTCCAGCACGTTCCTCGCGGCAGCAACAAGGAGGCCGACGACATCGCCAAGCAAGCATCCTGCCGTGAGCCTCAGAGCCACGGCATCTTCGAGGAAAGGCTCCTCAAGCCATCAGCTGCACCACCTGACGCGGGCACCGCGCTGCTTCACAAGGATCTCCCGCCCGCGCCACCCACAGGCGCACCAGATTGCGACCCAGCCTCATGAGGCCGCCTGCTACTGGCGCTGGAGCCCCAAGCGGACAGCTGAGCCGCGGAGTTTAAGGCCTACTTGCTTCACGGCACCCTTCCAGAGAACGACTCAGAAGTAGAGCGCGTGGCTCGCCAGGCCACCGCTTACTGCTTGCAAGACGGCGAGCTGTACGGCAGGCGCCCCAATGGCGTCTTGCTGTGGTGCATCTCTGAAGAACAAGGGCGCGAGCTGCTCGCCGACATCCATGGAGGCGACTGCGGCCACCACTCCTCGTCACGCACCCTTGCCGGCAAGGTGTTCCGCAGTGGCTTCTACTGGCCCACCGCGCTCCACGACACCACCGAGCTGGTCCAATCCTGCGAAGCTTGTCAATTCCACGCCAAGCAAATCCAACAACCGGTGCAAGGCCTCCAGACGATTCCCCTCACGTGGCCCTTCGCGGTCTGGGGGCTGGATATCTTGGGGCCCTTCCCTCGGGCAGCTGGCGGCTACCGCTACCTCTATGTCTCCATCGACAAGTTCACCAAATGGGCGGAGGTTGAGCCCATGCGCACCATCCTAGCAGGCTCTACCGTCAAGTTCATCAAGGTCCTCATGAGCTGCTTTGGCGTCTCCAACCGCATCATCACTGACAACTGCTCTCAGTTCACAAGCGGCCTCTTCAAGTCATACTACGCCAGCCTCGGCACACAGATCTGCTACGCCTCTGTGGCGCACCCACGAAGCGACGGCCAGGCCAAGCGTGCGAACGCTGAGGTCCTCAAGGGCCTCAAGACAAGAAGCTTCAAGAAAAAGCTCGAAGCCTACGGCAAGAGCTGGCTTGACGAGCTGCAGTCTGTGCTGTGGTCCATCCGCACAACGGCAACCAAGCCTACCGGCGAGACTCCCTTCTTCCTCGTCTACGGAGCCGAAGCAGTGCTCCCTTCTGAGCTCAAGCACGGCTCTCCGTGAGTCCTTGCCTTCGATGAAGCTCATCAGGACGCCTCGCGAGAGGCCTGCCTGCTACTCCTCGAAGAAGCCCGTCGCCAGGCCGCCCTCTGTGCCGCCAGATACCAATAGGCTTCGCGTCGCTATCATAGCCGCAACATACGCCACGCACCCTCGAAGTCGGCGATCTAGTCCTGAGAAGGATCCTCTTCGGAGAGGGACTCCACAAGCTTTCACCCATGTGGGAAGGCCCCTTCAGGGTTGCTCATGTCTCCAGGCCCGGGGCCGCCCGGCTGGAGATGGAGGACGGAGTTCCTGTGCCTAACGCCTGGAACATCCAACACCTCCGCAAGTTCTACCCGTGACCCTCATGCGTACGAACAAAGTGGGGCTGTACACTCCCCGGAGCCTCTCATTGCATTTGCCTGATGGGCCCGCGAGAGCTCCCGCCCACGTCTCAGTGGAAGCCCCATGCTCCGCGCTGGCGGAACAATCGAACCGCGATCATGCCCACGCCTAGTGGAAGCCCCATGCTCCGCGCTAGCGAAACAATCACTTGCGGGCGCCCCACGGGCTGCACCAACCTCATGCTGATCCGTGCCAAACATGGCAGTCATATCTCTTTTTGGTTGTGTAATGAACTTATTACTATGTTTCAGTAAGGCTCTATTTCCTAAGATATCTTATGTGTTGCTAAGTTGCTTGCCTCAGGAGTTGTGCACGCTTGCGACCTTCCTCCTTCGCATCTTGCGAGCGGGGGCTGGACATGGTGCCTATGCTCGGGTCAGTCCGAGCAGCGCTGCAAAAACCCAAGTGATCGAGCTTTGGCTCGCGGGCCTGCTCCCGTGCACGCCACCTCACCAAGGTCCTTGGTGCCTCGTCTCCTCGCGTGATACCCACGAGCAAGCTAGCAAGCGCGCACCGCTCCCCCCGCTTTACGAAATCAATGTAAAGTTATGACAGGAACAAGGCACTCAAAGGCCTCGCGAGCGCTGCCTCGCGAGGCAACTCACGACAAGACGCCTTCGTAAACCCCCAGAGAGCCTCGCGAGCGCTGCCTCACGAGCTAAGCTACGGCAACCGTCTCCGCCAAGTGCTAGAGGGAGGCCTCACGAGTAGGAGCCTCGCGAGGCGCGTGTCAGGCCCATTTCTGGAATAAATCCCAGAATAGCCCCAAGTCACACCAGCGCCAAGATCAACACAACTGGTGGACTGCCTTGATATAGATAACTAGTACATACATAATGTTACACAGGGTTGAGCTAGAGTGCTCAACAATTTATTACAAACTTGCTAATATACCATGGTGGCGGAATATGACAGTGGTGTGGTGGTAGTACAACACCGATACAATAAAGTAGAGCCAAGCGTCAGTGTGAGGCTTGACTATTTTATTTGGTGTAGCGGAAGCACTGCGGATGATACACGTGGTAGACTCCATGACCACAGACTAACTGACTGGGAACACCTCCACAAGCTCGTCTTCCTCCAGGACTGGCCAAATTAACAATCCAGGGACAAGCCTGTGAGTACGTTTGAATGTACTCGCAAACATTATGAACGAAAGATATACTGAATGCATATGCTCATGCTGGATTAAATGTTATGCATATGTTGACCGAAATTTAATCATGGCATGATAAGTATTAATACGGTGTGGAAGAATAAATATAAAATTTTAGTGACAAACAAAGAAAGTTAATGGAGAATCGGGCGAGACAGGACCGCCCGAGAATCCAAAAGAAAATATAAAAGTGGAAATTCGGGCGAGACAGGACCGCCCGAGAATCCAAAAGAAAATATAAAAGTGGAGAATCGGGCGAGATAGGACCGCCCGAGAATCCAAAAGAAATGCCAAACGGGCGTCTAAAAGTGACGCCTCAAGAGGTCTTGAAAAGAAATGCCAAACGGGTGTCTAAAAGCGACGCCTCAAGAGGTCTTGAAAATAAATGAGTATCCGGGTAGTCTAGCCATCCCATGAGATACTCAGAAAAGAAAATAAAACTGAGTGCCCGGGTAGTCTAGCCAGCCCAAGTGACACTCAGAAAAGAAAATAAAACGAGTGCACGGGTAGTCCAGCCAGCCCAAGTGACACTCAGAAAAGAGAATAAAACCGAGTGCACAGGTAGTCTAGCCAGCCCAAGTGACACTCAAAAAATTCATATAAGAGAAATGGGTTAGTCCACAATAATATGTATGATGACAATAATATTCATGATGACATTAGTAGTGACAACAATTATCCTGCAAAAATAATTTATGCTCAATTTAATTATTTCCTCTGAAGACCGACACCAGGACCGACACTTGACCCTTCCCAGCTAACGTCCTTGACCGTGGACACGGCTATTCGAATAGATATAACTCTGTAGAGGGTGTACTCTTTACCCACGTGTATGAGATTTCTTTAGGCAGCACCGAGACACTGACTAATTCCCATTACGGTCTTTGGGTTGAAAACACACCTGACCAGCACACACCAGATTAACTTTCCGGATGCCAGGAATCACCCAAAGCATCGTTCAAGAAAAACTCTAAGTCGGGGAGACCATCGTCTCGACTAGCATGGGATCATTATTCATATGCGCGGATTACAAGGGGTGCCCCCCTCTCGGCCCAGCCGGATACACCCATGCCTCCTGACCAGATGACTGGCATTAGTCCATGGCCGTGGAACCCTCATCATGGCCTCTCTAAGTGGTGTGCACACGGAAAGGGGTTAGCAACTTACTGAGCCGTACTTCCCTCGCGGGAAGACTCGTGGCAGCATGATATTTAGCTAGGTGTGACGGAACAAGACTCGATCTAGGTCGACTCAGGAGGTGTTGTTATTATGACTGGCATGTCTCACATGCCACGATGACACCGTCGTGTCATAACTCGGCCCGTGCCCACCGGCACGTCCAAGGCAGGAGACACACTCCTGAATTCTCACCACACACTTCACGTTAGATGGATTCCCTGAATGCATGCAAGATATGCACAAGATGATGTGACCATGCATGAGACCACTATTACTACATATACGGTGAAACTTCAAACCGATGCAACCATGCATGCAATTCACCATATCCCAAGTTCAAAAATGTTTTCCTTGCTCAAAGTAGTCAGAAAGTGATCCCTCGAAATTCCCGGCAAAGTCCCCCTCTTCGTTTTCTGGAAAATAAAAATCCAAATTAAAATTATTTTTTTTGCAACAGTACAAAAAGTTGTCTCAAAGTATTTTTAAATAAATACTAAAAAAACTAGAGAGAAAAAGAAGAATTTCAAAAAAAGAATGAACTCAAACTGATTTGTGGTTTAAAAGTTATTAAAGTTTTAAAACCAGGGGTCTTTCTGAAAAAAATCCAATAGCCAACAGGTCCCTGTGCGGTTAAACAGAAAACGCCTCGGGCAGAATACGCTTACCAGTGCAGAAAGCGTAACGAGGCAAAATACGATTTCGGTTTAAAACCAGAAAAAAAGAAAACGCTGACGGGTGGGGTCCACCCGTCAGGTTTCATTTTGAATGCACTCGCGCGTGAGAACAGAGAGGGGAAGGCGGTCACCGGCGGCGATCGCTGGAGTTGCAGGAGGCGGCGATAGTCGGGAGGTGATCGGGGTGGTACCCCGCGTCGGTGGGTGGTGGTGGTGGTTGCCGGTGAGCACCAGAACGACGGCGAGGTCGTCTCCGGTGGACGGCGGTGTCGGGTGGTTGCGGATCTCGTCGAATAGGCGTGGCAGCACCGAATTGAAGTGCGGGATCGATGAGTGGGTGCACGAGAAGACGACTGGTCGATTTTGAGGAGCAGTGGGGGAGTAACGACGACGTGCTGATCGTGGAAGATGGCGGCAGATCGGTGGTCGGAGTCGGGGAAGAAGGCCTCCCCAAGGTCGGGGGAGAGCGTGGGGAGTCGATTGGAGGTGAATGGAGGTGGTGTGTGTCGTGAACGGAGCTCGGGAGGGCCTTTTATAGGCGATCCGAGGAGGCCAGTGGCGGAGCAGATCACGCCAGAGTTAATCCGGCCGGCGAGGTAGTTAGAGGCGGTGGCAAGGTCGGTGCGGGATTAGTCAGGTTGACGGAGTTATCTGGAATAGCCAGCGGGATCAATCTCCTCACCCTATTGCCTTATCCTAGACGAGGCGCCCGTACGGGTGTGGCGGCGATGACCGGCTCCGGCAACTGCCAGGCGGGGCCAGGGCGGTGTGGACGGGGCGCAACGCTGCGGAGGAGGTGCCGCGTGGAGGAGAGGGTAGGCGGGAGAGCAGCAGAGAGGAGTGAAGGCGGCCGGAGTTGAGCCGATCCGCTCGGCCGCCGCAGCTAAGGACGGTGGCCGTTGCACCGGCCACCTCCCGTTCTGTCGGCGGCGAGGCACTGACCAGGGGGTCCGGGGTCGCTCATTTAAGATCAAAGGAGGCGACGCCGTGCGGAAGAGAGGAAGATGAGAAGTGCACGGCATCGATCCCCCTCTCTCTCTGAAATTCTGTTAACTGAATTTTCTGACAGCGATGAACAGTGTGCACACCAAGTGTATGTCGAAATGCCAGAGGGTTCTAGAGATTTTAGGAATTTGTGGGAATTTATGTGGTGAGGTGTTCATGCATAAAATAGAGTTTCGCAAAGTTTTAGACTTTTTGGAGCAATTAAAAATAGGTTTTGATCAGAGAGATTGAATCTGGTCCAAATTTGAATTGATTGAAATTTGAAAATTTTGAACTGTGGAACCAAATGTTTTTCGTGAAATGGATTGTAGGTACTGCCTAGTAGTTGGGATAATTTTTGTGGGTGCAAAATATTTGGAAATAATATAGTTCCTTTGTAAATCAAAGAAACTAGGGAAAGTATTGGATACTGTGCTAGAATGTGAGAATGACCTAAATGATAATTTAGAAGTGACAGAAAAATTATTGGAAGAATTTAGAAGTGCTTGAGAGGAGTGAAATGGCCACTTCCTTGGAATACTTTTATTTATTCCAAAAACTTTTCTGAAAAAAAAAATATTTTTGATCTTCCAAAAATAATTACTCAAGTAATAAACCATCAATTAAAAACCATTTTAAATTTTTTGAAACCCAATTAAAATTTCAGAAGTGATTTTCAAACAGAAGAAAAAGAGAAAAGACCATGGTGATCCAAAGAAATTTTTATTTTGAATAAAATATTTAAAAATTCAAAAGAGGATATTTTTGGGGTGTTACAACACCTACCCCCCTTAAGAAAAATCTCGTCCCCGAGATTTCAGCTGTCCCTCAAACAGGTACGGGTACTCAGTGCTCAGGTGATCCTCTCTTTCCCATGTTGCTTCCTCCTCGGTATGATTACTCCACTAAACCTTGTAAAACTTTATCACATTCTGACGGGTTCTCCGTTCAGACTCCTCCAAAATTTCTATAGGCCGTTCCTTATACGTGAGGTCTGGTTGGAGGTCCAGGTCTTGATGTTGGACCTGTTTCTCCAGGTTACTGACACATCTCCTCAGCTATGACACGTGAAACACATCATGAACATCCGATAATTATGCGGGTAGCTCCAGCTGGTAGGCAACCTTGCCTCTCCTTGCAATTATCTTGAACGGTCCAATAAATCTCGGTGCCAATTTTCCTTTGACTTTAAATCTCTGTAGTCCTCTCATTGGGGATACCCGGAGATACACATATTCATCGGGTTCAAAACTGATCTGACGGTGTTTCTGGTCATAGTAGCTTTTCTGACGGCTCTGAGCTGCTTTCAGTCTGTCTTGGATAAGTTTCACTTTTGTTTCTGCTTCTTTGAGAACTTCTGGGCCAAAGATTTGGCTATCTCCGGTTTCAGACCAATTGAAAGGGGTACGATACCTCCGTCCGTATAGGGCTTCGAAGGGTGACATCTTTAGGCTGGCTTGATAACTGTTGTTATATGAAAATTCCGCATATGGAAAACTATCTTCCCAGCTGGCTCCATAGGTAAGCACACATGCTCTCAGCATGTCCTCCAATATTTGATTTACTCGTTCAGTCTGTCCTCCTGTCTGTGGGTGATACGCGGTACTGAATACCAGTTGAGTCCCTAAGGCTTGCTGCAGGTGATCCCAAAACCTAGAGACAAACTGAGTGCCTCTATCAGAGACTATGTTCTTGGGTACCCCGTGTAAGCAAACAATTCAGGAGAGGTATAACCTGGCAAGCCTCTGTGTTGAGTATGTTGTCTTTACCGGAATGAAATTTGCCACCTTGGTCAATAAATCTGTGATAACCCAGATAGCATCATTTCCGTGTCGTGACCTCGGTAATCCAACAATAAAATCCATTCCTATTACATCCCATTTCCTTTCAGGCACTTTGAGTGGCTGCAATAGTCCTGCTGGCCTCTGGTGTTCTGCTTTTACACGCTGACAAGAGTCACAGCGTGCCACATATACGGCTATATCCCTTTTCATACCGTGCCACCAAAAGTTTTCTTGTAGATCCTTGTACATCTTGGTTCCTCCTGGGTGAATGGAGTACGGGGTAGTGTGGGTTTCTGCCAAAATTTGTTGCTTCAGCTCTTCCTCATTGGGTACGCATAATCTTTTCCCGTACCACAAAATTCCTTGGGTGTCAATGGTAAATTCAGATGCCTTGCCAAAATTTACTTTCCTTTTTATTCCCTCAATACTGGGGTGTCCTTTCTGAGCTCCTTTGATCTGATCTTCCAATGCTGGTTTTATTTCTAGGCGGGCAATGGTTCCTTCCGTGACCAGAACCATGTTGAGTTTGGCAAATTCCTGGTTGAACTCATGCTGTGAGAATTGCACACGATCATTGTCGGTGCATGGATTTCGGCTGAGGGTGTCTGCCACAACATTTGCTTTACCCGGATGGTAATGCATTCCTACATCATAATCCTTGATTAGTTCAAGCCAGCGACGCTGTCGCAGGTTTAATTCCAGTTGAGTGAAGATATACTTTAAGACTTTTGTGATCCGTGTATATCTCGCATCGATTCCCAAGGAGAAAGTGTCGCCATTACTTGAGTGCATGTATCACCGCTGCTAGTTCCAAATCATGGGTAGGATAATTTTCTTCGTGTTGTCGTAGTTGTCTTGAAGCGTATGCAACGACCTTTCCATCCTGCATTAATACACATCCCAGGCCTTTTCTGGAAGCATCACAGTATATTTCAAAATTCCTGTGCACATCTGGCATGATCAAAACAGGTGCCGTTGTTAACTTCTTCTTTAATTCCTGGAAACTTTTCTCACATGCTTCAGTCCATTCAAACTTTTTATCCTTTTTGAGTAACTGAGTCATGGGTTTGGGTATGGTGGAGAATCCTTTAATAAACCGTCGATAGTAGCCAGCCAAACCAAGAAAACTCCTGACCTCAGTCATGTTGGTGGGTTGCTTCCATCCTAAGACAGCTGTTACCTTATTTGGGTCCACTGCTATTCCATCCTGCGTCAGTACGTGTCCCAGAAAACCAACTTCTCGTAACCAAAATTCACATTTACTGAATTTGGCATATAGTTGATTTTTCCGCAACTCTTCCAGGACTATCCGAAGATGTTGCTCATGTTCTTCCGGTGTATTGGAATAAATAAGTATATCGTCAATGAACACAACCACAAATTTGTCCAAATATTTCATGAAGACCTTGTTCATGAGATGTACGAAATAAGCAGGAGCGTTGGTCAATCCGAAGGGCATCACAGTGAATTCATATAATCCGTATCTGGTGGTAAAAGCAGTCTTGGGTATGTCTGATGATCGGATTCTTAATTGATGGTAGCCTGATCTCAAATCTATTTTTGAGAAAACCTTGGCTTCTGTCAGTTGGTCGAACAGATCGTTGATCCTTGGTAGTGGATATTTATTTTTGATAGTAACCATATTGAGTGCCCTGTAATCAATACATAACCTTAGGGTACCATCTTTTTTCTTGGCAAATAAAACTGGTGATCCCCATGGTGATGAGCTGGGTCGCACATAACCCTTTTCCAATAATTCCTTAATTTGTTTCTTTAGCTCAACCAATTCTGTTGGAGCCATTCGATAAGGCTTCTTATAAATGGGTGCCGTTCCAGGTGCTAGTTCAATAACGAACTCAATTTCACGATCAGGTGGCATGCCTAGTAGCTCCTCCGGAAATACATCGGGGTATTGGCATACCACCGGAACCTTGCTTAATTCTGTCATATCCACTTGATTTAATTTTCCTTGCGAGGTAGAAACCCTCCTTGTACCAAATTTTATTGTCTTCCCTTGACAATTAGTGAGAGTCACTGTACGATTGTAGCAGTCTATAAAACCTTTATTTGTGGTCAACCAGTCCATTCCCAAAATAACGTCCAGATCGACTGCTTCCAGTACAATAAGATTGGCTAGAAACTTCATTCCATGTATTTCAATACTCACATCCTTGCAGTACCATTGTGTGTTTTGCTTCGATCCCGGGGACTGAATAACCATTGAATTTTTCAAGGGCAAAAGGGAAAATTGATTTTTCAAGGCAAATCTTTTAGAGATGCACGAATGAGAAGCTCCAGAATCAAATAAAATTGTAGCATTAATTGCGTTGACAGGGGACGTACCAAACGCGATGTCCGGTGCATTTTGTGCCTCCTCGAACGTCACATGGTTAACCTGTCCCTTTTTGTGATTGTTGTTGAAGTTGTTGTATCGCGGAGCTGCATTGGTGTTGCGGCCATTGTTGTTGGGTTTGGGGGCATTATTGTTCCCCTGTTTTGGGCATTGCCTAGCATAATGCCCTTCTGCTCCACAGGCATAACAAGTGATGCCAGGACGGAACATTGCGTCCTTGGTCCTGTTGTTGAAGGTATTGCGGTTCTATTGCGGTCGTGGTGTTGGAACTGCTGGTCGGGGTGCCACAGGCCTCTGAAATTCATTTCGGGGCCTGTTGTTGCGAACTGGTACTGACTGGTTCATACGGCGCTTGCGAATCTCGTTTATGTTATGGTGCTCATTTTCTAGTATAATAGCCTTGTCTACCAGTGTCTTGAAATCTGGAAAAGTATGAACCACCAGTTGGCAATTTAGAGATGGAACAAGTCCATCGAGGAATTTTTCCATCTTTTTGCTTTCTTTCATGTATTCATCATTGGCGTACCGGGCTAGCTAAGTAAACTGGTCAAGGTACTGAGTTACCGTGGTGCCCCTCTGCTTGAGATCCTCAAATTCCCTTTTCTTCAATTTCATAATACTGTTGGGGATATTTGCTCCCCGGAAATTTTCCTTGAATTGTTCCCATGTCATATCTGCCCCATTGGGATGCGTGTGGCATATATTTTCCCACCATGATGCTGCTGTCCCAAAAAAATAGTGCGGAGCATATAGCACTTTTTCCTGGTCTGTACAATGAGCGATGACCAATTTCCTTTCCATATCACGCAACCAATCGTCTACCTCCAGAGGTTTGTCAGTGTGAGAAAACACAGTTGGGTTGGTCCTCTAGAGCTCAGATAATTTTGATCTGGGCTGATGCTATCCTTGATGATTCCCCATATTTATTAAGTGCTACATCATTTCCTGGTGTTGCTGCTGGCTTTGTTCATACAGACGGCATACTTGTGAGAATGATGAGTCATTACTCTGTTGACTTGTCTGTCCTGGTGTGAAATTATTTCCCATTTGTGCAAAGTTGTCTTCTGGCGGACTCGGCATGGAACGAGTCCAGGGACGATGCATTTCTTTCTGGGGTATTTGTGTAACACTGATGAGAAAAGAAATTATAAACGAAGGAAATAATTTTTTAAGAGACTGAAAATAAATTCCCCCCAAAAACATAAGTGCATAAAAGTAGCTGGTTATATTACACATGCAGATTTAATTATACATGCCAGATTTAATTATACATGCCAAATTTAATTATACAATATGTTTGTCGTAGTCGTGATGCTTACATGACTGCTTATTTAAACTAGCGTGCTACTCCAACCTCGTAGCGTGTTGCGGTCTAAGTCTACTGCTCGCCATCTTACAAAGAAGAAAAGAAACAGAAAATAAATATTTTACAACTGCGCTCTCATAAAAGACGACTGCGGTGCGTATGCCCCGTCTGCCATCACAGAGTGTCTGGAACGTTGTAGGCCCTGCTGAGGGTAAGTCCCAGACGAGGTGCTAAAAACTCGACCTCCTCCTCCTCCTCGGGTATGGTCTCCAGTCGGGCAGCTATTGATGCCTCACCTGCTCGTGGTGGCACTGTGCTTGTAGGTGGTGCAGCTCTAACCGGAACAGGAGCGGCCAAGCGACTAGACTCATCGCCCGGAGATGAGCGTCGAATCGCGGAAAGAGTAGGAGGATCATATGGTGGAGTCGGAATGCGTGGAGCGCGAGGTGACGGAGTACGGAACTCACTCCTGCGAGGAATCCTCACACGACGTAAGTCCATTCGTGCAGCAAGATAGTCGTCCACCAATGAGGTGAAGACTGACTCTAAAGCCATGATATACTGAACAAGGGGCTCAATAGCCTCGTCCCTTTCTCCCGTGGTGCAGGAGAAAGCATAGTGGCTAGTGTATGGAACATGGCATGGAAGATAAAGATAGGGACGTGTCTGCATGACAGGCAGGATGTCCCTAAAATGAGCGATGGCCTCTCGGGCAACTATCTGAATGGCATGCCTCTCAGTAGGCATGACTCTCCCCACAAAGCGATAGTTGTGATGTGGCATGGCGTTCCCACCCCGAATATATACCGAGGCCTGGTACATAGTCAGAGTGTCTGAATCCTGTCCGGATAAACGGTGTACTCCGGACTACTCGGAGACCCCACCGCAACTCTGGCGATGAAGACGAGAAGACGGGAAAATCCCGCAGGCTCGTTGGCGAAAATTTGGGCCGGACAGCTGCCGCCAGACATCTACAGCAGTAGACAAAAATCCAAATAGTCATGTCATAAGTATATGATGACCAAGGAAAATTTGTTACAATGCATGAGATGCATGCTAAAAATGTTAGTACTGACTCCATTACTAGCGTTCGTGCCTAGGGCTTCCTACAGTCAGCCTGGCTCTGATACCAAGGTTTGTCAGGCTCATTTCTGGAATAAATCCCAGAATAGCCCTAAGTCACACCAGCCCCAAGATCAACACAACTGGTGGACTGCCTTGATATAGATAACCAGTACATACATAATGTTACACAGGGTTGAGCCAGAGTGCTAAACAATTTATTACAAACTTGCTAATATACCACGGTGGCGGAATATGACAGTGGTGTGATGGTAGTACAACACTGATACAACAAAGTAGAGCCAAGCGTCAGTGTGAGGCTTGACTATTTTATTTGGTGTAGCGGAAGCACTGCGGATGATACACATGGTAGACTCCATGACCACAGACTGACTGATTGGGAACACCTCTAAGCGTCGGGCTCGCTAGCGCACTCGTCCTCCACAAGCTCGTCTTCCTTCAGGTCTGGCCAAATTAACAAGCTAGGGACAAGCCTGTGAGTACGTTGGAATGTACTCACAAACATTATGAACGAAAGATATACCGAATGCATATGCTCATGCTGGATTAAATGTTATGCATATGTTGACTGAAATTTAATCATGGCATGATTAGTATTAATACAGTGCGGAAGAATAAATATAAAATTTTAGTGACAAACAAAGAAAGTTAATGGAGAATCGGGCGAGACACGACCGCCCGAGAATCCAAAAGAAAATATAAAAGTGGAAATCCGGGCGAGACAGGACCGCCCGAGAATCCAGAAGAAAATATAAAAGTGGAGAATCGGGCGAGACAGGACCGCCCGAGAATCCAAAAGAAATGCCAAACGGGTGTCTAAAAGCGACGCCTCGAGAGGTCTTGAAAAGAAATGCCAAACGGGCGTCTAAAAGCGATGCCTCGAGAGGTCTTGAAAATAAATGAGTATACAGGTAGTCTAGCCATCCCATGAGATACTCAGAAAACAAAATAAAACTGAGTGCCCGGGTAGTCTAGCCAGCCCAAGTGACACTCAGAAAAGAAAATAAAACGAGTGCACGGGTAGTCTAGCCAGCCCAAGTGACACTCAGAAAATTCATATAAGAGAAACGGGTTAGTCCACAATAATATTTATGATGACAATAATATTCATGATGACATCAGTAGTGACAACAATTATCCTGCAAAAATAATTTATGGTCAATTTAATTATTTCCTCCGAAGACCGACACCGGGACCGACACTTGACCCTTCCTAGCTAACGTCCTTGACCGTGGACACGGCTATTCGAATAGATATAACTCTGCAGAGGGTGTACTCTTTACCCATGTGTATGAGATTTCTTTAGCCAGCACCGAGACGCTGACTAATTCCCATTACGGTCTTTGGGTTGAAAACACACCTGACCAGCACACACCAGATTAACTTTCCGGATGGCAGGAATCACCCAAAGCATCGTTCAAGAAAAACTCTAAGTCAGGGAGACCATCATCTCGACTAGCATGGGTCACTATTCATACGCACGGATTACAAGGGGTGTCCCCCTCTCGGCCCAGCCGGATACACCCATGCCCCCTGACCAGATGACTGGCATTAGTCCATGGTCGTGGAACGCTCATCATGGCCTCTCTAAGTGGTGTGCACACGGAAAGGGGTTAGCAACTTACTGAGCCGTACTTCCCTCGTGGGAAGACTCGTGGCAGCACGGTATTTAGCTAGGTGTGACGGAACAAGACTCGATCTAGGTCGACTCAGGAGGTGTTGTTATTATGACTGGCGTGTCTCACATGCCACGATGACACCGTCGTGTCATAACTCGGCCCGTACCCACCGGCACGTCCAAGGCAGGAGACACACTCCTGAATTCTCACCACACACTTCACGTCAGATGGATTCCCTGAATGCATGCAAGATATGCACAAGATGATGTGACCATGCATGAGACCACTATTACTACATATACGGTGAAACTTCAAACCGATGCAACCATGCATGCAATTCACCATATCCCAAGTTCAAAAATGCTTGCCTTGCTCAAAGTAGTCAGAAAGTGATCCCTCGAAATTCCCGACAAAGTCCCCCTCTTCGTTTTCTGGAAAATAAAAAACCAAATTCAATTTAAATTTTTTGCAACAGTACAAAAAGTTGTCTAAAAATATTTTTAAATAAATACTAAAAAACTAGAGAGAAAAAGAAGAATTTCAAAAAATAATCAACTCAAACTGATTTGTGGTTTAAAAGTTATTAAAGTTTTAAAACCAGGGGCCTTTCTGCAAAAATCCAATAGCCAACAGGTCCCTGTGCGGTTAAACAGAAAACGCCTCGGGCAGAATAAGCTTTCCAGCGCAGAAAGCGTAACGAGGAAAAATACGCTTTTGGTTTAAAACCAGAAAAAAAGAAAACGCTGACGGGTGGGGTCCACCCGTCAGGTTTAAATTTGAACGCGCTCACACGCGAGAACAGAGAGGGGAAGGCGGTCACCGGTGGCGATCGCCGGAGTTCCAGGAGGCGGCGATGGTCGGGATGTGATCGGGGTGGTACTCCATGTCGATGGGTGGTGGTGGTGGTCGCCGGCTAGCACTAGAACGACGGCGAGGTCGTCTTCGGCGGACGGCGGCATCGGGTGGTTGCGGATCTCGTCGGATAGGCATGGCAGCACCGAATTGAAGCGCGGGATCGATGAGTGGGTGCACGAGAAGATGACTGGTGGATTTTGAGGAGCAATGGTGGAGTAACGACGGCGTGCTGATCGTGGAAGATGGCGGCGGATCGGTGGTCAGAGTCGGGGAAGAAGGCCTCCCCGAGGTCGGGGGAGAGCGTGGGGAGTCGATTGGAGGCGAGTGGAGGTGGTGTGTGTCGTGAACGGAGCTCGGGAGGGCCTTTTATAGGCGATCCGAGGAGGTCAGTGGCGGAGCGGATCACGCCGGAGTTAATCCGGCCGGCGAGGTAGTTAGGGGCGGTGGCGAGGTCGGTGTGGGATTAGTGAGGTTGACGGAGTTATCTGGAATAGCCAGTGCGATTAATCTCCTCGCCCTCCTGCCTTATCCCCGATGAGGCGCCCGTACGGGTGTGGCGGCGATGACCGGCTCCGGCAACTGCCAGGCGGGGCCAGGGCGGTGTGGACGGCGCGCGACGCTGCGGAGGAGGTGCCGCGTGGAGGAGAGGGTAGGCGGGAGAGCAGCAGAGAGGAGTGAAGGCGGCCGGAGTCGAGCCGATCCGCTCGGTCGCCGCGGCTAAGGACGGTGGCCGTTGCACCGGCCACCTCCTGTTCTGTCGGCGGCGAGGCACTGACCAAGGGGCCCAGGGTGGCTCATTTAAGATCAAAGGAGGCGACGCCGTGCGGGGGAGAGGAAGATGAGAAGTGCACGGCATCGATCCCCCTCTCTCTCTGAAATTATGTTAACTGAATTTTCTGACAGCGATGAATAGTGTGCACACCAAGTGTATGTTGAAATGCCAGAGGGTTCTAGAGATTTTAGGAATTTGTGGGAATTTTTGTGGTGAGGTGTTGATGCATAAAAGAGAGTTTCGCAAAGTTTCAGAATTTTTGGAGCAATTAAAAATGGTTTTGATCAGAGAGATTGAATCTGGTCCAAATTTGAATTGAATGAAATTTGAAAATTTTGAACTGTGGAAACAAATGTTTTTGGTGAAATGGGTTGTAGCTACTGCCTAGTAGTTGGGATAATTTTTGTGGGTGCAAAAGATTTGGAAATAATATAGTTCCTTTGTAAATCAAAGAAACTAGGAATATTATAAATTCCAACTTTGGAATTTATTTTATATAAGAGAAATATTTTTGTGAAGAGGGAAAGTATTGGTTACTGTCCTAGAATGTGAGAATGACCTAAATGATAATTTAGAAGCGACAGAAAAATTATTGGAAGAATTTAGAAGTGCTTGAGAGGAGTGAAATGGCCACTTCCTTGGAATACTTTTATTTATTCCAAAAACTTTTCTGATAAAAAAAAATATTTTTGATCTTCCAAAAATAATTACTCAAGTAATAAACCATCAATTAAAAACCATTTTAAATTTTTTGAAACCCAATTAAAATTTCAGAAGTGATTTTCAAACAGAAGAAAAAGAGAAAAGACCATGGTGATCCAAAGAAATTTTTATTTTGAATAAAATATTTAAAAATTCAAAAGAGGATATTTTTGGGGTGTTACAGCATGCCCCTCAGCCATGACACGGCAATCAACACTCGCAAGAGCTAAGTACAAAAATACCTCACGAGCCGCTCTCGGCGCCTCTCAAGTTTCCTCTCCCCGCGACCTCGCTGAGTGCTGGTATTCTCTCCTCCGCGCAAGCCGCTTGCATGTCAAGGGGGGACTTCCTGAGCATCGTGCCTCGGGAGCCCTTACCGCCTCTCAGTGCCCTACACCTCCTGGCCTTGTCCAGGCAACGCGACTTGACATACCAGCGACGGCTGTAGCCCGCTCGGGGGCTGGGTCCTGATGACGTAGAGCACTAAGGTGAACAAGGAAAGGGAAACAGTCCTCACGAGAGAGCCTCACGAGGAAACAAGCATTGCAACGAGTCATAAAATACTTAAGACAAAAGACATTGTTTTTCACGCCATCAAGGGCTGCATCAACCTATTACAGGAACAAAAGAGAGAGGGGCCAAGGGAGTACATGGCGCGCCTTCAAGAATCTGACACGGGCGCCGCCTGTGCCTAATCGGAGTCTTCGTCCTCGCTCTTGATGCGTGGGGAGCCTTCACCACTCTCGCCCCCGCTGCTAGAGTCTCCGCTGCTGCCGCTGTCCCTCCCGCCGGAGGAGTCGGAGCCGCTGTCGTCCTCGCTCTCCGTGCAGCACTCAAGGCGAGCACTAGAGGCCCCGAAGAACTTCACAAAGAGGGTGGCGGCTCCATCGTACTTGAATTGAAGGAGATGCCACCGCTTCAGGCCGTGGGCGAGGGCAAAGGACTTCCACCCCCGCTTCAGGAACATGAAGCTGGTGGGGAAGAACTCCGTCGCCACCCAAGAGGGCCCGTTGCAGCAGACGTCTGCTTGCACCCACAGCCCCAAGGGCTCCTTGCCCTCCATTGCTCTCGCGAAGGAGTCGGGGAGCCGGAGCCAGCTGCACGGACGGCGATGCATCCCCACGATGAACTCGTGCACCGCCTCTGCCGTGTGAAATCCCGCCTGGGGAGGACGGGCAGACGCCCCGCCGCGCCCGCCTCGGCCACGGGCGCCGCGCCCTCCGCGGCCACGAGTACCAGCCCGTCCACGAGCGCTTGGGCCGACTTTGATGGCTGTCGAGGGGCGCCCACGGCCCCGGGGCGGAACCCTCATGATGGCGGCGGACGCACGAGTTCGCCCTCTGCCCCTCGCCTTCGCAACAGTGGCTCCGGAAGGACGAGAAGTGGAAGAAGGAAAGGAGCGGAGGAAGAAGATGGGCGAAGGATCTCTGCTTTCCGTCCCCCCTTTATACCCGATGGAGGCACTCTCCCTGTCGCTCCACCTTCTTCGACGTCGGGAATCGAGGGAGCAATGATGGCATGCGCCCCGCGCGGGCAGGCTTTATGGCAGGCGCGGATGGTTACCGAGGCGGAGTGGGGAAGTGGGGGCGTCCCACGTCCCGTCGTGCGCCACGCGTCGAGCCTGGGCCTCGCAGTCTGTCAGGGCCCATGCCGTTTCGCTCCCAACGGGCGGGAACATGCGCGCCACATGCCCGGGGCTACTGTCGGGCCATTGGGAACCAGGGTACCCCGGCCCGTATGCCTGCGGCCCAGGAAACGACGCCTGGCGAAGGCCCAAGACGCTGCCCATCTGAGGGCGCCGCGAAGCGAAGACATCTCCCGAGGCGCCAGCCTCCTGAGGACCCCTCCTCGAGACACGACCTACCGGCACTTAGCCACGGCAGCAGCAGGTGCCTCGCGAGACTGCCTCCCGAGGCAGCCCCCCGAGGCGGCCGCCCGAGGCCACCCAAGCCTGACGTCGACTGCACGGTCCTATGCACATCACGTGGGTGACGCGCGTAGCGACGAAGGGCGGCAGAGGCCACGCCAGCGGGCGCAGATGGAGAAGCTTTCCTCTTTGGTGCTAAGGGGGCAGCCCCAGATGCCCATCCCCAAAGCAAGTCCCAAGGACTGCCCGTTTGGTGAAAGAAGACCGAGGCAGCAAGGCGTGCAGGGCGGAGGTCACCACCGAGCCCACCAGCACGTCATAGATCATGCTTTTGCAGGCGAAGACCGCCTTTAGTCAGAATAGACTGAGCGCATGTCCCCTTTTAAAACCCGCCAAGTGTGGCAACCCTTCCCACCTAGTTTTTGGGGGAAGAGGACCAGGGTGGCTATAAAAGGGGCAGAGCTACCATTGTAGAGGGGATCGATTCCTCTGTTTCCTACCTTTCACGCGAGAGCATCCTCTTGCCCACAGCAATCCTAACCACAAGCAGGAGTAGGGTTTTACACCGCAAGGTGGCCCGAACCTGGGTAACCGTCATGTCCCCTGCCGTGCTCCCGCATAGCGCTCTCGCCGTAGCCTCGCCGTGGTCACCTTTGGTCAGAAAGAACTAGCTCGCCCCCAGTGTTCGAACCTCTAGATCCCTGGAGTTCTGGCTCCGACAATAGGTAATATAGGTCAGAGACAAGAAATGCCTATGAATTATAGTCTAGTTTGTGAACCTTTTGATGTTTGGGGATTGGACTATTTGGGACCATTTCCTATTTCAGATGGGCATACTCACATTCTTGTGGTTGTAGATTATGTTACCAAATGGGTTGAAGCAATCCCAACTCATCATGCAGATGCGGCTACTTCGCTAAAGATGATAAAGGACATTATCCTACCCAGGTTCGGAGTTCCTAAAGTTCTTATTACAGACGGTGGATCTCATTTTATATAGGGAATGTTCGGTAGAGTACTCCGTAAGTATGGGGTAACTCACCGAATAGCTTCACCGTATCATCCTCAAACTAGTGGTCAAGTTGAACTCTCAAACCGTGAGATAAAGAAATATTGCAGAAGACAATGCAAAAGTCCGGAAAAGATTGGGCAGGAAAGCTAAATGAAACATTATGGGCTTATCGCACCACCTAGAAGAACCTAATGGGTATTTCACCGTACAAGATGGTGATCTATGGTAAGGCATGTCATTTGCCCCTAGAACTAGAGCATAAAGCTTTTTGGGCAATCAAAAATATCAATCTTAATCTTAAAGAAGCAAGTGATAAAAGATTACTAGACATACATGCCTTGGGAGAACTTCGTAATAGTGCTTACGAGAGTGCCTGATTGTTTAAGGAAAAAGTTAAGATGTGGCACGATCGTAAGATACTGAAACGAGCCTTTGCTGCACGAGACAAGGTCCTCCTATTTAATTCTAGTCTCAAGTTATTTCTAGGAAAACTTAGGTCCCGCTGGGAAGGACCTTATGAGATTGAAGAGGTTTACAACTCCGGAGCTGTTCGGTTAAAAGGAGGAAAAGACGGACCCTAGATCGTGAATGGACAACGCTTAAAGCTATACCTCGCCGATGAACAAAAAGAAGAATGGGAAGTGGAGGAGGTAAGTTTTGTAATGATCGAGGAGGCCGAATCCCTCCGGAGGAAAGGTATGAAGAAGTTTTATTGTAATATAGTTGTGAACATTAGTATAGAAGTTATTGTTGTTGAGTTACACTTGTTTAAACTTATGCCTGAACCGTTGAAGTTTTCATCCATAGTTGGAGGCTTTCGTCATTAACGTTTCAGGAAGATAAAAAAAATTCTAAGGAAGAAATTGTCGAAGCGCCAACAGGGCAAAAGACGGTGTTCCATACGACCGCACCCGGTCGTATGGGCAGTCGCACGGATGCCACACGGAAACGACAAAGATTTCAGAAGGAACGACGATGTTTCATGCGGGCATGTGCAGTCGTTTGGGCGGTCGCATGGATCCTCTTCGAGGAAGGGTTCGGTGTCAGAACAAACGACGGCCTACCATACGATCGTCAAGGATCGTATGACTGGTCGTATGGACACACTGCCGTAACCGGTTAGTTAAAAAATAGAGAAGAATTCGGTAGCAGGCCATACGACTGGCCGTACGAGCGCTCCCGCTCGAATGGAAGGCCGTCGATCGGTCTATTTCTACGATCCTTTCCAGATTTTGTTTCGATTTCTTTCTAACTAACTTTTTTATCTTTGATCTCACGATTATCTGCAGGCTTAGCCTTTATAAAGAGGGAAGGGGCACGCCATTAAGCCCTAAACCATCTAATCTCACATCTTCTTTGCTTCCCATCTCCACCAAAAGCTTCTTGCTACAGAAAACAAGCACAAGCGCCGCCTTGAACAATAAGTCCTCATCCACCTGTGCTGGCATCATCCCCTTCCCCAACTTGGATGATGTTGTGCCCTCAGGATGGGAATACTTGAGGAACCTAAGCCTCAAGGAGGAACCGCGCCCTGAAAAGGAAGCACTTGATGAGAAGGTCGAGGTGGTAGAGATCAAGGAGGAGGAACCGGAGAACAAGGGTAGTGGTGACACCACTCCAGATGGGTATCCTCCTAATCCCTACCAATTCAATATATGTGGATCTATTCCGTTATTTCCTCTGGGGCCCCCTCAGAACGAGTGGGTGAAGGAGCCACCGACCCTGGAGGAGATTGATACGTCTCCATCGTATCTATAATTTTTGATTGTTTCATGCCATTATCCTACAATTTCCACATACTTTTGGCAACATTTTATATGATTTCTTGGACTAACATATTGATCCAGCGCCCGGTGGCAGTTCCTGTTTGTTGCATGTTTTTTTTCGCAGAAAATCCATATCAAACGAAGTACAAACACAATAAAAAATTACGGAGATTTATTTTGGAATATATGTGATTTTTGGGAAAAAGAATCAATGTGAGACGATGCTCGAGGGGCCCACAAGCTCGAGGGGCGCGCCCCCTACCCTGGGCACGCCGGGCAGGCTTGTGGCGCCCCTGTAAGGCGGTTCGGGCCCTTCTTCTGCAGCAAGAAAGATAATAACCGGAAGAAAATCTCCTCAAAATTTCAGCCCAATCGAAGTTACAGATCTCTGGGAATATAAGAAACGGTTTTCGGCCAGAAAAAAAACGCGAAACAGAAGAGAACAGAGAGAGAGAGATCCAATCTCAGAGGGGCTCCTCCCCTCTGGGAGCCATGGTGGCCATGGACCAGAGGGGGAACTCTTCTCCCATCTAGGGGGGATGCCAAGGAAGAATAAGAAGGTGGGGGGCTCTCTCCCCCTCTCACCCGGTGGCGCCGGAACACCGCCGTGGGAACCATCGTAACGGCGATCTACACCAACAACTTCGCCGCCGTGATCACCAACTCTCTCCCCCTCTATGCAGCGGTGTAACACCTCTTCTCCCCGCTGTAATCTCTACTTAAACATGGTGCTTAACGCTATATATTATTATCCAATGATGTATGGCAATCCTATGATGTTTGAGTAGATTTCTTTTGTCCTATGGGTTGATTGATGATCATGATTGGTTTGAGTTGTATGTTTTATTTTGGTGCTGTCCTATGGTGCCCTCCGTGTCACGCAAGCGTGTGGGATTCCCGCTGTAGGGTTTGCAATACGTTCATAATTCTCTTATAGTGGGCGGCTAGAGTGACAGAAGCTTACACCCGAGTAAGGGGGTTGTTGCGTATGGGAGTAAAGAGGACTTGTTACTTAATGCTATGGTTGGGTTTTACCTTAATGATCTTTGGTAGTTGCGGATGCTTGCTAGAGTTCCAATCATAAGTGCATATGATCCAAGTACGGAAAGTATATTAGCTCATGCCTCTCCCTCATATAAAATTGCAATAATGATTACCGGTCTAGTTATCGATTGCCTAGGGACAAATCTTTCTCTTGTGTTACAAAAAGCTTTCTACTAAACAATTAACTTTTATTATCTTACAAATTACTCGTAGTTATATTCTCGCTAAGTACTTCTACTTTTATCCTTGCAAATTTATCCTATTACACCTACAAGTAGTTTCATACTTGTTCTAGGTAAAGCAAACGTTAAGTGTGCGCAGAGTTGTATCGGTGATCGATAGAACTTGAAGGGAATATTAATTATACCTTTAGCTCCTCATTGGGTTCAACACTCTTATTTATCGAGAAAGGCTACAACTGATCCCCTATACTTGTGGGTTATCAAGACCCTTTTCTGGCGCCATTGCCGGGGATCAATAGCATGGGGTTGATATTCTCGTGTGTGCTTGTTTGCTTTATCACTAAGTAGATTTTATTTTCTATCACTAAGTAGTTTTTATTTTCTGTTCCACTAAGTAGTTTTTATTTTGTGCTCTTGTTTTCTATCTTTAGTTATGGGTAGGAAACGTAAAATACCAAAAAAATTGTTGTACTTGCTAAACCAATGGTTGAAGAACCACCCAAAATCTACCATACTGCTGAAGCTTTCTACTTGGATCATCTTCGATCCCTTTGTGCTCGTGCTGAAAACCCAATTAGTTTAGTTGAGGGAAAATCATTAGATGAGCATGCTTATTTTGTGTGACACCGCTTGTCTCAAAAAGGGAAACTTTTATTGGATCAAATTAATCGTTTGCAATGATATGCTTGGAATTTATGCGAAATACATGATTTTACTTGTTGTTCTGAAGACCCTAAAAAACACCTTTAGTACCAATGTGAGTTTAAGGATAATGGAATCTTATCTTCTTATGCAAAAGGTGTTTATTGTTACTACGATATTGAACAAATTGAAGAATTTGTTGCTTTTAAGGGTGCATATGAAATTGCTTCTTTGATTGAAAAGTGTGATGCTACTCTTTACAAATCTGAAAATTTTGCCATACTTAAATATTGCTATGAAAATTATGCTTCTAATGCTTATGTTAAAGAATATATTGAGGACACCTCCGCTGTCCAAGAAGAGACTAATGTTTTGCAGGAATCTATGGAAGAAGAAATTGATGACACTGTGAGCTCATTAGATGAAAAAGATGAGGAGGATAGCGAAGAACAAAGGGAGGAAGAGCGGATTGATCACCTGTGCCCACCTTCTGATGAGAGTAACTCTTTATCTCATACATTGTTTAATTTCCCTTCATGCTTACCGAAGGATGAATGCTATTGCTCTGATCCCTTGTATTCGTCTGAAATATCCCTTTTTGATGAAATTGATGCTTGCTATGCTTGTGGACATAATGCCAATATGATTTATGATTATGGAGATGAACTTGCTATAGTTCCTTATGTTAAACATGAAATTGTTGCTATTGCACCCACACATGATAGTCCTATTATCTTTTTGAATTCTCCCAACTACACTATATCGGAGAAGTTTGCGCTTATTAAGGATTATATTGATGGGTTGCGTTTTACCGTTGCACATGATGATTTTAATGGATATAATATGCATGTGCTTGCTGCTCCTACTTGCAATTATTATGAGAGAGGAACTACATCTCCACCTCTCTATCAACAGAATAAACTATGTTGTTTTGTGCTCACTACTAAATTACAAATCATTGCTAATTAAAATTGGCTTTGATATACCTTGGGATCCGGGTGGATCGATAGCATGAGCAATTTATGCCTAGCTTAATGGATTAAAAGAAAGCGCTGCCTGGGAGACAACCCGGAAGTTTTAGAGAGTCATTTTATTCTGTTGAGTGCTTATAAAAAGTTTAAAAACAAAAAAATATAGAGGGGAACCTAAAAAAATTTCAAAAAGAAAAGTGAAAGTGAGAAAGACGAGCACCGTTGAAGTGGGGGGGTATCCTTGAACATTGTTCATGCTCATGGAAACTTTGTGAATCTTGAATTACAGAAACTTTTCAACAAAAATAATTATCCCCTTGTACAAATCCATTGTATTATAAAAATAATGGGCCAAGATTTACCTTTAGGATGTTTAAATTGCTTGTTTGGTGTGTGCTGTGCAAAAACAGAAACTTTTGTTGTAGTGTTTGAATTTCTATATTTTACTGGAACATGCAAAAATTCTGAAATTTTCACACAGTACTGATATGCAATTTTTTTATCACGTCCTAATTTTTCAGAATTTTTGGAGTTACAGAAGTATATGTTTCATTTGCATCTTTAAAGACTGTCCTGTTTTCACAGATTGCTGTTATAGTTTCTTTATTTGCGTATGTTTGAAATCTTGTTGAGCCCCATTGACTTGGGAGCCATAGAATTGTGATAGCATATAGTGGGTAATGTTTTATTATAATTATACAATAATGTTACAGCAGGACATGATGGGATTTGATGTTATATGTACTAACCCCTCTAATAAAAAGTTCGGTTAAGTTTTGTGTGGATGAAGTGTTCGAAGATCGAGGAGGTATCGATATGAGGATAATAAGGAGAGGCAAGAGCTCAAGCTTGGGGATGCCCAAGGCACCCCAAGTAAATATTCAAGGAGACTCAAGCCTATAATCTTGGGGATGCCCCGGAAGGCATCCCATCTTTCTTCGACAATTATCGGTATGTTTCGGTTTTTGTTTTGTTCACATGATATGCGTAAATTCTTGGAGCATCGTGTGCTTTTTATTTTTCTTTTAATAATGCACCATGCTGGTATGAGATAGTCCTTAGTTGATTTATAGAATGCTCTTTGCACTTCACTTATATCTTTTGAGTACGGCCTTATAGAATGCTTCATGTGCTTCACTTATATCATTTGAAGTTTGGATGCCTGTTTCTCTACATATAGAAAACCGTTATTTGTAGAATGCTCTTTTGCTTCAATTATATTTATTAGAGCATGGGCAAGTCTTTTGTAGAAAGAATTAAACTCTCATGCTTCACTTATATTTATTTAGAGAGTCAATAGGAATTGGTCATTCACATGGTTAGTCATAAAATCCTACATAAAACTTGTAGATCACTGAATATGATATGTTTTATTCCTTGCAATAGTTTTGCGATATTAAGATGGTAATATGTGGGAGGTACTAGTGAATTGTTGTGGTTTAGTAAGAATATTGGTGTTAAGGTTTGTGATTCCCGAAGCATGCACGTATAGTCTTTAGTTATGCTAAGAAGTTGGAGCATGATTTATTATTGAGTGTCTACCTTTGCGTGGAGGTCGGGGGTGCGCGATGGTTAACTCCTACCAACCTCCCCCCTAGGGGCATGCGTTGTAGTACTTTGCTTCGAGGGCTAATAGACTTTCGCAATAAGTATGTGAGTTCTTTATGACTAATGTGAGTCCATGGATTATACACACTCTCACCTTTCCGCAATTTGCTAGCCTCTTCGGTACCGTGCATTGCCCTTTCTCACCTCGAAAGTTGATGCAAACTTCGCCGGTGCATCCAAACCCTGTGATATGATACGCTCTATCACACATAAGCCTCCTTATATCTTCCTCAAAACAGCCACCATACCTACCTATCATGGCATTTCCATAGCCATTCCGAGATATATTGCCATGCAACTTCCATCATCATCATATACATGACTTGAGCATTCATTGTCATATCTTTGCTACGCTAGATCATTGCACATCCTGGTACACTGCCAGAGGCATTTATATAGAGTCATATTTGTTCTAGTATCGAGTTGTAATTTTGAGTTGTAAGTAAATAGAAGTATGATGATCATCATTATTAGAGCATTGTCCCAGTGAGGAAATAAATAAATAAAAAGAAAAAAAGAGGCCAAAAAGAGTCCACGAAAAAAAGAGAAAAAAAGAAGAAAAAAAAGGGAAAAAAGGAAAGAAAAAAATTGAGAGAAAAAGAGAGAAGGGGCAGTGTTACTATCCTTTTCCATACTTGTGCTTCAGAGTAGCACCATGTTTTTCATATAGAGAGTCTCCTATGTTGTCACTTTTATATACTAGTGGGAATTTTTTATAGAACTTGGCTTGTATATTCCGATGATGGGCTTCCTCAAATGCCCGAGGTCTTCATGAGCAAGCAAGTTGGATACACAACCACTTAGTTTTCAGTTTGAGCTTTCATACACTTATAGCTCTTAGTGCATCCGTTGCATGGCAATCCCTACTCCTCGCATTGATATCAATTGATGGGCACCTCTATAGCCCGTTGATCCGCCTAGTTGATGCGAGCCTTTCTCCCTTTTTGACTTCTCCTTATTGATCCCTACCACCGCATTCTATTCCACCTATAGTGCTATGTCCATGGCTCACGCTCATGTATTGCGTGGGGGTTGAAAAAGCTAAAGTGCGTTAAAAAGTATGAACCAATTGCTCGGCTGACATCGGGGTTGTACATGATTTATATTTTGTGTTAAGAAGATGGAGCATGACAAGGCTATATGATTTTGTAGGGATAGCGTTCTTTAGCATTTTTATTCTGAAAGGCATGATTGTTTGTTGGTATGCCTGAGTATTGATGCCATTATATCAAATTATAGACTATTGCTTTGAATCACTCATGTCTTAATATTCATGCCATGATTAGATTATATGATCAAGATTATGTTAGGTAGCATTCCACATCAAAAATTATCTTTTTATCATTTACCTACTCGAGGACGAGCAGGAATTAAGCTTGGGGATGATAATACGACTCCGTCGTATCTATAATTTTTTATTGTTTCATGCCATTATCCTACAATTTCCACATACTTTTGGCAACATTTTATATGATTTCTTGGACTAACATATTGATCCAGTGCCCAGTGCCAGTTCCTGTTTGTTGCATGTTTTTTGTTTTGCAGAAAATCCATATCAAACAAAGTCCAAATGCAATTAAAAAATTACGGAGATTTAATTTGGAATATATGTGATTTTGGGGAAAAAGAATCAACGCGAGACGATGCTCGAGGGGCCCACAAGCTCGAGGGGCGTGTCCCCTACCCTGGGCGCGCCGGGCAGGCTTGTGGCGCCCCTGTAAGGCGGTTGGGGCCCTTCTTCTGCCGCAAGAAAGATAATATCCGGAGGAAAATACCCTCAAAATTTCAGCCCAATCGGAGTTACGGATCTCCGGGAATATAAGCAATGGTTTTCGGCCAGAAAACAAAAACGCGAAACAGAAGAGAACAGAGAGAGAGATCCAATCTCGGAGGGGCTCCTCCCCTCCGGGAGCCATGGCGGCCATGGACCAGAGGGGGAACTTTCCTCCCATATAGGGGGAGGCCAAGGAAGAAGGAGGAGGAGGGGGCTCTCTCCCCCTCTCTCCCGGTGGCGCCGGAACACCGCCGGGGGAACCATCGTGACGGCGATCTACACCAACAAGTTCGCCGCCGTCATCACCAACTCTCTCCCCCTCTATGCAGCGGTGTAACACCTCTTCTCCCCGCTGTAATCTCTACTTAAACATGGTGCTTAACACTATATATTATTATCCAATGATGTATGGCAATCCTATGATGTTTGAGTAGATTTCTTTTGTCTTATGGGTTGATTGATGATCGTGATTGGTTTGAGTTGTATGTTTTATTATGTTGCTGTCCTATGGTGCCCTCCGTGGCGCGCAAGCGTGTGGGATTCCCGATGTAGGGTTTGCAATACGTTCATAATTCTCTTATAGTGGGAGGCTAGAGTGACAGAAGCTTACACCAGAGTAAGGGGGTTGTTGCGTATGCGAGTAAAGAGGACCTGTTACTTAATGCTATGGTTGGGTTTTACCTTAATGATCTTTGGTAGTTGCGGATGCTTGCTAGAGTTCCAATCATAAGTGCATATGATCCAAGTACAGAAAGTATGTTAGCTCATGCCTCTCCCTCATATAAAATTGCAATAATGATTACCGGTCTAGTTATCGATTGCCTAGGGACAAATCTTTCTCTTGTGTTACGAAAAGCTTTCCACTAAACAATTAACTTTTATTATCTTGCAAATTACTCGTAGTTTTATTCTCGCTAAGTACTTCTAATTTTATCCTTGCAAATTTATCCTATTACACCTACAAGTAGTTTCATACTTGTTCTAGGTAAAGCAAACGTTAAGTGTGCGTAGAGTTGTATCGGTGGTCGATAGAACTTGAAGGGAATATTAATTCTACCTTTAGCTCCTCGTTGGGTTCGACACTCTTATTTATCGAGAAAGGCTACAACTGATCCCCTATACTTGTGGGTTATCAAAGATGAAGGAAGAGATCAAGGAGTTGGAGAAGGTTTTGAAGGCATGTGTGAACGTGATCGGAGAAGGGCTTGACTCCTACTGGTTGATGAGCAAAGACCTGGAGGCAATGGTCAATGGGCTCTTCCACAAGATCGGGCTTATGATTGATACTCTTAACAAACACTGCACAACTTGAGTTCTTTATCCAGGTTGTAGATGATCAGCAGGCCGTGATCAAGGAGATGAGGTAGTGTTTCAGTAGCATCTTCCCCGCCTGCCAAGACACCCAGGAGCGAGCATGAAACTCTTAGTGCCTGGATCTCCCCGGCTTGATTGTAAGCTTGGGGGAGATTCATGTGCACTTTGTGTTGGAAATATGCCCTAGAGGCAATAATAAATTGGTTATTATTATATTTCCTTGTTCATGATAATCGTTTATTATCCATGCTATAATTGTATTGATTGGAAACTCAAATACATGTGTGGGTACATAGACAACACTGTGTCCCTAGTAAGCCTCTAGTTGACTAGCTCGTTGATCAAAGATGGTTAAGATTTCCTAGCCATTGACATGAGATGTCATTTGATAACGGGATCACATCATTAGGAGAATGATGTGATGGACAAGACCCAAACTGTAAACGTAGCATTTGATCGTGTCAGTTTATTGCTATTGTTTTCTGCATGTCAAGTATCTGTTCCTTTGACCATGAGATCATGCAACTCACTGACACCGGAGGAATACCTTGTGTGTATCAAATGTCGCAACGTAACTGGGTGACTATAAAGGTGCTCTACAGGTATCTCCGAGGGTGTCTGTTGGGTTGGCATGGATCAAGACTGGGATTTGTTACTCCGTATGACGGAGAGGTATCTTAGGGCCCACTCGGTAATACAACATCACAATGAGCCTTGCAAGCAATGTGACTAAAGTGTTAGCCACGAGATCTTGTGTTACGGAACGAGTAAAGAGACTTGCCGGTAACGAGATTGAACTAGGTATAGTGATACCGACGATCGAATCTCGGGCAAGTAACATACCGAAGAACAAAGGGAACAGCATACGGGATTAACTGAATCCTTGACATAGAGGTTCGACCGATAAAGATCTTCGTAGAATATGTAGGAGCCAATATGGGCATCCAGGTCCCGCTATTGGTTATTGGCCGTAGAGGTGTCTCGGTCATGTCTACATAGTTCTCGAACCCGCAGGGTCTACACACTTAACGTTTGGTGACGATTAGTATAATTGAGTTATTATGTTGGTGACCGAAAGTTGTTCGGAGTCCCGGATAAGATCCCGGACATGACCGGAGGTAAAGATTGATATATGTGATAATAGTGTTTTGATCTCCGGAAGGGTTCCGGAGTTCACCGGAATGGGTTCCGGATGTTTACCGAAGTGTTCGGGTGCAGCAACACTTTATATGAGCCAAAGGGATAAAGCCCACAAGGTATTGGAAAGTGCAAAAGTAGTTTTGCTGCCGCGTAAGCGGTACTACCGCTTGGTGAAGCGGTACTACCGCCCGAGCGGTACTACCGCTTGTGTGAAGCGGTACTACCGCCCAAGCGGTACTACCGCTTGTGTGAAGCGGTACTACCGCTTGTGTGCGGCTGTGCACGGTTCGGCAGGGATCCGAGTTGGACTCTTTCCCTGCGGGCCAAACCGACCTTGTGCGGGCAAAACCGACCCGGAGGAGGCTTTTACTCCAAGTTTAGACCCCAAGGCTCAACATATAAATAGAGGGGCAGGGCTAGCACACGGTACACATCAAGATTTCCCCAAGCCGTGTGCGGCAACCCTAACCCTCTAGTTCCTCCGTCATAATCTCCGTAGCGCTTGGCGAAGCCCTGCAGAGATTGTTCCTCACCACCATCACCACGCCGTCGTGCTGCTGGAACTCAACCACTACTTCACCATCGCTCGCTGGATCGAGGAGGTGAAGGCGTCATCAAGCCGTACGTGTGTTGAACGCGGAGGTGCCGTCCGTTCGGCACTAGATCGGAAGGATCGTGATTGGATCGCGGGACGCTCGGCGATTTGGATCGCGAAGACGTTCGACTACATCAACCGCGTTTATTAACGCTTCCGCTTAGCGATCTACAAGGGTATGTAGATTCACTCTCCCTCTCGTAGATGCTCATCACCATGGATAGATCTTATGTGTGCGTAGGAAAATTTTTGTTTCCCATGCAACGTTCCCCAACAGTGGCATCATGAGCTAGGTCTATGCGTAGATGAGATCTCGAGTAGAACACAAACGAGTTGTGGGCGTGGATGTATACATATTGCTTGCCGTTACTAGTTGATATTTGATTCGGCGGTACTGTGAGATGAAGCGGCCCGGACCGACATTACGCGTACACTTACGCGAGACAGGTTCCTTCAACTAACATGTAACTTCGTTGCATAAAGATGGCTAGCGGGTGTCTGTCTCTCTCACTTTAGTTGAATCGATTTCAATGAAGAGGGTTCTTTTAGAAGATCAAAAAGCAATCACTACACCACGTTGTGGCTTTGCGTAGGTAAGAACGGTTCTTGCAAACCCGTAGCAGCCACGTAAAATTTGCAACAACAATTAGAGGACGTCTAACTTGTTTTTGCAGGGTATGTTGTGATGTGATATGGCCAATTACATGATGAGATATATGTGATGTATGAGATGATCATGTGTTGTATAGAATATCACGACTTGCATGTCGATGAGTACGGCAACTGGCAGGAGCCATAGAGTTGTCTTTAATTATTGTATGACCTGCGTGTCAATCATTAAGCGCTATGTAATGCTTTACTTTATCGCTAAACGTTAGCAATAGTCGTGGAAGCAACAGTCGGCGCGACAACCTTATGGCGACACGTTGATGGAGATCAAGATGATGGAGATCATGGTGTCATGCCGGTGACGATGGAGATCATGCCGGTGCTTTGGAGATGGAGATCAAAAGCACAAGTTCATGGCCATATCATGTCACTTATGATTTGCATGTGATGTTAATCCTTTTATGCATCTTATTTTGCTTAGGACGACGGTAGCATTATAAGGTGATCCCTCACTTAAATTTCAAGATAAATTGTGTTCTCCCCAAGTGTGCACCGTTGCGAAAGTTCGTCGTTTCGAGACACGCCGTGATGATCGGGTGTGATAGACTCTACGTTCGCATACAACGGGTGCAAGCCATGTTGCACGTGCGGAACACTCGGGTTAAACTTGACGAGCCTAGCATGTACAGACATGGCCTCGGAACACAAGAGACCGAAAGGTCGAACATGAGTCATATAGTAGATATGATCAACATGAAGATGTTCACCATTGAAACCACCTCAACTCACGTGATGATCGGACTTGAGTTGGTGGATTTGGATCATGTTACACTCGAATGATCGGAGGGATGTCAATTTGAGTGGGAGTTTTTTAAATATGATTAACTAAACTCATTATCTAAGAACAATAGTCTAAGTTGTCTTTGCTATATTTATGTTGTAGATCATGGCTCGCGCAGTAGCACCCCTGAATTTTAATGCGTTCCTAGAGAAAGCTAAGTTGAAAGATGATGGAAGTAACTTTGTGGACTGGGCCCGTAATCTAAGGATTATCCTTACGGCTTCCCAGAAGGCTTATGTCCTTGATGCACCGCTTGGTGATCCACCCGCTCCAGTTGAGTCTCTAGACGTTGTGAACGCCTGGCAGGCTCGTTCTGATGATTACTCAATAGTTCAATGTGCAATGTTGTATGGCTTAGAACCGGGACTTCAAAGACGTTTTGAACGTCATGGAGCATATGAGATGTTCCAGGAGTTGAAGTTTATCTTTCAGAAGAATGCCCGGATCGAGAGATATGAGATCTCCGATAAGTTCTATGCTTGCAAGATGGAGGAGAACGGGTCTATCAGTGATCACGTGCTCAGAATGTCTGGGTACTCCACCCGTCTGGCTGAGTTAGGGATGCCCCTTCCGCCAGAGGCTATCACTGACAGAGTTCTTCAATCATTGCCACCTAGCTACAAGAGCTTCGTGTTGAACTATAACATGCACGGGATGAACAAGTCAGTCGCCGAGCTGTTTGCGATGCTGAAAGCCGCTGAGTCTGAAATTCAGAAGGAGCATCAAGTGTTGATGGTCAATAAAACCACTAGTTTCAAGAAAAATGGCAAGGGTAAGAAGGGTAACTCCAAGAAGAGTGGCAAAGCAGTTGCTCCTCTCGTGAAGAAACCCAAGGCTGGACCCAAACCAGAAACTGTGTGTTTTCATTGCAAGGGAACTGGACACTGGAAGCGGAATTGCCCCAAGTATTTGGCTGACAAGAAGGCGGCCAACAACAAACAAGGTATATATGATATACATGTTATTGATGTGTACCTTACCAACTCTCGTTGTAGTGCCTGGGTATTTGATACCGGTGCGGTTGCTCATATTTGCAACTCAAAACAGGAACTGCGGAATAGACGGAGGCTGGCAAAGGACGAAGTGACGATGCGCGTGGGAAATGGTTCCAAGGTTGATGTGATCGCCGTCGGCACGCTCGCTCTTCGATTACCGTCGGGATTAGTGATGAACCTAAATAAGTGTTATTTGGTGCCTGCGTTAAGCATGAACATTATATCTGGATCTTGTTTATTGCGAGACGGTTACTCATTTAAATCAGAGAATAATGGTTGTTCTATTTATATGAGTAATATCTTTTATGGTCATGCACCCGATGTGAGGGGTTTATTCTTATTGAATCTCGATAGTAATGATACACATGTTCATAACATTGATGCCAAAAGATGTAGAATTGATAATGATAATACCACTTTCTTGTGGCACTGCCGTTTAGGTCATATTGGCGTAAAACGCATGAAGAAGCTCCATGCTGATGGACTTTTGGAGTCACTTGATTTTGAATCACTTGACACATGTGAGCCATGCCTCATGGGCAAGATGACTAAAACGCCGTTCTCTGGAACAATGGAACGGGCAAGTGACTTATTGGAAATCATACATACTGATGTGTGCGGTCCGATGAGTATTGAGGCGCGCGGTGGTTATCGTTACTTTCTCACCTTCACTGATGACTTAAGTAGATATGGGTATATTTACTTAATGAAACACAAGTCTGAAACATTTGAAAAGTTCAAACAATTTCAGAGTGAAGTTGAGAATCATCGTAACAAGAAGATTAAATTCCTACGATCTGATCGAGGAGGAGAATATCTGAGTTATGAGTTTGGCAGTCACTTAAGACAGTGTGGAATTGTTTCACAATTGACACCGCCTGGAACACCACAGCGTAATGGTGTGTCCGAACGTCGTAATCGAACCTTATTGGATATGGTGCGATCTATGATGTCTCTTGCCGATTTGCCACTATCGTTTTGGGGTTATGCATTAGAGACAGCTGCATTCACTTTAAATAGGGCACCATCGAAATCCGTTGAGACGACGCCTTATGAACTTTGGTTTGACAAGAAGCCAAAGCTGTCGTTTCTTAAAGTTTGGGGATGTGATGCTTATGTCAAAAAGCTTCAGCCTGAAAAGCTGGAACCCAAAGCGGAGAAATGCGTCTTCATAGGATACCCAAAAGAGACAGTTGGGTATACCTTCTACCTCAGATCCGAAGGCAAAGTGTTTGTCGCTAAAAACGGAACATTTCTTGAGAAAGAGTTTCTCTCGAAAGAATTGAGTGGGAGGAAGATAGAACTTGATGAGGTTGTTGAACCTTTACTTCAACCTGAGAGTAGCGCAGCGCAGAAAGTTGTTTCTGTGGAGCCTACATTAGCTGAAGAGGAAGTTAAAGATGATGATCATGAAGCTTTGGATCAAGTTGCTATCGAACTTCGTAGGTCGACAAGGACGCGTACTGCTCCTGAGTGGTACGGCAACCCTGTCTTAGAGGTCATGTTGTTAAACAACGATGAACCTACGAGCTATGGAGAAGCGATAATGGGCCCGGATTCCGAGAAGTGGTTAGAGGCCATGAAATCCGAGATGGGATCCATGTATGAAAACAAAGTATGGACTTTGGAAGTATTACCTGAAGGGCGTAAGGCCATTCAGAACAAATGGATCTTTAAGAGGAAGACGGACGCGGACGGTAATGTCACCGTCTATAAAGCTCGACTTGTGGCAAAGGGTTTTTCACAAGTTCAAGGAGTTGACTACGATGAGACCTTCTCACCCGTAGCGATGCTTAAGTCCGTCAGAATCATGTTAGCAATAGCTGCCTTTTTCGATTATGAAATTTGGCAGATGGATGTCAAAACAGCGTTCCTTAACGGTTTCCTTAAGGAAGAGTTGTATATGATGCAACCAGAAGGTTTTGTCGATCCAGAGAATGCTGACAAAGTTTGCAAACTCCAGCGATCCATTTATGGACTGGTGCAAGCATCTCGGAGTTGGAATCTTCGTTTTGATGAGGTGATCAAAGCGTTCGAGTTTATACAAGTTTACGGAGAAGCTTGTATTTACAAGAAAGTGAGTGGGAGCTCTATAGCGTTTCTAATATTATATGTGAATGACATATTACTGATTGGAAACAATATAGAAATGCTGGAAAGCGTAAAGGAATATTTGAACAAGAGTTTTTCAATGAAGGACCTAGGAGAAGCTGCTTTCATATTAGGCATCAAGATCTATAGAGATAGATCGAGACGCTTAATAGGACTTTCACAAAGCACATACCTTGACAAAGTTTTGAAGAAGTTCAAAATGGATCAGTCCAAGAAGGGGTTCTTGCCTGTATTGCAAGGTGTGAAGTTGAGTAAGACTCAATGCCCAGTGACTGCAGAAGATAGAGAAAAGATGAGTGTCATCCCCTATGCTTCGTCCATAGGCTCTATCATGTATGCAATGCTGTGCACAAGACCCGATGTCAGCCTTGCCATAAGTATGGTCGGAAGGTTTCAAGGTGATCCAGGAATGGAACACTGGACGGCGGTCAAGAATATCCTGAAGTACCTGAAAAGGACTAAGGACATGTTTCTCGTTTATGGAGGTGATCAAGAGCTCGTCGTAAAGGGTTACGTCGATGCAAGCTTTGACACTGATCCGGATGACTCTAAGTCGCAAACCGGATACGTATTTATTCTTAATGGGGGTGCGGTTAGCTGGTGCAGTTCCAAGCAAAGCGTGGTAGCAGATTCTACATGTGAAGCGGAGTACATCGCTGCCTCGGAGGCGGCGAAGGAAGGTGTCTGGATGAAGGAGTTCATGACAGATCTTGGAGTAGTGCCTAGTGCGCTTAACCCAATGACTCTGTTTTGTGATAACACTGGTGCCATTGCTCTAGCCAAGGAACCAAGATTTCACAAGAGGACCAGACACATAAAGCGACGTTTCAATTCCATCCGCGATTACATCAAGGAGGACGACATAAATATTTGCAAAGTACACACGGATCTGAATGTTGCAGATCCGATGACTAAACCTCTTCCAAGGGCTAAACATGAACAACACCAGAACTGCATGGGTGTTCGATTCATTACAATGTAAATCACATAGTGATGTGAACTAGATTATTGACTCTAGTGCAAGTGGGAGACTGTTGGAAATATGCCCTAGAGGCAATAATAAATTGGTTATTATTATATTTCCTTGTTCATGATAATCGTTTATTATCCATGCTATAATTGTATTGATTGGAAACTCAAATACATGTGTGGGTACATAGACAACACTGTGTCCCTAGTAAGCCTCTAGTTGACTAGCTCGTTGATCAAAGATGGTTAAGATTTCCTAGCCATTGACATGAGATGTCATTTGATAACGGGATCACATCATTAGGAGAATGATGTGATGGACAAGACCCAAACTGTAAACGTAGCATTTGATCGTGTCAGTTTATTGCTATTGTTTTCTGCATGTCAAGTATCTGTTCCTTTGACCATGAGATCATGCAACTCACTGACACCGGAGGAATACCTTGTGTGTATCAAATGTCGCAACGTAACTGGGTGACTATAAAGGTGCTCTACAGGTATCTCCGAGGGTGTCTGTTGGGTTGGCATGGATCAAGACTGGGATTTGTTACTCCGTATGACGGAGAGGTATCTCAGGGCCCACTCGGTAATACAACATCACAATGAGCCTTGCAAGCAATGTGACTAAAGTGTTAGCCACGAGATCTTGTGTTACGGAACGAGTAAAGAGACTTGCCGGTAACGAGATTGAACTAGGTATAGTGATACCGACGATCGAATCTCGGGCAAGTAACATACCGAAGAACAAAGGGAACAGCATACGGGATTAACTGAATCCTTGACATAGAGGTTCGACCGATAAAGATCTTCGTAGAATATGTAGGAGCCAATATGGGCATCCAGGTCCCGCTATTGGTTATTGGCCGTAGAGGTGTCTCGGTCATGTCTACATAGTTCTCGAACCCGCAGGGTCTACACACTTAACGTTTGGTGACGATTAGTATAATTGAGTTATTATGTTGGTGACCGAAAGTTGTTCGGAGTCCCGGATAAGATCCCGGACATGACCGGAGGTAAAGATTGATATATGTGATAATAGTGTTTTGATCTCCGGAAGGGTTCCGGAGTTCACCGGAATGGGTTCCGGATGTTTACCGAAGTGTTCGGGTGCAGCAACACTTTATATGAGCCAAAGGGATAAAGCCCACAAGGTATTGGAAAGTGCAAAAGTAGTTTTGCTGCCGCGTAAGCGGTACTACCGCTTGGTGAAGCGGTACTACCGCCCGAGCGGTACTACCGCTTGTGTGAAGCGGTACTACCGCCCAAGCGGTACTACCGCTTGTGTGAAGCGGTACTACCGCTTGTGTGCGGCTGTGCACGGTTCGGCAGGGATCCGAGTTGGACTCTTTCCCTGCGGGCCAAACCGACCTTGTGCGGGCAAAACCGACCCGGAGGAGGCTTTTACTCCAAGTTTAGACCCCAAGGCTCAACATATAAATAGAGGGGCAGGGCTAGCACACGGTACACATCAAGATTTCCCCAAGCCGTGTGCGGCAACCCTAACCCTCTAGTTCCTCCGTCATAATCTCCGTAGCGCTTGGCGAAGCCCTGCAGAGATTGTTCCTCACCACCATCACCACGCCGTCGTGCTGCTGGAACTCAACCACTACTTCACCATCGCTCGCTGGATCGAGGAGGTGAAGGCGTCATCAAGCCGTACGTGTGTTGAACGCGGAGGTGCCGTCCGTTCGGCACTAGATCGGAAGGATCGTGATTGGATCGCGGGACGCTCGGCGATTTGGATCGCGAAGACGTTCGACTACATCAACCGCGTTTATTAACGCTTCCGCTTAGCGATCTACAAGGGTATGTAGATTCACTCTCCCTCTCGTAGATGCTCATCACCATGGATAGATCTTATGTGTGCGTAGGAAAATTTTTGTTTCCCATGCAACGTTCCCCAACACTTTGTATCTTTACCTTTTTGCATTTCTTTCCCGAAAGTTGAGATTAGGTTATAAGTTTTATTTTCAATAAGGTTGAACTATCAATTTCTCTTTTGAATAAGGGATGATCCTTTCCGATGAGTATTTGGATATATTGATGTGTGTGATCATTATTGCATACTTGAGAACGTAAAGGATGATAGTTGTGATTCAAATAAGTAGCACATACTTACTTGCATGATGAATATAAGTACTCCACATTACAGTTGTGAAGTTTTTGAAGGGAGATGAAATAACTATATATGCTAGTTCATTGAAGGTTCAACATAGAAGGGGCAAGCAGAAAAATAAATCCTCTTAAGTTGAATAAAAAGAGTTCTCCCGAGGGTCATGTTTAGCTTGCATATCACATGAAAGTGAAATGAGTTTTTAACATGTCCCGATGATAGGAGACAAAAAATGCTTAAAGAATGTTGAACCTCTAAAAGAAAGAAGAGGAGAAAAGAATCTTCATCTGCTTGCCCGGTTGAAACAATGATGAAGTAGGGTATGAAGTTGTTACCTGTCCATAAAAAAATTGAGTGACAAAGTGTGGATGCTTGCATGATCATTATCGTAGTAAGGATGAGCTATCATTTGTCATAAACCATTTTATCCCTACTCGTTCCAATAAGTAGTGATGGACTCATGCTTCCTTCATATCCGTATCTCATAAACACCAAGTTGACCTTGTTCTTTACAAGCTATGGTACTTGCTCGGGGGCGATCAAGACTTAAGCTTGGGGGAGTTGATGAGTCCAATTTATGTCATGATTTTACTATGTATTTTGTGCCTACATAGTAGGCTTTACGGAATTTTACCGCGTTCGCGCATCTCTTTTTGTTGATAATCCCCAGGTAACGTCTTTTGGACCATTTATCATATAATAGAGGAAATCCACAGAAATGGTACTGGAATCACGTATTTAAGGTGATAATCACCTACCATAAAAGAATCAGGGAAGAAGGCCAAAGAAGAATTCATCGCCGCGCCTCCAGCACCAAAGACGACGTTCCATACGACCACGCCCGCTCGTATGGGCTGTCGTATGGAGTGTCGCCGCCACCGCGAGATCAACTATTTTCACCCTGTCGAACCAGATCGTGGATCAGACGCCCATAGAGACCAGAAACTCGTCCAGAAGGCAGAACCCTAGCCTCCGGAGTTCATCCGGAGGGGGAAATAGCAAGGAGAAGAAGGGGATCGTCCTCCTCGCGCACAAGGAGACTACAACATCATCACCACTTTCATCGTCATCATCATCATCATCCACATGCTTATAATCTGTAACATCAAGAACCCTAGGGGGTCATCTTGTGTGTTATTCGAATCATTCATCCATGTATACCATCGCCCTTGTCATGATGTTTGTTATTTCATGTGTGAGTAGAACCCTAGTTCTTGGGGATATGGATGAACCTTGGTATGTATAGGATCTGAAACATTATTATGGATATGAGATTCCCTGTTGAATGCTTAGTTTAATAACTTCATGAATGTTGTGAAGGGGCCCCATTCAGCATTTCTGCCTTATGGCCACGGAGTATATCACTGTCGTTGTAGAGGGTTAGGATGTGAAGGTAATTCGAGGTGACAGTAAAAGCATATCGCTCCTAACCTCTGCAATTGACCGGGGAATTACGGAGAACCCTTAGAGAGGCCGCGTCCACGGGTAACCCTTAATTATCACGAGTTGTAACCCTCGGGGGGAGACTATGATAGTGGCGTGCGTGGCACGAAGTCTACCTCGAGTAGAACGTGTATTGTACCCAGCTCCGCCCAGCATAATCGTCAACAGTGGCTCAACTATCCATCCCATACTATGCCCATGCATAGGAGCGCTAGAAACATACCAATGGGGATTTCGGACTCCCTGAGAATGCCTTACTCTTCTGCTGTTTCGTCAATCACTTTAGTCATTGCTCCCTACTTACTTTATGTTATTTAATTTAAAGTTCACTCAACTCCTCAATTATAATTATTTCCACCCTCACTTTGCTTTTAGTCTACCTTTACTTGCAGGCATAAAAATATGTAATTCACTACAAGAGGCAGAAGTCTGATTTCTGTGCTCCCTATGGGATCGATACTCTTACTTCGAAAAGGCTACAACTAAACCCTGTGCACTTGCAGGCCATCACTCCTTTACCGAAACACTAAAGGGACTAATCACCTATGAAGATGCAGGTGAGATTGGATCTGGATTAGAGAACTCGCCAACATAACACAGTAGAGAGGAGAGTTGGTGAAGCGCATTCATGCAGATTTCCGCAGCTAGGTTATACCTCTCACCCGCGAGAATTTATCCCGCAAACTAATCCGTAGATCGAGCACCAAACATATAGTGCCTCTGTAGATATCCACACATACGAAACCACCGATCCGACGAGGCTTTGTCGTCTAGAACGAGAGCACCGTCAGAGAACTACAGAGGAGCAACAGCCTTACGACGAAGGTGGAATTGAGAGAGAGAGAGAGGGAGAGAGAGAGAGAGAGAGGTACAGCCATGGGCACAAAAAACTTCTATGTGTTGGGGTTTGCCCTCTCTCCCTATATTTATAACAGGCCAGGGGAGGGGCCAACTTGGAGAGGGGGACAACAAGCCCAAGGGGTGTGCCCCCTCCGCAAACCCTAGGGCGCCACCTAATGGCTTGCCCACCAAGGCTAAGGGGGGCGCCCCACTCTTGGGCCCCTAGGACCCATGTGGATGCCCCCACTTGGACCATGCAATGGGAGTATGGGACTAGCCCATGTCGCCCCTAGGATCATTGTAGGAGGTTCCGAAAAATCCAGGAACCAACCCATATCCTCTGGTCGTCATTTTAGATCTCCGGAACTTTTCTGATTCACCGGAACTTTTTCGGTTTCCCTCCGAAAAACTTTTGGTTTTTTTCAAAACACATTTGGTTCCCTCTCTGAAACATTTTTCTCTTTATTTTGAAACTATTTCGGTGCAATTCACATAAGATCCTACACTTGTAGTACTCAACGGATCGATAGCCCTTAAGCGTGTGACCCCACAGGTTTGGTAAACTGTGGACATGAACCTGGAACTCCTTCTGGTTCAATGATCAATAGTGGAACCGTAGACATCCATATTGACCCCTACACTCACACGAATAAATCCCGAGTGAACCTGTTGTTCCCGTGTGATATTCCCTTTGCTTCGTGATACTTTACATAACTCGAGGTGAGACTTATCGGCATCCACGTGAAACAACACTTGATGACTATGTCAGTTATCCTCGTTATCAGTTTTGTTCTCTTTTCTCATTCTCATGTTCCGGCACCCCATGAACAAGTCACATTGTGTCTGGCCAAATGATGATGGGTACCGTCACACCGGGAGGGCCCTAAAAATACTCTCCATTGGAGGAGCAAATCTTAGCTTTGAGCTATCAAGTCCCTTGTTACACTTCACCTCAAAGTGGTCGTTATAATCACCCTGTTACGCGTGATGCTTGACGAAACCAAAGTACACCGTCGGCATGAAGGAACTCAATACTCTCATGTCTAAGGAATTAGGCATACGTTAACATCTGCGTAATAATACTTATGACTAAATGACGATGTGATCTCGTAGTGTATCAATCAATTGGGTTTGTTTAACACAATTGTTCTCATTGTTGCATGCATCCTTATTACTTTAACTATGCCCATGATCAGGAAAACAAATTCATCATGCAACACATGAGCTAGTCTTAGAGGCGAGACTAGGAATCTATTTATTGTTTATTATTTCACACATGCAACTGGGTTTTCTGCTGAATCTCATGGTTATTGCAGACTCGAAAACCATTGCAATTATAGCACAAAAAATAAACATTAATTACGAACATAAAGTTAAAAGATAACATTTTTTCTTGCTAAGAGCTATCCATGTGCCAGAATTATGAGTTGGCTACGAGACAATATTGATTTCAGCTCTAGCCTACCCCAACTTGTTGTTGTTGTTTATTCTTGCCTTTAAGGCATATTACTCCAAAATTGTGCTATCTTAGCGGTGCGTAGGACAAAATGTTGGGTGGAGGAAAGAGAAACCAGGGGGAAAAAGCTTTGTCTTCTTTTAAGACGAGCGATGGATCTCTTAGCAACAAATCTCTCACAACATTTTTAGAAATATATAATTAGTAGTGATAAGATTAAGATTTTGGCTCCGCCCCGGTTGCACGAACCCCCAAAAAAACATTCATGGACGATGATGGGTCCTTAGGGCATCTCCAACGCCGACTGGCAAATTCCCCCGGTATATGTCCGTTTTTATGTCCGGACGTGGTCCGCGGACATGATACCGGAGGGAGCCATCCAACGCTAATTACAAAGTATTCGGCCGGGAGGAGAAAAAGTAGGTGGGGACCATGCATGTGGTGGGATATTTGTGGTTTAGTATCCGGTTGGGAGGAGAGAGAGAAGAGGGGGGACGTGCATGTGCAGTTGGGAGGAGAGAGAGAAGATACGGACATGCATGTGATTGGTCAAGTGCATGTCCGGACTCCGGCAAAACTCCCTCACATTTGTCTTCAAAATACCGGAATTTGGACGTCTGGATACAGGTCCTCATTGGGTTACAAAATTGAACTAATGTGTCCGGTCAGACATGTGTTTTGTGGGTCTCCTTGGAGATGCCCTTACAGTCGCTCACGGTGAAGAAGCAATAGATAAATAAGTACCTAGTATACGGGAGTCACCGCTGTTGATACAGAAGCAAAAGGTGTCGTCGCCATCGTTGATTAGATGTCACTGCTGTTGGTACAGGAGTAGCAGCCGGGCCCACAGTCGAAAAGGAGGGGGAACCGTAGGTAGTTCATTTCGTATTCAAAGACTTTGAAGAAGATGCGCGTTGTTTCACTGTTTTTGACTAGATTGTTATCATTTCAGCAAGGACGGAAATAATGCGAGGACGCCCAACGTAGTACCAAAGGCTGAAGAGCAATCCAAGCTGGAAAGTGGGGAATACAGCGTGGATTTCAGATGCGCTGGCGATTTGTCTGGCGAGCGGAGAAGCCACAAATATTTTCGCAGCTCCGCATCTGATCTGTACAACTATTTCCTTTGAGAATATACAACAAATGCACATCAAAAAGAACATACAAAGAGCCACGAAGTGGCGAAATGGGGAACTCGCTAATCTACAATCCGTGAGGCCGTGACATAGAAAGCATGCCTAAACGCCAGGCCTACAAACAAATTCCCTCCAATTCTATGCCCAAAGTGTGGTGAATTGTGATGGAGGAAGGATGCACAGGATTTCTGCAAATGGCAGACGTCCTCGATGCTCCGCAAGGAACAACATAGCCTCACCAACGTGTCTTGATTTTGTCTCGGTGAATTTCATGTTATGACCACTTCTAATGATTCTTGCGAGGCCGGTCTGTTACCTCTACCCCCGCTACGATCACGATGCATAGGAAGTATCCAATGCGGTGATCGACTGGCAGAGCTCTCAGGGTGGCCAAATAACTGAGGGAGGCTACGGGCAGGGGAAGCACTGGCTTTTCCACCCGGTAAGTCCAACGAGATTCGGCATATTGGGCAGGTCGTTTGCTTCTGTAACCATATATCAATACAGGAAAGATGAAAATTATGTCGGCATGTGGGCATTATACGCAGGATCTCTTTCTCGACGTATTCACCCAAACATATGGAGCACCTGCAGAAGAAAGAAAAATCAATAAATCTGTTACTTGTTTGATTCGGAAGTCGAATAATAGTATGTGAGCGTTCTACACCCATATCGCAGTATACATAAAGAACCATCATCAAGCGGGAACAGAATCCCAATTATCTCTTGAATATATTACTCCCTCCGATCCATAATAAGTGTCGTGGTTTTAGTTCAAATTTGAACTTGAACTAAAACCACGACACTTATTATGGATCGGAGGGAGTAGTGTTTGGTTGGGAAGACTGTTTTACAAATGATATGGACAAGAAATGAAGAAAAACATATGTCGTTTTCTAGTATTCTTTTCACCAAATAAATTCTTGAACTGAACTTTAAAGAATTAAGAATATGACAATAAAGAATGCTACTTATGCCTATCTAGTACATAATGCAAGCCAAGTACACATATATGTAAATAATCATGATGATATACTTACCAATCTGAGGATGGTATAATTTAATCCATTTAAGAGTTTCATTACTAAGATGTCACAAAGGGTCATGTTGGATTAATATCGGTGGACTCATGTTCAGGCTTTCTCATTTCCTTTCCGCAATTGAAAACAACGAAAAGAAGAACAAGGAACAGCTCTTGTAATTCTTATCCCAGAAACATAATAGTACTACTCCATATTACGCTAAATAGATTGTAAATGTCAACTAAAATAGCTAGCCCAGCGAGGGCATTTTTATTCAGCTGTAGCATTTAAGTTTCTAACTGAAGCCCAGAGAGGTGCATTTTTATTCAGCTGTAGCATTTCAATTTCTAACTGAAGCCCCTTAACCAGCTGTCCAGGCTACATGCTTCACAACTCATAACTCACCTAATATCAAATATTAGTAATATTTGAAGGTTCGAGCATTGGATCATCACAAATTAACAATGTTTTGCAGCTGTATGGCGCATCTATTACACATTGTGTTTTTTCTGCACGCTAACTGACACCACATGTTTTGAGGGAACAAAAAAGATAAACAGAAGCAGACAAAATTGCAACAAGTTAACTCTAGAACATATGATGTACTTACTGGGCATCATCTTTTGAATGGAAGGCCTCAGAGCTATACGTCATTGTTGGAATTGCAGCAACAACGAAAGGTTCCAATCCACTGCAGGTGTTCTGAATCTGTTGAACAAAGGAAAATGAAGTGTGTCAAGTTCAAAACTGTCAGATAACTGTGAGTATACTGACTCATATGATCACAAAGCACAAACATAATTTCCATGATTAGTATAGAACATTTAACTGAAAGCCCTCTAAGAAACATGAGGATCATCTTACTCTCTAAGAGTGCCTGCACGATTAGAACTTAAATGGTTTTAGTCTGCCAATGAATGGTATGCTCGACTGATTACATAAGTTATGAATCAACTAGAATAAATTCCTCAGTTATATATGTGTACAGGAATATGTTATTATCAGTTTTCTCTAATTATCAGGCATCGAACTATGGACAAAAATGTGGGAAGGGGCATAATGTGCTCCATGCATACCATTGCGAGGAATTTTGGCAATGCAAAATTAAACTCGCCGTACCTTCTACTGAGACGAAATTAGAGCAACATAGCAAAATAGTGATATAATGTTTTGAGTTTTCATGATAGACATATAAAAAACGCTGTGCATCAATAGGTTCTTGAAAGGCAAATCTTTGCATTTGTGTATTGTCATTTCAACTGAAAAGTTAGCCTGAGTGCATGACTGTAAAGGTTGATATTCCAAAGGACACCGTGCTGGCAAGAATCTGATTCTAACTTCTCTCAAGCAATTCATAATACACTTTATATACAACACATAGAGTAGAGAAGTTCAATCACCTGTCGACCAACCTATCTAGACGTACATAAGAAAGTGATGTCTTGAAACCAATAAGACATAAAAGCAAACCATTTAAGATATATCAATATTGAGGGGGTAATATTGTCCATAGTTCAGATTAACATTGCAAATGACCAGTCCATGGAAATGGTAGTAAAAAAGTTTGTAGTTCTTGGTTTAGATATTTCCCTCTTTTTGGCGAGATCTTAGTTTGATCACTTAGTAATAAATGATGTAATAATTTTGGCTGTATGCATCATATAATGCAAAGGCCGGGGGTAATAAAAGGTAAAAGCTTCCATCATATAAATATAATAATAATAATTTTATAATACTATTGGACTGATAATGACTGCATAAATTTTGAAAAATAAAACAACATTACATTTGAAATGTATTTTCTTCACAAACTTCCGGAGTTAATGTGCTTAGTCAAGTTAGTGAGGTTGCAACTTAATGTAAAGAGTTGGTAGAGAACAAGGAAACATAAACAGTGTGAGAATTAAAGGGAATTAAGGATAACAAATGCCAGACAGCAATGTAGCTCAAAGAAATGTAGCACAACAGATAGAAGCAGACCTGTCATACTAAGGTCTTTAATCAATGGAACTATTAGTACGGTTAATTGAGCAATTGGCCCCCCAAATAACATCCGCAACCCGGTTCAGCAATGCCATTTTCTTTTTTTTTTCTTGTTTTTGAGCCTACCCCCAACTTGTTTGGGACTAAAGGCTTTGTTGTTGTTGCCTTTTTTTAGCCTAGTTGTTGCGTGTTTGGTCTTTGAGGTGCATTGTAATATTTTTAAAAAGAAAATGCACGATCATTTTATAATTTCTTATAAAAGTCCCTTATGTTAATCATGCAAAAAAAAATGTAGTATGCACATGCAACCCTGATGTTGTGAGCGAGCAATACATCTGTACATGCAGTAAAGCAGCAATGCACATCTAACAACTTCAATTACATGAATTAAACTTCAATTTTTATTCAGTTAAGACGAAATTAAATGAAGGAACCATTCGTCATATATTCATTTGAGGTACTTGAGCACTTTCACTGATCAGTCGACTATCTCACATACTGGTTCATATAAAATACTCTGCACAATTGAACTTGTCGTGTAGGCTAAAACATAAAAAGAAATGTGGCCAACGGGAGGCTCCGGGAAGCAAGCATCTCCGGAACCTCTGTCAAAGCCAGATTATTTTCTTCTTGTTCTAATGAATCAACACACAACAAAGTTTTTGCGTGTTGTACGCCAATACCAGCCAACGGTTTCGATAGCAAATTTGGTAGGCTGGCAGCAAGCCAGCAACACATGCGCACGCCGATCTCCATTGGATGCGGTTCCACTCCGACATCAATCGGCTACACATGACAGGATGCTAATAAAATACGCTACCAGTAGCGGAAACGACAGAGGCTCACCGTGCGATCGAGATCCGCAGTGCGGAACTCGATGTCGAAGTCGAAGGGCGCGGGGCCCGGCGCCATGGCCCGGGCGGCGGCGACCGCGCCGGCGTCGGCTTCGGCGTCGGCCCGCACGGCGCGTCCGCAGATGAGGCGTGCGCAGACGAAGACGATGAAGGTGGCGCTCATCCCGAAGCCGATCACCGTGGTCACCAGATTCAGCCCGGACCCCAGCATCTCGCCGCCCCGCCGCCAAGGCCACCAGAGTCGGCACGTACGCGCGGCGCGGGAGGTGAACGAGCGTTATCACGGCTGCCCGAGCAGGCCGCGGCGTATAAGAGCGGCGCGGCTGGGCTCGAGCTGCGTGTCCATCGGCGCGGGGTTTGGGATTTGGGATTTGCGTGGGCCGCTGGCAAGGAATGATGCGCCGGGAGCGGAGCGGGCGGGTGGAAAACGGAATCCGGGAGTTGGTGAGAGAGGGAGAGAGAGACTCCCGGGAATGGGGAGTATCTTCGTGTGACTAGTGAGGGTGGGGGTGCCTGCCTTGCGGCCTAGCTTGCTGCTGCCGGCCGCCGCTGGCCCGTCGGTCACTCGCTGGAGATGTCTCTGAACTTCTGAAGCGGGGCCAGTGCTACTACGGCACTGGGGTCGACTGGCTTTGGATAGGGGCGTGCGCGGTCCACCGAGACAGGTGGAGAATAGTCCACGATTACGTAGCAGCTGGTCGCTACGCTGACTCAGAGATTCGACGAAACGGAAGACTGACGATCTTCGTTGTTCTTCTATACGTGGCAAGAACTTTCTTGCGTGCGCAATAAATCTTTTCCGGATTCTCGCAAGACACCTACGTACCAGTTGGAGGAGTAAAAATTCATTTTTGAGGGACTAAACTGGACCTAGCCAATCACTTGTCCGCTTTCGAAAGGAATTTTTTTTACTACTCCTCACATCAGTCGTCCCTCATATTTACTCCTCTGCGCCCACTTCTCGGGATAATTTGAGCCCTTCCCTTGCGTCGGCCCTCTCCCCCATTCGCCCACCGGCGCCACCCCCGCCACGTCCCTTGTCTTTGGTGACCACCCCGCGTGTCGGCCAACACCTTGCCGCCCCGCCGACCTTTGGCCGCCAAATTTCGGCAAGAATCCGGTGATTTTTTTGTCTTTTCCGCTGTCTCTGGCCATGTTGACGTTCCCTCATCCCTAGCCCATCAGCTCTCGTCCCATCGTCCCTGGCCACGAGCAAAGCTACAGCGTGCATGGAGGACACCTACAAAGAGAAAAAATATCAATGAACATGAAGAAACGTACATGAAGAGTGGTCGCTGGTCGTGATCACCGATTCCGATGAATCCTTGCGTTCCGGATGATTCCATCACCCCACTAGGAGAAGGATGGGGGGAAGAACCCATTCGGAGGAGGAAGCGTCCAAGCCATGGCCCGTGGAGGACGAATTTTAACTACTTTATCGACTACTTCGTCGCATGGTTATGTCGCGCATGGTGAGACTTTGTCAAGTTACTTTTGCGGATCATCTATCCTAGGTACTTGAAAGCTCATGGAAATGATCTAATGTCGAAAAGTCTTAGTTTGCCGCGTGAAAGGAAGAAGAAAGAAAATTGAAGAAAGAGGAAGAAAGAGGAAGAGGGAGAGAGGCTTCCATGTGGGGTCTAGTTTGTTTAAGGAGTTAGGTTTGAGAGTTCGGCTTGGAACTGCCTTTTTTTAGCGGAGCAAATATAAATAATTAAGGTATATAAGGGGCTGTTTGAGGGGCTAAATTATATGGGATCGGCTAGAGATGCGCTAAGAAAATACTCAAATGGACGCCCCTACTTGTCCACGGATACGTCCATGAACAGCAAAACAAACGCCAGCTAATCAAGTCTAGCACATAAAAATCCTTTATTTCCAATATTTCAAACAGGAAATCTAGACAAAACTTGATTGAATTTAAACAAGCTCGATAAATTACATGCAAACTACACACTTAACGAGTCAATATATTACATCCAAATTTAACCTAATTTAAACTAAGTATTAGACGGTGACCTCATAGGCATGGCTACCGAAGCCGCCGCCGGTGTCGTCGTCGTGAAGCCATCCTAGCCGTTGTGGCATCCATCACAAGCTACGGCGTAGTCATTTGGCATCCTCTAATGACTCACAAGTGTAGCGGATCGCAACAATCTTCGAGGGAAGTATCATGACCAAAATGTATTGATTCGACACAAGGGGAGCCAAAGAATATTTATAAGTCTTAACAGTTGAGTTGTCAATTCAACCACCTGAAAACAAGTTCTTACTTGACAGAATTTATTAGTAGAAAAAGCGATGAAATGAATGAAATTGTGATTGCAAAATAGTAAAAAGAGCAGCAATTCCCAGCAGTTGCCAAGAACAAAAGTAATACAAAGAAAGTAGAAAAGATGGAAAGCGTAGGTATAGGGGTGATTAGTGGATGTTGCATGGATGAAATCATATATGTAATAACCGTAACTTAAGGTAATAACAAACTAGCTCCAATTTGTCAATCATATGTAGGCATGTATTTCGTATGTAGTTGTTCGTGCTTGCATTAAGAACTTGCACAACGTTTTTTGTCCTACCTACCCGTTTCAGTGGGTCCTAAAGGAAATTACAGGTAATTAAGATACTCATTTCACAAAGTACCGGAGCAAAGCATTAACAATTAATGAACACATGTAATACTGAATCATAGCCGTCCCCATCGATACCGAGATTATTGTCACTTCTAGGTTTAGGATTCAGAACTATAACAGATGCATATAACTTGCAGATAAGATCAAACACAAATATATTCATGAAAACATAAAGGGTTCAAATATGAAATCATGGCACTCGGGCCCTAGTGACAAGCATTAAGAATAGCAAACTCATAGCAACATCAATCTAAGAACATAGAAGGAAATAGGGATTGCAATTCCAGCGACCCCCATGTGCCTACAGTGAGATTACTCACACATGAGAGAGGAGATCATGATGATGGTGATGAAGAAGAGGTTGGTGATCACGATGGTGATGAATTCCCCTCTCCAGAGGCCTAGATCAGCCTCCGGATTAGCTCTCCAGACGAAGAACGGAGGTGGCTGCAGCTCCGTGTCGCAAAAAATTCCTAGAAAAAACCAAAATGTTTTTAGGTTAGGAGATAATTTATAGCTAAGGGAGGGCGTAAGGCGGTGCCTAGGGGGCCCACACACCCCCAAGGGTGCGTGGTGGGGGCGCGTGCCTCCCTGGTGGCACCCTCTGGGTCCCCTTCTGTCTCCGTGGCTCTTTTCCTCCAGAAAAAATTCAGGAAAGTTTTCAGGAGATTCCAAGAGTCTTTATTTTCTGCACACAAAAAATCACCAAGGGCAATTCTGCTGAAAACAACGTCATTTCGGGTTAGTTTTATCCAGATTATGCAAGTTAGAGGGAAAAAATATAGCAAAAGTGGTTGGAAATTAGATACGTTTGGGACGTATCAGCTCCCCCAAGCTTAGCTCATTGCTTCCCCTCAAGCAATTCAGTTGATAAACTGAAACGACAAAGAAAACTTTAACGATCACTTTTGTTATGTGTATGCACATAAATTTAATCCATGATCATTTTACAAACATCTTATAAAAGTAGCCACATGAATAACAAAAACTTAGCAACTATGTTTCCTCATGAAAACATTCTGACCTACTAGTAAGTTATAATAAACTATCTCAAACATCAAGATGATCAAAATAGGCATGATGCAAATATGACAACATGGTATCCTACTAGTGTTTTTGTGAAGCAAAACATAAATGCAAGACACCAATGAATTTCAAGCAGTGACTAGATATTATGATTTAGTATAAAGCATCACATTCATGCATCGCACAACGTTATTTAGACAGAATACATATTACACTAAGAATGATAAAAAAGAGCTCTCTGAATAGGTGCTTAAAGAAGATGATGACACAACATAAAAATAAATAGATAGGCTCGCAGAGGGAAGCAGTGATTTCATGTGCTTAAGTGGTTTTGAAAAACATGGATTAACTTCATCTGCCAAAGTTTGTGTTAATTTTAGTGTCTTTAATGAGGTGTAATACATCTGTCCTCGGTTGCCCCTTGTGATGGTGTGAGAGGTTTTCCCTGTATCTTTTATTGAGCTTATCTATTTTTGGCGAGGAGAGGGTTCCTTCCCTTTTCTCATTTTCTTATTGGCGGGCCTTCTGCATCTTTTAATTTGGTGGGCCTTCCCACATCTTTTATGCCACTTTTGCACCATCATAAGTTCGCGGAATCAAAATGTATTACAACACATTAAAAAAACTTATCATTGAAAACAATTTAGCTATTTTAAGTTATGCACCGATGACAATTTACTTGGAATGACCTTACTCAACTATGATAAGTAGATATGGTGGACTCATTATGGCATAAACTTGGAGAAACATGTTGGATGCACAAGCAGTATTTCCGCTTAGTACAGGCGAATGCTAGCATAGACTGGGAAGAGGTCAACTAGAGAGCATATTCATCATAATCATGCATTATGAATAAGCAAGCATTAAGCGATATCATGGATATGATACAATATTCTAAATTCATAACACCTTCGAGGCTGAAATGGAATTAATCAATCATGCATAAACATGGGCCAAATCAAGCCACTTGATTACTTTAAAGGAGAATACCATATTGACATACTATATCATACCACAATTTAATGTATGTTAACATCCTCATTATAAAACTCATTGTTAATTGGAACTCAGCACGAGAAACCCTGATCACTAAGTTCCCGATATGCACAAGATGACCATCATAAAACACTTGCAAAGAAATCATGAAGTTGAACATCTGTACATAAACAAAACAAAACATGATCGTACCAGCTTTGTCCACCGCAACCACTTCACCAAATAATCATCATTATTGCCTTATCACTTGCACACTTTGAATAGTGTAGATAATCATAACATAGTGCAAGTGTCATCGTGACTGAATTTGGAAACAAACTGACAATTGTACAAAAGAAGATAAGACAATAGCAACATTTTTTGTCTCTACGTTAATCCAACAATAAAGCGCATAAGAGCCAAACATAAATTTTTCTCTTCGAACAACTGACTCAAAAAACGCAAACAAGAAATCTTTTTGGAAAAAATTAGCAACTCAAATACAAAGACGAAAGAAAAAACAAAAGGAAATAGCAAAGAAAAGTCAAAAAGAAAGATCAAAAGAAATGAAAGAGAAAACATAAGAACGGCAAAAGAAGAAGTCCTTTTGGATTTTCTGCAATAAAAGGGCAAAGAAGAATTCAGAGAAACACAACAGAAATATTTCAGACTTTTTGTTTTTTTCTTCTTTAAAGAAGGCAAACAAGAATGCAAACCAAAGCAAAGAGAAATCTTTTGAGTTTTTCAAAGTTTCAATAAAAAGGCAGTCAAATTAACTTCCAAAGAAAAAGCAGAAAGAATGAGGAAATATTTTTGTTGTTTTTCTTAGAGAACTTCAAAAGAACGAAAAGAACTAAAGTTGAACAAGGAAATCTTTTTGGGATTTCTTTTCTTGAAAGCAACAACGAGAGAGAAAAAGGAACAATAAAAAAGCAAAAGTAAAACAAAAAGAAACACAAAAGAAGAAAATAGAAAACAAGCAAACTAAAGCCAAAAGGAACGAGAAATATTTTTGGGTTTTTGATTGTTTTAACAAAACAAGAACGAAAATAAAGATGGATATACAAAGTTCAACGGGCGCAGACAAGTGTGATGAATGTATATGATCACATGAATGAAATGTCGGTAAGAAAACATACTCTCCCAAGCTTAGGCTTTTGGCCTAAGTTGGGCTCACTCCCATGGCGGAAAATATGCAGAGTTACTACACTCTCTAGGGCCTTTACTCTCTCCATAGTCCATGTAACTCCCTAGATCCATAGAGCTCCCATAGTTCACCAGCTCCGGGTAATGGGAGTGGTGGAAGCTCCTCCTCGCAACTATATATGTGCATCCCACAACTCTGGCGATCCTCCTCCGCCAGTAGGGCTTTGTAGTCATTCACGTCACTTTGCATGATGAGCCACCTCATCTTGGCCTGATAATTAAACAAATGAGAAGCTGACAACATAATAATAATGGGCTTAGCCCTGTTAAGAACAAGATTATACTCATATTCTCCAGGTTTCAATTTATGATCAATAAAATACTGAAACCTCATGGTGACAAAATCAAGTCTATCATTACCTAGTATGACATCACATTGTCCCATAATAGCTATACGCATAGCTCCAGCAATAAGAGTAGCATAAATCTTTCTATCAAAAAGAAAAAGAGTAGCATAAATCCCACAACAAATGTCACCTTGTGTTCTATTTTCATAAATACGGCGTGCAATGATAGGTCCTGTTGGGGAACGCGACAGAAAACAAAAATTTCCGGTATAGCGAGCACGCCCAGGACCACTATGGAGACTGCATACAAGGTTTGATCTGATCCGTACCAACTCGAAGCGCATCGGAAGAAGAGTCGGTGGAGATTGTTGGTGCAGATCCCCGCAGCTAGGATTTTACAACCTCCCAACCGCGAGGATGTACTCCCTCGTCGGACAGCCCTTCGGGAGGCGGTCGGACAGTCCCTTGGACGATGTCACGGACAGCCCTTCGGGAGGACCTTCGAAACTCGGACGGTCACTCGGACAGCCCTTCGGGAGGACCTCTCAAACTAAGACGATCACTCGGACAGCCCTTCGGGAGGACCTCTCAAACTAAGACCGAAACTACGATCTCTCTACAGAGTTGCACACATACGGTGTCATCTATCCGGCAGGGCTTCGCCGTCCAGAACTAGTTCCTCCCGGAACCCAGACAGCCTTTCGGCTCTACGAAAAACTCTTTTCGTGGGAGGGAGAGAGAGAGCTAGCAAAGCATAGCATGTGTATGAAAGCAAATGGATGAAGAGATGGCAGCCCTCACCTCCTCTATTTATAGGAAAGCCAAGGGGTAGGATGGGTATTCAAAATACCAAAACTTGCTCATGAAGGAAACACTTTCCAAGGGCAAAATGGGAAAGCCAAAAGACAAGTGGTGCTCCATGGAGGAGCACCACATGTGGCCGGCCACCCTCTTGGTGGGGCCCCCCCAAAGGAGGTCCCACCCATCCATCCCTTCTAGAAGCCTTTTGGGAAAATATCCCAAAAGGCACTTTTCCAAAAATATCCCAAAAAGCACTTTCACTATTCACGACGACATTTTTCAGCTTCTGATCGAACTGAAAATATTTATGTGGGCTTAGAACATTTCCAGTACCCACTAAAATAATTTTCAATGCGGTCCGGAACAATTCCGGATTAGTGATTTTCATCTGCGAAAAGCATTTGAAGTGGTTCTGGCAGCTCCGGAACATTTCCGGTTTTTCTTCCGGAAAATTCCCAGAAGTTTCCAGAATGATTCTGGCACCCTCCAAGAATTATCAGGCTTGTGCCGAAACCAATTTGACTTTATGGTAACCCCTGAAACAACTTTTCAGTTTCACCGGAACTCATCCGGTGACCTCTCTCTTCGGAATTTTTCCGCTGTCTCCGAAAACTTTTTCCGGAAACTTTCTCTCAGACTCCCTGTCTAGTATTCAGCAGACAGATGACCCTTAAGCGTGTGACCCTATAGGTTCGGTGAAGCATAGACATGACCCGGAACCCCTTCCGATCAATGATCAACATCGGAGCCGTGGACACCCATATTGACCCCTATACCCACACGAATGAATATTCGAGTGAACCTCCAGTTGCCGTGTGCTATTCCTGTTGCTTCGCGATAATTCACAAACACCCGAGGTGAGATTTTCTGCATCCCCGTGGATGAACAACTTGTCCACTATGCAAGTTACCTCGTTACCGGTTTTGTTCTCTTTTCTCGTTTTCGTGTTCCGGCATCCCTGTGATCAAATCACACTGTGTCTGGCCAGACGATGATGGATACCGTAACACCGAGAGGGCCTGAGAATATCTCTCCATCGTCGGAGGAGCAAATCCCAATCTTGAGCTATTAAGTTACTTGCCATACTTTTCCGTGAACCCGTAAGCCGCCGTAATAGCCACCCAGTAACGGATGACGTTTAACAAACCCCAAAGTTCACGAAGCAAGCACGAAGGAACTCGATACTCTCATGGTCTAAGGAATTATGCAAACATTAACTATCTCTGTGTTATTTAACCATTAACTTGTGACAAATGAATCTCATAGCATAACATCAATTTGGGTCGATTCAACACAAGTGTTCTACCAACATCGTGCCCTCAAAATTGCCGGCATAGCCATGCCCATGATCAGGAAAACAGGATCATCCTGCAATACTTGAGCCAGTCTTAGAGGCAAGACTAGGAATACAATTTACCGTTTATTATACCACACGTGCACATGAGTTTCCCTCCAAGCCTCGTGGTTATTGTAGACTTGAGAATCATTGCAGTTATAGCATGGATCATAAACATTCATTACAAACTCGGAGATACAAAATAACTGTTATTACTGCCTCTAGGGCATATCTCCTACAGTCTCCCACTTGCACTAGAGTCATAATCCAGTTACGTGGCTTCCCTAACACCAATGGCTATCCGGTGTTGCTCATGCTTTGCTCGTGGTAGAGGCTTTGTCATCGGGTCTGACACATTCAGATCCGTGTGAACTTTGCGTACTTTCACTAAACCTTCTTCGACATGATGTCGAATGAGTTTATATTTGCGTTGAATATGCATTGTCTTATGGTGCGAACATGGCTCCCTTGCCTGAGCCACGGCGCCACTATTATCACAATAGATCTCCACCGGGTCCAGAGCACTTGGAACCACACCAAGGTCTTCAAGAAATTGCTTGATTCCGACAGCCTGCTTGGAGGCTTCTGAAGCAGCAACATATTCCGCCTCCGTTGTAGAATCCGCCACAGTCTTTTGTTTGGAACTTTTCCAATCAACTGCGCCGCCGTTCAATATGAAAACATAGCCAGATTGAGATTTAAAGTCATCTGGGGTCAGTCATGAAGCCTGCATCAGTGTAACAACTTACAATGAGCTCTTCATCACCTCCGTACACAAGGAGTAAATCCTTGGTCCTTCTGAGGTACTTAAGAATACCCTTGACTGCGGCCCAGTGTTCCAATCCTGGATCACCTTGGTACCGGCTGCTAACACTTAGCGCATAGGAAACATCCGGTCTTGTACATAGCATGGCATACATAATAGAACCAACTGCCGAAGCATATGGAATATCATTCATTTGTACTCGCTCATCAAGGGTCCGAGGACACTGATTCTTGCAAAGCACTGTGCTAGGTGACATGGGGAGTAGGCCTTTTTTGGAGTTCTCCATGTTGAACCTTTTCAACACCTTGTCAATGTACGTGCTTTGGCTAAGCGCTATCAGGCGTCTTGATCTATCTCTATAGATTCTGATGCCCAATACATATGCCGCTTCGCCTAAGTCTTTCATTGAAAAACTCTTCTTCAATGAGTCTTTTATTTCGCTAAGAAATTTCACATCATTTCCAATCAACAATATGTCATCCACATACAAGATTAGAAATGCTTTTGCGCTCCCACTAAACTTCTTGTAAACACAAGATTCTTCATCGTTCCTGATGAAGCCAAACTCTTTGACCACTTCATCAAAACGAATGTTCCAGCTCCTTGATGCTTGCTTCAGACCATAAATGGCTTTCTGAAGCTTACATACCTTCTCAGCATTCTTAGGATCGACAAAACCTTCTGGCTGTATCATGTATACATCCTTTTCAAGGTTTCCATTTAGGAAAGCCGTTTTGACATCCATCTGCCATATTTCATAATCGAAATAAGCAGCAATTGCTAGTAATATCCGAACAGACCTAAGCATAGCTACGGGCGAGAAAGTCTCGTCGTAGTCTACCCCTAGAACTTGCGTGAACCCTTTCGCGACAAGTCTAGCTTTGTGGATAGTAATGTTACCATACGCGTTCGTCTTTCTTTTGAAAATCCATTTACAACCAATGGGTTTTACGCCATCTGGAAGTTCTTCCAAGTTCCAAACTTGGTTTTCGTACATGGATTTCATTTCGGATTTCATGGCCTTGTGCCATTCCCTTGAGCTAGGCCTCGCCATCGCTTCCTTGTAGTGCGCAGGTTCATCGTCTTCAAGAATGAAGATTTCGTTATGAAACCATTCAGGTGGCTGGATAGCCCTACCTGATCTGCGCGGTTCAGTTACAACATTGTCTGAAGTTTCCGCATCACATGCGGCAACTTCCGGCTCGGTTGTAGGGATAATTTGTAGAATTACTTCCAGTTCCTTAGCCATATCAACGGTTGCCGAAGATTCACTAATCTCATCAAGCTGTACTGTCCTCCCACCCAATTCTTTAGCGAGAAACTCTTTCTCAAGAAAGACTCCATTTTTAGCGACAAACACTTTGCACTCGGAGGGTTGGTAGAAGAAATACCCAACTGTTTCCTTGGGATAACCTACAAAGTTACATTTGTCTGATCTGGGATCGAGTTTGCTCGGTTGTAAACGTTTTACATAAGCTTCACAACCCCAAACTTTGAGATGCGACAAATTGGGTTTCTTCCCATGCCATAACTCGTATGGTGTCGTCTCAACAGACTTAGACGGTGCTCTGTTTAATGTGTGAGCGGCAGTAAGTAGTGCGTGACCCCAAAAAGATATCGGTAAATCTGTAAGAGACATCATCGACCTTACCATGTCTAACAGGGTTCGGTTACGTCTTTCCGACACTCCGTTTCGCTGTGGAGTTCCAGGAGGCGTAAGCTGTGAAACGATTCCACGGTCACTCAGATGTTGGCCAAACTCATGACTAAGATATTCGCCTCCGCGATCAGACCGCAGAAACTTAATCTTTTTGTTACGATGATTTTCCACCTCATTCTGAAATTCTTTGAACTTTTCAAAGGTTTCTGACTTATGCTTCATCAAGTAGATATAGCCATACCTACTTAAATCATCAGTAAAAGTCACGAAGTAGAAATACCCACCCCGTGCGATTGTGCTCATTGGACCACATACATCACTATGTATTATTTCCAATAAATCACTCGCCCGTTCAGGATGACCCGTGAACGGCGTCTTGGTCATTTTTCCCATCAAGCAAGCTTCACATGTGTCAAATGATTCAAAATCAAAGGACGGTAAAACTCCATCTTTATGGAGTCTTTGCATGCGTTTCTTTCCGATGTGGCCAAGCCGACAGTGCCACAAGTAAGTGGTGGTGGTATCAGCCTTCTTAAGGCGTTTAGCATTCACGTTAAAGACACCATTTTCACATTCAAGATTTAGTATGAAAAGGCCCCCAACAATGGGTGCAAATCCATAAAACATATCCTTACAATAAAGTGAACAACCATTGTTCTCAGACTTGTAGGAGTACCCATCGTGCACTAAACATGATCCAGAGATAATGTTTCTACACAACAACGGAACAAAATAACAGTTACTTAGTTCCAAAATAAATCCTGAAGGGAGACGTAGAGGCATAATGCCGACGCTTGAGCGGCGATCCCAGCGCCGTTCCCGACACGCATCACGACTTCATTCTTTGCCACCTTGCGCACCTTCTGAAGCCCCTGTATCGAGTTGCAAATGTGAGCAACCGATCCGGTATCAAATACCCAAGACTTAGAATTTTCGCTAGCAAGCAAAATGTCAATGACATTAACTTGTATAACAATTATACCTTTTCCGGTTTTCCCGGACTTCTTATCTTCCAGATACTTCTTGCAGTTTCTCTTCCAGTGTCCTGTGCCCTTGCAGTAGAAGCACTCAGTTTCATTCTTGGCTCCGCCCTTAGATTTGCGTTGGAAGCTGGTCTTACCGGCGCCCTTGCCCTTCTTTGGCTTGCCTTTCTTATTGAAACTGGCATTTTTATTCACAAGCAACACTTGCTTGTGATTTTTCCGCAGTCCTCCTTCAGCAGTTTTCAGCATGGCAAGCACCTCATTTGTTGTTTTGTCCATCCCATTCATGTTGTAGTTCATGATAAAACCACCATAAGACGGGGGGAGTGAATCGAGCAACATATCCATAACATGCTCTGGCGGAAGTGGAAATTCCAGGGTTTTAAGCCTTTCAGCGTAGCCAATCATATTGACTACGTGCTCGCCAACTGAACTGCTCTCAGCCATCTTGGTCTCCATCATCATTTTCATGATATCAAAACGTTCAGACCGTGCATTAAACTTGTACAGAGCATCCAGATCCTTGATCATATCAAAGGAGTTATGGAATTCAAAACATTTTTGAAGCTCTGAACTCATGCAAGACAGCATGAGGCACTGCACTAAGTTGAAATCATCATCCTTAGTGGCCCAGACATTTTGTTCATCTGCCGGGGCGGTTGCCACCGGCTTAGGTGGAAGAGGTCCGTCAAGCACGTACACTTTCTTAGCACTCCTGAGGACAATCCTCAGGGTACGGACCCAGTCCGCATAGTTGTTTCCATTCGCAGCTAACTTGTCTTTCTCTAACATCGGGCCTAAGTTGAACGCGTTGTTGCGAGCCATTTGATCTACAACGGAAAACACAAGTTCACTTAGACTTTGTTCATAATGATATTTGCACTAGTGAATAAACAATTTTATTCTAAAGTGCGCTCCCACTCAAATCAATATCTCTCAAAATTGATTATGAGTGATACAAGACCCACATTTAATTCAACGCCATTGATGTGGACATCACTGATGACGAGAATTTCAATCGGTAGGCAAACTTGCCGATCACATCTCCATGTGACTCTTGTTCATCTTTCGATGGGTGTGTTCCGAGCTCCGGACGATCCTTCCTGAACGTCAAAGACAACCAAGTGATCTTGCTGCGAGGTCTGACCTCACCCGCCTCATTCCTCTCGATTCGTTCGTACCCATGTGGACATGGCGCACCCCGAAAAGATACGAATTTCAGACGGTGCTACACTTGGGTGAACACTAACTACTTTGATATTTTTGTGAGAGATCACCCTAATAAAAAGCGACTACCGCGCAATCAAGAAGGGTGCATCAAGAGGGATAAACATCTCAGGCAATTCATAATAGCATGATATGGTATAGCCCCTTTTGACGGAGAAGTCAAGTATTCTTCGTCTTCGGCATTCGCGTCGATGTTCACCTTCGCGAAGATTGCCACCACCTTGTCGATGCACCAGATAATATTGCTATCTCTATAGCTAATAAAATAAGTGCATTACATGAGGTTGACACGCAGGTCATTAAAGTGCAATCATATGGCTCCAGCCATCATGCCGAATCATGACACGCAGGTCATGTTAATTACATCATATAGTCATCTCATACATAATCAAATTAATATGAGACTTGCTATACCACATTACATGCAAACCATCCTGCAAAACCAAGTTAGACGCCTCTAATCGGTTTATACAAAATTTTATTTTACGTGGCTTCTAAGGTTTTGACTCAAACCGCAGCTACCAACGCTCATCATCAAATATGATAATTCAAGTTGCTAGATTAACTTTCCAGGGTGTATGAAACACGAGATAATAAAATCTCGAGCCCCATACTAAACTTCGTCATACGCGTGACCCCCGTGCAGATCATATCTGCATCGCCCTTTCATCTGCAAAACATCCATCTTTCTTTAACTATGGTGGAACCCAAAGAACTGTTAGCACTTCGTTGATCTGTCAATCAGCATACTCAGGAGCAGCATGAAAGGATCGCGGATTGCCAGAACTTTGTGAGATTCCACCATGCCGTCAATATCGGGACTACGCAAATTCAAGGGAAGCAATAGGAACATCGGGTAACAGATTTCATCTGCTACCCGCACAAATAATTTTCAGTAATAGATCTCATCTACTACAAAATTATACTATGCAATACCCATACATCTCATGTATTCTAGATCATAACATGCATCTACGCATAGCCTGGCTCTTGATGCCACTGTTGGGGAACGCGACAGAAAACAAAAATTTCCGGTATAGCGAGCACGCCCAGGACCACTATGGAGACTGCATACAAGGTTTGATCTGATCCGTACCGACTCGAAGCGCAGCGGAAGAAGAGTCGGTGGAGATCGTTGGTGCAGATCCCCGCAGCTAGGATTTTACAACCTCCCAACCGCGAGGATGTACTCCCTCGTCGGACAGCCCTTCGGGAGGCGGTCGGACAGTTCCTTGGACGATGTCACGGACAGCCCTTCGGGAGGACCTTCAAAACTCGGCCGGTCACTCGGACAGCCCTTCGGGAGGACCTCTCAAACTAAGACGATCACTCGGACAGCCCTCCGGGAGGACCTCTCAAACTAAGACCAAAATTACGATCTCTCTACAGAGTTGCACACATACGGTGTCATCTATCCGGCAGGGCTTCGCCGTCCAGAACTAGTTCCTGCCGGAACCCAGACAGCCTTTCGGCTCTACGAAAAACTCTTTTCGTGGGAGGGAGAGAGAGCTAGCAAAGCATAGCATGTGTATGAGAGCAAATGGATGAAGAGATGGCAGCCCTCACCTCCTCTATTTATAGGAAAGCCAAGGGGTAGGATGGGTATTCAAAATACCAAAACTTGCTCATGAAGGAAACACTTTCCAAGGGCAAAATGGGAAAGCCAAAAGACAAGTGGTGCTCCATGGAGGAGCACCACATGTGGCCAGCCACCCTCTTGGTGGGCCCCCCCCAAAGGAGGTCCCACCAGTCCATCCCTTCTAGAAGCCTTTTGGGAAAATATCCCAAAAGACACTTTTCCAAAAATATCCCAAAAAGCACTTTCACTATTCACGACGACATTTTTCAGCTTCTGATCGAACTGAAAATATTTATGTGGGCTTAGAACATTTCCAGACCCACTAAAATAATTTTCAATGCGGTCCGGAACAATTCCGGATTAGTGATTTTCATCTGCGAAAAGCATCTGAAGTGGTTCCGGCAGCTCCGGAACATTTCCGGTTTTTCTTCCGGAAAATTCCCAGAAGTTTCCAGAATGATTCTGGCACCCTCCAAGAATTATCAGGCTTGTGCCGAAACCAATTTGACTTTATGGTAACCCCTGAAACAACTTTTCAGTTTCACCGGAACTCATCCGGTGACCTCTCTCTTCGGAAATTTTCCGATGTCTCCGAAAACTTTTTCTGGAAACTTTCTCTCAGACTCCCTGTCTAGTATTCAGCAGACAGATGACCCTTAAGCGTGTGACCCTTTAGGTTCGGTGAAGCATAGACATGACCCGGAACCCCTTCCGATCAATGATCAACATCGGAGCCATGGACACCCATATTGACCCCTATACCCACACGAATGAATATTCGAGTGAACCTCCAGTTGCCGTGTGCTATTCCTGTTGCTTCGCGATATTTCACAAACACCCGAGGTGAGATTTTCTGCATCCCCGTGGATGAACAACTTGTCCACTATGCAAGTTACCTCGTTACCGGTTTTGTTCTCTTTTCTCGTTTTCATGTTCCGGCATCCCTGTGATCAAATCACACTGTGTCTGGCCAGACGATGATGGATACCGTAACACCGAGAGGGCCCGAGAATATCTCTCCATCGTCGGAGGAGCAAATCCCAATCTTGAGCTATTAAGTTACTTGCCATACTTTTCCGTGAACCCGTAAGCCGCCGTAATAGCTACCCAGTAACGGATGACGTTTAACAAACCCCAAAGTTCACGAAGCAAGCACGAAGGAACTCGATACTCTCATGGTCTAAGGAATTATGCAAACATTAACTATCTCTGTGTTATTTAACCATTAACTTGTGACAAATGAATCTCATAGCATAACATCAATTTGGGTCGATTCAACACAAGTGTTCTACCAACATCGTGCCCTCAAAATTGCCGGCATAGCCATGCCCATGATCAGGAAAACAGGATCATCCTGCAATACTTGAGCCAGTCGAGTTCTTACACACCCATCACAACAACACGCAAAACATTCATATCAGGAGCACAAGTATTTGTAGGATTGCCCTTAGCTAGCAAGCAACAACTAATGAAGATAGAAAATTAATGAACAGAGGGATGTTGAACGCTAGTTAATTTTCCCCTAATCAAACCTCTATCCTCACCTACGCAAAGTGAATGATAAATTTCTAATAGTTGCGGAGCCTGTGTAGGTGGAGCAATGTCTTCATCATAAGGAACACGAATATCACAACAAAATCAAACAGAGATATAGTGAGTGCATTATCATATATCCCATATGTTACTCGCGGATTGTTATGCTCAGATATATAATGAAAGTGATGCATGAAATGATTAGACAAATTTTCATACAGAGGACAATAATTCGCTACAAAATCCGCCAAACCCGCATTTTCCCTAGCGTGTAGAATTTATCCTTGAAACCTGCCTCTTGCATAAATGTATCAGACGACCATTTTATAGCTTTTACATCCACCGGATCAGGAAGATCGAAAACATAGTACCCATATGCTGGACGTATGATAACCCACAAGTATAGGGAATCGTTTGTAGCCTTTCTCGATAAATAAGAGTGTCGAACCCAACGAGGAGCTAAAGGTAGAATTAATATTCCCTTCAAATTCTATAGACCACCGATACAACTCTACGCACACTTAACGTTTGCTTTACCTAGAACAAGTATGAAACTAGAAGTACTTTGTAGGTGTAATGCTAGAACTACTTTGCAAGAATAAAACTAGGAGTACTTTGCGAGAATAAAACTACGAGTAATTTGCAAGATAATAAAAGTTAGTTGTTTAGTAGAAAGCTTTTGTAACACAAGAAAAAGATTTGTCCCTAGGCAATCGATAACTAGACCGGTAATCATTATTACAATTTTATATGAGGGAGAGGCATGAGCTAACATACTTTCCGTACTTGGATCATATGAACTTATGATTGGAACTCTAGCAAGCATCCGCAACTACCAAAGATCATTAATGTAAAACCCAACCATAGCATTAAGTAACAAGTCATCTTTACTCCCATACGCAACAACCCCCTTACTCGGGTGTAAGCTTCTGTCACTCTAGCCGCCCACTATAAGAGAATTATGAACGTATTGCAAACCCTACAGCGGGAATCCCTCATGCTTGCGTGACATGGAGGGCACCATAGGACAACACCAAAATAAAACATACAACTCAAACCAATCACGATCATCAATCAACCCATAGGACAAAAAGAATCTACTCAAACATCATAGGATTGCCACATATCATTGGATAATAATATATAGCGTTAAGCACCATGTTTAAGTAGAGATTACAGCGGGAATAAGAGGTGTTACACCGCTGCATAGAGGGGGAGAGAGTTGGTGTTGACGGCGGCGAAGTTGTTGGTGTAGATCGCCGTCACGATCGTTCCCCCGGCGGCGTTCCGGCGCCACCGGGAGAGAGGGGAAGAGAGCCCCCCTCCTTCTTCTTCTTCCTTGGCCTCCCCAATAGATGGGAGGATAGTTTCCCCTCTGGTCCATGGCCACCATGGCTCCCGGAGGGGAGGAGCCCCTCCGAGATTGGATCTCTCTCTCCGTTCTCTTCTGTTTCGCGTTCCTGTTTTCTAGCCGAAAACCGTTTCTTAAATTCCTAGAGATCCGTAACTCCGATTGGGCTGAAATTTTGAGGAGATTTTTATCCGGATATTAGCTTCCTTGCAGCCGAAGGACACACCCAACCGACTTATACGGAAGCCACAAGTCCCCTAGGCGCGCCCTCCAGGCTTGCCGTGTCCTCGGGCATTGTCTCGCGTTGATTCTTTTTCCCAAAAATCACATATATTCCAAAATAAATCTCCGTAAATTTTTATCGTGTTTGGACTTCGTTTGATATGGATTTTCTGCGAAACAAAAAACATGCAACAAACAGGAACTGGCACTGGGCACTGGATCAATATGTTAGTCCAAGAAATCATATAAAATGTTGCCAAAAGTATGTGGAAATTGTAGGATAATGTCATGAAACAATAAAAAATTATAGATACGACGGAGACGTATCAGCATCCCCAAGCTTAATTCCTGCTCGTCCTCGAGTAGGTAAATGATAAAAAGATAATTTTTGATGTGGAATGCTACCTAACATAATCTTGATCATGTAATCTAATCATGGCATGAATATTAAGACACGAGTGATTCAAAGCAATAGTCTTTAATTTGATATAAAGACATCAATACTCAGGCATACCAACAAACAATCATGCCTTTCAAAATAAAAATGCTAAAGAAAGTTATCCCTACAAAATCAAATAGCCTTGTCATGCTCCATCTTCTTAACACAAAATATAAATCATGTACAACCCCGATGTCAGCCGAGCAATTGGTTCATACTTTTTAACGCGCTTCTGCTTTTTCAACCCCCACGCAATACATGAGCGTGAGCCATGGACATAGCACTATAGGTGAAATAGAATGGGGTGGTAGGGATCAATAAGGAGAAGTCAAAAAGGGAGAAAGTATCGCATTAACTAGGCGGATCAACGGGCTATGGAGATGCCCATCAATTGATGTCAATGCAAGGTGTAGGGATTGCCATGCAACGGATGCACTAAAAGCTATAAGTGTATGAAAGTTCAAACTGAAAACTAAGTGGGTGTGCATCCAATTTGCTTGCTCATGAAGACCTCGGGCATTTGAGGAAGCCCATCATCGGAATATACAAGCCAAGTTCTATAATGAAAAATTCCCACTAGTATATGAAAGTGACAACATAGGAGACTCTCTATATGAAAAACATGGTGCTACTCTGAAGCACAAGTGTGGAAAAAGGATAGTAACATTGCCCCTTCTCTCTTTTTCTCTCATTTTTTTGTTTTCTCTTTTCCTTTCTTTTTCTTTATTTTGGGCTCCCTTTTTTTGGCCTTTTTTAAATTTATTTTTCGTCCGGAGTCTCATCCCGACTTGTGGGGGAATCATGGTCTCCATCATCATTTCCTCACTGGGACAATGCTCTAATAATGATGATCATCACACTTTTATTTACTTACAACTCGAAATTACAACTCGATAAAAAAAACTATACTAGATGACTCTATATGAATGCCTCTGGCAGTGTACCAGGATGTGCAATGATCTAGCGTAGCAAAGATACCAAAAAAACGGACAAGCCATGAAAATATCATGCTAGCTATCTTACGATCATGCAAAGCAATTTGACAATGAATGCTCAAGTCATGTATATGATGATGATGGAAGTTGCATGGCAATATATCTCGGAATGGCTATGGAAATGCCATAATAGGTAGGTATGGTGGCTGTTTTGAGGAAGATATAAGGAGGCTTATGTGTGATAGAGCGTATCATATCACGGGGTTTGGATGCACCGGCGAAGTTTTCACCGACTCTCGAGGTGAGAAAGGGCAATGCACGGTACCGAAGAGGCTAGCAAATTGCGAAAAGGTGAGAGTGCATATAATCCATGGACTCACATTAGTCATAAAGAACTCACATACTTATTGTGAAAGTCTATTAGCCCTCGAAGCAAAGTACTACTACGCATGCCCCTAGGGGGGAGGTTGGTAGGAGTTAACCATCGCGTGCCCCCGACCTCCACACAAAGGAAGACACTCAATAATAAATCATGCTCCAACTTCTTAGCATAACTAAAGACTATACGTGCATGCTTCGGGAATCACAAACCTTAACACCAATATTCTTACTAAACCACAATCATTCACTAGTACCTCCCACATATTACCATCACAATATCGCAAAACTATTGCAAGGAATCAAACTTATCATATTCAGTGATCTACAAGTTTTATGTAGGATTTTATGACTAACCATGTGAATGACCAATTCCTGTTTAACTCTCTAAATAGATATAAGTGAAGCATGAGAGTTTAATTCTTTCTAGAAAAGTCTTTCCCACGCTCTAATAAATATAAGTGAAGCAAAAGAGCATTCTACAAATAACGGTTTTCTATATGTAGAGAAACAGGCATCCAAACTTCAAATGATATAAGTGAAGCACATGAAGCATTCTATAAAGCCATACTCAAAAGATATAAGTGAAGTGCAAAGAGCATTCTATAAATCAACCAATGATTATCTCATACCAGCATGGTGCATTATTAAAAGAAAAAGAAAAAGCACACGACGCTCCAAGAATTTACGCATATCATGTGAACGAAACAAAAACCGAAACATACGATAATTGTTGAAGAAAGATGGGATGCCTTCCGGGGCATCCCCAAGCTTAGACGCTTGAGTCTCCTTGAATATTTACTTGGGGTTCCTTGGGCATCCCCAAGCTTGAGCTCTTGCCTCTCCTTATTCTCCTCATATCGATACATCTTCGATCTTCGAACACTTCATCCACACAAAACTTAACCGAACTTTTTATTAGAGGGGTTAGTACATATAACATCAAATCCCATCATGTCCTGCTGTAAAATTATTGTATAATTATAATCAAAAATTATCCACTGCATGCTATCACAATTCTATTGCTCCCAAGTCAATGGGGCTCAACAAGATTTCAAACATACGCAAATAAAGAAACTATAACAACAATCTGTGAAAACAGGACAGTCTGTAAAGATGCAAATGAAAAGTATACTTATGTAACTCAAAAAATTCTGAAAAATTAGGAAAAAATAAAAAATTTGCATAGAATTACTGTGTAAAAATTTCAGAATTTTTTCATGTTCCAGTAAAATATAGAAATTCAAACACTACAGCAAAAGTTTCTATTTTTTCACAGCACACACCAAACAAGCAATTTAAACATCCTAAAGGTAAATCTTGGCACATTATTTTTATAATACAATGGATTTGTACAAGGGGATAATTATTTTTGTGAGAAACTTCCATGAAAAATTCTACATTGTTTCCATTAGCATGAACACAAGTGTTCAAGGTCGACCCTCACTTCTCCAATGCATAACCTTCCAATCGCTTCTCTTTTTGAAAAAGTTTTTAGGTTCCCCTCTATATTTTTTTGTTTTTAAACTTTTTAAAAGCACACAACAGAATAAAATGACTCTCTAAAACTTCTGGGTTGTCTCCCAGGCAACGCTTTCTTTAAAGCCATTAAGCTAGGCATAAAGTGTTCATGCTATCGATCCACCCGGATCCCAAGGTATATCAAAGCCAATTTTAATTAACAATGATTTGTAATTTAGTAGTGAGCACAAAGCAACATATATCATGCAATGACGAAGTCTAACTCTCTTCCTATGCATCAGCATGTCATAAAAGAACAATTCATGCACATCAAGTAAAGGCCAATGCATAGTATAAACAGTTTCTTGCAATTTTATCGTATTGGAAACATAGAGAGGTGGAGATATAGTTCCTCTCTCATAATAATTGCAATTAGGAGCTGCAAGCACATGCATATTATATTCATCAAAATCATCATGTGTAATAGTAAAACGCAACCCATCAATGTAATCCTTAATAAGCGCAAATTTCTCCGATATAGTGTAGTTGGGAGAATTCAAAAAGATAATAGGACTATCATGTGTAGGTGCAATAGTAACAATTTCATGTTTAACATAAGGAACTATAGCAAGTTCATCTCCATAAGCATAATTCAAATTGGCATCATGGCCACAAGCATACCAAGCATCAATTTCATCAAAAAGGGATATTTCAAACGAATCCAAGGGATCATAGCAATTATCATAGCATTCATCCTTCGGTAAGCATGAAGGGAAATTAAACAATGTATGAGTTGAAGAGTTACTCTCATTAGAAGGTGGGCACGAGTAGCTAATCCGCTCTTCCTCCCTTTGTTCTTCGCTCTCCTCGTCATCTTTTTCATCTAATGTGCTCACAGTTTCATCAATTTCTTCTTCCATAGATTCCTGCAAAATATTAGTATCTTCTTGGACAGCGGTGGTGTCCTCAATATATTCTTTCACATAAGCATTAGAAGCATAGTTTTCATAGCAATATTTAAGTATGGCAAAATTTTCAGATTTGTAAAGAGTAGCATCATACTTTTCAATCAAAGAAGCAATTTCATATGCACCCTTAAAAGCAACAAATTCTTCTATTTGTTCAATATCATAGTAACTATAAACACCTCTGGCATAAGAAGACAAGATTCCATTATCCTTAAACTCACATTGGTACTGAAGGTGTTTTTTAGGGTCTTCAGAACAACAAGTAAAATCATGTATTTCACATAAATTCCAAGCATAGCAATTCAAAGTATTAATATGATGCCATAAGAGTTTCCCTTTTTGAGACCAGTGGTGTTGCACAAAATAAGCATGCTCATCTAATGATTTTCCCTCAACTAAGCTAGTTGGGTTTTCAGCACGAGCACAAAGGGATCGAAGATGATCCAAGTAGAAAGCTTCAGCAGTATGATAGATTTTGGGTGGTTCTTCAACCATTGGTTTAGCAAGTACAACTAATTTTTTTTGGTATTTGACGGTTCCTACCCATAACTAAAGATAGAAAAAAAGAGCACAAAATAAAAACTACTTAGTGATAAAGCAAACAAGCAAACACGAGAATATCAACCCCACGCTATTGCTCCCCGGCAACGGCGCCAGAAAAAGGTCTTGATGACCCACAAGTATAGGGGATCATTTGTAGCCTTTCTCGATAAATAAGAGTGTCGAACCCAACGAGGAGCTAAAGGTAGAATTAATATTCCCTTCAAGTTCTATCGACCACCGATACAATTCTACGCACACTTAACGTTTGCTTTACCTAGAACAAGTATGAAACTAGAAGTACTCTGTAGGTGTAATGCTAGAACTACTTTGCAAGAATAAAACTAGGAGTAATTTGCGAGAATAAAATTACGAGTAATTTGCAAGATAATAAAAGTTAGTTGTTTACTAGAAAGCTTTTGTAACACAAGAAAAAGATTTGTCCCTAGGCAATCGATAACTAGACCGGTAATCATTATTGCAATTTTATATGAGGGAGAGGCATGAGATAACATACTTTCCGTACTTGGATCATATGAACTTATGATTGAAACTCTACCAAGCATCCACAACTACCAAAGATCATTAAGGTAAAATCCAACCATAGCATTAAGTAACAAGTCCTCTTTACTCCCATACGCAACAACCCCTTTACTCGGGTGTAAGCTTCTGTCACTCTAGCCGCCCACTATAAGAGAATTATGAATGTATTGCAAACCCTACAGCGGGAATCCCTCACGCTTGCGCGACACGGAGGGCACCATAGGACAGCACCAAAATAAAACATACAACTCAAACCAATCACGATCATCAATCAACCCATAGGACAAAAAGAATCTACTCAAACATCATAGGATTGCCACATATCATTGGATAATAATATATAGCATTAAGTGATACGTCTCCAACGTATCTATAATTTATGAAGTATTCATGCCATGTTTATTATAGTTTTGTATGATTTTGGTGCACTTTTATATGGCTTTTATATGATTTTTATGGACTAACATATTGACCTAGTGCCCAGTGCCAGTTGTTGTTTTCTGCTTGTTTTTGGTTTTCCAGAAAATCCATGTCAAATGAAGTCCAAATGCAGCAAAACTTTTTGACGATTTTTTCTGGAAGGAAACAGACCCAGGAAGCTTTGGAGGAGCAGCAGAAGACCCACAGGGGCCCCACAAGCCACCAGGGCGCGCCACCCCCCCAGGCGCGCCCTGGTGCCTCGTGGGCCCCCTGTGGCACCTCTTTGCGTGATTCCAACGCTGAAAAATCATATATATTCAGAAACCCCCGAAAGTTAACCTATATGAGTTTTTACGCCGCCGCAAGCCTCTGTACCAAGGAGATCCCATCTGGAGCCCTTTTTCGGCACCCTGCCAGAGGGGGGAGTCATCACCGGAGGCCATCTTCATCATCCCGACGGTCTCCATGACGAGGAGGGAGTAGTTCACCCTCGGGGCTGAGGGTATGTACTAGTAGCTATGTGTTTGATCTCTCTCTCTCTCTCTCGTGTTCTTGATTTGGCACGATCTTGATGTACCATGAGCTTTGTTAATATATTTGGATCATATGGTGTTTCCCCTCTCTATCTTGTTGTGATGAATTGAGTTTTTACCTTTGAGGTTTCACTATTATCGGATTGAATATTTTTATGGATTTGAGAACACTTGATGTATGTCTTGCATTTAAATACCCGTGGTGACAATGGGGTATTATATTGATTGACTTTATGTATGTTTTGGCACTCAACTCGCGGATTCTCGAGGTTACATTGGGGTAATCTATGCATAGGGGTTGATGCACGTTTTCGTCCTACTTTCTCCGGTAGAAATCTTGGGGCACTCTTTGAAGTTCTTTGTGTGGATTGAATATTATGAATCTGAAGTTGTTTGATGCATATCGAATAATCAACTCACGGATACTTGTGGTGACATTGGAGTATCTAGGTGACATTAGGGTTGGTTGATGTGTTTCATATGGTGTTATTTTAGTACGAACTCTAGGGATGTTCGTGACACTTATAGGGATGGCTCAATAGATTGATCGGAAAAGATAACTTTGAGGTGGTTTCATACCCTACAACAATTTCTATCTTATGTTCTCCGCGAATAGGAACTTTGGAGTGATTCTTTGTCGCACATTGAGGGATTGTTATATGATCCAATTTTGTTAGTATTGTTGAGATTGCACTAGTGAAAGTATGAACCCTGGGCCTTGTTTCTAAGCATTGCAATACCGTTTGTGCTCACTTTTGTTACTTGCTACCTTGCTGTTTTTATATTTTCAGATTACAAAAACCTATATCTACTATCCATACTACACTTGTATCACCATCTCTTCGCCGAACTAGTGCACCTATACAATTTACCATTGTATTGGGTGTGTTGGGGACACAAGAGACTTCTTTTATTTGATTGCAGGGTTGTTTGAGAGAGACAATCTTCATCCTACACCTCCCACGGATTGATAAACCTTAGGTCATCCACTTGAGGGAAAATTGCTACTGTCCTACAAAACTCTGCGCTTGGAGGCCCAACACGAGTCTACAAGAATAAGTTGTGTAGTAGACATCAAGCTCTTTTCTGGCGCCGTTGCTGGGGAGGTGAGTGCTTGAAGGTATATCTTTAGATCTTGCAATCGAATCTTTTAGTTTCTTGTTTTATCACTAGTTTGGTTTATAAAAGAAAACTACAAAAAAATGGAATTGAGGTTGCCTCATATTATTCATCTTTATAATGTTTTTCTTGAAAATGATGGAGCGGAAAATTGTGCTCAATTGTTAGAAGAAGAATTAAATAAAATGTTTGGCATAAATGATAATCATGATTGCAATGCTGTTAGTATGAATTCTTTGAATATTCATGATGCTAATTATATGCAAAGCTACAAGCTTGGGGATGCTATGTTTGATGAATATGATATTTTTAGCCCCCCAAGTTTTAATGAGAAAATTTATTATGATGAAAGCATGCCTCCTATTTATGATGATTATATTGATGAAAGTGGATTTAGAGAGGTCATGACTTTATTTAATGATGATTCCACTATTTTGGAAGAGGTTTCAATTGATTATGACAACAAAGTTGCTATCTATGATGACTATTGTGATGACATGTACGCTATAAAGAATAATGATAACTATGAAATTTGTCATCATGATTTTAATTTTCAATTGGATTATGCCAATCAAGTATCTCATGATAGTTATTTTGTTGAGTTTGCTCCCACTACTATTCATGAGAAGAAAATTGCTTGTGTGGAGAGTAATAAAAATTCGATGCTTATGTATCATGACAAGAATGCTTTGTGTGATGGATATATTGTTGAATTTCTTCATGATGCTACTGAAAATTATTATGCGAGAGGATCATATGCTTGTAGGTGTTGCAATAATATCAAGTTTCCTCTCTATGTGTTGAAAGTTTTGAAGTCATACTTGTTTTGCCTTCCTATGCTAGTTGATTCTTGCTCCCATAAATTGTTTGCTCACAAAGTCCCTATGCATAGGAAGTGGGTTATACTTAAATGTGCTTGCCATATGATTCATTATGCTCTCTTTATTTTTCAATTCTTCACTTTTTATGTGAGCATCATTGAAATCATCATGCCTAGCTAAAAGGCATTAAAGAAAAGCGCTTGTTGGGAGACAACCCAACATTTACCCCTACTGTTTTTTTGTGTTCACATGATTAAGATACTGTGGTAATCATGTTTTATATGTTTTCTTTCAATAATGTGCCAAGTAAAGCCTTTGGGATAGTGTGGATGCTTGTTGATTTGATTCTGTGCAAAAACAGAAACTTTTGCGTCCAGTGCTGGAATTTCTATTCTGTACTGGAGCATGAGAAAATTATGAAATTTTTACACAGTATTGGTTTACAAATTTTTTACGTTTTTCTAATTTTCAGAATTTATGGAGGTACATAAGTATGGTTTTTAAATCGCTCACTACATGCTGTTCTGTTTTTGACAGATTCTGTTTTCGGTGCATAGTTTGCTTGTTTTAGTGTTTCCAAAGCTTATATTATGAGATATAAATTGTGGAAATGATAGACTACAGTAGGAATTATGTGATAAAAATTATGAATCTTGTCTTGAGAGTACCTAAGTGGATGATTTATTTTTATCATACTAACCTATCTCACAAGTTCCGTTAAGTTTTGTGTGATTGAAGTTTTCAAGTTTTGGGTGAGATATCGATATGAGGAGAATAAGGAGTGGCAAGACCCTAAGATTGGGGATGCCCAAGGCACCCCAAGGTAATATTAAAGGAAGACTCAAGCGTCTAAGCTTGGGGATGCCCCGGAAGGCATCCCCTCTTTCGTCTTCAACATTATCGGTAACCCCACTCGAAGCTATATTTTTATTCGTCACATGATATGTGTTTTGCTTGGAGCGTCATTTTCTTTTGTTGAGATTTTATTACTGTTATCAATAATCATGTTTTGTATCTTTTAGTTCAATAAAATGCCAAGTACAGCCTTTACCATGCTCAGTTTGCAAGTTTATGTGTTGCTGTTTGAAAACAGAAAGTTTTCTGTTATGTCCAGAATATTCCTGAATAGTCAGAACATGATTAAAATGTGAAATTTTTACATAGTAAGCATGCATGAGTTCTCTGTCACGTGGTAATTTTTTAGAATTTTTGGAGTTAGGGAAGTATGAATTTTTAATCCCCCTTTACAGACTGTTCTGTTTTGGCAGATTGCTGTTATGTTTGCATTGTTTGCATATGTTTGCTTGTTTAATGATTCTATTTGAGGATAGGAGTATTAAATATGTAGAGGCATTTAGTATTCAATGTTTAATTATAATTTTAGTGATTTTCTATAGTAGGGAATGATAAGGTTTTGTATTGATTTATACTAACTTATCTCACGAGTTCTTGTTGAGTTTTGTGTGGATGAAGTTTTTAAGATTTAAGGAAACCGTGATATGAGAGGAATTAAGGAGGCACAAGAGCTCAAGCTTGGGGATGCCCAAGGCATCCCAAATTAATATTTCAAGAAGTCTCAAGCATCTAAGCTTGGGGATGCCCCGGTAGGCATCCCACCTTTCTTCATCAACAATTATCGGTCAGTTTTGGTTGAGCCTAAGTTTTTGCTTCTTCACATGATATGTGCTATTCTTGGAATGTCATTTTTTTTTTCTTACTGTTTGAATAAAATAATAAGATCTGACATTTTCAAATGAGAGAGAGTCCTCATATAGCTACCTATTTGCTTAACTACTCATTTGATCTTCACTTATATCTTTTTGGAGTAGTTTTGTCATTTACTCTTGTGCTTCACTTATATCCTATGAATAAATTGTAGAATGAATTGAATATCATAAAGTTGAAATTATATGTGCTTCATATGCTTGTATCATGCCTAGTAGTAATTTCACATTTGGTTTAGAAAGTGAAATCTATTGAAGCTTGACAATCACAATATTGTTCATACAAGCAATTCATGAATGATTAGTATAAGGAAGAGAACTTTCACATATAAATATATTATCTTGGACATCTTTTATGATTGTGAATGCCCATTAATTATTTTCAAACTTGAGCAAATTAGTTGAAGTTGGACAAGGAAGACAACGTAATGAGTTATGTTTGGGTATATTTGCATAGAAGTTATATTGTTATGGATCCTCCAACATGTGGTGCTTGCTTAGGATCTTTTGCTAGCCAAAAAATCATACTAAGTAGAGATACTACTTGTGCATCCAAAAACCCTTAAACCTAGTTTCTTCCCATGAGTGTCCACCATATCTACCTATGGATTGAATAAGATCCTTCAAGTAAGTTGTCATCGGTGCAAAAAGCAATAAAAATTGCTCCTAAAATATGTATGATCTTTTATTGTAAGGGAAAATAAGCGTTGTATGAACTTGTGATGGTAAAGAAATAAAAGCGACGGACTGCATAATAAAGGTTGCTATCACAAGGGGCAATATAACGTGACGTTCCTTTGCATTAAGGGCTTATGCATCCAAAAATAAAAAGCGCATGACAACCTCTGCTTCCCTCTGCGAAGGGCCTATCTTTTACTTTTATGCATTTACTTTTATGTATTTACTTTTATGCAAGAGTCAATAAGTATTCATTCGCATTTCAACCTCAATTATTCTCTAGTTGGCAAGCATCATGTGGTGGGGAAAGATCCAGGCACATATGGCCAGTCAAATATATTTGATCATGAATTATTATTGTTGACAAATATCTCTATGATAAATAAGTTGGGAGGCGAAACATTAAGCCCCTATCTTTCTCTGTGTTCGATGGATGCCATTTGTTCTAAAAATATGCTTTGAGTACTAGCAATCATAGAAGACTATATGATAATTGAGTATGTGGAGCTCTTACTTAGACTTTGTTGAAATTAAGTTGAATTGCAATTGTTTGGTGACTAAGAACATAGGTTGTTAAGTTTCAAGAGAATGCATTGTTTGAACCATAACATGTGAATTGATTGCTACTTTATCATGATGAGTTTTATGAGAAAAAGTTGCTGGTATGATGCTAGGAAAAGTGATTGAAATTATCATTGATCAAACTTATGCACTATGCTAGAATTCACACTTCATAAATTATTTCTTTTATCATTTACCTACTCGAGGACGAGCAGGAATTAAGCTTGGGGATGCTGATACGTCTCCAACGTATCTATAATTTATGAAGTATTCATGCCATGTTTATTATAGTTTTGTATGATTTTGGTGCACTTTTATATGATTTTTATGGACTAACATATTGACCTAGTGCCCAGTGCCACTTGCTGTTTTCTGCTTGTTTTTGGTTTTCCAGAAAATCCATATCAAATGAAGTCCAAATGCAGCGAAACTTTTTAACAATTTTTTCTGGAAGGAAACAGACCCAGGAAGCTTCGGAGGAGGAGCAGAAGACCCACAGGGGCCCCACAAGCCACTAGGGCGCGCCACCCCCCAGGCGCGCCCTGGTGCCTCGTGGGCCCCCTGTGGCACTTCTTTGCGTGATTCCAACGCTGAAAAATCAAATATATTCAGAAACCCCCGAAAGTTAACCTAGATGAGTTTTTACGCCGCCGCAAGCCTCTGAACCAAGGAGATCCCATTTGGAGCCCTTTTTCGGCACCCTGCCGGAGGGGGGAATCATCATTGGAGGCCATCTTCATCATCCCGGCGGTCTCCATGACGAGGAGGGAGTAGTTCACCCTCGGGGCGGAGGGTATGTACTAGTAGCTACGTGTTTGATCTCTCTCTCTCGTATTCTTGATTTGGCACGATCTTGATGTACCATGAGCTTTGTTAATATAGTTGGATCATATGGTGTTTTCCCCTCTCTATCTTGTTGTGATGAATTGAGTTTTTACCTTTGAGGTTTCACTATTATCGGATTGAATATTTTTATGGATTTGAGAACACTTGATGTATGTCTTGCATATGAATACCCGTGGTGACAATGGGGTATTATATTGATTGACTTGATGTATGTTTTGGCACTCAACTCGCGGATTCCCGAGGTGACATTGGGGTAATCTATGCATAGGGGTTGATGCACGTTTTCGTCCTACTTTCTCCAGTAGAAATCTTGGGGCACTCTTTGAAGTTCTTTGTGTGGATTGAATATTATGAATCTGAAGTTGTTTGATGCATATCGAATAATCAACTCACGGATACTTGTGGTGACATTGGAGTATCTAGGTGACATTAGGGTTGGTTGATGTATTTCATATGGTGTTATTTTAGTACGAACTCTAGGGCTGTTCATGACACTTATAGGGATGGCTCAATAGATTGATCGGAAAAGATAACTTTGAGGTGGTTTCGTACCCTACAATAATTTCTATCTTATGTTCTCCGCGAATAGGAACTTTGGGGTGATTCTTTGTCGCACGTTGAGGGATTGTTATATGATCCAATTATGTTAGTATTGTTGAGAGATTGCACTAGTGAAAGTATGAACCCTAGGCCTTGTTTCTAAGCATTGCAATACCATTTGTGCTCACTTTTGTTACTTGCTACCTTGCTGTTTTTATATTTTTAGATTACAAAAACCTATATCTACTATCCATACTACACTTGTATCACCATCTCTTCGCCGAACTAGTGCACCTATACAATTTACCATTGTATTGGGTGTGTTGGGGACACAAGAGACTTCTTGTATTTGATTGCAGGGTTGTTTGAGAGAGACCATCTTCATCCTACGCCTCCCACGGATTGATAAACCTTAGGTCATCCACTTGAGGGAAAATTGCTATTGTCCTACAAAACTCTGCGCTTGGAGGCCCAACACGAGTCTACAAGAATAAGTTGTGTAGTAGACATCATTAAGCACCATGTTTAAGTAGAGATTACAGCGGGGAGAAGAGGTGTTACATCGATGCATAGAGGGGGAGAGAGTTGGTGTTGACGGCGGCGAAGTTGTTGGTGTAGATCGCCGTCACGATCGTTTCCCTGGCGGCATTCCGGCGCCACCGGGAGAGAGGGGGAGAGAGCCCCCCTTCTTCTTCTTCTTCCTTGGCCTCCCCCCTAGATGGGAGGAGAGTTTCCCCTCTGGTCCATGGCCGCCATGGCTCCCGAAGGGGAGGAGCCCCTCCGAGATTGGATCTCTCTCTCTCTGTTCTCTTCTGTTTCGCGTTCCTGTTTTCTGGCTGAAAACCGTTTCTTAAATTCCCGGAGATCCGTAACTCCGATTGGGCTGAAATTTTGAGGGGATTTTTATCCGGATATTAGCTTCCTTGCGGCCGAAGGACACCCCCAACCGACTTACAGGGAAGCCACAAGTCCCCTAGGCGCGCCCAGGGGGGCGCCCTCCAGGCTTGTTGTGTCCTCGGGCATCGTCTCGCGTTGATTCTTTTTCCCAAAAATCACATATATTCCAAAATAAATCTCCGTAAATTTTTATCGCGTTTGGACTTCGTTTGATATGGATTTTCCGCGAAACAAAAAACATGCAACAAACGGGAACTGGCACTAGGCACTGGATCAATATGTTAGTCCAAGAAATCATATAAAATGTTGCCAAAAGTATGTGGAAATTGTAGGATAATGGCATGAAACAATAAAAAATTATAGATACGACGGAGACGTATCAACGTACTAACTCCGTACGCGAGGAAGGCCTTGTTTCCCTCGAACTCGAGGAACCGATGAGGCGTGCAAATTTGTTGAAACCTTTCTTCATATTCTGAGAAAAAATTAACAACCTCATAAAAAGTGGATAGAACACAAAACTATTGGAGGAGGCTACTCTAGTAAGTTCCTTGCGACCATATATAGCATTAAAACTTCCTAGAAATTTATAAATTTAACATGCAAGCTTACGTACTTAGTCACCAACAACAGTAAAATAAACCATACATAGTGCACTAAACCAAAAACTAATTGGACCAATGAAGGACACATACGAAGGATAAATTCCTCCAAATATTTTCAGAAACAGAGCAAGGAGCTAGGAGATCGATATGAGCAGCAAGACCAGCTCAAACTCATGCAAAAAAATGGTGGAGTGTTTGAAGGTGGAAGAAGGAGATGGGGGCTGACCTCCACTTGAGTGAGTGGAGCTCTGTGGGGCCCCCGCGGCTTGGGGGGTGCATGCCCCTCGCGTATGCCCCCCTGGCTTGGCCCAGGTGCCCAACTTACTCGTTTTCCTAAAATACAAAAAATATTTATACAATGTAAAAACTGTGTTTGTGACATTTTAAAAACTAGCAAAGTGGCCCTCGCAAATGCGAGGGCATCATCTTTAGTGACTTGAACATCTTTTGGAATCAAATTTGTGATTTCGTTCATAATATCTAACTCGAAATAGTATAGTTCTATAGCCCGAGTAAATGGTCTCATTCAAAGGTAATATATTTATTCTTCATCGTATGGACTCGTGACTATTATGACATTTCTAAAAGCAGCATATTCTCGCAATACCATTTATTGTGTAATAATCATCACTCTATGAACTGGAAATAACAATACTCTCCCCGTTCCTAAATATAAGACCTTTTAGAGATTCCACTATGAACTACATATGGATGTATATAGTCCTATTTTAGAGTGTAGATTCACTCATTTTGCTCCGTATGTAGTCCATAGTGAAATCTCTAAAAGGTCTTATATTTAGGAACGGAGGGAGTACTTTGAAATCATAATACTACTGAGAATTAATTGTCTTATGAAAGAAAACTCAGTAGTAATGATCATAAATGACATGTGGGTACACTTACAAAAGGTGTAGCTCAATGAGCCGATAGAGCTTGGCGTAAAGCAGCTAGAGTGGATTATCAAGAAGTTTACGTTGGTATTTGAGCATCGTGCCAATGATAGATTTCCTAGTTGTTAGAGTAGTCAATGTTGGAATGTTGGTCTTAGATGTAGCTAAAGATGGCTTGTAGTTTTGATCTTTCTCTCCTTCCAGTGGTACCATCTTGCTTGATCATATTTTGATAAACTATATGTAATAAATTTGGTTTTATGCGTTTTTATGATGCAGAGGTTGGGGTAAAAAATCATTATATGTAAAATAATCCTTATACTCTGTTAAAGAACACATAATCATCTTAGGTGGCCGAACTGATCTTCCAAATGTAAAATTTACATTATATAAAATAATCATTATACTATGTTAAAGAACAAATAATTAAGCTTGATTTTTCTAATCCGTATCATGTATCATATGTGACCATTATACTTTGGCCTATTTCTATTGCCCCACCCGTTCTTTGTTTTCCAAATTCTTCATCCTCACTTGCTAGTTTGCAGAATACTATGCAAAGGAACAAACTTTCAACTCGTGCTGACCAAGCGACATCTTCTACTTTATCTATCTCTGAAGCAAAGGGAACCAACAACGCCTTTGACCTCCGTTGTGATGCTAATTTTTGATTTGTAAACGTTACATATGTCGTAAAACATGCAATCGCATGCTAATATTATATACATACCATAGTTATGCCTAAACTCCTTCAATATTGAACTTTCTTGATCCCCAAATTGTTGAATTTGTCTAGATTAGGTTTCGTTCACTTGGCATTTCTAGTAGCACACAAAATGGAAACCAATTTTTTTACTAAACATAAAAAGGAAATTGAAATTTTAAGTTTTTCTAATGGTGGTGTATTTGGAGAAAATAGAAAAATAAGGACACATTAAAATCCATTAATATTCAAGAAAGTTACTGGAATTCATTCTCGGAATCATAAAACTCATCACATTAATAAGTATGTTGAAAAAGAAACTATTGTTTTTTTCCTATGCAACCTTTTGTCATGAGTTGCATGTAATACTGATTGCTCACTAAAAATAAGAGAGGCTCAATAAAACAGTTAGACCAGATGAAAGACAGGGAAGGGATAGAAGGACGATAGGAATGGGAATGTATGCTCTTAGATATAAAAATAAGAGTGCTTGAACAAATAATTATTTCTAATGAGTAACTGAGATATATGATTGCACCAATATGTTGCATACTTGCAATGCACAATGACAGAGTGGGAAATCATGAGATATCTTGGGGGAACATGGAGTTTCTCCTCCGTTTGTTTCCAACACCCAAATTAATAAAAATTAAAAATATGGGTTTCTTTATATTACAATATAATCGTATAACTTTTAAAAGTGGTCAATAAAATGTCGCAACCATAAGTCGGACCAATTGGAAGAAAGAGGGAAACGAATATGCTCTCATCAACTTTAGTAAATATATATGAATGTATCAAAGAGAAAGCCCTTCTATATAATGTCATACAATTGGACAATCATGAAATCAGTGAGGAAATAATATGTTATTTGTGCAACATTCATGAATGGGAGTTATAGCATCACAACTTATAAACTACAATAGATGACTCCATCTATCTTTGGTACAAACTTTTGCAAGCTGGTGCAATGCACTACACACCAATACACACTTATCAAGTCGAGGATGCGAACATTCATGGTGGACTAAAACCATGGTACAACTGAATGCTCAGGGTTGAATGAGGCTTGTAACAATATTTGAGCAAATAATCGCACAATAACTCTACTGCCAAGATGGTATTCCGTTCTCATAAGCAATAACTTGATCCTCGATATTATGTCTACAGAAAGATCGGAAGCTAAAAAGAGGAACATGGATAAATAAGTAATCTAAAGATTAAGTACATAAACTTATAAATCAAAATTGTTGGCAAGGTTGCCAGTTTAGAATTTTGAAGAGCTCACCTCCACAAAAGAAAATAATGGTAAGATCAATATTAATACTTGTACTTCGGTTGTAAAATACAAACGTAGAAGCAACGAAAAAGTATGAATACTTGTGAAGGCCAAACTGTACTGCTCTTAAATAAATCATACATAAAAGCTAAAAGTTTCTAAAATTAATATATATGAATGCTTTAATGTTTTTAATAACATCTAAACAACACATACAACAGCTAATTTTATATGCTGCAGGTGCTAGCAAAATCATTTAACTTCAGTCACATTAGGAGAATTAGTATATTGCACAAACGATGCACAGTGCTAGGGTATGATGACGCTTTTCTCATCCTAGAAGCCCCATACAAAAAATTTAAGAATAATTTTGAGTAGTACATCTCACCTTGATGACACAGATAGCAATGTTGGCAGACTTGTTTTCGAATTTGAAAGACATCGCAGCTGTAGAACACTTGTCTGGGTGCGGCGTTGGTCTTGTACGACCAACTACAGTGCACACGACGCGTATCCAACAACATATTTTGCTCTCACGGATGCACCTCCTCATGTAGCGTTGAAGATTCTGAAGGTGAACCTGCAAGTCCCCAATTTGTTGTATACTTCCGATGAATTTGACAAAGCAAGCTGACAAGGTCTGCAGGCCGGGCTGTCCACAAAGCTAGCATAATCCGTACTGATCGGTTAGTAACACATCCATATACACAAAGCTAAGCTTGATCTATATTTATCCATTAGCAACAAACCTACATACACAAAGGGCAAAGCTAGCCACGCTAGCTAATTAATCAACTTGTGGCCGGCCGGAACACGATCTGTACTGATCGGTTAGTAACACGCCCATGTACACAAAAGCTAGCTCGATCTATAATTACACGCCCATGTACACAAAAGCTAGCTCGATATATAATTATCCATTAGCAACAAACCTACATACACAAAGGGGAAAGGTAGCCACGGTAGCTAATTAATCAACTTGCGGCCGGCCGGAAACACAATTTAATCACACACGGAATACACATGGGCGAGTCAATTTGATAAATCAAGTAACACTACCTACATGCTGGCGGCGGATTCCTTTCTGCACGGCTGTGTGCTGCCGTCTGGGTCACTATGGCATCGTTATACAGATGAATGCCCTGACGGTGCTATTTCATATGCAGGGAGGATGAGGTGCAAGGAGGAAAGCAACGTGGTGATGCATCTGCATGCCAGCTACATGCTCCTTGTGGACGTAGGCAAGGGGATATCGTGAGGGCGAGGGTTTTTCCCCACTGTTTTCTTCCCGTCGTTCCCAAGAAAGAGATGGATAGATCTGAGAGGATATTTTTTTGGTAAGCTCCCTACTAAATTTAGGGAAGATGGCATTGGTGGGTAATTTCTTCTGTTTTAAAGTGGATCTAACGTGGTGGGTAATTTCTTCTGTTTTAAAGTGGATCTAACGGTTGTGGTTTTCTGATGTAGAAAATTAAAGGTTAGATATTTCTAATTATTGTGGGATTTTCTAATACAATTCTCTTTTTTCTGGTTAGCCCATTAAGTACTTTTTATATATAATATATTGTGGGATTTTCTAATACAATTCTCTTTTTTCTGGTTAGCCCGTTAAGTACTTTTTATATATAATAGATTATCACAATTTCAAACAATGTACGTAACATTTGAAAAAAATGTTTATACAATGTAAATAAAATGTTCGTGTAATTCAAAAAAAATGTACATTGCATTTTAAAAATGTTCATGAGTTTCAAACATATGTTATTTAAAAAAAAAATTAAAAATCCGTTTATGCAATGTAAAAAAAGTTCGCACAATTTTTTAAAAAATGTTTGGTATCATTCAAAAAGAAGTTTCAACGTGTATTAGAAAGTTGTTGACACATATTGAAAAAATGTTTAAAAAATGTATTTAAAAAATATTAATCATGTATTTGAATTTTTTTAAACATGTATGCAAATCTTTTTATATGTATACCAAAAATATACAATGTGTATTAAAAAATAGACATGAAAACATATATTTGAGAAATTTTAATCATGTATTTTCAAAATATTAAACGTGTACGAAAATGTTTTATATGTATACCAAAATTTTTGTAAGGTGTCGAGTGTTTGCCGATTAAAAGGCGACATGTTAAACAGTTAGGTGTAGTGGAGATGCGCATATTTAGATGGATGTGTGACTACACAAAAAGGATCGGGTCTGGAATGATGAAATTCGTGATAGAGTTGGGGTAGCACCAATTGAAGAGAAGCATGGCCAATATCGCCTGAGATGGTTTGCATATTCAACACAGGCCTTCATAAGCACTAGTGCATAGCGGACGGCTAAAGTGTGCTAATAATGTCAAGAGAGATCGAGGTAGACCAAATTTGGCATAGGAAGAGTCTGTAAAAAGTGATCTGAAGGACTGGAATATCATAGAGAATTAGTCATGAACAGCGGTGCGTGGAAGTTAACTATTCATGTGCCTAAACCATGAGTTGGTTTCGAGATTTTATATATTTCACTCTAGCCTACACCAACTTGTTTGAGACTAAAGGCATTATTGTTGTTGTTGTTGATATGTATACAAAAATGTACAATGTGTATGAAAACAATAGGACATCAAAAATATATATTTTAAAAAATGTTAAATATGTATTTGAAAAAAAATTAACATGTAAAGAAAATGTCTATACAATTTTTTTTGAAGAAAACCGGTGAAAACTAAGAAATAAAAAAAACAAAGAAAATTAGAGAAACCCAAAGAAAACAACTACCAATTTTTTTTTGAGGGGAAACAACAACTACCAATAAGAAAAACAAAAGGGAAAAACTCGCACCATAGCTACAGTAATAGGCCGGCCCAGTAGCTCTCTTCATAGGCCAGACATAGTTCCGTGTCGCAACCAGCGAGATATAGCCCCCACGTTGTATTTGGACTGGCAGCAGATGGGCTAGGACCACCTTTTTGTAGAACCGAAGGGCTAAGACAAGTTTTTTTATTTTCTTCAGACGCTCGAAGGGAATTTCCTATTTGACGCACTTTGCGTCAGGCTGTCCAGGTTTCGCACAGGCACCACGAACGAGCGACGCGATATGGGCCGGCCCGTCGCTGCGATCCCGGTTTGGGAACCTTCTAGAGGTTCCAGCCGGTTTTTTCCGGTTTTGGGAACCATCTAGAAGGTTCTTGAACCGGTTTTTTTTCTTGTTCTACTTTTTTTTCGTTTTCCTTTTTTCCTTTCTCTGTTTTTGTTCTTTTCTCTCCTTTTTCATTTTTCTGTTTATTCTCCTTCTGTTTCTGTTTCGTTTCTTTCTTTCCTTTTATTTTAATTTTTCATTTTAAATTTTATTTTTCTTTCTTCAAATTTCTTTCAATTTTTTTAAAAAAATCGTTGTGTTTTAAAAAAAAAACATAAATCCGAAAAATGTCCATGATTTTCAAAAAATGATTGTGCATTTCAAAAAAATGTTTAGAATTTCAAAAAGTGTTCCCATTATAAAAAGCCAAAAAAATGTTCATGTTTAAAAAATTGTTCGCAAATGTCCATTTTTTTCAGGAGTTCAAGAAATGTTCACATTTCAAAAAACAATTCCCAATTTTCAAAAAATGATCATGTTTCCACATTTGGTCAGGTTTTTCAAATTTTGTTCCATATGTTTTTCTTCAAAACTTTTTCAAAATTTTGTTCGGAATTTCAAAAAATGTTCCAGTTTTAAAAACTATTTGTAAATTTGAGAATATGTTCATGTTTCCATATTTGCACAGGAGTTTCAAAAATTGTTCGTAAATTCCAAAAAATGTTCCCGTTTTAAAAAATTGTTTACAAATTTTAAAAAATGTTCATATTTCCATTTCTCAGGAGTTTTCAAAAAATGTTCTCGTTTCAAAAATTGTTCAGAAAATTTCAAAAAATGTTCGTGTTCTCAAATTTTCTTCGGGAGTTTCAAAAAATGTTGGCTTTTCCAAATTTCCAGAACTTCAAAAAATGTTCCCGTTTTCAAAAATTGTTTACAAATTTTTAAATTTTTTCATGTTTCCATTTCTTAGGATTTTTGAAAAAATGTTCCCGTTTCAAAAATTGTTAAAAAATTTCAAAAAATGTTCATGTTCTCAAATTTTCTTCGGGAGTTTCAAAAAATGTTGGCTTTTCCAAATTTTGTTTTGTTACAGAAAATGTTCCCGTTCCAAAAAATGTTCACGATTTTCAGAAAATGTTTTCAGCATTTAATGATTTGTGCCGCGTTACCAAAATTGCGTTCGAAATTTCAGATTTTTTTCCGAATCCGCGCTGGTGTTTGGTTCTTAAGAGTTCCTGGGTTCGATTCCCACTACCTACAGAATTTTCGATCTCTTTTTACATTGCCACTGCGCCTAAATGGGCCGGCCCAGCCGGGGCTCCGTGTGTGCGTCGCGACGGCAATTTGCCGCAGAGCGCGTCACATAGGAGGTCCCCGCTCGAAGACCAGTTTATTGTTAAGGCTGTTAACTGGACTCCTGGGGGCTACAGCCCATTTAAGAACTACGAACAATGAACCCACGGACCGAGAAGTATGGGCAACCTAAGCAAATGCAAATGTTCTAAAAAAAAACCCTAAGCAAATGCAAATGTTCTCTCTCTCAATTTTTTTTTCAAATTCACCTCAAAAAAAAAAAAAAACCTAAGCAAATGCAAATCAGAATTTATCTTTAAAAAGAATATAAATCAGAAAATGATAGAAATCACAAGGCCAACGAATGCATGCTAAAAAAAGACGCCAATGAACGTACGAATTTGGTGCAACCTGCAGTTACTTTCCTTCCGTTTAATTCCATCGACGCCGACACCGATTTCCATAAAGCCGATGAGGCTAGGCTGCACATCGTTGGTTGCTTGCTTCAAAAGAAGATTTTGCTTTCGGCCTACTACGAGATCAGGTTCCGCATCTGTTAACTCTTTTTTGGCGCGAGTGTTTGTGTCCCACCTGATTGTTCTTGTTTTAGTAGGACGGTGCTTGTTGAAATGCTACTGCGTGTGAGTCATCGAAGTAGAAAGCCTGAGTTGATATCTTTGCTTGCTTCACCAAATCCTCATTGTTACGTACCATGATCTACCTTTTTCGATGTGGGAATTTTTTTCTTGATTATTGTATACGAAGCTTAAAAAAAGATGAGTAAGACACGTCAATCATGTACACCCTCTGTAACTAAATATAAGACGTTTTGCAGTTCAAATACAGAGGTAGTAGAGCGATAGAGACAGTTTGTTCTTCATATTCGGGTGTTACATCTATCATTATCTCGTTCGTTGGCAATTAGTAGTTGCAGTCACTACTGTGTAACTCTCCTGTCAGTAAAGCAAGGGATGGCCCTCCTTCGTGATCAAACAAAAATGATTTCTTCGATCCAATCTAAGCAGGGTTTCCAGCTTCGATTTGGGATAAGTAATCATGCAATTTATTTACATTATCACCTGAGAACCTGTAACTCCAGCTTGAAGTTTTGCAATTTATATGCTGTCAGAACTATGGATCGTTTGCTGTGACTTGAGGTTGAGGGCTTGTCATCTAAAAAATTAGTATTGACCTTACAAGCATCTACTATTTATTTCTCAACGCCAACTATAATTGATGTCGTTTCTTAAACAAAAGTAATGTCATATGTCAAAATAAGCTCGTAGAGAGTGCAAAATCACCAAATTATTCCAGTTCACAGTTGTCATGTGTACTCTAGTTCATTTCTGGTTAAGCATCCAAAGTATTCTATCTCACTGAAGTTCTCAATGGTTGATTCTTCGTTTCTTTTTTCAAAAAGGACTTCTCGTTTCTGTCTAGAATAGAACTCTCGCTCATGCATGACATGTTCTATCTGTACTGAAGGCTGAAGCTAGTGGTTCTTAGCATCTCCATCAAACACAGGAAAACTCTAGACGTCCATGTTAAACCTATAATGTGAGCATATTCCACTATAGCTGTTAAGTTATTCCCTTCTCAGTATCCTGTGATATATTATCTGTAACTAGATCAGATACAATGTGACTGGCTTGCACTGCTTGGCTGGTCGCATGTTCAGCAGTTAACATCTGCTGACTTAGTTGCATTATTTTCTCCATTATTCTGCATGCCTGTCTGTGAGCTTCTCTATGCATCAAGACGGTAATACAGTTAGCAGACGTTGCAACAACTAAAACAGTATTATTATTTTAGCTTCATCGCATGTATTGTTAGTTACTTCATACAATAGTATTGACTTAAATGGTTCTGTGGCCTCGGTTGGCCAAGGTATAGATTATTGATCAATCTCTAATCAAGCTTATCGAGAAATTTTTATGAAGCTATAGTACCAACATGGAGTTTACGAGTGACACTCTGACACAAATAGTATATAAGAAGCTTTTTTTAGCCAATCGTATCTGAGAACATAAAGAAGTTTCTGCTTACAATCACATGGAATTTAAATGACTAAACTAATGATGGTTGATGAAGACCGCCAATAATTAATCAATGTGACACCTCCTGCCCTTGCATTATTTTCGGGAGCGCCATTTTTTCATTCATTTTTTTCTTGTTGTCCTCCTCCTCGAAACAGGCTTTCGCCCCCCTTTATAAATAAAGGCACAAACGGCCGAACGATACATAGTGGTGAGGAAACCCTCATACAAGCAGGTCGGAACGAAAGATAAAAAGACACCGGGCGAGTGGCACAAGTGCCACTAACCCAACGCCAAACATGAAGAACAGGAGAGGCCACCCCTAACACACTACAACCAAGACAACTGAAAAGGATCGGAGCCGCGCCGCCAAGAGAAACCACCGTGCCACGAGGACCCGAACACACCGAGCCATCTCTGGAGAGGGCCGACTCATCGTCGAGACGGCCCCCTCGCTCCGGGCCGTGGAGCGCCGCTCCTGCCAAGAGATGGCAAGGACCGAGAACGGAGACCACGAGGACACGTCTATACGATAGGGGTCAACGACACCACCCCTCGCCAGAGGCAAGGATGCACTACGCCAGCGGGAAGGCAAACCCGACGCCATAAGCCATCTGCAACCGAGGGTCCACAACGACGCCCTCAAGAGGGTGATGACACTGAGCGCCACCGTCGTCGAGTCCAAGACATGAACTAGGATTTTCACCCCGGACCCCTGGCACCTTGAGGGGACCCATAACAACGCCCCCAAGAGGGAAGCGACATCCGTAGGTGCCGTCGTTGCCGGCGCCGGAGCGCAGAGCTTTCACTCGGACCCACACAAGTGCCACCAGCGGACTCACGGTTGCCGACCCACCCCATGAGGGGGAGCCGCGGCCTTTCGCGCTAGGCCTCCAGATCCAGACCAGGGGATCGCCATTGCCGAAGCCACGACGACACCAGGGCCACCCGCCACCCCTTGCTACCCACATAGCCAAGAGAAGGCGCCACCACCGCTGCCACGCTGCCCGCCGCAGAGCCACCCGTGCAGCCTCACCATCCAGGGCCTCCGCCCCGACATCCAAGACGAACCCACCACCACCAACGTAGCAACATGACGACCTAGGACAGGCATCCGAACACGGACAACGCCAGAGCGGAACCGCCGTCGGTCAGGACCGGACATCCCCGATGTCGATCCACACGCAGGGAGCTCCACCTCGGTCGGGGGCGCGGATCATTGGGGTCATCCAGCATCGTCGCCGGGGCAGCCCAATTAGACGGGCCACCGGAGCGGTGGGCCTCCACGGGCCGGATCTGGTCCAGCCCTCGAGGCCCTCCACAACCTAACCCTAGATCCACCACAACACCGGTCGCCGGAGCCCCTGCACGCCACTACAGCCGCCGCCGGCCATGGCCTGACCCGAAGCCCTCAGCAGCACGCCAGGGAGGAGGTCGCCTCGCGTCACCCGAAGAGGTCAGCACGCCGGAGCGCCGGAGCCTCCAGCTCGAGTACGCCGGGACGTGACCCGCCGCTGCCGCCACAAGCATCAGCCCGCAGCCCGCCGACGCCCACCACGCCCAGCCCCGCTGCCGCACGCCACCCCGCACGCACGCCGGGGCACCACCGTCCACCCAGGAGCTCCGCCTGCACCAGATCTGCGGCCAGGACCTCGCAGCCGCCGCGCGGCCAGCCCTCGCGCTTGACGCCGCCGCCCGCCGCACAACGCACGCCGCCGCCACCCGCTCGAGCCGCCACGCCGCCGGCCCCACGAAAGCACGGCGTCCCCGTCCAGCAGGCCTACCCGTGCCGGCCCTAGTCGAAAGGGATGCGTGGACGCGCAGCTAACTAGAGTAGCATATGACACGGTGGATGGCTCGGTCTCACTAGCCATGAAGCATTGGATGATAACCGGATAATATGGACTCGGAAAGATCTGGTCGGATTCGACATAGTCGGATCCGAGTCCAGATAGGGTCCGAGTCGGACAGACCCAACTATGAGACGCAGCAATATGTCATCTGTGAGTCTCTAGTACAACATACGTTCTATGTCCTAAGACCTGAGCTGGCGCATGTACTCGGGATGATGACAGACCTGCCTTGGGCCGACCAAACGCTACTCCGTAACTGGGTAGTTATAAAGGTAGGTTTCGGGCTTGTCCAGACCCATGTTGTGAGACATGGTCGAGCAAGATGGGATTTGCCCCTCCGATCAGGAGAGATATACTCTGGGCCCCTCGTGTGATCCGACCAAGATAAGCATGGCCATGCGACAAGGATTATGAGATAATCCGGTTTGTGGTTGGCATCACTGGAACGAGAAAGAGGTCGGGCTAGCACAAGGATGACAGACTCGCCTTGAGCCCGACAACATATATCGTGTGGCAAAGGGAACAGAAGTGTGACATGTTGTACAGGTTCGCCAACCGGCTTTATTGTCTACTTGGTGGTCAGCACACCTTGCTAGAGGCCGCTACCAACTGAGCAGGTCGGAGGTGATCCGACCTGCGGCCGAGTCGACTTGAACCTAAGGGGTCACGCGCTTAAGGGAAGGAACCTGTGTGGCTGGGTCCGACTCCACGAGTCAGATGTGATCCTACTCGGACTTGGATCTAGGCCAAACAGACTTTGGGCTTTAGGATCCGTGTGAGGCCCAAGTGTTGAGCCCACGACGGATGCCTATATATAGTGGAGGTACGGCACACTCATTCGGTTGATCGCTTCGACGCCGTCATTAGGGCTTTGCATGTTGACGGTGTCCTGGACTAGGGGGTACCAACCTAGTCGGCCCATATTCCTCGGGCTGGGACATTGGGCCCTCATTCTTATCAAGATGGACTCCGGAAGATGTGGGCGAGAAGGAAGAACAAGATTATATCTGCCGAAGACTTGACGTATACTCCAAGACTTCCCCTGCTGCTTCCTCGCCTGGATACCGACCTTTGTAACCCTAGATACCCTATCCGGCGTGTATATAAGCCGAAGGGTTTAGCTCTTAGAGGGGACCTCAACGCAATCTCATTGACCTAGCCTTAGGACTAGATCATACGATCTCGAGGTAGATCAACTCTGTATTTGATACTTCTCAATCAATATAAACAAGAGCAAGACGTAGGGTTTTACCTCCATTAAGAGGGCCCGAACCTGGGTAAACATCGTCTCCCCGTTCCTGTTACCATCTGTCCGAGATCCACGGCTCGGGACCCCCTACCCCGAGGTCTGCCGGTTTTTACACCGACACTGGTGCTTTCCTTGAGAGTTCCGCTGTGTGATCATAAGAGATCGATGGTTCGTCTGCAGATCAACTACGGCAATGGCTGTGGGGACACCTACGTCCCTGACCAACTTTTTGTGTTTGGCAGCATGATCTTCTGCGCCGACTCGACAGGCCACCTGGCCACCGTCAAGAACTACGCTCCCGATCAGATCGTCACCTTCGGAGGTCTGGAGTACACCGCGGACTCCCGCGGTGAGCTTGTCTTATCAGGTTGGACCCCCGGCCGGATTCCGGATCTGGCAAACTCCAGAGGTTCGACCTCGGAATGGATCTCCGCTGAGGACCACGAATCATGCCCCCCCCAACATCGCCGGGGGCTATGGAGGAACTTCCCTCCCCCTCCTCGGATAACCCTGTCGCGGTGCCTGACTCCGACGTGGATCAGAGTTCGGCCTGTGACACCAAATCGGGCTTAGAGCCGATCCCGGCGGCGGATCTTGAATCCACCCCGCTTCCTCGCATGGCAGAAAATGCGTCAGGCGTGCCGTTGCGAGTCGATCCGGCTTATGGCCATACCATGAACCCTGAGGAGCTATCTGACCTTAATGAGATGCTTGACCGGATCCAAAGGTTGTCAATCTCAAACTCCTTGGTTTATGACAAGATCGGACTTAAAGCCGACGATCGGGAAATTTATATCCCACCCACCACCCATCTAGTCGCCACTGTCGATGATTTAACCGACGTGCTAGGCTACGATGAGGCAACCGACATGGATGAAGATGTCGGCAGCCCTACGGACAACACCTTGCCAACTACCAATACCGGCAGGTGGAAAGCAACATCTACATACGATGTGTACATGGTCAACATTCCCAACTCCCCTCCAAGGCGTAGGCGAAGACGCAGAAGGGGTACTAATGGGGAGCCCAGCGGGAACAACCTTACCGCCGATACGGCGGCCAACGACGCAGAAGACCAAGGGGAGAACCTTCAAGCCTCCCCGGAACGCCCCGTCGACCCCGAAGGCATCCCAGGGACTCGGATCCCGACGACCTCTTTGAAGGGGCCGATGACAATTACATGCCGGAATCCGAGGAGTACGTAAGCCTTGGCACCGAGGACTTCATAGTCCCCAAAGACCCTGTTGAGCAAGAAAGCTTCCGGCAGCGCCTCATCGCCACCGCCCGAAGCATGAAGCGCAAGCAGCAGCAGCTGCAGGCTAACGAGGACGCACTCAACGACAAGTAGGTCGAAATACTTTCGGCCGAGCAAGACCTCGAAGAACGGCGCCGTAGTGTGCCCAAATCTTATCCACGCAGACGTCTACTGCCTGAATTCGATGATGAACTAACCGCCGAGGCACCTGACCGCCCCCTCGAGGGCGTGGCAGGCCCGCGCGGGAGGATTTCCACACTCAACCAGCTCCACGCCGTTATGGCAAGGACCCAGTGGACTATCTTGAGCCTCAGGACGTTCGACGTCGGATAGAGGCAAACCGGGCACCACCTCGGTCCATTTATGGATCAAGGGGACGCGCTCCGGCTGGGCACGCTGGCTACGACGCCTGGTTGGACAGGAACGGCCGCGCCCGAGATCAAACTCATACCCGGTTCTCACCCGAAGCCCGGTACGACACCACTCAGTTTCGAGGATCAGCCCACCCAATCTGTTTTACAGACAGGGTAATGGAACATCAGTTCCCCGATGGGTTTAAACCTATCAACATAGAATCTTACGATGGCACCACAGACCCAGCTGTATGGATTGAAGACTTTCTTCTCCATATACACAAGGCCAATGGAGATGACCTCCATGCCATCAAGTACTTGTCGCTCAAGTTAAAGGGACCGGTAAGACACAGGCTGAATAGCCTACCGCCCCACTCCATTGGAAGCTGGGAAGCTCTCGAAGATGCCTTCAGGGAAAATTTCCAAGGAACCTACGTCCGACCTCCGGACGCCGATGACCTCAGTCGTGTTACTCAGCAGCCCGACGAATTAGCTCGGAAATTCTGGAATCGGTTTCTTACTAAAAAGAACCAGATCATAGACTGCTTAGACGCCGAGGCCATCGCTGCATTCAAGAACAACATCCGAGACGAGTGGCTCGCCCGCCAGCTCGGCCAGGACAAACCTAGGACCATGGCAGCCCTAACCTCACTCATGACCCGCTTTTGTGTGGGAGAGGACAGTTGGTTGGCTCGCAGCACACATGACGGTGAGGCGGGGAACTCGAAGACCCGCGACGCCAGTGGCAAGCCTAAGTGCAACAAAAATAAGTGCATGTATAGAAATGGCGGAAGCGATACAGAAGACGCAGCAGTCAATGCAGGCTTCACCGGACCTCGATCCGGACAGAAAAGAAAGCCCTTCAAAGGGAACAAGGATGGACCGAGCCAGCTTGACAAGATCCTGAATCGACCGTGCCAAATCCATCGCACTCAGGAAAAACCAGCAACCCACACCAACAGGAATTGCCGGGTCTTTAAGCAAGCCGGCAAGATAGCGACAAAGGGTCAACATAAAACCCAAAATCGTAGCGATGACGTGGATGAACCTCGGCGGCCAAACAATGGAGGCCAGAAAAAGTTTCCTAATGAGGTAACGGAGGTAAACATGATTTACGTTACCCACATCCCTAAAAGGGAGAGGAAACACGTACTTCGGGACATCTACGCGTTGGAGCCTGTAGCTCCGAAGTACAATCCGTGGTCGGCTTACCCGATTACATTCGACAAACACGACCATCCGACAAGGATCCGGCATGGTGGATCGGCCGCACTTGTCCTGAACCCGATCGTCGATGGCTTCCACCTGACGCGCGTCCTTATGGACGGAGGAAGCAGCCTCAACTTGATCTATGAGGACACAGTACGGAAGATGGGGATTGACTCATCTCAGATCAAGCCTAGCAGCACCACCTTCAAAGGTGTAATACCGGGGGTCAAGGCTCGCTGCACAGGAACCGTGTCCCTGGAGGTAGTATTCGGATCACCCGAGAAATTCAGGAGCGAAGAGTTAATCTTCGACATCATACCTTTTCGCAGCGGATACCACGCGCTCCTAGGACGCACATTGTTCGCCCGCTTTAACGTAGTCCCGCATTACGCTTATCTTAAGCTCAAGATGCTGGGAGCCAACGGAGTTATCACAGTAAATGGTAACACCGAATGCTCTCTCCGGACAGAAGAGTAGACTGCGGCTTTTGCAGCCGAGGTACAGGCATCCGAGGAGGCCGCCCGTGGCGGTAAACGCACCCCCAGCTCTTCGAAGCATACGCGGGCTACGCTAGTTGACCTCGGACAGGCACCTCCCCACCCTTAGTAGGGGTATGGGCTCCTCGCGCGCCTCCCTTGGAAGGGGCACTACATCCCTAGGGTGCATAACTTCGCACTGAAAATTCCCTGGGTTGCCGAGGAGCCACAACAATGGAGACGTCGGCTCAGCTAGACCGAGCAGCGATGAAACCTCGGGCTCGCATATCGGCAGGTTCTGTCAAAGAGCTAGACAATATTAGCATGCCCACGTGTCTTTAACCACACAACCAACAACTACAGACCTCTTCGAAGGGATCGACCAATGGACGCATTAAGCGCATGCTTGGCCGAAGCTGCATGTTACCAATACCAACCCCCGCTATCAACGAGGACGAGCTGGTCAACAACACGGAGACGCAGACGTGCGGCAGGAAGCGGCCCGGGCTCATAGACCCGATGACATGATCCGCCATGTTTTCTTTTACTTTCTCCCTCATTATCTTTACACGCATTGTATCTTGCTTAGTTCCTTTCCTCAAATCTTCGTCATGTAAAGCTTGGATACTCAAAATAAAGAAATCGTACCCATAAAGGTTTTCAAACGCATTTTCTTACAAGCACTACCCACATCTTTAAGATACAATTGCTAAAGGGTTTCAATTTTACACCCTGAAACAAAAGCCCGAAGTACTCAGCGTCTCGGATGTTGCACTATATGCATCAGTTTTGAACCTAGATTTTGGTCAATAGTTGGGTTGCTCGGCTCCTATGTGTACCCCTTACATTCCCGACAAATTCAGCTAAGGGTGTAATGAGAGAACCACTGCGATAGTGCCGCTAGTTTAACTGGCAGAGCGCCTCAGTGGAGAAAGCCGAAGACTGACTATCTAGGTAAGCGAAAACTGGTCGGCCATCCGAAGACCGCGTCAAGCAACGTGTCATTAGAGATCACCTGTGTTAAACGAAGGGCCTCTTCCTTGAATTGGCCGAGGTGGGCAGGTTATAAACCTTGGCTGACTAGGCCGACCACTTCACACACCGGGGGCTCATCATCAGTCCCCACCGTCAAACTCCTATGGCTAAGTGAAAGTTATAAAGCCACCATAGTCCGATTGCCTAGCCCCTACATGCACAGACCTCCCTCGGAAACCGAGACATCGCTACGGGTCAGGGATGCCTAAAGGGGGCACCCTTTGTATATTATACAAAGGGGTCGAAGCCGACGACTGGCCGCTTTCAGTTCAACACGGTCAAACAGGAGGAATATTAAAAATAAAACATAAATATATGAGAGGAAATTCAACCATACTCATTAAATAACTTGAAATCTTTATACATCACACGCACTTTGGCATTTTGAAGTGCTACCTAGAAATACAAGTTGGCCTTAGGACACATGGCCTCGGTAAGATGGGCGCCCTCCTCCACGTCGTCGAAGAACTGCTCCGCGGTGCGCGCCTTCCCTTCGGGGGGCCCCGCAGCAACAACCTCCGCCTCCACCTTCCGGAAGTGTGTTTTCACGTAGGCATACGCTCGCCACGCTCCTTCGAGACACGCGGATCGGTTCCAGCGGTTGACTTGCGGGACGGCTTCTTGCAGCCGCACTAGGAGCCCGAAGAAGCTGGCTGGCAACGCCTCCGCGGGCCACAGATTGACGCAGAGGTCTTGGAGCACTGTCCTCGCCATCCGAAGCAGTTCTGCCAGTTGCTTCATCCGATGATTGACCAACTGCGACTGCGACGACTCCTGGAACTGACTCCAGAAGGCCTTCTCCGCCTCATGGCCCTCCAGTTGGCCAAAATGAAGACCGGCGTCCGCCGCGCTCTTCGGGAGATCGGCAAAGACCTCTGCGGATCGCCATAGCTGGGTGAGCTCGACGCACCCCTTGCAGCCAAATACACATTATAGTAAATATAGCTTACCCGCGGCTATCCTCTCCACTTGCTGGAGCACGTGGTGGCCGACCCGGTTCCGGGTCTGGAGCTCGGCGTGAGACAGGCGTAGCTTTCACAGCTGCTCGCCCGTCTCTTTCTCCTTCTTCACAAGGGAGTCGCATTCGCTATACACACCCTTAAGAATCTCCTCGACCTCTAGGACCCGCGCCTGGTTTTTCTCCCTTGCCACCTTCTCGGTGGCTAGGTCTTTCTCCGCTTTGGCCGTCGCAGCCTTCTGCTGCTCGACCTCTTGCCGAGCCATCAAGAGCTCAGCCTTGAGCCTCTCAAGCTCGGCCAACGCCGCTATTATCAAATCAGTTCGGCATCAGTCCTTGCTCAAAATTAAACTTCAAAGAAAAATGCAATGCATCAGTCGCTTACCTTGAGACTGCTCGACCTGCTTGTTCACCAGGTCGAGGTCCTTTTCGGACCTCTCGAGCTTCCGGATCATCTCTGCAATCTCCTCGGAGGCGGAGCCCGGAGTCGAGGTTGAAACCTGCATAAACAACTCCTAATGAGCCCCATAGTCAATGACACTTCGGACATACATCCAGTTTCATCAGTCCTGGGGGCTACTATCTCCTCCGAACCTATACTTTGACCCCAACACCAGTTTTTCAAACTGGCCCTAGGCTCGAGGGCTACTCACTGGGCAGGCCGTCTAAACGACGGTAATATATGCCTTCGGACAATTACAAAGATCGATAAATCTAAAGCAGAGAAGATCCTTTTTCTCAAAAGGCAGAGGATTACCTCGAAGCTTGTCAGGAGGCCCTTGAAGATCCTCATGCATTCCAGCCTCTGCGGACCAGAATCCCTGCAGCACCGCGCCAATCAACGCGCGGTGCTCATCCTTGAGGGAGGAGCCGGTCAAGGCTGCCTCCACGTCTTCGGTCCACCCCGTGCTAGCCCGCCCTGGAGCGGGAGGTGAGGGGAGAAAGACCTCGGGCCCCAGCACCTGGGTGCTGGGTTCGTGGGTCTCCGGCTACGGCGGTGGAGCCAGAGTAGACTCTGGCCGGGCCGTTGTTTGGCCCAGCCCTTCCTGGATGATCTCGGGGACCTGATCCCCTTGGCCTTGCGGGGCTGAGGTGTCAACCTCGGCCATGATCACCTCTTCGGCCCCCGCTGCGTCAGCCTGAGGGGCCGGGGTCGACGTCACCTCACCCTGCCCTTCTGGAGCCGGGGCAGCGCGGTCCGGCATCCCGCTAGTGGGCGGCAACCTGCTGGAGGAGTCGCTAAGGCGTGCCCTAGGCGGGCTGCGCAAAAACATTTACATGGCATTAGTTATGCCGGAAAAACTTAACTGTGAAGACAAATACAAAGGACAGTGGTGTACCTTTGAGGCGCCAGCTTCTTCCTCCCCAGTGCAAGGGGGTCGTCTTCAGACTCGTCGAAGAGCATGTTCTTCTCCGACAGCTGGGCCTCGTTAGCCGCCCCAGCCGAGGTTTCTTTCAACCTCTTTTGGCCTGAGGGCTGGGCCTCGGCCTCGGTGTCTTCCGGCGCCGCCCTCTTCCCCTTCAAGGGAAGGTTATCCTCGTCCTCCCCCCGTCACTTTCATGGGTGGAGGAGGCATGGGTCTCCTCGGACTGGGTGACCGAGGTCTCCCGCCCCCGAAGACCCGTCCTGCCCTTCTGGGGCTTCGCCGCCCCGGGGATCACCACGTGCGGCTCCTCGGTCAGGAGCGCGGTGAGCAGAGGGGACTTCTCCCCCTCCGGGAGTGGTGCCGGGCATGACATCCGCTGCACCTTGGTGACCCAGTTCTGCAAATACGAAATGGATCGATTCATCAAAATCCGTCTCACTTGACAGGAAAGGAATATGAACGTATATATTGAACACTTACCGGGGTGGCGGTGTAGCCGACCTCGAAGCCGAGGTCCTTCCCCTCCTCAGGAATCTTGTCCTTGGCCAGCTTGAAGAGCCGTGTCCACATCCCGGCCAGGGAGGAGCGGAAGAAGCTGAGGACGGGTTTGGCATCCCCAGATTTGTGCTCCCACATTGGGGTGGCCCGGAGTTGGAGCGGGAGGATGTGGCGATGGAGCATGACGTTGACCATGTCGGGCAGTTGGAGTTTCTTCTTGAGGTACCACCACTGGATCCTCTTGATCAGTGTCTCCACCTCCTCTGGGTTTCCCCAAAGGACGCCCTTCTCCTTCCAGGACTTGAGCTTCCTTGGAGGCCTAGCCGAAAAGGCTGGGACCTCGGTCTGGCCAGCGGCGAGCGGCTCAGTGATGTAGAACCACTTCGCCACTCCTTGACCGTCTCGATGAAGGTGCCGTCGAACCAGGCGCCCCCCTGGTTCTTACTGACCATGGCGCTTCTGCACTCTGCCAAATCGGAGCCGCTGGACTTTGGCTTAACACCGAAGGTCTTCAACCATAGGCCGAAGTGTGGCTCGATGCGGAGGAAGGCCTCGCACATTGTGATGAAAGAGGCGAGGTGGAGGATGGAGTTTGGGGCCATGTGGTGGAAATCAAGACCGTAGTAGAACATGACCCCGCGCACGAACGGTTGCAGCGGGAACCCTAAGCCTCTGATGAGGTGAGGGATGAAGACCACCCGCTCCCCTGGGTTGGGAGTGGGCACCTGCTGGCCGGCGTCGGGGGCACGGGCGGCGACATTGGCAGGGATATACCTCGCGCTCCGCAGCTCTTGGAGCGTGCCCTCCGTCACGATGGAGCCCCCCCAGTGCCCATTGAGGGTATCGGCCATGGCTAAGCGGGAGAGCATGGAGGTGCAGAGGAGGGAGGAGGCAAGATTGGATCTGGGCGCTGGAGCTCGAGGAGGCAGAAGGCAGGGGAAATGGGAGCGTAGCTACAGGCTCTGTTAACTTTTTGCTCTTATAGGCTGCTGAAAGGCCAAGAGTCCCCCTGACCGCGCCGATAAAAACACCACTCTCCTCCTCCAAAGATGCCGTTATACGCATGGGGGGGAAACAAAATCTTGATGATATCCCTGAAAATATGGGCACGATCCCCACCTTGACGGGACGTGCCAGTAAAAGGGCGGCCTCGAACCACGATTTGAGATAGGCAGTAACTGCCTGACCCATCGTGGGTAGCGTCGCTTCGATAAAGTTGTCAGACTATGGGGGACTATTCACACCTGGGTGGCTAGCCTTCAAGGCTAAGTTAACTCATGACCCCGGATGGGGAGAGAACCCTGCTGAATCTCGTCTACAAGAAACCACTCCTTAGAAGGGCAGCTAAGAGATCTGGAATTCCGAAGGGGAACTCGTCTGTCAAGCCAAGGACTTCGGATCCGAAGTTACCACCATTGAAGAGATCATCCTCGGCGTAGAAGACCAATTCGGGGGCTACTGACGGTGTCCTGGACTAGGGGGTACCAACCGAGTCGGCCCATATTCCTCAGGCTGGGACATTGCGCCCTCATTCTTATCAAGATGGACTCCGGAAGATGTGGGCGAGAAGGAAGAACAAGATTATATCTGCCGAAGACTTGACGTATACTCCAAGACTTCTCCTGTTGCCTCCTCGCCTAGATACCAACCTTTGTAACCCTAGATACCCTATCCGACGTGTATATAAGCCGAAGGGTTTAGCTCTTAGAGGGGACCTCAACGCAATCTCATTCACCTAGCCTTAGGACTAGATCATATGATCTCGAGGTAGATCAACTCTGTATTTGATACTTCTCAATCAATATAAACAAGAGCAGGACGTAGGGTTTTATCTTCATTAAGAGGGACCGAACCTGGGTAAACATGGTCTCCCCATTCCTATTACCATCTATCCGAGATCCACGGCTCGGGACCCCCTACCCCGAGGTCTACCGGTTTTTACACCGACACATGTGTTGCAACTAGCCACCTCCACTCACCGCCGGTTGCGTGATCGGACCTAGCAGTCCGCCGCACGATGTTCCTCCTTCATGCGCGGATACCATTAGAGGCGGTGCACTTGCGCCACTCCGGCGAACCTATTCGTGGGAGATCGACGAGGAGGAGATGACTTCGGAGACGCGCTACCTCAACTCTACTTCCGCTGCATGGCACTACGCGTCTAGTGATAATGATCTGTGATCCACCTCCCTTAGCATGTTCTTGGATGTTCTGCGGGTAGGAAATTTTAATTTGCAGTCGACGCACCCTACCGTAGAACCCAACCGTTTTGTGTGGTTGTTCTTCGGTTTAAAACAATTTGTGCTCATTGTTTTCTTATTGTTATGTAGAAAGGTTGCAACTTTTGGTTTTGGAAAGAAAGAAACATTTATATATTGATCAAGAGAGGTCTATTGAATGTTGGTGCACTAGTTGCTAGAGATGAGATTACACAATGTCCAAGTTTGAGCATGCAGAGAAGAAACAAGTGTGCAAGCTAGAGAAGTCAACAGAGAAGAGAAAAATGCTAACAATGAACATAAGGAGATGGAGAAAGTATTAATTGGACATGTAGGAGCAGTCAAGGAAGTTGTATTTCTATTGAAGTGTGTAATTTTTCTTGTCGTTTTGTTTGGATTAGTTCTCCTAGTGAAGAAATGGTTTACCCAAATGTATTTTATATACATGCTAAACCTATTATCTGTTTGCTTGTTCCTCTTTTAGAATGCTGACAGAATGTTGAGAAAGTCTCCCGACGATAATGAGATAACCCCATTAGTCTCCAATAAAGCTAATAGAATGTTGGGAAAGTCTCCCGAAGATAGTGAGATAACCCCATTAGTCTCCAATAAAGCTAATAATGCAGATAAGGCAAACTATATTCAAGATACTGAGATAACACCAAAGTCATGTCTTGATGTATTGTTTGAGATACTGGCCACTATCACTGGCACAAGCTCTTCAAAGTCGCTGTCTGAATCAGTTCGGCTTCTCCAGTCTCAACTCCAGGCTGAAAGACATTGTTCTGCCGTGCTCCGACAAGAAGTCGAATCACTAAGGAACAACCTAGAGAAATTAGATGCACACTTTCTCACGCAACAACAAGAGTTGGAGAATTTTAGAACCAAACAAGGGAATGTTTATCGGCTTGCTAAGCTGCTTGGCGGCATGGTGGATACCCGGGATAACATTTATTAATCTATACTAAAGTGATTTTAGTTCTCTGGACTTGTTTTGCTGCCCCGTTTATTGCACTGGTGGCAATGCCTAGTGTGTGTAATGTGTTGTTTTCTTGCGTTTATTTTTGCTGGTGGCAAACTTTGATCCCAGTGAATGTAATATGTGTAATTTCCTAGTGTAAAGTGCTTGTTTATGTTTAATTACTATAGGTTGATTCATGCAATCCGCTAATGGACGGAGCGTCCCATCAGCCATTAATGTGCTATAATAATCATGGGCCACAAACGGGCCGAAGGAACATTAGAACAAAAACGGGTCAGAAGACAACATGGGCCGCAAATGGGCCAAATAACCTCGTACCACAAAAGGGCCAAAATACAACATGGGTCTCAAATGGGCTGAAAGCACAACGGTCCATGAATGGACCCAAAGACATAACAGGCTGTTAACAGACCGAAAGACATCACAAGCTTGAAATGGCCCATAGACATGACGGGTCGTTAATGTGCCGAAAGTAATCAAGGACCGAAAATGATCCAAAGACATCATAGGTCGTTAACGGGCCAAGACACCATGGGTTGAAATGGCCCAAAGACAGAACATGCCGTTAGCAGACCAAAAGTCACCAAGGACCGGAAATGGATCAAAGGCAACACGGGCTGTCAACGAACTGAAGGACACCACAGGATGAAAATGGTCCAAAGGCACCATGGACTGTCATTGGGTTGAAAGTCACTATGTGTTCTAGATGGGCTAGAGACACAACTGGCTACATATTGACCGAAAGACGTCACAGGCCACACATGGGCGGAAAGTATCAATGGGTTGCAACCATATTGGATGGTCTACGTGTTGGTAATGGGCTAAATTTAGACAGTTCCTAACAAGCCATGTGGACCCGAGGCATAAATGGGTTATATGCAAGCTTGTCATTAAAGGGCCTTCCATGCGCCAAATCTACTAGGTTTTGATTAAGACCCATGGGCTTTAACCAGGCCTTTGATGGGCTGTCTTTTTTTATCTAAACGTGCCTATATTGGGCCTTGCCACATGTCATTATTTAAATGGCGCACGTGGTCCATTGGAAGGACAACACTTGTTTCAATGAATAGCTGATGTGTGGCTTTGTTGGCGAATAACATCACGTGGAGGATCATGAATGGTCGACGTCGTTAATAGGTATTGGATCCGAAACCCGCATCTGATAGCTTAACAACAACCCATTATGGTGGCTACCATGTGTCGATTTCCCTTGACTAAACAATTCAATGACTCACCATTTTCTTTCAAAAAGTGATTAGTCATGGAACACAACTACGACATCACAAGTATGACTATCTTGATTCTGTCACAAAAATGTCATGGATGTACATGGGTGACATAAAACATGACCTACTATGACAAACACGTACCATCACGGATGTGTCTTTTTTGTAGTGATAATAATTTCCATATGAGTTTTGATTTGAGGATATGGCCTAGCATAGTTTTTTTTCCCAAAAGTATTATTATTAAAAAAATTGTTGCAATGAAGTTCATATCAATTTGATCATTATTTTGTTTAACAAGTGAATCCATATAAATCTTCTTTGGAACACTTGGAACATGTTTGGAAGCAAGCATAGACATAATAATATCAACATTTTCATTCAAGCAAGAGATATCATCAACATAATTTACCTTCTTACCAACTGGAATTCATTGATTGTACAAATGGGCATAATTTTCCATCATCTCATCAAATAACTTGGTAGCTCTTCTGAAAGTGGTTGTCAAGAAGGTCCTAACCGCAACAAAGTCTGACAGATTCTCGACATAAAGTTAAGACCAACATAGAAAGTTTGTAGTATCATCAACTTACATAGACCATGTGTAGGACAATCTTTAGTCATAGTTTTCGTTATTTCCCAAGCTTGGGCAGTAGGCTCATGCTCAAGTTGTTTGAAATTCATGATAAGATTTTGTATGATTTTCGCAGGAGTATAATATTTTGCAATGAAATCATCTTTACATTTCTTAGATAAAGATAACAACCATTCTTTAGCTCTAGCTCTTCATGAAAATGAAAAGGTTTTAACTCGACAATATCAACTACTAACTCTTTATATTTTTTATATCACGTAATTCAACAAAATTATTCAACTGAGGGGCGCCATCTTCATTGTAATAACCAGGGAATTGATCTTTCATCACCAAAATTAGTAAAGCAGGGCTGATTTCATAAGATTTAGCCTTATTAGTTGGTGGAGCAATATGTGTACTAATGAAATCATCATTATTTGTACTTTAAAAGTCATAAAGCTTGGTGTTTTGAGTTGAAGTAGACATGATAGCAGGCCAAAAACAAAAGTGACTACTTGCTGGAATTCAAATCTTTTGTGGTGTTTGAGTTTTCTGAGTGCAGAAAAGCGAACTAAAGACAAACAAAAAGTAACTGAGCAAAATAAATAGCAAGGAAGTTTTGTGTATAGGACCTATGACTTGTAATGAGTACTCCCCGACAACGGCGCCATTAATATTTCCCGCATTGAATTATCCTTGTAGGGAATTGTTAAGCCCTAAAGTGCAAGGGTTTGTAGTAAGCAATAGATTTTTCCTCAATGAAGAACCAAGGTAATCCATCCATGGTGTATTCCAAGATGAGTCAATGGTCAATACCTGCACACAGTAAAGATATTTTTCTTGGTCCTCGACATACATGAGGTTGTCAATCTCACTAACTTTGCTAGTTACAAGGATAAGTGTATCATATGTGTGGAATTGATTTGTAAAGCAAAAAAACTAAAGCATTTCAGATTGCAAAAAAGAATAGCAAACGGAACGAGGCCATAATTATGAGTAATAAAGGACCGGGCTCCATAACTTCACTACTCGTATATCTCCAAAAAACATAGCATATGTGTGATGAACAAATTACAGTTGCATATTAATTAAATTATTGTTTTTTAATTGATTATACATGTCATGATTGCAAATAAGAATTGTGTTCTTGTATCCATATACCATTTTCCAATTGCATATATCGCTAATACTCCACTCGAGACAGCTATCCGACATGCATCTCTAAGTATTAAGTAAAAGATCGAACATTATATTAAGCAAAGTGACATAATGTTCATAGTATATTCTCTCTACCTCCAGCTCATTGATGACCCACAAGTATAGGGGATCAATCATAGTCCTTTCGATAAGTAAGAGTGTCGAACCCAACGAGGAGCAGAAGGAAATGATAAGTGGTTTTCAGAAAGGTATTCTCTGCAAGTGCTGTAAGTAACAGTAATAGGTAATTTGATAGCAAGATAATTCGTAACAAGTAACAAGTAGCAATAGTAACAAGGGTGCAGAAAGGTGTCCCAATCCTTTTGGTAGAAAAGGACAAGCCGAAAGTACTTCTTACAGTGAGCAAAGCATTCTCGAGGACACATGGGAATTCTCGTCTAGTCACGTTCATCATGTTTAGTTGATTTGTGTTCACTACTTTGATAATTTGATATGTGGGTGGACCGGTGCTAGGGTGCTGTTCTTACTTGAACAAACAACCCACTTATGATTACCCCAACTCACAAGCATCCGCAACTACGAAAGAAGAATTAAGATAAATCTAACCATAGCATGAAACATATGGATCTAAATCAGCCCCTTACGGAATAGCACATAAACTAGGGTTTAAGCTTCTGTCACTCTCACAACCCATCATATTCTTACTACTCCCCAATGCCTTCCCCTAGGCCCAAACATGGTGAAATGTCATGTAGTCGACGTTCACACGACACCACTAGAGGAAGAACAACATACATATTAGCAAAATATTGAACGAATACTAACTTCACATGATTACTTATAACAAGACTTCTCCCATGTCCTCAAGAACAAACGGAGCTACTCACAAATCATTTTCATGTTCAAGATCAGAGGAGTACAATATATGATTAAGGATCTGAACATATAATCTTCCACCAAATAAACCAAGCAGCATCAACTACGAGATGTAATCAACACTACTAGCAACCCACAGGTACCAATCTGAGGTTTTGGGACAAAGATTGAATACAAGAGATGAACTAGGTTTTGAGATGAGATGGTGATGGTGAAGATGTTGATGGAAATGAGTCCTCCCACGATGAGAGGAACGTTGGTGGTGTCGATGGTTTCGATTTCCCCCTCCCGGAGGGAAGTATCCCCGAAGAAATCGCTCCGCCAGAGAGCAAAAGTGCTCCTGCCCAGGTTCTGCCTCAAGACGGCGGCGCTTCATCCCGAAAGTCTTCTTCTATTTTTTAGGGCAAATGGCTTCATATAGCGGAAGAAGGGCACCGGAGGGCCTCTGTGGGCCCCACAAGACATCAGGGTGCGCCCTGGGTGAGTAGGCGCGCCCTGTTGCCTTGTGGGCAACTGGTGGCCCCCTCTGGTGGATCTTCATTGAAGTATTTTTTATTTATTCAATATAAAATCTTCATGAAATTTTAGGTCATTTGGAGCTCCGGAGAATAGCTATCTCTGATGTAGCTCTTTTGGGTCCAGAATTCCAGCTGTCGGCAATCTCCTTCTTCATGTAGATCTTGCATATTAAGAGAGAAAAGGCATTAGAATTGCATCGTAAAGTGAAATATTACTCAAAAACACTATAAATAACAGTAGGAAAACATGATGCAAAATGGACGTATCAACACCCCCAAGCTTAGACCTCGCTTGTCCCGAAGTGAATGCCAAACTCGATAATCATGATCACATGTTTAGAGAGAGAGAGGTGTCGATAAAACAAAATACGGACATAGAGGCTTCATGATTATTATTATAACAGCAACTATTCATCATAAACCTTCTCATGTTCAAGTAATAATTCATCCACAATGTCAAAGTATAAACAATAAACTTTCTTGAAAACTAGCAAACTATGTTCTTAGTCATTGAAACAATTACAATTCATCATATTTCCACGAAGAGTCTATGTAGGAGCTTTTGGTTTAGCAAATTCCACATACTCAACTATCATATAGTCTTCCATGATTGCTGACACTCAAAGCATATTTTCAGAACAAACGTTTCAGTCAGACACATAGGAAGATGGGGGTTTTGTGTTTCACCGCCCAACTTATTTACCTCAGGGATAATGTCAACAATAATAATTCATGATTATTTATATCCAACTGGATATATGTGCCTGGATCTTTCCCCACGACATGTAGCTTGCCAAGTAGAGAATAATTGAGGTTGGAATAAATGATGAATGCTTGACTCTTGCATAAAAGTAAAAACTGAAAAGTAAAAGATAAGCTCTTCGCAGAGGGAAGCAGAGGTTGTCATGCGCTTTTTCATTTGGATGTGCAAGTTCTTAATGCAAAGGAACATCACTTTATATTGCCCCTTGTGATGGCAACCTTTACTATGCAATCTGTCGCTTTTATTTCTTTACCATCACAAGTTCGTAAAAAGCTTATTTTCCTTTACAATAAGAGATCGTACTTATTTAGGAGCAATTTTTATTGCCTTTTGCACCGATGACAACTTACTTGAGGGATCTTATTCAATCCATAGGTAGATATGTTGGACTCTCATGGCAAGAAACTGGGTTCAGGGGTTTTGGATGCACAAGTAGTATCTCTAGTTAGTGCGAAGTTTTGGCTAGCAAAAGATTATGAGCAAGCACCAGATGTTAGAGGATCCATGACAATATAACTTCTATGTGAATATAAACAAACATGACCCATTACGTTGTCTTCCTTGTCCAACATCAGCTATTTGATCAAACTTGAAAATAATTAATGGGGGATCACAATAATAAAAGATGTCCAAGATAGTGTATCTATATGTGAAACTTCTCTTCCTTTATTATTCTTTCATGAATTGCATCAATGACCAATACTATGTTTGCTATCTCCCAGTAAATTTAATTACTCCCCATGTGTCGTGGTTTTGTCACGGCAGATGTCCTCGTGAAAGGACTTAGTCGTGAGGCCATCGCAACTAGGTAGTACCTTGAACGGGGTTGATCGGAAACGAGAAGACACGAGTTTTACCCAGGTTCGGCCCCTCGCGGTGGAGGTAAAAGCCTACATCCTGCTTGATTGATATTGATGATCATAGTCTCGATTACAAGGGTGCTATTTCCCTGACTCTGTCTCGAGAGCTATCAAAACGTCTGTCTTGAGACTTATCTGTCTATCTTGACCTCTAAAAACTTGTCCCTCTTGGGGTGCCCTGCCCCTCCTTATATAAGTTGAAGGGGCGGCTTACATGTAGAGTCCTAGTAGGACTTTGGACTTAATCTATTCTGGCTTCTTATCACGGGCCTCTTACCGCGGGCGACTCACCGCGGCCTTCTTATCTTGGGCTTCTCATCTTGTATTTTGACTCTTTCTTGACGGAACCTCACCGGGTCCTGTAGCAGGACGGGTTAACTTCAGGCCGGACACTGTAGCAGTCCGGGTTAACTTCAGGCCTGGCACTGTAGCAGACCGGGTTAATATCAGGCCTGGCACTGTAACAGGCCGGGTTAACTTCAGGCCTGGCACTGTAGCAGACCGGGTTAACATCAGGACTGGCACTGTAGCTGTCCGGGTTAACTTCAGGCCTGGCACTGTAGCAGCCAGGTTAACATCAGGCCGGGTCTCATCTTCAGGACTCATCTCTGGGACTCATCATAGCAGAAATGACTTACCCTCAGGGCGACTTAAGCCCAGAGATGACTTAACCCTACGGGCGACTTAACTTTATGAGCCAGGTCTAGCCGCGGGTAATTCCCCCGACATTAGCCCCCAGATTAGCTTGGATTTATTCATGCTAAGCTCTTGAGTTTCTGTCATATCAACATGTTGACGCCGTTTCCATGCAGCAAAAAATAACCCTTATGATATTTTTGAGTTATCTTCAAATGCCTTGGCTTGATAAAAAGAAAATCCGTTTGATGTTGTGCCAACTTTCAATGCTTCAGACTTTTGATGAAAAATGAATAAAAAATCCGTATGATGTTGAGCTGACTTGTCTGAATAGCTTGGAGGAGATAATCTGTATCCCCCAAGTCTTAAGAGTAGAGCAAAGTGATAGCTTAAGACTTGCTTAAATATAAATGTTGCAACTTTGGAAAAAAATCCGGGTTATCCGTGAGAAAAATCCGGGTTATCCGTCTGAGTCTTCAATCATGAACTGAAAATTTTGCACTTCACATGTGTAGCCCCCAAGGGCCGGCTTATCAGTATATGATGGGCCGGGTCTTCAACTTGGACCTTTTGATCTATTGAAACAACTGATTGTTGTAGCCCCCCAAGTGCCGGGTCGTTTGCTTGCAGCGACTTGGGACTTACATGTACTCCTTTTGAAAAGAACATCATATGATGTAGCCCCCAAGCTTCGGGTCACTATTAAGGCTTGTGTACTTTGAATTTTTGACTGGAGCAATTGGTAGCCCCCAAGGGCCGGCTCATCATTATGTGATGGGCCGGGTCTTCAATGAGACTAGTAAAAAATGACCATGCATTAGCCCCCAAGTGCCGTGGTGCATGCTTGCAGTGACATGGGACTTTCATACTTGATGTAATCTTGATTTGAATAATGTAGCCCCCAAGGGCCGGGTCGTGTGCCTGCGGTGACTCGGGACTTTTTCTTCCATTGTAGAATAAAATCATATCCACTCTGTGATGCCTTTGTGATGAAAGAAATCCTTGGCCTTGGTTGCAGTGCAACCCGGCAAATATGTTTGAGAAAATCCATAAGTGTTGTAGTCTTCCACAAAGCACATGTTGAATAACCAAAAACCCGGTCAATTAAATGACCAGGTATTATATATGACCCGGCTGGAATTGTACCCCGGGAAAATAGGAGAATTGATATCTCAATCATTTAATACTGGTTATGATAAACCATGATGAAGATCCAGCCATTTTGGCTATTAAAGATTTGTTTGTTTCTGCAGAGTTACAATGTAACCCGGTTTGAAAACCGGCTCCTGCAACATAAACAAATATGTTCATGCATATATGATGCATTGTATGATGATGTAATGATGATGCAATGTATGACGATGTATGCGTATGTTATTAGAGTATAAAAAACGTCAGCTTTCGAGGCACGACAATTTAGACCGGCTTTCGAGGCTCGTGTCTTGCTTCAATGAAGCTGGCGTGATAGCCCATGGTTTATCCTCGCTCTCTGTAAGCCGGCTCTCACGTGACATAACCGATGTTTTAACCAAGACAAGTTCAGGGTCATAAAGATGATTGACTTGTCAAGAGTACACCGGGTCACCTAAGCGGAGTAGCAACAAGCAAACAGGCAGGTTTAACCAAGATAATGTGGCATTTATTGCCAGGTCAATAGGGTGAGAAAGCTAAACTCGGTGAGTTGGAAGCCCCCAAGTGACCATAATTGAGCGGGATACCTATGTTTAGACTGCGCATCATGGCGACTAGTCTTCTTTGGTAACCCTGTTATATGTTTTGCCAAGAAGGCAGGATACCTATGTTTGAACTGTGCATCATGGCAACTAGTCCTCTTTGGCAACCTTTAATTTTTCGCCACTGAGGCAACAGCCCCCAGGTCTGGGTTGTCTTCCTCGCAATGACTGGGGTTCTTGAATTTGTGAAAACCGACCAAATCTGACGAGTCATGTCTGTGTAGCCCCCGAGTCTTAAGATGACTCAAGGAGTCGTCTTGAGATTCTTCATACTTGGCCGTAGCATAAACCGGCATATAGTTGACAGCTGATAGCTGAAATTTATTAAAGCCAAAAGCGTGTGGCGAGTTGATGATCTTCGTGATGCTTGTTGTATGTCCTGAGCATTGATAACGCGATGTGAATCCGCGGAAGGTTGAGGTCGACCGTGGCGGGTCATAGATGATCCCGTATAAGTCGTGTTAGTAATCCGGCTGATGGTTTGTCCCGGCTGTTTGTTGAAGTTAACCAAAACGCAACGGCGGCAACTTGTGCGCCTGTCCATTGAGCCATCCGGTGCAGGCGAAGGCCGATTTATTTGCTTCAGAGTTTGTTGAAGTAGACCGGGCCACAAGGGCGACGGCGTCCGTTTGAGCAGTTCGTGCAGACGGGCGCGGATCCGGTGTGTTGATGTAGATATGGGATTCGGCCGCAGCATTGGAAACCGGTGCGGACGCCCGAGTCAGCCGCGCTGTTGTAAGCCGATGTGGACGCGCGAGTCGGCCGCGGTGGTATAAGCCGGCGCTAGCGCATAAGTCGGCCGTGGGTTGGTGAAGACTGAACCGCAGAGGCGGCGGCTTGCATACACGTTCGTCGAGCAGTGCGGCACGGTCAGATGCTGGCGCATGATAACTTTTGGCGCGAGCTCTGTATCCATGGCACGACGATCGCCTTTGCAGTGAACAATTGTCCTGCATAAAAATATCGCAAGCCAGAGTAATGGTTCTTAACGAAAATAATATGTGCTATGAAAATAGACTGGACAGATATCACCTGGTATTTTTTTTGTCGGGTAGCTGGACGGCTGACGGGACTTGAACCAGCCAGCTTGTGGTGCAGCGGCAGTCAACCCTACACGACGTAATTGCGGAGTTGTGGGAGTCGCCAGCTTGAGCAATGGACGAATCGTCGATGAGGCGGCTATCGGGAAGTGGAGCAGTGGTTCGCATCATCCCCCCCTTTTTTTTGCAGCCGGTTTTCACATGGGCACCCGACCACTTTTCTCTCTTCTCTTTTTTTTTCTTCTCTTCAAGCGCCCGGCCGTAGCGGTTGGGGAGCGGGTAGAGCCGGAGGGCTGGGCGGCTCGGAGGGCTCGACGCGCGGGAGAGCCGTGGCACGCGCGAGACGGAGGCGGAGTCCGGCGGCTCGAGGCAGGCGGCGGCTCGCTGGCAGCCAGGCGGGGCCGCGGGAGTCGCGGTGAGCCACGGCGGAGGGGCGGACCGGCGAGCCACGGGGACGGCTAAGGCAGGCGGCTCAGCGGGGCGACCCGGTAAGGCGGGCCCGAGAGGTGAAGGCGCGGCTATAAGTAGCCGAGGCCGCGGGAGTGGAGGCAGGCTGCAGCAACGGAGGCCGCGGCTGTGAAAGCGGCGACTTGAGGCAAGCGGCTTGGCGCGGCTGTGGCTAAGGCAAACCGCAGGGGCGGAGACCGGCGGAGGCGGCTCAAGGCGGGCCCTGCGGAGACCGGCGGAGGCGGCGAGGTTGGAGACGAAGCCGGACGGCTCGGAGGCGAGCCACTGCGGGGGCCACGACTCGGCGGCGGAGACCGAGGCAAAGGAGCGAGGCCGAGGCGTCTCGGTGCCACGTCAACATGAAGCAGAGGCGGAGGCTAGCGAGCGGAAACATGGCGGCTCGGAGACGGCGACTCGGGGCCACCGCGTATGCCTGCCAGGTTGAGGGGTTGCTGGGCTTCAGGCGAGGTGAAGACGGCTCGCGGCGCTTCTCTGTTCGGGCGCTACAGGGGAGGCCCGTGGCGGCTTGAGGGCGAGGCCGACCTGGCGCGGCCGTGGCCGGGGAGGCAAGGCGCGTGGAGGCGGCTCGAAGCGCACCACGGCGGCGGCGAGTCGTCGAGGTGGCGGAGGTAGGCCGCTTCGGCAGGTCGACGAGGTGGGCGGCTTGGCGGAGGCGGTGGCTCGACGCGGGCCACAGTGGCAGATTGAGGCAGCCAGACAGAGGGGCGGACCGGCGAGCCACGGTGGAGGGGCGGACCAGTGAAGCCGGGCAGTCGGGGCGGACGGCGCAGCCCGGTGGCAAGCCGGCACGGGCCGACACGTGGTCGGACCTGGCAGGGCAGCCGGAGCAGAGCCGGCGCGGAGGGGGCTCGGCGGAGCGGGGCGCGCGGCGAGCGGGAGCAGGGCAGTCTCGCAGGTGGCGAGTCTCCGGCACGGCGGGTCGACGACGCAGGGCCGTCGGGATGAGGTGAGCACTGCGGCGGCTTGAAGGCGCGAAGGCCGTCATGGCGGCTCGCCGCAGAGGCTGCACGAGGCCGGGGCGGATCGTGGCGCAGTCGCCGGGGCGTGGGTAGCCGGCAGGTGAAGAGCAGCCGGCCACGGGAGGAGCCGCGACCCAGCGTGGCGGAGACGAAGGGCGGGCGGAGACAGCCGGAACCAGCCACGGCGGTTGAGGCGGATCCGCGGGGCCGGCTCGGTGACGGCGGCTCGAAAACGGCCACGGCGGAGGTGGCGTGGGTCCGGCCACAACGAAGGTGGCGCAGGGCCGGGGCGGCTCACAGAGGCGACAACGTCGCGCCAGAGCAGTCCGGCGGGGCGACTTGAGGCGGCGTAGGACCGCGGCATGTTGACGAGGCGGGGCTCCGGTTTTCTTCTTTCTTTCTTTTTTATTGGTTTTTCTTTCTCCTGTGTTGTGGCACCGTTGATTGGACCTTGTTTCCCATTGACGATGGCGTGCCTGTGGGCGTTGGTACGGCGGGTTACCGCCGTTTTTTGATGAAGATCAGATCAATTGAAATTTGAATCCGGCTGATCACGAGCTTCTCGATCCATGAGAGAAGATCCCTCCAAGAACAAAAACCACCGTGCGTGGCCCCATGGTGGGCGCCAACTGTCGTGGTTTTGTCACGGCAGATGTCCTCGTGAAAGGACTTAGTCGTGAGGCCATCGCAACTAGGTAGTAGCTTGAACGGGGTTGATCGGAAACGAGAAGACACGAGTTTTACCCAGGTTCGGCCCCTCGCGGTGGAGGTAAAAGCCTACATCCTGCTTGATTGATATTGATGATCATAGTCTCGATTACAAGGGTGATATTTCCCTGACTCTGTCTCGAGAGCTTTCAAAACGTCTGTCTTGAAACTTATCTGTCTATCTTGACCTCTAAAAACTTGTCCCTCTTGGGGTGCCCTGCCCCTCCTTATATAAGTTGAAGGGCGGCTTACATGTAGAGTCCTAGTAGGACTTTGGACTTAATCTATTCTGGCTTCTTATCACGGGCCTCTTACCGCGGGCGACTCACCGTGGCCTTCTTATCTTGGGCTTCTCATCTTGTATTTTGACTCTTTCTTGACGGAACCTCACCGGGTCCTGTAGCAGGACGGGTTAACTTCAGGCCGGGCACTGTAGCAGGACGGGTTAACTTCAGGACTGATACTGTAGCAGGCCGGGTTAACTTCAGCCCTGGCACTGTAGCAGACCGGGTTAACTTCAGGCCTGGCACTGTAGCAGGCCGGGTTAACTTTAGGCCTGGCACTGTAGCAGCCAGGTTAACTTCAGGCCGGGTCTCATCTTCGGGGCTCATCTTCAGGACTCATCTCTGGGACTCATCATAGCAGAAATGACTTACCCTCAGGGCGACTTAAGCCCAGAGATGACTTAACCCTACGGGCGACTTAACGTCATGAGCCGGGTCTAGCCGCGGGTAATTCCCCCGACACCATGGGATTAGCATATGATCTTTTATTATTCATTGCTAAGATTGAAACAAGAAAGTAGAATAAGACTCAAACTACTCTTTATTATATAGCTCTCACACACGATTACATAGATGGATAGATCACGAAACAAGCGCTCGAAAACTACTTCATGCTAATACTTTATTCTTCTAAATCACGAAATAACTAAGGATTGAACTAAAATAGATAATGATAATAAAAGTGATGGTGATACGATACCGGGGCACCTCCCCCAAGCTTGGAACAAGCCAAGGGTGGTGCCCATACTCGTGTACTCAAGTTTCCTTCTTCAGTGATGGTGGTGATGAAGTAGTGGGCTTGTCCCTTATGATGTTTAGCAAGATCTCCCTTAAGTTCCAAATTTCTCAAAGCACCTGCTGAATCATCGCATCATTCTTTTGAACTTCGGCCATTATGTGCTTGTTTTCAGGGCCCCAAGGATTTTTTTCCTGCATCACTTTCACTTGGACGAGAGATGTCCCAATTTGAAGGTATATGCATACGAGAAGTGTTCTCAACCCCGTAATTATGAATCAAATTATGAAAATTATTCCCATGTAACCTGCCTAGGAGCCTCCTTGGAGCAGGCCCCTCTTGTACCTCATGATTCTGTTGATCCCTCATTATCCTCATGGCCTGACCTGAGCTTGGAGTGGTGGAGATGCCAGCGAGGGTGTCTCGATCAGAAGCGGTTGGTTGTACCGACATAGAATCCCCAGAGCCTTCATCCGTCGTGACTTCCCCAATCAGTTCCCTCTCCAGCTCTATCTGCAACAATCAAGCATCGTCCCCCACGTTGTTGTTGGAGGAGCACTTGATGCCAGGGGCTCGAAACCTGACAGAAAAATAGCCCGAAACAAGAACAGAGGAGGAACTTGTGATACGGTGGTCAAAACATCAGGGAATATATATAATGAATTTTTATCTTGCAGAACAAGTATTCGGGAAGAAAACGGAGTCAGGAAAGTGCACAAGGGGCCCACAAGACATCTGGGCGCGCCCTGTTGTCTTGTGGTCTCCTCGTGGACCTTCTCGGCTGTTTCTTATTTTTTGAATATTCCAAAACTGACAGAAAATATTTTTACGGAATTTTTGGAGTCGGTTTACTTACCATATCACATACCTACTCCTTTTTCAGGATTCTGGAGCATTACAGAATGTCTCTTTTAGATGTTCCTCTGGTGTAATTGTTTGAGTAATATTGGTTTCAATGTTAATGGGGGTACCTGCAATATAATGTTTAATTCTTTGCCCATTAACCACCTTTGGAGTAGTCCCATCGACGTTATTGATCTTGATGGCTCCAGAATGATAAACCTCGTCGACGATGTATGGCTCTTCCCATTTGGAAAGAAGCTTGCCTGCAAAACGTCTTAAATGAGAATTATAAATAGAACTTGATCACCGATATTAAATTCTCATTTTTGGATTCTTATATCATGCCATCTTTTAACCTTTTCTTTAAATAACTTGGCATTTTCATAAGCTTGCGTTCTCCACTCATCCAGAGAGCTAATATCAAATAACCTCTTTTCACCGGCAAGTTTAAAATCATAATTGAGTTCTTTAATTGCCCAATAAGCTTTATGTTCTATCTCGAGAGGTAAATGACATGCTTTTCCATAGACCATCTTATACGTGACATACCCATGGGATTTTTATAAGTAGTTATGTATGCCCATAGTGCATCATCAAGTTTCTTAGACTAGTTCTTTCTAGATCTGTTAACAATCTTTTGCAAGATTAATTTTATTTCCCTATTACTCAATTCTACTTGCCCACTAGACTGAGGATGGTAAGGTGATGCAATTCTATGATTCACATCATATTTAGCCAAGATTTTATGGAATGCACCATTAATATAATGTGAACCACCATCAGTCATCAAATATCTCGGAACTCCAAACCTTGGAAAGATAACCTCTTTAAGCGTTTTAATAGATGTGTTATGATCAACACTACTGGTTGGAATAGCTACTACCCATTTAGTAACATAATCAACAACAACTAAAATATGAGTGTATCCATTAGAGGAAGGAAAAGGTCCCATATAATCAAAGCCCCAAACATCAAATGGTTCAATAACAAGTGAATAATTCATAGGCATTTCTTGACATCTACCAATATTACCAATTCTTTGACAGTCATCACAAGAGAGGACAAACTTACGTGCATCCTTGAAGAGAGTAGGCCAGTAAAAACCAGATTGCAATACCTTATGTGGAGTTCTATCTCGTGCATGATGCCCTCCGTAGGCCTCGGAGTGACACTTCCGTAGGATTTGTTCCTGTTCATGCTCAGGTACACAACGTCTGTCTACTCCTTCTCTATATAGATGTGGGTCATCCCAGAAGTAATGTCTTAAATCAAAGAAGAACTTTTTATTTTTTTGATAGGTGTAACTAGGTGGTATATATTTAGCAACAATGAAATTAGCATAGTCTGCTTACCATGGATTATTGCGAGAAGTAGAAGCATTTATAACAGCTGATTGTTCATCAGGAAAACTATCATCAATAGGCAGTGGGTCATCAAGAACATTTTCCATTCTAGACAAGTTATCTGCTACAGGATTTTCAGCTCCTTTTCTATCAACAATATGCAAATCAAATTCTTGTAATAAAAGAACCCACTTAATCAGTCTAGGCTTAGCATCTTTCTTTTCCATAAGATATTTAATAGCAGCATGGTCAGTGTGAATAGTAACTTTAGAATCAACGATATAAGGTCTGAATTTATCACATGCAAACACAACTGCTAAAAACTCTTTCTCAGTAGTAGCATAATTTCTTTGAGCACCATCCAAGGTCTTACTAGCATAATGAATAACATTTAGTTTCTTATCAACTCTTTGACCTAGAACAACACCAATAGCTTAATCGCTAGCATCACACATGATTTCAAAAGGGTAAGTTCCAATCAGGTGGTTGAACAATAGGTGCAGATATTAGAGCATTCTTAAGTATTTCAAAGGCTTCCACACAACCATCATCAAAAACAAATGGGACATCTTTTTGTAGGAGATTAGTAAGAGGCCTTGAAATTTTGGAGAAGTCCTTAATAAATCTTCTATAGCAACGAGCATGACCTAGGAAACTTCTTATACCTTTGATATCTTTAGGACATGACACTTCCTCAATTACATCAACTTTAGCTTTATCTACCTCAATACCTCTTTCAAAAATTTTATGTCCAAGGACTATACCTTCATTCACCATAAAGTGGCACTTCTCCCAGTTCAAGACAAGAATAGTCTCCTCACATCTCTGGAAAATTTTGTCAAGATTGCTCAAGCAGTCATCAAAAGAAGTTCCGTAAACGGAAAAATCATCCATGAATACCTCAGCAATTTTCTCACAAAAATCAGAGAATATAGCAGTCATACATCTTTGAAAGGTAGTAGGTGCATTACATAAACCAAAAGGAAGATGTCTATAAGCATAAGTTCCATAAGGACAAGTAAAAGTAGTTTTCTCTTGATCTTCTTGTGATACAGGTATTTGAGAAAAACCAGAATATCCATCTAGAAAGCAGAAGTGTGTATGCTTAGACAATCTTTCTAACATTTGATCAATGAAAGGCAGCGGGTAATGATCTTTTCTAGTTGCTTTATTTAATTTTCTGAAGTCAATTACCATCCTATAACCTGTTACAATTCTCTGTGGGATAAGTTCATTTTTATCATTAGGAACGACAGTTATGCCTCCTTTCTTAGGGACACAATGAACATGACTTACCCATTGATGACCCACAAGTATAGGGAATCAATCGTTGTCCTTTCAATAAGTAAGAGTGTCGAACCCAACGAGGAGCAGAAGGAAATGACAAGTGGTTTTCAGCAAGGTATTTTCTACAAGCACTGAAATTATCGGTAACGAGTAGTTTGATAGCAAGATAATTTGTAACAAGTGACAAGTAGCTGTAGTAACAAAGAGTGCAGCAAGGTAGCCCAATCCTTTTTGTAGCAAAGGACAGGCCGGAATGATCTCTTATAATAAGCAAGTGTTCTCGAGGAGACATGGGAATTTCATCTAGTCACTTTCATCATGTTTGTTTGATTCGCGTTCGCTACTTTGATAATTTGATATGTGGGTGGACCGGTGCTTGGGTGCTGTTCTTACTTGAACAAACCACCCACTTATGATTAACCCCTCTCGCAAGCATCCGCAACTATGAAAGAAGAATTAAGATAACTCTAACCATAGCATTAAACATATGGATCCAAATCAGCCCCTTACGGAATAGCGCATAAACTAGGGTTTAAGCTTCTGTCACTCTAGCAACCCATCATCTAATTACTACTCCACAATGCATTCCCTTAGGCCCAAAGATGGTGAAGTGTCATGTAGTCGACGTTCACACGACACCACTAAGAGAATCAACAACATACATATCATCAAAATATCGAACGAATACCAAATTCACATGATTACTTATGACAAGACTTCTCCCATGTCCTCAAGAACAAAAGTAACTACTCACAAATCATGTTCATGTCCAAGATCAGAGGGGTATTGAATAGCATAATGGATCTGAACATATAATCTTCCACCAAATAAACCAACTAGCATCAACTACAAGATGTAATCAACACTACTAGCAACCCACAGGTACCAATCTGAGGTTTTGAGACAAAGATTGAATACAAGAGATGAACTAGGGTTTGAGATGAGATGGTGCTGTTGAAGATGTTGATGAAGATTGGTCCTCCCATGATGAGCGGATCATTGGTGATGTCGATGGCTTCGATTTCCCCCTCCCGGAGGGAAGTATCCCCGGCGGAATCGCTCCGCCGGAGAGCAAAAGTGCTCCTGCCCAAGTTCCGCCTTGAGACGACGGAGCTCCATCCCAAAAGTCTTCTCCTTAGTTTTTCTAGGGTAAATGGGCTTATATACCAGAAAATGGGCACCGGAGGCTGGCCAGGGGCCCCACAAGCCACCAGGGTGCGCCCGGGGGGTGGGGGGGTGGCGCGCCCTAGTGCCTCGTGGGCACCTGGGTGGCCCCCTGTGGTACTTCTTTCTTCCAGTATTTTTTATTTATTCCAAAATAAATCTCCGTGAAATTTCAGCTCATTTGGAGATGTGCAGAATAGGTATCTCTGACATAGCTTTTTCAGGTCCAGAATTCCAGCTGCCGGCAATCTCCCTCCTTATGTAAATCTTGCATATTAAGAGAGAAAAGGCATTAGAATTGCTCCACAAAGTGTTATATTGATCAAAAACACTATAAATAACAGTAGGAAAACATGATGCAAAATGGACGTATCAACTCCCCCAAGCTTAGACCTCGCTTGTCCTCAAGCGAAAGCCGATATCGATAATCATGTCCACATGTTTAGAGAGAGAGGTGTCGATAAAAATAAAATGCGGACATAGTAGCATCATGATCATTATTATAACAGCAATATTCATTATCATAGAAATTCTCATGAACAAGTAACAATTCATCACAACAACGAAGTATAAGACATAAACTTACTTGAAAACTAACAAACTATGTTCTCAGTCAACAATGCAATTGCAATTCATCATATTTTCAGGAAGGGTCTCATGTAGGAGCTTTTTAGCAAGTCCACATACTCAACCATCATTTAGTCTTCTATGATTGCTAACACTCACAACATATATATATATGGAGCAAAAAGTTTCAGCCAGACACATAGAAAGATAGGGGCTTATAATTTCGCCTCCCAACTTATTCACCTCAAGGGTAATGTCAACAATAATAACTCATGATCACTCATATCCAACTGCATATATATGACTAGATCTTCCCCACCACATGATGCTTGCAAAAGAGAAAAAATAAAAAGGAATAGAGGAGAACACTATTGACTCTTGCATAAAAAGTAAATACATAAAAGTAAAGGATAGGCCCTTCACAGAGGGAAGCAGAGGTTGTCATGCGCTTTTTGTTGTTGGATACACAAGCTCTTAATGCAAAGGAACGTCACTTTATATTGCCCCTTGTGATAGCAACCTTTATTATGCTGTCTGTCGCTTTTATTTCTTTACCATCACAAGTTCGTACAAAGCTTATTTTACCTTACAATAAAAGTTCATACATATTTAGGAGCAATTTTTATTGCTTTATGCACCGATGACAACTTACTTGAAGGATATTATTCAATCCATAGGTAGATATAGTCACTATAGGAATCAACTGATTTGCCGTCTGCCATGGCAGACGGCAAAGGACCATAAAGCGGACGGCAAAGGTCTTTGCCGTCAGCCGCAGACGGCAAACATGGACGGCATTGTAAGTTACGGTAATGAGCTTCTTTGCCGTCTGTTTTCGCACAGCGGACGACAAAGACATTTGCCGTCAGCTTTCCTGGGCCAGCAGACGGCAAAGAAAGTTGATGGCAAAGGATAGATGTTAGCCACGTTAGGTGGCTAATGGGAGGCTTTGCCGTCTGCCGGCTGACGGCAAATGTGCCCTCCCCTTTGCCGTCTGCTTCATGACGTCATTAGACCCGTCACCCTCCCCGCTCTTTGTCGTCTGCCGCTGCCACTCTTTGCCGTCCGCCACAGACGGCAAACCACACCATCCTTTGCCGTCTGCCACAGACGGCAAAGTGACCAAATGGGTCAGCCCCCAGTGCTCCCAGGTTGCACAGGTTGCTACCACGTGTCCACTTTGCCGTCTGTGGCAGACGGCAAAGAGCCCTTTGCCGTCGGTGGCAGACGGCAAAGAGCCTGCATTGCCTCTTTTTATTCTGTTTTTTCTTATATCCAAGCATTTTCACAGCAAATATATGATATATATATATATATATATATATATATATATATATATTTCACAGGGCAAGTTTCACATCAAACATATGAGATATCCAACACATAAGTTTCATCCATACATACATAGTTCCATCCATACATACATAGCAAGTTCCACATACATAGTTTCATCCATATAGCAAGTTCCACATATGTTCAAAGGTACAAAATCAAAACAGAAAGTAAAAAGAAGCACTCCATCAATGAAAGCTTCCATGAAGTGAATGAAATCTGCAAAATGGGAAATAAGAAAGTTAGAAGAAGAAGACTAGAAGAAGAAGAAGACTAGAAGAAGAAGAAGAAGAAGACTAGAAGAAGAAGAAGAAGAAAGTAAAAAGAAGCACTCCATCAATGCGAGCTTACCAAGGTTATCATGCCATTTATGAGCTAAGTAAGCTAAGTATATGACATTTATGAGCTTACCAAGGTTATCATGCCATTTTTGACCTAAGTAAGCTAAGTATGTGACATTTATGAGCTTAGCAATGTTATCATGTCATTTATGAGCTAAGTAAGCTAAGTATATGACATTTATGAGCTTTGCAAGGTTATCATGCCATTTATGAGCTAAGTAAGCTACTTATGTCATAAATGAACTAAATAAGCTAAGTATAGGTCATTATTGAGCTAACCTAGGTAATTATGCCATTTTTGAGTTAACTAAGCATATTATGCCATTTTTGACATAAGTAAGCTAAGTATAGGTCATTATTGAGCTAACCTAGGTAACTAAGCATATTAGAGCTAACTTAGGTCATTTTGGAGCTAACTTAGGTAAAATGGATCATTTTGGAGCTAAGTAAGCTTATTATGTCATTTTCGACGAAAATAAGCTAAGTATATGACATTTATGAGGTTACCAAGGTTGTTATGCCATTTTTGACCTAAGTAAGCTAATTATGCCATTTTTGACATAAGTAAGCTAAGTATATGTCATTATTGAGAAAACCTAGGTAACTAAGCATATTAGAGCTAACTTAGCATATTAGAGCTAACTTAGGTCATTTTAGAGCTAACTTAGGTAAAATGGATCATTTAAGAGCTAAGTAAGCTTATTATGTCATTTTGGAGGAAAATAAGCTAAGTCTAGGTCATTATGGTAAGCATATTGGAGGAAATAAAGCTAAGTCTAGGTCATTATGCATTTGTTAAGCAAAACAGTAGAGAAAACTTACCGTCATCACGGAGCTGAAGCACCGGGGGTGCTCGTGCCGGTACCACCTGGAGAAGGATCGTGCGATGCTTGTCTGGAGTTACGCTGCACCAAAGATCATTTGCAATGTCTCGTTAGCATGATGATACTGAAATGTTAAGACTAGTAACTAATGACCATTCAAATGAAACTCACCGTGGTCCCCAGAGCAATGACTGGCATTGGCGAAGGGGTCTGACCGGTCTTCTCGCACACAGACTGCGCATTTGGTTTTGACGAGTTAGTCATATTAGTTAGTAATGAAACGAACATTAAGTGCATGATTTGGCTAATATGTAGAAGAAACTTACCACGAGGAGCTCGTACATGGCCCGGTTCGCCATGTCATTCCGTGACCTCTCCTCCTCCAACATTTTGGCCATCCTCTCCTCCAACTCCCGCTCCTTCTCTGCTGCCTGCTGGTCCCTCTCTGCCAGAAGCTCCTTGGTTGCCTCTCTCTCTTTCTGAATAGCAGCCTGCAACATCACTCCTCGTTAGCATTGTAATCATCGAGCAGACGCACACACAATGTAATGGAGAGGAAAGGTATCTGAGTCCGTATAACTAACCTCGATGGCGAGCTCCAGTGGCCGTGGACGAGGCCTTATCTTAGGACAGGAGCTCGTTTGGCGTGACTTGATCTCTGGGAGAGTGCGAGGACAACATATCAGTCCATCTCCAATGGCTATCGAGCCATGGGGCCTCCCACCACCAGATATCATCACCAGCTCTGGATCAATAGGCTGCTGGCTCGGGTTAAAGTCCTCCCCTTTCCTCGCCTTCCCCTCCTCTCTGTACCTCACGAGCTTGTGGTGGGAGGAGATGTTGGTGAAGTTCTCTGGATTATCGAGGTCAGACTCAGAGAATGCCTTGGCCTTCTTGTACTTTGCAGTATGGGCCATGGCATAGAGGTCGTACACCTGTGGCACCTCTGTGTTATTGTGTCGCGCCTAAAAGAGAGGAACAAAGTATTAGTAAATGACGCGGGCTCAGAAACCTGAAGCTAGCATGAAGAATGAATTGCATGAATCAGGAAGCAAAACACATACCCAGTTCCGCCCGAACTGATATAAGTTGGCGCTGCCTTGATGGTGTGGCACACCAACCATTTTGGCACGCCGGTCCTTGGCATTGTTGTGGACGGCTAGCCATTCGTCTGAGCACCACTCATTCACCAACGCCTCCCAACAATCCATCTTATCCGCACACCATCTTGGGGGCACCTAAGTCAGTAAAGAGAAATTTGAGCGCTACGCTTACGAATCAAATCAAGAAAACTTAGTAAAAGGCCTTAAGAATAGGTAATTACCTGCATGTACTGCTCCTTCTTCAGAAACTTTTCGCGGCACGACGGCTTGTCCTTCTTAATACCACACGAGGCGTAGTAGTCTCGAACAGCCTGCGGCCGAGCCTCGTGCCGTAAGTTCTGTAGTAGGCGCTTGCACTCGGCATCGATAACCTATGCCGCGGCCTCCTCGTATCCCTCCTCACACCTGTAGAAGGTCTGCAATCAAACGAGACAACACTGATTAGTACAATAACTAGCTATTGTTGATTTTTAATTGTGTAAAGGATGAATTACCCAAAACTTTCTGTGCACCATCTCGGCCCTCGTGGTGCACAAGACACCGTCGATCCTCTCCTCCGGCGGGGCCGGGGCAGCCAAGTAGTGCTCCCAGCTCAATCCTAGCTGTGAAAGCTGACCCTCACCGGGCAACGTGAAAAACCCCGGGAAGTTTTGCCGGTAAATCACACCAAGGACGGTGTTGGGCCTGCGGACTTCCTTGGCGTGGTGCCAACCCCTGCAATATGACAAGGCCAACGCATTAGATATTTCAAGAAACGTGAAGGCAAAAGGTTAAAAAAAAGTAAATGCACTTACTTCTCCCCATCAGGCCTAATGAACCACCTCTGCTCGCGGGTCGCCAGCACGGGCGGGAGCTGTGTACTACCACGCTGGTAGACGGTGCGCCCCTCAACCACCTCGCCCTCGCTATCAGAAAACCGATCCCCGCCACCATCAGCATGGCCACTCGACTCCGGCCAGGCATCCCATCGGGTCTCCTGAGACGTAGCCTGATCCCTGCCCTCGTCCGGAGTCTCGTGGGACGAAGCCTCTGGGACAGGAGTCTCGTGGGTCGAAGGCTCGTCGACCCGAGGCTCGTGGACCGGAGTCCGCGTAGCCTCCACCTCAGACGGGTCGTCCACTCTAGCAGTCCTGTGCTCGGGTGAATCAGCTGGGGGGGGCGGCGAGGAAGGCGTAGCAGTCTGCCTACCTCTCCCGCGGCCACGTCTAGCTCTACTAGCTCTCTTCTTCCCCCGACCTCCTCTCTCGGTGGGGAACGACGCCGACGAAGAAGCGCCCACCGGTGTCTGCAGACTGTCGATCAACGCTCTCCGGAGAGACGGGGCTGGAATGGAAGTACCCCTCCCACCACGCGCCGACGAAGAAGGAGCCACGGAGCGCTCTCGACCCGTGCCCACCATCTTCCAACACCTGCCATGACAAAGATTAAACGAAATTAGTACAACATAAAAAAATTGAATACCTGACATGAATAATAATATGTATATAATTTAAGTGTATCATCATCATGTATATATCATAAAAATTGAATACCTAACATGAACCTATAATATGTATATAATAAAAATTGAATACCTGACATGAACTATAAATATATATGTATATAATAAAAATTGAATACCTGACATGAACTAATAGAAATCTTGATCGTCTATATATGCTCCGGGATCAATAAATGCATCATCATCATCACTATCTTGGATGACGTGCTCATCGGGTTTAGCGGCATCAACATGTGGAAGGCCTCCTTTATGTAATCAGTCAAGCATTGACAGGTCATCCGCAGCAGTAACCTCTTCTTCTTCCGGCTCTTCTTGTTCCGGCTCAGGGGTGAAGTCGGATTCACCGTCGCTGTCTACTTCAATGTTCTGGGCTGAAGTAGAGCGGTTCTTGAAACATTTTTTGGAAAGACGTGTTTCTTGGAAGAATTCTCCTTCATATGTGTCTGGGTTAATGTGAGGTTCATAATCCTCTTCATTGGGGGGAGGTGGTCTAACACGTGGCGGCACTTCATAAACGACATCCCAACCATTCAGATTTGGATCAGTTTGGCAGGCCCACGGTAGATAGAAAACTTGGGTCGCCTGTTGAGCCGTAATATAGACATCGGGAACATCTAAATGGGTGCTTTGTTTGATTTCGACTAGCCCTAAATGTTCATGAGTCCTTCTAGTCTCCTTCGGCTGGAACCAATAACATTTGAAGACTACGACATTCGGTGGGTTTTCACCATATAATAGAAGTTCATAAATTGCTTCAACTCTTCCATAATACTCGGTATCTCCTTCGCCGATAGCAGAGACACAACAATTTGTAGACTTTCGGTCGGCCATAGATAGCTCTTGGCCAAAGGTACGAAAGCGATACCCGTTGATGTCGTATTTGTCAAATGAACGGACCTTATAGTCAAAACCATTAGCGACTTGTCTCAATTCGGCCTCCATTGACTCTGAATTAGCCTACAAGTTTAATACGGAAGGATTGTTGCATTAGCCGCAAATTAGACGAAGAAATGAAATGGTCTAATGGAAATTACCGTTTGTTTGAACCAAGAGATGAAACCGGGATAGCCGCCTCCATGCTTTGCCAAAAGCTCATACTCTTCGATGGAATCCTTTTGGATCACCGCTCCATCCGAGAATTTGGCGACGTATCGACTGTATCAAATATCCGGGAATAAGAGCAGTTCAAAGGAATTAGAAGTTGCGAAACAATGTACCGAGAACTTACTCGATGTACGGCCGCACTTCTGTTAGGTTGTTGAAGATATACAACGAAATGGTCCGCCATTCTTCGACATCCAACCCTACTGGTTTCGAAGCACCGGCTGGTGCGAGCTTCCCTTTGAATAGGCTGAGGTTGGATCCACCTTTTTTAGGGTCGCCAGCATTGTACTGAGGCTTCGGATTATGCAAATGACGATTTTTGGCTTCGTAGTGTGCTGTCACGAAGTTTGCCGCCTCCTTAGTAATGAATGCCTCGGCCATCGATGCTTCAATTCTACGTTTATTTTTACATTTTGCTCGAAGCGTCTTCTGCATCCTCTCAGTTGCGTAGCACCAATGATTCTGCACGGGCCCCCCCAATCTTGCCTCGGTCGGGAGATGCAAAATCAAATGCTGCATTGGATTAAAGAAGCCCGGTGGAAAGATCTTCTCTAACTTGCAGATCAACTCCGGCGCCAGCTCTTCCATTTCATCTAGCAAGCCAGGCGATAGTTCTTTCGCACAAAGAACACGGAAGAAATAGCTCAGCTCTGCCAGTACTAGCCATTCATCCTCAGGGATAAAGCCACGCAACATCACCGGCATTACCCGCTCAAGCCATATGTGCCAATCATGACTCTTGAGACCAAATATTTTCAATTTTTCAAGACTCGCTCCCCTCTTTAGATTCGCTACATACCCATCGGGGAACATCAACTGCATTTTCACCCACAAGATAATTTCCCTCATAGCTGGCCTTCCAAGATTGAACCAGGCCTTTGGCTTCGTCCAGTTCTGCTTTCCTTTTGGTTGTCGCATGTTTTGTAACGGTCTATCACATAGAGCCTCCTGATCGACTCTAGCCTTAGGATTATCCTTTGACTTCCCCTCTATGCCGAACAATGTTCCAAAAAGGGCCTCGGCGATATTCTTTTCAGTGTGCATCACGTCGATGTTGTGTGGGCAAAGGAGGTCTTTGAAGTAAGGCAGATCCCACAAGCATGTCTTGTGAGTCCAAGCGTGTTCCGAATTATACCCCTTGAAATACCCTGGATGCTCTGCATTAGGCTCAAGAGCGTTTAACTGATCCAGGATCTGTTGGCCTGTCAACGCAGGTGGTGCTGAGTTTTTCACAACTCTACCTTTGATGAAGTTCTTCTTGTCTTTTCTGAACTTATGGCGAGGATCCAGGAATGGTCTATGCAAGTCGAAGCAAGAATACTTGCGACCCGCCTCCAGCCAACGAAACTGAAGAGCTGCCTTGCATGTGGGGCATGGGAACCTTCCATGCACACACCAGCCAACGAATAGCGCATACGCCGGCAAGTCATGCATCGAGTACATGTACCAGACACGCATTATGAAGTTTTGTTTGCTAGCGGCGTCGTATGTCTTGAACCCATTATCCCAAGCTTCTTGCAATTCATCCTTAAGCGGCTGCATGTACACATTCATATTCTTCCCCGGATAGTTGGGCCCTGGAATTATCAATGTCAGGAAAATGTTATTTCTTTGCATAATCTGTCCGGGGGGGGGGGGGGAGATTGAGTGGAATGACAAATACAGGCCAACAACTGTATTGGGTTGCCGTCATACCAAACGGATTGAACCCATCCGTGCCGATGCAGACTCGAGGATGCCTTGGATCTGCCGCTTTATCCCCATGTAATTCATCAAACTTCTTCCACGCAAAAGCATCCGATGTGTGTACCATCATCTGATTCCCATCTGCATCTAGTTCGGTTCTTTTGCCCAATTTGTGCCATGTCATCTGTCTGGCCGTCTCTTCGACCATGAAAAGACGTTGAAGTCTTGGTATGATTGGCATATACCGAAGAACATTAACGGCGATTTTGGTCTGCCTCTTCTCACCCATACCGTTGTCTACCACAACATACCTGGAAGACTTGCAAATGGGACAATAGTTCAAGTCCGCATACTCAAGCCTAAATAAGGCACATCCATTCTCACAGGCATCTATCTTCTCATAGGGCATCTTAAGTACACGGAGGATTTTGTCCGACTGGTACAGGTTTGCATGCATTACATGGCCTTTGGGTAGAACCGTAGAAAGCGTCCAAATAGTGTCATCATCGCGTCGTAGCATTCTCTGCCCAAGTTGAATTGAGCCTTCAGAGCCATTACTTGTGCGATGGCATCCAGCTGACAAAGCTCAGTGTGCTCGTGGAGAGGACGTTTTGAAGACTCCAACATTTCATTGAAGGCCTTTGCAGATTCCTCCATCTCATCGTCCGAATCCCGAGCATCATCAAAGTCTTGCACCATGTCTTCGATCCCGGTACCATGCTCGTCCGTGCGACGACGAACCACCTCAGCTCTGGCACGTTGGGCAGACTCACCATGAAATGTCCACACCGTATAATCATGCGTAAAACCCCACTTATGCAGGTGTTTACCCATTTCAACCTCTGTCCTCTTTTGAAAGTTGTCGCACCGGACACAGGGGCACCAGGTTTTTCTCTAGCCATTTGCAAATGCTGCTCTCACAAACCCCTTGGTTTTTGTCTTCCATTCATCGGTCATGTCTTTCTGACTAGTGTGACCGGTGTACATCCACGCACGATCACTCATCTTGCCTAGCTACTGGACACACAAGAAATATATACATAATTCAGCAAACCATATTCATCAGTTAATGGAGTTTGTCAGTTTTATTACGTCCATGCAACCTACACTCTAATAGGTAAAGATAGGTCCGAATCCCACCCGAGTATGTGTAGATTGGGTTCGTTTTCCCATGCTCTGCTCCGGATCCGACGCAAAATTTCGGCAGCACCTCCCCGCAGTTCTCCTCATACACGTCTCGGCAATAAGCAGAGAGGATGTGTACCCGGAGAACAACAGGGAGGCACTGATGAAATTCTGCATCGGATCCGGAGCATAGCATATGGGAAAACGAACCCAATCTACACATACTCGGGCTGTCAATGGATAACGTTAGACAATTCTAAAGAATCACGGTTATAAATATGCAAATGCATGCATATTTATAACTGTAACCCTTTCGAACGGGAGACGCATACTGGTCACGCATACTGATGATTGAAGAAACCTATAGCTAGCAAGTTTTATCGGCACGAAGACCGGAACAGAGCAAATGAAGGGGGAGGAGGAGATGTCATTTGTGCTCACCCACGAACGCAGGGGCGGAGCTCGTTGAACGCACGGGGAGGTCGTCGAACACCAGACCCTCGCAGCGACGAAACAACTGCACATTTAAATCCACCCGATCAACACAAATATGATGTTTTTTATAACAAAATCGAAAAATATACGACCTAACTCATAATTCACAAATATATGACCCCGTCGGCCTCTGGAAGGCCGAAGAGCACCTTTTCAGTCAACAGGAGGCCGAAGAGGTGTCGGGGGTCGGGGGTGTCGGGGGTGTCGTGGTGTCGGGGTGTCGTGGTGTCGGGGTGTCGGGGTGTCGTGTCGGGGTCGGGGTGTCGGGGTGTCGGGGTGTCGGGGGTGTCGTGTCTGGGTGTCGTGGTGTCGGGGTGTCGGGCTGTCGGGGTGTCGTGGTGTCGGGGTGTCGGGTGGGGTGTCGTGGTGTCGGGGTGTCGTTTTCTTATTCTTCCCCTCTTCTTTTTTTCCCTCTTTTTTCCTTTTCTTCTTCTTCCTCTTCTTCCTTTTCTTCCTATTCTTCTTCTTCTTCTTCTTCCTTTCCTTTTTCCTCTTCTTCTTCTCCTCCTCTCCTCTTTTCTTCTTCTTCTTCTTCTTCTTCTTCTTCTTCTTCTTCTTCTTCTTCTTCTTCTTCTTCTTCTTCTTCTTCTTCTTCTTCTTCTTTTTTCATCTCCTCCTCCTCCTCCTCCTCTTCTTCTTCTTCTTCTTCTTCCTTTCCTTTTTCCTCTTCTTCTTCTCCTCCTCTCCTCTTTTTTTCTTCTTCTTCTTCTTCTTCTTTTTTCTTCTCCTCCTCCTCTTCTTCTTTTTCTTCTTCTTCTTCTTCTTCTTCTTCTTCTTCTTATTTTTTCTTCTTTTCCTTTTTTATTTTTCCTTTTTTTCCTTCTTCTTTTCTTCTTTTTTTTTCTTCTAGGTTTTTTTTCTACCTAAATGTCGAAATATTTTTTTCTATTTACCTAAACATCTAAACATCTATTTACCTAAAAACAGAAAACTAAACATCTAAAAACCTAAACATCTATTTGCAAAAATAGAAAAATAAAATAAAAAAACAAAACAAGGAGAGGGGCAGGAGGGGGGAGCTCACCAGAGGGGGGACAGGGGGGCGGCAGGGAGGGGTGGCTGGCCGGCGGGGAGGGGCGGCGACGGGGCGGCGGGGTTGCGCGGCGACGGGCGACGACGGGGCGGGGTGGCAGGGAGGGGCGGCGACGGGCGGCGATGGGGCGGCAGGGAGGGGCGGCCGGCCGGCGGGGAGGGGCGGCGACGGGCGGCGGCGGCTGGTGGCTGGTGAGAGAGAGACAGAGAAGTGGGGGTTTCGGGCGGGGGGTAGCCGTTAAGGCAAACCCCCGCTTTGCCGTCTGCCAGCAGATGGCAAAGAGGGTGCCCCGTTAGCGAGTGGACGTCGTGCCCCTGTGGGCCCCCCCTCTGCTCTTTGCCGTCTGCTAGCAGACGGCAAAGAACTCTTTGCCGTCTGCTGGCAGACGGCAAAGAAGCAGCAGACAACAAAGGCCTTGACCTAGCCAACGCCGTGCCCCGTGGGGCCCACCAGAGTCTTTGCCGTCTGCCATATGCCTCTTTGCCGTCTGCTAGCAGACGGCAAAGACGCAGCTGACGGCAAAGACTCTCTTTGCCATCAGCTGCTTCTTTGCCGTCTGCTTTGACAAAGTAGACGGCAAAGACACTCTTTACCATCCGCTGGCAGACGGCAAAGAGGGGACAGATGGCAAAATGCCAGATTCCAGTAGTGAGTGGACTCTCATGACATGAAACTGGGTTTAAGGGTTTTGGATGCACAAGTAGTATCTCTACTTGGTGCGGATTTTTGGCTAGCAAAGATATTGGGCAAGCACCACATGTTGGAGGATCTATGACAATATAACTTCTATGTGAATATAAGCAAACATAATTCATTACGTTGTCTTCCTTGTCCAACGTCAACAATTTGACATAAAATACTCAATGGGGGCTCACAATCATAAAAGATGTCCAAGATAGTGTATTTGCATGTGAATCTTCTCTTCCGTTATTAATTTTTTCATGAATTGCATCATTGACCAATGCTATGTTTGTTAACTTCCAATAAATTTTACCACTTACACTTTTCTTTATGTAATGTCATTACTTTCCATAAGATTAGCATATGATCTTTTTCATTATTTTCATTGCTAGGATTGAAACATAAAAGTAAAGAAACGAAAACTCAAACTACTCTTTATTATATAACTCTCAACTCAATTACATAGATAGATAGATCACGAAACTAGCACTCGAAAATAGATCATACTAAATTTTTATTCAACTAGATCACGAAATAACTAAGGATCGAACTAAAAATAGGTAAAGATAATAAAAGTGATGGTGATACGATACCGGGGCACCTCCCCCAATCTTGGCACAAGCCAAGGGGAGTGCCCATACTCGTGTACTCAAGTTTCCTTCTTCGGTGATGGTGGTGATGGTGAAGTGGTGGGCTTGTCCTTCAACTTTAGCAGATACTCCAGTTTATGGTTGATGCTCCGAAGGGCAATGTTTTGCTCTTCCAACAAAACAACTTCACGAGTGAGAGATGTATTCTGAGCACAAACTGTTTCAAAAACTCTTAGGGCTTCAATTACGGATGGGGGAAGATGATCATAGAGGGGTTGAAGGATATCTCCCTTCTCTGCGGTCTCCTCCATGGGGATGGCTTGCCCTCCTTCTGGAGCCTGGGTTCCCGCAACTTCCTCGGCCTTGTCCTCCTTGCCATTGTCTTCCTCCGCCGACGACCACTCGTAGTAGACCTCGCTGTAGGGGCGTTTGCCCGGCGATGGTTGCACAATACGGTGCTTGGTACGGAGCCTTTGGGGAGCCATGGCGATCTGGATCTGTCAGAAAAATAGCACGAAACAAGAATAGAGGAGATTTCTGCGATACGGTGGTCAAAACATTCGGGAGTATATATAAAGAATTTTTATCTTGCAAAACAAGTATTCCAGAAGAAAACGGAGTAGGGAAGGCTCACGAGGGGCCCACGAGCCACCAGGGCGCGCCTGGGCGGGGGGGGGGGGGGGGGGGTGGCGTGCCCTGGTGCCTCGTGTGCACCTCGTGGGTCCCCTCGGCTGTTTCTTATTTTTGTATTTTTTATAATATTCCAAAACAGTCAGAAAGTATTTTTTTGGAATTTTTGGAGTCGGTTTACTTACCGTATCACGTACCTCTTCCTTTTCAGGGTTCTGGAGTGTTTTGGAAGGTCTCTCTTATGTATTCCTCCGGTGTCATTTTTCAATAATATTAGTTTCAACATTAATAGGAGTACCTGAAATATAATGCTTAATTCTTTGCCCATTCACCACTCTCGGATTGGTGCCTTCGGAGTTGTTTATTTTGATGGCTCCGGAGCGATAAACTTCTTCGATGATATACGGTCCTTCCCATTTAGAGAGAAGTTTTCCTGCAAAGAATCTCAAACAAGAATTGTACAATAGAACATACTCACCCACTTTGAATTCTCGTTTTTGAATTCTTCTATCATGCCATCTTTTAACTTTTTCTTTAAATAGTTTGGCATTTTCATAAGCTTGGGTTCTCCATTCATCTAGTGAGCTAATATCAAATAACCTCTTTTCACTGGCAAGTTTAAAATCATAATTGAGTTCTTTAATTGCCCAATATGCTTTATGTTCTAACTCAAGAGGTAAATGACATGCTTTTCCATAAACCATTTTATAAGGAGACATACCCATAGGATTTTTATAAGCAGTTCTATAAGCCCATAATGCATCATCAAGTTTCTTAGACCAATTCTTTCTAGATCTATTGACGGTTTTTTGCAAGATTAATTTTATTTCTCTATTGCTCAATTCAACTTGACCACTAGATTGAGGGTGATAGGGAGATGCAATTCTATGGTTGACATCATATTTAGCAAGCAGTTTACGGAATGCACCATGAATAAAATGTGAACCACCATCAGTTATTAAATATCTAGGGACACCGAACCTCAGGAATATAACTTCTTTAAGCATTTTAATAGAAGTGTTATGATCAGCACTACTAGTTGGAATAGCTTCTACCCACTTAATAACGTAATCAACATCAACTAAAATATGAGTATACCCATTGGATTTAGGAAAAGGTCCCATATAATCAAATCTCCAAACATCAAATGGTTCAATAACAAGTGAATAATTCATAGGCATTTCCTGACGTCTACTAATATTACCAATTCTTTGACATTCATCACAAGATAAAACAAACATACGAGCATCCTTGAAAAGAGTAGGCCAATAAAATTCAGATTGTAGTACCTTATGCGCAGTTCGGTCTCCCGCATGATGTCCTCCATAGGCCTCGGAGTGACACTTACGTAAGATTTGTTCCTGTTCATGCTCTGGTACACAATGTCTAATAATACCATCTACTCCTTCTTTATATAGATGTGGGTCATCCCAAAAGTAATGTCTTAAATCAAAGAAAAACTTTTTCTTTTGTTGATATGTAAAGCTAGGTGGTATAAATTTAGCAACAATATAATTAGCATAGTCTGCATACCAAGGGGTATTACGAGAAGCATTTATCACAGCTAATTGTTCATCAGGAAAATCATCATTAATAGGAAGTGGGTCATCAAGAACATTTTCCATTCTAGACAAATTATCTGCTACGGGATTCTCAGCTCCCTTCCTATCGATAATATGCAAGTCAAATTCTTGTAGTAATAGAACCCACCTAATGAGTTTGGGTATAGCATCTTTCTTTTCCATAAGGTATTTAATAGCAGCATGATCAGTGTGAACAGTAACCTTGGAATCAACAATATAAGATCTGAATTTATCACATGCAAACACAACTGCTAGAAATTCTTTCTCAGTAGTAGCATAATTTCTTTGAGCACTGTCTAGGGTTTTACTAGCATAATGGATAACATTTAATTTCTTATCAACTCTCTGTCCTAGAACAACACCAACAACATAACCACTAGCATCACACATAATTTCAAAAGGCAAGTTCCAATCAGGTGGTTGAACAATAGGTGCAGAGGTTAAGGCTTTCTTAAGTGTTTCAAAGGCTTCTACACAATCATCATCAAAAACAAATGGAACATCTTTTTGCAAGAGATTGGTAAGAGGCCTAGAAATTTTAGAGAAGTTTTTTATAAACCTTCTATAGAAACCAGCATGACCTAGGAAACTTCTTATACCTTTGATATCTTTAGGACATGGCATTTTCTCAATAGCATCAACCTTAGCTTTATCAACTTCAATACCTCTTTCAGAAATTTTATGCCCAAGGACTATACCTTCATTAACCATAAAGTGGCACTTCTCCCAATTCAAGACAAGATTAGTTTCTTTGCATCTCTACAAAACTCGATCAAGGTTGCTTAAACAATCATCAAAAGAAGTTCCGTAAACGGAGAAATCATCCATGAAAACCTCAACAATCTTTTCACAAAAGTCAGAGAATATAGCAGTCATACATCTTTGAAAGGTAGCAGGTGCATTACATAAACCAAAAGGCATACGACGATAAGCATAAGTTCCAAAAGGACAAGTAAAGGTGGTTTTCCCTTGGTCTTCAGGCAATATAGGTATTTGAGAGAAACCAGAATAACCATCTAGGAAACAAAAGTGTGTATGCTTAGACAATCTTTCTAACATTTGATCAATAAAAGGTAGGGTGTAATGATCTTTTCTAGTGGCTTTGTTTAATTTTCTAAAATCAATTACCATCCTATAACCAGTTACAATTCTTTGTGGAATGAGTTCATTTTTATCATTAGGGACAACGGTAATGCCTGCTTTCTTAGGGACACAATGAACGGGACTTACCCATCTACTATCAGCTATGGGGTAGATTATACCTACTTCCAAAAGCTTTAATATTTCAGTTCTTACCACTTCCTTCATCTTAGGATTTAATCGTCGTTGGTGGTCGACAACTGGTTTAGCATCAGGCTCCATATTAATTTTGTGCTGACATAGAGTGGGACTAATGCCCTTAAGATCATCAAGAGTATATCCAATAGCAGCACGGTGCTTTATTAGAGTTTTTAGTAATCTCTTTTCTTCATGCTCTGAAAGGTTAGCACTAATAATAATAGGATATATCTTCTTTTCATCTAGATAAGCATATTTCAATGTATCAGGCAATTTCTTCAATTCAAATACGGGGTCACCCTTAGGTGGAGGAGGACCTCCAAGAGTTTCAACAGGCAAATTGTGTTTAAGGATAGGTGGTTGATCAAAGAACATCCTATCTAGTTCATTTCTTTCATTCATGTGCATATCATTTTCGTGGTCTAGCAAATATTGTTCTAACGGATCAGTGGGAGGTACAACAATAGATGCAAGACCAATAATTTCATCTTTACTAGGCAATTCTTTATCATGAGGTTGTCTACGAAGCTTGGAGAAATTAAACTCATGAGACATACCACCAAAATTAACACTAACCGTTTCCTTAGCGCAATCAATCTTGGCATTAACAGTGTTCAAGAAAGGTCTGCCAAATATAATGGGACAAAAATTATCTTGTGGGGAACCGAGGACTAGAAAATCAGTAGGGTATTTTATTTTCCCACACAAGACTTCAACATCTCTAACGATCCCAAGCGGTGTAATGGTATCTCTGTTTGCAAGTTTAATAGTAACATCAATGTCCTCTATTTCAATAGGTGCAATATCATTCATAATTTCTTGATATAAGGTAAATGGAATAGCACTCACACTAGCACCCAAATCACATAAGCCATGATAACAATGATCTCCTATTTTAACAGAGACAACAGGCATGCCTACTATGGGTTTGTTTTTATCTTTAGGATCTGGTTTAGCAATTCTACCTGCTTCATCACAGAAGTAAATAACATGCCCATCAATATTATCGACCAAGAGATCTTTAACCATAGCAACATTAGGTTCAACTTTAATTTGTTTAGAGGGTCTAGGTGCTCTAATATTACTTTTGTTAACCATAGTTGAAATTTTAGCATGTTCCTTAATCCTAACAGGAAACGGTGGTTTCTCAATATAAGCAGTAGGCACAACTGGATCAACATGATAAACAATTGCTTCTTCTTTAACACTAAGGAGTTCCTCAATCTTTTCTTTAATAGGGGGATGATATTTAAACCACTTCTCCTTAGATAGATCAACATGAGTAGCAAATGATTCACAAAAGGAAGCTACTATCTCAGAGTCAAGTCCATATTTAGTGCTAAACTTATGAAAAGCATCGGTATCCATAAAAGATTTAACACAATCAAACTCAAGTGTTATACCTGACTCTTTACCTTTGTCAAGTTCCCAATCTTCAGAGTTGCATTTAATTCTTTCCAGAAGATCCCATCTAAATTCAATAGTTTTCTTCATAAAGGAGCCAGTCGAAGAAGAATCGAGCATGGTTTGATCATCATGAGAACGCCGAGCATAAAAATTCTGTAAGATAATTTCTCTTGAGACCTCATGATTGGGGAATGTGTACATCATGTACTTAAGCCTCCCCCAAGCTTGAGCAATGCTTTCTCCTTCACGAGGCCAAAAATTATATATATAATTCCGATCACAATGAACCAGATGCATAGGATAAAACTTTTGATGAAATTCCAATTTCAATCGATTCCAATCCCACGTTCCAATATCATCACATAGCCTATACCATGTCAATGCCTTTCCCTCCAAAGATAAAGGGAATACTTTCTTCTTAACTCCATCTCCGGATAAACCTGCAAGCTTAAACAATCCACAAATTTCATCCACATAGATCAAGTGCATATCAGGATGTACCGTTCCATCTCCTGCATAAGGATTAGCTAGCAGTTTCTCTATCATACCCGAAGGAATCTCATAATAAATATTTTCAGTAGGTGCAGTAGGTTGAGGAGCAACACTTTGTGCTTCCAATCGAGGTGAAGATACCCTGAACAAACCCCTCAAAGGATTACTTTCCATAGTGACAAGTGACAACAAATTTCAGCACGTAATATAAATGTTTCCTTACCAAATTCCACTCACCAAAGGCGCTTCACTCCCCGGTAACGGCGCCAGAAAAGAGTCTTGATGACCCACAAGTATAGGGGATCAATTGTAGTCCTTTTGATAAGTAAGAGTGTCGAACCCAACGAGGAGCAGAAGGAAATGACAAGTGGTTTTCAGCAAGGTATTTTCTGCAAGCACTGAAATTATCGGTAATGAGTAGTTTGATAGCAAGATAATTTGTAACAAGTGACAAGTAGCTATAGTAACAAAGAGTGCAGCAAGGTAGCCCAATCCTTTTTGTAGCAAAGGACAGGCCGGAACGATCTCTTATAATAAGCAAGCGTTCTCGAGGACACATGGGAATTTCATCTAGTCACTTTCATCATGTTTGTTTGATTCGTGTTCGCTACTTTGATAATTTGATATGTGGGTGAACCGGTGCTTGGGTACTGTTCTTACTTGAAGAAACCTCCCACTTATGATCAACCCCTCTCGCAAGCATCCGCAACTACGAAAGAAGAATTAAGAAAAATCTAACCATAGCATTAAACATATGGATCCAAATCAGCCCCTTACGGAATAACGCATAAACTAGGGTTTAAGCTTCTGTCACTCTAGCAACCCATCATCTAATTACTACTCCACAATGCATTCCCTTAGGCCCAAAGATGGTGAAGTGTCATGTAGTCGACGTTCACATGACACCACTAAGAGAATCAACAACATACATATCATCAAAATATCAAACGAATACCAAATTCACATGATTACTTATGACAAGACTTCTCCCATGTCCTCAAGAACAAAAGTAACTACTCACAAATCATGTTCATGTCCAAGATCAGAGGGGTATTGAATAGCATAATGGATCTGAACATATAATCTTCCACCAAATAAACCAACTAGCATCAACTACAAGATGTAATCAACACTACTAGCAACCCACAGGTACCAATCTGAGGTTTTGAGACAAAGATTGAATACAAGAGATGAACTAGGGTTTGAGATGAGATGGTGCTGTTGAAGATGTTGATGAAGATTGGTCCTCCCACGATGAGAGGATCGTTGGTGATGTCGATGGCTTCGATTTCCCCCTCCCGGAGGGAAGTATCCCCGGCGGAATCGCTCTGCCGGAGAGCAAAAGTGCTCCTGCCCAAGTTCCACCTCGAGACGGCGGTGCTCCATCCCAAAAGTCTTCTCCATATTTTTTCTAGGACAAATGGGCTTATATACCAGAAAATGGGCACCGGAGGCTGGCCAGGGCCTGGGGGGGGGGGGGGGGGGTGGCGCGCCCTGGTGCCTCATGGGCACCTGGGTGGCCCCCTCTGGTACTTCTGTCTTCCAGTATTTTTTATTTATTCCAAAATAAATCTCCGTGAAATTTCAGCTCATTTAGAGATGTGCAGAATAGGTATCTCTGACATAGCTTTTTCAGGTCCAGAATTCCAGTTGCCGGCAATCTCCCTCCTTATGTAAATCTTGCATATTAAGAGAGAAAAGGCATTAGAATTGCTCCACAAAGTGTTATATTGATAAAAAAACACTATAAATAACAGTAGAAAAACATGATGCAAAATGGACGTATCACCCATCTACTATCAGCTATAAGATAAATTATACCTGCCTCCAGAAGCTTTAATATTTCTGTTCTTACCACATCCTTCATTTTAGGATTCAAACGACGTTGATGATCGACAACTGGTTTAGCATCAGGTTCCATATTAATCTTGTGTTGACATAAAGTAGGGCTAATGCCCTTAAGGTCATCGAGAGTATATCTAATTGCAGCATGGTGCTTCCTTAAAGTTTTGAGTAATCTCTTTTCTTCATGCACTGAAAGGTTAGCGTTGATAATAAGAGGATATATTTTCTTTTCATCAAGATAAGCATATTTCAGTGTATCTAGAAGTTTGTTTAATTCGAACACAGGATCACTCTTTGGTGGAAGAGGATATCCCAAAGTTTCCACAGGCAAATTATATTTAAGGATAGGTGCTTGCCTAAAGAATATTTCATCTATTTCATTTCTTTCATTCATATGCATATCATTTTCATGGTCTAGCAGATATTGTTCTAATGGATCTGTAGGAGGCACAACAATAGAATCAAGACCAATAATTTCATCTTTATTAGGAAATTATTTATCATGAGGTTGTCTATTAAACTTGGAGAAATTAAATTCATGAGACACGTCACCAAACTTAACATTGACCTTTTCCTTAACCCAATCAATTTCAACATTTACAGTATTTAAGAAAGATCTACCAAATATAATGGGGCAAAAATCATCTTGTGGTGATCCAAGTACTAAGAAATCAGTAGGGTATTTGATCTTACCACACAAGACTTCAACATCTCTAACAATCCTGAGTGGTGAAATAGTATCAGTATTTGCAAGCTTAATAGTAACATCAATATCTTCTATTTCAGCAGGTGCAATATCATGCATAACTTCTTGATATAAACAAAATGGAATAGCACTTATACTAACACCCATATCACATAAACCATGATAACAATCATCTCCAATCTTAACAGAAACAACAGGCATGCCAACAACTGGTTTACTCTTATCTAATTTATCTTGCTCAGTATTAACTTGTTTAGCAATTCTAGTAGCTTCCTTACAGAAATAAATGACATGCCCATCAATATTATCGACCAAGAGATCTTTAATCATTGCAATATTGGGTTCCACTTTAATTCGTTCAGAGGGTTTAGGTGTTTTAACTTTGCTTTTATGAACCACAGTTGTAGCCTTAGCATGCTCTTTAATCCTGACAAGGAAAGGAGGTTTCTCAATATAAGCAGTGGGTACAACTGGATTAGCAGTATAAGCAATTGTTTCAGTTTTAAGAATAGCGGGTTCTTCACAAATTTCTTCAATAGGAGGGTGAAATTTAAACCACTTCTCCTTAGGGAGATCAACATGAGCAGCAAATGATTCAAAGAATGTAGCTACTATCTCAGAGTCAAGTCCATATTTTGCGTCAAGCTCATGAAAAACATCTGTTTCTATGAAGACTTAACACAATCAAACTCAAGATTTTTACTTGACTTGTTACCTTTGTCGATTTCCCAATCTTCAGAGTTGCGTTTAATTCTTTTAATGAGATCCCATTTGAATTCAATAGTTTTGTTCATGAAGGAACCAGCTGAAGAAGTATCGAGTATTGATCGATCATTATGAGAAAGCCGAGCATAAAAGTTTTGTATAATCATCTCTCTTGAGAGCTCATGATTGGGGCATGTGTGCATCATATATTTAAGCCTCCCCCAAGCTTGAGCGATACTTTCTCCTTCACGAGGCCAAAAATTATATATATAATTCTGATCATGATGAACCAAGTGCATAGGATAAAATTTCTGATGGAATTCCAGCTTCAATCGGTTCCAATCCCATGTTCCGGTGTCATCCAATAGCCTGTACCAAGATAATGCCTTTCCCCTCAATAATAAAGGGAATACTTTCTTCTTAACTCCATCCTTTGATAGTCCTGCAAGCTTAGACAAACCACAAATTTCATCTATATAGATTAGGTGCATTTTAGGATGTATTGTTCCATCTCCTATATAGGGATTAGCAAGCAGTTTCTCCATAACACCCGAAGGGATTTCATAATAAATATTTTTAGTAGGTTCAGTAGGTTGAGGAGCGGCTCTTACCACTTTCGGTCGAGGTGAAGATACCCCGAACAAGCCCCTCAAAGGATTATCTTCCATAGTGACAAGTGAAGATAAAGTTCAGCACGTAATAAAAAAGTTTCCTTACCAAATTCCACTTACCAAAGGCGCTTCCCTCCCCAGCAACGGCGCCAGAAAAGAGTCTTGATGACCCTCAAGTATAGGGGATCCATCATAGTCCTTTTGATAAGTAAGAGTGTCGAACCCAACAAGGAGCAGAAGGAAATGATAAGCGGATTTCAGCAAGGTATTCTCTGCAGGTGTTGTAAGTAACAGTAATAGGTAGTTTGATAGCAAGATAATTTGTAACAAGTAACAAGTAGAAATAGTAACAAGGGTGCAGCAAGGTGGCCCAATCCTTTTTGTAGCAAAGGACAAGCCGAAAGTACTTCTTATAGTGAGCATAGCATTCTCGAGGACACATGAGAATTCTCATCTAGTCACGTTCATCATGTTTAGTTGATTCGTGTTCACTACTTTGATAATTTGATATGTGGGTGGACCGGTGCTAGGGTGTTGTTCTTACTTGAACAAATAGCCCACTTATGATTACCACCTCTCGCAAGAATCCGCAACTATGAAAGAAGAATTAAGATAAATCTAACCATAGCACGAAACATATGGATCGAAATCAGCCCCTTACGGAATAGCGCATAAACTGGGGTTTAAGCTTCTGTCACTCTCGCAACCCATCATTTACTTACTGCTCCCCAATGCCTTCCCCTAGGCCCAAACATGGTGAAGTATCATGTAGTCGACGTTCACATGACACCACTAAAGGAAGAACAACATACATATCATCAAAATATTGAACGAATACCAACTTCACATGATTATTTATAACAAGACTTCTCCCATGTCCTCAAGAACAAACGGAACTACTCACAAATCATATTCATGTTCAAGATCAGAGGAGTATAATATATGATTAAGGATCTGAACATATAATCTTCCACCAAATAAACCAACTAGTATCAACTACGAGATGTAATCAACACTACTAGAAACCCACAGGTACCAATCTGATGTTTTGGGACAAAGAATGAATACAAGAGATGAACTAGAGTTTGAGATGAGATGGAGCTGGTGAAGATTTTGATGGAGATGAGTCCTCCCATGATGAGAGGAACGTTGGTGGTGTCGATGGCTTCGATTTCCCTCTCCCAGAGGGAAGTATCCCCAGCGGAATCGCTCCGCCCGAGAGCAAAAGTGCTCCTGCCCAGGTTCCGCCTTGAGACGGCGATGCTTCATCCCGAAAGTCTTCTTCTATTGTTTTTCTAGGGCAAATGGCTTCATATAGCGGAAGGAGGGCACCGGAGGGTCTCTGTGGGCCCACAAGACATCAGGGCGTGCCCTATTGCCTTATGGGCAACTGGTGGGCCCCTCTGGTGGATCTTCGTTCCAGTATTTTTTATTTATTCAATAAAAAATCTCCGTGAAATTTCAGGTCATTTGGAGCTCCAGAGAATAGCTATCTCTGCTGTAGCTCTTTTGGGTCCAGAATTCCAGCTGCCGGCAATCTCCTTCTTCATGTAGATCTTGCATATTAAGAGAGAAAAGGCATTAGAATTGCATCGTAAAGTGAAATATTACTCAAAAAAACTATAAATAATAGTAGGAAAACATGATGCAAAATGGATGTATCACTTATCACCAAGACAAGTAGGCAACTCTCTTTTATCCTTAGTGACAATAACACAATACAAGTCTTTTTCTCTTTTTTGTCAGTGAGATAGATTACTTGCAAGGTTAAACCCAACTAACATACACAACTCTCTATTGGAGATCATTCATTTAACCATGATGAGAGAGCATCTATTTTTATAAATCATCCAACAAAGAACTCGAAAGAATCCAAGATAAATTATATATATAAGCATATATATATACATACACTATATATATGCTTTTATATATACAGCCCGTCTGTTCTACTAACATTAGCAGAATAATATTCTACTAACCCTTCCCCAAAAAGCAAGCGCACTGCATTGATAGTAAATAAACCGCACAGATTTTTTGGGTACTGTTTTTATCCAGTTTTTAACCATTTGTTGGAACGATGCATGTGATACACCGTTGGAAATCTATGGATTATGCGCTTATTTGGTACTGTTTTTATCCAGTTTTTAACCATTTATCGGAATGATGCATGTGATATACTTTTGGAAATATATGGATTTTGCGCAATTTTTTCATGTTGATCACTTTTCGAGATTCCTTAGGGTTTAAGAGCAGTTTTGAAAATGGTGCAACACTCGTCGAGTGGCAGCGAGCGTATTGTCGCAAAAACAAATCAAACCGCTCGTCGGATTGATGCAAATGATACGCCGTTGGACAGATATCGCCGATCCGCAACTTTTTCATGTAGAACACTCTCTCCAATTCCTTGCGGTTTAAGAGCAGTTTTGAATTTACTGAAACACGGACACAGTTTTCCACGGCCCCCAAAATCGATGAAGTGAACTACATGCGACAAGAAACCGCACTGCAATGTCGACAAAGGGAACGGCACTTGGTTTTTTTGGGTACTGTTTTCGCTCTTATTTTTGAACCGTTGGTTGAAGCGAGGCATTATATACTCCATTGGAAAGCTATGGATTAGGTGCAACCTTTTCATGTAGGACATTTTTTATATTCCTTATGGTTTAAATGAATTTTGAATACGATGTGTTGCCCGTCAATTGGCAGCGAGCATATTTTCATGAATTTTTTTGAGCCGCTCATCGGAATGATGCAAATGATACGTCATTAAAAAGATATCGACGAGAGGCGACTTTTTCATGTAGAACACTCTTCCTAATTCATTACGGTTTAGGAGTAAATTTGAAAAAACGACGATCTCGAGTTGCATTTTGTATTTTTTGGTCGGACACATGTGAACTGCATCCGACAACAAGCGCACTGCAAGTGCTGAAGCATTTTCACTGTTTTTGAAACACACGACACTATGCAGGACGAGTGCAGTTCACATCAAGGGTAAGCGAACCGCGGCATGAATCAAAGTGAACTACATGATTTTTAGTCTTTTCCTTAAAAAAATAGAACACACCCGGACTGCATGGTCGAGGCTAGTGAACTGTATGTATTTTATGCATGTTTTATTCGAGCTACGCGTGACCGAACTCGAGACTGTGCAGATGAGAGTACTGAACTGCATGTTTTTTTTAAATGTTCTTTTTTTTCACCTTTTTTCATCGCTAACGTAGATATAGTGAACTGTCTCGCCAATATTTTCACTTGATTCTAGACTACGTGGACGTGAGTAGCGAGCTGCATCAATTGTTTTTTCATATGACAGAGGAGTGAACAACAACATAATCAAATTGAACCACAGAAAAGAACTAAGTGAACCACCATTTTGTTTAGTTCTTTTTCCAAGTTTTTCTATAAGTGCGTCTGGACTAACCGTGTCGTTTCCAGTGAACTGCATAATTTTTGTAGAAATTGTTTACCATTTGTTTTTACGATCGCGGGGCGGTTGATATGGACTGCATTAAAAAGTAAATGAACTTCTCATGCTTTTCTTTTTTTCTCTCTGTTTTACAAAGTGAACCACATCAAAAAAAATGTTGTGATGTAGTTATTCCTTGCACAAGATGAGGTTGACTACACCGTGACAAGCCGGGGTTCGAACTGCAAGGTGCAAAGTGTGTTGCGTGCTGCACTATAGAGACATGAGGGGCTCGCTGGAAACCAAGCTGTTGTTGCGGTTGTCGCTGGGTGTGCCCACGGACTGCATGGACATGTGCCTTTTGTTCACAAGAAATCTTCACTTTTTCCATAGTGTTGAAGAGAACTTCTTTTTGAGTACTCACATTCACTTCACGTTTTTGAGTCTTGTGTCGACTACGGGAGTTGCCATATTGAACCGCTTTACAATATTTTTGAAACACATTTTTTCTGAGCTACTAGGAAGCCAAGAGTAAAATGCAAACATTTTTTTTCTAAAATGCATTACATTTTCTTTGAACTGCACTTTTTAACTTATCTGGTTTTTTTGGGTTATTTCTCAAACAAAAAATGCTGCAATGAACAGTAGAGTGAACCTCTCCAAAGAAAAAAAACAGCAGCCATCTCTGCAAAACAAAGGTGAACTACACATGAGCACCGACTGTACTACAATGTTATGCCGGCCACCCAAAGAACATCCTGGTGTAGTCCACTGTGGGGATGGACTCTTTCTGTTTGCAGTTTGCTTTTCTTGAACCGGTGGACTAGCCATGAGAGCTGGCCACTCGAAGGGAGAATAAACAGTGAGGGGAATGAGGAGGCATCCACTACAAAATATTCTCTATTTTGTGACAAAAAGCCTGGTGATGAATGACAAACCATTACCTAAGATCATTTTCTGTGACGGTCGACCGTCAGTAGGAGATTCCCTCCCGGGGCGGCCCCTCGGCATCTTTGGCGATGATTTGCTTTGATTTTAGGCGACGCTTTTGGGCATCACTAGGCATGTCCATTTTCTGGGACGGTTTTTACTGTCACTGAAAATCATGGACGGGATAGTGAATGGAGTATAAATAGAAAAACAAATTAGACTGCAAGATTCGAACTGACTACCTCGCTCTTATGTACGAGTTACACTAAGATGGCTTCAAACCAAAAGGTGGTCAACAAGAAAGTTATTCGTCTCCTAGAAACGAACAACTTTGCCTTTTGGATCCTCTCAATCCCATGTCATGCGGACGCCATCCTCTTGCATCCCTAGTCGGACAGTACTCCACATAGATAAAATCTAGCGGGACATTTCAAAGAAAAAAGAACACAATGCCATTTCAATGATTGTATCACAAATGCCAGAAATATAACAAGGTTCAAATTCCAGTATTACAAAGGCTCAAATTAAAAGATTACAATGTTCAAACTAATATTAGAAATGAAATTCAGCTTTTGCAGAACCTTTGTCATGCAGTTGTAGATGCCCGCGCTGATTAGCTGAACATGAACATATTAAAGGTTCAAATTGATATTACAAAAGTTTCTCCATTTCAATATTTCTGCAAAGGGATCAGCCACGGACAAGTCATGTATGGGCTTGACACAATGACTTCCGATTAATCTGTCACCAGAACTTCCAAAATGAAATTAAGCTTCTACAGAGCCTTTTTCATTCAGCTGTAGACGCGTGCGCTAATCAGCAAACCATTCATTTGCGCACACTAAATATAGGGCAAACCTCATTACATTGAGCACACTAATACGTCTCCAATGTATCTATAATTTTTGATTGTTCCATGCTATTATAGTATCAATCTTGGATGTTTATTATGCAATTATATGCCATTATATATCATTTTTTGGGACTAACCTATTAACCCAGTGCCGAGTGCCAGTTGCAGTTTTTTGCTTGTTTTTGCCTTTTCAGAAAATCATTATCAAACGGAGTCCAAACAAAGAAAAAACTTTTGATTAATTTTTTCTGGACCAGAAGGGACCCTCAAAGCTTCGGGAGAAGACCAGACGAGCCACGAGGGAGCGACAAGCTCGGGAGGCACGCCCTGGGGGTAGGGCGCGCCCCCCAGGCTTGTGGGCCCCTCGTGGCACATCTTGACCTAACTCCAACGCTATAAATTTCCAAATATTCCCAATATACCAGAGGGACAGAAGAGAAAACCTTTCTGCCACCGCAAGCCTCTGTCCTTCCGTGTTCCCATCTGGAGGCCTTTTCCGGTACTCTGCCAGAGGGGGAATCGATCACGGAGGGCTTCTTCATCAACCTTGCTGCCCTTCCGATGATGTGTGAGTAGTTTACCAAAGACCTACGTGTCCATAGCTAGTAGCTAGATGGCTTCTTCTCCATCTTTGATCTTCAATACCATGTTCTCCTCGATGTTCTTGGAGTTCTATCCGATGTAATCTTCTTTTGCGGTGTGTTTGTTGGGATCCGATGAATTGTGAGTTTATGATCAGATTATTCATGAGAAATATTTGAGTCTTCTCTGAACTCTTTTATGCATGATTGTTATAGCTTTGTATTTCTCTCCGACATATTGATTTGGTTTGGCCAACTAGATTGGTTTATCTTGCAATGGGAGAGGTGCTTTGTGATGGTTCCATCTTGTGGTGCTCAATCCCAGTGACAGAAAGGGACATGACACGTATTTGTATTGTTGCCATTAAGGATAAAAAGATGGGGTTTAATCATATTGCTTGAGTTTACTTTGTCTACATCATGTCATCTTGCTTAAGGCGTTACTCTGTTTTATACTTAATACCCTAGATGCATGCTGGATAGCGGTCGATGGTTGGAGTAATAGTAGTAGATGCAGGCAGGAGTCGGTCTACTTGTCTCGGAAGTGATGCCTATATACATGATCATTGCCATGAATCCGTCATAATTATTCGCTTTTCTATCAATTGCCAAACAGTAATTTGTTTACCCATCGTATGCTATGTGTTCGAGAGAGAAGCCTCTAGTGAAAACTATGGCCCCCGGGTCTACTTTTATCATATATTAAAATCCAAAAATACCTTGCTGCAATTTATTTACTTTTATTTTATTTAGTATTTTACTTTATCTATCTATCACTATCAGAATTAATCCTTGCAAACAACCGCTACGAGGATTGACAACCCTCTTATTTGCGTTGTGTGCAAGTGTTTGCTTTTGTGTGTGCAGGTGCTGCTAAAGGATTTTGCGTGGGTCTCCTACTGGATTGATAACCTTGGTTCTTAACTGAGGGAAATACTTATCTCTACTATACTGCAGCATCCTCTCCTCCTCGGGGAAATACCAACGCTGTCTACAGGTAGCACACACTTGCTTTCAAAACGAAGAACCTAGCGAATTTAATCTCTGTTTTGGTGCCTCAATAGTAGTTCAGTGTAATTTCTGAGAGATGGAGATCAAGGCATTCGATGGGATTGTTATATTGCAACATATTTTCCACTTCCGGGCCTTTTTGTATCTGCAAAAGAAGAGAACATATTAGTGCCTACATGTAGTTTTGAACTCTACAGGCCTCTTTGATTTGCAGTATTTCTAAAATACACGAATAGGGTGACATGCCATCTTCAATCCTACATGATTAACATGAGAATTTGATTACACTCCGGAAAAACGTAGGATTCTTCACAAGAGGTTGGAGTGGATGGAAATTTTCCTATCAAACCTAGTACAAATGAATCCAAAGGAGAAATACCTATGGATTGTAATCCTATGAATCAAGCAACCAATATAGGGAAAAAACTATGAATGGAAATCCTCAAAAAATCCTTTAGAAATCCTAATGCATTTGTCAATGTAAACTTGGGTAAAAGTACCAAAAAATTGAACTCCATTGTGGTTAACATTTAATAGGAAAGGAGCGTCACCTCAATGTATAGCTTCTCCGTGCATGGAAAGTATCTAAGGAATCTAACAACTTGATCCAGATCAGGGCCGATAGATTCTAGTGCCAAGACCTTCATTGTGCACAGAGACGGGTTCAACCTCATGGGAATCATTTTCTGGATGACAACCGAACATACATCAAGAAAATTAGAAAAATGTGAATTTCAAGAAGAAGAAGGAGAAGACTGTTGTACCTGAACGGATATGGATCCAGTAACAAGTTCGGAGAATTTGGCACACGAATAGCCTAACACTGTCAATTTTGACGCGTCAATGACCCTGATTCTTGTTGGACCTTCTTTATCAACTACAAGCAGTCTCTCAAGTAAACGCACATCCTCAATGACCATATCATGAAACACCGCAACTGATCTCCTGTTGCAGCACCAACAATGCACATAAATCCTATGGAGACTCGTCGAGGCGATGTGGAGGCTACTAAACCCATCGATAACCTGAAGACGAAGGTACTCGAGCGCAGTACAGCCGCGGAGGAGGTGCTCCATATCCTCCTTCGAGATGCCGACGCCGAAGAGCTCGAGATGCTTCAGTTGAGGGAGAAGAAGAGTGGGCACGACATTAACATGGGGAAAAAGCAGTCCATGAACCTAGCATGGCGCAACATGGGCGCGAGGCAGAGCGCGGACGGTGGGAGCGAGTGCAGATGTCCATCTTGAAAACTGAGCTCCTCGAGCTGATCTAGAGCAAGGGATAGTAACAACTAGTGAAACTTGGAATTGACCTTGTAGTTGGAACAGAACTTGCCAATGGCAAGGCATCTGACTGGCCCAGTGTGCGTGGCAAGGATCTGGGATAATGCGTCCAAGCGTTTGCGATCCCTGTGGCAGAGCTTGTTGTCATCGATGAGGTTGAGGGGGGTGGAGGGTCAGAGGGGACGCCACCACCAGGGGAGGACGCTTGTCCACACGCTAGATTTGATGGGGAGGAGGGAGATGATGATTACCAACATCTCGTCGAGGAGGCTACTGATGAAGTCCAGGCTCGCCAGAGGCTCTTGTTGTTCTGGCTCGACCCGCCTCTGCTTGTTGGCCGCCTCGTCTGCCATCGCAGCAGGTGGTGACACAGGCAACTCTTGAGTCTCCTCGGCGACGGTGCTTTCTGATAGGAGTGGGGGATTGATGGCTCTATATTTTACGCATTTTTAGAGCTCATTTGTTATATGTTCTCTTTATATATCATGTCCCATTGAACCAAATAGTTGTCCATTATGTATGATTACCGGTATTTGCACTTATCATTGTGAGCGTGGCACATTTAGTATTTTATTTGGTTTTTATTAGTTTTCCTTGTTTTCTTGTATCTACAGGTGTTTTGGAGCAACCTAGGACCAAGCACGATGAAAGGACCAAGGATGGGTTCGATACGGAGTCAGCCAAGGACCAGGCTTAGCCATTTCATTGTGTTCCTAAGAAAGGAGGTATTACTGTTGTTCCTAATGATAAAAATGAACTTATCCCACAAAGAATTGTAACCGGTTATAGAATGGTAATTAATTTCAGAAAATTAAATAAAGCTACTAGGAAAGATCATTACCCCTTGCCTTTTATTGATCAAATGTTAGAAAGATTATCTAAGCATACACACTTTTGCTTCCTAGATGGTTATTCTGGTTTCTCTCAAATACCTGTATCACCAGAAGATCAAGAGAAAACCACATGTACTTGTCCTTTTGGAACTTATGTTTATCGTCGTATGCCTTTTGGTTTATGTAATGCACCTGCTACCTTTCAAAGATGTATGACTACTATATTCTCTGACTTTTGTGAAAATATTGTTGAGGTTTTAATGGATGATTTCCCCGTTTACGGAACTTCTTTTGATGATTGCTTAAGCAACCTTGATCGAGTTTTGCACAGATGTGAAGAAACTAATCTTCTCTTGAATTGGGAGAAGTGCCACTTTATGGTAAATGAAGGTATAGTCCTTGGGCATAAAATTTCCGAAAGAGGTATTGAAGTTGATAAAGCTAAAGTTGATGCAATTGAGAAAATGACATGTCCTAAAGATATCAAAGGTATAAGAAGTTTCCTTGGTCATGCTGGTTTCTATAGAAGGTTTATAAAAGACTTCTCTAAAATTTCTAGGCCTCTTACTAATATCTTGCAAAAAGATGTGCCATTTGTTTTTGATGATGATTGCGTAGAAGCCTTTGAAATACTTAAGAAAGCCTTAATATCTACACCTATTGTTCAACCACCTGATTGGAACCTACCCTTTGAAATTATGTGTGATGCTAGTGATTATGTTGTTGGCGCTGTTCTAGGACAAAGAGTTGATAAGAAATTGAATGTTATTCATTATGCTAGTAAAACCCTAGACAGTGCTCAAAGAAACTATGCTACTATTGAGAAACAATTCTTAGCAGTTGTGTTTGCATGTGATAAATTCAGATCTTACATTGTTGATTCTAAAGTAACTATTCACACCAATCATGCTGCTATTAAATACCTTATGGAAAATAAAGATGCTAAACCTAGACTTATTAGGTGGGTTCTTTTACTACAAGAATTTGATTTGCATATTATTGATAGAACGGGAGCTGAGAATCCCGTAGCTGATAATTTGTCTAGAATGGAAAATGTTCTTGATGACCCACTGCATATTGATGATTGTTTTCCTGATGAACAATTAGCTGTTATAAATGCTTCTCATAATACTCCCTGGTATGTAGACTATGCTAATTATATTGTTGCTAAATATATACCACCTAGTTTCACATACCAACAAAAGAAAAAGTTCTTCTTTGATTTAAGACATTACTTTTGGGATGACCCAAATTTATATAAGGAAGGAGTAGATGGTGTTATTAGACATTGTGTACCTAAGCATGAACATGAACAAATCTTATGAAAGTGTCACTCCGAGGCATACGGAGGACACCATGCGGGAGACAGAACCGCACATAAGGTATTACAATCTGGTTTTTATTGGCCTACTCTTTTCAAAGATGCATGTAAGTTTGTTCTCTCTTGTGATGAATGTCAAAGAATTGGTAATGTTGGTAGACGTTAGGAAATGCCTATGAATTATTCACTTGTTATTGAACCATTTGGTGTTTGGGGTTTTGATTATATGGGACCTTTTCCTTCCTCTAATGGGTATACACATATCTTAGTTGATGTTGATTACGTTACTAAGTGGGTAGAAGCTATTCAAACTAGTAGTGCTAATGATAAAACTTCTATTAAAATGCTTAAAGAAGTTATATTTCTGAGGTTTGGAGTCCCTAGATATTTGATGACTGATGGTGGTTCACATTTTATTCATGGTGCTTTCCGTAAATTGCTTGCTAAGTATGATGTTAATCATAGAATTGCATCTCCTTATCATCCTCAGTCTAGTGGTCAAGTTGAATTAACTAATAGAGAAATAAAATTAATTCTGCAAAAGACCGTTAATAGATCTAGAAAGAATTGGTCTAAGAAACTTGATGATGCATTATGGGCTTACAGAACTGCTTATAAAAATCCTATGGGTATGTCTCCATATAAAATGGTCTATGGAAAAGCATGTCATTTACCTCTTGAGTTAGAACATAAGGCATATTGGGTAATTAAAGAACTTAATTATGATTTTAAACTTGCCGGCGAGAAGAGATTATTTGATATTAGCTCTCTAGATGAATGCAGAACACAAGCTTATGAAAATGCCAAGTTCTTTAAAGAACAAGTTAAAAGATGACATGATAAGATAATTCAAAAACGGGAATTCAAAGTAGGTGATCATGTTCTATTATACAGTTCTCGTTTAAGATTCTCTGAAGGAAAGCTTCTTTCTAAATGGGAAGGACCATACATCATCGAAGAAGTTTATCGCTCCGGAGCCATCAAAATAAACAACTCCGAAGGCACTAATCCGAGAGTGGTTAATGGGCAAAGAATTAAACATTATATCTCAGGTACTCCCATTAATGTTGAAACCAATATTATTCAAACAATGACACCGGAAGAGCACATAGAAGAAACCTTCCGTAACGCTCCAGAACCCTGAAAAGGAGTAGGTATGTGGTACGGTAAGTAAACCGACTCCAAAAATTCCATAAAAGTACTTTATGTTTGTTTTGGAATATATAAAAAATTAGGAAACTAATAAACAATCCGAAAAGTGCATGAGGTAGTGACAAGCCTGGGGGGGCGCTGATATGTCTCCAACGTATCTATATTTTTTGATTGTTCCAAGCTATTATAGTATCAATCTTGGATGTTTTATATGCCATTATATATCATTTTTTGGGACTAACCTATTAACCCAGTGCCCAGTGCCAGTTGCTGTTTTTTTGCTTGTTTTTGCCTTTTCAGAAAATCATTATCAAAAAGAGTTCAAACGAGAAAAAAACTTTGGATTAATTTTTCCTGCCCAGAAGAGACCCACGAAGCTTTGGGGGAAGACCAGAGGAGCCACGAGGAGGCGGCAAGCCTGGAGGGCGCGCCCAGGGGGGTAGGCGCGCCCCCAGGCTTGCGGGTCCCTCGTAGCACCTCCTGGCCTAATTCCAGTGCTATAAATTCCCATATATTCCCAATATACCAAAAAGACAGAAGAGAAAACCTTTCCACCGCCGCAAGCCTCTGTTCTTCCGCGATCCCATCTTGAGGCCTTTTCTGGTACTCTGCCGGAGGGGGAATCGATCACGGATGGCTTCTTCATCGACCTTGCTGCCCCTCCGATGATGTGTGAGTAGTTTACCACAGACCTACGGGTCCATAGCTAGTAGCTAGATGGCTTCTTCTCTCTCTTTGATCTTCAATACCATGTTCTCCTCGATGTTCTTGGAGTTCTAACCGATGTAATCACTTTTTGCGGTGTGTTTGTTGGGATCCGATGAATTGTGAGTTTATGATCAGATTATCCATGAATATTATTTGAGTCTTCTCTGATCTCTTTTATGCATGATTATTATAGCTTCGTATTTCTTCTCCGATCTATCGATTTGGTTTGGCCAACTAGATTGATTTATCTTGCCATGGGAAGAGGTGCTTTGTAATGGGTTCGATCTTGCGGTGCTCAATCCCAGTGACAGAAAGGGAAATGCATGACACGTATGTATCGTTGCTATTAAGGGTAAAAATATGGGGTTTATTCATATGTGAGTTTATCTTGTCTATGTCATGTCATCGTTCTTAAGGCGTTACTGTTGGAAATATGCCCTAGAGGCAATAATAAATTGGTTATTATTATATTTCCTTGTTCATGATAATCGTTTATTATCCATGCTATAATTGTATTGATTGGAAACTCAAATACATGTGTGGGTACATAGACAACACTGTGTCCCTAGTAAGCCTCTAGTTGACTAGCTTGTTGATCAAAGATGGTTAAGGTTTCCTAGCCATGGACATGAGATGTCATTTGATAACGGGATCACATCATTAGGAGAATGATGTGATGGACAAGACCCAAACTGTAAACGTAGCATTTGATCGTGTCAGTTTATTGCTATTGTTTTCTGCATGTCAAGTATCTGTTCCTTTGACCATGAGATCATGCAACTCACTGACACCGGAGGAATACCTTGTGTGTATCAAACGTCGCAACGTAACTGGGTGACTATAAAGGTGCTCTACAGGTATCTCCGAGGGTGTCTGTTGGGTTGGCATGGATCAAGACTGGGATTTGTTACTCCGTGTGACGGAGAGGTATCTCAGGGCCCACTCGGTAATACAACATCACAATGAGCCTTGCAAGCAATGTGACTAAAGTGTTAGCCACGAGATCTTGTATTACGGAACGAGTAAAGAGACTTGCCGGTAACGAGATTGAACTAGGTATAGTGATACCGACGATCGAATCTCGGGCAAGTAACATACCGAAGAACAAAGGGAACAGCATACGGGATTAACTGAATCCTTGACATAGAGGTTCGACCGATAAAGATCTTCGTAGAATATGTAGGAGCCAATATGGGCATCCAGGTCCCGCTATTGGTTATTGGCCGTAGAGGTGTCTCGGTCATGTCTACATAGTTCTCGAACCCGCAGGGTCTACACACTTAACGTTTGGTGACGATTAGTATAATTGAGTTATTATGTTGGTGACCGAAAGTTGTTCGGAGTCCCGGATAAGATCCCGGACATGACGAGGATCTCCGGAATAGTCCGGAGGTAAAGATTGATATATGTGACAATAGTGTTTTGATCTCCGGAAGAGTTCCGAAGTTCACCGGAAGAGGTTCCGGATGTTTACCGAAGTGTTCGGGTGCAGCAACACTTTATATGAGCCAAAGGGATAAAGCCCACGAGGTATTGGAAAGTGCAAAAGTAGTTTTGCTGCCGCGTAAGCGGTACTACCGCTTGGTGAAGCGGTACTACCGCCGGAGCGGTACTACCGCTTGTGTGAAGCGGTACTACCGCCCAAGCGGTACTACCGCTTGTGTGAAGCGGTACTACCGCTTGTGCGCGGCTGTGCACGATTCGGCAGGGTCCGAATTGGACTCTTTTCCTGCGGGCCAAACCGACCTTGTGCGGGCAAAACCGACCCGGAGGAGGCTTTTACTCCAAGTTTAGACCCCAAGGCTCAACATATAAATAGAGGGGCAGGGCTAGCACACGGGACACATCAGGATTTCCCAAGCCGTGTGCCGGCAACCCTAGCCCTCTAGTTCCTCCGTCATAATCTCCGTAGTGCTTGGCGAAGCCCTGCAGAGATTGTTCCTCACCACCATCACCACGCCGTCGTGCTGCTGGAACTCAACCACTACTTCATCATCGCTCGCTGGATCGAGGAGGTGAAGGCGTCATCAAGCCGTACGTGTGTTGAACGCGGAGGTGCCGTCCGTTCGGCACTAGATCGGAAGGATCGTGATTGGATCGCGGGACGCTCGGCGATTTGGATCGCGAAGACGTTCGACTACATCAACCGCGTTTATTAACGCTTCCGCTTAGCGATCTACAAGGGTATGTAGATTCACACTCCCTCTCGTAGATGCTCATCACCATGGATAGATCTTATGTGTGCGTAGGAAAATTTTTGTTTCCCATGCAACGTTCCCCAACAGTGGCATCATGAGCTAGGTCTATGCGTAGATGAGATCTCGAGTAGAACACAAACGAGTTGTGGGCGTGGGTGTATACATATTGCTTGCCGTTACTAGTTGATACTTGATTCCGCGGTATTGTGAGATGAAGCGGCCCGGACCGACATTACGCGTACGCTTACGCGAGACTGGTTTCACCGCTGCGTGCACTTGTTGCATAAAGGTGACTGGCGGGTGTCTGTCTCTCTCACTTTAGTTGAATCGGTTCAATGAAGAGGGTTCTTTTAGAAGATCAAAAAGCAATCACTACACCACGTTGTGGTTTTGCGTAGGTAAGAATCGTTCTTGCTAGATACCCGTAGCAGCCACGTAAAATTTGCAACAACAATTAGAGGACGTCTAACTTGTTTTTGCAGGGTATGTTGTGATGTGATATGGCCAATTACATGATGAGATATATGTGATGTATGAGATGATCATGTATTGTATAGAATATCACGACTTGCATGTCGATGAGTACGGCAACTGGCAGGAGCCATAGAGTTGTCTTTAATTATTGTATGACCTGCGTGTCAATCATTAAGCGCTATGTAATGCTTTACTTTATCGCTAAACGTTAGCTATAGTCGTGGAAGCAACAGTCGGCGCGACAACCTTATGGCGACACGTTGATGGAGATCAAGATGATGGAGATCATGGTGTCATGCCGGTGACGATGGAGATCATGCCGGTGCTTTGGAGATGGAGATCAAAAGCACAAGTTCATGGCCATATCATGTCACTTATGATTTGCATGTGATGTTAATCCTTTTATGCATCTTATTTTGCTTAGGACGACGGTAGCATTATAAGGTGATCCCTCACTTAAATTTCAAGATAAATTGTGTTCTCCCCAAGTGTGCACCGTTGCGAAAGTTCGTCGTTTCGAGACACGCCGTGATGATCGGGTGTGATAGACTCTACGTTCGCATACAACGGGTGTAAGCCATGTTACACGTGCGGAACACTCGGGTTAAACTTGACGAGCCTAGCATGTACAGACATGGCCTCGGAACACAAGAGACCGAAAGGTCGAACATGAGTCATATAGTAGATATGATCAACATGAAGATGTTCACCATTGAAACCACCTCAACTCACGTGATGATCGGACTTGAGTTGGTGGATTTGGATCATGTTACACTCGAATGATCGGAGGGATGTCAATTTGAGTGGGAGTTTTTAAGTAATATGATTAACTAAACTCATTATCTAAGAACAATAGTCTAAGTTGTCTTTGCTATATTTATGTTGTAGATCATGGCTCGCGCGGTAGCACCCCTGAATTTTAATGCGTTCCTAGAGAAAGCTAAGTTGAAAGATGATGGAAGTAACTTTGTGGACTGGGCCCGTAATCTAAGGATTATCCTTACGGCTTCCCAGAAGGCTTATGTCCTTGATGCACCGCTTGGTGATCCACCCGCTCCAGTTGAGTCTCTAGACGTTGTGAACGCCTGGCAGGCTCGTTCTGATGATTACTCAATAGTTCAATGTGCAATGTTGTATGGCTTAGAACCGGGACTTCAAAGACGTTTTGAACGTCATGGAGCATATGAGATGTTCCAGGAGTTGAAGTTTATCTTTCAGAAGAATGCCCGGATCGAGAGATATGAGATCTCCGATAAGTTCTATGCTTGCAAGATGGAGGAGAACGGGTCTATCAGTGAACACGTGCTCAGAATGTCTGGGTACTCCACCCGTCTGGCTGAGTTAGGGATGCCCCTTCCGCCAGAGGCTATCACTGACAGAGTTCTTCAATCATTGCCACCTAGCTGCAAGAGCTTCGTGTTGAACTATAACATGCACGGGATGAACAAGTCAGTCGCCGAGCTGTTTGCGATGCTGAAAGCCGCTGAGTCTGAAATTCAGAAGGAGCATCAAGTGTTGATGGTCAATAAAACCACTAGTTTCAAGAAAAATGGCAAGGGTAAGAAGGGTAACTCCAAGCAGAGTGGCAAAGCAGTTGCTCCTCTCGTGAAGAAACCCAAGGCTGGACCCAAACCAGAAACTGTGTGTTTTCATTGCAAGGGAACTGGACACTGGAAGCGGAATTGCCCCAAGTATTTGGCTGACAAGAAGGCGGCCAACAACAAACAAGGTATATATGATATACATGTTATTGATGTGTACCTTACCAACTCTCGTTGTAGTGCCTGGGTATTTGATACCGGTGCGGTTGCTCATATTTGCAACTCAAAACAGGAACTGCGGAATAGACGGAGGCTGGCAAAGGACGAAGTGACGATGCGCGTGGGAAATGGTTCCAAGGTTGATGTGATCGCCGTCGGCACGCTCGCTCTTCGATTACCATCGGGATTAGTGATGAACCTGAATAATTGTTATTTAGTGCCTGCGTTAAGCATGAACATTATATCTGGATCTTGTTTATTGCGAGACGGTTACTCATTTAAATCAGAGAATAATGGTTGTTCTATTTATATGAGTAATATCTTTTATGGTCATGCACCCGATGTAAGGGGTTTATTCTTGTTGAATCTCGATAGTAATGATACACATGTTCATAACATTGATGCCAAAAGATATAGAATTGATAATGATAATACCACTTTCTTGTGGCACTGCCGTTTAGGTCATATTGGCGTAAAACGCATGAAGAAGCTCCATGCTGATGGACTTTTGGAGTCACTTGATTTTGAATCACTTGACACATGTGAGCCATGCCTCATGGGCAAGATGACTAAAACGCCGTTCTCTGGAACAATGGAACGGGCAAGTGACTTGTTGGAAATCATACATACTGATGTGTGCGGTCCGATGAGTATTGAGGCGCGCGGTGGTTATCGTTACTTTCTCACCTTCACTGATGACTTAAGTAGATATGGGTATATTTACTTAATGAAACACAAGTCTGAAACATTTGAAAAGTTCAAACAATTTCAGAGTGAAGTTGAGAATCATCGTAACAAGAAGATTAAATTCCTACGATCTGATCGAGGAGGAGAATATCTGAGTTATGAGTTTGGCAGTCACTTAAGACAGTGTGGAATTGTTTCACAATTAACACCGCCTGGGACACCACAGCGTAATGGTGTGTCCGAACGTCGTAATCGAACCTTATTGGATATGGTGCGATCTATGATGTCTCTTGCCGATTTGCCACTATCGTTTTGGGGTTATGCATTAGAGACAGCTGCATTCACTTTAAATAGGGCACCATCGAAATCCGTTGAGACGACGCCATATGAACTTTGGTTTGGCAAGAAGCCAAAGCTGTCGTTTCTTAAAGTTTGGGGATGTGATGCTTATGTCAAAAAGCTTCAGCCTGAAAAGCTGGAACCCAAAGCGGAGAAATGCGTCTTCATAGGATACCCAAAAGAGACAGTTGGGTATACCTTCTACCTCAGATCCGAAGGCAAAGTGTTTGTCGCTAAAAACGGAACATTTCTTGAGAAAGAGTTTCTCTCGAAAGAATTGAGTGGGAGGAAGATAGAACTTGATGAGGTTGTTGAACCTTTACTTCAACCTGAGAGTAGCGCAGCGCAGAAAGTTGTTTCTGTGGAGCCTACATTAGCTGAAGAGGAAGTTAATGATGATGATCATGAAGCTTTGGATCAAGTTGCTATCGAACCTCGTAGGTCGACAAGGACGCGTACTGCTCCCGAGTGGTACGGCAACCCTGTCTTAGAGGTCATGTTGTTAGACAACGATGAACCTACGAGCTATGGAGAAGCGATGATGAGCCCGGATTCCGAGAAGTGGTTAGAGGCCATGAAATCCGAGATGGGATCCATGTATGAAAACAAAGTATGGACTTTGGAAGTATTACCTGAAGGGCGTAAGGCCATTCAGAACAAATGGATCTTTAAGAGGAAGACGGACGCGGACGGTAATGTCACCGTCTATAAAGCTCGACTTGTGGCAAAGGGTTTTTCACAAGTTCAAGGAGTTGACTACGATGAGACCTTCTCACCCGTAGCGATGCTTAAGTCCGTCAGAATCATGTTAGCAATAGCTGCCTTTTTCGATTATGAAATTTGGCAGATGGATGTCAAAACAGCGTTCCTTAACGGTTACCTTAAGGAAGAGTTGTATATGATGCAACCAGAAGGTTTTGTCGATCCAGAGAATGCTGACAAAGTTTGCAAACTCCAGCGATCCATTTATGGACTGGTGCAAGCATCTCGGAGTTGGAATCTTCATTTTGATGAGGTGATCAAAGCGTTCGAGTTTATACAAGTTTACGGAGAAGCTTGTATTTACAAGAAAGTGAGTGGGAGCTCTATAGCGTTTCTAATATTATATGTGGATGACATATTGCTGATTGGAAACAATATAGAAATGCTGGAAAGCGTAAAGGAATATTTGAACAAGAGTTTTTCAATGAAGGACCTAGGAGAAGCTGCTTTCATATTAGGCATCAAGATCTATAGAGATAGATCGAGACGCTTAATAGGACTTTCACAAAGCACATACCTTGACAAAGTTTTGAAGAAGTTCAAAATGGATCAGTCCAAGAAGGGGTTCTTGCCTGTATTGCAAGGTGTGAAGTTGAGTAAGACTCAATGCCCAGTGACTGCAGAAGATAGAGAAAAGATGAGTGTCATCCCCTATGCTTCGGCCATAGGCTCTATCATGTATGCAATGCTGTGCACAAGACCCGATGTCAGCCTTGCCATAAGTATGGTCGGAAGGTTTCAAAGTGATCCAGGAATGGAACACTGGACGGCGGTCAAGAATATCCTGAAGTACCTGAAAAGGACTAGGGACATGTTTCTCGTTTATGGAGGTGATCAAGAGCTCGTCGTAAAGGGTTACGTCGATGCAAGCTTTGACACTGATCCGGATGACTCTAAGTCGCAAACCGGATACGTATTTATTCTTAATGGGGGTGCGGTTAGCTGGTGCAGTTCCAAGCAAAGCGTGGCAGCAGATTCTACATGTTTCAATTCCATCCGCGATTACATCAAGGAGGACGACATAAATATTTGCAAAGTACACACGGATCTAAATGTTGCAGATCCGTTGACTAAACCTCTTCCAAGGGCTAAACATGAACAACACCAGAACTGCATGGGTGTTCGATTCATTACAATGTAAATCACATAGTGATGTGAACTAGATTATTGACTCTAGTGCAAGTGGGAGACTGTTGGAAATATGCCCTAGAGGCAATAATAAATTGGTTATTATTATATTTCCTTGTTCATGATAATCGTTTATTATCCATGCTATAATTGTATTGATTGGAAACTCAAATACATGTGTGGGTACATAGACAACACTGTGTCCCTAGTAAGCCTCTAGTTGACTAGCTTGTTGATCAAAGATGGTTAAGGTTTCCTAGCCATGGACATGAGATGTCATTTGATAACGGGATCACATCATTAGGAGAATGATGTGATGGACAAGACCCAAACTGTAAACGTAGCATTTGATCGTGTCAGTTTATTGCTATTGTTTTCTGCATGTCAAGTATCTGTTCCTTTGACCATGAGATCATGCAACTCACTGACACCGGAGGAATACCTTGTGTGTATCAAACGTCGCAACGTAACTGGGTGACTATAAAGGTGCTCTACAGGTATCTCCGAGGGTGTCTGTTGGGTTGGCATGGATCAAGACTGGGATTTGTTACTCCGTGTGACGGAGAGGTATCTCAGGGCCCACTCGGTAATACAACATCACAATGAGCCTTGCAAGCAATGTGACTAAAGTGTTAGCCACGAGATCTTGTATTACGGAACGAGTAAAGAGACTTGCCGGTAACGAGATTGAACTAGGTATAGTGATACCGACGATCGAATCTCGGGCAAGTAACATACCGAAGAACAAAGGGAACAGCATACGGGATTAACTGAATCCTTGACATAGAGGTTCGACCGATAAAGATCTTCGTAGAATATGTAGGAGCCAATATGGGCATCCAGGTCCCGCTATTGGTTATTGGCCGTAGAGGTGTCTCGGTCATGTCTACATAGTTCTCGAACCCGCAGGGTCTACACACTTAACGTTTGGTGACGATTAGTATAATTGAGTTATTATGTTGGTGACCGAAAGTTGTTCGGAGTCCCGGATAAGATCCCGGACATGACGAGGATCTCCGGAATAGTCCGGAGGTAAAGATTGATATATGTGATAATAGTGTTTTGATCTCCGGAAGAGTTCCGAAGTTCACCGGAAGAGGTTCCGGATGTTTACCGAAGTGTTCGGGTGCAGCAACACTTTATATGAGCCAAAGGGATAAAGCCCACGAGGTATTGGAAAGTGCAAAAGTAGTTTTGCTGCCGCGTAAGCGGTACTACCGCTTGGTGAAGCGGTACTACCTCCGGAGCGGTACTACCGCTTGTGTGAAGCGGTACTACCGCCCAAGCGGTACTACCGCTTGTGTGAAGCGGTACTACCGCTTGTGCGCGGCTGTGCACGATTCGGCAGGGTCCGAATTGGACTCTTTTCCTGCGGGCCAAACCGACCTTGTGCGGGCAAAACCGACCCGGAGGAGGCTTTTACTCCAAGTTTAGACCCCAAGGCTCAACATATAAATAGAGGGGCAGGGCTAGCACACGGGACACATCAGGATTTCCCAAGCCGTGTGCCGGCAACCCTAGCCCTCTAGTTCCTCCGTCATAATCTCCGTAGTGCTTGGCGAAGCCCTGCAGAGATTGTTCCTCACCACCATCACCACGCCGTCGTGCTGCTGGAACTCAACCACTACTTCATCATCGCTCGCTGGATCGAGGAGGTGAAGGCGTCATCAAGCCGTACGTGTGTTGAACGCGGAGGTGCCGTCCGTTCGGCACTAGATCGGAAGGATCGTGATTGGATCGCGGGACGCTCGGCGATTTGGATCGCGAAGACGTTCGACTACATCAACCGCGTTTATTAACGCTTCCGCTTAGCGATCTACAAGGGTATGTAGATTCACACTCCCTCTCGTAGATGCTCATCACCATGGATAGATCTTATGTGTGCGTAGGAAAATTTTTGTTTCCCATGCAACGTTCCCCAACAGTTACTCCGTTCTTTATGGACTTAATACAGTAGATGCATGCTGGATAGCGGTCGATGTGTGGAGTAATAGTAGTAGATGCAGGCAGGAGTCGTTCTACTTGTCTCGGACATGATGCCTATATACATGATCATTGCCTTGTATATCGTCATGATTATTTGCTTTTCTATCAATTGCCCAACAGTAATTTGGTTACCCACCGTATGCCATTTTATTGAGAGAAGCCTCTAGTGAAAACTATGGCCCCCGGGTCTATCTAAATCATATACTAAAACCCTAAAAATACTTGCTGCACTTTTTATTTATTTATTTTATTTTGTATTTTTGTTTCAATCTATCAATCTATCACATACAATTTAATCTTGCAACTAACCGCCGAGGGATTGACAACCCCTTGTTTGCGTTGGGTGCAAGGATTTGTTATTTTGTGTGCAGATGCTGCTAACTAGGTGTTGCGTGATTCTCCTACTGGATTGATAACCTTGGTTTCATAACTTAGGGAAATACTTATCTCTAATGTACTGCATCTCCCTTCCTCTTCAGGGAATTACCAACGCCGCTCACAAGTAGCAGGAAGAATTTCTGGCGCCGTTGCCGGGGAGACATCATCAACATCTATCAAGTACCTACGCATAAAACTTTCATCTCCTTGCATTTACTTTATTTGCCTTTGCCTCTCATTTTCATCTGCCCCACTTCTAAAAAGTTTTACAAAAATACAAAAATATTTTCTGTTTGCCTTTTTCTTGTTTGCTTCTTTACTTGCTTGTTTTTATTGCCTTCATGTCGAACACACAAGAACAAAAAGTAAAAGCAAAAGTTTAAGATCACTATGGATCCTCATCCACTTGCTAATATTTTTAAAAGATCCAATTATGATGAACCAATTGCTAGTGAGTTTAGTGCACTAGATTATCTTTATGAAGTTTTGCTTGAAATTCGTGAACCTGAAAATTATGATGAAGTGTTAAAAGAAGAAATTTATAAGGTGATTCACGATAGCTCCTAGAATGAAAAGCATGATTGCAATGATATTATTGTAAATTCTATTAATGTCAATTGTGTTAGTGATATGCAAAACCCCAAGCTTGGGGATGATGATTTTGTTATATCCACTACTTATTGCAATGATCATGATTGGGGTGATAATGATTCTTATGATCTTGAAAATTTATTTAAACCACATGATGAATATTCTTGCGATAATATTGAAAGTGGGTTCAGAAGAGTGTCAAATTTAGCTAAAAATAATCCCACATATTTGGAGAGTGTTCAATCTTATGAATTTTTTGATGAGAGTGGGTTTGGAGAGGTCATAACTTTAGTTAATGCTAATCCTACTATTTTGGAAGATTATAAAAATTTATGCAAGTGGATCGTAAAGGGAATATTGTTTATGATAGCTATATCGTTGAATTTGAATATGATCCTACATGTAATTATTATGAGAGAGGAAAATATGGTTGTGGAAATTTTCATGTTACTAAATTACCTCTCTTCATGTTGAGATTGTTATTGTTTCTTTCCTCTTCCTTGCATATGCTAGGTTTTGTATGTCTAGATAATTTGTTTACCTATAAAATGCCTATGCATAGGAAGTATGTTAGACTTAAATGTGTTTTTCACATGCTACATGATGCTCTCTTGTGTTTCATTTATTATCTTTCATGAGAGCATCATTGAAATCTCAAGCCTATCTTAATGGCTATAAAGAAAGAGCTTGTTGGGAGGCAACCCAATTAATAAAATAAATTTTTATTATTTGTTTCTGTTATTGTGAGTTTTCACTTTCATGCTACTGTTATGATTGTGTTTTTATGTTTTTAATTAGTGTTTGTGCCAAGTAAAACCTTTGGGATGATTTGGAAGATAGTATAATTGATGCTGTTTGGAAAACAGAAAGTTTTGCGTCCAGTACTGGAATTTTGTTTCTGTACTGGAGCGTCAGAAAAATCTGAAATTTTTACACAGTATTGGTATATGAATTTCCCACATTGTCCTAATGTTTCAGAATTTTTGGAGTTACATAAGAATGACTTTTAAATAGATTGCTACAGACTGTTCTGTTTTTGACAGATTCTGTTTTTGATGTGTTGCTTGCTTGTTTTGATGAAGCTATGGATTGTATCGGGGGGTTTAAGCCATGGAGAAGTTACAATACAGTAGGTATAATGCAAAAATAAAATATGAATGGGTTTGCAACAGTACTTAAAGTAGTGATTTGTTTTGTTATACTAACGGATCTCACATAGGTTTTGTTGAGTTTTGTGTGATTGAAGTTTTCAAGTTTTGGGTGAGATCACGATGGATGAAGGAATAAGGAGTAGCAAGAGACTAAGCTTGGGGATGCCCAAGGCACCCCAAGGTAATATTCAAGGAAGACTCAAGTGTCTAAGCTTGGGGTTGCCCCGGAAGGCATCCCCTCTTTCTTCTACTAACCATCGGTAATTTTACTTGGAGCTATATTTTTATTCGTCACATGATATATGTTTTGCTTGGAGCATCTTGTATTATATGAGTCTTTGCTTTGTTTGCTTTTTAGTTTGTCACAATCATCCTTACTGAACACCCCTATTTTGAGAGAGCCACACGTTCATCATAATTTGTTAGAATACTCTATGTGCTTCACTTAAAAAAATTTAGCTAGGCAGTTGCTCTAGTGCTTCACTTAAATCTTTTTTAGCACGGCGGTGGCCAAATTTTGAAGAAATAAACTCTCATGCTTCACTTATATTATTTTGAGAGTTGACAAGATTAAAATTTTGAAGAAATAAACTCTCATGCTTCACTTATATTATTTTGAGAGTTGATAAGATTGAAATTTTGAAGAAATATTTGCACTCTCATGCTTCACTTAAATCTTTTTGAGAGTTGATGAAAGTAATGGTAATTTGCACAAGATATGAATTTGGTCCCAAAGTGATGAATATTTAAGGGGGATATAATAAAAACTTTCATATAGATCATTGGATATGATAACTGTGATTCCTTGTAATAGTTTTGTGATATGGAAATGATAATATGTGAGTCATGTTAGTGAGTAATTGTGATTTAGTAAGAATATTAGTGTTAAGGTTTGTGATTCCCTATGCATGCACGTTAAGTCAATAGTTATGCAAATAAATTATATCCTACTTATGGTGCATTATTCGATGTTAGTTATGTTCAATGCATGTTTATGACCATTTTCGCTTTTTGGTTGGTTGCTTCTCAATCTTTTGCTAGCCTTCATTTGTACTAAGCGGAAATACTGCTTGTGCAACCAAACTCCTTAAACCCAAGTTGTGCCAAATGAGTCCACTATATCTACCTATATGCGGTATTTCAATGCCGTTCCAAGTAAATTTGCGTGTGCCAACTCTAATTTTCAAAATAATTTTTCTGTTTTGTGTGCCCGTACCACTCATGAAGCGGCAGGGGTGGCCAATATTTTCCATGCTAGGTGTGTTATTCGCACGATGAGTGCTTATTCACTTGTCATTGCACGAGAGAATGGCTGGTAATAGGGATGCCCAGTCCCACAATGAAATCAAAAATTAATAACAACAAAATTCCTTGGAAAGTGATGGTATGGAGGGCACCCGTGGATACGGCTAGCCATGGATTGTGAAAGAATGGTGGAAAGGAAATAAACTTTATTTTCTGTTTGGGAACCGCCTATGATGTGTCTAGCATGGAAGATATTGGGAATTCTCAGTCGTTTTCGTTGACAGGAAAAGCATGCCTCTCAAAATATTTTTATCTCTCTAATTTAAGCTTTGAGCTCTGGCACATTTGACAAATCTCTGCTTCCCTCTGCGAAGGGTCTATCTATTTACTTTTATGCAATTTTTATTTTTATTTTGAGTCTCCATCTTCTCTTATAAAGCACCAACTAGAGAGCACTATTGTCATACTTGTGCATTGTGTGTAGCTAATATTTGAGTGTGTTTCATGAATGGATCAATGATTGAGCATAATGGGCTAGGGATAACTTTCTTTAGCGTTGATATTTTGAAAGACATGACTGCTTGTTAGCATGCTTGAGTATTTATATCTTCATGTCAAACTATAGACTATTGCTTTGAATCATTCAAGTCCAAATGTCCATGCTACAAAAGAAAAGAATATGATAAATATGATACGCAGCATTCCACATCAAAAATTCTGTTTTTATCATTTACCTACTCGAGGACGAGCAGGAATTAAACTTGGGGATGCTGATACGTCTCCAACGTATCTATAATTTTTAATTGTTCCATGCTATTATATTATCAATCTTGGATGTTTTTATGTGCATTTATAGCAATTATATATCATTTTTTGGGACTAACCTATTAACTTAGTGCCTAGTGCCAGTTGCTGTTTTCTGCCTGTTTTTTGTTTTACAGAAAATCAATACCAAATGAAGTCCAAATGCCACGAAACTTTTTGGAGATTTTTTCTGGACAATACCAACACTAGAAGCTTCGGGAGAAGACCAGACGCCAGAGGAGGTGGCCACGAGCCACCAGGGCGCGTCTGGGGGGGGGGGGGCAGGCGTGCCCTGGTGCCTCGTGGGCCCACCTCAGCTCCGTTTGACCTAATTCCACCACTATAAATTCCCAAAAAATCAGAAACCCTCAGGGGAGTCCACGAAATACTTTTTCCGCCGCCGCAAGCTTCTGTTCTCCAGAGATCCCATCTGGAGGCCATTTTCGGTACTCCGCCGGAGGGGGAATCGATCACGGAGGGGCTCTACATCAACCTTGCTGCCCTTCCGATGATGCGTGAGTAGTTTATCACAGACCTTCGGGTCCATAGTTAGTAGCTAGATGGCTTCTTCTCTCTTTTTGATCTTCAATACAATGTTCTCCTCGATGTTCTTGGAGTTTTATCCGTTGTAATCACTTTTTGCGGCGTGTTTGTTGGGATCCGATGAATTGTGAGTTTATGATCAGATTATCCATGAATATTATTTGAGTCTTCTCTGATCTCTTTTATGCATGATTATTATAGCTTCGTATTTCTTCTCCGATCTATTGATTTGGTTTGGCCAACTAGATTGATTTATCTTGCCATGGGAAGAGGTGCTTTGTAATGGGTTCGATCTTGCAGTGCTCAATCCCAGTGACAGAAAGGGACATAACACGTATGTACCGTTGCTATTAAGGGTAAAAAGATGGGGTTTATTCATACGTGAGTTTATCTTGTCTACATCATGTCATCGTTCTTAAGGCGTTACTCCGTTCTTTATGGACTTAATACACTAGATGCATGCTGGATAGCGGTCGATGTGTGGAGTAATAGTAGTAGATGCAGGCAGGAGTCAGTCTACTTGTCTCGGACGTGATGCCTATATACATGATCATTGCCTTGGATATCATCATGATTATTTGCTTTTCTATCAATTGCCCAACAGTAATTTGTTTACCCACCGTATGCCATTTTCTTGAGAGAAGCCTCTAGTGAAAACTATGGCCCCCGGGTCTATCTAAATCATATACTAAAACCCTAAAAATACTTGCTGCACTTTTTCTTTATTTATTTTATTTTGTATTTTTGTTTCAATCTATCTATCTATCACATACCATTTAATCTTGCAACTTACCTCCGAGGGATTGACAACCCCTTGTTTGCGTTGGGTGCAAGGATTTGTTGTTTTGTGTGCAGGTGCTGCTAACGAGGTGTTGCATGATTCTCCTACTGGATTGATAACCTTGGTTTCATAACTGAGGGAAATACTTATCTCTACTGTACTGCATCTCCCTTCCTCTTCAGGGAATTACCAACGCAGCTCACAAGTAGCAGATGGATCTATCGCGGGCACTCTAGGGCTCTCACAGGCGCATGCGTGCTATGCTCAATAAGCTGATGGACGATGACATCCCCCGCTGGGCGAAGCTGCAGAAGGAGAGCTATGCCGCATTGGATAAGTCCACCGGCGTCATCCGGGAACTACGGGGTGACAAGGTGAGGCTCCGCACCGAGCACGACCTGCTGAGGGCGAAGATCGCTGGCAGGGCGAAGCAGCACGAGGAGACAACTGCCGTGTTGGAGAAGACGGTCGTCATGGTCAGGAAACTTATGGACGAGAATGTTAATCTCCGCATCGAGCGTGACATGCTCCTGGAGGAATCCGTGGTTTCTCGCAAGCGACGGATTGAGGACGTGAAGGAGATCAAGGTGGACGAAATGACGAAGATGGCGTAGTAGATCGAGGTGAAGTAGAGAGCAGCGACCCAGATCGTTGTCTGTGTCTTCCTTTTTTTGCCCTTGTGTCTTTCGGGCGTTGCCACATGTGGCATCTTTAATTATCTTCCTGAATATGTAAAATAATTACTATTATCCATTGCCATCGTCTTCATATATATCAGTCTTGCTAAGTCTCAGTCGATGCTATGTCCGTGAGATCTTACGTCAAGATCCGTGCAAAATTTACTTTTCATATTTTCTTTTCTCTCTCTTAAATCTCAGTCGACTGAGGCCTAGCCACGCCATTAAAACTAGGGCTTCCGCGTCATTAATGGAGAAGTTGGGAGCGAGGTGGGCGGCGGATGGAGGTCAAAGGGCTCGCCTCCCGGTGAGCCTACGCAGCGGTCTGCTCCACGCCTCCCGTCTACTCAAATAGCTACCCCGCACGTCGCCTCCTAGCCAATAAAAATGGGGATGCGTGGTGGCACGTAAATGGTTAGTACAATGCCCACGGTTTGAATAGCACTTGTGTTTCCGATTGTAACGTGGCAGCTCTTTGTTCCAAAATGACTTTGTTGGTTGTTAATCTGTGTGCCTTCAAAAAATTGGACAAATTTTTTACCACAGCATGTTGGTGCCATGATAAGGCAACATGCCAAGTTTCATGATTTTCAGGCAAGTTTTGGATTTACAGGAATTTAAAAACCAAGTTTGTCAATGTTTTCGGCCGAGCCACGATGCCCAGATGTTTGAAATTCATTCCCATTTCTTGCATGGGACCTAAACATTCACCCAAGGACACATATACGATTTTTCAACCCATTTTGGTGCATTGGAGCATGTGCCTATAGTTTAAATTTGAATTATGCACATTAAATGCCTAGAAAACTCAATTAATGTATAAAAAATGCCAAACGAACCCGGAATAATTCCAAATTTTAGCACGACACTCCTATTGGTCTTTGTTGCCTCTGTAAAAAAAACAAGGCCGGAAGAGGCATCGTATGTCGTTTTGCCCACAAAGGTGACACATCCCCCCCTATCGGAACCATAAGCCTTCTTGAGAGAAGCTCTGGTTTGTAAGAAGCTTATACCAAAACTTGTCCCAAATCGAACTAAAATTTTACCACAGCATGTTGGTGCCATGTCAAGACACCATGCCAAGTTCCATGATTTTTAGGCAATTTTTTGATTTACAGGAATTTAAAAACCAAGTTTCTCAATGTTTTCGGCCGAGCCACGAAGCCCAGATGTTTGAAATTCATTCCCATTTCTTGTATGGGACCTAAACATTCACCCAAGGACACATATACGATTTTTCAACCCATTTTGGTGCACTGGAGCATGTGCATGTAGTTCAAATTTGAATTATGCACATTAAATGCCTAGAAACTCAATAAATGTATAAAAAGGCCAAACGAACCCGGAATAATTCCAAATTTTAGTGCGACACTCCTATTGGTCTTTGTTGCCTTTGTAAAAAAATCAAGGCAGGAAGAGGCAGCGTATGTCGTTTCGCCCACAAAGGTGACACATCCACTATCGGAACCATGAGCCTTATTGAGAGAAGCTCCGGTTTGTAAGAAGCTTATACCAAAACTTGTCTCAAATAAAACAAATTTTTTACCACAGCGTGTTGGTGCCATGTCAAGACACCATGCCAAGTTCCGTGATTTTTAGGCAATTTTTGGATTTACTGGAATTTAAAAACCAAGTTTCTCAATGTTTTCGGCCAAGCCAGGACGCCCAGATGTTTGAAATTCACTCCCATTTCTTGTATGGGTCCTAAACATTCAACCAAGGACACATATACGATTTTTCAACCCATTTTAGTGCACTGGAGCATGTGCTTGTAGTTCAAATTTGAATTATGCACATTAAATGCCTAGAAAACTCAATTAATGTATAAAAAATGCCAAACGAACCCAGAATAATTCGAAATTTTAGCACGACACTCCTATAGTTGCATGTTCACTACAGATAAATGTTCTAGCAATTCAAACAGCGACCTTTCCTGCCGTAACCCCATTTTGTCTTTCAAATCAAAATGAAAAAATCAATTACACAACAAACAGTTTGTTAGCAACAATCGTGTGCGATGCAGTATAAAATATCTTGAGGCTCCCTCATGTATGGCTTACGCAGGAAGGTTCATCGGCTACAGCCCACCGGCCGCGCGTCAACCACACTTGCGTGCCAGTTTTTTGCTGCACCATTCGTAAATTTTTGGCAACCGCGGAAATATCTAGGTCCCCGCCCCCTCATCCCCACCAAAATCCACATTTCCACTGTTTCCTCCTTCCTTTCCAAGTTCAAACCTTCACTGCTTGATTTGAAGTGCCGCCTCCTCGTCGGTGACGCTCCTTCCCGCTGCACGGCCTCGTCCATATAGTCAGGTAATCCACACCCCACCCCCATCCTCCTCCTTCCTCTCCATCCCACAAGCCTCGACTGCCGGCACAACATCTTCCACCCAAATCACTGCCCCATCCTCCAAATAAGCGCTGCGCATAGCCATGGTTCACACATTATAGCCAAGAGCTCAAGGAGCATCTGGCACCGGTGAAGCAAATCACGGCCGCACGCGCGGATGAGGTCGCGATGACCGCCAGATCTTGGAGGAGCACCTCGCCATCGAGGCCACCGTCGACCCCTCGCGCGCGGACGCTGCCAAGTGTATCGCACGCACAGGCAAGGCGACGGTTTAAAACTGCGTCGCGGAAAGGGGTTAAAAACCTTTTGTATAGCAGCTCCCTGTACCAGTGTATCTACCTATGGATTGAATAAGAGCCTTCAAGTAAGTTGTCATCGGTGCAAAAGCAATAAAATTGCTCCTAAATATGATTGATATTTTATTGTAAGGGAAAATAAGCTTTGTACAATCTTGTGATGGTGAAGAAATAAAAGCGACAGACTGCATAATAAAGGTCGCTATCACAAGGGGCAATATAAAGTGACGTTCCTTTACATTAAGAGCTTGCACATCCAAAAATAAAAAGCGCATGACAACCTCTGATTCCCTCTGCGAAGGGCCTATCTTTGCTTTTATGTATTTACTTTCATGCAAGAGTCAATAGTATTCTCCTCTATTCTGTTTTTATTTTTCTCTCTTGGCAAGCATCATGTGGTGGGGAAAGATCTAGACATATATATCTAGTTGAATGTAGGTGATCATGAGTTATTATTGTTGACATTACCCTTGAGGTAAATACGTTGGGAGGCGAAATTATAAGCCCCTATCTTTCTATCTGTCTGACTGAAACATTTGCTCCATAAGTATGCCGTGAGTGTCAGCAATCATAGAAGACTAAATGATAGGTGAGTATCTGAACTTGCTAAACAAAGCTCTTACATAGACTCTTTCTGATAATATGATGAATTGCAATTGCTTCAGTGACTGAGATCATAGTTTGTTAGTTTTCAATACGGTTTGTAGTTCATACTTTATCTTGTGGATGAATTGTCACTTTGTCATGAGGAGTTTTATGATAATGTATTATTGTTATAATAAAGATCATGATGCCTTCATGTCCGTATTTTGTTTTATCGACACCTCTCTCTCTCTAAACATGTGGTCATGATTATCGATTTCGGGTTTTCGCTTGAGGACAAGCGAGGTCTAAGCTTGGGGGAGTTGATACGTCCATTTTGCATCATGTTTTCCTACTATTATTTATTATGTTTTGGGTCATTATTTCACTTTATGATACAATTCTTAAGCCTTTTCTCTCTTATTTTGCAAGTTTCACATGAAGAGGGAGATTGCCGGCAGCTGGAATTCTGGACCGAAAAGGGGTGCAACAGAGATAGCTATTCTACACACCTCCAAATGACCTGAAAATTTATGGAGAATTGTTTTGGAATATATAAAAAATATTGGCTGAAGAAATACCAGAGGGGGACCCACCAGGAAGCGACAAGCCTGGGGGTGCGCCCTACCCCCCTGGGCGCGCCCCCCGAGCTTGTGGCGCCCCTGGTAGGCCTCCAGGTCCCATCTTCTGCGATATAAGGCTATTTGCCCGAGTAAAAATAGAGATAAGACTTTCGGGATGAAGCGCCGCCGTCTCGAGGCGGAACCTGGGCAGGAGCACTTTTGCTCTCCGGCAGGGCGATTCCGCCAGGGATACTTCCCTCCGGGAGGGGGAAATCGAAACCATTGACATCACCAACGATCCTCTCATCGTGGGAGATCTCAAACCCTAGTTCATCTCTTGTATTCAATCTTTGTCTCAAAACCTCAGATTGGTACCTGTGGGTAGCTAGTAGTGTTGATTAAATGTTGTAGTTGATGCTAGTTGGTTTATTTGGTGGAAGATTATATGTTCAGATCCTTAATGCTATTCAATACCCCTCTGATCTTGAACATGAATATGATTTGTGAGTAGTTACTTTTGTTCTTGAGGACATGGGAGAAGTCTTGTCATTAGTAATCATGTGAATTTGGTATTCGTTCAATATTTTGATGATATGTATGTTGATGCTTGATTTAGTGGTGTCGTGTGAACGTCGACTACATGACACTTCACCATATTTGGGCCTAAGGGAAGGCATTGTGGAGTAGTAATTAGATGATAGGTTGCTAGAGTGACAAAAGCTTAAACCCTAGTTTTTGCACTATTCCGTAAGGGGCTGATTTGGATCCATATGTTTCATGCTATGGTTAGATTTAGCTTATTTCTTCTTTCATAGTTGCGGATGCTTGCAAGAGGGGGTAATCATAAGTGGGAGGCTTGTTCAAGTAAGAATAGCACCCAAGCACCAGTCCACCCACATATCAAATTATCAAAGTAGCGAACGCGAATCAAACAAACATGATGAAAGTGACGAGGTGAGAATTCCCATGTGTCCTCGAGAACTCTTTGCTTTATATAAGAGATCATTCCGGCTTATCCTTTGCTACAAAAAGGATTGGGCCACCTTGCTGCACTTTATTATACTTGTTACTTGTTACGAATTATCTTGCTATCGAAACTATCTGTTACCACTACTTTCAGTACTTGTAGAGAATACCTTGCTGAAAACTGCTTGTCATTTCCTTCTGCTCCTCGTTGGGTTCGACACTCTTACTTATCGAAAGGACTACAATTGATCCCCTATACTTGTGGGTCATCAATTTTCCTTGAAGAGGAAGGGTGAAGCAATATAGTAGCACTAAGTATTTCCCTCAGTGAGAACCAAGGTTATCAAACCAATAGGAGAACCATGCAAATTCCTAGTAAGCAGTACCTGCACACACAAGAGCAAATACTTGCTCCCAACGCGGGCAAGAAGGTTGTCAATCCCCTTGAAGTTGTTAATTGCAAGGATCAAATTTGGTATAGGTACATAGGTAAATTGCAAAGTAAAATAAAAAGAGTAAAATTATAGCAAAGGAAATTTTGTTTTTGTAATATGATTAAAGTAGACCCGGGGGCCATAGTTTTCACTAGAGACATCTCTCTCATAAAAATAGCATACGGTGGGTAGACAAATTACTGTTGGGTAATTGATAGAAAAGCGCATAGTTATGACGTTATTCATGGTATGATCATGTACATAGGCATTACATCCGTGACAAGTAGGCCGACTCCTGCCTGCATCTACTACTATTACTCCACCAATCGACCGACTCCTGCCTGCATGTATGGTATTAAGTTCATAACAAATAGAGTAACACTTTAAGCAAGATGACATAATGTAGATAGAATAGAATCAAGTAATATGATTAAACCCCGTCGTTTTACCCTTAGTGGCAACAATACAAATACGGGCCTCGCTACCCCTTCTGTCACTTGGTGAGGACACCACAAGATTGAACCCACTACTATGCATCACTTCCACTGAAGATCGATAGATCAACTTGGCCAAAGAAAACCCATAGATCGGAAAGCATTACATAGCTATAACAATCATACATAATAAAGTTCAAAAAAGTCTCAATTACTTTCAATGAATAATGTGATCATAAACCCACAATTCATCGGATCCCAACAAACGCACCACAAAAGGAGATTACATCGGATAGAACTCCATGGAGATCACGGAGAACTTTGTATTGAAGATCAAAGAGAGAGATAAAGCCATCTAGCTACTAGCTATGGACTTGTAGGTCTGTGGTGAACTACTCACACATCATCGGAAGGATAACAAGGTTGATGTAGAAGCCCTCCGTGATTGATTCCCCCTCCGGCAGAGTACCAAAAAGGCCTCCAGATGGGAACGCAGAAGAATAGAGGCTTGCGGCGGCGGAAAAATTGTATCATCTGGCTCTCTGGGGGTTTGGAATATTTGTGAATTTATAGAAGTGGAATTAGGTCAGACGGAGCCACGGGGGGCCCACAAGGGGGCACAGCGCGCCTACCCCCCAGGGCACGCCGTGCTGCCTTGCCGTCTCCTCGTAGGTCTTCTGGTCCACCCCCGAAGCTTCTAGGGTCTCTTATGTCCAGAAAAAAAATCATCAAAACGTTTCGTAGCATTTGGACTCCGTTTGGTATGTATTTTCTGTAAAACCAAAAACAAGAAGAAAACAACAACTGGCACTAGGCACAGAGTGAATAGGTTACTCCCTAAAAATGATATAAAATTGCATATAAAGTATCCAAGAATGATAATATAATAGCATGAAACACTCAAAAATTATAGATACGTCGGAGACGTATCAGCATCCCCAAGCTTAATTCCTGCTTGTCCTCGAGTAGGTGAATGATAAACAAAATAATTTTTGATGTTGAATGCTACCTAGCATGTGTATCATGTAATCTCTCTTACGGTATAAATATTGAGAAATGATGAAGTAATTGATAACAACATGATAATATCCATGAATACAAGAACATAATCATTACTTTTTCAAAATATACGATGCTCAAAGAATGTTATCCCTACTCATTGAATTATGTAAGCATGGCATGACTCCGCCTTCACCGTATAAATATAAATCATGAGCACCCCGGTGTCAAACCAGGCAATTGTATCATACTTTTTAACGTGCTTCAGCATTTTAAACTCCACTCAATAAATGAGTGTGAGACATGGACATTAGCACTATAGGTGGAATAAAATGCGATGGTAGAGATATATAGGAGAAGTCAAAAAGGAAGAAAGGCTCGCATCAACTCGGTGGATCAATAGGAAATGGAGATGCCCATCAATCAATATCAATGCGAGGAGTTGGGATTGCCATGCAACGAATCCACTTGAGCTATAAGTGTATGAAAGCTCAACATGAAACTAAGTGGGTGTGCATCCAACTTGCTTGCTCATGAAGACCTCGGGCATTTGAGGAAGCCCATCATCAGAATATACAAGCCAAGTTGTATAATGAAAAATTCCCACTAGTATATCAAAGTGATAACTCAGGAGACTGTCTATATGAAGATCATGGTGCTACTTTGAAGCACAAGTGTGGTAAAAGGATAGTAACACTGCCCCTTCTCTCTTTTTCTCTCATTTTTTCTTTTCTCTTTTTTTAAGAACAATCTCATGGACCTCGTCCCCTCATTTTGGAGGACTCATCAATCTCCATCATTATTTTCCTCACTGGGACAATGCTCTAATAATGATGATCATCACACTTTTATTTACTTACAACTCGATAAACTAATACAAGATGACTCTATATGAATGCCTCTAGCAGTGTATAAGGATGTGAAATGATCTAGCGTAACATGTATAACAATGATGAATGGTGGCTTTGCCACAAATATCATGTCAGCTCTATATGATCATGCAAAGCAATATGATGATGAACACACATGTCATAAGACGGAACGGTGGAAGTTGCACGGCAATATATCTTGGAATGGCTATGGAAATGCCATGATAGGTAGGTATGGTGGTTGTTTTGAGGAAGATATAAGGAGGCTTATGTGTGATAGAGCATATTGTATCACGGGGTTTGGATGCACCGGCGAAGTTTGCACCGACTCTCGAGGTTAGAAAGGGCAATGCACGGTATCGAAGAGGCTAGCAAATTGAGGAAAGGTGGGAGTGCATAATTGTCCATGAACTCACATTAGTCATAAAGAACTCATATACTTATTGTGAAAGTTTTATTAGCCCTCTAACAAAGTACTACTCGCATGCCCCTAGGGAGGAGGTTGGTAGGAGTTAACCCTCGCACACCCCCGATTATGACAGCACTCAAGGATTTCAATCAGACATAAAAATGCTCAAACATCCCCACCATGCCATGCCGGACACTTAAATGAGTAGTGCATAACAAACTTTAATATTGATATTTCTACTAACCAATGATCAAGAACCAATACCCTTTCATATTACTAGATCAACATAATTAACACATACGTTTCATATTTAGTGATCTACATGAAAGTTTTTATTATACCACTCTTGAATACCTATCCTTTTCGGACTAGTCTTATAACCCGTGCATATTACCACATCATATTTTTGGACTCTCAAAAGGAGTTAAGTGAAGCATGAGAGTGCAATAATTTCTATAAAATATATAACCACCGCCATGCTCTAATAAGTATAAGTAAAGCACTAGAGCAACTGTCTAGCTCAAAAAATATAAGTGAAGCTCGTAGAGTATTCTAACAAATCACGATAAATGTGTGTCTCTCTCAAAAGGTGTGTCCAGAAAACAATGATTGTGGCAAACTAACAAGCAAACAAAATAAAACTATGGCACAAGACGCTCCAAGTAAAACTCATATCATGTGATGAATATAGCTCCAAGTAACATACCGATGAATTGTGGACGAAAGAGGGGATGCCATCCGGGGCATCCCCAAGCTTAGATGCTTGGGTCTTCCTTGAATATTACCTTGGGGTGCCTTGAGCATCCCCAAGCTTAGGGTCTTGCCACTCCTTATTCCTTTACTCACCGTGATCTCACCCAAAACTTGAAAACTTCAGCACACAAAACTCAACAGAAACTTCGTGAGATCCATTAGTATAATAAATCAAATCATCCACTTTAGGTACTGTTATAAACTCATTCATAATTTTTCTTGCATAATACCTACTGTATTATAACTTCTCCATGACTTATACCCCCGATATAATCCATAGCATCATTAAAACAAGCACACTATGCAATAAAAACAGAATCTGTCTAAAACAGAATAGTACACAATGACAGAATATTTATAGCAATACTTATATAACTCAAAAAATTCTGATAACATAGGACAACGTATAAAATTTGTATCCCAATAGTTTGTAAAAATTTCAGATTTTTCTAATGTTCCAATAAAAAATGTAAAATCAAATACTGGGCGCAAAACTTTCTGTTTTCAAACAACACCAATTATACTATCATTTAAATCATCCCAAAGGCATTACTTGGCACAAACACTAATTAAAAGATAGAAACACAATAATTACAGTAGCAATAATCATGTCATTACACAAAAACAGAAAGGATAACCATTGGGTTGTCCCCAACAAGCTCTTTCTTTATAGCCATTAAGATAGGCTTGTGATTTATTGATGCTCACATAAAGGATATGAAATGAAGCACAAAGAGACCATCATATATCATGTAAAAAACACACTTAAGTCTAACCCTATTCCTATGCATACGCATTTTATAGGAAAATAAATTATCAAAACATGCAATATCTAGCATATGCAAATAGGAAGAATGAAGCATTAACAATTTCAACACAAATAGAGGTAATTTAGTAACATGAAAATTCCTATAACCATATTTGCCTCTCTCATAATAATTACATGTAGGCACATATTCAAATTCAACAATACAGCTATCATAAAAAATATTCTATTTATGATCCACATGCATAAAGTTTTTACAATCTTCCAAGATAGTGGGATTAATATTAACTAAAGTCATGACCTCTCCAAACCCACTTTTATAAAAAAATCATAAGATTGAACACTCTCTGAATATGTGGGATTCTTTTTACCTAAAGTTGACACTCATCCAAACCCACTTTCAATATTATTGCAAACATTATTATCAATAACATATTCATCATGAGGCCCAAATAAATTTACAAGATCATAAGAAGCATTATCACCCCAATCATGATCATTGCAATAAGTAGTGGACATAATAAAATTACCATCCCCAAGCTTGTAGCTTTGCATATCATTAGTACAATTGAAATTAATAGAATTTATAATAACATCATTGCAATCATGCTTTTCATTCAAGGAGCTATCATGAATCACTTTATAGATTTCTTCTTTTAACACTTCATCACAATTTTTAGATTCACGATTTTCAAGCAAAACTTCATAATGATAATCAAGTGCACTCAACTCACTAGCAATTGGTTCATCATAATTGGATTGTTTGAAAATATTAGCAAGTGGATGAGGATCCATATCAATAATTTTTAGCAAGCGAAGATGCAAGCAAATAGAAGGCACATGGTAGCACAAGCAAATATAGCACACAAAATATTTTAGATTTTTCTAGAGAAGTGGAGGGAGATGAAAAATAGAAGGAAAACAAAAGCAAATAAAAATTAAAATGATAATTTGTGTGAAGGAACCTGTAGGTATTTGATGATGTCTCCCCGGCAACGGTGCCAGAAATTCTTTCTGCTACTTGTGAGCTGTGTTGGGATTTTCCCCGAAGAGGAAGGGTGAAGCAATATAGTAGCAATAAGTATTTCCCTCAGTGAGAACCAAGGTTATCAAACCAATAGGAGAACCACACAAATTCTTAGTAAGCAGTACCTGCACACACAAGAGCAAATACTTGCACCCAACGCGGGCAAGAGGGTCGTCAATCCCCTTGAACTCGTTAATTACAAGGATCAAATCTGGTATAGGTAGATAGGTAAATTGCAAAGTAAAATAAACAAGTAAAATTATAGCAAAGGAAATTTGGTTTTAGTAATATGATTAAAGTAGACCCCGGGGCCATAGTTTTCACTAGAGGCATCTCTCTCATAAAAATAGCATACGGTGGGTAGACAAATTACTGTTGGGCAATTGATAGAAAAGCGCATAGTTATGACATTATTCATGGTATGATCATGTACATTGGCATTACGTCTGTGACAAGTAGACCGACTCCTGCCTGCATCTACTACTATTACTCCACCAATCGACCGACTCCTTCCTGCATCTATGGTATTAAGTTCATAACAAACAGAGTAACTCTTTAAGCAAGATGACATAATGTAGATAGAATAGAATCAAGCAATATGATTAAACCCCATCGTTTTACCCTTAGTGGCAACAATACAAATATGTGCCTCGCTACCCCCTCTATCACTGGGTGAGGACACCGCAAGATTGAACCCACTACTATGCACCACTTCCACTGAAGATCGATAGATCAACTTGGCTAAAGAAAACCCGTAGATCGGAAAGCATGACATAGCTATAACAATCATACATAATAAAGTTCGGAAAAGACTCAATTACTTTCAATGAATAATCTTATCATAAACCCACAATTCATCGGATCCCAACAAACGCACCACAAAAGAAGATTACATCGGATAGAACTCCATGGAGACCATGGAGAACTTTGTATTGAAGATCGAAGAGAGAGAGAGAGAGAGAGAGAGAGAGAGAGAGAGAGAGAGAGACAAAGCCATCTAGCTACTAGCTATGGATCCGTAGGTCTGTGGTGAACTACTCACACATCATCGGAAGACAACAAGGTTGATGTAGAAGCCCTCCGTGATCGATTTCCCCTCCGGCAGAGTACCGGAAAAGGCCTCCAGATGGGATGGTGGAAGAACAGAGGCTTGCGGTGGAAAAATTGTATCGTGTGTCTCTTTGGGGGTTTTGGAATATTTGCGAATTTATAGAAGTGGAATTAGGTCAGACGGAGCCACGAGGGGCCCACAAGGGGGCACGGCGCGCCTACCCCCCAGGGCGCGCGGTGATGCCTTGCAATCTCCTCGTAGGTCTTCTGGTCCACCCCTGAAGCTTCTAGGGTCTCTTATGTATAGAAAAAAATCATCAAAAAGTTTCATAGCGTTTGGACTCCGTTTGGTATGTATTTTCTGTAAAACCAAACACAAGTAGAAAATAGCAACTGGCACTAGGCACTGAGTTAATAGGTTAGTCCCGAAAAATGATATAAAATTGCATATAAAGTATCCAAGAATGATAATATAATAGCATGAAACACTCAAAAATTATAGATACGTCGGAGACGTATCAGCTGTCAGTGATGAATTCATTAATCGCTGACAATTGTATACCAGCAAGCGTTTGCCCACAACACACACAGCTTATTAGCAGGAATCGTCTGTGTTACTATCGGTCTTCCCACACAATTTGGATTACTGACCTGTTTGCTGGGTATCACACACATCTTGTTAAGCCAAATCATTTGTGTTTATTTTGGCTCATCGCAAACAGTTTATCCGAGTGACCTGTATGCCGTCTATCGCACACACCTTGATCTGGCTAACTGTTTCTGTTGTTTTGGCTCATCGCAAACAGTTCATTGGAGTGACCTGTATGCCGTCTATCGCACACACCTTGATCTGGCTGACCGTTTCTGTTCTTTTGGCTCATCTCAAATGGTTCATTCGAGTGAACTGTATGCCATCTATCGCACACACCTTGATCTGGCTGACCGTTTCTGTTGTTTTGGCTCATCGCAAACAGTTCGTATGGATCAACTCTATGCCATGAGTCGCAAATGCAACTCTGTTTTGAATCATGCTTGATGGATCCGCCATCGCACACAGTTCGTTTTATTGGTGACGGTTTTATTACGATACCGTTTGTGATTCATGCATCACACACAGTTTGGTCGATTGGTCTCCTATACATGTGTCGCGTTAGGACCATCCTGTAGTAGTGACATATGCTGAGCTAAATGCAATTCTAGCAGGCCAGCATCAAGAAATTGGACCTATCATTGGTACAGCGACACTGGTGCAGCGAGCTGCTATACAAACGGTTTTTAACCCCTTTTCGCGATGCAGTTTTAAACCGTCGCCTTGCCTATGTGTTCGATAGGGCGGTCCTTCCCACACGACCCAGAAACCGTCGGGGATAGGTCCTTCGGTCACATACGCGGGGCAAAAAGAGCTCATGTGCGATCGGGCGAGCCATCACAGACAATTATACTGGCCCAAGCGTTTCAGTCATCCCACACAGTGAATCTCAGAAAAACGTTTCCGTTCATATGTACATCACACACAATTTTTATGTGGAAACGTTTGTTCAAGGTGGCCTAATGCAAACATTTGTCGGGCGGAAGGCGTGTGTGATTGTTCATTGATCCAACACGGCTACTTTCTAGAAACTGTGTGTGTTGTTTGAGGTCATCGCCCACGGTGTTGTCTGAGAAACAGTCTGCAATTCAAAAAACAATAAGCAGGCTAATCGGCCTATTATTGATAACGCATTTAGTAATCAAATTGACATTTCATATCAAACACACCATATGTTTCATAGCCGTATTACAGCAACCAGGATTTCATAGATGAATTACATTAGAGTACAACATCACATAGCTTCAGCACTCAATTACACCATATAGGCATATAGCTAGCTACGCAATTACTCAACAGCATGAAGTTTCACATGCAACATCTAAAACCTTTGGAAAGTAGCATCATATATGGTATATAGAGAGATGAATCTCATCTGGAAAACTGCTGAATCTGAAGGCGAATATTGAGCCTTCAATGATGTTGAATGTCCTTGCAACTTTACGCCAGTGGCTGCGGATGATTGCCCGCCCAACCTTCGTCCTCTTGAGGGAGACTTCAATATTGTAGCATGGGTTTTGAATGAGTACCTTCCTCACCTCTTGACCATGGAGGTGGTTTGAGAGGTAATCATCAGTGAATTGCTTTGGAAAGGACTGAAAACAAAGATATGCATAAATATCTGTTCTAAATTTTGAAATGGCGCATAGGAAAAAACACAAGGTAAAAGAGTTAGTACCATCCTATTGTTGACTGATGTCTTCTTCATTGTGCAAACAAAGATCTTGTTGTTATTCAATGCTAGTTTCTTTATCCTAACCATCTTTTTGAGTTTCTTGACTTGACTGATATTCATGTCCATCTCATTTCCCCATATGCAAAATGGATCGAACAGTGGGTCTAAACCTCTGACAGCAGGACCTACATGTGCAAGACCTAATTGTTAAAATCCTAAATATTAGAATGGTTCATGCAATTGCACAATAATGTGCTATTAGCCAAAGGACCATGCATGTGCAAACCTCGATGGTAAACCTCAGTGCCTCCCATTGTTTCCCTGCAACACATATAAGGCATATATTGATCAGTTTAAGTGAGAGTTGGCATACTATCAGTAGAATATATTAATGAAAACTTGTACCCACAACAAATGAACATCACACTACAGAATTGTACCAAAAAGTTAACTGGACACCACAACAAATGAAGCAAGCAGTTAACTGAGAACCATATTGCAGAATAGAACATATACTAGAAGATCATACAGTTAACCAAGCCTAGGGTGCTTAAGAACTACTAGGAAATATAGCATTTGTGTATGTTTCTCATGTATAGAGTACATCCAAATTCGATTTTATTCCTCACATGCATAACAATAAAAAAATTGTACCCACAGGAATTGAAAATCACATTTCAGAATTGAACCAAACAGTTAACTGAACATCACAACAAATGAACCAAACTGTTAACTGAACATCACATTTCAGAAGATCAGATTGCATATTAACATAACAGAGGACAATTCACTAGAAGGCACCGGAGGCGGCCTTTAGAAAACACCACGAACTGTCGTTTAAAGCAGCCAACCGCATGGCGGCGTCCGCGTGCGAGGGGTCGACGGTGGCCTCGACGGCGAGGTGCTCCTCCAAGATCTGGCGGTCATCGCGACCTCATCCGCGCGTGCAGCCGCGGTTTGCTTCACCGGTGCCAGATCCTCCTTGAGCTCCTGGCTATAATGCGTCAACCATGGCTATGCGCAGCGCTTATTTTTAGGATGGGGCAGTGATTTGGGTGGAAGATGTCACGCCGGCAGTCGAGGCTTGTGGGATGGAGAAGGAGGAGGATGGGGGTGTGGTGTGGATTACCTTACTATATGGACGAGGCCGCGCAGCGGGAAGCAGCGTCGCCGGCGAGGAGGCGGCGCTGCAAAGCAAGCAGTGAAGGTTTGAACTTGGAAAGGAAGGAGGAAATAGTGGAAATGTGGCTTTTGGTGGGGATGAGGGGGCGGGGACCTAGATATTTTCCCTTACAATAAAAGATCATACATATTTAGGAGCAATTTTTATTGCTTTTGCACCGATGACAACTTACTTGAAGGATCTTATTCAATCCATAGGTAGATACACTGGTATAGCGAGCGGCTATACAAACGGTTTTTAAGCCCGTTCCGCGACGCGGTTTTAAACCGTCACCTTACCTGTGTGTGCGATAGGGGGGTCCTTCCCACACGACCCAGAAACCGTCGGGTATAGGTCCTCCGGTCACACACGCGGGGCAAAAAGAGCTCATGTACGATCGGGCGAGCCATCGCAGACAATTATACTGGCCCAAGCGTTTCTGTTCGTATGTTCATCCCACACAGTGAATCTCAGAAAAACGTTTCCGTTCATATGTACATCACACACAATTTTTATGTGGAAATGTTTGTGCAAGGTGGCCTAACGCAAACATTTGTCGGGCGGAAGGCATGTGTGATTGTTCATTGATCCAACATGGCTACTTTCTAGAAAGTGTGTGCGTTGTTTGAGGTCATCGCCCACGGTATTGTCTGAGAAACCGTCTGCAATTTATAAAACCCAATAAGCAGGCTAATTGTCCTATTATTGATAATGCATTTAGTAATCAAATTGACATTTCATATCAAACACGCCATATGTTTCATAGCCGTATTACAGCAACCAGGATTTCATAGCTGAATTACATCAGAGTACAACATCACATAGCTTCAGCACTCAGTTACACCATATAGGCATATAGCTAGCTACACAATTACACAACAGCACAAAGTTTCACATGCAACATCTAAAACCTTTGGAAAGTAGCATCATATACGATATATAGAGAGATGAATCTCATCCGAAAAACTGCTGAATCTGAAGGCGAATATTAAGCCTTCAATGATGTTGAATGTCCTTGCAACTTTACATCAGTGGCTGCGGATGATTGCCCGCCCAACCTTCATCCTCTTGAGGGAGACTTCAATATTGTAGCGTGGGTTTTGAATGAGTACCTTCCTCGCCTCTTGACCATGGAGGTGGTTTGAGAGGTAATCATCGGTGAACTGCTTTGGAAAGGACTGAAAACATAGATATGCATAAATATCTGTTCTAAATTTTGAAATGGCGCATAGGAAAAAACACAAGGTAAAAGAGTTAGTACCATCGTATAGTTGACTGATGTCTTCTTCATTGTGCAAACAAAGATCTTGTTGTTATTCAACGCTAGTTTCTTTATCCTAACAATCTTTCTGAGTTTCTTGATTTGACTGATATTCATGTCCATCTCATTTCCCCATATGCAAAATAGATCGAACAGTGGGTCTAAACCTCTGACAGCAGGACCTACATGTGCAAGACCAAATTGTTAAAAACCTAAATATTAGAATGGTTCCTACAATTGCACAATAATGTGCTATTAGCCAAAGGACCATGCATGTGCAAACCTCGATGGTAAACCTCAGTGCCTCCCATTGTTTCCATGCAACACATATAAGGCAGATATTGATCAGTTTAAGTGAGAGTTGGCATACTATCAGTAGAATATATTAATGAAAACTTGTACCCACAAGAAATGAACATCACAATGCAGAATTGTACCAAAAAGTTAACTAGACACCACAACAAATGAAGCAAGCAGTTAACTGAGAACCACATTGCAGAATAGAACATATACTAGAAGATCATACAGTTAACCAAGCCTAGCGTGCTTATGAACTACTAGGAAATATAGCATTTGTTTATGTTTCTCATGTATAGAGTACATCCAAATTCGATTTTATTCCTCACATGCATAACAATAAAAAAATTGTACCCACAAGAATTGAAACTCACATTTCAGAATTGTACCAAACAGTTAACTGAACATCACAACAAATGAACCAAACTGTTAAATGAACATCGCATTTCAGAAGATCAGATTGCATATTAACATAACAGAGGACAATTCACTAGAAGGCACCGGAGGCGGCCTTTAGAAAACACCACGAACTGTCGTTTAAAGCAGCCAACCGTGTGGCGGTGTCCGCGCCCGAGGGGTCGACGGTGGCCTCGACGGCGAGGTGCTCCTCCAAGATCTGGCGGTCATCACGCATGGCAGCCATCGCAACCTCATCCGCGCGTGCGGCCATGATTTGCTTCACCGGTGCCAGATGCTCCTTGAGCTCCTGGCTATAATGTGTAAACCATGGCTATGGGCGGCGCTTATTTGGAGGATGGGGCCGTGATTTGGGTGGAAGATGTCACGCCGGCAGTCGAGGCTTGTGGGATGGAGAAGGAGGAGGAGGATGGGGGTGGGGTGTGGATTACCTGACTATATGGACGAGGCCGCGCAGCTGGAAGGAGCGCCGCCGGCAAGGAGGCGGCGCTGCAAAGCAAGCAGTGAAGGTTTGAACTTGGAAAGGAAGGAGGAAACAGTGGAAATGTGGCTTTTGGTAGGGGGAGGGGGCGGGGACCTACATATTTCCGCGGTTGCCGAAAATTTACGAACGGTGCAGCGAAAAACTGGCGCGCAAGTGTGGTTGACGCGCGGCCGGTGGACTATAGCCGACGAACCTTCCTGCGTAAGCCATACATGAGGGAGCCCCAAGATATTTTATACTGCATCGCACACGATTGTTGCTAACAAACTGTTTGTGGTGTAATTGATTTTTTCATTTTGATTAGAAAGACAAAATGGGGTTACGGCAGGAAAGGTCGCTGTTTGAATTGCTAGAACATTTATCTGTAGTGAACATGCAACTATAGGAGTGTCGTGCTAAAATTTGGAATTATTTTGGGTTCGTGTGGCATTTTTTATACATTAATTGAGTTTTCTAGGCATTTAATGTGCATAATTCAAATTTGAACTACAGGCACATGCTCCAGTGCACTAAAATGGGTTGAAAAATCATATATGTGTCCTTGGTTGAATGTCTAGGTCCCATACAAGAAATGGGAGTGAATTTCAAACATCCGGGCGTCATGGCTCGGCCGAAAACATGGAGAAACATGGTTTTTAAATTCCAGTAAATCCAAAAATTGTCTAAAAATCATGGAACTTGGCATGGTGTCTTGACAAGGCACCAACACACTGTGGTAAAAATTTTGTTCGATTTGAGACAAGTTTTGGTATAAGCTTCTTACAAACCGGAGCTTCTCTCAAGAAGGCTCATGGTTCCGATAGTGGATGTGTCACCTTTGTGGGCGAAACGACATACGCTGCCTCTTCCTGCCTTGATTTTTTTTACAGAGGCAACAAAGACCAATAGGAGTGTCGTGCTCAAATTTGGAATTATTCTGAGTTCATTTGGCCTTTTTATACATTTATTGAGTTTCTAGGCATTTAATGTGCATAATTCAAATTTGAACTACATGCACATGCTACAGTGCACCAAAATGGGTTGAAAAATCATATATGTGTCCTTGGGTGAATGTTTAGGTCCCATACAAGAAATGGGAATGAATTTCAAACATCTGGGCGTCGTGGCTCGGCCGAAAATATTGAGAAACTTGGTTTTTAAATTCCTGTAAATCCAAAAATTGCCTAAAAATCACGGAACTTGGCATGGTGTCTTGACATGGCACCAACATGCTGTGGTAAATTTTTTGTTCGATTTGGGACAAGTTTTGGTATAAGCTTCTTACAAACCGGAGCTTATCTCAAGAAGGCTCATGGTTCCGATAGGGGGGATGTGTCACCTTTGTGGGCGAAACGACATATGCTGCCTCTTCCTGCCTTGATTTTTTTTACAGAGGCAACAAAGACCAATTGGAGTGTCGTGCTAAAATTTGTAATTATTCTGGGTTCGTTTGGCATTTTTTATACATTAATTGAGTTTTCTAGGCATTTAATGTGCATAATTCAAATTTGAACTACAGGCACATGCTCCAGTGCACCAAAATGGGTTGAAAATCGTATATGTGTCCTTGGGTGAATGTTTAGGTCCCATGCAAGAAATGGGAATGAATTTCAAACATCTGGGCATCATGGCTCGGCCGAAAACATTGACAAACTTGGTTTTTAAATTCCTGTAAATCCAAAACTTGCCTGAAAATCATGAAACTTGGCATGTTGCCTTGACATGGCACCAACATGCTGTGGTAAAAATTTTGTCCGATTTTTTGAAGGCGCACAGATTAACAACCAACAACGTCATTTTGGAACAAAGAGCTGCCACGTTACAATCGGAAACACAAGTGCTATTCAAACCGTGGGCGTTGTACTAACCATTTACGTGCCGCCACGCGTCCCCATTTTTATTGGCTAGGAGGCAACGTGCGGGGTAGCTATTTGAGTAGACGGGAGGCGTGGAGCAGACCGCTACGCAGGCTCACCGGGAGGCGAGCCCTTTAACCTCCATCCGCCGCCCACCTCGCTCCCAACTTCTCCATTAATGGCGCCCAAGCCCTAGTTTTAATGGCGTGGCGAGGCCTCAGTCGACTGAGATTTAAGAGAGAGAAAAGAAAATCTGAAAAGAAAATTTTGCACGGATCTTGATGTAAGATCTCACAGACATAGCATCGACTGAGACTTAGCAAGACTGATATATATGAAGACGATGGCAATGGATAATAATAATTGTCTTACATATTCAGGAAGATAATTAAAGATGCCACATGCGGCAACGCCCGAAAGACACAAGGGCCAAAGAAGGAAGACACAGACAATGATCTGGGTCGCTGCTCTCTACTTCGCCTCGATCTACTATGCCATCTTCGTCATTTCGTCCACCTTGATCTCCTTCACGTCCTCAATCCCTCGCTTGCGAGAATCCACGGATTTCTCTAGGAGCATGTCACGCTCGATGCGGAGATTAGCATTCTCGTCCATAAGTTTCTTGACCATGACGGCCCTCTTCTCCAACATGGCAGTTGTCTCCCCGTGCTGCTTCACCCTGCCGGTGATCTTCACCCTCAGCAGGTCGCACTCGGTGCGGAGCCTCACCTTGTCACCCCGTAGTCCCCGGATGACGCCGGTGGAGTTATCCAACGCGGCATAGCTCTCTTCTGCAGCTTCGCCCATCGGGGGATGTCATCGTCCATCAGCTTATTGAGCATAGCGCGCATGCGCCAGTGAGAGCCCTCAAGTGCCCGCGATAGATCCATCCAGGCCGCCGCGACGTGGCAGGACCTCTCTGCTGCTTCCGCGGCTCGGTGGGACATCTGTGCCGCTTCCGCGGCGCGGCCGGACCAATATGCTGCTTCGGCGGCGTGGCGGGACCTCAGTGCTGCTTCGGCGGCGTGGCGGGACCTCCGTGCTGCTTCGGCGGCATGGCGGGACCTCTCGGCTGATATCGCGGCCAGGCGGGACATCTCTGCTGCTTCGCTCACCGCTCCGTGGTCATTTCTCAACCAAGAACTCCTCCCACGGGTCATGGCAGACGCAAGGAAGGACGAAGACTCGTTTGTTTGTTGATGAGGAATTGAGGAGGAATGTGCAGTCATTTTCGAGTAGGTGGTATTTATAACCTAGCAATAAGCTGATAAGTGGGAAAATGTTTAGGTTTTAATCGGTGTGAACATGTTTGCACTTACATATCGGTGTGAATTGGAGTAATTTGGAATGTGATGGGAAAGAAGCTCAAAATTATTTGACGGTTCCGGTTTTGAAGTGCGGCACGATTCCCGGATGGTGTAATTAACGTGGGCAAGCGTTCTCGTATGCGTACATGGCGTGTGCACCGCAATCGGCAATGTCAGCACACGACTTGTTCCATCAACAGTGTGCGCTTGTTATTACCATCGCGCACAATTATTTTAATTAGAATGTGTGCCCGTATATCGCAGACTCCTTGATCTGGCTGACCGTTTCTGTTGTGTTGGGTAATCGCAAACAGTTCATCCAAGCGAACCGCATGCCGTATATCGCACACACCTTGATCTGCCTAACCGTTTCTGTTGTGTTGGGTAATAGCAAACAATTCATCCGAGTGAACTGTATGTCTTGTCTTGCACACACCTCGATTTGGCTGACCGTGTTTGTTATTCTGCCTTATCGCAAATAGTTCATATGGATCAACTGTATGCTATGTATCGCACACGCGTCTCTAATCTAAATCATGTTTGTTGTTCTGTCTTATCGCAAACAGTTCGTATGGATCAACTGTATGCCACGTATCGCACACGCGTCTCTAATCTGAATCGTTTTTTATGTCTCCGGCATCACAAACAATTCGTCTTATTGGGGACGGTTTTAGTACGACACCGTTTGCGATTAATGCATCGCACACAGTTTGGTCGCGGGGTCTGTGATTGATGTGTCGCGTTAGGACCATCCTGCAGTAGTGCGAGCTGCTATACAAATGGTTTTTAACCCCTTTCCGTGACAAAGTTTTAAACCATCGCCTTGCCTATGTGTGCGATAGGCGGGGTCTTCCCACACGACCCAGAAACCGTCTGCGATAGGAAGCACGCAAGCATACGTTTCGCAGAACTAAGCGTATGCGATGCCCGATCTATCCCAAACGCGACTCGTCACACAACTATTTGTGATCTATTGAATATCCCAAATGCTCCATCCTTGCTACTCATGTGTGCTCGCATTACCATCGCACTCGGTATTCTGTGTTGCAACATTTACGATGCGCGCCCCATCACAAACAGTTCACGATTGTATAACGTGTATGATAAGAAGACTATCACACACATTCACTTCTCCCGAACCGTATGCGATATATAATTAAGAAGATTAGTTAATCATCGTACGAGTGTCGGATAGGATTACAAAACGTCGGACTGTCGTACGAGTGTCGTACAGGATAACTATCGCACACGCTATTCTGTGGTGCTAACGTTTACGATGCATAAGACATCAGAAACAGTTCATGATTGTAAAGCGTGTACGATAAGGAGACTATCACAAACATTTAGTATGCTCGCACCGTTTGTGATATTGTCTAACATCACACATGCTTTGCAAACGGCAACTATGTGCATGGTCGCACACGTTTCCTCTCTGTGAACCGTGTCAGATTATGATGTATATCACACACGTTCTGCTTTACAGACCGTGTGCGCCGTAATGACCTGTAGAGCGTATTTTCACCCTAATTTAATCGCTGCTATTTAAAATTGTACCAAATTTGAATTTGAAAGTAGGCTATAACTTTATTAATATGCATCAGGTTCAACAACCAATGCATTATTCGATTCACAGGTACATATGTTCAAGAGTTACATCAAAAAAAAGAATTACATATGCACCAAATAAAGAATGATGAACCAGGGTTGTATACTTGTACTATTAAAGATGGTAAAGAAAGAGGCGAAAGACATTCTGGTTGCTGAACAAGGTGAAGCAGAATGCCCATATTGTGCCCTCCTCCATGCAGAAGGCACGCACGACTCTAGTCCAACCCCTTGTGATGGCTGACCGCCCATCCTTCACTGTCTTCATGAGGACATCTAGATAGTCATTGTGTTCTGGTAGAAATACTTTAACCTTTGCTTGCCCACCAATCATGTAGTTTGAGAGGTAAACTTGAGTAAACAGCTTTGGGAACCACTGCAAAGGAAAAAGATTCAGACATTGTCATCTAACACAACTCATTATGGACAGTAAAAAGAAGGTTGCAGAGTTCTTACTTACCATCCTGCAGTTCACTGTTGTCTTGGATAAAGTGTAAACAAATAGCTTAATTTCCATCTTTTGACCCATTTTGCTAACAATCTTTATCAGTTTCCTCACTTGATGCTGATTCATGAACAACTCATTGCCCCATACGCAAAAAGGGTCAAAGTGCGGATCTTTACCAATGACATATGTACCTAAAAGCATCAAGTTAATATTAGAAGCTAAACAGCAATTGCACAATGATGTAGTACAACACTACCTCCGAACCATTATATAAGATCTTATTACATCCAATATACTCACATATTGGATGAATAAACATCTTATATTATGGGGCGGAGGGAGTTTATTACATTGTTACAAATATCGGCCGATTAACTACAGTTAACTGTTGTTGTTGTGTTGTTGTTGTTGCTGCTCTTCTATGTATATCTAGACATCATCAGAACATTAAGGTAACACTCTTCCATGTTGCTATGTAGCCTAGGATTGCATATTTAGGCATTCAGTACAATGCATGTTGCTATGTAGCCTCAGATATATTAGATATGGCCCTAGTTAACCTACCGATAAATGGGTTACAGATATATTCAGCTAAATGTCTGATTCGTCGATTAATCCCTTATCAGCCCCCGGCCTATATGGTACCAGCTACCGATATCCTGAATAGTGAGTTTATATAAGCCATGGGATGAAAATAACCTCGATGGAAAACAGCCGTCGTTCCCAATATTGTTCTGTGCAAGTACATCGAAAGGCATGTTAAGCACAACAGGCTAAACATCAACCAAATATATCCATGGTAGACAACATAATCTCCAAATGATAGCTTCAGTGTGTAGGTTTAAGCACGCTAGTTAAGGAAAACAAGAAGTGGAAAGGTGTGTTAACTGCACAGTTCATACTTGTACATATAGAACTTCACATTGTGAATAACTAAAATAAACAAGGCATACTACAAACAACCAAAGATAGCAATTGAAACTGGACATATGCTAACTACAAACAACCGAACAACCAAAAACCATTAAAAGAGGCATATGCTCGCTACAACAGGCTTAACAGGAAGCAAATATAGTCATTCATATTGGTATTGTTGAAACTGGTATTGATGAAATGGAACTGCAAAGTTCATACTTGCACATATAGAACATCACTTTGTGAATAACTGAAATAAACAAGGCATACTACAAACAACCAAAGATAGCAATTGAAACTGGGCATATGCTAACTACAAACAACCGAACGACCAAAAACCGTTAAAAGAGGCATATGCTCGCTACAACAGACTTAACAGCAACCAAATAGTCATTCATATTGGTATTGTTGAAACTGGTATTGATGAAATTGAACTGCACAGTTCATACTTGCACATATAGAACATCACTTTGTGAATAACTGAAATAAACAAGGCATACTACGAACAACCAAAGATAGCAATTCAAACTGGGCATATGCTAACTACAAACAACCGAACGACCAAAAACCATTAAAAGAGGCATATGCTCGCTACAACAGTCTTAACAGCAACCAAATAGTCATTCATATTGGTATTGTTGAAACTGGTATTGATGAAATTGAACTGCACAGTTCATACTTGCACATATAGAACATCACTTTGTGAATAACTGAAATAAACAAGGCATACTACGAACAACCAAATATAGCAATTGAAACTGGACATATGCTAACTACAAACAACCGAACAACCAAAAAACGTTAAAAGAGGCATATGCTAGCTATAACAGGCTTAACAGCAAGCTAATATAGTCATTCATATTGGTATTGTTGAAACTGGTATTGATGAAATTGTACTGCACAGTAAATAGTTGCACATAGAGAGCATCACACTGTGAATATCTGAAATAAACAAGGCATACTGCAAACAACCAAACATAGCAATTAAAGCTGGACATATTCTCAGTACAAAAGGGACTCGACAAAACAAATCGGGTTTCCTCACTTGTCACAGATGGGCTCCTTCGCATGGGAAGAGCACGGACTCTGGGTGCGCTCCATGTTGTCGCAGATGGGCTCCTTCCCCTTGGAAGAGCACGGCTGCAGGGTGCCCTCCCTGATGTCGCAGATGTGCTCTTTCCCCTTGGAAGAGGCGGAAAGGGTGCCCTCCTCATGGTTGCCGTCGATGAGGTCTGACTTGGCAACTGAGGATCCCAAGCCAGCGTGGCAGAACGTGTCCTTCAGAAATGACAAATGGGGCTCGATGGCGATGTAGGATGGAAAATTGTTGACAGCGAGCCAGAGGAGATCAGCGGCGGGGCCATGGATGAGATCGACGGCGGTTGAACCCGAGGGGTTGGGGGTGGGCCACTTAACCTGTGACATAGCCCGTGTCTGGTCGTCGCTGTCGACGACCTCGATGTCATAGCCGGCGTCCGCGACATGCCAGCATACTCTGGCCCGCTGATTGAGAGCCTACGGCCAATAATCGTCGTCAGCTTCCTCGGCGGCCACCTCGCCGATGTAGGGCAAAGAGGCTGCGATAAACCTCTTTTGGGCCATTAGCTCCTGGGGTTCCACGGGAAGCGTAGCCGGGCTTAGGCTGCGACGCTCTAGAGTGGGGGAGGGGGTGGGGATAGGGATCTATGGGAAAGGGGGCGTTTGGCAGGTGTCATCTAAGAAACTCAGGGCGGCTAGGGTATGGAGATCGATGGGTAACCTGCACGGGCAAACCGGCAAATGTTGACGATGGAGGCGGCGCAGTGGCAGCGGCGGCGACGATGACCTTGCTATGGTTTCGAGCGAGGGAGGGGTGGTGTGTGTGTGTGTGCTCACGCGCGGAGTTTTTGGGGTGTGTGTGTAGAGGGGGGCAAGGTGGTGTTTGAGGAAATGACGCGGCTACTGAAAATTTTACTAGGCGGGAGTAAAATGCCGGGGTACTGAAAATTTGGATGAAGGGATTGAGCAATAAACATCGCACACGGTCCAAACATAACAACTGTGTGCTATCAAACAGAAAAACCCTCCAGGAGGCTAGATATTTTTAAGGGATGCAGGCGAGAGCGGGACCAAACAACATCGCACACGGTCGTAACATAATAACCGTGTGCTATCAAACAGAAAAACCCTCCACGCTGTCGAAGTCTAGGATCTGTGTCCAAGAAACTTCTCCAAGAACTTAGGGTTTGAACTCTGGGGGGCTTTGCTTGGTGACCTACGACACGACGGCAACTACGGTGGGATCACGACGGGCTCACTGGCTCTCATCGGACACGAAGGGGACGCGCGAGCTACCCAGGTTCGGGCCACCGTGCGATGTAATACCCTACTCCTGCCTGTGTTGGATTGCTCTGTAATGGATAGCTTGTGGCTCAAGGTACACGAGGTGTGGGGGAGAATGAATCGATCCCCTTACATGGAAGCGCCCTTTCCCCTTTCGTAGTGCCTTGGTCCTCTTCCCCGAAAATATTAGTGGGAAAGGGTGGCCACAGGGCGGCAATTCAAAGGGGAACAGGCGCACATGCTTATCATGACTAAAGGCGGTCTCTGCCTGATAAAGTAGTCTTCCTGACGTGCTGGTGGGCTTGGCGATGACCTCCGTCCTGGCGCACCGATCCGTCCTGATCTTCTTTTACCAAAGAGGAAACGCCTTGGGACTTGCTTTGGGGGAGGCAGACGCCGCTGCTCCCTTATCACCAGAATGGAAACTGGGCTCGGTCACGCCCCTCTGTCCTTATCCTGACAGTGGGATGTCACCCATGTGCTGGGCGTGGAGCCCCGTGGCTGATGTCGTACGACTTGCTTCATGAGGAGGCCTCGCGAGGGGAGCCTCGCGAGGCAACCTAGTGCTTGGCGGCCTCGACAGGGCCTGGCCCGGCGGCGAGGGGCCTCGCGAGGCTCGCCCCTCACAAGGCGGCTTCCTCCGGAGCGGCCAAGGCAGGGCAACCCTCATCGTCCGGCCGGGCGAGAGGCAGACGGGCCGTGGTACCCTGGTTCCCACTGGGCCGACAGTAGCCCCTGGGCCCATGGCGTGCATGTTCTGCCCATTAGGGACGAAACGACGTGGGGCCCATTGAGCTGCCGGGCCCAAACGTGACGCGTGGCGGCTTTCACGGGGTAGGTCGCCCCCACTTCCCACGACGCCTCGATAACCACCGTCCTGGTGATAAAGCCTGCCCGCGCAAGGCGCAGTCACACCATTGCTCCCCGTCTCCATCTCGCCCTTCATCTCGCGCGAGCAGCCCCTCTGTTCCTCCTCCTCCAACTTCCAATCTCTCTGCCACCATGGCCCCTGGTAGGAAAGGGAAGAAGAAAACCGCCGAGCTGGGGCCGTCGGTCCTGCCGGGGCCAGGGCCCACGCTGCTGAAATCCGTGATCCTCAACGAGGAGGGCCTGGACAAGGTGTGGCCGATGATGGCCGGCGCCCTCAACGGGAACGGGGTGACAAAGATCTGGCCAGCGTCGCGCCCTGTGGCTCAGCGAGGGGGTATGACCTTCCCGTTCTTCCTCCACTCCGTCTTCGCCAGGCTGGTGCCTCCCTTCTCCGACTTCTTTGATGCCGTGCTCAGCCACTACCAGGTCCATGCGCTGCACCTGCACTCGAGCTCGGTCCTCCTTCTCTCCGTCTTCGCCTACCTCTGCGAAGCTTTTCTGGGGGTGATGCCATCCGTGGCCTTCCTTCGGAAATTCTTCCGCCTCCGATTGACCTAGGTGGACCAGTGCTTGGGCTGCGTGTCATTCCAGATGGTCGCGGGCATGCGCGCACACATCATCGACATGCGGATTCCCGAGGAGGTGGAAGGCTTCAGGGAGCACTGGGTCTACATGGACGCATGCCAGTACAACCCTTTATTCGAAATCCCGGAGGCGCCAGCGGTGCCGAGCTCCAGGTGGGGGCCCGCCGAGCTGACCGATGCCGCGCTGGGGCCGGTCATGGCGAGGATGCGAGTGCTCCAAGCCGGCGGGCTTACCGCGAGCATGGTCATCAAGGAGTTCGTGCGCAAGTGCATTGCCCCCCTCCAGAGGCGCTCACGCCCAGTATGGACTCACTCAGGCCTGGGGGAACCCATGAGGCTGAGCGCCGATCGCCTCGCCCCGGAGGTGGTGGAGGGGCTGGTGAGCGTTCTCCTTGCCGCGGAGACGCCGTTCCCTCCGCCAAGGGCGGCTCCAATTTACTGCTTCGGAAACCGGGAGGACGCGCGGGCCGGCATGCCACAGTTCGATCAGTGGGGGCTGGTGCCCTCGGGTCATGTGGGACCCCACGACAATCCGATCCAGGTGCTGCCGATTCCCGGAGGCGACGACGACGCAAGGGTGGCGACCGCAGCCGACACCTAGAGCATGGCGGCGGCCTCCCTGCCGATTCACCGCCAGCCGATGGCAGGAGCCTGCAGCGGCGGCGGCAGCGACGCTAGGGGGCCCTGAGCCGAGCCCCTGTGGTCTGCGCCCCCGAAGGAGGAAACCCGTGGCGCGGAAAGCCCTCCGCCTAGCGGGACGATCCCACCCGCCGGTGCTTTGGGAGGGGGCCTAGGCGAGCCTCATGGCGGGGCCTCGGGAGGAGGCCCCAGCAAGTCTCGAGGGAGCGGCAGCAGCAGCCGCCCGGGAGGGAAGCTAAGGAAGCGGCGATGGGTCCCCAGAGACGAGTAAGTCTTCTTGCCCCGCACACTCCTCGCGCCCACCGCTATGCCTTGCAAGGCTCGGCCTGATCCTCAGTTATGCAGGAGGGGCTCCCCGCCAAAGAAGAAGGAGGAGGGTGCCCGGGACGAGGATGCCGGCGAGCCGGGCGGGGCTCAATGGGAGCTGGGGGCGGTCGACACACCGGCGCCCGCGCCGAGCCCCGTGGAGCATAGAGGAGTCGTCGAGGAGGAGCCTGCGGACTTTGTCTAGTAGCCAGAGGAGGCCTTCCCTCCTGCCGGAGGAAGAGTGCCTCCGGAAGAGGCCCGCACTGAGGAGGAGGTAGGCACTAACGTGGCGGCCTCCCTAAGCCTCGAGCAATCACCAGGGCACCGTGAGCCGGAGGCGGCTGTGCCCAGCCCTCCCCATAGGGCCGAGCGGTCGGCAGGGGCGGAAGTTGAGGTGGAGGTCGAGGAGGATCCTGGCCTCCTGGAGGGGAACGAGGCCCCATTAGGCGGGGGCCTGGGCGGGTCCAATGACGCAGCAACCCCCGAGACCTCAAAGCCATGGGGGGCGGAGATAGAAGGGCTGGGCGCGCCCCTGACCTTGGTTCCGGTGAGCCACATCATCCTACTACGGATCGGGACTTTCCGCCACGCCCGGTCGGCCCTCAGCTCCCTGGAGGCCGACCTCATGGCCAAGGAGGAGAACCTCCGCCTGGAGCGGGAGCACGCCAAGGCTCGCGAGGCCCAGCTCATTTCCTGCGAGGAGGCGGTCACCCGACGCGAGAGCATGGTGGCGGTCCTGGAGACGGACATGGAGATCCGGGAGCGCGAACTCCTGCGGTCCACCATCGAGCAGGAGAGGGAGCGAGAACGCTTGGAGAACCTGGACTGCACCGTGGCGGCCAGCGAGGCCTCCTACAAAGAACGCCTCACGAAAGCCAACGCCACGCTCGAAGAAAAAGCTGCAAAGTACAGGGCGGAGATCGACAAGCAGGGCCAGGACGAGGTCGCGCGGAAGACCAAGGCCCTAGCTGACATTGCTACTTGTGAGCCGCGTTGGGTTTTCCCCGAAGAGGAGGGGATGATGCAGTACAGTAGAGATAAGTATTTCCCTTAGTTATGAAACCAAGGTTATCAATCCAGTAGGAGAATCAAGCAACAACTCGTTAGCAGTACCTGCACACAAAACAACAAATCCTCGCACCCAATGCGAACAAGGGATTGTCAATCCCTTGGCGGTTAATTGCAAGATTAAATTGTATGGTGATAGATAAATAGATCAAACAAAAATACAAAATAAAATAAATAAAGTAAAAGTGCAGAAAGGTATTTTTAGGATTTTCAATATATAATTAAGATAGACCCGGGGGGCCATAGTTTTCACTAGAGGCTTCTCTCTTGAAAATAGCATACGGTGGGTGAACAAATTACTGTTGGGCAATTGATAGAAAAGCAAATAATCATGACGATATACAAGGAAATGATCATGTATATAGGCATCATGTCCGAGACAAGTAGACCGACTCCTGCCTGCATCTACTACTATTACTCCACACATCAACCGCTATCCAGCATGCATCTAGTGTATTAAGTCCATAAAGAACGGAGTAACGCCTTAAGGAAGATGACATGATGTACACAAAGTAAACTCACGCATGAATAAACCCCATCTTTTTACCCTTAATAGCAACGATACATACGTGTCATGTCCCTTTCTGTCACTGGGATTGAGCACTGCAAGATCGAACCCATTACAAAGCACCTCTCCCATTGCAAGATAAATCAATCTAGTTGGCCAAACCAAATCAATAGATCAGAGAGAAATACAAAGCTATAATAATCATGCATAAAAGAGTTCAGAGAAAACTCAAATAATATTCATGGATAATCTGATCATAAACTCACAATTCATTGGATCCCAACAAACACACCGCAAAAAGTGATTACATCGGATAGAACTCCAAGTACATCGAGGAGAACATTGTATTGAAGATCAAAAAGAGAGAAGAAGACATCTAGCTACTAACTATGGACCCGAAGGTCTGTGGTAAACTACTCACGCATCATCGGAAGGGCAGCAAGGTTGATGTAGAGCCCCTCCGTGATCGATTCCCCCTCCGACGGAGTACCGGAAAAGGCCTCCATATGGGATCTCTCGAGAACAGAAACTTGCGGTGGCGGAAAAAGTATTTTTTGGACTCCTCTATTGGTCTCCCGATTTTAGAGAATTTATAGAGGTGGAATTAGGTCAAACGGAGCCTTGTGGGCCCCACGAGGTACCAGGGCGCCCCCCCCCCTGGGGCACGCCGTGGTGCCTCGTGGGCCACTGCTTCATCTTCTCATCCCCTCCCAAAGCTTCTAGTGTCTCTTATGTCCAGAAAAAAATCTCCAAAAAGTTTCATGTCATTTGGACTTCGTTTGGTACTGATATTCTGGAAAACCAAAAACAGGCAAAAAACAGCAACAGGCACTGGGTACTAAGTTAATAGGTTAGTCCCAAAAAATGATATATAACTGCTGTAAATGTATATAAAAACATCCAAGATTGATACTATAATAGCATGGAACAATCAAAAATTATAGATACGTTGGAGACGTATCAGACACCTACTCCAAAAACTTGAAGAAGCAGGAGGACCGCTTCACGAAGAGGCGCGGCGAGCTTGACGCCGAAATCGCCGAGCTCAAGCGGCAGCTTGCGGCATCGGAGGCTGAGAGGCGGAGTGTGGAGGGCTCCATGCCATGACCCGCCGTGAGCTGGAAGACCTCCAGGCTCAGGTGGGCGAGGTTAGTGACGAGGCGCAGCGGGCCCGCGACGAGGCCGCTCGGAGGCACGGGGAGCAGCTCCAACGCTCCAAAATGTTCCGCGAGCTCATGGGGCGCGCTCACAGCGGCGTGGCCGCTTTTTTGGTTGAGGGGGTGGAGGATCCCCTAGAGACCAACGACGCCAGCTACCTGGCCTTCTTCACAAGCCTCGTGGAGCGGCTGGAGGCGAGTTCTGCCCGGTGGGACAAGATCCGCGACGCTGAGTGCCGCGACCTTCTGCGCCAGGCGTCGACCCGCGTCTTCAGCAATCTGCTGCGCGTTGACGGCGCCTTCGACTTCGACCAGGTGCTGTCTCCGGTCCCCGAGGAGCTCCGAGACGAGCTCGCGAGGGCGGTGGAGGACCATGTGGCGAGGCTACTGGAGCGGTTCGTGCCTGTCGGAGAAAGGTCCGGCAAAGACGGCAATGCCGCCGCTGACGATGCCAACGGTGGCTCTGCTGCCTGAGCCCCTGCACTCAGCTTCCTGTAATAGAGTAGATGCGGCCCCGTGGGGGCGTGAAAACATTTATGTGGCACTTTTGTTGTCAAGTACTCAATGTTTAATGCGTTTTCGTTTTCCTCCCGAGGCCCTTATTTCCCTTTTACATTGCCTTTGTACCCTGTGTCGCTTGGACCCAGCCCCCGAGGCGGGCTACAACCATCGCTGGTATGCCCAGAGCGTGCGCTCGGCAAGGCCAGAGGGTGTAGGGCTCTTAGGGCTGGTAGGAGTCCCTGAGGCGCGATGCTCAGGGTCCCCCCCTTGACGCGCAGGCGGCTCATGCCAAGGAAACCAGGATGCCACGAGAGAGAAACGAGAGGGAGAAGACCCAAGGGGTGCTTTAGACTTAGCTCCTTCGAGGTGTGCAGCTTGGGGCGAGTCCTTCGCAGGGCGCGGCTCGTGAGGCGCAGTCCCTCGTGAGACCTTCCGCCCGTAGGACGCCGCTCGCAAGGCCTCCCGAGGGGGGCTCCTGAGGCCTTTGGTATCCTGCACTAGGGAAACTGCCAAGTTTTCGCAAGTAGTGTAGCAGGGCGCGCTCGTGAGGTCGCCTGTGGGTGTTATGCGAGGAGACAAGAGCACCAAGGACTTGGTGAGGTGACGTACACGGGAGCAGGCCCGCGAGCCAGAGCTCAGTTGCTTGGGTTTTTCAGTGCTGCTGGGACTGACCCGAGCACAGACACCGTGCCCAGCCCCCACTCGCGTGACAGGCACAGGTGAGACCACGAGCGCGCACCCTCAGCTGCAAGCACACAGGGTTTTAGAGGAAATAAGCTTTACTGATGCATGAAGCTGGTTCATTACATAACAGAAAGATACATGCTGCCGTGTTCGACATGGGTCAGCTTGAGGATGTGACAGCCGAGGGGCCCTCAGATAAGTAGGCCGCCGGCGCTGAGCATGGGGCATCCGCCAGCGCTGAGCATGGGGCTTCCACGAGAGTGGGAAGGAGCTCTCACGTGCCGGAGGCAGCGCGGGTAGAGAGAGCCCCGGAGCGTGTACAGCTCCATGTCGCTCGTATCCGTGGGGCACGGATAGAACTTACGGTGATGGGGGGTCTTCCATGTGTTTTGTACCGGAACACCCTCCTCCGTCATGAGTGGGGCCGCGGCGGGCCGGGGGGCGGGGGTTAACCACCTCCGTAATCCTTGCGATGTGGGACTCCAGGCTTATGCGCATCAGCCTCGCGAAGGTAGCTCCGGCACCCTCCAGGCCGAACGGCGTACACATGAACCAGGGCGAGCCCGCGGTCTGGTCGATCCGCGAAAGAGGGAAGGGGCCCGCGGGATGAGCCTGGTTGAGGGCGATGAAGTCGATGCACATGCGCGCGCTACCACGCGGCCTGGCGACGGGGGTGAGGCTAGTGATCCACTTGGGGTGGGGAGCTTCACGGGCGATTCCAGCATCCCGGGGCTTGTTGACTTCCTGGGTGATGACTTCCTGCTTCTCGGGCGCCTAACGCCATTCCATATGCTTGACGGGCCGCGCGCTCTGGCATGCGGCTGAGTGGTGCTCGATCACCTCCCTCGGTAGGCCGGGCGTGCCTGATGTTGTCCAAGCCAACGCATCAGGGCTTGCCCAGAGGAAGGTGACGAGCGTGCCTTCCTATTTGGGGGAGGGCCCGCCGCTGACGGCGAGGGAGGGGCCTTCTTTGCCCCCATCCAGCGACGCCTTCTTGGACTCGGCCCGCTCCTGAGAGAGCAGGGGCTTCTTCTTCACGGGCGTCTCCTCGGCAGGCCCAGGCACGTCCTCATCGGCCGGGTACGCGGTGGAGGCAGTCTTGTAGGCATGCTTGAGGGTGTGCAGCGCATCCTTCTCGTCGCAGCGGATGGTGAGGGTACCACTGCAGCCGGGCATTTTGACGAGGCCGTAGGCATGGTGGGTCGCGGCCATGAACTTGGAGAGCGCCGGATAGGCCAAGATGGCATTGTAAGGCAGGCCGATGTGAGCCACATCGAAGACGATGAACTCCGTATGGTAGTTCTTGCGGGTGCCGAAGGTGATGGGAAGGCGGACTTGTCCCAGGGGGATAGTGGAGCCATTGGTGACGCCGGAGAAGGTCCTGGTGGGCATCAGGCGCTCGTAGGGCACTTGGAGCGTCTCGAAGGTCTCCACAAAGAGTACGTTGAGGCCTGCTCCACCATCGATGAGCGTTTTGGTGACGGCCACATTGCTGATGGTAGGCGTACACAGCAGGGGGACAGCGCCCACGGCGTTCGTGGACTTGGGGTGGTCGTTGGCGTCGAAGGCGATGGGGAACTCACACCACTTGAGGCGGACGGCAAACTCGAGCGCCGGGAGGGCCGCGTTCACCTCCCGAGAGAACTGCTTGAAGTAGCGGTTGGATGGAGGGGCCTGGGCCCCGCCGAGGATGCAGGCCACCCTGCGGGGCTGTTGGTAGCCCTCAGCGTCCTCAGTGGGAGGGGAGTCGTTGGCGCGCACTGGGGCGGCGTTGGCTTGAGGGTCAGCCTGCCGCGGCTGGTTCTGCCAGCCCTGACGGTTGTTATCGCCGGCGTCGTTGTTGTTGTTGTCGCCCCAGCGGCCGCCTCCGCTGCCACCGCTGCTGCCACTGCGGCCCTTGTCGCGCTCCTTGCGGCTGCCGCGGCACTCGGTGCGGCCCTCGCGAAGCAGCTTGAGCTCGTGGTAGTCTTCTGTGTTGTGGGAGTTCACGTTGTGGTAGGCACAGAAAGGACGGTCGTCCTTCTTGGCCTCGCCACGGTCGCGGCCACGATTGTAGTCCGGCTCTGCCGCAAGCATGGCAGGGCTCTTGCGCTTGGTGTCCTTGCCCTTGGGTTTCGCCGCGCCAGGCTCAGTGTCAATGTCGTTGTGGAGGAAGAGGCGTCCCTCTTCGGCCTTGGCGCAATGGTCGGCGAGGATGAACAACTCTGCTATGGAGTCGAGCTCGTCCCTGACTGAGAGCTTCTCGCGCATCTTCACATCCGTGACGCCATTGGTGAAGGCGGAGACGATCGCAGCGTTGGAGGCCTTCGGGATTCTGTGGCGCACCTGGCTGAAGCGCTGGATGAACTTGCGGAGGGGCTCACCAGGGCGCTGGCGCACGCCCCGCGGGTCGTTGAGCGTGAGGGGACGGCCGCTCGTGCCCTTGAAGTTGGGGACGAACTGCTTGCACAGGTCCTCCCACGAAGAGATGGACGCCTCGGGAAGGTTCATCAGCCACGAGCGTGCAGCGTCCTTGAGGGCCATGGGGAACCAGTTCGCCATGACCCGGTAGTCCCCCTTCGTGGCCTGGTTGCTGATGGTGTATAGGAGGAGGAACTCCGTGGGGTTAGCACTGCCGTCGTAGCGTGGAGGGAGCTCTGGCTTGAACTTGTCGGGCCACACCACGCGGCGTAGCTCGGGGGCGAGGGCCAGGTAGCTCCCTTGGTGATGGCGCCACCGTCGAGGGCCGCGTGGTTCTGGCGCCCAGCCATGGCGACGTCATGGAGGATGCGGCCCTGGCGATTACGAGCCTTCTTGAGGACCACGCGCGCATCTGGGGGCGCGCGGCGGACGATCTGGCAACTGTCGCCGTCGCCGTCCGGCGCGAGCGAGCCACGGGACGGCTACAGGGCACGCGCTGCGGAGCGGCGCTCGGCCACGTCGCGGTCCGGAGGAGGAGGAGGAGGCACGTCGTGCCCGGCCAGGTCGGCGCGGGACGGCGGAGCAGGCAAGGAGTGGGAGGGTGCCTGGCCATCGCGCACGGCGTCGACGAGCTCGGTGATGTGCCCGAGCCTGGAGTCGTAGCCGTCCTCGGCGGGACGATAGCGCAGCAGCTCCTGCGCCATGAGCAGCACGGCATGTGGAGCGGGAGGGTCGCGACGCGCAAGCAAGGAGGTGGCGACGGAGCGGCCGTGCGCCTGCTCGTTCACCGACGGGTGGGCGAAGGAGGCCACCCGCTCCCCAACAGGCTCGGTGGCGGCGCGAGGGCGCCGCCCAGGGGCACCTCGGGCGGCGGGTGCCGCGTGGACCCTGGCGGCGGCTCGGCGCGCAGCGCGTTCCCGGCGAGCGGCGGCGTCATCCATGTCGATGCTGACGTCGAGGTCGAAGGCGCGAAGACGGCAAGTCCCCCTACCTGGCACGCCAAATGTCGGAGTCTAGGATGTGTGTCCAAGAAACTTCTCCAAGAACTTAGGGTTCTAACTCTGGGGGGCTTTGCTTGGCCACCTACGACACGACGGCAACTACGGCGGGATCACGACGGGCTCACTAGGTCTCACCGGACACGAAGGGGATGCGCGAGCTACCCAGGTTTGGGCCACCACGCGGTGTAATATCCTACTCCTGCCTGTGTTGGATTGCTCTGTAATGGAGAGCTTGTGGCTCGAGGTACACGAGGTGTGGGGGAAAATGAATCGATCCCCTTACATGGAGGTGGCCTTGCCCCTTTTGTAGTGCCTTGGTCCTCTTCCTCGAAAATATGAGCTGGAAAGGGTGGCCAGAGGGCGGCAATTCAAAGGGGAACAGGTGCACAGGCTTATCCTAACCAAAGGCGGTCTCCGCCTGATAAAGTAGTCTTCCTGGTGTGCTGGTGGGCTTGGCGATGACCTCCGTCCTGGCGCGCCGGTCCGTCCGGATCTTCTTTTACCAAAGAGGAAATGCCTTGGGACTTGCTTTGGGGGAGGCAGATGCCGCTGCTCCCTTATCACTAGAATGGAAACTGGGCTCGGTCACGCCCCTCTATCCTTATCCTGACAGCGGGACGTCACCCATGTGCTGGGCATGGAGCCCCGTGGCTGACGCCGTACGACCTGCTTCTTGAGGAGGCCTCGCGAGGGGAGCCTAGTGCTTGGCGGCCTCGGCAGGGCCTGACCTGGCGGCGAGGGGCCTCGCAAGGCTCGTCCCTCATGAGGCGGCTTCCTTCGGAGCGACCGAGGCAGGGCCACCCTCATGGGCCGGCCCAAGCATCGTCCTCCGGGCCAGAGGCAGACGGGCCGTGGTACCCTGGTTCCCACTGGGCTGACACACGCGGGTAGATATTTTTTAGGGATGCAAGCGGGAATGGGGGGCCGGGGGCAAACAGCATCGCACACGGTCGAAACATAATAATCGTGTGCTATCAAACAGAAAAACCCTCCAAGCGTGTAGATATTTTTGAGATTGCGAGGGAAGCCTCATGGAGCCCAATCTACTGTGCTGATGTGGGTGACAGGGGCACGGGCGTGGCACACGGTTGGTCTAAGGGAACCGTGTGTGTTGCGTGGCCAAAAAATGTGGGAAAGGGTCAGAACACGAACACACTTGCATGTGGACATATATGTATGAAAAGGCTGGTTTGATGTTTCAAATACCCAATGCACAACTTTGATGTGGCACCTGTCTCACAAAGCGCACATTATTGCTAGTCCGCCACCCCCCCCCCACTTCGTGTCGGTGGGAGGGGAATCCTAGCTATATATGAATGCATGCCCCCAAATAGCTAGGTCTAACATATCACACCATACCGTAACACTAAACCTATAGGAGTCCATCATGGTCAAACCCCCCCTTTCGCTTCCAGTCAAAGGTGGACCGTGTGCGGGCCCACAAATGTGTGCTTGTGGCGCGAGATGGGTGAGACCACATACGAACCACCTGCGAGTGGCCCAACTATATGTATGAAAAGGGTGGTGTGATATTTAAATACCCAATTCAGAACTTTGATGTGGCACATGTGCCTCGCAAATTAACCGGACATCCCCGACCCCACGGAGGTTCAGGAAGTGCAAAGTACCCTCCACCCCACCCACCCACCCCCCCCACACACATAATTTGAGTCGATGGGAGAGGGCATCTCACCAAGACGTAGTGTAACACGGACCAAGAAGAATCCACCTTGGTCGTATAACCTCTCTCTTGTTGTTGGTCAAAGTGATGGACATCCACGCGACCCCACAGATGGGCGCTAGCTCGCCGATAACCACGCGAGGGAGTAGTGCCCAAAGACAACCACTGCCGGCATGTGGCCCAAACATATATATGTATGTAAGTGTTTGTCTGGTGTGTTTGAATATACTCAATGCACAACTTTGATGTGGCACCGTGCTTTGGAACCGGAAAGTCCTCACACGGAGCGAGGGTCCACGACGCATACTATGTATGTCACTCCACTTCAAGCCGGTAACGGGGATTCATGCGTACGCATGCGCTCAAACTTAGGTCTGGAATCTCACCATGACCTACTACAAGGTAACACAAACCAAAGAAGAAGAATCCACCCTAGTAACCTCTCTCATTGCCGGTCGAAGTGATGGACGTCCACACGGGCCCATGAATATATAGGCCTGCCGCCGATAACCACGCGAGGGGGAGTACTGTCCGAAGACAACCACTGCATGCATGTGTACCAAACATATGTATGGAGGTGATGCATGTTTGAATACCATGCACAACGTTGATGTGGCGCCTGTGCCGAAAATCATACAGTCCCCACACAGAGCGAGATCGGTTCATGACGCGTCGTGTGCTGCCCCCCCCCCCCACTTCGATCCGGTGTGAGGGATTCATGCATGAGTACACATGCATGCGCTCAAAATATATTATGTAATCTCATAGCATGACCTATACCGTAAGACAAACCAAAAATCAATCCCCTCCTAAGTCAAATTAACCTCTCTCGCTGTCGGTCAAAGTGATGGACCAAGCGGGCCCACAGATGGAAAGCATCAATATCGTCGATAACCGTGTGAGTGAGTGCCAGAGGACAACCGTCATCGCTTGCATGTGGGCCAAAACATATGTACGTATGGAGGTGTGTGGTTGTGATGTTTGAATACCCAAAATGCACAACTTTCATGTGGCACCTACCTCAGAAACCGTAAAGTCCCCACACAGAGCGAGGTTCATGACGTGTAGTATATGCTGGTCCCACCCCCCTCTTCATCGCGTACTATATACTCCTATCGTAACACAAACCAAAAAGAATCATCCTTGTCGGTCAAATTAACCTCCCTCATTGGGTTGAAGTGATGGAACGACGACCTCGCGGGACCACAGATGGAAGCGTCGCACGCGAGTGAGTGTCCTGTAGGACAACCACCGCCTGCATGTGGCCCAAAGAGGTGTTGTGTGACGTTTGAATACCCAATGCACAACTTTTATGTGGCACCCGCCTCGGAAACCGGAAAGTCCCCACACGGAGCGAGGTTCATGATGCGTAGTATCTGCTGGTCCCCTCCCCCCCCCTCTTTGATGCATACTATATACTCCTACCATAACAAACAAACCAAAAGGAATCATCCTTGTTGGTCAAGTTAACCTCTCCTCGCTGTAGGTCAAAGTGATGGACGACGACCTCGCGGGCCCACAGAAAGCGTCACACGCGAGTGAGTGTCCTAGGACAACCACCACCTGCATGCCCAAAGAGGTGTTGTGTGATGTTTGAATATACCCACTGCACAACTTGGATGTGGCACATGCTTCGCAAACCGAAAATGCCCTACACAGAGGTTCACGACGTGTCGTAGTCCCCCTCACTTCGAGCCGGTGGGAAGGATTCATGTGTACGCACACGCGCTCGAACTTTGATCTGGAACCTCACCATGATCCACACCGTAACTCATCCCAAGATAAATCCACCTTTTGGTCAAATGCCTCTTGATGTCGATGAAAAGTGATAACCCTTCGTGGGCTAACAAACGGGCGCATCGCTGATAACCGCACGAGGGAGTGTCCGAGGACCACCATGCATGCATGTGGCCCAAACATATATGTATGAAAGGACCGTGTAATGTTTTAAATAACCAATTTATGACTTTGATGTGGCGCCTGCCTCACAAAACGGTTAACCACCCCTCACGGTGGCTCACGACTCACAGTGTACTGCCGGACCCCCCCCCCCCCCCCGATACACACACCGCACCACCACTGCCACTACGAGGCATGTTAAACTTTTTCCGCGGTGAACATACGTGACCAAAGGAGTGTCGTGTTAAAATTTGGAAGAAAAAATCAGAGATCGTCATTCGGACGTTTTTATACATTGATTGATTTCCTAGGGATATAATGTGCAAAAATCAAATTTGAGCTACATGCACACGTGATAGTGCGCCAAAATGGATTGGAAATTCATATGTGTGTCTCTGGGTGCATGTTTATAGTCCCCATGCAAGAAATTTCAAACATTGAGAATCTTGATTTTTAAAATCCAGTAAATCCAAAACTTAGTTGAAATTCATGGAACTTATCGTGGTGTCATATGGACACCAATAGACTATGATATTGTATTTTTTTCAAATTTGAGACAAGTTTTGATATATTATTCTTACAAACTGGAGATTATTAATAATTGGCAACCAATATCGCAAACGGATTATTTATTCGTACCGTGGGCGTTAGACCAACAATGTAGGTTCCATGCTTCGGTTAAGTAATAAAGCGGCAGAATTAATCATCAAAAAAGGAATACAATATACGTGCCGCCACGCGTCCTGTGTGCCGTGCTAGCAGGCGTGAGTTGACGGGACGCATGCGAGTAGTCTGCCGCGCAAGCAGACCGGGAGGCGTTCAGGCAGGTGTGTGAATTGACGGGAGGCGTGTTCGCTGCGCAGTGTCACCGGGAGGCGTGCGAGTAGCTGTGTGAAATGAAGGTAGGCATGCAAGCAGTCCGCTGCGCAGGCTCACCGGGAGGCGAGCCAGCCCTTTGACCGCCGCCCACCTCGCTCCCACTGCTCCATATTAATGGCGCGCCCGAGCCGCTGGTCATAAAAGGCGGTCGCACCCCCCATTCTCGCTACACACACAATCCTCTCTCTCTCTGCCTGCATCCTCGACGCCGCTATCAGTCGTCACTGTTGTCAGGGTATGAGGATGCCACCGAAGCGCACCATCGGAGGGAGTGTCGACGCCGGGGCTGCTGAAGCACCTAAGCACGGCGTGAAGCTGCAGACAGAGGTTGCCGTCGCCGCCGATGAGGTCTCGCGCGGGCAGAAGCACGACGGCGATGATGTCGTGCTTCCACTGCCGGAGCCGGAGGTCCACAGCGACTCTGGCGATGACTCCGACGACCACTCCGGCGACGACTCCGATGACGACGGAGAACCGGTTAGTCATCTATACTCGTTTATGTGGCAAATATATCCTAGTGTTTCTCTGGTTAGTCCTGCCTCCCCTTTTTGGAATAGAAATCCTATGGTTATGTTCTCTCAATCCATGAAATTTGAGTTAGATTCGATAGATCCGTGTAGTGTATTGATTGTTTGAATGGTACACATGATAAGTGATTAATTGTTTCTTCTGTACAAATGATTTCTGCTAAAAAATCCGACTAGGGACCCCTTTGGGGCGCAGGATAACTTGTAATCCTCATACTTCTGTCGTTGTGTATTTCCCTTTAGCTGTTGCTTTCGAACATCTCCTCTTAGTGAGTTGATGTATGACACTATGAGGGTTTCATTCGAGTAATGGAACCGGGGAGGAGCATCCCTGTTCTTCTAAAAAAATAATCCGACTACGGTTAGTGTTGCTAATAATTCCTAGCCAGATCTTGACAATTGATTTTGATGCCAAAAGTCATTGGCATGCCAAATTTTGATCCTACTTTACGGCATGTAAATTGGTTTGATGCCAAAAGTCGTCGGCATGCCAAATTTTGGCAACTCCCAAATGCTTTCTAGAGATTAGTTTGCATTCCATTGTTCATTGCCAATCTCACAAAAGGTTGCCAAGTGTTGGCAACTTTTGATTTTGCCAAATGTCGGTAGCAAACCAAGCTTTTGATTCTGCCAAATGTTGGTAGCAAACCAATCAGACTCTTAATTTTGTTGCACTAAGTTGTGTGCTCTCTATTTATGCATTTCTTTCATCAAGATCACTTGATGATTTAGGGTTCACGCTGTCACATGATATATTATGTTTCATAAACTCTGCCTGCTGAATTCGCATTATTATAAAATATACTGACGCCACATTTTTTACCATATGTGTAGGTGCTATCTGACGATGTCGACAGCGAGGATGAAGATGCCTCGAGGAGGTTCAAGAAGCAAAAGCTCAGGGAGCTTTATGCAGGAAAGCATAACAGGCGTGTGAGGACCTGGAATGGGGGCCTTGGATGCCCGTTATGCAACCAACTCCTTCATAACGAGTATGCAAGTGTTCTGGCGCATGCAAGAGGACGAGTCGTTGGCTCCTTCAAGCAGAAGTATTCTCGCAGGGTGGCGCACACCGCGTACACTGAGTACCTGGAGAAGCTTCACCTTCGTGCAGGCCTGCATGCAGATGCATGAGATGTGGGATTGAACTATGGCTATATGTAGTGTCTTAATTATAACTATGCTTGAGTATGCTTAATATATCAGTTGAACTATGATTGAACAATGCTTGAGTACGTTTATTATCTATGCCTGAGTATGCTTATACATATATATATATATATATATATATATATATATATATATATATATATATATATATATATATATGTTTACTTATGTCTAGATATGGGATGAGTATGCAATCAGTCTGGTTGATGGAATTTTATGCTTCTCTTAGACCAACATATGATTGCCCACATCAAACACAGAGTGATGTTAATCGCACATGGTTAAGTCTACCAAACCATTGCCTCCGAAACGCATTCTGGCCTCTGGGACAGAAAACCCTCACCACCCAATTCAAGAAGGAAAAAAAGAAAACCCTCACCACACCCCACGTCACAAAACCCTCACCCCCTCCCCATCCCCAGTCGCACCTGCACTCCTCCGCGACTCTACATATCACCGCCTATCGCCGCAGCAACCACTTAGCTCGACACCTGTCGCCGACACCGGCTGCCGGCAAACCCCACCGCATTTCTCCACTGCCGCTTGCCGCCGCCTATCGCCACTGACTTTCTCAACGCGGCTCGCCGTCAACCCAGCTCCGCCCGATTGGGGAATCTGCGGTATTGGAGCTTTTTCTCATGGAGAACCAGGTAACTAATTTACTGAAATATTTGATCATCTCTTATCCCAGTATGTCTGCCCCTTTTAATCACCCGACCGAAATCGCCGTGGATTCATTTTTCTTCTAGCTGATTCGAGGGTTTTCTTTCATTCATAGAGTGTACAGTGCAAGGAGACATCAGGCCTATGCGGCCTCAGCCAGACAGCCGAGAAGTTCCATCTCACCGTACCAGTTGGCTTCAGGAATCACACGGTATGTTCAATCTCACCCTACCTCGGTTGGCATGGCCTACTTTTCTGAACATATAGTATATATTGCTACATTTGGATAAAAGGTGCCACATGCAGTATATACATCAAAGGGGATTTTTCTTCTTTCTATACTAGGCAAATTAATGCTGTAATGTTCTTTCGATTACTCTCATATTTGCATGACATCATGGTTACACTATCTGTTTAACTATAAATTTGTGTCCTTTGATTTCAACTGCTGTGTACTGTTCTTTCAATTACTCCCATATTTGCATGTTACCCTATTCTTTAACAATCTTATCATTTCCTGCAGTACATCCCTTGCTCTGCAACAGCAACTGTAGTACACAATCTTGGCCTTTACATAACTGAAGACTCCAGGAATGTCATATTGAACACAAACCATGGATTTACAATCGTTGCTTCTGTAAAACTTGATGAACATGGTCACTCCTATTTTGGCGTGGGCCTTTGGACAGAAATTTCTATGTTTTATGTATTGAAAGCTGGCACTAAAATTGCACTGCACCTAAAAGAGCCTGGTCATATGATATATGCTAACTTCCCGGACGATATCATCCGTCTGGACTTTGTTCCAAGTAAATGTTCTTTTCAAGTATCTGCATGTTGACTTACCTAGCAATATCAAAGTAATTGTGTAATATTTAAGCAACCAATAGGGATTCCATTTTCTGACTCTGTTAAGTCTGTTCCTACCTAGTAACTTCTAGTTACCAATACACTTTTCTTCTGCCCTGTTCTAACTTAATATTCCCTATCCTCCCATTCCTCCAGTCCTATCAGATAGCGTCGCCGCCAAGGAGACTCCGGAGGTGGAGGACGAGGCTGCCAACAAGTGGAGGCGGGTCGAGCAAGAACCGGAAGCGACTCCGGCGGGCCTAGACTTCATCAGCAGCCTCCCCGATGATATGTTGATCATTATCATCTCCCTCCTCCCAATCAAATATGGCGCGCGGGCAACCGTCCTTTCCCGGCGGTGGCACCCCCTATGGCATTCGACCCCTCTCGACCTCATCGACGTCCACAAGCTCTGCCATGGCTATCGCAAAAGCTTGGACGCGTTGTCCCAGATCCTCGGCAGGCACCTTGGCCCAATCAGAGGCCTTATCACGGGCAAGTTCTGTTCCAACGGCAAGGACCGAGCCAAGCTTGATGAGTGGTTCCGATCCCCCACCCTAGATCACCTCGAGGAGCTCAGTTTTAATGATGGACATATGCGCTTGCTGCCACCGTCCGCGCTCCGCCTCGCGCCCACGCTGCAGGTCGCCAGGTTCATGAACTGCCATTTGCCCTCGATTAATGACGCGCTCGCTCTTTTTCTCCCTCGACTGAAGCACCTCGAGCTCGTCGCCGTCTGCATCCCCAAGGATGACATGGAGCGCCTGCTCCACGGCTATACTGCACTCGAGTACCTTCGTCTTCAGGCGATCAATGGGTTGAGTAGCTTCCACATCACCTCCATGACTCTCCAGACAATTTATGTGTGTTGCTGGTGCTGCAACAGATCACAGAAGGTGTCTCACAGTATGGTCATTGAGTTCACACCTTTACTTGAGAGATTACTTATAGTTGATCAACATGGTCCAACAAGAATCAATATCATTTCTGCGCCAAAATTGGCAGTGGTGGGCTACTCATCTTTCAAATTCTCCAAACTTGTTATTGGATCCACAACCGTTCAGGTACAACAGTCGCCTTCTTCTTCTCCTTCTTGAACTAACATTTTTTTCTAATTTTGAAGATGTATGTTCGTCTGTCATCCAGAAAATGAACCCGACAAGCTTGACAATATATCTGCGCACAGTGAAGGTCTTCGCACTAGAATCTATCAGCCCCAACCTGGACGAAGTTGTCAGTTTCCTGAGATGCTTTCCATGCCTGGAGAAGCTATATATCGAGGTGATGCTCCTTTCCTGTTAAATGTTAACCATAAGGGAGTTCAATTTTTTGGTACCTTTTCCCAAGTTTACAATGACGAATGTACTATGATTTCTGAAGGAATTTTGGAGGATGACAGTGCATTGATATTTTTTCCCTATAGTGGTTGCTTGATTCATAAGGTTACAATCCATATGCATTTCTCCTTTTGATTCATCTGTCCTACTTTTTGTAGGTAAATTTCCATCCACTCCAACCTCTTGGGAAGAAGCCTACGTTTTTCTAGATTGTAATCAAATGCCCATGTTAATCATGTAGGATCGAAGATGGTATGTCACTCTATTCGTGTATTTTAGAAATCCTGCAAATCAAAGAGGCATGTAGTAGTGTTCAGAACTGCATGTAGGCACTAATACGTTCTCTTCTTTTGCAGATAAGATGAGGCCCGGTAGTGGATAATGTGATACAATATAACGACCACATCGAATGCCTTGATCTGCATCTCTCAGAAATTACTTTGAACTCCTACCGAGGGACCTTACCGGAGATTATATTCGCGAGGTTCTTTGTTGTGAGAGCAAGGGTGCTAAAGGTAATGAGGTTTGCCCTACATTTGCTTCACAAAACTGAATGGTTTGCTGATCAGCGTCGGGCTACGTCAGAATGGAAAAGGCTCTGCAAAAGCTGAATTTCATTTTGGAAGTTTAGCTGACAGAGTAATTGGAAGTCATTATGTCAAGCCCATACATGACTTGTCAGTGGCTGATCCCTTTGCAAAAATGTTGAGGTTTCGAAACAGGTGTTACAAGTTGTAATATCAGTTTGAACCTCTCATATGTCCAAGTTCAGCTGATCAGTGTGGGCGTATGCAGCTACATGAGCTGAATTTCAGTTCTAATATCAGTTTGAACCTTGTAATTAATCTTCGAATTTGAGCCTTCTAACTCTGGAATTTGAACCTTGTAATATTTTTGGCTTTTGTGGTACAATCGTTGAAATGGCATCGTATGAGACTCGTATATTGGTAGTACTATTTTGACATTCATATGCAATGGACGATTAATATCTGGACCTCAATGCACTTGATTTTATTTACCATTCTCGAATGTGTTTCCCCTGTCGATCTCAATCGCAAACGATCTATATTGCGGACACGACAGTGATCTTCAACATCATTGTACACATTTGGTTTCCTAAACTTTGTGCCTAGGAATTATCGCACTCGAGTGTCCATCATTACTCGTCTGTGTAACTTTGACCTCATCACCCACGGGTAAACTTGGTGCCTCTTCGAGCCCACGCGTGGTCAAACGAAACGCGTGTGGGGTGCTCAACAGCTCAAGCATGCACTGGAATCCTCCGCTAGGAACGCGGTGACAAGACGTGACGATTACAGGCCGTCCGGCCCCCATTTATTACACCGGCCATTTAACCCTTGTGTCTCTTCAACCTTTCGATCGCGCCCCAGTATTGCAAGAAGCACACCCACGACGACAAATACAGAGAGGGTATCCTGCGTGGCTCCAATGGCGGTCCTAGCGGATGCCGCCGACGAGCGGTAGTTCACCATGCATGCCGTAGTGGACACCCCCAGAAGGTTCACGGAGCTCTCGGTGGTGTACACCAACAACCCGATCTGGGTCGAGAACTCCATCCACACTATGGAGTTTTTGCTTGCTGCGGAGAAGTACAAGGTGGTCGGGTTCGACCTCGAGTACACCCGCGCTCGTGCCGGGTCTCGTCACAAGGTCGCCGTCGCCCAGATGTGCATGCGCAATCACGTCCTCGTCTACCACTACTGCCTGGCCACAAGGCATTGCGAGCGTTTCGCCAGGTTTGTCAATAGCCCCCACTACATGTTCGCTACGGTGGACATCACCAACGATGTAAAGGTGCTCAAGAATTCGGGCATCGCCTGCCAGAATCTTGTCGACATCCAGGGTCAATACAAGATCTGGGGTAGCAAGAAGCATGAGAAGGACTCACTGGTTCACCTCGCCGAGGCCATCATCGACCCCTACTACAAAGACATGAAGGATTCCTGCAACAAGGACAAGCGTGCCTGGCACTCGGCCTGGATGGAGAAACTCGACGAAGCTCACGTCGTGTACGCGGCCAAAGAGGCTTACATGAGCTACGAGATGTACAGGCGGATCGTTGACATGAGGAAGTGCCTCCTTCTTCCCCAAAACGGCCAGGGGATCCAGCCGGAAGCAGAGCAATGGCAAGCGTCGTCACAACAAGAAGTAGATGATCGTTTCTCCTAGTTTAGTGTGCATGTAATTGTTTACTTTGGTGTGTGTAGTCACTTATGTAATTGGATGTTTTATTCGGTTATGCAACAATGTTCTTATAAGTATATATGTTGTTGTTGTGTAGACAGAGCATAGATGTTGTGCGGACAGAGCAAATCACATCGGCCACGGGCTAAACTAGGGAACCCGTCGGTGATGATTTCATCAACCGCTAAAAATTGTATACCAGCAAGCGTTTGCCCACAACACACACGGGTTATTAGCAGGAATCGTACGTGTTGTTATCCGTCTTCCCACACATTTCGGATTACTGACCTGTTTGCCACGTATCACACACATCTTGTTAAGTTGAACCGTTTCTGTTGTGTTGGGTAATCGCAAACAGTTCATCCGAGTGAACCGCAAGCCGTATATCGCACACACCTTGATCTGCCTGACCGTTTCTGTTGTGTTGGGTAATCGCAAACAAATCATCCGAGTGAACCGCATGATGTGCATCGCACACACCTTGATCTGTCTGACCGTTTCTGTTGTGTTGGGTTTCACAAACAGCTCATCAGAGTGAACTGTATGCCGTGTATCGCACACACCTCGAACTGGCTGCCCGTTTCTGTTGTTCTGGCTTATCGCAAATAGTTCGCATGGATCCACTGTATGCCACGTATCGCACACGCGTCTCTAATCTGAATCATTTTTTAAGTCTCCGGCATCGCAAACAGTTCGTATTATTGGCGACGGTTTTATTACGACACCGTTTGCGATGCATGCAGCGCACACAGTTTGGTCATGGGGTCTCTGATTCATGTGTCACATTAGCGGTCGCCTGCAGTAGTGTATGAAGATGCAACATAAACAATCTGAAGCAGTCAAGAATGCCCTGGCAGAGTAACAAGAGCCTAAAGCTGTCAAGGAGGCACTAACAGATCAACATGAAGAGCCTGAAGCTGTCAAGGGAGACGTAGCATATCAGCATGAAGAGGCTGAAGCTGTCAAGGACGCCCTAGCAGAGCAGCAGGAAGAGACTGAAGCTGCCAACAAGGCCCTGACAGAGCAACAGGAAGAGCCTGAAGCTGTCAACAAGGCCTTGACAGAGCAGCATAGAGAGCCAAGCTGGCAAGGAGGCCCTGCCAGAGCAGCAGGAAGACCTTGAAGTTATCAAGAAGGCCCTGGCAAAGCAGTAGGAAGAACTTGAAGCTATTAAGGTGGCCCTGGCAGAGCAGCAACAAGAACTTGAATCTGTCAAGAAGTCCCTGCCAGAGCAGAAGGATGAACTTGAAGGTTTCATATTGGCCTTGGTAGACAACAATGAAGAAGTTTTAATGCCCTATTAGACCTGCAGAAGAACTAAAGTTGTCATCAAGGCTATTCGAGAGCATCAGCACGCAGTTGAAGCTGACAAGTGTCTTATTTTGCTGTGCAATACTTTGTCGCATGGTTCTTAATTGTAATGTCGCAATTTATGAATCTAAGCTACAAGAGCAAATTATGAATGTTATTCCAATTTGGCAGCAAATTAAAATATAAAAAAATATTAGAGTCTACAAATTGTGACGATTCTGGATGCCATCACCAGCGTATGGACACACATGTTAGTAGCCACATCACCCACGTCTGGTCCCACATGTAAGCAGCCACGTCAGCATCTTCTGGCCCATATGTCAGCAGCGTTGACTGGTCAAAACTAATGCCCGACTTATTACTGACGGGACCGTCGGTGATAAAACCTACGGCAGATCCACATGAAAGCAGCCGCGTCAGCTATTGCTGTCCCGAGTTGTTAGAATCTTTGATCAGTCAATCCCGCGGACCAATTACTGGTGACGGATTATCGTCACCAGAAACGATCTTAGGTGACAGACAGACCTATTGTAAATGACAGTTAGAGCCATGCCGGGAGCTCATGCTGATGGATCCGGTGCTTGTGGCCTCTCACGCGAGGGGTCATGCGGCAAGGATCGAGGGATTGGGGGCGCCGGTTGCAGGGCATGCTGGATCCGTGCGGGGTGGGGCGGGGAGGCCACCGTGGCTAAGGGAGATGACGGCGACCCTCGGCGACGCTGGGGCTGGGGAGTGGCGCGGCCAGCAGGAATCGGGAAGGAGGTGATCGGGGCTGGGGAGGATGGCGCCGGAGGAACGTGAGGCGACCGGGGTCATGCAGTAGCCACGGTAGGAGGTGAAGGAGGCTCTGGCGGCTCGGGGTCCCCGAAGGCGCACCCGGCGTAGAAGGTGGACGGGTTAGGGCGTGAGGTGGGAGGGGACCGGGGGCATGGGTGGAGGATGAGGGAGAGGTGGGGGCGTGGTGTGTTTTTGTTGGTTACGGTGGCTACGCGCAATCCTGTTTGTTTTAGATGTTTGGCTCGGTTCGCTTGTTTTGTAAAGTGCTAAACTATTTGTAGAATAAGGTTTTGTTAGTAGAATAAGGTCTGAAGGGGTGTTAGTAGAATTGGCACACCCTATATATAAGACTATCTATAGTATATATGTATGCTTATATATAAGAAAAATACATCCTAGTATCGGGTGTAGTTAAACCCATGTCTCACATACTACTTTACCATTTTTAGCATGTTCATATACTATATCTGAGATACTCCAAAGTGAGTTATATGAAAAAAAATGTAAGTGGACCCATAAGTTTTATTATATTTGTGAAATACATACATAGTTGTAAGTAAAAAGGAGTATGTTCAAAATATGGTAATACTGCTTAAAAAATAGTACATATACTACATAAATATTCTTATATACTACATACTACGTGTACATACACTTTGATACGGTAAATACTACCTAGAATGTAACACAAGTAGGAGAAACTACACTCGGTAGTAGGAAACAATTGTCCTATATCTGATCATAAAATGACATTTAACCGAGTGCAGCGATTCGGTGCCCAGGCTCATCTGCACCTGGTCAGAAAAAATCACAAAAAATTCAAAAAAATTCAAAAAATTCCAATTTTTTTTGCATGGTAGAAACTTTGATGCGTGAGGTCTGCTCCAATTTTCAAATCATTTAGACATCTGAGCAGCTCTCGGCAAAAAAGGCAAATCGGGTCAGAACAGTGCATGAACGGTGGACTTTTTTACAGACCCCGAATTTGTCTTTTTTGCTGAGAGCTGCTCAGATGTCCAAATGATTTGAAAATTGGAGCGGGCCTCACGCATCAAATTATCTACCATTCAAAATAAATTTGGAATTTTTTAAATTTTTCTAGTATTTGTTTTGATTTTTTTCGTCAGCGTGGGTGCAGATGAGTCTGGTCTCAGAAGATGATTATCCCATTTAACCACACTACAATAAGTACACCGAGAATTACATCACATGGATCACAATCATGTAGTGCTCATGTGATCTTTTTATTGAGAGACATGGGAGAGAAGATGCCATCTAGCTACTGTTATAGACCCACAGTCCAGAAGGACTACTCACACATGGACATGCTAGCAGCAAGGTTGATAAAGCTAGCTTCGGTGATGATTTCCCCCTTCGGCAGTATACCAGAAAAAGTCTCCATATTGGTTCATCGCGGAACGCATGACACTTCTGGCGGGGAAACAAATCCTTGGAAAAATATTCTGACAGTTTTGGGGCAAATATAAAGGCAGTGGAAGGAAGAGGCGATGGATAGGTGTCCTGTGCGGCCACACATCCTCTTGGCACGGCCAGGCCCTTGGGCGTCTGTGGCCCATATGAGGCCTTTTTTCTAGTTCTTGGCTCCTCTGTTTCCATCTTGATCTAAAACTTTGTGATCTGATTTTAATTTATTTTTGTGGTCCCTCTAATTTTTTTTTCTGTAAAGTCCAAATAATATGCAGAAAAAAACAAAATGGCACTGGGCACTAATTAATAGGTAAGTCCAAAAAATGGATAAAAATTAATGTCAGAGTGATGCAATAATGATATAAAATTACTACGAACATAGCAAAAATTATAGATACGTTATATCAAGCACCATCATTGACCTCTATCGTAGACTTAACTTTTGATCGAGAGCCTTGCACCACTCTACCTTTCTGAACCCCTGGGAGGGGGCCGAGCTACTGTCCATCTACAAGAGTGGGCCACAATATGCTTCTACCATGTCATACCTCCACGTCGCCACCTCTAGACTATCTCATTGTGATGGAACTGTATGCACTGGCGCGAGAGGAGAAGCCTCGTCTTTGTTGTCCACTACATGTGCTATGAGATGCATCGATAGGAGGAAAGGAATGGTAGCAGTGGGATCTAGGGTTTCCACCCATGTAGCCCCTGAAAGGGGTGATGCGGTGGGTCAAAGAAAAATAGTATCATTCTTTGATTGGGAGGATCACGTCAATTATGAAAAGTATCATCAAGCGTTGGATGGGAGGATCACTAGAATATGTATGTCCTCGTTGCAATGCACATGCAATTAGCTTTTTTTAGCGAAACACACAGACAATTAGCTAGTCAATGGTTATTGGGTACTAAAGTGAAGGATTTTACCCCCAAAATACCAGGCGTAAATTAAAAAAAAGGCGTAATGTCATATTTTTTCTAGCGGTGGCGCAATGTCATCTGTAAGTCTATGATTTGATTTCACAGGAGGCCTTAGCCCGGGCAATCACAACCCACGAGATCGACGAGGACACAGATAAGATCCTTGTCACCACAACGGCCAACGACCCACGCCATCCCGTGGCCAGCGCGCATGCGGCCATCGATTGACGACAGCCAGTCCGAACCCAACCCCTATTTGGCACTTCAGGCGCCGCTTACAGTGCAAACTGCAAACCGGTGCACAACCCCTCCTCCACTTGGCCTCGGCCCATTTTCCTTTTTTTCTCCTTCTTCGACCACACACGATGTTGTTTCATTTTTTCCGAAAGCGACCATGTGGTTTTGTGAAGCTTCTAGAAGTTTTCGGCCGGTTTTGGGAAGCTTCACCTTTTTTTCTTTTTTAGTTATCTGGATGGTTTTTATTCAGTTTTTTCTTTTCGTTTTCTTTTCTTTTCCCTTTTCCTTTTCCTTTTCCTTTTTCTCTTTATTTTTTTAAATGCGTGATTTTTTTTCAAATTCAAAAACTTTCTTGAAATTCGTGAGCCTTTTTTTTCAAAACACGTGAATTTTTTTGAATTCATGAACTTTTTTTGAATCGCTAACTTTTTTCAAAGGGGCCTGCTACGCGTCCGTCGGGGGATCTTTTTAAATGATCCGCCACCTCGTAAGCCGTCCGATGTATGACGCGAGCCGTCCGTTCCTCTTTTCTATTTTCCTGCCACAAGCCCCTTGTTGCAAACCTCATTCCTGCAATAGACGCTTTTGCAAAATTTATTCTCCTTTTTCCTGCAACAAGACTCTTGTTGCAAACCTAATTCCTGCAACACGATCCCAGTTGCAAAATCTGCAGCCTCTTCTCTTCTGTATTCTTTCAAAAAGATCCTTGTTTGAAAATTTACAGCAGCATCTCCGGCCTCTTCTCCGTATTCCTGCAACAAATCCCTTGTTGCAATTTTTATTCAAGAAAGACCATGTTGCAGAAAACGTCACCGCGTCGCAGCCGCCATTGCAACAACGCCGTTGTTGCAGGAACAGTTGCCGTGCGCGGTACCAGCGTTTGCAGCTGACCTTGAGGAAACGGCAGCCATGCCTGTCCCACCGGTGCTCCTCCAGGACGGTGGCGACGGTGCTCCGGCGGCAGCGTGCCTCGCAGAGGAAAGATAGAAAGGAGGAGTGAGGAGAAGAGGAGGGGCGCGGGAGGCGGAGCAACGACATTTGGTTTGATGCACATTCATGGGAGCGATCTGGAGGTAGGACAAGAAGATGTGGATGGGGTCTGTTCGTTGGAGATAAGAAGGAAAAATGAAATCGGTGGTGCAGGCTCACGTGGGCACGTGGCGTATAGAGGAGACGGTGGACGTATAGCGTGGGATCCGTCGGGTGATCAGAATCGTTTCCCTTTTTCAAATGCATGAATATATTCAAATCCACAAACTTTTTCCAAATTTACATTTTTTTCAAAATTGATGAACTTTTTCCAAATCTATGAATTGTTTTGGAATCCGCTATTTTGTTTTAAAGTCGTGATTTTTTTTCAAATCGATAAACTTTTTTTAAAATTTGTGAACTTGTTTTTCAAAATCGAGGAACTTTTTCCCAAATCTGTGATTTTTTTTCAAATCGATGAACTTTTTCCAAATTCACAAACTTTATTTTCAAAATCCTAAACTTTTTCAAATTTGTAATTTTTTAAAATCGCATTTTCTTGAAAAAGTCAACGGTCAACCTCGACCAGCGAACCGGGAAAACCTGCGGGTCCTCGAGCGAGCGTTCGCCTCCTTGTTGGGCCGGCCCACGATGGGGGGCGCGTGAGCGCTGGCTACACTCCGTGGAGCTCTCCAGCCCAGAGTCAGCATGAGTCCTTCACCGCCGCCCTGGCGCGCGCGTGCGTGCGTTCAACCCACGACTGGCCGAGGTCCGGGCTGCGAGTGGCGACGCTATGCATGACTCCTACCGGCACAGGACGATGACGAATCCTTCCTGCCAAATGCAAAATGCCCCGAGGCCGGAGAGGGGCGGTGGACCTTCCGCCGCCCCACGGCCGCGCTGCTCCCCCACGGCCAGACACGCGCCCAGGCCGCTCCTCCGTGCGTACCAGGGATTGGCTTGCCATGCTGGTCGTTGCAACTTGCGATCGTCCCGGTCACGCACGCCACGCCGCCTCTCCCGTCCGCGTGCGTAAAGAAAATCCCCAAGGGGCGTCGCTCTCGGCTGTGCCCCCCATCCTCTCGACGACAACCCCTCGCGCTCCAACCAGTAGCTGCGCGTACCCGATAGTCTTACATACGTGCCGGTTGTTCCTTACTTCGTCGCCCCTCCCGCACCCGGGCCCGTGGGTGGTATCAGATACGTACCAGCTAGGTTGTGACGACTACACTCTCCCTGCGTAGAGTTCGGCGACGAAATGCAACTGTTTCGATCAGTCCGTTGCCAGTTTCCAGACGAAATCCGAACGTCGCCGTCAATCCGTTGATTTACTTACTTTGGGGGATTGCAATGTGACACTTTGCTTGGCAATCAAGGGCCGGCAGACGCGATCATGGCAAAGGTCTCTTGACTTGCTGCCCGCCTTCTTTTCTTCCCCGGGAAACTCCCGCCTACGGTCTCTTGCCCGTACGTAAGAATCACAGCATCATGTAAAGAGGTAGCAGATGGATAGACAGACCAGTGATCTCCATGATAGCTGATATCTACCAAATCTTCAAGATTGTGGCATGTTACAGTCCCACTTGGAAATTGCAACTGCAACTGTCGGTTGAGTTGAATTTTAAACTGCATCAACATACTAAATGGGGTATAAAATTGCTGTAAATTAGTTGTGGCACGTAAACGGGCGGGAAGAAGAGTCCAATCATGTTTTTTCTTTTTCTTTTTCGCGGGGAAAGCCAATCATGCTTTGTCATATGCAGATTGCAGAGCTGACACTGATGATTAAAAAATGAAGTGTGTAGCTAAAAATGTTGAGGGAGGCCATGGGATTGTGCATGTGATTATGATAGTACAAAATAATTCTGCACATTTCTTTAACAGGCTAGATGCTGATTCAGAGAAAAGGTAGACCTCTACTTCGACCATATGAATGGACGCTGTAGCTCCAAATTCCTAAGGGACAAATGTCGAGTATCTTTATTTTTGTAGGGAGCAGACGCAAACATTTGCTTAAGCAAATCCAACACCAGGATTAGGATCTTAATCCACCAGAGAGAATACCTTCCCATACGTCCTCTTTGAGTCAAGTGATACACAAAAGTTCTCTCAAAGGACTGCAAACCTTATTTGGGTTTGCAGGACTGCAATTCATAGAAATTTCTCTTAACAAATTGTTTACACTAAATTTCATTGGTAAGTTTTGGTTGACTCCTACCAGTTGGAGCGGTTCCTTGTCTCCATCTTATGAGTAATCAAACATCCTTACAATCATGTACTACCTCCGTCCTGGTTTATTGGTCCTCATTGTATTTTGTGCCAAATTTGGCCAAAGATTTAACTAATAAAATGTTAATGCATGTCACCAAAAATTATATCATTGGATTCGTATTTCAACATAGTTTGAGATGATATTATTTTTTATGACATGCATTAATATTTTGTTAGTTAAATCTTTGGTCAAAAGTTGGTATAAAATACAACGAGGACCAATAAACCAAGACGGAGGTAGTAGCATACAGATGGCATAACATTACAGTAATATGTTTTCTATATTATTATGTTTCGCTCTTCAAAAAGCAGAAGTGTTTCAGGAATCCTATCACATGCATGACTACGTCTATGACAAAACAAATGTGTATGCTTATAGTAACTAGATCTAGTGACTTTATCTTCTCTTATGCACAATTAATCTGTTGTATTCATATGATATTCCTTTTTATTAATCTACATCATTATAGTTTGGTCCACTGTAATGACTGTGTAATGCACATGTTTCATTTTTTTTTTTGTACAACTATAATTTGCCTCATCATCATTTGTCTCACAAACTTCTTTTTTATTTTTCTCTAAAGGAGGTTAAAACCCCCGGCCTCCGCATTAATGTGACGCACACAACCCTTATAGTGTATAACCTAGTCTCACCGAAAGTAGGGGTGTGGTCCATTGTTCCTTTATTGAACTTGTCATTTTTTTAGGATTTATAGAACTAGTCTACCTGATATAAATTTGCCCCCGCCAAAATAAGAAAAATGATGATTTCTAGCATTTTTTTTCTTATTAAATTGGTGGATTATTTTCCCTCAAAACACATGTGGCACCTTGAGCCTCATATATTTTCTTCCGAAAAGGAGGATTACCCCCGACCTCTGCATCAAGCGATGCACACATCCATTTATTAAAACAGATGAAGTACCACAGTGCAAATAACATCTCAAGCATCTAAACAAAGACAAGATAGAAAACAAATAGCCACAACCGGAAAAAATAGGACACGATGCCTAAACACCTATTCTATTATTGGACCACATCCAAACCGGTTGTATGTAGCCCGTGCTACTGTCTCTCATCGGTTGCACCCAAGGCCATAAGCTTGCTCACTTCCGCATGGTGTAGTAATGACCACATACGGATTCAACCAGACGCCCGGTAAATAACATGCAAAAGGTTTATGATATTTTTCTTGTTAAATACTCTAAGGATCTGGATGTAATTCTTATTATTTCCAGTGTTCGTTGTACTACCATAATTGAAAATGAATAGATTGGAAGTTTTTCCCGCAAAAAAGAAACAGACACACACACACACACACACACACACACACACACACAATCGTTTCGACAGAGTGCCGCTATATTAGGCTCTACCCCACCTAACCAGTTACCAAACAAATTGGACATACTATTAGGCGGAGGTAGCTTTGACTTCATATGCCCCTCACGTCTAGGCTATTTTAGTCCTTAGACGTATGATCAATGTAGCCCCCATAATCCTTTTTTTAATACTGTGTTGGTAGGGTCTTGAGATCTTTTGACTCAGATACCATATTGAATTCATGCTCCGACTAGTTGTTTCAAAAGTCGGAACTGATGAAAGAGACGGACAATATATTTCACCACTTTAGGTATACATACTCAGACAACAAAAATGGAATTTACCGAGCTGCAATTAGCGAGACTTTGCCGCAAACAAATGAAAGAATGGGATCGGCAATGATTTCGCTTTCCTGGAAAGTCGGTAGCCAAAGCAATTATTTTCATCAAAAAGACGAAAATCACAGGTCTCCCACCATTTAGGATTGCATTAACAACTTTGAGGGCCTTGAGCAGATGTGATCGGATTCCAGTTAACTGATGAGTTTTCCTTTTTATTACGAGGCTAACTGATGAGTTGTGATGACCAATTTGAAAAGGATTACTAACTTGAAGTACACAATTGTGCGATATCATCTGAGGTATATCCAAACATAAACTGTTGATTGAAGCAAATTAAAGATGACAACATTGCTTCCACGCCAATGTTGGATTGTAAGTTTGTAACTGAGCTAATACTAGATCACCCCCCGTACACCAACCACAAAAGCTACAAAAAAATCTTAAAAAAAAAAAATCTACCACTGACCCAGCTAGGTATGCATGCATCGCACTCCCTCCGTTTCTAAATATAAGACCTTCTAGAGATTTCAATACGGGCTACATACGCGAATATCCATTTCTGAGCCCAGGCTCATCTGCACCCAGTGAAGAGAAAATCCACAAAAAATACTAAACAAATTAAAAACATCCAAATTTGTTTTGCATGGAAGATAATCTGGTGCGTGAGGTGCGCTTCAAATTTCAGATCATTTGGACATATAAGTAGCTCTCAGCAAAAAAACAAATTGGGTCAAAACAATACATGAACAGTAAAGTTTTTCACAGACCCCAAATTTGTCTTTTTTCCGAAAGCTACTTAGATGTCCAAATGATCTGAAATTTGGAGCGCACCTCACGCATCAAATTATCTTCATGAAAAAAAATCGGATTTTTTTGAATTTTCTAGTATTTTGTTTGAATTTTCTGTTCGTCACGGGTGCAGCTGAGCCTGGGCATCGAATCGCCACGTCTCTACATAAGGATGTATATAGACATATTTTAGAGTGTAAATTCACTCATTTAGTTTCGTATGTAGTCCGTATTAGAATCTCTATAAAAGGACTTATATTTAGGAACGGAGCAAGTATTTACGACAAGTTAAAAGAGTTGCACCGTACATGGATTTCATGAAGCATATTAGTACTGTAGATCAACATTAGGAAGACATGATGAACATAGTTGCAACTAAACTCTACTTTAATCTGTGCAAACGCAGTTGTAAATGTTAATCTACGTACTACTTGTCCATTTTATACTGACTCTTGGGGCAATCCAAACAGTGTTATCTTCTTGGGGTCCGGAGAGGCCCTGTCCCCTGCGAGAAATTTTTATACGCAGGCTACCCGTGCCGCGACGCAGGTAAGTAGCCGTCACGCACGAGTGAGCCACCGGGAATCATTGTACGGCCACCCGTATAATTTTGCGCGGCACACGCGGATCCACCTCGCCTCACCTGGAGCCGTCCGTTGTGGCGCTGCGCGGGGAGGCGGGGAGCCTGGTTGGTCCTGTGCCCTCCGACCGAGCAGCGGGCGCAGAGGAATCCCATCTCTCCCGTGGCCGTGGATCGATGTGAACTGCATCTGCATCTTATTCCGTTCAAATTTTAACTTTTATTACTCCAGGACGTAGTAGTACCAGCTGTAGTACGGAGTACGTTCTTTGGACTACTATGACTGTATAGCAGTTCCTATTTTTCGACATTGGAATCTAGGTAAAATTTACTGTGACCAATTATAGTAGAGTTATCATATCTTCTGTCGTCATATGGAATATAGAGCGTGCTCCATTTAAATATGAAGCTTAGGGCATCTCCAACGCTGACCCGCAAACGGACACGGTATTTTTGTCCAAAAATCAGTCCGGACCGGTTTCCGAACACTGATATGGGTGCCGGCCATCCAATCTTATACCTCAAATGCCCGCTTTATATTAACTAAAAAATAGATTAGTAGCCTCCCGCCAATGCACTTTGGTGTTAGTACACCTTCCGCCAATGCACTTCGGCACCTTCCGCCAAACTAGTATCATTAGTTTTAGGTTTTAGTATCATTTCGTCAAATTGTGTAGTAATTTAGTTGCTTTCCGCCATTTCACACTTTGGTTTTAGTAGCCTTCCGCCAAACAGCTACATGGCATCGGCCAGCGGCTAATTGCTCTTTTTCCACCAAATAGCAGCGTCCTTCCGCCATCTTGCACGGATGGAAAGATACGTGGTGGCATTTGATTGGCCAGACGGATGTCCGGACTCCCGCAAAGCCCCCAACGATTGAACCGCTCGGGTTTGCCAGAAAAAGTACGTCTGGACCGCTCGGCGGACCGATACAGGCCCGCGTTGGATGGCTCAACATGTCCGGACCGCGCAGTCCGGACGGATGCTGGGGGTTTGAGGGTCCGCTTTGGAGATGCCCTTATGGTCGCTATGTGCAAACACAAAGTCATCGTAATATGGCCTCGATATCTTTTTTTTTGTCATTTCCTTCAAATTGGTAGGAGCAATTTCAGCTCAACTTAGTCTAACCATACACATGTATCAACACGATAACTATATTTATTGGCCAAAATGCGTCGCTATACATATAATTAGCGGCTTCAAATGTCGTTTAACGACATTCTCAGAATAAGAAATATCGCTATTCGAGCAACATTGGTACCTAGTACTACCTGCAGTAGCCGGGGGCCGGCGTCGTCTAGTCGTAGCCCTCCTTGTCGTTGTCCTTCTCCTCCTCTGATGACGAGAGATCCTCAAAGTAGGCATAGCTAGGGGTCGAATTCACGACCGAATGTCGCGAGTTGCTGCTGCTCCTTCTCGTCGGTGAGTGCGGGGCTGAACTCTCGGGGGGGTCCACTCCTTGTTGCAAGCTTCAAGGACGGAGAACCGCATCACGGCGTCGAACCGATCCTCGAACTTCAGCACTGGCTCCGGGTAGGCCTTGACGGGGACGACGTCATCCACCTGGCTGGGGCAGGGGAGCAACGGGTCAGACAAGGACGATGTCCTCCTCCTTCACCCGAACAAGGGGGTGTTGGGGAACGTTGCATGGGAAACAAAAATTTTCCTACGCACACACAAGATCTATCCATGGTGATGAGCATCTACGAGAGGGAGAGTGAATCTACATACCCTTGTAGATCGCTAAGCGGAAGCGTTTAAGAAACGCGGTTGATGTAGTCGAACGTCTCCGCGATCCAAATCGCAAGTCGTCCCTCAATCCGATCACGAACTAGCGCCGAACGGACGGCACCTCCGCGTTCAACACACGTACGGCTTGATGACGCCTTCACCTCCTCGATCCAGCGAGCGATGGTGAAGTAGTGGTTGAGTTCCAGCAGCACGACGGCGTGGTGATGGTGGTGAGGAACAATCTCTGCAGGGCTTCGCCAAGCACTACGGAGATTATGACGGAGGAACTAGAGGGCTAGGGTTGCCGGCACACGGCTTGGGAAATCCTGATGTATCCCGTGTGCTAGCCCTGCCCCTCTATTTATATGTTGAGCCTTGGGGTCTAAACTTGGAGTAAAAGCCTCCTCCGGGTCGGTTTTGCCCGCACAAGGTCGGTTTGGCCCGCAGGGAAAGAGTCCAACTCGGATCCCTGCCGAACCGTGCACAGCCGCGCACAAGCGGTAGTACCGCTTCACACAAGCGGTAGTACCGCTTGGGCGGTAGTACCGCTTCACACAAGCGGTAGTACCGCTCCGGCGGTAGTACCGCTTCACCAAGCGGTAGTACCGCTTACGCGGCAGCAAAACTACTTTTGCACTTTCCAATACCTTGTGGGCTTTATCCCTTTGGCTCATATAAAGTGTTGCTGCACCCGAACACTTCGGTAAACATCCGGAACCCCTTCCGGTGAACTTCGGAACTCTTCCGGAGATCAAAACACTATTATCACATATATCAATCTTTACCTCCGGACTATTCCGGAGATCCTCGTCATGTCCGGGATCTTATCCGGGACAACTTTCGGTCACCAACATAATAACTCAATTATACTAATCGTCACCAAACGTTAAGTGTGTAGACCCTGCGGGTTCGAGAACTATGTAGACATGACCGAGACACCTCTACGGCCAATAACCAATAGCGGGACCTGGATGCCCATATTGGCTCCTACATATTCTACGAAGATCTTTTATCGGTCGAACCTCTATGTCAAGGATTCAGTTAATCCCGTATGCTGTTCCCTTTGTTCTTCGGTATGTTACTTGCCCGAGATTCGATCGTCGGTATCACTATACCTAGTTCAATCTCGTTACCGGCAAGTCTCTTTACTCGTTCCGTAATACAAGATCCTGTGGCTAACTCTTTAGTCACTTTGCTTGCAAGGCTCAATGTGATGTTGTATTACCGAGTGGGCCCTGAGATACCTCTCCGTCATACGGAGTAACAAATCCCAGTCTTGATCCATGCCAACCCAACAGACACCCTCGGAGATACCTGTAGAGCACCTTTATAGTCACCCAGTTACGTTGCGACGTTTGATACACACAAGGTATTCCTCCGGTGTCAGTGAGTTGCATGATCTCATGGTCAAAGGAACAGATACTTGACATGCAGAAAACAATAGCAATAAACTGACACGATCAAATGCTACGTTTACAGTTTGGGTCTTGTCCATCACATAATTCTCCTAATGATGTGATCCCGTTATCAAATGACATCTCATGTCAATGGCTAGGAAACCTTAACCATCTTTGATCAACGAGCTAGTCAACTAGAGGCTTACTAGGGACACAGTGTTGTCTATGTACCCACACATGTATTTGAGTTTCCAATCAATACAATTATAGCATGGATAATAAACGATTATCATGAACAAGGAAATATAATAATAACCAATTTATTATTGCCTCTAGGGCATATTTCCAACAGTCTCCCACTTGCACTAGAGTCAATAATCTAGTTCACATCACTATGTGATTTACATTGTAATGAATCGAACACCCATGCAGTTCTGGTGTTGTTCATGTTTAGCCCTTGGAAGAGGTTTAGTCATCGGATCTGCAACATTCAGATCCGTGTGTACTTTGCAAATATTTATGTCGTCCTCCTTGATGTAATCGCGGATGGAATTGAAACGTCGTTTTATGTGTCTGGTCCTCTTGTGAAATCTTGGTTCCTTGGCTAGAGCAATGGCACCAGTGTTATCACAAAACAGAGTCATTGGGTTAAGCGCACTAGGCACTACTCCAAGATCTGTCATGAACTCCTTCATCCAGACACTTTCCTTCGCCGCCTCCGAGGCTGCGATGTACTCCGCTTCGCATGTAGAATCAGCTACCACGCTTTGCTTGGAACTGCACCAGCTAACCGCACCCCCATTAAGAATAAATACGTATCCGGTTTGCGACTTAGAGTCATCCGGATCAGTGTCAAAGCTTGCATCGACGTAACCCTTTACGACGAGCTCTTGATCACCTCCATAAACGAGAAACATGTCCTTAGTCCTTTTCAGGTACTTCAGTATATTCTTGACCGCCGTCCAGTGTTCCATTCCTGGATCACTTTGAAACCTTCCGACCATACTTATGGCAAGGCTGACATCGGGTCTTGTGCACAGCATTGCATACATGATAGAGCCTATGGCCGAAGCATAGGGGATGACACTCATCTTTTCTCTATCTTCTGCAGTCACTGGGCATTGAGTCTTACTCAACTTCACACCTTGCAAAACAGGCAAGAACCCCTTCTTGGACTGATCCATTTTGAACTTCTTCAAAATCTTATCAAGGTATGTGCTTTGTGAAAGTCCTATTAAACGTCTTGATCTATCTCTATAGATCTTGATGCCTAATATGAAAGCAGCTTCTCCTAGGTCCTTCATTGAAAAACTCTTGTTCAAATATTCCTTTACGCTTTCCAGCATTTCTATATTGTTTCCAATCAGCAATATGTCATCCACATATAATATTAGAAACGCTATAGAGCTCCCACTCACTTTCTTGTAAATACAAGCTTCTCCGTAAACTTGTATAAACTCGAACGCTTTGATCACCTCATCAAAACGAAGATTCCAACTCCGAGATGCTTGCACCAGTCCATAAATGGATCGCTGGAGTTTGCAAACTTTGTCAGCATTCTCTGGATCGACAAAACCTTCTGGTTGCATCATATACAACTCTTCCTTAAGGTAACCGTTAAGGAACGCTGTTTTGACATCCATCTGCCAAATTTCATAATCGAAAAAGGCAGCTATTGCTAACATGATTCTGACGGACTTAAGCATCGCTACGGGTGAGAAGGTCTCATCGTAGTCAACTCCTTGAACTTGTGAAAAACCCTTTGCCACAAGTCGAGCTTTATAGACGGTGACATTACCGTCCGCGTCCGTCTTCCTCTTAAAGATCCATTTGTTCTGAATGGCCTTACGCCCTTCAGGTAATACTTCCAAAGTCCATACTTTGTTTTCATACATGGATCCCATCTCGGATTTCATGGCCTCTAACCACTTCTCGGAATCCGGGCTCATCATCGCTTCTCCATAGCTCGTAGGTTCATCGTTGTCTAACAACATGACTTCTAAGACAGGGTTGCCGTACCACTCAGGAGCAGTACGCGTCCTTGTCGACCTACGAGGTTCGATAGCAACTTGATCCAAAGCTTCATGATCATCATCATTAACTTCCTCTTCAGCTAATGTAGGCTCCACAGAAACAACTTTCTGCGCTGCGCTACTCTCAGGTTGAAGTAAAGGTTCAACAACCTCATCAAGTTCTATCTTCCTCCCACTCAATTCTTTCGAGAGAAACTCTTTTTCAAGAAATGTTCCGTTTTTAGCGACAAACACTTTGCCCTCGGATCTGAGGTAGAAGGTATACCCAACTGTCTCTTTTGGGTATCCTATGAAGACGCATTTCTCCGCTTTGGGTTCCAGCTTTTCAGGCTGAAGCTTTTTGACATAAGCATCACATCCCCAAACTTTAAGAAACGACAGCTTTGGCTTCTTGCCAAACCAAAGTTCATATGGCGTTGTCTCAACGGATTTCGATGGTGCCCTATTTAAAGTGAATGCAGCTGTCTCTAATGCATAACCCCAAAACGATAGTGGCAAATCGGCAAGAGACATCATAGATCGCACCATATCCAATAAGGTTCGATTACAACGTTCGGACACACCATTACGCTGTGGTGTTCCAGGCGGTGTCAATTGTGAAACAATTCCACACTGTCTTAAGTGACTGCCAAACTCATAACTCAGATATTCTCCTCCTCGATCAGATCGTAGGAATTTAATCTTCTTGTTACGATGATTCTCAACTTCACTCTGAAATTGTTTGAACTTTTCAAATGTTTCAGACTTGTGTTTCATTAAGTAAATATACCCATATCTACTTAAGTCATCAGTGAAGGTGAGAAAGTAACGATAACCACCGCGCGCCTCAATACTCATCGGACCGCACACATCAGTATGTATGATTTCCAATAAGTCACTTGCCCGTTCCATTGTTCCAGAGAACGGAGTTTTAGTCATCTTGCCCATGAGGCATGGCTCACATGTGTCAAGTGATTCAAAATCAAGTGACTCCAAAAGTCCATCAGCATGGAGCTTCCTCATGCGTTTTACGCCAATATGACCTAAACGGCAGTGCCACAAGAAAGTGGTATTATCATTATCAATTCTACATCTTTTGGCATCAATGTTATAAACATGTGTATTATTACTATCGAGATTCAATAAGAATAAACCCCTCACATCGGGTGCATGACCATAAAAGATATTACTCATATAAATAGAACAACCATTATTCTCTGATTTAAATGAGTAACCGTCTCGCAATAAACAAGATCCAGATATAATGTTCATGCTTAACGCAGGCACCAAATAACACTTATTTAGGTTCATCACTAATCCCGACGGTAATCGAAGAGCGAGCGTGCCGACGGCGATCACATCAACCTTGGAACCATTTCCCACGCGTATCGTCACTTCGTCCTTTGCCAGCCTCCGTCTATTCCACAGTTCCTGTTTTGAGTTGCAAATATGAGCAACCGCACCGGTATCAAATACCCAGGCACTACAACGAGAGTTGGTAAGGTACACATCAATAACATGTATATCATATATACCTTGTTTGTTGTTGGCCGCCTTCTTGTCAGCCAAATACTTGGGGCAATTCCGCTTCCAGTGTCCAGTTCCCTTGCAATGAAAACACACAGTTTCTGGTTTGGGTCCAGCCTTGGGTTTCTTCACGAGAGGAGCAACTGCTTTGCCACTCTTCTTGGAGTTACCCTTCTTACCCTTGCCATTTTTCTTGAAACTAGTGGTTTTATTGACCATCAACACTTGATGCTCCTTCTGAATTTCAGACTCAGCGGCTTTCAGCATCGCAAACAGCTCGGCGACTGACTTGTTCATCCCGTGCATGTTATAGTTCAACACGAAGCTCTTGTAGCTAGGTGGCAATGATTGAAGAACTCTGTCAGTGATAGCCTCTGGCGGAAGGGGCATCCCTAACTCAGCCAGACGGGTGGAGTACCCAGACATTCTGAGCACGTGATCACTGATAGACCCGTTCTCCTTCATCTTGCAAGCATAGAACTTATCGGAGATCTCATATCTCTCGATCCGGGCATTCTTCTGAAAGATAAACTTCAACTCCTGGAACATCTCATATGCTCCATGACGTTCAAAACGTCTTTGAAGTCCCGGTTCTAAGCCATACAACATTGCACATTGAACTATTGAGTAATCATCAGAACGAGCCTGCCAGGCGTTCACAACGTCTAGAGACTCAACTGGAGCGGGTGGATCACCAAGCGGTGCATCAAGGACATAAGCCTTCTGGGAAGCCGTAAGGATAATCCTTAGATTACGGGCCCAGTCCACAAAGTTACTTCCATCATCTTTCAACTTAGCTTTCTCTAGGAACGCATTAAAATTCAGGGGTGCTACTGCGCGAGCCATGATCTACAACATAAATATAGCAAAGACAACTTAGACTATTGTTCTTAGATAATGAGTTTAGTTAATCATATTTAAAAAACTCCCACTCAAATTGACATCCCTCCGATCATTCGAGTGTAACATGATCCAAATCCACCAACTCAAGTCCGATCATCACGTGAGTTGAGGTGGTTTCAATGGTGAACATCTTCATGTTGATCATATCTACTATATGACTCATGTTCGACCTTTCGGTCTCTTGTGTTCCGAGGCCATGTCTGTACATGCTAGGCTCGTCAAGTTTAACCCGAGTGTTCCGCACGTGTAACATGGCTTACACCCGTTGTATGCGAACGTAGAGTCTATCACACCCGATCATCACGGCGTGTCTCGAAACGACGAACTTTCGCAACGGTGCACACTTGGGGAGAACACAATTTATCTTGAAATTTAAGTGAGGGATCACCTTATAATGCTACCGTCGTCCTAAGCAAAATAAGATGCATAAAAGGATTAACATCACATGCAAATCATAAGTGACATGATATGGCCATGAACTTGTGCTTTTGATCTCCATCTCCAAAGCACCGGCATGATCTCCATCGTCACCGGCATGACACCATGATCTCCATCATCTTGATCTCCATCAACGTGTCGCCATAAGGTTGTCGCGCCGACTGTTGCTTCCACGACTATAGCTAACGTTTAGCGATAAAGTAAAGCATTACATAGCGCTTAATGATTGACACGCAGGTCATACAATAATTAAAGACAACTCTATGGCTCCTGCCAGTTGCCGTACTCATCGACATGCAAGTCGTGATATTCTATACAACACATGATCATCTCATACATCACATATATCTCATCATGTAATTGGCCATATCACATCACAACATACCCTGCAAAAACAAGTTAGACGTCCTCTAATTGTTGTTGCAAATTTTACGTGGCTACTACGGGTATCTAGCAAGAACGATTCTTACCTACGCAAAACCACAACGTGGTGTAGTGATTGCTTTTTGATCTTTCTAAAAGAACCCTCTTCATTGAACCGATTCAACTAAAGTGAGAGAGACAGACACCTGCCAGTCACCTTTATGCAACAAGTGCATGCAGCGGTAAAACCAGTCTCGCGTAAGCGTACGCGTAATGTCGGTCCAGGCCGCTTCATCTCACAATACCGCGGAATCAAGTATCAACTAGTAACGGCAAGCAATATGTATACACCCACGCCCACAACTCGTTTGTGTTCTACTCGAGATCTCATCTACGCATAGACCTAGCTCATGATGCCACTGTTGGGGAACGTTGCATGGGAAACAAAAATTTTCCTACGCACACACAAGATCTATCCATGGTGATGAGCATCTACGAGAGGGAGAGTGAATCTACATACCCTTGTAGATCGCTAAGCAGAAGCGTTTAAGAAACGCGGTTGATGTAGTCGAACGTCTCCGCGATCCAAATCGCAAGTCGTCCCTCGATCCGATCACGAACTAGCGCCGAACGGACGGCACCTCCGCGTTCAACACACGTACGGCTTGATGACGCCTTCACCTCCTCGATCCAGCGAGCGATGGTGAAGTAGTGGTTGAGTTCCAGCAGCACGACGGCGTGGTGATGGTGGTGAGGAACAATCTCTGCAGGGCTTCGCCAAGCACTACGGAGATTATGACGGAGGAACTAGAGGGCTAGGGTTGCCGGCACACGGCTTGGGAAATCCTGATGTATCCCGTGTGCTAGCCCTGCCCCTCTATTTATATGTTGAGCCTTGGGGTCTAAACTTGGAGTAAAAGCCTCCTCCGGGTCGGTTTTGCCCGCACAAGGTCGGTTTGGCCCGCAGGGAAAGAGTCCAACTCGGATCCCTGCCGAACCGTGCACAGCCGCGCACAAGCGGTAGTACCGCTTCACACAAGCGGTAGTACCGCTTGGGCGGTAGTACCGCTTCACACAAGCGGTAGTACCGCTCCGGCGGTAGTACCGCTTCACCAAGCGGTAGTACCGCTTACGCGGCAGCAAAACTACTTTTGCACTTTCCAATACCTTGTGGGCTTTATCCCTTTGGCTCATATAAAGTGTTGCTGCACCCGAACACTTCGGTAAACATCCGGAACCCCTTCCGGTGAACTTCGGAACTCTTCCGGAGATCAAAACACTATTATCACATATATCAATCTTTACCTCCGGACTATTCCGGAGATCCTCGTCATGTCCGGGATCTTATCCGGGACAACTTTCGGTCACCAACATAATAACTCAATTATACTAATCGTCACCAAACGTTAAGTGTGTAGACCCTGCGGGTTCGAGAACTATGTAGACATGACCGAGACACCTCTACGGCCAATAACCAATAGCGGGACCTGGATGCCCATATTGGCTCCTACATATTCTACGAAGATCTTTTATCGGTCGAACCTCTATGTCAAGGATTCAGTTAATCCCGTATGCTGTTCCCTTTGTTCTTCGGTATGTTACTTGCCCGAGATTCGATCGTCGGTATCACTATACCTAGTTCAATCTCGTTACCGGCAAGTCTCTTTACTCGTTCCGTAATACAAGATCCTGTGGCTAACTCTTTAGTCACTTTGCTTGCAAGGCTCAATGTGATGTTGTATTACCGAGTGGGCCCTGAGATACCTCTCCGTCATACGGAGTAACAAATCCCAGTCTTGATCCATGCCAACCCAACAGACACCCTCGGAGATACCTGTAGAGCACCTTTATAGTCACCCAGTTACGTTGCGACGTTTGATACACACAAGGTATTCCTCCGGTGTCAGTGAGTTGCATGATCTCATGGTCAAAGGAACAGATACTTGACATGCAGAAAACAATAGCAATAAACTGACACGATCAAATGCTACGTTTACAGTTTGGGTCTTGTCCATCACATCATTCTCCTAATGATGTGATCCCGTTATCAAATGACATCTCATGTCAATGGCTAGGAAACCTTAACCATCTTTGATCAACGAGCTAGTCAACTAGAGGCTTACTAGGGACACAGTGTTGTCTATGTACCCACACATGTATTTGAGTTTCCAATCAATACAATTATAGCATGGATAATAAACGATTATCATGAACAAGGAAATATAATAATAACCAATTTATTATTGCCTCTAGGGCATATTTCCAACAGGGGGCTGGATCCCCCACGGCCATCCTGGTGCCATAGGAAGTGTTGGATCTCCCGCGACCAGCATATCCTCCATTGTCATAGGAGGAGGATCCGGCGGTTGCCGCGGCTAGTGCGTCGTGGGAATAGTTCGTGCCGGTCCACGACGTCTGGGATGGGAGGTTCTGCTCCACCGCCATGTTGAAATAATAGGCTTCGTTCTTGCGCAACGGAATTGTCCCCGACGATGGAGGATGTGTGAGGGGAGGAGGAGGCGGGGAAGGGGGAATGCAGCTAGGGCTTTGGTGATGGGGATGCCTCGTCGCCGGGCTTTTATAGCCGGGGATGAAACCGTGTAACCATCCGAATGACTGTGTTGGGAATCAGGAGGAGCTGTGGAGGCCATTAATGGGCGAGTGGTTAGTCTTCTCATCACCGTTGCCCATCGTTTATTATCTGTGTGAGGTGGTGTGTGTACCTACGCCCCGCAACTTCAAAACTCGGTTCTGACGCGAGGAGGAAGAAGATGAAACTTCCCTCCCGTGCTTGTGGTTTGGTATGGGGCTAGCGCCATACTAGACGTCCCCAGCCTCCAAATATGGAGGCTAGCAGGTCGTTTATGGAGCGAACTCCATAAAATATGTTGATCGACACCCACGTGACAACTTTGCTAGTGTCATTTTGACCCAAATCTCCATATTGGCGGATATTATGGCGATCGGGGTCGTACGCCAACTCTGCTTGAGATATCTGAGAAAACTGGTTGAAAAAAAAATTGATGAGGGCATTCGTTTTTGTAATCATGGTGGTTCGGCGGTCTATAGTAAATTGTTGAAGATCATGTGTGAGGCAAATCTTGTGGCTCATGAGCTGGTGAAATTTTGTTTCAATGGTAGAACATATGGTGTGTTAATGGGTGGTGTGTTGTCCCGCGTGACGAGCTCGGTTCATTTTGTTTTAAGCATATTTTCTGGAGTAATATATAAGGTTTAGACAGGAGTAAATCTATGTTTCTACCAGAAATTCATTATGCATATTTTTTTCCTGCAATTTAGGAGTTTGTAATTAGAAAAATACTCCAGCTATTAGAAATAGAAGGTCTAAATGGTTATGCTGATAGCACATATTATATTGAAGTAAAACAGTTAAGAAAATAGTAAAATTCACCTTTTACCCCTACTTATGGCATGATTTAAAGGATCGATATGAACCTAGAGGGGGTGTGAATAGGGATAAGTAAAAAACTTTACTTTACATACTAGCAAGTATAGAATTTTTATAATGTGAGCCTAACAATGCTAAGGTGAGATATACAACCTATATGATGCTTTGCATGGTGAAGTGGCCAAAGTAAACCATAAGTAAATGAGCTAAGGTTAGAGATAAGCGAAGAACACAAAGATGAAATTGTATCCCGATGTTCAGTCCCTTGGAGAGGAGCTAGTCACCGTTGGAGAGATGGGAGAACCACGAAGGCTCGACCAACATCACAAAAGGCCCGCCTTCTCCATCTTCAGATATCACCACAAAGGAGAGTCTCAACCACTAGTGGTAGAACTTAAGGCGTCCTCCAAACTTTTATAAACGACAGGGTAAATCACTAATTGATTGCTCTCTAGAAACTCCTACCACCTAGGAGTCTCTCCAAGAGTAAACAAAATCCTAAATGACTCAAAGGGTAACCCAAATTCCTTCGGTGGAAGTATAGATCGGGGGTCCTCTATCTTTTCCCACAAGGAGTGAAGTGATTTGAAGCAGCGATGTGGAGCTTATGAGCTTTGAGAAAGATGGAGGAAGAGAGAGAAAGTAGCTCAAATCAAATGGGAAAGGATAACTCTTAGGGAAGAAGCAGGTGGTCCTTATAAGATCTAGACGAAATTCACATATTGGGTAGTAGGAACACCTCCCAGAACCCCGGGGGCACCTTCCAAGATGCTCCATTCTAGGGCCGACTCCGGCGATTCACTCCGGTTGACACCAAACGCCTCTGATTTCAACCAGAAGCAAAGTCAGAGGTAGGGCTAGATTTTGGCGTCGCTGGATTCCGGGAGAGACTCCAGGAGCTCCGGATTCGAGGGCTAACTCCGGTATTTACTCCGGCAGACAACGGAGGCTTATGATCATGTCCATTGGAGCCAGCGTCAGAGCTGGTCCGAATTCCAGCTCTCCAAGAGGTTCCTTTGGAACCTCCGGAAGGACATTCCGGGGCAGACACAACTAGCACATACTGAAGGTGGCAAGATGAATTTTTGCTTACTTGTGTGGCTAACATTATGGAACGTAGGACGTGGATATTTGGCTATACGAAGAGAATTTTGGCTCCACTCTAAGTTCATTGAGAGACCCCTCTTAATAGTGTGGCTTTCTTATACTCAAATAAAGAAAAAGAAACATGAAAATTGAGTATACTGCATTGCTTCTCTCTTTGATAATTAGGGGTAACATCCATCTTTGCCTCCAACCCTTGGATAGACACACCCTACATAAACTTGAAGCCAAGGTTAGTCATCTATTCATATTTTTATTTATACCAAAACTCATTTAGGAAGACAAATGCACTTTCAATGCTGATAACGTTTACCCCACAAAAAACGACACATTTTACCCCTTAGTTGTGACATTGAGACATCCCTTGCTCCATTTTAATTTTTCCCAAAATAAAAAATAGATCAACTTGTTAGGACTATATGGCAGCTGAATGGGCACAAAACTCATGATGTGTGCATTTAGGAATATACAAAAATTATGTCAAACTTTCTCAAATTCGGTTAATTTTGATGAAATTGCTCAATTTGTCTGAACAGGTGCGGCTAGCTACACAACACAACCCCCCTAGTGAATACAAACTTGAATTATGCGCCTAGTCAACTGCCATGTGATTCTGACAAATGTGTCCATATTATCATTTAAAAAAAATATGAGATAAAATCCATCATAAGGTCGCAACTGAAAGGGTACAATGCGACACGATTTTTCTAACTAGGGTAAACGTCAGCACAAGGGTAGAACTGGGAGCTTAGAAGTGAAATTACTCTTATAAAGTGTACTCCCCTCCGTCGTCTTCGGATCGCGGTGGTGGTGGTCATCTCCTCCGTCGGAGGTGGTCGGCATGAGGCTGGGTGGTCGGATCTCGAGATCCGTCATCTAGTACCGGCTGCGAGTCGGGAGACATAGTTGCCGGTGAAAACCGAGCCAACGGCGGGCAATGGCGGCGTTCTGCGCCGTTACCTTGATGAAGGCATCGTCGTGTAACTACTGTCGACCCACTGGTGCTGCTCCGGGGAAAATAAACCTTAGGCTCGGCTTCGGATCGCAGTGGTGGTGGTCATCTCCTCCGTCGGACGTGGTCGGCCTGAGTCTGGGTGGTCGGATCTCGAGATCCGTCATCTAGTCCTGGCTGCGAGTCGGGGAGACATAGTTGCCGGTGAAAACCGAGCCGACGGCGGGTGATGGCGGCGTTCTGCGCCGTTACCTTGGTGAAGGCATCGTCGTGTAACTACTGTCGACCCACGCGTGCTGCTCCGGGGGAAACCCTAGGATCTGGTCTTTCAGATCAGACGATGGAGGCATTGCGGCGTCGTTTCTCTCCTGGGAGCATCATTTGTGGAGCGGCGCTGGATGACAGAGGCAGGAGGTGGAGCGGCTTCATCTTGCATGGAGCTTCGGTGGAGATGTCAAGTCATGCCTGGCCGACAGGTGCTACGCTGTGTCATGCCTGTTCGGCAGGTGCTACGCATGACAGATCTTCCAAGGACTTAAAGCTGTGTCGGCTGGTGGTACTTGGTAGCATGGTGCTGCAGTGTACCGGCGGCGACCACGACGTGCTGAGCAGTTTGCGCGTAGGGAGGTGGTGCCGTTGGGCACCGTGGTGAGTCGACGGAGGGCCGGACTGGCAAGGATGATGCGGATCTCTTTCCTGAAGATGGGTCAGCGGTTTCAATGATGATGGCAACCTCTAAATTGTGTGCATGTGGTGTACGCTTTAGGTTTGCTACACCGGCTGTAGGTTCCGATACGTTATGTGGATATGATCGGCGACGACACCGGTTTTAGATATGGGGAGTGAGAGCACTCCACATTATCGAGTTTGTAGGTGTGAGTGATGGCTTCGGGTGGCTTGATGTATGTTCTTGTCAGATCTTTGTTGAATAATTAATAAAGATGCCTGTATGTATGCATCGATTGATGCAGAGGCCGGGGGTTTTAACCTCCTTTTTCAAAAAAAAAAGTGTACTCCCCTTGATTTGGTGATTCTAGATTAGCGGAGCGCATATAGACGAAAGGGAAGATTAAGCTGCTTAATTTGGCGAACAAGATTACAATAGGATAAATTGGCAAAAATAACACAATAGCCTTGTAACACACTAACAAATCTAGTCACAGAAACTGCACAACATATTACACCATTCTTTCAAACTTGCATTAGATTATGTGCCCCGCCTGCAGATGAGACTTAGAAAAAAAATATATAGTGTCAAAAGTTGTCTTGTATAGATGGTTGTCTAACTTCGAACTACTACACCGCTTTCAAAAGTTCTAAGTTTGTCTTAAGTCAAATAACTTTATGTTTGACAAAGTCTATAAAAAATATATCAACATCTACAACATCAATCACATATAGTATGAAAATATATTTTATAATACCAATGAGACTAATTTGATATGGTAGATGTTAGTGTATTTTTCTATAGACTTGGTCAAACTCAAAGACGTTTGACTTATGACAAACCTAGAACTACTGTATTTTGAAACAGAGGGGATAGTTATCACGAGCTCGTTGGTGCGACCTCACCAACGAAGTTCCATATGATTTATTCACGAAATTGACCCTAGTTCATGTAGCTACTAGAGACAGTTGAATGCCAAACACAAATAAAAGGTTGCACTTCACTTTCTTAATTTGGTTTCTTTTTCCTATGGTTTTTTCATTTTACATGATTTTTGAATAATATCAACAGGAAAAGTAAAGAATTGAGATGTCCTGTTCACTCCAATCCTCAAAATAATTTCATGAGATATCAATGCTAAAAATCTTAAGGAAACAGGTCACTGCAGACGCAACCCTAAAGAGTTTGCCATCTCAATTCCCGTTCCTGTGAAACGAAAGTAAAACATAGAGGAAAAAAATCCTGTGGTAGGAATTCCATTCAAAATCCACCAAATCGAATGAGCCCTTCATATATGGGTTTATCATTTCTTAGAGCGGAGCTAAATTTTAGGGAGCGGATCAGTCCCAAACATGCCCTTTGAAACTCTAAATCCATAGATCAACACGCGTTCAATTTTTTTCTGACCATGCAAAATCTTTAATACATTTTTATGGCTTACCATCCGATGACTCTTCTCTTATCATTACTCACTAATACGAGCCTCCGTAATCATTATGGATGAAGGTATTCAAACACACACACACACACCCAGCAACTTTTACGCTCATGGGGTGTGCACCTCCTGTGCAAACCATGAAAGTTTGGGAGTAGAGCTTGAGAATTGCTTTCATCCGCTTGTGTGGAGCGCGGCCTCGGGGCCGCCGAATGCCCGTTTCTGAGGTTTGGAAACCGAAGTTGCGGCTTGGGGTCGTGTGGTAGGGTGTCAACTCTGGTCGCTTATGTGACAGAGTCGTCAGCTCGTTTGGTACGTAGCCCCGAGGCTGATGTGTTTGTGTTCCATTGTATCAGTTTTCGGTCAGTTTTTTTTTTTTTTTTTTGCGAATTGTTTTTCTTATAAACTAGCCAATTATCTTCGTAATGAAAAGATAGAGCTCATGTCAGTTGCTCGAAAAGAAATCGACTGATCCAAAATAAAATTTGGAGGAACAAGAAATGCTTGAAAGTTTTCTTTACAACTGCAAGCTTCTTCATCGTGCTGTTCTGTTTCTTCCATTCAAACCGCACTTTTGAACGATAAGAAAAGGGGATATGGGCGCCCGCTGCTTGACTTGGAATTCTAGTTCCCCATGCGTGTAGCTCGTTTATGGTAATTTGTCTCATTTGAACTTACGGAGTATTTGCTGGTCATACACGATGCATTAATTAAAGTTAACGGCACATTGTTTGTTGTAGTTCGTCAGCGATTCAAATCATGGGCTGGCTGCAACTGCAACTGCCAATGCAAATGCTACCCAACCATGCTCATTTTGATGCTTAAAGATAACTTTAACATCCCAAGCGAATCCTTTCGACTTCTGTAATACTACACCGATATATAATTATCAGAAGATTAAAAAACTCTATACAGATTACCAATGGGTAACAAAAATTGTCACTCTGTCAGCCTCTGATTCCTCTCCCGCCAAAAGTATGAAGGAAAAAAAAAGTTGTCCGAAATCGTAAATAGGCCGTAGCTGTCAGCGCTGATCCTTTGGTTGCTCGATCACAACATCAATAAGCAGCCCGGAGTTCTCATCGCCGCCGCCGGCCGCGACTCTCACGATGCTCGGTTTTGTGTCCACTGCCACCGTTACCACGGCTGCTGCGGTGAGCTGCTGCGCGCGCTTGGCCTCCGCAGCCCAATCCGTCCGCCCGATCACCAGCAGCATGCGCACCATGCAGGCCGCCTGCGCCGCGAGGAGGCCGAGCCACAAGCCCTGGAAGTCGTAGTGGTACCAGAACGCGAGGACGAGCGCCACCGGCGTGCCGACGAGGTAGAACGACCGGAGGTTGATGCTGGCGGCGTCCTTGGGCCGCGCGCTGCCCCGCAGCACGCCGCACCCCGCCGTCTGCGGGCAGTTACCGAGCTCGCATGCTCCCAGGATCGGCAGCACGGACGCGGTGAGCGTGATGATCGCCGGGTCCGCCGTGAACATGGCAGCCCACGAGCCCCGCACCAGGTACGCGAACGCCGACGCCACGCCGCCGAACGCGAACCCGAGCATGAGACCCACCGTGGCGGCACGGCCCGCGCGCTCGGCACGGTTTGCGCCGAGTTCGTTGCTGACGCGAGTGGACACGCCGAAGCCAAGCGAGGAAGGGAAGATGTAGATGAGTGACGTCGTCTGGATCAAGATTCCCATGGAGGCCACAGTGGCCTGTGGGTTGGCGAGCAGGCCGCACAGGAGGATCATGATCTCGTACCACCACCACTCGAGGCAGACGCTGACGCAGCTCGGCAGGGCGAGGCTGACGAGCTCTCCCCAGCCACGGAAGCTCTCGGCCGAGAACACAAAGCCGCCGGCGCGCTTGTGCACTCCCTTGACCAATATGTAACCAAGAAGGAGGAGAAGGAAGTTTAGGTTGGCGAGAACAGAGGCAAATGCCACCCCCCTGATGCCGTGTCCGAGGACGGACACGAGCACGTAGTTGATGGGCAGGTGGAGTGCAATGGCGAGTGCGGCGCACACGGTAAGCGGCAGGTTGATGGATTGCGTCCGGAGGTAGATGCGGACGGGGTGGAGGAACGCCTGGAGGAGGAGGTCCGGCAGGGAGGCAAGAATGTAGGTCTCGGCGACCGCTGCGATGCCGACGTCCTGGCCGCACAGCAGGAGCAGAGGCCGCATATGCATCCAGAGTCCGCCGATGGGAATGGCGGCCGCGACGAGCAGCAGCACGGTGCGCTGCATGGTCATGCCGAGCAGCTCGTAATGGCCTGCGCCGAAGGCCTGCCCACAGATTGGCTCCATGCCCATGGCGAGGCCAGACAGCACGGAGTAGCCGGTGATGTTGGCGAAGCCGATGGCGAGTGACCCGCCGGCGAGTGCCAGGCCCCCGAGGCGGCCAAGGAAGAGCATCGAAATCATGGACCGGAGGTAGAGCAGCAGCCCCGTGAGGATCATCGGCATCGCGAGGCCCAGTATGGACCGCGCCTCCTCCCCAGCCGCGGCGGCCGACATCGACGGCAGCATGGGAAATGCCAAGGACAAAGAAACGGACCAGGCTTCCTTCACCGCTCTGGCAAGCCGACCTGGCGGCTTGCAGGTGAGCACCGGCGGCAGCTCCTCCACGGGTACGACCACCACCTCCGCCTTGGGGAGCAAAGAGGCCGTGATGCCATCGCCCGCATCCTCACCATGTCGGTACGACACGGTGACCGTGGCGTCGGAGCAGGACGACATGGCCCCCGCGAAACAGAGGAGCTAGCTGCGCTGCTGCCCCGAGCTCAGGAGGGAGAGGGACGCTTCGGGATCCGCCCGGTTAATTGCTGGATTGACTCCGTTCCGTCTGCCACGAGACAAGCCGCTGTCTCCGGCGCCGAGGCGAAGGAATCGTTGGCAGAAGAAACAGATTTGTGCTTGGTTGGTGTGAGCGGTGCAAGGGGATGCGCGCGCGAGGGAGGGTTTATATAGGCAGCGATCGAAGGAAGGTGGGCGAGCTGCCGAGCTGGGCATGGAGCCATGGACCGCACGCATGTGTTAGACGACCTGAGCGGGATTGCCCTCTTTCGGTCGTTCCCGTCACGTCCGGTTTTTGGATGGGCCTTGTCTTCGGCTGCGGTGACGACTTGGAATTTTCAGCTTTGCCTTTCTAGCTACGGGACATGCCAGTGTTCAACAACAGCAGGTTAGATCGAGGAGCCCCTTTCCCCCCCTCATCACCGTCTTTCTTTTCAGCCATTCCGCACGATGCAATTGCAGTTCCTTCTTAAAACTTCTTTTTTCCCCTGGATGTGGCTGAACTGTCTTTTTTAACACAATACAGACGCAGATACTCATATACGCTATACATTCACCCTATGAATGCAGGCCGAAATCACTGTTCTGACCTTATACGCAAAGAATTGCACAAAATAAACCTGACGGGAAAGTATTTCACAATCTGACCCTTTTAGAAACGCCACAGCCCGTGGCGTTGCTGCTAGACCTAGAAACGCCGAGCTAGCTAGCGTTTCTGGAAACGCCAAGAACCTCTGGCGTTTCTGGCCACCATGGAAACGCCATTGACCATGGCGTTTCTGGCCTGAATTAAGTAACGCCCGCGGGGCCGCGGGTGGGACCCAGCCCACTCGCAGCCCCGCCTCTTCCTCCAGCCGCCAGGACGAACAGAGGTTTCGCCCCTCTCTCCTCTCCTCCAAATCCCTCCCAAATCTTCTATTTTGGCCATTAGAACTCGTGGATTGGATCATCCCCAAGTTGCTTGAGGTATTTGAGGGTGTCCCGGACTAGGGGGTACTCGGGCTGCCGGCCTATCTCTCATGGGCCGGATTGGTGGGCCGCTCTCTACACGTCGATGGAAGGCTGGATTGTAGACGACCCCGTATGATAGAAGGAAATCTCTGAAGTCTTGGCGTCTCTTCCAAGGAATAGATGGCGTAACCGGCATGTTTATCCCTGATGATAACCGACCATATGTAACCCTAGGGTCCCCCTGGTGTCTATATAAACCAGGAGGTTTAGTCCGTAGGGAGGAGACTCATAATCTAGGGTTTAGCCCATCTGATCTCGAGGTAGATCAACTTTGTAACCTTCATACAATCACATCAATACAATCAAGCAGGACGTAGGGTTTTACCTCCTCGAGAGGGCCCGAACCTGGGTAAATTGCTGTCTCTACGCTCTCTGTTACCATCGACTCCTTGACCCATAGTTCGGACCCCCTACCCGAGATCTGCCGGTTTTGATACCGACAGTATTCTCCCCCTATTCCTCCAAAAAAATTCAGTCAATATTGCCTATTTTAGATGCATTATTTGAAACATGGTGGAACCCTAAGATCCATTTTTTGTGATTTATTTGAACATTGTTTGGATTAGATTTTGTTTAGAAGGAAGATATAGTAGTTGTGTTGAAGCACTTGCTATTGTTTAGTATTGGATTTAGAGATAGGAAAAATTTATAGTAGGTTGAATCCTAAGATTATTTGTTCCTAATAAGTTTGAATAAATTCTTTGTGATAAGTTTGGTTGAAAGTGTTTTTTTTAAAATATGCTTGTGACTTTAGATAGAATTTTAAATGCTTGTGACTTTAGATAGAATTTCAAATGTGTATTACGTATGTATGATTGTGTATGTATGTATGTGAATGTGGTGAAAAGTTTTAAGCATTGTGTAAAATGCAAGTGGATTTAGAGAGTATTTTATAACGTGTTCAAAGTTTTAAGCATTCATATTAACTAGTCTATATGTATCATGTAGGATGTTTGAGCCGGCTAAATATCCCGGCCTTGATGATTATTACGAGAGCAAGCATCGTGCTGTGCTAGTGGAAAGACGGGAGGTAATTATGTATCTACATTGTTTGATTTTCATATTGTGACTTGTTGAGAGAAGTAACAAAATTGTGCGTTTGTTTTTTTAGGTTCCTCCAGTACTTCGGTTGAGGGGCCACAACCCGCGTGAATCTCGCAACAACCTCCTTATATGCACCCCAATGCAAATTGGACTTGATAGGCATTGTCTTCATTCGACACTTGTGTGCCGACCCAACATCATATCTTCCTACTAATTTAACTTGGTCACTTGCATTCACCAACTTTAATCTTATCTGTGTTTCTTGCACAACCTCTTCATAACTAAGACTCTCAAGAAATATCAACACTTCCTCATACTTGTCAACAATATCAACATTCATAAATCCCACTTTGTCAACATAATGAATATTCACAATCTTCTCCATCTAAAAAAGGGGAACATAAGTACAACAAAGGAACAATGCAAAGTATAACACATTGCATACAAAACCTCTAAGAACAACAATGTCCATCCAAATTAAGCATTACCCAAACCCTAACCCTAACCCTAAATCCTAACATTAAGCATAACACAAACCCTAATGTTTGTTCATCCACATCACAAATCAACGTTATTGGACCAACCATACTCATTAGTAAACACTACAAACATCATATTATGGAACAATGTTCAAAACTAGGGTTAGGATCCAAATTAACAAATTCATCCAAATACACAAATCCAACCAATAAAAATTTGTGAGATGAAGGAGATTACCTCAAGGAACGGAAATGACACCGGATCCACGGACCAACGCAATCGATTTGCAAGGATTTGAGGTGGTTAAAGTGGGGGAGAAAAAGGGGAAAAGGGGCTTCAGCTCGAGGGGGACCAATGGGGAGAAGAGAGTGAGGGGTGAGTGGTGGGTGAGAGTGAGGGGGGGGGGGGGGACCACGGCCAATTAAATATCTTGGCCAGAAACGCCAAAGGACATGGCGTTTCAATGGTGGCCAGAAACGCCAAAGGCCCATGGCGTTTCCAGAAACGCTATCTGGCTCGGCGTTTCTGGCCTGCCATGTCAGGAGCGGGGCCTGACCGTGGGGCCAGGGCAGCAACGCTAGGTGGCTCGGCGTTTCTATGTGAAGCAGCAACGCCGCGGTCTGTGGCGTTTCTAAAAGAGTCAGATCGTGAAATACTTTCCTATCGAGTTCATTTTGTGCAATTCTTTGCGTATAAGGTCAGAACAGTGATTTCGGCCATGAATGCAAGCACACACACTCTATCCCTATGAGCATCTTCGAGAGATTGACGAAGTCGTCACAGACCCCTTCGTAGTCGACAGGAACGTCTCCTTCTGTTTGGTGAAATACGACCTCTAATGCCAAGTCTAGAACTTGAACCCTGATGATTTGGTTCCATCACAAGGAATATAATCATCTGAACAGTTCGCATGTATGCTCAACTGCTGATAGTGTGAAGTTGTACTGCTATTACCACCGGTATTGAAACACCTAGGAATTAGTAGTGCTGTTTGATCTTTATCAGAAGAAGATTGGGAGGGTAGCTAGGGGGAGGCGTCGTATCGTTAGTGGGGTTTGTTGGTGTGGGTATGTAGTGCTCCATGCGTGGGCGGCAATTTTCGGCCGCCCAGGCTCGAACGATCTGACTCGGGGCGAGTGCGGGGATGGATTGCACCTTGATTCCCATGAACAAATCGTCATGTTTGACGTATCAACGGGGTTTAATTTGCTCCATCGAAGTGGTGAGAAATCACGATTGTGGTTGTGGGCACGTGTCTCCTTGTGTACACAAGATCTGCTTCGTAAGAATTTCGTAATAAGAAGAGATAGAATATTGGGATCCGGATCATTCATATGGCTCGAAACTGTCCGGAATATATGCATCACATATCAACCACACTTGCATTTTGTATGGTTTTTCATGCGTTGACATTTGGCAAAATGGACGGTAGCAGAGCTTTACAGACTTCACTTGTTCCATGAGTTCACCACTTGCCACGGTAGTACGCACCACAACCTTTTCCATTGTACTTAGAGCTCCCTAAGATGGCACCAGCCTAACAAAACTGCCATTAGGCTAAAGTAATTATAGTAGATTTCATGTGTCAAGTGGCGGAGCTGCATCCCATTTGCAGGGCCGCCAGGTCAAATCTTGCTTTTCGAGGGTTAGGTCTAATCTTGCTACACAAGATCCGAAATCATTAATTGAGGAGTACTCCTTCCAAAGATCACTCCCACCTTCCCAGGTTACGATAAGCGGCGTAATGCATGTGCCACTTGTCGCAACCTAAGAGTTTTTGCTTTTTTCGTATATCCGTTTATTCAAAACGTTTTATCTCTTTAATCGTGCGTGCAAATCTTGAACCGTTTTCACCATTGGATTCCTCGCGTCGAGATCTTCAAAATTAGATCCCATGTTGATAGGTTTTGATGAACCTTTTTTTCACGAAAAAACCGAACTGGGAGCATGTTTTTTTTCCTTTTCGAAAGAGGCACGACTGTGCCTCTCGCGGAAGAAAAAAAAAAGGAAAACGCGTTTTTTTCCCGTTTTCGAGAGGCACGGCCGTGCCTCTGGCGAAAGCAAAGCCATGCCTCTCGCGGAAGCAAAACTGTGCCTCTCGCGGAAGGAAAAAAAAGAAAATGCGTTTTTTCTTCATTTCCGAGAGGCACGACAGTGCCTCTCGCGGAAGCAAAACGGTGCCTCTCGCGGAAGGAAAAAAAAGACATTTTTTCCCGGTTCCGAGAGGCACGGCCGTGCCTCTTGCGAAAGCAAAACCGTGCCTCTCGCGGAAGCAAAAAACGTGCCTCTCGCGGAAGGAAAAAAAAAGAAAACGCTTTATTTTTTTCCATTTTCAAGAGGCACGGCCGTGCCTCTTGGGAAAGCAAAACCGTGCCTCTCGCGGAAGGGAAAAAACGAGTTTTTTCGCGCAAAAGATATTTTTTTATTTTGTTTTTCGTCAAAAGCTAAGAAACACCGGTGGTAAACCAAAAAGCCAAAAAACCCGGAAAAAACACGTCTAAAAAGCCGAAAATGCATTCGAAAAAAACAAAATCTGGAGGGAACACCCAGAGCGCGACACGTGGCGGCGGTCGACAACGCGCCAAGTGTGGCGCGCTCTCAGCCCACCCCAAGTGATCGTTGGGAGGCTCCCAAAGAAGCGCTCGTTAATTAGCTGCTCTCCACAAGATCTCATCTTCAAGGCCAAATTTACATATGCCCATTAATGATTGGACGGCCCAGGCCCAGTTAGGCCGTGACGAAGCTCCGTTCCTGCCCATGTGGCCATCTATCTCTTTCGAGAACCCTCAGACGCACGCTTATCCTATATACTACCTCTGTTCCAGTTTATAAGGCTCATCTCAAAAATTTAGTTTTTCCATTTTATAAGTCTCATTTTTACTACTTCCCATCATATGTTCAGATTTCAATGTGCATTAAATTTCTACATGCAATGAATATGATAAAACTCACCAATGCATGTAAAGCTTATTGGTCATTTATTGGCCACGCATGCATGCATTGCAATTAATGCATTGGTAAACACAATTTTTTGAGGAAAAACAAGCGCATTAATTGACTACTTTTCCAAAGTACAAAAATTATTCCAGCACTCACCATCTACCTTGGTCGGTGAGATTTGTGAATTGAGCCCTATAAACCAGAAGGGAGGGAGTAGTTAATTACTTGATCACTGCCACTTCTTTTTATTTTAACATGCACACATGCCACATCATCAACTCCACTACCTTTATTTCTCTTAACATGCATGGAAGAAAACGCTACCTATACTAACTCCTTCAACATGCACACATTCCACTTTATCAGCCCCACTACTTTCATTTCTCTCAACATCCATGAGAAATAATACTTAATAAATATTTTATAACTATATAATAAAAAATATAACAAATCATATGTATTTTAATCTTTAGACTCATAATGAAATCCTATATTACAACTAATTCCCATGTGTTCCCGCTGCAATGCGCGGGGTATCATCTTGTAGAATATGTATATCTAGGGTGAATAAGCCATAATAAACACATCCCTCTATCCACCAGAAGCATGGTGGCTATGACATTTCAACTTCTCATGGCTCCTCCCCTACACAAAGTCTCGTGCGATCACCGCTTAGACATAGCTGGACAACAACCTCCTCTGACCACCTCCTATCAGTGATAGTGGTGTTCTGGACTAAGGGGTACCAACCTAGTTGGCCCATCGCCCATGGGCCGAGCTTATGGCCCACCGATCTCGTAAGGAAGGACTCCGGAAGCCTCGGGCTTAGGCGTGGTAAAGATGGATTCTACCGAAGACTTGGCGTGTACTCCAAGGATTGCTGCGGCTAACGGCATGCGTTTCTCCAGATAGCCACCGACCATATGTAACCCTAGATACCCTCTAGTGCCTATATAAGCTGAGGGGTTTAGGTCGTAGGCCTAGATTGATCATTACTCACCTCAGGGTGGAACACAACATACGATCTCGTCGTAGATCAAGCTTGTACTCGATACTTCATCATCAATACAATCAAAGCAGGACGTAGGGTTTTACCTCTTAGAGAGGGCCCGAACCTGGGTAAATATTGTCCCCTTCGTCTCTTGTTACCCCTCGATCCAAGATCTATAGCTCGGGGCCCCCTACCCGAGGTTTGCCGGTTTAGTACCGACACTTGTGCTTTCATTAAGAGCCCTGATGTGTAATAAAAAAAGGATTGATGGCTCGCCTGCAGATCAACTGCGACATTGGTTGCGGTGACATCTTTGTCCCCGGCCAGCTCTTTGCTTTCGGCGGTATGGTCTTGCATGCCAATTCAACTGGCCGCCTCGACCGTGTCGAAAGCTTTCCCCCAAACCAGACGATCATGTTTGGGAGCTTGGAGTACACCGCCGACTCTCGTGACGATCTCGCCCTTTCCGGCTGGGCGCCAGATCGGCTCAAGAACTCCTCGGGCGCCATGGCTTTAACCTCGGAGCTGAACCCAAACCCAATCCTCGGAACGGATCTCCATCTGGAACCAGCTTTGAGCGCAGATCCGATCACGACCTTGCCGGATCATGGCCTTGAGTCAATCGGAACTCGGAGCCGATGTCAGGTACGGATCCGATCTCTTTACCGGCCAAACAGGAATCAACCTTGGCCGGCCAAGACTCTGAAGTTGCGTCAGGTAAACCGCAGGGCATATTCCACATCGACCCGGCCTATGGCCAGGCCATGAGCATCGAGGATCTCTCGTAGATAAACGAGATGGTAGACCGAATCCAGAACCTGGGGATCTCGCCCTTAGTTTATGATCAGATCGGACTTAAAGCCGATGACAGGGAAATTTACGTCCCGCCCACCACCTACCTAGTCGCCACCGTCGAGGATTCAACCGACGTGCTGGACTACGCCTCCGAGGAGGTGGACGACATGGACGAAGACATCGATGGCATGTCATACACCGCTTCCCCATCGGCCACTGCCAACACGGGAAAGTGGGCCGCTACCTCCACCTACGACGTATATATGGTCGACACCCGTAAAGGTGATGACGAGGAGCCCGACGAGGACCCGACCAAGCGCTAGCGCTCCTGAAAGCGGGCGAGAGGAAAGGGTAGAGGCAGGGGAAGCAACAACAATACAAACACCGACGCCGCTACTGACGACGCCGATCCGGCTCATACTGGAGATCTCGGCGATGGCAATAACGCCACACCTGAGCAGAGGGATATACCCACGGGGGCTACAGACAATGATGACCCAGACGGCTCCGAGGACCTGGCAGATAGTAACTATCTCCCTGAATCTGAGGATGATGTTAGCCTCGGATCAGAGGACTGGATCGTCCCCGAAGACCCCAATGAGCAAGAAAGATTCCGGCGACGGCTCGTTGCCACTGCCCGAAGTATGAAGAAGAAGCAGCAACAGCTTCAAGCGGACCAGAACACCCTCAACGACAAATGTGTGGCGGTCGTAGCTGCCGAACAAGACTTCGAGCTACGGCACACGGAGCCGAAGAAGAGCTACCCGTGACGACGCCTGCTTCCGACATTCGATGATGAAGCGGCCGATCACATACCTCCAAGACAATATCAAGGCAACTAGCCCTACCGCCCACCTCGAGGACGGGATAGGGAGGTTGGAGGGGATAACAACCCAACTTTGATTCCTCGCCGAACAGGCAAGGATCCCGTCCAGCCTGAGGACCCATACGATCTACGGAGAAAGTTAAACACAAACTCAGCCCAAACAAGGTCCATCTATGGATCTAGAGGGCAACCGCCTGCTGGACAGGACGGATACCTATCCTGGGTGGACAAGCATGATAGGACTCGCGAGCAGACCAACGCTCGGATGCCAGCCGATCTTCGGCATAACGTGGCGCATGTCAGGGGAGCCGCACACCCACTGTGTGTCACAGATGAGGTGATGCAACACCAATTTCCGGAGGGATTCAAACCCGCAAATATCGAGTAATGCGACGGAACTACTGACCCTGTGGTGTGGATCAAAGATTTCCTTCTCCATGTACACATGGCCCGAGGTGATGATCTCCACGCCATCAAATACCTACCTCTAATGGTCTAAGGCCCAGCAAGACACTGGCTGAACAGTCTGCCCGAAAACTCTATTGGGAGCTGGGAAGAGCTCGAAGATGCCTTCCGAGCTAATTTTTAGGGCATGTACGTCTGACCTTCGGACGCCGACGACCTCAGCCATATTGTCCAGTAGCCTGGCGAGTCAGCTAGGAAGTTTTGGAATCGGTTCTTAACTAAAAAGAACCAGATAGTAGATTGCCCTGATGCAGAAGCGATCGCCGCCTTCCGGCATAGTATCCGGGATGAATAGCCGGCGCGATAGCTCGGACAAGATAAGCCGAGAAACATGTCATCCCTTACCTCTTTGATGGCTCGCTTTTGTGCGGGCGAGGACAATTGGCTAGCTCGGAACTCTCACGGGGGTGAAGCCGGCACCTCGGAGGTCCGCGATGGCAACGGCAAACCCCGGCGCAACAAAAACAAACGCCGGCACAAAAACAACGACAGTGACGTCGAGGACGCAGCGGTAAACGTTGGGTTCAGCAATGCCAAGCTCGACCAGAAAAGGAAGCCCTTTAAAGGGAACAAAGATGTCCCCAGTGCGCTTGATAAAATTCTGGACAGGCCATGCCAAATTCATGGCACTTCGGACAAGCCAGCCAACCACACCAACAGGAACTGTTGGGTCATCAAGCAGGCCGAAAAGGTGGCAGTCGCAGGCCAAGGCAAAGGCCGGTCCCGCAGCGAAGACGAGGATGAACCTCGGAGGCCGAACAATGGAGGCCAGAAACAATTCCCTTCCGAAGTAAAGGATGTGAATATGATTTATGTCACTGATACGTCTCCAACGTATCTATAATTTTTGATTGTTCCATGCTATTATATTATCAATCTTGGATGTTTTAATACGCATTTACAACAATTATATATCATTTTTGGAGACTAACCTATTAACTTAGTGCCCAGTGCCAGTTGCTGTTTTCTGCTCTGTTTTTGTTTTACAGAAAATCAATACCAAAGGAAGTCCAAATGCCACGAAACTTTTTGGAGATTTTTTATTGGGCAAGATAAACACTAGAATCTTTGGGAGAGGACCAGACGCCAGAAGGGGTGGCCACGAGCCACCAGGGCGCACCTGGGGAGGGGGGGCAGGCGCGCCCTGGTGCTTCGTGCGCCCACCCCAGCTCCGTTTGACCTAACTCTTCCACTATAAATTCCCAAAAAATCAGAAACCCTCAGGGGAGTCCATGAAATACTTTTTCCGCTGCCGTAAGTTTCTGTTCCAGAGAGATCCCATCTGGAGGCCTTCTCCGGTACTCCGCCGGAGGGGGAATCGATCACGGAGGGGCTCTACATCAACCTTGCTGCCCTTCCGATGATGCGTGAGTAGTTTACCACAGACCTTCGGGTCCATAGGCAGTAGCTAGATGGCTTCTTCTCTCTTTTTGATCTTCAATACAATGTTCTCCTCAATGTTCTTGGAGTTCTATCCGATGTAATCACTTTTTGTGGTGTGTTTGTTGGGATCCGATGAATTGTGAGTTTATGATCAGATTATCCATGAATATTATTTGAGTCTTCTCTGATCTCTTTTATGCATGATTATTATAGTTTCGTATTTCTTCTCCGATCTATTGATTTGGTTTGGACAACTAGATTGATTTATCTTGCCACGGGAAGAGGTGCTTTGTAATGGGTTCGATCTTGCGGTGCTCAATCCCAGTGACAGAAAGGGACATGACACGTATGTATCATTGCTATTAAGGGTAAAAAGATGGGGTTTATTCATGCGTGAGTTTATCTTGTCTACATCATGTCATCGTTCTTAAGGCGTTACTCCGTTCTTGATGGACTTAATACACTAGATGCATGCTGGATAGCGGTCAATGTGTGGAGTAATAGTAGTAGATGCAGGCTGGAGTCGGTCAACTTGTATTGGACGTGATACCTATATACATGATCATTGCCTTGGATATCCTCATGATTATTTGCTTTTCTATCAATTGCCCAACAGTAATTTGTCTACCCACCGTATGCTATTTTCTCGAGAGAAGCCTCTAGTGAAAACTATGGCCCCCGGGTCTATCTAAATCATATTACTAAAACCCTAAAAATATTGCTGCCATTTTCTTTTATTTATTTTATTTTGTATTTTTGTTTCAATCTATCTATCTATCACATACAATTTAATCTTGCAATTTACCGCCGAGGGATTGACAACCCCTCGTTTGCGTTGGGTGCAAGGATTTGTTGTTTGTGTGCAGGTGCTGCTAACGAGGTGTTGCGTGATTCTCCTACTGGTTCGATAACCTTGGTTTCATAACTGAGGGAAATACTTATCTCTACTGTGCTGCATCATCCCTTCCTCTTCGGGGATAATACCAACGCAAGCTACAAGTAGCAGGAAGAATTTCTGGCGCCGTTGCCGGGGAGACATCATCAACATCTATCAAGTACCTTCGCATAAACTCTCATCTCCTTGCATTTAATTTATTTGCCATTTGCCTCTCGTTTTCATCTCCCCCACTTCTAAAACGTTTTTACAAAAATACAAAAATATTTTTCGTTTGCCTTTTTCTTGTTTTCTTATTCGTTTGCTTGAAACTTGTTATCATGAGTGATTTTGGCATGGCGGAAACCGATGATGGTAAAACTCCTAAAAAGGGAAGTTCTACCAATCTTGATGCTAAAACTTTTGTGTTGGGACATGGTAATGTTATAGGAAAAGGTGTCATCCAAGAATTCTTTAATTGCATTGGGACCTTGGCTTTTGATGATGCACCTATACTTAAAGAAACTAATAATTATGCCGATGCTATTTCCGCACTTGTTCTTAAACTTGAAAGAAGATTTATTTGCATCCATCCTACTTTGCAAATATTGTTTTATGAGTTACCGGTTATAAAAGATCCTAGAGCTAAGAAAATAGCTACCCTTGTTCTCATGAATGAATTTGATCATATAGTGCGAGAAGCTAGGGAGATCTTTGATTTCTATGGTATGAACCGTGAAAAACTGGTAATAGATGAGATTGTTTATAATAATGACTACTTGCTAAGATATTTGTTCCGCAATGACCACATCTTTGATGAGAATATTAAAAAGGAAGTTCCTCCTTTGAATATAATCCAACAAGTTTTCAATAGCGTCAATAGGCAATACTCTTGGATTGTAGCCGGTAATCAAGAGGGATTTAAAGATGGACAACTTGCTAATGATAAAATTTCTATGGATGATATATTTCATATTACCTTTGAAAAACCCCTTGATAAAAGTGTACCTTTGGATAAGAAGAAGAAAGATGACAATACTTGAAACTATGCATTATGCCTAGCTAGGGGCATAAAACAATAGCGCTTGTTGGGAGGCAACCCAATGAATAAAATAAATTTTTTCTATTATTGTGTGTTGTCACAATTATGCTAATGGTATGATTGTGTTTTTGTGTTTTTAATTAGTGTTTGTGCCAAGTAATACCTTTAGGATGATTTGGAAGATAGTATAATTGATGCTGTTTGGAAAACAGAAATTTTTGCGTCCAGTGCCCGAATTTTTTTTCTGTACTAGAGCGTCAGAAAAATCTGAACTTTTTACAGAGTATTGGTATATGAATTTCCCACGCTGTCCTAATTTTTCAGAATTTTTGGAATTACATAAGTATGGATTTTAAATAAATTGCTACAGACTGTTCTGTTTTTGACAGATTCTGTTTTTGATGCACTACTTGCTTGTTTTGATGAATCTATGGATTGTATCGGGGGGGGGGGGGGTATAAGCCATGGTGAAGTTAGAGTACAGTATGTATAATGCAAAAATAAAATATGAATGGGTTTGCAACAGTACTTAAAGTAGTGATTTATTTTGTTATACTAACGGATCTCACGAAGGTTTTGTTGAGTTTTGTGTGATTGAAGTTTTCAAGTTTTGGGTGAGATCACTATGGATGAAGGAATAAGGAGTAGCAAAAGCCTAAGCTTGGGAATGCCCGAGGCACCCCAAGGTAATATTCAAGGAAGATTCAAGCGTCTAAGCTTGGGGATGCCCCGGAAGGCATCCCCTCTTTCTTCTACCAACCATCGGTAATTTTACTTGGAGCTATATTTTTATTCGTCACATGATATGTGTTTTGCTTGGAGTGTCGTGTATTATATGAGTCTTTGCTTTGTTTGCTTTTTAGTTTGTCACAATCATCTTTGCTGAATACACCTATCTTGAGAGAGCCACACGTCCATCATAATTTGTTAGAATACTCTATGTGCTTCACTTAATTTTTTTGAGCTAGGCAGTTGCTCTAGTGCTTCACTTAAATCTTTTTGAGCATGGTGGTGGCTATATTTTGAAGAAATAAACTCTCATGCTTCACTTATATTATTTTGAGAGTTGATTGAAATTTTGAAGAAATGAATTCTCATGCTTCACTTATATTATTTTGAGAATTGATAAGATTGAAATTTTGAAGAAATATTTGCACTCTCATGCTTCACTTAAATCTTTTTGAGAGTTGATAATAGTAACGGTAATTTGCACAAGATATGAATTTGGTCCCAAAGTGATGAATATTCAAGAGGGATATAATAAAAACTTTCATATAGATCATTGGATATGATAAGTGTGATTCCTTGCAATAGTTTTGCGATATGGAAATGATAATATGTGAGTCATGTTAGTGAGTAATTGTGATTTAGTAAGAATATTAGTGTTAAGGTTTGTGATTCCCTATGCATGCACATCAAGTCAATAGTTATGCAAAAAATTATATCCTACTTATGGTGCATTATTCGGTGTTAGTTATGTTCAATGCATGTTTATGACCATTTTCGTTTTTTGGTTGGTTACTTCTCAATCTATTTGCTAGCCTTCATTTGTACTAAGCGGAAATACTGCTTGTGCATTCAAAATCCTTAAACCCAAGTTGTGCCAAATGAGTCCACTATATCTACCTATATGCGGTATTTCAATGCCGTTCCAAGTAAATTTGCGTGTGCCAACTCTAATTTTCAAAATAATTTTTCCGTTTTGTGTGCCCGTACCGCTCATGAAGCGGCAGGGGGTGGCCATTATTTTCCATGCTAGGTGTGTTATTCTCACGATGGGTGTTTATTCACTTGTCATTGCACGAGAGAATGGTTGGTAATAGGGATGCCCAGTCCCACAATGAAATCAAAAATTAATAACAACAAAATTCCTTGGAAAGTGTCGGTATGGAGGGCACCCGTGGATACGACTAGCCATGGATTGTGAAAGAATGGTGGAAAGGAAATGAACTTTACTTTCTGTTTGGGAGCCACCTATGATGTGTCTAGCATGGAAAATATTGGGAATTCTCAGTCGTTTTCGTTGACAGGAAAAGCATGCTCTCAAAATATTTTATCTCTTTAATTTCAGCCTTGAGCTCTGGCACATTTGACAAATCTCTGCTTCCCTCTGCGAAGGGCCTTTCTATTTACTTTTATGCAATTTTTATTTTTACTTGAGTCTCCATCTTCTCTTATAAAGCACCAACTAGAGAGCACTATTGTCATACTTGTGCATTGGATGTAGCTAATATTTGAGTGTGTTTCATGAATGGATCAATGATTGAGCATAATGGGCTAGGGATAACTTTCTTTAGCGTTGATATTTTGAAAGGCATGGTTGCTTGTTAGCATGCTTGAGTATTTATATCTTCATGTCAAATTATAGACTCTTGCTTTGAATCATTCAAGTCCAATGTCCATGATATAAAAGAAAAGAATATGTGATGAATATGATAGGCAGCATTCCACATCAAAAATTCTGTTTTATCATTTACCTACTCGAGGACGAGCAGGAATTAAGCTTGGGGATGCTGATACGTCTCCAACGTATCTATAATTTTTGATTGTTCCATGCTGTTATATTATCAATCTTGGATGTTTTTATATGCATTTACAACAATTATATATCATTTTTGGAGACTAACCTATTAACTTAGTGCCCAGTGCCAGTTGCTGTTTTCTGCCTTGTTTTTGTTTTATAGAAAATCAATACCAAACGAAGTCCAAATGCCACGAAACTTTTTGAAGATTTTTTATTGGACAAGATAAAAACTAGAAGCTTCGGGAGAGGACCAGACGCCAGAAGGGGTGGCCACGAGCCACCAGGGCGCGCCTGGGGGGCAGGCGCGCCCTGGTGCCTCGTGGGCCCACCCCAGCTCCGTTTAACCTCATTCTTCCACTATAAATTCCCAAAAAATCAGAAACCCCTAGGGGATTCCACGAAATACTTTTTCCGCCGCCGCAAGTTTCTGTTCCAGAGAGATCCCATCTGGAGGCCTTCTCCAGTACTCCGCCGGAGGGGGAATCGATCACGGAGGGGCTCTACATCAACCTTGCTGCCCTTCCGATGATGCGTGAGTAGTTTACTACAGACCTTCGGGTCCATAGGTAGTAGCTAGATGGCTTCTTCTCTCTTTTTGATCTTCAATACAATGTTCTCCTCGATGTTCTTGGAGTTCTATCCGATGTAATCAATTTTTGCGGTGTGTTTGTTGGGATCCGATGAATTGTGAGTTTATGATCAGATTATCCATGAATATTATTTGAGTCTTCTCTGATCTCTTTTATGCATGATTATTATAGCTTCGTATTTCTTCTCCGATCTATTGATTTGGTTTGTCCAACTAGATTGATTTATCTTGCCATGGGAAGAGGTGCTTTGTAATGGGTTCGATCTTGCGGTGCTCAATCCCAGTGACAGAAAGGGACATGACACGTATGTATCGTTGCTATTAAGGGTAAAAAGATGGGGTTTATTCATGCGTGAGTTTATCTTGTCTACATCATGTCATCGTTCTTAAGGCGTTACTCCGTTCTTTATGGACTTAATACACTAGATGCATGCTGGATAGCGGGCGATGTGTGGAGTAATAGTAGTAGATGCAGGCAGGAGTCGGTCTACTTGTATTGGACGTGATGCCTATATACATGATCATGGCCTTGGATATCGTCATGATTATTTGCTTTTCTATCAATTGCCCAACAATAATTTGTCTACCCACCGTATGCTATTTTCTCGAGAGAAGCCTCAAGTGAAAACTATGGCCCCCGGGTCTATCTAAATCATATTACTAAAACCCTAAAAATATTGCTGCCATTTTCTTTTATTTATTTTATTTTGTATTTTTGTTTCAATCTATCTATCTATCACATATAATTTAATCTTGCAATTTACCACCGAGGGATTGACAACCCCTCGTTTGCGTTGGGTGCAAGGATTTGTTGTTTGTGTGCAGGTGCTGCTAACGAGGTGTTGCGTGATTCTCCTACTGGTTCGATAACCTTGGTTTCATAACTGAGGGAAATACTTATCTCTACTGTGCCGCATCATCCCTTCCTCTTCGGGGATAATACCAACGCAAGCTACAAGTAGCAGTCACCCACATCCCAAAAAAGGAAAGGAAGCGAGCACTTCGGGACGTCTACGCCCTAGAGCTTGTAGCCCCGAAGTACAACCCGTGGTCGGCTTGCCCGATCACCTTTGACAAGCGCGACCACCCGACCAGTATCCGTCATGGAGGGCTGGCGGCTTTGGTCCTAGACCCTATCATCGACGGGTTCCACCTAACCCGAGTCCTAATGGACGGCGGCGGCAGTTTAAACCTTATCTACGCTGACACGATCAGTAAGATGGGCATCGACCTATCAAGGATCAAGCCCAATAACACCACTTTTAAGGGTGTAATACCAGGCATGGAAACGAAGTGCATAGGGACCATAACTTTGTAAGTGTTCTTCAGTTCACTCGAGAACTTTCAAAACGAGGATTTGATCTTCGATATAGTACGCTTCCGCAGTGGTTACCATGCGCTGCTCGGATGAACTGCTTTCACCCGCTTCAACGTTGTGCCGCACTACGCATATCTAAAGCTCAAGATGCCAGGACCCAACGGTGTTATTACAGTTGATGGTAACACCAAACGATCCCTCCGTACGGAGGAGCAAACCGCGGCTTTCGCAGCCGAGGTGCAAGCAGCTTAGGAAGCATCCATGGCCCTCACGAAATTACAGGAGAAGTGCTCTTCGAAGCGCCTCTGAGGCGTCTCTTTCCCCCCAGTTGCCAAGACGTACCCCCAAATAGGGTTACGTGCTCCACAAACCTCCCCTACTGACCGAGGACTATGTACCTCGGGTTCATAACTTTGCACTTAAAATTCCATGGGAGCTGTGAAGCATCATAAAAAGGCACACTGCTCAGCCTAAACCGGACAGTGGCCCGTTCTCACCCTGGTTATTATCAATGCACCATTGTAGGCCCACCAGGACTAAGTTTTGCAGCAACATCAAGCTGTCCGAACACTGCTACTTCACAGGATACGCCAGTTGAAGGCGTTATGCACGGAAACGATGACATGATACGTCGCTTCATCAAAACCTTGGATTGGACAAGGCAAAGTTGTTAAAAAGCATAGAGGCGCAGATGTGCGACAAGGCCGACCTCGGATGCTAACATCCAAGAGGAAGTCGCCCTGTATTGAGCTTCCTCATTTTATGTATCTTTTAGAGTTTCTTTGTTAAAGCTCGTCACGTACGGTTCAACCATATAAGATCAAAGAAAACAGACCTCCATTACAAAAAAAACACTTCCATGATGATACGTCTTTGTCATAGTAGGTCACATTTTCTGTCATGCATGTACATCCGTGATGATTTTATGATAGAATCAAGATAGTCATACCTGTGCTGTCGTAGAAGTGTTCCATGACAATACTGAAATTATCATCATGGAAGTCTCCACTTCCATGACGATAAATGTCACGTCGTAGAAGTGTTTTCGTCAAGGGTGACCGACACGTGGCTTCCACCGTAACGGGTCACCGTTAAGCTATCGGGTCCGGTTTTGGATCCGATAACCTGTTAATAGCCCTGACCAATGGCGATTTTCCATGTGTAAAATTCTCATTGGCCAACGGATCCATGTGTCTGCTCGATGTCGCGACAGATGTCATCCATCCTATGGACGAGACACGCCTATGGAACAGTGACATGTGTCACGGCCCAACAGTGGCCCATTTAGGTTATAAAGGCCGACCCGTTTGACTTGGTCAAAAGTTAACGGGCCGGCCCATGGAAAGCCTATTACCGGCCTATTCGCATACATCCCATTTACGGCCCGGGTACTCACGGCCCGTTATGTCCTTTCAAAATTCGGCCCAGTAGTGTCATGTGGGCCATCCCATATGATTCCAGCCCGTTGTCACTTTCGGCCCATCTATGGCCCGTGAAGTCTGTCAGCCCATCTATGGCCCGTGAAATCTGTCGGCCCATATGAGGCCTTTTGCATCTCTTGGTCCATTGACGACCCGTGGTGAATCAGGCCCATCATGAACAGTAAACTGCTTTGAGCCCATTAACGGCCCATGATTCAGTTGGGCCGTTTCCAGCCCGTGTTTTCTTTCGGCCTTCTAAGGGCCCATAAATTCTTGGGCTCATTTCTGGCCCTCGATTACTTACGGTCCGTTACTGGCCTGTTATGCTAATGGGCCAAATTCAGCCCGTGGTAACAATCGGTCTGTTTGTCGCCCGTTAACCCGTTGGGCCGTTTTCATCCTGTCCTGTAATCCGGCCCATTAATGACCCGTCATGCCTGTTGATAGAATTAAGCCGTGCTGTCTTCCGGCCTGTTAACGACCCGTTATGGTCTGGGCCCATAAACGAACGGTTCCGATTTTGACCCGTTTATGGTCCATATTGCGGTCCGGTTTTGGCCCACGAACAGTACGGCCCATGGATCCTATGGCGCGTACGAGGCCCATGGATCCTACGGCCCATAGGAGGCCCATCATTACCACGGCCCATATGTGGCCCATGGTTATTGCGGCCACTAGCAAACCAAGGAAAAAGAACTGCAGTGACTACAAGAAAAAAAAAACAAGACTATAAGTCAATAAATAAGCAAGCAACTAACGCTAGGCTATTACAGCGATTACAGACATTACATCCACTGGGCATCAAAGTTTGCCACCAGTGCAAATAAAGGGAACAACAAAGCAGCATATTACATACACTAGGCGTCTAAATTGGCCACCAGTGCAAATAAACACGGCAACAAAACAAGTCCAGAACTAAGACAACTTCAGAAGAGCTCAAGAAACGTTATCCTGGGTATCCACCATGCTGGCAATAAGCTTAGCAAGCTTATTAGCTTTCTCTTGTTTGGCGCTAAAATCCTCCAATGCTTGCTGTTGCACCAGAAAGTATGCATCTGAATTCTCCAGGGACTTCCTCAGTCCTTCGGCTTCTTGTTGTAGCACAGCTGATCGATGTCTTTCAGCTTGCAGTTGAGACTCAAGAAACCGAACTGATTCATACAGCGAGTTTGAAGAGCTTGTGCAAGCGGTAGTGGCCAGTAACTTGAACACTACATCAAGACAGTACTTTGGGGTTGTCTCACTATCTTCAAGATAGTTTTCCTTATGTGTTTTATCAGCTTTGTTGGACACTAGCAAGGTTGTCTCACTATCTTCAATCTTATCTGCATTACTTCCTTTAACATTGCTTAATGTGGTACTCTTCTCCAATATTCTGTCAGCATTCTAAAAGAAGAAACAAGCAGACACATAACAGGTTTAGCGTGTAGTATATGAAACTCATTTTGGTGAACCAGTTCAGTAGTAAGGTGGACAGGATTAAACTATCAAGTCTTCTATTGCAAAGTAGTACATTATAAAAGCATCAAACAAACATATATCTATGTGGTACTGTCACTGAATTGTCTTGCCAAATCAAAATAGAGACACAGTTCAAATCATATCAGTTCAAGAAAAAATAGCATTGAAAGATTATAAGTGTGGGAAACTACATGGCACCACAAGATTTCAGATGGGTACCACGGGTATACATGTACAACTAACAACACTATTGGCTCTGTTTTGATGCTAGTAATGTGCATGATATGAGAAGACAACTGTCTACACAATTGAAATTGAAATCAACATAGAGCAATTTAGAAGAGCAAACCAGTTAAAGAAACATGTTTAAACATACCTGTTGTGCCATTGGAGTTTCGATTGAATCCTTCTATTTAAAAATTAGTTGGTATGAGTAAATACAGTGATAGAAGAGCAAAGCAGTATGCACCATAGCTATGGAATCTTACCTGAGAATAGTTGTTCTTCAGGTTTAAGCACTTGTTCTACAAGAAGAGAGTACAGTAAGACACAACCATATAGTACTTCAAAATGAAATATGATCTCATAGACCCTACCAGATTCATGGGTCTAGACCAATACAGAACAAGGCGTTCCCAGTCATCGTCCCGTAAATGTGTCTTCGGAGAAAGTAAGGGAATTTGATGAGTTTCCTTGGCAGTGAAATACGTTTTCTTTAGGTAATTCTGATACTGCTGCAAAGCATTCTTGAAGATAGCAGAGGTATTAGCACAGGTTACCTCATCCTGAGTTTCCAAATCGGTCATTCTCTACACAGAAAAATGGGAACATTTGTTGTGTTATAACCAGCAGTGAGGTAGAAAGTATGGGACAAAGTAAAGTAATTGCCATGAATACTTACACATAACTCCTGGAGGAACACCTGCAACTGGGTTTTTCCTTCATCTTCAATATAATATTTCCATGATGGGAAGATACGCACATAGGTTTTAACAACATCAAATGTGATAGACGCTAAACTACGGATGACTGGTTCTGCTTCGTCCACAGGAATAGGTGTACTAACTGGTGGAGTTGGGGTTCGCCGTGGTAGTCCTGGCGCTTTGGGCACCGGAGCTGCCTTACTAACTGCTCTTGTTTGGGAGCTCTGTCGTGGAGATGGTGCTGTGTCAACTGGAGCTGGGTTACTATCTACTGGGGTTGGGGTTAGATTGGGTGAAGCTGGTTCTTTGTCCGTTGAAATAGGGGTACAATCTGCGATAGTTTGGGTTATGTGTGGTAGGGCTGGTTCTTGTGCAAGTACAACCGGGGTGCTATCTCCATCGACAGGTAGCACTGTTTTATTTGAAGAGCGTGATTTTACTCCGCTAGATACTGCCATCACACCCTCCAATTCAAATGGCTGATAAACAAGAAAAGTAGTTGAATGTACAGACCTTGTATGAGACAGATGCAATAGATAGTGAGGAAAAAAGAGGGCAAGAAATAGTTCACATATATGTTGTTTAACTAAACAGGATAGCATGACATAATTTCACATATATGATGTCTATCTAAACAGTATAGCATGACATAATTCAAAGATATGATGACTAACTAAAAAGGATGGCATGAGATAATTATATGATGTCTTTAGTAAACAGGTTCGCATGACATAATTCACATACATGTTATCTAAGTAAACATGATGGCATGATATAATTCACATATGTGATTTATATACTAAGCAGATGGCATTCGCATATATGATGTCTAAACTAAGCCGATGGTGTTGAATATTGTGTATATGATGTCTAAACTATGCAATGCAAGACACCATATGCATGATACGAGCAGTATAACCCTGCCAAGTTAGAACATACACCTCAGGGGGGGGGGGGAATAGGACTGGTCATCTGTCTCTGAATCCTCCTCTGAGGAGCTATCTGGACCAAGCAAGAGATCTACTTCAACAAGTAGCACTGTCTGCTTTGAAGAACTTGTTTTCACTCCAGATTTTTTCATCACCCACTCAAAGGGCTGATTCACAGGAAGAGTAGTTGAATGTACAAACATTGTCGACAAATGGAAATGTAATGAAAAAAAAGGAATGGCAAGATATAATTCAAATATATGATGCCTGGCTAAACAGGATGGCATTGCATATTTCACATATATTATGGCTGGCTAAAAAAGATGGCATTGCATAATTCACACATATGATATAGAAACTAAACAGGTGGCATTACAGAACATGTCTAAACTAAGCAGATGACATATATGATGTCAAAAGTAAGCAAAGCAAGGCACCATATGCATGATATGACCAACATCATCAAGCCAAGTTAGAGCAAACACCTCGGGGGGGGGGGGGTAAATAGGAGTGGTCAGCTCCCTCTGACTCCACCTCTGAACAACTATCTTCCTCTGGATTACAATCTGTAGGAGGGGGTGGGGTTGCCATTGCACCCACCATGGAGTGATGTCTGCATGACATTGTATTGCCGCGCAAGACTCTTCTCTTTTTCTCTACATGTTCAGCATGACTCTGTACAATAACTAACATGCATACGAAAAAATAGTGAGATTAAGTAGGGAGAGCATGCAGAAATCTAGAGTGATGGTAACAACCAGTGGATAGATCCAAAAATAATGATAGCATGCAAATGATAGCTTAATTTAATAAAAAGACAGATGATGGCTGCTTTACTATTTGTTTCCCACCCAAGATGAATGACATAGTAGATACCCTAGATGAAACAGATAGTAGATCGATATACTATTCATTACTGCCTCGATATGTGCCCCACAAGCATTTAAAAATTCAAGTTTGAACATTAATTTGGACCTGACTTGGAGTCTAAGAGATGAACATGATGATAAACTAGCAGGTAATATTAAGCAATGCATAAAGTAAGAAGAAACAAAAGAGTGCGACCTCTCTTGCGGACCCGTGTACTCCTCAGGTTCATCTGCTGAGTCGATGATGGTGATGCAGTTGCGGTGGATGCCGGTGGCGGGGAAGGAGATCTGAGGTGGTGAAAGACGGTGAGGAGTCGTGATGTCTGGTATGGTGGACGCTTCTGTCGATGGAGCAGCTCAGGTGAGGTGGACGACGACACGGCAGGAGCAGGACAAACCACACAAAGTTTTCTTCGACACCTATCTGTAACTGAATTAATTCTGTAAGGGCTCCTTTGGCTTGCAGGAAGAGCACAGGAATGCAAAGAAACATGGCCAAATTAAAGTCAAACCACCTGCAAATGTGTACAGTTAGAATGTTATTATGCCACTAACGCACTTAGTCTTCTTTTCATGCATAGGATTTTGATAAGTAGGTCCAGGTGGATGTTAAAATTTCTGTGTTTTTCCTTTGAAACAGACACGAAAGGAAAAAATCCTTCAGTTTTGTTTTGCTCCATTCCTTTCAACCAAATGCATGAATAATTGAATAGTAGAGTACCATAGGAAAAGTTCCTATTGCTATGTTTTTCCTTCACTTTTTCCTTTGAACCAAATAGCCCTAAGGGATCGACATGAATGTAGAGTAAAAAGTGATGCAACAAGTGTACAACCTCTTTGGCGTAGCCGTGTCGACCTCAGCATCATTGGGTCGGTCACTGAAGATGTTGCGGCGAAGGTGGCTGTCGGAGCTGGGGAAGAAGATCTGAGGCGTCTATAGACGGCATCGAGGGTACTGCTCTATTGTGATGGATGGTTCCGTCGTTGGAGCAGCTCCAGTGAGCTGTACGACGTCGAGGCTGAAGCAGTACAAGGCGGACATCGTTAATCTAAAGTGGGATTCTAATACCATCTCCAATAGATGATGTAAAATACATCACCAAAAAGTGCTAGCTGTAAAATTTACATCACCAAAAATAACCAACTCCAATAGATGATGTAAAAACTGTTGACTCTGAACTTAACTGTTGAAACTGAATTTTACTGTCAAAACTGAATTTTACTGTTGAAACTGAATGCACTAGTAGCAGAGAAGCATTTCATTGGTAGTTTAGGCTGCTCGAGCACTAGTAGTAGCAGATAAGCAGTGATCTAAATCAGCAGCTGCTCAACAGGGAACACACTAGCATATAGCAGCCGGAGCAGCAGCACGAACGAGAGCTAGAGCAGCAACTCATGTAGCTGCAGCAGCCCGTGTACCAGCATCAGCAGCGCGAGCGAGAGCAAGAGCAGAGCAGCAGCACGAGCGAGAGCAAGAGCAGAGCAGAGCAGCAACGCCAACGAGAGCCGGAGCAGCAGTAGCAGCTATGGCTAGTATGGATGCCGCCGCTGAGGGAGCCTCGCAATGGGGAAGATCCGCCATGGAGGATGTCACTGGCGGCGCAGGCGTTGAGGGAGCCGCGCCATGGCGGAGCGAGATCGAGCACCGGTAGCGCCATGAGGTCGAGTGAAGGAGAAGATGCGATGAGTGTACAACCTCTTTGGTGGCGCCGAGTAGGCCTCGGCTTCATCCGAGGAGTCGGTGAGGATGCTATGGTTCCGGTGGGGCAGGTTAAGGCGGCGCTGTGGGAATGGAGCAGCCGCGATAGACGAGGCGATCGTCGGAGCAGCTCCTTGGCAGTGGAGGACAGGGCGGCTGAACCGGTGGGACGACGAGATCGATGATGGATCCTCATCCGGTGTGGTGGATGAGGGACGTCGAGCTGTTGCGGTGGACGACGTCGTCGGGGAAGAGGCTCCGGCTGGGCGGCGATGGGGGGCGGACGGAGGACGGTGGGGTTTCGCGGCTGGTGGATAGAGGTTTTGGCGGCCTCGGTTTTCGAATGGGGAAAAGAAGGGGATGGGAGGGGGAACCATGACTTAGGGACGCGCTTGTCCGAAATGTAGGGTAAGTTACAAAAGTACCCCCACCAATTTGAACTAGCGGCTCTTTCTGATCAGGGGTAGAACGGGAATTTCACGTGTCAGGATTTCGCAAGAGGAGGGAGTTTTCGCGCGCGTTGTAATTTCGGGATAGCAAGGCGCGGGTTGAGAAGGAGGGAGTTTTCGGAGCACAAACAGACAAAGAGATATCTTGAAATTTCGGCATAATAAGGCGCGGGTTGAAATTTTGGGACAAGGCTAACGTGTACGGTACCATATCAATTCGCACTTCCCTCAACCAAAAAAGCAAAACAAAATCAATTCGCACCACACAAGAGAGGGTCTTGTCCCGTTTTACTGTATGAATTACTACAAATGTCATTCAAAACTTTGAATCCATGTTATGTTCAATTAAAATATTTCGCTAGGTGCATAATGCATGTAACCTACTCAAATGAACATTTTAGTGCATTCCAAATGTATATACTACCGCTGCAACATGAACTAAATTGGAATTCGTTTCACTATTTGAATAAGAATCTACAATCATGATTGGTGTCAAGTTAAACCATCATCTGTATATTCTCTTCACAACACACCACATGATTACTGTCAAGTTAGATATGAACTATGTGTACTATATGAACTCGAATTCAAATTTTTGAATCCACTTTATGCTGATTTCAAATAATAGAACATTTTAAGCTCTAGCTAGATCTTCATAATCTAAACCATGTTTCATATGTATAATGTGTTTATCGCACAATGTATAGTGCCCCACCCCTACGCCTACAAGTACTTAGCTGTGAGCTGCAAAAGCCACACATTATCACAAATTCAAATAAATGTGAGATTGTTCGATATATATATATATATATATATATATATATATATATATATATATATATATATATATATATATATATTATATAGTATAACATGTTCATAACCACACCATGTGTATCACCATTATATTCATGCATGCACGGGTTTAAAACACTATGATCTCTTATTCAAATATCTGAATCCACTTTTGTAATGAATTATGATCTTTGTTAGACTTTTACACCCACACAATCCTCTTCTCTTTGTAGCTAGCACTAACTTTCTCTCGTGCATGCACACGCCCTCCTTGCCCTCCCCCTCCTTCAGCATTCTCTTTGTCGTGCACATTCATTATTTTTCTTTAGGTCGTTCTCCCACGGTCTCTATAGGTCTCCCCAGCTCTTTCTTTCCGGCACACACCGATCGACATACCTCTCTAGCCAGGTCTGCCTACCACATACACACACTTTCCCTCTTCTCCTCTCACCATCCATGCCCCCTATCTCCCATACGGTCACACACATCTGCACACTCTCGCCCCTCTTTCCATCGATCTCGCACTCGGACACTCCTTCATCTCTATATAGTAGGCCTATCGCACCACCTCCTAGCCGCATCCCTCTCTCTCTCTATCCGTCTCTTCGGGCCTTATTTGCCTCTAACACATGCATGTATACCGATCAATCTCCCTCTGTACATATAGCTAGGTCGACTATAACTCTTTTTCACCACGCACCGATCGATCTACCTCACTAGATAAGTCTCTCCCTTTCCCCGACACACGACGATCGCTCTACCTATCTAGTTAGGGCTTCTTACCACAAACATATCTCCCCCCCATCATCCATGCATGCCTGCCGACTCGTCTCTCACACGCTCGCGCACACACAGACACACATCCCCTCTCTTATTGATATTGCAGTCGTACCCTCCGCTTGTCTAGTAGGCCTCTCCCACCATCTCCGAGAAGCAAACTCCACCACCACCCCTCCGACACTCTAGCTCTGTGTCTCTCCCAACCTTATTCCTCTCCTACACATATGTATGGATGCCGATCGATCTCCCTCAATACATAGCTAGGTATCTCCTTCTCCACACATATACCTGTCGATCTACCTCTCTAGTTAGGTCTCTGCCCCCCCCCCACACACACACTGATAGTCGAACGCTCTAGTTAGGTCTCCCTACCACACACAAACTGCACCTGTCCTCTCTCACGTTCTAGTAGGCCAGCCACCCTATATCTTTGACGTGCGCACACACAATTTCGCTGGCTCTCTTTATCGATCTCGCACCCATACACCTTCATCCCTCTCTTCGATTCTATCGATATCTCATGCCGATGATCCCTCCCCTCTCTTCTCGTGGATCACTCCCTCTATATATGATATATCTAGGCCTCCGTTTCACACACATTGCATATGTTACATTTTTTTTGAGATATCATCGACTCATATTCCCTGTCTATCTCTCACGCACACAAATACACTTACGAAATCACCCCCCAAAAAAAAACACTCACGAACGCACTCACCATCTCACTCTAGGTTTGTATCTCTCTCACACACACCCATGTAGGTGGGTTACGTGCACGAAGAGAAGAGGTGCACGCACGACGCATGTACTCACGTCTCGTTCCCAACCACACCCGCGCGGGTACACGGTGGAGCTCATTTCTGTACGAAAAGGTAGCCCACATGATAATTTGACGCGTGTAGCGGTTGTTCACTTGATGGAGGGTCATGTACCACGCGTGAACGAAACAAAGTGCGACTTGACGTGTTTGCGCGTTAGTTTTAAATAAAGTTTATTCCTCAATGGCACGTACAGAATATAAAACGATTGTTATCAAGAGAAAAAAGAACACCGCTCCACTATACTATAAAATATAGGCAGGAGCCTCAATGCTTGCTTGCTGGGGTTCGTCTCTTCACACTTTCTCACACAAGACGGCGGTGGCCAATCTCTCTCTCTCACCGCTAGTCACTGATACGGCCAGATCCTGTCCGCCGGCGGAAAGGGAGGATGTGCAGCGTTGCTGCGGTCACCAGCGTCAAGGCAGGAAACTCACTGTCGGCGCGTCCCGATCTACGGTACCCACCGTTCTCTCCGACCAAGCTCTGGCGTAGTGTGGCCTTCGCCCCTTGCTCGCTGCCACAGCAGATCCCGGCCGCCGCCGCCCTCCTAGTTACATCCCGATGACCCTTAGGTATAGCTTCCTCTGGATCCGGCCTTGCTCCACTGCCCAACTTCCTAGGTCGCTGCATGTGGAAAATCCTGCATGTGGATCTTCTCTAGTTCTTTGCCTAAAACATAGCTCGGTCGGCGTACTTCCCATTTTGCAATCTCGTCCTCACACCGTTTGAGAGAAACCACTATGTTGCTATCTCCCCTTAAGAAAATGAACATGCTTCTTTTTGTCGGCGTATGTGTCATCAACTGTTATTGACCTGTAATTGTTTCCTTTCTATCTCTTTTTGCAAATAGGGCTATCCATTTCACCTCGTTGCTATTGCGACCTTTTGGTGAACTGCACAAATCACTTTTTTCTTAAGAGTGTTTTGTGTAGTTCCACTAAAATGTCACATGGGCAACGTTTCTACATTTCAGTGGGACTGCACAAAGGGAGATTGGTTGTTCTATCCTCCTCATCCAACTCTGAGCCTAATCTTCTCCAACAAGTAGTTAATTTTACGAGAGATTGCAAAGGTGACCGGCTTCTATTTGTGTGTGTATGTTTCATCAACTAGTGCCACTATTATTGTAAAAACACTTATTCATATCTTTGCAAACACGGATGCTCAGCTCGATTTTAGTGGAACTGCACAAAATGATCGGATGGTCCATGTCCTCCTTAGACTTCTTTCTTGGCTAACATGTCTTGTTCAGTTTGACAGAGCTGCGTGAAACTAGCTGCCGACGAATGAACACCATGGCCAGGAAATGGAACCATGCCTATGGACAACATCGATCAATTTTTAATTTTTCTTTATTTGTAGACCTTCTCACAACTTTGTCTTCAGTTGTGATGTAAATATTGGGGTTGATCTGTGAATCATTGTGATGCATTAGCATCCATGTTAGTTTTCTTTGTCGCTACTTTAGGAATGCCTAGTAGTGGCAGGTGGGAAAAGGCCAGTAGTGGCGGGCAAGGCTCCCAGGGCTGTCCGCCACCGACCTCCTGCCACTGCTATTATGGCATCAGTGGCGGGCGGGCGCCCACCACTGGTGGGCGTACTCTAGTGGGGGGCACTTTTGGTTGCCCGCCACAACTATAATCCCTGCCCGCCACTGTTTCTAATAGATACAGTGGCGGGCGGCGCGTAGTGCCCGCCATAACAGTTTTCTCCGCCCGCCACTAGTAGTGGTCTAGGCATATAGAAGAATTGCTGCCGCGGCAGCATTTTTTGCTACCGTGGCAGCATTTTAATTAGGTGGTTAGAGTATTTCGCACTCAATCATCACATTGCAATACAAATATAGAATGATGTCTCATCATTCAAACAATCATGCAGTACATTAATTATTACAACGTCGCCATAATAAATAAGAGTACTAGTGAAGCAAAGCAGTTGGGTATAAAAAGTGCCGGAGAAAAAAACATGTGTCTCAACACATAATCAATAGTTTATGAAGCTGTTTTGGAAAATTGTCTCGAGTAGGCTACTCGCTGGCAATCGATGAATGAAATGTGTCTTCGACTCGGTGAAGTCGTTCTTCATGTGTCTGTGGCGCGTAGTGGTACTTCCCATCCTCATTTACAACCTCCTTGTTGATGATTTTTGCCAACACCTTTTGGATGCGCTCAGGCTCACATAATAATTCCCCTATGTCAATGTCCTTCTCCATCTCCTCAGACCACTTGATGATCTGGCTATGATTTCGCAAATATTGACTTTTCTTCAAATAGTCGTTCATGACAGCCATTGCAAACTAGCCGGACATATGGGAGGTTCTGACATTTGGTTCTTGATAGCAACAAGCGCTAGTGATGAACTTGAATTCTGAATACTGTGTTACCTTGTTGTTGAAGTTCTTACACTTGCGTAGAGCATCATTTAGAACATCCTTCAATTTTGTCCATTGCTTCTGAGGGTCTCTCTTTGAATCGAAGAAATATGCCAACCCCTGCGTCGGCAATAGTGCGATTACGATCCAATGTCGGTCGCTGCGCAATAAACGAAGAAATTAGCATGGATGAGATCAAACTAGCAGGTCAAATATATATGTTTCATAATAAATGAGTGAACGTTAAAAACTTACTTGTCGCAGTATGGTAACAGAAAGGTGTCCTTTTGCGGATGAGTCGAAATCATGCACGGGAATAGGTAGTTCGAGATGAGCTCCTGGATAATTACGGATTCGAGGTTGTGGCAGTGCATGTAAAAAGGATCAAGTAAAGACACTTTACTATGCCCGAGTAGGGGATCTGAAGCTCAATGAAGTGCCCAAAGCCTCATTAACTCCGGGGAAAGTGCACTCACATAGAAGATATTTGCATGGATCACCTCATTAAATGGCAGATCAATTGTATCGGCCGGAAACTAAAGGACGAAATTATAACCTTGTAGAACTTGGCCCTGTAACCTTGTTGACCTTCTTTTTTTGATCTACGTACCACGTTGTCGTGTAGAACATTAAGATTTGTTGAGTGGGTCATCAACGTAGAGTCCGATAGCGACGGTTCGCCGGGCTTATACTGATTCCATTTATGTCCTTCGGGGAAGACAATTGGCACATGTGGCTTGTCTGTGGATGGTCCACCATCAGCACGTAGATCCTTCCTCACTGATTGTGGAATATCGTTGGCTTTGTTGTCTCTAGTGCTATCAATGTTGAAAAGGGGGTCAAGGTTCGCGAAGGCGGGATCGTAGTCATTACCTGAGAATCCGTGTGGACTAATCTCCTCTATATCACTGAGTGGCCACTTAAGCAGGTACCCCCGCATCACTTGTCCTAACATAGTGATGCCTTCATTAGGGGGGTGAGGCAACAAACAGTATTCAAAGCCCGGCATTACGTACTGCACTAGCACCCTTGTCATGTCCAGTGGCAGGACGACCCCGTGCATCATTCTAGTACCATCTGTAAATGGAATTATTTGCCCCTTGGCAACCTTCGTCGGCACGCCATTCACTTTGGCTAGCAGCCATCATGAAACATCCTGCGATGCTTGTGGCTGTTGGGTGCTACTATAAAGATGATGCTCGTGGCCAGACGGGAATATTTCAGCTAACCTTCTTTGAATTGCTGCATCTACTTTGGCATCGATCTTGTCATCAACCCTGATTTTCCTTCTATATTTTTTAACTCTTTGGTCTGGGAATAGGCCTGGTCCCACAACATCCTACCCGCGCCCAACACACGCCCAGTCTTGGGCTTCCCGTCAACCCCACATCCCTCGTTCAGAGCCCGTGTAAGATGGTCTTCATACCTATAGCCGTATGGAGATTCATCAAGACCGGGTCCAAATTCCTCCTTCATTTTTCTCTACAAAAAAGTACATAAGTTGCGGTAAACGATTAGTATGATAATAATTGTAGTAGGTACTACATTATTAGTCTTCAGTGACGTTACCAGCCTCTCCTCCGTCGAGCGAAGTTGCGGCGTCGGGAGGACGAACTCGTTAGTCTCTGGGTCTCGAACTGCACGGGCCCTGAGGAAATGGAAGTCACGGGGACGATCTCGATGTTCCAAGAATGGGGGTGGTTTACCCGCAGCTTCAAAGTCCACGGCCTCCTGTAAGTGCATCAAGTGCCCCCTTGGTGGTTTTCGAGTATTGAAGACAAATAGGTTGAGGTACTAATGTGTTTGTGAGTATACACAAGAGACATAGTCCCTGAAGATTTGGTTTAACACATGGAAGACGACCCCTAAAAATAGATTTCTTCAAGTGAAGAATTTGATGATGAAATTGGTACGGCCTTTGAAGAAATTGATGTGAAGACTTTGAAGCTTGAAGACTTTGGTTTTCGTAGTTTCTCTTCTTCTTATTTGAGTCATAGGAAAAACCGTACTGTTAAAGGGGGTCTAGGTGAAACATATTTCACATTTCCAAAGTGATGCTCAAACTTACTGAAACCCATACACAAGCCGCTTCGAGTGAAGCCTTTGGAAATCTCCAGTACAGCTGACGCATTTGCCGGCGACAGTGACGAAGTTCATCTGGTCACTGACGAATTTGGTCATGCTGAGGAGTTAGGAGTTCGCCAGTGCGAGCTGCCCACCGTGAGGAAATTGAGCGCCCTGACGAATTTGAGAGTACAACTTTCCGACCGTTGCTGCGCTGAGTGCCAGCTGTCGAGTGGATCCTTATCCTGACAACGGTCAAATTAGACAAGGGCATTTATGACATTTTATGTCGGGTTGCCCCTGGCTATAAATAGCCGCCCCCCACAACCATTTGTTGGTTGGCTGCTCCGAGAGAACTTGACACTTGTCATTTGAGAGCAACCCATCCTCAGACGACTTTGTGAAAAACTCAAGTGAGGAAAAACCTAACCAGAGCCTAAGTGATTGAGCATCACTAAAGAGATTGATCTGTGTGATCCGACGCTTCTTACCTTTGAGGACTGTCATTCCTCTAGACAGTTAGGCGTCATGTTCTGAGCACCCAAGAGTAATTGTGGCGTGCCGGTGAACAAGTTTGTGAAGGTTTTGGAAGTCTACCTTGAAGACTTACCACGAGTGATTGGGCGAGGTCTAAGTGACCTTAGCTCAAGAGGAATACGGTGAGGACTAAGTGTTCTCTGAGTTGCGACTCAGCCGCCTCAACCAGACGTACAGTTGATGCAGCAACTGGAACTGGTCTACCAAATATCATTGTCTTCACCGAGCCAACCTGGTTTCAAATTCCTCACCCTTCCTTACTTTATTCCGTTGCTGAAGAATTTGTGATCTATCCTCTGACGAATTTGAACTGAAGTATTTGATAATGCTATCGTTTTGTTTCCTCAGTTCATATTCTTCATGCGTGTATGATTGTATGATTGCATGTTCTCCACCCTTATATAATCTGTTTGCATGTACTCTGATTCTGTGATGACTTAGTTTCCATTGCGTTTCTATTTCTTCACTCTGATCTTCGTCAAATTCATCAGAGTTTGATGAATTTCTAATAATCTCCCATTCACCCCCCCTCTGGGAGATAACCTGCGCTTTCAATTGGTATCAGAGCTAGGTGCTCCCTCGTTCTGTGTGATTTTGGTTTAACCACCTGGAGTTTTAGGTATGTCGACCGCATTTATGATCAAGGTCTCCGCTGCGTGCTCCATCTTCGGTGGCATAGACTATCCCTACTGGAAGAACAAGATGCGAATGCATCTTGAGGCTATTGACAATGATCTCTGGTTCGTCCTCGAGAACGGCGTCCCCACCATTTCACCAAGTATCAATGCTGCTGACGTGAAGTGTTTCAAGCAACTGGACTCTCAAGCGAAGAACATCATTTGTGGTCATCTCAACAAAGGACAGTATGGCAGAGTAAGTGCACTGGAAACCTCGAAGCTTATCCGGGACCGGCCTTCAAAAGTGAATGAAGGTGTTTCCACTCATTGTGACTCCCGAGTTGATGTTTTGTGCAATCTCTTCAATCGCTTCAAAAGACTCGACAACGAAAACGTGCAACAAACCTTCGACCGCCTCACTGATATCTCCAATGAGCTCCAAGCTCTTGGTGCTGCTGACATCACCGATCATGAGGTGGTGAAGAAATTGCTGAGGTCTCTGGACAGTTCCTTCGACACTTTGGCACTGATGATTCAAGAGCGCCCTGATTACAAGTCACTGGATCCTGCTGACATTCTTGAGAGGCTCAACACACATGAATTTTAGCAAGCCGAGAAGAGAGATATGTATGGACCCAACTATGGTCGCCCTCGCGCTTTGAAGGCTAAAGCAAAAGCCAAGGCTATTTCTTCATATGAAGAAGAAGAAGAGGAATATGAGAGCAATTCTGACGGTGCTGAGGAAATTGGCAGAGAGCTGGCTATGCTGGTGAAGAAGTTCCAGAAGTTTTCCAAGAAGAACATATTCAGAAAATCTTCAAAGTATGACTCGAAGAACACTAGAGAAGCGTCTGCTCGGGACTACAACAAAAGAACCTGTCACAAATGCAAGAAGCCAGGCCACTACATCGCCGACTGCCCTCTTTAGCAAAAGAAGAAGAAGAAGAGCAGGGATGATGATGATTCTGATGGGAAGAAAAAGAAGTCCTCAAAATCTTCATCAAAGTCCTCATCTCACAAGAAATCTAGTTCTAGCAAAGCTTGTGCATTCCTTGGGAAGGAAATGAATTCTGAAGAGGAATCTGATGATCAGCCAGCTGAGGAATCTAAGGAGGAGTCAGACACTGGTGTGGCAAGCTTCGCTCTCGCCACTGAATACGTCAGCAAGTCTATCTTCAACACTGAGGATAATGGTATCTCCACCAACAATGATGACTGTGCTGATGACTATGCTCCCACCTATTGCTTCATGGCCCGAGGTGCAAAGGTAACCTCACGAGAAGTACTTTGAAACCTCCAGTGATGATGACTCTGAGTGTGAATCTAAACCAAGCTATAAGAAACTTGCTAAAATTGCAACTGAATAACAACATGCCATGGAAAAGATTCAAAAACTGCTAGACAAAAGCGATGACCTGTTGGACGAGGAAATGGATCATAGTCAAGCCTTGTCTGAGGATCTCAGAAGGCTTCAGTCTCAATATGACGAACTTGAAAGTAGTCATGTGTCCCTCTGCTGAACATGAGAAGCTGTCCTATGAATTTCTTCAAAGGAAGCAAGATCTCGAGAAGCTGAGAGCGTCTCATGATGATCTTCAAAAAGAAAACGATTCACTCCTCGCCTAACAGATCAGTACCGCTCAGGAAGAATTTGGTGCACCATGCTTAAAATGCCTTGAACGTGATAATGCTAATTCTTCAGCTGAATGTTCAAATGCTTCTGTGCTTGCAATTGCTTCAACTGCTACGGTGGCCACTAACCCCTCATTTGAGGAAGCCACCAGTGATACTGATGAAAATGCAGGGCTGAAGGAATTGTATGTCACTGGCATGTACGAAAGCCTCAAAGGGCATCAAACCCTGTGTGACGTGCTCAAAAAGCAAATTCTTCACAGGAACCCTAGGAAAGAGGGTATTGCCTTTGAGAGAAAGCTCAATGCTGATGGTTCATATTGGAAGCCTGAGCAGTATCCCAAAACCACATGGGTTGCTGCAAAGGGACCTCCAGTAGACCCATCCACTTTATCTGGCTATACTTGTGATTCTTCATATTCTTCAGATGAGTCATTTGACTCTAATTATAAACTGTTCAAGAATCAGAATGGTGAGGTCTTTGCCAGATTTATTGGTACTAACTGTAGGAACGGTCCACCTGTGAAGAAAATATGGGTCCCTAAAAGCCTTCTGGAAAATCTTCAGGTGAATATCATCATGACACCACCGATGAAGAAGAAACTTCCCAAGGCAAATTCTTCACAGGGATCAAAGTCATCAAATGGACGCAGACCCACTTATGGTCGCACTAATGCCTCTGTTTCGCAGGGAAACAAACAGCGATTTGATGAATATGAGCATTATTCTTCGAACCACTATGTTCACAATTCTTCGAAGAATTTCTCTGCTTATTCTTTCAATTACTATAACCCTCCTGTGAAGAGAAATGCATATTCTTCAATGCCTAAGTTCTCTATAAATGCACTTCGTCACATTGCTTCTCAGCCACCCATTCAGATGTGGGTGGTTAAGAAGAAGAACTAATCTCTTCTGCAGGGTCAGGTCTTCAGACAACTAAATGTCTAATGAATTTGCTGAAGACCTGACACAATGCCTGTTGGGATGCAGGCTAATCATGCTGAAATGAATACTTCATTTCACACATCCCTTATGCTGCTTGATATTATACATTGATGAAATTGTCTGACGAAATTGATCATCACCATATTCTTCACTTTGAAGCATATGAATTTGTAAGTCAGACTAATGCTTCTACAGGATGATACACCTTCTGCCACTGAATGGGTCTTGGACAGTGGCTGCACAAATCATATGACTGGAGATAGGAATCTCCTCACTGATGCTCCCCTTACTCCGTCTCATCAGAAGCATATCACTTACGCTGACAAAGGAAAAAATCAAGGTATTGGGTCTAGGTAAAGTTGCCATTTCAAAGGATCGACACATGTAAAAGGTGATGCTTGTCGAGTCCCTTGGATTCAACCTCATGTCTGTCTCAATGCTTTGTGATCTTGATATGATTGTCATCTTTGGCAAATATAGATGCATTGTGCTGTTGGAATCTGACAAATCCAAAGTCTTCGAAGGCTTTAGGAGAGGTGACTTGTATATTATAGATTTCTGTACAGGTCCTCAGCCCGCAACATGTCTAATGGCAAAAGCTTCGGAATGCTGGCTATGGCATCGACGACTTGGACATGCTGGAATGAGGAATTTGAGCACTCTCGTCAAGAAGAATCATATCATTGGCGTCGAGGGTGTCAAATTCGTCAAGAATCACCTCTGTGGCGCTTGTGAGTCTGGAAAGATGACCAGAGCCAAGCACCAGGCGAAGATAATCATGACCACTACTCGTCCTTTTGAATTGCTTCATATGGATTTGTTTGGTCCTACACTTTATGCCACACCAACCAATGCAACATCTCTCTACGGATTCGTCATTGTTGATGACTACTCTTGCTACACCTGGGTGCACATCATTACCTACAAGATCGAAGTTCAGAATGTCTTCAGACGATTCTCCAATCGGGCCATGACGAATTATGGTCTCAAGATCAAGCACATCAGGAGTGACAATGGCACTGAGTTCAAGAACACCCTCGATGATTATCTTGATGAACTTGGTATCACTCATGAGCTCTCTGCTCCCTACACTCCTCAGCAGAATGGAGTCGTGGAGCGCAAGAACAGAACCCTCATCGAGATGGCACGTACTATGCTTGATGAATACAAGACTCCTCGTCACTTCTGGCCTGAGGCAATTGACACTGCATGCCACATCATCAACCAGGTATATCTTCACAAATTCCTCAAGAAGACCTCATATGAGATCCTCACTGACAAGAAACCCAATGTGAGTTATTTCAAAGTCTTCGGTGCTAAATGCTGGATTAGAGATCCTCATCACAATTCTAAATTTGCACCAAAAGCACATGAAGGTTTTATGCTTGGTTACGGAAAGGACTCTCACACCTACAGAGTCTTCAACTCCTTCCACCACAAGGTTGTTGAAACTGTAGATGTGCGGTTCGATGAAACTAACGGCTCGCAAAGAGAGCACCTGCCTCCTGTGCTAGATGAAATGCCACCTGAGGAATCTATCAAGCTGATGGGCACTGGTGAAATTGTGCCCAGTGAAGAAATAGCTGCTGATGGAGAAGTGGTCGTTCCTCGTCGTGAAGAAAATGAACATTCTGAAGAAAATGATGCTGAGGACTCTGCACGGCAACAACAACAAGGCCCTCATTCAGCACATCCACGAGTGGCGAATGAAGTGCAGATTGAGAAAATCCTCGACAACATCAATGCACCTGGTCCCCTCACTCTCTCAAGAGCTTCACATTTAGCTAACTTTTGTGGGCATTACGCGTTTGTCTCTATTTCAGAGCCCACCAAAGTTGATGAAGCCTTTCTGGAATCTGAATGGATTCAAGCGATGCAAGATGAATTGCGTCAATTCGAGCTCAACAATGTGTGGGAGCTAGTTAAGCGTCCTGATCCACGCAAGCACAATATCATCGACACTAAGTGGATCTACCGCAACAAACAAGACGAAAATGGCCAAGTGGTGAGGAATAAGGCCCATCTTGTAGCTCAAGGCTACACACAGGTTGAGGGTATTGATTTCGATGAAACATTTGCACCTGTTGCTAGGCTTGAAGCCATTCGTATATTGCTTGCATATGCTAACCATCATGATATCCTCTTATATCAAATGGATGTGAAAAGTGCATTCCTCAATGGTAAGCTTGAGGAAGAAGTATATGTTGCTCAACCACCAGGTTTTGAGGACCCAAAGCATCCTGACAAAGTCTTCAAACTCAACAAGGCTCTCTATGGCCTCAAGCAGGCCCCTAGGGCTTGGTATGATACACTGAAGGAATTCCTGAAGAAAAAGGGGTTCAAGCCCGGTTCACTTGATCCCACTCTCTTTACTAAATCTTATGATGGTGAACTATTCATATGGCAAATATATGTTGATGATATTATCTTTGGTTGCACTAACAAGAAATACAGTGACGAATTTGCTCATATGATGCAAGAAGAATATCAGATGTCTATGATGGGGGAGTTGAAATTCTTCCTCGGGCTTCAAATTCGTCAACAACCCAATGGCATCTTCATATCTCAGGAGAAATACCTAGGAGACTGCCTGAAGAAATTTGGAATGCAAGATTGCAAAGGCCTCAAGATACCAATGCCAACAAATGGCCAACTCAACACTGAAGAAAATGGTAAAGATTTCGATTAGAAGGTATATCGCTCCATCATTGGTTCGCTGCTTTACCTATCTGCATCTAGGCCAGATATTATGCTTAGCGTTTGCATGTGTGCCCGCTTTCAAGCGTCACCGAAGGAATCACACCACCTGGCTGTGAAACGAATTCTTCGATATTTGGCTCACACCCCAACGCTTGGATTATGGTATCCCAAGGGCTCATCACTTGATCTTGCTGGATATTCCGATTCTGATTATGCTGGTGACCGAGTGGATCGCAAGTCAACATCTGGCACATGCCATTTCCTCAGACGATCTCTTGTATGTTGGTCCTCGAAGAAGCAGAACTGCATTGCACTTTCTATTACCGAGGCTGAGTACATTGCTGCTGGCGCCTGCTGCTCTCAGTTACTATGGATGAAGCAAACCCTCAAGGACTATGGTGTCAACGTGAAGAAAGTGCCACTCTTCAGCGACAATGAGAGTGCCATCAAGATTGCCCACAACCTAGTGCAACACTCAAGGACGAAGCATATTGAGATTCGTCACCATTTTCTTCGTGATCATGTGCTGAAGGGAGACATCGTCATCGACCACGTGAAGACTGAAGACCAGCTTGCAGATATCTTCACAAAGCCCTTGGATGAGAGAAGGTTTTGCATGTTGCGGTGTGAGCTAAACATCTTAGAATCTTCGAATGTCCTTTGAAAAGGACACACATCCTAACGCTTATGCATTCTTGATGACTTTGATGCACAACATACGAAGTAACGTTTTTCTTCAAACAATGAAGACTAACCCTCTAAGTGTGAAGAAATTAATGAAGAACTTGATTCTCAGAACCCTACGACAATTGTATGCGGTGTCTGAAATCATCATAGTTCTTATACAGTGGGTAACGCCACCACCTCTTTTGACATTCTTCAAATTTGAGTTTTTCGTCATTTTCAATTTCATCAAACTTATCAAATTCGTCACTTGAGGTTATTCTTCACTGCTTTTGGTTCAATACCTATATATATATATACATATATATTTGAGTTTTTCATGTCCTCAACAGCATCCACATATAGCTAAATTCTTCCATCGTGTTTTTCGTCATCTATGTGGATGTGATCGGACCCACTCCCCTCTGTGCTAAACTCAACCCACTCTGTTCACAAATTCTTCATATGCGATCTACTTGACACTGTTCAAAGTCTTCAATGTGTCCTTGACAGCTGAAGAAATTGCGAACACGTTTTTAAAATATTCTAATCAATTTTTGGCGGTTGCCACAGTAACTTCATCCCGCGCTTCACCCGCGAGGATAGAGATGAAAATGCATATGTGACGCGTGTCACTCAGATGCGAATCGCCAGGGGCTTATCCGTCCAAAATCTTCGGGCCACTCGGTTTTTACCGCGCCTATATAAAGGCTTGACCCCGTCAACCTCAACCCCTTTCACTCTCGCCCTTGTCGCTCTCAAACCCTAGCGCCGCCGCTGGATCTCATCGTCGTCGGGGAGGAAGAGCTTCACTACCTCTACTTCTTCGCCATCGTACTCGCGCCGGCCGCGGATCTCTTCACCTCCGCCGCCGCCGTAGACGTCTTTCGTCGCCAAGTTAGGGCATGGCAGATCTGAACTGACGATTTCCATCACCTCGTCGTCCAGTTCGTCGAGTTCATCCTTGGGGTAAATAAAAGTTATTTTTACCGCCCCAGTTTGATCTTTTTGCTGCCACAAAATCTTCAAGTGCTGTTTTTACCACTTTTCCAATTCTTCAGCACTTCCTTCTGGCCAGTCTTGAGTATTTACATCTAAGTTTCACTGAACAACTAGATTCCTCAATTGTGCAATTGCTTCAATCTGTACAACTCTGGAACCTTTGTCAAGAATACTTAGTGAAATGCGTCAAGACGATAAGGGTCAATTTCTTCACCTGGTTTATTTTGAAAAGTCTCTGAGAACGCATGTGACTCTTCCCTATTTCCTCGCAACTATATTCTGTTCACAGGTACAATGTCCGCAGACGAATCACTAGGTTCTCATCAAATTAATTCATTTGCAGCATTGCTTGAGGAAAATCTTCAAACATATTCAGAGTCCTCTAAGGTTCAAAAACCTCAGCTGAAGAAAATGATTGATGGGAAAAGGCCTCAGAAGGGAGGCAAGCGGAAAGAGGAACATACAGCATTCGAGATTCCTGATGACCTGTATGATGGTTATTGCACTCCAGATGAGGAAACTCACGGAAAGGAAACAAAGGAGCAGCGCAAAACGCGCATGCAAAAGATCAAGAGGTACTGGACATACCAGTGGAGGGACTACAATTTCGTCACCTCCAAGTACATGAAGGACTTTGCTGTAAAGCCACCGTGCAACAGGCGACCTCTTGCTGAAGGCCAAACTGCTCATCCAACTAGCATCCGTAGGGGTGAAGAATTCCCCAAAGAATGGGCAAAGCAACAGGCTAAATTGTAGAAACAGGCCAAAAAGGCCGTTGATGAATTCAACAAGGCCACAAAGGCCTCAGCTGAAGCTAGTGCTAGTGGCAGTGCTAGTGCTCCGAAGAAAGCCATGTAGAAGAAGCCTGCCAGCAAACCAAAGCTGTCAGTCCCAAAGGCTTCAGCACCCATGGCATCAAAATCTTCAGTGCCTCCTCCTGCTACAAGTTCTTTAGTGGCAGCAGCAAAATCTTCAACACCGGTCGTGCTTACATCTTGCCAGCGCACCGAGGGCTTTGCAACAGCCTCAATCGCTGCATCAAGTGCCTCAGCTTGTGGGCAGTCATCATCTTCATTGCCCACGATGAAGAAAAAGGCAACGGCTGGCCGTGGAACTAGGCCAAGTCCCAAGAGCAAGGCCGTAGTGCCACAAGCTGATGAACATGGGCAGGCTGACGAAGATGAACTTGTTGAGTTCCTCAGAAGAAAGCAAGAGCAAGCTGAAATTGCAAAGAACTCTTCAGTCCCTATGCTGTTGGATCCCAAGAAGCTGCTAGACTTCATTGACATCTGGTGCACCAAGCCAGACACACCTCTTGACGAATTGAACCTGCCACCTGGTCCGAGTCATGTGCTGTCTGCCTTTATTTTGAACGAAAAGCACAAAATAGCTCAAGCGAAACTGGTGAGGAAACATTAGCTGCAGAAAGAGAAAGAGCTACGGAAGAACATGCTTTCCATTTCTCCTCAGCAGCTTGTAGCTTTACAGACTGAGATTCAACAACTGTCTGAGGAATTTGAAAGACAATCTAGTCACTGCTGTGGTGTGCGCAGCAGATTCATCACTGCAACCAACCAGGTTGTTGAAGACCACAAGAAGCGCGAAGCCGCCAAGTTTGGTACTGTGCCACCCACAAGTTCTTCAGCTTCACCACCACCTGCTCCGGCTAGTGAGACTGCGCCCTTATCTCCGCCAAAACCAGAAAGGGCAACTGAAGAAGTTGTTCCTGAAGAAACAGCCAGGGCGACTGCATCAGTCGTTCCTGAAGAAACTGAACCATCAAATACCTCAGCAGCAGCACCTCCAGCGTCTTCACTTGTGAGGCATATCCCACTTCCGTCTGCATCAGAAGTGAAGAAAACTAAAGCTGCTGAGAAGGAAGCAAAGAAGAGAAAAGCTTCAGCTCCTCCTGCCAACACTGCACTAGTGAAGAAAGTGAAGATGGCACCATTGTCTTCAGCAGATCCGATTGATGCCATACCGATCTCATCAGCGCCCCCAAATCTTCAACTTGTTCCATATGGGGTGGAATATGAAATTCCTCAGGCTGACGTAGATGTCACTGAAACCCACTCTGCTGCTACCACAGAGCAAGTGGATGAAGAGATTGAAGTCGAAGATGATGCTTCACTTCACCAAGTTGTGTCACGGAAGCCCTCACAGGTTCCGTTGACTGAAGAAAATGACACTGCTTCGTCTGCAAGCAGTGAAGCAACTGAAGAGGATGTGGACATTGATGGTGCTACAACCCCTCCTATCATTGATGACTTCTGGGAAGCATTCCATCCAAATTCGCCCCTCACCACACCTCTGACGCAAGTGCCTCAGTCACCTGCCGTCACTGAAGAAATTCATACGGGCTCTGAGGAAAAGCAACCATCACTCCTCCAGAGCATCCCTGAGGAAATTCCAGCTGCAGCAGCTGAAGAAACTGCTCAAGATGAGCCCACTGTTGATGTTGTTGATGCATCCCCTCCTCGTGCAGACTCAATTCCTTCAGCTGACACAGATATATACAGTTCCTACCGCCACTGCTGAAGAAATTGCCAAGTCTCTTGCAGTAATAGATCCGAATGATTCCACTGGCTCTCCACGGCCAGTGTTTGATGTCCGCAAGAAGATGCATAACCTTCAGCCAGTGCCAGTGATGCCCAAGATTGGCAGAACCCTCAGGCAGCCTCAGTTCGACAACGCCAAATTCTTCGAAGAGAAGAATGACTCAGCCAAGATCAGGCGCCTGTGATTCTGGACACGAACACAGATGAATTACTATGCTTCACTGCTATTCGACAAGAAGAAAGTATTTCCTCATCGCCATATTTCTCACGTGGATATGGAGTCTCTACCGTGCTTTCGGCCAGTGCTGGCTGTTCTTCACGATGCAGGATTACTTAGCTTCTGCTCTGATGTGTGCAATTGGAATGAAGAACTCATTCTTTAGTTCTACGCCACAGTGCACTTTTCTGGAGAGGCTGAAGACATTGCTACATGGGCTCTAGAATGGATGAGTGAAGACACTCACTATAAAGCACCGATTGAAGAACTTCTTCGTGCTCTACCCGTTGATCCACCCCAAGATGAAGCGAAGAGAATATATGAAGACACTCACTATAATGAGTTACTACACTTGCTGCTCCATATAATTCATGGCACTCCCATCAACATTCATGACTTCTTTCTGAGGACTTTGGTCACAGTGGCACATTCGCCATTTGATCTGAAGCCATATGCTCCATGGATCATGAGATTCATCAGATTCCGATCTGCTATACACTACAAGGCTGACAGTCAGAATCATTTGAGCTATTTGCCTGAAGTCAAAGTTCTTCAAAGCACCATATCCTCAGTTCCTGGCAAGGGCAAGACACCCGTCGATGAAGGAATTCGTCCCCTTGATGGACAATTTCGTCAACCAATCTCCAGCTCCAATGCTGATGACATTGCAAGCCAGAACACTGCAGCAAAAGCCTCAAGGCCAAATTCTTCACCAGAAGCACCACGTGTCATGACGGACCGTGAGCTGCTCATCAGTCTTCACCAGAAAGTAGACAGAAATCACAGATGGGTTAAGAGTCAGTTTGCAGCCGTTCAAGCCAACATGACTGTGACACATAACTTAGTCCGCAAAAACCGCTATTATCTTCATGAGATTTTTGACAGATCATGGGCCATCCTTTCACACCTCAAGACCGATGAAGAACTGGCTGATTTGGACTTCCAGATGAACTTTGACTGGGCCGAACCGCCTCGGAAGAAGTTCAAGAACACCAAAGCTCCACCCCTCATGCCAAGTTCAGAGTCTTCATCGCGCCGGACTAATGAAAATGAAGCTATTGAAGACGATGCGACTGGTCCATCTGCTTCACGCGCCCCCGACAACGCTGGCGCTCCCTAGTCTTCATCGCGATGATTTTCTTCTGGGGCGTTAGTCCTCACCTTGTCTCCTTTTGGTCATCTGATGACAAAGGGGGAGAAGTGTGAGTTAGTCTTCAAGCGGGTCGATATATGGGCGGTTTTTTGCTTAAGTTGCAACTCTTGGACTTTGCTGGATTTGCTCTTTGATGAGTTGTAACTTAAATACTGTTGGTCATCTGATTCTTTTGCTACATTTATTGTGCGTGCTCTGATCCTAATATATCTGTTCATCATGCATGCACAATTTCGTCAGACACCAATTTTCATCATGCATTCATATTCTTCAAGTATCTTATGATCATGCATGATTGGATTCCAAGATATAGGGGGAGATCTTCACAATTTCAACCTGCCATGTGCATTTGTAATCCAAAGCAAATTCCTCATATGCACATCTTCAGGGGGAGTTCCTCAATATCTTGTAACCAATTTCTTCAAACTCTGTACTTACACTTCAATTATTTTTAGTCCCGTTGAAAGCCGAACCAATTTGTCATCAATCACCAAAAAGGGGGAGATTGTAAGTGCATCAAGTGCCCCCTTGGTGGTTTTGGAGTATTGAAGACAAATAGGTTGAGGAACTAATGTGTTTGTGAGTATACACAGGAGACAGAGTCCCTGAAGATTTGGTTTAACACATGGAAGACGACCCCTAAAAATAGATTTCTTCAAGTGAAGAATTTGATGATGAAATTTGTACGGCCTTTGATGAAATTGATGTGAAGACTTTGAAGCTTGAAGACTTTGGTTTTCGTAGTTTCTCTTCTTCTTATTTGAGTCATAGGAGAAACCGTACTGTTAAAGGGGGTCTAGGTGAAACATATTTCACATTTCCAAAGTGATGCTCAAACTTACTGAAACCCATACACAAGCCGCTTCGAGTGAAGCCTTTGGAAATCTCCAGTACAGCTGACGCATTTGCTAGCGACAGTGACGAAGTTCATCTGGTCGCTGACGAATTTGGTCATGCTGAGGAGTTAGGAGTTCGCTAGTGCGAGCTGCCCACCGTGAGGAAATTGAGTGCCCTGACGAATTTGAGAGTACAACTTTACGTCCGTTGCTGCGCTGAGTGCCAGCTATCGAGTGGATCCTTATCCTGACAATGGTCGAATCAGACAAGCGCATTTATGACATTTTATGTCGGGTTGCCCCTGGCTATAAATAGCCGCCCCCCACAACCACTTGTTGGTTGGCTGCTCCAAGAGAACTTGACACTTATCATTTGAGAGCAACCCATCCTCAGACGACTTTGTGAAAAACCCAAGTGAGGAAAAACCCAACCAGAGCCTAAGTGATTGAGCATCACTGAAGAGATTGATCTGTGTGATCCGACACTTCTTACCTTTGAGGACTGTCATTCCTCTAGACGGTTAGGCGTCATGTTCTGAGCACCCAAGAGTAATTGTGGCGTGCCGGTGAACAAGTCTGTGAAGGTTTTGGAAGTCTACCTTGAAGACTTACCACGAGTGATTGGGCGAGGTCTAAGTGACCTTAGCTCAAGAGGAATACGGTGAGGACTAAGTGTTCTCTGAGTTGCGACTCAGCCGCCTCAACCAGACGTACAGTTGATGCAGCAACTGGAACTGGTCTACCAAATATCATTGTCTTCACCGAGCCAACCTGGTTTCAAATTCCTCACCCTCCCTTACTTTATTTCGCGGCTGAAGAATTTGTGATCTATCCTCTGACGAATTTGAACTGAAGTATTTGATAATGCTATCGTTTATTTCCTCAGTTCATATTCTTCATGCGTGTATGATTGTATGATTGCATGTTCTTCACCCTTATATATTCTGTTTGCATGTACTCTGATTCTGTGATGACTTAGTTTCCATTGCATTTCTATTACTTCACTCTGATCTTCGTCAAATTCAGCAGAGTTTGACGAATTTCTAATAATCTCCCATTCACCCCCCTCTAGGAGATAACCTGCGCTTTCACCTCCTTCTCCTACTTGAGTATTGCAGCTTTGTAACCACCAGAGCCCAGACGGTGGTTACCTGGCAGATTTTTCCGTAAATTTCGGAAATGATCGCTTACCTCTTTGCTTGACTCGCTTCCTGATGATTCACATAACTTCGTCCATTCTTCGTGATCCATAGTTGGATTGAGCCGCTTAACGGTCTCGAAGTCCTTACCCACGAGATTGCAACGGGCACTGCTCTTCCAGTCCCTAAACATTTTCGGCCATTTCGATAGGGCATACTCTTCGGCCTTTTTTTAGAGTCAGACGGAAATGCATAACTCTGGTGTAATGCTTCGAGTAGCTTCTGCTTATGTCTGCCGATATCCTTGTAACCGATCGAGACATTTTTTTTCTCAAGATGCAACCTAGCATTTTACTACATGTCTTTGCCGCGGCATCTGGGGCGACGGGCTCTCCTGTTGGGCCAACTGCGGTTATTGTAATGATACCTTCGTGAAGCTTGTTCGGTTGCCTAGCCTTACACGTGCTCTTGTTGCTGGCGGCGGTGCTGGATGATGTCCCCTCGGTGTGACTCATTTCTCCTCACCCGATGGGCGGTTCTTCATGATGGTCATCGCCCGTCTCGACGTTGGGGCCGCCCATCTCAACGTCAGGGTTGTTGTCGTTGAGTTCGTCTTGAGATGATGCTCCTGCGTGGGGATCCATTCGTCGAACTTCAAAATTGACAAAGAGTTAAACGGCATGATCTTTGCTAAAAGTAGGGCATATTGAGTGCCAGAAATTTGACGAAACGGAAATTAATCAACGTTTCGTCAGAACATTGGCACTCATATTAATTCCTGCAAATAAACCGGTGTAGACATTTCATCGAACACCTTGCGTTTCTCAAATAATGTTGTTTCATGTTACTTGAAGCAGATGGGTTAGCCGTAATATATATGTACCTCGGTGTGAGGCGGCTCGATGGTGGCGGTGGTGTTGGAGTACAGTGGGCACGCCGGCGACGGTGTTGGAGGAGATCTAGGGGCCGGCGGCATTGTCAGACTAGAGCGTGGGCACGCGACGATGACCCCGCGGTGGTGCCCTAGGCTCTTCCTTAGCCGTGCAAGTGCGGCAGGCGAGCACGCGGCGGCGGCGTCGGTGGCGGCGCAGGAGGCGAGCACGCCGGCGAGGTGAGGTCAACGGTGCGTGGCGGCGGCGGTTGGCGATTTCGGTTGGGAGGGGGCACGGTTTGAACGAAACACGCGGTAAGGTAAGAGAGGGGGAATTTGGGGAGGGGATCGACATGGCGGGCGTTCCGGCCTGCCCGCCACCGCAAATGTCTGACATGGCGGCCCCCCTCCCCCGTCCGCCACCGCAATTTTTTGGAATTTGTTTAAAAGGCTAATCCTTGTAATTAATATATTCATCACACGACACGGCCATTATCTATCCAATCCACACATGCTCGCATATATATGTCCAAATAGTACAAATTAACCTTCACATAATGACACATTACAAATAAGTTGTTAATGGATTCTACTGACGGTCTTCACATGAATTTTGGTGATCCTCTTCCTGGTATGGACTATTGTGTTGTTGTGACTCCATCTTGACCATGGTGCAATGTCGTCATTTGGCAATGTTGATCTTCTTCTTCTCGATACATGTTTGACGCCTTCTTGTTTTGTGGGGTAGTCGTCGAATTGGTCATAGTCCTCCTCGTCATTGACTTCGTCCATTCCGACGATACTCCTCTTTCCTCTTTGGTAGACCACACTGCTAGGCTTAATTGGGTCTTTTATGTAGAAGCATTGAGACACAGTCTTCGCTAGTACCCATGGCTCATTTAAGGCACTTATTGCAAGCACATTCACGGACTCATTTCGTGGTGGTATAACCATGGTAGTGAAATAGTCGTCTTCTTGAAGTACTTGTTTCGCCCATCTAACACGGAACATGGGGAATATCCCTACATCTGCGTACGTTAGTTCCCAAATCTCTTCGATTCTCCCATAGTGTTTGTTCTTTTCTTTATGGGTGTATGCCTCTAGTCTCACCCCTGAATTCTGGTACACACCTTTTACCTTGTCTCTGGCCTCCGTATAGAAAGTGTATCCGTTGATGTCATAGGCTTGGTATGTGGTCACATTCAACGTGGGTCCCGATGCCAAGGAGAACAGCTCGGTACCTCTGTCATCATTTTCTGACAATGGATGTTCTCGCATGTATGTCTTGAACCAAGCCGCAAACTTTCTATTGTGCTCATTTGTTAGTTGCTCATCGGAGCGTTTTATCCCACGTTTCCTATATTCAGTTCTCAACTGCAACATATGCTTCCTAGCATATGGGTTGACACACTTAATGTGTTGTAACACCATAGTGTGAGCTCTTATGAAGTCGGGCACTCGGTTGGGATCGTCGAAGGTCACATGCAAATTCTTTCTCCTTTTCTTGTGACCTATGCCCTTGAGCCGACCAATGTGCTTATTCTTCGGCATGCCCAAAGGTTTGTCAACTTCAAGGTAGTCTGTGCAAAACGAGATAACCTTCGCAGTTAGAAATCCCTGGACGATGCTTCCGTCTGGATGTGACCTGTTATGAACGTATCGTTTGAGTATCCCATTTAACCTTTCGAAAGGGAACATATTGTGGAGGAATACTGGGCCCAGGTCTATGATGTCTCCGATAATGTGGACAAGCAGATGCACCATGATGTCAAAAAATGAGGGCGGGAAGTACACCTCAAGCTCACATAGTATGACAACAATCTCTTCTTGCAGTTTCTTGCAACGCTCCAGGCTGATCGATTTATGAGAGATGACGTCAAAGAAGTTACAGAGGTCTTGGAGTGTCTTTCTGACATGCGGTTCCAATATTCCTCTAAGTGCAACCGGAAGTATTTGTGTAATCATCACGTGATAGTCATGCAACTTCATCCCAGATAAAGTTTTCTTCTCACGTGACAAATATCTGTGTATGTTTGACGAGTGCCCGGAACTTACCCGAACATTAGCAAGGCAGTTTAATATCTTGTCAAGCTCCTCTGGAGACAGACTGTAGCAAGTGGGTTTGAATTTTGACACCGTTTTCTTAGCCTTACCAACTTCACTTTCCTCCACGTCAGCCCACAAATCCAGCCTAATTTGAAGTGATTCTAGGTCTTTTCTTAAGCTCCCCGTATCTTTTGTCTTGTGTGGGATGTTCAAAATGGTAGCAACCAAACTCTCGCAAACTTTCTTCGTGATATGCATGACATCGATACAATGGGGCGTGGAGAGATACTTCCAATATTTCAAGTCCCAAAATGGACACCGCGTTTTCCATACTTTTAAAAGTGGCTCCACTCTCTTCCGTTTCTTTCCAGGCTTTGGACACTCTTCCCAAATGTTTAGCATTTGTAGGATTTCTATTCCACTTCTTTTGCGTGGCTTCCCTCGCTTTTCTTTTGTGTTATCAAACAAATCTTCTCTGTTTCTCCATTCATCATTTTTATTTAGCCATCTTCTATGCCCCATGTAAACTATTTTATGAGAGGCCTTCAGATATAGAGAATGAGTTTCATCCATGCACCTAACACATGCGGAGTTCCCATGCCAAACCTGACCCGAATTATAACCGTATGCCGGATAGTCCTGCACCGTCGTGAGCAGCACAACTTTCATAGGGAAGTACGTACCCGTTTTAGCGTCATATGTCCGCACCCCCTCATCCCATAAAATTTCTAGCTCCTCCTTTAGTAGCTGCAGATACAAGTTCAGATCACTACCCGGTTGGCTTGGCCCTTGAATTAGCATGACCATGTGTAGATACTTTCTCTTCATGCACACCCATGGGGTAAGGTTGTAGATGTTGACAACCACAGGCCAGGTGTTGTGCACGCTGTTTTGGTTACTAAAGGGATTCAGACCATCCACACTATAGCCCAGCCTGACATTCCTATCATCTCCACTGAAATGAGGGAACTCGTCATCGATTGCTTTCCACTGCCGACCATCTGCAACGTGTTTAATCACTCCGTCATCCCTCTTCCTCATAGAATGCCAAAGCATAAGCTTTGCTTGCTTCTTGTTTGCATACAAATGCTTCAGGCGTGGAATGATTGGAAAGTACCATACAACCTTATAAGGAGTACCGCTAGCGGGTGCTCTATCATCATCATTGTCTTCCCGACTGTTGTTTCCCCGCTTGAATCGGGGAAAATTGCATGTTGGACACCTTGTTAGGTTGGAGTACTCGTTCCGGTAAATGACGCAGTCATTTTTGCACGCAATGTACTTTACCGGCTCCATGTCAAGAGGACACAATACCTTCCTTGCCTCATCGATACTTTTTGGCAACACGTTGCCTTCAGGCAGAACATCATGCAAAAACTTCAAATTCATATCGACGGAAGTGTCTGTGCTATTGCTTTTTGCCTTAATGTCCATAAGATTCATCGTGACACTTAGTCGGGTGTGTTTTGCCTTGGAACCAGCGTATAAAGGAGTTGTTGAGTCCTTCACAAGAGTCGCCAGTTTGGTAGCCTCTCTACGAGAAGCTGCCTTGGTGCTAGTCTCTTTCACGATCAACTCTTGCATGTGTTCATCGTGCACCATTCCCGCCAATTTTCCCCAGATGATTGCCTCCTCCATTTCAGCCTCCTCACTTTCATTGGACTCTTCACCGGACTCGTCGTATTCATCACCGTCAGATTGTTCATCATGTCCATCCATCATCCATTCTTGTTCCTCGTCATGTTCCGCTCCTTGACATGACATCCCATCCTCACCATGACTTGTCCATGTTGTATAACCGGGCATGAAACCACTAGCCAACAAGTGCTTATGCAACTCTCCCGATTCAATTGTGTACATAACATCATTCTCGCAAACAACACATGGACAACATATTTTATTCGAACCCTTTTTCCTAACATATTCCTCCGCAAACTGTAAAAACTCTATCAAACCATTAACAAAATCATTGGACGCCCGTGGTATGGAGTACATCCAACTACGATCCATCATTCGACGCCAAAACCTGCAACATATATACATACATAACGTAATAGATTATTATTCGATCTAAGAATATGGAAAATTAAAAAATTGGCATGACCATTGCTAATAATGGGACATATTGAGTCACACCAACTAGACGAAATGGAAATTAATCAACATTTCGACGAGATTTGGCACTCATTTGTATTCCCTGGAAATTTTCAACAAAAGCATCCGATCAACCGAATGTTGAATTGCCCAACATGTCCACTGCGCCACACACCAACAATCAAGTACACATGCATGCGCATACATACACACGAGGTTGAATTTAGAAAAGAATTCTCACCTAAAATGTGTCTCCTCTTCTCTCTCCAATTGATGTTGTGTCCGATCGATCGGATGAAATCAAGAAGAGAGAGATGTGGTGGATGATCAATGGTGAGAGGAGTAGGAGGAAGATGAAGAGGAAGAGGGCGTTGTGGGAGAGGAAGAAACTTGGGAGGGGAAGCCACTGAACCAGGAAGCAAACATCACACATGATCTTATCACTGGCGGGCGGCAGGAGTAGCCCGCCACTGCAAAGTGACGTGGACAGCAACCCCACGCGGGAAAATATTTTGTGGCGGGCAGAAATTTCTGCCCACCACAGTTATGTAAACTACCACTGGCGGGCGTGGTAGAGGACCCACCACAGATATGTTCTGCTAAAGTTGGGCATCCGTCAATGGCAGCTAGTGGCGGATGCTAGCCAGCGCTCGCCACTGCTTCATCTACTACCAGTGGCGGGCAACTGCTAGGGCCCGTCACAGCTGAGTTACGGAAGCAAGCCTCGTCCGGGAGATTGTAGCTGTGGCGGTGTTTGGATTCTGCCCGCCACAGTTGCGCTGTTAGCTGTGGCGGTCACTGTTTGTTACTCGCCACTGCTAATTTTTAAAAGTAGCTGTGGCGGGTGACCTAGGCCGCCCGCCACTCATTGGGGTTCACCTATAAGCCTTTTCCCAGTAGTGTGTATTTGATGGAATGTTGTAATGAGACAACCTTGTATTTGATGGAATGTTGTAACGAGGCAACCTTGGAGGCAAGTGGACACAAAAAACCAAGTTGAAAGCTTTATAGCATTACAGTATAATTTATTATGCTGGAAAATTATGTGACATATAAACAAATCCTGAAAGCTTGATAGCAATGCCAGAAACCATTGAACTTCCTTTTACCGACATGTGGGACATCCAGCATCCGGGTCCACGTGCCATGCACCAATATTGAGTGCACAACCACAGGGGAGGTTCACCCCAGTCATTGCACCACAGTAATAATGACTAATGAGCAGTCAAATCACAGAGCCCCACCTTTGCCACAGTAAGTTGTTCGGATGAAGAAACCATCATTTCACTATTCGTTGAATCCGCTCGTACTCCAATATTCCCACAGTAAGTTGCTCGGACGAAGCAACCATCATTTCACCTTTCCCACAATAAGTACCTCCTTTTTATTCTAGAAACCACCACACGTGAATATTGGACGGTAGCAGCACAACATCAAGTGTTTGGGTTTATGGGGCTCAATTCAAAAATCAAAACCAACCAATGAACTACTAGATGGTGAGCGTTTGGAGTAGTACATATCACTGCATGCATGCATGAGGAGTACAATGACCAATAACATTTACATGCATTGGTTAGTTTTCTGTTAATCCTTGCATGCAAAAATTTAATGCACTTTGAAATCTAAACATGTGAATGTGACCAGTAAAATTGAGACACAAAATGGTATAGTAATACAAAAATTTGGAGATTAAGCTCTATAAACCAGATGTGAGTGATATACTGTAGAAGGATGGTTGACAGGATTAGTAGAAAGCGAAGCGCCTTTTTAGCGGGGATTTGCATCAATCTATGAAGGTGCAAAACCAAGTGTTACTACTACACCAAACAAGTTCAAAATGAGAAACTGGACTCACTCACGGCATGCCTGTCGCGTTTGGTCCGTCGGTCAAAGCGCTTCCTCTTGCCAGATCATTTTTTTAGAATGCTCCTAGCATATCACTAACATGTGGGAGGGAGTGGGAGAAAACAGACCTCAATTGACGGCAAAATCGCCAACCCGCCGCACTTTGAGAGAGAAGAGGAGCTAGAAGCGATACGGGCTGGTGGAGCTTTTTTTAGGGGGGCTGGTGGAGCTAGGTGTCGCACGGAGCCCGAGAATATGGTGATAGCGTGATGTGGGCCATGTATGATGTAAGACTACCCACAGTGGAAGTAACATAGGTAGTAACATAGATGCCACCTAAGCGAAAAATATGATGTGGCAGCTAATTAATGAGGAGAGAGACAAATTGAGTAACATAGCTAGTTACTCATACTATGAGTAATATCATACTTACCAAGACAAGATGAGTCTATAAGCTAATAAATAAAGTGTTGCATGACACCACACATATGTTACTCCCCACTATAGAGGTAGTAACATATACTAGTAACATGTGCATGTTACTAGTCTAAGTTACTCCCACTGTGGGTAGTCTAACTACACTGGGCTGCCGTGTTTCGGACTCCTACGGTCTAGTACTCCACCGCGCGGTTCCTGGCTCCTTCTCGATCGTCGGAAATCGTTCTTCTTCCTTTTGCTGACACGTGGGACATCCAGCATCCAGGTCCACGTGTCATGCAAAAATATGGAGATAAGTACTGTAAGTGAGACTCACCAATGTAGGTGGAGTACGTGCACGAATCACCAGCAAAAAAAAGGAGTATGTGCACGAAGAGAAGAGGGACATGCACCAACGCACGTACTCTTTGCCTCTTTCCCTAACACACACACGTGGGTACACGGTGGAGCTCATTTCTGTATGAAGAGGCAGCTCACGTGATAATTTGACGCGTGTAGTAGTTGTTCACTTAAGTGGAGGGTCGGGAAACACGCGTGAACGAATCAAAGTTCGACCATGACGTGGTGGCGCGTTATTTATAAATAAAGTTTTTTTCTTCAATGGCATGTACGCAATTTTTCTTCTTCAATGGCATGTGAATCATGCACGTACAATGACGGAGCACGGGGTGGTAGCCATGGACATAGTCGGCCCTTTTTGGAGACTACTAGTACTACTTTGATGTGTCCCGCCAACTCGTAGAACTAGTAGAAGCTTGTTTACTATGCCCTCTCCCTCGCCCACGCGCGCTCGGTGGCTCGCAGGACGAGGAGAAGCTTTTTCTTACTACGCGGTGGACATGTAGCAGTTCATTCGGTGTCAGATTGCCAGAACTATATACTACTGGTACTACAATAGTAGTAGTACCATCATCATTGTTCGACTTCCGGAAGAGGCAAAGAGCCAAGCGCAAGGTCAGCTATAGCCAAAGCTGTGCCACCTTTTAGTAATCTCACAAAGCGTGTTGGAGCCCGTGCAACAGCCACACAAGTTGTCGGGGGAATTACCCGCGGCTAGACCCGGCTCATGACGTTAAAGTTGCCCTGAGGTTAAGTCATCTCTGGACTTAAGTCATCTCTAGGCTTAAGTCGCCCTGAGGTTAAGTCATCTCTGGGCTTAAGTCACCCTGAGGTTAAGTCATTTCTGGGCTTAAGTCGCCCTGAGGTTAAGTCATCTTTGGGCTTAAGTCGCCCTGAGGTTAAGTCATCTCTGGGCTTAAGTCACCCTGAGGATAAGTCATTTCTAGACTTAAGCTGCCATCTTAAGCCGCCATGATAAGTCCCAGAGATGAGTCCTGAAGATGAGCCCCGAAGATGAGTCCCGAAAGATGAGTCACCCGGAAGATGAGTCCCGGAGATGGGAAACCCGCGATAAGTCGCCCGCGGTAAGAAGCCCGTGAGAAAGAGCACGAGATAAGTCCAAATAGACTAGTCCAATTCCTACTAGGACTCTACATGTAAGCCTGCCCCTTCAACTCATATAAGGAGGGGCAGGGCACCCCAAGAGGGACGAGTTTTGAGAGGTGAGGATAGACAAATCAATATCTCTCGAGACTAGAGGTAGCAAAATAGCACCCTTGTAACCGAGATCATCGTCATCATCAATATCAATCAAGCAGGATGTAGGCTTTTACCTCCACCGCGAGGGGTCGAACCTGGGTAAAACCTCGCGTCTCTCAATTCCGACCAACCCCGTTCGAGTTACCACCTAGCTGCGATGGCCTCACGACTAAGTCCTTTCACGAGGACATCTGCCATGACAAAACCACGACAGTTGGCGCCCACCATGGGGCCGGCACGGTGGTGTTTGTGTTCTTGAAGGGATCTCTCCTAGGGATCGAGAATCTCGCGACTGACCGGATGAAGAAGAGCCGGCTCGGAAGGATCTACATCAACTCCAAGTTCCTCAGTCGAGATTAAAAAAGTTTCGGCGATAGTATAAATCAGATCAAAGTCAAAGAGTAACTTCGTCGGCGGCTGAGTACATCAGATGAACCTCATCGCACCGATCAATCTCAAAATCCTAAAAAGAATCAACAACAGCCGCCGACTCGCCATACCAACCCGGAGACAATCGTTCTATGCTATAGTCAACAGATGAAACACAGATAAGTGGCCACTGTGCAATCCATGAATTACAAGAGAACAGCAGAAGATGAGGCAACTCTGAAGCTATAGCGTGGAGAGGCTTAGATCAAAAACCAAAGGCTGAAGCATGCGCACTAATTCTAGGAGTTGTGCATATGTGTGTTCCAGCACCTGCAGCTGTTCTACACGACCCGCCGAGTGGCCGCCGCCGCGTACAAGTTTTTAGCCACGATTTGTTGCTGTTATGTGCAAGTTCAAAGTCCCAATGTACACACATCGATCCACCAAATTCATCTACTGCTCGAATAGGCACACAACCTGAGGTTAATTCCGATTGTGACATGAAGACCGGGTCAAACACAGAAACTAGTCCCGAGTCACCTCCGCAATCCGCCGGTCTTCACCTCGTCAACCCACCGGAGCCTCGACGACCCGTCTCCTCCGACGCTGAAGCCCCTGCCGCGCTTCGCCGGCCTGCCGCCTTGCTGCTGGAACACGCCTCGAGCTGGCCACGTCTCCGAGCCGCCTCGCCTCCAAGTCGCCTCCGCCAGCCTGCATCAACCGCCGTCGCAGCCTTGTCAAAGCCGCCGCTTAGCCTCGTCAGGGCGCCTTCGAGCTGGCCTCCGAGCCGCCACCGTTGCCTTGTCGGCCTCATGCCAAACTGCTGCAGCCGCGGCCTCACCTCGCCAAGGCTCCGGCGCACCTCTGGCACGTCCACCTCCAAACCGCCGTGGCCACGACCCGGTCACAGCCGCCGCTAGCACGCTGTCGAGGTTTCAGCCGCCGCTCCGTCTTGCTTCTGCGCCCGTGGCCTCTGCAACCCGCCTCGTCGGCGTGCCTCCAAGCCGCCACAGTGGCACGCCCCCACCGGTGCGGCCTTGAGCCGCTGCTCTGAGCGCCGCCTCCACTGGTTTCCAAGCCGCCCCCCCCGGTGCCCGCTAGCCTCCGCACTTTCGCCTCCGAGCCATTTCCGTCTCCAAGCCACCTCCGAGCGGTCTCCGTTACCGAGTCGCCGCGGCCGTGCCTCACCGACCCGCCGTCGCCGTGGCTCACCTCGGGCTGGCCTGCCGCTTCCACCGGTTTCCGCTGATGCGGTCTTGCCTCGCCGGGGCTCGCTGACCTCAGCTGCCGCCGCCTCTGCCTACAAGCAGGCCTGCTCGCCTCGACCCGCCGCCCCGCGCGTGCTGGCTCTTCCTCACCCAGCTAGTTCCGCCCGCTGTTCGCGCGCCCGGACTGGGTCGCCGCCTCGGCCGGCTCCGGCGCGCCCCGCCGGCTCGCCACCTCTCCATCTTGCCCCTGCTCGCAAGCCGGCCTGCCGGCGTCGCCAAGCTGCCACGCCGGGCCTCCTCGCCGTTCCAAATCGGCCCTGTCTTGCTGCCCCGAGCCGCCATCGGGACTCGCATCTGCCGCCTCATCATCGCCATGGCGCTCGCCTCACCGCCCTCCCCGCCGAGCTGCCTCGTTGCTTCGCCTCCAGCTCGCGGGTGTGCTGGCTCCCCGTCACTCCAGCCGCCAGCTCCGGCCGGGTATTCAAGTAAGAGAAAGATTACGTAGTGAGCCGGCTAAAAAAAAAGAGCTGCGGCAACATCTGAGACCGCTGATCGTCAGAGTATTCTGTTTGTACTGGATGGGCCGCACCATTACCAGGTTATCTACGGACGCTACATACGGATCATCCGTCATCCTAATGCATCTGGTGATATCCTTCCAGTCTATTTTAAATAGCACATATTAAGTTCTTTAAAGAACAATTACTCTGGCTTGCGATGCTTTTTATGCAGGACAATTGTTCACTGTAAGGGCGATCATCATGCCACGGATACATAACTCGCGCCAAACGTTATCATGTGCCAGCATCCGACCATGCCGTACTGCTCAATGAGCGTGTGTGCAAACCGCCGCCTATGCGGTTCGGTCTACATCAACACGCGGCCGACTCTTCTGCTCACGCCGCGGCCGATTCATCCGTCCGCGCCCGTGGCCGACTCGCCCGTCCGCGTCGACTTACAAGCCGCGGCCGACTCGCGCATCCGCGCTTACAACGCCACGGGCGACCCCCGTGTCCGCGCCGGGTTACCGGCTGACTCCCATATCTACATCAACACACCGGATCCGCGCCCGTCTGCACGAACTGCTCAAATGGACGCCACCGCCCCCGTGGCCCGGTCTACTCAAACAACTCTGAAGCAAATAAAAACATATTATCAGCCTCCGCTTGCACCGGATGGCTCAATGGACAGGCGCACAAGTTGCCGCCGCTGTGGTTTGGTTAACTTCAACAAACAGCCGGGACAAACCATCGGCCGGATTACTGACACGACTTATACGGGGTCATCTATGACCCGCCACGGTCGACCTCAACCTTCCGCGGATTCACATCGCGTTATCAATGCCAAGGACATACAACAAGCGTCGCGAAGATCATCGACTCGCCACACGCTTCTGGCTTCAATAAATTTCAGCTATCAGCTGTCAACTATATGCTGGTTTCTGTTACGACCAAGTATGAAGATTCTCAAGCCAACTCCTCGAGTCGACTTAAGACTCGGGGGCTACACAGACATGACTCGTCAGATTTGGTCGGCTTTCACAAATTCAAGAACCCCAGTCATTTCGAGGAAGACAACCCGGACCTGGGGGCTGTTGCCTTATTGGCGAAAAATTATGATTGTCAAAGAGAACTAGCTGTCATGATGCGCAGTTCAAACATGGGTACCCTGCCTCAGTGACGAAAAATTAAAGGTTGCCAAAGAGGACTAGTTGCCATGATGCACAATTCAAACATAGGTATCCTGCCTTCTTGGCAAAACATATAACAGGGTTACCAAAGAATATTAGTCGCCATGATGCGCAGTCTAAACATGGGTATCCCACTCAATTATGGTCACTTGGGGGCTTCCAACTCACCGAGTTTAGCTTTCTCACCCTCTTGACCCGGCAATAACGAAACAATATATCTTGGTTAAACCTGCCTGTTTGCTTGATGCTACTCCGCTTAGCTGACCCAGTGTACTCTTGACAAGTCAATCATTTTTATGACCCTGAACTTGTTTTGGTTAAAACATCGGTTTATGTCACGTGAGAGCCGGCTTACAGAGAGCGAGGATAAACCATGGGCTATCATGCCAGCTTCATTGAAGCAAGACACAAGCCTCGAAAGCCGGTCTAAATTGTCGTGCCTCGAAAGCCGACGTTTTTTATACTCTATTAACATACGCATACATCATCATACATTGCATCATCATTGCATCATCATACAATGCATCATGTATGCATGAACATATTTGTTTATGTCGCAGGGGCCGGTTTTCAAACCGGGTTACATTGTAATTCTGCAGGAACAAACAAATCTTTAATAGCCAAAATGGCTGGATTTTCATCATGTTTTATCATAACCAGTATTAAATGATTGAGATATCAATTCTCCTATTTTCCTGCGGTACAATTCCAGCCGGGTCACATATAATACCTGGTCATTTAATTGACCGGGTTTTTGGTTATTCAACATGTGCTTTGTATAAGACTACAACACTTGTGGATTTTCTCACACATATTTGTCGGGTTGCATTGCAACCACGGCCAAGGATTTCTTTCATCGCAAATGTAACGCCCCGGACACACCCGCCGGTGGTCGTTACTCCTGGCGAGATCTAGACTGGCCCCACAGATCAATACTAGTCTTTCCTACGCACTTTGTCCTCACTCGTGCGCACCCGGGACCAACTTCCCGGTCGGTCACCCATCCTGAAATTACTCCAAGCTGGGCACGGTTAACTTTGGAGTTCTTTCCGAATGGGCTCCCGGAAAAGAAGGAATTCCTTATTGATATGAGTAGTCTATCATCCCTATTTAGCCAGGCTATCACATACACCCCACTCAGAGGAACCGACGTCCTCGTCGGGCCACAGGAACGTTCCCTCTTGGCACATACGTCTGTGCATCCAGTCCAGTACATGTGCCATGCCGTGTGCCACGATGGGTCACAAACATCATGAACACCATGACCGCACACCTGTCCGCAAACATCCGTGTAACCACGAGGGTCGGCTCTGATACCAACTTGTAACGCCCCGGACACACCCGCCGGTGGTAGTTACTCCTGTCGAGATCTAGACTGGCCCCACAGATCAATACTAGTCTTTCCTGCGCACTTTGTCCTCACTCGTGCGCACCCAGGACCAACTTCCCGATCGGTCACCCATCCTGAAATTACTCCAAGCTGAGCACGGTTAACTTTGGAGTTCTTTCCGAATGGGCTCCCGGAAAAGAAGGAATTCCTTATTGATATGAGTAGTCTATCATCCCTATTAATCCAGGCTATCACAGCAAAGGCATCACAGAGTGGATATGATTTTATTCTACAATGGAAGAAAAAGTACCGAGTCGCCGCAGGCACACGACTCGGCCCTTGGGGGCTACATTATTCAAATCAAGATTACATCAAGTATGAAAGTCCCATGTCACTTCAAGCATGCACCACGGCACTTGGGGGCTAATGCATGGTCATTTTTAATAGTCTCATTGAAGACCCGGCCCATCACATAATGATAAGCCGGCCCTTGGGGGCTACCAATTGCTCCTGTCAAAAATTCAAAGTACACAAGCTTTAATAGTGACCCGAAGCTTGGGGGCTACATCATATGATGTTCTTTTCAAAGGAGTACATGTAAGTTCCAAGTCGCTGCAAGCAAACAACCCGACACTTGGGGGCTACAACGGTCAGTTGTTTAAATAGATCAAAAGGTCCAAGTTGAAGACCCGGCCCATCATATACTGATGAGCCGGCCCTTGGGGGCTACACATGTGAAGTGCAAAACTTTCAGTTCATGATTGAAGACTCAGACGAATAACCCAGATTTTTCTCCAAAGTTGCAACATTTATATTTAAGCAAGTCTTAAGCTATCACTTTGCTCTACTCTTAAGACTTGGGGGCTACAGGTTATCTCCTCCAAGCTATTCAGACAAGTCAGCTCAACATCATACAGATTTTTTATTCATTTTTCATCAAAGTCTGAAGCATTGAAAGTTGGCACAACATCAGACGGATTTTCTTTTTATCAAGCCAAGGCATTTGAAGACAACTCAAAAATGTCATAAGGGTTATTTTTTCTGCATGGAAACAGTGTCAACATGTTGATATGACAGACTCAGGAGCTTAGCATGAATAAATCCAAGCTAATCTGGGGGCTAATGTCGGGGGAATTACCCGCGGCTAGACCCGGCTCATGACGTTAAAGTTGCCCTGAGGTTAAGTCATCTCTGGACTTAAGTCATCTCTAGGCTTAAGTCGCCCTGAGGTTAAATCATCTCTGGGCTTAAGTCGCCCTGAGGTTAAGTCATTTCTGGGCTTAAGTCGCCCTGAGGTTAAGTCATCTTTGGGCTTAAGTCGCCCTGAGGTTAAGTCATCTCTGGGCTTAAGTCACCCTGAGGATAAGTCATTTCTGGACTTAAGCTGCCATCTAAAGCCGCCACGATAAGTCCCAGAGATGAGTCCTGAAGATGAGCCCCGAAGATGAGTCCCGAAAGATGAGTCACCCGGAAGATGAGTCCCGGAGATGGGAAGCCCGCGATAAGTCGCCCGCGGCAACAAGCCTGCGAGAAAGAGCACGAGATAAGTCCAAATAGACTAGTCCAAGTCCTACTAGGACTCTACATGTAAGCCTGCCCCTTCAACTTATATAAGGAGGGGCAGGGCACCCCAAGAGGGACGAGTTTTGAGAGGTGAGGATAGACAGATCAATATCTCTCGAGACTAGAGGTAGCAAAATAGCACCCTTGTAACCGAGATCATCGTCATCATCAATATCAATCAAGCAGGATGTAGGCATTTACCTCCACCGCGAGGGGCCGGACCTGGGTAAAACCTCGCGTCTCTCAATTCTGACCAACCCCGTTCGAGTTACCACCTAGCTGCGATGGCATCACGACTAAGTCCTTTCACGAGGACATCTGCCGTGATAAAACCACGACACAAGTAGCACGTACAAATTTACTAGTAAGTTCTAAGGGACATATGCCAACATGCCACACAAGTTCATACCCCATTCCTGTACTAAAATTTGTGCACTACTCTACATAGATTAACAGCGCTCCCATAATTTTGTGCACAACTACTCCACTTAAATGTTATCGATGGACTCCATGTACACCACCTGGTTCCAGTCCTAGGCATTCTTCATAGAAGGCACGATCCATAGCAGCGGGCAACGGGAACCATGGTCACAGCTTTCTAGTGTGGTTCCACACGATGGAGATTCATCCTAGCTGAAGCGGCATAAATGAGGAGTTCGGACCGATCCCAAGCCTGCTTCTGAGGTTCTGACCGCCCTGGCCCACCAAAAACCCCTCCCCCTCCCGCGCGCGCTTCCCGCCCGGCGCCAGCTGCCCGCATTCACACCGCTGTAGAACGCGCCTCTCCACATTGAAGGCGGCTCAGGGCGGACGCAGTGAGAGTGAGAGGTCGCGACCGCCATTGGAATGGTGCGCCGGCCGAGGGCGCCACCCGTTGCACGCCCAACTGAACACGCCTTCTCGCCACATTTATACGCCTCCATTTAACCCGCGCGGAAGCCGAGAAACCTACTACATCCACACGTCCGTTCAGGAGCGGGCCGGCATTAAATGCAACACCGGCCAAGCTCCTCCTTCCACCATTTTCTCCACTCTTTCGATGGCATCCGGCGAGCAGGAAGAGCAGTTCTCTGGCATAAAAGCTGGCTGGGTGGCCCGCCTAGCCCGGCGGTTACGAGCGAGGTAGCTCACTGCTCCACCTCCCTCGCCTAGCCCGACGGAGCCAGTTGTCACCCCCAGCCAGCGCATGGTTCAGCAACTCGACGCTCCAGGCCAGCTCGAGGAGGACTGGCGAGTTGCTCCATGCCCGCACGGCGGGGAGCATGGCGGCACGAGCATCGTCGCTGCCGTCGATGACACCGTGTCGTACCGCGCCTCTAGTGCCTACGACCACGCCATCCGCAGTCGACGCGCGCGTAGCCGCGCCATGCAGGCAGAGAAAGAAGCCGGCTACGCGGATGTCGATGAGGTGGCGGCCAGCACGTCCACGCCCGCCGCCATCATCGAGGAGAAGAAGAACACGGGAGGCCACCGCCGCTTTGTATCCCATGAAGGCCACCACGGAGGCGACACCGGCGTACACAGCCTGTGTCTTGCATGGTTCTTCTTCAACGCAGACCATCATCGACTCCGCATGGGCTCCACGGAAGCGGAGGCGCCTCCTTCCCCTCTGGCTGAAGCATTAGCCAGGGGTTCCACTCCGATGAGCGGTTGGGAAGCGAGACGCCCTTTGCGCTGAAGCATATACCTCCGGGGCTCCCGGCAGTCCGGTGATCGGGCTACCTGACATGAGGAAGACAAAAGGAGCCGCCGGCGTCCATTTAGATTAGGTATTAATTATACCTCTAGAGCCGAACTAGCACCGCTTAGTTGATGTAAATGTAATGAAATCCGTCATGTTTATATGAAAATCCATCATGTTTATATGAAATCCGACCGTATTTGCACGAATTTCGTCTTGTTGGTTCGAACTGTTGTTAAAATGTATGCGGCTACGGTTTGATGGTGTCCTCCCGCATCCGTGTCCGCTCTCACGCACACGCGCGCGCACACACACACGCTCGCGACTTTTTGTACACACCATCTCTGTCTAGGTCAGTGTCTCGTTGTCTCTGAGAGAGAGACACACACACACACGCACACACATGAAGAGAAGAGGCACACGCACGCACTCATTCCCTCACGCACACGCACAGGTACACGATGGAGCGCATTTGCACACGAAGAGGTAGCTATGATAATTTGACCCATCTAGTTGTCCACCTAATGTAGGGTCTAGGACCACATGTGAGCTATACAAAGTGCGACCTAAACGCGGTGGCGTGGTTATTGATCGAGTTTTTTTACTGGTACGTTAAATGAAAAGATGGCTCCGCGCGTATTCAATTTAAAATGATTGCTACGGAGAGGAAAAAAATTACTCCACTATATATGTAGGCTGGAGCTTCGGGACTTGCTTGTTAGGGTTGTTCTCTTCTTCTCACTCTCTCACCCTCTCCAGATCTACACAAGACGGTGGTGTCCACTCTCTGTCTCTCTCTCTCTCTCTCTCTCTCTCTCTCTCTCTCTTCTCACCGTGGTCACAGATCCAGCCGGATCCCTTCCGCTGGGTAGGGTACGAGGTGCAACGTTGATGCGGTTGCCGTTGGCGAGGGAGGAAGTCGACGCGCGCCGTCTTCTCTGACCTGGCACTGGCGTGGGTGGTCCTCCGCACCCTTGCTCACTGCCGTCGTGTTGGCAGATCCCGCCGCCTGCCTTGCCACATCCCGCTGACCGGAGGTATAACTTCTTTTAGAACCCGCCTTCTTCTAATGGCCCAGCTCCCCACGTCGTTGCATCCTTTTTTTCCCATCAAGTTTGGTTTGCTCCCCACGTCGCTGCATCCTGCATGTGGATATTCTTCAGTCCAAAGCTCCCCATGTATCTAGATAGCCCCGTCGGCTTGTCGAACACTCGAACACCACCTAAATTTTTACTATTAGAGGAAAAAAGGTAATGCATGAAGATAAATAGATGGCCTGGTTGAATGTGGATTTTTTTGGGGGTGGGTGGGGTAGCAAAGACTGGTTAACGAACCGATCTCTTTGTTGAAAAGGGAAATAAAGTGGGGTGGGGGCGAAGGGTGGGGGGAAGTAATAGTAGTAAGATTCTGGCCTGACCGGTCTCTTTGTCGAAAAAGGAAAGAAAGTGAGGGGGTGTTGGGTGGACAACGCAACTGAGAATGAGCACGGCTAGATTTCCTGTGGTCACGCAGCAAAAGGTCACTGATGAGATCACGAGAACAAAAATGGCACAAATCCAGACATTCCGCTTGCATGTTTGCCGCTCTCGGCAACCACCTCTGCCTCACCACTTTATGCCTCGGTGGAGGTAAAACATGCTTGTGCCTCAACTGTCCCTATGCCCTTACTGCAGCTGTTAATCTAATATCTGGTAAAATGAAACAATGCCACTATTAATGTGATGTCACTCTTAAGTAATGCTGCTGTCAATCTATTGCCATTGATAAACTGAAGCAATGCCACCACCATTTTATGAAATGCTTCTGTCTTGCTTTATTTCCCATGAAGAGTGCTTTGGGGTGTTACACTTAAAGCTCACGCCGGTAACATAGCTTCATCTCAGTGGAACTGCACAAATTTAATTGCACATTTGGTTGACATGACGATGTATTTCTCGTTTCCCTATCACCCTTTGTTAGAACGATCGTTCATGTTAACCGTGCACATAGCTACTGATCATGTGCTACTGTCACCACAGAGTTATAATGCAATTGTTGTGCATGCTAATCTAAGCCCCTGTTAATCTAGTGCCCATGTTGATCTGATGTGATGGCACTTCTTAGTTAATGGCACTTTTTCATACTGTCAATGTAATGCCATTGATAACATATGAGATGCTGCTGTTAATCATATGCCATAGCAAAAAAATGACACTACTTAAATAACCCTATCCATATTTCTACAAACAGGGTTGTCTATCTCCATGTGGTTTCTATTTGTGCAAACAGAAGCACAAACCACAATTTTAGTAGAACCGCACAAAATTAGATGGCTGCATCTACCTGCTGTCGGCTAACCTCACGGTGCTCGAGGTATTCCTACATTCGTAACTAGGTAGAATGGCTAACACAAGATGAAATAAGCTTATTCGTACGTTGACTTGCTGATCGCAGTGTAGAACGAGCCTGTCATGTGTGGAGGAGCGAACAAGCACTGTAGCCGCCCCGTCAATTGCAAGATAAAAGACACCGAGTCATAGATGGCCTGGCCGGCAAGTAGGGGTCGTGCAAACAGCGATGCATAATTTTAGTGGAACTGCACAAAAATGATATTGGGGTGAGTTGGACAAATTTTATACAGCCAGACGGAAGGAATTGAACTGATCGATTGGATCAAATTTCCTCCATGGCATGAGATGAGACCCCAAGGTGGAAATAGACTAACCACTTATAAAATTATGGATAATCTTCCTCTTGCAGGTCAGTACCCCTTCGTCCGGATGATCTTGTTTTGTCATGCCGAGCTATCGATATGTGCTACTGTTTTGCAACACCGTTTAAGTACAACTATTGTTTTCCTATCTTTTCACATTCAGGACAATGAAGATGATTTCAGTGGAACTGCACAAACTGGTCTGATGTTGAGTGATCTCTATTGCCTCCTCTGTTTGCTGCAGTGTGTCAGCGTCAATTGCAATATGAGCCAGCGAGCTAGCTGTGGAGTTGCCAACATGCTCAAAGTGCACTCAACATTGAGAAGAAAGAAGCATGCCCAGGAAATTAATGCGTAGGGAGGCCCTTTGCTTAGAGAAGCATCGATCGTTTTTGCTTGATTTCTACACCTTCTCACAGCTTTGTCTTGGTTATAGTCTGGTGAATCATTGAGATGCATAAACATGCTGTACTTATATATGTGCTTGTGAATGTTAACTAGTATGCATACTGTATCTTGTGAAGCTTAGTTTAATGTCAATGTTGACTAGCGTGTGAACATTTAGAATCTATATTGTGGGCCTGTTATTTGACGCCTCATTTGTGCCGCGCTTTGACCAGTGTGAGTGTCTGCATGCATTACCGCACCCTCTAATTTGCCGGATGCCAAGCGGGCCCGAGGAGGAGCCATAAGTTTTTTTCAAGTTGAAAAAGGTTACCGAGCAGGAGCCATAAGCTGAAGTGCATCTTTTTTTTTTGCGAATGGGCCATAAGCTGGAGAGCTGGAGAGTGTCCCTAATGGGATGTCTCTAGTGTTAAGACCGACCAGTACAAGAGCCGATCCATCTTAAAGCCCATATTTTTGTAGGAAAAGCCCATATTACTTGAAGAGGGGTGCTCCCAAAAAACCCCTTCTTCCTCCTCGCTCCCACTTCACTGCAGCTCGCTCCTACAGAAAACCCCTGCTCCCCTTGTTCCTCACCTCACTCCTACAGAAAACCCCCGCTCCCCTTCTTCCTCACTCCTACAAAAAAACCCTACTCGCCTTCTTCCTCGCTCCTATCGAAAACCCCAGCCCCCCTTAACTAGGCTCATCTTTCGCTACTCTGCTCAAACCCGTGACCTCGACGCGGCGCCCACAAGGAAAATGGAGTCGGCTGTCCCCATCGTTAAGAAGATAAGGCTCCCGCCAGCAGCGATGCCGGTTGTAGTTCCCGCACCCAGCGGCACGGGGAGAAGCGGAGAGCCTCCCCCTGGATCTAAGGAACCCAAAGAATCTCGGGCGGACCGCATCAGCGATCTCCTGGATGCCATCCTTGGAGAGATCATCTCGCTTCTCCCCACCAAGGATTGCTGCCGCACCCAAGTCCTCGCATCTCGGTGGCGCCCTCCATGGCGCACCGAGCCTCTTAATCTCGACTGTCGTGGCCTATCTCTGTTCAATGATTTTGAACTCCTCGGAGCCATCATCTCCTCCCACCAGGGCTCCATTCAATGCCTCTGCATCCCGGCATGCTACCAGTGCATGCCCTGCACGGTGGACGCCTGGCTGAAATCCCCTGAATTCGAAAAACTCCAGCTGCTTGAGTTGTACTATTCCCACATAAATCACACACCACATTCCGAATGCCATGTACTTGTGCACTCAACACCGATGTCCATCTCGCTGTTTTCCTCCTCTCTCCACACCGCCACCTTCGCCCTGTGCAAACTACCAGACAATCTGGTACAAAAGCTTCGACTCCCACTTCTCAAAAAACTTTCACTTGTAGTGGTTCGCATATCGGAGGCCTCACTGCACAGCATCATCCAATCCAGTATCCCTGCCCTGGAGTGCTTAGTGCTTCTTTTGACAGTTAAAATCGGTTGTCTCCGAATAAAGTCGCCTAAACTTGTAAGAATTGGAATTTCTTTTGACGTAGGGGAGCTCATCATCGAAGATGCCCCTTTACTTCAAAGGTTGATCCTTGATTCTTGTTATTCACCTTCGCAAATAATTGTCGTCTCTGCGCCTAAACTGGAGGCCTTGGGTTTAATTCATGATCTTTGTGATCATTTCAAGATGGTGTTTGGCTCCACAGTTATCCAGGTACTGTATATTATCATCTACACTTTTGTAATCATAAGCTGCATTTTTCATTTGTGCGCATAAGTTTTATATCACGTTGGAGTACACGTTTTGTACTAATATTATGTTCTATGCTCAATGAAGACTTTGTCCATGGATAGCCTATCAGTGGTGCTGGATTCTTTCAAGATCTTATATATCATTATGAATACTTTTGATCTGAACAAGATTATTGGCTTGTTGCGATGCTTTCCATGTCTGGAGAAGTTGTATATAAAGGTGATGATTTCATGCACATTGGAAGCCCATGTATAGTGTGCTAGAATTAACCATTCAATTGTTGCTCTTTCGACATACTCTTTTTTTAGACCTTAACTATTTTCAATCTTCATGTCTATTTAGGCAGCAGGACGGGGTACAAAAGGTATAACCAATCAATGGCATCATAAGCACAGGGATTTTCTCAGTTCTCATGACATTCGTTTGAAGACAATAACGCTGGAAGGATATGTAGCCAACCGCGCAAACACTAGATTTGCCCTTTTCAATCTGGGTTTTGTCTAAACCTGATGAACAATTCACCCTCGTGCTTTTGTACAGTTTGTAAGTTGGAGTTAGATGTTGTTGCCCTTTTCAACTCGGATGTAGCTGTCATATTTTCTTTGAAACAAGGCAAATGGCTTGCCATTTCTTTAATTAAGAGAGAAATATTGTAACAAAATCCAACCAAGGGAAATAACATCACTCTCGCCGACTCCTTGAGCTCATTGTGCATTACAGAACCCAAGTGCTTAGCGCCCGCCAACAGCCGCAAACTTATTTTGAGCTAGCACACCAAATGGGCTATAATTCCTAATAAGAAAGGCTGCATCGCCGTGACAGATTTGGATTATGACATTTGGGACCCACAAGGAAAAAGCCTATCCAAGGTGGTGTCGACTTAGTCAACAAACGATTCTGCCTGCCAGCCGTTGGATTGACATCCAACATCTGTCGTGTTTCTTCTATCTCTTGTCTTCTTCCTCCACACGCCCAAACGAAACCATGCCACCGGTCCCGCCTGCTCCCGCCTCCCACGGCTGGCTGCGCCCCCGCCCACGCATTGCCGCCCCACCGTACCCTCAAATGTTGGCCAGTCCATTCCTCCACTCCCCCACACGTCCTGTTAGTCTCCGGCGACGTCAGCCCCAACCCGCACCCGCACCCAGACCAGTCAACCCTCGTACTCCCTCTACTTGCGAGTCTGCGACTACAGTGCCGCATCTTCCACGACTCCTATTCGTTCCCGTCCGAGGCCTCGCCGTCGTCCTCCGCCTTGGTTCGCTCGCCGCGGCGCCACCGTCTGGTGTTGTCAACATGGTCAACAACCGAGAGGAATCAGGAGATGACTATACGTGGAGAGGATGACAGTAGGGACCCACGAGGGTCATTGCAGTACGCAAGCAAGTGCCTCCTTATTATAAGCCAAAAAAATGCTTCCTCCTAATGGTTTGACATCTAGGTCCCACGCCATTGTCAACGTAGTCAATAAGGGAGAGAATTGCCCAACGAGCGGCTGACACCAGGGACCCAGCAGCTCGCGCAGTTGTTTTTTTGTTTTTGAAATGGAGCAGGGTATCAACTGGGCTGTGCGGGGGTTGTAGCCCGTCTAGCCAGGCTTTTATTTTCTATTTACCACATGACCAGCCCTGTTTTTTTTTCTCTTTCTGAAAATGGCTAGCCCAGTTCTATTTTTTTTGCAGAATACCCAACCGAGGCTTACTTGCTTTTCTCAGCCCTGCTGGGCTGCAAATCTTTCAAGACGAGGAGGGATGTATACCGGGCTTCCCCAAAAAATGGACTATAAGTAGTAAGAAATGGGCTGTAAATTTTAAAAACAACACAGCAAACCGACAATTAGTTTGAAATTACGTTTTTTTAAGGATTTCGATATTTTAAATTTCATTGATTTTTTTGCTGTGAAAATTTCGTAGGATTTTAAATTAAAATAATTTTATTTTTCAAATTAGTTTGAATCTGACTCGAAATTTCGGGATTAAAAACAGTTCGGACCCCACCGAAATATGCAAAAATTCATTGATTTTTTTAACCGTGGCCAGAATATGGGCTCTAATGCTAACAAAAAGAACATGGGATTCAAAAAAGTCCTTAAGAATTAGCAAATGGGCTGTAAATTATTTAAAAAACTAGCTGAGTGGCCCGCTCTAATGCGCGGGCATCATTCTAGTAGTGTATTTATTTTATATTCTAAATTATTGTATGTAGTAGTTCGGAAATTTTACTTGTTGAAATGTGATTTTACTTAAGTACAATCATAAAATATTATTGTTGAACCATCTTTGGAATGATGGATTTTTAGTACTCCATCCGTTCCAAAATAATTGAAGTTCTAGGTTTTCTCTAAGTCAAACTTCATTAAGTTTGACCAAGTTTATACAAAAAATATATATGAACAACTAAAGCACTAAATTATCTTCATTTGGTTCTTAATGATATATATTTTCATATTTATATATTTGATGTTGTTCTTTGCGGACTTTTTTATAGACTTGGTCAAACTTTAAAAAGTTTGAAATAGGAGAATCCTAGAAGTTCAATTGTTTTGGAATGTAGGGAGTATTTTGTTGTTATTGGTGCTCTTTAAATATATAATTTGGACCTATGAAATGTCTTTGAATAGCTTTTCTTGAGTTTAATTCTATGGGTTCTTGGAGAGTGATTAAGCATCATGGGTTCTGTTAAATCATTTTGTTATATATAGTCATGTGATCTAAAGGAGCACTATATATTTTATAAGCATATGCTTTAGAATATATAGCCTCTAAGGTTTTAATCACTGTATATACATAACCATCATCCATTCTACACTATAACCATTCTTACGAAACAGAAAGCTAGATCGTATATAAACATCATCACATAGTAAACTCCAAAATTTAATAGTATGCACTTGAAAGCAATAGATTCCGGTGAAAAAATTCTACTAAAAATCCTATCTAAATGGATTATAATTCATGGACCTGGTAATATCGGGTGCAATCACTTACTGTTATCTCTCACAATGTTTGTAGTTGATATTAAAATGTTAACTATTGTATCACTTCCCTTTTAAATAACGCATAGTCCTTTATACCCTAACATATATTTCTGTCTTTACATGTCTCCCATGTGTCTAATCCTTGGGTCAGATTTGTAAAACCCTATTGTGTGCAGCAGGCATGCATGTTCCAACACCTTCGGCGCTCGGTACAACATATGATGATGTTGTTTTGATGGCATGCATTCTCCAGATATACAGAAACCACTGTGGTCAGGTCGGATGGTCGTAGTACCTTTTTTGTGTGGTGGTGGGGTGGGGTGGGGGTTGTAGAATGTTGACATGTACACCTGACACAATTTTCACGTTAAGATATTTGAGTTTAGAGTATACCAATTTTTGTTTTGAGAAAAGGGTCCAGTAAATTTAGTGTGCGCAAGCAACATCATAAAGTTTGTCACTTATTTTTTGATGTTTATATAAAAAATAGCACATACATTCTAAAAAATGGTAAGATTTGCTGATTCTTTAATTGATAATTGTTATTACTAACAATAGTGTTTTCTCTTTCTTATACAGAAACAAACTAACTCTAGAAAATATGGTAGATTTCACGTAGGTAAGTTTTAGCAAGTCGAGATTAAAATATCTTGAAAATTGTTTGTTTATATTAACCTACCTATATATCTTTTACTTTGGAAATTTACAATTAAGTTAGGCTGTAGCTGTTGGCATAGAATGTTCTCCAATGTAATTGTATTTGGGTCAAGTTTCTACTCTAACGGCGTCTACTATTTACTGGTTTATCTTTATTTACTTATAGGGTACTGATTGATCTTTAAATATGAGATATATCCGGTTTAAATTTTCAGAATAACTTGATATATTTCCTTTTCAAGATGATATTAGTATTAGCTATATATGTATTTGTGACCAGAACTATTGTATTTGTATCAACATTCTGCTGTTTTCATGTCTTACTTCCGCATTGAAATAATTATATATAACTATTCACATCTTTTCTATATTTTCCTCCCATAACATGTACCACGATTCTAAATAATTTTGGTATTCTTAGTATTTCGAATTACAGATTAACCTGCAACTACTTCGAGCTGATGTAGCTTGATGTCCCATTTTGTATGCCGGACCGGTTCAATTACAAAATGTTTGCCTTGCATTGCACTAAAGGGAATCAAAGAAAACGGGATGAGTCAGAGGAAGCTGGACAGGGGGGATACCCACCGACCAATATAATTTTGAGCTTGCCACATCTGGAGGTGCCGCCTTTGTTTGTCTGGTCCTTTCACTCACCGATGGAAGAGCGGTTGCAGCTGTCCATAGAGAACATGACCTGAGGAATCGCGTGCAACAGCCAAACGGGACCAAAGGTACTGATCGAGACAATGCGCGCCAGTGTTTTTTCATGCGTCAATGTACTCGCTCCTTTCTTTTTACTCTACGTGGTAGGTTTGTCTGAAGTCAAATATTTCGCGGTTTGACCAAGTTTATATAAAAAATATAAACATTCCAAATTCAAAAACAACATTATTAGATGCATAATGAAATATATTTTTATATTATTATTATTATTATTTTGAGGGGATATATTATAATTATTTGGCAATGTAGATGTTGATATTATTATTATAAATTTGGTCAAACTTTTACAAAGTTGGCCAGAGAAAAATGTAATACGCGGAGTAATGTCAAGTGAAAAATGCATGCATGCATGTAGTAAGGAATCGACTCATGTCTTACGTTGCTTTATTTTATTTTATTTTTATGAAATGTGTAGTCCATGCATATAGGAAGGAATCAAGTCACGTCTGCTTTTTAATTTTGATGGAACGTGTAGTCCATGCATATAGCAAGGAATCAACCCAAGTCACCTAGCTTCTTTTACAACAACATAGCTTTTTTATTATAATGGCAATGGTGGGTAATTTTACACTTAAAGATTTATCTAATGTCTATTGATTTAAATAGGGAAGATGGCCCGTGTAACTATAACGATACAGGGCCGGAGGACCCGATCGGAGCAATGCATGTTATGCTTCTTTCCATGCTTCCATATATCAAGAGAAGAATGCATAAATGCATATAGAACGGCATGAGCGGACTTAAAGATTTTTTTTTTCAGCATGGGGGCGTCAGAGCATGTTTTCTGAAATCACTCAAAAATGATTCTTAAAAGTTTCAAAAAAAGTTGTTTTTTTTACAAAAATATATATGCATGTGCTCTAAGTATCTGTTGATTTTCGTTCAAAATATGTTGTGGTATACGCTGCGCAAAAATATATATGCATGTGCTCTAAGTATCTTTTGATTTTCATTCAAAACATGTTGTGATATACGCTGCACAAAAATATATATGCATGTGCTCTAAGTATCTGTAGATTTTCGTTCAAAATTTTGGCCCAAACTCAGCAGAATATTTGTCTTTTTTTATCTCTTACATGCAAGCGCGTATATTGATGAAATTTTGCACAGCTATACTACTATTATATATATGCACATACAAAAAAAAGATGAGATTTATCCATACTGTAAAAGTAAGTTTGTTTGAACTTTAGAAAGGGGTCATAGTGCCCATGCTCCAAAGTTATTTTTCGTGAGCCCACGTCCTATTCTAGTGTTGTTTTTAATATAATAAGGCAGTTTATTTAAAAAAAATTACATGCGTCCCTGTAAGTGAAGAATGCATCCATCCAAAAACAGAAGGCATCAGCCTACGAGATGCTAGATTTGTTTTCGAGGGAAGTCCTACCCTAAGGCATGCGTGCATATAGAAAGGAATCAGCCCACGTAGTCTTAGATTTTTCTTTTGGAGGATGCTAATGCACGCGTGCGTACAGAGGAAACAGCCTACGTCATGATAGGTCTTTTTAAGCAAACTCCTACGCCAGTTTTTTTTTTGAGGAAGCCAGATTTGTTCTTTTATTAAAGGCAATGTGAAGGAAACATTTGTTGTCATATAGACAACGTTGGGTATGAAACGTTTTTTGTCATAATGGCAATGGTGGGTAATTTTTTCCACGTAAAACACATCTAATGGCTATAATTTTTTAGTGTACTAAATAAATGGTCGGATGTTTCTGATTTTTCTGCAATTTTCTTGCATATTTCTCTTTTTTCTGATGACCCCGTCAAGCACTTTTTATATATAATAATAGATGACAAATCGGCTGTTTGCCACAGATTTGAAGGCTGGCTTGTGGGCCTACTATGTTGACGCGTACGCAGGGCTTTGCGAACTTAGTCAACAAATGATTCTAGCGGCAGTGACCGTTGGATAACATCCAACGGTCGTGCTGCTTCTTCAATCTCTGATCTTCTTGCTCCAGCCGCCCAAACCAGCGCCAGCGGGACCGCCTGCTCCCGCCTCCCGTGGTCGGCTATGCTACCGCGCAGGCCTCACCACCCCTCCTACTCGCACCGCTAGCCAGGCCATCCCTCTACTCACCCACACCTCCTGTTATTCTCCGGCGACGGCAGCCTCACACCGCAGCCGAACCAGTCAACCCTCGTACTCACCTCAGCGTGGGCATCCACTGCTATGTCTTCGTCTGCTCCGGGTCGTTCCCTTCCTGGGCCTCGCCGTCGTCCACCGCGTTGGTGCTCTCGGCGCGGCGTGGTCAACAAACGACAGCCATCGGAAGAGGGATGTACATGGAGAGGCTGACAGTAGGGACCCACATGGTGCATGGCCGCACGCAAGCAAGTGCCTCCTTATTATGCGAAAAAATGATTCCTCCCCCTGACAGCTGGGATCCACCAGCTCTATCTTCGCACGGAAGGAAGTGTCTCCTTATTACGCAAAAAAATGATTCCTCCTCTTGACAGCTGGGACCCACCGGATTTGGAGGCTGACTTGTGGGACTACTAGGTTGACGCGTACGCAGGGCTTTGTCAACTTAGTAAACAAACGATTCTAGCAGCAGTGACCGTTGGATGTTAATCCAACAACCATGTTGCTTCTTCAATCTCTGATCTTCTTACTCCAGCCGCCCAAACCAGCGCCGGCGGGACCGCCTGCTCCTGCCTCTCGTGGCCGGCTATGCTGCCGCGCAGGCCTCACCGCCCCACCCTACTCCCACCGTTGGCCAGGCCTTCCCTCTACTCACCCACACCTCCTGTTATTCTCCGGCGACGGCAGCTTCACACCGCAGCCGAGCTAGTAAACCCTCGTATTCCCCTCCGCGTGGGCATCCACTGCCGAGTCTTCCCCGGCTCCGGGTCATTCCCTTCCTAGGCCTCGCCGTTGTCCACCGCCTTGGTGCTCTCGGCACGGCGTGGTAAACGTGGTCAATGAACGATAGCCATCAGAAGAGGACTGTACGTGGACAGGCTGACAGCTGGGACCCACGAGGTCCATGGTCGCATGCAAGGAACTGCCTCCTTATTATGTGGAAGAAAAATGATTCCACTCCCTAACAGCTGGGACCCACCAGCTACATCTTTGCATGCAAGGAAGCTCCTCCTTATTACATGAAAAAAAAATGCTCCCTCCTAATGGTTTGTTGACATCTGGGACCTACGACATTGTCAGCGTAGTCAATAAACGAGAGAATTGCACATGGAGCGGTTGACACGTGGGACACAGTTGCTCATGCAGTTTTGTTGTTGTTGTTGAGACGGAGTAGGTTATCAACTGGGCTGTGCGGTGTCTGTGGCCCGTCTAGCCCAGGCTTTTATTTTATGTTTACAACATGACGAGCCCAGCTGTTTTTTTTCTCGGTGAAACTGACTAGCCCACCTCTTTTTTCGTAGAATAGCGTACACAGGCCGATTTCTTTTTTTCCGTCCAGCTGGACTGCAAATCTTTCAAGACGACGAGGGATACATTCGGCCTGCCCAGACAAAAAGGGCTATAAATCTTATAAGTAATATGAAATGGCCTGTATATGTATAAAAACAAAGAAAATGGGCAATTAATTTGAAATTGCGGATTTTCTTTTATTTTTTGATATTTCGATTTTCATTGGATTTTAACATAATTTAAATATATTTTAAATTTAGTTTTTATCGGGCTCAAAATTTCGGGATTAGAAATAGTTCGACAATTTCAATGAAATATCGCTAAATTTTTTAATCCTGTCCTTGCGAGAAAATGGTAAGGTATTCTAAAAATATAATATGGGCTGCAATAAATTATGTAATAATTAGCAAATGGTCTGTAAATTTAGGAAAATAGCAAATGGGCTATATATGCTGTCCGCCACCGATGTTATGCTGACTTGTGGGCCTACTAAGTTGACGCGTATGCAAGGCTTTCAACTTATAGTCAACAAACGATTCTTGTAGCGGTGAACATTGGATGCTAATCAAACGGTCATGCAACTTCTTCAATCTCTGATCTTCTTGCTCCAGCTGCCCAAACCAGCGCTTGCGGGAGTGCCTGCTCCTGCCTCCCGTGGCCGGCTGTGCTGCCGCGCAGGCCTCAACGCCCCACCCTACTCCCACCGTTGGCCAGGCCTTCCCTCTACTCACTTACATCCCCTGTTATTCTCCGACGATGGCAGCCTCACACCGCAGCCGAACCAGTCAACCATCGTACTCCCATCCGCGTGGGCATCCACTGCCGCGTCTTCCCCGGCTCCGTGTTGTTCCCTTTTGAGGCCTCGCCATCATCCACCGACTTGGTGCTCTCGGCACGGCGTAGTCAATGTGGCCAATGAACCACTACTGCAGGCGACCGCTAACGCGACACATGAATCAGAGACCCCGCGGCCAAACTATGTGCGATGCATGAATCACAAACAGTGTCATAATAAAACCGTCGCCAATAAGACGAACTGTTTGCGATGTCGGAGACATCAAGCACGATTTAGATTAGAGACGCGTGTGTGATACGTGGCATACAGTTGATCCATATGAACTGTTTGCGATAAGCCAGAACAACAAACACGGTCAGCCAGTTCGAGGTGTGTGCGATACACGGCATACAGTTCACTCGGATGAACTGTTTGTGATTACCCAACACCACAGAAACGGTCAGGCAGATCAAGGTGTGTGCGATATAAGGCATGCGGTTCACTCGGATGAACTGTTTGCGATTACCCAACACAACAGAAACAGTTCAACTTAACAAGATGTGTGTGATACGAGGCAAACAGGTCAGTAATTAGAAATGTGTGGGAAGACCGATAAGAACACAGATGATTCCTGCTAATAATCCATGTGTGTTGTGGGCAAATGCTTGCTGGTAAACAATTGTCAGCGATTGATGAAATCATCACCGACGGGTTCCGTAGTTTAATACGTGTGTGATGTGATTTGCTCAGTCTGCACAACATCTACGCTCTCTGTCTACAGAACAACAACATATATACTTATAAGGACATGATTGCATAACCAAATTAAACATTCAATTACATAACTGACTACACACATAACATTTGCACACACCAAAGTAAACAATTACATGCATAATAAACAAGGATAAACGATCATATCTAATCATCATCTACTTCTTCTTGTGATGCTTGCCGCTGCTGCTCTGCTGGTGGGTCGATCCCTCATCGTCTACAGGAAGGAGGCACTCCCTCATGTCGACGATCCGCCTGTGCATCTCGTAGCATGTGTACACATTCTTGGCTACAAACTTGAGGTGAGGTTCATCCAGTCTCCGCACCCAGGCACCGTACCAGGATCCAGGATTTCTCTTGGAACCTTCCTTCATGTTTTCATAGAAGGGGTCGATGATGGCCGCGGCGAGTTCAACCAGGGAGTCCTTCTTCGTGCTGCCCCAGACCCTGTAGTGGCCACGGATGTCGACAAGCTTCGGGCAGGCCAAGCCCAAAATCTGGAGCGCTTTTACATCGTCGACGGTCTGCACCATAGCGAACTTATAGTTGGGGCTCTTGACAAACCTGGCGAAACACTCGCAAGGCCTTGTGGCTTGGCAGTAGTGGTCGACGAGGACGTTATGGCCCACGCACAATTGGGCGATGGCAACCGCCTGATCAACCCCGGGACGACCGGCGGTGTACTGGAGGTCGAAGTCGACCACTTTGTACTTGTCGTCCTTAGCGAGCAACTGCTCCATGGTGTTGATGGAGTCCTCCACCACGGCCGGGTCGATGGTGTACACCACCGTGAGTTCCTTCCCCCTCACGTGGGTGTCCACACGATGCACGCCGAACTCCATTGGAGCGCCGCTGGATATCCTCTCTCTATGTGCCGTCGTGGGTGTGCTTGTTGTGTTGTGGGGCGCGATCGAAAGGTTGAAGATACTAAGGTTATAATGGCCGTGGGAATAAATGGGGAGGCCGAACGGCCTGGAGTATCGGCGCGCACGGATGGCAGTTGTTGCAGCGCGTAACTGCATCATGCCGCACGTATTAAGTGCATCGTGGTGACACGCGCGGACGCAACCTCATTTATATGGTGCCCAAAACGTGATCGTGCGCCGGCCCCAACCGCTGAAAGAGCGAGCCGTGGCCGCCTCAACGTCGAGCAGAGCGCGCGAAGGGATGCGAGCAGAGCACGCCGCGGCCGCCTCAACAGCGAGCAATCACCTGCGTATAGCAGTTCTGGTCAACCGTCTGGCACGCGTGGGAGGCGAGACGGCCCATCCATCGGACACGCTGACGATATCTGGACTGTCCAAGCCATATATTGTCAAACCAAATGCACAGAGAGGCCACTGGATGGAAGTACTACGGCATGGACAAGGGCTGCCAGGCCAGGGTGCACCACGTGCGCCAGTGCACGCGGTGAACACGCGTCTGGCCGGCCTAGCACGCACTCTGCGCACTGACCGTGCTCGGTCGCGTCGGCCAGGCCAGCTGCATGTGGCTGTCCCCGGTTGTCTGCTGGTGCCGACGTCGCTGCCACCGTTCGCGCGCCCCCTCTCCAGCACCTTCCCCCTCCGTCAGCGCCCTCGCCGGACACGGCCAACCGCCGCCACTAGCTGCACTGTGCGGGCACTGTGGCCGCACTGGCTGGCGTCTTCCCAGCCGCTCCGTGCCAATGCCATTAAAGCCCTGCCTCTCTCGTCACCTTCCCACGCGGCCTGGCCGCCAGCGTGATGCCAGCTCAACACGGGACGCCGGCCGTTTCCCCGTGGCGGGATCCGGCTCGGGCATCGCTGCCTGGCTATAAAAGCCAGCCCCGAGCCTCCCTCTCCTCATCACTCGCCCTCCCCACCTCTGAATCGTCACCCTGCACCCAGCAGCAGAGCCGGGGAGCCCTCCTTCCCCATCTCCGGCGAGGAGCTCCGCCGCTCTGCCCCTGCTCCGCCAGCTCGTGGCACTCTACTGGTCCTCCCCTGCCCCTCCTCTGCCCGAGTCGTCACCGGAATCGCCGACCCCGCCGACCACCGTAGCTCGCCACCGCCTGAGAGGAAGGGGCCAACGCCGTCCGGCCACCTTCCGATGAGCTACGGGTACGAGGGTTCTCGTCATCGTCCGCCCAATCCATCCCGACCATCTCCCAGCTCCGTCGTGGCCTCTACGCCGGTGAGCATCGCCGGTGAGCCCCGCCGTTCTCTGTTCCCTGCCTCTCTCTATTTAAAACTGACAGGGGGCCCCACCTGTCAGCGACTCCCCATGTGCCCGAAGCGGTACGCAAGTGGACGCGTAATCTGGTTTTACGCCTTCGACGTGGCCGCTTCTGTGTTTTCTGATTTTTCTGTTTAAATTCAATTTAATCCAGAAATTTGACTCAACTTTGACTAGCAATATCTTTTAAACCATAAGTCCAAATGAGTTCATTCTTTTTGCATTATTTTTGTTATGAGCTCCTCTATTTTCTGGAATATTTTGGTATTTTTCTCTGCTGTCTAGAATTTCTGGACAGAGGAAAATGCTCTATGTGATATTTACAAATGTTTTCAAAAATGTTTTTAGAGTGTTTTGAGCAGTAGGTGAAGGCTAGGAGTACCTCCACACTCTCTTGGTGCAAGGGAAGCCACAACTCTCATTTGCATAATTGCATTGCAATGCCTTGGTTTAAACAACTATTTAAGTTAAAATTTGAATTATTCATAAATAGTTTATTCATGCAACACTTGGAGAAATTCTTGATATGTTACTGTAATGTTGATGATCGGATTGTTATTGACTAGTAGTCTATAAGTTTAATGATGCCAAGATGCTGTTGGATTGCGAGATTACCGTCTATGATTACTTTGTGATTCCGTCCTGTATTTCGTCTATGGAATCAGTAGCAGTAACTTGACCATGTTACTCATTGGATTACTAGTTGGCTATTGTTATAGCCTGGATCACTATAATAGCGGTGTATCAGTTATGACAAAGAAGTTGCTTGGGGATAACTTCCTTCATTCATTGATCAAGTGCCGCTAAACCGAGCTTTCCAGTGCAGCCACATCTGCCGGAATGGGACGGCCTTAACTTGGTCTAACTTTGTGCTCTTTTATCGGTACCACCATAGAGGGAAGGTTATGCGTGCGTGCTACACTGATCAGGTAGACGGTGATAATCTTGTGAGCACGGTTTGGTTATTGAGCTCAGGTCCCCATTTGGGACAGTTTAGTTTGGCCACGATGGTGGCAGGTGTTAGAAGTGACACAGGGGCCACCCAGGGCATGACCTCAGATAGGACGTGTCGGTGGTACGATAGAAGGGACACGGGTTAGGAAAGTTTCATTGGACGAATGTCCATGGTGTGGGAAAAGTGCACAACCTCTGCGGAGTGTAAGAATTTATTCGAATAGCCGCGTCCATGGTATTGGACATAGTTCGTACTAAGTCACACTGTCTGATCAACACCAATGATAGAATGACTTGTTAATGATGGAAGAACTTGTCTTGGTATAGTGGGGTAACCGCTTGGCAGAAGGTCGATAATCTTGGAGATGATCTCGAGATTGATTGTTGAATAATTTTGAGGTGACCATGAGCTGGTCACGAGAATAGATGGTTCGTCTGAATAGCCAAGAGTAAGGCGATCTCTGTGATCTTAGCAATGGTGGCTATTGCGGACCATTCAGAGATAACATGTTTATTATTTTCTTCCACCCCTTTTTAATGACAACTAATCCTGATATAATCATAATTGCTATGATGTTGCTTTGCCTTGATGCTTTTGTTTGTTGTGAGCTTGCGAGTACATTCAAAGTATTCACCTAGCGTGTCATGCCAGTTTGCAGGTGCTGCCATGTTTGCATAGCCTGAGGCTTTCGAGTTGCGAGCTAGGCGTGTCCCAGCCAGAGTCTCTGCGGAGTGGAGTCCATCACCGTCGTTGTTATTCCACTGCTAGAAGTTGTTCCGCTGCTAGCATAGAGCCACCCTTACGGGTATAGTATTACTGCGTCGATGCAATCTTTTGTAATACCCCAAACCCTGTACCCCCAATTATTTGTAATAAAGAGATGATTTGTTCTATGCCAAGCAGTGTCGTTTTCCAGAAGACTTGATCTCTGGGCTAGAATACCGGGTGTTCCGGTTCCTCTGAGCCGGGGTGCCACAAGGTTTGGTATCAGAGCAGGTCTGGCAATAGGACACCCTAGCTATGCTGGACGTTAGAAAGCCGCTAGTCTATAGCCCAGCTTGCTTGTGTGATGCATTTGATTGCTGCACTTGTTTGTCGCATCGCATGCATATAGATTTGGCTCACTAACCAGTTAATTTTATAGACGGCATCCATTCCGATTGATTACGACTCAGCTCCCGCACCACTCAGTTTCGCATCCCTGCTTCGTGATGTTTGGCGTCTTCTCTATCCCAGAGGAGAGATAGCAAGGTACCGAGTGTTCCAGACCCCGCTTGCAGGACTGGTGCTTGAGTATCATGCCAATGTCCTCCTGTCAGTCGCCCTGCCCATGGGGCAACGCACCTATAGTCTCCTTGGTGGTTATGCCTCTACACCAGAACACGCTATCCAACTTGCCGCCCTAGCAGGCCTTATTGTTCTTCGTCATCAGGAGAGCACGATGCAAGAGAATCGTGCCTTCCACTAGTATCCCACTATGGCTACCACTCCCAAACGGGTTAGATTTCCTCCTGTTCGCTCAGATGACGACGCAGCTGTAGCATACATGTCCCGTTACATGATCGCAGAGTACGTCCTCATCGTTGAACTGGTCAGAGATGCAACCCGTGCCAGAAGAGCGCTTGGTATGGCTTTAGCTCCGTCAACCCCTCCGCCAGCTCCTTCGCTCTCCAGTAACCCGCCACCCGATCATAGTACTTAAGCACCTGTGAGGTTCAGGCCGCATAAGTTGTAGTAGTACCGAATGTTGTAAATTGTCCTGAGTAGCAATAAAGTGTGGTTTTTAAGCTTGGTGCATGTCCTTGAGCAGTTTTCATTTGCCTTTTCATTTGGCTCCTCGGTGTCACAATACTTTTCCCTATGGAAGTTGCTCATCGACAGCCATCAGACTCAAGGAATCAATGAGGGTTTCAAATACTTAGGAGCTCAGCTGAACATTATGACCACTTTAGGAATATCTGGTTTGAATGCAAATATCCTAGATTGGCCATCAGCATCAAGTCTGCCTCAGGGTGTAACCATTACAACCGTAAGGAACCAGCAGGAAGATAATTTGGGTGCAAGACCAACCAGGTTAAAGGTATGGGTAGTATACGAAGTTTGGTTCTGCTTGAGTAAAATATGAAACAGGTTATACCCGGAAGCAAACAAGAATGTGCCATGTATCCAGTGCTCGGCAAGAAGGATAGCCAGACAAATTCATTCCGTACAAGCAATCAACCACAGGAGTTGTGAATGAATGGCAGCATAGCACAACGAGAAACTTCTGGGTAAGCAACCCAGTCTTCCTTCGCACGCTACTAGAGAAGCTTACGATGCAAGGCTCCTCAAATCTTCCCCAGTACGATATGTGGATAGCTTCCAGCATAATATACTTTGTCTTCTTCAGTAAGCTACCGCGGAAAACTTCCGGCATAATGCACCGAATCTTCCCCAGTAAGCAACCAGGAGGAGAAGCTTCTGAGGTACGGTACCCAGTCTTCTTCAGCACGCTATCCCGGCAAAAGCTTCAAGCGTAAGCTATTCAGTCTTCCTCAGCACGATACTCTTGACGGCTTCCCACACAAGCTATCCAATTTTCGTCAGTATAGCACTACAAACAGTTGGCAACATTGGTACAAGCAAATACACAGTGTGTTAGCAGTGCATCTCCAGAGTCAAGCCCACAACCGTTTGGTCAGAAAACTGAGCTAGTCAGGACACAAGTGTTTGCCTCGGGAATAAGAGGTTCAGCTGCACATACTTACATATAGATTGTGGGCATGCTGCCCAGGTCACGCAAGTCACTCATACGAGGTGCAACTATATTCAAGCAGGTCTACCGAAGGAAGGTGAGAATCCAACATCTACATAAGTCATGCAAGAGGAAGAAAGTTGGTATACACCTCAATATGTTGCAAGGACTAATAAGCTACGAGGTAAAGACAATTTGGGACACCAATCCTGGCAGTAGTTGTCAAGACTAGTCTCTTCATACCTACGACCCTGGTATATGATCCTTACGAGCCCTTGCTTACCTTTTCTGGTAGCAGCACCACGCCCGTGTTCTGAGCTGCTTTCGGCCGTCCGGGGTGGATGCCGACTTTATATTTCTCTTTTCAACAACTGGCCCGTGTTCTGAGCTGCTTTTCGGCCGTCTCGGGTAGCTGTTGAGTTTCTTTTTGCAGGAGTGACCCCATGCTCTGAGCTGCTTTTTGGCCGTCTTAGGGAACTGCTACACTCTTCTTATCAACACGGTTTCATGCACTGAGCTGCTTTTCAACCGTCTTGAGCCGAGGTTGAGTTATTTCAGTAATGTCCCAGATCTGAGTTGTAAAGACCATGCTGGTGGCTACTGATTTATCTGCCGATTTCATACAAGGGTTCGGATGATCATTGTCCTACAGTTAGAACTGGTGAGATGATGGACTTGCCATTTAAAGATTGTTGCACTAGGGTAAAGATAAAGTATGCTTGCCGGGATATTGCACCCAACAGCACCTATGGTCATGTGAAGAGTTAAGGATATATATATATATATATGACCATGTTCTTCCGGCAAAGGATTCAGGGAAGAGAACAATAGCGAAGAGCAAGACCGACAATACGGGTGTAATGATCACTACAGGAACAACATGGTATGGATACCCAAGATAGGCTGATTCCATATCAACCATCAGTAAAATACACCCAAGTGGTCTACTCTGTTCTGTAAGGGCCTCATATTAACGATGAGTACTCGAAATGCTGAGCAACAGTCTCGGGTCATTCGCTCCCACCTAGGATACCTTGTCATGAACAAGGTTCTTCCTCCAGTATCATCATCAGAATCTACTGTTATAAGGTATTACTCTCTCATATTGGTCATGACGAGTGACAATCGAATCATCGGTACGGATTTGAGACAAAGAGGTCAGCCCAGATGATTCAGACTTCCTACAAGTAGTCAGACCCGCCAAGGGAACTATTGGGATTCTCAACATTGTAACCCGATGCAATGGTTAAATGGTTGTGTCCACCAAGAGGATTTGTTCATAACCCCATTGAATACTGTCGGTGCTGGATGGGAGAATGACACGTCCATCAAAAATCATTCCCGGAACCGTGTGAAAGATCACATATTCCAGTCATGATAAGATAGCAGCTAAGCCAGCGGACATAAGGGGATTTGGAGCCAGTATGAGATGAACATATGAGGGAAGACCTGCCAAAATGTTGGATACGGTAAAGCGAACCACCCCAGAGCAAGACAGTCAGGTCATATGAGATTCAACGGGAACATTATATAAAGGAAAAGGATACCCGAGTTGGAACCAGTTTTCTTAAATCAGAGTATTCATACTTGTTCCCTGAGCAACCAAATCTCGAGGACGAGATTTATCCTAAGGGGGGCAGGTTTGTGACACCCTGGTTTTCCCAACTTTTCTTTTCAAAACCCATTTGAAGTTTTATTTGGAATTTGGTTGGATTTTAATTTGAATGGCTCTATGGACTTAAAACTTGGGAATATTTTTACTTTGCTATTCCAAGTGAATCAAAGCCTTCAAAACTTCTGCCAAGTCATGTCATTTCCATTCTGGCCCAATCTCAATTTTTATTCCAATTTAATATTCCTTTTTTCTGCTAAAGGAATAACCCCTTGTGCTCTAGGTTGTGAAGCAACCTATATTTCTGTCTTCTCAAAAATTCCAAGAAAATTCTCATAAATTCTTTGGACCATGTGAACCTTGGATATGTGAAAATATTCAAGATTTCTTTCTTATGATGAGCACACCATCCAATCTTTGTTTTTGGTCACAATTTTAGTTTGTGAAGCAACTATATTTTATATTGCTCCAAAAATTCTGAAATTAATCCAGGCCTCAGATATCACTATATCCTTGGAGCATGCCAAAATTCATATCATTTTGTCTAGCCATTTTCTCCACAAAATTCTCCCAAGTTTATGTCCAGAGAGGAGCATTGTGAAGGAAGTACCATTTACACTTACCCAAATGGTATGAAATTTTTATAGCATCTTGCTACCAACAAATAACCCACAAATACCAAGTTTCAACTCAAGGAGCCCATCCATGTGAGTGCATGATCTTCAACAAGTTTCTGGACCAGAGATGCAGTTGTGAAGCAACTGTATTCAAAACTTGTCCATTTGGTTTGGAATTTTTCCAGCATGGGCACCTTCCTACTACACTTCAGTGTGACAAACTTTCCCTCTCAAACCCCTAGCCATTTTTCCCTAGCATCCTGCCCAAGTTTCTATCCAGAAACTTGTCTGGAAGCAGGCCAGCTGTCCAAGCCATATCTTGTAAAACCAAATGCACAGAGAGGCCACTGGATGGAAGGACTACCGTGGGGACAAGGGCTGCCAGGCCAGGGCGCACCGCGTGCGCCAGTGCACGCTATGACCACGCGTCTGGCCAGCCAAGCACGCGCTCTGCGCACTGACCGTGCTCGGTCGCTTCGGCCAGGCCAGCTGTGGCTGTCCCCGGTTGTCTGCTGGTGCCGACGTCGCCGCCACCGTTCACGTGCCCCCTCTCCAGCACCTTCCCCCTACGATAGCGCCCTCGCCGGACACGGCCAACCGCCGCCACGCGCTGCACAATGCGGGCACTGTGGCCGTGCTGGCTGGCGTCTTCCCAGCCGCTCCGTGCCAATGCCATTAAAGCCCTGCCTCTCTCGTCACCTCCCCACGCGGCCTGGCCACCAGTGCGACGGCCAGCTCAACACGGGACACCAGCAGTTTCCCCGTGGCAGGATCCGGCTTGGGCATTGCCGCCTGGCTATAAAAGCCAGCCCCGAGCCTCCCTCTCCTCATCACTCACCCTCCCCACCTCTCAATCGTCGCTCCGCACCCAGCAGCAGAGCTGGGGAGCCCTCCTTCCCCATCTCCGGCGAGGAGCTCCGCCGCTCTGCCCCTGCTCCGCCAGCTCGCTTCGGTGCCCCTCCTCCCCAACCAAGCCCACCCCCGAGCTTGTGGCACTCTACTGGTCCTCCCCGGCCCCTCCTCTGCCCGAGTCGTCGCCGAAATCGCCGACCCCGCTGACCACCGTTGCTCGCCGCCGCCTGAGAGGAAGGGGCCGATGCCATCCGGCCACCTTCCGGTGAGTTACGGGTACGAGGGTGCTCGTCATCATCCGCCCGATCCATCCTGACCATCTCCCAGCTCCGCCGTGGCCTCTACGCCGGTGAGCATCGCCGGTGAGCCCCGCCGTTCTCTGTTCCCTCCCTCTCTCTCTATATAAAACTGACAGTGGGCCCCACCTGTCAGTGACTCCCCACGCGCACGAAGCGGTACGCAAGTGGAGGCGTAATCTGGTTTTACGCCTTCGACGTGGCCGCTTCTGGGTTTTCTGATTTTTCTGTTTAAATTCAATTTAATCCAGAAATTTGACTCAACTTTGACCAGCAATATCTTTTAAACCATAAGTCCAAATGAGTTCATTCTTTTTGCATTATTTTTCTTATGAGCTCCTCTATTTTCTGGAAAATTTTGATATTTTTCTCTACTGTCTAGAATTTCTGGACAGAGGAAAATGCTCTATGTGATATTTACAAATGTTTTCAAAAATGTTTTTCAGAGTATTTTGAGCAGTAGGTGAAGGCTAGGAGTACTTCCACACTCTGTTGGTGCAAGGCAAGCAACAACTCTCATTTGCATAATTGCATTGCAATGCCATGGTTTAAACAACTATTTAAGTTAAAATTTGAATTAATCATAAATAGTTTATTCATGCAATACTTGGAGAAATTCTTGATATATGGATTGCGAGATTACCGTCTATGATTACTTTGTGATTCCGTCCGGTATTTTGTCTATGGAATTAGTAGCAGTAACTTGACCATGTTACTCATTGGATTACTAGTTGGCTATTGTTATAGCCTGGATCACTATAATACCGGTGTATCAGTTATGACAGAGAAGTTGCTTGGGGATAACTTCCTTCATTCGTTGATCAAGTGCCACTGAACCGAGCTTTCCAGTGCAGCCACATCTGCCGGAATGGGACGGCCTTAACTTGGTCTAACTTGGTGCTCTTTTATCGATACCACCATAGAGGGAAGGTTATGTGTGCGTGCTACCCTGATCAGGTAGACGGCGATAATCTTGTGAGCCCGGTTTGGTTATTGAGCTCAGTTCCCCGTTCGGGACAATTTAGTTTGGCCACGACGGTGGCAGGTGTCAGAAGTGACACAGGGGCCACCCAGGGCATGACCTCCGAGAGGACGTGTCGGTGGTATGATAGAAGGGACACGGGTTAGGCAAGTTTCGTTGGACGAATGCCCATGGTGTGGGAAAAGTGCACAACCTCTGCAGAGTGTAAGAATCTATTCGAATAGCCGCGTCCACGGTATTGGACACAGTTTGTACTAAGTCACACTGTCTGATCAACACCAATGATGGAATGACTTGTTAATGATGGAAGAACTTGTCTTGGTATAGTGGGGTAACCGCTTGGCATAAGGTCGATAATCTTGGAGATGATCTCGAGATTGATTGTTGAATGATTTTGAGGTGACCATGAGCTGGTCACGAGAATAGATGGTTCGTCTGGATAGCCAAGAGTAAGGCGATCTCTGTGATCTTAGCAATGGTGGCTATTGCGGACCGTTCAGAGATAACATGTTTATTATTTTCTTCCACCCCTTTTTAATGACAACTAATCCTGATATAATCATAATTGCTATGATGTTGCTTTGCCTTGATGCTTTTGTTTGTTGTGAGCTTGCGAGTACATTCAAAGTACTCACCTAGCGTGTCATGCCAGTTTGCAGGTGCTGCCATGTTTGCATAGCCCGAGGCTTTTGAGTTGCGTGCTAGGCGTGTCCCAGCCAGAGTCCCCGCGGAGTGGAGTCCATCACCATCGTTGTTATTCCACTGCTAGAAGTTGTTTCGCTGCTAGCATAGAGCCACCCTTACGGGTATAGTATTACCGCGTGGATGCAATCTTTTGTAATACCCCAAACCCTATACCCCCAATTATTTGTAATAAATAGCTGATTTGTTCTATGCCAAGCAGTGCCGTATTCCAGAAGACTTGATCTATGGGTTGGAATACGGGGTGTTCCGGTTCCTCTGAGCCGGGGTGCCACCGCTCTCACGGGCAGGCGAGGGCTCTCACAAGCGCACTCGCAGCGTCGGCGAACTCAACGAGATGGCGAGGCTGAAGTCCTTAGCCAGCGACGATGACATTCTCGTTGGCCTAATTAACCAGCAGGAGCTGGTCCACGGCTTGGAGAAGGTGCTCAAGATTAGTGATGCCTCGGTTGATAAGGCGACCGGCCTCGTCGTGCAACTAATGGGTGACAATGTGAAGCTCCACAAGGAGCTCGACAAGCAGAAGGAGGAGGCCGCCAGCTGGAAGAAGCTATATGAGAAGAGCAATGTCTCGCGGATGACGCTGACAGCCATCGTCCATGAACTTAGGGATGACTTGAAGAAGCTCCGCATCGAGCGTGAGCTGCAGGTGGAGGAATCCATGGCTGCTATCAAGCAAAGTCATGAGGATGTGAAGAAGGAGCTGGAAGAACTCGCCCAGCGATTGCTACTTGTGAGCTGCGTTTGTAATTCCCTGAAGAGGAAGGGAGATGCAGTACAGTAGAGACAAGAATTTCCCTCAGTTATGAAACCAAGGTTATCAATCCAACAGGAGAATCATGCAACACCTCGTTAGCAGCACGTGCACACAAAACAACAAATCCATGCACCCAACGCAAACAAGGGGTTGTCAATCCCTCGACGGTAAGTTGCAAGATTAAATTGTTTGTGATAGATAGATAGATTGAAACAAAAATACAAAATAAAATAAATAAAGAAAAAAGTGCAGCAAGTTTTTTTAGGGTTTTAGTATATGATTTAGATAGACCCGGGGGCCATAGTTTTCACTAGAGGCTTCTCTCAAGAAAATAGCATACGGTGGGTAAACAAATTACTGTTGGGCAATTGATAGAAAATCAAATAATCATGACGATATCCAAGGCAATGATCATGTATATAGGCATCACATCCGAGACAAGTAGACCGACTCTTGCCTGCATCTACTACTATTACTCCATCCATCGACCGCTATCCAGCATGCATCTAGAGTATTAAGTTCAAAAAGAATGGAGTAACACCTTAAGCAAGATGACATGATGTAGACAAAGTAAACTCATGCATGAATAAACCCCATCTTTTTACCCTTAATAGCAACGATACATACATGTCATGTCCCTTTCTGTCACTGGGATTGAGCACCGCAAGATCGAACCCATTACAAAGCACCTCTTCCCATGGCAAGATAAATCAATCTAGTTGGCCAAACCAAATCAATAGATCGGAGAAGAAATACGAAGCTATAATAATCATGCATAAAAGAGATCAGAGAAGACTCAAATAATATTCAGGGATAATCTGATCATAAACTCACAATTCATCGGATCCCAACAAACACACCGCAAAAAGTGATTACATCGGATAGAACTCCAAGAACATCGAGGAGAACATTGTATTGAAGATCAAAAAGAGAGAAGAAGCCATCTAGCTACTAACTATGGACCCAAAGGTCTGGGGTAAACTACTCATGCATCATCAGAAGGGCAGCAAGGTTGATGTAGAGCCCCCCCTCCGGCGGAGTGTCGGAAAAGGCCCCCAGATGGGATCTCTCGAGAACAGAAACTTGCGGCAGCGGAAAAAGTATTTCGTGTACTCCCCTATTGGTTTCCTGATTTTTGGGAATTTATAGTGCTGGAATTAGGTCAAACGGAGTTGAGGTGGGCCCATGAGACACCAGGGCGCGCCCTGGTGTCTCGTGGCCACCTCCTCTGGTGTCTGGTCTTCTCCCGAAGCTTCTAGTGTTGGTATTGTCCAAAAAAAAATCTCCAAAAAGTTTCATGGCATTTGGAGTTTGTTTGGTATTGATATTCTGTAAAACAAAAAACAGGCAGAAAACAACAACTGGCACTGGGCACTAAGTTAATAGGTTAGTCCCAAAAAATGATATATAATTGCTGTAAATGCATATAAAAAAATCCAAGATTGATAATATAACAACATGGAACAATAAAAAATTATAGAAACGTTGGAGACGTATTTGCGATCCATCGAGAAATAGAGAGCAGCGACTTCCTTCTTCTCTTGCCCCTGTTTCTTTCGGGCGTTGCCGCATGTGGCATTTTATATTATCCGGGATATGTAAGACAATTATTATCCATTTCCATTGTCAATTTGTCATCATATTATTTCGTTCGTAACCTCGTAGGTACATGTATACGAGTCGAAAACAGGCTAAAAGTCACGATCTCAGCGAGGCATGCACAAAACAATGCTAGCTAGCGTTGAGTGGGGCCATGGGATCACAAGCTAACACCCTCCGTCCAGGTGCATTAACCGCATGTTAAACAGCGGCTCGGCCACCATTAATGGAGAAGTTGGGAGCAAGGCGGCGGGTGGAGGTCAAAGAGCTCGCTTCCCGGTGAGCCTGCTCGGCCGCCATTAATGGAGAAGTTGGGATAGAGGGGGCGGGTGGAGGTCAAAGAGCTCGCTTCCCGATGAGCCTGCGCGGCAGATTGCTCGCACGGGTCCCGTCGAGCCTGCGCGGCGGACTGCTCGCACGCGTCCCGTCGAGCCGCGCAGCGGACTTCTCACACTATGGTCAAATTTTTGCACAAAATACAAAGACGACCAATAAACAAGGACCGAGGTAGTACTCTCCAATAAAAAGAGGGACATGTGGCCGCACGTAAATGGTTAGTGGAACGCCCACGGTTCAAACAATACAACCGTTTGCGATATTAACGTGTCATCTATTTGTTCCAAAATGCCTACATTGGCTATTAATGTGTGCGCCTAGTCTCAAATTGGACAATTTTTTTACCATGGCATATATGTGCCCTATAATGACACTATGCCAAGTTTCATGAATTTCGGTTGAGTTTGGGATTTACGGGGATTTGAAAACAGATATTCTCAATGTTTGAGACCGAGCCAGTACACCAAGATGCACCCAAGGACACATGTATGGTTTTTGAAGCCATTTTGGTGCACTGGATCATGTGCTTGTAGTTCAAATTTGAATTATAGACATTAAATGCCTAGAAAACTCAATTAATGTATAAAAAAGGCCAAACGAACCCTAAATAATTCCATATTTCAGCACAAATCTCCTATTGGTCTATGTTGCCCGTAGAAAAAAATACAAAGCGAGAAGAGGCAGCGATTGTCGTTTCGCCCACAAGGGTGACACATTCCCTATCGGAACCAAGAGGCTTCTTGCAAGAAGCTCCGCTTTGTAAGAGACCAAAACTTTCCCCAAACTGGTCAGTTTTTTTACCATGGCATATATGTGCCATGTCATGACACCATGTAAAGTTTCATGAATTTCAGGTGAGTTTTGGATTTATGGGGATTTAAAAACCAAGATTCTCAATGTTTGAGGCCGAGCCAGGACGCCGAGATGTTTGCAATTCATCCCCATTCCTTGCATGGGACCTAAACATGCACCCAAGGACACATATATGATTTTTTCAACCCATTTTGGTGCACTGGAGCATGTATTTGTAGTTCAAATTTGAATTTTGCACATTAAATGCCTAGAAAACTCTATTATAATGTATAAAACTGCCAAACGAACCCTGAATAATTTAAAGTAGTTCTGTTCAATCGTCTAGCACCCGTGGGTAAGCACTGTGCACGCGTGTTGTGGTAGCTCGCGCTTCCTTCTTTCCCAAGTTTTCCATATTAATGGTGTTATATATCCAAACACGCTACCGTTTCCCGCCACTCCCCCAATCGGTTTCCCACCACTCTCCCCAATCGGTTTCCCGCTGCTAGTGTCAGTGGGCATAGAAGGATAGGCGGCGACACACCGGCCATACCGTAGTATACCATTCCAAGCATGCCAATCCGGCGAAGCGCTGCCGCCGTCATCAACCTCCTCAACGAGGAGAATGAGCCGGAGCAAGCCGGAGAGCCAGAACGGCCATGCGCCGCCGAGCAAGAGAGGCAGCGCGCCGCCGAGCAAGAGCGGCAGCGCGCCACCGTGCGTGAGCGGTATCATCGCGCCTAGTGCTTGAGTGGGCCAATGTCTACACATGTGTTCATCGCCGCCCATGGAGCGGAGCGGAGCAAGAGTGGCAAAGCGCTCCCGCGCAAGAGCGGGAGAACGCCGCCGTGCATCTGGTGCGGTGCGCCGCACTATCTGAGCGGAGCCGTGTCAGCATCCTGTTGACTCAACCACTCGAGGGACCGTTTCCAGGGCCGGTAAGCATCCCGATTCCCCGCCAGGAATGGGTAGACGCCGTCAGCGCCATAATTGCGCTGGACAAAGTTCGCACTGCCAGAATCCGCCACCACGACGCCAACGGGCTGGTCGATTGGCTCTTCGACCTCCTCGGCTCTCCCGGTGCTGCCAACGACGAAGCAGAGCAAAATACTTGTCATGGCTTGGAATCGACCGTCATCGATGAAATATCCTGGGCGGAGATCGATATTGCTGTACAGCAGTTCTGCGAGCGTATCAGACGCATGCACGAAGGCCTGTACCAATTCATGCTCAGCCAAGAGTCCCCATAGGTTTAGGCCGTGTTTGTATCGGTTTTCGCCCGGTTTTCCGCAATTAACTGGGCTACTATCTTGTTCTTAATTAATGAAAAGGCAAAGCTTTTGCTTCTTCCGGCTAGTTTTAAGTAGTAAAAAAATAATGTAAGTTTAAATGGAATTGGTCCTGTATGTAAAGATTGCACACAGTTTCTAAATGCACAAACGTGTGTGATAGTAAGGAGTAGGTACCACACGGTGGCCATCGATAAACGCCTTAAACATGAGGAGGCAACTCTTATCAGCAAGGGGCAACTTCCCATCCGCTAGCCTAGTCGAATAGAACGCACAAGTTAAGCGTGCTGGGGCTGGAGCAGTCTAAGGATGGGTGACCAGCTCGGAAGTTGCTTTATCTCAAGCTTCATTTAAGCGCCATGATACGGTCATTACGGACATTTAGCATCTAAATGTGTCTGTAGTGACCTGTCATGTCGATTAAATAAACCTTGAGATCCTTGTTTTGAAAATTTGGAGAATGATGTTTTTTGTTATTTGTTGTTTTGAAAAATCGAAGAATGATCGAGATCAATCTGTGGGCCTGCCACGTTCTATCCTTTGACCCACAACGTACGAGAAGGGGTTGACCATGACGGGTTCCTCTTGGTATAGGTCATGACATGTCAGACCAAATTTAGTTGGGGAACATTTCTTTGATTCCCTCCCGCCGGCTCGAAGTTGGAGAACCGACATCATACGTAACCTGGCTTCCTGGGGGTACGGTGTTCGGTTTGTAATGCAGCTGGTGCCCCATCGAAGTTGTGCATTGGGGATTTGATCACATCACACACCACCCATATATACATATATTTCGGCCGCATGCAGGGTATAGGGTCTTCTGATCGACCCCGTCTCCCATGTGCGGTTTTCAACGACACGCCTATCTGTGGGCCTGGTCTATATATATCATCCCTTTGGCTGACAATGAGGGGGTTTGGCCATGAATGGATTCCTCCTGGTTCGTGTTATCACGGGTCATGGTGACATGTCTGAGCAAAGTTCGAGCTCATGCATTCTCAAGATTCCCTCCCATGCATGCGCTCGAAATGGTGGGTTGGATAGACACCCTACGTACGTCGACGTCGTCCTTAATTACTACCTACCTTTCATGTGGGTTGTCCATTTCGTGAGGTAGGCGCCACATCAAAATTGTACATTATTGGGTATTTAAAACACATAACCCTTCCAAGGTACATCAATTTGGGCCCCATGCAGGTGGTGCTGGTTTTGTGGCCCCTCTCGTGTGGTTTACGGTGATGGTCCAATCTATGGGCCCGAGCGGTCTATTGTATCCCTTTTTGACGAACAACAATTGTGGTTGTTTGGCCAAGATAGATTCACTTGGTCCGTCTTATGGAAGGTCATGGTGACATGCATGCATGTCCGACCAAAGTATGAGTACGTGCATGCGTCCCGCCGACATGAAGTGGGGGTGCGGCAGGCACCTAGCTACGACCTTAACCTGTCATTATAGATATCGAAGGGGGCTTTCCGGTTTGCGAGGGAGGTGCCACATCGAAGTTGTGCATTGTGTATTTAAACATCACGCCCTTTATTCGTACATATATTTGGCCACTGCCAGGTGATTGTTGTCTTCTGGCCCCTCTCACCAGATCTTCGACGACGTGCCCACCCGTGGGCCTGCGCATCAAAGTTGTGCATTGGGAATTTGAACATCACACACCACCCTTTTCATACATATATATTTGGGCCACATGCTGGTGTGGTTATGTTCTTACCCTCTCTCGCATTTTTTTGTTGCCAAATGGTGCTATATAAAATAGCAGACGCTTCGGATGAAAAACTACGTGCGAACATATGGGCAACGGACACGGGTGCACTGGCTTAACCGTGTGCGAAGCTCGTGCCCTGTAAAATCGCCATGACTTCGCAAGCGCCAGAAGGGTGAAGGTGTAATGTGTACATGATATTTAGGATGAATTCCATGTATGCGTCTGAAAATTAGGACGAACCGTGTGCGATAAACCAGCTACCTAGAAATCTCAAAAAAAGCTACCCGCCTTGAGCGATGCAAAAATTGGCGGTTCCGCGGCTTTTCCTTATTATCGTACACAATTATTATGTTTGGACCGTGTGCGATCCTGGTTGCTCCTGCCCCGCTTCATTTCCTTTACCCAAATTTTAGTTGCTGCGGTATTTCAACCGTCGCCCTCACTCCTCCACCACCGACCTCATAGTAAAATTCTAGTAGCCGAGGCATTTGAACCGTTGCCCTCCCTCATCCACCACCATCTCCACCCACCATTACTAAAATGTTTAGTAGCCGCGGCATATCCTCAAACACCACCCGCCTTAACCCCGTCCCCCTCCATAGTCTACCCTCCCCCCCCCCCCCCCCCGCTCGAACCCTAGCTCACCACCGCCGCCACCAACCCCTGCCGGTCTGCCCGTGCCTGCTAGCTTAGATAAGTTCAGGTTACTCACCGATTCCCATACCCTCGCCGCCCTGAGTTTTTAGATGAGGCATGCGGTGTCCCTCCCCCCCCCCCCCCCAGATCCCCATCCCCTACTCTAGAGAGTTACAGCCTAAGCCCGACCACATATCCCGGGGAGCCCGAGGAGCGTACGGCAAAAGGAGGTCTATCATGGCCTCTCCGCTGGACGATGTCAAGGTGGCCGCCGTTCGTGCCAACCTGTCGATCCCGGAGGAACTCCTCATCGTGGAAGCCGGTGAGGACGTTGACTATGTCGCCATGGCAAAGGCTTCACGTCAGCGGGCTCGCGTATTACTAAATCTCAGGACAGCCGGCTATGACATCAAGCTCGTCGACAGCGAAGGCTTCACGCGGGCCATGTCACAGGTTAAGTGGTCCATCCCCAACGCCTCTAGTTCAACCGCCGTCAATCTCTTTGAAGGCCCCGCCACTGATCTCCTCCACCTCGCGGTCAAGGATTTGCGATCCTTGTACGCCATTGAGCCCATTATGTCTTTTCTGAAGGACATGTTCTACGGCGCAGTGGCTTGGGATACTCAGCTGCCAAGTCAGATCTCATCGACCATGACCACGCAAAGGGCACCCACTACGCCTCTTCCAAGGTGAGACAGCCCATCTGCGACATTAGGGAGCGCACCCTGGGTCTGTGCTCTTCCAAGTGGAAGGATCCCGTCCATGACAAGTGAGGCAATATCCTATAAGGTAATCTTACTTTTTCTAGCTAGCCAACTCGTACCCATTGTTGTAGTAGCTTTTGCCATGAGATGTTTTAACTGTGCCGTGTTTAATTATTTCAGTTATGCAAAAATGTAATGTTCAATAGGGCTATCTGATGTTTAAATATAAATTGTCCACTTCAGTTTCACAAATGGCTATATTTGGGTTTTTATAGTGAGTAGATGCCTTGTTTATCTATATTTGGTTGTTAGGTTGGTTGCAGTGAGCATTTGCCCAGTTTTCAAGAAGATGCCCTGTTTATCTGTATTTGGTTGTTAAGTTGGTTGCAGTGAGCATTTGCACAGTTTTCAAGCAGATGCCCTGTTTATCTGTATTTGGTTGTTAGGTTGGTTGCAGCGAGCATTTGTCCAGTTTTCAAGCAGATGCCTTGTTTATCTGTATTTGCCTGTTAGGTTGGTTGCAGTGAGCCTTTGTCCAGTTTTCAAGCAGATGCCTTGTTTATCTGTATTTGCTTGATAGGTTGGTTGCACTGATCCTCTGTCCAGTTTTCAATGGCTATATTAGTTTGTTATAGTGAGCATATATGCCTTGTTTATTTCAGTTATTCACAATGTGATGTTCATTATGTGCAAGAATGAACTGTGCAGTTCGATTTCATCAATACCAGTTTGAACGGCTATATTTGGTTCCTGTTATGCCTGGTGAAGTTAACACATGCCCTTTATTTCAGTTTTACACATTTATGTAGTGTGATGTTTAAGCATGAGCTACGTTCTATTCATTTTCAACAGTACCAGTTTGAATTACAATATTTGGTCCCTGTTAAGCCTGTTGTACTTAACATTCCCTTCCATTTTTTATCTGCTTGAACAGCATGCTGAAACCAACACATTCAAGTTGTCATTTTGAGATGTTGTTGTTTACCATGGCTATATTTGTTTGATGTTAAGCCTGTAGTACTTATCACGCCTTTCCACGTACTTACGCAGGACAACAACGGGAGTGGCCAGCATTTTCCACCAAGGTTAGTTTCATCACTCGGCTTATACTGCCTCCGTTCCATCATGTAGTGCATACAGATCCACGGCTAGACACTTTTTAGCTTCTAATATTGACTTGTTGCTTGTAGGTACATATGTCCTAGGCAAAGATCCACGCCTCGACCCTTTTTGCGTATGGGGCAATGAGATATTCATGAACTAGCATCAAGTGAGGAAACTGATAAGAATTAGTAGCAAAAAGATACGACCAATGGCAATTAAATTATTTATCTACGCTCTATCCAACACAACAGTGAGCTGTAGGATGGTAACTACAAACTCTGTAGCCTTCTCTTTTTACTGCCCATAATGAGTTGTTAGACAACAATGTCTGAATCTTTTTCGTTTGCAGTGGTTCCCAAAGCAGTTTACTCAAGATTACCTCGCAAAGTACATGATTGGTGGACATGCAATGAAGGTTAAAGTATTTCATCGAGACTACAATGAGCATCGAGAAGTCCTAATGAAGACAGTGAAGGATGGGCGGGTGGCCATCACAAGGGGTTGGCCTAGAGTCGTGCGTGCATTAGACATGGAGGAGGGCACAATATGGGCATTCTGCTTCACCTTCTCTAGCAACCAGAATGTCTTCCACCTCTCTCTTTACAGTCTTTAGTACAACTATGGTTCATCATTCTTTACTTGCCGCTTCTGTAGTTCTTTAGTATATGTACCTGTGCATCGAATTATGCATTCTTCCTTGAACTCATATTTGTAATAAACATGGTTCGATATGAAATAAGTGATTGCCTACTTTCATATTGAAAATCTGTTTCAATTTCAAATTCTGTGAATTTTAAATGCAGGGATTAAATTAGGGATAAATTATGATCTGCAGGCCATTACACTGCACACAGTTTGCGAAAAGCAAAACGTCTGTGATAAACATTAAGATCAGACACGTTTCTCAGATCAGTACGTGTGCGATGAAACTCTACTGCACACACGATCAAACAAGAAAAAACGTGTGAGATTAACGACAACAGCGCACACAGTTCCTTCTTAATAAATGTTTGTGAAACTCACCTTATCACACACGCTAGGCAATTATGAACTGTTTATGATGTCGTGTGCATCGTAAACGTTTGCTCATAGAAGAACACGTGCGATTGGCCTTCATCCGACACGGGTAATACAGATGAATCGTTTGGGACATTTTATACATCTCAAACGTTTATGTACATACAAATGTGTGGGATATATTCAAGCTTCGCATACGGTGTACAATCATGAACTGTTTGTGATGGGGTGAGCATCGTTAATGTTGCACCATAGAATACCGATTGCGATGGTAATGCGAGCACACACGAGTAGCAAGGACAGAGCATTTGGGAAAGATGCGGGCATCGCATACGCTTAGTTCTGCAAAACGTATGCTTGCGTGCTCCCTATCGCCGATGGTTTATGGGTCGTGTGGGAAGACCCCCCCTATCGCACACACAGGCAAGGCGACGGTTTAAAACTCTGTCATGGAAAGGGGTAAAAACCATTTGTATAGCAGCTCGCTGTACCAGTGAACGACAACCATCGAAAGAGGACTATGCGCGGTGAGGCTGACAGGTGGACCCACCAGCTACATCTTCGCACGCAAGGAAGTGCCTCCTTATTACGCGCAAAAAAATGATTCCTCCCCCTTACAGCTAGGACCCACCAGCTATATCTTCGCGCACAAGGAAGTGCCTCCTTATCCACTGACAGCTGGGACCCACCAGGTCGAAGCGTACGTAGCGTTGTCTGTCTGGTCACGAACGTGTATGTACATACTGGTTGATCGGTCTCTCTGCAAGGATGAACCGTGGCCGAGTAAGTAGCGGGATGTGTCCTAGTAGAGCCCCTGATGTGGCAGTTTAGACTGTCCCATAAAAATTGTGTACACATACGTACAGCCACACGACAAAGAATACGGCCACATACGTACATACGGGCGGGGTCTCGAACGCGTACTCGCGCATACGTACGGCCAGGCCTCGTGTACATGGAGTGGTAACAGATGGCAGCAACGGCCTCCTGTTCATCGGCAGCCAACCGGCTGGGTCGGAACGGAGGAAACAACGTCATGTTCATCGGGAGCCAAGCGACTGGGTCGGAACACGTCCTGTTCATCAGGAGCCAACCGGCTAGACGGAACAGCCGAAACGGGGTCCTGTTCATCGAATCGGGGCTGGCGTACCGCAAAACGGAGGAAACGGCCTTCTGTTCGACCGTCTACGGTCGAAACGGGGTCCTGTTCATCGGCTAGGGGCCTAGCGTACCGCAAAACGGAGGAAATGGACTTCTGTTCGAGCGCCTACGGTCAAAACAGGGTCCTGTTGATCGGGAGGGGTCTGGCATACCGCAAAACGGAGGAAACAGACTTCTCCACAACTACCTACGGTCGAGACGGGGGTCCCGTTCATCGGGAGGGCTGTGGCGTACCGCAAAACGGGACTCCACGGGCTACTGTTCATCCACGGTCGACCTCCTCCAGCCTCCACCGGCTACTGTTCATCCAGCCTCCACGGGGTCCTGTTCATCCACCCCTAACAGGCTCGGGTGTGGCGGCCTCTCCTCGGGGTCCTGTTCATCCAGCGCCAACCACCTTCACACGGCCAGGGTACTGTTCATCCACAACCAACCCACCGGCTGGGGTGGGGCGTACGAGCGGGCGGCAGCAACGGGAACTGTTCATCCTCAGCCAACCAACCGGCTAGGTCAACTCACCACGTCTCGCACAAGGGGCTCGATCGATGCATATCGACTCATTCTACGTATCACGCGCGTGGCAGCAATGGGCACTGTTCATCGAGAGGCAACCCAACCGGCTACGTCTCGCACGTACGGGGGCTCGACCAGCTTCAGTTAGCAGCGAAGGAATCGGTCGGGTTCAGTTATCAGCGAAGGAATCGCTCGGGTTCAGTTAGCAGCGATGGGATCGATCGGCTTCAGTACACGTAGCTAGTGCGATCACTCGGGTTCAGTAAGCAAACGCCTCGCTCGGGTTCAGTTAGCGAACGCCTCGCACACACGCACGCGTACAAGTGAAACGCGCAAACCACACTGTATTGCTCGGCCCCGACCACCCACCGTAACCGGGAACTCCCTGAAAATTTCCTCACCCTCACTTCTACCACGATTTTTTACATCATGGACAGCCCAAAGAATGTCATGCGGGTGCGTCTCCGGCCCGCCCAGGACGAAAAGCCCATTTTCTGTCATAATTTTTGGTCATAGAAGTAGGAGCCAACCACATCTACGATGATACGTGTTTTTGTAAAAATTATTGTCATAGAAGTGTCACAACCATGATAGAAAAAGTTTTAGTTCGAGCCATAATGTCACGGATGTGTCTTTTTTTGTAGTGCTCTTACGGTCCTTACGCATAAATCTGTGTTCTTTTCTTTCTTTTCTTGCCTTTGAGCCAAAGATAACCATAGTGATACATTTTCACTTTGATTCTACCCGTCCTAGACCACGGGCTTGGATTTATTCCTCGCCAATTTAAACCAGTACTCATATAAAAGTATTCGGCGTCTCGAACATCGCATTATATGCATCAGTTTCGAAATCATGTGTTTGGTCAATAGTTCAGTTGCCCGGATCCTGTGCTTACCCCTTACATTTTAGCACTGTTCGGCTAAGGGCGTAAAGGGAGAACCACTGCGATTGCACTTCCAGCTCGAATGGTTAAGTGCCTCAGTGGATAAAGCCGAAAACTGACTATCATGATAGGCACAAACTGGTCGGTTGTCCGATGACTGTGTCAAACTAAGGATCGATAGAGGTCGTCCGTGTTAAATGATGGGCTACTGTCAAATGTGCCGAAGTGATTGACTGGATTAATCTCGGCTAGGCCGAACACTTCAAAGAAAACCAGGGGCTAGTTATCAGCTCCCACAGTCAAGCTCCTATGACTAATTGAAAGTTTTAAAGCCAAAATGGTCTGATTGCCTAGCTTTTACTAACAGTTCCGCATTCGGGTACCGAGACGTCGTCTAAGGAATTAACTATCATAAAAACATCCCTTGTATTGTGTACAAGGGGGCGGAAGCCGACGACCGGCCACTTTCAGCATTGAATGGTCACACAGGAGTCAAAATAAAATAAACGGAAGTGGGAAATTAAAGCCAATTATAAGAAAAGTCAAACACTTATACTTCTTTACATCATTTCAAACTTCAGCATTCCGAAGTAAGAACTTATAACAACATACTAACTTTGCCACATAGGGCCTCGGTGATCCGTGCACCCTCCGTCACCTCTGCCATGCATATACTTCTCGGGCGTGCATTCCTTGCCTGTTGGAGGTCCCGAAGACATTTCCGTCGCATCGATGCGTGGGTAGTGTGTCTTCACACAAGCGTACGCACGCTGCGCTCCCTCCATACGGGCCGACCGCTTCCAGCGAAGCACCTGGGGGCTGGCACCTCGGAGCCGAGCAACTAACCCGAAGAAGCTGCTCGGGAGGGGCTCGGCAGGCCAGAGGTTGATGCAGAGGTCTTCCATCATCGGTTTCACTTCGCGATAGAGCTCCATTAGTTGCTTCATCTGATCGTTGAGCCGTGGCGGATGCGACGGCACCTGGAACTGCCCCTAGAAAGCCTTATGTGTAGTATGACCTTCCAGGGCGTCGAAGAAGCAACCGGCGTCCGAGGCACTCCTCAGCAGGTCCGCGAAGGCGTCTGAGGCACGCTAGATTTGATTAAGCTGGGCATACCTGTTATAACCAAAAATGCATTGAAGCAATTAGGGCTTACCGGCGGCTATCTGCTTCACTTGGTGCAGCTCCTCGCGATTGGCCCATGCCGAGGACTGGGCCTCGGCGCAAGCAGAACTCAGTTTTTTAAGCTCGGCGGCCTTCTTCTCCTTGTCGTTCTGAAGTTCGTCGTGCATGGCGTACAACTCTTTCAGGTCTTCCTCGACCTCGACGACCTAGGCCTGGTCCTTGTCCCGAGCCGCCTTTTCCTCGGCCAGCTCCTTGTTGGCCTTCGCCACCGCAGCCCTCTGTAGCTCGACTTCCAGCTGAGCTTTCCTCAGTTCAGCCTTAAGGGCCTCAAGCTCTGTCATAGCAGCTACAATAAAATAAGTCAGTGTTAGCACATACAATATTGCCAGTACTAAGTATTTCTTTTTTTAAATATAGTGGCTCTCCCTCGCTTACCTTGGGCCCGATCGATCTCCTTCTTCATGAGATCGAGGTCCTCCTTGGACCACGCCAGTTTACGGCCCATCTCCGCTAACTCCTCGGAGATAGAACTCGGAGATGGACTCAAGGCCTACAAACAACAAAATTAGACAGCTCCGATATCGATTTTCGATCCTCTAGTCGGCTTTGTTTAGACAACCACAGTCTCGAGGGCTACTTCATATTTGCTCTTCGATCTTTATGTAAAAAATTGACCCCTCAGCCCGTTTTCTCAAAAAACTACCTAAGGGCTCGGGGGCTACTGGTTATTATGCTCCTATGTGCGTTTACAAGTAAACCATTTCGATAAGGTCTCCGGACAACTCCTTTTAAGTCATGTCCGACAAGGGCGGCTGGGTGGCCAAGTATACAACTAAGAGATTACAATTCGTAAAGAAGTATCAAAACTGTTGGGATCTACGGTAGGGTGCGTCGACTGCAAATTAAATTTTCCTACCCGCAGAACATCCAAGAACATGCTACCAGAGATGGATCACAGATCGTTACCACTAGACGCACAGTGCCGTGCAGTGGAAGTTGAGTTGGGGCAGCGCGTCTCCGGAGTCCGTCTCCTCCTCATCGATCTCCCACGTAGCCAATCAGATCCCACGAACAGGTTCGCCGGAGCGGCGCAAGTGCACCACCTCTAACGGTATCCGCGCGTGCTGGAGGAATGTCGTGCGGCGGACTGCTAGGTCCGATCACACAACCGGCGGCGAGTGGATGTGGCTAGTTGCAACACATGCAAAGCCCTAATGACGGGGCCGAAGTGATCAACCAAATGAGAGTGCCGCACCTCCACTATATATAGGCATCCGTCACGGGCTCAACACTTGGGCCTCGCATGGATCCTAAAGCCCAAAGTCTGTTCGGCCTAGATCCGAGTCCGAGTAGGATCACATCTGACTCGTGGAGTCGGACCCAGCCTCACAGGTTCCTTCCCTTAAGCGTGCGACCACTTTGGTTCAAGTCGACTTGGTCGCAGTTTGGATCACCTCCTACCTGCTCGGTTGGTAGCAGCCTCTAGCAAGGCGTGCCGACCACCAAGTAGAAAATGAAGCCGGTTGGCGAACCTGTACAACATGTCACACTTCTGTTCCCTTTGCCACACGATATATGTTGTCGGGCTCAAGGCGAGTCTGTAATCCTTGTGCTAGCCCGTCCTCTTTCTCGTTCCAGTGATGCCGACCACAAACCAGATTATCTCATAATCCCTGTCGCATGGCCATGCTTATCTTGGTTGGATCACACAAGGGGCCTAGAGTATATCTCTCCTCATCGGAGGGGCAAATCCCATCTTGCTCGACCATGTTTCGCAGCATGGGTCTGGACAACCCGAAACCTACCTTTATAACTACCCAGTTACGGAGTAGCATTGGGTCGGCCCAAAGCAGGTCTGTCACCATCCCGAGTACATGCGCCAGCTTAGGTCTTAGGACATAGAACATATGTTGTACTAGAGACTCACAGATGACATATCGTTGCGTCTCATGATTGGGTCTATCTGACTCGGCGGACCTTATCTCGACTCGGATCTGACTATGTCGAATCCGATCAGATCCTTACGAGTCCATATTATCCGGTTAGCATCCAATGCTCCATGGCTAGTGAGACTGAGCCATCGACCCGTGTCATATGCTAGTCTAGTCGGCTGCGCGTCCACACAACCCTTTCGACTAGGGACCTTTTAGGACAGTCATCATACAATGCATAGTCTCACAAACAAGTCACGTACTCACTGATACACATCATTGATAATGTGCAAGGACTATCTTTATTCATAAACACATAGGAAATATCATCATACATGATTGCCTCTAGGGCATATGTCCAACAGTCTCCCACTTGCACTAGAGTCAATCAAATAGACATCGTATGCCAATAGCTCTAACATGACCCTCATGTTTGGGTTGTAGAAGCAGCTTAGTCAACGGATCTGCAACGTTTGGATCCGTGTGAATTTTGCATAATTCTATATCACCACTCTTTACGATCTTTCGTATCAGGTGATATTTCCGATCTATGTGTCTGGTCTTGTGGTGGTTCCTTGGCTCCTTAGCTTGTGCGATGGCACCAGAATTATCACAATAAAGGTCCAATGGTTTTACCGAGGCTGGGAAAACACCTAGATCATCCAGAAGTTCTGGATCCAAACACCTTCCTTTGTAGCTTCACAAGCCGCAATGTATTCGGCTTCTGTGGTAGAATTGGCCACCGTATCTTGCTTGGAACTCGTCCAGCTCAGTGCTCCTCCGTTCATGACATACACGAATCCTGATTGTGATCGACAATCATCTCTGTCGGTTTGGAAACTAGCATCGGCGTAACCCTTTACGACGAGCTCTTCCTCACCTCCATAAACTAGGAACATCTCTTTAGTCCTTTTCAGGTATTTCAGAATAGTCTTTACCGCTGCCCAGTGACTCTCGCATGGGTTGGCCTGGTATCTGCTTGTTAAGCTTATTGCAAAAGCACCATCAGGCCGAGTACATATCATGGCATACATGATCGATCCGATTGCCGAGGCATAAGGAATCCGACTCATCCTGCTTCACTCATCAGATGTCGAAGGACTCCGAGTCTCGCTCAGCCTTATACCATGTGAGACAGGCAAGAACCCCTTCTTTGCCTCACTCATGTTGAACAGTTTCAACACTTTGTCTATGTACGTGCTCTGGCTTAAGCCGAGTAACCTCCTCGATCTATCTCTATAGATCTTAATGCCCAATATGTAAACTGGTTCACCGAGGTCCTTCATCGAAAACTTTTCATTCAATGATTCCTTGACTGAGTTTAGCATCGAAACATCGTTTCCGATCAGCAATATGTCATCCACATACAGGATCAAAAACACTACCGAGCTCCCACTCAATGTCTTGTATAAACAAGCATCCTCTTCGCTTTTGATGAAACCGAGACCAGTGACGACCTCATCAAAACGAATATTCCATCTCCGAGATGCTTCCCTCAACCCATAAATGGATCTCTTGAGTTTGCATACTTTACTAGTGCTAGTCGGATCGACAAAACCCTCGGGTTGTATCATATACACGTCCTCAGTTAAATTTTCATGAAGGAAAGCCGTTTTGACATCCATCTGCCATATCTCGTAATCAAAATATGCAGCTATAGCTAGTATGATCCTCACTGACTTCAGCATTGCTACCGGCGAGTAGGTCTCGTCGTAGTCAATTCCTTGAACTTGTCCATAACCATTAGCGACAAGCCGAGCTTTGTGGATCTGAACATTTCCATCCACATTGGTTTTCTTCTTAAAGACCCATTTGCAACCAATGGCAGTGACGCCAGGCGGCGGATCAACCAAGTCCCAGACTTGATTTTAAACCATGGACTTTAACTCAGATCTCATGGCCTCCAGCCATGCCTCAGAATCCAGGCTCACCATCGCTTCCGCATACGTAGCCGGCTCGTCGCTTTCTAGCAACAACACATCACGCACTCTGTGCAATCTTTCCGACCTCCGTGGTTGTGGTGCCGCTTCCACCTCGGGTTCCCTGACAGACTCCGGTATGATCACATCACCAGCCGAGTTGTCCCCAAGTGGTTCTCGAACTTCTTCAAGTTGCACCTGCCTCTCACTGGCTTCCCATCCGAGAAACTCTTTCTCAAGGAAGACCCCGTTCCGAGCAACAAACACTTTGTTCTCTTCGCGGTTGTAGAAGCTATATCCCAAGGTTTCCCTCGGATATCCCACAAATATGCACTTATCTGACTTGGGTGTAAGCTTGTCCGACATAAGTCACTTGACAAATGCTTCACAACCCCAAATCTTTAGAAAAGACAACTTGGGACTCTTCCCAGTCCACATCTCATGTGGTGTCTTGTCTACGGATTTAGATGGTACTCTGTTGAGTGTAAAAGCTGCAGTTTCTAGAGTGTATCCCCAGAATTACAAGGGTAAATCCGATTTGCTCATCATCGGTCGAACCATGTCTAACAAGGTATGATTCCTCCGTTCCGACAAGCCATTTCGTTTTGGTGTGCCGTAGATGTGAGCTGAGGTACTATACCTCGGCTTTTCAGATGATCGTCAAACACCTGGCTCATGTACTCACCTCAACGATCAAATCGTAGAAGCTTTATAGTCTTGCCAAGCTGATTTTCAACCTTGTTCTGAAGCTCTTTGAACTTTTCAAAAGTTTCCGACTTGTGCCTCATCAAATTGATATATCCATATCTACTCAAGTCATCGGTAAAAGTCACGAAGTACTGATAGCCGTCTCTGGCAGTTGTGCTCATTGAACCAAACACATCACTGGGTATAAGCTCCAATAGCTCGGACACCCTCTCGCAACTCTTTGCAAAAGGAGACTGAGTCATCTTACCGAGTAAGCATGATTCGCATGTCTCAAACGAACCGAAGTCGGATGAAGTTAGAAGTCCATCATCATGGAGCTTCTTCATGCGTTTCAGACTAATATGTCCACGCCGGCAATGCTAGAAGTATGTTGGATTTATCTCATTAGGCTTATGCCTCTTGACATTCATATTATAGACAGGTTATGTTTCCATATTCAATATAAAGAGCCCATCAACAATGGGTGCATAGCCGTGGAACATACCATTCAAAGATATCGAACAACCATTGTCCTTTAAATTGAATTCATAACCCTGACTCATCAAACATGAGGCAGATATAATGTTACGACTAAGTGCTGCAATATAATAACAATTATTCAATTCCATATTGAATCCGGAAGGAAGCTGGAGCTGCATCGTGCCGACCTCCAACGCAGCAACTCTTGCTTTGTTGGCGACCCTGATGTCAATCTCCCCTTGTGCTACACGCCTAGTTCTTACGAGCCCCTACATCGAGTTGCAAATATGAACAACTGATCTGGTATCAAATACCCAAGAGCTACTAGGTATGCCAGCAAGTTAAATGTCTATAACTTATGTAACTAGTGTACCTTTGCCCGAAGTCGCACTTCCGGCCTTCTTGCCATGCTCGGCAAGCCACTTGCTACGGTTCCTCTTCCAGTGACCAGTTTCCTTTCAATGATAGCAAACGGTCCCGGAGTCCAGTCTAGACTTTCGCGCAGCGGCGGAGGTTACCATCTCCGTGCCCTTTGCCTTAGACTTCTTCTTGGACCAACTCTTCTTGAACTTAGCCGATTTCTGCACCATCAACACTTGATGCGTGCCTTTCTTAATATCCTGCTCTGCCACCTTGAGCATCCCATGCAATTCAATGAGCTTCTTATCCATACCGTGCATATGATAGTTCAAAATGAACGGCCCATAGCTAGGTGGAAGAGAACCCAGAACTCCATCGGTAGCCAGCTCATCCAAGAGCGGGAAGCCTAACCGATCCAAAGCTTGCATGTATCTGATCATCTTGATCACATGCGGGCTCAGTGGATAACCTTCCTTCAGTTTACAATCCATCAAGGATCACCAGACGTTGAACCTTTTGGTCCTAGCCTGTACCTGAAACATGCTCTTGAGACTCTCGATCATATCGAAAGCCCCAACATCTTCGAAATGCTGCTGCAATTTGGGCTCCATACAAGCTAGCATGAGACAACTGATCTCGTTTGATTCATCAACGAGTTTCTGGTAGGCATTCCTGGCTGTGGCATTAGCATTATCGGTAGGTTCCTCTAGAAGTTCTCTAGAACATGTTCCTTCTTATCATGCTTGAGATCAATTCTCAAATTTCTATACCAGGTGGTAAAGTTTGTTCCATTAAGTTTATCCTTTTCCAAGATGGATTCCAATGCAAAGTTGGGTTGAGCAGGTGGTGCCATTGATCTACCACAGAAAATATGCAATCACTAAGCAATGTGTTTATCTAGAGTAATTCAAGCCTAAACAGAAATCACTCCCACTGAAGTCAGCATCCCTCCGCAAACTCTCAGTGATTCAGGATCCGACTAGCGCATGCAACTAGTGAGATTTAGCATCAATGCTAGCCAACATGCCTATCCGGTAAGCAACTCTTTGCTAATCGTATCTCTATACGACTCCTGTCGATCGGGAAGGTATCTCATACTCCGGCTCCCAACCTTCCCTACCACATGGCCCAAAACCGTTTTGATAGCCTTGTCAAGTTAACCTAATGCAGTGCATGTCCATGTCCGACACGAACCCTTCAGTTCAAGGACACTTAGTAGCACCCCAATTTATGAGCCCACTACTAGACATACTTGACTTGCGAAGGTGCAACATCGGGAATGGAAAACGTGCTTGATATTAATGAGGGATCTTTCTACATTTTAACATGCATAGAAAACAAGAAGCATAACAATCACAAATAAACATATATTGTGAAATAGTATGGCTCCTTCATGGACTTCCTTCTAGGCCGGCTCCAACTCCGATGACCAGGTCGGCACTCCATCCTATTCGTCACGCCGGGATACCAAGCCATGAACTTCATCTCTGTCCTTACTACAACTAGGAATGAATTTTACAGAGAATCGCAAGTCGACACGTAGGTCGTTATACATTATAATGACAGTGCTTTGGCTCCTGTCGGCTGACAAAACATTACTCGCAGGCCATGTATAAATTACACACATGCATCACATACACATGAGCCATACTATTCACATCAAACCTGCAAAACAAAGTTATGCACAGAATCTCATTCTACCGGTTTGAGTGAACCTGTACGAAATATACGGCGCTACGCACACGGTGGTCCCGATTGACAGAAAACATAGCCTCAACGATCCCCATGTGCAATTGATCTCATCAACCGTGCACATAGTCGATCTCTTAAACGACAACAGATCTCATCTGCCGCCTCCACATATCAAATATGCATCCGATCTGAATCCAAATCCTATAGCAGAGGCTCTGATACCACTGTTGGGATCTACGGTAGGGTGCGTCGAGTGCAAATTAAATTTTCCTACCCGTAGAACATCCAAGAATATGTTACCAGAGATGGATCACAGATCGTTACCACTAGACGCATAGTGCCGTGCAGCGGAAGTAGAGTTGGGGCAGCGTGTCTCCGGAGTCTGTCTCCTCCTCGTTGATCTCCCACGTAGCCGATCGGATCCCATGAACAGGTTCGCCGGAGCGGCGCTAGTGCACCGCCTCTAAAGGTATCCACGCGTGCAGGAGGAACGTCGTGCGGCGGACTGCTAGGTCCGATCACACAACCGGCGGTGAATGGAGGTGGCTAGTTGCAACACATGCAAAGCCCAAATGATGGCGCCAAAGCGATCAACCAAATGAGTGTGCCGCACCTCCACTATATATAGGCATCCGTCGCGGGCTCAACACTTGGGCCTCGCATGGTTCCTAAAGCCCAAAGTATGTTCGCTCTGGATAAGAGTCCGAGTAGGATCACATCTGACTCGTGGAGTCGGACCCAGCCTCACAGGTTCCTTCCCTTAAGCGCGCGACCCCTTAGGTTCAAGTCGACTTGGTCGCAGTTTAGATCACCTCCGACCTACTCGGTTGGTAGTGGCCTCTAGTAAGGCGTGCCGACCACCAAGTAGACAATGAAGCTGGTTGGCAAACCTGTATGACATGTCACACTTCTATTCCCTTTGCCACATGATATATGTTGTCGGGCTCAAGGCGAGTCTGTCAACCTTGTGCTAGCCCGAGCTCATTCTCATTCCAGTGATGCCGACCACAAACTGGATTATCTTATAATCCCTGTCGCATGGCCATGCTTATCTTGGTCAGATCACACGAGGGTCCCAGAGTATATCTCTCCTCATTGGAGGGGCAAATCCCATCTTGCTCGACCATGTCTCGCAGCATGGGTCTGGACAAGCCCAAAACCTACCTTTATTACTACCCAGTTACAGAGTAGCGTTTGGTCAGCCCAAAGCAGGTATGTCACCATCCCGAGTACATGCGCCAGCTCAGGTCTTAGGACATAGAACATATGTTGTACTAGAGACTCACATATGACATATCGCTGTGTCTCATGGTTGGGTCTGTCCGACTGGGACCTTATCTCGACTCGGATCCGACTATGTCGAATCTGACCAGATCCTTACGAGTCCATATTATCCAGTTAGCAGCCAATTCTCCATGGCTAGTGAGACCGAGCCATCGACTGTGTCATATGCTAGTCTAGTCGGCTGCGCGTCCACACAAGCCTTTCGACTAGGGACCTTTTAGGACAGTCATCATACAATGCATAGTCTCACAAACAAGTCACGTACTTGCTGATACACATCATTGATAATGTCCAAGGACTATCTTTATTCATAAACACATAGGAAATATCATCATACATGATTGCCTCTAGGGCATATCTCCAACAAAAACAAGGAGATACGCAACATACCTCAAAACCTCGAAGCAAGCCTTTGAAGGCCTCGCGCATTCCGGTCTCTACGGACCGGAAACTATTCAGTGTCGTGTCGATCAGGGCACGGTGCTCTTCTGCGATGGAGGCACCTTTTACGGCCACCTCCTTCTCCTCGGGCCACCCCTTGTGGACCTCCTCTGGGGCAGGAGGGGTGGGCGGAGTCACCTTGGGTCCACCCACTGTGGAGGTGGGGATGAGAACCTCCGACTGCTGTGATGGCGCTGGGGTCCCCAGAGCCGAGGATTTTGGTCGGCCCGACCCGCCCTCTTCGACCAAAGGGACTACCTCCCCTAGGTCCTCAGTGGCCGAGGTTTGAACCTCAGCCGATGAAATCCTGGCGCCAGCCCCCATATTGTCAATGTGGGGGGCCGAACATGATGTCGCGTCCCCTAGCTAGTCATGACTGGCGGGAGGCACGACATGTTCGGCGGACCCACTCTCCATCATAAAGGGCGGGGGGAGGTAAGACCCTACGTCCTGCTCTTGTTTATATCAATGGAGATGTATCAAGTATAGAGTTGATCTACCTCGAGATCGTAAGATATGTTCTAGTTCGAGGGCTAGGTGAATGAGATTGTGTTGAGGTCCCCTCTAAGGGCTAAACCCTCCAGCTTATATACACGCCAGGTAGGGTATCTAGGGTTACAAGGTCGGTAACTTGGCTTGGAGGTGGCAGGAGGAGTCTTGGAGTATACGTCAAGTCTTCAGCAGATGTAGTCGTGATCTTGTCCCTAACGTACGGCTTCCTGAGTCCATCTTACAGAGAATGAGGGCCCACTAGCCAAGCCCGAAGAATATGGGCTGACTAGGTTAATACCCCCTAGTCTAGGACACCGTCAGTACCCCCCGAACTGGTCTTCTACACCGAGGACAATTTCTCCAACGGAGATAACTTCGGATCCGAAGTCCTTGGCTCGACAGACGAGTTCCCTTTCGCAATTTCAAGATCTCTTAACCATCCCTCCCAGGAGTGGTGTCTTGCAAATGAGGTTCAACCGAGTTCTTTCCCCATCCGGGGTAGTGAGTTTACTTAACCTTGAAGGCTAGCCACCTAGGTGTGAACAGTACCTCATAGCCTGACAACTTTATCGAAGCGGCACTACCCACGATGGGTCAGGCAGTTACTGCCCACCTCAAATCATGGTTCGAGGCTGCCCTTTTACTGATGCGTCTCATGGAGGTGGAGATCGTGCCCGTATTCTCAGGGATATCATCAAAATTTTGTTTCTCCCCATGCGTACAATGGCATCTTTTGCGGGGAGGAGTGGCATTTTTACCTGCGTGGCGAGGGGACTCTTGGCCTTTCAGTAGCCTATAAGAGTAAAAAACTAATAGAGCCAGCAATCACGCTCCCATTTCCCCTGCCTTCTGCCTCCTCGAGCTCGAGTGCCCAGATCCAATCTCGCCTTCCTCCTCCTCTGCGCCTCCGAGCTTCCCCATGCAGCCATGGCCGACACCCTCAAAGGGCACTGGGGGGGCTCCACCGTGACGGAGGGCACGATCCTGGAGCTGCGGAATGCGGGGTATATCCCCGCCAATGTCACCGCCTGTGCTCCTGATGCCAACCAGCAAGTGCCCGCTGCCAACCCAGGGGAGCGGGTAGTCTTCGTCCCTCACCTCATCAGAGGTTTAGGGTTCCCACTGCACCCGTTCGATCGAGGGGTGATGTTCTATTGCGGGCTCGACTTCCATCACATGGCCCCGAACTCCATTCTCCACCTCGCTTCTTCCGCATCAAGCCGCACTTCGGCCTGTGCCTGAAGACCTTTGGTGTCAAGCCGAAGTCCAGCGGCTCCGACCTGGTAGAGAGCGGAGGGGCCATGGTCAGCAAGAACCAGGATGCCGCCTGGTTCAAAGGCACCTTCATCGAGACAGTCAAGGTGTGGCAGTGTGAGTGATTCTATATCACCGAGCCACTTGCCGCCGGCCAAACCGAAGTCCCAGCCTTTTCGGCTGGGCCCCCAAGGAAGCTCAAGTCCTGGAGGAAGAGGGCGTCATCTGGGGAACCCTGAGGAGGGGGAGGCCCTGATCCAGAAGATCAAGTGGTGGTCCACCAAGAGGGACCTCCAATTAGCCGAAGTGGTCAATGTCATGCTCCATCACCGCATCCTACAGCTCGAACTCCGGGCCACCCCTATGTGGGAGCATAAATCCGGGGATGCGGGGCCCATGCTCAACTTCTTTCGCTCCTCCTTGGCCGGCATGTGGGTGATAACCCACAAGTATAGGGGATCAATTTTAGCTTTTTCGATAAATAAGAATGTTGAACCCAACGAGGAGCTAAAGGTAGAGTCAATATTCCCTTCAAGTTCTATCGACCACCGATACAACTCTACGCACACTTAACGTTCACTTTACCAAGAACAAGAATAAAACTAGAAGTACTTTGTAGGTGTAATGCTAGAACTACTTTGCAAGAATAAAACTAGGAGTATTTTGCGAGAATAAAACTACGAGTAATTTACAAGATAATAAAAGCTAGTTGTTTAGTAGAAAGCTTTTGTAACACAAGAGAAAGATTTGTCCCTAGGCAATCGATAACTAGACCGGTAATCATTACTGCAATTTTATATGAGGGAGAGGCATGAGCTAACATACTTTCCGTACTTGGATCATATGCACTTATGATTGGAACTCTAGCAAGCATCCGCAACTACCAAAGATCATTAAGGTAAAACCCAACCATAGCATTAAGTATCAAGTCCCCTTTACTCCCATACGCAACAACCCCCTTACTCGGGTGTAAGCTTATGTCACTCTAGCCGCCCACTATAAGAGAATTATGAACATATTGCAAACCCTACAGTAGGAATCCCTCATGCTTGCGCAACACGGAGGGCACCATAGCACAGCACCAAAATAAAACATACAACTTTAACCAATCACGATCATCAATCAACCCATTGGACAAAAAGAATCTACTCAAAACATCATAGGATGGCCACAAATCATTGGATAATAATATGTAGCATTAAGCACCATGTTTAAGTAGAGATTACAGCGGGGAGAAGAGGTGTTACACCTCTGCATAGAGGGGACGAGAGTTGGTGATGTCGGCGGCGAAGATGTTGATGTAGATCACCGTCACGATGGTTCCCCCGGAAGCGTTCCGGCGCCGCCGGGAGAGAGGGGGAGAGAGCCCCCCTCCTTCTTCTTATTCCTTGGCCTCCCCCTAGATGGGAGGTGAGTTTCCCCTCTGGTGCTTGGCCTCCATGGCACCCGGAGGGGCGGGAGCCCCTCCAAGATTGGATCTCTCTCTCTGTTCTCTTCTGTTTCGCGTTCCTGTTTTCTGGCCTTTCACCGTTTCTTAAATTCCCGGAGATCCGTAACTCCGATCGGGCTGAAATTTTAACACGATTTATTTCCGGATATTCTCTTTCTTGTGGCGAAGAAGGGCCCCAACCGTTACGGTGTGCCCATGAGGCACCACCGCGCGGCCAGGGGGCGGCGAGCCAAGGTGGCTTGTGGAGGCTGTGGGCCTCCGTTTGCGTTGATTCCACCTCCCAAAAATCACATATATTCCAAAATAATTCTCCGTAAAATTTTATTGCATTTGGACTTCGTTTGATATGGATATTCTGCGAAACAAAAAACATGCAACAAACAGGAACTGGCACTGGGCACTGGATCAATATGTTAGTCCCAAAAATAATATAAAATGTTGCCAAAAGTATATGAAATTTGTAGAATATTGGCATGGAACAATCAAAAATTATAGATACGATGGAGACGTATCATCATCCCCAAGCTTAATTCCTGCTCGTCCTCGAGTAGGTAAATGATAAAAAGATAATTTTTGATGTGGAATGCAACCTAGCATAATCTTGATCATATAATCTAATCATGGCATGAATATTAAGACACGAGTGGTTCAAAGCAATAGTCTATAATTTGATATAAAGACATCAATACTCAGGCATCCCAACAAACAATCATGCCTTTCAGAATAAAAATGCTAAAGAACGCTATCCCTACAAAATCATATAGCCTTGTCATGCTCCATCTTCTTAACACAAAATATAAATCATGTACTACCTCGGTGTCAGCCAAGCAATTGGTTCATACTTTTTAACGCGCTTCAGCTTTTTCAACCCCCACGCAATACATGAGCACAAGCCATGGATATAGCACTATGGGTGGAATAGAATGCGGTGGTAGAGATTAATATGGAGAAGACAAAAAAAAGGAAGAAAGTCTCACATCGACGCGGCTAATCAATGGGCTATGGAGATGCCCATCAGTTGATGTCAATGCGAGGAGTAGGGATTGCCATGCAACGGATGCACTAAGAGCTATAAGTGCATGAAAGCTCAAACTGAAAACTAAGTGGGTGTGCATCCAACTTGCTTGCTCATGAAGACCTCGGGCATTTGAGGAAGCCCATCATCGGAATATACAAGCCAAGTTCTATAATGAAAAATTCCCACTAGTATATGAAAGTGACAACATAGGATACTCTCTATATGAAAAACATGGTGCTACTCTAAAGCACAAGTGTGGTAAAGGATAGTAACATTGCCCCTTCTCTCTTTTTCTCTCATTTCATTTTTTTTGTTTTCTCTTTTTTCTTTTTTTTCCTTTTTTTGTGGGCTCTTTTTGGCCTATTTTTTTCTTCTCTTTTTTTATTTTTTATTTTTCGTCCGGAGTCTCATCCCGACTTGTGGGGGAATCATGGTCTTCATCATCCTTTCCTCACTGGGACAATGCTCTAATAATGGATATGATGATCATTACACTTCTATTTACTTACAACTCAAAATTACAACTCGATACTAGAACAAAATATGACTCTATATGAATGCCTCTGGCGGTGTACCAGGATGTGCAATGATCTAGCGTGGCAAAGATATCAAAAAATGGACAAGCCATGAAAATATCATGCTAGCTATCTTACGATCATGCAAAGCAATATAATAATGAATGCTCAAGTCATGTATATGATGATGATGGAAGTTGGATGGCAATATATCTCGGAATGGCTATGGAAATGCCATAATAGGTAGGTATGGTGGCTGTTTTGAGGAAGATATAATGAGGCTTCTGTGTGATAGAGCGTATCATATCACGGGGTTTGGATGCACCGGCGAAGTTTGCACCGACTCTCGAGGTGAGAAAGGGCAATGCACGGTACCGAAGAGGCTAGCAAATTGCGGAAAGGTGAGAGTGCGTATAATCCGTGGACTCACATTTGTCATAAAGAACTCACATACTTATTGCAAAAGTTTATTAGTCCTCGAAGCAAAGTACTAGTACGCATGCCCCTAGGGGGGAGGTTGGTAGGAGTTAACAATCGCACGCCCCTGACCTCCACGCAAAGGAAGACAATCAATAATAAATCATGCTCCAACTTCTTAGCATAACGACAGACCATACGTGCATGCTTCGGGAATCACAAACCTTAACACCAATATTCTTACTAAACCACAATCATTCACTAGTACCTCCCACATATTACCATCTCTATGTCACAAAACTATTGCAAGGAATCAAACATATCATATTCAATGATCTACAAGTTTTATGTAGGATTTTATGACTAACCATGTGAATGGCCAATTCCTGTTGACTATCTAAACAGATATAAGTGAAGCATTAGAGTTTAATTCTTTCTACAAAAGACTTCCCCACTCTCTAACAAATATAAGTGAAGCAAAAGAGCATTCTACAAATAACAGTTTTCCTATGTGTAGAGAAACAGGCATCGAAACTTCAAATGATATAAGTGAAGCACATGAAGCATTCTATAAAGCCATACTCAAAAGATATAAGTGAAGTGCAAAGAGCATTCTATAATCAACCAAGGACTATCTCATACCAGCATGGTGCATAAAAGAAAAGGGAAAGATAAACACAAAAGACGCTCCAAGAATTTACTGAGATCATGTGAACAAAACAAAAACCGAGACATACCGATAATTGTCGAATAAAGATGGGATGCCTTCCGGGGCATCCCCAAGCTTAGATGCTTGAGTCTCCTTGAATATTACTTGGGATGCCTTGGGCATCCCCAAGCTTCAGCTCTTGCCGCTCCTCATTCTTCTCATATCAATACCTCCTCGATCTTCGAATACTTTATCCACACAAAACTTAACCGAACTTTTTATTAGAAGGGTTAGTACATCTAACATCAAATCCCATCATGTCCTGCTCTAACATTATTGTATAATTATAATCAAACATTACCCACTGTATTCTATCACAATTCTATGGCTCCCAAGTCAATGGGGCTCAACAAGATTTCAAACATAAGCAAATAACGAAACTATAATAGCAATCTATGAAAACAGGACAGTCTGTAAAGATGCAGATGGTACATATACTTCTGTAACTCAAAAAATTCAGAACAATTAGGAACAAATAAATAATTTGCATAGAAGTACATTGTAAAAATTTCAGAATTTTTTCATGTTCCAGTAAAAAAATGTAAATTCACGCACTACAGCAAAAGTTTCTGTTTTTGCACTGCACATACCAAACAAGCAATTTAAACATCCTAACGGTAAATCTTGGCACATTATTTTTGTAATACAAAGGATTTCTACAAGGGGATAATTATTTTTGTTGAAAAGTTTCTGTAATTTAAGATTCACAAAGTTTCCATGGGCATGAACAAAGTTCAAGGCATGCTCCCGCTTCCACGGTGCTCGTCTTTCTTACTTTCACTTTTCTTTTTGTAAAGTTTTTAGGTTCCCCTCTATATTTTTTTGGTTTTTAAACTTTTTAAAAGCACACAACAGAAATAAATGACTCTCTAAAACTTCCGGGTTGTCTCCCTGGCAGCGCTCTCTTTAAAGCCATTAAGCTAGGCATAAAGTGCTCAAGTAATTGATCCACCCGGATCCCAAGGTATATCAAAGCCAAATTTAATTAACAATGATTTGTAATTTAGTAGTGAGCACAAAGCAACATATTTCATGCAATGATGAAGTCTAACTCTCTTCCTATGCATTGGCATGTCATAAAAGAACAATTCATGCACATCAAGTAAAGGCCCATGCATAGTATAAACAGATTCTTGCAATTTTATCGCATTGGAAACATAGAGAGGTGGAGATGTAGTTCCTCTCTCATAATAATTGCAAGTAGGAGAAGCAAGCACATGCATATTATATTCATCAAAATTATCATGTGCAATAGTAAAACGCAACCCATCAACATAATCCTTAATAAGCACAAACTCCTCCGATATAGTGTAGTTGGGAGAATTCAAAAAGATAATAGGACTATCATGTGTGGGTGCAATAGCAACAATTTCATGTTTAACATAAGGAACTATAGCAAGTTCATCTCCATAAGCATAATTCATATTGGCATCATGGACACAAGCATAGCAAGCATCAATTTCATCAAAAATGGATATTTCAAACGAATCCAATGGATCATAGAAATTATCATAGCATTCATCCTTCGGTAAGCACGAAGGGAATTTAAACAATGTATGAGTTGAAGAGTTACTCTCATTAGAAGGTGGGCATGGGTAGCTAATCCACTCTTCCTCCTTTTGTTCTTCGCTCTCCTCCTCATCTTTTTCATCTAATGAGCTCACAATTTCAGCAATTTCTTCTTCCATAGTTTCCTCCAAAATATTAGTCTCCTCATGGACAGCGGAGGAGTCCTCAACATATCCTTTAACATAAGCTTTTGAAGCATAGTTTTCATAGGAATATTTAAGTATGGCAAAATTTTCAGATTTTTAAAGAGTAGCATCATACTTTTCAATCAAAGAAGCAATTTCATAAGCACCCTTAAAAGTAACAAATTCTTCAATTTATTCAATATCATAGTAACTATAAACAACTTTGGCATAAGAAGATAAGATTCCATTATCCTTAAACTCACATTGGTACTGAAGGTGTTTTTTAGGGTCTCCAGAACAACAAGTAAAATCATGTATTTCACATAAATTCCAAGCATAGCAATTCAAAGTATTAATATGATGCCATAAAAGTTTCCCTTTTTGAGACAAGTGGTGTCGCACAAAATAAGCATGCTCATCTAATGATTTTCCCTCAACTAAGCTAGTTGGGTTTTTAGCACGAGCACAAAGGGATCGAAGATGATCCAAGTAGAAAGCTTCAGCAATATGATAGATTTTGGGTGGTTCTTCAACCATTGGTTTAGCAGGTACAACTAATTTTTTTTGGTATTTTGCGTTTCCTACCCATAACTAAAGATAGAAAACAAGAGCACAAAATAAAAACTACTTAGTGATAAAGCAAACAAGCACACACGAGAATATTCACCCCACGCTATTGCTCCCTGGCAATGGCGCCAGAAAACGGTCTTGATAACCCACAAGTATAGGGGATCAATTGTAGATTTATCGATAAATAAGAGTGTCGAACCCAACAAGGAGATAAAGGTAGAATCAATATTCCCTTCAAGTTCTATCGACTATCGATAAAACTCTACGCACACTTAACGTTCGCTTTACGAAGAACAAGAATAAAACTAGAAGTACTTTGTAGGTGTAATGCTAGAACTACTTTGCAAGAATAAAACTAGGAGTATTTTGTGAGAATAAAACTATGAGTAATTTGCAAGATAATAAAAGCTAGTTGTTTAGTAGAACGCTTTTGTAACACAAGAGAAAGATTTGTCCCTAGGCAATCGATAACTAGACCGGTAATCATTATTGCAATTTTATATGAGGGAGAGGCACGAGCTAACATACTTTCCGTACTTGGATCATATGCACTTATGATTGGAACTCTAGGAAGCATCCGCAACTACCAAAGATCAATAAGGTAAAACCCAACCATATCATTAAGTATCAAGTCCCCTTTACTCCCATACGCAACAACCCCCTTACTCGGGTGTAAGCTTTTGTCACTCTAGCCGCCCACTGTAAGAGAATTATGAACGTATTGCAAACTGTAACACCCCTGTGTAATGAGCAACAATAATCCAGGATGATTATGCTAATTCTCTGTGATTTGCAATGATAATCATGTTGGGTAAATATCTCATTTCAAATTCCTCCACTAAATTCAATTCAAATTCAAAGTGAAATTTGAAGTTGCTTAAAAATTGCTGCAAAAATGTTCATCATTTAGCAAATATTTCAAAACAATTTGTTGCTCAGGAAAACAACATCACCATGATGCTAAAGTGGACATTAGCATTTAAAACAGTGCCATTCCAGCAATTTAAAATGCAAATCGATTTATGAAAATTCCAAGTGGATTCAAATTCCTTCCCAAAATAATTGTGGCAGTGCCAAATAATGCAAGATATTTTGTGGCTTAGTTCCACATTTTTCTCAAATCATTAGGTGGCCCAATTAAAACCTTTTCTATGTCTGCTATTAATTAAAAGAGAAAACAAAAAAGAAAAAGGAGAAACTCACCTGTGCACTTACCGGCCTGTTGCAACAGTACCTGGCCCAGCTCACCAGGGCCTTCTCCCACATGCTCCCGCAGCGGTGTCGGCGCGCCCATGGCTGAGCTCGCGCGGTTCCGGCCGTTGGCTGCCACGGCGCCGGAGTAGGTGAGCGAGGCGATAAGGGCGAACCCCTGCATTCCCCCTGGATACCGCGCCACTCCTCCTTCCTCCCCGCGCTCTCCCCCTCTCGTTTGGGAGCTCACCCGAGCGCTCCCACCGCCGCGCCGTTGCACCACCGTGGCCGCCGAGCCCTCCTCGACGCCTCTCCGTGTCAACGAGCTCCGCCTCGCTCGACCACGACGGCTGGAGCCATCCATTCGAGCCGGGCACCTCCACATCCGCCCCATCAAGCTTCTCCTTCCCGTCGGGCACCGCCGTCCGCTGTCTTCGATCCGCCTCGTCTCGGTGCTACTAAACCTCCACCGAACCACCGTGCGTCCCTACAGTGAGCATCCGTCTTTCCCCTCTCTTCACTTGGTCATCCGCGAGCTCTAGGCCATAGAACCACCGAGGCCGAACTCGCCGCCGCACGAGCTCATCGCCGGCCATGTTCCGGTGACCATGTCCATCAAGCTCGCACGCACGCGTAGATCACCCCCACCCCTTTAGCTCGAGCTGCCGCATGCTGCTTCGCCATGTTCACTGACACCCGAACTCCGGCGCCGCTCCGGTCATCGCCGCCGTAGTTTTAGGCCACCCCAGCTCGCGTGACCGCCGGCGTTCGATGCGCGCTGCTCCACTCGTTCGAACGCACGTCACGACGGTCGATTTGGTCCCCTGTGGCGAAAACCCTGGCATCGCCGATGCGCGCCGCCGCGTTCGCGGCTCGCCGAAGCGATTCCGGCACCGGCGCCGACGTGGCGCCCACGTGGCCGTGCCTGGGTCACTGGCAGCTGGGTCCCGCGGGCCCAGTTGACCAGTTGACCAGGTCAACCTCGCTGACGTGGCAGCTACTGCCACTGACGTGTGGCCCCCCCTCCGTTAGCTAAACTAAATAAGCCGTTTTTAATTAAAACTTAATTTGTTAAATTAATTAGTCACTGAGAGTGGGGCCCACCTCCCTAATTAACCTCTGGTTAGTTTAAATTAAGCACTGTTAAACCCACTGTGTATGACAGGTGGGTCCCAGCCGTCAGGTTTGACCTGGAACAGCTGGGTTGACTGCTGATGTCACTGTGACATCATGCTGATGCAATAAGCTATTTTCTGTTATTTTGAAAATTGATTTAGATTTTCAGAAATTGCTAAAAACTTCGGAAAATCATAGAAATTAAACCGTAGCTCGGATCAAAAACTTTCTACATGAAAGTTGATCAGAAAAACAAGACAAATCCAAATATGTGGTCAAAATGCTTGACCATCACTCATATCTATCTGAACATGGAACCTTTCCCTCCGGTTCAGTATACCGAAATCTGCCTAAACGCCGGGAAAATATCCCATATAATTTCCCGTTTCGTCTGCGACTTGTAGCATTGCATTAGGTCACCACTAACACTGCATACTGCCATGCCATGCATCTGTGTTGCATTATTTGCCTTTCTTTATTGTTTCTTCCCCCACTTCTTCCCCATTAGACCCCGTGACCGACGCAGCTCCGGAGACCGACGATACTACTGACGACCCCTCCTTTGCCGCAGAGCTTCCAGGCAAGCCACCCCCCTTGACGCATGCCTATATCACCTATTCTTTATCCCTATTGCTTGCATTAGAATTGCTACTGCTGTCGATTTATCCTATTCTGATGCATAGCCTGTTTTTGTAAACTGCTTTTGATACATTACCTGTAATACTAAATGCTTAGTGTAGGTTGGTTGTGAACCATCTGTGGCCCCTCTTCCTTGATCTAGTTGCCCCACTTTAGTACCTGTGCCCCGATCGATGTGATCATCGGGCTGATGCTGCAGACCTAATATCGAGTGCCGAGGGTGATACCTCTCATCTCACTCCCGATGTGGACTCTGTAGTACAGCTAGTCGGTGGTGGGTTACCGAGGGTGATTCCTCCTTCACCACCTCCGATGAAGCTTCTGTCGTGCAACCCCGCAAGTGTGAATACCACCGAGGGTGAATCCTCTGGGTTCACCTTGACGGATACGTCGAGTGGGAATCCAACGAGGGTGATTCCTCGAATTCCTTCTTGATGTTATGGACACACGGATACTTGAACTTTATTACAAATACCTGGATAAAGTCGGGTCGGCCCCGAGGGGTACCCGCGAGAGATGTGGTATCGGGTTGACCAAGAGGGTACCCGAGAGATGAATACGTGGCACGGCCGGGCATTCTTAGCCCATGTTGTAAGTCCACGAGACGGGGCGACGGGGCCACAGGATCGTGAGTCTCTGCTCGTTTCCACATGCTCCAAACGCATTAATGGGTTAGGATATGTCATCTGAGTAGGCCTCTGGCCTTTTCGCGCTAACCAGCACATGGGAATAATATGGGTACTCGGCGTTGTAGTATCAGTCGAAGTTCTTCAGATGTCAGCAGTTGAGCGGCGCGCGCCGGGTTGGTCTAGGAATGCCTGCGCTTGTATTAAGGGGGCTAGGACTGATCACCGGCCGCGTTTGCAACGCGCAGGAGTACAAAGGGCGATGGGCCCAAGACCCCTGAGTGCTTAGGATGTAGACCGGCGTGCTGGCCTCTCTGTTGAGCCTAGGTAGGGCTACGACAAATCGATCAGCCGAGGCTAGGCATGGACCGAGCAAGTGTGTCCGGCCAGAGTTAATCGAGTGTGTTGGGTAAGTTGGTGCACCCCTGCAGGGAAGTATATCTATTCGAATAGCCGTGTCCACGGTAACAGGACGCTCGGAAAATATCCCGATCTTCTATAACTAGAACTGGGTTAATATGTGGCTCCGGGATCGCTTTCTCACAGGGAGTCGAGGAAGGATCTCTGGGCGTTGTTACTACTTGTTGCTACTACTACTTTTATGTACTAGTCTGCACTCTTCTTATGCTGCAAGACGCTGAAGATGCTAGTCTTCGATAGGCTAGGCCTTTCTCTCTATTCTGGCATTTCTGCAGTCCAGTCCACATATACAGCCTTCCTTTGATAATGTTGCATATTTAGAATAGATCTGATGTAAGTCTTGCTGAGTAGTTTGGATGAGTACTCACGGTTGCTTCGCTTCCCCTTTTTCCCCATACCCGGTTATTGCGACCAGATGACGGAGCCCCGGAGCCTGCTGCCCCAGCCGACGACTACTACCACTACTACCCCGCTGGCGGATAGTACTACTATGAGGAGCCCTCCGACGACCAGGAGTTGTTAGGTGGCACCCAGACAGGAGGCCTGCGCCTTTCGATCCAGTGTTTTGTTTTGCAGCACCTTCTTGAGGCCTATCTGTTTAACTTTTATGTCTGTACTCAGATATCTAATGCTTCCGCTGATGCTTGTATGACATCGAACTTATGTATTCGAGCCCTCGAGGCCCCTGGCTTGTAATATAAAGCTTGTATGACTTTTATTTGTGTTTAGAGTTGTGTTGTGATATCTTCAAGTGAGTCCTTAGGCTTGATCGTGTGCATTTGCGTGTATGATTAGTGCATGATTAAGTCGGGGGTGTCACAAGTTGGTATCAGAGTCGACTGCCTGTAGGATCCCCCTTTCCAACTCCTTGGCCGAAGTTGAGTCTAGTCTTGCAAAACTATTTTACTAACATGGCTGTGTGGCTTACGGGCCCACGTCGCCAATGGGTGGTATTAGGATCTTTTATTCCTCTTCCTTACTCTGGGACTCTGAATTTCTCTTCTTTTCGGGTTAAATGATTTTGCTAACTCTAACACTAGGTTCTCGTGCTCACATTCACCCGGAGAGCTGGATTGTCTGCAACTAATCCTTTCCTTTGGTCTGATTAATCTGATAATCAACTTTTCTTTTCCATTGGTCTGTTTAACCTTCTTTCCAATGCTATCATATGCTTCTCACACTGTCATTTGACATCTGCACTATCTTATTTCAGATGAGTCCCGCAAGACAGCTTGTCCGTCAGACCATGGCTCATGATGCGACTGGGTTTCCGGCCATTTTGGTCGAACTTCTGACCAGGCTGGGATATCGCTGGTATCCCGAGTACACTGTTTACGAGGATTACCACGAGTTCAACCAGGAGCAGTACCATGCTGAGGTTCGCATCTTTGATCGGCGGGACATCTCCATCACTGAGTTACACACCTTTCATGGTGTTGGAGTGACTGTCGACATGGCCGTTCATGATGCTGCCTATACTGCTATTGCCCGTCTCCGTGGAGAGCACAACAGTCGCTTGGAGGAGACTGCTTTCAGATACATCCCATATGCTCCTGCTAGGGATGAGACGGGATATTACACTGCTGTCTGTACTGCTTACGTGTCGCGTCGTTATGACCCGCAGGTTTTGGTACAGTACACTCAGGCTTTGGATCGCACTGCTCGAGCTCTTGCTGTCGAGTTGCACGCCACTCGTGCTCGTCTTTACGATGCTCTGACACAGTTGCTGCCAGTAGTCAGTGCACGAATGCACCCAGAGTACATTCTTTACCCGCGCAGGATGGACATGCCACCAAGTCTTGAGTGGCCTGCTGTTGGAGGTCTTACCTCTCCACGTGGTCCTCTTCTTCCAGTTTGGGACCAGGTTCTGCACCAGAGTGTTCACGGTGCGCAGGATCCTTATATCGAGGGTACCCTGCGTTGTCACCTGCAGCTGCCTGGCTTCAGTGGTTTTCTCCGATGTTGATGTAGCATATCGCTATGTCGCGTTGTTGTATCCCTCCACCGCGTGCCTGCGTGTCACCTAGTTGTCTAGCTTTCCTTTTCACTGTTGTAACGCTGGCTTGTAACCGAATCTATGTATGGATCTGTATGTCATGTTGACTATGTTGATGTATCTATTGCACTTCCTTTTGCTATGCATGTTACTTCATGAATGAATCCATACTTCTGCAAATGCTCGTTACTAAACTACCCCCTATTGAATTTTAGCAGGATGGTTAGACCCACAGGTCGTGGTCGTGGTGACAACAATCCACCACCGCCCGACTATATGGCTGCTATGATGCAACAGTTCGAAATGCACCGTCAGTTCATGCAAGGGCTTATGGACCAGTTTCCACGTCCCAATGCCAACCAGCAGCCAGCCGCAATTACTTTGCAAGAATTTGGGCCACTGAATCCAACCATTTACCGCAACTCAATTCAGCCGCTTGACACTGACGACTGGCTCCGCGACATCTCTTTCGAGATGGAGTCTGCGAATGTGGACCCTGCCAGCTATGTCACCTTCGCATCATACTTCCTGAAGGGACCCACAGCACAATGGTGGGACACTCACAGGCAAACCTTATCTCCTGGAACCATCATCACCTGGATGTAGTTCAAGGCTGCCTTCCGTGCACGTTACATTCCTTAGGGAGTAATGGACCGCAAGAAGCGTGAGTTCCGCAATCTTTCTCAGGGCAATAAGTCTGTGGAAGCCTATCAGCGAGAGTTTCTCGAGTTATCCCACTATGCAGAAGAGGACATTGCTACTGATGCATGCAGACAGGAAAAGTTCCGTGAAGGGCTCAACCCTGACATCAAGCTTGCACTGTTAGTCCAAGACTTGGCCAACTTCGCCACCTTGGTGAACAAGGCTATTCAGGTCGAGACAGGACTGAAGGATCATAAGGATGCTCTCAAATGCACCCGTGAGGTGGGCTCATCTTCGGGATCGTCTTCCCAGAAGCGCAGCATTTGGATCCCTCAAAGCATGTACCGTCTGGCTGTACCTGTTCAGAGGCCATCATATGCTGCACCACATATGCCACCTCCACCTCCGAGGCAGTTCAGGCCGCAAGCTCCAATGCCGCGAGCTCCTGCTCCCCGTCCTGACAATGGACTCTATTTCAAGTGTGGCCATCCAGGTCACCGTGCCAGAGACTGCTCACAGAGTCAGAATCAGCTTGTGCTTCCTCCTGCTGGCCGTGGAAATGGCCGTGGTATTAATCAGCCTCTTAACTATAATACCAGACCTTCATATGGTCGTGGGCAGGCATATCATGTCAACATGGCTGAAGCTCAAGATCAACCAGAAACTGTGATGGGTACTCTCCTTGTTAATTCAGTACCAGCATCTATTTTATTTGATTCAGGAGCATCGCATTCTTTCATATCAGAAGAATTTGCATTCATGCATGGCTTTACATATGAAAAATTGCACAATCCGTTAGCAAAAAACACTCCCGCGGGCCAATGCCAAGCCTGTATGTTCAGCCCCGATGTCATCATTGATATTGAAGGGTTGGAGTTTCGTGCTTTTCCCATTATTTTGAAGTCTTCCAAAATTAACCTCATTTTGGGAATGGATTGGTTGAAGGCTCACTACGCCTTGATCAATTGTGCCACTAAAGTTGTACACCTCCTGCACACATCAGATGAGCTAGTAAATTACCATGCTCATATTGTTCAAAGTGCCGAGGCTCAGATTTATGCTCTGAATGCATTGAACGCTTCTCCTCTTGAGGGGATCGAAAATGTTCCAGGATGTCTTTCCGGAAGAACTTCCAGGAGTACCCCCTGTTAGGGCTGTCGAGTTTGTCATCGACTTGAAACCAGGCACAACTCCTATTGCGAAGCGTCCTGATAAGATGCCTCCGCAAGAACTTCTTGAGCTTAAGGAGGAACTCGATAAATCACTCCGCAAGGGTTTCATTCGCCCAAGTTCCTCTACCTGGGGAGCACCTTCTCTCTTTGTCAAGAAGAAAGATGGTACGAACCGATTCGTCCAAGACTACCGGCCTATCAACCAACCCACCATTCAGAATAAGTATCCGCTTCCTCGGATCAATGACCTGTATGATCAACTTGCTAGATCATCAGTGTTTTCTAAACTCGACTTGTGGTTGGGTTATCATCAGATCCATGTCCGCGAAGAGGATATTCCCAAGATTGCCTTTGTTACTCGCCATGGTTCATACGAGTACACTGTCATGTCATTCGGCTTAACCAATGCTCCAGCTACGTTCTCCCGCCTGATGAATTATATCTTCATGGATTACCTCGACAAATTCGTCGTGGTTTATCTGGATGATATCCTAGTATTCTCCAAGAATAAGGAAGAACATGTTGAACATCTTCGTCTGGTTCTGGAAAAGCTTCGAGAGCACTAGCTATATGCCAAGTATTCCAAATGTGAATTCTGGTTATCTGAAGTGACCTACCTTGGACATGTGATTTCCAAGGATGGCATTGCTGTCAACCCAGAACGAGTTCAGGCTATTCTTTACTGGACTCCTCCGAAGAATGTCAAACAAGTCAGAAGTTTTCTCGGTCTCACAAGCTATTGCCGTCGATTTGTTGAGAACTTCTCAAAGATTGCCAAGCCTCTGACTAATCTGCTTCACAAGGGCGTAAAGTTTGAGTGGACAGACAAATGTCAGGAGAGTTTCCAAACCCTCAAGGACAAGCTGACCTCTGCTCCAGTGCTAGCTCCTCCGGATTCTCGCAAGGATTTCGTGATTTATTGCGACGCCTCTCGTCAAGGATTAGGCTGTGTCCTGATGCAAGAGCGCAGAGTAATCGCTTATGCCTCGCGACAGTTGCGTCCTCACGAAGAGAATTACCCAGTGCATGATCTTGAACTTGCTGCAGTGATTTATGCATTGAAGCTGTGGCGGCATTACCTTCTTGGTAACCGGTGTGAGATATATACTGATCACCAAAGTCTGAAGTATTTGTTTACTCAGCCGGATCTCAATCTCCGCCAACAGCGATGGTTGGAAACTATTACGGATTATGACTGTGGTATTTCATATACCCCTGGCGAAGCTAATGTGATGGCTGATGCCTTGAGCCGCAAGTCCTATTGCAACAACCTCATAGTTCAGCGAGCTCAACCTCATCTGTATGAAGAACTGCGTAAGATGAACCTCCACATTGTTCCACAGGGTTCTCTTAATACCCTTGTTATACAGCCAGATCTTGAGAAGGCTGTAAAGCGTGCGCAAGCTAAAGATGCTGAAGTTGATCTGATGAAAAGAGATCTTCACCTTGAAAAGTACAGAGATTTCTCGCTTGCTGAAGACGGAACTTTGTATTTCAGAGGCCGCATTGTTGTACCTCGGTTCGAGCTTATGACCGACAAGGTTATGAAGGAGGCCCATGATACACCACTATCTATTCATCCGGGTAGTACCAAGATGTATCGTGATCTCCGACAAAGGTACTGGTGGTCTAGAATGAAGCAGGATATTGCTCGATATGTTGCTGAATGTGACGTTTGCCGTCGCGTTAAAGCAGAACATCAGAAGCCTGTTGGAATTCTGCAACCACTTCCAATCCCTGAGTGGAAATGGGACAAAGTGCAAATGGACCTTATCATTGGCCTTCCCAGGTCACAGAAGGGTCATGATGCTATTCTTGTCGTCATTGACCAACTCTCCAAAGTTGCACACTTTCTGCCAGTCAAGGAGACGATCACTGCTAGTCAGTTAGCGGATTTATATATCTCCTGAATTGTATCACTCCACGGTATTCCAAAGGAGATCAGTTCAGACCGTGGCAGCCTTTTCACCTCAATGTTCTGGAAAAGTTTCCAAGAAGCTATGGGAACTCATATTACTTGGAGTTCAGCTTATCACCCCCAGTCCCAAGGCCAAGTCGAGCGAGTTAATCAAGTGCTGGAAGATATGCTGCGAGCTTGTGTTATTTCATTTGGCAAGAAGTGGGAAGAATCTCTCCTGTATGCCGAATTCTCCTACAACAACAGCTATCAAGCAAGCTTGAAGATGGCCCCCTTCGAGGTATTATATGGATGTAAGTGTCGAACCCCTCTGAATTGGTCAGAAACTGGGGAACGACCACTCATTGGTCCGGATATTATCCAACACGCTCAAGAGCAAGTCCGTATTGTCCAGGAAAATCTCAAAGCGGCTCAGTCTCGCCAGAAGAGCAATTATGATCGTAAGCACTGGGGATCGATCTATCAACCTGGTGAGCAAGCTTATCTGCGTGTCACTCCTATGAAGGGCACTCACCGCTTCGGAATCAAGGGCAAGTTAGCTCCTCGCTACATCGGCCCCTTTCGCATTCTCGCCAGACGTGGACATGTGGCTTATAAATTGGAGTTGCCGCCGCAATTCTCTCACAACCACAACGTCTTCCATGTGTCGCAACTTCGCCGTTGCTTCAAGGAATCTCCGCACCGAGCAGTGGATCATGAAATGCTCGATTTGCAAGATGATCTATCTTATAAAGAGCATCCGATCCGTACGCTCGATCAAGCTGAACGTCGGACCCGCCAAAAGACTACCAAGTTCCTTAAAGTGCAGTGGTCAAATCATACTGAGGCTGAAGCCACTTGGGAACGCGAGGATCGTCTTCGGGAGGAATACCCCAACCTTTTCCCTTCTACCTCCTGAATTCTCGGGACGAGAATTTCTTTTAGAAGAGGAGAATTGTAACACCCCTATGTAATGAGCAACAGTAATCCAGGATGATTATGCTAATTCTCTGTGATTTGCAATGATAATCATGTTGCAAATCCATTTATGAAAATTCCAAGTGGATTCAAATTCCTCCCCAAAATAATTGTGGTTGTGCCAAATAATGAAAAAGATTTTGCATCTTAGTTCCACATTTTTCTCAAATCATTAGGTGGCCCAATTAAAACCTTTTCTATCTCTGCTATTAATTAAAAGAGAAAACGGAAAAGAAAAAGGAGAAACTCACCTGTGCACTTACCGGCCTGTTGCAACAGTACCTGGCCCAGCCCACCTGGGCCTTCTCCCACCTGCTCCCGCAGCGGTGTCGGCGCGCCCATGGCCGAGCTCGCGCGGTTCCGGCTGTTGGCTACCACGGCGCCGGAGTAGGTGAGTGAGGCGATAAGGGCGAACCCCTGCATTCCCCCTGGACGCCGCGCCACCCCTCCTTCCTCCCCGTGCTGTCTCCCTCTCGTTCGGGAGCTCACCCGAGCGCTCCCACCGCCGCGCCGTTGCACCACCGTGGCCGCCGAGCCCTCCTCGACGCCTCTCCGTGTCAACGAGCTCCGCCTCACTCGACCACGACGGCTGGAGCCATCCATTCGAGCCGGGCGCCTCCACATCCGCCGCATCGAGCTTCTCCTTCCCGTCGGGCACCGCCATCCGCTGTCTTCGATCTGCCTCGTCTCGGTGCTACTAAACCTCCACCGGACCACCGTGCATCCCCACAGTGAGCATCCGTCTTTCCCCTCTCTTCTCTTGGTCATCCGCGAGCTCTAGGCCGTAGAACCACCGAGGCCGAACTCGCCGCCGCACGAGCTCATCGTCGGCCATGTTCCGGTGACTGCATGCCCGCGCAACCATGTCCATCGAGCTCGCACGCACGTGTAGATCACCCCCACCCCTTTAGCTTGAGCTGCCTCACCGTGTTCACTGACACCCGAAGTCCGGCGCCGCTCCGGTCATCGCCGCCGTAGTTTTAGGCCACCCCAGCTCGCGTGACCGCCGGCGTTGGATGCGCGTTGCTCCACTCGTTCGAACGCGCGTCGCGGCGCTCGATTTGGTCCCCTATGGTGAAAACCCGAGCATCTCCAATGCGCGCCACCGCGTTCGCGGCTCGCCGGAGCGATTCCGGCGCCGGCGCCGACGTGGCGCCCACGTGGCCGTGCCTGGGTCACTGGCAGTTGGGTCTCGCGGGCCCAGTTGACCAGTTGACCTGGTCAACCTCGCTGACGTGGCAGCTTCTGTCACTAACATGTGGGCCCCCTCCGTTAGCTAAACTAAATACACCGTTTTTAATTAAAACTTAATTTGTTAAATTAATTAGTCACTAACAGTGGGGCCCACCTCCCTAATTAACCTCTGGTTAGTTTAAATTAAGCACTGTCAAAGCCACTGTGTATGACAGGTGAGTCCCAGCCGTTAGGTTTGACCTGGAACGGCTGGGTTGACTGCTAACGTCACTGTGACATCATGCTAACGCAATAAGCTATTTTCTGTTATTTTCAAAATTGATTTAAATTTTCAGAAATTGCTAAAAACTTCGGAAAATCGTAGAAATTAAACCGTAGCTCGGATCGAAAAACTTTCTACATGAAAGTTGATCAGAAAAACGAGACGAATCCAAATATGTGGTCAAAATGCTTGACCATCACTCCTATCTATCAAAACATGGAACCTTTCCCTCCTGTTCAGTATACCGAAATCTGCCTAAACGCCAGGAAAATATCCCAGATATTTTCCCATTTCGTCTGCGACTTGTAGCATTGCATTAGGTCACCACTAACACTGCAAACTGCCATGCCATGCATCCGTGTTGCATTATTTGCCTTTATTTATTGTTTCTTCCCCCTCTTCTTCCCCGTTAGACCCCGTGACCGACGCAGCTCCGGAGACCGATGATACTACTGACGACCCCTCCTTTGCCGCAGAGCTTCCAAGCAAGCAACCCCCCTTGATGCATGCCTATATCACCTATTCGTTCTCTCTCTTGCTTGCATTAGAATTGCTACTGCTGTTGATTTATCCTATTCTGATGCATAGCCTGTTTTTGTAAACTGCTTTTGATACATTACCTGTAATCCTAAATGCTTAGTGTAGGTTGGTTGTGAACCATCTGTGGCCCCTCTTCCTTGCTCTAGTTGCCCCGCTTTAGTACCTGTGCCCCGATCGATGTGATCGTCGGGCTGAGACCAGTTCATCACCACACATTCCCCCTGAGTTGCTCGATGCTGCAGAGCTAATATCGAGTGCCGAGGGTGATACCTCTCATGTCATTCCCGATGTGGACTCTGTAGTACAGCTAGTCGGTGGTGGGTTACCGAGGGTGATTCCTCCTTCACCACCTCCGATGAAGCTTCTGTCGTGCAACCCCGCAAGTGTGAATACCACCGAGGGTGAATCCTCTGGGTTCACCTTGATGGATACGTCGAGTGGGAATCCAACGAGGGTGATTCCTCGGATTCCTTCTTGATGTTATGGACACACGGATACTTGAACTTTATTACAAATACCTAGATAAAGTCGGGTCGGCCCCGAGGCGTACCCGCGAGAGATGTGGTATCTGGTTGACCAAGAGGGTACCCGAGAGATGAATAGGTGGCACGGCCGGGCATTCTTAGCCCTTGTTCTAAGTCCACGAGACGGGGCGACGGGGTCACAGGATCGTGAGTCTCTGCTCGTTTCCACGCGCTCCAAACGCATTAATGGGTTAGGATATGTAATCTGAGTAGGCCTCTGGCCTTTTTGCGCTAACCAGCACATGGGAATAATATGGGTACTCGGCGTCGTAGTATCAGCCGAAGTTCTTCAGATGTTAGCAGTTGAGCGGCGCGCGCCGGGTTGGTCTTGGAAAGCCTGCGCTTGTATTAAGGGGGCTAGGACTACTCACCGGCCGCGTTCGCAACGCGCAGGAGTGCAAAGGGCGATGGGCCCAAGACCCCTGAGTGCTTAGGATGTAGACCGGCATGCTGGCCTCTCTGTTGAGCCTAGGTAGGGCTACGACGTGTCGATCAGCCGAGGCCGGGCATGGACCGAGCAAGTGTGTCCGGCCAGAGTTAATCGAGCGTGTTGGGTAAGTTGGTGCACCCCTGCAGGGAAGTATATCTATTCGAATAGCCGTGTCCATAGTAACAGGACACTCGGTAAATATGCCGATCTTCTACAACTAGAACTGGGTTAATATTTGGCTCCGGGATCGCTTTCTCGCAGGGAGTCGAGGAAGGATCTCTGGGCGTTGTTACTACTTGTTGCTACTACTACTTTTATGTACTAGTCTGCACTCTTCTTATGCTGCAAGACGCTGAAGATGCTAGTCTTCGATAGGCTAGGCCTTTCTCTCTATTCTGGCATTTCTGCAGTCCAGTCCACATATACAGCCTTCCTTTGATAATGTTGCATATTTAGAATAGATCTGATGTATGTCTTGCTGAGTACTTTGGATGAGTACTCACGGTTGCTTCGCTTTCCCTTTTTCCCCATACCCGGTTATTGCGACCAGATGACGGAGCCCCGGAGCCTGCTGCCCCAGCCGACGACTACTACCACAACTACCCCGCTGGCGGATACTACTACTACGAGGAGCCCTCCGACGACCAGGAGTAGTTAGGTGGCACCTAGGAAGGAGGCCTGCGCCTTTCGATCCAATGTTTTGTTTTGCCCCGCCTTCTTAAGGCCTATCTGTTTAACTTTTATGTCTGTACTCAGATATCAAATGCTTCCGCTGATGCTTGTATGACATCGAGCTTATGTATTCGAGCCCTCGACGCCCCTGGCTTGTAATATAAAGCTTGTATGACTTTTATTTGTGTTTAGAGTTGTGTTGTGATATCTTCAAGTGAGTCCTTAGGCTTGATCGTGTGCATTTGCGTGTATGATTAGTGCACGATTAAGTCGGGGGCATCACACAAAACCTACACCGGGAATTCCTCATGCTTGCGCGACACGGAGGGCACCATAGGACAGCACCAAAATAAAACATACAACTCAAACCAATCACGATCATCAATCAACCCATAGGACAAAAATAATCTACTCAAACATCATAGGATGGCCACAAATCATTGGATAATAATATGTAGCATTAAGCACCATGTTTAAGTAGATATTACAGCGGGGAGAAGAGGTGTTACACCGCTGCATAGAGGGAGAGAGAGTTGGTGATAACGGCGGCGAAGATGTTGATGTAGATCGCCGTCACGATGGTTCCCCCGGCAGCGTTCCGGCGCCACCGGGATAGAGGGGGAGAGAGCCCCCCCCTCCTCCTTCTTCTTCCTTGGCCTCCCCCTTAGATGGGAGGAGAGTTTACCCTCTTGTCCTTGGCCTCCATGGCATCCGGAGGGGCGGGAGCCCCTCCAAGATTGGATCTCTCTCTCTGTTCTCTTCTGTTTCGCATTCATGTTTTCTGGCCTTTAACCGTTTCTTAAATTCCCGGAGATCCGTAACTCCGATCGGGCTAAAATTTTAACATGATTTTTTTCCGGATATTATCTTTCTTGCGGCGAAAGAAGGGCCCCAACCGACTTACGGTGTGTCCACGAGGCACCACCGCGAGGCCAGGGGGTGGCGCGCCAAGGTGGCTTGTGGAGGTTGTGGGCCTCCGTTTGTGTTTATTCCACCTCCCAAAAATCACATATATTACAAAATAATTCTCCGTAAAAATTTATTGCATTTGCACTTCGTTTGATATGGATATTCTGCGAAACAAAAAACATGCAAAAAACAGGAACTGGCACTAGGCACTGGATCAATATGTTAGTCCCAAAAATAATATAAAATGTTGCCAAAAGTATATGAAATTTGTATAATATTGGCATGGAACAATCAAATATTATAGATACGACGGAGACGTATCAGTGGCGCGTCTCTTCAAGCTGCCCAAGGACAAGATTCCCAAGGAGGGGGAGGACCTCGGCTTCGAGGTCGGCTACGACGCCCCGCCGGTGAGTGTTGGATATATACATTCATATTCTTCTCCTGTTAAGTGAGACAGATTTTGACGAATCGCCTCATTTCGTATTTGCAAAACTGGGCAGCCAAGATGCAGCAGATGCTGTGCCCAGCACTGCTGCCAGAGGAGGAGAAATCCCCCTGATACGTCTCCAATGTATCTATAATTTATGAAGTATTCATGCCATGTTTATAACAATTTTATATGGTTTTGGTATGATTTGATTAGAACTTACCCGGACTGGCGCTGTTTTTAGCAGAACTACTGTGGTGTTGTTTTTTGTGCAGAAATAAAAGTTCTCAGAATTGGACGAAACTTTTTGACGATTTTTTTGGACCAAAATATACCCCGAAGCTTCGTGGAAGGACCAGAAGCCTCACGAGGAGCTCACAAGGCACCACGGCATGGCCTTTGGGGGTCGCGCCATGCTGCCTTGTGGGGCCCTCGTAGCTCCTTTTAGCGTGATTCCAACGCTGAAAAATCCTATAAATAGAGAAACCCCCAGAAATAAACCGATAACTTCGACGCCGCCGCTGCAAGCCTCTGTACCGAAGAAATACCATCTGGAGCCCTGTTCCGGCACCCTGCCAGAGGGGGGAATCATCACCGGAGGCCATCTTCATCATCCCGGCGGTCTCCATGACTAGGAGGGAGTAGTTCACCCTCGGGGCTAAGGGTATGTACTACTAGCTATGTGTTTGATCTCTCTCTCTCTCTCTCGTGTTCTTGATTTGGCACGATCTTAATGTATCGCGAGCTTTGTTAATATTGTTGGATCATATGGTGTTTCTTCCCTCTTTATCTTCTTGTGATGAATTGAATCTTTCCCTTTGAGGTTTCTTTATTGTCGGATTGAATATTTCAGATTTGAGAACACTTGATGTATGCCTTGCATGTGGATACCCGTGGTGACAATGGGGTATTCTATTGAGCCACTTGATGTATGTTTTGGTGATCAACTCGCGGATTCCTGTGACCTTGGGGTGATCTAGGCACAGGGGTTGGTTGCACGTTTTCATTATCTTTTCTCCGATGAGAAACTTTGGGGTACTCTTTGAAGTTCTTTGTGTGGATTGAATATTATGAATCTGAAGTTGTTTGATGCATATCGAATAATCAACTCATGGATACATGTGGTGACATTGGAGTATCTAGGTGACATTAGAGTTGGTTGATGCGTATCATATGGTGTTATTTTAGTACGAACTCTCGGGCTATTTGTGACACTTAAAGGGATGACTCAATAGATTGATCGGAAAGGATAACTTTGAGGTGGTTTCGTACCCTACAACAATTTCATCTTATGTTCTCTGCTAATAGGAACTTTGGAGTGATTCTTTATCGCACGTTGAGGGATTGTTATACGACCCAATTATGTTAGCACTGTTGAGAGATTGCACTAGTGAAAGTATGAACCCTAGGCCTTGTTTTTAAGCATTGCAATACCGTTTGTGCTCTATTTCATCACTTGCTACCTTGCTGTTTTTTTATTTTCAGATTACAAAAACCTATATCTACTATCCATACTACACTTGTATCACCATCTCTTCGCCGAACTAGTGCACCTATACAATTTACCATTGTATTGGGTGTGTTGGAGACACAAGAGATTTCTTGTATTTGATTGCATGGTTGTTTGAGAGAGAACATCTTCATCCTATGCCTCCCACGGATTGATAAACCTTAGGTCATCCACTTGAGGGGAATTTGCTACTGTCCTACAAAACTCTGCATTTGGAGGCCCAACAACGTCTACAAGAATAAAAGTTGCGTAGTAGACATCAAGCTCTTTTCTGGCGCCGTTGCCGAGGAGGTGAGTGCTTGAAGGTATGTCTTTAGATCTTGCAATTGAATCTTTTAGTTTCCTGTTTTATTCACTAGTTTGGTTTATAAAAGAAAACTAAAAAAATGGAATTGAGGTTGCCTCAAATGCTTCATCTTTATAATATCTTTCTTGAAAATGATGGATCAGAAAATTGTGCCAAAGTGTTAGAAGAAGAATTTAATAAAATGTTTGGCATAAAATCTTTGAATGATGGGCATGATTGCAATGTTGTTAGTATGAATTCTTTGAATACCCATGATGCTAATGATATGCAAAGCTACAAGCTTGGGGATGCTATGTTTGATGAAGATGATATTTTTAGCCCCCCAAGTTTTGATGAGCAAATTTATTATGATGAAAGCATGCCTCCTATTTATGATGATTATATTGATGAAAGTGGTTTTGGAAGAGTGTCAACTTTACGCATTAATGATCCCACTATTTTGGAGGGTGTTGAATCTTATTGTAATAATTATGAAAGTGGATTTGGAGAGGTCATGACTTTATTTAATGACGACTCCACTATTTTGGAAGAGGTTTCAATTGACTATGATAATGAAGTTGCTATCCATGATGATTATTGTGATGACATGTATGCTATAAAGAATAATGATAACTATGAAACTTGTCATCATGATTTTAATTTTCAATTGGATTATGCCAATCAAGTATCTCATGATAGTTATTTTGTTGAGTTTGCTCCCACTATTATGGATGAGAAGAAAATTGCTTATGTGGAGAGTAATAAAATTTCTATGCTTGTGGATCATGAAAAAAATGCTTTATGTGATAGCTATATTGTTGAATTCATTCATGATGCTACTGAAAATTATTATGGGAGAGGATCATATGCTTGTAGGTGTTGCAATAATATCAAGTTTTCTCTCTATGTGTTGAAAGTTTTGAAGTTATGCTTGTTTTGCCTTCCTATGCTAGTTGATTCTTGCTCCCATAAACTATTTGCTCACAAAATCCATATGCATAGGAAGTGGGTTAGGCTTAAATGTGCTACTCATATGCTTCATGATGCTCTCTTTGTGTTTCAATTCTTTAGTTTTATGCGAGCATCATTGAAATCATCATGCCTAGCTAAAAGGCATTAAAGAAAAACGCTTGTTGGGAGACAACCCAATATTTGTACCTACTGTTTTTGTGTGTCCACATGATTAAGCTACTGTATTAATTATGTTTTATATGTTTTCTTTCAATAATGTGCCAAGTAAAGCTTTTGGGATAGTGTGGATGCTTGTTGATTTGATTCTGTGCAAAAACAGAAACTTTTGTGTCCAGTGCTGGAATTTCTATTCTGTACTGGAGCGTGAGAAAATTCTGAAATTTTTACAAATTATTGGGTTACAAAGTTTTTACGTTTTCCTAATTTTTCAGAATTTTTGGAGGTACAGAAGTATGGTTTTTAAATCGCTCACTACACGCTGTTCTGTTTTTGACATATTCTGTTTTCGGTGCATAGTTTGCTTGTTTTAGTGTTTCCATAGCTTATATTGAGTAATATAAATTGTGGAAATGATAGAATATAGTAGGCATTATGTGAGAACAATTATGAATCTTGTCTTGACAGTACCTAAGTGGATGATTTATTTTTATCATACTAACCTATCTCACAAGTTCCGTTAAGTTTTGTGTGATTGAAGTTTTCAAGTTTTGGGTGAGATATCGATATGAGGAGAATAAGGAGTGGCAAGACCCTAAGCTTGGGGATGCCAAAAGCACCCCAAGGTAATACTCAAGTAAGACTCAAGCGTCTAAGCTTGGGGATACCCCGGAAGGCACCCCCTCTTTCGTCTTCAACACTATCGGTAACCTTACTTGGAGCTATATTTTTATTCGTCACATGATATGTGTTTTGCTTGGAGCGCCATTTTCTTTTGTTGAGATTTGCTTGATGTTATAAATAATCATATTTTGTATATTTTAGTTCAATAAAATGCCAATTATAGCCTTTACCATGCTCAGTTTGAAAGTTCATGTGTTGCTGTTTGAAAACAGAAAGTTTTCTGTTATGTCCAGAATATACCTGAATAGTCAGAACATGATAAAATCTGAAATTTTTACACAGTAAGCATGCATGAGTTCTCTGTCACTTGGTAATTTTTCAGAATTTTTGGAGTTAGGGAAGTATGAATTTTAAATCCCCCTTTACAGACTGTTCTGTTTTGGCTGATTTCGGTTATGATTGCATTGTTTGCATATGTTTGCTTGTTTAATGATTCTATTTGAGGATAGGAGTATTAAATATGCAGAGGCATTTAGTATGCAATGTTTAATTATAATTTTAGTGATTTGCTACAATAGAGAATGTTAAGGTTTTGAGTTGATTTATACTAACTTATCTCACGAGTTCTTGTTGAGTCTTGTCTGGATGAAGTTTTTAAGATTTAGGAGAAGCCATGATATGAGAGGAATTAAGGAGACTCAAGAGCTCAAGCTTGGGGATGCCCAAGGCACCCCAAGTTAACATTCCAATAAGTCTCAAGCAACTAAGCTTGGGGATGCCCCGGTGGGCATCCCACCTTTCTTCATCAACACCTATCGGTTAGCCTAAGTTTTTACTTGTTCACATGATATGTGCTATTCTTGGAGTGTCCTTTTATTTTCATTTTGTTTGATGTTTGAATAAAAATTTCAAGATCTGAAATCTTTATTGAGAGAGAGTCTTCACATAGCTACTTAATTGTTTGCCTACTCATTGATCTTCACTTATACCTTTTGGAGTAGTTTCTCGTTTACCCTCGTGCTTCACTTATATCCTAAGAGTAGATTGTTGAATGAATTGAATATCATAAAGTTGAAATTATATGTGCTTCATATGCTTGTCCCATGGGGAGTAGTGACTTCACAAATAAGAAGTATAAGTGGTAATGTTTTTTTGAAAGTTAGCAAACATAGCATTGGTCACTTGAACAATTCATGAAAGAATATTGAAGGAAGAGAGATTTCACATATAAATATACTATCTTGGACATCTTCTATGATTGTGAGCCCCCATTAATTATTTTCAACCTTGATCAAGTAGTTGATGTTGGACAAGGAAGACAACGTAATGGGTTATGTTTGCTTATATTCAAATAGAAGTTATATTGTTTTGGATCATCTAACATGTGGTGCTTGCCCCCTATCTTTTGCTAGCCAAAATTCCGCACTAAGTAGAGATACTACTTGTGCATCCAAAAACCCTTAAACCCAGTTTCATGTCATGAGAGTCCACTATATCTACCTATGGATTGAATAAGATCCTTCTAGTAAGTTGTCATCGGTGCAAAGCAATAAAAATTGCTCCTAAACATGTATGAACTTTTATTGTAAGGGAAAATAAGCTTTGTACGATCTTGTGATGGTGGAGTAATAAAAGCGACAGACTGCATAATAAAGGTCGCTATCACAAGGTGCAATATAAAGTGACGTTCCTTTACATTAAGAGCTTGCACATCCAAAAACAAGAGCGCATGACAACCTCTGCTTCCCTCTGTGAAGGGCCTATCTTTTACTTTATGTATTTACTTTTATGCAAGAGTCAATAGTGTTCTTCTCTATTCCGTTTTTATTTTCTCTCTTGGCAAGCATCATGTGGTGGGGATTGATCCAGGCATATATATCCCGTTGAATATAGGTGATCATGAGTTATTATTGTTGACATTATCCCTAAGATAAATAAGTTGGGAGGCAAAACATTAAGCCCCTATCTTCCTATGTGTTTGACTGAAACAATTTGTTCTAAAAATATGCTTTGAGTGTCAGCAATCATGGAAGACTATATGATAGTTGAGTATGTGGAATTTGCTAAATCCAAGCTCTTACATAGACCCTTCCTGAAAATAAGATGAATTGCAATTGTTTGATGACTGAAAACACAGTTTGTTAGTTTTCAAGAAAGTCCATGGTCTATACTTTAACATGTGAATAGCTTGCTACTTGATCATGAGAAGTTTTATGAGATGAGCTACAGCATATGATATATAATTATGCTAGAAAAAGTGTTTGGAATTATCATTGATCAGACTTACGCACTATGCTAGCATTCACACTTCATAAATTATTTCTTTTATCATTTACCTACTCGAGGACGAGCATGAATTAAGCTTGGGGATGCTGATACGTCTCCAACGTATCTATAATTTATGAAGTATTCATGCCATGTTTATAACAATTTTATATGGTTTTGGTATGATTTGATTAGAACTAACCCAGACTGATGTTGTTTTCAGCAGAACTACCGTGTTGTTATTTTTTGTGCAGAAATAAAAGTTCTCGGAATTGGACGAAACTTTTTGACATTTTTTTGGACCAAAAGAGACCCCCGAAGCTTCGTGGAAGGACCAGAAGCCTCATGAGGTGCTCACAAGGCACCACGGCGCGGCCTGGGGGGGTCACGCCGTGGTGCTGTAGGATCAAAAGTATGTCTAGAGGGGGGGTGATTAGACTACTTGACCAAATAAAATCTAACCTTTTCCCAGATTTTAATTGTCGGCAGATTTTAACAATAGTACATGTCAAGCATCACCCTACACATGCAATTCTAAGAGTATAGCAGCGGAAAGTAGATAATTGCATATGTATGTAAAGAAGGGATAGGAGAATTCAAACGCAATGAAGACATGGTGGTTTTTGGCGTGGTTCCGATAGGTGGTGCTATCGTACGTCCACGTTGATGGAGACTTCAACCCATGAAGGGTAATGGCTGCGCGAGTCCACGGAGGGCTCCACCCACGAAGGGTCCACGAAGAAGCAACCTTGTCTATTCCACCATGGCTTACATCCACGAAGGACTAGCCTCACTCGGGGTAGATCTTCACGAAGTAGGCGATCTCCTTGCCCTTACAAACACCTTGGTTCAACTCCACATCAGGTTGGAGGCTCCCAAGTAACACCTAACCAATCTAGGAGACACCACTCTCCAAAAGGTAATAGACGGTGTGTTGTTGATGAACTCCTTGCTCTTGTGCTTCGAATGATAGTCTTCCCAGCACTCAAACAACTCCTCACAGATTTGGCTATGGTGGAAGAGGGATTTGAGTGGAAAGCAACTTGGGATAGGCTAGAAATCAAGTTTCAAATGGTAGGAATGGAATAGTTTGATCTCAACACATGAGTAGGTGGTTCTCTCTCAGAAAATGTATGGTGAAAGTGTAGGCACGTTCTGATGGCTCTCCTTGAAGAGAAGGAGGTGGTGGAGGGGTATATATAGCCTCCACACAAAATCCAACCATTACACACTTTTGACTCAACTCGGTGGCACCGAAACGATCATCTCAGTAGCACCGAACTGTGTAAAAGATATGAACTTTAGGAATCTCGGTGGGACCGATACGAACAAATCGGATGGACCAAAGTGCAATGGCTAGGGCAATCCTCATCTCGGTGGCACCGATTGCATCAACTCGGTAGGACCTAAGTGAAGCAATAAGGCAACAGAGAGTTGGCAAGCCATCTCGGTGAGACCGATTTGCAAACTCGGTGAGACCGAAGTAAGTGCAAACGATTACAGAGAGTTGGCAAGGCCATCTGGGTGAGACCGAGATCCATTTCTGTGGATCCGATTTGTTAGGGTTTTGGCAGTGGCTAAGTCTTGGATGAACTCGATGGGGCCGGATAGGAAATTTCGGTGGGGCCGAGTTAGAATGTAGGTTCTGGACATATTTGGGATTGAGAGAGTGGTTGAGGGTTTAGGAGCACTGTCACTAAGCACTTGAGCAAAAAGACCATTAAGTAACACCTCATCCCCTTTTAATAGTATTGGCTTTCCTATGGACTCAATGTGATCTTGGATCACTAAACCAAAAATGTAGAGTCTTGATCTTTTGCCAATTATTGTCCTTAGCATTTTGAGGGGTCCACGTCTCTAGTCCATGCCATGCCAATCATTGAACATCCTGAAATCTTTAACTTGAATGGTCATTAGTTCAATGAGATATATGTTGTTATGAATTACCAAAACCACCAAGGGAGCAAATGTGCTTTCAATCTCCCCCTTTTTGGTAATTGATGACAACATATAGATCAAAGCTTTGACAAATGATTAAATGAATGAAATACATCGTCGCTTTGAGAAGTATGTGATAAGCAAGAGTTCCCCCTAAGTTTGTGCATTATTAAATATTTGCGTTTGAATGCAAATGCACAATCGATTAGGCGTATGGGTTACTCTTCCATGTCACATACATCTTGGTGGAGCGCGCAAAAAGATATGATTGAAAAGATAAGCACGCATCACCAACACAAGTGAATGATCATATAAGATAATGATAAAGATAATCATAGATCATCACAAGAGACATAGTATGATCAAACATCATAGTATCTCATAGGCATAAACGACATAATATCTCACAGATAGTGTAGCAAGCACACACATAACAAGGTATGAACGACCAAGCAAGAAGTAGCAAATGAACTCTCGACAGAAAAACAAACGACCAAAACACTCTCTCTCGAAGCCTATGATCTATACAAATTCTCCCCCTTTGGCAACAAGTACCAAAAAGATCAAATTGTATAGGACTAGTCGGCACTCTAGGCACGATCCTCCGAAGCTCCTGAAGGCGATCTTCTGCTGGCTGCTCCGGTGTGCGTAGACGGCGTTGACAGAAGTGCATCCACAAAGGCTTCTGCAGATGTCTGCTGGACTGGTGGAGTGGAGACCTGTGGTGGCACTGAGGCAGTAGCAGCTGGTGCAGATACTGTGGTCCTCGGATCCACAACTGGTATTGCAGTTGACCTGGCTGCCCAGGGCACTGTCTAAAATTGCTGTGTGGTCGGTCTGTCATCTCCACTGTCATCAAATGGGGCTGTCTTGACAGCATCAACGTCATTCTGCAGTTGCTCTACGGTAGTCTGAATCTCTGTCACCTTCACATAAAGATCATGAATTTCTGCCTGCTGCTCTGACCTGTTCTGACTGTCACTGCCACTTGACATCTTGCTGAGCTGACCCTGTGAATAGATGGGTATAGGCAGAGTAGATGAGTTATCACAAAAAGCAGAGATTTTTCATAAAATTTGAGTTCAACTCTTAGTTTCAAGTTTTCACAGGATGCATATCGGATGGACCGAGTTGATCATCTCGGTGATACCGAAGCACACTACAGAAACCTTACACGCCACTTCTGTCAGACCGATATGGGTTTCGGTGGCTCCGAGATGCTAGGGTTTCACTGAGACTTTACTTTCGGTCTCACCGATTCGTACAACTCGGTGGCACCGAGACGTACTAGTGCTATGGTCAGAGACCAAATCGGTTGTACCAAAAATTTCGAATCGGTCGGTCTGAGATGCATTCGGCGGAAACATAAACCTAGAAATTTTACTCGCATCTAATCTATGGAATTTGCAGTGTAACAGGAGTTCTCAATCCGTGGCAAGAATTCAGGCAGTCAAATCGTGCATTGAATCGGAGAATGGAGGCACGAAAGGGATCGAATCTCACCCTAACTTGGTGGAGATCCTCTACGGCGGCAACGGCGGAGGAGATTCCCGTTGACGGCGATGGAATCCGGCGGTGAGAGCTCGCTGGAGACGACGGTGAAGTCCGGAGACGAGGGCGACGGCAACGACGGGGAGCGGGAACGAGTGGGGTCGAGAATTTTCATCCGTTCGGTCCGTGAGATGTATATACCCGTACGCTGTCGGTGGCGCCGAGTTGAACAACTCGGTGGCACCGATATGTGTAACTGCACGCAGTATAACACATCGGTGGCGCCGAAATGGTTCAATTCGGTAGCACCGACATGGAAAACCTAGATCAATCTAAGTGATTTCGGTTGGACCGAGTTTGAGTGAATTGGTTCGGCCGAAATCATTTAGAAGGTTTTGAAGGTTCAGCCCTTTCAGATCGGTGGCTCCGAGTGCTCCTCACCCGGAGGGTCCGAAAATGACTTGTTCAATGTTTGTGATGCAGCAAGAATAGAATTTGAGACAAGAAAGCATAGATAGTTAGAGAAGGTACTTAGGCATTCTTGTACATCCACTTGGCCAGAAAAACCAAGACAATCAAAACAACAAATGGATGTCCTCGAATGATGAAAACATGCAAACCAACATGCTCACACAATAAGATAGCAAATGAAATATGTGTCAAACATGCACAACCAATTCTAGCATCTATCAAGCAATGGCGATGACTAGGTCATCTATATATGAGTATATTGACTTAGGAGCCAAATGAGAAAATTTGATCATAGGTCATACTCATCGTTTAAGCACAAGTGGGGTTACCACTTTTACATAAGGCATTAATGTGTTCACACCATTAGAGTTGCTTTTGCTCAATTTCTTAGAGCAAAGCTCCCCCTAGATGTGATATCCCCCCTAAGAGGGATGAATTAACCTTGGGTTTTGTCGATGATGACTTCATGTAGATGTTAAAGATGTGGATGCTCAATGTTGATGTAGACCATCAAGAGTTGGGAGCAATTCTTTGGAGTTTTGTGCTTTCAATACCTACATGGGTTAGTCCCACACAAGGAACATACAAGGATATCCATAGACATAGAGTGAAATACACATATGATGATGTACATGAATGCATTTAATACCTTGTCCCTTGCCTTACCAACAAGAGGGTTTGTGACTCCATGAACTAGTGCAAAATGTGGAAGTTGGTTGCACAAGTTCTTGCCATAAATAATATGAATGAAGTTTGTTGGCGGAGTCACCCTCAAGAACTCTCTAGTTCTTCTTCTTTTGGACCCACATCAACTTGATGGGAATCCTTGGAGTTGTAGTAGCACTTGATGAAGTCTTGGGAACCCACTTGACCATGGCTTGAGGAGCTTCTTCAAATGAATCAATCTCTTCTTGAAGCTTGTCCTTGCCTTTTAGCTTGTGGTCTTGTGGTGGAAGATCTTCTTGAGCTTGTGTTCCCTTGAAGGAAGTAGGATCATACTTCTCTTGTTGAGGAACAAACTTCGTCTTGGGGTATTGATCTTCTTCCCACTCGACTCCATTGGCATTGAGGTTTTGCTCAAAACCAACACCTTGGTTCTTCCGGTGCCTTCCTTGCTTGCGTACAATTTCCTCAAATTGCTTACTCCCGGCAAGACTCTTGTAGACACCTTTCTCTATAATTCCTTTCAATAGCATATGTTCTTGATCAAGTGTAACTTGGCTAAGAGAATCATTAGTGGAATCAATAGAACTACTAGAAGCAACAACATTGGATTTAGCATTGTTATTGTTACTACTAGAGGTAGAACCATTTTTACCCTTGTTGCTAGTTTGCTTAGATTTAACTTTTGGTATAAAGGTAGACAAGAGTAAATGCTTGGCAAGATATGAAGAACTCTTCTTTCGAAGATCGTCATTGATAGCTTTAAGAAACTCATGCTCTTGCTCTAAATTTAGCTTCTCGAAGCGTAGCTTCTCATGAGTTCTTAGAAGTTCTCTATGATCCTCTTGAGTTGTTTCATGAGCTAACTTAAGAGCATTTAGTTCTTTAGTTAGACGCTCAATCTCCTTCATAGCATTGTCACTCGTTTCCTCTTGACTATCATGATTACTAGCATTTTCATTATAGCTCATATCACTAGCCCTATCAACAAGTAAATCATCATCACCAAGCAAATCATCTTCATCACTATTGAAATCAAGATACTCGGGGTGTGATACCTTGGGGCCTTTTGCCATGAAGCATCTTCCAATTCCTTCATTTGGTGAGTCAAATAGATCATAGGAGTTGGATGACACAAGTGCAAGTCCGGCAACACCTTCATCTTGACTATAGTCGGAGTCGGAGTGATAACTTCTCTCGGAGTGGTTGTCGGAGTCAGAGCCGGAAACCCATTCACCAACATGAGCTTGATGTCTTCTTCTTGTGTAGCTCTTGGATGACTTGTCCTTCCTCTCCGAATCCTTGCTTCTTCTAGAGTGTCTTCGTTCATAACGATCATCTCTACTCCTTCTCTCCTTATGAGGGGATTCATCTCTTCTATGTCTTCCTCTTGGTGATTCGTCTCTTTTCTTGTAGGGAGCCGTACACTCATTTGAGTAGTGTCCGGGCTTCCCACAATTGTAGCAATTGCGGTCACGACTTGATGATCTTCTCTCATAGTGTCTTGAGCTAGAGCTTCTTTCTTTGCCTTTGTTCTTGTAGAACTTGTTGAACCTTTTCACCATTAGGCTTATCTCTTCATTTGATACTAGCTTGTCACTTGACGTTGTTGGAGCATCGGTTGGGGCCTTGTAAGCACCACTAGATTTGTTCTGCAGCTCCTCTTTGTGCTTGAGTGACATTTCATGAGCAATGATCCTTCCAATGACTTCCGTGGGCTTGAGATCTTTGTAATTTGGCATCATTTGGATCAATGTGCAGACGGTATCATATTTTCCATCCAAGGCTCTAAGTATCTTCTTGATGATGAATTTTTCGGTCATCTCTTCACTTCCTAAGCCGGCAATCTCATTTGTGATGAGAGCAAGCCTAGAGTACATCTCAGCGACTCCTTCACCATCCTTCATCTTGAACTTGTCAAGTTGACTTTGAAGCACATCCAACTTAGATTCCTTGATGGACTCGGTACCCTCATGCATATCAACCAAAGTATCCCAAATTTCCTTTGCATTCTCGAGGCGGCTGATTTTGTTGAATTCTTCCGGACATAAACCGTTGAATAGAATGTCACAATCTTGAGCATTGTATTGAAACATCTTCAATTCTTCCGGGGTTGCTTCACGATCCGGTTCCTTGCCATCCTCAAAGAAGTCACCTTGCAAGCCAACATGAACAACAGCCCAAACGGTAGGGTTATGACCAAGAATATGCATTTTCATCTTATGTTTCCAACTAGCAAAGTTTGTACCATCAAAATATGGACATCTACGGTGATAGTTACCCTCACTAGACGCCATACTCTCCTAGGTTGTGAAACCAAGGCTATGATCACCAAAGCAATGGAAATCAAGGCTTAAGGAGACCAAAGCTCTGATACCACTTGTAGGATCGAAAGTATGTCAAGAGGGGGGTGATTAGACTACTTGACCAAATAAAATCTAACCTTTTCCCAGATTTTAATTGTGGACAGATTTTAACAATGGTACATGTCAAGCATCATCCTACACATGCAATTCTAAGAGTATAGCAGCGGAAAGTAGATAATTGCATATGTATGTAAAGAAGGGATAGGAGAATTCAAACGCAATGAAGACACGGTGCTTTTTGGCATGGTTCCGATAGGTGGTGCTATCGTACGTCCACGTTGATGGAGACTTCAACCCATGAAGGGTAATGGCTGCGCGAGTCCACGGAGGGCTCCACCCACGAAGGGTCCACGAAGAAGCAACCTTGTCTATTCCACCATGGCTTACGTCCACGAAGGACTAGCCTCACTCGGGGTAGATCTTCATGAAGTAGGCGATCTCCTTGCCCTTACAAACTCCTTGGTTCAACTCCACATCAGGTTGGAGGCTCCCAAGTAACACCTAACCAATCTAGGAGACACCACTCTCCAAAAGGTAATAGACGGTGTGTTGTTGATGAACTCCTTGCTCTTGTGCTTCAAATGATAGTCTTCCCAGCACTCAAACAACTCCTCACAGATTTGGCTATGGTGGAAGAGGGATTTGAGTGGAAAGCAACTTGGGATAGGCTAGAAATAAAGTTTCAAATGGTAGGAATGGAATAGCTTGATCTAAACACATGAGTAGGTGGTTCTCTCTCAGAAAATGTATGGTGAAAGTGTAGGCACGTTCTGATGGCTCTCCTTGCAGAGAAGGAGGTGGTGGAGGGGTATATATAGCCTCCACACAAAATCCAACCGTTACACACTTTTGACTCAACTCGGTGGCACCGAAACGATCATCTCTGTAGCACCGAACTGTGTAAAAGATATGAACTTTAGGAATCTCGGTGGGACCGATACGAACAACTCGGATGGACCGAAGTGCAATGGCTAGGGCAATCCTCATCTCGGTGGCACTGATTGCATCAACTCGGTAGAACCGAAGTGAAGCAATAAGGCAACAGAGAGTTGGCAAGCCATCTCGGTGAGACCGATTTGCAAACTCGGTGAGACCGAAGTAAGTGCAAACGATTACAGAGAGTTGGCAAGGCCATCTCGGTGAGACTGAGATCCATTTCGATGGATCCGATTTGTTAGGGTTTTGGAAGTGGCTAAGTCTTGGATGAACTCGGTGGGGCCGGATAGGAAATTTTGGTGAGGCCGAGTTAGAATGTAGGTTCTAGACATATTTGGGATTGAGAGAGTGGTTGAGCGTTTAGGAGCACTGTCACTAAGCACTTGAGCAAAAAGACCATTAAGCAACACCTCATCCCCTTTTAATAGTATTGGCTTTCCTATGGACTCAATGTGATCTTGGATCACTAAACCAAAAATGTAGAGTCTTGATCTTTTGCCAATTCTTGTCCTTAGCATTTTGAGGGGTCCACGTCTCTAGTCCATGCCATGCCAATCATTGAACATCCTAAAATCTTTAACTTGAATGGACATTAGTTCAATGAGATATATGTTGTTATGAATTACCAAAATCACCAAGGGAGCAAATGTGCTTTCAAGTGCCTTGTGAGCACCTCATGAGGCTTCTGGTCCTTCCACGAAGCTTCGGGGGTCTCTTTTGGTCCAAAAAAATGTCAAAAAGTTTCGTCCAATTCCAAGAACTTTTATTTCTGCACAAAAAACAACAACACGGTAGTTCTGCTGAAAACAGTGTCAGTCTGGGTTAGTTCTAATCAAATGATACCAAAACCATATAAAATTGTTATAAACATGGCATGAATACTTCGTAAATTATAGATACGTTGGAGCCCTATTTTTAAGCCTCATGAGGTGCTCACAAGGACCAGAAGCCTAATGAGGTGCTCACAGGGGTTCACAAGGCACCTCGTAGCTCCTTTTCGCGTGATTCCAACGCTAAAAAATCATATAAATAGAGAAACCGCAGAAATAAACCGAGAACTTTGACGTCGCCACCGCAAGCCTCTGTACCAAAGAAATGCCATCTGTAGCCCTGTTCCGGCACCCTGCCGGAAGGGGGAATCATCACCGAAGAGCATCTTTATCATCCCGGCGGTCTCCATGACGAGGAGGGAGTAGTTCACCCTCGGGGCTGAGGGTATGTACTAGTAGCTATGTGTTTGATCTCTCTCTCTCTCGTGTTCTTGATTTGGCACGATCTTGATGTATCGCGAGCTTTGTTAATATAGTTGGATCATATGGTGTTTCTTCCCTCTCTATCTTCTTGTGACGAACTGAATCTTTCCCTTTGAGGTTTCGTTATTGTCGGATTAAATATTTCAGATTTGAGAACACTTGATGTATGTCTTGCATGTTGATACCCGTGGTGACAATGGGGTATTCTATTGAGTCACTTGATGTATGTTTTGGTGATCAACTCGCGGATTCCCATGACCTTGGGCTGATCTAGGCATAGGGGTTGGTTGCACGTTTTCATTATCCTTTCTCCAATGAGAAACTTTGGGGTACTCTTTGAAGTTCTTTGTGTGGATTGAATATTATGAATCTGAAGTTGTTTGATGCATATCGAATAATCAACTCACGGATACTTGTGGTGACATTGGAGTATCTAGGTGACATTAGAGTTGGTTGATGCATATCATATGGTGTTATTTTAGTAAGAACTCTAGGGCTATTTGTGACACTTAAAGGGATAGCTCAATAGATTGATCGGAAAGGATAACTTTGAGGTGGTTTCGTACCCTACAACAATTTCATCTTATGTTCTCCGCTAATAGGAACTTTGGAGTGATTCTTTATCGCACGTTAAGGGATTGTTATACGATCCAATTATGTTAGCACTATTGAGAGATTGCACTAGTGAAAGTATGAACCCTAGGCCTTGTTTTTAAGCATTGCAATACCGTCTGTGCTCCGTTTTATCACTTGCTACCTTGCTGTTTTTTTATTTTCAGATTACAAAAACCTATATCTACTATCCATACTACACTTGTATCACCATCTCTTCGCCGAACTAGTGCACCTATACAATTTACCATTGTATTGGGTGTGTTGGGGACACAAGAGATTTCTTGTATTTGATTGCAGGGTTGTTTGAGAGAGACCATCTTCATCCTACGCCTCCCACGGATTGATAAACCTTAGGTCATCCTCTTGAGGGAAATTTGCTACTGTCCTACAAAACTCTGCACTTGGAGGCCCAACAACGTCTACAAGAATAAAAGTTGCGTAGTAGACATCACCCCCGGCTTATGGAGCTCCTAGCTGAGGAGCCGGACGTGGTGGTCCCCAAAGGGTCCAAGCCCCAGAAGGGGAGGGCGGGTCTTCAAAAGCGGAAGACCTCGGTCACCCGTTCCGAGGAGGCCCACATCTCCTCCACCCACGAGAGCGATGGGGCGGAGGACGAGGAAGAAGAGAACCCTCCCCCAAAGGGGAAGAGGGCGGCGTCGAAAGACACCGTGGCTGGGATGCGGCCCGAGGGCACAAAGAGGTCGAAGAAGACCCTGGCCGGGGCTGCCATCTAGGCCACAACGTCGGAGAGGGCCATACTCTCCGGCGAGTCAGGAGATGATCCCCTAACAATGGGGAGGAAGAAACCGGCACCTCGAAGGTCCGTCATCGTCTTTTGTGTTTGATTTTACATCAAGTCCTTTTAGCAGGACTAAATTCATATGAGTACTTTTCCACAGCCCGCCAAGGGCACACCTTAGTGACTCCTCCAGCGGGTTGCCGCCCACCAGCGGGACGCCGGACCGCGCTGCCCCGGCTCAAGAAGGGCTGGGGGAGGCAACATCGACTCCGGCCCCTCAGGTTGACACGGCGGGGGCCGAAGGGTTGGTCGTCATGGCCGAGGTTGATACCTCAGCCCCACAAGGCCAGGGGGACGGGGTCCCCGAGGTCGTCCAGGAAGGGCTGGGCCAATCGGTGGCCCAGCCGAAGTCTACTCCGGCTCCACCGCCGCAGCTGGAGGCCCTCGTACCTAGCACCCAGGTGCTGGGGTCTGAGGTCTTACTACCCCCACCTCCCGCTCCAGGGCGGGTTAGCGTGGGGTGGACTGAAGAAATGGAGGCGGCCTTGACGGGCTCCTCCCTCAAGGAAGAGCACCGCGCGTTGATTGGCGCGGCGCTGTAGGGATTCCGGTCCACAGAGGCCGGAATGCGTGAGGCCTTCAAGGGACTCATCACGAGCTTCGAGGTAATATTTATGTTTTTACGCGAAAAAGGGCCTTCTCTGCTTAGATTTACTTTATCGATCCTTGTAAATGTCTGAAGACATCCGTTACCTGGCGTTTAGATGACCTAGCCAGTGAGTAGCCCCCGAGCCCAAGGCCAGTTTGAAAAACTGGTGTTGGGGTCAAAGTATAAGAGCAGAGGAAAGAGTAGCCCCCAGGACTGATAAGACAGAATGTATATCCAAAGTGTCAATGAGTTGGTCATGGGGCTCATCAAAAAGTGTCAATGCAGGTTTCAACCTTGGCTCCGGGCTCCATCTCCGAGGAGATTGCGGAGATGAGCCGGAAGCTGGAGCGGTCCGAGAAGGACCTCGTCCTGATGAACAAGCAGGTCGAGCAGTCTCAAGGTAAGCGACCGATGCTTTTCTTCTTTGGATGTGAGTTCAAGCAAATGTATTTTGCGAGATAGAAGCTGACGTTGAACTGTTTGAATTACAGAGGCTGCCACCGAGCTTGAGAGGCTCAAGGCCGAGCTCTTGAAGGCTCGGCAGGAGATCGAGCAGCATAAAGCTGCTGCGGCCAAGGCAGAGAAGGACCTAGCCACCGAAAAGGTGGCTAGGGGGAAATACCAAGCGCGGGTCATGGAGACCCTGAAGGGCGTGTTCGAAACACGTGATGCCCTTCAGGCCGAGGAGAAGAAGGTGAAGGAAGAGCTTAAGAAGCTCGGTCTTGCGCACTCCGAGCTACAGACCAAGGCCCGAGCTAACCGCGAGGTGCTACAACAAGTGGAGCAGATAGCTGCGGGAAAGCCATATTTACTTCAATGTGTGTTTGGTAGCAAAGGAGTCGTCAAGCTCACCCAGCTGTGGTGATCTGCAGAGGTCTTCGCCGATCTCCCGAAGAGTGCGACGGACGCCGGCCTTCATTTCGGCCAACTGGAGGGCCATGAGGCGGAGAAGGCGTTCTGGAGGCAGTTCCAGGAGTCGTCGCAGTTGCTCAATCATTGAATGAAGAAGCTGGCGCAACTTCTCCGGATGGCGAGGCGAGCACTCCAAGATCTCTGCGTCACTTTCTGGCCAACAGAGGTGTTGCCAGCCAGCTTCTTTGGGCTCCTGGCGTGACTGCAAGAGGTCGTTCCGCAAGTCAACCGCTGGAAGCGATCTACGTGTCTGGAAGGGGTGCGGCGGGTGTATGCCTGCATGAAGACGCACTTTCGAAAGGTTGATGCAGAGGTTGTTGCTACGGGGCCCCCTAAAGGGAAGGTGCGCACCGCGGAGCAGTTCTTTGCTGAGGTAGAGGAGGGCGCCCGTGTGTCCTAAGGACAAGTTGTATTTTTAGGTAGCACATCGGAATGCCGAAGTGCATGGGATGTTTAAAAATTATCAGTTATTTAATGAGTGCGGCTTACGTTCCTCTCATATGTTTCTGCTTTGTTTTTAATATTCCTCCTGTTTGACTGTGTTAAACTGAAAGTGGCCGGTCGTCGGCTTCAACCCCCTTGTACAATATACAAAGTGTGCCCCTTTTAGGCAGTCATGACCCTTACCCGACGTCTCAGTTCCTGGAGGAGGTCTGTGCACATAGGGACTAGGCAATCGGACTGCGATGGCTTTATAACTTTCACTTAGTCATAGGAGTTTGACGGTGGGGACTGATGATGAGCCCCCGCTGTGTGAAGTGGTCGGTTTAGTCAGCCGAGGTCTACGCCCATGCACACCTCGGATAATTCGAGGAAGAAGCCCTTCATTTAACACGGGTGATCTCTAACGACATGTCGCTTGACGCGTTCTTCGGACGGCCGACCAGTTTTCGCTTACCTAGATAGTCAGTTTTCAGCTTTCTCCACTGAGGTGCTCTGCCAGTTAAACTGGCGGCACTATCGCGGTGGTTCTCCCGTTACACCCTTAGTCGAATTTGTCGAGAACGTAAGGGGTACACATAGGAGCCAGGCAACCCAACTATTGACCAAAATCTAGGTTTGAAACTGATGCATATAATGCAACATCCGAGACGCCGAGTACTTCGGACTTGTGTTTCAGGGTGTAAAATCAAGGCCCTTAAGCAATTGTATCCTAGAGATGTTCTCATGGTTCATGGGTAGTGCTTGTAAGGAAATACGTTAAAGTCCCTTCATGGGCACGATTTCTTTATTTCATGTGGCCAAGCTTTACATGCCGGATTTTTGATGAGAGGAACTGAACAAGATACAATGCGAGTAAAGATAATGAAGGAGAAACTAAAAGAAAATAGGGCGGTTCTTGTCATCGGGTCTATGAGCCCGGGCCGCTTCCTGCCGCACGTCTGCGTCTCCATGTTGTCGACCAGCTCGTCCTCGTTGATAGCGGAGGTTGATATTGATAGCATGCAACTTCGGCCAAGCGTGCGCTTGATGCATTCGTTGGTGGAGCCCTTTGAATAGGTCTGCAGATGTTAGTTTGTGGTTAAAGCCACATGGGCATGCTAGTGTTGGCTAGCTCTTTGACAGAACCTTGCCAACATGTAAGCCCAAGGTTTCGTCGCTGCTCGGTCGAGCCGACCTGACGTTTCCGTTGTTTTGGCTCCTCGGCGACCCAGGGAATTTTTAGTGCGAAGTTGTGCACCCTGGGGACATAGTACCCCTCCCGAGGGAAGCGCGCAAGGAGCCCATACCCCTATTTAGGGTGGGAAGGTGCGTGTCCAAGATTGACTGGCGTGGCTCATGCACGCTTCGAAGAGCTGGGGGTGCGTTTACCGCCTCGGGATGCCTCCTCGGATGCCTGCACCTCAGCCGTGAAAGCCGTGGTCTGCTCCTCCATCCAGAGAGAGTGTTCGGTGTTACCATTGACTGTAATAACACCGTTGGGTCCCGACATTTTGAGCTTGAGATAAGCGTAATGCGGGACTGCATTCAAGCGGGCGAATGCGGTGCACCCTAAGAGCGCATGGTATCCGCTGCGAAAAGGTACGATGTCGAAGATTAACTCTTCGCTCCTGAAGTTCTCGGGTGATCCGAATACTACCTGCAGGGACACGGTTCTGGTGCAGCGAGCCTCGACCCCTGCTATTACACCCTTAAAGGTGGTGCTGCTAGGCTTAATCCGAGATGAGTCAATCCCCATCTTCCTTACCGTGTCCTCGTAGATCAGGTTGAGGCTGCTCCCTCCGTCCATAAGGACGCGCGTCAGGTGAAAACCATCGACGATCGGGTCCAGGATGAGTGCGTCCGATCCGCCATGCCTGATGCTTGTCGGATGGTCGTGTTTGTCGAATGTGATCGGGTAAGCCGACCATGGATTGTACTTCGGGGCCACAGGCACTAACGCGTAGATGTCCCGAAGTACGCGCTTCCTCTCCCTTTTTGGGATGTGGGTAACGTAAATCATGTTTACCTCTGTTACCTTATTAGGAAACTTCTTTTGGCCTCCGTTGTTTGGCCGCTGAGGTTCATCCTCGTCTTCGCTGCTATTTTGGGTTTTACTTTGACCCTCTATCGCTACCTTGCCAGCCTGCTTAAAGACCCAGCAATTCCTGTTGGTGTGGGTTGCCGGTTTATCTTGAGTGCCATGAATTTGGCATGGTCAATCAAGGATTTTGTCAAGCTGGCTCGGTCCATCCTTGTTCCCTTTAAAGGCCTTTCTTTTCTGTTTGAATCGAGGTCCGGTGAAGCATGCATTGACTATTGCATCTTCTGTGTCGCTTCCGCTGTTTCTATGCATGCGCTTATTTTTGTTGTGCTTAGGCTTGCTGTTGGCGTCGCGAGTCTCCGAGGTCCTCGCCTCACCATCGTGAGTGCTGCGGGCCAGCCAACTGTCCTCTCCCACGCAAAAGCGGGTCATGAGTGAGGTTAGGGCTGCCATGGTCCTCGGTTTGTCCTGGCCGAGCTGGCGGGCAAGCCACTCATCTCGGATGTTGTTTTTGAATGCAGCGATGGCCTCAACATCTGAGCAGTCTATGATCTGGTTCTTTTTAGTAAGAAACCGGTTCCAAAATTTCCGAGCTGATTCACCGGGCTGCTGAGTGACACGGCTGAGGTCATCGGCGTCTGGAGGTCGGACGTAGGTTCCTTGGAAATTTTCCCTGAAGACGTCTTCAAGAGCCTCCCAGTTTCCAATGGAGTGGGGCGTCAGGCTATTCAGCCAATGCCTCGCTGGCCCCTTTAGTTTGAGCGGCAAGTACTTGATGGCGTGGAGGTCATCTCCATTGGCCATGTGTATATGGAGAAGAAAATCTTCAATCCATACAGCTGGGTCCGTGGTGCCATCGTAAGATTCTATGTTGATGGGTTTATACCCATCGGGGAACTGGTGTTCCATTACCCTGTCTGTAAAACAGATCGGGTGGGCAGGTCCTCGGAACCAAGCGGTATCATGTTGGATGTCGGGAGGGAGCCGAGTGTAAGTTTGATCTCGGGCGCGGCCGTTCCTTTCCAACCAGGCGTCGTAGCCGTCAGGCCCGGCCGGAGTGCGTCCTCTTGATCCATAAATGGACCGGGCTGGCGCCCGGTTTGCCTCTATCCGACGTCGAATATCTTGAGGGTCCAGATAATCCACAGGGTCCTTGCCATGACGGCGTGGGGCTGGTTGGGTGTGGAAATCCTCCCGCACGGGCCTGTCGCGTCCTCGGGGGGGGGGGGGGATCAGGTGCCTCAGCGGTTAATTCATCGTCAAATTCAGGCAGTAAACGCCTGCATGGATAAGATTTAGGCGCACTGCGGCGCCGTTCTTCGAGGTCTTGCTCGGCCGAAAGTATTTTGACCCACTTGTCGTTAAGTGCATCCTCGTTAGCCTGCAGCTGTTGCTGCTGGTTGCGTTTCATGCTTCGGGCGGTAGCAACTAGGCGGCGCCGAAAGCGTTCTTGATCAGCAGGGACTTCGGGGACAATGAAGTCCTCGGTGCCGAGGCTCACGTCCTCCTCGGATTCCGGCATATAATTGTCATCGGCCCCTTCAAAGAGGTTGCCGGGGTCCGAGTCCCTGGGGATGCCCTTGGGGTCGACATGGCATTCTGGGGAGGCTTGAAGGTCCTTCCCTGGGTCTTCCGTGTCGTTGGCTGCCGTATCGGCGGTAGGGTTGTTCCCACAGGGCTCGCCGTTAGCGCCCCTTCTGCATCTTCGCCTACGCCTTGGAGGGGAGATGGGAATGTTGACCATGTACACATCGTACGTGGATGTTGCTTTCCACCTGCCGGTGTTAGTAGGCGGCAAGGTGTTGTCCATAGGGCTGCCGACATCTTCATCCATGTCGGTTGCTTCATCATAGTCTAGTATATTGGTTAAATCGTCGACAGTGGCGACTAGGTGGGTGGTGGGTGGGATGTAAATTTCCCGATCGTCGGTTTTAAGTCCAATCTTATCATAAACCGAGGTCTTGCCGTCCGAGATCGACAAACTCTGGATCCGGTCAAGCATCTCATTGAGGTGAGATAGCTCCTCAGGGTTCATGGTCTGGCCGTAGGCCGGGACGATTCGTAGTGGCACGCCTGATGCGTTTTCTGCCGTACAAGGAAGCGGGGTGGATTCGAGATCCACCGCCGGGATCGGTTCTAAGACCGATTTGGTGTCTAAGGCCGAGCTCTGATCTATGTCGGAGTCAGGCACTGCAACGGGGTTATCCGAGGAGGGGGAGGGGAGTTCCTCCATAGCTCCCGGCGGTGTTGGGGGGCACAGTTCGTGGTCTTCAAAGGAGATCCGTTCCGAGGTCGAGCCTCTGGTGTTTGCCAGACCCGGAATCTGGCCGGGGGTCCAGCCTAATAAGACAAGCTCGTCGCGGGAGTCCGCGGTGTACTCCAGACCTCTGAAGGTAACGATCTGATCGGGAGCGTAGTTCTCGACGGTGGCCAGGTGGCCTGTCGAGTCGGCGCAGAAGATCATGCTGCCGAACACAAAAAGCTGGCCGGGTACGTAGGCGTCCCCACAGCCACTGCCGCAGTTGATCTGTAGATGAGCCATCGATCCTTTGCGATCACACAGCGGAACTCTCAATGAAAGCACCAGTGTCGGTGTAAAAACCGGCAGACCTCGGGGTAGGGGGTCCCGAGCTGTGGACCTCGGACAGATGGTAACAGGAACAGGGAGACGATGTTTACCTAGGTTCGGGCCCTCTTGAGGGAGGTAAAACCCTATGTCCTGCTCTTGTTTATATCAATGGAGATGTATCAAGTACAGAGTTGATCTACCTCGAGATCGTAAGATATGTTCTAGTTCGAGGGCTAGGTGAATGAGATTGTGTTGAGGTCCCCTCTAAGGGCTAAACCCTCCGGCTTATATACACACCAGGTAGGGTATCTAGGGTTACAAGGTCGGTAACTTGGCCTGGAGGTGGCAGGAGGAGTCTTGGAGTATACGTCAAATCTTTAGCAGATGTAGTCCTGACCTTGTCCCTAACGTACGGCTTCCGGAGTCCATCTTACAGAGAATGAGGGCCCACTCGCCCAGCCCGAAGAATATGGGCCGACTAGGTTAATACCCTTAGTCTAGGACACCGTCAGGAAGGAAGATGACACTCTCCCCTGGGTTGGGAGTAGGGAACCGCTGATTAGGCTGAGGGGCCCGGTAGGCGGCATCCGCGGGGGATGTAGCCCATGGCCCGGAGCTTCTGGATGATGTTCTCTGTGATGGTGGAGGGCGCCCACTGGCCCTTCAGGGTGGCGTCGGCCATTGCTGGAGGTGAAGTTGCGAAATGCTAGAAAGGATTGGCGAAAGCTTAGGGAACCGGCCTGGGCGCTCGAGCTCTGGAGGCTGTGTGCCACGGCGATGGAATGGGACCGTGGCGAAAGCAGTCAAACCACCTTTTGCTTTTATAGGGCTGTGAAAGACCAAGCGTCCCTTTTACCCCGCCAGGGAAGGGCAGCAAGGTTGATGAAGAACCCCTCTGTGATCAATCCCCCTTCGGCTGAGAACCGGCGCAGGCCTCCAGATGGGATTGTGGAAGAACAAAGGCTTGCAGCCGGGAATAATTATTTCGGGTCACGCTCTGGTGGTTTTGGCATTTATGGGAATTTATAAAAGTGGAATTAGGTCAATAGGACCTATGAGGGGCCCACAAGCTCAGACGGCGCCCCCCTGGGGGCGCGCCGTGTGAGCCTGTCGCTCCCTCGTCTGCCTTCTAGACTCCTCCCGATGCTCCTAGTGTCCATTCTGGTCCAGAAAAATCACCGTAAAGTTTCATCGTGTTTGGACTTCGTTTGGTATAGTTTTCCTACGAAACAACAAAATAGGCAAAAACAGAAACTGGCATTGGGCACTAGGTTAATAGGTTAGTTCCCAAAAATGATATAAAATTGCATATAAAGTATACAAAATTGATAATATAATAGCATGAAACAATCCAAAAATTATAGATATGTTGGAGACGTATCAGCATCCCCAAGCTTAATTCCTGCTCATCCTCGAGTAGGTAAATGATAAAAACAGAATTTTTGATGTTGAATGCTACCTAGCATGTCTTATCATATAATCTCTTTACGGAATGAATATTAAGAAACGATGAAGTAATTGATATCAACATAATAATATCTATGAATACTAGAAAATAATCATTACTCTTCAAAATATACGATGCTTAACGAATGTTATCCCAACACATTGAATTATGTAAGCATGGCATGATTCCGTCTTCCTAACATAAGTACAAAACATTAGCACCCCAGTGTCAAACCAAGCAATTGTATCATACTTTTTCATGCGCTTCAGCATTTTCAACTTCACTCAATATATGAGCGTGAGGCATGGACTTGGCACTACGGGTGGAATAGAGTAGGTTCGTAGAGGTTTATAAGGGAAGAAAAAAGTTGAAAAAGTCTCACATCAACTCGGTGGATCGTTAGGTAATGGAGGGGACTTTCAATCGATATCAATACGAGGAGTAGGGATTGCCATGCAATGGATGCACTAGATCTATAAGTGTATGAAAGCTCTCAACTGAAACTAAGTGGGTGTGCATCCAACTTGCTTGCTCATGAAGACCTCGGGCATTTGAGGAAGCCCGTCATCGGAATATACAAGCCAAGTTCTATAATGTAAAAATTCCCACTAGCATATGAAAGTGAAAAATCATGGAGACTCTCTATATGAAGAACATGGTGCTACTTTGAAGCACAAGTGTGGTAAAAGGATAGTAGCATTGTCCCTTCTCTCTCTTTTCTCTCATTTTTCTTTCATTTTTCTTTTCATTTCTCATTTTTTATTAGAACAATATCATGAACCTCATCCCCACTTTTTGGTGGACTCATGAGTCTCCATCATTCTTTACCTCACTAGGACAATGCTCTAATAAAGATGATCGTCACACTTTTATTTACGTACAACTCGATAAACTGAAACAATATGACTCTATATGAATGCCTCTGGCAGTGTACCAGGATCTGCAATGATCTAGCGTAACATGTATAACAATGATGAATGGTGGCTTTGCCAGAAATATCATGCCAGCTCTATATGATCATGCAAAGCAATATGACGATGAAGTGACTGATGATGGTGGAAGTTGCATGGCAATATATTTCGGAATGGCTATGGAAATGCCATGATAGATAGGTATGGTGGCTGTTTTGAGGAGGGATATAATGAGGCTTATGTGTGATAGAGCGTATCGTATCACGGGATTTGGATGCACCGGCGAAGTTTGCACCGACTCTCGAGATGAGAAAGGGCAATGCACGGTACCAAAGAGGCTAGCAATATGTGGATAGGTGGGAGTGTCATATTAGTCCACGAACTCACATTAGTCATAAAGAACTCATATACTTACTGTAAAAGTTTTATTAGCCCTCGAAGCAAAGTACTACTCGCGCGCCCCCGATTCGAACAACTCAAAGGATTTCATAGAAGAATAAATATACTCCAACATCATGCCATGTCGGACACTTAAATCACTACAGGAATCAGCTGATTTGCCGTCTGCCATGGCAGACGGCAAAGGACTAGAAAGCAGACGGCAAAGACCTTTGCCGTCAGCCGCAGACGGCAAACAAGGCCAGCACTGTAAGTTACGGTAAAGAGCTTCTTTGCCGTCTGTTTTCAAACAGCGGACGGCAAAGACATTTGTCGTCAGCTTTCCTGGGCAAGCAGACGGCAAAGAAAGTTGACGGCAAAGGATAGACGTTAGCCACGTTAGGTGTCTAACGGGAGGCTTTGCCATCTGCCGGCTGACGGCAAATGTGCCCTCCACTTTGCCGTCTGCTTCATGACGTCATCAGACCCGTCACCCTCCCCGCTCTTTGCCGTCTTCCGCTGCCACCTCTTTGCCGTCTGTGGCAGACGGCAAACCATGCCATCCTTTGCCGTCTGCCACAGACGGCAAAGTGACCAAATGGGTCAGCCCCAGTGCTCACAAGTTGCACAGGTTGCTGCCACGTGGCCACTTTGCCGTCGGTGGCAAACGGCAAAGAGACCTTTGCCGTCGGTGGCAGACGGCAAAGAGCCTGCATTGCCTCTTTTTATTCTGTTTTTTCTTATATCCAAGCATTTTCATAGCAAATATATATATATTTCACTGGGCAAGTTTCACAGCAAACATATGAGATATCCAACACATAAGTTTCATCCATACATACATAGCAAGTTCCACATACATAGTTCCATCCATACATATTACAATAGTTTCATCCATATAGCAAGTTCCACATTGTTCAAAGGTACAAAATCAAAACAGATAGTAAAAAGAAGCACTCCATCAATGCAAGCTTCCGTGAAGTGAATGAAATCTGCAAAATGGGAAATAAGAAAGTTAGAAGAAGAAGACTAGAAGAAGAAGAAGAAGAAGAAGAATAAGAAAGTAAAAAGAATCACTCCATCAATGCGAGCTTACCAAGGTTATCATGCCATTTATGAGCTAAGTAAGCTAAGTATATGACATTTATGAGCTTACCAAGGTTATCATGCCATTTTTGACCTAAGTAAGCTAAGTATATGACATTTATGAGCTTAGCAAGGTTATCATGTCATTTATGAGGTAAGTAAGCTAAGTATATGACATTTATGAGCTTAGCAAGGTTATCATGCCATTTATGAGCTAAGTAAGCTACTTATGTCATAAATGAACTAAATAAGCTAAGTATAGGTCATTATTGAGTTAACCTAGGTAATTATGCCATTTTTGAGTTAACTAAGCATATTATGCCATTTTTGACATAAGTAAGCTAAGTATAGGTCATTATTGAGCTAACCTAGGTAACTAAGCATATTAGAGCTAACTTAGGTCATTTTGGAGCTAACTTAGGTAAAATGGCTCATTTTGGAGCTAAGTAAGCTTATTATGTCATTTTGGATGAAAATAAGCTAAGTATATGTCATTATTGAGCAAACCTAGGTAACTAAGCATATTAGAGCTAACTTAGCATATTAGAGCTAACTTAGGTCATTTTAGAGCTAACTTAGGTAAAATGGATCATTTTGGAGCTAAGTAAGGTTATTATGTCATTTTGGAGGAAAATAAGCTAAGTCTAGGTCATTATGGTAAGCATATTGGAGTAAGTAAAGCTAAGTCTAGGTCATTATGCATTTGTTAAGCAAAACACTAGAGAAAACGTACCCTCATCACGGAGGTGAAGCACCGGAGTTGCTCGTGCCGGTAGCACCTGGAGAAGGATCGTGCGATGCTTGTCTGGAGTTACGCTGCACCAAAGATCATTTGCAATGTCTCGTTAGCATGATGACACTCAAATGTTAAGACTAGTAACTAATGACCATTCAAATGAAACTCACCGTGCTCCCCGGAGCAATGACTGGCATCGGCGGAGGGGTGTGATCGGTCTTCTCGCACACAGACTGCACATTTGGTTTTGACGAGTCAGTCATATTAGTTAGTAATGAAACGAACATTAAGTGCATGATTTGGCTAATATGCAAAAGAAACTTACCACGAGGAGCTCGTACATGGCCCAGTTCGCCATGTCATTCCGTGCCCTCTCCTCCTGCAACATCCTAGCCGTCCTCTCCTCCAACTCCCGCTCCTTCTCCGCTGCCTGCCGGTCCCTCTCCTGCAGAAGCGCCTGGGTTTTCTCTCTCTCTTTCTGAATTGCAGCCTGCAACACCACTCCTCATTAGCATTGTAATCATCGATGGCCGCACACACAATGTAATGGAGAGGAAAGAAATCTGAGTCCGTATAACTAACCTCGATGGCGAGCTCCATTGGCCGTGGACGAGGCCTTATCTCAGGGGCGGAGCTCGTTTGGCGCGCCTTGATCTCCGGGAGAGTGCTAGGACAACGTATAAGTCCATCTCCAATGGCTATCGAGCCATGGGACCTCCCGCCACCAGATATCATCTCCAGCTCTGGATCAATGGGACCCTGGCTCGGGTTAAAGTCCTCCCCTTTCCTCGCCTTCCCCTCATCTCTGCACCTCACGAGCTTGTTGTGCGAGGAGATGTTGGTGAAGCTCTCTGGATGATCGAGGTCAGACGCAGAGAATGCCTTGACCTTCTTGTACGAGGCAGTATGGGCCATGGCATAGAGGTCGTACACCTCTGGCACCTCTGCCTTATTGTATCGCCCCTAAAAGAGAGGAACAGAGTAAATTAGTAATTAAAGGGCTCAAGCTAGCATGAAGAATGAATTGCATGAATCATGAAGCAAACCACATACCCAGTTCCGCCCGAACTGATATAAGTTGGCGCTGCCTTGATGGTGTGGCACGCCTTCCATTTGGGCACGCCGGTCCTTGGCATTGTTGTGGAGGTCTAGCCATTGGACTGAGCACCACTCATCCACCAACACCTCCCAACAATCCATCTGATCCGCACACCATCTCGGGGGCACCTAAGTTAGTAAAGAGAAACTTGAGCGCTACGCCTACGAATCAAATCAAGGAAACTAAGTACAAGGCCTTAAGAATAGGTAATTACCGTCATGTACTGCTCCTTCTTCAGAAACTTTTCGCGGCACGCCTGCTTGGTCTTCTTAATACCACGCGAGGCATAGTAGTCTCGAACAGCCTGCACCCGAGCCTCGTGCCGTAAGTTTTGTAGTAGGCGCTTGCACGCGGCATCGATAACCTGTGCCACGGCCTCCACGTATCCCTCCTCACACCTGTAGAAGGTCTGCAATCAAATGAGACAACATTGATTAGTACAATAACTAGATATTTGAAGATTTTTAATTGTGTAAAGGAGAAATTACCCAAAACTTTCTGATCACCATCTCTGCCCTCGTGTGGCACAAGACACCGTCGATCATCTCCTCCGGCGGGGCCGGGGCAGCCAAGTAGTGCTCCCAGCTCAATCCTAGCTGTGGAACCTGACCCTCACCGGGCAACGTGACAAACCCCGGGAAGTTTTGCCGGCAAAGCACACCAAGGACGGTGTTGGGCCTGCGGACATCCAGAGCGTGGTCCCAACCCCTGCAGTATGACAAGGCCAACGCATTAGATATTTCAAGAAACGTGAAGGCAAAAGGTACAAAAAGAGTAAATGCACTTACCTCTCCCCATTAGGGAAAATCAACCACCTCTGCTCGCGGGTCGCCGGCACGGTCGGGAGCCGTGTACAACCACGCTGGTAGACGGTGGCCCCCTCAACCACCTCGCCCTCGCTATCAGCTGAATCCCCGCCACCATCAGCATGGCCACTCGGCCCCTCAGGCGGATCCGGCCAGGTACCCCATCCGGACGTCTCCTGGGACGTACCCTGGTCCGGAGTCTCATGGGCCGAAGGCCCGTCGACCCGAGGCTCGTGGACCGGAGTCCGCGTAGCCTCCTCCTCAGACGTGTCCACCCTAGCAGTCCTCTGCTCGGGTGAATCAGCTGGGGGTGGCGGCGAGGAAGGCGTACGAGCCTGCCTACCTCTCCCACGGCCACGTCCTCCCCGACCTCCTCTCTTCCTTCCTCCCTGACCTCCTCTCCCGGTGGGCAACGACGCCGACGAAGAAGCGCCCACCGGTGAAGCCATACCCTCGTACAACGCTCTCCGGAGAGGTACGGGTGGAATGGAAGTACCACTCCCACCACGCGCCGACGAAGAAGGAGCCTTGGAGCGCTCCTTACCCACGCCCACCATCTTTCAACACCTGCCATGACAAAGAGTAAATGAAATTAGTACAACATAAAAAAATTAGTACCGACATGAATAATAATATGTATATAACTTAAGTGTATCATCATCAAGTACAACATAAAAAAATTGAATACCTAACATGAACTAACAATATATATATGTATATAATACAAATTGAATACCTCACATGAACTAATAATAATCTTGATCATCTATATATGCTCCGGGATCAATAAATGCATCATCATCATCACTATCATGAATGACGTGCTCATCGGGTTCAGCGGCATCAACATGTGGAAGGCCACCTTTATGTAATCGGGCAAGCATTGACAGGTCATCCACATCAGTAACCTCTTCTTGTTCCGGCTCAGGGGTGAAGTCGGATTCACTGTCGCTGTCTACTTCGATGTTCTGGGGTGAAGTAGAGCGTTTCTTCAAACGATTTTTGGAAAGACGTGTTTCTTGGAATAATTCTCCTTCATATGTGTCTGGGTTAATGTGAGGTTCATAATCCTCTTCATTGGGGGGAGGTCGTCTAACACGTGGCGGCACTTCATAAACGACATCCCAACCATTCAGATTTGGATCAGTTTGGCAGGCCCACGGTAGATAGAAAACTTGGGTCGCCTGTTGAGCCGTAATATAGACATCGGGGACATCTAAATGGGTGCTTTGTTTGATTTCGACTAGCCCTATATGTTCATGGGTCCTTCTAGTCTCCTTCGGCTGGAACCAATAACATTTGAAGACTACGACGTTCGGTGGGTTTTCACCATAGAATAGAAGTTCATAAATTGCTTCAACTCTCCCATAATACTCGGTACCTCCTTCGCCGATAGCAGAGACACAACAATTTGTAGACTTTCGGTCGGTCATAGATAGCTCTTTGCCGTAGGTACGAAAGCGATACCCGTTGATGTCGTATTTGTCAAATGAACGGACCTTATAGTCAAAACCATTAGCGACTTGTCTCAATTCGGCGTCCATAGACTCTGAATTAGCCTACAAGTTTAATACGAAAGGATTGTTGCATTAGCCGCAAATTAGACGAAGAAATGAGAATGGTCTAATGGAAATTACCGTTTGTTTGAACCAAGAGATGAAACCGGGAAAGCCACCTCCATGCTTTGCCAGAAGCTCATACTCTTCGATGGATTCCTTTTGGATCACCGCTCCATCCGAGAATTTGGCGACGTATCGACTGTATCAAATATCCGGGAATAAGAGCAGTTCAAAGGAATTAGAAGTTGTGAAACAATGTACCGAGAACTTACTCGATGTACGGCCGCACTTTTGTTAGGTTGTTGAAGATATACAACGAAATGGTCCGCCATTCTTCGACATCCAACGGTATTGGTTTCGAAGCACCAGCTGGTGCGAGCTTCCCTTTGAATAGGCTGAGGTTGGATCCACCTTTTTTAGGGTCACCAGCATTGTACCGAGGCTTCGGATTATGCAAATGATGATTTTTGGCTTCGTAGTGTGCTGTCACGAAGTTTGCCGCCTCCTCAGTAATGAATGCCTCGGCCATCGATGCTTCAATTCTATGTTTATTTTTACATTTTGCTCGAAGCGTCTTCTGCATCCTCTCAGTTGCGTAGCACCAACGGTTTTGCACGGGCCCCCCCAATCTTGCCTCGGTCGGGAGATGCAAAATCAAATGCTGCATTGGATTAAAGAAGCCCGGTGGAAAGATCTTCTCTAACTTGCAGATCAACTCCGGCGCGAACTCTTCCATTTCTTCTAGCACGCCAGGCGATAGTTCTTTCGCACAGAGAACACAGAAGAAATAGCTCAGCTCTGCTAGTACTAGCCATTCATCCTCAGGGATGAAGCCACGCAACATCACTGGCATTACCCGCTCAATCCATATGTGCCAATCATGACTCTTGAGACCAAATATTTTCAATTTTTCAAGACTCGCTCCCCTCTTTAGATTCGCTGCATACCCATCGGGGAACATCAACTGCATTTTCACCCACAAGATAATTTCCCTCATAGCTGGCCTTCCAAGATTGAACCATGCCTTTGGCTTCGTCCAGTTCTGCTTTCCTTTCGGTTCTTGCATGTTTTGTAACGGTCTATCACATAGCGCCTCTTGATCGACTCTAGCCTTACTATTATCCTTTGACTTCCCCTCTATGCCGAACAATGTACCAAAAAGGGCTTCGGCGATATTCTTTTCAGTGTGCATCACGTCGATGTTGTGTGGGCAAAGGAGGTATTTGAATTAAGGCAGATCCCACAAGCATGTCTTGTGAGTACAGGCGTGTTCCTTATTATACCCCTTGAAATACCCTGGACGCTCTGGATCTGGCTTGAGAGCGTTTAACTGATCTAGGGTCTGTTGGCCTGTCAACGCAGGTGGTGCAGAGTTTTTGACAACTCTACCTTTGATGAAGTTCTTCTTGTCTTTCCTGAACTTATGGCGAGGATCCAGGAACGGTCTATGAAAGTCGAAGCAAGAATACTTGCGACCCGCCTGCAGCCAACGAAACTGAAGAGCTCCCTTGCATGTGAGGCACGGGAACCTTCCATGCACACACCAGCCAACGAATAGTGCATACGCCGACAAGTCATGCATCGAGTACATGTACCAGACACACATTATGAAGTTCTTTTTGCTAGCGGCGTCATATGTCTTGAACCCATTATCCCAAGCTTCTTGCAATTCATCCTTAAGCGGCTGCATGTACACATTCATATTCTTCCCCGGATAGTTGGGCCCTGGAATTATCAACGTCAGGAAAATGTTCTTTCTTTGCATAATCTGTCCGGGGGGGAGATTGAGTGGAATGACAAATACAGGCCAACAACTGTATTGGGTTGCCGTCAGACCAAACACATTGAACCCATCCGTGCTGATGGCGACTCGAGGATGCCTTGGATCTGCCGCTTTATCCCCATGTAATTCATCGAACTTCTTCCACGCAAAAGCATCCTATGTGTGTACCATCATCTGATTCCCATCTGCATCTAGTTCGGTTCTTTTGCCCATTTTGTGCCATGTCATCTGTCTGGCCGTCTTTTCGACCATGAAAAGACGTTGAAGTCTTGCTACGATTGGCATATACCGAAGAACATTAACGGGGATTTTGGTCTGCGACTTCTCACCCATACCGTTGTCTACCACAACATACCTGGAAGACTTGCAAATGGGACAATAGTTCAAGTCCGCATACTCAAGCCTAAATAAGGCACATCCTTTCTCACAGGCATGTATCTTCTCATAGGGCATCTTAAGTGCACGGAGGATTTTGTCTGACTGGTACAGGTTTGCAGGCATTACATGGCCTTTGGGTAGAAAGCGTCCAAGTACTGTCATCATCGCGTCATAGCATTCTCTGCCCAAGTTGAATTGAGCCTTCAGAGCCATTACTTGTGAGATGGCATCCATCTGACAAAGCTCAGTGTGCTCGTGGAGAGGACGTTTTGAAGACTCCAACATTTCATTGAAGGCCTTTGCAGATTCCTCCATCTCCTCGTCCGAATCCCGAGCATCATCAAAGTCATGCACCATGTCTTCCATCCCGGTACCATGCTCGTCGGTGCGACGACGAACCACCTCAGCTCTGGCACGTTGGGCAGACTCACCATGAAATGTCCACACCGTATAACCGGGCGTAAAACCACTCTTTTGCAGGTGTTTACCCATTTCATCCTCTATCCTCTTGTACCAATTGTCGCACCGGACACAGGGGCACCAGTTTTTTCTCTGGCCATTTGCAAATGCGGCTTTCACAAACCCCTTGGTTTTTGTGAACCATTCAGTGGTCATTTTTTTCTGACTAGTGTGGCCGGTGTACTCCACGCACGATCACTCATCTTGCCTACCTACTAAACACACAAGATATATATATATATATATATATATATATATATATATATATATATATATATATATATATATATATATATATAATTCATCATATATATTCATCAGTTAATCTAGTTTGTCAATTTTATTACGTCCATGCAACCTACACTCTAATAGGTAAAGATAGGTCCTGATCCCACCTGAGTATGTGTAGATTGAGTACGTTCTCCATGCTCTACCCCATTCCGAGACAAAATTTCGGCAGCACCTCCCCGCTGTTCTCCAAATACACATCTTGGCAAAAAGCCGAGAGAATGTGCATCCGGAGAACAACAGGGAGGCACTGCCAAAATTTTGTCTTGGAATGGGGTAGAGCATGGAGAACGTACCCAATCTACACATCCTCGGGCTGTCCGTGGAAATCGCTGGACAATCCAAATGAGTTATGGTGATAAATATGCAACTGAATGCATATTTATCGATGCAACCCTTTCGGACGGGAGACGCCTAGGTTACGCGACTTAGCATGAAAATGAAATCTACTGACATGATTAAAAGAGCGTAGGACGTGAAGGTGGATTTGTAGCTCACCCTCGGCTGTAGAGGAAGTAGTCGAACAACGGCGGGATCACGGACCAAAAACTTCGACCACAATGACTCCAAGGAGATGAAATAGCACAAAGCCTGTAAATTTTATAGATCGAGTCAAGAAAATTTAGGACATCACATCACATAAAGCATTGACACATCAAACTATGAAAAAAATCATATTGCTAATGACATGTAGTCAAGTTTTTAGATCATCATGATACTTTAAATCCTAATTTCTCCTCTTCCCCTCTTCTTCTTCTTCTTCTTCTTCTTCTTTTTCTTCTTCTCCTCCTCCTCCTCTTCTTCTTCTTCTTCTTCTTTCCTTCTCCTCCTCCTCCTCTTCTTCTTCTTTTTCTTCTTACTTCTTTTGCTTTTTCCTCTTCTTCTTCTCCTCTTTTTCTTCTTCTTCTTCTTCTTCTTCTTCTTCTTCTTCTTCTTCTTCTTTGTCTTCTTCTTTTTCTTCTCCTCCTCCTCCTCTTCTTCTTCTTCTTCTTCTTCTTCTTCTTCTTCTTCTTCTTCTTCTTCTTCTTTCCTTCTCCTCCTCCTCTTCTTCTTCTTCTATTTCTTCTTACTTATTTTCCTTTTTCCTCTTCTTCTTGTCCTCTTCTCCTCTTTTTCTTCTTCTTCTACTCTTCTACTTCTTCTTCTTCTTCTTCTTCTTCTTTCCTTCTCCTCCTCCTCTTCTTCTTCTTCTTCTTCTTCTTCTTTTTCTTCTTCCTTCTTTTCCCTTTTCCTCTTCTTCTTCTCATCTTCTCCTCTTTTTCTTCTTCTTCTTCTTCTTCTTCTTCTTCTTCTTCTTCTTCTCCTCCTCCTCCTCCTCCTCCTCCTCCTCTTCTTCTTCTTCTTCTTCTTCCCCCTTCTACTTATTCTTCTTTTCATCTTCTTCTTTTTTCATCTTTTTTCTACTTCTTTTAATTATGACTAATTAACTAAAACCTAGCACTAATATAATCTAATCTAATCTAGCACTAAACCTACACTAACATATCTAATCTAATCTAATCTAACAATTAAACAGCAAAAAAAGAAGGAAACAGAAAAAAGGGCTCACCGGAGAGGGCGTCGGCCGGGGCTTCGGAGCGGCAGGGCGACGGTGGCGCCGGGGGCTGCAGGGCTCCGGGGCGGTGGGGCGCGGGGCCGGGCTGCGGCGGCGCCGACCCGGCAGGGCGGCGGGGGCGACGGGGCGGCGGTGGCGCCGGGGCGGTGGGCCGGTGGGGTGGTGGAGCAACGGGGCGGCGGCGGGTGGTGGGGCGGCGGCGCGCGTGCGGTGGTCGTCGGGGAGGAGAGAGAGAGAAACAGAGAGAGACAGAGACAGAGAGAGAGAGGGGCGGGGTGGGGCACGGCCGTTAGTTAAGTCAAACCTTTGTCGTCTGCCCCGCCTTTGCCGTCTGCCTTTTTGCTCTTTGCCGTCTGCTAGCAGACGGCAAAGAGGGGGCCGTTAGGTTTTTTTGTAAGCAGCTCGTTTAGTGGGGCCTTCGCCGTCTGCCCCACCTTTGCCGTCTGCTTTTTTGCTCTTTGCCGTCTACTAGCAGACGGCAAAGAAGTGGCTGATGGAAAATATGATCTTTGCCATCAGCCAAGTATTTGCCGTCTGCTTTTTTGAAGCAGACGACAAAGACCTCCTTTGCCGTCCGCTAGCAGACGGCAAAGAAGTGGCTGATGGCAAATCCTCTGATTCCAGTAGTGAATGAGTAATACATAACAAGCTTTAATATCGATATTTTTACTAACCAATGATTATGAACTAATACTACGTCAATATAATTAAATCACACGTTTCATATTCAATGATCTCACATGAAAGTTTTTATTATACCACTCTTGTATACCTATCATTTTAAGACTAGTCTTATAACCCGTGCACATTACCACTTCCTATTTAAAGACTCTCAAAAAGATTTAAGTGAAGCATGAGATTGCAAATGATTTCTATAAAATATAACCACCACCGTGCTCTTAAGATATAATTAAGTGAAGCACATGAGCAACTGCCTAGCTCAAAAGATATAAGTGAAGCACATAGAATATTCTAACAAATCATGATGAATGTGTATCTCTCTCAAAAGTTGTGTCTAACAAAAAATGATTGTGGCAAACTAGCAAGCAAGAAAAATAAAACTATGGCACAAGACGCTCCAAGCAAAACTCATATCATGTGATGAATAAAAATATAGCTCCAAGTAACATACCGATGAATTGTGGACGAAAGAGGGGATGCCATCCGGGGAATCCCCAAACCTAGACGATTGGGTCTTCCTTGAATATTACCTTGGGGTGCCTTGGGCATCCCCAAGCTTACGGTCTTGCCGCTTCTTATTCCTTCATCCATCGTGATCTCACCCAAAACTTGAAAACTTCAGCACACAAAACTCAACAGAAACTTCGTGAGATCCGTTAGTATAATAAATCAATCATCCACTTTAGGTACTGTTATAAATTGATTCACATTTTTTTGCATAATATCTACTGTATTCTAACTTCTCCATGACTTATACCCCCCGATATAATCCATAGTATCATCAAAACAAGCACATATGCAATAAAAACAGAATCTGCCTAAAATAGGACAGTATGTAATGACATAATATTTATCCATACTTATTTAACTCCAAAAATTCTGAAAAATTAGGAAAACGTAAAAAATTTGTATCCCAATACTGTGTAAAAATTTCAGATTTTTCTGACATTCCAGTACTGAACAGAAATTCTAGCATTGGGCACAAAACTTTCCGTTTTCAAACAGCATCAACTATACTATCATCTAAATCATCCCAAAGGCATTTACTTGGTACAAACACTAATTAAAATATAACAACATTATCATTACAGTAGCAATGATCATGTGACTCAAATTTTTTTCTTGCAATAAAGATAAATATTGGGTTGCCTTCCAACAAGCGCTATTGTTTAATGCCCCTAGCTAGGCATAATGCATAGTTTCAAGTATTATCATCTTTCGATTCCATCATGCCCTTGTAAATAATATTATCATAAGTGCTTCTCATGAATTCTCTTTTTTCAGCAAAGGATTTTCTATTAAGGAAACTCAAATAATGGAATGGGCTATCCTTGGTTACTTTAGTATCATTCAGATCGGACTTTTGAGGGATAGGATCATCAAGGGACCTCTCATAAGTAACCGTGAATTCATCTTCTATGGGGATTCTAACGTTTTCAAAACATTCATCATCAAACCCTTGTTGATTACTTCTAACAATCCAAGCATATTGGTGATTGGTGCTATTAAATAAATGCTGGATTAAGGACAAGTTTGGGACTTTCTTTTTGGCATTTTCATCAAAGGCATGAACATCTTGTGACATGTATCTTCTCATGAAATCTTGATCATAAAGAATTTCATCTATCAAAGGTCACTCATAATTCATTTCATAATAATCAAAGATTTCTCTAGCTTCCCGAACTATCTAATCAAATTCATTCATGAGGATAAGTGTGGCAATCTTCTTGGGAAGCTCAAAAAACAATCTCTGTATAGTGGGATGAGTACGCGTGAATCTTCTTTCAAGTTTAATAATAAGTGCAGAGATGGCATGGGAATAACTGTTGGTTCTTTTGAGAATAGATATGTCATTAGATACCAAAGCTCCCATGCATGTAAAAAATTCTTGGATAACACTCTTTCCTATAATATTTTCACTCCCTATAAGAAAAGTCTTAGTGTCTAAAATTATGGGAGGCTCTTTCTTATGAGATTCATTTTTAAGATCAGGCAACTTGGGCTCTTCTCATAAACTTGGCTAGCATTCTCCTTACTAGCATCTTTTACTATTATAAACTCAGACATGATAACAACTTCAAGCAAGCAAACAAGATACATATTTTTTTTGTATTTTTGTATTTTTTTAACGAAACTAATAAAAGCAAATAAAAGTAGAACAAGTAAATGATAATGTGTATGAAGGGACCTTGCTTTGTTTGATGATATCTCCCTGGCAACGGTGCCAGAAATTCTTTCTGCTACTTGTCAGCCGCGTTGGGATTTTCCCCGAAGAGGAAGGGTGAAGCAATATAGTAGCGGATAAGTATTTTCCTCAGTAGAGAACCAAGGTTATCGAACCAATAGGAGAAGCACGCAAACAAAGGACGATAGTACCTGCACACACAAGAGCAAATACTTGCACCCAACGCGGGCAAGAGGGTTGTCAATCCCCTTCTAGTTGTTAATTGCAAGGATCAAATCTGATAGTGATAGGTTTATAAATTGCAGACGGGATTAAAACTAAATAAATTGCAGAAAGTAAATTAGGGTTTTAGTAAATATGGTCAATGGGCCTGGGGGCCATAGTTTTCACTAGAGGCATCTCTCTCATAAGCATAGCATACGGTGGGTAAACAAATTACTGTTGGGAAATTGATAGAAAAGCACATAGTTATGACGTTTTTCATGGCATGATCAATACATAGGCATTACGTCCGTGACAAGTAGACCGACTCCTGCCTACATCTACTACTATTAGTCCACCCCTCGATCGCTATCCAGCATGCATCTTAAGGTATTAAGTTCATAACAACCAGAGTAATGCTTGGAGCATGATGACATAATCTAGACATAATAAAATCAAGCAATATGATTGAACCCGTCGTTTTACCCTTAGTAGCAACAATACAAATAAGTGCCTCGCTACTCCTCCTGTCACAGAGTGAGGACACCGCAAGATTGAACCTACTACTATGCACCACTTCCACTGAAGATCTACTCATCAACTTGGCCAAAGAAAACTCATGGATCGGAAAGCATTACTTAGCCATAACAATCACACATAATAAAGTTCAGAAAAGACTCAATTACTTTCAATGATTAATCTGATCATAAACCCACAATTCATCAGATCCCAACAAACAAACCGCAAAAGAAGATTACATCGAATCGATCTCCGAAGAGAACATTGTATTGAAGATCAAAGAGAGAGAGAGAGAGAGAGAGAGAGAGAGAGAGAAAGCCATCTAGCTACTAACTATGGACCCGTAGGTCCTGTGGGAACTACTCACACATCATCGGAAGGGCAGCAAGATTGATCAAGAACCCCTCTGCTACTTGTGAGCTGCGTTGGGATTTCCCCGAAGAGGAGGGGATGATGCAGTACAGTAGAGATAAGTATTTCCCTCAGTTATGAAACCAAGGTTATCAATCCAGTAGGAGAATCACGCAACAACTTGTTAGCAGTACCTGCACACAAAACAACAAATCCTCGCACCCAACGCAAACAAGGGGTTGTCAATCCCTTGGCGGTTAATTGCAATATTAAATTGTATGGTGATAGATAAATAGATCAAACAAAAATACAAAATAAAATAAATAAAGTAAAATTGCAGCAAGGTATTTTTAGGATTTTCAATATATGATTAAGGTAGACCCGGGGGGCATAGTTTTCACTAGAGGCTTCTCTCTTGAAAATAGCATACGGTGGGTGAACAAATTACTGTTGGGCAATTGATAGAAAAGCAAATAATCATGACGATATCCAAGGCAATGATCATCTATATAGGCATCACGTCCGAGACAAGTAGACCGAAACAATTCTGCATCTACTACTAGTACTCCACACATCCACCGCTATCCAGCATGCATCTAGTGTATTAAGTTCATAAAGAACGGAGTAACGCCTTAAGCAAGATGACATGATGTAGACAAAGTAAACTCATGCATGAATAAACCCCATCTTTTTACCCTTAATAGCAACGATACATACGTGTCATGTCCCTTTCTGTCACTGGGATTGAGCACCGCAAGATCGAACCCATTACAAAGCACCTCTCCCATTGCAAGATAAATCAATCTAGTTGGCCAAACCAAATCAATAGATCGGAGAGAAATACGAAGCTATAACAATCATGCATAAAAGATTTCAGAGAAAACTCAAATAATATTCATGGATAATTTGATCATAAACTCACAATTCATCGGATCCCAACAAACACACCGCAAAAAGTGATTACATCGGATAGAACTCCAAGAACATCGAGGAGAACATTGTATTGAAGATCAAAAAGAGAGAAGAAGTCATCTAGCTACTAACTATGGACCCGAAGGTCTGTGGTAAACTACTCACGCATCATCAGAAGGGCAGCAAGGATGATGTAGAGCCCCTCCGTGATCAATTCCCCCGCCGGCAGAGTGCCAGAAAAGGCCTCCAGATGGGATCTCTCGAGAACAGGAACTTGCGGTGGCGAAAAAAGTATTTCATGGACTCCTCTGTTGGTTTCCCGATTTTAGAGAATTTATAGAGGTGGAATTAGGTCAAACGGAGCAGAGGTGTGCCCACGGGGCATCAGGGTGCGCCCTGGTGGCTCGTGGCCACCTTCTCTGTCTTCTGGCCCTCTCCCGAAGCTTCTAGTGTCTCTAATGTCCAGAAAAAAATCTCCAAAAAGTTTCGTGGCATTTGGACTTCGTTTGGTACAGATATTCTGGAAAACAAAAAACAGGCAAAAAACAACAACTAGCACTGGGCACTAAGTTAATAGGTTAGTCCCAAAAAATGATATATAATTTCTTGTAAATGTATATAAAAACATCTAAGATTGATATTATAATAGCATGGAACAATCAAAAATTAGAGATACGTTGGAGACGTATCAAGCATCCCCAAGCTTAATTCCTGCTCGTCCTCGAGTAGGTAAATGATAAAAACAGAATTTCTGATGTGGAATGCTACCTATCATATTCATCATATATTCTTTTCTTTGTAGCATGGACATTTGGACTTGAATGATTCAAAGCAATAGTCTATAGTTTGACATGAAGATATAAATACACAAGCATATTAACAAGCAACCATGTCTTTCAAAATATCAATGCTAAAGAAAGTTATCCCTAGCCCATTATGCTCAATCATTGATCCATTCATGAAACACACTCAATATTAGCAACACACAATGCACAAGTATGACAATAGTGCTCTCTAGTTGGTGCATTGTAAGAGAAGATGGAGACTCAAAATAAAAATAAAAATTGCATAAAAGTAAATAGATAGGCCCTTCGCAGAGGGAAGCAGAGATTTGCAAATGTGCCAGAGCTCAAATCTTAAATTAGAGAAATAAAATTATATTGAGAGGCATGCTTTTCCTGTCAACGAAATCGACCGAGAATTCCCAATATCTTCCATGCTAGACACATTATAGGCGGTTCCCAAACAGAAAATAAAGTTTATTTCCTTTCCACCATTCTTTCACAATCCATGGCTAGCCGTATCCACGGGTGCCCTCCATACCAACACTTTCCAAGAAATTTATTATTAACATCATACTATTTTTTTTTATTTCGGGACTGGGCATCCCTATTACCTGCCACTCTCTCGTGCAATGACAAGTGAATAAACACTCATCGTGAGAATAGCACACTTAGCATGGAAAATATTGGCCACCCCCTGTCGCTTCATGAGCGGTACGGGCAAACAAAACGGAAAATTATTTTGAAAAATTAGAGTTGGCACATGCAAATTTACTTGGAACAACATGGAAATACCGCATATAGGTAGATATGGTAGACTCATTTGGCACAACTTGGGTTTAAGGAGTTGGATGCACAAGCAGTATTCCCGCTTAATACAAATGAAGGCTAGCAAATAGATTGAGAAGCGACCAACCAAAAAGCAAAAACGGTCATAAACATGCATTGAACATAACTAACACCGAATAATGCACCATAAGTAGGATATAATTTCGTTGCATAACTATTGACTTTATGTGCATGCATAGGGAATCACAAACCTTAACACCAATATTCTTACTAAATCACAATTACTCACTAACATGACTCACATATTATCATCTCCATATCGCAAAACTATTGCAAGGAATCAAACTTATCATATCCAATGATCTTTTATGAAAGTTTTTATTATATCCCTCTTGAATATTCATCACTTTGGGACCAAATTCATATCTTGTGCAAATTACCATTACTATTATCAACTCTCAAAAAGATATAAGTGAAGCATGAGAGTGCAAATATTTCTTCAAAATTTAATCTTATCAACTCTCAAAATAATATAAGTGAAGCATGAGAGCTCAAATATTTCTTCAAAATATAGCCACCGCCGTGCTCAAAAAGATTTAAGTGAAGCACTAGAGCAACTGCCTGGCTCAAAAGATTTAAGTGATGCACATAGAGTATTCTAACAAATCATGATAAACGTGTGGCTCTCTCAAATAGGTGTGTCCAGCAAAGATGATTGTGACAAACTAAAAAGCAAACAAAGCAAAGACTCATGTAATACATGACGCTCCAAGTAAAACACATATCATGTGATGAATAAAAATATAGCTCCAAGTAAAATTACCGATAGTTGGTAGAACAAAGAGGGGATGCCTTCCGGGGCATCCCCAAGCTTAGACGCTTGAGTCTTCCTTGAATATTACCTTGGGGTGCCTTGGGCATCCCCAAGATTAGGCTCTTGCCACTCCTTATTCCTTCATCTATCGTGATCTCACCCAAAACTTGAAAACTTCAATCACACAAAACTCAACAAAACCTTCGTGAGATCCGTTAGTATAACAAATAAATCTTTAACCTTAAGTACTGTGGTAAATTGATTCATATTTAATATTGGCATAATGCTACTGTACTCCAACTTCTCCATGACTCATACCCCCCGATACTATCCATAGATTCATCAAAATAAGCAAACTATGCAACAAAAACAGAATCTGTCTAAAGCAGAACAGTCTATAAAGATCCATTTAAAAGATATACTTCTGTAACTCCAAAAATTCTGAAAAATAATGACCACGTGGGAAATTCATATACCAATACTATGTAAAAATTTCAGATTTTTCTGATGCTCCAGTACAAAAGTTAAATTCCAGCACTGGACGCAAAACTTTCTGTTTTCCAAACAGCATCAATTATACTATCTTCCAAATCATCCCAAAGGCATTACTTGGCACAAACACTAATTAAAACATAAAAACACAATCATAACAGAAGCTATAATCTTGCAAACACACAAAAACAGAAGGTAAAAGCAAAAATTTATTTTATTCATTGGGTTGCCTCCCAAGAAGCTCTTTCTTTATAGCCATTAAGATAGGCTTGAGATTTCAATGATGCTCTCACGAAAGATAAGAATTGAAACACAAAGAGAGCATCATAAAACATGTGACAAACGCTTTTAAGTCTAATATACTTCCTATGCATAGGCATTTTATAAGCAAAAAAAATTATCAAGACAAGCAATATCTAGCATATGCAAATAGGAAGAATGAAGCATTAACATAACGAGAGGCAATTTAGTAACATGAAGATTTCTACAACCATATTTTCCTCTCTCATAATAATTACATGTAGGATCATATTCAAATTCAACAATATAGCTATCATATAAAATTTTCTCTTCATGATCCATATGCTTAAAAGTCTTATAATCTTCCAAGACAGTGGGATTAACATCAACTAAAGTCATGAGCTCTCCAAACCCACTTTTATCAAAAAATTCACAAGATTGATAATTCTCCAAAGTGGTGGGATCGTTATTACCTAAAGTTGACACTCTTCCAAACCCACTTTCAATATTATTGCAAACACTATTATCAATAACATATTCATCATGAGGCTTAAATAAATTTTCAAGATCATAAGAAGCATTATCACCCCAATCATGATCATTGCAATAAGTAGTGGACATAAAAAAATTATCATCCCCAAGCTTGTGGTTTTTCATATAATTAGCACAATTGAGATTAATAGAATTTATAATAACATCATTGCAATCATGCTTTTCATTCAAGGAGCTATCATGAATCACTTTATAAATTTCTTCTTTCAACACTTCATCACAATTTTCAGATTCATGATTTTCAAGCAAAACTTCATAGAGATAATCGAGTGCACTCAACTCACTAGCAATTTGTTCATCATAATTGGATCTTTTAAAAAGATTAGCTAGTGGATGAGGATCCATATCAATAGATTTTTAGCAAGCGAAGATGCAAGCAAATAGAAGGCACATGGCAACACAAGCAAAGATAGCACACAAAATATTTTTGTATAGTTTTTGTGAAATTGTTTTAGAAGTGGGGGAGATGAACACAAGAGGCAAAGGCAAATAAAATAAATGCAAGGAGATGAAAGTTTATGCATAGGTACTTGATAGATGTTGATGATGTCTCCCCGGCAACGGCGCCAGAAATTCTTCCTGCTACTTGTGAGCTGCGTTGGAATTTCCCCAAAGAGGAGGGGATGATGCAGTACAGTAGAGATAAGTATTTCCCTCAGTTATGAAACCAAGGTTAACAATCCAGTAGGAGAATCACGCAACAACTCGTTAGCAGTACCTGCACACAAAACAACAAATCCTCGCACCCAACGCGAACAAGGAGTTGTCAATCCCTTGGCGGTTAATTGCAAGATTAAATTGTATGGTGATAGATAGATAGATCAAAAAAAAATACAAAATAAAATAATTAAAGTAAAATTGCAGGAAGGTATTTTTAGGATTTTCAATATATGATTAAGGTAGACCCGGGGGCCATAGTTTTCACTGGAGGCTTCTCTCTTGAAAATAGCATACGGTGGGTGAACAAATTACCGTTGGGCAATTGATAGAAAAGCAAATAATCATGATGATATCCAAGGCAATGATCATGTATATAGGCATCACGTCTGAGACAAGTAGACCGAAACGATTCTGCATCTACTACTATTACTCCACACATCGCCCACTATCCAGCATGCATCTAGTGTATTAAGTTCATAAAGAACGGAGTAACGCCTTAAGCAAGATGACATGATGTAGACAAAGTTAACTCATGCATGAATAAACCCCATCTTTTTACCATTAATAGCAACGATACATACGTGTCATGTCCCTTTCTGTCACTGGGATTGAGCACTGCAAGATCGAACCCATTACAAAGCACCTCTCCCATTGCAAGATAAATCAATCTAGTTGGCCGAACCAAATCAATAGATCAGAGAGAAATACAAAGCTATAATAATCATGGATAAAAGAGTTCAGAGAAAACTCAAATTATATTCATGGACAATCTGATCATAAACTCACAATTCATCGGATCCCAACAAACACACCGCAAAAAGTGATTACATCGGATAGAACTCCAAGAACATCGAGGAGAACATTGTATTGAAGATCAAAAAGAGAGAAGAAGTCATCTAGTTACTAACTATGGACCCGAAGGTCTGTGGTAAACTACTCACGCATCATCGGAAGGGTAGCAAGGATGATGTAGAGCCCCTCCGTGATCGATTCCCCCTCCGGCAGAGTGCTGGAAAAGCCTCCAGAAGGGATCTCTCCAGAACAGGAACTTGCGGTGGTGGAAAAAGTATTTCTTCGACTCCTCTGTTGGTTTCCCGATTTTAGAGAATTTATAGAGGTGGAATTAGGTCAAACGGAGCAGAGGTGGGCCCACGAGGCACCAGGGCACGCCACCCCCCTGGGGCGCGCCCTGGTGGCTCGTGGCCACCTCCTCTGTCTTCTGGCCCTCTCCCGAAGCTTCTAGTGTCTCTTATGTCCAGAAAAAAATCTCCAAAAAGTTTCGTGGCATTTGGACTTCGTTTGGTACAGATATTCTGGAAAACCAAAAACAGGCAAAAAACAGCAACTGGCACTGGGCACTAAGTTAATAGGTTAGTCCCAAAAAATGATATATAATTGCTTGTAAATGTATATAAAAACATCCAAGATTGATATTATAATAGCATGGAACAATAAAAAATTATAGATACGTTGGAGACGTATCACCCTCCGTGATTGATTCCCCCTCCGGCAAAGTACCGGCGGAGGCCTCCAGATGGGATCGCAGAAGACCAGAGGCTTACGGCAGTGGAATAATTGTTACGGGTCTCGCTCTGGTGGTTTTGGGATTTATGGGATTTTATAGAAGTGGAATTAGGTCAAGAACACCTACGAGAGGCCCACAAGCTCAGACGGCGCCCCCCTGGGGGCGCGCCGTGTGAGCTTATTACTCCCTCGTCTGCCTGCTGGACTCCTCCCAATGCTTCTAGGGTCCCTTCTGGTCCATAAAAAATCATCGTAAAGTTTCATCATGTTTGGACTTTGTTTTCCTGCGAAACAATAAAATAGGCAAAAACAGAAACTGGCACTGGGCACAAGGTTAATAGGTTAGTTCCCAAAAATGATATGAAATTTCATATAAAGTATACAAAATATATAATATAATAGCATGAAACAATCAAAACTTATAGATACGTTGGAGATGTATCACCCCTCCGAGATTGGATCTCTCTCTCTCTTTTTCTCTAGGGTTTCTTCTCTGTTTTCTAGTTTTGTTTTCTGGTCGAGCATAGTTTCTTAAATAACCAGAGATCCGTAACTCTGATCGGGCTGAAATTTTAACATGATTTTTGTCCCAATATGAGCATCCTTGTGGCTAAAGGAGGGCTTCAACCGACTTACGGGGTGACCACAAGTCACCCCGGCGTGCCCTGGGGGCTAGGCACGCCCCTGGCTTGTGGAGCCCACATGCCCCATCTTGCATTGATTTTTGCACCATAAATTCAGATATATTCAATAAAAAATCCACATAAATTTTCAGGTCATTCCGGCTCCATGAATTTTTCTCCTAAAAACCTAAAAACAATAGAAAACAGGAACTGGCCTTTGGCGCTGGGTTAATAGGTTAGTCCAAATAGAAATAGTATTAATTGTTGCCAAAAATATGTAAAAGTGGTAGGATAATCGCATGAAAGAAACAAAAATTATAGATACGTCGGAGACGTATCACACAGGTGGTCGTCCTCTAGTGGACCATCACAGATGTAGTGGCATCATACTACACCGGGTGGCAATGATGACGAGGACATGGACTAGAGAGTAGGCCAAGAGCCTAAGCTTGGGGCAGCCCATCCCCTACTTATCCATGCATGCATATTTTATTTTTTTGCTTTTCATTTATTTTCTTTTGCTTGTCATCATGTTTATTTTCAGTTTTGCATAATAAATTTTCTAAAGTAAACCTTGCTCTTATTTTGTTGGAATCTTCTTTGTTGTGTCTTTCTTTAATTGAGCCCACGGATTTTTTTCACCGCTAGGATGTTGTAAATTAAGAGAATGAAGCAAAGATTTGACTTTGGGAAAGAAGGAAATCAGCGCGAGAATGTATACCATATTCACACTCATTTTTCTAGCATTCTTAATTAAGTGAATATTTTCATTTGGCTGGTTGCACAGAAGCTTCGTTCCCCACGTTAGTTGAATATCATTTAGTCATAACTCCCATTTTTGAATCTTGCTAGTGAAACTATCTTGTAAAGCATATTTTTGCTCCAAAAAGAAAGAAAATTCTAAAAAGAAACTTATGGGTTCTAATTTTTGAAGAGAACTAGCACTCAAGTACTTCAACTCCATGATATTGAATTTGATTTTCTTGATGATACCTACTAATAGAGTTGTTTGGAGGAATGAATATTTGAGATGAATGAGGTTATGCCAAACCATGCCCGCGATAATAAAATCATGGAGCTTCAGCCTCTCGCTGGTTTCATGTACCGTTGCTATATGTTGAGATAATTCGCAAAAATGCAACTCCGTCACTAATTTGGAGTTTGAGTTGAAATTGATCGACCTTCTGCGAAGAAGTGTGTATGTGGTAAATGCGAGCACTGGTCACTGAGCTCGAAAGAGACAACCTTTTTGATCCATAGTGCACAAAATTAAGCCATAGCGGAAACCGATTGCTACTAGCAAATTTTGGCATAACCCCGTCACCGAAGATTGAAGTTTGAAAGAATAATGATTGAAGGAAGTATTTTAGAGTCATGACTAGGAAGTATTTGTGGGTGTTAATGTGATGCTTGAGTACTATGTTTTCTTCTCTTCAAAAACTCCTTGGTTGTATTTGTTATCTAAAAACTCCAAAGAAAATTCCATTCTATCGAGAGAATCAAAAGTTTTTTGATTGCCTAGCACCTAGTAAACTGGGGAAGATTTATCTTTAGAAATTATAATTGGTGATAACAAACTATATGTGGCTAGGCAATGAGCTTAAGTGCAACTATGCAAATGGGCATGCTCTCTTAACTAAGATTGCAGGATTTGTGAGAATGGATATATTATATCTTCGCGAGCCGGTAAACTGCTTTCTACTCATGTCAAACTCCCATTTCATTTTCTTCATTTCTTAGTTGCTCTAGGACGAGCAAGTCTTAAGCTTGGGGGAGTTGATGGCTCGAGAATTTAAGATTATTTGCAAGAAGTTATCATTTGGCTTTCACCGGATTTATATCATCTCTCGGTTATTTCTAACACTAATCCTTCGAGAGAGAAGAAAATTCGTTTTTTCCTTTCTTTTGCACAAAATATCACATATGGAAGGAAACCAAGGAGAATTACTGCAAATCAAGCCAAATGGAGCAACTTCCATATTGGGGACTCGGCCATCTGGCGCACCAGAATGAAAGACGACCTTCCATATGAGCGGTCATGCTCGTATGGATGGTCGTATGAAGAGCCTGAGGCTCCACCTTATCAGTACAAGACACTTTCGTGAATGGGAGGAGACCTTTAGAGAACCCTAGCCACCGCCACTACATGCAGAGCAGAGAGAGAAGGGATAAGGAGAATTTCCTAGCTTTGGTCCTTTCATCTCCATCATCATATCCACCTTCACTATTGTAAGAGGAATTCCAAATTGTAAGATCAGGGTGTAAACTCTATTCATACTCATCTGGAGATCGAGACTTGTTTAATCATTCATCCTATTATGGATCTTCACGGTATTATTGATATGGTTTTCATGGGTTTATTCTCTAAGATGATTGGTAATTCTCTTTTGATGTGTGAGTAGTTCCCCCCTAGGCGTGGGAGATGTAGGTGAGTGGAAAGATTCATTTGTGCCTATTCTATATCATTCGTGCTTGTAGTCTTATGATCTGTCTATTAAGTATTTATTCCGTGGTGAACTCTATGCCTGTTGTCCAATTTAAGGACACGGGCAACATGATCTCAAGACCTACATAGGTAATACATATTGTTTAGGAAATCTATGACCTCTGAAGTGACAGGTGCAGATATCTATTAGGACCAGAGACAATATGAGATAATGGTGATCCATTAAACTTAATGCATGGTTCCGGTCTACCGACCTTAATTGTGGAGACGACCACACTATGGCAATGGCAAAGCAGGACCATTGAATGGAATATAATCCTGCGAGGAGGAGTTCCATAATCCTTGGGTGATCCGTCTACCGAACAAGAAAATCAAATACTAAACAAATGATACAAGGTAACTGGTATTACCTTCCACCGACACAATTGATGTATACCATGAACTGAACGCTCTCCACGCCTAATCTCTCCATTGAAGGAAAAACATCTCTATTTTCCGTTTTATTTATGTTCATTACTTTCAAGTGCTATTACTCTCGTGACAAACTCATCATATTTACTATCCTGGTTGGTTTGCCTCTTGGGACACTAACAGCGTTTGCAGAATCACAAGCAGTTACTTCACATAAGAGCTATGAAAACTTGTGTGTGGCAGAAACATTGCTCACAAATACTCTTCTCCGCTCTTTGTTGGAACAATTACTATTTGTGATACTTACGTGAAAGTGCTACACCATCATGTTTAGCTTGTAGGTTATCAGAAGTTTGTATCAAAACTTATCTCAAACAAGCCAAAATTTTTACCACGGCCCCTTGGTGTCATGTCATTACATCATGCAAAGTTCCATGTATTTTAGAGCATTTTTTATTTTTCAAAATTTAAAAACCAAGATTCTAAATGTTTGCGTCCGAGCCATGACACCAACATGTTTGAGATCCCTTCCAATTTCTTGCATGGGGCCTAAACATGCACCCAAGGATACAAATATGATTTTTCAACCCATTTTGGTTTGTTGTTGCATGTACATGTAGTTCAAATTTGAATTACATGCATTAAATGGCTAGAAACTCACTTAATGTCTTAAAAGCGCGGAATGAACCCTGAAAAAATCCAAATACATGACAGTTGTATTCATGCATGTTGAAGTTATAACTTATAAAAAAATCAAGGCCATAAGAGGCAGCGACTGTCTGTTCGTCGTCAAACATGCCCCGTTACCTCTCAGAACCATGAGTCTTCTAGTGAGATGCTCCGGTTTGTGAGAGGTATGTGTCAAAAATTATCTCAAACTAGCCAATTTTTTAGCACAGCATCTTGGTTCCATGTCATGACATCATGTAAAGTTTCATGTATTTCAGAGCATTTTTAAAAAATTTGGAATTTAAAACCCAAGATTCTCAATGTTTGCGTCCAAGCCGTGACACCAAGATGTTTGCAATTCCTTCCAATTTATTGCATGGGGCATAAACAGGCAACAAAGACAAAAATATGATTTTCCAACCCATTTTGGTTTTGTTGTTGCATGTACATGCAGTTCAAATTTGAATTACGGTCATTACATGGCTAGAAAGTCACTTAATATCTTAAAAAGGCCAAATGAACCCTAAAAAATTCCAAATTTTAACTTGACAGTTGTATTTGTGCATGTTAATGGTAGAAAAAAATTCAAGACAATAAGAGGCGGCAACTCTCGATTCATCGTCAAACATGCCACGTTCCCCCTCCGAACAACGAGTCTTCTCATGATATGCTCTAGTTTGTGAGAGGTATGTGTAACAACTTCTCTCAAACAGGACATAATTTTTAGCATGGCATCTTGGTCCCATGTCATGACATCATGCAAAGTTTCATGTATTTCGGAGCATTTTTATTTTTCGGAATTTAAAAACCAAGATTCTCAATGTTTGCGTCCAAGCCATGACACCAAGATGTTTGAAATTCCTTCCAATTTATTGCATGGGGCATAACATGCACACAAGGACACAAATATGATTTTCCAACCCATTTTGGTTTGTTGTTGCATGTACATGTAGTTCAAATTTGAATTACGGTCATTAAATGGAAATAAATTCATTTGATGTCTTAAAAAAGCCAAATGAACCCTGAAATTTTTCAAATTTTAACATGACAGTTGTATTCATACATGTTAATGGTAGAAAAATGTTTCGTACAATTCAAACACTGTTCGTTGCTACTGTACCTTAAAGTAGTCTTCCAAATAAATACAAAAATTCAACTACATCACGCACAATATCTTACAGGAACCGTTTGCGACGAGAATTCACATTTCTATTTATGGCTTATGCCGGAAGCTTCGTTGGCTTCGTCTTCTTCGTCTAGTTCAAGTGCCGCTCACCCTCGATCCCCATTCCCCAACCCCTTTTTGCGAAGAATGACGCCGTGGAGACGCTTCATGAGGGCGCGTACGGTCGCCGCCTCTGCCCCCAGCGCTTCCGCCTCTACCGAGAGTGCGGCCGCATCGACCTTGAGTGCGGCCACATCCGCCCAGGGTGTCTGCGGCAGCCGCTAGGGTAGCTGCAGCAGCTGCTGCGACGGCGGCTACAAACGATGAGAGCGCTCGAGCAGCCATCCGTGCCACGGAGGTCGCCCTATCCCAGGGCGAGGTCATCCACGCCCAGATCGAGGATGCACATGCCAAGATATGCCAGGCCTCCTCCAAATCCATCTTGCACCCCACGTTCGAAGAGGAGGCGGAGGCGGAGGCTGAGATGTTGGCCAACAATGCGACGATGGAGGCCATGGAGCCCCTTCCCCATAAGATCGCCGAGCGCGAGCTGGAGATGCAAGAGATGGTGGAAAGCGATGAGCGCCTGGAGGAGGAGTTGTGCATGGCTAAGGAGGAGGTAGAGAAGTGCCTGTCCATCGAGGAATTGGTGGTGGAGTGCCAACGCGAGTTCTGGCGCTGCCATTACAACAAATACTACAACGATGAGGATGATGCATACCGAGGACGAGCTCAGCCTGGGGACACGGAGTCCACCAACGGTAGAATGATGCTCGGACAAGACATCGACATCTCATTAGACAACGGGAGGCATAGGCGTCGGTAGCTTTGTTAAAATTATCAGTAGTAATAGCCTTTTTTATAGCGCCGGTCTTTTGTTAGAGCTATGTGTAGGTCCAGCAGCTCTTTTTATTTTGTGAACTTGCTCGATTAAGTAAGTGTGAGCTATGTTGTTGACTACTTTGTTTACCCTAATTAGGAGTTGATGTCAAATTATGCAATGACGTGGATGAGCACTATAACCAGGGAATCTGGCATGAAAATTTATATGTTCTAATTCATTGCACACGCGTAAAGCAGAAGAATCGTTTGCGATGGTATGCTGTCGCACACATTTGTTCAAAAGGAATCGTGTCCAATAACACTTTGCGCGCCAAGTTTCCCAGCACCTAGCGAAATTTTTTGCCAACTGCCAAAATATCTACCTCCCCCCCTTTTCTCCCCGACCAAGAGCAACATTTCCCATGTTTCCTCCTTCCTTCCTAAGCTCTAGTCGCTTCCTCGCTTGCTCTCGCCATTTCTCCTTCGACCGCCACGGACGCCATGGTCTCCTGGAATTGCCTCTTCAGCGGTTCCTCCTTTGAGGAAGACTCTGTCACTAGCCAGGTATGCCTCTCTCCTCTCTCTCTCTCTCTCTCTCTCTCTCTCTCTCTCGCTCGCCTAGGCTTAGGGTTATGGTTTGGAATTGAGGATTTTAACCCGGTGGCCGATTTGAGCCATTTCTTCCCTTTGTATCTCCCTAGGACCATCACTTGCAAGGAATGTAGCAGGGTAGCAGAAGATATGCATGCTCGTTGTCAGCATCAATCTCCATGCGTGAAGTTAGTGGTTTTTGAATCTGTGGACTGTAGGAGAAAGTTTCTGGCATGTGTAGAGAAGGTTAGCCCCACTTTTCTTGTAAGAAATCATTTGTTAGATGTGATTTAGACACTGTCACTGTGCTATGTTATTCTGGATGTGATTAAGACACACTCAGAGTTCTATGTTAGTGCTATTTTAATTGATGTCATCAGTTCTATGTTATAAAATTCTGGATAGAACTGATGGCAGTGCTATTTTAATTGATGGCATCAGTTCTATGTTATAAAATTTGTGCATGTATATACCTGTTAGTATTAATTTGATGTCATTCGAACACTGTCGCTATGCTATTGTACTCTACTTGTTGTGTTGTTGCACTTAAATTTAGCTTCCTCATAAAATGGCAAATTTGATATTATAAGCATGTGATGTTCCTGAATTTGGTTATTGTCGCAGTAGCAGTTAATTAATTTGCACATTGAATATTTTGAGAAGATATGTCATAATTAATGTGTTTCTTTAGGTTTTCAAAAGTTATCAGTGGTGATTTTATAAGTTTCTAGAAACCATTTTTTCCTATAATTGTAATCTGATTTAGTTTTAAATATTATAGGATGAACGGAAGTGTTCTTGGCTGGAGTGGGTTGATCCAGAGTGGCCACAGTCTCTGAAGATGTTCCTAGCAAAGATTTGGAGCATGTATGAGGAAGAGAATAGAGATATGCTTAGAGGAAATGTTGTCAACGCAGAAGAAAATTTCAAGATACTGCAAGAAAAGAGGAAGATGTGGAACGAGCTTAGATTTTTAAAATTAGACTTTGCTAATATGGTGTGTGTGAAGGAGGAGTTACTTTCCCAGTTGGGTAGTGCACAATTGGCTCTTACTGAATTGAAAGCAGAGCTGGAGAAGAAGAATTTGGCTGATTATGCACACATCCATCAACATACATCAGCCGCTTAGGGAAAAGAATATATTGTTCTAATATTGTGCTGAACATACTTTGTGCTTACGAAGGTGAACTAGCTATATGGTGTGTGGTGACGTAGCTATCTGTACTGTGATGTTATAATATATTGTGTGTCTGATATGAAAAGGTGGTAAACATTTGTTCCATATGAAATGTGAATTTTGTTAATGTTGGGACTATTAATAGTAAACTAATAAACCTGCTAAATGGGTCATGGATCTTTCCACAAACGTTTCCAGGGGGAAAAGCTTGTGTGATGGATAGCCATATGTCAAATAGTTTTCTTCACCAAATCGTGTGTGATATACTTGAATAATGCAAACACTTAAATGAGGCAAAGCATCTATGATGGCTCTCCCTATCACAGATGAGTTTATACAAGAAGTTGTGTGTGATGCACTATGCTAACGCAAACATTTATTTCAAACTTATTGTGTGGGATGCTAAGCCCATCTCCCATGGCTTATCCGGTGAAATTCTATGTGATAGCTCTCCCGATTGTACACGAGCATATTCTCTAAGCATGTGTGACTAGAGGAGCTATCGCAGACGATTTATCTAGATCATGTGGGATGGAGCCTCCCTATAGCCCATGTTAGCAAGGCAATGGTTTAAAACTATGTCACCAAAAGGGGGTAAAAACCGTTTGCATAGGACGTCTCTGCACTAGTGGCAGTATGTGAAGTGTGTAGTGGTGGTGTCACAAGTTGACTCAAAACAGTAGGTGAATCAAGAGTAGAGTTAGTTAAAATGTCCTTACCCCCCCCCCCCCCCCGTCTTAAAGTGCATGATCTTGGTTTTGGAATCCTTGAGATTCTTCATAGTAAAGATAAATTGCAGCGGATAAATAACACCCAAGTGAACTTAATAAATAGAGCTATGCTCCCTGGCAACAGCGCCAGAAAATAGTCTTGATGACCCAAAAGTATAGGGGATTGCAACAGTCTTCGAGGTATGTATTTCAACTCAAATTTATTGATTCAACACAAGGGGAGCCAAAGAATATTTATAAGCATTAGCAGTTGACTTGTCAATTCAACCACACCTGAGAGATGACTTTCTTGCGGCAATTTACTAGTAGCACAGTAATATGAAAGCAGTGGTAGTAGTAATAGTAACAGTAATAGTAACAACTTTGTAAAGCAGTAGCAAAGTGTAGTAGTTGTTGTTGTAACAGAAATAATAGCATAAAAGCATAGGCATGGAGTAGCGATGGGGTGTTCAGATGAGATTCAATATGAAACAGTCATAACCTAGAGCGATAACAAACTAGCTCCAATTCATCAATCATATGTAAGCATGTATTCTGTATATTGTCATACGTGCTTGCGATAAGAACTTACATAACACCTTTTGTCCTACCCTCCCATGGCAGCGGGTTCCTAATGGAAACTAAGGGTAATTAAGACGCTCCTTTTAATAGAGAACCAGAACAAAGTATTAACACATAGTGAATACATCTAATCCTCAAGTTAAAGTCATCCCCGTAGAGCATCCCAATTGTTGTCACTTTAAGGTCTAGGGTTAAGAACAATAACAGGTGGATACAACTTGCACATATGATCGAGAACACAAATATATTCATGAAAACATAATAGGTTCAGATCTGAAATCATGGCACTCGGGCCCTAGTGACAAGCATTAAGCATAGCAAAGTCATAGCAACATCAATCTCAGAACATAGTGGATACTAGGGATCAAGCCCTAACAAATTTGACAATGATTACATAAGAAATCTCATCCAAATCCCATCTACCTCCATATGCCTACAGAATATTACTCACACATGGATGTGAGCATCATGAAATTGTTGATGAATAAGGGTTGGTGATGACAATGGCGATGAATCCCTCTCCCCGGAGCCAGAAATGAACTCCAGATCACGGCTCCCGGTGAAGAATAGAACGTGGCAGTGGCTCCATATCATAAAACATGATGATATTTTTTTGTGATTTTTTTGGGGATATATGGGAATTTATAGCGCTGGAATTAGGTCAAGGAGGTGGCCAGGGGGCCCACACGGGCAGGTGGTGCGCCCTGGGGGTGGCCGCGCCACCTGGCCATGTGGCGGCCTAGTGGCCCCCCTCCGGTAGTTCTTCACACCATAATTCTTCATTTGTTACAAAATAATTGTCCATAAATCTCCGTCCAATTTCGAGCACTTTCATTTCTGCACAAAAGCGACACCATAGTAGTTCTACAGAAAAAAGTGACAGTCTAGGTTAGTTTCATCCAAATCATGCAAATTAGAGGCCAAAAAAAGAGCAAAAGTGTTTGGAAAAGTAGATACGTTGGAGACGTATCACGCAATCATACCTTTAGTTCTACGTCAAAGTCCTTTATCCACAGCTTTGCTCCTGTAACCGAAACCGCGGATAGTGATCGATAAGTCAAATTTCCTGCCTTGAACAAGTATGTTTGATAACCCACAAGTGTAGGGGGTCAGTTGTAGCCCTTTCGATATGTAAGAGTGTCGAACCCAATGAGGAGCTAAAGGTAGAATTAATTCTCTCAAGTTCTATCAACCACGGATACAACTCTACGCATACTAAATGTTTGCTTTACCTAGAAACAAGAAATAAAACTACTTTACGAGAATGAAAAAATAGCTTTGAAAAAATATAAAGAACTTGGAAATAAAAGTTACATGTCATTTAAATAAAAGAACAATAAAGAAAAGGGCTTTGGAAGAACAATAAAGAAAAAGATTGTCCCAAGATAATTGGATATGAAACGATAGTGATTATCCTCTATTGCAGATTTTTTATGCGTGAGAGGCCCATGCTAACATACTATCCGTACTTGGAATCATACGTTCTTATGATTGGAACTCTAGCAAGCATTCGTAAATACCAAAGATTCATTAAGGTAAAACCCAACCATAGCATTAAGTTTTAAGGTCCCCTTTAATCCCATATGCAATAACTCACGAACTAGGGTTTAGGTTTCTATCACTCCCGCAACCCACCATAAGCAAATCAATCACACATGACAACACTCTAGAGCGTGAATCCCACATATGTGCGCGAAAGGGCGGGTACCATAGGACAACACTATAATACACTACTGCAGGCGATTGCTAACGCGACACATGAATCAGAGACCAACCGACCAAACTGTGTGCGATGCATGAATCGCAAATGGTATCATAATAAAACCATCACCAATAAGACGAACTGTGTGCGATGGTGGAGACATCTAGCACGATTCAGATTCGAGCTGCGTGTGTGATACGTGGCATACAGTTGATCCATATGAACTATTTGCGATGAGCCAGAACAACAAAAATAGTCAGCCAAATCGTGGTGTGTGCGATATATGGCATACAGTTCACTCGGATGAACTATTTGCGATTACCCAACACAACAGAAACGGTTAGCCAGATAAAGGTGTGTGTGATATACGGTATACGGTTCACTCGGATGAACTGTTTGCGATTACCCAACACAACAGAAATGATTCCTGCTAATAACCCGTGTGTGTTGTGGGCAAATGCTTGCTGGTATACAATTGTCAGCGATTGATGAAATCATCACCGACGGGTTCCCTAGTTTAGCCCGTGGGCGATGTGATTTGCTCTATTGGCACAACATCTATGCTCTGTCTATAGAACAACAACATATATACTTATAAGGACATGATTGCATAACCAAATTAAACATCCAATTACATAACTAACAACACACATAACATTTACACACACCAAAGTAAACAATTACATGCATAATAAACTAGGATAAACGATCATATCTAATCATCATCTACTTCTTCTTGTGACGCTTGCCGCTGCAGCTCTGCTGGTGGCTCGATCCCTCATCGTTTACAGGAACGAGGCACTCCCTCATTGTCGGAGTCTAGGATCTGCGTCCAAGAAACTTCTCCAAGAACTTAGGATTCGAACTCTGGGGGACTTTGCTTGGCAACCTACGACACGACGACAACTATGGCGGAAATGCGGCGGATTCACTGGCTCTCACCGGACATGAAGGGGACGCGCGAGCTACCCAGGTTCGGGCCACCGTGTGGTGTAATACCCTACTCCAGCCTGTGTTGGATTGCTCTGTGATGGAAAGCCTGTGCTCGAGATACACGGGGTCTGGGGGAGAAATGAGTCGATTCCCCAACATGGGGGTGGCCCTGCCCCTTTTTTAGTGCCTTGGTCCTCTTCCCCGAAAATATCAGCGGGAAAGGGTGGCCACTGGGCGGCAATTCAAAGGGGGACAAGCGCGCAGGTCTATCTTGACTATCAGGCGGTCTCCGCCTAATAAAATAGTCTTCGTGACGCGCTGATGGGCTTGGCGATGACCTTTGTCCTGGCGCGCCGATCCGTCCTGATCTTCTATCATGAAAGAGGAAACACTTTGGGACTTGCTTTTGGGGAGGCAGATGCCACTGCTCCCCTATCACCAGAATGGAAACTGGGCTCGGTCACGCCCCGCTGTCCTTATCCTAACAGCGGGTTGTCACCCATGTGCTGGGCGCGGTGCCCGCGGCTGATGTTGTACGATCTGCCCATGAGGAGGCCTCGCGAGGGGAGCCTCGCGAGGCAACCGGGTGCTTGGCGGCGAGAGGCCTCTCGAGGCTCGCCCCTCGTGAGGCGGCTTCCTCCGGAGCGGCCGAGGCAGGGCCGCTCTCACAGGCCAGCCCAAGCGCTGTCCTTTGGGCCAGAGGCAGACGGGCCGTGGTACCATGGTTCCCACTAGGCCGACAGTAGCCCCCGGGCCCGTGGCGCGCATGTCCCGCCCGGTAGGGACGAAACGATGCGGGGCCCATTGAGCTGTCGGGCCCAGAGGTGACACGTGGCGGCTTTTACGGGGCGGGTCGCCCCCACTCCCCACGATGCCTCGGTAACCGCCCGCGCTGACATAAAGTCTGCCCGCGCGCGGCGTGATACCGTCATCGCCTTCTGCTGCTGCTGCTGCTTCGATTCCCGACGCCGAAGAAGGCAGAGCGACGACGAGAGCCCCGCGCCGAGCATAAAGATGGGGGAGCGAAGAGCCAGAGTCCTCCACCCATCTTCCTCCTCTTCCAATCCTTCCTTCCTTGTCTTGCTAGAGCCACCACAGTAATGGCGAGGGGAAGAGGTCGTGCCCGCGCTTCTGCCGCAGCATCCAGGGTTCCGCCCCGGGGGCGCGGGTTCTCTCCAGCAGCTGTCGGTGCTGGTCCCAGTGGCCGAGGAAGGGGCGCCGCCCGTGGACGCGGAGGGCACGGCGCGCACGGCGGAGGCGGCCGTGGAGGGGCAGCTGCCCTACCTCCCCAGGCAGGAAGCCACTCGGCGGAGGCGGCCCACGAATTCATAGTGAGCATGCACCGCCGGCCCTGCACCTGGCTCCGGCTCCTGGAATCCTTTGCGGAAGAGATGGCGGATCGCGCGCCCTTGGGCTTGTGGGTGCAGGCCGACGGCTGGTGCAACGGACCCTCCTGGGTGGCGACGGAGTTCACCCCATCGGGTTCATGTTCTTGAAGCAGGGGTGGAAGTCATTCGCCCTTGCCCGCGGCCTGAAGCAAGGCCACGTTCTCTAGTTCAAGTACGATGGGGCCGCCACGCTCTTCGTGAAGATCTTCGGGATCTCCAGCAGCCGCCTGGAGTGCTGCACGGAGAGCGAGGATGGCAGATACAGCGGCTCCTCCAGCGAGGACGACAGCGACAACGGCGCCGCCTCCTCCGGCGAGGGCGGAAGCGACGACAGCTCTCCCCACGTCAAGAGCGAGGATGAAGACTCCGACTAGGCACGCGCGACGTCCGTGCTGGAGCCTTGGGGATAGCGGCGTCCCGCCTAAGATTCTTTCTTCTTTTTCCTTTCTACACTAGATTGATGTAGCCCCCTGGGGGTGTGAAACATTTGCGAGCGCTTTTGATGTTAAGTACTCGATACTTAATGTGTTTTTGTTTTCCTCCCGAGGCCCTTATCTCCCCTTTACATTGCCTTTGTGCCCTGTGTCGCTAGGACCCAGCCCCTGAGGCGGGCTACACCGTCGCTAGTATGCCCAGAGCGTGCGCTCGGCAAGGCCAGAGGGTGTAGGGCTCTTAGGGCTGGTAGGAGTCCCTGAGATGCGATGCTCAGGGTCCCCCCCTTGACGCGCAGGCGGCTCGTGCCTAGGAAATCAGGAGGCCACGAGAGAGAAACGAGAGGAAAAAGACCCGAGGGGTGCTTAGACTTAGCTCTTTTGGAGATGCGTGGCTTGGGGCGAGTCCTTCATGAGGCGCAGCACGCAAGGCACGGTCCCTCACGAAGCCTTCCGCCCGCTAGACCCGAGGGGGGCTCCTGAGGTTCTTGAGACCCTGCACCAGGGAAATTGCCAAGTTTTTGCAAGTAATGTAGCGGGGCGCACTCGCGAGGCCGCATGTGGGTGTTACGCGAGGAGGCAAGAGCACCAAGGACCTGGTGAGGTGACGTGCACGGGAGCAGGCCCGCGAGCCAGAGCTCAGTCATTTGGTTTTTGCAGCGCTGCTGGGACTAACCTGAGCATAGGCACCGTGCCCAGCCCCCGCTCGCGTGAGACACACGAGGGGAGATCGCGAGCGCGCCTCTTGAGGCAAACTCAGCTGCAAGGACACCGGCTGTTATTAGGAAGTAGTCTTTACTGATGCATGAAATAGATTCATTACACAATAGAAAAGATACGCGCTGTCGTGTTCGACACGGGTCAGCTTTGAGGATGTGATGGCCGTAGGCCCCTCAAGTAAGTAGGCCGCCAGCGCGGAGCATGGGGCGTCCGCCAGCACGGAGCATGGGGTATCCGCCAGCGCAGAGCATGGGGCTTCCACAAGAGTGGGAAGGAGATCCCGCGTGCCGAAGGCAGCACCGGTAGAGGGAGCCCCGAAGGGTGTACAGCTCCATGTCGTTCGTATCCGTGGGGTCATGGATAGAACTTGCGGAAATGTTGGATGTTCCATGTGTTTGGTACCGGAACACCCTCCTCCGTTTCAAGCCGTGCCAGGCCGGGCCGGGAGATGTGCGTGACCCTGAAAGGGCCCTCCCAAATGGGTGAGAGTTTGTGGAGTCCCTCTCTGGAGAGGATCCGGCGCAGGACAAGGTCGCCCGCCTCGAGTGTGCTGGGGCGTATGTTGCGGCTGTGATAGCGACGCAACGCCTGCTAGTACGTATACCTTGCCGCACGAAGGGCGGCTTGGCAGCGTACTCCCTCAAGGAAAAGTACGTCATCCTCCCGCAGGCCGCCCTGACGAGATTCGTCGAAGGCCAAGACCCGCGGGGACCGGTGCTTCTCCTTGGCTGGGAGGACCGCTTCTGCCCCGTAGACGAGGAAGAAAGGCGTCTTGCCGGTGGGCTTGGTCGCAGTGGTGCGGATGGACCATAGCACTGACGGGAGCTCATCCAGCCAACCCTTGCCGCAAGCCGCGAGCTGCTTCTTGAAGCTCCTGGTCTTGAGGCCCTTGAGGACCTCAGCGTTGGCACGCTCGACCTGGCCGTTGCTTCGAGGGTGTGCTACAGAGGCGAAGTTGATCTGCGTGCCGATGCTGGTGCAGTAGGTCTTGAATTGGCCGCTGGTGAACTGCGTGCCGTTGTCCGTGATGATGCGGTTGGGGATGCCAAAGCGGCACACTAGGCCCTTGATGAACTTGGCCGCTGATCCTGCCAGAATGGTCCGGACAGGCTGCACCTCCGCCCATTTGGTGAACTTGTCGATGGCGACGTAGAGGTAGCAGTAGCCTCCAGCCGCGCGAGGGAAGGGCCCGAGGATATCCAGCCCCCAGACCGCGAAGGGCCACGAGAGAGGGATGGTCTGGAGCCCTTGCGCCGGCTAGTGGATCTGCTTGGCGTGGAACTGGCAGGCCTCGCATGCCTGGACCAGCTCCGCGGCATCCTCGAGCGTTGTGGGCCAGTAGAAACCGCTGTGGAATGCCTTACCTGCGAGAGTGTGTGATGACGAGTGGTGGCCGCAGTCGCCTCTGTGGATGTCGGCAAGTAGCTCGCGCCCTTGCTCCTTGGAGATGCACCGCAACGCGACTCCGTTTGGGCGGCGGCGGTACAGGTCACCCTCCTGCAAGTGGTAGAGCGCAGCTTGGCGGACCACACGCTCTGCTTCTGTGTCGATCTCCGGGAGGGCGCCACACGTTTGGTAGTCCTTGATCTCCGTGATCCAGCTTTCGGGCTGCGGCTCGAGCGCCAGCAGCAGGCGAGCGCCTGAAGATGGTCCGCAGTCTGGTGCACCCATGGGTGGTGCGGGAGGGAGCTCCTCATGAGGCGCCATGAGGCTGGCCATCAAAGGCGCCGCTGAAGGCTTCAGGAGTCGCTCCTCGAAGACGCCGGGGCTCTGGGGCTCACGGCGAGAAGCGCGCTTGGCAATTTTGTCCGCCTCGCTGTTGTCGCCGTGGGGGATGTGTTGTATCTCCATGCCCATGAAGTGCTTCTCGAGCTTGCGCACCTCCTCCAGGTAGGCCGCCATGTGCTCGTCCTTCGGCTTGTACTTCTTGTTGGAGAAGTTAACGAGTAGTTGCGAATCGCCCTTGATGATGATGCGCCTGACTCCAAGCGCGATGGCGGCCTTGAGCCCGGCGATGAGTCCCTCATATTCGGCGATGTTGTTGGAGACCTTGTTGGTGCGCCCGAAGCAGAGCTGCACTGCATAGTAAAGCTTGTCGCCTGTGGGTGTAGTGAGAACCACCCCAGCCCCCGTGCCCTGGCGCGCGAAGGCCCCGTCGAAGTGCATGCTCCAGCCTCCGGAGGTAGCCTGCTCGGCAAGGACTCCTCCTCCTGGGACTTGCCCTGATGCGTGTCCGTCCACTCCACCGCGAAGTCCGCCAAGGCCGCGCCCTTGATGGTCCTGGTGGTGAGGAACTCCAGCTCGAAAGGCTGCAGTTCGATGTTCCATTCGGCGACGCGGCCGGTGGCATTTGGGCTCCGCAGGACTTGCTCCAGTGGGTAGGAGGAGATCACTCTGACTGGGTGACCCTGGAAGTAGTGGCACAGCTTCTTGGAGGCCATGAGGAGCGCCTGGAGGAGCTTCTGCTGCATGGGGTATCGTTCACGCGCGTCTCGCAGCACCGTACTGACGAAGTAGACGGGGTGCTTGACGAGGCGCATGACCGTGGTATCCAAGTCATGCTCATCGAGGAGCTCAGGCTACTGCGCCGTGGAGGCCTCCGGAGGCGGCGCCACGGGGGCCTCCGGAGGTTGAGCTCCAGAGGCCTCCTGAGGGGGCGTTGGGGCCTCCTGAGGGGGGCCCTCGGCAGGCGTCGGCAGGGCCTTGAGGGGCTCCAGCGATGTCTCCACGAGGGCGCCATTCGCAGGTACAGGCTCAGAAGGCTTCTTCTTGACGCAGACTTGCTCCTCCCGCTCTACCACAAGGGCCACGCTGGCCGTTTGGGCAGTAGCCGCCAAGTACAACAGCAGGCGCTCGCGTGGGCACGGGGTGACCATGACGGGAGGGCTTGTGAGGTATCTCTTGAGATCCTCGAAGGCAGCGTCGGCCTCGGGGGTCCACTTGAAGCGGCCAGACCTCTTCATGATCTTGAAGAAAGGCAGACCCCACTCGCCGAACTTGGATATGAAGCGACCGAGCGAGGCCATGCACACCGCCAGGCGCTGCATCTCCTTGAGATTGCGGGGTGGCCGCATTTCCTCGATAGCCCTAATCTTCTCTAGGTTCGCCTCGATGCTGCGATGGGAGACCAGGAAACCCAGGAGCTTGCCGGAAGGGACACCGAAGACACACTTGGTGGGGTTGAGCTTGAGGTTGACCTTGCGCAGGTTGGCGAAGGTTTCTCTCAGGTCCTCGATGAGGGTGCGCGCCTCGTGCGTTTTGATGACGATGTCGTCGTCATATGCCTCCGCATTTCTCCCCATCTGGCACCCTAGCCAGATGCACATTAGCCTCTGGAAGGTAGCCCCCACACTTTTCAGGCCGAAGGGCATGCACACGTAGCAGAACACTCCGCAGGGGGTGATGAAGGCGGTTTTTTCCTCATCCTCCTTTGCCATGTTGATCTGATGATAGCTTGAGAAGGCGTCCAGGAAGCAGAGCAGATCTCACCCGGCGGTGGAGTCTACTATCTGGTCGATCCTGGGCAGCGGGAAGTGGTCCTTGGGGCAGGCCTTGTTGAGGTTGGTGAAGTCGATGCACATACGCTTGCCGCCGTGCGGCTTGGAGATGAGAACGGGGTTGGCGATCCACTCCGGGTGGAGCACTTCGCGGATGATTCCGGTGTTTTGGAGTTTCTCGACCTCCCCAATGACGAAGTCCTACTTCTCGGGCACCTGGCGCCGTACCTTATGCTTGACGGGGCGCACGTTGGGGCACACCGCCAAGTGGTGCTCGATCACCTCCCTCGGCACGCCGGGCATGTCTGAGGCTGTCCAAGCGAACATATCAGCATTCGCCCGAAGGAAGTCGACGAGGGAGCCCTCCTGCTCGGGGGGAAGGCCGCTGCCGATGGTGAGGAAGGGGCCCGTGCCGCTTCCATCCAGCGGCAATTTCTTGGTCTTAGCCCGCTCCTGGGAGAACAGCAGCTTCTTTTTCGCGGGCGCCGGCTCAGCAAGCTCAGGGGCGTCCTCCTCAGTCAGGGATGTGGCGGGCGCCGCCTTGTAGATGCGCGCGAGGGTGCGCACTGCATCCTTTTTGTCGCAACAGACAGTGAGGGTGCCGTCGCTGCCGGGAAACTTGACGAGGCCGTATGCGTGGTGGGTCGTGGCCATGAACTTGGAGATTGCTGGGTAGCCCAAGATGGCGTTGTAGGGTAGGCCGATGCGAGCCATATCGAAGACGATGAACTCCGTGCGGTAGTTCTTGTGGGTGCCGAAGGTGACGGGAAGGTGCACCTGCCCCTGGGGGGCAGTGGAGCCGCCAGTGACGCCCGAGAAGGTCCTGGTGGGCGCCAGACGCCCACATGGCGCCGGGAGTGTCTCGAAAGCCTCCACAGAGAGCACGTTGAGGCCAGCGCCTCCATCGATGAGCATCCTGGTGATGGCCACACTGCCAATGGTAGGAGTACACAGCAAAGGGACAGCTCCCACAGCCCTGGTGGACTTGGGGTGATCGCCGGCGTCGAAGGCGATGGGAAACTCGGACCACTTGAGGCGGCCGGCGGGCTCGGGCGCCGGGAGGGCCGCGCTTACTTCGCGCGAGAAGCGCTTGAGGTGGCGGCTGGACGGAGGGGCCTGGGCCCCTCCCAGGATGCAGGCCACCCCTCGGGGCCCCTGGGAGCCCCCGCTGGTGGCGATGCCCTTGGTCGAGCGGCAGCCGCCCACGCTGCCCAGCGCGGGCGAACCACGGGGCCACTCTATGGCGCATGTCGCACGGCACCGCCCGGCCACGCCGCGGCCCGGAGGAGGAGGGAGATGGGGAGCTGCGCGCCCAGGTTGCTCGACGCGCCATGGTGAAGCAGGCGAGGGGCGAGGGGGTGCCTGGCCGCCGCTGGCGGCGTAGACGAGCTCGGTGATGCGCTCGAGCTAGGCGCCACGACCGTCGTTGGCGGGGCGACAGCGTAGCAGCCCCTGCGCCATGAGCAGCGCGACGCGTGGATCGGAGGGCCGTGACCTGTGGGCGAGGATGCGGTGGAGGAGAGGCCATGCTCCTGCTCACTCGCCGACGAGCAGATGGAGGAGAACGCCCGCCCCCCAACGAGCTCGGTGGTGGTGCGAGGGCGCCGTCCAGGGGCACCTCGGGCGACGGGCGCTGCGTGGACCCTGACGGCGGCTCGACGCGCGGCGCGCTCGCAGCGCGCGGTGGCGTTGTCCATATCGATGCCGACGTCGAGGTCAAAGGAGTGAAGACGGCAAGCCCCCCTTCCTGGCGTGCCAAATGTCGGAGTCTAGGATCTACGTCCAAGAAACTTCTCCAAGAACTTAGGATTCGAACTCTGGGGGACTTTGCTTGGCAAGCTACGACACGACGACAACTACGGCGGAAACGCGGCGGACTCACTGGCTCTCACCGGACACGAAGGGGACGCGCGAGCTACCCAGGTTCGGGCCACCGTGTGGTGTAATACCCTACTCCTGCATGTGTTGGATTGCTCTGTGATGGAGAGCCTGTGCTCGAGATACACGAGGTGTGGGGGAGAAATGAGTCGATTCACCTACATGGGGGCGGCCCTGCCCATTTTGTAGTGCCTTGGTCCTCTTCCCTAAAAATATCAGCGGGGTGGCCACAGGGCGGCAATTCAAAGGGGGACCGGCGTGCAGGTCTATCCTGACTAAAGGCGGTCTCCGCCTGATAAAGTAGTCTTCGTGATGCGCTGGTGGGCTTGGTGATGACCTTCGTCCTGGCGCACCGATCCGTCCTGATCTTCTATCACCAAAGATGAAACACTTCGGGACTTGCTTTGGGGGAGGCAGATGCCACTGCTCCCCTATCACCAGAATGGAAACTGGGCTCGGTCATGCCCCGCTGTCCTTATCCTGACAGCGGGTCGTCACCGATGTGCTGGGCGCGGTGCCTGCGGCTGACGCTGTAAGATCTGCCCATGAGGAGGCCTCGTGAGGGGAGCCTCGTGAGGCAACCGGGTGCTTGGCGGCGAGAGGCCTTGCGAGGCGGCTTCCTCCAGAGCGGTCGAGGCAGGGCCGCTCTCACAGGCCGGCCCAAGCGCTGTCCTCTGGGCCAGAGGCAGACGGGCCGTGGTACCCTGGTTCCCACTGGGCCGACACTCATGTTGACAATCCGCTTGTGCATCTCGTAGCATGTGTACACGTTCTTGGCTACAAACTTGAGGTGAGCTTCATCCAGTCTCCGCACCCAGGCACCGTGCCAGGCTGCAGGATTATTCTTGGAACCTTCCTTCATGTTTTCGTAGTAGGGATCGATGATGGCCGCGGTGAGTTCAACTAGGGAGTCCTTCTTCGTGCTGCCCCAGACCTTGTAGTGGCCACGGATGTCGACAAGCTACGGGCAGGCCAAGCCCGAAATCTTGAGCGCTTTTACAACATCGGCGGTGTCCACCGTAGCGAACTTGTAGTTGGGGCTGTTGACAAACCTGGCGAAACACTCGCAAGGCCTTGTGGCCAGCCTGTAGTGGTAGACGAGGACGTGATGGCCCACGCACAACTGGCCAATGGCAACCGTCTGATCAACCCCGGGACGACCGGCTGTGTACTGGAGGTCGAAGCCGACCACTTTGTACTTGTCATCCTTAGCAAGCAACTGCTCCATGGTGTTGATGGAGTCCTCCACCACGGCCGGGTCGATGGTGTACACCACCGAGAGGTCCTCCCCCCTCATGTGGGTGTCCACACGATGCATGCCGAACTCCATTGGAGCACCGCTGTATATCCTCTCTCTATGTGTCGTCGTGGGTGTGCTTGTTGTGTTGTGGGGCACGATCGAAAGGTTGAAGAGACTAAGGTTATAATGGTCGTGGGAATAAATGGGGAGGCCGAACGGCCTGGAGTATTGGCGCGCGTGGATGGCAGTTGTTGCAGCGCGTAACTGCATCGTGCCGCATGTATTAACTGCATCGTGGCGACGCGCGCGGACGCAACAGCATGCATATGGCGCCCAAAACATGATCGTGCGCCGGCCCCAACCGCTAAAAGAGCGCGCGCGGAGGGACGCGAGCAGAGCGCGCCGCGGCCGCCTCAACGTTGAGCAGAGCGTGCGAAGGGACGCGAGCAGAGCGCGTCACGGCCGCCTCAACGTCGAGCAGAGCGCGTGAAGGGACGCGAGCAGAGCGCGCCGTGGCCGCCTCAACGGCGAGCAACCACCTGCGTATCTGTTCACATTCCAAATTACCATGCAATAAGTAATTGCAAATCTGTTTCCCGTCACATTCCAAATTACCACGCAATAAGTAATTGCTAATCTGTTCACACCGATCAAACCTAAACGTGTTCCCAGTTAGCACTGGGCTATAAAAACTACCCACTCGAAAATTACTACACATTCCTCTCCTCATCACCAAAAAAATAGGTCTTTCGTGTTAAGTCTTTCCTTGCATCTGCCATGCCGGTAGGAGGAGTTCTGGGTTGGCATATTACCAGGGAGCAAAGACCAAGGCCGCGGAAGCACTAGAGAGGTCCCGCTGGAGCGCGGCAGCCGAAGCTGAGATGTCCTACCGTGCCGCAGAGCCCTCGAACGAGCTCTCACGGGCAGGTGAGGGCTCTCACAAGTGCACTCGCTGCGTCGGCCAACTCGGCGAGCTGGCGGGGCTGAAGTCCTTAGCCAACGACGACATTCTTGCTGGCCTAATTAACCAGCAGGAGCTGGTCACCGGCTTGGTGAAGCTGCTCGAGATTAGCGATGCCTCAGTTGATAAGGCGACCGGCCTCGTCGTGCAACTCATGGGTGACAATGTGAAGCTCCACAAGGAGCTCGAAAAGTAGAAGGAGGAGGCCGCCGGCTGGAAGAAGCTGCATGAGAAGAGCAATGCCTCGCGGATGACGCTGACAGCCGTCATCCATGAACTTAGGGATGACTTGAAGAAGCTCTGCATCGAGCGCGAGCTGCAGGTGGAGGAATCCGTGGCTGCTGTCAAGCAAAGTCATGAGGATGTGAAGAAGAAGCTGGAGGAACTCCTCGCCCAGCGATCCATCGAGAACTAGAGAGCATCGACCAATATCGTTGCCTGCGACTTCCTTCTTCTCTTGCCCCTGTGTCTTTCGGGCGTTGCCACATGTGGCATTTTAAATTATCCAGAATATGTAAGACAACTATTATCCATTGCCATTGTTAATTTGTCGTCATATTATTTCATTCGTAACTTTGTAGGTACATGTATACGAGTCGAAAACAGGCTAAAAGTCACGATCTCAGCGAGGCATGAACAAAACAATGCTAGCGTTGAGAGGGGCCATGGGATCACAAGCTAACACCCTTCGTCCAGGTGCACTAACCGCATGTTAAATAGCGGCTCGGCCACCATTAATGGAGAAGTTGGGAGCGAGGCGGCGGGTGGAGGTCAAAGAGCTCGCTTCCGGGTGAGCCTGCATAGCAGACTGCTCGCACGCATCCCGTCGAGCCTACACAGCGGACTGCTCGCATGCGTCCTCTCAAGATTGCGCGGCGGACTCCTCGCACTCGTCCCGTCTAATCAAACAGCTGCACGCATGCCACCTAGTATGGTCAAATTTATGCACAAAATACAAAGAGGACCAATAAACCAGGACCGAGGTAGTACTCTCCAATAAAAAGAGGAACGCGTGGCCGCACGTAAATGGTTAGTGGAACGCCCACGGTTCAAACAATACAACCGTTTGCGATAGTAACGTGTCATTTATTTGTTCCAAAATGCCTATGTTGGCTATTAATGTGTGCGCCTTGTCTCAAATTGGACAAAAAAAATACCACGGCATATATGTGCCATATAATGACACGATGCCAAGTTTCATGAATTTTGGGTGAGTTTTAGATTTACGGGGATTTAAAAACCGAGATTCTCAATGTTTGAAGCCGAGCCAGGACGTCGAGATGTTTGTGATTCATTCCCATTTCTTGCATGGGACCTAAACATGCACCCAACGACACATGTATGGTTTTTGAAGCCATTATGGTGCACTAGAGCATGTGCTTGTAATTCAAATTTGAATTATGGACATTAAATGCCTAGAAAACTCAATTAATGTATAAAAAGGCCAAACCAACCCTGAATAATTCCATATTTCAGCACGAATCTCCTGTTGCTCTATGTTGCCTGTAGAAAAAAATACAAGGCGAGAAGAGGCAGTGACGATTGTCGTTTCACCCACAAGGGTGACATGTTCCTTATTGGAACCACGAGTCTTCTTGCTAGAAGCTCCGGTTTGTAATAGGCTTATAGCAAAACTTGTCTCAAATTGGACAAAAAATTTACCACGGCATATATGTGACATGTCATGACACGATGCCAAGTTTCATGGTTTTCGGGTGAGTTTTGGATTTACGTGGATTTAAAAACCGAGATTCTCAATGTTTGAGACCGAGCCAGTATGCCGAGATGTTGTAATTCATCCCCATTTCTTGCATGAGACCTAAACGTGCACCCCAAGGACAAATGTATGGTTTTTGAAGCCATTTTGGTGCACTAGATCATGTGCTTATAGTTTAAATTTGAATTATGGGCATTAAATGCCTAGAAAACTCAATTAATGTATAAAAAGGCCAAACGAACCCTGAATAATTCCATATTTCAGCACAAATCACCTCTTGGTCTATGTTGCCCATAGAAAAATAATAATACAAGGCGAGAAGAGGCAGCGATTGTCGTTTTGCCCACAAGGGTGACACGTTCCCTATCGAAACCACGAGGCTTCTTGCGAGAAGCTCCGGTTTGTAAGAGGCTTGTACCAAAACTTGCCCCAAATTGGTCAGTTTTTTTACCATGGCATATATGTGCCATGTCATGACACCATGTAAAGTTTCATGATTTTTGGGTAAGTTTTGGATTTACGGGGATTTAAAAACCAAGATTCTCAATGTTTGAGGCCGAGCCAGGACGTCGAGATGTTTGTAATTCATCCCCATTCCTTGCATGGGACCTAAACATGCACCCAAGGACACATGTATGGTTTTTAACCCATTTTGGTGCACTCGATCATGTGCTTGTAGTTCAAATTTGAATTATGGACATTAAATGCCTAGAAAACTCAATTAATGTATAAAAAAGGTCAAACAAACCCTGAATAATTCCATATTTCATCACGAATCTCCTGTTGGTCTATGTTGCCCATAGAAAAAAAATACAAGGCGAGAAGAGGCAGCGATTGTCGTTTCGCCCACAAGGGTGACACGTTCCCTATCGGAACCACGAGGCTTCTTGCGAGAAGCTCCGGTTTGTAAGAGGCTTGTACCAAAACATGCCCTAAATTGGTCAGTTTTTTTACAATGGCATATATGTGCCATGTCATGACACCATGTAAAGTTTCATGAATTTCAGGTGAGTTTTGGATTTATGGGGAATTTAAAACCAAGATTCTCAATGTTTGAGGCCGAGCCAGGACGTCGAGATGTTTGTAATTCATCCCCATTCCTTGCATGGGACCTAATCATGCACCCAAGGACACATCTATTATTTTTCAACCCATTTTCGTGCATTGGAGCATGTATTTGTAGTTCAAATTTGAATTATGCACATTAAATGCCAAGAAAACTCTATTATAATGTATAAAAAATGCCAAACAAACCCTGAATAATTTAAACCAGTTCTGCTCAACCGTCGGGCACCCGTGGGTAAGCACTATGTGCACGCGTCGTGCTAGCTCACGCTTCCTTCTTTCCCAAGTTTTCCATTTAATGGTGTTACATATCCAAACAAGCTACCGTTTCCCGCTACTCCCCCAATCGGTTTCCCGGCACTCCCCTCCCCCCCATCGGTTTCCCGCTGCCAGTGTCAGTGGGCATAGAAGGCTAGGCGGCAACACACCGGCCATATCGCAGTATACCATTCCAAGCATGCCAATCCGGCGAAGCGCCGCCGCCGTCATCAACCTCCTCGGCGCGGAGAACGAGCCGGAGGAGGCCGTAGCGCCAGAACGGCCGTGTGCCGCCGAGCAAGAGAGGCAACGCGCCGCCGAACAAGAGCGGCAGCGCGACGCCGAGCATGAGCGGTATCATCGCGCCCCAGTGCTTGAGCGGGCCAATGTCTACACATGTGTTCATCACCTACCATGGAGCGGAGCACAGCAAGAGTGGGAAAGCGCTGCCGTGCAAGAGCGGGAGAACGCCGCCACGCATCAGGTGCCGTGCGCCGCACTATCTGAGCGGAGCCGTGTCAGCATCCTGTTGACTCAACCACTCGAGAGGCCATTTCCAGGACCAGTAAGCATCCCGATTCCCCGCCAGGAATAGGCAGCCGCCGTCAGCACCATAATTGCGCCGGATAGCGTACGCACTGCCAGAATATGCCGCCACGATGCCAGCGGGCTGGTCGATTGGCTCTTTGACCTCCTCGGCCCCCAAGGAGCCGCCAATGACGAAGCAGAGCTAAATGCTCGTCACGGCTTGGAATCGACCATCGTCGATGAAATATCCTGGGCTAAGATCGATATTGCGGTACAGCAATTCCGCGAGCGTATCAGACTCGTGGACGAAGGCATGTACCAGTTCAAGCTTAGCCAAGAGTTCCCATAGGTTTAGGCCCTGTTTGTATCGGTTTTCGCCCGATTTTCTGCAATTAACTGGGAAACTATCTTGTTCTTAATTAATGAAAAGGCAAAGCTTTTGCTTCTTCCGGCTAGTTTTAAGTAAAGAAATAATGTAAGTTTGAATGGAAGTGGTCCGGTATGTAAAGATTGCACACATTTTCTAAAAACACAAACGTGTGAGATAGTAAGGACTAGGTCCCACACGGTGACCATCGGTAAACGCCTTAAACACGAGGAGGCAACTCTTATCAGCAAGGGGCAGCTTCCCATCCGCTAGCCTAGTCGAATAGAATGTATGAGTTAAGCGTGCTGGGGCTGGAGCAGTCGAAGCGCCATGATACGGTCATTATATACGGACATTTAGCATCTAAATGTGTCTGTAGTGACCTCTCATGTTGATTAAAAAAACCTTGCGATCCTTGTTTTGAAAATTGGAAGAATGATGTTTTTTTTGTTATTTGTTGTTCTGAAAAATCGGATAATGATCAAGATCGATCTGTGGGCCCGCCACGTTCTATCCTTTGACCCACAACATTCGAGATATGTGGGTCCGCATGTTCTAACCTTTGACCCACAACGTACGAGAAGGGCTGACCATGACGGGTTCCTCTTGGTATAGGTCATTGTGGCATGTCAGACCAAATTTAGTTTGGGAACATTTGTTGGATTCCCTCCCGCCGGCTCGAAGTTGGGGAACCGGCATCATACGTAACTTGGCTTCCTGGGGGTACGGTGTTCGGTTTGTAATGCAGTTGGTGCCCCATCAACGTTGTGCATTGGGGATTTGAACACATCACACACCACCCATACATATATTTGGGCCGCATGCAGGGTATAGGGTCTTCTGATCGACCCCGTCTCCCATGTGCGGTTTTCAATGACACGCCTATCTGTGGGCCTGGTCTATATATATCATCCCTTTGTCCGACAACGAGGGGGTTTGGCCATGAATGGATTCCTCCTAGTTTGTGTTACCGCGGGTCATGGTGAGATGTCCGAGCAACGTTCGAGCTCATGCGTTCTCAGCATTCCCTCCCATGCGCTCGAATTGGTGGGTTGGATCGACACCCTACGTACATCAACGTCGTCCTTAATTACTACCTAGCTTTCATGGGGGTTGTCCGTGTCGTGAGGTAGGTGCCACATCAAAATTGTACATTATTGGGTATTTAAATCACATCACCCTTCCAACATACATCAATTTGGGCCCCATGCAGGTGGTGCTGGTTTTGTGGGCCCTCTCGTGCAGTTTACGGTGATGGTCCAATCTATGGGCCCGAGCGGTCTATTATATCCCTTTTTGACCGACAACAACAGTGGTCGTTTGACCAAGATAGATTCACTTGGTCCGTCTTGTGGTAGGTCATGGTGACATGCATGTCGGACCAAAGTATGAGTACGTGCATGCGTCCCGCCGACACGAAGTGGGGGTGGGGCAGGCACCCTAGCTACGACCTTAACCTGTCATTATAGATATCCAAGGGGGCTTTCTGGTTTGCGAGGGAGGTGCCACATCAAATTGTGCATTGTGCATTTAAAAATCACACCCTTTATTCCTACATATATTTGGCCACTTCTAGGTGGTTGTTGTCTTTTGGCCCCTCTCACCCGATCTTCGATGACGCGCCCACCCGTGGGCCCGCGGGTCAAAGTTGTGCATTGGGAATTTGAACATCACACACCACCCTTTTCATACATATATATTTGGGCCACATGCTGGTGTGGTTGTGTTCTTACCCTCTCTCGCGTTTTTTGTTGCCAAATGGCGCTATATAAAATAGCAGACGACTCGGATGAAAAACAGCCTATGAACGTACGCGCAACGGACACGGGTGCACTGGCTTAACCGTGTGCAAAGCTCATGCCCTGTAAGATCGCCATGACTTCGCAAGCGCCAACAAGGGTGAAGGGGTAATGTGTACAGGATATTTAGGATGAATTCCACGTACGTGTCTGAAAATTAGGATGAACCGTGTGCAATAAACCAACTAGATAGAAATCTCAAAAAAAATCTACCCGCCTTGAGCGATGCAAAAATTGGTGGTTCCGCAGCTTTTCCTTATTATCATACACAATTATTATGTTTGGACCGTGTGCAATCTTGGTTGCTCCCGCCCCGCTTCATTTCCTTTACCCAAATTTTAGTTGTCGCAGTATTTCAACCATCGCCCTCAGTCCTCCACCACCGACCTTATAGTAAAATTCCAGTAGCCGAGGCATTTGAACCGTCGCCCTACCTCGTCCACCACCATCTCCACCCACCATTACTAAAATTTTCAGTAACCGCGGCATATCCTCAAACACCACCCGCCCTAACCCCGCCCTCCCTCCATAGTCTACACCCCCCCGCCCGAACCCTAGCTCGCCGCCACCGCCAACAACCCCTGCTGGTCTACCCGTGCCTCCTAGCTTAGATAAGTTCAGGTTACCCACCGACTCCCATACCCTCGCCGCCCTGAGTTTTTAGATGAGGCCCGCGGTGCCCCTCCCCCCCTAGATCCCCATCCCCTACTCCAGAGAGTCGCAGCCTAAGCCTGACCACATATCCTGGGGAGCTTGAGGAGCCACTACAAAAAAAAGACACATCCGTGACATTATGGCCCGAACGAAAACTTTTTCTGTCATGGTTGTGACACTTCTATGACAATAATTGTGACAAAAACATGTATCATCATAGATGTTGTCGGGCCCGTGGAACCCGGGGTATCCCGGTCCGTCTGCCTTTGGCCCAGGGCGCAACGCCTGGCGGAGGCCGAACCGGTGGCCACCAGCAGGCATCTTAGGCAAGACACCTCATGAGGCCCCGGCCTCCTGAGGACCCCTCCTCAGGGAGCGAGCAAGCAAGACTAAGCCGCTTCACCGAGAGCCTCGTGAGGCGGCCTCCCGAGGTTGCCTCCCGATGCACCCTCCCGAACAGCGACAGAGGTCGTGCCAGCAGGCGCGGATGGTGAAGATTTCCCCTTTTGTGCTAAGGGAGCAAGGCCAGCAATCCACTTTCCAAAGCAATCCCCAAAGGTTGCCCGATCGGTGAAAGAAGACCAAGACGGCAGGCGCGCAGGGCAGAGGTCATCCCCGAGCCCACCGGCGCGTCATGGACGGTCACTTTGCAGATGAAGACAACCTTTTGTCAGGATAGGCTGCGCCACTGTTCCCCTTCAAACTGGCCGTTGTGTGGCAACCCTTTCCGCCAATGTTTTCGGGGGAAGAGGACCAAGGCAGGTATAAAAGGAGGGCAGGGTTCCGCTGTAGAAGGATTCCGATCATCTGACCCCATCATCTCCTACCTTGTACGCGAGAGCATCCTCTTGCCTAGAGCAATCCAAACCAAGAAGGAGTAGGGTATTACACCGCAAGGTGGCCCGAACCTGGATAAACCGCTGAGTCCACGGTCCACTCCCGCTAGCGCGCTCTCGCCGTAGCTTTGCCGTAGCTCAGCTGTGGTAGGGGACGAGGAGGTAGGGACGAGCTCACCCCAGTGTTCGAACCTTTGGGTCCCCGAAGCCCGAACTCCGACATTTGGCGCGCCAGGCAGGGGTGCGCTATTATTCTTCCTCTCCGTCCTCCGCTCCATCAGCCCCATGGCCGACGCCCGCCGCGAATGCGCTGAGCGCAGGGCTGGCCGCGTGGCTCAGACGGAGCCGGTGGCACGCGGCAACCGCCGCCGCCTTGTCGAGGCTGCTGCCGCCAATGACCCTGCCGCCCAAAAGCAGCAGGACTCCTCCCTACACCCCTCCTTGCGGGCAGAGGGTCACACCGCCACGGCCTCCTCCTCCCTCGCCCACCGTGGGCCGCCGAACGCACAGGCCGCGCTACTCATGGTGCGCGAGCTGCTCCGCTACCGTCCAGCTGACGCCGACTATGACACCTGGCTTGATCGCATCACCGAGCTCGTCAACGCTGTCGGGGACGCTCCGGCGCCTTCCCACTCGCTCCGCCCTCCATCGTCTCGCACTGGGGACGTAGCGAATGGCGCTCCCCCTCCACCTCCTCTGCGCGACGAGCTCGTCGGGTCCCAGCACAACGCGCGGGCGCGTGAGCAGTCCCGTGGCGCTTCCTTGCCGGTTCGCGACAAGGCCAGCTGCCAGATCATCTGCCGTGCGCCGCCTGATGCACGCGTGCTCCTCGAGCAGCAACGCAGGCGCCAAGACCGGGTCGTCCAGTAGGTCGCGGCGGCTGGCCGGCAGAATCGCGCCGCCCTCGCCGGCAGTGTTCCCTCGAGCGGCGTGGGCTGCCGTGCCTTCACTCACGAGCTGCGTCATGTGGTGTGGCCCATGAAGTTCAAGCCGGAACTGCCTCCACTCTACGACGGCACCCCCAACCCCGCAGAGTTCCTGCAGCTCTATGTGCTGAGCGTCGAAGCGGCGAACGGCGATGACAAGGTCATGGCGAACTGGTTCCCCATGGCCCTCAAGGATGGCCCATGCTCCTGGCTCATGAACCTCCCTGAGGCGTCGATCTCGTCGTGGGCTGAGCTCTGCAGCCAGTTCGTCGCCAACTTCAAGGGCACGCATGACCGCTCCCTCACCATCAACGACCTGCAGCATGTGTGGCAGCGCCCAGACGAGACCCTCCACAAGTACATCCAGCGCTTCAGCCAGGTGCGCAACAAGATCCCGCGTGCCTCCGACGCGGCCGTCATCTCTGCGTTCTCCATCGGCGTCACGGACGTTAAGATGCATGAGAAGCTCGCCATCAATGAAGAGCTGGAGTCGGTGCTTGAGCTGTTCGACCTCGCTGACAAGTGCACCAAGGCTGAAGAAGGTCGCCTCTTCGTCCACAACGACCCTGATGCGGCGCTCGACGCTGCCAAGGCAAAGAACAAGGACATCAAGCGCAAGGGCCCTGTCGTGCTTGCGGCGGAGCCCGAGCAGAAGCGCGGCCGCGACCGCGATGAGCCCAGGAAAGACGGCCGCCCGCTCTGCGCCTACCACAACGTGCGCTCCCATAGCACTGAGGACTGCCAGGAGCTCAAGCTGCTTCGTGACGAGCACCAGGGCCGCCGAGGCGACCGCAATGACCACAGCGCCGGTCGTGGAGGTGGCCGCGGTGGCAACCGCTGGGACGGCCGCAACGGCAACGACAACTTCTGCCAGGGCTGTCGCGACCAGCTTCATGAGGCCACCTAGCGCGACCAGCCTTGTGAGGCCGCCTAGCGTGATCAGCCTCGTGAGGCGAACCCTCAGGCCAATGCCGCTCTCCCGCCGCTGCTGCCGCCGCCCCGGAGGAACAACGCCAACAGCCTGACGAGGGCGCTGGGGGCTACCAGGAGCCTCGCATAGTTGCCTGCATCCTTAGTGGGGCTCAAGCTCTCATGTCCAACCGCCACTTCAAGCAGCTCTCTCGCGAGGTGAACGCCGCCCTCCCAAAGCCTGAGACCGTGAGACCCCTCAAGTGGCCGCAGCACGCCATCACCTTCGACTCCAAGGACCACCCCAAGTCCACGGCCTCTGCAGGCGCACTCCCCATGCTGTGCACTCCCACCATCAGCAATGTCGCGGTCACCAAGACCCTCATCGACAGAGGCCCTAGCCTAAACATGATCTCCATCGAGACCTTCACGACGCTCCAAGTGCCCTATGACCAGCTGATGCTGACCAGGCCCTTCTCCGGAGTGACTGACGGCTCCACCATCCCTCTGGGGCAAGTGCACCTTCCCGTCACCTTCGGCACCCGCAAGAACTACCACACCGAGCTCATCGACTTCGACGTGGCGCACATCGGCCTGCCGTACAATGCCATCTTGGGCTACCCAGCTCTTGACAAGTTAATGGCGGCGACCCACCACGCCTGCAACGTCCTCAAGATGCCTGGCTGCAGCGGCATCATCACCGTCACCTGCGACGAGAAGGACACGGTCTGCTCCCTCGAGCACGCCTACAAAGCCGCCGCCGCCGCGCATCCGGCTGATGAGGACGCGGTCGAGCCTTGTGAGGCTGCACCCGCGAAGAAGAAGCAGCTGTTCTCTCAGGACTGCACCGAGATGAAGAAGGTGTCGGTTGATGGCAGCGGCTCAGGCCCTGCCTCCCTCCTGCATAGGAAAGCACGCTTGTCGCCTTCCTTCGGGCAAACTCGGATGTTTTCACCTGGAAAGCATCTGACTTGTCTGGTGTACCAAAGGAGGTAATCGAGCACCACTTAGCGGTGTGCCCCAACGCACGCCCCATCAAGCAAAAAGCACGGCGCCAGGCGCCTGAGAAGCAAGAGTTCATCGTCCAAGAAGTGCACAAGTTGCGAGAAGCTGGAGTCATCCGTGAGGTGCGCCATCCCGAGTGACTCGCCAACCCAGTCGTCGTCCCCAAGAAGGGAGGCAAGGAACGTATGTGCGTCGACTTCACGAGCCTCAACAAGGCCTGCCCTCAAGACCCCTTTCCGTTGCCGCGCATCGACCAGATTGTGGACTCCACCGCCAGATGCGACCTGCTATGCTTCCTGGATGCCTTTTCAGGCTACCATCAGATTAAGATGGCGGCAGAAGACGTGGAGAGGACGACCTTCATCACCCCTTGCGGCATATACTGCCACGTCTGCATGCCCTTCGGCTTGAGGAGTGCAGGCGCCACCTTCCAGCAGCTGATGCGCATCACGCTGGGGCCTCAGATGGGACGAAACGCAGAGGCCTACATCGACTACATCGTGGTCAAGAGTCGTGAGGCTGGGTCCCTCATTGCGGATCTCAAGGAAACGTTCGCCAACCTGCGCAAGGTCAACCTCAAGCTCAACCCCGATAAATGCGTCTTCAGAGTTCCTTCCGGCAAGCTCCTCGGCTTCCTGGTCTCCCACCATGGCATCGAGGCCAACCCTGAGAAGATCAAGGCCATCGAGAAAATGCGTCGTCCCCAGACCCTCAAGGAAATGCAGCGCTTGGCAGGATGTATGGCTTCCCTGGGGCGCTTCATCTCTAAGTTTGGCGAGCGAGCCTTGTCGTTCTTCAAGCTCATGAAGAGGTCCGGCTCCTTCAAGTGGACCCCTGAGGCAGACGCCGCCTTTGAAGACCTCAAGAGGTACCTCACGAGCCCGCCCATCATGGTCGCGCCCCGCCCCCGTGAGCCCCTGCTCCTATATTTGGCGGCTACCCCCCAGACGGCCAGCGCGGCGCTCGTAGCGGTGCAGGAGGAGCGCGTCTGCGCTAAGGAGAAGCCCTCAGTGCCTCCTGAGCCCTCTGGGCCTCGCGAGCCTCCTGAGCCCTCAGCGCGTCCTGAGCCCTTCGGGCCTCGCGAGCCTCCCGAGCCCTCCGCGCCTCCTGGGCCCTCCGAATCTCGCGAGCCGTCTGGGCCTCATGAGCTTCCCGAGCCTACCAAGCCTCGCGAGCCACCTGAAGAGCAAGCTGCCACCACAACTACGTGTCTCGTCGAGCACCCTATGTACTTCGTCAGCATGGTGCTAAGGGATGCACGCGAGCGCTACCCCATGCAACAGAAGCTCCTCCTCGCGCTCCTCATTGCCTCCAGGAAGCTGCGCCACTACTTCCAGGGTCATCCCATCAAGGTCATCTCTTCCTACCCCTTGGAGCAAGTCCTGCGCGGCCCCAACGCCGCTGGCCATGTCACCGAATGGAACATCGAGCTGCAAGCCTTCCAGCTGGAGTTTTGCACCACCAGAATAATCAAAGGCGCGGCTCTGGCCGACTTCTTGGCAGAGTGGACAGACCCCCATCAGGGAGAGCCTCGCGAGGGCAAATCCCTCCTGCCTGGGGACGAAGCGCCAGGCGGATGGTCCATGCACTTCGATGGCGCCTTCTCCCGACAGGGCGCGGGGGCTGGCGTCGTGCTCACCTTATCAACGGGAGAAAAGCTCTACTACGCTGTCCAACTCTGCTTCAAGCGTGATGATAAGGTCTCCAACAACATCGCAGAGTACGAGGGCCTCATCGCCAGCCTCAAGGCCGCCTCTGCCCTCGGCATCAAGTGCCTCACCATCAAGGGTGACTCTCAGCTCCTCATCAACTTCTCCAACAAAAGCTACAAGCCCAAGGACGAGCACATGGCAGCCTACTTAGAAGAGGTACATAAACTTGAGAAGCATTTCCTTGGCTTGGAGCTGCAGCACATCCCGCGCGGTGGCAACAAGGAGGCCGATGACATCACCAAGTGAGCATCCCGCCGCGAGCCCCAGAGCCCTGGCGTCTTCGAGGAAAGTCTCCTCAAACCATCTGCTGCACCACCTGCCGTGGGCACCACGCTGCTTCATGAAGAGCTCCCGCCCGTGCCGCCCACGGGCGCGCCAGACTATGGCCCGGCTTCAGGAACCCGCCTGCTACTGGCGCTGCAGCCTCAAGCAGGCAGCTGGGCTGCGGAGTTCAAGGCTTACCTGCTCCACGGCACCCTCCCGAAGGAGGATTTAGAAGCAAAGCGCGTGGCCCGGCAAGCCACCGCTTACTGCTTGCAAGACGGCGAGCTGTACCGCAGGCCCCCCAATGGTGTCTCAATGCGGTGCATCTCAGAAGAACGAGGGTGCGAGTTGCTCGCCGATGTCCATGGAGGAGACTGCGGCCACCACTCCTCGTCGCGCACCCTTGTCGGCAAGGTGTTTCAAAGCGGCTTCTATTGGCCTACCGTGCTCCGCGACGCCATCGAGCTGGTCCAATCCTGCCAAGCGTGCCAGTACCACACCAAGCAGATCCACCAGCCAGCGCAGGGCCTCTAGACGATCCCCCTCTCATGGCCCTTGCGGTCTGGGGGCTGGATATCCTGGGGCGTTTCCCTCGCGCGGCTGGCGGCTACCGCTACCTCTACGCCGCCATCAACAAGTTCACCAAGTGGGCAGAGGTCGAGCCGGTGCGCACCATACCGGCAGGCTCCGCCGTCAAGTTCATCAAGGGCCTCGTGAGCCACTTCGGAGTCCCCAACCGCATCATCACCGACAATGGCTCCCAGTTCACAAGCGCCCTTTTCAAGTCCTACTTTGCCAGCCTCGGCACACAGATCTGCTATGCCTCTGTGGCGCACTCGCGAAGCAACGGCCAGGCCGAGCGTGCCAACGCTGAGGTCCTCAGGGGCCTCAAAATGAGGAGCTTCAAGAAGAAGCTCGAAGCCGGCGGCAAGGGCTGGCTTGACGAGTTGCAGTCCGTGCTATGGTCCATCCGCACAACGGCAACCAAGCCTACCGGCAAGACCCCTTTCTTCCTGGTCTATGGAGATGAGGCGGTCCTTCCCTCAGAGCTTAAGCACGGCTCTTCGTGAGTCCTTGCCTTCGATGAGGCGCGTCAGGATGGCTCACGGGAGGCCGATCTGCTGCTCCTTGAGGAGGCCCGCCGTCAGGCCGCTCTTCGCGCCGCGTGGTACCAGCAGGCCCTGCGTCGCTACCACAGCCGCAACATCCGCCCTCGCACTATCGAGGTCGGCGACCTCGTCCTGCGCAGGATCCTCTCTAGAGAGGGACTCCACAAACTGTCACCCATGTGGGAAGGCCCTTTCAGGATTGCTCATGTCTCCAGGCCCGGCGCAGCCCGCCTGGAGACGGGGGATGGAGTTCCTGTGCCTAATGCCTGGAACATCCAACACATCCGCAAGTTCTACCTGTGATCCTCATGTGTACGAACGAAATGGGGCTGTACACGCCCCGGAGACTCTCAATGCGTTCGCCTGACGGGCATGCGAGAGCTCCCGCCCACGCCCAAGTGGAAGCCCCATGCTCCGCGCTGGCGGAACGATCGACCCGCGATCATGCCCACACCCCGGTGGAAGCCCCATGCTCTGCGCTAGCGGAACAATCAACTGAGGGCGCCCCACGGGCCGCACCAACCTCAAGCTGACCGGCAGCACCCTTTTTTGCTTCCGGATGTGTAACTGAGGGCGCCCCACGGGCTGCACCAACCTCAAGCTGACCCGTGCCAGACACGGCAGCCACATCTCTTTTTGGTTGTGTAATGGAATTTGTTATCTTGCTTCAGTAAAACTTCGGTTTCCATACATGGTGTATTTCGTCATGTCTTTGCCTCACGAGCCATGCGCGCTCGCGGCTGATACGTCCATTTTGCATCATGTTTTCCTACTGTTATTTATAGTGTTTTTAATCAATATAACACTTTGTGGAGCAATTCTAATGCCTTTTCTCTCTTAATATGCAAGATTTACACAAGGAGGGAGATTGCCGGCAGCTGGAATTCTGGACCTGAAAAAGCTATGTCAGAGATACCTATTCTGCACATCTCCAAATGAGCTGAAATTTTACGGAGATTTATTTTGGAATAAATAAAAAATACTGGAGCAAAGAAGTACCAGAGGGGGCCACCCAGGTGCCCACGAGGCACCAGGGTGCGCCACCCCCCCCCCCCAGGCGTGCCCTAGTGGCTCGTGGGGCCCCTGGCCAGCCTTTGGCCCCCATTTTCTGGTATATAAGTCCATTTTCCCTAAAAAAATATAGACAATACCTTCGGGACGGTGCGCCGCCGTCTCGAGGCAGAACTTGGGCAGGAGCACTTTTGCTCTCTGGCGGAGAGATTCTGCCGGGGATACTTCCCTCCGGGAGGGGAAATAGTCGCCATCGACATCACCAACGATCCTCTCATTGTGGGAGGACCAATCTTCATCAACATCTTCAATAGCACCATCTCATCTCAAACCCTAGTTCATCTCTTGTATTCAATCTTTGTCTCAAAACCTTAGATTGGTACCTGTGGGTTGCTAGTAGTGTTGATTACATCATGTAGTTGATGCTAGTTGGTTTATTAGGTGGAACATTATATGTTCAGACCCATTATGCTATTTAATACCCCTTTGATCTTGAACATGATTATGATTATGATTTGTGAGTAGTTACTTTTGTTCTTGAGGACATGGGAGAAGTCTTGTCATAAGTAATCATGTGAATTTGGTATTCGTTCGATATTTTGATGATATGTATGTTGTTGATTCTCTTAGTGGTGTCATGTGAACGTCGACTACATGACACTTCACCATCTTTGGGCCTAAGGGAATGCATTGTGGAGTAGTAATTAGATGATGGGTTGCTAGAGTGACAGAAGCTTAAACCCTAGTTTATGCGCTATTCCGTAAGGGGCTGATTTGGATCCATATGTTTAATGCTATGGTTAGAGTTATCTTAATTCTTCTTTCGTAGTTGCGGATGCTTGCGAGAGGGGGTAATCATAAGTGGGAGGCATGTTCAAGTAAGAACAGCACCCAAGCACCGGTCCACCCACATATCAAATTATCAAAGTAGCGAACGCGAATCAAACCAACATGATGAAAGTGACTAGATGAAATTCCCATGTGTCCTCGAAAACGCTTTACTTACTATAAGAGATTGTTCCGGCTTGTCCTTTGCTACAAAAGGATTGGGCAACCTTGCTGCACTCTTTGTTACTATTGCTACTTGTCACTTGTTACAAATTATCTTCCTATCAAACTACTCGTTACCGATAATTTAAGCGCTAGCAGAAAATACCTTGCTGAAAACTGCTTGTCATTTCCTTCTGCTCCTCGTTGGGTTCGACACTCTTACTTATCAAAAGGGTATCTTTACCTTGACTAGAAACACAAATAGTTGCTCCTCAACCTACTGCACCTACTGAAAATATTTATTATGAGATTCCTCCGGGTATGTGAGGGTGTCCCGGACTAGGGGGTACTCGGGCTACCGGCCTACTTCTCGTAGGCCGGACTAGGAAGGCCGGATAGTGGGCGACCCCGTGCACCAGAAGGAAACCTCCGAAGACTTGGCGTCTCCTCCAAGAAATATTTAGAATAACCGGCGTGTTTATCCCCTGATGGCAATCGACCATGTGTAACCCTAGGTCCCTCTGGTGTCTATATAAACCAGAGGGTTTAGTCCATAGAGGGAGAGAATCATCATAACCACCCAGGGTTTAGCCCATCCGATCTCGAGGTAGATCAACTCTGTAACCTTCATACAATCACATCAATACAATCCAGCAGGACGTAGGGTTTTACCTCTTCGAGAGGGCCCGAACCTGGGTAAATCGTTGTCTCTACGTTCCCTATTACTCACTGATTCCTAGATCCACAGTTCGGACCGCCTACCCGAGATCTGCCGGTTTTGGTACCGACATTTGTGCTTTCATTGAGAGCTCCGTTGTAGGGTCATCAAGGATCAATGCCTCGCTTAGTCATTGGCAACAGTGCTAGCTGCGGGAATACCTCCGTTTGCGGCCAGATCTTTGCGTTTGGCAGCGTCATGCTACACGCCGATCCGGCCGGTCACCTCGGCCGGGTCGACAGCTTTACCCCCGATCAGGAGATCAGGTTCAGAAACTTAGAGTTCGTTGCCGACTCCCGGGGAGATCTTATCCTTACGGGGTCCTCGGCCTCGCCTGAAAAACCCGCAAATTCTGAAGCCTTGACTTCGGGTACGGCCAGCCACACTATCGGGACGGCCGCAACTCCGGATCCAGCCTCGAGCCCGGATCTAATCTCTGCGCTCGGCTGCCGAAAATCGGCCTCGGCCGAACATGACTGCGGGGCAAAGTCAAACGCTCCCATCACGGCCGTACTGCGGGTTGACCCCAAAAACTGCCAGAACTTGGATCCGACGGATCTCTCACTACTAAACGGGATACTAGATCGGATCCAAGCCATGGGAATCACTGATGGCCAGTCCTCGATCTACGACCAGATCGGGCATAAAACCGATGACAGGGAAACTCATACCCCTCCGGCCGCCCACTTGGTCGCCACTATCGAGGGCTCAACCGAGGGCTCGCCCCTCCCTCCGGAACCGAAAGCGCATGGGGTGCAAGTTTTGATCAGCAAGCTTCATCCTCCAGCTCGGCAGCCAAACTCCGCTCCAGAGAGGGTTCAGAGCCGAAGTCTGATTCAGCACGCAACCTCGAGTTTACACATCCGTGCCTGGCCAACTATCCGGATCCAGAGCTCGGCACGCCGGATTCCATGTCAATCCAGGACGCAGCCGCCAAAACCCCGGACTTACACCCCGTTGGGATCAAATTTTTTATCCCACCCGCCCCCCACATCAAGTACTGTCCAAGTAACTCAGGACGGCCCGACATATGGGACCTAATGTACATAAAGAAACAGCCCGGAGAGACAGTTCGGCACTTCTGGGCCAGATTCCTTCTCGTCAAAAACAAGATGACGGACGGTTGCAGCAAGGAAATTATGGAGGTTTTCCGACAGAACTGCCAAGACGAAGGCATCTTAAATGCCCTCACCCGCCGCCACATCCAAAACTTCTCTGAGTTATCGGACCTAGTGTCCAAATACTGCGCCATGGAGTATGTTTGGCAGGGTCAGCTCGAGCAAATGGTGTCAATCCGTACAGAGGGAACAAACCGAGCTCGGGCAAAACGCGCACACCCTCGCTGGGCACCTCAATACGAGCCGTCCGAGAAAAGGATGAAACCCCTGACAAGATCCAGAACGGTCCTTGATGAACTACTGGACAAACCATGCCCCATACACTCCGTCCTTCTCAACACAAACCCAACCCACAGCCTTCGAGCTTGCTGGGTGGTCAGGCAAGTCGCCAAGAGCGGCGACGTCATCCTCAGAGGTCCGTACTCAAATAAACGTCCAGCAATGCCCCTTGATGATGACGCCGAAATTCTAACAATCTACAAGACGTATTCCTCAAAGAATCAGAGGAAGAGAGCCCTTCGAGAGCTCGCTCAAATTCACCATGTGACAGCGACAGACTCATGGACACACACACCCATCACTTTCAGCGTACATGATCAGCCGAGGCCCCACCCTACCCGAGCTGCTGCCTCCCTTGTCCTTGATCCCATAGTGGATGGATTTCGACTCCAAAAAGTGCTAATGGACGGCGGCAGCGGGCTAAACCTCATTTACGAGGACACCTTGGACAAAATGCAGTTTGACAGATCTCGTATCGAGCAAAGTCACACCACCTTTCGAGGGATCATCCCCGGAAAGGAGGCATGTTGTAGTGGCCGAGTTGCTCTCGATGTGGTCTTCGGAACCCCCGAGAACTACCGATCTGAAGAACTGCTATTCCACATTGTGCCCTTTCGCAGTGGCTACCACGCCTTATTAGGGCGCGACGCTTTCACACGATTCCATGCCATCCCACATTACGGGTACTTGTAACTTAAGATGCCAGGGCCAAATGGCATGATCATAGTAATAAGTGATCCGGACAGAGCTCTTCGGGCCGAGAATAACACAGCATCGCTCGCCCTCGAAGCGTTGTCCGAAGCCCTCGCAGCTGAAGAACTGACCGCGCTCCGCTCAACGGTGGATAAGGACGACGTAAACCTCGACAAAAGGCCCAAATCCACGTCCTGCAAACCAGCGGATGAAATCGTCAAATTCCAAGTGCACCCAACAGATCCCAACAAGACGGCATCCATTGGAGCTCAGCTGGACCCCGCGGTCGATGAAGAGTTGCGCAAATTTTTGCGCGTGAACTGGGATATCTTCGCCTAGCACCCGTCAGACATGCCAGGGATCCCGCGTAGATTAGCCGAGCATAGCCTGAACATAATTAAAGGTTTCAAGCCAGTCAAACAGACTCTACGTCGGTTTTCTGAACCCAAGCATCAAGCTATGGGCGAGGAACTAGCAAAGTTGCTCGAAACCGGATTCATCTGCGACATCAAACATCCGGAGTGGTTGGCCAATCTGGTCATGGTACCCAAGAAGGATAAATCCTGGCGGTTGTGTGTCAATTTCAAGGATTTAAACAAGGCATGCCCCAAGGATCCCTTCCCCTTGCCCCGCATAGACCAGATCATAGACGCCACTGCCGGGCATGACTCGCTGTGTTTCCTCGACGCTTACTCCGGATACCATCAAATTAAAATGAAGGAGTCCGACCAAGCGGCCATAGCATTCATCACCCCCTATGGACCATTCTGTTTCAACACAATGCCCTTCGGATTAAAGAACGCAGGGGCTACATACCAGTGCATGATCGAAACATGTTTGGAAAAGCAGATCGGCAAAACGGTTGAGGCATTTGTGGACGACGTGGTTGTCAAAACCAAACACGTCAGTCAGCTGGTGGACGATCTCCGGCAAACCTTCGATAGTCTATGGACTTTTGATATACGGCTCAATCCAGAAAAGTGCGTCTTCTGAGTGCCGGCCGGTAAGCTGCTCGGATTCATTGTTTCCCATAGAGGAATAGAGGCTAACCCAGCAAAAATACGGGCACTGTCCCAACTGGCAGTTCCCACTGAGCTAAAGCACGTCCAGAAACTGGCCGGCTGCGTTGCAGCCTTAAGCCGCTTCATCTCACTCCTCAGAGAAAAGGCCTTACCGCTCTATAAATTGTTCAAAAAGACGAAGAACTTCGAGTGGACCAGTGAAGCGGCGGCAGCACTTGAGGAAATTAAAACTCTACTAGCTAGCAACCCGATCTTGACAGCACCCAGCCTGGGCGAGCCAATGCTGCTATACATTTCGGCCACGAATCAGGTGGTCAGTGCGGTTCTCGTCGTCGAGCGAGAGGCAGAGGGTCACAAGCTCCAGGTGCAGAAACAAGTGTACTACGTATCCAAAGTGCTCACCCCGTGTAAAACTAGGTACCCGCATTATCAGAAGATCGCCTACGCAGTTTTCATGGCATCTCAAAAACTCCGCCACTATTTTCAAGAGTGCTCGGTCACGGTGGCATCCGAGGTACCACTGAATGACATAATCAACAGTCGAGACGCCACTGGCCGTATAGCCAAATGGGCCATTGAACTCCTTCCCTTCGAAATCACATATCGACTGCGCCGAGCTATTAAATCTCAGGTGTTGGCAGATTTCGTAGCGGAATGGACGGAAGCCGAACTCCCTAGGGAGTACAGTACATACTCGCATTGGATGATGTACTTCGACGGCTCCAAAATACTCGCCGGGCTGGCGGCTAGAGTGGTCCTCACATCCCCCACTAGCGACAATATTCGGTACATACTCCAGATCATGTACACTGACTCCAACAACGCGGCTGAATATGAAGCTTTGTTGCATGGACTTTGGATTGCGGTGTCAATGGGCGTACAGCGGCTCGAGGTACGGGGAGATTCTAATCTCGCCATCTCTCAAGTCAACGGTGAATTCAACGCAAAAGACCCAAAAATGACAGCATGTCGCAACGCCGTCCTAAAAATCTCCACCCATTTTGAAGGACTGGAGTTTCACCATGTACCTAAAGACAGCAATCAAGCTGCCGATATTCTTGCTCGGATGGGCGCCAAGCGCGACCGTGTTCTTGAGAACACCTTTTTGGAACGACTCTTCAAGCCGTCCGTGGTGTGGCAGGAGGATGCCAAGGACTCGGAAACCAAGACCTCAGGAGAGCTCGTCCCTCCGCCTATCGAACCAGACGAAGGAATTATCGGGGGCTCGGCCGTCGAAGTGATGTCTTCGGCTCACGAATTCATGGCGGTAATCGCGCCATGGACCGAGCCCTTCCTCGCCTATCTCCTCCGCCAAGAGCTACCCGATGACCAAACTGAGGCAAGGCGCATTATTCGGCGATCTAAAGCCTATAAAGTCCACGAGGGCGAACTATATAAGAACAGCACTACCGGCGACCTCCAAAGATGTATATCCGCGGAGGAGGGAAGACAGCTCTTGGCCGAGATCCACGCTGGCATGGGCGGTCACCACGCAGCAGCTCGGGCCCTGGTTAGCAAGGCCTTCCGAGCCGGGTTCTTCTGGCCCACTGGCCGAACAGACGCCCAAACAATGGTCCAACATTGCGTTGGATGCCAGCTCTTTGCAAATCAGAGTCATATGCCCCCCACGGCTCTTCGAACGATACCGATTACTTGGACTTTCGCGGTCTGGGGGCTGGACATGGTCGGACCACTTAAAGGGGGGACCAAGAAAAAGAAATATCTACTCGCCATGGTAGACAAATTCACTAAATGGATTGAGGCAAAACCAGTGACCTTAGCCAAGTCCAAGCCGCTCATTGATTTTATATCCGACGTCGTGCACCGTTACGGTGTCCCACATAGCATAATAACGAAAAATGGATCCAATTTTACTGCCCAGGAAGTCAAAGACTGGTGCGCCAATTTAGGTATCAAGTTCGACTATGGCTCGGTGTACCACCCACCGTCCAATGGACAGGTCGAGCGAGCTAATGGACTGATTTTGAGCGGCATCAAGCCCCGTTTGGTCCGCTCTTTAAAAGAATATGACTGCCACTGGGTTGAGGAGCTCGACTCCGTATTGTGGGGCCTGCGCATCACTCCCAATCGATCCACGGGCTACACACCGTTCTTCATGGTGTATGGGGCAGAAGCCGTCCTCCCCAACGATCTTATTCATGACGCACCTCGGGTACGTATGTATGAAGAAAAGGAGGCCGAGATGGATCGGCAGGATGACCTGGACGCCCTGGAAGGCAAGCGCGACACAGCTCGGGCTCGTTCTGCCTTTTATCGGCAGTAGGCCAGACGCTATCAGAGCAGGGAAGTACGGGCAAAAGCCTAAAACGTAGGCGACCTCGTCCTGCGCCTCCCGGAGAAGCAGAAGCATAAGCTGTCACCCAAATGGGAGGGGCCCTTCATAATTGATCAGGTACTCGCGGGTGGAGCATATCGTCTCCGTGACCCAAAGGACGACCACCTCGAACCAAACCCATGGAATGCAGCTCGGCTACGATGTTTCTACGGCTAACTCAGTGTCCTTACCTTGTTCGGTTTATCCTTCTCGGATTTATATTTTTTCGAGTAACTAGTCTTTCCCGGGTTGTGTTTGGTTAAGCCGAACTACGTTAAGTTTTTCTTCAGCAAACATCCTCGAATGTACCACACGCTGTTACCTCGGGGCTTCTTTTACGGAGCCAATCATAAATTATTTGTGCAACCATCAGTTTTTACATGCTTGCAACCTTCCAGTATCGTTCTAAAGCCATCATATGCATCAATTTGACTTAAGATTTGGCCAAGCAAGGTTGCCTCGCTCCTATGTTTACTCCCTATGTTCTTGATTGTTCGGCTAGGGAGTAAAGGGAGCACCTCTGCGATTGTTACGTCCGGATTACCCGGGTGCGTACCTCAGACGGGTGAAGCCAAAAGCTAGCGTTCTTAAGAACATAATTGGTTGGCCACGGGGGGAAGTGAAAATAATGGGTAGCTATTGCCAAGATTCTGGGGATATTTTTCCAAAGTAACCATCCCCGTCTATTTAGGGTATTCGGTTATACGTCCATGATCAACATGGCAACCCGAAGAAAGGAACCCATAGAGGAACTATTTTCGTCGAAAGATGTTTCTTATGTTAAACAGTAATATAACATAACTCCCCGAGCGTGTTTTTGTCTGTTCGCACCAAATGGCCAGATTGCCTAGTTCTCCGAAGTGTTTTTCCGATATTCTCGGACTGCATAGTAGGAAACACCCCTCGGCCCCTGGCTATGGGGACGGAAGCCGATGGCCGGTTAAGACAACGTTTCAAGCACGGTTTGGAGACTATCTGATGTCAAGTACATAGATACATAGAATCACAATGTCAATCTTGATCAAGGCTATCTATTATGGTCTCCAGAGCACAATCTGCCTGGGACAGCTGAGCTGCGGGCATAACCTGGTCGTATACCAGATGCACGGGCACTTCCTGCCCATCTGGCCCTACTGGCCCAACCCTAGCTAAATGCTCCGGTTCCAGCTTCGTGAAGCGGGTCTTGACCATCGCCCAAGCCTCCCGTGCTCCCTCCCGGCATGATGACATCATCCACAACTCAAAGCAGCGCCGAGCTCCTTTGAATCGATTTGCAAGTTCGGCCAAACCTTCCGGGACCACCTCGCCAGGCCATAGTGCCCTGAACATGCTTTTCATGGCTTTTCAGGCCCGCTCATGCACAGCGGAGAGCTCCTTTAGCAGGTCCCGTCCAAAAGAGCTGGCCTCCTCTTCGGGGCGTCCAGTAAGAAGAACTGCAAAAAGACGGGGAGTTGTTCATATTGCTGTCTAAAACGTGCAGTCAATGAACTGACAAACTAGATTGCACTTACCAAACATGCCAGCCTCCAGTCTCTGGTTCTCTTCCTGGGACAGGGCCAATTGAGCTTTCAAGCTCTCGATTTCTTGGGCCTGTTGTTGACTTTCCGCCTTGAGCTTATCCCTTTCCTCATGACTTCGGGTCAGTACCCGGTAGCCAGCCTCCTGCTGTCACTCTGCATACCTTTGTGCTTTTCTGGCAGTCTCCAGATCCTTCTGCAGCTGATTTATAGACTCGGCTACTACGGATTCATCTTTCATTAGAAAAGATGTTCCATCAAATTTTATTACAAACACTTCAGTTCGGCACTTACCATGTGCCTCTCTGGTAAATTTCTTGACATCCTCTAATTCGGCTTTCACAGATTTCAACTGTGTTTGCGCCAACCCGAGGTCTTCGGTCAACTTCTTGTTGTGGTCCTGAACAGTCTGCACAATAGCATGGAATTATAAACATCAAACCCTTAACTCGGCTGTTCCGCCCAAATTAAGGCTCAGGGGCTACTGGGCTAGGCACTGGTTGTCAAGAACCAACGGTATACCTGCACATTAGTAGACATGAGCTTCACTGCCCCCTCGAGCCCCGTTCGGGCTGCTCCAAGGTATGTGTCTACCGAACTAAGAGCATTAAACTCCTGATCGGAAAACGCAGAGTGCCGAAGCGATGCCTTGTGTCACCGGTGATTCATCACACTTTCAACCTCGGAGTTGGTGACCGAGACGCCCCTTGAGTCCTCGGGATGTTGGTCCTCGGCAGGGACCTCTGGAGTAACGCCGGCTACAACTAGCGTCCTCGGTTTTGGGTCACCCCTCGGCACCTCTTCAACATCCTTGGCTAAAGGCGGTTCTACATATCGCCTATAGGACACCGCGGAGAAAATTATTGGCATTCTCGGTGGATGTCGAAGATAAAAGCTATGACGGTACAACGGATGCGTTACCTCTTCGGGCGGGGCACGGATGATGTAACTCCCGTTGGGGCCGTGCGTTTAGTCACCCCACGACCACTTGCCACTAGGGCCGCTGGTGCTGCTCTTGCAGCTGTCCGGTGCGTCATACGGCGGCCCTTGGGAGTAGGAGTCAGTGTATTTGGAGCAGCAGCTACTGAGTGTCTCTTTCGAGAAGAAGCCCGTTGGTCACTTACAGCGGAGGAGGGAAGCGCCCCGGGGTGATCGGCCAAAAGGGCCACCTTAGAGCCATCGAGGCTCTCCTGGTAGAAGTCCACCTCCTCGAAATCGATCGATGTTTCGGGGTCATCGTGGAACCCAGGATCGTCATCACGAGAATGATTCTCCAGTTGAGGAGCGGGGCAGCTCACTGTCTCGATCCAGCGCCTCCAGTTCTGTTCGGACAGGATAAAAATCTGATTAAGAAAAATTTGGGGTGCCCTCCGAGCCATAAAGCGTGGTTGGGCTCACCATTTCGATGGTTTTATAGCTCGAGAAGCCTTCCTTGGGCCTTAACCGAGCAAACTCTTGCTCTTCTCCCTTGAAAAGATCGGCCAGTATGGCTGCCATCGCCGTCTGATCGGCAGGTCCCATCCGTGTGTATCGGGTTGCATCATCCTCCCCGTTGTAGCACCATAGCGGGTGTATTCTCTGTTGAAGAGGTTGGACGCACCGAGCAATGGCTGCGGCCATCACGTCGATGACGGTTAGCCCATTGTGGGCTAGCCACCTCACTTGAGCGGCCAGCTGAGTTACTTCGGCGCTTTCCTCTTGGGAAGAACTCTTCGGGCGCCAATTGAACCGCTTCTTCAGGGAAACCAATGAGAATTCGGGTAACCCCCTCCGAACTGGATCGAATAGGGGGACATCTTCGATATAAAACCATTCCAAAGTCCACTCTTCGGCATCTTTCTTGGGAGTCCCTACGGGATATCCTGTTCCGGCGATGCGCCATACCTCAGCCCCGCCAACCTTGTGAATTATCCCTCCTCGGGTGCGGGGGACAAGACAAAAGAATTTCCTCCACAACTCGAAATGAGCCTCACAGCCCAGAAACATCTCGCAAAGAGCGACGAATCCCGAGATATGAAGAATCGATCCTGGGGTAAGGTGGTGGAGTTGGATCCCGTAAAACTCTAGTAGACCCCTCAAGAAGGGATGAATGGGGAAACCCAGGCCTCGCAAGAGGAAGGGCACAAAGCACACCCTCTCCTCCCCGTGGGAGGAAGGAAAGTTCTCTGCGAGGGCCTCCCCGTCTGCGGAAGTTAATTCGGGGCGGGTGGATGCGAGATCTGAAGCGGGGAGATACCCCTGCGTCTCGAGCCTGCGCAATCGCATGCGGGATACGGAGTAGCTCGCCCAATCACCTTGACGGGGGCCGTGAGGGCATGAGGAAGAGCCTGGAACGCTCGCCATTGTTTGCTGGCTATGACCTCGTGGGGATGTGAGGAAGAATGGCAGGGGATGGGGTGCGTTAGCCTCCACGCCCTTGGCCTATTAAAAGGACATTGTCTCCCCCCAAAGAGGGGCATTTTTGTAAAAACCCATCAGGTCACTCGCGTTCCCTGGATGCGCGGGAATCGAGGGTCGTCATTTAATTCTAGGCGAAGAAAAGCGGTATGGCGGGCCCCACGATGCCTCGCCAATCGGAGGATTCTTCGGCGACCGAGCTATTGGTGGCCGAACTATTGTCAAACCAAACACAGGTGATGGAAGGAACTCGCCGCCCAAGCCGAAGACCCTTGGAACATCGAGCTGCCGAAGACTGTCAACCTCGGCATTGGAGGCTAGTTTGGGGGCTACTGAGGGTGTCCCGGACTAGGGGGTACTCGGGCTGCCAGCCTACCTCTCTTAGGCCGGACTAGTGGGCCTCCCTTTACTCATCAAAGGAAGGCCGGATAGTGGGCGACCCCGTGCACCAGAAGGAAACCTCCGAAGACTTGGCGTCTCCTACAAGAAATATTTAGCATAACCGGCGTGTTTATCCCCTGATGGAAACCGACCATGTGTAACCCTAGGTCCCTCTGGTGTCTATATAAAGCAGAGGGTTTAGTCCGTAGAGGGGGAGAATCATCATAACCACCCAGGGTTTAGCCCATCCGATCTCGAGGTAGATCAACTATGTAACCTTCATACAATCACATCAATACAATCCAGCAGGACGTAGGGTTATACCTCTTCGAGAGGGCCCGAACCTGGGTAAATCGCTGTCTCTACGTTCCCTGTTACTCATTGATTCCTAACTCCATAGTTCGGACCCCCTACCCGAGATCTGCCGGTTTTCATACGGACAGTATGATAGACAACCTGCTAGCTAATCCTTATGCAGGAGATGGAACGACACATCCTGATATGCACTTGATCTATGTGGATGAAATTTGTGGATTGTTTAAGCTTGCAGGTTTATCCAGAGATGGAGTTAAGAAGAAAGTATTCCCTTTATCTTTGGAGGGAAAGGCATTGACATGGTATAGGCTATGTGATGATATTGATACATGGGACTGGAACCGATTGAAACTGGAATTCCATCAGAAATTTTATCCTGTGCATTTGGTTCATCGTGATCAGAATTATATATATAATTTTTGGCCTCGTGAAGGAGAAAGCATCGCTCAAGCTTGGGGGAGGCTTAAGTACATGATGTACACATGCCCCAATCATGAGCTCTTAAGAAAAATTATCTTACAGAATTTTTATGCTCGGCTTTCTCATGATAATCAAACCAAGCTCGATTCTTCTTCGAATGGCTCCTTTATGAAGAAAACTATTGAATTCAGATGGGATCTTCTGGAAAGAATTAAACGCAACTCTGAAGATTGGGAACTCGACAAAGGTAATGAGTCAGGTATAATACTTGAGTTTGATTGTGTTAAATCTTTTATGGCTACCGATGCTTTCATAAGTTTAGCACTAAATATGGACTTGACTCTGAGATAGTAGCTTCCTTTTGTGAATCATTTGCTACTCATGTTGATCTCCCTAAGGAGAAGTGGATTAAATATAATCCCCCTGTTAAAGAAAGGATTGAGGAACCAGTTAGTGTTAAAGAAGAAACAAGTGTTTACCATGCTAATCCAGTTGTGCCTACAGCTTATATTGAGAAACCACCTTTTCCTGTTAGGATCAAGGAACATGCTAAAGTTTCAACTGTGGTTACCAAAAGTAATATTAGAGCACCTAGACCCTTCGAACAAATTAAAGTTGAACCTACTATTGCTATGGTTAAAGATCTCTTGGTCGATAATATAGATGGGCATGTTATTTACTTCTGTGATGAAGCAGCTAGAATTGCTAAACCAGATACTAAAGATAAAAACAGACATGTAGTAGGCATGCCTGTTGTCTCTGTTAAAATAGGAGATCATTGTTATCATGGCTTATGTGATTTGGGTGCTAGTTTGAGTGCTATTCCATTTACCTTATATCAAGAAATTATGAATGATATTGCACCTGTTGAAATAGAGGACATTGATGTTACTATTAAGCTTGCGAACAGAGATACCATTACACCACTTGGGATCGTTAGAGATGTTGAAGTCTTGTGTGGAAAAATAAAATACCATACAAATTTTCTAGTCCTTGGTTCTCCACAAGATCATTTTTGTCCCATTATATTTGGTAGACCTTTCTTGAACACTGTTAATGCCAAGATTGATTGCGCTAAAGAAACTGTTAGTGTTAATTTTGGTGGTATGTCTCATGAGTTTAATTTCTCCAAGTTTCGTAGACAACCTCATGATAAAGAATTGCCTAGTAAAGCTGAAATTATTGGTCTTGCTTCTATTACCGTACCTCCTACTGATCCGTGAGAACAATATTTGCTAGACCATGAAAACGATATGCATATGAATGAAAGAAATGAAATAGATAAGATGTTCTTTGATCAACCACCTATCCTTAAACATAATTTGTCTGTTAAAACTCTTGGAGGCCCTCCTCCACCTAAGGGTGATCCTGTATTTGAATTGAAGGAATTGCCTGATACATTGAAATATGCTTACCTTGATGAAAAGATGATATATCCTGACCTTTCAGAGCATGAAGAAAAGAGATTACTGAAAACTCTGAGGAAGCATCGAGCTGCTATTGGATATACTCTTGATGATCTTAATGGCATTAGTCCCACTCTATGTCAGCACAAAATTAATATGGAACCTGATGCTAAACCAGTTGTCAACCACCAACGACGATTAAATCCTAAGATGAAAGAGGTGGTAAGAACCAAAATATTAAAACTTCTGGAAGTAGGTATCATCTATCCCATAGCTGATAATAAATGGGTAAGTCTGTAGGATCGATGAGATATGCCTAGAGGGGGGGTGAATAGACTCCTAACCAGCCAAAGGTGCAGTTTTTAATTTCTCTTGGAATTTAGGCAGATTTTGGCACAAGTTAAGATCACTCCAATACTTTATACACATGCATATCTAGAGATTGAGCAGCGGAAATAGTAAAGCATGCAATAGTATGAAAAGTAAAGGGGTAGAGTATGGAAGATCAAACGCAATGAAGACACGGTGGTTTTTGGCGTGGTTCCGATAGGTGGTGCTATCGTACGTCCACGTTGATGGAGACTTCAACCCACGAAGGGTAACGGATGCGCGAGTCCACGGAGGGCTCCACCCCCGAAGGGTCCACAAAGAAGCAACCTTGTCTATTCCACCATGGCTTACGTCCACGAAGGACTAGCCTCACTCGGGGTAGATCTTCACGAAGTAGGCGATCTCCTTGCCCTTACAAACTTCTTGGTTCAACTCCACATCTGGTTGGAGGCTCCCAAGCGACACCTAACCAATCTAGGAGACACCACTCTCCAAAAGGTAATAGATGGTGTGTTGTTGATGAACTCCTTGCTCTTGTGCTTCAAATGATAGTCTTCCCAGCACTCAAACACTCCTCACAGATTTGGCTATGGTGGAAGAAGGATTTGAGTGGAAAGCAACTTGGGAAAGGCTAGAGATCAAGGTTCAAATGGTAGGAATGGAATATCTTGATCTCAACACATGAGTAGGTGGTTCTCTCTCAGAAAATGAATGGTGGAAGTGTAGGCACGTTCTGATGGCTCTCCCTCCTGAGAAGGATGGGGTGAAGGGGTATATATAGCCTCCACACAAAATCCAACCGTTACACACTTTTGACCCAACTCGGTGGCACCGAAACGATCATATCGGTAGCACCGAACTGTGTAAAAGATATGAACTTTAGGAATCTCGGTGGGACCGATACGAACAACTCGGATGAACCGAAGTGCAATGGCTAGGGCAATCCTCATCTCAGTGGCACCGATTGCATCAACTCGGTAGGACCGAAGTGAAGCAATAAGGCAACAGAGAGTTAGCAAGCCATCTCGGCGACACCGATATGCATAACTCGGTGAGACCGAAGTGAATGCAACCGATTACAGAGAGTTGACAAGGCCATCTCGGTGGGACCGAGATCCATTTCGGTGGATCCGATTTGTTAGGGTTTGGCAGTGGCTAAGTCTTGGATGAACTCGGTGGGGCCGGATTGGAAATTTTGGTGGGGCCGAGTTGGACATTCGGTTTAGGACATATTTGGGTAGAGAGTGTGGTTGAGGGTTTAGGAATACTGTCACTAAGCACTTGAGCAAAAGGACCATTAAGGAACACCTCATCCCCTTTTAATAGTATTGGCTTTCCTATGGACTCAATGTGATCTTGGATCACTAAACCAAAAATGTAGAGTCTTGATCCTTTGCCAATCCTTGTCCTTAGCATTTTGAGGGGGTTCCACGTCCTCTTGTCCACGCCACGCCATTGTTGAACTTGTCTGAAATTCACTAGATAAAAGCATTAGTCCAACAACATGTATGTTGACATAAATTACCAAAACCACCAAGGGAGCAAATGTGCTTTCAATCTCCCCCTTTTTGGTAATTGATGACAACATACATCAAAGCTTTAAATAAAAATTTAGCAGAGGTATGTATGAAAGCTTTGAAGGAAACATGTAACATGTATGAGCTCCCCTGAACTCCCCCTGAAGATGTGCATAACATGATGATATCTTATGGGAAATATACATGCAACATGTATCTTGGCTATATGCATCAGAGCAATATGTATATCTGACATTAGGGTATCCACATGTACAAGATTTTCTCCTTGCAAACAATATATACTTAGCAAGAGGTCAACCATGTACATGAGTGTGATGCATATACTTACCTTGAAGTTCTTGATCAAGTACCTGAAGAAATACACTTGAGAAAACAGGGTTAGATAACACAAGATAATTTCTTAAAGAAAAGACACAAGATCAACAAGAAACAAAGGTTGGGATGACATGTAGAATAGAGTATCACTAGGTTAATACTTCTTTGAAGCAGACATGTCCTCAAAAGAGATAGTTATCCCCCCTTAAAGAACTTCCTCTTCCCCTGAATCTAACATTGGATATTGGGAGCAGGTAGGGTGAGAGAACTAGAACAACAAAAGAACAAACTAATCAAGTTTCTCCCCTCTTAGAAACATGTAGCATTCTCTCCTCTTTGTAAGGTGCATCTTTTATAATGGTAAGGAGCTTTGATGTATTCCTCTCTCCCCCTTGGACATCAATTTCCAAGAAGGGACTTCAAGGTTGTTGATCAGGTGGGTTTGGTCCTTGAGAAATACATCTAGATGCAAGTAGAGGGTAAGAATCATTGAGTGGAGCTGGAACAGAAAAACTCGGGAGAAATTTGACAGAAAATTCCTGAGGGCAGTCAAAATTGGTGACACCGAGTTGAGACAATTCGGTGGAAACGAGTTTGATGCAATGGAATATTTTGTCAACTCAGCTCACTAGGCATGGAAATCTCACAAGGATTTGCAATGAATTAACTGCGAACCAAAAAGAAATACAGAAATGAAGCAAAGAAACATCTAGATGAAGGTTTTTTTTAACTTCATCTAGATGGGTCGGCGACTAGGTCACCTATGTTAGAGTATATTGACTTAGGAGTCAAGTGAGAACACTTGATCCTAGGTCATACTCATCGTTTAAGCTCAAAATGGGGTTGCCATTTTTCCTTTAAGCATTTTGATGTATTCACATCTTGTTGAGTTGCTTTAGCTCATGTCTTTGAGTAAAGCTTCTCTAAGATGTGAGAACTTACATTGGGATTTTGTTGGTGATGTCCATCATGTAGTTGAACTTGAAGTGGATGCTCATGAATTGAAGTTTGGAGCTATCCTATCATTTGTAGTTCATCTTCTACATCGGTTAGTTTTGCAAGGAACAACATGTATATCCAAAATGACAAGAATGAAGCATAACTCAAATGTTGTCAAAGGATATGTTTAGGTTGTCTTGTTCCTTATTCCACCGTCAATTGTTGATACTTGGGTTATACAAGATTGCTCAAGATAAGAGTGAGATGCAATCTTGTGACATGAAGCTTGTCCAAGTACCTACAAAAGGTTAGATACTATACAAGGGAGCAAAATTTCCAAGATATAAGATGATCATGGAAGTATATTGGATTAGTCAAGTTTGATCATGCCCTTGTATGCATTCACATGAACCTCTAGTTCACATTTGAAGCATCAATGATGTTCAACTCACTTCTCAAGTGACAAAACACTTTCTCATCAAGGGGTTTGGTAAAGATGTCCGCCAATTGTTTGTCGGTGCGAACATGTTTAAGGTCAATATCACCTTTCTCAACATGATCTCAAATAAAATGGTGACGAACCTCAATATGCTTAGTTCGAGAATGTTGCACGGGATTGTGTGCGATCTTAATAGCACTCTCATTGTCACAAAGTAATGGTACATGCCTCACATTCACACCATAGTCTTTAAGAGTTTGTGTCATCCATAGTAATTGAGCACAACATGATCCCGTGGCAATGTATTCCGCTTTGGCAGTAGATAGAGATACGAAATTTTGTTTCTTGGAGGACCAAGACACAAGAGATCTACCAAGAAATTGACATGTACCCGAAGTGGATTTTCTGTCAACCTTGTCTCCAGCATAGTCCGAGTCGGAGTAGCCAACAAGATTGAAAGAAGATCCTTTGGGATACCATATGCCAAAGTTTGGTGTATGTATCAAGTATCTCACAATTCTTTTCACCGCCTTAAGATGACACTCTTTTGGTGCCGCTTGGTATCGTGCACACATGCACACACTTAGCATAATGTCGGGACGAGAGGCACATAGATATAGCAATGAACCAATCATAGATCGATAAACCTTTTGATCAACATGTTTGCCATCCTTGGCCAAGTCAAGATGTCCACTCGTGGGCATAGGAGTTTTCATACCTTTACTCTCTTGCATGTTGAACTTCTTGCATAAGTCCTTGGTATAATTTGTTTGAGAGACAAAGGTACCTTCCCTAGTTTGCTTGATTTGCAAACCAAGAAAGAATTTGAGTTCACTCATCATAGACATCTCGAATTTTTCCGACATCAACCTTCCAAACTTTTCACTAAAAGAGGGGTTAGTAGATCCAAAGATAATATCATCAACATAAATTTGGCATACAAATAATTCTCCATTAACCCTCTTAGTGAACAAAGTTGAATCAATCTTCCCAATTTCAAAACCTTTTTCAAGAAGAAAATTTGTCAAGCATTTGTACCAAGCTCTAGGAGCTTGCTTGAGACCATAAAGAGCATTACGAAGTTTGTACACATGATTAGGTTTCTTGGGATTCTCAAAGCCGGGAGGTTGTTTAACATATACATCCTCCTCAATTTCACCATTTAAGAAGGCAATTTTAATATCCATTTGGTAAAGAGTGATATCATGGTGATTGGCATAAGCAAGTAAAATGCGAATGGATTCAAGTCTTGCAACGGGGGCATAGGTCTCACCATAGTCCATACCTTTGATTTGTGTGTAACCTTGTGCTACAAGACGAGCCTTGTTGCGTACAACTTGTCCATCTTCATCTTGCTTATTCCGAAACACCCATTTGGTTCCAATGATGTTTTGCTCTTCCTTAGGCTTCTCAACCAATGTCCACACTTGGTTCCTCTCAAAGTTGTGTAGCTCTTCGTGCATTGCATTCACCCAATCGGGGTCCTTGAGAGCATCTTCTACCTTCAAGAATTCAACACTAGAGATAAATGAGTAATGCTCACAAAAGTTAGCTAAACGAGATTTAGAGCGAGTAATTCTCCCGGTTTGGATATCTCCAAGTATTTGTTCGACGGGATGATCCTTGTCGATTCTTGCTCTAACTCGAGGTACCTTTTTCTTGGGTTGTGGTGAGGCTTCCTCATCATCATCATCTTCTTCTTCTTCGTTGATGTTGTCGTTGTTTGTTTGTGGAGGTGGAGAAGGAGGTTGAGGTGGATCATCTTGTTGCACTTCCTCATTCCCATTGTCTTGACGTGTTCCACTTGTGGATGCTTCCATATCAGCTTGTCGTTCACCTTGATGTGAGGTTGGGGCTTCCACTTGAATAGACGAGGAACTCTCCTTTACTTCCACGGGGTGAATCTTGCCAATGGGAAAGTCTTGGATTGCTTCCGATGGTTCTTGATCTCCTAAATCAAGTGGCAATTGCTCGACTTGCGAGCCGTTAGTCTCATCAAACTTCACATCTACCATCTCTTCAACTTTTCGAGTGAAGTTGATGTAGACACGGTAAGTGTGAGAGTTTGATCCATAACCAAGTAGGATACCTTCATGAGATTTAGGAGCAAATTTTGAACGACGCTGCTTATCAAGAATGTAACATTTTGACTCGAAAGTATCCAACTTGTGGTTTGTTACCGGTGAGCAGTTCATACGCCGTTTTACCAAGAAGCTTGTGAAGATAGAGTCGGTTTGTTGCATGACAAGCTATTTCAACGCTTCTGCCCAAAAATGTCTTGGTGTCTTGTATTCATCAATCATTGTTCTTGCCATCTCAACAAGTGTATGGTTCTTCCTCTCAACAACTCCATTTTGTTGAGGTGTGTACGTGGCCGAGAACTCATGTGAAATACCCTCCTCATCAAGAAAGGTGTCCACATTGGCGTTCTTGAACTCCGTTCCATTGTCACTCCGAACCTTCTTGATCTTTACTTCAAATTGATTTTGAGCCTTTCTTGCGAAGTTCTTGAAGATCTTTTGTACCTGCGATTTGTCATCAAGAAAGAACACCCACATAAATCTGGAGAAATCATCAACAATGACTAAACCGAAAGAGTTACCACCTAGACTCTTATAGGCGTTGGGACCAAACAGATCCATATGAAGTAGCTCGAGTGGTCTCCTCGTGGTCATAATGTTCTTTACGGGATGGCTTCCTCCAACCTGTTTTCCTGCTTGGCAAGCACTACAAAGTCGATCTTTGTCAAATATAACATCTTTCACTCCAAGAATGTGATCTCCTTTAACAAGTTTATCAAGGTTACGCATACCAACATGTCCAAGTCTTCTATGCCATAACCAACCTTTAGAAGATTTTGCAATTAAACATGTACGAGGTTGGGCTCTCTTAGTGAAATCAACAATGTATAGATCACCTCTACGAATGCCGGTAAAGACTATATCATGATTATCTTGGCGAAACACTTGGCAATCTACTTTGGTAACTAGAACAATAAAACCAAAATCGGCTATTCTAGATACGGAAAGAAGATTGTAACCAAGAGATTCAACAAGCATAACATTTGGTATGGATCTATCATTGGATATGGCCACCTTACCAAGGCCAAGTACCTTACCCTTGGAGTTGTCCCCAAAAGTCACATACTTGCGTGGACCATCATTTTTAGTAACCTCACGAAACATGTCTCTATCTCCAGTCATGTGATCGGTACAACCACTGTCAAGAATCCACTCTTTTCCTCCAGCCATATAATCTCGAAGATTTGCCATAAGGCTGAGATTCCTCATGGTCTTCTCAAATTCAATATCAAAGTCTTCGTCTTCATTATAATAGCCGTGCTCAACATCATCATCATCATGCATGTGATTAACAAATTCATTAGTCTCATGATCTGGACAATGTTCAAGTTTATGAATTCTAATAGTTTCCATGATAATATTGCTAATAGTTCTAACATCTCCTTTGGCACGCATGAGATCACGAAGCTCAAACAAGCAATCATCAAACTTAGGATCATTAGGACTCATCTTGTGAAAAACAACAGCCTTATGAAGAATCTTATCAAGACTCTTTAGAGAATAATCGGGATATCGCTTTTCTAAATCATGCCATAGAGTATAAGCATTTGCAAAGTTTCGCATACAACCAAGCACAATCTTAGGTAATCCTCTAATGATAAGATTGACGGTTCTAAGATTACGAAGCATGTCAATTTCCTCTTTATGAGTAGGATGCAATGGATCAATAGGGGGCACATAAGGATTATGAATATACTTGCTCAAGTTAAACTCATCAAAGATATCAAGCATTTCATCCCTCCAAAATTTGTAATGCTCCCCATTGAGAATAGGCACTCTACGTCTAATACTCCCGAACGTAGACATATCCATCTCCCTTCAATGGTGATGAAACCAAAGCAATGGAGACCAAAGCTCTGATACCAATTGTAGGATCGAGGAGATATGTCTAGAGTGGGGTGAATAGACTCCTAACCAGCCAAATTAGCAATTTTTAATTTCTCTTGGAACTTAGGCAGATTTTGGCACAAGTTAAGATCACTCCAATACTTTCTACACATGCATATCTAGAGATTAAGCAGCGGAAATAGTAAAGCATGCAAGAATACGGAAAGGAAAGGGGTAGAGTATGGAAGATCAAATGCAATGAAGACATGGTGGTTTTTGGCGTGGTTCCAATAGGTGGTGCTATCGTACGTCCACGTTGATGGAGACTTCAACCCATGAAGGGTAACGGCTGCGCGAGTCCACGGAGGGCTCCACCCACGAAGGGTCCACGAAGAAGCAACCTTGTCTATTCCACCATGGCTTACGTCCACGAAGGACTAGCCTCACTCGGGGTAGATCTTCACGAAGTAGGCGATCTCCTTGCCCTTACAAACTTCTTGGTTCAACTCCACATCTGGTTGGAGGCTCCCAAGCGACACCTAACCAATCTAGGAGACACCACTCTCCAAAAGGTAATAGATGGTGTGTTGTTGATGAACTCCTTGCTCTTGTGCTTCAAATGATAGTCTTCCCAGCACTCAAACACTCCTCATAGATTTGGCTATGGTGGAAGAAGGATTTGAGTGGAAAGCAACTTGGGAAAGGCTAGAGATCAAGGTTCAAATGGTAGGAATGGAATATCTTGATCTCAACACATGAGTAGGTGGTTCTCTCTCAGAAAATGAATGGTGGAAGTGTAGGCACGTTATGATGGCTCTCCCTCCTGAGAAGGATGGGGTGGAGGGGTATATATAGCCTCCACACAAAATCCAACCGTTACACACTTTTGACCCAACTCGGTGGCACCGAGACGATCATCTCGGTAGCACCGAACTGTGTAAAAGATATGAACTTTAGGAATCTCGGTGGGACCGATACGAACAACTCGGATGGACCGAAGTGCAATGGCTTAGGGCAATCCTCATCTCGGTGGCACCGATTGCATCAACTCGGTAGGACCGAAGTGAAGCAATAAGGCAACAGAGAGTTGGCAAGCCATCTCGGTGAGACCGATATGCATAACTCGGTGAGACCGAAGTGAATGCAACCGATTACAGAGAGTTGGCAAGGCCATCTCGGTGAGACCGAAATCCATTTCGGTGGATCCGATTTGTTAGGGTTTTGGCAGTGGCTAAGTCTTGGATGAACTCGGTGGGGCCGGATTGGAAATTTCGGTGGGGCCGAGTTGGACTTTAGGTTTAGGACATATTTGGGTAGAGAGTGTGGTTGAGGGTTTAGGAATACTGTCACTAAGCACTTGAGCAAAAGGACCATTAAGCAACACCTCATCCCCTTTTAATAGTATTGGCTTTCCTATGGACTCAATGTGATCTTGGATCACTAAACCAAAAATATAGAGTCTTGATCCTTTGCCAATCCTTGTCCTTAGCATTTTGAGGGGCTTCCACGTCCTCTTGTCCATGCCACGCCATTGTTGAACTTGTCTGAAATTCACTAGATAAAAGCATTAGTCCAACAACATGTATGTTGACATAAATTACCAAAACCACCAAGGGAGCAAATGTGCTTTCATATAGCCTCCACACAAAATCCAACCGTTACACACTTTTGACCCAACTCGGTAGCACCGAAACAATCATCTCGGTAGCACCGAACTGTGTAAAAGATATGAACGTTAGGAATCTCGGTGGGACCGATACGAACAACTCGGATGGACCGAAGTGCAATGGCTTAGGGCAATCCTCATCTCGGTGGCACCGATTGCATCAACTCGGTAGGACCGAAGTGAAGCAATAAGGCAACAGAGAGTTGGCAAGCCATCTCGGTGAGACCGATATGCATAACTCGGTGAGACCGAAGTGAATGCAACCGATTACAGAGAGTTGGCAAGGCCATCTCGGTGAGACCGAAATCCATTTCGGTGGATCCGATTTGTTAGGGTTTTGGCAGTGGCTAAGTCTTGGATGAACTCGGTGGGGCCGGATTGGAAATTTCGGTGGGGCCGAGTTGGACTTTAGGTTTAGGACATATTTGGGTAGAGAGTGTGCTTGAGGGTTTAGGAATACTGTCACTAAGCACTTGAGCAAAAGGACCATTAAGCAACACCTCATCCCCTTTTAATAGTATTGGCTTTCCTATGGACTCAATGTGATCTTGGAACACTAAACCAAAAATGTAGAGTCTTGATCCTTTGCCAATCCTTGTCCTTAGCATTTTGAGGGGGTTCCACGTCCTCTTGTCCACGCCACGCCATTGTTGAACTTGTCTGAAATTCACTAAATAAAAGTATTAGTCCAACAACATGTATGTTGGCATAAATTACCAAAACCACCAAGGGAGCAAATGTGCTTTAAATCTCCCCCTTTTTGGTAATTGATGACAACATACATCAAAGCTTTAAATAAAGATTTAGCAAAGGTATGTATGAAAGCTTTGAAGGAAACATGTAACATGTATGAGCTCCCTTGAACTCCCCCTGAAGATGTGCATAACATGATGATATCTTATGGGAAATATACATGCAACATGTATCTTGGCTATATGCATCAGAACAATATATATATGTGACATTAGGGTATCCACATGTACAAGATTTTCTCCTTGCAAACAATACATACTTAGCAAGAGGTCAACCATATACATGAGTGTGATGCATATACTTACCTTGAAGTTCTTGATCAAGTACTTGAAGAAATACACTTGAGAAAACAGGGTTAGATAACACAAGATAATTTCTTCAAGAAAAAGACACAATTTCAACAAGAAACCAAGATTGGGATGACATGTAGAAGAGAGTATCACTAGGTGAATACTTCTTTGAAACAGACATGTCCCCAAAAGAAATAGATGTCTCCCCTTAAAGAACTTCCTCTCCCCCTGAATCTAACATAGGATATTGGGAGTAGGTAGGGTGAGAAAAACTAGAACAACCAAAGAACAAACTAATCATGTTTCTTCCCTCTTAGAAACATGTAACATTCTCTCCTCTTGTAAGGTGCATCTTTTGTTTTGAATAGATAAGCTTAAGATTTGATGTATTTCTCTCTCCCCCTTTGACATCAATTTCCAAGAAGGGTCTTCTAGGTTATTGATCAGGTGGGATTGGTCGTTGAGAAACACATCTAGATGCAAGTAGAGGATAAGAATCATCGAGTGGAGCTCGAGCAGAAAAACTGAGGGAAAATTTGATAGAAAATTCCTTAGAGCAGTCAAAATCGGTGACACCGAGTTGAGACAATTCGGTGGAACCGAGTTTGATGCAATGGAATATTTTGTCAACTCAGCTCACTAGACAAGGAAATCTCACAAGGATTTGCAAAGAATTAACTGCGAATCAAGCTAAAAGAGAAGAAACAGAAAAGAAGCAAAGAAACGTCTAGATGAAGTTTTTTTTCTGAAAAGAAACACTCTAGCAAGAAGAGAACAAGAAGAAGAAACACTAGAGAACTTCATCTAGATGGGTCGGCGACTAGGTCACCTATGTTAGAGTATTTTGACTTAGGAGTCAAGTGAGAACACTTGATCATAGGTCATACTCATCGTTAAGCTCAAAATGGGGTTGCCATTTTTCTTTTAAGCATTTCAATGTATTCACATCTTGTTGAGTTGCTTTAGCTCATGTCTTTGAGTGAAGCTTCTCTAAGATGTGAGAACTTACATTGGTATTTGGTGGTGAAGTCCATCATGTAGTTGAACTTGAAGTGGATGCTCATGAATTGAAGTATGGAGCTATCCTATCATTTGTTGTTCATCTTCCTACATGGGTTAGATTTGAAAGGAACAACATGTGTATCCAAGATGACAAGAATGAAGCATAACTCAAATGTTGTCAAAGGATATGCTTAGGTTGTCTTGTTCCTTGTTCTCCATCAATTGTTGATACTTGGGTTATACAAGATTGCTCAAGATAAGAGTGTGATGCAATCTTGTGACATGAAGCGTGTCCAAGTACCTACAAAAGGTTAGATACCATACAAGGGAGCAAAATGTCCAAGATATAAAATGATCATGAAGGATATCATGGATTAGTCAAGAATGCTCATGCCCTTGTATGCATCCACATGAACCTCTAGTTTACGTTTGAAGCATCAATGATGTTCAATTCACTTCTCAAGTGACAAAACACTTTCTCATCAAGGGGTTTGGTAAAGATGTCCGCCAATTGTTTGTCATTACGAACATGTTTAAGGTCAATATCACCTTTCTCAACATGATCTCGAATGAAATGGTGATGAACCTCAATATGCTTAGTTCGAGAATGTTGCACGGGATTGTGTGCTATCTTAATAGCACTCTCATTGTCACAAAGTAATGGTACATGTCTCACATGCACACCATAATCTTTAAGAGTTTGTGTCATCCATAGTAATTGAGCACAACATGATCCCACGGCAATGTATTCCGCTTCGGCAGTAGATAGAGATACGGAATTTTCTTTCTTGGAGGACCAAGACACAAGAGATCGACCAAGAAATTGACATGTACCCGAAGTGGATTTTCTGTCAACCTTGTCTCCGGCATAGTCCGAATCAGAGTAGCCAACAAGATTGAAAGAAGATCCTTTGGGATACCATATGCCAAAGTTTGGTGTATGTATCAAATATCTCACAATTCTTTTCATCGCCTTAAGGTGACACTCTTTTGGTGCCGCTTGGTATCGTGCACACATGCACACACTTAGCATAATGTCGGGTCGGGAGGCACATAGATATAATAATGAACCAATCATCGATCGATAAACCTTTTGATCAACCGGTTTGCCATCCTTGGTCAAGTCAAGATGTCCGCTCATTGGCATGGGAGTTTTCATACCTTTACTCTCTTGCATGTTGAACTTTTTGAATAAGTCCTTGGTATACTTTGTTTGAGAGACAAAGGTACCTTCCCTAGTTTGCTTGATTTGCAAACAAAGAAAGAATTTGAGTTCACTCATCATAGACATCACAAACTTCTCCAACATCAACCTTCTAAACTTTTCACTAAAAAAGGGGTTAGTAGATCCAAATATAATATCATCAACATAAATTTGGCATACAAATAATTCTCCATTAACCCTCTTAGTGAACAAAGTTGAATCAATCTTCCCAATTTCAAAACCTTTTTCAAGAAGAAACTTTGTCAAGCATTTGTACCAAGCTCTAGGGGCTTGCTTGAGACCATAAAGAGCTTTACGAAGTTTGTACACATGATTAGGTTTCTTGGGATTCTCAAAGCCAGGAGGTTGTTTAACATATACTTACTCCTCAATTTCACCATTTAAGAAGGCACTTTTAATATCCATTTGGTAAAGAGTAATATCATGGTGATTGGCATAAGCAAGTAAAATGCGAATGGATTCAAGTCTTGCAACGGGGGCATAGGTCTCACCATATTCCATACCTTCGACTTGTGTGTAACCTTGTGCTACGAGACGAGCCTTGTTACGTACAACTTGTCCATCTTCATCTTGCTTATTCCGAAACACCCATTTGGTTCCAATGATGTTTTGCTCTTCCTTAGGCTTCTTAACCAATGTCCACACTTGGTTCCTCTCAAAGTTGTGTAGCTCTTCGTGCTTTGCATTCACCCAATCGGGGTCCTTGAGAGCATATTCTACCTTCAAGGGTTCAACACTAGAGATAAATGAGTAATGCTCACAAAAGTTAGCTAAACGAGATTTAGAGCGAGTAATTCTCCCGGTTTGGATATCTCCAAGTATTTGTTCGACGGGATGATCCTTGTCGATTCTTGCTCTAACTCGAGGTAGCTTTTTCATGGGTTGTGGTGAGGCTTCCTCATCATCATCATCATCTTCTTCTTCGTTGATGTTGTCGTTGTTTGTTTATGGAGGTGGAGAAGGAGGTTGAGGTGGATCATCTTGTTGCACTTCCTCATTCCCATCGTCTTGACGTGTTCCACTTGTGGATGCCTCCATATCAGCTTGTCGTTCACCTTGATGTGAGGTTTGGGCTTCCACTTGAATAGACGAGGTACTCTCCTTTACTTCCACGAGGCGAATCTTGCCAATGGGCAAGTCTTGGATTGCTTCCGATGGTTCTTGATCTCCTACATCAAGTGGCAATTGCTCGACTTGCGAGCCGTTAGTCTCATCAAACTTCACATCTACCGTTTCTTCAACTTTTCGAGTGAAGTTGTTGTAGACACGGTAAGTTTGAGAGTTCGATCCATAACCAAGTAGGAAACCTTCATGAGATTTAGGAGCAAATTTCGAACGATGATGCTTATCAAGAATGTAACATTTTGAGCCAAATACTTGAAAGTATCCAACTTGTGGTTTGTTACCGGTGAGCAGTTCATACGCCGTTTTACGAAGAAGCTTGTGAAGATAGAGTCGGTTTGTTGCATGACAAGCTGTTTCAATCGCTTCTGCCCAAAAATGTCTTGGCGTCTTGTATTCATCAAGCATTGTTCTTGCCATCTCAATAAGTGTATGGTTCTTCCTCTCAACAACTCCATTTTGTTGAGGTGTGTACGTAGCCGAGAACTCATGTGAAATACCCTCCTCATCAAGAAAGGTGTCCACATTGGCGTTCTTGAACTCCGTTCCGTTGTCACTCCGAACCTTCTTGATCATTACTTCAAATTGATTTTGAGCCTTTCTTGCATAGTTCTTGAAGATCTTTTGTACCTGCGATTTGTCATCAAGAAAGAACACCCACGTAAATCTGGAAAAATCATCAACAATGACTAAACCGAAAGAGTTACCACCAAGACTCTTATAGGCGTTGGGACCAAACAGATCCATATGAAGTAGCTCGAGTGGTCTCCTCGTGGTCATAATGTTCTGTACGGGATGGCTTACTCCAACCTGTTTTCCTGCTTGGCAAGCACTACAAAGTCGATCTTTGTCAAATATAACATCTTTCACTCCAAGAATGTGATCTCCTTTAACAAGTTTATCAAGGTTACGCATACCAACATGTCCAAGTCTTCTATGCCATAACCAACCTTTAGAAGATTTTGCAATTAAACAAGTACGAGGTTGGGCTCTCTTAGTGAAATCAATAATGTATAGATCACCTCTACGAATGCCGGTAAAGACTATATTATGATTATCTTGGCGAAATACTTGGCAATCTACTTTGGTAAATAGAACATTGAAACCAAAATCGGCTAGTCTAGATACGGAAAGAAGATTGTAACCAAGAGATTCAACAAGCATAACATTTTGTATGGAGCTATCATTGGATATGGCCACCTTACCAAGGCCAAGTACCTTACCCTTGGAGTTGTCTCCAAAAGTCACATACTTGTGTGGACCATCATTTTTAGTAAGCTCACGAAACATGTCTCTATCTCCGGTCATGTGATCGGTACATCCACTATCAAGAATCCACTCTTTTCCTCCGGCCATATAATCTCGAAGATTTGCCATAAGACTGAGATTCCTCAAGGTCTTCTCAAATTCAGCATCAAAATCTTCGTCTTCATCATAGTAGCCATGTTCGACATCATCATCATCATGCATGTGATCCTCACAAGAGGCAACAGATTCATTAGTTTCATGATCATGACAATGTTCAAGTTTATGAATTCTAATAGTTTCCATGATAATATTGCTAATATTTCTAACATCTCCTTTGGCATGCATGAGATCATGAAGCTCAAACAAGCAATCATCAAACTTAGGATCATTAGGACTCATCTTATGAAAAACAACAGCCTTATGAAGAATCTTATCAAGACTCTTTAGAGAATAATCGGGATATCGCTTTTCTAAATCATGCCATAGAGTATAAGCACATGCAAAGTTTCGCATACAACCAAGCACAATCTTAGGTAATCTTCTAATGATAAGATTGACGGTTCTAAGATTACGAAGCATGTCAATTTCCTCTTCATGAGTAGGATGCAAGGGATCAATAGGGGGCACATAAGGATTATGAATATACTTGCTCAAGTTAAACTCATCAAAGATATCAAGAATTTCATCCCTCCAAAAGTTGTAATACTCCCCATTGAGAATAGGCACTCTACGTCTAATACTCCCGAACGTAGACATATCCATCTCCCTCCAATGGTGATGAAACCAAAGCAATGGAGACCAAAGCTCCGATACCAATTGTAGGATCGAGGAGATAGGTCTAGAGGGGGGGTGAATAGACTCCTAACCAGCCAAAGGTGCAGTTTTTAATTTCTCTTGGAATTTAGGAAGATTTTGGCACAAGTTAAGATCACTCCAATACTTTCTACACATGCATATCTAGAGATTGAGCAGCGGAAATAGTAAAGCATGCAATAGTATGAAAAGTAAAGGGGTAGAGTATGGGAGATCAAACGCAATGAATACACGGTGGTTTTTGGCGTGGTTCCGATAGGTGGTGCTATCGTACGTCCACGTTGATGGAGACTTCAACCCACGAAGGGTAACGGCTGCGCGAGTCCACGGAGGGCTCCACCCACGAAGGGTCCACGAAGAAGCAACCTTGTCTATTCCACCATGGCTTACGTCCACGAAGGACTAGCCTCACTCGGGGTAGATCTTCACGAAGTAGGCGATCTCCTTGCCCTTACAAACTTCTTGGTTCAACTCCACATCTGGTTGGAGGCTCCCAAGTGACACCTAACCAATCTAGGAGACACCACTCTCCAAAAGGTAATAGACGGTGTGTTGTTGATGAACTCCTTGCTCTTGTGCTTCAAATGATAGTCTTCCCAGCACTCAAACACTCCTCACAGATTTGGCTATGGTGGAAGAGGGATTTGAGTGGAAAGCAACTTGGGAAAGGCTAGAAATCAAGATTCAAACGGTAGGAATGGAATGGCTTGATCTCAACACATGAGCAGGTGGTTCTCTCTCAGAAAATGGATGGTGGAAGTGTAGGCACGTTCTGATGGCTCTCCTTACTAAGAAGGATGGGTTGGAGGGGTATATATAGCCTCCACACAAAATCCAACCGTTACACACTTTTGACCCAACTCGGTGGCACCGAAACAATCATCTCGGTAGCACCGAACTGTGTAAAAGATATGAACGTTAGGAATCTCGGTGGGACCGATACGAACAACTCGGATGGACCGAAGTGCAATGGCTTAGGGCAATCCTCATCTCGGTGGCACCGATTGCATCAACTCGGTAGGACCGAAGTGAAGCAAAAAGGCAACAGAGAGTTGGCAAGCCATCTCGGTGAGACTGATATGCATAACTCGGTGAGACCGAAGTGAATGCAACCGATTACAGAGAGTTGGCAAGGCCATCTCGGTGAGACCGAGATCCATTTCGGTGGATCCGATTTGTTAGGGTTTTGGCAGTGGCTAAGTCTTGGATGAACTCGGTGGAGCCGGATTGGAAATTTCGGTGGGGCCGAGTTGGACTTTAGGTTTAGGACATATTTGGGTAGAGAGAGTGGTTGAGGGTTTAGGAATACTGTCACTAAGCACTTGAGGAAAAAGACCATTAAGCAACACCTCATCCCCTTTTAATAGTATTGGCTTTCCTATGGACTCAATGTGATCTTGGATCACTAAACCAAAAATGTAGAGTCTTGATCTTTTGCCAATCCTTGTCCTTAGCATTTTGAGCGGGTTCCACGTCCTCTTGTCCACGCCACACCATTGTTGAACTTGTCTGAAATTTACTAGATAAAAGCATTAGTCCAACAACATGAATGTTGGCATAAATTACCAAAACCACCAAGGGAGCAAATGTGATTTCAAAGTCCCGTTCATTGTGTCCCTAAGAAAGGAAGTATTACCGTTGTTCCTAATGATAAAAATGAACTCATTCCACAAAGAATTGTAACTGGTTATAGGATGGTAATTGATTTTAGAAAATTAAATTAAGCCACTATAAAAGATCATTACCCCTTACCTTTTATTGATCAAATGTTAGAAAGATTGTCTAAGCATACACACTTTAGTTTCCTAGATGGTTATTCTGGTTTTTCTCAAATACCCGTATCACAATCCGACCAAGAGAAAACCACCTTTACTTGTCCTTTTGGAACTTATGCTTATAGACGTATGCCCTTTGGTTTATGCAATGCACCTTCTACCTTTCAAAGATGTATGACTGCTATATTCTCTGACTTTTGTGAAAAGATTGTTGAGGTTTTCATGGATGATTTTTCCGTTTACGGAACTTGTTTTGATGATTGCTTAAGTAACCTTGATCGAGTTTTGCAGAGATGTGAAGAAACTAATCTTGTCTTGAATTGGGAGAAGTGCCACTTTATGGTGAATGAAGGCATTGTCTTGGGGCATAAAATTTCTGAAAGAGGTATTGAAGTTGATAAAGCTAAGGTTGATGCAATTGAGAAAATGCCATGTCCTAAAGATATTAAAGGTATAAAAAGTTTCCTACGTCATGCTGGTTTCTATAGGAGATTTATTAAAGACTTCTCTAAAATTTCTAGGCCTCTTACCAATCTTTTGCAAAAAGATGTTCCATTTGTTTTTGATGATGATTGTCTAGAAGCCTTTGAAACACTTAAGAAAGCCTTAACCACTGCACCTATTGTTCAACCACCTGATTGGAACTTGCCTTTCGAAATTATGTGTGATGCTAGTGATTATGATGTTGGTGTTGTTCTAGGACAGAGAGTTGATAAGAAATTAAATGTTATCCATTATGCTAGTAAAACTCTAGACAGTGCTCAAAGAAATTATGCTACTACTGAGAAAGAATTTCAAGCAGTTGTGTTTGCATGTGATAAATTCAGATCTTACATAGTTGATTCTAAAGTAACTGTTCACACTGATCATGCTGCTATTAAATATCTTATGGAAAAGAAAGATGCTAAACCTAGACTCATTAGGTGGGTTTTATTGCTACTAGAATTTGACTTGCATATTATTGATAGAAAGGGAGCTGAGAATCGCGTAGCAGATAATTTGTCTAGAATGGTGTGGTGCCCCGCCTGATTACCACTGTAGCCAGACAGTCGCCGCACACACCAGTCGAGGAAATCACTCTGGCATGCGCATTTACAACAAGTATCATGAACACAGGCATTTCTATTAATGGATATATAAGTCTTACATGATATTTTACAAGGGTGATGGCAACGGAAAAGCTCTATCTAAGGCAGCATGGTCTTGGTGCGGCTCCAATCCACAGGGATCTGACTGGGTTACTCTTCTAGCCCGCGAACGCTCCGGCTCCTCGCTAGCGGACGTCGGATCCTTAGGTGAACCTGGCCACATTGAAGGCTGCTGAGTACTTTTGAATGTACTCGAAAGCAAACCAAATAACATATACACCAAGCAAAGCAATTCATGGCATTCAAGCATGTATTCATTAGCTTAACAATATTAGCTATCATGTTTTAGCAGGATTATTTAGCAATATCATATCATAACAGGATTATCTAGCATGCTAACTATCAAAGTAACTGTAGTATGACGAAGATAAAGCATATCAAGTAATTAATCCATACTCCGAATAATCTTAGGATCCAATCCAAACTCGATCCAAATCAAATCCAAGTCCTGCGGTCATCTGACCACTCATCTCATAGCCATCACATGGCTAACATCCCATATACCTGACATCATCTGATGTCCATGCATCTGCACTATAAGTCTGACAAATCATACCTTTCTCTGGTTCATTCTTAGCAATAACATTATATAGTTTGTTCCTCCAGACTCGACACAGACCAAATAGTGTGACCTAGTACGAAATGTGTCCCATGACCGAGGACGCGGCTATTCGAATAGATTTACACTCTGCAGAGGTTGCGCACTTTACCCACACTATGGAGCTCCTGGCCTCATGCTCCCATCCGGGTGGACCGGTGCTGCTCCAACAGAACTTGTCTATTGCCTGGCACTCTTACAGTCCCACCGACAATCATACCCTTCCCGAATCATGTCCTGGGTGGACCCTGTGTCACTCCTGACACCTGCCACCGTCGTGGCCAAATAAAACTGTCCCAAACGGGGACCCGCACGCAAATAACCTGGGCTCACAACCTTATCGCCGCCTACCGGGCCAGGGTAGCATGCACGCATAACCTCCCCTCTTTGGAGGTACCGACAAGAGGCAAGACAATAGACCAAGCTAGGGCCTTCCCATAAAGGTGAATGTGGCTGCGCTGATGAGCTCGGTTCGGTGGCACTATGACTCGATCCAGCCGATGGAGGAGGTTATCATTATTAAGTCACCTTCTTTACCATTGCAATAATAGTAGTAATGCACAATGAAAACATAACAACCTATCTCCATATTGTTACATACGAGTCACTAGTCGGTAATGATAAACATTATCAAGTAATGTAGACAATGTATATATAACTAACAGGAGTTCAAGTATTTCTAACACCGGCATATTCATTAATTAAACACGCAAGAATAACACAGACCAATGCTTTAGGGCATATATTAGATGGTCTGCTTTCCTGGGAGTGAAGGAATACTCCGGGAGAAGTGCGATCAACTCACGAAAGAATTCGCCGGAAAGGATTCCCTCTCAGAGGGGCTGAATAGAGGGCAGGGGGAAAATAGGCATTTTCAGAATGTGTCAACATAGTGAAAGTGACATCATCAGAACGGGCTCGACGAACTGAAGAAGTGGGCTTTGGATTCACCTGAATCGGAGTTACGGTCGCAGAGATATGACCGTTCGTTCGTTAAGCTGTAAAACAAACAAAATAGTGTCCATTTCAGTCCTTAACGAGTGAACGCTCACTATTTAAATGATTCGGCCGGCGGCTGAATACAGAAAATGTACTTCTGAAAATACGCTTTCTTGCACAGAAAACGTACTCTGGCTCTAAGCCGCAGGGAAATACGTTTTCAACTACAGAAAACGTAACCCACAAAGTACGCTTCCACTTAAGTTGCGGGGCCCGCCGGAGGAGTCACTTACAGTCGGGCCCCACGGCCTTCTCTCTCCTCCCTCCCTCTCCCTCTTCCTCCTCCTCCCTTCTCCCCAATGCAGCCACAGAGGGCTTCGGCTCCGGTGGCCGGCGACTCTCCGGTGAGCCTCCTGGGTGGGCGAGGCCATGGATGGGTGCGCCGGCAAGCACCACATCCGGGGGTGGGTCGCACGGCGGCAGAGGGGAGCTGGTGGAGTGGCGGCGTGCGGTGGCAGTAGGCGCGGCCCCGACGGGGTTCCGGCGACCTGGGGGTCTTCCGGGGCGGCCAAATGGATGGGCGGACTCGCCGGAGGACGGCGCGTGCGGGGATGGGTTCGGGCGAAGCCGGAGACGGCCATGGCGCTTGAATTTTGGTGGCGGCCGGCGATGGTCATGACGGCAGTGGGAGAGGGATTGAGCACTGGAGCTCGAGTCTTCGAGCTGGAGAAGGGCTAGGGGAGAGAGGATGGTGCTGGAGTGGTGTGGGTGCTCTAGGAGGGGCTCGGGCCGCGGCTTTTATAGCCGGCCGGGGCGGGTGGATAGGGATGGCCGCCGTGGCATTCCTATCGTCGCACTGGAGCTCTGGCGAGGTGGCGCGCGAGGAGTGGTGCCGACCTGACGATCGTCAGGGGGAGGGGACGGCTCGGGAAAGATGCAGCCAACGGGGAAGAAGAAGATGATGGCGTCACGGGCGGGACAGTGTCGCGGCGGCGCTCGCCGTGGCGTGAGGAGGAAGAAACTAGAGGGGAGAAGGTGCGGGAGAGGGGTACGTGGATGCTGCGGAGGCGATGGACATGGCCAGACGAGCGAGGGCTGGCCGGAGCTGACCGCACGGAGCAAGCCGAGCGCAGAGCGCTGTTTTGGCCGTGCTCTTCGCATGATCACCACGTGCACATCATGCCCAGGCCATGCCTTTGACACCAAACCATGTCTGGTGTGTGACTCAGTGCTCAGATGGATGGGATATGTCACTGTAAGGGCTAGGATAGGCCTGAGTGGTTCAATCTTGTCCAAAACAGTTTCTGGATAGAGATTTGGATAGGATCCTGTGGTCAGACAAATGTGCCAATGAGTTGGCCAAGTTGTCACAGGGAAATGTAGTAGGAAGGTGTAGATGCTGGAAAAATTTGAAGGCATTTGGACCCATTTTGCATATACTTCCTTTGTAATGCAAAATTTGGTCTAGAAAATGGATTTTGAAGCTGTGCTCAAATGGCTTGATGAAATGAGCTGAATTTTGGTAGAGAGGTATGATTTGGATATATGAAGCCACTGGAAAATTTTCAGCTCATTTTGATACCCTATGAAGGTACTTCCTTCACAAAGCTTGAATCTGGATAGAAACTTAGGAAAATTGCTGGCGAAGGATGGATAGCTGGATTGAGCTGATTTTTGGTTTACATGAGTGATTTATAAATGTTAATCACCATGCATAATTTCAGCTCAAATGGATCAAGGGTTCAAGCACTTCCTTTGCAAACTCGAAATCTGGACACAAACTAGATGGAATTTTTGGGAGAAATTGTCTAGATAAAATGATGTGAATTTTTGCATGCTCACATCCTATAGAGAATGTGAGGCCCTAGATTAATTTCAAGAATTTTGAACCAATATAAAATATAGTTGCTTCACAACCTCAAAATGAGTCCAGAAACTAGAACTGGATGATGCTCTCAAACTTTGAATTGTGGAACTTGGGTTCTTGATGGAAATGGTGAAGATATGGATAGGAGAAGCTACAAAAATTATTTGGGATTTTTCCTGGCTACCAAAATGGTAGTTCCTTTGGAAAGTGCCCAAAATGCAATATTGGTTTTAAATAGGAAAATGCAATTTCCCTAATTTAATTATGGCCAATATTTTTATGAGAGCTCAATATGATCACAAAGAATATCTCCACAAGTTTTCATGAACTTTGGAGATGGATAGATATTTTCCTGGATTTAATTCCTTTAACTGGCAGAAAAATGGAATTAATTTTAAATGAAAAATATTGCAAATGACTAGGCAATATTTTTGCATATCCAGGGTTTATAGATATGGGATGATCACTGGGAAAAGTTTGAGAAGCAATAGATCAAAGAAAATTAGGGTTCCTTTGTAACGGAAGGAATTAGGGTTTCCCTTCCGGTAACTCAGAAGATAGGATTCCGGCGGGAAAATCCTGAGAAAATATCTTGGGTGGCAAGGTTAGACTGGAGAGAATTTCGGGTCAGATGAGAAGGGCAAGGCTATATGACCATCTTTATATACCCAAGAGCGAGAGAAAATCCAATAACATCGGAAAAATACGGGAGTCAAATCCCGCGAAGGAAGAAATCGAGGAGCGAAACCAGGGTGTCACAAACTTACCCCCCTTAAGAAAATCTCGTGCTCGAGATTTCTGGGCTTACCTCCCGGCAATGGGGGACACATACCTATGTGTGACTTGGATCCATCAGCCGTCTCGTCTTCGTTGGTTCCCTGGCCTTTTAACTGCCTCTTTTGACGGCTCAGGTGTTGTCTTTCCACACAGCGACATTGAATCCCTGTCTTTCCTAGCAGGCAAACCTTCTCTCCGAGTAGTATCAACAGAATAGCTCATTTTCAAGGCTTGGAGCTAGCTGCTTCGGGTTTTATTGCGATACTTCATACACTGACTCTCATGGGCATGACCTCCTTCTTGGTGCATGGTATTGCATGCATACATCCTCGGTAATCCCTGTTAAAACCTCTGAGCTAAACATAGTGTGGCTGTCATTCAGTGCATCTTTTGGAGCATAGCCTTTTATCTTGGCTGATGGCCCATATTCATGATGAGTATGACATGTTGGCTGCATTGTTGTGGCCGTATATGCAAGAGTCTGACAAGGGTTGGCAATATCACCTTGTTTGTGAAATTTCATTTTATTGACCGTCACGGAGATTGTTTATCCAAAACTTCTTTGTTCTTGGGGGTTCCTTTTTGTGGACCCGTCATGACCGGCCAACACGGCTCCTTGGTCGTATCATAACTTACTCTTGCATATCTCGTAGGGGTTGCTGCATTCATATCCCTTTGAACTATGGGGCCGATGTTTCTATGAACACAGTCATTCCCATGTACGAGTGGCTCGCATGAACTGATCCACTGGACTGCATTCTCACAACATATGCAGGGGTAGGGTAAATCCTTTCATAACCACTGAGTTTTGAGGCGGATGTGTGTCCAGACTTGCTCGTACTTCTGACAAGATTGTTGTGGGCATGATGGCATGCTGAAGAAGGCTGAACACCTTACGCTTGAAGCTTTTGCCGGGTAGCATGCCGAAGAAGGCTGGGTATCGTACCTCAGAAGTTTCCCCTCAGGTTGCTTACTGGGGAAGGTCAGGTGCCTTATGCCGGAAGCTTTCTGCGGTAGCATGCTGAGGGAGATGGGAGTGCCGTATCCCAGAAGTTTTCTCACCAAGTGGTGTAGCAAGGAAGATTAGGAGTCTTGCGTTGTAAGCTCCTTCCGATAGCTTGCGGAGGAAGGCTGGGTTGCTTATACCAGAAGCCCTTTTTCTGTGATAAGCAGTCGGTCCTGTGGCCGGTTCTGGCTTCCTTCTGAGATATCCGGAATTTATCCATAGCGGAGCCAAAACTTGGTGTAGGCCATAGATTGTCTGAAGATATCCCGTGGGTCATGCACACTGCTTGTTCTTCTGCTGGTCTGATCATTGCAATGGTTGCCGACTTCGTGTTGATGATTAATCCAAACGTGTGCCGATAGTAAGCAGTTGGTCGGTAATTTCATTTGATTTGGCTGAGCTTCCAAGCATGTGAAATTCTCATTGATTCTGGGCAGCCGTGAACTTATCCATATCCCTCGCAGACCTTGTTCACAGTGCCTGGAAATTTGTATATACACCGATGAATTCCAAAATATAAGTTGAAGCTTGTATCAACATGCCAGAATTTTGCGGTTGCTCTCGACACATTCACATTCTTGCAATATGTCTTCTGTGGATAATAAATAATTCTTGAGTCCATTGAGAAAGACTCAGGGTTCACCCCACTGACTAAAATAATCCTCATATCGAGGATGGAATAATTTGTTCTTACTGGTGTCCATTCCTGATAGCTCATCTCACTGTTCCTTTGGTGTGATTAATTCTGAAGCAGACCCTCTTAGGTATATTCTGGCCTTGTCGGTTGCGCGCAGATTCTGCTTCTGACCCATTCTTCATTCTTGACAGATCCGGTGATAATGTTCTGAATATCAAGCAATTGGCTTGGCTTGACTCTTACTGAATTTGGATTATTGGGTATTATCCAAATTGTGTGTTGGTCTTCTTCGGTAGCTCTTGCGGATGGATCCAGTCGGAGCAAGAGAACGGAATCGAGAAAAGAAGCAAGAACCAAAAAGTAAATGAAGCTCAAATGTTGCGGACCTTACACACGTGGCCAAAGATTCACTAGTATAACTAACCTAGCGCACTCGATGTGCCTCTAAGGACTTAGAAGCAAAACCACACAATGCTCCTGGTAGCAATTGGTGTCGAGCTCCTACTACTTCCTTAGTGAACATCAAACTCGACGCATGACCATAGCCAAAGTGGCTTAGTCAACGTTCCTAGGGTTGTCGGGAAGAGATGGAATTTATAGGCATTTCCCAAAGGAAACTGGATTTAAGGAGAGAAAGGCCATGGTTAGCAAGCAAGGTAGGGAGATCTGGGTTGCCTAGGGGTTCAGGGCTTACGAGTCGTTGCCTGGTGCGGGCATTTCCCACCGGAGGCAAAGGCCACGAGAGTTGGGGTCTGATGGAGCCAAAAACCTATGGGATTGCCTTTTGATCAATAGTAGCCGTGCCGGTTTGGCAAAGATGGCTGAAATCCATATGGGCTTTCTACTGATCAAGAGGCAAAGAAATCCGGCTAGGGTAACCTACAGTCAGCCTGGCTCTGATACCATCCGTTGTGGCACCCCGCCTAATTACCACTGTAGCCAGACGGTCGCCGCACACACCAGCCCAGGAAATCACTCTGGCATGCGCATTTACAACAAGTATCATGAACACAGGCATTTCTATTAATGGATATATAAGTCTTACATGATATTTTACAAGGGTGATGGCAGCGGAAAAGCTCTATCTTAGGCAGCATGGTCTTGGTGCGGCTCCAATCCACAGGGATCTGACTGGGTTACTCTTCTAGCCCGCGAATGCTCCGGCTCCTCGCTAGCGGACGTCGGATCCTTAGGTGAACCTAGCCACATTGAAGGCCGCTGAGTACTTTTGAATGTACGTGCAAGCAAACCAAATAACATATACACCAAGCAAAGCAATCCATGGCATTCAAGCATGTATTCATTAGCTTAACAATATTAGCTATCATGTCTTAGCAAGATTATTTAGCAATATCATACCATAACAGGATTATCTAGTGTGCCAACTATCAAAGTAACTATAGTATGACGAAGATAAAGCATATCAAGTAATTAATCCATACTCCGAATAATCTTAGGATCCAATCCAAACTTGATCCAAATCAAATCCAAGTCCTGCGGTCATCCGACCACTCATCTCTTAGCCATCACATGGCTAACATCCCATATACCTGACATCATCCGATGCCCATGCATCTGCACTATAAGTCTGACAAATCATACCTTTCTCTGGTTCATTCTTAGCAATAACATTATATAGTTTGTTCCTCCATACTTGACACAGACCAAATAGTGTGACAAAGTACGAACTGTGTCCCATGACCGAGGATGCGGCTATTCGAATAGATTTACACTCTGCAGAGGTTGCGCACTTTACCCACACTATGGAGCTCCTGGCCTCATGCTCCCATTCGGGTGGACCGGTGCTGCTCCAACAGAACTTGTCTATTGCCTGGCACTCTTACGGTCCCACCGACAATCATACCCTTCCCGGGTCATGTCCTGGGTGGCCCCTATGTCACTCCTAACACCTGCCACCGTCGTGGCCAAACAAAACTGTCCCAAACGGGGATCCGCACGCAAATAACCTGGGCTCACAAGGTTATCGCCGCCTACCGGGCCAGGGTAGCACGCACGCATAACCTCCCCTCTTTGGAGGTACCGACAAGAGGCATGACAATAGACCAAGCAAGGGCCTTCCCATAAAGGCGAATGGGGATGCGCTGATGAGCTCGGTTCGGTGGCACTATGACTCGATCCAGCCGACGGAGGAGGATGTCATTATTAAGTCACCTTCTTTATCATTGCAATAACAGTAGTAATGCACAATGAAAACATAACAACCTATCTCCATATTTTTACATACGAGTCACTAGTGCGATAATGATAAACATTATCAAGTAATGTAGACAATGTATATATAACTAACAGGAGTTCAAGTATTTCTAACACTGGCATATTCATTAATTAAACACGCAAGAATAACACAGAGCAATGCTATAGGGCATATATCAGATGGTCGGCCTGCCTGGGGGTGAAGGAATACTCCGGGAGAAGTGCGATCACCTCGCGGAACAATTCGCCGGAAAGGATTCCCTCTCGGAGGGGCTGAATAGAGGGCAAGGACAAAATGGGCATTTTCAGAATGTGTCAACATGGTGAAAGTGACATCATCGGAACGGGCTCGACGAACTAAAGAAGTGGGCTTTGGATTCACCTGAATCGGAGTTACGGTCGCGGAGATATGACCGTTCGTTCGTTAAGCTGTAAAATAGACAAAACAGTGTCCATTTCAGTCCTTAACGAGTCAACGCTCACTATTTAACTGATTCAGGTGGCGGCTGAATACAGAAAACGTACTTCTGAAAATACGCTTTCTTGCACGGAAAACGTTCTCTGGCTATAAGCCGCAGGGAAATACGTTTTCAACTACAGAAAACGTAACCCACGAAGTACGCTTCCACTTAAGTTGCGGGGCCCACCGGCGGAGTCACTTACAGCCGGGCCCCACGGCCTTCTCTCTCCTCCCTCCCTCTCCCTCTTCCTCCTCCTCCCTTCTCCCCGACGCAGCCACAGAGGGCTTCGGCTCCGGCGGCCGGCGACTCTCCGGTGAGCCTCCTCGGTGGGCGAGGCCATGGATGGGTGCGCCAGCGAGCACCACATCCGGGGGTGGGAAGCACGGCGGCAGAGGGGAGCTGGTGGAGTGGCGGCGTGCGGTGGCAGTAAGCGCGGCCCCGACGGGGTTCCGGCGACCTGGGGGTCTTCCGAGGCGGCCAAATGGATGGGCGGGCTTGCCGGAGGAGGGCGCGCGCGGGGATGGGTTTGGGCGGAGCCGGAGACGGCCATGGCGCTCGAACTTTGGCGGCGGCTGGCGATGGTCATGGCAGCCGTGGGAGAGGGATCGAACACGGGAGCTCAAGTCTTCGAGCTGGAGATGGGCTAGGGGAGAGAGGATGGTACTGGAGTGGTGTGGGTGCTCTGGGAGGGGCTCGGGCCGCGGCTTTTATAGCCAGCCGGGGCAGGTGGATAGGGACGCCCGCCGTGGCATTCCTATCGTCGCACTGGAGCTCTGGCGAGGTGGCGCGCGAGGAGCGGTGCCGACCTGACGATCGTCAGGGGGAGGGGACGGCTCGGGAAAGATGTAGCCAATGGGGAAGAAGAAGACGACGGCGTCACAGGCGGGACAGTGTTGCGGCGGCGCTCGTCGTGGCATGAGGAGGAAGAAACTAGAGGGGAGAAGGTGCGGGAGAGGGGTACGTGGATGCTGCGGAGGCGATGGACATGGCCAGACGAGCGAGGGCTGGCCGGAGGTGACCGCACGGAGCAAGCCGAGCGCACAGCACAGTTTTGGCAGTGCTCTCCGCGTGATCACCACGTGCACATCGTGCCCAGGCCACGTCTTTGACACCAAACCATGTCTGGTGTGTACTCAGCGCTCAGATGGATGGGATATGTCACTATAAGAGCTAGGATAGGCCTGAGTGGTTCAATCTTGTCCAAAACAGTTTCTGGATAGAGATTTGGACAGGATGCTGTGGTCAGACAATGTGCCAATGAGCTGGCCAAGTTGTCACAGGGAAATGTAGTAGGAAGGTGTAGATGCTGGAAAATTTTGAAGGCATTTGGACCCATTTTGCATATACTTCCTTTGTAATGTAATATTTGGTCGAGAAAATGGACTTTGAATCTGTGCTCAAATGGCTTGATGAAATGAGCTGAATTTTGGTGGATATGTATGATTTGGATATAGGAAGGCACTGGAAAAATTTCATCTCATTTTGATACCCTATGAAGGTACTTCCTTCACAAAGCTTGAATCTAGACAGAAACTTAGGAAAATTGCTGGGGAAGGAAGGATAGCTGGATTGATCTGATTTTTGGTTTACATGAGTGATTTATCAATATTAACCACCATGCATAATTTCATCTCAAATGGATTAAGGGTTCAAGCATTTCCTTTGCAAACTGGAAATCTGGACAGAAATTAGATGGAATTTTTTGGGAGAAATTGGCTAGATAAAATGATGTGAATTTTTGCATGCTCACATCATATAGGGAATGTGAGGTCCTGGATTAATTTCAAGAATTTAGAAGCAATATAAAATATAGTTGCTTCACAACCTCAAAATGAGTCCAGAAACTAGAACTGGATGATGCTCTCAAACTTTGAACTGTGGAACTTGGGTTCTTGATGGAAATGGTGAAGATATGGATAGGAGAAGCTCCACAAATTATTTGGGATTTTTCCTGGCTACCAAAATGGTAGTTCCTTTGGAAAGTGCCCAAAATGCAATATTGGCTTTAAATAGGAAAATGCAATTTCCCTAATTTAATTATGGCCAATATTTTTATGAGAGCTCAATATGATCACAAAGAATATCTCCACAAGTTTTCATGAACTTTGGAGATGGATAGATATTTTCCTGGATTTAATTCCTTTAACTGGCAGAAAAAAGGAATTAATTTTAAATGAAAAATATTGCAAATGACTTGGCAATATTTTGCATATACAGGGTTTATAGATATGGGATGATCACTGGGAAAAGTTTGGGAAGCAACAGATCAAAGAAAATTAGGGTTCCTTTGTAACGGAGGGAATTAGGGTTTCCCTACCGGTAACTCGGAAGATAGGATTTCGGCGGTAAAATCCTGAGAAAATATCTTGGGTGGCAAGGTTAGACTAGAGAGAATCTCGGGTCAGATGTGAAGGGCAAGGCTATATGACCATCTTTATATACCCAAGAGCAAGAGAAAATCCAATAACATCGGAAAAAGACGGGAGTCAAATCCCGCGAAGGAAGAAATCGAGGAGCGAAAACCAGGGTGTCACAAACGGAAAATGTTCTTGATGACCCACTACCTACTAATGATGATTTTCCTGATGAACAATTAGCTGTCATAAATGCTTCTCGTAATACTCCATGGTATGCGGACTATGCTAATTATATTGTTGCTAAATTTATACGACCTAGTTTCACATACCAACAAAAGAAAAAGTTCTTCTTTGATTTAAGACATTACTTCTGGGATGACCCACATCTTTATAAAGAATGAGTAGATGGTATTATTAGATGTTGTATATCAGAGCATGAACAGGAGCAAATCTTACGAAAGTGTCATTCCGAGGCTTACGGAGGACACCATGCGGGAGACAGAACTCCACACAAGGTATTACAATTTGGTTTTTATTGGCCTACTCTTTTCAAGGATGCTCGTAAGTTTATCCTATCTTGTGATGAATGTCAAAGAATTGGTAATGTTGGTAGACGTCAGGAAATGCCTATGAATTATTCACTTGCTATTGAGCCATTTGATGTTTGGGGATTTGATTATATGGGACCTTTTCCTAAATCCAATGGGTATACACATATTTTAGTTGTTGTTAATTACGTTACTAAGTGGGTAGAAGCTATTCCAACTAGTAGTGCTGATCATAACACTTCTATTAAAATGCTTAAAGAAGTTATTTTCCCAAGGTTCGGAGTCCCTAGATATTTAATGACTGATGGTGGTTCACATTTTATTCATGGTGCATTCCGTAAATTGCTTGCTAAATATGATGTCAACCATAGAATTGCATCTCCCTATCACCCTCAAACTAGTGGTCAAGTTGAATTGAGCAGTAGAGAAATAAAATTAATTTTGTAAAAAACCGTCAATAGATCTAGAAAGAATTGGTCTAAGAAACTTGACGATGCATTATGGGCTTACAGAACTGCATATAAAAATCCTATGGGTATGTCTCCTTAGAAAATGGTTTATGGAAAAGCATGTCATTTACCTCTTGAGTTAGAACATAAGGCATATTGGGCAATTAAAGAACTCAATTATGATTTTAAACTTGCCTGTGAAAAGAGGTTATTTGATATTAGCTCATTAGATGAATGAAGAACCCAAGCTTATGAAAATGCCAAATTGTTTAAAGAAAAAGTTAAAAGATGGCATGATAGAAGAATTCAAAAATGGGAATTTAAAGTGGGTGAGCAAGTTCAATTGTACAATTCTCGTTTGAGATTCTTTGCAGGAAAACTTCTCTCTAAATGGGAAGGACCGTATATCATCGAAGAAGTTTATCGCTCTGGAGCCATCAAAATTGACAACTCCGAAGGCACTAATCAGAGAGTGGTGAATGGGCAAAGAATTAAGCACTATATTTCAGGTACTCCCATTAATGTTGAAACTAATATTATTGAAACAATTACACTGGAGGAATACATAAGAGAGACCTTCCAGAACACTCCAGAACCCTGAAAAGGAAGTGGTACGTGATACGGTAAGTAAACCGACTCCAAAATTTCCATAAAAATAATTTCTGTCAATTTTCGAATATTAGAAAAAATACAAAAATAAAAAACAGCCGAGGGGACCCACCTGGTGCCCACAAGGCACTAGGGCGCGCCACCCCCCCCCCCTAGGTGCGCCCTGGTGGCTCGTGGGCCCCTCGTGAGCGTTCCCGACTCCGTTTTCTTCTGGATTACTTGTTTTGCAAGATAAAAAAATCTTTATATATACTCCCGGACGTTTTGACCACCGTATCACAGAAATCTCCTCTGTTCTTGTTTCGTGCTATTTTTCTAACAGATCTAGATCGCTATGGCTCCACCAAGCTCTTCCAAGGACAAGTTCTACGAGAAGGTCTTCAACCCCTCCCTACTAGAGGTGATGAAACACCCTCAAGCCATTGAGATGCGTGAGGGGGTGCTTCACATCCGGGATGTTCAAGGACCCAAGAAGACCGGGAGCGTGGAGTCCAGGCTCGAAGCAGTGGAGCAAGAGATCTTCAAGTGCCAAGGGATGGTGGAACGTGGACTCAGCGCCAACCACTCCATGATCACGGAATTCACCCGTAATCACAAGGTGGATGGCCAATCGATGGGAGACATCATATTCAAGCTCAATGAACGAATCGATTATCTCCAAGGCCAAATCTATGATCTTCAAAAGCAAAATTATGAGTATGAAGCAAGATTCAAAGGTATGAGTTTAGCTGCAAGTTTTAGGACTCCGGAGACTTGTTCATATTTTTATGATGGGGAACCTATGCCATGGAAGCCGGAGGACAAGCCCACCACTTCATCACCACCACCATCACCGAAGAAGGAAACCTGAGTACATGGGTATGGGCACTCCCCTTGGCTTGTGCCAAGCTTGGGGGAGGCGCCCTGGTATCGTATCACCATCACTTTTATCATCTTTACCTATTTTTAGTTCGATCCTTAGTTATTTCGTGATCTAGTTGAATAAAAGTTTAGTATGATCTATTTTCGAGTGCTAGTTTCGTGATCTATCTATCAATGTAATCGAGTTGAGAGTTATATAATAAAGAGTAGTTTAAGTTTTTTGCTTCTTTACTTTCATGTTTCAATTCTAGCAATTAATATAATGAAAAAGATCATATGTTAATCTTATGGAAAGTAATGACATTACATAAAGAAAAGTATAAGTGGTAAAATTTATTGGAAGTTAACAAACATAGCATTAGTCAATGATGCAATTCATGAAAAAATTAATTGGGAAGAGAAGATTCACATGCAAATATACTATCTTGGACATCTTTTATGATTGTGAGCCCCCATTAAGTATTTTATGTCAAATTGTTAACGTTTGACAAGGAAGACAACGTAATGAATTATGTTTGCTTATATTCACATAGAAGTTATATTGTCATAGATCCTCCAACATGTGGTGCTTGCCCAATATCTTTGCTAGCCAAAAATCCGCACCAAGTAGAGATACTACTTGTGCATCAAAAACCCTTAAACCCAGTTTTATGTCATGAGAGTCCACTATATCTACCTATGGATTGAATAATATCCTTCAAGTAAGTTGTCATCGATGCAAAAAGCAATAAAAATTGCCTCTAAATATGTCTAAACTTTTATTGTAAGGGAAAATAAGCTTTGTACGAACTTGTGATGGCAAAGAAATAAAAGCGACGGACTGCATAATAAAGGTTGCTATCACAAGGGGCAATATAAAGTGACGTTCCTTTGCATTAAGATCTTGTGCATCCAACAACAAAAAGCGCATGACAACCTCTGCTTCCCTCTACGAAGGGCCTATCTTTTACTTTTATGTATTTACTTTTTATGCAAGAGTCAATAGTGTTCTCCTCTATTCCTTTTTTATTTTTCTCTTTTGTAAGCATTGTGTGGTGGGTAAAGATCTAGGCATATATATCCAGTTGGATATGAGTGATCATGAGTTATTATTGTTGACATCACCCTTGAGGTGAATAAGTTGGGAGGCGAAATCATAAGCCCCTATCTTTCTATGTGTCTGGCTGAAACTTTTTGCTCCATATATATGTCGTGAGTGTTAGCAATCATAGAAGACTAAATGATGGTTGAGTATGTGGACTTGCTAACAAGCTCCTACATGAGACCCTTCCTGAAAATATGATGAATTGCAATTGCATTATTGACTGAGAACATAGTTTGTTAGTTTTCAAGAAAGTTTATGTCTTATACTTCGTTGTTGTGATGAATTGTTACTTGCACATGAGATGTTCTATGATAATAAATATTGCTGTTATAATAATAATCATGATGCTACTATGTACGTATTTCGTTTTTATCGACAGTTCTCTCTCTAAACATGTGGACATGATTATCGATATCGGCTTTTGCTTGAGGGCAAGCGAGGTCTAAGCTTGGGGGAGTTGATAGGTCCATTTTGCATCATGTTTTGCTACTATTATTTATAGTGTTTTTAATCTATATAACACTTTGTGAAGCAATTCTAATGCCTTTTCTCTCTTAATATGCAAGATTTACACAACGAGGGAGATTGCCGGCAGCTGGAATTCTGGACCTGAAAAAGCTATGTCAGAGATACCTATTCTGCACATCTCCAAATGAGCTGAAATTTTACGGAGATTTATTTTGGAATAAACAAAAAAATACTAGAGCAAAGAAGTACCAGAGGGGGCCGCCCAGGTGCCCACGAGGCACCAAGGCGCCCCCCCCCCCCCCAGGCACGCCCTGGTGGCTCGTGGGGCCCCTGGCCAGCCTCTGGCCCCCATTTTCTGGTATATAAGTCCATTTGCCCAAAAAAATATAGAGAAGACTTTTGGGATGGTGCGCCGCCGTCTCGAGGTGGAACTTGGGCAGGAGCACTTTTGCTCTCCGGCGGAGAGATTCTGCTAGGGATACTTCCCTCCGGGAGGGGAAATCGTTGCCATCGACATCACCAACGATCCTCTCATCGTGGGAGGACCAATCTTCATCAACATCTTCAACAGCACCATCTCATCTCAAACCCTAGTTCATCTCTTGTATTCAATCTTTGTCTCAAAACCTCAGATTGGTACCTGTGGGTTGCTAGTAGTGTTGATTACATCATGTAGTTGATGCTAGTTGGTTTATTTGGTGGAAGATTATATGTTCAGATACATTATGCTATTTAATACCCCTCTGATCTTGAACATGATTATGATTTGTGAGTAGTTACTTTTGTTCTTGAGGATATGGGAGAAGTCTTGTCATAAGTAATCATGTGAATTTGGTATTCATTCGATATTTTGATGATATGTATGTTGTTGATTCTCTTAGTGGTGTCATGTGAACATCGACTACATGACACTTCACCATCTTTGGGCCTAAGGGAATGCATTGTGGAATAGTAATTAGATGATGGGTTGCTAGAGTGACAGAAGCTTAAACCCTAGTTTATGCGCTATTCCTTAAGGGGCTGATTTGGATCCATATGTTTAATGCTATGGTTAGAGTTATCTTAATTCTTCTTTCGTAGTTGCGGATGCTTGCGAGAGGGGGTAATCATAAGTGGGAGGCTTGTTCAAGTAAGAACAGCACCCAAGCACCGGTCCACCCACATATCAAATTATCAAAGTAGAGAACGCGAATCAAACCAACATGATGAAAGTGACTAGATGAAATTCCCATGTGTCCTCGAGAACGCTTTACTTACTATAAGAGATTGTTCCATCTTGTCCTTTTCTACAAAAGGATTGGGCCACCTTGCTGCACTCTTTGTTACTATTGCTACTTGTCACTTGTTACAAATTATCTTGCTATCAAACTACTCATTACCGATAATTTGAGCGCTTGCAGAAAATACCTTGCTGAAAATCGCTTGTCATTTCCTTCTGCTCCTCGTTGGGTTTGACACTCTTACTTATCGAAAGGACTACGATTGATCCCCTATACTTGTGGGTCATTAGCGGCCTTCCTCATGAGCCTCACGCAAGTGGGGGCTGGACACGGTGTCTGTGCTCGGGTCAGTCCCAGCAGCGCTGAAAAATCCAAGCAACCGGGCTCTGGCTCGCGGGCCTGCTCCCGTGCACGCCACCCCACCAAGGTCCTTGGTGTCTTATCTCCTCGCGTAATGCTCATGAGCAAGCCGACGAGTGTGTGCTGCTCCCCTGTGGTGAGACTTTCTACATGCAGTTATCACAGGAACAGGTCACCTGGAGGGCCTCACGAGGACGCCTCGCGAGGGGGCCGAATGGCCAGACGCCCCCTTGAGCCTCAGGAAGCTCCGCAGGACCCGCCTCGGGAGCCAACCTATGGCGGTCATCTCAGCAGAGGACCTCGCGAGCGGAAGCCTCGCGAGGCGCGCCCTGCAAATGGCGGCCACCAGACGCTACTCTTCACAAAGCTAAGTCTACTACCTCGCGAGCCACCCTCGCCATCTCCCAAGCCTTCCCCTCTAACAACCTCACGAGCGCCAGCGTTTCTCCTGTCGAGAGTCGCTTGCACGTCAAAGGGGGGCTCCATGAGCATCGCGCCTCGGGAGCCCTCACTAGCTCCCGGTGCCCCTCACCTCTTGGCCTTGTCCAGGCATCGCGACGTAACATACCAGCGATGGCTATGGCCCACTCGGGGGCTGGGCCCTAACGGCGTAGAGCACAAAGGCGAGCAAAAAGAGAAAAACGGGCCTTAGGAGAAAACTTCACGAGGGCATGAGCGTTCATTACAACCAGACAAAGTGTACTTAAGCAAAGGTCATTGTCTTCACACCCCCACGAGGCCACGATTAAGTATGCGCAGGATATGAGGAAGGGCCTAAGAGGACGCGTCGCCATCACCGCTGCTACTGCCGTCGTCATCTTCACCTTCCTAGGCTCCGCCTGAGCAGTCGCTGCTGCCAGGGGTAAACTTCGCATGCAATGCATCCACGTGGTCCTCAGCCGCCTTCCCAAGGTTATCGCGGATCTCCTCTGGGACGGGAGCAATCACCTTGTCGAAGTTGAAGTTGGGGTCGGCATGGAGGAGGTGGCTGAAGATGCGCATCGCTGCCTGGGTGAGAAGATCGCGGCACTCCTGCTCAATGATCCCATCCACCTTCTTGGCGCCAGCCTCTAGCCGCTCCACGAGCTTGATGAAGAAGTCAAGGTAGCTGGCGTCGTGGGCCTCGAGGGGGCTGCTGACGTCCTCCTTGCAAACGGAGTCCAAGGCGCGGCGGGCTTGTAGCTTGAGGGTACGAAACATCTTGGAGCGCTCGAACTGCCGCCCCCGCGCTCGGGCCGCCTCATACCGTGCCTGCTCCACGACAGCGGCGACGCCCCCCACCTGCTGCTGGAGGGAGGCCAGCTCAGCCTCGGCGTTGGCCTGGGCCTTCAGCGCGGTCTCTCGCCGAGTTTCCGCTTCGGTTAGCACCTCCTTAAGGCCTGCGATCTCGTGCTGGAGCTCCTCGCGCCTCGCCTTGAAGTGTTCCTCCTGCAGCTTCAGTTTCTTGCTGTGCTCCAAGGCAAGCGCCTCGCGGATCTGCGCGACCCTCCTGTCGGCGTCCTCCTGGATCCTCTTCTCTTTGGCTGCCAGGTTGGCGTTGGCCTTGTCTAGGCGCTGGGCGTAGGAACCCTGAGCGGCGGGTACCTCGCGTTCCAGCGCCTCCAGTCGTTCGGGCTCCAGGTCCTACGCAGACGCCGTCCACGTGAGCTCCCGCTCGCGGATCTCAAGGTCCGCTTCGCGAGCCGCTAGTTCCTCTCCATGGGCGGAGATGGCATTTTTCTGAGCCTGAAGCTGCCGTTCCAGCGCGGTGTTTTGATCCTAGAGCTCCTTTCCGTGGGCCTGCATTGCCTCGCGCTGCCTGTCCGCCGCTTCGGCCTCCCGAAAAGCGCACTCGCGGGCCTCCTTCGCCTCGGTGGCCGCCTTCTCGCTCCTCGTGCGAGCGGCCTCGTTCTGGCGCTGGCCCAGCTTAACAGCAACTTCAAGTTGATGCCACCCTTGGGCCAGGCGTAGGCGCTCTTCTGTGAGGCGCGCTTCTATGGCCTGAAGTTCTGCGCCAAGTTGGCCAAACGCGGCCATGGCATTCCACAAGGCCCCGCGCCTGATCGCGGTGCGGCTCCTCACGAGCGCCAGGGCCCAGTCCGGGTTTGGCTCTTCGTCGCCCTTCACCGGCGCGGCTCGCGAGGGCCCGGCTCGGCTCGCCAGGAGCGGAGGGCTCGCAGGGGCCTCCCCCTCGTCTTGCCGTGGTGGCGCGCCCCGCGGACTCGGCGCCCCACTGATGGAAGCTCCACACACCGACAAGATGCGTGGGTCTTTCGCGGTGCCGCCGCCACCCGCGGGGCAGGGTGGAGGGGTTGGCATCTCCGCCTCCTCCGGCACGACATCCGCCCCTGCGGCGGGCGCCCCAGGGACCACGGAGTTGCCTCCTGACGACGCCTCCAGAGACTCGCTCGCTTGGGCCTCCTGAGCCGTGTCCTCCTGCGGCACAAGAGGGGCCACCTGCCCCTCCATTGTCATGGGCCCGGCCCCGGTGTCGAGACGGCGAGTGTTTTCCTCACACCCCTCGGCCCCGGCGACTGGCGATGTAGCCCCCGCCAGGCAGGGGGTCCTCTTCTTCTTCTTCTTCTTGCCTGGGGAGGTCCTATGAAGAGCAAAGACTCAGGCACACGCGGCGCGCCAGATGCAAGGGAAGAGAAGGTGGACGCTTACTCATCCTTGGCTACCCATTTCCTCCTCTTCAATGGCCGCTACAAGGCGCTGCTGCCGCTGTCCTCGCGGGGCCCCTTCTCGCGGCTGGCTCCCGAGGCAGGGCCCAGGGGTCCGGCAGCCTCGACTTTAGCACCGGCCTGCTCCGCGGGGAGACCACGGGATCCGCCCTCGGCTCCACCCCTGACGGTTCGCGGCTCCACAGCCGCCGCACGGGGGCTCTCCGCTCCCCCCGTCCTGACGAGTACGGCGGGCGTCGCCCCAGGCGGGGCGACGTCGTCGACATCCCTGAGCCTGCGGACGAGTTGGTGGCGAGTCCACTGTGATGGGCCACCGCTGTCCTTCACATCGCCCGCCGAGGCCCCGGCGTCACCACGGACCCCCGAGCCTGGAACCACCAGCACAGGGTTGTCCCGGGGTCCCTCGAGGCCTTCTGGAAGCAGCCCCCACTGGTCGAAGCACGGCATCACGCCGGCCAGCGCCACCTTATTCTTGTAGCGGTACAAGGGGAGCCCGTCCCTGGGGGGCTCGCCCGCCTCCTCGCCGGTCAGGGTGTGGAGCACCTCATTCAGCACGTCCGGCAGCAAGCTATCCGTGCTCAGTCGCATCAGATCTTCCGGGCCTGTGAAGGCCCACATCGGGCGGGAGTGTCGCTGGAGGGGAGCGATGCGCCGGCGAAGGAACTCCCTCACGACGGTAACCACTGTTACCTTCACGGCCCTCAGCTCGGCCAGCCTCTTCCACACCCGCGCCAACCTCGGGTCAGCGACTCTCTCATGCCCCCATCCGGAGCTTCTCACCACCGGAACCCTCGGCAGCTATAGCAAAGAGCTGAATTGGGCTGCGTCTACGTACACCCATTGCCGCCTGTAGCCCTCTACCTCCTTGGTGAGCCTCATGTAGATCACATCGCCTGCCGTCTCTACGACGCGGAACGAGGCGCACCCGGAGCATTGGTTCACCGTGGTCAGCCGCAAGCTGAAGAAGTGGCGAAAGAGCTCCACTGAGGGTGCCACGCCTAGGAAGGCCTCGCATAAAAAGGCGAAGGCGGAGAGAAGAAGAACGGAGTTCGGCTCGAGGTGCAGCGCATGGACCTGGTAGTGTGAAAGAGCGGCGTTGAAGAAGTCAGAAAACAGCGGCAGCAGGCCGGCGAAGACTGCATGAAGGTAGAGGATGGCGGAGGTGGCGTCGAGGTCAGTGCTCGGGCGCGAAGCCAGCCAGATTCGAGTGCCCCCCCACTCATTAGAGGCGGCTGCGGTCATCGGGAGCACCTTGCTAAGCCCCTCAGCGTTGACGATCATAGGCCTACCCAGGGCAGGCTCCGGCGCCACCTCCACGACCACCGCCTCCTCCGCCCCTTCTTTCCTACCAGGGGGCGTCATGGCGGCGCAGCCAAGATCTGGGATGGTGAAGCTTCGGGAGAGGAAGAAGGAGCTGTGCGCGGGAAGGAAGGCGCGGGGAGACGGAATGCGCGAAGGAAGGCAATGATGGTCTCGCGCCGCGCGCGGGCAGGCTTTATGTCAGCGCGGGCGGTTACCGAGGCGTCGTGGGAGAAGTGGGGGCGTCCCCCATCACGTCGTGTGCCACGCGTCACGCCTGGCCCGCAGGCGGTTAGGGCCCACGCCGTTTCGCTCCTGAGTAGGCAGGAATGTGCGCGTCGTGGGCCCGGGGGCTACTGTTGGGCCCGTGGAACCCGGGGTATCCCGGTCCGTCTGCGTTTGGCCCAGGGCACAACACCTGGCGGAGGCCCAACCGGTGGCCACCAGTAGGCATCTCTGGCAAGACCCGTCATGAGGCCTCGGCCTCCTGAGGACCCCACCTCAGGGAGCGAGCAAGCAAGACAAAGCCGCTTCACCGAGAGCCTCGCAAGGCGGCCTCCCGAGGTTGCCTCCCGAGGCACCCTCCCGAAGGCGCGCAAGACAGGTGCTGTTCAGCTCGGTCGCGTGGTCTCGTGCCCATCACGTGGGTGACGCGCGCGGCGATGGACGGCGACAGAGGTCGTGCCAGCAGGCGCGGATGGTGAAGATTTCCCCTTTTGTGCTAAGGGAGCAAGGCCAGCAATCCACTTCCCAAAGCAACCCCCAAAGGTTGCCCGATCGGTGAAAGAAGACCAAGACGGCAGGCGCGCAGGCAAGGTCATCCCCGAGCCCACCGGCACGTCATGGACGGTCATTTTGCAGATGAAGACCACCTTTTGTCAGGATAGATTGCGCCCCTGTCCCCCTTCAAACTAGACATTGTGTGGCAACCCTTCCCGCCAATGTTTTCGGGGGAAGAGGACCAAGGCAGGTATAAAAGGAGGGCAGGGTTCCGCTGTAGAAGGATTCCGATCATCCGACCCCATCATCTCCTACCTTGTACGCGAGAGCATCCTCTTGCCCAGAGCAATCCATACCAAGCAAGAGTAGGGTATTACACCGCACGGTGGCCCGAACCTGGGTAAACCGCTGAGTCCACGGTCCGCTCCCGCTAGCGCGCTCTCGCCGTAGCTTCGCCGTTGTTCAGCTGTGGTAGGGGACGAGGAGGTAGGGACGAGCTCACCCTAGTGTTCGAACCTTTGGGTCCCCGGAGCCCGAACTCCGACAGATGTGGTGGGCTCCTACTTCTATGACAAAAAATTATGACAGAAAATGGGCTTTTCGTCCTGGGCGGGCCGGAGACGCACCCGCATGACATTCTGAAAGCACATTTGCTCCCTTGGTGGTTTTGGTAATTCATAACAACATATATCTCATTGAACTAATGTCCATTCAAGTTAAAGATTTCAGGATGTTCAATGATTGGCATGGCATGGACTAGAGATGTGGACCCCTCAAAATGCTAAGGACAAGGATTGGCAAAAGATCAAGACTCTACATTTTTGGTTTAGTGATCCAAGATCACATTGAGTCCATAGGAAAGCCAATACTATTAAAAGGGGATGAGGTGTTGCTTAATGGTCTTTTTGCTCAAGCGCTTAGTGACAGTGTTCCAAAACCCTCAACCACTTTCTCCATCCAAATTTTTCCAAAACCTACATTCCAACTCGGCCCCACCAAAATTTCCTATCCGGAGCCACCGAGTTCATTTGGACTTAGCCACTGCCAAAACCCTAACAAATCAGATCCACCGATATGGATCTCGGTCTCACCGAGATGGCCTTGCCAACTCTTTGTAATCATTTGCACTCACTTCGGTCCCACCGAGTTTTGCAAATCGGTCTCACCGAGATGGCTTGCCAACTCTCTATTGCCTTATTGCTTCATTTCGGTCCTACCAAGTTGATGCAATCGGTGCCACCGAGACGAGGTTTGCCCTAGCCATTGCACTTCGATCCATCCGAGTTGTTCCAGTCGGTCCCACCAAGATTCCTAATGTTCATATCTTTTACACAGTTCGGTGCCACCGAGACTTCTGAATCGGTGCCACCGAGTTGGGTCAAAAGTGTGTAACGGTTGGATTTTGTGTGGAGGCTATATATACCCCTCCACACCACTTCCTTCTCAGTAAGGAGAGCCATCAGAACGTGCCTACACTTCCACCATACATTTTCTGAGAGAGAACCACCTACTCATGTGTTGAGATCAAGACATTCCTATCCAACCATTTGAACCTTGATTTCGAGCCTTTCCCAAGTTGCTTTCCACTCAAATCCTTCTTCCACCATAGCCAAATCTGTGAGGAGTTGTTTGAGTGTTGGGAAGACTATCATTTGAAGCACAAGAGCAAGGAGTTCATCATCAACACACCGTCTATTACCTTTTGGGGAGTGGTGTCTCCTAGATTGGTTAGGTGTCACTTGGGATCCTCCGACATGATGTGGAGTTAAACCAAGGAGTTTGTAAGGGCAAGGAGATCGCCTACTTCGTGAAGATCTACCCCGAGTGAGGCTAGTCCTTCGTGGACGTAAGCCATGGTGGAATAGACAAGGTTGCTTCTTCATGGACCCTTTGTTGGTGGAGCCCTCCGTGGACTCGTGCAGCCGTTACCCTCCGTGGGTTGAAGTCTCCATCAACGTGGATGTACGATAGCACCACCTATCGGAACCACACCAAAAATCACCGTGTCTTCATTGCGTTTGAAATATCCGATCCCCTCCTTTACTTACATATGCAATTGTTTACTTTCTGCTGCTACACTCTTAGAATTGCATGTGTAGGGTGATGCTTGACTTGTATGCTTGCTAAAATCTGCCTACTTCTAAAATTGGGAAAAGGTTAGGTTTTTATTTGGTCAAGTAGTCTAATCACCCCCCCCCCCCTCTAGACATACTTTCGATCCTACACATTCTTTGGGCCATCCATGATGTAAAAAATTGTGATAGAAGTGAGGCCAACGAAATTTTCGGGGAGTTCCCGGTTACGGTGGGTGGTCGGGGCCGAGGGATGCAGTATGGTTTGCGCTTTTCCCTCGTACGCGTGTGTGTGCGAGGCATTCGCTAACTGAACCCGAGCGAGGCGTTTGCTTACTGAACCGAGCAATCGATCGATCCCTCGCACTACTACACGTACTGAACCCGAGCGATCGATCCCACTGCATATTGAAGCCGAGCGATCCCTTCGCTGCTAACTGAACCCGATCGATCCTTCTCGCTGCTTACTGAAGCCGATCGAGCCCCCGTGCGAGACATAGCCAGCCGGTGTTGGGTTACCTCTCGATGAACAGTGTCTGTTGCTGCCACGCGCGCGATACACGTAGACACGAGTCGAGACTTGCATCGATCGAGCCGGTTGGTTGGCTGTGGATGAACAGTTCCCGTTGCTGCCACCCACTCATACGCGCCACCCCAGCCGGTGGGTTGGCTGTGGATGGACCGTACCCTAGCCGTGTGAAGGTGGTTGGCGCTGGATGAACAAGACCCCGAGGAGGCCGCCACACACCCCAGCTGGTTAGGGGTGGATGAACAGGACCCCGTGGAGGCTGGATGAATAGTAGCCGGTGGAGGGTGGAGGAAGTCGACGGTGGATGAACAGTAGCTGGTGGAGGCTGGAGGGAGGTCAACCGTGGATGAACAGTAGCCCGTGGAGTCCCGTTTTGTGGTACGCCACACCCCTCCCGATGAACAGGACCCCCATTTCGACCGTAGGCAGTTGGGGAGAAGTCCGTTTCCTCCGTTTTGCGGTACGCCAGTGCCCTCCCGATCAACAGGATCCCCGTTTCGACCGTAGGCGCTCGAACAGAAGATCGTTTCCTCCGTTTTGCAGTACGCCAGACCCCCAGCCGATGAACAGGACCCCGTTTCGACCGTAGACGGTCGAACAGAAGGGCGTTTCTTCCGTTTTGCGGTACGCCAGACACCGAGTCGATGAACAGGACCTTGTTTCGGCTGTTTCGTCCAAGCCAGTTGGCTCCCGATGAACAGGACGCGTTCCGACCCAGTCGCTTGGCTCCCGATGAACATGGCACTATTTCCTCCGTTCTGACCCAGCCGGTTGGCTGACGATGAGCAGGAGGCCGTTGCTGCCATCCTTTGCCTCTCTCCATGTACACAAGCCCTGGCCGTACGTATGCGTGAGTACGCATTCGAGACCCTGCCCGTATATGTACGTACGTGGCTGTATTTTTTGTGATGTGGCTATACGTATGTACGTGCACATGATTTAGACGGGGCTGCCTGAACTGCTACGTCGGGGGCTCTACTACGACACATGCCGCTCCTTACACGGCCATGGTTCATCGTTGCGGAGAGACCGATCGACCAATATGTACATACACGTTCGCGACCAGACAGACAACGCTACGTACACTTCGACCGGGTGGGTCCCAACTGTCAGGGAGGATAACGAGGCACTTCCTTGCGCACAAAGATATAGCTGGTAGGTCCCAGCTGTCAGGGGGAGGAATCATTTTTTTTGCGCATAATAAGGAGGCACATCCATGCGTGCGAAGATGTAGCTAGTGGGTCCCAGCTGTCAGGGGGAGGAAACATTTTTTCCGCGTAATAAGGAGGCACTTCCTTGCGTGTGCCCATGGACCTCGTGGGTCCCAGCTGTCAGCCTCTCCACGTACAGTCCTCTTCCGATGGCTGTCGTTCGTTGACCGCGTTGACGACGCCATACCGAGTGCAGCAAGGCGGTGGACAACGGTGAGGCCTAGGAAGGGAATGACCCAGAGCCAAGGAAGACAAGGCAGTGGTTGTCCACATGGAGGGAAGTACGAGGGTTTACTGGTTCAGCTGCGGTGTGAGGCTGCCGTCGGCAGAGAATAATAGGAGGTGTGGGTGAGTAGAGGGATGGCCTGACCAGCGGTGGGAGTAGGGTAGGGTGGTGAGGCCTGTGCGGCAGCACAGCCGGCCCAGGGAGGCAGGAGCAGGCTATCCCGCCGGTGCTAGTTTGGGCGGCTGGAGCAAGAAGATCCGAGATTGAAGAAGCAGCACGGCCGTTGGATTAACATCCAACGGTCACTGCTACTAGAATCGTTTATTTACTTAGTTGACAAAGACCTGCATACGCGTCAACTTGAGGCCCACATGTCAGCCTACAAATCAGGTGGGTCCCAGCTAGCAGGGGGAGGAATAATTTTTCTTGCGCGTAATAAGGAGGCACTTCCTTGCGTGCGACCATGGACCTCGTGGGTCCCAGCTGCCAGCCTCTCCACATACAGTCCTCTTTCGATGGCTGTCGTTCATTGACTGCGTTCACGAGCCGTGCCGAGAGCACCAAGGCGGTGGATAACGGCGAGGCCTAGTAAGGGAACGACCCGGAGACGAGGAAGACTTGACAGTGGTTGCGCACGCAGTGGGGAGTACGAGGGTTTACTGGTTCGACTGCGGTGTGAGGCTGCCATCGCCGGAGAATAACAGGAGGTGTGGGTGAGTAAAGGGATGGCCTGGCCAGCGATGGGAGTAGGGTGGGGCGGTGAGGCCTGCACGGCAGCACAGCCGGCCACGGGAGGCGGGAGCAGGCGGTCCCGCCGGCGCTGGTTTGGGTGGCTGGAGAAAGAAGATCAGAGATTGAAGAAGTAGCACATCAGTTGGATTACCATCCAATGGTCACTGCTGCTAGAATCGTTTGTTGACTAAGTTGACAAAGTCCTGCGTACGCGTCAACTTAGTAGGCCCAAGTCAGCCTCCAAATCTGTGGCAAACATCATACAACACATTTGCTATTATTTTTTAATTAATTACAGCCCATTTGCTCATTCTTAAGGAATTTTTTGCAGCACATATTCTTGTTGTTAGCATTACAGCCAATATTCTGGCCACGGTTAAAAATTTCAATGAAATTTTTCATATTTTGGTGGGCTCCAAACTGTTTTCCATCCCGATGTTTCGAGGCTGATTCAGACTAATTTGAAAAATAAAATTATATTAATTTATAATCCAATGATATTTTCATCGCAGAAAAATGCAATGAAATTTAAAATTTCAAAATCCGGATGAAACAAAATTTTAAACTAATTACCGGTTTGCTGTATTTTTTAAAATTTACAGCCCATTTCTTTTTGCTTGTAGGCCATTTTCTTTTTTTCAGCTAAATAGGCCATTTTGTGGGCAAGCCGAATGCATCCCTCCTCATCTTGAAAGATTTGAAACCCAGCAGGGCTGAGAAAAGCAAGTAGGACCTGGTTGGGTATTGTGCAAAAAAAATAGAACTGGGCTAGCCATTTCAAGAAAGAAAAAACTGGGCTGGTCATGTGGTAAACATAAAATAAAAGACTGGTCATTGAAAATTTCAAACTATTTTTAATCTCAAAATTTCGAGCCCGATAAAAACAAATTTTAAAATATATTTAAATTATGTTAAAATCCAATGAAATATGAAATATGAAAAAATAAAATAAAATTCACAATTTGAAACTAATTGCCCATTTGATGTGTTTTTTATATATATACACCCCATTTCCTATTACTCACAAAATTTATAGCCTTTTTTTATGGCCAGGCCGAATGTATCCCTCGTCGTCTTGAAAGATTTGCAGCCCAGCAGGGTGGGGAAAAGAAAATCGGCCTGTGTAGGGTATTGTGCGAAGAAAAGGTGCGCTAGTCATTTTCACAGACAAAAAAAAGCAGTTGGGCTCGTCATGTTGTAAATAAAGCCTGGGCTAGACGGGCCACAGATGCCGCACAACCCAGTTGATTCCTTGCTCCATCTCAACAACAACAACAACAACAAAAAACTGCTCGAGCTACTGGGTCCCAGGTGTCAGCCGCTCCTTGTGCAATTCTTTTGTTTATTGACTATACATTGACAATGTCGTAGGTCCCGGATGTCAGCAAACCATTAGGAGGAAGCATTTTTTTCATGTAATAAGGAGGAACTTGCTTGCATACGGCTATGGACCTGGGGGTCCCTACTGTCATCCTCTCCACGTACAGTCCTCACCGATTCCTATCGTTTGTTGACAGTCGCTTGTTGTGCAATTCTCTCGTTTATTGACTACGTTGACAATGGGGAGGGACCAAGATGTTGGGAAACCATTAGGAGGAAGCATTCTTTTGGCTTGTAATAAGGAGGCACTTGCTTGCGTACTGCCATGACCCTGGTGGGTCCCTACTATCATCCTCTCCACATACAATCATCTTCTAATTCCTCTCGGTTGTTGACCATGTTGACAACGCCAGAAGGCGGTGCCGCGGCGAGGGAACCAAAGTGGAGGACGACGGCGAGGCCTCGGACGGGAACGAAAAGGAGCCATGGAAGATGCGGTAGTGTGGTCGGAAGCGAAGGGGAGTACGAGGGTTGGTGCGGGGTGGGGATGCCGTCGCCGGAAAATAACAGGAGGTGGGGGTGGGTGGGTGGGGGTGTTGAGGGATGGCTAGGCACCTGTTAGGGTACAGTGGGACAGCAATGCGTGCGCGGCTGTGCAGCAAGCCGCGAAAGGCGGGAGCAGGCGATCCCGCCGGCGTTGGTTTGGTTTGGGTGGCTGGAGCCTGGAGGAAGAAGACAAGAGATTGAAAAAAGCACGACAGACATTGGATTGACATCCAACGGCTTAGGTTGCCACAATCGTTTGTTGACTAAGTTGACAAAGCCTTGTGTACGTGTCAACCTAGTAGGCCCACAAGTCAGCCTCTTAACCCGTGGTGGACAAATACAGCCCATTTAAAAAAAGAACAGCCCATTCCAAAGTTCAATCGGAAAGTTCAACATTCAGAGCAAAGTAACATGTCTGATTCAGAGATAGAGTACTGAACTTCCATGTTGAAAACCATCATAGCCAACTTAACTATCTACTCCCACTAATACTCGAGTTTAGAACAACTAACATACTCTTAGCTAACTAGACGATGCCGGCCGCCATCTGCGGCACACGCTAAACGCCGGCACCAACATCCTCCTCCTTGCCTCGGACTTGGCAGAGGTGCGATAGGGCGCGTTGCTCGCGCCCGTTGGCCCTTTCCATGCCAGCGTGGTCCACCGAAGCTTCGGCTTCTAAGCGGGAAACCCACTTGACGAGCTGGTAGTAAAATTCAGCGTCGCACACACGTGCGTGCTCGACAGCCTCTAGGGCTATTCGCCGGGCGCCGGCCTCCATGTAGTCGGCCCAGTTGCGGGCGCTTTGCTCGCGACGCAGAGCAGCGGTGCGATGCTCCTCCTCCATGCTCTGCTGGCGGCGCAAATCGGCGGTACGCTGCTCCTCCGCCATGCGGTCGCACTCCAAGGCATCCTCATACTCCGCATTGCCATCTAAAGACCGCCAGAATGCCTCCTCCCTCCGTCTGCCTTCCCGTGAAAAACCGAACACTAACTCCGGCGGTGAGCGCCTCTGGCGCCGCCTATTGCGAGAGCGAGGCAAGTGGCGAGCGATGTCGGGCCGGTGGGGTCTTGTGAGGATAGGGTGCGTTGGGTGAAGGTGCCACCGGAGCACGCCGGGAACCAGTAATTATAGGCAGACGGTAGGTAAACCGGTGTGTCGCGGGAAACGCGACGGTCATCGGAATTCAATGCATAAGCAGGCATGGCTTAGCATGCCAGCTTGCCGTGGAAAACTGGAAAAACTGAAATTATGACTGTATCGTACTCCTGTCCCATCCCGTCAGTACTGGGTCGCACATCGGCACGATAGTCAAACGAGTGCACTCCATTCATCCAGATGAGGTACATGCGTGATCCGCTAGTTATTCATGTAGGATCGAGTCGGTCGGATAGTGTACGTGTAGGATCGCAATAGCTGATGAACGTTCGGGAGAGAAGGCATTTGCGAAGGTTTTTGCTGGTGATGTCTACTACACAACTTATTCTTGTAGACTCGTGTTGGGCCTCCAAGCGCGGAGTTTTGTAGGACAGTAGCAATTTTCCCTCAAGTGGATACCCTAAGATTTATCAATCCGTGGGAGGCATAGGTTGAAGATGGTATCTCTCAAACAACCCTGCAACCAAATACAAGAAATCTCTTGTGTCCCCAACACACCCAATACAATGGTAAATTATATAGGTGCACTAGTTCGGCGAAGAGATGATGATAAAAGTGTAGTATGGATAGTACATATAGGTTTTTGTAATCTGAAAATATAAAAACAGCAAGGTAGCATGTAATAAAAGTGAGCACAAACGGTATTGCAATGCTTGAAAACAAGGCCTAGGGTTCATAATTTCGCTAGTGCAATCTCTCAACAATGCTAATATAATTGGATCATATAACCATCCCTCAACGTGCGATAAAGAATCACTCCCAAGTTCCTATTAGTGGAGAACATCAGATAGAAATTGTTTGTAGGGTACGAAACCACCTCAAAGTTATCCTTTCCGATCGATCTATTAAGCTATTCCTATAAGTGTCACAAATAGCCCTAGAGTTCGTACTAAAATAACACCATATGATACACATCAACCAACTCTAATGTCACCTAGATACTCCAATGTCACCACAAGTATCCGTGAGTTGATTATACGATATGCATCAAACAACTTCATAATCATAATATTCAATCCACACAAAGAACTCCAAGGATCACCCCAAAGTTTCTATCAGAGAAAAGATAATGAAAATGTGCATCAACCCCTATGCATACATTACCCCAATGTCACCTCGGGAATCCGCGAGTTGAGTGCCAAAACATACATCAAGTGAATTAATATAATACCCCATTGTCACCACGGGTATTCATATGCAAGACATACATCAAGTATTCTCAAATCTAAATATTCAATCTGACAATAACGAAACCTCAAAGGGAAAAGATTCGATTCATCACAACAAAGATAGAGAGGGAAGAAACACCATATGATCCAACTATATTAACAAAGCTCGCGATACATCAAGATCGTGCCATATCAAGAACACAAGAGAGAGAGAGATCAAACACATAGCTACTAGTACATACCCTCAGCCCCGAGGGTGAACTACTCCCTCCTTGTCACGGAGACCACCGGGATGATGAAGATGGCCTCCGGTGATGATTCCCCCCTCCGACAGGGTGCCGGAAAAGGGCTGTAGATTAGATCGTGGAGGTACAGAGGCTTGCGGCGGCGTAAAAACTCATCTAGGTTAACTTTCGGGGGTTTCGGAATATATATGATTTTTCAGCATTGGAATCACGCGAAGAGGTGCCACAGGGAAACCACGAGGCACCAGGCACGCCTGGGGGGTGGCGCGCCCAGGTGGCTCGTGGGGCCCCTGTGGCTCTTCTGCTACTTCCTCGAAGCTTCCTTGGTCCATTTCCTTCCAGAAAAAATCATCAAAAAGTTTCGCTGCATTTGGACTTCATTTGATATGGATTTTCTGGAAAACCAAAAACAAGCAGAAAACAGCAACTGGCACTGGGGCACTAGGTCAATATGTTAGTCCATAAAAATCATATAAAAGCCGTATAAAAGTGCACCCAAATCATATAAAACTATAATAAACATGGCATGAATACTTCATAAATTATAGATACGTTGGAGACGTATGAGCATCCCCAAGCTAAATTCCTGCTCGTCCTCGAGTAGGTAAATGATAAAAGAAATAATTTATGAAGTGTGAAAGCTAGCATAGTGCATAAGTTTGATCAATGATAATTTCAATCACTTTTCCTAGCATCATAACAGCAACTTTTTCTCATAAAACTCAACATGATAAAATAGCAATTAAAAACAAAATTTTTGATGTGGAATGCTACCTATCATAATCATCATATATTCTTTTCTTTTATAGCATGGACATTGGACTTGAATGATTCAAAACAATAGTCTATAATTTGACATGAAGATATAAATACTCAAGCATACTAACAAGCAACCATGTCTTTCAAAATATCAACGCTAAAGAAAGTTATCCCTAGCCCATTATGCTCAATCATTGATCCATTCATGAAACACACTCAAATATTAGCTACATCCAATGCACAAGTATGACAATAGTGCTCTCTAGTTGGTGCTTTATAATAGAAGATGGAGACTCAAAATAAAAATAAAAATTGCATAAAAGTAAATAGATAGGTCCTTCGCAGAGGGAAGCAGAGATTTGCAAATGTGCCAGAGCTCAAAGGCTTAAATTAGAGAAATAAAATTGTTTTGAGAGGCATGCTTTTCCTGTCAACGAAAACGACCAAGAATTCCCAATATCTTCCATGCTAGAAACATCATAGGCAGTTCCCAAATAGAAAGTAAAGTTTATTTCCTTTCCACCATTCTTTCACAATCCATGGCTAGCCGTATCCACGGGTGCCCTCCATACCAACACTTTCCAAGGAATTTTGTTGTTATTAATTTTTGATTCATTGTGGGACTGGGCATCCCTATTACCAGCCACTCTCTCGTGCAAGGACAAGTGAATAAACACTCATCGTGAGAATAACATACCTAGCATGGAAAATATTGGCCACCCCCTGCCGCTTCATGAGCGGTACGGGCACACAAAACGGAAAAATTATTTTGAAAATTAGAGTTGGCACACGCAAATGTACTTAGAACGGCATTGAAATACCGCATATAGGTAGGTATGGTGGACTCATTTGGAACAACTTGGGTTTAAAGAGTTTGGATGCACAAGCAGTATTTCCGCTTAGTACAAATGAAGGCTAGAAAATAGATTGAGAAGCAACCAACCAAAAAGCGAAAACGGTCATAAACATGCATTGAACATAACTAACACCGAGTAATGCACCATAAGTAGGATATAATTTCATTGCATAACTATTGACTTAATGCGCATGCATAGGGAATCACAAACCTTAACACTAATATTCTTACTAAATCACAATTACTCACTAACATGACTCACATACTGTCATTTCCATATCGCAAAACTATTGCAAGGAATCACACTTATCATATTTAGTGGTCTACATAAAAGTTTTTATTATATCCTTCTTAAATATCCATCACATTAGGACCAAATTCATATCTTAAACATATTGCCATTACTATTGTCAACTCTCAAAAAAATATAAGTGAAGCATGAGAGTGTATGACAAACTGCTCCAAAAGATATAAGTGAAGATCAATGAGTAGTTAAACCATTAAGTAACCATGTGAAGACTCTCTCCAAATAAAGATTTAAGATCTTGATAATTTTATTAAAACAGCAACCAAAACAAAATAAAATGATATTCCAAGAAAAGCACATATCATGTGAAGAAGCAAAAACTTAGGCTCAACCAAACTGACCGATAATTGTTGATGAAGAAAGGTGGGATACCTACCAGGGCATCCCCAAGCTTAGATGCTTGAGACTTCTTGAAATATGAATTTGGGATGCCTTGGGCATCCCCAAGCTTGAGCACTTGTGTCTCCTTAATTCCTCTCATATCATGGCTTCTCCTAAATCTTTAAAAACTTCATCCACACAAAACTCAACAAGAACTCGTGAGATAAGTTAGTATAAATCAACTCAAAACCTTAACATTCTCTACTGTATAAAATCACTAAAATTATAATTAAACATTGCATAATAAATGCCTCTGCATATTTAATACTCCTATCCACAAATAGAAACATTAAACTAGCAAACATATGCAAACAATGCAACTATAACAGCAATCTGCCAAAACAAAACAGTCTGTAAAGAGTGAATAATAATTCATACTTTCCTAACTCCAAAAATTCTGAAAAATTACCACGTGACAGAGAACTCATGCATTCTTACTGTGTAAAAATTTCAGATTTTTATCATGTTTTCACTATTCAGGAATATTCTGGACATAACAGAAAACTTTCTGTTTTCAAACAGCAACACATGAACTTGCAAACTGAGCATGGTAAAGGCTATAATTGGCATTTTATTGAACTAAAAGACACAAAACATGATTATTGATATCAGCAAGAAAATATCAACAGAAGAAAATGATGCTCCAAGCAAAACTCATATTATGTGACGAATAAAAATATAGCTCCAAGTGAGGTTACCGATAATGTTGAAGACGAAAGAGGGGATGCCTTCCGGGGCATCCCCAAGCTTAGTTGCTTGGGTCTTCCTTGAATATTATCTTGGGGTGCCTTGGTAATCCCCAAGCTTAGGGTCTTGCCGCTCCTTATTCTCCTCATATCGATATCTCACACAAAACTTGAAAACTTCAATCACACAAAACATAACGGAACTTCGTGAGATAGGTTAGTATGATAAAAATAAATCATCCACTTAGGTACTGTCAAGACAAGATTCATAATTGTTATCACATAGTACCTACTGTATTCTATCATTTCCACAATTTATATTACTCAATATAAGCTATGGAAACGCTAAAACAAGCAAACTATGCACCGAAAACAGAATCTATCAAAAACAGAATAGTGTGTAGTGAGCGATTTAAAAACCATACTTCTGTACCTCAAAAAATTCTGAAAAATTAGGAAAACGTAAACAATTTTTAACCCAATACTGTGTAAAAATTTCAGAATTTTTTTACACTCCAGTACAGAATAGAAATTCCAGCACTGGACACAAAAGTTTCTGTTTTTGCACAGAATCAAATCAACAAGCATCCACACTATCCCAAAGGCTTTACTTTGCACATTATTGAAAGAAAACATAAAGCACATGATTACTACAGTACCTTAATCATTAGCACACACAAAAACAGTAGGTATAAATATTGGGTTGTCTGCCAACTAGCGCTTTTCTTAAATGCCTTTTTAGCTAGGCATGATGATTTCAATGATGCTCACATAAAAAGTGAAGAATTGAAAAATAAAGAGAGCATCATGAATCATATGGCAAGCACATTTAATTCTAACCCACTTCCTATGCATAGGGATTTTGTGAGAAAATAATTTATGGGAGCAAGAATCAACTAGCATAGGAAGGCAAAACAAGCATGACTTCAAAAATTTCAACATAAAGAGAGGAAACTTGATGTTGTTGAAATATATAAATGCATATCTTCCACTCTCATAATAATTTTCAGTAGCATCATGAAGAAATTCAACAATATAACTATCAAATAAAATAATATTTTCATGATCCACAAGCATAGAAATTTTATTACTCTCCACATAAGCAAATTTCTTCTCATCAATAATAGTGGGAGCAAATTCAATCAAATAACTATCATGAGATACTTGATTGGCATAATCCAATTGAAAATTAAAATCATGCTGACAAGTTTCATAGTTATCATTATTCTTTATAGCATACATGTCATCACAATAATCATCATAGATAGGGGGCATGTTTTCATCATAATTTTTCTTATCAAAACTTGGGGGGCTAAGAATATCATCTTCATCAAACATAGCATCCCCAAGCTTGTAGTTTTGCATATCATTAGCATTATGGATATTCAAAGAATTCATACTAGCAACATTGCAATCATGGTCATCATTCAAATGTTTTATGCCAAACATTTTATTGAATTCTTCTTCGATCAATTGAGCACAATTTTCTGATCCATCATTTTCAAGAAAGACATGATAAAGACGAATAATATGAGACAACCTCAATTCCATTTTTTTAGATTACTTTTATAAACCAAACTAGTGATAAAACAAGAAACTAAAAGATTCGATTGCAAGATCTAAAGATATACCTTCAAGCACTCACCTCCCCGGCAACGGCGCCAGAAAAGAGCTTGATGTCTACTACACAACTTATTCATGTAGACTCGTGTTGGGCCTCCAAGCGCAGAGTTTTGTAGGACAGTAGCAATTTTCCCTCAAGTGGATGACCTAAGGTTTATCAATCCATGGGAGGCATAGGTTGAAGATGGTATCTCTCAAACAACCCTGCAACCATATACAAGAAATCTCTTGTATCCCCAACACACCCAGTACAATGGTAAATTGTATAGGTGCACTAGTTCGGCGAAGAGATGATGATAAAAGTGTAGTATGGATAGTAGATATAGGTTTTTGTAATCTGAAAATATAAAAACAGCAAGGTAGCAAGTAACACAAGTGCGCACAAACAGTATTGCAATGCTTGAAAACAAGGCCTAGGGTTCATACTTTCGCTAGTGCAATCTCTCAACAATGCTAATATAATTGGATCATATAACCATCCCTCAACGTGCGATAAAGAATCACTCCCAAGTTCCTATTAGCGGAGAACATAAGATAGAAATTGTTTGTAGGGTACAAAACCACCTCAAAGTTATCCTTTCCGATCGATCTATTGAGCTATTCCTATAAGTGTCACAAACAGCCCTAGAGTTCGTACTAAAATAACACCATATGATACACATCAACCAACTCTAATGTCACCTAGATACTCCAATGTCACCACAAGTATCCGTGAGTTGATTATATGATATGCATCAAACAACTTCATAATCATAATATTCAATCCACACAAAGAACTCCAAGGAGCACCCCAAAGTTTCTATCGGAGAAAAGATAATGAAAACGTGCATCAACCCCTATGCATAGATTACCCCAATGTCACCTCGGGAATATGCGAGTTGAGTGCCAAAACATACATCAAGTGAATCAATATAATACCCCATTGTCACGACGGGTATTCATATGCAAGACATACATCAAGTGTTCTCAAATCTGAATATTCAATCCGACAATAACGAAACCTCAAAGGGAAAAGATTTGATTCATCACAACAAAGATAGAGAGGGAAGAAACACCATATGATCCAACTATATTAACAAAGCTTGCGATACATCAAGATCGTGCCATATCAAGAACACGAGAGAGAGAGATCAAACACATAGCTACTAGTACATACCCTCAGCCCCGAGGGTGAACTACTCCCTCCTCGTCATGGAGACCGCCGGGATGATGAAGATGGCCTCCGGTGATGATTCCCCCCTCCGGCAAGGTGCCGGAAAAGGGCTGTAGATTAGATCGTGGAGGTACAGAGGCTTGCGGTGGCGTAAAAACTCATCTAGGTTAACTTTCGGGGGTTTCTGAATATATATGATTTTTCAGCATTGGAATCACGCGAAGAGGTGCCACAGGGGGCCCACGAGGCACCAGGGCGCGCCTGGGGGGTGGCGCGCCCAGGTGGCTCGTGGGACCCCTGTGGCTCTTCTGCTGCTTCCCGAAGCTTCCTCGGTCCATTTTCTTCCAGAAAAAATCGTCAAAAAGTTTCACTGCATTTGGACTTCATTTGATATGGATTTTCTGGAAAACCAAAAACAAGAAAAAAACAGCAACTGGCACTGGGCACTAGGTCAATATGTTAGTCCATAAAAATCATATAAAAGCCGTATAAAAGTGCACCAATATCATACAAAACTATAATAAACATGGCATGAATACTTCATAAATTATAGATACGTTGGAGACGTATCACTGGCAGTTTCTTCAGATTCGCATGGCATTTTCTTCAGAATAGCATGTCAGTTTCTTCAGAGGAAGGCATTTTTATTCTAAAAACTGCCACCCTTTATCTTGCGTCGCAACTAAAACTACCAGGAGTGTATTAGTAGGCTAGCTAGTGATCGATCAGTAAATTATAAACACTGAGCGAAGAGAAATAAGAAACATGTTGGACCATTTGGTGCGAGAGGAATGCTAGGGTGTTCCGGCACAAGTCTACTCTTCTGTCCATCCTATTGTTCAACATCCAGTCTGAGGCAAAACTTTGGGTCACCGCGGGCGCAAAACATTTGGGCCACATCATGCCGGGAGAGTAGTGTCTTTGTAATTTCTGTCTCGCTTTTCTTTGTAAAAGCAACTGTGAACTCCTTCTTAATTAATGCATGAGGCAAATCTTTTGCCTCCATTTCGAAAAAAAGAAAACACTGAGTGAAGAGAAAAAAGGAATTGTTGTGCACAGTAGTAAGAGCAGATCCGCTCTAAATGTTCACACCAGACTCACAGGCCTGGCTTAGTAATATGTTCACATTAATAGCCCAAATTCACAACCAACTAGTAGGATTCCCATACATAAGATCAACATGTTTATGCATCTCAATGATTCACAGATCATACACAATATATCTGTTCTTGCTACTAACATGGATGTTTCTCAGGGCCAACATTCAGTACAAAGTGAATGACAAATTTGTTTGTAAAGTCTAAATTTCCTCTTGCAAACATAAGTGGTTTCACCAACAGATGGAACCATGAGAATCAACCACACATGATGGAGGAACATCCACTGAAATATGTTATGGTCATCTGTTGATCACACGGCGAGACTATTTTCGGAATTCAACTTTAAGTTTGGCAAGATGATGCCGATTGGATAATCAGACCAGAGCAATGAAGCACCTAGTGTTGGCCAATAAATAGTACAGTACTACTTTTGTGCAGTCCATGCAGTGACTATCCAATCCTTCTGTGTCTATTTTCAAATGGCACTGCATGCAGTGACTATCCTATTTTTTGTGCAGTTCCACAAAAATTGAGGTCCCTGTGTTTGTTTGCCAAATAGCAATGAGCAGACATCTATTTGCACAAATATCAAGCATCTAGTTAACATATACTCCACCTTGTATTTTCGGTTTAACCACGTCTCTGCTAGTCATTTCTGCCTAGCATCTGTCATGTTTTGCACTGGACAATTTGATACTGAATTGATTTGCTGGTACAGAGCAGAAATATTGCACCTTTTCTTCATCAAACCAAGGATATCCATGTTTGCAGGGATGGAAGAGGTGAAATCGATACAACCGAAAGTGAGCATCCAATCATTGATTCATGTCCTGCACCACCAATGGAGGTCCACCCTAGCAATAAATTTACATGCAAACCAATAATATTACTATCTAATGACAATACAAAAACAGAAGCAAGATAGTAGCAAGATAGCAGCAAACCATGTACCTTGGTAATGAACAGCTCATAGTGCCACCGATTGGATATAACTGTTTGCAGAAAATAATGGTCATAATGTTGAACCATCTGGACTTTTTGTGCAGTTCCACTAAAATCGAGCATCCCTGTTTGCACAGATATTGAAAGTGTGATTAAAAGTGGCACTAGTTGAAGCATAGACTCACAAATTTAAGCATTCCAAATTTCTTAATGGGAAAAGGTAGCAAGACAGTTTCTAACCACCTGTTCAAAGGAATAAAGAAGGCAACAGCGACGGATGTCATGAAGGCATACATAGTATCTTGTGAAAGATTGAACCATTGCACACCTTTCCTCTTCTTTTAAGAATTTTTTGTGAAGTTCAACTAAAATAAAATGCCATCACCGCCTTGACATTTCGGTGAAACTGTACAAAAAAATTGACTTACCATTACATCATGATGTTAGATATGTAATCAACAGGCAATAGAAACAAAAATGTAGACCTCCTCCGATAACATAATGAACATTAATTTTAACAAAGGTGTGACTAGCTTTGTCGGCATAATTTGAAGAATTCTACACTCTCTGTTCCTTAATATAAGACATTTTTGAAGTTCAATTTAATGTACCAAAACGCCTTGTATTTTGAAAGAGAGGTAGTAGTTTTCCTCCCTTTCTTTCCTTTTTCAATTTATCGGTGGCATTAGACTGACTGTGGCATTACTTAAATGTGGCATCACTTTAGCAGTAGCATAATTTTACCAGTGGCGTTACACTACCAAAAAAAAGTGGCAATAATAGCATGGTGTTGGCTGTGTGCATCCTAGCTGTGCAGAGGCCGGGTGTGTGCTCACTGTGTTATGTATCTTCTTGATGCTCCGTTTTGAGCCAATAAAATCCACCCTTTGTCGAAAAAGTACAATGTACCTCCACGGTCGCATAGAGTGGTGAAGCAGGGATAGTTGCCCAGAGCAACAGATATCCAAGCAGCATATCTGGATTATGTCCCATTTTTGTTCTCTTTAGCCACCTTTTACTTATGTGAGGACAACAAACCTATCGACCTGGTCATTCTCCATTGCGTTGTCCTGCCTTTCTTTCCTTTTTCAACCAAGAGACAAGAGACTAGTTCCTCAGCTACTACTGTTTTTCCCCTTTTCAACCAAGATGCAGGTTCGATACCAAGTCTCTTCTATAGTTCTACTTTCCCCCCTTTTCTTTCCTTATTCAACCCAGACATGGATTAGTCTGCATGAAGTAGGGTTTCCATTAATACTGCAAATTAAGGTTTTCGTCTGCATGACCAGCAGAGCCTAGTAACTTGGGGAGATGGGGCAGTGTAAAAAACAACTGCATGCAGCGACGTGGGCAGATGGGGCAATAGCACAAGGGTATGGTTCGAAAAGAGGTAGCATACCAGAGGGTCGGCGGGAAGCGGCTTCTGTCGTCGTCCTCCTCCGCCGACACTACGGCAGCGAGCTTGGGGACGGAGGCCATCCGGTGCCGGTGCTAAGTCTGAGAAGATAGCCTTGTCGTCAGTACACGTCCACCTCTTCCCCGGCGGATGGGATAAGGCCGGATCTGTGGCCACCGGTGAGGAGGGAGAGAGAGTGGCCACCGCCGTCTTTTTTAGATCTGGGTAGCCCTACCAAGCAAGCGCTGAAGCTCCAGCCTATATACTACTACTCTATATTATACTTGGTAGAGTACCTCCGTCAAGGTTTTCTAAGTCCCGCGAGCTGGAGCAACAGGACCAATAAAAGGGGCAAATTAAGGTCTTCGATCTCACTCCCATGCATGCACTTTTCTCTCTCCTGAGTGCACCCAATGGATAGCGTGCATGTAACGTCCAGCCTAATAAATCGGGACGATGTGTAGTAATGCTTCAAAATTGAATGACATGCCATTAAAAAAATTAAGTCGAGAAATAATGCGGCCCGATCGCATTTTGCACGAAAAATGACAAACCATGTTTCATTGACGTGTTGTCCCATTCCAACATGTCAGTGAGAAGACAGCGAGTCCTTTGGTATAATTTCCGAACAGGCATCTATGTACGGCCGGGTCGCCACTTCCTATACTGTGGCAACCGTCCTCTCCCCACTCGCCTCTTCCTGTACCATGGCAACCTTCCACCGCCTCTTCCCCTTTCCCTCTCGATTTGGGAGTTGGAACTGCTATTGCACGCTCTTACTCCCTCAATTTGCCTTAACCCTTCCTTCTGCCATTGTTTGTCTTCTCGATGGAGGGAAGTAGCAGGACCCGACCCCGTTATTCTTGCCCCAATCTGACAAATGACGCGGTGGAGGAAATCATTGATCGGTGCGACATCATCACCGTGGCTAGCATGGCAGGTTCATTCAAGAACATTCTCGACTCAACAAATAAGATCATTACAAACAACCCAAGGGTTCAAGAGCGGTTTGATCTCCCCTGTCTTCTTCCCTATGACCCTGTTCTCTGGTCCGGGGATGACGGAAGGCTCGCCTTGTGCAAGTTGATGCCACTTGATAATGATCTGTGTGATGTTAAGATGCCATCGCTTCAGCATAAGGATTGGGCAGGCGCAAATGGAGATTGGGTTGTTTATATTGGGGACAACTGCGAGTGCGAGCTTGTGAATGTATACACTCGTCACCGGATTCCAATTTCAAAAATCTCAGACTGCCCTGAGGTTGAGCACACCGATACTCTACGTACATTCAAATACGATCATGGTGACTGTCATCTATAGAACATAGCAATTTATCGAGTTCCCACACACTCTTGGAGTTATAGGAACTATTGTGTTGTCGCTGTCTTTGACAAGCTTGTTGCCATCTTTACTCCTAGAGGGATTGGATGGACATTGCTTAAAAACCAGTTTCTGTACAAGAGTGAGTACTGTGATGCAATTCAATATGAGCATCTTGTGTTTGTTGTCACCACTTGTGGCACTGTTTTTGCATGGGATCGTTTTTGCTTCGGTACGTTTGTCTTCGACCTTAATTAGAATTGTTTCATTCACCATGCATGCGAGTTATCCCTTTACTAATTAACCTTCAAAAAAATTCAAGGTCCTGTCAACATTCCGCCACCGATACTTGGAAACTTTTATAACCAAGGGGGAGATGACGATAGTGATGATGATGATGGTGATGATCACGAGCATGAAGACGAGCAATACCTACCTACTAGATGGTACCTAGCTACTTATTTTGATGGATCACCTCTTCTTGTCTATATACAGGGCATTGCTAATGTTATAGAGGAAGCAGGTAGTAGTATTGTCTCGCATGGTCGTACTCTACGGACCTATGCCAACTTCCATTGTAGGCTATTCGGGATGGATACTAGTGTGCTAGCGCCACGAGCTTCCCCCTGGTTCAATATTGACAGTCTTGGAGAACACTCGATTTTCCTTGGACAAAACTATCCAATGATGGTGAAAGGCGATCCAGCGCCTGTTGGCACAACCTTGCCATTTATGAGAAGCAACTCTATCTATACCACCGACATTGCTGTTGTTGCTCACTACTCCAATACAAGTATTGCTCCTGATATTGGCCGCTTCAACCCAGATGGTGAGTCTTGCGTTGGTCTCAAGATTGACAATATCACCGGGCCCTGGTCAGAGACTCGCTTCTGGTTCAAAGCAAGCGTTTACAATGCCGAGGATTGGTTGACGTGAAGGTCGTTTTCATTTCTTGTACGTGTTGTGTGACAAAACTTTAGTATTTACAATGTATCCTCATTGTCGTTGTGCATTGTAGACTTGTTGTATGAAGTGTGAACGGTATATTTGCATATGCATGTGATAAACTTACTTAATTTATGAATAGATTTCGAGACACTTCTCAGAGTTTGTGCTGCGACATGGCAAAATACTTTTCACTGATAGTATGTGGGACCGAATGTGAGCAAACTGACGATTGGCGCACTCCGCGCGTCTACTGGCTGGTTGATTAAGAGAGGGAGAGGAGGGCCGAGCATGGACTCCAGGAAATTTGCCGACAGTGTGAGGTGGGCCATATGTTAATAAAGTAGGACTAGTACTAGTGGTACCAAACTCCTGGAGAAATAATGTGTTTTTCTTTTTGCAAGTTGGAGAGATAATGTGTTCGCTCTACGTAACCAGCACCTCGATATAGTGGGGTGGCATGGGCCAAAACAAGCATTCACGTCTAGGAGCATGGCACACGCCACCACCAAGAGTCCCATCTGACACCAAATTTCGTGGATTCCGTGCTACACCTAGCTCTTCTCTCTCCTCGTTTCTCTAACTTAACCATCGCGCGGTGGTGGGGGGGGGAGTTTCAGGTGACACAAAGCTGCCCATGCTCCCATGATACGGGCTTTTGAAAGCCCTTGGATTTGAGATCGAACGGTTGCATGCTGACCTCCTGCAAGTTTGCAAAAAAGCCCACTAGGATCTGATATTTACGCATAGGTCTAGAATCTCGGCATGCGACAGTTCGATCTCAGATCCAAGGGCTCTCAGAAGCCGGTATCATGGGAGCATGGACAAGTTGGTTTGCCGATAGTCGGTTTGCTGAACTACGGTCCCACTTGTTAGTCAAAATGCACGACAGCAAGCGTTCCCCCTTGAGCGGCGTGCCAGACCAACCGTGAGGGGGTATGACGCGAACCGTGTGCGGGTCCTTTTGAACAGGCAAGTTGTAACATTTGGTTCTTCTCCTTGGCGCGACCGATAGATACAAATATAACAATTTTCCCTCAAAAATTAGAAATAACGATTAAAAACGCTATCGCTAGGCCACCGCCGTCTTTTTTTAGATCTGGAGAGGGTCCCATTCCAACATGTCAGTGAGAAGACGACGAGTCCTTTTGTATAGTTTCCGAACGGACGTGTAGGCCGGGTTGCCTCGTCGTGTATCGTGGCAACCGTCCGCTCCCCACTCGCCTCTTCCTATACTGTGGCAACCGTCCACCGCCTCTTCCCTTTCTCTCTCGATGTGGCAGTTGGAACTGCTGTCGCACGGTCTTCCTCCCTCCATTTTCCTTAACTCTTCCTTCTGCCATTGTTCGTCTTCTCGATGGAGGGAAGTAGCAGGACCCGACCCTGTTATTCTTGCCCCAATCCGACAGATGATGCGGTGGAGGAAATCATTGATCGGTGCGACGTCATCACTGCGGCTAGCATGGCAGGTTCGTTCAAGAACATTCTCGACTCAACAAATAAGATCATTACAAACAACCCAAGGGTTCAAGAGCGGTTTGATCTCCCCTATCTTCTTTGCTATGACCCTGCTCGCTGGCACGGGAATGACAGAAGGCTCACCTTGTGCAAGTTGATGCCACTTGACAATAATGATCTGTGTGATGTTAAGATGCCATCGCTTCAGCATAAGGCCTGGGCAGGCGCAAATGGAGATTGGGTTGTTTATATTGGGGACAACTGCAAGTGGGAGCTTGTGAATGTGTACACTCGTCACCGGATTGCACTTCCAAAAATCTCAGACTGCCCTAAGGTTGAGCACACCGATACTCTACGTATGTTCAAATACGATCATCGTGACTGTCGTCTACAGAAGATAGCAATTTGTTGAGTTCCCAATCGCTCTTGGAGTTATGCGAACTATTATGTTGTCACTATCTTCGACAAGCTTGTTGCCGTCCTTATTTCTGTGCCTCAATGGATATTGCTTGAAAACCAGTTTATGGGCACGCATGTGTACTATGATGCAATTCAATGCGATCGTCTTGTGTTTGCAACCACCACTTCTGGCACTGTTTTTGCATGGGATCCTGATTGTTTCGGTACGTTGTTTGTCTTCCACCATAATTATAATTGTTTCATTCACCATGCATGACAGTTATCCCCGTACAAATTAACCTTTTTTTGCGGGGTCCCGTACTAATTAACCTTCTTGTGTTTCCAAGGTCATGTCAACATCCCCCACCGATACTTGGAAACTTTTATAGCCAAGGGGGAGATGACGATGGTGATGATCACGAGCATGAAGACGCGCAGTACCTACCTACTCAGTGGTGCCTAGCTACTTATTTTGATGGATCACCTCTTCTTGTCTGTATATAGGGCACTGATGATGTTACAGAGGAAGCAGGTGTTGTCTACCATGGTCGCAGTCGTCTCCGGACCCGTTCCAACATCCGTTGCAGGGTATTCGGAATGGATACTAGTGTGCTAGTGCCAGAACCTTCTCCCTGGTTCAATATTGATAGTCTTAGATAATACTCGCTTTTCCTTGGACTAAACTATCCAATTATGGTGAAAGGCGATCTGGCTGCTGTTGGCACAACGTTACCATTTATGAGAAGCAACTGTATCTATACCTCGCACATTGGTATAATTCCCTACGCTGGCTATCACAATTTCCATACTCCTAATATAGGCTGCTTCAGCCTGGATAGTGGGTCTTGCGCTGGTCTCGATGTTGACAATAGCTGGCCCTACCCAGAGGTTCACTTCTGGTTCAAAGCAAGTGTTTCCAACGCCGAGGATTGGTTGAACTGAAGTTCATTTCATTGCTTGTTATTTGTTATGTGATAAAAACTTTAGTATTTAGAATGTATCCTCGTTGTGGTTGTGCGTTGCTGACTTGTTGTATGTAATAAATGGCATATTTGCATACGCATGTTATAAACTTACTTAATTTATGATTGGTTTTCGAGTCACTTCTCAGAGTGGGTGCTGCGACGCGGCAAAATATTTTTGGGTATTTATCATTTATGCCACAAGTTGTGTCCCACTACTCATTTTTGCCATTAGAAGTTACGACTGCTCAAAAATGACATCGTTCCGTGAGATGCTTGCTCAAAAATGCCATTAGATATCTCAAAAATGCCATTGTTCCATTAGATGTTTGCTAAAAAAATGCCATTAGACGTCGTCATTTTCAGGTCAAACCCGTTGACCATGTTATATGGCAAAAATACCCCTAGATCCACATGTCAACTCTCTCTATCTCACAATGATAAGTGTGGGGCCCACTTGTCACTAAGCAAGCGAATAATTTTAGAGAAAAATAAGAACGCTGGTGGGATCAAGTGGGACCCACACTTTATTGTAGTGAGATAGAGGGAGAGCTGACATGTTGGTCCATAGGTATTTTGGTTATCATAACATGGCAAACGAAATTTAAGCTAACAACAATGGTGTCCAGTGGCATTTTTGAGCATGCGCCTAACGAAGCGATGGCATTTTTTAGCAGTTGAAATTCTTAGTGGCAAAAGTGAGTAGTGGGACATAACCAGTGGCATAAATGATAAAACCCAATATTTTTTACCGCCATACATAATTGCCAGTGCATTGCAACAGGTTATATATATATATATATATATATATATATATATATATATATATATATATATATATATATATATATATATATATATATATATATATTCTAGTATACCCGCCAAAAAAATGGACTACATGGATATTTTCCTTTGGAAACAAGGGGCGTGGCTATATGACAGTCGCCCGAATATTTTTTGTGGCCAGTCAATTTGGCTTGGGCCATTGGATGAAAAATGGACGGCGGGATCATCTTCCTAAACCTCCAGCCTGTCGCGTCACACCGCACACGGTGGGTCAGGCACGCCACTCACCCAGCGAATGTGCGTCGTCTTGCGTTTTCACTGACATGTGGGACCGAATGTGAGCAAACCGACGATGGGCACACTCCGCGCGTCTGCTTGCTGGCTGAGGAGAGAGAGAGGAGGACCGAGCACGGACTCCAGGAAATTTGGCGATAGTGTGAGGTGGGCCATATGTTAATAAAACTAGTACTGTTACAACTGGTACCGTACTACTCCAGGAGAGATACTACTAATGTGCTTGCTCTAGCCTCGCTCTATGTAACCAGCACCTCGATATAGTGGGGTGGCATGGGCCAGAACAAGCATTCACGTCCAGGAGTATGGCACACGCCACCACCATGAGTCCCATCTGACACTATATTTCTTGGAGTCCGTGCTACAGCTATCTCTTCTCCCTCCTCGTTTCTCTAACTCAGCCATCGCGCGGTGGGCGGGGTGGGGGTTTGCCGATAGTCGGTTTGCTCAACTGCGGTCCCACTTGTAAGTGAAAATGCAAGACATCGCGCATCCCCCCTTGAGTGTCATGCCGCACCATCCGTGTGGGGGTGCGACGCGAACACGGCAAGCTTTTCCTTTTGAACTTGTAAGTTGTAACATTTGGTTCTGCTCCTTGGCGCGACCGATAGATAGAAATAACAATTTTCCCTCAAAAAATAGAAATAACGATTAAAAACGCTAGCGCTGGGCTTTTCCCGCGCGATAAGCGGGGGAGTTTTGCCAATTTCGGCCATCATCGCTTTCCTTGCATGCGGTCCCACATGTAAGTGATATGCCTAGCCACTGTGCGTTGAGCGGAGGGCCGAAATGACCGTCTGGGGTGCGACGCGAACGGGATTGTACGTGTTCCAGTTTCTCGTTTTGAAGTTGTGAAGTGTAAAACTTATTATAAGCCATCATGCAAAAGGTGAGCAAGGGATCACACACGTCTTTATCAGCTGGAATGAGAATGCAATACAGTAAGAATCAAGGCCATGACGTTGCGATGCAATGGTGGTTACACGAGGCCAAATGAAACTTGCGAGCGACCCAACCAAACACGCCCATGGTGCTGGGTTGCTAGCTGCATGCCGCTTCTCCCATTTAGTAGTACTACTTCCCTCAGCATGCGAATTGAAGGAGGATAAACATCAATGGCCGTTCATCGGGAACCGCTACCCTCTACTTTATTTGCATTCAAGCCGTATTGGAAACCATACTCGTTTACTAGTCCCCCTTGTATTTTGTTTCATATTTTGGCCCTTAATCTACTACCTTCGTCCTGGTTTACTAGTCTCCAACGTATTTTGGGTCAAAGTTTGACCACTTATTATACTAGCAAAATGTGTATGCATGTCACCAAAAACTATAGCGTTGGATTCGTATCTGAATGTAGTTTCCAATAATATTATTTTTGCTGCGTATAACTTATATTTTATTAATTAAACTCGTGGTTAAAATATGATCCAGAATACGAGGGGGACTGGTAAACCAGGATGGCGGTAGTAACTAATAAAATTGTGTGACCAATATAATGTCATTGGAAAACATATTCAAATACGAATCCAACAAAAAAATTGTGTGACATGCTACTCAAATACTCCTACTACGTAATGTCATTGGAGTAGTAGGAGTAGTATGTTTGTCCATCGTTGACCCAAAATAAGATGAGACTAATAATCTAGATGTTGGTAGTTGTACTGGGGAAAATCTTGCAAAGTTTGGAGGCTTCTAGAGGGCAGGGGTGATCCTCCTTCACTAAAAAAAATAAGTACTACTCCTATAATCTAACCATCTGCCCTTCTCCATTTTCTTGCATGTGCACAAGTGGGACATTTGATTTGTTTATTGGGCGATAACACGTTAGATTGGAGTTAGCCTCCGTCCCCTAGGATAAGGATTTATTGCACGTAGAGCCAAGCTTTTGCACGTACTACTTGTGGGACGCAAGACCGATGAACCCTCCCTCCCTCCTGAGTCAATTATCAAAGTGGGTGGTGCCACGCGGCCAAATATTTTCTAGCGCAATAGAAAATTGACCGAGCATTGCAACGAGTTATATATATTCTCTAGTATGTATGTCAGCCCATAATTTACGGGTCAATATTAATATGCATACGGATCAATAAACGACATCCTCTCGCCCTAGTGCGCCGGGCCACCAACCGACGGGTGAGGAGCAGCGGCGTTGGTGGCGAGGTCAACGTGCTTCTAAACAATACCATCCAAGGTTGCTCTGCGGTCCAAGAAGGCCACCGTCCTATCGTCCTCCTCTGGCACGTAGTGGTCCTTGTGGACGATTTCCTCATAGTCGTGGGTGATTATGTCGATGGTGTCTTGCTGGGCGAGGCGCTGCACGACGAGCGCGACCTCGAGGTGGACATTCTCTGGCGTGACGGCGGGCAGTCGCAGGGCCACCAATGCGTTGAAGAGGTTGTCACCATAGAGGCCGGTGAGGGTGGCGGGCATCGCAGAGCCTGGGCGCGTGGGCTGGAGGCGTACGTCAAGGTCGTCCGCGAGCTTCTTGACGACGGTGAACTTGTCGAGGAAGCCGACGAGGGCCTTGTCGAACAAGGGGACGAAGCTGTCGTCCAACAGGTCTCTTGCCCTGGTGGCCTCAAGCACGACCTGGAGACGTTCCTCGGTGCTGGGCCGCAGGCCGGCGTCGTGGACCATCTGGCACAGCCGGCTCATGCTCGCGCTCATCGCCTCCATGGCTCTAGCTTCTGGTCAATTGATCTTGCGATTGGAGTGATCACTCTTGCCCTTGGTTAGGGTGCGTAGGTGCGTAAGATTTCATAGATGGATTGGACTGGTGGGGAGCCTTTATATGAGAACTGCAGACTACGTTTGCATTCACGTGTGCGTTGCCTATCTACTCCTCGCTCCTTAGTAGTACTCCCTCCGGTCCTTTTTTCTCTGCGCCTAAGGTCGAGCGCGCATACCAAGGGAAGACTCAGTCTATTTTTTCTGGACATAATTGCTCTTGCATTTGCAGAGTATCGCATGCCTACTGCTGCCTCAAATCCCGCTCCGCATGCACGCACTGCTCCCTGTCTCGCTGCATGCGCACATAGTTACGAGAAGATTGAGGTAAATTCTACGTGCAATTATGTTGGAAGCTGGTGCCAATAATGCGGGGCGAATGCGGTGCAATTACTAGTGTGGTTGATGAGATTTCATATTTGAGCCCTCAACCGAAAGGGAAAGTCTATAATATCATCAGAAACTACACTCAAATACGACCCGTCAAAAAAAAACTACACTCAAATACGAATTAAACAATACTCCATGTAGTATTATTTACGGAGGGAGCAGTATATTTTTTGTGACATGCATTACTATATATTTTTATTCAAATGCTAAATCCAAATGGAGGTGGTAGTACTACTAAATCCAGACGGAGGGAGTTGTAGTACTAGTACCAAAGTACTACCCGTTGGTCAAATTATTACGTGCTGCTCCTCACAGTGAAGTGACAAGACCCTGCGCCGGAGATGACACCAGAGTGCAGGCGGCGTGTTCGGGTTACCAAAGTCAGCCTCATCGTGTGTAGTCACTATCATCAAGGTTGTAGAGCTACCCTGCTTACAACAAGCCGTGTTCTAGATATTTTCCCGTGCGTTGCCACGAGTTAGAATAACATATTGTAATGGGTATATTGGTTACATCGTTGCAGCACCTATGCACGCGAACATAACCGTAACGTAGTACCACGTGCTGGATAGTCGTAATTTTACAAGGTTCAAACTGATATTACAAATGCTAGCAGTAATGCTGCACCTATGAAGAGGGAATTATTAGGAAGTTTACGTAAGAAGTTTCGTTACTTTAGGTGGATGCATCATTATCATACAAACTAAAATCCACCGCCCCTGACAAGTCCTAATCGGCAAATAAACTTGCGCGTCTCTTGTCACTTGATCTTTCAAAAATAAATTCAGCTTCTGCAGAGCCATTGTCATTCAGCTTTAGACACTTGCGGTGATCAGCACACCATTCATTGTTGCGCCAGAGAACACCAAACCTCATTACCTTGAGGACACTTGCCTTCAGAAACAAGAACCTGGCCAATTCAATCTCGAATGTGGTGCCTCCGTAGTCGATCAAATCAATTTCTGTAAGATGGAGATCAAGGCATTCGATGAGGTTGTTATATTGCAGCACATTTTTCACTTTTGGGTCTTTTTTTATCTGCAAAAGAAGAGAACATATTAGAGGAGCTGGATATATAAGATTGACGTGTCATCAAGAGCTACCAATATCATTCGCTCATACAATAGGGTCGGCTGTAAGGCTAGTGACAATTTTCACTCTCTCTCTCTTTCTCTTTCCTCTCATTTACTCATTTTACGTCCGTCTTGGTTTATAGGTGATCACGTGAGAAAAAATACTAAAAAACATTTCTTTCAGTATAGTGCCTAGATGCAGTTTTGAACACTACATTTGTCATTGTAACTTGGGAAAAATTATGAAAAAAATTGAGCTCTGTTGTGGTTCACATTTAATAGGAAAGGAGTTTCACCTCGATGAGTAGCTTCTCCATGCACGGAAAGCATCTAAGGAATCCAACAACTTGATCCAGATTGGGGCCGATAGATTTTATTGCCAAAATCTTCACATTGCGCGCAGACTGGGTCAAGCTTGTGGGAATCATTTTCTGGATGACAGTCGAACATACATCAAGAAAAAAAATTAAAATGCAAATTTCAAGAAGAAGAACGAGAAGAAGAAGAAGAGTGTTGTACCTGAACAGTTATGGATCCAATAACAAGTTTGGAGAATTTGGCAGACGAGTAGGCCAACGCTGTCAATTTCGGTGCGTCAATGACCTTGATTTTTGTTGGACCTTCTAGATTATATACAAGCAATCTCTCAAGGAAAGGCACATTCTCAATGACCATATCGTGAAACAGCTCAACTGATCTCTTCCCAAGTAATGTCCTGTTGCGGGCCAGCAAGACACATAAATCCATCGGAGATTCGTCGAGGCGATGTGGAGGCCAATGAACCCGTGGATCTGTTGAAGACAAAGGTATTCGAGCGATGTACAGCCGTGGAGCAGCCGCTCCATAGCCTCCTTCAAGATACCAATGTCGAAGAGGTTGAGATGCTTGAGTTGAGGGAGAAGAAGAGCGGGAGCGGCATCAATCTAGGGAAAATAGCAGGAGCTGAACCTGGTGCGGCGCAGCGTTCGTGCGTGGTGGAGCGCAGACAGCGGCAGAGAGCAACATCATCCACCTTGAAACCTGAGCTCCTCGAGCTGATCTAGGGCGGGGGATAAGAACCACTCATCGAACTTGGCTTGGACATTACAGTTGGTACTGAACATGCGGATGTCAAGGTGTCTGGCTGGCCCAGGGTGCGATGCAAGGATCTTAGAGACTGCGGCCATGCCTTTGCAATCCCCATCGCAAAGGCATCTATCGATGGTGAGGTTGAGGGGGACGCAGCGCCAGAGGGGGCGCCACCGCCGGGAAAGAAGGGTGGTCCGCACGCCAGATTTGGTGGGGAGGAGGGTGATGATGATGAGCAGCATGTCATCGGGGAGGCTGCTGATGAAGTCCAGGCTCGCCGGATGCGGTTTTGGCTCGAGCCACCTCCGCGTGTTGGCCGCCTCGTCCTCCATCTCAGCCGGCGGTGACGTCGGTGTACACATGTGCTGGTGTGTATTGTGTGCTGGGTGTGCGCGAGTGCGTCCTTGCGTGCATGTCGCGCAATAGTGTATGTGCGTTGTCGTGGTTTGTGTCCATGGTGGCATCTAAGAAGGTGTTAATCTAGTACTCCCTCCATTTCTTTTTAGTCCGCATATAAAATTTGGTCAAAGTCTAACTATGCAAAGTTTGACCAACTTTATATCAAAAGATATCAACATTTACAATACTAAAGCTATATGCTATGAAAATTAATTTCAAGATGCATCTAAATATATTGATTTCATACTGTGAATGTTGATATTCTCCTATAAAGTAGTCAAAGTTTACAAAGTTTGACTTTGACCAAATTTTATATGCAGACTAAAAAGAAACGGAGGGAGTACTACAGTACTATTTTGACGAGGAAGAAGTGTGCACTCAATTTAGTAGCGTGCGGGGTTCTACCACAAGTGGTTTCTAGTTTGTTTTTTCACCCCGTGGCAGATGCGCCTCTAGTTTATTTAATTTCACCCACTGCCACATGGGCCCGCGCACCCATAGAGAACATGAGTTTACAAGGCACCATGTAGACTGGTTGACCGGTCAACTAGACAATATACGGAGCTATACGCTGAGCCAGTGACCGTATAATCCCTCTGTAAAGAGAGATTGAGTGAGAGGGGAGGCCCGTGAGAGGTAGAGATAGAGAAAGAGATACTCCCTCTGTTCGATTATGTAGTGCCTATAAATTTTTGAAAAGTCATACTTTTGAAAGTTTGACCAAGTTTATAGAGAAAATTACTTATATCTACAATACCAAAGATACATGATATGAAACTACATCTTGTGATGAATCTAATGATGTATGTTTGTCCCTCTAGATGTAAATGTTTTTCTCCACATATACCTGGTCAAACTTTGTGAGGTTTGACTTTTCAATAAATGTATATATGCTATGGACCGGAGAGAGTACATGACTAGAGAGAGATCAAGTGTGTGTGAAGGAGAAAGAGTGAGTGTGCAAAAAGAGAGAGAGTGTGTGTGAAAGAGAAAGGGACAACACACGATAAAGTAGAGAGAAAGTGTGTGTGTGTCTTATGAAAACATATCACGCATGCAACTCCGAGAGAGAAAGCGAGGTGAGGAGATACATGGAGATATATTGTGTGGTTGTTTGCAACGGAGAGAGAGAGACCCCTAGCACGTGGCCAAGAGAGGTTTGGCAAACAAGGAAGAGACGAGGTCAAGAGAGACGTGTGGAGAAAATGGAGGCATGGGGAGGGAGAGAGGGTGTGTTTGTGATAGAGAGATCCCCTCGAGATCGTGTGGGGACTATATGCATGGGAGATCGAGAGACAAGGTGTGTGTGCGATAGAAAGATACCCCAAAAGAGATAGAGATATACCTAGCTAGGGAGGGAAGGAGACAATGTGTGTGTTTGTGATGGAGAGTGAGAGATGGTCATACCTAGGGGGAAGTGCATGTGCGTGTGATGGAGTGAGATATAATCGTACTTAGGGGGGCGTGTGCGTGCGTGTGAGATAGAGAGAGAACGAGGGAGAGAGAGTGTTAGATGGGTCTATCTAGTGCGAGCGAGATATGTGTATGTGTGACCTAGGGAAATAGAAAGTTTGAAAAAGAGAGAGAAGAGCCCCGAGACAGCGGAGTGGTGCATGAGAGAGTTGAGAGAGAGAAAGAGATACTCCCTCCGTTCAATAATGCAGTGCCTATAAATTTTTTAAAACTCAAACTTTGGAAACTTTGACCAAGTTTACAGAGAAAATTATGTATATCTACAATACCAAAGATGTATATATAATATGAAACTACATCCTGTGATGAATCTAATGATATATGTTTGCCGTTCTAGATGTAAATGTTTTTCTCCACATACCTGGCCAAACTTTGTGAGGTTTGACTTTTCAAAAAATCTATATGCTATGGACCGGAGAAAGTACCTAAGTAGAGAGAGATCAAGTGTGTGTGAAGGAGAAAGAGTGAGTGTGCAAAAAGAGTGTGTGTGAAAGAGAAAGGGACAACACACGATAAAATAGAGAGAAAGTGTGTGTGTCTTATGCAAACATATCACGCATGCATCTCCGAGAGAGAAAGCGAGGTGAGGATATACACGCAAATAGTGTGTGGTTGTTTGCAACGGAGAGAAAGACCCCTACAGCACGTGTCCAAGAGTGGTCTGGCAAACAAGGGACAGAGGTCGAGAGGGACATATGGAGAAAATGGAGGCATGGGGACGGAGATAGGGTGTGTTTGTGATAGAGAGATCCCCTCGCGATCGTGAGGGGACTATATGGGTGGGAGATCGAGAGAAAAAGGTGTGTGTGCGATAGAAAGATGCCCCGAGAGAGATCGAGATAGTCCTAGGGAGCGAAAGAGACAATGCGTGTGTTTCTGATGGAGAGTGTGAGAGATAGTCATACCTAGGGGGAGTGCGTCTGCCTATGATGGAGAGAGAGATACTCGTACTTAGCTAGGGGGGAGATTTTGTGTGTGTGTGTGTGTGTGTGTGTGTGTGTGTGTGTGCGCGCGCGCATGTGAGACAGAGAGAGAACGAGGAAGAGAGAGTGTTAGATGGGTCTATCTAGTACGAGTGAGATATGTGTATGTGTGACCTAGGGAGATAGAATATTTGAGAGAGAAAGAAGAGCCGGTAGACGACGGAGTGGTGCGTGAGAGAGTTATGGACAACGAGCGAGAGAATTTGTGTGTGTACAATGAGTACACCCTAGCTATTTAGCCTAGACCAGAGAGTCATCAATTGTGTACGAGGGAGACCAATACATAGAGTGTGCATGCGAACTAGAAAGGCCTAGAGATAGAGAGAGAGAGAGAGAGAGAGAGAGAGAGAGAGGGAGGGAGGGAGGGAGGGAGGGAGAGAGAGACCGATAAGGATTGTGTTTGTGTGCGCGCGATAGAAACAAAGAGTGTCGGCTAGAGAGAGAACGGGAGTGCGGGAGAGGGGAGAGGTCACGTTTTTGCATCGAAGATTGATATAAACCATGATTCAGTATAAAATTGTATTCAAATGTTTGAATTGGAGAACATGGTGTTTGCAATTCACACATGAACGGAGATATGCGCATCAAACAAGTTCATTAATTTGACTTTGAGCATGTTCATGCAGTACTATAATACAACATGCTATTCAATTGATGTGTTCAATTTTGGAAGTAGTCCACAATTTTGACCGGGTCAAAGAGCTATTTCATTGAATTGAGATATTTCATTTCTTGTTTGATTCCCATTTTTAAGTGGGTCAACTATTTGTCAAATTAATCGGTAGCAACGAGCATGTAAAAACACATTAGTCCTGAGCATCATCTCACCATCTAAAAAAGAAGTGGCAAGATGTGACACTATAGAACTAATATTTCTAAATATGATTCGGATCGACTTGGTACGGTAGACGTGGATGCTTGTTCTCCCAAAATTTGAACAAACCGCTAAAACACCCTCTGCTCGGTGGAATTCCCTTGAGCAAATAAACGGGAGCTGTGAAATTACCAGCCTATCTGGGACCCGCATCAATTGGCCCATTGTATACCTACGGTGGGTTTGTAACTTCATCGAAGCACGCCCTCTCATCGGACGAAATGACAGACGCCGAATAATTCATAAACCATGGGCGGCAAAACACCCTCTCCTCGGCCGAAATCGCAGGCGCCGAATAATTCATAAACCATGGGTGGCAAAACACCCTCTCCTCGGCCGAAATCGCTCGCGCCCACTATTAAAAGCACGCCCTCCTCGCCCGAAATCGCTGGCGCCCACTATTTGGGAGAAGCAAAGTTACCCTACTATCCCCGACCCTCAAGACTCAGACCCAAGCCCACAAGCCAAAAGACAGGGGTAGATTTGTAACTTCCCCCACATTTCAAACAAATGCGTCCGTAAGACATGGCCCCCTCCCAATTCCCCATTCATACACCGTGGGCGCCAAATCACCTTCTCCCCTGCCGCGAAACCTCAGCCCCTCCTCCATGCCCCCCCCCCACCACACCAGATTCACCGCCGCCCTCCTCCCCAATGCCGGAGCTATAGTCCGTTTGCTGCCGGGCACTGGGCCGTGTGCCTCTTACTCCGTGCTGCCAGAGTTGCCTCGACGACGACCGCGTGAACCGTGCAGGAGCCGATTCAACCGCGCTGTCGTGCATGGTGCCGGAGCAGCTCGTACTTCGGACGCGTCCAGCGCACCGGCTGTAACACCCCGATTTTTGGCCCTTTCTTTTCTTTTGGTTTTCTTCGAATTTTTATTTGGACTTCCTTTGCTGTGAGCCTGTGGCTCTGTGGTCTTGAAACCTGGAGAGAACATCTCTTCTTCCTCTCCCAAGTGGCTTGTCACTCTCAACTCTTTCTCAAGACCATGTCATTTCCATCTTAGCCCAACCCTAATTTTTATTTCTTGGGAATATCCCTTTTTCTATTAAAGGAATAACCTTGTTTGCCCTAGGTTGTGAAGCAACCTATATTTTTGCCATTCCCAAAATTCCCACAAAATTCTCATAAATTCTTTGGGTCATATCTTCCACTAATATGTCAAAACCCATCCTTGCCTAGTTCAAAAATAATTCAGCAATATTCAGTTCCTATTTTGTCCAGTATGGCACTTTGTGAAGGAAGTGCTATTTATATTTTCTTGATTGCCCTCAAACTTTTTGAGCACTCTTTCATATCCAAATAATTGTCACATGCCAAAAATTCAGCTTCATTTGCCTAGTAAATCTTCCTCAGCAAATTTCCAAAGTTTCTGACCAGAGAGAAGCTTTGTGAAGGAAGTACTAGCTAGGCTTATCCAAATGAGTTGAAATTTTAGTAGATCATCCATATGATCAAATAATTACTCTCCACCAAATTTCATCTCCATCCAACAATCTATGTGAGCACACCTTCAAATATTTGTTTCTGTTCATAATTTCAGTTTGTGAAGCAACTATATTTTATATTCCTTCAAAAATTCTGAAAATAATCCAGCACCCAAAAATCACTATATCCAATGAGCATGCCAAAATTCACATCATTTTGCCAAGCCATTTTCTCCACAAAATTCCCCCAAGTTTCTGTCCAGTGTGGATCATTGTGAAGGAAGTACCATTTTTATTTATCCAAATGGTATCAAATTTTTATAGTGCCTTCATATGATCAAATCTTCATCCTCCACCAGATTTCAGCTCAATCCAATCACCCAAGTGAGTGCCAGTTCATGATCTAGTTTCTGGACCAGTTTTTGCAGTTGTGAAGCAACTATGTTAAATCCTGGTCCAAATCCTTTCATATTTCACAGGATTATACTCCTGCCTACCCTAAACCCCTGTGACATCCTAGTTATCCCTTATTCCTTTTATTTTGACCACAACTTCATGATCAAGTTGCCTACAGCAAACTTCTGTTGATGCTACCCATCAGCACAGAGGTGCTTTAGCTTAACCAAGACCATAGTGCTTCTCTAGCAAGTAGGGTCCACACGCTAGACATCCTGTTGCTGGCCAGAACACACCTCGTGCGCCTGTGCACGCGGTCACCATGCGGCCTGGTGTGCCAAAAGCGTGCTCTAGACGTCGGGGCCCTCGGCCGCCGCCCAAACCACGAGCTCCCACCACCACACCATGTCTACAGCGCTGCTCGAGCTCTCCTCCATCCACGCAACCCCTCTGGACCACTCTCCCCTCCTCTTTCCTCTCCGACGCGCCACACCGCACCGCGTGCCCGTGGCCGTCGTCACCTTGCCCCTGTCCTCTTCCTCCTCGCGGCATCTCTGGCACTCCACTACCTCTCTCTCGTCGCCATCAATCCCTCCGTGTGTGCACACGCGTACGCGGTCGCGTCAGAGCGGCGCCCACCCGTCCGCGGCGGCATCCGGGCACGGCATCTTTGCCGCGGCTATATAAGCCATGCCCGAGGTCTCCCGAGCTCACCATCCTCCTCCCCACTCTCGTCTAGCCCTCTTCGACCTATGCAATGAGCTCCGGAGACCCTCCTCGCTCCGCATTGCCGCCATGGCCGCCGCTGTCCTCTGCTCGAATTCGAGCTCCACGGCGTCTCCCCTTCCACCTAGCTCTCCCACAGAGTCCCTTCCTTCCACCCAAGCCTCCCCACACCCCATCTCTCCCTCCCGGGCGGTGTGCAGCGCACACCGGCGACGGCCGACGCCATGCTCCGCCATGGCCGATGTCCTGCTCGCCCTAGCGCTCCCCGAAGGCCGTGCGGAAGCCCACCCGAAGCGCGGCGCCACCCCGATCTCTCTGGTGGCCGGAGCACCGTGGGGGATGGCCGGAGTCGCCGGCGCGAGGCCCGGCCAGGCTCATGTGCCCCTCCCCGTCGGGAGGTTGAAGACGGCGAGGAGAGAGAAAGGGAGTTGCGATGGGCCCCGCCTATATGCCTCTCATGCGTTGACCCCACGGGCCCGCTGACGTGGCAAGTAGAAGCGTATTCGGGAAAATACGTTTTCCCTTGGAGAAAGCGTATTTTTCTTTTGCTTTGGCAGAGAATACGTTTTCCGTATGCTGAAAGCGTATTTTCTAAAGTGCGTTTTCTGTTTTTCAGCCATCGGCTGAAACGGTTATATTGCGGACGTTCACCCGTTAGCAGCAGAAATGGACAGATTTTATTTGTTTTTCTGCCTAACGAACGAACGGCCGTATCTCCGCAACCGTGACTCTGAATCAGGTGATTTAAAAGCTCACGTTCTCTACTCGTCAAGCCCGTTTAGTTGGTATCATTTTCATGAGGTTGTCACACTGTGAAAATGACCATTTTGCCCTTGCCCCCTAATCAGCTCCGCCGAGAGGGAAACTTTTTCGGCGATTCTTTCCGCGAGTTGATCGCACCTCTCCCCGGTGAATCCATCAACCCCAGGCAAGCCACAATAGCCACTTGCATGATGACATTGCAGTAGCCATGGTTTCCACTTGAATATTTGAATAATCGTTTGCTCATTTAATTATTTTTGTGAATGCAATATACTTGGGAATCCATGCTCGTGTTTATGCCATGTTCAACTGCATCTAGTAAGTTAAATGATTATTTGCTAGTATTATTATTCTCATGTTAATTCTTTTATTAATTTTCTATGCTAGCAATAAGGATATGCTCACATGAATAGTTATGGTTTGTTATGCAAATACTTGTGAGATTCATGTTCATCTCCATGTCATGCTCGTTTGCACCTGATAGACTAAATGATTTATTGTTGTTGATGTTATGATAAATGGTTATATTGCCCATCCATGTTTATATTGATATCATGCTCATATGCATTTTCATATTATTTTACTGTGACTCAGCTCATCATCATTCAAGTTAAACCTGACGATAATTGAACTTGAACAAATCTGTTGGCTGAGTCATAGTGCCATCGAATCGAGCTGACCAGTGCAGCCACACTTGCCTTATGGGGGGCCCTATTTCGGTCTATTGTCATGCCTCTCACCGGTGCCTCCAACTAGGGAAGGTTATGTGCGTGCGCTACCCTGATCAGGTAGGCGGCCATAAGCCTTGTGTGCCCGAGTTGTATGGATATCTGATGTCCCCGTTTGGGACGGCTTGTTTTGTTTTGGCCACGATGGTGGCAGCCACGAAGGTGGCGGATGTCACGAGTTGACATCGGGGCCACCCAGGACAAAGTCCAAATGGGAGTTTGTCGGAGTGGCCGGGGGAGTGTCATGCAATAGATTGGTTTTGTCGGAATGTCATTGGTCCACCCGAATGGGAGCACGAGGCCATGAATTCCGTGTTGTGGGTGCAGTGTACTAACCTCTACAGAGTGTATAATCTATCGATACCAGCGTCCTCGGTCATGGACACAGTTCATAGTAGGTCACACTATGGGTCAACAGTAATATTAACCTGAATAATAACAACCCCGGTTCGATGAGAAAAGAAGTTGGTTGATCTTTATGTGGTCACGAGATGATCACGATGGTATTCTTGATGATGGTCGATCATGAGGTGATCGTGTGATGATCACGACGGTAAGAAAGGTTGATACTTATGGTGGTTACGAGATAACCTTCGAGCAGAGTACATGGCTCCATGAGACCTTAAACGTCGACCCCTTGCATGCTAGTGCTAGTATCATCATGTTCATATCATGAGTGACATGTACATGCCATGCTCACTCTCATGTTGATTCTAGTGGTATCATGTTCATCAATGGTAATTAACCTGTAAATGACATGCTGTTGTTTGTCTTGATTGCTTTGGTTGCTGTGAGCTTGCGAGTACATTCAAAGTACTCACCTGGCGTGTCATGCCAGATTGCAGGTGATGTCGTGATTGATTGTTTGTCAAGGATCCCGAGGTTGCGCTCTAGGATGCGTCCCAGCCAGAGTCCCTGCGGAGTGGAGTCCATCACCGTTGTCGCTGTTCCGCTGCTAGAATTTATTCCGCTTCGAGATGTTCCGCTGCTAGCATAGAACTATCTTAGCAGGCGAAGGGTCGCCATGCCAATGTAATCCTTTGTAATATCAGACCCTTGCACTCGTATCATTTGAAATAAATAGCTGATTTGTTCTATGCTAAGCAGTGTCATATTCCAAAAGACTTGATCTCTGGGCTAGAATACGGGGTGTTCCGGTCTCTCTGAGCCGGGGTGCCATAGCGCTTGGTATCAGAGCTAGGTTTGGCTGTAGGACGCCCTAGTCCGCGCGAGCGTTAGAAACCGTTAGTATAGAGTCTAGCCGGTTTGCTACATTTGGTTGCTGCATTTGTTTGTCGCATAGCATGCATATAGACTCACTATCTTGTCGCTAACGATCTTATCTTGTGAGTGTAGGTGGCATCGGTTTCGATCCACTACCTGCACCCTCCTATTTTGCATACTTGCTTGGTGTCATCTCTGTCCCAGCGGAGTGAGGCCGAGGTACCTAGTGGTGTCGATCACTTGCAGGATTGATACACAGGTATCGCACCAATATATTCTCTTCAACCACACCTATCGTTTCGGTGGTAGACATGTTTCTACCCCGGAGCTAGCCATTCAACCCGCCGCTTTGGCAACCCTTACTGGGCTTTGTTACCAGAAAAAGGGCAATGTCAGCAAACCCTGCTTTCCACTGCTGATCTACCCTATCACCCATTCCTTGGACGAGTACGGTTCCCTTCCGTACACTTGATGATGTGGCCGTGACATCCGTGTCTCGCTACAAGATCACCGAGTCTGTCCTCACCTCTAAGACCATCCAGATGCAACCGGTGCTGAGCCAGCGCTTGGTGTAGCTCTGTTCACACCAACCTCTCCACACGTTGATCCACTTTCGTGCACACCGCCGCAGCATATTAGATCGTAGTACCGGAGTTTCCGCGAGATTTGTGTGCTTAAGTAGACATGCATATTGTTGTGGATAGCAGTACAGTGTGATGTTGCTTGTATGTAATCTTAATGCTGTGTGTGCTTTTGTTTGAGTCATTTCTTTTGCTTCTTTCTTTGGGCCCTCGGTGTTACCTTATTTCCCCTTATGAAAGTTGCTCATCAACCGACACCGGACTCGAAGAATCAGTGAGGATTTCAAATATTTGGAAGTTCGGCAAAACATTATGGAATTCTCAGCCGACTGCATTGTATTGGGAATATCTGATCTGAATGCAAATGATATCCTAGACTGGCTATCAGCATCAAGTTTACATCAGTGTGCAACCATCACAATCACAATGAACCAGCTGGAGGACAATTTGTGTGCAAGACAACAGTACATTTCCAGTCAAAGGAATATCAAGGGTATATATATATGGCATTCAGTCTGCATATCACGGAGAGAAGCTTCTGGTATAAGCAACCCAACCTTCCTCTGCACGCCACCAGGGAAGCTTACGACGCAAGGTTCCATAGTCTTCCTCGGTACGATATGTGGATAGCTTCCAGTATAAGATACTCAGTCTTCTTCGGTAAGCCACCGCAGGAAGCTTACAGCATAAGTCACCAAATCTTCCTCGGTAAGCAACCAGAGGAAAAGCTTCTGAAATACGATACCCAGTCTTCTTCAGCACGCTATCCCGGCAAAAGGTTCGAGTGCAAGATATCCAGTCTTCCTTAGCACGATACTCTCAGATAGCTTCCAACACAAGCTATCCAGTCTTCGTCAGTACGGCACCACAAACAGTCATCGCCAGCAGTACAAGATACTACACAATGAGTTGGCAGCATATGGCAGTGCATCTCAAGAATCAGGTCCGCAACAGGTTGGTCAGAAACACGAGCTAGTCAGGACACAATTATCTGCCTTGGGAATCAAATGCTCACAAACACATGCTTCCAGATATATTGTGAACATGTGGCCAAGGTCATGCAAGTCACTCGTACGATGATGCAAGCACGTGGTTATCAAGGCCAGCTTCCTCACGCCCGACAAGGTGATATCGTTAACCCTTGTCACCGCCATGTATGATTGACCACAACAGTGAGCTCTATATACAAGTAACTGTGAACCTGGTATATGATCTTGATGAACCCTTGCTTACCTCTTCCTGGTAACGGCACCATGCCTGGGTTCTGATCTGCTTTCGGCCGTCCAGGGTGGATGTCGCCTTTATATTTCTTTTTTCAACAACTGGCCCGTGCTCTGAGCTACTTTTCAGCCGTCTCGGGCAGCTGTTGAGTTTTTTTTGTAGCAGTGACCCTATGCTCTGAGTTGTTCTTCAGCCGTCTTAGGGAACTGCTACATTCTTCTTATCAACACTGCCTCATGCTCTGAGCCGCTTTTCAGCTGTCGTGAGCCATGGTTGAGTTATTTCAGTAATGTCCCAGATCTAAGTTGTAAGGACCGTTCTGGTGGCTACTGATTTATTTGCCGATTTCATGCAAAGGTTTGGATGATCATTTCCCTACAGTTAAAGCTCGGGAGATGATAAACTTGCCAGTTAAGCGTTGTTGCACGGCCATAGGATAAGGATAAGGTATGCTTGCTGGAATATTGCACCGGACAACACCTATGGTCAGATGAAGGATTACGGGTATATAAGGCCAAGTTCTTTCGGCAACAGTTTCAGAAAAAGAAAACAATAATGACGGAGCAAGACCGGCAATACAGGTGTGATAATCGTTGCCCGAACAACACGGTACGGATACCCAAGACAGTATGATTCCGTATCGATCACCAGGGATATACACCCAAGAGGCTTATGATTCCCAGCATGGTTTTGAACCCGGGGAACATGCATCTAGTAACCTGATGCAATAATTAAAAGATTAGTGTCCACCAAGAAAAATTGCTCATAACTCCATTGAATACTATTGGTGCTGGATAGAAGAGTGTCACGTCAATTGAAAATCACTCTCAGACTTATGGAAATTTCAGTCATGATAATATCAGATAAGTCAGCAGACCTAAAAGAATTGAAGCCGGAGTAAGGATGAATCTACGAAGGAAGACCTGTCAGAATATCAGATATGGTGAAGCAAACCACCCCAGAGCAAGGTAGTCAGATCATATGAAATTCAGTGGGAATATCATATAAAGGAAAAGGATACCCGAGTTGGAAACGGTTTCCTTAAGTCAGAATATTCATCCTTGTTCCCTGAGCAACCAAATCTCGAGGATGAGATTTTCGTAAGGGGGGTAGGTTGGTAACACCCCGATTTTTGGCCCTTTCTTTTTCTTTTGGTTTTCTTCGAATTTTTATTTGGAGTTCCTTTGTTGTGGCTCTGTGGTCTTGAAACCTGGAGAGAACATCTCTTCTTCCTCTCCCAAGTGGCTTGTCACTCTCAACTCTTTCTCAAGACCATGTAATTTCCATCTTAGCCCAACCCTAATTTTTATTTCTTGGGAATATCCCTTTTTCTATTAAAGGAATAACCCTGTTTGCCCTAGGTTCTGAAGCAACCTATATTTCTGCCATTCCCAAAATTCCCACAAAATTCTCATAAATTCCCACAAAATTCTCATAAATTCTTTGGGTCATATCTTCCACTAATATGTCAAAACCCATCCTTGTCTAGTTCAAAAATAATTCAGGAATATTCAGTTCCTATTCTGTCCAGTATGGCACTTGGTGAAGGAAGTGCTATTTATATTTTATTGATTGCCCTCAAACTTTTTGAGAACTCTTTCATATCCAAATAATTGTCACATGCCAAAAATTCAGCTTCATTTGCCTAGTAAATTTTCCTCAGCAAATTTCCAAAGTTTCTGACCAGAGAGAAGCTTTGTGAAGGAAGAACTAGCTAGGCTTATCCAAATGAGTTGAAATTTTGGTAGATCATCCATATGATCAAATCATTACTCTCCACCAAATTTCATCTCCATCCAACAATCCATGTGAGCACACCTTCAAATCTTTGTTTTTGGTCATAATTTCAGTTTGTGAAGCCACTATATTTTATATTCCTTCAAAAATTCTGAAATTAATCCAGGACCCAAAAATCATTATATCCATTGAGCATGCCAAAATTCACATCATTTTGCCAAGCCATTTGCCCCACAAAATTCCCCCAAGTTTCTGTCCAGTGTGAATCATTGTGAAGGAAGTACCATTTTTATTTATCCAAATGGTATGAAATTTTTATAGTGCCTTCATATGATCAAATCATCATCCTCCACCAAATTTCAGCTCAATACAATCACCCAAGTGAGTGCCACTTCAGGATCTATTTTCTGGACCAGTTTTTGCAGTTGTGAAGCAACTATGTTAAATCCTGGTCCAAATCCTTTCATATTTCACAGGATTGTAGTCCTTCCTACCCTAAACCCCTGTGACATCCTGGTTATCCCTTATTCCTTTTATTTTGACAACAACTTCATGATCAAGTTGGCTACAGCAAACTTCTGTTGATGCTACCCATCAGCAGAGAGGTGCTTTAGCTTAACAAATACCATAGTACTTCTCTAGCAAGTAGGGTCCACACGCTAGACATCCTGTTGCTGGCCAGAACACACCGCATGAGCCTGTGCACGCGGTGACCACGCGGCCTGGCGTGCCAAAAGCGTGCTCTGGACGTCGGGGCCCTCGGCCGTCGCCCAAATCACGAGCTCCCACCACCACACCATGTCCACAGCGCTGCTCGAGCTCTCCTCCATCCACGCAACCCCTCTGGACCACTCTTCCCTCCTCTTTCCTCTCTGGCGCAGCACACCGCACCGCGTGCCCGTGGCCGTCATCACCTTGCCCATGTCCGCTTCCTCCCCGCAGCATCTCTGGCACGCCACTACCTCTCTCTCGTTGCCATCAATTCGTCCGTGTGTGCGCACGCGTACGCGGTCGCGTCAGAGCGGCGCCCACCCGTCCGCGGCGGCGTCCGGGCACGGCATCTTTGCCGCGGCTATATAAGCCATGCCCGAGGTCTCCCGAGCTCACCATCCTCCTCCCCACTCTCCTCCAGCCCTCCCCGACCTCTGCAACGAGCTCCGGAGCCTCTCCTCGCTCCGCATTGCCGCCATGGCCGCCGCTGTCCTCTGCTCAAATTCGAGCTCCACGGCGTCTCCCCCTCCACCTAGCTCTCCCACAGAGTCCCTTCCTTCCACCTCAAGCCTCCCCGCACCCCATCTCTCCCTCCCGCGCGGAGTGCAGCGCACACCGGCAATGGCCGACGCCATGCTCCGCCATGGCCGATGCCCTGCTCGCCCTAGCACTCCCCGGAGGCCGTGCGGAAGCCCACCCGAAGCGCGGCGCCGCCCCGATCTCTCCGATGGCCGGAGTACCGCGGGGGATGGCCGGAGTCGCCGGCGCGAGGCCCGGCCAGGCTCCTGTGCCCCTCCCCGTCGACAGGTTGAAGACGGCGAGGAGAGAGAAAGGGAGTTGCGGTGGGCCCCGCCTGTAAGCCTCTCATGCATTGACCCCACGGGCCCGCTGACGTGACAAGTAGAAGTGTATTCGGGATAATACGTTTTCCCTTGGAGAAAGCGTATTTTTCTTTTGCTTTGGCAGAGAATACGTTTTCCGTATGCTGAAAGCGTATTTTAGAAAGTGCGCTTTCTGTTTTTCAGCCGTCGGCTGAAACGGTTATACTGCGGACGTTCACCCATTAGCAGCAGAAATGGACAGATTTTATTTGTTTTTCTGCCTAATGAACGAACGGCCGTATCTCCGCAACCGTGACTCTGAATCAAGTGATTCAAAAGCCCACGTTTTCTACTCGTCGAGCCCGTTCTGTTGGTATCATTTTCATGAGGTTGTCACACTGTGAAAATGACCATTTTGCCCTTGCCCCCTAATCAGCTCCGCCGAGAGGGAAACTTTTCCGGCGATTCTTTCCGCGAGTTCATCGCACCTCTCCCCGGTGAATCCATCAACCCCAGGCAAGCCACAACAGCCACTTGCATGATGAAATTGCAGTAGCCATGGTTTCCACTTGAATATTTGAATAATCGTTTGCTCATTTAATTATTTTTGTGAATGCTATATACTTGGGAATCCATGCTCGTGTTTATGCCATGTTCAACTGCATCTAGTAAGTTAAATGATTATTTGCTAGTATTATTATTCTCATGTTAATTCTTGTATTAATTTTCTATGCTAGCAATAAGGATATGCTCACATGAATAGTTATGGTTTGTTATGCAAATAATTGTGAGATTCATGTTCATCTCCATGTCATGCTCGTTTGCACTTGATAGACTAAATGATTTATTGTTGTTGATGTTATGATAAATGGTTATATTGCCCATCCATGTTTATATTGATATCATACTCATATGCATTGTCATATTATTTTACTGTGACTCAGCTCATCACCATTCAAGTTAAACCTGACGATAATTGAACCTGAACAAATTTGTTGGCTGAGTCATAGTGCCATCGAATCGAGCTGACCAGTGCCCGAGTTGTATGGATATCCGATGTCCCCATTTGGGATGGCTTGGTTTGTTTTGGCCATGATGGTGGCAGCCACGAAGGTGGCGGATGTCACGAGTTGACATCGGGGCCACCCAGGACATAGCCCAAAGGGGAGTTTGTCGGAGTGGCCGGGAGAGTGTCATGCAATAGATTAGTTTTGTCAGAATGTCATTGGTCCACCCGAATGGGAGCACGAGGCCATGAATTCCGTGGTGTGGGTATAGTGTACTAACCTCTGCAGAGTGTATAATCTATCGATAGCCGCATCCTCGGTCATGGACACAGTTATTTTTGTTCTTTTGTTCTTGAGGACATGGGAGAAGTCTTGTCATAAGTAATCATGTGAATTTGGTATTCGTTCGATATTTTGATGATATGTATGTTGTTGATTCTCTTAGTGGTGTCATGTGAACGTCGACTACATGACACTTCACCATCTTTGGGCCTAAGGGAATGCATTGTGGAGTAGTAATTAGATGATGGGTTGCTAGAGTGACAGAAGCTTAAACCCTAGTTTATGCGCTATTCTGCAAGGGGCTGATTTGGATCCATATGTTTAATGCTATGGTTAGAGTTATCTTAATTCTTCTTTCGTAGTTGCGGATGCTTGAGAGAGGGGGTAATCATAAGTGGGAGGCTTGTTCAAGTAAGAACAGCACCCAAGCACCGGTCCACCCACATATCAAATTATCAAAGTAGCGAACGTGAATCAAACCAACATGATGAAAGTGACTAGATGAAATTCCCATGTGTCCTCGAGAACGCTTTACTTATTATAAGAGATCGTTTCGGCTTGTCCTTTGCTATAAAAAGGATTGGGCTACCTTGCTGCACTCTTTGTTACTTTTGCTACTTGTCACTTGTTACAAATTATGCTATCAAACTACTCGTTACCGATAATTTCAGTGCTTGCAGAAAATATCTTGCTGAAAACCGCTTGTCATTTCCTTCTGCTCCTCGTTGGGTTCGACACTCTTACTTATCGAAAGGACTACGATTGATACCCTATACTTGTGGGTCATCAGTGTGCAGCATTTATGGCTTCGTTCTTCATCTAAGCATGGAAAATAGATTATCACTTGTCACTATACATTCATGTTGATCTCTTAGTCTTACTTCAGATAAGAGACTTGTGCAGGAGTTAACGTTGTTCCATAGTTATCGTCCCTCAGCCAAAGCTATCCCAGAGGCTGGTGATTATACCCATTCTAGTATTACCTATGTTGTTGTTCTGTAGTACTTCTGTGTGCCATTTAGTTAATCTCGAGTACAAACAGTATATATTTTGTAGCTATCATGTGTGCTCTCTCTTTAGTCTTTGAGGTATCATCCTGTTGCTGCTATTTAAGTGGACTCCTACTATTTATGTCATCTCCTACAAGCACTCATTACATAATCTCACTACTAGTTGTTTTCCATGCATGTCAGATATTATTGCACACAGTGAAATTGAAAATTAGAACAAATCCACTAAAAGAAACTCGCGGAGCAATGCAACGGCCAACATACTCGACCTCAATGATATTCAATATGATGGAACAGTTAAATGTAGTTCTTCAGAAGAGTTGCAGAGAGATAATGATTCCTATTCACCCCAGAAGGTCTTTGCTCCAACTTGACCCGTGATATGGGTAGCATCATGCATATAATGTCTTGCAATGCGTCTACTCTGTTGCAATGCCATGTGCTTAGCCCACAGATCATACATGTGAATATGGCATGCCTTCCAGTTTGTCTGTACCTATTCCATTCATGATAACATCTTTTCAAATTCAAGTAATGTCATTCTACTCTGCTGCAATGCCATCTGCTTAGTTTGGACAACATCCTTCTGAATATCTCATGCATTGTTGTTCGTCGGTATGTACTCCATCCGTCTACCATACCATAGTTTTTAACGTTCAAGTGATGTTCTACTGTTCTGTTGCAATCTAATCTTAGTTTGCCCATCAGACATGTGAATATGCTGCCTTGTTGTTTTTCTGTACCTATTTGTAGCGACCCGACCCAATACGGTCAAGTCTCCGTGCTTTCTGTTGCATTTAAAATGCAATAAAAATTATTTTAAAAATACCAAAATGATTTCAAAGTTAGTTTTCTCCATTTTTATGCTGAAGGGAATCATTTTACCCTTATTTATATATATTTATTTTTTTAGGAGAAGAATAATTTCAATAAAAACCAAATAACTCCAAATTGGGTTTGAATTGAAATTTCAAACCACTTCTAAATCTTTTCTGTTTTTCCTTGACAAAAATATTTCAAATGCCTCTGAATATTTGAAGTGTCATATTACTTCTCTCATTTTGAATATTTCCAGAGAATTTGAAATTTGGAAATTCAAATAACTTCAAATTAAAAGTGGGTTTCAAAATAACTTCAAAGGGACTTTTCAATTTGATTATTTTAAACTTCCAACTCATCTTTCTTATAATATGAAGAAGTCATTTTATCTTCTCTCAAGAAAATCATTGAGTTGCATAAAGTTTCTGAATATGCAGTATTTTCAAATGGAATTCAAATCTTTTCAAATCCCTTTTCATTTCTGTAAATGGAAGAAGTCATATCATCTTCTCTCTAGGGTTTTGTGATGAAATGAATTTGAATTCCCTGGGGACCAAAATGCAAGAATGAAAGTTTTGGGAAAGTCCTTTTATTCCCTCTCATTAAACTTTCAAAAAGTTTCAAATTTCACTCACTTTCAGTCAATCAATCAAACAATCAATCATAATTAGTTAATTAATTTAAAATTCCAAAATTTAGAATTTTGGGATGTTACAAACCTACCACACTTAAAATGAATCTCGTCCTCGAGATTCGAAGAGGCTAGTAAGAAAAGGTTAGGGTTTGGGGGTCTTCTGGCAAATCCATTTGGTCGGGAAAGTTTGGGGTGCTACCACACTTAAAATCATGGTTACGGTTCCATCAAAACTCAGGTACTTCTTTCCTCGACAGTATCTGTCTTCCCACAAAATCTTGTGTCCTTGCATAAGTTATTCCGGGGCTTGACGGGTCTGACTCCAATACTAAACAACGGTCATTAATCTCATGGTGGTAAACAAATAATGGTTTCTCCTGCAGGAAAAGGGTCTGGGTAGAATCTCACCGTATGACCTACGATTGGCAACGGTTGCCTGTACAGGGTTCCATCATTCTGCCAATCTAAGGTTTTTGGCTTATCGTGTCGACACTCTTCTAAGGTTTTAAGGCTCTCTGATTTTTCATCAACATATGATAGTTCATGATAGAAGTCTCCGGTATGGGGGCCAGTCCATGCCGTACTTGAATCATTACCACATACGCAGACAATGAATCACCTATTCTAACACTTGGGCATCCACACAAGCATTGCAGAAAATTCTCTTGTCGACGAACTAAGTTCGGATAAATCCATTGATTCTGCAAGCTGAACAAAAACATCTATTGTTTCTTCACAACTCTCGGGTTTTCGTATCCTCCTATGTATCGTCTGCTGATGATATCATAGTTTCTTCCAATTTCTCTTCCTACAACAAGGTAGTGCTTGATCCTTCAATACTTGTACAGTTTTAACCCATCCTTGGAGTTACTATTGTTCCATATTCCAACATTATACCTCCTTAAATCCAATTGCACTCCGTTCCTTCATACTCTTGGGGTAACCATCAGACTCCAACTTATTTTTGTCCAAACTCCACCTTTGGGAACAACATTTTCCTTTCCATTGTTCTGGTGTTCTCATAGGGTATTACCACCCTTAAAAGGTAATGCACCAATCCATCCATAGACCATATTTCTCATATCCTCAAAAATGGTCAAAATCTTTGTTTATAGAGTATCAACTCATATAATTCAACATATAAATCATGACAAATATTTTTTATTGATTCATGAATTCATTACAATCTCCGAGACTTCCATTACAAAATTCAACTCCATATCCTCATAAAAGTAAGAGTGCTTCCTACTACATTTATTACCAATATTAAAATCTCAACTACTCAGCTCCAGCTTCCTTGGGTTCTGGACAGTCAATGGTATAATGTCATGCGGCATTGCAATGAAAACAATTAACTTCCGACAATTCCCTGGGTTTCCTTGTGCCTCCATACGTTCCTTGGGTTCTTTGCTTCTTTTCCGGACAATCATTGGCATAATGTCCGGTGTTCTTGCACTCAGAACTGGTAATATGACTCTTGTCCTTCTTTGTTGGTGCAGCTGGGTTGGGATGATGTTGGTTTACAATTCCTCCAGTTCCACTATCATGAATGTGGCCACTGGGGTGGTGTCCAATGCTTCCGTGCTGAGAATGACCTCCATGGTTCTGATGGTTGTGTATTCCAAACTTATTAGATCTTGATCCAGTATTTCCTGAGTACGGGGTGTAGCGGGGCTTCTGCTGAACTCCAGAGTTATACCTTCCCTGTCCGTACTTCCTCTGGCGGTACTCCATCTGCCGCTGTTTGCCTTCAAGCATGATAGCCTTGTCAACCAATTCTTGATAGTTATTACAGGTAGCCACGGTCAACTACATTCCCAGCTCATAGATTAGTCCCTCTAGAAACTTCTCTTGTTTAGCGGCATCTGTGGCTATGTCTCCTGGAACATAACGAGCTAGCTGGCTGAACTCATCCACATATTGTGCTACTGTACGGCTTCCTTGGCGTAGGTTGTGGAATTCCCTCTTCTTCAGACTCATGGCTCCAGCTGAAACATGTGCAGTGCGGAAAGCTTGTTGGAACTGATCCCAAGTCACATTTGTCATGGGGTATGTGGTGGTGTAATTCTCCCGCCATGAAGCTGCTGGTCCATCCAATTGGTGAGCGGCAAACCTCACCTTCTCTGCATCATTGCATCCGGCTGTGGCCAGCTCCCTTCCAATTATGCGGAGCCAGTTATCAGCGACAATCGGCTCCGTGCTGCTTGAGAACACTGGTGGGTTCAACCTCAGGAAACGGGTAAGGCTATCAACTTGCGGTGGCGGGTTGTTGTTGTTGTTCTGGTTCTGGTTCTGGTTCTGCATCAGGAGCTGCAACATCTGGTTCTGGGCCTGGAGCAATTGTTCTATGCTGGGTCCATTGTTCCCTGAGCTATTCCTGGTATTGTCACATCTCGACGGCATCTGATGGGTTTAGCAGCGATGAGGTAAGGTTGGAGAGAGAGGGAGAAAGATACCCGTACACACAATATAGTTTTGAAAAATAGATTTTATTTGTGGCTGTCGGAAAACACACACAAATGACAGCTCACAAATCATCGCATCTAACGTGAGTATTCAACAGGGGTTTGGTCTTCTAACGGTCATAATAATATTGGGATTCTTCAGGGTCTTCGGAGTCTTCGATTGTTGTAGCCTCAATTCTTGTACTCTGAGGTGGTCCTCAGTTGATTCTCCGTGTGGTCAAAGGAGAAAAGGGTATATTCTAACTATTTGAGGTAAGAGGGACTATTTGAAAAAATCAGAGAAGACGAGAAATAAAGGGTCTTTTTGAAAATAAAGTTTTAGAGATATCCTGTCCTAGGGCTTTCCAGTTTCTAGGGTCACGTCCTACAGTCAACATGTGCTCCAATACCATCGCTGTAGCGACCCGACCCAATACGGTCAAGTCTCTGTGCTTTTTGTTGCATTTAAAATGTAATAAAAATTATTTTAAAAATACCAAAATGATTTCAAAGTTAGTTTTCTCCATTTTTATGCTGAAGGGAAACATTTTACCCTTATTTCTATATATTTATTTATTTTAGGAGAAGAATAATTTGAATAAAAACCAAATAACTCCAAATTGGGTTTGAATTTGAATTTCAAACCACTTCTAAATCTTTTCTATTTTTCCTTGACAAAAATATATTTCAAATGCCTCTGAATATTTGAAGTGTCATATTACTTCTCTCATTTTGAATATTTCCAGAGAATTTGAAATTTGGAAATTCAAATAACTTCAAATTAAAAGTGGGTTTCAAAATAACTTCAAAGGGACTTTTCAATTTGATTCTTTTAAACTTCCAACTCATCTTTCTTATAATATGAAGAAGTCATTTTATCTTCTCTCAAGAAAATCATTGAGTTGCATAAAGTTTCTGAATATGAAGTATTTTCAAATGGAATTCAAATCTTTTCAAATCCCTTTTCATTTATGTAAATGGAATAAGTCATATCATCTTCTCTCTAGGGTTTTGTGATGAAATGAATTTGAATTCCCTGGGGACCAAAATGCAAGAATGAAAGTTTTGGGAAAGTCCTTTTATTCCCTCTCATTAAACTTTCAAAAAGTTTCAAATTTCACTCACTTTCAGTCAATCAATCGAACAATCAATCATAATTACTTAATTAATTTAACATTCCAAAATTTAGAATTTTGGGATGTTACACTATTCCAGCTATCATACAATTTTACATTCAACTACTGTTTCTTTTACTGTGTTGTCCTATCGTATCCTTAGCTTATACTCCCTCTGTAAAGAAACAGTGATCTAAACACTATTATATTTCTTAACGGAGGGAGTACATCATACTCCCTCCGTCTGTATTACTTGTGGCAGAAATGCATAAAAATGGATGTATCTAGGACTACAATACGTCTAGACACATCCATTTATTTCCGGATGGAGGGAGTACATGTCAATATGTCATGCCTTTCTATTCTTCAGTACCTATTCCATCTCTCTGCCATAGCATGTTTTATAACTGAAGCACCATTCTTCTGTACAAGGCATGTAAGCAAAAGAGGGCTATGTTAGAATCTGAAGGGGTACAAATAAGTTCTTTGCAAAAGATCCAAACTCTAGGAGATAGTAACCCAACTCAAGTGTTCATCGGAACTGCTCTAGCACAGAGAAACCCAAGTCCTCCTGATAATAATCAAATTCCAGTGGCCAAAGAACCAGTCAACTCCAGTTCAACAAAAACATCTCAACTCCTTGCTAGGAAGCGTGTGCGTATCCTCGCATCATGAAATTTTATAGCATTCAGATCACATTTGATCTTATATATTCTACATTTGTCTTACGCATCTTTGTTGTAGAAAATATGCTTAAAGGACAACAAACATTCTAAACTGGGATCGTGGTCGAGGAAAGTATCTTGCAGCAATGCTCTGCGCTCCAATGCTGATGTAAGTACCTGTTGTATATCACTATAATTTTACATCAGTATGTAGTTTATTAAGTAGCATGGGCGTGAATCCAACCTTCAGTACCCTACACCAATTATCTGATCTAAATTTACTTGTAGCAAAATGTATAATTAAGGCGCTAATGTAGATTTTTGTAAGGGAAACTGCCTGGTAGTTTTGCATATTGAGATGCATGATTGTACTATCTCATATATTGCACATTACTAAAATCTAGTGGTGTGGTCTTTTTGCCCAATCGTTCATTGTATTAATGTTGCTTTCCTATAAACTTACCTGGCTGATGATAGCAGTGTCATGTTGTGTTAATTCGGTGTAGGCTGGTGTGGTCTAGTTGCCCAAACGTTCATTGTGTCAATGTTGCTTTCCTATTAAGTATTAACTAACCTGGCCGATGATTTGGTGCAGGCTACTGAAGATAATACGACAAAGTCTCAAGACAGCAAGGCAACCCCATTGTTTCTCTCCAATAAATCTAGCGAAGGTAATATGGCAATAACTCTTGATTAATCTGTTTAGTTTCCCCTCTTATTTAAGTTATGATGCAGTGGTCGAGACACTTTCCACTATCACTGATACAAGCCTGCCAAAATCCCCATATGAATCTGTTCAGTTTCCTCTGTCTCGAATCCAACGGAAAAGATGTACGTTTGTGAACCAATTACTGGCTGAAGCAATGATGGAAATCGTGGAGGAATCAGAGGTGCACATTCTTGCACAACAACAACTGATCGATGATTTCAATGACAGTATAGCAAAGAAGAAAGAACTTGCTCACATGCTTATGGGCGTCATCCGCGCTGAGGTTGCAGATTGTGAGGTTGTAGATCGTTAAGCTCTGTTCGTTTATTTGCACTGGCATCAATCTTTGATTGCCCAGTGGATGTAATTTCATGTAATATATTCTTTGATGTGCTACGTTTTTCCTTTTATGCGTATATCTGCTTAGCGCGGGGTTGCACCCGAGCTTTCTCGGCCGAAACCTCAACTGGCGGCAAACAAGACAAATATGCAGTGAAATTAATAACTGGAACAAAGCGACGTGGGCCCTTCTTCTAGGGGAATGGCCCAGGGCCTGTAATGGCCCCGTAGTCGGCCTGCAGTTACTAGATAGGCTCTGCCATAGTCCATAATTGTTCCTCGTAATGGGCTCAAAGTAGTAGCTGGGCCTAAATCGACGTGGGCCTTTGATGGACTGTATTTGGCCCTGTCATTCAGTGGGCATGTAGCCATGCAGGAAATTTAGTAGGCCCAATTAGTTGACGGGCCGTTAGCAGGCCGAAACCTTGATTGGGCTCCAACAGTGGAAACGGGTCTACGGGCCCTTAGCAAGCCGAAATAGATCAAAATTACTGCTTGGCCCATTTCGATGTCAGGCGAAAGCCAATCAGGCCATAAGTGGGTCCATATACAAAACAGGCCTTTAACAGGCCAAAAGTCATGTCGGGCTAGAATTGGTCCATGGAGAACATGGGCCGCTAAGAGGCCAAAAGTCAGGTCATAATGTAAATGGCCCAACAACGGTGTGGGCCGTTAACAGGCCGAAAGATACACCGGGCTGGAAGTTGGCCCAAATCCCTAATGGGCCGCTAAAAGGCCGAAATACGTACCGCCAGGAAATTGGCCCATGCCTATATTGGGCCTCTAACGGGCCGAAAGACGTACAGCCTGGAAATTGGCCCATCTTCATAATGGGCCTCTAACAGGCCGAAAGAACCTCGGCCGACAAATGAGCCCAAAGACATAGCGGGCTGTTAATGGGCTGGAACAGACGATGGGCCGCAATGGTGTCAAATCATTAACGGGCCATTGATGGGCCGAATTGGCATATCTCGTATGGGCTGTTTTTGTAAATGGGCCAGACGAAAGTAGGCCATAAATGGGCCGGCCCGCTTATTTCGACTGGGCCGGCCTTTTTAACCTAAATGGGCTACTGTTAGGCCATGCCACATGTCGACGTATCATAGGCGTTTCTCATCCAATGAATGGATGACATCTGTCGCAACGCCGAGTTGACATGTGGATCCGCCGGCGAATGAGAAATTTACACGTGGAAAATCGCCATTGGTCAGGGCTGCTAACGGGTTATCGGATCCAAACCCGCACCCGATAGCTTAATGGCGACCCGTTACGGTGGATGCCACGTGTCGGTTACCCTTGATGAAAACACTTCCATGACGCGACATTTATCGTCATGGAAGTGGACACTTCCGTGATGATAATTTCAGTATTGTCATGGAACACTTCTACGATAGCACAGGTATGACTATCTTGATTCTGTCATAAAATTGTCACGGATGTACGTGCATGACAGAAAACTTGACCTACTGTGACAAAGATGTATCATCACGGAAGTGTTTTTTTTTGTAGTGAGCGTATGGCCAAAAGGAGGTCTATCATGGCCTCTCCGCCGGACGATGTCGAGGTGGCCGCCGTTCGTGCCGACCTGTCGATCCCGGAGGAACACCTCGCCGCGGAAGCCGGCAAGGACGTTGACTACGTCGCCATGCCGAAGGCTTCACATCAGCGGGCTCGCGTATTACTGAATCTCAGGATAGCCGGCTACGACATCAAGCTTGTCGATAGCGAAGGCTTCACGCGGGCCATGTCACTGGTTAAGTGGTCCATCCCCAACGCCTATGGTTCAATCGCCGTCAATCTCTTCGAAGGCCCCGCCACTGATCTCCTCCAACTCGCGGTCAAGGATTTGCGATCCTTGTATGCCATCGAGCCCATTATGTCATTTCTGAAGGACATGTTCTACGGCGGTGGCTTGGGATCCTTAGCTGCCAAGTCAGATCTCATCGACCACGACCACGCAAAGGGCACCCACTACGGCTCTTCCAAGGTGAAACAGCCCATCTGCGACATCAGGGAGCGCACCCTGGGTCTGTGCTCTTCCATGTGGAAGGATCCCGTCCATGACAAGTGAGGCAATATCCTATAACCAAATCTTACTTTTGCTAGCTAGCCAACTCGTACCCATTGTTGTAGTAGCTTTTGCCATGTGATGTTTTAACTGTGCCGTGTTTAATTATTTCAGTTATGCAAAAATGTAATGTTCAATAGGGCTATCTGATGTTTAAGTATGAATTGTCCACTTTAGTTTCACGAATGGCTATATTTGGTTGTTTATAGTGAGTAGATGCCTTGTTTATCTGTATTTGGTTGTTAGGTTGGTTGCAGTGAGCATTTACCCAGTTTTCAAGCAGATGCCTTGTTTATCTGTATTTGATTGTTAGGTTGGTTGCAGTGAGCATTTGTCCATTTTTCAAGCCGATGCCTTGTTTATCTGTATTTGGTTGTTAGGTTGGTTGCAGTGAGCATTTGTCCAGTTTTCAAGCAGATGCCTTGTTTATCTGTATTTGCTTGTTAGGTTGGTTGCAGTGAGCCTCTGTCCAGTTTTCAATGGCTATATTAGGTTGTTATAGTGAGCATATATGCCTTGTTTATTTTAGTTATTCACAATGTGATGTTCATTATGTGCAAGTATGAACTGTGCAGTTCGATTTCATCAATACCAGTTTGAACGGCTATATTTGGTTCCTATTATGCCTGGTGAAGTTAACACATGCCCTTTATTTCAGTTTTACACATTTATGTAGTGTGATGTTTAAGCATGAGCTACGTTCTATTCATTTTCAACAGTACCAGTTTGAATTACAATATTTCGTCCCGGTTAAGCCTGTTGTACTTAACATTCCCTTCCATTTTTTATCTGCTTTAATAGCATGCTGAAACCAACACATTCAAGCTATCATTTTGAGATGTTGTTGTTTACCATGGCCATATTTGGTTGATGTTAAGCATGTAGTACTTATCACGCCTTTCCATGTACTTACGCAGGACAACAACGGGAGTGTCCAGCATTTTCCACCGAGGTTAGTTTCATCCCTCGACTTATACTGCCTCCGTTCCATAATGTAGTGCATACAGATCCACGGCTGGACACTTTTTAGCTTCTAATATTGACTTGTTGCTTGTAGGTACATATGTCCTGGGCAAAGATCCATGCCTCAACCCTTTTTGTGTATGGGGCAATGAGATATTCATGAACCAGCATCAAGTGAGAAAACTGATAAGGATTATTAGCAAAAAGATATGAACGATGGCAATTAAATTATTTTTCTACGCTCTATCCAACACAACAGTGAGCTGTAGGATGGTAACTACTAACTCTGTAGCCTTCTCTTTTTACTGCCCATATAGAGTTGTTAGACAACAATGTCTGAATATTTTTCATTTGCAGTGGTTCCCAAAGCAGTTTACTCAAGATTACCTCTCGAAGTACATGATTGGTGGACATGCAATGAAGGTTAAAGTATTTCTTCAAGACTACAATGAGCATCGAGAAGTCCTAATGAAGACAGTGAAGGATGGGTGGACAGCCATCACAAGGGGTTGGCCTAGAGTCGTGCGTGCATTAGGCATGGAGGAGGGCACAATATGGGCATTCCGCTTCAACTTCTCCAGCAACCAGAATGTCTTCCACCTCTCTCTTTACAGTCTTTAGTACAACTGTGGTTCATCATTCTTTACTTGCTGCTTCTGTAGTTCTTCAGTATATGTACCTGTGCATCGAATTATGCATTCGTCCTTCAACTTGTATTTGTAATAAACATGGTTCGATATGAAATAAGTGATTGCCTGCTTTCATATTTAAAATCTGTTTTAAATTCAAATTCTGTGAATTTTAAATGCAGGGATTTAATTAGGGATAAATTATGCTCTGCAGGCCATTACACTGCACACGGTTTGCGAAAGCAAAACGTCTGTGATAAACGTCAAGATCAGACACGTTTCTCAGATCAGTACGTGTGCGATGAAACTCTACTGCACACACGATCGGACAAGAAAAAACATGTGAGATTAACAACAACAGCGCACACAGTTCCTTCTTAATAAATGTTTGTGAAAGTCACCTTATCACACACGCTAGGCAATTATGAACTGTTTATGATGTCGTGTGCATCGTAAACGTTTGCTCATAGAAGAACGCGTGCGATAGGCCTTCATCCGACACGGGTAATACGGATGAATCGTTTGGGACATTTTATACACCTCAAACGTTTATGTACAGACAAATGTGTGGGATATATTCAAGCTTCGCATACAGTGTACAATTGTGAACTGTTTGTGATGGGGCGAGCATCATAAACGTTGCACCACAGAATACCGAGTGCGATGGTAATGCGGGCACACATGAGTAGCAAGGACGGGGCGTTTGGGAAAGATGCGGGCATCGCATACGCTTAGTTCTGCGAAACGTATGCTTGTGTGTTCCCTATCGCCGATGGTTTCTGGGTCATGTGGGAAGACCCCCCCCCTATCGCACACACAGGCAAGGCGATGGTTTAAAACTATGTCGCGGAAAGGGGGTAAAAACCGTTTGTATAGCAGGTCGCTACACCAGTGATAACATACAACTCATATCAACCATAGCATATCACAATTAACCCATAGGACAAAAAGAAACTACTCAGACATAATAGAGATGCAACACATCATTGGATAATAATATATAGCAACAAACACCATGTTCAAGTAGAGATTACAGTGGGGTGAGAGAGAGTACACCGCTGCACGGAGAGGGAAAAGGATGTTGATGATGACGGCGAAGTTGTTGGATATGATCGCCGTGATGATGGTTCCCTGGCGGTGCTCTGGCACCACCGAGAGAGAGGGGGGAGAGGCCCACCTCCTCCTCCTCCTCCTTCTTGCTAAACCTCCCCCCTAGATGGGAGAAGGTTTTCCCCTCTGGTCCTTGGCCTCCCTGGCTCCCGAAGGGCAAGAGCCCCTTCGAGATTGGACCTCTCCTCCTCTATTTCTCTTTGTTTTCGGTCATGTTTTCTGGCCAAACACCGTTTAATTTATAGCCGGAGATCCGTAACTCCAATCGGGCTGAAATTTCAAGGGGGGGGTTCCAAAAAATTAGCTTTCTTGCAACCAAAGGAGAGATCCAACCGACTTAAGGGCTGCCCGCACAGGCCCACGGCGCGTCCAGGAGGGTGGCCGCGCCACCTGGCAGTGTGGGGCCCTCGGGCACCGTCTTGCGTTGATTCCTTCACCCAAAAATCAATTATATTGCAGAAAATCATATTAAATTGCCGGGGTATTTTTTACCTTCCCAGATACTAATTTTCTGCAAAACCAAAAACAATAGAAAATAGGAACTGGCACTGGGCACTAGATTAATAGGTTAGTCCTAAAAATAATATAAATTGTTGCCAAATATATGTAAAAGTGGTATGATAATAGCATGAAACAATAAAAAATTATAGATACATTGGAGACGTATCAGCATCCCGAAGCTTAATTCCTGCTCGTCCTTGAGTAGGTAAATGATAAATAAAGATAATTTTTGATGTTGAATGCTACCTAGCATAATGTTGATCAAATGATATAAAGTGTTGCCAACTCAAGATAAAAGTGATTCATGGCAACAGTCTATCAATTTGACATTAAAATAATACAACATGAGCATGCAAATAAACAATCATTGCCTTTCCAGAATAAAGATGCTGAAGAAAGCGATTCCGCACACACTTAATCATAATAGCATAGCACGCTGAGTCTTCCTGGCATAAAGACATCGAATTATGAACTACCCAGGTGCTCAATCACGCTTTTCTCGCTTTAGCTATTCAACTCCCACGCACTACTTGAGCGTGAGCTACGGTCTTCGCACTTTGGATGGCAAATAGAATGATGATGGAGGTTTTAAGAGAAGACAAAAATTAAGAAAGTCTCACACCAATGCGGATGACCGTTAGGCAATGGAGAAGTGTTACAATTGATATTGATGTGAGGAGTATGGATTTCCATGCAACGGATGCACTAGAGCTATGAATGATTGAAAGCTCTCCTAATGCAACTAAGTGGCTGTGCATCCAACTTGCTTGCTCACATCCTCGAGCATTTGAGGAAGCTCATCGTAGGAATATGCAAGTCAAGTTCTATAATGTAAAAATCCTACTAGCATAATCATGAAGTATATGAAAACTCTCTATATGAAAATTATGGTGCTGTTTTGAAGCACATGTGTGTATAAAGTATAGTAGTGTTCCCCCTCTCTTTTTCTCTCTACTTTTTTTTGTTGGGCTCTTTTTGGCCTCTCTTTTTTGTTGGGCTCCCTTTTTGCCTCTTTTTATTATTATTATTATTCCTCATAGGTAGGGGTAACACTCTAGAATGCATCGCACTTTTATTTACTCGTAACTCAGAATGTAAATGATGACTACATATGAATGCGTCTGGCATTGTACCAGTATGAGCAATGATATAGCGTAGCAAAGATATCAAAAAACGGACAAGCCATGAAAATATTATGATTGCTATCTTACGATCATGCAAGGCTATATGACAATGAAAACATAAGTTATGTAAACTAACAATGGAAGTTGCAAGGCAATATATCTCGAAATGGCTATGGAAATGCCATGATAGGTAGGTATGGTGCCTATTTTGAGGAAGATATATGATGGCTTATGTGTGAGAGAGTGAATCATCCATGGGATTGGATGCATTGGCAAACTCTTGCACCAAGTCTCGAGGTGAGAGTGGGCAATGCATGGTACCGAAGAGGCTAGCAAAAATATAAATAGGTGGAAGTGCGCAAAAGACAGGAAAACTCACATTAGTCATAAAGAGCTGAAATATTTATTGCGGAAGCCTAGTAGCCCGTCTCGAAGCAAGCACAAACCTCATGCCACTAGGGGGAGGTTGGTAGGAGTTAACCATCCCGCTCCCCCGATCAATACACACATGAGTGCCACTTTAAGACATCCCCACACTCGGACTTCTTCACTAATACCAGCGGCTACCACTTTCATGAATACGGCCTCACGAACTTTAACACCGATATTTGTACTAGACACTAACCATTTGCCCATGCAATCACATATTACTACCTCAATATCGCAAAACTATTAGAAAGAATCAAACTTATCATGTTCAATGGTCTACAAGTTTTATGCAAGTTTTTATATACACCACCAATACATACCTATGACCAACATATTAAACCATGCCAACAAACAATTCCTATTCAACTCTCCAAAAAGATATAAGTGAAGCAAGAGAGTTCTAATCCTTTCTACAAAAGACTCAACCAAGCTCTAACAAATATAAGTGAAGCAAAAGAGCAATCTACAAATAACAGTACTCCAAGTGTAGAGAAACAAGCATCCAAACTTCAAAAGATATAAGTGAAGCGCACGAAGTATTCTATAAATCAACCAAGGACTATCCCACACCAGAATGATGAATAACTAAAAGAAAAAGAAAAAAAATGATGCTCCAAGAATTTACACATATTATGTGAACAAATAAAAATATTGGCCCAACTAAGACATACTGATAATTGTCGAGGAAGAAAGAGGGGATGCCTTCCGGGGCATCCCCAAGCTTAGACGCTTGAGTCTCCTTCAATATTTCCTTGGGGTGCCTCGGGTATCCCCAATCTTGAACTCTTGTCTCTCCTTATTCCTCTCATATTGATGTCTCCCCTCGGTCTTAAAACCTTCATCCACACAAAACTCAACAGAACTTTTATTAGAGGGGTTAGTACAAATAACATCAAATCTCATCATGTCTTGCTATAACATTATTGTATAATTACAATTCAACATTACCTACTGTATGCTAACGCAATTCTTATGCTCCCACATCCATGGGGCTTAACAAAACTGCAAACATAAGCAGATAAATAAACTATAACAGCAATCTATGAAAACATGGCAGTCTGTAAAGATGCAGATGAAACATATTCTTTTGTAACTCAAAAAATTCTGAAAGTTAGGACATAATAAAAATATTGTATAGCAGTACTGTATACACATTTCAGAAAATTTCCATGTTCCAGCAAAATATGAAAATCCAAATACTACAGAAAAAGTTTCAGTTTCTGCACAGCACATATCAAACTTGCAATTTAAACATCTTAAAGGCAAATCTTGGCACTTTATTTTTATAATACACTTGATTTGTACAAGGGGATAATTATTTTTGTTGAAAAGTTTCTGTGATTCAAGGTTCACAAAGTTTCCATGGGCATGAACAAAAGTTCTAGGCTAGCCCCCACTTCCACGATGCTCATCTTTCTCACTTTCACCTTTATTTTAGAAAAAGTTTTAAATTCCCCAGTTTATTTCTTTTTGTTTTTGAAAAGTTTATAAGCACACAAAATAGGAAAAGGACACTCTAAAACTTTCGGGTTGTCTCCCAGGCAGCGCTTTCTTTAAAGCCATTAAGCTAGGCATAAAGTGCTCAAGTAATCATTAAACCAGGATCCCAAGGTACATCAAAGTCAATTTTAATCAACAAAAAGTTGGATCTTAAATATGAGCACAAAGTAACATATATCATATAACAACGAAGTCTAACTCTCTTCCTATGCATCGGCACGTCATAAAGAACAATTCATGCACACAAAAGTAAAGGCCAATTCATTGTATAAGCAGTTTCTTGCAATTTTATTGTATTAGAAACATAGAGAGGTGGAGATGAGGTTCCTCTCTCATAATAATTACAAGTAGGAGCAGCAAGCACATGCATATTATATCCATTAGAATCATCATGTGTAATGGTAAAACGTAACCCATCAATATAATCCTTAATAAGCGCAAACTTCTTTGATATAATGTAGTTTGGAGAATTCAAAAAGATAATACGACTATCAAGTGTGGGTGCAATAGCAACAATTTCAGTCTTAACATAAGGAAATATAGCAAGTTTATCTCCATAAGCATCATTCATAGTGGCATCATGGCCATAAGCATAGCAAGCATCAAGTTCATCAAAAAGAGATATTTTAAACGAATCCAATGGATCATAGCAATCATCAACATAGCATTCATCCTCCGGTAAGCACGAAGGGAAGTTAAACAATGTATGAGTTAAAGAGTTACTCTCATTAGAAGGTGGGCATGGGTAGCTAATCCGTTCTTCCTCTTTTTCTTCTTCACTCTCCTCATCTTTTTCATCTAACAAGCTCACAGTTTCGGCAATTTCTTCTTCCATAGATCCCTACAAAATATTAGTCTCTTATAGGGCAGCAGACATTCTCTCAATAAATTCATTAATGTGAGCATTGCATTCATAGTTTTAATAGCAATATTTAACTATGACAAGATTTTCAGATTTGTAAAGAGCATCATCATACTTTTCAAGCAAAGAAGCAATTTCATATGCACCCTTAAAAGCAAAAAATTCTTCAATTTGTTCAATATCATAGTAATCAAATACACCATTAGCATAAGAAGCCAAGATTTCTTTATCATTAAATTCACATTGGAAGGGAAGGTATTGAGCCTCCATCCTAGAGCAACAAGTAAAATCATACATAGAGCACAAATTCCAAGCATACCAACGTAACATTTTTATTTGATCCCATAAATGTTTCCCTTTTTTATTCAAGCGATAATCCCTAAAGTATTCACGTTGATCCAAAGTGTAACCCATTACCATGTTGAATGGGGATTTATCAGGATTATCAAAGTAATATTCAATGTTCCACACATAAGCAGCATCGAGCGTTTTAGGAGGTTCCTCATCTCCTTGGGTAGCAAGTACAACTTTTTTTTTGGTGTTTCATGTTCCATACCCATAACTAAGATAGAGAACAACTTTGAACAGAAATAAAATCTACTTAGTGATAAAGCCAACAAGCACACACGAGAATATTCACCCCACGCTATTGCTCCCCGGCAACGGCGCCAGAAAAGGTCTTGATAACCCACAAGTGTAGGGGGTCAGTTGTAGCCTTTTCGAAAAGTAAGAGTGTCGAACCCAACGAGGAGCTAAAGGTAAAATTAATATTCTCTCAAGTTCTATCAACCATTGATACAACTCTACGTGCACTAAACGTTTACTTTATACCTAGAAACAAGAAATAAAACTACTTTGCAAGAATGAAAAAATAGCTTTGCAAAAATATAAAGAACTTGGAAATAAAAGTTGGGTGTTGTTTAAATAAAAGAACAATAAAGAAAAGGCTTCGGAAGAACAATAAAGAAAAATATTGTCTCTAGGCAATTGGATATTAAACGATAGTGATAATCCTCTATTGCCGTTTTTTATGCGGGAGAGGCCTACGCTAACATAATATCCGTACTTGAAATCATATGTTCTTATGATTGGAACTCTAGGAAGCATCCACAAATACCAAAGATTCATTAAGGTAAAACTCAACCATAGCATTGAGTTCTAAGGTCCCTTTTAATCCCATATGCAACAACTCACGAAGTAGGGTTTAGATTTCTATCACTCCCGCAACCCGCCACAAGCAAATCAATCACATATTGAAACACCCTATAGAGTGAATCCCACACGTGTGCGCGAGACGACGGGCACCATATGACAGCGCCATAATAACATACAACTCATATCAACCATAGCATATCACAATTAACCCATAGGACAAAAGGAAACTACTCAGACATAATAGAGATGCAACACATCATTGGATAATAATATATAGCATCAAACATCATGTTCAAGTAGAGACTACAGCGGGGTGAGAGAGAGAGAGTACACCATTGCACGGAGAGGGGGAAGGATACTCATTATGACGGCGAAATTGTTGGAGATAATCGCCATGACGACGATTCCCCCGGCAGCGCTCAGGTGCCACTGGGAGAGAGGGGGGGAGAGGGTCCCCTCCTTCTTTTTCTTGCTAGGCCTTCCCCCTAGATGGGAGAAGGTTCCCCCTCTGGTCCTTGGCCTCCATGGCTCTCGGAGGGTGAGAGCCCCTCCGAGATTGGATATCTCCTCCTTTGTTTTTCTCTGTTTTTGGTCCAGCTTTTTTACCGAACACCGTTTCTTTTATATCCGGAGATCCGTAACTTTGATCGGGCCGAAATTTTGGTATTTTTTTCCATAAAATTAGCCTTCTTGTGTCAAAGGAGAGCTCCAACCGACTTAAGGTCTGCCCACACGGGCCCGGCCAGGGGGTGGCCGCGCCACCTAGCCGTGTGGTGCCTAGCACCGTCTTGCGTTGATTTCTTTGCCCAAAAATTACATATATACCAGAAAAAATCATACTAAATGGCCGAGATATTTTGACCTTCCTAAATATTGATTTTCTGCAAAATCGAAAACAATAGAAAACAGGAACTGGCACTGAGCATTACATTAATAGGTTAGTCCATCAAAATAATATAAATTATTGCCAAAATATGTAAAAATGGTATGATAATAGTATGAAACAATCAAAAATTATAAATACATCGAAAAGAACGTATAGGTGCCCAATCAGCTTAACCTTGTACTGACTAGGGACCTTCCAATAATGGATGTCTTAAACACTGGGTCTAAGCCATCTAGCAAGCTACGATTTGAAGATTCTTATTTGCTAATGATATACGGCTGTCACAACAAGCTACGATTTGAAAATTAACCAGGCGATGCCGAAACCAGGGACGTCTCTACATGGCCGTGCACGCGTGTGATGTTTACCAAACCAGGAACTACTGGTACCACATGTTGATGTGACGATGTTTTCGATGGTGTCAGGAAGCCCTCGTAGGTCGTATTGCTCCATGTGGAGTAGAGGCGATACTGATGGTCTGGTACTGCTAACCCCACGCACACGGAGATCTATCTGTACTTTAACCGTCTGTGCCATCTCCATCACTCCAGGCATCTCGCGCCCTGGATATCGATTTGTACTTTAACCATGAGCTTGGGCAGCATCCAGAGATACCCATCTAATTAACCATATTAGCAAGTTCAAACCCGTCCAAAAATGGCCACTGTTCATCAGATTATAAATACTCATGCTCCGCTAGATGCCTGGCTCATGCCTACGTGACCAAATGTTCCAACAACACAGGCGTTATTAAGTACGCCCCTGCGTCAATGGTTTATCAGTTAGTAGAACCGAAAGAACCATTTACACGTGTTGGAAGGTATTGCCGTTTTCAGACTTAATGTCTACGTCGTAAATAAATAAAAGGGAGTGGCTACTTATCAGTCGACTGAAAATTTTGAAGTGGTCAGTTGATTTCATCTCAACCGTCAGATCAAGATCCAACGTGCAGGGCATCATCTTCCACCTCGTTCTCTTCTTCCTCACCCCATCTTTCCCCCAGCCGCCACCACGGACCACCGGCCGGACCGCCGGCCCCCGCCGCCCCGCCCTCCCCGGAACCACCCCCCACCGCCGGTCTTCCGCCGCCCCCGGCCATCCCTCTAGGCCCCCCGCACCGAGTTTTTTCTCTGGCGAATCCCCACACCACCGCCCCCCACCACCGCCGTCCACCACCGCCCCTACCCTAAACCCTAAGATAGATACTGGGGTAGCCTGCCCAGTGAGCTTCTTCCTCCCCTCCGGCGAGTTCTTCCTCCCCTCTGGCTGTTTCTCCCTTCGACCAAAATCGACTGACCCAACTTTGAAAATTCAATTGACTGAAATGTAGCTATTGCGTAAATAAAATATACTTAAGAGTATGCAGCGTAAGATGCTGAGTTTGAGAGACAAGAGAGATGGACTTATTGCTTCTTGGCTAGCTATGCCTCTGTTGATACTCTCTCCCATGTCAATGGTGCTGTCTTTAGCCTGTACGATGAAGACGACGCACATGTACAGGACATGGATTCATGCATGCATGTGTACCATACACCACAAGCGCCTTTTTTGGCGCGTCTGGCGTCGGCTTATGCTGATGCATGTTGCAGTTGTGTATCATATAGTACTGTATTTGTTGTACGTATGTACTATGTAGGACTAAAAATTGTAAAGTATTTGATAGAGCCCGCCTTGCGATTGGGTGCAGGCGACACAAGTCTTTGTGTATACTGTACCTTCAGTACTTCTATTGCTGCCATGTGCCCATGTCCACGTGGGGCCATGAATAGATGCACTCCAACAGCCAGTGAGTATGTGTATGTCCTTTAGCCATACATAGCTGGATCGCAAGTATTTGTTCATATATACTTCTTCGGTTCACAAACATAAAATGTTCTAACTTTTTTTAAAATCAAATTATATAGACACGTTTTACTTTGTTTTTTCACTCATTTTAGCTTGTATGTAGAGGGAGTAGTTTATTCTTTTCTCTGCTAGCAGAATTTGATAGGATTCCCAACGTAGCTTTAATTTGTTGCTAGCCGGGAAAGAGAAAAAACGTTACTCCATGTGTTGTCGGAAGAAATTCGGCCATGCATGTTCACTGCAAAAATGCTACACGTACGGGGCTTTACAGGCTGTTACGGACTCCTTCCAAACATAATAAACACCCCCACCCCCTGATTTTCGTGAGGGTGGGCCCGCGTCCTCCCCTTACGCCCAATCAAAAACTGCCACATTAATCAATCCTGTAAACTCCTGTAAAACCCTGTATGTGTATCGTAAACTCTCGATGATATACGTCAACCGAAGAGCATTAGTTGACCGTCAGATGTGACGTTTCTTTAGACAATGTTACAGCCGGCAAACCACTTGTGTTAGTCAGTTCTTGTAGAGCAATCCCGGACCCTCTAACAATGTTTTAGTCCTCTGTGCTTTCTATCTTTTTAGCCTGTGCGTCGTCAGGATTATTATTTACTGTATATCAGCCTGCCATTTAAATAAAAAATTGCTCTTTTCCAGGAAGAATAAACAACATGCAAATCGGTTCATTTTCCGTATGTTCGATAATACGTTATTTCATGCGGTTTTACTCCTACGCGACCGACCGCTAGAGCGCTCGATCCTAATCTCCCCCCCCCCCCCTATTCCAACGGTGGGGGCCCGGGCGCGTGGCACTTTTCCCCCTCAATTAACCAAAACAGGAAAGATTAGGGCCTGTCGGAAATCGCTCGTCGCAATGAGCGCGTGTGGAATAGCATCGCCCTATTTCATGATACAAATGCATGCATCATGAATACTAGTAGAATGCCCGTGCGTTGCTACGGGCTTTTTAATTATTTTTTCATTACATATATACTTACTTGAAATTGCTGAATTTTTTGCCCCTTCCAATGACATTGCCTTGGGACCCTTGTGAATAGCAGCTGCACATACATGATATATGCATAGTAGTCATAATGCACAATATATATACAACCCAGCTATACATTATTTATCAGAAATTTAGTAGTAGTATACTTATACAGTTGAATAAAATTATCTAGCGATTTCTAGCCAACATAAATGGGCACCATCACTATGCTAGTACTCAACCAGAGAAGCAAAATATGGTCGTGTGCAAAACTGCTAATCAGTTAATCACATACACATATGAGATAAACATTTCGCGTGAGAGGCTCGTTCACTTTCTTTTGGACCTAATTCAGTACTAAAATCGCGAGCGCGGCGTTTCAGCACCCGGGCTCAGATGAGCCCGGGCAAAATAAAAAATTCACAAAAAATAGGAAAAAATCAAAAAACTCTGAATTTTTTTTGCAAGCAAGATGCTTGTGTGTGCGATGTTCGTGCAAAATTTGGTGGAGTTTCGACATTCAAGGAGCGCGCGACAAAAAAGACAAAATTCCGCTCTATGAGTAAGGTTACTGTTCACACACTGTTTTGGCCGGTTTTCTCTTTTTTGCCACGAGCTCCACAGACGTCCAAACGGGATGAAATTTTGCACGCACATCATGCACTCAAACATCTTCCAAGCAAAAAATAAATAATTTTTTTTGATTTTTTTATCGTGTTACTGTTCACCGGGTTCGTCTGGACCCGGGCACCGAATTGGATTTTCGCTAAAATCGCATGTTATGTTGGCATTTGACATGTATACTCTCTCTCTCTCTCTCGGTCTCTCTCTCTCTCTTTCTCTCTCTCTCTCTGCATTTGACATGTTTTCTCTCTCTCTCTCCCTCCCTCTCTCTCCCCCTCCCTCTCCCTCTCTCCCCCCTCTGCATTTGACATGTTTTCATGTTCCTCCCCACCACCTAGGAATGCCTCACCATATGGACCAGGTGAAACCTTCGAAGCCGTCGCCTCCTTCGTCAGCGGTCGTGCGTCGTGTGTTTATCCCTCGCCAGGGGTCACGCTCGCTTCGTGAGTTAGCCGCGCCCGCCTCGCACGACGGCCGCGTATCCCTTGTCAGAGCCATGTAATCTAGATTATTGACTCTAGTGCAAGTGGGAGACTGATGGAAATATGCCCTAGAGGCAATAATAAAGTTGTTATTATTTTATATTTCCTTATTTATGATACAGGTTTATTATTCATGCTAGAATTGTATTGACCGGAAACTCAAATACATGTGTGAATACATAAACAAATACCGTGTCCCTAGTGAGCCTCTACTAGACTAGCTCGTTGATCAAAGATGGTTAAGGTTTCCTAACCATAGACATGAGTTGTCATTTGATAACGGGATCACATCATTAGGAAAATGATGTGATGGACAAGACCATCCGTTAGCTTAGCATATGATCGTTCTGTTTATTGCTACTGCTTTCTTGAATGTCAAATACATGTTCCTCAGACCATGAGATCATGCAACTCCCGGATACCGGAGGAATACCTTGTGTGCTATCAAACGTCACAACGTAACTGGGTGATCATAAAGATGCTCTACAGGTATCTCCGAAGGTGTCCGTTGAGTTGGCATGGATCGAGACTGGGATTTGTCACTCCGTGTTTCGGAGAGGTATCTCTCGGCCCTCTCGGTAATGCACATCATAAAGAAGCTTGCAAGCAAAGTGACTAAGGAGTTAGTTACGGGATGATGTATTACGGAACGAGTAAAGAGACTTGCCGGTAACGAGATTGAACTAGGTATGGAGATACCGACGATCGAATCTCGGGCAAGTAACATACCGACGGACAAAGGGAATTACGTATGTTGTCATTGCAGTTCGACCGATAAGATCTTCGTGGAATATGTAGGAACCAATATGAGCATCCAGGTTCCGCTATTGGTTATTGACCGGAGAGGCGTCTCAGTCATGTCTACATCATTCCCGAACCCGTAGGGTCCGCACGCTTAAACGTTCGTTGACGATATAGTGTTATATGAGTTATGTGAATTGGTAACCGAATATTGTTCGGAGTCCCGGATGAGATCCCGGACATCACGAGGAGTCTCGGAATGGTCGAGAGGTAAAGATTTATATATGGGAAGTCATATTTTGGGTTCCGGAAAAAGGTGCAGTTTTTTCGGTATTATACCGGGAAGCTTCCAGAAGGTTCCGGAGGATTCCGGAGGGGTCCGGAAGTCCACAAGTGGGTCCACCACGTCCCAAGGGCTTCCATGGGCTAAGGGGAGGCGCCCTGGCCTTATTGGGCCAGGCGCACCAAGTCCTCAAAAGCCCACGCAGCCAGGGAAGGAAAAAGGGAGAGTCCTAGTAGGAATAGGATTGGACTTTGGAGTCCAAGTCCACGTGTGTACTATTCACGGTTACTGTTCACGTGGCACTATTCCTTCTACTCCATGCCCCTACACATATATAAATAGAGGAGAGGGGGCGCCCCAAAGGAGAACACAACATTGTCTTAGCCGTGTGCGACGCCCCCTCCACAGTTCCGTCGGAGTACTTGGGCGAAGCCCTGCGGAGATAGCATCACCATCACCGTCACCACGCCGTCGTGCTGCCGGAACTCATCCACTACCTCGCCGTCTTGCTGGATCAAGAAGTCGAGGACGTCACCGAGCTGAACGTGTGCTGAATGCGGAGGTGCCGTACGTTCGGTGCTCGGTCGGTTGGATCGTGAAGTTGTTCGACGACATCAACCGCGTTGTTCTAACGCTTCCGCTTACGGTCTACGAGGGTACGTAGACACACTCCCCCTCTCGTAGCTATGCATCTCCATGGATAGATCTTGCGTGTGCGTAGAATTTTTTTTGTTTTCCATGCAACGTTCCCCAACAGTGGCATCATGAGCCAGGTCTATGTGTAGATGATATGCACGAGTAGAACACAAAGAGTTGTGGGCGGTGATCATCATACTGCTTACCACCAACGTCTTATTTTGATTCGGCGGTATTGTAAGATGAAGCGGCCCGGACCAACCTTACATGTCCACGTACATGAGACCGGTTCCACCGACAGACATGCAACTTGTTTTGCATAAAGGTGGCTGGCGGGTGTCTGTTTCTCCTACTTTAGTTGAATCGAATTTGACTGCGGCCGGTCCTTGTTGAAGGTTAAAACAGCAAACTTGATAAATCACCGTTGTGGTTTTGTGCCGTAGGTAAGAACGGTTCTTGCTAGAAGCCCGTAGCAGCCACGTAAAACTTGCAACAACAAAGTAGAGGACGTCTAACTTGTTTTTGCAGTGTATGTTGTGATGTGATATGGTCAAGACATGATGTGATATACGTTATTGTATGAGATGATCATGTTTTGTAATTTATCGGCAACCGGCAGGAGCCTTATGGTTGTCTCTTTATTGTATGAAATGCAAGCGCCATGTAATTGCTTTACTTTATCGCTATGCGTTAGCAATAGTTGTAGAAGCAATAGTTGGCGAGACGACCACGACGCAACGATGGAGATCAAGGTGTCGAGCCGGTGACAATGGAGATCATGACGATGCTTTGGAGATGGAGATCAAAAGCACAAGATGATGGCCATATCATGTCACATATTTTGATTGCATGTGATGTTTATCCTTTATGCATCTTATTTTGCTTAGAACGGCGGTAGCATTATAAGATGATCCCTTCACTAAATTTCAAGATAAAAGTGTTCTCCCCGAGTATGCACCGTTGCTAAAGTTCGTCGTTTCGAAGCACCTCGTGATGATCGGGTGTGATAGATTCTACGTTCACATACAATGGGTGTAAGCCAGTTTTACACAAGCAGAATAATTGGGTTAAACTTGACGAGCCTAGCATGTACAGACATGGTCTCGGAACACTGGAGACCGAAAGGTCGAACATGAGTCATATAGTAGATATGATCAACATGGAGATGTTCACCATTGATGACTATCCCATCTCACGTGATGATCGGACATGGGCTAGTTGATTTGGATCATGTATCACTTAGTTAACTTAAGGGATGTTAATTTAAGTGGGAGTTCATTAGTAATTTGATTAATTGAACTTAATTTATCATGAACTTAGTCTTGATAGTTTCTTTGCATATCTATGTTGTAGATAAATGGCCCGTGCTACTGTTCCGTTGAATTTTAATGCGTTCCTAGAGAAAGCTAAGTTGAAAGATGATGGTAGCAACTACACGGACTGGGTCCGTAACTTGAGGATTATCCTCATTGCTGCACAGAAGAATTATGTCCTTGATGCACCGCTAGGTGATGGACCTGCTGCAGGAGCTGCTGCAGACGTTGTGAACGCCTGGCAGGCTCGATCTGATGACTACTTGATAGTTCAGTGTGCCATGTTGTACGGCTTAGAACCGGGACTGCAAAAGTGTTTTGAACGCCACGGAGCATATGAGATGTTCCAAGAGCTGAAATTGATATTTCAAGCTAATGCCCGGGTTGAGAGATATGAAGTCTCCAACAAGTTGTTTAGCTGTAAGATGGAGGAGAACAGTTCTGTCAGTGAACACATACTCAGAATGTCTGGGTACCACAACCACTTGACTCGGCTGGGAATTGATCTTCCGGTTGAGAGTGTTATTGACAGAGTTCTTCAGTCACTGCCACCAAGCTATAAAGGCTTCGTGATGAACTATAATATGCAAGGGATGGAGAAGACAATTCCCGAGCTCTTCGCGATGCTGAAATCCGCGGAGGTAGAAATCAAGAAGGAGCATCAAGTGTTGATGGTTAACAAAACCACTAGTTTCAAGAAAAAGGGCAAGGGAAAGAAGGGGAACTTCAAGAAGAACGGCAAGCAAGTTGCCGCTCCCACGAAGAAACCCAAAGCTGGGCCCAAGCCTGAAACAGAGTGCTTCTACTGCAAAGGGACTGGTCACTGGAAGCGGAACTGCCCCAAGTATTTGGTGGATAAGAAGGATGGCAAAGTGAGCAAAGGTATATTTGATATACATGTTATTGATGTGTTCCTCACTAATGCTCGCAGTAGCGCCTGGGTATTTGATACTGGTTCGATTGCTCATATTTGTAACTCGAAACAGGAGCTACGGAATAAGCGAAGATTGGCTAAGGACGAGGTGACGATGCGCGTCGGGAATGGTTCCAAGGTTGATGTGATCGCCGTCGGCACGCTACCTCTACATCTACCTTCGGGATTAGTTTTAGACCTCAATAATTGTTATTTGGTGCCAGCGTTGAGCATGAACATTATATCTGGATCTTGTTTATTGCGAGACGGTTATTCATTTAAGTCAGAGAATAATGGTTGTTCTATTTATATGAGTAACATCTTTTATGGTCACGCACCTTTTGTGAATGGTTTATTCTTGTTGAATCTCGATCGTAGTGATACACATATTCATAATATTGATGCCAAAAGATGCAAAGTTGATAATGATAGTGCAACATACTTGTGGCACTGCCGTTTAGGTCATATTGGTGTAAAGCGCATGAAGAAACTCCATGCGGATGGACTTTTGGAATCTCTTGATTATGAATCATTTGATACTTGCGAACCATGCCTCATGGGCAAGATGACTAAAACTCCGTTCTCCGGAACAATGGAGCGAGCTACTGATTTGTTGGAAATAATACATACCGATGTATGCGGTCCGATGAATGTTGAAGCACGCGGCGGGTATCGTTATTTTCTAACCTTCACAGATGATTTGAGTAGATATGGGTATATCTACTTGATGAAACACAAGTCTGAAATATTTGAAAAGTTCAAAGAATTTTAGAGTGAAGTAGAGAATCATCGTAACAAGAAAATAAAGTTTCTACGATCTGATCGCGGAGGCGAATATTTGAGTTACGAGTTTGGCCTTCATTTAAGAAAATGTGGAATTGTTTCACAACTCACGCCACCTGGAACACCACAGCGTAATGGTGTGTCCGAACGTCGTAACCGTACTTTATTGGATATGGTGCGTTCTATGATGTCTCTTACCGATTTGCCACTATCGTTTTGGGGTTATGCATTAGAGACAGTTGCATTCACGTTAAATAGGGCACCGTCTAAATCCGTTGAGACGACACCATATGAACTATGGTTTGGCAAGAAACCTAAGCTGTCGTTTCTTAAAGTTTGGGGATGCGATGCTTATGTGAAAAAGCTTCAACCTGATAAGCTCGAACCCAAAGCGGAGAAGTGCGTCTTCATAGGATACCCTAAAGAAACAATTGGGTACACCTTCTACCACAGATCCGAAGGCAAGGTCTTTGTTGCCAAGAATGGGTCCTTTCTAGAGAAGGAGTTTCTCTCGAAAGAAGTGAGTGGGAGGAAAGTAGAACTTGATGAGGTAATTGTACCTTCTCTCGAATTGGAAAGTAGCTCATCAGAGAAAACCGTTCCCGTGATGCCTACACCAATAAGAGAGGAAGATAATGATAAAGATCATGAAACTTCAGATCAAGTTACTACTGAACTTCGTAGGTCGACCAGAGTACGTTCCGCACCAGAGTGGTACGGTAATCCTGTTCTGGAAGTTATGTTGTTAGACAACAGCGAACCTACGAACTATGAAGAAGCTATGATAAGCCCGGATTCCGACAAATGGCTTGAGGCCATGAAATCTGAGATAGGATCCATGTATGAGAACAAAGTGTGGACTTTGGTGGACTTGCCCGATGATCGGCAAGCCATTGAGAATAAATGGATTTTTAAGAGGAAGACGGATGCTGATGGTAATATCACGGTCTACAAAGCTCGACTTGTCGCGAAAGGTTTTCGACAAGTTCAAGGGGTTGACTACGATGAGACTTTCTCACCCGTAGCGATGCTTAAGTCTGTCCGAATCATGTTAGCAATTGCCGCATTTTATGATTATGAAATCTGGCAAATGGATGTCAAAACTGCATTCCTTAATGGTTTTTCTCAAAGAAGAGTTGTATATGATGCAACCAGAAGGTTTTGTCGATCCTAAGGGTGCTAACAAAGTGTGCAAGCTCTAGGGATCCATCTATAGACTGGTGCAAGCATCTCGGAGTTGGAATATACGCTTTGATGAGGTGATCAAAGCATATGGTTTTGTACAGACTTACGGTGAAGCCTGTATTTACAAGAAAGTGAATGGGAGCTCTGTAGCATTTCTAATATTATATGTGGATGATATATTATTGATTGGAAATGATATAGAATTTCTGGATGGCATAAAGGGATACTTGAATAAGAATTTTTCAATGAAAGACCTCGGTGAAGCTGCTTATATATTGGGCATCAAGATCTATAGGGATAGATCAAGACGCTTGATAGGACTTTCACAAAGCACATACCTTGACAAAGTTTTGAAGAAGTTCAAAATGGATCAGTCAAAGAAAGGGTTCTTGCCTGTCTTGCAAGGTGTGAAGTTGAGTCAGACTCAATGCCCGACCACGGCAGAAGATATAGAGAAAATGAAAGTCATTCCCTATGCCTCAGCCATAGGTTCTATTATGTATGCCATGCTGTGTACCAGACCTGATGTGTGCCTTGCCATAAGTTTGGCAGGGAGGTACCAGAGTAATCCAGGAGTGGATCACTGGACAGCGGTCAAGAATATCCTGAAGTACCTGAAAAGGACCAAGGACATGTTTCTCGTTTATGGAGGTGACGAAGAGCTCATCGTAAAGGGTTACGTCGATGCAAGCTTCGACACTGATCCGGACGACTCTAAGTCACAAACCGGATACGTATTTATATTAAATGGTGGAGCTGTCAGTTGGTGCAGTTCCAAGCAGAGCGTCGTGGCGGGATCTACGTGTGAAGCGGAATACATAGCTGCTTCGGAAGCAGCACATGAAGGAGTCTGGATGAAGGAGTTCATATCCGATCTAGGTGTAATACCTAGTGCATCGAGTCCAATGACAATCTTTTGTGACAACACTGGAGCAATTGCCATAGCCAAGGAGCCCAGGTTATACAAGAAGACCAAACACATCAAGAGACGCTTCAACTCCATTCATGAATATGTCAAGGATGGAGACATAGAAATTTGCAAAGTACACACGGATCTGAATGTGACAGACCCATTGACTAAGCCTCTTCCACGAGCAAAACATGATCAGCACCAAGACTCCATGGGTGTTAGATTCATTACTATGTAATCTAGATTATTGACTCTAGTGCAAGTGGGAGACTGATGGAAATATGCCCTAGAGGAAATAATAAAGTTGTTATTATTTTATATTTCCTTATTTATGATACAGGTTTATTATTCATGCTAGAATTGTATTGACCGGAAACTTAAATACATGTGTGAATACATAAACAAATACTGTGTCCCTAGTGAGCCTCTACTAGACTAGCTCGTTGATCAAAGATGGTTAAGGTTTCCTAACCATAGACATGAGTTGTCATTTGATAACGGGATCACATCATTAGGAGAATGATGTGATGGACAAGACCCATCCGTTAGCTTAGCATATGATCGTTCTGTTTATTGCTACTGCTTTCTTGAATGTCAAATACATGTTCCTCAGACCATGAGATCATGCAACTCCCGGATACCGGAGGAATACCTTGTGTGCTATCAAACGTCACAACGTAACTGGGTGATCATAAAGATGCTCTACAGGTATCTCCGAAGGTGTCCGTTGAGTTGGCATGGATCGAGACTGGGATTTGTCACTCCGTGTTTCGGAGAGGTATCTCTCGGCCCTCTCGGTAATGCACATCATAAAGAAGCTTGCAAGCAAAGTGACTAAGGAGTTAGTTACGGGATGATGTATTACGGAACGAGTAAAGAGACTTGCCGGTAACGAGATTGAACTAGGTATGGAGATACCGACGATCGAATCTCGGGCAAGTAACATACCGACGGACAAAGGGAATTACGTATGTTGTCATTGTGGTTCGACCGATAAGATCTTCGTGGAATATGTAGGAACCAATATGAGCATCCAGGTTCCGCTATTGGTTATTGACCGGAGAGGCGTCTCAGTCATGTCTACATCATTCCCGAACCCGTAGGGTCCGCACGCTTAAACGTTCGTTGACGATATAGTGTTATATGAGTTATGTGAATTGGTAACCGAATATTGTTCGGAGTCCCGGATGAGATCCCGGACGTCACGAGGAGTCTCGGAATGGTCGAGAGGTAAAGATTTATATATGGGAAGTCATATTTTGGGTTCCGGAAAAATGTGCAGTTTTTTCGGTATTGTACCGGGAAGCTTCCAGAAGGTTCCGGAGGATTCCGGAGGGGTCCGGAAGTCCACAAGTGGGTCCACCATGTCCCAAGGGCTGGCATGGGCTAAGGGGAGGCGCCCTGGCCTTATTGGGCCAGGCGCACCAAGTCCTCAAAAGCCCACGCAGCCAGGGAAGGAAAAATGGAGAGTCCTAGTAGGAATAGGATTGGACTTTGGAGTCCAAGTCCACGTGTGTACTATTCATGGTTACTGTTCACGTGGCACTATTCCTTCTACTACATGCCCCTACACATATATAAATAGAGGAGAGGGGGCGCCCCAAAGGAGAACACAACATTGTCTTAGCCGTGTGCGGCGCCCCCCTCCACAGTTCCGTCCCTCGGTCATATTTTCGCAGTACTTGTGCGAAGCCCTGCGGAGATAGCATCACCATCACCGTCACCACGCCGTCGTTCTGCCGGAACTCATCCACTACCTAACCGTCTTGCTGGATCAAGAAGTCGAGGACGTCACCGAGCTGAACGTGTGCTGAATGCGGAGGTGCCGTACGTTCGGTGCTCGGTCGGTTGGATCATGAAGTTGTTCGACGACATCAACCGCGTTGTTCTAACGCTTCCGCTTACGGTCTATGAGGGTACGTAGACACACTCCCCCTCTCGTAGCTATGCATCTCCATGGATAGATCTTGCGTGTGCGTAGAAATTTTTTTGTTTTCCATGCAACGTTCCCCAACATGGACGTCGTCGATGACTTTGTAGCCTCAATGGATGTGCGAGGGGTACATCCCGCGGGAGTAGATGATGGAAGGAGAAAAATAAATGGATGGACGTGCGACACATGGAGTGCACACATCCATCGATGAACGCATACACCGCCACCAATAGCGGGGAAGTCGCCACCTCATGTGTCGAAGTGGACCGAAGTGCTGCCTCCGGCGGCAAAGAAAAAATCACCACCAGACGCCGGCTGCCGCCGGATAAGCCGCCCACCAATGAGCGTGCGCCGCTGACACAAGTGTCGACGGTGATGTTGAGTCCGCCTCCACGACAGATGCATCAGGACCGGGAGCCACTACACATGAGCTTACCCCGGTGTATGTGACACGCGTCCGCGCCGTAGAAGAAGACGGGGTCGCGAGATAGGTCTCGGCGTGTCCCGGCCCCGGATGAATGACATCTCCGCCACCACCGGTTACGACGAGGTGTCTTGACCCGTCGAGCAACGTGCCACCACAAGTGCCTCGAACGACATGTGTCGCCGAGTCTCGGCGGGCCCATGGCGCCTCCGTGGACCAGCGAGACGGCGGGGAGTGAAGCTTCACGATGCGACGGAGCCTCGCCTAGGCACGGCCGATGGCGTCGCTTTCGTCTTCCATTGAGCCCGGCGCAAGAGAGCCGTCGGGGATTGCGCATGGAGTGCGCCGAGGGAGGCCGGCACGTTGGCATTGCTGGTGGTGAGTCCGGCATGAGGGAATCGCCGGGGGTTGCACACGAACGGCAACCCCGGCGTCGTCGTTTTGAGCAAAGGGTGCACCAGGGCCTGCGCACAAGCGGCAGTCCCGGCACGTCATCGCCGGTGGAGAGTCTGGCATGAAGGGACCGCCGAGGGTTACACACGAACGAAAACCCCGGCGCGTCGTCGCCGGTGGTGAGTCCGGCATGAAGTGATCGCCGGGGGCTGCAAACAAAGGGCAACCCCGGCGCGTCGTCGCCGGTGGTGAGTCCGGCATGAAGTGATCACCGGGGGTTGCACACGAACGACATTATTCAAGATCTTGCTGGACGAGTGAGGATTTGGTGGGGAAAGTGCATGGGGCGATCAACTATTCTGGCAGGCGGGGCCTCACCCGGTGCTAGCAATTAAATACATTGCGGAGGTTTGCGTGTTTTGATTTTGTAGCACCAATACATTATTAATGCTCTAATGTAGAGATACTTGCTAGTTAGATTTTCAAATGAAATAAAGATTTGCAACAAATTGATCAGGTATATTTGAAATAAGAAAACACGATTGGCAAAAGAAATACACCCCCCCCCCCCCCCCCCCCCCAATTTTTGTTACAAGAATAACAATCCATGTGTGCTCCGCTGAGTGATGCTTCTTATAATTCAAAGACTTTGGGAAAAGTACACCAAGTCCTCATTTGGTCACAAAAAATTCTCTGATTTCTGAATATAATGTTTAACAGTGGACATTATGAACTAAACATAACATGCTACAAAATTTAAATGAAAAAAAATCTGAGATGCTGGTTCACCTCTGGCCTATATATCAATTGATGCAAGTCCGTTGATAGGAGCCTCCGCAGACGACGGGACTGTGTGCGGCTTGGTGTCCTCGTCAATAACCTCTGCGACAAGTGCAATCATCTTTGGGTGGCATCAAGGCCAAATAATACGAGATAGGGTGGATGTGGTCCTTGGTGCTGTTGCGGTCGGGCTACGGCAAACATCGTGGAGGTTAGAGTGAACATTCGCTTGCCTACACGCTGTGTCACGAGATGGGTCATTGTTGGCCTTGTATCGTTCTACAATTATGCCTATGGTTCACCATCGTGTAGCCTCTTACCTTTACTATGTTGTAAACCTAAACTTAAGGGCTTTATTCTAAGGCCCTTCGATAGCCTCTTATCTAGAGCCTTCGCAAAAAACTGAACAAAAAAAGAGTGGTCATGAATTCTAGATAAATCATCACTTTGCGTTGCATGTCAAATCTCATTTGGTGCAACTGTGCATTACTATAAAATAGTTAAAGACAGATGCTTAGGACATACAGGACCAGACCTTTCTAAGAATATTACTGTGTAGCAAGAAAGAATGAAGATGCATGTACAATCATTATATGTATGAAGTTGAGTGTGAGCTTGCTGCAGGCGGACTTGATCTCTGGCTCGGAGGAGTCCCTTGATACAATCGAGTAATGTCATGCATAATAGCCATAAGAGAATAGGGAAACTTCCTGTAAACAGATCACTGAATTACTGATCAAACATAATAACTAACACTTTAGTTTAAAATGCAATGCTAGAAATTAGCAATATGAACAAACGGGAGATCCAAAAGCTAAAGATAAAGAGCATGTCCCATTTGCTTCTTCATCTCCGTGGCAAAACATGCTATAGTAGTGTCTGTCTTAACAACAATGCTGAAACTAATCCCAGGCATGTAAAGAGTACATGGAGGCGTGCAGAGGTGAGAATTTCTGGAGTTCACCTCGTGACAGCTAGTACAATAAAGGCTTCTTCGTCGAGCCGTGCCCACATCAGCTCCACAAAAGGGCAGGCTATCACAATGTCTGCATTAACAACGACATGTGATGATAATCTGGTTGCGTGATTTGTGGGCGGATAGAATAAAACTACCGATGTATGTAATGCAATCCTTAAACAACTCTATAATTATGTGGGAATTTGGCACCAAATTTTGCATTGAAGAATTGAAGATGAACCTGAAGGACCAAAATATCGCCCTCGGGGCTCCATCAAGCGCACCATCAAGCGGCTGAGGGGTGTGGCAGTAGCGGCATCTAGGTGCAGCCATCGAGCTGCAGAGCGTGATGCTATCCATTTGTGTCCTCAACATTGGCCTTACTACTGATCCAGCGCGAGGAGGCGGGGTTCCCCTTTGGAGAGGACGAGTCTGCGGACGCACTCCGCATGTGGGGGTCGAAAGAAGCGTGTGTGGTGGTGAAAGAAGCCGCCAATACGGGCTGTCTGGACATGAATAAGACGTGCAGATGGCTCCGATCTGTCGTCTTGCTTAGCGTAAAGGGGCCACCGCAGGTCCGATACTAATTTCCTTTATAAGAAATTAGAACAAGCTAATCAAAAATTTGCACATCAAGGGGGTGGCCATAACCAAGATCAGATGCTTTGGATTAGGACAAGCTAATCAAAATTTCCCACATCAAGGGGGTTGCAATAACCAAGATCAGATGCTTTGCAGCCATGCAAAAAATGCAGGAGTGGAAAGGGTCCTATCCCTAATTTGGGGCAATGCCATTGATATGAGCCTTCTTGAAGCCTGATGCCGAGAAGATTGGTGAGATGACTTCTTCATCTAGATTCTAGAACAGAAGAAACTGTTAGTTTTCGTTCCTGAAGTTGAATCTAAGATTGGAGGAAGGTTCCGTCAAAAAAATATTGGAGGAAGAAGAGAGGGGCGAAACAAACCTGATGAGACCACGGTGGTGGAGAGCTGCAGTGGTAATGAGGCAGAGTGTCTTCGTCGTGTCCATTATGGCAGATCACGAACGGGTGTCCCTGCTGTGTGCAGCCATGCCTGCCTCCTCCTCATTGTGGCATGGATTTCTCTGGGCTGCCTCGTCTGGATCTTCGCACGCATGTTTGATCCCAATGACTCGTAGGATCTCTAGGGTTTGGGAGAGAGAAGAGAGCGAGATGCAAATCGCAGGAGGGAGATGTACCACGTGGGGATCGGATCGCAGGAGGGTGCGTACGTTAGTTTGTACGTGAGGCGGAGGGGAGGGGGAGGACAGGGACCAAGAAATTTCTATTGGAAGGAATTGATTAGGTGGGATCGCATGTAGATTACGGGCTTCCTTTAGTTACGGTCGATTGGTATGGCAAGAAAAATCGGTAATAAAAACTAGATTGAGGTGGGATTTGCGTTGAAATATCAGAGGGGGTACGAAGCGACCATACCACCTACCAACTTCCCAATTAGGAGTAGAGATTTCTACTGGAAGGAATTGATTAGGTGGGATCGCATGTAGATTACGGGCTTCCTTTAGTTACGGTCGATTGGTATGGCAAAAAAAATCGGTAATAAAAACCAGATTGAGGTGGGATTTGCGTTGAAATACCCGGGGGTACGAAGCGACCATACCACCTACCAACTCCCCGATTAGGAGTAGAGATGAGCTTAGAATACGGCTTGCTTGCGTCCAGCCGTCCATGCATTTCTCTTTCGTTATCCGAAACGGATTACGCTCGTAGTCGTCAGATAAAGCCAACAACGGACGGCCGTGCAGGTTTGCACTTCCTTTTCGTTCAGCACAAGTGGGCCGTTCTCGCTGGCCTGCTCTTTTGTATCCACGTGGCAAAATGTGTGTGAGTAGCGCGAGATGGACCTCGTGGGAAATGGATTTCAGTTTGCTGAGGGCCATGACAGGTATGGTCAGTCATATTGATTCGTGAAATCGTTGCGTGCAGGCAGATGGTGGCCAGGTGCATGCATTCTGGGCGTAATGTGCCAACGCTTGCCTACGGAGGCTGCATTTGAAAGGCCTAATTTCTGTATATAATGTATACTGTATACTCTACTGACATATATCAATGCTTGCCTTCCGTATATATTGTATACTCTACTAACCCCTGAACGGCGCGCGAGGCCAAAGCAGGCGAGGGGAGAAGCCTCGACCACGGAAATCGCATCCGAATGCAAGCGTGCCAGCTCGTAACCCGACGTCCGGTGCAGCAGGGGCAGGCCGGGGGACCCGATCAGCGCAAGTGCAACGGATGCGGCGCAAGAATTGGCGAGTCCTCTGCACGTCCACGCGGGACATGGCGGGCGCGCGCAGGGTGGTTCCATCTCCAACAGTCACCAGACAAACGGACCTGCCCGGCCGGCCCTGGCACGCGCGCCGGCCGTCGTCGTCGACGCCACCTGACGTACTCGGATGGGGCTCCGCTGCACAGCGCGGCGTGAGTGCGCGCGCGTGATGGATTGGATTTGACTGATTACGCGACCGCTGCTGGCGGTCGGGCAACAAACGCTCTGGACCGCTGCTGCATGGCATTTAGCTAGCGTTGCCCCAGGCTAGTTAAAGCTGGTAGACGCACGCACAACCCACAGTGAACTGTATAACGACCGTATCCCTAGAGGGGTCGATCGATCGCTACAAAGGGGAAATTGGGAGAGAGGAAGAAGCAGGAGTAGGTGAGGGAGAGACGAAAAGGGGAGGAGCAGGTTCAGAGATCACTCGATTCATGCCCAACACTCTGGTACAGAGGGGATTAAGTACCACCCGCACACAATGACACAACACGCTGCTGGCCACACGCGGTCCAGACAGCCCATGGGCTCAGCCCAACACACCACTAGTCTCTCCCTAATCAGTCCACTGATGCAGTAGCGTCAGGTGTGACATGCTCCCCTCCTTGAGCGGAAGCGCCATCATCCCAGCAAGGAGCCGGAGGGTAGCGGTGACGTAGCACAGTGTAGTCTTCCCATGTTGCTGAGTCCGGTGAGAGTGACGACCATTGCACGCGAACCTGGACGATCGACGTGCTGCCCTTCTTGACCATGCGACGATCGAGCACGGCCACTGGTTGCAGGGGTGCGGCGGAAAGATCTGGTGCTTGTGGAAGCTCGGTGAAGACCGGGGAGTAGTCCGGTGTGAATGGCTTGAGTTGGGAGACGTGAAACACCGGGTGGATGCAACTTCCCAGCGGTAACTCCAGCTTGTACGCCATGGTGCCCACTCATTGCTCGATGGTGAAGGGGCCAAAGAACTTGAATGCCAGCTTGGGGCATGGGCGGTTGGCCACCGTGGATTGAACATAGGGCTGGAGTTTGAGTAGCACTTGATCGCCGACGGTGAAGGAGCGTTCCGTTATGTTCTTGTCAGCCTTTTGTTTGCATCTGTTCTGCGCACGCGCCAGCTGCGCTCGCAATCGGGTGTTGTGAGTTGCCCAGTCCAGCTCCTCGCCGGCTTCCTCTGGCAGATTTGTCCCAAGTGTTGGCAGACCGCCCAGATTCGGTTCCTTCCCATACAGAGCTTGAAATGGAGAAGTATTGAGCGACGAGTGATATGAAGTGTTGTACCAGAATTCAGCTGTCGGAAGCCACTTGCGCCAGTGCTTGGGGTTGTCATGGACGGCACAACGGAGGTACATCTCTAAGCATTGGTTGACACGTTCGCTCTGGCCGTCCGTCTGAGGGTGATAGGCCGTTGAGTAACTCGGCTTGGTGCCGGCTGCCTCTAGCAGAGCACGCCACATGTTGCTTGTGAATATCTTGTCGCGGTCGGAGATGATGGACAGAGGAACTCCGTGCAGCTTGATTATGTTGTCCCAGAAGGCTCGAGCCACCGTGGCGAAGGTGAACGGGTGGCGAAGGGGCACGAAATGTGCGTACTTGGTGAAGCGATCAACGACGACCATGATCACCTCGTAGCCCTCGGACACCGGCAGGCCTTCGATGAAATCCATGGTGAGGTCTTGCCATGGCTCTGTTGGTATTGGGAGTGGCTGCAGCAGTCCGGGAGGCTTGATGTGCTCGTGCTTGGCATGCTGGCAGACTGAGCATTGGCGCACAAAGTCCTCCACAGCTTGCTTGAGGCCGCGACAAGTGAAGTGTTTCTTGACGCGTTGGTACGTAGCCATCACGCCTGAATGGCCACCCACTGCGCTGGCGTGGAACGCGCTGATCAGCTTCGTCTGCAGTGCTGTGTTGGCGCCGATCCACAGCTTGTCATGAAGGCGGATGACGCCATGTCGCAGCTCATATCCTTGGTCGTCGGGGCTTGAGATGGCGAGGCGTTGGAGCAAGTCTTGGGCATCCTTGTCGGTCTCATAAGAATTGGCCACTTCTTGGAGCCACTGAGGTTGACAGATCGACAGAGCGTCGATGGAGAGGAGGTGCCTGACGCGAGAGAGCGCGTCAGCTGCGCCGTTGTCCTGGCCTCGCCTGTACTTGAAGGAGAATTGAAGCCCCACTAGCTTCGACATGGCCTTGCGCTGGAGCTCTGTTTCGAGCTGTTGATCACCGAGACTGCATAAGCTCTTGTGATCCGTGACGATAACGAAAGGCGCTCGTTGTAAGTACGCCCTCCATTTGTCCACCGCCATGGTCACCGCGAGGAATTCCTTCTCGTAAATGGAGAGGCGCTGGTTGCGCACACCCAGTGCCTTGCTGAGGTAGGCAACGGGGTGGCCGTCTTGGACCTAGACTGCACCCACACCGGTGTCGCACGCGTCCGTCTCAATGGAGAAGGGCCGTGCAAAGTCCGGCAGGGCCAAGACTGGCGTGTTCATCATTGCGTTCTTGAGGAGCTCGAATGTCGCCTGGGCTTGTTCCATCCACATGAATCCTTTCTTGGTCAGCAGCTGCGTGAGGGGCTTGGCCAGAATGCCATACCGCGGTATGAATTTGCGGTAGTAGCCCGTCAGGCCAAGAAAACCTCAAAGTTCCGTGGCTTTGGTCGGTGTAGGCCACGAGCGCATCGCGCTGGTCTTGCTTGGATCTGTTGCGATGTCGTCCCGCGAAATCACGGGCCCGAGATACTCAATTCTTGATTGCGTAAAGGAGCACTTGGATTCCTTGGCGTATAGCTGATGTTTGCGAAGAATGGTGAACACCGTGCGCAAATGCTCCGCATGTTCCTGCAACGTTGGACTGAAGACCAAGATGTCATCTAAAAATGTGATGACAAACTTACGATTTGGCCCGACGAAGACCGAGTTCATGAGGCATTGAAAAGTTGGTGGTCCGTTGGTGACTCCAAAGGGCATCACCCGGAATTGGAAATGACCGTGGTGAGTCTTGAAAGCAGTTTTCTCTTCATCCTCTTCACGCATCCGGATTTGCAGGAAGCACAGGTGGTGGTGGTGGTCGACTTGTGGCTGGTAGCACGGGCAAGGTGGGTGGAGGCCGCCCCGTGGCTGGTGGACGAAAACGAGTGCGCTTTTGCTCAAGTTCTTCCTCCTGAATACGAGCAAACACAGTTGCCCGAGTGATGTTGTTGGACGCTTGGATGCGCACGGCAGCGCGCAGCTCGTCCTTGAGACCCAACAAGAACTGAGTGACGAAGAACTTTGAACCGAGGGAGGCATCAAGTGCGAGCAGATTGTACATATACACTTCAAATTGTTGTCTGTACTCTGCTACACAGCCTGTCTGTCGAAGTTGCAGGAGATTATGCATCAAGGACTCGAACTCCTCTGGTCCAAATTCCTCCTCAATTGCCCGGCGAAACGTCTCCCACGAGATCGCGGAATTTTGCTGACAATACGCGCGAAGCCAGAGCGCAGCATGCCCTTCTACATACAGCGCCGCCGTCGCCACCCAATTGTGCGGCGGCACACGGTAAAGCTCGAAGTAGGTGAGGCAGCAGTCGAGCCAAACCTGAGGAAGCTCGCCATTGAACCGAGGGAAGTTGTGCTTGGGCGGCTTGGTGGCGTAGTCGTCGCGAGCTGGTGTCTGATGTGGCCGCTCGAACGCCCCGGTTTGCTCTGGTCGAGCGAGCAGGGGAGGCCCCTCGTTGGCGAGCGTGACGACGGAAGTGTTGCCGGTGATTGCGTGAGGAATTGGGAGCGCGCTCAGTGGCGGCCCAGCGCGCGAGTCCGGCGGCGGGGCGTGGATCGCAGGTTGTGGTTGCTGACGGGGTCCTTCGGGCGTCGCTAGTGCGTGGAGTCCGGCGGCAGATGGGTCGTCCACCTGCGAGCCCGTCGATGAAGAGGAGGACGCGGTAGGGGAGACGACCTTGCGCACGTCGTCCACCTCGGCCTGGGTCAGTCCGATCTGCTTGGACAAGCTCTGCAACTCGTGGGAGACTTGGGTGTTGAACGTCGTCTGCGCCTCTGCTCGCTTGTCCGCCAATGCCTTCTCCTCGTCGAATCTGGACAAGAGCTTCTCCATCAAGCTGGTGAGGGAGGTTGTCTGCGTTTCCATGGCGGCGAAGAGCTGTCGCGCCTGCGCAGAGGGCTTGGAAGGCGCCGTGTCTCCCGCCCCGAGTGGATCGAACCCCGCCGAGGATTTTGGGCGACCTCACCAGAGTGAAATCGCACCTACGGCGGTGGATGTTACCGATCTGACCAAGGGATTAGGGGGAAACCGCGGCGGCGAAAAAAATTTGGGGAAATTTCCTGGCTCTGAGATACCAAATTGTAACGGCCGTAACCCTAGAGGGATCGATCGATCGCTACAAAGGGGAAATTGGGAGAGAGGAAGAAGCAGGAGTAGGTGAGGGAGAGACGAAAAGGGGAGGAGCAGGTTCAGAGATCACTCGATGCATGCCCAACACTCTGGTACAGAGGGGATTAAGTACCACCCGCACACAACACGCTGCTGGCCACACGTGGTCCAGACAGCCCATGGGCTCAGCCCAACACACCACTAGTCTCTCCCTAATCAGTCCACTGATGCAGTAGCGTCAGGTGTGACAAACTGACCGCTGACAAACTGAAATTGGCAGTGACTCCTCCGTTGCCCCAAGGCAGTCTCCAGAGTCACCAGCAAGGCCATGCATGCCGATCGCTGGCATGTCCCAAGCCCACGCCACGCTGCAACAGGTGCCCAAGTGGAAAACGACTCCTGCCACACAAGCGAACGCGTGCGCGGCACGGCTCGTGGAGCAACAGGACGTAGACGAGAGCAATGCTGGTTTTGGCATGCGCAGAAGAGGCTCTTCTCCAAGGTGCTCAACCAAGGCCGCGGACTTTGAATTCATAGACGTTAGACGTAAGGGCACTGAGACCAAAGCAGTTGAAGGACAAGATGGGCTACGTGCTTTCTTCCATCCATGTCTCCAAGATGGGATGCGCCGCTCGTGATGCCGAACCAGAACGGGCAAAAACGACAAAATTGACTTGACGACGAAAAGAATTCACAAACTGAACTGTGTTTGAAAAAAATTCACCTAGCTGACCCTTTTGTGCATCGCCCGACAGTCAGGCGCTCCACTCCACTGTGCAGCGCCTAGCTCTCAGGCGCTGCACGCCTAGCCAGCGTGGCACAGTTGGGCCCCGCACCGAGCAGTGCAGCACCTTGGAGCTAGGCGCTACACTACCATGTGCAGCGCCTAGCTCTTAGGCACTGCACAATGACTTAAACCGCCGCCGCCCGCCACCCCCATCCGAACCCCTCATTACTTCGTTCCAGTAACCGAACATAGGAGCGCGGCGGCGGCCATCTCCTCTCCCCCTCTCTATCCCCTCTCCAAAATTCTTCCGATCTGAAGGTTTCGGCCGTGGAATTATTTCCTAATTCCTGGTACAAGGTAAATTCCTCCGATCCCCTTCTTTGTATCCATAAAATTGTTCACTTTGTTCAGATTTGTTTGCAAGTTAGAGTGAAACCCTTGATTTGGTTGGATTAGAAATGTATATGATACATTGAAAGAGTGTTGTGTGATTTAGGATTTCTAGATGATATGCAATCTTTTTGGAACCCTAATGTTGTTGATTTGTATTGTCAATCTTGGTTCCATACAAATTTGTACGTATATATGGAGTCACATAGGAAGTCATATTTGGTTGTTGAGCATTATTGTTGAGTATTAGATTAGTATTTAACCCTAGTTTGCGCATGTTGTAGGAAGTCTCCGACCATCTCCTTCCCGCATACCCCTCCCCATGGCCCACGCCTCCAGATCTACCGGGGTGCCATTGGGGGAGGGGAGGGGGTACCGAATCCCGCTGCCTCTGGTTTACCAGGCGTTTCTAGATCTCCTGCAGCCGCTCGATTCGATCTCGGCGGAGGCCCAAGCGGAGACGAGGGCGCAGCGCTGGAGGGAGCGGGTGATGCGGATCAGAGACGATGTTCTCTCATGGACGTTGTGCGTGAGGGAGTGGAAGGAAGCAGAGGAGGAGGTGGAAGAGGGGTCAGATCTGAATTCCGTCGCCAGGAGATATGCTCGGGTGTGCAAGGATCATGCAGATCGAGAATTGCTGAATCTCGCCTGGAGAATTTACTTCGAGGGCAACAGGGAGGAGAAACGCAGGATGCCGCATCCATCCGAGCCGCCAGTAGCGTTCGTCCATTGGGCAAAGCAGGAAGCGAAGTCAATAGATCGGAGTCGTGCAGAGAGATGGGATTGCATAATAGGTCTGATGCCTACCCGCACCCCACCGCCCCCGGAGCCGGTGGATCCCTTGCCATACCGCTCACCACCGCCGGCAACGGATTGAGGGAGTGGACATTATCTGCAGATGAGGGCATGGAGTTTGTGGAAGGAGGCAACCACATATCTGCTAACATTTGGAAGGAGTGAACTTCTTGTCTTTGTTGAACTTGAAGTGACGTTAAGTCTTTGTTGAACTTGTAACAATCTTGTCTTCTGTCAAACTTGTAGTGACGTGTCTTAAATCCCAAACTGTTATGTTTTATGTGAGATGTCTTAGATCCCAAACTGTCATATTGTTGATCGTTACTGTTTTATGTGAGATGTAGAACTACTGAAATTGTCATATTGTTGATATGAAACTGATCTGCTTCTGTAGATATCATATGTGCAGCGCATTGGCGTCAGGCGCTGCATTACACAGTGCAGCGCTTGAGATCCAGGCGTCACACTGTGTAGTGCAGCGCCTAACTCCTAGGCGTTGCATATGTGGATATCAGCAACAGAAAGGTTCCAGTAGTTTTTCGTCCAAAATTTTGTCTAAGTGTTGGTGCAGCGCCTTTGGCTGAGGCGCTGCACTGCACAGTGCAACGCGTGAGATCCAGGCGCTGCACTCCACTGTGCAGCGCCTAACTCTCAGGCGCTGCATGCGTGGCCAGCGTGGCACAGTTGGGCCCCGCACCGAGCAGTGCAGCACCTTGGAGCTAGGCGCTACACTACCATGTGCAGCGCCTAGCTCTTAGGCGCTGCACAATGATTTAAACCGCCGCCGCCCGCCACCCCCATCCGAACCCCCCATTACTTCGTTCCAGTAACCGAACATAGGAGCGCGGCGGCGGCCATCTCCTCTCCCCCTCTCTATCCCCTCTCCAAAATTCTTCCGATTTGAAGGTTTCGGCGGTGGATTTATTTCCTCATTCCTCGTACAAGGTAAATTCCTCCGATCCCCTTCTTTGTATCCATAAAATCGTTCACTTTGTTTTCAGATTTGTTTGCAAGTTAGGGTGAAACCCTTGATTTGGTTGGATTAGAAATTTATATGCTACATTGAAATAGTGTTGTGTGATTTAGGATTTCGAGATGATATGCAATCTTTTTGGAACCCTAATGTTGTTGATTTGCATTGTCAATCTTGGTTCCATACAAATTTGTACGTATATATGGAAAAGAAGTCACATAGGAAGTCATATTTGGTTGTTGAGCATTATTGTTGAGTATTACATTAGTATTTAACCGTAGTTTGCGCATGTTTTGTTGTTGAGTATATATAGAAAAGAAGTCACATAGGAAGTGTTTTAGGAAGTCACATTTGAACTCTAGTGTTTAAATTTCTTTTAGTACCTAGTGTTTTAGTATGTATACATGAAAAATGCTCGCATGTGAAATAATGAATAGGAAGTGTTTTAGTTTTGTCATGTATGTTTACTGTTTCAAAATTGTAGGATGGTTTGGCTTCTCGAAGATTACTATGACGTTCAACACCGGGCCTACATGATGTCGGAGAAGAAACAGGTAATAATCATAGTAGTTGGTATTTTGAAATATGTGTCTAGTTCAAATAGGCATGCCTATATGTAATCATCTGATTTGCGTGTTTGCAGTTCCTTCAACCTCTGAAGATTCGGTCTCACGGGGTCTCTGGTGCTGTCATGCCTTACGATGAGCGGTACACACCGTACATCAGGCAGACAGGACTCCTCCCATTCATTCAGCTGGTCAGCCGGTCGACGCCGAACCTGAATGCTGCAGCAATCACCGCGCTTGTTGATCGGTGGAGGATGGAGACGCACAGTTTCCATCTTCGGACCGGGGAGATGACCGTGACGCTCCAGGATGTCGCCTTGATCACCGGTCTTCCTATCGAGGGGAAGCCTCTCTGTATGAGCACCGATTCTGATGGGTGGCGCCAGCAGATGGAGGCCCTTATCGGTATGGCTCCTCCAGAGGCTCCAGTAGAAGAGGGAGAGAAGAGGAAGGAGAGAGTCGCAGACGGAGCTCCTTTCACGTGGATTGTAGCAAACTTTGCGCATTGCCCTGAAGATGCTAATGATGATGTGATCCAGACATATGCTCGTGTCTACATGTGGTACGTTATCTCCAGGACTTTGTTTGCTGACGCCACTGGCAAGAACGCTCCATGGATGTGGCTTAAGGCGTTGACCGTCTTCGACAACCAATGGAGTTGGGGTTCGGCGGCACTGGCCTACTTATACCGACAGGTAGTCAGTTGTTTGTTTTTCACTTCATTTCTACATTATGAATGCAATCTTGCTCTTGAGTGAACCATGGTTTCCTTTATGTGCAGTTGGACAATGCTTGTTGTAGGATCTCGAAGGACGGATGTATTGGTGGTTGTATGCTCGTACTCTCGGTATGGAGCTGGGAGCGCCTGCCGGTCGGATGCCCGAAGGACGTCAAGTTCAATGAATGGGACGACAAAGAGGACGAACTACGGCTCCACACTTGGGCTTACAAGTGGGATGTGGTATCCGAGATGACGAGCGATGTCATTCTCATGTATAGGCAGTACACCAACGAGTTGGACACGATTACGGCTGAGCAGGTAAACATTGACATTACATCACTCATTCTCGTGCTTTAATGAAAACTCGATATCAATGTTGCGTTGTTGTGCTATATTCCAGGTGGAATGGGAGCCATATGGCGCCAAGGATAGACTAGGTAATGCAAGAGAATTCATCATGAATCCGATGTGCTTGCGGGGTAGGCATCTTTGGCTTATGCGGTGCCCGCTCATATGAAACTGGGCGGTTGAGCTTCACATGCTACATCGTGTGTTCCGCCAGTTTGGTCTGTTCCAGGGTCACCCGCCGGAATGGGAGGACACAGACAAAATGCTTCACAGGTAAGAGAGAATGACCCTTGTGCACTTAGCATCTTCAAGTCCTTTTTGATGGTCCTAAAATTTGGTTTGTTAACATGCAGGTTGGATAGGAAAAAGCAGCGAAAGATCAAGGACTAGGACAAACATCATAAGAAGTATGTCACCATGTTTGTCGGGGGGATGACCCCCGGGTAGGCAAGCGAACCCGGAGCCCCTTTTTAAAAACATCAGGGCAGGCCGTGCCCCTTCCCGCCGGCTGGCCAACCGACCGGCTTCTCAGCGCTAGCCGGCTAGGCCCGGCCCGGGGCCGGGTCCGGCTGTCCGCTAGCCGGCTGGCGATGAGTCGGCGGCCGTCCCATCGCATCCGACGACAAGACAGCCCCCCACGACGGGAGAACATGGCTACAGTGCAATCCGTCTCGGGAGGGCGCGCCAGCAAAGCTGCCAACCCTGTTAACCGTGACGGCCGGCGTCAGCACCTGCACGCCTCTGCAGAGCGCGCACGCGTCGTCCACTCCTGCGCGCATCTGCAGGGCGCGCACGCGCCGTCCACTCCGTGACGCTCGAGGCGACGGGCCACAGTGCTGAGCAGTCGGCGGGCCCCGCAACAGGCTGGGCCCAGCAGCCGGCGGGCCCACAGCCGGCTCCAGACGCCGACGCCCGGGTCCCGGCGCGTGCGGTTTCCTCTTGTAACCCTGAGGGATCGGGCTATAAGACCCCCCAGGAGGCCTCCATGCAGCAGGGTCGGCACCCATTCGGATACTCGGTAGCAACACACACCCACGTTCACAGGAGAGGCCGAACGGAGACATAGCTCCTTCTTCCTCCTCCGCCCAAACAGCTCCAGGAGCACCATTGTAACCGTTGTGGCCTTTGAGCCTATCAACCCATTCGGCAGGACTAGGGGTGCAACCTCCCCGGAGGCCCTGAACCTGGGTACGCCTTGTGTCTCCCGCACGCGCGTGCCAACCTCGCTTCCGGAACCCACCCGCGTCCTCACACAGCCCCCCACTTTAAGCCATCTCATGGCATCTGCCGCGATTTCACCATGACAGTTGGCGCCCACCGTGGGGCTGCTCGCGGCGTCGGCCGGAGTCAAGTTCCGGACGAGGCCCTTCACCATCTCCGGCGAGCGCATCATGCACGGTTTGGTCTGTGCGCCTCGCACGGCCAACCCGGCCGGTCGCAACGTCGCACCCGGCGCGAGCGCCGCCTGCCCCGCAGGCTGCCTCGTCGTCCCCTTCGGCGCGCTGCGCATCTTCGTCGCGCTCATCCCCGACGTGTTTCCCAGCGAGGTGCACAACTGCACCGACTCGCCTGTCCCCGTTGGTTGCGCCGTCTCCGACGACGTCACCGCTTTCTGCGCCCGCGCGGAGGTGCTGACCATCGGCACTAGCGTCGGCTCCCCGCGCGACAAGGAGAAGGCCGCCGCGGCTACCGCTGTCGCGGCTGCGGCCCCGCCATGCCGGGCCAACCCGCTCCGCGAGACGATCCGGAGCCTGCAAGCCCCCATCACGCCCGACGCCGACACGGCGGCAGCAACGGCTCAGCTCAACGAGCACCGTGAGCATCTGCTGGTCGAGGCCACGGAGCTCGCGGCAACGCGGCGCCAGCTAGAGTCCGCCCAACGTGAGTACGACAGCGCCCACGGCTTCATGCCGGCCACCGCTGAGCCCAGTCGGGTGGCGGAGGTGCGAATCCGTGGGGGTGCAATCGGCCGCACGCTAGGCACAGGCCGGCCCGTCTACGACACCCCCGTCAAAAACATGCGCGCGGCGCTGGCGGCGATGGCAGATCTCGAGTTCCTGGAGGACGAGGAGCTGTTGCAGCAGCAGCAGCGCATTCGTAACCTCATCACCGCGGCAAACGAGCAGCAGCAGCGGTTCGACCCGGCCCAGCCATCCGCCTCCGCCTCAGGCAAAACCAGAAACCCAGAGAGGGCTCTTCGGGACACGCAGCAAGCGTCTTCCCCTGACGGCAGCGCCAGCCGCTCTGGCCAGCACCGGGCAAGTCGGAGCCGGCATGACCGCGTCGAAACGGCTGGCGTCGGCATTGCCGACGAGACAGCCGGACCGGGTGCGGCAGCCGGAACTTCCTCCCCCGTAGCCTTGATGGCCCCGACCGGCTTCCGCCGGCGCGGTGCCACGCGGCCCCGTCGCAAGCCGGCTGGGCCCCCGCGAGCCCTACGACGAAACCGACGCCCGCCACCGCATCGACCGGCTGGCGCGGTCCACGCTTCTCGAGGAGGAGAGCTCTGTCGGCCCGGTGTGCTTTGGCCCCCGCATTCGCGAGGAGCCCTTCCCCAAAGGCTTCTCGCTGCCCCGCGACTCCCCCAAGTACAGCGGCGTCTCCAAGCCGGAGGACTGGCTAACCGACTACACCACAGCTGTCGGCATCGCCGGCGGCAACCGGCGCGTGGCGGTCCGCTACGTCCCCCTCATGCTGCTCGGCTCGGCCCGGACATGGCTTAACAGCCTGAGGGCCGGCAGCGTCAACTCCTGGCTGGACTTCGAGGATGCGTTCGTGTGCAACTTCACCAGCACGTACAAACGTACGGGTCGGCCTCGCCAGCTCTCCATGTGCGTCCAGGGTCCGGGCGAGCCTCTCCGCGACTTCCTCACGCGGTGGACCGAGCTGCGCAACTCCTGCGAAGGGGTTCACGAAGTACAAGCCGTCCAGTACTTCGTCGACGGGTGCCGAGACGGCACCCTGCTCAAGCATCGCCTGATGTGCGACGAGCCGGACACCTTGGCGGAGCTCATGGCGGTGGCAGACAAGTACGCCATGTCCGACTCCGCGATGCGCGTAAAGATCACGGTCGACATGGACGGCAAGCCGGTCCCGGTCCAGCCGGCCGCCCCGAAGCCGGCTGGCGAAACCAACCAGCGCCGGCAAGACAACAACAACAACAAGCGGAAGGCCGAGCAGCCGGCTCCTCGCTACAGCAACCAGCAAGTGGCCGCCATAGCGGAGGAGCAGCCGGCCGAGCAAGGCGGCGTCAAACGCCAGCGCACCGGCAAGATGGCCTGGCAGCCCAAGTTCTCCTTCGACAAGATGCTGGACGCACCATGGAAGCACCACAGCGGAGCGAAGCCTTCCACGCGCACGCTCCGGAACTGCAGCATCACCCAACGCCTGATGCGTGGCGATTTCCCACCGCCACCGCCCGGTCCCGACCCGCAGCTCCCGCCGCCTCCCCCGCCGCCTCCGGCAGCCGGCGCCCTCGCCAACAACCCCTATCCGCAGCAGGACGCGGCCTACGTCGTCTTCACCAGCGAAGGCGACGACAAGCACAACAAGCGCAAGTACCAGCACGAGGTGAACGCCGTCGTCCCCCCCGGTCCCCCAGTACATGCACTGGTCCGACCGTCCCGTCAGTTGGACCCGGGAGGACCACCCGGCCGTGATGCCCACGCCGGGCGGCTACGCGCTCGTCCTCGACCCCACCTTCGTCGCTGAGAAGCGCACCTGCCACTTTTCGCGGGTGCTGATCGACGGCGGCAGCAGCATCAACATCCTCTACCGCGACACCATGGTCAAGCTCGGCATCGAGGAGGGCCAGCTGCAACCCACCCAGACGGTGTTCCACGGCATCGTGCTAGGCACCTCGTGCTCACCCATCGGCCGGGTGCGGCTGGACGTGTTGTTCGGCACCAGTGCCCACTTCCGCCGCGAGCCGATCTGGTTCGAAGTGGTCAACCTCGCTAGCCCCTACCACGCGCTTTTGGGCCGACCCGCCATGGCCAAGTTCATGGCGGTCCCCCACTACGCCTACCTCAAGATGAAGCTGCCAAGTCCCAAGGGCATCATCACCATCACCGGCGACTACAAGAAGTCCCTGGAGTGCGCCAAAGCCGGCTCTAAGCTGGCCGAGTCGCTGGTCATCGCCGAGGAAAGGCTCCAGCTCGACCGTCTCGTCGCGCTGGCTGGGGAGCAGTCGGTCATGCCGGCTCAGCTGAAACAGCCGGCCGATGAGGAATCCTCCAAGCCGGCCAAGGGCACGAGGAAAGTTTCGCTCAACCCGTCCGACCCCAACTCCAACGAGTATGTCGTCGTGGGCTCCGGCCTCGACAGCAAATAGGAAGGCGAGCTTGTCGACTTCCTCCATGAGAATCGGAATATCTTCGCATGGTCCCCTAAAGACATGCCGGGTGTTCCGAGGAAGTATGCCGAGCACAAACTCCACGTCCGTCCGGATGCCAAGCCGGTCCGGCAGCCGCTACGCTGCTTCTCCGAGGAGAAACGAAGAACCATTGGCGAAGAAATCGCCTGGCTGCTCAAGGCCGGGTTCATCATGGAAGTGTTCCACCCCGAGTGGCTGGCCAACCCGGTCCTCGTCCTGAAGAAGAACGGCACTTGGCGCATGTGTATCGACTACACCAGCTTGAACAAGGCCTGCCCCAAGGACCCGTTTGCCCTACCCCGGATCGACCAAGTCATGGACTCCACAGCCGGCTGCGAGCTCCTGTCCTTCCTGGACGCTTACTTCGTCTACCACCAGATCAAGCTGGACCCGGCGGATGCCCTCAAGACGTCCTTCATCACTCCCTTCGGGGCGTATTGCTACATCACCATGTCATTCGGCTTGAAGAACGCCGGCGCCACCTTCCAGCGCTGCATGCAAAAATGCCTCCTACCTCAGATCGGCCGAAACGTGCACGTCTACGTCGACGACATCGTGGTGAAGACCAAGCAACACCTCACCCTCCTCGATGTTTGACAATCTGCGCCAGTACCAGGTTAGGCTCAACCCGGAGAAATGTGTTTTCGGCGTGCCAGCCGGCCAACTCCTTGGTTTCCTCGTCTCGGAGCGTGGCATTGAGGCCAACCCGGAGAAGATCAAGGCCATCGACCGCATGCGCAAGCCAGCTCGGCTGCGTGATGTCCAGAAGTTCACCGGCTGCCTGGCCTCCCTCAGCCAGTTCGTCAGCCGGCTGGGGGAGATGGCCCTGCCCCTATATCAGCTGATGAAGAAGACGACGCCATTCGAGTGGTCCGACCAGGCGGACGAAGCTTTCCGCGACCTCAAGCGCATGCTCTCCACCACACCCGTCTTGGCCGCACCGGCCAAGAAGGAGCCGCTCCTGATGTATATCGCGGCAACCACCCGCGTGGTCAGTGTGGTGCTGGTGGTAGAGCGCCCCGAGGAAGGCAAGGCACAACCGGTCCAGCGCCCTGTGTACTACCTCAGCGAGGTCCTCTCCACCTCCAAGCAAAACTACCCCCACTACCAGAAGATGTGCTACGGCATGTACTTAGCCGCCAAGAAGCTCCGGCGGTACTTCCAGGAGCACGCCATCACCGTGGTGAGCACGGCCCCCATCGGCGAGATCATGGGGTGCCGGGACGCCTCTGGACGGATCGCCAAGTGGGCGATCGAGCTAGCCGGCCACACCATCCTCTACGAGCCGCGCACCGCCATCAAATCACAGGCGTTGGCCGACTTCCTTGTCGATTGGGCGGAGACCCAGTACTTGCCGCCAGCCCCCGACGCGATGCACTGGCGCATGCACTTTGACGGCTCGAAGATGGCCTCCGGCTTGGGAGCCGGCATCGTGCTCTCCTCCCCCAAGGGCGACCGGCTGCGCTATGCGCTTCAAATCCACTTCGCCGCCTCCAACAACGTCGCCGAGTATGAAGCCATCGTCCACGGCCTCCGGCTAGCCAAAGAAATCGGCATCCGGCGCATCCTCTACTTCGGCGACTCTGACCTGGTCGTCCAGCAAGCCTCCGGCGAGTGGGACGCCAGGGACTCCAACATGGCCAGCTACCGCAACCTGGTCCAGCAGATGACCGGCAGCTTCGACGGCTGCGAGTTCCTCCACGTCCCCCGAAGCGAGAACGAGGCAGTGGATACCCTGGCCAATCTTGGCTCCAGCCGGCAAGCTATCCCAACCGGCGTCTCCCTCGAGCACCTACGCAAGCCGTCCATCAAGCCGTCTCCGAATTCGGAGTCCATCTTCGTCCCGACCGACCCAACAGTCCTTCCTTCCACCTCGGGGACTGCCGGCCCCGGCTCGGGGACTGCCAGCGCCCCCCCGGCCCCGGGCGCCGCCGCCTCTCCCCTAGCCCCGGGGGCCGCCGGCTCCGGTTCGGGGGCTGCAGGCTCCAGCTCGCCGCCTCCCGACCCGGCCGAGCCCGCGCAAGTGGCCGTCCTCACGGTGCTGGAGGCGCCGTCTTGGGCCCAACCGATCCTCGCTTTCCTGGCAAACGGCGAGCTCCCGGCGAGCGAGGTCGAGGCTCGGCAGGTGCACCGCTGGGCCTCCACCTACAGCATCATCAACCGCGAGCTCGTCAAGCGCAGCACAACCGGCGTCTTCCAGCAATGCGTCGAGACGGCCAGGGGCCTCGAAATCTTGCTCGATATCCACCAGGGCGAGTGCAGGCACCACGCCGCCTCCCGGTCTCTCGTGGCCAAAGCATTCTGCCACGGCTTCTACTGGCCGACCGCGCTGAAGGACGCCGAGGAGCTGGTCCTCAAGTGCAAGGGCTGCCAGCACTTCAAGGCCCAGAGCCACCAGCCGGCTGCGGCACGTCAAACCATCCCTATCGCGTGGCCCTTTGCCGTCTGGGGCCTCGACATGGTGGGACCCTTCAAAACCGCTCGGGGCAGCATGACACACCTTCTGGTGGCCGTCGACAAATTCACCAAGTGGATCGAGGCTAGGCCGATCAAGAAACTCGACGGTCCCACGGACGTCAAGTTCATCAAAGACATCGTTGTTCGCTACGGCGTCCCCAACAGCATCATCACCGACAACGGCACCAACTTCGCCAAAGGCGCGCTAGCACGCTACTGCTCCGTCTCCGGCATCCGGCTTGACCTGGCCTCCATCGCACACCCTCAGTCCAACGGCCAGGCGGAGCGGGCAAACGGCCTCATCTTGGCCGGCATCAAGCCGCGACTCGTCGAACCGCTCGTGCGATCACCCGGCAGCTGGCTCGACGAGCTGTCGGCCGTCCTATGGAGTCTCCGGACCACCCCCAACCGCTCGACCGGCTTCACCCCATTCTTCCTCGTCTACAGGGCCGAGGCGATCATCCCCACGGATATCGAGTTCGACTCGCCTCGGGTCACCCTGTACACGGAGGTGGAGGCCGCAGCAGCACGCGAAGACGGCGTCAACCTGCTAGAGGAGGCGCGCCTGCTGGCCCTCAGCCGGTCGGCCATCTACCAGCAGAACATGCGCCACTACCACAGCAAGAAGATCAAGCCCCTCGCTTTCCGCGAGGGCGACCTCGTGCTCCGGCTGATCCAGCGAACAGCCGGCCAGCACAAGCTATCCTCCCCATGGGAGGGCCCCTTCATCATCAGCAAGGCCTTGCGCAACAACGCATACTACCTCATCGACGCGCAAAAGCGAAGCAAGCGCAAGAGAGACGCCTCCGGCGAAGAGACGGAACGCCCCTGGAACGCGGAGCTCCTCCGCCCGTTTTACAGTTGAACCATGTATGTATGTATCACTACCCCTTTTGGAAGTTAATGAAAGTAGCAGGTCCCCCGAACGACACTCGGGGGCTACCTTTTCATCTCTATCGAGTTCTTGCGCACTTTACCGCATTCGCCTCCCCGCCGGGTCGGCATGGCCGGCTCGGGGGCTCGGAGGCTCGCCGGCTAGCCCGCGCCGCGTTCTCCTCAACCCGGTCAGTAACGTGTGCACCGCCGAAGCCCTCTCTCCGACATAAGCCACAGGCCGGTTCCCGGCTGTTCAAGGCTGGCAAGAGCCAAAGGCCGCAAGCATCCCCACGCGAAAAACGGCGAAGTACGAACGCCCGGCTCGGCCAACCCGGCCTTCTCCCTCACTCTCCGCCGCACAGACCGGCTGCGCTATAGCCGGCTTCGCCGCCCGCAGCCAGCCGGCCCAATGGGTGTTTCGCTTGCGCTCCAATCCTAAGGCCTAAGTACTGATCCCTCTCCCCCGAGTCCGGCTCCCCGTCCCAGCTGCAGACCGGCTCCCGGCTGTCCGGCTGGCGGGGAGGAGAACGAAAGGGAGAGTGAGTAAGAAAACGGCTAAGGGAAAAGAACAAAGGCGAAATCGCCAGACGGCAAGCACAAGCATACAAGAGAAACATGTTTTCATACATACAGCCAGGCCCGCGGCCGGTGGTTCATTACAATTAATTCACATCCCCCAGTGGGTGGACTTGCCGACTAACAAAGGTTCCGAGTTCAAAAGAAACAGGAAAAATAAAAGCCCTAAGCTGCGGCCTCGTCGGCATCACTCGGCGCCGGGTTCTCCGTGGTGGCAGTGTCGTCCAACTCGCCAGCGTCGTCTTCCGCATCGGCGCCCGTCTCGGCCGAGCTGCCCTCCGGGTCCTCGAGCGCCAGGCCGAAGTCATCGGCGGGAAGCTCCGCGCCGTCCGGCGCGCGCTCCGGCATGAACTCCCCGTACGGGGCGAATGACGCAATGTCGCTAGCCCGCACGGCGATCGCCGCCGCCCGCTCCGCCAAGTCCGCCTCCGCCCCAGCCCTCCGGGCGCGCAGCTAATCCAAGCGTATGGTCGGGTACCAAGACAGCACGACCCCGAGCGCCATGTCCGCGCCGGCTCGAGCCGCGGAGGCCCTCCACGAGTTGAGTCGCGCCGCGCCGGCCTCTAGCCAGCGCGCCAGCCGGCTCACGCTACTCGGCGCCACCGCACCCGGCCAGAGGGCGGCCACCATCGACAATCCGGCTTCGAAGAGCCGGTTCATCTGGCGTTCTACCGCCTCCAAGCGAGCCTTGGCGGCCAAGGTGATCTCCGCCACCGACCAGGCGGCGTACTCCTCGACGGCGGCCCCCGCCGCCATCTGCTCCTGCCGATGGGCGTACACCGCCGCCTCGGCCGACCCCTGGGTCTCGGGGAAGAACCTGGAAGAGAAGGAGAAGAAGATTGACCAAGACGCCAAAGGGCGGAAAACAGAAAGAAGCAAGAGACGCAAGTAAAAATGCATACGCGTGAGGAGCTCGTCGATGTAGAGCGCGTCCTGCAGCGCTTCCCGCTCCCTGACCGCCAGCGCATTGGCGCTGCGGTCGCGGTCCGCCTTGAGCTGGGCAACCTCCTCGGCGGCTCCCTTCGTCGCCTCCTCCTGCCGCGCCGCGGCTTGACGGCGCTCCTCGGCGAGCCGGTCCAGCTCGGCCTTGTGGGCGGCGGCGGCATCGTCCCTCTCCCGTACTGCCCGCGCCGCCTCCTCCCGCAGCCGGTCGTGCTCCGCGGCCGCCTGGTCACGGAGCTGACCGACTTCCGCCAGCCGGCGCCGGAACCCCTCCATCTCCGCCGGGTCGACGGCGGCGGCTGTGCATCCGGATCCGGACTCAGATCAGAAGTCGGACGAGAAAGCAAAACAAGAAGCAAAGAAGATCCGACCCGGCTGCTGCGCAACCGGCCCGGATCTCAGGGGCTACACCCAGTGGGAGCGTTGGCGCGCCCCCACTGGAAGAACGCAAGAAAGAAGCTCGATAAAATACCTCTGCACTGGCGAAGCTCCTCCTCCTTGGCCGCCAGCTGATCCCTGGCCGCGCGGTACCGGCCCAGGAGGCGGTTGTACGCCGCCACCCATTGATCGTAGATGGACTGCAAAGAGGAGAGAATCAGCATAAAGACGCCTGAGAAGGCCCAACCCGCCTGCTGCGCAGCCGGCCCGGGCCTCGGGGGCTACACCCAGTTGGTGCGCTGACGCGCCCCCACTGGAAAGCGACCAAGACGGTCAAGAAGAGCAAAAAGAAAACAAAAAGCAAGAAAGCATGAAGGGCAGGAGAGCTCACCGCGAAAGTCTGCTCCAGCTGTCGCAGCCGGCCGCTCTCCGCCTGGGCGAAGCTCTGCCAGTGGCTGTGGTGGTTGGCGATCTGCAGCCACAGAGAATCCACCGCCGCGTCCAGCTCGCTCCGGGGGGCGCCGCTCGTCGCCTCGCTGGAGCTCGCCATTGCAGCCCAGGTCCGCTGCGGCCGTGCCGCGGACCCGGCGCTGGTCCCGCTGCCGGCCGGCCTCAGCTCGAGGCTAAGCCCCGCGGCCCGCGGCTCCGCCGTCACCAGGGCGCGCGAACTCCCCGGCGCGTTCTCCGTCCTTGGCGGCGGCACTCCTCCTCCGCTTGGCGCGGCCTCCGGCTCGCAGTCCCCTCCGCCTCCCCCTCCGGCTCCATCGGCCGGGTCTGTAGCCGGCGGTTCCTCCTGGTCGGCCATCGGGTCGGCCTCCGGCTCGTGGTCGCCGGATTCGCCGCGACCGGCTGCTTCCTCGGCGGCCGCGCGGGCATCCACCTCCGCCCGGCGGGCCGAGTCGTGCACCGACTTGGAGCGATGCTCCGCGACCGGCGACGGCGGTGGCGAGGACTCCATCCACTCCGGCCACGCGGCTTCCTCCGCAACCCGCCGCCGTCTTACCACGACCTCGGCCACGGCGGCGCTCCACGCCTTGGCCGAAGCCTCTGCCATCTCCTTCTCGGCCGCGTCCCGGGCCCCCCAGGCGTCCCGCTCGGCGTCCTCCAAGGCGGAGCGGATTGGCGGGCCGCAAGCGCCTCCTCGGCGGTCTCCGCCGCGTCGCGCTCCACCGCACCGCTTCGGCCCAGCCGCCGGTCAGCCTCCTCCGCGGCTGCCGCCGCCGCAGCCGCCTCCGCTAGCTCGAGCGCGCTCCTGGACGGCGCGCGAGGGAGATGAGGAAGAAGAAAAGCGAAGAGGGAGCAACAGCAACAGCGGCAAACAAGGCAATAATTCAACCACAAGAAAAACTTACCCAATGACCACGGGGACCGCTCGCATCGGGCCCGCTGGCGGCGCCATTTGGCGCGCCTTCTTGGAGGACCTCTTCAGGGCGCCTGTCTGCGCCGCGACGGGGTGTTTCGCAGCCGGCCGTGCCTCGACCGGCTGCTTCCCGTGCGGCCGGCTTGGGCCCGCCGGCTCCCCGGTCGCCCTCCTCTGTCGCCCCCTGGGGGCGGTCTCATCGCCCGCCTCCGCGCCCTGAGGAGTTGCATCGCCCGTCCCGACCTTGTCATCTTCGTCGTCATCCGGCCACTCGCGCAAAACATCCAGGATCAGAGACTTACCGGCTTGAGCTGGGTCGCCAGCCTCCGCGTCCGCATGGCGCTCCTCGCCGCCTTCGGCTCCCGCATTGCCGGCCTCCTCGTCCTCTGGGTCCGACACATCGCGGTCCGGCTGGAGAACCATGGGACTCGGGCCGGCATGCACCAGCTGGCTCGGGAAGCGCTGCAGCCGGCCCAGGGGGTCAGGGCGCATAAGAAGGGCAGACGCGGCGAAGAACAAAGACCAGACACTCACCGCTGGCACCGGGGCATCCCGGTTGTACGGCTCCTTGCCGAACCTCCACTCCTTCACCTTGAGCCCGGCGGCGGATACGTCGTTGACGCGCACGGCGATCTCCTCCGCCGTCAGCTCTTTCGTCGACAGCCGGCAGGGGTCGCGCCGGCCGCTCATATCGCAGATACGGTGCGGCCGCCTCTGCAGCGGCAGCACCCGGCGACCGATGAAGGGGGGAGGTTGATGCGGTCGTTGGCCGGATTCGTGTTCTTCACATAGAAGAAGGACTTCTGCCACTTTTTGGCGGACTCCTCGAGCGGCAGCTTCGGGAAAGGGCCCGCCGTCCGGGTCACCGCCACGGCCGCCCCGCACTCGGACATGACGCCGGCTGATGCCCCTTGCTACTTGAGGTAGAACAACCGGCACCACAGCTCCACGTATGGGAGGATGCCGATGTAGCCCTCGCACAGCGTTGCGAAGCCGGCGAGCTGCAGGATGGCGTTCGGCCCCAGGTGGTGCGGCTGGAGACCGAAGAACGTGAGGAAGCGCCTGAAGAAGATGCTCGCCGGGAGCCCGAGCCCGCGGAGGAAGTGGGTGTAGAACACCACCACTTCGCCACTCCGCGGTTCCGGCGCCACCTCCTCGCCGGGCGCGCGCGCCTCCACCTCCGCCACTGGCGGCAGCCGCCGCGTGCGGCGAAGATATTCGATGTCGTCGTCGATGACCACCGACCCCACCCACGAGCCCTTCGGCGGCGCCATTGGCAAAAGCGGGAGAAACGCGGTCGAGGAAGAAAACAGGTGGAAAATGGCGGAGCAAGGAGAGAACGGTCGCGCGTGCGTCGTAGCGTGGTGCGGTGGCGTGCTTGACGGACGACTGTGCGCGGGCGACGGCGTATGGCGGCAGAGCGCGCAAGAAGGAAGATGGGGAGGCAGAGGCGAAGCAACGGGCGGGGGCAGAGGAACGAATGCCTCGGCCTCTCCCCCTCCTTTCCCATTTAAAGACCACGGCCGAACGTGGGGGAGTGGGATCGTTTGCGCCCACGATCCCCACTCCCCCGCAATGCACGGGCGCGTTAAAGTCACGCCTTAACTACCCCGAGAACTCCAACAGGCGCATGCGGCCGCAGTAAATCCCCCGGTCCAGTGGGACCCAGCCCGCCGCGACGTCTCGTCGCGCGCGTGGCCTGGCAGGCCTCTTCGGCCGCTGGGCTGCACGTGGCGGGATTTCGTCTGGCGACCGGCGCGCTCCCCCGTATCGGCAGGACCAGCCGGCCGAGCCGTTCAAACTCCGGCGAAGTCAAGTGTCTCAACCCGGCTCCCGGAAGCCGGCGAGCGGCGACTTCGAGCCGGCACATCCTCGCCACGCGACCGCGCTCCTTCGGGGAGAGGGTAAGCTGCAAAGCCTCCCCCGCTTGGAGCCGGCGAGCCTTTACAGCTTCGGGGACTACTGTTGGGGGGATGACCCCCGGGTAGGCAAGCGAACCCGGAGCCCCTTTTTAAAAACATCAAGGTAGCCCGTGCCCCTTCCCGCCGGCTGGCCAACCGACCGGCTTCTCAGCGCTAGCCGGCTAGGCCCGGCCAGGGGCCGGGTCCGGCTGTCCGCTAGCCGGCTGGCGATGAGTCGGCGGCCGTCCCATCGCATCCGACGACAAGACAGCCCCCCACGACGGGAGAACATGGCTACAGTGCAATCCGTCTCGGGAGGGCGCGCCGGCAAAGCTGCCAACCCTGTTGACCGTAACGGCCGGCGTCAGCACCTGCACGCCTCTGCAGAGCGCGCACGCACCGTCCACTCCTGTGCGCGTCTGCAGGGCGCGCACGCGCCGTCCACTCCGTGACGCTCGAGGCGACGGGCCACAGTGCCGAGCAGTTGGCGGGCCCCGCAGCAGGCGGGGTCCAGCAGCCAGCGGGCCCACAGCCGGCTCCAGACGCCGACGCCCGGGTCCCGGCGCGTGCGGTTTCCCCTTGTAACCCTGAGGGGTCGGGCTATAAGACCCCCCAGGAGGCCTCCATGCAGCGGGGTCGGCACCCATTCGGATACTCGGTAGCAACACACACCCACGTTCACAGGAGAGGACGAACGGAGACATAGCTCCTTCTTCCTCCTCCGCCCAAACAGCTCCAGGAGCACCATTGTAACCGTTGTGGCCTCTGAGCCTATCAACCCATTCGGCAGGACTAGGGGTGCAACCTCCCCGGAGGGCCCTGAACCTGGGTACGTCTTGTGTCTCCCGCACGCACGTGCCAACCTCGCTTCCGGAACCCACCGGCGTCCTCATGCAGCCCCCCACTTTAAGCCATCTCATGGCATCTGCCGCGATTTCACCACGACAATGTTCGAGCTAAGTGTGGAGCGAGCTCAGTCGACTGCAGGATCCCAGCTTCGTGAGCACTGCCCGCTCGCCTTCAACAACTACCTTAAATGGTATCTTGCAAGTACTCGTGTGGAGATATTGAAGCCGGCGTATGATGACGAGATTTTGGAAGAACCCACCGTCTTTGATGAGCTAGCCCAGACCGAATACAACAAATATGTTAGGGAAGGCACCCAAGTCCCTCATGCTCCAGTGATCAACTTTGTGGTAAAGTGTTCCCCTCTTCGCGTTCCCGTTGGCCCTATTACATAACTTTACTTGCCTAACATGTTTATTTCATTCCCGTGAACAGCGCAAGCAGATCAAGAAAGCAGCTGATGAAACCTAGAATATTCTGGACACAACCCCGGTTGGACAAGGCAATGAGGAAGGTGCACTTCGATCATTCATGAAGGTACATATCTCATTAAGTTGTTTATGTTACATATGTAGCAAAGTTGGATATCTCATTCACTTGTCCATCTTACAGCGTCAGGGCCAAAGGTTAAGGTGGTTGGCCAACCTTATCGGTTGCCGTGACCCCGAATATTCAGAACCAGAGCTGTCTAGGTCCGCTACACCATCTGACCATGGGGCTCATCTGGAGGATGAGACTACCTCGACAGCTCATTTGGAGGATGAGGGTGTGGTCACCCAAGAGGTATGACAATAGCACATATTCATATCTTTGATGCATTGGTCATTTCGTTATGACGCACGTTCTTTACCATATCATTTGCTTGTATGATAGGTTGACGATGACACGACATTGCAGGACTATCAAGTTCGTTCACAATACATGTTGAAGCCTAGGAAGGGATTCAAACGCTACACGCCCGAAGACTACAACACTAGAGGCAAGAGGGCGCTCGCTGGGAGCTCACGGATGGCAAGCTTGGAGGATGATGATGTGAACGATGAGGAGGAGGAGGCACCGGAGCCGGTTGCTCGTCCCAGGAGGAAGAAGATAACCAGCAAGAGGGGAAGAGGCGGCAATACAACGCGCTGAACGAACTAGTCGCCGTCATGTTCTTACGAAATAGAACTAGTCGTCGGTTTCTTTGTGAACTTCTTGTCTTTGTTGAACTTGAAGTGACGTTAAGTCTTTGTTGAACTTGTAACAATCTTGTTTTCTGTCAAACTTGTAGTGACGTGTCTTAAATCCCAAACTGTTATGTTTTATGTGAGATGTCTTAGATCCCAAATTGTCATATTGTTGATCCTTACTGTTTTATGTGAGATGTAGAACTACTGAAATTGTCATATTGTTGATATGAAACTGATCTGCTTTTGTAGATATCAGATGTGTAATGAAACTGGTCTGCTACTGCAGATATCAGATGTGCAACGCCTTGGCGTCCGGTGCTGCATTACACAGTGCAGCGCCTGAGGTGCAGGCGTCACACTGTGTAGTGCAGCGCCTGACGCAAAGGCGGTGCACCAACACTTAGACAATATTTTGGACGAAAACCTACTGGAGCCTTTCTGTTGCTGATATTCAGATGTGCAACGCCTAGGTGTCAGGCGTCACACTGTGCAGTGCAGCGCCTCAGCCAAAGGCGCTGCACCAACACTTAGAGAAAATTTTGGACGAAAACCTACTGGAACCTTTCTGTTGCTGATATCCACATGTGCAACGCCTAGGAGTCAGGCTACTCAGGTGTCACACTGTGTAGTGCAGCGCCTCAGCCAAAGGCGCTGCACCAACACTTAGACAAAATTTTGGACGAAAACCTACTAGAACCTTTCTGTTGCTGATATCCACATATGCAACGCCTAGGCGTCAGGCGTCATACTATGTAGTGCAGCGCCTAGGCATCAGGCGCTGCACGGTTGGCTTTTTTAGAAAACTGAAAAAAAAATCATTTTGAGGTTCAAATCCTATATCAAAAAGCACATAGCACAAATACAAATAAATTAGTCCACAACACATAGCACAAATACACATAGATTAGTCCATAGCACATATTAGTAGACATAGAGGAGTCATAGCACAAATACACATAAATTAGTCCACAACACATAGCACAAATACACATAGATTAGTCCATAGGCCCATGCTCGACCGTGCACTAATCATACACGCAAATGCACACGATCGAGATCAGAGACTCACGGGAAGATATCACAACACAACTCTAAACACAAATAAAAGGCATACAAGCTTAATATTACAAGTCAGGGGCATCGAGGGCTCGAATACATAAGCTCGAGTTACACAAGCATCAGCGGAAGCAAAAGTATCTGAGTACAGACACAAAGTTAAACAAAGATGCCTTAAGAAGGCGAAAACAAACAACGACTCTGATCGAAAGAGGCAAGGCCTCCTGCCTGGGAGCCTCCGAATCTACTCCTGGTCGTCGGCGGTCTCCACGTAGTAGTAGGCTCCACCGGAAGTGTAGTAGCAGTCGTTGGCGGTAGCAGCTGACTCCTGGGATCCGTCATCTGGTCGCAGCAATCGGGTATGGGGGGAAACAATAGCAAAGCAACCGTGAGTACTCATCCAAAGTAGTCGCAAGACTGACATCAGAACTATGCTAAGTATGCATCGGTATCAAAGGAATGGGGCTATATCTTTGGACTAAACTGCAGAAATGCCGGAACAGAAGGGGAAAAGCCTAGCCTATCGAAGACTAGCATCTTCAGCGTCTTGCAGCATTAGAAGAGTGCAGAATAGCAACATAACTTAAAGTAACAAGCATGTAGTAGCAAAGCCTAGAGATCCTTCCTCGACTCCCTGCGAGAAAGCAATCCCGGAGCTTCCAATTAAAGTAGCATGTATCCAGTTCAAGTTGTAGTAGATCGGGATACAACACTGAGCGTCCTGTTACCGTGGACACGGCTATTCGAATAGATAACTTCCCTGCAGGGGTGCACTATTGTTACCCAACACGCTCGATTAACTCTGACCGGACACACTTTTCCTGGTAATGCCCGGCCTCGGCTGATCGACACGACGTAGTCCTACCTAGGCTCAGCAGAGAGGTCCCCGCCGGTCTACATCCTAAGTGCTCCAGGGTCTTGGGACCATCGCCCTTTGCACTCCGGGTCATTATGCGACGAGCCGGGACGAGCACCACCTCATCCTGGATGGCACTGGCCCGACAGGCCCACAATGCTGAACTGGACATCTGACAGAGCTTTTGGCTGATACATACGGCGCCGAGGGTCCCATAACCATTATCCCATGTGGTGGTAGTGCGTATATGGCCAGCGACCAACTCAGATCAAATACCCAAATCCGTTAGTGCATTGGGAGCTCGCGGTGACAATCAGTACTCCTGTCGCCCCGTCTCGAGGAAGTGCAACAAGGGTTAGGCCCATCCCTCTCTAGGGCGGTCTCTGCCTGCCCGGCCGTGCCTCGTAATTATCTCGCGGGTACCCTCCAGGTCAACCCGACTAATCCAGAGACTGTCGGGAACTCAGGTCCACCTCAACCGGGGTGGTACCGCCTGTCCCTCCAATCCCACAATCAACAGTAATCAGGGGGCGACAGTGAAAAGTAACAGTGTGTCCGGTAACATCAAGGGGGAAATCCGTGGAATCACCCTCGATGGATTCCCACTTGAGGGGTTGCATGACAGAGGCATCCTCGGAGGTGGTGAAAGAGGAATCACCCTCGATAACCACAACCGATTAGCTATGCTACAGAGCCATCATCAGAAGTGAAGTACGAGGTATCACCCTCGTCACTCGATAGTGACTCTGCAGAGTCGTACAACTAAGGGGGTGTGCGGTGCTGTGCTCGGTCTTGGTACATCGATCATACCGATCGAGTCTCCGATGGTAAAGCATGGCAACACGGACAGGGGGGTGTAGGTCCACTGATGGATCATTAACCAGCCTATACTAAGCAAATAGGACAACAGGTAAAGTATCAACAGCAAGTTACAACATCAGGCTATGCATCAGATTAGGAGCAATCAATTACAGTAGCAAAATCTAATGCAAGCATGGGGAAGAAGGAATGGGCGATATAGGAATGATCAAGGGGGTTTGCTTGCCTGGAAGCTCTGCTGAAAGGGGCTGGTCGTCAGGGGCGTAGTTGTACTCAGCAGTAGCGTCGGTCTCGGGGTCTACCGGAGAGAAGAGGGGGGAAGAAACAATAAATAAAAGCAAACAAATGCAGTCACGATGCATGACATGCCTAAACGATATGCAGGGGTGATATATTGCATCTCTAATCATTTTAGATGATTTAGGAATTTGTTTGAATTTATTTTACCGAAGTCATGCACTATTCATTTATCGAAAACAGGCTAAAAGTTCAATGTTCATCTACTTAGAGGAACATGAAGACAAATGACATATTCGGATTCGTTGAATTTTTCTGATCATTTTTCATATATAAAACTTTTTCATCCGAGTTACGGTTTATTTTATATGATTTTACAAAGTTTTATAGATTTTCTGCAATTTCTGGAATTCTTTTAATTCGAAAATAAAACAGCAAAACTTTTATTACCTAGTGCTATCCTAGCCTATGTGTATGACAGTGGGGCCACAGGGCCCAGTTGACCCAGTCAACATTGACTGGTCAACAGATGAACAGTGTAAGTGATGGCCCACGTGTCATAGGGTAGCAATTATCCTAATTACTAATTTGCCTAACTAACCTCTGAGTAACCTAACTAACAAAATTAGCCCCTAAACTAAATCTGATTAACACTAATTAATTTGAACCGGACCGGCCTCATATCCAGTGAGCCAGCTGGCCTCTCTGGCTGGGCAGCACGCGCGCACGGGAGGCGCCGGCGGCCACAGCCACCAGCAGCAGCAAGCGGCAGCAGCAGCCGAAGCTAGCAGGAGCAGCAAGGCAGCGGCAGCACAGCAGCAGTAGCAGTGGCAAGGCAGCAACAACAGCAGCACGGCAAGACCAGCAGAGCAGCGCGCGCGTTTACGCAGAGCTTCGGCGACCATGGGCGAGCATGGAGGCAAAAAGGCACGGATCGAAGCCGATGTCGAGGGGAATCGGAGGAGAAGCTCACCCCGGAGCTCGTGGACGTGGTCAGGAGGTGCGGGGGTGGCCGGACACGTCGCGCTCATCGACGAGATGCGGCGCCCATGATGAGAAGAAGAGGCGATGGCGAGGCTTGGAGCGGTCCTAGCTCGAACCGGTGCACGTGGCGAAGGAGACGACGCCGGGGGTCCTCCTGGACATGAGCTCAGGCCCCGGGGAGGCCAATGGCCGCGACGACGGCGATGGCCATGGCGGCTGCTCGGGCGCGTACAATTTTTTAAGAGACAGAGAGCGAGCGGGGGGATAATGGAGAGGCTAGGGTTGTCTACAGCGTCGGGGAGGTTCTTATCCACCGCGGGGATGCTCCGGATGCTCGACACGAGCGCATCGTGCGCGTGGACGGTGTGCGTCGTGGCCACGCCATGGCTCTGCCTTCCTCTCTGTACGTGAGGAAGGAGAGGGCCGGTTGTAGGCTGGGCCGTGCTACTGTAGCACTAGAGCCCAAAGGCATAGTGAGCGTTTTCCTCTTCTCTTTTTCTTTTCTGCTTTTATTCCTTAGCTTCTGTTTTCTATTTTATTTTTCTACCAATTGAATTTTGTTGACCATGAAACTCTGCACATAATTACTATGCATCATAACAATGCCTCACACAAGTTTCTAGAATATTTGGAAAGGTTTCCACATTTGTTTATTTTGAAAAGGCCAATTTAAATGTTATTGGCACTGTTCTAATTAGGTTAAGGTCATTTAAATATCTCAAATTATGTTGGTTCCTGCATGACAATTTAGTAGTGATTATTTGCAACCCAACGAACATTTTAGTTTTACTTTTTGAAGAAATTTATAATTTGACTTGCAATTTGAATTTGAATTTGAGTTTAATTTTTCTCAAGTGGAAATTTGGCTTAGTCAAACTTGATGACATGGCACCATTAGTGTGAGGTCACTGTAGCATGACACTGGGGGTGTTACAGTCCCTTTCCCTTCTTCTTCTTCCTCTCCTCTTCTTCTTCCTCCTCCCTTTTCCTTATGAGATGAGACTCATGAACCACCTTCTCTATGAATACCTTATGCTCCCTCTCTTTCTTTTCCTTCTCAAAAGCCCAAAGTTTCTTGCATTTTTCTTCAAAATCCTTTTGCCGTTGCGCAGCTGCCTTCTCACATGCAATCCTCAACTTGTCCCTCCTCGTGATCTCCTCAAATATCCCTCTCTCTTTTTCCTTCATCTTCTCTTCGAACTCATGTTGCTTCTTCTTCTCTAGTGTGGCTGCATCCTCCTCTCTCAGCTTCCTCGCAGCCTTCTCCCACCACCCCGCCATCTCACCTTCCCCATCCTTCCCCTCCACCCCCTTCATTGTTGGTTTGTTGGGTTGAGAAGCCGCCATACCTATAAAAATTAGAACATAATAGTTAGTAAGGACAAGAAGAACATATTAAAAAACATGTAAATTGCAAAATAATAGTTAGTAAGGACAAGAACAAAGTATGAAAAACATGTACACTGCAACAAAATAGGTAGTAAGCCACGTATGGAAAAGGTCCATCTAGGTATCCAAACATTCCTCTACCACCACCTTGGCCGAGACCACCACCAATGCCAAGTCCACCACCACGGCCTCTACCACCACCAAGTCCAAGACCACCACCACGGCCTCTTGTAAGACCTAGTTGCCTCCCTCTTTGTTGCTTAATTCCTCGTTGGCTTGCCTCTTGTTGGATACTACTTGGTTGGTTTGGCACTTGTTGACTAGCACTTGGTTGGCTACCACTTGCTTGGCTTGGCCCTTGTTGCGTATGACCATGTTCACTACTATTTGCTTGGCTTGGCCCTCGTTGGCTAGGAACTTGTGTATCTCCTTGTTAGCTTGTGCTTGCATCATTTTTCTTTGATCTCTTTCTTGATTTGGTACAAGTTCTTGTGTTGTGTCCCCCACCTTTGCAGTCACCACAACGGGATCTCTCACGAGGCTCTTGGAATTGGCTGTTGCCCGATTCTCGACCGCCACCATGGCCCCATCCGTCCATGTCACCTCTAAGACGCTTTGTCTTACGTCTTCCCCGTTTAACGACCTTCAATTCTGGATCGGGCCATAGTTGAACTCCATGGTACTCCGGCCATTGTGATTGGTCGAAGTATGGGTGAAATCGGGGAGCCCATGTATTCTTAACCGTCATGATTGAGAACTCGGACTCCCTCACGATGAGCGGGTGATTGACGTCCACATTCCTAACGCGAGCTGCGGTATACAAGTGCGAGCATGGGAGATGAAGCAACGATGGCCTCCGGCAAGAGCAATCACACCGTGTTAGGGAGACCTTGAAAGCCCGTCCTCCGAGTTGGCGGCCATCGTTTGTGGTTCCTCTTGGCTCTTTCACTTCGAACACCCAATCGTCGTTGTTATATAATATAGCTTCTTGGGAGTCCGCCTTCCATGATTAAAATTCCAACCATTCATCAACCTTTGGTGGGAACTTGTACTTGTACTTCTTCTTGTTCTCACCCGCAATCTGCTTATCTGTTTCCATTGAGTGCTTTAGAAAGTACGCATTCATCTTGTCGAATATGTATTGAACTATTGCCGTCACGGGTAATGCACGTACATCCTTGAGCACCCTATTGAAGCATTTGGCCATGTTGCTTGTCATTTGACCATACCTCCGGCCATCTTTATCAAAAGCACGTGCCCACTTATTCCTTTCTTGAATGTTTCTATTGAGAAAGTCAAGACCCCCGGGATCAAGTGTTTTGTGTGTGAGCAATTTGTTGTACAAGTTGGCGAACCGCTTGTCGGAGAAAGCGAGACAACAATCTTGAAGATCATCGGACAACTCCTTAAGGCCACATGCCCTATAGAAGTTTGAACAAAAGTGCCTCATGCACCATCGATGGTTCAACGGAGCATGCCCGGGAATGTCAATGTCCACCGCGTTAAGAATTCCTTGATAGCGATCCGATATGACACAAATTTCCCTTTGAGCCGGTAATACCTTGGTTCTCAAAAGACGCAAGAACCACTCTCAGTTATCATTGTTCTCCACCTCAACCAAAGCAAAAGCCAAAGGCAACACCCGGTTATTGGCATCACTTGCTATTGCAACCAACAAGGTGCCCTTGTATTGTCCGGTCAAGAATGTGCCATCAACTACGATGACTGGCCGACAGTGTTTGAAAGCCCGAACGCATTGCTCGAACGCCCAAAATGCACGGCCAAATACTCGCACGGTCCTTCCGTCATGAATCGTTGTATTTTGCCCATGAGGCTCGACCACATGAACCATGCCCGGGTTAGTGGCGGCCATAGCTAACAACAACCTAGGGATTCGGTTATATGCTTCCTCCCAATTACCATACAACATCTTGAATGCGGCTTGCTTCGCCTTCCATGCCTTGCCGTATTTCACCTTGTAATGAAAGATGGATTTGACAAGGTCCATGACGCTCTGAATGCTCATGATTGGAAGTGTGGATATTGTGTTGGAAAGACTGTAAGAGATGAACTCGGACGTGAGTTGTCTATGGTCTTGGGACACAATCTTGCCATCCACCTTCTTGCCTCGGCACATGTGACTTGGTACACAACTAACTACGTGCCAAGTGGGCCCTCCTTTTCATGGTCTTGCACGCACAATCCATGGACATCGGTCAGCCTCACATGCAACCGTGTAACGCACATTGACGTCCGAGTGAACCACCTTGTGTGGACGATAATGCGTGACCGAGTAGTTGTCCAGCCACATCTTCAATTCCAACAAGGTTCCGAATTTCGACCCGGTTGAAATCCCGTTCTTGCCGTCTTCCAAATCCCGGTGAGAAGATGGCCTAACTCCAAGACATACACCTTTGCCACCGTCCACCACGGCTTCATCCGCGAGACTAACATCCTTGAACAATGGTGTCCGATGATCCCGCCCGAATACCTTCTCGAAAGTTTCGGCCTCCTTCACCGTGAACCCCTCCTCATCAAGTTCTTCATCGGGACCTTCGTCATCCGACTCCGATGCATAGCCACGGGAATAAGGGATGGAATGGTCCATTGTCTCTTGCACATGATATTTGTCGAGATCACCCACATTGTTGTCATGGAGATCAACTTCATTGTCATCGTCCTCATACTCATCATTCTCCTCTTGCAAAGCTTCATTTTTGTTGTTTGAAATCGGGCTCAATGTTGGCCTCACTTGTTGAGTCAAAGGAGGTTCACTCATTTCATCTTGGTTCATGGGTGGGGGACTACTAGCAACCAACGGGGAGGCATTCCGGTTCAAGTCCAAATGCAAACTAGACTCAACCTTCTTCGTAGCAAATAACTCAAGAGCATTGTCTAGTGATTCGGCCACTGTCTCCTTGTATGCAACCCAACGTTGCTCGGAGTTCACACGCATGGTCTTCCAACGGATGTGCATTCCAAAACCCACATTATGCCTTCCTTCCAACTCAACGATATCACTTGGGTCCATCCAATTCAAATCTTTCCTAATTTGTTCCAAGACCTCGGCATAGCTAGGACTACTCTCAAACACCATGTCAAGCTCATCCGGGTCCGGTTCAATATTGCCTTTCAAAAAGGCGTCTTTGTCGACATGATGAACATAAACACATGTTCTTCCCATCCCTAAAATAATTAAAACAACACAATGAAAAATATATTTCATAAGTAGTCATGCCAATATTAACTCAAAATCCATAGCCCTAACATAGATATCGAACAATAACCCCAATCCCAACTTAACAACAACCATAACCCCAACCCCAACATAACAAGAACCATAGCCCTAACCCTAACATACTAAGAAGCCTAACCCTAGCAAAATGTCAAACAGTCATCTCATATCTCCATATAAATTGCAAAATCCATGAAGAACTAGGGTTTGCCTAACCCTAGCAAAAATTGAGCAAATGTGAGCATTTTTTGGATGAAAACCACGGGATCGGAGGAGATTACCTTGAGGGAGGGATTGGGTTTGAAATCCACGGAGAAAATCTTCAGATTTGGAAGATTTGGAGAAGGAAGGAGGAGGGGGAGAGAGGGTGTGGGGTTGGGGGTTGGGGATGTGTGGGGGGGGGGGAGGTGGGGGAGGGGGGCCAGCCTACCAACTACTAACAGAATGTGCAGCGCCTAGTTCCAAGGCGCTGCACTGCTCGATGCGGGGCCCAACTGTGCCACGCTGGCCAGGCGTGCAGCGCCTGATAGCTAGGCGCTGCACAGTGGAGTGCAGCGCCTGACTGTCGGGCGCTGCACAAAAGGGTCAGTTGGGTGAAAAAATTTCAAACATGGTTCATTTTGTGAATTCTTTTCGTCCTCGAGTCAATTTTGTCGTTTTTGCCACCAGAACGAGTGCGGGATCAGATCAGATCATCACCATGATTGCAACTGGAACCCGACCAGGGCAGCCAGCAGTCGTGACCACGACCTGATCAACGCCACGCTACGTCGCATCACTGACCCTCTTCCTGCATAGCACTGTAGCACACTACGCTGCCCGCCCTCTAGTGGTCGCGTCAGAAGAGCAGAGCACCAAGCGGGCACTTTCAGGCTGCGAAATCCATGCATGCATGCACTTGCCGTGGCCCCGGCACAATTACAATTGGACAAACATGAGAGGGGCCAACAGCGCCAGAACCACCGCCACTGCATATCAATCAATCAGCAAGTCGGACTTGGACCGGACCGGAGCACCCATAGATTCACGCCGCTATAGCACCATTTATATGACCCGAGCAAAAAGATGCGTCAGATTCATTCCAACTCATCCGTTGTCTACGACCAACGTCTTATCTTTCTGGTGATCTCGACCTCAGCTTCAGCCGTCATCGCACCTAAACCGCGTTCAAAGTGAGTGCTGCAGTAGTCAAAAGACGAATGTTTGTTCTAGGAGCTCCAGCTGCTACCGACTCGGCACGATGCACACGACTATTGACCAACAATCGCGTTCACACCTCCATACGGTGCCAATGGGAAGGTGTGAAAAATCATCAGTTTGAATAGAGCCAGGCAGAAAAGGTAAATAAATACTCCCTCCGTCCGAAAATACTTGTCCTAGAAATAGAAATCATGTGTTGCATGTGTGGTAAAACAAAAGGGTGATCAACCCAACGAAATGACAGGTTTTTAATGACTGGTCGATTACAATGGAGCTCCAAGGTTTGAGTTACAGCCACCGCATTATCCTTTTTGCTAAATTTGATATTGTTTCACAAAGATGGAAGTAAACTGAAAACTATCTGGTCATAATCATCATTGAAGCTTCGTAACTCATCTATGTAAAGATCAATTCACTCTGTTCCTCATTCTGCCTTGCGAGCCTTCGGCTTCACAGGTCTCGCGGGCTTGATAACATAGCCCAGCAAGACACATAGAATAGGAACGATTGTGCCGACATAATACACGCTCTTGTAGGATGCTAAGGTCTCCTGGAAGCTCAGTACCTTCAGTAAAACAAAAGAATAGAACATTGTAAATATTGGTAGGTTTTATGTGGAATATGATTTGGAAAGGCATATGTAACACATACTAGAGTATGTTCAAAGCTACTGCAGAGAAACAAAAGAACGTTAGGAATTTAACCCACGACTTTCTTTCTTCACAAAAACAGTAATGCTACTAGTAATACTCTAGTACCTCTAGTGTTCAACACTTGCGCTCGGTTTGCTGAATTGACATTGAACAAGCGTGCTTTGCTTATTTGCCATCACACAAGCACAACTTATTGCCAATATGCCATAACGGTTGAAGGAAACAAAGTAGATAGGCATGTAACTTGTAAGGTGAGCTGGATTAGTAATAGACACTACTAGTTATGGATGTGGATAGGACGCAAGCTTCGGCGATTGACTTGCTCGCTGCTAGTTTTAGCTCACGGAGCTGGCAATGTCAGGAGATGGCCACACTCGAATCGGACAAAGCATTATAATCTTCTTCATCCTCAACTGCTGTGATGATGACGACGACGGTTCATTTGGACAGGCCCTGCCATCATTCTACACAATTAACCACCGACAACGCATTCCATTGATTCCTCTCCATCTAGCATCTAGGAACGACACCATTCATATCAGCGACTGACTGCAGGTTTCGAGTTTGCTGGAGAGCATCGCCTTTTCTGGAGTCGAAGTGAATCTGGTGGTCTAGCTCGGAACAGTGCTCCACGGTACCACTGCTTGCCGACACCTGGAACAGACCCACCTTCATCATCCCCCTCCTTGGCACCTTCCTCGCTGACAGCTGTTGGGGCAAGTACAACACCCTCGTTGTCTCGCTCCTCTTCTACCTCGCCTTCAGTATCCTAATTGCGTCGAGGGACCGCAGACCCTTGTCCACGTCATCGCTGGCTGTAATGGCTCTCTCTGTGAGGGCCACAAGGGGTGCCGCCACCGCCAAGTTGTCCTCCTTGCCTGTTGTGTCTGGGATCACGGGGAAGGGAGCTCTCACCGAGGTCTTGCAATTATCCACGGCCTCCCCTCTAGGTTTTCTGTAACTTGGGAGGGGGCAGGGAGAGGAGTCAGGGTAGACATCAGAATGGTCGCTGGAGGACTCGCCAGGAGGAGCGGGTGACGGCCTGCTGGAAGCTATGCTGCCATCATCTCCTCTACTGGTGCGTCCATGGGGGAGAGAAGCGAGAAGAAACAGGTGTGTGCATGCAGGAGCGGGCGCTGAATAGGTAAGCCATTTTCTTCTCTCTTTAATAAGCCAGGGAAGTTTTGGGATTCAGATAAAATAGTGACAGATATTTGAGATTTAACAGAAGCACACTAACATTACCAGAAGGGTAACAGCGATGGCATATTGACAAGAAGTTTTGTTTGTGCAGTGGCGAATAACCAAAGTATGTTTGGTCAATGGCAATTCAGAAAACCGAGCGCTTGTAATGGGAAAAAAAACATACTCTCATTTTAGAATCTTCAGATAATTCTGGTGGCACATCATGATCCAAATGGAAACTTTGCTAAGAAACTAAAGCACTTGCTGATCTAAGTTGTCTAAACTAAGTTTGTGAAGCAACCTGGCTTCGCTACAGTTTGATTAATATCATTTTGGTTAAGTGAAACCTAAATGATACTTGCAAAACCGTATATGCATAATAATCATTAAAAATAAGAAATTAATAAAACAAAGGGAGAAATTTTGGTGCACGGATTATTAGTTAACAGACAAGCGACCTGATCAGATTGTGTTTTCAGTTTCTACAGGGTAAAGTAGAGCCAGATTCAGGGGCATGAAACTAACCTGGAAGCCAATGCATGAGTAGTTAAGCACCATCATGGTGTATGCACAATTTAGTAAAGACAGGATAGTGCGGAGGCCTGAATTGCTCGCAGCTTGTTGCCATCTGTATATAACTGTATCGAAAGAGGAGGCCAAATCAGAATTACAGGCTCACACAGCTTTCAATCAAGTACACCTCAGAAATGTCAGGAAAGGGAGGGATTAAGCTACCTTTTGAACCATTTATCATCAACGCCGACTGAACAAAGAATATCATATATCCTGGATACAGTCCCTGTAGAACAGTAAAAAATCAGACCAATGGACAAAAACCATGTGATATGAACTAAGTATCAATCATCACAAGCCACAGCTTGCTGGATTGGCTAAGTATCAATCATCACAAGCAACAGCTTGCTGAGGAAAAAGGTTATTAATATGTCGCAAGTCAAGCCAGTTATTATCACGGGGAAAACGCAAGTTTGCATTGACCCATAGTGCCTCCATTCTGAAAGGCAGGTACTAAGGTTCCACTACCAGGACAATAGCAGCTCTAAATTCCCACTAGAGCATTCTAGTTTCATTTAGCTACTGTTTGCCCAACAAATTTCAGGATGCTCTGCTCATGACAAGTCCGATATACGGTGAACAGGAATTATTAATGATAAAGAAAGTGGAGAAGGGGAAAAAACTCACATGCCAGATAGCACTGACTGTCTGTGTACCCAACAACTGGAGGAAACCAGGCTTCTTCCCTTTCTGAATTAACCTCTCATACACATCTGAAAAAAAATAGTGGACCAATGGCTCATGCAACTGATAACAGCACAGCTTGAATGTGTGGCATTCAATACATCACATAGGTATAACCAAAGTGCATCGCTCCAATTATGGCATTCGCACGAAAACAAACTGCTTGGTGCATACCATACTTAGCACAAAGGTAAACTTCAAGCAGATGATCATTTCTCAAGGAGTCAATGATGAGACAAATTACTACTAATACATGAGTGCATAATGTACATGTACAGATTTTTTAAATCAGCTAAAGATCATGAATTACAGGCATACATGCTTCTCTCATCCACACTACAAAAACTAGCAACCAAAAGGTTCCAAAGAATCATCAAGTGGTCAAAAAAACAATTTACAGATCCCCCAAATCAATTGTTATCAACTAATTTTTCATTGTACAGACACAAAGAAAAATACTTAACCTTTTAGAGAAATTAATAAATACAGAATTAAAGATAGTGCTTCCTTGTTCTCTAAGTCTTTAGATTGCACAGATCTTAATAGTAGTAACTGATAAGCAAAGTAGATGCTGTGTGATGCATAAAGGACCCTCAATCTGCTTTCATATTGTGCTTTCTAGTTTATACAGTGAACACCAAAATTTGATGAAAAACCATTATATCATCCAACAAAGCAAGTTAATAACAATGATGGTCTACTGGAATATCAAGATATAGAACTTACAGTATCTTAGCCATGTGCTCACTTGAATATTCCACTTAAGTGGCAATTGAGCTGCACTTCCAGCTAGCTCGACGCCCAGAATATCAACATTTATAGCACGATCCCATTTGGCTTTTGGGGGAGAAGAATCAGACCAACCCGTGAAACCCAGGCCAGATATAATAATTGCAGCTTCTGAGACTGACCATATAAAGTAGTATTTCCAACGAGCAGTAAATCCTGACATGTATTGAAAGAAGAGCCGGTGCCAGAAACCCCATTCATAATATAGAGGTTCACTAAATCGCGAAAGCGGGAACATAGGTGACAGATACAAATATAACCCCATGCATATTCCAGCCTGAACTAGAGCACGCAGAGTAGGTAATAATGGTGAAGGAGTTGAGCTGGCCCATATCTGTTGAAGATCATACAAAATCAGGATGAAGCAAAACATAGCATAAACCTACCCAAAGTAGACAAAGGCTACTTACTCCTTTCCTTTCAGTCCATTCAAGATAATCTTTCATCTCATATACTGGTCCAGCAAAGTGGCTACCACAGCAGAGGCAGTAACCAAAATATTCGACTAGTGAAGGCAACTTAGCCAAGCGATACTTCTTCTGAGCATCACGTAGACCCTCTTCTTCCTTCAAGAGACCATCACTGTAGTCCATTGAGCATGAAATGACTTTCAACGTTAAAACCATTAAAGCACCTGCATTGCAACCAAAAAAAGGAATTCTGAGAAGGCACAGGGACATGGTTTGATGTTATTTGCAGAGGGTTGACCACAAGTAAGAGCTGAGGTTTGGCCTACAAAGTTTATTTTGTACCTGCAGACACTTAATTATGTTACTCCCTGCATATAACCTATGTCCAATTATTTCACTACTGTTAGATTTATAAGAGGGACGCTACACCTGTCCCTCAGTAGAAGGCATCATTTTGACTACTACATGAAAACAATATCCCGAGAGAACACTGTTAGCTACAAGGAAGGACCACACAAGAAAAAATGGTAAAATGTCATGAGATAATATTAGGGGTTCAAAATTCTTAAAATATATCTTATAATTTGAACATGTTCCATATATGTAAGTCAGAAACGCACTAAAAAATTGCATGGTGAACACTAGTTTAACTTTAAATAAGCACAAACAACAATAAAGCATTATACAATACCAGTTGCGTCGATGCCTCCCTCCTTCCACGCGTCCCCACTCATGTAGTAGACATGACTATACAACAAGAAGAAAATATGTAAGTAACTCCGAATGTGTTAATTTGTATGTAGTATGAGGGTAAACTTAAATACATTCAGAGTGTATAATTGTAAAGTTCAGCACCAAATTGTTCACCAGCTTATCCATCATAACAAATTGGCCTAAAGTAACAAGTTGGGGTAGGCTAGATTTGAAACCCATAAGATATCAAAACCAAGTCATGGTTCTGGCACGTGGATAGCTAACTTCCACGCACCCCTGTCCATGGCTAAAAATAACTTACTTCTTGGATCTCCAACTTAGGTAGCTGGTACGTTCCACTTTTCAAAATTTTGCATATGGAATAGAAGGGAACCCTTCTTATGGGGCCAAAAAGGAAACAGTAGCAAACATAATATTGAAAAGCGAAGAACTAGCCGACAATATTTAACCACTTTATCCTTCATGCAAGTAGACTACGTGTCAAAGCTAGCTTGAACATTAAAACGAATAGTGCTCAGAGTAAGTTGGCTAATACTCTACCTATGTTCGTGTAAAAAGGGAAAACGCTAGAACAATATCACGTAGGGGAGACCAGGAGTCATAGCCATTCGTTAAAGAGCAGAAATTCGGAAAAGAGAACAGACTTAGGATACCACAGAAGAAACAGGCAAGTGACTGCAACAACCAAAAATATTAGTGCCACAGTTGGTATTGTAGCAGAACCAACAAGAAGGCTAACATGGCACGAGACAGGCGTTGATCATTTTTTGACGGCAAAATAGTAGGGGAAACCCCTACTATCTATGATTTTCATTAATAAAGGAAGAAAAAAAAAGAGTCCAGGTCTTTACATATTTACATGTCTTATATGGGGAACGAGGTGGCCCCCAACAAAATAGAAAGAGGAACTAGCTAAAGAAAATAGAAGGGAAACAGGCGTTGATCATGTCGAGAAGATACTTAGGATTTTGGTGCTTTGTGGCTAATCTTCTCAGTAGTGCATGGCGGTAGAATCTAATGCCTTTTTCGAATGAGCTTTCTTCTTAGTCCACTTTTAATGGCCTTCCTATCCAATAGTGCTCTAAAACTAGCTTATGGTGTGGGATAAAGAGGGCGTGTCCCCAAGGAAGCCTGCTGCATTAGCATAATTTGATCTAGCAGGTAGGAAACATCTTATGTTTAGAATACACAAGAAACTCATTTCATCTATATTACTATTACATTGCAACATTACGAATGGAAGACCGGATTGCATCCGTGGATTTTTTTAGAATCAATTACACATTTAAAGAATTAAACAGACACACCATTATCTTCAACAGCTAACTGAAGAATGTTCGCTAGAGCATTGGCTGCCCGTTGAACTAGACCTATTGTTAAGTGTTTGTTATTTTTATCTTGTCTCGATGATATAGAAAAGATGCCAAATAAAGAATTTCTACAATTGGAAAGAATGAGTGTTTGATTAGCGTACTTTAAAGGTCATGATTTTGGATCTAGATAATCTATATGAGTGCCTGGTCCGACACAGGCTATGTCAACAAAGTGGATACTTGACTCCATGTGAAAGATGGGCGAATTGATATAATCCGTAACTTGTTTGTTTCAGTAGGGAATGAAACAGGAACCAGATCATATGCAATGGAATGGACCCATTAAGAAATAGGTAACCTAGCAAAACCTGGGAAACCTTATTTAGCACCATTTGAGAAAATGAAGTAGAAGGGGATAGTTGGGATGTATGGACATCAATAAGAATGCAATTAGAATGACTACTCAAACTCTATCTTTTCAATGCAATGAAACGCAAAGGTCCTTTGCGTTTTCTCGAAGAAGAAAAAATGACTACTCAGACACTTGTGGCCGCTAATTTAAACTTCTAGGTAGTGAACACAAAAATTAACTGCACCATACGAGAGAACGAAGTTGAAGAGGATGGTGAGGAGGCATCAATATTGACAAGAACGTAACTAGAATTACCACTAACATTTGTTGTCACTGATTCACACGAATAACTAGGAAATAAAAGAATAGCTGCACCTTTCTATTTACAGTAAATTTCAGTCGGAGCCTAATGGAACAGAACATCAATGTCAATGATAATGGAACAGGAATACGGCAATGCCTGCATTAATACTTCATTGAGTCAGTTTTAAATACTCAACTATAAGTTTGCAAGGTGAATAAAACATCACTAGTGTCAAGCCTCTGTGTTTGGTTATGGAATAACCATCTTCAGAAACGGCATGCCTGAATATTAATTAAGTTGATGAAACATTATGTGGGTTTGGATGACTCCAGCTAGAATAAATAACTTCTAAGCGAACCAAACAACATCCATTATCCGGATGGAGTCTTTGTCGGGGATATTTGGATGGGAAATATTTTCTTCCTTCCCTTAATTTCCTTCCAAATAAATATAGGTCATATCAATTCAACCCCTCAGTGTGACAAATCCTAAATCGCATCATAGTACCGCCAAAACAGACTTAACCTTTCAAGAGAAGAAAAACTGATTCACGTGACTAACAAGGGGTGCCCTGATGCTTCATGAGCACACGACCAATAAATTCTCCAATAGGAACTGCTAAGGTGCTTAGGTAAAATCTCAACAATCACATCATATGTATTCATTGCAATCTTTACGAGATCAGACGTCCAAAATTTTGCAGGCGTAGAAGAAAATTCATCCTGAGATAATACAAGATCTGGTTTTTAGGTTGAAAATATTAATCATAAATAGCACCACATGGCTAGCCAGAGAAAAGTTGAAAATCATTTCAATCAGCTCCAACATGAAACCGTCCACGCCACGGTTCCAACCACATCAGAAGCATCAAAAACTCCATGCTCACTTACGATTCCCGTGGTTTTCCAATAGAATAAACTACTGTTTAACCCTGTGATAGCCCAACGCTCTGGCTCGACCACATCTGCAGATCCGCTTACAATTCCTCTGGTTTCCTAATCGCACAAGCTGCTATTGACTATACATTTGCTGCCCTGTTCTACCCAAAATGAAGACGTAAAAACCATGAATCCAATATTACCGATTCGCCCGAAACTAAGCATCGGTATATGACCCCTTTAGACAAGGATGGAAGGGAGGGTTTCACCATGCGATGAGGAAGCCGAATGCGCCGAGGAAGGTGACGAGGCCAGCTCGGCGACGGCAGAGGAGCATGGCGAGGTAACCGAGCGCCATGGGCCCGACGAAGAGGAGGTTGGAGGTGGCCCCGAAGGACAGGTAGGAGAGCGCAGCGCCGCTGAGCCCCGCGTAGAGGTGCCGCCCCGTGGCGCTCGGCACGGCGCGCCAGAGGAGGCCCGTGGGTATGGTGGCCGCGAAGCAGAGCAGGAAGCGGAGCACGGGCACCGAGACGCCGATCGCCGCCGCCATCGGCTCCATCTCGAGCCCCATCGTCGCCACGGCCACCGCCGCGGCAGAGGGGGACGAACAGATGCGGGCGATGCAGGAATAGAGGATTTGGTTTTTTCTGAAGCGAGCTCGCGAGCCGCGTGTGTATGTGTGTGTGATGGCGTGGAAACCTTGGGAAGGTATCTTTCTACAGAACACCCTTTGCTTGCTTGAATTGGCGGTCTGAAGCAACAGGAAACTTTTTTTTTGAACACAGTACAGACGCAAGCGCTCATATACACGCGCATACACTCACCCCTATGAACGCACACACGCACACCCTACCCCTATGAACACCTCCGAGAGACTGAGCCGGCATATCATTTTGAAATTTACAAAGTCACCATAGGCGCCTCGTCGTCGACGGGAACGTCTCCTCCCACTGAATGCACATTGCCGGAAATCCTAAAATAAATTCAGGAATAAATGCGAGCATCAGGATTTGAACCCTGGTGGGCTGGGGATACCACAGTCCATCTAACCATCCAACCACAGGTTGGTTCGCAGCAACAGGAAACTTGCGGCTGTTGGGTAACGTCGAAGTGAGAAGAATTGGATAGATACGAACGATATCGGCAAATCATTGTGGTGGTAGCGTACGCCGGTGATAAGCAGACGTTTTTTTGGAAAGGTGATGAGCAAACTCGGTACTAGTACACTACTCCCATTGTTTCTGAATATAAGATGTTTGGGAGTTTAATTTAAACTGTCAAAACGTCTTATATTTAGAAACGGAGGTAGTATATGATTGAAGCAATATACGAAGTCATGGGCAGTACAATTGACTATTTTAACTTTAGGCCTTTATCATAGAATAATTGATTGAGCTCATTGTAATTCCCAAGCATATCCTTGTTTGACTGAGCTTTGGGTGGCAATTACGGTGTAAGCATGTCGTATATGCACACGTACATTCCAAGAGATGCTTCGCTGGAGTGCCTCGTAATTTCCAGTAGTTTAGGTAGAATTTTATATGCGTTGTGAGCCTTTTATTTAATCTTGGACGCTGCTAGGCAGCAATCGCTTGTTGCCCAGCACGTCCGAGCGGCCGGTCGTTTTAGGCAAGTATCCACGTGCGGTCCCCATCCCCCATCTGAAAAGGAAAGTTTCACCCTCCCCAGCGTCACCACGTCCCGCCAAAAGCGCTCACCCAGCCCCGCGTGAACCTTTCCCAGCCCGCACAGATCTCTTTCCTCCCGGCTGCCGCCACACGCCAAGGCCTAGGGGGCAGGAGCTTCTGTGAAGAACACAAAATTCAGGCGAAAAATAAAGCAAGAAAAGTCAGACCAAAAACAGGATCCCTGCAATTCTTTTGTTGCGGGTCAGGCAAAAATACTGGAGTCATCTGCAACTCTTTTGTCACAGCCGGCAACAAAAAAGACAAACTCATCAGGTGAGAAAAGAAGGCCCCCAGATTCATCTGTTACTCAACCCCCCCCCCCCCACCCCCAAATGATCTAGTTGCAAAAACTCTCCTCCTGTACCAACGTCTATGCAAGGATCTTGCATTCTTTTTTGCCTGTTTTTGTCCCTCCCCTGCTGAAGCTACTGAGCTCTTGTCTGTGTTGTTTATTGACCTGCACCTGACCTCTGCATAAAAAAGAACACAAAATAGTTGCTCAGGGCCTGTAAAAACTCTCTGAAAAGTAGCAGTAGTTCATGGGATAACAACCTGCAGAAAGCACCATGTTTGTTTGAAACAAAAAAAATGATGTAGGCGAGTTCAATCTACTGAATTTGAGTGAATAGAGGTCCCTGTGTTGCTCATGAAAAAGTAGTAGTTTCCTGTGTTTGTTTTGAATGTAGGCAATTTTAAAAGATACTAAAAAAGAGTTGCTCACAAGAAGTAAAAGCGAAAGCAGGTTTTGCAAAAAAAAAGGGGGGAAATATAGAAAACTTATTCTTGAGAATTGAGTAATGTTGCTTACAAAAAATCTGTTGATTCAAAACATGAAGCACTTGATTTAAGCTACTGAAGAATTTAACATAGAAGTTGATCAGTATAAAATTAACTGTTGTGAAAAATGAAATTGCTCCCCCTCCTCTATTTGATAATCTTTCTCCCCTTTTGTTTCCTTCACAGATGGTTCGCTTTGATCTGAATACTCTCCTTGATGACTACGATGGTGATGCTGATGCCCCTCTCTATTGCACCCAAGCCCCTCCCTGTAGGTTTGCCTGAGGGGTAGGCCAGTCGTCGGACTTGGTTGACGACTTGTTGTTCACTCATGTGCCTGATATTTTTGGGAGTGAAGTTTCATGTTGCTCCAGCCATCGTATCTGATGCGACAAGAACTGAACCTATCACACATGCTACTGCAACACACGGTGCTGCGGTGACTCTGCCTAGCGGGATGGGCCATTTGCAAGATGGAGATGATGCAAAGGGTTGTGTCGGATTTCGAGGGTTTTGATGACACTAAAGTGTGGTCCAGCAGATGGCCAATCTAAAAAATGTGTGGGATTTGTTGAGTCGGTGCGTGAACGAGGGCGACTATATAGTGGGGTTTAGGCGAACTTCGTGCATGATCAAGGGGTGAGTGACTTAGTTGGCGACTATATACATGCCGCTTAGTTCAAAACCGGTTGGTTGCCTTGTGAGGACAGACGGGTGACTATATGTTGAGGTTTAGGCGACTTCGTGCGTGCATTAGGCTCGGGCGACTTGTATTGATTTAGTCGAGTTGTGCATGTGCGAGGCCACTATATGGGGGGGGGAGGGCGACTTAGTTGAACCGGCTAGTTGTTTGTGTGGACGGGGCGGGCCACTATATATCGTGGTTTAGGCGACTCCATCGTGGATTAGGCGTGGGCGACTTAATGTATTGGATTAGTCGAGTTTGGAGTGAGTGTGGCGACTATATAGTGGTGGTGGCAGAGGACTCCGCGCATGTGGTGGCTATAGGCAACTTAGTTCGGACCCGTTAGTCGATTGTGAGTGCGAGCATGGAGTGACTATGTATTGTGGTTTAGGCGACTTCGTTGCCTTGATTAGACGCAGGCAACCTAGTTGTGTTGTGTTAGTAGAGTGGAGCTTGAGTGAGGCAACTATAGAGTGAGGGTGGGGAGGGGAGAAGGGGGGAACGACTCCGTGCATGCGGTCGATGTTGGCGAATTAGTTCAACTCGGTTAGCTGGGACGGTGGGCGATTATATATTGTGGTTTAGGCGATTACGTTGTGGATTAGGCATGGGAGATTTCATGTATTGGATTAGTAGAGTGTGGCGCGAGTGTGGCGACTATATAGTGGGGTGGTAGGCGACTTAGTTTCACGGTTAGTGGGGATGGTGGGCGACTATATATTGTGGTGTAGGCGACTCCATCGTGGCTATAGGCAACTTAGTTCGGACCCGTTAGTTGATTGTGAGTGCGAGCATGGAGTGACTATGTATTGTGGTTTAGGCGACTTCGTTGCCTTGATTAGACGCAGGCAACCTAGTTGTGTTGTGTTAGTAGAGTGGAGCTTGAGTGAGGCAACTATAGAGTGAGGGTGGGGAGGGGAGAAGGGGGGAACGACTCCGTGCATGCGGTCGATGTTGGCGAATTAGTTCAACTCAGTTAGCTGGGACGGTGGGCGATTATATATTGTGGTTTAGGCGATTATGTTGTGGATTAGGCATGGGAGATTTCATGTATTGGATTAGTAGAGTATGGCGCGAGTGTGGCGACTATATAGTGGGGTGGTAGGCGACTTAGTTTCACGGTTAGTGGGGATGGTGGGCGACTATATATTGTGGTGTAGGCGACTCCATCATGGATTGGGCATGGGCAACTTAATGTATTGGATTAGTCGAGTTTGGAGGGAGTGTGGCGACTACATAGTGGGGATGGCAGAGGACTCCGGGCATGTGGTGGCTATAGGCAACTTAGTTCGGACCGGTTAGTCGATTGTGAGTGCGGGCATGGATGGAGCGACTATGTATTGTGGTTTAGGCGACTTCGTTGCCTTGATTAGACATAGGCAACCTAGTTGTGTTGTGTTAGTAGAGTGGAGCTTGAGCAAGGCGACTATAGAGTGAGGGTGGGGAGGGGAGAAGGGGGGAACACGACTCCGTGCATGCGGTCAATGTTGGCGAATTAGTTTAACTCGGTTAGTGGTGATGGTGGGCGACTATATATTGTGGTTTAGGCGACTACGTCGTGGATTAAGCGTGGACGATTTAATGTATTGGAATAGTAGAGTATGGCGCGAGTGTGGCGACTCTATAGTGGGGTGGTAGGCGACTTAGTTTCACGGTTAGTGGGGGCGGTGGGTGACTATATATTATGGTTTCGGCGACTCCATCATGGATTGGGCGTGGGCAACTTAATGTATTGGATTAGTCGAGTTTGGAGTGAGTGTGGCGACTATATAGTGGGGGTGGTAGGCGACTCCGTGCATACGGTGATCGTAGGCGAGTTAGTTTGACGGTTAGTGGGGACAATGGGGCGACACGTATTGGGGTTTGAAAGAAAAGGCGCTCGAGATAAAACAAAATATTTCCCATACCTTGACAGGATGATGTCTTGATCGATCGGCCATATTGCTTTCATGCACATGGCCCCCCATGCCTGCACATTTATGCTGGTTTGTGTAAGCACAAAAAATGCAAAAAAAATTAGAAAAAAGATAGCACGTATAAATATGGAAATAAAAAGGGAAATGTTGCCTAGTTTGCTTCGATTTGAAGTAATTTTGCCTACACCTATTTGACAGAACTACTAGTTCATCGCACCTATAACTTGATAACTTAGTCTCTAGTGCTTTCTTTTCATTGCTAGGCGATATGGTATATGAAAAATGGGCTACGTAGTTTGCTACTGTAGGTGGTATAGCTTGTTGCCGCAGGCGACATCGCAACAAAGGGGTGACTAAAAAAACTTCAGGAAAAACATTGTGAAAAACTCTCGGCTACTTGAACTGAAACACACTCCCAGCTACTTGAACTGAAACACGAACAGTGCAACCCAATTTTTTTTGTCATGCTCGAGTTAGACAAAAAACAGTCAGGATCTTATCGTACTTGATCATACTGCCATGTTCCTGACCCTCTCTACAAAAATGTGTTTAGCAGCAGTACTGTGATTTGATCGCATGTAGTGCTAGCGGTACATCGTGTGGCACTAAACCATGAACTCCTATACATACTCGGGATATTATTGAAGTACTTCAGTAATGTTGCTGCTAAAAACATACAAATTCCGACATGGGAAAGTGAAAAATGATGTACCGTTAGTTCTTTATTTGAACAGGAGAAAAATGATGTTTCACCTATATTCAGACACTAGACTTGGCTCGGGAGACCCCTGGAAAAGATCACGCACATCGAATTGGCAAGTATTAAAAATGACAACCCAGGAAGATGTAAACACAATAAGATGGACAAAAAAAATGCAAAATCAAGGACTAAACAGAAAAAGATATCTCACACTAGAGGAGAAAGGTAGACACACAAAAAAAAGTGCTAAGTGGTCAGTTCTCATAACTTCTCATGACATCGCCTTGCATCATGACATTACTGAACAGATATTTCGAATAAAAGGATGCCTACAAAAACCTACAATCCTAAAAGTTTATATACATCTACATGAACGAATTTTTTTTGCCTACATCCTGAAGTTTCTTTGCATCTACTTTGAATGAACAGATAACTTGCCAACATCTTGAGATTTCTCTGCATCTACATGAACAAAAAATGCCTTACATCCTGAAGTTTCTCTGCATCTACATGAACGAACAGATAACTTGCCTCACATCCTGAGGTTTCTCTGCATCTACATGAACAAAATAAATTGCCTTAACTATATTTGCCTGAAGAAACCTCTTTTATTGCCTAAAAAATATCCATCTCATTTAAATAGTATTGCCTACTAATACACTCTTCTATTGCCTGGAAAAATCTTCTTCTATTGCTTAAATTATATACACTGTGGTTTGCCCAAAAAAGAGGCATATAGATGTATACAGTATTGCCTGACCACACCCAGAAAATTATACAGTGTTGCATACATCCCTGTTTTGAAATTTCTTACATCCCTTAAAGCGTTTTGCATCTGCCATGAATCAAAAACTTGCCTACATCATCTACTAGACGAGTATGAAAATGCCTACATCTCTGCGAAGTGTTGCATCTACATCCGCCACATACTTGCCTACATCGGGACGACTTCACGGAGTATATCCCTGCCCAGCCCAAAGCCAACAGAATAGAGCCAGGCCTACAGAAATCAGCCGACCCGTTCGGTTCAAGATCAGAGCAGCCCCCAAATTGATTCCCCCAAGCAACAAAACGAGAGAGGGGATAGGCGAGGATAGGGGAGGATGAGTGACTAACCTGTGGTGGTGATCCACTGGCGCCGCTGCCGGCTGGTCCAGTCGGTTGGGTTTGCGGAGGGGGCAGGCAGGCGAGCAGGGGAGAGGAAGGCGACGAGGGAGGAGCAGGTAGCTCCACTAGATGACGGCGACGGCGACGGGCAGGGGGAGGGAGGGAGGGACCAGCGCCCGGACCAACCAACCAGGCAGGTCCGCCTTGCCCTTCCGTCCATCATCGGACTGTCGCGGGTCGCGCTCGCCGGTGAGCCCTAGGAGATTCTATCTCCGTCGCTGCGCGGAGTGTAGTGGGGAGGGGAACAGCGAGAAGTGAATGCATGGAAAGCGACAAAACTCCACCTCTCTCCCTTCCCCATCCATCGGTCTCGGTCGGCCCCACATATCCATGTGTCACGCGTCTGGGAGCGATGGACGGCTGAGCGTCGGCCGCTCGCAACAGCTGCATCGCGCGCGCGCTGCCCAACATTTGGGTTTAATCTTCAAAAAGTACATCACATTCAGGCGTTCCTTGTTCAAATAGTAATAACGAACTCATGAAATTCCGCCCAAGTGGGAGTCAGGTTTTTTTTCCTTTTGTTCTTTTGGCAGGGCAAGCGAAAATCGGTAGGTCGCGTATCCTCCTTTTCGAAAAATAATAATGTTGGAATGCCGGTACATTATTTATCTTGCTTTCCATTCGATAACAGTACATGGACACAAGCTACCATCCTTGTCCATGTTTTTCAAGTGGTTAAGCGTTGTCAAATTTGTATCATGTAATCCACGTGGGGTATTCATTTTTTAATGTTGGAATGTCGGTACATTATTTATCTTGCTTTCCATTCGATAACAGTACATGGACACAAGCTACCATCCTTGTCCATGTTTTTCAAGTGGTCAAGCATTGTCAAATTTGTATCATGTAATCCACGCGGGGTATTTATTTTTTAATGTTGGAATGTTGATACATTATTTATCTTGCTTTCCATTTGATAACAGTACATGGACACAAGCTACTCCTTGTCCATGTTTTTCAAGTGGTCAAGCGTTGTCAAATTTGTATCATGTAATCCACGTGGGTTATTCATTTTTTCCAACAAACTAAGATTGTACTTTTGGCATTAAGGTTGATTATGATAAACACATTTGTCTCCACACAACTTTTATATATTTCATATGTTTAAAAAATAGTTGTGTTTCTATTTATTTGGATAGTTTTTTAGGATCGGAATGAAGTTATAAGGAACATAGCCTTAAGGCATCAAAATGGAACCAACGGAAAAAAATTGAGTTGTCATAACTTGACCTAAAGAAGAAAACTACCAACCATTCAAAATTTCCTTGCCATGACTAATCACACTATCAAAGCCTTAAGCCGCCAAAATAGCACCAATGGAACAAAACAAGATGAGACGCCATAACTTGACCGAAGGAATAAAACTAGAGAAACGACAACACAAGCAATCCTCCGTCCCCCTCCCCTCCCCTCCCACCCCCCCCCCCCCCTCCCTCACACGAAAAAAGAAACCCAACCACTAGGACGAGATCCTTGGCTCCCATGATACACCAACCATTTAAAATCTCCTTGGCATGACTAGCCACAATACCAAAGCCTTACAGCGCCAAAATGGCACCAGAGGAAAAAAGAATGAGTTGTCATAACTTGACCTAAGAAAGAAAACTACCAAAATCACCTTGACATGATCGATCATAGTATCAAAGCGTAACGACGCCAAAATAGCAACAAAGGAAAGAAAAAAAGATGAGTTGCCATAACTTGACCTAAGGGAAAAAAACTAAATAAACGTCAATATGTGCAACCTCCCCCCCCCCCCCACACACACAAGGAAAAAGAACCCGACTACTAGTATGACCTAGGACGAGATCCTTGACTCTCATGGTACACCAGACATTTAAAATCTCCTTGCCATGACCGCTCACACCATCAAAGCCTTACGGCGTTGAAATCGCACTAAATGAAAAAAATGATTAGTTGCTATAACTTGACCTAAGGAAGAAAACTAAAGAAAACGTCAACACGAGCAACCCCATCCCCTCCCCCCCCCCACCTAACCACACACTCGAAAAAATGAAACTCAACTATTACGACCCTGGGACAATCTAGATCCTTGGCTCTCGTGGGGCGCCGAGTATCAAAATCTCCTTCCCATGACCGTTCACACTATCAAAGCTTGACGGTGCCAAAATGACATCAAAGGGGAAAGGATTAGGTACCATAACTTGATCTAAGGAAGAAAACTAAAGAAACTTAAACACGAGCCCCCCTCCCCACCCAGAAAAAAGGAACTCGACTACTACTGCGACGTATGACAACCTAGATCCTTGGCTCTCATGGTGCACCAAGCATTCAAAATCTTCTTGACATGACCGGTCACACTATCAAAGCCTTACGATGCCAGAATGGCACTAATGGAAAAAAAATAGCTGCCATAACTTGACCTAAGGAAGAAAACTAAAGAAGCGTCAACATGAGCAACCCCACTCCCCGCCCACCAAATGAAACTCGATTACTATTACGACCCAGGACAACCTAGACCCTTGGTTCTCATGGTACGTCAAAGCATTCAAAATCTCCTTGTCATAACCGATCCCAATATGAAAGTCTTGCGGGCTTGCGGCGCCAAAATGTCACCAGAGGAAAAAATGATGAGATGCCATAACTTGGTCTAAGAAAAAACTAATGGAAAGTCAACACAAGCAACCCCCGTCACCCCAAAATAAGCTCAAGAGCTACTATTAAGACGTAGGTTAACCCAGACCATTGGCTCTCATGGTGCACCAAGCATTCAAAATCTCCTTGCCATGATCGGTCACACCATCAATGTCTTACGACGCCAAATGACACAAAGAAAAAAAATAGGATGAGATGCCATAACTTGACATACGAAAGAAAATTAGAGAAACATCAACACACGCAACCCCCAAAATGCTACACCTACGAGCAAAATCTTACGGGCTCAAAGTTATGGACGTAATCCTCCTTCCCCTGACGCAAAGGTAGCTAGGGGAAAGTTCTCCTCCCCTTTAAGCTCCGCCTGCCAGCTCGTGGATTCTCCTCTCCTATGCCCGCCGCTCTGGCGGCTAGTGACGGGGAGAAGAATCCTTGTGCATTGGCTTCGGCTAGTAGTTTAGGTTAGGATTTTTAGTCCTCGCATGCACGACATTCGAAAGGATGGTGGCACTTCACCTTCGAGTTAGTCTTCCAGGCTTCAGTCCTCCTCGAATTCGTTCGTCAAGATGGAGTCGACGGAGCTCTAACGTAGATTCATGCCTTCTCCTTTGGGCGGCAAGGTTAGGGTTTCTTGTCATGCGTGCGCAATGGCGAGGTCTGGTGTTTGGCGCTTCCAATCGATTCAAGGGCTCAACGACGATGAATATGGCTCCAAGGCACTGGGCCTTAGGGTCATGTGCACAAAGACTTCCCGATTGTCATCGAAAAAGTCGGGTCGGCTCTGGTATGGGAGAGGAGACAACGACGCTTCGCGGCTCATTCTGGCAGCGGTAGTGGTCATTCGGTAATTTTCATTATGTTTGGGGTGCTTTCTACCTTTAGTAAATTTTACAATAGATCTGGGTATTTCGCAAAACGAACACCCCCCTTGAATTTCATTATGGGGCCCGCTTCCAATCAAACAGCTGCTGCCACGTTATCTTGTAATAATATTTGGCAACTACTATTATGACCTATGACAAACTAGATCATTGGCTCTCATAGTGCACCAAACATTCAAAATCTCCTTACCAAGACCAATTACACTACACCCTCTAGTTGGATTTATAAGTTGGGCACGTGTTTTTAGGCCTTGAATTTGACTACCTAAACATTTGTTATGTGTCACAAAAAATATATCTTTAAATTCATCGTTGTATGAACTTTCTAAGCATATACTTTTTATGACACATTACAAAGGTTTTATGAGTCAAATAAAAAAACAAAAAAATTGTACCCGACTTATATACCCAACCGAAGGGAGTATCAAATTTGTTTGTCATAACCTCAACAGATTTTGCTCTCTCGTGGAGCCACTCAACCTTTTGTGCCTGTTTTTCTACACTCACAAGAGGACCTAATTTGGCCAACAGGAAAATAAGACAAATTTTCATCCCAGGACAATAGAATGTTAAAATTAGCTGGATTATACTACAACTATCAAGTATGCAAGTATAGTCATCGAGAATATCGAAGGATTTCCATCGGCCCTATGGAGACTGCTTATGTGAGTGTATAGATGTGTGCTCACCCAACATTTAAGACGGATATGATGCTTGCTTCAACGCAGCCTGCGCCTTTTGCACCAATGCGTAGATACGCTCACCAAGTTTGCAACATATTTCTCTCATTTTTTTGCGGGGGTTATTTATCTTCTTTTAGGACTCCTTATTAATTACTCCTCCGTCCTAAAATAAGAGTCTTAATTTTAGTACAACTTAGTTGTACTAAAGTTGAGATGTCTCAGTTTTAATACAACGTGTTTGGTTGCCTGCATATAGGCCAACCAGGCCCGCGCGGGAAGATTGTGGCCCGTTTGGTTGACTGCGTTCACTGTTGGGCCTGCATAGCACGAAACTCAAAGCACCTCTGGGCATGTCTCGCTAGGATCGCTCAAATCGACAGTTTCTCCAGAGCCAGGCCCGCGCGATGCACGTGGGCGGTGGGGCCTGCACGCGAGGAGCCACGCTCGAGAAGCCGCGTTGCTTCCCGAAGCGCCGACAGTTATTACCCTCACCGCCCCCTCACCGCTCCCTCTCGCATCTCCCCTCTCTCCACTCTCACCGACGGCGGCGACGGCGACGGCTTTCAGCAGATCGGAGAACAGCAAGGCGACCTTCACCGGCAACCGCAGCATCACCTCCCGCACTTCGGCAGTGGCGGTAAGCACATTTTTCACCTCCTCACATACTCATTCGCATTCGATTCGCGTTTAGGTTTGATCCGCGTTAGAGGAATGGGGAATCGGGGTAAATAGCCATAGGAGTCATCATAACATCGTCATGAGTTCGTAGTACCGATGGATTTGAGGTTATCGATCGGGATTGAGTACAAGGGTAATGGTAATTGGGGATAAATCTTACACAGTAGTCCTAGATCTTAGCCTCGGCGACCCTGGAGGCGGTTGGAGCGGCGGGTGCCCTTGCCCTTGTTCTTCTGCTCGAGCTGCACCGCCGTCTCTTCTTCCTCACCGGAGTCCAGATCGATTGGCATGCTTCGGTGTCCTGGCTCCGGCACCCTTACAACCATCGCCACCGCAACTTCTTCTTCCACCTCCACCGCCACCGCTTCTTGTTCCTTCTCCACCGCCACCACAGTCCTTGTCGTGGAGTACGCTGCGGCACGATGGTCATGAGGACGCATGTACTCTCTGTACTTGGCCCACCTTGACCTCTATCGAGCGTCGCCGGAGTCGGCCTGATTCATGGCCCAACGAATGATATCGACTGACATAGCGCCCTTCGCTGGATCAGGAATCAGCGTCTTCAACTCCTCCGGCGTCGCCTTCTTCACCACAGCCTCTGACTCTTTGTGCATGTCTGCCATGCTGCTGAAGTTCGAGCAGACTTCCATGGTGTTCTCGAACTTGGTGCGGTCACCGAGCGAGTACCCGAGGAAGAAAGCCCTCCATCCAATGCCCCAAGGGAAGGGGTTGGGGATGGGGTTGGAGTTGCTGCTGGAGTTCATGGCAATGGATAGGAGGAAAAGTGAGAGACAGAAAGATAGTGAGATGGTGGTTAAGTAGTGACCGCGAGGATGGGTAAATAAAGGGGTTATGGATGATAGGTTTCAATGCCGATCAACCGCCGAACTTTGTGCTCTTCATAATGCGTGCTCTTGTGAATGCAGATCGACACTAACAACAAGGGCAAGGAAGTGGTGCCGCCCATGGAGAAGGGCAAGGAGGTGGTGCCGCCCATCAAGGTTGTGCCGACCACGCCTGAGGAGGTGGCCACGGATGAGGACGTGGTGCCGGAGGAGCCCTCTAGCGGCAAGCGCCGGAACTACGGGCACTACCATGAGGAGGGTGGTCCAACCCACTTCTGCAAGGTGATACTTGCCCCTCAACTTGAGTGCATCCCAATGCCCCTGGACTTCAGCAAGCACTTCCCGGTCGTGCCGACAGAGTTCAAGCTCAGGACGAACACCGGCTGCTCATGGAGAGTCACTGTCCGGCTGATGGACGGCAGGGTCACCCTCGATCAGGGTTGGGCCCCCTTCGCCGTCGTCCATCAGATCATGATTGGCTACATGGTGACGTTCAAGCTGCTCACTCCCGACACGCTCAAGGTCATCGTCTTCAACGACGACGGCATTGAAGTGGTGACCAAGTGCGGGAGGCACGACGACGCCTTCGCCGTGAACGTCTAGGACAACCCTTCCTATTATCCAGCTGGTTTAGTTTCTTATCGTACTGCTTTGTGTTTGAACTAATATGTTTAAGTGTGGCACTATATTTAAAACTGCGGCTTGCTATGGTTTACAACTATCTTCTGTTGTGTGTGTATGATTTATTCTTCACGTCACTGTGTGCTGGTAACCTCACCACCTCGCCGAAGAGGTTACCAGACAACATGTGCTGCATCGAACCAAACACCGTGTAGTTGCGTGAGCCGAGCCAATGCGGACAACCAAACGCTATGCGCAAATTGCTCCCCTAATGTGAGAGGCCTAGATGCGGACAACCAAACAATGTGCAGATGTCGATTTTTTTGTCTGTTTTCCTTCAACTAGGCTGTGTTGAGCCAGGCTGAGCTAGCCAGGCTCGGCTCACAAGGCTACCAAACACGTCCATGGAAAAGGTCTCGTTCCAGATCGTAAAAATACACATATACTCCTACATGCGTTTGACAAAAACAGCTAAACAGACGACCTATCTAGCAAGAAGCCTAGAAGACAAACTATTAATTCGCCTCCGTCGTAGTACTACTAGTGTAGCGGAGCACTATTCCAAAGTCCTGGCTGACAGTATCCATCAGCATCAGCCCTAATTAATTTGCATTGAATATCGGGGTTAGCCAAACTCGATACCCTCGAGGTCTCGACCAGTACGATGTAGTCCCACCACGTTGAACCGGCCAACCTTTCTTGCCCGTATGCGTATAGACCAGGGCGTACTCTATTTTTTTTGGCAGCACGCATAAGCAAACACGCGTCTCTACTCTCTACGCATACACGCGTAGTAGCACCGATCTAACGTAAGCGTATTCGTTGCTACCCTGGGAGAAAAATCGAAAAACTTTGGGGACGCGGAAGGCATTCGCCGAATCCGGCACTCCCGGTGCGAGCAACGTAGCACCGCGGGACGCGGGCGCGTACCCAAGTGAACCGTGAGCGGGCGGGGTACTGTAGATTGGATTAGAGACACTGTGCCCAATAAAGCCGGGAGAGAAGGACTGCCCGGTGCCAGGTTGTTCAGAGCAGGAGACAGACAGAGCGGCCGATCAGATCCGGCAGCGAGCCAATGAATGCCCTGTCGCCTGAGAAATGAAGGCCCAAGTTACTCCCTCCGTTTCAAAATATAGTGCGTCATCGGTTTCCGCGCTTCAACTTTGACCATAAATTTGACCAACGAGACCGACTGCGGCGGGAGCAAAAATTATACCAGTGAATTCGTATTCGAAAGAAGTTTTCAATTATATAATTTTTGCTCCCGCCGCAGTCGGTCTCGTTGGTTAAATTTATGGTCAAAGTTGAACCTCGGAAAGCGTGGGCGCACTATATTTTGGAACGGAGGAAGTATTGCGCGGCGCGTACTGTCGCGCCCAGATCGGTGGCTGCAGCGGCAAGAGGGGTGACTGAATGGCGCGGTGCGGTAACGGTGGAGGCGACACGATGATCGGACAGCCACGAGGAGGGTACGGAATTTAGCACTGTACCCGCTGTGCAGTGGAACATTCAGCCGGGACCATCCTGCCTGGTCCTGGGCCCGCAGAAATGGAAGGCGAGAAACGATCGCTGGCGCTGGGTAACGGTGAGTCGGTCACGCGATACGGGAGTTCACAGAAACGAACTGTAGCCAGAATTGTAGCACAGTCGATGTATCGGCGATCCCTATTTGTCATATAAAGCGCGTTTTATATGGATATATGCGTTTTATATGGATATATGGATACGAAGATTGTCGAGACGATGCACAAACACAGAGTGGTCCTTCATCATCAGGCGAGACCGATAGACGATGCCATCATAAATTTCAGATCTCAACCTCCCGAGCCGCCCCCGCGAGGCGACCGGGAGGCGCCTCGCATCTTCGCCGCTGGTCCTCCCTCCTTTTCCCTCACCTTCCTCGCCGCCGTCACAGTGCGCGACCGGGCGAAGCCCGGCCGCCGGCGGCGTCGGCGGGGCGTCCTTCGTCTCCTCGTGCGACAGCTCGTCGCGGGCGAGTACGGCGCATCTGCAGGTGGTGCTGCTGCGAGGCATCACTGCGCGGCTGCACTCCGGCGTGGTTGCGCGGCGACAGTGGGTCGGCCGCGTGACAGGCCGCGGAGGGCGACACCGGGCGGTGGCGGCCGCGTCTGGCTCCAGCCGACTTCGCCGGATCTGGGCCATGTCAGGCATGCGAGGCGCGCCGGCGGGGCTCCTGCGGGCCGGCGGCCTGGCCTTCTCTTGCCGGCGCACGCGGCTCAGGCGAGGGCCCGTCCGGCGGGCTAGGTCGTGGTGGAGCTCCCGTCCATGGTGGTGGCTTGCCTCGATCTGGTTGTGCCGGATCTTGGCCCTAACATTCTTCTTTCGCCAAGTCATCTTTCTGCGGATGTTGACCTCTTGGATCTAGCAGTTGACGAGTTCCGGTCTTTCCTGTCGGAGATCTATGTGGATTGGCGTATGTCGCCCCTGGATATCTAGATCGGAAAAGCTCCGGTCGCGCACGCTCTTATTATTAGCCAAACACGGCCTTAAGAGGGCGCGGCGCGAAGCTCGCTCTCTTATAGGTGTCATGGGACATGTCTAAGTCAAGATTCCCAAGGCATTGATAGAGGTGGGGAAAGTCATGGCGGCTACAATTGAAGGTCTTGAAGCTTCGGTGGAAGGGTATATTGGATGCGATGAAGATTGTGTGCCAGATGTATGTGACTTGTTTCAGTGGTCTCGGCAAGCGGGGGCAGCAACACTCGAGGACTGCATTTTTTGTGGTGCTCCTCGAATACCGAGTCTCGATTCCCAGGGTGAAAACCCAAGGTCTGGCCTTTATTGGTTGTACCTGACAATGGCCTTGTTGAAGGCATTGTTTTGGGTGAACTCAGACTTTCTTCGGGGTGAAAGCCCAAGATCTTCGATCGGGCAACGACAACGCTTGTGCATTGTTTCCTCCTTGGAGGCGTTGCTTTTGGAGAGTCTCTTTTGTATTCCGAGTGTTGTCTTTGGTGGTGGTTAGAGTGCTGCTGCTAATGATTGTTCATCGTGGCGGGGTCTTTTTTTCTTTTTTCTTTCTTCTGTTCATTTTCTTTTCTTTTTTGGCTATGTGTATCCTTGATGCCTTTGAACATCTTGTTGATACAGAGGCCGGGTGTAATTGGTATCTTCGCGATATTAATATATTCCCTTTGTCAAAAAATATCTCACCTTTATTATTATTATTATTTTCCGTTTTCTCTTTCAAACACTTTGATTCCCTTTAAAATTGAACGTTTGGTACATCAAGCAGTTATGGACTTGGTCTTTGACAAGTTGCATGAAAAAAACATTAACCGGCAACATGCCCAAATCACATGCCGCTGTTGTGTGCACCGCCCCTCCGCCGGTGTTTGCACAGCCCCCTCCTCCTCTGGCGTGTGCATTGTGCTCTTCTTCGAGGTTCCCGGAACGTATGATGATATCGCGCACCTTCGCCCAAAATTCTCGAGCCACAAACATTGCACATTACCAACAATTTTAAAAAAATTATCACTAAATCACAAACATTGTACATTTACCAGCAATTTTTCACAGTCACTTGGCATTCAATCGAAAATAATAATAATAAAAGACAAATGATGATATTTTTTCCTCATCGCCGTTGCTGATCCGGTGAGTCGGTCACACGATACGGGAGTTTGCAGAGATGAATTGTGGCCAAAAATAGAAAGATATGCATTTTGGTTGTATCAGAGCAATCGGCGATCGCCATTCGCCCATATGAAGTGTGTTTTATATGGACACAGAGGTTACCCAAATGACGTATATACACAGAGTGGTCATATCTCAGCCTTCATAATAATTATTTTCGTTTTTCACTCAAACACTTCGATTTCCTTCAAAATTAAACGTTTGGCTCATCAATCAATTATAGACATTGTCTTTGACAAGTTGCATGAAAAAAGCATTAACCGGTGACATGCCCAGATCACATGCCGATGTTGCGTGCATTATCCCCTCCACCGATATTTGCATGGTTCCCTCCTCCTCCGACTTGTGCATTGTGCTTTTCTTGGAGGTCCCGGAACGTATGATGATATCCCGTGCCTTCGCCCAAAATTCTCGAGCAACAAACATTGCACATTTGCCAATAATTTTTAGAAAATCATTGCTAAATCACAAACATTGCATATTTGCCAACAATTTTTCGCAGTCACCTCACATTCAATCGAATAAAAACCTAATACAAGACAAATGATGATTTGTTTACCTCATCACCGTTGCTGGTCCGACGCACGAAGGGGAAGCCGCCCTAGTTTCGCCCGCCGCTGGGGGAAAGCGAGGAGGGGAAAAGGCACCGACGTGGCCCTTCCCCTTCTCCTGCCTTCGTTGAGGACCACACACTAGTGCAGAAAACAGTAGTGGTGGCATGCATAAAAACCACCTTGGTGGCGTGTTGACCCCACGTCACCAATATGACGCCACTTATAAAATATAGTTGTGGCATTGCACAACCGACATCACAGCTAATATATATACTGATAGCGTGGCGCATAAGTGTACGTCACCAGTGGCTCATATATTGGTGGCGTTTCAAATATTTTCACACCACAACCTACTAGGAACATTAGTGGCGTTGCCCCTTCTCCACATGCCATTAACGTAGTTTGAAGGCGGCGGAAAAAACAGTGACATGACAAATTTCCGCTGACGTGGCGACGACTCTGATTATTAATATAGACGGTTCCACTGAGATGGCAGCGACTCTAAAACACACAACAATGACGCCAATTATGTAATTGGGTACTTAATTAAGACAGCTAGGCAAGTTTTGAAGTACGTTAACACACAACGACAATGTAACAGAGTACTCTAGAGAACCACAACATAGCTAGTCAGTCTCTCCTTTTACAATACTAGATGACCCGTTGCGCCAATTGGTGCAGGAACCAACTCAAACCTGCAAGTTAAGCGAACTACATGAAACTTAAAAGGGAAGTCAAGTGAACTATTTGAATAGACCAAGAAGAAAAGCAACTAATACAACCAAAAAAATTAGGTGAATTGTTTGGTGGATATTCGCATCTGCATAGCCCATGCTCGTCTCTATAAACACTGGCATATCGACCTATGCCTCTCATGCACACGGATGCACACGCTCTGTCTCTTTCTATCTCTATGTGAAAACCATCCCTCACCCATTAGCCTGGAAGTTAAGTGACCTATTCAAAACATAGAATGGAAGTTAATTAAACTATTTGAAGAGACCAACTGAAGCCATTGGCACAGAGGCGTTTCTTGTGAGTGGTCTGCAAGTGATCTTACCGTCGACAGAAGCCCATCTTTTTATTTTGCCGGTCAAAATAGCCCAACAGCCGGGTCCATAGAAAGACCGGGCACACCCCCCATGACACATGACTCTAGCCGGATGGCATGGGTTGGGACGAAACTACAACCCGGAGTTAAGCGGACTATTTAAAACTGCATGCCGCTGGGCATGGCCAATTGGTCTGGTCATCTCAATTTGCGAGCCTTATGTACTTCCTTATCCGTTCGGTATAAGGTTGCTCCTTTAGTACCAATTCAACATGTGTAATAGCCATAATGTTGATCATTCGATCATTATTATGACTGTCTCATAATAATCACAAGTTGGGGAGTATTTTTCTGGCATTATTATGACTCTCTCCGGCCAAAAGGTGGTGCGTTTGCTTGGCTAGACTCCCAGGTACTTTGGCTCAAAGGTGCTTGCCCATAAAGGCACACCACTCGGGCCTGCTTGGTGGATGCGCGTCTAGCCGGCCAGAAGGCGGTGCTTTTGGCTGACCAGAAGGCGGTGTGTTCACGCCCGTCTTGCGCGAGTACGTCTAAGCGTTCGGGTGGAAATAAGGTGAACTATTTGAAACGTTACACCAAGTGGTGCAGAGACCAACTGTATATTTTCCAACAACAGAAGGCCATCTCCTTCTTTCGCCGGCCAGAGCAAACACAACATCCGGGTCCATAGAAGGGCCGAGCACACGCCCACGATACATGACCCTAGCCAGATATGCGGTCCTTTACTTTGCATCAAACAAGACGCATAAAAGGGATTAACATCCTGACGCGTTTTTCAGGTGACCAAAGGGAAAGAAGCCAATCCAGGGGACGAGAACGGCCATAGGGCACGTACAGCAACACGCACACTGAACATCATAACCGGGCACACAACAACGTCCAATACATAACCCAAACATGCATAAGAGACCAGACACATGATTAAACACACAGCCGGGCACACCAGCCATTGTCGTTAAACCGATACATAACCAAGCGCTTGGCCACACTACTAAAGCATAATACTTTAGGGTTTACAAAACGAAATAAAGAGGATTACAGATCCTTAATCATGGAAAGTGCTGGGTCATGTGGATCTATTCGCCAGCCATCTCTTCACCGATGACTTTTGGAATGTGGACCCGAGTTGTTCTGGGTAGGGGAACACCTAAGCGGTACTTGAAAGCTAAGAGCCTACCCGGCTTCTCCTCGCCAGGGAACCTGACCGACCACTTTTATTGGAAACACGTGGCTGGTCCTTGGAGGCTAATTAAACCCTGTGCGAATTCCCAACGTAGTGATCCAACATACGAATGCCTTTGCCTGAGGATAAGTCAAAAGCAACGGCATCTTGGCCTCCGTCCCACAATGTAAGATGTTTTTGCAAGCTATGTTAGCTTGCAAAAGCGTCTTATATTATGGGACGGAGGGAGTACTATCTAATAGGCTTGTACAACCGGCGTAACCGTCGACAGCTACCATATGATAGACATTATGTTCGCATTGTACTTGCATCTGCCCTGACATGTCCGCCTCTGGCCCGCAAGGGCAACCTAATAACCAGGTCAATGAAAAGGCCGACCACACCCTCCTATGGCACATGACTTGAACCATTGAAACCTCCTACTTGAAACATAGAAGACGACTCGAGGCCATCCGTACAGACCACATGATCCAAATACCGGGCAAACAATCAAGACCACGACATCAGAACAAAGGGTACCATTGGAAGAGGCCATGCCACAACCCGATAACTACCTGAAGCGAACGAAACAACCCATCAGGACACAACCGACGGGAAGCCGAGCCAACTGCTCACACATGCTCGGCATAATCTTTAAAATAGTTAGCTCTTCAAATACCTCACTTGACTATCGTTATATGTTTCACATTGTTCGCTAGACTGTTGGAGATATGCTCTAGAGGCAATCATGTGATGATGATATTTCCCTAAGTATTCATGAGTCTTTTGTATTGTCATTGAACATCATCGATGATATGTATCAATAAGTATGTGACTTGTTTGTGGAACTATATATTGTATGATGATCGTTCTAATGGTCCCTAGTTGATAAGGTTATGCTGACACATATCCTTTGACTAGTATACGATTCAGTTGATGACTATGTTTCACAAGTCATGTGCATAGAGATGCTAAACCGATAGTATGGACTCAGGGATGGAGATTACCCAGTCGGACATACCCACTTTGAGACGCAGCAAGATATTTTTATCTATTAGTCTCAAGTACAATGTATATGCCATGTCCTAGACCTAAGGTTCTCGCATGTTCTCGGGATGAGGATCGACTCACTTAGTGTTTATCAAACGCTACTCCATAACTGGGTACTTATAAAGGTAGCTTCCGGGTGAGTCGTGAGACATGCCGCAAGACATGGTTGACCAAGATGGGATTTGCCCCTCCTACGGAGAGATATTCTCTGGGCCCTCTTGAGTGATCAGATTCAGAAAGCATGGCCATGCGACTTGGGTTAAGTGTTAACCCAGTTGAGGAATCTGTATCACGGTTTCAAGAAGAGAGGTTTAGCTACCACAAGGGTGACAAGTACTCGCCTTGAGCTCGGCAACATATATTGTGAGGCAAAAGGAATGTTGCATATGACACATTGTCGAGGTTCGTCTAACGACTTTACGCACACATGGGAGTTAGCACGTTCTGCTAGGAGCCGCTACCAACTATCGACTCAGGTCGTGTCCATGTGTACGTGAACCTATAGGGTCGCACACTTAAGGGGCAGCAGCCCATTCGGATTGGATCTGAGTGGAAATGGGTGTAGACTCCTAGTGGGCCTCAAGTGTTGATCACATCTCGGAGGTCTATATAAAGGGGAGTGGGTGCACCTTCTAGGGTTGATCTTTTCCTCCCTCTACAACCGCCGCCTCCACTCCCCACGCCCCACATGCCGTGCGATCGGACCTAGCAGTCCACCGCATGGCGCCGCTCCCCGTACGTGTGGATACCTTGGAGGAATCGCATCTGCGGTGCTTGGACGAACCGTTTGAGGGAACCGCAAGTATCCGTTCGAGGGATCCGCGAGGAGCTGTTCGTGGGACTTCGTCGTTCGTGGGAGATCGTCGTTCGCGGGACACCGGCCGAACGATTACACGCATCACCAACTCTACTTCCATTGCCGTGACTGCGCGTCTAGTGGTAAACCCAATCCCATGATCTATTTCAAGCAACATGATCTTGGGTGCGCGGTAGAATTTTTTTATTTGGCGCTAGCATAGCGTACCGCATGTTCCAACAGCGTGGTCGTCACACGCGAACAAAACCCGGACGCACGGGCAAACCTGGTGCACACGATGACGTAGACAAAGCAGACGACATGAAACTGTAGTGTTGAGATAGTCTCGCCTGGACGGACTCGTTCCAATGCTCCGAAAGCTAACCACAACCAATGATTTTCTACATAATCGCCAGCCAGAAATAAGCCCGCACTACAAAAAAAAACACTTCCGTGATAATATGTGTTTGTCACAGTAGGTCACGTTTTCTGTCAGGCATGTACATCCGTGACGATTTTATGACAGAATCAAGATAGTCATACCTGTGCTGTCGCAGAATTGTTTCATGACAATACTCGATTTATCATCATGGAAGTGTCCACTTCCGTGATGATAAATGGTGCGTCATGGAAGTGATTTCGTCAAGGGTAGCCATGTGGTAGCCACCGTAATGGGTCGCCGTTAAGCTATCAGGTACCGTTTTTGGATCCGATACCCGTTAACAGCCCCGGCCAGTGACGATTTTCCACGTGTCAATTTCTCATTCGCCAACTGAACCACGTGTCAGCTCTACGTTGCGACAGGTGTCGCACATCCAACGGACGATACCTGCCAATGAAAAGGTTACACATGGCACGACCCAACAATGGTCCGTTTACTTAAAAAGGCCAGCCCAATCAGAGGCCCACAAGATTTAGGCAAAAGTTAGCGGGTGAAACTACCTTCCAAGTGGAGCCCAATTTGGCCAATGTGTCAGCCGCCTCGTTCTCCGCTCTCGGGATGTGCACTAGCTCCAGTCCTTCGAACTTTCCCTCTAACTTTCGGACGCCTGCACAATAAGCAGTCATCGATTCACTCCTGACGTCCCACTCCTTCATCACTTGCTGGATGACGAGATCTGAGTCCCCACGGACCAGCAGGCGGGTAATACCGAGTGAGATTACCATTCGGTGTCCATGTAGCAAGGCTTCATACTCTGCTACGTTGTTAGATGTTGTGAAATGGATCTGGATGACATAACTTAGCTTGTCACCTTTGGGCGAAATGAGGACAACTCCGGCTCCTGCCCCGGCCAACATCTTTGATTCGTCAAAGTACATGATCCAATGGTCCGAGTGTTGCTGGTTGGGGGGATCTTGGTGTTGGGTTCTACGGTAGGGTGCGTCAACTACAAATTAAAATTTCCTACCCGCAGAACATCCAGGAACATGCTAACAGAGATGGATCACGGATCGTTACCACTAGACACGCAGTGCCGTGCAGCGGAAGTAGATTTGGGGCAGCACATCTCCGGAGTCGTCTCCTCCTCGTCGATCTCCCACGTAGCTGATCGGATCCCACGAACAGGTTCGCCGGAGCGGCGCAAGTGCACCGCCTCTAACAGTATCCGTGCGTGCAGGAGGAACGCCGTGCGGCAGACATCTAGGTCCGATCACACAACTGACGGCGAGTGGAGGTGGCTAGTTGCAACACATGCAAAGCCCTAATGACGGCGCCGAAGCGATCAACCGAATGAGTGTGCTGCACCTCCACTATATATAGGCATCCGTCGCGGGCTCAACACTTGGGCCTCGCACAGATCCTAAAGCCCACAAGTCTATTCGGTCATGATCCAAGTCCAGCTCGGATTACATTCGACCAGTGTCCTCGGATCCGACCTCGTAGGTTCCTTCCCTTAAGCGCGCGACCCCTTAGGTTCATGTCGGATCACCTCCGACCTGCTCGGTTGGTAGCAGCCTCTAGCAAGGCGTGCCGACCATTAAGTAGACAATGAAGTTGGTTAGGCGAACCTGTACATCACACTTCTGTTCCCTTTGCCACACGATATATGTTGTCAGGCTCAAGGCGAGTCTGTCATCCTTGTGCTAGCCCGACCTCTTTCTCGTTCCAGTGATGCTGACCACAAACCGGATTATCTCATAATCCTTGTCGCATGGCCATGCTTATCTTGGTTGGATCACACGAGGGGCCCAGAGTATATCTCTCCTGATCGGAGGGGCAAATCCCATCTTGCTCGACCATGTCTCGTAGCATGGGTCTGGACAAGCCCGAAACCTACCTTTATAGCTACCCAGTTACGGAGTAGCATTTGGTCGGCCCAAAGCAGGTCTATCACCATCCCGAGTTCATGCATCAGCTCAGGTCTTAGGACAAAGAACGTATGTTGTACTAGAGACTCACAGATGACATATCGCTGCGTCTCATAGTTGGGTCTATCCGACTCAGACCTTATCTCGACTCGGATCCGACTATGTCGAATCCGACCAGATCCTTCCGAGTCCATATTATCCGGCCAGCATCCAATGCTCCATGGCTAGTGAGACCGAGCCATCCGCCGTGTCATATGCTAGTCTAGTCAGCTGCACGTCCACACAACCCTTTCGACTAGGAACCTTTTGGGACAGTCATCATACAATGCATAGTCCCACAAACAAGTCACGTACTTGTTGATACACATCATTGATAATGTCCAAGGACTATCTTTATTCATAAACACATAGGAAATATCATCATACATGATTGCCTCTAGGGCATATCTCCAACACTTGGGATTCTGTCCATTCCGCAACGAAATCAGCGAGTGCCTGTGACTTGATTGCTTTTCTTGGCTCATACTTAAGGTCATGTGGTAGCAGCTCAATTGCCCACCCGACCGGTGGTGTTCCTATTGTTAATGATATCCGAGAGTGGCACTGAGCTAACCATTGTGATCTGATGCTCCTGGAAGTAATGTGCCAGCTTCTGCGCTACCAGGAAAACTCCATAGACAAGCTTTTGGTAGTGCACGTACCTTTGCTTTGACTCGGTAAGGACCTCGCTGAGATAGTATATAGGCTGCTGTATCTTTTGTGCCTTGCCTTCTTCTTCTCTTTCAACAGTAAGGACCACGCTAACCAATCGGTTGGTGGCTGCTGTCGGAAGTGGGGCTCCGGGGACCCAAATGTTCGAACACCGGGGTGAGCTTGCTCTACTACTTCGCCTCCCACCACGGCAACGCTACGACGAGACTACAGCGAGAGCGCGCTAGCGTAGGACGGGCGAGGACACAGCGGATTACCCAGGTTCGGGCCACCTTGCGGTGTAAGACCCTACTCCTGCTTGTAGTTGGGATTATTGTGGGTGAGAGAGTTCTCGCGTACAAGGTTGAAGATGATGGGATCTCAGACCCTTTGCTACGGTGGATGCACTGCCCCTTTTTATGCCGCCTTGGTCCTCTTCCCCCTCGAAACTTAGGCGGGAAGGGTTGCCACACTTGGCGGTTTTGAAAGGGGACAGGCGCTCAGGCTATCCTGACTAAAGGTGGTCTTCGCCTGCCAAAGCATGATCCATGACGCGCCGGTGGGCTCGGTGATGACCTCCGCCCTGCGCGCCCGCCGTCTTGGTCTTCCTTCGCCGATCGGGCAACCTTTGGGGTTGCTTTGGGGAGTAGATAGTTGGCCCTGCTTCCCTAGCACAAAAGAGGAAACCATCTGCATCCGCGCCTGCTGGCGCGGCCTCTGCTGCTGCTCGTCGCCGCGCGCATCACCCACGTGATGGGCCCAGACCGCACGACATGCCGAACGGCCTTCTTCTCGAACGCCTGCAGGAGGGGGCCTCGGAAGGCCACCTCGGGAAGCCTCCTCGTGAGGCCACTCGGGAAGCCGCCTCGTGAGGCCACTCGGGAAGCCGCCTCATGAGGGGACCTCACGAGGCCGTCGATGGTGGTGCTGAGCGTTGCCTGCTACTCCTTGAGGAGGGGGCCTCAGGAGGCCAGGGCCGCAGGAGGGGTCTTAGCGAGATGCTTGGTGGCGACGGCCCGCCGGGCCCACTCCAGGCGTTGCGCCCTGGGCCACAGGCAGACGGGCCTGGATACCCCGGGTTCCATGGGCCCGACAGTAGCCCCCGGGCCCGCGGCGCGCACGTTCCCGCCTACAAAGGGGCGAAACGGCGCGGGCCCTAACCGCCTGCGGCCAGGCGCGACGCGTGGCGCACGATGTGACGGGCGACGCCCCCACTTCCCCACGACGCCTCGGGAACTGCCGCGCTGACATAAATCTGCCGCGGGCGGCGCGAGACCATCATTGCCTTCCTTTGCACATTCCGCCTCCCTGCGCCTTCCTTCCTACGCACGGCTTCTTCTACTTCTCCCAAGCTCCGCCGCCCTAACCCCTTGCCGTGCCGCCATGGCACCCGCCGGCAGGGAGGAAGAAGAGGCGGGCACGGCGGTCGCGGAAGTGGTGCCAGAGCCTGCTCTGGGTAGGCCCAAAATTGTCAACGCCGAGGGGCTCGACAAGGTGCTTCCAATGACCGCGGCCGCTTCCAACGAGTGGGGGGCCACTCGCATCTGGCCGGCTTCGCGCCCAATCGCTGACCTCGATGCTACCTCCGCCGTCCTCTTCCTTCCTGCGCTCTTCGCGGGCCTGCTGCCTCCATTCTCCGATTTCTTCAACGCCATTCTTTCCCACTACCAGGTCCATGCGCTGCATCTCGAGCCGAATTCCGTCCTCCTTCTTTCCGCCTTTTCCTTCTTATGCGAGGCCTTCTTGGGCGTGACGCCTTCAGTGGCGCTCTTCCGTCTGCGGCTGACCACAGTGAACCAGTGCTCCGGGTGCGTCTCGTTTCGCGTCGCAGGCGACGCGGCAGGCGATGGTATTGACATGAGGCTTACCAAAGAGGTCGAGGGCTTCAGGCGACAATTGTTGTACGTGGACGCGGCCCAATTCAGCCCCTTGTTGCAGCTGCCGACATCCCCGGCCGTGAGAAGCTCCGGGTGGGGGCACGAAAGGCTCGCCGACCCGCGGCTGGTGCGGGTATGGAAGAAGTTGGCCAAGCTGAGGGCTGCAAAAGTAACGGTGGTCATGATCGTGCGGGAGTTCCTCTGGCGCCGCATAGCCCCCTTGCAGCGACACTCCCGCCCGATGTGGGCCTTCATCGGCCCACAGGATCCGATGCGATTGAGCGTGGACAGCTTGCTGCCGGAGGTGCTGAACGGGATGCTCCATACCCTGACCGGCGAAGAAGCGAGTGAGCCACCAAGGGACGGGCTTCCTTTGTATCGCTACAGGAACAAGGAGGCGCTGGCGGGCTCAATGCCGCGTTTCGACCAGTGGGGACCGCTCCCAGAGGGCCTCGAAGGGCCCCGTGACAACCCTTTTCTGGCGGTCCCTGGCTTAGGCGAGCACGGCAGCGCCGCGGCTTCGGCGGGCGCAGCGGGGGGCGGAGGCCACCTGGTTCGTTCGGCCCGCCGCCAACTCGTCCGCGAGCTCGAAAACGACGATGGTACCACCCCGCCTGCGGCCTTGCCTGCCGCGTCCGTCCGGGCGGAGGGCGCGGGGAGCCCCCGCGCGGCAGCCGCGGGGCCCCGGAGGCGGTGGCGGAGGCGGGTCCCGCGGCCCTCCCGAAAGGGGGGTCGATCGCGAAGGAGGGCCCGGCGAAGGCGGTGGCAGCAACGCGCCTCCGTGGCCGCTGAAGAAGAGGAGGTGGTTTGCCAGGGACCAGTAAGCGCTTGCTTTCCTTTCTCTTGCACCCTGTGTGTTGCGCGCATCTGAGTCCTTGTTTTTCTTTCCGTCTCCAGGACTTCCTCGAGCAAGAAGAAGAAGAAGGAGGAGAGCCCCCCCGTCCTGGCGGGAGCTTCACCGCCGATTGCTAGGACCGGGGGGCGCGCGGAGGGCACCAGCAGCCTCGCCACCGGGGCCGACCTCGCGGGGGCCGAAGAGGAGGCGGCGCATCCTGACCCGCAGGAGGACGCGGCTCGGGGGACCCAAGCCAGCGAGCCATCGGAGGCGTCGTCGAGGGACGGCTCCGCCATCCCTGGGGCGCCCACCGCCGGGGCGGAAAATGCGGCGACGGAGGCGGAGGCGCCGGCTTCCACCCTCTGGAACGCTGTCGACGGCGGTGTCGCGGGAGGTCAACCGGGCTTGACAGCGCGCGGGACCCCGCAGGCCAGAGGGTCGCTAAGCCCCCGGGGCGCGTCGCCTCGTCGGAACGAAGAGGGGACCCCTGCGAGCCCTTCGCTCCTGACCAGCAGCGGCGGGCCCTCGTGAGAGGGCAGCGCTCGGGCGCACACCGGTTGGGCCCTGCAGCTCATGAGCGGCAACGCCGTGCTCAAGCGCGGGGCCCTGCTAGGCGCCAGGGCTGCCCTTGACCAGCTGGAAGCAGACCTTTGGGCGGAAGAAGCGCGCATCATCGAGGAGCATCAGCGCCTCGTGGAGAGATGGCACCAGCTTGATGTGGCCATCAAACTGAGCCGCCGCCAAGACGACACCGCACGGGATAAGCGCGAGAAGGCCGCCCAGGACGCGAAGGAGATCTTTGAGAACGCTGTCCGGGAGGCCAGCGAGGCCGATAGGCGGCGCGAGGCGGCAGAGGCCCGCGAAAAGGAGCTCCAGGACCAGAACGCCTCGCTGGAGCGACAACTCCAGGCACGAAGGGACACCATCTCCGCCCTCGAAGAGGGGCTGGCGGCCCGCGAGGCGGACCTTGACATCCGTGAGCGGGAGCTCGCACGGTCGGCATCCGCACAGGACTTGGAGCGCGAGCGGCTGGAGATGCTGGAGCGAGAGGTGTCCGCTGCCCAAAACTCCTACGCCGAGCGCCTAGACAAGGCCAACGCCAAATTGGCGGCCACGGCGGAGAAGATCCAGGAGGACGCCGACAGGAGGGTCGCGGAGAGCCGTGAAGCGTTTGCGGACGAGAACAGCAAGAAGCTGAAACGGCAGGAGGGCTGCTTCAAGGCCAAGCGCGAGGAGCTCCAGCATGAGATCGCGGGCCTTAAGGAAATGCTAGCCGAAGCTGAAAGGCGGCGGAAGACCGCTCTGAAGGCCCAAGCTGACGCCGAGGCCGAGCTGTCCTCCCTCCGGCAGCAGGTGGGGGGTGTCACTGCGGTCGTGGAGCAGGCGCGGGACGAGGCGGCCCACGCGCGGGGGCGGCAACTCCAGCGCTCTAAGATGTTCCGCGCCCTCGAGCTCCGGGCCCGCCGCGCCTTGGGCTCCATTTGCAAGGAGGACGTCAGCAGCCCCCTCGAGACCCACGACGGCAGCTACCTTGATTTCTTCACCAAGCTCGTGGAGCGGCTCGAGGTGGGCGCCAAGAAGGTAGGCGGAATCGTCGAGGAGGAGAGCCGCGACCTCCTCACCCAGGCCGCGACGCGCATCTTCAGCCATCTTCTGAACGCCGACCCCAACTTTGACTTCGGCAAGGTGATAGCCCCTGTCCCCGAGGAGGTCCGTGACACCCTTGGGAAGGCGGTGGAGGACTATGTGGACGCCCTGCACGAGCACTTCGCTCCTGGCGAGAGCTCGAGCGGAGCCGAGGAGGGTGACGATGACGGTGGCAGCGGCGGCGATGGCGACATGTCTTTTTAGGTCCCTCCCCATATCATGCATATAGCTGATTGTGACCCCGTGGGGGCGTGAGGACAGTGCTTTTGCATTTTAAGTACTTTGTTCTTGACTGTATCGAACGCCCGCGCCCTCGTAGCTCATTTTGTTCTTTCTGCTTGTCACGGCGCTCTGCGCTGTTAGGACCTAGCCCCCGAGCGGGCCATAATCGCTGCCGGTATGACGAGTCGTGAGGGCTCCGTTCGCGCGATCTCCCTAGGCGGAGCCTGCATGCATGCTGGGGGGCCGGCGGGGCCACCTCGCGAGGCCCCTCCATGAACCTGTTCCTGCGATAGCTGCATGTAGCGTACTCAACGACAGGGGAGTGGTGCACGCTTGTCGATTCGCTCATGGGCATCACGCGAGGAGATAAGACGCCAAGAACCTTGGCGAGGTGGCGTGCGTGGGGAGTAGACCCGCGAGCCAGAGCCTAGCCGGAGCCTGCTGCTTGGGCTTTTCGGCGCTGCCGGGACTGATCCGGGCACAGACACCGTGTCCAGCCCCTGCTTACGTGAGGCTCATGAGGGACGTCGTGAGCACGCGGGGCTGGTGAGGCAAGAACAAGGCGGAATGCCATGCAAGAAACTGAGCTTGCTGAAGCAAGATAGCGACCCGTTACATAACTAAAACGAGATGCGGCTGCCGTGTCCGGCACGGGTCAGCTTGAGGTTGGTGCAACCCGTGGGGCGCCCTCAGTTGATTGTTCCGCCAGCACGGAGCATGTGGCTTCCACAGGGGTGTGGGCATGATCGCGGGTCGATCGTTCCGCCAGCGCGGAGCATGGGGCTTCCACTGGGGCGTGGGCGGGAGCTCTCGCGGGCCCATCAGGCGAACGCAATGAGAGGCTCCGGGGCGTGTTCAACCCCATTTCGTTCGTACTCGTGAGGGTCACGGGTAGAACTTGCGGAGGTGTTGGATGTTCCAGGCGTTAGGCACAGGAACTCCGTCCTCCGTCTCCAGCCGGGCTGAGCCGGGCCTGGAGACATGAGTAACCCTGAAAGGGCCTTCCCACATAGGTGAGAGTTTGTGTGGTCCCTCTCTAGAGAGAATCCTGCGCAGGACGAGGTCACCGACCTCGAGAGTGCAAGGGCGGACGCCGCGGCTATAATGGGGGCGCGAGGCCGGTTTGGCGGCGGCCCTCCTCAAGGGGTGGCAGGTCGGCCTCCCGCGAGCCGTCCTGACGCGCCTTGTCGAAGGCAAGGGCTCACGGGGGACCGTGCTTAACTTCAGAGGGGAACCGTTCCAACGCCGTAGACGAGGAAGACGGGGGTCTCGCTGGTGGGCTCACTTGTCGCCGCGCGGATGGACATGGCACGAACCGCCACTCGCCGAGCCAACCCTTGCCGCTCCCGAGCTACGCCCACGAGGCGCGCTCACGAGACGCACGCACAAGGCTCGGCATTCGAAGTGCATTTGCCTCGCGAAGCCGGCTCGTGAGAGGCTGCACGCGAGGTCCTCGCGCAGCTCGCCTCCTTGGTGAGGTGACGTGCGCGGGAGCAGGCCCGCGAGCCAGAGCTCAGTCGCATGGATTTGGCGGCGCTGCAGGGACGGACCCGAGCACAGGCACCGTGCCTAGCCCCCGCTCCCGGAATTGGTCAGGGGAGGGGTCGCGAGTGTGAGGCGCTCTCGGGCGGCATCGAATTTATCATAGAAATTAGCAGGCAATTGAGTAGGTAATATAATTCATGAAAGTAAAAATCAGTAAAATCCATTACACGACCAAAAGGATAAGGTTCCGGGAGCGAAGCTCGAGACGCGCGGCGGGAAGGAGTGAGGGTCGCGCGGGGCGACGCGCCGGGCGCACCCGGCAGGACCGCACTGTAGTGACGTCAGACCACTCGGCACGACGCGCCAAGGGAGTCTGCTCCTTCGGAGTCAGGGGGCTCGCGAGGCGCTGGGAGCTCGCGAGGAGCGGGAGGCTCATGAGGCCCTGGTGCTAAGGGCGCCAGCCTCTGGAAAGAGGCGCCGGCGTTCCTCAGCCCGAAGGGCATGCACGTGCCGCCGACGATGGGACCAACGCCCTGGCCGCCTCGCGGCAGCTGGAAGGGGTCACGAGGGCAGGACTTGTTGAGGCTGGTGAAGTCGATGCACATGCGCTCCTTGCCGCCCTTCTTGGGGACGACGACTGGGTTGGCAAGCCATTCGGGATGGCACACCTCACGAACGACTCCGGCTTCTTGGAGCTTCTGAACTTCACTGACGATGAACTCTTGCTTCTCTGGCGCCTGGCGTCGCGCTTTCTGCTTGACCGGGCGTGCATTGGGGCACACCGCTAAGTGGTGCTCGATCACTTCCCTCGGCACACCGGACAAGTCGGATGCTTTCCAGGCGAAAACATCCGAGTTTGCCCGAAGGAAGGTGACGAGCGCGCTTTCCTATGCAGGAGGGAGGCCCGTGCCGATGGTGAAGGCGGGGCCGGAGCCGCTGCCGTCCGCCGACACCTTCTTCGTCTCGGCGCGGTCCTGAGAGAACAGCTGCTTCTTCTTCGCGGGCGCGGCTTCGGAAGGCTCGGTCGCGTCCTCGTCGGCTGGGTGCGCGACAGCGGCAGTCTTGTAGGCGCGCTCGAGGGTGCTGGCCGCGTCCTTTTCGTCGCAGGCGACGGTGATGATGCCGCTGCACCCGGGCATCTTGAGGACGTTGTAGGCGTGATGAGTGGCCGCCATGAACTTGGTGAGAGCTGGGTATGGCATTGTAGGGCAGGCCGATGTGCGCCACGTCGAAGTCGATGAGCTCGGTGTGGTAGTTCTTGCGGGTGCCGAAGGTGACGGGGAGGCGCACCTGCCCCAGCGGAATGGTGGAGCCATCAGTCACTCCGGAGAAAGGCCTGGTCGGCCTCAGCTGGTCGTAGGGCACCTGGAGCGTCTCGAAGGTTTCGATGGAGAGCACGTTGAGACCGGCACCCCCGTCGATGAGGGTCTTGGTGACCGCGACGTTGCTGATGGTGGGAGTGCACAGCATGGGGAGCGCGCCTGTGGAGGCCGTGGTCCTTAGAGTCGAAGGTGATGGCGTACTGTGACCACTTGAGGGTCCGCGTGACCTCAGGCCTCGGGAGGGCAGCGTACACCTCGCGAGAGAGTTGCTTGAACTGGCGGACGGACGCGGGGGCTTGGGACCCGCCAAGGATGCAGGCAACCGCGTAAGGCTCCTGGTAGCCCCCAGCGCCCTCGTCAGGCTGGTTGACGTTGTTCCTCCGAGGTGGCGGAGGCAGCGGCGGGAGAGCGGCATTAGCCTGAGGATTCGCCTCACGAGGCTGGTCGCGCCAGGCGGCCTCACGAGGCTGATTCACGCCAACCCTGGCGGTAGTTGCTGTTATTGTTGCGGCTGTCCCAGCGGTTGCCGCTGCGGCCACCTCCGCGGCCGGCGTCACGGCCGTTGCGGTCGTCTCGGCGGCTCTGGCGTTCGTCGCGGAGCAGCTTGAGCTCATGACAGTCGTCGGTGCTGTGGGAGCAAACATTGTGAAAGGCGTAGAGTGGCCGGTTGTCCTTCCTGGGCTCGTCGAGGTCACGGCCGCGCTTCTGCTCGGGCTCTGCCGCAAGCACGGCAGGGCCCTTGCGCTTGACGTCCTTGCTCTTGGCCTTGGTGCCGTCGAGCGCCGCGTCAGGGTCGTTGTGGACGAAGAGGCGGCCTTCTTTAGCCTTGGCGCACTTGTCGGCGAGGTCGAGCAGCTCGAGCACGGAGTCGAGCTCACCGTTGATGGCGAGCTTCTCGCGCATCTTGATGTCCGTGACGCCGGTGGAGAACGCGGAGATGACGGCCGCGTCGGAAGCGCGCGGGATCTTGTTGCGCACCTGACTGAAGCGCTGGATGTACTTGCGGAGGGTCTCGTCTGGGCGCTGTCGAACGCGCCGCAGGTCGTTGATGGTGAGGGAGCGGTCCTGTGTGCCCTTGAAGTTGGCGATGAACTGGCTGCAGAGCTCGGCCCACGACGAGATGGAAGCCTCGGGGAGGTTCATGAGCCAGGAGCGCGGGCCGTCCTTGAGGGCCATGGGGAACCAGTTTGCCATGACCTTGTCGTCGCCGTTCGCCGCCTCGACGCTCAGCGCGTAGAGCTGGAGGAACTCCGTGGGGTTGGGGGTGCCGTCGTAGCGCGGAGGCAGCTCAGGCTTGAACTTCGCGGGCCAGACCACGCGGCGCAGCTCGCGGGTGAAGGCATGGCAGCCCACGCCGCTCGAGGGGACGCCGCCAGCGAGGGCGGCGTGGTTTTGACGCCCGGCCACTGCAACGTCTTGAACGGCCTGGTCCTGGTGCTGGCGCTGGCGCTCGAGGAGCACTCACGCGTCGGGGGGCGCGCGGCGGATGATCTGGCAGCTGGGCTCACAGTGGTCCGGAGAAGATGCGCCGCGGGACGGCTCACGAGCCCGCGCGCTGCGCTGGGGCCCGGCGTGCTCGTCACGCAGAGGAGGCGGCGGGGGGGGGGGGGGGCGCCGTACGCCGGGTCCCCAGCACGAGACGGTGGAGGGCGGAGCGAGTGAGAAGGCGCCGGAGCGTCCCCGGCGACGTTGACGAGCTCGGTGATGCGACCAAGCCAGGCGTCGTAGCCGGCGTCATCAGGACGGTAGCGGAGTAGCTCGTGCGCCATGAGCAGCGCGGCCTGTGGGTTCGGCGGCCCATGGTTGGCGAGGGAGGAGGCCGTGGCGGTGTGGCCGTCCGCCCGCACGGAGGGGTGCAGGGAGGAGGCCTGCTGCTCGCGGGCAGCGGGGTCGGTGGCGGCGGCAGCCTTGGCGTCGGGGCGGCGGCGATTGCCGCGGGCCACTGGCTCCGTCTGGGCCACGCGGCCAGCCCTGCGGTCAGCGCGCTCGCGACGTGCGTCCGCCATGGGACTGGTGGAGCTGAGGGTCGAGCAGAAGAACAGTAGCGCACCCCTACCTGGCGCGGCAAATGTCGGAAGTGGGGCTCCGGGGACCCAAAGGTTCGAACACTGGGGTGAGCTTGCTCTACTACTTCGCCTCCCACCACGGCAACGCTACGACGAGACTACGGCGAGAGCGCGCTAGCGTAGGACGGGTGAGGACACAGCGGATTACCCAGGTTCGGACCACCTTGCGGTGTAAGACCCTACTCCTGCTTGTAGTTGGGATTATTGTGGGTGAGAGAGTTCTCGCGTACAAGGTTGAAGATGATGGGATCTCAGACCCTTTGCTACGGTGGCTGCACTGCCCCTTTTTATGCCGCCTTGGTCCTCTTCCCCCTCGAAACTTAGGCGGGAAGGGTTGCCACACTTGGCGGTTTTGAAAGGGGACAGGCGCTCAGGCTATCCTGACTAAAGGTGGTCTTCGCCTGCCAAAGCATGATCCATGACGCGCCGGTGGGCTCGGTGATGACCTCCGCCCAGCGCGCCCGCCGTCTTGGTCTTCCTTCGCCGATCGGGCAACCTTTGGGGTTGCTTTGGGGAGTAGATAGCTGGCCCTGCTTCCCTAGCACAAAAGAGGAAACCATCTGCATCCGCGCCTGCTGGCGCGGCCTCTGCTGCTGCTCGTCGCCGCGCGCGTCACCCACGTGATGGGCCCAGACCGCGCGACACGCCGAACGGCCTTCTTCTCGAACGCTTGCGGGAGGGGGCCTCGGAAGGCCACCTTGGGAAGCCTCCTCGTGAGGCCACTCGGGAAGCCGCCTCGTGAGGCCACTCGGGAAGCCACCTCGTGAGGCCACTCGGGAAGCCGCCTCGTGAGGGGACCTCGCGAGGCCGTCGATGGTGGTGCTGAGTGTTGCCTGCTACTCCCTGAGGAGGGGGCCTCAGGAGGCCAGGGCCGCAGGAGGGGTCTTGGCGAGATGCTTGGTGGCGACGGCCCGCCGGGCCCACTCCAGGCGTTGCGCCCTAGGCCACAGGCAGACGGGCCTGGATACCCCGGGTTCCATGGGCCCGACAGCTGCGAGGTAGAGGAGCATGGTCTCTGACTCCCTTGGACATGTAAGTACTGGCCGCATGGATAGGAGCCGCTTCAAATAAAAAAAGGCCGACTAGGCCTCTGGGGTCCACCTGAAGGTGTACGACTTCTTCATCAGTCGGTAGAGAGGCAAGGCCTTCTCCCCGAGTCTAGAAATGAACCGACTGAGTGCAGTTAAGCACCCGATCAGCTTCTAGACATCCTTCAACTCCTTTGGCTTTTTCATATTCAGGATGGCATCAATCTTCTGCGGGTTTGCCTCAATCCCTCGTGCGGACATGAGGAAACCAAGGGGCATCCCCCCAGGAACTCCGAATACGCACTTGTTAGGATTCAGTCGGATGTTGTACCTTCTGAGGTTAGCGAACGTCTCAGCAAGGTCGGTCAAGAGATCGGATCCCTTGACCGATTTACCAATGATGTCATCGACGTAGGCCTAAACATTGCGTGGTATCTGCTTATGCAGGCAAGTCTGGATGGTGCGCTGGTACGTGGCCCCAACATTATTCAGACCGAATGGCATAGTGATGTAGTAGAAAACTCTGAATGGGGTGATGAAGGTGGTCTTTAGTTGGCCTGACTCCTTCAACTTGATCTGATGATAGCCAGAGTAGGCATCCAGGAAACATAATCTCTCGCACACGGCGATGGAATCCACGATCTGGTCGATGTGTGTCAAGGGAAAGTGTCATTGGGACACATTCGGTTTACATCCTTGTAATTCACACAGGTACGCCATGTTCCATTCTTTTTTGGGATGACAACAGGATTCGCCACCCACTCCGAGTGTTCCACTTCATGGATGAATCCTGCCTTCAGCAGTTTTGTGATCTCCATGCCGAGTGCCTCACGTTTGAGGTCACCGAATCAGCGAAGAGTCTGCTTGACTTGTTTCGCTCCAGGGAGCATATTCAGTCGGTGCTCAGCCAGCTCCCTTGGGATCCCAGGCATGTCAGACAGCTTCCATGCAATGATGTCCCAATTCTCACGGAGGAAGCTGACGAGCTCGCTTTCCTATTTGGGGTCCAGATCATCTGCAATTTCTGTCGTCTTGGAGGGATCATCCAGGTGCACTTGAATTTTCTTGGTGCTGGTAGTTGACTGGAAGGCCGACTCAAAAGCCGGTTTCTTTGCCAAAGGAATCTCAGTCGGGTCAAAAATAGCCTTGTATGCAGCGAACTCCACCTCTGCGACGCTTGCATCCGCCATGTTGGCATTTAGGTTCGCAATTTCTTCTGCGCACTTCGGGTCGGCTGAGATCGTGATCACACCCTTGGGGTCTGGATTTTGAGATTCAAGAACACATAGCATGGACAGGCCATGAACTTCACATATGCCGGTTGACCGGAGATGGCATGATACTCACTCTTGAAGTCGACCACCACGAAGGCCAGGGACTCTTTACGGTAGTTATTCTCATCGCCAAATACGACTGACAAGGTAATCTGACCGAGTGGTTTGGCACACATGCCAGGGACCATGATACATCTCCAATGTATTGACTTTTCCAAACACTTTTGCTCTTGTTTTGGATTCTAATTTACATGATTTGAATGAAACTAACCTGGTCTGACGTTGTTTTCAGTAGAACTACTTTGGTGTTGTTTTTTGTGCAGAAATAAAAAAGGTCTCAGAATTGGACGAAATTTTACGGAGAATTATTTTGGGGTATATAAAAAATACTGGCACAAAGAGTTACCAGAGGGGACCACCACAGAGCCACAAGCTCAGGTGGCACCCCCTAGGGCGCGTTGGCTGAGCTTGTGGGCCCCACGAGGCTCCGTTTACCTTCTGGCTTGCTTCCCCTGGCGCAGAGGCTGCAACTTGTCGATGCGTGGTCAGGGGGTATGAACACCCTTTGTTCACTACACCGACAGGAGCCCCCGGGCCTGGGCTAGACGCGTGTGCACATCGCTTGTCTGGGCTAGGCCCATTAACATGCATAGGCAAATGCATGGCAAGTAATAATCTTCACCAATTACTTTTTTTACCGTTGCTAATGGTAATGGATCCCAACATTAAATGCGGGATCGTGGGGCGATCGAATAGGAAGGTGATGAGGGCGTGCGCCTGAAAAGGCATGCCATGATGCGCAGTGAAGAGCCAGCCCCCGCGCCTTCCCCATAAAAGGATAGCAGCAGGAGCGGTGCTCGATTCATCTGCTCATTCCATTCCCCACTGCCACCGTTGTCTTCGTCTTCCTTGCGCCACCGCATCTCTCTACACCTTTTCGCCCTCACCTTCCACCAAAGCTCTCGCCAATCGCCATGGCTCGAAAGACAAGAACTAGCAAAGAGGCGGAGAAATCAGGAAAGGAGATAGAGGGGTCCAAGAAGGCCGCCGCCATGGCACAGATGCGAAGGGATCGTGCCTGCTTCCCTCCGGCACTGGAAGCCGCTGAGCTCACGGACAGGTACTCATTCCTGTGGTCGGTGAAGATGAAGGACCACGACACCGTCAAAATACTGCCCGCAAGCTGCCCCGCCGGAGATGATAAGTTTGCCTTCTTCGTTGGATTTTTCTATTGTGTATTGGTTCCCCCTTTCTTGGATTTTTTCGATGAGCTGATGCGGACGTATGGGTTCCGGCTTCTGGATTTCAATCCAAATGCCGTCACCTGCATGTCTGTATTTGCTCACCTCTGCGAGAACTTCGTGGGAGTGGTGCCAAATGTGCCACTGTTCCGCCATTTCTACTCGTTGCGGATCGAAGGAGATGCCATCTCCAATAGCATGACATGGATCTTGAGGTCTTCCAAGAAGAACGAATATCTTAAGGGAAGCTGGCACATCAAGTGGCCAGAATGGAGAGCAGAGTGGTGTTGGATCAAGCAGGAGGATTTCCCAGAATACTGCCGGACAGCGATCACCAAGCTCACAAGAAGCCCCCGCTGGTCAGATGTTGGCCCCAAGGATGAAGAACAGGGCATCACCTTGGGCCGGACAGAGGACTTCCATGCTGTCGGCCTGACCGTTGAGATGGTGGGCGCAGATTTCCTCTGGCGTCGAATAGCTCTGTTGCAGAGGAGGGCACGGATGGCCTGGGAGTACAATGGTGCTGGTGACACCATGCGGCTCCGTCCCGGCCTTGCTAACAACTTGACGATGATGGAGAATGACTACATCATCTGCAAAGTGTTCAATAGGGGATGTGAGCACAAGTTGCCGGAGATGGTGGTCCCTTTATGCAACAATACAGCTATGGATTCCATCTTGGCAATGATGCCAGATTGCAACGCCCAAGGCATTGTCGACGCATGGATGCCACCCCCGAAAGATATTTGAAGATAAGTGGTTTGAAGATTTGGCGGAGACTCCCGAGAAGGAAGAAACTGACCTGATCCATCCTACCAAGCAACATGAACTAGAGTTAATTGCCAAGAGGGTGGAGGCTGCAGGAGGTGTTGGGTCTTTCCAGCCGGCAGGCCCTCCGGCTACCAAGAGGGCCTCTGCAGTGCCAAAAACCTCAAGGAGGCCTGCTCAAAGGAGACCACGACACACTGAGCCGGTTGTAGACGATCCTACCAGCACGGGTGATGAAGCAGATGCTTCACAGGATCAAGTCCCGCCGGCATCAGAAACCATAGTAGGGGCCTCCCCGCAACAGGCTCCGCCGGCAACGGAAAGAACAGAGGCCTCCCGGCCACAAGTTCCGCCGGCAGTAAAGCATGCTCGGGTGCCTTCTCCTCTGGCAATAGCCTCTGGCTCCGGGAGCCGGGTGCATTGGGACATCTTCGCCCTTGACGAGGAGGAAGAGGAGGAGTAAGCCCCCATCCCTTCCTCTACTCTTTAATCTCCTTTAATGCTTGTGCCATTGATCTGATGGCTTGTTTTGTCTTGATCTTGCAGGGATGAAGAGACTCTGGTGCATCAATCCTAGAAGAGGGCGAGCACCACTGAGGTGAGTGATACAGTGATGGGTGCTGGTGAGAGCTCAACTCCGTCAGGAGAAGCCGAGAGCAACCCAGGGGCCGAGGAAACTACACAGATCCCACCGTCAAGTGACATCAACAACCCTTCGTCGACTGTTCTACCAGAGATTAGCTCGCCTGGAAAGACTACTACCGACAAGGCTCCTGGGAGTCCTCCCCATGAACGAGCCCACGAAGACCCTGTCCGCGTTGAGGATGCGCCGACAACGAATGTGGCCGGGATGCAAGCGACAACAACCAATGTTGCCGGAGGAGGAACGCCGCCTCCTCAACAGGATCAGACAAGTAAGCTCCACTTCTTTGCGCAAGTGCTCCTTTGTTTTTGCCAGAATTGTTTCTCTTTATGTTGATTTCTTGATTTGGAGTTGAATTTCTTCTTCTATCTTCTCCTTCGCAGAGCCGACCCCTCCAGAAGAGAGGACAACCGCTGACACCGCGGAGGAGGCCGCGAAGAACTCCGCAGAGGAGGCCGTGAGGGCTGCTACGAACACAGCCAAGAAGGCCACCGCTCCGCTCCGGAGATGGCAAGCGCTGGCGCAGATGTGGACATGGGAGCTGCTGACGACACTGTGATGGCTGCTGACGACCATCCCGCCGCACCTGAGGCCCCTCCAGCAAGCGGATTCCTTAGGCTCTCGAGTCCATGAAGGGGAGCAGACACTCCCGGCACTTCTGGTGTCGGAGAGCACACACTTGATGATGTGGATACTGCAGTCCATGGAGAACGGCTTCAAGGAGGTGCGGCAACGTTACAGTAGGCACTGGGAGAAGCTTCAACGCCGCGCCACCTACGTTGAGATGGCAGAGCAGGAACTCCTACAGAGAGCTGATGAGGTGGAGGTTTGGTATGCCGAGAAGGTTCAAGACATCAAGAACCGTGAAGCCCGGCTTGCCACCGCCAAGGAATCCTTCGTCTTGGAGCGTGCAGCGGCTGAAATGGCCCAAGCTGAGGCTACCAAGAAAGCCGAGAAGACCGACGGCGAGCTAGCCCAGCATAAAATCTAGCTTGACAGCCACGAAGAAGATCTTGCCACCCGAGAAGAGAAGCTGGCTGCCACTCTTCATGCCAAGGACGAGTAGATCCAAACTCTTCTGTCCAAATGTACTAAAGAGCTTGAGCAAGCACACCGGGAAGCCCTCCAGGCACTAACCTTGGAACATGCTGAGAAGATCAAGGAGGCCCTCAATGTTGCTCGCACTGCTAACACCACGAAGGCCAACTTGGAAGAGCAAATAAAACAGCTTGAGGAGGAGCTTGCCGCCAAGAGCACATAAATTACTACCCTTAAAGACTCGGCGCAAAAAGCTGCAAATGAGCTGGCAGGGCTCGTGCTTCTCTCAACTCCAAGGATAGTGAAATCAAAACTCTTGCCGGTGCCAAATCTGAAGTACAAGGTCAGCTTGCTAGCCTGGAGAACACCCTTGAGCGCGCCAACACCGACAAGAGAACACGGACGGCTAACTGGGAAGAAGCCAAGCGCCTTCAAGGCATCGCAGAGCAGAAACTGGCCCGGGAGGAGAAATCCATTGCTGAATGGACCGCAAGTCTTGTCGGCATCGCCCAGCGCATTAGCACATAGATGATAGCAATGGGGTTGCAGACCTTGGATCTTGGCACGGATTCCAGTCAGCCCAGGAACACAACTTTGCCTGTTTTCCTTGAAGGGCTTCTCACTGAGCTGGACGTCTATCACAGCAGTCGAGCAAAGTCTTTTACTGCTGAAGCAAAAATCCTTGTGCGCAATGTGATCCTAAGGATGTTCACCAAGGTACTCTATTACAACCCTGATGCTGATGTGCGGCATGTCTTCAAGAAGATTCCTCAGAGTGACGAACTGGAAGTGGCCCGGCAAGCTGCTACTCCGATTGCTGACAAGGCTGCCAACAAGTGCAACCGGATAGAAGGCCTCCACCGGAACTGAAGCCTCTTTTTCGTATCTGTTGTTGTAATAGCATACGTAAAGAAAACCATGTTTCTTTAATTAGCCCAGTTTAATCATATGTATGATACATATTTTTATGCTTGAATGAATGTTTGATTCCTTTCTTGAGCAATTTTGCCTTTGTATGCTTTTCATACCCGACACTTGCCGCAAAGCCTCCCGGTGCGCATGCTCTAGCCGGCAGCGCTTGAGAAAACGGGTCCTTAGTAGCTTGCCGGGAACGTCGCTGCTACTTGTGATCTGCGTTGGTTTTTCCCCGAAGAGGAAGGGATGATGCAGAGTAGAGATAAGTATTTCCCTCAGTTATGAAACCAAGGTTATCAATCCAGTAGGAGAATCACGCAACACCTTGTTAGCAGTACCTGCACACAAAACAACAAATCCTTGCACCCAACGCAAACAAGGGGTTGTCAATCCCTTGGCGGTTAACTGCAAGATTAAATTGTATGGTGATAGATAGATAGATAGATCGAACAAAAATACAAAATAAAATAAATAAAGTAAAAGTGCAGCAAGGTATTTTTAGGATTTTTAATATATGATTTGGATAGACCCGGGGGCCATAGTTTTCACTAGAGGCTTCTCTCTTGAAAATAGCATACGGTGGGTGAACGAATTACTATTGGGCAATTGATAGAAAAGCAAATAATCATGACGATATCCAAGGCAATGATCATGTATATAGGCATCACGTCTGAGACAAGTAGACCGACTCCTGCCTGCATCTACTACTATTACTCCACACATCGACCGCTATCCAGCATGCATCTAGTGTATTAAGTTCATAAAGAACGGAGTAACGCCTTAAGCAAGATGACATGATGTAGACAAAGTAAACTCATGCATGAATAAACCCCATCTTTTTACCCTTAATAGCAACGATACATACGTGTCATGTCCCTTTCTGTCACTGGGATTGAGCACCGCAAGATCGAACCCATTACAAAGCACCTCTCCCATTGCAAGATAAATCAATCTAGTTGGCCAAACCAAATCAATAGATCGGAGAGAAATACGAAGCTATAATAATCATGCATAAAAGAGTTCAGAGAAGACTCAAATAATATTCATGGATAATTTGATCAGAAACTCACAATTCATCGGATCCCAACAAACACACCGCAAAAAGTGATTACATCGGATAGAACTCCAAGAACATCGAGGAGAACATTGTATTGAAGATAAAAAAGAGGGAAGAAGCCATCTAGCTACTAACTATGGACCCGAAGGTCTATGGTAAACTACTCACGCATCATCGGAAGGGCAGCAAGGTTGATGTAGAGCCCCTCCGTGATCGATTCCCCCTCCGGCGGAGTGCCAGAAAAGGCCTCTAGATGGGATCTCTCGAGAACAGAAGCTTGCGGTGGCGGAAAAAGTATTTCGTGGACTCCTCTGTTGGTTTTCCGATTTTAGAGAATTTATAGTGGAGGAATTAGGTCAAACGGAACTGTGTGGGCCCCACGAGCCACAAGGGCCCCCTGGGGTGCGCCGTGGTGCCTCGTGGGCCACTGCTTCATCTTCTCGTCTCCTCCCGAAGCTTCTAGTGTTTGTTATGTCCACAAAAAAATCTCCAAAAAGTTTCATGGCATTTGGACTTCGTTTGGTACTGATATTCTGGAAAACCAAAAACAGGCAAAAAACAGCAACTGGCACTGGGCACTAAGTTAATAGGTTAGTCCCAAAAAATGATATATAATTGTTGTAAATGTATATAAAAACATCCAAGATTGATAATATAATAGCATGGAACAATAAAAAATTATAGATACGTTGGAGACGTATCAAGCATCCCCAAGCTTAATTCCTGCTCGTCCTCGAGTAGGTAAATGATAAAAACAGATTTTTTTTATGTGGAATGCTACCTGTCATATTCATCATATATTTTTTCTTTGTAGTATGGATATTTGGACTTGAAGGATTCAAAGCAATAGTCTATAGTTTGACATGAAGACATAAATACTCAAGCATACTAACAAGCAACCATGTTTTTCAAAATATCAACGCTAAAGAAAGTTATCCCTAGCCCATTATGCTCAATCATTGATCCATTCATGAAACACACTCAATATTAGCTACACACAATGCACAAGTATGACAATAGTGCTCTCTAGTTGGTGCTTTGTAAGAGAAGATGGAGACTCAAAATAAAAATAAAAATTGCATAAAAGTAAATAAATAGGCCCTTCGCAGAGGGAACCAGAGATTTGCAAATGTGCCAGAGCTCAAAGCTTAAATTAGAGAGATAAAATTATTTTGAGAGGCATACTTTTCCTGGCAACGAAAACGACCGAGAATTCCCAATATCTTCCATGCTAGACACATCATAGGCGGTTCCCAAACAGAAAATAAAGTTTATTTCCTTTCCACCATTCTTTCACAATCCATGGCTAGCCGTATCCACGGGTGCCCTCCATACCAACACTTTCCAAGGAATTTTGTTGTTATTAGTTTTTGATTCATTGTGGGACTGGGCATCCCTATTACCTGCCAATCTCTCGTGCAATGACAAGTGAATAAACACTCATCGTGAGAATAACACACCTAGCATGGAAAATATTGGCCACCCCCTGCCGCTTCATGAGCGGTACGGGCACACAAAACGGAAAAATTATTTTGAAAATTAGAGTTGGCACATGCAAATTTACTTGGAACGGCATGGAAACACCGCATATAGGTAGGTATGGTGGACTCATTTGGCACAACTTGGGTTTAAGGGGTTTGGATGCACAAGCAGTATTCCCGCTTAGTACAGATGAAGGCTACCAAATAGATTGAGAAGCGACCAACCAAAAAGCGAAAATGGTCATAAACATGCATTGAACATAACTAACACCGAATAATGCACCATAAGTAGGATATAATTTCTTTGCATAACTATTGACTTTATGTGCATGCATAGGGAATCACAAACCTTAACACTAATATTCTTACTAGATCACAATTACTCACTAACATGACTCACATATCATCATCTCCATATCGCAAAACTATTGCAAGGAATCACACTTATCATATCCAATTATCTATATGAAAGTTTTTATTATATCCCTCTTGAATATTCATCACTTTGGGACCAAATTCATATCTTGTGCAAATTACCATTACTATTATCAACTCTCAAAAAGATATAAGTGAAGCATGAGAGTACAAATATTTCTTCAAAATTTTAACCTTATCAACTCTCAAAATAATATAAGTGAAGCATGAGAGTTTAAATATTTCTTAAAAATATAGCCACCGCCGTGCTCAAAAAGAGTTAAGTGAAGCACTAGAGCAACTGCCTAGCTCAAAAAATTTAAGTGAAGCACATAGAGTATTCTAACAAATCATGATAAACGTGTGGCTCTCTCAAATAGGTGTGTCCAGCAAAGATGATTGTGACAAACTAAAAAGCAAACAAAGCAAAGACTCATATAATACACGATGCTCCAAGCAAAACACATATCATGTGAGGAATAAAAATATAGCTCCAAGTAAAATTACCGATGGTTGGTAGAAGAAAGAGGGGATGCCTTCCGGGGCATCCCCAAGCTTAGACGCTTGAGTCTTCCTTGAATATTACCTTGTGGTGCCTTGGGCATCCCCAAGCTTAGGCTCTAGGGGCTTGTTTAAGACCATAAAGAGATTTACGAAGTTTGTACACATGATTAGGTTTCTTGGGATTCTCAAAGCCGGGAGGTTGTTTAACATACACTTCCTCCTCAATTTCACCATTTAAGAAAGCACTTTTTATATCCATTTGATAAAGGGTGATATCATGGTGATTGGCATAAGCAAGTAAAATGCGAATGGACTCAAGTCTTGCAACGGGGGCATAGGTCTCACCATAGTCCATACCTTCGACTTGTGTGTAACCTTGTGCTACGAGACGAGCCTTGTTGCGTACAACTTGTCCTTCTTCATCTTGCTTATTCCGAAATACCCATTTGGTTCCAATGATGTTTTGCTCTTCCTTAGGCTTCTCAACCAATGTCCACACTTGGTTTCTCTCAAAGTTGTGTAGCTCCTCGTGCATTGCATTCACCCAATCGGGGTCCTTGAGAGCATCTTCCACCTTCAAGGGTTCAACACTAGAGATAAATGAGTAATGCTCACAAAAGTTAGCTAAACGAGTTTTAGAGCGAGTGATTCTCCCGGATTGGATATCTCCAAGTATTTGTTCGACGGGATGATTCTTGTTGACTCTTGCTCTGACTCGAGGTATCTTTTGCTTGGGTTGAGGTGAGGCTTCCTCATCATCATCATCTTCTTCTTCTTCGTTGATGTTGTCGTTGTTCGCTTGTGGAGGTGGAGAAGGAGGTTGAGGTGGATCATCTTGTTGTACTTCTTCATTCCCATCGTCTTGACGTGTTCCACTTGTGGATGCCTCCATATCAACTTGTCGTTCACCTTGATGTGATGTTGGGGCTTCCACTTGAATAGACGAGGTATTCTCCTTTACTTCCACGGGGTGAATCTTGACAATGGGCAAGTCTTGGATTGCTTCCGATGGCTCTTGATCTCCTACATCAAGTGGCAATTGCTCGACTTGAGCCGTTAGTCTCATCAAACTTCACATCTACCGTCTCTTCAACTTTTCGAGTGAAGTTGTTGTAGACACGGTATGTGTGAGAGTTCTATCCATAACCGAGTAGGAAACCTTCATAAGATTTAGGAGCAAATTTTGAACGACGATGCTTATCAAGAATGTAACATTTTGAGCCAAATACTCGAAAGTATCCAACTTGTGGTTTGTTACCGGTGAGCAGTGCATATGCCATTTTACCGAGAAGCTTGTGAAGGTAGAGTCGATTTGTTGCATGACAAGCTGTTTCAACTGCTTCTGCCCAAAAATGTCTTGGCGTCTTGTATTCATCAAGCATTGTTCTTGCCATCTCAATAAGTGTCCAGTTCTTCCTCTCAACAACTCCATTTTGTTGAGGTGTGTACGTAGCCGAGAACTCATGTGAAATACCCTCCTCATCAAGAAAGGTGTCCACATTTGCGTTCTTGAACTCCGTTCCGTTGTCACTCCGAACCTTCTTGATCCTCACTTCAAATTGATTTTGAGCCTTTCTTGCAAAGTTCTTGAAGATTTTTTGTACATGCGATTTGTCATCAAGAAAGAACACCCACGTAAATCTGGAAAAATCATCAACAATGACCAAACCGAAAGAGTTACCACCAAGACTCTTATAGGAGTTGGGACCAAAAAGATCCATATGAAGTAGCTCGAGTGGTCTCCTCGTGGTCATAATGTTCTTTACGGGATGGCTTCCTCCAACTTGTTTCCCTGCTTGGCAAGCACTACAAAGTCGATCTTTGTCAAATATAACATCTTTCACTCCAAGAATGTGATCTCCTTGAACAAGTTTATCAAGGTTACGCATGCCAACATGTCCAAGTCTCCTATGCCATAACCAACCTTTAGAAGATTTAGCAATTAAGCATGTACGAGGTTGGGCTCTCTTAGTGAAATCAACAATGTATAGATCACCTCTACGAATGCCGGTAAAGACCATATTATGATTATCTTGACGAAACACTTGGCAATCTACTTTGGTAAATAGAACATTGAAACCAAAATCGGCTAGTCTAGATACGGAAAGAAGATTGTAACCAAGAGATTCAACAAGCATAACATTTTGTATGGAGCTATCATTGGATATGGCCACCTTACCAAGGCCAAGTACCTTACCCTTGGAGTTGTCTCCAAAAGTCACATACTTGCGTGGACCATCATTTTTAGCGAGCTCACGAAACATGTCTCTATCTCCGGTCATGTGATCGGTACAACCGCTATCAAGAATCCACTCTTTTCCTCCGGCCATATAATCTCGAAGATTTGCCATAAGACTGAGATTCCTCATGGTCTTCTCAAATTCAATGTCAAAGTCTTCGTCCTCATCATAATAGCCATGCTCAACATCATCATCATGCGTGTGATCATCACCTAGGGCAACAGATTCATTAGTTTCATGATCATGACAATGTTCAAGTTTATGGATTCTAATGGTTTCCATGATAATGTTGCTAATAGTTCTAACATCTCCTTTAGCACGCATAAGATCTCGAAGCTCAAACAAGCAATTATCAAACTTAGGATCATTAGGACTCATCTTGTGTAAAGCAACAACCTTATGAAGAATCTTATCGAGACTCTTTAAAGAGTAATCGGGATATCGCTTTTCTAAGTCATGCCATAGAGTATTAGCACATTCAAAGTTTTGCATACAACCAAGCACAACCTTAGGTAATCCTCTAATGATAAGATTGACGGTTCTAAGATTACGAAGCATGTCAATTTCCTCTTCATGAGTAGGATGCAAGGGATCAATTGGGGGCACATAAGGATTATGAATATACTTGCTCAAGTTAAATTCATCAAAGATATCAAGCATTTCATCCTTCCAAAAGTTGTAATACTCCCCATTGAGAATAGGCACTCTACGTCTAAGACTCCCCAAAGTAGACACATCCATCTCCCTCCAATGGTGATAAAACCGAAGCAATGGAGACCAAAGCTCTGATACCAATTGTGGGATCGAGGAGATAGGTCTAGAGGGGGGGTGAATAGACACTTAACCAACCAAAGGTGCAGTTTTTAATTTCTCTTGGAACTTAGGCAGATTTTGGCACAAGTTAAGATCACTCCAATACTTTCTACACATGCATATCTAGAGATTGAGCAGCGGAAATAGTAAGGCATGCAAAAGTATGGAATGTAAAGGGGTAGAGTATGGAAGATCAAATGCAATGAAGACACGGTGGTTTTTGGCGTGGTTCCGATAGGTGGTGCTATCGTACGTCCACGTTGATGGAGACTTCAACCCACGAAGGGTAACGGCTGCGCGAGTCCACAAAGAGCTCCATCCACGAAGGGTCCACGAAGAAGCAACCTTGTCTATTCCACCATGGCTTACATCCACAAAGGACTAGCCTCACTCGGGGTAGATCTTCACGAAAGTGTAGGCACGTTCTGATAGCTCTCTCTTCTGAGAAGGAGGTGGTGGAGGGGTATATATAGCCTCCACACAAAATCCAACCGTTACACACTTTTGACCCAACTTGGTGGCACCGAAACCATAATCTCGGTAGCACCGAACTGTGTAAAAGATATGAACTTTAGGAATCTCGGTGGGACCGATAGGAACAACTCGGATGGACCGAAGTGCAATGGCTAGGGCAAACCTCATCTCGGTGGCACCGATTGCATCAAATCGGTAAGACCGAAGTGAAGGAATAAGCAACAGAGAGTTGGCAAGCCATCTCTGTGAGACCGATTTGCAAAACTCGGTGAGACCGAAGTGAGTGCAAACGATTACAGAGAGGGACCGAGATCCATTTCGGTGGATCCGATTTGTTAGGGTTTTGGCAGTGGCTAAGTCTAGATGAACTCGGTGGCTCCGGATAGGAATTTTCGGTGGGGCCGAGTTGGAATGTGGGTTTTGGACAACTTTGGCTAGAGAGAGTGGTTGAGGGTTTAGGAGTACTGTCACTAAGCACTTGAGCAAAAAGACCATTAAGCAACACCTCATCCCCTTTTAATAGTATTGGCTTTCCTATGGACACAGTGTGACCTTGGATCACTAAACCAAAAATGTAGAGTCTTGATCTTTTGCCAATCCTTGTCCTTAGCATTTTGAAGGGGTTCCACGTCCTCTTGTCCCTGCCACGCCATTGTTGAACTTGTCTGAAATTCACTAGATAAAAGCATTAGTCCAACAATATGTATGTTGGCATGAATTACCAAAACCACCAAGGGAGCAAGTGTGCTTTCATCATGGCTTATACCCCCCGATACAATCCATAGTTTCATCAAAACAATCAAGCAATGCATCAAAAACAGAATCTGTCAAAAACAGAACAGTCTGCAGAGATCTATTTAAAAGACATACTTATTTAACTCCAAAAATTCTGAAAAGTTAGGACAACGTGAGAAATTCATATACCAATACTGTGTAAAAATTTCAGATTTTTCTGACACTCCAGCACAGAACTAAAATTACAGCACTGGACACAAAACTTTCTGTTTTCCAAACATCATCAATTATACTATCTTCCAAATCATCCCAAAGGCTTTACTTGGCACAAACACTAATTAAAACACAAAAAACACAATCATAACAGTAGCATAATTGTGTAAACACACAAAAACAGTAGGTATTGGGTTGTCTCCCAACAAGCTCTTTCTTTATAGCCATTAAGATAGGCTTGAAATTTCAATGATGCTCACATGAAAGATAATAATTGAAACACAAAGAGAGCATCATAAAACATGTGACAAACACATTTAAGTCTAACATACTTCCTATGCATAGGCATTTTATAGAAAAACAAATTATCAATAGAAGCAATATCTAGCATATGCATATAAAGAGAATGAAACATTAGTAATTCCAACACAAAGAGAGGTAATTTAGTGATATAAATTTTTTTATAACCATATTTTCCTCTCTCATAATAGTTACATGTAGGATCATAATCAAATTCAACAATATAGCTATCATATAAGATATTATCTTCATGATCCACATGCATAAAAGTTTTATAATCTTCCAAAATAGTGGGATTAACATCAACTAAAGTCATGACCTCTCCAAACCCACTTTTATGAAAAATTTCATAAGATTGAACATTCTCCAAATATGTGGGATTATTTTTACCTAGAGTTGACACTCTTCCAAACCCACTTTCAATATTATTGCAAGCATTATTATCAATATCATATTCATCATGATGCTTAAATAAATTTTCAAGATCATAAAAATCATGATCATTGCAATAAGTAGTGGACATGACAAAATTATCATCCCCAAGCTTGTGGTTTTGCATATCATTTGCACAATTGACACTAATAGAATTTATAATAACATCATTGCAATCATGCTTTTCATTGAAGGAGCTATCATGAATCACTTTATAAATTTCTTCTTTCAGCACTGCATCACAATTTTCAGATTCATGATTTTCAAGCAAAACTTCATAGAGGAAATCAAGTGCAATCAACTCGATAGCAATTGGTTCATAATAATTGGGTATTTTGAAAAGATTAGCAAGTGGATGAGGATCCATATCAATAGATTTTTAGCAAGCGAAGATGCAAGCAAATAGAAGGCACATGGCAACACAAGCAAAGATAGCAAACAAGCAAAAAGGCAAATGAAAAATATTTTTGTATTTTTGTAAAAAAAAATTAGAAGTGGGGGAGATGAAAACAAGAGGAAAATGGCAAATAATGTAAATGCAAGGAGATGAAAGTTTATGCGTAGGTACTTGATAGATGTTGATGACGTCTCCCCGGCAACGGCGCAAGAAATTCTTCCTGCTACTTGTGATCTGCGTTGGTTTTTCCCCGAAGAGGAAGGGATGATGCAGAGTAGAGATAAGTATTTCCCTCAGTTATGAAACCAAGGTTATCAATCCAGTAGGAGAATCACGCAACACCTTGTTAGCAGTACCTGCACACAAAACAACAAATCCTTGCACCCAACGCAAACAAGGGGTTGTCAATCCCTTGGCGGTTAACTGCAAGATTAAATTGTATGGTGATAGATAGATAGATAGATCGAACAAAAATACAAAATAAAATAAATAAAGTAAAAGTGCAGCAAGGTATTTTTAGGATTTTTAATATATGATTTGGATAGACCCGGGGGCCATAGTTTTCACTAGAGGCTTCTCTCTTGAAAATAGCATACGGTGGGTGAACGAATTACTGTTGGGCAATTGATAGAAAAGCAAATAATCATGACGATATCCAAGGCAATGATCATGTATATAGGCATCACGTCTGAGACAAGTAGACCGACTCCTGCCTGCATCTACTACTATTACTCCACACATCGACCGCTATCCAGCATGCATCTAGTGTATTAAGTTCATAAAGAACGGAGTAACGCCTTAAGCAAGATGAAATGATGTAGACAAAGTAAACTCATGCATGAATAAACCCCATCTTTTTACCCTTAATAGCAACGATACATACGTGTCATGTCCCTTTCTGTCACTGGGATTGAGCACCGCAAGATCGAACCCATTACAAAGCACCTCTCCCATTGCAAGATAAATCAATCTAGTTGGCCAAACCAAATCAATAGATCGGAGAGAAATACGAAGCTATAATAATCATGCATAAAAGAGTTCAGAGAAGACTCAAATAATATTCATGGATAATTTGATCAGAAACTCACAATTCATCGGATCCCAACAAACACACCGCAAAAAGTGATTACATCGGATAGAACTCCAAGAACATCGAGGAGAACATTGTATTGAAGATCAAAAAGAGGGAAGAAGCCATCTAGCTACTAACTATGGACCCGAAGGTCTATGGTAAACTACTCACGCATCATCGGAAGGGCAGCAAGGTTGATGTAGAGCCCCTCCGTGATCGATTCCCCCTCCGGCGGAGTGCCAGAAAAGGCCTCTAGATGGGATCTCTCGAGAACAGAAGCTTGCGGTGGCGGAAAAAGTATTTCGTGGACTCCTCTGTTGGTTTTCCGATTTTAGAGAATTTATAGTGGAGGAATTAGGTCAAACGGAACTGTGTGGGCCCCACGAGCCACCAGGGCGCCCCCCGGGGCGCGCCGTGGTGCCTCGTGGGCCACTGATTCATCTTTTCGTCTCCTTCCGAAGCTTCTAGTGTTTGTTATGTCCAAAAAAAATCTCCAAAAAGTTTCGTGGCATTTGGACTTCCTTTGGTACTGATATTCTGGAAAACCAAAAACAGGCAAAAAACAGCAACTGGCACTGGGCACTAAGTTAATATGTTAGTCCCAAAAAATGATATATAATTGTTGTAAATGTATATAAAAACTTCTAAGATTGATAATATAATAGCATGGAATAATAAAAAATTATAGATACGTTGGAGACGTATCTGTCGCCTCCCGGAAAGATTTACCTTCCCGGTTTTAGTGCAGTTGTCTACGTTGTCGAGTGGACTCGAAACAACTAAGAGCGCTACTAGTCCCGAAAAGGCTCCTTCGCATGCAGGTTTACATATAAGGACAAGAATCGTTCAAGGAAGAAAGCAAAAACAACGAGAAAAGTTTCAAAGCTTTGTAACTTAGCTTTCTCTGTTGTTCATCCTACAACTGCTAATTTCTTGAATGTCATTGGTGTACTACACCACTGCTCCCCCTGGTAAACTTGCACGCGGAGGAACTTTTCTGTCTTTAAGAAAGAAAGAAAGAGAGCAGACCGGCTAGAGCACTGACGGTATATTAGTCACTCTCTTGCAGGGATTACATTTGAAACACAACATTGCACATACTATACAGAGTAGAAATGTATATATTCAACAACGCACGGGGTCTGCGCCCGGCTTTGTACAAAGGATTACATGCCACAGAGGCCAACTTGTACAAAAGTGGTTGCCGGGGGGGGGGGGGGGCGGCAACCGTGCCTCACGGGTGGAACCTGCGAAGATTTTCATTATTCCATGAGTTCTGCACAGGAATTCCATCTTCGGTCTCTAGCCGGACTGATCCAGGCCTAGTGACTTGAACTACTCGGTAAGGGCCTTCCCACTTCGGTGTCAACTTGTTTTTTCCCTTCAAGGACGGAATTCTTCGAAGAACAAACCTTCCTTGGGCTCCCGGGCATGAACCTTGCGGCTATGGTAGCGGCGCAAAGCTTGCTGGTATCGTGTAGCACATACAGCACCCCGGGAATGATTTTCCTCCAAGAGATTAACATCATCATGCCGTCTCTATTACTGATTTGCTTCATCATAAGCTTGGACTCGAGGAGAACCATATACAAGTTCTGTGGGGAGCACAGCTTCTGCACCATAAATAAGGGAGAAAGGTGTCTCTCCTGTCGCTCGATTTGGTGTCGTTCTGAGTGACCAAAGAACAGCAGTCACTTCATCAACCCACTGTTGTCCACACTTGTGCAGCTTATCAAAAGTTTTGGTCTTGAGCCCCCGCAGCACTTCAACATTGACTCTCTCTGCTTGCCCATTGCTTCTCGGGTGAGCAACAGATGCAAAGCAAATTTTGCTGCCAAGCTCTTTACAGTATTGCATGAAGGCGCGGCTCGTGAACTGGGTGCCGTTGTCGGTGATGATCCTATTAGGAACCCCGAAACAAGCAACCAATCCCCGAAAGAAAATGATAGCTGACTGTGCTGTCACCTTCCTGACTGGCTCCACCTCAGGCCACTTTGTGAACTTGTCTATTGCCACATACAACTACTCAAAGCCCCCGGTTGCACAGGGAAAAGGGCCAAGAGTGTCCAGCCCCCAGACCACGATGGGCCAGGAAAGAGGAATAGACTGGAGAGCTTGTGCCGGCTGATGGATATTCTTTGAATGGAGCTGACAAGCTTCGCAAGTAGTTACCAATTCAGTTGCATCTTGAAGAACTGTCGGCCAGTAAAATCCTTGCCGGAAAGCTTTGTCGACAAGTGCGTGTGACCCAATGTGGGAGCCACATATCTCTTGATGTATCTCTACCAGCAGTGCTTGTCCATCTTCTCGGGAAATGCACTTCAACTTCACACCGTTTGGTCGCCTTCTGTACAACACGCTGTCAACAAACATGTACATACTTGACTACAGGGCTACTCTTTTAGCTTCTTCTTGTTTGCTGGGAAGTTCTTCTTTTTGAAGGTACTGGACAAGCGACTGCGCCCATGCCGGAGCTTGTGGCTCGACGACAAGTATCAGTGGCTCTTCTGTTGCTGCCAGAGCATGTGGCTCGATAGCAGGCGAAGATGACTCTGCCGGAGCCTGTGGCTCGACGGCAAGTGCAGATGTTCCTGCCAGAGCTTGCGGCTCGATGGCAAGGGCTTCTGATCTTGTCAGAGTTTGCTGCTCGCCAGCAGGAACTGGCTCGCTGCCGGCGTCGGCCTTCCCAGTGGCTATTGATGACTCTGCCGGGAAAGGCTTGCCGGAGCAAGTTTTCTGTCTATTCGCCGTGCGTGTTGATGGTGTTACAAAGGGTTGAGTGAGCCGCTGCACAAAAATTCCCGGTTCCACGGGTAGCTTCTTGGCAGCACGCTCTGACAAATCATCAGCAATGCTATTTTGAGCACGGGGGATATGCTCCATCTGCAATCCGTCAAAATGGCTCTCTATCTTCCTTACCTCCTCCACATAAGCTTCCATCTACGGGCTCTGGTAATTTTTGTTGATTTTTCTGACCACAAGCTAAGAATCACCTCTGATTATCAACTTTCTGATCCCCAAATCAATTGCTATACGAAGGCCAGCAAGCCATCCTTCATATTCAACAATATTGTTGGTAGCTTTCTCCCTAGGAAACGACATCTGAATAACATATTTGAGGTGCTCTCTAGTGGGTGAAACCAGAAGCACACCGGCTCTGACACCTTGGAGTGAAAAAGCAACATCAAAATACATTTTCCAGTCAGGATCTTCCTTGCTGGGGAGAGAAGTTGCTTCCACTTCGTCGTCTGGCATTGGTGTCCATTCTTCAATGAATTCTGCCAAGGCTCTGCTCTGAATTGTTGAAGTTCTCTCAAATGACAAATCAAAGCTTGACAGCTCCAGGACCCACTCCACTATCCTGCCGGTTGCTTCTGAATTACTCAAAATGCGCTTCAGTGGGAAGGAAGTGACGACAGTGATATGATGTGCTTGAAAGTAGTGGCGCAGCTTGCGAGAGGCCATCAGGAGACCAAAGAGAATCTTTTGCACTACTGAATATCTGGATCTGGCCCCCTGCAAAAGAGTACTCGTGAAGTATACTGGGCGCTGCACCATCTTCTTTTTCTGTGATACTTCTTGCTGTTGCTCTGTTGCTGGCGTGGATGCCAGCTTGCCGACGTCTAGTTCTGCCGCTGCCGGCACTTCTCCTTCTGCTTCCCTCTTAGCAACTAGTACAGCACTTGCCACTTGATTGGTGGCTGCTATATACAACAGCAGCCTCTCTTGTGGTTTTGGTGCAACTAGTACCGCTGGAGAAGAGAGATACTTCTTTAAATGTTGAAGCGCAGCCTCTGCTTCCGGTGTCCATTGCATGGGACCAGATTTCTTCAAAATCTTGAAGAACGACAGGGCACGCTCAGCTAATTAAATTGGAAATAAATCTCCCCAAGGCAGCATTGCAGCCAGTTAGGCGTCGCACATCCTTGACATGCTTTGGGGCTTGAATCTGCTCAATTGCCTTGATCTTGTCGGAGTTCGCTTCGATTCCATGGTGAGATACAAAGAAACCAAGAAGCTTGCCAGATGGGACACCAAACACGCACTTCCGGAATTGAGCTTCAAATTCATCTTCTGCAAACTGGCAAATGTTTCCTCCAAATCTTGAATGAGGGTTGACTGGCACTTGGTCTTGACCACAATATCATCCATGTAAGCAATGGTTCTCACTTGCTGGATGTTCATCTTCTCATGCATCCTGAGATTGCACACGTTGCTGTGGAAGGCGGCAATGACAACGACAAGTTGCACGTCAGGAATATTGTACTGTACCCGACTCAATCTCTGGATAAACTTGCGGAGAGTCTCGTCGGGCTTTTTTGGCAACACATGCAGGTCGCTGGGCTTCCCGGGAGGTTTGTGACCACCCTAGAACGCACCAACGAACTGGTGGCACAAGTCCACCCATGATGAGATCGAACCCTCTGTCAAATTCATCAACCAGGATCTGATATTGGGTTTGAGCGCCAACAGAAACCAATTGGCAAGGACCTTCTCATCTCCGCCGCCAGCGGCTTGGACAGCCACAGTGTAGATGTTGAGAAATTGGGAAGGGTTGACCTTACCGTAGTACTTGTCGGGAAGATCCAGCTTGAAGTTGCGGGAGGAAGGCCAGCGAACTTGCCTCAACTCAGGAGTGAACACTGGGCAGCCCGTATCGTAGGGCAGAGCCCCAGTGTCTCCTGGTGTAGGCACGATCACTACCGGCCCAGCGCGAGCATCAGATTGCCGGCGAATTTCCCGGCACCGCTCAATACGCGTACGGGTGTCTTCCCCTTGCCAGTCCAGCAGAACTTCGCGACGATCTTGCTGGCTCCGTGGATCAGAAAAAACCATAGACACCTCATCCTGAGCGCCAGCGTGTTGGCTCCGGCATGTCAGGCCTTGCGGTGACTGCACTGTTGCCGCTGCCCCACCGGTTCGTCCATCAGCTCCTCGTGCCGGCTCCGCTCACCGACGTGAAGATTCTCCTTGTCATGCTCCGTCGTTGTTGGTGAAGCTAAGTAGACTCTGAATGGTGGCACTACACTGATCCATCTAATGAGCCGCTGGAGGGAAGTTCAGCAGCAGCAGCAGCTGAGCTTGTGCCATCGCCTCCGCCGGTGTACGCGCCATGACTGGTGTCGAGGTACGGGACGGCTCGCGACTCCTGGTCGGGCCAGGAGGAGCTCTGTTCCGTACCTGCATTGGATCTTGATGGTCACCGGAGGGACGATGCGTCGGGTGTTCGGGGATGTCTCTGGAGTGGTGCTCGGAGCCGTGCTCACGTCGACGTCCCGATCCATCGCCGTCGCGGTGTGGCGGATCGCACACCTGCTGCGACGGTCTTGGTGTATGCTCGCGACGTGGTGGGTCGTGATACGTCCAATTTGCATCATGATTTCCTACTATTAATTATTATGTTTTTAATCATCATTTCACTTTATGGTACAATTCTTATGCCTTTTCTCTCTTATTTTGCAAGATTTACATGAAGAGGGAGAATGCCGGCAGCTGGAATTCTCGACCTGAAATAGCCACATCAGAGATACCTATTCTACAGAGCTCCAATTGACCTGAAACTTTACGGAGATTTTTTATTGAATATATAAAAAATACTGGAGAAAAGAAATACCAGAGGGGACCCACCAATTGCCCACAAGGCAACAGGGCGCGGCCCCCCTTGGGCGCGCCCCGATGCCTTGTGGGGCCCCTGGCTGGCGTTTGGCCCCCTCCTTCTGCTATATGAAGCCATTTTCCCTAGAAAAAATCAAGAGAAGACTTTCGGGATGAAGCGCCGCCGTCTCGAGGCGGAACCTGGGCAGGAGCACTTTTGCTCTCCGGCGGAGCGATTCCGCCGGGGATACTTCCCTTCGGGAGGGGGAAATCGAAGCCATCGACATCACCAACGATCCTCTCATCGTGGGAGGACCAATCTTCATCAACATATTCACCAGCACCATCTCATCTCAAACCCTAGTTCATCTCTTGTATTCAATCTTTGTCTCAAAACCTTAGATTGGTACCTGTGGGTTGCTAGTAGTGTTGATTACATCTTGTAGTTGATGCTAGTTGGTTTATTTGGTGGAAGATTATATGTTCAGATCCTTAATGCTATTCAATACCCCTCTGATCTTGAACATGAATATGATTTGTGAGTAGTAACTTTTGTTCTTGAGGACATGGGAGAAGTCTTGTCATAAGTAATCATGTGAATTTGCTATTCGTTCGATATTTTGATGATATGTATGTTGTTGCTTCCTTTAGTGGTGTCGTGTGAATGTCGGCTACATGACACTTCACCATCTTTGGGCCCAAGGGAAGGCATTGTGGAGTAGTAATTAGATGATGGGTTGCTAGAGTGACAGTAGCTTAAACCCTAGTTTATGCGCTATTCCGTAAGGGGCTGATTTGGATCCGTATGTTTCATGCTATGGTTAGAGTTATCTTAATTCTTCTTTCGTAGTTGCGGATGCTTGCGAGAGGGGGTAATCATAAGTGGGAGGCTTGTTCAAGTAAGAACAGCACCCAAGCACCGGTCCACCCACATATCAAATTATCAAAGTAGCGAACGCGAATCAAACAAACATGATGAAAGTGACTAGATGAAATTCCCATGTGTCCTCGAGAACGCTTTGCTTATTATACGATTTCGTTCCGGCTTGTCCTTTGCTACAAAAAGGATTGGGCCACCTTGCTGCACTTTTGTTACCGTTACTACTTGTTACTTGTTACGAATTATCTTGCTATCAAAACTATCTGTTACCGCTACTTTCAGTACTTGCAGAGAATCCCTTGCTGAAAACCGCTTGTCATTTCCTTCTGCTCCTCGTTGGGTTCGACACTCTTACTTATCAAAAGGACTTCGATTGATCCCCTATAGTTGTGGGTCATTAGGTCGCCCCCGTCCTGCGACGGCCTTGCCGCGTGCTCAAGACATGGCGGATCTTGTCCTTCATGCGATGGCCTTGACGTGTGCTTCGTCGGGCCACCCTTGGACGTCGCCTTGTGTACGAGGCTCGCAGTGCTCTTCTCGCCCTCCTCTCCGTGTGGTGAGAGGTTTGGCCACTCCCGTCTCCACCATTCTTAGGCAGTTGAGACTGCGCCTTGGAGGTGGATGCAGCGGTGGCGCTCTTGTCCTTCTTGGGCACCATGGATGATGAAGATGCCGATGAAGAGGTTGATGTAGATTCGCGTGTGCGAGCCCCCTACCTGGTGCCAAAGATGTCGAAGTACGACAATCTATGGGACCGGAGTCAGGCCCCTTCCCAGGTTCGATGGAGGGAGACGTAGAACACAAAGAGTAGCACAAACCAATGACCAGCACACAAGTGGTTTACCCAGGTTCGGGCCGCAAAGATGCATAAAACCCTACTCCTGCTTTGGTGGAATTATGTGTGGAAAAGTCCTGTTATAGAGAGCGCATCCCTTGCCGGCAAGGAGCTTCGAGGGTGCAACTAGCTAAACAGGGGTCGAATCCATAATCATGATGCCATCACTACAAAAAAAAACTTCCGTGATGATACGTCTTTGTCACGGTAGGTCACGTTTTCTGTCATGCATGTACATCCGTGATGATTTTATGACAGAATCAAGATAGTCATACATGTGCTGTCCTAGAAGTGTTCCACGATAATACTGAAATTATCATCACAGAAGTGTCCACTGCCATGACGATAAATGTCGCGTCATGGAAGTGTTTTCGTCAAGGGTAACCGACATGTGGCATCCACCGTAACGGGTCGCCATTAAGCTATCGGGTTCCGGTTTGGATCCGATAACCCATTAACAGCCCTGACCAATGGGGATTTTCCACGTGTGAAATTCTCATTGGCCAACTAATCTACATGTCAGCTCGGCGTCGCGACAGATGTCATCCATCCTATGGACGAGACGCGCCTATGGAACAGTGACACGTGGCACGGCCCAACAGTGGCCCATTTAGGTTATAAAGGCCGACCCGTTTGACTTGGTCAAAAGTTAATGGGCCGGCCCATGGAAAGCCTGTTACCGGCTTGTTCGCATACAGCCCATTTACGGCCCGGGTACTCACGGCCTGTTATGGCCTTTCAAAATTTGGCCCAGTAGCGTCATGTGGGCCGTCCCATATGATTCCAGCCTGTTGTCACTTTCGGCCCATCTATGGCCCATGAAGCCTTTCGGCCCATATGAGGCCTTTTGCATCTCTGGGCCCATTGACGGCCCGTGGTGAATCAGGCCCATCATGAACAGTAAACTGATTTGAGCCCATTAACGGCCCATGATTCAGTTGGGCCGTTTCCAGCCCGTGTTTTCTTTCGGCCTTCTAAGGGCCCATAAATTCTTGGGCTCATTTCCGGCCCTCGATTACTTACGGTTCGTTACTGGCCTGTTATGCTAATGGGCCAAATTCAGCCCGTGGTAACAATCGGTCCGTTTGTGGCCCGTTAACCCGTTGGGCTGTTTTCATCCTGTCCTGTAATCCGGCCCATTAACGACCTGTCATGCCTGTTGATAAAATTAAGCCTGTGCTGTCTTCCGGCCTGTTAATGGCCCGTTATGGTCTGGGCCCATAAACGGACGGTTTCAATTTTGGCCCGTTTACGGTCCATATTGCGGTCCGGTTTTGGCCCACGAACAGTAGGGCCCATGGATCCTACGGCGCGTATGAGGCCCATGGATCCTACGGCCCTTAGGAGGCCCATGGTGTCGATACCAAAACCGGCAGATCTCGGGTAGGGGATTCGAACTGTAGGTCTAGGAATCAATGGGTAACAGGGAACGTAGAGACAACGATTTACCCAGGTTCGGGCCCTCTCGAAGAGGTAATACCCTACGTCCTGCTAGATTGTATTGATGTGATTGTATGAAGGTTACAAAGTTGATCTACCTCGAGATCGGATGGGCTAAACCCTAGGCAGTTATGATATGATGATCCTCTACGGACTAAACCCTCTGGTTTATATAGACACCAGAGGGTCCTAGGGTTACATATAGTCGGTTACCATCAGGGGATAAGCATGCCGGCCACGCCAATTATTCCTTGGAGGAGACGCCAAGTCTTCGGAGGTTTCCTTCTGATACACGGGGTCGCCCACAATCCGGCCTTCCATCAACGAGTAGAGAGCGGCCCATCAGCCCGGCCCACGAGACAGGCTGGCAGCCCGAGTACCCCCTAGTCCGGGACACCCTCAGTAGCCCCCGAACTAGTCTTCGAAGCAGAGGTAGGTGCCGAACATCATCGGCTTTGTAGACCAGTTCCCTTTCTTCCGTGACACCGGTAACAGGCCTGTATCACTCCGAACTGTATTCTCAAGCGTTGCCCGGTCATATATGCGCCGAACTATACCTCGGTAACGAAGTATACTAATAACTTAGCCCCGAAGGCTAGTTGCTTCGGTGTGAATAGTGTCCTCATCTGACAACTTTTACCGAAGGGTCACACCTTGCCACGACTGCGAGTTGGTTTATGAAAAACTCGATTCGCGGTTCGAGGCAGTTTTCATTGGCACGTCCCATTGATATGGAGATCGTGTCCTATTTTCAAGGGATATGATCAATAATCCGCCTCACCTCGCGCATGCATAATGGCACGGTTACATGGGGAAACGGCGAGGACTGCGGCGCAGTAAAGGGACTATGGGTTTTACAGCCCATAAAGGGGCACAACCTTTGTTCCTTTCGTACGCTCCCATTTTCCCCCTTCGCCATTGCCTTCCCCATCTTTTGAGCTCCAGCGCCCAGATCCGCTCTCCATTCCAAGAACCTTTCCAGCCGCCCGTTCGATCTAGCAATGGCGGGCTCCGGGTCCAAAGGCAAGTGGGAGGCGTCCGTCGTCACCGAGAGCGCCATCATGGAGTTGAAGGGCGCGGGATATCTCCCCGCCAACGTCGCCCACCATGCTCCAGAGGCCGGCCATGTCGTCCCCACGCCGCGGCAGGGCAAGAGGGTGGTGTTCATCCCGCACTTCCTCCGAGGTTTGGGCTTTCCCCTTCATCCCTTCGTCAGGGGTCTCATGTTCTTCTACGGGCTTGACTTCCACGATCTCGCGCCGAACTCCTTCCTCCACATCTCGGCCTTCATCATCATTTGTGAGGCTTTTCTCCTGGTCCGGCCACACTTCGGCCTGTGGCTGAAGATCTTCAACGTCAAGCCGAAGATCGTCGACGGTCAACAGGCGGACTGCGGGGGCGTGATGGTCAGCAAGCTTCCCCAAGTGGAGTGGCCAAAGGGCACCTTCATTGAGACCGTCAAGGTTTGGCAGAGGGAATGGTTCTACATCACCGAGCCAAGGAGCGCGGACTGGGGGGCGATTCCGGCCTTCCGATCCGGACCCCCTACGAGGCTGGTCTCATGGACCAAGAAGGGCCTCGACTGGGAGTCGAATAAGGAGGTGGTGCTGCTGCAGAGCCGGATCGCCAAAATGATAGAGAAGGGCGTCAAGCTGGTCAATGTGATCCAGATCATGCTCGGCCGCCGAATCCTTCCTTCCCAGGACAGGGCTTCCTCCATGTGGGCCTACAAGTTCGAAGACCCGGCCACCGTGTGCAACTTCTTCCGCACCTCCCACGCTCAACTATGGAAGGTGCTGTTCAAGCCGCAGAAGGAGTGGCCGGCCGTAGAGGAGGACATCGGCCTCGACGCCGCAAATCCCCCACGGGAGGTATGACTAGTACTGTTCTTATATCCGAACTATTTCCTTTTGATAAGGTATTTTGCTTTTTTACTTCTCATCCGTAGAGCTGGCTGAAAAAGGCCGAATGGATCGACAGTCCGGCGCCGCTGCCAGAGGGACCTAGGACCCCCCTACTGACGGCCATGTTGGCCGTGGAGCCGTATGAGGCGCCGGAGAGGAAGGAGAAGAAAAAGGACCAGAAGAGGGAGGCCAGAGAGAGCCTCCGCTCCCGAGGACCCCCGGGGGCTAGATCCGGGGACACCAATGCTCCCTCCGCGCAAGAGGAGGAGAAGGAGCAGGGAGAGGACGGGGAGGAAGACGATTCCTCCCGAACAGGGAAGAGGGCGGCGTCCGAGGACGCCGAGGAGGTGCCACCTCAACCTGCTCCCAAAAGACCACGCAAGGCCAAAGTAGCCTTGTCCGGCGATAGCTCAGCTTCTGCCGAGGACTCTGAGGCCTCCGAAGAGATCCCTCGGAGGATCCCTAGGGCCAAGCCACAGGCTCAAAGGTACGCGTTCTAGTAACCGCTTGACCATCCTTAGCCGAACTGGGTTTGATATCGATCACGTTTCCGTTTGTAATTTTGCAGCCCGCTGCGCGATCTCCCCATCGACCGAGTCTCGGAAGGGGATTCTCCACCGGCGGCGCTAGCGGAGAGCGGGACCGAATCCCGTGCCTCGCCTCCCCCAATCGTCGAGGAGGCCGAGGAGGTCCTGTCGAGGAGGACCCCTCCCATGCCGCACACAGGGGGAGGAGGCGACACTATCATGGCCGAGGTGAACACCTCGATCGCCGAAGACCAGGAGGGAAGGGCCCCTTTGGTGAATGAAGAGGAGGAGCTCGGACAAGCCGAGCTCTCTCCGAGGACGACTCTGGAGATGTCAAGGCGTCAAGAGTCCGGCGCCCCGGACTTTGAGAGGAAAGAAGCCGAAGCGTCGCCGCCACCCCCGCCCGCCCCAGAGCAGGCGTCGACCGGGTGGCCAGACGAGATGGAGAATGCTCTAACCAGCTCCTCTATCGCCGAAGAGCATCGTGCCCTTATGGGCGCGGTGTTGCAAAGTCTTCGGTCCGTGGATAACGGACTGAAGGAGGCTTTTAGCGGCCTTCTTACCGGCTTCAAGGTGAGCGAAGTAATGCTTTTCCCTTAGAAAAATTCTTTTGTGTAAATGTATAGCCTCATACACAGTAGCCCCCGAGACGCTGACTGGCTTGAGCAAAGCCCGTCAGAGGATCGAAAATCAATATCCCGGATACTAACGTGCGTAGAATAATGCACAGGCGTCATCTTCGGCCGCAGCCGCCAACGCCGAAGAGTTGGCCGAGCTGAATCGGAAGCTGAAGAGCTCCGAGGATGACCTGAGCCTGGTGAACAAGAGGTTTGACGAGGCGCAAGGTAAGTCCGAGCTGTAATGTTGAATACAGCCGGTGTTTGGTAAGCAGGGTTCGAAGTATCCTAACGGATTTAACTGATGTTACGACAGCCGCCTCCGCAGAGGTGGAAAACCTCAAGGCCGCACTAAATACGGCTCAGCTGGAAGCGGCGAAGCAGAGGTCGGCGGCCGAGAAAGCGGCCGCCGAACTGGCTGTGGAGCGAACCACGAGCCAGAAGCACGAGGCCAGGGTGCTGGAAGTGCAGCAAGAGCTCGGGGATGCCGTCACAAAGTGTGAGGCCCTCGAGCAGAAGAATAAGGAGCAGGCCGCTGAGCTGGCCTCATTGGCGGCGGGGGCCAAGGAAGCGCGGACAGAGGCGCGCGGCTACCAAGAGGAGCTCCGCCAAGTCAGGCTCATTGCGGACGGTAAGCCGTACTTGCTGCAAAGTATCTTTGGAGGTAGCAGGTTCGTGTTGCTCACGCGAGTATGGCGTTCCCCAGGCGCCTTTGTGGACCTCCCGAAGAGTGCGGCGGACGCGGCCAGGTTCTTCGCCGCTCAGGAGGGTCGGGCCGAGCAGAGGTTGTTCTGGGCGCAATTTCAAGCGCTCGAACACCCTCCCCTCCTGAATAATCAGATGAAGCAGCTGATGGAGCTGCATCGGATGGCGGAGCCCGTGATGAAGGACCTCTGCATCAAGCTGTGGCCTTCGGAGCCGCTGCCGAGCAGCTATTTTGGGCTGGTGCAGAGGCTGTACGACGCCATGCCCCGAATTGATGCGTGGAAGCGCTCCGCGTGCATTGAAGGAGTTCGGATGGCCTTCGGCAAGACGATGGTGCACTGGCCGAAGATCAAGCCAACCGAGATGACCACCGGACCTCCACCCCCTGGAAAGGAGCATAGGCGCCCCGAGCAATATTTTCCCATCGTGATGGATGGTGCTTGGGCAATAGAAGCCCGGTGCTCGAAAGATGTAATTTATGAGTAGATAAGTTATCCGAGGAGTTTAAAACCTTTGGCTTTACTTGGAATGCACTGTGTTGGCTGTATATAATGTCTGCTATGTTAATTTTGACTCCTGTGCGGCCGTTTCTTAACTGAAAGTTACCAGTCATCAGCTTCAGCCCCCAGTGCAGATACTGCCTGGGGTGTTTCCTCGTTACATCATAATCCTTAGACGACGTGTCGGTGCCCGGAGGCGGTTGTATGTAAGGAAAACAAGGCAATCAGACTATGTGGTTTTAGTGCTTTCACTTAGCCATAGGAGCTTGACTGCGGGGGCTGGTGACTAGCCCCCAGTGTTTGTGATATTCGGACGAGCCGCGGTTGACACCATCATCACATGGCTTCTGTAACAGAGAACCCTTCGTTTAACACGGATTGACCTCCAACGATCTTTGGTTGTACACGAGTCATCGGATCGCCGACCAGTTCTCGCTTATTGTGACAGTCAGTTTTCGGCTTTCTCCACTGAGGTACTTGACCAGGCTAGCTAGAAGTACAATCGCAGTGGTTCTCCCTTTACCCTCTTAGCCGAACAGTGCGGAACGTAAGAGGGTAAACACAGGAGCCGGGCAACCCAACTATTGACCAAAGACGCAATTCGGAACTGATTCATATAGTGCAATATCCATGACGCCGAGCACATAAAGTAAAAGTAGGTGCCGGGACAGAGTTTGAGGCAAGATTTATGTTCGAGCCCCCGGTCTATTATCCGGTTAAAAAAAACGATGTATCGTGATAGGTTACTTCGGCCTAAAAAAGCGGAAAGGAATATGCGAACACGAATGACTGCGCAAGTACCAGAGAAAAATTGGTCTTTATTTCCTTTGAATATGTGATGTCCAACCGTACAATCCGGATTGCCGAAGTAACTTTAATAGATACTTTTGAAGAAATAGATACATTAGAGTAAAGGTTTACACAGGGCCTTCATGAGTGGTTTGACATCCCTACTACGCCCTGCTGCACGTCTGCGCCTTTGCTCTATAAGAAGCTTCCGTATGAGCGGAGCTGTCGACCGTATGTTCGGCGGAGGTAGTAGTGTGCGGCAGACGAGCCCTTGGGAAAGGGTGTTGAGAAGTCGCCGTGGTGTATCAGTTTGACGCTGATCAGGCCCTAGATGGTGCCCGTTGTCGATGCTGATTCGAAGACATCTGTTGGACATTGCTCTGTCGAACCGAGCTCTCGGTCTTTGTTTCATGTGTCCCCACAACTGCCCATGGAATTTCGAGCGCGAAATTGTGCACTCGAGGTACGTATTTTGTGACTAGGTGGGCCATGCTGTGGGGAGCATACCCCTATTTTGAGTGAGCATGAGAGTGCTCCGGGACCAAGGCTGCATCTCGGGAGCGCTTGCGTGCGTCTAGTGTCTTGGCAGTAGACTGGACTTGCGACGCCTCTTCGGCGGCTTGGACTTCGGCGGCTAGAGCCGCCGTGTGTTCCTCTGTTCGGAGCGAGCGCTCGGTATTACCGTTGATGGTAATAACGCCCTTTGGTCCTGGCATCTTGAGCTTTAGGTATGCATAGTGCGGGACGGCGTTGAAGCGGGCGAACGCAGTCCAGCCGAGGAGTGCGTGGTAACCGCTGCGGAAGGGGACAATATCGAAGATCAAATCCTCGCTGCGGAAGTTATCGGGCGAGCCGAAGACAACCTCCAATGTCACGGATCCCGAGCAGCGTGCCTCGACACCTGGGATTAGACCTTTAAAGGTGGTGTTGCTGGGTTTGATTCTTGATGGGTCAATCCCCATTTTCTTCACTGTATCTGAGTAAATCAGATTGAGGCTGCTACCTCCGTCCATAAGGAGTCTGGTGAAGTGAAATCCGTCCACGATGGGGTCGAGCACCAGAGCCGCCGTTCCTCCATGGCGTATACTGGTCGGATGGTCTCGACGGTTGAAAGTGATCGGGCAAGCCGACCACGGGTTGAATTTCGGGGCTACCGGCTCTAAGGCGTAGACATCCCAAAGTGCGCGTTTCCGCTCCTTCTTCGGTATATGCGTGACGTAGATCATGTTCACGGTTTTGACCTCTGGAGGGAAATGCTTTTGGCCTCCGTTGTTTGGCCCGCGAGGTTCGTCGTCGTCCTCGCTGCGGGGGCCCTTGCCCTGTTCTTCGGCTGTGACCTTGCCGGCCTATTTGATTACCCAACAGTTATGGTTGGTATGGTTAGCGGGCTTGTCTGGGGTGCCGTGAATTGGCAGGGCCTATCCAATATTCTATCCAGTGCAGACGGGCCGTCCCGGTTCCCTTTAGAGGGTTTTTTCCGCGGTCCCGATTTCGAGCCGCTGAATCCGGCGTTTACTGCTGCGTCATCGGCTTCACCGCCGTTCTTTGAGTGCTGGGGCTTATTGTTCCTATTGCGCCGGGGTTTCCCATTTCCGTCCCGGACCTCACCCGCGCCGGGGTGGTTGCTTCGACGAGCTAACCAGCTATCCTCACCCGCGCAAAAGCGGGTCATTAAGGAGGTAAGGGCCGACATTGTTCTCGGCTTGTCCTAGCCGAGTTGGCGGGCGAACCACTCGTCCCGGATACTGTGTTTGAATGCCGCAATCTCTTCGGCATCCGGACAATCGACGATCTGGTTCTTCTTGGTCAAGAACCGGTTCCAGAATTGCCGGGCTGACTCCCCGGGCTGCTGAATGACATGGCTCAGGTCATCGGTGTCTGGTGGCCGAACATAAGTGCCTTGAAAGTTAGCTTGGAATGCATCCTTGAGCTCTTCCCAGCTCCCGATGGAGTTTTCGGGTAGGCTGTTCAGCCAATGCCTTGCTGGTCCCTTGAGTTTCAATGGTAAGTACTTAATGGCGTGGAGGTCATCTCCTCGGGCCATATGAATGTGGAGGAGAAAATCCTCAATCCACACAGCTGGGTCAGTTGTCCCATCGTAGGATTCTATATTGACGGGTTTGAACCCCTCGGGGAACTGATGTTGCATCACCTCGTCGGTGAAACACATTGGGTGTGCGGCGCCTCTGGCCCGGGCCACATCGCGCCGAAGATCGGTTGTCATCCGGGCATGGTGCTATTCCCGAGCTCTGTCGTTCCTGTCGCGCCAGGCTTGGTATCCGTCCCGTCCAGCGGGCGCGTGTCCTGTGGATCCATAGATGGATCTTGATTGGATCCCTCTGGCGTTCAGGTCGCGGTGCATATCGTATCGGTCGTTCAGTTGAACTGGGTCTTTGCCTGCTCGGCGAGGAGGTGCGGGTGGGTATTTGGCTTCCCCGGCCGCCCTGTCCCGTCCTCGAGGGAGGGCGGGCGGGAGTTCGGCCTCCACAGCCGGTCTATCCCGCCCTCGAGGGGGGCGGTCGGGCTGGCTTGCGTATGTTCGTCTGGGAGGCATGGGCTCTAGGACCTCATCCACAAATTATGGGAGTAGGCGCCGCCGTGGATAACTCTTGTATTGACCCTGACGTTGATCGTCAAGGCCCTCTTCGGCAGCTAGGACCATCGTCCATCTGTCGTTGAGTGTATCTTGTTCGGCTTTTAACTGTTGTTGCTTCCTCTTTAAGCTTCGGGCCATGGCGATGAGTTGTCGCTTGAATTTCTCTTGCTCCAGGGGATCCTCCGGGACGATGAAGTCTTCGGGTCCGAGGCTATCCTCCTCTTCGGACGGAGGGAGGTAATTACTGTCCTCGGAATCCTCGGGGTCACCCTGGTCTTCATGCCCTTCAGGGGCGTCATGGTGCTGCTCGGGGGTGTTGTCACCGAGCTCCCCCATGTTATCCGGAGTGTCATTCTCTCCGGTGCCGTTTGTGTCTGTGTTGTTTTCCTTGCCCTTTCCGCGCCCTCTGGCTCGCCGTCGTCGGCGTTTGGGCGGTTCCTCGGCTGGGCCGTCGCCGTCCTTCATAGTCGTGTCACCGTCCTTTTTGGGGGTGTCGACCATGTAAACGTCGTAGGTGGAGGTGGCGGTCCACTTTCCGGTGTTGGAAGTGGCTAGGAAGGGAGCCGTATAGGACGGGACGTCGATATCCTCGTCCATGTCGTCAGCCTCCTCGGAGGCGTAGTCCAGCATGTCGGTTAAATCTTCGACAGTGGCTACCAAGTGGGTGGTGGGTGGGACGCAAAATTCCCTGTGGCCGGCCTCCTGTCCGACCTGCTCCTGGTCCGAGGACGGGCCATCCGCGATAGTTATACTCTGGATCCGATCTAACATCTCGCTTAAAAACGAGAGGTCAACCGGATTCACGTTCGGGCATCCGTCGGAGTCGAGCTCCGGCGTGCCGATACCGTGAATGTGTTCGGCCAAGGGTGACCCTTGGTTTTCCGGCGTTGGGGTTGGATCCGAACTCAAGGCCGGATCCGAACTAAGGCCCGCCCCGGGGATAGGGATGGGGAGGGAATACGAGGTCAAGGCCTCAGGATTTGTAGGCTCCTCGGGTGAAGCCGAGAACCTAGTAAAGACCAGATCGCCTCGAGCATCGGCGACGTACTCAAGGCCGCCGAACCTGATTTCCTGCTCAGGGGCGAAGCTGCCGACCTGATCAAGGTGACCGGCCGGATCGGCGTGCAGCACAATGCTGCCGAACGCAAAGAGCTGTCCGGGGACGAAGATGTCCCCGCTGCGGATTCCATCGCTGATGAAAAGGCGAGCCATTGATCCTTGGTAACCCACGGCGGAACTCTCAATGAAAGCACCAATGTCGGTACCAAAACCGGTAGATCTCGGGTAGGGGATCCGAACTGTAGGTCTAGGAATCAATGGGTAACAGGGAATGTAGAGACAGCGATTTACCCAGGTTCGGGCCCTCTCGAAGAGGTAATACCCTACGTCCTGCTAGATTGTATTGATGTGATTGTATGAAGGTTACAGAGTTGATCTACCTCGAGATCGGATGGGCTAAACCCTAGGCAGTTATGATATGATGATCCTCTACGGACTAAACCCTCTGGTTTATATAGACACCAGAGGGTCCTAGGGTTACATATAGTCAGTTACCATCAGGGGATAAGCATGCCGGCCACGCCAATTATTCCTTGGAGGAGACGCCAAGTCTTCGGAGGTTTCCTTCTGATACATGGGGTCGCCCACAATCCGGCCTTCCATCGACGAGTAGAGAGCGGCCCATCAGCCCGGCCCACGAGAGACAGGCCGGCAGCCCGAGTACCCCCTAGTCCGGGACACCCTCACATGGATCCTATGGCCCGTAGGAGGCCCATCGTTACCATGGCCCGTATGTGGCCCATGGTTATTGCGGCCACTAGCAAATCGAGGAAAAAGAACTGCAGTGACTACAAGGAAACAAATAAACAAGACTATAAGTAAATAAATAAATAAGCAAGCAACTAACGCTAGGCTATTACGGCGATTACAGACATTACATCCACTGGGCATCAAAGTTCGCCACCAGTGCAAATAAAGGGAACAACAGAGCAGCATATTACATACACTGGGCGTCTAAATTGGCCACGAGTGCAAATAAACGCGGCAGCAAAACAAGTCCAGAACTGAAACAACTTCAGAAGAGCTCAAGAAACATTATCCTGGGTATCCACCATGCTAGCAATAAGCTTAGCAAGCTTATTAGCTTTCTCTTGTTTGGCGCTAAAATCCTCCAATGCTTGTTGTTGCACCAGAAGGTATGTATCTGAATTCTCCAGGGACTTCCTCAATCCTTCGGCTTCTTGTCGCAGCACAACTGATCAATGTCTTTCAGCTTGTAGTTGAGACTCAAGAAACCGAACTGATTCAGACAGCGAGTTTGAAGAGCTTGTGCAAGCGGTAGTGGCCAGTAACTCGAACACTACATCAAGACAGGACTTTGGGGTTGTCTCACTGTCTTCAAGATAGTTTTCCTTATCTGTTTTATCAGCTTTGTTGGAGACCGGCAAGGTTGTCTCACTATCTTCAACCTTATCTGTATTACTTCCTTTACCATTGCTTAATGTGGTACTCTTCTCCAATATTCTGTCAACATTCTAAAAGAAGAAACAAGCAGACACATAACAGGTTTAGCATGTAGTATATGAAACTCATTTTGGTGAACCAGTTCAGTAGTAAGGTGGACAGGATTAAACTATCAAGTCTTCTATTGCAAAGTAGTACATTATAAAAGCATCAAACAAACATATATCTATGTGCTACTGTCACTGCATTGTCTTGCCAAATCAAAATAGAGACACAATTCAAATCATATCAGTTCAAGACAAAATAGCATTGAAAGAATATAAGTGTGGGAAACTACATGGCACCACAAGATTTCAGATGGGTACCACGGGTATACATGTACAACTAAAAACACTATTGGCTCTGTTTTGATGCTAGTAATGTGCATGATATGAGAAGACAAATGTCTACACAATTGAAATTGAAATCAACATAGAGCGATTTAGAAGAGCAAACCAGTTAAAGAAACATGTTTAAACATACCTGTTGTGCCATTGGAGTTTCGATTGGATCCTTCTATTTAAAAATTAGTTGGTATGAGTAAATACAGTGATACAAGAGCAAAGCAGTATGCACCATAGCTATGGAATCTTACCTGAGAACAGTTGTTCTTCAGGTTTAAGCACTTGTTCTACAAGAAAAGAGTACAGTAAGACGTAACCATATAGTACTTCAAAATGAAATATGATCTCATAGACCCTACCAGATTCATGGGTCTAGACCAATACAGAACAAGGCGTTCCTAGTCATCGTCCCGTAAATGTGTCTCCGGAGAAAGTAAGGGAATTTGATGAGTTTCCTTGCCAGTGAAATACGTTTTCTTCAGGTAATTCCGATACTGCCGCAAAGCATTCTTGAAGATAGCAGAGGTATTAGCACAGGTTACCTCATCCTGAATTTCCAAATCGGTCATTCTCTACATAGAAAAATGGGAACATTTGCTGTGTTATAACCAGCAGGGAGGTAGAAAGTATGGGACAAAGCAAAGTAGTTGCCATGAACACTTACGCATAACTCCTGGAGGAACACCTGCAACTGGCTTTTTCCTTCATCTTCAGTATAATATTTCCATGATGGGAAGATACACACATAAGATTTAACAACATCAAATGCGATAGACGCTAAACTATGGATGACTGGTTCTGCTTCGTCCACAGGAATAGGTGTACTAACTGGTGGAGTTGGGGTTCACCGTGGTAGTCCTGGTGCTTTGGGCACTGGAGCTGCCTTACTAACTGCTCTTGTTTGGGAGCTCTGTGGTGGAGATGGTGCTGTGTCAACTGGAACTGGGTTACTATCTGCTGGGGTTGGGGTTAGATTGGGTGAAGCTGGTTCTCTGTCCATCGGAGTAGGGGTACAATCTGTGATAGTCTGGGTTATGTGTGGTAGGGCTGGTTCTTGTGCAAGTACAACTGGGGTGCTATCTCCATCGACAGGTAGCACTGCCATCACACCCTCCAATTCAAATAGATGATAAACAAGAAACGTAGTTGAATGTACAGACCTTGTATGAGACAGATGCAATAGTGAGGAAAAAAGAGGTCATGAAATAGTTCACATATATGTTGTTTAAGTAAACAGGACAGCATGACATAATTTCACATATATGATGTCTATCTAAACAGTATAGCATGACATAATTCAAAGATATGATGACTAACTAAAAAGGATGGCATGAGATAATTATATGATGTCTTTAGTAAACAGGTCCGCATGACATAATTCACATACATGTTATCTAAGTAAACAGATGGCATGATATAATTCACATATGTGATTTATATACTAAGCAGATGGCATTCGCATATATGATGTCTAAATAGCAGATGGTGTTGAATATTGTGTATATGATGTCTAAACTATGCAATGCAAGACACCATATGCATGATACGAGCAGTATAACCCTGCCAAGTTAGAGCATACACCTCGGGGGGGGGGGGAATAGGACTGGTCATATGTCTCTGAATCCTCCTCTGAGGAGCTATCTGGACCCAGCAAGAGATCTGCTTCGACAGGTAGCACTGTCTGCTCTGAAGAACTTGTTTTCACTCCAGATTTTTTCATCACCCACTCAAATGGCTGATTCACAGGAAGAGTAGTTGAATGTACAAACATTGTCGACAAATGGAAATGTAATGAAAAAAAGGAATGGCAAGATATAATTCAAATATATGATGCCTGGCTAAACAGGATGGCATTGCATATTTCACATATATTATGGCTGGCTAAAAAAGATGGCATTGCATAATTCACATATATGATATAGAAACTAAACAGGTGGCATTACAGAACATGTCTAAACTAAGCAAATGACATATATGATGTCGAAATTAAGCAAAGCAAGGCACCATATGCATGATATGACCAACATCATTATGCCAAGTTAGAGCAAACACCTCGGGGGATAAATAGGAGTGGTCAGCTCCCTCTGACTCCACCTCTGAACAGCTATCTTCCTCTGGATTACAATCTGGAGGATGGGGGTGGGGTTGCCATTACACACACCATGGAGCGATGTCTACATTACATTGTATTGCCGCGCAAGACTCTTCTCTTTTTCTCTACATGTTCAGCATGATTGTGTACAATAACTGACATGCATACAAAAAAAATATAGTGAGATTAAGTAAGGAGAGCATGCAGAAATCTAGAGTGATGGTAACAACCAATGGATAGATCCAAAAATAATGATAGCTTAATTTAATAAAAAGACAGATGATGGCTGCTTTAGTGTTTGTTTCCCACCCAAGATGAACGACATAGTAGATACCCTAGATGAAACAGATAGTAGATCGATATACTATTCATTGCTGCCTCGATATGTGCCCCACAAGCATTTTAAAACTCAAGTTTGAACATTAATTTGGACCTGACTTAGTGTCCAAGAGATGAATAGGATGATAAACTAGCAGGTAATATTAAGCAATGCATAAAGTAAGCAGAAACAAAAGAGTGTGACCTCTCTTGCGGACCCGTGTACTCCTCAGGTTCATCTGCTGAGTCGATGATGGTGATGCAGTTGCGGTGGCTGCCGGTGGCGGGGACGGAGATTTGAGGCGGCGAAAGATGGTAAGGAGTCGTGATGTCTGGTATGGTGGATGCTTCTGTCGATGGAGCAGCTCAAGTGAGGTGGACGACGGCGTGGCAGGAGCAGGACAAACCACACAAAGTTTTCTTCGACACCTATCTGTAACTGAAGTAATTCTGTAAGGTCTCCTTTGGCTTGTAGGAAGAGCACATGAATGCAAAGAAACATGGCCAAATTAAAGTCAAACCACCTGCCAATGTGTACAGTTAGAATGTAATTATGCCACTAATGCACTTAGTCTTCTTTTCATGCATAGGATTTTGATAAGTAGGTCCAGGTGGATGTTAAAATTTATGTGTTTTTCCTTTGAAACAGACACAAAAGGAAAAAATCCTTCAGTTTTGTTTTGCTCCATTCCTTTCAACCAAATGCATGAATAATTGAATAGTAGAGTACCATAGGAAAAGTTCCTATTGCTATGTTTTTCCTTCACTTTTTCCTTTGAACCAAAATAGCCCTAAGGGATCGACATGAATGTAGAGTAAAAAGTGATGTGACAAGTGTACAACCTCTTTGGCGTAGCTGTGTCGACCTCAGCATCATTGGGTCGGTCGCTGAAGATGTTGCGGCGGAGGTGGCTGTCGGAGCTAGGGAAGAAGATCTGAGGCATCTGTAGACGGGGTACTGCTCTGTTGTGATGGATGGTTCCATCGTTGGAGCAGCTCCGGCGAGCTGTGCGACGTCGAGGCTGATGCAGTACAAGACGGACATCGTTAATCTGAAGTGGGATTCTAATACCATCTCCAATAGATGATGTAAAATACATCACCAAAAAGTGCTAGCTGTAAAATTTACATCACCAAAAAACAACCAACTCCAACAGATGATGTAAAAACTGTTGACTCTGAACTTAACTGTCGAAACTGAATTTTACTGTCGAAACTGACTGTTACTGTCGAAACTGAATTTTACTGTCGAAACTGAACGCACTAGTAGCACAGAAGCACTTCATTGGTAGTTTAGGCCGCTCGAGCACTAGTAGTAGCAGAGAAGCAGTGATCTAAATCAGCAGCCGCTCAACAGGGAACGCACTAGCAGATAGCAGCCGAAGCAGCAGTGCGAACGAGAGCCAGAGCAGCAACTCATGTAGCTGCAGCAGGCCGTGTACCAGCATCAGTAGCGCGAGCGAGAGCAAGAGCAGAGCAGCAGCACGAGCGAGAGCAAGACCAGAGCAGCAGCGTGAGCGAGAGCCGGAGCAGTAGCGGCAGCTCCGGCTGGTATGGCCGCCGCCGCCGAGGGAGCCTCGCAATGGGGGAGATCCGCCATGGAGGATGTCGCCGGCGGCGCCGGCGTCGAGGGAGCCGCGCCATGGCAGAGCGGGATCGAGCATCGGCGGCGCCGTGAGGTCGAGTGAAGGAGAAGATGCGATGAGTGTACAACCTCTTTGGTGGCGCCGAGTAGGCCTCGGCTTCATCCGAGGAGTCGGTGAGGATGTTGCGGTTCCGGTGGGGCAGGTTAAGGCGGCGCTTTGAGAATGGAGAAGCCGCGATAGACGAGGCGATCATCGGAGTTGCTCCTTGGAGGTGGAGGACGGGGCGACTGAACCGGCGGGACAACGAGATCGACGACGGATCCTCATCCGGTGCGGTGGATGAGGGATGTCGAGCTGTTGCGGTGGACGACATCGTCGGGGAAGAGGCTCGGCTGGGTGGCGATGGGGGGGCGGATGGAAGAGGGTGGGGTTTCGCGGCTGGTGGAGAGAGGTTTTGGCGGCCTCGGTTTTCGAATGGGGAAAAGAAGGGGATGGAAGGGGGGAACCATGACTTAGGGACGCGCTTGTCCGAAATGTAGGGTAAGTTACAAAAGTACCCCCACCAATTTGAACTAGCGGCTCTTTCCGCCCAAGGGTAGAACGGGGATTTCGTGTGTTGGGATTTCGCAGGAGGAGGGAATTTTCGCGCGCGTTGTAATTTTGGGATAGCAAGGTGCGGGTTGAGAAGGAGGGAGTTTTCGGAGCACAAACAGACAAAGAGATATCTTGAAATTTCGGCATAATAAGGCGCGGGTTAAAATTTCGGGACAAGGCTAACGTGTACGGTACAATATCAATTCACACTTCCCTCAACCAAAAAAAAAATCAATTCGCACCACACAAGAGAGGGTCTTGTCCCGTTTTACTGTATGAATTACTACAGATGTCATTCAAAACTTTGAATCTATGTTATGTTCAATTAAAATATTTTGCTAGGTGTATAATGCATGTAACCTACTCAAATGAACATTTTAGTGCATTCCAAATGTATATACTACCGTTGCAATATGAACTAAATTTGAATTTGTTTCACTATTTGAATAAGAATCTACAATCATGATTGTTGTCAAGTTAAACCATCATCTGTATATTATCTTCACAACACACCACATGATTATTGTCAAGTTAGATATGAACTATGTGTACTATATGAACTCGAATTCAAATTTTTGAATCCACTTTATGCTGATTTCAAATAATAGTACATTTCAAGCTCTAGCTAGATCTTCATAATCTAAACCATGTTTCATATGTATAATGTGTTTATCGCACAATGTATAGTGCCCCGCCCCCTACGCCTACAAGTACTTAGCTGTGAGCTACAAAAGCCACACATTATCACAAATTCAAATAAATATGAGATTGTTCGATATATAATATATATATATATATATATATATATATATATAGTATAACATGTTCATAACCACACCTTGTGTATCACCATTATATTCATGCATTTATGGGTTTAAAACACTATGATCTCTTATTCAAATATCTGAATCCACTTTTGTAATGAATTATGATCTCTGTTAGACTTTTACACCCACACAATCCTCTTCTCTTCGTAGCTAGCACTAACTTTCTCTCGTGCATGCACACGCCCTCCTCGCCCTCCCCCTCCCTCAGCATTCTCTCTGTCACGCACTTTCGTTATTTTTCTTTAGGTCGTTCACCCACGGTCTCTATAGGTCTCCCCAGCTCCTTCTTTTCGGCACACACCGATCGATATACCTCTCTAGCCAGGTCTGCCTACCACATACACACACTGTCCCTCTTCTCCTCTATCTCTCATACGGTCACACACATATGCACACTCTCGCCCCTCTTTTCATCGATCTCGCACTCGCACACTCCTCCATCTCTATATAGTAGGCCTATCGCACCAACTCCTAGCCGCATCCCTGTCTCTCTATCCGTCTCTCCGGGCCTTATTTGCCTCTAACACATGCATGTATATCGATCGATCTCCCTCTGTACATATAGCTAGGTCGACTATAACTCTTTTTCACCACGCACCGATCGATCTACCTCACTAGATAAGTCTCTCCCTTACCCCGACACACGACGATTGCTCTACCTATCTAGTTAGGTCTGCTTACCACAGACATATCGCCCCTCCATCATCCGTGCATGCCTCCCGACTCGTGTCTCACACGCACGCGCACACACAGACACACATCCCCTCTCTTATTGATATTGCAGTCGTACCCTCCGTTTGTCTAGTAGGCCTCTTCCACCATCTCCGAGAAGCAACTCCACCACCACCCCTCCGGCACTCTAGCTCTGTCTCTCTCCCAACCTTAATTATTCCTCTCCTACACATATGTATGGATGCCGATCGATCTCCCTCAATACATAGCTAGGTCTCTCCTTCTCCACACATATACATGTCGATCTACCTCTCTAGTTAGGTCTCTGCCCCCCCCCCCCCCCACACACACACCGATAGTCGAACGCTCTAGTTAGGTCTCCCTGCCACACACAAACTGCACCTGTCCCCTCTCATGTTCTAGTAGGCAAGGCACCCTATATCTTTGACGTGCGCACACACAATTTTGCTGGCTCTATTTATCAATCTCGCACCCATACACCTTCATCCCTCTCCTCGATTCTATCGATATCTCACGCCGATGATCCCTCCCCTCTCTTCTCGTGGATCGCCCCCTCTATATATGATATATCTAGGCCTCCGTTTCACACACATTGCATATGTTACATTTTTTTGAGATATCATCGACTCATATTCCCTGTCTATCTCTCACGCACACAAATACACTTACAAATCACCCCCCCAAAAAAAACACTCACGAACGCACTCACCATATCTCTCTAGGTTTGTATCTCTCTCACACACACCCACGTAGGTCGGGTACATGCACGAAGATAAGAGGTGCATGCACGACGCACGTACTCACGTCTCGTTCCCAACCACACTCGCGCGGGTACAAGGTGGAGCTCATTTCTGTACGAAAAGGCAGCCCACGTGATAATTTGACGCATGTCGGTTGTTCACTTGATGGAGGGTCGTGTACCATGCGTGAACAAAACAAAGTGCGACTTGACGCATTTGCGCATTATTTTTAAATAAAGTTTTATTCCTCAATGGCACGTACAGAATATAAAACAATTGTATGGAGAGAAAAACGAAAACCGCTCCACTATACTAGTACAAATATAGGAAGGAGCTTCAATGCTTGCTTGCTGGGGTTCGTCTCTTCACACTCTCTCACACAAGACGGCGGTGGCCAATCTCTCTCTCTCTCTAACCGCTGTTCACTGATCTGGCCGGATCCCGTCCGTCGGCAGAAAGGGATGATGTGCAGCGTTGCTCCGCTCGCCGGCGTAGAGGCAGGAAACCCTCTGCTAGCGCGTCCCGATCTGCGGTACCCGCGGTTCTCTCCAACCAAGCTCTGGCGCGGTAGGGCCTTCGACCCTTGCTCACTGCCGCAGCAGATCCCGCCCGCCGCCACCCTCCTACTTACATCCCGACGACCCTCAGGTACAGCTTCCTTTGGAACTGGCCTTGCTATACTGCCCAACTTCCCACGTCGCTGCATGTGGATCTTCTCTAGTTCTTTGCCTAAAACGTACTAGCTCGGTCGGCGTACTTTCCATTTTGCAATCTCGTCCTCACACTATTTGAGAGAAACCACTGTGCTGTTATCTTTCCCTTAAGACAATGAATATGCTTCTTTTTGTCGGCGTATGTGTCATCAACTGTCATTGGCCAGTAATTGTTTCCTTTCTACCTCTTTTTGCAAACAGGGATATCCATTTCACCTCGTTGCTATTGTGACCTTTAGGTGAACTACACAAAACACTTTTTTCTTAAGAGTGTTTTGTGCAGTTCTACTAAAATGTCTCACTGGCAATGTTTCTACATTTCAATGGAACTGCACAAAGGGAGTTTGGAGTTCCTATCCTCCTCATCCAACTCTCAGCCTAATCTTCTCCAACAAGTATTTAGTCTCAAGAGAGACTGCAAAGGTGACCGGCTTCTATTTGTGTGTTTATTGTTTCATCAACAGTGCCACTATTATTGTAATCAAACTTACTCAATATCTTTGCTAACAGGGACGCTCAACTCTATTTTAGTGGAACTGCACAAAATGATTGGAATGTTCCATGCTTCTGACAGCTCCTTTCTTTGCCAACATGTCGTGTTGATTTTGACAGAGCTGTGTGAAAGTAGCTACCAACCAATGAATATCGTGGCCAGGAAATGAAAGCATTCCTATGGAGAGCATCGATCATTTTTTATTTTTTCTTTATTTGTACACCTTCTCACAACTTTGTCTTCAGTTGTGATGTAAATATTGGCTCTGATCTGCGAATCATTGAGATGCATTAGCAAGGAAGTTAGTTTTTTTGCGAAAGAGCATGGATGTTAGTTTCCTTTGTATTTGATGGAATGTTGTAACGAGACAACCTTCCAGCTGGCAAGACACATGAAACAAAAGCTGAAAGCTTCATAGCGTTGTACAATTTCATGTCGCTCAAAAATTATGTCTACATATATTATGTAAACAAATGCGGAAAGCTTGATAGCATTGCCAGAAGCCATTCTACTACTCCAGCATCCGGGTCCACGTGCCATGCACCAAATTAGAGTGCACAACCACACGGGAGACTCCAGCCCGGTCATTTCGCCGCAGTAATATACTAATGAGCAGTCAAATCATAAGCCCTACCTTTCCCACAGTAAGTTGCTCGGACGAAGCAACCATCAATTCAATCTTCTTTGAATCCGCTCCTACTACTAGGAGCAACTATAAATACTAAGGAGAACACAGACGGGCTAGGTGTCCATGGAGGCCATATGGTGATAGTGTGATCTGAGGAGTAATACTTCACTGGGCTGCCGTTTTCCGCACTACTCCGGAGTAAATGCGTACTAGTAGTAGAAGATTGCTTTATCACAGATTAAAATAAAATAAGAGTGCAGATGCTCCACCGTGTGGTTCCTAGTGTACCTGTATACTATACTACTCGTACTATTAAACCTTGCGCTTGGCTCTTCGCCTCTTCATGAAGTCGAACAATTATGGTACTATAGTGTATGCTTCTGGCAATCTGACACCGAATGAACTGCTGCACGTCCACCGCGTGGGCGAGGAGAGCGTGCAGTAGTCAAAAGCTTCTCCTCGTCCTGCGAGCTACCGTGCATGTGGGAGAGGGAGAGGGCGTAGTAAGCAAGCTTCTCCTCGTTTTCCTCGTCCTGCGAGCCACCGCGCGTGTGGGAGAGGGAGAGGGCGTAGTAAGCAAGCTTCTCCCCGTTCTCCTCGTCCTGCGAGCCACCACGTGTGTGGGAGAGGGAGAGGGCGTAGTGTAGTATTAGGGCATGGTTAATAATATAGCCAGCGGCTGGCTATATATGATTGCCATGTATCAAGAGATAGCAATATCATCTACTAATACAATAGGGTTGGCTATAAGGTTGGCTCTTAGGCTAGTGATATTTTTCACTTTCTCTCTTTCCCTCTCCTCTCATTTACTCATTTTACCTAGAAGCACGTGTAGAGGCTCGCTCTTGCATTAGAGCCCACTTCCTCCCTTTTTGCTTGTCTCTCTCCTCCACATAAGCAAAAATGCCATGCAAGCGGGCTTATAGCCTACTATTGTACTTGCTCTTAGTACTACTACTAGTCCACTGCTAGTCCATACTGCCTCCTTTCTGGTTAATATGGCTTAATGGCGGTCACTGGACTTCATAGTACGCTCATTACGGTCAATATATACATTTTGCGGTGTTTATACGGTCACTAGCTCACCGTAGAGCACCGTATTGCACTCTGTTGACCGGCCAAATAGTCTACGTAGCACTTTGTTGACTGGTTAAATTGACACGTGGACTGTGGGTCCCACCTGTCAGTTGGCAGAGGAAAGAAATAAGTTAAACAAAATTTTACACAGGCGCGACAAGAGTTCAACCCTTGCGCGGGAACCATCCTGGCTGTGTATGTGTGCGCATGCACGTGTAGGCTGAGCACTTGAGCGTGAGCGTGTGTGTTGCGTCGTGTGCTATACACATGCATGCGTGCATGTGTACATGTGACTGCTGCATGCATGCATTAGGGCGTCGCGTGCGTTTTTGTGTGCATGTGTACGTGTGATTGCTGCATGCATGCATGAGGGTTGTAGTCTTCACATGTTCATATTTCATAATGTACTGCGTGGACGGAGTTTTAGACGGCATTACCCCTTGCTAAAATGATGGATGTTAGAGCAGGTAGGGCACATGGGAGTGAGACAAACCTGCATGCAGGGGTATTTTGGTCGATAGCATAACAAACAGCTCATGTATCGTAAGATCCGTTTGCATGGAAATACTACTTCTCGGTCGTCGGAACTCATTCTTCTTCCTTTCACCGACACGTGGGACATCCAACATCCGGATCCACGTGTCATGCAAGAAATTAGAGATAAGTACTTGGGAGTACAAGTGAGACTCAGGAATGGTCACACACGTAGGTGGAGTACCAGCAGGGGATGCAGTAATAATGCCTAATGAGCAGTCAAATCACACAGTAAGTTGCTCGCACGAAGAAACCATCATTTCTCTCTTCAATGGCACGTACGCAATATAAAAAAGTTGATATGGATAGAAAAGGAAAACCGCTCCACTATATATACATAATATAGCCAGGAGCCTAAGCTACACGCTTGCTTGCTGGGGTTGCTCTCTTCACACACTCTTGCACAAAACGACGGTGGCCACACCGCTGTTCACATATCCGTCCAGATCCCGTCCGTCGGGGGAAGTGGTGGATGTTTTGCATAGAGGCGATCGCCAACGGCGAGGGAGAAAACCCACCATGGGCACGTCCCGATCAGGGGTCCCGGCCGTTCTCTCTCACAAAGCTTCGGCGTGGTAGCCCTCGCCCCTTGCTCACTGCCGCGGTATGGGCTGATGCCGCCTCCCACCGCCCTCCTAGCTACATCCCGACGTCCTTTAGGTACAACTTCCTTTCAACCGGCTTCCTCCACTGCCCCAGCTCCCCATGTCGCTCCATGCGAATCTTTCTCTACTTCTTTGCCCCGCACGTTGCTCTACCGGCTTCTATTTGTGATGAGTTTATGTCTCATCAACTAGTGCCACTACTATAATTCTAATCACACTTCTTCAATATATTTGCCAACAGGGATGCTCAGCTCAATTTTAGTGGAAGTGCACAAAATCATCGGATGGTCCATGGGTTCCAGACTTCTTTCCTTCGTAAGTTTCAACCTCGCCAGGAAATTAAAGCCTGTTTAGGGTTTAGGGTTCAAGGCCTAGGGACTGCATCGATCGTTTTGTTCTTTATTTGTACACCTTCTCACAACGTTTGTCTTTTGTTGTGAAGTAAATATTGGCTATGATCTGTAAATCATTGAGATGCATCAGCATGCATGTTAGTTTCCTTTGTATTTGATGGAATGTTGTAACGGGGCAACCTTGGAGGCAAGATACATGAAACAAAAGCTGAAAGCTTCATAGCATTGTAAGTACAATTTTATCTCGCTGAGAAATTATAGTAGTATGTAGTACTCCTACTACTACTAAAGAGCTAGGTGTCGCACGGTGTCCAAGGAGTATGGTGATAGTGTGAGGTGAGCCATGTACTACTCACTGGGCTGGCGTGTTTCGCACTCCTCCGGTGTAAGAGTGGATAAAATTAGTTTTATCACAGAATAAAAAAAAAGTGCACACGCTCTACGGCGCGGTTCCTGGCTCCAAAATCATTCTACCTCCTTTCGCCGAAACATGGGACATCCAGCATCCGGGTCCACATGCCATGCACCAAAGTAGAGTGTACTACTACAACTGACAATCACGACGGTCGTACCGCTACAGTAATAATGACCAATGAGCCATCAAATCACATAGACCCGGCAGGAAGTTGGATGGACGAAGCAACCATCACTCTTTGTTGAATCCGCTTCTCCCTCATGCAGTACAGTATACTATAGTGTTCTTTTGGAAACCAACATTTCTTGTCGATGGATCGCGCCATGGAGGAAAACTAATGTTTATATACATCACGTCTGTCGCGTTCGTGTCTCACCCCACATGGTTGCTCGGCACGCCGCTCATCGCAAAGCGAGTATACGCAAACTTCCCCGCCCGCGTGTCGATGGATCGCGCCATGGAGTACTACTACTGGAAGAGATAGACGAGGGGGGAGAGGACAACTAGCTGTAGCACGGACTCCCAAGAACTTTTTTGCATGCATGTTGTGGCCGGCCATGGTGTCGTTTGAGCGCGGAGCAGTCGCGTGCACCGGGAAGCGGCGCGGGCGGCGCTCTCTCAGCTACGCCAGTGAGAAGTCGTGTCTGCTCTGGCCGGGCATGAATGCGGCACTGACCTTTTCGGGCCAAGAGCACGCGCGGGTGATGGAGATGGTTTTGTTGGGCCGGGGCGGTCGGGAGCGGGCGTGGCAGCCGTCCGGACGCCCGCAAACGAGAGACGTTGGACCTATGTAAATATTGCTAGGGTTTAGGGTTAACGTTAATTATTACGAATTAATGTAATAATGAGCCAGTTGGAAAAATATGATTGGAGATGAAAGGAAGACGGGCCAACCCCCCTGAAATACAGCGGGGGGTTGGAGATGAAAGTAGGAATTTTACGTAAACACGGATATGTATGTGTATGTGTGTGTGTGCGCACACACACATAGTCACGACTCTCGCGACTACTCGTACACACCATCTCTTTATAGGTCGATGTCTCGTTCTCTCTAACACACACACACACACACACAGAGTTCGGCCTCATTTTGTTCCTAGGATAGGAATATCATAGGAGTGGGAAACAATAGGAAGTGAGATAAAAGGAGCAGTACTACCAGTTCAAAAAAAAAGGGAGTAGTACTACGTACAAGAAGAGAAGAGGTACACGCACACACTCTGCCTCTGACACACCCGTGAGTACGCGATGGAGCACATTTGTACACGAAGAGGCACCTTACGTGATAATTTGACCCTTTAATTTGGTCACTTAATAATGGAGGGTCGGGGACCACACGTGAGCGATACTCCTGGAAGCGGTGGCATATTATTGATCGAGTTTTCTTTCCTCGTACGTTAAAAAGAGATTCCTTCGCGAGTTTTCGTTTTCGTTTCTAGGAACGTGCGTATTCTGTTTGAAACCATTGCTATGGAGAGATTTTTTTACTCCATTGTATATGTAGGCTTGAGAGGGCTTGGTTGATAGGGTTTCTCGCGTCTCACTCTCTCACCCTCTCCAAATCGAAACAAGAAGACAGTGTCCACTCTGATATCTCTCCTCACCGGTGGTCACAGATCCAGCCGGATCCCGTCCGCTGCGGGAGGGGAGGAGGTGCAGCGTTGACGTGGTCGCCATCGGCGAGGGAGAAAGCCGACGCGCACCGTCCTCTCTGAGCCGGCGCCGGCATGAACGAAGGTCATTCGCGCCCTTGTTCGCTACCGTCGTGTGGGCAGATCCTGCCGCCCACCTAAGCCACATCTCGCCCATCTGAGGTATAACTTCTTTTGGATTTCATGCTTCGTTCTACTAGTCTAGCTCCCCACGTCGCTGCATGCGGGTTTTGTATATACTAGTACTCCCCAGATCACCATGTACAGTAGCTAGGCTTCATCTGCAGGTCCAACATCACCTAAATTTTTTGGTTACAGGAAAGGCCACTCCAAAAGTTGTCCTGGTTTTTCCGTCAAAAAAAAGTTGTCCTGGTTTATGCCTCGGTGGAGGAACATGGTGGTTGTGCGCTCACTGTCCATGTGCCCCTATTGCTGCTGCTAATGTAATATCACTGGTAAAATGAAGCAATGCCCATGTTAAAGTGACGTCCCTTTTAAGTAATGTTGTTGTCAATCTAGAGGCGTCGATAAATAGAAGCAATGACACCGTTTTAAGAAATGCTTCTGTCCTGCTTTAGTCCCCATGAAGATAATCATGATGCTTCTATTTGTGGAGTACATTTCATTAATTCTTATTGACAATTCAGATGCCGTTGTTAGTCTTGTACCACTGCCAAAACAATGTAACGACACTACTTAAATATCCCTTTTTTATATTTTTGCAAACAGGGATGCATATCTCCACACCAGGGCATGTCTTCCTCAATTTTAGTGGAACTGCACAAAATTGGATGGCCACTGTTGCTCCGCCTCATTGTCCTCTGCCACGTGGTTCTACCTTTCTCGAGCTTGATTACCGAGAAGAAACAGACCACTGTCAGGATTTATCAAACCTCAGTGGTGCCGCACCCAAACTTGATGCCAAATGGATGATGCATCACCATGGTGACCTATCGATCCTCATGATTGAGTATCATGGTTGCATCGGCTGGTGAAGCTGATCGATGTTCGATGAAATACGAGTTGTCTTCCATCAGTACTCTTTGCTGGGTAGCCACGAAGACAAAGATATCATTCATCAGTGCACCTTGGTTGCGTTGGAGACGCAGCCGTCTTTCACCTTGGTGCAAATTTGTCTTTTGCTATGAACCAAATGTTTCCTCGAAGAAGCATCCATGTTGGTACTAAGAGCAAAAGATTTGTATTGGTTTCTAAGCCTTCTCACAACTTTGTCTTCAGCTCCCCTGTATTGGTTTCTAAATGTTGGCTATGATCTTTCAATCATTGAGTTGTATAAACATTTTATTTATGAGTTGGTTCTGAATTTTTGCGACTAGTTAATTATGTTGCCAAACTTTGATAAAATATATTACTCATATAACTACATAAAAAATATGAAGCCAATTGTTGGCATGTATTAGCCGTTTGCTAGTTAAATATGTGGTCAAACTTTGATAAAAAATATGATGTGTAGTAAAAACCCGGACGGAGGTACCACATGTCAACGATAGAAAGTGCGACCAGGATGCGTGGACAACGGCGGAGCTACGTGGGGGCTACGTGGAGCATTAATTTGATCGTAGTTTTCTTCACTGGTACGTTAAATAAAGAGTTTCATTTCATACACAATTTAAAATGATTGTTATGGAGAGAAAAATAAAACCACTCCACCATATAAGTACTATATAAGCTGGAGCCTCAGCCTTTGTTTGCTAGGGTTTGCTCTCTTCACACTCTATCTCTCCACTATATATATACACGATGGAGCCTCAGTGTTTGTTTGCTAGGGTTTGCTCTATTCACACTCTCTCACCCTCTCTAGATCTAAACAAGACTGCGGTGGCCTCTCTCTCACCCCTCGCCGCTAGTCAAAGAGTCGTTCGGATCTCGTCGGCCGGGGAAGGTGAGGAGGTGCAGCGTTGACTCTGTTGCCGTCGGCGAGGGAGGGAATCCACTGCCGGCGGCGCTGTTCTCTTTCACCCAGCGCCTGTGCGGGAGGGCCTCCGACCCCTTCTTCATCGCTACCATACGTAGTGTGGGCAGATCTGGCCTCCCGCCGCCCACCTAGCCACATCCCAACGACCCTAGGGTATAACTTTACTTTGAAACCGGCATTGCTCTAGCTGCATGTGGATCTTTTTCGCTTCTACAGTCTAATCTAGGTCTGGTTCAAACAGGAAAGAAGGGAGGGGGGGTTTTATAGCATGAATCTAGGACGTGGTTTAAAGAGGAAAGGAAGGGGTGGAAAGTAGTACAGACTGGCTATCCAGCCGCTCTGTTGGTCGAAAAGGGAAAAAGGGGAATCGCAGTACACACATCTGTAAGGAACTGATCTCTTTGTTGAAAAAGGAAAGAAACCCGAGGGTGGGGGACAAGGTAGTAGAGTTTGTGCAGGACTAGATTTGCTGCCCTCACATAGGAAAAAGGTTGAAAGAGAACAAATATGGAACCAACACAGATATGCTGCTTGGTTCTTTGTTGCAACAGACTCTGCATCACCCATTTATACGTGTGGAGGCACATGGTGCTGGTGTGTTCCCTGTCCTATACAACTGTTTAGATGTTGTTAATCTCATAATGCCACTGGAAAATTGAAGCAATGCCACTGTTAAAAGTAAATTACATGTATAACGAATGTTAATTTTAAGAGAATGTCTCTGTTCATATGAATCAATGCCACTGTTTTAGAAATGCTACTGTCCTACTTTGTTTCCCATTAAAATAAGGTAGATGCTTCTTTTTGTGGCCGTATGTGTCATCCTCCGTTATTGGCGAGTAATTGTTTCCTTTTTTACCTCTGTGCAAACAGGGATCTCTTTCACCTCATTGCTATTGCGACCTTTTGGTGCACTGCGCAAAACACTTTTGTTTGAAGACTGTTTTGTGCAGTTCAACTAAAATGGCACACCGGCAACGTTGCTAGATTTAGTGGAACTCACACAAAAGGAGATAGGATTTTCTATCCGTGTTGGCAGATTGGTATTTGATCTTGAGGTCTTTCAAGTCTGCCTCATGAAAGGTCAGTACCGGCCTTCATCCACATGATTGTGCAGTGTGCTTTGAGATGTTGTGCTACTTGTATTGGTATAGTTTTGAATAAATGTTGAATTGAAGCTATTGTATTGCTGTCTTCTCCCATTAAGTGAACAAAAATGCTACCAACCCAGATATGCTGTTTATTTCTTTGTTGCAACAAACTCTGCATCACCCCTTTATACATCGATGGAAGCACATGGTGCTGTTGCGCCCACTCTGGCATGCAACTATTTAAGCTTTTTGTTAATCTAATGCCACTGGTAAAATTAAGCAATGTCAGTCTTAGAAGTAACTACCGAACCTTAGTTCAGAACTGCAACACTTATTACGTATCGGCGGGAGTACATGTTGAACCAATGTATTGTTAAGATGATGTCTCTGTTAATATGAATCAGTTACACTATTTGAGAAATGGTACTATCCTGCTTTGTCGTTCTTTCTAAATGTTTAAGCAAGGTATTGTTAAGATAATGTCTCTGTTAATATGAATCAATGACACTGTTTGAGAATTGCTACTGTCCTGCTTTGTTTCCCATTAAAATAAGGTAGATGTTTTTTCTTGTAGGAGTATAAGTCATCAACCATTATTGGTAAGTAATTGTTTCCTTTATACCTCTTTGTGCAAAGAGGGATATCAAAACTTCTGCTCATTGCAATTTTGATTTTGATTTCAGTTGAACTCCACAAAAGGAGCCAATGTATTTAAGGCAAACTATTGCATTCTAGGGCCCAGTTGATCCTTCCACTTTGCAGAAAGAAGCAGTCACTGGTTGTGGTACATTATAGAAGGAATAATCGAGAAGCTTTACAGAGTATTAGTAGACGCTGGTGACATGACCAGTCTGCAGAGCTCATGTGGCAACTCAACAGCATGTGAAGTGCAAGATTCTACAACCAGGAAAGGTATGACCAAGTCACTCGTGGACGCAGCTGTAACAAACGAGGTCAGCATCGGCCTTCATCCACATGATCATGCTTTGTTATGTTGTGCTACTTATATCGTGGTACTGTTTTGAATAAATGTTTAGTTGAAGCTATTGCATTGCTATCTTTTCCTATTAAGATAATGAAGATGATTATATTTGTGAGCATATGTTTCATCAACTAGTACCACTATTATAGTAATCACACTTTTTATGTATTTATGCAGACTATTTATGCAGACAAGGATGCTCAGCTTGATTTCAGTGGAACTGCACAAAATGTTCGAATGGTTCGTGCCCTCAATAATACTTCATCATGCACAATACATCGAATGGTTCCTTAATCATTCATTGTCACCTTGAGCCACCAAACTAGCTACATGAAAGGAGCTACCAACGTGTTCAAGGCCTTGCAACATGTAAATACGAAATCCACCAAGCTACCCATGGCATTGCTCGATTTCAGTGGAATTGCACAAAAAGGTCAGCTGGTTAATCCAGCACGAGGTTCCATGTCAATGTACAAACTGATGACAAACCCCTCCCTTTCCACAATCGTAGGCATTTGATATTTTGCAATGGGAAAACCTTCTCAAAGTTTGCTCATTGGTGTTCGCAAGAAGACATGCATTTGATATTTTGGAATGGGAAACCTTGTCAAATTTTGCTCATTGATGGTTAGCAAGAAGACATACATTTGATATTTTGGAATGGGACGCCCTTTGCTGTCAGCAGCATCGATCGATTTTTCTTTATTTTTGTCTTTAGTTGTGAAGTAAATATTGGCTCTGACGTGTGCATCATTGAGATGCATAATCATTGATCGATTGTTGTGAATGTTATGAATTGCTAGGCTTGTGAGTTTGATTGCAATGTACAGCCACGCTAAAAAACTTTATGGTACGTGTGAAACTGCGGCAAACAAAGTGATAACCGTGCGTCCTGACAAAAAATCCTAGTACGTATTGTTTTGCATGTTCGTCTAATGCCTCTGATACAACAATTCGAACTAACCGGACTAAATTCGTTCAAACACGGCCAGATTTCAAACATGCCCAGATCTCATTACATTTCAGAGATTCTTCAACTAAATAGCGGTGCTCATCCGGCTCTGGATGTATAATTAATTAACCTAATCTATGATCTCCAGCGCCCGTTCCACGTGTCCGGCTGATCCCCGAGAACTGAAGCTTCTCCAGCTCCACCTCGCCGCTCTCTAGCTCCGCCTCTGGAGCCCCAGAAAGTGAAGCTGTACGACTCCACATCGCTGCCAAGTAGCTAATCAGCCGTCGATGTTCAACCCACCAAGCTTGGCTTCAACCGGAGGGGAGGAGTGGTGACCTTACTTGGACCCGAGCGGCGGCGACCTACCGTTTTCTACTCTTCCTCGTTTTCTGCGTGGTGCGGCCTCGTTGCCGGCGGGGCGGGGCCTCGACGGAGCCGGCGATGTCCTCCGCCTCGTTGCCGGCGGGGCGAGGCCTCGGTGGAGCCGGCGAAGTCCTCCGCCTCATTGCCGGTGGGGCGGGGCCTTGGCGGAGCCGGCGATGTCCTCCGCCTCGTCATCTGTCTGGCCAAACATCGCCTCACTCACCTCGTCGCCCTCCTTGTAGGCGGCCGCAACCTCCGCCACCCACAAGTATAGGGGATCAATCATAGTCCTTTCGATAAGTAAGAGTGTCAAACCCAACGAGGAGCAGAAGGAAATGACAAGCGGTTTTCAGCAAGGTGTTTTCTGCAAGCACTGAAATTATCGGTAACGAGTAGTTTGATAGCAAGATAATTTGTAACAAGTGACAAGTAACACTAGTAATAAAGGGTGCAGCAAGTTGTCCCAATCCTTTTTGTAGCAAAGGACAAGCCGGAGCAATCTCTTATAGTAAGTAAAGCATTCTCGAGGAGACATGGGAATTTCATCTAGTCACTTTCATCATGTTTGTTTGATTCGCGTTCGCTACTTTGATAATTTGATATGTGGGTGGACCGGTGCTTGGGTGCTGCCCTTACTTGGACAAACCTCCCACTTATGATTACCCCCTCTCGCAAGCATCCGCAACTACGAAAGAAGAATTAAGATAACTCTAACCATAGCATTAAACATATGGATCCAAATTAGCCCCTTACGAAATAGCGCAAAAACTAGGGTTTAAGCTTCTGTCACTCTAGCAACCCATCATCTAATTACTACTCCACAATGCATTCCCTTAGGCCCAAAGATGGTGAAGTGTCATGTAGTCGACGTTCACATAACACCACTAAGGGAATCAACAACATACATATCATCAAAATATCGAACGAATACCAAATTCACATGATTACTTATGACAAGACTTCTCCCATGTCCTCAAGAACTAAAGTAACTACTCACAAAACATAATCATGTCCAAGATCAGAGAGGTATTGAATAGCATAATAGATCTGAACATATAATGTTCCACCAAATAAACCAACTAGCATCAACTACAAGATGTAATCAACACTACTAGCAACCCACAGGTACCAATCTGAGGTTTTGAGACAAAGATTGAATACAAGAGATGAACTAGGGTTTGAGATGAGATGGTGCTGGTGAAGATGTTGATGAAGATTTGTCCTCCCACGATGAGAGGATCGCTGGTGATGTCGATGGCGACGATTTCCCCCTCCCGGAGGGAAGTATCCCCGACAGAATCTCTCCGCCGGAGAGCAAAAGTGCTCCTGCCCAAGTTCCGCCTCAAGACGGCAGCGCACCGTCCCAAAAGTCTTCTCTCTATTTTTTTAGGTCAAATGCACTTATATACCAGAAAATGGGGGCCAGAAGTGGGCCAGGGGCTCCACGAGGTACCAGGGCGCGCCTGGGGGGGTGGCGCGCCCTGGTGCCTCGTGGGCACCTGGGTGGCCCCCTCTGGTACTTTTTGCTTCCAATATTTTTTATATATTCCAAAATAAATCTCCAGAAAATTTCAGCTCATTTGGAGATGTGCAGAATAGGTATCTCTGACATAGCTTTTTCAGGTCTAGAATTCCAGCTGCCGTCAATCTCCCTCTTTGTGTGAATCTTGCATATTAAGAGAGAAAAGGCATTAGAATTGCTCCACAAAGTGTTATATTGATTAAAAACACTATAAATAACAGTAGTAAAACATGATGCAAAATGGACGTATCAACTCCCCCAAGCTTAGACCTCGCTTGTCCTCAAGCGAAAGCCGATATCGATAATCATGTCCACATGTTTAGAGAGAGAGGTGTCGATAAAAACAAAATACGGACATAGAAGCATCATGATCATTATTATAATAGCAATATTTATTATCATAAACTTCTCATGAGCAAGTAACAATTCATCACAACAATGGAGTATAAGGCATAAACTTTCTTGAAAACTAACAAACTATGTTCTCAGTCAACAATGCAATTGCAATTCATCATATTTTCAGGAAGGGTCTCATGTAGGAGCTATTTAGCAAGTCCACATACTCAACCATCATTTAGTCTTCTATGATTGCTAACACTCACGACATATATATGGAGCAAAAGTTTCAGCCAGACACATAGAAAGATAGGGGCTTGTGAATTTTCCTCCCAACTCATTCACCTCAAGGTTGATGTCAACAATAATAAATCATGATCAGTCATATCCAACTAGATATATGTGCCTAGATCTTTCCCCACCACATGATGCTTGCAAAATAGAAAAATAAAAAGGAAGTAGAGGAGAACACTATTGACTCCTGCATAAAAAGTAAATACATAAAAGTAAAGGATAGGCCCTTCGCAGAGGGAAGCAGAGGTTGTCATGCGCTTTTTGTTTTTGGATGCAAGAGCTCTTAATGCAAAGGAACATCACTTTATATTGCCCCTTGTGATAGCAACCTTTATTATGCAGTCTGTCGCTTTTATTTCTTTACCATCACAAGTTCGTACAAAGCTTATTTCCCTTACAATAAAAGTTCAGACATATTTAGAGGTAATTTTTATTGCTTTTTGCACCGATGACAACTTACTTGAAGGATCTTATTCAATCCATAGGTAGATATAGTGGATTCTCATGACATGAAATTGGGTTTTAGGGTTTTGGATGCACAAGTAGTATCTCTACTTGGTGCGAATTTTTGGCTAGCAAATATATTAGGCAAGCACCACATGTTGGAGGATCTATAACAATATAACTTCTATGTGAATATGAACAAACATAATTCATTACGTTGTCTTCCTTGTCCAACGTCAACAATTTGACATAAAATATTTAATGGGGGCTCACAATCATAAAAGATGTCCAAGATAGTATATTTGCATGTGAATCTTCTCTTCCCTTGTTAATTCTTTCATGAATTGCATCATTGACTAATGATATGTTTGTTAACTTCCAATAAATTTTACTACTTATACTTTTCTTTATGTAATATTATTACTTTCCATAAGATTAACATATGATCTTTTTCATTATTTTCATTGCTAGAATTGGAACACGAAAGTAAAGAAGCAAAAACTCAAACTACTCTTTATTATTTAACTCTCAACTCGATTACATAGATGGATGGATCACGAAACTAACACTCGAAAATAGATCATACTAAACTTTTATTCAACTAGATCACGAAATAGCTAAATATCGAACTAAAAATAGGTAATGATAATAGAGGTGATGGTGATACGATACCGGGGCACCTCCCCCAAGCTTGGCACAAGCCAAGGGGAGTGCCCATACCCGTGTGCTCAAGTCTCCTTCTTTGGTGATGGTGGGGCGAGCTTGTCCAGCTTACGTTTGAGGATGAAGTTTTCCTCCCTTAAATCATCGACTTCTTGTTCAAGCTTCAATACCTTTTTACATAGTGCCTCCTTGCTTTCATGCAGAAAACGGGACGGGATAAATTGGATCTTAAACTTGTTTACTGTGTTTGGGAGGCTCGATTTCTTAAACTCCACATGCATATCTCCAGGTTGAGGTAGAGGGGCATCGTCTTCATCCGAGCTCGCGTCTTCCGTCTCCTTTATGTTGGCATCTTGCTCCTCCTCCTCGGACCATCCATAGGGGTCTATATCCCCATAGATCTTTGGATTTGCAACATAGTGTGATACAAAGCTTTCTTCATCCGAGTCCTGAGACGACATGCTTTCGGATCTGTCAGAAAAGTAGCACGAAACAAGAACAGAGGAGATTTCTGCGATACGGAGGTCAAAACGTCTGGAAGTATATATAAAGATTTTTTATCTTGCAAAACAAGTAATCCAGAAGAAAAACGGAGTCGGGAAGGCACACGTGGGGCCCACGAGGTACCAGGGCGCGCCTGAGGGGTGGCGCGCCCTGGTGCCTCGTGGGCACTAGGTGGGTCCCCCCGGCTCTTTCTTATTTTTGTATTTTTCTAAATATTCCTAAACTAATAGAAAATATTTTTATGGAATTTTTGGAGTCGGTTTACTTACCGTATCACATACCTCTTCCTTTTCAGGGTTCTGGAGTGTTCAGGAAGGTCTCTCTTATGTATTCCTCCGATGTAATTGTCTCAATAATATTAGTTTCAACATTAATGGGGGTACCTGAAATATAGTGCTTAATTCTTTGCCCATTCACCACTCTCGGATTAGTGCCTTCGGAGTTGTTTATTTTGATGGCTCCGGAGCGATAAACTTCTTCGATGATATACGGTCCTTCCCATTTAGAGAGAAGTTTTCCTGCAAAGAATCTCAAATGAGAATTGTACAATAGAACCTGCTCACCTACTTTAAATTCCCGTTTTTGAATTCTTCTATCATGCCATCTTTTAACTTTTTCTTTAAACAATTTGGCATTTTCATAAGCTTGGGTTCTCCATTCATCTAATGAGCTAATGTCAAATAACCTCTTTTCACTGGCAAGTTTAAAATCATAATTTAGTTCTTTAATTGCCCAATATGCTTTATGTTCTAACTCAAGAGATAAATGACATGCTTTTCCATAAACCATTTTGTAAGGAGACATACCCATAGGATTTTTATAAGCAGTTCTATAAGCCCATAATGCATCGTCAAGTTTCTTAGACCAATTCTTTCTAGATCTATTGATGGTTTTCTGCAAAATTAATTTTATTTCTCTATTGCTCAATTCAACTTGACCACTAGTTTGAGGATGATACGGAGATGCAATTCTGTGGTTGACATCATATTTAGCAAGCAATTTACGGAATGCACCATGAATAAAATGTGAACCACCATCAGTTATTAAATATCTAGGGACTCCAAACCTTGGGAAAATAACATCTTTAAGCATTTTAATAGAAGTGTTATGATCAGCACTACTAGTTGGAATAGCTTCTACCCACTTAGTAACGTAATCAACAGCAACTAAAATATGAGTATAGCCATTGGATTTAGGAAAAGGTCCCATATAATCAAATCCCCAAACATCAAATGGTTCAACAGCAAGTGAATAATTCATAGGCATTTCCTGACGTCTACCAACATTACCAATTCTTTGACATTCATCACAAGAGGAGACAAACTTACGAGCATCCTTGAAAAGAGTAGGCCAATAAAAACCAGATTGTAATACCTTGTGTGCAGTGCTGTCTCCCGCATGGTGTCCTCCGTAAGCTTCGGAGTGACATTTTTGTAGGATTTGTTCCTGTTCATGCTCAGGTATACAACGTCTAATAATACCATCTACTCCTTCTTTATAAAGATGTGGGTCATCCCAGAAGTAATGTCTTAAATCAAAGAAGAACTTTTTCTTTTGTTGGTATGTAAAACTAGGTGGTATATATTTAACAACAATGTAATTAGCATAGTTTGCATACCAAGGAGTGTTACGAGAAGCATTTATGACAGCTAATTGCTCATCAGGAAAATTATCGTTAATAGGTAGTGGGTCATCAAGAACATTTTCTATTCTAGACAAATTATCTGCTACGGGATTCTCAGCTCCCTTTCTATCAATAATATGCAAGTCAAATTCTTGTAGCAATAAAACCCACCTAATGAGTCTAGGTTTAGCATCTTTCTTTTCCATAAGATATTTAATAGCAGCATGATCGGTGTGAACAGTTACTTTAGAATCAACTATATAAGATCTGAATTTATCACATGCAAACACGACTGCCAGAAATTCTTTTTCAGTAGTAGCATAATTTCTTTGGGCACTGTCTAGAGTTTTACTAGCATAATGGATAACATTTAATTTCTTATCAATTCTTTGTCCTAGAACAGCACCAACAGCATAATCACTAGCATCACACATAATTTCAAAAGGCAAGTTCCAATCAGGTGGTTGAACAATAGGTGCAGTGGTTAAGGCTTTCTTAAGTGTTTCAAAGGCTTCTAGACAATCATCATCAAAAACAAATGGAACATCTTTTTGCAAAAGATTGGTAAGAGGCCTAGAAATTTTAGAGAAGTCTTTAATAAATCTCCTATAGAAACCAGCATGACCAAGGAAACTTCTTATACCTTTAATATCTTTAGGACATGGCATTTTCTCAATAGCGTCAACCTTAGCTTTATCAACTTCAATACCTCTTTCAGAAATTTTATGACCCAAGACAATGCCTTCATTCACCATAAAGTGGCACTTCTCCCAATTCAAGACAAGATTAGTTTCTTCACATCTCTGCAAAACTCGATCAAGGTTGCTTAAGCAATCATCAAAAGAAGTTCCGTAAACGAAGAAATCATCCATGAAAACCTCAACAATCTTTTCACAAAAGTCAGAGAATATAGCAGTCATACATCTTTGAATGGTAGCAGATGCATTGCATAAACCAAAAGCCATACGTCTATAAGCATAAGCTCCAAAAGGACAAGTGAAGGTGGTTTTCTCTTGATCGGGTTGTGATACGGGTATTTGAGAAAAACCAGAATAACTATCTAGAAAACAAAAGTGTGTATGCTTAGACAATCTTTCTAACATTTGATCAATAAAAGGTAAGGGGTAATGATCTTTTCTAGTAGCTTTGTTTAATTTTCTAAAATCAATTACCATCCTATAACCAGTTATAATTCTTTGTGGAATGAGTTCATTTTTATCATTTGGAATAACGGTAATACCTCCTTTCTTAGGGACACAATGAACGGGGCTTACCTATCTACTATCAGCTATGGGATAGATTATACCTGCTTCCAGAAGTTTTAATATTTCAGTTCTTACCACCTCTTTCATCTTAGGATTTAATCGTCGTTGGTGGTCGACAACCGGTTTTGCATCGGGCTCCATATTAATTTTGTGCTGACATAGAGTGGGACTAATGCCCTTAAGATCATCAAGAGTATATCCAATAGCAGCTCGGTGCTTCCTTAGAGTTTTTAGTAATCTCTTTTCTTCATGCGCTGAAAGGTTAGCACTAATAATAACAGGATATATCTTCTTTTCATCAAGATAAGCATATTTCAATGTGTCAGGCAATTGCTTCAATTCAAACACAGGATCACCTTTAGGTGGACGAGGGCCTCCAAGAGTTTCAATAGGCAAATTATGTTTAAGGATAGGTGGTTGATCAAAGAACATCTTATCTATTTCATTTCTTTCATTCAGATACATATCGTTTTCATGGTCTAGCAAATATTGTTCTAACGGATCAGCATGAGGTACGGCAATAGAAGCAAGACCAATAATTTCATCTTTACTAGGAAATTCTTTATCATGAGGTTGTCTACGAAACTTAGAGAAATTAAACTCATGAGACATACCACCAAAATTATCACTAACAATTTCTTTAGCCTAATCAATCTTGGCATTAACAGTGTTCAAGAAAGGTCTACCAAATATAATGAGACAAAAATCATCTTGTGGAGAACCAAGGACTAGAAAATCAGCAGGGTATTTTATTTTTCCACACAAGACTTCAACATCTCTAACAATCCCAAGTGGTGTAATGGTATCTCTGTTTGCAAGCTTAATAGTAACATCAATGTCTTCTATTTCAACGGGTGCAATATCATGCATAATTTCTTGATATAAGGTAAATGGAATAGCATTCACACTAGCACCCAAATCACATAAGCCATGATAACAATGATCTCCTATTTTAACTGAGACAACAGGCATGCCCACAACGGGTCTGCTTTTATCTTTAGGATCAGGTTTAGCAATTCTAGCTGCTTCATCACAGAGGTAAATAACATGCCCATCTATATTATCAACCAAGAGATCTTTAACCATAGCAACATTAGGTTCAACCTTGATTTGTTCAGGGGGTCTAGGTGCTCTAATATTATTTTTGTTAACCACAGTTGAAACTTTAGCATGTTCCTTAATCCTAACAGGAAAAGGTGGTTTCTCAATATAAGCGGTAGGCACAACTGGATCAACATGGTGAACAATTGTTTATTCTTTAATACTAACAGGTTCCTCAATCTTTTCTTTAACAGGGGGATGATATTTAAACCACTTCTCCTTAGGAAGATCAACATGAGTAGCAAATGATTCACAAAAGGAAGCTACTATCTCAGAGTCAAGTCCATATTTAGTGCTAAACTTATGAAAAGCATCGGTGGCCATAAAAGATTTAACACAATCGAACTCAAGTATTATACCTAACTCATTACCTTTGTCGAGTTCCCAATCTTCAGAGTTGCGTTTAATTCTATCCAGAAGATCCCATCTGAATTCAATAGTTTTCTTCATAAAGGAACCAGTCGAAGAAGAATCGAGAGTATTTTGATTATCATGAGAAAGCCGAGCATAAAAATTCTGTAAGATAATTTCTTTTGAGAGCTCATGATTGGGGCATGTGTACATCATGTACTTAAGCCTCCCCCAAGCTTGAGCGATGCTTTCTCCTTCACGAGGCCAAAAATTATATATATAATTCCGATCACGATGAACCAAATGCATAGGATAAAATTTCTGATGGAATTCTAGTTTCAATCGGTTCCAGTCCCATGTATCAGTATCATCACATAGCCTATACCACATTAATGCCTTTCCCTCGAAAGATAAAGAGAATACTTTCTTCTTAACTCCATCTCCGGATATACCTGCAAGCTTAAACAATCCACAAATTTCATCCACATAGATCAAGTGCATATCAGGATGTACCGTTCCATCTCCTGCATAAGGATTAGCTAGCAGTTTCTCTAACATACCCGGAGGAATCTCATAATAAATATCTTTTTCAATAGGTGCAGTAGGTTGAGGAGCAACTATTTGTGTTTCTGGTCGAGGTGAAGATACCTCGAACAAACCCCTCAAAGGATTACTTTCCATATTGACAAGTGACCGTAAATTTCAGCACGTAATATAAATGTTTCCTTACCAAATTCCACTCACCAAAGGCGCTTCACTCCCCGGCAACGGCGCCAGAAAAGAGTCTTGATGACCCGCAAGTATAGGGGATCAATTGTAGTCCTTTCGATAAGTAAGAGTGTCGAACCCAACGAGGAGCAGAAGGAAATGACGAGCAGTTTTCAGGAAGGAGCTGTATTTGTGGACTAAACTGCAGAAATGCCAGAATAGAGGAAAGGCCTAGCCTATCGAAGACTAGCGTCTTGCAGTAACAGAAGAGAATAGAGTAACATAACATGTAGTAACAAATATATATTAGTAACGCCCAGAGATCCTTCCTCGACGCCCTGCGAGAAAGCGATCCCGGAGCTATAATATCAGTTTAGTATCACATGTATCTAGTTCTAGTTGTAGTAGATCGGGATACAACTTCGAGCATCCTGTTACCGTGGACACGGCTATTCGAATAGATAACTTCCCTGCAGGGGTGCACCAACTTACCCAACACGCTCGATTAACTCTGGCTGGACACACTTTTCCGGGTCATGCCCGGCCTCGGCTGATCGACACGCCGTAGTCCTACCTAGGCTCCGCAGAGAGGTCCCCGCCGGTCTACATCCTAAGCGCAAAGGGGTCATGGGCCGATCGTCCTAAGCGCTCCGGGTCGTTGCGCGCAGGGCGGACCCAGGCACGTACCCCTGACAGCTGGGCCCCACCGGCTCTATCTTCGCACGAAAGGAAGTGCCTCATTATTACGCAAAAAAATGATTCCTCCTCATGACAACTGGGACCCACCAGATTTGGAGGTTGACTTGTGGGACTACTAGGTTGATGCGTACGCAGGGCTTTGTCAACTTAGTCAACAAACGATTCTAACAGCAGTGACTGTTTGATGTTAATCCAATGGTCGTGCTGCTTCTTTAATCTCTGATCTTCTTGCTCCAGCCGCCCAAACCAGCGCCGGCGGGACCGCCTCCTCCTGCCTTCCGTGGTCGGCTGTGCTGCCGCGCAGGCCTCACTGTCCCACCCTACTCCTACCGTTGGCCAGGCCTTCCCTTTACTCACCCACATCCCTTGTTATTCTCCGGCGACGACAGCCTCATACCGCAGCCGAACCAGTCAACGCTCGTACTTCCCTCGGCGTGGGCATCCACTTCCGCGTCTTCCCCGGCTCCGTGTCGTTCCCTTCCTAGGCCTCGCCGTCGTCCACCGCCTTGGTGCTCTCGGCACGGCATAGTCAACGTGGTCAATGAACGACAGCCATCGGAAGAGGACTGTACGTGGTGAGGCTGACAGCTGGACCCACCAGTTACATCTTCGCACGCAAGGAAGTGCCTCCTTATTACGCGCAAAAAAATGATTCCTCCCCCTGACAGCTGGGACCCACCTGCTATATCTTCGCACGCAAGGAAGTGCCTCCGTATCCTCCCTGACAGCTGGGACCCACCCGGTCGAAGCGTACGTAGCGTTGTCTGTCTGGTCGCGAACGTGTACGTACATACTGGTCGATCGGTCTCTCTGCAACGATGAACCGTGGGCTTGTAAGGAGCGGCACGTGTCGTAGTAGAGCCCCATACGTAGCAGTTCAGGCAGTCCCGTCTAAATCGAGTACACGTACGTATAGCCACACTGCAAAAAATACGGCCACGTACGTACATACGGGCAGGGTCTCGAACGCGTACTCACGCATACGTACGGCCAAGGCTCGTGTACATGGAGGCTCAACGTACGGCAGCAATGGCCTCCTATTCATCGGCAGCCAACCGGCTGGGTCGGAACGGAGAAACAACGTCGTGTTCATCGGGAGGCAACCGACTGGGTCGGAATGCGTCCTGTTCATCGGGAGCCAACCTGCTTGGACGGAACAGCCGAAACGGGATCCTGTTCATCGACTCGGGGTCTGGCGTACCGCAAAACGGAGGAAACGGCCTTCAGTTCGGCCGCCTACGGTCGAAACGGGGTCATGTTCATCGGCTGGGGGTCTGGCGTACCGTAGAATGAAGGAAACGGACTTCTGTTCAACCGCCTACGGTCAAAACGGGGTCCTGTTGATCGGGAGGGGTCTGACGTACCGCAAAACGGAGGAAACGGACTTCTGTTCAACCGCCTACGGTCGAAACGGGGTCCTATTGATCGGGAGGGGTCTGGCGTACCGCAAAACGGAGGAAACGGACTTCTACCCAACTGCCTACGGTCGAAACGGAGTCCTGTTCATCGGGAGGGGTGTGGCGTACCGCAAAATGGGACTCCACGGGCTACTATTCTTACATCGTCGACTTCCTCCAGCCTCCACTGGCTACTGTTCATCCAGGCTCCACGGGGTCCTGTTCATCCACCCCCAACCGGCTGGGGTGTGGTGGCCTTCTCTCGGGGTCCTGTTCATCCAGCGCCAACCACCTTCACACGGCCAGGGTACTGTTCATCCACAGCCAACCCACCGGCTGGGGTGGGGCGTACGAGCGGGCGACAGCAACGGGATCTGTTCATCCACAGCCAACCAACCGGCTCGATCGATGCAAGTCTCGACTCGTTCTACGCGTATCGCGCGCGCGGCAGCAACAGGCACTGTTCATCGAGAGGCAACCCAGTATCGGCTGGCTACGTCTCGCACGGGGGGTCGATCGGCTTCAGTAAGCAGCGAGAAGGATCGATCGGGTTCAGTTAGCACCGAAGGGATCGCTCGGGTTCAGTTAGCAACAAAGGGATCGGTCGGGTTCAGTTAGCAGTGAAGGGATCGCTCGGGTTCAGTTAGCAGCGAAGGGATCGATCGGGTTCAATACGTAGTGCAAGGGATCGATCACTCGTGTTCAGTACGTAGTGCAAGGGCGATCGATCGCTCGGGTTCAGGAAGCGAACGTACGCCTCGCTCGGGTTCAGTTAGCGAGCACCTCGCACACACGCGCGCGTACAAGAGAAACGCGCAAACCACACTGCATCGCTCAGCCCCGACCACCCACCGTAACCGGGAACTCCCCGAAAATTTCCTCGCCCTCAGTTCTACCATGATTTTTAACGTCATGGACGGCCCAAAGAATGTCATGCGGGTGCGTCTCCGGCCCGCCCAGGACGAAAAGCCCATTTTCTGTCATAATTTTTGGTCACAGAAGTAGGAGCCCACCACATCTATGATGATATGTGTTTTTGTAACAATTATTGTCATAGAAGTGTCACAACCATGACAGAAAAAGTTTTCGTTCGGGCTATAATGTCACGGATGTGTCTTTTTTTAGTGCACGGGCCTCCTGAAAGGGGTCACCACAGTGGCAATATGGTAATTACATGTTGATAGTGGCTACAGTACTATCATACCTAACTCTGACGGTGTAGGACAAACGCATTTAATGCGCTGTTAGGTGTCTTGCTATGCTTGATGCCGGGAAGAAGTCATGTTCCATCTGCACTGCTTGGCTCATCTACCTCTTATTACCATGACACGCACTTGGACGGGTGTCATTAAAGGTAATCCTCATGTGGTGATTCACCACGTGCCCCGACAGCCTTCACCTAACTGCCTGCACGCTCGCCACCTGTTGATAGGTAAGTGCGTGATGGTGCTAGGCACCGCTGTAGGCAAGATGTGGGAGCATGGTCTTGCCGGTTCTTGAGCTTGCCGGCAGTGCGGGAGGTTGGTTCCTAGGAAGGCGTTCTTCCCGGTAACCTTAGTCTTAAAATGAGTTCACCTTCTAGCTTGCTTCCCCTGGCGCAGAGGCTGCAACTTGCCGGTGCGTGGTCAGGGGTATGAACACCCTTTGTTCACTACACCGACACTCACTTCTACTACGATTTTTTACGTCACGGACGACCCAAAAAATGTCATGCAGGTGCGCCTCTGGTCCGACCAGGACGAAAAGCTTATTTTCTGTCATAAAAGTAGGTGCCCACCACATGCATGATGATACATATTTTTGTCACAATTATCATTATGGAAGTGTGATTTTCATGACAAAAAATATTTTCGTTCGGGCCATAATATCACAGATGTGTATTTTTTTTTTTAGTGTGGGTGGTTATTATTCGTGGCACTTATTACATGGGCATAGTGAATCGCATGCATGCCGCACTTTATATAAGGCATTGCTAGGCCTTAAGGGATTGGCATCTTTGAATTCTTACACACGCGAGAGCAAGAAAAACACAAGGATGAGTAGGGTATATCCTCCTCTCTAAGGGCATGAATCTGGGTAGATTTTCGTGTGTGTACATACATCTGTTCATCCGATGGTCGCTACACTCCTCCATACATACTCTGTATCTATTGTCAGGGAAATTTCCACACCAGCCATGGTTTGGATGTAGGACCGAAATCTATTTAGATACTAAGCTCACTAGATTTGGAGCCTCCAGGTGCGTCATAGTCTATGGTGCGTCATGGGTTGTGGGGGTCGTTGAGGGCCCCGCCTGTAAGCCTGTAAATCTATATAGGTGTATTGGGCCAACTGGTATTCCCGGTTTTGAGAAGGTTCTAGAAGGCTTTCCTAGTTTTTTTATTTTTCTTTCTTTTATATACACGAACATTTATATACACAAGCATTTATCTTATACTTTTATGAGAATTCTGAACATTTATTTAAATTCCTAAATATTTTTATAAAAATCATGACGTTTTTTGAAAATCCACAAACATTTTTTTAAATCATTAATATTTTTAAATCTCATGAACATTTCAAAAGTTTGTGAACAATTTTGAAATTTGCATTTTTTTTCAAATTTGTGAACTATTTTTGATTTAACAATTTTTATTTTTTCATTTTTTTTAGTTTGCAACAATCTTTATAATCCAATATTTTTTTAAAAAAAATCCATGGACGTATTTTAACTTAACAAACTTTTTCAGGAAAAATAGATAGGCCTTTTTTTTCTGAGCTAGTAGTGGACCGAGCGGATAGAAATCTAAGCGAGTGAGAGCTTTGTGGGCCGGCCCACTTGAGTGTTATAACAACAATTTCATAATTTTAATGTGAAATAGGAGCTCCCAAGGGCTCACGAAACCACCAACAGCTTACACCGAGGCTGAACCGTGTAAGGGCGGCACAACGACACACCGATCAAGTCCACTCTCCTCTCATAAAAACACCATCTTCAATACGATATACAAACGAAGAAAACACCACCGAAACATAATTATATACCCAAGCTAATGCAGATTAAACCAAACATAAACATCCAACTACAATAACCTACTCTCTCAGTAACTTAATATAAGATGTTTTTTAACACTATCATGGACTCTAAAAACATCTTATAAAAAGTTATAGAGGAAGTATATCTCTTCTCTACTAATAATAATTAAAAAGAACGTAATGTTTCATGTTTCACTTTTTTCCCAACATCCCTTCGTGCAACCTTCCCCGTATAATAACCAATCACCTTAATTTACTTATCCTTTGAACCAATTTTACTTTAATTTACTTACCAAACTTCTCATAAAAGTATAAGATAAATCACAGACATGATTTGATAAATATTTATTTACATGCATTAATATGGGCAGGTATATCAGAAGCTGACGTACTAAAATATTTATACCCCGTTGCAATGCACTAGCATTGTCCTAGTATATATTAAAGAAAAAATAGTTAAGGGCGTCTCCTACGCGCGACCCTCAAACTGCCTGCATCCATCCGGACCGAGCTGTCCGGACCCATTCTGCCATCCAACGCGGAATCCTATTGGTCCGCGGAGTGGTCCGAACGTCCCTTTTCCCGCAAATCGGAACCAACCGGGGGTTGGGGGAGGGGCTTTGTTGGAGTCCGGATCGCTGCCACGTAGGACTCCGACACCCCCGGCCCACTCAAACCCTCCCCTCCCGGTGCCATTCTCTTCCACTCTGCCCCTACCCCCCCCCCCCTTACTTTGCATCTGCACCCTCCTCGTCCGCCACCGTCGCTGTACCTCTCCGGCCACTTCCCAGGCATTACCGGACATCCGCAGCCCTCACCCATGCTACTGCTCGCCTTGTACTACATCGCCGTCCACCCAGGATCAGTACGCAGCCAGGTACCCTCCGCCCCCCTGTCGACACCATCCATGGCGGACACCACGCCCGACAGGTGTTCGGTCAAATGTCATTGAACTTATTTTCGAACTTCATGTTGTTTTTTAGATGGCGATCTATTATTGTACTAGAGATATTTGCATGCTATTTATATCCGAATTTTAACAAAATCCGTCATGTTTGATGAATTTTATCCGACTTGTTGAAATGTGGTTTGAAATGTATACGGTTACAGTTGAATGGTCGGCTCCCGCATCAGTATCTGCGGACTGATCCTCACCGGGGTCTACGGATGGATGCTCAGGAGATGCCCTAACCAAAAACAACGCGGCAAAGGGTGCGTTAGCTTTAGTTCAAATTTGATACTGATGAATGGGCTCCAACTCCACATATATGGCTGTGGAATTCACTCCTGAAATTCGGGGCCACCAATACCAAGCCGTATCGAAAAAAAAGGGCGTACCGAAACTAGCCCGCGGCCTCGGTTTTCTGCAATTGGCTGGCGGCCTGGCGCTCCACCCCGTGCGTCCTTCAGTCCTTCTATCCAAAAGCGACGCAGAGACTCCCGGCGGCGAGCAGGTCAGTGCCCTCCGTCTCCTCCTTGGTTCCTCTCTCTCCGGACGTCTTCCAACATCCCGCGCCGCAGCCATCTCCCCGTTCCCGCTCTCTCCTGGTCTCCTGGACCCGGCGCCCCCCCCACCCCCCAAATCCCCATCGCCCCCGCCTACCACGGGTCCGAGCAGCCTAGACGCCGCCGTATTTCCGGGCCTCCGCCGCCTCCCCATCTCCCCCACCGCTGCCGCCTAGCACGTGTCCGAGTAGACGCCCCGCTGCCCCGCATCTCGCCCTCCGTGGCGGTGGCGGGCTGCTCGACGCCGCCGTCGTCCCGGGCCTCCGCCGCCTGCCACCTCCCCAGCCCCCTCCCATTCCTGTGACCTCCTCCTGAGCCCCATGTCCATCCCTTTCCCCGTCGCCCCTCCCTCTTACAACCTTCTCCATTGGAGCAGCTCAGCACGACATGAACCCTAATCCTCTGCTGCTGTTTTTTTAAGGTTGTCCTGTTGTTCTATCCGATTGTGCACTGCTGGTTGTCCTGCTCTTCCAGCTGATTGCAGTGGTGTTTTTCTCGCAGCTTGAAGGTAATTCTTCATCCAAACTTGCCACAAAGAGTTACCGCTGTCTTGTTGTATGACATGCATGTTTTTTTTTTGTGTGTACGCAACATCTTACAAGCAGATAGTAGCCGAATCATGTCAGATTAATTAGAGTTGGTTTCTTGCATGGATGCTGAAAATAAAAGAAGTAGCAGGAGAAGAATTGTGTTGACAAAATTGTATTTTGAATTATGTGTTCTTGCGCTAGCATATCTCAGTACACAGAGGGGAGGGGATCAAGGAATTTAGGCAGATTTAGTGACGATGAGCAAAGGCATAATCTTAGGAAGTATTTGCCCAAAGAGATGTATGATGGTTCCGAAGTGTCTTGCTATTGTGTTTAACTAAAACTTCCATGACTTGTGCACCATATTGCGTGAGAAGTGTGGCTTCTGTGACGGTGTACATGTTACCGTGGATGAAAAGGTTGCTATGTTCTTGTTGGTAGTTGTACATGGTCTTAAAATGAGGTTGCTGTGTGGCACTTACAAGCGGTCTTTAGGGTTGGTTTCTTGTATGGATACTGAAAATAAGAGGAGCAGGAGAAGGATTAGTTGTACCAAATGGTACGGCTCTCTCTCTCTTGGCATTTGAATTATTTTCTTCACTTGTTAGAGCAACTCTAGCAAAATTGTCAAAACAGTCTGAACTCCATATTTACCATCAGTTTGGAGTTTTTGGCCAAAAGGTTCCTCTAGTAGATTCGTCATTCCGCACTCGTTGCCATAATTTTTGAAGCGCCCTCCATGCTTGCCCCTCCAGCCTCCATATTTTCAGTCCGCAAGCCCACGAAATTTGTGTCCCGATGGAAATTTCAGGCTGTGGTCTTCATCCTCTCCCCTCCCGAGCAAAGAGCAGCCTTCGTCGCCATCGCCACCTTCTCCTGCTCCTCGCCGCTGCCTTTTTCTGCCCTCCTCCACATCCACCAACGTGTTCGCTGTCGTCGCCAAGGTCATGGCTCTCCTCTAGATCTAGGTGGGGTTCCTCCTGATCGTGTGCGAGCTTCAACGGGGCTCGGGAGGTTGACGCCTAGCTCCTCCTGCCGTGAGCACCCCCAGCCGCCGAGGAGCGACCAACCTTGCCCTCAAGGCGCAGCGATGTGGGATTGAAGGGAGACACGGGGTGTGTTGTTCGGCGGCCCTTGACGCGGACGACGGCTAACGGAGTAGCACTGAGGCTGGCGCATTGGTGACCCCTCCACAAGCGAGTGCCAAACCCTCTGTCCTTCGCTTTTATTTCCCCCGCAGCATTAGTGTGTGGCGGCAGCGATGCGGGTTTGGCTGGAGCACACAAAGCGCGACCGACGGAGCACTGGTGTGATCGTGCATGGCTGGGTGGCGAGGGAAAGAGAGGTGTCGAGGCGTGGCGGCGCAACCCTAGCAAGATTTGTGCGTGATGCGTGGCGGGGGAAGCAGCTGGAGCGGACTAGGACGACGGATTGGGAGCCGGCGCGGGCGGGCAGAGTCGAGAGCCGGCGGATGGGGGACCTAGAGGGGAGGCGGCGCCAGTGGAGAATGGCGGTGGCCAGGCAGCAGCGGCGGGAGCAGCGTCAGTCGTCCAAGAGGAGGAGGCGGCGCCACAAGATGGGATCAAGCACAAGTTGCTCGTCCGAAGAGAAAAAAAAACCTAGGGCTCTAATACCATGTTAGGAAACATGCAACTTGTATTCCCAGGTGGCCATAGGCCAGTATATATACACGTACATGTGTGGTACAATATGCAGAAAGCCCCTTATAGAACGGGGAAAATACAAAAGGTACACAGCTAAATATATATAACTAGTTTGGTCAGCATCACCCAGTCATCACGTGCACATTTCTCATGCCCCGTTGAATCTCAACGCTGAGAAGCAATGGATGGCAATGCATTAAGTCATCACCATAGTATGGATGATGAAGGGGGGCATGAGACAACAGGGATGCTTATTCACTTGCACTCAGCAAGAACAGGGAAGGTGCGACTGGTTTCTCTTCCTTCAGCTTTTGCAGACTCGTGATGGCCTGTGCTGCACCTGGCTGGGTCAATGCTACAAAAGGTGAAGCCAGTACTGCAATGTGCAATGCCTCTCCGGTCAACAAGAGTGTCCGCCACTGGCGTGGCTTCTGTTGCGCATCACCAGATAATGATGTGGAACTGCAATGCGTTAATAAATAATAATTATTTGGTGTAAATAGCTGCCCAAAACCTCAACAATGATACATTTCCAGTTGCATTTATGTAGGAGCATCCAGAGTTTGCCTTTACCAACTCAGATTGTATCACCTCATACCAGATTTAAGGTGTTCGATAGCATATGTCTAGTTGCTTTACTTTGTAGAGAAGAGCATAGTAGACAGTTTTTTTTTTCCTGTTCAGGTGTCTGCATTCATGATTTTTACACTAATTGCTTATGAGCATGCCATTTGTAGATGGATCTCAAGGACAGCCTCTCCAGATTTAAGCAGCAGCAGGAGAGGTGCCAGTCATCTTTGGCCAGCATAGCTGCAAGCCAAGCTTCAACCACAAAACCAAAGCACAGGGCCCAACCTATTAATGCTCCATCTGCTCCAGCAAGGCCTGCACAACCTATTAAATTTTCAAACGATACAGAAAGGCTGCAACACATTAATTCGATTAGGAAATCTCCTGTTGGGGCACAGATCAAACTTGTCATTGAACTGCTTTACAAGGTACTTCTTGCTAAGCTAGAACGTTATTTGTTCCCCACACTAGTGTAAGATGGCAAATTTCTTCCCCTGTTAAGGCGTTGCAAATTCTTTCGTTGATCCTGCAAATCATCATGGTAATACATTCTAAAAGAAGTATTCTGCTAGTTGAGTTTATATGCCAGTAATTGTTATGATTCTCCATGTGGAATTAATTAATATTTAGGGTTTAGGCTGATAATTTATTCCCCCTTCCTGCTAACTAAAGTAGGACTATAGACTGTTTGACTGGATGTGTGCTGTTAGTAAAGGTGGGAATGGATCAGCGTCCATATTCAAACTTCAGACATTCACCTCATATCAAATAAGTTTAATCCAGATGAGTTCACATCCAATCCAATTTGAATGTGAAAGATCCACGCCCATACCCAAATGGAGAAGTTTTGGACATCCAAGTCCAAATGGATCTCTGCTTTGCCTAATTCAAGCACCCTGACTAAGTCTGCACGATCTCAGTCCAAGAAGCGCTCTGTCAGCTGCGTGCATATGTTCCATGCTGTCCAAGGTCGTTGGGCGCATGGCCATGTGACGTCTTTTCTCTCAGGATCCTCTTGCAAGCTTTTGATGAATTCCATGAATTCAGGTAGATGATTCTCCAGCAGAATCGGGGGGGGGGGGGGGGGGGGAGCTTTTGATGAATTCAGGTAGATGATTCTCCAGTCCAGCATAACCCTAATAACACTGAAGTTGACATTTGGATTTATAAGTGGGGGCCATCTTTCTTTGCCTCCAAAACCTATAGGTTCTCTTTCGATCATATTCAGGCCCTTTTTTTTCTCAAACCGGTTCTGGAACTCTAAATGCTCCTCCAAGATTAAGGCATTTGTTTGGTTTCTGTTTAATGACCGTCCCAATACTAAGGGCATGTTGCATAGACGGAATTTTCAGGTCAGGAACAGTTGTTAATTACGTGATCTGCGAGGATGGCCACCTTGATACCAGAGATCACCTCTTCTTGAATTGCCACTTGAGCATGGAGTGTTGGGTGCCGATCAATCTACATTTGGATAGTGATCTGGGGATGGAGAACATGATTGTTTTGGCCAGGGGGTCCTTCAGCAAACCCTTCTTCATGGAGGCTTTCTCTGTTGCTGCTTGGAGCATTTGAAAACAAAGAAACTGTAAAATCTTTGGCAATGAACCCTAGTTTAGGCGCTTTGCCCTTCCTCTTGAAGTGGGGCCTTTTCCTTTTTCCTTTCAGAATGAACTATGAAGGAGGAGCTTAAGATTGCCCTTATAGGCTGGCTTGATGTTCTGGGCTAAGCCCGTCCGCCCCGCCCCTCTCTCTTCTGTATGTAGCTGTCGTATATTTCTTCTTGTAAATATTTATGTTCTTAATAAAATTCTACTGTCGGGGCCTTCCCTACGCCTCCAGTTTTTCGATATAAAAAGCAAATATGAACATTATTATAACAATTTTACTGCAGAGAGAGGGGCGGGGCGGACGGGCTTAGCCCAACCTTCTTTATAAATTGCAGTGCTGTGTCTCACTCCTGGAATTGATATTTTACTGCAGACAAGACAAGCTTTTACGGCAGAGCAGATAAATGATGCAACTTACGTTGATATCAATGGTAATAAGGCTGTCTTTGACAGTCTGAGGAATAACCTCAAAGTACACTATGATGGGAGGCGTTTCTCATACAAGGTAATTGCTACTTACTAGTTATGCTTTCAAAACATAGCTTGAATCTTCTAAGCACTTCTTGCTTCATATATAATAATTTTTGTAATTGATATGAAGATACTTTTAATTGTATTACTGAACATAACATCAGAAATGTATTATGTCCATAGACTTATCTTTCTGTTTGAAGTTGAATTAGTTCAAAGGTGTCAGTGTTATTTGGTTGTTGGAACTTGTGCAGTCCAAGCATGATCTGGAGGGGAAAGATCAACTACTTGATTTGATAAGGTGTCACCAGGAGGGTCTTGCTGTTGTGGAAGTGAAGGATGCATACCCAAGTGTATTGGAAGATTTGCAGGTGAGAATATGTGACCCTAATTCTCCTGAAGGTGATATACTTTGCGGTTTCTTGGTTAACCAGTTGCTAGTTAACTGTTTATGGTACCCAAACTTTGTAATGTTTCAATCAATCTTGCAGCCATGTGCCTAAAGCTTGGTTTATCCCCAATCTACTTGGATATTTATTGTTTCACCCAATGGTGCTTAATACTTCTCATTTTTAACTCTGGAGTTCAGAGTACCACGATGGGAAGTTTAGTGGTCACTCATGTTTCTTAGCATCTAGACCTGGTAAAATTACCAATGGCATACCTTGTTGAAATGCTGTCAGTCCTCCTGGACAGTTACCATGAGTTGTGTTGTCATCATAGATACATCATGAGAATATTCGTTTATGTAGGAAGTTTCCAAGTGATTCTGTAAGAGGGCACAAGTCAGTCCTGCAAGCTCTGAACAACAAGAGGGGTCTGTAAATAACAGTTGTTTCATATGGGTTTCTTTTGGTCTGGTAGCATATCTATTGCCTGTTCAACTTGGTTTCATACGAGTTTAATCGCCCTTAAATTTTGTTAAATATGTGGTGCCTATTGAAGTATTAAAGCATGAGTGTGAGCAAAGCTAAATTTTAATTTTAGAGTGCATGTGTTTCTGTACATATGTTTTTTTATGATGGGTAATCTTGAGTGCCATGATTTGTGTATACTACTACACATATGTTATACATTGCGTATATCTTTATAACCCATATTGTTGGCTTCTAGGCTCTGAAGGCAGCAGGTGAAGTTTGGCTGTTGTCAAACATGGATTCACAGGAGGACATTGTTTACCCTAATGATCCAAAAGTGAAGATCAAGGTCGATGATGACCTGAAGGAGCTCTTCCGTGGGATTGAGTTACCGCGTGATATGGTTGATATTGAAAAGGAGCTCCAGAAGAACGGCATGAAACCGATGACTGACACCACCAAACGACGAGCAGCAGCCCAGATCCATGGTATGAAACCCAAGGCTAAGCCTAAGAAGAAGCAACGCGAGATAACCAAACGGACCAAGCTCACGAATGCCCATCTGCCTGAGCTGTTCCAGCATCTTAAATCTTGATTGTGACGTGACCAGCAAATCCGATGTATTTCATTTCATCCCACCTCTAGTTATTGTCATCGCAATTTTATGTGCGCCTGCAACCCTAGTTTGTGGTTATGTGAGCTCCAAGATCTTGATCCGAGAGCCCTGTTGTATGTAGCATAATCTAACTTGAAGAGCTTGAGATTGTTTTTGATGATCATAATCCTCTCAAAACTGTCATGGTGTAGCATGCCCCATGGAACGGGTTGTTTCGTTCCGGTGGAATGTTTGGCTGGTAGGTGCTATAGCGTAAACTAAGTGGCTGTTCAGAAGCACTCCATAATGCTTGCATTTTTCAGGATTTATTTCAGTATTTAACGGTTTTATTCTTTTAGTGATAAGCGGGGTGTTTGTGATGACTTCATCAATTTAAGACCTTCCGACTTAGTCTTTCGGAGGTGCCTGTAGTGGTAGGGCGTGCGTGTGTTTGTTAACCGGAATGAGTGTATGTATGTGTATGTGAGTATATGTTTGTTCTGTGTTTAGTAAAAATAAAGTAGTATGAAATTACAGGCATCTGCTGCCCAGGTGAGAAAGTGGAAGCGACATACAACCATTCTGGCTTCCAATCTGCGCTGTCGACGAGAAGCGGAAACTGTTGAGGCGAATGATCAGTTAACTCAGCTCTGGTTTTCTAAGAGCATCTTCGATAGGTGGTCTAAAATATGGCACAACCGATTTTTACATCACGAGGGGGCAAAAACGTTGCTTCAAGTGCACTATATGCCAAAAATTTACTTCAAGGATAGAGCAACTGCAAAATACAACATACAATGCTGCAAATTTGCAACACTTGGGCGGCGGGAGCAAAATTTTAAGGCAAAGAGGCATTGCAAGACCATAAGAAAACAAATGTTTTACATCTAAAATAGAGCACCCGCAAGAAGATGACCGTGATGTATTTTAGGGCATCAATTTTAGAGCAACGGTTGAAGATGAACATTTTGATGTTGCAAATTTTTCTTCAAATCAGTTTTGGTGCCTTAAAGTTGGCACCTATTGAAGATGCTCTAAGAAGCTGCTTGCTTTGTTTGGGCTGATGAGAGCTACCGAACAGCAAGCGACCGTTTGGAAGAGGTCCAACTGCATGCTCCGGGCATGAGCGGTTGAGATCAGCAGAGCTGGCTTTGGAGATATGAGGCGCTGCGTAGTGTAAAAACTGAATATTCTCTGTTTTCATTGACATTTTTATTTTAAAGTAGAGATGTGGAAGATATCCATTAGTTAGGAAGGATAAAGTTGCCAGTTAATTGACGGAAAACCAGGTTAAAATCATCACGAACTTGCTCACTCATGCATACTACTCCTGACTATGGAGCCACAGGACCCCCAACAAACACACCCAACATTAGAATATGCAGCCCCAGACACTTGAGTCATATCAATGAAACCCATTGACCCACAACAACTTAAGACAAATATAATAACAAAGACAATAAACACATCAGAGCCAACATTTGCAGTCTCGACAATTGTATCATGGAAGCACCTACGCCTCCCTATTACCACTCTTGCCATTGCACTTGCTAATTTCTTATTGCGGATGCCAGATTGATGGTGAGCGCAATCCCTTTTGCATTTGTCCCCGATGCCTTCTGCTTCAAGATGCATCCAATTATTTATTTATTTTCAAATTTAGCATCCAAGTGAGCGCCATCCTTGCATTTGTCCCCGATGCCTTTTGCTTCAAGAGGCATCCAATCATTTTTATTTTCAGATTTAGCATCCAATTTAGATATGTATTCAACAAGTTTGATGGCAAACATGTCCCCAAGGTTAGGCACCGGCGCTCCGACCACATCAACATCACCCCGATAGTACCATTCTCATACATTCAAGCTGATACATGAAGACAAACGAAGGGCTGGAACACCCGAATGGTCAAGAAGATAAAAGTTGGCCATATAATCATAGGGCCACGCAGAGAGGAGCACGCAGCTCGCCAAACATCATTATGCTGATGAAAATTACAGATGAAAATGGCATTGACAGCTTATTACACACGACTAGTACTGTGCACTCCGCAATAACATGTCAAGTTAACCTGCTTCTAGATCTCCCCTACCTCCCTAGCTGTGTAACTAACACTACAAAGAATACAGAACAAAATGCAAAACTCTCATCAGAAAGGAAGAAGAAAAAAAATGATATATACAAGGACCTTCAGATAAGAATGGACAGGAAAAATACTAGCCATCTCCCTCTGAATTGCCTAGTGTCGCTGCAGCACTGCAACCACTCTGCAAAATCTCATCACATGTAGACCGTGTTCATGTTCTCGCGCCGATACCCTTTCAGGTATATCACAACCGAATCAACGCACAAACCACCTTTCGTATGGGTGCAGTCAATCTGCATCATTGAATACTTCAGGCTGGTCAGCTCATCCGAGTTCGAGATGACAAAATCACCGACGTGGTAGAGAATCCAGCTTCCCGGTCCATCTAGATAATACTCCGATGTAGCCTGCTGTTCGTCCGATGTTGAGAGCTGGAACCGCGTGGGTCTGGCATCCCACCCATGAATGAGCTCAGTTCCACAAACCCGGCGACCCATGCGTCTGTGCGCTCGACCCAGGTGAAGACGGAAAAACAGGCTGTATGAACCTGCAGGGAAGCAGAAATCAAGCTCCCCACCCACTTCAAGCCACCAAATTTGCTGAAGATAGGCAACACTATGGAATCTGAAATAGCACACGGAAGAAACTCAGCAAACCTATAATATGTAGGAAAGGTACAGTTTGTACCAAAAATATAACACGAAAGATGAAAAGATCGAAGGGCTAGGAAATGTAGAAAAAATAACAAGACTAATAACCTAACAGCAGAACTTGTAATCAAGCGTTTCATAAGTCACAATCTCTGAAGCTGATAACCCTAAACCCAGTATATGGCTGACTATATGCAAGAAAACAACAGTACATACAACGCTTTATAATGGAATACTAGGTACACTCCAAGATAAGCACTTCCAGTTAGAACTTAGAAACATACTTGACAAATAGCTCACTTATGAAAAAAGTAATGCCAGTACAAAGCAACACAAATTACTACAATGTACATCAAAATTAAACAACTTTGAGACAAAGGGAAAGCATAAATACTCTTTTAAGGCACTATACATGTATTCAAATTTTAAAATGCAAAAGTAAACCATGTCTTCAAATACCTTATAAATGCATCCAAAATTTCCCCCTCTAATGTGTGACCATGTCTCACTTAGATTATTCACTCTCCATAATCCATACGCTCAAGGCACGAAGGTTCTTTCATAAAATACTTCTATTCCCACCAGGCCACCATATATTTTCCAATATATCTTTTCCTTTCAGAGAACCTCTTCTGCTATCTTTGTTTGTAGTCGGTTAATGAGGGAATTTCTTTTTATAGTATGTTGTTCTCTTTTTAGCTGATTAATACGGGAATTTCCAGCCCTACAGAGCAAATATGAACATTCATTTTAACCTTTCTTAAATACTCCCTCCGTAAAGAAATATAAGCAACGGCGGAGCTATGTGGTGGGCTGGGGGGGCTGTGGCCCCCCCAGCCTTGGAGATATCCCTGAAGAATTTTTTATTTGAAGGGCTTAGATTAGGAAAAAATTAGCGTTTGGCCCCCCCAACTCTTCATCTTTTGCGTTTCGCCCCCCCAATGTTTTCTGTCTAGCTCCGCCACTGAATATAAGAGCGTTTAGATCACTACTTTAGTGATCTAAATGCTCTTATATTTCTTTACAGAGGGAGTACATCATAGTAGATCTGTGTCAAAGGAAATGTTTTCATTCTCACTGACCACTATCTCCTGAATTATTAGTGTTGCATATTTCACTTGACTAACATCTAGTTTATGCTAATACAAGGTTAACATCCCAATGAATGGAATCAAGTAGCTTGCAAAAACAGCAACATTTAAAATGATTTGCCTAATTTGAAAAAATGGTTCTTATCAACTAAGTATACAATGTAACTATGCAATAGCCTAACCAGCTACAGAGTATTACAACATTCTATAATCATATTAAAGAGTATACATTAGTTAAAAACTTAAAATAAGGTTAAGCAAAAAAAAAAAAAAACAGCAATGAAGTAAAAACAGTATGCAAGATAGAGTTTATTCTTTAGGAGTTAAGAAAGAATATGTCAGAGATACTCCAGCGCATACGGCTTTAAACCTGAATCAGAAAACCAACTGCTGAGATGGTTTCTTCAATAGTAACTATTGGAAATCACATCTCAGAGATAAAATGTATACAGAGAATAAGGTCATCAAGAGGAAGAACATACCTTGATTCCTCTGTGACAAGGTGGCTCCAATATCTTCGGTCATCTATACCTGTGATCGCCATAGCTTTTGAGGAGATGGACATACAAAGACCTCCCTTGTTCTTCTCGATCCAGAATTCCTGCAAATCACAGCATGGTTGCCTTGTAAGCAGAAGAATTTTCGAATACGTAAGCAGAAGAATTCATTTCAAGCAAGAAGGGTCCATGAACTGAACTACAGCCAAATCAATCAAACATGAACAAAAAAGGAAATAGAAATCCTCTCCAGTTTCCAGTATTAAACACTATATCAGCTCAATTAATCATCTACGTATATGACATAATAATAACCAGCTGCTATAAAAGATTATAGTTAACTGAGCTACCTTTGTACCGGCATCAAATGGAGTAGGTCGGCACAGGCGCGCGTAAATCCCCTTCTTAGTTGATATAGGGGAGCAGGGCTTGACATTGCCGTCTCCGTCGCCATCGCCCTCATCATCAGCGGCAGCTGCGAGGGCCGCAAGGTACCGGTAGTTAGCGGGCAGCTTGCCAGCCCAGACGCAGTCCGCGGATGCGGCGCCCCGGAAGGCGCGGTTGAGGCAGGCTACTTGGCAGATCTCCGGCGGGTCAAGGTTGAGCAGCACCGCCGCCACGCAGCTCTCCGGCATGTCGCCGAGAGACGTCTCACCCCAATCGGCATCCGCCCCAAGGATGCTCGATCCCGTCCCCATCTAAGACCAAATTGCGCGGACTATGGCAGCCTTCCTAGCAGACGTAGCACCCAGCGCCTCAGATTTGCCGAGCGAAGTAGGATTGGAGCCAAGAAACCGCCAATTGGCCTTCTATCCGGGTGAGCAGAAATCAAGAATCACACATGCGGAGCTCAATTATCGCCGAATACAAGCCTTTGCGCGGCCGATTCGATCAAAGGGTCGCACCTTCCGACCCCCGCTGGCCTCAAATCGACCAGAAAATGCTCCGAATTCCCAACTTTCGCGAGAATGGAACCCAAATTGATGGGAAAACTTGGGCTTGAATCGAGAGGCGAATCGAACCCCGCGACAAAAGATTTCCTCGAATGGAAGGGGAGAAGCGCTGGGAGGAAACGGGGGGATTTTTGGGAGGCCTTTTAAAGAAGAGAATCGGTCCACCGCCCCCCTGTCCCGGTATTGATACACGGCCATACGGTAGGTCGCTTACCTACTGACCGTATAACAAACATTGCCGTTTGGGTCCAATTGTTTAGATATTATCTTCGGCCACAAAAGATTAGCACAATGGCATAGGACGGGACGACAGTGGATAATGTAGGATAGTGGCACATTTATGTGCAAGTAGTTTGAGCGGATTTTGGTTCGATTGGATCGGGAATGGATTAAGTTCGAATTTAGTACTTCTTCCCAAGGGTTCTTGAAGGCACGCTTAAACGAGAGATGCTGCTATTAAACCGATAAATCCTATTCTATTAAAAAACTTATTTTTTTAGATATTCATCATTGTAAAAATACAAAAATGATTTTTATGTAATTACGTTTTAGCACAGTGTGAAATTAAATGATTAATGCAATTGCTAGCTAAAACAAAGAACTATTTTTATACTGTATTTGATATTATTAGGGTTGTTGGACGTGGGGAGAACAAATCGCTCATTATATTTTGTGGATTGCGACCTTAAGTCACTCACTTAAGAGAAGGATTACTCCCTCTGGATGGGAGTATAAGTCGGGCACGAGTTTTTAGTTTCTCGATTTGACTATTGAAACATGTGTTGTATACCATAAAAATTATTATATTTCTAGATTCATTGTCGAATGAACTTTTCAAACATATAATTTTTGTGGCATATATACATATTGCTAGTTAAATCGAGAGCCTAAATTCCCGTGCCTGACTTTCTGGAGGGAGTATTTGATACCCTACAAACACTTGTCTAGTTTGCACCAGCTGACGACCCTACACGTCTACATGGCATCCTACACACACGCGCGCGCACGCGCACACACACACGCACGCAATGCACTGATCAACACTCGATGATGCGTACACGTCCACATGTCATCCTACACGTGGACACATAGATGGCGAGCATTGGCCAATGCAAAGTGGCAACGCTCGCGATGGCAAGGTCAAGCCCTCCATGCAGCGCATCGACGGTGATGGCGCATGCGCCGCCACACCGCCACCACCATCAATTGCACGAGAAGGGCCCACCTATGATGGATTGATGACCTGCATGAGACCCCCCCCCCCATGCGTTGTGATTGTCGGATGTTCCATCACCAGTGCCTCATGCGCCGTATTGTAGCTAAGGGCGTGAAGGGGCTACCCATGGCTTCACTTCGGCATCATGTGTCACTAGATGTATGGAGTTGAATAATGGAGAGAAACGTAGAGCTATTGTCCTTTAGATACTAAATAGCTATTACTCGAAGAATAGGACCCTCAACGGTGATGGTGGCCAACACTAAAATGTCCAAAGAAACTCCTATAGTTTAACTGACACATGCGCAACAAAGAGCGCCCCGTTCGTGGGAAGACAAGGTGTAGGGTCAGGTATCAACTGGAGAGGAGATGAGTGATACGCCAATTCTATGTAAACACAAGTTCTTCGAAGAAAAACAACACTACAAAACACAATGCAAAGCTAAAAAGAAGACAAACTAAACAGATAACAAAGCTAGCACGACTGAGAAAAAGACAGGAGCAAGCTAGATAGAAGAATAACTAGGTAGCGGTAAATGAACTGAAGTCTAACAAATAGACATACAACTTAATAAAGTACTACGAGGAAAATACAAAGCCAAACATGAGTATAACAGTGGAATAAGATAATTCTCATCAATGTCTTCACAACAATCATAGAGAAGGCAGTCAGGGGAAATGCTTAGCAATAGAGGAACTACAGAATGTAATACAGAGCGAAGAAATAGAAGCCAGTAGCTCGGTGAAGACAATGATTTGTTCACCAAGTTCAAGTTGCTGACACAACTCTATGTCTAGCTGGAGGGGCTTGATATTTAACTCAGAAGACAATGCTCATCTTCTCCCTATTATCCTTGATCTAATATCCCTCGGATCTCGCCCAGTCACTCGTGGTAGATCTTCAAGGTGATCTCCGGGCCTTCACATACTTTTTCTTCGGTGATTCACAATAACTCTTGGATGCTCTTGAACAGACACCTGACCGTCTAGAGGATGTCAGTCCTCAAGAGTAAAATGTTAAGTTCATCTTTGATCAAACTCTTAGCAGTTTTAGTTTACGAGTTTATCCTCACTTAGGCGTTGTTTGGATAGAGGATATATACAGAATACGTACTCTATAAACCAGGAAAACGATTCAACGGAACAAAACCTCGTTTGGCTACTATTACAAATCCACGTATATAGGAAACTTGGAACTATACAACCCAGGATTTCGGGTTTATAGAAAAACGAGTATTATCCGTTTTTTCCACAAACGCGATTGCCATATGCGTGGTCGCAACAGTTTTTTTTCCACCGGCTCTTTCTCAACAACTCTTTTCCGCCGAATCATCGTCCTCACGCTTCACCTCCAGCCCCGACATGGCCGCCGTCAGGGTGGAGGGCGTCCAACACTCTCTTGAGATCTGAACTTTCTTGTATGGATGCTCCTGGACGGCCAGCATCGAGGGGCGGCGTACCTCCGGGATGAGCTCGAGGAGGAGCTCTCCCCGAGCAGAGCCTGTGCTGGGCCGATGAGGGATGCTCCTGGACGGCCAGTGTCGAGGGGCGGCGGACCTACGGGATGAGCTCGAGGAGCAGCTCTCCCCGAGCAGAGCCTGTACGGGGTCGACCAACATCAACCTAGGCGACCAGAGGAAGCCTCCACGCGCGGAGTCGTCGAGGCCGTCCAGAGGAGAGGAGGGCACCGATGTCTAGGGGTTGAGGACGAACGACGAAGGAGGAATCAGATTCTGGAGCCGGAGCTTTGGGAAGTCGCCGTCAATGGCCAAAATTGGGGAAAGTAAGAGAGAGAAGGCAAGGGAAGGAAGTGAATCGGTATCCTCCTATCCAAACAAGGAAATGGACAAGCCAGTTTTGCCCTTTCCAAACCCAAACGTGTTCCTGTGTAAATAGTTATCCAAAAATTCATTAGCAAAACCAATTTTGCTAAAATTCGGCTACAAACTCGTTTACCATATATCGACCCTTATCCAAACAACCACTTAGGGTTCTTTCTATCTCTTCAGAAGAATGGTTGCTCAGACAAACTCTTGTCAATTCTCTCACGAAGCAGTCAACCATCAAAGGTTGAAGTGGGGTGGTTATTTATAGCCAGTGGAGCAAGCCCAGGGGCTGATATGACCTTTGGAGGCACAATCACAACATCAACACGACACATGACAAACGGTTAGATTTCAAACAACTCTCTCACGTGGACTATCTTGTCGTGCAAGACATCCAACTCCACAACAAAGACATTTAACCTCAGTGTCCAGAAGACACACTTCAACACTGAAGCTAAAGATCACACGTCAAAGGAGATTTCAAAGTATTCACTCTTCACTCGAAGAATTAGGTTTGGATTGAGCATGCACACAAAGACTTCAATCTAACTTTCACTTTGACCCCCCTCAATAGTACGGTTTACCCTATTTAACTTAGTAGGAGAAAATAAAACTAGTAAACAGAAGTCTACACCCAACTTCATATTCCTCGCAAGGGACACCATAGTCATCAATTGTTCCACACATTTTTAGAGGTCATACTCTTCGGTTAAACCAAATTCTCAAGGGCCATCGCTTGTGTATACTCACAAACACATTAGGCCCTTAATTGTTTTGTCACTCAATCATCCAAAACCCTTAGGGGGGACCAGATGCACTTAGAATCTCCCCCATTTTGGATGATTCGATGACAACCGCAGTTAAAGCTTCATAGGATTGAATAACATGAAAGTAAAATGAGGATTTTTTTAATTCCACGATATAGAAGACAAAGCTCCAGACGGTGTCCCAGCTAAGGGGTTTCTCACCACATCACCTCCTGGTCCGGTGGGCCGGGCCGAGGACCCCCTTTGTCGATTCTGTCCTAGGCCACATTAGGCGGCCCATGATGGATAAATGAAAGGTTCCAGAAGACTTGACATACAAGAAAATAAGCTGGATTCGTTGCGGATTCTACCTCCCCATACATAGCCGACTAGTATCCATGTACCTTAGGGTCCCCGATATGCTGTATAAACCGGGGTACAGGCTCGTAGATGGACAACTTATAATCTCTCGGCACTTTGTACTCTTGATACATCCCCAACGCAATAAAAGAAGAGTAGAATGTAGGATATTATCTCCTCTGCAGAGCCCAAACCTGGGTAAATCCCGTGTCCTTGTTACCATCACACCAAGTAGCCTAGCTTAGGATACCCTGCCGAGGGATCTACCGAATTTAGGTCCAACAGTGGTGGCCCATACAGGTCCTGCTAGGTGAACGTCGTGGTTCGATGAGAGTTTGTATCAGCGCTCTGATCAGCTCCGGCATGACCTTTGTGCCGGGGCAGATGCTCGTGTTTGGCATCGCCACCTTCGTTGCCGACTTGACTGGCCATCTCAGCTAGATCGAAACTTTTGCTTCAGGCGGGATAGTAAGATTCGGCAACATAGAGCACACCGCGGACTGCCGCGGAGTGTTGCTCTTCACAGGTTTGGTGTCTCACCAAATCCAGGAGCAGCATGAGACGCTTTCCCCATGCACAATGTTAGATTAGGACCAGGGGAGCGTGAGAAGCCTTCGACGGGTTCGATGTCAAATTGAATCCCGAAACCACTCTCCTCAGACATGATGTCAGATCAGGCCTTGAAGGAGCATGAGAAACACTTGCCGGAGGTGATGTCAGATCGAATCTGGAGCCGCTTCCCCAGTACCCAGTGTCAGATCGGGTCCAGGAGAAGCGTGAGGAAATTCTTCTGGACTTGATATTAGATCGGATCCATGAACTTGTTAAGTCGGCTCTCCCGATCTCGGTGTCAGATGGATCTTGGAGATGTCGGAAGGAGTCAATTTTTTCGACCCACCCACCACCCATCTCGTCGCCAACGTCGAAAATCTCACTGACACCCTCGAGGATGACCTCGAGGATGACCTCGAGGAAGCTGAAGACGAGGAAGAGGAGATCGGCAAGTCCGCGGGCAGCCGACCACCAGCCACGCACAAGTGGAAGGAGATCTCGACCTACGACATGTACATGGTGGACATGCCAAATGCCAATAACAATGATGGTGGTGGCGACAACAGAAGCGGCGATGATGACAGCGATGGCACCAACAACGCCAGTAACAATGATGGTGGCGACGACAACGAAAGCGAGGATGATGACTGACGGGGTCCCAGACCCGAGGTGCCTAACATACAGGAACTCGGCCTCCTCCTTGACCAGGGCCCACCAGGCCCAAGGAGCATCAAGGAACCCTAAGAAGGAGAGGGCGGGGAACATGTACCCCAAGGTAGAAGGTGACGGCCAGATCAATCTGATATCCTCTCCGTGTAAACCCTAGACCTCTCCTGTCTATATAAAGGAAGGTCTAGGGTCCCCATTAGGGATTCAATCTGGAACTCAACTCTCGTTAGACATCTCAAACACCATTGTAATCCTCTGCATGAGGTATCCCCTCACCATGAATACCAAGACAAAGCAGGACGTAGGGTATTACTCTTTGGAGGCCCAAACCTGGGTAAGCTGTGTGTGCGGACTCTGTTCCGATACTTCCGGTCTCGTCATGAACCCTACCGAGGGATCTGACGGGAATTCGCTCCGTTAGTTGGCGCACCAGGCACGGGCGACGTTGACCGGAGAACGAACCCGGCTCAAAGAGTCATTAAAGGCGGGCGATCTCTCGCCAGGCCACAACCTCACGTTCGGCTCTTTCGAGCTGATCGCTGACGGATCAGGGCAATTCCTTGACGTCTTGCCTTCACGCTACATCAGACGCGTGTATGACAGGCAAGGGAAGGCCCAGGAAATCTACAATCGACCCGATCACCCCGCATGGAGGTGCATCATACGACCTCCTGCGAGACCTCCGTGAACATGATATTCACGACGGCGGACACACGCCAAAACCAGAAGCTCGCTAGACGTGCGATCTACGCAGTAGAGGATGCGACCAGCGAACGGCTGGCATGGTCCCAAGAGACAATCACCTTCGACACCGGGGATCACCCCAAAGACGTCGTACAGCCAGGCAAGCACGCCCTGGTACTAGATCCCATCGTGGGGGGCTGCCACCTTTCACGTGTCCTGATGGATGGAAGCGGCGGCCTCAATATCATCTTCACTGACACCCTGGAAAAGATGAAGATCTTCCTATCAGGACTAGGAGGTCGGACGTGGGCTTCCACGGGGTGGTGCCAGGCCGCCCGGTACGTCCTTTAGGCCGGATCAAACTCGAGGTCATCTTCGAAGACGAGTCGAACTACCGGAGCGAAACCATTCAGTTCGAGGTCGCCCCCTTCCAGAGCGGCTACCATGCGATCTTGGGCAGGCCCATGTATGTAAGGTTCATGGCGGTCCCATCCTATGCCTACCTACAGCTGAAGATGCCCGTCCCAAATGGCACGATCACCGTCCGGGGAAGCACGAAGAAAGCCTACAAGGCCGAAGTGGCAAACGTGGAGCTTGCCGAGGCCGCGTTGGCCTCCGCCGAGCTCGCCATGATAAGAAAGTGGGTAGGGCCTTCTGAGGCCGAGATCCCCCAGAAGCCACGGCCTGGTCCCGTCTTTCAGCCAGCAAAGCAAACCAAGAAATTCCAGGTCCACCCCGAAGACCCCGACAAAATGGTGACCATTGGGGAGACCTCTCGGAGGACCAGGAGGCAGAGCTCCTTGCCTTCCTCCGGGCCAACTGGAACATATTCGCATGGAAGCCCGCCGACATGCCGGGGGTGCCGGCAGAGAAAGCCGAGCACTGCCTAAACGTCCGCAAGGACGCGAGGCTGGTAAAGCAGGCCCTGCGGCACTTCGCTACAGAAAAATGAATGGCAATAGGAGAGGAGATAGCACGCCTGCTCGCGGCCAAGTTCATCGGGGAGGTCGCGCACCCAGAATGGCTGGCAAACCCCGTGATGGTACTGAAGAAGAACAACACGTGGCGCATGTGCGTGGACTACACCGACCTCAACAAGGCGTGCCCCAAGGACCCATTCCCGCTGCTAAGAATCGATTAGATAATCGACTCAATGGCAGGATGCGGATTCTTGTGCTTCCTGGACGCATATTCAGGATACCACCAATATACGGATATACGGATGAAAGAATTTGACCAGGAGACGACCTCCTTCATCACGCCGTATGGGCCCTTCTGCTATGTCCCGATGCCATTCGGCCTCAAGAACGTGGGGGCTACGTACCAGCAAACAATGCAGAAATGTTTCAATAAACAGACCGGAGTGAATGCAGAGGTCTACATTGATGACATTGTGGTAAAATCCAAGCAAGGCTCAAGCCTCCTCACCGACCTCCAGCAGATCTTCGACAACCTCCGCAGCTTCAGTATGAAGCTAATTAAACCCCAACAAATGCGTCTTCGGGGTCCCCGCAGGACATCTCCTGGGGTTCATTGTATCTCAACGGGGGATAGAGGCAAACCCAGAGAAGATAAAAGCCATAGTGGACCTCGAGCCCCCCCCCCCCCCGAAATAGTGCGCGACACATAGAAGCTCGCGGGCTGTGTGGCGGCCCTGAGCAGATTCATCTCAAGGCTAGGAGAGAAAGCCCTGCCACTATACCGGCTCCTCAAAAAGGGCGGCAAATTCTACTGGAGCGACGAAGCCAAGCAAGCATTCGTCGACCTCAAGACATTGTTACAGTCATACTCGCTCCTGGTCTCCCCATCCCAATTAGAACCCATGTTGCTCTACATTGCAGCAACGACCCAAGTAGTCAGCGTGGTCATCGCTGTCGAAAGAGAGGAGGCCGGAAAGATACACCGCGTATAGCACTGATAACCCACAAGTATAGGGGATCAATTGTAGCTTTTTCGATAAATAAGAGTGTCGAACCCAACGAGGAGCTATAGGTAGAATTAATATTCCCTTCAAGTTCTATCGACCACCGATACAACTCTACGCACACTTAACGTTCGCTTTACCTAGAACAAGAATAAAACTACTTTGTAGGTGTAAGGATAAATTTGCAAGGATAAAACTAGAAGTACTTAGCGAGAATAAAACTACGAGTAAATTGCAAGATAATAAAAGTTAATTGTTTAGTAGAAAGCTTTTGTAACACAAGAGAAGGATTTGTCCCTAGGCAATCGATAACTAGACCGGTAATCATTATTGCAATTTTATATGAGGAAGAGGCATGAGCTAACATACTTTCCGTACTTGGATCATATGCACTTATGATTGGAAATCTAGCAACAATCCTCAACTACTAAAGATCATTAAGGTAAAACCCAACCATAGCATTAAGTAACAAGTCCTCTTTACTCCCATACGCAACAACCCCCTTACTCGGGTTTGTGTTTTAGTCACTCACGCAACCCACTATAAGAAAATCATGAACGTATTGCAAAACCCTACAGCGGTAATCCCACACGCTTGCGCGACACGGAGGGCACCATAGGACAACACCAAAATAAAACATACAACTCAAACCAATCACGATAATCAATCAACCCATAGGACAAAACGAATCTACTCAAACATCATAGGATTGCCACATATCATTGGATAATAATATATAGCGTTAAGCACCATGTTTAAGTAGAGATTACAGCGGGAAGAAGAGATGTTACACCGCTGCATAGAGGGGGAGAGAGTTGGTGTTGACGGCGGCGAAGTTGTTGGTGTAGATCGCCGTCACGATGGTTCCCCCGGCGGCGCTACGGCGCCACCGGGAGAGAGGGGGGGAGAGCCCCCCTCCTTCTTCTTCTTCCTTGGCCTCCCCCCTAGATGGGAGGAGAGTTCCCCCTCTGGTCCATGGCCGCCATGGCTCCCGGAGGGGAGGAGCCCCTCCGAGATTGGATCTCTCTCTCTGTTTCTCTTCTGTTTCGCGTTTCGTTTTCTGGCCCTTCACCGTTTCTTATATTCCCGGAGATCCGTAACTCCGATTGGGCTGAAATTTTGAGGGGATTTTTATCCGGAAATTATCTTTCTTGTGGCGAAAGAAGGGCCCCAACCGACGTTCGAGGGAGTTACAAGGCAACACGGTGCGACACCCCTGGGCCGTGCCCTGTTGCCTTGTGGCCACCTCGGGCACCGTCTTGCGTTGATTCTTCTTCCTAAAAATCACATATATTCCAAAATAATTCTCCATAAATTTTTATCTCGTTTGGACTTCGTTTGATATGGATTTCCTACGAAACAAAAAACATGCAAGAAACAGGAACTGGCACTGGGCACTGGATCAATATGTTAGTCCAAGAAAATCATATAAATTGATGCCAAAAGTATGTAAAAGTTGTTAAATATTGGCATGAAACAATCAAAAATTATAGATACGACGAAGACGTATCAAGCACCCGGTGTACTACGTCAGCGAGGTACTTACGCTTTGCAAGACAAGATACCCACACTATCAAAAGATCACATATGGAGTGTTCATGGCGCAAGAAAGCTGAGGCATTACTTCCAAGCCAACCCAATAACGGTGGTCAGCCATGCATCGCTATCAGACATCATCAACAACAAAGACGCCACAGGTTGCGTAGCGAAATGGGTAATTGAACTCTCACCGTTCGAGCTCTCTTACAAGCCACGTACGACAGTAAAATCTCAGGCCAGCGCCGACTTCCTCGTGGAGTGGGCAGAGGCCCAGCAGGTCCCCAAAAACATCGACCTTGAGTACTGGACAATGTACTTTAACGGGTCGATGACCGTACAAGGAATGGGGGCAGGAGTAGTCCTCGTCTCCCCAAGAGGCAAAAAGATGAATTACGTCCGTCAGCTACACTTTCGGGACTCCAACAACGTAGCAGAATATGAAGTCCTCCTGTACGGGCTCCGGATCGCGGCCTCCATGGGCATCCGACGTCTCATCTATCGCGGTGACTCCGACCTCGTGGTCTAACAGGTCATGAAGACGTTTGACACCAAGGACCCCAAGATGGCGGCATACTGCGCAGCCGTCCGAGCACTTGAAGGGAAATTTGATGGACTTGAGCTACATCACGTCAAAAGAGGCGACACCATCGCAGCAGATAACCTCGCGTAGGTCGGGTCGTCCAGAGAACCCGTACCAGACGAGACCTTCCTGGAGATACTACACCAGCCATCCATCAAGATAAAAGACCTCGGCGCGGCAGCGGCAAACCCTGACAATGCAGAAAACACAGGACCGACATTCACCCCACCACCCTTAGCTGCATCAGAGGAGGCCGTGATGGCGGTTCACACCCAAGACTAGATACAACCACTACATGCCTACATGACCAAAGGCGAGCTCCCTCAAGATAAAACAGAGGCGCAACGCATTGTCTGCCGCTCCAAGGCCTACACGATCATGAACGGCGAGCTATACAAACGCAGCCAGGTGGGCGTTTTCCAGCGATGTGTATCAGAAGAAGAAGGGAAAAAGCTCCTGGAAGAAATACACGCGGGGGCTTGTGGCCATCACGCAGCCCCCCAGAACAATTGCAGCAAAGGCCTTTCGGCATGGTTTCTTTTGGCCTTGCGTGGTGCCGAGGAGATCGTCCGCAACTGCGAGGGCTGCCAACGGTTTGCCAACAAAACACACATGCTGGCCTCATCCCTAAAGACGATACCACTCACATGGCCATTTGTGGTATGGGGGCTGGACATGGTAGGCAAGCTCACGCCCTTGCCAGGAGGCCACAAATTCTTGTTGGTGGCCATCGACAAATTCACCAAGTGGATCGAGGCTAAACGAGTAACAAACGCTGAGGCCGACACATCGGTCAAGTTCGTTTTCGGCCTCATACACCGCTTTGGCGTCCCGCATAGCATCATTACTGATAATGGGTCCAACTTCACCGCCTCGGTGTTTAAAGATTTCTGCCAACAACGGCGCATCCACATAGACTACGCGTTTGTGGCACACCCTCAGTCCAACGGACAGGTTGAACAAGCTAACGACTTGATCATGCAAGGCCTCAAGCTGCGGCTCATCACACCACTCGTTCGGGCAAAGGGCAACTGGGTGGAAGAGCTCCCCTACGTCCTCTAGAGTCTGCGCACGACCCCGAACAAGTCCATTGGCTATACGCCTTTCTTTATGGTCTACGGAGCGGAGGCAGTGCTCCCATCAGACATCGAATACGATTCGCCCTGAGTCCGGGCGTATGATGAGGAGGTCGCCGAAGAAAACAAGAAGGACGACGTCACTGCTAAAGAAGAAGCGCACTTCCTCGCCATCGAACGCACCAGCATATACCAACAAAAGCTGCGGCAGTATCAAGGCTGGCGCGTACGAGCACGCGAGTTCAACGTCGGCGACCTCGTCTTATGCCTCAAGCAGAAGCCAAGGAAGAACAAGATGTCTTTCCCATGGGAAGGCCCCTTCGTCGTCCACAAGGTCCTCAACAACGGGGCCTACTACCTCCGCAACAAGAAAACATGTTGGATTACGTCATGACCCTGGAATGCCGAGCATCTCCGCCTATTTTATTCATAGACCTCAAAGTATAATGTACAGTGCCCAGTGTCATGATCTCCATCGTCCCGGGTTGACACCTTGATCTCCATCGTAGCGTCGTGACACCTTGATCTCCATCGTAGCGTCGTGACACCTTGATCTCCATCATAGCGTCGTGGTCGTCTCGCCAATTATTGCTATTACTACTACTACTGCTAACTCATAGCGGTAAAGTAAAGCAATTACATAGTGTTGGCATTGCATACAATAAAGAGACAACCATAAGGCTCCTGCCGATTGCCTGATAACTTTACAAAACATGATCATCTCATACAACAACTTATATCACATCATGTCTTGACCATATCACATCACCAGCATACCTTGCAAAAACAAGTTAGACGTCCTCTACTTTGTTGTTGCAAGTTTTACGTGGCTGCTACAGGTTTGCAAGAACCGTTCTTACCTACGCAAAACCACAACGTGGTGTAGTGATTGCTTTTTGATCTTCTAAAAGAACCCTCTTCATTGAAACCGATTCAACTAAAGTGAGAGAGACAGACACCCGCCAGTCACCTTTATGCAACGAGTGCACGTAGCGGTGAAACCAGTCTCGCGTAAGCGTACGCGTAATGTCGGTTCGGGCTGCTTCATCTCACAATACCGCCGAATCAAGTATCAACTAGTAACGGCAAGCAATATGTATACACCCACGCCCACAACTCACTTGTGTTCTACTCGTGCAAATCACATCTACGCATAGACCTGGCTCGGATGCCACTGTTGGGGAACGGAGAATGAATTTCAAAAAACTTCCTACGCTCACGCAAGATCTATCCATGGAGATGCATCGCTACGAGAGGGGAGAGTGTGTCTACGTACCCTCGTAGACCGTTAGCGGAAGCGTCTCACAACGCGGTTGATGTAGTCGAACAATCCTTCGAGCTCCACCGATCGAGTACCGAACGTACGGCACCTCCGAGTTCTACACACGTGCAGCTCGGTGACGTTCCTCGCCTTCTTGATCCAGCAAGACGTCGAGGTAGTAGATGAGTTCCGTCAGCACGACGGCGTGGCGACGGTGACGGTGAAGTGATTCCGGCAGGGCTTCGCCTAAGCTCTCCGAAAATATGACCGAGGTGAAAAACGGAGATCGGGGCACCGCACACGGCTATGGGACAATTGTGTGTCTCCAAGGGGTGCCCCTCCTCCGTATATAAAGGAGGGAGGGAGGAGGCCGGCCCCCTAGGGGTGCGCCAAGTGTGGGGAGTCCTACTAGGACTCCTTAGTCCTAGTAGGATTCCACCTCCCATACGGAGTAGGAAAGGGGGAAGGGAGAGGGAAAGGAAAGAGGGGGCTGCGCCCCCTCCCCTAGTCCAATTCGGTTTGGGCAAGGGGGGGCGCGCGCCTCCTCACGTGGCCTGCCTCTTCTTTTCCCGTATGGCCCAATAAGGCCCATTACTTCTCCCGGTGAATTCCCGTAACTCCCCGGTACTCCGAAAAATAACCGAATCACTCGGAACCTTTCCGACATCCAAATATAGCCTTCCAATATATGAATCTTTACCTCTCGACCATTTCGAGACTCCTCGTCATGTCCGTGATCTCATCCGGGACTCCGAACAAACTTCGGCCACCAATCACATAACTCATATAATACTAAATCGTCATCGAACCTTAAGTGTGCGGACCCTACGGGTTCGGGAATGATGTAGACATGACCGAGACGACTCTCCGGTCAATAACCAACAGCGGAACCTGGATGCTCATATTGGTTCCTACCTATTCCACGAAGATCTTTATCGGTGAACCTCATATGTCAACATACGTTGTTCCCTTTGTCTGGCGGTATGTTACTTGCCCGAGATTCGATCGTCGGTATCCAATACCTAGTTCAATCTCGTTACCGGCAAGTCTCTTTACTCATTCCGTAATACATCATCTTGCAACTAACTCTTTAGTCACGGTGCTTGCAAGGCTTCTGTGATGCTGTATTACCGAGAGGGCCCAGAGATACCTCTCCGATAGTCGGAGTGACAAATCCCAATCTCGATCCATGCCAACTCAACAAATACTTTCGGAGATACCTGCAGTGCACCTTTATAATCACCCAGTAACGTTGTGACGTTTGATACACCCAAAGTATTCCTACGGTATCCGGGAGTTGCATGATCTCATGGTCAGAGGAACGTGTATTTGACATAGTGAAAGCAATAGCAATAAACTGAACGATCATTTGCTATGCTAACGGTTGGGTCATGTCCATCACATCATTCTCCTAATGATGTGATCCCGTTATCAAATGACAACTCATGTCCATGGTTAGGAAACCTTGACCATCTTTTGATCAACGAGCTAGTCTAGTAGAGGCATACTAGGGACATAGTATTTGTCTATTATCCACACATGTATTTAGTTTCCGGTCAATACAATTCTAGCATGAATAATAAACTATTATCATGAACGGGGAAATATGATAATAACTAATTTATTATTGCCTCTAGGGCATATTTCCAACGGTCTCCCACTTGCACTAGAGTCAATAATCTAGATTACATCTCCATGTAATTAACACTTAATCAGTTCTAAAGCTGATCATGTTTTGCTTGTGAGAGAGGTTTTAGTCAACGGGTCTGCAATATTCAGATCCGTGTGTTCTTGGCAAATCTCTATGTTATATGTAGATGCTGCTACCACACTCTGTTTGGAGCTACTCCAAAAGATTTCCCCACTATACTTATCCGGTCTGAGACTCATAGTCTTTCGGATCAGTGTTTAAAGCTTGCATCGACGTAACCCCTTACGACGAACTCTTTATCATCTCTATTCCTGAGAAATTCTTCCTTAGTCATCTTAAGGATAATTTGACCGCTGTCCAGTGATCTACTCCTGGATCACTTTGGTACCTCCCCACCAAGCTTATAGCGAGGCACACATCAGGTCTGGTACACAGCATGGCATACATAATAGAGCCTATGGCTGAAGCATAGGGGATGACACTCATCTTCTCTTTATCTTCTGCCGTGGTCGGGCATTGAGTCTTACTCAATCTCATACCTTGCAATACAGGCAAGAACCCTTTCTTTGACTGATCCATTTTGAACTTCTTCAAAATCTTGTCAAGGTATGTGCTTTGTGAAAGTCCAATGAGGCGTCTTGATCTATCCCTATAGATCTTGATGCCTAATATGTAAGCAGCTTCTCCGAGATCCTTCATCGAAAAACTTTTGTTCAAATAACCCTTTATGCTTTCCAGAAATTCTATGTCATTTCCCATCAACAATATGTCATCTACATATAATATGAGAAATGCCACAGAGCTCCCACTCACTTTCTTGTAAATAGAAGCTTCTCCATAAGTTTGTATAAACCCAAACGCTTTGATCACTTCATCAAAGCGAGTATTCCAGCTCCGAGATGCTTGCACCAGTCCATAGATGGATCGCTGGAGCTTGCATACTTTGTTAGCGCCTTTAGGATCGACAAAACCTTCTGGCTGCATCATATACAATTCTTCCTTAAGGAATCCATTTAAGGAATGCCGTTTTGACGTCCATTTGCCAGATTTCATAATCATAAAACGCGGCAATTGCTAACATAATTCTGACAGACTTTAGCATCGCTACGGGTGAGAAAGTCTCATCATAGTCAACTCCTTGAACTTGTCGATAACCTTTAGCAACAAGTCGAGATTTATAGACGGTGATATTACCATCAGCGTCCGTCTTCTTCTTAAAGATCCATTTATTTTCAATAGCTCGCCATTCATCGGGCAAGTCTACCAAAGTCCACACTTTGTTCTCATACATGGATCCTATCTCGGATTTCATGGCCTCAAGCCATTTCTCGGAATCCGGGCTCGCCATAGCTTCTTCATAATTCGAAGGTTCACCGTTGTCTAACAACATAACCTCCAAGACTGGATTTCCGTACCACTCTGGTGCGGAACGTGTCCTGGTTGACCTTAGAGGTTCAGTAGCAACTTGCTCCGAAGTTTCATGATCATCATCATTATCTTCTTCTCTGGTCTGTGTTGGTGTCACAGAAATTTCTTTCTGTGGCGTACTACTATCCAGAGGAGGTACAATTACCTCATCAAGTTCTACTTTCCTCCCACTCACTTCTTTCGAGAGAAACTCCTTCTCTAGAAAGGATCCATTCTTAGCAACGAAAACTTTGCCTTCGGATCTATGGTAGAAGGTGTACCCAACAGTTTCTTTTGGGTATCCTATGAAGACGCACTTATCCGCTTTGGGTTCAAGCTTATCAGGCTGAAGCCTTTTGACATAAGCATCGCAGCCCCAAACTTTCAGAAACGACAGCTTAGGTTTCATTCCAAACCACAGTTCATACGATGTCGTCTCAACGGATTTAGACGGTGCCCTATTTAAAGTGAATGCAGCTGTCTCTAATGCATAACCCCAAAACGATAGTGGCAAATCGGTAAGAGACATCATAGAACGTACCATATCCAATAGAGTACGATTACGACGTTCGGACACACCATTACGCTGTGGTGTTCCAGGTGGCGTTAACTGTGAAACAATTCCACATTGTCTTAAGTGAGTGCCAAACTCGTAACTCAAATATTCTCCTCCACGATCAGATCATAAGAACTTTATTTTCTTGTTACGATGGTTCTCTACTTCACTCTGAAATTCTTTGAACTTTTCAAATGTTTCAGATTTATGCTTCATCAAGTAGACATAGCCATATCTACTCAAATCATCTGTGAACGTGAGAACATAATGATATCCACCGCGCGCCTCAACACTCATCGGACTGCATACATCGGTATGTATTATTTCCAATAAGTTGGTTGCTCGCTCCATTGTTCCGAAGAACGGAGTTTTAGTCATCTTGCCAATAAGGCACGGTTCACATGTCTCAAATGATTCATAATCAAGAGATTCCAAAAACCCATCTGCATGGAGTTTCTTCATGTGTTTAACACTGATATGACCTAAGCGGCAGTGCCACAAATATGTGGTACTATCATTATCTTTTGGCATTCGTGTTATGAACATATGTATTACTACGATCAAGATTCAATAAACCTTTCATTTTAAGTGCATGATCATCAATGATATTATCCAAATAGAATAACAATTATTCTCTGAAATTGAATAACCGTCTTGCAATAAACACTATCAGATATAATGTTCATGCTTAACGCAAGCACCAAATAACAATTATTTAGGTTCATCACTAATCCTGAAGGTAGAGAGAGCGTGGCGATGGTGATCACATCAACCTTGGAGACACTTCCAATGCACATCGTCACCTCGTTCTTTAGCTAGCCCTCGTTTATTCCGAAGCTCCATGTTTCAAGTTGCAAGCAACTGAACAAGTATCAAATACCCAGGTGCTCCTACGAGTACTAGTAAGGTACACATCAATAACATGTATATCAAATATCTTTGTTGACATTGCCAGTCTTATTATCTGCCAGTTACTTTGGGGAAGTTCCGCTCCTTGTGACATTTCCCTTTGCAATGGGAGCACTAAGTCTCGGGTTTGGTTCAGCCTTGGGTTTCTTCGCGTGAGCGGCAACTGTTTTACCGTTCTTCTTGAAGTTCCCTTTTCTTTCCCTTGCCCTTCTTGAAACTAGTGGTCTTATTAACCATCAACACTTGATGCTCCCTTTTTTGATTTCTACATCCGCAGATTGTAGCATCGCGAATAGCTTAAGGATCTTCTATCCCTTGCATGTTTATAGTTCATCACGAAGATCCAATAGCTTAGTGATAGTGACTGGAGAACTCTATCAATCACCACTTTATTCAGAAGTCTAACTCCCACTTGATTCAAGTGTTTGAAGTACTCAGACATTCTGAGTACATGCTCACTAACGGAGCTGTTCTCCTCCATCTTGTAGCTATAGAACTTGTCGAAGGTGTCATACCTCTCGACCCGGGTGTGAGCTTGAAAAACAAATTTTCAGCTCTTGGAACATCTCATATGCTCCGTGTTGCTCAAAACATATTTGGAGCTCCGGTTCTAAGCCGTAAAGTATGGCGCACTGAACTATCGAGTAGTCATCTTTTCTTGTCTGCCAGACGTTCATAACGTCCTCAGACGAAGCCGTAGGGGTATTTCACTGAGCGGTGCATTAAGGACATAAGCCTTCTGTGCAGCAGTGAGGACAATCCTCAGATCACGGACCTAGTCCGCATAGTTGCTTCCATCAACTTTCAACTTCGTTTTCTCTAGGAACATAATAAAAACAGGGGAACTACAGCGCGGTCTATTGATCTACAACATAAAATTGCAAAGATTATTTAGACTATGTTCATGATAATTGAAGTTCAATTAATCAAATTACTTAAGAACTCCCACTTAGATTAACATCCCTCAAGTTGTCTAAGTGTAACATGATCCACATCAACTAAACCACGTCCGATCATCACGTGAGGTGGATTAGTTATCAATGGTGAACATCTTTCATGTTGATCATATCTACTATATGACTCATGTTCGACCTTTCGGTCTCTTGTGTTCCGAGGCCATGTCTGTACATGCTAGGCTCGTCAAGTTTAACCCAAGTATTCTGCGTGTGTAAAACTGGCTTACACCCGTTGTATGCGAACGAAAGAATCCATCACACCCGATCATCACGTGGTGCTTAGAAGCGTCGAACCTTCGCAATGGTGCATACTAGGGGAGAACACTTATCTTGAAATTTAGTGAAGGGATCATCTTATAATGCTACCATCGTCCTAAGCAAAATAAGATGCATAAAAGGATTAACATCACATGCAATTCAATATATGTGACATGATATGGCCATCATCGTCTTGTGCTTTTTATCTCCATCAGCAAAGCACCGTCATGATCTCCATCGTCACCGGGTTGACACCTTGATCTCCATCGTAGCGTCGTGACACCTTGATCTCCATCGTAGCGTCGTGACACCTTGATCTCCATCATAGCGTCGTGGTCGTCTCGCCAATTATTGCTATTACTACTACTACTGCTAACTTATAGCGGTAAAGTAAAGCAATTACATAGCGTTGGCATTGCATACAATAAAGAGACAACCATAAGGCTCCTGCCGGTTGCCTGATAACTTTACAAAACATGATCATCTCATACAACAAATTATATCACATCATGTCTTGACCATATCACATCACCAGCATACCTTGCAAAAACAAGTTAGACGTCCTCTACTTTGTTGTTGCAAGTTTTACGTGGCTGCTACAGGTTTGCAAGAACCGTTCTTACCTACGCAAAACCACAACGTGGTGTAGTGATTGCTTTTTGATCTTCTAAAAGAACCCTCTTCATTGAAACCGATTCAACTAAAGTGAGAGAGACAGACACCCGCCAGTCACCTTTATGCAACGAGTGCATGTAGCGGTGAAACCTGTCTCGCGTAAGCGTACGCGTAATGTCGGTCCGGGCTGCTTCATCTCACAATACCGCCGAATCAAGTATCAACTAGTAACGGCAAGCAATATGTATACACCCACGCCCACAACTCACTTGTGTTCTACTCGTGCAAATCACATCTACGCATAGACCTGGCTCGGATGCCACTGTTGGGGAACGGAGCATGAATTTCAAAAAAAATTCCTACGCTCACGCAAGATCTATCCATGGAGATTCATCGCTACGAGAGGGGAGAGTGTGTCTACGTACCCTCGTAGACCGTTAGCGGAAGCGTCTCACAACGCGGTTGATGTAGTCGAACAGTCCTTCGAGCTCCACCGATCGAGTACCGAACGTACGGCACCTCCGAGTTCTACACACGTGTAGCTCGGTGACGTTCCTCGCCTTCTTGATCCAGCAAGACGTCGAGGTAGTAGATGAGTTCCGTCAGCACGACGGCGTGGCGACGGTGACGGTGAAGTGATTCCGGCAGGGCTTCGCCTAAGCTCTCCGAAAATATGACCGAGGTGGAAAACGGAGATCGGGGCACCGCACACGGCTATGGGACAATTGTGTGTCTCCAAGGGGTGCCCCTCCTCCGTATATAAAGGAGGGAAGGAGAAGGCCGGCCCCCTAGGGGTGCGCCAAGTGTGGGGAGTCCTACTAGGACTCCTTAGTCCTAGTAGGATTCCACCTCCATACGGAGTAGGAAAGGGGGAAGGGAGAGGGAAAGGAAAGAGGGGGCTGCGCCCCCTCCCCTAGTCCAATTCGGTTTGGGCAAGGGGGGGGGGGGGGGGGGCGCGCCTCCTCACGTGGCCTGCCTCTCCTTTTCCCGTATGGCCCAATAAGGCCCATTACTTCTCCCGGTGAATTCCCGTAACTCCCCGGTACTCCGAAAAATACCCGAATCACTCGGAACCTTTCCGACATCCGAATATAGCCTTCCAATATATGAATCTTTACCTCTCGACCATTTTGAGACTCCTCGTCATGTCCGTGATCTCATCCGGGACTCCGAACAAACTTCGGCCACCAATCACATAACTCATATAATACTAAATCGTCATCGAACCTTAAGTGTGCGGACCCTACGGGTTCGGGAATGATGTAGACATGACCGAGACGACTCTCCGGTCAATAACCAACAGCGGAACCTGGATGCTCATATTGGTTCCTACATATTCCACGAAGATCTTTATCGGTGAACCTCATATGTCAACATACGTTGTTCCCTTTGTCTGGCGGTATGTTACTTGCCCGAGATTCGATCGTCGGTATCCAATACCTAGTTCAATCTCGTTACCGACAAGTCTCTTTACTCGTTCCGTAATACATCATCTTGCAACTAACTCTTTAGTCATGGTGCTTGCAAGGCTTCTGTGATGCTGTATTACCGAGAGGGCCCAGAGATACCTCTCCGATAGTCGGAGTGACAAATCCCAATCTCGATCCATGCCAACTCAACAAACACTTTCAGAGATACCTGCAATGCACCTTTATAATCACCCAGTAACGTTGTGACGTTTGATACACCCAAAGTATTCCTACGGTATCCGGGAGTTGCATGATCTCATGGTCAGAGAAACGTGTATTTGACATAGTGAAAGCAATAGCAATAAACTGAACGATCATTTGCTATGCTAACGGTTGGGTCATGTCCATCACATCATTCTCCTAATGATGTGATCCCGTTATCAAATGACAACTCATGTCCATGGTCAGGAAACCTTGACCATCTTTTGATCAACGAGCTAGTCTAGTAGAGGCATACTAGGGACATAGTATTTGTCTATTATCCACACATGTATTTAGTTTCCGGTCAATACAATTCTAGCATGAATAATAAACTATTATCATGAACGGGGAAATATGATAATAACTAATTTATTATTGCCTCTAGGGCATATTTCCAACAGGAGGGGCTCTCCATCAACCTTGCTGCCCTTCCGATGATGCGTGAGTAGTTTACCACAGACCTACGGGTCCATAGTTAGTAGCTAGATGGCTTCTTCTCTCTATTTGATCTTCAATACAATGTTCTCCTTGATGTTCTTGGAGTTCTATCCGATGTAATCACTTTTTGTGGTGTGTTTGTTGGGATCCGATGAATTGTGAGTTTATGATCAGATTATCCATGAATATTATTTGAGTTTTCTCTGAACTCTTTTATGCACGATTGTTATAGCTTCATATTTCTCTCCGATCTATTGATTTGGTTTGTCCAACTAGATTGATTTATCTTGCAATGTGAGATGTGCTTTGTAATGGGTTCGATCTTGCGGTGCTCAATCCCAGTGACAGTAGGGGACATGACACGTATTGTATCGTTGCTATTAAGGATAAAAAGATGGGGTTTATTCATGCATGAGTTTACTTTGCCTACATCATGTCATCTTGCTTAAGGCGTTACTCCGTTCTTTATGAACTTAATACTCTAGATGCATGCTGGATAGCGGTCGATGTGTGGAGTAATAGTAGTAGATGCATAATCGTTTCGGTCTACTTGTCTCGGACGTGATACCTATATACATGATCATTGCCTTGGATATCGTCATGATTATTTGCTTTTCTATCAATTGCCCAATAGTAATTTGTCTACCCACCGTATGTTATTTTCAAGAGAGAAGCCTCTAGTGAAAACTATGGCCCCCGGGTCTACCTTTATCATATATTGAAAATCCCAAAAATACTTTGCTGCAATTTTACTTTATTTATTTTATTTTGTATTTTTGTTCGATCTATCTATCTATCTATCACCATACAATTTAATCTTGCAATTAACCACCAAGGGATTGACAACCCCTTGTTCGCGTTGGGTGCAAGGATTTGTTATTTTGTGTGCAGGTGCTGCTAACGAGTTGTTGCGTGATTCTCCTACTAGATTGATAACCTTGGTTTCATAACTAAGGGAAATACTTATCTCTACTATACTGCATCATCCCCTCCTCTTCAGGGAAATCCCAATGCAGCTCACAAGTAGCAGGAAGAATTTCTAGCGCCGTTGCCGGCGAGACATCATCAACATCTATCAAGTACCTACGCATAAACTTTCATCTCCTTGCATTTATTTTATTTGCTTTTGCCTCTCGTTTTCATCTCCCCCACTTCTAAATTTTTTTTACAAAAATATTTTCCGTTTGCCTTTTTCTTGTTTGATTGCTTGCTTTTATTGCCTTCATGTCAAACACACAATAACAGAAGGTAAAACAAAAATTTAAGATAATATGGATCACCTTAAAGTTTTCTACTTGGATCATCGTCGATCCATTTGTGCTCGTGCTGAAACCCCAACTAGCTTAGTTGAGGGAAAATCATTAGATGAGCTTGCTCATTTTGTACGTCACCGTTTGTCTCAAAATGGGAGACTCTTATGGAATCAAATAAATTGTTTGCTATGCTATGCTTGGAATCTATGTGAAATTTATGATTTTACATTTGCTCTAAGAACCCTAAAAAACACCTTCCCTATCTATGTGAGTTTAATGATAATGAAATCTTATCTTCTTATGCCAAGGGTGTTTATAGTTACTATGATATCGAACAAATTGAAGAATTTGTTGCTTTTAAGGGTGCTTATGAAGTTGCTTCTTTGATTGAAAAGTATGATATTACTCTCTACAAATCTGAAAATTTTGACATACTTAAATATTGCTATGAAAACTATGCTCCTAATGCCTATGTTAGTGAATTCATTGGGAGAATGTCTGCTGCTTTGGAAGAGAATAATGATATGCATGAATCCTTAGATAATTGTGATTCCGTTGATTCGATTGAAATATCCCCTCTTGATGAATGTGATGCTTGCTATTCTTATGGCCATGATTCCAATATTAATGATGCTTATAGAGATGAACTTGCTATAGTTCCTTATGTTAAAAATGAAATTATTGCTATAGCACCCATACTTGATAGCTCCTTGAATGAAAAGCATGATTGCAATGATGTTATTATAAATTCTATTAATGTCAATTGTGCTAATGATATGGAAAGCTACAAGCTTGGGGATGAAATTTTTGTTATGTGCACTACTTATTGCAATGATCATGATTGGGGTGATGATGCTTCTTATGATCTTGAAAATTTATTTAAGCCTCATGATGAATATGTTATTGATAATAAAATTTGCAACACTATTAAAAGTGGGTTTGGAAGAGCGTCAACTTTAGGTAATAATGATCCCACTACTTTGGAGAATTATCAATCTTATGAAATTTTTGATAAAAGTGGGTTTGGAGAGGTCATGACTTTAGTTGATGTTAATCCCACTATTTTGGAAGATTATAAAACCTTTATGCATGTGGATCATGAAGAGAATATTTTATATGATAGCTATATTGTTGAATTTTATTATGATCCTACATGTAATTATTATGAGAGAGGAAAATATGGTTGTAGAAATCTTCATGTTACTAAATTGCCTCTCGTTATGTTAATGCTTCATTCTTCCTATTTGCATATGCTAGATATTTCTTGTTTTGATAATTTGTTTGCTTATAAAATGCCTATGCATAGGAAGTATGTTAGACTTAAATGTGTTTTTCACATGCTACATGATGCTCTCTTTGTGCTTCAATTCTTGTCTTTGACGTGAGCATCATTGAAATCTCATGCCTATCTTAATGTCTATAAAGAAAGAGCTTGTTGGGAGAAAACCCAATGAATAAAATAAGTTTTTGTGTGTTTGCAAAATTATAGATTCTGTTATGATTCTGTTTTTATGTTTTAGTTAGTGTTTGTGCCAAGTAAAGCCTTTGGGATGATTTGGATGATAATTGACTTGATTCTGTACAAAAACAGAAACTTTTGCGTCCAGTGCAGAAATTCTAAAAAATCACTGGGGCATCAAAAAATTCTGAATTTTTTGCAAATGATTGAAATACAAATTTCCCACGTTGTCCTAATTTTTCTGAATTTTTGGAGTTACAGAAGTATGGTCAATGTTCAGATTGCTACAGACTGTTCTATTTTTGACAGATTCTGTTTTTGATGCATTGTTTTGCTTGTTTTGATGAAACTATGGATTGTATCGGGGGGTATAAGCCATGGAGAAGTTAGAATACAGTAGGTATAATGCAAAAACAAAATATGAATGGGTTTGCAACAGTACTTAAAGTAGTGATTTGCTTTATTATACTAACGGATCTCACGAAGGTTTTGTTGAGTTTTGTGTGACTGAAGTTTTCAAGTTTTGGGTGAGATCACAATGGATGACGGAATAAGGAGTGGCAAGATCCTAAGCTTAGGTATGCCCAAGGCACCCCAAGGTAATATTCAAGGAAGACTCAAGCGTCTAAGCTTGGGGATGCCCCGGAAGGCATCCCCTCTTTCTTCTACCAACTATCGGTAATTTTACTTGGAACTATATTTTTATTCGTCACATATCATGAGTTTTGTTTGGAGCGTCATGTATTATATGAGTCTTTGCTTTGTTTTCTTTTTAGTTTGTCACAATCATCTTTGCTGGACACACTTATTCGAGAGAGCCATACGTTTATCATGATTTGTTAGAATGCTCTATATGCTTCACTTAAATCTTTTGAGCTAGGCAGTTGCTCTAGTGCTTCACTTATATCTTTTTGAGCATGGTGGTGATTAAATTTTGAGGAAATATTTGCACTCTCATGCTTCACTTATATTATTTTGAGAGTCGATAAGATTAAAATTTTGAAAAAAATATTTGCACTCTCATGCTTCACTTATATCTTTTTGAGAGTTGATAATAGTAATGGTAATTTGCACAAGATATGAATTTGGTCCCAAAGTGATGAATATTCAAGAGGGATATAATAAAAACTTTTATATAGATCATTGGATATGATAAGTTTGATTCCTTGCAATAGTTTTGCGATATGGAGATGATAATATGTGAGTCATGTTAGTGAGTAATTATGATTTAGTAAGAATATTAGTGTTAAGGTTTGTGATTCCCTATGCATGCACATAAAGTCAATAGTTATGCAACAAAATTATATCCTACTTATGGTGCATTATTTAGTGTTAGTTATGTTCAATGCATGTTTATGACCATTTTCGCTTTTTGGTTGGTCGCTTCTCAATCTATTTGCTAGTCTTCATTTGTACTAAGCGGGAATGCTGCTTGTGCATCCAACTCCTTAAACCCAAAGTTGTGCCAAATGAGTCCACCATACCTACCTATATGCGGTATTTCCATGCCGTTCCAAGTAAATTTGCATGTGCCAACTCTAATTTTTCAAAATAATTTTCCGTTTTGTGTGCCCGTACCGCTCATGAAGCGGCAGGGGGTGGCCAATATTTTCCATGCTAGGTGTGTTATTCTCACGATGAGTGTTTATTCACTTGTCATTGCACGAGAAAGTGGCAAGGTATTAGGGATGCCCAGTCCCAAAATGAAAAAAAATATGATGATAATAATAAATTCCTTGGAAAGTGTTGGTATGGAAGGCACCTGTGGATACGGCTAGCCATGGATTGTGAAAGAATGGTGGAAAGGAAAAAAACTTTATTTTCCATTTGGGAACCGCCTATAATGTGTCTAGCATGGAAGATATTGGGAATTCTCGGTCGTTTTCGTTGACAGGAAAAGCATGCCTCTCAAAATAATTTTATCTCTCTAATTTAAGCCTTGAGCTCTGGCACCTCTGCAAATCTCTGCTTCCCTCTGCGAAGGGCCTATCTATTTACTTTTATGCAATTTTTATTTTTATTTTGAGTCTCCATCTTCTCTTACAAAGCACCAACTAGAGAGCACTATTGTCATACTTGTGCATTGGGTGTAGCTAATATTGAGTGTGTTTCATGAATGGATCAATGATTGAGCATAATCGGCTAGGGATAACTTTCTTTAGCGTTGATATTTTGAAAGGCATGGTTGCTTGTTAGTATGCTTGAGTATTTATGTCTTCATGTCAAACTATAGACTATTGCTTTGAATCATTCAAGTCCAAATGTCCATGCTACAAAAGAAAAGAGTATATGATGAATATGATAGGTAGCATTCCACATCAAAAATTCTGTTTTTATCATTTACCTACTCGAGGACGAGCAGGAATTAAGCTTGGGGATGCTTGATACGTCTCCAACGTATCTATAATTTTTTATTGTTCCATGCTATTATAGTATCAATCTTGGATGTTTTATATACACTTACAAGCAATTATATATCATTTTTTGGGACTAACCTATTAACTTAGTGCCCAGTGCCAGTTGCTGTATTTTGCCTGTTTTTGGTTTTTTAGAATATCAGTACCAAATGAAGTCCAAATGCCACGAAACTTTTTGGAGATTTTTTTTCTGGACATAAGAGACCCTGGAAGCTTCGGGAGGGGACGAGAAGATGGAGTAGTGGCCCACGAGGCACCAGGGCGTGCCCTGGGGGGTGGGGCGCGCCCTGGTAGCTTGTGGAGCCCACGTGGCTCCGTTTGACCTAACTCCGCCTCTATAAATTCTCTAAAATCTGAAAACCAACAGAGGAGTCCATGAAATATTTTTTCCGCCGCCGCAAGTTCCTGTTCTCGAGAGATCCCATCTATAGGCCTTTTCCGGCACTCTGCCGGAGGGGGATTCGATCACGGAGGGGCTCTCCATCAACCTTGCTGCCCTTCCGATGATGCGTGAGTAGTTTACCACAGACCTACGGGTCCATAGTTAGTAGCTAGATGGCTTCTTCTCTCTATTTGATCTTCAATACAATGTTCTCCTTGATGTTCTTGGAGTTCTATCCGATGTAATCACTTTTTGCGGTGTTTTTGTTGGGATCCGATGAATTGTGAGTTTATGATCAGATTATCCATGAATATATTTGAGTTTTCTCTGAAGTCTTTTATGCATGATTGTTATAGCTTTGTATTTCTCTCTGATCTATTGATTTGGTTTGAACAACTAGATTGATTTATCTTGCAATGGGAGAGGTGCTTTGTAATGGGTTCGATCTTGCGGTGCTCAATCCCAGTGACAGTAGGGGACATGACACGTATTGTATCGTTGCTATTAAGGATAAAAAGATGGGGTTTATTCATGCGTGAGTTTACTTTGTCTACATCATGTCATCTTGGTTAAGGCGTTACTCCGTTCTTTATGAACTTAATACTCTAGATGCATGCTGGATAGCGGTCGATGTGTGGAGTAATAGTAGTAGATGCAGAATCGTTTCGGTCTACTTGTCTCGGACGTGATGCCTATATACATGATCATTGCGTTGGATATTGTCATGTTTATTTGCTTTTCTATCAATTGCCCAACAGTAATTTGTCTACCCACCGTATGCTATTTTCAAGAGAGAAGCCTCTAGTGAAAACTATGTCCCCCGGGTCTACCTTTATCATATATTGAAAATCCCAAAAATACTTTGCTGCAATTTTACTTTATTTATTTTATTTTGTATTTTTGTTCGATCTATCTATCTATCTATCTATCTATCTATCACCATACAATTTAATCTTGCAATTAACCACCAAGGGATTGACAACCCCTTGTTCGCGTTGGGTGAAAGGATTTGATATTTTGTGTGCAGGTGCTGCTAACGAGTTGTTGCGTGATTCTCCTACTGGATTGATAACCTTGGTTTCATAACTGAGGGAAATACTTATCTCTACTTCACTGCATCATCCCCTCCTCTTTGGGGAAATCCCAACGCAGCTCACAAGTAGCAGTTGGAAAATAAGGAGGTCGCAATGGCCCCCCACACTTTTTCATGTCCCGTCTAGTTTGCTAAACGTAACATGACACACAGCTATTCAACAACAAAACACTTTACCGAAACCCCTTGGGATAGACAAGTTGCGGAAGAACAAACGAATCTCTTTGTTGAGGGACTCGGGGGCTGCATCGCTATCAGTGGACCCCCCCCCCCCCGTAGCTCCACGAGAAGGTTGTATCGTACGTTCCTGCTCCTTGATCCGAACCCTTGTGGCTGTTTCTTCTGCTGAACTCCCATAGCCTAGTGCTCCAGGAATTGTATCGAAGCAATTTTGTTGGTAGTCCTTCCTTGAGGAGAGCAACCATCGAGGATGCCGGACGACTGAATCAGGCATTCTAGTCACGCCGAGCCCCACTAAATACGCCTATGGCATCAACATGCACCAAAGGGGATCTCTACTCCTAACCCAGGCAGAGGCACTTCACCGCCTCTACGGCATACAAATAATACACACGCCTCATTTTTCAAGCAAATAAAAGCACATAGAAAGAGGTCGTATTAATAAGTATCGCAAAGAGAGTTGCGATTTGCTTTGTTTTTAGGCTACAATACATTAGGCCTCGCGACGACTACATTCAGCAGCAAACACCGCAGCTGACTGATATGTCTTCATCGTATCTATAATTTTTTATTGTTTCATGCCAATATTTTACAACTTTTACATACTTTTGGCAACAATTTATATGATTTTCTTGGACTAACATATTGATCCAGTGCCTAGTGCCAGTTCCTGTTTGTTGCATGTTTTTTGTTTCGCAGAAAATCCATATCAAACGAAATCCAAACGCGATAAAAATTTACGGAGATTTATTTTGGAATATATGTGATTTTTGGGAAAAAGAATCAACACGAGACGATGCCCGAGGGGGCCACAAGCCCAGAGGGCGCGCCCCCTACCCTGGGCGCGCCTGGCAGGCTTGTGGTGCCCCTGTAAGGCAGTTGGTGCCCTTCTTCTGCTGCAAGAAAGATAATATCCGAAATAAAATCCCCTCAAAATTTCAGCCCAATCGGAGTTACGGATCTTTGGGAATATAAGAAACGGTTTTCGGCCAGAAAACAGGAGCGCGAAACAGAAGAGAACAGAGAGAGAGATCCAATCTCGGAGGGGCTCCTCCCCTCCGGGAGCCATGGCGGCCATGGACCAGAGGGGCAACTCTCCTACCATCTAGGGGGAGGCCAAGGAAGAAGAAGGAGGGGGGCTCTCTCCCCCTCTCTCCCGGTGGCGCCGGAACGCCGCCGGGGGAACCATCGTGACGACGATCTACACCAACAACTTCGCCGCCGTCAACACCAACTCTCTCCCCCTCTATGCAGCGGTGTAACACCTCTTCTCCCTGCTGTAATATCTACTTAAACATGGTGCTTAACGCTATATATTATTATCCAATGATATGTGGCAATCCTATGATGTTTGAGTAGATTCGTTTTGTCCTATGGGTTGATTGATGATCATGATTGGTTTGAGTTGTATGTTTTATTTTGGTGCTGTCCTATGGTGCCCGCCATGTCGCACAAGCGTGTGGGATTACTGTTGTAGGATGCTGCAATACGTTCATAATTCGCTTATAGTGGGTTGTGTGAATGACTGAAACACAAACCCGAGTAAGGGGGTTGTTGCGTATGGGAGTAAAGAGGACTTGTTACTTAATGCTATGGTTGGGTTTTACCTTAATGATCTTTAGTAGTTGCGGATGCTTGCTAGAGTTCCAATCCTAAGTGCATATGATCCAAGTACGGAAAGTATGTTAGCTCATGCCTCTCCCTCATATAAAATTGCAATAATGATTACCGGTCTAGTTATCGATTGCCTAGGGAAAAATCCTTCTCTTGTGTTACAAAAAGCTTTCTACTAAACAATTAACTTTTATTATCTTGCAAATTACTCGTAGTTTTATTCTCGCTAAGTACTCCTAGTTTTATTCTTGTGAAGTAGTTCTAGCATTACACCTACAAAGTACTTCTAGTTTCATACTTGTTCTTGGTAAAGCAAACATTAAGTGTGCGTAGAGTTGTATCGGTGGTCGATAGAACTTGAAGGGAATATCAATTCTACCTTTAGCTCCTCGTTGGGTTCGACACTCTTATTTATCGAGAAAGGCTACAACTGATCCCCTATACTTGTGGGTTATCAAGACCTTTTTCTGGCGCCGTTGCCGGGGAGCAATAGCGTGGGGTTGATATTCTCGTGTGTGCTTGTTTGCTTTATCACTAAGTAGTTTTTATTTTCTGTTCCACTAAGTAGTTTTTATTTTGTGCTCTTGTTTTCTATCTTTAGTTATTGGTAGGAAACGTAAAATACCAAAAAAATTAGTTGTACTTGCTAAACCAATGGTTGAAGAACCACCCAAAATCTATCATACTGCTGAAGCTTTCTACTTGGAGCATCTTCGATCCCTTTGTGCTCGTGCTGAAAACCCAACTAGTTTAGTTGAGGGAAAATTATTAGATGAGCATGCTTATTTTGTGCGACACCGCTTGTCTCAAAAAGGGAAACTTTTATTGGATCAAATTAATCGTTTGCAATGCTATGCTTGGAATTTATGCGAAATACATGATTTTACTTGTTGTTCTAAAGACCCTAAAAAACACCTTTAGTACCAATGTGAGTTTAAGGATAATGGAATCTTATCTTCTTATGCCAAAGGTGTTTATAGTTACTACGATATTGAACAAATTGAAGAATTTGTTGCTTTTAAGGGCGCATATGAAATTGCTTCTTTGATTGAAAAGTGTGATGCTACTCTTGACAAATCTGAAATTTTTTCCATACTTAAATATTGCTATGAAAATTATGCTTCTAATGCTTATGTTAAAGAATATATTGTGGACACCTCCGCTGTCCAAGAAGAGACTAATGTTTTGCAGGAATCTATGGAAGAAGAAATTGATGACACTGTGAGCTCATTAGATGAAAAAGATGAGGAGGAGAGCAAAGAACAAAGGGAGGAAGAGCGGATTGATCACCCGTGCCCACCTTCTAATGAGAGTAACTCTTTATCTCATATATTGTTTAATTTCCCTTCGTGCTTACCGAAGGATGATTGCTATGATCCCTTGGATTCGTCTGAAATATCCCTTTTTGATGAAATTGATGCTTGCTATGCTTGTGGCCAAGATGCCAATATGAATTATGCTTATGGAGATGAACTTGCTATAGTTCCTTATGTTAAGAATGAAATTGTTTCTATTGCACCCACACATGATAGTCCTATTATATTTTTGAATTCTCCCAACTACACTATATCGGAGAAGTTTGCGTTTATTAAGAGTTATATTGATGGGTTGCGTTTTACCATTACACATGATGATTTTGATGAATATAAAATGCATGTGCTTGCTACTCCTACTTGCAGTTATTATGAGAGAGGAACTACATCTCCACCTCTCTATGTTTCTAGTATGATAAAATTGCAAGAAATTGTTTATACTATGCATTGGTTACTTGATGTGCATGAATTGTTCTTTTATGACATGCCGATGCATAGGAAGAGAGTTAGACTTCATCATTGCATGATATATGTTGCTTTGTGCTCACTACTAAATTAAAAATTATTGTTAATTAAAATTGGCTTTGATATACCTTGGGATCCGGGTCGATCGATAGCATGAGCACTTTATGCCTAGGTTAATGGCTTTAAAGAAAGCGCTGCCTGGGAGACAACCCGGAAGTTTTAGAGAGTCATTTTATTCTATTGAGTGCTTTTAAAACAAGTTTAAAAACAAAAAAAATATAGAGGGGAACCTAAAACTTTTTCAAAAAGAAAAGTGAAAGTGAGAAAGACGAGCACCGTTGAAGTGGGGGATATCCTTCAACATTGTTCATGCCCATGGAAACTTTGTAAATCTTGAATTACAGAAACTTTTCAACAAAAATAATTATCCCCTTGTACAAATCCATTGTATTATAAAAATAATGTGCCAAGATTTACCTTTAGGATGTTTAAATTGCTTGTTTGGTGTGTGCTGTGCAAAAACAGAAACTTTTGCTGTAGTGTTTGAATTTCTATATTTTACCGGAACATGCAAAAATTATAGAAATTTTTACACAGTACTGCTATGCAATTTTTTTATTTTTTCCTAATTTTTCAGAATTTTTTGAGTTACAGAAGTATATGTTTCATTTGCATCTTTATAGACTGTCCTATTTTCACAGATTGCTGTTATATTTTCTTTATTTGCGTATGTTTGAAATCTTGTTGAGCCCCATTGACTTGGGAGCCATAGAATTGTGATAGCGTACAGTGGGTAATGTTTGATTATAATTATACAATAATGTTACAGCAGGACATGATGGGATTTGATATTATATGTACTAACCCCTCTAATAAAAGTTCAGTTAAGTTTTGTGTGGATGAAGTGTTCGAAGATCGAGGAGGTATCGATATGAGGAGAATAAGGAGAGGCAAGAGCTCAAGCTTGTGGATGCCCAAGGCACCCCAAGTACATATTCAAGGAGACTCAGGCGTCTAAGCTTGGGGATGCCCCGGAAGGCATCCCATCTTTCTTCGACAATTATCGGTATGTCTCGGATTTTTGTTTTGTTCACATGATATGCGTAAATTCTTGGAGCGTCTTTTGTGTTTATTTTTCCTTTTTCTTTTAATAATGCACCATGCTGGTATGAGATAGTCCTTGGTTGATTTATAGAATGCTCTTTGCACTTCACTTATATCTTTTGAGTATGGCTTTATTGAATGCTTCATGTGCTTCACTTATATCATTTGAAGTTTGGATGTCTATTTCTCTATATATAGAAAACCGTTATTGTAGAATGCTCTTTTGCTTCACTTATATTTATTAGAGTGTGGTCTTTTGTAGAAAGAATTAAACTCTCATGCTTCACTTATATTTATTTAGAGAGTCAACAGGAATTGGTCATTCACATGGTTAGTCATAAAATCCTACATAAAACTTGTAGATCACTGAATATGATAAGTTTGATTCCTTGCAATAGTTTTGCGATATTGAGATGGTGATATGTGGGAGGTACTAGTGAATGATTGTGGTTTAGTAAGAATATGGGTGTTAAGGTTTGTGACTCCCGAAGCATGCACGTATAGTTATGCGATGAAGTTATATCCTACTCATGTGAGTATCCAATGTTAATTATTCGCAATGCATGATTATGACCGTTGTCGCTCTCTAGTTGGTCGCTTCTCAATCTATTTGCTAGCCTTCACCTGTACTAAGCGGGAATGCTGCTTGTGCATCCAAATCCTTAAACCAAAGTTGTTCCAGACGAGTCCACCATATCTACCTATATGCGGTATTACTCTGTCGTTCCAAGTAAATTTGCATGTGCCACCTCTAATCATTCAAATAAGCATCTGTTTTGTGTGCCCGTACCGCTCATGGAGCGGCAGTGGGTGGTCCGTATCTTCCATGCTAAGCGGGTTATTCTCACGATGGGTGTTTATTCACTTGTCATTGTACGAGAGAGGCTGGTAATTGGGATGCCCATTCCTGTAATCAAAATGAATATATAATGAAACAAACTCCCCCGGAAAGTTGATTGTATGGAGGGCACCTGAGGATTCGGCTAGCCATGGCTTGTGTTTGAATGGTTGAGGGGGAGTAAACTTTACCTTTCCGCTTGGGAACCGCCTATAATGTGTTTAGCATGGAAGATATTGAGAACCCTCGGTCGTGACGTTGACAGGAAAAGTACACCTCTCAAAATGTATTCATCTCTAATTTAAGCTTCGAGCTCTGGCACCTCTGCAAATCCATGCTTCCCTCTGCGAAGGGCCTATCTATTTACTTCATGTTATTTTACTTTAATTGTTGAGTCATCACCTTCTCATTCAAGCACCAGTTGGAGAGCACTATTGTCATTTTTATGCATTGAGTATAGTTAATGTTATGTACATCGTGACTGGATCAATGATTGAGCATGACGGGCTAGGGATAGCGTTCTTTAGCATTTTTATTTTGAAAGGCATGATTGTTTGCTGGTATGCCTGAGTATTGATGTCTTTATATCAAATTATAGACTATTGCTTTGAATCACTCGTGTCTTAATATTCATGCCATGATTAGATTATATGATCAAGATTATGCTAGGTAGCATTCCACATCAAAAATTATATTTTTATCATTTACCTACTCGAGGACGAGCAGGAATTAAGCTTGGGGATGCTGATATGTCTCCGTCGTATCTATAATTTTATATTGTTTCATGCCAATATTTTACAACTTTTACATACTTTTGGCAACAATTTATATGATTCTCTTGGACTAACATATTGATCCAGTGCCCAGTGCCAGTTCTTGTTTGTTGCATGTTTTTTCTTTCATAGAAAATCCATATCAAACGAAGTCCAAACGCGATAAAAATTTATGGAGATTTATTTTGGAATAAATGTGATTTTTGGGAATAAGAATCAACACGAGACGATGCCCGAGGGGGCCACAAGCCCAGAGGGCGCGCCCCCTACCCTGGGCGCGCCTGGCAGGCTTGTGGTGCCCCTGTAAGGCAGTTGGGGCCCTTCTTCTGCCGCAAGAAAGATAATATCCGGAAGAAAATCCCCTCAAAATTTCAAGCCAATCGGAGTTACGGATCTCCGGGAATATAATAAACGGTTTTCGGCCAGAAAACAGGAGCGCAAAATAGAAGAGAACAGAGAGAGAGAGAGATCCACTCTCAGAGGGGCTCCTTCCCTCTGGGAGCCATGGCGGCCATGGACCAGAGGGGCAACTCTCCTCCCATCTAGGGGGAGGCCAAGGAAGAAGAAGAAGGAGGGGGGCTCTCTCCCCCTCTCTCCCGGTGGCGCTGGAACGCCGCCGGGGGAACCATTGTGACGGCGATCTACACCAACAACTTCGCCGCCATCAACACCAACTCTCTCCCCCTCTATGCAGTGGTGTAACACCTCTTCTCCCCGCTGTAATCTCTACTTAAACATGGTGCTTAATGCTATATATTATTATCCAATGATATGTGGCAATCCTATGATGTTTGAGTAGATTCATTTTGTCCTATGGGTTGATTGATGATCGTGATTGGTTTGAGTTGTATGTTTTATTTTGGTGCTGTCCTATGGTGCCCCCCGTGTCGCGCAAGCGTGTGGGATTACCGCTGTAGGGTGTTGCAATACGTTCATAATTCGCTTATAGTGGGTTGCGTGAGTGACTGAAACACAAACCCGAGTAAGGGGGTTGTTGCGTATGGGAGTAAAGAGGACTTGTTACTTAATGCTATGGTTGGGTTTTACCTTAATGATCTTTAGTAGTTGCGGATGCTTGCTAGAGTTCCAATCATAAGTGCATATGATCCAAGTACGAAAAGTATGTTAGCTCATGCCTCCCCCTCATATAAAATTGCAATAATGATTACTGGTCTAGTTATCGATTGCCTAGGGACAAATCCTTCTCTTGTGTTACAAAAAGCTTTCTACTAAACAATTAACTTTTATTATCTTGCAAATTACTCGTAGTTTTATTCTCGCTAAGTACTCCTAGTTTTATTCTTGCAAAGTAGTTCTAGCATTACACCTACAAAGTACTTCTAGTTTCATACTTGTTCTTGGTAAAGCAAACACTAAGTGTGCGTAGAGTTGTATCGGTGGTCGATAGAACTTGAAGGGAATATTAATTCTACCTTTAGCTCCTCGTTGGGATCGACACTCTTATTTATCGAGAAAGGCTACAACTGATCCCCTATACTTGTGGGTTATCACTGACTCTAGATCCGCATAAAAGCTCTGCGCCGGCCTGGCTGCGGCTCGGTGGTCACCAAGTCATGGATGGACCACTCGGGACAGCATGCGTGCAACCGCGTCAGCATGTACTGAGCACCTCCTGTCGCGGCAGCCTCCTGGAGCTCCATCAGGCATTGGGCCGCTTCTGGCATGCACGCAATGTGCTGAGCAAGGTCAGCGGTCTCGGCATCTCCTGGCCACAAAACCCCGGCGGCTCGCGCAAGAGCCTCAGACATCCTGTCCAAAGTCAGTGCCACCATGCTACGATGCGAGGAGCCCGGTGAGCAAATCAAGTCTGGCAGCACAGCTGCACGAAAAAAAGATGTCACCAAACACAAATCAAAAAAGGTGCAAGGGGCAGAGTCAAAGAGCAAGAACAAAATGATTCACCACCCGCAGCGACCTCCAAACGCGCTGGCGTGAATGCCACTGCCGGAGGTCCCCCGCAGCACGCGTCCCGGCCTCCGCCAACGAGGCCTCACGCACCTTGCATGTAGGGGAACGCGACAGAAAACAAAAAAAATTCGGTACAGCGAGCACGCCCAGGACCACTATGGAGACTGCATACAGGGTTTGATCTGATCATTACCGACTCGTAGCGCAGCGGAAGTAGAGTCAATGTAGATCATCGGTGCAGATCCCCGCAGCTAGGATTTACAACCTCCCAACCGCGAGGATGTACTCCCTCGTCGGACAGCCCTTCGGGAGGCGGTCGGATAGTCCCTCGGACGATGTCACGGACAGCCCTTCGGGAGGACCCTCGAAGCTCGAACGGTAACTCGGACAGCCCTTCGGGAGGACCCTCGAACAGCCCCTCGGGCAAAAGATCGAAACTACGACCTCTCTACGGGGTTGCACACATACGGTGTCAGCTATCCGGCAGGGCTTCGCTGTCCAGAACTAGTTCCTGCCGGAACCCAGACAGCCTTTCGGCTCTACGAAACTATTTCGTGGGAGGGAGAGAGAAAGCCAGATAATGCATGGCATGTGTATGAGAGAAAGGGATGAGTGTGGAGAGCTCCTCTCCACCTCTATTTATAGGAAAGCCAAGGGGAAGGGTGCCTCCAAAAAATACCAAAACACCCATGCATTAGGTCACATATGATGGGTATTAAGGGCATAATGGGAGGCCATGTGGAGCTCCAAGGAGGAGCACCACCCTTGGCCGGCCACCCCATGGGGGCACCCCCAAAAGGGGTTCCTTCCCTTGCAAGCCTCTTCCTTCTAGAACTTTGACTAAAGTCCTAAAAGGTGGCTATCCAAAATAGTAACCATAAAGTGATTTTCACTATTCACGGAAACATTTTTCTGCGACCGTTAAATCCGAAAATATTTCTGTGGGTCTTAGAATAATTCCAGTACCCACAAAAATGATTTTGGACTCGTTCCGAAAAAATTCCGGATTAGTGATTTTCATCAGCGAAAAGCAACCAAACCGGTTCTGGCAGCTCCGGAACATTTCCGGTTTTTATCCCGGAAAAATCCCAGAAGTTTCCAGAACAATTCTGGCACCCTCCAAGAATTTCCAGGCGTGTGCTGAAACCAATTTTACTTAATGGTATACTCTGAAACAACTTTTCTATTTTACCGAAACTATTCCGGTGTTCTCTCCGGAACGTTTCCGTTGTCTCCGAAACTTTTCCGATGACTTTCTCTCAGACTCCCTGTCTAGTATTCAGCAGATAGATGACCCTTAAGCGTGTGACCCTATAGGTTCGGTGAAGTATAGACATGACCCGGAACACCTTCCGATCAATGATCAATAGCGGAACCGTGGACACCCATATTGATCCCTATACCCACACGAATGAATATTCGAGTGAACCTCCAGTTGCCGTGTGCTATTCCTGTTGCTTCACGATATATTACAAACACCCGAGGTGAGATTTATCGGCATCCCCGTGGATCAACACTTGTCCACTATGCCAGTTACCTCGTTACCGGTTTTGTTCTCTTTTCTCGTTTCCACGTTCCGGCATCCCAGTGATCAAATCACAATGTGCCTGGCTAGACGATGATGGATACCGTAACACCGAGAGGGCCCGAGAATATCTCTCCATCGTCGGAGGAGCAAATCCCAATCTTGAGCTATCTCGTTCCTTGTCACACCTTTCCGTGAACCCGTAAGCTGCCGTAATAGCCACCCAGTTACGGATGACGTTTAACAAACCCCAAAGTTCACGAAGGAACTCGATACTCTCATGGTCTAAGGAATTATGCAAACATTAACCATCTCTGTGTTATTAACCATTAACTTGTGACGAATGTATCTCATAGCATAACATCAATTTGGGTCGATTCAACACAAGTGTTCTACTAACATTGTGCCCTCAAAATTGCCGGCATAGTCATGCCCATGATCAGGAAAATAGGATCATCATGCAATACTTGAGCTAGTCTTAGAGGCATGACTAGGAATACTTTTTACCGTTTATTAAACCACACGTGCAGATGAGTTTCCCTCCGAGCCTCGTGGATATTGTAGACTCGAGAATCATTGCAGTTATAGCATGGAACATAAACATTCATTACAAACTCGGAGATACAAAATAACTGTTATTACTGCCTCTAGGGCATATCTCCTACATTGCAGCCCTCAACACGGGACTGGGCATCCACAACACGGCCAGTGGCGGCCCCCAGCCGTCGTCGTAGGTCGGCTTCCGCCTCCTGACTTTCCCTTAATTGCGAACGGAGGCCCTCGGTGATGCCCTGGTTATCAGCCAGCAGGCCACCGTCCGACTCCAGCAGCTCCTGACAGGAGCGGGCTTCGGCACCTTTGGCGTTTGTTGCATCCTGCGCACGCGTCGCAGCCCCGCGATCCGCATCCACTTGAGCCTGTAGCCGCTGAAGCTTCTCAAAGGCTGCATACCAGGAATACAGCGGAACAGTTAAATACAGAATTACCGCACAGACAATTAGCTCCGAGCTGGACAACTCACAGTAGACGTTCGCCAGTGACCTTTGCAGACGAGCATTCCGCCTTTCCTCTAGTGCGATTTGCTGCCTTAGGTCGCGAGCTCGGCGATCCAGCTCTGCCGCACGGGTCAACGCGTCCTGCAAAGATAGAGTAGGACCCTCAAGCATATTACACAAGTATAATTTGCCTGAGGCTCGGGGGCTACCAGGTATACACCTGAGATCTTTGCTTACCTTGACATCGGACTCCGTCGAAGAGCCGAAATCAGCAAGAGCACTCCCCAAAGCTTGCCCCAGTATCTCGCTCTGGCGTACATGTGACAATAGTGCCAAGAAGTCGCCTGGGCCCTCCTTTGACCATGGATGGAGAGACGCCGGGCTACGGCCTCCGACGTTCCGGAGCCCGGGGCGACCAGACGACCCGGCACCAGCGTCTACAAGCCAAGCATCTTCCGACGAGGCCACAACCACAATAGATGGTCGACGGCTGACGACCTTCTTCCTACCCGCCATCTTAGGCCTCTGTGGAGGGATGGGTGGCGACGAGGACCCGGGAGATGCGAGCCCTCGGTTCGCGTCCTCCGCCGACAACTCAAGCCCTCCACCACTGGGGCCGGAGATCCCGAGCGCCGCCTCGATAGCCCCAGCTTACGTAGATGAGAACGCCCCTCCCTCGACGGCATGTCGATGGCAAACCCCGCATGAGACCGAGCACTCTTCGGAGAAGACTCGTCTTCCAGTACGGACCCGGGCCTCTTCGCTACACCGTCTCGGCTGGCCGTGGATCGGACTGCGGAGTTATTGTAGTCACTTTCAATGGGCGGGAGCCCGCGACATAGAGAAGCCGCGGCGTTGGCATGAGGTCGTAGAGGGCGGGGCTCACTCATCAGATGCCGGAAGGACTGGCAAGGAAACAGCAAGAGGTCAGAAGAGTATCGAACAAACGCGTCCCAAGACATAACGGACGGCAAGACGCCAGGCGACTCACCGCAGGCTAGGGGTTGACTGCACTATAGCGCTCAACGACCACCCAGGGATGGAGCTCCTCGAGGGGGAGGTCGGTGAGCAAATGCAGACGGTCCTCGATCTCGAATTCCGAAAGTTCTCGCTGGAGCAGGCGATTGGGGTCGCACCTCCCGCGGTACTCAAACATTGGAGGGTCAATACGGCCCAAGGGATAGATGTTTCATTGCACCCAGGTCTTCAAAATCTGCAACCCGGTGAGACCGTGGCCTTGGAGACGGACGACGGCATCTATGAGGTAACTGGTTCCTGGATCAAACTCAATTTTTGACCGCCACTTAGGTCTTTGCCAACAAGGCGCGTCGATGAACTCCGGCAGCCCTCGGTCATCGGGGTCATGGAAACGATCCGGGGTGTAGAACATCCCTTGTTTCCACAACTCCGCCTCCGAGGCCAGCGCCAAATCAAAGTAGCCGGAGCCCCCGCGAGGCTACCGGACGGCCCCACCGCAGGAGGGTATCTTCCCATCCTTGAGGTAGGGAATCACTTCAAAAAAATACTGGAGGAGACCAAAGTGGGGCCGGACGCCCAAGAAGCACTCGCAGAGGGACACAAAGTTGGCGAGGTGCAAGACGCCGCTCGAGGTCAGGTGATGCAGCTAGAGCCCGTAAAAGGCTAGCACGTCCCTGGTGAACGAGCTGAGTGGGAACCGCAGCCCACGGTGGATGAATGCCACGTGCACCACCTGGTTCCAGCGCAGTGGTTGCGGGACATTGTCCCTCGATCGAGGTGCCATCCAGCCTATCTTGGTGAACTCCTGGAGAAGCCCCCTCATCACCAGCTGCTCCAATTGAGATCGCAAAACAGGAGAGCGCTCCTAGTCGCTGGCCCACTCAGGCGGATGAGGAAGACATGGCGGCACAGCCTCAGGCGGGTCGCCTTGGCCGAAGGGGGAAGGAGCGGAAGCCATGGCTCTCCTGCGAAGGGAGGCGCCTATGCCGTCAACCCAGAAGGAGTAGGCAGAGCGCGTGGCGGCGCAGAAGAAGGGTCAGGCAAGAACCAATGCGGCCGTTCGGCCGTTATATTTACGGGGAGCTGGCTCACGAACTGTATCCGAGATGGTGCCTGCGCGACTGGTGGTCCGGCCCACTAAAATTTGTCCGGCCCTGTCGTCCAAAGAAGACGCGACAGCAGCGCCAGCAAAAAGAAGGATAGGAACACCCTGCAATGACTCAAGAGGCCGGAAGCACGAAGAAGAAGAGCCCGACGGAGATCTCAGAGCCTGGATGCTCGCGACCTCCGCCATGCTCGGAGGCTACTGATGGGGTCCCAGACCCGGGGTGCCTAACGTACAGGAACCCAGCCTCCACCTTGACCAAGGCCCACCAGGTCCAAGGAGCATCAAGGAACCCTAAGGAGGAGAGGGCGGGGAACGTGTACCCCAAGGCAGAAGGCGGCGGCCAGATCAATCTGATATCCTCACCGTGTAAACCCTAGACCTCTCCTGTCTATATAAAGGGAGGTCTAGGGTCCCCACTAGGGATTCAATCTGGAACTCAACTCTTGATAGACATCTCAAACACCATTGTAATCCTCTGCACGAGGTATCCCCTCACCATGAATACCAAGACAAAGCAGGACGTACGGTATTACTCTTCGGAGGCCCGAACATGGGTAAACTGTGTGTGCAGACTCCGTTCCGGTACTTCCGGTCTCGTTATGAACCCTACCGAGGGATCTGACGGGAATTCACTTCATCAATGACAGTGATGGCACCAACGACAACAATGGCAGCGGCCCCAAGGGTCCTCCACACGACGTGTCATGGTACGAGGGGGATCCCAACAGTGAGTTCGGTCCCTATGATGAGGACATCCTGAAAGATCACTTGCCAGCCCACGCCACGACGGATGTCAAGGGAGGCTGATCAGGTCAGCCAAGAAGGTCGTCAGGTATAAAGAAGAGCTGCTCGCACTGGCTCAGGTTGTCGAAGAATGATGGCAACAACTCCTCTAGTACGAGAAGACCTGAAAAACAAGAAGAAGTGGCTGGCGGCCAAGAATCATACAAAAATTATACCCCCTCCGATCCATATTAGTTGTACTAAATCAGCGACAATTAATATAGATCGGAGGGAGTAGATACGATTTGAGACGTATCACTATTACTGTGAGGAAAAAAATAGATGCGGATACGGTCACAAGAGCACACATCATTTTTTTTAAAGAAAATCATACAAAAATTATAGATATGTTTGAGACGTATCACTGTAGCTATGAGGAAAAATTATAGCATGAATCATACAAAAATTATATATACGTTTGAGACGTATCACTGTAGCATGAATCATACAAAAATTATAGATACGTTTGAGGCGTATCACTGTAACTGTGAGGAAAAAATAGATGTGGATACGGTCACAAGAGCACACATCATTTTGTCTAAGAAAATCATATGAATTTGCAAACTTTGATCAAAATTTCTCGCAAGTGTTTTTTCATGGAATTCAACCTAGTGGTACCGAACTTGTACAACACTAGTTCACACAAATAAGAAATCAGTCAACCATAATTCCTATTGTAAATCAACCGATGTATCACATATGAGGAACTTTACCACTCCTCAGATGGAGCTTTTTAGATCTAATCTATAAACTTGCTCCAAATCTAAAGAAGCCCTATAGAAGAATCAAAGAACTTCGGTAAAATCAAAAGAATAAAAACCGAAGAGGAGTCGCGTGCTCGAGGATGAAGAGGGAGTCGAGCTACGAGGCTTGTCTTGCCCTAACTCGGCGGAGATGGCAACTACGATGACGGAGGTTGAAGATGATCCTCGGTCGTCGGCGAAGATTGGACGACAGCTAACTGTCTTCATTTTTGAGGGTGATGGGATTCAGCAATGACGCTGTTTTGGCTAGGGTTTGCCGGCTTCGAGGGGTGGAGGAGAACTCGAGGTGTCAAGCAACATGAATTGTTTGGGAGATGAAGGAGGACCTTCAAATAGGAGCAGCACACGATTGTGCCCACGACTGGATAGAGGCATTGGTTCAGTTTTGTTGGACACGTGTCAAAGCGACAAGACAAATTTAGCCTATTTGAGCGGGAAACTAGCTACGGTGGCGCGAAATACAAATCTATACCTAAGAGAGTCATCTCCACTAACTTATTTATCTCAACATGCAATCATGCCACCTCACCATACAATTATGAATAGGATAAGACCCACCTCAACATGCAATTATGCATGGAAGAAGACACACCACAACATTCAACCATGCATGGGAAAATATTTTTGACATGTATCACTGTCTTATCGCTTTTCCATTCAATAAATATTGTTACAACTATATATAATCAAATATGATAAGTCATATGTATTTTTAATTTTAGTTCTTATGTTATCAACCCAAATTTTCATCAACCAATTCCCACAGCAATGCGCGGAGTATCCTCTAGTTCCATAAAAGTGGTTTCCCTTTAGTGCAACGCGGTCAAGGACACCGGTTGACCAGAGAAAGATTTCAAGCACACTTGTGAGAATCAGAGTATAATAGATAGGGTCCAATGTCATTCACTTAGAAAGAGGAAAACTAAGGACATAGCTATAAGTGAATGTTTTTGAGGACAAACTCCAACTCTACCTAAGTCAATTGAACGAACGAAGAAACACACACATTGTGGTGGCATTACCCACCGTGTAAGAATAAACTGACTTAGAAATGCATACACTTTGTCATAGTGTTCAGCGAGTCAAATTCTTTGTTAATGTATTCACACTTACAGTGTAATTCTTCACTGAGAGAAGGTTACATATTCTTCGTGCATTGTGCAACTAAGTCTTCTAAAATGCATAAGTGTTAGTGCATGTGCTTGACTACTACACGTTCAAAGATTCTAGGACATTTAGTTCACACCGTAACACACATAACCTTTTCTTATCCAATGGATTCGTGAAGATATCGGCCAATTGCTTCTCTGTCTTGACGTGGTTGATAGCAATGTATTTTTTGAGGACACGATCTCAAAAAAAGTACTGACGAATATCAATATGCTTAATTCGAGAGTGATGCATTGGATTGTGAGAGATCTTGATTGTGTGCTCATTGTCGCATAGCAATGAAATATTCTTCATCTTGATGCCATAATGCTTAAGTGTTTCCTTCATCCACATGAGCTGTGAGCAACAGGCTCCTGCAACAATGTATTCGACTTTAGTAGTAGAGAGAGACACACAATTTTGCTTCTTTTAATACCAAATTACCAACACACTAGAGTGTAGGAGATATGCCCTAGAGGCAATAATAAATGTTATTATTTATCCCCATGTTCCTAATTATGTTTATATTTCGTGCTATAACTGCTATGGTTCTCGAGTCTGCAATAACCACGAGGCTCGGAGGAAAACTCATATGCACGTGTGGAATAATAAACGGTAAAATGTATTGCTAGTCTGGCCTCTAAGACTAGCTCAAGTGTTGCATGATGGTTATGTTTTCCTGATCGTGGGCATGACTATGCCGGCAATTTTGAGGACACGATGTTTGAAGAACATTTGTGTTGAATCGACCCAAATTGATGTTATGCTATGAGATACATTCGTCACCAGTTAATGGTTAATAACACAGAGAAAGTTAACATTTGCATAATTCCTTAGACCATGAGAGTATTGAGTTTTTTCATGCTTGCTTCATGAACTTTGGGGTTTGTTAAACGTCATCCGTAAATGGGTGGCTATTACGGCGGCTTATGGGTTCATGGAAAAGTATGTCAAGGGACTTGATAGCTCAAGATTGGGATTTGCTCCTTCGACGATGGAGAGATATTCTTTGGGCCCTCTCGGTGTTATGGTATCCATCATCGTCTGGCCAGACACATTGTGATTTGATCACAGGGATGCCGGAACACGGGAACGAGAAAAGAGAACAAAACCGGTAACGAGGTAAATGGCATCGTGGACAAGTTGTTGATCCATGGGGATGCCGATAAATCTCACCTCGGGTATTTGTAACATATCGCAAAGCAACAGGAATAGCACACGGCAACTGGAAGTTCACTCGAATATTTATTCGTGTGGGTATAGGGGTCAATATGGGTGTCCACGGCTCCGATGTTGATCATTGATCGGAAAGTGTTCCGGTCATGTCTATACTTCACCGAACCTATAGGGTCACACGCTTAAGGGTCATCTATCTGATGAATACTAGACAGGGAGTCTGAGAGAAAGTCACCGGAAAAGTTTCGGAGACAACGGAAAAGTTCCGGAGAGAGAACACCGGAATAGTTTCGGTAAAACCGAAAGGTTGTTTCGGAGTATACCATTAAGTCAAAATGGTTTCGACACACGCCTGGAAATTCTTAGAGGGTGCTAGAATTGTTCTGGGAACTTCTGGGATTTTTCCGGAGAAAAAACCCGGAAATGTTCCGGAGCTGCCGGAACCGCTTTGGTTGCTTTTCGCAGATGAAAATCACTAATCCGGAATTGTTTCGGAACGTGTCCAAAATTATTTTAGTGGGTACTAGAAATGTTCTAAGACCTATAGAAATATTTTCGGATCTAACGGTAGCGGAAAAATGTTTCCGTGAATAGTGAAAAGCACTTTTTGGTTGCATTTTGGAAAGCCACTTTTTGGGGCTTTTACCAAAAGATCTTGGAGAAGGCTTGGGAGGGAAGGAACCCCTTTTTGTGGCTGAAATTTCAGCCCCTCCACCCCTCCTTCTCCTATAAATAGAGGTGGAGAGGAGCTCTCCACACTCACTCCAACTCTCTCACCAAATGGCATGCATGATCTGCCTTTCTTCTCTTCCTCACACGAAACAGTTTCGTAGAGCCGAAAGGCTATCTGGGTTCCGGTGGGAACTAGTTCTGGACGGCGAAGCCCAGCCGGATAGATGACACCGTATGTGTGCAACCCCGTAGAGAGGTCATAGGTTTGATCTTTTTGCCCGAGGGGCTGTTTGAGAGTGCCTCCCGATGGGCTATCCGAGTTACTGTCCGAGATTCGAGGGTCCTCCCGAAGGGCTGTCCGTGACATCGTCCGGGGGACTGTCCGACCGCCTCCCAGAGGGCTGTCTGAGGGGCAGACGAGGGAGTACATCCTCGCGATTGGGAGGTTGTAAATCCTAGCTGCGGGGATCTGCACCAACAATCTACAACGACTCTACTTCCGCTGCGCTATGAGTCGGTAACGATCAGATCCAAACCTTGTATACATATCCATAGTGATCCTGGGCGTGCTCGTTGTACCGATTTTGTTTGTTTTCTGTCGCGTTACCCTACAGCGGCATCATGAGCCGTGCTATGCGTAGATGCAGGTTATGATCTAGAATACATAGAGATGTATGGGTGTTGCACAATATAATTTTGTAGTAGATGAGTTCTATTGCTGAAATTATTTGTGCGGGTAGCAGATAAAATCTGTTACCCGATGTTCTTGTTGCTTCCCTGAAATTTGCCTATTTTTGATCTTGATAACGGCATGGTGGAGTTTCAAAGTTCTGGCAATCCGCGATCCTGATTGATCAACGAAGTGCTAACAGTTCGTTGAATTCCACCGTAGTTAAAAAGAAAGATGAAATTTCGTAGACAAAAGGGCAATGCAGATATGATCTGCATGGGGGTCATGCGTATGACGAAGTTCAGTATGGGGCTCGAGATTTTATTATCTCGTGTTTCATACACCCCGCAAAGTTAATCTAGCGACTTGAATAATCATACTTGATGATAAATGTTGGTAGCTGCAGTTTGTTCGAAACCTTAGAAGCCACGTAAAATAAATTTTTGCATAAACCAATTAGAGGCGTCTAACTTGGTTTTGCAGGATGTGCATGTGATGTGGTATAGCGGTTCTCATATTACTTTCATTATGTATGAGATGACTATATAATGTAAATTAACATGACCTGCGTGTCATGATTCGGCATGATGGCTGGAGCCATATGATTGTCACTTTAATGACCTGTGTGTCAACATTATGTAATGCACTTATTTTATTAGCTATAGAGATAGCAATATTATCTGGTGCATCGACAAGGTGGTGGCAATCTTCGCGAAGGTGAACACCGACGCGAATGCCGAAGACGAAGAAATTAAAGACTTCTCTGTCAGAAAGGCCTATACCATATCATGCTATTATGAATTGCCTAAGATGTTTATCCCTTATGATGCACCCTTTTGATTGCGCGGTAGTCGCTTTTTATTAGGGTGACCTCTCACTTAAAAATATCAAGTAGTTAGTGTTCTCCCAAGTGTAGCACCGTCACGGCACCTATCTTTTCGGAGTGCGTCATGTTTCCATGAGTACAAACGATTAGAGAAGTGTGAGGTGGGTGAGTTGAGACCTCGCAGCTAGATCACTTGGTTGTCTTGACGTTCAGGCAAGAAAGTCCTGAGCTCGGAACACGCCCATTAAAAGATGAACAAGAATCACATTAAGATGTGATCGGCAAGTTGGCCTACCGATTGAAGTTCCCGTCATCAGTGATGTTCCCATCAATGGCGTGGAATTGAAATGCAGATCTTGATTCACTCAAAATCAATTATGGGAGATATTGATTTGAGTGGGAGCGCACCTTAGAATAAAACTGTTTATTCACTAAGTGCAATTAATTATGAACTTTGTCTAAGTGAAAATTGCATAATAGTTATAGAATAATGGCTCGCGTTTCCACCTTCCCCATTAAAATTGAATAAGCTGTTATTTATCTGGTTAAAATTTACGGTTGGTAACGTAATGTGAGGATTATCCTCAAGAGTGCCGAGAAGGACTTTTTCCTATCGCATGCTTTCGGTATTCTCCCGCTAATGCTATGGATGATGTGACTCTCGTCCTTCGATCCAAAAGCTAGAATTCCGTTACGGTCAAGTACAATATGTTTGCTTCCATGAGACCCGAACTTCAAAAGTTTGGGATAGTTATATGATATTCATGGAACTGAAAATTGTTTTCAGATGCAGACAAAGGCTAAAAGATATGAGATATTCGAAGCAATGTTTGTTTGCAAAGTATTAGTAAAGTGTTTACTAGGCATTTGACTAATAAGAGAGGGATCCAGAAGAACGTCTGTCATGTAAATGAAGGTGAATAAAACAACAACTTAAAGAGAAAGGAAATGTCCAAAGGGTGTTACTGTGACTTACACGCCTAGGAAGTCCGGGGCTAACGCCACTCTTAAGTTGAGTGCTTCTTCTGAGAGTAGGAGAATACTAAAAGTTAAACTGTTAGAAGTATAAAGGCAAAAAGAGTGAAGACTGGAATATCCAGCTCATGTATGAATGTCATACGAGTTATTGATGTATAGAAGGCTGGTCAAAGAAATAGTTCTTGAGAATTATGATTAAACATGTTAATCACTGATTCTTGGGTATTGTGAGTTGATCATAGAGATACCCGCTCGATTGCATTCTGTTGCGACTCGATGCAAGAACTACTATGGCCTAAAAGACTTGCCGGGAATGAGGTTTAGATACGCGCCGAGAACATACTAAATGTTACTATACCTTCCATCGGTGTATTACCTATGTATTTATTTTCATAATTCATTTTTGGAGTTTCATACACTCTAGCCCATTGCATAAGGTATCTTGCAAGAAGGTTGTTCATAAGAGAACTTTTGATGTTCGGTGTTATGAATAACATAAGGGCCATACTTTCATTATGAATGAGATGTATGTTATGAATATTGATAATAATACATTACCTCTATATTTACTTTCATAATTCATTTTAGAGTTTTACACACTCTAGCCCATTGCATAATGTTTTTTTGCAAAAGGGTTGTTCATGAAAGAACAATTGTTGTTCGATATTATGAATAACATAAAGGGCCATGGTTCCATCAAGGATGGGATGTATGTTACGAATATTGATGGTAATATGATACATCCATAACACTGACGCTAAATGTTGCAAGACTAAAAGAATACCACATATGTGTGGCACTGCATTTGGTCACATTGGAGAAACCCGCATGGAGAAATTCCATTATGATGGATTTTGACGTCATTTGATTATGAATCATCTGACACTTGCAACTTTCATCTGAGAAGTGAAGTGACTGAAATACCGTTCACGGGCCATAAGGAACGAGCAACGAACTTATTGGTGATCATACATTTTGATGTATGTAGTCTGATAAATGTTGTTGCTAGCAGTGGATTTATCTATCTCCAAAAATTGACTCAAGAAGATATATGGATATCTGCTTGATGAGACGTAAGTCTGGATCTTTTGAAATCATTTGAAAGGTTTTCAAAAATGAAGTAGAAATTATTGTAACAAGAAAATTATGTTTCTATAATTAGATTGTGGAAAGGAATATTTGAGTTACAAGTTTAGCGAATGTTTGATGAGTTGTGAATAGAGTTTCATAACTTACACCTCCCGGAACACCACTGTGAGTGGAATGTCCATGAAGATGTAATCAAACCATTTATGACATGGTAAGATCAAAGATGACATAAATCAATTTGCCATTATCCTTTTTAAAGTAATGCTTTAGAGACTGCGGCTTTTACACTGAAAATAGCGTCATCAAATCTGTTGAAATGACGCCATGGTATGGTACACCCAACCATGTTATGTCTTTTCTTAACATTTGGAATATGGGGCTTGTGTAAAATATTTACAAACCTATTCCAAATCAGACAAGTGCTACTTTGTAGGTTATCCTAATTTATTGGGCATTCCTCCATCACTATACCGAGGCAAAAATGTTTGCCACAAAGAGCGGTATGATTTTGAAGAAAATGGTTCTTGGAAAAAGGTGAGTGGGAGGACAGTGCAACTCGACGAGATAATAGTATCTTCGTCATCAGGTCAAGGGAAAGAAACCTTGGAAGTGATTCTAGAGTTTCCTACTGCGACTGATACGGAAGCCTCTACATGAGATGTATGGACTTCGGTCGAACTTGCAGCTGAACCACGTAGGCAAAACTCGTGCAAACCTCTCAGGTGCGCAGACGAGATATTGTTTCTAGACAACAGTATACCTACGATACACAAGGAAGTGTTGATGGGCCCTGACTCCGGAATTGGCTAAATGCCAATATAATCCGAAATAGTTTCCATATAAATGATTCAAGATTTGATCTTGATAAACCCTTCGGAAGACTTGAAGTCTAATGAACATTAATGGAATTATAAAATGATGTGGATAAAATGTTTTATCCATAAAGCTTGACTTATTGCAATAACAAATTCAAGGAGTTGACTACGATGAGATTGTCTCACCGTAGCAATGCTTAAAGTCGGTTCGAGTTAAACTAGCAATTAATACATATTTCAATGATGAGATATGATACTTGGATGCCAAAAGGATTTCCATGTGATGGAAATACTACCTAGGACTTGCATGTGATACAGTCCAAGGTATTTTGTCTATCCATAGGATGCTAGTGAGTATGCAAACTTCAGAGTTCCAGCGATGGATAGAAGAGAGCAAAATGGAGTTGGAATCTTCGTTTTTGATGAAATAGTCAAAAGAGTTTGATTTCATCAATGGATAACGAAGATGCTTGTGGTAACAAGAAAGTAAGTGGGAGCATAATAATATTTCTAAAAACTTTGTGTGCTTGACACATTGTTGATTGGAAATAATATGAATTTCTTGACACAAATTAGGACTTCAATGAAAATAGTTTTTCCATGAAGTGCTTAGGCAAGGAAGCCTCGATATTAGGCATTTTTATCTACGAGGTAGAATTGCCTGATAGGGCTAAGCCTAAATACATATTGACAAGATGCTAAAACAGTTTAGCATTAAAACGCCAAGGAGTGATTCTTGCCGAAGTCACATGGAAAGAGTTTTGCAAGACTCGGTGTCCCAAAACACTGATGAGCAAAATACATGATGGAGATTCCAAACACTTTCGTGTTTGGATTAATCATGTATTCCATGGTATGTAAAACAACCAGATAAGTCCGATACTCCCAAGCTGTTGCGAGTATAGATACCAAAGTGATCAAAGTACTGATCATGGGACAACAGTGAAAAATGTTGTTAAGTACTAAAGTAGCACTGATGACATGTTTTCTCGCAAGCAGAGATTATGAAGTGCTCGTTGTAAGTAGTTACATCGATACAGTCTTCATCAATACTCTAAGCGATTTTCGATTTAAGTTAAGGGTTTTGTGTAATACACGATATGGTGGCACGGTAGTTGGAAATTGTTCCAAACAGGTTACTGTGGCAAATTCTATAACAAAGGCTAAGTATGTTGACGCTTTAGAAGCGACAAAGAAGATGTTGAATCATATAGTTCATTCATGAACTTAGTATGGTTCCAAGAAGGCTTCGGTCAATGGGACACTATTGTAGATAGTTGCTCCATAGCTCAGTCTGAGGAATTAGGGTTCGACCAGTGAATCACATATATACAAAGCCGAGTCCACACAAAATATGAATTTTGTGAAATGCGTGAAAATGCGAGGATATGCAAAGATACACACGGAGCTGAAGTTGTCAGATCCGTTGGACATCAGGCTATACCACAAGCGAAGCATATTTTACACCAGTATGCCATAGGTGTAAAGTGCATTAGCATTGACTAGATTATTGACTCTAGTGCAAGTGGGAGTCTGCAGGAGATATGCCCTAGAGACAATAATAAATGTTATTATTTATCCCCATGTTCCTAATTATGTTTATATTCCGTGCTATAACTGCTATGGTTCTCGAGTCTGCAATAACCACGAGGCTTGGAGGAAAACTCATATGCACGTGTGGAATAATAAACGGTAAAATGTATTCCTAGTCTGGCCTCTAAGACTAGCTCAAGTGTTGCATGATGGTTCTGTTTTCCTGATCATGGGCATGACTATGCCGGCAATTTTGAGGACACGATGTTTGAAGAACATTTGTGTTGAATCGACCCGAATTGATGTTATGCTATGAGATACATTCGTCACAAGTTAATGGTTAATAACACAGAGAAAGTTAACGTTTGCATAATTTCTTAGACCATGAGAGTATCGAGTTTTTCATGCTTGCTTCATGAACTTTGGGGTTTGTTAAACGTCATCTGTAAATGGGTGGCTATTACGGCGGCTTACGGGTTAATGGAAAAGTATGTCAAGGGACTTGATAGCTCAAGATTGGAATTTGCTCCTCCGACGATGGAGAGATATTCTTTGGGCCCTATCGGTGTTATGGTATCCATCATCGTCTGGCCAGACACATTGTGATTTGATCACAGGGATGCCGGAACACGGGAACGAGAAAAGAGAACAAAACCGGTAACGAGGTAACTGGCATAGTGGACAAGTTGTTGATCCACGGGGATACCGATAAATCTCACCTCGAGTATTTGTAACATATCGTGAAGCAACAGGAATAGCACACGACAACTGGAGGTTCACTCGAATATTTATTCGTGTGGGTATAGGGGTCAATATGGGTGTCCACGGCTCCGATGTTGATCATTGATCGGAAAGTGTTCCGGTCATGTCTATACTTCACCGAACCTATAGGGTCACACGCTTAAGGGTCATCTATCTGCTGAATACTAGACAGGGAGTCTGAGAGAAAGTCACCGGAAAAGTTTCGGAGACAACGGAAAAGTTCCGGAGAGAGAACACCGGAATAGTTTTGGTAAAACCGAAAGGTTGTTTCGGAGTATACCATTAAGTCAAAATGGTTTCGGCACATGCCTGGAAATTCTTAGAGGGTGCTAGAATTGTTCTGGGAACTTCTGGGATTTTTCCGGAGAAAAAACCCGGAAATGTTCCGGAGCTGCCGGAACCGTTTTGGTTGCTTTTCGCATATGAAAGTCACTAATCCGGAATTGTTTTGGAACGCGTCCAAAATTATTTTAGTGGTACTGGAAATGTTCTAAGACCTACAGAAATATTTTCGGATCTAACGGTCGCGGAAAAATGTTTCCATGAATAGTGAAAAGCACTTTTTGGTTGCTTTTTGGAAAGCCACTTTTTGGGGCTTTTACCAAAAGATCTTGGAGAAGGCTTGGGGGGGGGGGGGAAGGAACCCCTTTTTGTGGCTGAAATTTCAGCCCCTCCACCCCTCCTTCTCCTATAAATAGAGGTGGAGAGGAGCTCTCCACACTCACTCCAACTCCCTCACCAAATGGCATGCATGATCTGCCTTTTTTCTCTCCCTCACACGAAACCGTTTCGTAGAGCCGAAAGGTTGTCTGGGTTCCGGTGAGAACTAGTTCTGGACGGTGAAGCCCTGTCGGATAGATGACACCGTATGTGTGCAACCCCGTAGAGAGGTCGTAGGTTCGATCTTTTTGCCTGAGGGGCTGTTCGAGAGTGCCTCCCGAAGGGCTGTCCGAGTTTCGAGGGTCCTCCCGAAGGGCTGTCCGTGACATCGTCCAGGGGACTGTCTGAACGCCTCCTGGAGGGCTGTCCGAGGGGCAGACGAGGGAGTACATCCTCGCAGTTGGGAGGTTGTAAATCCTAGCTGCGGGGATCTGCACCAACGATCTACATCGACTCTACTTTCGCTGCGCTACGAGTCGGTAATGATCAGATCCAAACCTTGTATGCATATCCATAGTGATCCTGTGCGTGCTCGTTGTATCAATTTTTTTTGTTTTCTGTCGCGTTACCCTACATAGAGATCTTCCGAGAAATGACAAGTCTCCTCTTCCTCTAATATAAGAAGGTGTTGGGCCTTCAAGTGCCGAGGTTCGTAGCAAAGTAGCAGTTTCCTCAAGTGGATGACCTTAAGGTTTATCGAACCCGTAGGAGTATTTGGACTACAACCAATGATCAACACTTGCACACACAAATATAGTAGTTGACTTGCCCCCAAACGAAACCAATGAGATTGTCAGTCTGGCTAGCCTTGCCAGTTACAAGGATTGATGCAACTTATGCTTGGAAGTGATAATTGCAACGAAAGAAATAAAAAAATCAGATTGTAAACAGAAATAAAAGAGTGTTGATCGAGCTTGAAATCAATAGGGATGAATGGACTGGGATCCATAGTTTCACTAGTGGCATCTCTCCATAAAAGATAGCATGCCATGGTGAACAAATTATATTTGACTATCGTTCAAATTGCAGCTTTTATTATTATAACCATACATGACATAATTGCATATACGCATCACGTCCGGACAACTATAGGTCATTAATACAACATCTATAACTAATACTCCAACCCAAGACCGCTATCTAGCATGCATCTCGAAGTACTAAGTAAAACAAAGTATTGCATTAACTATGATGACATGATGTAGATAGTATATTGTCTTCACCTCGCGTTTAAAGGACAAGTACACAACTATCTTTTTATCCATAGTGACAACAACACAATACAAGACTTTTCCACTTTCTATCACTGCAATATATTACTTGCAAGATTGAGCCCAAATAAGATACACAACCCCCTCTTGGAGATCATTCATCTAAATGACCAGTGCAAGATAATAGATCGGAGAGCATATATGTCTATAAATAATGCAGCAAATAACTCATATGAATGCATGATAAAGTGACAATTCATCATAGAGCAACAATTACACCATAAAAGATTACATCATATGGATCACAATAATGTAGGGCAACTCATGTGATCATTGTATTGAAGAACAAGGGAGAGATTGTTATCTAGCTACTGCCATGGACTCATAGTCCAAAAAACAACCCACGCACGATCATGGTGGCAACAAGGTTGATGTAGATGGCCAATATGATGACTTCCCCCTTCGGAAGAGTACCGAAAAAGGCTTGCATATTGGATCACGGCAGAACAAAGAGGTGTGGCGGCGAAAAAAAATCCTTGATAATTATATTCAGGGTTTTTGGGGAGTATTTAAAGGCAGTGGAGGAGCTTCATGTGGATCCCACGTGCGACTCGTCGCACGGGGCCCATAGGGGGGCCCCTCTGCTGGCTCATGTGCCCTCTGGCTTCATCTTGTCTCAAAACTTATGAATATATTTTTCCTGATTTTTTTGTCCCTCGGAAATTATTATTTTCTGAAAAGTCAAAAAAATTGACATGAGCACTGAATTAATTAGTATAGAAAATAGTAAAAATTGATTCCAAACTATGCCATTATGATATAATTGTAGCATGAAACAAGCAAAAGTTATAAATACATCTAGGACGTATCAGACGCCGACCCAAACCGAGGGTAAGATTGTCGCCGCCCACTCGAGGCGTCCTGATCAAGACCAGGGAGCGGTTACCGCCGAAGCCATCAAGACACTAGAATCACCTGCCGCTCTGCCCCTCGCCATCTACATAGCAAAGGAAGAAGCCACCACTGCTGCCACGCCACTCGACGAAAAGCCATCCGTGCAGCCTCACCTTTTGGGGCCGCCGCCCCGATATCCAAAACCCCCCTCCCCATCGCTTAGCGAAATCACAACCTCGGAGGAAAGTTATCGGAGGGCGACGCTAAACCCTAAAAGGTTCGGCCCAGCCCAAGACCACAACCATGACCAGATCTAGCCAGACCTAGGGCCATTCGGCGAGCCCCACCCGACCATGCCGGGTCTGGGCAATCAAGAGCTCATCGGCGACAACCCGTACCCACGAGCGGTGAGCGATCGCGGCCTGCCTAACCACAACCACCATGCCCAAGTCGACGGCGACCTTGGTGTTGCCCCCATTAGGCGAGCACCGGCTCGAGGCAGGCCCGATCCACGCTTGCACGGGAAGGCCACGGCCCCTCTGACCGCGACCATGCCGCCACAGGCTGATGGGCCACCTCCGGAGGCCGGGGAAAGCAGCGGAGACTGCTAGGGTTAGAGATGCGGAAGGGGAGGGGGTGGGGGAGAGGGAAAATAGCATGTATAATTCTCGGAGCTGGCCGATCAAACTGGCCAATAAAACGTGGTCAGAGCGTGGTTGCTGCCGGCAGTATATATAATACAAAGAATTTAGATTGCTTCCAGAGTCCGCTTGATCTCGTTTCCACGAGAACGCATGCTTTGCTTCGCCTATTACGGCTAATTTTTTTTAAATAATACACTTTTTTTATTAAATTTCAGAAATATTACGCCATTTTTTTTATTTTAAAAATAATACAGCGTCGGCTTACTGCAGGCCGACAGGAGCCTATCGTCCTACCGGTGGCCGACTGGGGCTCGTCGGCCTATCGGTGGCCGACAAGTGGCCTTTCGGCTACGTGTAAGCCGATTAGTGGCAAGGCCACGCCGCGCCCCTCCCAGTTGGCCCGTGAGCTGCTGTCGGTGGCTGGGGCCCAGCCGACAAGCCCTGTCGGCCACCCGCAGGCCGACCGGCTTGCCACAGGCCGACAGGGTGCGAAGCCCGCAGCAACCCCCTTTTCTTCCTCCTCTTCCCTTCTCTTCCTTATTTCTTCTGTGTTCTTCGTTTCTTCTCTCTGTCACTCGAAAACTCTCTCATTTTTACACCAAAATCAGCCATTTTTTTGCCGATTTGCCACCGTGGATGCGTTGTAGATAGTTGGGGGAGGCAAGGGAAACCTTGATCTACTGATGGGGTAGCTCGTGGTGGTCGTGGTGAGCATTTTTTGGGAGCTTTTTTGAGCACATTGGAGGAGGTTGTGGTGGCGGTGAAGGTGGAGGTGGCGGTGGTGAAGCTCAGGCAGTGTGGTGGAGGTGGTGGAGGTGAAGCTCCGGCGGTGTGGTGGAGTCTCCGGCTCCGGTGATTGAAGTCCGCCGTTCGTCGTTGCTTCGCACGCTTCAAGGGTATAATTCAACATACATTTTACCTGTCGTAGTTGCTCCGGTGGTAGTATTCGGTAGTATGTTTGGATGTGAAATATATTAGGTGTGCGGATATTGTTATTTGCTCCGGTAGTATCCGTAATATATTTAGTTGTGTGAATATTTTTAGTTGCTCCGGTAATATTTAGTTGTGTCAAATATTTGTAGTTGCTCGGGTAATATCCTTAATATATTTAGAGTTGAAATTTTTAGGTGTGTGAATATTTGTAGTTGGTTCGGTAATATTCCATAATATATGTACATGTCAATTATTTAGGAGTGCTAATATATTTAGTTTGTCATGCTGCTTAATAGTTGTCTTCCATTGTTGAAAAAAATTTAGGTGGGCCGAGATGTCTGATGTAGTGAAGTTCGTATTTTACTACGGTTCTGGTACTGTCCAAACAACTGAGACGGGAGCTGATCTGAGTGAATTTGATTACATAGAGGTGCCACTGACCGCCCCTCGAACATGGTCAGTCAGTCAGTTGAAAGAATGGGTGACAGCAAGTTTAGGGCTTAATACTGAAACACACACCGTCGGTGTTCATGCATTGTGGACACAGTCAAGTTCAATCATTTACTTTTATTTGAGGCCAATAGAGCGAGACTCCCAGTGGCTACGCTGGTTACAAGGTTGTGAACGCAGGGGATGCAATCCTGTTGCCTTAGTGCTTCCCGTCGTGAAGGAGGTCACTGCACATGAAGGCGAGGGTGGCTACGATCTTGGCCAGAGCAGTGAAGGGATGCACAAATGCTGGAGATGATGGTTATGAACTAGGGTAGAGTAGTCAGGTAGAAGGAGGAAATGCCGATGGTTATTACAGTGGCGAGGCTTATAGTGGCGAGGCGGACGTTGACGAGGTAGATGGGCACATGCAGAACCTGATGGAAGAAGAAGACACCGATATTGACCGTGGTCATGCTGATGATTCTGACGAGTCGGATGAAGAAGAAAATGTAGAGGAGGTCCCGAATCCTGCATCATGGAATCATGACTTCTCATTTGCAATGACCGTGAACGATGGGCATGATTCTGCCTGGCAATATCACCAGAACAACATTGCGACGGGTGCTCTGTATCCCAACAAAGAAGCTTTGAAGGACGCAATAATAAATTGGGCAATGTCCACGCAAAGGGTTTTCATAGCTGAGGTGTCCAGTCAGAAATACTTGACAATGGTATGCAAGAATGCAGGTTGTCCTGCCAGGGTGCACGGCTATCTCTTTAAGTATGGCACAAGTTGGGTGATCAGTGACTTAGTTCATCACACTTGTCTTATTCCCTGCATCCCTCGAGATCATCCCAACCTTTCATCCACGCTTATTGCGAGGTTGTTTTACAGTGAGATAGTGGAGAGCAAAGCGATGGAAGTGAAGACAATCCAGACAAAAGTCTTCGTCAGGTTCAACTACAAAATTTCTTATGGCAAGGCTTGGAGGGCTAAGCATACGGCCCTTCAGAGGAGATTTGGTTCTTATTTCGATGCATATGACTCTGTTGTCCGGCTCCTCCACACACTGCAACAACGGAATCCTGGCACCTATGTCGATATCCAAGACCTCTTCATGCCAGAGTTCCCAACTGTAAGGGTGCTGCATCGACTGTTCTTCTCTTTCGGTGTATGCATCGAAGCTTTCAGGCATTGCCGACCGGTGATATGTGTAGATGGCACTTTTCTCACTGGCAAGTACAAGGGTCAGATCCTTACAGCCATTGGTCAAGACGGCCAAAATCAAGTAGTCCCACTCGCATTTGCTTTTGTTGAGAGTGAGAACATTGAAAGTTGGACATGGTTCTTCAGGCAACTGAAAATATCAGTTGTCAAGGATAAGCCCAATGTGTGCATCCTTCATGACAGGCATGCATGTATACTCGGTGCGATAAAGACACTGACAAACCCTGGCCCTGAGGAACAAACTCCATGGCAGGACTTGCAGAGCCGTTGGTGCATGCGCCATCTGGGGGCTAATTTCTTCTCACGGTTCAGAAATAAGAGCCTGATGAATCTATTCAAAAAACTCTGCAAGCAGAACCAGCTATGGAAGTACAATTTGATACGTGACAGACTTAATGTGTGCACGCAGAGACGTGTTAGTGACAGGAAAGCTGCAAGAGATGCAGCGATGAGGGCACATGTTGAAGCAGTAGCTGCACAGTTAGCAACAGGAACATCGGCCGTGGAGGAGGAGCCTGTTGGGCTATGTGACTTGCCAGGATTTGACCCACCTGGTACTAGGAGAAGGCTCGGGAGGTCGATTAAAACCTTCGAGCAGTGGATAGAGCATGAGCCTTTGGAGAGGTGGTCTTTGCTGCATGACACACATGGAGCAAGGTACGGTGTCATGACTACCAACCTCGCAGAAACATACAACTTTGTCCTGAGAGGAAACCGGGCATTACCACTTACAATCATCGTTGAGTGTATTTTCTATGGCACCGTGAATTATTTCAGAGATAGACGTCAAAAAGCAGAGCAGCATATCTTGAACAACCCGAACACACGTTACTGTGAAAGAGTCATGAAGTACATGCATCAAAAGATGGAAAAAGCTAGATCACACACTGTAGTCGCCATCGGTAATCAAGAAAGAAGGTTTGAGGTCCGCTTAGCTAACAACAAATTCGGATGTGCAAATGAGTTGAGGACACATGAGGTGAAAATTGGAAATGAAGCCTGGCCAACGTGTGAGTGCACGTGCAACAAACCGAAGTTGCTTCACCTACCTTGCTCACATGTACTTGCTACTTGCGGGCAGCTAGGAATGGACGCAATATCGTTTGTGTCTCCATTTTATCTGAAAGAGTCTGTCCTCAATACCTGGACAGGTGAGTTGCTGGGATTTCGATCAATGGGTAATTTCAACACCGTTAACCCTGCTGAAAGGCGTTACATTCCAGACCCAGAGAATATGCGTACAATTAGAGGTAGACGACAGTGTCGGCGCATCCGGAATGATATGGATGAATCTGAAGCGGGAGGCCCAACTATGCAATGCATTTTATGCAATGAATTTGGCCATAGGGACACTAATTGTCCCACTTTCGTCACTGGGCGTGGACGAGGCAATCGGGGACGAAGAGGAGGGAGAGGAGGAAGAGGAGTAAGAGGGAGAGGAAGAAGCTAGGCTGCGTTGCAATTTGTATTAAGTGTGGCACTATGTTCGAAATTTGTATGTAGTGTGGCACTATGTTCTAAATTTGTATTAAGTGTGGCACTATGTTCTAAATTTGTATTAAGTGTGGCACTATGTTCTAAATTTGTATTAAGTGTGGCACTATGTTCTAAATTTGTATTAAGTGTGGCACTATGTTCTAAATTTGTATTAAGTGTGGCACTATGTTCTAAATTTGTATTAAGTGTGGCACTATGTTCGAAATTTGTATTTAGTGTGCAACTATGTTTGAACTTTGTATTTAGTGTGCAACTATGTTTGAAATTTGTATTTAGTGTGCAACTATGTTCTAAATTTCTATGTGCAGGAATGGCGGGAATGTGGTTGCTTAAGCGGGACATTGATAGTAAGCATCGTTCTGCGATATGTTCTACGAAGAAGCTCGAGCCCCTAGTCACTCGCACTTCTAAGGAATATTGGAAGATACACCCGCAATGGGTTGACCGGTACGTGCTTTATTTATTTCCTTCAAGCATGTATATTAATGGGACACACTAACTGAATTGTTCTGACATGTAGACTTAAATGGGCCGGCCTTTTACCTTTCGCGTGTCTGGTTGAGAAGACGGAAGGATGCAAACGCCTCGCCATCGACTCCTCTTTGCTCACCTGCTTAGTGGACCGTTGGAGGCCTGAGACCCACACGTTTCACTTCCGATGGGGAGAGATGGCTCCTACTCTGGAGGACGTGTCACTTTTGCTGGGACTACCGTTGGCAGGTCATGCAATAGGACCGTTGGAGGCACCGGCTGGTTGGGAGCTAGATATGGCACAACGTTTCGGTGCTGTTTTTGCCGGTGCTTCGGCTCTGGCATCGGAGCGTCACGGACCTAAGTATGATTGGTTGCTCCGTTTCCAGGTTAGTTCCCCTACCTCATATCTTTCAGTTGTTGTGCATATGGATTTACAGAAGATACCTTCACTGTTTACCAATACTTACTTTCTCTTTGCTCAATACAGATCCAGAAGTTCCCGGAGCCGTTGAATGCGGCACAGATCACTCGCAGCCTGGAGGCATACCTACTGTGGCTTCTCGGCGAGGTGATGTTCACAGAGAACCATGTCACCACTATTAGCGCGTGCTACATCCCTATTGCACTGGAGATCGCGAACGCTGAGATTCCGGATCAGATCACACAGAGGAGTTGGGGTTCGGTGGTCTTAGCGGCTACATACCGAGGTATGTGCAACGCTTGCCAGCTTACATCGGACACGGCAGCCCTTCTTGGATGCCCTCTATTTCTTCAGCTGTGGTCGTGGGAGAGGTTCTCTATAGGACGACCGGACATACGTGTTGATGAGCCTATGGAACCCATGTTCGATGCTGATGGCATCAACATGCCTACTTTCGCTCTGCGTTGGACACGTCGCAGGGTATGTCTCGTGTTATAATTTAATGCATCTTATTTGTGCACACTATGGCTGAAACTAACTTTTGTTTTTCGCAGAGACGCTTTGCTGCTGATCAGACTAGGCGAGCATACACGGCATTGAACGAGCAGTTTGATGCGTACACTGGGGTCATCTGGCAGCCCTACATGCAAGCAGCCATAGAGGCGAGATACCCCAGCGGTATGTCTGAGCTATGCACAAGAGATCGTGATTACTGGATGACGAAATCTAAGATCATCTTCGATGTCTTCGTCGAGGAGATGGCCCAGCAGAGGGTTATGAAGCAATTTGGTCTTCAGCAGTTAGAGGCCCCTCACCCTACAGAGAACCCGGTGCCAGGACACATCCATAGGTACTGTCTATTTATTCAATGTTGCATTACCTTTCACAATTGTCCATTTGAAGCATTAGTTAATTTTTGAACACACACCACAATTTTAGGACCACGAGGAAGGGGATTCACAGGACAGCTGCTGAGTGGCTAGTTAGGCTTCAGCCGTACGTTACAGAATGGGAGACTGCGAACACACATCTGTGGCATGAGAATATCGACTTTGATCTCGATGAATTCCATCGCTACTTGCAGCGGTACATGACTGGAACACGGTTACGCATCGTTCATCACTCTCACCCAGATGAGATACCTGACCCTAATCCGTCGGATATGTACCCGAGCTATGATACTTCGGGCTCTAGGCAGTACGCGGTAAGATATATACTCTTTATGTAATGCATCTAGTTGTCACGTACTTTGCCGTGCATACTTGATAATCGTCCTGACAATTTTCAGGCTGACTTGACACTCGGACTCTACGAGGATGTGTCCACCTTCGGACGTTCACTCTCGTCTGGACCTCTTCTTCAGCACCGGCCTGTGCTCCAGCCCTTCGTGACACGCCTGCAGAACAAGATACGAGTTGTCTACGAGGCTATCACGTGCACCCGGAGAAGCGGCGTTGTTCAACAGCAGCAGCAGCCGCCGCGTCCCTCCACGCACCGACATCAGCCACGTCCACGTCTAGCACATACGCCGACGACCAGGCCACCCCCTCCTGACCAACCTGGCAGTTTGACGTGGCAGCACCCACAGCACCGGGGTCCCACGTCGAGCTTCGTGTTTCAGCCACAGCCACAGCAGCAGGGTCCCATGTCGAGCTTCGTGTTTCAGCCATAGCCAGCTGGTATGTCTCTTCATATTTATTGTTTTCAATATGAATTGAGGCGACCTATTTCTTCATGACTTAACGTTCCCTCCTGCAGGAGCCTACGGATATCAGGCGTCTATATCCGGATCCACGTGGGGGAGTGATCAAGATCCTGAGGAGAACATACAGGATCACATGTCGCAACACACCCAGTGGATGAACATGTATTCGACTCCTCCACCAGGCCCCACACAGGATACACAGTATGACCAGGACGAGTCTGAGATTCCTCCTTGTAACATTAGGGCACCCCACAGGTTGGGATGGTCGACGCCTGAAGCACAGCCTGAGCGCCATGGCAGACGTCGTCAGTGACGTTTCTATCTATCAGTAGAGACATGACTATCTACTTATGTATGAGACTTATGCTTATTCTATGTATGAGACAAATGACTATGTACTTATGTATGAGACATATGCCTACTCTGTTTTAGTACTCTGTTATCCAACGTCGTGCGCCAACTACAACATCATATTTAGATAGAACATACTTCTCCTACAATAAGACAGTACAAACAACTGGATACAACTACATCTGAATTAAACGGTAGGTAGGACGGAACTTACAACATACAACGTAAAAACTACATGAAGTCATCATCGTCATCCTCCGTCGATGCAGAACTCTTGCCCTTCGACGATGAAGAACTCTTGCCCTTCGACGATGCAGAACTCTTGCCCTTCGATGATGCGGTACTCTTGGCCTTGGTGCTCGGCATGAAGATATCGTCTTCGTCCTCGCTGTCTTGAGTCCATAAATAAGTATTTTCTGCTGCAGCCTTTAGGAATGCTACACTCTTATGATGTTGCTTCTTCCATCTTCCATGCAACCTGAGAAGTTCTTTCCGTATCTCCTCAAATGTCCTGGAAGGCCACCCGGACCTACTTAATGCGTGACCCAGCTCATTCAGTAGCGTGTCACTACTGATGAGTTCGTCCCACGGAACTAATATGTTGTCAACTCTGAAATTGGCGGCTAAACGCAGAAGACATCGGGACATACCAGGGTGAAAACTACGATCAAAAGGATATCCGGACATCTTCGCGAGACTACGAGACTACACTAGATTGCATACCCACCTTACTGCCGAGGGTGTTTTATAGGTTGAGAAGACAAAAATATGGCGGGAACTCGGAAGCGGGGAAATATGATGGGAGATATAGACGGGAACTAAAAAGCGGGAAAATATGGCGGGAACTAGAAAGCGGGAAATATATGGCGGGAACTAGAAAGCGGGAAAAATATGGCCGGAAATAGAAAGCGGGAAAATGTGGCCGGAACTATAAAGCGGTAAAATGTGGCGGGATTTTGGGGTATTTTCATTCGATCATTATAGACTATATTATTTGTTAATAATTTGAGGATTAATATTTCACTAAGGGGAACATACAGTCAGAGTAAATAAAATTGCTAATTCTGATTAGAAAAAAAGAATAGATATCAAGTCGGCCACCAGTGGGCCGACAGGTTCCAGTCGGCCACCAGTTAGCCGACAGGTTCCAGGCGGCCACCAATTAACCGACAGGAACCATCACCAGCGCCCGAGAGGCCTGTCGACTTCCCCTAGGCCGACAGGAGGTCAATCGGCCACCCCTAGGCCGAAAGGATACTAATCGGATTCCCCTAGGCCGACTGAAGTCAGTCGGCTTCCAGGTGGCCGATGCTGTATTATTATTATTTTAAAAAAAACGGCGTAATATTTCTGAAATTTAATAAAAAAAAGTGTATTATTTAAAAAAAAATTTAGCCCTATTACGTGGGTGCATGTTCCATGCCAGTGCACAAGCGGTAAATTTTCAACGCTCAGCGACACGGAAATGAAAATCTATCTGCACGAGTGTACCTCCGCCATGTGCATCTACTCGCACATTATTTGAACTAGCCAGCTTATACTAACATCGAGCTGGTGACGAGCAGCATGCAGATTTCGTGGGTTGAAATGCTGGCCACATCCGCCGGATCGTCCTGGAACATGTACCACTGAGTGTATCGCGAGCCACATAACTTCCGCAATTTGGGCCCGTCTGTCGCGTCACTCTTGATGACTTCCGTCAAGATCGTACCCGATCGTAGAAAATTCTTGCTTTAATCCTGCAACACTAGAAACTAAGTATTCATGTATACTATCCGGGTTAGGATTCGCTAGTGTGCTCGTGTCCAGTTGGCCCCACGCCAAACAAATTCAGCCAGTTGCGCCCAGCAGTTGCACTCAAAAGAGGGACATCGGTGGATCAAATCAGCCGGCCGTAGTAGGGGACTGTACGCCCACACTTGAGTCGTCAGGCTGGTACATCGGATGCGCACCCGTCGTCACGGCGAAGCACTCGATGTCAGTGGTCGAGGTCAAGCTAAATACATTGGAGATGCCCTCAGGCCGTCACAGCTTCCGCGAGCTTCCATCGCCCACCATGCAACAAATGCGTGACGGGACGTGGAGTACGACACCCTCTCTCGATCGGTTTCCTACCCCCACGGCATGTGCCACCAAACCGGCCGGCCCGGGGTTCGGGCCGTATCACGTACGTGTGGTTGCCTGGTTGGCCGCGCGTGAAACGTGCGGGAAAAGACGGAGCCGCACCGACGGTGCAGCCGTGCTGCCGGAGGCGCGGGGGACGTGGGGCGACGACGCCCACTGGCCACTGCATGGTGCTGCTCAGCACGGGGCGACGTCGCGGGGACGGGGTCCGGGGCCGGGCTGTGATCGCCTGATCGATACGGCGCGAGAGCGAGGCGCGGTTGTCCATTCACCCGGACGTACGAACGATCATGTATGTCATGTGCTTCCAGACGTAGCAGCCGGCCGGCCGGGACCGATCGATCGATCGATCGGGACGTCGAGCTGTGATTCGTGAGACGTCGTGACCGCGAAGAAACGGACAAGCAGGAGAGAATCGTGGACCAAAAGTCCGGTTTAACAGCATCTACAGTCGGACGTGGCAAATTCGGCCCCTAAACGTCCACTGATTCACCCGGTAACGATCTCAGACAATGCCGGGCCGCCCCTTAAATGTCCTGCTGCACAGGCATACTCCTTATATGTAAACCTCAAATTCATGCACGTCGATCATACATATGAATACCATACGTAAAATAACATTTGGTCATAGCGAAAAATACATAGTTCAAACATAGCTGCCAAGCGGAAGGAAAGCCCCTTCTCCTCACGTACGTTCTTTCCTCCTCCACAAGAAAAGCCCCTTCTCCTCCCGTCGGTGCCGCCGCCGGTCCGCCCCATCTCCGATGGCCTCTGGGCCATGGAGGTGCGGAGGATCTCGGCCCCCCGCCGGCGGAAGGGACCCCGTTCTCGTTCTTGTTAGGTTCAGTGTCTTGGTTGGGACTGTGTGGCGGTGGCGATGTCCCTTACTAGGAATAATGTCTCCCACGTTCTATCCCCGCCCCGATGATGCGTTTAGCATCGTCGGAGGGCATGTGGAGGTGTGTCTCCGTCGGATCTCGCGGGATTCGGTCGGTGCTGGTCTTCGGTGTATCTGTTTGGATCCGGTCTTCGTTCGTCTTCGTTTGAGTATTTATAGGTTTGATCCTTCTGATCTACGACTTTCTTCATCGGCGATGGTTGTTGCTCTGGTGCGCTGGTCTTATGGGGCCTTAGCACGACGACTTTCCGACTGTCTACTACAACAAGATTTGCCCGACTCCGATGAGGGAGGGGCGATGACGGCTGCGCACCTTCGGCTCGCTCTAGTGCTTGTAGTCGTCGATACGTGGTCCACAGACATGGTTGTAATTTTTATTATCTCTGTTGTTCTTTGTACTGGCATGATTTAAGATTAATAGATTAGAATTTTCTCGCAAAAATATAAGATTTATTCATGTGCATAATTCAAACATTAAACTCATTGGTTTTCATCGTGGGTCCACATATGCTCGACATGATCATTGAGTAGTTGTGTGTGCACCTGATGATCTCGAAATTCGATGCATCTTCAGAAAGTTCACAATATGCTCTACATCTGGTTCCGGGAGGTGGACATGTACTCCGGGCTTCTCAAAGTCATGCGTTCGGGTTGCCCCTTCACCCTCTTCCTCGACAATCATATTGTGCAAAATGACATAATATGTCATCAGTTGTCATGAAGTCTCTGATTCCTACATCATTGCAACTTTATGAACAATACCCCGACGAGTTTGGAGCACCCTGAATGTCCTCTCCACATCCTTTCTAGCTGCTTCTTACATTGTTGCAAAATGGCATTGTTTTTGCCATGGGATCGGGTATGGTTTCACAAACGCCGCCCACTGAGGATAGATACCATTGACAAGCTAGTACCCAGTGTTGTAGATGTGCCCGGGGCGGTCAGAATGACGGGGAGAACTTTTGTGCCGGTGGCGGCGGCGCTGTGAGGTCGGGACGGCGACAGAGCTAGGGGAAGGCCGTGGTGGACGAGCGAGAAGAGAGGCGGGGAAAAGGGCAGTTCCAGCTAGGTCGGGGGCGATTTGATGAAATTTGTGATGGGTCCCTTCTGTCTGGTCCGGCTTGGCAGATGCGCCCAGGCATGTCTGGGCCTCCCCATATCCGCCCAGATATGGATTGCATATGAGGGGTGTCGGTCAGTCTGGACCTATAGGGTCGGTTTGAGGGGGTCGTCTGGACCGCGATTTCTTGACCGGTCAGTGATCGGGCCGTCCACCCGGACATATAAAGAGACTATAAGGGGTCTGGCTGTGGGAAATACCCCGATGAACCTGGCTGTAGATGAACCCCATAAAGTATTTTCTAGGAAAAAAATAGCAATTCAGGAAAAAGTCAATAATCTTTGAAACTTTTCTCGAACAAACTTGACATGCTGGCCAATTCATAAACAAAATTGACAACGAAAGACTTCCCATAAAAATCTGAGCATAAAAACAAATTGTCCAAGACAATATAGAGTGAATAGTACCTCTAATATAGTGTTGATTTTGACTTTGTCCTGGACAATATCACGAAAGTCATTTTGTCCCTAATTTTTTTACGTGAGTGTAATGCTTTATTAAGTTTGTTGCCAGCAATTTTCATGATTTTTTGACCATTTTTGAAATTACTATTTTTTTTAAAAAAAAAGGGTTCATATGCCCCATGTTCCATTCGTTCGCTTTGGTCCGGCTGTAGATGCTCTAACCCCAAGCTTTGGTGATCCCTCCCACTGTCCATGACACTTTTTCTTTCTTTGCAAGAAAGTCCATGGCTCGGTTTTAATTAGTACTTTTACTACAGTATATTTTTTCACTCATGCATCATGCATGGGAATATGTTTAATCTTAGGGACCACGTTGGGCGTGTTGACTCAAGTTGTTAATATGACAGTAGTGTGCGCCATGACTTCACGCACCAACTATGGAAACGGTTCCGGCCGGACGCGCCATATTCATGCGGTGTTTGTATACCAATTCGCTGATACAAGACCAGACAGTGGATACATCTCATATGTAATTGAAATTAAGCCAACTGAGGGTGTAACATTTTCGAAACGCAGGGAAAGTACTACATGTGCATCTTTGAGCTGTACGTCTGTTTTTGACTGTAAACGATATAAATTCGGTCGATACGTGGACTCTGTTCATAGCTTTGGTCAACACAATTCCGTTGGCAAACACTTGTGGCGGGTTGTCGTTTTTGGACGCTTGGATCAGTTGATAGTGTGTGCCTGATGAAGTTGTTGTGTACAGGCAAACTGATAGAGAGAGGACAGGAGCAAGCTTTATGGACAGGCATACAAAATATAACAAAATGTCGTTAGATGGCTACATGTTAGGTAATGACCTCACTAGTGATGATTTGGAGCCCAGGAATCAAGATCAAGATGGGTGAGAATGAGATCTGCCGATCAAACAACATATACAACTAAACACGTTCGCCATGCAGAATTTTGTAATTCATGTGATGGAAGTGTGACCATACCTAACGCGCTGCATGCAAGTCCAAAATTGAGAACGCACATCTTCGGCTACGATATCTATGAGACAAGGGGAAGTGCTTGTATATCTTTGCCTTTCGATGTCGACCGAAAGTGCCCTTCTCAGCTCGAGCTCATATGAGCTCGGTATGACAGTAAAATTCTTTTTTTTTGTGGGAAAAAATGATTTTTTTTTGACAAATATTTTGAATGCTTGCAAAGTTTCATCTTAGAATGACATTCGCGGAAGTTGTGGCAAAAGAAACAAAAGCAGAACTCCAAAGTGCTTTTAAAAATAACATTTTTAGAGCATCGATTTTTTTTTTGCCACATCTTCTATGAATGTCATTCCATGATGAACGGAATTGTGTTGTCCTTCGCGGACGGCTTGATTAGTTGATAGTGTATAGTTCTCGCAAAAAAAATGTTGATAGTGTATACTCCCTCCGTTCCTAAATATAAGTCTTTTCAGATATTCCAATATGGACTGCATACGGAGCAAAATGAATGAATCTACACTCTAAAATATGTCCATATACATCCATATGTAGTCTATATTGAAATATCTAAAAAGACTTATATTTAGAAATGGAGGGAGTAGTACCTATTGCAGTAGTCTGAAGCAAACACATAGAGAGAGGGCAGGAGCAAGCTTTATGGGCAGACATGCAAATTATAACAAAATGTCATTATACTAAAGTCGTGTCAATTAATTTGGATCAGAGAGAGTACTACATGTTAATACATGTTAAGGCAATGACCTTATTGATGATGATCTGGACCACATGAATCAAGATTGAGATGGGTTGTAAGACTAAGATGTATCGATCAAACAATGTATATAACAAAACACGTTCGCCATACAGCAATATTTTATTCATGGGATGAAACTGGGACCATACATCGACGCGTTGCATGCAAGTCCAAGAATGAGAACGATCATCTGTGGTTGCTGGCTGCGGCGCGACATTGATGACTATGATCATGTGCATGGAATTTGTTAATTTAACACATTAGCTATGAGATTAATTGTTCCAGTTTGCATATGAGTGCTTCATCAAAAAGAGTTTGCATAGAGTGTGGGTTTTTTTATTGAGAAAATTGCACAAATACACAACTTTTGGGGCTGAGGCAACACAAAACCACAACTCTAGGGGATTTTGTTAAAATTACAACTTTAGGACAAATAGGTAACAAAAACCTCAAATCTACCGATTGAACACAAATCTAACGAGTGGGCCCCACTAGTCGTAGACACAAAGTGGTGGAGAGCTAATTTTTAGCCCAAGCTCACGCCGGAGCTCCGCTTGAGCTGAGCCTAACCGAGCTCAAAATAAACTTGCATACATGTTTTAGCTTATAAAAACTATTAAAACTTTAAAATGGATTGACCATTAAAAGATATTTTGAATTATTGTAGATTTTTGTTTGAATTTTTGAATATTTGAAGAAAATTTGGCCAAATCTTACAATTGTCCAAATTTTAAAATGTCTTCAGTAAATTGGCTGAAATTTCTCCAAAGTGATCATTTGATGTTTTGCATTACTAGTATTTTTTAGTTTTTTTGAAAAACTTGAAATTTTGGTCACATCTATAGAAAAAATGTTCAAAGTTAAATATTTCATCTTATTTGAAGATTTTTGTAAAACTTTAATTTAATAAGTTAACTATGGTCAGCTCGGCTTAATTCGACCTCTCAAGGCAAGCCGTCGCAATAGTCGGTTAACATGGGACCCACATCCAACTAAAAACACATTGGACCCACATGACATAATTCTTGTTAACTGACTAATCGGAGGATTTTTTATATTTTCTTTGTTAAATGTTAGTAGTACTGTTGTAATTATTTTTGGTTAAAATCCTCTTTTTTGGTTTTATGCTACTTCAGTCTTAAATATTGTGTATTTGTGCAAATTCCATTTTTTATTTGCTTTTTCTAGGCATTTCTTTTTTCTAACCGAGTGTGTGTTCGTTGAGCCACACTTGTTCACACAGCCCAATTTGAAGTGCTCGGTCTCCTAACTATTGAAGATGTTCGTGTGGCTGCTGACATGAAGAATGCGATGTTAGACGGTCCATCACCTAGCTAAGTGCGACCTTTCCCGTAATATTCCATGCATTTCCTGTCAGGCTTCCGCCTAGACCATCAATCTCTTAATTTCTCCTCTACTTCTCTCTTTCGTTTCCTATTTTTGTTTTCTTTTTTTCTTTAATTACAGTAAATATAAGGTTTGCCAAATGGTCGAATATTTTTTAGAACTACATAAACATTTTTTTAAAGAAATGAAATCCTATTTAAATTAAACTATCCTTTTTAAAGTAGTTGAACACATTTCTTTAATTCGTGCACAGTTCAACAAAGCGTGTGAACACTTTTTAAAATAGGCCAGTGATAGGCGTCCGCGCGCCGGCCCAAATTTGGCGGTCACACCCTGCCCGTCTGATCTGGTCACTCTTAGCCGTCAGATCCCCTTCTCTACCGTCCCCAACCTCCCACCAACGCACGCGGTCCTTCCCGATCAGCCCAACGCACAGTAGCGCTCCCCCGTCGAGCAGTCCTTCTCGAGCTGCGGCGGTCGCGCTCGAGGGCGACGGCGGCCCCGACAGCACATGCGCGCATGCCGCTCCACGTCACGCGGGCGCCGTGATTGAATCACGACACCATATTGCAGCACGCCCTCCCCCGCCCCCTACGTCTCTCTGTCGTTGCAACATCTAGTTGCCGCCGTTGTAGCACCACCGTGCTGTCTGCCGCAACTCTCGGTGTCGCCGCTCGCACCGTCGGTGTGCATGGGGTTGAGACTTTTTTCCCGAAGCCGGTTGAAGCTTTTTTCACCGCCGGTTGCAGCTTTTCCTTCGCCGGTTGAAGCTTTTTTTCCAACTATCGATACCGGTTGTAGCAAAACTCGACGCCGGTGGTAGCACGACAAAATGCAGGTTGTAGCAAAACTCGACGCCGGTTGCAGCTCCTTGGTCGTAGGTTGCAGCTATCTGCCGCCGCCGGCCACAAGTTCGCCGTCGTTGGTTGCAGCACGTCAGTCCGACAGTTGTAGCTTTTTTTGTTGCCGGTCGTAGCTTTTTCGCGGCATTGGTTGCAATTTTTTTGATCTCCCGGTTGCATTTGTTTGTCGTCATCGGCCACCAAACTGCATCGCCGAAGATTGTAGCAAATAGCAACGCCGGTTGTAGCAAAAAGATGATATAATTGTAGTAAAAACCAGCTGTGTTTTCAACTCGCTTATCGGTTGCAGAAAAAAACAACTGTGGTTCCAGCTCTGGATTTGACCGGTTGAAGCAAAACAAAATGCTGGTTCCAGCATCGTTGTCCCCTCGCTGGCGTCGCAACCTTCACCGTAGTCTTTCGTGGAGACTCGTCGGCATGGCTCGGCGCGGCGCCCCCGGCACGGTCCCAGCACCTCTGTCGCGGCGGCCCCAGCACAGTCCCAGCACCTCCGTCGCGGGAGCGTCTGTGCACCACGGTGTGGAGATCGAAAAAAAGCACGCGGTGGAGCCGTATTGCAGGAGCGCTTAGGTAGGAGCCGATACGCTGTAGCAAACGAGTGGGCCGCGTTTGTTTCGGGAGAAGAGAAGGTAGGAGAGGTGGTGGGCCTAAGAAAATCATGCGTGGGTCGTTGAACGTGGGCGAAAAGATGGAGCGTTCGATCACATCTAATCGGAAGGCGCGCGGGCGTTCGGCGGAGCGTTCAACCGGCGCGCCGAACGCAAACGTTTTCCTTTAAAATAACATGAACATTTTTATGAACACTTTTTTCCAAAATGTGTGGACATTTCTTAATGCATGAACGTTTTTTTTCATAAATTTTTTAATATGAAAAACCTTTTTTATTTATATGAAAATGATTTGAATGCACGAAAAAGGTGTGAACACTCTTTTAAATTTCATGCACTTTTTCAAGATGCATTAGGAGTTTTTAAAAATTTCATTTATAAATTATCTAACCATGTTATTTTACAAAAAAAGTCAATGTTAAAATAAAATTAAAGGGAGAAATGAGAAAAAAAAAACATTTTGACCATCTGTGGGCAAGCCGCTCGGTACGACGGTGCCAATGGCTAATGGGCCTACTCATTCTCTGCCGTCAGAGACGACGCCATCGCTTTGTACGACGAATAGTCCCTACAACGCATGTGTTGCTCGCTCCTGTCATGCAGGAATATTGGCAAGTTCACTACTGACAAAAAGAACGGCAACTCTCACTCCAGAAAAAACCATGCACCTCTTTTTGGCAGAATAGAAATGGCCGTGAAAAATCATGAATTTCCAAAATGTTCATGAATTTAAAATATATTCATGATTTGTTCTAAATGTTCAATGAATTTCATAACTTATTCATGAATTATAAATTTAGAAATTATTCGTGAATTCCAAAAGGGATATTTGTAAATTTTGAAATCAATTTCACAAAATTTAAAAAATGTCATAATTTCAAAACTAGAATAACACCAATCAAAATATGGAGGAAATAAAAGAGAGCAGTCATAAAACCTGGGAAAGAAAAAGGCAAGAAAAACTACAATAGGAAATCGTAGAAGCAGAGCAACTGCTTGCGCTACCGGACACCCGTATGTAGGGCCCAATTACCACTGGTTTTGGTAAGCTTCTTTTCCTGTTTCTCCTCCGACTTTTCTGCATTTTATTTTATTTTTATTTGTTTCTTTCTTTTTTCCTTCTTGTTTCTACTTTTCAATTTTCGTTTTTATTTTCTAAATTCATGAACTTTTTCAATGTGCATGGTTTTGTTAGACGAACATTGTTTCATGTCAATTTTTAAAAAATGAGAACAAATCTTTACATTTTCAAGAAAAAATGTTAAATGTGCACATATTTTTGAAGGTATGCATTTTTTAAGTGATATAAACATTTTTTTATGTGTTATGAACTTACTTTAAAAATTGGGCGAACAGATTTTTAGATTTCATTAATATTTCTTTCAAAATGCCATGAGAAATTTTTTAATTGTGTGAACAGTTTGGTTGAATGGTACGATTTTTTTTAAATGCCTTAAAAGTTTTTTTTGGGCCCGAGCCATTTACCGTGTTCTGTCTCAACCTGGCAGTCAGGTCGGGTTTCACCGGGTCAAGGTCTCCCAAACCCATGCTCATTAAGTAAATGGGTCTACCCCTTTTCCCACGACCCTACCCATAGGCATAGGAGCAGACCCACGACCATACCCAATGGTTACTGTACAGTGCACAACAAAGAATAATGGCAGAAATGCATATATAAAAGATTGGATTTTGCACTGTCTAATCCCAGCCACACAAGCAGGCCGCATGCAGCAGCTGTGTTTTATAGGCTCGCTGGTGGTTCCTTTCCCCGTAGCTGGCCGAGGTGGTACTAAACTATACCAGTGCATGAACCAGCAACGCGTTACGCGTGTATTGTATGGGCCGCTGGCTAAATCTTGTTGGGCCTTGATTCTTGAAACGTGAAAGAAGCGAACGTGAAGCTGGCTGTTTGGTGCCTGGGTTGGGGCCGGCTGCTTCTCTTTTGCCAACGTGAAGCCTATAGGCTATAGCCTTCTTTCCATTTGTTGGTATTGACTGGCCCATAGCCTTTTGCAAACTCTGAGTGGTGCCTGGGTTGGGGCCGACTGTACATGGACGCTTCACACAATGGCCTGGCCACCACTGAACTCTTCTTTTCCTTTTTCTATTTCTGTGCGATGTGTCTTGTATCTATGTACAAAATAATTAGTGCACAAAAATTAGACCATTGTATGTACGTGTATATGTCTATATGGCCCACATGTCATGCTAATCGGGTTGCCCATCGGGTAACCCATGGGCGTAGACTTGCACCCATGCCCGACCCACCACCAATCGGGTTGCCCATGGGTCGTACCCATGGGCGAACATGATGACCCATACCGTACCCATTCGGGTCGGGTGCCCATGGGCGCGCGTGCCCATGGGTCGGATTGTCGGGTTGAGTTCTGTCAGCGAGCACCCCATGCACCCTGCAGAAAGCGAGACATAGATGTGCTCGCTATTCGTTGTAACAAGCGAAGAATAGCATTCCCCTCAAAAAAGAAGAAGCCTAGAATAGCATTTTCTTGTAGCAGCCCCCCAGGCCCCCATTTGTTTGGGGCTGTGCTACGATCATGGAGTTACTTTTGTAGGCAAACTATGTTTTTTTTGTAGGCAAACTATGGAAGGATGCAACCTTTTCCTCTCGCGCACTAGTGCTTGTGGTGAACGATTTTTTTTCAAACATTTATTGTAATACAAAAAAATCATCTAGAAAATCATGCATGAAGATTTGAATGTTCAATAAAATTATAAATTGTCAAAAAATTATACTGAGATTTTCATTATGTACAAAAATACTAACAATCAATAGTGGTCGAAATGCGAATTCAAATTTGTAGAAATACGACCAAATTTCTTAATTTTGCATAGATCGCATTCTTTTGGGTTATTTGATGAAAATTTGCATGTTCAACAAAGTTGTAAATTGCTACATGCGTTTATTTTGTGGTAATTATTTAATAAATGAATAATTTGAAAAAATAATTTTGGCATGAGGAGCATTCGTGATGGAGATCCAAAGTATATTTTCGCCTATGGAAGGACCATCATGTGCTTTGTACTTCCTCCATTTTTTTACTCTGCATATTAGTTCTGCCTCAAGTTAAAATTTACCAAGTTCGACCACATTTATATAAAAAATATCAAATAAATATAATACAATATATATTTCATGATGCATATAATGCTATCGATTTGGTGTTGTAAAAAGAAATAGAGTGAGTGGTTTGAATTCTTTACTGCAACCGCACATTTAATGTTCCGAGCGGTTCATGTGGCCGGCGCAGATATGTTGATAAACATGAAAAAGTACTCCATAAAGTATTGTGCAGACCGAAAGTTTCCTTCTCAGCTCGAGCTCATATGAGCTTGAGTGAACAGTAAAATCCAGGAAAATAAATCTGAAATTTTTTAGTGACAAACTTTGACAAATGTTTGCAAAGTTTAATCATGAAATGACATTCGTGGAAGTCGTGGCAAAAAAAAAATTGATACTCCAAAAAGTTATTTTTGCAGTGCTGATTTTTTTTTTGCCACGACTTCGACGAATGTAATTTTATGATCAAACTTTGCAACCATTTAAAACATTTGTTAAAATTTGCTAAAAATATCAGATTTTTTATATTTTTTTGGATCTTACTGTTCACCCAAGCTCTTACGGGTTCGAGCTCAGTTAATCCGCATCCTATGCAGACCCTCAACAATCAACAACCCTACTACTACCTCTGTCTGGGTTTATTGCCCCCCTTCATATTTTATGCCATGTTTTGACCGTAGATTTGATTAACAAAATATAAGTTGTATGTCACGAAAGTTATATTGTTGAATTCATGTTCGAAAGAGGTTTTCAATGATGCTATTTTTATGGTATATAACTTTTTTAGTTAAATCAAGGGTTAAAGTTTAACCCTAAATACAAGGGGACTAATAAAACAAGATGGAGCAATCTGGTGTGTATTCTGTTCGGTCAGAGCTTCTAGGGCGGTGATGGACCGAAAACTGGCAAATCAACCGGGACCCGACAGTTCTGACCATGACGAGTCTACCTGGAAGGCGTTATGGAAATTAAGAGTCCAACCAAAAATTCGCGTGTTCTGGTGGCGAGTACTGTAGAACTTCTTACCAGCTCATGGGGAGATGCTGCGTGGCCATTTTTGTGAAGATGCACTATGTCCGATGTCTGGATGTGATGATGAGACGTTATTTCATGCACTTGTCAAGTGCGGTTATGCTTGCCGGTTCTGGAATGCAGCGGAGGAATTTTTTGCTGGCAAACACCAAGGCTGCATCCTGGGACATTGTCCAGAGATATTGTTGATCCGAGTTTCATGAGAAAGGATCAAGCTGCCATTGTTGTGTCGGTGATGTGGGCAATTTGGACGAGCCGAAACAAGTACACGCAGGAGGAAGTCAAGTTCCAGCCGATGCGGTCTATGGGGCTGATCAAGGAGTATATTATGGCCATCGACTTACGTGAGCAGAAGGGGTCCCAACCGGTGGTGAAACACTCGTGGAAACCGCCGGATGAGGGGTGGGTTAAGTTAAACACAGATGGAGCTACTGATGTTGTGCGTGGATGCACAGGCACGGATATAGTGGTTAGAAACCATGAAGGTCGGTTCTAGCTTGGACTGTGTCGCAAATACCCGGTGCTGTATGAGCCGTTTGTCGTGGAGCTTGCGGCGTGCCAAGATGCCATCTTATGTGCGATGGAGCAGGGTTACTCTAGCATCATCAATGAGACAAATTGCCAGGCAGTGGTGTCGGCATGGGGTTGGAAACAGGAAACGATCGTTCTGTTGGAGGACACTTGTGTAAGGAGATGCGTACCTATCTCCAAAATTTTCAGGGCTTTGAATTGAGATGGACAGGTAGAGAGGCAAACGTTGCTGCACATTTATGTGCTAAGGAAGCTCTAGTGTTAGAGTCAGACTATCTATCACTCTTGATGTAATCCCTGACTTTCTGATTGATGTTTTGCAATCAGATGTAATCCGCCAAAATGAACAAAGTGCCTCGACGGCCGTTCTCGAGAAAAGAAAAACATATATTTCCTGCCCTTCCACGAATTCTTCTACTACCGGTCGGGCGCAGTGTACGGGATTGTCTGGGTGCTATGCTATCGTCCGATTGCAGCTTTGCCTGCTAATCTCCAGGCGCTGGCCATTGCGTGTGCACTCGCTCAACGATTAATGTTTGTGTACTGCTCTAGTCTGCTTCAAAATTTACCACTGCTCGACTCGTAGATCTCAGATCTGATGGCATCTAAAGAGCTATTGTACCCGCGTGTAATTTTGGGATTCTCGGACATCTTTTTTGCAAAATGTTCAAGAGCTTCTGGTAGCCATCGGATCTGAGATCCAACGGCTTTCAAAATCCCGTATCATGGTATCATCTAAGCACAGGTATCACCAGATATCTTCCCAGGACAGGAAAGCCGGCAAGGGCATCTCCAACGGCAACTCGCAAATTTCCTGCCGCATCCGTCCGCGGACAGGGGGACCAGTCCGCAGACACGGATGCGGGAGGACGACATCCAACGCTAGCCGCATACATCGGACCAACAATTCGAACCAACCTCACGAAATTCGATCAAAACAGACAGATTTCATTCAAGTTCGGATATAATTTACATAAAAAGGTCGATATTTCAACCGTTTAACTAAAAACTAGAAGAAAAAAACTAAACCCTATACAGACGACCTGCCCTGTTGCGCCGCCGTCTCCGTCGGTGCCGTCGTCGTCGTCATGGTCCCTCCAGCGGCGCAACGACGCCGGAGGGACGCGACAGCCTTGTCCGGCGGCTGCCTGCCGCTCGCGGAGGAGCCGCTCCGCCTCCTGCTGCACCGTGCGGAGTGCCGCCGCGGCCATTGCCGACGTGGCCTTCGGAGCCCTGGCGGCGGCCTTGCTGCGACCGGCGTTGGCGGAGCAGTCGCTAAGCGACCACTCCTCGCCGATCTTGGCTCGCAGTAACAGTATCACTACTGTAATGCAAGCAGTAGAGAGAAGGAATAGACGATATCGGAATGATTAAGGGGTTTTTCTTATCTGGAAGCTCTACTGAGAAGGACGGGTCGTCGACGACGTAGTCGTACTCGGGGACAACAGCAGTCTCGGGGTCTACCACAAGAATAGACGAGAGGGGGAACGAAATAAATAATGGGCATATAAATGCAACACAGATGCATGTCATGTCAATATGTGATGATGATATGCCCTAACGCATCACTAATCATTTTAAAAGAATGGGCATACAAATGCAACACAGCTCCAGGTATTTATCGGTATATTGATCCAGGTGCAAATTGTCAATGTTCATTATGTTAGATGGGTGTGACAGGTATGTGGATGGCATATTCAAATTCTTCATATTTTTCTGATCAACTTTCGTATATAAATTATTTTCATCCGAGTTACGGTTTATTTTATATGAATTTCCAAAGATTTAATGTTTTTCTGAAGTTTCTGTAATTATTTTTAATTAAAAAAATAGGGTGAAATTGCTAAGTGCACCCAATGGAATACCCAGTGTATGACAGGTGGGGTCCAGTAGCTGAGTCAACCCAGTCAATAGTTGACATTTGACTGGTCAAATCTAGGCAGTGGGGCCGAGGTGTCATAGGGTCATTTATTTAACAGATTGCTTAGTTAGTCTAATTAGTGGTGGGGCCCCACTGTCAGTGGCCTTAGCGTCCATAATAGGGTTAACTGTTAATTAGCAACTAATCTAATTGGGAGGGTCCCACGTGGCAGTGGCACAAGGCCAGCCACCAGGGGCTGAACTGCGCACGCGCGTGCACCAGCAGAGGTGCGGCCATGGCCAGAGACAGGCGCGGAGGTAGCGGACGACGACGGGCGTGGCGGGGGTGCGGCCGCGCGCGGGCGGGCGTGGCCGGGCGAGCAGGGGCGCGGCGAGCGGAGCTCCGGCCCTGGCGGTGGGGCGGCGGCATACGGCGACGGAATCGAGTGGGGGAGGAGGGAACTGGCGGAGAAGCTCACCGCGAAGGCACACGAGGGCCCGGCGAGAGGTTAGGAGCAGCAGAGGCGACGAATCTGCGATGGTCGACGGCGGCACCGAGGTTGAAGACGATGTCGATCCGCTCGATGTGGAGCTCTCCGGCTCGAGCTTGAAGGCGTGGACAACGAAGAAGGTCACGACGGATCCGCTGGACACCTTGGCGGGGCGCGGGGATCCCTTCAAGGAAGCAAATCACCAAATGCTAGCCTTGGAGATCCCTATAATAATAGGCTATAAGCAGGGACGAAGCCAGAAAATGGAGATAGGGGGGGGCAAGAACTATAAGCACATTTTTTTTTGACACACGGCGACATAACTTAGTAAATATTGAAAGATATAAATAGTCAATGTATGCCTGTTGCTCCAAAATAATAATAAAATTACATATCTATCAATTTGAAGCTGGATTTACGAGCACCAGTATCAAAGATCTCAATAATTTCTTCAGAGCTAAACTTGGCTGCTATTTCCTTCTCAATGTAAACTATAGTGCAATGACGAAGAAAATCATCTCCCAGTTTACTACGAAGACGTGTCTTGACAAGTTTCATTGCGGAAAAGGCTCGCTCTGCTGTTGCAGTTGACACCGGAAGAGTTATTACTAATCGTAACAACCTCTCAACCATAGGATAGTCAGAAGACTTGCCAGTCTTAATTATTCCTTTTGTCATATCAGCAAGTGATTTGCAATTTTTGATCTCAGGATGGTTCAATGTATCAAGCTGGAAATGTGGTAATTCACACTCTAGTCGATCTCTTTCTTGACTAGAAAAATCAGCAGGATAGAATTTTTCCACCAGAGTGCATATCTTGGACTTGTCGAAGGTGTCATGTCTAGGGTCCAATGATGAACAAAGATCTAGAAGCTCCGTAACTTGAGAACTGAATCGGTCATTCAACTCTATCACTTGTTGGTCTATTGCAACATTAAACACGTCTACTTTGTAATGATGGATAACGGTGGTGTTGTCATGCTTATTTCGAGATTTTGTTACATCAACATACCTATAATTGCAATATATATAAAAACATGAATTAGTTGCATGATTTAGACAATGATGAGTAAGTCTGTAGGTGACTAAATCTCTACATTGTAATTTAATGAACATAGAGAGATAGCCAGATATGTAAAGAGACATACCTTTGATCCATGTCTGGGATGTCAATCTCATGTTTCACACAAAATAATTTCACATCTTCAAAAAGACTTTCCCATCCATCTTCTCTCAGTTCAGCAAGCATCATCTTGCTTTTCCGGAGGGAGTTGCCAAATTTGAGGACGTCTCCCTGGGTCTCGATCATATTTTGTGGTTATAACTGTAGCTTGTTCTGTAACTTCTGGCACATCTTGACTAGTGTGAGCATCACCTTCAGCACAACTAGGATGGTTCTCTTGGCTAGGTTGCACATTATTTGTATTACCATCATGTTCACATGGCTGACTGCTTGAACCAATTGGCTTGAAAAAAGTACGGATTGATTGAGTTCTCTTTCTCTTCATGTCTACACGAACGCAATTGGACAATCAAAGAAATTCTAATTACCTTTTAATGTCTATACTCATACAATTAAATTCTAAGGCCGAAATTAATCTAATGCTAGAAAAACTGACCTTTCTTCATGTTTGATTGCTCAGTGAGGATCGGCACGACTGCGAGTCTGGCCATCGGGGTCTCGGCCTCTCGGGGACAGTCGGACGGAGGAATTAGGATCTTACCGATGGAGAGATTAGATTAGAGGCCGGCGGCGGCTGCTATTAGCTTTTCAGATCGTAGATTGAAAACGAAGGAAAAGAGAGAAACCTGATATGCGTCGCTGCCGCTGCCGGTGCGTAAATCGTGCCGTGCGTGGCTGCGTGCGTACTGCTGCCAAGTCCAACTCCAACTCCTTGTCTTCCATCCACGTTGGGCTGTATTTCTTTTTTCCTTTTTGCTAATATATTTGGGCCTTTGGACTTTGGTGTTGTGTCTTGTGTGTACACACGTACGTGAAACTTTGGGCTGGCTTTTGCCTATGGGAGCATGGGGGGGGGGGGGGGGGGGCAAGACAGCTACGTAATGACTGCCTACAAAGAAAAATAGCGCTCCTAACTAATCGGTACCGAGGGATAACGAGATCGGTGGGGGGGGGGGGGGGTTCTAGCCTCCCCTTAAAATCGTCCCTGGCTATAAGTTCGCTTATATGACATTTTTATCTATTTGGAGAAGAGAGACAAGCAAAAAGACATAAACTCTCGTGCAAAAACCAACCTATTTGTTTATACTTGAGCTCAGCGAATGTTTCCATCACGTGCTAGAGCCACCGGCAATGAGCAGTAAAGACAAATAACAAAAGGTTACGATGGTGTGCAGTGAGCAAATCACATGAGCGTCGACGTCGAGTGGCCTCACGAGCTGAACATTCTTCAGAAGAACACAGAATTACAGAGCGATGCGTGGTGAAAAGCTTAGATGTTTACGGGTGACTTTTACTCGTAATCACTACCTAATCCGCGCACAGTTAATCTATACCAATATAAAAAGACCTAAAGGGGCAGATCCAACAAATCACAACCGTCAAATTAGGTCAATCCAACGACTCAGGCTGCTCCAATGGTGAACGCTCAACACGTTTAGTGTGTAGTTAATATCATACCAAATATTAATGCCAATGCTAATCACGTAATTAATACGCAAATAATATTCTATCTAATATTTACATGTAATTAATATATTACCTAATATCAACGTGCATTGCACGTACACATTTACTAGTCAAATCAAACGCGCTATTCACACCCGTGTCCCCGCCTGGCTACCTAACGGCAGGGCTACGAGCTCAGCGAGTGACCACACTGACCAAGCCAGAGTGAAGTGGGCACTGAGCAGTGAGCACAGGCTGGGTGTTTGCCGAAGCAGAGCGAGGAAGGAGCAATGGGGGTCCGCTCGGCGGCCACGAAGCTGCACATCCCCCCCGCCCACTCCGCCGCCCGGCGCTCATTCTTCCTGCCGCTCGCCGCCGTCGCCCTCCTCTGCTCCGCCTCCTACCTCTTAGGCGCCTGGCACCACGGCGGCGGCTTCTCCCCTTCCTCCCCCTCCCGCTCCGTGACCATTGCCACCGATATCTCCTGCACCACCACCACCCTCACCCCCTCCACCACCACATCTCAGTCCCTCGACTTCTCCGCGCACCATGCGGCGGCGGTCGACGCCGTGGCGGCCAGGGCCGCATACTCGGCGTCCTCGGCGCCGCGGAGGTACCCGGCGTGCCCGGCCGAGTACTCGGAGTACACGCCGTGCGAGGACGTGAAGCGGTCGCTGCGGTACCCGCGGGACCGGCTGGTGTACCGGGAGCGGCACTGCCCCTCGGGGCGCGAGCGGCTGCGGTGCCTGGTGCCGGCACCGCCCGGGTACCGCAACCCGTTCCCGTGGCCGGCCAGCCGCGACGTCGCGTGGTTCGCCAACGTGCCGCACAAGGAGCTCACCGTGGAGAAGGCGGTGCAGAACTGGATCCGCGTGGACGGGGACAAGCTCCGGTTCCCCGGCGGCGGGACCATGTTCCCGCACGGCGCCGACGCCTACATCGACGACATTGGGAAGCTCATCCCGCTCCACGACGGCTCCATCCGCACCGCGCTCGACACCGGCTGCGGGGTAAGTTACCAGGCTTCTTACTTACTCCCTCTTCGTTCCATTCCATTTCAGAGTTCATATCTAAGTTTGACCATAAATTTATTGGTTAAATCTATGGTCAAACTTAAATCTCGGGAAGCACGGGCACACTACATTGTGAGAGGGAGTACTAGCCCTGATTGCTTAACTAGGTTTGAAATGGATTGCTTGCTCGAAACCGGCTTAGTTCGTCTGATAGTAGTTGTACTACATCGGAGCTAAATTTAAGCCGGAGACAGGAGCATCACTTTGTCAACCAATGTCAAACAGGTCTGACAGATATAGTAGTAGTAGTAGCAGTACTAGATACAACAAATTGCAGAGTATTACATGGGATGAATTAATTAATTAGTAATAACACATTGTTCAATTTATTAATATGTGTATTATCATGCTTACCTGACGGTCCATGTCTGACACGGTTAAGGATCTTGAGGCTGATTGGTTTTATGCAAGAATTTGGCAAAACCAAAAATTGTTAAAAATTTGCAACTTCTTGAGAGATGGGCAAGAACCAATTGATAGCCAATGATATAGACCTGCCAGCGTGAATTTATTCACCTAAATCTCTGTGAATTACGCAACTATGAACTACAGCTAGTACAATAACAAATTTGGCTAGTAATGTTTTTTTCTCAGTTGAAACAGCACGAGTGAACTGTAAAATCTGCTTGTCACTTGACTTGTCAGTTCTCAGCTGTCACTTTTCAGCTGGTGCCACAAAATTATTGACAAAAATATCGTGATCATTTTTCAACGAATGCACAGTAGCACAATTATGGGCGCTGCCAGTCTGCACCTGTGACACCGTTCAAGTGTCGTCTATCTTTTCAGTAAATGTTAAACAATGAGTTACTGCTATTTGACACGACGCTTGGATGTAGCGCAGCTGAGGCCAGCTGTACTCGCAGTTGCAGAATGCACGAATTGCCTTCACGTGCATTGCATTGGCTGGATCCGCATACGGCTGAATTTTAGTAGCACCACTTGCCTGCACGAATGCCGACCTGTTATCTGAACTCTGAAGTAATTCCGTAGGAAGAAACTTTCCACTTTGGACCTCAGTCCTCAGAACAAACCAGCCGTGGTGGTAGTACGTACTAGCATGGAAATGGCACGTAGTAGTACGTAGCATTTCTTTCTCTCTGATGCGTCGTCAGCGGCCCGTGCAGGTGGCGAGCTGGGGCGCGTACCTGCTCTCCCGGGACATCCTGGCCATGTCCTTCGCGCCACGGGACTCGCACGAGGCGCAGGTGCAGTTCGCGCTGGAGCGCGGCGTCCCCGCCATGATCGGCGTCCTCGCCTCCAACCGCCTCACCTACCCGGCCCGCGCCTTCGACATGGCGCACTGCTCCCGCTGCCTCATCCCCTGGCACCTGTACGGTACGCCCACCCTCATCACATATTCACATTCACACCCCCAATACTATTGCTAGCTCTCTTCACCGAAACGCAATTCCAAGCTCAGACATATGCATGTGCTGTGAACGTGCAGATGGATTGTACCTGATCGAGGTCGACCGTGTCCTGCGCCCCGGCGGGTACTGGATCCTGTCTGGGCCGCCGATCAACTGGAAGAAGTACTGGAAGGGGTGGGAGAGGAGCAAGGAGGACCTCAGCGCCGAGCAGGAGGCGATCGAGGCGGTCGCCCGGAGCCTCTGCTGGAAGAAGATCAAGGAGGCCGGCGACATCGCCGTCTGGCAGAAACCCGCCAACCACGCCGGCTGCAAGGCCTCCCGCAAGGCCGCCAAGTCCCCGCCCTTCTGCTCCAAGAAAAACGCCGACGCAGCGTGGTAATTATTAATTACAGCACCGCATCCAGTCATCAACATGTAAGTAGTTTCGTTGTTGTAATTGACCTCTCACGGTAGGTACGACAAGATGGAGGCCTGCGTGACACCGCTGCCGGAGGTCTCAGACGCGAGCGAGGTGGCCGGCGGCGCGGTGAAGAAGTGGCCTCAGAGGCTCACCGCCGTGCCGCCCAGGGTCTCCCGGGGCACGGTCAAGGGCGTGACGGCCAAGGCGTTCTTGCAGGACACGGAGCTGTGGAAGAAGCGGGTCCGCCACTACAAGGCGGTGATCAACCAGTTCGAGCAGAAAGGACGGTACCGCAACGTGCTCGACATGAACGCCCGCCTCGGCGGTTTCGCGGCGGCGCTGGCGAGCTACCCGCTGTGGGTCATGAACATGGTCCCGACCGTGGGCAACTCCAGCGCACTCGGGGTGGTCTACGAGCGTGGCCTCATCGGAAGCTACCAGGACTGGTTAGTCCTTCACCACCGGGCACGTCAATCGTACCACATGGACGGCCCTACCACAGTGATCACCAGCGGTGCGCCGGTGTCGGTGTCGGCGTCGTGGTCTCGCAACGGTTTCTGATCTCGTTGCATCCATTAATTCACTGCAGGTGCGAGGGCACATCCACCTATCCACGGACGTACGATCTCATCCACGCCGACTCGGTGTTCACCCTGTACAAGAGCAGGTAACATACATAATCTGCATCAAAACTCCCCTGTAATTAATTTGCGTCAGTGTTCAACCTCTCTGACTGACCGGCTTGCATGCAACTCTGCAAGGTGTGAGATGGACACCATTCTGCTGGAGATGGACAGGATCCTGAGGCCGGAGGGCACGGTGATCATCAGAGACGACGTGGACATGCTGGTGAAGATCAAGAGCGTCGCCGACGGGATGAGGTGGGACAGCCAGATCGTCGACCACGAAGACGGCCCGCTCGTCCGGGAGAAGATCCTCCTGGTTGTGAAGACATATTGGACTGCCAAGAACCAAGACCAATAGCACTAGTAGTATAGCATCTATATAGTATTGCTCATAAGCACATTGCTCAGAAGATCTCAAAGTTGGATCGCCATTTGTACTAGCTCCATGAACTGCATTTTTTATGCTCTTTATTTATGTCCTTATATAGGAAATTCGTCTCCAAGTAAGTTGTAAAACACAGCATGATTTGTATGCGTCACTTGATCGCTAAATTGCATCAAGTGATTAATAGAAGTACTGTTTGCGAGTTAGTAGTATTTAAAATCCAGCTTGGCTATGTGTTCAGAAAAGTTAACTGGTGAGCAACACCGGATTCGGGATTTATTCATAGTCGACTTAGGCTTTCAGATCTCGCAACTGTGCGAGGCTATACGCCTTTTTTCTTCTTCAGATCTCGCAACTGTGCGAGGCTACATGCTTAGGATGCTCGATCAGCGACAAACGGGGACCGTCCTAGAAGCGCTAGGGAGGAGCAAACGAACAAACACCGGTGGATAATGGGGTCATGAATTGAATTGATACAGACATATTGACAGAGCAGGAGGCCTCACTTATATTAAGTCTAAAGAGTCTGATCTGAAGCTTTCCCCATGGTCCATACTCCATGCCCACATATTTGGGACAGTACGGAGAAGTGTCCAAACCCTCACAGCTAACAGTTGTAACAGTAAGCCCAACAGTTTTGCAGTACCTTTTTTAGAGCAACAGTTTTGCAGTTAATGAACAGGTTAATTTGTTCAGTCCTGAGTACACTGTTTTTACTGTCCGGCGATTAAACTTTTATATTATCCTGGGCTGCTTTTCTTGGGCCAGTGGATCCTTCTAGAGTAGGCATGTTGTAAGATTTGACCTTCGGATTCGGCCCATTTTGAATGTGAAAAGCTTCACATGTCGAAAACTGGGTGATAGGGCAGGTGGGGATTTAGGAAAAGTAATTGCATGAAACATAATCCACCTGCATAATGACTCGCGCTAATCAAAGAGTCGTTTGCAAATTGCACAAAGTGAGTGCGTGCTTCACTATGCCTGTGCGTGAATGTAACGGGCCGCTCGATCTAGGGTTAGGGTAGGAGAGGGATCAGGAGAGATAGAGAAAGGGGATCGGCATCTTCTCTCTCTGTTCGTTTCACATAATACTCGATCTCCCACACGCTCACGGCTCAGCCGCATATAACTCCACCGACGCGGCACGCTGGCCTCACACACACACTGGGAAACTGGACCCACTAGTCAGCCAGCGATAGCTCCTTGCAGCTCTCTCTATGTCCTGCCGCTGGCTCCAGGCTCCGCCCTTCTCTCTGTCAGGCGGGATCGTCTTGCCAGGCGTGCCAGTCGTGACATTCCCCCCCTCTTGTGTGCCACCTTGTCCCCAAGGCAGTGTCGCCGGAAACCGTTGTTGGAGAGCCGTCGGGTCTTCCCAAGTTGACATCGACTCCGGGAGTTGGCTCCATTGCACACGAAGGCGGGGTCGATCCGCACCCGCCACACGCACCATCTTGTGTTCCAGCACTCGCTCAGGCACATGCTTTCCCTGCAAGACAGAATTCTCAGGAGGAAGATTATCACCCACCGGAACGGTGGCTCCTTCCGCCTTCTTCAACTGAGAAACGTGCGCGACTGGATGAATCTTGCTTGTGTCAGGCAATTGCAGTTTGTATGCCACTGCTCCCACGCGAGCCAACACTCTGTAAGGACCATAATAGCTGAAGGCCAACTTCTGATGTGGGCGCTGCGCCACTGAGGATTGTATGAATGGCTGTAGTTTGAGGAGAACAGCGTCGCCCACCTGGAACTCCCGATCGGTGCACCGCTTGTCAGCCTACGGTTTCATCCGATCCTGCGCACGCTTCAGCTGTTGTTGGAGGTGCTCGAGCATGATTTCACGTTCCTGTAACCATGCAGCTAGGTCCGAAACCGAGTAGTCATCGACTTGAGTGACTCCAAACTCACGCGACAGATGGCCGTAAATGACCTCGAATGGAGTCCTCCCCAACGCCGAGTGATATGAGGTGTTGCACCAATATTCAGCTAGCGTGAGCCACTTATACCAGTTGCCCGGGCATGAGTGAACAGCACACCTAGGTATCCTTCGAGGCATTGGTTGACTCTTTCGGTTTGCCCATCGGTTTGAGGGTGGTAGCAAGAACTGAGGCGGAGCTTGGTGCGACAGAGGCGGAACAATTCTTGCCATACGTTGCTGGTGAAGATCTTGTCCCGATCCGAGATAATGGCCAAAGGAAGCCCGTGCAACTTGTAGATCTCCTGCATGAACAATTTGCCACTTGAATTGCAGTGAACGGGTGTGTCAGTGGTACGAAGTGGGCATATTTGGAAAACTTGTCCACAATGACCAAGAAGGTGTCGTACCCTCCTGAACACGGCAAGCCCTCAATGAAGTCCATAGAGATTACTGACCATGGTTTCTATGGTATAGGAAGAGGCTGGAGCAAACCCGCGGGTGATATTCTTTCAGTTTTGGCTTGTTGACATGTCATGCAGTTGTGCACCACCGTCTTGACTTGCTGTTTCATGCCTTGCCACGCGAACAGCCGTTTGACCCTGTTGTATGTTGCATGAAAGCCCTAGTGCCCCCTGAAGCACTCGCGTGCAGTGCCCGGATTAAGTTGTTCTGAATCTGCTCATCACCACCAATCCAAACCCGTCCTTTGAATTTAAGGATCCCATCCTGCAGCACAAATCCAGGGTCACTTGCCGGGTCCAACGCGAGCTGCGTCAAGCGCTGAGTAGCTATTGCATCATCCTGGTAACTCCTTTTGATGGCGTCTAACCATTTGGGCGTGCAAACAGAGATGGTTGCGACCTCCACAACATCAGTATGCGTCCTACGAGACAGAGCATCAGCCGCCATGTTGGTGTGCCCCGCCTTGTATTGGATGATGAATTGGAGGCCAATCAACTTGGTAAACGCCCGTTGTTCGATGGGTGTGTTGAGCCGCTGGTCTGTCAAATTGAGGAGGCTTTTTTTATCCGTACGCACAACAAACTCTGCATGCTGCAGGTACGGGCGCCAGTGATCGATTGCGAGTAGGAGGGCGAGGCATTCTTTCTCATATGCTGACAGTCCCAGATTCCGCGGTGCTAATGCTTTACTCAAATAGGCCACAGGGTGGTTCCCTTGCATGAGAACGGCACCGATTCCCGTGGCACTGGCGTCGGTCTCGACCACAAACTGATGCTGAAAGTTGGGCAGCGCGAGAACCTGGGCTTCTGCCAAAGCTCGTTTGAGCGCTGAGAAGGCCGCTGCCGCTGTGGGCGTCCAGACGAACAATGTGTTTTTCTTCAGTAATGTAACACCCCTATAATTAAGCTACAATGATCTCACCCGAATGATGCCATGTCATCTTATTTTGCTAAGCTTAATTGCACCTTGACAAAAACCGAACTCAAATTCAAATTTAAATTGCAAGTCAAATTATTATTTATTCAAACAGTAAATCAAAAATGTTTGTTGGGCTGCAAATATTCACTAACTAATTTTCATGAATAAACCAACATAATTTGAATTATTAAAATGGCCTTAACCTAATTAAAACAGAGCCAGCTGCACTAAATAGCCCCATTTAAATTCAGAACCTAATTTAATTAATCCAACTTCAAACCTTGGGAGCGTGTGCATAATATTGCATCTTATTTATGTGACAAGTTTCACATTTTACAAAAATCATTTAACAACTAAAAGAAAATTGAAAAACAGTGAAAAAAAATAAACAAAAAGAAAAGAGAAAAAAAGGAAACACTGTTGGACTAAGCCTCTAGTGCACAGGGGCGCCCAGCCCAACTGGGTCATCTCCCCGCTAGCTATAGGAGCGGACGAGGTCGTGGCGAGCATCTGGCCGCCATGGCCACGCGTCGGCCATCCCCGCCCCCCCGAAACCCTAGCCGCCTCTTCCCCCTTCGCACGCGCGCTACCTCTCTTCCCCGCAAAGGCAGAGCGCCACAGCCGCCATGCCGCTCCCATAGCCGCGGCCACCGTCGTTCCCGCGCCCCGCCAAGGTGTCCAGCGGATCCGCCTTGACCTTCTTCGTCGTCCACGCCTTCGAGCTCGAGCCGGAGAGCTCCACATCAAGCAGATCGACGTCGTCTTCAACCTCGGTGCCGCCGTCGACCATCGCGGATTCGTCGCCTCTGCTGCTCCTAACCTCTCGCTGGGCCCTCATGCGCCTTCGCGGTGAGCCCCTCCGCCGGTTCCCCCTTTCCCCCCTTGATTCCATCGCCGTATGCCGCCGCCCCACCGCCAGGGCCGTAGCTCCGCTCGCCGCTCCCCGCGCCCCTGCTCGCCCGCGCGCGGCCGCACCCCCGCCGTGCCCGTCGTCGTCCGCTGCCGCCGAGCCTGGCTCTGGCCACGGCCGCACCTCTGCTGGTGCGCGTGCACAGTTCAGCCCCTAGTGGTTGGCCTTGTGCAACTGCCACGTGGGGCCCTCCGAATTAGATTGGTTGCTAATTAACAGTTAACGCTATTATGGACGCTAACCCCACTGACAGTTGGGCCCCACCACTAATTAGACTAACTAAGCAATCTGTTAAATAAATGACCCTATGACACCTGGGCCCCACTGCCCAGATTTGACCAGTCAAATGTCAACTGTTGACTGGGTTGACTCAGCTACTGGACCCCACCTGTCATACACTAGTTGGGTATTCCATTGGGCGCACTTAGCAATTTCACCCTATTTTTAATTAAAAATAATTACAGAAATTCCAGAAAAACATTAAAACTTTGGAAATTCATATAAAATAAACCGTAACTCGGATGAAAATAATTTATATATGAAAGTTGATCAGAAAAATATGAAGAATCTGAATATGCCATCCACATACCTGTCACACCCATCTAAAATAATGAACATTGAAAATTTGCACCTGGATCAATATACCGATAAATACCTGGAGCTGGGAAAATATTACCAGATATTTTCCTTCTTCTTTTAAAATGCTTAGTGATGCATTAGGACATTTCATCATCACATATTGACATGACATGCATCTTTGTTGCATTTGTATGCCCGTTATTTATTTCGTTCCCCCTCTCGTCTATTCTTTCGGTAGACCCCGAGACTGCCGCTGCCCCTGAGTACGACTACGTCATCGACGACCCGTCCTTCTCAGCAGAGCTTCCAAGTAAGCAAAGCCCCTTGATCATTCCGATATCGCCTATTCCTTCTCTCTACTTCTTGCATTACAGTAGTGATACTGTTACTGCTTTATCGGTATATCATATATTGTTGCATAGTCTATCCTTGCTACTACTGTTGATACTTTACCTGTTATCCTATATGCTTAGTATAGGTAGGCTAGTATTCCATCAGTGGCCCTACACCCTTGTTTGTGTGCCATGCTATATTATTGTGCCGTAATCTCTTCGGGCGATGATCACGGATATACTTATACTACTATACTAATCATGTTCATACTAAAGTCAGGTCCGCTCAGAGAGCACCCGCGAGTGAGGATATCTTTAAGTCGGGTCGGCTCGGAGAGCACCCGCGAGTGATGATATGTTGAAGTCGGGTCGGCTCGGAGAGCACCCGCGAGTGTTCCACTGTGACGGTTGGCTCTTAGCGGTATCACCCAGGATGTGGTGGTAGCTCGGGATCTGTCCCGACAGTCGACACAAAACATTCACTATGGCGGAACGACAGGTCAGGTAGAGACCACCTAGGAGAGAGGTGGGCTTGGTCCCTGGTCGGTGTCCGTGGTTATTTCATAATAACACGCTTAACGAGATTTGGGTGATCTGAGTCTGCCACTAGCATATACGCACTAACCGCTACGCGGGATAACGGTTTATGGGCCCCTCGGCGTCGTACGTTCCTCCCGAAAGCTCTGTCAGACGTCACAGTTGAGTGGGCTGTAACTGCCTGCTGTGTATACAGAGGTGGGCCTAGTCCCCGGCCAGTCGCGCAACGTGCAGGAATGCTTAGGGCGATTGGCCCATGACCCCTTCGCGCTTAGGATGTAGACAGGCATGTTGACCTCTCTAGAGAGCCTAGGTAGGACTACAGCGTGTCGATTGCCCGAGACCGGGCATTACCCAGAAAAGTGTGTCTGGCCAGAGGTAATCGAGCGTATCGGGAAATGTGGTGCACCCCTGCAGGGAAGTTAAACTATTCGAATAGCCGTGTCCACGGTAACAGGACGACTTGGAGTTGTATCCCGACCTCTTACAACTAAAATCGGACACTTGATAAAACACACCCAGATAACCGACAGATACCCCCGGAGATCGCTTTCTCACAGGTTGACGAGGAGAGGATCTCCGGGCAGGATTATTGCTATATGTTTGTGCAAGATGATACCATATACGCTCCTCTCTTCTACTGCTGAAAGATGTAGTCTTCGATAGGATGAGCTTCTCCCACTTATTCTGGCATTTCTGCAGTTTAGTCCACAGATATTACCCCATTCCTTTGATAACAATGCATATCTAGTATAGATTTGATGTAAGTCTTACGAGTACTTTGGATGAGTACTCACCGTTGCTTTGCTACTCTTTTCATTCGACCCGGTTGCTGGAACAGCTGGTAGCACCGCGGATGCAGGTTACCCCGACGGCGCTTACTACTTGGAGACTAATGACCAGGAGTAGTCCGAAGGTCCCAGGCAGGAGGCCTTGCCTTTCGATCTAGTGTATTTGTTTTGCTCAGCCTTCTTAAGGCAAAACTTGTCAAGCTATGTCTGTACTCGGATAATATTTGCTTTCGTGACTGATGTATTATGGGTCCTCGTGACCCGGGTTTGTAATATAAGATTTATGTTTATATTTGTGTCGTAGAGTTGTGTTATGACATTAACGTGAGTCATCTTTCGTGATCGTGCATGATGCGTGTATGATTAGTGCACGATTATAAACGGGGGTGTCACAAGTAAATTGGTCAGCGGCTTGCTGATTACTCGAAAGAAGCGAACAAACTTCCGATAATAGCCGGCAAGGCCAAGGAACGCCCGCAGCTGCTTTGCATTCGTTGGCTCAGGCCACTCCTGAACTGCGTGTACCTTACTGTCGTCAGTCGCCACCCCTTGCTCACTGATAATGTGACCCAGATAACTGATTCTGTTTTGTGCAAAGGTACACTTGGACATCTTCGCTTTCAGGCCATTTTGTTGGAGGAGTTGTAAGACTTGTGTCAGCAGTCGTCGGTGTTCCTCCAGCTCCTGTGTATGGACTAGGATGTCGTCCATAAACACAAGCACCCCTTTGCGAAGCAGTGGAGAGAGAACAATGTGCATGGCTCCCTGAAATGTCGCCGGTGCGTAAGCCAATACGTAGGGCATAACACTGAACTGATAGTGCCCCAAGTTTTGTGATGCGAGTTCGGAGATATAGGGATTTGATGCTCGACATATGTGCTAAGATCTAGACCAGATGAATGAGGATTTGCCAGAGATGGATTATGAGACGCACCCTTGACCGGACGCATCAGTAGGGTGGTGACCACCCCGTTAGCCGAGCCTCCGGAGTCGATGGTCTCGCCGCGGCCAACTGGCCCGTGGTGCGACCGCAGCTCGTCCATCTGCTGTTGCAGGCTGGTGACGGCGGGGCGCCACAGCTCCAGGGAAGTCTGGATCGCCTCGAGCCGCGTGTCGTTGGCGACGTGCCCGTCATTCACCGCCTTGGCGAGGGCGGCGATCTGCTCCTCCATCGCAGCGGCTTGCTTGGCTTGCTTTGTATGGTAGCGGGGCTTCTGGTAGAGGGGCTTCAGGACGATTGACCTCTGATACCACTTGTAACGGGGCGCTCGATCTAGGGTTAGGGTAGGAGAGGGGATCGGGAGAGATAGAGAAAGGGGATCGGCAGGAGAAAGCGATAGCTCCTTGCAGCTCTCTTTCTGTCCTGCCGCTGGGCCCGAGGCTTCGCCCTTCTCTCTGTCAGGCGGGATCGTCATGCCAGGTGTGCCAGCCGTGACAGTGAACTACGTCCAACTAGCATAGTATACGAAACATAATGGCTCGCAAAATGCGTGTTTTCTTGTAGCTTTGGATGCCATCAGGGAAAGGACAAACGCTGCAGGTGCTGGGGCCGCGATGAAGGCCATCAGGGCTCTTCACTCGTTAATTAAGACTTTGTAGGCTCAGAGAGAGAGAGAGAGAGAGAGAGAGCTGCGTGATGCAGCGGCCTGCCGATTTGTCTTGCATTTCTGCCCGGTTTTCGACTGTAATTGCAAACTGAGGTTTTCAGTGGGTGTAGCGTCTGTTGTAAGATTTTGTGGCTTCATATATAAAACCAGGCGAAAGTCTTTGGCCTGAAAAAGAGCATAGCATATGAACCACCAGCAAGTTGAGACATTTTCCTGTTACTTCAAGTGTCCCTGAATTCGCATGTATCCGAGGTTTCCCTTGACCAATCTATCGACAAAACCCAACTGCAATTCTTGTCAGGTCATTGCCTTTGGAAACATGGCACCTCTCAACTTGCACGGTTGCACCTCGGTTGCTCTTTCAGAAAGGGAACGAGATGGGCTGCTGGCTGCTGCTGCCTGCGAACGATGCCAACCATTAAAACAGAATAAGAAGATTAGCCTGAAATCCCTGAACTAACAACTTTTTGGCGGTTCATAGGCACGTTGTCTGCATGTCCGTGCTACGAGTCATACCTAAACGGCAACAGTTTCATTGGAATTTGACTGAATGTGATCAAGTTTGACATCATTTTATATTTCCTATTTTTTGCGGGGAATTTTGTATTACCTCTAACGAGAGTACGCGTTGGGATTTACTGCCCAAATGGATCTAGCTTCTTAGTTGGGGAAAGTAACAAAGTGAAATAAAAATTATCAGTGTCACAACTAAGGGGTAAACTATTGTCACGGGATCGTAGCTAGAGCGTAAAAATGCAACTAATTTTGTAGGAAAAATCATTGCACTCGTATTTATGAAAACCTAACGCGGGTGCTTCACGTGAAATCATATGGACTTTATGGTCAAAACGTTATAACCACTTTAAAGAATCCAATAAGACAGTCAAAAGATCTATGTCCGAAATGTGTTGTGTTCGCCAAGCAAAAGGACATAGAAGTGCTTTTCAAGAAACAACAGGACATGGACGCAGTTTCACGTGTACGTACTTATCTATTTCACCTTTACCACCATATTTCCCTTCCCGTTTTATTCTCATACCCTGAGCAACATGCCAACTTTTTACTGCATGTTGAGTAACATATAATCTTCTCTAAGAAGCTTATATCAGACTGACCGATGATCTTTGTGAGTGGGTTAACTTTTGGTTTTATTCTACGTAAGCTCAGTCAACAGTTAGCAACAACGCAGCAAAAAAGAAAATAATTTAGGACGCCGACAAGTCCCGAAAACAATTTACCACCATAAAAAACGTTTGATTTGCCATGGTCAAATCCAAACATTCGGGATTTATCATTTCTGATAATTTATCTGTGTACGGTCTATGTATGCCCGGTTCCTGAGCTCAGATGTTGCACGCATGATAAGCCTTCGGGTACACTGTTGAGGCATGCATGTGGACGCATACGTGCTTATGAAGATGGCATCCATCCAGAAAGATACATAGCGGGAGACCCTGAGCTCTCTCAGAGTTTAGCGTCTGAACTTCGAATTGAACTGCCGTGTGCACGCGAAGACGACGGCGACAACGCAGGGGAAGTGAACGGCGGGGATCCGGCAGGCTGGGCGAAGGAGACGGCGGCGGCACGCTGTGTCCATTCGAGTCGCGTATCCTAGATCGGAACATCATGCCATTGCGTCTGAACTTCGAATTGAACTGCAGCTCGTAGATGCGAGGCTCACTCGGACGTGAAGGTGCCCCCTGCATTGGAGTCCAAGGATGTGGGCAGTTCGTCCCAGGGCTGGACGATCAAGATGCTCTACGATGGTGAATGCCCGCTCTGTATGCTTGAGGTGTGTCGCACGCATCCATGGTTTCTGGGACTTGCTTATTATATTCAGCAATTGCATATTCAGAGTACGCTCGATCCTATGATGCAGCTTAACAAGGACACGTATTTGTACATGTTCAACCAGTGCCATAACTGAATGTTGAGATTGCTGATTGTACTATCCATATGAATGCATGAGAATTCACTAATGTTAGCCGATGCTGGTAAATGGATTTTAGCCTGCAAGCTGATTTCGCCTTGGCTCAGTTACATAAACAAAATATCCTGTGTCTATTTCATACGCAGGAGCATGACACTTCACAACTGTCCATTGAGATATGCTGTTTCTATCATTCTTTTTCCATACCATTGTATTAAATCCACTTTCCAGTTTAGATTATTTGATTTGGGCGAGAAGCGAGGTCATTTGACTTGCAGCGACCTGCAATTTACTCCCTGTGGTCTGTCGTTGTCTCGTGTTTAGACTTAAAGTTCAGTCTGGTCTTATGGTTGGTGTATGTAGTTGTGGTGGCTTGGTTTGGTTAGAACCGTGTGATTCCTTTTGCCTCTAGAGCTAACTGAACTGTTATCTACCGGTCTAGCCCACTCGCTCGATTTCTTGAATGGATTGCAGTCTCGGGTTATGTCAAGGAATATTTAAATGGGAAACTGTTTTTTTTGCTACTGAGTTCTCACAGCTTACATCTCTGCTCTCAATTTTCACTGTTGAGCTCTATTTAATGGATGGAGTTGCAACTCTGAAGGTACATCGAGATTGCACGAGTTCTTCGTCGAATTCAAGACGATTTGATTCAGTTATCCAGAGCAAGGCTGCAGGGGGGAGGAGTCAAGTGCGCGATGGTTGGGAGGAACTTGTACATGAGGTTCACCTACAGCACGGGGGATGACAAGGGGATGAACATGGTCTTCAAGGACGTCCAAAACGTGCTGGACTACCTGCAGGATGACTTCCCTGACATGGATGTTGTCAGCATAGGTATTTTTCCCAAGTCATGAATTTATACACTGAAAGTTGACTCTGCTATTGGCTATTGTAGGTTAGCTTGTTATACACTGAACATGGTTGTTGTTAGATTTTTGTTTCTGAAGCTTGGACAATCGGATTAAAAAAGATGTAACTTTTATATTGTTTTGATATTGTTCTGTCAGCTTTGTCAACTGTGAAGTAATTAGTCTGAACACAAAATAAATCCCAAAAATATGTTGCTGCTTTCTCTGTAGTATAGAGTGATGGTCTTGAAATAGAGGGCATTGCCCATAGGCAAAATATAAATATGCATAGTAGTAGCTTGTCTCATTTATAAAGTATCATTGAATTTAAAATACAGGTTATTCATCTTGACTGCCAGTGTCAGATTTGTGAAGTTGCCATTATGTTCGTTTCTTTTTCAAGTTCCGCGACTGTACTAGCTTAAATAAATCTCTCGGCATCAAACTAGATAAAATTGTAGCATTTGTTTGTTAACGAAGGATCCTTAAATTCTCCCTTGAACCTCATACCTCGCCCTATTTTGCAGCTCAGGGTTGTAATTTGTCTAGGAGCCGGCTACTGGGTCAGGCGTGGTCAATTTTAGTTGCTCTGTTTCAGAAAATTTGCCTGTTCCTCAGTGTCTAGGACGACCAGTAAAAATATTGCTGTTGGTAGTTGTCACAGCTCACAAGTAGATTTGGTGTACTGCGCATCATATATAAATGCTGCCTGTAGCCAAAGATTGAGTACCTCTAGATGGATAGATTCATTTGATTGCGTGACCTGAATTGATGATACCTATTTTATAGTACAGAAGATGCACGAGGCATCTGGTTTTTGTCATGAAAAATGCATAGGACCATTTCCCTTTTCTTGTATTGTTACCCACTTTGGAAGAGTAACTTGTTGTTAGTGGCCTATATGAATTCGATTTGGCCCACAATATTTTTGTACAGTTATTGATTTGCTAGCGTATATTCTAAACTTAATTTTGTTAGCTCCTATCTGGTGTTCTTTCTTATAATACCTTTTTATATGTCGCAAGCTTACTCTGTTCACGAGAGTTTCTCCATGTTTATGAAGAAAAGATTTGGGTTCAGAGCACCTTCGGTTATAAGAATTTGTTTTCTAATTCTTGTTGGTCAGTCACAAAGCATTAATTTTTGTTTGCTTTACAATTTTTCAGGAGTAATGGAATGTTAATTGGCTGGTGGTGGCATGTTCAAGTATGGGAAATGATGAGCTCCTACTTCTTTTTATGCCAGCTCTATGCCGTAGGTGAGCTGCGACCTTCTTCCCCACGTGTTCGTGATAATCAGTTAATCTCCAAAGGGAATTGTGATTGTGATTAGTATCTTTAGACATTGGCCATATTCGTCAGTACTCACCGTCCCGTTCATTTCTCCTCATTTCTTAAATGTATTGGCCTCTGGTATATACAACTGAAATTGATGTGCCAAACAACAAGAAATAGAAGTAACAAGAAATAGCTATATATTGGAAGATTTTGAATGCCATTTTATTAGAGTAGTTCTGAAATGCTGCCTCATTTTTTTCCATTCGTGTTGTTTCTCATAGTTTTAAACTAAAAGGAGGAACTATAAAAATTGTCTTTTATCTTTCATATTTTTTTTATGTTGAAGCGGCTACGTAATATCTGTCCAAAGCGATTCTCTTTTAGATGCGATGTCCGATGTATTCCAGCTTACAGTAGATGATACAAAGGTGTTATCCCTGTCTTATTTGTTTCATGATAGTTCACAGGATTCTCTTAATTAACATTTTGAGTATAGTCTCTTAAACAATCTGGTTAGAAGAAAACTGGGATGAAAACATGCGTAGTTAAATCTGAATGCATATATTATTTCGAGGTAAATTTCAATCCATATACCGGTTGTTAAGGAGTATTACATGATTTTTATTTTCTCAATTTTATGGAAGTGTTAGTTCTTTCCAGGTCTTTGGAATAACAGTTGTACATTTTCTTATTCATGCTATTTGGTCCGAATTTGCAGAACCGTTAAAGTCAAAGCTAGGATTTTGACCTGGTTATCTCGTTTTGGCTTTTTATCTATGCACATGCAGTGCTCTTAAGGCTTGTAGAGCTGGTGAATTCCCCTAATCTTTTTATTTTGAGCACCATTTTGTTTGTGGTGCTCAAAATTTCACTGCAACTTTTTAGTTCCATTCTTAGCTATGGTATGTCGTGTGATGCTAAAACCTGTCTCGAATAGATAGATGGCGCATAGATGGATGATGAAATTGTTTCAGTCTGGATATTTCGCTTGGAAAAAATTCTCACGTAGCAGGAAAGTTCTCTGTATATGGTGTCAAACCATTTATTTATTATATTGCAAGTGGAAGTGAAGCTTCTTATGAGGATATATAGTTTGTACGCTGCTTCCTGCGTGTGAAGATCCTTTTTTTTTGTGGGGGAAGTTCTTATAGGCATAGATAATGAGTACTCCCTCCGTAAAGAAATATATCCAAACGCTCTTATATTTCTTTACGGGAGTACGAACTATTGTACACTGCTGATGGATTACTTAGACCCCCGTACAAAACAAAGAGTTGAATTGTACTATATGTTCTCTAATCCATTGGGCCGAAAATGAACAAGTGGATCTGATTGCTAGATTTTAATTTGATTTTGGTCATTGTCGTTCCTAGCTATATATAGTACAGTTTACTTTCTTTGTTCTTGCCACTAACTAAATCTTTGTGTTTCTTTTTCCTTTTGCTCAGGGCCCTATGCTACTATCGTTTGAGTGAGAGTAGTGCCAGTGTTTCACAAGGTAATGTCACCTCTTGTGAAAATTAGGTGTCTACTATTGGTGTTAAGATCTTGCTCCAAATTCCCATGATCTAATTAGTGTTCTATGCAGAACAACACTTCTGGGTTTTGGGTAATCTCTCAATGGTTTTGAAATGGTAATCTTGCCTTACCATTGACTTTTTGAGGTTGTACTTGCTCATTATTGACCGGTTGCAACTAACTACAATACATATATGCCGCTTAACACAGAAAATCAAAGTTGTTGACGCAGCAGAAGCGTTTGGTGCCACATCCAGTTCGTCGGATGATGTAAATATAGTGGTTGACATGCTCAGTTGTTCCACGTCTGTGAGATATTAATAGTGTGGTTCTTCTAACTGTAAAATTTGGCAATTAGAAGAAACCTTTATGGTGGTTTGCTTTATTAGTTGTATCAGATGTTCTACTGCTTAGTATAAATCAGATGGGGACTTTGAACATATTCAGTTTAAATAATGACGTACTTTTGTACTGTTATTGTCTTCCTTCATCTCCTCGTATGACTGATCATGTTTTGCTTAATTAAACATCATATATGTATATAAAGTTTTCAACTTTATTCATGTTCTTGTGTTCTGGTTATACTTCCCAGGCTTTGGGGTTTTCTCTGATAACAAGATGGTTTTTGGAAAATATTTACCAGGAACTTCAGCTAGGCAGGAAACACATGAAAGGTGGCAATAAGATGTGCGAACAATCATCTGTGTTTTGGTGACCGTGCTGATGGGGGGGGGGGGGGGGGGGGCTGCCATTGAGGCATGTTTGGCCGATCATCGTCCATTAGGGTTTAACTACATAGGAACATGTTATCTTACAATTAGTGTGCTTTTCTACAATTAGTGTATTTGGCCTTGATGTTTGAATATATATGGACATGTTATCTTACAATTAGTGTGCTTTTTCTACACCTTTGTGTAAAGGGTGGAGCCTACACAATGCCTAATGAGCCATGCTTTTTCCCTCCCAGTAAAATGCTCTATTTTCAAGTGGCATCATACGGCGAAGGAGGGGATCTGGATCAAGAGCCGTAAGGGTGCTTGTGACGACATGTCTAGCGCTTGCGCGACCCTGGACTCTGGCTTCTTCTTGCAAGTAAGCTCCTTTTGCTCTTCTACGCCCCCCCTCTCCTGTGAGAATCTCTGGTTGGGTTTGGGTAACCAGACCCCAAGAGATGTAATCCTATTTGGATATGAACTGTGTATGCTAGCTTGATTTAGTTTATAGGAGTAAATTTTATAGATAAATTGTGTATGCTAGCTTGATGGTGATACATGCCATATCTCTGGATTGACTCTATGGGTATCCATTAACGTCTGAGGTTTCACAAGGAAATGAGTTTCTTGCATTCTCATGTTGAAAAGAATTAAAGACACCAAGCAGAATATGATGTCAAAGTTTTTAGTTCTTATTGGGTCTGTCCACCTATCAAGGTTTGCCAAAAGTTATCAACTTGCTTTGTAGGCTTTGTATCATGTATCTTTGTTTGTGCAAGAAATCCAATTGGAATTGGTCTGTTGTCCTGCGCATGTACTTTCTTTTATTGCTTATATATTTCAACCACTTACTTATGTTGTCTCTAAACCATTTCCGACGACTCAGGTTGACCATACTATTGTGAGAATCTCGGCCAGGATCATTCTTTATATCATGTTGGATCATCTTGGAATTCGTAGAGCCATTTACCGTCGAAGGATGTACTCTCATAACACAATCAGTGTGATTATGCTTTTCTACACTTCTGTCCAGAGCAATGGGATATGTATTCTGTACTGTACGACTACCCTCTAATGCACTACTCAGCCTACAGTCTCTGTATGTACAAATGACTTGATCTAATTATTATGAATGACCTATGGAGTGTGTTGCTTTCTATATAAATGACTTGCTCTAATTCTGATTTATCATACTGCATATCTTTTGACCTATTCCTTTTTGCCAAACTTGATGCGTCAAGCTTTGAGCTACTATACTGACAGCGAAGGTAAAATTCCAATGTACTCTCCTGCAGCATGCTCATATCACCTACTAATCCACAAGTACATGTTCTATGTCAAAGATAACCGTTTTCTCTGCTAAAAGCATGGGCTCTGCATCATGTTCCTACTTTAATTACTTCCGCTCCTATATTAACGCTTTTGGTATCGAACTTAATGACGAGTGGTTATCTTTTGTGGTCTTATGAACATGTTGAACTCGATGTTGCCTTATAATCTCATGCCGATATTGAACTCATTATGTCTTCTATCACAAACGAATGTTTTTCTTCACTTCATTTTGTTATCATGTTTGAATTCATATGCTAAACGTAGATTCCTACTAACTTAGCACTACTTGCTTCACCAAAACGTTGGGACCGGCACCCTCGTGCCTGGCACCCTCGCGCCAAGGCGCGATCCCGATCTAGTTTGTGTGGTGCGGTGAAGTGCAGGCAGATATACGCATCCGGTGGTTCTCAAAAGAAAAAGGACGAACGCATCCGGCTGAGGCGTTTAGTACTTTGACCGGTCCATAAATGATCGAGGCTAGAGAGGGCTGACTTTGACCGCTTGGCTGGATAACCTATCGACGCGGCTAAGCAAACGGATGGCGTATCCAGCGGCACACGAGAACAAGAACGCAACGGCTTGTGCATTGATGTGATTAATGGGAATACTCAGGGGCGGAGCTGGAGCAAATGTTACCCGATGCACCACTTTATCAAGGCATAAAATTTTCAAGCAACGATGTATTGAATAAAGGTGTGTTTCATAGCTTCTAGCACACTTTATTGGATATAATAGATGACGATTTGTAAAAACAAAATGTAGTCATCAAAATGCTTACAATAATGATAAAACAAGGGACACAATTACTTGAAAAGGATGTCTTGCATTTCCAAATTCCAAAATACATCGTCGGACAACAAGGTTCAATAACCTACAAGATACAAATAGAATTAAACATACTAGTAGAATATAATAAAATGCCCAAACGAAGGTACTTAGATGGCCAAAATAGAATCAATGTCTCTTGGCTGACAAGGTCCATTCAACAAATATTTTCTTCTTACCAGATCTTTCAAATTAGGATGGTAATGTTCTATCAATTTTCTCTTGCCCGGATCATATTGAATCTCCTCTTCCCAATTTATGTCTTCCGGAACATCCTGTGATGGTGCTTTTCTTTTGAGAAGAAACTTGTTCATAGTCTCTGTATTTGACAAATACAAATTACAAATGAGACATGAAGACAATTTTGTACTAAATCGACGACACTTATTTTGGGACGGAGGGAGTACCTAATTAAAAGTTATAACCCTAGAAAATGTCCCACACTTTGTCAAAACATAGTGATTTATTATATTCGCTACAAGTTTATACATGATTGTTGCTGTTTGTAAACAAAATTAGGAAAAGCAAGACAAAGGGTCAAAGGCGCTACCACGATTGTGTGACCTTTTGTAATCTATGGACGCACGGAGATGAGATTTAAGATTGGAAAGGTTGTGAAATTACCGAGCGCCGGACGGGCCGCCGGCGTGCAGCGTCGCTCGCGTGCGTGGCGTTGTCACCGTGTGAGGACCCAGGCTGCGTGGCCTGCGGCGTTCGGCGGCCGCCGCGCTGCTCTGCCGCCGGTGTACGCGACGGCGACGCGATGGATCGATTAGTTCTTTTTTTTAGTGGAAGCGATCGATTAGGCAAACGAACCGTCGTGCGTGCGTACGTGAATACAGGTGTCCTGCTGTCGTCGTGTGTGCGTACGCGAGGATCGATCAAGCAAACTGTCGTGGGCCACCCAGATTAGCGATTAGGTCAGCGAACTTTCGTGAGAATCGATTAGGCGTTCTGCTGGGTTTGGCCAGTGCGGAGGCGTGGCTGAAAAGAGCTGACCCTGATGCACTGCTCTTGGGCCACCCTGATGCACTGGGCCTTTTTTATTTATAGGTACTACTAGCAAATTTTTCCACCCGTATTCCTGTGCATACGGGCCGGCCCAATGGGCTCCGCCCTTGGGAATACTCATCGATTTGATAACGGGATTGCTAAATCTCAATCGGCTAAGACTTATCGATGCTATATTCGTGACATCTTACATGGATATCCGTGCAAAATTTACTTTAATTATATATATATATATATATATATATATTGTGTCACTTGATTGAAACTTGGTTAAGTCAGTCGACTGAGATCTAACCACACCTATTTGATAATCATCTTTTTTCCGAGTAACACCTCCATGGCAAGGTCATGGATATCCCAGGACATCTCCAACACGGACTCTCAAAACGCCCGCAAATGTCCGGACCACGGTGTCCGGACACTGCAAGCCATCCAATGTGGTACCCCATCAGTCCGTGGAAGCACCCGCTTCTCCGAAATTTAAAAAATCAGACGCAAATTAAAGGGAGCTTTGCAGGCATCCGGACCGCCACCACGTACGCGCTTGACTGCCGCGCCTCACCTCAAAACCCTCTCCGCGCGAAAAACCCTCTTCACACGAAGTGGTCACCGCACATTCATGCCGGTCAGGCCGCTCCAGAGCGGACTGACTCCACACGACATTGATGTAGGTCAGAGCGACGTAACTGGACGAGTGGGCAGCGCCGCTCTAACACTACGGCGACCAAGAAGGCTACTCTGCCAATGCACCACATTGAAGCCGGTTGCCTGTCCGTTTGCCTGACCGCGCCTACTTAATAATGGCTCCAGCCCTGTCAGCACCACACTGCACCACTCGTCTCCGCTCCTCTCCGTCTCCGCTCACCACACATCCTCACCTCTCCGCTCACCATATGATGCCGAAGTCATGGTACTCCGGGCCAGCAGGCAGACAGATACGGTGTTCGATTTGGGAGTCAGCGTTGTAGATGCCCTTAGTACTTTTGCTGAGGCATCCTATTCCGGGGGCAAGGCTAGAGGTTGGAGTTCAGATACATCGAATATCTCCAAGATTTTTTTTTTTTTTTTTTTTTGAGAAAATATCTCCAAGATTTGGGCATAAGTCCGGATGATTCCCGCGTGTAAGTTATACACGCCCACCTTGCCCTCGTGACCTCATACCCACCAATTGAAGATCTTTGTGAGATCTTAAACAAATCCATGGGCAACTGGTCAGAGGAAGGGGATCCACGGAACAAGAATAAGGTGCGGAATGATAATAAGATTATTGCTTCAAGCTAGCGTCCAGCAAGATTATTGATATGCAGGTGTGGATGTAATCTAACAACTGCTTGCGCTTTGCATCGATCTATATCTACAGTAGCTGACAAATTCTCTAGCTAGATGTCTAGATCTCTTCGCTCTTGGATTGATCTGTTGTCGTCCTCAGACCGAGTATGGTCGTTGGGAAGCAATGACGCGATCAGTCTTCTCTCCCGACCGACCGATCTCCTCTTGGCGATCTACACGAATATAACTCGTGGTCTACGCTTCTCCGGCTCGAGTTAACCAACCAGCCACGCGAACAACGATGCATTTAAGAACGGCGTGGATGGAGTCATACAGATATGTACTCCACTACGGGAGCAGCAAAGAGAGCCTTGGCTCAGTGGTTGGGCATGCGGTTGTGCAGCCTAACGACCCGAGTTCAATTCCTAGAATTGACAGGTGATGCACAGGGGTTTTCCCCCATTTATTGAGGATCAAGTTTGGTGTGTGGTGAAACCACTGATAAAAAAATATCTTGATACTCATTTAAAAATTTTTTGAGGACCATGTCTATCTTGGTACTCATACTAAAATGGCCGTATGCATCCCTAGTTGGTGCAGAGGCCGGGGAAGTGAAATTCTCCCCCAATTTAAGGTGCAGCGTGGGGATAGTTACTCACGAGAACCTGCCCCCTCGTCCTCTCTCCCCTGCCGCCGCCGAAGGCCACGCCCGTAGCCTGGCCAGTGATGGCGGCGGCGGGGCTTCCCCCCTCGCGCGGTGGCTGCGTCTTCCCCTGGCGGCGGCGGCGCATGGAACTGCGGGGCACCGGCTGCGTGGAGCGGCGGGTTCCCGGCGGCGAGTGTGACAGCGGCGTCAGCGCAGGCGCGATACCGCGGCAGAGGAGCCCCTGTGGCGGCGGCCCAGATCGCGGATCTCGCCGTGCCCAGATGGGCTTCGGCGGGCCGGCGGATCTGGTGAGCGTCTACGGGCGGGCATGGTGGGCCTGACGACGCCGGCCTAGGCACCGTGGTGGTGCCATGGCCGGTCAGGCGGCGGCGGCCTGGATTCTTCGTCCAGTCCCCGGCAGAGATGGCGGCGGTTCGTGTACAAGTTGCTTGATGGAGGCCCTCTGTTCAGATCCGGGTGAAAACCTGCTTTCGGCCACATGCCAAGGCCGGCGGTGATGGCGCTGTTATGCGGCGTTCCCTTCTTGAAGGCATCGCCGAGGAGAAGTTCAAGACCGCTATCTGCTACCTCCGGGGGAAACCCTAGATCAGTAGATCGGATGACGGCGACGCTCTTGTGTCGTTTCCCCCTTGGGGGCGTCATTCTTGGAGGTCTACACGGACTCGAGGGAACGGTGGTCGGTTTCTTTGGTGAGCGGTGCTTCATCTTAAACATTGATGGCGGCTGTGTTGGGGAACGTTGCATGGGAAACAAAAATTTTCCTACGCACACACAAGATCTATCCATGGTGATGAGCATCTACGAGAGGGAGAGTGAATCTACATACCCTTGTAGATCGCTAAGCGGAAGCGTTAATAAACGCGGTTGATGTAGTCGAACGTCTTCGCGATCCAAATCGCCGAGCGTCCCGCGATCCAATCACGATCCTTCCGATCTAGTGCCGAACGGACGGCACCTCCGCGTTCAACACACGTACGGCTTGATGACGCCTTCACCTCCTCGATCCAGCGAGCGATGGTGAAGTAGTGGTTGAGTTCCAGCAGCACGACGGCGTGGTGATGGTGGTGAGGAACAATCTCTGCAGGGCTTCGCCAAGCACTACGGAGATTATGACGGAAGAACTAGAGGGCTAGGGTTGCCGGCACACGGCTTGGGAAATCCTGATGTGTCCCGTGTGCTAGCCCTGCCCCTCTATTTATATGTTGAGCCTTGGGGTCTAAACTTGAAGTAAAAGCCTCCTCCGGGTCGGTTTTGCCCGCACAAGGTCGGTTTGGCCCGCAGGAAAAGAGTCCAATTCGGACCCTGCCGAATCGTGCACAGCCGCACACAAGCGGTAGTACCGCTTCACACAAGCGGTAGTACCGCTTGGGCGGTAGTACCGCTTCACACAAGCGGTAGTACCGCTCGGGCGGTAGTACCGCTTCACACAAGCGGTAGTACCGCTCCGGCGGTAGTACCGCTTCACCAAGCGGTAGTACCGCTTACGCGGCAGCAAAACTACTTTTGCACTTTCCAATACCTTGTGGGCTTTATCCCTTTGGCTCATATAAAGTGTTGCTGCACCCGAACACTTCGGTAAACATCCGGAACCCCTTCCGGTGAACTCTGGAACCCTTCCAGAGATCAAAACACTATTATCACATATATCAATCTTTACCTCCGGACTATTCCGGAGATCCTCGTCATGTCCGGGATCTTATCCGGGACTCCGAACAACTTTCGGTCACCAACATAATAACTCAATTATACTAATCGTCACCAAACGTTAAGTGTGTAGACCCTGCGGGTTCGAGAACTATGTAGACATGACCGAGACACCTCTACGGCCAATAACCAATAGCAGGACCTGGATGCCCATATTGGCTCCTACATATTCTACGAAGATCTTTATCGGTCGAACCTCTATGTCAAGGATTCAGTTAATCCCGTATGCTGTTCCCTTTGTTCTTCGGTATGTTACTTGCCCGAGATTCGATCGTCGGTATCACTATACCTAGTTCAATCTCGTTACCGGCAAGTCTCTTTATTCGTTCCGTAATACAAGATCATGTGGCTAACTCTTTAGTCACTTTGCTTGCAAGGCTCAATGTGATGTTGTATTACCGAGTGGGCCCTGAGATACCTCTCCGTCACACGGAGTAACAAATCCCAGTCTTGATCCATGCCAACCCAACAGACACCCTCGGAGATACCTGTAGAGCACCTTTATAGTCACCCAGTTACGTTGCGACGTTTGATACACACAAGGTATTCCTCCGGTGTCAGTGAGTTGCATGATCTCATGGTCAAAGGAACAGATACTTGACATGCAGAAAACAATAGCAATAAACTGACACGATCAAATGCTACGTTTACAGTTTGGGTCTTGTCCATCACATCATTCTCCTAATGATGTGATCCCGTTATCAAATGACATCTCATGTCAATGGCTAGGAAACCTTAACCATCTTTGATCAACGAGCTAGTCAACTAGAGGCTTACTAGGGACACAGTGTTGTCTATGTACCCACACATGTATTTGAGTTTCCAATCAATACAATTATAGCATGGATAATAAACGATTATCATTAACAAGGAAATATAATAATAACCAATTTATTATTGCCTCTAGGGCATATTTCCAACAGTCTCCCACTTGCACTAGAGTCAATAATCTAGTTCACATCACTATATGATTTACATTGTAATGAATCGAACACCCATGCAGTTCTGGTGTTGTTCATGTTTAGCCCTTGGAAGAGGTTTAGTCATCGGATCTGCAACATTCAGATCCGTGTGTACTTTGCAAATATTTATGTCGTCCTCCTTGATGTAATCGCGGATGGAATTGAAACGTCGTTTTATGTGTCTGGTCCTCTTGTGAAATCTTGGTTCCTTGGCTAGAGCAATGGCACCAGTGTTATCACAAAACAGAGTCATTGGGTTAAGCGCACTAGGCACTACTCCAAGATCTGTCATGAACTCCTTCATCCAGACACCTTCCTTCGCCGCCTCCGAGGCTGCGATGTACTCCGCTTCGCATGTAGAATCAGCTACCACGCTTTGCTTGGAACTGCACCAGCTAACCGCACCCCCATTAAGAATAAATACGTATCCGGTTTGCGACTTAGAGTCATCCGGATCAGTGTCAAAGCTTGCATCGACGTAACCCTTTACGACGAGCTCTTGATCACCTCCATAAACGAGAAACATGTCCTTAGTCCTTTTCAGGTACTTCAGGATATTCTTGACCGCCGTCCAGTGTTCCATTCCTGGATCACTTTGAAACCTTCCGGCCATACTTATGGCAAGGCTGACATCGGGTCTTGTGCACAGCATTGCATACATGATAGAGCCTATGGCTGAAGCATAGGGGATGACACTCATCTTTTCTCTATCTTCTGCAGTCACTGGGCATTGAGTCTTACTCAACTTCACACCTTGCAAAACAGGCAAGAACCCCTTCTTGGACTGATCCATTTTGAACTTCTTCAAAATCTTATCAAGGTATGTGCTTTGTGAAAGTCCTATTAAGCGTCTCGATCTATCTCTATAGATCTTGATGCCTAATATGAAAGCAGCTTCTCCTAGGTCCTTCATTGAAAAACTCTTGTTCAAATATTCCTTTACGCTTTCCAGCATTTCTATATTGTTTCCAATCAGCAATATGTCATCCACATATAATATTAGAAACGCTATAGAGCTCCCACTCACTTTCTTGTAAATACAAGCTTCTCCGTAAACTTGTATAAACTCGAACGCTTTGATCACCTCATCAAAACGAAGATTCCAACTCCGAGATGCTTGCACCAGTCCATAAATGGATCGCTGGAGTTTGCAAACTTTGTCAGCATTCTCTGGATCGACAAAACCTTCTGGTTGCATCATATACAACTCTTCCTTAAGGAAACCGTTAAGGAACGCTGTTTTGACATCCATCTGCCAAATTTCATAATCGAAAAAGGCAGCTATTGCTAACATGATTCTGACGGACTTAAGCATCGCTACGGGTGAGAAGGTCTCATCGTAGTCAACTCCTTGAACTTGTGAAAAACCCTTTGCCACAAGTCGAGCTTTATAGACGGTGACATTACCGTCCGCGTCCGTCTTCCTCTTAAAGATCCATTTGTTCTGAATGGCCTTACGCCCTTCAGGTAATACTTCCAAAGTCCATACTTTGTTTTCATACATGGATCCCATCTCGGATTTCATGGCCTCTAACCACTTCTCGGAATCCGGGCCCATCATCGCTTCTCCATAGCTCGTAGGTTCATCGTTGTTTAACAACATGACCTCTAAGACAGGGTTGCCGTACCACTCAGGAGCAGTACGCGTCCTTGTCGACCTACGAGGTTCGATAGCAACTTGATTCAAAGCTTCATGATCATCATCATTAACTTCCTCTCCAGCTAATGTAGGCTCCACAGAAACAACTTTCTGCGCTGCGCTACTCTCAGGTTGAAGTAAAGGTTCAACAACCTCATCAAGTTCTATCTTCCTCCCACTCAATTCTTTCGAGAGAAACTCTTTCTCAAGAAATGTTCCGTTTTTAGCGACAAACACTTTGCCTTCGGATCTGAGGTAGAAGGTATACCCAACTGTCTCTTTTGGGTATCCTATGAAGACGCATTTCTCCGCTTTGGGTTCCAGCTTTTCAGGCTGAAGCTTTTTGACATAAGCATCACATCCCCAAACTTTAAGAAACGACAGCTTTGGCTTCTTGTCAAACCAAAGTTCATAAGGCGTCGTCTCAACGGATTTCGATGGTGCCCTATTTAAAGTGAATGCTGCTGTCTCTAATGCATAACCCCAAAACGATAGTGGCAAATCGGCAAGAGACATCATAGATCGCACCATATCCAATAAGGTTCGATTACGACGTTCGGACACACCATTACGCTGTGGTGTTCCAGGCGGTGTTAATTGTGAAACAATTCCACACTGTCTTAAGTGACTGCCAAACTCATAACTCAGATATTCTCCTCCTCGATCAGATCGTAGGAATTTAATCTTCTTGTTACGATGATTCTCAACTTCACTCTGAAATTGTTTGAACTTTTCAAATGTTTCAGACTTGTGTTTCATTAAGTAAATATACCCATATCTACTTAAGTCATCAGTGAAGGTGAGAAAGTAACGATAACCACCGCGCGCCTCAATACTCATCGGACCGCACACATCAGTATGTATGATTTCCAATAAGTCACTTGCCCGTTCCATTGTTCCAGAGAACGGCGTTTTAGTCATCTTGCCCATGAGGCATGGCTCACATGTGTCAAGTGATTCAAAATCAAGTGACTCCAAAAGTCCATCAGCATGGAGCTTCTTCATGCGTTTTACGCCAATATGACCTAAACGGCAGTGCCACAAGAAAGTGGTATTATCATTATCAATTCTATATCTTTTGGCATCAATGTTATGAACATGTGTATCATTACTATCGAGATTCAACAAGAATAAACCCCTCACATCGGGTGCATGACCATAAAAGATATTACTCATATAAATAGAACAACCATTATTCTCTGATTTAAATGAGTAACCGTCTCGCAATAAACAAGATCCAGATATAATGTTCATGCTTAACGCAGGCACCAAATAACACTTATTTAGGTTCATCACTAATCCCGACGGTAATCGAAGAGCGAGCGTGCCGACGGCGATCACATCAACCTTGGAACCATTTCCCACGCGCATCGTCACTTCGTCCTTTGCCAGCCTCCGTCTATTCCGCAGTTCCTGTTTTGAGTTGCAAATATGAGCAACCGCACCGGTATCAAATACCCAGGCACTACAACGAGGGTTGGTAAGGTACACATCAATAACATGTATATCATATATACCTTGTTTGTTGTTGGCCGCCTTCTTGTCAGCCAAATACTTGGGGCAATTCCGCTTCCAGTGTCCAGTTCCCTTGCAATGAAAACACACAGTTTCTGGTTTGGGTCCAGCCTTGGGTTTCTTCACGAGAGGAGCAACTGCTTTGCCACTCTGCTTGGAGTTACCCTTCTTACCCTTGCCATTTTTCTTGAAACTAGTGGTTTTATTGACCATCAACACTTGATGCTCCTTCTGAATTTCAGACTCAGCGGCTTTCAGCATCGCAAACAGCTCGGCGACTGACTTGTTCATCCCGTGCATGTTATAGTTCAACACGAAGCTCTTGTAGCTAGGTGGCAATGATTGAAGAACTCTGTCAGTGATAGCCTCTGGCGGAAGGGGCATCCCTAACTCAGCCAGGCGGGTGGAGTACCCAGACATTCTGAGCACGTGATCACTGATAGACCCGTTCTCCTCCATCTTGCAAGCATAGAACTTATCGGAGATCTCATATCTCTCGATCCGGGCATTCTTCTGAAAGATAAACTTCAACTCCTGGAACATCTCATATGCTCCATGACGTTCAAAACGTCTTTGAAGTCCCGGTTCTAAGCCATACAACATTGCACATTGAACTATTGAGTAATCATCAGAACGAGCCTGCCAGGCGTTCACAACGTCTAGAGACTCAACTGGAGCGCGTGGATCACCAAGCGGTGCATCAAGGACATAAGCCTTCTGGGAAGCCGTAAGGATAATCCTTAGATTACGGGCCCAGTCCACAAAGTTACTTCCATCATCTTTCAACTTAGCTTTCTCTAGGAACGCATTAAAATTCAGGGGTGCTACTGCGCGAGCCATGATCTACAACATAAATATAGCAAAGACAACTTAGACTATTGTTCTTAGATAATGAGTTTAGTTAATCATATTTAAAAAACTCCCACTCAAATTGACATCCCTCCGATCATTCGAGTGTAACATGATCCAAATCCACCAACTCAAGTCCGATCATCACGTGAGTTGAGGTGGTTTCAATGGTGAACATCTTCATGTTGATCATATCTACTATATGACTCATGTTCGACCTTTCGGTCTCTTGTGTTCCGAGGCCATGTCTGTACATGCTAGGCTCGTCAAGTTTAACCCGAGTGTTCCGCACGTGTAACATGGCTTACACCCGTTGTATGCGAACGTAGAGTCTATCACACCCGATCATCACGGCGTGTCTCGAAACGACGAACTTTCGCAACGGTGCACACTTGGGGAGAACACAATTTATCTTGAAATTTAAGTGAGGGATCACCTTATAATGCTACCGTCGTCCTAAGCAAAATAAGATGCATAAAAGGATTAACATCACATGCAAATCATAAGTGACATGATATGGCCATGAACTTGTGCTTTTGATCTCCATCTCCAAAGCACCGGCATGATCTCCATCGTCACCGGCATGACACCATGATCTCCATCATCTTGATCTCCATCAACGTGTCGCCATAAGGTTGTCGCGCCGACTGTTGCTTCCACGACTATTGCTAACGTTTAGCGATAAAGTAAAGCATTACATAGCGCTTAATGATTGACACGCAGGTCATACAATAATTAAAGACAACTCTATGGCTCCTGCCAGTTGCCGTACTCATCGACATGCAAGTCGTGATATTCTATACAAAACATGATCATCTCATACATCACATATATCTCATCATGTAATTGGCCATATCACATCACAACATACCCTGCAAAAACAAGTTAGACGTCCTCTAATTGTTGTTGCAAATTTTACGTGGCTGCTACGGGTTTGCAAGAACCGTTCTTACCTACGCAAAACCACAACGTGGTGTAGTGATTGCTTTTTGATCTTCTAAAAGAACCCTCTTCATTGAACCGATTCAACTAAAGTGAGAGAGACAGACACCCGCCAGTCACCTTTATGCAACAAGTGCACGCAGCGGTGAAACCAGTCTCGCGTAAGCGTACGCGTAATGTCGGTCCGGGCCGCTTCATCTCACAATACCGCGGAATCAAGTATCAACTAGTAACGGCAAGCAATATGTATACATCCACGCCCACAACTCGTTTGTGTTCTACTCGAGATCTCATCTACGCATAGACCTAGCTCATGATGCCACTGTTGGGGAACGTTGCATGGGAAACAAAAATTTTCCTACGCACACACAAGATCTATCCATGGTGATGAGCATCTACGAGAGGGAGAGTGAATCTACATACCCTTGTAGATCGCTAAGCGGAAGCGTTAATAAACGCGGTTGATGTAGTCGAACGTCTTCGCGATCCAAATCGCCGAGCGTCCCGCGATCCAATCACGATCCTTCCGATCTAGTGCCGAACGGACGGCACCTCCGCGTTCAACACACGTACGGCTTGATGACGCCTTCACCTCCTCGATCCAGCGAGCGATGGTGAAGTAGTGGTTGAGTTCCAGCAGCACGACGGCGTGGTGATGGTGGTGAGGAACAATCTCTGCAGGGCTTCGCCAAGCACTACGGAGATTATGACGGAGGAACTAGAGGGCTAGGGTTGCCGGCACACGGCTTGGGAAATCCTGATGTGTCCCGTGTGCTAGCCCTGCCCCTCTATTTATATGTTGAGCCTTGGGGTCTAAACTTGGAGTAAAAGCCTCCTCTGGGTCGGTTTTGCCCGCACAAGGTCGGTTTGGCCCGCAGAAAAAGAGTCCAATTCGGACCCTGCCGAATCGTGCACAGCCGCACACAAGCGGTAGTACCGCTTCACACAAGCGGTAGTACCGCTTGGGCGGTAGTACCGCTTCACACAAGCGGTAGTACCGCTCCGGCGGTAGTACCGCTTCACCAAGCGGTAGTACCGCTTACGCGGCAGCAAAACTACTTTTGCACTTTCCAATACCTTGTGGGCTTTATCCCTTTGGCTCATATAAAGTGTTGCTGCACCCGAACACTTCGGTAAACATCCGGAACCCCTTCCGGTGAACTCTGGAACCCTTCCAGAGATCAAAACACTATTATCACATATATCAATCTTTACCTCCGGACTATTCCGGAGATCCTCGTCATGTCCGGGATCTTATCCGGGACTCCGAACAACTTTCGGTCACCAACATAATAACTCAATTATACTAATCGTCACCAAACGTTAAGTGTGTAGACCCTGCGGGTTCGAGAACTATGTAGACATGACCGAGACACCTCTACGGCCAATAACCAATAGCGGGACCTGGATGCCCATATTGGCTCCTACATATTCTACGAAGATCTTTATCGGTCGAACCTCTATGTCAAGGATTCAGTTAATCCCGTATGCTGTTCCCTTTGTTCTTCGGTATGTTACTTGCCCGAGATTCGATCGTCGGTATCACTATACCTAGTTCAATCTCGTTACCGGCAAGTCTCTTTATTCGTTCCGTAATACAAGATCCTGTGGCTAACTCTTTAGTCACTTTGCTTGCAAGGCTCAATGTGATGTTGTATTACCGAGTGGGCCCTGAGATACCTCTCCGTCACACGGAGTAACAAATCCCAGTCTTGATCCATGCCAACCCAACAGACACCCTCGGAGATACCTGTAGAGCACCTTTATAGTCACCCAGTTACGTTGCGACGTTTGATACACATAAGGTATTCCTCCGGTGTCAGTGAGTTGCATGATCTCATGGTCAAAGGAACAGATACTTGACATGCAGAAAACAATAGCAATAAACTGACACGATCAAATGCTACGTTTACAGTTTGGGTCTTGTCCATCACATCATTCTCCTAATGATGTGATCCCGTTATCAAATGACATCTCATGTCAATGGCTAGGAAACCTTAACCATCTTTGATCAACGAGCTAGTCAACTAGAGGCTTACTAGGGACACAGTGTTGTCTATGTACCCACACATGTATTTGAGTTTCCAATCAATACAATTATAGCATGGATAATAAACGATTATCATTAACAAGGAAATATAATAATAACCAATTTATTATTGCCTCTAGGGCATATTTCCAACAGGCTGATCTCGGCAGCGTGGTGCAGTGGAGACTTGGCGTCCGATGCTTGGAGATGGACTCGCGCAGGAGGAGGACGCTGTCTGGCGTCATGGTGGCGTCGATGCCAGAATGGCCTGACAAGGTAGAAGCCTCAATATCTGCTCTGAAGACGGACCTGTGGAAGATGGCGGCGACGACACATGTGAGTGCGTCAGACCGGTTTGTGCCCCAGACCCGGTATGTGGCTCGGCTGGGGCTTCCGGCTTTTGATGATAGGCTTAGGTGAGTGGTCTGGGTATTTGGCCCAGCTAGCACCCCTTCATCATATGGATAGGAGTAGTGGCATATGTTGCCAAGATGGCGGATTCAGACGTATTGTTGTAATACTTTGTAAGGTCCTCGAGAATAATCAATAAAGTGGCCGCATGCATCTCCCAGATGCAGAGGCCGAGGGTCATCCTCCTTTTCTAAAAAAAAAAAAAACAGAGATACTAGCTAGATATGTGCCAATCTCCCTCAGTTAGCTGCTCAACTACACCTCTCCAAGACCGATCTTCGATCTTCGGTCAGCGTCAGTGCTGCCGGTGCCGGCCGTGTCACGGTTTCATACTTGCAGTCCGGTCGTGCAGAGCTGATCAATCAATTAATCATAATAATCAAATGGAGAATTGATAGGACGGTGTAATACTCCTCCACGAACGAGCACACGTGTAATGCAATATGCATGCACGTACGTACGTAAGGAAGGAAGCAAGGTGCATGCATGAACATCTGGAGGAAGGCGACCCGGCCGGCCAGACCGATCATAAGACCGTGTCGACCGACATGCATGCAGACAAAAATGGCGGCATGGATCCGAAGGAATGAGCACGTACATACGTGGCCGTACGTGCGTGGAACCACTTGTCACGGACACACGCACACTTAAACCTGACGTGACAATTTCACGCGTGATCGATCGTCGCAACGTCGACAGGGCGTAGCACTACCGCCTACGCTGAAGTTCATGGAAGATTCCGCGATCCATGTCGATCTGCAGTGCGTATGTATGTATGTATGCTAGTAGCTGCTGTGCAGTGCTGGATTCAGGGCCAGCACAAGCAGATATATGCATAAGATAGTTTGGAACGAAAGAGCATGCACCTACACTTTGCTGCTACCTAGCTAGCTGGGGGCTGGGTCTACCGCACTTGTGATCGCGACGTCTTACTCGATCGATGCATGTATGCATTCTCTGATGCTCACGGCAACAGGCCAAAAGCGAGCGAGCTACTACTCGTAGTTAGCTAAGGCCAGATAATAAAACAAGTGTTGACTCGCTGTCGATCGGCATTTGACAATTTTTGTGTGCCGGTGGATATTCTACCCTTTTCTTCTACTCTTCTACACTTCTACTGTACCCCGCCGGTTGTTCTTAGTTTCTTATCCACATAGTTCACATGGGAGAGCCTAGTTTTGACGGTTCATAAGTATGATTTCTTCGAAATACAATAATAAAACTTTGCATTTCTACAGGACGGTTTGATTCTGTCCAACTAATTGACATCTGTATTTAAACCTATATGTACGTACTGTCCAACAGAATGGCAAAATGGAAAGACACGGCCACACATGGATCATTCGAAACCTAATTGCATGGCTTAGTGTTTCACCTAATCACCTAACAGATGCCAAAAGAACAACTCATGGTCCGGAGAACAGCCGGCAATACATTGCTAGCTGTGCATGCTTTTATCCTGATTCCTGAATCATGCTGACGGACCGGGCCAGCCTTAAAGTGTTAACCACTCTAAAAAGTTCAGAACATAACAACTTACCCCCTGTGGCGTGTAGCACAGTCGTCGGAACATAACACCACAGCACACGAGAGCAGATCTTGCGCAAGCTTGGAGGGAATTCTTCCGTCGAAAAGAAAAACACTTTGAAGGATTCTGCGGCAATAATTCTCCTCCTCCCAATTGTTTAAGTTCCTGCCTGGCAGCCCCTCGCGGCATTTCCGACGAAACCGCTATATAAAGCGAGGCAATCTCCCAACATAGCTCCCCGTACTTGTTGCAGCCATATCTTGCGCTAGCTTCTCCTCCCTCCGCTGCACCGCCATTGCCCTTGCCCTAGTCTAATAGGATCGATCGATACAGTACTAGCTGACAGTCTTCTAGTCACACCTTGGAGTCCATGGAAGCACTATGGGTTGTTGCCTTGGCCATGGCCGTAGCATTCATCCTGTGGGCGTACAGATGGAGCCACCCCAAGGCGAACGGCCGGCTGCCTCCCGGCTCCCTCGGCCTCCCTCTCCTCGGCGAGACCATGCAGTTCTTCGCCCCTAATCCTACCTGCGACGTCTCCCCCTTTGTCAAGGACAGGGTGAACAGGTAGGGCAGTTAACTCACCACGCAGCACCACGGTTATGCACCACGTACACGGTACCAGCACCCAAACCCAATCAGTTCATGATCACATTGGACTATTGGAGTAAGTATGCATGAGACTGAGCTTGCTCTGACATTGATTGGGTGTGTATAGGTACGGTACCATCTTCAAGACCAGCGTGGTCGGCCGGGCGGTGGTGGTGTCGGCAGACCCGGACCTTAACCACTACGTGTTCCAGCAGGAGGGTAAGCTGTTCGAGAGCTGGTACCCGGCCACGTTCACCGAGATTTTTGGCCGCGACAACGTTGGCTCCCTGCACGGGTTCATGTACAAGTACCTCAAGACCCTCGTGCTCCGCCTGTATGGCCAGGAGAACCTCCGGGCGGTGCTCCTCGCCGACACGGACACTGCCTGCCGCGCCACCCTCGCCTCCTGGGCTGGCCAGCCGAGCGTCGAGCTCAAGGACGGCCTCTCCACCGTAAGACCATGCATGCTCTGTGCATGAAGTACCTGGTACTGCATGCGTTTAACACATCATCAGATTAGAAATCATTGCTGATGTGCATCTCCTGTTTGTTACTTGTCTTAGATGATCTTTGACATTACAGCGAAGAAGCTGATCGGTTATGAGCCAACCAAGTCGTCCGAGAGCCTGAGGAAGAACTTCGTAGCCTTCATCCGGGGGCTTATCTCCTTCCCGGTGAACATCCCCGGCACAGCGTATCATGAGTGCATGAAGGTACGCACAAAGCCACAAAGGCTTCTTGACCAGCGTACGTAGTGCACAAAACTGCACATGCGTGTCAAGTCAACATACGACCAGTCAAATGGAACCCACTCCGTTAAGCTTCTCTCTACCTGGAACCCTTGACGGGGCTGCAATTGCATGTCTGTGCAGGGGAGAAGGAACGCCATGAAGGTGCTCAAGAGGATGATGAGGGAGAGGATGGCGGACCAGGGGAGGAAGCACGAGGACTTCCTCGACGTGATGATCGAGGAGCTGAGGAGGGAGAAGCCTGTGCTCACCGAAACCGTGGCGCTGGACCTCATGTTCGTGCTCCTCTTCGCGAGCTTCGAGACGACTGCCTTGGCCCTCACGCTAGGCATCAGGCTCATTACCGAGAACCCGAGGGTGCTCGAGGCGTTAAGGGTTAGTAGTTAGTATAAATTGCATGCGACTTCACGTCTATCGATCTCGATCGATGTTGTGTGCAGCGGCAAGAACTAGCTAGGCGAGCTACTTGTGCAAAATAACAATTGACGATATAATACTCTTTGTGTGGTCAGGAGGAGCATGAGGCGATTGTTAGGGACAGGAAGGACCCGGATGCCGGCCTCACGTGGGCAGAGTACAAGTCCATGACCTTCACCTCTCAGGTGAGCCTAACCGGGACTACCTAGCTATGCTATGATGCAAATTGCACGGTTAAGAAATTGACTCGATGTAACAGTGACTAATGAATGGCAGTTAGGGCTGCATTGTGATAGTGGCAAAGTTGAGGAACCCTGACAGACCAAATGCGATTATGCAAGTAGCTTGATTAGTGTTCCCTACCTGGGTGACCAAATGCATAGTCCACGAGAGAGAAGATATATCGTACTAGTTATCATCTTAACAACAAAAGTGAAAGAAACTGAACGCCACTTGACTTCAGCCTCTCAAGGACTGATGAAACTGACACCCCCAACTCTGTGCATCCTTTGTTCATGAAGGTCACGTTGGAGATAGCAAGGATAGCCAACATCGTGCCCGGGATTTTTCGGAAGACCTTGCAAGACATTGAATTCAAAGGTACATTGAGTGAGTGGTGGATGCCATGCCATTTCTTTGTTTGAATAAAGACACTTTTTGGTTCATGGCGTGAGTTTAAGAAATCTAATGCTTTTTGCATTCTCCTCCTTTGGGTGCAGGCTACACTATTCCAGCAGGGTGGGCAGTCATGGTGTGCCCTCCAGCAGTGCATTTAAATCCCGAAATATATGAGGACCCATTGGCGTTTAATCCATGGAGGTGGCAGGTTTGTGCTTGTTCATCTTTGTTTATGCAAACTGAAACCAGCTCATTTCATTTTGGAAGCGAACTGAACGTTAGGGTTGCAGTGCGCAAGCTGAATCTAACTGCCGGCATGGCCCATCATCGACAGAGTGTCGCTGTGGGCAGTGGGTGGTAGCTTCTGGGTTTTGTTTGCTTAAACTTCCAAGGTTCCCGGTGCCATGCAAACGACTACAGCTATAAATCATACCCCAAGTTTGACCACTCTAAACAAAATAAGTTATCGTTTTTTTGTTAAAGCCAATAGCAACAGTCAGGCCACTCAGTCAATGACTCCATGTAATGCTTGAATCTCTGAATTTCTCCCAAGTTGTAACTTAGTATCAACTTGGAACGTTAAATAGAGTTTAGTAACTTGGAAGGATATATTAGAAGAGGAAGCCAAAGTGCACTTGGTGTAGTGGTTATCTAGTTAGCCAGCATTAGGGTTGCCAGAGAACCGCACGAGATATTGGAAAAACGTACCAAAATCATATATAGAGTAGTATTTTACTGTATTTGCATGGGATCATGACTAGCTCGTAATGTACTCTAGCATGTTTGGGTTCTAGGACTCCAATTCGACAATTCATCAATGTGGCAAGTTGTGCTATTTCAATACCTGCTTATTTGGGAAGCAAATACAGAAGGCGAGTTTCTGGTAGTGTATACAGGGGATGAACCTGGAAGTTCGGTAACAATAACCGCTCAGTCCTCTGTATTGTGCTACGTGATTAGTCCACTTGTGCGCGGTCAAGTCAGCTTCTAGAGCAGCATACTGTCAAATGATACTTAACCCTCACTGTTCTGTTGATAAGGAACAGGTAGGAGTAAAGAAAAGGAAGAGGCCTTGCTACTGTCTCATAGCAGTACGTAGAAGCAAATGGAAGCTAGATTAATATATATATATATATATCTGCTTACAGAAGCGTCCATGCACGCATGGCCTTCGTGAGCGAGAGTGCATATGAAAGTCATGCGTTGTGTTTACTTTTGGGTCTTGAGTCTTGACTCACCTATTTGTCTGAAGAAATAACACTTCTGGGTTTTACTTGGACTGCAGGATAAGATGGAAATCACCGGTGGAACAAAGCATTTCATGGCGTTCGGTGGGGGTCTCCGGTTCTGCGTCGGAACCGACCTCAGCAAGGTCCTGATGGCGACCTTCATCCACTGCCTGGTGACAAAATACAGGTGCAGTTAGTCCCTTGTACAGTCACATATGGAGATTGTTTCACTATAAGAACTACGAAGGTGAAATTGGCCTTTTCTAACCTTGAATCTCGTCAGTTCAGATGGAAGACGGTAAAAGGAGGTAACATAATGCGTACCCCAGGACTGAGCTTCCCAGATGGCTTTCACATTCAGCTCTTCCCTAAGAATTGACATCACATGTTTGTCGGCTCAATCTAGCTGTTCGCAGCGAAAAGTCAAGAAATAACTATGTAAAGGTGGTATATGTAGATTGTCAAGCACTCTGTATACTTGAGGTCGTTTTAGGGCATCTTTTTGGCTCATTGTTACTCTCGTAGTACAGTAGTAGTATTGTAGTCACACCACAGAAATATTAGTCCTCTAGTCCAAGCAAGAGGTAATTGTTCTTTTAAGGGGTTGTGTATTAATTAGGTAACATTGTCATTGTTACAATCATGCAAGGCCAGTTCCATAACGCAGTTCGGCGCTGTCCCTTGCAACAGTCCACCACACAACCCAAGCAAAAGGTAATTGTTGATTGTTTCCCATGATGGTAATAGTCGTCCACATGGTCTACGTGTCTACTCATATGTTGTCTATCTCTTATATTTGCACCATTATTGCAAATGAAGTGAATAGCTATATGTGTTTGTACTTGTACATGGTTCTCAGCATCTACTATTTTCTTAGAAAACAGTGAATACAACGTTTCATTTTGTTGAAAAACAATTTTCATTCCGGGCTCTTCTATCTCAGCATCTACTATTTCATTATGAACATTGCTACTAGAATATTCATTGACAGATAAAATATCATTAACAAAGCAATAAAAAGGAAAATTCTAATATACTCCTACTAGAAAACGAAATGAAACAACAGGGGGGGGGGGGGGGGGGGAGGGGGCTACTCTTCTTCGGACTTTCTTTCCGCACTATTATGAATAGTCAAATAATGAAAAAAATTGATACAGCGTAGGCATATACCACAACATGAAACACTCACACAAGTGAAAAGGTTCAACGTTGATAAAATCATCTAATGATCCGTCAATGTGAGATGGAGGTAACATCAAACCTACGATTTAATCCGGGGCTGGAGATACAACTAATCCATGGATGAACTAAGTTATGTTTGGTTCTCACTTTTGGCATCCAATATGCACTCCCTCCATTCTCAATTAATTGAAATTATAGCATTGTCATAAGTCAAACTTATTTAAGTTTGGCAACCTTTATAGAAAAATATACTGATATATAACACATCAAATTTATTTAGTACGAAAATATATTTCATGATGAATATAACGATATTAATATGATGCTGTAGATTTTGATACATTTTCTGTGAGATTTATCAAAATTAGGTTTTGTTTCAACTTAGAGCAAAATTAGAACTTCAATTAAATCGGGACGGAGAGACTACACAATTAGAATCTGACCGGGTCCTCCATCCATGCTCTGTTGAAATTGCAAACTATTGGGTCTGGGTACACGGATTTCTCTCTTCCAAAACTCTTATAAAACCGGCCAAATCTCCTGAAACGAGAGGCGCACAACCGTTGGCTGTGGCGCTGCACCAGAGGCGCGCGCGTCCGCTATTGATGCTGCGGCTACAGGGAAGGCGGGCGAAGGAAATTGGCGGCATGTGTGATGTATCTCTCCGAAATCAAACAAGCGAAATCTAAAAGTACTACTTGTGCATCCATACAGTGCTAGTATAAAAGACTGACCTTACTGGCTGCGTCGAGATTCACTTCGGGGCATCTCCGTGCTTCCATGGCGGAAGAACAATTCGAGTTGGTTTGCGGCGGGGACAAGGCGGCGGCCGCCGACCTTGACCACGCTCGGCCATTCTGCTGCGAAATCCCTATTTGACGCTTATTGCGTCAGGTTGTCGACCTTTCGCACAGGAAGCTACGAGCGAGCGACGCACACGGGCCGGCCCACCTCGAGTGCGAGCCAACCGGTTTTGGGAAGGTTCTAGAACCTTCCCTGAACCGGGTTTTTCTGGTTTTTTGTTTCTTTTCTGGTTTTTAAATTTTTGTTTTTCCTTTTCTTTTTATTTTCTTGTTTTTCTGCTTTTTTTTCTTTTTTCTTTTTTTTTCTTTTTTTATTTTCTGTTTCTTTTTCTTTTCTCTTTTTTTATTTTTTCTTTATTTTCGTTTTTTCCTTTTTCAAGTTTATTTTTCATTTTACAAAAATATTTGAAAATTTCAAAATTTGTTCAGATTTTCAAATAATGTTCCTGTTTTTAAAATTTGTTCACAAATTCAAAAAATGTTCGGGAGTTTCAAAAAATGTTTGCGGTTTTCAAAATTTGTTCAGAATTTCAAAAAATGTTCTCTTTTTCAAAAAAAATCACAAATTCAAAAAATGTTCGCGGTTTTCAAAATTTGTTCGTAATTTCAAAAAATGTTCGCTTTTTCAAATAATGTTCACAAATTCAAAAAATGTTCAGAAGTTTCAAAAAATGTTTATGGTTCTCAAAATTTGTTCGGAATTTCAAAGAATGTTCCCATTTTCAAATTTTGTTCACAAATTCAAAGAATGTTCGGGGAATTTCAAAAATTGTTCATATTTTCAAAAAAATTATGATTTCTTCAAAATTTGTTCACATTTTTCAAAAAAATATTTGTGTTTTGAAAAAATGTTCGGGAATTTCAAACAATGTCCCCATTTCCAATTTTGTTCACAATTTTGAAAAATGTTCGCGTTTTCAAAAAATGTTCTAGTTTTTCATAATTTGTTCGCAAATTCAAAAAATGTTTGCATTTTCAAAATTTGTTCACATTTTTAAAATTTTGTTCATGTTTTTCAAAGAAGTTTGAAACTTCTAAAATTGTTCGCTTTTTACAAAAAATATGTTTGGAATTGTTCGGAATTTCGTAAAAATATTCAGAATTTCAACATTTTGTTCATAATTTTCAAGAATTCTGTTCGCATCTCCCGCTGCTGTTAGTTCTATTACAATTCGTGTTTCTCATTAGTCAGTAACACGAGTGAGGTCTAGAGGGTAGCACATGAGTTCACGAGCGCGAAGGTCGCGAGTTCGATTCCTGGGTGTGCCCACTGCTTTTTCGGGATTTTTAGGTTCGCTACCGCACTACTCAATGGGCCGGCCCAGTCGACGCTGTCCCTATGCGTCGTGGCACCAATTTGACGCAAAGAGCGTCACATAGGGGCTCCCATTCTGCTGGGCGCTTGTTGGTTCAGCTTTCGACGAGCTCATGGGCCGTGATTATTCAGGGCGACTTGGGCCACTTATTTGCCCAAGAACGGTAGCTTCCGGCCTACTCGGCCTTTATTCTGAAAGGATGATGGGCTGAAAACTCAAAACTGAGCGTCCCTAAAAGGCTACTGTTTTCTTCCAAAAAAACTTTTACTGTTAGTTAGTGGACTAACAACCCCTCAAAAAATTGATTTCGGATTCCAGACTTAGGGTTTCGGCCGCCGCCGCCACTGGCGGCGTGGGCGGCAACAAGTCCGACGCCGGTTCAGACGTCGTGGATTGATCTCTCCTGCATGGGTTGATCTCTCCTGCATGGGTTGATTCTACGGCATGAGGGCTTCAGGCACTACCTCGTTGTGTACGGCTCCCTGGAGTATATGCATCGAGTACTTGTCTGTTGATCGGATCTGAAGATTCTGTTTGATTTGTTCAAGGCTTTCTGTCCCGGCGCTGCGTGTGGCAGCGATCGGTTTTCTGTCCCGGCGCTGGCTTTGGCAGCGATCGGTTTTCTATCCCGGCGCTGGCTTTGGCAGCGATCGGTTCTCCTTCCTGCAGTACTGGCTGATCCGTCGGCGTGATTTTTGCAGTCCCACTCTCCGTCTAATCGGATCCCGGCGGGTGTGGTTACACCCGGCAAGTCTCAGCCATCAAAACGTCCGCGTACTGGTGGTGAGGAGCAAAACTTAGTTATATCGGCGGCCTCCCTGGGTGAGGCTGACGGGGCGCAATGAAAATTTTAAGTTGGAATTGCCGCGGTTTGCAGCAAGCAGCGGCAATAAGAGCGCTTCTGGCTGTGCAGAAGCGTAGAAGTCCAGATATCATGTTTCTGTTGGAGACACATTTAGATGACTACCCAGCTGAGTGTCTCCGACGTCGCCTAAAGATGGATCATAAGATAGTTGTTGGTAGCGATGGCCGTAGTGGCGGTCTAATTCTTTATTGGAAGAAGGAAATTGCGGTCTCCCTAAGGCATAAAGATGAAAATTATATAGATGTCTTTGTGGGCAGTGGTCCAGAGAATTTTTGGAGATTAACAGGGTTGTATGGAGAACCGAAGTGGAAAGATAAACATCTTACTTGGCAGCGGCTGAGAGATCTAAAAAAAGTTTGTGACATGCCATGGATGATAATTGGAGATATGAATGAAATATTATACTCCTTTGAAAAGGAGGGAGGTAATGAGCGTCCTGAACGCTTCATGCAGGCGTTTAGAGAGACTCTAGAGGAATGTAACTTGTCTGATCATGTTTACACGGGTGACAAATTCACATGGCATAGGGGGATGATTAGGGAGCGACTAGACCGTGCCCTAGTGAATGAAGGGTGGAGCTTGATGTTCCCACAGGCAAAGTTGGAACACTTGGAATACTATCGATCGGATCACCGACCGTTACTGATGAATCTGATCCAAGAGGAGATGCAAGAGCATAGGGGACCAGCAGTACTGAGGTTTGAGGCAAGATGGCTTAGAGAGACAAAATTCAGGGAAGTGGTACAGGAAGCGTGGCTGGCAGAGGGGCCAGAGACCGACGGGAGTGATCTGGCAACACGGCTGGCCCGAGTGCATGACCATCTACATCGGTGGGATAGAACTGTGCTGAAGAAACGTACAAAAATATGAAGAAGGCCCAGATCGAGTTGGAAAAGGTTGCTAGAAGTGAGTTATCTGCTGAAAATGTTATGAGACAGAAGGAACTCACGCGGGAGATTGAAAGATTGTTAGAGCTGGAAGAGATCCATTGGGGTCAGCGTTGTGGATTGGACTGGTTAAAGTTCGGAGATAAAAATACATCATACTTCCAGAACTATGCCTCGGCGCGCAAAAAAAGAAACAGGATAAATAGATTGTTGAATGATCAAGGAGCTTGGCAGGAAGGCACGGCCTACCTAAACCCACTTATTTCTGATTACTTTGCGGGCCTATTTACATCTGAGATAGATGAGCCGGACCCAACACTTCTGGAAAAGGTACAGACTCGGGTTTCTGTTGAGATGAATGAAGCTATTATGAAACCATACTCGGCAGAGGAGGTAAAGAAGGCCTTGTTCTCAATAGGCGATCTCAAGGCCCCAGGTACTGATGGTCTTCACGCCATTTTCTTTAAAAAATGTTGGCACATCTTAGGCGATGCTTTAACAACTGAAGTTCTTTCTGCAATTAATAATAAAACTATTCCGGAGGGTTGGAATGATACTGTTATCGTCCTTATACCAAAGGTGGAGACGCCAGAAAGAATCTCTCAGTACAGACCAATAAGTTTATGCAATGTGTTGTATAAGGTAATATCTAAAATGATTGCGTTCAGGTTAAAAGCTTGCCTTGATGAAATTATTTCGCCAGTACAGAGCTGTTGGTGAACGTTGCATGGGAAACAAAAATTTTCCTACGCACACGCAAGATCTATCCATGGTGATGAGCATCTACGAGAGGGAGAGTGAATCTACATACCCTTGTAGATCGCTAAGCGGAAGCGTTAATAAACGCGGTTGATGTAGTCGAACGTCTTCGCGATCCAAATCGCCGAGCGTCCCGCGATCCAATCACGATCCTTCCGATCTAGTGCCGAACGGACGGCACCTCCGCGTTCAACACACGTACGGCTTGATGACGCCTTCACCTCCTCGATCCAGCGAGCGATGGTGAAGTAGTGGTTGAGTTCCAGCAGCACGACGGCGTAGTGATGGTGGTGAGGAACAATCTCTGCAGGGCTTCGCCAAGCACTACGGAGATTATGACGGAGGAACTAGAGGGCTAGGGTTGCCGGCACACGGCTTGGGAAATCCTGATGTATCCCGTGTGCTAGCCCTGCCCCTCTATTTATATGTTGAGCCTTGGGGTCTAAACTTGGAGTAAAAGTCTCCTCCGGGTCGGTTTTGCCCGCACAAGGTCGGTTTGGCCCGCAGGAAAAGAGTCCAATTCGGACCCTGCCGAATCGTGCACAGCCGCGCACAAGCGGTAGTACCGCTTCACACAAGCGGTAGTACCGCTCGGGCGGTAGTACCGCTTCACACAAGCGGTAGTACCGCTCCGGCGGTAGTACCGCTTCACCAAGCGGTAGTACCGCTTACGCGGCAGCAAAACCACTTTTGCACTTTCCAATACCTTGTGGGCTTTATCCCTTTGGCTCATATAAAGTGTTGCTGCACCCGAACACTTCGGTAAACATCCGGAACCTCTTCCGGTGAACTTCGGAACTCTTCCGGAGATCAAAACACTATTATCACATATATCAATCTTTACCTCCGGACTATTCCGGAGATCCTCGTCATGTCCGGGATCTTATCCGGGACTCCGAACAACTTTCGGTCACCAACATAATAACTCAATTATACTAATCGTCACCAAACGTTAAGTGTGTAGACCCTGCGGGTTCGAGAACTATGTAGACATGACCGAGACACCTCTACGGCCAATAACCAATAGCGGGACCTGGATGCCCATATTGGCTCCTACATATTCTACGAAGATCTTTATCGGTCGAACCTCTATGTCAAGGATTCAGTTAATCCCGTATGCTGTTCCCTTTGTTCTTCGGTATGTTACTTGCCCGAGATTCGATCGTCGGTATCTCTATACCTAGTTCAATCTCGTTACCGGCAAGTCTCTTTACTCGTTCCGTAATACAAGATCTCGTGGCTAACACTTTAGTCACATTGCTTGCAAGGCTCATTATGATGTTGTATTACCGAGTGGGCCCTGAGATACCTCTCCGTCACACGGAGTAACAAATCCCAGTCTTGATCCATGCCAACCCAACAGACACCCTCGGAGATACCTGTAGAGCACCTTTATAGTCACCCAGTTACGTTGCGACGTTTGATACACACAAGGTATTCCTCCGGTGTCAGTGAGTTGCATGATCTCATGGTCAAAGGAACAGATACTTGACATGCAGAAAACAATAGCAATAAACTGACACGATCAAATGCTACGTTTACAGTTTGGGTCTTGTCCATCACATCATTCTCCTAATGATGTGATCCCGTTATCAAATGACATCTCATGTCCATGGCTAGGAAACCTTAACCATCTTTGATCAACAAGCTAGTCAACTAGAGGCTTACTAGGGACACAGTGTTGTCTATGTACCCACACATGTATTTGAGTTTCCAATCAATACAATTATAGCATGGATAATAAACGATTATCATGAACAAGGAAATATAATAATAACCAATTTATTATTGCCTCTAGGGCATATTTCCAACAGTCTCCCACTTGCACTAGAGTCAATAATCTAGTTCACATCACTATGTGATTTACATTGTAATGAATCGAACACCCATGCAGTTCTGGTGTTGTTCATGTTTAGCCCTTGGAAGAGGTTTAGTCAACGGATCTGCAACATTTAGATCCGTGTGTACTTTGCAAATATTTATGTCGTCCTCCTTGATGTAATCGCGGATGGAATTGAAACGTCGTTTTATGTGTCTGGTCCTCTTGTGAAATCTTGGTTCCTTGGCTAGAGCAATGGCACCAGTATTATCACAAAACAGAGTCATTGGGTTAAGCGCACTAGGCACTACTCCAAGATCTGTCATGAACTCCTTCATCCAGACACCTTCCTTCGCTGCCTCCGAGGCTGCGATGTACTCCGCTTCGCATGTAGAATCAGCTACCACGCTTTGCTTGGAACTGCACCAGCTAACCGCACCCCCATTAAGAATAAATACGTATCCGGTTTGCGACTTAGAGTCATCCGGATCAGTGTCAAAGCTTGCATCGACGTAACCCTTTACGACGAGCTCTTGATCACCTCCATAAACGAGAAACATGTCCTTAGTCCTTTTCAGGTACTTCAGGATATTCTTGACCGCTGTCCAGTGTTCCATTCCTGGATCACTTTGAAACCTTCCGACCATACTTATGGCAAGGCTGACATCGGGTCTTGTGCACAGCATTGCATACATGATAGAGCCTATGGCTGAAGCATAGGGGATGACACTCATCTTTTCTCTATCTTCTGCAGTCACTGGGCATTGAGTCTTACTCAACTTCACACCTTGCAAAACAGGCAAGAACCCCTTCTTGGACTGATCCATTTTGAACTTCTTCAAAATCTTATCAAGGTATGTGCTTTGTGAAAGTCCTATTAAACGTCTTGATCTATCTCTATAGATCTTGATGCCTAATATGAAAGCAGCTTCTCCTAGGTCCTTCATTGAAAAACTCTTGTTCAAATATTCCTTTACACTTTCCAGCATTTCTATATTGTTTCCAATCAGCAATATGTCATCCACATATAATATTAGAAACGCTATAGAGCTCCCACTCACTTTCTTGTAAATACAAGCTTCTCCGTAAACTTGTATAAACTCGAACGCTTTGATCACCTCATCAAAACGAAGATTCCAACTCCGAGATGCTTGCACCAGTCCATAAATGGATCGCTGGAGTTTGCAAACTTTGTCAGCATTCTCTGGATCGACAAAACCTTCTGGTTGCATCATATACAACTCTTCCTTAAGGTAACCGTTAAGGAACGCTGTTTTGACATCCATCTGCCAAATTTCATAATCGAAAAAGGCAGCTATTGCTAACATGATTCTGACGGACTTAAGCATCGCTACGGGTGAGAAGGTCTCATCGTAGTCAACTCCTTGAACTTGTGAAAAACCCTTTGCCACAAGTCGAGCTTTATAGACGGTGACATTACCGTCCGCGTCCGTCTTCCTCTTAAAGATCCATTTGTTCTGAATGGCTTTACGCCCTTCAGGTAATACTTCCAAAGTCCATACTTTGTTTTCATACATGGATCCCATCTCGGATTTCATGGCCTCTAACCACTTCTCGGAATCCGGGCTCATCATCGCTTCTCCATAGCTCGTAGGTTCATCGTTGTCTAACAACATGACCTCTAAGACAGGGTTGCCGTACCACTCAGGAGCAGTACGCGTCCTTGTCGACCTACGAGGTTCGATAGCAACTTGATCCAAAGCTTCATGATCATCATCATTAACTTCCTCTTCAGCTAATGTAGGCTCCACAGAAACAACTTTCTGCGCTGCGCTACTCTCAGGTTGAAGTAAAGGTTCAACAACCTCATCAAGTTCTATCTTCCTCCCACTCAATTCTTTCGAGAGAAACTCCTTCTCAAGAAATGTTCCGTTTTTAGCGACAAACACTTTGCCTTCGGATCTGAGGTAGAAGGTATACCCAACTGTCTCTTTTGGGTATCCTATGAAGACGCATTTCTCCGCTTTGGGTTCCAGCTTTTCAGGCTGAAGCTTTTTGACATAAGCATCACATCCCCAAACTTTAAGAAACGACAGCTTTGGCTTCTTGTCAAACCAAAGTTCATATGGCGTCGTCTCAACGGATTTCGATGGTGCCCTATTTAAAGTGAATGCAGCTGTCTCTAATGCATAACCCCAAAACGATAGTGGCAAATCGGCAAGAGACATCATAGATCGCACCATATCCAATAAGGTTCGATTACGACGTTCGGACACACCATTACGCTGTGGTGTTCCAGGCGGTGTCAATTGTGAAACAATTCCACACTGTCTTAAGTGACTGCCAAACTCATAACTCAGATATTCTCCTCCTCGATCAGATCGTAGAAATTTAATCTTCTTGTTACGATGATTCTCAACTTCACTCTGAAATTGTTTGAACTTTTCAAATGTTTCAGACTTGTGTTTCATTAAGTAAATATACCCATATCTACTTAAGTCATCAGTGAAGGTGAGAAAGTAACGATAACCACCGCGCGCCTCAATACTCATCGGACCGCACACATCAGTATGTATGATTTCCAATAAGTCACTTGCCCGTTCCATTATTCCAGAGAACGGCGTTTTAGTCATCTTGCCCATGAGGCATGGCTCACATGTGTCAAGTGATTCAAAATCAAGTGACTCCAAAAGTCCATCAGCATGGAGCTTCTTCATGCGTTTTACGCCAATATGACCTAAACGGCAGTGCCACAAGAAAGTGGTATTATCATTATCAATTCTACATCTTTTGGCATCAATGTTATGAACATGTGTATCATTACTATCGAGATTCAATAAGAATAAACCCCTCACATTGGGTGCATGACCATAAAAGATATTACTCATATAAATAGAACAACCATTATTCTCTGATTTAAATGAGTAACCGTCTCGCAATAAACAAGATCCAGATATAATGTTCATGCTTAACGCAGGCACCAAATAACACTTATTTAGGTTCATCACTAATCCCGACGGTAATCGAAGAGCGAGCGTGCCGACGGCGATCACATCAACCTTGGAACCATTTCCCACGCGCATCGTCACTTCGTCCTTTGCCAGCCTCCGTCTATTCCGCAGTTCCTGTTTTGAGTTGCAAATATGAGCAACCGCACCGGTATCAAATACCCAGGCACTACAACGAGGGTTGGTAAGGTACACATCAATAACATGTATATTATATATACCTTGTTTGTTGTTGGCCGCCTTCTTGTCAGCCAAATACTTGGGGCAATTCCGCTTCCAGTGTCCAGTTCCCTTGCAATGAAAACACACAGTTTCTGGTTTGGGTCCAGCCTTGGGTTTCTTCACGAGAGGAGCAACTGCTTTGCCACTCTTCTTGGAGTTACCCTTCTTACCCTTGCCATTTTTCTTGAAACTAGTGGTTTTATTGACCATCAACACTTGATGCTCCTTCTGAATTTCAGACTCAGCGGCTTTCAGCATCGCAAACAGCTCGGCGACTGACTTGTTCATCCCGTGCATGTTATAGTTCAACACGAAGCTCTTGTAGCTAGGTGGCAATGATTGAAGAACTCTGTCAGTGATAGCCTCTGGCGAAAGGGGCATCCCTAACTCAGCCAGACGGGTGGAGTACCCAGACATTCTGAGCACGTGATCACTGATAGACCCGTTCTCCTCCATCTTGCAAGCATAGAACTTATCGGAGATCTCATATCTCTCGATCCGGGCATTCTTCTGAAAGATAAACTTCAACTCCTGGAACATCTCATATGCTCCATGACGTTCAAAACGTCTTTGAAGTCCCGGTTCTAAGCCATACAACATTGCACATTGAACTATTGAGTAATCATCAGAACGAGCCTGCCAGGCGTTCACAACGTCTAGAGACTCAACTGGAGCGGGTGGATCACCAAGCGGTGCATCAAGGACATAAGCCTTCTGGGAAGCCGTAAGGATAATCCTTAGATTACGGGCCCAGTCCACAAAGTTACTTCCATCATCTTTCAACTTAGCTTTCTCTAGGAACGCATTAAAATTCAGGGGTGCTACCGCGCGAGCCATGATCTACAACATAAATATTGCAAAGACAACTTAGACTATTGTTCTTAGATAATGAGTTTAGTTAATCATATTACTTAAAAACTCCCACTCAAATTGACATCCCTCCGATCATTCGAGTGTAACATGATCCAAATCCACCAACTCAAGTCCGATCATCACGTGAGTTGAGGTGGTTTCAATGGTGAACATCTTCATGTTGATCATATCTACTATATGACTCATGTTCGACCTTTCGGTCTCTTGTGTTCCGAGGCCATGTCTGTACATGCTAGGCTCGTCAAGTTTAACCCGAGTGTTCCGCACGTGTAACATGGCTTACACCCGTTGTATGCGAACGTAGAGTCTATCACACCCGATCATCACGGCGTGTCTCGAAACGACGAACTTTCGCAACGGTGCACACTTGGGGAGAACACAATTTATCTTGAAATTTAAGTGAGGGATCACCTTATAATGCTACCGTCGTCCTAAGCAAAATAAGATGCATAAAAGGATTAACATCACATGCAAATCATAAGTGACATGATATGGCCATGAACTTGTGCTTTTGATCTCCATCTCCAAAGCACCGGCATGATCTCCATCGTCACCGGCATGACACCATGATCTCCATCATCTTGATCTCCATCAACGTGTCGCCATAAGGTTGTCGCGCCGACTGTTGCTTCCACGACTATAGCTAACGTTTAGCGATAAAGTAAAGCATTACATAGCGCTTAATGATTGACACGCAGGTCATACAATAATTAAAGACAACTCTATGGCTCCTGCCAGTTGCCGTACTCATCGACATGCAAGTCGTGATATTCTATACAACACATGATCATCTCATACATCACATATATCACATCATGTAATTGGCCATATCACATCACAACATACCCTGCAAAAACAAGTTAGACGACCTCTAATTGTTGTTGTAAATTTTACGTGGCTGCTACGGGTTTGCAAGAACCGTTCTTACCTACGCAAAACCACAACGTGGTGTAGTGATTGCTTTTTGATCTTCTAAAAGAACCCTCTTCATTGAACCGATTCAACTAAAGTGAGAGAGACAGACACCCGCCAGTCACCTTTATGCAACAAGTGCACGCAGCGGTGAAACCAGTCTCGCGTAAGCGTACGCGTAATGTCGGTCCGGGCCGCTTCATCTCACAATACCGCGGAATCAAGTATCAACTAGTAACGGCAAGCAATATGTATACACCCACGCCCACAACTCGTTTGTGTTCTACTCGAGATCTCATCTACGCATAGACCTAGCTCAGATGCCACTGTTGGTGAACGTTGCATGGGAAACAAAATTTTTCCTACGCACACGCAAGATCTATCCATGGTGATGAGCATCTACGAGAGGGAGAGTGAATCTACATACCCTTGTAGATCGCTAAGCGGAAGCGTTAATAAACGCGGTTGATGTAGTCGAACGTCTTCGCGATCCAAATCGCCGAGCGTCCCGCGATCCAATCACGATCCTTCCGATCTAGTGCCGAACGGACGGCACCTCCGCGTTCAACACACGTACGGCTTGATGACGCCTTCACCTCCTCGATCCAGCGAGCGATGGTGAAGTAGTGGTTGAGTTCCAGCAGCACGACGGCGTAGTGATGGTGGTGAGGAACAATCTCTGCAGGGCTTCGCCAAGCACTACGGAGATTATGACGGAGGAACTAGAGGGCTAGGGTTGCCGGCACACGGCTTGGGAAATCCTGATGTATCCCGTGTGCTAGCCCTGCCCCTCTATTTATATGTTGAGCCTTGGGGTCTAAACTTGGAGTAAAAGTCTCCTCCGGGTCGGTTTTGCCCGCACAAGGTCGGTTTGGCCCGCAGGAAAAGAGTCCAATTCGGACCCTGCCGAATCGTGCACAGCCGCGCACAAGCGGTAGTACCGCTTCACACAAGCGGTAGTACCGCTCGGGCGGTAGTACCGCTTCACACAAGCGGTAGTACCGCTCCGGCGGTAGTACCGCTTCACCAAGCGGTAGTACCGCTTACGCGGCAGCAAAACCACTTTTGCACTTTCCAATACCTTGTGGGCTTTATCCCTTTGGCTCATATAAAGTGTTGCTGCACCCGAACACTTCGGTAAACATCCGGAACCCCTTCCGGTGAACTTCGGAACCCTTCCAGAGATCAAAACACTATTATCACATATATCAATCTTTACCTCCGGACTATTCCGGAGATCCTCGTCATGTCCGGGATCTTATCCGGGACTCCGAACAACTTTCGGTCACCAACATAAGAACTCAATTATACTAATCGTCACCAAACGTTAAGTGTGTAGACCCTGCGGGTTCGAGAACTATGTAGACATGACCGAGACACCTCTACGGCCAATAACCAATAGCGGGACCTGGATGCCCATATTGGCTCCTACATATTCTACGAAGATCTTTATCGGTCGAACCTCTATGTCAAGGATTCAGTTAATCCCGTATGCTGTTCCCTTTGTTCTTCGGTATGTTACTTGCCCGAGATTCGATCGCCGGTATCACTATACCTAGTTCAATCTCGTTACCGGCAAGTCTCTTTACTCGTTCCGTAATACAAGATCTCGTGGCTAACACTTTAGTCACATTGCTTGCAAGGCTCATTATGATGTTGTATTACCGAGTGGGCCCTGAGATACCTCTCCGTCACACGGAGTAACAAATCCCAGTCTTGATCCATGCCAACCCAACAGACACCCTCGGAGATACCTGTAGAGCACCTTTATAGTCACCCAGTTACGTTGCGACGTTTGATACACACAAGGTATTCCTCCGGTGTCAGTGAGTTGCATGATCTCATGGTCAAAGGAACAGATACTTGACATGCAGAAAACAATAGCAATAAACTGACACGATCAAATGCTACGTTTACAGTTTGGGTCTTGTCCATCACATCATTCTCCTAATGATGTGATCCCGTTATCAAATGACATCTCATGTCCATGGCTAGGAAACCTTAACCATCTTTGATCAACAAGCTAGTCAACTAGAGGCTTACTAGGGACACAGTGTTGTCTATGTACCCACACATGTATTTGAGTTTCCAATCAATACAATTATAGCATGGATAATAAACGATTATCATGAACAAGGAAATATAATAATAACCAATTTATTATTGCCTCTAGGGCATATTTCCAACAAGAGCGCCTTTGTTCCAGGCCGTCTTATCACGGATAATATTCTTTTGGCTTATGAATGCATTCACACCATAAAGAATAAAAAGAAAGGAAAAGTGGGCTATTGTGCAGTAAAACTGGACATGCATAAAGCTTATGATAGAGTGGAATGGAATTTCTTGGAGAAAATGATGCTGAAACTTGGCTTTCATAGAGAGGTTGTGGATCTCTTGATGGCGTGTGTGAGGTCGGTTAAATATAAGGTGAGATACAATGATCAAGAGACAGAAGGATTTATTCCCACAAGGGGACTCCGTCAGGGAGACCCCTTATCACCCTATTTATTTCTCATGTGTGCAGAAGGACTATCTAGTGCTCTAGCTCATAAAGAGGAGGTTCGTGGCATTGAAGGAGTTCGGGTGTGCAGAAATGCACCATCAGTATCACACTTACTATTTGCTGATGATTCCCTAATCCTTATGAAGGCAGATATGACTAATGCAACCTCGTTGAGACAGGTACTGGATGAGTATTGTGCGAGTTCTGGGCAGTTGGTGAGTGTGGGCAAAAGCAGTATTTTTTTCAGCCCCAATGTTCATGTTGATACCAAGGCTGATATGTGTGCAGAGCTAAATATTATGACTGAAGCTGTGTCAGATACTTATCTAGGCCTTCCAGCTATGGTTGGTTTAGATAGGAGCGATAGTTTCACCCACCTTGTTGAGAGGATTGTGAACAGGTTGAAAGGATGGAAGGAGAAAATATTGTCTTTGGGTGGCAAGGAAATTTTACTGAAAGCTGTAATCCAGTCTATTCCGGTGTTTGCTATGGCAGTGTTTAATATTCCAAAGAAAGTTTGTAAAGAGATTACAGATGCAATGGCAGGTTTTTGGTGGGGCGATTCCGAGGAAGAGAAAAAAATGCATTGGCTTGCTTGGTGGCGAATGTGTCTTCCCAAAGATAAAGGTGGTATGGGCTTTAGAGATTTGCATGCTTTTAATCTAGCAATGTTGGCCAAACAGAGTTGGAGAATGATCACTCACCCTGACACTTTGTGTGCAAAGGTTCTGAGAGCAAAATATTTTCCTGGTGGAAATTTATTGAAAGCAGGACCAAAAAAAGGATCCTCTTATACATGGCAAAGCATTGTGGCGGGTTTGCAAACTTTTAGAAGGGGGTATATTTGGAGAGTAGGAAGTGGAGAAAAGATAAATATTTGGGAGGATCATTGGATACCCACCAGCCCCACAAGAATGATTTACACAAGGAAGGGTAATATTCTGTTGAGGACAGTGGATGAGCTTATTGACCCAAACACAAGAACATGGGACGAAGAGTTGATCAGGAGCATTTTCTTGCCAGTGGACTCGGAAAGAATTTTGAGAATCCCATTATCTGAACACCTAACCGATGATTTTGTGGCATGGCATAAGACGAAATCTTTTGTCTTCACAGTCCGGTCTGCATACTACACCGAGTGGGATCACCAATTTGGCTCTAGGGTGGTTAGTACTGAGGGGCCTTCATCGGTTAACCCTGTTTGGGCAGCAGTTTGGAAACTCAATGTCCCTAGCAAAGTCAAAATTTACATCTGGAGAGCATTACGTGGTGTGATCCCGGGAATGGGGGTCCTGGCAAATCGACATATTAAGGTGTCGCCCCAATGTCCTATATGCAAGCATGGTGCGGAGGATATTAGACATTTGCTGTTCACCTGTACAAGAGCGCGCACCGTATGGAAGGCACTTGGAATCGTTCACCTAATTGATCAGGCCCTTGCTGTCGACCGTTCGGGATCCGTAGTGCTTGAAGAGATTTTGAGATGGCCAAAACAAAAATCGCCAGTGATCGGTCAGCTAGGTCTGCAAGAAACGGTGGCGGTCGGTGCGTGGTATATTTGGTGGGAGAGAAGAGAAGCCAAGAAAGGTATGAACATCAAGCCACCTGTATGCTCAGCTTTCTCCATACAAGCAATTACAGCAAACCATGCGGGAAATATTCCTGATGACTCGACAGAAACTATGAAATGGGAGAAGCCACCAGCGGGAACATACAAAGTGAATACAGACGCTGCTTTTTTCAATGATGGCTCAGGTGCGGTGGCTGCAATAGTACGTAACTCAAGAGGACAAGCTGTGGCGGGAGTTGCAGAACCAATCTCCCAAGTACATGATGCTGCCTCGGCAGAAGCTCTTGCTGTACGTCGGGGACTGCAACTTATTCATGACATCGGATGCTCTCGAGTAGTAATGGAGTCAGATTGCTTTGAGATAATTCAAGCGTGCACCGGGGAAAGTGATATCCGAGCTCCCTATTCTGCGATCATGGCGGATTGTTTTGAACTAGCTCACGGAATATCACTCCTAAGGTTTCAGCATTGCTTTAGGGAAGCAAATAGATTGGCACATCGTTTAGCAAGACATGCATATGATTCCCAATTGTCAATTTCGTGGGATGATGAACCTCCTGTTTTTCTTCTACCGCATGTACTTGATGATGTAACCTTATCAAACATGGAATAAAGTGCCAATAGGCTTTCCCTCAAAAAAAAAAAAACAACCCCTCAAAAAATAGTTAGTGGACTGACAAAGCACTAAAATGAAGGTGATTTTGCTCAACAAAAAAACTAAAATGAAGGTGATAAAAGTGACGTCAAATGGCTCGGACTGGCCTACTGCTCCTGCGTAAAGAACTGAAGAAACGGTTTGCAAGGAGACTCAAAAGTTAGAACAGCCGGTTATGGGCCCATCTTTTGTTCCGACATTAAGGGTATCTCCAAAGCGGACAGTCGAACCACCCACAACCGTTCGGACCGCATGGTCCGGACGTATTTAGCCATCCAACGCGGTCATGTATCGGTCCGCCGAACGGTTCGGATGTACTTTTTACGGCAAATCGAGACAAACAAGGGATGCTTTGCGGGAGTGCGGACAGCAGACACGCAAGACTCCGTCACCCCCGGCTCACCCAAAACCCCTCCCGGACCCCATGCCTCCATCCTCCCATTTTTCTCCTTTCCTTTTCCTCTCTTGCCTTTGCCGCCGCTCCACCACCCCCGTCGCCCCGTCACACCCCTGCCGGAACTCGACGAGTCCGTCACCTCCAACGGTACACCCGGGCTCCAAACCGCTTCTACTCCGTCGCCGTTGCACACCTCTCCTCCGACCGCTGCGCATGTACCATCAGCTCGTACGATACTCACCATGTCCGGCAACTGTTCGTTGAAATGCCCATGCTAAATTTTTTTGTCCCTTCTTCTTTGAAGCAATGGATTCGGATATGGAGTACATATACGAGCACTATATTGAGTCGTCCGACAAGGAGGACAACACGGATGAGACGGCGATGATGCAAACGGTCCTTGCAGACGCGGAGTGTGCGGAAGAGCATGTTCGCAATTTCAAGAGATCGATCAAGGGTCATCAAGTGCTCAACCGCAACAGGAGGCGCGGCCATTTGACGCTGATGGACGACTACTTTGCCCCTGATGCCCTCTTCACTGACAATTTTTGTCGGCGCTTTCAGATGCGTAAAAAATGTTTTCGATCGTCTCTACCATGGCGTCCAGTCCTTTAATGACTACTTCATCTTGAAGAAGGACGCCATGGGAAGAATTGGGTATTTGAACATGCGGGCTTAAAAAAATTGAGGCCGGATGTATGTGGGTAGCATTGGATGGCCGGCTCCCACATCCGTGTCCGCATATTGGTCCTCCTGTCCACGGACGGATGCAGGAGCAATTTTGTGGGTCAGCGTTGGAGATGCTCTAATGCGTAATGTACTAACGTGAGTATGTGTTATCAGTTTTGTTGAGATATCAAATTGGGGGAAAACTCCTTTATTTCGAAAAAGAAAACTAACGTAAGCATGGAACCGTAATCCCCTTAAGAGTTGAGACCAAAGAAATGGCGATGTCACAAGTTTGCATGGCCTGCGTCATGATGCCAAGTCGTACGCGTACCAACTTTAGTTGTCATCATCTATCTAATGAGTAAAGACTAGACATATATACATCCGGGATCCCGCTAAAATACGCGGAGCCTTGTTGCCTCCCGAGTCTGTTGAGCGCCCGTTCTTGCTTCACTGCGATATCCGGACACCAACGAACAACGATAGCAGTAGTCATATTGGGGGAGCAGTAATTCGGTGCCCAGGCTCATCTACACCTACGTTAAAAAAAATCAAAATAAATATTAGAAAAATTCAAAAAAAATTCATTTTTTTTTGCATGGTAGATAATTTGGTGCGTGAGGTGCGCTCCAAATTTCAGATGTGAAATTTGGAGCGCACCTCACGCACCAATTTTTTTTGTATTTTTTGTGAAATTTTTCTGGACCGGGTGCAAATGAGCCTGGACCCACTTAACGTACATCGCTGGAAGGCCTATAAAAACATCGGTGCAAGTCTCGGACTTGAACCCTGGTGCGCTTAGAATACCACTGCCCTCCTAACTACCCAGTCACAGGTTGGCACCTCTGGTCTTAAGGCTGAAAATGCTATGGTGATGAACATGTTCTCGGCAAACAAGAGTGGCACGCCGGAAAACCGTTATCCGACTCGGCTCGTCGCTTGTCCAGTGACACATCTGTAGCTAGCCTTCGCTATCGAACGGTCTATCTAGCTCATCAATGGCTTGGAAGTTTTTGCAATGGGTCCACACTTAGGCCCATGCCCGATAAACCCACATGTCCGCTTCGTATTGAAGTTGAAGCGCGTTTTTTTCCCCTCGCCATCGGACTTTGTGATGTGCACCTGCATCCCTGTACACACTTGACGGGGACAGATGTCACTCGCTTTACGGTGCGGAGTGTCCCCATTGCACTTGGTAGACGGCTGAATCTTGTTATCGATCCTAAAGCTATTTTACGCCTACTGATAATGTTTACATTGATGGCTCGTGCTTAGCGAGTGCACCTTCACGTCTCCGCTATTTCTCGGCATGGATGCGACAGGAGTTACGAGACGTACCGCTACATGAATGAAGCGGAAAACAGCAGGAGAGATTGAAAATCGTTCGAAGATGGAACGTGGCACGAGAGAGGAGGCTATTTAATATGCCGAGCTGGTTGTGAGACAGACCCCGTGCACGGTGCACCCCGGAACGCAGCTCCAGACACTTAAAAAAAAAAAAACGCAGCTCCAGCCCGGCACAGCCAGCCAGGACGGTTCCCTTCCACCCACCAGCGAATTGAAGCGCCGCAACGCCCGCGTACTACTTTCCGCACCGTCGGATCACACCCTAGGCCCGCCGCGCCGCGCCGTTCACTGGAGCTGCGGCCCCGCCGCCCACGCCTTGGCCACGGGTTCTGCCCTCGCATCTGCACCTCCTCGGACCCGCCCCTCCGAATACAACTCAAGGTACTTCTACTAGCTGACACTGGGTCCACGAGCAATGCTGCTGAGTATATGGATACTGCACATTGTAGTACTTCTAAGGGCAACTCCAACGCACCGAGGCAAACTGTCGCGTGCGTCCGTTTGGGTCGAGACGAACACAAATCACGGTCCAACGCACTGACGCAGACTGACGAGCGTCCGCTTTTTGTCCGCGCGTGACCCATTTCAGGCCCAAATTTGAGCCGGGTTTGCGTTGGCGCGTACGCGCGCGACGCCCGCCCTTGTCCTCCCCCTGGCCGCGCCGTTCACTGGAGCTGCGGGCCCGCCGCCCACGCCTTTGCCACGGGTTCCGCCCTTGCATCTGCACCTCCTCGGACCCACCCCTCCGAATACAACTCAAGGTACTGCTACTAGCTGACACTGGGTCCACGAGCAATGCGGCTGAGTATATGGATACTCCACAGTGTAGTACTCCTGAGGGCAACTCCAACACCCGGACGCAAACTGTCAGCGAGCGTCCGTTTAGGTCGAAACGGACACAAATCGCGGCCCAACGCACCGACGCAAACGGACGAGCGTCCGCTTTTTGTCCGCGCGCGACCCATTTCGGGCCTAAATTTGAGCCGGGTTTGCGTCGGCACGGGCATGGCGCGTATGTGCGCGACGCTCGCCCTTGTCCTCCCCTGGTCCGCCAGTCGGTGGCACATCCTCCCTTTCCCAAACCCCCCCGCCCCGCTCGCCATGGCCGACGCGCCAAACCCCGCCGCCCCCGCCGGCCTCGCCTCCACCGTCGACAAGCCCCGCGCCGTCCGCAAAAAGGCGACACAGCCCAAGAAGAAGGAGCTAACCGACGCGCAGCCGGCTGTTTAGTCGGCAAGATGGCTGGCCGGAGGAAGGTGCAGGCCGACAAGCTGGAAGCCGCCAACGCCGCCGCCCTCGCCGCCGCCGCCCAACAGGAGGCCGCCATCGCGGACAATCAGGCCCTCGTTGCCAAGGCCACGCAGCAGGCCCTCCTCATTCTAGGGTTCAACAACGGCCCCGGTCAGCATGGGCTTGTCGCTGCCGCCGTGGCCGCGGCCAACACGGTCTCGTCGGCAGTCCGTCTGCCACAGGCAGAGTCGCCGCACACGTCCACCACGCCGCAGACGCCCGGCTTCCATCCCCAAGCGCAAGCCTCCCACTTCTCCACCTCTCCCGCGGACTTCTCGCCGGAGGTGAGTGTGGTCGCGCCGGCCACACCCGCGCCCATGGCCATCGACCTCAATGCCACACCTGTGGCCGGCGGGTCGTCCACTAGGGGCCAAAGGAAACAACCGCATGAGATCCCCGCCGGCAACCGTCCCGACGCCCGCAACCTATTCGACTCAATGTCGGCACCGACGGATGATGGCACGGCCAATCGTTTCATCATGGAGAACATCATTTTCGAGGACGGCGTGGGTGGCGCAGCCTTCGATCCCGACGAGTGGCCTCGGCATCAAAGACATGGTATGCAATTCCGCCGTCTTCATTCCCGTTTCCGTTGTTTGATGCTTGCATGTCCATTGCGCATATGAATGTACATTGGTGTCTTCATTTGTAGGCATTCCAAGCTTTGGAAGCATTCAAGGCCCAACATGGGAACAAGCCGTTCACCCTCACCCATTGTTGGATGGTCATAAAAGATGACGAGAAGTTCAAGGAGCAATATGCCCGCCCTCAAGAAGAATGGAGGGCCACAGGCCGTCGAGGACCATGGTGAGGGAGAGAAGCGGTCGCGGGGAAAGACCAACTCCAAGAAGTGGAGAAGCGTGATGCGGTGACATTTGCCTTGCAAGAAACTTTGCAAGTCATGATGACCCAAAAGGAAACAAGAGAGGAGAAGCGTTGACAGGATAAAGAGGAGCAAATGAAGGCCTACATCGAGATACAAAAGAAGAAGCTCGACATGGAGGCCGACATGCAAGTGATGACCCACAAGTATAGGGGATCGAGACAGTTTTCGAGGGTAGTATTTCACCCAAATTTATTGATTTCGACACAAGGGGAGCCAATGAATATTTATAAGCCTTAGAAGTTGAGTTGTCAAATCAACCACACCTGAGAAGTCACTTCCTTGCAGCAATTTATTAGTAGCACAGTAATATGATAGCAGTGGAAACAGTAATAGCAATAGTAATAGTAACAGTAGCAGTTTTGTAGCAAGTGTAACAGCAACAGTAGTAGTAACTCGAGCAAAGACAATATTATGAAAGCGTAGGCATGAAGTAGCGATGGATATTTGGATGAAATTCATTATGTAAAAATCACAACCTAGAGCGATACACAATAGCTCTAATTCATCAATCATATATAGGCATGTATTCCGTATATAGTCATACGTGCTTGCGGTAAGAACTTGCATGACATCTTTTGTCATACCCTCCCGTGGCAGCGGGGTCCTAATGGAAACTAAGGCTAATTAAGGCGCTCCTTTTAATAGAGAACCAGAACAAAGCATTAACATGATGGGGAACAAAGCATGAAAATAAAAAAAAAATCCTACGAACACCCAAGATCTAATCTAGGAGATGCATAGCAACGAGAGGGGAGTGTGTCTACATACCCTTGTAGACCGAAAGCTTTAGCGTCGTAACGCGGTTGATATAGTCGTACTCTTCATGATCCGCGATCCAATCCGATCTAGTGCCGAACGGACGGCACCTCCGAGTTTAGCACACTTTCAGCTCGATGGCGTGATACGTCTCCAACGTATCTATAATTTTTTATTGTTCCATGCTATTATAGTATCAATCTTGGATGTTTTATATGCAATTATATATCATTTTTTGGGACTAACCTATTAACCTAGTGCCCAGTGCCAGTTGTTGTTTTTTTTGCTTGTTTTTGGCTTTTCAGAAAATAAATATCAAACAGAGTCCAAACGAAGAAAAAACTTTGGATTGATTTTTTCTGGACCAAGGGAGACCCTAGAAGGTTCGAGAGAAGACCAGACGAGCCATGAGGAAGCGACAAGCTCGGGAGGCACGCCCAGGGGGGTAGGCGCACCCCCCAGGCTTGTGGGCCCCTCGTGGCACCTCTTGACCTAATTCCAAGCCTATCAATTCCCAAATATTCCCAATATACCAGAGAGCCACACGAAATAACGTTTCCGCCGCCGCAAGCTTCTGTTCTTCCGTGATCCCATCTGGAGGCCTTTTCCGGCACTCTGCCGGAGGGGGAATTGATCACGGAGGGCTTCTACATCAACCTTGCTGCCCTTCCGATGATGTGTGAGTAGTTTACCACAGACCTATGGGTCTATAGCTAGTAGCCAGATGGCTTCTTCTCTCTCTTTGATCTTCAATACCATGTTCTCCTCGATCTTCTTGGAGTTCTATCCGATGTAATCTTCTTTTGCGGTGTGTTTGTTGGGATCCGATGAATTGTGGGTTTATGATCAGATTATTCATGAGAAATATTTGAGTCTTTTCTAAACTTATTTATGCATGATTATTATAGCTTTGTATTTCTCTCTGATCTATCGTTTGGTTTGGCCAACTAGATTGATTTATCTTGCAATGGGAGAGATGCTTTGTAATGGGTTCAATCTTGCGGTGCTCTATCTCAGTGACAAAGTAGGGGACAAGACACATATTTGTATTGTTGCCATCAAGGATAAAACGATGGGGTTTATTCATATTGCTTGAGTTTAGTTTGTCTACGTCATGTCATCTTGCTTAAAGCGTTACTCTGTTTTCATTAACTTAATACCCTAGATACATGCTGGATAGCGGTCGATGGGCGGAGTAATAGTAGTAGATGCAGGCAGGAGTCGGTCTACTTGTCTCGGACGTGATGCCTATATACATGATCATTGGCTGCCATGAATCCGTCATAAGTATGCTATATTTCTATCAATTGCCCAACAGTAATTTGTTTACCCACCGTATGCTATGTGTTGGAGAGTGAAGCCTCTAGTGAAAACTATGGCCCCCGGTCATTTATCTATCATATATAAAATCCAAAAATACCTTGCTGCAATTTTATTTCTATTATTTTGTTTTGCAATTTATTTATCTATCTATCACTATCAGAATTAATCCTTGCAAGTAACCGCCAAGGGGATAGACAACCCTCTTGTTCGCGTTGGGTGCAAGTATTTGCTTTTGTGTGTGTAGGTGCTGCTAACGAGGTTCTGCGTGGTTCTCCTACTGGATTGATAACCTTGGTTCTTAACTGAGGGAAATACTTATCTCTACTGTACTGCATCATCCTCTCCTCTTCGAGGAAATCCCAACGCAGCTCACAAGTAGCATGGCGTCCTCTCCTTCTTGATCCAGTAAGCAAGATAGAGGAGGTAGATGAGATTGTGACCAGCCCAACGGTGAGGTGGTGGTGGTGGCAGCGGAATTCCGACAGGGCTTCGCCAAGCGCGTACCGGAGAAAGGTGGGAGGAGTTGGGAGAGATGGAGGGCCAGGGTTGAAGGGTGCCTGCCCCCAACGCCTCCCCACCTTTATATAGGCGTGGAGGGGGATGGTGGCTTGCCCTCCAAGCCTCTAGGGTCATTGGCCAAGGGGGAAGGAAGGAAATCCCTCCTTTCCTTCCCCACCGATCGCTATCCCCCTTTTTTAGGGAGATTGATCTTATCCCTTCGGGATATGATCCTATTCCTTTTAGGTGAGGATCTTGGTGCACCTACACCAGGGGTATGGGGACTTTCCCCACTACCCACGTCCATGTAGGTCCCCCCATGCAGGTGGGCCCCACTCCAGAAGCTTCTAGAACCTTCCCGGTACAATACTGAAAAAACCCGAACATTTTCTGGAACCCTGAACATGACTTCCCATATATAAATCTTTACCTCCGGACCATTCCGGAGCTCCTCGTGATGTCCCGGATCCCATCCGTTACTCCGAACTACTTTCAGACTTCTCCATATGAATATCTCAATACTACCCTAGCGCTACCGAACGTTAAGTGTGCGACCCTACGGGTTCGGGAACATGCAGACATGACCGAGACACCTCTCCGGTCAATAACCAATAGCGGGACCTGGATGCCCATATTGATTCCTACATGTCCAACGAAGATCTTTATCGGTTGAACCATGATGTCGAAGATTCATTTAATCTCGTATACAATTCCCTTTGTCCGGCGATATGTTACTTGCCCGAGATTCGATCGTCGGTATCTCCATACCTACTTCAATCTCGTTACCGGCAAGTCTCTTTACTCGTTCCGTAATACAAGATCCCGTGACTAAACTCGTTAGTCACATGAAGCTTCTTGTGATGTTGTACTACCGAGAGGGCCCAGAGATATCTCTCCGTCACACGGAGCGACAAATCCCAGTCTCGATCCATGCAACCCAGCAGACACCTTCGGAGATACCTGTAGAGCACCTTTATGATCACCCTGTTACGAAGTGACGTTTGATAGCACACAAAGTATTCCTCCGTTGTCCGGGAGTGGCATGATCTCATGGTCTAAGGAACAGATGTTGGGCCCGTGGAACCCAGGGTATCCAGGCCCGTCTGCCTTTGGCCCAGGGCGCAACGCCTGGCGTGGGCCCAGCAGGCCGTCTTCATCAAGCATCTCACCAAGACTCCTCATGAGGCCTTGCCCTCCTGAGGTCCCCTCCTCATGGAGCGGGCGAGCAAGGCTCGACATCTTCACCAACGGCCTCGCGAGGCCCTCTCGCGAGGCGGTCTCCCGAGGTCTCCTCCCGAAGGCGCTCAAGACGGAGGCTGTTCGGTCCGACAGCGCGGTCTCGTGCCCATCACGTGGGTGACGCGCGCGGCGGTGAATGGTGACAGAGGCCGTGCCAGCAGGCGCGGATGAAGAGGGTTTCCCCTTTTGTGCTAAGGGAGCAAGGCCAGCTATCTACTCCCCAAAGCAACCCCAAAGGTTGCCCAATCGGCGAAAGAAGACCAAGACGGCGGGCGCGCAGGGCGGAGGTCATCACCGAGCCCATCGGCGCGTCATGGATCATGCTTTGGCCGGCGAAGACCGCCTTTAGTCAGGATAGCCTGAGCGCCTGTCCCCTTTCAAAACCGCCAAGTGTGGCAACCCTTCCCGCCTAAGTTTTCGAGGGGGGAAGAGGACCAAGGCAGGTATAAAGGGACAGTGCTGCCATTGTAGTAAGAGATCCGATCGATTCCACCATCTCCTACCTTGTACGCGAGAACACCTTCTTGCTCACCACAATCAAAACCAAGCAGGAGTAGGGTTTTACACCGCAAGGTGGCCTGAACCTGGGTAAACCGCTGAGTCCATGGTCCGCCCCTCGCTAGCGCGCTCTCGCCGTAGCCTCGCCGTGGTAGGAGATGAAGAGGTAGGAACAAGCTCACCCCAGTGTTCGAACCTTTGGGTCCCCGGAGCCCGACTTCCGACATTTGGCGCGCCAGGTAGGAGTGCGCTACTGTTCTTCCGCTCCGCCCTCCGTTCCACCAGCCTCATGGCCGATGCACGCCGCGAGCACGCCGAGCGCAGGGCCGGCCGCGTGGCTCAGACGGAGCCGGTGGCCCGCGGCAATCGCCGCCACCCTGACGCCGAGGCTGCTGCCGCCACTGACCCCGCTGCCCGCGAGTAGCAGGACTCCTCGCTGCACCCCTCCGTGCAGGCGAACGGCCACACCGCCACGGCCTCCTCCCTCGCCCACCGTGGGCCGCCGAACCCGCAGGCCGTGCTGCTCATGGCGCGCGAGCTGCTCCGCTACCGTCCAGCTGACGCCGGCTACGACGCCTGGCTTGGTCGCATCACCGAGCTCGTCAACGCCATCAGGGACGCTCCGGCGCCTTCCCACTCACTCCGCCCCCCGCTGTCTCGCGCTGGGGACCTGGCGCACGGCGCTCCCCCGCCGCCTCCTCTGCGCGACGAGCATGGCGGGCCCCAGCGCAACGCGCGGGCACGTGAGCCGTCCCGTGGTGCGTCCTCGTCGGTCCGAGATGAGGCAAGCTGCCAGATCATCTGACGCATGCCCCCTGATGCGCGAGTGCTCCTTGAGCGGCAGTGCCAGCGCCAGGACCAGGCCGTCTAGGAGGTTGCGGCGGCAGGGCGTCAAAACCGCGCTGCCCTCGCTGGCGGCGTTCCCTCGAGCGGTGTTGGCTGCCATGCCTTCACTCGCGAGCTGCGCGGCGTGGTGTGGCCCGCGAAGTTCAAGCCTGAGCTGCCTCCATGCTACGATGGCACCCCCAACCCTGCGGAGTTCCTTCAGCTTTGTGCGCTGAGCGTCGAGGCGGCGAACGGCGACGACAAGGTCATGGTGAACTGGTTGCCCATGGCCCTCAAGGACGGCCCGTGCTCCTGGCTCATGAACCTCCCCGAGGCGTCCATCTCATCGTGGGCTGAGCTCTGCAGCCAGTTCGTCGCCAACTTCAAGGGCACGCAAGACCGCTCCCTCACCATCAACGACCTGGGCATGTACGGCAGCGCCCAGACGAGACCCTCGGCAAGTACATCCAGCGCTTCAGCCAAGTGCGCAACAAGATACCACGCGCCTCCGACGTGGCCGTCATCTCTGCGTTCTCCACCGGCGTCATGGACGTCAAGATGCGCGAGAAGCTCGCCATCAATAGCGAGCTTGACTCGGTGCTTGAACTGTTTGACCTCGCCGACAAGTGCGCCAAGCCTGAGGAAGGCCGCCTCTTCATCCACAACAATCCTGATGCGGCGCTCGATGCCGCCAAGGCCAAGAACAAGGACGCCAAGCGCAAGGGCCCTACCGTGCTGGCGGCGGAGCCCGAGCAGAAGCGCGGCCGCGACCGCGACGAGCCCAGGAAAGACAGCTGGCCGCTCTGCGCCTACCACAACGTGCGCTCTCACAACACTGAGGACTGCCAGGAGCTCAAGCTACTCTGCGATGAGCGCCAGGGCCACTGAGATGACCACAATGGCCGCGGCGCCGGCCGCGGAGGTGGCCGCGGCGGCAACCACTGGGATGGCCGTAACGGCAACGACAACTTCCGCCAGGGCTGGCGCGACCAGCCTCGTGAGGTTGCCTGGCGCGACCAGCCTCGTGAGGCCGCCTGGCGCGACTAGCCTCATGAGGCCGCCTGGCGCGACCAGCCTCGTGAGGCGAATCCTCAGGCCAATGCCGCTCTCCCGCCGCTGCCGCCGCCACCCTGGAGGAACGACATCAACCAGCCTGATGAGGGTGCTGGGGGCTACCAGGAGCCTCGCGCGGTCGCCTGCATCCTTGGCGGGGCTCAGGCCCCGGCATCCAACCGCCACTTCAAGCAGCTCTCTCGCGAGGTGAATGCCGCCCTCCCGAGGTCTGAGGCCACGCGGCCCCTCAAGTGGTCGCAATACGCCATCACCTTCGACTCCAAGGACCACCCCAAGTCCACGGCCTCCACAGGCGCACTCCCCATGCTGTGCACTCCCACCATCAGAACCGTCGCGGTCACCAAGACCCTCATCGATGGAGGCGCCGGCCTCAACGTGATCTTCATTGAAACCTTCGAGACGCTCCAAGTGCCCTACGACCAGCTGATGCCGACCAGGCCCTTCTCCGGAGTGACCGATGGCTCCACCATCCCTCTGGGGCAAGTGCGCCTCCCCGTCACCTTTGGCACCCGCAAAAACTACCACACCGAGCTCATCGACTTCGACGTGGCGCACATCGGCCTGCCTTACAACGCCATCTTGGGTTACCCAGCTCTCACCAAGTTCATGGCGGCAACCCACCATGCCTACAACGTCCTCAAGATGCCCGGCTGCAGCGGCATCATCACAGTTACCTGCAACGAGAAGGACGCGATCTGCTCCCTGGAGCACGCCTACAAGGCCGCCGCTGTCGCGCATCCGGCTGACAAGGACGCGATAGAGCCTCCTGAGGCCGCGCCCGTGAGGAAGAAGCAGCTGTTCTCCCAGGACCGCGCCGAGACGAAGAAGGTGTCGGTGGACGGCAGCGGCTCCGGCCCTGCCTTCACCATCGGCGCTGGCCTTCCTCCCTCATAGGAAGGCGCGCTCTTCACCTTCCTTCGGGCAAACTCGGATGTTTTCGCCCATCTAGCTTGTCCGGTGTGCCGAGGGAGGTAATCGAGCACCACTTAGCGGTGTGCCCCAATGCACGCCCCGTCAAGCAAAAAGTGTAGGAGATATGCCCTAGAGGCAATAATAAATGTTATTATTTATCTCCATGTTCATAATTATGTTTATGTTCCATGCTATAACTGCTATGGTTCTCGAGTCTACAATAACCACGAGACTCGAAGGAAGACTCATATGCACGTGTGGAATAATAAACGGTAAAATGTATTCCTAGTCTGGCCTCTAAGACTAGCTCAAGTGTTGCATGATGATCACGTTTTCCTAATCATGGGCATGTCTATGCCGGCAACTTTGAGGGCACAATGTTAGGAGAACACTTGTGTTGAATCGACCCGATTGATGTTATGCTATGAGATACATTCGTCACAAGTTAATGGTTAATAACACAGAGAAAGTTAATGTTTGCCTAATTCCTTAGACCATGAGAGTATCGAGTTTCTTCATGCTTGCTTCATAAACTTTGGGGATTGTTAAACATCATCCGTAAATGGGTGGCTATTACGGCGGCTTACGGGTTCATGGAAAAGTATGTCAAGGGACCTGATAGCTCAAGATTGGGATTTGCTCCTCCGACGATGGAGAGATATCTCTGGGCCCTCTCGGTGTTACGGTATCCACCATCGTCTGGCCAGACACATTGTGATTTGATCACAGGGATGCCGGAACACGGAAATGAGAAAAGAGAACAAAACCGATAACGAGGTAACTCGCATAGTGGACAAGTTGTTGATCCACGGGGATGCCAATAAATCTCACCTTGGGTATTTGTAACATATCGCGAAGCAACAGGAATAGCACACGGCAAACTGAGGTTCACTCAAATATTTATTTGTGTGGGTATAGGAGTCAATATGGGTGTCCACGGCTCCGATGTTGATCATTGATCGGAAAGAGTTCCGGTCATGTCTATACTTCACCGAACCTATAGGGTTACACGCTTAAGGGTCATCTATCTGCTGAATACTAGATAGGGAGTCTGAGAGAAAGTCACCGGAAAAGTTTCGGAGACAACGGAAAAGTTCTGGAGAGAGAACACCGGAATAGTTTCGGTAAAACCGAAAGGTTGTTTCGGAGTATACCATTAAGTCAAAATGGTTTGAGCACACGCCTGGAAATTCTTAGAGGGTGCCAGAATTGTTCTGGGAACTTCTGGGATTTTTCTGGAGAAAAAACCCGGAAATGTTCCGGAGCTGCCGGAACCGCTTTGGTTGCTTTTCGCAGATGAAAATCACTAATCCGGAATTGTTTCGGAACGCGTTCAAAATTATTTTAGTGGGTACTAGAATTATTTTAAGACCTACAGAAATATTTTCGGATTTAACGGTCACGGAAAAATGTTTCCATGAATAGTGAAAAGCACTTTTTGGTGGCTTCTTGGAGAAGCCACCTTGAGGGCCTTTTGGTATTTTCCCCTAGTGGCTTCTTGGAGAAGCCACCCTTGGGCTTGGCCTATAAATAGGGTGGAGGGGGCTGCTCAAAGACACTCACTCTCTCATACACAATGCCATGCAATGATCTGGCTTCTTCTCTCCCTCCCACGAAAAGAGTTTCGTAGAGTCGAAAGGCTGTCTGGGTTCCGGTGGGAACTAGTTCTGGACGGCAAAGCCCTGCCGGATAGATGACACTGTATGTGTGCAACCCCGTAGAGAGGTCGTAGGTTCGATCTTTTGCCCGAGGGGCTGTTCGAGGGTCCTCCCGAAGGGCTGTCCGAGTTACTGTCCGAGTTCGAGAGTGCCTCCCGAAGGGCTGTCCGTGACACCGTCCGGGGACTGTCCGCCCGCCTCCCGGAGGGCTGTCCAAGGGACTGTCCGAAGGGCAGATGAGGGAGTACATCCTCGCGGTTGGGAGGTTGTAAATCCTAGATGCGGGGATCTGCACCGACGATCTACATCGACTCTACTTCCGCTGCGCTACGAGTCGGTAACGATCGGATCGAAACCTTGTATGCAGTCTTCATAGTGGTCCTGGGCTGGTGCGTAGGTCAGAAATTTTTTGTTTTCTGCCGCGTTCCCCTACAGTGGCATCATGAGCCGTGTTATGCGTAGATGCAGGTTACGATCTAGAATACATAGAGATGTATGTGTGTTGCACAATATAATTTTGTAGTAGATGAGTTCTATTGCTAAAAATTATTTGTGCGGGTAGCAGATGAAATCTGTTACCCGATGTTCTTGTTGCTTCCCTGAAATTTGCGTATTTCTGATCTTGATAATGGCATGGTGGAGTTTCAAAGTTCTGGCAATCCGTGATCCTGATTGATCAACGAAGTGCTAACAAATCATTGAATTCCACCATAGTTAAAAGAAAGATGAAATTTCGCAGACAAAAGGGCAATGCAGATATGATCTGCACGGGGGTCATGCGTATGATGAAGTTCAGTATGGGGCTCGAGATTTTATTATCTCGTGTTTCATACACCCCGCGATGTTAATCTAGCGACTTGAATAATCATACTTGATGATAAACGTTGGTAGCTGCGGTTTAAGTCAAAACCTTAGAAGCCACGTAAAATAAATTTTTGCATAAACCGATTAGAGGCGTCTAACTTGGTTTTGCAGGATGTGCATGTGATGTGGTATAGCAGTTCTCATATTAATTTGATTATGTATGAGATGACTATATGATGTAAAATTAACATGACCTGTGAGTCATGATTCGGCATGATGGCTGGAGCCATATGATTGTCACTTTAAATGACCTGCGTGTCAACCTTGTTGTAATGCATTATTTTATTAGCTATAGAGATAGCAATATTATCTGGTGCATCGACAAGGTGGTGGCAATCTTCGCGAAGGTGAACACCGACGCGAATGCCGAAGACGAAGAAATTAAAGCCTTCTCCGTCAGAAAGGGCTATACCATATCATGCTATTATGAATTCCTGAGATGTTTATCCCTTATGGTGCACCCTTTTGATTGCGCGGTAGTCGCTTTTTATTAGGGTGATCTCTCACTTAAAATATCAAGTAGTTAGTGTTCTCCCAAGTGTAGCACCGTCACAGCACCTTTCCTTTCGGGGTGCGCCATGTCCACATGGGTACGAACGATTGTATGGTTGTAAGGCGGGTGAGGTCAGACCTCGCAGCGAGATCACTTGGTTGTCTTGATGTTCATGGTAGGATCGTCCTGAGCTCGGAACACACGCATCGAAAGATGAACAAGAGTCACATAGAGATGTGATCGGCAAGTTTGCCTACCGATTGAAATTCTCGTCATCAGTGATGTCCACATCAATGGCGTTGAATTGAAATGTAGGTCTTGTATCACTCACAATCAATTATGAGAGATATTGATTTGAGTGGGAGCGCACTTTAGAATTAACTTGTTTAATTCTCAGTGCAATTAATTATGAACACTGTCTAAGTGTGATTTGCAAAATGGTTATAGAATAATGGCTCGCGTTTCCACCCTCCCTATTAAAATTGAATAGCTGATAAATATCTGGTTAAAACTTTACGGTTGGTAACATAATGTGAGGATTGTCCTCAAGAGTGCCGAGAAGGACTTTGTCCTATCGCATGCTTTCGGTATTCTCCCGCTAATGCTATGGATGATGTGACTCTCGTCCTTCGATCCAAAAGCTAGAATTCCGTTACGGTCAAGTGCAATATGTTTGCTTCCATGAGACCCGAACTCCAAAAGTTTGGGATAGCTATGTGATATTCATGGAACTAAAAAAATAGTTTCAGATACAAACAAAGGCTAAAAGATATGAAATATCCAAAGCAATGTTTGTTTGCAAAGTATTAGTAAAGTGTTTACTGGGCATTTGACTGATAAGAGAGGGATCCAGAAGAACGCCTGTCATATGATGAAGGTGAATAAAACAACAACTTAAAGAGAAAGGAAAAGTCTAAAGGGTGTTAGTGTCACTCACATGCCTAGGAAGTCCGGGGCTAACGCCACTCTTAAGTTGGGTGCTTCTTCTGAGAGTAGGAGAAATACTAAAAGTTAAACTGTTAGAAGTATAAAGGTAAAAAGAGAGAAGACTGGAATATCCAGCTCATGTATGAATGTCATACAAGTTATTGATGTATAGAAGGCTGGTCAAAGAAATAATTCTTGGGAATTGTGATTAAACTGTTAGTCCGTAATTCTTGGGTATTGTGAGTTGATCACAAAGATACCCACTCGATTGCATTCTGTTGCGACTCAATGCAAGAACTACTACGGCCTAAAAGACTTGCCAGTAATGAGGTTTAGATATGCGCTGGGAACATAGTAAAAGTTACTATACTCGGTACATTACCTATGTATTTATTTTCTTAATTCATTTTAGAGTTTTTATACACTCTAGCCCATTGCATAAAGTATCTTGCAAGAAGGTTGTTCATAAGAGAACTTTTGATGTTCGGTGTTATGAATAACATAAGGGCCATACTTTCATCATGTATGAGATGTATGTTATGAATATTGATAATAATATATTACCTCTGGGTTTACTTTCATAATTCGTTTTAGAGTTTTTTACACTCTAGCCCATTGCACAATGTTTGTTGCAAGAGGGTTGTTCATAAAAGAACAATTGTTGTTCGGTATTATGAATAACATAAAGGGCCATGCTTCCATCAAGGATGGGATGTATGTTATGAATATTGATGGTAATATGATACATCCATAACACTGACGCTAAATGTTGCAAGACTAAAAGAATACCACATATATGTGGCACTGCATTTGGTCACATTGGAGAAACCCGCATGGAGAAATTCCATTATGATGGATTTTAAAGTCGTTTGATTATGAATCATCTGACACTTGCAGCTTTCATCCGAAAAGTGAAGTGACTGAAATACCGTTCACAGGCCATAAGGAACGAGCAACAAACTTATTGGTGATCATACATTTTGATGTGTGTAGTCCGATAAATGTTGTTGCTAGCAGTGGATTTGTCTATCTTCAGAAATGACTCAAGTAGATATATGGATATTTACTTGATGAGACGCAAGTCTGGATCTTTTGAAATCATTCAAAAGGTTTTCAAAATGAAGTAGGAATTATTGTAACAAGAAAATTATGTTTCTGCAATTAGATTGCGGAAAGGAATATTTGAGTTACAAGTTTAGCGAATGTCTGATGAGTTGTGAAAAGAGTTTCATAACTTACACCTCTCGGAACACCACTGCGAGTGGAATGTCCATGAAGATGTAATCAAACCATTTATGACATGGTAAGATCAAAGATGACATAAATCAATTTGCCATTATCCCTTTTAAAGTAATGCTTTAGAGACTGCGGCTTTTACACTGAAAAGAGCGCCATCAGGTCTGTTGAAATGACGCCATGTTTTGGTATACCCAACCATGTTATGTCCTTTCTTGACATTTGGAATATGGGGCTTGTGTAAAATGTTTACAAACCTATTCCAAATCAGACAAGTGCTACTTTGTAGGTTATCCCAATTTATTGGGTATTCCTCCATCACTATACCGAGGCAAAAGGTTTGCCACAAAGAACGGTATGATTTTGAAGAAAAAAGTTTCTTGCAAAAAGGTGAGTGGGAGGACAGTACAACTCGACGAGATAACAGTATCTTCATCATCAGGCCAAGGGAAAGAAACCTTGGAAGTGATTCCAGAGTTTCCTACCGCGACTGATACGGAAGCCTCTACATAAGATGTATGGACTTCGGTCGAACTTGCAGCTGAACCACGTAGGCAAAACTCGTGCAAACCTCTCAGGTGCGCATACGAGATATTGTTGCTAGACAACAGTATACCTATGATACACAAGGAAGCATTGATGGGCCCTGACTCCGGAATTGGCTAAATGCCAATATGATCTGAGATAGTTTCCATATAAATGATTCAAGATTATATCTTGATACTCCTTTCGGAAGACTTAGAGTCTTATGAATTTTTATGGAACTATAAACTGATGTGGATAAAATGTTTTTTTATCCAGAAAGCTCGACTTGTTGTAATAACAAGTTCAAGGAGTTGACTACGATGAGGTTGTCTCACCGTAGCGATGCTTAAAGTAGGTTCAGGTTAAACTAGCAATTAATACATATTTCAATCATGAGATATGAAACATGGACGCCAAAAGGATTTGCATGAAATGGAAATACAAACTAGGACTTGTATGTGATACAGTCCAAGGTATTTTGTCTATCCAGAGGATGCTAGTGAGTATGCAAACTTCAGAGTTCCAGCAAGGAGTTTGATTTCATCAATGGATAACGAAGATGCTTGTGGTTACAAGAAAGTAAGTGGGAGCATAATAATATTTCAAAAAACTCTGTGTGCTTGACACATTGTTAATTGGAAATAATATAAATTTCTTGACACGAATTAGGACTTCATTGAAAATAGTTTTTTCCATGAAGTGCTTAGGCTAGGTAGCCTCGATATTAGGCATATTTATCTACGAGATAGAATTGCCTGATAGGGCTAAGCCTAAATACATATTGACAAGATGGTAAAACAGTTTAGCATTAAAATGCCAAGGAGTGATTCTTGCCAAAGTCACATGGAAAGAGTTTTGCAAGACTCGGTGTCCTAAAACACTGATGAGCAAAATACATGATGGAGATTCCACACACTTTTGTGTTTGGATTAATCATGTATTTCATAGTATGTAAAACAACCAGATATGTCCGGTACTCCCAAGCAGTTGCAAGTATAGATACCAAAGTGATCAAAGTGCTGATCATGGGACAACAGTGAAAGATGTCATTGAGTACTAAGGTAGCACTAATGACATGTTTTCTTGCAAGCAGAGATTATGAAGTGCTCGTTGTAAGTAGTTACATCGATACAGTCTTCATCAATGCTCCAAGCGATTTTCAATTTAAGTTAAGGGTTTTGTGTAATACACAATATGGTGGCACGGTAGTTGGAAATTGTTCCAAACAGGTTACTCTGGCGAATTTTATAACAAAGGCTAAGTATGTTGACGCTTTGGAAGCGACAAAGAAGATGTTGAATCATATAGTTCATTCATGAACTTAGTATGGTTCCAAGATGGCTTTGGTCAATGGGACACTATTGCAGATAGTTGCTCCATAGCTCAGTCTGAGGAATCAAGGTTTGACCTGTGATTCACATATATACAAAGCCAAGTCCACACAAAATATGTATTTTGTGAAAGCGTGAAAACGTGAGGATATGCAAAGATACACACGGAACTGAAGATGTCAGGTCCGTTAGACGTAGACTATACCACATGGCGAAGCATTTTTTACACCGGTATGCCATAGGTGTAAAGTGCATTAGCATTGACTAGATTATTGACTCTAGTGCAAGTGGGAGTCTGTAGGAGATATGCCCTAGAGGCAATAATAAATGTTATTGTTTATCTCCATGTTCATAATTATGTTTATGTTCCATGCTATAACTGCTATGGTTCTCGAGTCTACAATAACCACGAGGCTCGAAGGAAGACTCATATGCACGTGTGGAATAATAAACGGTAAATTGTATTCCTAGTCTGGCCTCTAAGACTAGCTCAAGTGTTGCATGATGATCACGTTTTCCTGATCATGGGCATGTCTATGCTGGCAACTTTGAGGGCACAATGTTAGGAGAACACTTGTGTTGAATCGACCCGATTGATGTTATGCTATGAGATACATTCGTCACAAGTTAATGGTTAATAACACAGAGAAAGTTAATGTTTGCCTAATTCCTTAGACCATGAGAGTATCGAGTTTCTTCATGCTTGCTTCATGAACTTTGGGGTTTGTTAAACGTCATCCGTAAATGGGTGGCTATTACGGCGGCTTACGGGTTCATGGAAAAGTATGTCAAGGGATTTGATAGCTCAAGATTGGGATTTGCTCCTCCGACGATGGAGAGATATCTCTGGGCCCTCTCGGTGTTACGGTATCCACCATCGTCTGGCCAGACACATTGTGATTTGATCACAGGGATGCCGGAACACGGAAACGAGAAAAGAGAACAAAACCGGTAATGAGGTAACTAGCATAGTGGACAAGTTGTTGATCCATGGGGAAGCCAATAAATCTCACCTCGGGTATTTGTAACATATCGCAAAGCAACAGGAATAGCACACGGCAAACTGAGGTTCACTCGAATATTTATTTGTGTGGGTATAGGGGTCAATATGGGTGTCCACGGCTCCGATGTTGATCATTGATCGGAAAGAGTTCCGGTCATGTCTGTACTTCACCGAACCTATAGGGTCACACGCTTAAGGGTCATCTATCTGCTGAATACTAGACAGGGAGTCTGAGAGAAAGTCACCGGAAAAGTTTCGGAGACAACGGAAAAGTTCTGGAGAGAGAACACCGGAATAGTTTCGGTAAAACCGAAAGGTTGTTTCGGAGTATACCATTAAGTCAAAATGGTTTCAGCACACGCCTGGAAATTCTTAGAGGGTGCCAGAATTGTTCTGGGAACTTCTGGGATTTTTCTGGAGAAAAAACCCGGAAATGTTCCGGAGCTGCCGAAACCGCTTTGGTTGCTTTTCGCAGATGAAAATCACTAATCCGGAATTGTTTCGGAATGCGTCCAAAATTATTTTAGTGGGTACTAGAATTATTTTAAGACCTACAGAAATATTTTCGGATTTAACGGTCACGGAAAAATGTTTCCATGAATAGTGAAAAGCACTTTTTGGTGGCTTCTTGGAGAAGCCACCTTGAGGGCCTTTTGGTATTTTCCCCTAGTGGCTTCTTGGAGAAGCCACCCTTGGGCTTGGCCTATAAATAGGGTGGAGGGGGCTGCTCAAAGACACTCACTCTCTCATACACAATGCCATGCAATGATCTGGCTTCTTCTCTCCCTCCCACGAAAAGAGTTTCGTAGAGTCGAAAGGCTGTCTGGGTTCCGGTGGGAACTAGTTCTGGACGACGAAGCCCTGTCGGATAGATGACACTGTATGTGTGCAACCCCGTAGAGAGGTCGTAGGTTCGATCTTTTGCCCGAGGGGCTGTTCGAGGGTCCTCCCGAAGGGCTGTTCGAGTTACTGTCCGAGTTCGAGAGTGCCTCCCGAAGGGCTATCCGTGACACCGTCCGGGGGACTGTCCGACCGCCTCCCGGAGGGCTGTCCGAAGGGCAGATGAGGGAGCACATCCTCGCGGTTGGGAGGTTGTAAATCCTAGCTACGGGGATCTGCACCGACGATCTACATCGACTCTACTTCCGCTGCGCTACGAGTCGGTAACGATCGGATCGAAACCTTGTATGCAGTCTTCATAGTGGTCCTGGGCTGGTGCGTAGGTCAGAAATTTTTTGTTTTCTTCCGCGTTCCCCTACAAAAAGCACGGCGCCAGGCGCCAGAGAAGCAAGATTTCATCATCAAGGAAGTTCAGAAGCTCCAGGAAGCCGGGGTCATTCGCGAGGTGCGCCATCCCGAATGGCTCGCCAACCCAGTCATCGTCCCCAAGAAAGGCGGCAAGGAGCGCATGTGCGTCGACTTCACCAGCCTCAACAAGTTCTGCCCTCAGGACCCCTTCCTGCTGCCGCGAGTCGGCCAGGGCGCTGGCCCTGCCGTTGGCGGCATGCGCATGCCCTTTGGCCTGAGGAACGCCGGTGCCTCCTTCCAGAGGCTGGCGCCCCTCGTGCCGGGGCCTCGTGAGGCCCCTGCTCCTCGCGAGCCCCCAGGGCCTCGTGAGCCCCTTGGCCCCGGAGGAGCGGTCTTCCTTGCCGCGCCTCGCCAGGCGGTCTGACGACTCCCTAGCGCGGTCCTACCGGGCGCGTCCGAGGCATCACCTCGCGCGGCCCACATCCCGTCTCACCGCGCCTTCCGCACCTTCGCTCCCGGAACCCTTCCGCCAAGGTGATGTGGTTTAACGCGGCTGAGGGCGCCCCATGGGCTGCACCAACCTCAAGCTGATCCGTGCCGGAAACGGCAGCCTCGCCCCTCTTCTTTTTTGGTTGTGTAATGGATTTTGCTGATTTCACCCTGATGAGTTATGTTGCCTACTTAACTAGCGGGGTCACCCGCGCATCTGCGCGGCTAGATTGTATTATTATTTCATTTGGTATTTAAATGTGAAATTGTATTTTGTCAGAAATAAATATTTTAAAGCATCTTTCAACATGTGTCATGGAATTTAGATTCATTCATAAATATATTTCAAAATGTTGAAATTTTAAAATTATAAGGGCTCAATGGGTTATTGGCCTACAGAAAATATATGCCTCTTTTTCAGTATGACCAATGATCCACGTGGTTCAAATAGTTAAATGCACATCGATTCTTAAATATAAAGTTTGCATCAATTATTGTGGAAACCGCGTATAATTTAATGCGGATTACTTAATAAAATTAAATCTGTACTCTTATAGTTTGTATACTTGTGTTCTCTTTCTCCGCTTGACTCGTCATCTGTCATATTGAAGCTTGAAAACATGATCATCTTACACTAACTGCCTCGCCCATCTAAGACAATATAGTTACCTGTTTCTGTTAGTATGAATATACGTAAAACATTACCTCTCACTGACTCACTCAGTCTCTCTATAGCTTATCCTTGTCGCACTCAGGTTATTTTGCATCGACTTAAAAATGTGTCCACGGTTGTAGGTCTTTTTACTTGCATAACACTATTCATTGTTGCCATAACATTATTTCCCCATGCTTATTACAAAATTGCATTGATTCCTTGTAGTTGGTTAATGTACATGTTACAAATCCGTAATGTAGGAAGTGAATATTTTTTGTACTTGTCCATTTTCTATGCGTGTCCATGTCCTGATTTCCTTGTCTTTTTTTTCTGAAATTTTATTCCGCGAACGTTCCCTTGGCAGCACGTTTGCGCGACGTGATCTCGACCCCAGATCACACCATGTCTTCATCATGTGTGTTCGTTTCCTTGTCTGTTTTTTCGGAATTGTATTGTATTCCGTGAAAGTTCCCTTGCCCGGAGGTTTGCGCGACGTGATTTCCACCCCACATCACTCTGTGATTCTCTAGTATGCGCTTCCTGTGATCCCTTAGCGTTGTTTGGACGTCATGCTGTATTAATTTTTTTTTCTTCGAATTTGTCCTTCTTTTACACGCTAATGTCAGTTTCCAATATTTTCTTTCCAAATTATAGCGAATCTGAGACGTTTGTTTTTGTTGCGTAATGCTACATGCTCTTAATATAAAAATATATTATTTGAATCAGTTAAGGTCATGCCGAGTTGAGCATGCATATGCTTCTTCGTAGGTTCATGCAACTGTATTAGTTAGTTAGCTGGAGTTCTTGTCCGTGACTGTATTAGTTGTAATTCTTTTTCCTGGACGATGTATTACTTCTAATTATTGCCGGACACCAATTTCATATCCATATACGTAGACATGGTATGTCCCTTCCGAGTAGCATAATGGTTTGTACTTTTCCATTAGCAAATCCGTTCCAATAAACCTGTGCATGCTACTGTGTTTAGAAAAAAAAAATCTGTGTATGCATGTGTTGTACGTTTCCAATGAAACATGTGTATACACTTCAATATCATTGTATGTAACTCTTAAAATCTTTTAATCTCAGACTTTGTAATTTGGATCAACAGAACATGTATTTTTTAGCCTATATGAATTAATGTGATGGCTTATTTGTGTCTTGTTTTAATAATATATTAGTTTTTTATGCAATAATATAATATATTTAATCTAATATGATAACGATGCAATATTAACTCTTAATTTGATTTAAAACATTGTTTTAAAATTAAGCTATTTGTGGATTTTTATTCCTATGAAACCTTTTTTACTTTCCTTTTATGAATGTAAAATTATTTTTTCTTCCAATCCATTCAACTTTCTAATTTTTTATTTCACATAATTGTACGCTGAGTTTCACGTATGAATATAAATATATATTTACTAATTCTTGTCGGTGTTCGTTGTGAAATATACCTGTATTAATTTATTTAGAACTTTATTTAAATCCTTTTACATAAATTTGCTAATAATTAAGTTATTTATGCCAAAGTAAATTAATCTCAATGTACAACCATCATCAGACGTCCGGCCACTCATGAATTGGAATAGAAGCAAATTAGCAGTACATTTTATTTACCTGATGACATCATCATGAGGTCATTGCATGCAATGCCAATCCAACTCTTATTCTAATCGGTGCGGTCACTACGCATGTTTTTTTTTTGAGGGAATGCATGCTTCTTTTTAACACGTTACACGTAAGTGATCTGGTTCCTATTTGTCGGTGTTCGACTCAGCTTGTACGTGATCTGATCTTTACTTATCTGTGTTGGACTCAACTTGTACGTGTCAGTGTCAACGACACATGATTGATATTTGCTGTTTTTTTGACTGGTTCCGATTGGCTGTTGATAGGACGTACATGTTATTTTTTCATGTAAAGTACACGTTCTTTTTTTTGTGTGTGCCTGTTACGTGTCGGATTGTAAGAATTGTACACGATATTGTTCTACGTAACTTTTAGAACTTTTACCTCAAAAAAACTTTTAATCCCAGCCGTTCAAATATCATAATTTTAGACTGCTCAATCTTCACCGTTCCTTTTCTATCGTTTTAAGTATATAATAGATTGCGTGTTAAGTACGATGCCGCCCTGAGAGCGCCATGCGCTCGCAACCCCTCCCCTGACCGATTCCGTGAGCGGGGGCTAGGCACGGCGCCTGTGCTCAGGTCCGTCCCTGCAGCGCCACCAAATCCAAGCGACTGAGCTCTGGCTCGCGGGCCTGCTCCCGTGCACGTCACCTCACCAAGGTCCTTGGTGCCTTATCTCCTCACGCAACGGCCACGGGCGAGCTAGCGAGCGCGTGTCGCTCCCCCCATTGTGAAATTCGTCGACATGTAGTGTCTCAGGAAGCAAGCTGCACGGGGACCTCGCAGGCGTCCTCTCGCGAGCCGACCTACGGCGGTCGCCTAATCAAAGGACCTCGCGAGACGAAGATACTTCGAAGGCCGATCCTCGTGAGTACGCCTCGTGAGCCGCACGAGCTCCTCATGAGCTGTGGCTCGTCCGACACCGCTCTCCGCCAAAAGCTAAGTCTAACTACCTCACGAGACGCCCTTGCCGTCGCTCAAGCTCTCTCCCTTTGCGATCCCGCTGAGCGCTAGCGTTTTTTCTTCTGCGTGAGCCGCTTGCACGCCAAAGGGGGGCTCCCTGAGCATCGTGCCTCAGGAGCCCTCACTAGCTCCCGGTGCCCCTCACCTCCTGGCCTTGTCCCGGCATCGCGACCGGACATACCAGCGGCGGCTAAGGCCCGCTCGGGGGCTGGGTCCTGACGGCGTAGAGCGCTGAGGTGAACAAAGAAAAAAAACAGCCTCACGAGAGGACTTCGGGAGGGAATGCATACACCCCAAATCACAAAAGCATTAAGTTAAAACATGAAGATATTGTTTTCATGCCCCCGCGGGGCTACATTGATTTGGTGCAGGAGAATAAAAAAGAAAGAAAGGGCCTAGGCGGGGCGCCGTCACCCCCAAGACTCCAGCACGGACGCCGCGCGCGTCTCCGAGAAGGTGCTGCAGGAAAGTGCGGCTCCGTCACCGTGAGCACGGTGCCCGCCCCCAGGGGTTCCGGAATCGTCGCCGCGCGCGCGCCTAGTCGGAGTCCTCGTCCTCGCTCTTGATGCGGGGGGAGCTGTCGTCGCTTCCGCTTCCGCCGGAGGGGGTGGCACAGCTGCCGCTGTCGTCCTCGCTGGAGGAGCCACTATAGCTGCCGTCCTCGCTCACCGCGCAGCACTCCAGACGGCTGCCGGAGATCCCGAAGATCTTCACGAAGAGCGTGGCAGCCCCGTCGTACTTGAATTGGAGGACGTGCCCCCGCTTCAGGCCGTGGGTGAGGGCGAACGACTTCCACCCCTGCTTCAAGAACATGAAGCCCGAAGGGGTGAACTCCGTCGCCACCCAGGAGGGGCCGTTGCAGCAGCTGTCGGCCTGCACCCACAGGCCCAAGGGCGCGCGGTCCGCCATTGCCTCCGCGAAGGAGTCCGGGGCCGGAGCCAGGTGCAGGGGCTGCGGTGCATGTTCACTATGAACTCGTGCGCCGCCTCCGCCGAATGGCTCCCTGCCTGGGGCGGTAGCGTGGCCGCCCTGCCACGGCCACCTCGGCCGCGTGCGCCTCGCCCTCCGTGCCCGCGGGTGGCGCCCCTTCCACGGCCGCTGGGCTCGGCGCCGGCAGCCCCCGGGGCGGAACCTTGGATGCGGCAGCGGAAGCACGGTCGCGCCCTCTTCCCCTCGCCATCTCTGCGGCAGCTCTGGCAAGGCGAGGCGGGGAAGATTGGAGGAAGAAGATGACGGGTGGAGGACTGCGACTCTTCCCTCCCCCTCTTTATGCTCGGCGCGGGGCCCTTCTCGTCACTCCGCCTTCTCCGGCGTCGGGAATCGAAGCAGCAGCAATGTGAGAAGGAAGGCAATGATGGCCTCGCGGCGCGCAACAGACTTTATGTTAGCGCGAGCAGTTACCGAGGCGTCATGGGAGAAGTGGGGGCGTCCCCCGTCACATCGTGCGCCATGCGCCGCGCCTGGCCCGTAGGCGGTTAGGGCCCACGTCGTTTCGCCCCCTAGTAGGCGGGAATGTGCGCGCCGCTGGCCCGGGGGCTACTGTCGGCCCCGTGGAACCCAGGGTATCCAGGCCCGTCTGCCTTTGGCCGAGAGCGCAATGCCTGGCGTGGGCCCAGCAGGCCGTCTTCATCAAGCATCTCACCAAGACTCCTCATGAGGCCTTGCCCTCCTGAGGTCCCCTCCTCAGGGAGTGGGCGAGCAAGGCTCGACATCTTCACCAATGGCCTCGCGAGGCCCTCTTGCGAGGCGGCCTCCCGAGGTGGCCTCCCGAAGGCGCTCAAGATGGAGGCTGTTCTGCCCGGCAGCGCGGTCTCGTGCCCATCACGTGGGTGACGCGCGCGGCGATGAACGGCGACAGAGGCCGTGCCAGTAGGCGCGGATGAAGAGGGTTTCCCCTTTCGTGCTAAGGGAGCAAGGCCAGCTATGTACTCCCCAAAGCAACCCCAAAGGTTGCCCGATCGGCGAAAGAAGACCAAGACGGCGGGCGCGCAGGGCGGAGGTCATCACCGAGCCCACCGGCGCGTCATGGATCATGCTTTGGCAGGCGAAGGCCGCCTTTAGTCAGGATAGCCTGAGCGCCTGTCCCCTTTCAAAACCGCCAAGTGTGGCAACCCTTCCCGCCTAAGTTTTCGAGGGGGAAGAGGACCAAGGCAGGTATAAAGGGACAGTGCTGCCATTGTAGTAAGAGATCCGATCGATTCCACCATCTCCTACCTTGTACGCGAGAACACCTTCTTGCTCACCACAATCAAAACCAAGCAGGAGTAGGGTTTTACACCGCAAGGTGGCCCGAACCTGGGTAAACCGCTGAGTCCATGGTCCGCCCCTCGCTAGCGCGCTCTCGCCGTAGCCTCGCCGTAGCTTAGCCGTGGTAGGAGACGAAGAGGTAGGAACAAGCTCACCCCAGTGTTCAAACCTTTGAGTCCCCGGAGCCCGACTTCCGACAACAGATACTTGACATGAAGAAAGTTGTAGCAAATAAACTAAGGATATGATCTGATGCTAAGCTTACGGTTGGGTTTATCCATCACATCATTCTCCTAATGATGTGATCCCGTTATCAAATGACAACTCATGTCTATGGTTAGGAAACCTTAACCATCTTTGATCAACGAGCTAGTCTAGTAGAGGCTTACTAGGGACACGGTGTTGTTTATGTATTCACACATGTATTTAAGTTTCCGGTCAATACAATTCTAGCGTGAATAATAAACATTTATCATGAACAAGGAAATATGATAATAACCAATTTATTATTGCCTCTAGGGCATATTTCCAACATAACACATAGTGAATACATGAACTCCTCAAATTACAGTCATCCCCGGAGAGTATCCCAATTATTGTCACCGTGGGGTCTACGGTTCAGAACAATAACATGTGATATAACTTGCAGATAGGATCATGAAATCAAATATATTCATGAAAACATAACAGGTTCAGATCTGAAGTCATGGCACTCGGGCCGTAGTGACAAGCATTAAGCATAGCAAAGTCATAGCAACATCAATCTCAGAACATAGTGGATACTAGGGATCAAGCCCTAACAAATTGACTCGATTACATGACGAACCTCATCCATCTCCATCTACCTCCAGTATGCCTACGATGAAATTACTCACTCCAAGTGGTGAGTGCTACTTGTAGACTGCGTTGGTATTTCCACGAAGAGGAGAGGATGATGCAGTATAGTAGAGATAAGTATTTCCCTCAGTTAAGAACCAAGGTTATCAATCCAGTAGGAGAACCAAGCAAAATCCCGTTAAGCACACCTGCACACACAAAAGCAAACACTTGCACCCAACGCAAATAAGAGGGTTGTCAATCCTCTTAGCGGTTATTTGCAAGGATTAATTCTGATAGTGGTAGATAGATAAACTAAAATACTAAATAAAATAAGAGTAAATAAATTGCAGCAAGGTAATTTTGATTTTAATATATGATAAAAGTAGACTCGGGGCCCATAGTTTTCACTAGAGGCTTCTCTCTCGATCACATAGCATACGACGGGTTAACAAATTACTGTTGGGCAATTGATAGAAAAGCAAATAATTATGACGGATTCATGGCAATGATCATGTATATAGGCATCACGTCCGAGACAAGTAGACCGACTCCTGCCTGCATCTACTACTATTACTCCACCCATCGACCGCTATCCAGCATGCATCTAGGGTATTAAGTATGAAACAGAGTAACGCCTTAAGCAAGATGACATGATGTAGACAAAGTAAACTCAAGCAATATGATTAAACCCCATCTTTTTATCCTTAATGACAACAATACAAATACGTGTCATGTCCCTTTCTGTCACTAGGATTGAGCACCGCAAGATTGAACCCATCACAAAGCACCTCTCCTATTGCAAGATAAACCAATCTAGTTGGCCAAACCAAATCGATAGATCGGAGAGAAATACAAAGCTATAATAACCATGCATAAAAGAGTTCAGAGAAGACTCAAATATTTCTCATGAATAATCTGATCATAAACTCACAATTCATCGGATCCCAACAAACACACCGCAAAAGAAGATTACATCGGATAGAACTCCAAGAACATCGAGGAGAACATGGTATTGAAGATCAAAGAGAGAGAACAAGCCATCTAGCTACTAGCTATGGACCCGTAGGTCTGTGGTAAACTACTCACACATCATCGGAAGGGCAGCAAGGTTGATGTAGAAGCCCCCCATGATCGATTCCCCCTCCGGCAGAGTACCGGAAAAGGCCCAGATGGGATCGGGGAAGAACAGAGGCTTGCGGCGGCGTAAAAGTTATTCGAGGTGGCTCCCTGTTTTATTTCCCAATATTTGAGAATTTATAGAAGTGGAATTAGGTCAAACGGAGCCACGAGGGCCCCACAAGGCATCAGGGCGCGACCCTTGTGGAGGCTTTGTGAACCTTCTTGCCTCCTCTCCAAGTCTCCAGGGTCTCTTTTGTCCAGAAAAAATCTCCAAAAAGTTTCGTGGCATTTGGACTTCGTTTGGTACTGATTTCCTGAAAAATCAAAAACAAGCAGAAAACAGCAACTGGCACTGGGCACTAGGTTAATAGGTTAGTCCCAAAAAATGATATATAATTGCATATAAAAACATCCAAGATTGATACTATAATAGCATGGAACAATAAAAAATTATAGTTACGTTGGAGACGTATCAAGCATCCCCAAGCTTAATTCCTGCTCGTCCTCAAGTAGGTAAATGATAAAAACAGAATTTTTGATGTGGAATGCTACCTAACATTTTTCATCATGTAATCTCTCTCTTATGGTATGAATAGTAAGATCCGAATGATTCAAAGCAATAGTCTATAATTTGATATAAAGACATCAATACTCAGGCATACTAGCAAACAATCATGTCTTTCAAAATAAAAATGCTAAAGAAAGTTATCCCTACAAAATCATATAATCCTGTCATGCTCCATCTTCTTAACACAAAATATTTATCATGCACAACCCCAGTTTTAGCCAAGCAATTGGTTCATACTTTTTAACGCGCTTCAGCTTTTTCAACCCCCATGCAATACATGAGCGCAAGCCATGGATATAACACTATGGGTGGAATAGAGTGTGGTGGTAGAGATCAATAAGGGGAAGTCAAAAATAAGAAGATAGTCTCACATCAACGAGGCTAATCAATGGGCTATGGAGATGCTAATCAATTGATGTCAATGCGAGGAGTAGGGATTGCCATGCAACGGATGCACTAAGAGCTATAAGTGTATGAAAGCTCAACATGAAAACTAAGTGGGTGTGCATCCAACTTGCTTGCTCATGAAGACCTCGGGCATTTGAGGAAGCCCATCATCGAAATATACAAGCCAAGTTCTATAATGAAAAATTCCCACTAGTATATGAAAGTGACTAAACAAGAGACTCTCTATATGAAAAACATGGTGCTACTTTGAAGCACAAGTATGGAAAAGGATAGTAACATTGCCCCTTCTCTCTTTTTCTCTCATTTTTTATGGTGGGCACTTTTTGGCCTCTTTTTTCGTGGGCTCTTTTTGGCCTCCTTTTTTTTATTTCCTCACTGGGACAATGCTCTAATAATGATGATCACCATACTTCTATTTACTTACAACTCAAAAGAAAATTACAACTCGAAACTAGAACAAAAATATGACTCTATATGAATGCCTCTGGCAGTGTACTAGGATGTGCAATGATACTAGCGTAACATGTATAAAAATGATGAACGGTGGCTGAGCCACAAATACTATGTCAGCTATATTATCATGCAAAGCAATATGACAATGATGATGTGTGTCATAAAAACGGAACGGTGGAAGTTGCATGGCAATATATCTCGGAATGGCTATGGAAATGCCATGATAGGTAGGTATGGTGGCTGTTTTGAGGAAGATATAAAGAGGCTTATGTGTGATAGAGCGTATCATATCACGGGGTTTGGATGCACCGGCGAAGTTTGCACCAACTCTCGATGTGAGAAAGGGCAATGCACGGTACCGAAGAGGCTAGCAAATTGCGGAAGGGTGAGAGTGCGTATAATCCATGGACTCACATTAGTCATAAAGAACTCATATACTTATTGCGAAAGTTTATTAGCCCTCGAAGCAAAGTACTACTATGCATGCCCCTAGGGGGGAGGTTGGTAGGAGTTAACCATCGCGCGCCCCCGACCGCCACACAAAGGAAGACAATCAAGAATAAATCATGCTCCAATTTCTTAGCATAACAACAGACCATACGTGCATGCTTCGGGAATCACAAACCTTAACACTAATATTCTTACTAAACCACAATTATCTACTAGCACCTCCCACATATTACCATCTTAATATTGCAAAACTATTGCAAGGAATCAAACTTATCATATTCAGTGATCTACATGAAAGTTTTTATTATATCCCTCTTGAATACCTATCATATTAGGATCAAATTCATAACCCGTGCATATTACCATTGCTATTCATTAGACTCTCAAAAAGATATAAGTGAAGCATGAGAGTGCAACTATTTCTTTAAAATATAACCACCGCCATGCTCTAAAAGATATAAGTGAAGCACTAGAGCAACTGCCTAGCTCAAAAGATATAAGTGAAGCACATAGAGTATTCTAACAAATCACGAATAATGTGTGTCCCCCTCAAAAAGGTGTGTTCAGCAAAGATGATTGTGACAAACTAAAAAGCAAACAAAAGCAAATAAACTATATCACAAGACGCTCCAAGTAAAACACATATCATGTGATGAATAAAAATATAGCTCCAAGTGAGTTACCGATAGATTGTAGACGAAAGAGGGGATACCTTCCGGGGCATCCCCAAGCTTAGACACTTGAGTATTCCTTGAATATTACCTTCGGGTGCCTTGGGCATCCCCAAGCTTAGGATCTTTCCACTCCTTATTCCTTTATCCATCGTAGTCTCACCCAAAACATGAAAACTTCAGCACACAAAACTCAACAAAAACCTCGTGAGATCCGTTAGTATAACAAACAAATCTTAAAGTTTAGGTACTGTTGTAAATTGATTCATATTTAATATTGGCATAATGCTACTGTACTCCAACTTCTCCATGACTCATACCCCCCGATACGATCCATAGATTCATCAAAATAAGCAAACTATGCAACAAAAACAGAATCTGTCTAAAACAGAATAGTCTGTAAAGATCTGAATTAACGTCATACTTATGTAACCCCAAAAATTCTGAAAAATTAGGACAGAGTGGGCAATTCATATATCAATATTTTGTAAAAAATTCATAAGGTTCTAACACTCCAGCGAAAAACCAAAATTTCAGCACTGGACGCAAAAAGTTTCTGTTTTCAAACAGCATCAATTACCCTATTATCCAAATCATCCCAAAGGCATTACTTGGCACAAACACTAATTAAAAGATAAAAACACAATCATAACAGAGTCTATAATTGTGTAAACACACAAAAACAGAAAGTAAAAACAAAAAATTTATTTTATTCATTGGGTTGCCTCCCAACAAGCGCTATTGTTTTTATGCCCCTAACTAGGCGTAATGCATAGTTTCAAGTGTTGTCGTCCTTGGTTTTGACATCCTTAGTGGTGTGATTTTCAGGAAGTTTTTCAAAAACAATGGGGAACACATCATCAACCAAAATTTTAGGGTCATTGAGGCTACTTTCTTCAAACCCATGTTGGTTCCCTTTTACGATCCAGGAGTATTTCTGATTAATGCCATTGAAAACTTGTTGGATGATATGCAGAGGAGGAACTTCCTTTTTAGTATTTTCATCAAAAGCATGGTGATCATGGAAAACATGTCTCAACATATATTCCTCATTATATAAAATTTCATCTATCACCGGATTTTCTTGGTTCATATTGTAGAAATCAAAGATCTCTCTAGCCTCTTGCACTATGTAATCAAACTCATTCATAAGGATAAGAGTAGCTATCTTTTTAGCCTTAGAGTTGTTTATAACAGGTAACTCATAAAACAATCTTTGCAAGGTAGGATGAGTACGAATAAATCTTCTTTCAAGTTTAAGAATAAGTGCGGAGATAGCCTCCCCATAACTGGTGGTTCTTTTAAGAATTGGAGTATCATTGCAAACCAAAGTTCCCGTGCAATTAAAGAACTCTTGAATAATGTTTTTTCCTATGATATTTCCACTCCCTACTACAAAAAATTTTGAGTCTAAATTTTAGGGAATTTCTATCTTAGGGATTTTACCATCCTCACTTTTTTCAATAACAAACTTAGACATGGTGGCAACTTCAAGCAAAGCAAGCAAACAAGCAAATAAAAATATTTTTGTGTTTTTTGTAAAAATAAATAGAAGTGGGGGAGATGAAAATGAGAGGAAAATGCAAATAAAAAGGCAAATAAAATAAATGCAAGTGGATGATAGTTTGTGCGAAGGTACTTGATAATTTTGATGATGTCTCCCCTGCAACGGCGCCAGAAATTCTTCCTGCTACTTGTAGACTGCATTGGTATTTCCCCGAAGAGGAGAGGATGATGCAGTATAGTAGAGATAAGTATTTCCCTCAGTTAAGAACCAAGGTTATCAATCCAGTAGGAGAACCAAGCAAAATCCCATTAAGCGCACCTGCACACACAAAAGCAAACACTTGCACCCAACGCAAATAAGAGGGTTGTCAATCCTCTTAGCGGTTATTTGCAAGGATTAATTTTGATAGTGGTAGATAGATAAACTAAAATACTAAATAAAATAAGAGTAAATAAATTGCAGCAAGGTAATTTTGATTTTAATATATGATAAAAGTAGACCCGGGGGGCATAGTTTTTACTAGAGGCTTCTCTCTCGAACACATAGCATACGGTGGGTAAACAAACTACTGTTGGGCAATTGATAGAAAAGCAAATAATTATGACGGATTCATGGCAATGATCATGTATATAGGCATCACGTCCAAGATAAGTAGACCGACTCCTGCCTGCATCTACTAATATTACTCCACCCATCGACCGCTATCCAGCATGCATCTCGGTCCAAAACTCTCAAATAATTCCCCACTTCCATCCTATCCAAAACCCTAAAAGTTGATCTCGGTCCCACCGAAACATTCCTATCCGGACCCACCGAGACTGCTATACACTATGCCACATGCCAAACCCTAACTTATCGGTCTCACCGAAATGGTTCTCGGTCCCACCGAGAAGGCTTGACCAACTTGCTGTAACGTTGTTACTTCACTTCGGAATTTCCGAGATGAAATTTTCGGTCTCACCGAAACCTGGTCTTGCCCTAGCCATTACACTTCGGTCTCATCGAGAAGGTTATATCGGTCCCACCAAAAAGCCTAGCGTTCATGTCTTTTACACTAGTCGGTCTCACCGAGATTTTCATATCGGCGTCACCGAGTTGGGTCAAAGACTTGTAACGGTTGGATTTCAGGTGAAGGCTATATATACCCCTCCACCACCCTCTTACCAAGTAAGAGAGCCATCAGAACGTGCCTACATTTCCACCATACGATTTCTAAGAGAGAACCACCTACTCATGTGTTGAGACCAAGATATTCCATTCCAACCATTTGAACCTTGATTTCTTGCCTTTCCCAAGTTGCTTTCCACTCAAATCTTTCTTCCACCAAATCCAAATCTGTGAGGAACTGTTTGAGTGTTGGGGAGACTATCATTTGAAGCACAAGAGCAAGGAGTTCATCATCAACACACCATCTATTACTTGGGAGCCTCCAAGATCATGTGGAGTTGAACCAAGGAGTTTGTAAGGGCAAGGAGATCGCCTACTTTGTGAAGATCTACCCCGAGTGAGGCTAGTCCTTCATGGATGGAAGCCATGGTGGAATAGGCAAGGTTGCTTCTTCATGGTCCCTTCGTGGGTGGAGCCCTCCGTGGACTCACGCAACCGCTACCCTCCGTGGGTTGAAGCCTCCATCAACGTGGACGTACGATAGCACCACCTATCGGAACCACGCCAAAAATCATCGTGTCTTCATTGCGTTTGAAATATCTAAACCCCTCCTTTAATTACATGTGCAATGTTTTACTTTCCGCTGCTACACTCTTAGAATTGCCGGTGTAGGGTGCTACTTGACTTGATATACTTGCTAAAATCTGCCCACAACTAAAATTGGGAAAAGGATAGATTTTTATTTGGTCAAGTAGTCTAATCACCCCCCCTCTAGACATACTTTCGATCCTACAAGTGGTATCCGAGTATTGGTCTCCATTGCATTGGTTTCACAACCTAGGAGAGTATGGCGTCTAGTGAGGGTAACTATCATCGTAGAGGTCCATATTTTGATGGTACAAACTTTGCTAGTTGGAAGCATAAGATGAAAATGCATATTCTTGGTCATAACCCCACCGTTTGGGCTGTTGTTCGTGTTGGTGTGCAAGGTGAATTCTTTGAGGATGGTAAGGAACCGGATCGTGAAGAAACCGCGGAAGAATCAAAGATGTTGCAATACAATGCTCAAGCTTGTGACATTCTCTTCAACGGTTTGTGTCCCGAGGAGTTCAACAAGATCAGCCGCCTTGAGAATGCAAAGGAAATTTGGGATACTTTGGTTGATATGCACAAGGGTACCGAGGCCATCAAGGAATCCAAGTTGGATGTACTTCAAAGTCAACTTGACAAGTTCAAGATGAAGGATGGTGAAGGAGTCGCTGAAATGTACTCTAGGCTTGCTCTCATCACAAATGAGATTGCCGGCTTAGGAAGTGAAGAGATGACTGACAAATTCATCATCAAGAAGATCCTTAGAGCTTTGGATGGAAAATACGATACCGTGTGTACATTGATCCAAATGATGCCAAATTACAAAGATCTCAAGCCCACGGAAGTCATTGGAAGGATTGTTGCTCATGAGATGTCACTCAAGGACAAAGAGGAGCTACACAACAAATCAAGTGGTGCTTACAAAGCCTCAACCGATGCTCCCACAACTTCAAGCGACAAGCTAGTAACCAATGAAGAGATAAGCCTAATGGTGAAAAGGTTCAACAAGTTTTACAAGAACAAAGGAAAAGAAAGAAGCTCAAGCTCAAGACACTATGAGAAAAGATCATCAAGTCATGACCGAAATTGCTATAATTGTGGAAGACCCGAACACTATTCCAATGAATGTACGGCAGCTCACAAGAAAAGAGACGAATCACCAAGAGGAAGACATAGAAGAGATGAATCACCTCACAAGGAGATAAGGAGTAGGGATGATCGTTATGAACGAAGATCTTCTCGAAGAAGCAAGGATTCGGAAAGGAAGGACAAGTCATCCAAGAGCTACACTAGAAGAAGACATCAAGCTCATGTTGGTGAATGGATTTCCAGCTCCGACTCCGACAACCACTCCGAGAGAAGTTATCACTCCAACTCCAACTATAGTCAAGATGAAGGTGTTGCCGGACTTGCTCTCGTATCCTCCAACTCCTATGATCTATTTGATTCACCAAATGAAGGAATTGGAAGATGCTTCATGGCAAAAGGCCCCAAGGTATCACACCCCGAATATTTTGACTTCAATAGTGATGAGGATGATTTGCTTGGTGATGATGATTTACTTGTTGATAAGACTAGTAATGTGAGCTACAATGAAAATGCTAGTAATCATAGTCAAGAGGAAATGAATGACAATGCTATGAAGGAGATTGAGCATCTAACTAAAGAACTAAACACTCTTAAGTTAGCTCATGAAACAACTCAAGAGGATCATTGAGAGCTTTTAAGATCTCATGAGAAGCTACGCTTTGAGAAGCTAAATTTAGAGCAAGAGCGTGAGTTTCTTAAAGCTATCAATGACGATCTTCGAAAGAAGAGTTCTTCATATCTTGCCAAACGTTTACTCTTGTCTACCTTCATGCCCCAAGTTAAATCTAAGCAAACTAGTAACAAGGGTAAAAAGGGTTCTACCTCTAGTAGTAACAATAACAATGTTAAATCCAATGTTGTTACTTCTAGTAGTTCTATTGATTCCACTAATGATTCTCTTAGCCAAGTTACACTTGATCAAGAAAACGATTTATTGAAAGGAATTATAGAAAAGGGTGTCTACAAGAGCCTTGTCGGGAGTAAGCAATTTGAGGAAATTGTGCGCAAGCAAGGAAGGCACTGGAAGAACCAAGGGATTGGTTTTGAACGAAAGTTCAATGCCAATGGAGTTGAATGGGAGGAAGATCAATACCCCAAGACAAAGTTTGTTCCTCAACAAGAGAAGTATGATCCTACTTCTTTCAAGGGGACACAAGCTCAAGATGATCTTGCATCTCAAGACCACAAGCTAAAAGGCAAGGACAAGCTTCAAGAAGAGATTGACTCATTTGAAGGACCACCTCAAGCTTTGGTCAAGTGGGTTCCAAAGGCTTCATCAAGTTCTACTTCATCAAGTGCTACCACAACTCCAAGGATTCCCATCAAGTTGATGTGGGTCCCAAAGAAGAAGAACTAGAGAGTTCTTGAGGGTGACTCTGCCAACAAACTTCACCCACATTCTTTTATGGGAAGAACTTGTGCAACCAACTTCAACATCTTGCACTAGTTCATGGAGTCACAAACCCTCTTGTTGGTAAGGCAAGGGTCAGGGTGTGCATTCGGTTTTTTCGGTTTGATTCGGTTCGGTTTATATGGTTTTCGGTTTTATACGGTTTTTATACTTCGGTTTATACGGTTTTATATGCAATATGGTTTGGTTTCGGTAATAACCATTTAATTTCGGTTCGGTTTCAGTAATAACCAAAATAACCAAAGTTGACGCGAACTTTTAAGCAACACATAATTTTATCTCAATGAAAAATTCATGGGATAATGGTGCTGCCTCCAAATCTTCGTCCAAAAATGGGATGAAGGAGAGGAAGGATGTACGTACATGTTAAATTGTAAACAACCTATACCAGTACAAACTACCAGGCCACCAACCTTTTTTAAGGGAACCAAGCCACCGACCTGCTGGTGCTGCGTGGTGTTTTTTGTAGTATATACACGATCGTTACTTTTTTTTGAGAAAATGATCGTGGCTTTTAAGGCCCATGTATAGTACTAGTTGGAGGTCCACCTGTTTTTTTGGCAAACGACCCACCTGCTAGGCGTTTGGGCTGGAGATTTGAGCCCAAACAATCACTGCATGCACTTGGTGCCCAGCTCAGCTCGGGGTGCAGTGGTTTAGTACCACATCGCGCAGGGAGCTGCTTCGCTGTGAGTGGAAAGGCTATAAAAGGTGCCGAGGTGCTGCGCTGTGAAATCAAATGCTCACATCGCAGAACTACTTCGGTTCTTTCAGTTTGAACCGAAAACCGTTCGGTTTTAACCGAAAAAACCGAAAGTTAAATGGTTTACAGAATTGAAAAATGAAACTGAAACCAGAACCTGAAAAAACCGAAAATTCAGTTCGGTTTGGTTTTTTCGGTTCGTTTTTTGGTTTCCGGTTCAGTTTTGCACACCCTGAGGCAAGGGACAAGGTATTCAATGCTTTTCATGGACATCATCATATGTGCACTTCACTCTATGTCTATGGATATCCTTGTATGTTCCTTGTGTGGGACTAACCCATGTAGGTATTGAAAGTGCAAAACTCCAAGGATTGCTCCCAACTCTTGATGGTCAACATCAACATTGAGCATCCACATCTACAACATCTACATGAAGTCATCATCGACAAAACCCAAGGTTAGTTAATCCCTCCTTGGGGGGATATCACATCTAGGGGGAGCTTTACTCTAAGACTTGAGTCTAAGCAACTCTAATGGTGTGAACACATTAATGCTTTGTGTAAAAGTGGTAACCCCACTTGTGCTTAAACGATGAGTATGACCTATGATCTAATGCTCTCTTTTGGCTCCTATGTCAATATACTCATATATAGATGACAATGTCATCGCCCATTGCTTGATAGTTGCTAGAATTGGTTGTGCATGTTTGGCACATATTTTGTTTGCTATCTTATTGTGTGAGCATGATGATTTGCATATTTCTCATTCGAGGACATCCATTTGTAGTTTGATTGATTTGGTTTTATTTGGCCAAATGGATGTACAAGAATGCCTAAGCATCCTCTCTAGCTATCTATCTCAACTCATCTAAATTCTTTCTTGCTATATCACAAAAACTTGAACAAGTCTCTATCGGACCCTCCGAGTGAGGAGCACTCGGAGCCACCGATCTGCTTAAGGCTGACCTCCAAAACCTTCTAAGTGCCCTTTCGGACAGACCAAAACACAACCATTCGATCTCACCGAAAACACTTGGACTGATCTGATTTTCAATCTCGGAGAAACCGATTTAGAATTCTCGGTCTCACCGAAGCGATGCGCTCACAGCAGTTATTCACTTCGGTGCCACCGATTATTTCCACTCGGTCTCACCGACAGCACATGGGTATATATATGTCCACAACTCGTACGTTGAAAATTTCTTCAATCGTCACGTTCCCGCACCCCATTGCTGCCGTCGCCCTGGTCCATGGATTGTCGCCTTTGTCTCCAGCGTGCCCTCGCCGCCGGATTCCGTCGCCCTCAACGGCATTCATCACCGATGTTGCCGCCGTAGAGGATCTCCACCAAGTTAGGGTGAGATTCGATCCTCTAGTGCTTCAAATTTCCGATTCTATGCACTAGAGCTATTGCGCCCGCAATCATCACACGGATTGAAATTTCTATTCCAGCAAACTCCGTAGAAATTGATTTTGAACTTTAGGGTTAGGGTTACTCAGATTTTATCTCGGATTGACCGAATTGAAAGACTCGGGCTCACCGATTTGGCCTTTGGCCATTGCACTCAGTACACATCGGTGCTGCCAAGATGTACTGGTCAGTGAAACCGAATCTATAGTTTCAGTAGAACCCTAGCGCTTTGGAGAGACCGAGACACACATCGGTCTGACCGAAATAGTGTGGCCAAGTCTCTATTGCTGCTTTCGGTGCTACCGAGACCATCAAATCGGTGACTCCAAAATACCTTCTGTGAAAACCTAAAACTAAAGTTTGGACTCAAATTGTTTTCAAAATGCTGTGTTTTTGTGATGTTCATCTACTCCACTCTACCCCATCTACTTCACAGGTGCAGGTGTCAAGATGTCAGATGCTAGTGACAGCCAGAATAGGTCAGAGCAAGAGGCTGAGCTGAGTGCAGGGTCAAGTCTTGAGGGAAGTTACTATGAGGGAGAAAGAAGCTCACCAGAATTGCCAAAGGCAGCCACCAGGACAAGGAAGAAGAAAAATTCTGATGATGATGAGGATTTTGCTGCTGAGGAAGCTACCTCAAAGAAGAAGAAACCAGCTATTGTAGTCAAGGAGTATGGCACAAGGAAAGAGAGAGGTGTCACAAGGAAGGTTTTTGCATCCATAGCTGCCAAGAGGAACATCTTGCCAGAGAATCCAGAAGGATCTAAACAGGATCCAACTCAGTCAAAGCCTAAGATAGCAGGCAAGAAGTGAGAGAGAAAGCAGACTGCTCATGTGATCTCAGGTCTACATCCATGAGAAGGGATGATGCTACAGATGAGGAAGAGGAAGCTGAAAATCCACCTCCTCCCAAGCAGCAGAACCTTATGGGAGATGCCATCAAGACAACTGCTCCTTCCAAGGCGAAGCCTGCAGCAACAAAACCAAAGAGAACAACCAGAGATGTTCCAGCCAGTAAGAAGAACAAGGCCCCAGTGCCTGAGAGAGAAGAAGAGGAAGAGGAAGAAGCCCAAGTGCTCATGAAGCTAAGGCCCAAGTTGCCAGAACACAATGATGATCACCCAGTAGCTAAGAATATGAAGAAGAGAAAAGATGCTGGTCTCAGGAAATGGAGGGAATCAGACCCCTATTCAGTCAGGAGGAGAACTGCAGTTGACTACAGATTCCACACCAAGGAGCAACAAGATTTCTATGAAACAGTGTTGCTTGACAAGAAGCCAATTGTCAGTGATATGAAATGGGTGGACTGGAAGTATATTGATGCAAATGAAGATCACTTCCCCCATGTTCATGAGGACTTCAGATCTATTGATCTTGATGAGTTCATTGGAAAGAAGCTGACTAGCTGGAATGATGAAATGATCATGCAGTTTTACTCTACAGCTCATTTCTACCCCAATGGGAGGATTGTCTGGATGACAGAGGGTGTCAGATATCAATCCTGTGTACAAGAGTGGGCCACATTGCTTGGTGTGCCAGAAGCTGAAGAAAATGATATTGATGTGTATGCTAAGTCCAAGATGGATCATAATTCCATGGCAAACCAGTACACATAGATTCCAGAGAAGGAGAAGGAAAATCAAAAGCTTGGTTCTGTATACTATCTGCTTGCAGGGCTTGCTACGTCCAGCACAATCATGAGGCATACCTTGATGCCCAAATCAGGAGATGAAAGGATGATCAGAGGACACTCCATCAACATGCTGCATCACATAGACCAACATGAGAGGATTAAAGTGATGGATCTCATAGTTGAAACTATCAAGAGGACAACTACTGATCAGAAAAGGTCTTGTGGATTTGCCCCTCATATCCAGATGCTCATCAACTCCAAGGGTGCAAACAAGTCTTTTCAGCTGGATCGTAAACATTTGCCACTTCGCGCAGAATTTGAGGACAACACAGTCACTATGGATGCATCACATCCTACCTCAGCCGAAGCACAGGCTAGTGCAGAAGCTGCAAGAACTTCCAGGCCAAGTGTTCCTCCTGCCCCAGTGCTGAAAACCAAGGATCAGATACAACATCTTCTACAAGCCACTCTGAGAATTGAGTAGAGTTTGGCTAACATGACTGCAAATCAGAAGAGTCTTGAGAGGATTGTTGAGACAAAGTTTCATGACCTAGATGTTAAGGTCACAGAGATCCAAATAGTAGTTGAGACACCGAAGTCTCAAGTGGATGAAGTTTGGAAGGGCACCAGTAGTGATGATGAAGAGCATCAGGGCACATGTCTTCCTACGACAGCTCAGTTCCAGAGGATGCCTAGATCTGCTGCTTTGCCAGTCACTTCCAGAGCCACAGTCTCTGCCCCTGCTGCTACTGCCTCAGTTCCACCTTCAGCACCTCCAGTATCAACACCTCCAGCTCCTCAGACATCCGCAGAGATCTTCGCATATGCACTTATCTTCAGTCCAACAACGTCTACGCACACCGGCGCTGCAAGTCAGAAGACTTCATCACCAGGAACTACCGGAGATCAAGCCTAGAGCGACGATTAGCTCTATACTTATTTGAACTTTTTGGTACTTGTTGCCAAAGGGGAGAATTTGTATAGATCATTAGGCTTCGAGAGAGTGCTTTGCATTTGTTTGTTTGTCTTTTTGAGACTCTTGCTACTTGGTTTATTGCTTTGTTTGATGCTTGTATGAGATACTACATTATTGTGTTCTTGATCATACCAAACATTATTGCTATGCTTGCTTGAATATCCTTTTGCATGCTCTTGTATGATCATTCACTTGTTTGGTTGGTGATGAGTGCTAATTGCTATGCAATCTTATCATTTTGAGTGCTCCACCAAGATGTATATGACATGGAAGAGTGACCCACTATCCTAATCGATTGTGCATTTGCATTCAAATGCAAATTTTAAATAATGCACAAATTTAGGGGGAGCTCTTACTTATCACACACTTCTCAAAGCGACGATATATCTCATTGATTATATCATTTTTCAAAGTTTTGATCTATATGTTGTCATCAATTACCAAAAAGGGGGAGATTGAAAGTGCAACTATTCCCTGGGTGGTTTTGGTAATCAATAACAACATATACATCATTGATCTAATTCTTATTGCTAGTATATTTTAGAGAAGATCAATGATTAGCATGGCAATGATTAATGGATGTGGACCCCTCAAAATGCTAAGGACAAAGATTGGCAAAGCTTCAAGATTCTACATTTTTGGTTAAGTGATCCAAGATCACATTGAGTCCATAGGAAAAGCCAATACTATTAAAAGGGGATGAGGTTTTGGTTATGACTCAATTGCTCAAATACTTAGTGATATTGCTCCAAAACTCTCAAATAATTCCCCACTTCCATCCTATCCAGAACCCTAAAAGTTGATCTCGGTCTCACCGAAACATTCCTATCCGGACCCATCGAGACTGCTATACACTATGCCACATGCCAAACCCTAACTTATCGGTCTCACCGAAATGGTTCTCGGTCCCACCGAGAAGGCTTGACCAACTTGCTGTAATGTTGTTACTTCACTTCGGAATTTCCGAGATTAAATTTTCGGTCTCATGGAAACCTGGTCTTGCCCTAGCCATTTCACTTCGGTCTCACCGAGAAGGTTATATCGGTCCCACCAAAAAGCCTAACGTTCATGTCTTTTACACTAGTCGGTCTCACCGAGATTTTCATATCGGTGTCACCGAGTTGGGTCAAAGACTTGTAACGGTTGGATTTTAGGTGAATGCTATATATAACCCTCCACCACCCTCTTACCAAGTAAGAGAGCCATCAGAACGTGCCTACATTTCCACCATACGATTTCTGAGAGAGAACCACCTACTCATGTGTTGAGATCAAGATATTCCAATCCAACCATTTGAACCTTGATTTCTAGCCTTTCCCAAGTTGGTTTCCACTCAAATCTTTCTTCCACCAAATCCAAATCTGTGAGGAACTGTTTGAGTGTTGGGGAGACTATCATTTGAAGCACAAGAGCAAGGAGTTCATCATCAACACACCATCTATTACCTTTTGGAGAGTGGTGTCTCCTAGATTGGTTAGGTGTCACTTGGGAGCCTCCAAGATCATGTGGAGTTGAACCAAGGAGTTTGTAAGGGCAAGGAGATCGCCTACTTCGTGAAGATCTACCCCGAGTGAGGCTAGTCCTTCGTGGACGGAAGCCATGGTGGAATAGGCAAGGTTGCTTCTTCGTGGACCCTTCGTGGGTGGAGCCCTCCGTGGACTCCCACAACCGTTACCCTCCGTGGGTTGAAGCCTCCATCAAGATGGACGTACGATAGCACCACCTATCGGAGCCATGCAAAAAATCATCGTGTCTTCATTGCGTTTGAAATCTCTAAACCCCTCCTTTACTAACATGTGCAATGTTTTACTTTCCACTGCTACACTCTTAGAATTGCATATGTATGGTGTTACTTGACTTGGTATACTTGCTAAAATCTGCCCACAACTAAAATTGGGAAAAGGATAGATTTTTATTTGGTCAGGTAGTCTAATCACCCCCCTCTAGACATACTTTTGATCCTACAGAAGGGCACCAAGGTTGATGTAGAAGCCCTTCATGATCGATTCCCCCTCCGGCAGAGTACCGGAAAAGGCCTCCAGATGGGATCGCGGAAGAAAAGAGGCTTGCGGTAGCGTAAAAGTTATTCGGGGTGGCTCCCTGTTGGTTTCGCAATATTTGAGAATTTATAGAAGTGGAATTAGGTCAAACGGAGCCACGAGGGCCCCACAAGGCAACAGGGCACGCCCCTTGGGGCCGCACCCTATTGCCTTGTGGAGGCTTCGTGAACCTTCTGGCCTCCTCTCCAAGTCTCCAGGGTCTCTTTTGTCCAGAAAAAATCTCCAAAAAGTTTCGTGGCATTTGGACTTCGTTTGGTACTGATTTCCTGAAAAACCAAAACCAAGCACAAAATAGCAACTGGCACTGGGCACTAGGTTAATAGGTTAGTCCCAAAAAATGATATATAATTGCATATAAAAACATCCAGGATTGATACTATAATAGCATGGAACAATAAAAAATTATAGATACATTGGAGACGTATCAGTGAGCATCGTGAGGTTGTTGATGAAGAAGGGTTGTTGATGACGACGACAACGAATTCCCCTATCTAGAGCCCAGAACGGACTCCAGATCAGGCTTCCCGACGAAGAATAGGAGGTGGCGGCGGCTTCGTATCATAAAACGTGATGACATTTTCTCTCTAATTTTTTTCTCGGGAAGACAGTTTTTGTAGACTTGGAGTTAGGGCAAACGGAGGCTCGTGGGATCCACAAGCCCATGTGGTGCGCCCTAGGGGGCGCCACCTGAGCTTGTGGCTCCCTGGTGGGGCCCTCCATTAGTTCTTGGCGCCAGTATTTCATGGCCTCAAGCCATTTGTCAGAATCCGGGTTCATCATTGCTTCTTCATAGTTCGTAGGTTCACCGTTGTCTAACAAACATGACTTCCAAGACAGGATTACCGTACCACTCTGGTGCGGAACGTGTCCTAGTTGGCCTACGAAGTTCAGTAGTAGCTTGATCCGAAGTTTCATGATCATCATCATTAGCTTCCTCTCCGGCTGGTGTAATCATCATGGGAACTTCTTTCTGTGATGTGCTACTCTCCAATTTGAGAGAAAGTACGATTACCTCATCAAGCTCTACTTTCCTCCCACTCACTTCTTTCGAGAGAAACTCCTTCTCTAGAAAGGACCCATTCTTGGCACAAAGATCTTGCCCTCAAATCTGTGATAGAAGGTATACCCAATGGTCTCTTTAGGGTATCCTATGAAGACGCACTTCTCCGCTTTGGGTTCGAGCTTATCAGGCTGAAGCCTCTTGACATAAGCGTCGCATCCCCAAACTTTAAGAAACGACAATTTAGGTTTCTTGCCAAACCATAATCCATACGGTGTCGTTTCAACGGATTTAGATGGTGCCCTATTTAAAGTGAATGCGGCTGTCTCTAATGCATATATAACCCCAAAACGATAGTGGCAAATCGGTAAGAGACATCATAGAACGCACCATATCCAATAGAGTACGGCTATGACGTTCGGACACACCATTACGCTGTGGTGTTCCAGGTGGCGTGAGTTGTGAAACAATTCCACATTGTCTTAAATGTGTGCCAAACTCGTGACTCAAATATTCACCTCCACGATCAGATCGTAGAAATTTTTATTTTCTTGTTACGATGATTCTCGACTTCACTCTGAAACTCCTTGAACTTTTCAAATATTTCAGACTTGTGTTTCGTTAAGTAAATATACCCATATCTACTCAAATCATCTGTGAAGGTAAGAAAATAACGATATCCACTGCGTGCTTCAACACTCATCGGACCGCATACATCGGTATGTATTATTTCCAACAAGTCACTTGCCCGCTCCATTGTACCGGAAAACGGGGTTTTCGTCATCTTGCCCATGAGGCATGGTTAACATGTTTCAAATGATTCATAATCAAGTGATTCCAAAAGTCCATCAGCATGGAGTTTCTTCATGCGCTTTACACCAATATGACCTAAGCGGCAGTGCCACAAGTATGTGGTACTATCATCATTAACTTTGCATCTTTTGGCATCAATATTATGAACATGTGTATCACTACGATCGAGATTCAAGAAGAATAAACCATTCACATTGGTTGCATGACCATAAAAGATATTATTCATATAAATAGAACAACCATTATTCTATGACTTAAATGAATAACCGTCTCGCAATAAACAAGATCCAGATATAATGTTCATGCTTAACGCAGGCACCAAATAACAATTATTTAGGTTTAAAACTAATCCCGAAGGTAGACGTAGAGGGAGCGTGTTGATGGCGATCACATCAACCTTGGAGCCATTTCCAACGCGCATCGTCACCTCGTCCTTAGCTAGTCTCCGTTTATTCCGCAGCTCCTGTTTCGAGTTACAAATATTAGCAACTGAACCAGTATCAAATACCCAGGCGCTACTACGAGCACTAGTAAGGTACACATCAATAACTTGTATATCAAATATACCTTTGTTGACATTGCCAGCCTTCTTATCTGCCAAGTACTTGGGGGCAGTTCCGCTTCCAGTGGCCATTCCCCTTGCAATAGAAGCACTCAGTGTCAAGTTTGAGTCCAGCTTTTGGTTTCTTCACTGGAGCGGCAACTGGCTTGACATTCTTCTTGAAGTTTCCCTTCTTTCCCTTGCCTTTCTTGAAACTAGTCGTCTTTTTGACCATCAACACTTGATGCTCTTTCTTGATTTATACTTCCGCGGCCTTAAGCATCGCGAAAAGCTCAGGGATCGTCTTCTCCATCCCTTGCATGTTATAGTTCATCACGAAGCCCTTATAGCTTGGTGGCAGTGACTGGAGAACTCTGTCAATCACTACTTCATCCGGAAGATTAACTCCCAACTAATACAAGCGGTTGAAGTACCCAGACATTTTGAGTATGTGCTCGCTAACGGAGTTGTTCTCCTCCATCTTGCAGCTAAAGAACTTGTTGGAGGCATCATACCTCTCGACCTGGGCGTGAGCCTAAAATACCAATTTCAGGTCCTGGAACATCTCATATGCTCCGTGGTGCTCAAAACGTCTCTGGGGCCCTGGTTCTAAGCCATAAAGCATGGCGCACTGAACTATCGAGTAGTCATCATTTCTTGCCTGCCAGACGTTCATAGTGTCTACATTCGCGGGAGCGGGTGGCACACCTTGCAGTGCATCAAGGACATAAGCCTTCTGTGCAGTAGTGAGTATAATCCTCAGATTACGGACCCAGTCCGCATAGTTGCTTCCATCATCTTTCAACTTAGCTTTCTCTAGGAACGCAATAAAATTTAGGGGAGCTACAGCGCGAGCCATTGATCTACAACATAAATTTGCAAAGACATTTAGACTATGTTCATAATAATTGGTTCAGTCAATCAAATTACTAATGAACTCCCACTTAAATCAACAACCCTCAAGTTTTCCAAGTGTTTACATGATCCAAATCAACTAACCCATGTCCGATCATCACGTGAGATGGGGTAGTCATCAATGGTGAACATCTCCATGTTGATCATATCTACTATATGACTCATGTTCGACCTTTCGGTCCTCCATGTTCTGAGGCCATGTCTGTACATGCTAGGCTCGTCAAGTTTAACCCAAGTATTCTGCATGTGTAAAACTGGCTTACACCCGTTGTATGTGAAGGAAGAGTCTATCACATCCGATCATCACGAGGTGCTTTGAAATGACGAACTTTCGCAACGATGCATACTTAGGGAGAACACCTTTTATCTTGAAATTAAGTGAAGGGATCATCTTATAATGCTACCGCCGTCCTCAGCAAAAATAAGATGCATAAAAGATAAACATCACATGTAATCAATATGTGACATGATATGGCCATTATCATCTCGTGCTTTTGATCTCCATCTCCAAAGTACCGGCACGATCTCCATCATTACCGGCATGACACCATGATCTCCATCATCGTGTCGTCATGTGGTTGTCTCCGCCAACTATTGCTTCTACGACTATTGCTAACACATAGCGATAAAGTAAAAGCAATTACATGGAGTTTAATGATTGACACACAGGTCATACAATAAATTAAAGACAACCCTATGGCTCCTGCCGGTTGCCGTACTCATCAACATGCAAGTCGTTAACTATTACAAAACATGATCATCTCATACATCACATATATCAAATCACATCATGGCCATACCACACACAACATGCCCTGCAAAAACAAGTTAGACGTCCTCTACTTTGTTGTTGCAAATTTTACGTGGCTGCTATGGGCAACTAACAAGAACTGTTCTTATCTACGCAAAGCCACAACGGTGATATACAAGTTGCCTTTTAACCTTCTACAAGGACCGCCCTTGTCAAATCAGATTCAAGTAAGGTGGGAGAGACAGACACCCATCAGCCACTTTTATGCAATACAAGTTGCATGTCAGTCAGTGGAACCGGTCTCTTGTGCGTGGACAAGTAAAGTTGGTCCGGGCCGCTTCATCCCACAATACCGCCGAATCCAAATAAGACAAGGGAGTTAAGCAATATGAACATCAACGCCCACAACATCTTTGTGTTCTACTTGTGCATAACATCTACGCATAGACCTAGCTCATGATGCCACTGATGGGGAACGAAGCATGAAAATAAAAAAAATCCTACGAACACCCAAGATCTAATCTAGGAGATGAATAGCAATGAGAGGGGAGTGTGTCTACATACCCTTGTGGACTTAAAGTGTTAGCGTCGTAACGCGGTTGATGTAGTCGTACTCTTCACGATCCGCGATCCAATCCGATCTAGTGCCGAACGGACGTCACCTCCGAGTTTAGCACACGTTCAGCTCGATGGCGTCCTCTCCTTTTTGATCCAGCAAGCAATAGAGAGGAGGTAGATGAGATCAGGACCAGCCCAACGGTGAGGTGGTGGTGGTGGCAGCGGAATTCCGGCAGGGCTTCGCCAAGCGCGTGCCGGAGAAAGGTGGGAGGAGTTGGGAGAGACGGAGGACCAGGGTCAAAGGGTGGCTGCCCCCAATGCCTCCCCACCTTTATATAGGCATGGAGGGGGCTGGTGGCTTACCCTCCAATCCCCTAGGGTCGTTGGCCAAGGGGGGAGGAAGGAAATCCCTCCTTTCCTTCCCCACCGATCGCTATCCCCCTTTTTTAGGGATCTTGATCTTATCCCTTCGGTATATGATCCTATTACTTTTATGGGAGGATCTTGGTGCGCCTAGACCAAGGGTATGGGGACTTTCCCCACTACTCACGTCCATGTGGGTCCTCCCATGCAGGTGGGCCCCACTCCGGAACCTTCTAGAACCTTCCCGGTACAATACCGAAAAAACCCGAACATTTTTCGGAACCCTGAACATGACTTCCTATATATAAATCTTTACCTCCGGACCATTCCGGAGCGCCTCGTGATGTCCCAGATCCCATCTGGGACTCCAAACTACTTTCATACTTCACCATATGAATATCTCAATACTACCCTAGCGCTACCGAACGTTAAGTGTGTGACCCTACGGGTTCGGGAACATGCAGACATGACCGAGACACCTCTCCGGTCAATAACCAATAGCGGGACCTGGATGCCCATATTGATTCCTACATGTCCAACGAAGATCTTTATCGGTTGAGCCACGATGTCGAGGATCCAGTTAATCCCGCATACAATTCCCTTTGTCCGGCGATATGTTACTTGCCCGAGATTCGATCGTCGGTATCTCCATACCTAGTTCAATCTCGTTACCAGCAAGTCTCTTTACTTGTTCCGTAATACAAGATCCCGTGACTAAATTCATTAGTCACATTGATGTAGGGTGGAACCCTATAGTGATGATCTTTTCACACTTGGAGGGGAAAAGGGCAAATTGAGAGAAGAACACAAGAACAAACACTCAATCAACGAGATCCAATCACACATGCACTAGATGCACATACACATAAGAGAGATACAAGATCCAAAGTCAACACAAGAGGATACAAAGGTAACTAGTTCATCCCAATCCTTGGAGGAGTTGAGGTCTTGATGATCCTATGATGGGGATCCTTCCCTAGATGGGGTCTCGATATCCACTAGGGGATCTTCTCCTAGGAGGTCTTGGTCTCCATGGGAGAGGGGGTAGATGAGCAAAGGTCTCTCTAGATCATATCATGTACTTTTTCTAACCCTAGAAGAGGGGAGGAGGAGGTCTATTTATAGTGCTAGTACAAGTTGGGGCGAATTGGAGAGGTACATGGCTGTCATAGCCGTCACACATGCGCAGGAGCTGGATGTCCGGGCGTCGGGCCGGATGTCCGGTGGCTCGTGGGGGTGCCGGATGTCCAGGGCTCAGGGCCAGATGTCCGGCCTAGCGTTTGGCCGATTTCGGTGAGGTTCTGGACACCTTGGGCTGGATATCCGGGCGAGGGCCGGATGTCCGGGGCAGTCGGGCCGGATGTCCGGGGCTGTGCCGGATGTTCGGGTCTTGGGGACTTGGAGGCTGTTGATGTGCTGTCGGTGAAGTCTCCAGGGGCCGGATGTCTGGGTCGTAGGCCGGATGTTTGGCTGCCGATGCAAAGCAGCAGTTTCTCTTGTCAATCTCGTTCATCCGTGTACTTGGGGTCTTGTCCATTATTCCGGGCTTCTCCGAGAAGGTCTTCTTGGTACCTAAGCACACATAGCATTCCGGATTTAGGTAGTAGCCATGTCTCACGTATATCATATGGAATGTCATTTAGGAGAGATGTCACCTCGGTCTCGATAGCTCTTGCACGTGCTCGTGTCATTGGTCCTCTTGGCACTTGGGGAGACGGAGGTGGGTCCATGGGGATGACCGTAGGATGCTCCGCATCATCCCCCCCCCTTGGGAAAGATCCGTCCTCGGATCATAATCCACATCACCATGGAAGGGAGATAAGTCTTTGACGTTGAAGATGTCGCTCATGTTGTACTTGTCGCGAGGGATGTCGATCTTGTAAGCGTTGTTGTTGTAGCATGCTAGCACCTTGAAGGGTCCGTCGGCTCGAGGTAGTAGTTTGGACTTGCGCTAGTTGGGAAAGCGGTCTTTGCGAAGGTGTAACCACACAAGATCTCTGGGGTTGAACACCATGGGGTGCTTGTTGATGTTGACCTTGGTCACGAGTCATTGTACTTCGCGCTCAATCGTGTGCCTTGTATCTTCATGCATCTTCTTGAGGTAGCTCGCTCGTGCACTCGTGTCCATGTCGATGCGCTCTTGTAGTGGTAGCGGTAGGATGTCCAATGGGGACAATGGGTTGTAGCCGTAGACGACCTCGAAGGGGGACTTGCCGGTAGTAGAGTGTCTTGCTCGATTGTAGGTGTACTCGGCGATGGGCAAACATTCCTCCCACTCCCTTATGTTCTTCTTGGTCAATACGCGGAGGAGTGTGGAAAGCGTCCGGTTCGTGACCTCCGTTTGGCCGTTGGTTTGTGGATGATATGCCGAAGAGAAGAGTAGCTTGATTCCGAGCTTGGCGCAAAGTGTCTTCCAAAAGTAGCTAAGGAACTTGACATCGCGATCCGACACAATCGTCTTGGGCACTCCATGCAATCTCAAGATTTCCCTACAAAAGATATTCGCAACATGTGAAGCATCATCGATCTTGTTACATGGAATAAAATGTGCCATCTTAGAGAAACGGTCCACAACAACAAATACCGAATCCTTGCCGTTTTGAGTTCTAGGTAAACCAAGCATAAAATCCATACTAATATCTTCCCATGGTTGATATGGAATAGGAAGTGGCATATATAGACCATGAGATTGAGCTTTGGACTTAGCTTTGCGGCATGTAGAGCAACGGTTGGTGTAGCGTGATACGTCGTGAAACATCTCTGGCCAAAAATAGTTCTTGGAGAGCGTGGCGAATGTCTTGTCTCGTCTGAAGTGTCCCATGAGTCCTCCACCGTGAGACTCTTGCAAAAGCAACAAACGAAGAGAAGACTCGGGGATACAAAGCTTGTTAGCTCGCATAAGATAATCATCTTTCAAATAGTATCACTCCCAAGTTTTGTGTGTTAAGCATTTGGCACAAGGAATCGCAAATGAAGCATCATGCGCATACAAGTCTTTAATGTGCTCAAATCCTATAACATTCAACTCAAGTTGAGTAACTAGCATGCATTTGCGGGAAAGAGCATCCGCCACAACATTTTCCTTACCTTTGATGTACTTGATAACATAAGGAAAAGACTCAATGAACTCACTCCATTTAGCATGACGCTTATTCAATTTTGTTTGACCCTTAAGTTACTTAAGCGTTTCATGATCCGTATGGATGAAAAATTCACGAGGGCGAAGATAATGTTCCCACACATGCAAGACTCTCACTAATGCATAAAGCTCTTTGTCATAAATGGGGTAGTTAAGCTGCGCGCCAGAGAGTTTCTCACTAAAGTATGCAATGGGTCGGTTCTCTTGCATTAACACGCCACCTATGCCATTACCACTAGCGTCACAATGCACTTCAAATGTTTTCTCAAAGTTGGGTAATGCAAATAATGGAGCATGTGTAAGCAAGTTCTTAAGCTCATGAAATGCGTCATCTTGAGATGGACTCCAAACAAATGGTGCATTCTTCTTACTCAATGCGTGCAATGGTGATGCAATAGTGCTAAAATCCTTCACAAAGCGTCGATAAAATCTGGCTAAGCCAAGGAAACTACACACTTGAAGCAAATTGGTTGGTTGTGGTCAAGTTTTAATAGCATCAATTTTAGCTTCATCAACTTGAACACCCTTAGAGCAGACTACAAAGCCTAAGAAAACAAGCTTGTCAACACCAAAAGTGCATTTTTCCATGTTCGCATAAAGTCGCTCGTTTCTAAGAACTTGCAGGACTTCCCTAAGATGTATGACATGATCTTCAAGCGATTGGCTAAACACAAGAATGTCATCAAAGTATACCACAACACAAATGCCAATTAGTTTGCGAAGAACATAGTGCATCACACGCATGAAAGTACTAGGTGCTTGAGATAAGCACGTATGCATAACTAACCATTCATACAAGCCAAATTTGGTTTTGAAAGCCGTTTTCCATTCATCACCCTCTTGCATGCGAATTTGGTAATAGCCACTTTTAAGATCAATTTTAGAGAAAATGGTGGCTCCACTAAGTTCATCAAGCATGTCATCAAGGCGTGGAATTGGATGGTGGTATCTAACGGTGATAGCATTAATGGGACGGCAATCGGAACGCATGTGATAGCTACCATCTTTCTTAGGCACAAGGATAACCGGAACGGCACAAGGACTCAAGCTCTCGCGTACATACCCATTCTCCATGAGATGTTGCACTTGCCTTTGGATCTCTTTGGTCTCTTCGGGGTTGACGCGGTAAGGTGCCTTGTTCGGTAGAGGTGCGCCGGGGATGAGGTCGATGCGATGTTCAATTCCGCGAAGTGGAGGAATTCTGGGAGGCAGCTCATCGGGAAAAACATCCACGAACTCCTGCAATAGATGAGACAACAGCAAAGGTAGATGTTGTGAAGTATTCGTCCTCACCGCTTCATCTTTGAACACAAGCACAAAGTGAAGAACGCTCGATGGGCTCTCACTCACATCCCTTATGTCTCTTTTGGTGGCTAAAAGCATTAAACCTTTCTTGTCACTCATCGTGGAGTTGCTCATTTTTGGCTTGTGGCGCTCACTCTCATTTTGGTGGTTCACTCGCTCACTAGTCTCTCCACGATGGGTTGAAGCTTGCTTGTCGGCGATGACTTGACTTGGCGACATGGGTCGAAGCACGAACTCCTTGCCCTTCATCTTGAAGCTATAGTGATTGGTCCGTCCATTGTGGATGACGCCACAGTCGAATTGCCAATGTCTTCCAAGGACACTACTGCAGGCGACCACTAACACGACACATGAATCAGAGACCCCGCGACCAAATTGTGTGCGATGCATGAATCGCAAACGGTGTCGTAAAAAACCCGTCGCCAATAAAACGAACTATTTCCGATGCCGGAGACATCAAGCATGATTCAGATTAGAGACGCGTGTGCGATACGTGGCATACAGTTGATCCATATGAACTGTTTGTGATAAGACAGAACAATAAACATGGTCATCCAAATCGAGGTGTGTGCGATACACGGCATGCAGTTCACTCGGATGAACTGTTTGCGATTACCCAACACAACAGAAACGGTCAGGCAGATCAAGGTGTGTGCGATAGACGGCAAACAGGTCAGTAATCAGAATTGTGTGCGATAATTATAGACAGCGCATATGATTTTTTGTTGTGAATTGTGTGCTCGATAGGGCACACAATTCAAGAAACCAACTATGGGCAATAATGTAAAAGATCTCTGTCGAATACGTATTGCTAACCGTCTGCGATGAGATTGACAGGGGACACAGATTAATATGAGCGAACGGCAACAGAGATATACAGTCTACTTAATTTAGTTCTTCTTCTTCTTCTTGTTGGATGGCCCCACGCCATCGTCTTGGCGAGGACGCTTCTTGCAGCTGACCGTTGGCTTTTCATCGCCGCCGCCGTCGTCATCATCATTGATGTCCTCATCGTCGTCCTCCTCGTTCGAACATTCCTCCTCATCATCATCATCGTCGTCGTCTTCTTTGTCCTCTGACGGCTCCTCCCCAGTCTAGTCGTCGTCCGACGACTCAGGCGGCGGAGTCCCTTCCATGATCCGGATAAAATTGAGGTCAGGGCTCGACGCCGGACTCATGGAAGACGAGCAGGATGATTCCGAGGTTAACCTATCATCAGGCGCCAGACTACTGGCAGAACTATCGTCCTCGCTGTCGCTCGACACGGCTGCGGTACGTATACAAAGCAAGAGAAAGTGAGATTGCAGAGTGTGTGTAGGTGTGTAGCGCGGCCTGCCGGGACGATGAAGACGGTGGAGACTGAAGCGGGGTATGAAGAAAAGAGGAATGGCAATTGAAGCGGTGGATTGACGGTTTATATTGGCGCATTGGCAGGCGGTTAGAATCCTGATATAATCAACCGCAATTATTAGTACCCAGTCACTCCAAATTCCCGCGGTTGCGCAGTTCTCAATGTGATAATTACACACACAGGTTGGAGCGTCCAAATGTGAAACAAGCAGTTTTCATAGGACAGTTGTCAAGCAATAGATGAGCTCTGCTTATTGATGTAGCCAGTCATAATCAAACAAAACCCCAAATCATCATTGCAAACATCGCATAGAAGATGGCTAATGCGACAACTACAACTACACATGCTAGTTCCTTCTTGTCTCTTGCTTTCATCTGTTGCATGTGATTGAGTCTTTCTTGCTTCATCGTAGTGATTGTACGCTCCAGATCAGTCAGTTTCTTCTTCAGCTTTACATTATCTTCTGCGAGCTTGGTGATAACACTCTGAGCCCTGCCATGCCATTCATCATCCAACCAGTTAACAAAGGCACAAGCCTCATATCCCTGCCAATGTTAAATATTCAGGATGGGCGGGGGCATTAAGTCAACTTAAATGATGAACTTAGCACTAACCTCTAAGGCGCAACTGAGAAACCGTCTGCCAATGTCAAATCCCTCTGTGCATACACGTCGAGTGGGAGTCTGTCCATGCGCACAACTCAGCTTTTTGTACTTCTCGTTGGCGCAAAACTCGGAGTCGAACTCATTGACGGTGTCCTGGACTAGGGGGTACCAACCTAGTCGGCCCATATTCCTCGGGCTGGGCCAGTGGGCCCACATTCTTATCAAGATGGACTCTAGAGGACGCATGCGAGAAGAAAGAAAAAGATTACATCTGCCGAAGACTTGACATATACTCCAAGACTTCCCATGCTGCCTCCTCGCCTGGATACCGACCTTGTAACCCTAGATACCCTATCCGGCGTGTATATAAGCCGAAGGGTTTAGCCCTTAGAGGTGATATCAACACAATCTCATTCACCTAGCCTTTGGACTAGATCATATGATCTCGACGTAGATCAACTCTGTACTTGATACTTCCCCATCAATATAAACAAGAGCAGGACGTAGGGTTTTACCTCCATCAAGAGGGCCCGAACCTGGGTAAACATCGTCTCCCTGTTCCTGGTACCATCTGTCCGAGATCCACAGCTCGGGACCTCCTACCCCGAGGTCTGCCGGTTTCCACACCGACACTGGTGCTTTCATTGAGAGTTCCGCTGTGTGATCACAAAGGATCGATGGCTCATCTGAGGTCAACTGTGGCAAAGGCTGTGGGGACATCTACGTCCCCGGCCAACTTTTTGTGTTCGGCAGCATGATCTTCTGCGCCGACTCGATGGGTCACCCGGCCACCGTCGAGAACTACGCTCCCGATCAGATTGTCACCTTTGGAGGTCTGGAGTACACCGCGCACTCCCGCGGTGAGCTTGTGAAAGCACATTTGCTCCCTTGGTGGTTTTGGTAATTCATAACAACATATATCTCATTGAACTAATGTCCATTCAAGTTAAAGATTTTAGGATGTTCAATGATTGGCATGGCATGGACTAGAGATGTGGACCCCTCAAAATGCTAAGGACATAGATTGGCAGAAGATCAAGACTCTACATTTTTGATTTAGTGATCCAAGATCACATTGAGTCCATAGGAAAGCCAATACTATTAAAAGGGGATGAGGTGTTGCTTAATGATCTTGTTGCTCAAGTGCTTAGTGACAGTACTCCTAAACCCTCAACCACTTTCTCCATCCAAATATGTCGAAAACCTACATTCCAACTCGGCCCCACCGAAATTTCCTATCCGAAGCCAACGAGTTCACCTGGACTTAGCCACTGCCAAAACCCTAACAAATCGGATCCACCGATATGGATCTCGGTCCCACCGAGATGGCCTTGCCAACTCTCTGTAATCGTTTGCACTTACTTCGGTCTCACCGAATTTTGCAAATCGGTCTCACCGAGATGGCTTGCCAACTCTTTGTTGCCTTATTGCTTCACTTCGGTCCTACCGAGTTGATGCAATCGGTGCCACCGAGACGAGGTTTGCCCTAACCATTGCACATCGGTCCATCCGAGTTGTTCCAGTCGGTCCCACCGAGATTCCTAACGTTCATATCTTTTACACAGTTCGGTGCCACCGAGATTTCTGATCGGTGCCACCAAGTTGGGTCAATAGTGTGTAACGGTTGGATTTTGTGTGGAGGCTATATATACCCCTCCAGCACTTCCTTCGAAGTAAGGAGAGCCATCAGAACGTTCCTACACTTCCACCATACATTTTCTGAGAGAGAACCACCTACTCACGTGTTGAGATCGAGACATTCCAATCCAACCATTTGAACCTTGATCTCTAGCCTTTCCCAAGTTGCTTTCCACTCAAATCCTTCTTCCACCATAGCCAAATCTGGGAGGAGTTGTTTGAGTGTTGGGGAGACTATCATTTGAAGCACAAGAGCAAGGAGTTCATCAACAACACACCGTCTATTACCTTTTGGAGAGTGGTGTCTCCTAGATTGGTTAGGAGTCACTTGGGAGCCTCCGACATGATGTGGAGTTGAACCAAGGAGTTTGTAAGGGCAAGGAGATCGCCTACTTCGTGAAGATCTACCCGAGTGAGGCTAGTCCTTCATAGACGTAAGCCATGGTGGAATAGACAAGGTTGCTTCTTCATGGACCCTTTGTGGGTGGAGCCCTCCGTGGACTCGCGCAGCCGTTACCCTCCGTGGGTTGAAGTCTCCATCAACGTGGACGTACGATAGCACCACCTATCGGAACCACGCAAAAAACCACCGTGTCTTCATTGCGTTTGAAATCTCCGATCCCCTCCTTTACTTAGATATGCAATTGTTTACTTTCCACTGCTACACTCTTAGAATTGCATGTGTAGGGTGATGCTTGACTTGTATACTTGCTAAAATCTGCCTACATCTAAAATTGGGAAAAGGTTAGGTTTTTATTTGGTCAAGTAGTCTAATCACCGCCCCTCTAGACATACTTTCGATCCTACATCTTGTCTTATCAGGTTGGACCCCCGGCCGGATTCCGGATCTGGCAAACACCAGAGGTTCGACCTCGGAACGGATCTCCGCTGAAGACCACGAATCGTGCCCCCCAGCACCGCCGGGGGCTATGGAGGAACTTCCCTCCCCCTCCTCGGATAACCCTGTCGCGGTGCCTGACTCCGACGTGGATCAGAGTTCGGCCTGGGACACCAAATCGGGCTTAGAACTGATCCCGGTGGCGGATCTTGAATCCACCCCACTTTCTTGTACGGCAGAAGACGCATCAGGCATGCTACTGCGGGTCGACCCGGCTTATGGCCAGACCATGAACCCTGAGGAGCTATCTCACCTTAATGAGATGCTTGACCGGATCCAATGTTTGTCAATCTCGAACTTCTCGGTTTATGACAAAACCGGACTTAAAGCCGACGATCGGAAAATTTACATCCCACCCACTGCCCATCTAGTCACCACTGTCGACGATTTAACCGACGTGCTAGAAATGTCACTCAAGGACAAAGAGGAGCTACCCACCAAATCAAGTGGTGCTTAGAAAGCCTCAACCAATGCTCCAACAACTCCAAGTGACAAGCTAGTATCCAATGAAGAGATAAGCCTAATGGTGAAAAGATTCAACAAGTTCTACAAGAACAAAGGGAAAGAAAGAAGCTCTAGCTCAAGACACTTTGAGAGAAGATCATCAAGTCATGACCGTAATTGCTACAATTGTGGAAAACCCAGACACTATTCCAATGAGTGTACGGCTCCCTACAAGAAAAGAGACGAATCACCAAGAGGAAGACATAGAAGAGATGAATCACCTCATAAGGAGAGAAGGACCAGAGATGATCGTTATGAACAAAGACACTGTCGAAGAAGCAAGGATTCAGAGAGGAAGGACAAGTCATCAAAGAGATACACAAGAAGAAGACATCAAGCTCATGTTGGTGAATGGGTTTCCGACTCCGACAACCACTCCGAGAGAAGTTATCACTCCAACTCCGACTATAGTCAAGATCAAGGTGTTGCCGGACTTGCTCTTGTGTCATCCAACTCCCATGATCTATTTGACTCGCCAAATGAAGGAATTGGAAGATGCTTCATGGCAAAAGGCTCCAAGGTATCACACCCCGAGTATCTTGATTTCAATAGTGATGAAGATGATTTGCTTGGTGATGATGATTTACTTATTGATAAGGCTAGTGATGTGAGCTATAATGAAAATGCTAGTAATCATGATAGTTAAGAGGAAACGAGTGACAATGCTATGAAGGAGATTGAGCGTCTAACTACAGAACTAAATGCTCTTAAGTTAGCTCATGAAACAACTCAAGAGGATCATAGAGAACTTCTAAGAACTCATGAGAAGCTACGCTTCGAGAAGCTAAATTTAGAGCAAGAGCCTGAGTTTCTTAAAGCTATCAATGATGATCTTTGAAAGAAGAGTTCTTCATATCTTGCCAAACGTTTACTCTTGTCTACCTTTATGCCACAAGTTAAACCTAAGCAAACTAGTAACAAGAGTAAAAAGGGTTCTACCTCTAGTAGTAACAATAACAATGCTAAATCCAATATTGTTGCTTCTAGTAGTTCTATTGATTCCACTAATGATTCTCTTAGCCAAGTTACACTTGAGCAAGAAAATACTCTATTGAAAGGAATTATAGAAAAAGGTGTCTACAAGAGCCTTGCCGGGAGTAAGCAATTTGAGGAAATTGTACGCAAGCAAGGAAGGCACCAGAAGAACCAAGGTGTTGGTTTTGAACGAAAGTTCAATGCCAATGGAGTTGAGTGGGAAGAAGATCAATACCCCAAGACAAAGTTTGTTCCTCAACAAGAGAAGTATGATCCTACTTCCTTCAAGGGAACACAAGCTCAAGAAGATCTTCCACCACAAGACCACAAGCTAAAAGGCAAGGACAAGCTTCAAGAAGAGATTGACTCATTTGAAGAAGCGCCTGAAGCCTTGGTTAAGTGGGTTCCCAAGACTTCATCAAGTTCTACTTCATCAAGTGCTACTACCACTCCAAGGATTCCCATCAAGTTGATGTGGGTCCAAAAGAAGAACTAGAGAGTTCTTGAGGGTGACTCCGCCAGCAAACATCACTCATATTCACTTTGGCAAGAACTTGTGCAATCAACTTCCACATCTTGTACTAGTCCATGGAGTCACAAACCCTCTTGTTGGTAAGGCAAGGGACAAGGTATTCAATGCATTCATGGACATCATCATATGTGTATTTCACTCTATGTCTATGGATATCCTTGTATGTTCCTTGTGTGGGACTAACCCATGTAGGTATTGAAAGCACAAAACTCCAAAGGATTGCTCCCAACTCTTGATGGTCTACATCAACATTGAGCATCCACATCTTCAACATCTACATGAAGTCATCATCAACAAAACCCAAGGTTAGTTCATCCCTCTTTGGGGGATATCACATCTAGGGGGAGCTTTGCTCTAAAAATTGAGCTAAAGCAACTCTAATGGTGTGAACACATCAATACTTTATGTAAAAGTGGCAACCCCACTTGTGCTTAAACGATGAGTATGACCTATGATCAAATGTTCTCATTTGACTCCTAAGTCAATATACTCATATATAGATGACCTAGTCATCGCCATTGCTTGATAGATGCTAGAACTGGTTGTGCATGTTTGACACATATTTCATTTGCTATCTTATTGTGTGAGCATGTTGGTTTGCATGATTTCTTCATTCGAGGACATCCATTTGTTGTTTTGATTGTCTTGGTTTTCTTTTGGCCAAGTGGATGTACAAGAATGCCTAAGTGCCTTCTCTAGCTATCTATGCTTTCTTGTCTCTAATTCTATTCTTGCTACATCACAAAAATTGAACAAGTCATTTTCGGACCCTCCGGGTGAGGAGCACTCGGAGCCACTGATCTGAAAGGGCTGAACCTCCAAAACCTTCTACATGATTTCGGCCGAACCAATTCACTCAAACTCGGTCCAACCGAAATCATTTAGATTGATCTAGGTTTCCATCTCGGTGTCACCGAGTTGAACCATTTCGGCACCACCGATGTGCTAAACTGCATGCAGTTACACATATCGGTGCCACCGAGTTGTCCAACTCGGAGCCACCGACAGCACACGGGTATATATACCTCGTGGGCCCGAATGGTTGAAATTTCTCAAACCTCCTCGTTCCCGCACCCCATTGCTGCCGTCGCCCAGGTCTCCGGATCGTCGCCTTTGTCTCCAGCGCGCCTTCGCCGCCGGAATCCACCGCCGTCAACGGCAATCTGCTGCGCCGTTGCCGCCGTAGAGGATCTCCACCAAGTTAGGGTGAGATTCGACCCCTTTCGTGCTCTAAATTCTGATTCAATGCAGGAATGGATAGCCATTATTCTTGCCACGGATTGAGACATTCCTTTACACTGCAAATTCCATAGATTAGATTCGAGTAAAAAAAATTTAGGTTTAAGTTTCTGCCGAATGCATCTCGGACCGACCGATTAGAGATTTTCGGAGTCACCGATTTGGCCCCAGGCCATTGCACTAGTACGTCTCGGTGCCACCGAGTTGTACGAATCGGTGAGACCGAAAGTAAAATCTCTGTGAAACCCTAGCATCTCGGAGACACCGAACCACATCTCGGTCTGACCGAAATGGAGTGTAAGGATTCTGTTGAGTGCTTCGGTATCACCGAGATGATCAACTCGGTCCATCCGAAATGCCTTCTGTGAAAACTTGAAACTAAAATTTGAACTCAAGTTTCATGAAAAAACATCTGCTTTTTTGTGATGACTCATCTACTCTGCCCATACCCATCTATTCATAGGGTCAGCTTTGCAAGATGTCTGATGCCAGCGATAGCCAGAACATGTTAGAGCATCACACAGATCTAAGCTTAGGCTCTAGTCCTGCAGAAAGCTTTTATGAGGGAGAGAGAAGCTCTCCAGATCTTCCAAAGGCTGCAACAAGGACCAGGAAGAAGAGAACCTCGGATAGTGAGGATGAGGACTTTGTGGCAAGTGAGGCCACAACAAAGAAGAGGGCAGTGGTTGCTAAGGAGTATGGCAAAGCAGCTAGCTCAAAACCTGCTGCCAAGGACAAAGCTGCTGTAAAGAAAGTTCCCAAGAGAACCATGACATTTACACTTGAGGAACCAAGTGATGCAGAAGCAGCTGCAGGAAAGAATAAGAGAGCAAGTAAGACTACTGCTCATGTGATTGGCAAACCCTCCATGATGACTGATGAGGAGGAGGAGGAGGAGCCAGCAGCTGATGCACCTCCTGCCAAGTCTCAGAAGCTTATGTCAGATGCTACGAGGACTGCTGCCCCTACCAAGTCCAAGCCAAAAGCTCCAGCACCCAAGAGGTCAACTAGAAACATTCCTGCTACAGAGAAGAACAAGGCCCCAGTGCCTGAAGCTGATGTTGATGAGGAGCCACTAGTGCTCAGAAAATTGAAGCCAAAGATTCCAGAACATGACAATGCACACCCAGTCGCTGAAAACATGATGCTCAGGAAGGACAAAGGACTGCGTCAATGGAGATTGTCTAATCCATATGTTGCTAGAAGAAGAACTGCTTGTGATTACCGCTTCCAGACCAGAGAACAACAAGATATCTATGAGACTGTATTGCTTGATAAGAAGCCAATAGTCAGTGACATGAGATGGGTGGATTGGAAGTACATTGATGCCAATGAGGACTATTTCCCCCATGTTCATGAGAGTTTCAGGATAGCTGGTGTTGATGAATTTGTTGGACAAAAGCTTACAAAGTGGAATGATGAGATGATCATGCAATTCTACTCCACAACTCATTTTTATCCAGATGGCAGGATTGTGTGGATGACTGAGGGATCCAGATACCAGTCAACCATCTCTGAGTGGGCTACTCTCCTTGGTGCTCCAGAGGAAGAAGAATATGACATTGATATCTATGCCAAGCTCAAGATGGACCACAACTCCATGGCCAACATGTACACAGCTATTCCAGAGAAGGATATCGAGACACACAAGCTAGGGTCAGTGAAGCACCTGCTACTTGGTTTGGCCACCACTAACACTATCTTGAGGTACACTCTGTTGCCCAAGTCAGGAAATGATAAGATGATACGTGGCCATTCCATCAACTTGCTGCACCTCTTTGATACACCTCAGAAGTTCAAGGTGATGAGCTTGATTGTTGAAACCATCAAGAGGACAACTGCTGATCAGAAGAGATCTTGTGGATATGCTCCGCACATTCAGATGCTTATCAATTCCAAGGTTGGAACGAGCACATATCTACTCGATTGTGAGCATTTACCACTGCGTCCTGAGTTCGAGGATAATGTTATAGTGATGGACCCTTCACATCCTACCTCTGCTCAAGCACAAGAGAAGATCCGAGCAGCCGCAGAAGTAAAAGCAGCCAAGGAGGCATCTGCTCCCAATGCTCCCATTTCCAACCTCAAGTCGAAGAATGACCAGATGATTTATCTGCTAGAAGCCACCCTGAGGATTGAGCGAAGTCTGGCCAACCTCACCCAGAACTAGACTAGCTTAGAGCGGATAGTCGAGACTAAGATTCATGATCTAGATGTCAAGATCACAGAGGTTCAGACCATTGTGGAGAAGCTGAAGGACGACATTGATGCAGCCAGGGCCGCCGCTTCTGATGACAGTGGAGATGACATACCTACTACTGAGAGATTCCAGACAGTGCCTAGGGCAGCCAGGTCTGCTGCAGTGCCGATTGCGGATCCGAGGACCACAGTCTCTACACCTGCTGTTGTTGCTACAGTGCCACCTCCGGTCTCTACTCCACCAGCCCAGCAGACATCAGCAGAAGCCTTCGCGAATGCACTTCTCTCCACGCCGTGTATGCACACCGGAGCTGCTAGCCAGAGTTCTCCTTCAGGAGCTGCCAAGGATCATGCCTAGAGAGCCACATAGTCCTATACCTATTCGAACTTTTTGGTACTTGTTGCCAAAGGGGGAGAATTTGTATAGATCATAGGCTTCGAGAGAGTGTGTTTTGCTCGTTGGTTTTTTCTCGAGTTCTTTTGCCATTTGCTTTATGACACTTTGGTTTGATGTGTGTGCTTGATACTATGTGTGTGAGATACTTTGATCGTTATGTCTGTAAGATACTACGTGTGTGATTGATCATACCATGCTTTATGTGATGCTTATTGCTTATTCCTATCATTATCTTTGTATGATCATTCACTTGTGCTTTGATGATGCGTGCCCACTATTCCACTCATATCATTTTGCGTGCTCCACCAAGTTGTATGTGACATGGAAGAGTGACCCATGATCCTAATCGATTGTGCATTTGCATTCAAACGCAAATTTTTAATAATGCACTAATTTAGGGGGAGCTCTTGCTTATCACATACTTCTCAAAGCGACGATGTATTTCATTCATTTAATCATTTGTCAAAGCTTTGATCTATATGTTGTCATCAATTACCAAAAAGGGGGAGATTGAAAGCACATTTGCTCCCTTGGTGGTTTTGTAATTCATAACAACATATATCTCATTGAACTAATGTCCATTCAAGTTAAAGATTTCAGGATGTTCAATGATTGGCATGGCATGGACTAGAGATGTGGACCCCTCAAAATGCTAAGGACATAGATTGGCAGAAGATCAAGACTCTACATTTTTGATTTAGTGATCCAAGATCACATTGAGTCCATAGGAAAGCCAATACTATTAAAAGGGGATGAGGTGTTGCTTAATGATCTTGTTGCTCAAGTGCTTAGTGATAGTACTCCTAAACCCTCAACCAATTTCTCCATCCAAATATGTCCAAAACCTACATTCCAACTCGGCCCCACCAAAATTTCCTATAGGGAGCCACCGAGTTCATCTGGACTTAGCCACTGCCAAAACCCTAACAAATCGGATCCACCGATATGGATCTCGGTCCCACCGAGATGGCCTTGCCAACTCTCTGTAATCGTTTGCACTTACTTCGGTCTCACCGAGTTTTGCAAATCGGTCTCACCGAGATGGCTTGCCAACTCTCTGTTGCCTTATTGCTTCACTTCGGTCTTACCGAATTGATGCAATCGGTGCCACCGAGATGAGGTTTGCCCTAACCATTGCACATCGGTCCATCCGAGTTGTTCCAGTCGGTCCCACCAAGATTCCTAACGTTCATATCTTTTACACAGTTCGGTGCCACCGAGATTTCTGATCGGTGCCACCGAGTTGGGTCAAAAGTGTGTAACGGTTGGATTTTGTGTGGAGGCTATATATACCCCTCCACCACTTCCTTCTAAGTAAGGAGAGCCATCAGAACGTGCCTACACTTCCACCATACATTTTCTGAGATAGAACCACCTACTCATGTGTTGAGATCGAGACATTCCAATCCAATCATTTGAACCTTGATCTCTAGCCTTTCCCAAGTTGCTTTCCACTCAAATCCTTCTTCCACCATAGCCAAATCTGTGAGGAGTTGTTTGAGTGTTGGGGAGACTATCATTTGAAGCACAAGAGAAAGGAGTTCGTCAACAACACACCATCTTTTACCTTTTGGAGAGTGGTGTCTCCTAGATTGGTTAGGTGTCACTTGGGAGCCTCCGACATGATGTGGAGTTGAACCAAGGAGTTTGTAAGGGCAAGGAGATTGCCTACTTCGTGAAGATCTACCCGAGTGAGGCTAGTCCTTCGTGGATGTAAGCCATGGTGGAATAGACAAGGTTGCTTCTTTGGGGACCCTTTGTGGGTGGAGCCCTCCGTGGACTCGCGCAGCCGTTACCCTCCGTGGGTTGAAGTCTCCATCAACATGGACGTATGATAGCACCACCTATCGGAACCACGCCAAAAACCACCGTGTCTTCATTGCGTTTGAAATCTCCGATCCCCTCCTTTACTTACATATGCAATTGTTTACTTTCCGCTGCTACACTCTTAGAATTGCATGTGTAGGGTGATGCTTGACTTGTATACTTGCTAAAATCTGCCTACATCTAAAATTGGGAAATGGTTAGGTTTTTATTTGGTCAAGTAGTCTAATCACCCCCCTCTAGACATACTTTCGATCCTACACCTTGTCTTATCAGGCTGGACCCCCGGCCGGATTCCGGATCTGGAAAACACCAGAGGTTCGACCTCGGAACGGATCTCCGCTGAAGACCATGAATCGTGCCCCCCAGCACCGCCGGGGGCTATGGAGGAACTTCCCTCCCCCTCCTCGGATAACCCTGTCGCGGTGCCTGACTCCGACGTGGATCAGAGTTCGGCCTGGGACACCAAATCGGGCTTAGAACCGATCCCGGTGGGGATCTTGAATCCACCCCGCTTTCTTGTACGGCAGAAGACGCATCAGGCGTGCTACTATGGGTCGACCCGGCTTATGGCCAGACCATGAACCCTGAGGAGCTATCTCACCTTAATGAGATGCTTGACCGGATCCAAAGTTTGTCAATCTCGAACTCCTCGGTTTATGACAAGATCGGACTTAAAGCCGACGATCGGGAAATTTACATCCCACCCACCGCCCATCTAGTCACCACTGTCGACGATTTAACCGACGTGCTAGACTACGACGAGGCAACCGACATGGATGAAGAAGTCGGCAGCCCTACGGACAATACCTTGCCGCCTACTAACACCGGCAGGTGGAAAGCAACATCTACGTACGATGTGTACATGGTCAACACTCCCAACTCCCCTCCAAGGCGTAGGTGAAGAAGCAGAAGGGGTACTAATGGGGAGCCCAGCGGGAACAACCGTACCACCGATACGGCGGCCAACGACGCAGAAGATCAAGGGGAGAACCTTCAAGCATCCCAAAAACATCACGTCGACCCCAAAGGCATCCCCAGGGACTCGGATCCCGACGACCTTTTTGAAGGGGCCGATGAAAATTACATGCCGGAATCCGAGGAGAACGTAAGCCTCGACACCGAGGACTTCATAGTCCCCGAAGACCCTGTTGAGCAGGAACGCTTTCGGCGGCTCCTGGTCGCCACCGCCTGAAGCATGAAGCGCAAGCAGCAACAGCTGCAGGCTAACGAGGACGCGCTCAACGACAAGTGGGTCGAAATACTTTTGACTGAGCAAGACCTCAAAGAACGGCGCCACAGTGCGCCCAAATCTTATCCACGCAGGGGTTTACTGCCTGAATTCGATGATGAACTAACCGCCGAGGCACCTGACCGCCCCCCTCGAGGACGCGACAGGCCCGCGCAGGAGGATTTCCACACCCAACCAGCTCCACGCCGTCATGGCAAGGACCCTGTGGACTATCGTGACCCTCAGGATGTTCGACGTCGGATAGAGGCAAACCAGGCGCCACCCAGGTCCACTTACGGATCAAGTGGACGCGCTCCGGCCGGGCACGTTGCTACAACGCCTGGTTGGACAGGAACGGCCATGCCTGAGATCAAACTCATACAAGGTTCTCTCTTGAAGCCCGATACGACACCGCTCGGTTCCGAGGACCAGCCCACCCGATCTGTTTTACAGATAGGGTAATGGAACACCAGTTCCCCGACGGGTTTAAACCCATCAACATAGAAGCTTACGATGGCACCACGGACACAGCCGTATGGATTGAAGACTTTCTTCTCCATATACACATGGCCAATGGAGATGACCTCCATGCCATCAAGTACTTGCTGCTCAAGCTAAAAGGGCCAGCAAGGCACTGGCTGAATAGCCTACCGCCCCACTCCATTGGAAGCTGGGAAGCTCTTGAAGACGCCTTCAGGGCAAATTTCCAAGGAACCTACGTCTGACCTCCGGACGCCGATGACCTCAGCCGTGTCACTCAGCTGCCCGGCGAATCAGCTCGGAAATTCTGGAACCGGTTTCTTACTAAAAAGAACCAGATCATAGACTGCTCAGACGCCGAGGCCATCGCTGTATTCAAGAACAACATCCGAGATGAGTGGCTCACCCGCCAGCTCGACCAGGACAAACCGAGGACCATGGCAGCCCTAACCTCACTCATGACCCGCTTTTGCGCGGAAGAGGACAGTTGGTTGGCCCGCAGCACACACGACGGTGAGGTGGGGACCTCGGAGACTCGCGACGCCAACGGCAAGCCTAAGCGTAACAAAAATAAGCACATGCATAGAAACAGCGGATGCGACACAGAAGACGCATCAGTCAATGCAGGCTTCACCGGACCTCGATCCGGACAGAAAAGAAAGCCCTTTAAAGGGAACAAGGATGGACTGAGCCAGCTCGACAAGATCCTGGATTGACCGTGCCATATTCATGGCACTCAAGAAAAACTAGCAACCCACACCAACAGGAATTGCTGGGTCTTTAAGCAGGCTGGCAAGATAGCGACATAGGGTCAAAATAAAACCCAAAATCGCAGCGAAGATGAGGATGAACCTCGGCGGCCAAACAATGGAGGTCAGAAGAAGTTTCCTAATGAGGTAACAGAGGTAAACATGATTTATGTTACCCACATCCCTAAAAGGGAGAGGAAACGGGTACTTCGGGACATCTACGCGTTAGAGCCTATGGCCCCGAAGTACAATCCGTGGTCGGCTTACCCGATCACCTTTGACAAACATGACCATCCGACAAGCATCGGGCATGGCGGATCAACCGTCCTCATCCTGGACCCGATCGTCGATGGTTTTCATTTGACGCGCGTCCTTATGGACGGAGGAAGCAGCCTCAATTTGATCTATGAGGACACAATACGGAAGATGGGGATTGACTCATCTCGGATTAAGCCTAGCAGCACCACCTTCAAAGGTGAAATACCAGGGGTCGAGGCTCGCTGCACAGGAACCATGTCCCTGGAGGTAGTATTCGGATCACCCGAGAACTTCAGGAGCGAAGAGTTAATCTTCGACATCGTACCTTTTCGCAGCGGATACCATGTGCTCCTAGGACGCACCGCATTCGCCCGCTTTAATGCAGTCCCGCATTACGCTTATCTTAACCTCAAGATGCCGGGACCCAACGGCGTTATTACAGTAAATGGTAACACCAAACGCTCTCTCCAAACGGAGCAGCAGACTGCGGCTTTCGCAGCCGAGGTACACGCATCCGAGGAGGGCACCCGTGGCGGTAAACGCCCCCCAGCTCTTCGAAGCGTACGTGGGCTGCACCCATTGACCTCGGACAGGCACCTCCCCACCCTAAGTAGGGGTATGGGCTCCTCGCGCGCCTCCCTTGGAAGGGGCACTACGTCCCCAGGGTGCACAACTTCGCACTGAAAATTCCCTGGGTCGCTGAGGAGCCATGACAATGGAGACGTTGGGTCGGCTAGACCGAACAACGACGAAACCCTGGCTCACGTGTCGGCAGGGTTCTGTCAAAGAAGCCAGCCACTATCATACCCATGTGGCTTTAACCGCATAACTAACAGCTACAGACCTCTTCGAAGGGATCGACCAATGGACGCATCAAGCGCATACTTGGCCGAAGCTGCATGTTACCAATAGCAACCCCCGCTATCAACGAGGACGAGCTGGTCAATAGCACGGAGACGCAGACGTGCGGCAGGAAGTGGCCCGGGCTCATAGACCCGATGACATGATCCGTCCTATTTTCTTTTAGTTTCTCCCTCATTATCTTTACACGCATTGTATCTTGCTTAGTTCCTTTCATCAAAAAGTTCGGCATGTAAAGCTTGGCTACTTGAAATAAAGAAATCGTAACCATAAAGGTCTTCAAATGCATTTTCTTACAAGCACTGCCCACATCTTTAAGATACAATTGCTAAAGGGTTTCAATTTTACACCTTGAAACAAAAGTCCAAAGTACTCGACGTCTCGGATGTTGCACTATATGCATCAATTTCGAACCTAGATTTTGGTCAATAGTTGGGTTGCCCGGCTCCTATGTTTACCCCTTATGTTCCCGGCAAATTCGGCTAAGGGTGTAACGGGAGAACTACTGCGATAGTGCCACTAGTTTAACTGGTAGAGCGCCTCAGGGGAGAAAGCCGAAGACTGACTATCTAGGTAAGCGAAAACTGGTCGGCCATCCGAAGACCGCGTCAAGCGACGTGTCGTTAGAGATCACCCGTGTTAAACGAAGGGCTTCTTCCTCGAATTGGCCGAAGTGGGCATGGGCATAGACCTCGGCTGACCAAGCCGACCACTTTACTCACCGGGGGCTCGTCATCGGTCCCCACCATCAAACTCCTATGACTAAGTGAAAGTTATAAAGCCACCATAGTCCGATTGCCTAGTCCCTATGTGCGCAGACCTCCCCCAGGAACCAAGACGTCGGCTAAGGGTCATGAACACCTAAAAGGGGCACCCTTCGTATATTGTACAAAGGGGTCGAAGCCGACGACTGGCCACTTTCAATTTAACACGGTCAAACAGGGGGAATATTAAAAACAAAACATAAACGCATGAGAGGAACTTAAGCCGTACTCATTAAAACAACTGATAATTTTTGTACATCACATGCACTTCGGCATTCCGAAGTGCTACCTAGAAATACAAGTTGTCCTTAGGACACATGGCCTCGGTAAGACGGGTGTCGATACCAAAACTGGCAGATCTCGGGTAGGGGGTCCTAACTGTGGATCTTAGAATCAATGAGTAACAGGGAACATAGAGACATCGATTTACCCAGGTTCGGGCCCTCTCGAGGAGGTAAAACCCTACGTCCTGCTAGATTGTATTGATGTGATTGTATGAAGGTTACAGAGTTGATCTACCTTGAGATCGGATGGGCTAAACCCTAGGTGGGTATGATGATGGTTCTCCCCCTCTATGGACTAAACCCTCTGGTTTATATAGACACCAGAGGGACCTAGGGTTACACATGGTCGGTTGCCATCAGGGGACAAACATGCCGGTTACGCTAAATATTTATTGGAGGAGATGCCAAGTCTTCGGAGGTTTCCTTCTGGTGCGCGGGGTCGCCCACTATCCGGCCTTCCTTTGATGAGTAAAGAGAGGCCCACTAGTCCGGCTTACGAGAGATAGGCCGGCAGCCCAAGTACCCCCCTAGTCCGGGACACCCTCAGTAGCCCCCGAACTAGCCTCCAATGCCGAGGTTGACAATCTTTGGCAGCTCCGCGCTCCAACGGTCTTCGGCTTGGGGGGCGAGTTCCTTCCATCACCTGTGTTCGGTTTGACAATAATTCGGCCGCTGAGGATCCTCTGATTGGCGAGGCTTTGCGGAGCCCGCCATACCGTTTTTCTTCACCCAGAATTAATGACGAGCCTCGATTTCTGCGTACCTGGGGAATGCGAGCGGCCCAGTAAGTTTTTACAAAAATGCCCCTCTTTGGGGGAAAGGATGCCCTTTTAATAGGTCAAGGACATGGAGGCTAACGCTCCACATCCCCTGCCATTCTTCCTCACATCCCCGAGAGGTCACAGCCAGCAATCAATGGCGAGTGTTCCAGGCTCCTCCTCACGCCCTCATGGCCCCCGTCAAGGCGACTGGGCGAGCTTCTCAGTATCCCGCATGCGATTGAGCAGCCTCGAGACGCAGGGGTATCTTCCCGCTTCAGATCTCGCGTACACCCACCCCGGATTGACTTCCGCGGACGGGGAGGCCCTCGCAGAGAACTTCCCTACCCCCCACGGGGAGGAAAGGGTATGCTTCGTGCCCTTCCTCTTGCGAGGCCTAGGTTTCCCCATTCATCCCTTCCTAAGGGGTCTACTAGAGTTTTATGGGATCCAACTCCACCACCTTACCCCGGGATCGATTCTACACATCTCGGGCTTTTTCGCCCTTTGCGAGATGTTTCTGGGCTGCGAGGCCCATTTCGAGTTGTGGAGGAAATACTTCTGCCTTGTCCCCCGCACCCGAGGACGGATAATTTATGAGGTCGGCGGGGCCGAGGTATGGCGTATCGCCGGAACGGGATATCCCATAGGGACTCCCAAGAAAGATGCTGAGGAGTGGACCTCGGAATGGTTTTATATTGAAGACGCCCCCTATTCGATCCAGCTCGGAGGGGGTTGTCCGAATTCTCCCTTGTTTCTCCGAAGAAACGGTTCAACTGGCGCCCGAAGAGTTCTTCCCAAGAGGAAAGCACCGAAGTAACATGGCTGGCCGCTCAAGTGAGGTGGCTAGCCCACAACGGGCTAACCGTGATCGACGTGATGGCAGCAGCCATTGCTCGGTGCGTTCAACCTCTTCAACAGAGAGTATACCCGCTATGGCGCTACAACGGGGAGAATGACTTGACCCGATACACACGGAAGGGACCTGCCGATCAGGCGGCGATGGCGGCCATACTAGCCAATCTTTTCAAGGGAGAAGTGCAAGAGTTTGCTCGGTTAAGGCCCAAAGAAGGCTTCTCGAGCTATAAACCCATCGAAACGGTGAGTCCAACCACGCTTCATAGCTCGGATGGCACGCCAATTTTTCTTAATCCGCTTTTTAACTTGTCCGAATAGAGCTGGAGGCGTTGGGTCGAGACAGTGAGCTGCCCTGCTCCTCAACCGGAGAGTCATTCTTGTGACGACGACCCTGGGTTTCATGACGATCCTGAAACATCGATCGATTTTGAGGAGGGGGGTCTTCTACCAGGAGAGCCTCGATGGCTCTAAGGTGGCGCTCTTGGCCGATCACCCCGGGGCGCTTCCCTCCTCCGCTGTAAGTGACCAACGGGCTCCTTCTCGAAAAAGACGCTCACCTACTGCGGCTCCAAATACACTGACTTCTACTCCCAAGGGCCGTCGTACGACGCGTCGGACATATGCAAGAGTGGCACCTGCGGCCCCAACGGCAAGTGGCCGTGGGGCATCTAAACGCGCGGCCCCGACGGGAGTTACATCATCCGCGCCCCGCCTGAAGAGGTAACACATCCGTCGCACCAACCCAGTCTTTACTTCTGACACTCGCCGAGAATGCCAACAATTTTCTCTGCAGTGTCCTGTAGGCGATATGTAGAACCACCTTCACCTGAGGATGTTGAAGAGGTGCCGGGGGGTGACCCAAAACTGAGGTCCCTAGTTGTAGCTAGCGTTACTCCAGAGGTCCCTGCCGAGGACCAACATCCTGAGGACTCGGGGGGCGTATCGGTCACCAACTCCGAGGTCGAAAGCGTGATGAATCACCGGAGGCGCAAGGCGTCGCTACGGCACTCTGAATTTTCCGGTCAGGAGTTTAATGCTCTGAGTTCGGTAGACGCGTACCTCGGAGCTGCCCGAACGGGACTCGAGGGGGTAGTTCAGCTCATGTCTACTAATCTGCAGGTATACCGTTGGTTTTGACAACCAGTTACCTAACCCAGTAGCCCCCGAGCCTTAATTTGGGCAAAACGGCCGAGTTAAGGGTCTGATGTTTATAATGCCGTGCTATTGTGCAGACTGTTCGGGAACAAAACAAAAAGCTATCCGAAGACCTCAGGCTGGTGCAAACACAGTTAAAATCTATGGAAGCCGAATTAGAGGAGGTCAAGAAATTTACCAGAGGGGCACATGGTAAGTGCCGAACTTAAATGTGTATAATTTTTTTGATGGAACACCTTTTCTAATGAAAGATGGATCCATAGCAGCTGAGTCTATAAATCAGCTGCAGAAGGATCTGGATGCTGCCAGAGAAGCTCAAAGGTATGCAGAGTCGCAGCAGGAGGCTGGCTACCGCGTTCTGACCCGAAGTCATGAGGAAAGGGATAAGCTCAAGGCAAAAGGTCAACAACAGGCCCAAGAAATCAAGAGCTTGAAAGCTCAACTGGCCCTATCCCAGGAGGAGAACCAGAGACTGAAAGCTGGCGTGTTCGGTGAGTGCAACCTAGTTTTTCAGTTCATAGACTGTATGTATTAGACAGCAATATGAACAGTTCCATGTCTCACTGTAGTTCTTCTGACCGGACGCCCCGAAGAGGAGGCCAGCTCTTTCGGACGGGACCTGCTGAAGGAGCTATCCACCGTACATGAGCGGGCCCGAAAAGCCATGAAGAGCATGTTCAAGGCACTGTGGCCTGGCGAGGTGGTCCCAGAAGGGATGGCCGAACTTGCGAATCGATTCAAAGGAGCTCGGCGCCACTTTGAGCTATGGAAGATGTCATCTTGTCGAGAGGGAGCACGGGAAGCCTAGGCGATGATCAAGACCCACTTCACCAAGCTGGAACCGGAGCATTTAGCTAGGGTTGGGCCGGTAGGGCCAGATGGGCAGGAAGTGCCCGTGCATCTGGTATATGACCAGGTTATGCCCGCAGCTCGGCTGTCCCAAGCAGATTGTGCTCCGGAGACCATAATAGATGGTCTTGATCAAAATTGACATTTTGATTCTATGTATCTATGTGCTTTACATCAAATAGTCTCCAAACCATGCTTGAAACGTTGTCTTAACCGGCCATCGGCTTCCGTCCCCTCAGCCAGGGGCCGAGGAGTGTTTCCTACTATGCGATCCGAAAACATCGAAAAAACACTTCGGAGAACCAGGAAATCTGGCCATTTGGTGCAAACAGACAAAAACGCGCTCAAGGAGTTATGTTATATTATTGTTTAACGTAAGAAACATCTTCCGATGAAAATAGTTGCTCTATGGGTTCCTTTCTTCGGGTTACCACGTTGATCATGGACGTATAACCGAATACCCGAAATAGACGGGGATGGTTACTTCGGGAAAATAAGCCCGGAATCTTGGCAATAGCTACCAATTATTTTCACTTCCCCCGTGGCCGACCAATTATGTTCTTAAGAACGCTAGCTTTTGGCTTCACCCGTCTGAGGTATGCACCCGGGTAATCCGGACATAACAATCGCAGAGGTGCTCCCTTTACTCCCTAGCTGAACAATCGGGAATGTAGGGAGTAAACATAGGAGCGAGGCAACCCAGCTTGGCCAAATCTTAAGTCAAATTGATGCATATGATGGCTTTAGAACGATACTGGAAGGTTGCAAACATGTAAAAACTGATGGTTGCACAAATAATATATGACCGGCTCCGGAAAAGAAGCCCCCAGGTAAAAGCGTGTGGTACATTCTAGGATGTTTGCCGAAGAAAAACTTAACGTAGTTCGGCTTAACCGAACACAACCCGGGAAAGACTAGTTATTCGAAAAAATATAAATCCGAGAAGGATAAACCGAAGAGGGTGATGACGCTGATTTAGCCGTAGAAGCGTCGAAGCCGAGCTGCGTTCCATGGGTTTGGTTCGAGGCGGTCGTCCTTTGGGTCACATAGACGATACACTCCACCCGCGAGTACCTGATCAATTATGAAGGGCCCCTCCCATTTGGGTGATAGCTTATGCTTCTGTTTCTCCGGGAGGCGCAGGACGAGGTCGCCCATGTTGTAGGCTTTTGCCCGTACTTCCCTGCTCTGATAGCGTCTGGCCTGTTGCTGATAGAAAGCGGAACGAGCCCGAGCTATGTCGCACTCGCCTTCCAGGGCGTCCAGGTCATCTTGCCGATCCAGCTCGGCCTCTCTTTCTTCATACATACGTACTCAAGGTGCGTCGTGAATAAGATCGCTGGGGAGGATGGCTTCTGCCCCATACACCATGAAGAACGGTGTGTAGCCCGTGGATCGATTGGGAGTGGTGCGTAGGCCCCACAATACGGAGTCGAGCTCCTCGACCCAGTGGCAGTCAGATTCTTTTAAAGATCAGACCAGATGGGGCTTAATGCCGCTCAAAATTAGGCCATTAGCTCGGTCGACCTGTCCATTGGACTATGGGTGATATACCGAGGCATAGTCGAGCTTAATGCCTAAATTAGCGCACCAGTCTTTGACTTCCTGGGCGGTAAAATTGGATCCATTGTCCATTATTATGCTATGGGGGACACCGTAACGGTGCACGACGCCGGATATAAAATCAATGACTGGCTTGGACTTGGCTGAGGTTACTGGTTTTGCCTCAATCCATTTAGTGAATTTGTCTACCATGACGAGTAGATATTTCTTTTTCTTGGTCCCCCCTTTAAGTGGTCCGACCATGTCCAGCCCCCAGACCGCGAAGGGCCAAGTAATCGGTATCGTCCGAAGAGCCGTGGGGGGCATATGACTTTGATTTGCAAAGAGCTGGTATCCAACGCAATGTTGGACCAATGTTTGGGCGTCTGCGCGAGCCGTGGGCCAGAAGAACCCTGCTCCGAAGGCCTTGCTGACCAGGGCCCGAGCTGCTGCGTGGTGACCGCCCATGCCGGCGTTGATTTCGGCCAAGAGCTGTCTCCCCTCCTCTTCGGATATACATCTCTGGAGGATGCCGGTAGTGCTTTTCTTGTATAGTTTGCCCTCGTGGACCTTGTAGGCTTTAGATCGCCGAATGATGCGCCTTGCCTCAGTCTGGTCATCGGGTAGCTCTTGGCGGAGAAGATAAGCGAGGAAGGGCTCGGTCCATGGTGCGATTATCGCCATGACTTCGTGGGCCGAAGACGTCTCTTTGACGGCCGAGCCCCGAACAATTCCTTCGTCTGGTTCGATAGTTGGAGGGTCGAGCTCTCCTGAGCCCTTGGTTTCAGAGTCCTAGCCATCCTCTTGCCACACCATGGACGGCTTGAAGAGTCGTTCCAAAAAGGTGTTCTCAGGAACACGATCGTGCTTGGCGCCCATTCGAGCAAGGACATCGGTAGCTTGATTGCTGTCTCTAGAAACATGGTGGAACCCCAGCCCTTCAAAACGGGCAGATATCTTTAGGACGGCGTTGCGATATGCTGTCATTTTTGGGTCTTTTGCGTCGAACTCGTCATTGACTTGAGAGATGGCGAGATTAGAGTCTCCCCGTACCTCGAGCCGCTGTACACCCATTGACACCGCCATCCGAAGTCCATGCAATAGAGCTTCGTATTCGGCCGCGTTGTTGGAGTCGGTGTACATGATCTGAAGTACATACCGGATATTGTCGCCAGTGGGAGATGTGAGAACCACTCCAGCCCCCAGCCCAGCGAGCATTTTGGAGCCGTCGAAGTACATCGTCCAATGCGAATATGTACTGTACTCTCTAGGGAGCTCGGCTTCCGTCCATTCCACTACGAAATCCGCCAACACCTGAGATTTGATAGCCCGGCGTGATCGATACATGATTTCGAAGGGGAGGAGCTCGATGGCCCATTTAGCTATACGGCCGGTGGCGTCTCGATTGTTGATTATGTCATTCAGGGGTACGTCGGATGCCACCGTGACCAAACACTCTTGAAAATAGTGGCGGAGCTTTCGGGATGCCATGAAAACTGCATAGGCTATCTTCTGATAATGTGGGTACCTCGTTTTACACGGGGTGAGCACTTCGGATACATAGTACACTGGCTTCTGCACCTGGAGCTTGTGACCCTCTGCCTCTCGTTCGACGACGAGAATCACGCTGACCACCTGATTCGTGGCCGAAATATATAGCAGCATTGGCTCGCCCAAGCTGGGTGCTGTCAAGATAGGGTTGCTAGCCAGTAGTTTTTAAATTTCCTCAAGTGCGGCCACTGCCTCGCTAGTCCACTCGAAGTTCTTGGTCCGTTTAAGCAGCTTGTAGAGTGGTAGGGCCTTCTCTCCAAGGCGTGAGATGAAGCGGCTCAAGGCTGCCATGCAGCCGGCCAGTTTCTGAACGTGCTTCAGCTCGGTAGGAACCGCTAGCTGGGACAATGCCCGTATTTTCGCTGGGTTAGCCTCTATTCCTCTATGGGAAACAATAAATCCAAGCAGCTTGCCGGACGGCACTCCGAAGACACACTTTTCCGGATTGAGCCGTATATCGAAAGTTCGTAGGTTGTCGAAGGTTTGCCGGAGATCGTCCACCAGCTGACTGACGTGTTTGGTTTTGACAACCACGTCATCCACATATGCCTCGACCGTTTTGCCGATCTGCTTTTCCAAACACGTTTGGATCATGCGCTAGTATGTAGCCCATGCGTTTTTTAATCCGAAGGGCATTGTGTTGAAACAGAATGGTCCATAGGGGGTGATGAATGTTGTGGCCGCTTGATCGGACTCCTTCATTTTAATTTGATGGTATCCGGAGTAAGCGTCGAGGAAACACAGCGAGTCATGCCCGGCAGTGGCGTCTATGATCTGGTCTATGCGGGGCAAGGGGAAAGGATCCTTGGGGCAAGCCTTGTTTAAGTCCTTGAAATCGACACACAACCGCCAGGATTTGTCTTTTTAGGTACCATAACCAGATTAGCCAACCACTCCGGATGTTTGATATCTCGGATGAATCCGGTTTCGAGTAACTTTGCCAATTCCTCGCCCATAGATTGACACATGGGTTCAGAAAATCGGCATAAAGCCTGTTTGACTGGCTTGAAACCTTTAATTATGTTCAAGCAGTGCTCGGCTAAACTACGTGGGATCCCTGCATGTCTGACGGGTGCCAGGCAAAGATATCCCAGTTTTCGTGCAAAAATTTGCGCAAGTCTTCATCGACCGCGGGGTCTAGCTGAGCTCCAATGGATGCCGTCTTGTTGGGATCTGTTGGATGCACTTGGAATTTGACGATTTCATCTGTTGGTATGAAGGACGTAGATTTGGGCCTTTTATCGAGGATTACATCGTCCTTGTCCACCGTTGAACGGAGCGCGGTTAGTTCTTCAGCTGCGAGGGCCTCGGACAACGCTACGAGGGCGAGCGATGCTGTTTTATTCTCGGCCCGAAGAGCTCTGTCCGGATCACTTGTGACTGTGATCATGCCGTTTGGCCCTGGCATCTTAAGTTTCATATACCCGTAATGTGGGATAGCATGGAATCGGGTGAATGCATCGCGCCCCAATAAGGCGTGGTAGCCACTGCGAAAGGGCACAATGTGGAAGAGCAATTCCTCAGATCGATAGTTCTCGGGGGTTCCGAAGACTACATCGAGAGTGACTCGACCACTGCAATGTGCCTCCTTTCCGGGGATGATCCCTCGAAAGGTGGTGTGACTTTGCTCGATGCGAGATCTGTCAAACTGCATTTTGTCTAGGGTGTCATCGTAAATGAGGTTTAGCCCACTGCCGCCATCCATTAATACCTTTTGGAGTCAAAATCCATCCACTATGGGGTCGAGGACGAGGGCGGCAGCAGTTCGGATAGGGCGAGATCTCAGCTGATCTTGTTCATTGAAACTAATAGGTATGTCTATCCATGAGTCCATTGCTGCCACATGGTGAATTTGACCGAGCTCTCGAAGGGCTCTCTTCCTCTGAATGTTTGAGGAATACATCTCATAGATTGTTAGGATCTCGGCGTCATCCTCAAGGGGCGCTGCTGGACATCTATTTGAATATGGGCCTCGGAGGATGGCTTCGCCGCTCTTGGCAACTTGCCTAACCACCCAGCAAGCTCGAAGGCTGTGGGTTGGCAGTGTGTTGAGCAGGACGGAGTGTATGGGGCACGGTTTGTCCAGTAGTTCATCAAGGACCATTCTGGATCCTGTCAGGAGTTTCTTCCTTTTCTCGGACGGCTCGTATTGAGGTGTCCGGCGAGGGTGTGCGCGTTTTGCCCGAGTTCGGCTTGATCCCTCGGCATGGATTGACTCCGCTTGCTCGAGCTGAGCCTGCCAAGCATCTTCCATGGCGCAGTATTTGGATACCAAGTCCGATAACTCAGAGAAGTTTTGGATGTGGCGGCGGGCGAGGGCATTTAAGATGCCTTCGTCTCGGCAGTTCTGTCGGAAACCCACCAGAATTTCCTTGCTGCAACAGTCCGTTATCTTGTTTTTCACGAGAAGGAATCTAGCCCAGAAGTGTTGAACTGTCTCTCCAGGCTGTTGCTTTACGTACATTAGGTCCCATATGTCGGGCCGTCCTGAGTTACTTGGACAGTACTCGATGTGGGGGGTGGGTGGGATAAAAAATTTGATCCCAGCATCGTGTGAGTCCGGGGTTTTGGCGGCTACATCCTGGATCGACATAGAATCCAACGTGCCGGGCTCTGGATCTGGATTTTTAGCCAGGCACGGTTGTGTAGACTCGAGGTCGTGCGCTGAATCAGACTTCGGCTTTGAATTCTCTCCGGAGCGGAGTTCGGCTGCCGAGCTGGAGGATGGAGCTTGATCATCGGAAACTCGCACCCCATGTGCTCTCGGCTCCGGGAGGAGGAGCGAGCCCTCGGTCGAGCCTTCGATAGTGGCGACCAAGTGGGCGGCCGAAGGGGTGTGAATTTCCCTGTCATCGGCTTTAAGCCCGATCTGGTCGTAGACCGAGGACAGGCCATATGTGATTCCCATGGCTTGGATCCGATCTAGTATCCCGTTTAGTAGCGAGAGATCCGTCAAACCCAAGTTCTGGCAGTTTTCAGGGTCAACCCGCAGTATGGCTGTGCCAGGAGCGTTCGACATCGCCCCGTAGTCATGCTCGGCTGAGGCCGGTCTTCGGCCGCCGAGCGCAGAGATTGGATCCGGGCTCAAGGCCGGATCCGGAGTAGCGGCCGTCTCGATAGTGGGGTGGGCCGTACCCGAAGTCAAAGCTTCAGGGTTTGCGGGCCCTCCAGGCGAGGCCGAGGGCCCTGTAAGAATAAGGTCTCCCCGGGAGTCGGCGACGAACTCTAAGTTCCCGAACTTGATCTCCTGATCGGGGATAAAGCTGTTGACCCGGCCGAGGCGATCGGCCGGATCGGCGCGTAGCATGACGCTGCCGAACGCAAAGAGCTGGCCAGGAACGAAGATGTCCCTGCAGCTAGCGCTGTTGCTGATGACTAAGCGAGCCATTGATCCTCGATGACCCTACAGCGGAGCCTCTCAATGAAATCACCAATGTCAGTACCAAAACCGGCAGATCTCGGGTAGGGGGTCCGAACTATGGATCTTAGAATCAATGAGTAACAGGGAACGTAGAGACAGCGATTTACCCAGGTTCGGGCCCTCTCGAGGAGGTAAAACCCTACGTCCTGCTAGATTGTATTGATGTGATTGTATGAAGGTTACAGAGTTGATCTACCTCGAGATCGGATGGGCTAAACCCTAGGTGGGTATGATGATGGTTCTCCCCCTCTACGGACTAAACCCTCTGGTTTATATAGACACCAGAGGGACCTAGGGTTACACATGGTCAGTTGCCATCAAGGGACAAACATGCCGGTTGTGCTAAATATTTCTTGGAGGAGACGCCAAGTCTTTGGAGGTTTCCTTCTGGTGTGCGGGGTCGCCCACTATCCGGCCTTCCTTTGATGAGTAAAGAGCGGCCCACTAGTCCGGCCTATGAGAGATAGGCCGGCAGCCCAAGTACCCCCTAGTCCGGGACACCCTCAACGGGCGCCCTCCTCCACTTCAGCAAAAAACTGCTCCGCGGTGCGTGCCTTCCCTTCCCTTCAGGGGGGCCCCGCAGCAACAACCTCCACCACCACCTTCCGGAAGTGCATTTTCACGCAGGCATACGCCTGCCGTGCTCCTTCCAGACACGCGGATCGCTTCCAGCGGTTGACTTGCGGGACAGCTTCTTGCAGTCGCACCAGGAGCACGAAGAAGCTGGCTGGCAACACCTCCGTGGGCCACAATTGACGCAGAGGTCTTGGAGCATCGGCCTTGCCATCCGAAGAAGTTCGGCCAGTTGCTTCATCCGATGATTGAGCAACTGTGGCTGCGACGACTCCTGGAACTGACTCCAGAAGGCCTTCTCCGCCTCATGGCTCTCTAGTTGGCCAAAATGAAGGCCGACGTCTGCCGTGCTCTTCGGGAGATCGGTGAAGACCTCTGCAGATCGCCATAGCTGGGTGAGCTTGACGAACCCTTTGCTGCCAAATACACATTGCAGTAAATATAGCTTACCCGCGGCTATCCGCTCCACTTGCTGGAACACATGGTGGTCAGCCTAGTTCCTGGTCTAGAGCTCGGCATGAGACAGACGTAGATTTCACAGCTGCTCGCCCGTCTCTTTCTCCTTCTTCTCAAGGGAATCGCGTTCGACATACATGCCCTTGAGAGTCTCCTCGACCTCCAGGACCCACGCCTGGTCTTTCTCCCTAGCCACCTTTTCGGTGGCTAGGTCTTTCTCTGCTTGGGCCGCGGCAGCTTTCTGCTACTCGACCTCTCGCCGAGCCGTCAAGAGCTCGGCCTTGAGCCACTCTAGCTCGGCCAAGACCGCTGTCATTAAACCAGTTTGCATCAGTTTTTCAAACAATAAGTTATCCTTGTTCAAAATTAACTTCAGGAAAAAAACACGATGCATTGGTCGCTTACCTTGAGACCGCTCGACCTGCTTGTTCATCAGGTCGAGGTCCTTTTCGGACCTCTCGAGCTTCCAGCTCATCTCCGCAATCTCCTCGGAGGCGGAGCCCGGAGCCGAGGTTGAAACCTGCATAAACAATTTCCAAATTAGCCCCATAATCAATTTAATGACATTTCGGACACACATCTTGTTTCATCAGTCCTGGGGGCTACTATTTCCTCTGAACCTCTATTTTGACCCCAACACCAGTTTTTCAAACTGGCCTTGGGCTCGGGGGCTACTCATTGGGCAGGCCGTCTAAACGATGGGTAACCTATGCCTTCGGATGGTTACAAAGCTTGATAAATCTAAGAAGAAGAGGCCCCTTTTTCTCAAAGACAGAGGATTAGCTCGAAGCTCATGATGAGGCCTTTGAAGACCTCATGCATTCCGGTCTCTGTGGACCGGAATCCTTCCAGCGCCGCGCCAATTAGCGCGCGGTGCTCTTCCTTCAGGGAGGAGCCCGTCAGGGCTGCCTCCATCTCTTCAGTCCATCCCGCGCTAACCCGCCCTGGAGCGGGAGGCGAGGGTGGAAGGACCTCGGGCCCGAACACCTGGGTGCTGGGCATGTGGGTCTCCGGCTGCGGCGGTGGAGCCGGAGCAGACTCCGGCTGGGCCACTGATTGGCCCAGCACTTCCTGGACGACCTCGGGGACCTCGTCCCCTTGGCCTTGAGGGACCGAGGTGTCAACCTCGGCCATAACGACCGCCTCTTCGACCCCCGCTAGGTCAACCTGAGGGCCCGGAGTCGACGTCACCTCGCCCTGCCCTTCTGGAGCCGGGGCAGCACAGTCCGGCGTCCCGCTAGTGGGCGGTAACCCGCTGGAGGAGTCACTGAGGCATGCCCTAGGCGGGCTGTGGAAAAATATTCACGTGGCATTAGTCCTACCGAAAAAACTTAATATAAAGATAAATACAAAGGACGGCGGCGAACCTTCGAGGTGCCGACTTCTTCCTCCCCAACGCGAGGGGGTCGTCTTCGGACTCGTCGGAGAGCACGTTCTTCTTTGATGGATGGGGCTTGTCGTCCACCCCGGCCGAGGTTTCTTTCAACCTCTTTTGGCCTGTAGGCCGGGCTCCGGCCTCGGCGTCCTCCGACGCCGCCCTCTTCCCCTTTGAGGGAAGGTTCTCCTCGTCCTCCCCCCATCGCTTTCGTCGGTGGAGGAGGCGTGGGTCTCCTCGGACCGGGTGAGCGAGGTCTCCCGCCTCTGAAGACCCGTCCTGCCTTTCTAGGGCTTCGACGCCCTAGGGATCACCACGTGCGGCTCCTCGGTGACGAGCGCAGTAAGCAGAGGGGACCTCTCCCCCTTCGGAAGTGGTGCCGGGCACAGCATCTGCTGCACCTTGTTCACCCAGTTCTGCAAACACGGAATGGGACGATTTATTAAGGCCTGTCCCACTTAGCAGGGAAGGAATATGAATGTGTATATTGAACACTTACCGCTGTGGCGGTGTAGCCGACCTCGAAGCCGAGGTCCCTCCCCTCCTCAGGGATCTTGTCCTTGTTCAGCTTGAAGAGCCGCGTCCACATCCCGGCCAGGGAGGAGCGGAAGAAGTTGAGGATGGGTCCCGCATCTCCGGATTTGTGCTCTCACATCGGGGTGGCCCGGAGTTGGAGCGGGAGGATGCGGCGATGGAGCATGACGTTGACCACGTCAGGCAGTTGGAGTTTCTTCTTGAGGGACCACCACTGGATCTTCTTGATCAGTGTCTCCACCTCCTCTGGGTTTCCCTAGAGAACGCCCTTCTCCTTCCAGGACTTGAGCTTCCTTGGAGGCCCAGCTGAAAAGGCTGGGATCTCGGTCTGGCAAGCGGCGAGCGGCTCAGTGTAGTAGAACCACTCCTGCTGCCACTCCTTGACCGTCTCGATGAAGGTGCCTTCGAACCAGGCGGCCCCCTGGTTCTTGCTAACCATGGCGCCTCCACACTCCACCAGATCGGAGCCACTGGACTTTGGCTTAACACCGAAGGTCTTCAGCCATAGGCCGAAGTGCGGCTCGATGCGGAGGAAAGCCTCGCACACTGTGATAAAAGAGGCGAGGTGGAGAATGGAGTTCGGGGCCATGTGGTGGAAGTCGAGCCCATAGTAGAACATCACCCTGCGCATGAATGGGTGCAGCGGGAACCCTAAGCCTCTGATGAGGTGAGGGATGAAGACTACCCGTTCCCCTGGGTTGGGAGCGGGCACCTGCTGGTCGGCGTCGGGAGCACGTGCGACGACGTTGGCGGGGATATACCCCGCACTCCGCAGCTCTTGGAGCATGCCCTCCGTCACGATGGAGCCCCCCAGTGCCCTTTGAGGGTGTCGGCCATGGCTTGGTGGGAAAGCTCGGATGTGCAAAGGTGGGAAGAGGCGAGATTGGATCTGGGCGCTAGAGCTCGAGAATGCAGAAGGAAGGGGAAATGGGAGCGTAACTACTGGCTCTGTTAGCTTTTTACTCTTATAGGCCGCTGAGAGGCCAAGAGTCCACCTTGCCGCGCCGATAAAAATGCCACTCTCCCCCTCCGAAGATATCGTTATACGCATGGGGGGAAACAAAATCTTGATGATATCCCTGAAAATACGGGCACGATCCCCACCTCAACGGGACGTGCCAGTAAAAAGGCAGCCTCGAACCGCGATTTGAGATAGGCAGTAACTGCCTGACCCATCGTGGGTAGCGCCCCTTCGATAAAGTTGTCAGGCTATGGGGTACTGTTCACACCTAGGTGGCTAGCCTTCAAGGCTAAGTAAACTCACGACCCTGGATGGGGAGAGAACTCGGCTGAACCTCGTTTACAAACACCATTCCTTGGGAGGGCGGCTAAGAGATCCGGAATTTCGAAGGGGAACTCATCTGTCAAGCCAAGGACTTCGGATCCGAAGTTACCATCGTTGAAAAGATCATCCTCGGCGTAGAAGACCAGTTTGGGGGCTACTGACGGTATCCTGGACTAGGGGGTACCAACCTAGTCGGCCCATATTCCTCTGGCTGGGCTAGTGGGCCCTCATTCTTAACAAGATGGACTCCGGAGGACGCATGCGAGAAGAAAGAACAAGATTACATCTGCCGAAGACTTGACGTATACTCCAAGACTTCCCCTGCTGCCTCCTCGCCTGGATACCGACCTTGTAACCCTAGATACCCTATCCGGCGTGTATATAAGCCGAAGGGTTTAGCCCTTAGAGGGGATATCAACACAATCTCATTCACCTAGCCTTAGGACTAGATCATACGATCTCGAGGTAGATCAACTCCGTACTTGATACTTCCCCACCAATATAAACAAGAGCAGGACGTAGGGTTTTACCTCCATCAAGAGGGCCCGGACCTGGGTAAACATTGTCTCCCTGTTCCTGCTACCATCTGTCCGAGATCCACAGCTCGGGACCCCCTACCCCGAGGTCTGCCGGTTTTCACACCGACACTCATGTTGCGGGAGTCTGGAGTCATACTCCGCATCTGGCGCTTGATCGCTTTCCTGGGTGGGGGGAGCGGGGGTCATTCAGGACGGATTGAGCAGGGAGCTACTTTAATTTGGACATGCTAAAAAAGATCGGGATTGATTGGAACCTGACAAGATGATTCAGATCTGTAGTACACCGGCCTTCTGATGACCTTAGGCAAGCGCTCGGCGGTGACCGCCGTCGTGGCGGAGCCGCCCATCGCGCTGCCGAGAGCGATGATACGAGCCGGAGCAGCCGCACCGAAACCATCAGCACCACTCATCCGCATTCCCCCAATGTCAGTGCCACGCGAGGGAATTTGGGGGCTATCTAGGGATTTGGGGGAAATGGGGAAACTGTGGGGATCTGATAAAGGTCGGGAACTACTTATCGCACTCTGTTGTATACGGCACACGGTTTGTACATATCGTTTGTGTTTGATATTACAACTTCACACACGATTTCCACACCAAACCGTGTGAGAAGACAACAACGTGCATGAGACACGGTTCCCGTGACATAGCCGTATGTGATGTACTACCCGGTACATATGGGGATGCAATAATGGAGTTAATACTGTAAACAGCCGCTCTGTGGATACCCGTCAAAAAATAAAAACAACCGCTCTGCAGATAGAGATGGGGGCGGCGGTCGAGGCAGCGGCTACCGGATAGGAGGTCAATCCTCAGTCGGTCGGTGGTGGCGGCGTGATAGGAGGTCAATCCTCGGTCGGCCGCGGGAGATAGGAGGAGCTCAATCCTCGAGGTCGGCGGCGGCGTGATTGGAGCACATCCTTCGCGGTCGAAGGCGGGATAGTGGAGCTCGAACTTCAGGCGGATGCCCCACTAAGCTTTGCTCCTCGACCCTGCTGTCTCGGTGTGCTGCAGCATCGCGCTTCTCTGTCTGCTAGGTGGAGGTCGTCGTGCGGCTAATTAATTAAGTTATTCTTTTCGTTGAGTGGCTTAATTAAGGTATTCAGTTCATTAGGATAGTATACTGTACTCTGTGTGTAAATTGACTGGTCATTAATTTGTGTCATCGCACGGCTGGATAACAATATGGAGCGCCCTCCGTAAATTATGAAAATAAAATCTTGTGATTTATGCACGCATCTTTGGACATCAATTAATCCATTTATTAATGCTTTTTTGAATTACCCCTCGTGTGGTGCAGATGGAACGATCTGAATGGATGAAGGATCGGAGAAGCTCACAGTTTGCGAGTGGTGTGACGGAGTTCATCACTTTGGCTGAAAGGACAAAGAAGAGAGTTCATAACGACTATTACATCCTGTGTCCATGCAAGGATTGTACCAATACAGAGTCACATAAAGTTACAGACGTCGAGTACCACTTAGTCAAGCGGGGATTCATGGATGGATATACACGTTGGACTAGACACGGTGAAGAGCAGGTCATGGATGAAGGTAACCAGGGCGGCAAGATGCCAAACCCCGATCAGAGTCACATGGATGTTGAATCTAACCTCGGGGCTCAGACGTCAAGATACCAATGGAACAGAGACAAGCAAAAAAACCCACTGGAAAACCAAGACGGCGATGAAGACAACGACCTTGATGGTATACCAGATTTTGCTGCTATGATTGCAGATTTCCAGGGCCCAAATAAAGATATGGTTGGGTACAAGGATCTGCCAACCATTGATGCGGACTCCAAGAAAGATTTGTATCCAGGTTGCAAAAAGAAACATTCCAAGTTGAGTGCCACACTGGCGCTTCTCAGATTTAAAGCAGAAAACGGTGTATCAAACAAGGGCTTCACAGAGTTATTAGGTCTTGAAATCACATTTGCTCCCTTGGTGGTTTTGGTAATTTATGCCAACATACATGTTGTTGGACTAATGTTTCTATCTAGTACATTTCAGACAAGTTCAACAATGGCATGGCATGGACAAGAGGATGTGGAATCCTTCAAAATGCTAAAGACATGGATTGGCAAAAGCTCAAGACTCTACATTTTTGGTTTAGTGATCCAAGATCACATTGAGTCCATAGGAAAGCCAATACAATTAAAAGGGGATGAGGTGTTGCTTAATGATCCTTTTGCTCAAGTGCTTAGTGACAGTATTCCTAAACCCTCAACCACTTTATCCATCCAAATATGTCCAAAACCTACATTCCAACTCGGCCCCACCAAAACTTTCTATCCAGAGCCACCGAGTTCATCTGGACTTAGCCACTGCCAAAACCCTAACAAATCAGATCCACCGATATGGATCTCGGTCTCACCGAGATGGCCTTGCCAACTCTCTGTAATCGTTTGCACTTACTTCGGTCCCACCGAGTTTTGCAAATCGGTCTCACCGAGATGGCTTGCCAACACTCTGTTGCCTTATTGCTTCACTTCGGTCCTACCGAGTTGATGCAATCGGTGCCACCGAGATGAGGTTTGCCCTAACCATTGCACATCGGTCCATCCGAGTTGTTCCAGTCGGTCCCACCGAGATTCTTAACGTTCATATCTTTTACACAGTTCGGTGCCACCGAGATTTCTGATCGGTGCCACCGAGTTGGGTCAAAAGTGTGTAACGGTTGGATTTTGTGTGGAGGCTATATATACCCCTCCACCACTTCTTACTCGGTAAGGAGAGCCATCAAAATCTGCCTACACTTCCACCATACATTTTCTGAGAGAGAACCACCTACTCATGTGTTGAGATCAAGAGATTCCATTCCAACCATTTGAACCTTGATTTCTAGCCTTTCCCAAGTTGCTTTCCACTCAAATCCTTCTTCCACCATAGCCAAATCTGTGAGGAGTTGTTTGAGTGTTGGGGAGACTATCATTTGAAGCACAAGAGCAAGGAGTTCATCAACAACACACCATCTATTACCTTTTGGAGAGTGGTGTCTCCTAGATTGGTTAGGTGTCACTTGGGAGCCTCCGACATGATGTGGAGTTGAACCAAGGAGTTTGTAAGGGCAAGGAGATCGCCTACTTCATGAAGATCTACCCGGGTGAGGCTAGTCCTTCGTGGATGTAAGCCATGGTGGGACAGACAAGGTTGCTTCTTCGTGGACCCTTCGTGGGTGGAGCCCTCCGTGGACTCGCGCAGCCGTTACCCTTTGTGGGTGGAGCCCTCCGTGGACTCGCGCAGCCGTTACCCTTCGTGGGTTGAAGTCTCCATCAACGTGGACGTACGATAGCACCACCTATCAGAACCTCGCCAAAAACCACTATGTCTTCATTGCGTTTGATCTTCCATACTCTACCCCTTTACTTTCTGTACACTTGCATGCTTTACTATTTCCGCTGCTCAATCTCTAGATATGCATGTGTAGAAACTATTGGAGTTGCCTTAACTTGTGCCAAAACCTGCCTAAGTTCCAAGACAAATTAAATACTGCAACTTTGGTTGGTTAAGTGTCTATTCACCCCCCTCTAGACCCATCTCCTCGATCCCACAATTGGTATCAGATCTTTGGTCTCCATTTCTTTGGTTTAATCACCATTGGAGGGAGATGGATGTGTCTACTTTGGGGAGTCTTAGATGTAGAGTGCCTATTCTCAATGGGGAGTATTACAACTTTTGGAAGGATGAAATGCTTGATATCTTTGATGAATTTAACTTGATCAAGTATATCCATAATCCTTATGTGCCTCCCATTGACCCCTTGCATCCTACTCATGAAGAGGAAATTGACATGCTTCGTAATCTTAGAACCATCAATCTTATCATTAGAGGATTACCCAAAATTGTGCTTGGTTGTATGAGAAACTTTGAGTGTGCTTATACTCTATGGCATGACTTGGAAAAGCGATATCCCGATTACTCTTTAAAGAGTCTTGATAAGATTCTTCATAAGACTATTACTTTTCACAAGATGAGTCCTAACGATCCTAAGTTTGATGATTGCTTGTTTGAGCTTCGTGATCTTATGCGTGCTAAAGGAGATGTTAGAACTGTTAGTAACATTATCATGGAAGCCATTAGAATTCATAAACTTGAACATTGTCATGATCATGAAACTAATGAATCTATTGCCCTAGGTGATGATCACATGCATGATGATGATGATGTTGAGCATGGCTATTATGATGAGGACGAAGAATTTGACATTGAATTTGAGAAGACCATGAGGAATCTTAGTCTTATGGCAAATCTTCGAGATTACATGGCCGGAGGAAAAGAGTGGATTCTTGATAGTGGATGCACCGATCACATGACCGGAGATAGAGACATGTTTCGTGAGCTTGCTAAAAATGATGGTCCACGCAAGTATGTGACTTTTGGAGAAAACTCCAAGGGTAAGGTACTTGGCCTTGGTAAGGTGACCATATCCAATGATAGCTCCATACAAAATGTTATGCTTGTTGAATCTCTTGGTTACAATCTTCTTTCCGTATCTAGACTAGCCGATTTTGGTTTGAATGTTCTATTTACCAAAGATATACATTGTTGATTTCACTAAGAGAGCCCAACCTCGAACATATTTAATTGCCAAATCTTCTAAAGGTTGGTTATGGCATAGGAGACTTGGACATGTTGGCATGCGTAACCTTGATAAACTTGTTAAAGGAGATCACATTCTTGGAGTGAAAGATGTTATATTTGACAAAGATCGACTTTGTAGTGCTTGCCAAGCAGGAAAACAAGTTGGAGGAAGCCATCCCGTGAAGAATATTATGACCACGAGGAGACCACTCGAGCTACTTCATATGGATCTTTTTGGTCCCAACTCCTATAAGAGTCTTGGTGGTAACTCTTTCGGTTTGGTCATTGTTGATGATTTTTCTAGATTTACGTGGGTGTTCTTTCTCGATGACAAATTGCAGGTACAAAAGATCTTCAAGAACTTCGCAAGAAAGGCCCAAAATCAATTTGAAGTGAAGATCAAGAAGGTTCGGAGTGACAACGGAATGGAGTTCAAGAACACAAATGTGGACACCTTTCTTGATGAGGAGGGTATTACACACGAGTTCTCGGCTATGTACACACCTCAACAAAATGGAGTTGTTGAGAGGAAGAACCATACACTTATTGAGATGGCAAGAACAATGCTTGATGAATACAAGATGCCAAAACACTTTTGGGCGGAAGCGGTTGAAATAGCTTGTCGTGCAACAAACCGACTCTACCTTCACAAGCTTCTTGGTAAAACGGCGTATGAACTGCTCACCGGTAACAAACCACAAGTTGGAAACTTTCGAGTATTTGGCTCAAAATGTTACATTCTTGATAAGCATCGTCGTTCAAAATTTGCTCCTAAATCGCACGGAGGTTTCCTACTTGGTTATGGATCGAACTCCCACACTTACGGTGTCTACAACAACTTCACTCGAAAGGTTGAAGAGACGTAGATGTGAAGTTTGATGAGACTAACGGCTCGCAAGTCGAGCAATTGCCAATTGATGTAGGAGATCAAGAACCATCGGAAGCAATCCAAGACTTGTCCATTGGCAAGATTCGCCCCGTGGAAGTAAAGGAGAGTACCTCGTCTATTCAAGTGGAAGCCCCAACTTCACATCAAGGTGAACAACAAGTTGATATGGAGGCATCCACAAGTGGAACACGTCAAGACGATGGGAATGAGGAAGTGCAACAAGATGATCCACCTCAACCTCCTTCTCCACCCCCACAAGCGAACAACGACAACGTCAATGAAGAAGAAGAAGATGATGATGAGGAAGCCTCACCACAACCCAAGAAAAAGCTACCTCGAGTTAGAGCAAGAATCGACAAGGATCATCCCGTCAAACAAATACTTGGAGATATCCAATCCGAGAGAATCACTCGCTCTAAATCTCTCTTAGCTAACTTTTGTGAGCATTACTCATTCATCTCTAGTGTTGAACCTATGAAGGTGGAAGATGCTCTCAAGGACCCCGATTGGGTGAATGCAATGCACGAGGAGCTACACAACTTTGAGAGGAACCAAGTTTGGACGTTGGTTGAGAAGCCTAAAGATGAGCAAAACATTATTGGAACCAAATGGGTGTTGGAAATATGCCCTAGAGGCAATAATAAATTAGTTATTATTATATTTCCTTGTTCATGATAATCGTTTATTATCCATGCTATAATTGTATTGATTGGAAACTCAAATACATGTGTGGGTACATAGACAACACTGTGTCCCTAGTAAGCCTCTAGTTGACTAGCTCGTTGATCAAAGATGGTTAAGGTTTCCTAGCCATTGACATGAGATGTCATTTGATAATGGGATCACATCATTAGGAGAATGATGTGATGGACAAGACCCAAACTGTGAACGTAGCATTTGATCGTGTCAGTTTATTGCTATTGTTTTCTGCATGTCAAGTATCTGTTCCTTTGACCATGAGATCATGCAACTCACTGACACCGGAGGAATACCTTGTGTGTATCAAACGTCGCAACGTAACTGGGTGACTATAAAGGTGCTCTACAGGTATCTCCGAGGGTGTCTGTTGGGTTGGCATGGATCAAGACTGGGATTTGTTACTCCGTGTGACGGAGAGGTATCTCAGGGCCCACTCGGTAATACAACATCACATTGAGCCTTGCAAGCAAAGTGACTAAAGAGTTAGCCACAGGATCTTGTATTACGGAACGAGTAAAGAGACTTGCCGGTAACGAGATTGAACTAGGTATAGAGATACCGACGATCGAATCTCGGGCATGTAACATACCGAAGAACAAAGGGAATAGCATACGGGATTAACTGAATCCTTGACATAGAGGTTCGACCGATAAAAGATCTTCGTAGAATATGTAGGAGCCAATATGGGCATCCAGGTCCCGCTATTGGTTATTGGCCGTAGAGGTGTCTCGGTCATGTCTACATAGTTCTCGAACCCGCAGGGTCTACACACTTAACGTTTGGTGACGATTAGTATAATTGAGTTATTATGTTGGTGACCGAAAGTTGTTCGGAGTCCCGGATAAGATCCCGGACATGACGAGGATCTCCGGAATAGTCCGGAGGTAAAGATTGATATATGTGATAATAGTGTTTTGATCTCCGGAAGGGTTCCGGAGTTCACCGGAAGGGGTTCCGGATGTTTACCGAAGTGTTCGGGTGCAGCAACACTTTATATGAGCCAAAGGGATAAAGCCCACAAGGTATTGGAAAGTGCAAAAGTAGTTTTGCTGCCGCGTAAGCGGTACTACCGCTTGGTGAAGCGGTACTACCGCCGGAGCGGTACTACCGCTTGTGTGAAGCGGTACTACCGCCCGAGCGGTACTACCGCTTGTGTGAAGCGGTACTACCGCCCAAGCGGTACTACCGCTTGTGTGAAGCGGTACTACCGCTTGTGCGCGGCTGTGCACGGTTCGGCAGGGATCCGAGTTGGACTCTTTCCCTGCGGGCCAAACCGACCTTGTGCGGGCAAAACCGACCCGGAGGAGGCTTTTACTCCAAGTTTAGACCCCAAGGCTCAACATATAAATAGAGGGGCAGGGCTAGCACACGGGACACATTAAGATTTCCCCAAGCCGTGTGCGGCAACCCTAGCCCTCTAGTTCCTCCGTCATAATCTCCGTAGTGCTTGGCGAAGCCCTGCAGAGATTGTTCCTCACCACCATCACCACGCCGTCGTGCTGCTGGAACTCAACCACTACTTCACCATCGCTCGCTGGATCGAGGAGGTGAAGGCGTCATCAAGCCGTACGTGTGTTGAACGCGGAGGTGCCGTCCGTTCGGCACTAGATCGGAAGGATCGTGATTGGATCGCGGGACGCTCGGCGATTTGGATCGCGAAGACGTTCGACTACATCAACCGCGTTTATTAACGCTTCCGCTTAGCGATCTACAAGGGTATGTAGATTCACTCTCCCTCTCGTAGATGCTCATCACCATGGATAGATCTTATGTGTGCGTAGGAAAATTTTTGTTTCCCATGCAACGTTCCCCAACAGTGGCATCTGAGCTAGGTCTATGCGTAGATGAGATCTCGAGTAGAACACAAACGAGTTGTGGGCGTGGGTGTATACATATTGCTTGCCGTTACTAGTTGATACTTGATTCCGCGGTATTGTGAGATGAAGCGGCCCGGACCGACATTACGCGTACGCTTACGCGAGACTGGTTTCACCGCTGCGTGCACTTGTTGCATAAAGGTGACTGGCGGGTGTCTGTCTCTCTCACTTTAGTTGAATCGGTTCAATGAAGAGGGTTCTTTTAGAAGATCAAAAAGCAATCACTACACCACGTTGTGGTTTTGCGTAGGTAAGAATCGTTCTTGCTAGATACCCGTAGCAGCCACGTAAAATTTGCAACAACAATTAGAGGACGTCTAACTTGTTTTTGCAGGGTATGTTGTGATGTGATATGGCCAATTACATGATGAGATATATGTGATGTATGAGATGATCATGTTTTGTATAGAATATCACGACTTGCATGTCGATGAGTACGGCAACTGGCAGGAGCCATAGAGTTGTCTTTAATTATTGTATGACCTGCGTGTCAATCATTAAGCGCTATGTAATGCTTTACTTTATCGCTAAACGTTAGCAATAGTCGTGGAAGCAACAGTCGGCGCGACAACCTTATGGCGACACGTTGATGGAGATCAAGATGATGGAGATCATGGTGTCATGCCGGTGACGATGGAGATCATGCCGGTGCTTTGGAGATGGAGATCAAAAGCACAAGTTCATGGCCATATCATGTCACTTATGATTTGCATGTGATGTTAATCCTTTTATGCATCTTATTTTGCTTAGGACGACGGTAGCATTATAAGGTGATCCCTCACTTAAATTTCAAGATAAATTGTGTTCTCCCCAAGTGTGCACCGTTGCGAAAGTTCGTCGTTTCGAGACACGCCGTGATGATCGGGTGTGATAGACTCTACGTTCGCATACAACGGGTGTAAGCCATGTTACACGTGCGGAACACTCGGGTTAAACTTGACGAGCCTAGCATGTACAGACATGGCCTCGGAACACAAGAGACCGAAAGGTCGAACATGAGTCATATAGTAGATATGATCAACATGAAGATGTTCACCATTGAAACCACCTCAACTCACGTGATGATCGGACTTGAGTTGGTGGATTTGGATCATGTTACACTCGAATGATCGGAGGGATGTCAATTTGAGTGGGAGTTTTTAAGTAATATGATTAACTAAACTCATTATCTAAGAACAATAGTCTAAGTTGTCTTTGCTATATTTATGTTGTAGATCATGGCTCGCGCAGTAGCACCCCTGAATTTTAATGCGTTCCTAGAGAAAGCTAAGTTGAAAGATGATGGAAGTAACTTTGTGGACTGGGCCCGTAATCTAAGGATTATCCTTACGGCTTCCCAGAAGGCTTATGTCCTTGATGCACCGCTTGGTGATCCACCCGCTCCAGTTGAGTCTCTAGACGTTGTGAACGCCTGGCAGGCTCGTTCTGATGATTACTCAATAGTTCAATGTGCAATGTTGTATGGCTTAGAACCGGGACTTCAAAGACGTTTTGAACGTCATGGAGCATATGAGATGATTCCAGGAGTTGAAGTTTATCTTTCAGAAGAATCCCCGGATCGAGAGATATGAGATCTCCGATAAGTTCTATGCTTGCAAGATGGAGGAGAACGGGTCTATCAGTGATCACGTGCTCAGAATGTCTGGGTACTCCACCCGTCTGGCTGAGTTAGGGATGCCCCTTCCGCCAGAGGCTATCACTGACAGAGTTCTTCAATCATTGCCACCTAGCTACAAGAGCTTCGTGTTGAACTATAACATGCACGGGATGAACAAGTCAGTCGCCGAGCTGTTTGCGATGCTGAAAGCCGCTGAGTCTGAAATTCAGAAGGAGCATCAAGTGTTGATGGTCAATAAAACCACTAGTTTCAAGAAAAATGGCAAGGGTAAGAAGGGTAACTCCAAGCAGAGTGGCAAAGCAGTTGCTCCTCTCGTGAAGAAACCCAAGGCTGGACCCAAACCAGAAACTGTGTGTTTTCATTGCAAGGGAACTGGACACTGGAAGCGGAATTGCCCCAAGTATTTGGCTGACAAGAAGGCGGCCAACAACAAACAAGGTAGATATGATATACATGTTATTGATGTGTACCTTACCAACTCTCGTTGTAGTGCCTGGGTATTTGATACCGGTGCGGTTGCTCATATTTGCAACTCAAAACAGGAACTGCGGAATAGACGGAGGCTGGCAAAGGACGAAGTGACGATGCGCGTGGGAAATGGTTCCAAGGTTGATGTGATCGCCGTCGGCACGCTCGCTCTTCGATTACCGTCGGGATTAGTGATGAACCTAAATAAGTGTTATTTGGTGCCTGCGTTAAGCATGAACATTATATCTGGATCTTGTTTATTGCGAGACGGTTACTCATTTAAATCAGAGAATAATGGTTGTTCTATTTATATGAGTAATATCTTTTATGGTCATGCACCCGATGTGAGGGGTTTATTCTTATTGAATCTCGATAGTAATGATACACATGTTCATAACATTGATGCCAAAAGATGTAGAATTGATAATGATAATACCACTTTCTTGTGGCACTGCCGTTTAGGTCATATTGGCGTAAAACGCATGAAGAAGCTCCATGCTGATGGACTTTTGGAGTCACTTGATTTTGAATCACTTGACACATGTGAGCCATGCCTCATGGGCAAGATGACTAAAACGCCGTTCTCTGGAACAATGGAACGGGCAAGTGACTTATTGGAAATCATACATACTGATGTGTGCGGTCCGATGAGCATTGAGGCGCGCGGTGGTTATCGTTACTTTCTCACCTTCACTGATGACTTAAGTAGATATGGGTATATTTACTTAATGAAACACAAGTCTGAAACATTTGAAAAGTTCAAACAATTTCAGAGTGAAGTTGAGAATCATCGTAACAAGAAGATTAAATTCCTACGATCTGATCGAGGAGGAGAATATCTGAGTTATGAGTTTGGCAGTCACTTAAGACAGTGTGGAATTGTTTCACAATTGACACCGCCTGGAACACCACAGCGTAATGGTGTGTCCGAACGTCGTAATCGAACCTTATTGGATATGGTGCGATCTATGATGTCTCTTGCCGATTTGCCACTATCGTTTTGGGGTTATGCATTAGAGACAGCAGCATTCACTTTAAATAGGGCACCATCGAAATCCGTTGAGACGACGCCATATGAACTTTGGTTTGACAAGAAGCCAAAGCTGTCGTTTCTTAAAGTTTGGGGATGTGATGCTTATGTCAAAAAGCTTCAGCCTGAAAAGCTGGAACCCAAAGCGGAGAAATGCGTCTTCATAGGATACCCAAAAGAGACAGTTGGGTATACCTTCTACCTCAGATCCGAAGGCAAAGTGTTTGTCGCTAAAAACGGAACATTTCTTGAGAAAGAGTTTCTCTCGAAAGAATTGAGTGGGAGGAAGATAGAACTTGATGAGGTTGTTGAACCTTTACTTCAACCTGAGAGTAGCGCAGCGCAGAAAATTGTTTCTGTGGAGCCTACATTAGCTGAAGAGGAAGTTAATGATGATGATCATGAAGCTTTGGATCAAGTTGCTATCGAACCTCGTAGGTCGACAAGGACGCGTACTGCTCCTGAGTGGTACGGCAACCCTGTCTTAGAGGTCATGTTGTTAAACAACGATGAACCTACGAGCTATGGAGAAGCGATGATGAGCCCGGATTCCGAGAAGTGGTTAGAGGCCATGAAATCCGAGATGGGATCCATGTATGAAAACAAAGTATGGACTTTGGAAGTATTACCTGAAGGGCGTAAGGCCATTCAGAACAAATGGATCTTTAAGAGGAAGACGGACGCGGACGGTAATGTCACCGTCTATAAAGCTCGACTTGTGGCAAAGGGTTTTTCACAAGTTCAAGGAGTTGACTACGATGAGACCTTCTCACCCGTAGCGATGCTTAAGTCCGTCAGAATCATGTTAGCAATAGCTGCCTTTTTCGATTATGAAATTTGGCAGATGGATGTCAAAACAGCGTTCCTTAACGGTTTCCTTAAGGAAGAGTTGTATATGATGCAACCAGAAGGTTTTGTCGATCCAGAGAATGCTGACAAAGTTTGCAAACTCCGGCGATCCATTTATGGACTGGTGCAAGCATCTCGGAGTTGGAATCTTCGTTTTGATGAGGTGATCAAAGCGTTCGAGTTTATACAAGTTTACGGAGAAGCTTGTATTTACAAGAAAGTGAGTGGGAGCTCTATAGCGTTTCTAATATTATATGTGGATGACATATTGCTGATTGGAAACAATATAGAAATGCTGGAAAGCGTAAAGGAATATTTGAACAAGAGTTTTTCAATGAAGGACCTAGGAGAAGCTGCTTTCATATTAGGCATCAAGATCTATAGAGATAGATCGAGACGCTTAATAGGACTTTCACAAAGCACATACCTTGATAAGATTTTGAAGAAGTTCAAAATGGATCAGTCCAAGAAGGGGTTCTTGCCTGTTTTGCAAGGTGTGAAGTTGAGTAAGACTCAATGCCCAGTGACTGCAGAAGATAGAGAAAAGATGAGTGTCATCCCCTATGCTTCAGCCATAGGCTCTATCATGTATGCAATGCTGTGCACAAGACCCGATGTCAGCCTTGCCATAAGTATGGTCGGAAGGTTTCAAGGTGATCCAGGAATGGAACACTGGACGGCGGTCAAGAATATCCTGAAGTACCTGAAAAGGACTAAGGACATGTTTCTCGTTTATGGAGGTGATCAAGAGCTCGTCGTAAAGGGTTACGTCGATGCAAGCTTTGACACTGATCCGGATGACTCTAAGTCGCAAACCGGATACGTATTTATTCTTAATGGGGGTGCGGTTAGCTGGTGCAGTTCCAAGCAAAGCGTGGTAGCAGATTCTACATGTGAAGCGGAGTACATCGCTGCCTCGGAGGCGGCGAAGGAAGGTGTCTGGATGAAGGAGTTCATGACAGATCTTGGAGTAGTGCCTAGTGCGCTTAACCCAATGACTCTGTTTTGTGATAATACTGGTGCCATTGCTCTAGCCAAGGAACCAAGATTTCACAAGAGGACCAGACACATAAAGCGACGTTTCAATTCCATCCGCGATTACATCAAAGAGGACGACATAAATATTTGCAAAGTACACACGGATCTGAATGTTGCAGATCCGATGACTAAACCTCTTCCAAGGGCTAAACATGAACAACACCAGAACTGCATGGGTGTTCGATTCATTACAATGTAAATCACATAGTGATGTGAACTAGATTATTGACTCTAGTGCAAGTGGGAGACTGTTGGAAATATGCCCTAGAGGCAATAATAAATTAGTTATTATTATATTTACTTGTTCATGATAATCGTTTATTATCCATGCTATAATTGTATTGATTGGAAACTCAAATACATGTGTGGGTACATAGACAACACTGTGTCCCTAGTAAGCCTCTAGTTGACTAGCTCGTTGATCAAAGATGGTTAAGGTTTCCTAGCCATTGACATGAGATGTCATTTGATAATGGGATCACATCATTAGGAGAATGATGTGATGGACAAGACCCAAACTGTGAACGTAGCATTTGATCGTGTCAGTTTATTGCTATTGTTTTCTGCATGTCAAGTATCTGTTCCTTTGACCATGAGATCATGCAACTCACTGACACCGGAGGAATACCTTGTGTGTATCAAACGTCGCAACGTAACTGGGTGACTATAAAGGTGCTCTACAGGTATCTCCGAGGGTGTCTGTTGGGTTGGCATGGATCAAGACTGGGATTTGTTACTCCGTGTGACGGAGAGGTATCTCAGGGCCCACTCGGTAATACAACATCACATTGAGCCTTGCAAGCAAAGTGACTAAAGAGTTAGCCACAGGATCTTGTATTACGGAACGAGTAAAGAGACTTGCCGGTAACGAGATTGAACTAGGTATAGAGATACCGACGATCGAATCTCGGGCATGTAACATACCGAAGAACAAAGGGAATAGCATACGGGATTAACTGAATCCTTGACATAGAGGTTCGACCGATAAAAGATCTTCGTAGAATATGTAGGAGCCAATATGGGCATCCAGGTCCCGCTATTGGTTATTGGCCGTAGAGGTGTCTCGGTCATGTCTACATAGTTCTCGAACCCGCAGGGTCTACACACTTAACGTTTGGTGACGATTAGTATAATTGAGTTATTATGTTGGTGACCGAAAGTTGTTCGGAGTCCCGGATAAGATCCCGGACATGACGAGGATCTCCGGAATAGTCCGGAGGTAAAGATTGATATATGTGATAATAGTGTTTTGATCTCCGGAAGGGTTCCGGAGTTCACCGGAAGGGGTTCCGGATGTTTACCGAAGTGTTCGGGTGCAGCAACACTTTATATGAGCCAAAGGGATAAAGCCCACAAGGTATTGGAAAGTGCAAAAGTAGTTTTGCTGCCGCGTAAGCGGTACTACCGCTTGGTGAAGCGGTACTACCGCCCGAGCGGTACTACCGCTTGTGTGAAGCGGTACTACCGCCCAAGCGGTACTACCGCTTGTGTGAAGCGGTACTACCGCTTGTGCGCGGCTGTGCACGGTTCGGCAGGGATCCGAGTTGGACTCTTTCCCTGCGGGCCAAACCGACCTTGTGCGGGCAAAACCGACCCGGAGGAGGCTTTTACTCCAAGTTTAGACCCCAAGGCTCAACATATAAATAGAGGGGCAGGGCTAGCACACGGGACACATTAAGATTTCCCCAAGCCGTGTGCGGCAACCCTAGCCCTCTAGTTTCTCCGTCATAATCTCCGTAGTGCTTGGCGAAGCCCTGCAGAGATTGTTCCTCACCACCATCACCACGCCGTCGTGCTGCTGGAACTCAACCACTACTTCACCATCGCTCGCTGGATCGAGGAGGTGAAGGCGTCATCAAGCCGTACGTGTGTTGAACGCGGAGGTGCCGTCCGTTCGGCACTAGATCGGAAGGATCGTGATTGGATCGCGGGACGCTCGGCGATTTGGATCGCGAAGACGTTCGACTACATCAACCGCGTTTATTAACGCTTCCGCTTAGCGATCTACAAGGGTATGTAGATTCACTCTCCCTCTCGTAGATGCTCATCACCATGGATAGATCTTATGTGTGCGTAGGAAAAATTTTGTTTCCCATGCAACGTTCCCCAACAATGGGTGTTTCGGAATAAGCAAGATGAAGATGGACAAGTTGTATGCAACAAGGCTCGTCTCGTAGCACAAAGTTACACACAAGTCGAAGGTATGGACTATGGTGAGACCTATGCCCCCGTTGCAAGACTTGAGTCCATTCGCATTTTACATGCTTATGCCAATCACCATGATATCACTCTTTACCAAATGGATATTAAAAGTGCTTTCTTAAATGGTGAAATTGAGCTGGAAGTGTATGTTAAACAACCTCCCGACTTTGAAAATCCCAAGAAACCTAATCATGTGTACAAACTTCGTAAAGCTCTTTATGGTCTTAAACAAGCCCCTAGAGCTTGGTACAAATGCTTGACAAAGTTCCTTCTTGAAAAAGGTTTTGAAACTGGGAAGATTTATTCAACTTTGTTCGCTAAGAGGGTTAATGGAGAATTATTTGTATGCCAAATTTATGTTGATGATATTATCTTTCGATCCACTAACCCCTTTTTTAGTGAAAAGTTTGGAAGGTTGATGTCGGAAAAGTACGAGATGTCTATGATGTGTGAACTCAAATTCTTTCTTGGTTTGCAAATCAAGCAAACTAAGGAGGGTACCTTTGTTTCTCAAACAAAGTATATCAATGACTTATTCAAGAAGTTCAACATGCAAGAAAGTAAAGGTATGAAAACCCTCATACCCACAAGTGGACATCTTAACTTGACCAAGGATGGCAAATCGGTTGATCAAAAGGTTTATCATCTATGATTGGTTCATTAGTATATCTATGTGCCTCCCGTCTCGACATTATGCTAAGTGTGTGCATGTGTGCACGATACCAAGCGGCACCAAACGAGTGTCACCTTAAGGCCGTGAAAAGAATTGTGAGATACTTGTTACAAACACCAAACTTTGGCATATGGTATCCCAAAGGATCTTCTTTCAATCTTGTTGGCTATTCCGATTCGGACTATGCCGGAGACAAGGTTGACAGAAAATCCACTTCGGGTACATGTCAATTTCTTGGTAGATCTCTTGTGTCTTGGTCCTCCAAGAAACAAAACTCGGTATCTCTATCTACTGCCGAAGAGGAATACATTGCCGCGGGATCATGTTGTGCTCAATTACTATGGATGACACAAATTCTTAAAGACTATGGTCTGCATGTGAGACATGTACCATTACTATGTGACAGTGAGAGTGCTATTAAGATTGCACACAATCCCGTGCAACATTCTCGAACTAAGCATATTGAGGTTCGTCACCATCTCATTCGAGATCATGTTGGGAAAGGTGACATTGACCTTAAACATGTTCGTACCGACAAACAATTGGAGGACATCTTTACCAAACCCCTTGATGAGAAAGTATCATTGATGCTTCAAACGTGAACTATAGATTCATGTGGATGCATACAAGGGCATGAACATTCTTGACTAAGCCATGATACTTTCATGATCATTTTATATCTCGGACATTTTGCTCCCTTGTATTGTATCTAACCTTTTGTAGGTACTTGGACAAGCTTCATGTCACAAGATTGCATCACACTCCTATCATAGGCAATCTTGTAAAACCCGATTATCAACAATTGATGGCGGAACAAGGAACAAGACAACCTAAACATATCCTTTGACAACATTTGAGTTATGCTTCATTCTTGTCATTTTGGATATAGATGTTGTTCCTTGTAAATCTAACCCATGTAGGAAGATGAACTACAAATGATAGGATAGCTCCCAACTTCAACTCATAAGCATCCACTTCAAGTTCAACTACATGATGGCAATCACCACCAAAATCCCAATGTAAGTTCTCACATCTTAGAGAAGCTTTACTCAAAGACATGAGATAAAGCAACTCAACAAGATGTGAATACATTGAAATGCTTAAAGGAAAAATGGCAACCCCATTTTGAGCTTAAACGATGAGTATGACCTATGATCAAGTGTTCTCACTTGACTCCTAAGTCAATATACTCTAACATAGGTGACCTAGTCACCGACCAATCTAGATGAAGTTCTCTAGTGTTTCTTTTGCCTGTTCTCTTCTTGCTAGAGTGTTTCTTTTTTCAAAAAAAAAACTTCATCTAGACATTTGTTTGTTTCTTTTCTGTGTTTCTTTTCTTTTAGCTAATTTCACAGCAAATTCATTGCAAATCTTTGTGAGAATTCCTTTGCCTAATGAGCTGAGTTGACAAAATATTCCTTTGCACCAAACTTGGTTCCACCGAATTGATTCAACTCGGAGTCACTGACTTTGCTGTTCTAAGGAGTTTTCTGTCAAATATTCTCTGAGTTTTTTTGCTCCAGCTCCACTCAATGATTCTTATCCTCTACTTGCATCTAGAGCCACTCAATGGCTGGATGTGTTTCTCAAGGACCAAACCCACTTGACCAACAACCTTGAAGTCCCTTCTTGGAAATTGATGTCAAAGGGGAGAGAGGAATACATCAAAGCTTAACACTACAAAAGAGATGCACCTTACAAGAGGAGAGAATGTTACATGTTTCTAAGAGGGGAGAAACATGATTAGTTTGTTCTTTGGTTGCTTTAGTTTTCTCACCCTACCTGCTCCCAATATCCAATGTCAGATTCAGGGGGAGAGGAAGTTCTTTAAGGGGAGACAACTACTTCTTTCTTTTGGGGACATGTCTGTTTCAAAGAAGTATTCACCTAGTGATACTCTATTCTACATGTCATCCCAATCTTGGTTTCTTGTTGATCTTGTGTCTTTTCTTGAAGAAATTATCTTGTGTTATCTAACCTTGTTTTCACAAGTGCATTTCTTCAGGTACTTGATCAAGAACTTCAAGGTAAGTATATGCATCACACCCATGTACATGATTGACCTCTTGCTAGTATATATTGTTTGCAAGGAGAAAATCATGAACATGTGGATACCCAAATGTCATATATATTGCTCTGATGCATATAGCCAAGGTGCAAGTTGCATGTATATTTCCCATGTGATATCATCATGTTATATGCACATCTTCAGGGGGAGTTCAGGGGAGCTCATACATGTTACATGCTTCCTTCAAAGCTTTCATACAAACTTCTGCTAAATCTTTATTTAAAGCTTTGATGTATGTTGTCATCAATTACCAAAAAGGGGGAGATTGAAAGCACATTTGCTCCCTTGGTGGTTTTGGTAATTTATGCCAACATACATGTTGTTGGACTAATGTTTCTATCTAGTACATTTCAGACAAGTTCAACAATGGCGTGGCATGGACAAGAGGATGTGGAACCCTTCAAAATGCTAAAGACATGGATTGGCAAAAGCTCAAGACTCTACATTTTCGGTTTAGTGATCCAAGATCACATTGAGTCCATAGGAAAGCCAATACTATTAAAAGGGGATGAGGTGTTGCTTAATGATCCTTTTGCTCAAGTGCTTAGTGATAGTATTCCTAAACCCTCAACCACTTTATCCATCCAAATATGTCCAAAACCTACATTCCAACTCGGCCCCACCGAAACTTTCTATCCGGAGCCACCGAGTTCATCTGGACTTAGCCACTGCCAAAACCCTAACAAATCGGATCCACCGATATGGATCTCGGTCTCACCGAGATGGCCTTGCCAACTCTCTGTAATCGTTTGCACTTACTTTGGTCCCACCGAGTTTTGCAAATCGGTCTCACCAAGATGGCTTGCCAACTCTCTGTTGCCTTATTGCTTCACTTCGGTCCTACCGAGTTGATGCAATCGGTGCCACTGAGATGAGGTTTGCCCTAGCCATTGCACATCGGTCCATCTGAGTTGTTCCAGTCGGTCCCACTGAGATTCCTAACGTTCATATCTTTTACACAGTTCGGTGCCACCGAGATTTCTGATCGGTCCCACTGAGATTCCTAACGTTCATATCTTTTACACAGTTCGGTACCACCGAGATTTCTGATCGGTGCCACCGAGATTTCTGATCGGTGCCACCGAGATTTTTGATCGGTGCCACCGAGTTGGGTCAAAAGTGTGTAACGGTTGGATTTTGTGTGGAGGCTATATATACACCTCCACCACTTCTTACTCAGTAAGGAGAGCCATCAGAACGTGCCTACACTTCCACCATACATTTTCTGGGAGAGAACCACCTACTCATGTGTTGAGATCAAGAGATTCCATTCCAACCATTTGAACCTTGATTTCTAGCCTTTCCCAAGTTGCTTTCCACTCAAATCCTTCTTCCACCATAGCCAAATCTGTGAGGAGTTGTTTGAGTGTTGGGGAGACTATCATTTGAAGCACAAGAGCAAGGAGTTCATCAACAACACACCATCTATTACCTTTTGGAGAGTGGTGTCTCCTAGATTGGTTAGGTGTCACTTGGGAGCCTCCGACATGATGTGGAGTTGAACCAAGGAGTTTGTAAGGGCAAGGAGATCGCCTACTTCGTGAAGATCTACCCAAGGGAGGCTAGTCCTTCGTGGATGTAAGCCATGGTGGGATAGACAAGGTTGCTTCTTCATGGACTCTTCGTGGGTGGAGCCCTCCGTGGACTCGCGCAGCCGTTACCCTTCGTGGGTTGAAGTCTCCATACGTGGACGTACGATAGCACCACCTATCGGAACCACGCCAAAAACCACCGTGTCTTCATTGCGTTTGATCTTCCATACTCTACCCCTTTACTTTCCGTACACTTGCATGCTTTACTATTTCCGTCGCTCAATCTCTAGATATGCATGTGTAGAAAGTATTGGAGTTGCCTTAACTTGTGCCAAAACCTGCCTAAGTTCCAAGACAAATTAAACACTGCAACTTTGGTTGGTTAAGTGTCTATTCACCCCCCTCTAGACCCATCTCCTCGATCCCACAGGTCTTTTCAAAGACATTCTTCTAGAAGATAATGTGCTCCCCAAAAGCACGAACGAAGCAAAGAAAGTTGTTTGCCCATTGGAACTTGAAGTCCAGAAGATACACGCTTGTGTGAATGATTGTATGTTGTACGCGGTGAGTACAAAGATTTGTGTGCATGTCACATATGCAAGCATGCACGATACAAGCGCAGGAGAGCATAGGACAAGTACAAATTGGACGACGAGATCAAGACAGGAATCCCGTTCAAGGTTGTTTGGTACTTGCCTTTAATTCCATGGTTGAAGCGTTTGTTTGCAAACCCTAGAGAGGCAAAGAGGTTGCGGTGGCATCATGATGAGCGAATTGCGGATGAATATTTGAGGCACCCGAAAGATGGGGCTCAGTGGGAGTCAATCACAGAAAAGTATAAAGACTTTGGCAAGGATCCTAGAAGTATATGGCTCGGGGAGTGTACGGACGGGATGAATCCATTTGGCGATATGAGCACCAAACACAGCACATGGCCGGTGCTTCTGTGCATATATAACCTTGCTCCTTGGTTGTGTATGAAGAAAAAATACGTCATGATGTCAATGATTATCCAAGGCCCAAAGCAACCTGGAAATGACATCGACATTTACTTTGAGCTACTGGTAGAAGAACTGCTGACATTGTGGGAAAAAGAGCCTGCTGTAAAATGTTATGATGCTTACAAAAAGGAGTTTTTCGATCTACATGCGTTGCTGCTGCACACCATTCAAGGTATGCCAGCATTAGGTAACACGTCAGGGCAGAAAACAAGGGGAGAGGTAGGATGTGTCACATGCATGGATATGATAGCGAGTAGATTTCTTCCCAACTCGCACAAATCCGTGTATTTGCGTCATCGTCGGTTCTTACGGAAAGATCAAGCTTACCGAAAGATGAAAGCTGAATTTGATGCTATGGCAGAGGTTGGTTTGGGCCCAAGACCTTATTCTGGGAAGGAGGTTCACAGCATGGCTAAACAAATTGAAGTTGTGCTTGGCAAGGGATATGGTTCGTCGTCGAACAAAACACCCAAGATGCAGGTGTTTAAGAAGAAATCAGTGTTCTGGGAATTACCTTACTAGGAAATTCTAAGTGTGCATCACTGCATCGATGTCATGCATGTAGAGAAGAACGTATGTGCAAGCATCCTTGGTACTCTGCTCAAGATTAAAGGTAAAACAAAGGATGGTGATGGTGCACGACTCGATATGCTTGGTGATCAACCAAAACGCATGAATGAAGCAGAAGATGATGACAAATTCCTCAACGTTCGCCAGAGTTATAGTTTCACTCCAACAGAAGCAAAAGAGTTCTTCCACTATTTGTTGTTAGTTAAGACACCCTCTTCCTACTTTGCAAACATCAGAAGTCTCTGGATGTGAGCTGAGGTAAAATGAAGTTGGCACACATGAAGTCACATGATTGCCACGTAATGTTGACACAAATCCTCTGGGTGGCCATCAGGAATTTGATGGACACAGACATAAGAAACACACTCATTGATCTCTATGATTTCTTCAACAAACTATGGCAGAAAGTGGTAGATCGTGAAGAGCTGGATTATATGCAAGAGGATATGGCAAGAATATTGTCCAACCTAGAGATGTTTTTCCCACCGTCATTCTTTGATGTCATGGTCCATCTCATTGTGTACCTTGTCGATGAGATAAAGTACTGTGGTCCTGTGTTTCTTCGCAACATGTATCCCTTCGAGCGGTACATGGGAATATTGAAACGCTATTGTCGGAACCGATGCCTTCCAGAGGCAAGCATCCTACAAGGTTATACCGCAGATGAAGTGGTTGAGTTTTGCACCGAATACATGAAACAAAGACCTATAGGTTTGCCCCTCTCTCGCCACAAGGGAAGGCTGGCTGGTAAGCTGGTCCTTGCTGGCGTGCCACACGCTGCACCCGGAGATGAGACCGATCAAGCCCATTTGACGGTACTGCTTAACAGCCCAGTTCTCGACGCTTATGCTAAAGAACACTTGGCGGAGATACGATGAAGCTTCTTACCCATGGTGAATCCATTAGATGTCGTGATGAAGGCGCACAATAAGGACTACGTCAGATGGCTGAAGGATCATTTGTCACACGGATCCATGGATGACATTGCAACGTGGTTGGCACAAAAGCCATCACCTACGGTATTGAGGTACCAAGCATATGACATAAATGGTTACACGTTCTACACTGAGGAACGTGATAAGAAGACCTCATATCAGAACAGCTCTATTCGAATAGAATGCATAACTGTAGATGAAGATGATAAAAGGGTATACTATGGAACCATCGAAGAGATTTGGGAGCTTAACTATGTGGAAGTTAAGGTGGCATTATTCAGGTGCAAATGGGTCCCTCTTAGTCAGGTAAAGGTTGATGAATACAAGAAGACCTGTGTTAACATGACAAAGATGGCATATCACAAGGACCCGTTCATTCTTGCCAGCGATGCAACCCAGATTTTCTATGTGAAAGACCCCTTGCATAAGAACTGCCATGTAGTGATGCATGGGAAGAGAAGGGTACTGGGCGTCGAGGGTGTTGTTGATGAGGACAAGTACGATGAATTTGCTGAGTTGCCAGCCAAGGGATCATGCACCAAACATAAAGAGAGGCTTAAAACCATCAGAAATCCTAAGTTCATTCGGGGTTAACCTAATGATCCCAGTTCTCCCATGTACATGGGGATTAATACGTAACACTGTTTATTATGTCTATTCTGCAACTTAATTCGTTCAATTACAACTGTCGCATGTACTGAATTGTGAGTTATGCCCGGCCTTCTGTTGATCTAAGAACGATTAATATGTTGACCTTGATATGTTGTCAGCACAGGCAATGAGTTTGAACTATTTATGATTATATACCCTAGAGCTAGCGCACTCAATTGATCTCACTCCAGTATATATGAATAGAACATATGTAATCTGGTTTGCAAATAGCACACGGTTCATTCATGAAAGCCATTTGCCTACCTTCTTTGCTAACACCCACATGTAGTTGTGGTAGGGTTTTGATTTATATGCACTAAATGCATGGTAAATGCAAAAAAGGCTTAAATGTAGCAAACAAGACCTGAAATGCACCAGAAAATCAAACCTAGGGTATGATGGTGATTGCGTACCGTGGAAAAAATTTGAGGCGAAACGTTGAACTCACGTCTTCATTTCAAAATTACCACGTCTTCATTTCAAACGAAATTATGCTGTTTGTGCACACTGGCTCGTAGAGGCTTCCGTTTGCATAGGCCTTTCCGCGCCGCGATCGGCGCCCTTTTTTCACCGAAGCCGCCAACACCTCCCCACCGCTCGCCCCCATTTCACTCAACAGTCTGCATATTCTACCAAAACTCCATCGCCAGCTCCCCCCTCCCCCAGATCCACACCAGAACCCTTTCCGGCGCCGGTGTGCTCAACCCGGCCGTGTGCCCGCTCTTCGGCGTAAACCCTACCTTCGCTGCCGTTCCCAACACGCGGCTGCCCGCGCCTCGCCGTCTTCGTTTGCTCGCCCGCCACCCTCGAGCATATCCATCCTGTAACCCTCGCCTCTCCTGCCGGGTTTGGACAAAAACCAGTCAGTCACTGCTCTCCATCGCGGTGAGGCATATTACCTCGCGATCCCGCTTCCTATTTGGTTCTGTATGTTCCCAAATTGGCTATAAAATAACAGAGAGCGTATATATGTTCATTATCTACCTTCCTAACTAGTACCTATAAGCTGTATTTGTTCTAATTAGTTATTGTCGATTTACAGAACGTGGGCGCCCAAGTCACACAAAATGAACAAATTAGCCGTACGTTTTCCAAATTATTACATGACATGTCTAGACAACTTGCTACCAAGTTGTTAGCTTTATGCTTATCCCCCTTTTCTGAATTTCGCATGTGTTCTTGATGACCCACAAGTATAGGGGATCAATCGTAGTCCTTTCGATAAGTAAGAGTGTCAAACCCAATGAGGAGCAAAAGGAAATGACAAGCGGTTTTCAGCAAGGTATTCTCTACAAGCACTGAAATTGTAGGTAACAGATAGTTTGGTAGCAAGATAATTCGTAACAAGTAACAAGTAGTAACGGTAACAAAGGTGCAGCAAGGTGGCCCAATCCTTTTTATAGCAAAGGACAAGATGGAATGAACTCATATAATAACCAAAGCGTTCTCGAGGACACATGGGAATTTCATCTAGTCACTTTCATCATGTTTGTTTGATTTGCGTTCGCTACTTTGATAATTTGATATGTGGGTGGACCGGTGCTTGGGTGCTGTTCTTACTTGAACAAGCCTCCCACTTATGATTACCCCCTCTCGCAAGCATCCGCAACTACGAAAGAAGAATTAAGATAACTCTAACCATAGCATGAAACATATGGATCCAAATCAGCCCCTTACGGAATAGCGCATAAACTAGGGTTTAGGCTTTTGTCGCTCTAGCAACCCATCATCTAATTACTACTCCACAATGCCTTCCCTTAGGCCCAAAGATGGTGAAGTGTCATGTAGTCGACGTTCACACGACACCACTAAAGGAAGCAACAACATACATATCATCAAAATATCGAACGAATACCAAATTCACATGATTACTTATGACAAGACTTCTCCCATGTCCTCAAGAACAAAAGTAACTACTCACAAATCATATTCATGTTCAAGATCAGAGGGGTATTGAATATCATTAAGGATCTGAACATATAATCTTCCACCAAATAAACCAACAAGCATCAACTACAAGATGTAATCAACACTACTAGCAACCCACAGGTACCAATCTGAGGTTTTGAGACAAAGATTGAATACAAGAGATGAACTAGGGTTTGAGATGAGATGGTGCTGGTGAAGATGTTGATGAAGATTGGTCCTCCCACAATGAGTGGATCGTTGGTGATGTCGATGGCTTTGATTTCCCCCTCCCGGAGGGAAGTATCCCCGGCGGAATCGCTCCGTCGGAGAGCAAAATAGCTCCTGCCCAGGTTTCGCCTCGAGACGGCGGCGCTTCGTCCCCAAAGTCTTCTCTTTAATTTTTTAGGGCAAAAGACCTTATATAGCAGAAGGAGGGGGACTAGAGGCCAGCCAGGGGCCCCACAAGGCATCAGGGCGCACCCAGGGGGCGCGCCCTGTTGCCTTGTGGGAAACTGGTGGGTCCCCTCCAGTATCTCTTTTCTCTAGTATTTTTTATATATTCAATAAAAAATCTCCGTGAAATTTCAAGTCAATTGGAGCTCTGTAGGATAGGTATCTCTGATGTAGCTATTTCAGGTCCAGAATTCCAGCTGCCGGTATTCTCCCTCTTCATATAAATCTTGCAAATTCAGAGAGAAAAGGCATAAGAGTTGCATCATAAAGTGAAATAATGATCAAATACATTATAAATAACAGTAGGAAATCATGATGCAAATTGGACGTATCAACTCCCCCAAGCTTAGACCTCGCTTGTCCTCAAGCGAAAGCCGAAATCGATAATCATGACCACATGTTTAGAGAGAAAGGTGTCAATAAAAATAAAATACGGACATGAAGGCATCATGATCTTTATTATAACAGCAATATATCATCATAGAACTTCTCATGAAAAAGTGACAATTCAATCACAAGTTAAAGTATGAACCATAAACCAAATTGAAAACTAACAAACTATGATCTCAGTCACTGAAGCAATTTCAATTCATCATATTATCAAAAAGAGTCTATGTAAGAGCTTTGTTTAGCAGGTTCACATACTCAACTATCATTTAGTCTTCTATGATTGCTGACACTCACGACATACTTATGGAGCAAAAGTTTCAGTCAGACACATAGAAAGATAGGGGCTTATAATTTTGCCTCCCAACATATTTACCTCAAGGGTAATGTCAACAATAATAACTCATGATCACCTACATCCAACTGGATATATATGCCTGCATCAATCCCCACCACATGATGCTTGCCAAGAGAGAAAATAAAAATGGAATAGAGGAGAATACTATTGACTCTTGCATGAAAGTAAATACATAAAGTAAAAGATAGGCCCTTCGCAGAGGGAAGCAGAGGTTGTCATACCCTTTTTGTTTTTGGATGTGCAAGCTCTTAATGTAAAGGAACGTCACTTTATATTGCCCCTTGTGATAGCGACCTTTATTATGCAGTCTGTCGCTTTTATTTCTTCACCATCACAAGATCGTACAAAACTTATTTTCCCTTACAATAAAATATCATACATATTTAGGAGCAATTTTTATTGCTTTGCACCGATGACAACTTACTAGAAGGATCTTATTCAATCCATAGGTAGATATAGTGAACTCTCATGGCATGAAACTGGGTTTAAGGGTTTTTGGACGCACAAGTAGTATCTCTACTTAGTACGGAATTTTTTGCTAGCAAAAGATAGGGGGCAAGCACCACATGTTAGAGGATCCAAAACAATATAACTTCTTTGTGAATATAAGCAAACATAACTCATTACGTTGTCTTCCTTGTCCAACGTCGACTAATTGACATAGAATATTTAATAGGGGCTCACAATCATAAAAGATGTCCAAGATAGTGTATTTATATGTGAGACCTCTCTTCCTTTATTACTTTTTCATGAATTGCAACAATGACCAATACTATGTTTGTCAACTTCCAACAAGTTTTATCAATTATACTTCTTTTATGTGAAGTCATCACTCCCCATGGGATTAGCATATGATCTTGCTTTTTATTCTCTTTATTTTATTTCCAAGATTGGATAACAAAAGCAAAACACTCAACTCAAACTACTCTTTATTATATAACTTCCACACACGATTACATGGATAGATAGACCACAAAGCAAGCACTTGAAACTAGATCATACTAAAACTTTATTCTTCTAAATCACGAAATAACTAAGGATCGAACTAAGATAGATAATAATGATAAAAGTGATGGTGATACGATACCGAGGCACCTCCCCCAAGCTTGGCACAAGCCAAGGGTGGTGCCCATACTCATGTACTCAAGTCTCCTTCTTCGGTGATGGTGGTGATGAAGTGGTAGGCTTGTCCTTCCACTTGAGGACATGAATTTCTTCTTTTAATTTATCATTTTCTCTTTCGAGATACCAGATTTTGCGACGTAGTTTATCCGAATCTTCCTCTTGAATTCAAGGTGCATATCTCCTAGTTGAGGCAATGGGGGATCCTCATCCTCCTTGCTGGAACGACCTCACTTTTCCCTCAAATCAGCATCTTCCTCTTCGTCAGTTGTCCAACCATAGGGGTCGGTGTCCCCATAGACTCTAGGGTTTGCAATAAGATGAGAAACATAGCTCTCCCCATCCGAATCCTGAGATGACATGGCACTTGACCTCGAGAGTCTGACAGAAAACAACACGAAACAAGAATAGAGGAGAAACTTGCGATGCGGTGGTCAAAACACCCATGAGTATATATAAAGAATTTTTATCTTGCAAAACAACCATACGAGAGGAAAACGGAGTCGGGAGGGCACACGAGGGGCCCACAAGGCATCATGGCGCGCCCCAGGGGGGTCGCGCCATGTTGCCTTGTGGGCAACCCGTGGGTCCCCTCGGCTGTTTCTTATTTTTGTAATATTCCAAAATGGACAGAAAATTTTTTTATGGCAATTTTGGATTCGGTTTACTTACCGTATCACATACCTACCCTTTTTCAGGGTTTTGAAGCGTTCCGGAAGGACTCTTTGATGTGTTCCTCCGGTGTCATTGTCTGAATAATATTAGTTTCAGCATTAATGGGAGTACCCGAGATATAGTGCTTAATTCTTTGTCCATTCACCACTCTCGAGTTGGTGCCTTCGGAGTTATTGATTTTGATAGCTCCGGAGCGATAAACTTCTTCGATGATATAGGGTCCTTCCCATTTGGAGAGAAGTTTTCCTGCAAAAAAATCTGAAATGAGAGTTGTACAATAGAACTTGCTCACCCAATTTAAATTCCCGTTTTTGGATTCTTTTATCATGCCATCTTTTGACCTTTTCTTTAAATAACTTGGCATTTTCATAGGCTTGGGTTCTCCATTCATCCAAAGAGCTAATATCAAATAACCTCTTTTCACCGGCAAGTTTGAAAGCATGGTTAAGTTCTTTAATTGCCAATATGCTTTATGTTCTAACTCAAGAGGTAAATGACATGCTTTTCCATAAACCATTTTATAGGGAGACATACCCATAGGATTTATAAGTAGTTCTGTAAGCCCATAATGCATCGTCAAGTTTCTTAGACCAATTCTTTCTAGATCTATTAATGGTCTTTTGCAAAATTAATTTTATTTCTCTATTACTCAATTCAACTTGACCACTAGACTGAGGATGATAAGAGGTGCAGTTCTATGGTTAACATCATATTTAGCAAGCAATTTACGGAAAGCACCATGAATAAAATGTGAGCCACCATCAGTCATCAAGTATCTAGGGACTCCAAACCTCAGAAATATAACCTCTTTAAGCATTTTAATAGAAGTGTTATGATCAGCACTACTAGTTGGAATAGCTTCTACCCACTTAGTAACGTAATCAACAACAACTAAAATATGTGTATACCCATTGGATTTAGGAAAAGGTCCCATATAATCAAAACCCCAAACATCAAATGGTTCAATAACAAGTGAATAATTCATAGGCATTTCCTGACGTCTACCAACATTACCAATTCTTTGACATTTATCAACTTCAATACCTCTTTCAGAAATCTTATGTCCAAGGACTATACCTTCATCCACCATAAAGTGCACTTCTCCCAATTCAAGACAAGATTAGTTTCTTCACATCTCTGCAAAACTCGATCAAGGTTGCTCAAGCAATCATCAAAAGAAGTTTCGTAAACGGAGAGATCATCCATAAAAACCTCAACAATCTTTTCACAAAAGTCAGAGAATATAGCAGTCATACATCTTTGAAAGGGAGCAGGCGCATTACATAAACCAAAAGGCATACGACGATAAGCATAGGTTCCAAAAGGACAAATAAATGTGGTTTTCTCTTGATCTTTAGGTGAAACAGGTATTTGAGAAAAACCAGAATAACCATCTAGGAAGCAAAAGTGTGTATGCTTAGATAATCTTTCTAACATTTGATCAATAAAAGGCAAGGGGTAATGATCTTTCCTAGTGGCTTTATTAAATTTTCTAAAATCAATTACCATCCTATAACCAGATACAATTCTTTGTGGGATAAGTTCATTTTTATCATTAGGAACAACGGTAATACCTCCTTTCTTAGGGACACAATGAAGAGGACTTACCCATCTACTATCAGCTATGGGATAAATTATACCTGCCTCAAGAAGCTTTAATATTTCAGTTCTTACCACATCCTTCATTTTAGGATTCAACCTTCTTTGATGATCAACAACGGGTTTAGCATCTAGATCCATATGAATTTTATGCTGACATAAGGTGGGACTAATGCCCTTAAGATCATCAAGAGTATATCCAATAGCGGCACGGTGCTTCTTGATAACCCAGAAGTATAGGGGATCAGTTGTAGCCTTTCTCAATAAATAAGAGTGTCGAACCCAACGAGGAGCTAAATGTAGAATCAATATTCCCTTCAAGTTCTATCGACCACCGATACAACTCTATGCACACTTAGCGTTCGCTTTACCTAGAACAAGAATGAAACAACTTGTAGGTGTAATGCTAGAACTACTTTGCAAGAATAAAACTAGGAGTACTTAGCGAGAATAAAACTATGAGTAATTTGCAAGGTAATAAAAGTTAGTTGTTTAGTAGAAAGCTTTTGTAACACAAGAGAAGGATTTGTCCCTAGGCAATCGATAACTAGACCGGTAATCATTATTGCAATTTTATATGAGGGAGAGGCATGAGCTAACATACTTTCCGTACTTGGATCATATGCACTTATGATTGGAACTCTAGCAAGCATCCGCAACTACCAAAGATCATTAAGGTAAAACCCAACCATAGCATTAACAAGTTGTCGGTGTACTAAGACATGGGTGCCCTCGTACCCGGACTTGTGCACAGGCAGTTGTAGCCTCCCTTCCGGCAAGGGTTTGACAGAGGATAGCTACAACTCAAGACTCAACACCAAGACCGTGAAGAAGACCTCAATGCAGGTCATCGAGAAGTACTATTCTAGCACTGAAGATCGACGCTGCCCTTGCCGGCAAGCTTCGCTCCGGCAAGGTGAAGACCAAGGCTATGGTTGCCGGCAAGCTCCCTTGCCGGCAAGCAAGGCCCGGCAAGCTCCATGCCAGCAGGCTTGTTCTGTCCCGTTACCACTCCACCTCACCATCGACCAGATAGGCTCGTGGGCTAGGTGTCGAGCGGGCAGGCAGTCAACATGGCCGGCCAAGGCACGTGTCAGCACGCCACGCCAAGATTAACTTTAATGACACCCGTCACTGAGACGTGTCGAGATTACAGATGGGCGCCAGGACCGGTGGTACAGATCTTTTGCCCAAGGCCTCGCCTCCCCGACATAGCACCTAATGGTGCATTAAATGCGCTTGTCTTACCCCGTTGGACGATAGACGTGATGACGGTGCAAGTCACTGTTCACACTCAGTAATGACCATATTAGCCATTGTGGTAACCCCTTGGCCTATAAAAGGAGGCCCACGGCTATAGGTAGAACGGTCGACGCCCAGCTCAATTACACGCTGTAGCTGCATTTTCCCGTGCACCTTGCCGGAAAACTGTGCTCCCTGTAATCAGAGTTCAGACACGGTCAAACATAGAGCACGAGTAGGGTTTTATGCTCATAGCGGCCCGAACCTGGATAAATCCCCTGCGTGTTCTTGCATCTACTAAAAATCTACTCTTTGTCCCATGCATGTCCCCTGAGCCGAATCGCAAAGGGACCAGTTCGGTCCCATAGATAGTCGTTTCCCACGACACAAGTCCCCTTTACTCCCATACGCAACAACCCCCTTACTCGGGTGTAAGCTTCTGTCACTCTAGCCGCCCACTATAAGAGAATTATGAACGTATTGCAAACCCTACAGTGGGAATCTCTCACGCTTGTGCGACACAAGGGGCACCATAGGACAGCACCAAAATAAAACATACAACTCAAACCAATCACAATCATCAATCAACCCATAGGACAAAACGAATCTACTCAAACATCATAGGATTGCCACATATAATTGGATAATAATATATAGCATTAAGCACCATGTTTAAGTAGAGATTACAGCGGGGAGAAGAGGTGTTACACCGCTGCATAGAGGGGGAGAGAGTTGGTGTTGACGGCGGCGAAGTTGTTGGTGTAGATCGCCGTCACGATGATTGCCTCGGTGGCGTTCCGGTGCCACCGGGAGAGAGGGGGAGAGAGCCCCCTCCTTCTTCTTCTTCCTTGGCCTCCCCCTAGATGGGAGGAGAGTTCCCCCTCTGGTCCATGGCTGCCATGGCTCCCGGAGGGCAGGAGCCCCTCCGAGATTGGATCTCTCTCTCTGTTCTCTTCTGTTTCGCATTCCTGTTTTCTAGCCAAAAACCGTTTCTTATATTCCCCGAGATCCGTAACTCCGATTGGGCTGATATTTTGAGGGGATTTTTATCCGGATATTAGCTTCCTTGCGGCAGAAGGACACCCTCAACCGACCTATAGGGGAGCCACAAGCCCCCTAGGCACGCCCAGGGGGGGCGCGCCCTCCAGGCTTGTCGTCTCCTCGGGCATCGTCTCGCGTTGATTCTTTTTCCCAAAAATCACATATATTCCAAAATAAATCTCCGTGATTTTTTATCGCGTTTCGACTTCGTTTGCTATGGATTTTCTGCGAAACAAAAAACATGCAACAAACAGGAACTGGCACTGGGCACTGGATCAATATGTTAGTCCAAGAAATCATATAAAATGTTGCCAAAAGTATGTGGAAATTGTAGGATAATGGCATGAAACAATCAAAAATTATAGATACGACGGAGATGTATCAGCATCCTCAAGCTTAATTCCTGCTCGTCCTCGAGTAGGTAAATGATAAAAAAGATAATTTATGATGTGGAATGCTACCTAGCATAATCCTGATCATGTAATCTATTCATGGCATGAATATTAAGACACGAGTGATTCAAAGCAATAGTCTATAATTTGACATAAAGACATCAATACTCAGGCATACCGACAAACAATCATGCCTTTCAGAATAAAAATACTAAAGAACGCTATCCCTAGCCCGTCATGCTCAATCATTGATCCAGTCACGATGTACATAACATTAACTATACTCAATGCATGAAAATGACAATAGTGCCCTCCAACTGGTGCTTGAATGAGAAGGTGATGATTCAACAATAAAAGTAAATAACATAAAAGTAAAAGGATAGGCCCTTCGCAGAGGGAAGCATGGATGTGCAGAGGTGCCAGAGCTCGAAGCTTAAATCAGAGATGAATACATTTTGAGAGGTGTACTTTTCCTGTCAACGTCACGACCAAGGGTTCTCAATATCTTCCATGCTAAACACATTATAGGCGGTTCCCAAGCGGAAAGGTAAAGTTAAATCCCCCTCAACCATTCAAACACAAGCCATGGCTAGCCGAATCCTCGGGTGCCCTCCATACAATCAACTTTCCGGGGGAGTTTGTTCCATTTATAATTCAATTTTGACCACAGGACTGGGCATCCCAATTTCCAGCCTCTCTCGTGCAATGACCAGTGAATAAACACCCATCGTGAGAATAACCTACTTAGCATGGAAGATACTGACCACCCACTGCCGCTCCATGAGCGGTACGGGCACACAAAACAGATGCTAATTTGAATGATTAGAGGTGGCACATGCAAATTTACTTGGAACGGCAGAGTAATACCGCATATAGGTAGATATGGTGGACTCATCTGGAACAACTTTGGTTTAAGGATTTGGATGCACAAGCAGTATTCCCACTTAGTACAGGTGAAGGCTAGCAAATAGATTGAGAAGCGACCAACCAAAGAGCGACAACGGTCATAATCATGCATTGAGAATAATTAACATTGGATACTAACATGGGTAGGATATAACTTCATCGCATAACTATACATGCATGCTTCGGGAATCACAAACCTTAACACCAATATTCTTACTAAACCACAATCATTCACTAGTACACCCACATATTACCATCTTAATATCGCAAAACTATTGCAAGGAATCAAACATATCATATTTAGTGATCTACAAGTTTTACGTAGGATTTTATGACTAACCATGTGAATGACCAATTCCTGTTGACTCTCTAAATAGATATAAGTGAAGCATGAGAGTTTAATTCTTTCTACAAAAGACTTGCCCACGCTCTAATAAATATAAGTGAAGCAAAAGAGCATTCTACAAATAACGGTTTTCTATATGTAGAGAAACAGGCATCCAAACTTCAAATGATATAAGTGAAGAACATGAAGCATTCTATAAAGCCATACTCAAAAGATATAAGTGAAGTGCATAGAGCATTCTATAAATCAACCAAGGACTATCTCATACCAGCATGGTGCATTATTAAAATAAAAAGAAAAGGCACACGACGCTCCAAGAATTTACTCATATCATGTGAACGAAACGAAAACCGAAACATACCGATAATTGTTGAAGAAAGATGGGATGCCTTTCGGGGCATCCCCAAGCTTAGACGCTTGAGTCCCCTTGAATATTTACTTGGGGTGCCTTGGGAATCCCCAAGCTTTAACTCTTTCCTCTCCTTATTCTCCTCATACCGATACCTCCTCGATCTTCGAACAGTTCATCCACACAAAACTTAACCGAACTTTTTATTAGAGGGATTAGTACATATAACATCAAATCCCATCATGTCCTGATGTAACATTATTGTATAATTATAATCAAACATTACCCACTGTATGCTATCACAATTCTATGGCTCCCAAGTCAATGGGGCTCAACAAGATTTCAAACATACGCAAATAAAGAAACAATAACAGCAATCTGTGAAAACAGGACAGTCTGTAAAGATGCAAATGAAACATATACTTATGTAACACCAAAAATTCTGAAAAATTAGGAAAAATAGACAATTTGCATAGCAGTACTTTGTAAAAATTTCAGAATTTTTGCATGTTCCAGTAAATTACAGAAATTCAAACACTACAGCAAAAGTTTCTGTTTTTTCACAGCACACACCAAACAAGCAATTTAAACATCCTAAAGGTAAATCTTGGCACATTATTTTTATAATACAATGGATTTGTACAAGGGGATAATTATTTTTTTTGAAAAGTTTCTGTAATCAAGGTTCACAAAGTTTCCATGGGCATGAACAAAGTTCAAGGCAAGCCCCCACTTCCACATTGCTCATCTGTCTCACTTTCACTTTTCTTTTTGAAAAAGTTTTAGGTTCCCCTCTATATTTTTTTTGTTTTTAATCTTTTAAAAGAACACAACAGAATAAAATGACTCTCTAAAACTTCCGGGTTGTCTTCCAGGCAGCGCTTTCTTTAAAGCCATTAAGCTAGGCATAAAGTGCTCAAGTAATCGATCCACCCGGATCCCAAGGTATATCAAAGCCAATTTTAATTAACAATGGTTTGTAATTTAGTAGTGAGCACAAAGCAGCGTATATCATGCAATGACGAAGTCTAACTCTCTTCCTATGCATCGGCATGTCATAAAAGAAAAATTCATGCACATCAAGTAAAGGCCAATGCATAGTATAAACAGTTTCTTGCAATTTTATCGTATTGGAAACATAGAGAGGTGGAGATATAGTTCCTCTCTCATAATAATTGCAAGTAGGAGCAGCAAGCACATGCATATCATATTCATCAAAATCATCATGTGTAACAGTAAAACACAACCCATCAATATAATCCTTAATAAGCACAAACTTCTCCGATATAGTGTAGTTTGGAGAATTCAAAAAGATAATAGGACTATCATGTGTAGGTGCAATAACAACAATTTCATTCTTAACATAAGGAACTATAGCAAGTTCATCTCCATAAGCATCATTCATATTGGCATCAAGGCCACAAGCATAGCAAGCATCAATTTTATCAAAAAGGGATATTTCAAACGAATCCAAGGGATCATAGCAATTATCATAGCATTCATCCTTTGGTAAGCACAAAGGGAAATTAAACAATGTATGAGTTGAAGAGTTACTCTCATTAGAAGGTGGGCACGGGTAGCTAATCCGCTCTTCCTCCCTTTGTTCTTCGCTCTCCTTCTCATCTTTTTCATCTAATGAGCTCAGGGTGTCATCAATTTCTTCTTCCATAGGAGCCTGCAAAATATTAGTCTCTTCTTGGATAGCGGAGACTTTCTCAATAAATTCATCAATATAGGCATTATATTCATAATTCTCATGGCAATATTTAAGTATAGCATAATTTTCAGATCTGTAAATAGCAGCATCACAATCTTCAGACATTTCAACAAAGATTTAATTTCATAAGCACCCATAAAAGCAACAAATTCTTCTATTAGTTCCACATCATAGTAATCATATATACCATTAGCATAAGAAGCCAAGGCTTTATTATCATTAAATTCACATTGAAAGGAAAGGTGTGGAGCCATCATCTTAGAGCAACAAGTATAATCACACCTTAAGCATAAATTCCAAGCATGCCAACACAGCATTTTAATTTGATCCCATAAGAGTTTCCCTTTTTGAGACAAGCGATAATCCCTAAAGTATTGCCATTGATCAAAAGTATCTCCCATTATCAAGTTGAATGGAGATTTATCAGGATTATCAAAGTAGTATTTAATATTTTCCACATAACCAGCATTATGGGTTTTAGGAGGTTCCCCATCTCCATGAGTAGCAAGTACCACTAATTTTTTTGGTGTTTCATGTTCCATATCCATAACTAAAGATATAAAACAACTTAGAACAGAAAATAAAAACTACTTAGTGATAAAACAAACAATTACACACGAGAATATCAACCCCATGCTATTGCTCCCCGGCAACAGCGCCAGAAAAAGGTCTTGATACCCCACAAGTATAGGGGATCAGTTGTAGCCTTTCTCGATAAATAAGAGTGTCGAACCCAACGAGGAGCTAAAGGTAGAATCAACATTCCCTTCAAGTTCTATCGACCACTGATACAACTCTATGCACACTTAACGTTCGCTTTACCTAGAACAAGAATGAAACTACTTGTAGGTGTAATGCTAGAACTACTTTGCAAGAATAAAACTAGGAGTACTTAACAAGAATAAAACTATGAGTAATTTGCAAGGTAATAATAGTTAGTTGTTTAGTAGAAAGCTTTTGTAACACAAGAGAAGGATTTGTCCCTAGGCAATCGATAACTAGACCCGTAATCATTATTGCAATTTTATATGAGGGAGAGGCATGAGCTAACATACTTTCCGTACTTGGATCATATGCATTTCTGATTGGAACTCTAGCAAGCATCCGCAACTACCAAAGATCATTAAGGTAAAACCCAACCATAGCATTAAGTAACAAGTCCCCTTTACTCCCATACGCAACAACCCCCTTACTCGGGTGTAAGCTTTTGTCACTCTAGCCGCCCACTATAAGAGAATTATGAACGTATTGCAAACCCTACAGCGGGAATCACTCACACTTGCGCGACACGGAGGGCACCATAGGACAGCACCAAAATAAAACTTACAACTCAACTCAAACCCATAGGACAAAACCAATCTACTCAAACATCATAGGATTGCCACATATCATTGGATAATAATATATAGCATTAAGCACCATGTTTAAGTAGAGATTACAGCGGGGAGAAGAGGTGTTACACCGCTGCATAGAGGGGGGAGAGAGTTGGTGTTGACGGCGGCGAAGTTGTTGGTGTAGATCGCAGTCACGATGATTGCCCCGGCGGCGTTCCGGCGCCACCGGGGGAGAGGGGGAGAGAGCCCCCCTCCTTCTTCTTCTTCCTTGGCCTCCCCCTAGATGGGAGGAGAGTTCCCCCTCTGGTCCATGGCCGCCATGGCTCCCGAAGGGCAGGAGCCCCTCCGAGATTGGATCTCTCTCTCTCTCTCTCTCTGTTCTCTTTTGTTTCGCGTTCCTGTTTCCTGGCCAAAAACCGTTTCTTATATTCCCGGAGATCCGTAACTCCGATTGGGCTGAAATTTTGAGGGGATTTTTATCCGGATATTAGCTTCCTTGTGGAAGAAGGACACCCTCAACCGACCTACAGGGGAGCCACAAACCCCCTAGGCGTGCCCAGGGGGGCCCACGCCCTCCAGGCTTGTCGTCTCCTCGGGCATCGTCTCGCGTTGATTCTTTTTCTCAAAAATCCATATATTCCAAAACATATCTCCATAAATTTTTATCGTGTTTGGACTTCGTTTGATTTGGATTTTCTACGAAACAAAAAAACATGCAACAAACAGGAACTGGCACTGGGCACTGGATCAATATGTTAGTCCAAGAAATCATATAAAATGTTGCCAAAAGTATGTGGAAATTGTAGGATATTGGCATGAAACAATCAAAAATTATAGATACGACAGAGACGTATCACTTCTTCAGAGTTTTAAGTAATCTCTTTTCTTCATGCTCTGAAAGGTTAGCACTAATAATAACAGGATATTTCTTCTTTTCATCAAGGTAAGCATACTTAAGTGTTTGAGGTAATTGCTTCAATTCAAACACAGGATCACTCTTCGGTGGAAGAGGATCTCCCAAAGTTTCAATAGGCAAATTATGTTTAAGGATAGGTGCTTGCTTAAAGAACAACTCATCTATTTCATTTCTTTCAATCATATGCATATCATTTTCATGGTCTAGCAAATATTGTTCTAAAGGATCAATGGGAGGCACGACAATAGAAGAAAGACCTATAATCTCATCTTTATTGGGTAATTCTTTATCATGAAGTTGTCTACTAAACTTAGAGAAATTAAATTCATGAGATATATCACTAACCTTAACTCTAACTTTCTCTTTAACACAATCAATTTCAGCATTAACGGTATTCAAGAAAGGTCTACCAAATATAATGGGACAAATATTATCTTGTTGTGAACCAAGTACAAGGAAATCAGTAGGGTATTTGATTTTGCCACACAAGACTTCAACATCTCTAACAATCCCAAGTGGTGTAATAGTATCTCTATTTGCAAGCTTAATAGTAACAGCAATATCTTCAATCTCAACAGGTGCAATATCATGCATTACTTCTTGGTATAAAGAAAATGGAATAGCACTCACACTAGCACCCATATCACACAAACCATGATAGCAATGATCTCCAATCTTAACAGAAACAACAGGCATGCCAACTACAGGCTTGTTCTTATCTAGCATATCTCGTTCATTTCTAACAGGTTTAGCAATTCTGGCAGCCTCATCATAAAAATAAATAACATGCCCATCAATATCATCAACCAAAAGATCTTTAACCATTGCAATATTAGGTTCAACTTTAATTTGTTCAGAGGGTCTAGGTGTTATTACATTACTTTTTTTAACCACGGTTGAAGCTTTAGTATGTTCCTTAATCCTAACAGGGAAAGGAGGTTTCTCAATATAAGCAGTAGGCACAACTGGATCAACATTGTAAACAATTGTTTCTTCTTTAACACTAACAGGTTCTTCATTTAATTAGATAGGTGGATGATATTTAAACCATTTCTCTTTAGGGAGATCAACATGAGCAGCAAAAGATTCACAAAAGGTAGCTACTATCTCAGAATCAAGTCCATATTTAGTACTAAACTTATGAAAAGTATCAGTTTCCATAAAAGATTTAACACAATCAAACTCAAGATTTATACCTGACACTTTACCTTTGTCGATTTCCCAATCTTCAGAGTTACGTTTAATTCTTTCCAGAAGGTCCCATCTGAATTCAATAGTTCTCTTCATAAAGGAACCAGCAGAAGAAGTATCGAGCATGGATTGATCATTATGAGAAAGCTGAGCATAAAAGTTCTGAATTATTATTTCTCTTAAGAGATCATGATTGGGGCATGTATGTAACATATACTTAAGCCTCCCACAAGCTTGAGCGATACTTTCTCTTTCACGAGGAAAACAATTATATATATAATTCCGATCACGATGAACCAAATGCATAGGATAAAATTTCTGGTGAAATTCCAGTTTCAACCGGTTCCAATCCCATGTTTCAGTATCATCACATAGCCTATACCATGTCAATGCCTTTCCCCCCAAAGATAAAGGGAATACTTTCTTCTTAACTCCATCTCCAGATAAACCTGCAAGCTTAAACAATCCACAAATTTCATCCACATATATCAAGTGCATGTCAGGATGCACCGTTCCATCTCCTGCATAAGGATTAGCTAGCAGTTTCTCTATCATACCCGAAGGAATTTCATAATAAATATTTTCAGTAGGTTCAGTAGGTTGAGGAGCAACTCTCAATGCTTCCGGTCGAGGTGAAGATACCCCGAACAAGCCCCTCAAAGGATTACTTTCCATAGTGACAAGTAACAGTAAATTTCAGCACGTAATATAAATGTTTCGTTACCAAATTTCACTCACCAAAGGTGCTTCACTCCCTAGCAACGGCGCCAGAAAAGAGTCTTGATGACCCACAAGTATAGGGGATCAATCGTAGTCCTTTTGATAAATAAGAGTGTCAAACCCAACGAGGAGCAGAAGGAAATGACAAGCAGTTTTCAGCAAGGGTATTCTCTGCATGCACTGAAATTGTAGGTAACAGATAGTTTGGTAGCAAGATAATTCGTAACAAGTAACAAGTAGTAATGGTAACAAAGGTGCAGCAAGGTGGCCCAATCCTTTTTATAGCAAAGGACAAGCCGGAACGAACTTTTATAATAAGCAAAGCGTTCTCGAGGACACATGGGAATTTCATCTAGTCACTTTCATCAAGTTTGTTTGATTTGCGTTCGTTACTTTGATAATTTGATATGTGGGTGGATCGGTGCTTGGGTGTTGTTCTTATTTGAACAAGCCTCCCACTTATGATTACCCCCTCTCGCAAGCATCCGCAACTACAAAAGAAGAATTAAGATAACTCTAACCATAGCATGAAACATATGGATCCAAATCAGCCCCTTACGGAATAGCGCATAAACTAGGGTTTAAGCTTCTGTCACTCTTGCAACCCATCATCTAATTACTACTCCACAATGCCTTCCCTTAGGCCCAAAGATGGTGAAGTGTCATCTAGTCGACGTTCACATGACACCACTAAAGGAAGCAACAACATACATATCATCAAAATATCAAACGAATACCAAATTCACATGATTACTTATGTCAAGACTTCTCCCATGTCCTCAAGAACAAAGGAGCTACTCACAAATCATATTCATGTTCAAGATTAGAGGGGTATTGAATATCATTAAGGATCTGTACATATAATCTTCCACCAAATAAACCAACTAGCATCAACTACAAGATGTAATCAACACTACTAGCAACCCACAGGTACCAATATGAGGTTTTGAGACAAAGATTGAATACAAGAGATGAACTAGGGTTTGAGATGAGATGGTGCTGGTGAAGATGTTGATGAAGATTGGTCCTCCCACGATGAGAGGATCGTTGGTGATGTTGATGGCTTCGATTTCCCACTCCCGAAGGGAAGTATCCCCGGCAGAATCGCTCCGCCAGAGAGCAAAATAGCTCCTGCCCAGGTTCTGCCTCGAGACGGCGGCGCTTCGTCCCCAAAGTCTTCTCTATAATTTTTTAGGGCAAAAGACCTTATATAGCAGAAGGAGGGGGCCAGAGGCCAGCCAGGGGCCCCACAAGGCATCAGGGCGCGCCTTGTTGCCTTGTGGGCAATTGGTGGGGCCCCTCCAGTATCTCTTTTCTCCAGTATTTTTTATATATTCAATACAAAATCTCTGTGAAATTTCAAGTCAATTGGAGCTCTGTAGGATAGGTATCTCTGATGTAGCTATTTCAGGTCCAGAATTCCAGCTGCCGGTATTCTCCCTCTTCATATACATCTTGCAAATTAAGAGAGAAAAGGCATAAGAGTTGCATCATAAAATAAAATAATGATCAAATACATTAAAAATAATAGTAGGAAATCATGAAGCAAATTGGACGTATCAGTTCTCTATAGATGTCGAGTAGCAGCGACAACACTCATGCTTCAGGCGATGTATCTTCATCTGAGTCTGACAACCCCAGGTCTCCAGCAGATGATCAGGGATCAAGTAATCTGGAATGGGATAGAGCTGCCACAATCACCCTTCCGGTCAGGACACGGAAGAACGCTCCAAGAAAGCCCACACACCAGCCTAAATGTGTATATGAAGTAACCGAGATCGATTTAAAGTCTTGGGCTCCAACTAAACTAGATAAAGCACGCACGAGGTTCAGGAGTGTGTGTGGATTTGTTGGCAGCGCAAGGCTAAACATTAATCTGCCTGGGTTTCATAAGGCTGACACAAAAACACGGCATAGGAGAGTCCGGGAGATCATGGATCACTTCAATGTTCCAGAGCAGTGGAGAATGCAGGTGGAACACGCTGCACTAAAGAAGGCCAAGGATGCTTGGAGAAACTGGAAGCACATGTTGTACAAGAAGTACTTGAGTGAAGGCATGGACCCAATCCCCGCATACCCCCAAATTACAAAGGCAGACTGGGCAGAATTCAAAAGGGTCAAGGCAACTACAGAGTTTACCGAGAAGAGTGCCAAGCAATCGGAACTTCAGAAGAGGAACATACACCCCCACCGTATGGGTGTGGTAGGATACTATGGCATGAAACCGATATGGGACCAGGAGGACAAAGAAGCAGTAGTTACGGGTGGGAAATCGGCCTTTAGTGAAATCAGGGGCGAACGCACCAGAGACTACTTGCGGGCACATGCAAGGAGGCGTGATGATGGTTCTTATTACTTTGAAAACTCACATGACGAAGAACTATATCGCGCAATGTTAAAGGCTTCCTCCAGCAACCCTGGAAGGTTCTACAGGAACTCAGGGCCATGTGACATTCTGTCCGATGCTCTGGCAACAAAAGAGCCCCCCGTCCGTGCAAGGGGTATAGGTGTCAATGTCCCGCACAAGAGGGCTTTCACACTCAGCAAAGAAGAGAAGCTCGCCATGAAAAAAGCAAGGAGTGAACAGAAGAAGAAAGAATTGTATGAAATGTTGAGGATGGACATGTATCCAAAAGTTCGAATGGAAATTGAGGAGTCAATGATGATGCAGAAGACTCTAACACTGAGAGATAGCCAGTAGACGGGAGGGGAGGCGGGCATGGACGATGTTGCTTATTGCGCGACAACACCGCACAAGAGTAGATGTGCATCAGCTGACCCCAGCGACACTGAGACTGCAGTTGCGCATGATGATGTTATATCTGATCTATCTGGAATGAAAGACAGACTGAGGGGCGTGCTTACACATTATGAAGGTATGTTAAAATGTGCAACAGCCTGGGTTTTGCCCCCTCCCCCACTCGAAAGGGGGCCTCTTGTTGGACAATGTGCCATTGAAGCCGGGCTGTGTGAAGTGCTATGTGACAGAAGTAAAGCCTGGATTCAAAACATTTGCCCTGAAGAATGTCCTAGGGGACTGTGATGACCAGAGGAACTAGGAAGAAACACTGTTAAATCATATCCAGTGGCCACGAAAGGAAATATACTTCATAGATGAGATCCCTCAAGCCCCGCCAAGAGCAATCAATGTCGCCCTTCAACCGGTGACTCTCTACTTGCCACATCAGCTCTCGCGTGCTTCTCCCGAGGAACCTAATACTCGTAATCCGACGGCTGATGCATCAACCTGTGATCAGCCTGCCCGACTTCATGCCGTACAGGCCATGTCATCGTCCGCCCCTGAGCAGCCAGTGGCAAGGCCTACAACTGCTGAAGATGCACCATCAGTTCTGATGTCGGCCACTTAAGCAGCAGGGGGAGACACGGTGGTACCGCATGCTCAGCAGACCAACCCGGTGGAACGGACTACTAAGCAGTCAGAAGGTCCGGAACCGCCTGCTCATCTGTCTATCAGTTCGCAGCCGCGTGATTAGCATACCGATGCGTCGGCACTGCCTGCTCAGCAAACCAACATGTTGGCACAGCCTCCTCAGCACACCAACGCGTTGGCACCACCTGCGCAGAAGCCCGACATAGCTTCACCGCCTGGTCAGCAGTCTGATGCCTCTGCTCCTACAGCTCAGCAGTCCGTCATAGCAGCACCGCCGGCTCAGCAGTTCGTCATAGCAGCACCGCCAGCGCAGCAGTCCGGCGTAGCTAAATCATCTACTCAGCAGTCCGTCGTATCTTCACCGCCGGCTCAGTTGTCCGTCTGTCAACCATCCAGACCTTGCACCAGAAGAGCTTCAAGTACCAAGAGGAAAGTGGGTCGCACCCGTGAGGAAGTGGCCCCTAGACCGAGGAGGAATGGGAACGATAGCCTCTTACTAAAAGCACTCATCGCCCAGAACCAAATTACCAGCAAGTTGTTCGAATCGGAGAGTTATACTGGTTCTGACAGCTTGCCCGATGAAGAAGTTGAAAGGATACTTGCTAAAAATAAAGCAGACGAACTTGTAGCACGCAAGTACATCCATGGCGAGCCATTTTTTGTTGACGAATACTTAGAGGAGTGCAGTTCTAATTGATGCAAGTTACATAAATATTGCATGGATGTAATGTCAGCATGTCATGAGGTTCTGCTAGTCCACTACGATAGGGATCATTTCCGTTATGATCGAGGATCCATCAGTGTGGAATTCGAGGACTTTCATCTCTTCTTCAACTTCATGTGCTCTCTATCACTCTTGTTAAATGCTTGATGTTGTAAGTACTTCAGAAACTCTGATCAACTTCTCCATACAAGGCTGTAAACGAAAAAAAGCTAACTGTATTGTATTCCTCTCAGGGGATTGATCTTGCAAAGAAAAAATGAGAGCATGTATTTCATAGATCCTCAAGTAGCAAATGGCACATTATTACGTGGTTGCCCAGAAAATCCAGAGTGGGCCATTGGCAAGGTCGTGAGTATCTTGTGTTGCCCGTCCCATGCAGAACTCTTTCTCTAGGCATATCATGAAGGGTAAGTCAAATAAACAACCACGCATACATTGATCGTCTTTCACATTTCGTCATAGTTGGTAAGTTCATGGTTTTCTTAATCTGTAGCATTCACTGGATCCTGGTAGTCATTGTTCCAAACCAAAACAGAGTTAACTACCTGGATTCTCTCAGAGAGTCAATAAAGCCTCAGGATCTGATACATCTTTAGCAATTCAGGGATAGGTATTGAATTCTATGATGTTGAAATTTGCATTCATATCTGGTTCAAGAACCGAGTATGTGGAAATTCATCTTCATTTGTAGTGTGTTGGCATCGTGCATAACTAAAGAAGATAACCAGTTCGATAGTGCACTACCTCTGCAGCACGAGATCATTTCTCCGGTAAGACATCGAAATCCGTTATTTTCGGAAAATGTATCCAAAAGTTTGCAAATACCTTTTCTTACGCTTGTCTAATGTTCAAGTTTCTGAATAAACCTCTTTCTATTTCTCTCCAAAGAAAAAACATAAACATCTTACACCGGTTAGGTTGCTCCTAACAGGGTAAGTACATGACTAATTCTTTTAAAAAAATCAGTGTCCTCAGCAACAAGCAGGGACCAACCTTTGTGGGTACTATGTCTGCAGACACATGATCTCCATCTTCAAATCTACTGATTGCTGTGAGGATGCTCGCAAATTAGTACCAGTAAGTTTGTATCTTAATTAATAACTTCTACTCCACTCGTATGGCACATTCTGATCTAAAAATCCTGCAGCTCATCTTTGAACCGATGACCCCTGAACCGCTCCCCATTGGTGAATTGCTGGAGGTTAGGAGATTTATCAGCAACTTCTACCTGAATCACTACATCAAGCCCACTGGTGATAATGAAGATTTCAGCATGGTTGTTCCTGAAACAATGAGTAAACATTCAACATGAGTTAGCCGCTAAACATATACGCATGGATGCATTGTTTTCCATGTGATGAGGTCTCCGTATTTCATACACTATGATTATGTACTGTGTTTGTCGATAAATCAGTGGAATTTAGCTAGCATTTGTTCAATTGCATATTGTTGCGAATTCTGATGAATGTTCTTCCTGTGGACACTATTTGTTCAATTGCATATTGTGGCGAATTTGCTTTTTGCAGGGCAATTCAAATGCGATATTTTTGATTTAACCTGGCCATTGATGCGCACACGGTTCGACTAAATGAGGGTGTGCGATCCAGAATGGAAAGCACACGTCACTCACAGCGCAACTGTCGGTGATACACAACAAATCGCAGACGATTTGCAGCACTTCTACATGTGCGTAGGGGCTCCTAAACCGTTTGTGATAGCACATTATCGCACACGAGAGCTTAGAGGAAACCGTGCCCAATGCTATATGCAATCCCACTCGTAAATTGTTCAGGAAACGTGTGCGATGATGTCATGCATGGCAGACGATTACCTTATAATACTCGTGTGCGATGGGCCACATATCGCGCACAGTTTCTATGATGGCCCGTGTGCCTTAGGTACTATTTCGCAAACGGTCCAATGTGAAACACCGTTTGGTTTCCCTGCGCAATTAGAAATGTTTGACTCATGAGAGACATGGGGCGATTGATCACCAATCCCAAACGTGTGCCGGAATATAGTGTGTGCGATATGTTCCTGCATCGCATACGATTACATTGGGCAACGCATCTGCATCAGCGCTCCCTATCCCCGACGGTTTCTGGGTCGTGTGGGAAGGACCCCCCTATCGCACACACATGCAAGGCGACGGTTTAAAACTCTGTCGCGGAAAGGGGGTAAAAACCGTTTGTATAGCAGCTCGCAGTACTAGTGGGAGGAGATGGCATACGGACATGGGAACCACATCACACTCCAAGGTATCTTCGTATGTGCCAATCTTGAAGGACACTTGAACGGTGTGCTCCACTTGAATGGTGTCGGAGTCGCTTAACCATTGGACCTTGTATGGGCGAGGGTGCTTCTTGTTGAGCAATTGTAGCTAGGAACATAGCTCTTCACTTGCCAAATTGTGGCAACTTCCGTCGTCGATGATGACCTTGACGGAACGTCCTTGAATACCCGCTTTGGTATGGAAGATGTGGCAACGTTGGTCCTCGTCTTGTTGTTGTTGAAGTGTCAAGATCTTGGAGACAACAAGAGCGGGGCTCGAATCATTGTCACAAAAGACTTGATCCTCTTCATCTTCATTCACTTGTCGATGCATGGCCACGTGCTCGAGGGATTCCATTTCTTCTTCGCTCATGGAGTTGTAGGTGCCGTCGTCATTAGCGATCATGGTGCGCCGTGTGGGGCACTCAAATGACTTGTGTCCTCGGCCTTTGCAAGTAAAGCATTTGATGTCACTTGTCTTGGCGGTAGCATCCGTAGGAGTTGTTGATGATGAAGCTCTTAGCTTGGTTGTACTTGGAGTAGGACATCTCGAAGATGTCATTGGTTGCTTGGAGCTTGACTTGTCATTGCTGCTTGGTGTAGTTTGAGTCGTTGAAGGAGGTGTTGTAGTCATTGAAGCTTGAGTGCATGAACCGTAGGTCTTGGAAGAGTACTTGGAGTACTTGTAGTCCTCTTGCACTTGTCACTCCGCTTTGGTGGCTTGGTGCACTAGCTCGAGGAGGTTGGGGTATGGTTGGAAGTTCTCAATTTTCTTGATTGGATGGTTGAGGCCTTTCAAGAAACGCGCCATAGTTTGTTCATCATCTTCCTTGACGTTGGCTCGGATCATTGCAATTTCCATCTCTTGGTAGTATTCTTCAACCGACTTGGTGCCTTGCTTGAGGAGTTGTAGCTTCTTGAAGAGGTCGCGGCTATAGTGTGTAGGCACAAAACGAGCTCTCATGACATCCTTCATTTGAGTCCAAGTGGTGATGGGTGGATCGCCTTTCTCTTGGCGTCGTTCGATCACTTGCTCCCACCAAATGAGAACATAGTCTTGGAACTCTAGCGATGCCATGGCTACCCTCTCTTCCTCGTCGTATTAGTGTAGAGGGAATATCTTGTCCACCTTTAAGGCCCATGAGAGGTAGTCTTCGGGATCGGTGCTTCCGGAGAACTTTGGCATGTGGAACTTGAGCTTGTCGTAGCGCTCCTCATTGCGTTGGCGATGGCGAGGACGCTCTTGCCATGGAGGTGGGTCTTGTAGTTCTTGCTCCTCGTGCTCTTCTTGATTAGCTTGGCGCCGAGGGCATGGGATACCGGCACGGTTTCTCAATTCTTGGCGCTCCTCAAGCCGTGCGGCTTTGTCTTGTCGCTCTCATCAGAGGGCCTCTTCTTGTTCGCGCATGCGGCGGTTGCGCTCGTCGATGACGCGAGTTGCTTCGCATAAGGCACGTTGAGCTTCAAGTGCTTGCTCCTCACGACGTTGTCATTCTTGTTGTAGAGCGTCGCCGTCTTGGTTTTCTTGATGTTGGCGTTGTGGAACTTGCTCTTGGTCCATGGCGTCTTGTGCTTGACGATGTTGTCGTTCGCGCTCTCCAAGGCAGCCTTTTAAACCATTTCCATGGAATGGGTTTGATGAAGCTTGATGGTCTTCATGGTTTTGGTGACGATGTGGTCGCGCTCGTGGAAGACTTGCATCCGAAGACGTGTCCGAAGAGTGTCGGCTCGAGTGGCGCTGTCTTGATCTTGAAGTAGACGAAGTGGAAGAAGCACAGTTGACCATCATGGTACGGAACTCTTCCATTTGCGATGATAGCTTGTCGTCAAGAGTTTGTCAAAAGTCGAAGGCGAGTTGTTGGATGCGTTCGCCCAATGCTTCGCTTTCTTGATGTAAGGCTCGTTGGACGCCAAAGAGGTGTGCCTTGGTAACGTAGTCGTTCGGTGCATTGTCTTGCTCATCGAAGAGTGGATTGGTAGAAGTGCTCGGCCTATCCATGATTCTCAAACAAGTGTTAGTGGAAGAAAGAAACAAACTAGACCAATGTACCTTATCCAATGTTGAAGATGGATCAATGATCACCCAATATGGTATTATGGAAATAGTGCAATTGGTATCGGATCGTGTCAATCTCACACCTACACAAGTAAAGCTTTTGGAGTAGCTTGGTTAGGATGGTGGCACAAAATTTCTGCAATTGTTAGCAAGATATCAATAATGTTGAGAAAGATTCACAAATTCGCAAGTGAAACAAGTAGACCAATAGCAATGAGTGGCACACGGAAACACACACACGGATAGATAAGTGAGGTCATGCAACCAAGGAATGAGTACAAAATGTGGAATCCACGGAAAACGCTCGTGTTGCACAACACTAGAGAGACGCTAGCACGATTGCTCAATAGGCGGATACGAAACTTGTGCACAACCAATAAGAGACAAAACGTATCGACTTTCTATCTCACTTATGCTATGTATGTATGATTCCCGATGAACTTGTCACGATGATCCAAGATGATCAAATATGATATGTAATGTGGCGATGCTATGGCTATTGCTTACAAGCTTGTTGTTGCTCTTTCTCTTTTTTTGCTTAAAAGCTTTTCTTTCTTTTGATGTTTTCCTTGGCCACTTATGTGAAATGCTCTTACGAAGATAGCAATGCTTGAAATGCGGGAACAATTGATGACACAAGAGATGATACGATGATATATGCACGCTATGATAGCTATGCAGAACGTGTATCACTAAAGTGCACAAGTAGCGTTGGCCGGCAACACTCAAATGGCTAGTCTCATAGGAAAGTGACGCAAAAGAGGGCCTTGGGGTTAATAATGCAATGGCAAGGGTATGAAACAAGTTGTCGTCGATGTTACCGTCCTTGCTTACGGTGTTGGTGTCAAAACGATGAAGTGGTCGTTGTCAATGTCGAGTCTGTGGCGAAGTTGAACGGCGGTGGTGTTGATGACGAACTGTCCCTAAGTAGCCGAAACACGTTAGGAAAAGGAACCGCAAACTCAAATTCTCAAGTGGCAAACTCGTGGTGGTTGCAGAAGTAGGTGGTGAGGTTGCTGAAATAAGCGATGGTTTGTGGAAGAAACGGTGGAAAAAAGATCAAAATCGGACAACATGCGAAGTGGTGGTATCATGCTGCAAGGGGCCGGATGTCCGGGCTGTCGCCGGGGGACGGATGTCCGGGGTCTCGGGCCGGATGTCCGGGGTTGCCTGATCCGTGTATGAACTTTGGGAAAACTTTGGGGATGGCAAAATTTGGGGAATTTCGTGGATGGAAATGATGGAGATGGTGGGGAAAAGCTAGATCCACTTGAAACACAGCAAATCCATGGATCAAAATCAACAAAACATCATCAAACCAATAAATCACAAAAAAAATTGGAATGGCTATTTTTGTGGGGAATTTTCGGAATTGGGCAAAAAACAACAAAATTGGGGCTAGAAAGTGGAGGGGAAAAACTCCAATGTGTGGATCAACGTGGCTCTGATCCAAGATGATGTAGGTTGGAACCCTATAGTGATGGTCTTTTCACACTTGGAGGGGGAAAAGGGCAAATTGAGAGAAGAACACAAGAACAAACACTCAATCAACAAGATCCAATCACACATGCACTAGATCCATATACACATAAGAGAGATACAAGATCCAAAGTAAACACAAGAGGATACAAAGGTAACTAGTTCATCCCAATCCTTGGAGGAGTTGAGGCCTTGATGATCCTATGATGGGGATCCTTCCCTAGATGGGATCTTGATATCCACTAGGGGATCTTGTCCTAGGAGGTCTTGGTCTTCATGGGAGACGGGGTAGATGAGCAAAGCTCTCTCTAGATCATATCATGTACTTTTCTAACCCTAGAAGAGGGGAGGAAGATGTCTATTTATAGTGCTAGTACAAGTTGGGGCGAATTGGAGAGGTACATGGCTGTCACAGCCATCACACATGCGCGGGAGCCGGATGTCCGGGCGTCGGGCCGGATGTCCGGCGGCTCGTGGGGGTGCCGGATGTCTGGGGCTCAGGGCCGGATTTCGGCCTGGCGTATAGCCGATATCGGTGAGGTTCTGGACACCTCGGGCCGGATATCCGGGTGGGGGCCGGATGTCCGGGGCAGTCGGGACGGATGTCCGGGTCCTGGGGACTTGGCGGCTGTTGATGTGCTGTCGGTGAAGTCTCCAGGGTCCGGATGTCTGGGTCGCAGGCCAGATGTCCAGCTGCTGATGCAAAGTAGCAGTTTCTCTTGTCAATCTCCTTCATTCGTGTACTTGGGGTCTTGTCCATTGTTCCGGGCTTCTCCGAGAAGGTCTTCTTGGTACCTAAGCACACATAGCATTCCGGATTTACGTAGTAGCCATGTCTCACGTGGATCATACGGAATGTCATTTAGGAGAGATGTTACCTCGATCTCGATAGCTCTTGCACGTGCTTGTGTCATTGGTCCTCTTGGCACTTGGCGTGAGGAGGTGGGTCCATGGGGATGATCGTATGATGCTTCGCATCACACATGAAGCTTATTGTGATGTTGTATTACCGAGAGGGCCCAGAGATATCTCTCCGTCACACGGAGCGACAAATCCCAGTCTCGATCCTTGCAACCCAACAGGCACCTTTGGAGATACCTGTAGAGCACCTTTATGATCACCCAGTTATGAAGTGACATTTGATAGCACACAAAGTATTCCTCCATTGTCCGGGACTGGCATGATCTCATGGTCTAAGGAACAGATACTTGACATGAAGAAAGCTGTAGCAAATAAACTAAGGATATGATCTGATGCTAAGCTTACGGTTGGGTCTGTCCATCACATCATTCTCCTAATGATGTGATCCCGTTATCAAATGACAACTCATGTATATGGTTAGGAAACCTTAACCATCTTTGATCAACGAGCTAGTCTAGTAGAGGCTTACTAGGGACATGGTGTTGTCTATGTATTCACACATGTATTTAAGTTTTCGGTCAATACAATTCTAGCATGAATAATAAACATTTATCATGAACAAGGAAATATGATAATAACCAATTTATTATTGCCTCTAGGGCATATTTCCAACATAACACATAGTGAATACATGAACTCCTCAAATTACAGTCATCCCCGGAGAGTATCCCAATTATTGTCACCTTGGGGTCTACAGTTCGGAACAATAACATGTGATATAACTTGCAGATAGGATCAAGAAATCAAATATATTCATGAAAACATAATAGGTTCAGATCTGAAATCATAGCACTCGGGCCCTAGTGACAAGCATTAAGCATAGCAAAGTCATAGCAGCATCAATCTCAGAACATAGTGGATACTCCCTCCGTCCGGGTTTATTAGGCCCCCTTTCATTTTGAGCCAAAGTTTGACCATGAATTTAACTAATAAAATATAAATTATATGTCACAAAAATTATACCATAGAAAACCTCCTTCAAATAAAAATCTAACAATATACTTTGTGTAGCATATACTTTATATATTTTTAGTCAAATACTTGGTCAAACTTGGACCCAAAATGCAAGCGGGCCTAATAAACCCGGACGGAGGTAGTACTAGGGATCAAGCCCTAACAAATTGACTCGATTACATGACAAATCTCATCCATATCCATCTACCTCCAGTATGCCTACGATGAAATTACTCACTCCCGGTGGTGAGCATCATGAGGTTGTTGATGAAGAAGGGTTGTTGATGACGACGGCGACGAATTTCCCTATCCGGAGCCCCGAACGGACTCTAGATCAGGCTTCCCGACGAAGAACAGGAGGTGGCAGCGGCTTTGTATCGTAAAACGTGATGAAATTTTCTCTCTGATTTTTTTCTCGGGAAGACGGTATTTCTAGACTTGGATTTAGGGCAAACGGAGGCTCGTGGGGTCAAAAAGCTCACGTGGCGCGCCCTAGGGGACGCCACCTGAGCTTGTGGCTCCCTGGTGGGTCCCTCCAGTAGTTCTTTGCGCCAGTATTTTTTATATATTCTAAAACAATTCTCCACAAAATGTCGTCCAATTCTGAGAATTTTTTATTCCTGCACAAAAAACAACACCAAGGTAGTTCTGCTAAAAACAGCGTTAGTCTGGGTTAGTTTCATTCAAATCATGCAAGTTAGAGTTCAAAACAAGAACAAAAGTGTTTGGAAAAGAAGATATGTTGGAGACGTATCAACTCCCCCAAGCTTAACTCATTGCTTGTCCTCAAGCAATTCAGTTGACAAACTGAAAGTGACGAAGAATTTTTTTTACAAACTCTTTTGTTTTTGTTGTCGTGTATAAGCTTAACTGGTAATCAAGTTTTCAGCAAAGATCCTAACCACATATATGATAACATTTATAATTCACATTTATTCATGTCAGTGGCATAATCAACTATCGAGCAATAATACTATTTCTTGAATACCAGCACTTTGTCAAAACAACCATGATACAATATGATAGAATGGTATCTCGCTAGCCCTTTCTGAGACTGCAAAACATAAATGCAGAGCACCTCTGAAGTTCAAGCAGTGACTAAACATTGTAATTAAGGGTAGAAGACATCCATTCATGCTCACACCCAACATTAATTAGACCAAATGCATGTTAAACTAAGAATGGCAATAGCGCTCTCAGGATTGGTGCTTGAATGAGAAGGTGATGACTCAACAATAAAAGTAAATAGACAGGCCCTTCACAGAGGGAAGCAGGGATTTGCTTGTGTGCCAGAGCTCATTGTTTTGAAACAGAGATGAATTGCATTTTGAGTGGTTGTACTTTTTCAGACCATAGTTTACGACAGATTTTTCGATATCTTCCATGCTAAACACTTTAATGGCGGTTCCCATGTGTGGGTGTCCTGGACTAGGGGGTGCTTGCCACATCGGCCCGTCAGTAATGGGCCGGCCGAGTACCCATTGGAGATTGTTGGCATGGCCCTGTCAGCCCTAGCCCATGGCGCGATCAAGATGAAGATCTCCTGAAGACTTGGCGTCCACTTCAAGCATACTTAAACCGGCATGCATATCTCTAAAGATCATAACTGCCCATTTGTAAACCCTAGGGACCCCCGACGTCTATATAAGGGTTTAGTCCGTAGGGGGGCATTCATACTCGCAAGGTTTAGAGCTTAGAAAAACTCATACGATCTCGAGGTAGATCAATCTGTACTTTGTACCCCATCTGACAGTGTCCTGGACGAAGGGGTGCTAACCGGTGCGGCCCACAGTCCATGGGCTAGACTCATGGCCCGCCGATCACTAGAAGGAAGGTAAACCAAGGCCATGGATCTCAGTGTAATCAAGATGGAAACCTCCGAAGACTTGGCGTACACTTCAAGGATTGCCATGTAGCTGGCATATTGACAACCGACCATGTGTATGACCTAAGTACCCCCGGTGCGTATATAAGCTGGGGGGGTTTAGTCTATATGGACACAATTACCAGACTTAGGGTTTAGAACACAATCATACGATCTCGAGGTAGATCATCTTGCACTCTGTACCCCATCACATCAATACAATCAAAGCAGGACGTAGGGTTTTACCTCTTCTAGAGGGCCCGAACCTGGGTAAATATCGTCTCCCTTCGTCTACTGTTACCATAGTTCTCAGACCCACAACTCGGGACCCCCTACCCGAGATCCGCTGGTTTTAGCACCGACATTGGTGGCCCATGCAGGTCCCACCGTACGGTCGCTCTGGAACGATGGAAGCATTGATCAACGATCAAACCCAAGGCGGCGTACGTTCGCCGCCGGACTTTCAAGTCATCGGATCCACCAAAAATCAAAGGCACTTCGGATCTCCCTTCCTTCTTCAAGGGTCAAACGGTAACGATCTCGAGCCTACGTTAGAGCCTCATGCTCTTTCTCCTAACTCGACCAAGGATCTTCCCAAACAGATGAGTCAAACATCGGCGCATCAACTGATAGAGGATGATAAACCGGGCCAATCAAAATGGGCCCAGTGCTCGGACTCGAGAGCTAGACCTATTGTTCCGATCATGGCATCGCAACCTCGGGAAGAACACTCCGAAGCAACAATTTCACAATCGGCTAGGGTCAAATTTTTGATCCCACCCACCCCCCACGTCAAGTACTGCCCTAGTAATTAAGGGCCACCCAATGTCTGGGATCTAATCTACGTCAAGCAACAACCTCAAGAGACAGTTCGGCAATTTTGGATGCGTTTCCTGTTCTAGAGATCCCAGACTGCTGTGACCTAGAGATCCTAGCAGCTTTTCATCACAACTGCCACGATGAGGGCATATTAAACGCCCTCGCTCATCGATGCGTTCAAACCTTCTCCGAGTTGTCGAACTTAGTATCCAAATTTTGTGTCATGGAAGACACCTGGTTGGCCCAAAAGGAGCAGAGGGATTCCATCTGCGTTGAGGCGTCAAACCGTGATAGGCATAAATGGCTAAGGGCTGAAGAGCCATCACGGAAAATAAAGAAACCTGTAAAAGGGCCAAAATTTGCTCTCGATATACTCCTGGACCAACCATGCCCTATCCACTCTGTTTTGCTAAATGCAAACCCAACTCACAGTCTTCGAGCCTGCTGGGTAGTTAAATAGGTGGCAAAGGGAGGGGAGGACCTCCTTAACAATATTGATACGCACAACAAGCGTGCAACAGTGTCCTCAGACGAGGTCGAGATCTTAATGATCTAGAAAACTCACCTATCAAGGAGCCGAAGAAAGCGGGCCCTTCAGGAAGTAAGCCATGTTCATCAGGTAGCGACACCGAATGAATGGTCGGACACGCCTATTACCTTTGGACAGGAGGATTAGCCAAAGATCGACTCAGACCGAGGAACGGCAACCCTAGTCCTTGATCCCATAGTAGACGGATGTCGGCTACGTAAAGTCCTAATGGACGGTGGCAACAGTTTAAACCTCATATATGAAGAGACTCTAAAGAAGATGCAGTGCGATAGAGCACGCATCGAGCCTAGCTATACCACATTTAAGGGGATTATCCTAGGAAAGGAGGCGCGATCCAGCGGCAAAATCACCCTTGATGTAGTGTTCGGAACTCCCGACAACTACCACTCCGAGGAGTTGACTTTCCATATCATACCCTTCCGAAGTGGTTACCACACTCTTTTGAGCCGTGAAGCATTCACAAAATTCAACGCGGTCCCACACTACGCTTAGACGAAGCTCAAGATGCTGGCACCCAATGGCGTAATCACCATAGCAAGCAACCTGGATAGAGCGCTCAGAGCCGAGAACAAGACGGCATCACTTGTCTTGAATCATTAGTTGAGGCCTTGGTGGCCGGGGAGCTATCAGCTCTGCGCTTCACCGTTGATCAAGACGACGTCATCCTCGACAAGAGGTCTAAACCTACGTCATTCAAACCAGCTGATGAAATAGTCAAATTTTAGGTGCATCCAACAGACGCCAATAAGACGACGTCCATCGGAACAAAGCTGGACCCCACTGTGGATGATGCATTACATATGTTTCTCCGAGAAAACTGGGACATCTTTGCCTGGCACCCTTCCAACATGCCCAGAATTCCCAGAGACCTTGCTGAGCACAGCCTGAACATCATAGAGGGCTTTAAACCGGTCAAACAGGCACTCAGCCGATTCTTTGAGCCGAAGAGGCAGGCGATGGGCGAGGAGCTGGCCAAGTTACTAGAGGCCGGATTCATCCGAGAAATTAAACACCCCGAGTGGTTGGCTAACCTGGTCATGGTACCTAAGAAGGACAAGTCATGGCGCCTTTCTGTTGACTTCAAGGACGTTAACAAAGCTTTCCCGAAGGACCCCTTCCCACTACCACACATTGACCAGATCATGGACGCCACGGCAGGACGCGACTCCCTATGTTTTCTGGACACCTACTCGGGGTATCATCAGATAAAGATGAAGGAATCTGATCAAGCCGCTACAGCCTTCATAACACCATACAGGCCATTCTATTTTAACACAATGCCCTTCGGTTTAAAGAACGCGGGTGCAACGTACCAGCGCATGATTCAAACATGCATGGAGCCACAGATCGGTAAAACTGTGGAGGCATACGTAGATGACATGGTTGTTAAAACCAAAAACATCAACAAATTGGTGGACGACCTTCGAGAAACATTCACCAATCTCCGAGCATATAATATAAAGCTCAATTCGGAGAAATGTGTCTTCGAAGTACCAGCGGGTAAACTGCTCGGCTTCATTGTTTCCCACCGAGGAATAGAAGCAAGCCCTGACAAAATAAGAGACCTTGCCCGATTGGAAATTCCTAAGGAGCTCAAGCACGTTCAATGACTGGCCGGGTGCGTAGCCGCCCTAAGCCGTTTTATTTCCCGGCTCGGTGAAAAGGCCCTACCTCTCTATAAGCTACTAAAGCAAACAAAGGAATTTCAATGGACCAGCGAGGCCAGTGCCACTTTGGAAGAAATCAAAATTCTTCTCGCCACCAACCCTATACTAGCAGCACCTGGAGTAGGAGAGCCGATGTTGTTATACATCTCGGCTACAAACCAAGTCGTTGGCGCGGTGCTTGTCGTTGAGCGCGACGTTGAAGGGCACAAGCTCAGGTCCAAAGACCTGTTTACTATGTTTCCGAGGTACTCACCCCGTGTAAAACGAGATATCCCCATTACCATAAGATAGCTTATGCAGTCTTTATGGCATCTCAGAAACTACGACACTACTTTCAAGAGTGCTGAATCACAGTGGCATCCGAAGTACCTCTTAATGATATAATCAATAACAGGGACGCCACGAGCAGAGTTGCCAAATGGGAAATTGAGCTCTTTCCCTTTGAAATCACATACCACCCACATCGAGCTATTAAATCCCAAGTGTTAGCGGATTCTGTGGCGGAATGGACGGAAGCCAAACTCCCTCGAGAGTACAACACTTACTCCCACTGGACAATGTACTTTGATGACCCTAAGATGTTGGCCTAGGGGCTGGGGTAATCCTTACGTCACCAACCGAAGATAACATACGATACAAACAGCAAATAATGTACATCGATTCCAAAAATGCAGCCGAATACGATGCTCTTCTGCATGGTCTTTGAATAGCGGTCTCTATGGGAATCCGACGTCTGGAAGTCCCAGGAGATTCCAATCTCGCTATCTCTCAAGTTAACGGCGAATTCGACGCAAAGGATCCGAAGATGACAGCATATCAAAATGTTGTCATGGCAATATCGACCCAATTTGAGGGGCTAGAATTTCATGATATCCCAAGGGGCAACAATCAATCTACCGATATCCTTGCCAGGATGGGCGCTAAATGCGACAAAGTTCCTGAAAACACTTTTCTAGAACAACTTTTTAAACCATCTGTATCTTGTCAAGAAGGGGATAAGGTAGTCATATCAAGTGACACCGGAGAGGTCATTCCTCCTACCATTGAACCAGACGAGGAGATAATTGGGGGCTCGGCTATTGAAGAGATGACTCATGAGATCATGGCGATGATTACGCCATGGACCGAACCAATCCTTGCATACTTGCTCCGAAAAGACCTGCTCGCAGATCAAACTGATGCATGATGGATCATTCGAAGATCCAAGGCTTATCAGGTCCATGATGGCGAATTGTATAAGAAAAGCGTCATGGGAGTACTCCATCGATGCATATCTAAGGAGGAGGGCAAACAACTCCTTTTGGAAATTCACTCTGGCATGGGTGGCCATCATGCCACACCTCTGACCTTGGTAAGCAAGGCTTTCTGAGCCGGATTTTACTGGCCCACTGCTTGGGCAGACGCAAAAACACTAGTCCAAAAGTTTGCCGGGTGTCTGGTTTTTGTAAATCAAAGTCATATGCCCACTACGGCTCTTCGGACAATTCCGATCACCTAGCCCTTTGCGGTCTGGGGGCTCGACATGGTCGACCCACTTAGAGGGTGATACGTCTCCAACGTATCTATAATTTTTGATTGTTTCAAGCTATTATATTATAATCTTGGATACTTTATATGCTTTATATAAAATTTTATATCATTTTTGGGAACTAACCTATTAATTGAATGCCCAATGCCAGTTGCTGTTTTTTACTTGTTTTTGGCTTTTCAGAAAATCAGTACCAAATGAAGTCCAAACACGATGAAACTTTACGGCTATTTTTTCTGGACCAGAAGGGACCCTAGAACGTTCGGAAGGAGGCCAGAAGATCTACGGGAGAGTCACAAGCTCACACGGCGTGCCCCCAGGGGGGCACCACCTGAGCTCGTAGGTCCCACGCAGCTCCGTTTGACCTAATTCCACTTCTATAAATTCACATAAATCCCCAAACCAACAGAGAGCCACCTGAAATAACTTTTCTGCCGCCGCAAGCTTCTGTTCTTCCGCGATCCCATCTGGAGGACTTTTCCGGCACTCTGCCGCAAGGGGAATCGATCACGGAGGGCTTCTACATCAACCTTGCTGCCCTTCCGATGATGTGTGAGTATTTCACCACAGACCTATGGGTCCATAGCTAGTAGCTAGATGGCTTCTTCTCTCTCTTTGATCTTCAATACAAAGTTCTACATGATCTCCATGGAGTTCTATCCGATGTAATCTTCTTTTGCGGTGCGTTTGTTGGGATCCGATGAATTGTGGGTTTATGATCAAATTATTCATTGAAAGTAATTGAGTCTTTTCTGAACTTTATTATGCATGATTGTTATAGCTTTGTCTTTCTCTCCGATCTATCCGTTTGGTTTCCAACTAGATTGATTTATCTTCAGTGGGAGAGGTGCTTTGTGATGGGTTCAATCTTGCGGTGTCCTCACCCAGTGACAGAAGGGGTAGTGAGGCACGTATTTGTATTTTTGCCATTAAGGGCAAAACTACGGGGTTTATTCATATTGCTTGAGTTTATTCTGTCTACATCATGTCAACATACTTCATGCATTACTCTGTTTGTTATGAACTTAATACGTAGAGAGGCAATCATAAAAGCGCTCTCGAAGTGGAGTAATAGTAGTAGAAGCAGAATCGTTTCGGTCTACTTGTCACGGACGTGATGCCTATATACATGATCATTGCCATGAATAACATCATAACTATGCGCTTTTCTATCAATTGCCCAACAGTAATTTGTTTACCCACCGTATGCTATGTTTTGAGAGAGAAGCCTCTAGTGAAAACTATGGCCCCCGGGTCTACTTTAATCATATTAGCAAAACCTAAATTACCTTGCTGCAATTATTTTACTTTTTATTTACTTTTCAATTTATATATCTATCATTACCAGATTTGATCCTTCCAAGTAACGAGTTCAAGGGGATTGACAACCCTCTTGCCCGCGTTGGGTGCAAGTATTTTCTCTTGTGTGTGTAGGTACTGTTTGACTAGGATTTTCTTGGTTCTCCTATTGGTTCGATAACCTTGGTTCTCACTGAGGGAAATACTATCCGCTACTATATTGCGTCACCCTTCCTCTTCGAGGAAAATCCCAATGCAGCTCACAAGTAGCAGAAAGAATTTCTGGCACCGTTGCCGGGGTGACATCATCAAATACCTATAGGTCCCTTCACACAAATTATCATTTACTTGTTCTACTTTTTATTTGCCTTTACTTGTTTTATTAGTCTCATTAAAAATATTGAAAAACACAAAAATATTTTACTTTGCTTACTTGTTTGCCACTATGGCTAGCTCTTCACTTGTTACTTGTACCCCTCAAAAAAATGAAGTGCTTAATTTTAAACAAAGGGGAGGAGAAAGTTTAAAAGATGCTTGGCATAGGATTTGCAATTCCCAAAATAGATCCACTCGTAAGCAATCCACCACCGTTCTTCTTCGTAATTTTTATGTGGGTGTCACTACTTGGTATAGATTCGTGCATGACACTATTACTGGAGGAAATTTTCTAAGTAGTCGCCCTATGGATGCTTTCAATGCTATGGGATATTTAGAGGGATCACCACCTATTACTATTAATGAAACAACATTGACGTTGGAACATGTTATGCAAAGGTTAGAAGCTATTGAAAATAAGATGCCCACTATTGAACATATTGAGAATTTAGACAAAAAGGTCCACAATCAAGTCACTCAATTTGGCTCAAGGGTAGGAACCACATTAAAGATGCTAATGGAAAAGGGACCAATAATTAATGAAAGAGCAAAACAAAGTCCCGCTAGAATTGATAAACTGGAAGAAATTATTAATAATTTGGGCTTAGTTTTTTCTTCTGTTAGAACTATTGAGAGGACTCCTCCTAATAAAAATTCTAAGTTTGCATATGTAACATCCCAAAATTCTAAATTTTGGAATGTTATATTAATTAAGTAATTATGATTGTTTGATTGATTGAAAGTGAGTGAAATTTGAAACTTTTTGAAAATTAAATGAGAGGGAATGAAATGACTTTCCCAAACTTTCACTTTGCACTTTGATCTTCAATGAATTCAAATTCATTTCAATACAAAACCCTAGAGTGAAGATAATATGACTTCTTTAAAGAAATGAAAAGGGACTTGAAAAGATTTGAATTGTATTTAAAAATATTTCAAATTCATAAACTTTATGCAACTCAATGATTTTCTTGAGAGAAGATAAAATGACTTCTTCAAATTATATGAAATATGGGTTGGAAGTTTAAAAGAAACCAAATTGAAAGTCCCTTTGGATTCATTTGAACTTCCTTTCAATTTGAAGTTATTTGAATTTCCAAATCTCAAATCCTCTGGAAATATTCAAAATGAGAGAAGGAAGATGACACTTCAAATATTCACAGGCATTTGAAATATATATTTGGCCAAGGAAAAACGGAAAAGATTTGGAAGTGGTTTGAAATTCAAATTCAAACCAAATTTTGAGCTATTTGGTTTTTACTCAAATTATTTTTCTCCTAAAAAAATATATGGAAATAAGGGTAAAATGATTCCCTTCAATGGAAAATTGGGAGAAAATTAATTTGAAATCATTTTGGTATTTTTAAACAATTTTTATTGCATTTTAAATGCAACAGTAGCACTGTTTGAATTTTGAGATTTTGTGATAATTCTATTTGAACTTGAAAAATAGTCCATGTTTTAGGATATTTTCTCCTGATCATTTTGATATATGATATACCTATAGGATATTTTTATTTCTTTTCTTTTATTTTCTTCTCTGTTTTATTTAAAATAGGAAAGGGATTTCCTTTAAAAAGGAAATAATGACCGAGGCCCACTCGCCAGCCGGCCCAACCGCCCGCGCCCGCGCCCGAATTCCTTTGAATCCGGTCGCCCGCCCCCTCTTTCCTTTCCTCTCTCTCTCTCCCTCTCTCTCTCTCTCTCTCTCTGACGGTGGACCCCACCGACCGCCCGAATCAACCCCGCGCTCGCCTTCCATTTCTCGCAGGATCTTCGCCGGAGATCGGATCCGCCACGGTTTCCTTCCTTTTGGTGATGCCCCGTCCTCCAAGACTTGCGCCCTATATAAACACGTGACCCCTCGACCCTCTCCTCGCAAAACCCCTCTTACCCATGCCCTAGCACCACCGCAATTGCTCGCCGTAGCCACGCACTGCCGCCACCCGCCTTCGCTCCCGTCGTCCCCAAGCCACGCAGAGGCAACCCTCGTGCTCGCCGTCGTCGCCCGCGTTGAACGGAGCTTCCCCCGATGCCGGAGACCCACGGGAGAGCTCGCCCGCACCGCCACCGAGCCGCCGTCAACGTCACCCTCGCCGGAGAACCGCCGCCGCCGTCCGCTGTGAGCAACCCGTCCCTTAGCCGTCCGATCTCGTTTAAACGCGTAGGATTAGATCATGTTTTTTTATTTTTGCCTGCGAACCGTTTTCTGCTAGGTGCCGGTCGACCACCCATAGCACCCCCGCGCTCAACCACGTAGCCACTCACGTAGCGCCACGTAGCAGTGGCCGATCCGAAGCCTTTTTCTTTATTTTAGTTTCTGTTTTTATTTTTCAGATTTGTTTCAAATTTGATTTGCTTATATCTTTTAGTGTTTTTAATGTTTTTGAGTGATTCTTTTTGCATTAGGTTAAGAAAATTATGATGTTTCTGTTTGTGCACTTAGTTTTCAAATTTGAGTAGTTTATATTTGAATTTGCTCAAATTTGCTGCAAACACTATTTTGTGAATATCATTTATTTAAAAATAGGTTTTTGAGTAATTCTTTTTGCTACTGTTTTCTTACTGTTTTTTTTATCCAGTAGTATTTAGTATTTTATTTTAGAATATTTTAAATTAGGTTTATAGATAAAACAATATTGTTTTGACATCGGTTTTGTTTTCGTTTTAACCTTTTTGTTTTTAATTATTTCTTTTTGTTACTTTTAACAAATGTAGTTAGGTTTCTGTTAGTCAACAGTAGACCAATTTTTATACTTAGTTAAAATTATTATTTTTTACTTTTGCTTTGTTTTGAAAACTTGTATAGGTCATAATTTCAGTTTTATAAAAGCTTTTTAGTTGTTTCTTTTTGCTAGGGAAAAATATTATAAAATACTTTCTGTTTATTTATTAGTTTATTAGTTTCTTTCTATTAATTTAATTGTTTAGCTTTTTCCTTGCTGTTAAGTTTTATTAGGACAAAAGCTTTTATTGTTTAGTGAGTTAATATTCATTGTTTCTTTAGTAGTTTTCCTTTGAAGTTTTTTTTGGATTTCTATTTGGTTTTTCTTTGACTTCTTTATGTGGTTTCCTTATTCTTTTATTTGTTGATTTTATTGTTGATTGTTAGAATTGCTTGCTAGAATGATTGCTTATATGAATGCAATGTTTGACTATATAGATTTCATCGGAGAGTAACGAATAGTTCTATCAAGTATTTTTGAGAGCGATACAATCTTCATCAACTTACCAGGCAAGTTCACTTTCACCATATTTTGATACCTATGTTTTATTGCATTTAGTGACAGTTTTCAATAATCCTCCAATAGTTATATTGAGCTTGAAACTTGAGGTAGGATAAACCCAATACCCCTGTTACCATTGCCCGGGAAGGGACGATATTTTGCATTATTGCTACGCTCTAGTAGACGGGGGTTGGTTGTGTGATTCAAGAGTGTCCTGAGGATTAATAATTCAAGACCTGCATGATGATCAAGACTTCAAGACTTCAAGGACTCAATATACCTCTGGGTGGAATGGAATGCATCTGGCAGCCTGATATCTATCATGGTTATGCCCGGGAATCCTGGTATCTACCTGTGATCATCCCGACGGAATGCCACCCAGGCTCAAAGAGATGGATGGATACTTCAAGGCCGGAAAGCTTACGTGTGCAACCGCAAGTCATTATGGGCTCTGGCTTGGTTGACCTTAGTTGTGACTCTGGCCCGGACGGTGCTAGCAGATGTAGACGAACGGTAGGGTTGGATAGGCACCGGACGGTGGTCAGAGGAACTCTTTGGAAGATCATGTTTCGATCGTCCCGTTCTCAAACACCAGGTAGTGCGAGGACATAAAGGGAGGGATCGAATCTTGCAGGTAAAGTGCGCAAAAATCTGCAGAGTGTTCAACTAATCGATTAGCCGTGTCCCCGGTTTACGGACAATATGAGCACTGAAGATGAAACTATCAGCCCTTCTCAACACAATTAATATTAATGAGTGGGTAATATTAATAATTTGGGATATGAGAATTGGTTGGTGGGACCACCTCATTAACAACCAACTTTTGTAGTAATATTTCTTTCCACTCCTTTGTTGTAGGGAAAAACTAGCTTTTATGCAAAACTCAGACTCAGTGCCACCACAGCCATATTGCATATAGAGATAGAGTTATTTTCATCTGCCTTCTATTGTGATCTTGCCGGTACATTCAATGTACTGACCTACACGGCTGCAACGTATCATGTTGCAGGATTTCTACGACGAGTAAGAGTTACGATATAGGGTTACGATCTACACTCAACTTGCCGTTGGCGTTGATGGGACTCCACACCCTTATTATTTTGTTTCCGCTGTGATAAATAAGGTATACTCTGGATCTACGGTATTTATTTTACATGTGATGTTATGGTATTTCATCGAAGTACTGTGTGTGCCAGCATACTGATCCAGGGATGGCACAGAAAGCACAGAGACTTGACCGTATTGGGTCGGGTCGCTACAGTATATGTTCCTAAAAACAAAGGTGCTTCATCTAGTAAGGAAAACAAGGAGCTTAAATGATAAGTGTGCACCCCAACTTCATTGATATGATAAGGGAACCTATTACTAAAAACAAATTCCTTAACTTTGTTCCTAGGAGAGTGATTATTAAAAATATGCATGCCAACCCTCCTAGGAAGCATGGATGTGTAATTGAGGAGTAAGAAACAAAGAATGACAATACTTGAAACAATGTATTATGCCTAGCTAGGGGCATAAAACAATAGCGCTTGTTGGGAGGCAACCCAATATTTACCTTTATTGCAATTTTTATTGTCTTGAGTCACATGATTATTGCTACTGTAATGATTGTGTTTTTATATTTTAATTAGTGTTTGTGCCAAGTAATGTCTTTGGGATGATTTAAATGAAAGTATAATTGATGTTGTTTGAAAACAGAAAGTTTTGCGCCCAGTATTTGATTTTTCATTTATTACTGGAATGTCAGACAAATCTGAAATTTTTACACAGTATTGGGATACAAATTTTTTACGTTGTCCTAATTTTTCAGAAATTTTGGAGTTACACAAGTATGGATAAATATTCTGTCATTGTGTACTGTTCTGTTTTAGACAGATTCTATTTTTATTGCATAGTGTGCTTGTTTTAATGAAACTATGGATTATATTGGGGGGTATAAGTCATGGAGAAGTTAGAATACAGTAGGTATTATTCAAGAACAATTATGAATGAGTTTATAACAGTACCTAAAGTGGATGATTTATTTATTATACTAACGGATCTCACGGAGTTTCTGTTGAGTTTTGTGGGTTGAAGTTTTCAAGTTTTGGGTGAGATCACAATGGACGAAGGAATAAGGAGCGGCAAGAACCTAAGCTTGGGGATGCCCAAGGCACCCCAAGGTAATATTCAAGGAAGACCGAAGCGTCTAAGCTTGGGGATGCCCCGAATGACACCCCCTCTTTCGTCTACAATCTATCGGTATGTTACTTGGAGCTATATTTTTATTCATCACATGATATGAGTTTTACTTGGAGCATCTTGTGCCATAGTTTTGTTTTGTTTTTAGTTTGCCTCAATCATTGGTTGCTGAACACACCTTTTGAGAGAGACACACATTTATCGTAATTTGTTAGAATACTCTATATGCTTCACTTATATCTTTTGAGCTAGGCAGTTGCTCTTGTGCTTCACTTATACTTGTTAGAGCACGGCGGTGGTTATATTTTATAGAAATAATTGCACTCTCATGTTTCACTTAAATCTTTTTGAGAGTCTTAAATAGGAAGTGGTAATGTGCACGAGTTATGAGATTAGACCAAAAAGGATAGGTATTCAAGAGTGGTATAATAAAAGCTTTCATGTAGATCACTAAATATGAAACATCTGTTTTAATTATATTGATGTCGTAATATGAAAGGGTATTGGTTCATGATCATTGGTTAGTAGAAATATCGATATTTAAGCTTGTTATTAAGTACTCATTTAAGTGTCTGACATGGCATGGCGGGGATGTTTGAGCATTTTTATGTCTGATTGAAATCCTTGAGTGCTGTCATAATCGGGGGTGCGTGATGGTTAACTCCTACCAACCTGCTGCCAGGGGCATGCGAGTAGTACTTTGCTTTGAGGGCTAATAAAACTTTCACAATAAGTATATGAGTTGTTTATGACTAATGTGAGTTCATGGACAATTACACACTCTTACCTTTCTGCAATTTGCTAGCCTCTTCGGTACCGTGCATTGCCCTTTCTCACCTCGAGAGTCGGTGCAAACTTTGCCGGGGCATCCAAACCCCGTGATATGATACGCTCTATCACACATAAGCCTCCTTATATCTTCCTCAAAACAGCCACCATACCTACCTATTATGGCATTTCCATAGCCATTCCGAGATATATTGCCATGCAACTTCCATCGTTCCGTCTAATGACATGTGTGTTCATCATCATATTGCTTTGCATGATCATATAGAGCTGACATGATATTTGTGGCGCAGCCACCATTCATCATTGTTATACATGTTACGCTAGATCATTGCACATCCTGGTACACTGCCAGAGGCATTCATATAGAGTCATCTTGTATCAGTTTATCAAGTTGTAAGTAAATAAAAGTGTGATGATTATCATTATTAGAGCATTGTCCTAGTGAGGAAAAGAATGATGGAGACTGATGAGTCCTCTAAAATGAGGGGATGAGGTCCATGAGATTCTTATTAAAGAGAGAGAGAGAGAGAGAGAGAGAGAAATGAGAGAAAAAAGAGAGAAGGGGCAATGCTGCTATCCTTTTACCACACTTGTGCTTCAAAGTAGCACCATATTCTTCATATAGAGAGTCTCCTGAGTTATCACTTTCATATACTAGTGGGAATTTTTCATTATAAAACTTGGCTTGTATACTCCGATGATGGGCTTCCTCAAATGCCCGACCTCTTCATGAGCAAGCAAGTTGGATGCACACCCACTTAGTTTTCATTGAGCTTTCATACACTTATAGCTCTAGTGCATCCGTTGCATGGCAATCCCTACTCCTCGCATTGATATCGATTGATGGGCTTCTCCATTGCCTATTGATCCGCCGAGTTGATGCGAGCCTTTCTTCCTTTTTGACTTCTCCTATATACCTCTACCATCGCATTCTATTCCACCTATAGTGCTAATGTCCATGTCTCGCACTCATGTATTGAGTGGAGTTGAAAATGTTGTAGCGCATTAAAAAGTATGATCCAATTGCCTGGTTTGACACCGGGGTGCTCATGATTTATATTTATGCGGTGAAGGCGGAGTCATGCCATGCTTACATAATTCAATGAGTAGGGATAACATTCATTGAGCATCGTATATTTTGAAAATCTAATGATTTTCTTCTTGTATTCATGGATATTATTATGTTGATATCAATTACTTCATCATTTCTCAATATTTACACCATAAGAGAGATTACAAGATAAACATGATAGGTAGCATTCAACATCAAAATTTTGGTTTTTATCATTTACCTACTCGAGGACGAGTAGGAATTAAGCTTGGGGATGCTGATACGTCTCCAACGTATCTATAATTTTTGATTGTTTCATGCTATTATATTATCAATCTTGGATACTTTGTATGCTTTCATGCAATTTTATATCATTTTTGCGAACTAACCAATTAACTCAGTGCCTTGTTTTTGGCTTTTCAGAAAATCAGTACCAAACGAAGTCCAAACACGAGGAAACTTTATGGTGATTTTTCTGGACCAGAAGGGACCCTAGAACGTTCGGGAGGAGGCCAGAAGATCTACAAGAGAGTCACGAGCTCACACGGCGCGCCCCATGGGTGGCGCGCCACCTGAGCTCGTGGGTACCATGTAGCTTCGTTTGACCTAATTCCACTTCTATAAATTCCCATAAATCCCAAAACCAACAGAGAGCCACCCGAAATAACTTTTCCGCCGCCGCAAGCTTATGTTCTTCCGCGATCCCATCTGGAGGCCTTTTTCGGCACTCTGCCGAGGGGGGGGGGAATCGATCATGGAGGGCTTCTCATCAACATTGTTGCCCTTTTGATGATGTGTGAGTAGTTCACCACAAACCTACGGGTCCATAGCTAGTAGCTAGATGGCTTCTTCTCTCTCTTTGATCTTCAATACAAAGTTCTCCATGATCTCCATGGAGTTCTATTTGATGTAATCTTCTTTTGCGGTGCATTTGTTGGGATCCGATGAATTGTGGGTTTATGGTCAGATTATTCATTGAAAGTAATTGAGTCTTTTCTGAACTTTATTATGCATGATTGTTATAGCTTTGTATTTCTCTCCGATCTATCTGTTTGGTTTGGCCAACTAGATTGATTTATCTTCAGTGGGAGAGGTGCTTTGTGATGGGTTCAATCTTACGGTGTCCTCACCCAGTGACAGAAGGGGTAGCAAGGCACGTATTTGTATTGTTACCATTAAGGGCAAAACGACGGGGTTTATTCATATTGCTTGAGTTTATTCTGTCTACATCATGTCATCATACTTCATGCATTACTCTGTTTGTTATGAACTTAATACGTAGAGAGGCAAGCATAGAAGCGCTCTCGAAGTGGAGTAATAGTTGTAGATGCAGAATCGTTTCGGTCTACTTGTCACGGACATGATGCCTATATACATGATCATTGCCATGAATAACATCATAACTATGCGCTTTTGCATCGATTGGCCAACAGTAATTTGTTTCACACACCGTATGCTATGTTTCGAGAGAGAAGCCTCTATTGAAAACTATGGCCCCCGGGCCTACTTTAATCATATTAGCAAAACCTAAATTACCTTGCTGCAATTATTTTACTTTTTATTTACTTTTCAATTTATATATCTATCATTACCAGATTTGATACTTGCAAGTAACGAGTTCAAGGAGATTGACAACCCTCTTGCCCGCGTTGGGTGCAAGTATTTGCTCTTGTGTGTGTAGGTACTGTTTGACTAGGATTTGCTTGGTTCTCCTATTGGTTCGATAACCTTGGTTCTCACTGAGGGAAATACTATTTGCTACTATATTGCTTCACCCTTCCTCTTTGGAGAAAATCCCAACGCAACTCACAAGTAGCAGAGGGGGAACCAATAAAATGAAATATCTACTTGTTATGATGGATAAATCTTCTATATCTAAATAGCTAACCCCCACTAACATATTTCTCTCAACATGCACATATGCCACATCATCATGTAAACATGCATGCAAAAGACCCACCTCATTATGCAAACATGCATGAAAAAAGGCCCACCACCTCATCATGTAAACATGCATGCAAAAGACCCACCTCATCAATAATTAAATGTTGTAAATCATATATGTTTTTAGTTTTAATTCTCAAATTATTCATCCAAATATTCATATTCAAAATAATCAAATATCTTGGAAGTATATTGCAACCGAGTCCCGCCACAACGCGCGGGGTATCATCTAGTTCACAAAATGGATCAAGGCCAAACCCGTAACCTCAGCTAAAGTGGGGCCGGTGCTGGATTTTGTATCCGGCGTAGTTCATCGCTATGGTGTACCCCATAGTATCATCACGGACAACGGGTCCAATTTCACTTCCAAGGAAGTCAAGGCATGGTGTGCAAAGATGGGCATTAAGCTTGATTGTGCTTCTGTATACCACCCCCAATCTAACGGCCAGGTTGAATGAGCCAATGGCCTCATTATGAGCGGCATTAAGCCAAGGCTGGTGTCGTGGTACGACCATCTATGGGGCCATGCAGCCCCTTGTGGTTCGGCGGGGAAGATCGACGTGCACAAAGAGCATGAACAATGGAACGCGAGGGATTTTACCCAGGTTTGGGCCGCTGAGAAGCGTAAGACCCTACTCCTGCTTTTGGTGTATTAGTGGTGTGGGAGCACAGTACAAGGAGCGCTTCTCCTGGCAAGGTGTGGAGAGAGCGGCTACGCGAGAGGTGCTAGTATTTGAAAAGGGGTCCGAATCCTCTAAACTGTTGCCCTGGCCCTCCTTTTATAGTTCAAGGGGTTACCACAGTGGCAAAACAGTAATTACAGCGTGACTAGATAGCAAACAGTGCTATCATACCTAACTCTGCCAGTTTAGGACAAAGGCATTAAATACAATGTTTAGGTGTCGTGTGGAGAGGTAGTCCCGGCAAGGTTTCTACACCGCTTGCCCAGCTACCTCGTATTATCTTGACACGCCTCCTGGACGGGTGTCTTTAGAGGCAAATCTTGTACCAGCGTGCTGACACGTGTCCGACAAGCCTCACCAACTACCCTGCGCGGAAACTGTCGTTACAATTTTTGCCATGATGGCCCTCATTCTTTGAGATCTTCTTTGCTTCCTCACTAATCTGGGCTTGGGCATGTTCTCAGCCGTCTTTCGGCAACCCTTGCCGTCGGGCTAGGCATGAACCAGCGCGCGGCTACGCGTGGCAAGGAGTAACTGCCATATCTGTCTTTACTCCTCCTTTTTCTGCGCCCCTCCATCACGCGCGTCTGCATACATGCAAGGCATTGGATTGGTGAAGAGGGGCGGTCGTTGGAGTGGTGCGCCTGGTAACGGGCGCAGAACATGGGATTGGCGAACTTGGACGGTCGCCGGAGGTGGGACAAGGTGCATGAGGAGCGCAAAGCTGCGGATTTGGTCGATCGGAAGCTGAGGGAGAAGGCGAACGAGCTGCGCATGTGGTACAATCAGCAGGCCCGCAACCTCAATGCTGCCGCCGAAACCGTAGTGACCCGTGACGGCAAGCTGACGGAGCGCGAAATGCGGCTCAACGCCAAGGAAAAAGATCTTGCCGCACGGGAAGGAGCCCTTGCCGCCACTCTTCGCAGCAAGGATGATGAAATTGAAGCGCTCCTCAAGCAGCGGACCCAAGAACTGGAAGACGGGCACAAGAAATCCATTGAAGCCCAGGCTTTGGACAACGCCGCCAAGCTCAAGGAGGTTGTTGACAAAGTTGCCGCTGCTAACTCCGCCAAGGCAGAACTGGAATCCCAGGTGGCCAAACTGAGGGAGGATCTCGTCGGCAACGGCAAAGAGGTCGAGGCTCTCAAGGATGAAGCGATGAAGGCAGCCCGTACTTTAGGAGATTTGCAAGCACGACTGTCATCCAAAAACCAAGAACTCGACGCCGCCGCCAAGGTGATCGAAGATTTGAAATCCCAACTGGCCACTTTAGTAGCAGCTTCGGAATCCGCCAAGGAGAGGGAGAGAGTCTTGACGAAGAAGCTGGAGAAGGAGCAGGCCTCGAAGAAGGCTGAAAACAACTACGCCCAACTGCATGAGAACCTCTCCCTATGGACCGGCAGGCTTGTTAATGCCGCCGAGCGCATCAGCTCCCAGATGGCCGTGATGGACATGAAGAGCTGGGGCTTCACTGTCAATGACAAGGAGGCCACCAGCATCCGCCTGACCAAGTTCTTCGAGGGCCTCATCGACGCCTTGAAGACGCATCATGAAGACAGATCTGCTTCGTTCACCGATGAATCCCGGAAATTTGCGCGCGAGGTCGCGTACAGGGTGCTGCTTCAGCTTGCTCATCTCAATCCTGGCCTTGATCTCTCCGGGGTCTTCAGGAGGTTGCCGGATAGCGCGGACGTCACCGCTGCCGACAGAATTGCCGCCCCTCTCGCCGACAAGGTTCTCCAGATCCTCAGGGTTCAAGGCAACCGTCGAGACTGAGCTCGCCGCCATATCCACCACTGAGCTGCCATGTACAAGATACATTTAATCTTTTGTTAGCCCTGCGCTATTTCTGTGGTGTAATATAACTTGTGCTACCTGAACGCATGCGCGCCGTTTCCCTCGTTTCATTCGTCTTTGCATGAATGTGCTCCCTACGCTTATTGGAATCTTGCCGGTGCGCACACTTGCCGCGAGCGCTTCGAGGAACAGGTCCTTAGCAGTCTGCTGGAGGTGCTGCTGCCGGCAAGATAACTCGTCGGGCCAGAACGCAGCCGCCAAGCTTGCCGAGCGGACTCGAGGCAAACAGGGGCGCGGGTTGACCGCGACAAGGTTCCTCTCGCGTGCAGGTTTCTCATACAAAGTGCGAAATCGTTCAAGGGAGAACGCGAATGTAATCAAGGAAATTTTTTAAAGTCTTCCAACTTAGCTTTTCATTGCGTCGTTTCTCTTGTTGCATGAAATGGTCACTCGAACGTCATTTAGAAATGGTACCCATCTCCACTCCCCCCGGGAAACTTGTGCGCGAGGGATCCTTCTTATCCTTTTAAGAAAAAGAAAGAAGAGAAAAGAGCGGTTGAGGAACCTTGATGGTCCGCTAGCCATTTCATACAAACTAAAGTGTAAATCACAACATCACATGCATGGACACGTGAATGAATATGTACGAGGAGTTGCGAATCACTTAGCTTTATTATGCACAGGGTCTGCGCATGGCTTTGTACAAAGGGTTACATGTCTTGCTGACAAGGCTTGTACAAAGGAGGTTGCCGGGAGATGTCCCGGCAACTGCGCCTCACGGGTAGAACTTGCGAAGATGCTCGATATTCCATGAGTTTTGCACTGGGGTGCCATCTTCGGTCTCCAGCCGGACTGCGCCAGGCCTGGAGACTCGTACTACCCAGTAAGGGCCTTCCCACTTTGGCGTCAACTAGTTTGATCCTTTGGTGGGCTGGGCGCACCGAAGAACAAGGTCGCCTTCCTCAAGGCTCCAGGCGCGTACCTTGCGGCTATGGTAGCGGCGCAAGGCTTGCTGGTAGCGTACAACTCGCACAGCCGCCCGAAGACGATCTTCCTCAAGGAGCAACGCATTGTCTTGCCACAACTGCTCTTGCTCAGCTTCATCGTAAGCGAGCACTCGAGGTGACCCATATATGAGTTCCGTGGGGAGCACCGCTTCTGCACCATAGATTAGGGAGAAGGGGGTCTGGCCGGTAGCTCGATTTGGTGTCGTCCTGAGTGACCAAAGAACCACCGGCAACTCATCAACCCAGCGCTTTCCGCACTTGCGCAGCTTGTCGAAAGTTCTTATCTTGAGACCACACAGCACTTCAGCATTCATCCTTTCCGCTTTGCCGTTGCTTCTCGGGTGAGCGACGGACGCAAAACAGATTTTGCTGCCAAGGTCTTGGATAAATTGCATGAAGGTGCGGCTCGTGAATTGCGTGCCGTTGTCGGTGATGATCCCGTTAGGAACCCCGAAACGACAAACTATTCCTTTAAAGAACTTGACGGCTGATTGCGCCGTCACCTTTCTCACTGGCTCCACTTCAGGCCACTTTGTGAACTTGTCGATGGCGACGTACAAGAAATCAAAGCCCCCAGCAGCACGGGGGAAGGGGCCCAAGATATCAAGCCCCCAGACCGAAAAGGGCCAGGAGAGAGGGATCGTTTGGAGAGCTTGAGCTGGTTGATGTACATTCTTTGAATGGAACTGGCATGCTTCACACTTGGTTACTAGCTCAGTCGCATCCTGGAGGGCGGTGGGCCAATAGAAGCCTTGCCGAAAAGCTTTGCCGGCAAGTGCCCTTGATCCTATGTGAGAGCCACATATGCCTCCATGTACCTCTGCCAACAGCTTTAGTCCGTCTTCCCGGCAGATACACTTCAATTTCACACCGTTTGGTCATTTTCTATATAGGATGCTATCCACAAACTAATACATACTTGACTAGCGGGCTACTTTCTCAGCTTCCTCTTGCTCATCGGGAAGTTCTCCTGTTTGAAGGAAACGGACTATCTGCTGCGCCCATGCCGGAGCCTGTGGCTCGATGACAAGGACTAAAGGCTTCTCTTCGGCCATGGGAGCGCTTGCTTCCGCGGCAAGAACCTGTGGTTCTGCACTAAGCCGCTGCTCATTACCAACCGTGTCGTTGTTCCCGGCAGCATCCTTGCCGGTGGCTTTTGGGAGCTCTGCCGGAAAGTACTTGCCGGTACTCAACTTTCTTCTCTTACTGGCCTGCGTCGATGGAGTAACTATGGGTTGGTTCAAATGGAGCACAAAGGTTCCCGGTTCCACGGGAAGCTTTAGCGCGGCACACTTTGACAGGCTATCAGCAATGCTGTTTTCCGCACGAGGGATGTGCTCTGTTAGCAGTCTGTCAAAGCGTTCCTCCAATTTCCTCACTTCTTCCACATATGCTCTCATCAATGGGCTCTGGTAATCCTTATTCACTTGCTTCACAATGAGCTGCGAGTCACCGCGGGTGATCAATTTCTTGATTCCAAGGTCCACTGCGATCCAAAGACCGGCAAGGAGCCCTTCGTACTCAGTAGTGTTGTTTGTAGCTTGCTCCCTGGGAAAGTGCATTTGGACCACGTAATTGAGGTGCTCCCCGGTGGGTGCGACAAGCAGCACTCCGGCACCGGCGCCTTGCAGCGAAAAGGCACCATCAAAGTACATAATCCATTCTTTCGCTGTTTCCTTGCCGGGGAGAGTCGTTTCTTGAATCTCTTCGTCTTGCGTTGGTGTCCATTCAGCAATGAACTATGCCAAGGCCCTGCTCTGGATTATTGAAGTGCTTTCAAACTTGAGTGCAAAGCTTGACAATTCCAACGCCCACTCCACTATTCTGCCGGTTGCCTCTGGATTTCTCAAGATGCGTTGCAGCGGGAAGCGAGTGACAACGGTGATCTCGTGTGCTTGGAAGTAGTGACGCAGCTTCCTCGAGGCCATAAGGAGGCCGAAAAGCAACTTCTGCACTCCAGAGTATCTCGATCTAGCCCCCTGCAGAAGGGAACTAACGAAATACACCGGTCGCTGCACCATTTTCTTCTTCGGCACCGCTTGCTGATCAGCTTCATTTACTTGCATTGTATCTGCCTTGTCGGCGTCAGACCTTGCTGGTGAAGATTCCGGTTTGTCGCTGGATGGGCTTGCCGTGGTTGCTTCCTCGTCATTGATTTCCCTCTGCGCCACTAACACAGCACTAGCCACTTGATTCGTTGCCGCTACGTATAGCAGCAACGGCTCTTGTGGTCTAGGCGCAACTAGTGTTGGCGCAGAGGAGAGGTATCTTTTCAAGTCTCGCAGCGCGGCCTCCGCTTTCGGAGTCCATTTCATTGGACCTGCCTTTTTCAAAATTTTGAAGAACGGCAAGGCGCGCTCGGCAGATCTTGAAATGAACCTACTCAAAGCAGCAACACAACCGGCAAGACGCCGCACATCCTTGATGCTTTTCGGTGCTTGAATCTGCTCAATTGCCTCGATCTTGTCGGGATTTGCCTCAATTCCCCGCTGAGATACAAAGAACCCGAGAAGCTTGCCGAACGGGACGCCAAACACACACTTCTCGGGGTTGAGCTTCAGATTAATCTTGTGCAAGTTTGCAAATGTCTCCTCCAAATCTTGAACGAGGGTTGATTTGTCCTTGGTTTCGACCACTATATCGTCCATGTAGGCTTCTACATTCCTATGCAGCTGGGGCTCAAAACCGATCTGGACTGCTCTTGCAAACGTAGAACCAGCACTCTTTAATCCAAAAGGCATACGCACGAAGCAGTACGTGCCACATGGAGTAATGAATGCGGTTTTCTCCTCGTCCTCCTTGGCCATGAATATCTGATGGTATCCAGAATATGCATCAAGGAAGGAGAGCAGATCGCAGCCAGAGGTGGAGTCCACAATTTGATCGATGCGCGGCAATGGGAAAGGATCTTTTGGACAAGCTTTGTTGATATCGGTGTAGTCTATGCAAAGTCTCCACTTCCCGTTTGCCTTGTGCACCACCACTGGATTTGCCAACCACGTGGGATGTAACACTCCTCTGACCAGGCCTGCCACTTCGAGTTTCTTGATTTCTTCAGCAATGAACTGCTGCCGCTCCAAAGCTTGCTTCCGGACTTTCTGTTTGACGGGCCGAGCGTGGGGACAAACCGCAAGGTGGTGCTCAATTACCTCCCTGGGAACGCCGGGGATGTCAGACGGTCGCCATGCGAACACATCGACATTTGTCCACAGGAAGGCAACGAGCGCGCTTTCCTATTTGCTGTCAAGGGTGGCGCCGATGGTGAAGGTACCGTCAGTGCCGTCCTCCTTCGCCGGCACCTTCTTGGTTGCCGGTGCAGTGGCCTTGGATCTCTTACCGGCAGAGCATTCCGGCAAGTCTTCAACGGGTGCGCAGCACTCCGAAGAGGTGCGTTTCCCGGAATCCTTGCTAGAGGTCTTGCTAGAATTCTTCTTTTCCTTCTTCTTGGCGGGAGCTGGTGCCTTGGCTGCCTCTGCTACAACCGCGTCCCTGTACATCTTGTCGACGCAAATGACTGCATCTTTCTTGTCGGAGTTGATGGAAATGACACCCATCGGCCCTGGCATCTTCAACAAGTTATAAGCGTAGTGAGACGTTGCCATGAATTTTGCCAAGGCTGGGCGGCCAAGAATTCCATTATACGGCAGGGGGTCTTGACGACATCAAAGACAATCGTTTCCGTCCTATAATTCAGTTCCCCGCCAAACGTCACCGGCAATGTGATCTTTCCCTTGGGCTGGCTTCTTCCCGGGTTCACTCCCTGAAACGTGCCCGTTCTCTCGAGTTCCTCGTAGGGGATCTGCAGCCTCTTGATAACTTCTGGAGAGATCAGGTTCAGGCTGGCCCCACCATCAACTAACATCTTTGTTACCTGGAGGTTGCGAATTGTTGGCGAGACCAACAACGGCAAGCACCCGACCGCAGTTATGCGATCAGGGTGGTCCTCAACATCAAAGATGATAGGCGTGTGTGGCCATTTGAGTGATTTTTGAGAGCCCATCGCCGGCTCTGCCGCGTTAACTTCACGAGCCCACTGTTTAAGTTGGCGGCGAGAGGAGTGCAAGGATGCGCCTCCGTCAACGCACATGGCGTCAGTTGCCTTCTGGAATTCTTGTTCGCTGGTCTCATCGTCATCCTCTTCTTCTCCACTTCCATCATCTCCCTCTTTCTTTTCACGGCCCCTAGCGGGTTTTTCCTTCTGCTGCTTGGCCTTGCCGCGGCAGCCCCCTCGACCACCGCGGCCTTTCTTGCCGGACCCACCAGCACCATCCTGACCCTTTTCCTTGTCGCGCTTCTCATATTCAGCCTTCTGCTTCTCGACAAGGTGCTCGACTTGCCGGCACTCTTGGAGATCATGGCCCTTGGTGCGGTGGGTCTTGTAGTACGGCCCATCGGACTTGCCGGCTTTCTCATTTGCCGCCGCCTCCCGACAAGCGGCGCATGCAGCTGCCTCCTTGCCGGGACTCTTTGTTTTGGCTTTCTTGGCGGGCTCAGAGTTGCCGGAACCTTCGACGGCCATCACAGTTTTGCCCTTGCGCTTCCTGTTGCGCTTTCGGCCCTTCTTCCCCGGGGTGGCAGCATCATCGTCCTCAGAATCTACTTCGGCGCCAGCGTCTTCCCCGGGAAGCCTTCTTCCTTCCTCGGCACGTGCACACTTATCCGCCAGCGTGTAGATCTCGTTGACTGTTTTGGGAAACTTGACGTTCATTTTCTCCCGCATCCTCCGATTGCGCACATTCATGTGAAAGGCGGCAATCACGGCTACGGGGTGCACGTCTGGAATGTTGCGGTGCACACGGCTGAATCTCTGGATGTACTTGCGCAAGGTTTCACCGTCCCTTTGCGGGATCACCTGCAGATCGCTGGGCTGTCCAGGAGTCTTGTGGCCTCCGGTAAAGGCACCAACAAACTCGTTGCGGAGGTCTGACCATGAAGAGATGGAGTTCTCCGGCAAGTTCATCAGCCAAGACCTCATGTTGGGTTTCAGTGCCAATGGAAAGTAGTTGGCGAGGATTTTCTCATCTCTTCCTCCGGCAGCTTGTACAGCAATCGTATAGATGCCCAGAAACTCTGTCGGGTTCAGCTTGCCGTCGTATTCTTCTGGCACTTCTGGCTTGAAGGCTCGAACGGACGGCCATTGGACTTGTCGCAGCTCATGAGTGAAGGCTGGACACCCAACCTCGTAAGGTAGGTATCCGCCAACCCCTGGCGCAGGCTTGTCAGCGACGGGGCCGTTACGCGCGTCGGATTGACGGCGCGCCTCGCGGCGCTGTTCGATGGTGGTGCGGGCGTCTTCAGCCCGCCTGTCTTGCAGCACTTGCCGCTGATCTCGCCGCGCTCGTGGATCCGAAGACGCGATCGACATCTCGTCGGGTCCAAAAGACCGCTGGGTTTGTCGCGGCTGTTGGCGTTGTTGTTGTTGGAACTATTGCCGCAGCGGCGACTGCACCGTTAGTGTAGTTCCGTCAGCGCGGCCACTAGCTGGAGATGCCGGCGCCGGTTGCGGACGCCGTGAGGGTTCCGCTTGCTGTGATTTATCGGCTTCGGCAAATCCAATCAAGCTCTGGATGGTGGCTCTCCACTCGTCCATCTTCTCTGCTGCCGGAGGGAAGTTTAGCAGCATCTGAGCTCGCGCCATTGCTTCTGCCGCTGTGGCTGGTATGGCTGGGAGCGAGGAGCGCGACATCGCTCTACTCCTGGCAGAGCCAGTAGGAGCGCCATCGCGGCTCTGCTGCCGTGGCACATGATCAGCAGCGGGTCGCCGTGGCGGAGGCGGTGCCTGGGGATCTGGGATTTGGTCCACAGGTGTCTTGCCATGAGGTCGCCGCTGCCCGGAGTCGTTGGCGCCGCTTGGGGTAGTACCACGCCCATCGTGTGAGGGGCGCGGTGTCTGTCCTGAAGCAGGGTCCTTGGACGTCGCCGCAGCGGGGTCTCGGCTCGCGCCAGCCCGAGCTTTGCCGCTCCGGCGGCTGCGTTCGTCGTCGCGGCGAGGAGGAGGAGGAGGAAGGCGCCTGCCCGCTCCGCCTGCTCCGTCACGGCTCCATTCACCAGAGGATCGAGGAGGTCGACCGGCTCCGTCGTGCTCGTCCCTTGCGCCGGCCGCAGTGGGCGTATTGACCACGTCGCCCGCGCTGGTCGTGCCGACCGCAGTACCTGCGCCGCCCGCATTTTTTGCGCCGCCCGCGCCGCATGCGGACGCGTGCGAGGTGGTCATCATCGTGATGCCCTTCCTCTTGGGCGCCATCGATGACGAGGAGGACGGTGATGAAGTTGATGATGAAGATGAAGAAGACACGCGGTCCGCTGATCAAGGTTCGCACAAACGGCACTCTCCCCCTACCTGGCGCGCCAAAGATGTCGTGGTACGACCATCTATGGGGCCATGCAGCCCCTTGTGGTTCGGCGGGGAAGATCGACGTGCACAAAGAGCATGAACAATGGAACGCGAGGGATTTTACCCATGTTCGGGCCGCTGAGAAGCGTAAGACCCTACTCCTGCTTTTGGTGTATTAGTGGTGTGGGAGCACAGTACAAAGAGCGCTTCTCCCGGCAAGGTGTGGAGAGAGCGACTACGCGAGAGGTGCTAGTATTTGAAAAGGGGTCCGAATCCTCTAAATTGTTGCCCTGGCCCTCCTTTTATAGTTCAAGGGGTTACCACAGTGGCAAAACAGTAATTACAGCGTGACTAGATAGCAAACAGTGCTATCATACCTAACTCTGCCAGTTTAGGACAAAGGCATTAAATGCAATGTTTAGGTGTCGTGTGGAGAGGTAGTCCCGGCAAGGTTTCTGCACCGCTTGCCCAGCTACCTCGTATTATCTTGACACGCCTCCTGGACGGGTGTCTTTAGAGGCAAATCTTGTACCAGCGTGCTGACACGTGCCCGACAAGCCTCACCAACCACCCTGCGCGGTCGACACCTCGCCTGTTGGCGAACACCTGTGCGGTGAGGCGGAGCGCTGGAGGGCTGGCATAAGCTTGCCGGCATGGAGCTTGCCGGGTCTTCACCTTGCCGGTTTAGGCTTGCCGGCAAGGAATGTCTTCATCTTTGGTGCTAGTTGAGTGTCGAGCCTTGAGCTTCTCTCTGGTAGCTTCTTCGGCTGGACTTGGAGTCTTGGTCTTGGCAGTTCCCGGCAAGGCCTTGGCCGGCAAGGAGGCTGCTACTGTCTGTGCATAAGTCAGGGTATAAAATACCCATGTTTTATACACCGACAGCTGGTCCGATCTTTAAAAGAGTCTGACTGTAAATGGGTGGAGGAACTCGATTCCGTACTCTGGGGATTGCGCACCATGCCACAGGTTACACACCTTTCTTTATGGTCTACGGTGCCGAGGCCATTATCCCAAGTGATCTCATTCATGATGCACCTCGGGTGCGCATGTATGAGGAACGTGAGGCCAAACTCGAAAGACAAGATGCCCTAGACTCCCTTGAGGAGGAACGCGATGTAGCTCGGGCATGTTCTACTTTCTACCAGCAGCAGGCCAGGCGTTACCAAAGCCGTGAGGTCCATGCCAAAACATTTAATGTTGGCGACCCAATACTACGACACCATCCCGAGAAGCAAAAACATAAACTATCAGTAAAATGGGAAGGACCATTCATAATTGACCAGGTGTTGGCCGGAAGCACCTATCACATCCGCGACCCTACGTACAACCGACCGGAGCCGAATCCATGGAATGTTGCGCGGCTTCAATGCTTTTATGGTTAAAACAGAGGTTTTTATATATCTCTTGTTATATATATAGAGTAGTTTCTTTTAAGAATTTCTTCTCTAGTTAGTTATAACTCTGTTAAAGTTAGTTACGTTTTAATGATTAATACTAGGTATTAACACCTCGGATAGCTTAAAAAGCGTTCGACATGCTATACTGGGGGCTTCAAGCCCACATCTCCTTTGCGTTCATTCTTTCTTGTTGATACGTCTCCAACGATTCTATAATTTTTGATTGTTCTATGCTATTATAGTATCAATCTTGGATGTTTTATATGCAATTATATATCATTTTTTAGGACTAACCTATAAACCTAGTGCCGAGTGCCAGTTGCTATTATTTGCCTGTTTTTGCCTTTTCAGGAAATCATTATCAAACGGAGTCCAAACAAAGAAAAAACTTTGGATTAATTTTTTCTGGACCAAAAGGGACCCTAGAAGCTTCGGGAGAAGACCAGAAGAGTCACGAGGGAGCGACAAGCCCGGAGGGCGCGCACAGGGGGGTAGGCGCCCCCCAGGCTTGTGGACCCCTCGTGGCACCTCTTAACCTAATTCCAGCACTGTAAATTCCAAAATATTCCCCGTATACCAAAAAGACAGAAGAGAAAACCTTTCCACCGCCGCAAGCCTCTGTTCTTCCGCGATCCCATCTGGAGGCCTTTTCCGATTCTCTGCCGGAGGGGGAATCGATCACGGAGGGCTTCTTCATCAACCTTGCTGCCCTTCCAATGATGTGTGAGTAGTTTACCACAGGCCTACGGGTACATAGTTAGTAGCTAGATGGCTTCTTCTCTCTCTTTGATCTTCAATACCATGTTCTCCTCGATGTTCTTGGAGTTCTATCCGATGTAATCTTCTTTTGCGGTGTGTTTGTTGGGATCCAATGAATTGTGGGTTTATGATCATATTATTCATGAGAAATATTTGAGTCTTCTCTGAACTCTTTTATGCATGATTGTTATATCTTTGTATTTCTCTCCGATCTATCCGTTTGGTTTGGCCAACTAGATTGATTTATCTTGCAATGGGAGAGGTGCTTTGTGATGGGTTCAATCTTGCGGTGCTCAATCCCAGTGACAGAAAGGGACATGACACGTATTTGTATTGTTGCCATTAAGGATAAAAAGATGGGGTTTAATCATATTGCTTGAGTTTACTTTGTCTACATCATGTCATCTTGCTTAAGGCGTTACTCTGTTTTATACTTAATACCCTAGATACATGCTGGATAGCGGTCGATGGGTGGAGTAATAGTAGTAGATGCAGGCAGGAGTCGGTCTACTTGTCTCGGACGTGATGCCTATATACATTATCATTGACATGAATCCATCATAACTATGCGCTTTTCTATCAATTGCCCAACAGTAATTTGTTTACCCACCGTACGCTATGTGTTCGAGAGAGAAGTCTCTAGTGAAAACTATGGCCCCCGGGTCTACCTTTATCATATATTAAAATCCAAAAATACATTGCTGCAATTTATTTCCTTTTATTTTATTTTGCAATTTACTTTTCTATCTATCACAATCAGAATTAATCCTTGCAAATAACCGCTAAGGGGATTGACAACCCTCTTATTTGCGTTGGGTGCAAGTGTTTGCTTTTGTGTGTGTAGGTGCTGCTAACGAGTTTCTGTGTGGTTCTCCTACTGGATTGATAACCTTGGTTCTTAACTGAGGGAAATACTTATCTCTACTGTACTGCATCATCCTCTCCTCTTCGGGGAAATCCCAACACAGTTCACAAGTAGCAGGAAGAATTTCTGGCGCCGTTGCCGGGGAGACATCACCAAAACCTGTCAAGTACCTTCTCATAAACTATCATCCACTTGCATTTATTTTATTTGCCTTTTATTTGCATTTGCCTCTCATTTTCATCTCCCCCACTTCTAAAACAATTTTACAAAAACACAAAAATATTTTTGTTTGCTTGTTTGTTAGTTTGCTTGCCTTTTCATTATGCCTAGTATTACCATCCCTCCTTTGTCTCCGGACTTTGAAGTTCTCTACTTCAAACAGAAACAAGGAGAAAATTTAAAAGATGCTTGGTATAGGATAATGGAATCTTATCATGTTTCCACCATGAAAGGAGATATGAAAATTTTGTTGCGAAACTTTTATGTAGGGCTAACTATGCCAAATAGACAACTCTTGGATTTTGTCACTAAAGGAAATTTCATTGACAGTGATCCTAATACTGCTTATGAAATAATAGAAGGAATGGTGGGAACTCCACCCTTTTAGAAAGGACTTAATTAAACCCAAGAAGGGATTCAAATTTTGGAAAAATTAGGTGACATGCAGAAAAAATTGGTTGAGTTACAAAAGTCTAATGAGCCTCTTAAAAATGTTAGTGGTAATCTCAATCGCATGCATAATCTTCTTACTATTTGCAACAAGTGTCTAGACACTTTAGATAATAGAATTGTCTTATTTTCTGAAAGTAATGGGAAACGCAAAGAGCCTCCCGGTTTTGAGAACAACCCTCCTAAATTAGCAAAAACGAAGGATGACAACACTTGAAACTATGCATTATGACTAGCTAGGGGCATAAAACAATAGCGCTTGTTGGGAGGCAACCCAATGCATAAAAAAAATTGTTTTACTTTCTGTTCTTGAGTGTTTACACAATTATAGCCTCTATTATTATTGTGTTTTTATCTTTCAGTTAGTGTTTGTGCCAAGTAATGCCTTTGGGATGATTTGGAAGATAATATAACTGATGTTGTTTGAAAACAGAAACTTTTGCGTCCAGTGCTGGAATTTTGATTTTTTTTTTCTGGAGCATCAGAACCTTCTGAATTTTTTACACCTTATTGATATATGAATTGCCCACGTTTTTTTAAGTTTTCAGAATTTTTGGAGTTACAGAAGTATGACTTTAATTTAGATCTTTACAGACTGTTGTATTTTAGACAGATTGTGTTTTGTTGCATAGTTTGCTTATTTTAAAGAATCTATGGATCGTATTGGGGGGTATGAGCCATGGGGAAGTTGGAGTATAGTAGCATTATGCTAATATTAAATATGAATCAATTTACAACAGTGCCTAAAGTTTAAGATTTGTTTGTTATACTAACGGATCTCACGAGGTTTCTGTTGAGTTTTGTGTGCTGAAGTTTTCAAGTTTTGGGTGAGACTACGATGGATAAAGGAATAAGGAGCAGCAAGAGCCTAAGCTTGGGGATGCCCAAGGCACCCCAAGGTAATATTCAAGGAAGACTCAAGCGTCTAAGCTTGGGGATGCCCCGGATGGCATCCCCTCTTTCGTCTACAATCTATCGGTAACTCACTTGGAGCTATATTTTTATTCATCACATGATATGTGTTTTACTTGGAGCGTCTTGTGCTATAGTTTGTTTGATTTTGTTTGCTTTTTAGTTTGCCACAATCATCTTTGCTGAACACACCTTTTTGAGAGGGACATACATTATTCGTGATTTGTTAGAATACTCTATGTGCTTCACTTATATATTTTGAGCTAGGCAGTTGCTCTAGTGCTTCACTTATATCTTTTAGAGCACGGCGGTGGTTATATTTTAAAGAAATAGTTGCACTGTCATGCTTCACTTATATCATTTTGAGAGTCTAATGAATAGCAATGGTAATATGCATGGGTTATGAATTTGGTCCTAATATGATAGGTATTCAAGAGGGATATAATAAAAACTTTCATGTAGATCACTGAATATGATAAGTTTGATTCATTGCAATAGTTTTGCGATATTAAGATGGTAATATTGGGAGGTACTAGTAGATAATTGTGGTTTAGTAAGAATATTGGTGTTAATGTTTGTGATTCCCGAAGCATGCACGTATGATCTGTCGTTATGCTAAGAAGTTGGAGCATGATTTATTATTGATTGTCTTCCTTTGCGTGGCGGTCGGGGGCGCGCGATGGTTAACTCCAACCAACCTCCCCCTAGGGGCATGCGTAGTAGTACTTTGCTTTGAGGGCTAATAAACTTTCGCAATAAGTATGTGAGTTCTTTATGACTAATGTGAGTCCATGGATTATACGCACTCTCACCTTTCCGCAATTTGCTAGCCTCTTCGGTACCATGCATTGCCTTTTCTCACATTGAGAGTCGGTGCAAACTTCGCCGGTGCATCCAAACCCCATGATATGATACGCTCTATCACACATAAGCCTCCTTATATCTTCGTCAAAACAGCCACCATACCTACCTATTATGGCATTTCCATAGCCATTCCGAGATATGTTGCCATGCAACTTCCACCGTTCTTTTTTATGACACACATCATCATTGTCATATTGCTTTGCATGATCATATAGTTGACATAGTATTTGTGGCTCAGCCACTGTCGGTGTAAAAATCGGCAGACCTCGGGGTAGGGGGTCCCGAGCTGTGGATCTCAGACAGATGGTAACAGGAATAGGGAGACGATGTTTACCCAGGTTCGGGCCCTCTTGATGGAGGTAAAACCCTACATCCTGCTCTTTTTTATATTAATGGAGAAGTATCAAGTACAGAGTTGATCTACCTTGAGATCGTATGATCTAGTCCTAAGGCTAGGTGAATGAGATTGCGTTGAGGTCCCTTCTACGGGCTAAACCCTTCGGCTTATATACACGCCGTAAAGGGTATCAAGGATTACAAGGTCGCTATCTAGGCATGAAGGCGGCAGGAGGAGTCTTGGAGTACGCACCAAGTCTTCGGTAGATGCGGTCTTGACCTCTTCTCCTGCGTGTATCTTCCAGAGTCCACCTTGAGAAAAATGAGAGCCCATTCATCTGGCCCGAGGAATACGGGCCGACTAGGTTAGTACCCCCTAGTCCAAGACGCCGTCAGTAGCCCCTGAACTGGCCTCCGACGCCGAGGACGGTACTCTTGGACTTCGGTTCCGGAGTCTTTGGCTCGGCCGGCAAGTTCCGTACATGATCTCCTCAGCTTATCTTCAAACAGACCTCGGAAGGATTGACAATCCCGCCGAGTGGGCCCAGCCCCACCACGCGTGGCCTCAGCTTTCTGATCTTTGGGGAACCGTGTCTTACGGGAAAGCGGGTCAGCTTTATGGCGAAATGTCGAAGCGTCGGTCTACCCCCCCCCCTTTTATTCATGAGTCGAACATGCGGATTTATCACAAACCCCCCAATCCTCCTTTCAAGCAAACCACACAAGCGCTCCCCTTCCTCCCAAGTCCATCCCTGAGGGTTTCCCATGGTGAGCGACGCAGGTTCTTCAAGGCGCCCTCATGGCCCCATCCGGGGTGATTGGGGCAGTTGCGCTGTCTCGCGTCTCCAACTGGAGCGCCTGGCCAGGCAAGGGTACCTGCCGGATTCAGATCTGACAGTGACCCGCCCGGGCTTAACATCCATCAACGGGCAGGTGCACGCAGAGAATTTCCCCTCCCCTCAAAAGGATGAACGGGTATGCTTCGTCTCCTTCCTGCTGCGCGGTTTAGGATTTCTGATTCACCCTTTCCTCCAAGGCCTGCTAGAGTTTTACGGGCTGCAGCTCCATCACCTTACCCCCAACTCGATTCTGCACATTGTGGGGTACGTCGCCCTATGCGAGATGCATCTCGGGTGCGAAGCGCACTTCAGACTCTGGAGGAGGTATTTCTACATAGTGCCCTGTTCTTCCACCGAAAGGCTTTACGAGGTTGGAGCGGCCGAAGTCTGTCGAATCGAGGGGACTGAATACCCACCAGGTACACCTCGGGAGGATACCGACGTCTGGCCAACAGAGTGGTTCTACATAGACGATGTCCCCCTCCCAGACCCAGTTCGGCCAGGGCTTCCTCCTTTCTCTTCGGAGCCCCCGAAGAGGCGATATAGCTGGAGGCCACAGGGTATGGTCCCAGAAGGTGGTGCCGAGGTGACCGAGCTAGCCGCCAAGGTGAAGCAACTGGCAAGGACAGGCCTTACCATAATAGACGTAATGGCCACGGCGATAGACCGAAGAGTCCAACCACTTCGGCTGCGTCCTCATCCACTATGCATGTACAATGGAATCGAAGACTTCTCCCGATCAATTCGACAAAGTTTCTTTGACCAGGCAGCCTTCGGGACAGTAATGGCCGGTATCTACCAAGGAGCAGAGGAGGACTTTGCCCGATGTCAATTCCGGGATGGGCTGTCCTACTACAATCCGGCCGACATAGTGAGTTCTTCCACTTTATTTCACTCACCCGAGTTGTTTTTCAGTAGCCAATCCATTTGACTGATCCTTTTATTGGTTTTGAGCAGAGATGGAGGCGTCGGGTGGAGGCTCTAAATAGTCCGGCGCCCGAGCAGGAAACACACCAACGAGCGGAAGACCCCCTCTTTCATGAGGACGAGGATCTGGATCTTATCTATGAGGGGAGTAAATTTTATATGGAGTGCCTTGATGGCTCCAGGGTCGCCGTCACCCCGGACGTGCCGGGGACGAGGCCGGCTTCATCGGTATCACCCTCTTCCTCTACTCGAAAGCGAGCCCCTCGTCCCCAAGCCCCTGGTTCCCTGACTTCTCCTCCGAAGGGACGACGTTTGAAACATTCGCGTGGAGAGACGGCTTCTCAAGGGAACCGCCCGCAAGAAGCAGAGGAAGCACATGCCGAAGTCATGGAGGCAAGCAAAAGCGCTCCTCCGATTATCAGGTGATTGTGGTTACTGTATATCGTAGAAATGCTATTTCAGGTTCTGACCCCTTTGATCATTCACAGGCAGTCCTTTCCATCCTCCGTGGCAGCGAGTGCGAGGGCCGAGGGGACGGCGGCTTCGAACAGGGAAGCCGAAGCACGTCCTTCCTCAGGAGTTACTCCAGAAGTTCCCCAGCCCAAGAATTCAGAGTAGCTCGGCTACTCCTTCCGAGGTCCAATGCGCCGTGAATTATCGACGGCGAAAGACCTCCCTGAGGAGTCTAGCATTCTCGGATCGGTAGTTCAATGCTCTCAGCACAGTGGACACATACCTCGGGGCGACCCGTTCGGTATTTGATCAATCACTAGATGTTTTATCGCAAGGGTTACGAATAAGGTCCAGCCCGAGCTCATTTTATCTCGAAGATTTCCTTTATGTCTCCGTTTGTTCATACTGTCCACAATGGTATTAGCCCCTAAGGCTTGATATGGGCAACAATGCCTGTAGCGAGGCTTGACTTTATCCTGAAGAAGTTGTGGGATTTTTTTGTGTAGCGTGCACGGGCGAGGAATGATCAGCTATCCGAGGCTCTTTCCCAGGCAAAGGGTAAGTTGGAGGCTGCCTTGACCGAGGTGGAACAGGTGAAAAGGTTCACCCGAGAGGCGCACGGTAAGTGCTTTGTCTTATATATAGGAATCTTAATTAGCGAAGTCCCCTGACAGCGTAATCCGATGTAGCAGCGGAAGCCATAGGTAATCTTGAGAGAGATCTCAAGCAGGCCCGCGAAGATTTGCTATATACGGAGTCGCAGCGCCAGGCCAATCAACATGTGGTGACTCGAAGGGTGGATAGCGTTAACGCGCTAAGGGCTGAAAACGCCCGACAGGCAGACGAGATCAAGAGCTTAAAAGCTCTACTGGCCACCGCCGAAGCCAAGAATCGTCAAACTGACGAGATGATTTGTGGTAAGTTTTTATTTCAAGAATCGTTGCTTGAGTTTGGGGGTTCAGCCGAGATGTTTTAGCAGGCTAAGACATGCTTTTTTGCCAGCTTCGTTGTCCGGCCAACCCCTTGATGACCGAGGTCCGGTTCCCGAAGACATGGCAACCCGGCTAGCCGAGGTGCACGAAAGTGCACGGAAATCCATGAAGGAAGTCTTCAAGGCGTTATGGCCCGAAGTGGTGCACGTTCCCGAAGACATGGCCGTCCTAGCTGAACATATGCGGCAAGCTCGGCGTCGGATCTAGGCGTGGAAGGTATCTGCTTGCCGGGAAGGGGCGAAAGAGGCCTGGGCCATGGTCAAGACCCGGTATACGGAGGTAGATACGGCGCACCTGGCCGAGGTAGGGCCAATGGGGCCAGACGGAGAAGAAATACCCACTAGTCTCGTGTACGAGAATGTCATGCCTGCCGCTTGGTCGTCGCAGAAGGACTGTGCTTTAGATGTCTTAATAGACGGGTTAGACCGTGTGTAATGAAATGATAATGTGTGACTCTATGTATCAAAGTACTTTACGTCATTATTCAATTTGCACATGTAAACTCTGTAAACCAGCCATCGGCTTCTACCTCCTCGATCAGTGACCAAGTAGTGTCTGCTTACTACTGTCCGAAGTGAACAGAACAGGTGCTTCAGGAGACGAGGCAATTCGGCTATACGGTGCGAGCGATGAGAGTGAGGCAGAGAGTTATGTTATATTACTATTTAACGTAAGAAACATCTTCCTAGGAAAATAGTTCTTCCAACAGTTCCTTTCCTCGGGTAGCTGTCTCGAACACATATGTCCAAAGACGGGTGACCTTGGGGGTGGAGCCCCTGGTCGGGGTTTGAGAGACCCCCTCCACTTTATTTCTATGTCATGGCCGACCAATTTGTATGTTTAAGAATGCTAGCTATCGGCTTTGTCCGTCTGAGGTACTGCGCCGGATGACCCAGGAGTAACAATCACAGCGGTGCTCCCTTTGCCTCTTAGCCAAAAGATCGGGAACGTAAGGGGCAACCACAGGAGCCGGGCAACCCAACTTGGCCAAATCTTAAGTCAAATCGATGCATATTATGGCTTGAAAGACAGTAGTATGTAAGAGGTGGAATAATGCGTGTTTTGAAAAGAACATGCGGTATTGATTTTGTTCCTCGGGGCCCCTCAAGGGATGCCTCCGAAATCTTTTAAGAGTGAAAAAGAAAGAAAGAGAAAGACAAGAAAAGAAAGGCAGGGTGGTGTATGTACAGAGGTGAGCAGTTCTCGGAGCTTCAACCGTAGAAACGTCGGAGTAGCGCCGAGTTCCAGGGGTTGGGTTCTAGACGTCCATCCTCTGGGTCTCGAATCCGGTACGCACCTCCGATGAGGACCTGGTCGATGATGAATGGCCCATCCCTCTTAGGGGAGAGCTTACGCGTCTGCTTCTCCGGATGAAGCCGCATGATGAGGTCTCCTTTGTTGAAGTCCTTTGCGCGGACCTCCCTTCTATGATAGAGGCGAGCTTGTTGCTGGTAAATGGCAGACCGTGCCCGAGCGACATTGCATTCCTCCTCTAGGGCGTCCAAGGCATCCTGCTGATCCAGCTCGGCCTCCCGCTCTTTGTACATGCGTACCTGAGGTGCATCATGTATGATATCGCAGGGGAGCACTACCTCAGCGCCGTACACCATAAAAAATGGAGTATACCCAGTGGATCTGTTTGGTGTGGTGCGCAGACCCCATAGGACGGAATCGAGTTCTTCTACCCATTTGCAGTCGGCCTCCTTGAGGGAGCGAACTAGCCTGGGCTTGCTGCCGCTAAGGATTAGCCCATTGGCGCGTTCTACTTGCCCGTTTGACTGCGGGTGATAGACGGATGCGTAATCGAGCTTAATGCCCATTTTGGCGCACCATGTTTTCACTTCTTTGGCCGTGAAGTTTGTTCCATTGTCTGTTATGAGACTAGGGGGGATACCATACCGGTGTACTACCCCCGATATGAATTCGAGTACGTGTACTGCACCGGCCAAAGTTACTGGTTTTGCTTCGATCCACTTTGTAAACTTGTCCACCATGACAAGTAGGTATTTGTTTTTTCTTGATCCGCCCTTGAGTGGGCCGACCATATCTAGCCTCCAGACTGCGAAAGGCCAAGTGATAGGGATTGTGCGGAGAACCGCGGGGGGCATGTGGCTTTGTTTGGCGAATACCTGGCAGCCAGGGCAGCGTCGTACTAACGCAGCGGCGTCGGTGCCCGTGATTGGCCAGTAAAAACCAGCTCGGAAGGCCTTGCTAACCAAGGTCCGAGAGCGGCGTGATGTCCGCTCATTCTGGAGTGAACCTCCTGAAATAATAATCACCCTTCCTTTTCGGAGATACATCGTTGGAGGACGCCCGTGGTGCTTATCTTATAGAGTTCTCCCTCGTGGACCTTGTAGGCTTTAGATTGCCTTATGATCCGACGTGCGTCAGTTTGGTCTTGGGGGAGCTCTTTGAGGAGTAGGTATGCGAGGAGCGGCTCGGTCCATGGTGCAATGACTACCATAACTTCGTGCGCAGAGGCTGTTTTCTGAACTGTAAGTGCATCAAGTGCCCCCTTAGTGGTTTTGGAGTATTGAAGACAAATAGGTTGAGGAACTAATGTGTTTGTGAGTATACACAGGAAACAGAGTCCCTGAAGATTTGGTTTAACACATGGAAGACGACCCCTAAAAATAGATTTCTTCAAGTGAAGAAGTTGGTGATGAAATTGGTACGGCCTTTGAAGAAATTGATTTGAAGACTTTGAAGCTTGAAGACTTTGGTTTTCATAGTTTCTTTTCTTCTTATTTGAGTCATAGGAAAAACCATACTGTTAAAGGGGTCTAGGTGAAACATATTTCACATTTCCAAAGTGATGCTCAAAACTTCTCAAACCTATACACACAAAAGCCGCTTCGAGTGAAGCCTTTGGAAATCTCCTGTATAGCTGACACATTTGCTAGCGACAGTGACGAAGTTCATCTGGTTGCTGACGAATTTGGTCAGGCTGAGGAGTTAGGAGTTCGCCAGTGCGATATGCCTAAGTGAGGAAATTGAGTGCCCTGACGAAATTGAGAGTACAATTTTCCGACCGTTGCTGCGCCGAGTGCCAGCTGTCGAGTGGATTCTTATCCTGACAACGGTCGAATCAGACAAGGGCATTTATGACATTTTATGTCGGGTTGCCCCCTGGCTATAAATAGCCGCCCCCAACCAGTTGTTGGTTGGATGCTCCGAGAGAACTTGACACTTGTCATTTGAGAGCAACCCATCCTCTGACGACTTTGAGTGAACCCAAGTGAGGAAAAATCCTAAGTGAGGAAAAACCTAACCAGAGCCTAAGTGATTGAGCATCACTGAAGAGATTGATCTGTGTGATCCGACACTTGTTACCTTTGAGGACTGTCATTCCTCCAGACGGTTAGGCGTCATGTTCTGAGCACCCAAGAGTAATTGTGGCGTGCCGGTGAACAAGTCTGTGAAGGTTTTGGAAGTCTACCTTGAAGACTTACCACGAGTGATTGGGCGAGGTCTAAGTGACCTTAGCTCAAGAGGAATATGGTGAGGACTAAGTGTTCTCTGAGTTGCGAATCAGCCGCCTCAACCAGACGTACACTTGATGCAGCAACTGGAACTGGTCTACCAAATTCCATTGTCTTCACCGAGCCAACCTGGTTTCAAATTCCTCACCCTCTCTTACTTTATTCCGCTGCTGAAGAATTTGTGATATATCCTCTGACGAATTTGTACTGAAGTATTTGATCATGCTATCTTTTATTTCCTCAGTTCATATTCTTCATGCGTGTATGATTGTATGATTGCATGTTCTTCACCCTTATGTATCATGTTCGCATGTACTCTGATTCTGTGATGACTTAGTTTCCCTTGCGTTTCTATTTCTTCACTCTGATCTTCGTCAAATTCATCAGAGTTTGACGAATTTCTAATAATCTCCCATTCGCCCCCCCCCCCTCTAGGAAATAACCTGCGCTTTCAATTGGTATCAGAGCAAGGTACTCCCTTGTTCTGTGTGATTTTGGTTTAACCACCTGGAGTTTTAGTTATGTCGACCGCAGGTATGATCAAGGTCTCCGCTGCGTGCCCCATCTTTGATGGCACAGACTATCCCTACTGGAAGAACAAGATGCGAATGCATCTTGAGGCTATTGACAATGACCTCTGATTCGTCGTCGAGAACGGCATCCCCACCATTTCACCAAGTATCAATGTTGCTGACGTGAAGCGTTTCAAGCAACTGGACTCTCAAGCGAAGAACATCATTTGTGGTCATCTCAACAAAGGACAGTATGGTAGAGTGAGTGCACTGGAAAACTCGAAGCTTATCTGGGACCGGCTTTCAAAAGTGAATGAAGGTGTTTCTACTCAACGTGACTCCCGAGTTGATGTTTTGCGCAATCTCTTCAACCGCTTCAAAAGACTCGACAACGAAAACGTGCAGCAAACCTTCGACCGCCTCACTGATATCTCCAATGAGCTTCAGGCTCTTGGTGCTGCTGACATCACCGATCATGAGGTGGTGAAGAAATTGCTGAGGTCTCTGGACAGTTCCTTCGACACTTTGGCACTGATGATTCAAGAGCGCCCTGATTACAAGTCACTGGATCCTGCTGACATTCTTGAGAGGCTCAACACACATGAATTTCAGCAAGCCAAGAAGAAAGATATGTATGGACCCAGCTATGGTCGCCCTCGCGCTCTGAAGGCTAAAGCAAAAGCCAAGGCTATTTCTTCATCTGAAGAAGAAGAGGAATATGAGAGCAGTTTTGACGGTGCTAAGGAAATTGGCAGAGAACTGGCTATGCTGGTGAAGAAGTTCAAGAAGTTTTCCAAGAAGAACAGATTCGGAAAATCTTCAAAGTATGACTCGAAGAACACTGGAGAAGCGTCTGCTCGAGACTACAACAAAAGAACCTGTCACAAATGCAAGAAGCCAGGCCACTACATCGCCGACTGCCCTCTTTGGCAAAAGAAGAAGAAGAAAAGCAGGGATGATGATGAATCTGATGGGAAGAAAAAGAAGTCCTCAAAGTCTTGATCTCACAAGAAGTCTAGTTCTATCAAAGCTCATGCATTCCTTGGGAAGGAAATGGATTCTGAAGAAGAATCTGATGATCAGCCAGCTGAGGAATCTGAGGAGGAGTCAGACACTGGGGTGGCAAGCCTCACTCTCGCCACTGAGTACGTCAGCAAGTCCATCTTCAACACTAAAGATAATGGTATCTCCCCCAACAATGATGACTGTGCTGATGACTACGCTCACACCTATTGCTTCATGGCTCGAGGTGCAAAGGTAACCTCACGAGAAGCTTACTTTGAAACTTCCAGTGATGATGACTCTGAGTGTGAATCTAAACCAAGCTATAAGAAACTTGCTAAAATTGCAACTGAGCAACAACATGCCATGGAAAAGATTCAAAAACTGTTAGACAAAAGCGATGACCTGTTGGACGAGGAAATGGATCGTAGTCAAGCCTTGTCCTAGGATCTCAGAAGGCTTAAGTCTCAGTATGACGAACTTGAAAGTCGTCATGTGTCCCTCTCAGCTGAACATGAGAAGTTATCCTATGAATTTCTTCAAAGGAAGCAAGATCTTGAGAAGCTGAGAGCGTCTCATGATGATCTTCAAAAAGAAAATGATTCACTCCTCGCTCAACAGATCAATACCGCTCAGGAAGAATTTGTTGCACCATGCTTAAAATGCCTTGAACGTGATCATGCTAATTCTTCAGCTTAATGTTCAAATGCTTCTGTACATGCAATTGCTTCAACTGCTACGGTGGCCACTAACCCCTCATCTGAGGAAGCCACCGGTGATACTGATGAAAATGCAGGGCTGAAGGAATTATATGTCACTGGCATGTACAAAAGCCTCAAAGGGCATCAAACCCTGTGTGACGTGCTCAAAAAGCAAATTCTTCACAGGAACCCTAGGAAAGAGGGTATTGCCTTTGAGAGAAATCTCAATGCTGATGGTTCGTATTGGAAGCCTGAGCAGTATCCCAAAACCACATGGGTTGCTGCAAAGGGACCTCCAGTAGACCCATCCACTTTATCTGGCTATACTTGTGATTCTTCATATTCTTCAGATGAGTCATTTGACTCCAATTATAAACTGTTCAAGAATCAGAATGGTGATGTCTTTGCCACATTCATTGGTACTAACTACAGGAACGGTCCACCTGTGAAGAAAATCTGGGTTCCTAAAAGCCTTCTGGAAAATCTTAAGGTGAATGTCATCATGACACCACCAATGAAGAGGAAACTTCCCAGGGCAAATTCTTCACAGGGATCAAAGTCGTCAAATGGACGCAGACCCACTTATGGTCGCACTAATGCCTCTGTTTCGCAGGGAAACAAACAGCGATTTGATGAATATGAGCATTATTCTTCAGATCACTATGTTCACAAATCTTCGAAGAATTTCTCTGCTTATTCATTCAATTACTATAACCCTCCTGTGAAGAGAAATGCATATTCTTCAATGCCTAAGTTCTCCATCAATGCACTTCATCACATTGCTTCTCAGCCACCCATTCAGATGTGGGTGGTTAAGAAGAAGAACTAATCTCTTCTGCAGGGTCAGGTCTTCAGACAACAAAATGTCTGATGAATTTGCTGAAGACCTGACAAAATGCCTGTTGGGATGCAGGCTAATCATGCTGGAATGAATGCTTCATTTCACACATCCCTTATGCTGCTTTACATTATACATTGATGAAATTGTCTGACGAAATTGATCATCATCATATTCTTCACTTTGAAGCATATGAATTTGTAAGTCAGACTAATGCTTCTGCAGGATGATACACCTTCAGCCACTGAATGGGTCTTGGACAGTGGCTGCACGAATCATATGACTGGAGATAGGAATCTCCTCACTGATGCTCCCCTTACTCCGTCTCATCTGAAGCATATCACTTATGCTGACAAAGGAAAAAGCAAGGTATTGGGTCTAGGTAAGGTTGCCATTTCAAAGGATCGACACATGGAAAAGGTGATGCTTGTCGAGTCCCTTGGATTCAACCTCATGTCTGTCTCAATGCTTTGTGATCTTGATATGATTGTCTTCTTTGGCAAATATAGATGCATTGTGCTGTTGGAATCTGACAAATCCAAAGTCTTCGAAGGCTTTAGGAGAGGTGACTTGTATATTGTAGATTTCTCTACAGGTCCTCAGCCCGCAACATGTCTAAGGGCAAAAGCTTCGAAATGCTGGCTATGGCATCGACGACTTGGACATGCTAGAATGAGGAATTTGAGCAATCTCGTCAAGAAGAAGCATATCATTGGCGTCGAGGGTGTCAAATTCGTCAAGGATCACCTCTGTGGCGCTTGTGAGTCTGGAAAGTTGACCAGAGCCAAGCACCAGGCGAAGACAATCATGACCACTACTCGTCCTTTTGAATTACTTCATATGGATTTGTTTGGTCCTACGCATTATGCCATGCTAACCAATGCAGCATCACTCTATGGATTCGTCATTGTTGCTGACTACTCTCGCTACACCTGGGTGCACATCATTACCTAGAAGACCGAAGTTCAGAATGTCTTCAAACGATTCTCCAATCGGGCCATGACGAATTATGGTCTCAAGATCAAGCACATCAGGATGACAATGGCACTGAGTTCAAGAACACTGGCCTCGATGATTATCTTGATGAACTTGGTATCACTCATGAGCTCTCAGCTCCCTACACTCCTCAGCAGAATGGAGGTGTGGAGCGCAAGAACAGAACCCTCATCGAGATGGCGCGCACTATCCTTGATGAATACAAGACTCCTCATCACTTCTGGCCTGAGGCAATTGACACTGCATGCCACATCATCAACCGGGTATATCTTCACAAATTCCTCAAGAAGACCTCATATGAACTCCTCACTGACAAGAAACCCAATGTGAGTTATTTCAAAGTCTTCGGTGCTAAATGATGGATTTGCGATCCTCATCACAATTCTAAATTTGCACCGAAAGCACATGAAGGTTTTATGCTTGGTTACGGAAAGGACTCGCACACCTACAGAGTCTTCAACTCCTTCCACCACAAGGTTGTTGAAACTGTAGATGTGCGGTTCGATGAAACTAACGGCTCGCAAAGAGAGCACCTGCCTCCTGTGCTAGATGAAATGCCACCTGAGGAATCTATCAAGCTGATGGGCACTGGTGAAATTGTGCCCAGTGAAGAAATAGCTGCTGATGAAGAAGTGGTCGTTCCTCGTCGTGAAGAAAATGAACATCCTGATGAAAATGATGTTGAGGATTCTGTACGGCAACAACAACATCAAGGCCCTCGTCCAGCACATCCACGAGTGGTGAATGAAGTGCAGATTGAGAAAATCCTCAACAACATCAATGCACCTGGTCCCCTCACTTGCTCAAGAGCTTCACATTTAGCTAATTTTGTGGGCATTACGTGTTTCTCTATTTCAGAGCCCACCAAAGTCGATGAAGCAATTCTGGAACCTGAATGGATTCAAGCAATGCAAGATGAATTGCGTCAATTCGAGCTCAACAATGTGTGGGAGCTAGTTAAGCGTCCTGATCCATGCAAGCACAATATCATCGGCACTAAGTGGATCTACCGCAACAAACAAGACGAAAATGGCCAAGTGGTGAGGGATAAGGCCCGTCTTGTAGCTCAAGGCTCCACACAGGTTGAGGGTATTGATTTCGATGAAACGTTTGCACCTGTTGCTAGGCTTGAAGCCATTCGAATATTGCTTGCATATGCTAACCATCATGATATCCTCTTATATCAAATGGATGTGAAAAGTGCATTCCTCAATGGTAAGCTTGAGGAAGAAGTATATGTTGCTCAACCACCAGGTTTTGAGGATCCAAAGTATCCTCACAAAGTCTTCAGACTCAACAAGGCTTTGTATGGCCTCAAGCAGGCCCCTAGGGCTTGGTATGATACACTGAAGGAATTCCTGAAGAAAAAGGGGTTCAAGCCCGGTTCACTTGACCCTACTCTCTTTACTAAATCTTATGATGGTGAACTGTTCATATGCCAAATATATGTTGATGATATTATCTTTGGTTGCACTAACAAGAAATACAGTGACGAATTTGCTCATATGATGCAAGAAGAATATCAAATGTCTATGATGGGGGAGTTGAAATTCTTCCTCGGGCTTCAAATTCATCAACAACCCAATGGCATCTTTATATCTCAGGAGAAATACCTCAGAGACTGCCTGAAGAAATTCGGAATGCAAGATTGCAAAGGCCTCAAGATACCAATGCCAACAAATGGCCAACTCAATACTGACAAAAATGGTAAAGATTTTGATCAGAAGGTATATCGCTCCATCATTGGTTCACTGCTTTACCTATGTGCATCTAGGCCAGACATTTTGTTAGCGTTTGCATGTGTGCCCGCTTTCAAGCGTCACCGAAGGAGTCACACCACCAGGCTATGAAACGAATTCTTCGATATTTGGCTCACACCCCAACTCTTGGATTATGGTATCCCAGGGGCTCAACACTTGATCTTGCTGGATATTCTGATTCTGATTATGCTGGTGATCGTGTGGATCGCAAGTCAACATCAGGCACATGCCATTTCCTCGGACGATCTCTTGTATGTTGGTCCTCGAAGAAGCAGAACTGCATTTCACTTTCCACTGCTGAGGCTGAGTACATTGCTGCTGGCGCCTGCTGCTCACAGTTACTATGGATGAAGCAAACCCTCAAGGACTATGGCGTAAACATGAAGAAAGTGCCACTCTTCTGCGACAATGAGAGTGCTATTTCTTCGTGATCCTGTGCTGAAGGGAGACATCGTCATCGACCACGTGAATACTGAAGACCAGCTTGCAGATATCTTCACAAAGCCCTTGGATGAGAGAAGGTTTTGCATGTTGCGGTGTGAGCTAAACATCTTAGAATCTTAGAATGTCCTTTGAAAAGGACACACATCCTAACACTTATGCATTCTTGATGACTTTGATGCAAAACACATGAAGTAACGTTTTTCTTCAATCAATGAAGACTAACCCTCAAAGTGTGAAGAAATTAATGAAGAACTTGATTCTCAGAACCCTACGACAATTGTACGCGGTGTCTGAAATCATCATAGTTCTTATACGGTGGGTAACGCCACCACCTCCTTTTGACGTTCTTCAAATTTGAGTTTTTCGTCATTTGCAATTTCGTCAAACTTTTCAATTTTGTCATTTGAGGTTATTCTTCACTGCTTTTGGTTCTATACCTATATATATTTGAGTTTTTCATGTCCTCAACAGCATCCACATATTGCTGATTCTTCAATCGTGTTTTTCGTCATCTATGTGGATGTGATCGGACCCGCTCCCCTCTATGCTAAACTCAACCCACTCTGTTCACAAATTCTTCACATGCGTTCTACTTGACACTGTTCAAAGTCTTCACTGTGTCCTTGACAGCTGAAGAAATTGCGAACACATTTTGAAAATATCCTAATCATTTTTTGGCGGTTGCCACAGTATCTTCATCCCGCGCTTCGCACGCGAGGATAGAGATGAAAATGCATGTGTGACGCGTGTCACACAGATGCGAATCGCTAGGGGCTTATCCATCCAAAATCTTCGGGCTGCTCGGTTTTTACCGCGCCTATATAAAGGCTTGACCCCATCAACCTCAACTCCTTTCACTCTCGCCCCTGTCGCTCTCAAACCCTAGCGCCGCCGCTGGATCTCATCGTCGCCGGAGAGGAAGAGCTTCACTGCCTCGACTTCTTCGCCGCCGTACTCGCGCCGGCCGTGGATTTCTTCACCTCCGCCGCCGCCGTAGACGTCTTTCGTCGCCAAGTTAGGGCACGGAAGATCTGAACTGACGATTTCCATCGCCTCCTCGTCCAGTTCGTCGAGTTCATCCTTGGGGTAAATAAAAGTTATTTTTACCGCCCCAGTTTGATCTTTTTACTGCCACAAAATCTTCAAGTGTTGTTTTTACCACATTTCCAATTCTTCAGCGCTTCCTTCTGGCCAGTCTTGAGTATTTGCATCTAAGTTACACTTAACAACAAGATTCCTCAATTGTGCAATTGCTTCAATCTGTACAACTCGGGAATCTGTGTCAAGAACACTTAGTGAAATGCGTCAAGATGATAAGGGTCAATTTCTTCACCTGGTCTATTTTGAAAAATCTCTGAGAACGCATGTGACTCTTCCCTATTTCCTCGCAACTATACTCTATTCACAGGTACAATGTCTGTAGACGAATCACTAGGTTCTCATCAAATTAATTCATTTGCAGCATTGCTTGAGGAAAATCTACAAACATCTTCAGAGTCCTCAAAAGTTCAAAAACCTCAGCTGAAGAAAATGACTGATGGGGAAAGGCCACAGAAGGGAGGCAAGCGGAAAGAGGAACATACAGCATTCGAGATTCCTGATGACTTGTATGACGGTTATTGCACTCCGGATGAGGAAACACATGGAAAGGAAACGAAGAAGCAGCGCAAAACGCGCATGCAAAAGATCAAGAGGTACTGGACATACCAGTGGAGGGACTACAATTTCATCACCTCCAAGTACATGAACGACTTTGCTGTGAAGCCACCTTGCAACAGGCCACCACTTGCTGAAGGCCAAACTGCTGATCCCACTAGCATCCGAAGGGGTGAAGAATTCCCCAAAGAATGGGCAAAGCAACAGGCTAAGTTGCAGAAACAGGCCAAGAAGGCCATTGATGAATTCAACCGGGCCGCAAAGGCCTCAGCTGAAGCTGGTGCAAGTGGCAGTGCTAGTGCACCGAAGAAGGCCATGCAGAAGAAGCCTGCCAGCAAGCCAAAGCCGTCAGTCCCAAAGGCTTCGGCACCAAAGGCATCAAAATCTTCAGTGCCTCCTCCTCCTACAAGTTCTTCAGTGGCAGCAGCAAAATCTTCAACACCGGTCGTGCTCGCATCTTGCCAGCGCACCGAGGGCTTTGCAACAGCCACCATCACTGCATCAAGTGCCTCAGCTTGTGGGCAATCATCGTCATCATTACCCACGCTGAAGAAAAAGGCAACTGCTGGCCGTGGAACTAGGCCAAGTCCCAAGAGCAAGGCCGTCATGCCTCAGGCTGATGAACACGGGCAGGCTGACGAAGATGAGCTCACGGAGTTCCTCAGAAGAAAGCAAGAGCAAGCTGCCATTGCTAAGAATTCTTCAGTTCCACTGATGCTTGATCCCAAGAAGCTGCTAGGCTTCATTGACATCTGGTGCACCAAGCCAGACACGCCTCTTGACGAACTGAACCTGCCTCCTGGTCCGAGTCATGTGCTGTCTGCTTTCATATTGAACGAGAAGCACAAAATTGCTCAAGCTAAACTGGTGAGGAAACAGCAGCTGCAGAAAGAAAAAGAGCTGCGGAAGAACATGCTTTCCATTTCCCCTCAGCAGCTTGTAGCCTTACAAACTGAGATTCAACAGCTGTCTGAGGAATTTGAAACACAGTCTAGTCACTGCTGTGGTGTGCGCGACAGATTCATCACTGCAACCAACCAGGTTGTTGAAGACCACAACAAGCGCGAAGCCGCCAAGTTTGGTACTGTGCCACCCACAAGTTCTTCAGCTTCACCACCACCTGCTCCGACCAGTGAGACAACCAAGGCAATAGAGGTTGCGCCTGAAGAAAGTAAAAGGGCAATTGACGACGTTGTTCCTGAAGAAACAGCCAGGGCGACTGCATCAGTCGTGCCTGAAGAAACTGAACCACCAAGTTCCTCTGCAGTAGTTCCTCCAATGTCTTCATCTGTGAAGCATATCACACTTCCTTCTGCAGCAGAAGTGAAGAAAACCAAGGCTGCTGAGAAGGAAGCAAAGAAGAGAAAAGCTTCAGCCCCACCTACCATCACTGCAACAGTGAAGAAAGTGAAGACGGCTCCATTGTCTTCAGAAGTTCCGATTGATGCCATACCGATCTCATCAGCGCCCCCTGCTCCTGCCACTGTAAATCTTCAACTTGTTCCATATGGGGTGGAATATGAAATTCCTCAGGCTGATGCAGATGACACAGAAACCCACTCCACTGCTACCACAGAGCTAGTGGATGAAGAGATTGAAGTCGAAGATGTCACTTCGCTTCACCAAGTTGTGTCACGGAAGCCCTCACAGGTTCCGATGATTGAAGAAAATGACACTGCTTCGTCTGCAAGCAGTGAGGCAACTGAAGAGGATGTGGACATAGATGGCGCTACAACCCCTCCGATCGTTGATGACTTTTGGGAAGCGTTCCATCCAAACTCGCCCCTCACCGCACCTCTGTTGCAAGTGCCACAGTCACCTGCCGTCACTGAAGAAATTCATACGGGCTCTGAGGAGAAACAACCATCACCCCTCCAGAGCATTCCTGACCAAATACCAGCTGTAGCAGCTGATGAAACTGCTCAAGAAGAACCCACCGTGGATGTCGTCAATACATCCCCTCAGCGCGATGATTCAATTCCTTCAGCAGACACAGATACTGTTCCAACTGCCACAACTGAGGAAATTGCAAAGTCACTTGTTTTTACTGATCCAAATGATTCCACTGGGTCCCCACAACCAGTGTTTGATGTTCGCAAGAAGATGCACAATCTTCAACCTGTCCCAGTTATGCCCAAGATTGGCAGAACCCTTAGGCGGCCTCAGTTCGACAATGCCAAATTCTTCGAAGAGAAGAATTTCTTCATAGGCGAGTCCCCATATGACTCAGCCAAGATCAGGCGCCTGCGATTCTGGACAAGGACGCAGATGAATTTTTATGCATCATTGTTGTTCGACAAGAACAAAGTATTTCCTCATCGCCATATTCCTCAAGTGGATATGGAGTCTCTACCGTGCTTTCGGCCAGTTCTGGCTGTTCTTCACGATGCAAGATTACTTAGCTTCTGCTCTGACATGTGCGATTGGAATGAAGAACTCATTCTTCAGTTCTACGCCACTGTGCATTTTTCTGGAGAGGCTGAAGACATTGCAACATGGGCACTGGAATGGATGATTGAAGACACTCACTATAAAGCACCAATTGAAGAACTTCTTCGTGCTCTCCCAGTTGATCCGCCCCAAGATGATGCAAAGAGAATTTATGAAGAACCTGAGCTACCTGACCACATGATGCAAGTACTGATGAAGCCAATGGCTGAAGGAGATGCTCCTAGGACAATCTTCCTCGTGAAGGACTTGCTCTATGTGCCAAAGACTGTTTTTCGCATTCTGTCCAAAACCCTCAGTCCGATTAAGGGTCACAACTCCAACACTGAAGAAGTTGTGGGAATCATGAAGAATTTGTTGTACCATATTATCCATGGTACTCCCATCAACATTCATGACTTCTTTCTGAGGACATTGGTCACAGTGGCACAGTCGCCTTTTGATCTGAAGCCATATGCTTCGTGGATCATGAGATTCATCAGATCCCGATCTGCCATTCATTACAAGGCTGACAGTCAGAATCACTTCAGCTATTTGCCTGAAGTTGAAATTCTTTAGAGCACCATCTCCTCAGTACTTGGCAAGGGCAAGACACCAGTAGATGAAGGCTTACGTCCTCTGGATGGACATTTTTGTCAACCTATTTCCAGCTCCAATGTTGATGAATCTGCTAGCCAGGACACTGTAGCCAAAGCATCAAGGCCAATTTCTTCACCTGAAGCACCACGTGTCATGACGGACCGTGAGCTGCTTATAAGCCTTCACCAGAAAGTGGACAGGAATCACAGATGGGTTAAGCGTCAGTTTGCTGCCGTTCAAGCCAACATGACTGTGACGCATAACTCAGTGCACAAAAACCGCTAATATCTTCATGAGATTTTTGACAGATCATGGGCCATCCTCTCGCATCTCAAGACCGATGAAGAACTTGCAGATTTGGACTTTCAGATGAACTTTGACTGGGCAGAACCGCCAAGGAAGAAGTTCAAGAATACCAAAGTTCCTCCCCTCATGCCATCTTTAGAGTCTTCATCGCGCCGGACTGGTGAAAATGAAGCCGTTGACGACGATGCGTCTGGTCCATCTGCTTCACGCGACCCCGACAACGCTGGCGCTCCCTAGTCTTCATCGCGATGTTTTTCTTCAGGGGTGTTAGTCCTCACCTAGACTCCTTTTGGTCATCTGATGACAAAGGGGGAGAAGTGTGAGTTAGTCTTCAAGCGGGTCGATATATGGGCTGTTTTTGCTTAAGTTGCAACTCTTGAACTTTACTGGATTTGCTCTTTGATGAGTTGTAACTTAAATAACTGATGGTTGTCTGAATCTTTTGCAATGGCTCATATGCGTGCTATAATCTTAAATATATCTGCTCATACATGCACAATTTCGTTAGACAACAATTTTCATCATGCATTCATATTCTTCAAATATCTTATGATCATGCATGATTGGATTCCAAGATATAGGGGGAGATCTCCACAATTTCAACCTGCCATGTGCATTTGCAATCCAAAGCAAATTCCTCATATGCACATCTTCAGGGGGAGTTCCTCAATATCTCGGAATCAATTTCTTCAAACTCTGTACTTACACTTCAATTATTTTTACTCCCGTTGAAAGCCTAACCAATTTGTCATCAATCACCAAAAAGGGGGAGATTGTAAGTGCATCAAGTGCCCCCTTAGTGGTTTTGGAGTATTGAAGACAAATAGGTTGAGGAACTAATGTGTTTGTGAGTATACACAGGAGACAGAGTCCCTGAAGATTTGGTTTAACACATGGAAGACGACCCCTAAAAATAGATTTCTTCAAGTGAAGAAGTTGGTGATGAAATTGGTACGGCCTTTGAAGAAATTGATGTGAAGACTTTGAAGCTTGAAGACTTTGGTTTTCGTAGTTTCTTTTCTTCTTATTTGAGTCATAGGAAAAAATGTACTGTTAAAGGGGGTCTAGGTGAAACATATTTCACATTTCCAAAGTGATGCTCAAAACTTCTCAAACCTATACACAAAAAAGCCGCTTCGAGTGAAGCCTTTGGAAATCTCCTGTACAGCTGACGCATTTGCTAGCGACAGTGACGAAGTTCATCTGGTCGCTGACGAATTTGGTCAGGCTGAGGAGTTAGGAGTTCGCCAGTGCGATATGCCTAAGTGAGGAAATTGAGTGCCCTGACGAAATTGAGAGAACAATTTTCCAATCGTTGCTGCGCCGAGTGCCAGCTGTCGAGTGGATTCTTATCCTGACAACGGTCGAATCAGATAAGGGCATTTATGACATTTTATGTCGGGTTGCCCCCTGGCTATAAATAGCCGCCCCCCCCCCCCCCCAACCAGTTGTTGGTTGGCTGCTCCGAGAGAACTTGACACTTGTCATTTGAGAGCAACCCATCCTCTGACGACTTTGAGTGAACCCAAGTCAGGAAAAATCCTAAGTGAGGAAAAACCCAACCAGAGCCTAAGTGATTGAGCATCACTGAAGAGATTGATCTGTGTGATCCGACGCTTGTTACCTTTGAGGACTGTCATTCCTCCAGACGGTTAGGCGTCATGTTCTGAGCACCCAAGAGTAATTGTGGCGTGCCGGTGAACAAGTCTGTGAAGGTTTTGGAAGTCTACCTTGAAGACTTACCACGAGTGATTGGGCGAGGTCTAAGTGACCTTAGCTCAAGAGGAATACGGTGAGGACTAAGTGTTCTCTGAGTTGCGACTCAGCCGCCTCAACCAGACGTACAGTTGATGCAGCAACTATCGAGTGCCCTGATGAAATTGAGAGTACAATTTTCCGACCGTTGTTGCGCCGAGTGCCAGCTGTCGAGTGGATTCTTATCCTGACAACGGTCGAATTAGACAAGGGCATTTAATACATTTTATGTCGGGTTGCCCCCTGGCTATAAATAGCCGCCCCCCCCAACGAGTTGTTGGTTGGCTGCTCCGAGAGAACTTGACACTTGTCATTTGAGAGCAACCCATCCTCTGACGACTTTGAGTGAACCCAAGTGAGGAAAATTCCTAAGTGAGGAAACACCCAACCAGAGCCTAAGTGATTGAGCATCACTGAAGAGATTGATCTGTGTGATCTGACGCTTGTTACCTTTGAGGACTGTCATTCCTCCAGACGGTTAGGCGTCATGTTCTGAGCACCCAAGAGTAATTGTGGCGTGCCGGTGAACAAGTCTGTGAAGGTTTTGGAAGTCTACCTTGAAGACTTACCACGAGTGATTGGGCGAAGTCTAAGTGACCTTAGCTCAAGAGGAATACGGTGAGGACTAAGTGTTCTCTGAGTTGCGACTCAGCCGCCTCAACCAGACGTACAGTTGATGCAGCAACTATCGAGTGCCCTGACGAAATTGAGAGTACAATTTTCCGACCGTTGCTGCGCCGAGTGCCAGCTGTCGAGTGGATTCTTATCCTGACAACGGTCGAATCAGACAAGGGCATTTATGACATTTTATGTCAGGTTGCCCCCTGGCTATAAATAGCCGCCCCCCAACCAGTTGTTGCTTGGCTGCTCCGAGAGAACTTGACACTTGTCATTTGAGAGCAACCCATCCTCTGACGACTTTGAGTGAACCCAAGTGAGGAAAAATCCTAAGTGAGGAAAAACCCAACCAGAGCCTAAGTGATTGAGCATCACTGAAGAGATTGATCTGTGTGATCCGACGCTTGTTACCTTTGAGGACTGTCATTCCTCCAGATGGTTAGGCGTCATGTTCTGAGCACCCAAGAGTAATTGTGGCGTGCCGGTGAACAAGTCTGTGAAGGTTTTGGAAGTCTACCTTGAAGACTTACCAGGAGTGATTGGGCGAGGTCTAAGTGACCTTAGCTCAAGAGGAATACGGTGAGGACTAAGTGTTCTCTGAGTTGTGACTCAGCCGCCTCAACTAGACGTATAGTTGATGCAGCAACTGGAACTGGTCTACCAAATTCCATTGCCTTCACCGAGCCAACCTGGTTTCAAATTCCTCACCCTCTCTTACTTTATTCCGCTGCTGAAGAATTTGTGATATATCCTCTGACGAATTTGAACTGAAGTATTTCATCATGCTATCTTTTATTTCCTCAGTTCATATTCTTCATGCGTGTATGATTGTATGATTGCATGTTCTTCACCCTTATGTATCATGTTCGCATGTCCTCTGATTCTGTGATGACTTAGTTTCCCTTGCGTTTCTATTTCTTCACTCTGATCTTCGTCAAATTCATCAGAGTTTGACGAATTTCTAATAATCTCCCATTCACCCCCCCCCTCTAGGTGATAACCTGCGCTTTCATGAACAGCCGAGCCGCCCACTATATCCAGCCCCTCGTCATCTTCGGGAGAGGTAGGTTGTCCAACATCGTTTGATTCCCACATCCCCGTGCCGTCTTGCCAGACTACGGAGGGCTTAAAGATCCGTTCGAGGAAGGTGTTATCCGGGACTTTTTCCCTCTTAGCACCCATTCGGGCAAGTATATATGTGGCCTGGTTACTATCTCGGGGTATATGATGAAATTCCAGCCCCTCGAACCTGGCCGATATTCGCACGACGGCATTCCGGTAGGCTGTCATCTTTGGGTCCTTTGCTTTGAATTCGCCATTGACTTGTGAGATGGCGAGGTTGGAATCACCTCGGACCTCCAGGCATTGGACACCCATGGAGGCTACTATCCGGAGTCCGTGCAACAGGGCTTCGTATTCCGTCGCGTTATTGGAGTCGGTATACATAATTTGCAATATGTACCGAATACTGTCCTCTGTGGGTGAGGTAAGCACTACGCCAGCCCCTAGGCCGGCAAGCATTTTGGAATCGTCGAAATACATGGTCCAATGCGAATAAGTGTTGTATTCTCGAGGGAGCTTGGCCTCCGTCCATTCGGCCAGGAAGTCGGCCAACACCTGAGATTTAATAGCTCGGCGCGGTCGGTAAGTTATTTCAAAGGGTAGGAGCTCTATGGCCCATTTGGCTATACGCCCCGTTGCATCCCTGTTGTTAATTGTGTCGCTTAATGGGACATCGGATGCCACGGTTACCGAGCACTCTTAAAAGTAGTGCCGATGTTTTCGAGATGCCATGAAGATTGCATAAGCTATCTTTTGATAGTGGGGATAGCGTGTCTTGCACGGGGTTAGGACCTCGGAGACGTAGTACACGGGCCTTTGCACCCGGAACTTGTGACCTTCCATGTCTCGTTCGACCACGAGTACTGCGCTGACCACCTGGTTTGTGCCCGAGATGTATAATATCATCGGCTCGCATATGCCAGGTGCTGCCAGGATAGGATTGGTTGCAAGGAGAGCTTTGATGCCTTCCGGAGCTGTTGCGGCCTCCTCGGTCCATTTAAAGGTTTTTGTCTGCTTTAAGAGTCTGTACAAAGGTAAGGCTTTTTCCCCGAGTCTTGATATGAAGCGACTCAATGCCGCTATGCATCCGGCCAATTTTTGTACATGTTTGAGCTCTGTTGGTACCTCTAAGCGGTCCAAGGCTTTTATTTTCGCTGGATTGGCTTCAATACCCCTACTAGATACGATGAAGCCGAGGAGTTTGCCGGCTGGTACTCCGAAGACACATTTCTCTGGCTTGAGCTTAATTTGATACTCCCGTAAGCTGGCGAATGTGTTACGGAGATTGTCGACTAATTGTCCGACGTGTTTGGTTTTGACAACCACATCATCGATGTAGGCCTCGACGGTCTTCCCGATGTGTTTTTCTAGGCATGATTGAATCATGCGCTGGTATGTGGTGCCAGTGTTCTTTAATCCAAATGGCATTGTATTGAAGCAAAACGGCCCGTAAGGTGTGATGAATGATGTTGCCGCCTGATCAGATTCCTTCATCTTAATCTGATGATATCCTGAGTAGGCATCCAAAAAGCACAGCGAATCATGCCTGGCTGTGGCGTCCACGATTTGGTCAATTCGTGGTAGAGTGAAAGGGTCCTTGGGGCATGCTTTATTGAGGTCTTTGAAATCGACGCACAGGCACCACGACCTATCCTTCTTTGGTACCATGACCAAGTTGGCAAGCCAATCGGGGTGTTTTATGTCTCGGATGAATCTAGCTTCCAATAGCTTGGCCAGTTCCTCGCCCATTTCTTGACACTTGGGTTCCGAGAAGCGCCGAAGTGTTTGCTTGATGGGTTTGTAGCCTTTCAATATGTTTAGGCTATGTACCGCAAGCCTGCGGGGTATTCATGGCATGTCCAAAGGGTGCCAGGCGAATATGTCCCAATTTTCCTTAAGAATACCTCGTAGAGCCTCGTCAATTTCTGGGTCGAGGTTTGCCCCTATGGACGTCGTTTTAGCTGGGTCCGTGGGGTGTACCTGGAATTTGACTATTTCGTCGGCCGGCTTGAATGAGGTGAACTTCGGCCGTTTGTCAAGGATGATATCATCTCGATCAACTTCGGCTCGTAGTGTGCTTAGTTCCTCGGACGCGAGGGCTTCGGACAGGGTTTCGAGGGCGAGTGACGCCGTCTTATTTTCGGCCGTGAGTGCTCTGTCGGGGTCACTTGAGGCGGTGATTATCCCGTTCAGGCCCGGCATTTTGAGCTTCATATAGCCGTAGTACGGTACTGCTTGGAATTTGGAGAAGGCGTCTCGTCCCAGGAGGGCGTGATATCCACTCCTGAATGGGACGATGTGGAACGTAATCCGTTCGGATCGATAATTATCTGTAGTTCCGAAGACCATGTCCAAGGTTATCTTTCCACTACAGCGTGCCTCTCGCCCAGGTATAATACCTTTGAAGGTGGTGCTACTCTGTTCGATGCGTGATTTATCGATTTGCATTCTGTCCAGAGTGTCTGCGTATATCAAATTTAAGCTGCTGCCCACGTCCATTAATACTTTTCGGAGATGGCAGCTGCCCACGATTGGGTCAAGGACCAGGGCGGCGGGGCACCTGTTCGGGGTTGACCTTGGCTGATCTTTATGATCAAAGGTGATGGGCTTGTCTATCCACGCGCCCCGAGTTGGTACCTGACGGATGGAGTTGATTTCTCGCAGGGCCCGCTTGCGCTGGTTGTTGGACGTAAAGGTCTCATAGATCATCATGACCTCGCCTTCATCCGAGGATTCTTTTGCATGACAGGGGGTGCCCGTAAGGAGGGCAGGTCCTCGGTTTGCCACTTGCCTCACTACCCAGCAGTCGCGCAGGCTGTGAGTTGAGCAGGAATTGAGCAAAACAGCATGTATTGGATATGGTTTATCAAGGAGACCATCGAGGGTGGTCCTGGGGAGGGCAGAGATTTTCTTCTTTTTTCGAGGTTGCTTGGTCGGTACGGTCCCTGCGTGGGTGTACATTGAGGTGTGGGTCTTTCTCGCTTTAACTTGCGCTCACAGATCGAATCTGTGCTCTTCTTGGCAATCCAAGCATCCTCGATGGTGCAGAATTTAGACACCAGGTCGGACAACTCCGAGATGGTTTGTACACAGCGGCGGGCGAGGGCGTTCGAGACACCTTTATCCTTGCATCCGTGCTGAAAAGCTGTTATTATATCTGCGTCCTGGTAGTTTGGTATCTTGTCCTTGATCAACAAGAACCTGGCCCAGAACTGTCTGATCGATTCGTCGGGGAATTGTTGCACGTAGGCTAGATCCCAGATGTCTGGAGGCCCCGCGTAATCGGGGCAGTACTCGATGTGGGAGGTGGGTGGGTTTTTGATCTCTATGGACCGCAGGCTCGGGGCCTTGGTATCTTCATCCCGTGACAGGCCTACGTTTGTCGCCCCGGCCGAACCGATTCGAAGATCAGGTTCCTCGGCCATGGTTGGCTGGTCGCCGTCTGAATCGCTTTCCAAAAAATACTTCGGCCCTTCACCCTTGAAGGGGTGGTTGACCGGAGCTGGGGAGGATTCGTGGATCACTCCTGGTCCGTGGGGAAGGAAGGGTGCTTCTGTGACAGAAGCTTCAGATGCGGGAATCGTGCCCGCGAGATCGGAGTTGTAAGCCGATGATCCCATCGATCCTTTTTTATCTCACAACAGAACTCTCAATGAAAGCACCAGTGTCGGTGTAAAAACCGGCAGACCTCGGGGTAGGGGGTCCCGAGCTGTGGATCTCGGACAGATGGTAACAGGAACAGGGAGACGATGTTTACCCAGGTTCGGGCCCTCATGATGGAGGTAAAACCCTACGTCCTGCTCTTGTTTATATTAATGGAGAAGTATCAAGTACAGAGTTGATCTACCTCGAGATCGTATGATCTAGTCCTAAGGCTAGGTGAATGAGATTGCGTTGAGCACCCTTCTACGGGCTAAACCCTTCGGCTTATATACACGCCGGATAGGGTATCTAGGATTACAAGGTTGGTATCTAGGCATGAAGGCGGCAGGAGGAGTCTTGGAGTACGCGCCAAGTCTTCGGTAGATGCGGTCTTGACCTCTTCTCCTGCTTGTATTTTCCGGAGTCCACCTTTAGAAAAATGAGAGCCCATTCATCTGGCCCGAGGAATACGGGCCGACTAGGTTAGTACCCCCAAGTCCAGGACACCGTCAGCCGCCGTTCATCATTTTTCATACATGTTACGCTAGTATCATTGCACATCCCGGTACACTGCCAGAGGCATTCATATAGAGTCATATTTGTTCTAGTTTCGAGTTGTAATTTTGAGTTGTAAGTAAATAGAAGTATGATGATCATTATTATTAGAGCATTGTCCCAGTGAGGAAAAAAAGAGGCCAAAAAGATCCCACAAAAAAGAAAAGAAAAGAAAAAAATGATGAGAGGAAAAGAGAGAAGGGGCAATGTTACTATCCTTTTCCATACTTGTGCTTCAAAGTAGCACCATGTTTTTCATATAGAGAGTCTCCTATTTTGTCACTTTCATATACTAGTGGGAATTTTTGTTATAGAACTTGGCTTGTATATTCCGATGATGGGCTTCCTCAAATGCCCGAGGTCTTCATGAGCAAGCAAGTTGGATGCACACCCACTTAGTTTTTATTCTGAGCTTTCATACACTTATAGCTCTTAGTGCATCCGTTGCATGGCAATCCCTACTCCTCGCATTGACATCAATTGATGGGCATCTCCATAGCCCGTTGATTAGATTCATTGATGTGAGACTATCTTCTTCTTTTTGACTTCCCCTTATTAATCTCTACCACCACATTCTATTCCACCCATAGTGCTATATCCATGGCTTGCGCTCATGTATTGCGTGGGGGTTGAAAAAGCTGAAGCGCTTTAAAAAGTATGAACCAATTGCTTGGCTAAAACCGGGGTTGTTCATGATAAATATTTTCTGTTAAGAAGATGGAGCATGAGAGGATTAAGTGATTTTGTAGGGATAACGTTCTTTAGCATTTTTATTTTGAAGGACATGATTGTTTGTTAGTATGCCTGAGTATTGATGTCTTTATATCAAATTATAGACTATTGCTTGGAATCATTCGGATCTTAATATTCATACCGTAAAAGAGAATTACATGATGAAACATGTTAGGTAGCTTTCCACATCAAAAATTCTGTTTTTATTATTTACCTACTTGAGGACGAGTAGGAATTAAGCTTGGGGATGCTTGATACGTCTCCAACGTATCTATAATTTTTGATTGTTCCATGCTATTATAGTATCAATCTTGGATGTTTTATATGCAATTATATATCATTTTTTGGGACTAACCTATTAACCTAGTGCCCAGTGATTTTTGCCTATTTTTGCCTTTTCAGAAAATCATTATCAAACGGAGTCCAAAAGAAGAAGAAACTTTGGATTAATTTTTTCTGGACCAGAAGGGACCCTAGAAGCTTCGGGAGAAGACCAGAAGAGTCACGAGGGAGAGACAAGCCCGGAGGGCGCGCCCCCCAGGCTTGTGGGCCCCTCGTGGCACCTCTTGACCTAATTCCAGCGCTATAAATTCCAAAATATTCCCCGTATACCAAAAAGACAGAAGAGAAAACATTTCCGCCGCCGCAAGCCTCTGTTCTTTCGCGATCCCATCTGGAGGCCATTTTCGGTACTCTGCCGGAGGGGGAATCGATCACGGAGGCTTCTTCATCAACCTTGCTGCCCTTCTGATGATGTGTGCGTAGTTTACCATAGACCTACGGATCCATAGTTAGTAGCTAGATGGCATCTTCTCTCTCTTTGATCTTCAATACCATGTTCTCCTCGATGTTCTTGTAGTTCTATCTGATGTAATCTTCTTTTGTGGTGTGTTTGTTGGGATCCGATGAATTGTGGGTTTATGATCAGATTATTCATGAGAAATATTTGAGTCTTCTCTGAACTCTTTTATGCATGATTGTTATAGCTTTGTATTTCTCTCCGATCTATCCATTTGGTTTGGCCAACTAGATTGATTTATCTTGCAATGGGAGAGGTGCTTTGTGATGGGTTCAATCTTGTGGTGCTCAATCCCAGTGACAGAAAGGGACATGACATGTATTTGTATTGTTGCCATTAAGGATAAAAAGATGGGGTTTAATCATATTGCTTGAGTTTCCTTTGTCTACATCATGTCATCTTGCTTAAGGCGTTACTCTGTTTTATACTTAATACCCTAGATGCATGCTGGATAGCGGTCGATGGGTGGAGTAATAGTAGTAGATGCAGGCAGGAGTCGGTCTACTTGTCTCGGACGTGATGCCTATATACATGATCATTGCCATGAATCCGTCATAACTATGCGCTTTTCTATCAATTGCCCACCAGTAATTTGTTTACCCACCGTATGCTATGTGTTCGATAAAGAAGCCTCTAGTGAAAACTATGGCCCCGGGGTCTACCTTTATCGTATATTAAAATCCAAAAATACCTTGCTGCAATTTATTTACTTTTTTTTTGCAATTTACTTTTCTATCTATCACTATCAGAATTAATCCTTGCAAATAACCGCTAAGGGGATTGACAACCCTCTTATTTGCGGTGGGTGCAAGTGTTTGCTTTTGTGTGTGTAGGTGCTGCTAACGAGGTTCTGTGTGGTTCTCCTACTGGATTGATAACCTTGGTTCTTAACTGAGGGAAATACTTATCTCTACTGTACTGCATCATCCTCTCCTCTTCGGGGAAATCCCAACGCAGTTCACAAGTAGCACTTGTATGAATGCCGCCTTCCGTAATTATCGTTTTAAAGCCACAATATGCATCAATTTGACTTAGGATCTGGCCAAGCTGGGTTGCCTGGCTCCTGTGCTTACCCCTTACGTTCCCAATTGTTCAGCTAAGGGGTAAAGGGAGCACCTCTGTGATTGTTGCTTTCGGGTCATCCGGGTTAGCACCTCAGACGGGTGAAGTTGAAAGCTGGCAATCTTAAGAATATAATTGGTCGGCAATGACGGAAGTGAAAATTTTGGTTTATTAAAATCAGAGACTTCGGGACCTTTTTCCAAACTAACTTTTTCCCTCTCGCATAGACCGGAGGTGACATTATATTTTTATGGTAAACATAATACCCTGAGAAAAGGAAATTATAAGGGAACTATTTTTCTCAGAAGATGTTTCTTACATTAAAAAGTAATATAACATATCTCTCTGTTACCTTTATTTTTCGAACCATATGGCCGAATTGCCTTGTTCTCCGTAAAACTTCACCCTAATAATGACATTAAAAAGTAGGAAACACTCCTCGGCCACTGGCCGAAGAGGTGGAAGCCGATGGCCGGTTAACAAAGTATTACATGACAGATCCGAGCATTCAATGATGTGAAGTACTTCGATACATAAAATCATTACACCCAAAGTTTTAAAACAATAGTTCATTTACTCAAGGCCGTCTATCAAAGAATCGATGGCGCAGTATTTTTGAGATAGCCGAGCAGCTGGCATCACGTTTTCATATACTAAGTTAGTAGGTATTTCCTTCCCGTCCGGCCCAAAAGGACCAACTTCGGCAAGGTGCTCCGTGTCTAGCTCTGTATAGCGTGTTTTTATCATTGCCCAACCTTCTCGGGCACCTTCTCGACAGATGGATACCTTCCACGCCTGTAAACAGCGTCGAGCCCCCTTAAGGCGGTCAGCAAGCTCGGCCATTCCTTCCGGAATGGTCTCAGGTGGCCACAGAGCCTTGAACCAGTCTTCATGGAACTTTGAGATAATTCATGCAGCTCAATAAGCTCCTCTATCGTATCCTTTGAGGAGAAGTCATCTGTGCCTGGCAGCTGACCATTTAAAGCGCCTGCACAAATAAAGTGCGTTCAGACTTAAAAAATGATAGAATGATAAAATTTGTCATCCGTCGGGGCACATAATGATTATCGGATATAGATCCACTTATTTCCTTGTTCCGCCCCTCGGACGCGGATAGTTGGGTTTTTAACCTCTCAATCTCGAGGGCTTGCTGCTCGTTGGTGGCCTTCAGTTTATTGCATTCTTCAATTCTCCGAGACAGCACGCTATGGCCAGCCTGTTCTTGAGATTCGGTGTATCGCAGGGCTTCTCGAGCATCCTTCAGATGCTTCTCAAGTTGGCCAATGCTTTCCGCTGCTATCAACATAATACCTATTAAGATGTACACTGGTGTATTTGGTAGTAAAGAGTATTCGATACTCACCATGGGCCTCTCTTGTAAATTTCTTGACAGCATCAAGCTCGGATTTCTTCGCCTTGAGCTCCTCGGCCAACTGGCCATTCTCCGTCCGAGCAGTCTGTTTCAACAGGTAGGTGTTTCATCATGAACAATACAAATCCTTAAACAATGCAGTCTGTTTCCGACTAGTGACTCGGGGCTACTGGGGATCGTGATGGTTTTTATACTGGTAGATCCTCAGAAGAAATGAAAAATTTATAGTAGGAACAAGATCGGATGGCATGCCTCCTTTCGAGGAAATGGGCATTTGCCCATCCGAAGGGCCACTGGACTCATTAAGAGATTTATTGTCATAACACCTTATTAAAGGATTAATTACCTGTAGATTGGAGGATAGCATGCCCACCGCATCTTCAAAACCCACTCAAGCGGCCCCGAGATAGGCGTCCACCGCATTAAGGGCACTGAATTCTTGATTGGAGAACGCAGGGTGCCTTAGAGATGTTTTCCTCCACCGATGATTCATCGCGCTTTCGATTTCGGAATTGGTGGCCGAGTATGCTCCCGAAGTCTCCGGTTGAGGGTCTTCGGATATAACCCTGGGTGGAGGTGCTCATGCATCATCTGACCTCGGAGTAGGGGCGTGTCTGCCCTTCATGTTCTCTGATGGAAGCGCTCGGGAAGATTGCCTACATGTCATTCAAATCAGCTATTAACGAGTCCGCAGTACGACGGCTTTTTAAGGAAGCTATCATAGTAAAGGCCTACCTATTGGAAGTAGGCGCAGCTTGTGCAGCCTCCTCGGTTGTCCGGCGCCTGGATGCGTCGCGGACATTCCCCGTCTGGTTCCTTGGAGGGGTCGGATTGGTTTTCCGACGAGTAGAGCGACGACCCTTGGGGAGAGAAGTCAGAGTGCACGGTGCCGTAGGGGCGACTAATCTTTCTCGGGAGGAAGCTGAAGGAGCGCTTACCATAGAGGATGGAAAAATCCCTAGTAAATCAAGGAGAAGGGCCACTTTGGAGACGTCAGCGCTTTCTTGGTAAAAGAACCCATCTTCGAAGATGAGGGACAGCTTGGAATCCTCCTGAAAACCAGGGTCGTCGTCACGAGCGTAGGACTCCGGCTGTGGAGCAGGACAGCTGATCATCTCAACCCAGTGCTTCCACCCCTGCTCGGATATGTAGAACATCTAATCAGAAGTATTAATACACTGCTTGGATGGACGAACTGATTTAAAAGAAATTCACCGCTTCGACGGGATGGTGGTAGGAGAGGCCATCCAAGAATTTTCGCTGAGCGAAATCCTTTTCCTCTCCCTTATAGATGCCTGTCAGCACGATTGCCAGGGCTGCTTGGTCATTGAAGCCTTTCCTCATGGATCGAGTGGCGTCATCTGTCCTATTGTATTCCCATAAGGGATGGATGTGTTGCCGGAGAGGTTGGAGTCCTCGGAGGATGGCAATGGCCATCACGTTGATGATGGTCAAACCATTGCGAGCTAGGCAATACACTTGAGCTACGAGACGAGCCACCTCGGCATCATCTCCCTGGGATGGACTCCTCGGCCGCCAGTTGAAACGCTTCTTTGGAGGCGCATGAGAGAAGGCAGGAAGCCCAAGACGGGCTGGGTCATAAAGTGGAACATCGGCGATATAGAACCATTCGGAGTCCCACATCTCAACATCCTCTTTAGGGGTGCCGAGGACATAGCTGGCCCCGGCAATTCGACACACCATGGCCCCTCCAACCTCATGAATTTTCCCATCTCGGGAATAGGGCATCAAGCAAAAATATTTCCTCCATAAGCCAAAGTGGGCCTCGCAGTCAAGGTACATCTTGCAGAGGGCAACAAAACCCGCGATATGCAAAATGGAATTGGGAGTGAGATGGTGGAGTTGGATTCCATAAAACTCTAGAAGACCCCTAAGGAATGGGTGGATAGAAAATCCAAGACCTTGTAGAAGGAAAGGGACAAAACAGACTCGTTCCTCCCCATGTGGTGTGGGGTGATTATCGGCGTGCACCTTGTCGTCAATGGACATCAGGCCAGGGCGAGTGGATGTGAGATCAGAATCGGGCAAATAACCCTGAGTGGCAAGCCGATCAAGTTGGAGGCGGGTGATGGAGCAGCTTCAACGAGCTCGCGACGCCTGACATTATGAGAGCTCTTGAGCTTGTTTGGAAGGATTTCGTGCTGGGGCGAGATAGGGAAAGGCTGGGGTAAAACATTTGATGTGACCCTAGTTAGTTAAATACCCTGGAAGGACAGGCGGTGAGGGACGTTTCGACATCCAGCTATCAATGCGCCTGCTCTGCAGTCGCGCAAGAATCAAGGAAAATAATAAAAGTAATGCTTGGACCACATTTGGTGGGTCCCATATTTCTGTCCTCGCAGCAAGTCTTCGGATTACTCGGGGCAGAGGTTTTTCTGGTCCTAAGTATATGGATGCATGGACTCTTGAGCCAAGGAAGCTTTAAAATACCTCGGATCCGAACATGAATCATCAAGGGAAGAAGTCGCCTGCCAAGCCAAAGAAGCTATTTCCAAGGATGGAGCTGTAGTCTTCGGCTTCGAAGACCAGTTCAGGGGCTACTGATAGTGTCCTGGACTAAGGAGTGCTAACCAGTGCGGCCCACAATCCACGGACCGGGCTCATGGCCCGCCGATCACTAGAAGGAAGGACAACCAAGGCCATGAACCTCTGCGTAATCAAGATGGAAACCTCCGAAGACTTGACGTACAATTCAAGGAGTGCCCTGTAGCTGGCGTATTGACAACAGACCATATGTATGACCTAAGTACTCCCGGTGCGTATATAAGCCGAGGGGTTTAGTCTGTAGGGACACAATTACCAGCCGTTTAGAACACAATCATACGATCTCGAGGTAGACCATCTTGTACTATGTACCCCATCACATCAATGCAATCAAAGCATGACGTAGGGTTTTACCACTTCGAGAGGGCCCAAATCTGGGTAAATATCGTCTCCCTTCGTCTACTGTTACCATCGTTCTCAAACCCACAGCTCAGGACCCCCTACCCGAGATCTGGTGGTTTTAGCACCGACACCATCACAATCAATATATAAGAAGCAGGACGTAGGGTTTTACCTCATCAAGAGGGCCCGAACCTGTGTAAAACATCGTGTCCCTACTCTCCTTGTTACCATCTAGCTCTGATCATCAAGCTTGGGACCCCCTACCCGAGATCTGCCGGTTTTAGCACTGACATTGATGGCCCATGCAGGTCCCACCAGGTGATCACACGAGCTCGATGGCGGATCTAAGGATCGACAATAACACCAGCTACGGGGACGTTTTCACCCCCGGCCAACTCTTCATCTTCGGCAGCATCACACTGCTTGTCGATGCCACCGGGCATCTTGGCCAGATAGAGTATCCCCGTCTGGACCAAGCCATCTGGCTTGGCAATCCAAAAAATGCCATGGATCAACACCAAAAGATGACCCCTTCGGGCCAAATGTCAAGTCGGCCCACGAAAGCGTCACCTATGCCCCGGATTCGATCTCGGAGTGGGCCCTCGGTATAGCCTCCCTCACGGATCTAGTCTCGAGCTCGGATCTTAACACTTCCTTGCTGGCTCGAGCGTTGAGCCTGCCTGATCAGAACCCCAAGGTAATTAACACCCCGCAGCGCCCAGGCGCAAGTCCGGATCGGCGTCACCCGCCATCGGACGATGGGTAAAACCGATCTTCTTGCTTTCAACAAGATGTTGGACCAAGCTCGAAACCTCGGGATCTCAGATGGGCCGGCCTCGGCCCGCGGTCAGGATAGATTTAGATCCAAAAATGTGGAACTTTTCGACCCACCCACCACCCACTTAGTCGCCACGATTGAGGATTTAACCGACGTGTTGGACTATGCCTCCGATATGGAAGAATACGCCGACGACATGTCATATACAGCATCACCTCTAACATCCGGTTATACCGAAAACTGGGCAGCCACCTCTACCTTCGACGTCTAGATGGTAGACACTCCCAATGATAAAAGGGGGGAGAAAGGTGAAGAGCTACCCAAAGGCCGATGCCGGCGATGCCGTAATAAAGGCGCAGGCAATGGCGATGCTAGCCACGAAGCCACTGACCACGGCGACGCCACCGATAACGGCGATACCCCAGACGGCGCTGATGACCAAGATGCAGGCTATAATGCCGACAACGGTCCCATCCATGGCACCACACGCCAATGGGGATGATGATGACCCCGAGGACATCGACTATTACCCAGAGTTTGAGGAAGATTTAAGTCTCGAACCAGATGAGTTTGATATACCTGCGGAACCATTAGATGATCCTTGGTTACAGGCCTTTCGCCGGAGGTTTCTCAGCACCGCCAGAAGCATGAAGCTAAAATCCCAAAAGCTTCGAGCCAAGCAGGACAGGTTGACTGATAAATGGACCGAGGTCCTGAATGCTGAGCAAGAGCTCGAAGGACGGTTCGGAGGAAATAAGCAATCTTACTCGCGGAAGAGCCTGCTTCCTGAGTTCGATGAGGAGGTCCTCAGAACCCCTCTTACAGAACACGGCTGGGCCCAAGAGCGCCCCCCTCAAGGCCGAGATAAACCAGCTGGAGGATATCCCACCCCCACCCCGAAGTACCTCGCCGTCAGGGTAAAAGCCAGCTCCTGCCTCGGAACTCATACGACCTATGGATCCAGAGAGCGCCCATCGGCGGAGCAGGTTGGACGACTGGCTTGCTCGAGCAAGTACGACAGTACACACAACAATACATATGATCAAACGATGATGATGCCGGACGCTCGTCACGTCACAGCGCGGGTCCGAGGAGCAGCTCACCCGATGTGCTTTACCGATGAGGTGATGCATCACCAATTTCTAGAAGGGTTTAAATCCATAAACATCGAGCAAGATGGAACTACGGACCCCGCAGTATGGATAGAGGACTTCCTCATGCACATACACATGGCCCGAGGGGATGACCTTGATACGTCTCCAACGTATCTATAATTTATGAAGTATTCATGCCATGTTTACAATAATTTTATATGGTTTTGGTGCACTTTTATATGACTTTTATATGATTTTCATGGACTAACATATTAACCTAGTGCCCAGTGCAAGTTGCTGTTTTCTGTTTGTTTTTGGTTTTTCCAGAAAATCCATACCAAACGAAGTCCAAACGCGACGAAACTTGTTGACAATTTTTTTCGAAACATAAGAGACCCCCGAAGCTTCGTGGGAGGACTAGAAGACCCACGAGGCGGTGACAAGGTAACCCGGCGCGCCCTGGGCGGCGCGTGGGGTTGCCTTGTGGGCCCCTCGTAACTCCTTTTCGCGCGATTCCAACGCTGAAAAATCTTATAAATAGAGAAACCCCCAGAAATTATACTTGTTTTGCCTTCCTATGCTAGTTGATTCTTGCTCCCATAAATTGTTTACTCGCAAAATCCCTATGCATAGGAAGTGAGTTAGGCTTAAATTTGCTTGTCATATGATTCATGATTCTCTCTTTATGTTTCAATTATTTATTCTTATGAGAGCATCATTAGAATCACCATGCCTAGCTAAAAAGGCATTAAAGAAAAGCGCTTGTTGGGAGACAACCCAATATTTATATTCCTACTATTTTTGTGTGTCCACATGATTAAGCTACTGTAGTAATCATGTTTTATATGTTTTCTTTCAATAATGTGCCAAGTAAAGCCTTTGGGATAGTGTGGATACTTGTTGATTTGATTATGTGCAAAAACAGAAACTTTTGCGTCCAGTGCTCAAATTTCTACTCTTTAATGGAGCATCAGAAAATTCTAAAGTTTTTACACAGTATTGGGTTAATTGTTTTTTACTTTGTCCTAATTTTTCAGAATGTTTGGAGGTACAGAAGTATGCTTTTTAATTCGCTCACTACATGATGTTCTGTTTTTGACAGATTCTGTTTTTATTGCATAGTTTGCTTGTTTTAGTGTTTCCATAGCTTATATTGAGTAATATAAATTATGAAAATGATAGAATACATTAGGCATTATGTGAGAATAATTATAAATCATGTATTGACAGTACCTAAGTGGATGATTTATTTTTATCATACTAACCTATCTCACAAGTTCCGTTAAGTTTTATGTGATTGAAGTTTTCAAGTTTTGGGTGAGATATCGATATGAAGAGAATAAGGAGCGGAAAGACCCTAAGATTTGGGATGCCCAAGGCACCCCAAGGTAATACTCAAGGAAGACTCAAGCGTCTAAGCTTGGGGATGCCCCGGAAGGCATCCCCTCTTTCGTCTTCAACACTATCGGTAACCTCACTCGGAGCTATATTTTTATTCGTCACATAATATGGGTTTTGCTTGGAGCGTTATTTTATTTTAGTTTACTTTGCTTGCTGTTATCAATAATCATGTTTTGTATCTTTTATTTCAATAAAAAATGCCAATTATAGGCTTTACCATGCTTAGTTTGCAAGTTTATGTGTTGCTGTTTGAAAACAGAAAGTTTTCTGTTATGTCCTGAATTTATGTGAATTGTCAGAACATGATAAAAATCTGAAATTTTTACATAGTAAGAATTCATGAGTTATCTGTCACGTGGTAATTTTTCAGAATTTTGAGAGTTAGGGAAGTATGAATTTTTATTCCCCCTTTACAAACTATTTTGTTTAGACAGATTTCGGTTATAGTTGCATTGTTTGCATATGTTTGCTTGTTTAATTTTTCTATTTGTGGATAGGAGTATTAAAATATGCAGAGGCATTTAGTATGCAATGTTTAATTATAATTTTAGTGATTTGCTACAGTAGAGAATGTTAAGGTTTTGAATTGATTTGTACTAACTTATCTCATGAGTTATTGTTGAGTTTTGTGTGGCTGAAGTTTTTAAGACTTAGGGGAAGCCGTGATATGAGAGGAATTAAGTAGACACAAGAGCTCAAGCTTGGGGATGACCAAGGCTCCCCAAGATAATATTCCAAGAAGTCTCAAGCAACTAAGCTTGGGGATGCCCCGGTAGGCATCCCACCTTTCTTCATCAATAATTATCGGTTAGTCTCGGTTGAGCCTAAGTTTTTATTTGTTCACATGATATGTGTTATTTTTGGAGTGTCCTTTTATTTTCATTTTGTTTGCTGTTTGAATAAAATACTTGGATCTGAAATCTTTATTGAGAGAGTCTCTTCACATAGCTACTAAATTGTTTAACTACTCATTGATCTTCACTTATATCTTTTGGAGTAGTTGTCATTTACTCTCATTCTTCACTTATATCCTAAGAGTAAATTGTTGAATGAATTGAATACCATAGAGTTGAAATTATATGTGCTTCATATGCTTGTCTCATGCCTAGTAGTAGTTTCACATTAGGTTTAGAAAGTAAAATCTATTGAAGTTTGACAATCACAATATTGATCATACAAGCAATTCATGAAAGATTAGTATATGGAAGACAAATTTCACATACAAATATATTATCTTGGACATCTTTTATGATTGTGAATACCCATTAATTATTTTCAAACTTGATCAAACTAGTTGCAGTTTGACAAGGAAGACAACGTAATGAGTTATGTTTGGGTATATTTGCATAGAAGTTATATTGTTATTTGTCCTCCAATATGTGGTCCTTGTTTAGAATCTTTTGCTAGCCAAAATTTCTGTACTAAGCGGGAATACTGTTTGTGCATCCAAAATCCTTGAGCCAAGTTTCTTCCATGAGTGTCCACCATACCTACCTATATACGGTATTACCCTGCCGTTCCAAGTAAATTTGCATGTGCCATCTCTAAAACCTTCAAATAATCATCTATTTTGTGTGCCCGTACCGCTCATGGAGCGACGGGGCGGTCAGTATCTTCCATGCTAAGCGGGTTATTCTCATGACGGGTGTTTATTCACTTGTCCTTGCATGAGAGAGGCTGGTAATTGGGATGCCCAATCCCTTAAATAAAATAAATAAATTATATATATATATAATAAAACAAAGGCTCCCCCTGGAAAGTTGAAAGTTTGGAGGGCACCCGTGAATTCGGCTAGCCATGGCTTGTGTTTGAATGGATGAGGGGGAGTGAACTTTTCATTTCTGGATGGGAACCGCCAATAATGTGTTTAGCATGGAAGATATTGAAATCCTTAGTCGTGACGTTGACAGGAAAGCACACCACTCAAAACGTATTCATCTCTGTGTTTTAGCAATGAGCTCTGGCACTGCTGTAAATCCCTGCTTCCCTCTGCAAAGGGCTTATCTTTTACCTTTCTATCAATTTTATTTTTGTTGAGTCAACTTCTTATTTCAACCTCAATTATTCTCTAGTTGGCAAGCATCATGTGGTGGGGAAAGATCCAGACACATATATCCATTCAAATATATTTGATCATGAATTATTATTGTTGACAATTATCTCTATGATAAATGAGTTGGGAGGCGAAACATTAAGCCCATATCTTTCTCTGTGTTTGATGGATGTTATTTGTTCTAAAAATATGCTTTGAGTATTAGCAATCATAGAAGACTATATGATAATTGAGTATGTGGAGCTTTTACTTAGACTTTGTTGAATAAGATGCATTGAAATTGTTTGGTGACTAAGAACATAAGTTGTTAAGTTTCAAGAGAATGCATTGTTGAACCGTAACATGTGAATTGATTGCTACTTTATCACGATGAGTTTAATGAAAAAGATTTGTTGTTATGATGCTAGAAAAAGTAATTGAAATTATCATTGATCAAACTTGTGCACTATACTAGCATTCACACTTCATAAATTATTTCTTTTATCATTTACCTACTCGAGGACGAGCAGGAATTAAGCTTGGGGATGCTGACACGTCTCCAACGTATCTATAATTTATGAAGTATTCATGCCATGTTTACAATAATTTTATATGGTTTTGCTGCACTTTTATATGACTTTTATATGACTTTTATATGATTTTCATGGACTAACATATTAACCTAGTGCCCAGTGCCAGTTGTTGTTTTCTGCTTGTTTTTGGTTTTCCAGAAAATCCATACCAAACGAAGTCCAAACGCGACGAAACTTTTTGACAATTTTTTTTGGAACATAAGAGACCCCCGAAGCTTCGTGGGAGGGCCAGAAGACCCACGAGGCGGTGACAAGGTAACCCGGCGCGCCCTGGGGCGCGTGGTTTTGCCTTGTGGGCCCCTCGTAACTCCTTTTCGCGTGATTCCAACGCTGAAAATTCTTATAAATAGACAAACCCCCAGAAATAAACCTAGAACTTCGACTCCGCCGCCGCAAGCCTCTGTTCCAAAGAGATCCCATCTGCAAGCCTTTTCCGGCACTCTGCCGGAGGGGGAAATCATCACCGAAGGCCATCTTCATCATCCCGGCGGTCTCCATGATGAGGAGGGAGTAGTTCACCCTCGGGGCTGAGGGTATGTACTAGTAGCTATGAGTTTGATCTCTCTCTGTCGTGTTCTTGATTTGGCACAGTCTTGATGTACCGCGAGCTTTGTTAATATAGTTGGATCATATGGTGTTTCTTCCATCTCTATCTTCTTGTGATGAATTGAGTCTTTCCCTTTGAGGTTTCGTTATTGTCGGATTGAATACTTTGGATTTGAGAACACTTGATGTATGTCTTGCATGTGGATACCCATGGTGACAATGGGTATTCTATTGAGTCACTTGATGTATGTTTTGGTAATCAACTTGCGGATTCCCGTGACCTTGGGGTAATCTAGGAATATGGGTTGGTACACGTTTTCCCCCTTCATTCTCCGATAGAAACTTTGGGGGACTCTTTGAAGTTCTTTGTGTGGATTGAATATTATGAATCTGAAGTTGTTTGATGCATATCGAATAATCAACTCACGGATACTTGTGGTGACATTGGAGTATCTAGGTGACATTAGAGTTGGTTGATGCGTATCATATGGTGTTATTTTAGTACGAACTCTAGGGCTGTTTGTGACACTTATAGGGATGGATCAATAGATTGATCGGAAAGGATAACTTTGAGGTGGTTTCAGACCCTACAACAATTTCTTCTTATGTTCTCTGCTAGATAAGAACTTTGGAGTGATTCTTTGTTGCACGTTGAGGGATTGTTATATGATTCAATTATGTTAGCATCGTTGAGAGATTGCACTAGTAAAAGTATGAACCCTAGGCCTTGTTTTCAAGCATTGCAATACCATTTGTGCTCACTTTTGTTACTTGCTACCTTGTTGTTTTTATTATTTCAGATTACCAAAAACCTATATCTACTATCCATACTACACTTGTATCACCATCTCTTCGTCGAACTAGTGCACCTATACAATTTACCATTGTATTGGGTGTGTTGGGGACACAAGAGATTTCTTGTATTTGATTGCAGGGTTGTTCGAGAGAGACCATCTTCATCCTACACCTCCCACGGATTGATAAACCTTAGGTCATCCACTTGTGGAAAATTTGCTGTTGTCCAACAAAACTCTGCGCTTGGAGGCCCAACAGAGTCTACAAGAATAAAGTTGCATAGTAGACATTAGACCTCGACACCATCAAATATTTACCCCTAAAATTCGAAGGATCAGCTCGGCACTGGCTTAACAGTTTGCCCGAGAATTCGATCGGTAACTGGGAAGATTTGGAGGATGCTTTTCGAGCAAATTTTCAAGGAACCTATGTCTGACCTCCAGATGCCGACGATCTTGGCCATATTATACAGGAGCAAAGAGAATCGGCCAGAAAATTCTGGAACTGGTTTCTGACAAAGAAGAACTAGATTGTGGATTGCCCGGACGCTGAAGCCATAGCAGCTTTCAAACATAGCATCTGTGACGAATGGCTTGCTAGAGAGCTTGGCAGGCAAAGCCTCGCACAATGGCCGCCCTCACACAGTTAATGACCCGCTTTTGCGCAGGTGAGGATAGCTGGCTTGCCCGTTGTAGTAATCAAAACGGCGACCCAGGCACCTCTGAGGTACGCGATTGGAATGGCAAACCCCGACGCCACAAAAATAATAAACGCCGAAATAGAGAACAGAGAAGTGACTGACGGAGCGAATTCCTGTCAGATCCCTCGGTAGGGTTCATGACGAGCCGGAAGTACCGGAACGGAGTCTGCACACACAGTTTACCTAGGTTCGGGCCTCCGAAGAGCAATACCCTATGTCCTGCTTTGTCTTGGTATTCATGGTGAGGGGATACCTCGTGCAGAGGATTACAATGGTGTTTGAGATGTCTATCGAGAGTTGAGTTCTAGATTGAATTCCTAATGGGGACCCTAGACCTCCCTTTATATAGACAGGAGAGGTCTAGGGTTTACACGGAGAGGATATCAGATTGATCTGGCCACCGCCTTCTGCCTTAGGGTACACGTTCCCTGCCCTCTCCTTCTTAGGGTTCCTTGATGGTCCTTGGGCCTGGTGGGCCCTGGTCAAGGTGGAGGCCGGGCTTCTGTATGTTAGGCACCCCGGGTCTAGGGCCCCGTCAGTAGCCCCTGAGCGTGGCGGAGGTTGCGAGCAGCCAGGCTCCGAGATCTCCGTTGGGCTCTTCTTCTTCATGCCTCCGGCCTCTTGAGCCATTGCAGGGCGGTCATGTCCTTCTTCTTGCTGGCGATGCTACTGCGTCTTCTTTGGACGACAGGGCCGGACAGATTTTAGTGGGCCGGCCCACCAGTCGCGCAGGCCCTGTCTCGAATACGGTTCGTATGCCAGCCTCTTTTTAAGGGGAGGAAATGGAGTGGCGCTTCCGAAGAGCGATCCTCACTCTCTCCTTCCACCTCCCATCGCTGACGTCTCACGCCTAGGGTTGTTGACGCGAATGGCTGCCGCCTCCTCCACCAGACGTTCCCGAGAGAGTCATTTGGCTAGTTCTCCATCGGATCACCTCGGCGCCGTACCAGAGTGGGCTAGTGATTGGAGGAAGTCCCCAATCACCAGGAGTGACTTGGAGCGCCTGGTGGAGTCGGTGGGATGGCTGCCGGAGAAGTCTTCGATGCCGTGGTTGGCACCTGATAAGGAGGAGAAGGTCCCGCGCCCATTGCTTTGGAACCTAGTAGTTCATGAGGTGTTCCTCTTCCGTGGGCTTCGGTTCCCTTTGAGCATGTTTGTCCAAGGAGTCCTGACTCACTATGGGCTTCAGCTGCATCATCTGACTTCGAGCAGGGTGCTGCATCTGTCATGCTTCATAACTTTTTGTGAATGCTTCTTGGGGATTCCGCCCCACTTCGACCTCTTCAAGTATTTCTTCGAGGTGGTTCCTCATCTGAAAAGAGGAAAGATCACTTCTTGCGGCAGCGCAGAGCTCCGACCTCGCCCGGACTCGGGTTTCTTTAAGGTCCCAGCCGTTGACGGCCGGGAGTCATGGGAACGCAAATGGTTCTATGCTACTGATAGCATTACTTCCATACCAAGGTTAGCACGGTTGATGATATCAGCCCAAGTATTAATAATGCGACCTTGACTATCAACTACAGATTGGTTGAAATTGAAACCATTTAGGTTGAAATCCATAGTACTAATACCTAAAGCAGTGAACCAGATTCCTAGTACAGGCCAAGCAGCCAAGAAGAAGTGTAAAGAACGAGAGTTGTTGAAACTAGCATATTGGAAGATTAATCGGCCAAAATAACCATGAGCAGCCACAATATTATAAGTCTCTTCCTCTTGACCAAATTTGTAACCCTCATTAGCAGATTCATTTTCAGTAGTTTCCCTAATCAAACTAGAGGTTACCAAGGAACCATGCATAGCACTGAATAGGGAACCGCCGAATACACCAGCTACCTAACATGTGGAATGGATGCATAAGGATGTTGTGCTCTGCCTGGAATACAATCATAAAGTTGAAAGTACAATAGATTCCTAAAGGCATACCATCAGAAAAGCTTCCTTGACCAATAGGGAAAATCAAGAAAATAGCAGTAGCAGCTACAACAGGAGCTGAATATGCAACAACAATCCAAGGGCGCATACCCAGACGGAAACAAAGTTCCCACTCACGACCCATATAACAAGCTACACCAAGTAAGAAGTGTAGAACAATTATATCATAAGGACCACCATTGTATAACCACTCATCAACAGATGCAGCTTCCCAAATTGGGTAAAAGTGCAATCCGATCGCCGCGGAAGTAGGAATAATAGCACCAGAGATAATATTGTTTCCACAAAGTAAAGAACCAGAAACAGGCTCACGAATACCATCAATATCTACTAGAGGGGCAGCGATGAAGGCGATAATAAATAGAGAAGTTGCAGTCAATAAGGTATGGATCATCAAAACACCAAACCATCCGATGTGAAGATGATTTTCAGTGCTAGTTATCCAGCTGCAGAAGCAACCCCACAGGCTTGTACTTTCGTGTCTCTCTAAAATTGTAGCCATGGTAAGATCTTGGTTTATTCAAATTGCAAGGACTCCTAAGCACACATATTAAATAGAATATAGATAATAGAAGGCTTTATTTAATAGTATAACATAGACTATGTACCAATGTCAACCAAGTCAGCCCAAAGATTAGCTATCCATATAACTAAATTAACCAAACCAGTAATTTTGTATTTGTAAATGAAGTGAGTCAAAGTTAAAAAAATTGATGGGTCTTTTCTATATGGGTTGCCCGGGACTCGAACCCGGAACTAGTCGGATGGAGTAGATAATTCTTCCTTGTTACAATAGAGAAAAATCCCTCTCCAAATCGTGCTTGCATTTTTCATTGTGATACGTCTCCAACGTATCTATAATTTATGAAGTATTCATGCCATGTTTATAACAATTTTATATGGTTTTGGTAAGATTTGATTAGAACTAACCCGGACTGACGCTGTAAGCAAAACTACCGTGGTGTTGTTTTTTGTGCAGAAATAAAAGTTCTCGGAGTGGGCTGAAAATTTACGGTGATTTTTTATGGACGAAAAGAGACCCCCGAAGCTTCGTGGAAGGACCAGAAGATCCACGAGGACGCGACAAGCCTAGGGGCGCGCCCTCCCCCCAGGGCACGCCGGGCAGGCTTGTCGCTCCCTCGTGGGCCCCCCTGGCGTAAATCCAACGCCAAAAAATCCTATAAATACCAAAAACCCTGAAAAGAAACCTAGAACTTCCACGCCGCCACCGCAAGCCTTTGTACCGAAGTGATCTCATCAGGAGCCCTGTTCCGACACCCTGCCAGAGGGGGGAATCATCACCGGAGGCCATCTTCATCATCCCGGCAGTCTCCATGACGAGGAGGGAGTAGTTCACCCTCGGGGCTGAGGGTATGTACCAGTAGCTATGTGTTTGATCTCTCTCTCTCTCTCTCTCTCTCTCGTGTTCTTGATTTGGCACGATCTTGATGTACTGCGAGCTTTGTTAATATAGTTGGATCATATGGTGTTTCTTCCCTCTCTCTATCTTGTTGTGATGAATTGAGTCTTGCTCTTTGAGGTTTCGTTATGTTGGATTGAATATTGGATTTGAGATCACTTGATGTATGTCTTGCATGTGGATACCCGTGGTGACAATGGGGTATTCTATTGAGTTACTTGATGTATGTTTTGGTATTCAACTTGCGGATTCCCATGGTGACATTGGGGTAATCTAGGCACATAGGTTGATACACATTTTCGTCCTACGTTCTCCGATAGAAACTTTGGAGTGATTCTTTATCGCACGTTGAGGGATTGTTATATGATTCAATTATGTTAGCACTGTTGAGAGATTGCACTAGTGAAAGTATGAACCCTAGGCCTTGTTTTCAAGCATTGCAATACCATTTGTGCTCCGTTTTATCACTTGCTACCTTGCTGTTTTTATTTTTTTCAGATTACAAAAACCTATATCTACTATCCATACTACACTTGTATCACCATCTCTTCGCCGAACTAGTGCACCTATACAATTTACCATTGTATTGGGTGTGTTGGGGACACAAGAGATTTCTTGTATTTGATTGCAGGGTTGTTTGAGAGAGACAGTTTTCATCCTACGCCTCCCACGGATTGATAAACCATAGGTCATCCACTTGAGGGAAATTTGCTACTATCCTACAAAACTCTGCACTTGGAGGCCCAATAACGTCTACAAGAATAAAGTTGCGTAGTAGACATCAAGCTCTTTACTGGCGCAGTAGCTGGGGAGGTGAGTGCTTGAAGGTATATCTTTAGATCTTGCAATTGAATCTTTTAGTTTCTAGTTTTATCACTAGTTTAGTTTTATAAAAGAAAACTACAAAAAAATGGTATTGAGGTTGCCTCAAATGCTTTATCTCTATAATGTCTTTCTTGAAAATGATGGATCGGAAAATTGTGCCAAAGTGTTAGAAGAAGAATTCAATAAAATGTTTGGCATAAAATCTTTGAATGATGAGCATGATTGCAATGTTGTTAGTATGCTTTCTATGAATATCCATGATGCTAATGATATGCAAAGCCATAAGCTTGGGGATGCTATATTTGATGAAGATGATATTTTTGTCCCCCAAGTTTTGATGAGCAAATTTATTATGATGATAGCATGCCTCCTATTTATGATGATTAAATTGATGAAAGTGGGTTTGGAAGAGTGTCGACTCTAGGTAATAATGATCCCACTATTTTGGAGGGTGTTGAATCTTATTGTAATAATTATGAAAGTGGATTTGGAGAGGTCATGACTTTATTTAATGATGATTCCACTATTTTGGAAGAGGTTTCAATTGATTATGACAACAAAGTTGCTATCTATGATGATTATTGTGATGACATGTATGCTATGAAGAATAATGATAACTATGAAACTTGTCAACATGATTTTAATTGTCAATTGGATTATGCCAATGAAGCATTACATGATAGTTATTTCATTAAGTTTGCTCCCACTATTATGAATGAGAAGAAATTTGCTTATGTGGAGAGTAGTAAAAATTCTATGCTTGTGGATCATGAAAGGAATGCTTTATGTGATAGTTATATTGTTGAATTCATTCATGATTCTACTAAAAATTATTATGAGAGAGGAACATATGCTTGTAGGCTTTTCTATAATATCAAGTTTCCTCTCTATGTGTTGAAAGTTTTGAAGTTATGCTTGTTTTGCCTTCCTATGCTAGTTGATTCTTGCTCCCATAAATTGTTTGCTCACAAAATTCCTATGCGTAGGAAGTGGGTTAGGCATAAATTTGCTTGTCATCTGATTCATGATGCTCTGTTTATGTTTCAATTCTTTATTCTTATGCGAGCATCATTGAAATAATCATGCCTAGCTAAAAGGCATTAGAGAAAAGCGCTTGTTGGGAGACAACCCAATATTTATACCTACTGTTTTTGTGTGTCCACATGATTAATCTACTTTATTAATCATGTTTTATATGATTTTTTTCAATAATGTGCCAAGTAAAGCCTTTGGGATAGTGTGGATGCTTGTTGATTTGATTCTGTGCAAAAACAGAAACTTTTTCGTCAAGTGCTGGAATTTCTATTCTGTACTGGAGAGTGAGAAAATTCTGAAATTTTTACACAGTATTGGGTTACAAATTTTTTACGTTTTCCTAATTTTTCAGAATTTTTGTAGGTACATAAGTATGGTTTTTAAATCGCTCACTACATGCTGTTCTGTTTTTGACAGATTCTGTTTTTAATGCATAGTTTGCTTGTTTTATAGTTTCTATGGCTTATATTGGTCAATATAAGTTGTAGAAATGAGAGGGTACAGTAGGAATTATGTGATAACAATTTTGAATCTTGTCTTAACAGTACTAAGTGAATAATTTATTTTTATCATAGTAACCTATCTCACAAGTTCCGTTAAGTTTTGTGTGATTGAAGTTTTCTAGTTTTGGGTGAGATATCGATATGATGAGAATAAGGAGCGGCAAGACCCTAAGCTTGGGGATTATCAATGCACCCCAAGGTAATACTCAAGGAAGACTCAAGCGTCTAAGCTTGGGGATGCCCCGGAAGACATCCCCTCTTTCGTCTTCAACACTACCGGTAACGTCACTTGGAGCTATATTTTTATTCGTCACATAATATGAGTTTTGCTTGGAGCATCATTTTCGTCTGTTGATATTTGCTTGGTTTTATCAATAATCATGTTTTGTATCTTTCTGTTCAATAAAATGCCAATTATAGCCTTTACCATGCTCAGTTTGCAAGTTCATGTGTTGTTGTTTGAAAACAGAAAGTTTTCTGTTATGTCCAGAATATTCCTGAATAGTTAGAACATGATAAAAATCTAAAAAAATTACACAGTAAGAATGCATGAGTTCTCTGTCACATGGTAATTTTTCAGAATTTTTGGAGTTAAGTAAGTATGAATTCTTATTCACCCTTTACAGACTGTTCTGTTTAGACAGATTTCGGTTATAGTTGCATTGTTTGCATATGTTGCTTGTTTAATGTTTGTATTTGTGGATAGGAGTATTAAATATGCTGAGGCATTTGGTATGAAATATTTAATTATAATTTTTGTGATTTTCTACAGTAGAGAATGTTAAGGTTTTGAGTTGATTTATTCTAACTTATCTCACGAGTTCTTGTTGAGTTTTGTGTGGATGAAGTTTTTAAGTTTAGGAGAAGCCATGATATGAGAGGAATTAAGGAGACATAAGTGCTCAAGCTTGGGGATGCCCAAGGCACCCCAAGATAACATTTCAAGAAGTCTCAAGCAACAAAGCTTGGGGATGCCCCGGTAGGCATCCCACCTTTCTTCATCAACACCTATCGGTTAGCCTAAGTTTTTACTTGTTCACATGATATGTGCTATTCTTGGAGTGTCCTTTTATTTTCATTTTGTTTGCTGTTTGAATAAAATACTAAGATCTGAAATCTTTATTGAGAGAGAGTCTTCACATAGCTACTTAATTGTTTAACTACTCATTAATCTTCACTTATATCTTTTGGAGTAGTTTCTCGTTTACTCTCGTGCTTCACTTGTATCCTAAGAGTGAATTGTTGAATAAGTTGAATATCATAAATATGAAATTATATATGCTTCATATGCTTGTCCCATGGGGAGTAATGACTTCACATATAAGAAGTATAATTGGTAAAATTTATTAAAAGTTAGCAAACACAACATTGGTCACTTGAATAATTCATGAAAGAATATTTATGGAAGAGAGATTTCACATATAAATATACTATCTTGGACATCTTCTATGATTGTGAGCCCCCATTAATTATTTTCAAACTTGATCAAGTAGTTGATGTTGGACAAGGAAGACAACGTAATGGATTATGTTTGTTTATATTCACATAGATTTTATATTGTCATGGATCCTCTAACATGTGGTGCTTGCTCATAATCTTTTGCTAGCCAAAATTTCGTACTAAGTAGAAATACTACTTGTGCATCCAAAAATCCTTGAGCCAAGTTTCTTCCATGAGTGTCCACCATATCTACCTATGGATTAAATAAGATCCTTCAAGTAAGTTGTAATCGATGCAAAAGCAATAAAAATTGCTCCTAAATATGTATGATCTTTTATTGTAAGGGAAAATAAGATTTGTACGAACTTGTGATGGTGAAGAAATAAAAGCAACGGACTGCATAATAAAGGTTGCTATCAGCAAACAACAACCTAATCAGCTGCAACTGCATCCGCAACCCTTAACACACAACCGAGAAACTTCGCAAATTCGTCTACCTCAGACCTTCGAAAACACAGCGATACTAGTCACGGTGGATCATCCGAGCTATCTCCTCCAGTACTGGGGAAAAGTCACGGCACTATTTGCCACCACAAAAAGTATAGAAGCATTTCGATGTCGGCGTCCTCTAGTATTCAGGAACTGAAACGATAGCGAATGTGACAAGAACCCCTTGGAGCTCAACTCCCCGGGTCCAATCCATACGGTCAGGAGGCACCAAGACAGAATTCCCGTCACAACGATATCATAACGATTCCAAAATACACGCGTGATCCTAAAAAAAATTGAGTGAGAAGAGTAGTAGAATTAAAACACCTACGTCACAATTTCTCACCAGAGCGACGAAGGGGATAAGGAGCAAAAAGAATTCCTACTCTCCGATATATAGCTAGACTCAAAATAGTTTTTCTTCTATACTCGCCAATGGTTCGATCAATCAAGGGGGCTCCTATGGTCGGTCGAGGGTCTGATACCAACTTGTCACGCCCAATATGCGATCCTATTCTCGAGGAACTCGGAGGCCCCACCAAGAGTAGAAACGCATATTGGAGACGCTTGCAAGGTGGATATCATTACATCGTACCACATACATAATAGATGGGGATACAGACAAATACATACAAACATCACATGAATACATCAATACATCAATACATAGCAATCATCATTCAGAAGAGCAGGATCCGACTACGGATGAAAGCAAACGAAAAAGAAGAACGACATCCACCTTGCTAGCCCAGGCTGCCGACCAGGAACCTATCCCCAGATCGACAAAGAAGAAGAAGCAGAAGAAGAACTCCAAAAGCAAACAAGCATCGCTCTCACGTCAAGACATCGCATTACTTGTACCTGCAACTGTTGTTGTAGTAATCTGTGAGCCACGAGGACTCAGCAATCCCATAACCATGGGTAGCAAGACTATCAAAGCTTAAATGGGTATGGTAGGGTAAGGTGGTGAGGTTGCAGCAAGCACTAAGCATATATGTTGGCTAACTTACGAGTACAAGAATAAGAAGAGTAAACTACGCATAACGGTCGCAATCTAATAATGATCAAGAAGTGATCCTGAACACCTACTTACGAGTCAAACATAACCCCACCGTGTTCTCTTCTCAAACTTTCTCGAAAAGAAACGATCACGGTTACGCACGCGGTTGGTGTATTTTAATTAGAATTAGTGTCAAGTTCTCTACAACCGGAGGTTATAAATTTCCAAGTCGCCACATAACCGCGGGCACGGCTTCGCGAAAGATTTAACCCTGCAGGGGTGCTCCAAGTAGTCCATTATAAATTACCACACGCATCCGATGGAACATCCTCACACCATGATAAAACGATGCTTACGATAAGGAATCCCAGTGGACAAGCCACACGTAACAGGTAAAACTAAACCAACAAGACCTCCCGGTGAGCCAGATCCGCATCTAGAGCCGCGCGCTCTCTATCTACGGGCATCATCCGTCTATGCATAGTGGACGGTAGCCAAATACCTCGAGTTGCCCCAAGGCGGCTCCGCCGACTGCTAGGTAGGTGGACCAACGGTTGTGTTTTGCCGCTAGCCCGAGTTATGTTGGAATTAAAAGAGTCCCCGAGGTGGCGACCCTCTATGCATTAATTATTAGGTTCATGTTGGCAAATGTTAAAACCAATGTTGGGCCTTGCTGGAGAAGTTTTAGCCTAAAACGAATGGACAGGGGGGTTCCCATATGCCCCACATGTGTTAGAAGCGCTCATCAAGGAACATAACACCGGTATTACGAAAACTAGGGCGGCATGAGTGGAACAAAACACTAGGCAAAAAGCCGAGCCTTCCACCCATTACCAAGTATATAGATGCATTAATTAAATAGTAGATATTGTGATATCCCATGATATCCATGTCCCAACATGGAACAACCTGCAACTGCACCTGCAACTAGCAACGCTATAAGAAAGGGCTGAGCAAAGCGGTAACTTAGCCAAACAACGGTTTGCTGGGTAAGGGTGGTTAGAGGCTGTATCGTGGCATATGGGAGGCTGACATGTATGTGGTAGGAAGCGTGACATAGCGATAGCAACGAGACAACTAGCAAGCAAAGATAGTAGAGGTGTCCAAGGTCATGATCATCTTGCCTGAAATCCCGCTCGGAAGAAGAACGAGTCCATGAAGAAGACGAACCAACGTAGTCGAACGAATCCTCACAATCACAACGAAACTGGAACTATCGAGAAGAAGCACAACCGGAAAGAAGCAAACAACATGGTAAACACACAAGCATAAACAAGACATGATGCACAACCAAATATGATGCATGACAAGTTTAAATGTTGTTAAACATGGCAAGAGATGAAGCATAAGCAATTCATACAACTAGGCAAGTTTAAATGAGGCTGGAAACACAAACAACAATTCCGGAAAAAACCCCATATGCAAATTTCGAAATTGGTACTGATCTGAATTAAACACAATGTTAAAGTTGTTAAACAGCAAGTTAGAATGCATCATGATGATCTACACATTTTTCTAGACCATTTACATATAAAGTTTATTCAATTTAGAGGTACGGTTATTTAGTTATAAAATAAACCATTTTAGCATGTTATTTATGCAAATTAATGCAAACAGCAATTTAAATGTTCTTAGCATGGATGAGGATGTCATGTCATGTTATATGCAATGTTATGAAGATGTTGACAAAAACTTGGCATATGGAACATTTGTCGCCATGGCGAAGGAATTGGGTGCCACGGCGGCGAAAACGGAAATGATGCCACGGCAACATTCCGGTTCCGGTACTTGTTGAGATACCGGTGCAAAGGAGGAACAAGCGTGCGAATGTGCGAAACATGCAAGAGATGGTGGGGTGATCCCAGTTACCGGGTTCCCACGTGTTGGTGGCAGGGAAACGGGGAACGTGCAAGATCAATTCGGCCATGGCGCACAACCGAGCATTTCATAGATCACAAGCATTCGTCCATGGGCAGTCGTCTCGGCGGTTATACCTTCGAAGCGTGCGTTTCGGGGTGGATCGAGTTGATGCGATCTAGTGAAAGTAGAGGTGCACGTGTCAAAGAGGAACTTGGTGCTTCCAAGATCTTTAGAAGTCGTCGTCGAACTTGACGAAACCCACGTCGACGGTAGTGGTACACGGGTCTTCGGCGACAGTAGTCGTACTAGGCGTCGGGCGTCGAGGTCTTGGCGTTCTTGGTGATTCCGGAGACGGCGGTAGAGGTACTTGACGCATCACCGTGTAGTCGTACTCGGGTCCTTGGGGCATCGGCGGTAGTCGTACACGATGATGGTTGTCATTCGAATTTTCTAGCAGTGCAGTCGTTCTGTGAAGAGGAACTTAGCGCATTCGAGGTCTTGGCGACGGTAGCGGTACACTTTCGGAGTGGAACTTGACGAATCCGAGAGGTACTTGACGGTCTCGGTCTTGGCGGTCTTGAACCCAACAATTACGGGGTGGACTTGGCATCTCCGTGTGGTGCAAAGGCCGGCAGGAACTTGGAACAATCCTGGCCATGGCATGGTGGTTTTGAAGCCGGGGTCAATGAGGACAATCTGATGGTGATGGAGGCAAAACGGCAGGCCAGGGAACTCGTAGAGCAGCAGCGGGAGGTGCACGGAGGCTGTGTAAGGGCGCAGCCACGGCGGGGGTGCCCATGGGCGCCAGTGGCCGGCGGTACGGGAGAAGGGCGCGAGGGTCTCGGCAAGGAGGTGAAGCAGAGGGCGGGCGCTACAACTGCAGCCGAGCGGAGCTGCAGAGGAGGCCGGAGATGGCTGGGGCGGCGCGCGCGGCGATCGAGAGGCGGCGGATTGCAGGGCCGGCCGCGGTGGTCGAGCAGGGAGGCACACGAGGAACTCCTCTCCTCGGGCGAGCTCGCAACGATGGCAGGGGCGAGGGGCAGGTGCGAGGAGGCGAACCGGAAGAGGAGAAGGAAGGGGCGGCCGGAGGCGGCGTGGCCTGGCATGGTTCGGCGGTCGGACGGGCCGGGCGGCACACGGACGAAGCAGAGGCGCGGGGGTGAGGGGATCAGGCGCGCGGGCGTCCGAGCTCTCGCTCCTCTGCCTGAGCGAGTGGCGGCGCTGGAGGAGGGAATCGAGAGGAGAGCGAGGATCGGGCTAGGGTTAAGGGCGTCGACTGGGCCTTGGGCCAACTTGCCGGATGGCACTGCTGCTGCGGGAGGCCCAAGTGGCCGGTTGGGTTGGGCTCTCTTTTCCATTTACAGAAAATAGAAAGAAAGAAAAGAGAGAAAAGAAAAGGTTGGAGAAGAGTTTTGGGCATGGGGTTAATCTTCCTGGGCTCAACAAAATGATCTTGATCCAAGGAAAATACGGTTGGCCCTGTTTAGAAGGATTGAATTCGAACGTATTTGAATTTGATTCAAATAAGTTTGAATTGGGACAAAGTTTTAGAAAGGTCAAAAATGTTGAGATTTTTGGTGGAGCTTGGAAAAGTGATGAAACAAAATATGGGCAAAGTTGAGGCCAAAAATTGAGATAGAAAAGGCATAGGATTAAATTACAAGTGTGTTATGGGTGATTCCAAATAATGGAATATTTTATAATAGCTCCCTAAATCATATTGGGAGGATATGTTGTAAAGAGAAATCACCATGTGAATTCCCTCAATTTAAATAGATCACAAGATCTATGCAATTTATTTATTGGAGTTGCGAAATTTTAACGACATGATGGCATGATGAAATGATGCAATGCAAAAATAACAAAGAGCAAACAATAAAATAGCAATCATGGAAAGAAATCGGTCTCGGGCTGTCACAACACTCCCCCACTTACAAGAGATCTCGCCCCGAGATCTTAGGAACGAGAAGAGGAAGAGTAAAAGGAAGAGGTAAAACTAAGTTGCTTCTTGACAAAGGAGTGAAACCGAAGACCCTTCGAGGTTGCAAAGGCATGACAAAGGGTTGCAAAGACATAAAGAGTTGACAAAGGAGATGAACGAATTTGAAACCACTCCGGTTGAAACGGGATAGACAAGGAAGAGAAGAATTTGGACAGCACTCCGGTAGAAAAGAGAAGCAAAGCTTGATAAGATGAAAATAACTTGAAAAGAGGACACAACACTCCGGTAAAATTGATAAGCAAGGAAAGAACATGATCTTGACATAACGAGATGATGGGTCGAAGAGAGCAACATCACAATGCCTCCGGAACGAAAGAATAGAAGCTAGATCGTAGGAAAGAAAAGTACGTAGAAGAAAATGACAACTTCTCCCACAATTGAATTTGAAAAGCATCCTTACAACGAAAGAATGAATGGAGTTATTGGAAAATCAACAACGAAAGAATAAGCTTGTTGTGGGCTTATGGAAAACATCTCAACATTTGAGGTGAAAACCTGCCACTAACGGAAAGAATTGATTGCTTGAGAGCAACATGGGGATGAAAAACTTCTTTCACCGAGAAGAGAAGGGGAAACTTGGATCATTGATAAGCACCACAAATAGCAACAATCCTTAGGAAAGGCATTAGGTGAAATCTATACCAAGATAACTCCAACGAAGAGGTTGATGGGTTTAAAAATATCTCATTCTTGACAACTTGTGAATCATGAAACACGAAGACAAATTGTCAAGAAGGACATAATACCACCTCAAAAGATAAGGTAGAAAGAATTAGCACTTCGGAATGCAATACGAAGAATGCTTGAGCTCATCGAAGAACACTTCGAGAACGAATTAAATCCTTGACGAACCACCATGAAGAACTCCGGTAAACAAAAGGATGATAGAAACGAAGGTTGAAAAGAACAAGATGAATCCTTGCAATGATTTAGATGGAGCTTCGTGACGAGATAACGAGAAAAACTTTGAACTCCGGAAAAGAAAGACGAGCAACTTTGAATCGAGAATTTATTCATCAAGAACAAACTCTGGAAGAAGGAATTAAATCACCTCCATGAAACAAGAATAAGAATTATGATATGTCTATCCTTCATCAAAATAAATTGATGAAAAGCAATGGATTTGCATACTACTTATTCTTCTTGAAAAGATTAAAGAGAGATATAGCGCGAACTTGGGAAGGTCTTCAACGAACCACTGGTAGGATTTTGGAAAGAACAAATGAATTAATTGATACGATAACAACGGAAAAGGAATGTTTGAACGAGCCACCGTAAGAAATGAAAATGAATGAATAAAAAGAGAATGAATCGCCGGGAAGAATTAGAAAACAAACGAAGATACTTGAGAGTATTTAGATATAAGAGAACGAAGAGATCACGAGCTTATTGGAGAATACTTGAACGAGCACCCGAAGAATTTGAGAACGAGAGATGAACGTTGAGAATGAAGAATTCTTCTGAAATGAAGGCCTCCAGAGAATCAAAACGAAAACAACTCCTGAAATACTCCGGATGGGTATGAAAAGAATTTCTGACGATCGAAACAATTTGAGAGGATTGCATGAAGCTAGAACCACGAATCTTCAAGAGAACGGAGCAAGATATAGAGTAAAAACTCTTCTTCGGTCTTCCAATGCTGAGAATGACGACGAGAACCACCATGAAGATTTTGTGAGATACTCCGGAATAATGAAGAATACAAAGGTTGAGGCAAAGATGAAAAGAATTTGAAAGCGGTCTTGGATAAGGCAATTGACTGATGGAATCCATTCTTACGTCAAACTTTGAAATAATTTGAGAATAACTCTGGGAAGATTAGAAGAGTTAGGTAAGATTCTGGGAAAATACATGTGGGTTAGGGCCCACTCAAAAGAAAACACCATTGGAAAAGATTGCTTGAAAGATAGATTGCACCGGTTAGCTTTAAATGGCTTGAATGAAATAAAAACCTCGAAATAGAACGAACGGATCTTGAACGGAAACATGAATCTTCTGAGATAATTTCTGCACTCCGGATATGAATAGAGAGAGGTGAATAAACAAGAGAAGCTTGGATAAGAATCTCCAACTTGGGAAATATTTGAATCAATGAAAGGAAAATGATCAACACCGAAAGCTTGAATTAAATCCACCGAAGAAGAAAACGAGAACGAAGAATGATGAACTTGTAGCTCCTGAGTATCTTCATGAGAAATCACCGGCTAAGAACATTAAAGGAAAGAATGAAGAGACTTCACGTGAATATAATGGATACTTGATTTGAGATCTCTGATTCCGAGAAGAAAAGGGGTGGGAGGGTGGGAATAAAATAAAGACAACTTCGGATGGATGAAATGAACTCCATTGAGAAAACTAAGAATTGATCTTGCAAATGTTGAAAGGATTGGATTAACTTGAAGAGAAGCACATCGGGTGAAAAGAATTGTCATGACAATCTCGATGATCAAAAGGATTAGCACTCCCATAGAAATATGAGAGCACCGCTTAGGAAAGGTATGGAATCAACACTTGACTTCGAAGCAACTCGAATACCGCAACTCAAATCAAAACAAAGGATGTGGCTTGCAGAATAAGCCGGAACAAACATATGATAGAGATTTCGTCCAAAATTTTCGTGGTGGGGCCCACACGGGCTCGATCGTACATCGACCATCACGTACAAGGCAGTGTACATGACTTACGAAGCGTCCCTGGACCGTAGCAAAGCTACAAGGGCTCTTTAAGACACAACGAGACCCACTGTAAAAACGACCGTGAGCAGGCGGACCACTAGACGTCGAACCCCAATCTCATATCATGCATCTGTCGGAAGGATTTCCTGGGTAACTACTTGAATTCCCACATAAGAACTCCCGAAACTTCTTGGTTATGCGATCAGGTTGAGGGTCCAGGAACCTACTCAGCAAACAACAACCTAATCAGCTGCAACTGCATCCGCAACCCTTAACACACAACCGAGAAACTTCGCAAATTCGTCTACCTCAGACCTTCGAAAACACAGCGATACTAGTCCCGGTGGATCATCCGAGCTATCTCCTCCAGTACTGGGGAAAAGTCACGGCACTATTTGCCACCACAAAAAGTATAGAAGCGTTTCGATGTCGGCGTCCTCTAGTATTCAGGAACTGAAATGATAGCGAATGTGACAAGAACCCCTTGGAGCTCAACTCCCCGGGTCCAATCCATACGGTCAGGAGGCACCAAGACAGAATTCCCGTCACAACGATATCATAACGATTCCAAAATACACGCGTGATCCTAAAATTTTTTTGAGTGAGAAGAGTAGTTGAATTAAAACACCTACATCACAATTTCTCACCAGAGCGACGAAGGGGATAAGGAGCAAAAAGAATTCCTACTCTCCGATATATAGCTAGACTCAAAATAGTTTTTCTTCTATACTCGCCAATGGTTCGATCAATCAAGGGGGCTCCTATGGTCGGTCGAGGCTCTGATACCAACTTGTCACGCCCAATATGCGATCCTATTCTCGAGGAACTCGGAGGCCCCACCAAGAGTAGAAACGCATATTGGAGACGCTTGCAAGGTGGATATCATTACATCGTACCACATACATAATAGATGGGGATACAGACAAATACATACAAACATCACATGAATACATCAATACATCAATACATAGCAATCATCGTTCAGAAGAGCAGGATCCGACTACGGATGAAAGCAAACAAAAAAGAAGAACGACATCCACCCTGCTAGCCCAGGCTACCGACCAGGAACCTATCCCCAGATCGACGAAGAAGAAGAAGCAGAAGAAGAACTCCAAAAGCAAACAAGCATCGCTCTCACGTCAAGACATCGCATTACCTGTACCTGCAACTGTTGTTGTAGTAATCTGTGAGCCACGAGGACTCAGCAATCCCATAACCATGGGTAGCAAGACTATCAAAGCTTAAATGGGTATGGTAGGGTAGGGTGGTGAGGTTGCAGCAAGCACTAAGCATATATGGTGGCTAACTTACGAGTACAAGAATAAGAAGAGTAAACTACGCATAACGGTCGCAATCTAATAATGATCAAGAAGTGATCCTGAACACCTACTGACGAGTCAAACATAACCCCACCGTGTTCTCTTCTCGAACTTTCTCGAAAAGAGACGATCACGGTTATGCACGCGGTTGGTGTATTTTAATTAGAATTAGTGTCAAGTTCTCTACAACCAGAGGTTATAAATTTCCAAGTCGCCACATAACCGCGGGCACGGCTTCGCGAAAGATTTAACCCTGCAGGGGTGCTCCAAGTAGTCCATTATAAATTACCACACGCATCCGATGGAACATCCTCACACCATGATAACACGATGCTTACGATAAAAAATCCCGTTGGACAAGCCACTCGTAACAGGTAAAACTAAACCAGCAAGACCTCCCGGTGAGCCAGATCTGCATCTAGAGCCGCGCGCTCTCTATCTGCAGGCATCATCCGTCTATGCATAGTGGACGGTAGCCAAATACCTCGAGTTGCCCCAAGGCGGCTCCGCCGACTGCTAGGTAGGTGGACCAACGGTTGTGTTTTGCCGCTGGCCCGAGTTATGTTGGAATTAAAAGAGTCCCCGAGGTGGCGACCCTCTATGCATTAATTATTAGGTTCATGTTGGCAAATGTTAAAACCAATGTTGGGCCTTGCTGGAGAAGTTTTAGCCTAAAACGAATGGACAGGGGGATTCCCATATGCCCCACATGTGTTAGAAGCACTCATCAAGGAACATAACACCGGTATTACGGAAACTAGGGCGGCATGAGTGGAACAAAACACTAGGCAAAAAGCCGAGCCTTCCACCCATTACCAAGTATATAGATGCATTAATTAAATAATAGATATTGTGATATCCCATGATATCCATGTCCCAACATGGAACAACCTGCAACTGCACCTGCAACTAGCAACACTATAAGAAAGGGCTGAGCAAAGCGGTAACATAGCCAAACAATGGTTTGCTAGGTAAGGGTGGTTAGAGGCTGTATCGTGGCATATGGGAGGCTGACATGTATGTGGTAGGAAGCGTGACATAGCGATAGCAACGAGACAACTAGCAAGCAAAGATAGTAGAGGTGTCCAAGGTCATGATCATCTTGCCTGAAATCCCGCTCGGAAGAAGAACGAGTCCATGAAGAAGACGAACCGACGTAGTCAAACGAATCCTCACAATCGCAACGAAACTGGAACTATCGAGAAGAAGCACAACCGGAAAGAAGCAAACAACATGGTAAACACACAAGCATAAACAAGACATGATGCACAACCAAATATGATGCATGACAAGTTTAAATGTTGTTAAACATGGCAAGAGATGAAGCATAAGCAATTCATACAACTAGACAAGTTTAAATGAGGCCGGAAACACAAAAAACAATTCCGGAAAAACCCCATATGCAAATTTCGAAATTGGTACTGATATGAATTAAACACAATGTTAAAGTTGTTAAACAGCAAGTTAACATGCATCATGATGATCTACACATTTTTCTAGACCATTTACATATAAAGTTTATTCAATTTAGAGGTACGGTTATTTAGTTATAAAATAAACCATTTTAGCAAGTTATTTATGCAAATTAATGCAAACAACAATTTAAATGTTCTTAGCATGGATGAGGATGTCATGTCATGTTATATGCAATGTTATGAAGATGTTGACAAAAACATGGCATATGGAACATTTGTCGCCATGGCGAAGGAATTGGGTGCCACGGCGGCGAAAACGGAAATGATGCCACGGCAACATTCCGGTTCCGGTACTTGTTGAGATACCGGTGCAAAGGAGGAACAAGCGTGCGAATGTGCGAAACATGCAAGAGATGGTGGGGTGATCCCGGTTACCGGGTTCCCACGTGTCGGTGGCAGGGAAACGGGGAACGTGCAAGATTAATTCGGCCACGGCGCACAACCGAGCATTTCATACATCACAAGCATTCGTCCATGGGCGGTCGTCTCGGCGGTTATACCTACGAAGCATGCGTTTCGGGGTGGATCGAGTTGATACGGTCTAGTGAAAGTAGAGGTGCACGTGTCAAAGAGGAACTTGGCGCTTCCAAGATCTTCAGAAGTCGTCGTCGAACTTGACGAAACCCACGGCGACGGTAGTGGTACACGGATCTTCGGCGACAGTAGTCGTACTAGGCGTCGGGCGTCGAGGTACTTGGCGTTCTTGGTGATTCCGGAGACGGCGGTAGAGGTACTTGACGCATCACCGTGTAGTCGTTCTCGGGTCCTTGGGGCATCGGCGGTAGTCGTACACGATGATGGTTGTCGTTCGAATTTCATAGCAGTGCAGTCATTCTGTGAAGAGGAACTTGGCGCATTCGAGGTCTTGGCGACGGTAGGGGTACACTTTCGGAGTGGAACTTGACGAATCCGAGAGGTACTTGACGGTCTCGGTCTTGGCGGTCTTGAACCCAACAATTACGGGGTGGACTTGGCATCTCCGTGTGGTGCAAAGGCCGGCAGGAACTTGGAACAATCCTGGCCATGGCATGGTGGTTTTGAAGCCGGGGTCAACGAGGACAATCTGATGGTAATGGAGGCAAAACGGCAGGCCAGGGAACTCGTAGAGCAGCAGCGGGAGGTGCACGGAGGCTGTGTAAGGGCGCAGCCGCGGCGGGGGTGCCCATGGGCGCCAGTGGCCGGCGGTAGGGGAGAAGGGTGCGAGGGTCTCGGCAAGGAGGTGAAGCAGAGGGCGGGCGCTGCAACTGCAGCTGAGCGGAGCTGCAGAGGAGGCCGGAGATGGCTGGGGCGGCGCGCGCGGACACCGAGAGGCGGCGGATTGCAGGGCCGGCCGCGGTGGTCGAGCAGGGAGGCGCACGAGGAACTCCTCTCCTCGGGCGAGCTCGCAACGATGGCAGGGGCGAGGGGCAAGCGCGAGGAGGCGAACCGGAAGAGGAGAAGGAAGGGGCGGCCAGAGGCGGCGTGGCCTAGCATGGTTCGGCGGTCGTACGGTCCGGGCGGCACACGGACGAAGCGGAGGCGCGGGGGTGAGGGGATCAGGCGCGCGGGCGTGCGAGCTCTCGCTCCTCTGCCTGAGCGAGTGGCGGCGCTGGAGGAGGGAATCGAGAGGAGAGCGAGGATCGGGCTAGGGTTAAGGGCGTCGGCTGGGCCTTGGGCCAACTGGCCGGATGGCACTGCTGCTGCAGGAGGCCCAAGTGGCTGGCTGGGTTGGGCTCTCTTTTCCATTTATAGAAAATAGAAAGAAAGAAAAGAGAGAAAAGAAAAGGTTGGAGAAGAGTTTTGGGCATGGGGTTAATCTTCCTGGGCTCAACAAAATGATCTTGATCCAAGGAAAATACAGTTGGCCCTGTTTAGAAGGATTGAATTCGAACGTATTTGAATTTGATTCAAATAAGTTTGAATTGGGACAAAGTTTTAGAAAGGTCAAAAATGTTGAGATTTTTGGTGGAGCTTGGAAAAGTGATGAAACAAAATATGGGCAAAGTTGAGGCCAAAAATTGAGAGAGAAAAGGCATAGGATTAAATTACAAGTGTGTTATGGGTGATTCCAAATAATGGAATATTTTATAATAGCTCCCTAAATCATATTGGGAGGATATGTTGTAAAGATAAATCACCATGTGAATTCCCTCAATTTAAATAGATCACAAGATCTATGCAATTTATTTATTGGAGTTGCGAAATTTTAACGACATGATGGCATGATGAAATGATGCAATGCAAAAATAACAAAGAGCAAACAATAAAATAGCAATCATGGAAAGAAATCGGTCTCGGGCTGTCACAATCTCAGTGCCACCGAGTTGTGCGAATCGGTGAGACCGAAAGTAAACTCTCAGTGAAACCCTAGCATCTTGGAGCCACCGAACCCCAACTCGGTCTGACCGAAGTGGTGTGTAAGGTTTCTGTAGTGTGCTTCGGTATCACCGAGATGATCAACTCGGTCCATCCGAAATGCATCCTGTGAAAACTTGAAACTAAGAGTTGAGCTCAAATTTTATGAAAAATCTCTGCTTTTTGTGATGACTCATCTACTCTGCCCATACCTATCTATTCACAGGGTCAGCTCAGCAAGATGTCAGACAACAGTGACAGTCAGAACAGGTCAGAGCAGAATGCAGAAATGAGTGAAGGGTCAAGCCCAGCTGAAAGTTTCTATGAGGGAGAGAGGAGCTCTCCAGATCTTCCAAAAGCTGCAACCAGAACAAGGAAGAAGAAAACCTTAGATAGTGAGGATGAGGATTTTGTTGCTAGCGAGGCAGCAAACAAGAAAAAGAGAGTCGTACTTGCTAAGGAGTACAGCACCAAACCTTCAACTGTCAAAGAGAGGACTGCTGTGAGGAAAGTGCCTAAGCAGACTATGCAATTCACTCTTGAAGAGCCTAGTGACACAGAACCAACTGCAGGTGGAAAGAAGAAGAGAGTAAGGAAAACTATTGCCCGTGTGATTGGCAGACCCTCCATGATGATTGATGACGAAGAAGAAGAGGAGGAACCAGCAGCCACTGCACCCCCTGCAAAGGCTCAAAAGCTTATGTCAGATGCAATTAAGACTGCTGCCCCCAAGGCCAAGCCAAAGGTGTCAGCACCCAAGAGGTCAACCAGGAACATATCTGCTACAGAGAAGAACAAGGCCCCAGTGCCTGAGTCAAACGTTGATGAAGAGCCTCTAGTTCTCAGAAAGTTGAAGCCAAAGATACCAGACCATGACAATGCACACCCAGTCGCAGAAAACATGATGCTGAGGAAGGATAAAGGATTGCGTCAGTCGAGACTATCAGATCCATATGCTGCAAGGAGGAGAACAGCTTGTGACTATCGCTTTCACACTCGAGAACAACAGGACTTTTACGAGACAGTGTTGCTTGATAAGAAGCCCATAGTTAGTGACATGAGATGGATGGATTGGGAATACATTGATGAGAATGAAGACTACTTCCCCCACATCCATGAAATCTTCAGAATTGCAGGTGTTGATGACTTTGTCGGTAAGAAGTTGACCAAGTGGAATGATGAGATGGTCATGCAGTTTTACTCTACTGCACACTTCTATCCAGATGGCTGCATTATATGGATGACTGAGGGTATAAGGTACCAGTCAACCATCTCTGAGTGGGCAAGTCTTCTTGGTGCACCCAAGGAAGAGGATGATGACATTGATATCTATGCCAAGCTCGAGATGGATCACAACTCCATGGCCAACATGTACACTGTAATTCCTCAGAAAGACCTTGAGACTCACAAACTTGGATCAGTGAAGCATCTGCTCCCAGGATTAGCCACATCGAACACCATTCTACGGTACACTCTGCTACCCAAATCAGGAGATGATAAAATGATTCGTGGCCACTCCATCAATTTGCTGCATTTATTTGATACACCTCAGAAATTCAAGGTGATGAGCCTGATAGTAGAGACTATCAAGAGGACTGCAGCAGATCAGAAGAGATCGTGCGGATATGCCCCACATATTCAGATTTTGATCAATTCCAAGGTTGGAACCAGCACGTACCTTCTTGATCGAGAGCACTTGCCACTCCGTCCAGAGTTTGAAGACAATGTGATTGTAATGGATCCTTCGCATCCCACGTCAGCACAAGCCCAAGAGAAGATCCGCATAGCAAAGGAAGCAAAAGCAGCTCAGGAGGCAACAGCTCCAAATGCTCCTATTGCCAATCTCAAGACACCCAAGGATCAAATGACATATCTTCTTGAAGCCACTCTGAGGATTGAGCGAAGTTTGGCCAACCTCACCCAGACCCAGGCTAGTTTTGAGCGGATTATTGAGACCAAATTTCATGATTTGGATGTCAAGGTGACTGAGATTCAGACTACCGTAGAGCAACTGCAGAAAGACGTTGATGTTGTCAAGACAACCCCATCAGATGACAGTGGAGATGATCGACCAACCACAGAGAGATTCCAGACAGTGCCCAGAGCAGCCAGGTCTGCTGCGATACCAGTTGTGCATCCACGGATCACAGTATCTGCACCAGCTGCTACTGCCAAAGTGCCACCGCCGGTCTCCACTCCACCAGTCTAGCGAACATCTGCAGAAGCCTTCGCGGATGCTCTCCTCTCCACGCCGTCTACGCACACCGGAGCTGCCAGCAGGAGGTCGCCTTCAGGAGCTTCGGAGGATCGTGCTTAGAGTGCTGACTAGTCCTATACTCATTCGATCTTTTTGGTACTTGTTGCCAAAGGGGGAGAATCTGTATAGATCATAGGCTTCGAGAGAGAGTGTTTTTTGTTGGTTTTCTTTTGCTTCTTGCTTATTTGCTTGTTGGTACTTTGTTATGAGTGTTATGAGTGTGCCTGCTACAGTTAATATGTTGCTTATACTTGTGAGCTACCTCATGTGATGATCATACTATGCTTATTGTGATGATCAATGCTTATCTTTATCACTATCTTGTATGATCATTTCATTTATGTTGGTGATGCGTGCTTACTATTCCAATCATATCATTTTGCGTGCTCCACCAAGATGTATGTGACATGGAAGAGTGACCCATGAGCCTAATCGATTGTGCATTTGCATTCAAACACAAATTTTTAATAATGCACAAATTTAGGGGGGAGCTCTTGCTTATCACATACTTCTCAAAGCGACGATGTATTTCATTCGTTTAATCATTTGTCGAAGCTTTGATCTATATGTTGTCATCAATTACCAAAAAGGGGGAGATTGAAAGCACATTTGCTCCCTTGGTGGTTTTGGTAATTCATAACAACATATATCTCATTGAACTAATGTCCATTCAAGATTAAGATTTCAGGATGTTCAATGATTGGCATGGCATGGACTAGAGACGTGGACCCCTCAAAATGCTAAGGACAAGGATTGGCAAAAGATCAAGACTCTACATTTTCGGTTTAGTGATCCAAGATCACATTGAGTCCATAGGAAAGCCAATACTATTAAAAGGGGATGAGGTGTTGCTTAATGGCCTTTTTGCTCAAAGTGCTTAGTGACAGTACTCCTAAACACTCAACCACTCTCTCTACCCAAATATGTCCAAAACCCACATTCCAACTCGGCCCCACCGAAATTCCATATCCGGCCCCACCGAGTTCATCCAAGACTTAGCCACTGCCAAAACCCTAACAAATCGGATCCACCGAAATGGATCTCGGTCTCACCGAGATGGCCTTGCCAACTCTCTGTAATCGTTTGCACTTACTTCGGTCTCACCGAGTTTTGCAAATCGGTCTCACCGAGATGGCTTGCCAACTCTCTGTTGCCTTATTGCTTCACTTCGGTCCTACCGAGTTGATGCAATCGGTGCCACCGAGATGAGGTCTGCCCTAGCCATTGCACTTCGGTCCATCCGAGTTGTTCATATCGGTCCCACCGAGATTCCTAATGTTCATATCTTTTACACAGTTCGGTGCTACCGAGATGATAGTTTCGGTGCCACCGAGTTGGGTCAAAAGTGTGTAACGGTTGGATTTTGTGTGGAGGCTATATATACCCCTCCACCACCTCCTTCTCAGCAAGGAGAGCCATCAGAACGTGCCTACACTTCCACCATACATTTTCTGAGAGAGAACCACCTACTCATGTGTTGAGATCAAGCCATTCCATTCCTATCATTTGAATCTTGATTTCTAGCCTATCCCAATTTGCTTTCCACTCAAATCCCTCTTCCACCATAGCCAAATCTGTGAGGAGTTGTTTGAGTGCTGGGAAGACTATCATTTGAAGCACAAGAGCAAGGAGTTCATCAACTACACACCGTCTATTATCTTTTGGAGAGTGGTGTCTCCTAGATTGGTTAGGTGTCACTTGGGAGCCTCCGACATGATGTGGAGTTGAACCAAGTAGTTTGTAAGGGCAAGGAGATCGCCTACTTCGTGAAGATCTACCCCGGGTGAGGCTAGTCCTTCGTGGACGTAAGCCATGGTGGAATAGACAAGGTTGCTTCTTCGTGGATCCTTCGTGGGTGGAGCCCTCCGTGGACTTGCGTAGCCGTTACCCTTCGTGGGTTGAAGTCTCCATCAACATGGACGTACGATAGCACCACCTATCGGAACCACGCCAAAAAACCACCGTGTCTTCATTGTGTATGAAATCTCCAATCCCCTCTCTACTTACATATGCAATTGTTTACTTTCCGCTGCTATACTCTTAGAATTGCATGTGTGGGGTGATGCTTGACATGTACTATTGCTAAAATCTGCCCACAACTAAAATTGGGAAAAGGTTAGGTTTTATTTGGTCAAGTAGTCTAATCACCCCCCCTCTAGACATACTTTCGATCCTACAAGCTCGCTGCAACGTCGGTGCATAGCGCCACCGACCAGCAAGCTGAGCTCGCGAAGGGGCCTCCATTCATATGACCATCGCTAGCACGCGCATATGTGGTCGGACGTAGGCATTCTCACAGTGGATATTAAGAAGTCATACAACACAAGCAAATGACAGGTTCCACAAAACAAAGCATAAGTACCACACAATATACTTCGTAGTTTATTACAAACTATCAATTCAATAGCTGCCCGCACCAGGATGCTCTTTTACGATACCCTACAGAGGACAAACACCGGCAGCGTATTCGGCCTCCTCAATCACTTCCTGCAAGAAAGCCTGGGGATTGGGACTTCCAGCAGGAGGCCTCACGATGGTCCAGAGGTTGGCATTCGGGAAATGCGCCCAGACACCGGCCAAGACCTGCCGAGCTCCTTCGAAAGCCGCAGAATACATCCACTCATCCAGACGATTGGACGAGTCCGCCAGCAACTCCAGGACGACCTCCAGATCGGAGGTCAGACGAGGATGTCCAGCGAACAGGGTGCCAGCGGCAACCCCCAATGCAGTGGCCATCCGCTCCGCAACCGAGGCCACCTCGCGAAGCCGCTCTTCGGCGTCCTCATTCTGGATGGCTGGCAAAGGACCTGCACAACAGATAGAAGAAAGGCATAGATCAATACGAGGACATGCAAAGCACAAACGCGCAAAGAAAGCCTTTTCACATAGACCCCGGGCCGCGGCCTCCAGGTCCCGACAACATTGCCGAGCCTCTGCAAGCTATACGCCGATCTCCTTGCCGTCCTTCTCCAAGAGAGTGGCCTTGTGCTCGGCGTCCCGCGCGGTCTGCTCGTGTGCAGCGGCCTCCTTTTCAGCGGTTTCTACTTGCCGCTGCAACAGAGCCCGCTGGTCTTTGCTCTCATCGAGGTCAGCACGGAGACGCCGACAGGCCTCCTCCTCACGATGGAGAGCGGCCCCGAGCTCCCGTTTCGCGGTGAGAGACGTCTCCATCTCATCTGAGGTCGTCCGCTCAGCCTCCTCCGCAAGGCGATGAGCCTGCGCTGCCTCCTCCACCTCCCTCCGTAAGGCCGCGGCGGTTTCCACCGCTACGAGAGAAGCCGCAATTAGCCCGGCAAAGCAAACATATCCAGATCTGTGGGGGCTAAAGAACCATAGGAATATCAACTTACACGACGCGGCATCCAGCTCACACTGTAGCCCATCAGCGTGCCACTGCAGAACCCCGATCTGCGACTCCAAATCGGTGACCTTCGCCCCACGGCCGCGGGTGGCCTCAGCGATCGCCTGATATCACAAAGATGAAACAGATGGATTTAGACCTCATGAGGAACCAAGCCCAGCTAACACAAATCGCCGCACTCGGTCCTGTGGGCTACTAATACCATATGAACTCCAATTACTTACCTGGAAACCGGGCTCCAGCTCCTGGCCGACCTCCCTAAGGGCCTCCCATAATCACCCCAGCGCCCCGTCAGCGGCCTTCAAAGGCGCGACGATCTCCTGAGGGACCTCCGACCCATACCCACCAGGCAGAAAGGAAGCCGCCTTTGGTGGCGCGCCCGAAGACGAGGTCGCCGCACAAGTTGGGGCCCCCATCGAGATCCCCATATTCGCCGCCGCTACTTGTGAGCTGCGTTGGGATTTTCCCCGAAGAGGAAGGGTGAAGCAGTACAGTAGAGATAAGTATTTCCCTCAGTGAGAACCAAGGTTTATCGAACCAAAAGGAGAATCACGCAAAACCTAGTGAACATCACTTGCACACACAAAAGCAAATATTTGCACCCAACGCGGGCAAGAGGGTTGTCAATCCCTTGAACTTGTTACTTGTAAGGATCAAATCTTGTATAGGTAGATAAATAAATTGCAAAAAAAATGAAAGTAAATAAATTGCAACAAGGTATTTTTGGTTTTTATAATATGTTTAAATAGACCCGGGGGGCATAGTTTTGACTGGAGGCTTCTCTCTCGAACACAAAGCATACGGTGGGTAAACAAATTACTGTTGGGCAATTGATAGAAAACCGCATAGTTATGACGTATTCATGGCAATGATCATGTATATAGGCATCACGTCCGTGACAAGTAGAACGACTCCTGCCTGCATCTACTACTATTACTCCACCAACCGACTGCTATCCAGCATGCATCTATGGTATTAAGTTCATGACAAACAGAGTAACGCCATAAGCAAGATGACATGATGTAGAGAAAGTAAACCCAATCAATATGAATAAACCCCATTGTTTTATCCTTAGTAGCAACAACACTATACGTACCCCGTCCCCTTCTGTCACTGGGTGAGGACACCGCAAGATTGAACCCACCACAAAGCACCTCTCCCACTGAAGATAAATCAATCTAGTTGGCCAAACCAAACGGATAGATCAGAGAGAAATAAAAAGCTATAACAATCATGCATAATAAAGTTTAGAAAAAACTCAATTACTTTCAATGAATAATCTGATCATAAACCCACAATTCATCGGATCCCAACAAACACACCGCAAAAGAAGATTACATCGGATAGAACTCCAAGGAGATCGAGGAGAACATTGTATTGAAGATCAAAGAGAAAGAAGAAGCCATCTAGCTACTAGCTATGGAGCCGTAGGTCTGTGGTAAACAACTCACACATCATCGGAAAGGCAGCAAGGTTGATGTAGAAGCCCTCCGTGATCGATTCCCCCTTCGGCAGATTACCGGAAAAGGCCTCCGGATGGGATCGCAGAAGAACAGAAGCTTGCGGCGGCGGAAAAGTTATTTCGGGTGGCTCTCTATTGGTTTGGGAATATATGTGAATTTATAGGCTTGGAATTAGGTCAAACGGAGCTGTGTCGAGCCCACAAGCTCAGGGGGCGCGCCCTGTGAGCTTGTGGCTCTCTCGTATCTCTTCTGGCCTCCTCCCAAACCTTCTAGGGTCCCTTCTGGTCCAGAAAAAATCCTTTTAAAGATTCTATTCCGTTTGGACTTCTTTTGATATTGATTTTCTGAAAAGACAAAAACAAGCAAAAAACAGGAACTGGCACTGGGCACTGAGTTAATTGGTTAGTCCCAAAAAATGATATAAAATAGCATAAAAATGCATATAAAGCATCCAAGATTGATAATATAATAGCATGAAACAATCAAAAATTATAGATACATTGGAGACATATCAGCATCCCCAAGCTTAATTCATGCTCGTCCTCGAGTAGGTAAATGATAAAAACAGAATTTTTGATGTTGAATGCAACCTAACATGTATATCATGTAATCTCTTCATGGTATAAATATTGAGAAACGATGAAGTAACAATATCAACATAATAATATCCATGAATATAAGCAGCATAATCATTAAACTTTGAAAATATGCTATCCTTAACGAATGTTATCCCCACTCATTTTATCATGTTAGCATGGCATGACTCCGCCTTCACCGCATAAATATAAATCATGAGCTCCCCAATGTTAAACCAGGCAATTGGATCGTACTTCTAACGCGCTCCAACATTTTCAACTTCACGCAATACATGAGCGTGAGCCATGGATATAGCACTATAGGTGGAATAGAATGCGGTGGTAGAGATCTATAAGGGAAGTCAAAAGGAAGAAAGTCTCGCATCAACTCGGCGGATCAACGGACTATGGAGATGTCCATCAATCGATATCAATGCGAGGAGTAGAGATTGTCATGCAACGGATGCACTTAGAGCTATAAGTGTATGAAAGCTCAACGGAAACTAAGTGGGTGTGCATCCAACTTGCTTGCTCATGAAGACCTCGGGCATTTGAGGAAGCCCGTCATCGGAATATACAAGCCAAGTTCTATAATGAAAAATTCCCACCAGTATATGAAAGTGACATCATAGGAGACTCTCTATATGAAGAACATGGTGCTACTTTGAAGCACAAGTGTGGAAAAAGGATAGTAACATTTCCCCTTCTCTCTTTATCTCTCATATTTTTTTTGTTGGGCGCTTTTTGGCCTCTCTTTTTTTCTTTTTCGTCCGGAGTCTCATCCCGACTTGTGGGGGAATCATAGTCTCCATCATCCTTTCCTCACTGGGACAATGCTCTAATAATGATGATCATCACACTTTTATTTACTTACAACTCGATATTACAACTCGATAACTGAAACAATATGACTCTATATGAATGCCTCTGGCAGTGTACCAGGATGTGCAATGATCTAGCGTAACATGTATGATAATGATGAACGGTGGCTATGCCACAAATATCGTGGCAGCTCTATATGATTTTGCAAAGCAATATGATGATGAACACACAAGTCATGTGACAGAACGGTGGAAGTTGCATGGCAATATATCTCGGAATGGCTATGGAAATGCCATCATAGGTAGGTATGGTGGCTGTTTTGAGGAAGATATAATGAGGCTTATGTGTGATAGAGCATATCATATCACGGGGTTTGGATGCACCGGCGAAGTTTGCACCGACTCTCGAGGTGAGAAACGGCAATGCACGGTACCGAAGAGGCTAGCAAATTGCGGAAAGGTGAGAGTGCGTATAATCCATGGACTCACATTAGTCATAAAGAACTCACATACTTATTGCGAAAGTTTATTAGCCCTCGAAGCAAAGTACTACTACGCATGCCCCTAGGGGGGAGGTTGGTAGGAGTTAACCATCGCGCGCCCCCGACCTCCACGCAAAGGAAGACAATCAATAATAAATCATGCTCCAACTTCTTAGCATAACGAGAGACTATACGTGCATGCTTCGGGAATTACAAACCTTAACACCAATATTCTTACTAAACCACAATCATTCACTAGTACCTCCCACATATCACCATCTTAATATCGCAAAACTATTGCAAGGAATCAAACATATCATATTTAGTGATCTACAAGTTCTATGTAGGATTTTATGACTAACCATGTGAATGACCAATTCCTGTTGACTCTCTAAATAGATATAAGTGAAGCAAGAGAGTTTAATTCTTTCTACAAAATACCATGCTCTAACAAATATAAGTGAAGCAAAAGAGCATTCTACAAATAACGGTTTTCTATATGAAGAGAAACAGGCATCCAAACTTCAAATGATATAAGTGAAGCACATGAAGCATTCTATAAAGCCATACTCAAAAGATATAAGTGAAGTGCAAAGAGCATTCTATAAATCAACCAAGGACTATCTCATACCAGCATGGTGCATAAAAGAAAAGGGAAAAATAAACACAAAAGACGCTCCAAGAATTTATGCATATCATGTGAGCAAAACAAAAACCGAAACATACCGATACTTGCTGAATAAAGATGGGATGCCTTCCGGGGAATCCCCAAGCTTAGACACTTGAGTCTCCTTGAATATTTACTTGGGGTGCCTTGGGCATCCCCAAGCTTGAGCTCTTGCCTCTCCTCATTCTTCTCATATCAATACCTCCTCGATCTTTGAACACTTCATCCACACAAAACTTAACAAAACCTTCGTGAGATCCGTTAGTATAATAAAGCAAATCACTACTTTAAGTACTGTTGCAAACCCATTCATATTTTATTTTTGCATTATACCTACTGTATTCTAACTTCTCCATGGCTTATACCTTCCGATACAATCCATAGTTTCATCAAAACAAGCAAAATAATGCATCAAAAACAGAATCTGTCAAAAACAGAACAGTCTGTAGTAATCTGAACATTGACCATACTTATCTAACTCCAAAAATTCTGAAAAATTAGGAAAAAATAAAAAAAATTCATAGCAGTATTGTATAAAAATTTCAGAATTTTTTCACGTTCTAGTAAAAAATGTAAATTCACGCACTACAGCAAAAGTTTCTGTTTTTGCATCGCACATACCAAACATGCAATTTAAACATCCTAACGGTAAATCTTGGCACATTATTTTTATAATACAATGGATTTGTACAAGGGGATAATTATTTTTGTTGAAAAGTTTCTGTAATTTAAGATTTGCAAAGTTTCCATGGGCATGAACAAAGTTCAAGGAGCTCCCCCACTTCAACGGTGCTCGTCTTTCTTACTTTCACTTTTCTTTTTGAAAAAGTTTTAGGTTCCCCTCTATATTTTTTTTTGTTTTTAAACTTTATGAAAGCACACAACAGAATAAAATGACTCTCTAAAACTTCCGGGTTGTCTCCCTGACAGCGCTTTCTTTAAAGCCATTAAGCTAGGCATAAAGTGCTCAAGTAATTGATCCACCCGGATCCCAAGGTATATCAAAGCCAATTTTAATTAACAATGATTTGTAATTTAGTAGTGAGCACAAAGCAACATATATCATGCAATGACGAAGTTTAACTCTCTTCCTATGCATCGGCATGTCATAAAAGAACAATTCATGCACATCAAGTAAAGGCCAATGCATAGTATAAACAGTTTCTTGCAATTTTATCGCATTGGAAACATAGAGAGGTGGAGATGTAGTTCCTCTCTCATAATAATTGCAAGTAGGAGCAGCAAGCACATGCATATTATATTCATCAAAATTATCATGTGTAGTAGTAAAATGCAACCCATCAATATAATCCTTAATAAGCACAAACTTCTCTGATATAGTGTAGTTGGGAAAATTCAAAAAGATAATAGGACTATCATGTGTGGGTGCAATAGTAACAATTTCATTCTTAACATAAGGAACTATAGCAAGTTCATCTCCATAAGCATAATTCATATTGGCATCATGGCCACAAGCATAGCTAGCATCAATTTCATCAAAAAGGGATATTTCAAACGAATCAAAGGGATCATAGCAATTATCATAGCATTCATCCTTCGGTAAGCACGAAGGGAAATTAAACAATGTATGAGTTGAAGAGTTACTCTCATTATAAGGTGGGAACGGGTAGCTAATCCGCTCTTCCTCCTTTTGTTCTTCGCTCTCCTCGTCATCTTTTTCATCCAATGAGCTCACAGTGTCATCAATTTCTTCTTCCATAGATTCCTGCAAAATATTAGTCTCTTCTTGGACAGCGGAGACTTTCTCAATAAATTCATCAATATCGGCATTGTATTTATAATTCTCATAGCAATATTTAAGTATAACAAAATTTTCAGATCTATAAACGGCATCATCACAATCTTCATACTTTTCAAACAAAGATTCAATTTCATAAGCACCCTTAAAAGCAACAAATTCTTCTATTCGTTCCACATCATAGTAATCATATATACCATTAGCATAAGAAGCCAAGGTTTCATTATCATTAAATTCACATGAAAAGGGAAGGTGTGGAGCCTTCATCCTAGAGTAACAAGTATAATCATATCTCAAGCATAAATTCCAAGCATACCAATGCAAATAATAAATTTGATCCCATAAGAGTTTCCCTTTTTGAGACAAGCGATAATCCCTAAAGTATTCCCGTTGATCCAAAGTAACTCCCATTATCAAGTTGACTGGAGTTTTATCAGGATTATCAAAGTAGTATTTAATGTTTTCCACATAACGAGCATCGAGGGTTTTAGGAGGTTCCCCATCTCCATGAGTAGCAAGTACAACTAATTTTTTTGGTGTTTCGTGTTCCATATCCATAACTAAAGATATAAAACAACTTAGAACAGAAAATAAAATCTACTTAGTGATAAAGCAAACAAGCACAAACGAGAATATCAACCCCACGCTATTGCTCCCCGGCAACGGCGCCAGAAAAAGGTCTTGATAACCCACAAGTATAGGGGATCAATTGTAGCTTTTTCGATAAATAAGAGTGTCGAACCCAACGAGGAGCTAAAGGTAGAATCAATATTCCCTTCAAGTTCTATCGACCACCGATACAACTCTACGCGCACTTAACGTTCGCTTTACCTAGAACAAGTATAAAACTATTTTGTAGGTGATAGGATAGGTTTGCAAGAATAAAACTAGAAGTACTTTATGAGAATAAAACTTTGAGTAATTTGCAAGATAATAAAAGTTAGTTTTAGTAGAGAGCTTTTTGTAACACAAGAGAATGATTTGTCCATAGGCAATCGATAACTAGACCGGTAATCATTGTTGCAATTTCATATGAGGGAGAGGCATGAGCTAACATACTTTCCGTACTTGGATCATATGCACTTATGATTGGAACTCTAGCAAGCATCCGCAACTACCAAAGATCATTAAGGTAAAACCCAACCATAGCATTAAGTATCAAGTCCTCTTTACTCCCATACGCAACAACCCCCTTACTCGGGTGTAAGCTTCTGTCACTCTAGCCGCCCACTATAAGAGAATTATGAACGTATTGCAAACCCTACAGCGGGAATCCCCCACGTGTGCGCGGCACGGAAGGAACCATAGGACAGCACCAAAATAAAACATACAACTCAAACCAATCACGATCATCAATCAACCCATAGGACAAAACGAATCTACTCAAACATCATAGGATGGCCACAAATCATTGGATAATAATATGTAGCATTAAGCACCATGTTTAAGTAGAGAATTACAGCGGGAAAAGAGAGGTTACACCACTGCATAGAGGGGGAGAGAGTTGGTGTTGACGGCGGCGAAGTTGTTGGTGTAGATCGCCGTCACGATGGTTCCCCCGGCGGCGCTCCGGCGCCACCGGAAGAGAGGGGGAGAGAGCCCCCATCCTTCTTCTTCTTCCTTGGCCTCCCCCCTAGATGGGAGGAGAGTTTCCCCTCTGGTCCATGGCTGCCATGGCGGCGGAGGGGCAGGAGCCCCTCCTAGATTGGATCTCTCTCTCTGTTCACTTCTGTTTCGCGTTCCTGTTTTCTGGCCTTTCACCGTTTCTTAAATTCCCGGAGATCCGTAACTCCGATTGCGCTGAGATTTTAACACATTTTTTCCCGGATATTAGCTTCCTTTCGGCTGAAGAAGGGCACCAACCGACCTATGAGGGCCTCACATGGCACCACGGCGCGCCGGACCCCCCCTCCCCTGGCGCGCCCTGGTGCCTCGTGGGGCCCACGAGCACCGCCTTGCGTTGATTCCACCTCCCAAAAATCACATATAATCCAAAATAATTCTCCGTAAAATTTTATTGCATTTGGACTTCGTTTCATATGGATATTCTATGAAACAAAAAACATGCAACAAACAGGAACTGGCACTGGGCACTGCATCAATATGTTAGTCTAAAAAATAATGTAAAATGTTGCCAAAAATATATGAAAGTTGTAGAATATTGGCATGAAACAATCAAAAATTATAGATACGATGGAGACGTATCAGAGAATAGGGTGAGTCCTTGGGATGCTTTGGGAGCATTGTGCCTCCACACCCCTCCAACGGAGACGTGCCTCCCCCAAAGGAGGGAACTTCGGCAGCACATCCTCATCTCCATCGAATCCACTTGCAGTTACTTTTGTACCTTTACTTTGTGCAAGTTTTTATCTTGTGTTGCTCTCTTGTTGTGCTTATCATATAGGTTGTCCACCTAGTTGCATATCTAGACAACCTACTTTTGTTGAACCTAAATTTGTAAAAGTGGTTAAAATTTGTTAGTCGTCGCCTATTCACCCCCCCTCTAGTCGACCATACTGATCCTTTCAGCTGGCCCCTTCATGGTATTTGTAGTGGTGGGTCAGAGGGCACCCCTGGCAGGCCATTATGAGCGCACATACGAGCGCGCGTGGTCATATGGCACGCCGTCTTTTGGTCTGGCTCATCCTGTGCGCCTCACTTGATCTCCTCTATATCCTCCCTACTCCTTTCCATGTATTGGCTTAATTTCGTCCACAAATAGTCATTTCTATGGAAACAAAATAAAGATAGGATATTTGGAATCCTTTGCATTCATTAGTCATTAGTGGCAATATCAGAGTGAACATCTCGGTTTTTATGAAATATCTCAGTTTAAACTCAGGTTTGATGAGTGTAAAAATAACACTCACCACAAATGGCATGCAATGATCTGCCCTTCTCTCCCTCGCCCTGCATGAAATAGTTTCATTCTGCCACAAGGCTGCCTAGTCACTGATAGCGATTAGTTCTGGATGGCAAAGTGCCGTTGGATAAGTGAAACCATATGTGTGCAACCCCGTAGAGAGATCGTACGTTCGATCTTCTGTTCGAGGGACTGTTTGAGGGAGAAAATTCTCCCAGTTGGGAGGTTATAAATCCTAGGTGTGGGAATCTGATCCAACGAACTTCACCAACTCTTCTTCAGTTGCTACGAGTTGGTAACAATCAAATCAAACCTTGTATGCATCTTCATAGTGGTCCTGGGCTGGTGCGTAGGATGGATTTTTTTTTGTTTTCTGCTGCGTTACCCTAACATGGAAATGCAGCCGGGTATGCACATCCTATTTGGTTGGCCTTCCCTAGATGCTCTTATGCCCAGACTTGGCACATGTTTCATTGCCCCGGGCTGGAAACCGCAGTCGGGTGTGCGCTCGAGGTGCGATGTGTCGATTTGTCATGGGTTCGCAATGTCTAACCTAGTGTGTCATGTGCGGTGTCATTGACCCAGCTGGTCTAGCACCGGAAAAATAATTTTTCTAGCCCCACGCGCCAACGGGCTCGTGGGCTGCCCGGACTCGTTCGTAGTGCCGATCGGCCACTTTTTCCTTGCTCCCTTAGTTCAACCACCACATCATGCACAACTAAGCACAACAACTTGGACGATTGGCCCCTGCAGAGACCCTGGTCGAATGGACCTGGTGGGTAGGCAATGACTCACGCAGATGGCCTGGCCATCTTGCTCGGTTTCATTTTGCCTATGTCACTCTGGGTGGACAAGCACATCTAGGATCTTCTCACTTTCTGTCCATGCGCGGTGGGGCTTGATGCTGGTGATGTCGTTCCTGTTTGTCGGCTGGTGTTGGTCGGATCAGACGGGTTAAAAAATTTGCATGCCTGGCCTCTCGCCGTTCCTGGACCTGGTCGGCTCACATGCTCGCGAATGCTTGTCTGCCTTTGGATGTCTCTGGGGCTGGCCGGTTTGCGTGCCTTGGAACACATACCCTTGCCTTTGACACCGCGAGCTTGGTTGTGTCGGTTTGTGGTCACCCTGCACCTCCTTGTTTAGTCGGTGTAAGACTGTCGTGTGTTTTGTGGGCCACCTTAGCCATTGGTGTCATGACTGCCCAGCTATTCCCCTGATCTCACTTTACTTCCTTCCTACCCGACTCTTCATCGGGTGGAGTTCTAGCCCAGCACACCAGCCAGCCAGATCCAGCATGATCGAGACGCACGCTACGCAGTCGAAAACATGATCGCCGACCAGAGCCGATGATGCCAATAGGCCGGGTACATGATGCCCCAACGCATCCGAGCCAACCAAGACGGCAAACGCGCCCATAGCACCCCAATCGCGCCCCATCATGAACCAACCCATCGACGTCCAAAAGCCAAGTCATTTGAAATACGCCAGCCAGCCAGCCAGAGGGAGCGATGGCAAGAGGCCGGTACGCAAATCCCGTACACATCCGAGTAAGAGGATCCAACGAATGTGCCGACAGCGCCCCCATCAAATCACACCGCCCAAAGAAAGAATGACACACGAACCCACTGGACGCACATCCAGCCAACTCGACCTCTTTGAATCTCTTAATGACATGATTTATGTCACCCTCGTTTTATCTAGTAGCCTAGTCATTTTGATTGATTTCCATCTTACTGTGATATGATAACAAAAAACAACCATAACGCATAACAACAAGCGACATGCAAACTTCATATTATTTCAAGATGTAGTGCTCGAACAAACTAATTATACATCAACAACAAATGGATAGCTAGTAGACACGATAGAAATTCTACGAGGAGAAAGAAAAGAGAAAACTAAAAGATCCAATGCAGTCCAAGAACCACCAGAACCGAATGACGACTGCGTCCTCCTCCCGGACCAAGGAACGTTGGGAAGAAGCTTGCAAAACCACGATGACTGCAGCCTCCTCTCGGACATATCCCCGATGAAACAGGAAATAGCCGCCGGCCACTCAGGCTAACCACCGGCCTCCTACTTTAAGCGCGCATCAACCGCCGCCTCGACGATCGACGCCGTGCTCAAACAGACATGCACGATGGCCGTCGAAAAACTCACGGAGGGAGCGAAGCAAGAAGAAGATCTTGCGCTTCGGCAACAAGAGGAGGATATGGAAGGCCGCGCCAAACAGGTGAGCACACGTGGTGCTTTTATATATAGACGCACCAGTGAGGGAACCGATCGTACACGTCCCATCCCACAATAGCCGGTCAGAACCAGCGACGACCAGGGTCCGGACAGCCCTACCCCTATGCATCCGGGCAAGACAGGCGATGCCTGGATGCGGTGGCCGACCATGCGGACATCCGCACACCCGCGTAGGGCCAATGGAGCAGCCCAAAATGGGCCCCAAGCACAAGCCGACACTGTGACCGCCACGCACCCCCAGTCGGCGTGAACGAACTAGCACGGCGGGGGCCGAGGATGCTGACAAGCTGGTCTGGCTAGCCCATCGTGTGTGTGATAGTAGATGGGGACTCCCTACTGCACGGAGGGGCCTCTCGCCCTCGAAGAGCCCCAAAAGGCGAGCACTCCAGCATCATATATAGGAGTAATAATCTTCTTGATGTTGGGTGAAGTCGACCATCCAACATGTCTCCTTTGGACAGAAGGTTATTACTATTGGTGTGAAGGTGGGAAGCTGAGGTCAGTGGTGACAGTGCCTATCTCCCTCCTTCCCGGATCACTGCAATAGGGGGTAAACAGAGACCACCTTAGTTGCGTCCACAGGGAAACCCTTAATTATCATTTGGTAACCAGAGTGGGGATGAACGGTAGTGGTGTATGGTGTAGGGGAACGCGACAGAAAACAAAAAAATTCGGTACTACGAGCACGCTCAGGATCACTATGGAGATGCATACAAGGTTTTTGATCTGATCGTTACCGACTCGTAGCGCAGCGGAAGTAGAGTCGATGTAGATCGTCGGTGCAGATCCCCACAGGTAGGATTTACAACCTCCCAACCACAAGGATGTACTCCCTCGTCAGTCCCTCGGACAGCCCTTCGGGAGGCGGTCGGACAGTCCCCCAGACGGTGTCATGGACAGCCCTTCGGGAGGCACTCACAGAAACTCGGACGGTCACTCGGACAACCCTTCGGGAGGCACTCTCGAACAGCCCCTCGGGCAAAAAAGATCGAACCTACGACCTCTCTATGGGGTTGCACACATACGGTGTCATCTATCTGGCAGGGCTTCGCCGTCCAGAACTAGTTCCCACCGGAACCCAGACAGCCTTTCGGCTCTACGAAACTATTTCGCGGGGAGGGAGAGAGAAGGCCAGATCATGCATGGCATTTGTATGTGAGAAAGAGTGAGTGTGGAGAGTGCCTCTCCACCTCTATTTATAGGAAAACCCAAGGGGTAGGGTTGCTCTCATCCATCCATGTCATCCCTAAGATATTTTGGGACAAAGCCCAAAAAGGTGGCTTTCCATAAAGTAACCATAAAGTGATTTTCACTATTCATGGAAACATTTTTCCGCGACCGTTAAATCCGAAAATATTTCTGTAGGTCTTAGAACATTTCCAGTACCCACTAAAATAATTTTGGACGTGTTCCAAAACAATTCCGGATTAGTGATTTTCATCTGCGAAAAGCAACCAAAGCGGTTCCGGCAGCTCCGGAACATTTTCGGGTTTTTTCTCCCGAAAAATCCCAGAAGTTCCCAGAACAATTCTGGCACCCTCCAAGAATTTCCAGGCATGTGCCAAAACCAATTTGACTTAATGGTATACCCCGAAACAACTTTTCAGTTTTACCGAAACTCTTCCGGTGTTCTCTCTCCGGAACTCTTCCGTTGTCTCCGAAACTTTTCCGGTGACTTTCTCTCAGACTCCCTGTCTAGCATTCAGCAGATAGATGACCCTTAAGCGTGTGACCCTATAGGTTCGGTGAAGTATAGACATGACCGGAACACTTTCCGATCAATGATCAACATCGGAGCCGTGGACACCCATATTGACCCCTATACCCACATGAATAAATATTCGAGTGAACCTCCAGTTGTCGTGTGCTATTCATGTTGCTTCGCGATATGTTACAAATACCCGAGGTGAGATTTATCAGCATCCCCATGAATCAACAACTTGTCCACTATGCCAGTTACCTCGTTACCGGTTTTGTTCTCTTTTCTCGTTCCCGTGTTCCGGTATCCCTGTGATCAAATCACAATGTGTCTGGCCAGACAATGATGGATACCGTAACACCGAGAGGGCCCAAAGAATATCTCTCCATCGTCGGAGGAGCAAATCCCAATCTTGAGCTATCAAGTCCCTTGACATACTTTTCCATGAACCCGTAAGCCGCCGTAATAGCCACCCATTTACGGATGATGTTTAACAAACCCCAAAGTTCATGAAGCAAGCATGAAGAAACTCGATACTCTCATGGTCTAAGGAATTATGCAAATGTTAACTTTCTCTGTGTTATTAACCATTAACTTGTGACGAATGTATCTCATAGCATAACATCAATCGGGTCGATTCAACACAAGTGTTCTCCTAACATTGTGCCCTCAAAGCTGCCGACATAGACATGCCCATGATCAGGAAAACGTGATCATCATGCAACACTTGAGCCAGTCTTAGAGGCTTGACTAGGAATACTTTTTACCGTTTATTATTCCACACGTGCACATGGGTTTTCCTCAGAGCCTTTATGGATATACGGGCTCGGGAACCATAACAGTTATAGCATGGAACATAAACTTAACTAGGAACATGGGGATAAATAATAACATTTATTATTGCCTCTAGGGCATATCTCCTACATATGGGATATGGGGCTGCTGCATGTATGCACGTATCTGTACTTGCCTCCGCCCACAAAGAGAAACATATAAAGTGGCTTAGGAATCCGACTTAGAATTATGCTTAGGCATCAATCGTGTTAGACACATACTAGTGGGGAATCCGGACTCCGTGGGAACGCTTTAGTCCTATCGATTCCAATAACCGTACTCACGTCTCGCACTACATTATTTTCCTTTGCAGTTTATTTGTCGTTCGCACCAACCGCTCAATATTTAAACTTCCGTTTCCACTTTGCTTTGGATCACAACTAACTTGTAGACATTATAAGTTAAATCATTACAAGAGACAAAGGCTAGTTCTTGTGCTCCCTGTGGGATCAATACTCTTACTTCGAAAAGGCTACAACTAAACCCTGTGCACTTGCAGGCCATTAGAGTGCCAGGGGATATCTGTATGGCCGCAGGTTAACTGGCTGAGCCCCCGACAACAATAGTATCTTATGATCATACTCGTGTCTTGGTGGCCATGATTGAGGTTCCTGAAACAATTCACTAAACTATTGCAGCAAAGGTTGAATGCCGACCGGTATAGGTGTTTCTGATGACTCCTCAAATGCCCGTAGTTGCAGAGTCACTAGCAAACTCTAGTGCCGAGTCATGCCTTTAAGTTGATCAACATTGATGGAATGGCACTCAGATGTAATCGAAGACACACCCTGCATCGTGATTGGATGCTCCTAGTGTACAAACGCCATAGTTTCAGCACCCCATCAACTTCCATGGGGTTGTGTTATGTGAGAAATCCATTTCAAGTATAACATCATCTCTATCGAGAGTTAACACTTTCAAATCTGAGAAGAATGAATTGCCCCGAGTCCACTATGAACGGTTATGAATTTCAGACGAGCATTGCAATATCCCACCATCAGCGACTCACACCATGATGTCCTTTCACAAAAGACAAACCCCTTGCAGCTTGATAGCCAAGTCAGAATTGATGAACGAATTGGTACTCCCAGAATCTACTAACAACAAGATTTGATGGTCCTGAAGCCAACCTCGCAAGTGAATGGTGGCCTTGGTCTCTGCCGTGGTAACATCTTGTGGTGATATTGCCATCAGATTCTCCTCTTCTTCAGTTTCGGAGTAACTTGCTATTGCATTGCTTCATTTCTAGGTTTGCCAGAAAGCATGGATAGCAACTCCTCCACAACATGGAGAGGAACTGTCGTGGCGCAGTGATGATCCCGGTTCCAGCGCTCACTACAGACAAAGCAGGGGCCTCTTGCTCGCATGTAGGCGCGCAAGGCCCCCACCTTGTCCGAGTTGCTGGCCCGTGGTCCCTCGATGCCGCAGCGGTCTTTAATGGTTGCGGGCGCTACCAAACATGGTGGTGGATGTAGACACAACGACCCAATACCGCGCACGGGTTGCTGCACAGTCGCCCCTTGCTCGGGTCGGAGGAATTCATGGGAACACACGCCTTCCATGCCGGCAACTTCTTCCTACATTGTAGCAAGAACACAAGCAGTATCGAGGTCGGGGGGTCGCCGTAACATATATAACCACTGCCCTGACATCTGGTTTAAGCCCATCGACAAAATGAGTGGTGAGTTGAATTGGATTGGGATTATAAGCTAGGACCTGTTTCATGGGGTATTCGATTTTTCAATATACCCCTGAACTGTGCTGGTTTGTTTGGTCTTAATGAACTGCCTACACAAAATTTGATATTGGCTCTTTCTGAATTGATCAACCACCAAAGTAACAAATGTATCCCAATTGGCTTGCAGGATATGCTATTTGACCGATTGCAACCATAGAGCCGCATTGCCATGGAAATGCATCAAAGCGACCTCTACCCATAAGCTAGAATGGGCTCCATGCAGTTTGAAGCAGTATTCACACCAAGTGAGCCATAAGATTGGGTTGGTTCCATGATGAGGACACCACAACCGTCGACAAGTCTCCAACAATTATAGGTCCAATCACAAGAAGTCGCGCCAAACTAATAAGTGACCAGGTGAACGCTAACTTTAATTTACCTTGTAACCTTGACGACACAACTATGCTTTCATCCCCATTGTTGTTGTTTGAACTTAGGTATCGCATGGAAGAAATCCAACAACCTATGAGCTCTTGAAGCAACCGGTTTGAAGAAACAAGTTTGGAGAAAACCAGTTTCAAGTGAAGCTGATGCTGTCAGTTTTTTACCTCTGATGTTTCGTTGTGCCACACCCATTTGGAGGAGAGATGGGGCCATAGGGGTATATCTCTAGAATCTACATCAAATTTACTTTCCAATGCAAAAAACCTCACCTCATTTGGAGTTGTGAGTCAAACGTTCTAGTCATTCTCGTGGAAGGTGTCCACGCTGTCAAGGCTTCGCGAATTTTCGAGGAGCTCTCCAACAACTGCCAAAGATGACTGCTTATTCCCCCAAGGAAGTCATGCAAAGCTGGTTATTTTTCAAACCTTTTCACACCTAGCTAAGGGGTGTTGTCCCTGCTATAAATCCCCATCTCCCCCATCCTTTTAGCACCTTTTATAAAAACCATTCAGCTACAAGCTTATGCAGCAAGACTGCTAGAGAGATCCGAGAGATCCTTGCTACCTTTGCTCTTATGAGTTCATCTGGATTCGCGAGAAGGAGCCTCTGGTTCCCCCTAATTTGTGCTCTACGGTTTCGGCCATTTTGTGTGGGTTAGTCCCGGTTTGTGGTTCTGCGATTGTTCGGATAGCGGGTTGGAGTTCTTGTAGCTCCGGTCAGCCATCCCCAACGTACAGGTTGCATCCAACCTTGGCAGGTATAAAGCTAGTTATCTCGGCTGCTTGCGGCTAGTTATCCCTCCCGATTCAATCCTACGACATGAAGATCGGGCCACCCTCGAGCGTGAACTCGTTCATCGGGTTTGCACCTATCATCTGGCATCAGAGCTTTCGTTGACACAGTAGGATCTGTTTTCCAAGTTTATCTTACTATCATCCCTTTAGATCGAGTGTTTTTCATGCTATATTTTCTGTCCTAGATGTCCAAAGCCCCACCAAAAATAAATCCAAGCCTTGTTAGTGCTGAGATCTTGTTGTTGCATACCTTGCATGTTCTTCATCTTTTAGATCTGCACCAAGTTCATCTTTGTGGTTACTTTCAGATTTGGTTGTTGTGCTTTGGAGAGAATAAAAAAGAAAATAAAAAAAAGTGGCAAAAAAAAGTTCAAAAGAGAGAGAAAAAGAGTGGCAAAAAAATCAAGAGAAAAGAAAAGTGTTGTGTAAGATTCAAAGTTTCAGCTTGGTAGAAAAATTTCAGAACTTTGTGTGTTGTGTGTGTTTCCATCTTGGTGCAAAAGTCCAGCCAATCTATCCACATATTTCTTGGTTTGCTTCAATTTGATTTTAGCACAAGCCCCCTTTTTGTTTACCCCACCGAGATCCACCAAAAACCGAAGCTAGTTCTTTGATCCCTGTCTTTCAATTGCTTTAACACATCCGGGAGAAGCACAATATGATATGAACTCATAAGAACTTTGGTGAGTAAGAGGTGAGGTTGTGTGATTCCAGAAAAATTATCCTATTCCACTTTTTTTTGCCCCAGTAACATGGCAGGATCTACACCGAGTGTTCATGGAGAAAATCAAGGGGAAGAAGATGCCCCGATCACACGTGCTGAGTTTCAGGAATTACGGAACATGGTTCGAGACCTTGGAAGGATGCTTCACGAGCGTCCTCCAGTAGGTGGTGATAGGGTTCAACACCGACAACACCCTATTGATCCGCTTGAGGAAGTTGGGGATGAGAATTCCGTGCAGGTTGCTGTGGATGGTGCCTTGGAGGATGATAGCAACAGCTATGGTGGACATGTGACTGCTGCTCGTGGGCGTGGTGTGCTACTTGTAGACTGGGTTGGTATTTCCCCGAAGAGGAGAGGATGATGCAGTATAGTAGAGATAAGTATTTCCCTCAGTTAAGAACCATGGTTATCAATCTAGTAGGAGAACCAAGCAAAATCCCGTTAAGCGCACCTGCACACACAAAAGCAAACACTTGCACCCAACGCAAATAAGAGGTTTGTCAATCCTCTTAGCGGTTATTTGCAAGGATTAATTCTGATAGTGGTAGATAGATAAACTAAAATACTAAATAAAATAAAAGTAAATAAATTGCAGCAAGGTAATTTTGATTTTAATATATGATAAAAGTAGACCCGGGGGCCATAGTTTTCAATAGAGGCTTCTCTCTCGAACGCATAGCATACGGTGGGTAAACAAATTACTGTTGGGCAATTGATAGAAAAGCAAATAAATACGACGGATTCATGGCAATGATCATGTATATAGGCATCACGTCCGAGACAAGTAGACCGACTCCTGCCTGCATCTACTACTATTACTCCACCCATCGACCGCTATCCAACATGCATCTAGGGTATTAAGTATAAAACAGAGTAACGCCTTAAGCAAGATGACATGATGTAGACAAAGTAAACTCAAGCAATATGATTAAACCCCATCTTTTTATCCTTAATGGCAACAATACAAATACATGTCATGTCCCTTTCTGTCACTGGGATTGAGCACCGCAAGATTGAACCCATCACAAAGCACCTCTCCCATTGCAAGATAAACCAATCTAGTTGGCCAAACCAAATCGATAGATCAGAGAGAAATACAAAGCTATAATAATCATGCATAAAAGAGTTCATAGAAGACTCAAATATTTCTCATGAATAATCTGATCATAAACTCACAATTCATCGGATCCCAACAAACACACCGCAAAAGAAGATTACATCGGATAGAACTCCAAGAACATCGAGGAGAACATGGTATTGAAGATCAAAGAGAGAGAAGAAGCCAACTAGCTACTAGCTATGAACCCGTAGGTCTGTGGCAAACTACTCACACATCATCGGAAGGGCAGCAAGGTTGATGTAGAAGCCCTCCGTGATCGATTCCCCCTCCGGCAGAGTACCGGAAAATGCCTCCAGATGGGATCGGGGAAGAAAAGAGGCTTGTGGCGGCGTAAAAGTTATTTGGGGTGGCTCTCTGTTGGTTTCCCAATATTTGAGAATTTATAGAAGTGGAATTAGGTCAAACGGAGCCATGAGGGCCCCACAAAGCATCAGGGCGCGCCCCCCTGGGGTCGTACCATGTTGCCTTGTGGTGGCTTCGTGAACCTTCTGGCCTCCTCTCCAAGTCTCCAGGGTCTCTTTTGTCCAGAAAAAAATCTCCAAAAAGTTTCGTGGAATTTGGACTTCGTTTGGTACTGATTTCCTGAAAACCCCAAAACAAGCAGAAAACAACAACTGGCACTGGGCACTAGGTTAATAGGTTAGTCCCAAAAAATGATATATAATTGCATATAAAACATCCAAGATTGATACTATAATAGCATGGAACAATAAAAAATTATAGATACGTTGGAGACGTATCATGGTGCTGATGCCCATGGAGGGCAGGAGGAGGACCACTTCGAGGGCTAGGCCATGGCCCTCGTGGACACTACTATAACCATCATGAGCGTGCTGCTCGTGGTCATGGAGTTGACCTTGATGATTACGATGGTGTTCCAAACCGTCGTGCTGCTGCCTATGGTGATGATGGGCGTCGTGCAGAACGTCGCGATCAAGATGGTCGAGATGACATAGCAAGAATCAAGTTGCACATCCCCAAGTTCACAGGAAAGGATGACCCGGATGCATATTTTGACTGGGAAGAGCAATGTGATCAGATTTTTCGTATCCATAATCTTGCTGATCCGAAGAGAGTAAACCTTGCTTGTGTTGAGTTTTCTGGTTATGCACTCACTTGGTGGAATCAACTACAAGAAAATCAGCTGCTGCTAGGTCGTGGAGTTTTCTGGTTATGCACTCACTTGGTGGAATCAACTACAAGAAAATTAGCTGCTGCTAGGTCGTGATCACATTGACACTTGGGAAGAGATGAAACAAGCCACGAGGCGAAGGTTTGTTCCTTCACAATACCAGAGAGATCTCCGAAACAGATTGCAGCGCCTCAGCCAAGGTACGCGCACAGTGGATGAGTATTATTAAAGAGATGGAATTACTTCTGGTTCATGCTTGTATTCATGAAGATGAGGAGTCAAAGATGGCAAGATTTCTGCATGGTCTCAACAATGAAATTTCTGATTTTGTGGAGATGTTTCCCTATAACACTCTACAAGATATTCTGAAGCAAGCAAAAAGCGCACGGAGAGGAAGGTGCAGCGGAGTGGTCATGGACGGATATCTCACAAGCGCACCACTACACCATGGCAAAGGTCGCATCTGAGTGCCTCTCATGGTGATTCTCAGTTTCAGCATACTTCACACCCTACCGCCACCTGGCGAACAACGGCTTCATCGGCATCATCACCAGCTCCTAGGAATGTTGACAAGCGTGCTCCTTCTGCTGCTGGAAGTACTTCTAACCCCACGACTGTACCATCATCTCGAAGCCAAGATATTGAGTGTTGGAAGTGCAAAGGGCATGGTCACATTTCTTCCGAGTGTCCAAGCAAAAAGGTTCTATTTATCAATGAACAAGTTGAATGGGAATCTGAGAGTGAACATGAAGATAGTGGAGCACCGGATGATCTTGAGGATGAAGAGGGCGAGAAGAGTGGTTGTGACATTCAGGCCGACATGGGAGATTGCTTTGTTTCCCGTCGTGTGCTTAGTGCCATGCAGCTAGAGAAGAGAAAGGGCAGCGACATAATATTTTTCACACCCGTGGCACCATCAAGGACAAGGTTTGCAGAATTATTGTTGACAATGGCAGCTGCAACAACATTGCAAGTTCAGATTTAGTAGAGAGATTGGGACTAAAACAAAGAAGGCACCCAAGTCCATATAAGATGCAATGGCTCAATGATTGTGGTACACTTCGAGTGAGCAACATAGTCACCGTTCAGTTTTCCATTGGGAAGTACCAAGATCAAGTGGAATGTGACGTGGTCCCAATGCAAGCATGCCAATTGCTGTTGGGAAGACCTTGGTTGTATGATCGTGATGTGCAAATCAGCGGCCATGCTAACCGTCTCTCGTTCTAATATGAGGGAGAGCGCATATCTTTGCTCCCTTTGACACCCGAAGAAATATTGATGGATGATCTGAAAAAGAAAGAGAGAGTGAGCGAGAAACACTTGTGTGACATCCACCAACATAGTGAGCGAGAGAATCCAAAGCCAAATAAAACCCCACAGCTTAAATTGACCAAGACATGGGAAAAACAGGGATTAGTTATGATGGCTAGGAAAAGGGACATGAGAGAGTTGATAGAACCCAATTCCGTGTTCTTTGTACTTTTGTACAAGGACAATTTTCTTTCTACTAACGAATTACCCTCTACCACTCCTAGTGTTGTTGTTGAAATTTTGCAGGGGTATGAAGATGTGTTCCCCGAGGAGGTACCACCGGGGCCACCACCACAAAGAGGCATTGAGCACCAAATTGATTTGGTCCCAGGAGCCCCGTTGCCGAACCGACCACCATACCGCACAAACCCGGAGGAAACCAAGGAGATTCAGCGACAAGTTGAAGGCCTACTAAACAAAGGTTATGTAAGGGAAAGTCTCTCTCCTTGTGCTGTACCAGTTCTTTTGGTACCCAAAAAAGATAGATCTTCCATAATGTGCTGTGATTGTAGGCCTATTAACAACATCACCGTGAGGTATAGACACCCCATACCTAGGCCTGATGATATGCTTGATGAACTTAGTGGCGCCACCATCTTTTCTAAAATTGACTTGCGAAGTGGCTACCACCAAATTAGAATGAGAGAGGGTGATGAATGGAAAACTACTTTCAAAACAAAATCTGGTTTGTATGAGTGGTTAGTTATGCCATTTGGATTGACAAATGCACCTAGTACCTTCATGAGATTGATGAATCATGTGCTTAGAATGTTCATTGGCAAATTTGTGGTTGTTTACTTTGATGACATCCTGATTTATAGCAAAACTTTGGATGAACATGTTGAACACATCCGGTGTGTGCTTGCTGTCCTAAGAGAGGAGAGATTGTATGCTAACAAGGAAAAATGCACATTTTGCACGGACAAAGTTGTGTTTCTTGGCTTTGTTGTTTCAGGTCAAGGTGTGGAGGTAGATGAGGAGAAGGTCAAAGCCATCCGTGAGTGGATGCCTCCACAAAATGTAAGCCAAGTACGAAGCTTCCTTGGCCTTGCTGGTTTCTATCGTCGGTTTGTGAAGGACTTCAGCACCATTGCTGCCCCCATGAATGAGCTAACAAAGAAAGATGTCCCCTTCAAGTGGGCAAACGCACAAGAGAAGGCCTTCCAAGAGCTGAAAGAAAAATTGACATCCGCACCATTGCTTGCACTACCCAACTTTGGTAAGACTTTTGAAATTGAATGTGACGCAAGTGGTGTTGGTATTGGAGGAGTACTAATGCAAGAAGGTAGGCCTATTGCATATTTTAGTGAGAAGCCAAGTGGTCCAACTCTAAATTATCCAGTTTATGACAAAGAATTATATGCACTTGTGAGATCTTTGGAAACATGGCAACATTATTTATGGCCTAAAGAATTTGTGATACATTCCGACCATGAATCTTTAAAGCACCGTAGGGGTCAATTGAAACTGAACTGTAGACATGCAAAATGGAGTGAATTCATAGAATCTTTTCCCTATATTGTCAAGTACAAGAAAGGAAAAGATAATGTTGTTGTCGATGCTTTGTCTAGACGCCATATTTTACTCTCACAACTTGATACTAAAATTCTTGGGTTGCAAAGCATCAAAGAATTGTATGCCAATGACCCATATTTTGCTGAAGCACACTCAAAGTGTAGTGAGGGGAAATGTTGGGAAAAGTTTTACTTGCATGATGGATTCTTGTTTCGAGCTAACAAATTGTGCATCCCAGATTGTTCTGTTCGTTTGTTGCTTTTGCAGGAGGCTCACGCTGGTGGTCTCATGGGACATTTTGGAGCAAAGAAAACTGAAAGCGTGCTGATCGACCATTTCTTTTGGCCAAGGATGAGGCGTGATGTCGAGCGCTACGTACTACGTTGTGAGATCTGCCGCAAAGCTAAGTCACGCTTAAACCCTCATGGACTTTATACTCCTTTATCAATTCCTAGTACACCTTGGGAAGATATTTCTATGGACTTTGTTCTTGGTTTACCGCGCACTAAGAGAGGGAGTGATTCAGTTTTTGTGGTGGTTGATAGGTTTAGCAAAATGGCTCATTTTATCCCATGTCACAAGAGCAATGATGCTTCACACATTGCTGATTTATTTTTCAGGGAAGTTGTGCGGCTACATGGAGTACCACACACTATTGTTTCAGATCGTGACACCAAGTTTCTGAGCTATTTTTGGAAAACATTGTGGGCAAAGCTAGGAATGAAGCTTCTCTTTTCCACTACATGCCACCCACAAACGGATGGACAAACTGAAGTTGTCAACCGCATACTATCCATGATGCTAAGAGCAGTTTTAAAGAAGAATTTGAAGATGTGGGAAGAGTGTCTCCCCCACGTGGAGTTTGCATACAACAGGGCGGTACATTCGACCACTAAATTTTGTCCTTTTGAAATTGTTTATGGTTCCAAACCTGCTGCTCCCATAGATCTTTTGCCTTTACCATTGCAGGAGCGGACTAATCTTGATGCAAGTAAGCGTGCTGACTTCGTGAAGAAAATTCATGAGAAGACCAAGGAAAATATTGAGAAGATGACTGAGCAATATGCAAAACGAGCAAACAAGGGAAGAAAGAAGCTGTTGTTTGAAGAAGGTGATCTTGTGTGGGTACACCTGCGGAAGGATCGTTTCCCGGATCAACGCAAATGCGAGTTGCAATCACGCGGAGATGGCCCATTCAAAGTGCTTGCGAAGATCAATGACAATGCCTACAAGACTGACCTTCCGATGGATTATGGTGTTAGTCCAACTTTCAATGTGTCCGACCTCTCTCCATACTTTGGACCATCAGAGTCGAGGACGACTGCTTTTCAAGAGGGGGAGGATGATGAGGACACCACAACCATCGACAAGTCTCCAACAATTATAGGTCCAATCACAAGAAGTCGCGCCAAACTAATAAGTGACCAGGTGAACGCTAACTTTAATTTACCTTGTAACCTTGACGACACAACTATGCTTTCATCCCCATTGTTGTTGGTTGAACTTAGGTATCGCATGGAAGAAATCCAACAACCTATGAGCTCTTGAAGTAACCGGTTTGAAGAAACAAGTTTGGAGAAAACAAGTTTCAAGTGAAGCTGATGCTGTCAGTTTTTTACCTCTGATGTTTCGTTGTGCCACACCCATTTGGAGGAGAGAAGGGGCCATAGGGGTATATCTCCAGAAGCTACATCAAATTTACTTTCCAATGCAAAAAACCTCACCTCATTTGGAGTTGTGAGTCAAACGTTCTAGTCATTCTCGTGGAAGGTGTCCACGCTGTCAAGGCTTAGCGAATTTTCGAGGAGCTCTCCAACAACTCCCAAAGATGACTGCTTATTCCCCCAAGGAAGTCATGCAAAGCTGGTTATTTTTCAAACCTTTTCACACCTAGCTAAGGGGTGTTGTCCCTGCTATAAATCCCCATCTCCCCCATCCTTTTAGCACCTTTTATAAAAACCATTCAGCTACAAGCTTATGCAGCAAGACTGCTAGAGAGATCCGAGAGATCCTTGCTACCTTTGCTTTTATGAGTTCATCTGGATTCGCGAGAAGGAGCCTCTGGTTCCCCCTAATTTGTGCTCTACGGTTTCGGCCATTTTGTGTGGGTTAGTCCCGGTTTGTGGTTCTGCGATTGTTCGGATAGCGGGTTGGAGTTCTTGTAGCTCCGGTCAGCCATCCCCAACGTACAGGTTGCATCCAACCTTGGCAGGTATAAAGCTAGTTATCCTGGCTGCTTGCGGCTAGTTATCCCTCCCGATTCAATCCTACGACATGAAGATCGGGCCACCCTCGAGCGTGAACTCGTTCATCGGGTTTGCACCTATCATCTGGCATCAGAGCTTTCGTTGACACAGTAGGATCTGTTTTCCAAGTTTATCTTACTATCATCCCTTTAGATCGAGTGTTTTTCATGCTATATTTTCTGTCCTAGAAGTCCAAAGCCCCACCAAAAATAAATCCAAGCCTTGTTAGTGCTGAGATCTTGTTGTTGCATACCTTGCATGTTCTTTATCTTTTAGATCTGCACCAAGTTCATCTTTGTGGTTACTTTCAGATTTGGTTGTTGTGCTTTGGAGAGAAAAAAAAAGAAAATAAAAAAAGTGGCAAAAAAAAAAGTTCAAAAGAGAGAAAAAAAGAGTGGCAAAAAAATCAAGAGAAAAGAAAAGTGTTGTGTAAGATTCAAAGTTTCAGCTTGGTAGAAAAATTTCAGAACTTTGTGTGTTGTGTGTGTTTCCATCTTGGTGCAAAAGTCCAGCCAATCTATCCACATATTTCTTGGTTTGCTTCAATTTGATTTTAGCACAAGCCCCCTTTTTGTTTACCCCACCGAGATCCACCAAAAACCGAAGCTAGTTCTTTGATCTCTGTCTTTCAATTGCTTTAACACATCCGGGAGAAGCACAATATGATATGAACTCATAAGAACTTTGGTGAGTAAGAGGTGAGGTTGTGTGATTCCAGAAAAATTATCCTATTCCACTTTTTTTTGCCCCAGTAACATGGCAGGATCTACACCGAGTGTTCATGGAGAAAATCAAGGGGAAGAAGATGCCCCGATCACACGTGCTGAGTTTCAGGAATTACGGAACATGGTTCGAGACCTTGGAAGGATGCTTCACGAGCGTCCTCCAGCAGGTGGTGATAGGGTTCAACACCGACAACACCCTATTGATCCGCTTGAGGAAGTTGGGGATGAGAATTCCGTGCAGGTTGCTGTGGATGGTGCCTTGGAGGATGATAGCAACAGCTATGGTGGACATGTGACTGCTGCTCGTGGGCGTGGTGTGCTACTTGTAGACTGGGTTGGTATTTCCCCGAAGAGGAAAGGATGATGCAGTATAGTAGAGATAAGTATTTCCCTCAGTTAAGAACCAAGGTTATCAATCCAGTAGGAGAACCAAGCAAAATCCCGTTAAGCGCACCTGCACACACAAAAGCAAACACTTGCACCCAACGCAAATAAGAGGTTTGTCAATCCTCTTAGCGGTTATTTGCAAGGATTAATTCTGATAGTGGTAGATAGATAAACTAAAATACTAAATAAAATAAAAGTAAATAAATTGCAGCAAGGTAATTTTGATTTTAATATATGATAAAAGTAGACCCGGGGGCCATAGTTTTCAATAGAGGCTTCTCTCTCGAACGCATAGCATACGGTGGGTAAACAAATTACTGTTGGGCAATTGATAGAAAAGCAAATAAATACGACGGATTCATGGCAATGATCATGTATATAGGCATCACGTCCGAGACAAGTAGACCGACTCCTGCCTGCATCTACTACTATTACTCCACCCATCGACCGCTATCCAACATGCATCTAGGGTATTAAGTATAAAACAGAGTAACGCCTTAAGCAAGATGACATGATGTAGACAAAGTAAACTCAAGCAATATGATTAAACCCCATCTTTTTATCCTTAATGGCAACAATACAAATACATGTCATGTCCCTTTCTGTCACTGGGATTGAGCACCGCAAGATTGAACCCATCACAAAGCACCTCTCCCATTGCAAGATAAACCAATCTAGTTGGCCAAACCAAATCGATAGATCAGAGAGAAATACAAAGCTATAATAATCATGCATAAAAGAGTTCATAGAAGACTCAAATATTTCTCATGAATAATCTGATCATAAACTCACAATTCATCGGATCCCAACAAACACACCGCAAAAGAAGATTACATCGGATAGAACTCCAAGAACATCGAGGAGAACATGGTATTGAAGATCAAAGAGAGAGAAGAAGCCATCTAGCTACTAGCTATGAACCCGTAGGTCTGTGGCAAACTACTCACACATCATCGGAAGGGCAGCAAGGTTGATGTAGAAGCCCTCCGTGATCGATTCCCCCTCCGGCAGAGTACCGGAAAATGCCTCCAGATGGGATCGGGGAAGAAAAGAGGCTTGTGGCGGCGTAAAAGTTATTTGGGGTGGCTCTCTGTTGGTTTCCCAATATTTGAGAATTTATAGAAGTGGAATTAGGTCAAACGGAGCCATGAGGGCCCCACAAAGCATCAGGGCGCGCCCCCCTGGGGTCGTACCATGTCAGCAACTTCTTCCTACATTGTAGCAAAAAGACAAACCCCTTGCAGCTTGATAGCCAAGTCAGAATTGATGAACGAATTGGTACTCCCAGAATCTACTAACAACAAGATTTGATGGTCCTGAAGCCAACCTCGCAAGTGAATGGTGGCCTTGGTCTCTGCCGTGGTAACATCTTGTGGTGATATTGCCATCAGATTCTCCTCTTCTTCAGTTTCGGAGTAACTTGCTATTGCATTGCTTCATTTCTAGGTTTGCCAGAAAGCATGGATAGCAACTCCTCCACAACATGGAGAGGAACTGTCGTGGCGCAGTGATGATCCCGGTTCCAGCGCTCACTACAGACAAAGCAGGGGCCTCTTGCTCGCATGTAGGCGCGCAAGGCCCCCACCTTGTCCGAGTTGCTGGCCCGTGGTCCCTCGATGCCGCAACGGTCTTTAATGGTTGCGGGCGCTACCAAACATGGTGGTGGATGTAGACACAACGACCCAATACCGCGCGCGGGTTGCTGCACAGTCGCCCCTTGCTCGGGTCGGAGGAATTCATGGGAACACACGCCTTCCATGCCGGCAACTTCTTCCTACATTGTAGCAAGAACACAAGCAGTATCGAGGTCGGGGGGTCGCCGTAACATATATAACCACTGCCCTGACATCTGGTTTAAGCCCATCGACAAAATGAGTGGTGAGTTGAATTGGATTGGGATTATAAGCTAGGACCTGTTTCATGGGGTATTCGATTTTTCAATATACCCCTGAACTGTGTTGGTTTGTTTGGTCTTAATGAACTGCCTACACAAAATTTGATATTGGCTCTTTCTGAATTGATCAACCACCAAAGTAACAAATGTATCCCAATTGGCTTGCAGGATACGCTATTTGACCGATTGCAACCATAGAGCCGCATTGCCATGGAAATGCATCAAAGCGACCTCTACCCATAAGCTAGAATGGGCTCCATGCAGTTTGAAGCAGTATTCACACCAAGTGAGCCATAAGATTGGGTTGGTTCCATGATGAGGACACCACAACCATCGACAAGTCTCCAACAATTATAGGTCCAATCACAAGAAGTCGCACCAAGCTAATAAGTGACCAGGTGAACGCTAACTTTAATTTACCTTGTAACCTTGACGACACAACTATGCTTTCATCCCCATTGTTGTTTGTTGAACTTAGGTATCGCATGGAAGAAATCCAACAACCTATGAGCTCTTGAAGCAACCGGTTTGAAGAAACAAGTTTGGAGAAAACCAGTTTCAAGTGAAGCTGATGCTGTCAGTTTTTTACCTCTGATGTTTCGTTGTGCCACACCCATTTGGAGGAGAGACGGGGCCATAGGGGTATATCTCTAGAATCTACATCAAATTTACTTTCCAATGCAAAAAAACTCACCTCATTTGGAGTTGTGAGTCAAATGTTCTAGTCATTCTCGTGGAAGGTGTCCACGCTGTCAAGGCTTCGCGAATTTTCGAGGAGCTCTCCAACAACTCCCAAAGATGACTGCTTATTCCCCCAAGGAAGCCATGCATAGTTGGTTATTTTTCAAACCTTTTCACACCTAGCTAAGGGGGGTTGTCCCTGCTATAAAACCCCATCTCCCCCATCCTTTTAGCACCTTTTGTAAAACCATTCAGCTACAAGCTTATGCAACAAGACTGCTAGAGAGGTCCTTGCTACCTTTGCTCTTGTGAGTTCATCCGGATTCGCGAGAAGGAGCCTCTGGTTCCCCCTAATTCGTGCTCTACGGTTTCGGCCATTTTGTGTGGGTTAGTCCCGGTTTGTGGTTCTGCGATTGTTTGGACAACGGGTTGGAGTTCTTGTAGCTCCGGTCAGCCATCCCCAACGTACGGGTTGCATCCAACCTTGACAGGTATAAAGCTAGTTATCCCGGCTGCTTGTGGCTAGTTATCCCTCCCGATTCGATCCTACGACGTGAAAATCGGGCCACCCTCGGGCGTGAACTCGTTCATCGGGTTTGCACCTATCATTCCATCAAATTGGGGAAAAGTTATTTGCAAATTTGATGTGCCTAGTGCGCTATCACTACCATCAGAGACCTCTAACTAGAATTTTTCTGACGAGGAAGCGTGAGTTGAGGGAGATGATGGAGAGGACTAGATCATACCCTTGGTCAGAGGAAGCGTCGAGGACATCGGGTCCACGACAGCCTTCCCTCGTTCCTCTGATGCACTGCAGTGGCCAACGGGCCCGAGGTTGGTGTCATGGGATGCAAACCCATGCCGTCGTCGGCAGCACCGATGGCGCATCTAGGGTGCCGGCACCAACCCCTCACGTAAGGCGGTCAACCTCCTTGCGCAGGTCTGCCACCATCTTATCTAGGTTGGCGACCTTGGTGTCGATCTCCGGCCGCCACTCGTCGAAGGCGAGGACAGAGTCGCAGATCTCTTGCTTGAGCTCCTCCTTGAGGCCTTGTAGTCCCGGTCCAGCCATGCCTGGTTGCTGGCCGCCGCCCTCTCCTCATATTCCTTCAGGGCCTCCATGAATTTGGCGATTTGCTCCTCCATGGCGTCGATGCGCTCACTCGTTTTCCAACGCGTTTGGTGGTAGCGGTCCAGCGTGGGCGGCGGCGGTAGTGTGGCTTGGCTTTGAATACCAGCTGATAGGATCACACTAATCTCTCATTGATGTATCGATTAATCAGTAGCAATATTGTCTAGAATTACAAGATTGAGGAGGAAAGAAGAGACGATGGGGAAAGGGGATGAGGGAGTAGGTGAGGAAGAACAACCAGCCGCCAATCTCATCGATGCCCTACTACACTGCTAGAGCCTGGATATATGATGGCCCCCAACTGTGCCTCAACACTGGGCCTGCCGGTTACCACACCCACTCGTCGACTGTACCTTGGGATTGGGTCTCTTGTTCCTCCTGGCCTTCTTTGTAGACGGCTGGCACGTGGGGTCCCTAACAATTATTTGTGGAAGGAAATTTATGCCATAATCAATTTTTGCCTTAACCGGCCATGTGACAACCTATTTATCACATACTCCTTTTACCCTATCATATACTCAACAAAACAACCAATCTATTTATTAGTCTTAACTAGCATTTGGTGAATCGGCACCTTCTCCTTTTACCCGGCAAACGCCTCAGCATTTTCCCTCCCCGACCATCGCCACTCCTACCCTATCTCTCCGCCCGCCAGTCACAGTTGCCATTACGTTGACTCCCAAGCTTTTGTTTTATATAGTCATACCGACTTTACGACACCGCCAACAAAATTATCCATCGTCACCCGCCACCACCAACACTGTCTTGCCCTATCACCACCATTGCTTGATTCAGCTCGTCGATATGCTGGACGCCGTGTCGAGACTTGGGAAGAAAGAGAGAGTCAAGAAGATGCGTGTCCATGAATAGGAGATTCCTCACTAATAAGAGATCCAAATAAATCATGTTCAAAAAAAAGAAAGGAGATCCAAATAAATCTGATTTACTCCAGATCGCCTGGGAGAGCTGCCGCAAACGGTCTGAAAAAACAATCGCACCGTCACGTTAGTAAGCCCACAGATGAAACGGAAATGGGTTCACTAGCCCCGGCACGCAAGCAAAGGAGCCGGCGTGCTGGTCGGGCCAGAGGAGCACGACGCCGTGGAGGCGGGGACGAAACGGGCCCGGACGGCCCTCCGCGGCTCCGCGCAAGAAAGTAAGCGGAGCGCCGGAAGGCAACAAAAAACAGGCACCGCACCGCCCGTTTGACTGCGCTGCATCAGCGTCAGCGCCTCGCGTTTCTCCCCACCCCTTTCCGTGCGTCCACACCCGGGGAGTCCTCCCCCCATCGCTCCCCTCGTATCGTCGTCTTGCCATTTTGACCCTCCCGTTCCCATCTCCCCGTGCATAAAGCTTTCTTTAATCGCCAGCTCTCGCCCGCTCGCCCGCCTCGCCCTCGCCTCTCCTCCCTTATTCTAATCCTCCCCTCGCCGTGGAGGGTTAGGGTTTTGAGGGGCCTAATCTCGCAGTATCAGTGGTAGTAGAAAGAGGGTGGCCGAGGCGAGGCGGGGCGAGTCTCTCTCTCCACCCCGTCCAGAGCCGCAGCCGAGGATTCGGGTCGTGAGGTGTGCAGATCCAGGCGCAGGCCCTTTTTGGGACACAGGATAGAGACGGTGAAAAGGCGACGCGGGTCTGCACTCGTGTCGTGTCTGCTTCTCCCGGAGGACGTGGGAGGATGAGCTTCGGGGGCCTCTTCGACGGGGGCGGCGGCGGCGGCGGCATGCAGTTCCCTTACGCCGGCGCCTTCTCGTCCTCGCCTGCGCTCTCCCTCGGGCTGGTACGTGTTCGACGCTGCTCACGGCCGGAACGCTCTCTTGCTTTGCTTCGCTTTGGCGTGGTGGGTGATTGGTAGAGATTTTTTGTTTGCAGGACAACGCCGGCGGCCGAGACGGCGGCATAGGCGGGCGGATGTTTGCTGACGGCGCGATGGCCAGGGACGCGGAGGCGCAGAACGACAGCCGGTCGGGGAGCGACCACCTGGACGCCATCTCCGGCGTCGGCGACGACGACGACGACGCCGAGCCCAGCGGCAGCAACCCCCGCAAGCGCAAGAAGCGCTACCACCGCCACACGCCGCAGCAGATCCAGGAGCTCGAAGCGTAAGAGCCACCGCCCAAAGCTATTTGCATCCACCTTCTCTCTCCTCTGCCTTTTCCCTCTTGTCCTCTCATGCATGGATTCGTCGTCCTATCCGCGTCGTGTAGGCTGTTCAAGGAGTGCCCCCACCCGGACGAGAAGCAGCGCGCCGAGCTCAGCAAGAGGCTCTCCCTCGACGCGCGGCAGGTCAAGTTCTGGTTCCAGAACCGTCGCACGCAGATGAAGGTAAGTAGATTTATCATCCGCGATCCATTTCTCGTTTCGTCTTCCAGCCCGTTCGTGCGAATCCTGACCCGTCGTTTCCGTGCCCAGACGCAACTGGAGCGGCACGAGAACGCGCTGCTGAAGCAGGAGAATGAAAAGCTGCGCACGGAGAACCTGACCATCAGGGAGGCCATGCGCACCCCAATGTGCGGCGGCTGCGGCAGCCCGGCCATGCTCGGGGAGGTCTCCCTGGAGGAGCAGCACCTGCGCATCGAGAATGCACGGCTCAAGGACGAACTCAACCGTGTGTGCACCCTTGCCACCAAGTTCCTCGGCAAGCCCGTGTCCCTTCTATCACCGCTCCAGCTGCAGCCACACCTGTCGATGCCCTTGCCAAACTCCTCACTGGAGCTAGCAGTCGGGGGAATCGGCGGCATAGGGTCTATGCAGCCTTCAATGCACGGTATGATGAGTGAGTATGCTGGTGGCGCCTCAAGCTCGATGGGCACCGTCATCACACCAGCACGGGCAACTGGGTCGGCTCTAGCGTCGATGGTGGACATTGACAGGTCTGTGTTCTTGGAGCTTGCAATCAGCGCAATGGATGAACTTGTCAAGATGGCACAGACCGATGATCCTTTGTGGGTTACGGGATTGCCTGGTTTTCCGGACAAGGAGTCACTCAACTTTGAGGAGTATCTCCACTCCTCCATGCAATGCCTTGGCATGAAGCCTGCTGGATTTGTGTCTGAGGCCTCTAGGGAGTCCGGCCTGGTCATCATCGACAATAGTGTTGCCCTTGTAGAGACCCTTATGGACGAGGTTCGAGCTCATACTTTTTCCCCTTCATACTTTTTCTTCCTATTTATAAAAGGTGGTTATATTATGCTTATTATGCTGATGTTTCTCCATTCATTTCACAGAGGCGGTGGTCCGACATGTTCTCATGCATGATTGCTAAGGCCACAATCCTTGAGGAGGTGTCTAACGGCATTGGTGGAAGCAGAAATGGAGCGTTGCTGCTAGTAAGTGCCTAACAGTCCCCAGTGTCCATCGTATGCAAGGAGTGTGGCCACATGTGACCTCTGAGTTGCTAATTTTTACTTGTGTTTTTTTGCAACAGATGAAGGCTGAGCTACAGGTGCTCTCACCTCTGGTCCCCATAAGGGAGGTTATTTTTCTCAGGTTTTGCAAGCAGCTGGCTGAGGGTGCCTGGGCAGTGGTGGATGTGTCCATTGATGGATTGTTGAGCAATCAAAATTCTGCTACGACTTCCGCAGGCGCAAACTTGAAGTGCAGGAGGCTACCTTCCGGCTGTGTGATGCAAGACACTCCCAATGGCTACTGCAAGGTAATAACCAAGATCCATCTACATTTTTCTTTATCAAATAGTTCTCTTCGATTGACATATGATTGCGCCCTTTGCATTTTTTTTTGAGGAATTGCAAATAATTAATTTTATGTGTAAAGTTAAGTTATCTGCGACTTTAGTGCAAAGAGAAGTTGGCACATTCAAAACGAACATTATGATCACTGTAGTTTGCGACTGGAACTTTTGCACGAAAGTAACTGGCCAAAGTTTCCCGAGAGCATTAGAAATAACCATGTTACTTCCACTACTTCTCCACTACCACTGTGCCTTCTCTCAGAATTTGCGGACAGTGGCGTTGTTTTCTTAAGGGTTTGTTTTATCTTGCTGATTAGTTTATAATGTGATTTGATGATGCCCATGCAACATAGTGTTCACAAGTCAAGGCCTAATTGATTAGTTAGGGTCATGAACCCACCACCCACATAAACAAATCGATTGGTCAACGAGGAGATGGGTTAAACAAGCTACCCGGAGTAATTAAACATTTCTGTGGATCCAACACAATTACCCAAGCATGTTGATCTGCTTGTTTAATTGAACCACCAACTTTTCTAGGGGATTAGATGCTTCTACCCCTTGGATGGAGCACCTTGGGTAACTTATTGTCCTCTATTTTTTCAAGGTGTCCCTGACATGTTGAAATTTGCGACACTTGCTCATTTCCTTTGTTATGTCTGTGTACCTGAGCTTTGCACAGATCTTGAGACGTTCTTAATATGCCGAACTGATTTGCTTTAAAAACTGGTGGTGCACAAGTGAGAAATAACTCGTTTTCTTGTGAAAACACAATGATAAATCTCTTTTATTAGTTTGTTGAAGTAAATAGTAGTCCTGTGAGTTATGGGTTCAATTTCAGGAGCAATTAGTCATGTTCCAGGAACTTGGGCGGGGGTTTGGGGGGGGTGGGGGGGGGTGGGGAATGGTTCTTCCATTTCTTTCTTTTTTTGCATGGTATGGTTCTTCCATTTCTTCAACACCTTGATCACACGCTGTCTTATATGTACGCACTCATCACTTTTTAAGATCTTTTTGATGACTTCTATTGTAAGATCTCAAAGGAAGAAATATTCTAGAAGTAGTGTATATGCATCATTTGGGATTTTGCAGAAAAGAAATCAACAATGTAGCATCAGACTGATGTCAAAATTTGCTGGCAAATCCATGTGCAGAAGTATCTGCTCTTGTATTATCAAACTAGAGATATGCTCTTATCTTGCTCTGGATGTAGTTTGTTCATTTATTTATACAAGCCGGTTTCATTTCTTATTGTGGATCCCTTCCTTCCATGTTACTAAATCTCTAACGTATCCTTTCCAAGTCTCACCACAGTAATAGTAAAATGGTATGCCTGGTACAAACTACTACAATTCAACCATTGCACACTAGAAGTTATGGTGGAACCCATGGACCATCAGTAGGCCCACATCTTGGGGCTGGTTAACTGGCAAACTGCCCAATGTGTAGTTTTCACGTTTTACCTCCAACAGAAGTACTACATCACATGGTTAAAAAAAGAGCTATCTAATCTCTGCACTGTGTACCCACCGTCGTGTGTTGTATTGCGCTCAGAACTCGGTTGTTGTATTACAACACCCCAAGACAATTGCATGTGGGCGTGCATTTATGGCTAACAGATGCATTTACCCTGTAGGTCACATGGGTTGAGCATACTGAATACGATGAGGCATCTGTCCATCAGTTCTACCGACCACTTCTCCGATCTGGTCTTGCCTTTGGCGCCAGCCGGTGGCTCGCCACTCTGCAGCGCCAGTGTGAGTGCTTGGCCATCCTCATGTCCTCTGCTACAGTGTCACCTAATGAACCAACAGGTACAGAGGTTTCTGAACCTTTCACGTTTTCCGTGTACACCCTGTAAAGCTCACTGTCCCCATGTCAAATAACACACGCTAGCTGCATTTTAATAATTAAGACCGCATTTTATCAAGCAGCTTGCTATGTTACAAATAAGACTACTACTTCTGAAATGATGCTATTCTGTTAGAAATAAATACTTTTGTAAGTAACTTACTAAGAATATCGGTAATAATATGTTGCGTTTGGTGCCAGCTATATCGCAAGAGGGTAAGCGTAGCATGCTGAAGCTCGCACGCAGGATGACGGAGAACTTCTGTGCGGGGGTGAGCGCATCATCTGCGCGTGAATGGAGCAAGCTGGATGGTGCAACAGGTAGCATCGGTGAGGATGTGCGTGTCATGGCACGAAAGAGCGTGAGCGAGCCTGGGGAGCCACCGGGGGTGGTGCTTAGTGCCGCCACATCTGTATGGGTGCCTATTGCCCCTGAGAAGTTGTTTGACTTTCTGCGTGATGAACAGCTGCGTGCCGAGTGGGACATCCTCAGTAATGGAGGACCCATGCAGGAGATGGCTCGAATTGCAAAGGGGCATCAGAATGGGAATTCGGTATCCCTCCTCAGAGCCAGTGTGAGTATTATTACTTAATCTGCTTCTGTTCTATTACTTCTTTAGTAGTTAACTGGTTTAAGAGGTTTTCCTAGAAAGGTGAAATTATATGTCTAGGGTATGGCACATCACTTTCACCAGAGTAGATATGAACCTGCAACATTTTTGTTGTTTGTTCCACAGGCTTACCCATAAATTGGTATACGGCTGTGCATAATTTCTGAAGTCTATTTAGATGGATTTAGTACTTGATTAAAAATGATTTAGTACTCCATTTTACATCACTTTCTAGCTGATCACTGACATCACAAACAGCTTACTCAACTCTGGAAATGTTTTACATACATGGAAAAGTTTCTGGATGTCACAAATATAGCCTAGCTGACAATAATCTGGGAGCTGTCACATAGAATAATACTTCAACACCATATCCATCATCCAGTAATAACTATGTTGTGGACCAATGATGACAAGGAGAAGATCACAAAGAAAAGTCTGGCAACTTTCCATCAAGTACTGTTAGGAGTCTAGGGCAGCTGAAAAAAGGTCGTAATCATGGACCAAAAGCTAAAGCGGACTAGAAAGTCTAGAATGAGTAGCGCCACACTTTTACACAACGTCTGCGGAAGGGTCCAAATTGGGGACCAAACTGGGGAACGAGGCGCAGATCTGCTTGAAAAGGTGTCAGGTTGACAACTTTCATTACTGTTTTGTAATGCGTACAAAGTGTTAGAATCCAAACCCAAAGCTGTCCCGGATCCTTTGTGCAGCTCGTGTAGATCCTGATCCCAAAGACATCGTAAGAAAAGAAGAACCCCACTTTTTCTCGTGCAGATAATATGCCATGTACTCTCGATTCTGAACTGTTTAATCGTCAGATATGAACTATTGACTGCTCCATCAAAATTTCAACATTTTTGTTCTGGACATTTTGAATTTAATAACTATTGATAGTACCAAATGTTATGAAAAAAATATTCTCTGATTATTCATACCTTCTGCTGCAGGCCATGAGTGCCAACCAGAGCAGCATGCTGATCCTTCAGGAAACGTGCACTGATGCATCCGGGTCGATTGTTGTATACGCTCCTGTGGACATCCCGGCAATGCAGCTCGTCATGAACGGCGGGGACTCCACCTATGTTGCTCTGCTGCCATCTGGATTTGCCATTCTGCCCGACGGTCCTAGCATCGGCAGCGAGCACAAGACCGGCGGCTCTCTGCTGACCGTGGCATTCCAGATTCTTGTGAACAGCCAGCCCACCGCCAAGCTGACCGTGGAATCGGTCGAGACTGTGAACAATCTTATCTCCTGCACTATCAAGAAGATCAAGACGGCGCTGCAATGCGCAACGCCCGAGTGTTAGGATGGATTTTGCCTTGGGGAGGACCGGCGGCGTCGAGTCTGAGTCAAGAACGAACCGCGCAATGAAAAAAAATCCTTTGCTAGGTGATAAGGATCTTACTTGAAAGGTCCTTAGCACAGAGCAATGGTGGTGGTTCGGGTATTGACTCGGCCTCTTCCGCCGGCTGTATTTCTCCGGTGCCATGCATTTTAGACATTTCTTGAAGGACATGCTATAGTTCCATCGTTTTAGGGTGAACTTTCGGCTGGCTCGTTGCCTCTGTTTTGTCCGTCTCTCTCTTTCTGTTGTAAGGATGAGCTGGTGTGCAAGTGGAAGCTCAGGAATGCTGGGTTGATCTACCAGTGCCGTCCATAGGTTCTGGTAGAGGTCTAGAATCAAACATGAACGTTTGAAAGCTATGAGCCAAATAATGTCTGGCGTTGCTGTGGATCAACTGGAATTTATTTTTGCAATCAATGGCCGGCCAAAGTTCAGATTACTGCTGCGCTGACACTCTTCTTGGTTGTAGTCTTTGGTCATGTAGATGCTGTTTGGGGTACCTACAGTTTGGTCATAAAGAGTTATCTTGAAAGGTCCTGTGAAGTTCAGTATGCTATCAAGTCTCGTGCAAAGAAATACTGTGGGTACTCAGGGAGTCAGGGTCAACACATTGCCACGGCCGCATAGGATTCACTGCTCTGTGCCGGCCTGTGGCGTGGGGTCGCTGGCTGTTGCTTCGATAGCGATGGGTCGTGCTGCTGTCACGTACAGCCGAAAGTTTTTTTTTGGAAAAAGTCTGAAAAAAAACCCGACTTCGTAGTCGAAGTCTGAAATGAACCCTAAACTTCAAATCCCTGAAATCAGCACCCTGTCTTTTCTAATCCCGGTTTATCCCGGCCCTTCTTGGTTGAGAAGTTGTTTGTCTCCGCCGGGATTGCACATGTGGCAGAGAGAGGGGGGGAATCACAGCCAAAGGTTTTGAATTTCGACAGCAAGAATTTCGCTTGCCCTCGGAACCTACAACATTTCTGAAATTTATAAATTTCAAAATCTGTTTCGAACAAATCAACGAATTTTTTTATTTAATTTGAATATATACATGTTGTAGCAACACTGTAACAAAGACCCAACAAACATGGGTTTCGAACTCCACACCTGCTAGATGTTGAACAGAACACCAACCAAGGCGTTACACATAATTTTATGTGTATAAAATGATTCGACCGCTCTATATACGAATAATTTAAAAATAACAAATTAGTTCAAACGAAGTACAAATATTTCGAACACCCTAATTTCATCAAAAAAAAAAATCCTTGATCATAGCTAGCTGGGCTACATCTGGGACCTACCCTGTCGCCTCTTAAAAACCCAAATATGCACCGCTCCCTCACCTGGTTCTCGTCGACGTCTTCGCTTCATGTCCCTTCTCCTTCTCCATCGTCGTTGCGGCAATGGTGATTGACAATTAATCGCCGGAACAGAAGACGATCGCGGCGGCCGAAAAAGACGCAAGTAATCCCCTCCCCCTCCTCAGAGTCTTCTCTTAGTCTCATCCGCCATAGATGATCGGTCGGAAACTACATTTTCTGAAAATGGACTCACGGGGATACGACAAGTATATGTATAGCGGGTGAATAAAATTGTTCAACAGTGCATTACAAACTAAATTAATAACAAGTTGGAATATAAATATTTAAAAATGCAGTAGATGGTGACGAACAGTTCATCAGACACAAATAATCCACCGAAGCAAGAGATATAGCAGTCTAGCAGAAGATGAACTATAAACAAGACTGAGAATTTTTAGTTTTTTACACCAGTATTGATTGACGATTAAACATGGTGAAACATGCATGCACGTTCCTTTACATAGCTATAGGTACTTGGCTTAGCTAGCTAGCAGCCATGGGGCTTGCGTGCAAAAGACTGAATGGCCAGAAATCGAGCACGCGTACTTTTACTCATGCATTCACTGAAGACTGAACGGCCACCTTGGTAAGTCTCTATCGATCTCACTAAAATAGCTGCATGCTTCATCAGGGTTTTGCTAGACGTACGGAGCTTTACATAAGTATACGGGCTGATTCCTCTGGCGCGTTTTAATTGGACGAAGGGTGAGGGCAGCCCCACACGGGTGAAAATCAGGGGAGGGCTGAAGAGAATTTATGAAAGGGTTTGTAGCATTTTTGCTGCAAAACTGTCCGGTCCCCCACTAATCTCTGACATGTGTGCAATCCTGGCCGGGACAAACGACTTCTTAGCTAAAAAGGGTCGGGATAAGCTAGGATTAGATAAGACAGGGTGCTGATTTCAGGGATTTTGAGTTCAAGGTTCATTTCAGACTAAAACTACGAAATCAAGGTTTTTTTCAGACTTTTTCCTTTTTTTTTCATCTCATCGACCCAGAGAAAATAAAAAGCCTTTTTTTCACACTGCACCGCACTGCACATACAATTGGATCGGAAGAGAAATGGCCCGCAGCAGCGTCCTTTGCACCACCGAAATCTATCGGCTTCCGGTGCTGTCAACAAACAGGCCGGCGCTCGTGACGTGACCCGCGTGAATTGGGCGGCGACCACTGTAGTCTTGTTCACTCCCGATGCCGCTCAAACGTGTCATGAATCATAACGTAGTACGAGTACTACTGTGCATGACCGAGTCCGAGTTCTCGGGGGGAGACGGAGCTTTACCGTCACATCGGTGGACTGCACGTATGCAACTGAGCTCTGGCTGCAGGTGGGGTGAAAACGAGCCCTTTCAAAAAGTTCAGTACAGAATGAACCCGATTTGAAAAGAATTCATAAAATGACCAATTGGTATGACGCCCCGGGTGGTGGAAGACATGTGAAGTTGTAAGGGATTACTGCTCGGGTGGGCTTGTAGACAAAAACTGTCGACTGCTCGAATGAGCTTGTAGACAGAAAAGCTGTCGACCCAATGCTCTTTAGAAAAATCGAATGCCTTGCCTCTGAACATCATCAATGCGAACATATCCTTGAGAGACTGGCCTTCATAGAACCCTCCTTGAATGGTCCGAGTAGAATCATTTGTGCCATTGTACTCCCACATCAGGTGAGTCTGTTGTTGGAGCGTCTGGATTCCTCGTGCGAGTGTCACGGCCATCACGCTGCCAATGTAATGTCGCGTTGGCGTAGTCGCGTCACCTATCTGGCCAACTTGACTACTGCCTGGGAGTCCGACTGTACACTGGTCTTCGGACGCCAGAAGTGCCACTTTTTGGGCGGATGGTCGCAGGTAACCGACATCAGAAAGCCGGTCCAATTGGCCTTAGGACACCGTACAGTGCTTCCAACCCCCCTTAATGGCGTTGGCCACGCGTGAAGACAGGGTGGCGGGGCCGCCCGTGCTTGCTCTCTCGTAAGAGTGGTCGGGTATCCTCCAAGTGTAAGGGTGATGTAATCTAGCAATAAGTATTTTCCTCAGTAGAGAACCAAGATTTATCGAACCAGAAGGAGTTCTCCCAGCAAACAAAGTCATTGGTACCTGCAGACACAACACAAACTCCCCGACACGTCAAGAAGGTTGTCAAGCTTCTTGTCCTGCTAGTTACAAGGTTAAATTGCACGGGTAATGATAGTTGATAAAAAGGTAAAACGGTACAACAAAGAATAGTAACTATAAAGAAGATTTCAGTAATGGAGAATAGACCAAGGGGCCATAGGTTCACTAGTGGCATCTCTCTCAAGCATACAAGTGTGATGTGGTGAACAATTTACAGTTGGGCATCGATTAAATTACAATATTTTATATTTATGATTATGATCATTCATGGTATAATCTCATATAGACATTACGTCTGTGATAAGTAGATCATTATCCAACTGCATCTATTACTAATACTCCACTCTAAAACCGCTATCCATCATGCATCTCAAAGTATTAAGTTTACAAAAAACAGAGCATTGCAATAAGCATGATGACATAATGTTGACAGTAAAACATCAATCAATATGACGAGAAACCATCATTTTATCCTTAGTGGCAACAATACAATACGTATCTTGTCCCTTTCTGTCACTGAGATATGGAACACCACAAGATTAGAACCCAATACAGTGCACCACTCCCTCTCAAGAAATACCCATCGAACTTGGCCAAAGAAGATAGATAGATCAGAGCATACAAAGTTGTAAGGGATTACTGCTCGGGTGGGCTTATAGACAAAAATTGTCGACTACTCGGATGAGCTTGTAGACAGAAAAGCTGTCGACCCAAGGCTCTTCGGAAAAATCGGATGCCTTGCCTCTGAACATCATCAATGCGAACATATCCTTGAGAGACTGACCTTCATAGAACCCTCCTTGAATGGTCCGAGTAGAATCATTTGTGCCATTGTACTCCCACATCGGGCGAGTCTGTTGTTGGAGCGTTTGGATTCCTCGTGCGAGTGTCACGGCCATCACGCTGCCAGTGTAATGTCGCGTTGGCGTAGTCGCGTCACCTATCTGGCCAACTTGACTACTGCCTGGGAGTCCGACTGTACACGGGTCTTCGGACGCCAAGAGTGCCACTTTTTGGGCGGATGGTCGCAGGTAACCGACATCAGAAAGCCGGTCCAATTGGCCTTAGGACACCGTACAGTGCTTCCAACCCCCCTTAATGGCGTCGGCCACGCGTGAAGACAGGGTGGCGGGGCGTGCTTGCTCTCTCGTAAGAGTGGTTGGGTGTCCTCCAAGTGTAAGGGTGATGTAATCTAGCAATAAGTATTTCTCTCAGTAGAGAACCAAGGTTTATCGAACCAGAAGGAGTTCTCCCAGCAAACAAAGTCATTGGTACCTGCAGACACAACACAAACTTCTCCCCAACACGTCAAGAAGGTTGTCAAGCTTCTTGTCCTGCTAGTTACAAGGTTAAATTGCATGGGTAATGATAGTTGATAAAAAAGGTAAAATGGTACAACAAAGAATAGTAACTGTAAAGAAGATTTCAGTAATGGAGAATAGACCAAGGGGCCATAGGTTCACTAGTGGCATCTCTCTCAAGCATACAAGTGTGATGTGGTGAACATTTTACAGTTGGGCAGCGATTAAATTACAATATTTTATATTTATGATTACGATCATTCATGGTATAATCTCATATAGGCATTACGTCTGTGATAAGTAGATCGTTATCCAACTGCATCTATTACTAATACTCCACTCTAAGACCGCTATCCATCATGCATCTCAAAGTATTAAGTTTACAAGAAACAAAGCATTGCAATAAGCATGATGACATAATGTAGACAGTAAAACATCAATCAATATGACGAGAAACCATCGTTTTATCCTTAGTGGCAACAATACAATACGTGTCTTGTCCCTTTCTGTCACTGAGATATGGAACACCACAAGATTAGAACCCAATACAGTGCACCACTCCCTCTCAAGAAATACCCATCGAACTTGGCCAAAGAAGATAGATAGATCAGAGAGCATACAAAGTTATTCAATTATACAGCAAGAGAAACTCAAAAGATTCAATTGATTTCAATGAACAATCTGATCGTAAAGTGACAATTCATCATATCCCAGTAAACACATCCACAAATTACATTGAATTGATCCCGATCATGCGAGGCAGCTCATGGGAACTTGGTAATGAAGATCAGAGAGAGAGAGATCTAACTACTGCTATGGGCCCTAAGGTCCTAGGGGAACTACTCACACATGACCATGGAGGCAACAAGGTTCATGAAGATGCCTCCGGCAATGGATTCCCTCTCCGGCAGAGTACCGAAATAGTCCTCCAAATTGGAACTCCTCCGAAAAGAAGCTTGCGGCGGTGAATTTTTTTGGTACTGAGGGTTTTGAGAATTATGGAAATAGGCAATGGAATGGGCGTAAGGTGGTGCTCATGGGGCCCATGCGCCATGGGCGTGCCCTAGGGCCTGGGCACGCTACCAGGCCACGTGGAGGACCTGTGGGTCCCCTGGCCCCCTTCGGTGTTTTCTGGAACCTTCGTTGCCCAAAAAATTGTATTAAATCCTCAGTTTTTTTTACCTCGGTAGATATCGATTTTCTGAAAAGTCAAAAACATGTAAAAAACAAAAACTGGCACTAGACACTAAATTAATAGGTTAGTCCAGAAAAATAATATAAAATGCCATAAAAAGTATACAAAAGTGGTATTATAATAGCATGAAGCAATCAAAAGTTATGGATACGTTTAAGATGTATCAGCCCGCAGGCCCAGATCTTCTATGCTGGCGACCACCGACCATTGGCAGAAACGAAAATGGGTGTCGAAGAGACAAGAGGGTGTGAAAGAGAGATTTGAGCAGTGGAGCTCGAGTAAGAGGATGCCGCAAGAGTGTAAATCTCTCCCCTCGTAGCCACACACCTTTTATGCAAGGGCAATGCGTGAAGTGGCGGCGGCGTGGCCTAGCTGTGTGGTGTTAATTCCTGCGGTTTCCCATGCGTTATGCACGGGAATCAGGAGGGACAAGGGATTAATTGGCGTGTATCAGGGTGCACGATCGCCTTTTTTGACAAGATGCGATGATAGTGGGGTCCTGACCCACGTCCACACATTATATTGACTGTCAAAACGTATGCACCTTGCATAGACATGGGCTGACGGGTGTGATTGGTATGTGCCGTCAGAGCCAGGTCGGACCATCATGACAAGCCGAGCGCGAGAATACTTCAAGGTTAAGAAATGACTGCGTGGGAAGATTTCCGACCTCTAGAGCTACACGGAAATGATGAAGCGTTTAACAAAAAAAACCCGAAGTGAGCATGAAGCTCCTCGGATGCAATTCAGTAATCAAGATATTAGATACAAAAGGATTCGTTGAACTAGTTTTCAAGACGGACGACCAACGACGAAGATCTTCTCGGAAGACCCAAGGTGCTTCCAACTTGAAGACCGGTTCAGGGGTTACTAACAGTGTCTCACCATGTCTTCTATGACCAGGTGGGCTGGGCTGAGGACCCCATGTCGGTTCAGTAGTGGGACACGACGAGGTGGCCCATTGCGTATGGAAGGAAGGCTCCCTAAGACTTGACGTACACTCCAAGATGTTATAAGGCGTCTTCAACACGTTCTCTTTGTACACTACCGACTAGGATGTAACCCTGGATCACCCGATACCTATATAAACCGAGGGGTAGGGCGCGTAGATGGCACACAGTGATCTCGAGGTAGATCACCTGTACTTTGTATTCCATCCCAAAGCAACACTAACAAAAGCATGCCATAGGGTCTTATTGTAGGAGATATGCCCTAGAGGCAATAATAACAATTATTATTTATCTCCAAGTTCGTAATTATGTTTATATTCCGTGTTATAACTTCAATGGTCCTTGAGTCCGTATATCCATAAAGTCTCAGAGGAAAACCCATAAGCACGTGTGGAATAATAATCAATAAAATGTATTCCTAGTCATGCCTCTAAGACTAGCTCAAGTGTTGCATAATGATCATGTTTTCCTGATCATGGGCATGTCTATGCCGGCAACTTTGTGGACACAATGTTAGAAGAACACTTGTGTTGAATCGACCCAAATTGATGTTATGCTATGAGATACATTCGTCACAAGTTAATGGTAAATAACATAGAGAAAGATAACATTTGCATAATTCCTTAGACCATGAGAGTATCGAGTTCCTTCATGCTTGCTTCATGAACTTTGGGGTTTGTTAAACATCATTCGTAACTCGGTGGCTATTATGACGGCTCACGGGGTTCATGGAAAAGTATGACAAGGAACTAGATAGCTCAAAATTTGGAATATTCTTATGGCCCTCTCAGTGTTACGGTATCCATCATCGTCTGGCTAAACACAGTGTGATTTGATCACAGGGACGCTGGAACACGAGAACGAGAAAAGAGAACAAAACAGGTAACGAGGTAACTGGCATAGTGAACAAGTTGTTGATTTGTGGAGATGCCATTAAATCACACCTCGGGTCTTTGTAACTTATCACGAAGCTACAGGAATAGCACACATTAACTACAGGTTCACTCGAATATTCATTCGAGTGTGTATAACAATCAATATGGATGTCCACGGTTCCGCTATTGATCATTGATCGGAAAGAGTTTTGGTCATGTCTATACTTCACCAAACCTACAGGGTCACACACTTAAGGGTTATCTATCTACTAAGTAATAGACACGGAGTTCGAGAGAAAGTCACCGGAAAAGTTTCTGAGACGATGGAAAAGTTTCGGAAAGAAAACCAGAAATGTTTCGGAGAAAAATCATCATATCGGAAATATTTTGGAACATGTCCAGAATTATTTTAGGGGGTGCTGGAAATGTTCTGGACCTTTGGGATTTTTTCCATAGTAATCGGTCATGGAAAAATCTTATCCCAGTTCGGCCAAGGAGGAGCTCCTCCTTTCCCCTTTTTGTGGCTTTTGGTGGAAAATATCCAAGCCCCTTTTGGTCTTTTCCTCCCAAGCCTCTACCCCTTGGTCCCACTATAAAATAGAGGTGGAGAGGGCTCTCCATTTCACTCAAGTTTCTCTCCACACAAGCCATGCAATGATCTGGCATTCTTTCTCTCCTTCCATGAAATAGTTTCGTGTTGCCGAAAGGCTGTCTAGTCTCCGATAGGGCCTAGTTATGGACGGCGAAGCCCTACTGGATAGTTGACACCATATGTGTGCAACCCAGTAGAAAGGTCATAGTTTCGATCTTAGTTTGAGAGACTGTCCGAGGTTCTGTCCAAGGATCTGCCCGAAGTTCTGTCCGAGGGCTGCGCGAGGGAGAAAATCCCCGTGGTTGGGTGGTTGTAAATTCCTAGCCGTGGGGATCTGCATCAAAGATCTTCACCAGCTCTATTTTCGTTGTGCTACGAGTTGGTAATGATCAGATCAAACCTTGTATGCATCTTCATAGTGGTTCAGGGTTGGTGCCTAGGTCAGAATTTTTTGTTTTCTGCTGCGTTACCCTATAGTGGCATCATGAGTCAAGCTATGCGTAGATGCATGTTACGATCTAGAATACATGAGATGTATGGGTATTGCACAATATAATTTTGTAGTAGATGAGATCTATTGCTGAAAATTATTTGTGTGGGGAGTAGATGAAATCTATTACCTGATGTTCTTGTTTCTTTCCTTGAATTTGCGTAGTTCTGATCTTGATGACATGGTGGATTTTTGGTACAAAGTTCTGGCTATCCGCGATCCTTCTATGATGCTCCTGAGTATGCTGGTTGACAATCAATGACGTGCTTTAGTTCTTTGGGTTCCACCATAGTTAAGAAAGATGGATGGTCCGCCATAGTGTCCATCATCGTCTGGCCAGACACATTGTGATTTGATCACAAGGATGCCGGAATGCGGGAACAAGAAAAGAGAACAAAACCGGTAACGAGGTATCTCACCTCGGGTCACATACTTAAGAGTCGTCTATCTGTTGAGTAGTAGACAGGGAGTTCGAGAGAAAGTCACCGGAGAAGTTTCGAAGAGAAAATCGGAAATGTCTAAACCTCACCAAACCTACAGGGTCACACACTTAAGAGTCATCTATCTGCTGAATAGTAGATAGGGAGTTCGAGAGAAAGTCACCGGAAAAGTTTCGAAGAGAAAACCGGAAATGTTTTGGAGAAAAATCATCATACCGGAAATTTTTTGGAACGCGCCCAAAATTATTTTAGGGGGGGCCGAAAATGTTCTGGACCTTCGGGATTTTTTCCGGAGTAATCGGTCACAGAAAAATCTTGTCCTAGTTTGAGGGGATAAGATCCCACGAATCGTGGGATGATGATGTAGGCAACACTATTAGGGTACAACCCCCTTTTTGTGGCTTTTTGGAAAGCCACCCTTTGGGGCTTTGTCCCTAAAGTTGTGGAGGGTGACATGGGGTGGTGTCCCCCCCAAAGGGGGGGTGGCACATGTGTGCCGGCCAAGGAGGAGCTTCTCCATGGAGCTCCTCTTTTCCCCTCTTTGTGTCTTTTGGTGGGAAATATCCAAGCCCCTTTTGGTCTTTCCCCCCAAGCTTCTACCCCTTGCTCCCACTATAAATAGAGGTGAAGAGGGCTCTCCATTTCACTCAAGTTTCTCTCCATGCAAGCCATGCAATGACTGTCATTCTTTCTATCCCTCCATGAAATAGTTTCGTGTTGCCGAAAGGCTGTCTAGTCTCCGGTAGGGCCTAGTTCTGGACGGCGCAGCCCTGCTAGATAGTTGACATAGGATGTGTGCAACTCAGTAGAGAGGTCGTATTTTCGATCTTAGTTTGAGGGACTGGCCGAGGTTCTGTCTGAGGATCTGCCTGAGGTTCTGTCTGAGGGCTGTCCGAGGGGGAAAATCCTCGTGGTTGGGAGGTTGTAAATTCCTAGCTACGAGGATCCGCATCAATGATCTTCACCAACTCTACTTCCGCTACGCTATGAGTTGGTAACGATCAGATCAAACCTTGTATGCATCTTCATAGTGGTCCTGAGCTGGTGTGCAGGTCGGAATTTTTTTGTTTTCTACTACGTTACTCTACACTTATCTCTTAGGAGAGTCCAAACCTGGGCTAAAACTCGTGCCCCTGTTACCATCGTGTCAAGACACTTAGCTCAGGACCCCCTACCCGAGATTTTTTGGATTTGACTCCGTCACCGACCATCCGTTAGTTTTGCACGTGGTCGACAAATGTATAACTGGAGGTGATACTTTTGAAGAAAATACCTTTTCCCCCTCCTAGACCTAAGGTTAGTTAAGTAGAACTAGACTCATCGAGCTTTGCTCATGTATCTCCTATTGTGGGATTCCTCCTACATGGAGATGGCTTCCCTAGTGGAGATCAAGGCCTCTCCTCATGAGGGGAAGACTCCATAGGAGTATCAGATCCTCCACTTATGGGGACGATTCCTATAGGAATATTTGTTAGAGATATGCCCTAGAGGCAATTATGTGAAGATGATTATTTCCTTATGTATTCTTAAGTTATTTGTATTGTCCTTGAACATCATCACTGATATGTATTAATAAGTATGTGGCTTGTTTGCGAGACTGTATATTGTATGATGATTGTTATAATGGTCCCTAGTTGATGAGGTTGTGCGGACACATACCCTTTGACTAATATATGTTTCAGTTGATGACTATGTTTCACAAGTCATAGGCATAGATATGCTAACCCGATATTATGGACTCTGGGATGGAGACCACCGATTCGGACAAACCCACTTTGAGACGCAGCAAGATATTGTCATCTGTAAGTCTCAGGTGCGATGGATATGCCATGTCCTAGACTTTGAGGTCCTCGCATGTTCTCGGGATGATGATCGACTCAATTAGGGTCTATCAAACACTACTTCATAGCTAGGTAGTTATAAAGATAGCTTTCGAGTGCCTCATGAGATGTGCCGCAAGACATGGTTGACCAAGATGGGATTTGCCCCTTCCATACAGAGAAATATTCTCTGAGCCCTCTCGAGTGATAAGATTTGAAAAAGAATGGCCATGCGACTTGGGTTAAGTGTTAACCTGGTTCGGGAATCTGTATCATGGTTTCGGGAAGAGAGGTCGAGGTACCATTGGCATGGCAAGGACATGAGATTGTGGACCCCTCAAAATGCTAAGGACATGGAATGACAAAGCTTCATGACCCTACATTTTTGGTTAAGTGATCCAAGATCACATTGAGTCCATAGGAAAGCCAATACTATTAAAATGGGATGAGGTTTTGATCATGACTCAATTGCTCAAGTGCTTGAAGATATTGCTCCAAAAACCCTCAACCACCTTCTCAATATCACATCTGTCCAAACCCTAAATAGCCAACTAGGTCCCACCGAAATCATCGCATCCAGACTCACTGAGTTGATCCTATACACTGCTAGAGCCTAACCCTAGAATTTCGGTTGTACCGAGATGACGATCGGTTTCACCGAGTTGCACTGACCAAGTTTCTGTAACCCAATTTGTTCATTTCGGAATCACCGAGTTGAACCGATCGGAATTACCGAAACACAGTCTTGCCTCGGTCATCGCATTTCGGTTCGTCTGAGATTTCCTGTTCGGTCGCACCAAAAATCCCAACGTTCAAATCTTTTACACAGGTCGGTCTCACCGAGTTTCTAGTTCCGTGTCACCGAGTTGAGTCAAAAGGTTGTAACGGTTGGATTTTGGGTGAAGGCTATATATACCCCTCCACCCCCACCTACTCTATCAGAGAGCCATTAGAACGAAACTACACTTCCACCATTCATTTTCTGAGAGAGAATCACCTACTCATGTGTTGAGATCAAGGCATTCCAATCCAACCATTTGAACATTGATTTCTAGCCTCTCCAAGTTGCTTACCACTCCAATCCTTCTCCTACCCAAGCCAAATCTATGAGAGAGTGATTGAGTGTTGAGGAGACTATCTTTTGAAGCACAAGAGCAAGGAGTTCATCATCAACAACAACGTCTATTACCTTTTGGAGAGTGGTGTCTCCTAGATTGGTTAGGTGTCACTTGGGAGCCTCCAAGATCTTGTCGAGTTGAACCAAGGAGTTTGTAAGGGCAAGGAGATCGCCTACTTCGTGAAGATCTACCTTGAGTGAGGCTAGTCTTTTGTGGATGTAAGCCATGGTGGAATAGACAAGGTTACTTCTTCGTGGACCCTTTGTGGGTGGAGCCCTCCGTGGACTCGCGCAACCGTTACCCTCTGTGGGTTGAAGTCTCCATCAACGTGGACGTACGATAGCACCACCTATCGGAACCATGCCAAAAATCACCGTGTCTTCATTGCGTTTGATCTTCCCTTCTCTACCTCTTTACTTTCCGCACAATTGCATGTTGTATTCTTTCCGCTGATCTATCTCTAGATATGCATGTGTAGGAAGTATTGATTGTATCTTAACTAGTGCCAAAATCTACCTAAACTTCAAGAAAACTAAAAACTGCACCTTTGGGTGGTTAAGTGTCTATTCACCCCCTCCAGACCTATCTTCTCGGCCCTACAATTGGTATCAGAGCTTTGGTTTCCATTGCTTTGGTTTAATCACCATTGCAGGAAGATGGATGTGTCTACTTTGGGGAGTCTTAGACGTAGAGTGCCTATTCTTGATGAAGAGTACTATAATTCTTGGAGGAATGAAATGCTTGATATCTTTGATGAATTTAACTTGAGAAAGTATATTCATAGTCCTTATGTGTCTCCTATTGATCCCTTGCACCCCACTCATGAGGAGGAAATTGACATGATTCATAATCTTAGAACCGTCAATCTTATCATTCGAGGATTACCTAAAACTGTGCTTGTTCGTATGCAAAACTTTGAATGCGCCTATACATTGTGGAAGGACTTAGAAATGCGCTTTCCTAATTACTCATTAAAGAACCTTGATGAGATTTTTCATAAAACTATTGCCTTTCATAAGATGAAGCCTAGTGATCCTAAGTTTGATGATTGTCTATTTGACCTTCGTGATCTTATGCGTGCTAAAGGTGATGTTGGAACCATTAGCAACATCATAATGGAAGCCATTAGACTTCATAAACTTGAACATTGTCATGATCATGAAAGTAACGAATCCATTGCCTTAGGTGATGATCACATACATGTTGATGATGACGATGTTGAACATGGCTACTATGATGAGGACGAGGAATTCGACATTGAATATGAGAAGACTATGAGAAATCTTAGTCTCATGGCAAATCTTTGAGATTACATGGCTGGATGAAAAGAATGGATTCTTAATAGTGGATGCACCGATCACATGACCGGAGATAGAGACATGTTTCGTGAGCTTGCTAAGAATGATGGTCCATGCAAATATGTGACTTTTGGAGACAACTCCAAGGGGTAAGGTACTTGGCCTTGGTAAGGTGGCCATATCCAATGATAGCTCCATTCAAAATGTTATGCTTGTTGAATCTCTTGGTTAATCTACTTTTCGTATCTAGACTAGCTGACTTTGGTTTCAATGTTCTATTTACCGAAGTAGATTGCCAAGTATTTCGTCGAGATAATCATAATATGGTCTTTACCGGCATTCGTAGATGTGATCTATACATTGTTGATTTCACTAAAAGAGCCCAACCTCGTACATGTCTTATTGCAAAATCTTCTAAAGGTTTGTTATGGCATAGAAGGCTAGGACATGTTGGCATGCGAAATCTTGATAATCTTGTTAAAGGAGATCATATTCTTGGTGTGAAAGATGTTATCTCTGACAAGGATAGACTTTGTAGTGCTTGCCAAGCATGAAAACAAGTTGGAGGAGTCATCCCGTGAAGAACATCATGACCATAAGGAGACCACTTGAGCTACTCCATATGGATCTCTTCGGTCCCAATGCTTACAAGAGCCTTGGTGGTAACTCTTTCGGTTTGGTCATTGTTGATGATTTTTCCAGATTTACGTGGGTGTTCTTTCTCGATGACAAATCGCATGTACAAAAGATCTTCAAGAACTTCGCTAGGAAGGCCCAAAATCAATTTGAAGTGAAGATCAAGAAGGTTCGGAGCGACAACGGAACGGAGTTCAAGAACGCCAATGTGGATACCTTTCTTGACGAAGAAGGCATCTCACATGAGTTCGGCTACGTACACGCCTCAACAAAATGGAGTTGTTGAGAGGAAGAACCGTACCATTATCAGATGGATTGAACGATGCTAGATGAATACAAGACGCCAAGACATTTTTGGGCAGAAGCGATAGAGACAGCTTGTCATGCTACAAATCAACTTTATCTTCACAAGCTTCTTGGTAAAATGGCATACAAGCTACTCACCGGTAACAAGCCACAAGTTAGATACTTTCGAGTATTTGGCTCAAAGTGTTACATTCTTGATAAGCATCGCCGTTCAAAATTTGCTCCTAAATCCCATGAAGGTTTTCTACTCGGTGACGGATCGAACTCTCACACTTACCGTGTCTACAACAACTTCACTCGAAAAGTTGAAGAGACGGTAGATGTGAAGTTTGATGAATCTAACAGCTCACAAGTCGAGCAATTGCCAATTGATGCAGGAGACAAAGATCCTTTGGAAGCAATCCAAGACTTGTCCATTGGCAAGATTCGTCCCACGGAGGTGAAGGAAAGTACTTCGTCCATTCAAGTGGAAGCCTCAACTTCACATCAAGGTGAACCACAAGTTGACATGGAGGCATCCACAAGTGGAACACGTCAAGAAGAAGGAAATGAAGAAGTACAACAAGAAGATCCACCTCAACCTCCTTCTCCACCACCACAAGCAAACAACAACGCCAACAACAATGGGGATGACTATGATGATGATGATGATGAGGAAGCCTCACCACAACCCAAGCAAAAGCTACCTCGAGTTAGAGCAAGAATTGACAAGAACCATCCCGTCAAGCAAATTCTTGGCGACATCAAATCTGGGAGAATCACTCGCTCTAAATCTCGTTTAGCTAACTTTTGTGAGCATTACTCATTCATTTCTAGTATTGAGCCTATGAAGGTTGATGAAGCCCTCGAAGACCCCGATTGGGTGAATGCTATGCACGAAGAACTACACAACTTCGAGAGGAACCAAGTATGGACATTGGTTCAGAAGCCCAAGGATGAGAAAAATGTCATTAGAACCAAATGGGTGTTTCGTAACAAGCAAGATGAAGATGGACAAGTCATACGCGACAAGGCTCGTCTCGTGGCTCAAGGCTACACACAAGTCGAAGGTATGGACTATGGTGAGACCTATGCCCCCTTTGCTAGACTTGAGTCCATTTGCATTCTACTTGCTTATGCTAATCACCATGATATCACCCTCTATCAAATGGACATTAAAAGTGCTTTCTTAAATGGTGAAATTGAGGAGGAAGTTTATGTTAAACAACCTCCCAGCTTTGTTAATCCCAAGAAACCAAACCATGTCTACACACTTCATAAAGCTCTATATGGTCTCAAACAAGATCCTAGAGCTTGGTATAAATGCTTGACAAAGTTTCTTCTTGAAAAAGATTTTGAAATTGGAAAATTTGATTCAACCTTATTCACTAAGAGAGTTAATGGTGAACCATTTGTATGCCAAATATATGTCGATGATATCATATTTGGATCTACTGACCCTCTTTTTAGTGAAAAGTTTGGAAGGTTGATGTCGGAAAAGTATGAGATGTCTATGATGTGTGAACTCAAATTCTTCCTTGGTTTGCAAATCAAGCAAACTAGGGAGGGTACCTTTGTTTCTCAAACAAAGTATACCAAGGACTTATTCAAGAATTTCAACATGCTAGAAAGCAAAGGTATGAAAACTCCCATGCCTACCACCGGACATCTTGACATGACAAAGGATAGCAAACCTGTTGATCAAAAGGTTTATCGATCCATGATTGGTTCATTGCTATATCTATGTGCCTCCCGTCCCGACATTATGCTAAGTGTGTGTGCATGTGTGCACGATACCAAGCGGCACCAAAAGAGTGTCATCTCAAGGTCGTGAAAAGAATTGTGAGATATTTGATACATACACCAAACTTTGGCATTTGGTATCCCAAAGGATCTTCTTTCAAACTTGTTGGATATTCCGACTCGGACTATGCCGGAGACAAGGTTGATAGAAAATCCACTTCGGGTACATGTCAATTTCTTGGTAGATCTCTTGTGTCTTGGTCTTCCAAGAAACAAAATTTGGTATCTCTATCCACCGCCGAAGCGGAATACATCGCAGCTGGATCATGTTGTGCGCAATTACTATGGATGACACAAACTCTCAAAGATTATGGGATACATGTGAAACATGTTCCATTACTTTGTGACAATGAGAGTGCCATTAAGATTGCATACAATCCCGTACAACATTCTCAAACTAAGCATATTGAGGTTCGTCACCATTTCATTCGAGATCATGTTGCTAAGGGTGACATTGACCTCAAGCATGTTCGTACCGACAAACAATTGGCGGATATCTTCACTAAACCACATGATGAGAAGATATTTTGTCATTTGAGGAGTGAGTTGAATGTCATTGATGCTTCCAACGTGAACTAGAAACTCACTTGGATGCATGCAAGGGCATGAGCTTGAATAACTATTCCTTGATAATTCTCTCATGATGACTGATACGTCCCAAACATATCTACTTTTCCAAACACTTTTGCTCTTGTTTTGGACTCTAATTTGCATGATTTGAATGAAACTAACCCGGACCGACGCTGTTTTCAGCAGAACTACCATGGTGTTGTTTTTGTGCAGAAATAAAAGTTTTCGGATTGAGCTTAAAATTTACGGAGATTATTTTCATAATATATAAAAAAATATTGGCGAAGAGAATTACTGGAGGGGGGCCACCCAGGAGCCACAAGCTTAGGGGGCGCGCCCACCCCCCCAGGGCGTGCCCTATGAGCTTGTGGGCCCCACAGGCCTCCGTTTGCCCTAACTCCAACTCTATAAGTACCGTCTCACAGAGAAAAAAAATCAGAGAGAAAGGTTCATTGCGTTTTACGATACAGAGCTGCCGCCACCTCCTATTCTTCATCGGGAGGGCTGATCTGGAGTCCGTTCGGGGCTCCGGAGAGGGGGATTCGTCGCCGTGGTCATCATCAACCCTTCTCCATCCACAATTTCATGATGCTCAGCATCGGGAGTGAGTAATACCTGCGTAGGCTTGCTGGACGGTGATGGAGTTGGATGAGATTTGTCATGTAATCGAGTCAATTTGTTAGGGCTTGATCCCTAGTACCCACTACGTTCTGAGATTGATGTTGCAATGACTTTGCTATGCTTAATGCTTGCCGCTAGGGCCCGAGTGCCATGATTTCAGATCTGAACCCTCTATGTTTTCATGAATATATTTGAGTTCTTGATCCTATCTGCTAGTTATATGCACTTGTTATTGTTCTGATCCGTAGACCCCAAAGTGACAATAGTTGGGATACTCTCCGGGGATGACTGTAATTCGAGGAGTTCATCTATTCACCATGTGTTAATGCTTTGTTCCCTCTATTAAAAGGAGGCCTTAATATCCCTTAGTTTCCTTATGGACCCCGTTGCCATGGGAGGGTAGAACAAAAGATGTCATGCAAGTTCTTATTATAAGCACGTATGACTATATACGGAATACACGCCTACATTACATTGATGAATTGGACACTACAAAAAAAAGACACATCCGTGACATTATGGCCCGAACGAAAACTTTTTCTGTCATGGTTGTGACACTTCTATGACAATAATTGTGACAAAAACACGTATCATCATAGATGTGGTGGGCTCCTACTTCTATGACAAAAAATTATGACAGAAAATGGGCTTTTCGTCCTGGGCGGGCCGGAGACGCACCCGCATGACATTCTTTGGGCCGTCCATGACGTAAAAAATCATGGTAGAAGTGAGGCCAAGGAATTTTTTGGGGAATTCCCGGTTACGGTGGGTGGTCGGGGCCAAGCGATGCAGTGTGGTTTGCGCGTTTCTCTCGTACGCGCGCGTGTGTGCGAGGGCATTCGCTAACTGAACCCAAGTGAGGCGTTCGCTTACTGAACCTGAGCGATCGCATGCACTAGCTACGTACTGAAGCCGATCGATCCCTTCGCTGCTAACTGAACCCGAGCGATTCCTTCACTGCTAACTGAACCCGAGCGATTCCTTCGCTGCTAACTGAAGCCGGTCGAGCACCCGTACGTGCGAGACGTAGACGGTTGGTGTTGCCTCTCGATGAACAGTGCCTATTGCTACCGCGTGCGTGATACGTAGAACGAGTCGAGACGCATCGATAGAGCCCCTTGCGCGAGACGTGGTGAGTTGACCTAGCCGGTTGGTTGGCTGTGGATGAACAGTTCCCGTTGCTGCCGCCCGCTCGTACGCCCCACCCCAGCCGGTGGGTTGGCTGTGGATGAACAGTACCCTGGCCGTGTGAAGGTGGTTGGCGCTGGATGAACAGGACCCCGAGGAGGCCAGCCGGTTGGGGGTGGATGAACAGGACCCCGTGGAGGCTGGATGAACAGTAGCCGGTGGAGGCTGGAGGAAGTCGACGATGGATGAACAATAGCCCGTGGAGTCCCGTTTTGCGGTATGCCACACCCCTCCTGATGAACAGGACTCTGTTTCGACCGTAGGCAGTTGGGGAGAAGTCCGTTTCCTCCATTTTGCAGTACACCAGAGCCCTCCCGATCAACAGGACCCCGTTTCGACCGTAGGCGCTTGAACAGAAGTCCGTTTCCTTCGTTTTGCGGTACGCTAGACCCCCAGCCGATGAACAGGACCCCGTTTCGACCATAGGCGGTCGAACAGAAGGCCGTTTCCTCCGTTTTGCGGTACGCCGGACCCCGAATCGATGAACAGGACCCTGTTTCGGCTGTTCCGTCCAAGCCGGTTGGCTCCCGATGAACAGGACGCGTTCCGACCCAGTCGCTTGGCTCCCGATGAACACGACGCTATTTCGTCCGTTCTGACCCAGCCAGTTGGCTGCCAATGAACAGGAGGTCGTTGCTGCCATCTGTTGCCTCTCTCTCCACGTACACGAACCCTGGCCATACGTATGCACGAGTATGCGTTCGAGACCCCGCCCGTATATATACGTACATGGCCGTATTTTTTGCTGTGTGGCTGTACGTACGTGTACACGATTTAGACGGGGCTGCCTGAACTGCTACGTCGGGGGCTCTACTACAACACGTGCCGCTCCTTACACGCCCACGGTTCATCGTTGCAGAGAGACCGATCGACCAGTATGTACGTACACGTTCGCGACCAGACAGACAACGCTACGTACGCTTCGACCGGGTGGGTCCCAGCTATCAGGGAGGATTAGGAGGCACTTCCTTGTGTGCGAAGATATAGCTACTGGGTCCCAGCTGTCATGGGGGAGGAATCATTTTTTTGGCGCGTAATAAGGAGGCTCTTCCTTGCGTGCGAAGATGTAGCTGGTGGGTCCCAGCTGTCAGGGGGAGGAAACATTTTTTTTCCGCGTAATAAGGAGGCACTTTCTTGCGTGCGACCATGGACCTCGTGGGTCCCAGCTGTCAGCCTCTCTATGTATAGTCCTCTTCCGATGGCTGTCGTTCGTTGACCGCGTTGACGATGCCGTACCGAGTGCAGCAAGGGGGTGGACGAGGGCGAGGCCTAGGAAGGGAACGACCCGAAGCCGGGGAAGACAAGGCAGTGGTTGCCCACGCGGAGGGTAGTACGAGGGTTTACTGGTTCGACTGCGGTGTGAGGCTGCCATCGCCGGAGAATAACAGGAGGTGTGGGTGAGTAGAGGGATGGCCCGGCCAGCGGTGGGAGTATGGTTTGGCGGTGAGGCCTGCGCGGCAGCACAGCCGGCCACGGGAGGCAGGAGCAGGTGGTCCCGCCGGCGCTGGTTTGGGTGGCTGGAGCAAGAAGATCAGAGATTGAAGAAGCAGCACGGTCCAATGGTCACTGCTGCTAGAATCGTTTGTTGACTAAGTTGACAAAGCCCTGCGTACGCGTCAACTTGGTAGGCCCACAAGTCAGCCTCCAAATCAGGTGGGTCCTAGCTAACAGGGGGAGGAATCATTTTTCTTGCGCGTAATAAGGAGGCACTTCCTTGCATGCGACCATGGATCTCATGGGTCCCAGCTGTCAGCCTCTCCACGTACAGTCCTCTTCCGATGGCTGCCGTTCGTTGACTGCATTGACGACGCCGTGCCGAGAGCATCAAGGCGGTGGACGACGGCGAGGCCTAGTAAGGGAACGACCCAGAGACGAGGAAGACTTGGTAGTGGTTGCCCACGCGGAGGGGAGTATGAGGGTTTACTGGTTCGACTGCGGTGTGAGGCTGCCGTCGCCGGAGAATAATAGGAGATGTGGGTGAGTAGAGTGATGGCCTGGCCAGTGATGGGAATAGGGTGGGGCGGTGAGGCCTGCGCGGCAGCATAGCCGGCCACGGGAGGCGGGAGAAGGCGGTCCAGCCGGCGCTAGTTTGGGTGGCTGGAGCAAGAAGATCAGAGATTGAAGAAGTAGCACGGCCATTGGATTAACATCCAACGGTCACTGCTGCTAGAATCATTTGTTAACTAAGTTGACAAAGCCCTGCGTACGCGTCAACTTAGTAGGCCCAAGTCAGCCTCCAAATCTATGGCAAACATCATACAACAAATTTGCTATTATTTTTAATAATTTACAAGCCATTTGCTCTTTCTTAAGGATTTTTTTGCAGCACATATTCTTTTTGTTAGCATTACAACCAATATTCTGGCCACGGTTAAAAATTTCAATGAAATTTTGCATATTTTGGTGGGCTCTGAACTGTTTTTAATCCCGATGTTTCGAGTCTGATTCAGACTAATTTGAAAAATAAAATTATATTAATTATAATACAATGATATTTTCACAGCAGAAAAATCCAATGAAATTTAAAATTTCAAAATCCGGATGAAAGGAAATTTGAAACTAATTACCGGTTTGCTGTGTTGTTAAAAATTTACAGCCCATTTCTTATTGCTTATAGGCCATTTTCTTTTTTTTTAGGGAAATAGACCATTTTGTGGGCAAGCCGAATGCATCCCTCCTCGTCTTGAAAGATTTGAAGCCCAGCAGGGCTGAGAAAAGCAAGTAGGCCTCGGTTGGGTATTGTGCAAAAGAAAATAGAACTGGGCTAGCCGTTTGAAGAAAGAAAACAAAACTGGGTTGGTGATGTGGTAAACATAAAATAAAAGACTGGTCATTGAAATTTTCGAACTATTTCTAATCCCGAAATTTCAAGCCCGATAAAAACAAAATTTAAAATATATTTAAATTATGTTAAAATCCAATGAAATGTGAAAAAATAAAATAAAATTCACAATTTGAAACTAATCGCCCATTTGTTGTGTTTTTTATATATTTACAACCCATTTCATATTACTCACAAAATTTACAGCCTTTTTTTATAGCCAGGCCAAATGTATCCCTCGTCGTCTTAAAAGATTTGCAGCCCAGCAGGGCGGGAAAAAGGAAATCGGCCTGTGTAGGGTATTGTGCGGAAAAAAAGGTGCACAAGTCATTTTCACAGACAAAAAAAAAACAGTTGGTGTCGGTGTACTAAAGTTTGGGTCATTTTAGTACCCCATACTTGTGCACGGACGGTTGTAGCCATACCAGTGGCAAGGCCTGCCGGAGGACAGCTGGAAACGGATACAAGATATCAAGAAGGCGTTCAAGCTAATGATCAGAAGACAGAAGACCGAAGGCTGGGTTCCCGGCAAGATCCTTGCCGGGAAGGCTCGCGAAGGCCCGGCAAGGCCCCGCGCCCGGCAAGGCTTCGCACCCGGCAAGATCTCACCGCTTCAGCACAGTGCCGCCGCTCTAGCGCAGCGACCAGCCTGTCGTTTAGGGCTTGTCCTCCTGGTTGCGTGTCACGGCGTCGACCGCAAATGGGGTTAAGCGGTGCTGATGGGACGGGCCTTTTTTCCGCCCCCGAGAAAGTAAGGGACACCTAAACGGAGCATTAAATGCGTTTGTCCTAAGACGTCGGTGATAATCATGAAACACTGTAGTAACTTTACACCTCTTGTACTGCTATCTGCCACTATTGGTGACCCCTTGGACGTATAAAAGGAGGCCCAAGGTGTAGCTACAGGGAAGGAGGACCTTCCGGCCCATTCTGCATGCGTAGCTGCTTTCCCACCACAAGCGCTCCGTGTACTTGAGCCAAGAACATCCACAATAAACAACAGCAGGAGTAGGGTTTTACGCTTATCAGCGGCCCGAACCTGGGTAAAGATCCTCGCGTTGATCGTTGGTTCCGCTCTTTGTGCAAATATTTTCCCCTTGCCGAACCGTGAAGGGATCCACGCGATCCCATAGGTGTCGTACGCCGACATCTTTGGCGCGCCAGGTAGGGGGAAGAGGTTGCGCGAACCCGATCTAGCGGTCAGCGTGCCAGTTCTTGATCATCTTTCATCGCCATGGCTCCCAAAAAGAAGGGCACTACGGCGGCTGATCCATCTACGTCCAGCCTCCCCGTACCCGCATAGACGGGTGATGGCGTGGGCGCTGGTGGAGGAGGTGGAGGTCTTGAGCCTCCGCGACGTTCTGGCGATCTGAGCCAGGTGAGCGCCAGGTCCAAGGACGGAGCCGTGCTACCTACGGGTGGCGCAGCGAACTCCAAGGACGGGACGGCGCCTTCCAAGACACCCACGCCGGCGTATGCGCCGCGGCCTTCTTAGGTCGCGCGCGATGTGCAGCGCCGCGACGTTGGTGGTTCCAGGCATCCCCATGGAAAAACCCCTGCGCATCACTCTCAAGATGCGCGGGGCCAAGATCTACGCCAACACGCCGGTGGAAGCCGCGCGCGGCTGCAGAACCGTGACGGTGCTCCTTCTAATTCCGTTAGGAGTCAGAGCACCTCACGCTCTTCGCATCTTTCGCCGCCGCCTACACCAGCAGAAGCGTTGGCGCGAGCTCAGCTGCTCCTAGACTTCCCTCCCGCTGTGGAGAAGCTAGATGAGTGGAGATCTGCCATTCAGAGCCTCATCGGCTTTGCTAATGACGATAGGCCGCAGCAGGCAGAGCCTTCGCGGCGGCAGTCTACTGGGCCGGTGCGTGCCGATGGCGAGAAGACCGGAGGCGGTACGACTACGATGCGTTCCCCTCCGCTACGACAAGAGCGGTTGCTAACTCGGCGGATCGACGCCCGTGATGATGATTCCACGACGTCGTCTGATCCGCGGGTTCGCCATGATCAACGTCTGGTTCTTCGGGAATGGCACAAGGAGGACGCTCGAACCACCATCGAGCGGCGGCGGGAAGCGCGCCGTCAATCCGACAAGCGCGCGGGACCCACTGTCGACGAACCTGCGCCAGGGTATCCTGGTAGCCTGCCTTACGAGGTGGGCTGTCCAGCGTTTACTCGTGAGCTGCGGCGAGTCCAGTGGCCCAATTCCCGATCTTTCAAGCAGGAGGTGCCGGAGAAATACGACGGCAAGACTCACCCGTCAGAGTTCCTGAGCATCTACACCATTGCGGTGCAGGCTGCCGGGGCTCGAGACGACAAGATACTCGCCAACTACTTCCCGTTGGTGCTTAAGCCCAACGTTAGGTCGTGGTTGATGCACCTGCCGGAGAATTCCATTTCCTCCTGGGCAGATCTGTGTCATGAGTTTGTTGGCGCCTTTACTGGAGGCCACCAAGCTCCTGGCCAAGAAAGTGATTTACATCTCATTCCCCAGAAAGATGGCGAAACCTTGTGCAAGTACATACAGATATTCAGCTGTATACTGCACAACATCCCAGACGTTCATCCTGCCGCTGTTATCAGCGCCTTTCACCAGAATGTGCGCAACCGCAAGATGCGGGAAGAGCTGGCGATGAACAAGGTCAGGGATGTCGCTGAGCTCTACGCTCTGGCTGACAGATGTGCTCGGGCCGAAGAGGGAAAGAGACTCCTCGGCGAGGACGCTGGCGCAGGAGTCGATTCTGAAAGCGAAGACGCCGCTACCCCGGCAAAGAAAGGCCGACGGAGGAACAGGAAGCGCAAGGGCAAGGCCGTGCTTGCCGTCGAGGGATCCGGCAACCCCGGCACCGCCAAGAAGGCCAAGACTGATGACCCCGGCAAGGAGGTTGCCGGGTGTGCCGCATGTCAGGCCTTGGCGGCTGCCGACAAGCCGGAGGGCTCCGCCAAGCAGTACTGCAAGATCCACCGCACCAAGGGCCACGATCTCCAAAACTGCCGGCAAGTTGAGGAGCTTGTCGAGAAGCAGAAAGCCGAGTATGAAAGGCGAGACAAGGAGAAGGCCCAGGATGGCGCTGGGGGGTCCGGCATGAAGCGCGGTGGCCGAGGAGGCTGCTGCGGTAAGGCCAAGCAACAAAAGGAGAGGCCTGCTCGAGGCCGTGACAAGGAATAGGGGGGTGATGATGATGATGAAGAGGGCGACGAGTCCAGCGAGCACGAGTTCCAGAAAGCTACAGAAGCCATGTGCGTTGACGGAGGCGCCTCGTTGCATTCCTCTCACCGCCGACTCAAACAGTGGGCGCGCGAGATTAATGCAGCAGAGCCGTCGGTCGATGCCCGGAAGGCACTGAAGTGGTCCCACACGCCTATCATTTTTGATGCCGAGGATCACCCTGATCGCACAACTGCGGTCGGGTGTTTGCCATTGTTGGTTTCACCAACGATCCGCAACCTCAAGGTGACAAAGATGTTAGTTGACGGTGGGGCCAGTTTGAACTTGATCTTGCCTGATGTAATCAAAAGATTGCAAATTCCTAATGAAGATCTCGAGGAAACGGGCACATTCCAAGGGATCAATCCGGGAAGGAGCCAGCCGAAGGGCAAGATCACCCTGCCAGTGACATTTGGTAGTGAGTTGAACTACAAAACGGAGAAGATCGTCTTCGACGTCACCAAGATTCCATTGCCCTATAATGGGATTCTTGGTCGCCCGGCGCTGGCCAAGTTTATGGCGGCATCACACTACGCCTATAATACACTGAAGATGCCCGGGCCGATGAGTGTCATCACTATCAACTCCGATAAGAAGGATGCGCTTATCTGCACCGACCAACTCTACCGGGAGGCAGTTGCAGCACCTGCCGCCAAGGCACTTGCTCCTGCCGCTGAAGCGCCCGGGGGGAAGAAGAAGACCGGCAAGACCTCTAACACACACTCCGGCAAGCGCACCTCCTCGGAGTACTGTGCTCCCATCGAGGAAGTGCCAGAAAGCTCCACCGGCAAGAGCAAGAAATCCAAGGCAGCTCCACCAGAAACTAAGAAGGTGCCCTCCAAGGAGGATTGTACGGGAGGAACTTTCACCATAAGTTCCACCCTCGATGACAAATAGGAAAGCGCGCTCATTGCCTTCCTGCGGGCGAATGTTGATGTGTTTGCATGGCAACCATCTGATATCCCCGGTGTTCCCAGGGAAGTAATCGAGCACCACCTTGCTGTCTGTCCTCACGCGCGGCCCGTCAAGCAGAAGGTCAGGAAGCAAGCCTTGGAGCGGCAAGAGTTTATTGTCGAAGAAATCAGGAAGCTCGAAGCAGCATGTCTAGTTAGAGGAGTCCTCCATCCAACATGGTTGGCCAATCCAGTTGTAGTGCGCAAGGCGAATGGAAAATGGAGGCTATGTATCGACTATACTGATATCAATAAAGCCTGCCCAAAAGATCCTTTTCCCTTGCCGCGCATCGAGCAGATTGTGGACTCCACTGCTGGCTGCGATTTGCTGTCATTTCTTGACGCGTATTCAGGCTACCATCAGATTTTCATGTCGAAGGAAGACGAAGAGAAAACCGCATTTATCACCCCATGTGGCACGTATGGCTTCATACGCATGCCTTTCAGGTTGAAAAGTGCTGGTTCAACGTTTGCAAGAGCAGTCCAGATTGGTTTTGAGCCCCAGCTACATAGAAATATGGAAGCCTATATGGATGACATAGTGGTCAAAACCAAGGACAAGGCAACACTCATACAAGATTTAGAAGAGACATTTGCAAATCTGCGGAGGACCAATCTGAAGCTCAATCCTGAGAAGTGTGTGTTTGGCGTTCCATCCGGCAAGCTTGTCGGGTTCTTTGTGTCTCAACGTGGAATCGAAGCAAATCCCGACAAGATCAAGGCAATTGAGCAGATTGAAGCACCGAGACGTGTCAAAGATGTGCGTCGGCTTGCCGGCTGCGTTGCTGCTCTGAGCAGGTTCATCTCCAAATCCGCTGAGCACGCCCTGCCCTTTTTCAAATCTTGAAAAAGGCAGGACCGATGAAATGGACTCTGGAAGCGGAGGCAGCGCTACAGGACTTGAAGAGGTACCTCTCCTCTCCGCCGACACTGGTCGCGCCTAGGCCACAAGAGCCATTGCTGGTGTATCTAGCGGCAACGAATCAAGTGGTTAGTGCTGCGTTAGTGGCGCAGAGAGAAGTAGACGAAGAGGCAGCGGCAGCAGCAAGCCCGTCAAGTGACAAGCTAGGACTATCCCCAACAGAGTCTGGTGCTGACAAGACAGGATCCGCGCAGTCAAATGAAGCAGTGCAGAAGAAGAAGATGGTGCAGCGCCCAGTCTATTTTGTCAGCTCCCTGTTGCAGGGGGCCAGGTCAAGATATTCTGGCGTGCAGAAGCTGCTCTTCGGCCTCCTTATGGCCTCGAGGAAGCTGCGCCACTATTTCCAGGCACATGAAATCACCGTCGTCACTCGCTTCCCGTTGCAGCGGATTTTACGAAATCCAGATGCGACCGGCAGAATAGTGGAGTGGGCGTTGGAACTGTCAAGTTTTGGTCTCAAATTTGAAAGCACTTCAACTATTTAGAGCAGAGCCTTGGCAGAATTCATTGCAGAATGGACACCGACGCCAGACGAAGAAATTCAAGAGACAACTATCCCCGGCAAGGAAACAAATCGAGAATGGATTATGTACTTTGATGGGGCTTTTTCGCTGCAAGGCGCCGGTGCTGGCGTGCTGCTTGTCGCACCCACCGGAGAGCACCTCAAGTATGTGGTTCAGATGCACTTTCCCCGGGAGAGATCAACAAACAACACTGCAGAATATGAAGGACTGCTTGCCGGTCTCAGGATCGCGGCAGACCTTGGAATTAAGAAGCTCATCGTCAGAGGTGATTCGCAGCTTGTCGTCAGGCAAGTGAACAAAGATTATCAGAGCCCGTTGATGGAAGCATATGTAGATGAAGTGAGGAAGTTGGAGGAGCATTTTGACGGTCTGCAAACGGAGCATGTTCCTCGAGCAGAAAACAGCATTGCTGACGACCTGTCAAAGCGTGCTGCCCTCAAGTTACCTGCGGAACCAGGAACTTTTGTGCTCCGCTTAACTCAGCCATCCGTAACGCCATCGACGAGGCAAGACAAGAGAAGGAAGTTAAGTACCGGCAAGTACTTTCCGGCAGAGCTTCCAGAAGCCACCGGCAAGGAAGTTGCCGGGAACGACACGGTTGCCGGTGAGCAGTAGCTTCGCGTAGAACCTCAGGTTCTTGCCGCGGAGGCAAGCGCTCCCGCAGCCGAAGATATGCCTTTAGTCCTTGTTGTCGAGCCACAGGCTCCAACATGGGCACAGCACATCGTCCAGTTCCTTCAAACAGGAGAACTCCCCGAAGAACAGGAAGAAGCAGAGAAAGTAGCCCGTCAGTCTAGTATGTTCCAGTTCGTGGACAGCGTCCTGTACAGAAAGAGACCGAACGGTGTGAAATTGAAGTGCATTCCTCGGGAGGATGGACTGGAGCTGTTGGCAGAGATACATGGAGGCATATGTGGCTCCCACATAGGCTCGAGAGCTCTTGTCGGCAAGGCATTCTGGCAAGGTTTCTTCTGGCCCACTGCTCTCCAAGATGCAATTGCACTAGTAACCAAGTGTGAAGCGTGCCAGTTCCATTCTAAGCAATTGCATCAACCAGCTCAAGCTCTTCAGACAATCCCTCTTTCCTGGCCATTTTTGGTCTGGGGGCTCGACATATTGGGCCCCTTTCCCCGTGCTGCCGGGGGCTTCGAGTACCTGTACGTTCCTATCGACAAGTTCATGAAGTGGCCGGAAGTGGAAGCAGTGAGAAAGGTGACAACACAGTCAACGGTCAAGTTCTTCAAGGGAATAGTGTGCCGTTTTGGTGTGCCAAACAGGATCATCACCGACAATGGCACGCAGTTCACGAGCCGCACCTTCATGCAGTATGTCCATGACCTTGGCGGCAGAATCTGTTTTGCATCTGTTGCTCACCCGAGAAGCAACGGCCAAGCGGAGAGGGCAAATGCTGAAGTGCTGCGAGGTCTCAGAACAAGAACTTTCGACAAGCTGCACAAGTGCGGAAGACGCTGGATTGATGAGCTGCCGGCTGTTCTTTGGTCAATCAGAACGACACCAAATCGAGCTACTGGCCAGACACCCTTCTCCCTAGTCTACGGGGCAGAAGCAGTTCTCCCCACGGAACTCATATACGGGTCACCTCGAGTGCTCGCTTACGATGAGTTTGAGCAAGAGCAGCTGCGCCAAGATGACGCCACGCTCCTTGAGGAAGATCGTCTTCGGGCTGCTGTGCGAGCTGCACGCTACCAGCAAGCCTTGCGCCGCTATCATAGCCGCAAGGTTCATGCCCGAAGCCTTGAGGAAGGCGACCTTGTTCTTCGGCGCGTTCAGTCGGCCAAGAATTCCAACAAGTTGACGCCGAAGTGGGAAGGCCCTTATCGGGTAGTACGAGTCACCAGGCCCGGCGCAGTCCGCCTGGAGACCGAAGATGGCATTCCAGTGAGCAATTCCTGGAATATCGAACACCTTCGTAAGTTCTACCCATAAGGCGCGGTTGCCGGGCCCCCCGGCAACCACCTTTTGTACAAGTCTTGCCGGCAAGGCATATGATCCTTTGTACAAAGCCAGGCGCAGACCCTGTGCATAGTTGAATAAACTTAAGTGTTTTACAATCTTTGTCGATTTTCATGTCATTTCTATATGCATGCTTGTCTGAGATATTGTATTGCACTTGCTTCCGGTGAGCACTAATGAACCGCCAAGGTTCCATATCTCTATTTTCTCTTCTTTCTTTTTCTCAAAGGACAGAAGGTTCCCTTGCGTACACGTTTGCCGGGGGGGAATGATGGTATGGATATCGACAGGCGACGTTCAAGTTGACATTTTGCAATAAGGCGTACAGCAACGAAAAGCTAAGTTGCAAAACTCTTTAAGCAGATTTTTGTTGTAGGGTTATTTCCCTTGAACGATTTTGGCCTTTGTATGGAAAACCTGCACGCAAAGGAACCTTGTCGTGATTGATTGCACCCTTACTTTGTTTCGAGTCCGCTCAACAACTTAAGTGGCTGCACCGAAAGCGTCAAGGTATCTTGTCGGTAGCGACACCCCCACAGGCTGCTAAGGACCCGTTCCTCAAAGCGCTTGCGGCAAGGGCGCGCGCACCGGCAAGATCCCAATAAGCGTAGGGCAAAAACCATACAGAAAGAAATCAGACGAGGGAAATAGCATACATTCATCCAAAACATAGCAAGTTATATTACATTGACGGTCGCCGCGATTCTAACTTAAGATAAAACTGTCTTTGGCATGGAATAGTGGCGACAAGATGAAGCGAAGCGGCTAGTCCCTGCGCTGGCCTTCGACCCGCTTGACGTGGCTCACTCTGTCAACGATGGGCGCGACAAGCTCTTCAAGCGCCTTGAGATCTGCATCCTCCGGCAAGCTAGCAAGGACATTGGTGAGGTCGATGCCAGGGTTCTTGTGCACTACTTTGATGAGCACCTTGAGGAGGACGGCCCGGCAGAGTTTGCGAGACTCGTTGGCCAGATGGGTTGCTCGATTGGCCTGGAGCAGCTTGAGAGCATCAATGACGCCCTCGAAGAACATGGTCAGCTTGGCGCTCGAAGACACCCGCTCGTCAGAAGAGTAGCCGAAGTTATTCAAGCCCATGGTGGACAGTTCTGCGGCAAGCCTTTCCGCGACGTCGACGAGGCGCTCAGTACAGATCGTCACACCTTTCTCGAAGTCATTATAGGTGGCAGCGGCGCTGTTGAGTAGGCTCTTCTCAGCCTGGAGATCCTTGGTCAGAGCCCTCTCACGAGCCTTGCTGCTCTCAAGGGACTCCTCCAGCGTTGTCAGCTTCAATGTCAGATCGGCAATGGATTCATTGGCTGAAGAGAGCTCTTTGATCTTGTCGGACATGGCGGCTTGCATCTCCGCCAAGCTAAAGAGAGTCTTATCTCTGTCGGCTTTGAGCGTTGAGATCTCCTTGCCGTGGCCCTCAAGATCCGCTTCCAGCCTCTTTACCTTATCACCCAACTCGCTCTTGGCGGCCTCTGCAGCTTCGGCGGCATCGATGGCTTCCTTTAGCCTGCCGGCGTGGTCTACGACCAGAGCTTCGAGTGCTTCCTTGTGCCTCTGCTCCAGCTCCTGTGTTCGCCGCGCGACAAGCTTCTCGATCTCTTCGTCCTTGCTGCGAAGTTTGGCGGCAAGCGCCTCCTCGCGAGCGGCAAGGTCTTCTTCATGAGCATCAAGCCCGACGCGGCGTTCCGTCAAGCGAGCTTCGTCTGCAGCGGCCTGCTGCGTGGCCTCCTCCTGTGCCTTCTCGACATCGGACTGCTTCATGAGGAGCTCGTTCCAACTCTGATTCAGCTGCTCACGACCAGCCGTCAGCTCTTGGAAAGCCTCGGCATACCAGACTTGCGTCTCCTCGACGCGCTTCTGGAAATCTGCCTCCGCTGCTTCAACAACTGCGGCCCTGGAGTCCAGCTTCTCGTTTCGGGCGCGGTAAAGCGCCTGGAGCTTCTGAAAGTTATCGCTCATGGCTTGGAGGAGCTGCTCTTCCCTAGGCCCGCTGCTGCTAGCGGCGGCAACGACATCTTCATCAAAGGTTTCTCCTTCGACTGGCACCCCAATGTTCGCCGTCCCCAGTACGCTGACGAACAGGTTGTCGCCGACCTTGAGGTAACTGCTTGACGGGGGCACGTCAGATGTTGACGGTTGATCCTCGACAACCGCCTCACCGGCAGCCGGGGGCTCCACGACTGGCGTAGCGCCAGACGCTCCTGCGGCAGGAATGCCGTCAGTATGGTCGCCGGTCTCCTTGCCGGCCCCCTCAGCAGATCCCTTGGCGGTTTCTTTCTGTGCAGCCTTGGCGGCCTCGTCAGCTGCGACCCTGTCGGCCTCGGCGGCAGCATCCCTGGCGGTCTCTTCGATGACAGCATCAACATCCATTTGTTCCGTCAAGGGGAGATCTTAAAGCCAAGAAAGGAAACAAGATGAGACCAAAGTTGGAGTTCCAGAAAACAGAAATGAAGAAAGAATAACAAGTGCCAAGGCATGCGGTTTACCTGTGTTGAGCTGTTGAGAGGTGGCTTCTCCTTTCCCGGCAACATTAGTTGCTGATGTAGGATGGCCAACGCCTGTGCTTGCCGGCTCCTGTTCAATGCGGATGGGCTCGCCAGTGGAACCCCCTGCCGAAGGTTCATCTCTGGGCGGCGTGGTCGACAGAGGCGGCACTTCAGGGACAGCCTCCAACGGCTCTCCTTGTTGTCGTCCTTCTCCTACAAGCCCGGTGATGTCAATAGCGAAGATAATCTCCCCAACGCTCGCCAACGGAAAATGAGTAGTGGACTCACGCTGGGGGCTGGGTTGGAGACTGCGTTGAGGGTTGGGCTCCGGGCTGATGACGATGGTCTCTGGCGCACCAACGGTGCTTGCCGAAGGCTCATCACCCGTAGAAGTCTTCGCCCTCTTCGCCAACCTTTGCGCCAACGTCTCTGTATCTCTGTGGGGACAGGCCAAAGCAAAACAAATGAGTTAAGCAGTACCAGGAATTCAAAAGTTGAAGGATACGGCGAGGGCCCTTACTCTTCTCTATCCGGACTAAAAGAGGAGATGTCGAAGTCGACCTCCGCTTCGGTGTCCGAGCAAGGAGGTGGAGAAGGGGTCCTGGGACGCTTGGCTGCGGCAGGAGCAATAGGTTGATGTGACCCTGCTGCTCTAGCCGTTGGTGCCGTCGTATGGGATGCTCCCGCCGCACCAGTTGTTGCCGCGGTCGAGCGTGTCGTACGTCGCACGGGTGGATGTTGGGCCTCTTGCTGCTGCGCAGCCTTGCCGGCCGCCTTCTTGCCGGAAATCTCATCTCTTGAGGGAGGCTGAAGTGCTGGGACGCCAGAAACGGCTTTCCGAAGAACACGTTTCTTCTTCTCCGGAACTGGGGGCTCCTCGCACAGCTGCTCCTCGGCCGTGTCTTCAACAGTAGAGCCCCCGGCAATCATGCCACTCTGTTCCCCGGCGACTTCACCTTGCTCGGCAAGGATCTCCTCCGACACCATTCCTTCTTCGTTGGCTTCCTCTTCCGCGAAGCCAAAGTTGCCGGCCTCCGCGGCTAGGTTCGCTTCTTCCGCCCTGCTGGCGATGTACGCCACTTCTTCATCAGTGGTGGGGCGGATGAGGATTGACTCTTCCCGGATGGCTCTCTCCGACAAATTGTCGAAGAATTCCTGCACGCGCTCTTTAGGCGGCTCGACCCAAGTTCCGTCAAGGCCGTGGGCGTTAAACGCCGGCATCATGCCGATGATTGGGCTCAGAGCAGAGTTGTTGCACAAGGGAATTATGCCAGCTGGCAACTTGTATTTCCCGTCAGGCCTGAATAGCTTATGGCAGAGGGCAGTGTGCTGGAAGACTGTCAGGTTGTTGTTCAGACCAGGGCGCAGCCTCATGATATCTGTTGCGTTCTTGAAGTCCCAAGCTGGTCTCCCTTTATTATGCAGAGGGGCGATGCGGCGGCGGAGAAAATCGGCGCCAACCATTTCTATTGTGAGCCCGGCAACCTTGAGATGGTGGATCCTGGTAACTGCAATCGCAAGCTTATCATCCTGAGAATCGAGACCGCTCCAGTCCTTGCCACGAACCACCTTTGTCTGCCGGAGCAAACAAAATGGCTGGGGATCTTTCTTCCTAACCCAGCACCACTCGGCCCGCCATTCCTCCCACTTCTTACGGTAGAGACCGTCTGGGTATATCTATTTATTCCATGCCCTTGGAATCCAGGTGATAGAACCAGAAAGGGCATCTCCTGTTTTGATACGGGGAACGAAGTAGTGGCGGAAGAGGGCTGTGTTGGGAGCTACTCCGGCGAAGTTTTCACAAAGATGAGCGAAGACCGACATGCATGTCACGACATTCGGTGTGAAATCCAAGAGGCGGAAGCCGTATGTATACATGATGTCGATGAAGAAATCAGAAAATGGAGGGCAGAGCCCGCAGTAAAAGTAAGCGGTGAAGAAAGGGAATTTATCTGGGCCGCCCTCGGCGGAAGCTGGGAGTACGCAAGTTGCAGGGTGAGCCTTCGTTTTCTTCCCCCACATACACAGGTATCGCTCAATCAGGGCATGCCTGTCGAGCATTGGGGCGAAGACGACGTGTTTCTTCCGCATCTCCACCAAATCGGCCTTGTCCGCCTCTGCATCCGAGTCGACGGCTTTTGCCGCTTTGCCCTTGCTTGCTTTGGGCGGCATGGCGACTGTGGGAGCGGAGGCCGAGACTGATGCGAGCGTGGGGGTGGCGGATGAATGGGATAGGCTCTGTTCCGAGCTCGAGGAAGAAGGCAATGGCGGTTTCCAGATTGGAAAAGATGAGAGGTAAATGAGCAGCGCCTCTGCGGATTCCATTTTATGGGGAAGGAGCGGAGGCTGCCTCTTTACTAATCAATGGGAATGCACTTTTACAAGCGAACTACTGCGGCCGTTCCGCGCACGTCTCCCACGTTCCGCATTTAATGCGCGTCATGGGGGGGGCTGTAAATAAGAGGATTATGACAGTTAACTCCTGCCACGCGTGCCCGTGCACTGTTTGGGCCTAGCCCAACAACGCCTCGCACCCGTGTATGGCCTAGGCCCGGGGGCTCCTGTCGGTGTACTAAAGTTTGGGTCATTTTAGTACCCCATACTTGTGCACGGACGGTTGTTGCCATACCAGTGGCAAGGCCTGCCGGAGGACAGCTGGAAACGGATACAAGATATCAAGAAGGCGTTCAAGCTAATGATCAGAAGACAGAAGACCGAAGGCTAGGTTCCCGGCAAGATCCTTGCCGGGAAGGCTCGCGAAGGCCCGGCAAGGCCCCGCGCCCGGCAAGGCTTCGCACCCGGCAAGATCTCACCGCTTCAGCATAGTGCCGCCGCTCCAGCGCAGCGACCAGCCTGTCGTTTAGGGCTTGTCCTCCTGGTTGCGTGTCACGGCGTCGACCGCAAATGGGGTTAAGCGGTGCTGATGGGACGGGCCTTTTTTCCGCCCCCGAGAAAGTAAGGGGCACCTAAACGGAGCATTAAATGCATTTGTCCTAAGACGTCGGTGATAATCATGAAACACTGTAGTAACTTTACACGTCTTGTACTGCTGTCTGCCACTGTTGGTGACCCCTTGGACGTATAAAAGGAGGCCCAAGGCGTAGCTACAGGGAAGGAGGACCTTCCGGCCCATTCTGCATGCGTAGCTGCTTTCCCACCACAAGCGCTCCGTGTACTTGAGCCAAGAACATCCACAATAAACAACAGCAGGAGTAGGGTTTTACGCTTATCAGCGGCCCGAACCTGGGTAAAGATCCTCGCGTTGATCGTTAGTTCCGCTCTTTGTGCAAATCTTTTCCCCTTGCCGAACCGTGAAGGGATCCACGCGATCCCATAGGTGTCGTACGCTGACAGTTGGGCTCGTCATGTTGTAAATAAAGCCTGGGCTAGACTGGCCACATACGCCGCACAGCCCAGTTGATACCCTACTCCGTCTCAACAACAACAACAAAAAACTGCTCGAGCTACTGGGTCCCTGGTGTTAGCCGCTCCTTGTGCAATTCTTTCGTTTATTGACTAAAATGACAATGTCGCAGGTCCCGGATGTCAGCAAACCATTAGGAGGAAGCATTTTTTTTCATGTAATAAGGAGGAACTTGCTTGCGTACGACTATGGACCTGGGGGTCCCTACTGTCATCCTCTCCACGTACAGTCCTCACCAGTTCCTGTCGTTTGTTGACAGTCGCTCGTTGTGCAATTCTCTCGTTTATTGACTACGTTGACAATGGGGTGGGACCAAGATGTCGGGAAACCATTAGGAGGAAGCATTTGTTTTGGCTTGTAATAAGGAGGCACTTGCTTGCGTACTGCCATGACCCTGGTGGGTCCCTACTGTCATCCTCTCCACGTACAATCATCTCATGATTCCTCTCGGTTGTTGACCATGTTGACAACGCCAGAAGGTGGGGATGCCGTCGCCGGAAAATAACAGGAGGTGGGGGTGGGTAGGGGGGTGTGTAGAGGGATGGCCTGGCACCGGTTAGTGTACAGTGGGACATCAATGCGTGGGCGGCTGAGCAGCAAGCCGCGGAAGGCAGGAGCAGGCGATCCCGCCGGCGTTGGTTTGGTTTGGGCGGCTGGAGCCTGGAGGAAGAAGATAAGAGATTGAAAAAGCACGACAGACGTTGGATTTACATCCAACAGCTTAGGCTGCCACAATCGTTTGTTGACTAAGTTGACAAAGCCTTGTGTACGCGTCAACCTAGTAGGCCCACAAGTCAACCTCTTAATCCGGGGCGGACAAATACAGCCCATTTAAAAATATAACATCCCATTCCAAACGTTCAATCGGAAAGTTCAACATTCAGAGCAAAGTAACAGGACTGATTCAGAGATAGAGTACTGAACTTCCACGTTGACAACCATCATAGCCAACTTAACTATCTACTCCCACTCATACTCGAGTTTAGAACAACTAACATACTCTTAGCTAACTAGACGATGCCGGCCACCATCTGTGGCTCACACTAAACGCCGGGACTGACGTCCTCCTCCTCGCCTCGGACTTGGCAGAGGTGCGATAGGGCGCGTTGCTCGCGCCCGTTGGCCCTTTCCATGCCGGCATGGTCCACCGAAGCTTTGGCTTCTAAGCGGGAAACCCACTTGACGAGCTGGTAGTGAAATTCAGTGTCGCGTACGCGTGTGTGCCCGACAGCCTCTAGGGCTATTCGCCGGGCGCCGGCCTCCACGTAGTTGGCCCAGTTGCGGGCGCTCTGCTTGCGACGCAGAGCGGCGGTGCACTGCTCCTCCTTCATGCTCTACTGGCAGCGCAAATCGGCGGTACGCTGCTCCTCCGCCATGCGGTCGCGCTCCAAGGCATCCTCATACTCCGCATTTCCATCTAAAGACCGCCAGAATGCCTACTCCCTCCGTCTGCCTTCCCGTGAAAAACCGAACACTAACTCCGGCGGTGAGCGCCTCTGGCGGTGCCTATTGCTGGCGCGCGGGGGCATGACGGACGTGGCGAGAGCGATGGCAAGTGGCGAGCGACGTTGGGCTGGTGGGGTCTTGTGAGGATAGGGTGCGTTGGGTGAAGGTGCCACCGGAGCACGCTGGGAACCAGTAATTATAGGCGGATGGTAGGTAAACCGGCGTGTCGCGGGAAACGCGACGGTCATCGGAATTCAATGCATAAGCAGGCATGGCTTAGCGCGCCAGCTTGCCGTGGAAAACTGGAAAAACTGAAATTATGACTGTACCGTACTCCCGTCCCGTCCCGTCAGTGCTAGGTCGCACATCGGCACGACAGTCAAACGAGTGGAATCGATTCAATCAGATGAGGTACGTGCATGATCCGCTGGTTATTCGTGTAGGATCGAGTCGGTCGGATAGTGTACCTGTACGATCGCAATAGCTAATGAACGTTCGCTGGGAGAGAAGGCATTTGCAAACGTTTTTGCTGGCAGTTTCTTCAGATTCGCATGGCATTTTCTTCAGAACAGCATGTCAGTTTCTTCAGAGGAAGGCATTTTTATTCTAAAAACTGCCACCCTTGGATCTTGCGTCGCAACTAAAACTACCAGGAGTGTATTAGTAGGCTAGCTAGTGATCGATTAGTAACTTGTAAACAGTGAGAGAAGAGAAATAAGGAATATGTTGGACCATTTGGTGCGAGAGGAATGCTAGGGTGTTCCGGCACAAGTCTACTCTTCCGTCCATCATGTTGTTCAACATCCAGTCTGAGGCAAAACTTTGGGTCACCGCGGGCGCAAAACATTTGGGTCACATCATGCCGGGAGAGTAGTGTCTTTGTAATTTCTGTCTCGCTTTTCTTTGTAAAAGCAACTATGAACTCCTTCTTAATTAATGCATGAGGCAAATCTTTTGCCTCCGTTTCGAAAAAAAGAAAACACTGAGCGAAGAGAAAAAAGGAACTGTTGTGCACAGTAGTAAGAGCCGATCCACTCTAAATGTTCAGACCAGACTCACAGGCCTGGCTTACTAATATGTTCACATTACTAGCCCAAATTCACAACCAACTAGTAGGATTCCCATACATAAGATCAACATGTTTATGCATCTCAATGATTCACAGATCATACACAATATATCTGTTCTTGCTATTGACGTGGATGCTTCTCAGGGCCAACATTCAGTACAGAGTGAATGACAAATTTGTTTGTAAAGTCTACATTTCCTCTAGCAAACGTAAGTGGTTTCACCAACAGATGGAACCATGAGAATCAACCACACATGATGGACGAACATCCACTGAAATATGTTATGGTCATCTGTCGATCACGCGGCAAGACTATTTTCGGAATTCAACTTTAAGTTTGGCAAGATGATGCCCATTGGATAATCAGACCAGAGCAATGAAGCACCTAGTGTTGGCCAATAAATAGTATAGTACTACTTTTCTGCAGTCCATGCAGTGACTATCCAATCCTTCTGTGTCTATTTTCAAATGGCACTGCATGCAGTGACTATCCTATTATTTTGTGCAGTTCCACAAAAATTGAGGTCCCTGTGTTTGTTTGCCAAATAGCAATGAGCAGACATCTGTTTGCACAAATATCAAGCAGCTAGTTAACATATACTCCACCTTGTATTTTTGGTTTAACCACGTCCCTGCTAGTTGTTTCCGCCTAGCATCTGTCATGTTTTGCACTGGACAATTTGATACTGAATTGATTTGCTGGTACAGAGCAGAAATATAGCGCCTATTCTTCATTAGACCAAGGATATCCATGTTTCCAGGGATGGAAGAGGTGAAATCGATACAACCAAAAGTGAGCATCCAATCATTGATTCATGTCCTGCACCACCAATGGAGGTCCACCCGCAATAAATTTACATGCAAACCACTAATATTACTATCTAATGACAGTACAAAAACAGAAGCAAGATAGTAGCAAGATAGCAGCAAACCATGTACCTTGGTAATGAACAGCTCATAGTGCCACCGATTGGATATAACTGTTTGCAGAAAATAATGGTCATAATGTTGAACCATCTGGACTTTTTGTGCAGTTCCACTAAAATCGAGCATCCCTGTTTGCACAGATATTGAAAGTGTGATTAAAAGTGGCACTAGTTGACAGTTAGCATAGACTCACCAATTTAAGCATTCCAAATTTCTTAATGGGAAAAGGTAGCAAGACAGTTTCTAACCACCTGTTCAAAGGAATAAAGAAGGCAACAACGACGGATGTCAAGATGGCATACATAGTATTTTGTGAAAGATTGAACCATTCCTGACCTTTCCTCTTCTATTAAGATTTTTTGTGCAGTTCAACTGAAATAAAATGCCATCACCGCCTTGACATTTCGGTGACACTGTACAAAAAAATGACTTACCATGACATCATGATGTTAGGTATGTAATCAATAGGCAACATAGACAAAAATGCAGACCTCCTCCGATAACATAATGAACACTAATTTTAACAAAGGAGTGACTAGCTTTGCCGGCATAATTTGAAGAATTCTACACCCTCTGTTCCTTAATATAAGACGTTTTCGTAGTTCAATTTAATGTACCAAAACGTCTTGTATTGTGAAAGAGAGGTAGTAGTTTTCCTGCCTTTCTTTCCTTTTTCAATTTATGGGTGGCATTAGACTGACTATGGCATTAGTTAAAAGTGGCATCACTTTAGCAGTAGCATAATTTTACCGGTGGTGTTATACTAACAGCAAAAAAGTGGCAATAAGAGCATGGTGTTGGCTGTGTGCATCCTAGCTGTGCAGAGGCCGGGCGTGTGCTCACTGTGTTATGTATCTTCTTGATGCTCTGTTTTGAGCCACTAAAATCCACCCTTTGTCGAAAAAGTACAATGTACCTCCACGGACGCATAGACTGGTGAAGCATGGATGGTTGCCCAGAGCAACAAATATCCAAGCAGCATATCTGGATTACGTCCCATTTTTGTTCTCTTTAGCCACCTTTTACCTATGTGAGGACAACAAACCTATCGACCTGGTCATTCTCTATTGCATTGTCCTGCCATTCTTTCCTTTTTCAACCAAGAGACAAGAGACTAGTTCCTCAGCTACTACTGCTTTCCCCCTTTTCAACCAAGATACAGGTTCGACACCAAGTCTCTTCTACAGTACCACTTTCCCCCCTTTCTTTCCTTATTCAACCCAGACATGGATAGTCTGCATGAAGTAGGGTTTCCTTTAATAGTGCAAATTAAGGTTTTCATCTGCATGACTAGCAGAGGCTAGTAACTTGGGGAGATGGGGCAGTGGAAAAACAACCACATGCAGCGACGTGGGAGATGGGGCAATAGCACAAGGGTATGGTTCGAAAAGAGGTAGCATACCAAAGGGTCGGCGAGAAGCGGCTTCTCTCATCGTCGTCGTCCTCCGCTGACACTACGGCAGCGAGCTTGGGGACGGAGGCCATCCCGCGCCGGTGCTAGGTCTGAGAAGACGGCCTTGTCGTCAGTGCACGTCCTCCTCTTCCCCGGCGGATGGGATCAGGCCGAATCTGTGGCCACCGATGAGGAGGGAGAGAGAGAGAGTGGCCACCGCCGTCTTTTTTAGATCTGGAGAGGGTGATAGTGTGAGAAGCAAGTGGGCAGCCCTAGCAAGCAAGCGCTGAAGCTCCAGCCTATATACTACTCCCTCCGTCCCAAAATAAGTGACTCAACTTTGTACTAGCTTTGTACTAAAGTTAGTACAAAGTTAAGTCACTTATTTTGGGACGGAGGGAGTACTATATTATACTTGGTAGAGTACCTCCGTCAAGGTTTTCTAAGTCCCGCGAGCCGGAGCAACAGGACCAATAAATGGGGCAAATTAAGGTCTTCGATCTCTCTCCCATGCATGCACTTTTTCTCTCTCCTGCATGCACCCAATGGATAGCGTGCATGTAACGTCCGGCCTAATAAATCAGGACGACGTGTAGTAGTAATGCTTCAACATTGAATGGCATGCCATTAAAAAAAATAAGTCAAGAAATAACGCGGCCCGATCGCATTTTGCACGAGAAATGAGAAGCCATGTTTCGTTGACGTGTTGTCCCGTTCCAACGTGTCAGTGAGAAGATGGCGAGTCCTTTTGTACAATTTTCGAACGGACGTCAATGTACAGCCGGGTCGCCTCTTCCTATACCGTGGCAACCGTCCACTCCCCGCTCGCCTCTTCCTATACCGTCGCAACCGTCCACCGCCTCTTCCCCTTTCCCTCTCAATTTGGGAGTTGGAACTGCTGTCGCACGCTCTTCCTCCCTCCATTTTCCTTGACCCTTCCTTCTACCATTGTTCATCTTCTCGATGGAGGAAAGTAGCAGGACACGACCCCGTTATTCTTTCCCCAATCTAACAGATGACGCGGTGGAGGAAATCATTGATCGGTGCGATGTCATCACCACGGCTAGCATGGCAGGTTCGTTCAAGAACATTCTTGACTCAACAAATAAGATCATTACAAACAACCCAAGGGTTCAAGAGCGGTTTGATCTCCCCTATCTTCTTCGCTATGACCCTGCTCTCTGGTACGGGGATGACGGAAGGCTCGCCTTGTGCAAGTTGATGCCACTTGATAATGATCCGTGTGATGTTAAGATGCCATCGCTTCAGCATAAGGATTGGGCAGGCGCAAATGGAGATTGGGTTGTTTATATTGGGGACAACTGCGAGTGGGAGCTTGTGAATGTGTACACTTGTCACCGATTCCAATTCCAAAAATCTCAGACTGCCCTGAGGTTGAGCACACCGATACTCTACGTACGTTCAAATACGATCATGGTGACTGTCGTCTACAGAAGATAGCAATTTGTCGAGTTCCCACATGCTCTTGGAGTTATCGGAACTATTGTGTTGTCGCTGTCTTCGACAAGCTTGTTGCCGTCTTTACTCCTGGAGGGATTGGATGGACATTGCTTAAAAACCAGTTTCTGTACACGAGGGAGTACTGTGATGCAATTCAATATGAGCATCTTGTGTTTGCTGTCACCACTTGTGGCACTCTTTTTGCATGGGATCGTTCTTGCTTCAGTACGTTTGTCTTCCACCTTAATTAGAATTGTTTCATTCACCATGCATGCGAGTTATCCCTTTACTAATTAACCTTCAAAATTTTCAAGGTCCTGTCAACATTCCGCCACCGATACTTGGAAACTTTTATAACCAAGGGGGAGATGACGATGGTGATGATGATGATGACGATGGTGATGATCACGAGCATGAAGACGACCAATACCTACCTACTAGATGGTACCTAGCTACTTATTTCGATGGATCACCTCTTCTTGTCTGTATACAGGGCATTGCTAATGTTACAGAGGAAGCAGGTAGTAGTATTGTCTCACATGGTCGTACTCTGCGGACCTATGCCAACTTTTGTTGTAGGCTATTCGGGATGGATACCAGTGTGCTAGCGCCACGAGCTTCTCCCTGGTTCAATATCGACAGTCTTGGAGAACACTCGCTTTTCCTTGGACTAAACTATCCAATGATGGTGAAAGGCGATCCAGCACCCGTTGACACAACCTTGCCATTTATGAGAAGCAACTCTATCTATACCACCGACATTGCTGTTGTTGCTCACTACTCCAATGCAAGTATTGCTCCTGATATTGGCCGCTTCAACCCGGATGGTGAGTCTTGCGTTGGCCTCAAGATTGACAATACCACAGGGCCCTGGTCAGAGACTCGCTTCTGGTTCAAAGCAAGTGTTACCAACGCCGAGGATTGGTTGACGTGATGGTCGTTTTCATTTCTTGTACGTGTTGTGTGAGAAAAACTTTAGTATTTACAATGCATATCCTTGTTGTCATTGTGTGTTGTAGACTTGTTATATGTAGTGTGAACGGTATATTTGCATATGCAGTTGATAAACTTACTTAATTTATGAATGGATTTCGAGTCACTTCTCAGAGTGTGTGCTACGATGCGGCAAAATACTTTTCACTGACAGTATGTGGGACCGAATGTCAGCAAACCGACGATGGGCACACTCCGCGCGTCTGCCGGCTGGCTGATAAGAGAGGGAGAGGAGGGCCGAGCACGGACTCCAGGAAATTTGCCGACAGTGTGAGGTGGGCTACCTAGTACTAGTGGTACCAAACTCCTGAAGAAATAATGTATTTTTCTTTTTGCAAGTTGGAGAGATAATGTGTTCGCTCTACGTAACCAGCACCTCGATATAGTGGGGTGGCATGGGCCAAAACAAGCATTCACGTCTAGGAGTACGGCACACGCCACCACCAAGAGTCCCATCTGACACCAAATTTCTTGGATTCTGTGCTACACCTAGCTCTTCTCTCTCCTCATTTCTCTAACTCAACCATCGCGCGACGGCCAGGGGGGGGGGGGAGTTTCAGGTGATACGAAGCTGCCTATGCTCCCATGATACAGCCTTTTGAAAGCCCTTGGATTTGAGATCGAATGGTTGCATGCTGAGCTCCTGCAAGTTTGCAAAAAAGCCCAGTAGGATCTGATATTTACGCACAGGTCTAGAATCTCGGCATGCGAGCGTTCGATCTCAGATCCAAGGGATCTCAGAATCCGGTATCATGGGAGCATGGACAAGTTGGTTTGTCGATAGTCGGTTTGCTGAACTATGGTCCCACTTGTTAGTCAAAATGCAAGACAACAAGCGTTCCCCCTTGAGCGGCGTGCCAGACCAACTGTGAGGGGGTACAACGGGAACCGTGTGGGGGTCCTTTTGAACCTGTAAGTTGTAACATTTGGTTCTGCTCCTTGGCGCGACCGATAGATACAAATATAATAATTTTCCATCAAAAATTAGAAATAACGATTAAAAACGCTATCGTTGGGCCACCGCCGTCTTTTTTTAGATCTGGAGAGGGTCCCGTTCCAACATGTCAGTGAGAAGATGACGAGTCCTTTTGTATAATTTCTGAACGGACGTGTAGGCCGGGTCGCCTCTTCCTGTACCGTGGCAACCGTCCGCTCCCCGCTCGCCTCTTCCTGTACCGTGGCAACCGTCCACCGCCTCATCCCCTTTCCCTCTCGATTTGGGAGTTGGAACTGCTGTCGCACGCTCTTCCTCCCTCCATTTGCCTTGACTCTTCCTTCTGCCATTGTTCGTCTTCTCGATGGAGGGAAGTAGCAGGACCCGACCCCGTTATTCTTGCCCCAATCTGACAGATGACGCGGCGGAGGAAATCATTGATCGGTGCGACGTCATCACCGCGGCTAGCATGGCAGGTTCGTTCAAGAACATTCTCGACCCAACAAATAAGATCATTAAAAACAACCCAAGGGTTCAAGCGCGGTTTGATCTCCCCTATCTTGTTCGCTATGACCCTGCTCGCTGGCGCGGGGACGACGGAAGGCTCGCCTTGTGCAAGTTGATGCCACTTGACAATAATGATCCGTGTGATGTTAAGATGCCATCGCTTCGGCATAAGGCCTGGGCAGGCGCAAATGGAGATTGGGTTGTTTATATTGGGGACAACTGCGAGTGGGAGCTTGTGAATGTGTACACTCGTCACCGGATTCCACTTCCAAAAATCTCAAACTGCCCTAAGGTTGAGCACACCGATACTCTACGTATGTTCAAATACGATTATCGTGACTGTCGTCTACAGAAGATAGCAATTTGTCGAATTCCCAATCGCTCTTGGAGTTATAGGAACTATTGTGTTGTCGCTGTCTTCGACAAGCTTGTTGCCGTCCTTACTTCTGTGCCTCAATGAATATTGCTTGAAAATCAGTTTCTGGGCACGCATGTGTACTGTGGTGCAATTCAATACGATCGTCTTGTGTTTGCTGCCACCACTTCTGGCACTGTTTTTGCATGGGATCCTGATTGTTTCGGTACGTTGTTTGTCTTCCACCGTAATTATAATTGTTTCATTCACCATGCATGCCAGTTATCCCCGTACTAATTAACCTTTTTTTAGGGGTCCCGTACTAATTAACCTTCTTGTGTTTCCAAGGTCCTGTCAACACCCCCCCACCGATACTTGGAAACTTTTATAACCAAGGGGGAGATGACGAGGGTGATGATCATGAGCATGAAGATGTGCAGTACCTACCTACTAAGTGGCACCTAGCTACTTATTCCGATGGATCACCTCTTCTTGTCTGTATACAGGGCACCGGTGATGTTACAGAGGAAGCAGGTGTTGTCTACCATGGTCGCAGTTGTCTCCGGACCCGTTCCAACATTCGTTGCAGGGTATTCGGAATGGATACTAGTGTACTAGCGCCAGAACCTTCTCCCTGGTACAATATTGATAGTCTTGGAGAATACTCGCTTTTCCTTGGACTAAACTATCCAATTATGGTGAAAGGCGACCCGGCGGCTGTTGGCACAACGTTACCATTTATGAGAAGCAACTGTATCTATACCTCGCACACTGGTATAATTCCCTACGTTGGCTATCATAATTTTCATACTCCTAATATAGGCCGCTTTAGCCTGGATGGTGGGTCTTGCGTTGCTCTCGATGTTGACAATAGCTGGCCCTACCCAGAGGTTCACTTATGGTTCAAAGCAAGCGTTTCCAACGCCGAGGATTGGTTGAACTGAAGTTCATTTCATTGATTGTTATTTGTTGTGTGATAAAAACTTTAGTATTTAGAATGTATCCTCGTTGTGGTTGTGCGTTGCTGACTTGTTGTATGTAATAAATGGCATATTTGCATATGCATGTTATAAACTTACTTAATTTATGATTGGTCCCCTGAATTTTGTGGCGTGGCTAGATGACAGTCGCCTGAATATTTTTTGTGGCCAGTCAATTTGGCTTGGGCCGTTGGATGAAAAATTGACGGCGGGATCATCTTCCTAAACCTCCAGCCTGTCGCGTCGCACTGCACACGGTGGGTCTGGCACGCCACTCACCCAGCGAATGTGCGTCGTCTTACGTTTTCACTGACATGTGGGGCCGAATGTGAGAAAACCGACAATGGGCACACTCCGCACGTCTGCTTGCTGGCTGAGGAGAGAGGAGGAGGGCCGAGCACGGACTCCAGGAAATTTGGCGACAGTGTGAGGTGGGCCATATGTTAATAAAACTAGTACTACTACTAGTGGTACCGTAGTCCAGGAGAGATACTACTAATGTGCTCACTCTAGCCTCGCTCTATGTGACCAGCACCTCGATATAGTGGGGTGGCATGGGCCAGAACAAGCATTCACGTCCAGGAGTATGGCACACGCCACCACCATGAGTCCCATCTGACATTATATTTCTTGGAGTCCGTGCAACAGCTATCTCTTCTCCCTCCTCGTTTCTCTCAACTTTGGTCAGGCGGGGTGGGGGTTTGCCGATAGTCGGTTTGCTCAACTGCGGTTCCACTTGTAAGTGAAAATGCAAGACATCGCGCGTTCCCCCTTAAGCGCCGTGCCGCACCATCCGTGTGGGGGTGCGACGCAAACACGGCAGGCTTTTCCTTTTGAACTTCTAAGTTGTAACATATGTTTCTACTCCTTGGCACGACCGATAGATATAAATAACGATTTTCCCTCAAAAATTAGAAGTAACGATTAAAAATGCTAGCGCTGGGCTTTTCCCGTGCGATAAGCGGGGGAGTTTTGCCAATTTCGGCCATCATTGCTTTGCTTGCATGCGGTCCCACATGTAAGTGATATGCCTAGCCACTGTGCGTTGAGCGGCAGGCCAGAATGACCGTCTAGGGTGTGACATGAACGGGACTGTATGTGAACTGGACTGTGCGTTGAGCAAGGGATCACACACGTCTTTATCAGCTGGAATGAGAATGCAATACAGTAAGAATCAAGGCCACGACGACGCGATGCAATGGTGGTTACACGAGGCCAAATGAAACTTGCGAGCGACCCAACCAAACACGCCCATGGTGCTGGGTTGCTGGTTGCATGCCGCTTCTCCCATTTAGTAGTACTAGTTCCCTCAGCATGCGAATTGAAGGAGGATAAACATCAATGGCCGTTCATCGGGAACCGCCACCCTCTACTTTATTTGCATTCAAGCCGTCCCGGAAACCATACTCGTTTACTAGTCCCCCTTGTATTTTGTGTCATATTTTGGCCCTTAATCTAACTAATAAAATTGTGTGACCAATATAATGTCATTGGAAAACATATTCAAATACGAATCCAACAAAAAAATGTGTGACATGCTACACAAATACTCCTACTATGTAGTAATGTCATTGGAGTAGTAGGAGTAGTATGTTTGTCCATCATTGACCCAAAATAAGATGAGACTAATAATCCAGACGTTGGTAGTTGTACTGGGGAAAATCTTGCAAAGTTTGGAAGCTTCTAGAGGGCAGGGGTGATCCTCCTTCACTAAAAAATATATATATATAAAAGTACTACTCCTATAACCTAACCATCTGCCCTTCTCCATTTTCTTGCATGTGCACAAGTGGGACATTTGATTTGTTTATTGGGCGATAAGACATTAGTAGTACTCCGTCCCCTAGGATAAGGATTTATTGCACGTAGAGCCAAGCTTTTGCACGTACTACTTGTGGAACGCAAGACCGATGAACCCTCCCTCCCTCCTGAGTCGTTTATCAGAGTGGGTGGTGCCACGCGGCCAAATATTTTCTAGCGCAATACTAGTACATAATTGCCCGAGCATTGCAACGAGCTATATATATATATTCTCTAGTACGTATGTCAGCCCATAATTTACAGGTCAATATTAATATGCATATGGATCCATAAACGACATCCTCTAGCCCTAGTGCGCCGGGCCACCAACCGACGAATGAGGAGCAGCGGCATTGGTGGCGAGGTCAACGTGCTTCTGGACAATGCCGTCCAAGGTTGCTCTGCGGTCCAAGAAGGCCACCGTCCTATCGTCCTCCTCTGGCACGTAGTGGTCCTTGTGGACGATTTCCTCATAGACACGGGTGATTATGTCGATGGTGTCTTGCTGGGTGAGGTGCTGCACGGTGAGCGCGACCTCGAGGTGGACATTCTCCGGCGCGACGGCGGGCAGTCACAGGGCCACCAGTGCGTTGAAGAGGTTGTCGCCATAGAGGCCGGTGAGGGTGGCGGGCATCGCAGAGCCTGGGCGCGTGGGCTGGAGGCGTACGTCAAGGTCGTCCGCGAGCTTCTTGATGACGGTGAACTTGTCGAGGAAGCCGACGATGGCCTCGTCGAACAAGGGGGCGAAGCTGTTGTCCAAGAGGCCTCTTGCCCTGGCGGCCTCAAGCACGACCTGGAGACGTTCCTCGGTGCCGGGCCGCAGGCCGGCGTCGTGGACCATCTGGCACAGCCGGCTCATGCTCTCGCTCATCGCCTCCATGGCTCTAGCTTCTGGTCAATTGATCTTGCGATTGGAGTGATCACTCTTGCCCTTGGTTAGGGTGCGTAGGTGCGTAGGATTTCGTAGATGGATTGGACTGGTGGGGAGCCTTTATATGAGAAGTGCAGACTGCGTTTGGATTCAAGTGTGCGTTGCCTATCTACTCCTCGCTCCTTAGTAGTACTCCCGCTGGTCCTTTTTTCTCTGCGCCTAAGGTCGAGTGCGCATACCAAGGGTAGACTCAGTCTATTTTTTCTGGACATAATTGCCCTTGCGTTTGCAGAGTATCGCATGCCTGCTGCTGCCTCAAATCCCGCTCCACATGCACGCACTGCTCCCTGTCTCGATGCATGCGCGCATAGTTACGAGAAGATTGAGGTAAATTCTGCGTGCAATTATGTTGGAAGCTGGCGCAATTAATGCGGGGCGAATGCGGTGCAAGTACTAGTGTGGTTGATGAGATTTCATATTTGAGCCCTCAACCGGAAGGGAGAGTGTATAATATCATCAGAAACTACACTCAAATACGCCTCGTCAAAAAAAACTACACTCAAATACGAATAAAACAATAGTCCATGTAGTATTATTTATGGAGGGAGTAGTAGTATATTTTTTGTGACATGCATTACTATATATTGTTAGTCAAATGCTAAATCCAAACAGAGGTGGTAGTACTACTAAATCCAGACGGAGGGAGTTGTAGTACTAGTACCAAAGTACTACCCGTTGGTTAAATTATTACGTGCTGCTCCTCACAGTGAAGTGACAAGACCCTGCGCCGGAGATGACACCAGAGTGTAGGCGGCGTGTTCGCGTTACCAAAGTCAGCCTCACCGTGTGCAGTCACTATCATCAAGGCTGTAGAGCTACCCTGCTTACAACAAGCTGTGTTCTAGATATTTTCCCGTGCGTTGCCACGAGTTAGAATAATATATTGCACTGGGTATATTGGTTACATCATTGCAGCACCTATGCACGCGAACATAATCGTAACGTACTACCATGTGCTAGATAGTCGTAATTTTACAAGGTTCAAACTGATATTACAAATGCTAGTAGTAATGCTGCACCTACGAAGAGGGAATTATTAGGAAGTTTACGTAAGAAGTTTCGTTACTTTAGGTGGATGCAGAATTACCATACAAACTAAAATCCACCGCCCCTGACAAGTCACTAATCGGCAAATAAACTTGCGCGTTTGTCGGCACTTGATCTTTCAAAAACAAATTCAGCTTATGCAGAGCCTTTGTCATTCAGTTTTAGATGCTTGCGGTGATCAGCACACCATTCATTGTTGCGCGAGAGAACGCCAAACCTCATTACCTTGAGCACACTTGCCTTCAGAAACAAGAACCTGGCCAATTTAATCTCAGATGTGGTGCCTCGGTAGTCGATCAAATCAGTTTCTGTAAGATGGAGATCAAGGCATTCGATGAGGTTGTTATATTGCAACACATTTTTCACTTTCGGGTCTTTTTTTATCTACAAAGAAGAGAACATATTAGAGGAGCTGGATATACTCCGTATAAGATTGCCGTGTCATCAAGAGCTACCAATATCATTTGCTCATACAATAGGGTTGGCTGTAAGGCTAGTGATAATTTTCACTCTCTCTCTCTCTTTCCTCTCATTTATTCACTTTACGTCCGTCTTGGTTTATAGGTCCCCTTCGCATTTAGTGTAAAATTTTGACCATAGATTTACCTAACAAAATGTCAATGCATGTCACAAAAAATTATACCATTGGAAATTATGTTCAAATACGAATCCAACGATATAATTTTTAGTGACATGCATTAACATTTCGTTAGTTAAATCTATGGTCAAAATTTCATACTCCAAAATACGAAGGGGACTAGTAAACTAGGACGGAGGTAGTACTTGCTCCTAGGATAAAGTTACTTCCCACTGTGACTAGCCTTGGCTACAACAACAACAAAAAATGATGCAGGTGATCACGTGAGAAAAAAATACTAAAAACATTTCTTTCAGTATAGTGCCTAGATGCAGTTTTGAATGCTACATTTGTCATTGTAACTTGGGAAAAATTACGAAAAAATTGAGCTCCGTTGTGGTTCACATTTAATAGGAAAGGAGTTTCACCTCGATAAGTAGCTTCTCCGTGCACGGAAAGCATCTAAGGAATCCAATAACTTGATCCAGATTGGGGCCGATAGATTTTATTGCCAAAATCTTCACTGTGCACACAGACTGGGTCAAGCTTGTGGGAATCATTTTCTGGATGACAGTTGAACATACATCAAGAAAAAAATTAGAATGTGAACTTCAAGAAGAAGAACGAGAAGAAGAAGAGTGTTGTACCTGAACGGTTATGGATCCAATAACAAGTTCGGAGAATTTGGCAGACGAGTAGTCCAACGCTGTCAATTTCGGCGCGTCAATGACCCTGATTTTTGTTGGACCTTCTAGATCATATACAAGCAATCTCTCAAGGAAAGGCACATTCTCAATGACCATATCGTGAAACAGCTCAACTGATCTCTTCCAAGTAATGTCCTATTGCGGGGCCAGCAAGACACATAAATGCATCGGAGATTCGTCGAGGCGATGTCGAGGCTAATGAACCCATGGATCTGTTGAAGACAAAGGTACTCGAGCGCTATACAGCCACGGAGCAGCCGCTCCATAGATTCCTTTGAGATACCAATGTCGAAGAGGCTGAGCTGCTTGAGTTGAGGGAGAAGAAGAGCGGGCGCGACATCAATCTAGGGAAAATAGCAGGAGCTGAACCTGGCGTGGCGCAGCGTTGGCGCGTGGCGGAGCGCGGACAACGGCAGAGAGCGACATCGTCCACCTTCAAACCTGAGCTTCTCGAGCTGATCTAGGGCGGGGGATAAGAACCACTCGTCGAACTTGGCTTGGACATTGTAGTTGGTACTGAACATGCGGATGTCAAGGCGTCTGGCTGGCCCAGGGTGCGATGCAAGGATCTTGGAGACTGCGGCCATGCATTTGCAATCCCCATCGCAGAGGCAGCCGTCGACGGTGAGGTTGAGGGGACGCAGCGCCAGAGGGGGCGCCACCGCCGGGAGAGAAGGGTGGTCCGCACGCCAGATTTGGTGGGGAGGAGGGCGATGATGACGAGCATCATGTCGTCGGGGAGGCTGCTGATGAAGTCCAGGCTCGCCGGATGCGGTTTTGGCTCGAGCCGCCTCCGCTTGTTGGCCGCCTCGTCCTCCATCTCAGCCGGCGGCGACGCCGGTGTACACGTGTGCTGGTGTGTATTGTGTGCTAGGTGTGCACGAGTGCGTCCTTGCGTGCATGCCGCGCAGTGGTGTATGTGCGTTATCGTAGTTTGTGTCCGTGGTGGTGTCTAAGAAGGTATTAATCTAGTACTCCCTCCGTTTCTTTTTAGTCCGCATATAAAATTTGGTCAAAGTCTAACTATGCAAAGTTTGACCAACTTTATATCAAAAGATATCAACATTTACAATACTACAGCTATATGCTATGAAAATTAATTTCAAGACGCATCTAAATATATTGATTTCATACTGTGAATGTTGATATTCTCCTATAAAGTTAGTCAAAGTTTACGAAGTTTGACTTTGACCAAAATTTATATGCAGACTAAAAAGAAATTGAGGGAGTACTACAGTACTGTTTTAACGAGGAAGAAGTGTGCACTCAATTTAGTAGCGTGCGGGGTTCTACCGCAAGTAGTTTTTAGTTTGTTTATTTCACCCCGTGGCAGATGGGCCTCTAGTTTATTTAATTTCACCCACTGCCACATGGGCCCGCGCACCCATAGAGAACACGAGCTGACAAGGCACCATGTAGACTGGTTGACCGGTCAACTAGACAATATATGGAGCTATACGCTGAGCCAGTGACTGTATAATCCCTCGGTAAAGAGAGATCGAGTGAGAGGGGAGGCTCGTGAGAGGTAGAGATAGAGAAAGAGATACTCCCTCCATTCGATAATGTAGTGCCTATAAATTTTTGAAAAGTCATACTTTTGAAAGTTTGACCAAGTTTATAGAGAAATTTACTTATATCTACAATACCAAAGATATATGATATGAAACTACATCTTGTGATGAATCTAATGATGTATGTTTGTCCCTCCAGATGTAAATGTTTTTCTCCACATATACCTGGTCAAACTTTGTGAGGTTTGACTTTTCAATAAATGTATATATGCTATGGACCAGAGTACATGACTAGAGAGAGATCAAGTGTGTGTGTGAAGGAGAAAGAGTGAGTGTGCAAAAAGAGAGAGAGTGTGTGTGAAAGAGAAAGGGACAACACACGATAAAGTAGAGAGAAAGTGTGTGTGTCTTATGAAAAAAAATCACGCATGCAACTCCGAGAGAGAAAACGAGGTGAGGAGATACACGGAGATATATTGTGTGGTTGTTTGCAACGGAGAGAGAGAGACCCCTGGCACGTGGCCAAGAGAGGTTTGGCAAACAAGGGAGAGACGAGGTCGAGAGAGACGTATGGAGAAAATGGAGGCATGGGGAGGGAGAGAGGGTGTGTTTGTGATAGAGAGACCCCCTAGAGATCGTGTGGGGACTATATGGGTGGGAGATCGAGAGACAAGGTGTGTGTGCGATAGAAAGATACCCTGGAAGAGAATGAGATATGCCTAGCTAGGGAGGGATGGAGACAATGTGTGTGTTTGTGATGGAGAGTGAGAGATGGTCATACCTAGGGGGAAGTGCATGTGCTTGTGATGGAGTGAGAGATAATCGTACTTAGGGGGGGGGTGTGCGTGAATGTGAGATAGAGAGAGAACGAGGGAGAGAGAGTGTGTTAGATGGGTCTATCTAGTGCGAGCGAGATATGTGTATGTGTGACCTAGGGAGATAGAAAGTTTGAAAAGGAGAGAGAAGAGCCCCGAGACGGCGGAGTGGTGCATGAGGGAGTTGAGAGAGAAAAAGAGATACTCCCTCCATTCGATAATGTAGTGCCTATAAATTTTTTTAAAGTCAAACTTTGGAAACTTCGACCAAGTTTATAGAAAAAATCATTTATATATACAATACCAAAGATGTATATATAATATGAAACTACATCATGTGATGAATCTAATGATATATGCTTCCTGTTCCAGATGTAAATATTTTTCTCCACATACCTGGTCAAACTTTGTGTGGTTTGACTTTTCAAAAAATCTATATGCTATGGACCGGAGAAAGTACCTAGGTAGAGAGAGATCAAGTGTGTGTGAAGGAGAAAGAGTGAGTGTGCAAAAAGAGTGTGTGTCTGAAAGACAAAGGGACAACACACGATAAAATAGAGAGAAAGTGTGTGTGTCTCTTATGCAAACATATCACGCATGCATCTCCGAGAGAGAAAGCGAGGTGAGGATATACACGCAAATAGTGTGTGGTTGTTTGCAACGGAGAGAAAGACCCCTATAGCACGTGTCCAAGAGTGGTCTGGCAAACAAGGGACAGAGGTCGAGAGGGACGTATGGAGAAAATGGAGGCATGGGGAGGGAGATAGGGTGTGTTTGTGATAGAGAGATCCCCTCGAGATCGTGAGGGGACTATATGGGTGGGAGATCGAGAGATAAAGGTGTGTGTGCGATAGAAAGATGCCCCGAGAGAGATCGAGATAGTCCTAGGAAGCGAAAGAGACAATGCATGTGTTTCTGATGGAGAGTGTGAGAGATAGTCATACCTAGGGGGAGTGCGTCGATACTCGTACTTAGCTAGGGGGGAGATTGTGTGTGTGTGCGTGTGTGTGTGTGCGCGCGCGCGCGTGAGAGACAGAGAGAACGAGGAAGAGAGAATGTTAGATGGGTCTATCTAGTGCGAGTGAGATATGTGTATGTGTGACCTAGGGAGATAGAATGTTTGAGAGAGAGAGAGAGAGAGAGAGGAGCCGGGAGACGACGGAGTGGTGCGTGAGAGAGTTATGGACAACGAGCGAGAGAATTTGTGTGTATACTATGTGTGCACCCAAGCTAGCTATTTAGCCTAGACCAGAGAGTCAAACATTGTGTGCGAGGGAGACCTATACATAGAGTGTGCATGCGAACTAGAAAGACCTAGAGAGTGAGAGAGAGAGAGAGAGAACGATAAGGATTGTGTTCGTGTGCGCGCGATAGAAAGAAGAGTGTCGGCTAGAGAGAGAACGGGAGTGCGGGAGAGGGGAGAGGTCGCGTTTTTGCATCGAAGATTGATATAAACCATGATTCAGTATAAAATTGTATTCAAATGTTTGAATTGGAGAACATGGTGTTTGCAATTCACACATGAACAGAGATATGCGTATCAAACAGGTTCATTAATTTGACTTTGAGCATGTTCATGGAGTACTATAATACAACATGCTATTCAATTGATGTGTTCAATTTTGGATGTAGTCCACAATTTTGACCGGGTCAAAAAGCTATTTCATTGAATTGAGATATTTCATTTCTGGTTTGATTCCCGTTTTTAAGTGGGTCAACTATATGTCAAGTTAATCGGTAGCAACGAGCATGTAAATACACATTAGTCCCGAGCATCATCTCACCATCTAAAAAAGAAGTGGCAAGACGTGACACTATAGAACTAATATTTCTAAATATGATTCAGATCGACTTGGTACGGTAGACGTGGATGCTTGTTCTCCCAAAATTTGAACGAACCGCTAAAACACCCTCTGCTCGGTGGAATTCGCCCGAGCAAATAAACGGGAGATGTGAAATTACCAGCCTATCTGGGACCCGCATCAATTGGCCCATTGTATACCGAGGGTAGGTTTGTAACTTCATCGAAGCGCGCCCTCTCATCGGCCGAAATGACAGACGCCGAATAATTCATAAACCATGGGCGGCAAAACACTCTCTCCTCGGCCGAAATCGCAGGCGCCAAATAATTCATAAACCATGGGCAGCAACACACCCTCTCCTTGGCCGAAATCGCTCGCGCCCACTATTTCAAGCACGCCCTCCTCGTTGGCGCCCACTATTTGGGAGAAGCAAAGTTACCCTACTATCCCCGACCCTCAAGACTCAGACCCAAGCCCACAAGCCAATAGACAGGGGTAGAATTGTAACTTCCCCCACATTTCAGACAAATGCGTCTGTTAGACATGGCCCCCTCCCAATTCCCCATTCATACACCGCGGGCGCCAAATCACCTTCTCCCCTACCGCGAAACCTCAGCCCGACCTCCATGGCCCCCCAACCGCACCAGATTCACCGCCGCCCTCCTCCCCAATGCCGGAGCTGCAGTCCATTTGCCGTCGGGCACTGGGCCGTGTGCCTCTTACTCCGTGCTGCCAGAGCTGCCTCGACGACGACCGCGTGAACCGTGCAGGAGCCGATTCAACCGCGCCATCATGCATGGTTCCGGAGCGGCTCGTACTTCGGACGCGTCCAGCGCACTGGCGCTGGTCCCCCGTAGCCATCGACCGCCGCCACATATCTGCTTTCCCGCCGCCGGCAGCCACCGCAACCGCACCGGCCTCACCGACTCGGCAGATGGAGCTGCCTACTTCACCAGGCCGCAAGATAGGTCGTACACTCATCTTATTCACTTTACCTAGGCGTCAGTCGCCTGGATTTTTATTCTGGGTCAGTCGGTTCCAAATGGAAGGAAGCAGGTCCCCTCAAGGGGGCGGAGCTCCTAGGCTACCGGTTGGCCGGGGAAGGAGTGCCTCGGTGTCTTATCATAGGGGTGCGAGCAGGGGGCGCAGGTTCGCCACAGAAGCAGTGCTTCGGTGCCTATCTTAGTGTTGCGTGGGGTCAAGGTACTGCTGGCGCCAGATCTGGATGACGGCGAGTCTTTGAGGTATGGCTGGCGGACGGCGCAACCACGGCAGTGCGGTGGGGCAGGGGCGACGGAGGCAGGCTGCTCTGCCGGTGCTCGCTGGCTGTTCGAGGAAGATCCTGAACAGTGATAGCTGGGAGGCACAAGACGGCCATCCAGCCATCCGACGTAGATCGGACAGTGAAAAAAAGCGTGTGACCACAATTTAGTTTTCAATGAACTGACGTGTGACCTGTCTCGTACCTGAGTGTTGATCGTATTTCTTCAGATCAGAAATATGTGTCATTCTTAACATTGTGTGTTTTCTGCATCTTCAGCCACACCGTCTTCCTTCTCACCGGAGCTGCTCCAACAAGGGACGCATGCACTAGATGGGAGCTATACTCCCCACTCAAGAGTTCCCTGCCTCGTATGTGCCAGCCAGACATGGATATCCACAACAACCGCAGCGCCATCGACGATTCAGTAGATGATGCTCACTCCTACGGAGGGCGGCAAGATAGGTTGTACCCTCATCTTACTTGTGTGCATCATTTATGGCTTCATTCTTCACCTAAGCATGGAAAATAGATTATCACTTGTCACTGTACATTCATGTTGATCTCTTAGTCTTACTTCAGATAAGAGACTTGTGCAGGAGTTAACGTTGTTCCATAGTTATCGTCCCTCAGCCAAAGCTATCCCACAGGCTGGTGATTATACCCCGTCTAGTATTACCTATGATGTTGTTCTGTAGTACTTTTGTGTGCCATTTAGTTAATCTCGAGTACAAACAGTATATATTTTGTATCTATCATGTGTGCTCTCTCTTTAGTCTTTGAGGTATCATCCTGTTGCTGCTATTTAAGTGGACTCCTACTATTTATGTCGTCTCCTACAGGCACTCATTACATAATCTCACTACTAGTTGTTTTCCATGCATGTCAGATATTATTGCACATAGTGATATTGAAAATCAGAACAAACCTACTAAAAGAAACTCGCGGAGCAATACAACGGCGAACATACTCGACCTCAATGATATTCAATATGATGGAACAATTAAATGTAGTTCTTCAGAAGAGTTGTAGAGAGATAATGATTCCTATTCACCCCAGAAGGTCTTTGCTCTATCTTGACCCGTGATATGGGTAGCATCATGCATATAATGTCTTGCAATGCATCTACTCTGTTGCAATGCCATGTGCTTAGCCCGCTGATCATACATGTGAATATGTCATGCCTTCCAGTTTGTCTGTACCTATTCCATTCATGATAACATCTTTTCAAATTCAAGTATTGTCATTCTACTCTACTGCAATGCCATCTGCTTAGTTTGGACATCATCCTTCTGAATATCTCATGCATTGTTGTTCGTCAGTATGTACTCCATCCGTCTACCATACCATGGTTTTTTACATTGAAGTGTTGTTCTACTGCTCTATTGCAATGTGATCTTAGTTTGCCCATCAGACATGTGAATATGCTGCCTTGCTATTTTTCTGTACCTATTCCAGCTATCATACAGTTTTACATTCAACGATTGTTTCTTTTACTCTGTTGTCCTGTCGTATCCTTAGCTTATACTCCCTCTATAAAGAAACGGTGATCTAAACACTATTATATTTCTTTACGGAGGGAGTATGATGTCCCTCCGTCTGTATTACTTGTGGCAGAAATGCATAAAAATGGATGTATCTAGGACTACGATACGTCTAGACACATCCATTTATTTCCGGATGGAGGGAGTACATGTCAATATGTCATGCCTTTCTATTCTTCAGTACCTATTCCATCTCTCTGCCATAGCATGTTTTATAACTGAAGCACCATTCTTCTGTACAAGGCATGTAAGCGGAAGAGGGCTATGTTAGAATCTGAAGGGGTACAAACAAGTTCTTTGCAAAAGATCCAAACTTCAGGAGATAGTAACCCAACTCAAGTGTTCATCGGAACTGCTCCAGCATAGAGAAACCCAAGTCCTCCAGATAATAGCCAGATTCTAGTGGCCAAAGAACCAGTCAGTTCCATTTCAACAAAAACATGTCAACTCCTTGCTAGGAAGAGTGTGCGTATCCTCGCATCATGAAATTTTATAGTATTCAGATCACATTTGATCTTATATATTCTACATCTGTCTTACACATCTTTGTTGTAGAAAATATGCTTAAAGGATAACAAACGTTCTAAACTGGGATCGTGTTCGAGGAAAGTATCTTGCAGCAATGCTCTGCGCTCCAATGCTGATGTAAGTACCTATTGTATATCACTATAATTTTATATCAGTATGTAGTTTATTAAGTAGCATGGGCGTGAATCCAACCTTCACTACCCTACACCAATTATATGATCTAAATTTAGTTGTAGCAAAATGTATAATTAAGGCGCTAATGTAGATTTTTGTAAGGGTAACTGCCTGGTAGTTTTGCATATTGAGCTGCATGATTGTACTATCTCATATATTGCACATTACTAAAATCTAGTGGTGTGGTCTTTTTGCCCAATCATTCATCGTGTCAATGTTGCTTTCCTATAAACTTACCCGGCTGATGATAGCAGTGCCATGTTGTGTTAATTCGGTGTAGGCTGGTGTGATCTGGTTGCCCAAACATTCATTGTGTGAATGTTACTTTCCTATTAAGTATTAACTGACCTGGCCGATGATTTGGTGCAGGCTGCTAAAGATAATACGACAAAGTCTCAAGACAGCAAGGCAACACCATTGTTTCTCTCCAATAAATCTAGCGAAGGTAATATGGCAATAACTCTTGATTAATCTGTTCAGTTTCCCCTCTTATTTAAGTTATGATGCAGTGGTCGAGACACTTTCCACTATCATTCATACAAGCCTGCCAAAATCCCCATATGAATTTGTTCAGTTTCCTCTGTCTCGAATCCAACGAAAAAGATGTATGTTTGTGAACCAATTACTCGCTAAAGCAATGATGGAAATCGTGGAGGAATCAGAGGTGCACATTCTTGCGCAACAACAACTGATCGATGATTTCAGTGATAGTATAGCAAAGAAGAAAGAACTTGCTCACATGCTTATGGGCGTCATCCGCGGTGAGGTTGCAGATTGTGAGGTTGTAGATCGTTAAGCTCTGTCCGTTTATTTGCACTGGCATCAATCTTTGATTGCCCAGTGGATGTAATTTCTTGTAATATGTGCTTCGATGTGCTACGTTTTCCCTTTTATGCGTATATTTGCTTAGCACGGGGTTGCACCCGAGCTTTCTCAACCGAAACCTCAACTGGCGGCAAACAAGTCAAAATATGCAGTGAAATTAATAACTGGAACAATGCGACGTGGGCCCTTCTTCTTGGGGAACGACCCAGGGCCTGTAATGGCCCGGTAGTCGGCCTGCAGTTACTAGATGGGCTCTGCCATAGTCCATAATTGTTCCTCGTAATGGACTCAAAGTAGTAGCTGGGCCCAAATCGACGTGGGCCTTCGATGGACTGTATTTGGCCCTGTCATTCAATGGGCCTATAGCCATGCAGGAAATTTAGCAGGCCCAATTAATTAATGGGCCGTTAGCAGGCCGAAACCTCGATTGGGCTCCAATAGTGGAAACGGGCCGACGGGCCCTTAGCAAGCCAAAATAGATCAAAATTACTGCTTGGCCCATTCCGAGTCGGGCCGTTAACAGGCCGAAAGCCAATCCGGCCATAAGTGGGTCCATATACAAAACGGGCCTTTAACAGGCCGAAAGTCATATTGGGCTGGAATTGGTCCATGGAGAACATGGGCCGTTAAGAGGCCGAAAGTCAGTTCGGAATGTAAATGGCCCAACTACGGTGTGGGCCGTTAACAGGCTAATAGATACACCGGGCTGGAAATTGGCCCAAATCCCTAATGGGCTGCTAAAAGGCCGAAATACGTACCGCCAGGAAATTGGCCCATGCCTATATTGCGCCTCTAACGGGCCGAAAGTCGTACAGCCTAGAAATTGGCCCATCTCCATAATGGGCCTCTAACAGGCTCAAAGAACCTCGGCCGGCAAATGAGCCCAAAGACATAGTGGGCTGTTAACAGGCTGGAACAGAAGATGGGCCGCAATGGTGTCAAATCGTTAACGGGCCATTGACGGGCCGAATTGGCATATCTCGTATGGGCCATTTTTGTAAATGGGCCAGACAAAAGTAGGCCATAAATGGGCCGACCCGCTTATTTCGACTGGGCCGGCCTTTTTAGCTAAATGGGCCTGTTTTGGGCCGTGCCACGTGTCACATTTCCATAGGCGCGTCTTGTCCATTGGGTGGATGACATCTGTCGCGACGCCGAGCGGACACGTGGATCGGCCGGCGAATGAGAAATTTACACGTGGAAAATCGCCATTGGTCAGGGCTGCTAACGGGTTATCAGATCCAAACCGGAACCCGATAGCTTAACGGCGACCCGTTACAGTCCACGTGTCGGTCACCCTTGACGAAAACACTTCCATGACGTGACATTTATCATCATGGAAGTGGACACTTCTGTGATGATAATTTCAGTATTGTCATGGAACACTTCTACGACAGCACAGGTATGACTATCTTGATTCTGTCATAAAATTGTCACGGATGTACATGCATGACAGAAAACTTGACCTACTGTGACAAAGACGTATCATCACGGAAGTGTTTTTTTGTAGTGGGAGCTATTGTGTATCGCTCTAGGTTGTGACTGTTACATGATGAATGTCATCCCACACAAATATCCATCGCTGATCCAATGTCTACGCTTTTCTCATATTGATCTTTGCTAAGTAACTACTGTTGCTGCTATTACAATCATCACAAAATGCTTCTGTTACTGTTCCTATTACAATTCCTATTGTTACTGAAACTATCAAAACTATCAAACTACTGTGCTACTAAACACTTTGCTGCTGAGATATTATATTCCAGGTGTGGTTGAATTGACAACTCAATTGCTAAGGCTCATAAATATTCTTTGGCTCCCCTTGTGTCGAATCAACAAATTTGGGTGAAATACTACCCTCGAAGACCGTCGCGATCCCCTATACTTGTGGGTTATCAAGACCTTTTTCTGGCGCCATTGCCGGGGAGCATAGCTCTATTTATCGAGTTCACTTGGGATTTTACACTATGAAGAATCTGAAAGACGCCAAGACTAAGATCGTACCCTCTAAGACGAGGGGAGGTAAGGAACTACCATCTAGCTCCGCACTTGATTCACCATCTGTTTAAGTAGGCTTGCGACACCACCACCTGCTATTCATTCTGATATGTCACAAGTATTTGGTGATACTACTTCTGCTATAAATGAAACTTGTGATGATGCTAGTACTCTGCTTGATAATACTGTGCCACTAGGTGAATTTCTTGATGAACAAATTGCTAAAGGTAAAGAAATTGAGAATGCTGAAACTGCTGAAAATTATTATTCACCTATTATGCCTAGCTCTCCTACTAGAGTTGAAATGCCTAAGATACCTGATGGTTATGTTATGGATGGGGAGATAGCTAGAGAATTTCTTGCTTGTAATGATAGAGATGATGTTAAGAAATTACCGAGTAAGCTGAAAGAAAAAGCTATGATAGAGAGAATAAAATATGATCCTTAGTTTGCTACTTCTCCTATCTTTGTTACTGATAAGGATTATGAATTCTCTGTTGATCCTAATTTAATTACTTTGGTAGAATCTGATCCTTTTCATGGTTATGAAACTGAAACTGTTGTGTCACACCTTACCAAATTGAATGCTATAGCTACCCTATTTGCTCACGAGGAAAAAATTCGCTATTACTATATTCTTAAGTTGTTTCCTTTCTCATTAAAGGGTGATGCTAAGAAATGGTTTAATGTTGTTGCTCCTGGTTGTGTGCGTAGTCCCCAGGATATGATATATTACTTCCCTGAAAAGTATTTTTCTGCTCATAAGAAACAAGCTGCCTTACAGGAAATATTTAACTTTGTGCAATCTGAAGAAGAGAATCTCCCTCAAGCTTGGGGGAGGCTTCTCCAATTACTTAATGCTTTGCCTGATCATCCTCTTAAGAAAAATGAAATACTTCATATCTTTTATAATGGACTAACCGATGCTTCTAGGGACTACCTAGATAGTTGTGCTGGTTGTGTTTTCAGGGAATGAACTATTGGACAGGCTGAAGAACTATTGAATAATATGTTAAAGAATGCCGATGATTGGACACTTCTTGAACCGCCACCTAAACCAACCCCGAAGAAGAGGGGTATTCTATTCCTCAGTCCAGAACATATGCAAGAAGCCAAGAAATCTATGAAAGAAAGGGGTATTAAATCTGAAGACGTTAAGAATTTACCACCTATTGAAGAAATACATGGACTTGATATCCCGACATAGGTAGTAAAGGTAAATTCTCTTTATAGATTCGATGAAGGTGATATTCCCTATAATAAATCTGCTAGTCAATGCCTGGATGAATTTGTTAATTACATTGTAAGCTAGATAATTTCAATATGTATGTTAGAAATCAATTGAAACGAAATGCTATTATGATTGATCGCTTGAGTGACTTGATGTTTAGGATTGCTAATGATGTTAAAGGTTTAAGCAAACATTCTGTAACGACCCGACCCGAAAAGGTCAAGTCTCTGTGTATTTGTGCTATGCCTAGATCGTGATAGCACACACAGTACATCAATGTATATATCAAAGTTCAATCACATGCTTTATTACAACAAAAATCGCATATCGAGTCTTTATTACAATAATAATAAATTGGATAAAGGCCAACTCATGAGATAAAAACTACTACGGAAGCGACGAAGGTAGATGAGTCCATCCGACTCCAAGGGCAACACCGAGCATAGAACGTAGACCTTACTCCTCGTCGGAAAATACCTATGCAACATGATAAGTTGCAGCCGTGTAGGTCAGCATTTTGAATATGCCGGCAAAGTCACAGAGAGAACATATGAAAAAAATTCTATCACTATATGCAATATGGCTGTGGTGGCTCTAAGTTTAAGTTTTTGCATAAAAGCTGATTTTCCCCTACATCAAAGGAAATCAAATAAATTACTACAAATTAATGTCATTAATGAGATGGTTCCACCAACCAAATTCTCATAACCCATAGTTACAATTAAACCCAATTATCATTTTTTGTGTGTGGTGTTGAGAGTTCCATGATAGATCAAATTCCAGAGGCTCAAGTGGTCCGTAACCGGGGACACATCTAGTCGATTAGGTTAATACTCTGCAGAGTTTTGCGCACTTTACCCACAAGATTCAATCCCTCCTTTTACATCCTTGGACTGCCTGGTGTTTGAGAACAGGATGAACGAAACATGGTCTTTCAGAGAGTTTCCCTAACCACTGACAATGCCCATCCAATCCTATCGTTCGTCTACATCTCGTAGCACTGTTCTAGTCAGAGTCACTACTAAGATCAACCAAGCCATAGCCCATATTGACTTGTGGTTGCACTGGTAAGCTTCCGGTCTTGAAGTATCCTTCTGTCTCTTTGAGCCTGGGTGGAGCTTTCCTCATGATAACTGGCCTACTCCAGCTCACATAGGCAAGACCTCTGGTTTCTCCAGGGTGCCCTTCAACCATTCCACCCAGTGGTATATTGAATCCTTGTCTTGAGTCTTGAAGTCTTGAAGTCTTGAAGTTAAAGACTTGATCCAAATTATCATCAATCTCACAATTCTCATGAGTTCACTCATACCCAATCCCCGTCTACTAAAGCTTAGCATCAAAGTAAATTTATCGTTCCCGGAGCATAGTAACAAGGGTTGTGGGTTCCTACCTCATGATACTACTCAAGAACAAGTTTATATATTACCTACTTGAATGCATGGTGGAAAGATTGAATCTAATGCAATAAAAATCTTGGGTATTGCAAAAACATGATCAAAGTGACTTGCCTTGGTGACGTCCTTCAAACTCTAACAATTGATAGTAGCAAGCTTTGCACTCCGGATAATCTAACGAAGTAAACAATGACATACATAGCAATCATACTACAATCAATAGGTAGATCAACAAGTAAAACTATAAAGGAAAACATAAAGAAATCAAAAGAAAAATCCAAAGGAAAACTTCATAAAAACTTAGGGAAGCACTCAATCTCTAAGCAAAAAAATAGAAATAGTTTTCCGATTAAACCAAAATTTTAACAGAAAGTAAAACATCAAATTATTAAGTTAACAGAAATTATTTTACTAAAACTTTAATTAGCAAAAAGAATCACATCAAAAGCTTTTATAAAACCAAAGTTATGGCCTAAACAAAATACAACTTAAAATTAAACAAAACAAATTTAATTATTTTCATAAAAAGTTTCTGTTGTGCTAATGAAAACTTAACTTAATTATGTTGAAGTGGCAAAAGAATTACTCTAAAATAAAAGAAAAATACTTTTCTTTTTAATAAGAACAAGCATAAATAGGCCAGATTTGGATCTAGCTAAAAATAATCTACAAAAATTATTTTTATTAAACCTTTGGATAAATAAAAGATATAGAAAACAGTAGCAAAAAGAATCAATCAAAAACCTATTTTTAAATAAAAGTTATAAGCAAATTAGAGTGTAAAGTAAATCTGTTCAAATTCAAATTTAAAATCTTCAAACATGAAAACTTTTGAATCTAACCGAAACTACAAATTTCTGTGAAACCCTAGCAATTTAATCACTCAATTTGGATTAAAAACATAAGAGATATGATCAATCAAAAATTGAAACTAAATCTGTTTTAAAACAAAAACTGAAAAAGAAAACTAAACGCTTGGGATCGGCTAAGGCTGCGTGGTGCCACGCGATTGGTGTGACTAGCGATCGAAACAGCACTTACGGGCGGATGACCTATCCGTAAAAAAACGGTTCGCGACTTTAAGTCATATAATCTGAGTCGTATGATTTAGATCTGGCAGGGGAGGATTGCTCCGGTGGCTTACATCGGCGGGGAAAAGAACTCCGACGAGGCTCGACGTCGACGATGGCTCTGGGTTGATGCGGCGGCGTCTCCAGAGGTCCTCGGTGGCGGGGAAAAGGTCCGGTCGATGCAGGCGACGATGGCGGTTCCAATGGTGGGCTCAGACGGCAGCGATTGCGAGAGAGAGGGCGTCAGGTTGGGGGGTTTAGGGCGGAACGTGTGAGGGGGGCTCCTCCTTTTATAGGGGGCTCGACTTGGAGGAGGGGCGACGACAGATTGGAGGAGGATCCGATCGGGATTTGGTGCCGAGGCGAACTCCGGCGTCGGGAAGGAAAGGGAAAGAGGAAAGCGCGAGGAAGCTTCCAGCGGACAAGGGGTCCGACCAGCAGAGAGAGAGAGAGGGAAAGAAGGAAAGAGCGACCGGGCGATCCTAGACCGATTCGGTGAGGGGTGTGCTCGCGTGCTGGGTGGGCTATAGGGGATGACAATGGGTAGGGTATGGGCGGGTATGACCTTTTTCTGCCCAAACCCATACCCAAATCTTTTTTCTATACCCACCCAGTTCAATATCCATGGGCACAAATTGGTACCCAAGTCCATACCCATCGGGTATCTTATACCCAATGGGTATCCGGTGGGTACAATATATAACATTGACATGATAAAGGTAAGACAAGAAAAGGATCTAAAACTAAATTTAGGTACTCGGCTATCACAATCTGGTTTGCACCTAAATCAAAAGTTCACAATGAAGATTGACACACAAATGTCTTAATATCCATTACAAACTAACTTTGAAAAAAAAAATCAAGTTTGCAAACTTGCAATGCTAATTAGTGTAGGTCTATCCAGATATTATAGGGTTTAATTTGTTTATTAATTTTTCTGGGTATCCATTGGGTTACCCGTGGGTATAATTTCAGATGCATACCCTACCCATGCAATTTGAGGGTATGGATACCCATTACCCATGGGTATGAAGCGGTAGAAAGTCTCACCCATGCCAAGTGTTTTTGGGTAGGGTACCCGCGGGTACCCATACCCATGGGCAAAACTGCCATCCCTAGTTACGTAGAAATCATTTGTAAGTATAACATTTTTGCATGCCTACCTGCACGTATATCCTATCCGACTGGTATACCTGGTGGGCTGCGGTGGCTGATGGGCCTGGGGTTCGCCCGGTTAGGAAATAAAAGAGCTTTTCTTTTTTAAAATAAATAGAGAAAGAAAAAGAGAAATAGAAAAATAAAAACAAAAATTAACATAGGCTTATTACATACCAAAATTATTAGAATTTTCCATGGAAAAATATGGACTATTTTTCAGAGGCAAATAAAATACTTTAAAAAAATATTTTTGGAAATTCCAAATAAAAGTGGAATTTGATTTTCCAACCATTTCCAAATATTGCCTCTGATATGAAGGGTCATGTTCCTCCTCTCTTTTAATTTGTTTTGTCAGAGAATTTGGAAAAATTCAAACTCAGAAAAGGAAAGGGATTCAAATGAAATTTCAAAAGAATTTCAAATTCAAATAGCACTCAATGCACATGATGACATGATAGATGCACAACTATAGTAAACATGCCAAAATGAAATTTGGGATGTTACACATTCATCCATGGTGCATACTCAGTTAGAACAAGTTTCTAAGTCTCAAAATGATTTGCTTAATGAAATGAATAATAGAATGAATGATCATGATGTTAGAGTTGTGACTAGAGGAGGTAGAATGACTCAGGAGCCTCTTTATCCTGAAGGTCATCCTAAAAAAATTGAGCAAGATTCTCAAAGAATTAATGTTGATGCACCTAGTTCATCTAAGAAGAAAAAGAAAAAGAAAAATGATAAAACTTCGCATGCTTCTAGTGAACCTGTGATAGAAAAACCTTCTGAGAATCATAATGATGTTTCTATTTCTGATGCTGAGACACAATCTGGTAATGAACATCCACCTAATGATAATGATAATGATGATGTTCATGATGATGCTCAACCACACAGTGATAAAGAACCTGATAATGATGTAGAAATAGAACTTGCTACTGATCTTGATAACCCACCTCCTAAGAATAAAAGATATGATAAAAGAGATTTCATTGCTAGAAAACATGGTAAATAAAGAGAACCGTGGGTTCAAAAACCCATGCCTTTTCCTAGTAAACCTCCGAGAAATAAGGATGAGGAGGATTTTGAACGCTTTGTTGAAATGCTTAGACCCGTCTTTTTGCGAACACGTTTGACCGATATTTTGAAAATGCCTCCATATGCTAAATACATGAAAGTTATTATCACTAATAAAAGAAAGATACCTGAAGTTAAATTTCCACTATGCTTGCAAATTATTCTTTTAAGGGTGGAGTACCTAAAAAGTTAGGAGATCGAGGAATACCTACTATACCATGCTTCATTAATAGAAGTTATGTCAAAACTGCTTTATGTGATTTAGGAGCCGGTGTTAGTGTTATGCCTTTCTCTTTATATAGAAGACTTGATTTGAATAAGTTGACACCTACTGAAATATCTTTACAAATGGCTGAAAAATCAACTGCTATACCTATTGGAATTTGTGAGGATGTTCCCGTTGTAGTTGCAAATGTTACTATCTTAACAAACTTTGTTATTCTTGATATGCCCGAGGACGACAGTATGTCGATCATCCTTGGTAGACCCTTTTTGAATACTGCAGGGGCTGTTATTGATTGCAACAAAAGCAAGGTTACTTTTCATGTCAATGGTAATGAACATACAGTATACTTCCCGAAGAAACAAAGTTCAGTGAATAGTATTAACTCCATTGAAAAAATTGTGACAAGCACTATTAGAGGTTTCGAATTTCCTCTTCTGAACGTCAAAAAAGAAATATGAAACTCTTATTGTTGGGGAAATGTATGTCCCCGTTGAGGTAACCTAGTGCTATACGACAATTCTTCGATTTCATGTTACTCGGAAATAGTTCGTTAATTAGACTTGATCAACCTTATTAATGGATTCTTTTTGAGGGGCATGTGGTCGATGCATTTAGTAAGCACAACCTACTGTACCTTCTATTTACTCTTTGTTATTTAAAGTTTAATAAAGTAGAATGCCATGATTATCCTGTTTTCTGAATTATTCATGCAATAAAAAAATGTCCCGAAAATAAAAGTTCTCGGAATGACCTAAAAATTTATTATGATTTTTTCTATATTATTAAGATTTTTTGGAATTGAACACACCCCAGGGGGGTGCACTTGTGAGCCACAAGCTCACAGGGCGCACCCACCCCCTAGGCGCGCCTAGTGAGCTTGTGGGTCCCATAGGGGCCCCCTCACTTAGTGCAACTGCCCACTACCTTCTTCCACCTCCAGAAAAAATCAAACTTGCTTCCTAGCCCGTGTTCTTGCTCATTTTTGCGCGATTTTCGATCTCCTTTCTTGGAGCTCTGTTTTTGAAACTGTTTTTAGGAATCGCTCCTTGGTATGTGACTCCTCCGATGCTCCAATTAGTTTTTGCTCTAGTGCTTTATGTTTTGCAAATTTTTGCTACTGTGGTGACCATGTATATGAGTTTGCATGTTGAATTTGTATGGTCCAAAGTAGTTTTGATGCATGATATAGCCACTAGACACTTGTGGGAGTAGTTGCTATTAATTTTGTTGAGTTTTGTTCACTTTCATTTTGGGGACAAAAATTTTAGAAATTTTTTAGAGAAAATAAAATGTTTAGGAAGGTATTCCATGGGGGTTCATTGAGCAAGAGCTCACCAAGGCTTGTAATACATGAACTGGACCTCGAACCATCGCGGGATGCCCTGAGCATGCGAATGGCCATTCGATGCCTTCATGATACGAGCCGGCTTCAAGGAAGAATTTGATATGTATGTACACAATGCCGAGCTCATGGACTTCTTGTCAAATAAGTGTCCGCAATACCATGATCTCACTGATTCCTTTGTGCGGTAATTCAAGTATGTATCTCACTGCTCCTCTCCTGATGTTATGTTTGACATATATGAAAATTCTTTTCGCATGACCGTTCAAGAATTTAGTGATGCTTGTAGAATTCCCTCTTGGGGAACTTGCCTTAAACCTCGTAAATCTGATTGCAATGATTTTCTCATGAGTATTACTCAAGGTGAAACTAGAGGCATAACACACGCTAGAGTTGGGAGCATTCATTTTCCTGCCATTTATTATTTTGCTCTATTCATAGGTAGATGCATCAATGGCAAACATGATCTTAGTACCCTGTGTGCACCTGACTTAAGCATTCTTAAAAGTGCGGTATTGAGGGATAGAAAATTTAATATGGGGGCCATCATTGCGCGTCATTTATATAACAATGCTCTTGTTGGTGATTTATTTGGTGGTATCTATGCTACTCGTTTAGCTATTTATCTCGGCATACCCATTAAAAGAAATGATACCCTGTTGCCACCTAGCTACCTTGATTATGAGGCCATGGAGCGTCATCAGTTTCTCAAGAGAGATACCTCACCATTTCGATACAGGCTAATCTTTAATAAGCATCGTGTTATCCATATTACTTTGCCTGCTCCTGCCTTCTTCAACTTTCAGGAAAAACAAAGATATTTTATACTTGAGGAGGAGGCTGAGGCATATGAGGCGGCAGAGGAGACTGCTCGCCGTAATGAGGCAGCCCACCAGGCTGTAGCGGCTGCAGTCCAGTATAACCTGGACTACCTCCACGAGTTCTATCCAGGCCAGCCGTGGCCCTAGACCAAGTTACGCCAAAAGCCTATGCTTGGGGGAGTACGTATTTCTCACCGACATTACATTCATGTACCACACATTTATTCCAGTTGTCGGTGTTCATCCTTTTTCATTTTATATCCATGTTAGTTTTATTTTTGCTTTCTTCTTGTGTGTTTGAAAAACTTAGAAAATCCAAAAATATTTCTCACTTCTTTTCGTTTTTTTCTTTCTTGTTTAATTAGTTCGTAGTAGTAAAAGAAAACCCAAAAAGATTTCTCGTTTCTTCTTTTGTTTGTTGGGAGTTCTCCCGTGTAAATAGTTTTTATCGCTTTTCATTTTTCCTTAGTTTGCTTTCTTCAGAAAAACTAAAAACTCCAAAAATATTTCAGTGTGTTTCTTTGAAATTCTTTTCTTTTAGTTGAGTCGTCGTATGGAGAAGACTATGCTAGAATTGTCAAAGTGGCTCATATATGCTTTATTGTTGATTTAACTAAGAGCCAATATTACCTTGTCTTCTCCTTTGAATAAAATGTTTGCAGATTCTAGCTTAGTCCACGGCACACTTGCATTATTATTATTTTCACATCATTCGGTCATGCAAGTGAAAGGCAATAATGATGATGATTTGATGAAGTGACTGTGGCAGAGAAAGGCTGGTATGAACTCTTCTTGTTTTTGTTTTTGTAAATATGTTTAACTCAGTATTCATGATTCAACATATTATGAGTAAACATATTTGTAATGATAATTAGATATTATAGTTGCTCATGCCATGCTTAAATAGCTAGGAGTGGATAATGATTTATCTTGTGTGCCAACATGCATTAAAATGGTTGTGATGTATGTTAGTATGGTATCCTCCTCTGAATAATTCAAGTGGCTTGACTTTGCACATGTTCACATGTTTATATACTACTCATGCTCGTATCCAATGTTAATTATTCGCAATGCATGATTATAACCGTTGTCGCTCTCTAGTTGGTCGCTTCTCAATCTATTTGCTAGCCTTCGCCTGTGCTAAGCGGGAATACTGCTTGTGCATCCAAATCCTTAAACCCAAAGTTGTTCCAGATGAGTCCACCATACCAACATATATGCGGTATTACTCTGCCGTTCCAAGTAAATTTGCATGTGCCACCTCTAATCATTCAAATAAACCTCTGTTTTGTGTGCCCGTACCGCTCATGGAGCGACGGGGCGGTTGATATGTTCCATGCTAAGTGGGTTACTCTCATGATGGTGTTTATTCACTTGTCATTGCACGAGAGAGGCTGGTAATTGGGGTGCATAGTCCTGTAATTTGAAAATAAAGAAAAGTATAATAAAACAAACTCCCCCGGAAATTTGATTGTCTGGAGGGCAACCGTGAATTCGGCTAGCCATGACTTGTGTTTGTATGGTTGAGGGGGAGTAAACTTTACCTTTCTGCTTGGGAACCGCCTATAATGTGTTTAGCATGGAAGATATCGAAATCCTTTTTCGTGATGTGGACAGTAAAAGCACACCTCTCAAAATGTATTCATCTCTGTTTTAAGCTTTGCTACTTGTGATCTACGTTGATTATTCCCCGAAGAGGAGAGGATGATGCAGTACAGTAGAGATAAGTATTTCCCTCAGTTATGAAACCAAGGTTATTAATCCAGTAGGAGAATCACGCAACAACTCGTTAGCAGTACCTGCACACAAAACAACAAATCCTCGTACCCAACGCAAACAAGGGGTTGTCAATCCCTTGGCGGTTAATTGCAAGATTAAATTGTATGGTGATAGATAGATAGATCGAACAAAAATACAAAATAAAATAAATAAAGTAAAATTGCAGCAAGGTATTTTTGGGATTTTTAATATATAATAAAGGTAGACCCGGGGGCCATAGTTTTCACTAGAGGCTTCTCTCTTGAAAATAGCATACGGTGGGTAAACAAATTACTGTTGGGCAATTGATAGAAAAGCAAATAACCATGACGATATCCAAGGCAATGATCATATATATAGGCATCACGTCCAAGACAAGTAGACTGACTCCTGCCTGCATCTACTACTATTACTCCACACATCGACCACTATCCAGCATGCATCTAGAGTATTAAGTTCATAAAGAACGGTGTAACGCCTTAAGCAAGATGACATGATGTAGACAAAGTAAAATCACGCATGAATAAACCCCATCTTTTTACCCTTAATAGCAACGATACATACGTGTCATGTCCCCTTCTATCACTGGGATTGAGCACTGCAAGATCGAACCCATTACAAAGCACCTCTCCCATTGCAAGATAAATCAATCTAGCTGGCCAAACCAAATCAATAGACCGGAGAGAAATACGAAGCTATAACAATCATGCATAAAAGAGTTCAGAGAAGACTCAAATAATATTCATGGATAATCTGATCATAAACTCACAATTCATCGGATCCCAACAAACACACCGCAAAAAGTGATTACATCGGATAGAACTCCAAGAACATCGAGGAGAACATTTGTATTGAAGATCAAAAAGAGAGAAGAAGCCATCCAGCTACTAACTATGGACCCGAAGGTCTGTGGTAAACTACTCACGCATCATCGGAAGGGCAGCAAGGATGATGTAGAGCCCCTCCGTGATCGAATCCCCCTCCGGCGGAGTGCCAAAAAAGGCCTCCAGATGGGATCTCTCGAGAACAGGAACTTGCGGTGGCGAAAAAGTATTTCGTGGACTACTCTGTTGGTTTCCCAATTTTAGAGAATTTATAGAGGTGGAATTAGGTCAAACGGAGCCTTGTGGGCCCCATGAGGTACCAGGGCGCGCCCCCTGGGCGCGCCATGGTGCCTCGTGGGCCACTGCTTCATCTTCTCATCCCCTCCCGAAGCTTCTAGTGTCTCTAATGTCCAGAAAAAAATCTCCAAAAAATTTCGTGGCATTTGGACTTCGTTTGGTACTGATATTCTGGAAAACCAAAAACAGGCAAAAAACAGCAACTGGCACTGGGCACTAAGTTAATAGGTTAGTCCCAAAAAATGATATATAAATGCTTGAAAGTGTATATAAAACATCCGAGATTGATACTATAATAGCATGGAACAATCAAAAATTATAGATACGTTGGAGACGTATCAAGCATCCCCAAGCTTAATTCCTGCTCGTCCTCGAGTAGGTAAATGATAAAAACAGAATTTTTGATGTGGAATGCTACCTATCATATTCATCATATATTCTTTTCTTTTGTAGCATGGACATTTGGACTTGAATGATTCAAAGCAATAGTCTATAGTTTGACATGAAGGCATAAATACTCAAGCATACTAACAAGCAACCATGTCTTTCAAAATATCAATGCTAAAGAAAGTTATCCCTAGCCCATTATGCTCAATCAATGATCCATTCATGAAACACACTCAATATTAGCTACACACAATGCACAAGTATGACAATAGTGCTCTCTAGTTGGTGCTTTGTAAGAGAAGATGGAGACTCAAAATAAAAATAAGAATTGCATAAAAGTAAATAGATAGGCCCTTCGCAGAGGGAAGCAGAGATTTGTAGAGGTGCCACAGCTCAAAGCTTAAATTAGAGAGATAAAATTATTTTGAGAGGCATGCTTTTCCTGTCAACGAAAACGACCGAGAATTCCCAATATCTTCCATGCATGACACATTATAGGCGGTTCCCAAACAAAAAATAAAGTTTATTTCCTTTCCACCATTCTTTCACAATCCATGGCTAGCCGTATCCATGGGTGCCTTCCATACCAACACTTTCCAAGGAATTTATTATTATCATATTAAATTTTTTTGCATTTCGGGACTGGGCATCCCTATTACCTGCCACTCTCTCGTGCAATGACAATTGAATAAACACTCATCGTGAGAATAACACACCAAGCATGGAAAATATTGGCCACCCCCTTGCCGCTTCATGAGCGGTACGGGCACACAAAATGGAAAATTATTTTGAAAAATTAGAGTTGGCACATGCAAATTTACTGGGAACGGCAAGGAAATACCGCATATAGGTAGGTATGGTGGACTCATTTGGCATGACTTTAGGTTTAAGGAGTTGGATGCACAAGCAGTATTCCCGCTTAGTACCAATGAAGGCTAGCAAATAGATAGAGAAGCAACCAACCAAAAAGCGAAAACGGTCATAAACATGCATTGAACATAACTAACACTGAATAATGCACCATAAGTAGGATATAATTTCGTTGCATAACTATTGACTTTACGTGCATGCATAGGGAATCACAAACCTTAACACCAATATTCTTACTAAATCACAATTACTCACTAACATTGTATAGTACCCCCACTTTATGTCACACATAAAGAGAATAAAAGGCAAAAAAGAATGGCATGTGGAGCTCCATGGAGGAGCTCCACCTTGGCCGGCCACCCCATGCCCCCCCCCCCAAAGGGGGTTCCTTAGTCCCTAAGTCTTCTAGAAGCCTTTTGGGAAAAATCCCAAAAGGTGGCTTTCCAAAAAATTAACCATAAAGTGATTTTCACTATTCACGGAACCAATTTTCCGCGACCGTTAAATCCGAAAATATTTCTGTGGGTCTTAGAATAATTCCAGTACCCACATAAATGATTTTGGACGCGTTCTGAAACAATTCCTGATTAGTGCTTTTCATCTGCGAAAAGCAACCAAACCGGTTCTGGCAGCTCCGGAACATTTCCGGTTTTTATCCCAGAAAAATCCTAGAAGTTTCTAGAACAATTCTGGCACCCTCCAAGAATTTCCAGGCGTGTGCCGAAACCAATTTGACTTAATGGCATACCTCGAAACAACTTTTCAGTTTTACCGAAACTATTCCGGTGTTCTCTCCGGAACGTTTCCGTTGTCTCTGAAACTTTTCCGGTGACTTTCTCTCAGACTCCCTGTCTAGAATTCAGCAGATAGATGACCCTTAAGCATGTGACCCTATAGGTTCAGTGAAGTATAGACATGACCCGGAGCACTTTTCGATCAATGATCAACATCGGAGCCGTGGACACCCATATTGACCCTATACCCACACGAATGAATATTCGAGTGAACCTCCAGTTGTCGTGTACTATTCCTGTTGCTTCGCGATATGTTACAAATACCCGAGGTGAGAATCATCGGCATCCCCGTGGATCAACACTTGTCCACAATGCCAGTTACCTCGTTACCGGTTTTGTTCTCTTTTCTCGTTCCCGTGTTCCGGCATCCCTGTGATCAAATCACAATGTGTCTGGCCAGACGATGGTGGATACCGTAACACCGAGAGGGCCCAGAGATATCTCTCCATCGTTAGAGGAGCAAATCCCAATCTTGAGCTATCAAGTTACTTGACATACTTTTTCATGAACCCTTAAGCCGCTGTAATAGCCACCCATTTACGGATGACGTTTAACAAACCCCAAAGTTCATGAAGCAAGCATGAAGAAACTCGATGCTCTCATGGTCTAAGGAATTATGCAAACGTTAACTTCCTATGTGTTATTAACCATTAACTTGTGACGAATGTATCTCATAGCATAACATCAGTTCGGGTCGATTCAAGACAAGTGATCTCCTAACATTGTGCCCTCAAAGTTGCCAGCATAGTCATGCCTATGATCAGGAAAACAGAACCATCATGCAACACTTGAGCTAGTCTTAGAGGCCAGACTAGGAATACATTTTACCGTTTATTATTCCACACGTGCATATGAGTCTTCCTCCGAGCCTCGTGGTTATTGTAGACTCGAGAACCATAGCAGTTATAGCTTGGAACATAAACATAATTATGAACATGGAGAAAAACAATAACATTTATTATTGCCTCTAGGGCATATCTCCTATAGACTCCCACTTGCACTAGAGTCAATAATCTAGTCAATGCTAATGCACTTTACACCTATGGCATACTGGTGTAAAAATGCTTCGCTTGTGGTATAGCCTGATGTCCAACGGATCTGATAACATCAGCTCCGTGTGTATCTTTGCATATCCTCGTGTTCTCACGCTTTCACAAAATTCATATTTTGTGTGGACTTGGCTTCGTATATATGTGAATCACTGGTCAAACCTTGATTCCTCAGACTGAGCTATGGAGCAACTATCTTCAATAGTGTTCCATTGACCAAAGCCATCTTGGAACCATACTAAGTTCATGAACGAACTGTACGATTCAACACCTTCTATGTCGCTTTGAAAGTGGCAACATACTTAGCCTTTGTTATAGAATTCGCCACAGTAACCTGTTTGGAACAATTTCCAACTACTGCGCCACCATATCATGTATTACATAAAACCCTTAACTTAAATCGAAAATCGCATGGAGCATTAATGAAGACTGTATCGATGTAATTTCTTACAACGAGCACTTCATAATCTCTGCTTGCGAGAAAACATGTCATCAGTGCTACTTTAGTACTTAATGACAATTTTCACTATTGTCTCATGATCAGTACTTTGATCACTTTGGTATCTTTACTCACAATTCCTTGGGAGTACTGGACATATCTGGTTGTTTTACATACCATGGAATACATGATTAATCCAAACACGAAAGTGTGTGGAATCTCCATCATGTATTTTTCTCATCAGTGTTTTGGGACACCGAGTCTTGCAAAAACCCTTTCCATGTGACTTCGGCAAGAATCACTCCTTGGCGTTTTAATGCTAAACTGTTTTAGCATCTTGTCAATATGTATTTTTGGCTTTAGCCTATTAGGCAATTCTATCTTGTAGATAAATATGCCTAATGTCAAGGCTATTTAGCCCAAGCACTTCATCCAAAACTATTTTCAATGAAGTCCTAATTCGTGTCAAGAAATTTATATTATTTCCAATCAACAATGTGTCAAGCACACAAGGTTTTAAGAAATATTATTATGCTCCCACTTACTTTCTTGTAACCACAAGCATCTTCGTTATCCATTGATGAAATCAAACTCTTTTGACTATTTCATCAAAAACGAAGATTCCAACTCCATTTTGCTCTCTTCTGTCCATTGCTGGAACTCTGAAGTTTGCATACTTACTAGCATCCTCTGGATTGACAAAATACCTTGGACTATATCACATGCAAGTCCTAGGTTGCATTTCCATCACATGGAAATCCTTTTGGCATCCATGTATCATATCTCAAGATTGAAATATGTATTAATTGCTAGTTTAACCCGATATGACTTTAAGCATCGCTATGGTGAGACAACCTCATCGTAGTCAACTCCTTGAACTTGTTATTGCAACAAGTCAAGCTTTATGGATAAAACATTTTATCCACATCAGTTTATAGTTCCATTAATGTTCATTAGACTCTAAGTCTTCCGAAGGGTTTATCAAGATATAATCTTGAATCATTTATGGAAACTATCTCAGATTATATTGGCATTTAGCCAATTCCAGAGTCAGGGCCCATCAACGCTTCCTTGTGTATCATAGGTATACTGTTGTCTAACAACAATATCTCACTTGTGCACCTGAGAGGTTTGCATGAGTTTTGCCTACGTGGTTCAGTTGCAAGTTCGACCGAAGTCCATACATCTCATGTAGAGGCTTCCGTATCAGTCGCAGTAGGAAACTCTGGAATTACTTCCAAGGTTTCTTTCCTTTGATCTGATGGCGAAGATACTGTTATCTCGTCGAGTTGCACTGTTCTCCCACTCACCTTTTTGCAAGAACCATTCTCTTTAAAAGCATACCGTTCTTGGTGGCGAAACCTTTTGCCTCGGTACAGTGGTGGGGGAATACCCAATAACTTGGGATATCCTACAAAGTAGCACTTGTCTGATTTGGAATAGATTTGTAAATATTTTACACAAGCCCCATATTCCAAATGTTAAGAAAAGACATAACATGGTTGGGTGTACCATACCATGGAGTCATTTCAACAGATCTGATGGTGCTCTTTTCAGTGTAAAAGCCACAGTCTCTAAAGCATTACTTTTAAAAGGGATAATGGCAAATTGATTTATGTCATCTTTGATCTTACCTTGTCATAAATGCTTTGATTTACATCTTCACGGATATTCCACTCTCAGTGGTGCTCCGTGAGGTGTAAGTTATGAAACTCTTTTCACAACTCATCAGACATTCGCTAAACTTGTAACTCAAATATTCCTTTCCGCAATCAAATTGCAGAAACATAATTTTCATGTTACAATAATTTCTACTTCATATTGAAAACCTTATGAATGATTTCAAAAGATCCAGACTTACGTCTCATCAAGTAAATATCCATATATCTACTTGAGTCATTTCTGAAGATAGATAAATCCACTGCTAGCAACAACATTTATCGGACTACATACATCAAAATGTATGATGATCAATAAGTTCGTTGCTCGTTCCTTATGGCCTGTGAATGGTATTTCAGTCACTTCACTTTTCAGAGGAAAGTTGCAAGTGTCAGATGATTCATAATCAAACGACTTCAAAATCCATCATTATGGAATTTCTCCATGCGGGTTTCTCGAATGTGACCAAATGCAGTGCCACACATGTGTGGTATTCTCTTAGTCTTGCGACATTTAGCGTCAGTGTTATGGATGTATCATATTACCATCAATATTCATAACATACATCCCATTCACGATGGAAGCATGGCCCTTATGTTATTCATGACACTGAACAACAATTGTTCTTTTATGAACAACCCTTTTGCAACAAACATTATGCAATGGGCTAGAGTGTGTAAAACTCTAAAATGAATTATGAAAGTAAATACAGAGGTAATGTATTATTATTAATATTCATAACATACATCTCATTCATAATGAAAGTATGGCCCTTAAGTTATTCATGACATCGAACATCAAAAGTTCTCTTATGAACAACCTTCTTGCAAGATACCTTATGTAATGGGCTAGAGTGTGTAAAACTCTAAATGAATTTTGAAAATAAATACAGACAGTAATACACCGATGGAAGGTATAGTAACATTTACTATATTCCCAGCGCGTATCTGAACCTCACTCCGGCAAGTCTTTTAGGCCATAGTAGTTCTTGCATCGAGTCGCAACAGAATGCAATCGAGCGGGTATCTCTGTGATCAACTCACAATACCCTAGAATCAGTGATTAACATGTTTAATCATAATTCCCAAGAACTATTTCTTTGACCAGCCTTCTATACATCAATAACTTGTATGACTTTCATACATGAGCTGGACATTCCAGTCTTCTTTCTTTTTGCCTTTATACTTCTAACAGTTTTACTTCCAATAATTCTCCTACTCTCAGAAGAAGCACCAACTTGAAGAGTGGCGTCAGCCCCGGACTTCCTAGGTGTGTAAGTCATACTAACACCCTTCGGACATTTCCTTTCTCTTAAGTTGTTGTTTTATTGACCATCATCATATGACTGGCGTTCTACTGGATCCCTCTATTATTAGTCAAATGCATAGTAAACACTTTTACTAATAGTTTGCAAAACAAACATTGCTTTGGAAATCACATATCTTTTAGCCTTTGTTTGTGTCTGAAAATGATTTTCAGTGCCATGAATATCACATAGCTATCCCAAACTTTTGAAGTTCGGGTCTCATGGAAGCAAACATATTGCACTTGACCGTAACGGAATTCTATCTTTTGGATCGAAGGACGAGAGTCACATTATCCATAGCATTAGTGGGAGAATACCAAAAGCATGCGATAGGACAAAGTACTCCTCTGCACTTTTGAGGACAATCCTCACATTACGCTACCAACCGTAAAGTTTTAACCAGATATTTAACAGCTTATTCAATTTTAACAGGGAAGGTGGAAACGCGAGCCATTATTCTACAACTATTATGCAAATTACACTTTAGACAAAGTTCATAATTAATTGCACTGAGAATTAAACAAGTTAATTCTACAGCTCGCTCCCACTCAAATCAATATCTCTGATAATTGATTGTGAGTGATACAAGACCCATATTGAAATTCAACGCCAAGGATGTATCCATCTCAAGTGACGAGAATTGCAATCGGTAGGCCAACTTGCCAATCACATCTCTATGTGACTCTCGTTCATATTTCGATGGGCGTGTTCCGAGCTCAGGACGATCCTCCGGAACGTCAAGACAACCAAGTGATCTCGCTGCGAGGTCTCAACTCACCCGCTTCACACTTCTCTAATCGTTCGTACCCATGTATCCATGTGATACCCTGAAGAGATAGGTGCCGTGACGGTGCTACACTTGGGAGAACACTAACTACTTGATATATAAATTTTTCATGAGAGATCACCCTAATAAAAGCGACTACTGTGCAATCAAGAAGGGTGCATCATAAGGGATAAACATCTCAGGCAATTCATAATAGCATGATATGGTATAGCCCTTTCTGACGGAGAAGTCTTGTATTTCTTCGTCTTCGGCATTCGCGTCGGTGTTCACCTTCGCGAAGTTTGCCACCACCTTGTTGATGCACCAGATAATATTGCTATCTCTATAGCTAATAAAATAAGTGCATTACTTAAGGTCGACACGCAGGTCATTAAAGTGACAATCATATGGCTCCAGCCATCATGCCGAATCATGACACGCAAGTCATGTTAATTTACATTATATAGTCATCTCATACATAATCAAATTAATATGAGAACTGTTATACCACATCACATGCACATCTTATGTCATCCTGCAAAACCAAGTTAGACGCCTCTAATCGGTTCATACAAAATTCATTTTAGGTGGCTTCTAAGGTTTCGAAGCAAACCAAAGCTACCAACGTCCATCATCAAGTATGATTATTCAAGTCGCTAGATTAAGTTTGCGGGGTGTATGAAACACGAGATAATAAAATATCGAGCCCCATACTGAACTTCGTCATACGCATGACCCCCATGCAGATCATATCTGCATTGCCCTTTCATCTGCGAAATTTCATCTTTCTTTTTAACTATAGTGGAATTCAAAGAACTGTTAGCACTTCGTTGATCAATCAGGATCGCGGATTGCCAGAACTTTGAAACTCCACCATGCTGTTATGAAGATTAGAAATATGCAAATATCAGGGAAGCAACAAGAACATCGGGAAACAGATTTCATCTGCTACCCGCACAAATAATTATCAGCAGTAGAACTCATCTACTACAAATTATATTGTGCAACACCCATACATCTCTATGTATTCTAGATCGTAACCTGCATCTACGCATATCACGGCTCTTGATGCCACTGTATAGTAACATAGCAGAAAACAAAAAATTTCCGACCTACGCACCTGCCCAGGACCACTATGAAGAATGCATACAAGGTTTTTGATCTTTTCGTTACCGACTCGTAGCGCAGTGGAAGTAGAGTCGATGACGATCGGCGGTGCAGATCCCCGCAGCTAGGATTTTACAACCTCCCAATCACGAGGATGTTCTCCCTCGTCTGCCCCTCGGACAGCCATCTGGGAGGCAGTCGGACGGTCCCTTGGACTGTGTCATGGACAACCCTTCGGGAGGACGCTCGAAACTCGGATGGTCACTCGGACAGCCCTTCGGGAGGACCCTCGAAACTCGGACGGTCACTCAGACAGCCCTTCGGGAGGCACTCTAGAACTAAGACCGAAACTACGATCTCTCTACGGAGTTGCACACATACGGTGTCATCTATCCGGTAGGGCTTCGCCGTCCAGAACTAGTTCCCACCGGAACCCAGACAGCCTTTCTGCTCTACAAAACTATTTTGCAGGGAGGGAGAGAAGAAGCAAGATCATGCATGGCACTTGTATGTGAGAAAGGAGTGAGTGTGGAGAGCACCTCTCCACCTCTATTTATAGGAAAGCCAAGGGGTAGGATTGGCAAAAAAAATACCAAAGTACCCCCACTTTATGTCACACATAAAGAGAATAAAAGGCAAAAAAGAATGGCATGTGGAGCTCCATGGAGGAGCTCCACCTTGGCCGGCCACCCCATGCCCCCCCCAAAGGGGGTTCCTTAGTCCCTAAGTCTTCTAGAAGCCTTTTGGTAAAAATCCCGAAAGGTGGCTTTCCAAAAAATTAACCATAAAGTGATTTTCACTATTCACAGAACCAATTTTCCGCGACCGTTAAATCCAAAAATATTTCTGTGGGTCTTAGAATAATTCCAGTACCCACACAAATGATTTTGGACGCGTTCCAAAACAATTCCGGATTAGTGATTTTCATCTGCGAAAAGCAACCAAACCGGTTTCGGCAGCTCCGGAACATTTCCGGTTTTTATCCCAGAAAAATCCTAGAAGTTTCCAGAACAATTCTGGCACCCTCCAAGAATTTCCTGGCGTGTTCCGAAACCAATATGACTTAATGGCATACCCCAAAACAATTTTTCAGTTTTACCGAAACTATTCCGGTGTTCTCTCCGGAACGTTTCCGTTGTCCCCGAAACTTTTCCGGTGACTTTCTCTCAGACTCCCTGTCTAGAATTCAGCAGATAGATGACCCTTAAGCGTGTGACCCTATAGGTTCAGTGAAGTATAGACATGACCCGGAACACTTTCCGATCAATGATCAACATCGGAGCCATGGACACCCATATTGACCCCTATACCCACACGAATGAATATTCGAGTGAACCTCCAGTTGCCGTCTGCTATTCCTGTTGCTTCGCGGTATGTTACAAATACCCGAGGTGAGAATCATCGGCATCCCCGTGGATCAACACTTATCCACAATGCCAGTTACCTCGTTACCGGTTTTGTTCTCTTTTCTTGTTCCCGTGTTCCGCCATCCCTGTGATCAAATCACAATGTGTCTGGCCAGATGATGGTGGATACCGTAACACCGAGAGGGCCCAGAGATATCTCTCCATCGTTGGAGGAGCAAATCCCAATCTTGAGCTATCAAGTTACTTGACATACTTTTTCATGAACCCGTAAGCCGCCGTAATAGCCACCCATTTACGGATGACGTTTAACAAACCCCAAAGTTCATGAAGCAAGCATAAAGAAACTCGATACTCTCATGGTCTAAGGAATTATGCAAACGTTAACTTCCTCTGTGTTATTAACCATTAACTTGTGATGAATGAATCTCATAGCATAACATCAGTTCGGGTCGATTCAACACAAGTGTTCTCCTTACATTGTGCCCTCAAAGTTGCCGGCATAGTCATGCCTATGATCAGGAAAACAGAACCATCATGCAACACTTGAGCTAGTCTTAGAGACCAGACTAGGAATACATTTTGCAGTTTATTATTCCACACGTGCATATGAGTCTTCCTCCGAGCCTCGTGGTTATTGTAGACTCGAGAACCATAGCAGTTATAGCATGGAACATAAACATAATTATGAACATGGAGATAAACAATAACATTTATTATTGCCTCTAGGGCATATCTCCTACAAACATGACTCACATATTATCATCTCCATATCGCAAAACTATTGCAAGGAATCAAACTTATCATATCCAATGATCTATATGAAAGTTTTTATTATATCCCTCTTGAATATTCATCACTTTGGGACCAAAATCATATCTTGTGCAAATTACCATTACTATTGTCAACTCTCAAAAGGATATAAGTGAAGCATGAGAGTGCAAATATTTCTTCAAAATTTAATCTTATCAACTCTCAAAATAATATAGGTGAAGCATGAGAGTTCAAATATTTCTTCAAAATATGGCCACCGCTGTGCTCAAAAAGATTTAAGTGAAGCACTAGAGCAACTGCCTAGCTCAAATGATATAAGTGAAGCACATAGAGTATTCTTACAAATCATGATAAACGTGTGGCTCTCTCAAATAGGTGTGTCCAGAAAATATGATTGTGACAAACTAAAAATCAAACAAATCAAATACTCATCTAATACACGACGCTCCAAGCAAAACTCATGATATGTGACAGATAAAAATATAGCTCCAAGTAAAATTACCGATGGTTGGTAGAAGAAAGAGGGGATGCCTTCCGGGGCATCCCCAAGCTTAGTTGCTTGAGTCTTCCTTGAATATTACCTTGGGGTGCCTTGGGCATCGCCAAGCTTAGGCTCTTGCCACTCCTTATTCTTTCATCCATCGTGATCTCACCCAAAACTTGAAAACTTCAATCACACAAAACTCAACAAAACCTTCGTGAGATCCGTTAGTATAACAAATAAATCCTTAACTCTAAGTACTGTAGTAAATTGATTCATATTTAATATTGGCATAATGCTATTGTACTCCAACTTCTCCATGGCTTATACCCCCCGATACAATCCATAGATTCATCAAAATAAGCAAACTATGCAACAAAAACAGAATCTGTCTAAAACAGAACAGTCTGTAAAGATCTATTTAAAAACCATACTTATGTAACTCCAAAAATTCTGAAAAATTAGGACAACGTGGGCAATTCATATAAAATACTGTGTAAAAATTTCAGATTTTTCTGACGTTCCAGCACAGAACTAAAATTCCAGCACTTGACTCAAAACTTTCTGTTTTCCAAACAACATCAATTATACTATCTTCCAAATCATCCCAAAGGCTTTACTTGGCACAAAAACTAATTAAAACATAAAAAAACAATCATAACACTAGCATAATTGTGTGCACACACAAGAACATAAATAAAAAGAAAAAAATTATTTTATTCATTGGGTTGCCTCCCAACAAGCGCTATTGTTTCATGCCCCTAGCTAGGCATAATGCATAGTTTCAAGTGTTGTCATCTTTCAAGTTGATTCCATAGGTGGCCCTCATAATGGTTTCATACGGTGCTTTAATTCTTTTCCTAGGGAAGTGTTCCATCCCTTTCTTTAATGGAAATTGAAATCTTATATTACCCTCTTTCATATCAATAATTGCACCAATAGTTCGAAGAAAAGGCCTACCAAGTATTATTGGGCAAGAAGGATTGCATTCAATGTCAAGAACAATAAAGTCCACTGGCACATAATTTCTATTTGCAAGAATAAGCAAATCATTCATTCTACCCAAAGGTTTTTTAATAGTAGAATCCGCCAAGTGCAAATTAAGAGAACATTCGTCTATATTAGTAAATCCTAGCACATCACATAGAGATTTTGGAATTGTGGAAACGCTAGCACCCAAATCACATAAAGCATTGCACTCATAATTTTTAATTTTTACTTTAATGGTGGGTTCCCACTCATCATATAATTTTCTAGGAATTGAAATTTCTAGTTCTAGCTTTTCTTCTAACGCTTTCATCATCGCTTCTACAATGTGTTTAGTAAAAGCCTTATTTTGTTCATAAGCGTTGGGTGAATTTAGTATGGATTGTAACAAAGAAATACACTCAATCAAATAACAACTATCATAATTAAAGTCTTTGTAATCCAAGAGAGTGGGCACATCGCTAGTTAAAGTTTTTACCTCTCCAAGCCCACTTTTATCAATTTTTTCATCAAGATTTTCACCCTCCGAATTATGGGGACGCCTTCTAGCTAAAGTCGACTCTTCTTCAGTCCCCTTTTCATAAAGTTTTATATTGCTAAACAAGGAATCAATAGATGAAACACCAATCATTTTAATATCCTCATCATTACTACGATAGAAACCAGGAGGAATCGCTTTTTCTAAAAATTCTCGTTTAGCTCTTAGCATAGCGGTTCTTTTCTTACTCTCATCCATGGAGACATATAAAGCTTTAATTGATTCATTAATATCTATTTTGGGTGGCAAAATTTTAGTCTTAAGATTTTCCACATCATGAATAATTCTATCAACGCTCCTAGACATTTAATCAAGTTTACTCAATTTTTCTTCTATCCTAGTGTTGAAAACTTTTTGCACATTAATAAATTATTTAATATTACTCTCAAGATCAGAGGGCATCCTATTATTATTGTTATAAGAATTACCATAGGGATTTCCATAATTATTAGAGGAATTTCCAGGAAACGGCCTAGGATTAAAATTACCTCTATAAGCATTACTATTAAAATTGTTTCGCGAGACAAAATTCACATCTATGGGATCATTATTTTGCTCAATCAAGGTGGATAAAGGAACATCATTAGGATCAATAGAAGTTTTTTGCTAGCAACCAATTTCATAAGCGCATCAACTTTATCACTCAAAGTGCTAATTTCTTCAACATAATTCACTTTTTTACTAGTAGGAACTCTTTCAGTATGCAATTGTGAATGATTTGCCATAATATTATCAAGCAATTTAGTAGCTTCTCCCAAAGTAATCTCCATAAAAGTACCACCCGCGGCAGAATCTAAAAGATTTCTAGAAGCAAAATTTAATCCCGCATAATTTTTTTGTATGATCATCCACAAATTTAAACCATGAGTAGGGCAATTTCTTATCATTAATTTCATCCTTTCCTAAGATTGGGCAACATGTCCATGATCAAGTTGCTTAAAATTCATAATTTGATTTCTAAGGGAAATAATTTTTGCGGGAGGAAAATACTTGGTAATGAAAGCATCTTTACACCTATCCCAAGAATCGATACTATTTCGTGGCAAAGATGAAAACCAAATTTTTGCACAATCCCGCAATGAGAATGGGAATAATTTTAATTTCACAATATTATTATCCACATATTTTTTTTCTTTTGCATATCACACAATTCAATGAAAGTGTTAAGATGGGATGCAGCATCTTCATTAGGACTACCAGAAAATTGTTCTTTCATGACAAGATTTAAGAAAGCGGCATTAATATCACAAGTCTCCGCACTAGCGGCTGGAGGAGCAATCGGAGTACTAATAAAATCATTATTATTAGTATTGGAAAAGTCACATAATTTTGTATTTTCTTGAGACATCGTGGCTACGCAAACAAGATAACAAACAAGCAAAGAAGCAAACAAGAAAAAGGCAAATGGAAAATATTTTTGTATTTTTCTAAAAAAAATTAGAAGTGGGGGAGATGAAAACGAGAGGCAAAGGCAAATAAAATAAATGCAAGGAGATGAAAGTTTTATGCGTAGGTACTTGATAGATGTTGATGATGTCTCCCCGACAACGGCGCCAGAAATTCTTTCCTGCTACTTGTGATCTGCGTTGGTTATTCCCCGAAGAGGAGAGGATGATGCAGTGCAGTAGAGATAAGTATTTCCCTCAGTTACGAAACCAAGGTTATCAATCCAAAAGGAGAATCACGCAACAACTCGTTAGCAGTACCTGCACACAAAACAACAAATCCTCGTACCCAACGCAAACAAGGGGTTGTCAATCCCTTGGCGGTTAATTGCAAGATTAAATTGTAGGGTGATAGATAGATAGATAGATCGAACAAACATACAAAATAAAATAAATAAAGTAAAACTGCAGCAAGATATTTTTGGGATTTTCAATATATGATAAAGGTAGACCCGGGGGCCATAGTTTTCACTAGAGGCTTCTCTCTTGAAAATAGCATACGGTGGGTAAACAAATTACTGTTGGGCAATTGATAGAAAAGCAAATTATCATGACGATATCCAAGGCAATGATCATGTATATAGGCATCACGTCCGAGACAAGTAGACCGACTCCTGCCTGCATCTACTACTATTACTCCACACATCGACCGCTATCCAGCATGCATCTAGAGTATTAAGTTCATAAAGAACGGAGTAACGCCTTAAGAAAGATGACATGATGAAGACAAAGTAAACTCACGCATGAATAAACCCCATATTTTTACCCTTAATAGCAATGATACATACGTGTCATGTCCCCTTCTGTCATTGGGATTGAGCACCACAAGATCAAACCCATTACAAAGCACCTCTCCCATTGCAAGTGAAAGGATCGATATGGTTGACTAGAGGGGGGAGTGAATAGGCAACTACCAATTTTTAACTTTTCTTAACAAATTAGAGTTAGCAACAAAATAGGTTGTCTAGATGTGCAACTAGGTGAGCAACCTATATGATGCTAACAACAATGACAACACAAGCAAGCGAAGGATACAACACAACAATAGCTTGCACAAAGTAAAGGTAAGAAATAACCACAAATGGAGCCGGTGAAGACGAGGATGTGTTACCGAAGATCCTTCCCTTTAGGGGGAAGTACGTCTCCGTTGGAGCGGTGTGGAGGCACAATGCTCCCCAAGAAGCCACTAAGGCCACCGTATTCTCCTCACGCCCTCGCACAATGCAAGGTGCCGTGATTCCACTAGTGGTGCCCTTGAAGGCGGCAACCGGACCTTTACAAACAAGGTTGAGGCTCTCTCCACAACTGAATTGGAGGCCCCCAACACCACCACGGAGCTTCACCACAATGGAATGTGGCTCCGAGGTGACTTCTTCCGTCTAGGGTGCCCAAACACCCAAGAGTAACAAAATCCACACAAGAAAGTATGGGGGAATCAAGTTTCCTTTGGTGGAAGTGTAGATCTAGGTCTCCTCCTTCAATCCCTAGCAAATCAACAAGTTTGAGTGGCTAGAGAGAGAGATCGGGCAAGAAAGCTTGGAGGGCAACAATGGAGGAGGGAGAGAGGCAAGAGGGCAACAAGAAAGCTTGGAGAGATCGGGCAAGAAAGCTTGGAGGGCAACAAGAAAGCCGGAGCCAACCAGGAACTACCGCTCCACCACCGCCCAACAACCGCCTCTCATACAGAAGGGGTTCACCCCATAGTGGTGGTTGGGGCGGTGGTTGTGCCGGTGCAAACGCCCGAGCAGCGCTCCTGTGGTGGCTAAGTCCGGAGCGGTACAACCGCTCCAGACACCGGTAGTACCGGTTTGCCTTAGCCGTCCGGGAACTACCGGGCCACCACCGCCCAGCCACAACTCCACATACAGAAAGGTTCCGGTAGTGGAGCGGTGCTGGGCCAGAACAACCGGTTAAGCGGTACAACCGCTTTGACAAGCGGTACAACCGTTGGGCACTAAAACCACTGCCACAAAAAGACTTGAGGACCTCTCTCCTCGAACGGAAGGATATATAGTGGGTGCAATAGAATGTGTACGTGCATTGATTCACCCAGAACCTTCCGATGCGGATTCCCTCTTAATAGTACGGATTTCCTACGACCAAAGAAATAAACGCGTCGGAAACTCCGTCTTCGATCTTTTCCGTCCTGAGGGAATGCCTGACTGTCTTGCGCCAAACAAGGTGTACCTGAGTAAACTAGGGCGCACGATTAGACCAAGGTGCATTGTCATCATCACCAAAACCCTAAGGCGGGAAATGCCCTAACAATCTCCCCCTTTTTGGTGGATGATGACAACTACACGATTTGCACCGGAGATCTAGAAAATATAGACGGGGCTCCCCCTACATGTGAGCACTATTTTGATTTTGCTTTTGGAATGGAAAATGCTCACATTAGGATCAATGCTCCCCCTAGATTTTATTGACCAACCAATGACAGCAAATGAACTGAATAGACAACAAGCATGCATTTGCAGGAACAAGAAGTAGAGCAATAGATAAGGGCAACAATAATAAGCACGCTCTATGACCATACGAGACAAGATATAAAAGCATAATATAGATGGATCGGGATCGCATGTCTCACACCATGCACAAAGTCTCCACGCACGACAAGTTCACAAACCAAACCAACTCGAAGCAAATAGGTTCAACTGACACCCAAAGCAAATGCAAATAAAACCCATGCAAATCCCGAGACCTAATAGAACTCTCTCCCCCTTTGGCATCAAGACACCAAAAAGGAAAAGAGCGATGCTAACGCCCCAGAGCTCAGTAGTCCTCCTCTGACTCCTCGGTTTCCTCTGGATCATCACCATCAGATGCCTCTGGATCATCTCCATCAGTTGCCTCTGGATCATCCTCATCAATGAAATCATCCACGGCGGCGGCAGAGGTAGAGGTAGCAGGATGGCCTCTGGTAGCAGGACGACCAGAGGCCTCATCGTCAGACCACGTGCTGTTCTTGAAGATCCACTTGTCATCTGGAGTGATGCTCTTCTCAGATCCACTGTCCACTTGCATGTTGAGGTGCCTCATCATCTCAATCTGTCTGCGTCTGGCCTTCTTCTCATTCACATGAGCCTCATAGAGCTTCTTCTGGATGTGAGTCTGCAAGCAAAAGGTCTTCTTCACCTTGGCTGTGAGCTTAGCAACCCAGGAGGGCTTGGCCCCAGCCTCCAGCTCAAAGTCCTCATCACTAGAGGTGGCATAAACATCCTCGGGATCATCAGCAGGAAAGCGAGGCTCGGCATGTTTCTTCTTTCTCAACTGCTTGACCTCATGCACAGTGAGGTTGTCTGGAGAAGTAAGAGGCTCTCCTGGCCTGCGGACCTCCCATACAGAGTTCAGGAAGCACATGACAAACGGAGCATAAATGGGTACCTTGCGGTGCATGACCATGCTGTACATCTCCTCCCACAGCCACTTGGAAACATCAAAAGTGGCACCAGACCCCACCTTGGTCTTCATAGCCACTAACAGATCCACCAGATAGCCATAAATCTCATCCTGATTCCCAACCTTGGGCAGAAGCACATTGCGGAACACACGATGCATAATGTCATATACCTTTTCAAGATCCTTGGACTCACTAATGACTCCACGTCCTCGGATGTACAGGGGTGCAAGCTTCTCCTTGCTCATGGGTGTGGCACGGTCGTGAGGACGGATGCCACCATTCCCGGTCAGACCGGTATCATCATAGCCTAGAGCATTGCAGAAGGCTCTCCAAGGCACCTGAAAGAGCTCATCACGGCACATGAAGGACAGAGTACGAGCATCATCGGTGCCAAAGTGAGCGGTGGCATAGAACTGATGGATAAGCTGCACATCAAAATCACAGTTGATAGACATGAGCTTGACCAAGTCAAACTCCTCACACAGAGCTAAGGCCTCTCCAAAGTACTCCAGGTTGTTCTCCAGTGATCAAGGTCAATTGTCCACTGCTTGGTGAACCTGTTCTTGTTATGCTCAAAAAGCTCATGCACAATCCTCACTTGCATCTCGTTCCTGAACTGAGGAGTGGACCAACGAGGATGAACTGGAACCTCATAGGGATTCTGCAGACGGAACTTCTCCCAATCCTGTTGCTTCCACCTGTGCATTGGAATGGCCACACGTTGCTTGGAAGCGGCAGACTTCTCACGGTGGGTGGGCTTGGTGGGAATCACCACCTCCTGCTCATCCACAGTGTCATCAGGGCGCTTGCTTCTACGGACTCTCTTGCGGGTCTTCTGGCGAGGAGCAGAGCGAGAACCAGAGCCACCTGCACACACACACGGGAAGCACACAAGATACCCAACACAGATGAGAAGAATGTACACAAGATCAGAGGAATATATTACATGTAAGTAGAGAGAAGAAGAAACAGTGCACGAAGGTTCAGTAAAGCCGGTTGTACCGGTCATCCTGGCGGTAGTACCGCTCAGGCGGTTGTACCGCCCATTCGAGCGGTTGTACCGCTGATAGCGGTTCCACTCACACAGGAGAACAGGCACAAATCAAAACTGAATCTAGATGCAATATTTCGATTTCTGACTATCTACAAGCAATAGAGGAATACAATATGATCTCTTCCATCCAATAGTTTAGCCAAAAACACGGGAGTACACGTAATGCCCTAGATAGATGGATTCAAAGATTGAAACCAAAGGCAAGAGAAAAAGGGGCATTACCGGCATCCATGGGAAGAGATCGGGGAGGAGACGGCCTCCACGGAGCGGATCCGATGAAGAACCGACAGATCCGGAGCACCGGAGGGCACTCCGGGGCAATGGGGACAGCAACCGGCGGCAGGAACATGAGAAGAGGACGGGCACGATGGGGAAAAGGAGAAACCCCTTCGGCCCGCGCCCTTAAAAACCTGCGCAGACCGCGGAGCGGTTGTACCGCTCCTAAGAGCGGTTGTACCACCCCATGGTACTACCCAGTGGTTAGGGGCGGTACTTCCGTCGCCTGACAGGCAGCGGTAGTACCGGCCGGAAGCCCAGGTCAAGATCCAAGCGGTAGAACCGCCAAACTTGACCGGTAGAACCGCCGGGACGTTACAGCCAAATGGCAGAGCGGTAGAACCGCCCTGACCACCGGTTGTACCTCCCGGTTACTGCCACCCATGCCAGGATATCAACTTGTGTACATTTGGAGCAGAAAGTTTCAAGGGTTGAGGAGGCTTGGGATGGACACTTGGCACTGAATTATGGTGAAGTAAACTCCAAGAGTGCAAGAAGCAGACGATAAAGGCCAACACTTGGAGGATACAGACACCTAGGACCTAAAAGGAAAACTACCAAGGAAAATAAGATCCAAAAGAAGAACCAAACCTCCACAAAGAGAGAAGGGGCGGTGGCCGAAGCCACCTATGTTTGAGTCAATTGGTATGGCACCGCGAAGATTTTAACCTTGGTCCCATGACCAAAACTCATCTTTGAAGCACTAGAACCATCAAAAATGGCTAATGTGAAAGATTGGGTTTATTTAGGCATAATAGGGGGAGGGGGAGTTCATTGAAAGAACAACACTCCCCCTAAATCCATGCCTACATCTAGAACAAGATAATCATGATGAATGCGGTGGGGTGTGACGATATTCAAGATACGTTGCTCGAATCAATGATATTTAGCTCATGCCTTAACTCGCGAAATATTGCTTCATCCAATGGCTTCGTGAAAATATCCGCTAGTTGCTCTTGAGTTCCAACATGAACAATATCAATCTCTCCGCGCTTGACGTGATCCCGGATGAAATGATGACGAATCTCAATGTGCTTTGTCTTGCTATGTTGCACCGGATTGTAGGAGATCTTGATTGCACTTTCATTGTCACAGAAAAGAGGCACTTTGTCACAAGTGACACCGTAATCCTTTAAAGTTTGCCTCATCCATAGCAATTGTGCACAACAACTTGCGGTGGCTACATACTCGGCCTCGGTGGTGGAGAGAGACACACAATTTTGCTTCTTTGAAGACCAACTCACCAAAGAGCGACCAAGGAATTGGCACCCTCCGGAGGTTGACTTCCTATCCACACGGTCTCCCACCCAATCCGAGTCCGAATATCCCATGAGATCAAAGCTTGCTCCTTTGGGGTACCATAAGCCAAAGTTTGGGGTATGAGCCAAATATCGAAAGATTCGCTTGACCGCCACAAAGTGACTTTCCTTAGGCGCGGCTTGAAACCGTGCACACATTCCCACACTCAACATGATATCCGGCCTAGATGCACAAAGGTAAAGCAAGGATCCAATCATAGAATGATATACCTTTTGATCCACCGCTTTACCAATGGGATCAATGTCGAGTTGGCACTTGGTAGGCCTTGGAGTCTTGGCCGGTTTGACATCTTCTAACTTGAATCTCTTGAGCATGTCTTGGGTATATTTGGCTTGGTTGATGAAGGTTCCTTCTCTTCTTTGTTTGACTTCGAACCCAAGAAAGAACTTCAACTCTCCCTTCATAGACATCTCAAACTTCTCGGTCATGAGTGCGGCGAACTCATCATTGAAAGCTTTGTTAGGAGAACCAAAAATAATATCATCAACATATAGTTGGCATATGAACAAATCCCCTTTAACCCTCTTAGTAAAAAGAGTGGGGTCGATTATCCCAATTTCAAACCCACGGTCTTGCAACAACTCGGTAAGGTGCTCATACCACACACGTGGGGCTTGTTTAAGGCCATAGAGTGCCTTATCGAGCTTGTATACATGATTGGGGAACTTGGGATCCTCGAACCCCGGGGGTTGTTTGACATATACCAACTCATTAAGAGGACCATTAAGAAATGCACTCTTCACATCCATCTGTTGCAACTTAAAATCATGATGAGATGCATATGCAAGCAACATGCGAATAGATTCAAGACGAGCAACGGGAGCAAAGGTTTCACCGTAGTCGATACCCTCGACTTGGGAGTAGCCTTGTGCCACCAACCTTGCCTTGTTTCGAGTGACAACACCGTTTGTATCTTGCTTGTTCTTAAAGATCCATTTGGTTCCAATGACATTATGGTTCTCCGTTGGCCTTGGCACCAATGTCCACACCTTGTTGCACTCGAAGTTGTTGAGTTCATCATGCATGGCTTCAAGCCAATCCGTGTCCTCGAGCGCTTCATGTACCTTTTGGGGTTCAACACAAGAAACAAACGCGTGATGCTCACAAAAATTTGTTAATTGTCTACGAGTGGTTACCCCCTTCTTTAAGCTTCCATAGACATTCTCCAAGACATGTTGTTGATGCTTGAGTTTGGAAGCAATCTTGGCGGCACGACGCTCCAATAGTTCCTCCTAGGTCACTTGAGGATCATCTTGAACACCTTGAGCGTCATCCTAAGCTTGCTCTTGATCTGGAGCTTGCACTTGATCTTGAGCTAGCTCGGTGTCGTGATCTTGATCTTGGGCATCATTTGGTGCATCACCATCATCCAAGCTTTTAAATCTAGGCCGATACGACCGATATGTAGGCCGATATATCACTTTTGGGGCTCTACCGATATAAACATAACATATCATTTTGTAAATATCATTTTCAAACATATCATCCGATATGGACCGGAATATCGACCTATATGGCCGATATCTAGCCCGATATGTCCACCGATATAGAATGATACGTAGATGACAACAATTATTTATTAGAATGCAGTGAAATAAGATTATGCATTTACAACTTCATTATATATTATCAAAGTCATGCACAATGTTTCGTACAAATGCATATATATTGTATTGTTTTTAATCATAGAGTAAGGATTTTGTGAACCTTTCCTTAATAGTTTCTTAATCAACATGTTAATAAACTAGGAATCTAAAAGTGTCATGTTAAAGCATTGAAATCATACATTTTATTTCACTAAAAATAAATGTTTTGAACAAGAATAATGAAAAAAACACTAGACATGTTTTCTCCGATATATATACATATCGTCCGATATATCAACCGATATCCGACATCTGGTATGTCGAAGCCAAACCGATATGAACCCGATATCCGATATTTTAAAGCTTGCCATCATCTTGAGGTTGATCTTGCCCTTGATCTTGATCACTTGGTTGAGGGCCTTCGGTTTGTTCTTCAGAAGCGTGTGGGTCAATGGTTGGTGATGGCTCCACTTGCGTAGAGCATTGTCCTTCTCCTTCGGCCACAAGGGGTTCCTCAATGGGGAGTATTTGACCAATCCCCATTCTTCTTATGGCTTGAGGAGGAATTTCATCACCTACATCACAAAGACCACTTTGCTCCACTTGGGAGCCATTATTTTCATCAAACTCTACGTTACACGTCTCCTCAATGAGTCCGTTGGACTTGTTGAGGACACGGTAAGCATGAGAGTTTGTAGCATAACCAACAAAAATGCCCTCTTGAGCTCTAGATTCGAATTTAGACAAACAAGTACCTTTCTTGAGAATGAAACACTTACACCCGAACACCCGGAAGTACTTGAGGTTGGGCTTGTTACCGGTAAGTATCTCATATGGAGTCTTGTTCAAGCCTTTGCGGAGGTAGAGCCGATTGGATGCATGACATGCGGTGTTGATGGCTTCGGCCCAAAAGTTGTACGGAGACTTGAATTCCGCCATCATGGTCCTTGCCGCGTCCATCAACGTCCGGTTCTTCCTCTCCGCTACACCATTTTGTTGAGGGGTATATGGTGCGGAATATTGATACTTGATCCCCTCATCACTAAGAAACTCATCCAAGGTGTAGTTCTTGAACTCGGTACCGTTGTCACTTCTAATCATCAAAATCTTTGCCTCATGTTGACATTGAGCTTCATTGGCAAAGTCATTGACGGTTTGTTGGGTCTCACTCTTCCTCTTGAAGAAATATACCCAAGTGTATCTTGAATAGTCATCCACAATCACCAAGCAATACTTTCTTCCCCCAGGACTATCAAAGGATGGAGGTCCAAAAAGATCCATGTGAAGGAGCTCCAAGGGCCTCTTCGAGTAGATGATAGTCATGGGTCGGTGAGCTGTCTCATGTAGCTTTCCTTCGATACAAGCACTGCAAGCACGATCTTTGGCAAAACTCAAATTTGTTAGTCCACGAACGTGATCCCCCTTGCGGAGACTTTGCAAAGATCTCATATTGACATGGGCTAGTCGGCGATGCCAAAGCCACCCCACATCAACTTTAGCCATTAGGCAAGTCGCGGTCTTAGTGGGTCGCTCCGAGAAGTTAACCACATAGAGACCGTTCTCGACATGCCCAACAAAAGCTACTTTAAGAGTCTTGCTCCACAAAAGGGTCACGGTATCAAGGTCAAAGAATGTGGCAAATCCCATAAGTGCAAGTTGACGAACGGAAAGTAAATTGTATGCAAGGGTCTCAACAAGCATGACTTTCTCAATTGATAAATCATGAGAAATCACAACCTTGCCAAGACCCAATACATTAGATGTTGAGGCATCACCGAATTGAACATGGGTGGGTATAGATGAGCTTGGTAGCACGTCCACCACCAAATGCTTGCTCCCAGTCATATGATTTGTTGCTCCACTATCGAGCAACCATGATCCTCCACCGGAAGCAAACTCCTACAAGAGATCAATGCTTAGTTTTAGGTACCCATTTTTGAATGGGTCCTTTGATGTTAGTAACAAGGGTATTAGGAACCCAAATAGACCATTCAATGTACTCATAATAAGAACCAACAAATTTCGCATAAACATGCCCATCACTAGCACGGCATAAAACATAAGAAGGGTTAAAGTCGTCGGCTTTGTTCGATGGAGTGTGTTTGTCCTTCTTGACATTTCCACCCACCACCTTGTTCTTCTTCTCCTTATGAGCACCCTCTCCCTTCTTGACAAATACCTCTTTGAGAGGGAGAGGTTTCTTGGTCTTGTTGTTCTTCTTCTTCTTTGACTTGGGCACAAACCCAAGTCCCTCCTTTGCCACAACTTCCTTTTGATTGCTCAAAAGTTCGTTGAGGTTCTTCTCACCTTGTATGCAAGTCACAAGACCTTTCTCGAGTTTCTCTTTCAACTTGGCATTCTCCTCCACAAGATGCTCAAGCTCACAACAAGGGTTAGTAGCAATGGCATTATCAATTAGAACGAACGGAGGACAAGTGGCTATTTCCGTTGTTAGCTTCACTTGGAGTTGATCATGAGACTCTTTGAGAGAGCCATGAGCACTCTTCAAAACCTTGTGGGCTTTGTCAAGTAGCTCAAACTCCTCCTTGAGTCTAGCATGGCCAACTCCAAGGTCAACCTTGTCGGATTTGAGCACACGAGTAAGAACTTGAGCATGTTCAAGATCTTTCTTTAGTTGAGCAAGGTCAACGTTGTGTGACTCCTCAAGAGCCAAACGAAGACCTCGCTCTTCCTCAAGAGCAATGGAAAGATCCGCAATCTCATCGGCATAATCACGACTATGGCCTTGCAAGTTGCTGATAGTCTCTTCGTGGGACTCAATGATATCATTGGCCTCACCCAATTGTTCCAAGAGAGCAACAAAGTGCTTCTTGGTCTCACCTTTGAGCTTACTCAAGAACTTATCAAACTCGTTCTCATCAACCTTTACCATCTCACTATCATCCACACAATCCAACAATGAAGGAGTAGTAGTGGTAGTGGTTTTGATGTTGGAGGTTACCTTGTTGATACCTTTGGCCATGAGGCACTTGGCGATGATATTCTCATTGGGGGCATCGAAGAGGGACACCGAGGTTGGAGAAGAGGTGGCAATGGCCACGGTGGCCATTGCTAACACTTCACCACTTGTATCATCATCATCATCGGAGTTGTACTCTTCTTGCGCCACCAAGCCCTTTGGAGGCACCTTCTTGTTGAAATTGTTCTTGTTGGGGAAGGACTTGGCCTTGTCTTTGCGGATGAGCTTGCCACCATTGTCCTCCCTCTTCTCATACGGACAATCCACCACAAAGTGACTCACATTGCCACAATTGTAGCAAGTCCTTACTCGTTGCTTGCCTTTTGAGTTGTTCTTGGAGGAGTTGGGCCTTGTGTTTCTCTTGTTGCCCCAAAATTGCCTTGACGCAAGAGCCATGTGCTCGTGGTAAGCATATTTGGTGTCTTCGGGGCAACTCTCTTCTTCTTCCTCTTCTTCTTCTTCCGGAATACCCTTGGCCTTCAAAGCAAGGTTGGGTGAGGCTTTCTTTGACCGTTGGACACGAGCTAGAGCATTGTCGGCGGTCTTGTTCATGATGTTCATGGCAATAAACTCATCCAACACTTCACTTGAAGACAAGGTGTGGAAGTCCGGTCTTTGACGAATCACGGAGGACATTGCCTTGTTGAATGGCATGATGGCCTTGAGAAACTTGCGCTTGATCAAATTGTCATCCGTATCCTTGCTCCCATGATCTTGAAGAGCGACCGCAAGAGTTGTCAATCTTCGGTAGAGATCTCGAGGATCCTCATCTTCATTCATCACAAATTCATCGGCCTCATCAAGCACCACCTCAAAGTTGGACCGTTGAATGCTTGAGCTCCCCTTATACAAAGATATGATGTGTTCCCAACAATCCTTTGCACGGGAGAAGGGGCGCAAGTGAGCTAGATCTTCGGGAGGCATTGCGGATTGGAGGATGAACAATGCGGAGTGATTGTATTGATTGTCCGCCTCTTCTCTTGGAGTGAGGTTGCTTGGATCATGTGGTAGAAGCCTTGCTCGATGATTCTCCAAAGATTTGTTGAGCTGTGATTCAAATGATACTTGATACGAAAAACCCAATTAGCAAAATCACCCTTCACAAGCTTAGGAGGAGGACCAAGGTTGTTAATATGAGGTGTAGGGACCAGTCCTCCATAGACCGGGGGAGGGGGAACCGAGGCGTAGGTTCCCGTCCCATTCTTACCATGAGGGGAAGAGGTTTGAGTGCCTTTAGCCGCTTCCTTGCCGGAATTGGCCTCCGACACCGATGCGGTGGGATTAACCACAAGCAACGGATCGGGAGTAGACTTCAACCCCTCAATGAGTTCTTTAAGCATGGACTTGACCTCGGCCGTCATAGACGTCTTAAGTGAAGCCATAGCTTCATTTAAGTCGTCTTGGGTGACCGAGTTCAACTCCACGGCCTCGGGCACTTCCTCATCCCGATCCCCGTCGTCAACCATACTCTTCGGGTGGTGAAACCCTTAATAAAGAGACGAGGCTCTGATACCAATTGAAAGGATCGATATGGTTGACTAGAGGGGGGTGAATAGGCAACTACCAATTTTTAGCTTTTCTTAACAAATTAGAGTTAGCAACAAAGTAGGTTGTCTAGATGTGCAACTAGGTGAGCAACCTATATGATGCTAACAACAATGACAACACAAGCAAGCGAAGGATACAACACAACAATAGCTTGCACAAAGTAAAGGTAAGAAATAACCACAAGTGGAGCCGGTGAAGACAAGGATGTGTTACCGAAGTTCCTTCCCTTTAGGGGGAAGTACGTCTCCGTTGGAGCGGTGTGGAGGCACAATGCTCCCCAAGAAGCCATTAAGGCCACCGTATTCTCCTCACGCCCTCGCACAATGCAAGGTGCCGTGATTCCACTAGTGGTGCCCTTGAAGGCGGCAACCGGACCTTTACAAACAAGGTTGAGGCTCTCTCCACAACTGAATTGGAGGCTCCCAACACCACCACGGAGCTTCACCACAATGGAATGTGGCTCCAAGGTGACCTCTTCCGTCTAGGGTGCCCAAACACCCAAGAGTAACAAAATCCACACAAGAAAGTATGGGGGAATCAAGTTTCCTTTGGTGGAAGTGTAGATCTAGGTCTCCTCCTTCAATCCCTAGCAAATCAACAAGTTTGAGTGGCTAGAGAGAGAGATCGGGCAAGAAAGCTTGGAGGGCAACAATGGAGGAGAGAGAGAGAGGCAAGAGGTAAAAAGGTAGGTGGAAGAACCACCTACTTATATAGTGCCCCCAAATCCAAACGTTACAGCAGTTTTTACACTACAGCGGTACAACCGCTTGAAGCACCGGTACAACCGGTATTCACGGGTTCCCACTTCAGAAATGCCCCAGGCGGTACAACCGGTGGAGCCACCGGTAGTACCGGTCGGCCGGAGCCAACCAGGAACTATCGCTCCACCACCGCCCAACAACCGCCTCTCATACAGAAGGGGTTCACCCCATAGCGGTGGTTGGGGCGGTGGTTGTGCCGGTGCAACCGCCCGAGCAGCGCTCCTGTGGTGGCTAAGTCCAGAGCGGTACAACCGCTCCAGACACCGGTAGTACCGGTTCGCCTTAGCCGTCCGGGAACTACCGGGCCACCACCGCCCAGCCACAGCTCCACATACAGAAAGGTTCCGGTAGTGGAGCGGTGCTGGGCCGGAACAACCGGTTAAGCGGTACAACCGCTTTGACAAGCGGTACAACCGCTGGGCACTAAAACCACTGCCACAGAAAGACTTGAGGACCTCTCTCCTCGAACGGAAGGATATATAGTGGGTGCAATAGAATGTGTACGTGCATTGATTCACACAGAACCTTCCGATGCGGATTCCCTCTTAATAGTACGGATTTCCTACGACCAAAGAAATAAACGCATCAGAAACTCCGTCTTCGATCTTTTCCGTCCTGAGGGAATGCCTGACCGTCTTGCACCAAACAAGGTGTACCTGAGTAAACTAGGGCGCACGATTAGACCAAGGGTGCATTGTCATCATCACCAAAACCCTAAGGCGGGAAATGCCCTAACAGCAAGATAAATCAATCTAGTTGGCCAAACCAAATCAATAGATCGGAGAGAAATACGAAGCTATAACAATCATGCATAAAAGAGTTCAGAGAAGACTCAAATAATATTCATGGATAATCTCATCATAAACTCACAATTCATCGGATCCCAACAAACACACCGCAAAAAGTGATTACATCGGATAGATCTCCAAGAACATCGAGGAGAACATTGTATTGAAGATCAAAAAGAGAGAAGAAGCCATTTAGCTACTAACTATGGACCCGAAGGTCTGTGGTAAACTACTCATGCATCATCGGAAGGGCAGCAAGGATGATGTAGAGCCCCTCCGTGATCGAATCCCCCTCCGGCGGAGTGCCGGAAAAGGCCTCCAGATGGGATCTCTCGAGAACAGGAACTTGCGGCGGCGGAAAAGTATTTCGTGGACTCCTCTGTTGGTTTCCCGATTTTAGAGAATTTATAGAGGTGGAATTAGGTCAAACGGAGCCTTGTGGGCCCCATGAGGTACCAGGGCGCCCCCCCTGGGCGCGCCGTGGTGCCTCGTGGGCCACTGCTTCATCTTCTCATCCCCTCCCGAAGCTTCTAGTGTCTCTCATGTCCAGAAAAAAATCTCCAAAAAGTTTCGTGGCATTTGGACTTCGTTTGGTACTGATATTCTGGAAAACTAAAAACAGGCAAAAAATAGCAACTGGCATTGGGCACTATGTTAATAGATTAGTCCCCAAAAATGATATATAAATGCTTGAAAGTGTATATAAAACATCCGAGATTGATACTATAATAGCATGGAACAATCAAAAATTATAGATACGTTGGAGACGTATCAAGCTTCGAGCTCTGGCACCTCTGCAAATCTCTGCTTCCCTCTGTGAAGGGCCTTTCTATTTACTTTCATTATTGAGTCATCACCTTCTCATTTAAAGCACCAACCCTGAGAGCGTTGTTGTCATTTTATGCATTGAGTCTAGTTAATGTTGGATGTGACCATGACTGGATCTCTTCTACCCTGAATTACAATGTTTAGTCGCTGCTTGAACCTCAGAGGTGCTCTGCATTTATGTTTTGCGGTCTCAGAAAGGGCTAGCGAGATACCATGTTATCATATTATATCATGATTGTTTTGACAAATTGTTGGCATCCGAGATATCTTATGATTGCTCGCTAGTTGGTTATGTTATTGTCATGAGTAAATGTGAGACCTAAGTGTTATCATTTTTGAAAAAGGTTTCGAAATTGGAAAAATCGATTCAACCTTATTCACTAAGAGAGTTAATGGTGAACTATTTGTATGCCAATTATATGTCGATGATATCATATTTGGATCTACTGACCCTCTTTTTAGTGAAAAGTTTGGAAGGTTGATGTCGGAAAAGTATGAGATGTCTATGATGTGTGAACTCAAATTCTTTCTTGGTTTGCAAATCAAGCAAACTAGGGAGGGTACCTTTGTTTCTCAAACAAAGTATACCAAGGACTTATTCAAGAAGTTCAACATGCAAGAAAGCAAAGGTATGAAAACTCCCATGCCTACCACCGGACATCTTGACATGACAAAGGATGGCAAACCTGTTGATCAAAAGGTTTATCGATCCAAGATTGGTTCATTGCTATATCTATGTGCCTCATGTCCCGACATTATGCTAAGTGTGTGCATGTGTGCACGATACCAAGTGGCACCAAAAGAGTGTCATCTCAAGGCCATGAAAAGAATTGTGAGATATTTGATACATACAACAAACTTTGGCATTTGGTATCCCAAAAGGATCTTCTTTCAAACTTGTTGGCTATTCCGACTCGGACTATGCCGGAGACTAGGTTGATAGAAAATCCACTTCGGGTAGATGTCAATTTCTTGGTAGATCTCTTGTGTCTTGGTCTTCCAAGAAACAAAATTCGGTATCTCTATCCACCGCTGAAGCGGAATACATCGCAGCCGGATCATGTTGTGCGCAATTACTATAGATGACACAAACTCTCAAAGATTATGGGATACATGTGAAACATGTTCCATTACTTTGTGACAATGAGAGTGCCATTAAGATTCCACACAATCCCGTACAACATTCTTGAACTAAGCATATTGAGGTTCGTCACCATTTCATTCGAGATCATGTTGCTAAGGGTGACATTGACCTCAAGCATGTTCGTACCAACAAACAATTGGCGGATATCTTCAATAAACCGCTTGATGAGAAGATATTTTGTCATTTGAGGAGTGAGTTGAATGTCATTGATGCTTTAAACATGAACTAGAAACTCACTTGGATGCATGCAAGGGCATGAGCTTGAATAACTATTCCTTGATAATTCTCTCATGATAACTGATACGTCCCAAACGTATCTACTTTTCCAAACACTTTTGCTCCTGTTTTGGACTCTAATTTGCATGATTTGAATGAAACTAACCCGGACTGACACTGTTTTCAGCAGAACTACCATGGTGTTGTTTTTGTGCAGAAATAAAAGTTCTCGGATTGAGCTGAAAATTTACTGTAACATCCCCAGATCTTAAGCATGTCATTAAGCTAATTAACATGCCATGCCATCATTATCATCATAATTAAATTGCAACTAATCCAACTTCAAATTCAAAATTTCAAATGCAAGTCAAAATAAAACTTTTTCAAATAATTAAACAAAATAGTTCATGTTATTGCAAATAATCCCAAAGCAATTATAAAAATAAAATCAACATTGTTTGAGTTCCCAAATTGACCCTAGCAACCATTTCAGTTGACCACCAGCCACATTTTAAGCCTTTTCAAAATTAAATAAATAGTTAGACTATTCAAAATAAATTGAGACTTGTTGTGCTAGCTCAGAGCACTGAGTAGTATTTAAGTGCCAAGTTTCATCTCCAATAAAAATCATTTACTAGCTCGAATGAATCCAAAACAGTAGCAGAAAAAGAAAATAGAAAAGAATAAAAAGAAAAAGACCTAAGCTACTGGTGGACGGGGCTCTAGGTCAACAGTATCTAGCCCAGCCCACCGCCTCGCTTCCTTTAACCTCCTGCTCACCGCACGCGCTGGACGCCGCGCGTCCGTCCGTGGCGCGGATGCGGCACGCGCCGATGATCCCGCGGCTCCGAGGCTGGATAAGGATGCCCCTCGCCTTCGGAGACGAACCCTAGACCCCCAGAGCACCCCCATCTTCCCCCTCGCTCTCTCTCGTGCCCGATCCCGCACCTCACAGCGCCGTCATCGCCATGGCCTTCGCCATTTCCGCGGCCACAGAGCTTCCCCTCGCCTGCGACCACGTCTGGGAGCTCCGTCGTCATCGCCTACATCGCCTGTGCCTTCTGGTTTGGACCGAGGCGCTGCGTCACCGTCGCTTTCGTCGATTCCCACCGCCGATCGCCGCCTCTGCCACCGCTCGATCCCCTCCACTCCGGCCACCTCCTGCTCCCCTGAGCCCCCAATTGCCCCCACTGTGAGCTTCCGCGCCTCCCAGACCTCTTCCCTCTCTTCCCCGCGTCTCGTAGCCGCCCTGCTGACGAGGCCGTGCCTCGGCCGTCGTCGTTGCTGCCGTCTCCGGTCGTTTTCGCCTGAACCGCACACACCACCGCACGCGCCTCGCTCCGCTCGATCTACTGGAGGTCACGGCCGTCCGTTTGGTCGCCTGAATCGGCCGGCCGGCATACCTCCGCCACGTCTGTGCGTCGCCGGCGATTAGTCACCGGCTAACCATGCCATTAGGGCCTAATTATTTACTAATGACCCTGCTAATCCCCATAGACAGTGGGCCCCACGCGGCTTAATTAACCCTCACTAAATTGTTTAGTTAATTAATAAACTAACATGTGGGGCCCACATTTACTGTTCAAATGGATAAGACTCACTGAGTCAGCGTGCTGACTCAGCACTGGACCCACATGTCAGCCTCTGTTGACTGGGTGCTGACTGGGCAGTTGACTTAGTCAACTGGCCCCACCTGTCAGCCACTGTGTACACTGTTGTCGGTACCAAAACCGGCAGATCTCGGGTAGGGGGTCCGAACTATGGGCCAAGGAGTCGATGGTAACAGGGAACGAGGAGACGGCGATTTACCCAGGTTCGGGCCCTCTCGAAGATGTAATACCCTACGTCCTGCTTGATTGTATTGATGTGATTGTATGAAGGTTACAGAGTTGATCTACCTCGAGATCGACTGGGCTAACCCTAGGTAATGAATATGATCCTCTACGGTCTAAGCCCTCCGGTTTATATAGACACCAGAGGGCCCTAGGGTTACATACGGCGGTTACCATCGGGGGATAAGTATGTCGGTTACGCCAATTATTACTTGGAGGAGACGCCAAGTCTTCGGAGGTTTCCTTCTGACACACGGGGTCGCCCACAGTCCGGCCTTCCATCGACGTGTAGAGAGCGGCCCACCAGCCCGCCCTATGAGAGATAGGCCGGCAGCCCGAGTACCCCCTAATCTGGGACACCCTCAGTAGCCCCCGAACTAGCCACCAATGCCGAGGTTGACGGTCTTCGGCAGCTTCATGCTTCAATGGTCTTCGGCTTGGGTGGCGAGTTCCTCCCTTTACCTGTATTCGGTTTAACAGTAGTTCGGTTGCCGAAGAATCCTCCAATGGGCGAGGCCCCGTGGGGCCCGCCATACCACTTTTCTTCGCCTAGAATCAAATGACGACCCTCGATTTCTGCGCACCCACGGAATGCGAGTGGCCCGACGGGTTTTTACAAAAATGCCCCTCTTTCGGGGGGAGTTAATGCCCTTTTAATAAGCCAAGGGTGCGGAGGTTAACACGCCCCACCCCTTGCCATTCTTCCTCACACCCTCGTGAGGTCGCGGCCAGCAAACAATGGCGAGCGTCCCAGGCTCTTCCTCACGCCCTCATGGCCCCCATCAAGGTGATTGGGCGAGCTGCTCCGTATCTCTCATGCATTTACGCAAGCTCGAGACGCAGGGATATCTTCCCGCTTCAGATCTCGCATCCACCTGTCCCGGATTGACTTCCATAGATGGAGAGGCCCTCGCAGAGAACTTTCCTACCCCTAATGGGGAGGAAAGGGTGTGCTTCGTGCCCTTCCTTCTGCGAGGGATGGGTTTCCCCATTCATCCTTTCTTGAGGGGTTTACTAGAGTTTTACGGGATTCAACTCCACCACCTGACCCCAGGATCAATTCTTCATATATCGGGCTTCGTCGCTCTCTGCGAGATGTTCCTGGGCTGCGAGGTGCACTTCGAGTTGTGGAGGAAATTCTTCTGCCTAGTCCCTCGTACCCGGGGAGGGGTTATCTACGATGTCGGCGGAGCCGAAGTATGGCGTGTCGCCGGGACCGGATACCCCGTTGGGACTCCGAAGAAGGATGCCGAAGAGTGGACTTCGGAATGGTTTTATATAGAAGATGTCCCTTTATTCGATCCAGCTCGAAGGGGTCTACCGGAATTTTCATTGGCTTCTCCAACGAAGCGGTTCAACTGGCGCCCGGAGAGTGCTTCCCAAGAGGAAAGTGCCGAGGTAGTTCGGCTGGCCGCTCAAGTGAGGTGGTTAGCCCATAACGGACTAACCATTGTTGACGTGATGGCAATAGCTATCGCCCGATGCGTCCAGCCTCTCCAACAGAGAATTCATCTGCTATGGAACTACAACGGGAAGGACGACGCAGCCCGGTACACCAGGAAGGGGCCTGACAACCAGGCGGCGATAGCCACCATACTAGCCGATTTGTTCAAGGGGGAAGAGACAGAGTTTGCTCGGCTAAAGCTCAAGAAAGGCTTCTCGATGTATGAACCCATCGAAATGGTGAGTTCGACCACTCTTTATAGTTCGGATATTACTCCAGAATTTTCATAACCGGATTTTCATTTTGTCCGAACAGAACTGGAGGCGATGGATCGAGACGGTAAGCTGCCCTGCTCCTCAACCGGAGAACTTCTCTCGTGACGATGATCCTGGGTTCCATGACGACCCTGAAACATCGATTAATTTCGAGGAGGGGGTCTTTTACCAGGAGAGCCTTGACGGGTCCAAGGTGGCCCTTTTAGCCGATCATCCTGGGGCGCTCCCCTCCTCCGCTGTAAGTGTCTAGCGGGCTTCCTCTCGAAAGATAAACTCATCCTCTGCTGCCCCGAATAAACTGACACCTACTCCCAAGGATCGCCGTACAATGCGCCGAATGACCACAAGGGCGGCGCCAGTGGCCCCAGCGACGAGTAGTCGTGGGGTGACCAGACGCGTGGCCGCCATGGGAGCTACCTCAACCGCGCCCCGCCCGAAGAGGTAACGCATCCACCGTACCATTTTAGCCTCTATCTTCGTCATCCACCAATTATGCCAGTAATTTACTCCCTGGTGTCCTGTAGACGATATGTGGAACCGCCTGCGGCCGAGGACGTTGAAGAGGTGCCGAGGGGTGACCCGAATCCGAGATCGCCAGCTGTAACCGGAGTTACTCCGGAAGTGCCTATCGAGGACCAACGTCCTGAAGACTCAGGCGGCGTCTCGGTCACTAACTCTGAGGTTGAAAGTGTGATGAATCATCGGCGGCGTAAGGCGTCACTTCGGCAATCCGTGTTTTCCGATCAGGAGTTTAATGATCTTAGTTCGGTGGACGCGTACCTCGGCGCTGCCCGAACGGGACTTGAAAGCGCAGTGAAGCTCATGTCAACGAATGTGCAGGTATATTATTAGTTTTAACAACTAGTATCTAACCCAGTAGCCCCCGAGCCTTAATTTGGGCGGGATGGCCGAGTTAAGGGTCTAATAATCATGATGCCATGCTATTGTGCAGACTGTTCGGGAGTAAAACAAAAATCTGTCCGAGGACCTCAAGCTGGCGCAAACAGAGTTAGAAGCTGTGAAAGTCGAGCTAGATGGGGTGAAGAAATTCACCAGAGAGGCACATGGTAAGTCCCGAACATAAAGTTTGTTGAAGAAAATTTTGATGGAATACCTCCGCTAATGAAAGATGATTCCATAACAGCCGAGTCGATAAATCAGCTGAAGACGGACCTGGATATGGCCAGGGAAGCTCAAAGATATGCGAAGTCACAGCAAGAGGCTGGCTACCGGGTGTTGTCCCGAAGTCATGAGGAAAGGGATAGGCTGAAGGCGGAAGGCGAACAACATGTGCAAGAAATCGAAAGCTTGAAAGCCCAACTGACTATATCCCAAGAGGAGAACCGGAGACTGAAAGCAGGCATGTTCGGTAAGTGCACTCTAATTTGTCAGTTCATAAACTGTACGTATTAGGTGGCAACATGAACAATGCCACGTCTCGTTGTAGTTCTGCTGACCGGGCGTCCCGAAGAAGAGGCCGGTTCCTTCGGGCGGGACCTGCTGAAGGAGCTATCTGCTGTACATGAGTGGGCCTGTAAAGCCATGAAGAGCATGTTCAAAGCACTATGGCCTGGCGAAGTGGCTCCGGAAGGGATGGCCGAACTTGCGAATCGTTTCAAAGGAGCGCGGCGCCGCTTTGAGTTATGGAAGATGTCAGCTTGTCGTGAGGGAGCACGGGAAGCGTGGGCGATGATCAAGACTCGTTTCACCAAGCTGGAACCGGAGCATTTAGCTAGAGTAGGGCCGGTAGGGCCAGATGGGCAGGAAGTGCCCGTTCATCTGGTATATGACCAGGTTATGCCCGCAGCTCGGCTGTCTCAAGCAGATTGTACTCTGGAGACCATAATAGACGGTCTTGATCAAGTTTAATGTTTTGATTCTATGTATCTATGTACTTTACATCAAGTAGTCTCCAAACCGCGTGTAAAACGTTGTCTTTACAGGCCATCGGCTTCTGCCTCCTTGGCCAGGAGCCGAGGAGTGTTTCCTACCATGTGATCCGAAAACAGCGGAAAACACATCGGGAAACTAGGCAATCCGGCCATTTGGTGCAAACAGACAAAAACGTACTCAGGGAGTTATGTTATATTACTGATTAACGTAAGAAACATCTTCCGACGAAAATAGTTCCTCTAAGGGTCCCTTTCTTCGGGTTACCACGTTATCCGTGGACGAATAACCGAATACCCGAAAGAGACGGGGATGGTAACTTCGGGGAGATACCCCGGAATCTTTGGCTACTGTGGCCAATTATTTTCACTTCCCTCGTGGCCGACCAATTGTGTTCTTAAGAACGCTAGCTTTTGGCTTCACCCGTCTGAGGCACGTACTCGGGAAATCTGGACGTAACAATCACAGAGGTGCTCCCTTTACTCCCTAGCCGAACAATCGGGAACGTAGGGGGTAAACACAGGAGCGAGGCAACCCAGCTTGGCCAAATCTTAAGTCAAATTGATGCATATAGTGGCTTGAGAATGAAACAGGAAGGCTGTGAACCCGTAAAAATGAATGGTTGCATAAAATAGAATATTATTGGCTCCGTAAAAGAAGCCCCCAGGTAACAGCATGTGGTACATTCAAAGATGTTTTAACGAAGAAAAACTTAACGTAATTCGGCGTAGCCGAACAAACCCGGGAAAGACTATTAACTAGAAGAAAAAATAATGTAAATCCTAGAGGGATAGACCGGACCAGGTAAGGTCGCGGAATTAACCGTAGAAGCGTCGCAGCCGAGCTGCATTCCATGGGTTTGGTTCGAGGCGGTCGTCCGTCGGGTCGCGGAGACGATATGCTCCGCCCGCGAGTACTTGATCGATTATGAAGGGCCCCTCCCATTTGGGCGACAGCTTATGCTTCTGCTTCTCCGGCAGACGCAGGACTAGATCGCCAACGTTGTAGGCCTTTGCCCGTACTTCCCTGCTCTGATAATGTCTGGCCTGTTGCTGATAAAAAGCGGAACGAGCCCGAGCTACGTCGCGCTCACCCTCCAGGGCGTCCAGGTCATCTTGCCGATCTAACTCGGCTTCCTTTTCTTCATACATACGCACCCGAGGGGCGTCGTGAATAAGGTCGCTAGGGAGGACGGCTTCTGCCCCATACACCATGAAGAATGGTGTGTAGCCCATGGATCGATTAGGAGTGGTGCGCAGGCCCCACAGTACGGAGTCGAGCTCCTCGACCCAATGGCAGTCAGATTCTTTTAAAGATCGGACCAATCGGGGCTTGATGCCGCTCAAGATCAGTCCATTAGCTCTCTCGACCTGTCCATTAGAATACGGGTGATATACCGAGGCATAGTCGAGCTTAATGCCTAAATTAGCGCACCAGTCTTTGACCTCCTGGGCGGTAAAATTTGATCCATTGTCCGTTATTATGCTATGGGGGACACCGTAATGGTGTACGATGCCGGATATAAAATCAATGACCGGTTTAGACTTAGCAGAAGTTACCGGCTTTGCCTCAATCCATTTAGTGAATTTGTCTACCATGACGAGTAGATATTTCTTTTTCTTGGTCCCCCCTTTAAGTGGTCCGACCATGTCCAGCCCCCAGACCGCGAAAGGCCAGGTAATCGGTATCGTCCGAAGGGCTGTGGGAGGCATATGGCTCTGATTTGCAAAGAGCTGGCATCCAACACAATGTTGGACCAATGTGTGGGCGTCTGTGTGGGCAGTGGGCCAGAAGAACCCTGCTCGAAAAGCCTTGCTGACCAAGGCCCGAGCTGCCGCGTGGTGACCGCCCATGCCAGCGTCAATCTCAGCCAGAAGCTGCCGTCCCTCCTCTTCGGATATACATCTTTGGAGGACGCTAGTAGTGCTTTTCTTATAGAGCTCTCCTTCGTGGACTTTGTAGGCTTTAGATCGTCTGATGATACTGTCGGAAGTGGGGCTCCGGGGACCCAAAGGTTCGAACACTCGGGTGAGCTCGTTCTACTACTTCGTCTCCTACCACGGCAACGCTGCGGCGAGACTACGGCGAGAGCGCGCTAGCGTAGGATGGGCAAGGACACAGCGGTTTACCCAGGTTCAGGCCACCTTGCAGTGTAAGACCCTACTCCTGCTTGTAGTTGGGATTATTGTGGGTGAGAGAGTTCTCGCGTACAAGGTTGAAGACGATGGGATCTCCCCTCGTCCCATGGTGGCTGCACTGCCCCTTTTATGCCAGCCTTGGTCCTCTTCCCCCTGGAAACTTAGGTGGGAAGGGTTGCCACACTTGGCGGTTTGGAAGGGGACAGGCGCTCAGGCTATCCTGACTAAAGGTGGTCTTCGCCTGCCAAAGCATGATCCATGACGCGCCGGTGGGCTCGGTGATGACCTCTTCCCTGCGCGCCCGCCGTCTTGGTCTTCCTTCGCCGATCGGGCAACCTTTGGGGTTGCTTTGGAGAGTAGATAGCTGGCCCTGCTTCCCTAACACAAAAGAGGAAACCATCTGCATCCGCGCCTGCTGGCGCGGCCTCTGCTGCTGCTCGTCGCCGTGCGGATCACCCATGTGATGGGCTTCAGACCGCGCGACACGCCGAACGGCCTTTGTCTCGAACGCCTGCGGGAGGGGGCCTTGGAAGGCCACCTTGGGAAGCCGCCTCGTGAGGCCACTCGGGAAGCTGCCTCGTGAGGCCACTCGGGAAGCCGCCTCGCGAGGCCGTTGATGGTGGTGCTGAGCGTCGCCTGCTACTCCCTGGGGAGGGGGCCTCAGGAGACCAGGGCCCCATGAGGGGTCTTGGTGAGACACTTGGTGGCGATGGCCCGCCGGGCCCACTCCAGGCGTTGCGCCCTGGGCCAAAGGCAGACGGGCCTGGATACCCTGGGTTCCAGAGGCCCGACAGTAGCCCCCGGGCCCGCGGCTCGCACGTTCCCGCCTGCAGAGGGGCGAAACGGCGTGGGCCCTAACCGCCTGCGGCCAGGCGCGACGCGTGGCGCACGACGTGACGGGCGACGCCCCCACTTCCCCACGACGCCTCGGGAACTGCCGCGCTGACATAAATCCTGGCGGGCGGCGCGAGGCCATCATTGCCTTCCATCACATGCTCCACCCCTCTGCGCCTTTCCTTCTCGCGCGCGGCTCCTCGGGATTCCCCCCTTTGAGCTTCGCCTGTTCTTGCTCCCGGTCCGCGTCTCCGCCGCGCAGATGGCTCCCGCCGGCAAGAGGGGGAAGGAGGTGACCCCGTCCCCAAGCGCGCCCGTCCTTGGGGTGGCGCTGCAGCGCTCCGCCATCGACGACGAAGGAGGTTTGGACAGGGTGCTTCCGTTCGTGGCCGGCGGCCAGAACAAGAACCAGGCGACCCAAATCTGGCCGGGGTCGCGCACGCGGTGCGACCTTGGGGCGATGGCCTACCCCTTCTTCCTCCACAGCGTGTATGCAGGGTTGGTGCCGCCATTTTCGGACTTCTTCTATGCCATACTTGCCCACTATCAGGTTCACGCTCTTCATCTTCAACCCAACTCCATTTTTCTCCTGGCCACGTTCGCCTTTTACTGCGAGGCGTTCGTGGGCGTGAGGCCCTCTGTGGCACTCTTCCGCCACTTCTTCTGCCTGCGGCTAACTATGGCGGACCAGCGCTCCGGATGCGCGTCGTTCCTTGCCGTCAAGGGAATGGAGGACGGCATTATCAACTTGAGGGTTGCGAAGAAGGTGGAAGGATACCGGCAGCGCTGGGTCTATATGGACGCGTGCCAGACCAACCGGCTCCTGATGATCCCTACGGACCCGGCCGAGAAGATCGCCGTGTGGGGGCACAAGAAACTCGCCGACCCGAGGATGGAGCCTGTCCTTGAGCGGATGGTGGCGCACCGGGCCGCAGCACTGTCGGGGACGGCGGTTGTCAGGGAGTACCTGCGGTGACACATCGCGCCACTTCAGCAGCACTCACGCCCCATGTGGGAGTACTCCGGCGCGGACGACGCCATGAGGCTGAAGCCAGGCAGCCTGGGGTGAGACGTGCTGGACGGGGCCCTGGCGATTCTGCTCAATACCCTTGCCGCAGAAGCGCCGGAGGGGGCGCTCCCGCTTTTTCGCTATCCAGAGAAGGAGGAGCTGGTGAAGGTGATGCCCCTCTTCGATCAGTGGGGCCTCATGCCGGAGGGCCACGTCGGGCCCCGCAACAACCCCCTCGTGGTGGAGGTGGATTCGGGAAGCGGCAGTGGCAACGGAGATTCGGAGGAGGCCACGGAGGACGACCTCAGCCGGGTGCCACCACGCGCTCGCCGTCAGCTCATCTGCGAGCTCGAGGATGATGACGCCGAGAGAGTCCCGCCCGCGGCGGCGGGGGCTCCCGACGCGGGGGCGGGCGAGCCCCTAGCGCTTGAGGCCCGTCATGAGGCTGAAGCCGCCTAGGGCCCGGAGACGGGTGACGATGCGTCCGGGTCTACCGCGGCACGCCCCGGGGGCCGAAGCGGCGGCACCGAGGCGATGCCCGGCGAGGGCAGCGCCAGCCAGCCATCTGCGGGGGAGAAGAAGAGGAAGTGGCACGTCAGCGACGAGTAAGCCTTCTGCCTTCTGCCGACGTCCTTAATTCTTGCTCTTTTACCCGGCTCGGAGCTGAGCCACCATTCGTGCAGGGGATCTGCCGCGGATCAGAAGAAGAAGAAGAAGAAGACAACGACGAAGGCGAGGGTTGCCCCCAACCCGCAGGGGGCGTCGATGCCCGCCGCTGGTGCCGGAGGGCATGGAGAGGCCACCCGCCGTCCCGACGCCGAAGCGGGGTGTACGAAAATCGAGGAGGGGACAGCCGCTCCTCCAGGGTCGCGCGCGGGCGCATCCTGTGAGGCCGAACTGGGGGAGCCTCAGGAGGCGGAGACGCCCTCCCCCTTGGCCCTGCTGTGGGCAAGGGAGCAACGACGAGGGAGGCCGAAGCGTCTGCCCCCCCCCCCCCCCCGCCGGGGGCCTCCTTGGGCGCAGGGGAAGGAGTTGCCGGGCGTGCCATGACCGGCACTGAGAGCCATCGTAGCGCACCGCCGCGGCTGAACGAGGGGGGCGGCCTGGCGAGCCCGCTGCCCCAGGCAAGCGGCGCCAAGGGCTCCCTCCCCGTCGCAGCGGAGGGTGCCAGAGGGCCCGGCCCGGACTGGCCCCTGGTCCTCGCGAGTGACCGTGCTTTGCTCAGGCCCGAAGCCTTGTGCGACGCCAAGGCCACGCTCGCTCGGCTCGGCACGGACTTCCAGGACGCGGAGACGCGCCTCGCCGAGGAGCGCCTGAAACTTGCCGACGGGTGGCGCCGGCTCAGCGTCTCCGTCGATACGGCCCGGCGTCATGACAAACGTGCTCGCGCATTGCACGAGAGGGACACCGCCGAAGCGGAGGGGGCTCGCGCGAGAGCCCTCCAGGAGGCCGAAGCGGCCACCGTGCGCCGCGAAGAGGCGGAGACCTTCCTGAAAGAGCTCCAAGACCAACACACCGAGCGGGCGCGGTTGCTCCTCGCGCGGGAAGACACCCTTGCCACTCGCGAGAAGGAGGCCGCAGCCCGCGAGGCAGACCTCGAGTCACACACGGAGGGCCTCAAGAAGAAGAAGGCCGAGCAGCCATGGAGAAGGAGCGTCTGGAGACGCTGGGGCGCCAGCTGGCCGATGCCCAGGAGGCTCACACGAAGTGCGTCATCGACGCCAACGCCCGACTGGAGGCCAGAGGAAAGAAGGTCCAAGAGGACGCTGACGCCTTCAAGTCAGAACGCGAGCGGCTCCGGATGGAGGTCGCTGATCTCAAGGCAGCGCTCGCCGAGGCGGAGACCCGCCGGAGAGCCGTGCCGCAGCCCGGCTCTGGCGCCGTTGATCAGGGACAGGAGCATCGCGAGCGTGCCAAGGCACTTCACTCCCTCGAGATCCGCGCCCACGACGCCCTGAGCTCCATCTGCCAGGGAAAGCTTGGGGCCCTCCGCGAGTCCCGTGACGCCGACTACATCGACTTCTCCACCAAGCTCGTGGAACGGCTTGAGGACGGAGCCAAGGAGATGGACGGTATCCTGGAGAAGGAGTGCCGCGGCCTCTTCTCCCTGGCGGCGACTCGCGTCTTCAGCCACCTCCTCCACTCCGACCCCAACTTTGACTTTGACAAGGTGATAGCCCCAGTCCCCGAGGAGCTTCGTGATGGGCTCGCAAGGGCGGTGGAAGGCCATGTGAGCGCGTTACTCGGGAAGTACTCCTGCGGCAGTGGCAAGAGCTCCGACGGTGACGGCGCCGGCGAAGACGACGACGGCGCGAGCTCCTATGGTGCTTTTTCCCTTTGTTACCCTGTGCTAGATCGATGTGGCCTGTGGGGGCGTGACGATGATGCCCTGGTGTTAAATACTTTATGTTTGCTATAACGGACATTCGACCGCTCGCGAGGCTCTCTCTTTTTGCTTGCCATGATGCTCTACTTTGTCAGGGCCCAGCTCTTGAGCGGCCATATCCGTCGCTGGTATGTCAGGTCGCAACGCCTGGACAAGGCCATGAGGCGAGGGGCACCGGGAGCTAGTGATGGTCCCTGAGGTGCGATGCTCAGGGAGCCCGCCTTTAACGCACAAGCGGCTTGCGCCAAGAGGAACACTGGCGCTCGTGAGGCCGTCGGAGGGAAAGGCTCGCAAGACGGCGAGGGTGGCTCGTGAGACGGGAGACTTAGCCCTCCAGGAGGTAGTGCGGTGGGTTGCCTCTCGCAGGGTACGTCTTCTGAGGGTTCCACTCGCGAGGTCTCCTGGTGGGACGGCCGCCAAGGGTTAGTCCCCAAGGCGGTACCTGCTGGCCTCCTGAGGTCCTGAGGGTGCTACCTCGCGAGATCCTTCCAGGGACCTGCTCCTGAGATAGCTGCACGCAGAGCACTCAACGACAGCGCACGCTCGTCGATTTGCTCATGGGTATTACGCGAGGAGACAGGACACCAAGGACCTTGGTGGGGTGGCGTGCATGGGGCAGGCCCGCGAGCCAGAGCCCGGTTGCTTCGGTTTTTCAGTGCTGCTGGGACTGACCCGAGCGCAGGCACCGTGTCCAGCCCCCACTCGTGTGAGGCTCATGAGGGAAGGTCACGAGCGTGCACAGCTCCTGAGGCAAGCAACTTAGCAATACATTAGATATCCTAGGAAATAGAGCTTTACTAAAACGTAGTAATAAGTTCATTACACAACCAAAAAGAGATATGATTGCCATGTTCGGCACGGATCAGCGTGAGGTTGGTGCAGCCCGTGGGGCGCCCTCAAGTGATTGTTCCGCCAGCGCGGAGCATGGGGCTTCCACTAGGCGTGGGCATGATCGCGGTTCGATCATTCCGCCAGCGCGGAGCATGGGGCTTCCACTGAGACGTGGGCGGGAGCTCTCGCGGGCCCATCAGGCGAACGCAATGAGAGGCTCCGGGGCGTGTACAGCCCCGTTTCGTTCGTACGCGTGAGGGTCACGCGTAGAACTTGTGGAGGTGTTGGATGTTCCAGGCGTTAGGCACAGGAACTTCGTCCTCCGTCTCCAGCCGGGCTGAGCCGGGCCTGGAGACATGAGTAACCCTGAAAGGGCCTTCCCACATAGGTGAGAGTTTGTGAAGTCCCTCTCTGGAGAGGATCCTGCGCAGGACGAGGTCGCCGACCTCGAGAGTGCGAGGGCGGATGTGGCGGCTGTGGTAGTGACGCAAGGCCTGCTGGTACCTCGCGGCATGAAGGGTGGCCTGACGGCGGCCCTCCTCAAGGAGCAGCAGATCGGTCTCCCGCGAGCCATCCTGACGCGCCTCGTCGAAGGCAAGGATTCGCGGGGAGCCGTGCTTAAGCTCCAGTGGGAGGACCGCCTCAGCGCCGTAGACGAGGAAGAATGGCATCTCGCTAGTGGGCTTGCTTGCCGTCGTGCGGATGGACCACAGCACGGACTGCAGCTCGTCGAGCCAGCCCTTGCCGCAAGCCTCAAGTTTCTTCTTGAAGCTCCTTGTCTTGAGGCCCTTGAGGACCTCGGCATTGGCGCGCTCGGGGGTGACCATTGCTTCGCGGGTGCGCCATCGAGGCGTAGCAGATCTGCGTGCCGAGGCTGGCGCAGTAGGACTTGAAGAGGCCGCTCGTGAACTAGGAGCCATTGTCGGTGATGATGCGATTGGGAACTCCAAAGCGGCTCACGAGGCCCTTGATGAACTTGACGGCGGAGCCTGCCGGGATGGTGCGCACCGGCTCGACCTCCGCCCACTTGGTGAACTTGTCGATGGCGATGTAGAGGTAGCGATAACCACCAGCCGCGCGAGGGAAAGGCCCCAGGATGTCCAGCCCCCAGACCGCGAAGGGCCATGAGAGGGGATCGTCTGGAGGCCCTGCGCCGGCTGGTGGATCTGCTTGGCGTGGAATTGGCAGGCCTCGCAGGCTTGGACCAGTGCGGTAGCGTCACGTAGAGCAGTGGGCCAGTAGAAACCGCTGCGGAAAACCTTACCAACAAGGGTGCGTGATGAAGAGTGGTGGCCACAGTCTCCTCCATGTATATCAGCCAACAACTCGCACCCTTTCTCTTCAGAGATGCACCGCAGCGAGACGCCGTTGGGGCGCCTACGGTATAGCTCGCCATCTTGTATGCAGTAGGCGGTGGCCTGCCAGGCCACGCGCTCCGCTTCCGAGTCCTCCTTCGGCAAGGCGCCGCGAAGCAAGTAAGCCTTGATCTCCACGGCCCAGCTATCTGCCTGAGGCTCGAGCGCCAGCAGCAAGCGGGCTCCTGAGGCCGGGCCACAGTCTAGCACGCCCGTGGGTGGCGCGGGCGGTAGTTCCTCGCGAAGGAGCGCCATGCTCGCGGCTGGGGGTGCAGCGGATGGCTTGAGGAGCCTTTCCTCAAAGACGTCGGGGCTCTGGGGCTCGCGACGTGACGCTCGTTTGGCGATGTCGTCGGCCTCTTTGTTGCTGCCGCGGGGGATGTGCAGCAGCTCCAGGCCAAGAAAGCGCTTCTCAAGTTTACGTACCTCTTCCAAGTAGGCGGGCATGTGCTCATCCTTGGGCTTGTAGATTTTGTTGGAGAAGTTGACGAGGAGTTGCGAATCGCCCTTGATAGTCAGACGCTTGATGCCTAGGGCGAACGCGGCCTTGAGGCCGGCGATGAGGCCCTCATACTCTGCGATGTTGTTGGAAACCTTGTCGGTGTACCTGAAGCAGAGCTGCACAGCGTAGTAGAGCATGTCTCCTGTTGGCGAGGTGAGCATGACCCCAGCCCCCGCGCCCTGTCGGGAGAAGGCGCCGTCGAAGTGCATGGTCCATCCGCCAGGCGCCTCATCCCCTGGCACGAGGGACTGGGCCTCGCGAGGCTCGTCCTCGTACGTGTCCATCCATTCTGCCACGAAGTTGGCCAGGGCCGCGTCTTTGATGACTCTGGTGGTGGAGAACTCCAGTTGGAAGGCTTGCAGCTCGATGTTGCACTCGGCGACGCGGCCGGCGGCGTTGGGGCTGCGCAGAACTTGCTCCAAGGGGTAGGAGGAAATGACCTTGATGGGATGACCCTGAAAGTAGTGGCACGGCTTCCTAGAGGCGACGAGGAGCGCGAGGAGAAGCTTCTGCTGCATGGGGTAGCGCTCGCGCGCGTCCCTTAGCACAGTGCTGACGAAGTCCACGGGGTGCTCGACGAGGCGCGTAGCTGTCGTGACGGCTTGCTCCTCGAATGCCTCGGAAGGCTCGGGAAACTCGCGAGGCTCGGGAGGCTCGCGAGGCTCAGAAGGATTGTGGGGGACGGCGGCCTCATGAGGCTCAGGAGGCTCGCGAGGCCCCGGGGGCTCGCGAGGCTCAGCGGTCTTGTGCGTCTGTAGGGGCGCCGAGGGTTTTTCTTTGGCATAGACGCGCTCCTCCCGCACCGCCACCAACGCCACGCTGGCCGTCTGGGGGGTGGCCGCCAAGTACAGGAGCAAGGGCTCGCGAGAGCGCGGCGCGACCATGATGGGCGGGCTCATGAGGTACCTCTTGAGGGCTTCAAAGGCGGCGTCTGCCTCAGGGGTCCACTTGAAGGAGACGGACCTCTTCAGGAGCTTGAAGGAGGGCAGGGCTCGTTCGCCAAACTTGGAGATGAAACGCCCCAAGGATGCCATACACCTCGCCAAGCACTGCATGTCCTCGATGGCCTTGATCTTCTCTGTGTTGGCCTCGATGCCACGGTGCGAGACTAGGAAGCCGAGGAGCTTGCCGGAGGGGACTCCGAAGACGCACTTCTCTGGGTTGAGCTTGAGGTTAACCTTGCGCAGGTTGGCAAATGTCTCCGGGAGGTCCGCGATGAGGGAGCCAGCCTCGCGAGATTTGACCACGATGTCGTCAACGTAGGCCTCCGCGTTCCTCCCCATCTGAGGCCCAGAGTGATGCGCATTAGCCACTGGAAGGTGGCGCCCGCGCTCCTTAAACCGAAGGGCATGCAGACGTAACAAAATACGCCGCAGGGGGTGATGAAGGCCGTCTTCTCCACGTCTTCGGCCGCCATATTGATCTGATGATAGCCTGAGAAGGCATCCAGGAAACATAGCAGATCACACCCGGCGGTGGAATCCACGATCTGATTGATACGGGGCAGCGGAAACGGATCCTGAGGGCAGAACTTGTTGAGGCTGGTGAAGTCGACGCACATGCGCTCCTTGACGCCCTTCTTGGGGACGACGACTGGGTTGGCTAGCCATTCGGGATGGCGCACCTCACGAACGACTCCGGCTTCTTGGAGCTTCTGAACTTCATTGACGATGAACTCTTGCTTCTCTGGCGCCTGGCGCCGTGCTTTCTGCTTGACCGGGCGTGCATTGGGGCACACCGCTAAGTGGTGCTCGATCACCTCCCTCGGCACACCGGACAAGTCGGATGCTTTCCAAGCGAAAACGTCCTAGTTTGCCCGAAGGAAGGTGACGAGCGCGCTTTCCTATGCAGGAGGGAGGCTTTGCCGATGGTGAAGGTGGGGCCGGAGCCGCTGCCGTCCACCGACACCTTCTTCGTCTCGGCGCGGTCCTGAGAGAACAACTGCTTCTTCTTTGCGGGCGCGGCTTCGGAAGGCTCGGCCTTGTCCTCGTCGGCTGGGTGCGCGTCAGCGGCAGCCTTGTAGGCGCGCTCGAGGGTGCTGGCCGCGTCTTTTTCGTCGCAGGCGACGGTGATGATGCCGCTGCAGCCGGGCATCTTGAGGACGTTGTAGGCGTGATGAGTAGCCGCCATGAACTTGGTGAGAGCTGGGTAGCCCAAGATGGCATTGTAGGGCAGGCCGATGTGCGCCACGTCGAAGTCGATGAGCTCGGTGTGGTAGTTCTTGCGGGTGCCGAAGGTGACGGGGAGGCGCACTTGCCCCAGCGGAATGGTGGAGCCATCGGTCACTCCGGAGAAGGGCCTGGTCGGCATCAGCTGGTCGTAGGGCACCTGGAGCGTCTCGGAGGTTTCGATGGAGAGCACGTTGAGACCGGCACCCCCGTCGATGAGGGTCTTGGTGACCGCGACGTTGCCGATGGTGGGAGTGCACAGCATGGGGAGCGCGCCTGTAGAGGCCGTGGACTTGGGGTGGTCCTTGGAGTCGAAGGTTGACGTCGTTCCTCCGAGGTGGCGGAGGCAGCGGCGGGAGAGCGGCATTAGCCTGAGGATTCGCCTCACAAGGTTGGTCGCGCCAAGCGGCCTCACGAGGCTGATCGCGCCAGCCCTGGCGGTAGTTGCTGTTATTGTTGCGGCTGTCCCAGCGGTTGCCGCTCCGGCCACCTCCGCGGCCGGCGCCGCGGCCGTTGCGGTCGTCTCGGCGGCTCTGGCGCTCGTCGCGGAGCAGCTTGAGCTCATGACAGTCTTCGGTGCTGTGGGAGCGGACGTTGCGAAAGGCGCAGAGTGGCCGGTTGTCCTTCCTAGGCTCGTCGAGGTCGCGGCCGCGCTTCTGCTCGGGCTCCGCCACAAGCACGGCAGGGCCCTTGCGCTTGACGTCCTTGCTCTTGGCCTTGGTGCCGTCGAGCGCCGCGTTGGGGTCGTTGTGGACGAAGAGGCGGCCTTCTTCAGCCTTGGCGCACTTGTCGGCGAGGTCGAGCAGCTCGAGCACGGAGTCGAGCTCACCGTTGATGGCGAGCTTCTCGCGCATCTTGATGTCCGTGACGCCGGTGGAGAACGCGGAGATGACGGCTGCGTCGGAAGCGCGCGGGATCTTGTTGCGCACCTAACTGAAGCGCTGGATGTACTTGCGGAGGGTCTCGTCTGGGCGCTGTCGAACACGCCGCAGGTCGTTGATGGTGAGGGAGCGGTCCTGTGTGCCCTTGAAGTTGGCGACGAACTGGCTGCAGAGCTCGGCCCATGACGAGATGGAAGCCTCGGGGAGGTTCATGAGCCAGGAGCGCGGGCCGTCCTTGAGGGCCATGGGGAACCAGTTCGCCATGACCTTGTCGTCGCCGTTCGCTGCCTCGACGCTCAGCGCGTAGAGCTGGAGGAACTCCGTGGGGTTGGGGGTGCCGTCGTAGCGCGGAGGCAGCTCAGGCTTGAACTTCGCGGGCCAGACCACGCGACGCAGCTCGCGGGTGAAGGCACGGCAGCCCACGCCGCTCGAGGGGACGCCGCCGGCGAGGGCGGCGCGGTTTTGACGCCTGGCCGCTGCAACGTCTTGAACGGCCTGGTCCTGGCACTGGCGCTAGCGCTCGAGGAGCACTCGTGCGTCGGGGGGCGCGCGGCAGATGATCTGGCAGCTGGGCTCGCAGTGGTCCGGAGAAGACGCGCCACGGGACGGCTCACGAGCCCCCGCGCTGCGCTGGGGCCCGGCGCGCTCGTCACGCAGAGGAGGCGGCAGGGGAGCGCCGTGCGCCAGGTCCCCAGCACGAGACGGCGGAGGGCGGAGCAAGTGAGAAGGCGCCGGAGCGTCCCCGACGACGTTGACGAGCTCGGTGATGCGACCAAGCCAGGCGTCGTAGCCGGCGTCATCAGGACGGTAGCGGAGCAGCTCGCGCGCCATGACCAGCGCGGCCTGCGGGTTCGGCGGCCCACGGTTGGCGAGGGAGGAGGTCGTGGCAGTGTGGCCGTCCGCCCGCACGAAGGGGTGCGGGGAGGAGGCATGCTGCTCGCGGGCAGCGGGGTCGGTGGCGGCGGCAGCCTCGGCGTCGGGGCGGCGGCGATTGCCGCGGGCCACTGGCTCTGTCTGGGCCACGCGGCCAGCCCTGCGCTCAGCGCGCTCGCGACGCGCGTCGGCCGTGGGGCTGGTGGAGCTGAGGGTCGAGCAGAAGAACAGTAGCGCACCCCTACCTGGCGCGCCAAATGTCGGAAGTGGGGCTCCGGGGACCCAAAGGTTCGAACACTGGGGTGAGCTCGTTATACTACTTCGTCTCCTACCACGGCAGCGCTGCGGCGAGACTACGGCGAGAGCACGCTAGCGTAGGACGGGCGAGGACACAGCGATTTACCCAGGTTCAGGCCACCTTGCAGTGTAAGACCCTACTCCTGCTTGTAGTTGGGATTATTGTGGGTGAGAGAGTTCTCGCGTACAAGGTTGAAGACGATGGGATCTCCCCTCGTCCCATGGTGGCTGCACTGCCCCTTTTATGCCAGCCTTGGTCCTCTTCCCCCTGGAAACTTAGGCGGGAAGGGTTGCCACACTTGGCGGTTTGGAAGGGGACAGGCGCTCAGGCTATCCTGACTAAAGGTGGTCTTCGCCTGCCAAAGCATGATCCATGACGCGCCGGTGGGCTCGGTGATCACCTCTGCCCTGCGCGCCCGCCGTCTTGGTCTTCCTTCGCCGATCGAGCAACCTTTGGGGTTGCTTTGGAGAGTAGATAGCTGGCCCTGCTTCCCTAACACAAAAGAGGAAACCATCTGCATCCGCGCGTCACCCACGTGATGGGCTCCAGACCGCGCGACACGCCGAACAGCCTTCGTCTCGAACGCCTGCGGGAGGGGGCCTCGGAAGGCCACCTCGGGAAGCCGCCACGTGAGGCCACTCGGGAAGCCGCCTCGTGAGGCCACTCTGGAAGCCGCCTCCCGAGGCCGTTGATGGTGGTGCTGAGCGTCGCCTGCTACTCCCTGAGGAGGGGGCCTCAGGAGACCAAGGCCCCATGAGGGGTCTTGGTGAGACACTTGGTGGCGACAGCCCGCCGGACCCACTCTAGGCGTTGCGCCCTGGGCCAAAGGCAGACGGGCCTGGATACCCCGGGTTCCAGAGGCCCGACAGATACGCCTTGCCTCGGTCTGGTCGGCCGGTAGTTCTTAGTGGAGGAGGTAAGCGAGGAAGGGCTCGATCCATGGCGCGATTACTGCCATGACTTCGTGAGCCGAAGATGTTAGTTCGACGGCCGAGCCGCCGATAATTCCTCCGTCTGGTTCGATAGGCGGAGGGACGAGTCCTCCTGAAGTAGTGGTTTCCGAGCCCTGAGCATCCTCCTGCCACACCACGGACGGCTTGAAGAGTCGTTCTAAAAAGGTGTTCTCAGGGACACGGTCGCGTTTAGCACCCATCCGAGCAAGAACGTCGGCAGCTTGATTGCTGTCTCTAGGTATATGGTGAAACTCCAGTCCCTCGAAACGGGCAAAGATTTTTAGGACGGCGTTGCGGTATGCTGTCATTTTTGGGTCTTTTGCGTCGAATTCGCCGTTGACTCGAGAGATGGCGAGATTGGAGTCGCCCCGTACCTCAAGCCGTTGTATTCCCATTGACACCGCAATCCGAAGTCCATGCAGCAAAGCTTCGTATTCGGCTGCATTGTTGGAGTCGGTGTACATGATCTGGAGTACGTACCGAATATTATCGCCAGTGGGGGATGTGAGAACCACACCAGCCCCCAGTCCGGCGAGCATTTTGGAGCCGTCAAAGTACATCGTCCAATGCGAGTATGTACTGTACTCCCGAGGGAGTTCGTCTTCCGTCCATTCCGCGACGAAATCAGCCAAGACCTGAGATTTAATATCCCGGCGCGGTCGATATATGATTTCGAAGGGAAGGAGTTCAATAGCCCATTTGGCTATACGGCCGGTGGCATCTCGATTGTTGATTATGTCATTCAGTGGTACTTCGGAGGCCACTATGACTGAGCACTCTTGAAAATAGTGGCGGAGCTTTTGGGATGCCATGAAAACTGCATAAGCGATCTTCTAATAGTGCGGGTACCTCGTTTTACACGGAGTGAGCACTTCGGATACGTAGTAGACAGGTTTCTGCACCCGGAGCTTGTGACCCTCTGTCTCTCGTTCAACGACGAGAACCGCGCTGACGACCTAATTCGTGGCCGAGATATATAGCAGCATTGGCTCGCCCGTACTGGGTGCTATTAAGATTGGATTACTGGCCAGCAGAGTTTTTATTTCCTCGAGTGCTGCCGCCGCATCACTGGTCCACTCGAAGTGATTCGTCCGTTTGAGCAATTTATAGAGCGGTAAGGCTTTTTCTCCGAGGCGTGAGATGAAGCGGCTTAGGGCTGCAACGCAGCCGGCCAGTTTCTGGACGTACGCTAGCTCAGTGAGGATCGCCAGCTCGTACAGTGCCCGTATTTTTGCTGGGTTGGCCTCTATTCCTCTATGGGAAACAATGAATCCGAGCAACTTACCGGCTGGTACTCCGAAGACGCATTTTTCCGGATTGAGCCGTATATCGTAGGTCCGAAGACTATCGAAGGTTTGTCGAAGATCGTCCACCAACTGGCTGACGTGTTTGGTCTTAATGACCACGTCGTCCACATATGCCTCAACCGTTTTGCCGATTTGTTTTTCCAAACATGTTTGAATCATGCGCTGGTATGTAGCCCCTGCGTTCTTTAATCCGAAGGGCATTGTGTTGAAACAGAATGGTCCATAAGGAGTGATGAATGCTGTGGCCGCCTGGTCGGATTCCTTCATCTTTATTTGGTGGTATCCGGAGTAAGCGTCAAGAAAACACAGCGAGTCATGCCCGGCGGTGGCGTCAATGATTTGATCGATGCGGGGCAAGGGAAAAGGATCTTTAGGGCAAGCCTTGTTCAAATCCTTGAAATCGACACACAACCGCCAGGATTTATCCTTCTTGGGTACCATGACTAGATTAGCCAACCACTCAGGATGTTTGATGTCTCGGATGAATCCGGCTTCGAGCAACTTTGCCAGTTCCTCGCCCATAGCATGACGCTTGGGTTCGGAAAACCGACGGAGAGTCTGTTTGACTGGCTTGAAACTTTTTATTATATTCAGGTTGTGCTCGGCTAATCTGCGCGGGATCCCTGGCATGTCTGATGGGTGCCAGGCGAAGATATCCCAGTTTGCACGCAAAAAGTTGCACAACTCTTCATCGACCGCGGGGTCCAGCTGAGCTCCAATGGACGCCGTCTTGTTGGGATCAGTTGGGTATACTTGGAATTTGATGATCTCATCCGCTGGTTTAAAGGACGTGGATTTGGGCCTCTTGTCGAGGATCACGTCGTCCTTATCCACCGTTGAGCGGAGCGCAGTCAGTTCTTCGGCTGCGAGGGCTTCGGACAGTGCCTCAAGGGCGAGCGAGGCCATTTTATTCTCGGCACGAAGAGCTCTGTCCGGATCACTTACTACTGTGATTACGCCGTTTGGCCCTGGCATTTTAAGCTTCATGTACCCGTAGTGTGGGACGGCATGGAATCGTGCGAAGGCATCGCGCCCTAATAAGGCGTGGTAGCCACTGCGAAAGGGCACGATGTGGAAAAGCAGTTCTTCGGATCGGTAGTTCTCGGGAGTTCCGAAGACCACATCAAGAGCGACTCGGCCGCTACAACGCGCCTCCTTTCCGGGGATGATTCCTCGAAAGGTGGTGTGACTTTGCTCGATGCGGGATCTGTCAAACTGCATTTTGTCCAAGGTGTCCTCGTAAATGAGGTTGAGCCCGCTACCGCCGTCCATTAACACCTTTTGGAGTCGGAATCCATCCACGATGGGATCCAGGACAAGGGCGGCAGCGGCTCGAGTAGGGCAGGACCTCGGCTGGTCTTGTTCACTGAAAGTGATCGGTGTATATGTCCATGAGTCTGTCTCTGCCACATGGTGAATTTGAGCGAGCTCTCGAAGGGCTCTCTTCCTCTGATTCTTCGAGGAGTACGTTTCGTAGATTGTGAGAATCTCGGCGTTATCATCAGAGGGCGTTGCCGGACTTTTACTTGAGTATGAGCCTCTGAGGATGACTTCACCGCTCTTGGCGACTTGCCTGACCACCCAGCAAGCACGAAGGCTGTGGGTTGGGTTTGTGTTGAGGAGGATGGAGTGTATGGGGCATGGTTTGTCCAGTAGTTCGTCAAGGACTGTTCTGGATCTTGGCAGAGGTTTCATCCTTTTCTCGGACGGTTCGTAGTGAATTGCCCGGGGTGAGCGTTTTGCCCGAGCTCGGTTTGGTTCCTCTGTTCGGATTGACTCCGATTGCTCGAGCTGGGCTTGCCAAGTATACTCCATGGCACAGTACTTGGACACAAGGTCCGATAAATCAGAGAAGTTTCAGATGTGACGGCAGGCGAGGGCATTTAAGACGCCTTCGTCTCGGCAGTTCTGTTGAAAAACCTCCAGAATTTCCTTGCTGCCATCATCTGTCATCTTGTTTTTCACAATAAGGAATCTAGCCCAGAAGTGTCGAACTGTCTCTCCGGGCTGTTGTTTTACGTACATTAGGTCCCAAATGTCGGGTCGTCCTGAATTATCTGGACAGTACTCGATGTGGGGGGTGGGTGGGATAAAAAATTTGATCCCAGCAGAGTGTGAATTTAGGGTTTGGGCGTCCCGAATTGGCATGGAATCCGATGCGCCGAGCTCTAGGTCCGGATAGTTGGCCGAGCTCGAGTGCGCAGACTCAATGTTACATGCTGAACCGGACTTCGGCTCTAAACCCTCTCCGGAGCGGAGTTCGGCTGCCGAGCTGTAAGCTTGCTGATCGGGAACTTGTACTCCATGTGCTTCCGGTTCCAGGGGAAGGGGCGAGCCCTCGGTCGGACTTTCGATAGTGGCGATCAGGTGGGCGGCCGGAGGGGCGTGAATTTCCCTGTCATCGGTCTTAAGTCCGATCTGATCGTAGACCGAGGATTGTCCATCGGCGATTCCCAAGGCTTGGATTCGATCTAGTATCCCATTCAATAATGAGAGATCCGTTGGCTCCAAGTTCTGGCGGTTTACGGGGTCAACCCGTAGTATGGCCGTGGCGGGGGTGTTCGAATCTGACGGGCAATCATGCTCGGCCAAGGCTGGTATTCGACAGCCGAGCGCGGAGATTCGATCCGGGCTCGAGGCTGGATCCGTTGTGGTGGCCGTCCTAGTAGTGGGATTGGCCGTACTCGAAGTCGATGCTTCAGGATTTGCGGGTCCTTCAGGCCAAGCCGAGGACCTCGTGAGGATAAGATCACCCCAGGAGTCGGCGATGAACTCTAAGTTGCCGAACCTGATCTCCTGATCGGGGGTAAAACTGTCGACCCGGTCGAGGCGACCGGCCGGATTGGCGTGTAGCACGACGCTGCCAAACGCGAAGAGCTGGCCGGGAACAAAAGTGTCCTCACGGCCAGCGCTGTTGCTGATGATTAAGCGAGCCATCGATCCTTGGTGGCCCACGGCGGAACTCTCAATGAAAGCACCAATGTCGGTACCAAAACCGGCAGATCTCGGGTAGGGGGTCCGAACTATGGGCCAAGGAGTCGATGGTAACAGGGAACGAGGAGCGGCGATTTACCCAGGTTTGGGCCCTCTCGAAGAGGTAATACCCTACGTCCTGCTTGATTGTATTGATGTGATTGTATGAAGGTTACAGAGTTGATCTACCTCGAGATCGACTGGGCTAACCCTAGGTAATGAATATGATCCTCTACGGTCTAAGCCCTCCGGTTTATATAGACACCAGAGGGCCCTAGGGTTACATATGGCGGTTACCATCGGGGGATAAGTATGTCGGTTACGCCAATTATTACTTGGAGGAGACGCCAAGTCTTCGGAGGTTTCCTTCTCACACACGGGGTCGCCCACAGTCCGGCCTTCCATCGACGTGTAGAGAGCGGCCCACCAGCCCGGCCTACGAGAGATAGGCCGGCAGCCCGAGTACCCCCTAATCCGGGACACCCTCAACTGTGCTGGGTGCATTTAGCATTTTGCTATTTAATTCCGAATTAAAATTAATTCCAGAAATTCCAGAAAATGTTTAAAACTTTGAAAAAACATATAAAATAAACCGTAACTCGGATGAAAATAATTTATATATGAAAAATGATCAGAAAAATATGACAGATACGAATACGCTACCCACATACCTGTCAGCCCTCTCTAACATGATGAACATGGAACTTTCCCCTCCGGATCGTCTGACCGATAATCACCCGGAGCTGGGAGAACACTCCCAGATGTTTTCCCTCTCCGCCTAAAATACTTAGTGATGCATTAGAACACCCCTAGCATAGTATACTGCCTTGTCATGCATTGTTTGCCGTGTATTTATTGTTTCTTCCCCCTCCTTCTCTCCCGATAGACCCCGAGACTGCCGTTGACACAGCTGAGTACGACTACGTCATCGACGACCAGACCCCTTCAGCAGAGCTTCCAGGCAAGCAAAACCCCCTTGATCATCAGATATCGCCCATTCTTTCTCTCTTATGCTTGCATTAGAATTGCTTCTGTTGTTGCTCCGATAGCTCCTATTCTGATGCATAGCCTGATTTCGTCGCCTGCTATTGATACCTTACCTGCTACCCTATGATGCTTAGTTAGGTATGCTAGGTTTCATCAGCTGGCCCTTCACCCTTGTCCGTTGGCCAGGCTTGTTATCAGGCCGTGATCACTCTGGGTGATGATCACGGAAATGTTACATTACTGCAATACTTTTAAACTGTTAAAGTCGGGCCGGCTCCAAGAGCACCCGCGAGTGATATTGTGGCGGAACGACAGGGCAGGCGGAGACCACCTAGGAGAGAGGTGGGCCTGGTCCCTGGTCGTGGTCCGCGTGTTACCAAGTCGGAGCGACAGGAACCCTGTTCGTCTCTGCGAGTTACTAAAACACGCCTAACGGATTTGGGTATTTGATCTGAGTTGGCTACGTGCCTTTACGCACTAACCACCACGCGGGATAATGGTTTAATGGGGCCCTCTACGTCGTATGTTCCTTCCGAAAGCGATCCAGATGTCACAGCTCAGAGATGCGGGCTGATCGTTGGGGTGGGCTGGTTACGTCACTTGTGTATACAGTGTCGCACCTGGGCCCCGACCAGCCACGCAACGTGCAGGAGTGCAGAGGGCGATGGGCCCAAGACCCCTTCATACTTAGGATTTAGACCGGCGTGTTAACCTCTCTGGAGAGTCTAGGTTGGTCTACGGCGTGTTGATTACCCGAGGCCGGGCATTACCCAGCAAGTGTGTCCGGCCAGATGTAATCGAGCGTGTTGGGCTATGTGGTGCACCCCTGCAGGGAAGTTATCTATTCGAATAGCCGTGTCCACGGTAACAGGACGCTCGGAGTTGTATCCTGATCTACTACAACTATGAATGGATACTGTGACAATGTTAAACTGTTACTACTGCTCTCGGGATCACTATCTCGCGGGGTAGTTGAGGAAGGATCTCAGGGCATTGCTAATATATACTTATTATATGCTGCTATGTTCTATTCTCTTCTGATGCTGCAAGATTGCTTCAAGATGCTAGTCTTCGATAGGCTAGGCCTTTCCCCCTCTGTTCTGGCATTTCTGCAGTTTAGTCCAAAGATATAGCCCCATTCCTTTGATACCGATGCATACTTAGTATAGTTCTGATGTAAGTCTTGCGAGTACTTTGGATGAGTACTCACGGTTGCTTTGCTACCCCTTTTTCCCCTACCCGGTTGCTGCGATCAGACGATGGAGTCCAGGAGCAGGAGATCCCCGGAGGCACCTACTACTACGTTGAAGCCGCCGACCAGGAGTAGTTCGGAGGCCCTAGGCAGGAGGCCTTCGCCTTTTCGATCATTGTCGCTGTTATGCTAGCCTTCTTAAGGCAAACTTGACTAACTATGTTTGTACTCAGATATTATTTGTTTGTATGACTTATGTATTCGGGTCCTCGTGACCCCTGGTTTGTAATATGAAGATTTATGTTTAAATTTGAGTTTATAGTTGTGTTGTGATATCTTCCCGTGAGTCTCTGATCTCGATCGTGCACGTTTGCGTGTATGATTAGTGCACGGTCGAGCAGGGGCGTCACATTTACGGAGATTATTTTTAGTTTTGCAGTTTTGATAACCGAAATTTCGGTTTTGCAGTTGTGATAACCGAAATAGGAACCGATTTTTTCGGTTTTGGTCCATTCAGCTTCGGTCCCGGTTCTTTCGGTTCGGTATATCGGTTCTCGGTTAATATGCCCACCCCTAATTGAAGGTGACTGGCAAGAGACCACCCGAGCTGACGTGGACGTATGGTTCACCAACCTGGTGGAGACGCCAACCAGGGAGGAAAATGACATGGTTCACCCAACAAAGAATGATGAATTTGAGTTCATCGCCATGCGAGCCGAGGAGTTGAAGAAAGCGTCATGCTCCAAGGCAATGGCAGCTAACACCAAAGAGGAGGAGCCTGCCGACAAGCCTGAGGGCGACGAAGAACGCGCGGATGCGCCGGAAGATGAAGAAGAGCATGACGACAAGTGGCAAGGAGAAGAGGTGTGCGCCGAAGAGCGTGTGGAGGAGGAGGAGAAAGAAGAAGAGCCCCCTGCGCATCCTGCTCGAACGAGGGCGACTGCTGCAAGAAGGCCGACCAGGAGGAGGCAGACGCATGATGAACCGGCAAGCAGCGAACCTGCCGGCATAGACGCAGTGGCCCAGGCTCCCTAGCAACAACGCAAGCGCCTAGTTTCACGGCCACGAACTCCATCAGTTGCAGGGGAAGCAGGAACTTGTCGGTCCACAGCTTCTACAACAGAGGAGAGCAATAGATCTTCTCCACCTCCAGAGCCAGCCCCTGATGCTGGAAATTAGGCGTACTGGGACCTCTCTCACCTTTCTGAGGAGGAAGAGTAAGCACTTGACCCTTCCTCTACTCATTGCATATCTTGATCGCTTGTTGTTGTCGATTTGACATACTGTTTTTTGTTTTGTCCTTGTAGGGATGAAGAGCCACTGCAGCAGAGGTCTCGAAAGAGGCTAAGAACTGTCGCGGCGAGCAAACCAACGGCAAGCGTAGATCAGGGAACGGCAGCTCCAGAAGTTGTCGTTCAGTACCCGCTGGCAAGCACCACGGCTGACGCCCCCACCACCGATGCTGACAAGTAGACGGAGGGTGGTCGTCAAGAAGAAGAGCACCAAGGCACTAATCCTTTGATAACCGTCTTCACCAACTACCAACCCGGAGAGCAGCTCGTCGGGACGGATCACTACCGATGAGCCTGTCCGCACTGAGGACGTGCCGGCAAGTGAAACTGACGGCAGCCAGGCGACGGCAACAGATGTTGCCAGAGAGGAAATTGTTCCCCCTGAACCTACCAATACAGGTAATCAACTTCCCTTGAGTGCTTTTCTTCCATTGTTGATTTTCTTTTTTGTCTTCTTGAAATTTGAATCTTGAATTCTTGGACTTCGATCTTGAACTCCAACTTCATTTTCTCCATCTCCGCAGATCCACCTTCACCAGAAGACATGGATGATTCCATTGATGTTGATGGGATCGCAAAGAGCGCCTCCGACGAGGCCGCCAGGATTGCTGCAGAGGAAGCCGACAAGGCTGTTGTCGAAGAGGCTGCCAAGCTTGCTGCAGAGGAGGCCGCCAAGGTGGCCACAGATGAGGCCATTGAGGCCACTGGGATATCCTTGCCCCAGGAGTGCCAAGCGTTGGCATGGATATAGATGTGGGAGCAGCCGACAACACCTTGCCGGCTGCTAACAACCAAGCATCTACATCCACTGCTCCTCCAGTGATCCGTCCATTTTGCATCATGTTTTCCTACTGATATTTATAATGTTTTTTGTCATTATTTCACTTTATGATGCAATCCTAATGCCTTTTCTCTCTTAATTTGCAAGATTTACATGGAAAGGGAGATTACCAGCAACTGGAATTCTGGAACTAAAAAGCTACAACAGAGATACCTATTCTATGGAGCTCCAAATGACCTAAAACTTCACGAGGATTTTTTATCGAATATATTAAAAATACTAGAACAAAGAAATACCAGAGGGGGGCCACCAATTGCCCACAAGGCAACAGGGCGCGACCACCCCCCTCGGCGTGCCCTGATGCCTTGTGGGGCCCACAGCTGGCCTTTGGCCCCCTCCTTCTGTTATGCAAGAGGGGGTAATCATAAGTGGGATGCTTGTTCAAGTAAGGACAACACCCTAGCACCGGTCCACCCACATATCAAATTATCAAAGTAGCGAACGCGAATCAAATAAACATGATGAAAGTGACTAGATGATAATTCCCATGTGTCCTAGAGAACGCTTTGCTTTATATAAGAGACCGTTCCGGCTTGTCCTTTGCTATAAAAAGGATTGGGCCACCTTGCTGCAATCTTGTTACTATTGCTACTTGTTACTTGTTATGAATTACCTTGCTATCAAACTATCTATTACCGCTACTTTCAGTACTTGCAAAGAATACCTTGCTGAAAACCGCTTATCATTTCCTTCTGCTCCTCGTTGGGTTCGACACTCTTACTTATCGAAAGGACTACGATTGATCCTATATACTTGTGGGTCATCAAGACTCTTTTCTAGCACCGTTGCCGGGGAGTGAAGCGCCTTTGGTAAGTGGAATTTGGTAAGGTAACATTTTTATTACGTGATGAAATTTACTGTCACTTGTCACTATGGAAAATAATCCTTTGAGGGGCTTGTTCGGGGTATCTTCACCTCGACCGAAAGCAATAAGAGTTGCCCCTCAACCTACTGAACCTACTGAAAATATTTATTATGAAATTCCTTCGGGTGTGTTGGAGAAACTGTTAGCTAATCCTTATGCAGGAGATGGAACAATACATCCTGATATGCACTTGATCTATGTGAATGAAATTTGTGGATTGTTTAAGCTTGCAGGTTTATCCGAGGATGGAGTTAAGAAGAAGGTGTTCCCTTTATCTTTGGAGGGAAAGGCATTGACATGGTATAGGCTATTGGATGATACTGGAACATGGGATTGGAATCGGTTGAAATTGGAGTTTCATCAGAAAGTTTATCCTATGCATTTGGTTCATCGTGATCGGAATTATATATAAATATATAATTTTTGGCCGCATGAAGGAGAAAGTATCGCTCAAGCTTCGGGGAGGCTTAAGTATATGATTCACACATGCCCCAATCATGAGCTCTCAAGAGAAATAATTATACAAAACTTTTATGCTCGGCTTTCTCATAATGATCAATCCATGCTCGATACTTCTTCTATTGGTTCCTTTATTAAGAGAACTATTGAATTCAACTGGAATCTTCTTGAAAGAATTAAACGCAACTCTGAAGATTGGGAAATCGACAAAGGTAAAGAGTCAGGTATAAAACTTGAGTTTGATTGTGTTAAATCTTTTATGGAAACCGGTGTTTTTCATAAGTTTAGTACTGAATATGGACTTGACTCTGAGATAGTAGCTACTTTTTGTGAATCCTTTGCTGCTCATGTTGATCTCCCTAAGGAGAAGTGATTTAAATTTCACCCACCTATTGAAGTAAAGGAAGAACATATTATAGCTAAAGATGAAACAATCATTTACAATGTTGGTCCAGTTGTGCCTACTGCTTATATTGAGAAACCTCCTTTCCCTATTAGGATTAAGGAACATGCTAAAGCTTCAACTGTGGTTAATAAGAGTAATATTAAATCAATTAAACCCTCTGAACAAATTAGAGTGGAACCTAATGTTGCAATGATTAAAGATCTCTTGGTTGATAATATTGATGGACATGTCATATACTTCTGTGAGGAAGCAACTAGGATTGCTTCACAAGAACCAGCGGATAAAAACAAACCTGTTGTTGGCATGCTTGTTGTTTCTGTTAAAATTGGAGATCATTGTTATCATGGTTTATGTGATATGGGTGCTAGTGTGAGTGCTATTCCTTTTTCTTTATATCAAGAAGTTATGAATGATATAGCACCAGCTAAGATCGAAGATATTGATGTTACTATTAAACTTGCAAACAGAGATACTATTTCACTGCTTGGGATTGTTAGAGATGTTGAAGTCTTGTGTGGTAAGATGAAATACCCTACTAATTTTATAGTTCTTGGATCACAACAAGATAATTTTTGTCCCATTATATTTGGTAGGCCTTTCTTGAATACCGTTAATGCTGAAATTGATTGTGTTAAAGAAAAGGTTAGAGTTAAGTTTGGTGACATATCTCATGAGTTTAATTTCTCTAAGTTTCATAGACAACCACATGAGAAACAATTACCTAGTAAAGATGAAATTATTGGTCTTGCTTCTATTGTTGTTCCCCCTACCGATCCTTTAGAACAATATTTGCTAGACCATGAAAATGATATGCATATGAATGAAAGGAATAAAATAGATGAGATATTCTTTAAACAAGCACCTATCCTTAAGCATAATTTACCTGTTGAAACTCTTGGAGATCCTCTCCCACCTAAGGTGACCCTGTGTTTGAATTAAAGAAATTACCAGATACATTGAAATATGCTTATCTTGATGAAAAGAAGATATATCCTGTTATTATCAATGATAACCTTTCAGAGCATGAAGAAAAGAGATTACTTAAAACTCTGAGGAAGCATTGTGCTGCTATTGGATATACTCTTGATGATCTTAAGGGCATTAGTCCTAGCTTATGTCAACACAAGATTAATATGGAGCCAGATGCTAAACCAGTTGTTGATCATTAACGACGTCTGAATCCTAAAATGAGGGATGTGATAAGAACTGAAATATTAAAGCTTCTGGAGGCAGGTATAATTTATCCTATAGCCGATAGTAGATGGGTAAGTCATGTTCATTGTGTTCCTAAGAAAGGAGGCATTATTGTTGACGGTGTCCTGGACTAGGGGGTACCAACCTAGTCGGCCCATAGTCCTCGGGCTGGGCCTGAAGGCCCTCGTTCTCACTCAGATGGACTCCGGAGGCCACGACGTGATCAAGATTGCATCTGCCGAAGGCTTGGAGTACACCCCAAGACATCTCCTGCCGCCTCCATATGCATCCCTGGATACCGACCATGTAACCCTAGATGCCCTACCTGGCGTGTATATAAGCCAGGGGGTTTAGCCTGTAGAGGACACGGAATCACAGTTACCATCCACCTAGCCCTAGGGTTAGACTTCTCCTTACGATCTCGAGGTAGATCAAGCTTGTACTCGATACTTCACCATCAATATAATCAAAGCAGGACGTAGGGTATTACCTCTTCGAGAGGGCCCGAACCTGGGTAAACACCGTCTCCTTCGTCCCTGTTACCATTGATCCGAGATCCACAGCTCGGGACCCCCTACCCCGAGGTCAGCCGGTTTTTACACCGACACTGGTGCTTTCATAGAGAGTTCCGCTGTGAGATCAGCAAAGAATCGATGGCTCACCTGCAGATCAACTCCGGCTCCGGTTATGGGGACATGTTCGTCCCCGGCCAGTTATTCGTTTTCGGTAGCATGGTCTTTTGTGCTCACTCTTCGGGTCATCTAGCTCCCGTCGAGAATTACGCTCTGAATCACATCGTGACTTTTGGAAGCTTGGAATACACAGCGGATTCCCGCGGTGAGCTCGTCCTTTCAGGTTGGACACCTAGCCGGATCGAGGGGTTATCTGACAACGGGGGCTCGACCTTGGAACTGATCTCCCTCGAGGACGTCAGACCAAGCCCCCTGGCCCCACAAGATCCCGTAGAGGAACCAATCATCCCCACCTCGGGCAACTTCGTCTCGGCATCAAGCCCCAATGCCGATCCAGACATAACCTCGGATACTTCGTCGGATTTAGAGCCGGCTCGGGTATTAGATCCGGAATCAACCCCGGCCCCGCACGAGGCCGATGACGCGTCAGGCGATCCACCAATCATGCTTCAAGTCAGCGCGGCTTATAGACAGGCCATGGATCCCGAGGAGCTATCTCACCTAAACGAGATGCTTGATCGCATCCAGAGCTTATCAATCTCGAACAGTCAGACTTCGGTCTATGACAAGATCAGACATAAAGCCGACGATCGGGAAATTTATATCCCACCCACCACCCATCTAGTCGCCACGGTCGATGATTTAACTGACGTGTTAGACTACGATGAAGCCATCGACATGGATGAAGATGTCGACGGCCCTACAGAAACCACTACGCCGCTGGTCAACACCGGCAAGTGGACCGCAACCTCCACCTACGACGTATATATGGTGGATACCCCCAAGAATCTGTCAAGACGTCGGCGAAGGCGTGGGAGAGGTGCCAACGCGGACCCCAGCGGGCATGACGCCACTACCACCAACACCGGCGCGGCGGCAGACGACGCTGATAACCCGGGAGAGGACTTCAAGGCCTCCCTAGGGCAGCCACACAGCCCCGCAGGAATCCCTGAAGACGAGGACCCCGATGACCTCTTTGAAGGGGCTGATGACAATTACCTACCTCAATCCGAGGAGGACGAGAGCCTGGGCACCAAGGACTTTATAGTCCCCGAGGACCCCTTAGAGCAGGAACGGTTCTGACGACGCCTCATGGCCACCACACGAAGCATGAAACGGAAGCAGCAGTAGTTGCAAGCCAATCAAGACGTGATGAATGATAAGTGGGTCAAGATACTCTCGTCCAAGCAAGACCTCGAAGAACGGCTCCATAGTGCGCCTAAATCTTACCCGCGTAGGCGTTTGCTGCCTGAATTCGACGAAGAATTAATTGACGACGTGCTCTTAACACGCGGATGGGCTGATGAACCTGATCGCCCCCCTAGAGGGCGCGACAGGCCAGTGCAGGAAAATTTACACACCGAAACAACGGCACGCCGTTACGACAAGGATCCCGTCGACTACACCGAGCCATACGACGCAAGACGCCAGATAGAGGCGAATCGGGCACCTTCACGGTCCATCTACGGATCAAGAGGACGTGCACCGGCCGGGCTCGATGGCTACGACACCTGGATGGACAGGAACGGCCGAGCCCGGGAACAAGCTTATACACGGATATCCCCCGACGTCCGACGCGAGTCTGCTCGGTTCCGAGGTCCCGCTCACCCGATCTGTTTTACAGACAGGGTAATGGAACACCAGTTCCCCGATGGGTTTAAACCCATCAACATCGAGTCATATGATGGTACTACTGACCCAGCGGTGTGGATTGAAGACTTCCTTCTCCACATCCATATGGCGCATGGAGACGACCTCCACGCTATCAAATATCTGCCACTCAAGTTAAAGGGGCCGGCGAGGCACTGGCTTAATAGCCCGCCTCCTCATTCCATCAGAAGCTGGGAAGCACTCGAGGACGCCTTCAGGGCTAACTTCTAGGGCACATATGTCCGACCACTAGATGCCGACGATCTCAGCCACGTCATTCAACAGCCCGGCGAGTCGGCAAGGAAGTTCTGGAACAGGTTCTTAACTAAAAAGAACCAAATTCTGGACTGCCCCGACGCCGACGCGATCGCCGCTTTCCGGCATAGCATCCGAGACGAGTGGCTTACGCGCCAGCTCGGGCAAGACAAGCCAAGGACCATGGCGGCCCTCACCTTGCTCATGACCCGCTTTTGCGCGGGTGAGGATAGTTGGCTGGCCTGCAGTACTCACAACGGCGAGGCAGGCACTTCGAAAGCTTGTGACGCCAATGGCAAGCCCAGACATAGCAAAAATAAGCGTAGGCATAAAAATGGCGGGAGCGACACCGAGGACGTTGCAGTAAACGCAGGGTTCAACGGACCTAGATCCGGTCAGAAAAAGAGGCCCTTTAAAGGGAGCAAAGATGGACCCAGCCAGCTTGACAAGATCCTCGATAGGCCATGTCAAATACATGGCACCTCGGACAAGCTAGCAAACCACACAAACCGGAACTGCTGGGTCTTCAAGCAGGCTTGAAAGATAGCGACGGTGGGCCAAAATAAAGCTCAACCTCGCAGCGAGAACGAGGATGAACCTCGGCGATCCAGCAATGGAAACCAGAAACAATTCCCTCCCGAGGTGAAGGACGTAAACATGATTTACGTAACCCACATCCCTAAAAAGGAGAGGAAACGAGCACTTCGGGACATTTACGCCCTAGATCATGTTGCCCCGAAGTTCAATCCGTGGTCGGCGTACTTGATCACATTCGATAAACATGATCACCCAACCAGCATCCAACATTGCGGATCGGCTGCTTTGGTCCTGGATCCGATCATTGACGGATTCCATCTGACGCGTGGAGGCAGTAGCCTCAATTTAATCTACGCGGATACGGTCAGAAAAATGGGCATAGACTCATCCAGGATCAAACCCAGCACCACCACCTTCAAAGGTGTCATACCAGGCGTCGAGGCTCGCTGCACGGCAACAGTAACGCTGGAGGTAGTCTTCGGATCACCCGAGAACTTCCGGAGCGAAGAGTTAATCTTCAATATCATCCCTTTTCGAAGCGGATACCACGCGCTGCTTGGGCGCACTGCATTCGCCCGCTTTAACGCAGTCCCGCATTACGCATACTTAAAGATGAAAATGCCAGGACCAAATGGTGTTATTACAGTCAATGCTAACACCAAACGCTCCCTCCAAAGAGAGGAACAGACCGCGGCTTTCGTAGCCGAGCTGCAGGCAACCGAGGAGGCAGCTCGTCACACGCCCAGCTCCTCGAAGTGCACACGGGCTACGCGAGCCGACCTTGGTCAGGCAACCATTCCCCCAAAATAGGGGCACGGGCTCCTCGTTCGCCTCCCCTTGAAAGGGCATTACGTCCCCAGGGTGCACAACTTTGCACTAAAAATTCCATGGGCGGCCGAGGAGCCAAAGCAAATGATGCGTCGTTATCAGCTCGACTGAACAACGCACTTCGGACTTGCATACCAACAGGGCGCTGTAAAAGGCCTAGACAGAAGTAGCATGTCCATATGGCTTAAACCATCCGAGTAGCAGTCACACACCTTTTTAAAGGACTCGACCGACAAAAGCATCAAGCAAACGAACGGCCGAGGTCGCGGACAGCCCATACCTACTTCGCTCTCAACGAAGACAAGCTGGTTAACAGCATGGAGACGCAGACGTGCGACAGCGACAGGCTTGGGTGAATAAACCCATTACTATGTCCGCCCTGTTCTTACTCCTTTACTTTTCCTTTTCTCCATTGTATCTCCTACAAGTTTCTTTTGTTAGAGCTCGGCATGTACGGCTTGACCATATGAAATAAAGAAAGTGCACCCATCGAGGCCATTGCGCATTTCCTTACGTCTACTGCCTTTGAGCCAAAAGCATACATCCACGATACTACTGTTATTCAAAATGACCATGGGCTTGGCTTTTAATCTCATGCCCCCCCCTACAAGTCCGAAGTATCTATTCGGCATCTCGGATGTTGCATTATATGAATCAGTTTCAAACCTAGTTTTTGGTCAATAGTTTGGTTACCCGGCTCCTGTGCTTACCCCTTACGTTTCCGATCCATTCGGCTAAGGGTGTAAAGGGAGAACCACTGTGATTGCGCTGCCAACTTGAATGGCAAAGCGCCTCAGTGGATAAAGCCAAAAAGTGACTGTCCTGGTAAGCGTAAAGTGGTCGGCCATCCAAAGACAGTATCCAGCAATGTATCGTTCGAGGTCACCCATGTCAAACGAAGGGCTTCTTATTAAATCAGCCGAAGTGGTTAGCGGCATAGACCTCGGCCATACAGCCGAACCACTTCATGGACCGGGGGCTCATCATCAGCCCTCACAGTCAAGCTCCTACGACTATGTGAAAGTTATAAAACCACCATAGTCTGATTGCCTTGTTTCCATGAGCATGGACCGCCTTCGGGAACTGAGACGTTGGCTAAGGGTCATGACTGCCTCGGAAACACCCGTTGTACACTATACAAAGGGGTCGAAGCCGACGACTGGTCACTCTCAGTTAAACACGGTCACACAGGAGTCAAAAAATAAAAACACACAATCACATGTCGGAAAATAAAGCCGCATTCATTACAAACAAAAGATAGTTTTTACATCCAACTACACTTCGGCATACCGAAGTACTATCCAAAAATACAGAGTGTTCTTAGGACACTCGGCCTCGGTGATCCGGGCCCCTTCCATCGCCTTTCCCAAATACTGCTCCATGGTCTGGGACTTCCCTTCGGGGGGCCCGGCAGCCACGACCGCCACTTCAACGCGCGGGTTGTGCGTATTCACACGGGCATACGCCCGCTGAGCACCCTCCAGGCACGCAGAACGCTTCCAGCGTACCAACTGGGGGGCGGCCTCCCGCAGCCGGGCGAAAAACCCGAAGAAGTTGGTCGGCAGGGCCTCCACGGGCCAAAGATTGGCGTAGAGGTCTTGAAGCGTGGGCTTCGCCATGCGGAGGAGCTCCATCAACTGCTTCATTTGATTGTTTAGCAGCTCCGGATGCGAGGGCGCCTGGAATTGTTGCCAGAACGGCCTCTCCGTCGCATGGCCCTCCCGCGCGCCGTAATAGCGGCCTACGTCCGCCGCGCTCCTCGGAAGATCCGTGAAGGCCTCTGTGGATCGCCACAGCTGGGTGAGCTCAACGAACCCCTTGCGGCCGAAAGCACATTGAAGCAAAAATGGCTTACCAGCAGCGATCTGCTTCACTTGCTGAAGCACCTCACGGTCTGCATGGGCCTGGGTTTGGACCTCGGCATGCGCCTGACGCAGCTTCTCGAGCTCGGTGCTCGCCACCTTTTCCTTCTCCTGAAGGACATCGCGCTCTTGGTAAACGCCCTTCAGGGTCTCCTCCACCTCCAAGACCCATGCCTGGTTCTTGCCCCTAGCCACATTCTCGGCAGTTAGATCCTCTTCAGCCTTCGCGGCCGTAGTCTTCTGCTGCTCGGCCTCCTGCCGAGTTTTGGCTAGCTCGGCCTTAAGTGCCTCAAGCTCCGTCGTAGCAGCTATCATGCAAAACAGCTCGGGGTCAGAATTAAATCTTTTAAGAGCATTTTCCAAAGTAAAATCGACACTCTCACAACTTCTTAAAGTTTACCTTGAGACAGCTCGATCTGCTTTTTCATCAGATCAAGGTCCTCCTCGGACCTCTGTAGTTTTTTGTTCATCTCCGCCACCTCCTCGAAGGTGGAGTTCGGAGCCGAGGTCGACACCTGAAAACATACACCCACGCCTTAGTCCCTGTTTTTTGACTTCGGTCCTCTGGTCAGCCCTTTTTGAAGAAGGGCCAGAGTCTTGGGGGGCTACTGGATTAGCACCTAAAACATACTCAAACATCGACCCCAAGGTCAGGTTTTCAAAACCAGCCTTGGGGTCGGGGGCTACTGGCTAGATACGCTCTTACAAATGACATGCTAGGCAACATGTCTTCGGACAAAAGCCCGCTACTAAAAGCAATCGTAAGCTCGAATATCATCCACGATAGCAACATAAAAAGCGTACCTCAAAGCTCCTGACGAGGCCCTTGAAGACCTTGCGTAGTCCGGCCTCCGCAGACCGGAAGCCTTGTAGCGCCGCGCCGATCAAGGCACGGTGCTCTTCGGCGATGGAGGAGCCCGTTAAGGCTGCCTCCATCTCCTCGGGCAACCCCGCGCTAACCTACCCCGTGGCAGGAGGCCGGGGTGGAGCAACATCTGAACCCACCACCGAGGTGCTAGGGACAAGGATCTCCGGCTGCGGTGCAGGCGCCGGAGACTGTTCGGGCTGGGCCGATACCTGGCCCAACCCTTTCTTGGGGACCTCAGGGATCGGGTCCTCTTGGACTGGTGCGGCCGAGGTGTCAACCTCGGCCATGACAACCGGTACCCCAGCCCCTGATGTGTTGACTGGAGGGGCCAGACTAGATGACACCTCCCCTAGCCCCTCGAAGGCCGAGGGAGTCTTGGCGGGCTCCGGCTCCCCGCTGTTTGACGGGGGTAGATCGCCCGAAGTATCACCGCGGAGGCGAGTCCCGGGCGGGCTGGCAAAAATTCTCTAATGAGTCTCATGTGAGGAACAGGCTTTCGAAGTCCAAATTGAGTGGTAATTGCATACCTTCGGGGGGGCGGTTTCTACCTCCCCAGCGTGAAGAGGTCCTCGTCCGACTCGTCGGGGAAGCTGGGCTTCTCCGGCAGGACTGGATCGGCGGAGGCCTTGTGCGGCCTCTTCGGGCCTTTCGGCCTCGCCTCCTCTTCGGCGCCCTCGGACGCCGCCCTCTTCCCTTTAGGGGAAGATTTCCCCTCCCCCTTGTCTCCCTCCTCGTCTTTGTGGGTGGAGGAGGCATGGGTCTCCTCGGACCGGGTGACCGAGGTCTCCCGAGCTCGAAGACCCGCTCTGCCCCTCGGAGGTTTGGACTCCTTGGGGATCACCACATGTGGCTCCTTGGTTAAGAGGGCCACGAGCTGGGGAATCCTCTCCCCCTCGTGCTGCGGCGCCAGGCACAACATCCGCTATGCCTTGGGGATCCACTTCTGCAAATGTTTGATTGGTTAGCCAACATTTGCGAGGGACCAGGAAACACAGAGTGTAGAACTGAATATTGAGATTTACCTCGGGGGCGTCATGGGCGGCTTCAAAGCCGAACTCGCTCCCGGCCTCGAGGAAACCGTCCTTGGACGGCTTGAACAGCCGCTTCCACATCCCAGTCGGGGTGGAGCGGAAGAAGTGGTGGATAGGCACCACGTCCTCGGGCTTGTACGCCCACATCGGGGTAGCCCGATGATGACCCACAAGTACAGGGGATCAATCGTAGTCCTTTCGATAAGTAAGAGTGTCGAACCCAACGAGGAGCAGAAGGGAATGACAAGCGGTTTTCAGCAAGGTATTCTCTGTAAGTACTGAAAGTAGCGGTAACAAATAGTTTTGATAGCAAGATAATTCGTAACAAGTAACAAGTAGTAACGGTAACAAAAAGTGCAGCAAGGTGGCCCATTCTTTGTGTAGCAAAGGACAAGCCGGAACGAACTCGTATAATAAGCAAAGCGTTCTTGAGGACACATGGGAATTTCATCTAGTCGCTTTCATCATGTTTGTTTGATTCGCATTCGCTACTTCGATAATTTGATATGTGGGTCGACCGATGCTTGGGTGTTGTTCTTACTTGAACAAGCCTCCCACTTATGATTACCCCCTCTCGCAAGCATCCGCAACTATGAAAGAAGAATTAAGATAACTCTAACCATAGCATGAAACGTATGGATCCAAATCAGCCCCTTACGAAATAGCGCATAAACTAGGGTTTAAGCTTCTATCACTCTAGCAACCCATCATCTAATTACTACTCCACAATGCCTTCCCTTAGGCCCAAAGATGGTGAAGTGTCATGTAGTCGACGTTCACACGACACCACTAAAGGAAGCAACAACATACATATCATCAAAATATCGAACGAATACCAAATTCACATGATTACTTATGACAAGACTTCTCCCATGTCCTCAAGAACAAAAGTAACTACTCACAAATCATATTCGTGTTCAAGATCAGAGGGGTATTGAATAGCATTAAGGATCTGAACATATAATCTTCCACCAAATAAACCAACTAGCATCAACTACAAGATGTAATCAACACTACTAGCAACCCACAGGTACCAATCTGAGGTTTTGAGACAAAGATTGAATACAAGAGATGAACTAGGGTTTGAGATGAGATGGTGCTGGTGAAGATGTTGATGAAGATTAGTCCTCCCATGATGAGAGGATCATTGGTGATGTCGATGGCTTCGATTTCCCCCTCCCGGAGGGAAGTATCCCCGGTGGAATCGCTCCGCCAGAGAGCAAAATAGCTCCTGCCTAGGTTCCGCCTCGAGACGGCGGCGCTTCATCCCGAAAGTCTTCTCTTAATTTTTTCTAGGGCAAATGGCTTCATATAGCAGAAGGAGGGGGCCAAAGGCCAGTTGTGGGCCCCACAAGGCCTCAGGGCGCGCCCAGGGGAGGCCGCGCCCTGTTGCCTTGTGGGCAACTAGTGGGTCCCCTCTGGTATTTCTTTTCTCTAGTATTTTTTATATATTCAAGAAAAAATCTCCATAAAATTTCAGGTCAATTAGAGCTCTCTAGAATAGGTATCTCTGATGTGGCTATTTCAGGTCCAGAATTCCAGCTGCCGGCATTCTCCCTCTTCATGTAAATCTTGCAAATTAAGAGAGAAAAGGCATAAGAATTGTACCATAAAGTGAAATAATGATTAAAAACATAATAAATAATAGTAGGAAATCATGATGCAAATTGGACGTATCAACTCCCCCAAGCTTAGACCTCGCTTGCCCTGAAGCGAAAAGTCGAAATCGATAATCATGACCACATGTTTAGAGAGAGAGAGACGTCGATAAAAATAAAATACGGACATGGAGCATCATGATCCTTATTATAACAGCAATATATCATCATAAAACTTCTCATGAAAAAGTGACAATTCATCCACAAGTTGAAGTATGAACCATAAACCAAATTGAAAACTAACAAACTATGATCCCAGTCACTGAAGCAATTGCAATTCATCATATTATCAGAAAGAGTCTATGTAAGAGCTTTGTTTAGCAAGTTCACATACTCAACTATCATTTAGTCTTCTATGATTGTTGACACTCACGTCATACTTATGGAGCAAAAGTTTCAGTCGAACACATAGAAAGATAGGGGCTTATAATTTCGCCTCCCAACGCATTTACCTCAAGGGTAATGTCAACAATAATAACTCATGATCACCTACATTCAACTGGATATATATGCATGGATCAATCCCCACCACATGATGTTTGCCGAAAGAGAAAATAAAAACGGAATAGAGGAGAATACTATTGACTCTTGCATGAAAGTAAATACATAAAGTAAAAGATAGGCCCTTCGCAGAGGGAAGCAGAGGTTGTCATGCGCTTTTGTTTTTGGATGTGCAAGGTCTTAATGTAAAGGAACGTCACTTTATATTGCCCCTTGTGAAAGCGACCTTTATTATGCAGTCTGTCGCTTTTATTGCTCCACCATCACAAGATCGTACAAAGCTTTTTTCCCTTACAATAAAAGTTCATACATATTTAGGAGCAATTTTTATTACTTTTGCACCGATGACAACTTACTTGAAGGATCTTATTCAATCCATAGGTAGATATAGTGGACTCTCATGGCATGAAACTGGGTTTAAGGGTTTTTGGATGCACAAGTAGTATCTCTACTTGGTGCGGATTTTTGGCTAGCAAAGATAGGGGGCAAACACCACATGTTGGAGGATCCAAAACAATATAACTTCTATGTGAATATAAGCAAACATAACCCATTACGTTGTCTTCCGTGTCCAACGTCAACTAATTGACATAGAATATTTGATGGGGGCTCACAATCATAAAAGATGTCCAAGATAGTGTATTTATATGTGAGACCTCTCTTCCTTTATTACTTTTTCATGAATTGCTACAATGACCAATGCTATGTTCGTCAACTTCCAACAAGTTTTATCAATTATACTTCTTTTATGTGAAGTCATCACTCCCCATGGGATTAGCATATGATCTTACTTTTATTCTCTTTATTTCTAAGATTGGATCATCCAAAGCAAAACACTCAACTCAAACTACTTTTTATTATATAACTTTCACACACTATTACATAGATAGATAGATCACAAAGCAAACACTCAAGACTAAATCATACTAAAATTTTATTCCTCTAAATCATGAAATAACTAAGGATCGAACTAAGATAGATAATGATGATGAAAAAGTGATGGTGATACGATACTGGGGCGCCTCCCCCAAGCTTGGCACAAGCCAAGGGGAGTGCCCATACCCGTGTACTCAAGTCTCCTTCTTCGGTGATGGTGGTGATGGTGAAGTGGTGGGCTTGTCCTTCATGACATTAATTAGGATCTCCTTTAAGCTCTGAATTTCCCAGAGCACATGCTGTATCATCTCTGTATTCTTTTGGACTTCAGCCATAATATGCTTATTCTCTGGCCCCCAAGCATTCTTTCATGCATCACTTTCACTTGGACGAGAGATGTCCCAATTGGAGGGTATGTGCATACGAGGAGTATTTTCAACCCCATAATTGTGAACCAAGTTATGAAAGTTGTTCCGATGTAACCTGTGTAAGGGCCTCCTAGGGGGAAGCCCTCCCTGTACCTCTGGACTCCCATGGCTTGTAGTGCTTCTCATGGCTTGATGAGGATTTGGAATTGTGGAGATGCCAGCAAGGGTACCCCTCTTGGAAGTCGGAGGGTGGACCTCTAGTGAATCCCCATCATCTTCTTCCATGGTGACCTCCTCCTCCTCTCTCCTGAGTTCCATCTGTAGCAACCAAGCATTGTCTCCCACGTTGTTGGAGGAAGAAGAAGACATGATGCTCAGCCTCAAAAATCTGACAGGAATCAACACAAAACAAGAACAGAGGAGAAACTTGCGATACGGCAGTCAAAACATACGGGAGTATATATAAAGAATTTTAATCTTGCAAAACAAGCATACGGGAAGAAAACGGAGTCGGGAAGGCACACGTGGGGCCCACAAGGCATCACGGCGCGCCCCAGGGGGGGTCTCGCCCTGTTGCCTTGTGGGCGGCTCGTGGGTCCCCTCGGATGTTTCTTATTTTTGTAATTTTTCTAATATTCCAAAACTGACAGAAATAATTTTTATGGAATTTTTGGAGTCGGTTTACTTACCGTATCACATACCTACCCCTTTTCAAGGTTCTGGAGCGTTCCGGAAGGACTCTTCTATGTGCTCTTCCGGTGTAATTGTTTCAATAATATTAGTTTCAACATTAATGGGAGTACCTGAGATATAATGCTTAATTCTTTGTCCATTCACCACTCTCAGATTATTGCCTTCGGAGTTGTTTATTTTCATGGCTTCGGAGCGATAAACTTCTTCTATGATATACGGTCCTTCCCATTTAGAGAGAAGTTTTCCTGCAAAGAATCTCAAACGAGAATTGTATAATAGAATATGATCACCTACTTTGAATTCCCATTTTTGAATTCTTTTGTCATGCCATCTTTTAACCTTTTCTTTAAACAACTTCTGTAAGCCCATAATGCATCATCGAGTTTCTTAGACCAATTCTTTCTGGATCTATTAATGGTCTTTTGCAAAATCAATTTTATTTCTCTATTAGTTAATTCAACTTGACCACTAGACCGAGGATGATAAGGACATGCAATTCTATGGTTAACATCATATTTAGCAAGCAACTTACGGAAAGCACCATGAATAAAATGTGAACCACCATCTGTCATTAAATATCTAGGGACTCCAAACCTCGGGAAAATAACTTCTTTATGCATTTTAATAGAAGTGTTATGATCAGCACTACTAGTTGGAATAGCTTCTACCCACTTAGTAACGTAATCAACAGCAACTAAAATATGAGTATACCCATTGGATTTAGGAAAAGGTCCCATATAATCGAAACCCCAAACATCAAATGGTTCAATAACAAGTGAATAATTCATAGGCATTTCTTGACGTCTACCAACATTACCAATTCTTTGACATTCATCACAAGAGAGGACAAACTTACGTGCGTCCTTGAAAAGAGTAGGCCGATAAAAACCAGATTGTAATACCTTGTGTGTAGTTCGGTCTCCCGCATGGTGTCCTCCATATTCCTCGGAATGGCACTTACGTAGGATTGGTTCCTGTTCATGTTCAGGTACACAACGTCTAATAATACCATCTACTCCTTCTTTATATAAATGTGGGTCATCCCAAAAGTAATGTTTTAAATCAAAGAAGAACTTTTTCTTTTGTTGGTATGTAAAGCTAGGTGGTATGTATTTAGCAACAATGTAATTAGCATAGTCTGCATACCAAGGAGTATTACGAGAAGCATTTATCACAGCTAATTGTTCATCAAGAAAATCATCATTAATAGGAAGTGGGTCATCAAGAACATTTTCCATTCTAGACAAATTATCAGCTACGGGATTCTCAGCTCCCTTTCTATCAACAATATGCAAATCAAATTCTTGTAGTAAAAGAACCCACCTAATAAGTCTAGGTTTAGCATCTTTCTTTTCCATAAGATATTTAATAGCAGCATGATCAGTGTGAACAGTTACTTTGGAATCAACGATATAAGATCAGAATTTATCACATGCAAACACAACTGCTAAAAATTCTTTCTCAGTAGTAGCATAATTTCTTTGAGCACTGTCTAGAGTTTTACTAGCATAATGAATAACATTCAGTTTCTTATCAACTCTTTGCCCTAGAACAGCACCAACAACATAATCACTAGCATCACACATAATTTCAAAGGGTAGGTTCCAATCAGGTGGTTGAACAATAGGTGCAGTAATTAAGGATTTCTTAAGTACTTCAAAGGCTTCTACACAATCATCATCAAAAACGAAGGGAACATCTTTTTGCAAGAGATTGGTAAGAGGTCTAGAAATTTTAGAGAAGTCTTTTATAAACCTTCTATAGAAACCAGCATGACCAAGGAAGCTTCTTATACCTTTGATATCTTTAGGACATTTTCTCAATAGCATCAACTTTAGCTTTATCAACTTCAATACCTCTTTCAGAAATTTTATGCCCAAGGACTATACCTTCATTCACCATAAAGTGGCACTTCTCCCAATTCAAAACAAGATTAGTTTCTTCACATATCTGCAAAACTCGATCAAGGTTGCTCAAGCAATCATCAAAAGAAGTTCCATAAACGGAGAAATCATCCATGAAAACCTCAACAATCTTTTCACAAAAGTCAGAGAATATAGCAGTCATACATCTTTGAAAGGTAGCAGGTGCATTACATAAACCAAAAGGCATACGACGATAAGCATAAGTTCCAAAAGGACAAGTAAAGGTGGTTTTCTCTTGATCTTCAGGTGACACAGGTATTTGAGAGAAACCAGAATAACCATCTAGGAAACAAAAGTGTGTATGCTTAGATAATCTTTCTAACATTTGATCAATAAAAGGCAAGGGGTAATGATCTTTTCTAGTGGCTTTATTTAATTTCCTGAAATCAATTACCATCCTATAACCAGTTACAATTCCTTGTGGGATAAGTTCATTTTTATCATTAGGAACAACGGTAATACCTCCTTTCTTAGGAACATTATGAACAGGACTTACCCACCTACTATCAGCTATGGGATAAATTATACCTGCTTCCAGAAGCTTTAATATTTCAGTTCTTACCACATCCTTCATTCTAGGATTCAACCTTCTTTAATGATCAACAACGGGTTTAGCATCGGGCTCCATATGAATTTTATGCTGACATAAAGTGGGACTAATGCCCTTAAGATCATCAAGAGTATATCCAATAGCGGCACGGTGCTTCTTCAGAGTTTTAAGTAATCTCTTTTCTTCATGCTCTGAAAGGTTAGCACTAATAATAACAGGATATATCTTCTTTTCATCAAGATAAGCATATTTAAGAGTATCAGGTAATTGCTTTCAATCAAACACAGGATCACCTTTGGGTGGAGGAGGATCTCCCAAGGTTTCAACAGGCAAATTATGTTTCAGGATAGGTGCTTGTTTAAAGAACAGCTCATCTATTTCATTTCTTTCATTCATATGCATGTCATTCTCATGCTCAAGCAAATATTGTTCTAATGAATCAGTAGGAGGCACAACAATAGAAGCAAGACCAATAATTTCATCTTTATTGGGTAATTCTTTATCATGAGGTTGTCTACGAAACTTAGAGAAATTAAACTCATGAGACATCTCACCAAAATTAACACTATCAATTTCTTTAGTGCAATCAATCTTAGCATTAACATTATTTAAGAAGGGTCTACCAAATATAATGGGACAAAAATCATCTTGTGGCGATCAAAGAACAAGAAAATCAGTAGGGTATTTGATCTTACCACACAAGACTTCAACATCTCTAACAATCCCAAGTGGTGAAATAGTATCTCTGTTTGCAAGCTTAATAGTAACATCAATATCTTCAATCTCAACAGGTGCAATATCATTCATAACTTCTCGATAGAGAGTAAACGGAATAGCACTCACACTAGCACCAACATCACATAAACCATAATAGCAATGATCTCCAATTTTAACAGAAATAACAGGCATGCCAACTACAGGTTTGTTTTTATCTTTAGGGCCTGGCTTAGCAATTCTAGTTGCTTCATCATAGAAATATATGACATGTCCATCAATATTATCAACCAAAAGATCTTTAACCATTGCAACACTAGGTTCAACTTTAATTTGTTCATAAGTTCTAGGTGCTCTAATATTACTCTTATTAACCACAGTTGAAGCTTTAGCATGTTCCTTAATCCTAACAGGGAAATGAGGTTTCTCAATATAAGCAGTAGGCACAACTGGATCAACATGGTAAACAATTGTTTCTTCTTTAACTTTGACAGGTTCTTCTTTCAATTCAATAGGTGGATATCTCAGAGTCAAGTCCATATTTAGTACTAAACTTATGAAAGGCATCGGTTTCCATAAAAGATTTAACATAATCAAACTCAAGATTTATACCTGACTCATTACCTTTGTCGATTTCCTAATCTTTAGAGTTATGTTTAATTCTTTCTAGAAGATCCCATCTGGATTCAATAGTTCTCTTCATAAAGGAACCAGCAGAAGAAGTATCAAGTACGGATTGATCATTATAAGAAAGCCGAGCATAAAAGTTTTGAAGAATTATTTCTCTTGAGAGCTCATGATTGGGGCATGTGTGCAACATATACTTAAGCCTCCCCCAAGCTTGAGCGATACTTTCTCCTTCACGAGGCCAAAAATTATATATATAATTCCGATCACGATGAACCAAATGCATCGGATAAAATTTCTGGTGGAATTCCAGCTTCAACCGGTTCCAGTCCCATGTTTCAGTATCATGACATAGCCTATACCATGTCAATGCCTTTCCCTCCAAAGATAAAGGGAATTCTTTCTTCTTAACTCCATCTCCGGATAAACCTGCAAGCTTAAACAATCCACAAATTTCATCCACATAGATCAAGTGCATATCGGGATGTACCGTTCCATCTCCTGCATAAGGATTAGATAGCAGTTTCTCTATCATACCCGAAGGAATTTCATAATAAATATTTTCAGTAGGTTCAATAGGTTGAGGAGCAACTCTTATTGCTTCCGGTTGAGGTGAAGATACCCCGAACAAGCCCCTCAAAGGATTACTTTCCATAGTGACAAGTGACAATAAATTTCAGAACGTAATATAAATGTTTCCTTACCAAATTCCTCTCACCAAAGGCGCTTCACTCCCTGGCAACGACGCTAGAAAAGAGTCTTGATGACCCACAAGTATAGGGGATCAATCATAGTCCTTTCGATAAGTAAGAGTGTCGAACCCAGCGAGGAGCAGAAGGAAATGACAAGCGGTTTTCAGCAAGGTATTCTCTGCAAGTACTGAAAGTAGCGGTAACAGATAGTTTTGATAGCAAGATAATTCGTAACAAGTAACAAGTAGTAACGGTAACAAAAAGTGCAGCAAGGTGGTCCAATCCTTTTTGTAGCAAAGGACAAGCCGGAACGAACTCGTATAATAAGCAAAGCGTTCTCGAGGACACATGGGAATTTCATCTAGTCACTTTCATCATGTTTGTTTGATTCGCGTTCGCTACTTTGATAATTTGATATGTGGGTGGATCGGTGCTTGGGTGCTGTTCTTACTTGAACAAGCCTCCCACTTATGATTACCCCCTCTCGCAAGCATCCGCAACTACGGAAGAAGAATTAAGATAACTCTAACCATAGCATGAAACATATGGATCCAAATCAGCCCCTTACGGAATAGCGCATAAACTAGGGTTTAAGCTTCTGTCACTCTAGCAACCCATCATCTAATTACTACTCCACAATGCCTTCCCTTATACCCAAAGATGGTGAAGTGTCATGTAGTCGACGTTCAGACGACACCACTAAAGGAAGCAACAACATACATATCATCAAAATATCGAACGAATACCAAATTCACATGATTACTTATGACAAGACTTCTCCCATGTCCTCAAGAACAAAAGTAACTACTCACAAATCATATTCATGTTCAAGATCAGAGGTGTCGGTGTATAAAACATGGGTATTTTATACCCTGACTTATGCACAGACGGTGGCAACCTCCTTGCCGGCCAAAGCTTTGCCGGGAACCGCCAAGATCAAGATTCGGAGTCCAGCCGCAGAAGCTACCAGAAAGAGGCTCAAAACACAACACTCGACTTGTACCAAAGATGAAGACATTCCTTGCCGGCAAGGTGAAGACCCGGCAAGCTCTGTGCCGATAATCTTAAGCCAGCCCTCTAGCGATCCACCTCGCTGCACAGGTGTTCGCTGATGTGTGAGGTGTCGACCGCGCAGATTGGTTGGTGAGGCTTGTCGGGCACGTGTCAGCACGCTGGGACAAGATTTTCCCCTAACGACACCCGTCCAAGAGGCGTGTCAGGATAATACGAGGTAGATGGGCAAGCAGTGCAGAAACCTTGCTGGGACTACCTCTCCACATGACACCTAACGGTGCATTTAATGCCTTTGTACTAAACTGGCAGAGTTAGGTATGATAGCACTGTTTGCTGTCTAATCGCTATGTAATTACTGCTTAGCTACTGTGGTAACCCCTTGAGCTATAAAAGGAGGGCCAAGGCAACAGTTAGAGGGATTGGGACCCCTTTTCAAACACGAGCACGTCTCGCGTAGCTGCCTCCCCCGCGCCTTGCCAGGACAGGCGCTCCTTGTACTGTGCTTCTGCACCATCAATACACCAAAGGCAGGAGTAGGGTTTTACGCTTCTCAGCGGCCTGAACCTGGGTAAATCCCTCGCGCTCCCCATTGTCCATGCTATTTGTGCACGTCGACCTCCCCCGCCGAACCACAAGGGGCTGCATGGCCCCATAGATGGTCGTACCCCGACATCTTTGGCGCGCCAGGTAGGGGGGAGCGTTGCTTGCGCGAACCTTGACCAGTGGGTTGCGTGTCTTCTTCATCATCTTCAACGACTTCATCCTTGTCGTCGATGGTGCCCAAGAAGAAGGGCATAACGATGACGGCCACCCCGCACGCATCCGCAGGCGGCGCGGGCGGCGCGGCCGATGCGGGCGGTGCAGATACCGCGGTTGGCACGACCAGCGCAGGCGGCGCAGTCGCCATGCCCACCACGGTCGGCGCAGGGGACGAGCACGCCGGAGGCAGTCGACCTCCTCGGTCCTCTGACGAACGAAGCCGCGACGGCGCGGGCAGAGTGGACGGACGACCTCCTCCTCCTCCTCCTCCTCCTCCTCCTCCTCGCCGCGCAGGCGAACGCAGCCACCGGAGCAGCAATGCCCGGGGCGGCGCGAGCCGAGATCCCGCTGCGGCGGCGTCCAAGGATGTTGCTTCAGGACAGACGCCGCGCCCCTCGCACAATGGGCACGGTGCCGCTCCGAGCGGCGCCAACGACTCCAGGCAGCAGCGACCTCACGACAAGACTCCTGTGGATCAAATCCCAGATCCTCAGGCACCGCCTCCGCCACGGTGACCTGCTGTTGATCATGCGCCACAGCAGCAAGACCGCGATGGTGCTCCTGCTGGCTCTGCCAGGAGTAGAGCGACGTCGCGCTCTTCGCTCCCGGCCATGCCAGCCACGACAACGGAAGCAATGGCGCGAGCTCAGATGCTGCTGAACTTCCCTCCAGCGGCAGAGAAGATGGATGAGTGGAGAGCCACCATCCAAAGCTTGATTGGATTTGCCAAAGCCAGTAAATCGCAGCAAGCGGAGCCCTCACGACGTCCACAAGCAGCACCGACATCTCCAGTCGGTGGCCGCGTTGACGGCACTACGCTAACGGTGCAATCGCCGCCGTGACAACCGCCTCAACAGCAGCAACGCCAACAGCCGTGACAAGCCCAGCAATCTCTTGGACCCGACGAGATGTCGATAGCCTCTTCAGATCCACGGGCGTGGCAAGATCAGCGGCAAGTGCTGCGAGACGCCCGTACCACCATTGAACGGCGCCGAGAGGCGCGTCGTCAATCCGACGCGCGCAACGGCCCCGTCGTTGATGAGCCTGCGCCAGGGGTTGGCGGATATCTACCTTACGAGGTTAGGTGTCCTGCCTTCACCCGTGATCTGCGGCAAGTTCGATGGCCGTCCGTTCGAGCCTTCAAGCCAGAAGTGCCGGAAAAATATGACGGCAAGCTGAACCCGGCAGAGTTTCTGGGCATTTACACTATTGCCGTGCAAGCTGCCGGAGGAAGAGACGAGAAGATCCTCGCCAACTACTTCCCGTTGGTACTGAAACCCAACATGAGGTCTTGGCTGATGAACTTGCCGGAGAACTCCATCTCTTCGTGGTCAGATCTCTGCAACGAATTCGTCGGTGCCTTTACCGGAGGCCACAAGGCCCCTGGACATCCCAGCGACCTGCAAGTGGTCCCGCAAAGAGATGGCGAAACTTTACGCAAGTACATCCAGAGATTCAGTGGCATACACCGCAACATTTCAGATGTGCACCCCGCAGCTGTGATTGCCGCCTTTCACACGAATGTGCGCAATCGGAGGATGCGGGAGAAAGTGAACGTCAAGTTGCCCAAGACCGTCAACGAGCTCTACACGTTGGCGGATAAGTGTGCACGTGCTGAGGAAGGAAGAAGGCTTCCCGGGGAGGACGCTGGTGCCGAAATAGATTCTGAGGATGATGATGTTGTCACCCCGGGGAAGAAAGGTCGGAAGCGCAATAGAAAGCGAAAGGGCAAAACTGTTATGGCTATCGAAGGCTCCGGCAACTCCGAGTCCGCCAAAAAAGTCAAGACTGAGAGCTCCGGCGAGGAGGTTGCTGTATGCGCCGCTTGCCAGGAAGCGGCGGCAAACGAGAAGGTCGGCGAGTCAGATGGTCCATCCTGCAAAATTCACCGCACCAAAGGCCATGATCTCCAAGAGTGCCGGCAAGTCGAACACCTTGTTGAGAAGCAGAAGGCTGAATACGAGAAGCGTGACAAGGAAAAAGGCCAAGATGGTGCCGGTGGATCCAGCAAAAAGGGCCGTGGTGGTCGAGGAGGCCGCCGCAGCAAGGCCAAGCAGCGGAAAGAAAAGCCTGCTAAGGGCCATGAGAAGGAAAAGGAAGATGATGGAAGTGAAGAAGAAGAGGACGATGATAAGACCAGCGAACAAGAATTCCAAAAGGCAACTGAGGCCATGTGCGTTGACGGGGGCGCATCTTTGCACTCCTCTCACCGCCAGCTTAAACAGTGGGCTCGTGAGGTTAACGCAACGGAACCGGCAATGGGCTCTCAAAAACCACTCAAATGGTCACACACGCCTATCATCTTTGATGCTGAGGACCACCCTGATCACATAACTGCGGTTGGGTGTTTGCAGTTGTTGGTTTCTCCAACAATTCGCAACCTCCAAGTAAAGAAGATGTTAGTTGACGGTGGGGCCGGTCTGAATCTAATCTCTCCGGAGGTAATCAAGAGGCTACAGATCCCCGACGAGGAGCTCGAAAAGACAGGCACCTTTCAAGGGGTGAACCCGGGAAGGAGCCAGCCAAAGGGAAAGATCACATTGCCAGTAACGTTTGGCGGGGAACTGAACTACATGACAGAAAAGATTGTCTTCGACGTCGTCAAGATCCCCTTGCCATACAATGGAATTCTTGGCCGACCGGCCTTGGCAAAATTCATGGCAGCATCCCACTATGCTTACAACACGTTGAAGATGCCAGGGCCGATGGGTGTCATTTCCGTCAACTCCGACAAGAAAGATGCGGTCATCTGGGTCGACAAGATGTACAGAGATGCGGTTGCAGCAGAAGCCGCCAAGGCACCAGCTTCCGCCAAGAAAAAAGAAAGCAAGAAATCCAGCAAAGCCTCCAGCAAGGATTCCGGGAAGCGCACCTCTTTGGAGTGCTGCGCACCTGTTGAAGACTTGCCGGAGTGCTCCGCCGGTAAGAAATCCAAAGCCACTGCACCGGCAACCAAGAAGGTGCCAGTGAGGGAGGACGGTGTTGGGGAACGTTGCATGGGAAACAAAAAATTTCCTACGCACACGCAAGATCTATCCATAGTGATGAGCATCTAAGAGAGGGAGAGTGGATCTACATACCCTTGTAGATCGCTAACCGGGAAGCGTTAAGAAACGCGGTTGATGTAGTCGAACGTCTTCACGATCCAAATCGCCGAGCGTCCCGCGATCCCATCACGATCCATCTCACGATTCAATCTCGATCCGTCCCGCGATCCTATCACGATCCGTCCTGCGATCAAATCATGAATCGTCTCGCGATCCTGATCACGGTCCTTCCGATCTAGCGCCGAACGGACGGCACCTCCGCGTTCAGCACACGTACAACTCGATGACGATCTCCGCCTTCTTGATCCAGCAAGAGGGAGCGGAGAGGTAGAAGAGTTCTCCGATGGCGCGACAGCGCGGCGGCGATGGTGGTGGAACAATTCCGGCAGGGCTTCGCCTAAGCACCGCTGAAACTAGACTAGAGGAGAAACCGATCTAGATGAAGTAGAGGGAGCACGTGGCAATTAGGGTTAGCTCTTCCCTCTAAATCCTCTAGTATATATAGGAGGGAGGGAGGGGAGGAGGCAGCCTCAAAACCTCAAGGTTTGGCCGAAATTGGAGGTGGAGGAGTCCTACTCCAATCCTATTAGGAGTAGGATTCCTCCTCTCCACTTGGAAACCCTTTCCACCTTTCCTCCTTTGATTTTTTCCACCCAAAGCCACATGGGCCTTAGTTGGGGGGTTAGGCCAGACTACTAGGGGCTGGTTTGACTCCTCCCACAGCCCATGAGGTCCTTTGGGTCGAGACACCCCTCCCGATGGTCCCCGGTACCCCTCCCGGCACTCCCGGTACACTACCGAAATACCCGAAACTTTTCCGGTGACCAAAACAGGACTTCCTATATATCAATCTTTACCTACGGACCATTCCGGAGCTCCTCGTGACGTCCAGGATCTCATCCGGGACTCCGAACAACCTTCGGTCACCACCATACATAACTCTACTATACCGAAACGTCACCGAACCTTAAGTGTGCAGACCCTGCGGGTTCGAGAACTATGTAGACATGACCAAGACACCTCTACGGTCAATAACCAATAGCGAGACCTAGATGCCCATATTGGTTCCTACATATTCTACGAAGATCTTTACAGGTTGAACCTCTATGTCAAGGATTCAGTTAATCCCGTACGCTGTTCCCTTTGTTCTTCGGTATGTTACTTGCCCGAGATTCGATCGTCGGTATCTCTATACCTAGTTCAATCTCGTTACCGGCAAGTCTCTTTACTCGTTCTATAATACAAGATCCCGTGGCTAACACTTAGTCACATTGCTTGCAAGGCTTATTGTGATGTTGTATTACCGAGTGGGCCCTGAGATACCTCTCCGTCACACGGAGTAACAAATCCCAGTCTTGATCCATGCCCACTCAACAGACACGCTCGGAGATACCTGTAGAGCATCTTTATAGTCACCCAGTTACGTTGTGACGTTTGATACACACAAGGTATTCCTCCGGTGTCAGCGAGTTGCATGATCTCATGGTCATAGGAACAGATACTTGACATGCAGAAAACTATAGCAATAAACTGACACGATCATATGCTATGTTTATAGTTTGGGTCTTGTCCATCACATCATTCTCCTAATGATGTGATCCCGTTATCAAATGACATCTCATGTCTATGGCCAGGAAACCTTGACCATCTTTGATCAACGAACTAGTTAACTAGAGGCATACTAGGGACATAGTGTTGTCTATGTACCCACACATGTATTTGAGTTTCCAATCAATACAATTATAGCATGGATAATAAACGATTATCACGAACAAGGAAATATAATAATAACCAATTTATTATTGCCTTTAGGGCATATTTCCAACAGTCTCCCACTTGCACTAGAGTCAATAATATAGTTCACATCACCATGTGTTTTACATTGTTATGAATCTAACACCCAATGAGTTCTGGGGTTCGATCATGCTTTGCATGTGAGAGAGGTCTTTAGTCAACGGGTCTGCGACATTCAGATCCGTGTGTACTTTGCAAATCTCTATGTCATACTGTAGACACTGCTACCACACTCCACTAGGAGCTATTCCAAATGGCCGCTCCACTATACGTATCCGGATTGCTACTCAGAGTCATCCGGATTGGTGTTAAAGCTTGCATCGATGTAACCCTTTACGACGAACTCTTTATCACCTCCATAATCGAGAAATATTTCCTTAGTCCTCTAGTTACTAAGGATAATCTTGACCGCTATCCAGTGGTCCACTCCTGGATCACTATTGTACCCCTTGACAGACTCATGGCAAGGCACACACAGGTGCGGTACATAGCATGGCATACTATACAGAGCCTATGGATAAGGCATAGGGGACGACCTTCGTCCTTTCTCTTTCTTCTGCCGTGGTCGAGCTTTGAGTCTCACTCAACTCCACACCTTAAAAATCAGGCAATAACTCTTTCTTTGACTGATCCATTTTGAACTCTTTCAAAATCTTGTCAAGGTATATATTCATTGAAAGTTCTATCAGACGTCTTGATCTACCTCTAAAGATCAAGATGCCCAATATTTAAGTAGCTTCATTCCAGGTTTTCCTTTGAAAAACTCCTTTTCAAACAACCCATTATGCTTTCCAGAAATTCTACATCATTTCCGATCAACAATATGTCATCCACATATACTTATCAGAAATTCTATAGTGCTCCCACTCACTTTATTGTAAATACAAGTTTCTCATAAACTTTGTATAGACTCAAAAACTTTGATCACCTCATCAAAGCATATATTCCAACTCCGAGATGCTTGCTCCACCCCATAGAAGGATCGCTGGAGCTTGCATATATTTTAGCATCCTTAGAACTGACAAAACCTTCCTGTTGTATCACATACAACCTTTCCTCACAGATACCGTTAAGGAAATGATGTTTTGACATCCATCTGCCAGATTTCATAATCGAAAAATGCAGCAACTGCTAACATAATTCCAACAGACTTTAGCATCGCTACGGGTGAGAAAGTCTCATCGTAGTCAACTCCTTGAACTTGTGAAAAACCCTTTGCCACAAGTCGAGCTTTATAGACGGTGACATTACCGTCCGCGTCCGTCTTCCTTTTAAAGATCCATTTGTTCTGAATGGCCTTTCACCCTTCAGGTAATACTTCCAAAGCCCATACTTTGTTTTCTTACATGGATCCCATCTCGGATTGCATGGCCTCTAACCATTTCTCGGAATCCGGGCCCATCATCGCTTCTCCATAGCTCGTAGGTTCATCGTTGTCCAACAACATGACCTCTAAGACAGGGTTGCCGTACCACTCAGGAGCAGTACGCGTCCTTGTCAACCTACGAGGTTCGATAGTAACTTGATCCGAAGCTTTATGATCATCATCATTAACTTCCTCTTCAACTAATGTAGGCTCAACAGAAACAACTTTCTGCGCTGCGCTACTCTCTGGTTGAAACAAAGGTTCAACAACCTCATCAAGTTCTATCTTCCTCCCACTCAATTCTTTCGAGAGAAACTCTTTCTCGAGAAAGGACCCGTTTTAGTAACAAACACTTTGTGCTTGGATCTGAGATAGAAGGTTTACCCAACTGTTATGTTAGGGTATTCTATGAAGATGCATTTGTCCGCTTTGGGTTCGAGCTCATCAGGTTGAAAACCTTTTCCACATAAGCGTCGCAGCCCCAAACATTAAGAAATGACAGCTTAGGTTTCTGCCAAACCAAAATTCATACGGTGTCATCTCAACGGACTTAGATGGTGCCCCTTTTTAAAGTGAATGTAGTTGTCTCTAATGCATAACCCCAAAACGCTAGTGGCAAATCGATAAGAGACATCATAGTATACACCATATCCAATAGAGCACGACTACGACGTTCGGACACACCATCACACTATGGTGTTCCAGGTGGCGTGAGTTGTGAAACAACTTCCACATTATCTTAAGTTGTATACCAAACTCGTAACTCAGATATTTACCTCTTACGATCATATCGTAGATATTTTATCTTCTTGTCACGATGATCTCAAACTTCACTCTGAATTTGTTTGAACTTTTCAAACGTTTCAGACTTGTGTTTCATTAAGTAAATATCCCCATATCTACTCAAATCATCAGTGAAGGTAGGAAAATAATGATATCCACCGCACGCTACAACACTCATTGGACCGAATACATCAACATGTATCATTTCCAATAAGTCACTTGCCCGCTCCATCATACCGGAAAACGGGGTCTTAGTCATCTTGCCCATGAGGCATGGTCCGCATGTCTCAACCGATTCGAAATCGAATGAGTCCAAAGATCCATCAGCATGGAGTTTCTTCATGCATTTTACACCAATATGACATTTAGCGGCAGTGCCACAAGTATGTGGTACTATCATTATTAACTTTGTATCTTTTGGCATCAATATTATGAACATGTGTATCACTATGATCAAGATTCAATAAACCATTCTCATTGGGTGCATGACCATTGAAGGTATTATTCATGTAAACAGAATAACCATTATTCTCTAACTTGAATGAATAACCGTATTGCAATAAACATGATCTAATCACGTTCATGCTCAACGCAAACACCAAATAACATTTATTTAGGTTCATCACTAATCCCGAAGGTAGAGAGAGTGCGATGGTGATCACATCAACCTTGGAAACACTTCCAACACTCATCGTTACCTCACCCTTAGCTAGCCTCCGTTTATTCCGTAGCTTTTATTTCGAGTTACTAACATTTAGCAACCGAACCGGTATCCAATACCCAGGTGCTACTAGGAGTACTAGCAAGGTACACATCAATAACACGTATATCAAATATACTTCTATCGACGTTGCCAGCCTTCTTATCTACCAAGTATCTAGGGTTGTTCCGCTTCAGCGACTGTTCTCCTCATAATAGAAGCACTTAGTCTCGGGTTTGGGTTCAACCTTGGGTTTCTTCACTGGAGCAGCAACTGACTTGCCATCCATGAAGTTTCCCTCCTAGCCCTTGCCCTTCTCGAAACTAGTGGTTTCACTAACCATCAACACTTGATGCTCCTTCTTGATTTCTACCTTTGCGGTGTCAAACATCGCAAATAGCTCAGGGATCATTATTTCTATCCCTGGCATTTTATAGTTCATCACGAGGCTCTAGTAGCTTAGTGACAGTGACTTGGAGAACTATATCAATCACTATCTTATCTGGAAGATCAACTCCCACTCGATTCAAGCGATTGTAGCACCCAGACAATCTGAGCACATGCTCACCGATTGAGCTATTCTCCTTCATCTTGCAGGCAAAGAATCTTGTTGGAGGTCTCATACCTCTCAACACGGGCACGAGCCTGAGATCAAAATTTCAGCTCTTAGAACATCTCATATGTTCCGTGACGTTCAAAACGTTTTGGAGCCTCAATTCTAAGCCGTAATGCATGACGCACTGAACTATCAAGTAGTCATCAGAACGTGCCTGACAGATGTTCACAACATCTACAGACGACGCTTGAGGGGGTGGCGCACCGAGCGGTGCATTAAGGACATAAGCCTTCTGTGCAGCAATGAGGACAATCCTCAGATCACGGACCCAGTCCGCTTTATTGCTACCATCATCTTTCAACTCTATTTCTCTAGGAACATATAAAAATTAAGGGAGCTACAGCGCGAGCTAGTAATCTACAACATAATTTGCAAAGACATTTTCACTCTGTTCATGATAATGAGTTTAGTTAATCATATTACTTAAAAACTCCCACTCAAATTGACATCCCTCCGGTCATTCGAGTGACACATGATCCAAATCCACCAACTCAAGTCCGATCATCACGTGAGTTGAGGTGGTTTCAATGGTGAACATCTTCATGTTGATCATATCTACTATATGACTCATGTTCGACCTTTCGGTCTCTTGTGTTCCGAGGCCATGTTTGTACATGCTAGGCTCGTCAAGTTTAACCCGAGTGTTCCGCACGTGCAACACTGGCTTGCACCCGTTGTATGTGAACGTAGAGTCTATCACACCCGATCATCACGTGGTGTCTCAAAACGACGAACTTTCGCAACGGTGCACACTCGGGGAGAACACAATTTTATCTTGAAATTTTAGTGAGGGATCACCTTATAATGCTACCGTCGTCCTAAGCAAAATAAGATGCATAAAAGGATTAACATCACATGCAAATCATAAGTGACATGATATGACCATGAACTTGTGCTTTTGATCTCCATCTTCAAAGCACCGGCATGATCTCCATCGTCACCGGCAAAACACCATGATCTCCATCATCTTGATCTCCATCAATGTGTCGCCATGAGGTTGTCGCGCCGACTGTTGCTTCCACGACTATTGCTAACTCATAGCGATAAAGTAAAGCAAAAACGGCGAAAATAATTAAAGACAACCCTAAGGCTCCTGCCGGTTGCCATACTCATCGACATGCAAGTCGTGATATTCTATACAATACATGATCATCTCATACATCACATATATCTCATCATGTAATTGGCCATATCACATCACAACTTACCCTGCAAAAACAAGTTAGACGTCCTCTAATTGTTGTTGCAAGTTTTACGTGGCTGCTACGGGTATCTAGCAAGAAATTCTTACCTACGCAAAAACCACAACGGTGATACAAAAATTGCTATTCAACCTTCTCAAGGACCGCCTTTGTCAAATCCGATCCGACTAAAGTGGGAGAAACAGACACCCGCCAGCCATCTTTATGCAACGAAGTTACATGTCAGTTGATGGAACCGGTCTCTCGTAAGCGTACGAGTAATGTTGGTCCGGGCCGCTTCATCCCACAATACCGCCGAATCAAGAAAAGACCAAGGGAGGAAGCAATCTAAATATCAACGCCCACAAACTCCTTTGTGTTCTACTCGAGATCTCATCTACACATAGACCTAGCTCATGATGCCTCTGTTGGGGAACGTTGCATGGGAAACAAAAAATTTCCTACGCACACGCAAGATCTATCCATAGTGATGAGCATCTAAGAGAGGGAGAGTGGATCTACATACCCTTGTAGATCGCTAAGCGGGAAGCGTTAAGAAACGCGGTTGATGTAGTCGAACGTCTTCACGATCCAAATCGCCGAGCGTCCCGCGATCCCATCACGATCCATCTCGCGATTCAATCTCGATCCGTCCCGCGATCCTATCACGATCCGTCCTGCGATCAAATCACGAATCGTCTCGCGATCCTGATCACGGTCCTTCCGATCTAGCGCCGAACGGACGGCACCTCCGCGTTCAGCACACGTACAACTCGATGACGATCTCCGCCTTCTTGATCCAGCAAGAGGGAGCGGAGAGGTAGAAGAGTTCTCCGGCGGCGCGACGGCGCGGCGGCGATGGTGGTGGAACAATTCCGGCAGGGCTTCGCCTAAGCACCGCTGAAACTAGACTAGAGGAGAAACCGATCTAGATGAAGTAGAGGGAGCACGTGGCAATTAGGGTTAGCTCTTCCCTCTAAATCCTCTAGTATATATAGGAGGGAGGGAGGGGAGGAGGCAGCCTCAAAACCTCAAGGTTTGGCCGAAATTGGAGGTGGAGGAGTCCTACTCCAATCCTATTAGGAGTAGGATTCCTCCTCTCCACTTGGAAACCCTTTCCACCTTTCCTCCTTTGATTTTTTCCACCCAAAGCCACATGGGCCTTAGTTGGGGGGTTAGGCCAGACTACTAGGGGCTGGTTTGACTCCTCCCACAGCCCATGAGGTCCTTTGGGTCGAGACACCCCTCCCGATGGTCCCCGGTACCCCTCCCGGCACTCCCGGTACACTACCGAAATACCCGAAACTTTTCCGGTGACCAAAACAGGACTTCCTATATATCAATCTTTACCTACGGACCATTCCGGAGCTCCTCGTGACGTCCAGGATCTCATCCGGGACTCCGAACAACCTTCGGTCACCACCATACATAACTCTACTATACCGAAACGTCACCGAACCTTAAGTGTGCAGACCCTGCGGGTTCGAGAACTATGTAGACATGACCAAGACACCTCTACGGTCAATAACCAATAGCGAGACCTAGATGCCCATATTGGTTCCTACATATTCTACGAAGATCTTTACAGGTTGAACCTCTATGTCAAGGATTCAGTTAATCCCGTACGCTGTTCCCTTTGTTCTTCGGTATGTTACTTGCCCGAGATTCGATCGTCGGTATCTCTATACCTAGTTCAATCTCGTTACCGGCAAGTCTCTTTACTCGTTCTATAATACAAGATCCCGTGGCTAACACTTAGTCACATTGCTTGCAAGGCTTATTGTGATGTTGTATTACCGAGTGGGCCCTGAGATACCTCTCCGTCACACGGAGTAACAAATCCCAGTCTTGATCCATGCCCACTCAACAGACACGCTCGGAGATACCTGTAGAGCATCTTTATAGTCACCCAGTTACGTTGTGACGTTTGATACACACAAGGTATTCCTCCGGTGTCAGCGAGTTGCATGATCTCATGGTCATAGGAACAGATACTTGACATGCAGAAAACTATAGCAATAAACTGACACGATCATATGCTATGTTTATAGTTTGGGTCTTGTCCATCACATCATTCTCCTAATGATGTGATCCCGTTATCAAATGACATCTCATGTCTATGGCCAGGAAACCTTGACCATCTTTGATCAACGAACTAGTTAACTAGAGGCATACTAGGGACATAGTGTTGTCTATGTACCCACACATGTATTTGAGTTTCCAATCAATACAATTATAGCATGGATAATAAACGATTATCACGAACAAGGAAATATAATAATAACCAATTTATTATTGCCTTTAGGGCATATTTCCAACAGTCTCCCACTTGCACTAGAGTCAATAATATAGTTCACATCACCATGTGTTTTACATTGTTATGAATCTAACACCCAATGAGTTCTGGGGTTCGATCATGCTTTGCATGTGAGAGAGGTCTTTAGTCAACGGGTCTGCGACATTCAGATCCGTGTGTACTTTGCAAATCTCTATGTCATACTGTAGACACTGCTACCACACTCCACTAGGAGCTATTCCAAATGGCCGCTCCACTATACGTATCCGGATTGCTACTCAGAGTCATCCGGATTGGTGTTAAAGCTTGCATCGATGTAACCCTTTACGACGAACTCTTTATCACCTCCATAATCGAGAAATATTTCCTTAGTCCTCTAGTTACTAAGGATAATCTTGACCGCTATCCAGTGGTCCACTCCTGGATCACTATTGTACCCCTTGACAGACTCATGGCAAGGCACACACAGGTGCGGTACATAGCATGGCATACTATACAGAGCCTATGGATAAGGCATAGGGGACGACCTTCGTCCTTTCTCTTTCTTCTGCCGTGGTCGAGCTTTGAGTCTCACTCAACTCCACACCTTAAAAATCAGGCAATAACTCTTTCTTTGACTGATCCATTTTGAACTCTTTCAAAATCTTGTCAAGGTATATATTCATTGAAAGTTCTATCAGACGTCTTGATCCACCTCTAAAGATCAAGATGCCCAATATTTAAGTAGCTTCATTCCAGGTTTTCCTTTGAAAAACTCCTTTTCAAACAACCCATTATGCTTTCCAGAAATTCTACATCATTTCCGATCAACAATATGTCATCCACATATACTTATCAGAAATTCTATAGTGCTCCCACTCACTTTATTGTAAATACAAGTTTCTCATAAACTTTGTATAGACTCAAAAACTTTGATCACCTCATCAAAGCATATATTCCAACTCCGAGATGCTTGCTCCACCCCATAGAAGGATCGCTGGAGCTTGCATATATTTTAGCATCCTTAGAACTGACAAAACCTTCCTGTTGTATCACATACAACCTTTCCTCACAGATACCGTTAAGGAAATGATGTTTTGACATCCATCTGCCAGATTTCATAATCGAAAAATGCAGCAACTGCTAACATAATTCCAACAGACTTTAGCATCGCTACGGGTGAGAAAGTCTCATCGTAGTCAACTCCTTGAACTTGTGAAAAACCCTTTGCCACAAGTCGAGCTTTATAGACGGTGACATTACCGTCCGCGTCCGTCTTCCTTTTAAAGATCCATTTGTTCTGAATGGCCTTTCACCCTTCAGGTAATACTTCCAAAGCCCATACTTTGTTTTCTTACATGGATCCCATCTCGGATTGCATGGCCTCTAACCATTTCTCGGAATCCGGGCCCATCATCGCTTCTCCATAGCTCGTAGGTTCATCGTTGTCCAACAACATGACCTCTAAGACAGGGTTGCCGTACCACTCAGGAGCAGTACGCGTCCTTGTCAACCTACGAGGTTCGATAGTAACTTGATCCGAAGCTTTATGATCATCATCATTAACTTCCTCTTCAACTAATGTAGGCTCAACAGAAACAACTTTCTGCGCTGCGCTACTCTCTGGTTGAAACAAAGGTTCAACAACCTCATCAAGTTCTATCTTCCTCCCACTCAATTCTTTCGAGAGAAACTCTTTCTCGAGAAAGGACCCGTTTTAGTAACAAACACTTTGTGCTTGGATCTGAGATAGAAGGTTTACCCAACTGTTATGTTAGGGTATTCTATGAAGATGCATTTGTCCGCTTTGGGTTCGAGCTCATCAGGTTGAAAACCTTTTCCACATAAGCGTCGCAGCCCCAAACATTAAGAAATGACAGCTTAGGTTTCTGCCAAACCAAAATTCATACGGTGTCATCTCAACGGACTTAGATGGTGCCCCTTTTTAAAGTGAATGTAGTTGTCTCTAATGCATAACCCCAAAACGCTAGTGGCAAATCGATAAGAGACATCATAGTATACACCATATCCAATAGAGCACGACTACGACGTTCGGACACACCATCACACTATGGTGTTCCAGGTGGCGTGAGTTGTGAAACAACTTCCACATTATCTTAAGTTGTATACCAAACTCGTAACTCAGATATTTACCTCTTACGATCATATCGTAGATATTTTATCTTCTTGTCACGATGATCTCAAACTTCACTCTGAATTTGTTTGAACTTTTCAAACGTTTCAGACTTGTGTTTCATTAAGTAAATATCCCCATATCTACTCAAATCATCAGTGAAGGTAGGAAAATAATGATATCCACCGCACGCTACAACACTCATTGGACCGAATACATCAACATGTATCATTTCCAATAAGTCACTTGCCCGCTCCATCATACCGGAAAACGGGGTCTTAGTCATCTTGCCCATGAGGCATGGTCCGCATGTCTCAACCGATTCGAAATCGAATGAGTCCAAAGATCCATCAGCATGGAGTTTCTTCATGCATTTTACACCAATATGACATTTAGCGGCAGTGCCACAAGTATGTGGTACTATCATTATTAACTTTGTATCTTTTGGCATCAATATTATGAACATGTGTATCACTATGATCAAGATTCAATAAACCATTCTCATTGGGTGCATGACCATTGAAGGTATTATTCATGTAAACAGAATAACCATTATTCTCTAACTTGAATGAATAACCGTATTGCAATAAACATGATCTAATCACGTTCATGCTCAACGCAAACACCAAATAACATTTATTTAGGTTCATCACTAATCCCGAAGGTAGAGAGAGTGCGATGGTGATCACATCAACCTTGGAAACACTTCCAACACTCATCGTTACCTCACCCTTAGCTAGCCTCCGTTTATTCCGTAGCTTTTATTTCGAGTTACTAACATTTAGCAACCGAACCGGTATCCAATACCCAGGTGCTACTAGGAGTACTAGCAAGGTACACATCAATAACACGTATATCAAATATACTTCTATCGACGTTGCCAGCCTTCTTATCTACCAAGTATCTAGGGTTGTTCCGCTTCAGCGACTGTTCTCCTCATAATAGAAGCACTTAGTCTCGGGTTTGGGTTCAACCTTGGGTTTCTTCACTGGAGCAGCAACTGACTTGCCATCCATGAAGTTTCCCTCCTAGCCCTTGCCCTTCTCGAAACTAGTGGTTTCACTAACCATCAACACTTGATGCTCCTTCTTGATTTCTACCTTTGCGGTGTCAAACATCGCAAATAGCTCAGGGATCATTATTTCTATCCCTGGCATTTTATAGTTCATCACGAGGCTCTAGTAGCTTAGTGACAGTGACTTGGAGAACTATATCAATCACTATCTTATCTGGAAGATCAACTCCCACTCGATTCAAGCGATTGTAGCACCCAGACAATCTGAGCACATGCTCACCGATTGAGCTATTCTCCTTCATCTTGCAGGCAAAGAATCTTGTTGGAGGTCTCATACCTCTCAACACGGGCACGAGCCTGAGATCAAAATTTCAGCTCTTAGAACATCTCATATGTTCCGTGACGTTCAAAACGTTTTGGAGCCTCAATTCTAAGCCGTAATGCATGACGCACTGAACTATCAAGTAGTCATCAGAACGTGCCTGACAGATGTTCACAACATCTACAGACGACGCTTGAGGGGGTGGCGCACCGAGCGGTGCATTAAGGACATAAGCCTTCTGTGCAGCAATGAGGACAATCCTCAGATCACGGACCCAGTCCGCTTTATTGCTACCATCATCTTTCAACTCTATTTCTCTAGGAACATATAAAAATTAAGGGAGCTACAGCGCGAGCTAGTAATCTACAACATAATTTGCAAAGACATTTTCACTCTGTTCATGATAATGAGTTTAGTTAATCATATTACTTAAAAACTCCCACTCAAATTGACATCCCTCCGGTCATTCGAGTGACACATGATCCAAATCCACCAACTCAAGTCCGATCATCACGTGAGTTGAGGTGGTTTCAATGGTGAACATCTTCATGTTGATCATATCTACTATATGACTCATGTTCGACCTTTCGGTCTCTTGTGTTCCGAGGCCATGTTTGTACATGCTAGGCTCGTCAAGTTTAACCCGAGTGTTCCGCACGTGCAACACTGGCTTGCACCCGTTGTATGTGAACGTAGAGTCTATCACACCCGATCATCACGTGGTGTCTCAAAACGACGAACTTTCGCAACGGTGCACACTCGGGGAGAACACAATTTTATCTTGAAATTTTAGTGAGGGATCACCTTATAATGCTACCGTCGTCCTAAGCAAAATAAGATGCATAAAAGGATTAACATCACATGCAAATCATAAGTGACATGATATGACCATGAACTTGTGCTTTTGATCTCCATCTTCAAAGCACCGGCATGATCTCCATCGTCACCGGCAAAACACCATGATCTCCATCATCTTGATCTCCATCAATGTGTCGCCATGAGGTTGTCGCGCCGACTGTTGCTTCCACGACTATTGCTAACTCATAGCGATAAAGTAAAGCAAAAACGGCGAAAATAATTAAAGACAACCCTAAGGCTCCTGCCGGTTGCCATACTCATCGACATGCAAGTCGTGATATTCTATACAATACATGATCATCTCATACATCACATATATCTCATCATGTAATTGGCCATATCACATCACAACTTACCCTGCAAAAACAAGTTAGACGTCCTCTAATTGTTGTTGCAAGTTTTACGTGGCTGCTACGGGTATCTAGCAAGAAATTCTTACCTACGCAAAAACCACAACGGTGATACAAAAATTGCTATTCAACCTTCTCAAGGACCGCCTTTGTCAAATCCGATCCGACTAAAGTGGGAGAAACAGACACCCGCCAGCCATCTTTATGCAACGAAGTTACATGTCAGTTGATGGAACCGGTCTCTCGTAAGCGTACGAGTAATGTTGGTCCGGGCCGCTTCATCCCACAATACCGCCGAATCAAGAAAAGACCAAGGGAGGAAGCAATCTAAATATCAACGCCCACAAACTCCTTTGTGTTCTACTCGAGATCTCATCTACACATAGACCTAGCTCATGATGCCTCTGTTGGGGAACGTTGCATGGGAAACAAAAATTTTCCTACGCACACGCAAGATCTATCCATAGTGATGAGCATCTAAGAGAGGGAGAGTGGATCTACATACCCTTGTAGATCGCTAAGCGGGAAGCGTTAAGAAACGCGGTTGATGTAGTCGAACGTCTTCACGATCCAAATCGCCGAGCGTCCCGCGATCCCATCACGATCCATCTCGCGATTCAATCTCGATCCGTCCCGCGATCCTATCACGATCCGTCCTGCGATCAAATCACGAATCGTCTCGCGATCCTGATCACGGTCCTTCCGATCTAGCGCCGAACGGACGGCACCTCCGCGTTCAGCACACGTACAACTCGATGACGATCTCCGCCTTCTTGATCCAGCAAGAGGGAGCGGAGAGGTAGAAGAGTTCTCCGGCGGCGCGACGGCGCGGCGGCGATGGTGGTGGAACAATTCCGGCAGGGCTTCGCCTAAGCACCGCTGAAACTAGACTAGAGGAGAAACCGATCTAGATGAAGTAGAGGGAGCACGTGGCAATTAGGGTTAGCTCTTCCCTCTAAATCCTCTAGTATATATAGGAGGGAGGGAGGGGAGGAGGCAGCCTCAAACCCTCAAGGTTTGGCCGAAATTGGAGGTGGAGGAGTCCTACTCCAATCCTATTAGGAGTAGGATTCCTCCTCTCCACTTGGAAACCCTTTCCACCTTTCCTCCTTTGGATTTTTTCCACCCAAAGCCACATGGGCCTTAGTTGGGGGGTTAGGCCAGCCCACTAGGGGCTGGTTTGACTCCTCCCACAGCCCATGAGGTCCTTTGGGTCGAGACACCCCTCCCGATGGTCCCCGGTACCCCTCACGGCACTCCCGGTACACTACCGAAATACCCGAAACTTTTCCGGTGACCAAAACAGGACTTCCTATATATCAATCTTTACCTATGGACCATTCCGGAGCTCCTCGTGACGTCCAGGATCTCATCCGGGACTCCGAACAACCTTCGGTCACCACCATACATAACTCTACTATACCGAAACGTCACCGAACCTTAAGTGTGCAGACCCTGCGGGTTCGAGAACTATGTAGACATGACCAAGACACCTCTACGGTCAATAACCAATAGCGGGACCTGGATGCCCATATTGGTTCCTACATATTCTACGAAGATCTTTATCGGTTGAACCTCTATGTCAAGGATTCAGTTAATCCCGTACGTTGTTCCCTTTGTTCTTCGGTATGTTACTTGCCCGAGATTCGATCGTCGGTATCTCTATACCTAGTTCAATCTCGTTACCGGCAAGTCTCTTTACTCGTTCTGTAATACAAGATCCCGTGGCTAACACTTAGTCACATTGCTTGCAAGGCTTATTGTGATGTTGTATTACCGAGTGGGCCCTGAGATACCTCTCCGTCACACGGAGTAACAAATCCCAGTCTTGATCCATGCCCACTCAACAGACACCCTCGGAGATACCTGTAGAGCATCTTTATAGTCACCCAGTTACGTTGTGAAGTTTGATACACACAAGGTATTCCTCCGGTGTCAGTGAGTTGCATGATCTCATGGTCATAGGAACAGATACTTGACATGCAGAAAACTATAGCAATAAACTGACACGATCATATGCTATGTTTATAGTTTGGGTCTTGTCCATCACATCATTCTCCTAATGATGTGATCCCGTTATCAAATGACATCTCATGTCTATGGCCAGGAAACCTTGACCATCTTTGATCAACGAACTAGTTAACTAGAGGCATACTAGGGACATAGTGTTGTCTATGTACCCACACATGTATTTGAGTTTCCAATCAATACAATTATAGCATGGATAATAAACAATTATCACGAACAAGGAAATATAATAATAACCAATTTATTATTGCCTCTAGGGCATATTTCCAACAGACGGCACTGACGGTACTTTCACCATCAGCGCCACCCTTGACAGCAAATAGGAAAGCACGCTCGTTGCCTTCCTACGGGCGAATGTCGATGTGTTCGCATGGCGACCATCCGACATCCCCGGTGTTCCCAGGGAGGTAATTGAGCACCACCTTGCCGTTTGTCCCCACGCTCGGCCCGTCAAACAAAAAGTCCGGAAGCAAGCTTTGGAGCGGCAACAATTCATTGCCGAAGAAATCAAGAAACTTGAAGCGGCAGGCCTGGTCAGAGGAGTGCTACATCCCACTTGGTTGGAAAATCCAGTGGTGGTGCGCAAAGCAAACGGGAAGTGGAGACTTTGTATTGATTACACGGATATCAACAAAGCATGCCCGAAGGACCCTTTCCCCTTGCCGCGCATCGATTAAATTGTAGACTCTACTTCTGGTTGTGATTTGCTCTCCTTCCTTGATGCATATTCTGGATACCATCAGATATTCATGGCCAAGGAGGATGAAGAGAAGACTGCATTCATTACTCCATGTGGCACGTACTGCTTCGTACGTATGCCCTTCGGATTAAAGAGTGTCGGTTCAACATTTGCAAGAGCGGTCCAAATCGGTTTTGAGCCCCAGCTGCACAGGAATGTGGAAGCATACATGGATGATATAGTAGTCAAGACCAAGGACAAATCAACCCTTATTCAAGACTTGGAAGAGACATTTGCGAACTTGCGCAAAATCAACATGAAGCTCAATCCTGAGAAGTGTGTGTTTGGTGTTCCATCCGGCAAACTCCTCGGATTCTTTGTATCTCAACGAGGAATCGAAGCAAATCCCGACAAGATCAAGGCGATTGAGCAGATTCAAGCACCGAAAAGCATCAAAGATGTGCGCCGTCTTGCCGGTTGTCATGCTGCCTTGAGTAGGTTCATTTCAAGATCCGCTGAGCGCGCCCTGCCGTTTTTCAAAATTTTGAAAAAGGCAGGTCCGATGAAATGGACTCCGGAAGCGGAGGCCGCGCTGTAGGACTTGAAAAGATACCTCTCCTCCGCGCCAACACTGGTTGAGCCAAGACCACAAGAGCCGTTGCTGCTATACATAGCGGCAACGAATCAAGTGGCTAGTGCCGCACTAGTGGCGCAGAGGGAACTCGATGACGAGGAAACAGCCACGGCAAGCCCGTCCAGCGACAAACCGGAATCTTCCCCGGCAAGACCTGGTGCCAACAAGTCACCGGCAGCACAAGCAAGTGAAGCTGATCAGCAAATGGAGCACAAAAGTTCCTGGTTCCACGGAAATATACAAGTCATGGCTTGATGGGGATTCAGAGTGGTGGAGATACCAGCCAGAGTACCTCTTTCAGAGGCCGGAGGGTGGACTTCTAATGAATCCCCCTCCTCTTCCTCCTTGGTGACTTCCCCGGCTTCCTCCCTCTCGAGTTCCATCTGCAGCAACCAAGCATCGCCTCCCACGTTGTTGGAAGAGGAGGAGGACATGATGCCTGGCTTTAAAATCTGACAGAAAACAGCCCAAAACAAGAACAGAGGAGAAACTTGCGATACGGTGGTCAAAACATACAGGAGTATATATGAAGAATTTTCATCTTGCAAAACAAGCATACGAGAGGAAAATGGAGTCAGGAAGGCACACGAGGGGCCCACAAGGCAATACGGCGCGCCCCAGGGGGGGTCGCGCCCTGTTGCATTGTGACCTCCTCGTGGGTTCTCTCGGCTGTTTCTTATTTTTGTATTTTTTCTAATATTCCAAAACGGACAGAAATATTTTTTATGGAATTTTTGGAGTCAGTTTACTTACCGTATCACATACCTACCCCTTTTCAGGGTTCTGGAGCATTCCGGAAGGACTCTTTGATGTGTTCCTCCGGTGTCATCGTCTGAATAATATTAGTTTCAACGTTAATGGGTGTACCTGAGATATAATGCTTAATTCTTTGCCCATTCACCACTCTCGGGTTGGTGCCTTCAGAATTGTTAATTTTAATAGCTCCGGAGTGATAAACTTCTTCGATGATACATTACCAATTCTTTGACATTCATCACAAGAAAGGACAAACTTACGTGCATCTTTGAAGAGAGTAGGCCAATAAAAACCAGAATGTAATACCTTATGTGCAGTTCTGTCTCCCACATGGTGTCCTCTGTATGCCTCGGAGTGACACTTCCGTAGGATTTGTTCATGTTCATGCTCAGGTACACAACGTCTAATAATACCATCTACTCCTTCTTTATATAAATGTGGGTCATCCCAAAAGTAATGCCTTAAATCAAAGAAGAACTTTTTCTTTTGTTGGTATGTGAAACTAGGTGGTATATATTTAGCAACAATGTAATTAGCATAGTTCGCATACCAAGGATTGTTACGAGAAGCATTTATCACGGCTAATTGTTCATCAGGGAGATTGCTACTTGTAGACTGCGTTGGTATTTCCCCGAAGAGGAGAGGATGATGCAGTATAGTAGAGATAAGTATTTCCCTCAGTTAAGAACCAAGGTTATCAATCCAGTAGGAGAACCACGCAAAATCCCGTTAGCAGCACCTGCACCCACAAAAGCAAACACTTGCACCCAACGCAAATAAGAGGGTGGTCAATCCTCTTAGCGGTTATTTACAAGGATTAATTCTGATAGTGATAGATAGATAAACTAAAATACTAAATAAAATAAAACTAAATAAATTGCAGCACGGCATTTTTGATTTTAATATATGATAAAAGTAGACCCGGGGGCCATAGTTTTCACTAGAGGCTTCTCTCTCGAACACATAACATACGGTGGGTAAACAAATTACTATTGGGCAATTGATAGAAAAGCAAATAATTATGATGGATTCATGGCAATGATCATGTATATAGGCATCACGTCCGAGACAAGTAGAACGACTCCTGCCTGCATCTACTACTATTACTCCACCCATCGACCGCTATCCAGCATGCATCTAGGGTATTAAGTATAAAACAGAGTAACGCCTTAAGCAAGATGACATGATGTAGACAAAGTAAACTCAAGCAATATGATTAAACCCCATCTTTTTATCCTTAATGGCAACAATACAAATACGTGTCATGTCCCTTTCTGTCACTGGGATTGAGCACCGCAAGATTGAACCCATCACAAAGCACCTCTCCCATTGCAAGATAAACCAATCTAGTTGGCCAAACCAAATCGATAGATCGGAGAGAAATACAAAGATATAATAATCATGCATAAAAGAGTTCAGAGAAGACTCAAATATTTCTCATGAATAATCTGATCATAAACTCACAATTCATCGGATCCCAACAAACACACCGCAAAAGAAGATTACATCGGATAGAACTCCAAGAACATCGAGGAGAACATGGTATTGAAGATCAAAGAGAGAGAAGAAGCCATCTAGCTACTAGCTATGGACACGTAGGTCTTTGGTAAACTACTCACACATCATCGGAAGGGCAGCAAGGTTGTTGTAGAAGCCCTCCGTGATCGATTCCCCCTCCGGCAGAGTACCAAAAAAGGCCTCCAGATGGGAACACGGAAGAACAGAGGCTTGCGGTGGCGTAAAAGTTATTCGGGGTGGCTCTCTGTTGGTTTCCAAATATTTGAGAATTTATAGAAGTGGAATTAGGTCAAACGGAGCCACAAGGGCCCCACAAGGCATCAGGGCGCCCCCCTGGGGCTGTGCCCTGTTGCCTTGTGGAGGCTTCGTGAACCTTCTGGCCTCCTCTCCTAGTCTCCAGGGTCTCTTTTGTCCAGAAAAAAATCTCCAAAAAGTTTCGTGGTATTTGGACTTCGTTTGGTACTGATTTTCTGAAAAACCAAAAACAAGCAGAAAACAGCAACTGGCACTGGGCACTAGGTTAATAGGTTAGTCCCAAAAAATGATATATAATTGCATATAAAAACATCCAAGATTGATACTATAATAGCACGGAACAATAAAAAATTATAGATACGTTGGAGACGTTTCAAGCATCCCCAAGCTTAATTCCTGCTCGTCCTCGAGTAGGTAATTGATAAAAACATAATTTTTGATGTGGAATGCTACCTAACATGTTTCATCATGGAATCTCTCTCTTACGGTATGAATAATAAGATCCGAATGATTCAAAGCAATAGTCTATAGTTTGATATAAAGACATCAATACTCAGGCATACTAATAAACAATCATGTCTTTCAAAATAAAAATGCTAAAGAACGTTATCCCTACAAAATCATATAATCCTGTCATGCTCCATCTTCTCAACACAAAATATTTATCATGCACCACCCCGATGACAAGCCGAGCAATTGGTTCATACTTTTTAACGTGCTTCAACTTTTTCAACCCCCACGCAATACATGAGCGCAAGCCATGGATATAGCACTATGGGTGGAATAGAGTGTGGTGGTAGAGATCAATAAGGGGAAGTCAAAAATAAGAAGATAGTCTCACATCAACGAGGCTAATCAACGGGCTATGGAGATGCCCATCAATTGATGTCAATGCGAGGAGTAGGGATTACCATGCAACGGATGCACTAAGAGCTATAAGTGTATGAAAGCTCAACATGAAAAATAAGTGGGTGTGCATCCAACTTGCTTGCTCATGAAGACCTCGTGCATTTGAAGAAGCCCATCATCGGAATATACAAGCCAATTTCTATAATAAAAAATTCCCACTAGTATATGAAAGTGACAAAATAGGAGACTCTCTATATGAAAAACATGGTGCTACTTTGAAGCACAAGTATGAAAAAGGATAGTAACATTGCCCCTTCTCTCTTTTTCTCTCAATTTTTTTTTGATCGTGGGCTCTTTTTGGCCTCTTTTTTTTGTGGGCTCTTTTTGGCCTCTCTTTTTTTCCTCACCGGGACAATGCTCTAATAATGATGATCATCATACTTCTATTTACTTACAACTCAAAAGAAAATTACAACTTCAAACTAGAACAAAAATATGACTCTATATGAATGCCTCTGGCGATGTACCAGGATGTGCAATGATACTAGCGTAACATGTATAAAAAATGATGAACGGTGGCTGAGCCACGAATACTATGTCAGCTATATGATCATGCAAAGCAATATGACAATGACGATGTGTGTCATAAAAACGGAACGGTGGAAGTTGCATGGCAATATATCTCGGAATGGCTATGGAAATTCCACGATAGGTAGGTATGGTGGCTGTTTTGAGGAAGATATAAGGAGGCTTATGTGTGATAGAGCGTATCATATCACGGGGTTTGGATGCACCGGCGAAGTTTGCACCAACTCTCGATGTGAGAAAGGGCAATGCACGGTACCGAAGAGGCTAGCAAATTGCGGAAAGGTGAGAGTGCGTATAATCCATGGACTCACATTAGTCATAAAGAACTCACATACTTATTGGGAAAGTTTATAAGCCCTCGAAGCAAAGTACTACTACGCATGCCCCTAGGGGGATAGATTGGTAGGAAAAGACCATCGCTCATCCCCGACCGCCACTCATAAGGTAGACAATCAAGAATAAATCATGCTCCAACTTCTTAGCATAACAACAAATCATACGTGCATGCTTCGGGAATCACAAACCTTAACACCAATATTCTTACTAAACCACAATTATCTACTAGCACCTCCCACATATTACCATCTTAATATCGCAAAACTATTGCAAGGAATCAAACTTATCATTTTCAGTGATCTACATGAAAGTTTTTATTATATCCCTCTTGAATACCTATCATATTAGGACCAAATTCATAACCCGTGCATATTACCATTGCTATTCATTAGACTCTCAAAAAGATATAAGTGAAGCATAAGAGTGCAACTATTTCTTTAAAATATAACCACCGCCGTGCTCTAAAGGATATGAGTGAAGCACTAGAGCAACTGCCTAGCTCAAAAGATATAAGTGAAGCACATAGAGTATTCTAACAAATCACGAATAATGTGTGCCCCTCTCAAAAAGGTGTGGTCAACAAATATGATTGGGACAAACTAAAAGGCAAACAAAAGAAAACAAACTATACCACAAGACGCTCCAAGTAAAACACATATCATGTTATGAATAAAATATAGCTCCAAGTGAGTTACCGATAGATTGTAGACGAAAGAGGGGATGTCTTCCGGGGCATCCCCAAGCTTAGATGCTTGAGTCCTCCTTGAATATTACCTTGGGGTGCCTTGGGCATCCCCAAGCTTAGGCTCTTGCCACCCCTTATTCCTTTATCCATTGTAGTCTCACCCAAAACTTGAAAACTTTAGCACACAAAACTCAACAGAAATCTCGTGAGATCCGTTAGTATAACAAACAAATCTTAAACTTTAGGTACTGTTGTAAATTAATTCATATTTAATATTGGCATAATTCTACTGTAATCCAACTTCTCCATGACTCATACCCCCCGATACGATCCATAGATTCATCAAAATAAGCAAACTATGCAACAAAAACAGAATGTGTCTAAAACAGAACAGTCTGTAAAGATCTGAATTAACGTCATACTTATGTAACTCCACAAATTCTGAAAAATTAGGAAAACGTGGGAAATTCATATATCAATATTGCATAAAAAATTCAGAAGGTTATGACGTTCCAGCAAACAATTAAAATTCCAGCACTGGACGCAAAAGTTTCTGTTTTCAAACATCATCAATTATACTATCATCCAAATCATCCCAAAGGCATTACTTGGCAAAAACACTAATTAAAAAATAAAAAACACAATCATAACATAGGCTATAATTGTGTAAACACACAAAAATAGAAGGTAAAACAAAAAAATTATTTTATTCATTGGGTTGCCTCCCAACAAGCGCTATTGTTTTATGCCCCTAGCTAGGCATAATGCATAGTTTCAAGTGTTGTCATCCTTCAAATTAATTCCATAGGTGGCCCTCATAATAGATTCATAAGGTGGCTTAATTCTCTTTCTAGGGAAGTGTTCCATCCCTTTCTTTAATGGAAATTGAAATCTTATATTACCTTCTTTCATATCAGTAATAGCACCTATGGTTCGTAGGAAAGGCCTACCAAGTATTATAGGGCAAGAAGGATTGCATTCAATATCAAGAACAATAAAATCCACGGGCACAAAATTTCTATTTGCAAGAATAAGCACATCATTTATTCTACCCAATGGCTTTTTAATAGTGGAATCCGCTAGATGCAAATTAAGGGAACAAGGATCCATATCGGTGAGACCTAGCACATCACACAAAGACTTTGGTATAGTGGAAACGCTAGCACCAAGATCACATAGAGCATTACATTCATAATCTTTAATTTTGAATTTAATAGTAGGTTCCCATTCATCTTGTAATTTTCTAGGAATTGAAACTTCCAACTCAAGTTTTTCTTCATGAGCTTTCATCATAGCTTCTACAATATGTTTAGTGAAAGCTTTATTTTGTTCATATGCATTTGGTGAATTAATCATGGATTGCAACAAGGAAATGCACTCAATTAAAGAAAAACTATCATAATTAAAGTTCTTGTAATCCAAAGTAGTGGGTGCATTACTATTTAAAGTTTTGACCTCTCCAAACCCACTTTTTTCATTTTTATCATTAAGATTATCACCCTCCAAGCAATTGGGACTCCTTCTATCTAAAGTTGACTCTTCTTCAGTCCCTATTTCATCAAGTTTTATATTACTAAATAATGATTCAAAAGGAGTGACACCAATCATTTTAATATCTTCGTCATTACTACGATAGAAACCGGGTGGAATAGCTTTTTCTAGAAATTCTCGCTTGGCTCTCAACCAAGCGGTCCTTTCTTTACTTTCATTAATGGAGACATAGATAGCTTTAATAGACTCATTTATATCATGCTTGGGTGGCAACATTTTAATTTTGAGATTTTCAACATCATGAGCAATTCTATCCATGTTCCTAGACAATTCATCAACTCTATTCAATTTTTCTTCTATCATAGCATTAAAATTCTTTTGCAAATTAATAAATTCTTTAATATTACTTTCAAGATCAGAGGGTATCCTATTATTATTATGTGGATTACCATAGGAATTACAATAATTATTAGAGGAACTTCCAGGAAACGGTCTAGGATTGAAATTACCCCTATAAGCATTGTTGTTGAAATTATTTCTAGAGACAAAATTCACATCAATAGCATCATTATTTTGCTCAATCAAAGTAGACAATGGCACAACATTAGGATCAATACGAGCACTTTTACTAGCAACCAATTTCATAAGAGCATCCATCTTATCACTCAAAGTAATAATTTCTTCAACATAATTTACCTTCTTACCAGTTGGAGTTCGTTCAGTGTGCCATTGAGAATAATATTGTCAAGAAGTTTTGTAGCTTCTCCCAATGTAATTTCCATAAAAGTACCACCTGCGGCAGAGTCTAGCAAATTTCTAGAAACAAAGTTTAGTCCCGCATAAAAAAATTGTATGATCATCCATAAACTTAAGCCATGTGTTGGGCAATTTCTTATCGCTAATTTCATTCTCTCCAAAGATTGTGCAACATGCTCATGTTCAAGTTGCTTAAAATTCATAATTTTATTTCTTAAAGAAATAATCTTAGCGGGATGAAAATACTTGGCAACAAAAGCATCCTTACACTTATCCCAAGAATCAATACTGTTTCTAGGCAAGGATGGAAACCAAGTTTTAGCACGATCTCGTAGTGAGAACAAAAATAATTTTAATTTGACAATATCATTATCCACATCTTTTTTTCTTTTGCATATCACAAAGCTCAATGAAAGTATTAAGATGGGATGCATCATCTTCATTAGGACTACCAGAAAATTGTTCTTTCATAACAAGATTAAGCAAAGCAGCATTAATGTCACACGACTCCGCATTAGTGGCGGGAGGAGCAATAGGAGTACTAATAAAATCATTATTATTAGTATTGGAAAAGTTGCACAATTTTGTGTTTTCTTGAGACATCGCGACGAAGCAAGCAAACTAGCAAACAAGCAAATAAAAATGTTTTTGTGTTTTTGTAAAAAAAAATAGAAGTGGGGGAGATGAAAACGAGAGGCAAATGCAAATAAAAAGGCAAATAAAGTAAATGCAAGTGGATGATAGTTTGTGCGAAGGTACTTGGTAAATTTTGGTGATGTCTCCCCGGCAACGGCGCCTGCTACTTGTAGACTGCGTTGGTATTTCCCTGAAGAGGAGAGGATGAAGCAGTATAGTAGAGATAAGTATTTCCCTCAGTTAAGAACCAAGGTTATCAATCCAGTAGGAGAACCACGCAAAATCCCGTTAGCAGCACCTACACACACAAAAGCAAACATTTGCACCCAACGCAAATAAGAGGGTTGTCAATCCTCTTAGCGGTTATTTGCAAGGATTAATTCGGATAGTGATAGATAGATAAACTAAAATACTAAATAAAATTAAAGTAAATAAATTGCAGCAAGGTATTTTTTATTTTAATATATGATAAAAGTAGACCCGGGGGCCATAGTTTTCACTAGAGGCTTCTCTCTCGAACACATAGCATACGGTGGGTAAACAAATTACTGTTGGGCAATTGATAGAAAAGTAAATAATTATGATGGATTCATGGCAATGATCATGTATATAGGCATCACGTCTGAGACAAGTAGACCGACTCCTGCCTGCATCTACTACTATTACTCCACCCATCGACCGCTATCCAGCATGCATCTAGGGTATTAAGTATAAAACAGAGTAACGCCTTAAGCAAGATGACATGATGTAGACAAAGTAAACTCAAGCAATATGATTAAACCCCATCTTTTTATCCTTAATGGCAACAATACAAATACGTGTCATGTCCCTTTCTTTCACTGGGATTGAGCACCGCAAGATTGAACCCATCACAAAGCACCTATCCCATTGCAAGATAAACCAATCTAGTTGGCCAAACCAAATCGATAGATCAGAGAGAAATACAAAGCTATAATATTCATGCATAAAAGAGTTCAGAGAAGACTCAAATATTTCTCATGAATAATCTGATCATAAACTCACAATTCATCGGATCCCAATAAACACACCGCAAGAGAAGATTACATCGGATAGAACTCCAAGAACATCGAGGAAAACATGGTATTGAAGATCAAAGAGAGAGAAAAAGCCATCTAGCTACTAGCTATGGATCCGTAGGTCTATGGTAAACTACTCACACATCATTGGAAGGGCGGCAAGGTTGATGTAGAAGCCCTCCGTGATCGATTCCCCCTCCGGCAGAGTACCGGAAAAGGCCTCCAGATGAGATCGTGGAAGAACAGAGGCTTGCGGAGGCGTAAAAGTTATTCGGGGTGGCGCTCTGTTGGTTTCCAAATATTTGAGAATTTATAGAAGGGGAATTAGGTCAAACAGAGCCACGAGGGCCCCACAAGGCATCAGGGCGCCCCCTGGGGCCGCGCCCTGTTGCCTTGTGGAGGCTTCATGAACCTTCCGGCCTCCTCTCTAGGGTCTCCAGGGTCTCTTTTGTCCAGAAAAAAATCTCCAAAAATTTTCGTGGCATTTGGACTTCGTTTGGTACTGATTTCCTGAAAAACAAAAACAAGCAGAAAACAGCAACTGGCACTGGGCACTAGGTTTATAGGTTAGTCCCAAAAAATGATATATAATTGCATATAAAAACATCCAAGATTGATACTATAATAGCATGGAACAATCAAAAATTATAGATACGTTAGAGACGTATCGGAGATCATCATTAATAGGAAGTGGGTCATCAAGAACATTTTCCATTCTAGACAAATTATCTGCTACGGGATTCTCAGCTCCCTTTCTATCAACAATATGCAAATCAAATTCTTGTAGCAAAAGAACCCACCTAATAAGCCTAGGCTTAGCATCTTTCTTTTCCATAAGATATTTAATAGCAGCATGATCAATATGAATAGTAACTTTGGAATCAACAATATAGGATCTAAATTTATCACATGTAAACGCAACTGCTAAAAATTCTTTTTCAGTCGTAGCATAATTTCTTTAAGCATTGTCTAGAGTTTTACTAGCATAATGAATAACATTTAATTTCTTATCAACTCTTTGTCCTAGAACAACACCAACAGCATAATCACTGGCATCACACATAATTTCAAAGGGTATGTTCCAATCAGGTGGTTGAACAATAGGTGCAGATATCAAGGCTTTCTTAAGAATTTCAAAGGCTTCTACGCAATCATCATCAAAAACAAATGGAACATCTTTTTGCAAGAGATTAGTAAGAGGCCTAGAAATTTTAGAGAAGTCTTTTATAAACCTTCTATAGAAACTAGCATGATCAAGGAAACTTCTTATACCTTTGATATCTTTAGGACATGACATTTTCTCAATTGCAACAACTTTAGCTTTATCAACTTCAATACCTCTTTCAGAAATTTTATGCCCAAGGACTATACCTTCATTTACCATAAAGTGGCACTTCTCCCAATTCAAGACAAGATTAGTTTCTTCACATCTCTACAAAACTCGATCAAGGTTGCTTAAGCAATCATCAAAAGAAGTTTTGTAAACGGAAAAATCATCCATGAAAACCTCAACAATCTTTTCACAAAAGTCAGAGAATATAGCAGTCATACATCTTTGAAAGGTAGCAGGTGCATTACATAAACCAAAAGGCATACGACGATAAGCATAAGTTCCAAAAGGACAAGTATATGTGATTTTCTCTTGATCTTCTGGTGATACAGGTATTTGAGAGAAACCAGAATAACCATCTAGGAAACAAAAGTGTGTATGCTTAGATAATCTTTCTAGCATTTGATCAATTAAAGGCAAGGGGTAATGATCTTTCCTAGTAGCTTTATTTAATTTTCTAAAATCAATTACCATTCTATAACCGGTTACAATTCTTTGTGGGATAAGTTCATTTTTATCATTAGGAACAACAGTAATACCTCCTTTCTTTGGAACACAATGAACATGACTTACCCATCTACTATCAGCTATGGGATAAATTATACCTACCTCCAGAAGCTTTAATATTTCAGTTCTTACCACATCCTTCATTTTAGGATTCAATCTTCTTTGATGATCAACAACGGGTTTAGCATCTGGCTCCATATGAATTTTATGTTGACACAAAGTGGGACTGATGCCCTTAAGATCATCAAGAGTATACCCAATAGCAGAACGACACTTCCTTAGAGTTTTAAGTAATCTCTTTTCTTCATGCTCTGAAAGGTTAGCACTAATAATAACAGGATATATCTTCTTTTCATCAAGATAAGCATATTTAAGCGTACCAGGTAATTGCTTTAATTCAAACATAGGGTCACTCTTAGGTGGTAGAGGGTCTCCTAATGTTTCAATAGGCAAATTATGTTTGAGGACAGGTGCTTGCTTAAAGAACAACTCATCTATTTCATTTCTTTCATTCATATGCATATCATTTTCATGGTCTAGCAAGTATTGTTCTAAAGGATCAGTAGGAGGCACAGCAATAGAGGCTAGTCCAATAATTTCATCTTTAGTAGGTAATTCTTCATCACGAGGTTGTCTACGAAACTTAGAGAAATTAAACTCATGAGATACATCACCAAAATTAACACCGACGGTTTCTTTGTTGCAATCAATCTTAGCATTAACTGTATTTAAGAAGGGTCTACCAAATATAATGGGACAAAAATCATCTTGTGGAGATACAAGAACAAGAAAATCAGTAAGATATTTGATCTTACCACACAAGACTTCAACATCTCTAACAATCCCAAGTGGTGTAATAGTATCTCTATTTGCAAGCTTAATAGTGACATCAATATCTTCAATCTCAACAGGTGCAATATCATTCATGACTTCTTGATAAAGAGTAAATGGAATAGCACTCACATTAGCACCAATATCACATAAACCATGATAGCAATGATCTCCAATTTTAACAGAAATAACAGGCATGCCAACTACGGGTTTATTTTTATCTTTAGTGTCTGGCTTAGCAATTCTAGTTGCTTCATCACATAAATATATGACATGTCCATCAATGTTATCAGCCAAAAGATCTTTAACCATTGCAATATTAGCTTCAACTTTAATTTGTTCAGAAGGTTTAAGTGCTCTAATATTACTTTTGTTAACCACTGTTGAAGCTTTAGCATGTTCCTTAATCCTAACAGGGAAAGGAGGTTTCTCAATATAAGAAGTAGGTATAACTGGATCAACATTGTAAACAATTGTTTCTTCTTTAACAATTATGGGTTCTTCTTTTAATTCAATAGGTGGATGATATTTAAACCATTTCTCCTTAGGGAGATCAACATGAGCAGCAAAGGATTCACAAAAGGTAGCTACTATCTCAGAGTCAAGTCCATATTTCGTACTAAACTTATGAAAAGCATCAGTATTCATAAAAGATTTAACACAATCGAACTCAAGATTTATACCTGACACTTTACCTTTGTCGATTTCCCAAGCTTCAGAGTTGCGTTTAATTATTTCTAGGAGATCCCATCTGAATTCAATAGTTTTCTTCATAAAGGAACCAGTAGAAGAAGTATCGAGCATGGACCGATCATTATGAGAAAGCCGATCATTATGAGAAAGATAAAGGGAATACCTTCTTCTTAACTCCATCTCCAGATAAACCTGCAAGCTTAAACAATCCACAAATTTCATCTATATATATCAAGTGCATATCAGGATGCACCGTTCCATCTCCTACATAAGGATTAGCTAGCAGTTTCTCTATCATACCCGAAGGAATTTCATAACAAATATTTTCAATAGGTTCAGTAGGTTGAGGAGCAACTCTTATTGCTTCCGGTTGAGGTGAAGATACCCCGAACAAACCACTCAAAGGATTACTTTCCATAGTGACAAGTGACAATAAATTTTAGCACGTAATATAAATGTTTCCTTACCAAATTCCACTCACCAAAGGCGCTTCACTCCCCGGCAACGGCGCCAGAAAAGAGTCTTGATGACCCACAAGTATAGGGGATCAATCGTAGTCATTTCGATAAGTAAGAGTGTCGAACCCAACGAGGAGCAGAAGGAAATGACAAGCGGTTTTCAGCAAGGTATTCTCTGCAAGCACTGAAATTGTAGGTAACAGATAGTTTGATAGCAAGGTAATTCGTAACAAGTAACAAATAGTAATGGTAACAAAGGTGAAGCAAGGTGGCCCAATCCTTTTTATAGCAAAGGACAAGCCGGAACAAACTCGTATAATAAGCAAAGCGTTCTCGAGGACACATGAGAATTTCATCTAGTCACTTTCATCATGTTTGTTTGATTCGCGTTTGCTACTTTGATAATTTGATATGTGGGTGGACCAGTGCTTGGGTGTTGTTCTTACTTGAACAAGCCTCCTACTTATGATTACCCCCTCTCGCAAACATCCGCAACTACGAAAGAAGAATTAAGATAAATCTAACCATAGCATGAAACATATGGATCCAAATCAGCCCCTTACGAAATAGCGCATAAACTAGGGTTTAAGCTTCTGTCACTCTAGCAACCCATCATCTAATTACTACTCCACAATGCCTTCCCTTAGGCCCAAAGATGGTGAAGTGTCATGTTGTCGACGTTCACACGACACCACTAAAGGAAGCAACAACATACATATCATCAAAATATTGAACGAATACCAAATTCACATGATTACTTATGACAAGACTTCTCCCATATCCTCAAGAACAAAAGTAGCTACTCACAAATCATATTCATGTTCAAGATCAGAGGGGTATTCAATATCATTAAGGATCTGAACATATAATCTTCCACCAAATAAACCAACTAGCATCAACTACAAGATGTAATCAACACTACTAGCAACCCACAGGTACCAATCTGAGGTTTTGAGACAAAGATTGACTACAAGAGATGAACTAGGGTTTGAGATGAGATGGTGCTGGTGAAGATGTTGATGAAGATTGGTTCTCCCACGATGAGAGGATCATTGGTGATGTCGATGGCTTCGATTTCCACCTCCCGGAGGGAAGTATCCCCGGCGGAATCGCTCCGCTGGAGAGCAAAATTGCTCCTGCCCAGGTTCCGCCTCGAGACGGCGGCGCTTCGTCCCGAAAGTCTTCTCTATAATTTTTTTAGGGCAAATGAGCCTATATAGCAGAAGGAGGGGGCCGGAGGCCAGCTGTGGGCCCCACAAGGCATCAGGGCGCGCCTAGGGGGCATGCCCTGTTGCCTTGTGGGCAACTGGTGGGTCCCCTCTGGTATTTCTTTTCTCCAGTATTTTTTATATATTCAATAAAAAATCTCCCTGAAGTTTCAGGTCAATTGGAGCTCTGTAGAATAGGTATATCTGCTGTAGCTATTTTAGGTCCAGAATTCCAGCTGCCGGTATTCTCCCTCTTCATATAAATCTTGCAAATTAAGAGAGAAAAGGCATAAGAATTGCATCATAAAGTGAAATAATGATCAAATACATTATAAATAACAGTAGGAAATCATGATGCAAATTGGACGTATCAAGAACCAAGGTTATCAATCCAATAGGAGAACCACACAAAACCTCGTTAGTAGCACCTACACACACAAAAGCAAATACTTGCACCCAACGCAAACAAGAGGGTTGTCAATCCCCTTGGTGGTTACTTACAAGGATTAATTCTGATAGTGATAGATAGAAAAGTAAATTGCAAACTAAAAGAAAGGAAATAAAATTGCAACAAGGTATTTTTAGATTTTAATATATGATAAAAGTGGACCCGGGGGCCATAGTTTTCACTAGAGGCTTCTCTCTCGAACGCATAGCATACGGTGGGTAAACAAATTACTGTTGGGCAATTGATAGAAAAGCGCATAATTATGACGATATTCAATGCAATGATCATGTATATAAGCATCACGTCCGAGACAAGTAGACCGACTCCTGCCTGCATCTACTACTATTACTCCACCCATCGACCGCTATCCAGCATGCATCTAGGGTATTAAGTTAATGAAAACAGAGTAATGCCTTAAGCAAGATGACATGATGTAGACAAAGTAAACTCAAGCAATATGATTAAACCCCATCTTTTAATCCTTAATGGCAACAATACAAATACGTGTCTTGTCCCTTTCGGTCACTGGGATATAGAACACCGCAAGATTGAACCCATCACAAAGCACCTCTCCCATTGCAAGATAAATCAATCTAGTTGGCCAAACCAAAGGGATAGATCGGAGAGAAATACAAAGCTATAACAATCATGCATAAATAAGTTCAGAAAAGACTCAAATATTCTGTTAGAAGGGGTAGAGAGGGATTGGTGGAATCGATGTTTATTACTTGAGCCTCGTGGGCATATATATAGGAGTACATGATCATCTTGGAGTACAAGTCAAGGTAGAATAAATCCTACGCTATCCTATGTTTCCTAAATAACCATTATACTCAACATCCCCCTGCAGTCACAACGGTAGCGACGCAGACGATGAGACTGGAGAAGAATCCGAAGGTAAGCCGACGAACATCCCCCCACAGACGATGCATCGCGGAAGTCGTGGCTGGAGTGGAAACCGACGAGGTTGCTCAAGCAAGGCGGTAGCCCTTTGTGCCGATGTAGATGTAGCCGAGAGCATAGGGTGGTGCAGCCGTGGTCGAGGTAGCCGTGCGAAGAATGCCGTGGTCGATGTCGAGTCGGGGTGGCCGGTGTCGAGGAAGTCGCCGTGGAGCCGCGGGCGCAAGGAGGCGCCGTGTTAGTCATGGGCGCAGTGGTGTCGAAGTAGTGGTGCGCCGGGAAGAAGACGGTGTTGACGAGGCGTCGCGCCAGGTTTGCCAAGCCCGGGGACACATCATGGACGAAGGCATGCATCGGTGTTGCCAGGACCGGGCATGCGTAGACGGACGAAGACGAAGTTGACGAAGCGCCGCACCAGGCTTGCCAAGCCCGAGAACACGTCGTGGACGAAGGCACGCAACGGTGTTGCCAGCACCGGACATGCGTAGACGAGGGACCTCCACAAGCTGTACGCCACGTCGAGGACTCGGAGCGGCCAACAGAGAAGGACTCAACGACGGTTGCGGCGCCAATCGGCGCGGGGCCGATGTCGCCAACGGTGGTCGGAGTAGACGAAGTGGTTGGAGAAGATGACGGCGACGAGCTGGTGCTAGACGAAGATGAAGGGGGTGGACTGGCGGCGCTGCTCGGGTGAGCGAGCGGCAGCGGCGCCAAGGAAGTAGAGCGGCGGCAGCGGCTAGGTTAGGAGCGCGGTGGCGATGCTCGAAGTAGGCGAGGAGAACCCAACAGCATGACAAAGACCGGCGCGGACGGTGCCCTTCCCGCGCCGATGGAGGCGGCGCGGCGCATACCACGGGAAGTCAACACGCGGTGATGGCGGAGCGGACCGCGGGCCGCGGTGCTACGGCCCGAAGGGGCGACGCAGCGGCGGCGGGCAAGTCAGGACGACGGCGGGAAGACCTCAGGTGGCGGCGTGGACCGCGTGCCGCGTCGCTACGGCCCGAAGGGGCGGCGCAGCGGTTGTGCGCAGGTCGGTGATGCCGCGGGGACGGCCTCGGGCGGCGGCGGTGACCGCGTTCCGCGGCGCTACAACCCGAAGAGGCGGTGTAGCGGCGGCTCACGGGTCGGGGCAGCCGCGGGGAGAACCACTGGCCGGGGGCGACGGCCCGACGGGAGGCGGCGTGGACCGCGTGCCGCGGCGCGACAGCCCTAAGGGGCGACACAAAGGCGGCGGCGGCTACGGGGGTAGCCGGCGGGAGGATCTCGGGGCGGCGGCGTGGACCGCATGCCGCGGCGCGACAGCCCGAAGGGGCATCGACGGGAGCAACACGCGGGTCGGGGCAGCCGGCGGGAAGACCTCGGGGCGGCGACACAGCGGTCCGAAGGGACGACGCAGTGGCAGCCTGTTGCTCGATCGGTGGAGGGGCGCGCTAAACTCGGGGACGATCTTCACAGGACCTGCGGAGGCGTGCGCAACCGACGGGCCCGATCGATCGTACGGCGCGGGCGGGATGGATCGCGGCGCGGGCGGGTGATCAATCTGATTGCGCGTGAGGTAGTGGACGTCGCTCGGTAGAGGCGGGGTGGTGGCGGGGTCCGAGCCGAAACCGGTGACGACGGCCGGCGTGCGACGACAGGCAGACGAGCGCGTCAGCGCCGGCGCCCAGGAGGACAACGCAGAAGCGGCGCCCGAGCGGCCAGCCCCGAGCGACGAACGCAACGCCGTATGGAGGCGGCCATACATACGCGGCGAAGGCGTGGTGGTGATGCAGGAATCCTGTTCGGAACAGGGCGACGACGGTCGACGCAAAGCGACGGCCGTAACGGGACGCCGCGTCGCGCGAGGCCGCGGGGTCGGAGAGGAGGCCGAGTGGTCGCGCCGATGTCGGAGTAGAGGCACGGGGTCGACGACGGGGGCGGGCGACGCAATCCAATCTATGATCGGTGAACCAAAAAGAAAAATGCCGATCAAAGCGACCGGCGGGAGAGAAAAACCCGGATGAAGAGATCGGGAAAAAGACTCTCTAGGGCAGCCGGTCAACACGACCGTTGGACGAACCCTAGGTACGGTCGGCGCGGCCCCCGGCGGCGGTCATGGAGGCCGACCGCCCCGGGGGCGGCGCGCGGGGCGGAAGCGGCGGGCGGCGGCTTGGGTTGGATCGGTTAGACTGATACCATGTTAGAAGGGATAGAGAGGGATTGGTGGAATCGATGTTTATTACTTGAGCCTTGTGGGCATATATATTGGAGTACATGATCATCTTGGAGTACAAGTCAATGTAGAATAAATCCTACGCTATCCTATGTTTCCTAAATAACCATTATACTCAACATTTCTCATGAATAATCTGATCATAAACCCACAATTCATCGGATCCCAACAAACACACCGCAAAAGAAGATTACATCGAATAGAACTCCAAGGAGGTCGAGGAGAACATTGTATTGAAGATCAAAGAGAGAGAAGAAGCCATCTAGCTACTAGCTATGGACCCGTAGGTCTGTGGTAAACTACTCACACATAATCGGAAGGGCAGCAAGGTTGATGTAGAAGCCCTCCGTGATCGATTCCCCCTCTGGCAGATTACTGGAGAAGGCCTCCAGATGGGATCGCGGAAGAACAGAGGCTTGCGGCGGCGAAAAAGTTTTTCTAGGTTGTTCCTCGGTATATGGGGAATATTTGAGAATTTATAGCAGCGGAATTAGGTCAAGAGGTGCCACGAGGGGCCCACAAGCCTGGGGGCGCGCCTACCCCCCCCTTCTGGTCTTCTCCCGAACCTTCGAGGGTCCCTTCTGGTCCAGAAAAAATTAATCCAAAGTTTTTTCTCCGTTTGGACTCCGTTTGATATTGATTTTCTGAAAAGCCAAAAACAGCAACTAGCACTGGGCACTAGGTTAATAGGTTAGTCCCAAAAAATGATATATAATTGCATATAAAACATTCAAAATTGATACTATAATAGCATGGAATAATCCAAAATTATAGATACGTTGGAGACGTATCATGTGGACATCATACGGGCGCTCAAACGACCGCACGCGGTCGTATGAAACGCCGTCTTTTGTACTGCTGCCCCCCTTCGGTAAATCGGCCGTCATTTCTTCATACGCACTCAGAATTTTATGTTCTTGGGCTCGTTGGATTCGTATGAACGACGCCGATACATTTCTGGTTTTAGATCTTGATTTGGAGAACTTTGGAAAAATGACTTTTTCCACCTTTGAAATGGCTAAGTTTGGGGTCCTGCGTGTCCACTGTTTGAACTCCTTTCATCGTGCTAAGTGCTTGGGAAGTCCGCATCACCTACAAGGCACACAAAGACAAATAAAACTAATAAAAACCAACTAAGAATAAAGACATATAATTGGCTCAATGGAACATGATATAACTTGATATACGGAGATAATGTGCAACAAATGAGCTCTAAAGATGCATAAAATATGGAGCCATCACCTGGCTTCTGGACCCACCGAGGGTCTTCTCCGGTACTTCTTTCTTCCAGTATTTTTTTATATACTTCAAAATAAATCTCCGTAGATTTTCACGTCATTTTGAGCTCCGGAAAATTGTTATCTCTGTTGTAGCTTTTTCAGGTCAGAATACCAGCTGCCGATAATCTCCCTCTTTTGATGTATCTTGCATTTAAGAGAGAAAATGCATTAGAATTGCATCATAATATGGAATATAACTTCAAAACAATATAAATAATAGTAGAAAAACATGATGCAAAATGGACGTATCAGATACCTTGGAGGCTCTGCACCTGCGGTGCTTTGACTAATCGTTCGAGGAAACCAAAAGGAATTGTTCGAGGGATCCGTGAGGACTGTTCGTCGGAAATCGGCTGCGTGGCGAGGAGACGATTCGGCTGTTCGGCTACACACATCACCAACTCTACTTCCGTTGCGGCGACTGCGTGTCTAGTGGTTAAAACCGATCTCGCGATCTATCCTAACAATATGATCTTGGTTCGCACGTTAGAAAATTTTATTTTTCGCTAGTGTAGTGTTCCATGTGCCCCAACAATATCAAGCTCTCCTTGTCCTAGGACTTAGGGAGGAACTATACATTGCTCTCTCTCTCTCTCTCTCTCTCTCTCTCTGTGTGTGTGTGTGTGTGTGTGGGATTATTGGGATCAAGGATCTACCCATGTGTATTTTGTATTGCTACTTGTGTGTTGATTTGTGCTCGTTTACCTTGTGATTCCTCTGGTTTTTCCTTGTGTTCTTCCTCAAATCCACCTCCAATCCCGTGAAGATCGGGCCACCCTATGGCTTGCCATTTATCATTTGGGCTCTGCCAACACTTCAGTTCCACGCGACCGTAGGTTGTGTAACTAGGAGCATTTTTTTTGCAGAACATAAACAAAAAATACAACCACCAATGCCACCACCCTTAGTTGCGTGCGGTCATCAGATATGCCACCATAGTTGCACATGGGCAACATGGGGCATACAACTAAGGAAAAAGCATATGCTTCTTTGGGGAGGGAGATTTCAAGCTTTGAAACATTCAATAATGATGGAGGAGAGACGTGGAGTCGTCTCCTTCATTTCGGAGAAAGGTTGGCTTACAAAGGGCTGCCCAAAAGATGCTCCGCATGCCACTTACTCAACTACTCGGAGTCTCCAGATGGGTCTCGAAGCTCCAAGACGCTATCCAAGCCAGGACAAAACCATTCCGCCACCGACCAAAGGACGTTCGGACTCTGGTTAGAGGATCGGAGTGTCCGGATGGTCTGGGCACCTCCGAGCACTATTCGAGCTAGAACAGAACCACCATGTCTTGGCTTGGAGGCCGCTTGGAAGCTCCGCGCCAGCTCCAAACCAAACTAGTGAGTAAATCATGGGAGGTTCCACGGACTCTTTCTCTCTCTCACTTGTGATGCATGTGTTTTGGCTATAGATTCAAGTGCTAATCCTCACACCTTTTCCATAGCGTACCCCACTTTATAGTACGACATACATATTTCTAAAAAAGGAGAAATCATCAATAAAAAATTAAAGTGTTGTCTTCCTTCATCCTTTTTTGCTTTTTGGAGGGGGGGGGGGGGGGGGGGGGCTCCGACCACACACATGTTTTATCTCAATGTTAGCAAGCACTAGAAACATGGTTGGTTTTCTAAGCATAGTGTCATTAACACCAAAACCCTAGTTAAGGGCAAGATGTTCTTTCAAGACACCTGTCCACGGCTAGACCCATAGTCCTTCTCTAAATCCGCAGGTTGTGAGGACAACACTGACTACCTAACCTCCACTGCGTAGAGGAGTAGACCGACCCTTGAGCACGCCCATCAAGACCCAACCACCATCGCAATGCAACCCCACACTCCACCACTACTAATAGAAAGGACCCCTGCCATCGTCAACCGCACGAGCTTTCCCGGCGGCATCCTTCCCTAGTTTGGGTCATCTCCCGGATGGCCCTCAAGGAAGCAACACGGGTCCAATGCATACATGAAGACCGGAGGTCTTTCTTTTTTGGACATTCCTTCATTTGAATTGCCTTTTTTTTTTGCCAGAACACTAGAATTGCATTTTTTTTATATAGATAAACTAGAATTGCATTTGATCAGCTAAATCCAGCCTAGTTTTCTCTCTCCAAAAGAACCCAATTTCAAAGCCCACCTGAAATGTGTTTTCCTGAAAAAGGAAAATCCATTCGCAGTCTGGTATTCAATGCTTCCCCAAAAAAATTTACTTGATTGGTGCTCAAGAAAGAAAGAAAGAAAGGAAGGAATTACGCGCCGTAGCCCCTTTGGAAGGAAAACCCGAGTCTTCTCCCATTTCCGCAGGGGAGAAGGTAACAAAGACGCACACACCTCCTCCCCATTTCGCTAGGGTTCCTCCGATGGCGACCCCACGATCCCCGAGTCCTCACGGCGACGCGCTCCTTGACTCAGCGCCGCTGCTCGGCGGCGGTGGGCGGCGTCGTGGCGCGTTGCGCCGGCCATCGCTCCGTGGGACGGCGCGGCTGCTGCGGCAGGGCGGTCGGCGGGCGATGCGGGAGCCGTCACTGCTTGTGCGGGAGACTGCGGCGGAGCAGCTAGAGGAGCGCCAGGCCGACTGGGCGTACTCCCGCCCTGTCGTGGCACTCGACCTCCTCTGGAACCTCGCCTTCATCCTCACCACCGCCGTCGTGCTCGTTCTCAGCAGCGACGAAAGCCCGTCAGTGCCGCTCCGTATTTGGATAGCCGGGTATGCCGTTCAGTGCGTCGTGCACATGGTCTGTGTTGCCATGGAGTATCGTGTGCGTCACGGCCAGCGTGGTGGGTCCTCTACGGCCGCCGACGAGGAGAGGGGCACTGATGGATCATCCTCGTCCATGGACGACGCCGGGGAGAGCAGTCCCCATGGCCGCACTGGCGACTTCGTCAGGTAATTTTGTGAATACCATTACTATCCTTTAACTTAAGCACAATTATCAATTATGTTCCTCTGTTCCCTATAAATCTGTACTAGGAGTTCATGACTAACTGTACCCTAATGTTCCTTGCTTGACCTGTTCCCTATATGGGTGTAATTTCATTCTGAGCGGAACATAATAGGGAGTACCATATAGGAATATTATGGAGATAGAATTAACTGTTTGACTTTTAATTACGTGATAAGATTGTTTGTTACACGAAATTGATCTCTAATATCAACAATAGTTCAGTGGCATGTAAACCCAATAAAAGTGTTGGATATTTATTTGTCGTTACTCTGTTATTTCCTGACAAACTGATTATTTGAAGTTATCTCTCAGTAACTGCAGGCTGAGTGCCTTCCAAATTATCTAGTAATATGCATAGTAACGAGCTAATTGTTGAAATTGAGTTACTTTAGCTGTGAAGCTAATTGGATTAGACAACTCAAGTTATTTCTTGTGTTCCCTTCAATTTTGGCAATCTTCTTTATCTTGGTCTTCATCCACCTTGCTTTTGCTAATGCATGCTGAGTTATGCCGGTTTATCTAGCTATGAGCCTATTACGAAGCACAAAATCTGAACACATGCATTTTCTTGTGAATATCGAATACTAGTGTTATTATAAGTTCCTCATACCATCCTAAATATTGAACAATTTTATCCATATCTGTGGCTTGGACAGACAACTAACACATTGATTTGTACTACTCTATGATGTAAGGCTGTATACTACTTCTTTGAGAAATACGTCTGTAAATGTTCTATTCTGCATCTCTGGTTATATAAGCATCAGCCTGGTGGTTATGCCTTTCTGTTTTCATTGACAATATGCATAATGCATTTGTGCTTTTACCTCATATGCTCGTATGTAAGTTTCCTTGCGATTATATTTTACCAGTGTTCACTTTTTTCATTTCACACTTTTGTTCTTGTTTTGCTGCCCTTAAATTAGTTCGAGTTTTGTGTATTCTTTTCAATATATTAATTTCCCACCATGTCTTATTTTCTGATTGGAGTTATATGTACTGTTGCAGTGTAGCAAAACATCTGGAATCTGCTAATACAATGTTCTCCTTTATATGGTGGATAATTGGATTTTACTGGGTATCTGCTGGTGGACAAGTTCTTACCCATGATGCTCCTCAGCTCTACTGGTACATATAGTTTGATAAGATATACTTGGACCTTTTTGTATGGATTTTCATTTAATTTGTTTGACATTATGAACTTATTTCATTACAATTTCCTGCAGGCTTTGCATCGTCTTTCTGGCATTTGATGTTTTCTTTGTCGTCTTTTGTGTTGCTCTGGCTTGCATCATTGGTATTGCTGTTTGTTGCTGCCTCCCTTGTATCATAGCAATTTTATATGCAGTATCAGATCAGGTATGGCTTCTCAAATGTGTGTTATATAAATGCCTGTTAAGTTATAATTTATCTGGTGCAAAGTATGCTAATTTCACTATTTGTTCTCGTGTATTCTTATGCTGTTGATTCTCATAACACTATAACTAGTCATGACTATACCAGTAACCAGCCAATGCACAATTTGTTCTACAAGTCAAACTGGTTAGGCATTGTTGTTAATTGTTATTGGCCATATACAAGGAACATGTGGTCTAGCATTTCAACAGTGCCGTGTAATCAGATTAAATACGGTAAGCTAAATTTATGGTCTGATTTAGCCGACCAAGTCTTACTCAGCCACTTTACAAGTTATAGATGTTGACAAATTATTAAAACCAGAGATGCCTTGTGAATCGGGAAACTGAAATAGTAAAGTGGTTTCTGTTGTGTTGGTATGTCTTATGAGTAGTTTTTGTTATTGTTGTCCAACTTTGCCCACTTCCGGATCCTGTTGATTAAATCCGATGACATGTGGAACCGTGGAAGTGCAGGTGCGCCACCTGTCTTAATTGAGTCTGGTTGGCATATGGGCACTACTTCCCCGATAAATGTCTTCTGAGCTTATGTTGATATTGTTTAATTGCAGACTGATAGTTCTGTTTCCTAGATTCTCTTAATATTTTTTGGGCTTGCATTATATTTGTATAGACTACCTACATGAAATAAAGCACAAAACTTTTTCATCGAGTAGAAGGATACAGTTTTTTCACAATCTATTTATACTAGGAGGGAGCCTCTGAAGATGACATTCGCCAAATTCCGAAATACAAATTTCGGAGGATGGATGAGCCTGAAAAGCAATCTGTCACCATGACTGAATCTTCTGGTGGAATAATGATAGAGTGTGGTACTAACCAACCTATTGAGAAAGTACTTGCAGCTGAAGATGCAGTAAGTTCGCCACCTTTTTTCCTTGAAATGTATAAATCTATTTGCCAAACTGGTTCGTGCTTATGTGAACAATTTGTGGAACCTACTTTATTATACCGACTTATTCCATAATTTTATATGATACTCCCTCCGTTCCAGAGTACAAGGTGTATTGGTTTTCCGTGCAAGTCAACCATTTGAATGTTTGACCAAGATTATAGAATAAAATAACAACATTTGTAATATCTAATAGATAAAATATGAAAATACTTTTGATGATGGATCAAATGATACAAATTTCGTTTTGTGGATATTGATATATTTTTCTAAAAACTCGGTCAAACATGCACTCATTTGACTTTTGAAAAAACAAATACACCTTATAAAAAGGAACGGAGGGAGTATATTTACATGTATGAAACTTGGTAGAAAAAATATTTGGTACTCCCTCTCATCTATACAAGGCTACTTAGTCTTGTCTTAAGTCAAATTGTTTTAAGTTTGACCAAGTTTGTAGAAAAAATATTCACATCTACACTACCAAATCAGTATCACGAGATCTATCAAGATTTTTTTTCTGTAAAGTTTATTGAGTATTGTATATGTTGATACTTTTTTCTATAAAGTTGGTCAAACTTAGAACAGTTTGACTTAAGACAAGGTGTATATCACAGTTTTTCATGGTCATGGCCAGCTTAGCTGCAAAACTACGAAATATTTCCCTGTAAATATTGGGAAATGCAAAAAGGTGTTCTGCTGTGAATCCTCGCTGCAAAATCCAGATGGAGAGGAATTTCAAGCTGTAGTGTGGTGGGCCCACTTACTTGAACTGTGGAACTCATTTATCCCATTAACATGGTATCTGAGTCTAAATTTGATATCGTAATCATAAACAAATTAAAAATACGCAAGGTCTTGTCTTACATTTGTTTCTTTCGTACTGCCTCCCCACCGCACTTTCATTTTCTGTTTTGCCGAAGTAAAACCACCTCAACTGCCCCACGTTTTCTTGGCTTACCAAATAAACCCATGTTTTCTTTGGCAAGCCAATAAGTACTGATTCTCATCCTACTTAAAAATATGCAAGGTTCCGTCTTATGTCCTTTTTTTCGTCCTCACTTCCTGCTCCACCTCCGTTTTTGGTTTTGCTGTTTTTTCTTGAAAACCGCCTCAACTTCTGCACGTCTTATTGGCTCACCAAATAAAATCATGTTATCTTTGGTGAGTCAATAAGTACTGATTCAGTTGGCAGCCAAAATACTTTTTTGGTACGAAGTCACATTGCTAATAAAATGGAAGGTAAATCACGGTGACTGTACAAAATATTTGTGGTCCCATTGCAACGCACGGGCAATTATCTAGTCATAAACAAATGAACCTATGCTTACTATTAATTGACTTGTACATTTTGACAAAACATGTTTATAGTCTTTGTAGTGATTGCTTTTCTTTGTGCAAATAACAAATCCTTGCACATACACATAGGTTTTAGCGTCGAAATTACTTTGTTCCGAATGGTTTTTTGTTGTAATAGAAACCAGATTAATGAATTATCAGCTCTTTAGCTCAAGTGCATTTGTTTTAGCACCATCATCCTGAGCCTGTTGGTCCTGTTTCAGCTTAAGTGCTTTATGCATTGCTTCTGCTTTTCTATGAGTTCATATACTTTATTTTGAAATGATTCATCATCTGCTTGGTCGATGCAGGAGTGCTGCATCTGCCTTTCAGTGTATGATGATGGCGCCGAGCTGCGTGAACTCCCTTGCGGCCACCATTTCCACTGCGCTTGCATTGACAAGTGGCTTCACATCAATGCAACTTGCCCTTTGTGCAAGTTGAATGTGCGGAAAAACAGCAGCAGCAGTGGTAGTGAAGAAGTATAAATCTCCAAATGTGATAGACGTATAGTCATGGGCTAAACTTCACAAATAGGGGTGGCACGGTAGGTTCATTTCCTTATTCAAGCTCTACGAATGTATAACATGCTTTTTGCAACAACAACAAAAAGAATGTATATCATGCATGCTTCTGCATAGTACCATAACATGATGTGTCTCTTACAATTTACATGTAGATTTGTTTCTCCGTCCAAAATAATTTCAACAAACAGTGCTTTTATTGACTCATATCGTTGCATCAAGATGATACACATGTACTTCCTCGGTCCGGAAATAACTGTCGCTCAAACGGATGTATCTAGCACTGGAATAACTGTCGCTCAAACGGATGTATCTCCACTGAAATACGTCTAGATAAATTCGTTTGAGCGATAGTTATTTTTGGACAAGGGAGTAGTTCGTAAGAGAAGACATGGTTCGGAAAAAAAACAGTACTGACATCTCTATTTTTGTTTTTGCTCTATGTGATTTGCAGGTTGCGTTCATGAATCTGAAGTTAACAAGCTAGCTAGAGTGATAAGTTTCCTTCTAGGATCGTAGCCTCCAAACGTCCAAAGTTCTTGTATGCGTCGCAGTGGAAGTGTGTTTTCCAGATCAGTGCAGTCATGCCGATATTTGTCTTTGTCAATGTGCCTTTCATGGTGGGGCATGGTGTGTACGTTGGTGATGCGCTAGTTCATCTTCATTCATCTTAAGGAGCTCTCTTCATAAAATGTGTCGGTTGCTCTCGATATGCATGATATTTATTTATGTAACTATGCAGATTTTTTCCATAAACTTGCCAATCGGTTCGTGGTTGCTATGCAACACGGTGCAATATATTTGAATAAGGTTATCAGTAAGGAAATAAGACTGTAATCACTAAGCAAAAGAATGCGGAATTTCCTGTTCTAACGCACACGGGAACGCACTGTTTGGCCAGCCCAACTAGGCCGATTTTCTCCGCTGCGGGGCTGTTTTCTTTGGGATGAGCATAGCTCCTTTTTCCTATCAATATTTGCTGGGTTATTTTCTAGTTAATTTTTAATTTTTTGCCTTTTCGCTTCTATTCTTTTTTTCATTTTCCAGATTTTTCTAGGTTTTCCTTTCTCAGTTTTATTTATTTTTTCATTTTTTCTGCTGTTAAATTTATTTTCTTCTAGTTTTCAAGCTGTTTTTTGCTATTTTATTTTTTAATTAATTCGAATAAAATAAAAATTAATTATTTAAAAATATAATATTTTTTATAACTCAATAGATTTTTTTTAATTCATTAACATTTTTCGGAGATGTGAATATTGTCAAACCCTATGAACAGTTTATGATTCTTCAACATTTCAAAATAAGTGAATATTTTGAAAAACTTGAATATTTTAAATCTGTGGACATTTTTCTAAACATATGTACATTTTTTTTCCAAAAATATACCTTTTTAATTAGAATAAACATGACGCCATTTATTTATTCTGGCCAAGTAGCAAGCGGTTTTCTTATCAATGGTGCGAGCAACTAGTTTATTTTTCAGGGTAAAGCATCCGGTTTTCTAGCGAGCAAAGAGGTTTCGCGCTAGAGATCTATTTTAGCCTGGCCCATAGCGCGATATAGCGCCTATTCAGCGCTCAGAGAGTGGACTAGAAAACCCAAAAGAATGTGGCCCAATACTTAGTGTTGCTGGTATTATTTTTTGATGCTGATAAGAAGTCCAATAAAACTATTTCAAAAAATGCGAAATCACTATTTAAGGAGTACTCTTTCCAAAGATCACCCCCACCTCTCCAGGTTGCGACAAGTGACGCACTCTATGCTCGCCACTTTTCGCAACCTGAGAGTTTTCCTTTTTTTCGTAGATTCGTTTATTCAAAACGTTTTATCTCTCAAACCGTGCGTCCAAATCTCGAACCGTTTTCATCGTTGGATTCCTCACGTTGAGATCTTCAAAACTAGATCTCATGTTGATAGGTTTCGACGAACTTTTTTCACAAAAAAAAGGACGAAAAAACCGACCGGGAGCACGTTTTTTTCTTTTCCGAGAGGCACGACCGTGCCTCTCGCTGAAGCAAATACGTGCCTCCACGAGAAGTAAATACATCCCTCTCGCGGAAGGAAAAAAATGAAAACATATTTTTTTTTCGTTTTTCGAGAGCCACAGTCGTGCCTCTCGCGGAAGCAAATCCGTGCCTGCATGAGAAGTAAATCCGTGCCTCTCGTGCTAGGTAAAAAAGAAGACGTGTTTATTTTTTCTTTTGCGAGAGGCACGTGCCTCTCGCGGAAGCAAATCCGTGTCTTCACGAGAAGTAAATCCGTGCCCCTCGCGGTAGGAAAAAAAAAGAAAACGCAATTTTTTTTACTTTTCCGAGAGGCACGGCCGTGCCTCTCGCGGAAGCAAATCCGCGCCTCTCGTGGTAGGAAAAAACGTGTTTTTCTTTTTTGCGAGAGGCAGAAGCAAATACGTGCCTCCACGAAATAAATCTATGCCTCTTCTGGAAAAAAAAAAAGAAAACGCATTTTTTTCCTTTTCCGAGAGGCACGGCCGTGCCTCTCGCGGAAGCAAATCCGTGCCTCCATGAGAAGTAAATCTGTGCCTCTCGAGGAAGGGGGAAAAAAGAAATATGTTTTTTCGCGTCAATTTTCTTTATCCAAAACCTAAGAAAAACCGAGGGAAAGCCGAAATAAAAATCATCTAAAAGCCAAAAACGCGTACAGAAAAAATAAAAGTAAAACAAAATCCGGAGGGAACCCCACAGCGCGACACGTGGCGGTGGCTAACAACACGCCAAGTGGCACACTCCCAGCCCACCCAAAATGACCCTTGCGGGGGCTCCCGAAGGAGTACTCCTTGATTAGTTGCTATCCAAAAAATGTACACATGTTTTTAATTTTTTATAAATTTTTATGAACCATTAAAATTTTCTGATTTTTTAATATCTGCACAGATTTAAAAACACATAATATTTTTAAAATAAGAAACAAGAAAAAATAGAACTGGAAGTACCCACCCAAAAAGCCATAAAAACCAGAAAGAAAAAAAACCAGATGAAAAACCTAACGTTAATGAGCCGCACATGTGGCCGGCCGAAATTACCTCTTTTTTTCACACAGTACAGACGCAAGCGCTCATATATACGCGCATACACTCATCCCTATGAACACACACACGCACACCCTACCCCAATGAGCACCTCCGACATACTGAGCCGGCATATCATCTAGAGATTTTGCGAAGTCACCGTAGACGCCTCGAAGTCGATGGGAATGGCTCCTCCCACTGAACGCGCATCGCCGGAAATACTGAAATAAATTCAGGACAAATGTGAGCACCGGGACATGAACCCTGGTAAGCTGGGGATATCACTGTCCACCTAACCATCCAACCACAAGTTGGTTCGGTAATTACCTGCACAAGCGTTCACCCCAGTAATCCACTATATGACATAGCGATCACAAATGCTATATCTCGCCTAATCCGACATATAGAGAGCGGTCGCCTCGTGCGCTCCTCGCATGGGCAACTGCCCTTTTCTTCATTATTCCCCTTTCAGTATTCAATTTCAATGTGTTTTTAAAAATATGTCAACTTTTTTTAGTTAGACTAACCTTTCCCTAAAACTGGGTTGAAAACTTCATTTAGTAACACATACATTTTTAAATACATGAATACTTTCAATTGATGTTGATTATATTAACGTTTAAAACCTATGGAACATTTTTTTTATTCTTTGAAATCTTTAAAAATTATATGAACATTGTTTTTGAAAATGTACATGTGTTGAAAGGAACTTTTCATACATATTAACATAATTTTTTACTGTTCATAATATTTTTTGTTAACAAATCTTTGTATGCAAAAATGTTTCATGTATGTGGGGCTGTTTTCTATGAGATGAGCCTAGCTCCTTTTTTTTCTAATAGTTTTTTGCCGGTGTTTTTTCTAGCTGCTTTGTTTATTTTATTTTTGAATTTTCTCTTCAATTCCTATTTCTCATATTTATCAATTTTATCATGGTTTTCCTTTGTCTATTTTTTTTATTTTTAAGTTATATTCCATTTCTTTCCTTCTATTTTTTCACGGTGTTTTTTTCTTTCTATTATCTGTTTTTTGAATTCAAAATTTCTTGAAATCCTGAAATTTGATTATTTCAAAAATTGCAAACATTCTTTAAGAACTTATGAGCGCCTTTAAAAATGCATGAACATTTTCTAAGAAGTGACCATTTTTAAACCTGTGATTTTTTTTAGAATTTCACAATCAGTTTTTAACTTTCGTGAACACTGCATCCACTTAATATCAATCAAGTCAAAAAAGGAAATTGAAGACAATTCTTGAGCAAACAATCCTTAATGGAGAGAAAAATAATATAAGAACAGACTATAGTAAAAAGTAAATGAAAAAACCCAGTGAATCTTTCATGCTTGAATATCCCGTGAGATATTTCAAAAGTTTAAAAATTATTCTATGAATAAGGAACGAGTATAAAACAAATGTTATTTGTTAAAAGGATTTCCAATTAATCAGTAGGAAAGCCCCTTATTAAATAACTTAGCTCAAAGGCCCCCGGCCTTGACTAATAAAATTGGGAACAGTTTTATTTCTTCATGATTTTTAAAAATTATGAATAGTTTCTAAAATTTGGAATATTTTTAAAATTAGTGAGCATTTTTCTAAATATACAAAAAAATCAAAGAATATTTTTGTCCAATTTAAAAACATGAAGCCATTTATTTGTTGTTGTGGCCAAGTAGCAAGCAGTTTTCTTATCAAGGGTGCGAACAACTAGTTTTCTACAGGCAAAGCATCCGGTTTTCTAGCGAGCGAGGAGGGTTTAAACAGTGGCCCGATAATTAGTATTGCAAGTATTATTTTCAGATGTTGATAAGAAGTCCAATTAAACTATTTCAAAAAAATGTTCTCAAGTTTTTTCCGAAAATAAAATTGTAAATGTTCATGTATTTTAAAAATATTGATGACCCTTAAATGTCTTGAATTTTTAAAATCTTCATAAATATCGAAAAATATGTAAACTCCTTAAATGAAAAAAGAAAGAAAAAACGAGGAGAATAAAACAGAAATAGAAGAAGCCACCCAAAATAGGCAAAACAAAAACGGTAAGAAAATAAAACAAAAAAAAAATCTAACGTTCATGGCCCGCGCATGTGGCCGACCTAAGTTACCTACACATGTGAGTCACCCTCCACTATATCACATAGTGATCGCCAATACTATATCTTGCCTATCGCGAGATATAGGTAGTGATCGCCTCTGGCGCTCCAATCACAGGCCAAGACCCTTTTCGTCATTTGTTTTCCTTCTCCATTTTCTATTTACGTATTTGTTTTAAATTTTCATTTTTTAGTTGCTAAAAAAATGTATTTGTTTTATTGTTAATTTTGTTAGTTATAGACTTAATTTTTCATTACATGTTGTTTCGTTTATTTTTTTTACATTTTTGGGTTTTTGTTCCTTGTCGTGCTCTTGGTTAAAATTTTCTTATTTATTCTCTTAATTTTTAAATATTAAAGGGAAAAACATTTTTTCTATAAATCTTTGCTAAATATTACTTGAATATTTCACTAAAAGGTATGAGCACTTTTTAGACAATACTATAAATTTGAAAAATATGTGTCCTTTTATAATTACACTATTTTGGTTATGGAAATGGGTTGAAGACTTTATTTAGTTAGATGGACTTTTCTAAAACGTACTTGAATATTTTTAAATAAATGATAAATATATTTGTATATTTTTTAAAAAATATGAAATATTTTCATGCTTTGATCTATTTTGAAATTAAACAATTTGTTTAGAAAATATTCTTGTGTTGCAAGAAAAAATTCACAGGTATTAACATATATGTTCATTCTTCATAATCTTTTTTAACAAATCTGTGTATATAAAAATGTTTCATCTATCTCTTACAAGATCTTCTTTATTTCAATGAGAATGTTCACATGTTCGAAAGATATGTTCATGTATCTCTAAAATAAAATTATGATATTGTACGGACATTATTTTGAATGAGTGAACACCTTTCATAATTACTTGATCATTTTTTTTAAATAAGTGAATTTGTTTGTTAATTATTTAAAATTTAAAATTATATATTTTTTTCTAACCATAGTGCGAACCATTTTGAAATTCCATGAAATTTTTCTAAAAGGTTGTTGAACATTTTTTTTAAATTAGACGAACATGTTACTAAATGCATTATCTCTTTTTAATCTAGACTTGCAACTACTATCAATTCTTGTAAATGTTGTTGTTCGCGTGCCCCTCTCATTGGTCAAAAAGTAATAAAAGTGAGAAACGAAAACATGCTAACGAATACAAACCATACAGAAAATACAACCAAATACTCCAGGCTCGTTAAATGTGCCAGGTAAAACAATAAACCTCTATAGGAGCTGGACCAGTTATAATAAACACTCGCTAGAAACACAAGAAAAGTGCAAGAGAGCAGGGAGAGAGAGGGAGAGAGGAGTGCCCTTCAATTCGGAGACATTGCGCGAAGGAGGAAAAACAATAACCTCTATTCGCATGAAATTGTCCCCTTTCTACATTAAGATTCTCTCTCTTTATACCACGCCAACTTGTACAAGCAGCAATGGTGCCCGCCCTATAGATAAAAGAGATTCTTCTTACCCATGAAAAGGCACATGCGCTTCGTGCACCAATGTGTCGCGCATGCACACAGCAAATATAGAAAAAACCCATGTAAAAAACGAAAATAACATGTCAAAATATAAAGTCATTCATGCATGTCATAATATGTCTTCATATAATTGTTATAAAGAAAACAAAAAATAATAAAGTATAAAATAAAATATGGAAAATAAATATAAAATAATAAATTAGCAAATAAAATACAGAAAAAAAATGAAACTGTATTTAAAGAAAATTTAGTAAATTAAGAAAAAAAGAATAGAGACAGAAAAGGAAAAGAAAAACGAGAAAACGCTCACAACACAACACACAAAGGATGCAGCTAGGCAAGCCATCATGCCCAAAATGGCCCATGTAAACCGCAAATTGCAAACACAAACAACTAAACCCATGCACGGGTCACGGTGGTAAATCCTAGTTGAAGCCCGTTAGAGTCAACTAGTGGAGCCTACGCTCGCAGGTGAGGTGCAATGGGCTGGTCCAGTTTAGGGCATCACTGCTCTTTTTTCTTCGAAATCAGGGTACCCCCTTCAAAGGTCACATCCAACTACTCTTGTGGCGACAAGTGACGCACCGCATGTGTGACACTTATCGCAACCTATAAGTTTTTTGCTTTTCACTCATTTATTTTTTTTCAACTCCGTCAAAATCACGAACCACTTTCATTGTTGTGTTTCTCACGTTGAGACCATCGAAATTAGATCCTATTTATAGCTTGAAGAAAATTTTCTCCGAAAAACGGAACTAAAAAAATACAAATAGGGAAAACAAAGAAAATAGGAATAAATGGAAGCCGAAAAAAAACGACCCCCCCCTCCCCCCCCCAAATGAAAACCACAAAAAACCAGAAAGCACAAATGTGTTTTTCACTTTTTTTGTGAAGCACGTTTCACTTTCTCACGTTGCGCTTCACCGTGAATCTCAATGGTGGTTTTTCACATGGTGTGCTTCACGGGAGTAAAACTAGAAAAACTATTTTTTTTTAAAAAATCATGAGAACATAGAAAAAACCAAGTACAGTCTAAAAAAAGGCGTGCAAAAAGCAAATCCTCCCGTGGGGTGTGCCCAACACGTGACACATGGCGGTGCTGGGCTCCCCGCATTGCCTACTGGGTCTCCCCCGAAAGGAGTACCCGTCAGTTAGTCGTTCCTTTTTTCTTTCCGTTATTTCTGCTTGTGGTTTTTGTTTCCAATTTTTTTTCTTTTCTTTATTGTTGATTTATTTATTTCTTTTCATTCTCGGTTTTTTTTGTTATTATTCTGTTTTTTCCAGGTTTCTTCACTTATTATTATTTTTATAGTCTTTTGTACTATAAACATTTTTATTATGTATGATGAACATTTAGTTAATATACGGTTCACTTTTTTTATATATAGCGAACCTTTTTTAATATACAGTAAACATTTTTTTAATAGAGACTTAACTTTTTTATATAGTGATTTTTTATAATATATGATGAGTATATTTATAATGCAGACTAATTTTTTTTATCACATACTGAACATTTTTCTTATGTATTTTTCTATTTTCTAAATATGTTTTAAATTATTTAGCTATGTAAAAATCGAAAAGAAGAACATGAAAACTCAAGAGAAAAAAATGAAGGAAAACAACTGAAGTGAACTCGCTGGAGTGGGCCGGCCTGCGCCCTGCTTCAAGTGTTCGAGTATTTGACGCTAATGTGTCGAATGGGGCGGGAGGGGGGGGGGGGGGGGGGGGGCGTCGCGCTGCTCACATCCTAGGGCTTAAAAATGTGATTTTTCTTTCGTTGTCCGGTTTTCTTTGATGGTTTTTCCCATAGTTCACCTTGTTTTCAAACATTTTTTGTTTGTTTTTTTACATGGAGTTTTTCATTATTTGTTTTTCTATTTCTTCTTATTCGGGGTTCCATCTACGGCTTTTCTTCAAATTCTTAACCCGTGAATTTTTTTAAAATTTGTGAACTTTACAGATAAGAGCTTTTATGTTTACTGGAAAGTCATGCTAGCTTTATTAATACTAGATGACACTTAATAGCTTAGGAATAAAATCAGTGGGTGTATCCAAGCACATAGATGGTGGATTACGACACCCTACATGAGCCGTGCAACCATGTTTGATTCTCTATTACAATGTTCGACAAAGATCTTACCAAAATATTTCAACAAAGTCAAGCATTCATCCAATATTGGAGCCGCCTCCTGGAATGTCCATGGTTAAAGTTTATCAGACACGCCACAATCATGTTATCCACCTGCACAATCGGTTGGTTATAGCCCACTAGCCAAGTCTTCACGGAGAGCGGCATCTTTTGAAGCGACTACATCAGCTACATGTTCAAGTCTTACATTCACTGCACTGATGATCACCCTGTGATCACAACTCCCGTCCAACAAGCACCCGAATTATCATCCTCCATGAACGTTGCGTTCATGTACAATATTTGATGCCAACCTAGTGGTTTTCTCCAGCACTTAAGACAGAGCCAGGCACGGGATCTCCCATTGCACAGACGAAATTCATGGCTAGTGCTTGGATAGCCAACGTGGTTCGATCCGGAGTTTGCGCGAGTTCTTCACGAACTACCCGCCGTCTCTGTCACCATATGTACATGAGAATATCACATGTACCAACATGAAATAGCAATAACTTTCATCATATTAACTGGATCCATGTAGGGGGGTGATACTTACTCTCATGCTCCCGCTCGGCAAACGGGGTGTTGAGCAATATTTGTAATGTGATGATTTTCCAACACACAAGGACATGGGATGGGAAGAATCGTCACAAGAATATTTTAATGTTCCCCAAAATTTTGAAATTCCATAACCCCTTTCAAATTCCATAATTTACTCTTTTCTTATAATTTATAATGTAACATCAAGCAGATACAAAGCGTGATGAGAGACACATGATCTCTGCTGATGCACGGAGAAAACCATGATTTGAAGGCCTCTGCATAGTAATGATCTTCCCACTCCCTGTAATAGGAAGAATGCATGGAGAAAACCAAACCTGTAGTAGGAAGAACACATGCAGAAAACTGCAAGGATTTCTCATGCTTGCTAAAGAAAATTGTCATCATCGCGACAACATAATTTGTCATAAAAAACGTTTGATTTACCATGCAAAAGATCCGACGTTCGATTTGCAGCGAAATCCATAATCTTTACATGCGACCCGGCAACGGTTTTTTGCAAACTAACCAGCCGGGCTGATAGAAATCAGGCACTTGCATCCTCTTTGATCCTTGGTATCTAGCCTAACCAGAGAACCGCACAGAACGGAGTCTTTCCGTGCCATACATGTCCATGTCAGCGACAGTGGCACCCTGATCGTTAGGGTTTGGAGCTTATGTTTGGCAAGTCATCAAGGGACAGACAGCACCACATGAGTAAAGCAGCCCCAGCGCGTACAATAATGTCGATGTGTCTTTGCCTTCGTCGGAATAACCTGCTCAAGTCAACCTAGGTTGACACCTAGGAGTAGCATGCATCCATGGTCCTCCTCTAGTCCTCTGGGGTGCCAACCGTACGTACAACCGTCAACTTCCCCGTCCTTACCGCTGTGCTCTAGCTGCTCGGGATTTACAATTCCAGTCACCATTAGACCAAATCACGTACAGTAGTGCCACTATCCAGGCCATTTGATAGGATTGTCAACGGGGCAGATGAACAACGACAACGTCGACAAGGTTTGCACTTGACTTGAGACAAGATTAGCAGCAGTCACATGGTGGAACACAAATTAATCAGAGAGGCCTCCGAGTCTGTGCGAACTAACTACTACGTTCATGTCCACATCAGTGTTGACCTCTTCGAGGCATCACACACTCTACCAGCTAATCGGTACTACAGCGGTACGCCCATGGGCCATTAATTCATTAATCTGGCATTCTGGCCTAGCGCGAGGGCATAATACAGTGTACTCCTACCATGCTTTTAGCATACGTTTATCTGCCTGCCTTTTTGGCTGGCGCGCTTGTCTGAACATTATTAACATACGTTTGGTCCGTTCCGCATGATCATTTGGGCCGTGGAGCTTTGTCTCGAAAAAAATTGGGCGTGGTGTGGAACTGCGCAGGAAGCTAGCCAGGTAGCGGGCAGGCCCACCGTCCACTGAGATTCGGGGCTGATGCGTACATCCGGCGATGGCGATGGTTCCTTTGTTTTGTCTCCTTTGGCTGCGCCTTTGCATACACCACAAAAGTTAGTGTTGTTATTTGCCTGTCATCAGTCGCTTCCGGGGAGAAAAAAAAAATCATTTCTTCATGCTGCACTGGGTAAAGCAACGCATATATTTCCATTGTATCCGCGTGAATACGACGGTTTTCTTCTGTGGAATTCATAGGCGCGAAACATGATGTACACGTGGACATTTCTAGAGTCCCGGTTTTCGTCGTTGCGTCTGTAAATTAAGTAGTAGAGCAGTCTTATGGTAGCACTCATGAGAATGTTTTTGAGTACATGCTACAGGAGTTAATTTAAACTTTAAAGCACTCGTAATGATGGACGATGATAATATACGGGGATGATGGTCCGAGTATGCGTGTTTGGTGAGATACGCGGGGGATTTGATTGACATGCCGCATCATTCCTTTGATGCACCTGAGGACTAAGTTTACTGGTCCACACGTAATGGAGGTAAGTTTCAACAAAAACCAAAGGTAGTGGAGATGGTGAGGGGGCAAATTGACAGGCAAGACTAAGTTTCAACCAAATTTCATTGTCACCCTATACCTATAGTATAGCAACGGTAATGTTAAAATACTGTGTGGGTTTCCGTTCGTCCCCATGGAAGCTTCATGGTGAGAAAATGCACGTCATCGTCTCTTTGTTGACGTGACACTGGTGCACCGCCAGTTTTTTTTTATATTTAATAATAGAGAAAAAAGATGCAGCATGGGAATACAGGCATGGTTCAGTGGATATGCACACAACTGGCCAAGTGGTACCGCTACCTTTAGAAATTCCACATGATGAAAGTTCACGTCGCGAACCAACCTGTGGTTGGATGGTTAGAGAGACTGTGATATCCCCAACCCATCAGGGTTCAAGTCCTGGTGCTCGCATTTATTCCTGGATTTATTTCAGGATTTCCGGCGATGCGCATTCAGTGGGAGGAGACGTTCCCGTCGACGACGAGGCGCCTACGGTGACTTTGTAAATCTCAAGATGATATGCCGGCTCAGTCTCTCGGAGGTGCTCATAGGGATAGGGTATGCGTGTGTGCGTTCATAGGGGTGAGTGTATGCGCGTGTATGTGAGCGCTTGCGTCTGTACTGTGTTCAAAAAAAAAAAAAGTTCACGTCGATATTTGTCGTCGTGATACTTTTTTACTACCGGGTATATCAAACTACCAATAGCAAACTAGTAGGTATTGCACCTGTCGAGATAAAATGGTGCCGCCTATCTAAAGACAGAGATTCTTTTGATTAAATGCAACAAGTATATTTTAGCACTAGCACATTTTTTCCGACCGTAGCCATGAAGCTGTTACTACTTTCTTTCTTTTTTTCTTTTTTGCGAGAACAAGCTGTTACTACCTCGCTCTCCTCCTTTACAAGGTGGAATATATGATCCACACTGATCCGCCACAAGTCACTCGAAAGGCCGGTAGTTTACAAAGGGGATAGCCATAAAGCAGGCAAATGATGACACACGGGTACGTACTGAGCTTTTGCCGAAACCAACGAATGATTTCGCAACTTCCCTAGCAACCGGCTCCGGGCCCAACCTACAACGCATGAGCTTGCAAGTCGCCCTGAAAGTTACAGTAGCAGATTTCAGGCACTTTCGCCTGTACATTCCTCGCGAGGTTTTGCGTCGCGTTGCGCCTGTCTCCACTCTTCTTCAGATGTGTACCTCCATCTCCATGCTTGGCTGCGCTTGTTCTCGATCTGGGGAAGACAAGGGCGAATGCCTTCAAACGGCTGCGTGCCTTTTGTAACCATACAAGTACTACAACACTGCACTGCAATTAAGTAAACCTATGAGCTGATCGCCCTGGCTCTTCCTCTTGACTTTTCCATCACGAATAGTACAAAGCAGATAGGGAGTGATTTGTTGGGCCTTCTTGATTCGAGGGCCGTTGCTTTTGCAAGATCGCGATCGGGGGCTTCGACCTCACGTATTTCAACGCGATTTGTGGCGCGATTCAACGCGAGTTGGCATGGCAGCGTGCATGCATGGTGCAATAAATACGTAAGTCTAGACAAATGGTGATGTCATTGTTATCATATGCCCAACCGATCTGTCTAACGTGTTTAGTCATCGTTGCATGAGCTGCAGATTTCAGTTTTGAGTTTTCGCCTGTTGTGATCCGACCGCCTCTTGCATCAGATCACTAGATACGGGTTTTTTTTGGAGGGGAGATCACTAGATACGTTAACCAGCTCAGACGAAGAGTAATCCTTTCTTGCTTATAAACACACACTTGGTGGAGTATTAGTTGAGACAAATTTTGGTGGAAAATTATTGACCGTGTTTGGACCATGCTTGACTTCGAGCTCGACCGTCACGTTTGACCAACCAACAATACTTTCCCAGCTATCACAAAAACAAACCGCTCTTGTCTTCTTGCCGCTCCTCTCATTCCACCACTTGCTCCGGCCGCCACTCCATAAGTTTCTATCCCCATCAATCCGTCAGAGCAAATAGTATTGCAATTCCCAAATAGACAACTCGAAGAGGAAAAAACAAAAGGAAGAAGCATAATCTGACAACTGTTAGATGGAATAGAGAGGTATTGGTGGAATTGATGTTTATTGCTTGAGCCTTGTGGGCGTATATATAGGAGTACATGATCAACTTGGAGTACAAGACAAGCCAGAACATATCCTAGTCTATCTCATATTTCCTAACTAATGACGATACTCAACATCCCCCCGCAGTCACAACGGTAGCGACGCAGACGGTGAGACTGGAGAAGAATCCGAAGGTAAGCCGACGGACATCCCCCCATAGTCATAACGGTCGATGCATCGCAGAAGTTGTGGCTGGAGTGGAAACCGACGAGATTGCTCAAGCAAGGCGATAGCCCTTTGTGCCGTTGTCGAGGTAGCCGTGCGAGGGACGCCGTGGTCGATGTCGAGTCGGGGTGGCCGGTGTCGAGGTAGTCGCCGTGGACCGGGAAGAAGAGCGGCGGCGGCAGCCTGAGGAGGCGGCGGCGGCGGCTAGGTCAGAAGCGCGGCGGCGGTGCTCGAAGTAGGCGAGGAGGAACCCGACATCGTGACGAAGACCGGCGCAGACGGTGGCGTTTCCGCGCCTAGGAAGGCGGCGCGACGCATACCACGTAGAAGTCGACGCGCGGAGACGGCGGAGTGGACCGCGCACCGCGGCGCTACGGTCCGAAGGGGCGACGCAGCGGCAGCGCGCGGGGACGGGGCGACGGCGGGGAAGACCTCAGGGCGATGGCAGGGACCGCGTGCCACACTCGCTACAGCCTGATCGGGCGACGCAGCGGCAGCGCGAGGGTCGGTGCAACCACGGGGACGGCCTGAAAGCGGACGACCTCGAGGCGGCGGTGGACCGCGGGCCGCGGCACTACGGCCCGAAGGGGCGACGCGGCGGCAGCGCGCGGGTCGGTGCAGCCGCGGGGAGAACCACGGGGCGACGGCAGGGACCGCGTGCCACGCTCGCTACGGCCCGATGGGGCGACGGCAGGGACCGCGTGCCACGCTCGCTACGGCCCGATGGGGCGACGCAGCGGCAACGCGAGGGTCGGTGCAGCCACGGGGACGGCCTGGAGTGGACGGCCTCGGGGCGACGGTGGACCGCGGGCCGCGGCACTACGGCCCGAAGGGGGCAACGCAGCGGCAGCGCGCGGGTCGGTCCAGCCGCGGGGAGAACAACGGGGCGGCGGCGCTGCGGCTCGACGGGGCGACGCAGCGGCAGCCCGTTGCTCGATCGGTGGAGGATGCGCTGTACTCGGGGACAGGGCGGCGACGGGCGGGCAGACGCGCGGATGACGGCTGCGACGGGCCGCAGCATCGCGCGAGGCCGCCGGGTCGGAGAAGGGGCCGAGCGGTGCGCCGGTGTTGGAGTAGAGGCGCGCATGGTCGACGGCGGCGGCAGGCAACGCAAACCAATCTTAGATCGGAAAACCAAAAAGAAACGCCGATCAATACGACCGGCGAGAGAGAGAAAAACCCGATCAAAGGATCGAAAAAAAGACTCTCTAGGGCAGCCGATCAACAGGATCGGCGGACGAACCCTAGGTACGGGCGGCGCGGCCCCCGGCGACGATCATGGAGACCGATCGCCCCGGGGGTGGCGCGGAGCGGAAGCGGCGGGCGGCGGCTAGGGTTTGGATCGGTTAGGCTAATATCATGTTAGATGGGATGGAGAGGTATTGGTGGAATTGATGTTTATTGCTTGAGCCTCGTGAGCGTATATGTAGGAGTACATGATCAATTTGAAGTACAAGACAAGGCAGAACATATCCTAGTCTATCTCATACTCCCTCCGTTCCTAAATATAAGTCTTTGTAAAGATTTCATTATGGACCACATACATATGTATATAGATGCATTTTAAAGGGTAGATTCACTCATTTTACTTTGTATGTAGTCCATAATGAAATCTCTACAAAGACTTATATTTACAAAACGGAGGGAGTATTTCCTAACTAATGATGATACTCAACAGATGACATGAGAAACAAAACACTATCCTCGGTGTTACGGTACTAACTTAATAGGGAAGCTTAATATACTCGGGGTGAAAGTGGCAGTTGGCCTGCCTGCCTGAGTCGAAAGGTGGTGGATTCGGGTGACGCGAGCATCCACTACGCTGGGAGGAAGCGTGCAGTCCACGTCGAGATGCCAGCGACTGGACAACACCTGGGTCCCGTCCGGATTTCTTCCCGGATCCTTCGACTGCGGTGAAAATTTTGCCGCCGCTACCAGGTCTAACGGCAAACGCATGGATTCGGCGTCATCGGGACACGTCATCGACTGGCATTTCCACACGCCGCACTCACCAAATTGTTTAATTATTACGAAAACTCAGTAGGATTTCTTTCTTTCTAATTCTTTTTGAATGGTTAAATATTTTTTTAATGGTCTTTCTTTCTAAAATAGCTTAGGCGTACACAGTATTTCATTTTGAGTTACCAAAATTTCATAAATTGTTAGTTTTATTTGTGGCCATTATTAAGAAGAAAAATGGGTAAAATAGCAAGTATTTGTACTTTGGATGTGCCTTTTCCTCAACGCTTGGAAAAACACACACGTTTCCACAAATTTTCCATGTTCATAGAACATGGAACCATGCACGTGTAGGTCTTTTTGATTCAAAGAAACTTCATAAGAATTTTGAAGGACTTGTTTCCTTGGGAATTTTTCATACACAGACGGTCTGATTCATATGATTGGAATCCTTAGAAAAAATTTCTAAGGATTGCTTTGCGCTCTACTTTGGAGCGAAATTTGCATCCACTCAAACCTTTTTTACAACTCAATTGTTTTTCCCGTGACATCGAACACTCATTGCTCCTAATTATTGTGGTTTTACTAAACCTATAGGATTCAACATGACATGCCACTCCAATCATGTGGTTTTTCTATTTCTACGTTTTGAAAATCCCATGAATCAAAGAGACCATAATCTTTTGGGTAAAACGCAAAAATTTCAAAATTATGATTTCATTAGTGCATGGGACCCAATAGAGTATTTAAATCTTGCCAGGCTACTTAAAAAAGGGTAAGGGCATGTCTTTCTAAACTGTCACAAAAAGGTGTTCTAACTATTTCTACTAGTGTGGTTGATAAATCATGCTTGGACTACTATATCTATTCAAGACTGTTATTAGCAAAGCAAGCCTTAAGTTCCCATGAGTGAACTCACCGACCAAAGACAAAAATGGCTATAAATCAGACGACACTTCAAGTAAGATCTATGTATTTGGATAATTTCACCTTCAGGCTTCAGGAAAAGGGTGGTTGGCGTCTCAGTTGGTTATGTGTTTTCCATGCCACCATTACCTAAAAGTTTCCATTACTACAAAATCCACGTGTGGAAGCCTCCATATCTAGGTTCACCAAGACATTAGGCTACAAATCATAAAGCTGAGTCGATTTTGGACAACCCAGAAATTTGCATTACCTCTTACCAAATACTACCGGATATGGTAAAACCACCGCACAATTGGTTGTGGAGAGGGCTCTCTAGTAGTCCAATTGCTTTTCAAGATGAAGTGAAATAAATGTTGTCATTTGTAGCAAAATAGAGGTGGTTTAGTGACCAACTACGAAGACTAGTTGTAGGATTGCAACCCGCATGTACAAATTAAATTACTTGTTCTCTATTTCGAGGAGTCAGACTAAACACTCAAAGTCGATTGGAGAAGATAGATCAGAGATCCATCTCACAGTGAGTATTGCCAAGCAAATTGTGGGATGGCAGCTCACGATTGTGACCTAGACTAGTCCCGCGATCATGGCCTATGCCAAGCAAATAGTGGGACTGAGCTACGATCGTAGCAGCTACTGCACACATGATCGTAGCCTAGTCCTGTGATTTTCTCTGCTCTCTAATCGTGGGAGCAGCTGCTCTCAGCTGAAAACAGATTCACCAAAAAAAAGTACTTCCTCCGTAAAGAAATATAAGAGCATTTAGATCACTAAAGTAGTGATCTAAACGCTCTTATATTTATTTACAAGGGCAGTATATTTGTTTAAAACATTTTCAATGCTACATTATAAAATGAAGTATATGCCTGATTGTTTTTGCCTACAAATATGACTACCTGTGATATATGACAAGACAAACATATGCTGCTTTGCAAATGTTGTTCGTAATTTTTCTATTGCATTTTAAAAACTACCATAAAACTATTATAAACGATCGTGCGTTTTCCCACCAGCATGAAAACACAATTTCTTTCTTTATTCCAAAAAATACTTAGTACTATTACTTCTTTTTGTTGTTCTCGGATATCTGATACATGTGGACCTAACAACAAAAATACCCCGAAATGCATATTAGCCGATCCTCAAGACCAAATGGAAACTTATAAATTCTAGAAAAGACAAAATCTTGGTGTAGATTATAAGGTAATATGATTTTTTTATCAACTGGTAATATGATTTCTCTCTCTTTCAAAAACGAAGGTTTTGTACATTTGTTATTGAGTGATGATATACACATGACAGTTTCTGTACGATTTTCATATTATGTTCGGAAAATCAAGCCGTCGATGCATAGAGCAAAACCGTACAATACCGTTCAATCCTTGTGAAAGATCGTGGATGTCGCCTAGAGGGGGGGGGGGGTGAATAGGCGCTTTAAAATAATTACGGTTTAGGCTTGAACAAATGCGGAATAAACCTAGCGGTTAATTTGTCAAGCACAAAACCTAAAACGACTAGGCTCACCTATGTGCACCAACAACTTATGCTAAGCAAGATAAACAACTAAGTGATAGCAAGATATATAACTAGAAACAATATGGCTATCACAAAGTAAAGTGCATAAGTAAAGGGCTCGGGTAAGAGATAACCGAGGCACGCGGAGACGACGATGTATCCCGAAGTTCACACCCTTGCGGATGCTAATCTCCGTTAGAGCGGTGTGGAGGCACAATGCTCCCCAACAATGCCACTAGGGCCACCGTATTCTCCTCACGCCCTCGCACAATGCAAGGTGCCGTGATTCCACTAAGGGACCCTTGAGGGCGGTCACCGAACCCGTACAAATGGCAACCCTTGAGGGCGGTCACCGAACCCGTACACTTTGGCAACCCTTGGGGGCGGTCACCGGTACCCGTCAAATTGCTCGGGGCGATCTCCACAACCTAATTAGAGACCCCGACGCTTGCCCGGAGCTTTACACCACAATGATTGAGCTCCGAGGCACCACCAAGCCGTCTAGGGCGCCAAGGCACCCAAGAGGAACAAGCTCTAGGGTGCTCAAACACCCAAGAGTAATAAGCTTCTCAACTACTAACTTCCACGTATCACCGTGGAGAACTCAAACCGATGCAACTAATGCAATGGCAAGGGCACACGGAGTGCCCAAGTCCTCCTCTCTCAAATACCACCAAAGCAACAAAAGCTATGGAGGAAAATGAGAGGAAGAACGAAGAAGAACACGAAGAACTCCAAGAACTAGATCCAAGGGGTTCCCCTCACTTAGAGGAGAAAGTGATTGGTGGAAATGTGGATCTAGATCTCCTCTCTCTTTTCCCCCAAAAACTAGCAAGAAACCATGGAGGGATTGAGAGTTAGCAAAGCTCTAGAAGGTCAACAATGGGAGGAGAGAGAGCTGCAATGGATAAGAAAACCGTTGGGGAAGAAGACCCCTTTTATAGGGCCACCCCAAATCCAACCGTTACCTGTCTCAGCCCGCACAGAGCGGTACTACCGCTCCACAGAGCGGTACTACCGCTCGGGCGGTAGTAATTCAAAAAGCAGCAGGCAACAACAAGAAACTGGAGCGGTAGTGCCGCACCAAGCGGTACTACCGCTCAACTTAAGCGGTACTACCGCTTAAGCTTTCGCAGGACAGAGGAAACAGAGGAAGTGGGGTAGCACTGGAACGGCAGTACCGCAACAAGCGGTACTACCGCTCCACTACCGCCCCACTACCGCTTAGGGAAAAATAACACCAGAAGAAAACACGGTAGTGCAGCGGTAGTAGGGGGCGGTAGTACCGTGTCAAGCGGTACTACCGCTCTACTACCGCTTTACTACCGCTTAGCTGAAAACAATACCAGAGAGGTTTCTCTAAGCGGTAGTGCTGCGGTAGACCACAGCGGCAGTACCGTGTCAAGCGGTACTACCGCTCTACTACCGCTTTACTACCGCTTAGCTAAAAACGATACCAGAAGAAAAACATAAGCGGTAGTGCCCGCGGCACTGGACCGCGGAAGTACCGCGCAAGCGGTACTACCGCTTCCCAGGGCGGTACTACCGCTAGAGAGCTGAAAACAATCCCAAGCAAACAGATAAGACAATAAACCCTGAACTGCCACAACTTCTACAAATGAGCTCCGAATTGAGCAAACTCAAGCTTGTTGGATAGATGACGACAAATACTATCCAACAGCGACTGGTTATAATAAGAAGTGGCAGGGGAGATATGCCTAAGGTATAGAGATGAGAAACCTCTATGAATGAAGACCCGGCATAAACTCCAACATCGAAAACATCATAGAAGATGCATAGATGAACTCCGTTTTCGATGACCTCGAGCTTGTCATGAAGATGACCAAAAGCTCAAAGACTCACAAAGAGAAACACCAAACACGAACCAAGAAAGATGATGCAAGGATGCAATGGTTTGAGCTCTCTACGAAGATACGATAAAGCTACTCACTTGAGAGCCCCCCTTGATAGTACGGCTATCGATCCTATAACCCGGTCTCCCAACTACTACCATGAGACCGGTAAAATAGAAAACCTATCAAGGGCAAACCTTTGCCTTGCGCACAGTCCACTAGAGCTAGATGAAGACGATCTTGACCTCCTCAAGTTGGACCACCTTTCTTGATTGCGCCGGCTCGATGAAGACTAGTTGATTGCTCCCCCATACTCCACTATGGGTGAGCCACTCTTCGGCACATCTTCACAAGTCCATTGTCACCACAATGGACGGCAAGCTTCAAGCATGTGATCTCTTCGTGATGCTCCACTTGAACTTGCACACCGCAATCTTGATGACGATCACCACTTGATGTCATCCTCCATGGGTTGTGTGATATCTTCCTTTTGATGCACGCCCATGGAAACAAACCTAACCCCACAAAGAACTCTCACATAGAACATGGGTTAGTACACAAAGCGTAATGGACAATGCTTACCATACCATGAGATCACTTGATCTCGCTTGGTACATCTTCTACGCTTTGTGTGTTGATCAACTTGAATCACTCTTCGTATTTAGTCTTGATCAACATGACCAATCTTTGGATAAATCCTTGAATAGCACCTTGGTCAACACATATTCTTCTTCAAATCACCTTGAGACCAACAAATGGTCTACAAGCAAATCCTATGGACAAACCCTTCAAATATAACTCAAGGCAACCATTAGTCCATAGAGATTGTCATCAATTACCAAAACCAAACATGGGGGCAGCACATGTTCTTTCAATCTCCCCCATTTTGGTAATTGATGACAATCACTTTCAAGAGAGTTTATATAAGGAATTAAGCATCACCATGCAAAGCAACAACTAATAATGCAAGAGCATGTGATGCAAATGCTTAGGAACAAAACCAAAGCAAGCATGAAGAAATAGCTCTTTAAACTTCTCCACAAAACTCTCTAAACTTCTCCACAAAACTTTCTCCACAAAACTCTCTAAACTTCTCCCCCATTGGCATCGATTGCCAAAATGGGCGAAAAGCTTAGAAGGCCAACATAATATGTGTTCCTCCATAAAGTGTGTATTTCTCAAAATATGAGTGAAATACAATACACATATCCAATGATGAATAGTTGGAGGAAGACAAACTATATTGAGGATCCAAAGATTGCAAAAAGAAAGATATGGCACAAAGACATACCAAGAGAGAAGCAAGCAATCTAAGGATACCAAAAGGACCAATCAATCAAATGATCCGATACCAATTGATAGAAACCAATTGAAAGATACCAATTGGACCAATCAATCAAATGATCCGACGAGCCACACGAACAACAGATATTATGATATGAGCATAGGAGTGTTCTAAAGAACATAGAGAAGCTCCCCATGATTTGTGCATTATTTAGTTTTGTATTTGGATACAACGTGCACAAAATAGGATCATCACTCCCCCAAAATCAATAGAAACTCACAACAAGTGCAAGTGAGCATATAGGAAACTAAGACTAGCACTTGCAACATACACATGGTTGAGCAACATGAAAGAGAGGCAACTTAGGAATAGGCTCAACCAAAACGATGTGTGTGAGTCATGGCAAAGCACCTGAGAAGACTAATATAAGGAAGAGCATTAAGCATCAACATAGTCTTGAATAAACGAGATACAAGGTGCAAGACACGTCCTTCCCACACACAACAAGCAAATGGGTTCACAAGCTCACTAAAGTGCGAATAAACTACAAAGCTTGTGACAACCCGCGGTGAAAATAGAGAATGATAGCATTGTCAAGAGGAGGGATACCAATTGTCATGGCGAAGCCTCGTCAAGACTAGCAAGAGGAAAACAATCTTCACCACAAAAGAGTGCATCAAAATGCAACGATATAAGATCCGCACTCAAGACAAACGATTTCACGGAGCCACCAAAGAAATAAAACAAGAAAGACAAGGTGGTCGTGAAAGAAAGGATATCATCTAGAGATGTAATTTCTCTCAAGTGTATAAGGTTCTAGGTAGATGAAAATCATGATGATATCAATCCACAAAGAAGGATATACACACGAAATAGTTACAACACGAAGGAACAAGATATCCAAAAGGAAGTCATAAATATACCAATAAGATCTTTGCTTGAAAGCATAGCACATGGCTTAATATTGTCTTATTGTATATCAATGAATTCCGACTACACAAACATCAAAGACATCACAACTTGCAACAAGAGATCATTGTTGGGATGCTTTGAGAAAGGAAACAAGTATCACTAGAAAGGATCAAGAAAATCATGCCATGATGCAACCTACACAAGGTTGAATGAAAGAAATGTATGCATGAAGTTGATACTTGTTACCGAGATAGCATTGGAATGATGTACTAGATACCAATTGAAGGTAGTAGATTGTAGTTCATTGATCATCCTAGCTTGACTCCAATAAGCACATGGTGACAACACCTTCCTTGAGAGTGAGCCGAGCATCCAATGCATCTCCAATAGTTCCTAGAACAACATCACAAACAAAATGGTGCCCAAACTCATTGGGACCAAAGAGTTAGAGAACCCAAAACACATAGGACAAACTCCACATAAATATGTGCACAAAGATATGAAAATGAATATCATGCACATCTCATCCAATTTGAGACTTGGTGGAGTTTCCCCCATATATTGGGTCAAAGAAAGAAAGCATGCCAAAGGAAATACATAAAGTAAATATGCATGCTTAAGACTTCCAAGAACCAAAGGGAGATACAATTTGGACAAAACACCAAGTAAACCAAGAAGGCACACGAAAGAGTGACGCAACATAAGGTTGTCCAAATTATATCAAAGAACCAAATCAACACATGATTCAAGACAAATTGAAATCAACACATGGTTGATTTCAACACTCAACAACACATGAGAAGAGATGCCAATTGAAACCAAACCAAAACAACACATGATTGATAAGATACCAATTGGAAAATATACCAAGTGAAAATAAGATACCAAATGAAGAAATAATCACTTGAAGGATACCAAATAAAAGATACATCAAGGAATGAGATACCAAAGAAACACAACAATAAAAAGATATCGAACTCCCAAGAGAGAGGATGGTTCCAAACAAACCAATCCCTCTACAAAGTTTCATGATGGCACAAAGTACCAAAAAGAAACGGTATGCCTTCCACCAACACACACTTGATAAGGATCACAAGATGAGTGTTCTAAAGAAAATAGGATAGCTCCCCCAAGCGTTGTGCATTATAGAGAATTTGCATTTGAATACAAAATGCACAAGATGGGATCACCACTTTCACTAAATCTAGAAAAACACTAGACAAGATCAAGAAAAGAACAAGATCCACAAGTGGTATGGAAGACAATGGGAGTTGACACATTCCTTGGCAAGCAATAAGACAACTAAAAACAAAAGCCAATGTAAAGATGATCAACAATTTCTACCACATACAAGAATACCAATTGTCAAGAGACAAGAAGTATTTGGAATTAATTCCCGGAGGTAGATTGCACAGGTATCCAAGATCATCTTCACAACAAACAACACAAGCATATGACAAAAGATAAGAATTAAGCACAATGCTTAGATAGATATTCTTGATAGCTTCAAGTAGGCAACCAATCATGCAAGCAATGATTAGAATAACTTGAAGCAACCGGTTCCCAAATAAGATATAAAAGTACATATTGGAGGAAAACCATACCAAGAAAATCTCTTACAAACAAGATCCAAAGATGAGCAATAAAAGCATTTAAGCAAATTGGAACTTGTTTGAGCAACCATGCCACATAGGAACAAGATAATCTATACTATCAACTCTACGTGGCAATACCTCAAATGTACACATTTTCTAGGCTTGTAATATACACAAAGCATATTACTCCCCCATAATGTGATACCAAGGACAACCAAACAAGAGGCAATAAGAGGATACAACACGAGATAATTAATGGACTATTTAGAATTTGAATTTCTCATGAGAAGACATACCACATAGAGACTAGATAATCTTGCAATATCAATACTAGGTGGTATTCTTCATGTACACACATTTGTAGGTTCGTGAAGTGCACGAAGCACATCACTCCCCCAAAATGGGTTGTTCCATTAATCTCTCACAAGAGCCAACTAAGATATGAACAAGAAGCAAACAAGGCTCAACACAACACTCACACGTACATGATGTGCAAACCAACATCCCATACTTGATTACTCAAGATAAGCAAGCCGAAGGCACACCATATACAAACACATGCAAGGTACAAAACCACAAACATGCAAAGGGGCATGTAACTTTCAATTTAAATAATTTAAGTACAAGTTACCGCAAGGAGGCACATTGGATATAAGATAGAAACTTGATAATCCAATGACTTGGCTTGAGACAATATGAATGATGAAGTCCCCTTAATTCTTCATAATATAGCCAAGTCTCCAATGCCCTCCAACCACACCTATTGATCAAGTTTGAGTTTGTTGGTCCCCAACCAAGTTGGGTCCTAAGAGGTTAGTCACAATAGGCTTGGCTACCCAAATGGTTCTTTTCTTGACACCACTTTGAGTACCAATACATTTGGCAAACACATTGCCAAGTTTATCCTTCCCAAGAGAATAGATATCATCAATAATGATTGGGTTGGATAAGTTACCGTTAGTGCATGAAGAAGCAAGGTGACCCTTCTCACGACATAAGTAGCAACATCTACCCTTTACTTTCTTCTCAATTGATTTCTCAACTTGAGGAGCGTTGACTTGGGTCTTCTTGGGAAGAGGCCTTTCTTCAACTTGAGGTTGAGCATGAGATTGAACTTGTGGCCGCTTCCCTTGTTGCTTGTCACTATGGGGCTTCTTCTTCAATGGGCAAGATCTAACATGGTGCCCTTCTATCTTGCACTTGAAGCAAACAATCTTGGCCGAATTCTTGACTTGTTCTTGGCCCTTCTTCTTGTTGATCTTGGACTTCTTCTTCTTATTGGAGTTGAATCCAAGTCCACCTTTGTCATTGGGGGATTTTTGCACACTCAAAATATTCTTGAGTGTGGACTTCCCTTCATGACTCTTTTCCAAGTCTTTCTTCAAAGAAGTGACTTGGGCCTTGAGCTCTTTGATTTCCTCTACATGGTTAGTATCAACACAAGTACTAGAGGAAGTATAAGCATCATTGTTAGAGCAACAAGGCAAGAAAAGTAATTCATCACAAGATGTACCAATGTTATGCATAGATGAATTACGAGGACTAGCACATGTCAATAAAGCATTTCTACTAGATGTAGTGCTAATGTCCACATGAGGCTCACTAGATGTTACCTTAGTAGTACAAGCCTCATGAGCTATCTTTAGCACATCATGGGATACTAGAAGATCACCATGAGAGCTCGAGAGCTTTTCATGACTTTCTTCCAATTTCCCATAATTGCTAGATAGCATCTCAAGTTGAGCCTTTAGCTCAACATTCTCCTTCAAAATGGATGCTTCACAAGAAATAGAGTTAGTAGCACAAGCATCATCATTAACAATAAGAGGAGAAGACAGTTTGGCAAGCTCTTTAGCATATGAAGCTTGAAGTTGAGCATGAGACTCGGTGAGTTCAATGAGCGAACTCTTAACGACCCTTAAGCCATTTTCGAGGTGCTCAAAGTCCTCAAGGAGTTTAGCATGTGCAAATTCAAGCTTATCATTTTTAGTTCTAAAATCATTAGCCACCTCGAGAGCTCTATCATGGGATTCCTTTAATCTAGATAATTCTAGAGCAAAGGTCTCCTCAAGAGATTCCTTGGTGGTTTGTTCAAGTTCAAGAGCTTGAGATAGCTCCGCAATCTCATTAGCGTAATCACGCTCATGACCTTCCATTTTCTCAATGGTGGCCTCATGCTCATCGAGATGAGATTCCAACTCCTCAATATATTTCTTGCCCTCAACGGCAATAGTCATGATTTCCATGAAGTTGGAACAAGCAAGTTTATTCTTATGAAGAGCTTTAAAAATCATTTCACCCTTAATATTTAAGGATGCAACATTATCATTCTCTTCATCATTATCCTCATCATCATTAGCATCAACATCATCATCAAGAGATATATTGGGGTTCAAAGGAGGAGATACCTTTGAAGCCTTAGCCATAAGGCAAAAAGCAATAGATGATGATGTAGGATCCCTTGAGGCACCATTCAAGACCACATCTTGTTCCATGAAGTGTTGGGTTTCCTCTACATTGTTAGCACAACAACTAGAGGAAATAGATACATTTTTATCATGGCAACAAGACATAGAAAGCATATCATCATGAGATTTAGACAAGCAATTTCTACATGATATGCAAGGACTATCAACACAAGCATGTGAAGCATTTAGAGTGCTCGAAGTGTTGAAGTCCAAAGATGAAGCATTGCAATAAGATAGTGATGAAGAATCATCAACAATAAGCCCACTATCATCATTGCAATAAACACCACTACTCACCATAACATTACCTTGTGGCAAACCACATGTAGGTGAAGTAGAAGAAGTTGAGAAGACAACACGGCCGGAGGTGGAGGGAGAACAATCATCCCTACAAATCTTGGACACACCATATTTATCTTGAAGCTTTGTCCACAACTCATGAGCATCCCGAAACGGCATGAGTTGAAATATAACTACATTGCTCAAAGCATCAAAAAGCACATTAGAAGCTTGAGCATTGAGATAAGAGTTTTTCTCATCCTCTAAAGATAAGTTTTGAGAATCCTTTGGAGGAGAAAAACCCATATCTACAATTCGCTCTAAATTTGGGTCCATGACCCTAAAGAGATTAAGCATGCGAATTACCCAAACATCAAAATTTGTGCCATTGAAACTAAGAGTGTCAGAGAATCCTAATCCCCTAGTCGACATCTTTACTCTCTAGGCGGTAAAGCCTAATAAGGAGAGACGAGGCTCTGATACCAATTGAAAGATCGTGGATGTCGCCTAGAGGGGGGGGGTGAATAGGCGCTTTAAAATAATTACGGTTTAGGCTTGAACAAATGCGGAATAAACCTAGCGGTTAATTTGTCAAGCACAAAACCTAAAACGACTAGGCTCACCTATGTGCACCAACAACTTATGCTAAGCAAGATAAACAACTAAGTGATAGCAAGATATATAACTAGAAACAATATGGCTATCACAAAGTAAAGTGCATAAGTAAAGGGCTCGGGTAAGAGATAACCGAGGCACGCGGAGACGACGATGTATCCCGAAGTTCACACCCTTGCGGATGCTAATCTCCGTTAGAGCGGTGTGGAGGCACAATGCTCCCCAACAATGCCACTAGGGCCACCGTATTCTCCTCACGCCCTCGCACAATGCAAGGTGCCGTGATTCCACTAAGGGACCCTTGAGGGCGGTCACCGAACCCGTACAAATGGCAACCCTTGAGGGCGGTCACCGAACCCGTACACTTTGGCAACCCTTGGGGGCGGTCACCGGTACCCGTCAAATTGCTCGGGGCGATCTCCACAACCTAATTAGAGACCCCGACGCTTGCCCGGAGCTTTACACCACAATGATTGAGCTCCGAGGCACCACCAAGCCGTCTAGGGCGCCAAGGCACCCAAGAGGAACAAGCTCTAGGGTGCTCAAACACCCAAGAGTAATAAGCTTCTCAACTACTAACTTCCACGTATCACCGTGGAGAACTCAAACCGATGCAACTAATGCAATGGCAAGGGCACACGGAGTGCCCAAGTCCTCCTCTCTCAAATACCACCAAAGCAACAAAAGCTATGGAGGAAAATGAGAGGAAGAACGAAGAAGAACACGAAGAACTCCAAGAACTAGATCCAAGGGGTTCCCCTCACTTAGAGGAGAAAGTGATTGGTGGAAATGTGGATCTAGATCTCCTCTCTCTTTTCCCCCAAAAACTAGCAAGAAACCATGGAGGGATTGAGAGTTAGCAAAGCTCTAGAAGGTCAACAATGGGAGGAGAGAGAGCTGCAATGGATAAGAAAACCGTTGGGGAAGAAGACCCCTTTTATAGGGCCACCCCAAATCCAACCGTTACCTGTCTCAGCCCGCACAGAGCGGTACTACCGCTCCACAGAGCGGTACTACCGCTCGGGCGGTAGTAATTCAAAAAGCAGCAGGCAACAACAAGAAACTGGAGCGGTAGTGCCGCACCAAGCGGTACTACCGCTCAACTTAAGCGGTACTACCGCTTAAGCTTTCGCAGGACAGAGGAAACAGAGGAAGTGGGGTAGCACTGGAACGGCAGTACCGCAACAAGCGGTACTACCGCTCCACTACCGCCCCACTACCGCTTAGGGAAAAATAACACCAGAAGAAAACACGGTAGTGCAGCGGTAGTAGGGGGCGGTAGTACCGTGTCAAGCGGTACTACCGCTCTACTACCGCTTTACTACCGCTTAGCTGAAAACAATACCAGAGAGGTTTCTCTAAGCGGTAGTGCTGCGGTAGACCACAGCGGCAGTACCGTGTCAAGCGGTACTACCGCTCTACTACCGCTTTACTACCGCTTAGCTAAAAACGATACCAGAAGAAAAACATAAGCGGTAGTGCCCGCGGCACTGGACCGCGGAAGTACCGCGCAAGCGGTACTACCGCTTCCCAGGGCGGTACTACCGCTAGAGAGCTGAAAACAATCCCAAGCAAACAGATAAGACAATAAACCCTGAACTGCCACAACTTCTACAAATGAGCTCCGAATTGAGCAAACTCAAGCTTGTTGGATAGATGACGACAAATACTATCCAACAGCGACTGGTTATAATAAGAAGTGGCAGGGGAGATATGCCTAAGGTATAGAGATGAGAAACCTCTATGAATGAAGACCCGGCATAAACTCCAACATCGAAAACATCATAGAAGATGCATAGATGAACTCCGTTTTCGATGACCTCGAGCTTGTCATGAAGATGACCAAAAGCTCAAAGACTCACAAAGAGAAACACCAAACACGAACCAAGAAAGATGATGCAAGGATGCAATGGTTTGAGCTCTCTACGAAGATACGATAAAGCTACTCACTTGAGAGCCCCCCTTGATAGTACGGCTATCGATCCTATAACCCGGTCTCCCAACTACTACCATGAGACCGGTAAAATAGAAAACCTATCAAGGGCAAACCTTTGCCTTGCGCACAGTCCACTAGAGCTAGATGAAGACGATCTTGACCTCCTCAAGTTGGACCACCTTTCTTGATTGCGCCGGCTCGATGAAGACTAGTTGATTGCTCCCCCATACTCCACTATGGGTGAGCCACTCTTCGGCACATCTTCACAAGTCCATTGTCACCACAATGGACGGCAAGCTTCAAGCATGTGATCTCTTCGTGATGCTCCACTTGAACTTGCACACCGCAATCTTGATGACGATCACCACTTGATGTCATCCTCCATGGGTTGTGTGATATCTTCCTTTTGATGCACGCCCATGGAAACAAACCTAACCCCACAAAGAACTCTCACATAGAACATGGGTTAGTACACAAAGCGTAATGGACAATGCTTACCATACCATGAGATCACTTGATCTCGCTTGGTACATCTTCTACGCTTTGTGTGTTGATCAACTTGAATCACTCTTCGTATTTAGTCTTGATCAACATGACCAATCTTTGGATAAATCCTTGAATAGCACCTTGGTCAACACATATTCTTCTTCAAATCACCTTGAGACCAACAAATGGTCTACAAGCAAATCCTATGGACAAACCCTTCAAATATAACTCAAGGCAACCATTAGTCCATAGAGATTGTCATCAATTACCAAAACCAAACATGGGGGCAGCACATGTTCTTTCACCTTGGTCATACAAAGTTCAAACACCAACTATCGTACGCATATTAGTTATGTTTGTTATTCACTGAATCCGTATTAGCATGTAATAATGGTTCTATACTCCCTCCATTTTGTTTTTACTCCGCGTATTAGATTTGTCTTAAGTCAAACTCTCCAAAGGTTTGATCAAGTTTATATACAAAAGATGATTAACATTCACAATACAAAATCAACATCATCATATCCATCATGAAATGTATTTTCATATTATATTAATTTGGTATTGTAAATCGTCGCATTTTTTTTTGGTAATCTAACACACATACTCCCTCCGTACCGGTGTATTAGTCATCTTAGGTTGTGCACCGCGACCAAGGTGAGGGGAAAACGAGAGAACTTGATGTTTATTTTGCTAATTAATGCCATTGCATGCAGAGAATATACCACTGCATGTTGTGCTAAGTAGTCTCAACTAATTGAATGCATACACATCCCACGTCTCCTATTGGCTAATTTCTTTTTTCTGGCAAAAATAGGGAACGAGGTGGGTAGTTAATGTACCGCGTCTAAGAGTTTTGGGATTATTTGGTTTTCGTAATGTGACTTATGCACCGGTACGGAGGGAGTAGTAAAAAAGAAATGGAGGGAGCATTTCGAAAAAGCAAAATGGAGTGGCACGCATGCATAATTGGAATCGTTTCTTGAATTAGTAGTAGTACTATATATACATATGCACCAGAGTTGAAAAGTCAAAAACCCACCATGAAAGCTGAAACCCTGCGACTCGTCCCCTGGTGGTGCAGCACATGCGCCTGAAAAAACCACACAGTGGCACAGTGGGCATGCAGTGGCACGCATGCGAGCTACTCCGTCGCTGACCAGGGACAATGCTCCATAGATCGGCGCCGGTTGACAGACCAACAACACCTACGCTACTGCGCGGCTGCGCTAGCTCACTACGGTTCGTTTGCGGTCGGTGGCAAGATGATAGCCAGAGAGGACGACCGACGGGGACTATGACTATGGGCTAGAGAGGGAGGGAGAGTAGAAAGCCGTCCTAGCTAGCGAGCGTGCAGCCTTTCTCACAAGGACGATCGAGGACGAGGGGGCAGCTCCATTAAATTCGTAAAGATGATGTTCCTCTCGATCTGTCTCGGCATAGTGGAAGCTCAGCGCATGCCCCTGCCTCCCCCTTCCTTGTTCACGGAATCATGCATGTGCGCGCCATCATCCTGCTACCTCTTCCCGCCAACGTTGCATGCGCTCAATTACCTCTTCCGGTTCACAATTCAGCGTCAAACAATTCACCAGGTTTTACCGTCCAACAACATGACGAAATGATGCGGCGAGGTGACTTTGGAGCACCAGAGAGATCGGGCAGAGGGCGGACAGATCTTGACGCGCGACTTGCGCAAGCGGAAAATTGTTAAACAAGTCGAGCAAAGTTATTCGCATTTCGAATACATGGGCCACGTAGAGGAATTTTGAACCGATCGGGGTGATGAGTGCTTAATCGACCTAACAAACAGATATCATACGCATAAGCGTGGGCGACCTGTGTATAGCAAGTCATGATGCGATACCACGGGTTTAATAGCTTATCCCATCAGTCTCAATTCTCAAAGGCAACCGCGTAATCGACCGGCGGCAGCTTTATTCCCCGGCATACTTTGTCACCACCTTTGCGACTAATTAAACCTACCTGGGCAGGGCAGATGTTAGGGGCGGGCGTCTCGAGGGAGCTTGTGATCATACGGCAAAAGGGGTTTCTTCCCATCTTCTGGCTTTGAGTAAAGTGGGATTGGTTTGATTAGCGGCTCCCTCGATCGTGCTACTTCTCTTTTGTCTTGCTATATACTAACAGCGTACGTGCCCATGAAAGCTCAAACGTAACCGAAGAAACCGACGAATTTAAAGCGCTCTAAAAGGCTCTCTCGTGATCGACCACGAACGAATTCGCAGAAAAGACAGCGGAAAGGGGATGAAAAGGGGAGGAAGCCGAGATGATCCAAGAAAAAAAAGCTCGTTTTCTTTCTGCGTCTCTATCTAGCTTCGTCTTCCACCTTTCCCAGAATTTTTGTTACCTGCCCGAAACGAACTTGCTTTTCGGGCTTTGGGATTTGGGACGAAAGAAGCGGCCAGAGTTCACCTCCTCCCACCCCGCAAAAAAAAAAAAAAGAGTTCACCTCCTCCCACCCCGCAAAAAAAAAAAAAAGAGTTCACCTCCTCCCACCCCGCAAAAAAAAAAAAAAAAAGAGTTCACCTCCTCCCAAAGGGGGTATCGTCGGACTAGCTACCGTATAGGAGTGGTGGCACGTAGCCGGCGCGCGCGGGGGGCTGGCTCCATGGATGATGCACGGGCGTCGTAGGTGAATGGGGACACGGCGAAGGAATTTCGCCATTGGCGCTTGCCGCCCCGGCAATAATGGCAGGCGCCCATATCACGCGCCCCCACCGCGCACATCCTCCCACCCTGTGGCTGCCTACTCGCGTCGATCAGTACCGTTCGTTCGGCGGCAGCGGCAGCGGCAGCGGCAGGAGGCGTGCGTGCAGGTGCAGCGCGGCAGGAGCAGTTCCCACCCCATCCGCGCGCACTAGCGGGAGAGGGGGGCCGGCCGGCTGCGGTGGGCGGCCACACAGCGCACAGGCGTGCGCGGCCGCTTTACCTCATGTCGGAGCGGTAGGGCCCCCGCGCCTCGGCATGCACGCAGGGTTTGCCCCCTCGGTTCGTGATCTGGGTGATGATCGAGTGCGATTTCTCACCGCGGATGGTTGGCTCTCGGCGGTCGGCGCGCGCACCAGCCGCCCTCATCTCACCGGCCCGCTGCGTGCCTATGCCGCTATCCGGCTCGTTTTGGCGACAATGGGACCCAGCTAGCATTTTCCACGTTGGAGCCATCAACAGAACTTGAGCGTGAAAAGACACTTCTCGTACAACTACTTTTTAACCAATCTTAAGATACTCCTAGACATGGGGAAAACATGGTTAAGCTAGGCGATCAAAATAAATACTACTTTACAAATACTACCTTCGTTCCTAAATATAAGTCTTTTTAGAGATTCCACTACGGACTACATACAGAGTAAAATGAGTGAATCTACACTTTAAAACATGTCTATATACATCCGTATGCAGTCCGTAGTGAAATCTCTAAAAGACTCATATTTAGGAACGGAGGGAGTACATGAGATTTTCCTTTTCTTTTTGAAAAGGAGGTTGAAACCCCAGCCTGGCCTCTGCATTGGTGACTTGGAAATTTAACCAGTGGTGTAGCAATGTGTGACATGGTTAGTGCACGCAAAATCTAAGGTGGAGCAAATCTTTTACCCCCGTTTAGAAAAGAACCTAAACCGAATGATGTGATTTGAACTTTATCAGAGAAGGACAAGGGCTTGTGTGACATGATGATTTTATTCCCGTGTTTTTCTATTCCGAGAGATTTGTGAGGCGTGCCATCGAAATTCATAGAATTTTGGGGCTTCTTTGATTCAAAGGATTCGCAAGAATTTAAAGGATTGAAATCTTTAGAATTTTTTCCTTCTTTTTTGACGTGATTAGATTTTTTTTCATACTTTGGTCGTTTGATTTTGTCGGATTGAATCCTATATGATTTTTTCTCTAAGCAATCCTTTGTACTACATTTCATAGGAATTTTAGCATGCACTCAATCCTCTTCGAAATAATCATAAATATTTCCTGTAATGCAAGAAAAACCAGATTCGTTGTAGAATTCAAATGGACATGACATCGTGAACCTGTGTTTTTTTATTTCTGTATTTTTTAAATCCTGAGAATTAAAGACTAAAGAGGCCTTGTAATTCCAAACGGTGCCAGAAAGTTGACATAACAACACCAATAAAGAAGCCCTCCCCCAATGATTACCTAGCACACGTCCCGCATGTCCTAATGCTATGTATTACTGTACTTTGTCACCGGCATCGCAAACGTCCTCCGTTCGAGATGGCATCCCATGCTTCTCTCCAACCCCACTAATCGAGCCACCTAAATGGCCTAATCCTATGTGGGTTCCCCCAACTGATAGTAGATACTCTCTCCGTCCCATGATGTAAGACGTTTTCTGACTCTTGTGTAGAGTCAAAAAAACGTCTTACGTTATGGGACGGAGGGGGTACTAGACACAGCACAGGACATTTTCTGTAATAACATGCAAGGCATTTTAGCTTCACATACACTCTTTTTTATACATACAAGGCCACTATCCTATATTTTTTTATGAGAAAACTTTCGATTTATTCATCTTCAATCATGGCAGTACAACGATCATCAGAAATAATAAAAATTATATCCAGATTTATAGACCACCTAGCGACGACTGCAAGAACTGAAGCGAGCCGAAGGCGCGTCGCCGTCATCGCCCCTCCCTCGCCGGGGACGGGGAAAACTTATTATAGTAGACAGTCGGGAAGTCGTCGTATTAAGACCCCATAGGCCACTATCCTATTTTTCATATACCAAGAAAATAGTGCTTTAGCAAAGCAAAGAGTAGTTCACGTGGCCGTGGCTTCGTTTCAGTACATATATATGATTTTCCTGTTGAAAGTTAGTTGGACTAACCTGGCCAGCGGGTGAAATTTTGAATCAAATTGGCGTATGCAATTTATCAGATCTTCTCGTGTTTCAATTTTTTTTAACGGAGCCATCAACTTAGTCTCAAGTGGCCCCGTAAGAGCAACTCAAGCAGAGTCACCATATCGGTCTGATCGTCATAATAACCACTATTATGGTGATTTTGGCCAACAAACAATGCATTGCAGGAGTGTCGCCATCTTGTCATGGATCACCGTAATTTGTGAAACGTCTTCATATAAGGCCTGTCAGTCGCCATATATGGCGTCTTGGGGCTGCCTTTTAGAGTGTGCTGCATATGGTAGTTACGTGTAATTCCGTGTAGCGCGAAGGAAACTTTATGTGGTTTCCCACCTCATGTGGGAAAAAAATTCTTATTGACAAGCGAATGCCATAATTATGGAGACAAAAATATGAAGACTCTGAGTTTGTGCACAAGCCCCGCAGCCTTCATATCCATATAAAGCGCGCTTCATATGACGGATGGCTAGCGTAAATATGGCGATTATGCTAGAATTGCTCTTAGACTCCCATTATTAGCTATTTGGAGAAGGTACATTTTTGGTCTATCCACTATTGTGAAAATTTGAAATATGATTTTTCACTTTTTTTATTATGCAATTTTACCATCGTTTAACTAGTTACTAGGTTTTTACTTTCATTGTTAAAACCATCTAAATTTGGTCAAATGTCCGTTGAAATTATTTGTGGCAATGATACGACGACCTACGCAAAAAAATAGAAAATCTCACTAAAATGAAATTTAGGAGAAAATTTTGTTTTAAATCTATCGAGTGCCATTTAAAAAAAAACAGATTTTGATATGATTTTGTTTCTTCTTCCACATGGCTGATTAAAAAGGTTATTTAATTATTATTTCTATTACAATCCATGGCTTGCCCTAATATATTTTTTGAGCTTGAAACAGTAGGAGAGTTTCCTACTTTCCTTAATATTTATGAATGATGTGCACTTTTAAAGTCAATAGGAAAATCTTGCTAAAAGATCATAGGAAACAGATGTTCCAAGAAATCACTATGCATCCGTGGATTTTAATATGCAATAGTGTTGAATCTCATGAAAAACCGTGGATTTGGATAAATTTTAAAATTTAAAATTTTCTAAATCTTCACTCACTTTTGAGTACTCTGGGCTTATACCTATTTTCTCATTTCGTAGTTACATATTTTTCTAATTTCCATGTTAATTTCATACTTTCATTTGAGTACTCTGGGTTTTAATATATATTTCTAGTTTCCTACAAAACTATTATTATATATATTTAAAAAATCTGTTAAAAATCAGTTTGCTTTAAAAAATTGCTTTCCTTGATCTTTTGACTTGGCTGATCAAAAAAAGGATCAAGAATTTTTCATCAAAACACATGGCTTTCTATTCTATTTATGAATGATACACACTTTTAAAGTCTAGGAATCTTCACTACCATTTCATGAATTTTATAGTCTATTTTTTTTTTTAAGTATTTCCCAATTTGCTTTCATTGTTATGTTGACAGGAATTTTTGAGCATGGCAAATCAAACGCCTGAGATGATAAATTATATTGCCACTAGGATGACATGTTTTTTTAGCAAGCAAGCCAAATTCTTGCCATGTTCATTTTTTGCCAGGATTTTCCATGCTCGATAGAGAAAATTACCATCCCCGCGACAACATAATTTGCCTTAATTTTTTTGATTTTCCAACTGACATCGTATTTTTATTGTTCCCGAGAAATCATCTACTGATTAGTTTACTGCGAAACTCACATGTTATTTCGGAATAAATTATTATGGACGTCGACTTTTCAACTTTTGAATTTTTGGTAGTTGCAGGTTTTACGAAATGTGCATCCTTTATTTCCTTGCGAGAGAGAAACTACGTGCAACATCTGGTTTAGAAATGTAGAACTAGGATTTTGATTGCAAGATTTTGCTGAGTTAGAACTACAATAAATTCAATAGCGTAGAAATAACAAATATATAAATTCATCATCTAGAGTTATTTTCATTTTGTAGACTTTGGATACGTGATGTGGGCATTCTTTCAAATCGCATATCAAGTTCATACAGGGTAGTACTCCCTCCGTTCGAAATTACCAGTCGCAATATCTAGATGTATTTTTGTTCTAGATACATCCATTTCTGCGACAAATAATTCAGGACGGAGGGAGTATTAGACAACATGTGAATATACACCCTTTTCACCTTTGTGACAAATTAGATACACTTTTGTATCATGAGTTGTTAGTTGTTTGTTTTTTTGCGGGAATGAGTTGTTAGTTGTTGATACAATTATTTTTACCAATAGACTAACATGTAATCTGCTCCTTGGGATGATCTAATAAACTGAAAATGAGGACTTACTTATGGAAGTCCAGAGATAATTAGTTAATGTAATGACACTTCATCTTAGGGAATCGTTTTTTGCAAGTAAAAAAAGTAGCGCTAAGATGATCTGGTCGTTCGTATTTAGGGCGTCTCCAATGCGGACCCTCAAATCGGCTGCAAAGCAGGACATCCCACGTGGCTTCGTATTTGTCCGTGGACAAGTCCGCACGTCCGTTTTCTCACAAACCGAAAGAAAACTAGGGGGCTTCGCAGGAGTCTGGATCGCTACCATGCAGAACTCCAACACCCCCGGCCCACTCGAAACCGAGGCGTAGCCCGCGCATTTGAAGCGGTTTGCACTGTTTCCGCACCAAAAACCTCTCCTCGCCCTGTCCGCTCTGATCGCCGCCACCCACCACCCCAATTCCCACGCTTTTCGTCGTCTGCCGCTGCATGGACCCGTACGAAGACCTGCCGAAGCCGGCAGAGGTGGAGGATCTACTCGAAGGACACGACAAGATCAACTCAGCGACACGGCAAACCCGCTGTCTCAAAAGGACGGCAAAGGATCTGGAGGCAGAGGAGGCCGACAAAAAGAAGGGAGGATGGGGTGGCGGACGAGGGCGGGAAAGGAGGGCAGGGGCCGGGCGGGGGCGAGGATGGGGTGCGCCCTAGCCGCCGCCGTCCATGGACACGCCGCCCACGCTGGAGCAATTTCGGCCGTCGACAGCTGTCCCCGACCTCCGCCGTCGTGTACGTGCGGAGAGGTTTAACATCTTAATGATTGTGATTGAGAAGAAAATCAACCTCGAAAAGAGGAAGGTTGAGCCCGCGGCTGCCGTCGGAGGATACCGATCATGATGATGGAGCAGTTGGATTCTGATGCGGTGATGATCGTGCGCGTCATCTGTGTTATGTTGAAGCCCTTGGCGGCTGAGATGAAGACAACCGAGAAGGATGCGGCTGGTGAGGAGGAGCCGGCGTTAGAGTGGGCGTGGAGGCTCGGACAATAGATCTGGGAGGGCAAAAATTCTGTTTTTTTTTTGGCACGGACTACCGGATTCGGGTTGTAACTTTTGTGATCAGGCGTATATAAAACTATGAATCGCTTCTTTTTGGTTGTGATCGGATACAATCAGTGCACTTAAATTTACTAATATTATTATGCATTTGAAATGAAGGAGGTGGAGTCCAAGCCGGTCATTCCAGTATCTACGCTGCTCACACCCACTGCTAAACACTAGAAACACACCGGTTAGTTGCACGCACGTGGCAGGGCGTCCCACGCACGTGCGTGGCCCCAAGGACCATCACTCCGATCAGAGCCGCGCCCCTGCCCCTGCCCCTGGCCCTGCCCTTGGGTTGACTAGTTTCTCACCGACTCATCATCCGAAGTCTTCTGCGAACGAACGGCACCAAAACTCGCAACAACACAAAACACACTTGGAAGCCTACACGCGGACAAACTTGGGCGACCAACGAAGGACAGCAGCAGCGCTCATCAGCGTAAGGCAAAAACACATGCTAGCGCAGCAATTTCCCTCCCTCTTCCTCCTCCTCCTCCCCTGCTCTGGTCCGGAGACATAAAAAATACAACTACTGAGAAAAAGAATCCCACTATCTCATGACATATGGAGGAGAGAGAAGGGGCAGCAATTCCACTACGGTCATCCACAAGACATTCCTTGCTCTCTCTCTTCCGTGTGCTCGAGACGACATCTAGCTGCTCCTCCTCCTCGTCCCTCCCTCGCCCCGCTCCTCGCTCTCTCCTCCTGTTCGTAGCGCAGCCGGCGAGGATTTTTGTTGAGCAGGAGCAGCAATTGGGATCGATCCTTGGATGGATGCGGCCCAGTGGCACCAGGTAAGCTGATGATATTCATGCGTGACGACCTCAAATCCTGGTTACTACAACATCGGTACGCATCTAGGGCCATGCATGCAAGATCTCTCGCCGGTTGCCTTCGGTTCTTGTGGATCTTGTTGCTGTGTTCTTGCCTTCTTGGTCGACTATCTTTTTACCGTTCCCTTGATCTTCACGCCCGCTTTCCTTGATGGGATATGACGATCCTGGGCGCCTTTGCTGTTCTTGGGAACCGCCATGGCCAACCTTTTGTTTCTGGCGCAGATCTACGCATGTATGGCTATCTCTCTCTTCTCTCCCCTTCTCTTCTGTCCGCGTGTTGTCTTCTCCGTTGGCGTCCAGCGAGCTCAGGGCTTGGGGCCTTTAATTCTCCCCTGTCTCCGCTTTTAATCCTCGAAAGGCGCATACACGGGCACGCACCGCTTTTCTTTGCCTTTCTTTCTTTCTTATCCTCCTTTCCCCTCATCCTTTTCATCTTTTCATCTCTCTTTTCTCTTAGCTTTCCCCTTCTCTTTCCTCCGGCGCCTTGCATCAAAAGAGCAGCCATGTCTTGGATGATGTAGCAGCAGCAGCAGCAGTACTGCCAAGCCGGCAACCCTACAAACAAAGTTGTGTTTTGTGTGGTGGTGGTGGTGTGTTTCTCTCTCGTCTTTTCCTCTCCTTTCCCCCCCCCCCCCCCCCCCCCCCCCCCCCAACTTTTTCATCCTCCTTTTCCCCTCCCTTTAATCTCACTTTGTATCCATTTGCTTGGTTCTTTGTTGCACCATAGCCATAAGAATCCTCACACCTCAGGCTCTCATAGTCATATCATAACCCTCATCCATTTTCCCATACACAGCATGTTCTTGGCTTATTACTAGTAGTTCTTACTTGCCTTAACATCGAGGATTTGGCTTTGTGATATCTAATGAGGGGCAATATGTGTTCGTCAACAGGGGCTAGGGCTCGTGAAGCCCATGGAGGAGATGATCATGGCTGGAAACCCAAATCCTAATCCTAATGCGAACCCGAACCCGCAGCCGGCGCCGCCGTCTGGCGCAGAAGCCCAGAGGGCTCCCGTTCCTGGCCCGCCGGCAGCGGGAGCGGGCGCCGCGGCCGGGACGGGCTCCACCGAGCGGAAGGCGGCGCGGCCGCAGAAGGAGAAGGCAATCAACTGCCCGAGGTGCAACTCCACCAACACTAAGTTCTGCTACTACAACAACTACAGCCTCCAGCAGCCGCGCTACTTCTGCAAGACGTGCCGCCGCTACTGGACCGAGGGCGGCTCGCTCCGGAACGTGCCCGTCGGCGGCGGCTCACGCAAGAACAAGAGATCGTCGTCCTCGGTGGTGTCGTCCGCGGCGGGCGCCGTCTCCACCTCCGCGGCGGCGTCAGGGACGGTCCCCGTCGGTGGGATGGCGGCCAAGAACCCGAAGCTGATGCACGAGGGCGCGCACGACCTCAACCTGGCGTTCCCGCACCACCACGGCCGCGTCTTGCACCCGTCGGAGTTCGCGGCGTTCCCTAGCCTGGAGAGCAGCAGCGTCTGCAACCCGGGAGGCGCCATGGCGGCCAACGGCGCGGGCGGTGGGAGGGGCATGGGCGCGTTTTCGGCGATGGAGCTGCTGAGGAGCACCGGCTGTTACGTACCGATGCCGCAGGTGCAGCTCGGTATGCCGCCGGAGTACGCAGCCGCCGGGTTCGCGCTTGGCGAGTTCCGCATGCCGCTGCACCATCAGCAACACCATCAGCAGCAGCAGCAGCAACAACACCACCAGCAACAGCAGCAGCAGGTTCAGAACATGCTCGGCTTCTCGCTGGACACGGGAGGAGGTGGCGACGCCGGGGGATACGGCGCTGGGATGCAGGAGGCGCAGGAGAGCGCAACGGGAAGGATGCTGTTCCCGTTCGAGGACTTGAAGCCGGGTGCGAACGCAGGTGGAGGAGGTGCAAGTGGCGGTGATCAGTTTGAGCACAGCAAAGACCAAGGCGGCGGCGGCGGTGGCCATGAGACCCTGGGGTTCTGGAATAACAGCATGATCGGGAATGGCAGCAGCAATGACGCCGGCGGTGGCGGTGGCGGCGGCGGCGGCTCGTGGTAGGATGGCGACAGCTAGCCCAGCCAGCCGCCGGAGTAGCCGCCGTACATGCATGCATGGCTCATGCACACGCGGTTGTCAGCATGTGGAGATGATAGGGATAGAGACAAGGGAGTTAATAAGCGGTGATGGTGATTAGTGTTACATAGTATGGCGTTTGATCTCTCATTTGGTTGCGCTTGGTTTTTCTACTGTTCTTGGCCTTCCTTCTTCTTAATTTCTTCGTGTTTGTTCATGTGTGTGGTTATCAGACTTGGGGGGCTAACACAGCTGAGTACACAGATTAAGTCAGGGGTGTTGAACTAGTGATATACTGCTTCCACTATTTATCTTCTCCAATTAAATCTCTCATTTCCGATAAATGGGGTGTTCCTTGTGTCAATTTAATTCAGTATGAAGTTGTTCATGTAGAATCTGCAGGGATGCACCTTTTTTTTTGTACATCTTTCGGGTTGAATATCAAGTATATTTGGCATTGCCAGACTCTAGTTTTGTCTTTGGGTTTTGCATGCATGCATGGGACCATGCAGTATGTATGTGGGTGAATGCATGTTGCAAAGGTTCATTCAATGGAAGATTGGCATCATCAGTCATCAGGCAGTCAACACTCGACACATTGCTCTACAGTCGGTTTGACACACTGTGCATGCAGGCTGCAGAGTCCATACAAGAGATAGTGAGATATAGATCGGTTTGCTGTGCTGATGATCTAGAGGGCTACCTAGTAGCAGGCGTGTTCTCATGATTTGTTCATTTACATCGTGATTCCTGATTAATCCAGGGCTTAGAACAACTTGTAACATGTATTTTGTTCTCGTTGGGTGTGCCGAAGCAAAACTTGTTTATTTGTATACAAATACACTAATATACAGACATATTTCGCTCATAATTCACAATATGTATCTTTTCATGCATACCTGTCGACACATATCTGCCCCCTCCTTGTGTGCTCTTTTCTTGTAGCAGGCAGCTGGCTAGCTCTGAGATGTCGTATCTCGCCATCATCCCAAAATCAAGAATCTTCCAGCCATGAAAAGCACTAGCGGTAGGAGGAGAAAAGCAGCGCAATGGAGAAAGAGAGAATATGTACGGATGACAAGCTCCCTCACCCTCTCTCTCTCTCTCTCTCTCTCTCCACACACACACACACACGAGACATTATCATATGCTAGACCATCTTTAAGTGCATGGCGTGCTCGTCTGTACGATCCATGAGACCATGGCATTTTTCTAAACCAGTAGGTACCCTGGCCTATCCTCATCACCATCTTGCACGCCCCTTGCATCCTGTCCAGAGTACCTGACCTCTAATGTCAGGTGCACTGCACAAGAAATGAACTCTTTTTTAATCTTTTATTTTTCCTTGAATTCTAGGAGTACCGTTTTTACTATACTAAAACGAGTGCTCCAATTCTTTGGAGCCCACAAAAACATTCTCCTAGGGATGGAGTACTAGTACAGTAGTTCGTCACCTTTCCTATTGCATTTGGCCAACCCCAACCTTATACAAATAAACTACGTACCACTGTCATATTCAATGTGCTGCTACGACTACTCATCATCAAGGAAGATAAGATATGGTATGGTATGTTTAGGTATGTGTGCTGCAAGTGCAACCATGTCCTACAGTTCTAGTAGGCCATTCACCCATACATCTGGTTCCCATAGCTCTCTGTGCATCATCCTTCCTATGCTACTAGCGTACTACAATTGGTCATTTAGCGTGGCAACAAAAATTGAAATCATAACCTCAAATGATCACCATATTTTTCTACCTGTGCTCTAGCTATTCCATAACATGTCTCTAGTGATCTTGAGGCAATGTGCCTACAAACCAGAAAATAACATGATAAAGCGGCTAGTATTCTTGAGAACACGAGGGAGGAGGAGTATGTGTCTATTAGACAGTCTAACGTTGCATTTGTTAATACTACTAAGTTGTCTAAGATTTTCTCATGTTTTTTTTTTAAAAGGGCGATATCAGTTAAGCGAAACAACCATGTGAGAAGTGCAAGTTGCACCTCACATCAAACTAAAGCTGCACTTATCTTAAACGACTAAGACATATGAAAAATCTCAGTCGTCTTAAATATAGATGGTTTAGCTCGGGATCAGAATAGGACTTTCGCCCATCTAACATATTTACGGATTTTACTTTGGAACAAATTAAAATTCTGCCCAGTCAGCAGGTTCTTCGTACCTCCATGTCCATTTTGTAGTTATATGGTGGTTCTTTGTGAACCACATTGAGCTGATTCACTGGCGCGGAGCTTGCAACTAGGGTACCAACACCTACGGAGGTCTCTGTTGACTTCCTCTTGATATCCCTTGAAGCTTTGCAGTGTTTCATACAGTTCATCTTCCCATTCATAGATATTGAAGAGATCTATGTCTCTGGTTCAGCACATTGAGTTTCCACATTTTTACATTCAATGCTCATTGCGTCCTTGAAACCTTTAACGTCTTTTTTTTTGGCGAGGGCACCTTTAACGTCTTTACTATAGTAAATCTTTCCTCCGGCTGATGGTTGAGTCTCTTCATTATACCATTGAATTATTGTAGGAGATATGCCCTAGAGGCAATAACAAATGTTATTATTTATCTCCATGATCATGATTATGTTTATGTTCCATGCTATAACTGCTATGGTTCTCGAGTCTGCAATAACCACGAGGCTTGAAGGAAGACTCATATGCACGTGTGGAATAATAAACGGTAAAAAGTATTCCTAGTCTGGCCTCTAAGACTAGCTCAAGTGTTGCATGATGGTTCTGTTTTCCTGATCATGGGCATGACTATGCCGGCAACTTTGAGGGCACAATGTTAGTAGAACACTTGTGTTGAATCGACCCGATTGATGTTATGCTATGAGATTCATTCGTCATAAGTTAATGGTTAATAACACAGAGAAGTTAATGTTTGCATAATTCCTTAGACCATGAGGGTGTCGAGTTTCTTCATGCTTGCTTCATGAACTTTGGGGTTTGTTAAACGTCATCCGTAAATGGGTGGCTATTACGGCGGCTTACGGGTTCATGGAAAAGTATGTCAAGGAACTTGATAGCTCAAGATTGGGATTTGCTCCTCCGACGATGGAGAGATATCTCTGGGCCCTCTTGGTGTTACGGTATCCATCATCGTCTGGCCAGACATTTTGTGATTTGATCACGGGGATGCCGGAACACGGGAACGAGAAAAGAGAACAATACCGGTAACGAGGTAACTGGCATAGTGGACAAGTTGTTGATCCACGGGGATGCCAACATGTCTCACCTCGGGTATTTGCAACATATCGCGAAGCAACAGGAATAGCACACGGCAACTGGAGGTTCACTCGAATATTCATTCGTGTGGGTATAGGGGTCAATATGGGTGTCCACGGCTCCGATGTTGATCATTGATCGGAAGGGGTTCCGGGTCATGTCTATACTTCACCGAACCTATAGGGTCACACGCTTAAGGGTCATCTATCTGCTGAATACTAGACGGGGAGTCTGAGAGAAAATCACCGAAAAAGTTTCGGACGAAACGGAAACGTTCCGGAGAGGATATCGGAATAGTTCCGGTGAAACCGAAAAGTTGTTTCGGAGTACACCATAAAGTCAAAATGGTTTCGGCACATGCCTGATAATTCTTGGAGGGTGCCAGAATCGTTCTGGAAACTTTCTGGAATTTTCCGGGATGAAAACCGGAAATGTTCCGGAGCTGCCGGAACCGCTTCAGATGCTTTTCGCAGATGAAAATCACTAAACCGGAATTGTTTCGGATCGCGTTGAAAATTATTTTAGTGGGTACTGGAAATGTTCTAAGCCCACATGAATATTTTCAGTTCGAACGGACGCTGAAATATGTCGTCGTGAATAGTGAAAGTGCTTTTTGGATTACTTTTTGGAAAGCCACCTTTTTGGGCTTTTGCTCCAAAATATCTTGGAGATGACATGGATGGATGTGGCTGAAATTTCAGCCCCTCCACCCCTCCTTCTCCTATAAATAGAGGTGGAGGGGGCAGCCCAAAGCTCACTCCTTCTCACATACAAGTGCCATGACATTTCTGGCTTCTCTCTCCCTCCCAGCGAAATAGTTTCGTAGAGCCGAAAGGCTGTCTGGGTTCCGGTGGGAACTAGTTCTGGACGGCGAAGCCCTGCCGGATAGATGACACCGTAAGTGTGCAACCCCGTAGAGAGGTCGTAGGTTCGATCTTTTTGCCCGAGGGGCTGTTCGAGGGTCCTCCCGAAGGGCTGTCCGAGTTACTGTCCGAGTTTCGGGGGTCCTCCCGAAGGGCTGTCCGTGAGGCCTCCCGGAGGGCTGTCCGAGGATCCGTCCGGTGGGACTATCCGAAAGAATGTCCAGAGGCCTCCCGGAGGGCTGTCCGAGGATCCGTCCGGTGGGACTATCCGAAAGACTGTCCAGAGGCCTCCCGGAGGGCTGTCCGAGGATCCGTCCGGTGGGACTATCCGAGGGACTGTCCCGAGGCCTCTCGAAGGGCTGCCCGGAGATTCGTCTGGTGAGCTGACGAGGGAGTACATCCTCGCGGTTGGGAGGTTGTAAAATCCTAGCTGTGGGGATTTTCACCGCCGATCGTCATCGACTCTACTTCCGTTGCGCTACGAGTCGGTAACGAAACAGATCAAACCTTGTATGCAGTCTCCATAGTGATCCTGGGCTGGTACGTAGGTCGGAATTTTTTTGTTTTCTGCTGCGTTACCCTACAGTGGCATCATGAGCCGTGCTATGCGTAGATGCAGGTTGCGATCTAGAATACATGAGATGTATGGGTGTTGCACAATATAATTAGGTAGTAGATGAGTTCTATTGCTGAAAATTATTTGTGCGGGTAGCAGATGAAATCTGTTACCCGATGTTCTTGGTGCTTCCCTGGAATTTGCATATTTCTGATCTTGATAACGGTATGGTGGAGTTTCAAAGTTCTGGCAATCCGCGATCCTGATTGATCAACGAAGTGGTAACAGTTCTTTGAATTCCACCATAGTTAAAAAGAAAGATGAAATTTCGCAGATGAAAGGGCAATGCAGATATGATCTGCACGGGGGTCATGCGTATGACGAAGTTTAGTATGGGGCTCGAGATTTAATTATCTCGTGTTTCATACACCCCGCGATGTTAATCTAGCGACATGAATTATCATACTTGATGATAAAACGTTGGTAGCTGCGGTTTGTTTCGAAACCTTAGAAGCCACGTAAAATGAAATTATGCATAAACCGATTAGAGGCGTCTATCTTGGTTTTGCAGGATGGTTTGCATGTGCATGTGATGTGGTATAGCAGTGCTCATATTAATTTAATTATGTATGAGATGACTATATGATGTAAATTAACATGACCTGTGTGTCATGATTCGGCATGATGGCTGGAGCCATATGATTGTCACTTTAATGACCTACGTGTCAACCTTAAGTAATGCACTTATTTTATTAGCTATAGAGATAGCAATATCATCTGGTGCATCGACAAGGTGGTGGCAAACTTCGCGAAGGTGAACACCGACGCGAATGCCGAAGACGAAGAAATACAAGACTTCTCCGTCAGAAAGGGCTGAACCATATCATGCTATTATGAATTGCCTGAGATGTTTATGTAGGGGAACGCGACAGAAAACAAAAATTTTCGGTACAGCGAGCTCGCCCAGGATCACTATGGAGACTGCATACAAGGTTTGATCTGATCCGTACCAACTCGAAGCGCAGCGGAAGAAGAGTCGGTGTAGATTGTCGGTGCAGATCCCTGCAGCTAGGATTTACAACCTCCCAACCGCAAGGATGTACTCCCACTCCGGACAGCCCTTCGGGAGGCGGTCGGACAGTCCCCCGGACAATGTCGCGGACAGCCCTTCGGGAGGACCCTCGGAACCCGAACAGCCCTTCGGGAGGACGCCGGAAACTCGAACGGTAACTCGAACAGCCCTTCGGGCAAAAGATCGAAACTACGACCTCTCTACGGGGTTGCACACATACGGTGTCAACTATCCGGCAGGGCTTCGCCGTCCAGAACTAGTTCCTGCCGGAACCCAGACAGCCTTTCGGCTCTACGAAATACTCTTTTCGTGTGAGGGAGAAGAGAGAGCTAGCAAAGCATAGCATGTGTATGAGAGCACAAGGATCAGGAAGTGGGCTGCCCACTCACCTCTATTTATAGGCTAGCCAAGGGGTAAAGTTGTCATACAAAAACCCCAAAATGCCCATGGAATATCCCTTTCATAAAAGGAATATGCCATATGGGAGTGCCATGTGGAGCACCATGGTGCCCCACCCATCTTGGCCGGCCACACCCTTGGGGGACCCCCATGAGGGGCTGCCTTGGCCCCCAAGGCCTTCTAGAAACCTTTTTGGAAATATCCAAAAAAGTGTTTTTCCTCAAATATCCAAAAAGCACTTCACTATTCACGACGACATTTTTCAGCGTCTGATCGAACTGAAAATATTCATGTGGGCTTAGAACAATTCTAGTACCCACAAAAATAATTTTCAACGCGAGCCGGAACAATTCCGGTTTAGTGATTTCATCTGCGAAAAGCATCTGAAGCGGTTTCGGCAGCTCCGGAACATTTCCGGTTTTCATTCCAGAAAATTCCAAAAAGTTTCCAGAACGATTCTGGCACCCTCTAAGAATTATCAGGCATGTGCCAAGACCAATTTGACTTTATGGTATCCCCTGAAACAACTTTTCTAGTTTCACCGAAATTCATCCGGTGACCTCTCTCTGCGGAACTTTTCCGGTGTCCGAAACTTTTTCGGTGTTTTTCTCTCAGACTCCCTGTCTAGTATTCAACAGATAGATGACCCTTAAGCGTGTGACCCTATAGGTTCGGTGAAGCATAGACATGACCCGGAACCCCTTCCGATCAATGATCAACATCGGAGCCGTGGACACCCATATCGATCCCTATACCCACACGAATAAATATTCGAGTGAACCTCCAGTTGTCGTATGCTATTCCTGTTGCTTCACGATATGTTACAATTACCCGAGGTGAGACATGTTGGCATCCCCGTGGATCAACAACTTGTCCACTATGCCAGTTACCTCGTTGCCGGTATTGTTCTCTTTTCTCGTTCCCGTGTTCCGGCATCCCCGTGATCAAATCACTAGGTGTCTGGCCAGACGATGATGGATACCGCAACACCGAGAGGGCCCAGAGATATCTCTCCAACGTCGGAGGAGCAAATCCCAATCTTGAGCTATCAAGTTACTTGACATACTTTTCCATGAACCCGTAAGCAGCCGTAATAGCCACCCTTTTACGGATGACGTTTAACAAACCCCAAAGTTCATGAAGCAAGCATGAAGAAACTCGATACTCTCATGGTCTAAGGAATCATGCAAACATTAACCATCTTTGTGTTATTTAACCATTAACTTGTGACGAATATATATCATAGTATAACATCAATTTGGGTCGATTCAACACAAGTGTTCTACCAACATCGTGCCCTCAAAATTGCCGGCATAGCCATGCCCATGATCAGGAAAACAGGATCATCATGCAATACTTGATCCAGTCTTAGAGGCAATACTAGGAATACAATTTGCCGTTTATTAAACCACACGTGCACATGAGTTTCCCTCCAAGCCTCGTTTTATTTGCAGACTCGAGAATCATTGCAGTTATAGCATGGATCATAAACATTCATTACAAACTTGGAGATACAAAAGTAACTGATATTACTGCCTCTAGGGCATATCTCCTACAGTCTCCCACTTGCACTAGAGTCATAATCTAGTTACATGGCTTCCCTAACACCAATGGCAATCCGGTGTTGCTCATGCTTTGCTCGTGGTAGAGGCTTCGTCATCGGGTCTGATACATTCAGATCCGTGTGAACTTTGCGTACTTTCACTAAACCTTCTTCGACATGATGTCGAATGAGTTTATATTTGCGTTGAATATGCATTGTCTTATGGTGCGAACATGGCTCCCTTGCCTGAGCCACGGCGCCACTATTATCACAATAGATCTCCACCGGGTCCAGAGCACTTGGAACCACACCAAGGTCTTCAAGAAACTGCTTGATACCGACAGCTTTCTTGGAGGCTTCTGAAGCAGCAACATATTCCGCCTCCGTCGTAGAATCCGCCACAGTCTTTTGTTTGGAACTTTTCCAATCAACTGCGCCGCCGTTCAATATGAAAACATAGCCAGATTGAGATTTGAAGTCATCTGGGTCAGACATGAAGCCTGCATCAGTGTAACAACTTACAATGAGCTCTTCATCACCTCCGTACACAAGGAGTAAATCCTTGGTCCTTCTGAGGTACTTAAGAATACCCTTGACTGCGGCCCAGTGTTCCAATCCTGGATCACCTTGGTACCGGCTGCTAACACTTAGCGCATAGGAAACATCCGGTCTTGTACATAGCATGGCATACATAATAGAACCAACTGCCGAAGCATATGGAATATCATTCATTTGTACTCGCTCATCAAGGGTCCGAGGACTCTGATTCTTGCAAAGCACTGTGCCAGGTGACATGGGGAGTAGGCCTTTCTTGGAGTTCTCCATGTTGAACCTTTTCAACACCTTGTCAATGTACGTGCTTTGGCTTAGCGCTATTAAGCGTCTTGATCTATCTCTATAGATCCTGATGCCTAATACATATGCCGCTTCGCCTAAGTCTTTCATTGAAAAACTCTTCTTCAATGAGTCTTTTATTTCGCTAAGAAATTTCACATCATTTCCAATCAACAATATGTCATCCACATACAAGATTAGAAATGCTTTTGCGCTCCCACTAAACTTCTTGTACACACAAGATTCTTCATCGTTCCTGATGAAGCCAAACTCTTTGACCACTTCATCAAAACGAATATTCCAGCTCCTTGATGCTTGCTTCAGACCATAAATGGCTTTCTGAAGCTTACATACCTTTCCAGCATTTTTAGGATCGACAAAACCTTCTGGCTGTATCATGTATACATCCCTATCAAGGTTTCCATTTAGGAAAGCCGTTTTGACATCCATCTGCCATATTTCATAATCGAAATAAGCAGCAATTGCTAGTAATATCCGAACAGACCTAAGCATAGCTACGGGCGAGAAAGTCTCGTCGTAGTCCTCTCCTGGAACTTGCGTGAACCCTTTCGCGACAAGTCTAGCTTTGTGGATAGTAATGTTACCATCCGCGTCCGTCTTTCTTTTGAAAATCCATTTACAACCAATGGGTTTTACGCCATCTGGAAGTTCTTCCAAGTTCCAAACTCGGTTTTCGTACATGGATTCCATTTCGGATCTCATGGCTTTGTGCCATTCCCTTGAGCTAGGCCCCGCCATCGCTTCCTTGTAGTGCGCAGGTTCATCGTCTTCAAGAATGAAGATTTCGTTATGAAACCACTCAGGTGGCTGGATAGCCCTACCTGATCTGCGCGGTTCAGTTACAACAGTGTTCGAAGTTTCCGCATCACATGCGACAACTTCCGGCTCGGTTGTAGGGATAATTAGCGGAATTTCTTCCGGTTCCTTAGCCATATCAACGGTTGCCGAAGATTCACTAATCTCATTAAGTTGTACTGTCCTCCCACTCACTTCTTTGGCGAGAAACTGTTTCTCGAGAAAGATTCCGGTTTTGGCGACAAACACTTTGCCCTCGGATGGGTGGTAGAAGGAATACCCAAAAGTTTCCTTGGTATAACCTACAAAGTAACATTTGTCTGATCTGGGATCAAGTTTTTGAGGCTGTAAACGTTTTACATATGCATCACAACCCCAAATCTTGAGATGCGACACACTGGGTTTCTTCCCATACCATATCTCATATGGCGTCGTCTCAACAGACTTCGACGGTGCTTTGTTTAGTGTATAAACGGCAGTTTCTAGTGCGTGACCCCAAAAAGATATCGGTAGATCTGTAAGAGACATCATCGACCTTACCATGTCTAACAGGGTTCGGTCACGTCGTTCCGACACTCCGTTTCTCTGTGGAGTTCCGGGAGGCGTAAGCTGTGAAACGATTCCACGGTCACTCAGATGTTGGCCAAACTCGTGACTAAGATATTCGCCTCCGCGATCAGACCGCAGAAACTTAATCTTTTTGTTACGATGATTTTCTACCTCATTCTGAAAATCTTTGAACTTTTCAAAGGTTTCCGACTTATGCTTCATCAAGTAGATATAGCCATACCGACTTAAATCATCAGTAAAAGTCACGAAGTAAAAATACCCACCCCGTGCGGCCGTGTTCATTGGACCACATACATCACTATGTATTATTTCCAATAATTCACCCGCCCGTTCAGGATGACCCGTGAACGGCGTCTTGGTCATTTTTCCCATCAAGCAAGCTTCACATGTGTCAAATGATTCAAAATCAAGGGACGGTAAAACTCCATCTTTATGGAGTCTTTGCATGCGTTTCTTTCCGATGTGGCCAAGGCGACAGTGCCACATGAAAGTGGTGGTGGTATCAGCCTTCTTAAGGCATTTAGCATTCACGTTAAAGACATCATTTCCACATTCAAGATTTAGTATGAAAAGGCCCCCAACAATGGGTGCAAATCCATAAAACATATCCTTACAATAAAGTGAACAACCATTGTTCTCAGACTTGTAGGAGTACCCATCGTGTACTAAACATGATCCAGAGATAATGTTTCTACACAACAACGGAACAAAATAACAGTTACTAAGTTCCAAAATAAATCCTGAAGGGAGACGTAGAGGCATAATGCCGACGGCTAGAGCGGCGATCCCAGCGCCGTTCCCGACACACATCACGACTTCATTCTTTGCCAGCTTGCGCACCTTCTGAAGCCCCTGTATCGAGTTGCAAATGTGAGCAACCGATCCGGTATCAAATACCCAAGACTTAGAATTTTCGCTAGCAAGCAAAACGTCAATGACATTAACTTGTATAACAATTATACCTTTTCCGGTTTTCCCGGACTTCTTATCTTCCAGATACTTCTTGCAGTTTCTCTTCCAGTGACCTGTGCCCTTGCAGTAGAAGCACTCAGTTTCATTCTTGGCTCCGCCCTTAGATTTGCGTTGGAAGCCGGTCTTACCGGCGCCCTTGCCCTTCTTTGGCTTGCCATTCTTTTTGAAACTGGCAGTTTTATTCACAAGCAACACTTGCTTGCGATTTTTCTGCAGTCCTCCTTCAACAGTTTTCAGCATGGCAAGCACCTCATTAGGCGTTTTGTTCATCCCATTCATGTTGTAGTTCATGATAAAACCGCTATAAGACGGGGGGAGTGAACCTAGCAACAAGTCCATAACATGCTCTGGCGGAAGTGGAAATTCCAGGGTTTTAAGCCTCTCAGTGTGGCCAATCATATTGACCACGTGCTCGCCAACTGAACTGCCCTCAGCCATCTTGGTCTCCGCCATCATTTTCATGATATCAAAACGTTCAGACCTTGCATTAAATTTGTACAGAGCATCCAGATCCTTGATCATATCAAAGGAGTTATGGAATTCAAAACGTTTTTGAAGCTCTGAACTCATGCAAGACAGCATGAGGCACTGCACTAAGTAGAAATCATCATCCTTAGTGGCCCAGACATTTTGTTCGTCTGCCGGGGCTGTTTCCGCCGGCTTAGGTGGAAGAGGTCCGTCAAGCACGTACACTTTCTTAGCACTCCTGAGTACAATCCTCAGGGTACGGACCCAGTCCGCATAGTTGTTTCCATTCGCAGCTAACTTCTCTTTCTCTAACATCGGGCCTAAGTTGAACGCGCTATTGCGAGCCATTTGATCTACAACGGAAAACACAAGTTCACTTAGACTTTGTTCATAATGATTTTTGCACTAGTGAATAAACAATTTTATTCTAAAGTGCGCTCCCACTCAAATCAATATCTCTCAAAATTGATTATGAGTGATACAAGACCCGAGTTTTGATTTGTTCGCCACAATGGTAGCATCACAGATGACGAAAAATCTCAACCGGTAGGCCAACTTGCCAATCACATCTTTATGTGATTCTTGTTCATCTTTCGATGCGTGTGTTCCGAGCTCATGACTTTCATGCCTGAACGTCAAGACAACCAAGTGATCTCGCTGCGAGGTCTTAACTCACCCGCCTCACACTTCTCTAATCGTTCGTGCCCATGTTAGCATGTGACACCCCGAAGAGATAGGTGCCGTGACGGTGTTACACTTGGGAGAACACTGACTACTTGATAATTTTGTGAGAGATCACCCTAATAAAAAGCGACTACCGCGCAATCAAGAAGGGTGCATCAAGAGGGATAAACATCTCAGGCAATTCATAATAGCATGATATGGTATAGCCCCTTCTGACGGAGAAGTTATGTATTCTTCGTCTTCGGCATTCGCGTCGGTGTTCACCTTTGCGAAGATTGCCACCACCATGTCGATGCACCAGATAATATTGCTATCTCTATAGCTAATAAAATAAGTGCATTACATAAGGTTGACACGCAGGTCATTAAGTGCAATCATATGGCTCCAGCCATCATGCCGAATCATGACACGCAGGTCATGTTAACAAATTTACATCATATAGTCATCTCATACATAATCGAATTCATATGAGCTTTGCTATACCACATCATATGTACATCCTGCAAAACCAAGTTAGACGACTCTAATCGGTTTATGCAAAATTTCATTTTTCGTGGCTTCTAAGGTTTTGACTTAAACCGCAGCTACCAACATTTTATCATCAAGTATGATAATTCAAAATTGCTAGATTAACATCTCGGGGTGTATGAAACATGAGATAATTAAATCTCGAGCCCCATACTAAACTTCGTCATACGCGTGACCCCCGTGCAGATCATATCTGCAATGCCCTTTCATCTGCGAATTTCATCTTTCTGTTGACTATGGTGGAACCCAAAGAACTGATAGCACTTCGTTGATCAATCAGGATCGCGGATTGCCAGAACTTTGTGAAATTCCACCATGCTGTCTCGAGATTGAGCAAACGCAAATTCTAGGGAAGCAACAAGAACATCGGGTAACAGACTTCATCTGCTACCCGCATAAATAATTTTCAGCAATAGATCTCATCTACTCCAAAATTATATTATGCAATACCCATACATCACCATGTATTCTAGATCGTAACCTGCATCTACGCATAGCCTGGCTCTGATACCACTGTAGGGGAACGCGACAGAAAACAAAAAATTTCGGTACAGCGAGCTCGCCCAGGATCACTATGGAGACTGCATACAAGGTTTGATCTGATCCGTACCAACTCGAAGCGCAGCGGAAGAAGAGTCGGTGTAGATCGTCGGTGCAGATCCCTGCAGCTAGGATTTACAACCTCCCAACCGCAAGGATGTACTCCCACTCCGGACAGCCCTTCGGGAGGCGGTCGGACAGTCCCCCGGACAATGTCGCGGACAGCCCTTCGGGAGGACCCTCGGAACCCGAACAGCCCTTCGGGAGGACGCCGGAAACTCGAACGGTAACTCGAACAGCCCTTCGGGCAAAAGATCGAAACTACGACCTCTCTACGGGGTTGCACACATACGGTGTCAACTATCCGGCAGGGCTTCGCCGTCCAGAACTAGTTCCTGCCGGAACCCAGACAGCCTTTCGGCTCTACGAAATACTCTTTTCGTGTGAGGGAGAAGAGAGAGCTAGCAAAGCATAGCATGTGTATGAGAGCACAAGGATCAGGAAGTGGGCTGCCCACTCACCTCTATTTATAGGCTAGCCAAGGGGTAAAGTTGTCATACAAAAACCCCAAAATGCCCATGGAATATCCCTTTCATAAAAGGAATATGCCATATGGGAGTGCCATGTGGAGCACCATGGTGCCCCACCCATCTTGGCCGGCCACACCCTTGGGGGACCCCCATGAGGGGCTGCCTTGGCCCCCAAGGCCTTCTAGAAACCTTTTTGGAAATATCCAAAAAAGTGTTTTTCCTCAAATATCCAAAAAGCACTTTCACTATTCACGACGACATTTTTCAGCGTCTGATCGAACTGAAAATATTCATGTGGGCTTAGAACAATTCTAGTACCCACAAAAATAATTTTCAACGCGAGCCGGAACAATTCCGGTTTAGTGATTTCATCTGCGAAAAGCATCTGAAGCGGTTTCGGCAGCTCCGGAACATTTCCGGTTTTCATTCCAGAAAATTCCAAAAAGTTTCCAGAACGATTCTGGCACCCTCTAAGAATTATCAGGCATGTGCCAAGACCAATTTGACTTTATGGTATCCCCTGAAACAACTTTTCTAGTTTCACCGAAATTCATCCGGTGACCTCTCTCTGCGGAACTTTTCCGCTGTCCGAAACTTTTCCGGTGTCCGAAACTTTTTCGGTGTTTTTCTCTCAGACTCCCTGTCTAGTATTCAACAGATAGATGACCCTTAAGCGTGTGACCCTATAGGTTCGGTGAAGCATAGACATGACCCGGAACCCCTTCCGATCAATGATCAACATCGGAGCCGTGGACACCCATATCGATCCCTATACCCACACGAATAAATATTCGAGTGAACCTCCAGTTGTCGTATGCTATTCCTGTTGCTTCACGATATGTTACAATTACCCGAGGTGAGACATGTTGGCATCCCCGTGGATCAACAACTTGTCCACTATGCCAGTTACCTCGTTGCCGGTATTGTTCTCTTTTCTCGTTCCCGTGTTCCGGCATCCCCGTGATCAAATCACTAGGTGTCTGGCCAGACGATGATGGATACCGCAACACCGAGAGGGCCCAGAGATATCTCTCCAACGTCGGAGGAGCAAATCCCAATCTTGAGCTATCAAGTTACTTGACATACTTTTCCATGAACCCGTAAGCAGCCGTAATAGCCACCCTTTTACGGATGACGTTTAACAAACCCCAAAGTTCATGAAGCAAGCATGAAGAAACTCGATACTCTCATGGTCTAAGGAATCATGCAAACATTAACCATCTTTGTGTTATTTAACCATTAACTTGTGACGAATATATCTCATAGTATAACATCAATTTGGGTCGATTCAACACAAGTGTTCTACCAACATCGTGCCCTCAAAATTGCCGGCATAGCCATGCCCATGATCAGGAAAACAGGATCATCATGCAATACTTGAGCCAGTCTTAGAGGCAAGACTAGGAATACAATTTGCCGTTTATTAAACCACACGTGCACATGAGTTTCCCTCCAAGCCTCGTTTTATTTGCAGACTCGAGAATCATTGCAGTTATAGCATGGATCATAAACATTCATTACAAACTTGGAGATACAAAAGTAACTGATATTACTGCCTCTAGGGCATATCTCCTACAGTTTATCCCTTTGATGCACCCTTCTTGATTGCGCGGTAGTCGCTTTTATTAGGGTGATCTCTCACAAAAATATCAAGTAGTTAGTGTTCTCCCAAGTGTAGCACCGTCACGACACCTAACTTCTCGGAGTACGCCATGTACACATGAGTACAAACGATTAGGGAAGTGTGAGGCGGGTGAGGTCAGACCTCGCAGCGAGATCACTTGGTTGTCTTGACGTTCAGGCAGGACAGTCCTGAGCTCGGAACACACGCATTGAAAGATGAACAAGAATCGCATAGAGATGTGATCGGCAAGTTGGCCTACCAATTGAAATTCGCGTCATCAGTGATGAACCCGTCAATGGCGTCGAATTGAAATGTGGATCTTGAATCACTCAAAATCAATTATGAGAGATATTGATTTGAGTGGGAGCGCACTTTAGAATTAATTCTTTTAATTCTTAGTGCAATTAATTATGAACTTTGTCTAAGTGAAAATTGCATAATAGTTATAGAAGAATGGCTCGCGTTTCCACCTTCCCTGTTAAAATTGAATAGCTATTAAATATCTGGTTAAAACTTTACGGTTGGTAACGTAATGTGAGGATTGTCCTCAAGAGTGCCGAGAAGGACTTTTGTCCTATCGCATACTTTCGGTATTCTCCCGCTAATGCTATGGATGATATGACTCTCGTCCTTCGATCCAAAAGCTAGAATTCCTTTTCAGTCAAAGTGCAATATGTTTGCTTCCATGAGACCCGAACTTCGAAAGTTTGGATAGTTATGTGATATTCATGGAATCTGAAAATCATTTCCAAAGACAGACAAAGGCTAAAAGATATGAGATATCCAAAGCAATGTTTGTTTGCAAACTATTAGCAAAGGAGTTTACTATGCATTAGACTGATAAGAGAGGGATCCAGAAGAACGCCTGTCATATATTGATGGTGAATAAAACAACAACTTAAAGAGAAAGGAAGTATCTGAAGGGTGTTAGTGAAACTTTCACGCCTAGGAAGTCCGGGGCTATCGCCACTCTTAAGTTGGGTGCTTCTTCTAAGAGTAGGAGAAATACTGAAAGTTAAACTGTTAGAATTATAAAGGCAAAAGGAAAGAAGACTGGAATATCCAGCTCATGTATGAATGTCATACAAGTTTTTGATGTATAGAAGGCTGGTCAAAGATATAGTTCTTGGGAATTATGGTTAAACATGTTAATCACTAATTCTTGGGTATTGTGAGTTAATCACAAAGATACCCGCTCGATTGCATTCTGTTGCAACTCGATGTAAGAATTACTATGGCCTGAAAGACTAGCCAGGAATGAGGTTAGATACACGCAGGGAACATAGTAAATGTTACTATGCCTTCCATAGGTGTATTCCCTATGTATTTACTTTCATAATTCATTTTAGAGTTTTACACTCTAGCCCTTTGCATAAGGTATCTTGCAAGAAGGTTGTTCATAAGAGAACTTTTGATGTTCGGTGTTATGAATAACATAAGGGCCATACTTTCATTATGAATGAGACGTATGTTATGAATATTGATAATAAGACATAACCTCTGGGTTTACTTTCATAATTCATTTTAGAGTTTCATACACTCTAGCCCATTGCACAATGTTTGTTGCAAAAGAGTTGTTCATGAAAACAACAATTGTTGTTCAATATTATGAATAACATGAAGGGCCATGCTTCCATCCTAGATGGGATGTATGTTATGAATATTGATGGAAATATGATACATCCATAACACTGACGCTAAATGTCGCAAGACTAAAAGAATACCACACAAGTGTGGCACTGCATTTGGTCACATTGGAGAAACCCGCATGGAAAATTCCATTATGATGGATTTTGAAGTCGTTTGATTTTGAATCATCTGACACTTGCAACTTTCCTCTGAAAAGTGAAGTGACTGAAATACCGTTCACTGGCCATAAGGAACAAGCAAAGAACATATTGGTGATCATACATTATGATGTGTGTAGTCCAATAAATGTTGTTGCAAGTAGTGGATTTATCTATCTTCAGAAATGACTCAAGTAGATATGTGGATATTTACTTGTTGAGACGTAAGTCTGGATCTTTTGAATTCATTCATAAGGTTTTCAAAAATGAAGTAGAAGTTGTTGTAACAAGAAAATTATGTTTCTACAATTCGATTGCAGAAAGGAATATTTGAGTTACAAGTTTAGCGAATGTCTGATGAGTTGTGAAAGGGGTTTCATAACTTACACCTCCCGGAGCACCACTGCAAGTGGAGAGTCCGTGTAGATGTAATCGAACCATTCATGACATGGTAAGATCAAAGATGACATAAATAAATTTGCCATTATCCCTTTTAAAGTGATGCTTTAGAGACTGCGGCTTTTACACTGAAAAGAGCTCCATCGGGTCTGTTGAAATGACGCCATGGTATGGTACGCCCAACCATGTTATATCTTTTCTTAACATTTGGAATATGGGGCTTGTGTAAAAGGTTACAAACCTATTCCAAATCAGACAAGTGCTACTTTGTAGGTTATCCCAAGTTATTGGGTATTCCCCCACCACTATACCGAGGCAAAAGTTTTTTTTGCCACAAAACGGTATGCTTTTAAAGAGAATAGTTTTACAAAAGGTGAGTGGGAGGACAGTGCAACTCGACGAGATAAACAGTATCTTCGTCATCTGATCAAAGGAAAGGAACCTTGGAAGTGATTCCGGAGTTTCCTACTGCGACTGATACGGAAGCCTCTACATGAGATGTATGGACTTCAGTCGAACTTGCAGCTGAACCGCGTAGGAAAAACTCGTGCAAACCTCTCAGGTGCGCATACGAGATATTGTTGTTAGACAACAGTATACCTACGATACACAAGGAAGCGTTGATGGGCCCTGACTCCAGAATTGGCTAAATGCCAATACAATCCGAGATAGTTTCCATATAAGTGATTCGAGATTAAAATCTTGATACACTTTTCGGAAGACTTAGAGTCTAACGAATATTTATGGAACTAAAAACTGATACGGATAAAATGTTTTATCCATAAAGCTCGACTTGTTGCCATAACAAGTTCAAGGAGTTGACTACGATGAGATTGTCTCACCGTAGCGATGCTTGAAGTCGGTTCGGGTTGAACTAGCAATTAATACATATTTCAATCATGAGATATAAAACATGGATGACAAAAGGATTTCCATCTGATGGAAATGAAACCTAGGACTTGTATGTGATACAGTCCAAAGTAATTTGTCGATCCAGAGGATGCTAGTAAGTATGCAAACTTCAGAGTTCCAGCGATGAACACAAGAGAGCAAAGTGGAGTTGGAATCTTCGTTTTTGATGGAATGGTCAAAGGGGTTTGACTTCATCCAATGGGTATCGAAGATGCTTGTGATTCAAGAAAGTAAGTGGGAGCATGATAATATTTCTAAAAACCTTGTGTACTTGACACATTGTTAAATTGGAAATAAATTTCTTGACACGAATTAGGACTTCATTTGAAAATAGTTTTTCGATGAAGTGCTTAGGCTAAATAGCCTCAATATTAGGCATGATGATCTATGGAGATAGATTTACCTAATGGGGCTAAGCTATGAATACATATTGACAAGATGCTAAAAATTTTTAGCATTGAAAAACGTCAAGGAGTGATTCTTGCCGAAGTCACATGGAAAGAGTTTTTTGCAAAACTCGGTGTCCCAAAACACTGATGAGCAAAATACCTGATGGTGATTCCACACACTCTTGTGTTTGGATTAATCATGTATTCCATGGTATGTAAAACAACCAGATATGTCCAATACTCCTAAAATGTTTTGAGTATAGATACCAAAGTGATCAAAGTACTGATCATGGGACAACAGTGAAAGATGTCATTGAGTACTAGAGCAGTACTGATGACATGTTTTCTCGCAAGCAGAGATTATGAAGTACTCGTTGTAAGTGATTACATCGATACAGTCTTCATCAATGCTCCATGTGATTTTCGATTTAAATTAAGGGTTTTGTGTAATACACAACATGGTGGCACGGTAGTTGGAAATTGTTCTAAACAAGATACTGTGGCGAATTCTATAACATAGGCTAAGTATGTTGATGCTTTAGAAGCGACAAAGAAGATGTTGAATCATATAGTTCATTCATGAACTTAGTATGGTTCCAAGATGGCTTTTGTCAATGGGACACTATTGCAGATAGTTGCTCCATAGCTCAGTCTGAGGAATCAAGGTTTGACCTGTGATTCACATATATACAAAGCCAAATCCACACAAAATATGAATTTTGTGAAAGCGTGAAAACGCGGGGATATGCAAAGTTACACACGGAGCTGAAGTTGTCAGATTCGTTGGACATCAGGCTATACCACAAGCGAAGCATATTTTATACCAGTATGCCATAGGTGTAAAGTGCATTAGCATTGACTAGATTATTGACTCTAGTGCAAGTGGGAGTCTGTAGGAGATATGCCCTAGAGGCAATAACAAATGTTATTATTTATCTCCATGATCATGATTATGTTTATGTTCCATGCTATAACTGCTATGGTTCTTGAGTCTGCAATAACCACGAGGCTTGAAGGAAGACTCATATGCACGTGTGGAATAATAAACGGTAAAAAGTATTCCTAGTCTGGCCTCTAAGACTAGCTCAAGTGTTGCATGATGGTTCTGTTTTCCTGATCATGGGCATGACTATGCCGGCAACTTTGAGGGCACAATGTTAGTAGAACACTTGTGTTGAATCGACCCGATTGATGTTATGCTATGAGATTCATTCGTCATAAGTTAATGGTTAATAACACAGAGAAGTTAATGTTTGCATAATTCCTTAGACCATGAGGGTGTCGAGTTTCTTCATGCTTGCTTAATGAACTTTGGGGTTTGTTAAACGTCATCCATAAATGGGTGGCTATTACGGCGGCTTACGGGTTCATGGAAAAGTATGTCAAGGAACTTGATAGCTCAAGATTGGGATTTGCTCCTCCGACGATGGAGAGATATCTCTGGGCCCTCTCGGTGTTACGGTATCCATCATCGTCTGGCCAGACATTTTGTGATTTGATCACGGGGATGCCGGAACACGGGAACGAGAAAAGAGAACAATACCGGTAACGAGGTAACTGGCATAGTGGACAAGTTGTTGATCCACGGGGATGCCAACATGTCTCACCTCGGGTATTTGTAACATATCGCGAAGCAACAGGAATAGCACACGGCAACTGGAGGTTCACTCGAATATTCATTCGTGTGGGTATAGGGGTCAATATGGGTGTCCACGGCTCCGATGTTGATCATTGATCGGAAGGGGTTCCGGGTCATGTCTATACTTCACCGAACCTATAGGGTCACACGCTTAAGGGTCATCTATCTGCTGAATACTAGACGGGGAGTCTGAGAGAAAATCACCGAAAAAGTTTCGGACGAAACGGAAACGTTCCAGAGAGGATATCGGAATAGTTCCGGTGAAACCGAAAAGTTGTTTCGGAGTACACCATAAAGTCAAAATGGTTTCGGCACATGCCTGATAATTCTTGGAGGGTGCCAGAATCGTTCTGGAAACTTTCTGGAATTTTCCGGGATGAAAACCGGAAATGTTTCGGAGCTGCCGGAACTGCTTCAGATGCTTTTCGCAGATGAAAATCACTAAACCGGAATTGTTTCGGATCGCGTTGAAAATTATTTTAGTGGGTACTGGAAATGTTCTAAGCCCACATGAATATTTTCAGTTCGAACGGACGCTGAAATATGTCGTCGTGAATAGTGAAAGTGCTTTTTGGATTACTTTTTGGAAAGCCACCTTTTTGGGCTTTTGCTCCAAAATATCTTGGAGATGACATGGATGGATGTGGCTGAAATTTCAGCCTCTCCACCCCTCCTTCTCCTATAAATAGAGGTGGAGGGGGCAGCCCAAAGCTCACTCCTTCTCACATACAAGTGCCATGACATTTCTGGCTTCTCTCTCCCTCCCAGCGAAATAGTTTCGTAGAGCCGAAAGGCTGTCTGGGTTCCGGTGGGAACTAGTTCTGGACGGCGAAGCCCTGCCGGATAGATGACACCGTATGTGTGCAACCCCGTAGAGAGGTCGTAGGTTCGATCTTTTTGCCCGAGGGGCTGTTCGAGGGTCCTCCCGAAGGGCTGTCCGAGTTACTGTCCGAGTTTCGGGGGTCCTCCCGAAGGGCTGTCCGTGAGGCCTCCCGGAGGGCTGTCCGAGGATCCGTCCGGTGGGACTATCCGAAAGAATGTCCAGAGGCCTCCCGGAGGGCTGTCCGAGGATCCGTCCGGTGGGACTATCCGAAAGACTGTCCAGAGGCCTCCCGGAGGGCTGTCCGAGGATCCGTCCGGTGGGACTATCCGAGGGACTGTCCCGAGGCCTCTCGAAGGGCTGCCCGGAGATCCGTCTGGTGAGCTGACGAGGGAGTACATCCTCGCGGTTGGGAGGTTGTAAAATCCTAGCTGCGGGGATCTGCACCGCCGATCGTCATCGACTCTACTTCCGCTGCGCTACGAGTCGGTAAGGAAACAGATCAAAGCTTGTATGCAGTCTCCATAGTGATCCTGGGCTGGTACGTAGGTCGGAATTTTTTTGTTTTCTGCTGCGTTACCCTACAATTATATGGTTGTTAATATTGTCTCTATAAGATGTTTGGCTTCATTTTCTAGTAAAGACATAAATATCCCTCCTGCATAACAATCAAGTATACATTTAGATTCGTCAGCAAGTCCATGGTAAAATATATGAAGTATAAAATGATTGGTAAAACCATGATTAGGGCATTGGTGCAAAGTTTTGAAAATCTCCCCCGATCTTGTGATAAGCTTTATCCTATCTTCTGTTGGAAGTGCGCCATTTCTTTGTGAAGTTCTGCTATTTTTTATTTGGGAAAGAATTTATGCATGAGTTTATTGGTGCACTCATCCCAGGTGGTGACTTAATGATGTGGCAGTTCATCGAACCATTTCTTAGTTTTACCCTCAGTGACCATTTAAAAAGTTTAAGTAAAACAAATTCTCATGACATATCTTCCTCCTTGGTAGTACCGCAAAGGGTGCCGAGATATGTTTCGTCAAGTACCTAACAACAATGCAGGAACCACACATTATTTGTATGATAGTGGGACATAATATTAGGTTACCAGATGGACAAGGGGCACGAGTTTTAGAAGGTTGAAAAAATACGCTAGGTGTAAGCAAGGCGGTGGACCATCGCCTAGCGGCTAGGCGACACTTAATTACCGTAAGCGTGGTCTAGGTGGTCATGTAGTTTTGACTATCAGGGGCTTATTCTGGGTATTTTATGTGCATATACATGAATTTTGTAACATGTAAATGAATAAACTATTAGCTACTGCCATTGGAATATGGCCCATTTGGCCCGTCAATGCAACATGGTACGATTTTTCATTCGAGTGGACATCTCATTGCTTGCACAGCCTAGACTACTACTTATGCCCTAGACGAGACGTTTTGTCGTGGCCTAGCGCCTAAGCGTAACTAAGCGCCCACTAGGTGTTGCTTTTTCCAACAGACTGTTTTACCTTGGTTCGCGCCCTTGCACAACCAGTAACAAGCCTAATCCTTCTTGTCTGAAATTATATCACCAAGGGGTTACAATGATCGGGTACAAGATGTGTTTGCCGAGTGGGGGCTTAACTCGACGAGTTGGCGATGGATGATCTTGACATGATGACTAGATCGGATCTAATCTGATCCGTTAAGCTAATCCGATGGATCTTGAGGCCTTGGGTGCTTTTGGCTCTGATTGAACATGCCCCCTACTTCCTCGAGGGGTCGCCTATATATTAGCCCCTTGGTCGGTTGCCTTGGCCGCCTCCATCTTGGTTATATACATTCTTCATATCTACTTTGGAGTCATTGTAGTCTTGAGGCTCTTATGATAAGGAAACCAGGGAAGGCACGTTCTTGGAGGTTGTTTCCTCTCAACTAGGAAGGTGTTGGGCCCCCAAGTGTAAGGGTTTGTAGCAAGCATCATTTTTTTATCAGAGTGGATGACCTTGAGGTTTATCGAATCAATATGAATTTCCTAAGCAGCTAATGATCAGTACATGCACACACAAATACAAAACTACATGTCCCCTAGCATAACTAGTAAGATTGTCAGTCTTACTACCCTTTCTAGTTGATTTTCCGTCTTACTACCCTTTCTAGTTACAAGGGTTAAACACAAGTGTGTATGGAAGATTGATTGAACATGAAAATAATTAAAAGCAAGAATTTTAAAGAGCGTTGATCGAGGTTGGAAGAAATAGGAAGAAGAATGGACATGATCCATAGGTTCACTAGTGGTTTCTCTCCAAAAGCTAGCATGGTGTGATGAACAAATTACAGTTGCACATCGATTAAATTGCAGTTTTTATGAGTATGATTATACATTGGCATAACTACATATGAGCATCACGTCCAAAAATCTACAAACCATTATCCAACTACATCTGCGCTAATACTCCACCCAAGATCGCTATCCAGCATGCATCTTAAAGTATTAAGTAACAAAACTGAGTATTACATTAGGTATGATGACATGAAGTAGATGTTATATTGTCTTCACCCTGCGTTCTTCCAACCTCTTGGAGATCATCTATCAAACTTGGCCAAAGAAAGACAAATAGAACGAAGAGCATATATGAATAAGAATTATGTAGCAAAGATACCAAATTGATCTCAGAAGAATTCATGGATAGATCTGATCATAAAGTGACAATTCATCCCATTGCAACAAACAACACAACAGAATATATCAGATGGATCACAATCATGTTGGCAACTCATGTGAAGCAAGTGAGCGAAAACTATCTAGCTATTGCTATGGATCCATATTCCAAAGGAAACTACTCACAAGCGATCATGGTGGCCTTCAAGTTGATGAGAGGGCCACCTAGATGATTTCCCCCTCTAGCAGAGTACCGGACAAGGCATCCAGATTGTATTGCTTCAGACCAGAGAGGTGCGGCGGTGGAAACAGAGAAACTCCTCGATGGTTATGGATTTCGAGCGAAATGAAAATATAAGCGTCGAGAGGCGGTGCAACGGAGCACCAGGGGGGCATGTGGATCCACCATGCGGCCACCCCCGGTCGCGTGGGGCCCACAAGGCTCCCCTAGGTGGGGCCCGTGTCCTCTGGAAGCTTCCTGACTCAAAACTTTTTCTGAAATTTTTGGAGCTCCGTAAAATTGATTCTCCTGAAAGTCCAAAAACATGCACAAAACATCAATTGGCATGGGGCACTACGTTAATAGGTTAGTCCAGAAAAATAATAAAATTGGTGCCAAAACTATACCAAAATATATAAACATAGCATGAAGCAATAGAAAATTATAGATACATTTGAGATGTATCAGCATCACCAAGCTTAATCCATACTCGTCCTCAAGTAGGTAGATGATAACAACATAATTTTTGATTGTAAATGCTACTAACATGGATTATAATTAATTTGATGTATCTTAAGTATGACTTTAAAGAATAGTGATGCAGTGCAATATTCTATAGTTGAAAAAAGACAAGTAACATCAAAGAGTGCAAGTAAAATCACTCTCGTTTTTCATGGATCAATGCACTCATGTCAAATTCACCAATGCCTTTAGGTTTAGAGAGAATGTCGGGTGTATCATGAAAGCATAGTATGCTAATTCTTCATTGTATTATAAACAATTTTATCATAAGTCGACTAGACTTTCAGTCAAGCGCATCAACAACACAACCTCCTAGTTTAATCAATCAACACTTATGATATACTTGAGCGCGAGCCTTGATATTTTCACTTAAACGAAAAAAGAGATAATGATGGAGGCTTATAAGAAATCAAATGTGGAGAAAGTCTTGCATCAACACAGCTGATCATCAGGCAATGGAGAGGCCTTACAATCGATGTCAATGCAAGCAGTAGAGATTTCCATGCAACAGATGCACTAGATCTATGAATGTATGAGTGCTCTCCAAATAACCTAGTGGGGTGCGCATCCAACTTCACTTGTTCATGAACACCTAGAGCATTTGAGGAAGCTCATCATTGGAATTCACAAGTAAAATTCTATAATTAAAAATCCCCAACTATAACGTGCAAATGAAGCATATGAAAAATCTCTCTATATGAAATGCAATGGTGCTACTTTCAAGCACTCATGTATGCAGAAAGGATAATGGAGCGATGTGGGAGAACCTTTCCATGAAGTAGAAGCAGGGGTTGGCGTCCGACAATGAGCCGACCCCCCCCCCCCCCGCGCGCGCGGAGGTGCACTTCAATGCTGTCATGGCAGAAGAGAAGCCGGCGATGTAGGAGATATGCCCTAGAGGCAATAATAAATGTTATTGATTATCTCCCTGTTCATAATTAGGTTTATGTTCCATGCTATAACTGCTATGGTTCTCGAGTCTACAATAACCACGAGGCTCGGAGGAAGACTCATATGCACGTGTGGGATAATAAACGGTAAAATGTATTCCTAGTCAAGCCTCCATGACTGGCTCAAGTATTGCATGATGATCCTGTTTTCCTGATCATGGGCATGGCTATGCCGGCAATTTTGAGGGCACAATTGTTGGTAGAACACTTGTGTTGAATCGACCCGATTGATGTTATGCTATGAGATACATTCGTCATAAGTTTATGGTTAATAACACAGAGAAGTTAATGTTTGCATAATTCCTTAGACCATGAGAGTGTCGAGTTTCTTCATGCTTGCTTCATGAACTTTGGGGTTTGTTAAACGTCATCCGTAAATGGGTGGCTATTACGGCGGCTTACGGGTTCATGGAAAAGTATGTCAAGGGACTTGATAGCTCAAGATTGGGATTTGCTCCTCCGACGATGGAGAGATATCTCTGGGCCCTCTCGGTGTTACGGTATCCATCATCGTCTGGCCAGACACAGGGTGATTTGATCACAGGGATGCCGGAACACGGGAACGAGAAAAGAGAACAATACCGGCAACGAGGTAACTGGCATTGTGGACAAGTGTTGATCCACGAGGATGCCGATGTTTCTCACCTCAGGTATTTGTAACATATCGCGAAGCAACAGGAATAGCACACGGCAACTGGAGGTTCACTCGAATATTCATTCGTGTGGGTATAGGGGTCAATATGGGTGTCCACGGCTCCGATGTTGATCATTGATCGGAAAGTGTTCCGGGTCATGTCTATACTTCACCGAACCTATAGGGTCACACGCTTAAGGGTCATCTATCTGCTGAATACTAGACGGGGAGTCTGAGAGAAATTCACCGAAAAAGTTTCGGACGAAACGGAAACGTTCCGGAGAGGATATCGGAATAGTTCCGGTAAAACTGAAAAGTTGTTTCAGAGGATACCATAAAGTCAGATTGGTTTCGGCACATGCCTGATAATTCTTGGAGGGTGCCAGAATCATTCTGGAAACTTTCTGGAATTTTCCGGGATGAAAACCGGAAATGTTCCGGAGCTGCCGGAACCGCTTCAGATGCTTTTCGCAGATGAAAATCACTAAACCGGAATTGTTCCGGATCGCATTGAAACTTATTTTAGTGGGTACTGGAAATGTTCTAAGCCCACATGAATATTTTCAGTTCGACCGGACGCTGAAAAATGTCGTCGTGAATAGTGAAATCAGATTTATGGATATGGTTGGAAGTTGGCTTTCCACAAATATCTTCCCAAGATATTTTGGGATGACATGGCATTTTGGATATGCCCATCCTACCCCTTGTTTTTCCTATAAATAGAGGGGAGGAGGCAGCCCCATATGCTTCATCCTTGCTCTCACATACACATGCCATGACATTTCTGGCTTCTCTCTCCCTCCCAGCGAAATAGTTTCGTAGAGCCGAAAGGCTGTCTGGGTTCCGGTGGGAACTAGTTCTGGACGGCGAAGCCCTGCCGGATAGATGACACCGTATGTGTGCAACTCTGTAGAGAGATCGTAGTTTCGGTCTTAGTTCGAGAGTGCCTCCCGAAGGGCTGTCCGAGTTACAGTTTGAGTTTCGGGTGTCCTCCCGAAGGGCTGTCCGAGTGACCCGCCCGAAGGGCTGTCCAGGGGCCTCCCTAAGGGCTGTCCGAGGATCCGTCCGGTGGGACTATCCGAGGGACTGTCCCGATGCCTCCCGAAGGGCTGCCCGGAGATCCGTCCGGTGAGCTGACGTGGGAGTACATCCTCGCGGTTGGGAGGTTGTAAATCCTAGCTGCGGGGATCTGCACCGCCGTTCGTGATCGACTCTACTTCCGCTGCGCTACGAGTCGGTAACGAAACAGATCAAACCTTGTATGCAGTCTCCATAGTGATCCTGGGCTGGTACGTAGGTCGGAATTTTTTTGTTTTCTGCTGCGTTCCCCAACAGTGGCATCAAGAGCCGTGCTATGCGTAGATGCAGGTTGCGATCTAGAATACATAGAGATGTATGGGTGTTGCACAATATAATTAGGTAGTAGATGAGATCTATTGCTGAAAATTATTTGTGCGGGTGACAGATGAAGTCTGTTACCCGATGTTCTTGTTGCTTCCCTAGAATTTGCGTTTGCTCAATCTCGAGACAGTATGGTGGAATTTCACAAAGTTCTGGCAATCCGCGATCCTGATTGATCAACGAAGTGCTTCAGTTCTTTGGGTTCCGCCATAGTCAAAAGAAAGATGAAATTCGCAGATGAAAGGGCATTGCAGATATGATCTGCACGGGGGTCATGCGTATGACGAAGTTTAGTATGGGGCTCGAGATTTAATTATCTCGTGTTTCATACACCCCGCGATGTTAATCTAGCGACTTGAATTATCATACTTGATGATAATACGTAGGTAGCTTCGGTTTGTTTCGAAACCTTAGGAGCCACGTAAAAAAAGTTTTTGCATGAACCGATTAGAGGCGTCTAACTTGGTTTTGCAGGATGGTTTGCATGTGCATATGATGTGGTATAGCAGTGTTCATAATAATTTGATTATGTATGAGATGACTATATAATGTAAATTGATTAACATGACCTGCGTGTCATGATTCGGCATGATGGCTGGAGCCATATGATTGCACTTTAATGACCTGCGTGTCAACCTTATGTAATGCACTTATTTTATTAGCTATAGAGATAGCAATATTATCTGGTGCATCGACAAGGTGGTGGCAATCTTCGCGAAGGTGAACACCGACGCGAATGACCGGAGACGAAAAAATGAAAGACTTCTCCGTCAGAAAGGGCTATACCATATCATGCTATTATGAATTGCCTGAGATGTTTATCCCTTATGATGCACCCTTCTTGATTGCGCGGTAGTCGCTTTTATTAGGGTGATCTCTCACAAAAATATCAAGTAGTTAGTGTTCTCCCAAGTGTAGCACCGTCACGGCACCTAACTTTTCGGGGTGCGCCATGTCCACATGGGTACGAACGATTAGAGAAGTGTGAGGCGGGTGAGGTCAGACCTCGCAGCGAGATCACTTGGTTGTCTTGACGTTCTGGCTTGATCGTCCTGAGCTCGGAACACGCCCATCGAAAGATGAACAGGAGTCACATAGAGATGTGATCGGCATGTTTGCCCACCAATTGAAATTCTCGTCATCAGTGATGTCCACATCAATGGCGTTGAATTGAAATGTGGATCTTGTATCACTCACAATCAATTATGAGAGATATTGATTTGAGTGGGAGCGCTCTGTAGAATTAATTCTTTTAATTCTCAGTGCAATTAATTTTGAACACTGTCTAAGTGTGATTTGCATAATAGTTATAGAATAATGGCTCGCGTTTCCACCTTCCCTATTAAAATTGAATAGCTGTTAAATATCTGGTTAAAACTTTACGATTGGTAACGTAATGTGAGGATTGTCCTCTAGAGTGCCGAGAAGGACTTTGTCCTATCGCATACTTTTGGTATTCTCCCACTAATGCTATGGATCATGTGACTCTCGTCCTTCGATCAAAAGCTAGAATTCCTTTTCAGTCAGGTGCAATACGTTTGCTTCCATGAGACCCGAACTTCGAAAGTTTGGATAGTTATGTGATATTCATGGAATCTGAAAATCATTTTCAGAGACAGACAAAGGCTAAAAGATATGAGATATCCAAAGCAATGTTTGTTTGCAAGCTGTTAGTAAAGGAGTTTACTATGCATTAGACTAATAAGAGAGGGATCCAGGAGAACGCCTGCCATATGATGAAAGGTGAATAAAACAAGAACTTAAAGAGAAAGGAAGTGTCCGAAGGGTGTTAGTAAGACTTTCACGCCTAGGAAGTCTGGGGCTAACGCCACTCTTAAGTTGGATGCTTCTTCTGAGAGTAGGAGAAATACTAAAAGTTAAAACTATTAGAAGTATAAAGGCAAAAGGAAAGGAGACTGGAATATCCAGCTCATGTATGAATGTCATACAGGTTTTTGATGTATAGAAGGCTGGTCAAAGATATAGTTCTTGGGAATTATGGTTAAACATGTTAATCACTAATTCTTGGGTATTGTGAGTTAATCACAAAGAGACCCGCTCGATTGCATTCTGTTGCAACTTGATGTAAGAACTACTATGGCCTGAAAGACTAGCCAGGAATGAGGTTTAGATACACGCAGGGAACATAGTAAATGTTACTATGCCTTCCATAGGTGTATTCCCGATGTATTTACTTTCATAAATCATTTTAGAGTTTTACACACTCTAGCCCATTGCATAAAGTATCTTGCAAGAAGGTTGTTCATAAGAGAACTTTTAATGTTCGGAGTTATGAATAACAAAAGGGCCATACTTTCATTATGAATGAGAAGTATGTTATGAATATTGATAATAATACATTACCTCTGTATTTACTTTCATAAATCATTTTAGAGTTTTACACACTCTAGCCCATTGCATAAAGTATCTTGCAAGAAGGTTGTTCATAAGAGAACTTTTAATGTTCGGAGTTATGAATAACAAAAGGGCCATACTTTCATTATGAATGAGAAGTATGTTATGAATATTGATAATAATACATTACCTCTGTATTTACTTTCATAAATCATTTTAGAGTTTTACACACTCTAGCCCTTTGCATAAGGTATTTTGCAAGAAGGTTATTCATAAGAGAACTTTTGATGTTCGGTGTTATGAATAACATGAAGGGCCATGCTTCCATACAAGATGGGATGTATGTTATGAATATTGATGGAAATATGATACATCCATAACACTGACGCTAAATGTCGCAAGACTAAAAGAATACCACACAAGTGTGGCACTGCATTTGGTCACATTGGAGAAACCCGCATGGAAAATTCCATTATGATGGATTTTGAAGTCGTTTGATTTTGAATCATCTGGCACTTGCAACTTTCCTCTGAAAAGTGAAGTGACTGAAATACCGTTCACAGACCATAAGGAACGAGCAAAGAACATATTGGTGATCATACATTATGATGTGTGTAGTCCAATAAATGTTGTTGCAAGTAGTGGAGTTATCTATCTTCAGAAATGACTCAAGTAGATATATGGATATTTACTTGTTGAGACGTAAGTCTGGATCTTTTGAATTCATTCATAAGGTTTTCAAAAATGAAGTAGAAGTTATTGTAACAAGAAAATTATGTTTCTACAATTCGATTGCAGAAAGGAATATTTGAGTTACAAGTTTAGCGAATGTCTGATGAGTTGTGAAAGGGGTTTCATAACTTACACCTCCCGGAGCACCACTGCAAGTGGAGAATCCGTGTAGATGTAGTCGAACCATTCTTGAAATGGTAAGATCAAAGATGACATAAATAAATTTGCCATTATCCCTTTTAAAGAGTGATGCTTTAGAGACTGCGGCTTTTACACTGAAAAGAGATCCATCAGGTCTGTTGAAATGACGCCATGGTATGGTACGCCCAACCATGTTATATCTTTTCTTAACATATGGAATATGGGGCTTGTGTAAAAGGTTACAAACCTATTCCAAATCAGAAAAGTGCTACTTTGTAAGGTTATCCCAAGTCATTGGGTATTCCCCACCACTATACCGAGGCAAAGGATTTTGCCGCAAAACGGTATGCTTTTAAAGAGAATAGTTCTTACAAAAGGCGAGTGGGAGGACAGTGCAACTCGACGAGATAACCAGTATCTTCGTCATCAGATCAAAGGAAAGAAACCTTGGAAGTGATTCCGGAGTTTCCTACTGCGACTGATACGGAAGTCTCTACGATAAAATGTATGGACTTCAGTCGAACTTGCAGCTGAACCACGTAGGCAAGGCTCGTGCAAACCTCTCAGGTGCGCAAACGAGATATTGTTGTTGTACAACAGTATACCTACGATACATAAGGAAGCGATGATGGGCCCTGACTCCGGAATTGGCTAAATGCCAATACAATCTGAGATAGTTTCCATATCAATGTTTCAAGATTAAAATCTTGATACACCTTTCGGAAGGCTTAGAGTCTAACGGATATTTATGGAACTAAAAACTGATACGGATAAAAATGTTTTATCCATAAAGCTCGACTTGTTGCAAAAACAAGTTCAAAGAGTTGACTACGATGAGATTGTCTCACCGTAGCGATACTTGAAGTCGGTTCGGGTTGAACTAGCAATTAATACATATTTCAATCATGAGATATGAAACATGGATGACAAAAGGATTTCCATCTGATGGGAATGAAACCTAGGACTTGTATGTGATACAGTCCAAAGTAATTTGTCGATCCAGAGGATGCTAGTAAGTATGCAAACTTCAGAGTTCCAGCGATGGACAGAAGAGAGCAAAGTGGAGTTGGAATCTTCGTTTTTGATGAAATGGTCAAAAGAGTTTGACTTCATCAAATGGGTAACGAAGATGCTTGTGATTCAAGAAAGTAAGTGGGAGCATAATAATATTTCTAAAAACCTTGTGTACTTAACACATTGTTAATTGGAAATAAATTTCTTGACACGAATTAGGACTTCATTTGAAAATAGTTTTTCAATGAAGTGCTTAGGCTAAATAGCCTCAATATTAGGCATGATGATCTATGGAGATAGATTTACCTAATGGGGCTAAGCAATGAATACATATTGACAAGATGCTAAAACCTTTTAGCATTTAAAACGCCAAGGAGTGATTCTTGCCGAAGTCACATGGAAAGAGTTTTTGCAAGACTCGGTGTCCCAAAACACTGATGAGTAAAATACATGATGGAGATTCCACACACTCTTGTGTTTGGATTAACCATGTATTCCATGGTATGTAAAAACAAACAGATATGTCCAATACTCCAAAGTTGTTGCGAGTATAGATACCATAGTGATCAAAGTACTGATCATGGGACAACAGTGAAAGATGTCATTAAGTGCTAAGAGTAGTGTTGATGACATGTTTTCTCGCAAGTAGAGATTATGAAGTGCTCGTTGTAAGTGATTACATCAATACAGTCTTCATCAATGCTCCATGCGATTTTCGATTTAAATTGAGGGTTTTGTGTGATACACAATATGGTGGCACGGTAGTTGGAAATTGTTCCAAACAAGATACTGTGGCGAATTCTATAACAAAGGCTAAGTATGTTGATGCTTAAGAAGCGACAAAGAAGTTGTTGAATCATATAGTTCATTCGTGAACTTAGTATGGTTCCAAGATGACTTTGGTCTATGGGACACTATTGCAGATAGTTGCTCCATAGCTCAGTCTGAGGAATCAGGTTTCGACCAATGATTCACACATATGCAAGGCCAAGTCCAGACAAAATATGAATTTTGTGAAAGCGTGAAAACGCAAGGATAAGCAAAGTTACACACAGAGCTGAAGTCGTCAGATCCGTTGGACATCAGGCTATACCACATGCGAAGCATATTTTACACCAGTATGCCATAGGTGTAAAGTGCATTAGCATTGACTAGATTATTGACTCTAGTTCAAGTGGGAGTCTATAGGAGATATAGAGGCAATAATAAATGTTATTGATTATCTCCCTGCTCATAATTAGGTTTATGTTCCATGCTATAACTGCTATGGTTCTCGAGTCTACAATAACCACGAGGCTCGGAGGAAGACTCATATGCACGTGTGGGATAATAAACGGTAAAATGTATTCCTAGTCAAGCCTCTATGACTGGCTCAAGTATTGCATGATGATCCTGTTTTCCTGATCATGGGCATGGCTATGCCGGCAATTTTGAGGGCACAATTGTTGGTAGAACACTTGTGTTGAATCGACCCGATTGATGTTATGCTATGAGATACATTCGTCATAAGTTTATGGTTAATAACACAGAGAAGTTAATGTTTGCATAATTCCTTAGACCATGAGAGCGTCGAGTTTCTTCATGCTTGCTTCATGAACTTTGGGGTTTGTTAAACGTCATCCGTAAATGGGTGGCTATTACGGCGGCTTACGGGTTCATGGAAAAGTATGTCAAGGGACTTGATAGCTCAAGATTGGGATTTGCTCCTCCGACGATGGAGAGATATCTCTGGGCCCTCTCGGTGTTACGGTATCCATCATCGTCTGGCCAGACACAGGGTGATTTGATCACAGGGATGCCGGAACACGGGAACGAGAAAAGAGAACAATACCGGCAACGAGGTAACTGGCATTGTGGACAAGTGTTGATCCACGAGGATGCCGATGTTTCTCACCTCGGGTATTTGTAACATATCGCGAAGCAACAGGAATAGCACACGGCAACTGGAGGTTCACTCGAATATTCATTCGTGTGGGTATAGGGGTCAATATGGGTGTCCATGGCTCCGATGTTGATCATTGATCGGAAAGTGTTCCGGGTCATGTCTATACTTCACCGAACCTATAGGGTCACACGCTTAAGGGTCATCTATCTGCTGAATACTAGACGGGGAGTCTGAGAGAAATTCACCGAAAAAGTTTCGGACGAAACGGAAACGTTCCGGAGAGGATATCGGAATAGTTCCGGTAAAACTGAAAAGTTGTTTCAGAGGATACCATAAAGTCAGATTGGTTTCGGCACATGCCTGATAATTCTTGGAGGGTGCCAGAATCATTCTGGAAACTTTCTGGAATTTTCCGGGATGAAAACCGGAAATGTTCCGGAGCTGCCGGAACCGCTTCAGATGCTTTTCGCAGATGAAAATCACTAAACCGGAATTGTTCCGGATCGCATTGAAACTTATTTTAGTGGGTACTGGAAATGTTCTAAGCCCACATGAATATTTTCAGTTCGACCGGACGCTGAAAAATGTTGTCGTGAATAGTGAAATCAGATTTATGGATATGGTTGGAAGTTGGCTTTCCACAAATATCTTCCCAAGATATTTTGGGATGACATGGCATTTTGGATATGCCCATCCTACCCCTTGTTTTTCCTATAAATAGAGGGGAGGAGGCAGCCCCATATGCTTCATCCTTGCTCTCACATACACATGCCATGACATTTCTGGCTTCTCTCTCCCTCCCAGCGAAATAGTTTCGTAGAGCCGAAAGGCTGTCTGGGTTCCGGTGGGAACTAGTTCTGGACGGCGAAGCCCTGCCGGATAGATGACACCGTATGTGTGCAACTCTGTAGAGAGATCGTAGTTTCGGTCTTAGTTCGAGAGTGCCTCCCGAAGGGCTGTCCGAGTTACAGTTTGAGTTTCGGGTGTCCTCCCGAAGGGCTGTCCGAGTGACCCGCCCGAAGGGCTGTCCAGGGGCCTCCCTAAGGGCTGTCCGAGGATCCGTCCGGTGGGACTATCCGAGGGACTGTCCTGATGCCTCCCGAAGGGCTGCCCGGAGATCCGTCCGGTGAGCTGACGTGGGAGTACATCCTCGCGGTTGGGAGGTTGTAAATCCTAGCTGCGGGGATCTGCACCGCCGTTCGTGATCGACTCTACTTCCGCTGCGCTACGAGTCGGTAATGAAACAGATCAAACCTTGTATGCAGTCTCCATAGTGATCCTGGGCTGGTACGTAGGTCGGAAAATTTTTGTTTTCTGCTGCGTTCCCCAACAGGCGACGCCTATGTCGGCGCCCTGGCAGGCGCAGGAGAACCAACACTACAACCTATGGCTCCTCGACGAGCACCGACTCGCGGAGGGGGCCAATCGTCATTGAGCTGGCGAACCGTGATGCCTTTGTGGCCATGGTCATGGAGGATTTAGGCTTCCTGGATGAGCAGCGGGCGTGATGTCATGCATGTGCACGGGTGTTGGTGTCCTGGATTAGGGGGCACTTGCCACGCCGGCCCGCCGGATATGGGCCAGGCCGAGGACCCACCGAAGATTGATGAATGGGCCATGATGGCCCTGGCCCTCGGCATAGTCAAGATGACGGTTTCCTGGAGGCTTGGCGTACACTTCAAGCATATTCAAATGATTAGCATGTTTATCCCTAGATTGTAACCGACCATGTGTAAATCCTAGATACCCCCGGTGCCTATATAAGCCTCGGGGTTTAGTCCGTAGAGGCACGATTGCAAGGTTTAGAGCTTAGAATTCCTTCATACGATCTCGAGGTAGATCATATTGTACTATGTACCCCATCACAATCAATATATCAGAAGTAGGACGTAGGGTTTTACCTCATCAAGAGGGCCCGAACCTGGGTAAAACATTGTGACCTTGTTACCATCTAGCTCAGATCACCAAGCTTGGGAACCCCTACCCGAGATCTGCCGGTTTTAGCACCGACAACGGGGTGATGCAGCAATTTCACAGTAAGGTTTGTCGATCCCACAGGGAGCAAAAGGAAGGAACTATTATCCCCGCAACCACGTTGTCACTAACGCATTGACGCTCACACCCAAACCGGAGTTTGGAAATAGTTTGCTGGAGTCGGTTGTTATGGGAAACGATAAATGAGAAAACACTAGTAGAAAACAGGGCATCAGTCCCGGTTCCAGAGGGCCTTTAGTCCCGGTTCTGCAACCGGGACTGAACAATCGGGACTAAAGGCCCCCACTTTTAGTCCCGGTTGGGTTACGAACCGGGACTAAAGGAGCTCCACGTGGCCGCGTTGGGCGCCCAGGCAGGAGGACCTCTAGTCCCGGTTGGTAACACCAACCGGGACTAGAAGGCAGCCACGCATCAGCACTGCCAGGCGCTGGGGTTTTTTTTTAAAGGAGGGGTTTAGGGGTTTTGGAGGGTTTAGGGGTTTCATATTGTGTTTGCCCTTTTCTTTTTGTGTTTACCATTCAATTCCTTTACATTTAGGGTTTTCATTTTTATTTTATGTTTTTCATTCAACTCGACGCTAGCTACTACATATAGCAATGAAGGAACCATTAGACAACATCGTCATGATCAATATATAGAGAGAAGTGACCTCTCTTTCTCCGTGCTTGGTCGAACAACAAGTTTTCGTATATCTATTCGACGCTACTACATATAGTACACGTTCATGCATATATACAATATAACATCTCTTACGATCCCTAATATCTAATTACCAAAATCGCATTGCCAATCCCGATGGTATTCTCCGTCTGTAGGTATGACATAGTCAACAAAGAATCCCGCCAATTCCTCTTGAATTGCTTGTATGCGATCAGTTGGTAGGAGTTCGTCCCGCTTCCGCGAGATCTAATTTAAAGAAGGGGGTCAATATATATATATATATATGAATGAAACTCAACACAATTGATGGTAATAAAATAAAAATGTGAATATTGTTTACGTACTTCAAATTGTTCTTCAGATTTGCCCCGCTCAGAGATCTTGTGGCGAATGTACTCGCAAACGTAGTATCCACATAAATTATTCCCGGGTTCCTGCCACAAGAACTTTACGAGAATAGAGTTCAATCAAAATGATAATCAAGAATGATAATGGTATTGAAACTAGAATCAATGAGAGATGCGCGGAGCTAGCTAGTAGTACTTACTTTGGGGTGTGAAAATCGCAGCTCCTTTTTCCATTCACCCCTAACCTGGTTGGTGAACTTTTTCCAAACCCTGCCCGGCAAAGAAAATGATTACTTGATATCAGGAAATGAACGGAAGTTGCCGATATGGTGCGATAATGATTGAACTAATTCTGGAGCATTTGACTCATGTCCGCCCACTCCTTAGCGTCTTTACGTCTCGAGTCCAAGACAACTACTAGTCCCGCGTCAAGCTGAATGGCTAGCAGAATATAGTGGAACCTGCGCACGCATAACTCATCAATTACACTTAACCTCGAGTAAGCGAAACGGGAATGTACACAAGACAGTAACACTCACTGGAAGTTGTAAGGAAATAGTATTTCCCTTTTGTTTTGTTGTCCAAGTAACGCCTTTAGCAAGTTCTTCTCTGTTTCATCGGGGTTTTTTTGTATCGTATATTCATTTACGGTATTTGGGTTAATGAACCCAATGTCATAGATTTTTCCTCTGCATTCGCGGATCTTCAATCTGCATAATATAGTGTGAGGATAATTATACATGCAATGAACGAGCGGAGCTAGAGACTTAATTACAGAAAAAATACTTACAGACAATAGCAACTGACGATAGTTTTGTCGAGGGCGTCTTGATTGTATAACTGAAATAATTCTTCAAATTCAATGTACAACGCCTCGTCTCCATTGAAGTAGTGCTCATCTTTAATTCCCACTAAGATACTGTTGGTCCCTTCCTTGCAGGCTTTCAAGTACCAGTTATGCAATGTTCGCATCATCGTTGATAGATGTGGGAGCTGCGCAGGTCTGACAAGAGGCTTCCTGTGCTCGTATCTAAAGGCTACCTCAGCCATTTCGAACTGTACCTCATCGCCTAAGTAATCACCAAGAGTGTAACCAGGATGAGCGGCCGCTACCCCCGGATCATTAGCGATATCGGGAAACACCTTGAGCGGGGGGCACGATTGTTTTTCCTGTTCGCCGAGCTGGGGAATTGTTTTCCCACTTCTTGCAGCACTGCTAGTACTTCCCGACCTTTTCGCTTCATGAAATGTCTTTACAATACAGCGGTCATAGTGTGAGAGCAGCGGAGGAGGTGGTGGTCGCTGAAGGGCATCCAGACAGCGCTTCGCTTTTACCGGATCTATTTTCTCCTTTGGATCTGGACGTTTCGGTGCAAGCTGGCGTTTCACATCGGCAGCCACGATCTCGTTGTTTTCCTCCTCAGTCATGTCGTATGCTAACTTGGCAGGAGCCTTCTTGACGCTTGGACCTGCTCTGGATTTCTTCGTTGTTGTACTACTAGCCGCCGGAGCGGCGGTGGGTCTCTTCTGCCGTTGCTGAGGCGGCAGAGGAGGCGGAGTCAACTGATGCGGCAGAGGAGGCGGAGACAGCTGAGGCGGCGGAGGATTCTGCTGAGGGGCCTCCTCCGGCGGAGTCCGCTGACGCGGCGGAGACAGCTGAGGCGGCGGAGTGTGTTGACGCGGCGGAGACGACTGAGGCAGCGGAGATAGAGCTGGACTGTGAGGAGTCTGCTGACGCGGCGTCCATTGTGGAAGCACGATGTTTTCCTTTCTCCATAGAATGGTAGTCCTTACGGCATCTACCAGATGAGTCTCCCCTTCACCTGTAGGGTACTCAAGCTCCAGCCCCTCGAATCCGTTGGTAACTTCATCCACCCCGACAATAGCAAAGCCATCTGGAATCGGATTGCAATGGAAAGTTCCATCAGGTCTAGGAGGTAAGACATAGCAGACCGCCATCTTCAAGGTTAGGTTGATGCATTTCGCCATTAGCTCACAATGTTCCCTCTCCGTGATATAATCCACGGGGTAGCGAGGAGCCGTGATATCAGGCCGAACGAGCTCCGTGGAAGCCACGCTGCTTTTCCGCTGAGATGGTGGGGTAGCTTCATGGGCAGTATCGAATGAAGGATCTTCGTGCTGCTGAGATGGTGGGTCGGTAGCTCGCTGACTGGTAAGTGCCTCTAGTTTCTTCTCCTGCAACGCTAATCTTTGTTCTACATTCTGCATCCGGTCTGCTTCCTCTTTCTTCTTTCTCCCTCGGCTTCTATAACCAGTGCTGTCGGGAAACCCATGCACCCACGGAATGGAGCCTGCTGTGCCTCGTGTTCGTCCAGGGTGTTCAGGATTCCCGAGGGCGCGTGACAGCACATCCTTCTCTCTGTCGGGATGGAACCTCCCTTCCTGCACGTCCTTGATTGCTTCCTGAATCTTTGTGACGGGTGTTTCAAGTTGTTCTTTCGTGTAAACACACTTCCCTGTTTCTGGGTCCAAAGTTCCCCCATGCCCAAAGAACCAAGTCCTTTCCCGTTCGGGCCAGGTCGATGTCGCTGGTTGGATCCCTTTAGCAAGCAGGTCGTTCTCAGCTTTGTCCCAAGTAGGCCGGGCAACCTTGTAGCCACCTGACCCCGTAACATGGTGATACTGCTCCTTTGCAGCATTTAGCTTATTTGTCTGTGACCTGTTCTTAGCTTTCTCCGATTTCTTGTACGCCACAAATGCGGGCCAGTGATCTTTTATCTTCGCATATTGATCGATGAATTCTGGAGTCTCGTATTTCTCGACAAACTGTTCGTTCAATCTTTTCTTCCAGTTCTTGAATTGTTCTGCCATCTTCTTAAGAGCCCATTTTTTGACTTTTCGCTGTATAACTGGGTTATTTGGATCCTCCTCTGGCGGTAGGCTGAAATTTTTCATGAGCGAGTTCCAAAGCTGATTTTTGCATCTATCGTCGACATAAGAAACTCCATCGTCCTTCTTCTTATTCCATTCTTGGATGCTGATTGGGACGCTGTCCCTAACAACAACTCCGCACTGATGTATAAATCGGTCTTGGGTCCGCTTGGGAACAGTCGGTTTGCCATCTGGATCGACTTCTTCGATCGTGAACCTTTCATTCTCGCCCAACCTTTTCTTCGGGCCTCGTCTCCTTATAGAAGTTTGGCTCGATCCGGAGGGCTAAAAGAAGAAAGAAGTGTTAATATATGTACATACAAAACAATTAATGCATCTAGTCAGCAGAGGCTTAATTAATATATATACCTCGCCGGACTTTGCAACAGTTAAGGCTCCAACACTGGCGGAGCCGTCATCTTCTCTTCCCCCACCATCGGAGTCGTTGAGAAACTCTGAGGTCATGATATCATCATCTCCCTCGCGGATTATTTCCTCCAACGCCTTTTCTTGTTCTAAGTCTCTGTCGTGTTCCATAGTTTCTGCAAATATTACAACATGGCAATATACAACCATGAGAGATGGATTAGTGGCAAACATAGACCTAATCACAACAAGGAATCATATGCATATGAGCAATGGATTAGTGGATTATCGGGGTTATGTTTTAACGACCCCCTCCCCCCTCATGTCGAAGTTATACCGAAATTATCGGGGTTATGTTTTAACACGACCACCCCCCTCATGCCGAAGTCAATGAACAACATGGAAATTTGTAAGTGATTGCTAAACTTTTATGCTTCATTTATATGAAGATCAATTATCCAATATAACTATGTTCGCGATATGAGGCATTGGACATTATCTAGAATCATATCTGATGAGTCGTCCTATCTTTCGGGAGAGGATACTTTGCAGACCGCCTCTCTCATGCCTGTCCGATGTGCAAATCAGGTTTTCATATGCCTCAAAATCAAAGTTATCGGGGTTATGTTTTAACGACCCCCCCCCCCTCTCATGTCGAAGTTACGACGATATTTGTACAAGATGAATACAAGATTTATACACAAGATGAATACAAAATGAATACAAGATTTATACACAAGATGAATACACAACTCAACAAATGAACCAACCATCATCCTATGAACAAAACTCAACATACGACAAATGGACACCTTTTGTCGAACAGCGGAGGGACGACCAGGGACCAACTCCACGGAGATGCAACACCACAACCTGTAATTCCACTGAGTGAAAAACAATTAGGCAAACCCAAGTATGCCACTTGATAGAATGGAAGATTTTAGTTGAAATGGACCTATAAAGATTATGGCAAACGGATGCACGGAACTCAAATGGTGATCAAAGCAATATGCAATGCAAATCTGTCCATTATAGCTAGATACCAATTTGAAAGCAAGATTTGAACATGCTACAGAATTTCTACATGGCAACAAATGGCATGACATGAATGTATATGTAACACATGGCCAAACATGCTTACTGAACTAATTCAAATGACCCCTAGATCAATGGCAATCATCATGACAAGTTGACAAGTATTAACAGATTTTCAGACTTAGTGATATTTGCATGGCATGGCAGAAATGAATAGATAGCAAGTTTACAAGCTTGTAGCACTCACTACAGGTCCTAACATGGCATGAACTAAAATGTACCAGCAAGATGACATCAAAATGCTCCTACTTCATGTTCAAAGATTGCCCAAAAGATGCTTGCATTAAAACATACAAAAAAGACAAAATGAACTCTAATGCAAAAATTTTGTTCTTTGATTTGCAAAGGAGCTATATTCTCCCCAATTCTTTTGCACCCACAAAAATTACTCCATCTATTTGACAGTACCCACAACCCATTCCACCAAAAACATTTGGTTCCATAGTTCAAATTTTTCAAATTTCATTTAGTTCAAATTTGGACCAGATTCAAACTCCATGGTCAAAGCCCAATTTAAATTGCTCCAAAAATTCTGAAACTTTGCCAGACTCTCTTTTGTGCATCAACACCTCACCACAAAAATTCTCAAAAATTCCTAGAGCCCTCTGGCATTTCATCATACACTTGATGTGCACTGTCAAAAAATTCAGAAAATTCAGAAAAAAAATTGTTCTTCAATTTGTTTTAGCAAGATCATTATCTAACATCCATCCATCTAAAAACAACAATGCAGCGGCGGCGGCAGCGGCAAGCAAAGCACGCAGCGGAGCAGTGGCAGCAGGGGAAGGGGGGAGCTCATTGGGGCGGCGCGCGATGGAGCTGGAGGGCCGGCGACGAGGGGAGCTGGCTCGGTGGCGGCGATGGCGAGGAGGTCCGGCGACGAGGAGTGGCTCAGGGGCGGCGATGCTCGGGGAGGTCCGGCCGGCGACGAGGAGCGAGCGAGCTCGGGGACGACGTCGGGGCAGGGCTCGGGGACGGCGACGAGAAGCGGGCTCGGGGAGGCGACGGCGAGGTCCGGCAGCCTGGCGGCGTTGAGGTGGTCTTCGGCGCCGTCGGGGAAGAGGGAGATCGAAAACTGCAGATGGCTTTTGGAAAATTTCCTAAGTGCTGCTTATATACACAGAGTTTTAGTCCCGGTTGGTGGCACCAACCGGGACTAAAGGCCCCCCTTTAGTCCCGGTTCGAGCCACCAACCGGGACTAAAGGTGAATTTCACCAGCCCAAAGGGCGCGAAACCCAGGCCTTTAGTCCCGGTCGGTGGCTCGGACCGGGACTAAAGGGGGGCCTTTAGTCCCGGTTGGAGCCACCAACCGGGACTAAAGGGTTGGTCCTGGCACAGCCGAGGGGTGGTGGGAGTTTAGTCCCACCTCGCCAAGCGAGAGGCGCTCGCAGCGGTTTATATACGCGGCTGCGATCTCTCTCCCAAGCTCCTCTCTAAAGCAGGCAGTTAATTGCCTAAACTCTGCCCTGTTGGGCCTACTAGCCCTACGGGCCTGCATCCTGGCCCATATATAGATGGGTTTCTAGTCGTATGCAGGCCGTGGTGTCTGCTAGTAGGCAGGTATTTTTTTATTTTTTATGTTATTTTTTGCATATGTTATGTTTTTTATTTTTATGTTATTTTTTTGCATATGTTATGTCAATTTGAATATTCTTTCATAACCACTATAAAATATATGGCACATGTTATGTCTTTTTTATTTTTTATGTTATGGCAATTTTAATTTTTTGCATATGTTATGTTTTTTTATTTTTTGCATATGTTATGTCAATTTTAATATTCTTTCACAATCACTATAAAATATATGGCACATGTTATGTCTTTTTTATTTTTTATATTATGACAATTTTAATTTTTTGCATATGTTATGTCTTTTTATTTTTTATGTTATGGCAATTTTAATTTTTTGCATATGTTATGTTTTTTTATGTTTATGTTATTTTTTGCATATGTTATGTCAATTTTAATATTCTTTCATAACCACTATAAAATATATGGCACATGTTATGTCTTTTTATTTTTTATGTTATGGCAATTTTAATTTTTTGCATTTGTTATGTCTTTTTATTTTTTATGTTTTTTTATGTTATGGCACTTTTAATTTTTTGCATATCTTATGTTTTTTTAATGTTTTTTTTGCATATGTTATGTCAATTTTATTTTTTATTTTTTATGTTATTTTTTGCATATGTTATGTCAATTTTATAGAGAGGAGCGGGCTTGAGGTAAAGTCAGAGGCATGTACCTCATTTTTATATAATTTTATGTTAATATTATTTTGATCATAACTAGAGTTTTATAAAAGCTTTTTAGTTGATTCTTTTTGCTATTGAAGAATATTATAGTTTTGTTTTAGTTGATCATAACTAGAATTTTATATAACTTTATTCTTTGACACATCAGGTGGTGGTTTGTCAATATGTTTTTGAAAAAATTGAGCAACCAACCGGTGCTCAGAAGACATTCATATTTTGTTTGGACATAATTGCATTGATTAACTCCTCTGTATAATTAAAATACTAAAAGGATAGGAATAATTGAAATTTCATAACTTAATAAATAATTATTATAAAATCATGTTTCAAATGCCAAAATGCCCTAGCTAGCTCTTACAAAGATTCCCTCCGGTTTGTCCGAAGTGGCACTTTCCAGCTATAAGTCCGGAAACTCACACTAGAGAGAAAGTGATGGCGGTGAAGCCGGTCACATCCCAGAGTGGGATCTTGGGGTATAAAACTATTTCTTTGCATGTGTCCCTTTCTTATTGCGCCGTAACCATGGATAATCTTCATCATTTAACAGGATGCTTGGGTCAGTCTTCACTGTGAAGGGAGAAATTTCATGAAACTTTTCATAATCTTCTGACATGTCTGTCTTGTCCTTCACTCCCACGATGTTTCTTTTCCCTGAAAGAACTATGTGGCGCTTTGGCTCATCGTATGATGTATTCGCTTCCTTATCTTTTCTTTTTCTCGGTTTGGTAGACATGTCCTTCACATAGAAAACCTGCGCCACATCATTGGCTAGGACGAATGGTTCGTTTGTGTACCCAAGATTGTTGAGATCCACTGTTGTCATTCCGTACTGCGGGTCTACCTGTACCCCGCCTCGTGACAGATTGACCCATTTGCACCGAAACAAAGGGATCTTAAAATCACGTCCATAGTCAAGTTCCCATATGTCCTCTATGTAACCATAATATGTGTCCTTTGCCCTATTGGTGTATGCTGCATCAAAGCGGACACCACTGTTTTGGTTGGTGCTCTTTTTATCTTGGGCGATCGTGTAAAATGTATTCTCATTTATCTCGTACCCTTGGAAAGTCAATACAGTCAAAGATGGTGTCCTGGCCAACAAGTACAGCTCATCTCCAACAGTGGTGTTACCCATGAGATGTGTTTGCAACCAACCGCCGAAAGTCCCCATGTGTTCACGTGTAATCCAGTCGTCAGACTGCTCTGGGTGTTTGGAGCGTAGAATATTCTTGTGTTCATTGATATACGGGGCCACCAAGGTAGAATTCTGTAGAACTGTGTAGTGTGCTTGCGCCCAAGAATGCCCATCCCTACATATTATTGAGTTCGGTCCTAGCGTGCCTTTTCCACCCAGTCTCCCCTCATGCCGCGATTCAGGAACACCAATCGGCTTAAGGTCAGGAATAAAGTCAACACAAAACTCAATGACCTCCTCTGTTTGATGGCCCGTGGAGATGCTTCCTTCTGGCCTAGCACGGTTACGAACATATTTCTTTAAGACTCCCATGAACCTCTCAAAGGGGAACATATTGTGTAGAAATACACGACCCAGAATTGCAATCTCGTCGACTATGTGAACTAGGACGTGCATCATAATATTGAAGAAGGATGGTGGGAACACCAACTCGAAACTGACAAGACATTGGACCAAATCATTTTGTAACCTTGGTAGGATTTCTGGATCGATTACCTTCTGAGAAATTGCATTGAGGAATGCACATAGCTTCACAATGGCTAATCGAACATTTTCTGGTAGAAGCCCCCTCAATGCAACCGGAAGCAGTTGCGTCATAATCACGTGGCAGTCATGAGACTTTAGGTTCTGGAATTTTTTCTCTGCCATATTTATTATTCCCTTTATATTCGACGAGAAGCCAGATGAGACCTTGATACTGAGCAGGCATTCAAAAAAGATTTCCTTCTCTGCTTTGGTAAGAGCGTAGCTGGCAGGACCTTGATACTGCTTTGGATGCATGCCGTCTTTTTCGTTCATACGTTGCTGGTCCTCCCGTGCCTCCGGTGTATCTTTGGTCTTCCCATACACGCCCAAGAAGCCTAGCAGGTTCACGCAAAGATTCTTCGTCACGTGCATCACGTCGATTGCAGAGCGGAGCTCTAGGTCTTTCCAATAGGGTAGGTCCCAAAATATGGATTTCTTGTTCCACATGGGTGCGTGTCCGTCAGCGTCATTCGGAACAGATTGTCCGCCAGGACCCTTTTCAAAGATTACTTGTAAATCCTTGACCATATCAAGTATATCATTACCAGTACGGAGGAGAGGCTTCTTCCGGTGATCTGCCTCACCTTTGAAATGCTTGCCTTTCTTTCTTAAGGCATGCTTGGTCGGAAGAAATCGACGATGTCCCAGGTACACATTCTTCTTACATTTATCCAAATATATACTTTCGGTCTCATCTAAACAGTGCGTGCATGCGTGGTATCCCTTGTTTGTCTGTCCTGAAAGGTTACTAAGAGCAGGCCAATCATTGATGGTTACAAACAGCAACGCTCGTAGGTCAAATTCCTGCTGTTTGTGCTCATCCCACACACGTACACCTTTTATGTCCCACAGCTGTAAAAGTTCTTCAACTAATGGCCTTAGGTACACATCAATGTCGTTGCCGGGTTGCTTAGGGCCTTGGATGAGCACTGGCATCATAATGAACTTCCGCTTCATGCACAACCAAGGAGGAAGGTTATAGATACATAGAGTCACATGCCAGGTGCTATGATTGCTGCTCTGCTCCCCAAAAGGATTAATGCCATCTGCACTTATACCAAACCATAAGTTCCTTGCGTCACCTGCAAAGTCCGGCCACTTTCTCTCGATTTTTCTCCACTGCGACCCATCAGCGGGTACTCTCAACTTCCCGTCTTTCTTACGGTCTTCTTTGTGCCATCGCAAAAACTTGGCATGCTCTTTCTTTCTGAACAGACGTTTCAACCGTGGTATTATAGGAGCATAACACATCACCTTGGCAGGAACCCTCTTCCTGGGGCGCTCGCCCTCAACATCATCAGGGTCATCTCGTCTGATCTTATACCGCAATGCACCGCATACCGGGCATGCTTTCAAATTCTCGTACTCCTCACCGCGGTAGAGGATGCAGTCATTAGGGCATGCATGTATCTTCTGCACCTCTAATCCTAGAGGGCAGAGAACCTTCTTTGCTTCGTACGTACTGCTAGGCAATTCGTTATCCTTTGGAAGCTTCTTCTTCATTATTTTCAGTAGCTTCCCAAATCCCTTGTCAGATACACCATTCTCTGCCTTCCATTGCAGCAATTCCAGTGCGGTACCGAGCTTTGTGTTGCCATCTTCACAATTTGGGTACAACCCTTTTTTGTGATCTTCTAACATGCGATCGAACTTCAACTTCTCCCTTTCACTTTCGCATCCTCTCTGTGCATCAACAATGACCCGGCGAAGATCATCATCGGGCACATCTGGTGCCTCTTGATCTTCAGCTTCCCCCGTTGCAGTATCACCGTATTCAGGGAACATAGGATAGTTGTCATCATCCTCTTCTTCTTCGTTGTCTTCCATCATAACCCCTCTTTCTCCGTGCTTGGTCCAAACATTATAGTGTGGCATGAAACCCTTCGAAAGAAGGTGGAAGTGAAGGGTTTTCGAGTCAGAGTAATCCTTCGTATTCTCACAGACAGTACATGGACAATACATAAAACCATTCTGCTTGTTTGCCTCAGCCACATCGAGAAAATTATGCAGGCCCGTAATGTAGTCGGAGGTGCGTCGGTCACCGTACATCCATTGCCGGTTCATCTGCGTGCATTATATAATTAAGTATATCAAAAACCATTACAGAACATCATGAATAGAGAAATGACCAAATTAATACAAGTTCATCATCACATTAAAACCAAAGTACGGTAGTGATCAAATGTTATTACTGAAAAAATAAATACATAAAGTTCATACATAGTTCTCATAGAACAACATACAACTCTCTACAGCATCTAATTAAAACATAAATTGAAACTAACATACAACTATGTAAAACATTTAAATGCAACAACAAATGCGATCAAAATCGCAACTAAGGTAACAATTGATCCAACAGCATAATGATACCAAGCCTCATTATCAATGGCATATTTTCTAATCTTTCTAATCTTCAAGCGCATTGCATCCATCTGGATCTTGTGTAGATCGACGACATCGGCAACATGCAACTCCAATTTCATCTTCTCTTCTTCAACTCTTTTCAATTTTTCTTTCAAATAATTGTTTTCTTTTTCAACTAAATTTAACCTCTCGACAAGAGGGTAGGTTGGAATTTCCGGTTCACATACCTCCTAGATAAAGACATCTATGTCAAGTTGGTCGGCATAATTGTCATAAACACTAAATGAAACAAATAGTTATAAAAGATAATATACCACATCCGAATCATAGACCGGACGAGAGCCGACGGGGGCGGATACCAAAACCATGGCACTATATAATAACAAACAATAATACAAGTAAGAAAATTATACAAGTAGCTATATAAATCATACACATGTGCAGACTAAGAAGTTAATTTGAGCTCAAATTGTGCATCTAAATCAAATAAACTCACACATACACTCCTCCACTAAACCCACAAACCACACTACTTCTAGAGCATTTTAAATGAGCTAAACTAGCAGTGAGAGATGAAAGGATGAAGTTGCTAACCTTTTTAGAACACTTGGATAGTTGGTGCACCGCCAAACCTAGACAAATCTTGGGGAAAATGGAGCTTGGAGGTCGAGTTTGGAGGAAGAACAGAGGAGAAAGCTTAAGTGTGGCTCCGGCATTTCATCGAACACCTCATGCGCATATATAGGCAAAAAACAGAGTAGCCCACACCTCCACCCTTCCACGGCCAAAAAACAGAGGAGATGGGGGGGGGCGTGGATATATATAGGCAAAACTTTAGTCCCAGTTTGTGTCTAAAACCGGGACTAAAGGGCAGCAACCCCTTCAGTCCCGGTTGGTGGATGGAACCGGGACTAAAGGTCCCAGCCGAACCGGGACTGATGTCTGCCGATGCCCGGCCGGCGTCCTAGCCTCTCGATCCGGGACTAATTCTCCCATTAGTTCCGGTTCGTAACACGACCGGGACTAATGCTCTGATCTGGCCAGGACCAAAGCCCTGTTTTCTACTATTGGAATTAGCTAAGTACTAAAAGGAATAGAAAATAAATACTAAACTAAGTGGAGGAAATAAACTATGGAGAATCAATGCGATGTTTTAGATGAGTACGCTGTTGTCTAGGTGTGGCCTCGTCCCGCTCGCGGCATGGAATAGAGTTGAGCTTTTCGATTATCAACACGTTGTGGCTGAGCCCGTACCATGCATTATAGGGTACGACAATCTATCGATGGTGTGGGCGGTCCCTCACATAACATTGTGCCTCAAGCAGCGCCATATTGAGACAACTTAATCGTCCTACTTTCCGTCCCATACCAGTGGTGGATAATGTAAAGACATTAAGGTCACAAGGACCGGACCGAAGACAATAGGTTCTATGGACAACCATTACTCCTAGGCAAGATGTGTTCCCCTCAAGATATCAACGCATGTCACCCCGCAGGCATATCGGTTCGGACAACTACCTGTCAACTTCATGTGTGGCCTAGGGAGTTAGATGTCTCCAACTACGCCAATTGATTGGATATCTCCAATCACTAAATCACCGCAAAGATCAATAACAACATGAGGAAGACACACATAAATAAACGGCGCATTCAAATAACCGCTTACTAGGCGACCACACCCATAGCCAACTATTACTGAAATAACATCATATAATAAGGGGTTCAAGAGAAGATCATGTGGTGGTGATGGAGATGGCGCGGCGGCGGTGGTGGCCCATGGCGGCGCCCCAGTGAGGGCGGCTCCTCCTTCCTTCCCGGCCTTCCTTCAAGGTTGCTAGAGATGGGGCTTGGCACAACCCCCTAATGCCTCATGTGATGTGTACGATGGATGGACGTCGAGAGATGGGAATGATGGATGGATGGTGGCGGCCAGGGTTGAAGGTGCATATATAAGGGATCTCCCAAAGCCTCCTCCATTGATGTAGCCTCTCTCCTTTTATCCAAGGGCTCTAGGTGAGTCAAACTCTTTCCCAAAGCATCCCATGATGGGAAAGGAAGCAATAGGAACAAACGGGCAGGAAATCCACGAAGAATCGCGTCTGATCTGGCCAGGTCGCACCGTGCGCCGTCGAACGTTCTCGACTCTTCGGTAAATCGGCTGCCATTTCTTCATACGAACTCGGATTTTGACGTTCTTAGGCTCGCTGGAATCGTGTGCACGACGCCGATGCACCTTTGGTATTAGATCTTTATTTTGAGCACTTTAAAATTTGCAATTTTTGACACTCTGTAATGCCCAAGTCTGGTGTGTGGATGTCCTCCGGTTTGAATACCTTTCATCATGTTAAGTCCATGGAGGTTTCACATCATCCACAAAATACACAAAAACAAAGAACACTAATAAAAACTAACAAAGCATAAAGATTATGCAGTGCTCGCAATGAAAAGAGTAAATACTGGAAATCATGCATATGAACATGTAATTGGCTCAATGGAACATGATATATGGAGATAATATGCAACAAATGATCTCTAAAATTGCTTATAAAATAGAGCCATCATGGTGCTATACCAGTCCATGTGCAGTGCCCGCGACATCCGCCGCGAGCGATGGTGGTTGCACGTCCTGCGAGCAGAGAGTGACGCCTTGTTTGCGGAGCTCGACGCGGAGGCTGACGAAGAGGAGGCCCAGACGACCGCGGACGTCGCTAGCTCGGTGTCGACCGCGACACATCACAATGACCACGAGGCCGTCCTGTCCACGTCCGGTGTCACCGAATTGGCGGACTCCGACGAGAGAGAGTAGGACATGAGACGTGGGCACGCGTGGTGTCCTATGTGGACCGTGGCCCACGTCTTATTCTTCCCCTCCTGCAGATTCACTTCCCGTGGTTAACGGCCGGTGAGCTTGCTGGACATGGGGAAGACAGGACATGGGACACGGACGCCGCCATGGCTGACAAGCATTTAGAGTAGGTTAAGAAAGTGTCGTCCGCTTTTGTTTAGTTGAAATATGTCGAAATTGTAATAAATTTGGTACGGTTTAAATGAAAATCAACCCTGTTTGCACAAAATTTGTCTGGTTCATTTAAATTTCTTTTGAAATGTGTGAGGACGTTTTGATGTCTAGGGTTGAATGATTGGCTTCCATATGACTGTCCGCGCACGCGTTTGTGAACGGATACTATGTCCGTTTTAAAGTTCACGTTGGAGAGCATGGTTAATAGTACAGCCAACTGCTAGCTATAAGATATTGCCACATCATCTATAGGCAAGCTTATAGCCGGCAAGTATAATATTTAGATATAAATATGTACTACTTTATAGATACATGACCCACTTCACTCTCTTACATAGTCTCTATAAGCACGTGCTGCTGCCGCCGGCTGTTAATCAGTAGCCCGCTTCTCTTCTCTCTCCTATTCTCTCTCCTCCAACTCAGCACAAATAAAATATTTAGTGTCTTACAGCCTGCCTATGTTACCTTATTATATTGCTCTAACGAGGTAAGGTTGGTGCGTGAATGAGAAACAGAAAAGATTGGGACTTGTATGACAGACGCGTGCTGCAAAAAAGTCTGCAACTGTTCAGAGGCTTCGCTCGCAAGCACGAAAAAGGGCACATAAATCCGTTGGTGTGCATGCCACTACCGTTCGGCCATCCATGTTGTTCATATGTTTTTTTTTTGAGGATATGTTGTTCATATGTTTGTGATACGTGGAAACAATTATGTGTAATAGTTAGGGATGAAAATGGAGTGGAAACTTTCCGCTTTTCCAGTGAAAAAACATAAACAAACAGAAATGAAAACGGAATTTTGCAAATCGGAAATGAAAATGGATTTTTTTTATGTGGAGACGAAAATGAAAACGGAACAACGTTTTTCGGCGGAACAGGCGTGTAAACGTAATTTTCCGTTTCCGTTAATACTGAGCTTTCCGTTTTAAATATGAGCATATGGCTATTCTTTAGCCCAACAAACAGACAACTAGGCCTTACACATAATGAGAAGAATGATCCACATGGCCCAACTTCTAGAGCACTACTAATACATCGAGCATGGTAATATGCGAGCAAAATTTCTAATCGAGCATGCCACCACCATTGTTGCCCTCGTATCTCCAGTCGGCCAGCCCACGCGTGACATGTCGCAGTCTCAGCATAGTCACCTGAAGCCGCCATCGGACACTGTCATCTTCTAAAGGCGCCATCCTCTATGTTCGTCTGAAGCCACCGTCTGACGCCTCCGTCCTGTACGCCCCTCTGAATCAACCGTCCGATGCATCTACCCTCTACGCCCCTCCGACTCCGTCGAATCTCTCCGCGGCAGCACCCCTCTCCACCACCGACAACACCCTACACGGTTGCACCTGCACCACTTCACATACGACGACGCCCTTTTGTTATCATCTTATCAATTGAACAACTTTTTTGGTTTCCTTATTTTTTTTGTCTATGTTACAAGGGTCTTCAGTTTCGAGTGAAAACTCCGCTTTCATCTCCGTGTCCGTGCCATATCGCTTCATTTTCATTTCCGGTAAAATTTGTTTCTGTTTTTGTTTGCAGGGTTTTTATATTCGTTTTCGCCTCCGAAAAAAAAATTGACAGCGCCCAGCTCCGTCTATTTCTACTCCGTTTTCATCCCTAGTAACAACACAATTTTGAAAGCTCATCCGTATGAACCAGATAACCGCTAATATATGGAGATTGCAAGAGGGTCACTGATAGGGCTCGTAGCCTCGGCCGCACGCAAACATGGCCATCCATCCAAACAGAAACAGCATTAGAGCATCTCCAGCCGTTCGGCCCCCAGGGGCTTGAAATAGCGCCGCCTGGGGGCCAACCGGCGGTAAATTCGGCGTGGGGGGGGGGGGGGCTATGGTTCCCAGTCGCCGACCCAAGATCGCCCCCCAGCCGCGGATTTCGGCCCACTTTCGGCGCAAATTGGCCCAATTTCGGCGTGCTTCGGCACAAATTCAACACAAACTAATTTTTATCACATAGTTCATCACAGAAATCAATACAAATCAAATAGTTCGACAAATCAAACTCATATTTCATCACACGTCGAGCTAGGCGTTGCCCTTGAGCCTCCATAGGTGCTCCACCAGATCGTGCTGCAGTTCTTGATGCACCTGTGGGTCTCGGATCTCCTGACACATATTGAGGAAGGCAGTCCGGGTTGCCGGTAGCTGGTGATCAACTTGGGCAAGAGGACCCTGCCTGTAATATGGTTCAGTGTCAAACACTGGCTCTTCTTGCTCGCCCTCAATGATCATGTTGTGCAAGATGACACAGCAAGTCATGACTTCCCACATTTGATCTTTCGACCAGGTCAGAGCGGGGTACCGGACAACAGCAAATCGAGATTGGAGCACACCAAATGCCCGCTCGACATCCTTCCTGCAAGCCTCCTGACACTTGGCAAAGTAGGAGTTCTTGCCTCCTAGCACAGGGTTTGAGATAGTCTTCACAAATGTGGACCATCTCGGATAGATGCCATCTGCTAGGTAGTATCCCTTGTTGTAGTGGCGCCCATTGACCTCGAAGTTCACCGGAGGAGCATGACCTTCAACAAGCTTGGCAAAGACATTCGAGCACTGCAGTACGTTGATGTCATTGTGAGTTCCTGGCATACCAAAGAAGGAGTGCCAAATCCAGAGGTCCCGTGTGGCCACTGCCTCAAGTACCACACTGCAAGCTCCTTTGGCGCCTTTGTACATCCCCTGCCAAGCAAATGGACAGTTTTTCCATGCCCAATGCATGTAGTCGATGCTTCCAAGCATCCCAGGAAATCCTCTTGCTGCATTCTGTGCTAGGATCCGAGCAGTGTCTTCAGCATTGGGTGATCGCAAGTATTGTGGTCCAAACACTGCCACCACTGCCCTGCAGAACTTGTACAAACACTCAATGGTGGTGGACTCGGCCATGCGTCCATAGTCTTCCAGTATATCACCGGGAGCTCCGTATGCAAGCATCCTCATAGCTGTCGTGCACTTCTGGAGTGAGGTGAATCCAAGTGTGCCGGTGCAATCCTTCTTGCACTTGAAGTAGCTGTCGAACTCACGGATGGAATTCACAATCCTGAGGAAGAGCTTTCGGCTCATCCGATAACGGCGCCGAAATACTTTCTCGCCGTGCAGTGAAGTGTCGGCGAAGTAGTCGGCGTAGAGCAAGCAATAGCCCTCCAGCCGATGCCTCTGCTTTGCCTTCTGCCGGCCCGGCGCCGAGCCACCTCGCCGCGGCTTTGCATTGCTTGCGAACAGACCGGCCAGAGCGGCGAGGACAATGAGGTGCTCTTCGTCCTGGGCGTCGGCATCGGCTTCCTCCTCCAGCAGAGCCGCGAACACCTCCTCGTCGTCCGAGTCCATCGCCGAGCAGACAAATCGCCGAACACCTGGCGGGCGTGGTAGGCGCGCAGCCGCCGCCGGTATCCCCGCTTGCGTGGCCGGAGCGCCGGAAAAGCTCGCCCAGGAGCGGGGTTGAGGCTGCCGCGGCGAACCCTCTCTTTCTCGACGGGGAAATGGCCTTTCTAGCGGCGGTGGGCAGGTGGGCGGCGCCGGGATCGGCACGGCGGCGGAAGGGGTAGCGCGCGCGGGGGGCGAATCTGGAGGTGGAAAAAACGTTTTCCGCCTGACAGTGGTGGCCCATGCGCCGTTTTCCCTTTCGCCGGAGCCCCCAAACGCCCCCCCAGTGCACTGGGTTCGGCCTGGGATCGCCGGACCAAAAAATGGGCCGAACCGGCGGAAATCGGCGTCCTGGAGGCGCGATTGGGGGGATTTTTCGGCGCCGGCGGTAAAAAACACGCCATGGGGGGCCTGTTGGAGGCGCGAGTGGAGATGCTCTTACTTGAACTGCTCAACGCCCAACTTGAGTTCACATTTCGAAATAGCCTTCTCGACCTTTGACCAGCGTCAAGTGCCCTGCGCGGTGGGCTCAACTTCAATGTCCCCGGTGCCACGTTGCATTTACGAAAGAGCCCTGCGAAGCGGGGCCAAGCCAGGCGCACGCTTTTATATGGTTCGTGCATCTACACACACCAACATGTTGAGATCTCAGGGGAGCATCACCGTGGCGGGAAAAAGGAGAGGTGGCAGCGTCCTCTCCCCATCCGCCCCCGCCACCGCGATCTCCACGAAGAAGCCCCCCGGCCCACCGCGAAAAGCCATTCCATTCGCTTCGGTCGGGCGATCAACGTCGGTGGCCGGGGAGAAGGTTGACAGTAGTATACAGCCAGTGACCGCCTAGTGGCAATGGTAACCGTCGGCGGCGGCGGCACCTAGCTTGTCTCGCCCGCACTGTGCGCTACTCGTTGACCCGTCGGCACCATGCTTTGTTCTCACGAGAGACATGTTCCGTGTGCCCGAATTCTGTCCGACACGCGGAGCCGGCGGTAGGAAGCTGGAATTTTGCGTCCGGGGCGGCATGGCGGTCGCCCGTCGCGCGGGGAATGATTCAGATGTTGCGCAAGGATGAATGGAATAAAGGCTGTTGCCTGGTCGGGACCGGAAACAGCGGCGGCCCGTGTCTAGATCGGCGGGCGATGAATAGCCGCGCGCGGGGCGGGTGCTCGGCAGTGGGTGTCACTGTTGACAGGTGCTCGGCGTCAGGGCCTCGCTCTGCTCATTTTCACTGGTTGTCGCCCTCTTTCTGATCCCATATGGAAGCAAAGTTGCTGCTAATTAGTTGTGATTGGTGACAGAGTTACCCAGTACACATCAGCTGTTTAACAGTGCAGAGTTCGCGATCTCACCCTGCACTCTCGTGTACACATCAGCTGTTTAACAGTGCAGAGTCGTGTTGCACGTTTCTGATCATAGGAACGACAATGCTGACACTTGCTTGATAAACAGGTATACCGATCGCATCCCTGCTGGCTTGCGAATAGCTAACACCCAAGACAACTGTTAGTTATGACTTTGCCACACTGTCCATCAACACATGTTGATACACATGCAGAACTGGAATTCCTAACGTGAATTATAGATGTGAAGGAAATGTCGTCTGGCACTGTACATGTAGCATCTGACAGATACTTGCATTTCATCGAAGAATATGTATCAGCATCAGAGTCTGCAGAGTTCGTGTATCCTATTACAGGCTCTTAGCATCTCCTCTATACAAGGACTACGAGTGTAATACAGATCTGCTGGTAACTTCTGATTTTAAGCCTAGTCACCCGTACTCTAATCAGCTCACCTAAGTAGGTCGAAAACATTGACCATTCTGATGCATGACTGGTAAAATTAGAGCTAACCGATACATTATGCCCATTAAACGATCTAGCAACAACATATGAATTATTTTCATCTACATAAATGAATTGAGTATTCATATCATATTACTTTGTAGATTGCAGCTTCTTGATGACGAACCCTTTGTAGCTACAACGATCACGATGGACCGTTAGAAACTTCGTCCCAGCGGAGTCGCCAAAAGGTGTGTTCGCACACTAACACGCCACCGTGTACCTCCGTCGTCGAGCACGGTACACAGGACACGTCGGCTGAGTAGACTCGTCGGAAGTGTGATACACAAAACACGCTGGTCAGGTCTTTTGAGACCCGAAACCCCACACGTCCGGGAGGGACCTTGTGAGGGAGCGCGGCGGCTATGGCTGCGCTAGGTCGACCTAGTCGCCCCTAGGACCTCGAGGTTCGTCGCCCTGCAACAAGAAGAAGAACGAAGAACGAGAAAGAAGAAAACCAGGGTAATGGGGAAAGGGTAAAAGATAAAAGTGATAGGTTGATTGATCTATTGTGTGTTGTTCAATAGGACTTCACCTCTCATCTATATATGAGGCGGTTGGAGTTCCTGTACAAGACAAGGACTCCAAATCCCATCCAAATCTTTTCAAAATTAACCGAAGTCAGGTTACGCGTGGGCCTTAGACAACAGTTTAGTTTCTGGGACCCACATGCCACATACGACCTCGGATCGAGATGATCCAAATAGAAAAGTTGACCCCTCGACGAGGTGAAGAAACCTCATGTTGAATGTTTTTTCATCAGAGGCTGTCTTGAGGGCGATATCCTACACGCAAAAAAGTGATGACTAGCTCCATGCATCATACATGGGTATAATGGGTATCTGGTTCCGGGCGCCACTTTTTACTCGTGGTCGGGCCGCACTGTGTTGGCCGTAACTTTTTCATACAATCATGAATTGAGATGATTCAAATATCAAATTCGTTCGCCTCGACGAGACGAAGATTTTTAATATAGAACACTTTCCCATCTGAGTGATCTTGAGCATGTAATCGGCCCAGCAGTACCACGAGCTGCAACCCGAGCACTATTTTGGCCCTCAAGATGAACTTGGATGGATATGGCCCAAACATCAAAGTTATTCATTTCGATGATACGTAGATTTTTCATGTTAAACACTTTCTCATTTCAAGCCATCTTAATTGCATATTCGTCCTTGCCATAATCTGATGTTAACACACGCATCTCTGAAATTGCCGTAACTTTCGTGTACGTGTACCGTTTTGGACCATCCACATATCTATCTTGATCTTCTCGGAGAGGACCATCCAATGGTGACTTACAATCTTAAAATTGATCTCATCTTGCCATGAATTCAAGCTATTCTTTGCGAATGTGCTATTTTTGAGTGTCAACACCACTAGAGGCACCGCCTGCACGTATAACTTCGCCATGGAGCCCCCTCTCCCTCTTCGCACGCCCGCCAACCTTACTGCCTGTCAGTCCACCGAAGAGGTGAACAGTGGAGGGGCAAGTTGCGTCAATGCTTATGAAAGCGGCAGGATAGGTGGGCAGAGGACACTGAATTGTTTGGGAGGACGTCAGGGAGGCAAATCCAATTTATCGCATAGGTCGGAGCATAGCGTCGTGTCGCGTACCCCCCTCCCCCGCCCCCCTCCCGCTAAGTACACTGGGCCGGCCCGACAAGTTCTTCTTTCAGGTTTTGGGAAGGTTAAGTTCTTTCTGCTTTTTTCATTTTTGTTCTTTCCTTTCTTTTTCCATTTCCTTTTTCTTTCTTTATTATCAAATTCATGAACCTTTTAAAATCCGGGAAGATTTTTCATATTGGTGACCAATTTTTAAAATTCAATCTTTTTTTGAATTCATGAACATTTTTTGAATTCATGATTTTTTTGAAATTTGCAAACATTTAATGAAATTAAGGAATGTTTGTTCAAGTTTGTGAACATTTTTTTAATTTGTGAATTGTTTTTGAATTGGTTAACATTTTTTGAATGGACGACTTCTTTTGAAAGTTTGGAACATTTTCTGAAGTTTAGCAAAGATTTTTTGAAATTCTTGAACAGTTTTTGAATTTGTGAACATTTTTTGAATTCATGAACATTTTATGAAATCCTCAACATTTTTTAAATTAGTGAATATTTTTTGTAATTTGGAACAATTTTACAAATTCATGAACAATTTTTGAAATGAATATTATTTTTGGAAATCCCGATCATTTTTTCAAATTTAATATTGATGAACAGTTCTCAATGTAAAAAAATAAAATAAAAGAAATAAAGAAGAGAAATAAATAACAAAAGGAAGGAAATGAAGTAGAAAAAAAAAACAGGAGCGCCTAACCCGCACACGGGCCAGCCGAAAATGGTGCATGGTGGGAGCTGGCCGTGCACATTATCCTCACTTTCTAGAAGCAAGGGAATAGGGAGTCGCCAAAATCATTAGTTAAGAAATACGCTTGCAAAGGTCACTTCCCACCATCTCAGACGCCGACAAGGAGTGCACTGCATGTGCGCCACTTGTAGCAACGTGGGAGTTCTCCCCTTTTTTCGTAGAATTGTTTATTCAAAATGTTTTATCTCTTGAACCGTCCGTCCATATCCATTTTCACCATTGGATTTCTCGCGTCGAGATCGACGAAGCTAGATCCAGTGTTAATAGGTTTAGACAAAAAAAATTTATGAAAAAACCCAAAAAAATCGGATACCCAAAAAAACTGGAAACAAAAGAAAACGAATATAGAAAAAAAACCCAAAAAACGGCCACAAAAGAAAAGAATACAAAAAAGAGGAAGAAAAAATTGGAGCCCGAAAGCACGGTTACGATTTTTCACCTTTTCTGTTCGAGAAACACAATCGCGGAAGCAAACCTATGCTTTCATTAGAAGAAAATATGTGTTTCTCATGAAAGCACATTTTTTTTCTAAGAAGCACAACGCGAAAGTAAATATGTGTTTCCACAAGGAACAAATCTGTGTTTCCCTTTTCGAGAAGCACAGTTGTTCTTGTAGAAGCAAATCTGTGCTTCTCGTAGATGCAAATCTGTGTATTCACGAGAAGCAAATATGTGCTTCTGGTGGATGCCCAAATTTTGTTCCATTTTCAAGAAGCACAGTTCTGCTACTCGCGGAAGCAATATGTGCTTCCACGAGAAGCAAATCCGTGCTTCCCGTGGAAGCACTTTTTTTTTGACAAGCACAGTTGTGCTTCGCAAAAAACGAATTCTCCAAAACTCTGGGAAAACCAAGAAGAAAAATCAAAAAGCAAAAAAACCCGGGGAAAAAGCCATCTAAATCCTAAAAACTTGTATGAAAAAAAATTCAAAGAGAGCCAGCACACGACACGTGACGACGGCTGGGCGCACCACTTGACGCGCTCCTAGGCCACAAAAGTGACCCTTACGGGTGCCCTGCAAGGGGTAACCCTTAGTTAGATGCTCCCGGGAGTTGCCATCAGAGAAGAGCAAACGGGCGTAAGAAGGTGTTGAGCGAGGGAGCTCCTCTTTCTTTGGAGTTCGCTGCCTCAAGCAGTCGCGCAATCGCACAGGTCGATACCAACTGGGCTGGCCAATTAATACCGATAAGTGATTGAGCGAGCTATTCGTAAAAAAGGTAGCAACCGATTTTTTTTCCTCTTCTGGTTTCTAGCAGTTTTCTTTTGTTTTTAGGCAGTTTTTTTTGGTTTGAACAAACGAAAAATATATTTTAGGAAGTGAAAGTTTTTTGAGAAATGTAAACATTTTTTGAAATGTGTAATTTTTTGAACAATTATGATTTTTTGAAGATTATTTAAGACTGTAAAAAATTATAAATTTGTCAAGTTTTTCAAAAAATGTATAAAATTAAAAATTACAAACATTTTTTGAAACTTTTGCTAGAAAAATATATGAATAAAAAACTAGAACCAAAGAAATGAAATAAACCAAGAAACCAAGGAACGTAACCTGGTCGAATGGGATGGCCCGTTCAGTTGCTCGCTCGGTCAGCTTTGTGCGATTGGCCGACATTACTTCGTACAAAGCGAGAAATGAGATTCTTCATCAAATTACACATAGGGATGGGAGATGGGCCGGACAACGAGGGCACGCATGGAGCACTCCTGTGTAGTGATTTTCTTTTGTTTCTTTCTTTGGTTTTCAAACCATTTTCTTCTAGAACCGGCTACTAATATATATTGAAAAACTAATTCCGTGATAGAAATGATTTATTTTCAATTGTGACATTTTAATGTCGACATTTTCTGAATTTTGAGTTTTTTTCTGAGAATCTTTTAGTACTTTCGTGAACATTTTCTGAAAATTTTATAAACATTCTGAACTTTTTTTAAAACATGATTTTTTTTAAGATTTTTGACTTTTTTGAACACTTTTTAAAACCATGAACATTTTTTGAAAGTTTGAACACTTTTTTAAAAATGTGATCATTTTCTAAAATTTAGAAAATAAAACAACATGAAAAAGATATAATGAAAAACAATTAGACGAAAACCTTCTAGAAGGTTCCCAAAAACGGATTCCCTAGCTAAATGGGCCGAGCGACTCAGCTCTATTCGTGCGAATAGCCGACTATGGATTCGTCGGGCCCGTAGGACGCTAGGAATCATGCTAACACCCCCCCTCTAGGTCGGTTAGTATGTCTTAGCTAGCGCTACTTGGAATACGTATAGTGCAAGAAAATTTTGTTTAGGCGCGTCGGCCGTCATCTTCGCGGATTGGTAGATCCTGCGAGCTTGGAGGCTCACGCTTGTAATGAGGCACTAGCTCTTGCTAAAGACTTGCATGTTCAATGCCTGGTGATTGGCTCTGATTGTCTTGAAGTCATCACAAATATTGGAACAGGACCTGCAACAACATAAGCTTTGGTACTGAAGGTGATAGATCATACGAGAAGGGAGTTCGAGGATGTTATTTTTCGTTTTGAACCTAAAGGGTCTAATAGTGAAGCTCATAGTTTAGCTAAGGCGGCATCAACTCTTGATGCTGGTCGTCATGTGTGGCTAGGGAGAGTCCCGGAGATTATTTGTATCCCAAACATTTTGAATTTTGAATAAATCCCTAGTTACACCTAAAAAAGCAAATTTTGTTCGAGCAATTTTTTCACCTAGTTTTTCTATTCGGTGGTTACCTATTAAAATTACTTTATGAATTTAACAAATGTTCAGGAATTTAAAAAATCTTGATTTTTTGGATAATGTTTGCAAATTTGGAAAAAAATCCCAAATTTTAAGAAATGTTCAAGAATTTTAAAAAGTTACCAAATTTAAAAAAATGTTCTCAATTTTTGAGAAAATGTTCATGGATTTGAAAAATGGTCAGCATTTCAATTTTTTTATTAATTTCAAATGTTCACGGATTTAGAAAATGTTCTCATAGAAAATATTCACATAATTTACACAATGTTCCTCCAAATTTAAAATATGATCATGAATTTTTAAAAGTCTTCATGGATTCAAATAATGTTCTCAAATTTTCATAAAATGTATTTAGAAATGTCCTGCATTTCATAAAATGTTCTCAAATTTTAGAAAATAATAACCAATTTAGTAATGGAGAAAAGGAAAAACAAAAATAGAAAAAAAAATAGATAAAACAGGTAAAAATGGCTAATAAGAAACATAGATAAAAAAATAAAAATCTCTAGATGCTTACTACAACGGCGAGAAAAGACATAGAGAACATCCTTGTGGGCCGACCCATTATCACGCGTGGGGGTGCGTACTTGGTCGCTACCCAGTGACCATGTGCGAAATTGGATCCACCACTGAGCGCTCCTCTCCCTTTTCGGCGATTTTTGTTGGTTTTTCGGTTCCTCCAACATTTTAGGTGGGTTTTAACAAAAAAAATATTAAAATAAAAATTTATTTAAAATTATTCACTGTTTATTAAAAAGTCAACATTTATTTTAAAGATATTCATTATATTCGTTGTAAAAAAAGATAGTTATTATATATATTAAAAATATGCATCATGTATTTAAAAAAATATTCATCATGTATTTTGAAATCGACGTCATTTAGTTACAAGAATATTCATATATTCAACAGATAATATATTTTAAAAATGCTAAAAGAAAAAACAAAAAGGAAAGAAAAGGAAACAGATAAAGGAAAACTCCATAGAATAAAAGAAATCCCGAAGATAAACAAAGAGTACCCAAATAAAAAATAGAAAATGGAAAGGAAAAAACCCTGGGAAAGCCGCAAAGGAAATATTTTGAAAAGAAAAACAAAAATCAAAATATTAATTTGACCATATAAAATCAGCGAAACATTAATGGGCCCCAGCCCATCGGTGTATCCCTATGTGATTTGCTCGCTATTTGACGCACGTCAAATAGGGTTTACCTCGGCCTACCTACTGTTGTTTACTGGTCTTAGGCTACCGAAAAGATTACGATTTCAGGTAAAAAAAAGTTATGATTTCCACTAAATCAAATGGGTGCTCGATGTCTTTTTAAAACACACCATGTCCTACCTGAGCATGGACCGCCCGGCTCGACGGCTTAGACACAAAAGCCTGGCATCCGAGCCACACTAGGTTTTTCGGCTAAGCCCAGCCTAAAAACTTGAAAGGAAAACCTAAAACGGCTTAAAACTAGTATTTTATTTGAAACATGTACTCATTCAGTTCCAAATTATTTGAAAGATGTACTCCTTCAGTTCCATACTAAAACTTCAAATAATTTGAAACAGAGCGAGTGGCACACTTTGTGATACCTGACATACAAAAAGAGCAAAGATAACTTTTCTTCAGGACACAATGCACATCAGCTACATCTTACACTTGTACTCCTATTAACGCCTGCCAACCAACATCAAGCACCGTTCAATACTCTGAATGTCTCCAGTTGGTACTCCCCAATATGATCTTCTCCAAATGTTTGTGTTCATTGTCATCTCTCAGCAAGTCCAACTGGAATCAACATTGGAGATTGCTGATGCTCCGCGAAAGATCGAACCCCACTGCTAATGACCTTAGCTAGCTGGTCAGAAGATCTGTTGTGGCTATTTTGTTGTAGCAGCTGAACAAGTGACAAAAATATGTCCATCCTAGTCACGTTCTTGTTTGCCTGCAAAGCCACCATAATGTTAAAATGATAAAATAACGAAGCCAGGAAAATGATGTGTCACTCCCGCCAAAAAATTAAGAATGACGAACAAATATTTCTTCTCTACCTCGACGAGGAATCGTGCCATTATCTTGCCATCACGGAGCTCCATCAGCCCCTTCAAGATTGTCAGTCCAAACCCGCGTATGGTGTCTGCTATCTCTAGGAAAAAGCCACGTTCCTCACATAGCATCTGTTAAACAGCAAAGAGAATGTCTCAAATTTCTGCACTGGGGGTAAGGGAAAATAGCAGATCGCTTCTGAACCATACCTCCACAAGCATCTGACCGGGTGGTGAAAGATCCTCGACAATTATTGGGCAAACCATGGTCTGTCCTGCAACTTCATAGGCCCACGTGGCGCCACCATTGCTTGCAGCACTGGAGTTATCTTTCAAAACAACACCACTTGAGTTATCCTTCAAGACGGCACCACTATCTTTGCTTATCATCTTCACATTATCACATGAATAAGTCAGTACAGGGAAAATCTAAGAAGAAATGTTGAAGTTCTATATGGTTTATATGCTTTCATCAGCATTACATACCTTGGGTTCATCGGCTTGCTTAATTTTCTCTGCATACTTAGTTACACCTTGCAGAAAGATCATATGCTTGATTGTTCGGTCCAACAAAGCATCGATGCTACACTGTTGTGCACAATATAAAGTTCAGTAATTTTCTAGCTGTAAGCTTAAACAGAAAGAAACATGGTGTGATCGATGAGTATACCTTTGCACTGTTTGGGACTATCTCACGCAGTTCCTTGACGCGATCTTGTATCTGCTGCCGGTCCTTCGGTCTTGGCCGCGTGCTCTCACCTGGTCTAGCTCTTTTCTTTATAACCTTTACTCCCTCAGGATTTGTTACCTGGCCGACCTTGGAATTTGCAGTGTGCAGACTGCAACCGTCATCCATAGATAAATTGGCCAGGGACACTGGTATTGCCTTTGATGCTCCACTTGGCATATTTTCAGATGTATAGCTGCTGGAAGGGAAGTTCAACGGTGGTACTTGTTCCTTGCATGCGGAGTAAGAAGAATCTTGATGGAGGGTGTACCCTGGTAATTCACAGCCTGAGAAACAACCAGCTAATGGACCAGTGCTAGAGACAACAGAGCCACATGCTGTATCTGTATTCACATTACCACTAGCACCAAGCAGTTCTTCAAGGACAGATTCTGAAAACAACCCCCTCCCTTCAACTGATAATGGATTACTATTTGCCTGTTCTGTCGCAGAGGATGTGGTAGTGGCACCGAAATCTGGAATGTTTCCTCCGAGCAGGACACTGTTATCCCACCAATCATGCATGAGGGGATCGAATACCGTGCTTTCAAGCAAACTGGCATTTCCATTGCCTCCTTCTCCGTGAGAGCTTACCGCCCCCACAGTCGTTTCTTCCAATATTTCATTTGGCAACTCATAGACTGCACAATTAGCCTGTGAAGTAAATCCGATAGTATCGACCTCATGTGTTGGGTTACTTTGAACAGGAGAGTTGTTGTTATTGTCAAATAACATGGGTTTGAGCTCATCACCCACAGAAAAACAAGCTGAGAATGAGTTACGGTAACTTGATGAATCTTCACTTTGAAGGTGGTATCCTAGATTGTTGGGTGTGCATGACAGCTCATGCTCTATTCTAGGAAGATTGTTTAAACTGGAATAGGATGTGGTTGCACGTGCTAAACTAGAATCAGGCTGTTTAGCAGATCGAAACTGTAATGGATTTTCTGAACCACTATTGTGCTGCATGAAATTGCTGCCATTATGAAATAACCTGACTGCATTTATTGACTTGGAGTTCACTGGCATGGCCACTATATGAGGAGGATTTCGACCATTGCAACTTCCGTAGGAAGTGAAACCATTTGAAGAGCTCGGAGAGTAACTGCTCGAAGTACTTACTAAACTCCCTAGAGATTCTATGCCTACTATGTTCTCAAGAAGTTTCATGTTTTCTGGGTCATCTTTGATACGCATAAGACGCTTTGTGCTCAGAGAATTGAGTTGAAATTGGGTATTATGAGGGAGAGCATCTCCATGAATATGTTTGGTTGAAGGATCCAATAAGAAGCTTTCCCTTGGACAAAGTGTGCCTTTAACATGTTCCAGAAACTCTAAGTTCTCAGATACCTGGTGAATGTGAAAGATTAAATTTTCATCAGAAAGTATACAATTGTTATGTCCTGATGCATAATGATATAATGCATTTATGCTAAGGAGGAAGTTCAGAGAACATATAGCTAATAGCATACAACAAGCTCTTGTTCTTCTCTAACTGACATAGCAATAAACATATAGCAGTCTAAACAGGAAATATTTCTTTTCTAAGAATTGGCATCAGTCAAAGATAGCAGCTTCAAACGAACTCATGCGAACAGTTCTTTTAGACTGAACCAATGATATCACGAAGCAACACAAAGATTGATATCATGAAAAAGTTTGTGTTTCTATAACAAATAATTGTAAGAGTTGCATTTGAGAAATTCATATGCACTAACCTTTTGCACCGAGCCAAACTGCGCCACACCAAGCGCCGGGATAGGTACTACTGCAATAGTCTGTAGAAGATGTGCACTTTTCAGTGACTAATCACAAGTTCTGCTAATCATTAAGACAGTTCTGCCCCAACTGCCTTAAGAATGGATGTTTATAAGAAGCTTTTTGGAAAGAAGAAAAGGCGAATAACCTTTATTCCGCTCATGAACTGATGTTGCCACCAAGTATAGCCCTACAAGAAGGTACCTTCCTCTGTTAAAATAAGGAAACTTCTTACTTTCTGCAATAAACTAAAAGGAAGTATGGACAGGAAAAACGTGAATTATATGTCCATGCATTTTTTTCTAATAAATAATCCAAGTGTACTTATCGACAAGGTGTTATGAGGCCAACTAGTCTTTTGGTTGTCTAAACATTTTTTTTGAAGATTCATGCATGTGATAGTTTAGTAAATAAATTTCTAAGAACATCATTTAAAGAAACACATGTGAACAGAGAGCAAGAAATTTATACCTGAAATAAGCCTAAGTTTTCTGCGTTGCATGTCTGAACCAAACTAAAGGAATCATCATCTGAAATCCATCGGCACTTCCCACTTACTAGAGCTGACCCTATGATGCTGAAATCGAAGACGAGTCATTATCAGCAAAGTAGTTGAGAGCAAAAGCAACTTGATGGAACGGTACAAACTGAAAAAATGAAATGTCGAGAAAAAATAGTGCTGACACTGAGAGAGTTACCACCATATATGTTAATCTCAAATATTCTGCAAAATCAGGGCTCATAACTATTTGATAACGCCTTAACAGGAAAATTTGTTGCAGTATTTAGACACAAGTCGGCACAAATCCTTTTTTGTTTTTGAGGAATGACACAAAACCATTTAAAACAGAGATACCATTGTAAAGATTTGCAAAAGAAAACTGAGTCAAGCATAAAAGGAGGTCACTGTGACATACCCTTCTCCAACAACATGAACTTGATTAAGCATATTCTCAACAACTTTTCGGGCTTCATCTTCGCAGTGGCACTCTCCAATCGTCAGCAAACTTGTACATGAGAAGCAAAGCATAGGTAAGAAACTACAGATTTATATTACGAATCAGTAGATTTCTGAAAATTTTAATACAAAAAAAGAGTAGGAAGACTTAAATGTACAAGTTCTAGAGAGAAAAGGGTCTAAACTTTGCACAGGTCTAAGAAATCTCACACTAATAAGCAAAGAAACACATACAAATGAAATGGTTGATGATGGTTAACTTTTTGCAGTGCGTAAAAGAAAGGATATCCTCAGAAGATTTGACCAAAAATATCTACAGTATCGCGTACGTGCTTACAGCTTACAGGCAGAGATCGGATAGGTACAAGATGAGAGGACTGCTAGTGGGATATGCACTGCTTTCCTGCCTAAAGAAAGTCCTTGAGAGCTACGTACGTGTTCTATCACTGTTGACAGTGCAAGAAATGAGCATACAGAATAACACACCCTATAGAGTTCAGATAAGCTTTTCTTTTAACCTTTATTTTTTTGTTCGGTCAGAACGGCTGGGAGATAACGGGACAAATTTAACCAGACGAAAATGAAAATTCCGGCTTGAGATCCCAATGTGCGCTTCTATTTCTCCATTTTTAGAAGAGATCTCTTTTTAGAACAAGAGACACTGTCACGCAAGTTTGATGTTGGGATCTCGCACTCCATGGGAAATCCCGAGAAAATGAACGCCGCGGAGTAAAGTTGCACGGACAATTTCTGAAGAAACACAGAACCTGAATTTCCTGAACTGCTGGCAGGAGCTACGCTGTGAAAGTATGGAGATACTATGCAATTACTACTACACTGCTAGTGCAGTCGCAGTAGTAATTCAGATCGGTGGAGTAGCACGGAACGAGAGGGCACAAACCCAACCGCGCGTGTTCCTTGAAACCTAGGAAGAGGCCCAGGTGATGCAGATCTAGGAGCAGCAGCAGGCGCATGAGCGATGCGTGTTGCTCTGTGATGACTCACCGTGGGTCGCGACGGTCGGAGCGCCAGATGGCCGCGTAGGACCAGCCCCCGCCGCGGCACAGCGCTCCCAGCAGAGCCTCCGCCATGGACCGAGGGACCGAGGCTAGAGCGCGCGCAGCAGCAGCAGGACGTACGCCGCCGCGGGCGGGGAGGAGGGAGGAGGGCGGTGTTGTCGAGCGGGCGGAGCGCGAGGGGTTTAAGCGCGGAGGGTGGCGTCCGATAAATAGCGGGAGCGAGGAGAGAGGCGGGGGCGGAGCGGCGGAGCCTTTTAACAAGTGGGGGGTGGTGGAGGAATGATCCAGTAGCTTTGCTCGGCTGCGGCTGCGGCTGCGGCTGCGTGGGTGGTTTTTGTGGCCGTTTTTCTCGTGTCCTTCCTTGGGAGGAGGAGATCGCGGGCGAGGGCCGAGAGGGATGGATAGCCAGGCCGGTGCCGCCGTGCCGGCCGGGCAATTCTTTTCGTGCCGCTGCTGTTCTATCACAACTTGACAGTACGTGTTCACGATCAGGTGGCTGGTGATTTTTCCCCAGTCGGGGATTCCCGGCTGAAAAGAATCTTGTTTTTCCACAGGCCTTGCTTGTGAGATCAACACGCGAACTAAACTAAGCGAGTAAGCGGCATATCCTTCGTCTAAATACTTGTGGTACTAGTTGTTTACTAGTATATCCCAGTACGGTACTGCTTGCCTTTTACAAAAGGAATTTGATCTGATACCGACAGTCCACCTTGTCTCTTTCAGCTAGATAGGTTTCCTACCAATATCAAGTGCCCTACGTGCCTTTCTCACGGGGATGTTTTCACTAGATATTCTTCTTCGAGCTATAGCTACTCTACATGTGGTTGCAATTCGTCCTAATCACCGGCGTCATTTTCGTCACCCAGCCACATCACGGAAAGACCCATCTCTCATTGTGTATGAACACCAACACCGCCTACTATACCCGGCAAGCCAAGTCCCTGCATCCATATATGCGTCCCTGAAAGTGAATAATACAATACACTAATAATGCATGAATCCACTACTACCTAGAAAAAGAAACGTTGGCGGCAACCGAGAGGAGAACCCCACGCATTCGGGAGAATCTTGACTAACATGGCGGCTTTACTGGAGATCATAATGCACGAGTATTTCTAAAAATCTGTAGAGGCAGGCAAGGACTGACAGATCGCTCATTCCTATAGCTAGAACACCATATACTACGCATATTCTTCTGGATTATTTGCTGCTTCCCATGAGTATAAACAGGACCACATGGTGGTTCGTGTTGTGCGCCGATGTTGTTGGTAATTAACCCAATCATGTGTGGTCACCCATGATTGAGTGGCTACCAAGAGAATATTTCTAGGGTTTCCCTTCCCCTTTTCCCTTTTGTTCCCGATATGTCTGCGACGCCATCATTGTACGTCCGTCCGAGACATACCCTAACCATTCCGCCATCATCTTGCAGGTTGGTTGGTAAGGCAAGAAGGGGGCCGGCCGGGACGCAGACCCGGCCGCTGGCTGCCCCACTGGACTCTGTACCGCACCGCTGTACAGAAAAGGAGTAGATTATCGCTTCATAACGAAGGTAATTAGTGTAGACCGTCGCTTTACCGAGAAGCAGTTCCAACAAAGAGAGCCAAAATAACATGGAATTACCAGTGTCGTCTAAATCGTCTCAGTAACAAGGGACTTAGGGATGAAAGGTTTGAGAGCTGGAGGCTATCAGGGTAGCTAGCTAGTACAAGACGCCTATATGATGCCATCATTCTTGGCGTTAAGGCCCATAATTTTGTCTCCTGAGGCTTTCCAAGTGTATAGCGTCTGGTAAGGTCAATGACACTACACAAAAAGTGCTGCTTTTTGCCTGGGCTCTCATTTCCTTGGACCCCTCACTTTAATTTGTGAAAAGAAGAGATCGAACAAGGGGAGACCGGCAAGAAGAAGTGTCTCTCTCCTGCATGTGTAGCATAGTAGTTTTTCTGCAATCAATCTTCTGATTGATTCAGTGCAAGGAATATAATGGGCAGGAAATGGGGCTAAGCATCATATATAGCTTATATGCGTTATATCCTTAATTAACATGTAAGTAGTACATCCTATACCTGAGGGGACCATCAAATCCGGATTTGCTGTACTACCTCAATTGGCATGGTATTGCGAAATACCAATACGGGCACTTGGGTGGAACCTATCATATCAAACATATACTAGTATATTATGTTGTTATACGGGAGTAGCAGCCACCGACTCTCCCGCAGAAGTGATAAAGCATGCACTCCACTAGGAATTTCGCCACTTGCATCAAATGGTATGCCGACAAAAGGCAACCTCGTCACCCACATGGCACGAAGTTGAAACCCCCGAAGTTACTAAACTCTCGGGGCTGTCGCCCAGACATCCACCACTCCGTCGTGCCCTGCGTGTTCAGCCTACACCACCTTCCAGGGCCACCACCCCAACATACAATCGCTCTCCCTCGAGCTGCAACACCACACGACCTAGCTACGCAGCCGCATTGCACAGGCCCACTGACCATATAGCACAAACCACTACAACCACTTTTGGGGCTGACGGCCTGACATATCATCCAACCGTCCCCGATGGGACACGTTGACCGAGCTGACAACCATGTTGCCTCGCAGCTCAAAGTTTCTATCCCAAGTGATACCAAGTTGCTGCCCTATCTCTAGGAGTCGTCGTCGCACCGTTGCCCATGGCGTCTGCTTCTTGCTTCCAATGTAGGAAATCGTTGGGACCTGAAGAGCAAGGGTTTGCAGCACGAAGTAAGTATTTCCCTCTTGAGAACAAATGTATCAATATGTGGAGTTCTCGGCAGTGGGTCAATGATAGGTACATGTAAACAACTAAGAAACTTTCTCTTGGTCCCCAACTTAGTGTAGTGAGGTTGTCAATCCCACTAGCTTTGCTAGTTACAAGAATTATTGATCAAGTGTTTGGAATTGTATTGTAGAACAAAAAGTAAAAATGTTCAGAATGTAAACAACAAAAAATAAAGTGATCGAAGTTGTGATTATGAGGTATAAAGGACCGGGATCCATGATATCACTAGTGGCATCTCTCTAGAAAACATAGCATAGGGGTGGTGAACAGATTATAGTTGTGCATCGATCAAATTGCAGTGTATATGATTGAACATACATGTCATGATTTCTTAGACATTACATCCTTGTATCTATAGACCGTTACCCAACTGCATCTATATCTAATAATCCACCCGAGACCCCTATCCAGCATACATCTCTAAGTATTGAGTAAAAATAGAGCATTGCATTAAGCAAAGTGACATAATGTAGATAGTATATTCTCTTTACCTACAGTTCACCACCAAGACAACTAGGCAATTACCTCTTTATCCTTAGTGGAAATAACATATTACAAGTTTTCCCTTTCTGTCACTGGGATAGATTACTTGTAAGATTAAACCCAACTAGCATACAACCCCCCCTTGGAGATCATCAATCAAATCCCGGCCAGCGAAATACTAATAGACTAGAGAGCATATATGTATATAAATCATGCAACAAAGAAGTAACAAGAATCTAAAAGAAATCCATATATAGATCTAGTCATAAAGTGACAATTTAGCACACCACAACAAACATAGTGAGAATTACATCAGATGGATCACAATCATGTAGGGTAGCTCATGCGGTCTTTGTATTGAGAAGCAAGGGAGGGATGATGTCATCTAGATACTATTATGGTCCCGTAGTCCAAGGAGGACTACTCACACATGGACATGGTGGCAGCGAGGTTGATGAAGATAGCTCTAGTTATGTTTTCCCTCTTCAGGAGAGTACTGAAAAAGGTCTCCAGATTGGATCGCCTCAGAATAATGCGTGGTGGCGACAGGAAAATTCCTTGATAATTTTTTATATTTTTTGGTAGAATACAAAGGCATGGGAACCGAGAACTGATGGAGAGGCAGGGCAGGGGCTCCACGCAGCCCCACCTCATGGCCTAAGGCTAGGTCGAATGGGCCAACTGCGTGGTAGCCTGGGGGGCTCTAGCCACCTCTGATGCGCCTCGCTCCGTCCTGATGTGAAACTTCACCCCGCATTTTATTTTATTTTTGATCCCCAAAACGGTATTTTTCTACAAAGTCCAAAAACATACAAAAAGCAACAACTAGCACTGAGCACTAGATAATTAGGTTAGTCCAATAAGTTGATATAAAATTGTGCCAAAGTGATGCAATAACAATATAAAATAGCATGAAAATAGAAAGAAAATGCAGATACTTTTGAGACATATCAACAACCCCAAGTTTTATCTCTGATCATCCTCGAGCAGATAGATGATAAAACAAATATTTTTTTATTGTGAATGCTACCTTAACATGAACAAGATTATCTGACACAGTCTCATAAAGGTTTAACTCAAACGAATAGCGATGCAAAGCAATTGTCTATAATTGATAACAAGCAAGCAATAACTAAGCACTTAAATGAACTTCCTCTTGTTTTTCCTGGTCAATGTGTTAACTCAACATTTCCTTGCCAAAAGTTTAGAAAAAATGCCAATTTTATGTTGGGAACTCAACAACGACTTATGTCTTTCGTTGTGTCTAATGGCAACCTTATCATAAACCAACCCAATGCCTACCAAGCACAGTAACTACATAGTCTTTATGCATTATCCACTTAACCTACTCAGGCAACAGTCAAGCATGAGTCTAGGACTTATCACTTATGGGGAAAAAGTGAAAGATGATGGAGGTTTATCAGATGTCAAAAGGAAGATAGTGTTGCATAAACGCAATTGATCATTAGGCAATGGAGAGGTCTTATAATCGATGTTAATGCAAGGAGCAGCGATTGCCATGCAATGGATGCACTAAAGCTATGAGTGTATGAAATCTTTACTATGGACTAGTGGGGTGTGCATCCAACTTGCCTGTTCATCAATACTTAGAGCATTTGAGCAAGCTCATCATGAGAATATATTATCTCCGTCCCATATTAACTGTCACTGAAATGGATGTATCTAGACGTATTTGAATGCTAGATACATCCATTTCAGCGACATTTAATATGGGACGGAGAGAGTACAACCCAAGTTATATAATGTGAAAGTTCCTACTATTGTATGAAACATTAAGTACATGAACTCTCTATTACAATGCAATAGTACTATTGCTACTTTGAAGCACTATATGAGATTTGGGAAGACCAGGTGATACCACAAGTGTATTCTAAAAAGGAATATTAGTGTTGTTCCTTCTCTTATCCTCTCTTTTATTCTCTTTTATTTTATTTTATTTTATATTCTTCTTTTTTTTTCTTCATTTCGATCTCTCAAAGGTAGACGCAACACTCTATCTTTCCTACTTATAAATATTGGAGTTGGTTGTGAGTTCATATGTGGGACCACATAAATAAACAAATGCATTTCTATTCACATGTGGTAGTAGCAACGTTCAATAAATAAATGATACTTTTACTTGGCGTGAGACCTATCCCAAATAAACAAATACACCACTACCCTAATATGAGAATAACACTCTTATAAAAACAAACTATAAATGCAAGTATGCGACCCCAAATCAAAATCATGGTCTTGATTTTAGTTTCTCTGCCCAACTAATTCTTCCAGCTCTATCATTGCAAAAGAGAGCAAACAAATTGCAATTTCACGATCGTGTGCATTCAACTTACTCATTCTCATTCTCATGTGTTTCAAAATTCAAAATATTATCTCACTATAAATCTTGCAAAGGGCCTATTGTGGTTGCTTAAGATTCTTTAACGATCACAACATGATCTTTCGTTATATTTTTGCTCTCGTTTTAATCGTGAACCATGCAACAACCACAAGACCCATCATCTTTTGACAATCTCCTAAGCCAGTGGTAACTTCTCATTTTTTTCGTGGCTTCATAGTAACGCACGGGCATTATGCTAGTAATGATGAATAATACACTTCTTGAATTTTCTCATAACTCAACTCAAGTAATCAATATGATGAACATGATGTAGAAACTCTATATGAATGCATCTGCTATTGTACCAGGATGTGCAATAATCTAGCGTAGCATATATGAAAATGAATAACAGCGGCCTTGCCACACAGATATCATGTCTATTGTATATAATCATTCAAAAGAAATGATAAGGAAGGATCACATCTCTAGTCATGTACTGTAATGTGGATGATGATGAATGTTGCATGCCAATGTATCTCAGAAAGGCTATGAAAATGCCATGATAGGTAGGTATCATGGCTGTTTTGAGAAAGACATATGGGTTTATGTGTAGGAGAACAGGAGGAAGTTCTCCCACGGGATTTGGATGTATTAGCGAAGGACGCACCATGCCTTGAGGTGAGACTGGGCAATGCTCGATGCAGAAGACGCTGGCAATATGGATGAAGTGGAAGTGAATAAAGCTTTCGAAATAACATTAATCGTATAGAACTTGAGATACTACACAAGGGCCTTGTGGCATTAACATGGAACCATGCAATCAAGTACACCAAGGGGGAGTTTTGGCGAGTAGAAACCCATTACACATCCCAGCCTAAGACAAAGTCGTCAGTCTACTTACAACACCCCTTCGACACTTTGACTGACTCGATCGAGTACCAACTTAAGTTCTCAACTTTTAGTTTATTAATGAAAGAAAGGCTTATGTACCATTACATTTGGTAACATCTTTTCAGTATTAAATGCCAGCTCATTTACATCCATGCTTATCTATTACCCTCAAATTATCTCAAAACAATTTCTAAGAATCCAATTCTCAAGTTTTAAATTAAACCACCAATACATGTTTATCCATTTATTTTCTCATAGGGAGTTGGAACTTAATGATTCCTTGTTTTATATCAATTATAACCCAAACTATTCTTAAGAAAGGTCTTCCAAGTAATATGGGACATGAAGGATTACACTTCACTAATGTTAAGATTGACATCATCTAATCTCCCTAATGGCTTTTTTTATAGTTGAATCTGCTAGATGTAAGCTAGGGAACATTCAGACATGGGTTTTAAACCAAGAACACTGTATAAATATTTTGGCAATGGTGGAAACACTAGCACCTAAATCACATAAAGTGTTACACTCAAAGTTATTCATTTTGACTTTATGGTGGGTTCCCATCCAGCTTTTAGTTTTCTAGGAATAGATACTTCTTATTCTAGTTTTTCTTCCATAGCTTTTATCACATCTTCTGCAATGTGTTGTGTAAAGGCTTTGTTCTAATCATTGAAATTTGGCAAATTAATTACTGCTTATGAAATCTTTATGATTTCAATAAGTGAAAATTCATCATAATTAGAATCTGTCCATCCAAAATAGTGGGACAAATACCACCTAAAGTTTTGACCTATCTAAATCCACTTTTGACATTTTTGTAATCAGATTGACACTGGTGCAACGACGTCCTATACAAACGGTTTTAACCCCTTTCCGCGACAGAGTTTTAAACCATCGCCTTGCCTGTGTGTGCGATAGGGGGGGGGGTCCATCCCACATGACCCAGAAATCGTCTGCGATAGGGAGTAGGAATGCATATGTTTTGCATAACTAAGCGTATGCGATGCCCGCATCTATCCCAAACGCGAGTCGTCACACAACTGTTTGTGATATATCAAATTTCCCAATCGCTCCATCCTTGCTACTCGTGTGGGTTGGCATTACCATCGCACGCGCTATTCTGCGGTGCAACGTTTACGATGCGCGCCCCATCACAAACAGTTCACGATTGTAAACAGTGTATGATAAGGAGACTATCACACATATTACTTTTCCTGTATCGTATGCGAGTGGATGTAAGAGTGCATACAGTTGTCCCTATAAAACTGTATGCGAAGCTTGAATATATCACACATGTTGCTCTGTCCGTAAATGTTTGTGATATATAAAATGGCCCAAACGATTCATCCGTAGTACCCGTGTTGGGTGAAGGCTTATCGCACGTGTTCTTCTATGAGCAAAGCGTGTGTGATAAGGAGACTATCACAAACATGTAATAAGAAGAAACTGTGTGCGCTGTTGTTGTTAATCACACACGTTTTTTCTTTGCTGATCATGTGTGTAGTAGAGATTCATCGCACACATAGTGATCTGAGAAACGTGTCTGATCTTGATGATTATCACAGTCGTTTTGCTTTCGCAAACTGTGTGCAGTGTAATGGCCTGCAGAGCATAATTTATCCCTAATTTAGTTCCTGCATTTAAAATTTACAGAATTGGAATTTGAAACCGATTTTGAATTTGAAAGTAGGCAATCACTTATTTCATATCGAATCATGTTTATTACAAATATAGGTTCAAGAACGAATGCATAGGTACATATACTGAAGAGCTACAGAAGCACCAAGTAAAGAATGATGAACCACAGTTGTACTAAAGACGGTAAAGAGAGAGGCGAAAGACATTATGGTTGCTAGAGAAGGTGAAGCGGAATGCCCATATTGTGCCCTCCTCCATGCCTAATGCGCGCACGACTCTAGGCCATCCTCTTGTGATGGCCGCCCGCCCATCCTTGATACGTCTCCAACGTATCTATAATTTTTGATTGTTTCATGCTATTATATTATCAATCTTGGATGCTTTATATGAAATTATATGCTATTTTATATCATGTTTTGGGACTAACCTATTAACCCAGTGCCAGTTCATGTTTTTTTTGCTTATTTTTGGCTTTTCAGAAAATCAATATTAAACGAAGTCCAAACGGAAAAAATCTTTCGATTAATTTTTTCTAGACCAGAAGGGACCCTAGAAGCTTTGGGAGGAGACCAGACAAGATACGAAAGAGCCACAAGCTCGAGGGGCGCGCCCAGTGGGGTAGGCGCGCCCCCTGAGCTTGTGGGCCCCATGCAACTCCATTTGTCCTAATTCCAAGCCTATAAATTCATATATATTCCCAAACCAGCAGAGAGCCACGTGACATAACTTTTTCGCCGCCGCAAGCTTCTGTTCTTCTGCGATCCCATCTGGAGGCCTTTTTTGGTAATCTGCCGGAGGGGGAATCGATCACGGAGGGCTTCTACATCAACCTTGCTGCCCTTCCGATGATGTGTGAGTAGTTCACCACAGACCTACGGGTCCATAACTAGTAGCTAGATGGCTTCTTCTCTCTCTTTGATCTTCAATACAATGTTCTCCTCGATCTTCTTGGAATTCTATCCGATGTAATCTTCTTTTGCGGTGTGTTTGTTGGGATCCGATGAATTGTGGGTTTATGATCAGATTATTCATTAAAAGTAATTGAGTCTTTTCTGAACTTTATTATGCATGATTATTATAGCTTTGTATTTCTCTCCGATCTATCCGTTTGGTTTGGCCAACTAGATTGATTTATCTTCAGCGGGAGAGGTGCTTTGTAGTAGGTTCAACGTAACATCCCAATTTTTATTAAATTGGAGGTTAATAGAATCATCTATGCATGTCATGTTTTAATGCATTTTGGAGTTTTATGAATTATTCAAATATTTATCCACTGAAGAAAAATAAAAGGGAGAGGATAAAATGACTTCCTCGAATATAAAAAGAGTTGGAAAAGTATTAGAATATTATTTGGATTTATTAAGGTTTATTTGGAAATTATTTTTAAGGCCAGAATTAAATTAATTGCATAAAATAAACATTTTCAAAATTATTTGAGCAGAACAAAATGTTCACCGTGCTCTGTATTATCAGTAATGATTTTAGGAATTTTTGTGGTACTTTTATAAATTCGTTTGAATTTGATTTGGGCCTCAAATTTTGCTAAACACACACACACACACACCACCTGGACTGAGATAATGTTCGGCCCAGGGGCGAACCAGCCAGCCCAGCTGGGCATTTGGCCCACGGCCTGCTCCCGCGCCGAAAACCCTTCGAACGGGCGACCGCTGCCTCTCTCTCTTTCTCCCGCTCTCTCTGCCAAGTGGGGCCCAGCCCCAGGCCATCCCCAACCTCCCGTCGCGCCGCTTGGGATGAGCAGGCCGCGCGCCCGCCCGAAACCTTCGGCCGCAGCTCGCGCGGATAGAGCTTATCCGCGGCCTCTCTCGCGCTCTGAGCTCGCCTATATAAACCCAGGACACCCTCTCTCGATCTCGCCGTCTCGCTCACCCCTCGTCGCCTCGTCGCTTTGCATCTCGCCGGAGCCGAAGCTTTTCGCTGGTGAAATACGTCACCGCTGAGCATACCCGAGGCCCCTTCTTCTGTCAATCTTCTTATCTCGTCGAGGCGCATCATTTTGACATGTTTTTGGCCCCTAGGTTCGCCGGGAACGACCAAACCACCGACGTCCGAGCCGCCGGAGCACCGGAGTGCCGCCTCAACCCACTGCTCGACCCCGACGTCCCCGACGACCGCCGCCACCACCATCCGAACCCCCTTGATGCACCGGTCCTCCTCGTCTACTTCGCCGACACCGGAGACCGTCGCAGCCGCCACCCCGTTCGAGCCGAACCACCGCGCCACCGTCGTCTTCGTCGCCGACGCCGTCGTCCCAATGTAAGCCGCCACCCCTCCTCCCGTCCGTTAGATCCCGTGTACGGCGTAGATTAGATCATAGTTTGTTTTTTTATTTGTGAATCGGTACGCGGTTAACTGTAGTTTATTTTAAACCGAGCGGCTCATTTATTTTTTTATTAGCCGCCACGTAGCGTTTTTGTTAATTGCCGGCCGTCCGCCATTTAAGATCCGCAACGAACACTTTTCAGCCAGTCACAGCGCGCCACGTGGCCAGGGACCTAGTTGCAGTAGTTTTTATCACAGATTAGTCCCTAAACTTCGTTTAGCCACAACTTTTTAACGTAGATCCAAATTAGATGAAACCAGCGGCAAAATTTTCGTCTCGAATAGCTTTATCCAGTGAACCCATATTTGTAAACTTTTGTTAGTTTCAAATTTGAATTTATTCAGATTCAAATTCAAACCCTATTTGGCCATATCTCCTAAACCGTAGCTCCGTTTGAATTAATTCTTTTTGCACTTTGACACCCTAGCCGAATCCTATGACTTGGATCTTTATCAGGTTATTTTCACACAATTAGGACCTGTCCATGATAATTTTACTCCTATGCCTTGTATAAACTTTAGTTTACATCATAGTTTTGAACCCTATTTCGCACGTTGTTTTCGCACTTAGAAAATTTTCATGAAAGTTAAGTGTGTTGGATTTTTATTTGGGTTTTCCGAGTCTTTTGTTGTGCATGTTATTTTGGTTCTCTGAAATGATTGCTTATGTGTGTTTATTTACTTTGGCGATAGATTATCCGGAGTGCGAAGCCGAATATTATCAATCTCTAGAGTTGAACCACCAGTATCAAGGCAAGTTTACATCTTGACCATACTTTTATTACCTATATTTTTATATGCACTTACTGCTTCATGGTAGGATTGCATGATTAGGATTTATGTCGGATGACTATGTTTTACACCAGTAGTTCACCGAGGTAGGTCTTAACCTTACAACATTGTCGCCACCGTTTAATCATATTGCTTTGCTAAAGTAGACGTGGATTGGGGAGTGATTCATCATAAAGTACGAGTGACAATGTAGTAAACAGGACCAAGATAATTAATGAACTACCTGGGAGGAATTGGTTTAAATGGTCGCGAAGTACAATGGGAGCATTCATGGGGAATCCATGGGAGTGCACACTAGTGGTCCGTCCACTCGGCCTCAAAGGGATCAAACGTGTTTTCATGTCTAGAAGCTTACGTGTGTAGCCACAAGCCATTATGGGCTCTGGCTTAGTTGAGTAGTTAGTGTGACCTCTTTCCGGGATAGGCTAGCAGATGTAGAATATGTAGGTGTACCGGCCTATCTGTGGGTTAAGGGGGAATACTTTCGAAAGACTATGTCTCGATCTTCCAATCAAGGAGGTGGTCGAGTCTTGTGGGGAAAAGTGCGTAAACCTCTGCAAAGTGTCAACCTAATCGATTAGCCGTGTCCCCGTTTACGGACAATTTGAGCTTTTAGTAGTGGAAATGCCGGGAGATCTCATCACCCTTAATCTCATCACCCTTAATTTAATCAGTTGGGTTTAAATAAACTTTGGTAATAGATTGCGTTGGGGGCACCATCTCAATCATATGCTATTTGTAGTGGTAGAATAATTTTATGATAGGGAAAAATTAGCTTTATGCAAACTTAAACTTAGAGCTTTCCACCAGCCAAATTGCATGTACAAATAGGTTCATTATACTCTTATGATGTGACTTGCCAGTACATTCCATGTACTGACCTACACGGCTGCAATCTATCATGTTGCAGATTTATCCGACGAGGATTAAGGTGCGATAGGTCAATGTTCTACACTCAGCTTTTGCTCGTGGAGTTGATGGACTCATTTACTTCTATGCTTCTGCAGTATTTGCTTTATTTGGCCTTATGCCATATCTTTGTAATAAATTGTATTACTCCTGGACTATCGATGTAATAAAGATGTGTGTTATTTATGTTATTTCATCGAGTACTGTGTGTGCTAGCAAGTCGATCCAGGGACTAGCACGATAAGCACAGAGACTCCGATCCTTACCGGGTTGGGTCGCTACATTCAATCTTGCGGTGTCTCCACCCAGTGACAGAAGGGAACCGGGTACGTATAGTATGCTACTAAGGATAAAACAATGGGGTTTATTCATATTGATTGAGTTTACTTTGTCTACATCATATCATCTTGCTTAAAGCGTTACTCTGTTTGTCATGAACTTAATACCATAGATGCATGCTGGATAGCGGTCGATTGGTGGAGTAATAGTAGTAGATGCAGGCAGGAGTCGGTCTACTTGTCACGGAAGCGATGCCTATATACATGATCATTGCCATGAATACGTCATAACTGTGCGCTTTTCTATGAATTGCCCAACAGTAATTTTTTTACCCACCGTATGCTTTGTGTTCGAGAGAGAAGCCTCTAGTGAAAACTATGGCCCTCGGGTCTACTTTAAACATATTAAAAAACCTAGAAATACCTTGCTGCAATTTATTTACTTTTCTTTTGTTTTGCAATTTATACTTTTACCTATACAAGATTTAATCCTTGCAATTAATGAGTTCAAGGGGATTGACAACCCTCTTGCCTGCCTTGGGTGCAAGTATTTGCTTTTGTGTGTGCAGGTGCTGTTCACGAGGCTTTGCGTGATTCTCCTATTGGTTCGATAAACCTTGGTTCTCACTGAGGGTAATACTTATCTCTATTGTACTGCTTCACCCTTCCTCTTCGGGGAAAATCTCAACGTAGCTCACAAGTAGCAATCCTTCACTGTCTTCATTAGGACTTCTCGATGCTCATTGTAGTCTCGATGAAATACTTTAACCTTCATTGCAGGTCCATCAATCATGTACTTTGTGAGGCAATCTTGAGTAAACTGCTTTGGGAACCACTGCAAATGGAAAAGATTCAGACATTGTTGTCTAACAACTCATTATGGGCAGTAAAAAGAGAAGGCTACAGAGTTCGTAGTTACCATCCTACAGCTCACTGTTGTGTTGGATAGAGCATAAACAAATAGTTTAATTGCCATCGTTCGTATTGTTTTGCTAACAATCCTTATCAGTTTCCTCACTTGATGCTGGTTCATGAATATCTCATTGCCCCATACGCAAAAAGGGTCGAGGCGTGGATCTATGCCGAGGACATATGTACCTACAAGCAACAAGTCAATATTAGAAGCTCAAAAGTGTCCAGGCGTGGATCTATATGCACTACATTATGAAACGGAGGGAGTATAAGCCGAGGGATGAAACTAACCTCGGTGGAAAACGTCGGCCACTCCCGTAGTTGTCCTGTGTAAGTACATGGAAAGGCATGATAAGTAAAATAGGCTTAACATCAACCAAATATAGCCATGGTAAACAACAGCATCTCGAAATGATAGCTTGAATGTGTTGGTTTCAGCATGTTGTTAAAGCAGGTAAAAAATGGAAGGGAATGTTAACTACAACAGGCTTAACAGCAACCAAATATTGTAATTCAAACTGGCATTGTTGAAAATGAATTGAACGCAGCTCATGCTTAAACATCACACTGGATAAATGTGTAAAACTGAAATAAAGGGCATGTGCTAACTACACCAGGCATAACAGGAACAAAATATAGCCGTTCAAACAGGTATTGATGAAATCAAGCTTCACAGTTCATACTTGCACATAATGAACATCACATTGTGAATAACTGAAATAAACAAGGCATATATGCTCACTATAACAACCAAATATAGCCATTGAAAACTGTACTGCAACCAACCTAACAAGCAAATATAGATAAACAAGGCATCTGCTTGAAAACTGGACAAATGCTCACTACAACCAACCTAACAACCAAATACAGATAAACAAGGCATCTGCTTGAAAACTGGACAAATGCTCACTACAACCAACCTAACAAGCAAATACAGATAAACAAGGCATCTGCTTGAAAACTGGACAAATGCTCACTGCAACCAACCTAACAAGCAAATACAGATAAACAAGGCCTCTGCTTGAAAACTGGACAAATGCTCACTACAGCCAACCTAACAACCAAATACAGATAAACAAGGCATCTGCTTGAAAACTGGACAAATGCTCACTTCAACCAACCTAACAACCAAATACAGATAAACAAGCCATTTGCTCACTAAAAACAACCAAATATAGCCATTCGTGAAATTGAACTGGACAATTCATACTTAAACATCAGATAGCCCTATTGAACATTATATTTTTGCATAACTGAAATAATTAAACACGACATAGTTAAAACATCGCATGGAAAAAGCTAGTACAACAATGGGTATGAGTTGGCTAGCTAGAAAAAGTAAGATTTGCTAAAAGGATATTGCCTCACTTGTCATGGATGGGCTCCTTTCACTTGGATCCCAAGCCACCGGCGTAGAACGTGTCCTTCAGAAATGACAAAATGAGCTCGATGGCGTACAAGGATCGCAAATCCTTGACCGCGGGACGGAGGTGATCAGCGGTGGGGCCTTCGAAGAGATCGACGATGGTTGAACCAGAGGTGTTGGGGATGGACCACTTAACCTGTGACATGGCTCGCGTGAAGCTGTGGCTGTCGACGAGCTTGATGTCATAGCCGGCTGTCCTGAGATACAAAAATACACGAGCCCGCTGACTTGAAGCCTTCGGCATGGCAACATAGTTAACGTCCTCGCCGGCTTCCGCGGTGAGGTGTTCCTCCAGGTTCAACAGCTCGCTACGAACGGTGGCCACCTCGCCATCGTCCGATGGAGAGGCCATGATAGACCTCTTTTTGGCCGTACGCTCCTCGGGCTCCCTAGGATATCTGGTCGGGCTTAGGTTGCGACTATCTGGAGTAGGGGATCGATACCGCAGGCCTCATCTAAAAACTCAGGGCGGCGAGGGTATTGTGATCGGTGGGTAACCTAAACTTATCTAAGCTAGGAGGCACGGGTAGACCTGTAGAGGTTGGTGGTGAAGGGCGGCGGCGAGCTAGGGTTCGAGCGGGGGGGGGGGGGGGGAGGGGTGGGTGGGTGTGGACTGTGGAGGGGGCGGGGTGGTGTTTGAGGATATGCCGCGGCTACTGAAAATTTTAGTAATGGTGGGTGGAGATGGTGGTGGACGACGAAGGGCGACGGTTGAAATGCCTCGGATACTAAATTTTTTACTATAAGGTCGGTGGTGGAGGAGTGAGGGCAACGGTTGAAATACCACGGCTACTAAAATTTGGGTAAAGGAATAGAAGTGGGGCGGGAGCAACCAAGATCATACACTGTCCAAACATAATAGTTGTGTACAATAATAAGGAAAAACCGCGGAACCACCAATTTTTGCATCGCTCAAGGCGGGTAGTTTTTTTTTGAGATTTCTAGCTAGCTGGTTCATCACACATGGTTCATCCTAATTTTCAGACGCAGACGTGGAATTCATCCTAAATTTCCTGTACACATTACCCCTTTACTCTGGCCGGCGCTTGCGAGGTTGTGGCCAGTTGCCACCAGTGCATTGTACTAATTTTACAGGGCACGGGCATCGCACACGGTTAATCCGGTGCACCCGTGTCCGTTGTGTGTATGTTTGTAGACAGTTATTTCATCCGAGTCGTCTGCTATTTTATATGGCACCATTTGGCAACAGAAAAGGCCAAAACGCGAGAGAGGGTTAGAACCCAACCACACCAGCATGTGGCCCAAATATATATGTATGAAAAGGGTGGTGTGTGATGTTCAAATTCGCAATGCACAACTTTGATGTCACAGATGCTGCATATGTATGCATGCATAAAAGCTTCCAGTGCGACAGAAAAGGGTTCATGACATGAACGTAGGGTGCTGGCCCCTCCACTTCATGCCAGAGGAGGGAATCCTATGAACGCATGACCTAGCTCAAACTTTGTGTGGCATTTAGCCATGACCTACTATAACACAACCAAGAGAATCTATCTTTTGGTCAAACCGGACCCTCTCGATTCCGGTCATGAGGGATAGATCGCGCGGGCCCATGGGTGGGCGCTTCGTCAAAGATCGGGTGAGAGGTGCCAGAAGACCACCACCACCTGGAAGTGGCCAAATGTATGTAGGAAAAGGGTGGTGTGATGTTTAAATACACAATGTACAACTTTGATGTGGCACCTGCCTCGCAAACCGGAAAGCCCCCATTTCGTGTCGGCCGGACGCATGCACATACTTTGGTCGGACATGCTTGTCACCATGCATGACATACCATTACACGGACCAAGTGAATCTATCTCTTGGTCAAACGACCACTGTTGTTGTCGGTCAAAAAGGGATATAATAGACCGCACAGGCCCAGAGATGGGACCATCATCGAAAACCGCATGAGAGGGGCCAGAAGACCAGCACCACCTGCATGCGGCCCAAATTAATGTACGTAGGAAGGGGTGATGTGTTTTAAATACCCAATGTACAATTTTGATGTGGCGCCTGCCTCATGAACCGGACAATCCCCATGAAAGCTAGGTAATTAAGGACGACGTACATAGGGTGTCGGTCCACCCACCAATTTGAGCACGTGGGAGGGAATCCTGAAAATGCGTGAGCTCGAACTTTGCTCGGACATGTCACCATGACCCACCGTAACACGAACCAGGAGGAATTCATTCATGGTCAAACCCCCTCTCATTATCGGTCAAAGGAATATTATATAGACCCCAGGGGCCCATAGATAGGCGTGTCATTGAAAACCGAGACGGGGTAGATCAGAAGACCTATATGCTGCATGCGGCCCAAATATATGTATGGGTGGCGTGATGTGTTCAAATACCCAATGCACAACTTTGATGTGGCGCCAGTTGCCTCACAAACCGAGCACCGTAACCCCTCCCACCTTGTAAGCCAGGTTCAAGACGTAGGGTGCCGCTTCCCCCACTTCGAGCTGGCGGGAGGGAATCCAACGCATGTGCTCAAACTTAATTTGGTCTGACATGCCACCATGACCTATCATAACACAGACCAAGAGGAACCCATCCTGGTCAAACCCTTCTCGTACATTGTGGGTCAAAGGGATAGACCGCGAGGGCCCACAGATCTCATGCCGTGGAAAGCCGCACGATGAGGGTGGATTAGAAGACCACGTACTAACGCCACCTGCGTGTGACCAAAATATATATACACACGTAAGTATATGATAGGGTGGTGTGATGTTTAAATAGTAATTTGATGTGGCACTGCCTCGCAAAAACAGACCCCGAGGAAAGCTATGGTTAAGGATGCATGGTGCTGAAATATGTTGAAATAACTAAATTTCATTCTCAATTTTTTCAAAAAAAAAATAACAAACCTTATTGAAATCAATTAAAAAGCACATTATATATCGAAATAACAAAAATCATTCTCCAAATTTTCAAAACAAGGATCTCAAGGTTTATTTAATCGACATGACAGGTCACTACAGACACATTCACATGCTAAACGTCTGTAATGACCATATCACATCACTTAAATGAAGCTTGAGATATAGCAACTTCCCATCCGGTCACCCATCCTTAGATTGCTCCAGCCACAACACGCTTAACCTATGCGTTCTATCCGAATAAGTTAGCGGAAGGGAAGCTGTACCTTGCTGATAAGAGTTGCCTCCTCGCGTTAAAGGCATATCCCGATGGTTACCATGTGGGACCTACTACCTATCACACACATTTGTGCTTTTAGAAACTGTGTGCAATCTTTACATACTGGACCACTTCCATTCAAACTTACATAATTTTTTACATAAAACTGGCCGGAACAAGCAAAAGCTTTGACTTTTCATTAATTAAGAAGAAGATGGTTGCCCAGTTAATTGCGGAAAACCGGGCGAAAAACGATACAAATAGGGTCTAAACCGACCGGAGTACATGACCCTTGCCTACGGGAACTCTTGGCTGAGCATGAACTAGTACAGGCCTTCGTCCACATGTCTGATACGCTCGCGGAACTGCTGTACTGCGATATCGATCTTCGCCCAGGATATTTCATCGGCGACGGTCGATTCCAAGCCGCGATGAACATTTTGCTCTGCTTCATCGTTGGCGGCACCTGGGGGCCAAGGATGTCGAAGAGCCAATCGACCAGCCCATTGGCGTCGTGGCTGCGGATTCTGGCAGTGCGTACGCCGTCCGGGGCAATTATGGCGCTGACGGTGGCTGCCCATTCCTGGCGGGGAATCGCGATGCTTACCGGCCCTGGAAACGGCCTTTCGAGTGGTTGAGTCAACAGGATTATGACACGGCTCCGCTCAAATAATGCGGCGCACCACACCTGATGCGCGGCGGCGCTCTCCTTCTCTTGCGCGGCAACGCTTTACCGGTCTTGCTCTGCTTCGCTCCATGGGTGGCGACGAACACATGTGTATTCCTCGGCCCGCTTAAGCACCGGGGCGCGAAAATACCGCTCATGCTCGGTGGCGCGCGGCCGTTCTTGCTCTCCGGCCTGCTCCGGCTCGTTCTCCTCATTGAGGAGGTTGACGACGAGAGCGGCGCTGTGCCGGATTGGCATGCTTGGAATGGTATATAGCGGTATGGACGGTGTTGTTGGGGAACGTTGCATGGGAAACAAAAATTTTCCTACGCACACGCAAGATCTATCCATGGTGATGAGCATCTACGAGAGGGAGAGTGAATCTACATACCCTTGTAGATCGCTAAGCGGAAGCGTTAATAAACGCGGTTGATGTAGTCGAACGTCTTCGCGATCCAAATCGCCGAGCGTCCCGCGATCCAATCACGATCCTTCCGATCTAGTGCCGAACGGACGGCACCTCCGCGTTCAACACACGTACGGCTTGATGACGCCTTCACCTCCTCGATCCAGCGAGCGATGGTGAAGTAGTGGTTGAGTTCCAGCAGCACGACGGCGTGGTGATGGTGGTGAGGAACAATCTCTGCAGGGCTTCGCCAAGCGCTACGGAGATTATGACGGAGGAACTAGAGGGCTAGGGTTGCCGGCACACGGCTTGGGAAATCCTGATATGTCCCGTGTGCTAGCCCTGCCCCTCTATTTATATGTTGAGCCTTGGGGTCTAAACTTGGAGTAAAAGCCTCCTCCGGGTCGGTTTTGCCCGCACAAGGTCGGTTTGGCCCGCAGGAAAAGAGTCCAATTCGGACCCAGCCGAATCGTGCACAGCCGCGCACAAGCGGTAGTACCGCTTCACACAAGCGGTAGTACCGCTTGGGCGGTAGTACCGCTTCACACAAGCGGTAGTACCGCTCCGGCGGTAGTACCGCTTCACCAAGCGGTAGTACCGCTCCGGCGGTAGTACCGCTTCACCAAGCGGTAGTACCGCTTACGCGGCAGCAAAACTACTTTTGCATTTTCCAATACCTTGTGGGCTTTATCCCTTTGGCTCATATAAAGTGTTGCTGTACCCGAACACTTCGGTAAACATCCGGAACCCCTTCCGGTGAACTCTGGAACTCTTCCGGAGATCGAAACACTATTATCACATATATCAAACTTTACCTCCGGACTATTCCGGAGATCCTCGTCATGTCCGGGATCTTATCCGGGACCCCGAACAACTTTCGGTCACCAACATAATAACTCAATTATACTAATCGTCACCAAACGTTAAGTGTGTAGACCCTGCGGGTTCGAGAACTATGTAGACATGACCGAGACACCTCTACGGCCAATAACCAATAGCGGGACCTGGATGCCCATATTGGCTCCTACATATTCTACGAAGATCTTTATCGGTCGAACCTCTATGTCAAGGATTCAGTTAATCCCGTATGCTGTTCCCTTTGTTCTTCGGTATGTTACTTGCCCGAGATTCGATCGTCGGTATCACTATACCTAGTTCAATCTCGTTACCGGCAAGTCTCTATTTACTCGTTCTGTAATACAAGATCTCGTGGCTAACACTTTAGTCACATTGCTTGCAAGGCTCATTGTGATGTTGTATTACCGAGTGGGCCCTGAGATACCTCTCCGTCACACGGAGTAACAAATCCCAGTCTTGATCCATGCCAACCCAACAGACACCTTCGGAGACACCTGTAGAGCACCTTTATAGTCACCTAGTTACGTTGCGACGTTTGATACACACAAGGTATTCCTCCGGTGTCAGTGAGTTGCATGATCTCATGGTCAAAGGAACAGATACTTGACATGCAGAAAACAATAGCAATAAACTGACACGATCAAATGCTACGTTTACAGTTTGGGTCTTGTCCATCACATCATTCTCTAATGATGTGATCCCATTATCAAATGACATCTCATGTCAATGGCTAGGAAACCTTAACCATCTTTGATCAACGAGCTAGTCAACTAGAGGCTTACTAGGGACACAGTGTTGTCTATGTACCCACACATGTATTTGAGTTTCCAATCAATACAATTATAGCATGGATAATAAACGATTATCATGAACAAGGAAATATAATAATAACCAATTTATTATTGCCTCTAGGGCATATTTCCAACAGTCTCCCACTTGCACTAGAGTCAATAATCTAGTTCACATCACTATGTGATTTACATTGTAATGAATCGAACACCCATGCAGTTCTGGTGTTGTTCATGTTTAGCCCTTGGAAGAGGTTTAGTCAACGGATCTGCAACATTTAGATCCGTGTGTACTTTGCAAATATTTATGTCGTCCTCCTTGATGTAATCGCGGATGGAATTGAAACGTCGTTTTATATGTCTGGTCCTCTTGTGAAATCTTGGTTCCTTGGCTAGAGCAATGGCACCAGTATTATCACAAAACAGAGTCATTGGGTCAAGTGCACTAGGCACTACTCCAAGATCTGTCATGAACTCCTTCATCCAGACACCTTCCTTCGCCGCCTCCGAGGCTGCGATGTACTCCGCTTCGCATGTAGAATCAGCTACCACGCTTTGCTTGGAACTGCACCAGCTAACCGCACCCCCATTAAGAATAAATACGTATCCGGTTTGCGACTTAGAGTCATCCGGATCAGTGTCAAAGCTTGCATCGACGTAACCCTTTACGACGAGCTCTTGATCACCTCCATAAACGAGAAACATGTCCTTAGTCCTTTTCAGGTACTTCAGGATATTCTTGACCGCCGTCCAGTGTTCCATTCCTGGATCACTTTGAAACCTTCCGACCATACTTATGGCAAGGCTGACATCGGGTCTTGTGCACAGCATTGCATACATGATAGAGCCTATGGCTGAAGCATAGGGGATGACACTCATCTTTTCTCTATCTTCTGCAGTCACTGGGCATTGAGTCTTACTCAACTTCACACCTTGCAAAACAGGCAAGAACCCCTTCTTGGACTGATCCATTTTGAACTTCTTCAAAATCTTATCAAGGTATGTGCTTTGTGAAAGTCCTATTAAGCGTCTCGATCTATCTCTATAGATCTTGATGCCTAATATGAAAGCAGCTTCTCCTAGGTCCTTCATTGAAAAACTCTTGTTCAAATATTCCTTTACGCTTTCCAGCATTTCTATATTGTTTCCAATCAGCAATATGTCATCCACATATAATATTAGAAACGCTATAGAGCTCCCACTCACTTTCTTGTAAATACAAGCTTCTCCGTAAACTTGTATAAACTCGAACGCTTTGATCACCTCATCAAAACGAAGATTCCAACTCCGAGATGCTTGCACCAGTCCATAAATGGATCGCTGGAGTTTGCAAACATGATTCTGACGGACTTAAGCATCGCTACGGGTGAGAAGGTCTCATCGTAGTCAACTCCTTGAACTTGTGAAAAACCCTTTGCCACAAGTCGAGCTTTATAGACGGTGACATTACCGTCCGCGTCCGTCTTCCTCTTAAAGATCCATTTGTTCTGAATGGCCTTACGCCCTTCAGGTAATACTTCCAAAGTCCATACTTTGTTTTCATACATGGATCCCATCTCGGATTTCATGGCCTCTAACCACTTCTCGGAATCCGGGCTCATCATCGCTTCTCCATAGCTCGTAGGTTCATCGTTGTCTAACAACATGACCTCTAAGACAGGGTTGCCGTACCACTCAGGAGCAGTACGCGTCCTTGTCGACCTACGAGGTTCGATAGCAACTTGATCCAAAGCTTCATGATCATCATCATTAACTTCCTCTTCAGCTAATGTAGGCTCCACAGAAACAACTTTCTGCGCTGCGCTACTCTCAGGTTGAAGTAAAGGTTCAACAACCTCATCAAGTTCTATCTTCCTCCCACTCAATTCTTTCGAGAGAAACTCTTTCTCAAGAAATGTTCCGTTTTTAGCGACAAACACTTTGCCTTCGGATCTGAGATAGAAGGTATACCCAACTGTCTCTTTTGGGTATCCTATGAAGACGCATTTCTCCGCTTTGGGTTCCAGCTTTTCAGGCTGAAGCTTTTCGACATAAGCATCACATCCCCAAACTTTAAGAAACGACAGCTTTGGCTTCTTGCCAAACCAAAGTTCATATGGCGTCGTCTCAACGGATTTCGATGGTGCCCTATTTAAAGTGAATGCAGCTGTCTCTAATGCATAACCCCAAAACGATAGTGGCAAATCGGCAAGAGACATCATAGATCGCACCATATCCAATAAGGTTCGATTACGACGTTCGGACACACCATTACGCTGTGGTGTTCCAGGCGGTGTTAATTGTGAAACAATTCCACACTGTCTTAAGTGACTGCCAAACTCATAACTCAGATATTCTCCTCCTCGATCAGATCGTAGGAATTTAATCTTCTTGTTACGATGATTCTCAACTTCACTCTGAAATTGTTTGAACTTTTCAAATGTTTCAGACTTGTGTTTCATTAAGTAAATATACCCATATCTACTTAAGTCATCAGTGAAGGTGAGAAAGTAACGATAACCACCGCGCGCCTCAATACTCATCGGACCGCACACATCAGTATGTATGATTTCCAATAAGTCACTTGCCCGTTCCATTGTTCCAGAGAACGGCGTTTTAGTCATCTTGCCCATGAGGCATGGCTCACATGTGTCAAGTGATTCAAAATCAAGTGACTCCAAAAGTCCATCAGCATGGAGCTTCTTCATGCGTTTTACGCCAATATGACCTAAACGGCAGTGCCACAAGAAAGTGGTATTATCATTATCAATTCTACATCTTTTGGCATCAATGTTATGAACATGTGTATCATTACTATCGAGATTCAACAAGAATAAACCCCTCACATCGGGTGCATGACCATAAAAGATATTACTCATATAAATAGAACAACCATTATTCTCTGATTTAAATGAGTAACCGTCTCGCAATAAACAAGATCCAGATATAATGTTCATGCTTAACGCAGGCACCAAATAACACTTATTTAGGTTCATCACTAATCCCGACGGTAATCGAAGAGCGAGCGTGCCGACGGCGATCACATCAACCTTGGAACCATTTCCCACGCGCATCGTCACTTCGTCCTTTGCCAGCCTCCGTCTATTCCGCAGTTCCTGTTTTGAGTTGCAAATATGAGCAACCGCACCGGTATCAAATACCCAGGCACTACAACGAGAGTTGGTAAGGTACACATCAATAACATGTATATCATATATACCTTGTTTGTTGTTGGCCGCCTTCTTGTCAGCCAAATACTTGGGGCAATTCCGCTTCCAGTGTCCAGTTCCCTTGCAATGAAAACACACAGTTTCTGGTTTGGGTCCAGCCTTGGGTTTCTTCACGAGAGGAGCAACTGCTTTGCCACTCTGCTTGGAGTTACCCTTCTTACCCTTGCCAATTTTCTTGAAACTAGTGGTTTTATTGACCATCAACACTTGATGCTCCTTCTGAATTTCAGACTCAGCGGCTTTCAGCATCGCAAACAGCTCGGCGACTGACTTGTTCATCCCGTGCATGTTATAGTTCAACACGAAGCTCTTGTAGCTAGGTGGCAATGATTGAAGAACTCTGTCAGTGATAGCCTCTGGCGGAAGGGGCATCCCTAACTCAGCCAGGCGGGTGGAGTACCCAGACATTCTGAGCACGTGATCACTGATAGACCCGTTCTCCTCCATCTTGCAAGCATAGAACTTATCGGAGATCTCATATCTCTCGATCCGGGGATTCTTCTGAAAGATAAACTTCAACTCCTGGAACATCTCATATGCTCCATGACGTTCAAAACGTCTTTGAAGTCCCGGTTCTAAGCCATACAACATTGCACATTGAACTATTGAGTAATCATCAGATCGAGCCTGCCAGGCGTTCACAACGTCTAGAGACTCAACTGGAGCGGGTGGATCACCAAGCGGTGCATCAAGGACATAAGCCTTCTGGGAAGCCGTAAGGATAATCCTTAGATTACGGGCCCAGTCCACAAAGTTACTTCCATCATCTTTCAACTTAGCTTTCTCTAGGAACGCATTAAAATTCAGGGGTGCTACTGCGCGAGCCATGATCTACAACATAAATATTGCAAAGACAACTTAGACTATTGTTCTTAGATAATGAGTTTAGTTAATCATATTACTTAAAAAACTCCCACTCAAATTGACATCCCTCCGATCATTCGAGTGTAACATGATCCAAATCCACCAACTCAAGTCCGATCATCACGTGAGTTGAGGTGGTTTCAATGGTGAACATCTTCATGTTGATCATATCTACTATATGACTCATGTTCGACCTTTCGGTCTCTTGTGTTCCGAGGCCATGTCTGTACATGCTAGGCTCGTCAAGTTTAACCCGAGTGTTCCGCACGTGTAACATGGCTTACACCCGTTGTATGCGAACGTAGAGTCTATCACACCCGATCATCACGGCGTGTCTCGAAACGACGAACTTTCGCAACGGTGCACACTTGGGGAGAACACAATTTATCTTGAAATTTAAGTGAGGGATCACCTTATAATGCTACCGTCGTCCTAAGCAAAATAAGATGCATAAAAGGATTAACATCACATGCAAATCATAAGTGACATGATATGGCCATGAACTTGTGCTTTTGATCTCCATCTCCAAAGCACCGGCATGATCTCCATCGTCACCGGCATGACACCATGATCTCCATCATCTTGATCTCCATCAACGTGTCGCCATAAGGTTGTCGCGCCGACTGTTGCTTCCACGACTATAGCTAACGTTTAGCGATAAAGTAAAGCATTACATAGCGCTTAATGATTGACACGCAGGTCATACAATAATTAAAGACAACTCTATGGCTCCTGCCAGTTGCCGTACTCATCGACATGCAAGTCGTGATATTCTATACAATACATGATCATCTCATACATCACATATATCTCATCATGTAATTGGCCATATCACATCACAACATACCCTGCAAAAACAAGTTAGACGTCCTCTAATTGTTGTTGCAAATTTTACGTGGCTGCTACGGGTATCTAGCAAGAACGATTCTTACCTACGCAAAACCACAACGTGGTGTAGTGATTGCTTTTTGATCTTCTAAAAGAACCCTCTTCATTGAACCGATTCAACTAAAGTGAGAGAGACAGACACCCGCCAGTCACCTTTATGCAACAAGTGCACGCAGCGGTGAAACCAGTCTCGCGTAAGCGTACGCGTAATGTCGGTCCGGGCCGCTTCATCTCACAATACCGCGGAATCAAGTATCAACTAGTAACGGCAAGCAATATGTATACACCCACGCCCACAACTCGTTTGTGTTCTACTCGAGATCTCATCTACGCATAGACCTAGCTCATGATGCCACTGTTGGGGAACGTTGCATGGGAAACAAAAATTTTCCTACGCACACGCAAGATCTATCCATGGTGATGAGCATCTACGAGAGGGAGAGTGAATCTACATACCCTTGTAGATCGCTAAGCGGAAGCGTTAATAAACGCGGTTGATGTAGTCGAACGTCTTCGCGATCCAAATCGCCGAGCGTCCCGCGATCCAATCACGATCCTTCCGATCTAGTGCCGAACGGACGGCACCTCCGCGTTCAACACACGTACGGCTTGATGACGCCTTCACCTCCTCGATCCAGCGAGCGATGGTGAAGTAGTGGTTGAGTTCCAGCAGCACGACGGCGTGGTGATGGTGGTGAGGAACAATCTCTGCAGGGCTTCGCCAAGCGCTACGGAGATTATGACGGAGGAACTAGAGGGCTAGGGTTGCCGGCACACGGCTTGGGAAATCCTGATATGTCCCGTGTGCTAGCCCTGCCCCTCTATTTATATGTTGAGCCTTGGGGTCTAAACTTGGAGTAAAAGCCTCCTCCGGGTCGGTTTTGCCCGCACAAGGTCGGTTTGGCCCGCAGGAAAAGAGTCCAATTCGGACCCAGCCGAATCGTGCACAGCCGCGCACAAGCGGTAGTACCGCTTCACACAAGCGGTAGTACCGCTTGGGCGGTAGTACCGCTTCACACAAGCGGTAGTACCGCTCCGGCGGTAGTACCGCTTCACCAAGCGGTAGTACCGCTCCGGCGGTAGTACCGCTTCACCAAGCGGTAGTACCGCTTACGCGGCAGCAAAACTACTTTTGCATTTTCCAATACCTTGTGGGCTTTATCCCTTTGGCTCATATAAAGTGTTGCTGTACCCGAACACTTCGGTAAACATCCGGAACCCCTTCCGGTGAACTCTGGAACTCTTCCGGAGATCGAAACACTATTATCACATATATCAAACTTTACCTCCGGACTATTCCGGAGATCCTCGTCATGTCCGGGATCTTATCCGGGACCCCGAACAACTTTCGGTCACCAACATAATAACTCAATTATACTAATCGTCACCAAACGTTAAGTGTGTAGACCCTGCGGGTTCGAGAACTATGTAGACATGACCGAGACACCTCTACGGCCAATAACCAATAGCGGGACCTGGATGCCCATATTGGCTCCTACATATTCTACGAAGATCTTTATCGGTCGAACCTCTATGTCAAGGATTCAGTTAATCCCGTATGCTGTTCCCTTTGTTCTTCGGTATGTTACTTGCCCGAGATTCGATCGTCGGTATCACTATACCTAGTTCAATCTCGTTACCGGCAAGTCTCTATTTACTCGTTCTGTAATACAAGATCTCGTGGCTAACACTTTAGTCACATTGCTTGCAAGGCTCATTGTGATGTTGTATTACCGAGTGGGCCCTGAGATACCTCTCCGTCACACGGAGTAACAAATCCCAGTCTTGATCCATGCCAACCCAACAGACACCTTCGGAGACACCTGTAGAGCACCTTTATAGTCACCCAGTTACGTTGCGACGTTTGATACACACAAGGTATTCCTCCGGTGTTAGTGAGTTGCATGATCTCATGGTCAAAGGAACAGATACTTGACATGCAGAAAACAATAGCAATAAACTGACACGATCAAATGCTACGTTTACAGTTTGGGTCTTGTCCATCACATCATTCTCTAATGATGTGATCCCATTATCAAATGACATCTCATGTCAATGGCTAGGAAACCTTAACCATCTTTGATCAACGAGCTAGTCAACTAGAGGCTTACTAGGGACACAGTGTTGTCTATGTACCCACACATGTATTTGAGTTTCCAATCAATACAATTATAGCATGGATAATAAACGATTATCATGAACAAGGAAATATAATAATAACCAATTTATTATTGCCTCTAGGGCATATTTCCAACAGGTGTGTCTCCGCCTAGCCTTTTAAGCCCACTGACAGTGGTGGCGGGAAACCGACGGGGGAGTGGCGGGAAACTGATTGGGGGAGTGGTGGGAAACGGTAGCGGGAATCGGTAGCGTGTTTGGATATATAACACCATTAATATGGAAAACTTAGGAAAGAAGGAAACACGAGCTAGCACGACGCATTCGCACACAGTGCTTACCCATGGGTGCCAGACGGTTGACCATAACTGCTTTAAATTATTCAGGGTTCGTTTGGCCTTTTTTATAGATTAATTGAGTTTTCTAGGCATTTAATGTGCAAAATTCAAATTTGAACTAGAACCACATGCTCTAGTGCACCAAAATGGGTTGAAAAATCATTTTTGTGTCCTTGGGTGCATGTTTAGGTCTCATGCAAGAAATGGGAATGAATTACAAACATCTCGGCGCCGTCGCTCGGTCACAAACATTGAGAAACTTGGTTTTTAAATCCCTGTAAATCCAAAACTCACCTGAAATTCATGAAACTTGGCATGGTTTCATGACATGGCACGTATATGCCATGGTAAAAAGTTTATCCAATTTGGGGCAAGTTTTGGTACAATCCTCTTACGAACCGGAGCTTCTCACAAGAAGCCTCGTGGTTCCGATAGGGAATGGGTCACCCTTGTGGGTGAAACGACATTCGCTGTATTTTCTCGCCTTGGATTTTTTTTCCTAGAGGCAACATAGACCAATAGGAGTGTCGTGCTGAAATATGGAATTATTCAGGGTTCGTTTGACCTTTTTTATGCATTAATTGAGTTTTCTAGGCATTTAATGTGCAAAATTCAAATTTGAACTAGAAGCACATGCTCCAGTGCACCAAAATGGGTTGAAAAATCATTTTTTGTGTCCTTGGGTGCATTTTTAGGTCCCATGCAAGAAATGCGAATGAATTACAAACATCTCGGCGTCGTCGCTCGGCCGCAAACATTGAGAAACTTGGTTTTTAAATCCCCGTAAATCCAAAACTCGCCTGAAATTCATGAAACTTGGAGGTGTCATGACATGGCACGTATATGCCATGGTAAAAAATTGTCCAATTTATGGTAACTTTTGGTACAAGCCTCTTACAAACCGAAGCTTCTCACAAGAAGCCTCGTGGTTCCGATAGGAACGTATCACCCTTGTGGGCGAAACGACATTCGCTGCATCTTCTCGCCTTGGATTTTTTTTTCTAGAGGCAACATATACCAATAGGAGTGTCGTGCTGAAATATGGAATTATTCAGGATTCGTTTGACCTTTTTTATAAATTAATTGAGTTTTCTAGGCATTTAATGTGCAAAATTCAAATTTGAAATAGAATCACATGCTCCAGTGCACCAAAATGGGTTAAAAAACCATTTTTGTGTCCTTGGGTGCATGTTTAGGTCCCATGCAAGAAATGAGAATGAAGGACAAACATCTCGGTGTCGTGGCTCGGCCGTAAACATTGAGAAACTTGGTTTTAAAATCCCGTAAATCCAAAACTCACCTGAAATTCATGAAACTTGGCATGGTGTCATGACATGGCACATATATGCCGTGGTAATTTTTTTGTCCAATTTGGGGCAAGTTTTGGTACAAGCCTCTTACGACCGAAGCTTCTCACAAAGAAGCCTCGTGGTTCCGATAGGAACGTATCACCCTTGTGGGCGAAATGACATTCGCCGCCTCTTCTCGCCTTGGATTTTTTTTCTAGAGGCAACATAGACCAATAGGAGTGTCGTGCCAAAATATGGAATTATTCAGGGTTCATTTGGACTTTTTAATACATTAATTGAGTTTTCTAGGCATTTGATGTGCATAATTCAAATTTGAATTACAAGCACATGCTCTAGTGCACCAAAATGGGTTGAAAAATATTTTTGTGTCCTTGGGTGCATGTTTAGGTCCCATACAAGAAATGGGAATGAATTACAAACATCTCGACGTCGTGGCTCGGTCACAAACATTGAGAATCTTGGTTTTTAAATCCCCGTAAATCCAAAACTCGCTTGAAATTCATGAAACTTGGCATCGTGTCATGACATGGCACATATATGTCGTGGTAAATATTTTGTATAATTTGAGACAAGGCGCGCACATTAACAACCAACGTAGGCATATTGGAACAAATAGCTGCCACGTTATTATCGCCAACGGTTGTATTATTTGAACCGTACGCGTTTCACTAACCATTCAGGTGCCGCCACGCGTCCCACTTTTTATTGGAAAGGAGGTGTCGTGGGGGCAGCTGTTTGATTAGATGGGACGAGTGCGAGAAGTCTGTCGTGCAGGCTCGACGGGACGCGTGCGAGCTGTCCGTCGCGCAGGCTCGATGGGACGCATGCGAGCTGTCCGCCGCGCAGGCTCGACGGGACGCGTGCGAGCAGTCCGCCGCGCAGGCTCAACACGACGTGTGCGCAGGCTCATCAGGAAGCGAGCCCTTTGACCTCCACCCGCCGCCGCCTCGCTCCCAACTTCTCCTTTAATGGCGGCCGAGCTGCTGTTTAACATGCGGTTAATGCACCTGGACGGAGGTAGTTTGCTTGTGATCCCATGGCCCCGCTCAACGTTAGCATTGTTTTGTTCATGCCTCGCTGAGAACGTGACTTTTAGCCTGTTTTCAACTCGTATACATGTACCTACGAACGAAATAATACGACGACAAATTTACAATGGCAACGGATAATAATTGTCTTACATCTCAGGATAATTTAAAATGCCACATGCAGCAACGCCGGAAAGACACAGGTGCAAGAGAAGAAGGAAGACGCAGAAGAAGGAACACATAGACAACGATCTGGGTCGCTGCTCTCTACTTCTTGATGGGTCGCTGGGCGCGGAGTTCCTCCATCTCCTTCTTCACATCCTGACGACTTTGCTTGACAGCAACCACGGATTCCTCCACCAGCAGCTCGCGCTCGATGCGGAGCTTCGCCAAGTCATACATAAGTTCCTTGACGATGACTTTCAGCTTCTTCCCTGAGGCACTGCTCTTCTCATGCAGCTTCTTCCAGCCGCCGGCCTCCTCCTTCTGCTTGTCGAGCTCGTTGCGGAGCTTCGCCTTGTCACCCATAAGCTGTACGATGAGGCCCATTGCCTTCTCAACCGAGGCATCGCTCTCCTACAGCAGCTTCACCAACGAGAATGTCATCGTCGCTAGCTAAGGACTTCAGCACAGCCAGCTCGTCGAGTTCGCCGACGCGGCGACTGCGCTTGTGAGAGCCCTGATGAGTGATATTTTACACTCATTTCAACCTTGTTTAAACCGAGATATTTCATTAAAAGAGAGATATTCACTCCGATATTGCCACTTATGACTAATGAATGCAAAGGAGTCCACAAATCCTCTCTTTGATATTTTTCCATAGGAAATGGGCTAAAAAGGGAAGAAATCACGTGGGAGAAAGGAAGGGAAGGAAAATGGAGAAGAAATAAGTCACCAGGAGGCGCCAGAAGTCAACCAGAGTCAAAGATGGTGTTCCATGCGACCGCACGCGCTCGCATGAGCGGTCGTTTGGCATGGAAACCGAGTCAGGTCGTCCACCTGAACAACTTTTATAAAGGGGACCCCGTCAAAATGTCAACAGAACAGCATCGAGGGAGCGTCGAGCACAACCAGAACCTCTTCATCATCATCTTCATCCACAAACCCTAGCCGCCGCCATTTTCATCTCCATAGCCATCTCCACCACCATAGTGCTCTCTCATCTAGTTCATACTTGTAATCGTGCATCGCACAAGGCATCCATTGTAAGACATTGCAATCAATCAATCCCAAGATGTGTTCTTCAATGTTTTCTTCTCGCGATCTGATCTCCATGTGTGAGTAGTTCGGTAAGGTATGGGGTGAGGCATGAGCCTTGCAACCCCAGGTATTTGGTGAAGCAATCAATGTAAGTCTTTGACATAACACCTCGTATGTGTGAAATAAAATTATTTCGTGAAGTGTCTCTTGTCTTGTCCGCGATCTTCATCCCTGCAGGTACCCAGGATCATGGAGGTTGAGCACCGGTGAGGCTAGGAGCAAGGGGACCGTGAAGTGTTATACCGAACACCGGTGACAGTAAGGTTTAGTAGGGTAACATGGATCATAACCTTGGGGATTCATGAGGTGTAGTCATTAAACACCCAATGCTTTTGTCTGATATTATTATCTTAATTATCGGGGCAACCCCGCGAGACGGATAGGGCCTTCGGTAGGACAACTGATTCTTGATGCTGGACTCGTGCCAGTCAAGATGTTATTTGGACACATCCCCCACTCCGATACGAAGCAAGCACCTCTTGATGGGTGACTTCCCGAGCACAAACTAATATCATTTTTGATCCCAACACCAATACATGGTTGTAAGCATTAAGACCTCATCCCCGTACCTTCTTCTTATTATAAGTGTTTGAATCACAATTTGCTTGCTGATCCGGTCAAAAGCTAGATTTGACACTTTGGCAAAAGCTTGCTAGAGACCATTGCTTCAAGGGAGTCTTCCTCTCGTGGGTTCGATACCCAGGGTCACCTCTGGGGAAATAGGTGCAGGATACCCTTTCTTGTTCCAATACAGGATCAATAAAAAGGAGATATCAAGCCCTCACCTGCCCGTGAGAGATCGTTCGAGGCCTCCGCAGCACGGCAGGACATCTCTGCTGCGGCTGCCGTGGCACGGCGGGACCTCTTTGATTTTACTTTTTCAGTTTTCAGTTTCAGTTTAAGTTTTTGTTTTTACTTTTTTAGTTTTCAGTTTAAGTTTTATTTTGTTGCAAGTCTTTTAGTTGAAAATACCAAAAAGTTACTATGGCTCGTAATCTTTGGAGTTTTGCTACTCCTAGTAACAATTTCATGCGTGAACCAATAGCACAACCTGATGTTGCAGCTGCAGAATATGAGATCAAACCGAACCTAGTTTCCATGGTTCAACAAGACCAATTTGGAGGCTCTGCTTCTCAAGATGCAGGTATGCATTTACATAATTTTACTGAATTGTGCAACATGACACGCATAAAGGATTATGACCCAGATGCTCTTAAACTTCGCTTATTTCCTTTCTCTTTGAGAGGAAAAGCTAAGGAATGGCTTTTAGCTTTGCCTAAAGGCAGTATTACTTCTTGGGCTGTTTGTTGCAGTAAATTTTTATCTAAGTTTTGTCCACCTGCAAAAATTATGCAATTACGTTCTCAGATTACTGGTTTCAAGCAAGAGGAACGTGAGCTACTAGCGCTTGCGTGGGATAGAATGAAAGAAGCTATAAGAAACTGCCCCAATCATGGAATGGAGGAGCGGTTAATCCTTCATATATTTTATAATGGCTTGAATCACATGTCAAAAACTATGCTTGATACACCTGCAGGAGGAACAATCTTGGGAAAGCCCATAGAAGATGTCAAGAAGATACTAGATGATATGCAAGAGAACCATGCCCAATGGCATGTTGAGAGAACCACCACCAAGAAGGTGAATGCCATAGAAGAAAATAGCTCAGAGTTGACAACCAAGCTAGAAGAACTTATCTCTTTGATGAAAGGTAAAGAAGAGGTAAATGTCAATGCCATCACTAATGAAGATACTAGTGATGTGAATTTTATTGCTTGTAATAGCTATAATCCCAATTGGAAAAATAATGGATATGCTCCTAAACTTCCTTATCCTAATAATGGAGGAGCACCCAATAATTTTAACGGAGCTAATGGTAGCAATAGAAATACTCTTGAAGAAACTCTTAAAAGTTTTATTGCTAGCTAGACTGAGCAGAATGAGAACTTCAAGAATATCTTGAAGAATCATGATAACTTACTTGGTCAATTGACTGGGAAGGTTGTTGGACTAACAAATGATGTGCAGATACTTGAAGCTAGATCCAAGAATATGGAGGCACAAGTGTTAAAGATAGCAGAGAGCCAAACCTTGATTTTCGCCAAGTTTGCAGGTAAACCGGAGCCTAACCCGGTTGAAGAAGTTAAAATGGTGAGAAGCAGTGAAGAGAAAGCTGAGGTACTTGACACAAGCCATGTGCCAGAGTACAATTATACCATTGCAGATTTTGTCAAGATGATAACCATGAAGTATCCACTACCGGAGGTAACTAACGCTGAGTCATATAATGTCTTTGTTGAAAAAGTTGCAGCCAAGGTACGTGAACTTGATGATGAAAGAAAAAAGTTATTCAGTAAGTTACCAGCTAAGCAAGAAGATACTTTTGAACCTACTATAGAGATTGAGATAGGACTTAATAAGTTCAGTGCTTTATGTGATCTAGGGGCAAGTGTTTCTACTATCCCCAAATCTGTTTATGATAGTCTCAATCTTGGTCCTTATGCTAATACTGAGATTACATTGAATATGGCTAACTCTAATTTTACTCAGGCAGTAGGCATTAAGCATGGAGTTATAGTTCAAATAAATGATTGCCCTGTCATGATTGATCTTGTTATAGTAGATATGCCTGAAGATCCAATCGCTCCTATAATTCTCGGTAGACCTTTTCTAAGGACCATCAAAGCTGTGATAAATGTGTTTGAGGCAAATGTTCGTTTTGATTTACCATCTAAAGATCCCTTTATAAGGCATTTCCCCAGGAAAAAGAAATTGAAGACCTACACAGGAGGTGGCATCATTTTGAATGCCAGAAGCTATGGTCTCGGTGTTCTAGCACCACCTTGATCACCACTATGGTCGAGCTATCCGACCGAAAACAAGCGCTTCGTGGGAGGCAACCCACGTGAATAAAGTAGACAAGTAAGTTTTTATTTTTGTTTCAATAAAAGAGTGATTGAAGTTCTATATGAAGAAGTGAGTTTGGAAGAGTTGTTCTAATAAAGGCCTAGCCATGTGCAAGATAATTTATAAGCTAGATTGATGTTTGAATGCCTGGAAATATGTCTATGTATTGTCTTGGAACTAACCCTGCAGGAGAGCAAAGAAAAAGAAAAGTTTCGCAAGAAATAGATCAAAAGACAGCGTTCAAAACAACCGCCAGCGGTCGTATGAGCGGTCGCATGACCTGCCGGAGGTTCCAACGCAAAACAACCTGAGGCAGCAAGAGAAAAGATGGTGTTTCAAATGGGCACGAGCGCCCGTTCGAGCGGTCGTTTGATTCTTTTGCAGAAAATGAAGAAAATTCCAGAGCGTTTGACGGCGTTCCAAACGAGCGCATGCGCCCGTTCGAGCGGTCGTTTGACATCTTCGACCAGAAGCACAAAAAGAACAGAATGAACGACGGCGTTCAAAATGAATGCAGGCGTCCGTTTCAGCGGTCATTTCATCTGCACGTAGGCAAAGGTGAGTTAAACCGGGTTGAAGACGGCATTCCATACGGGCGCTCATGCCCATATGAGCGATCGCTTCACGCGTCGGCGGCTCCAATAAGCCCGAGGAAGGAGGTATTTCGCCCCCATCTCTCTCTTTTCTTCTTCTTCTTCCTCCAAACCCCTCCAAACCCTAGCAAAACGTCGCCCTATCTCTCTACTCGTTCGTTTTCAGTTTGAATCCTTCCGTGTGATCAATCTACGGTACGTTTCTCCTCCGATCCCCAATTTATTTTTCGCGAATCCATGTTCTACATGCCTAGCATTGCCATGTCTAGGATATGCATATTTTTTATTCAAACTTGAGTTTGGCATGGATTTGTTGATGTTTTTAGAGGAGTAAGATGTTGTGATTACTGTAGGATCATTATTGTTTCATTCTATTGGACTGAAAAACTGTTTTATAGATGTTTACACGGAGGTCTTCTCGCGTACGCGGTGGTTCGAGTTCATCCTCCACACAACCGCAACAAGTTTTCACTCAGGGGATGTTCTTCACCGACCGTGGAGCAAGGAAAAAGTTCCAGAAGCTCACCACAAGGAAGATCAAAGCAACCAAATGGGCTTGTGCGAATACTCTCGCCAAGCTAGGTATCACTCATGATTTTAATTTGCTTTGTCATAATGCCGGCTTGCATCATTTTGTTTATCAGGGATGTGAGACTTATGAATGATTGACGCTTGAGTTTCTTAGTACTCTCTCGCACAATGTTGGTTTAATGCCAAATGCATATGAGGAGGAGAGGATCACTTTCCTTCTCCTTGACCAAGACTTTAACATCACTTTTGTTGAGTGGTGTAACTACTTTGGCTTTCCCAACAATGATGATGATATTAGATATGTTTATGATTTCACTAACCCGCACCCAAGGCAATCCTTTCATCGTGTTGGTGCAATAATTTGCCTCCTTATGTTTTGGAGATTGTTAACATAAACAGTAAGGGACTGATGTGTTTGCTAGTGCACACAGAGTAACATGTCCCTGGAGTCAAGAGGAGTTTGGTTCAAACTCCGAAGATAATCCCCTGCGTGGCTGTGAAGGTTATCACCGAAAATTATGATGACAAGAGTGACCCCTCAAAAATTGCTGATGCAAAGCAATTGGTTCGGTGTTCGTCTGAAGAAAGTGACTGCGGCCGAGAAGATTGAAGACGAAGTGAAGACGTAGCATTTATTTCGTTGTTTCTCTTCTCTTTATTGAGTCATAGGACCACCGTACTACTAAGAGGGGTGTAGTGTTCGAAGCTTTGATTCTCTGATGCTAAACCCAAATCCTATGAAAGTTGCGAGAGAAATCTCTTTGTGTTCCGAGCAAATACTTGCCAGCAAGAGACTGTGATCTTCTTTGCTGCGAGAGATTTGTCTCTGACCGAGGAGTTAGCATTACTTGTTCCTCAAGTAATGTTACCGTTGCTCTTAAAATCTGACCGTTGTGAACGTGTCGGTTGGCCATTGGCTGGACCGCGTGTCCAAAATGGTCATTTCCCACCAGGGAAGGCTGCGGCTATAAATAGCCACCCCGCACCGGCGCTGTCCGGTGGCTGCTCCATGTGATTCTGAGAAGATTGTTGAGAAACCCCCTCTCCTGAGTGATTTGAGTTTAAAATCCACCGAGAGAAAACCCCAGAGCCGAAAAATTAGATAGTGGTTCAGCATCACTCGAATCTAAGTCCAGTACGCTCCGCCTATTACTCTTGAGAGCTGCGAACTCTCTAGACGGTTAGGTGTCAATTTCTTCAGAGACCAAGAGTAATTGTGGTTCTCGTAGAAGAAGTCTGTAAAGGTTTGGAGATCGCCTCAAGCATCTACCATGAGTGATCGGCATTGGTTGACGAACCAATTGTCGAGGAGAATAGGGCAAAGAGAGTTTATCTTCTGTGTTAAATCACAACCCCTCCAACCAGACGTAGTCCTTTTGCAGAAGGGCGAACTGGTCTACCAAATTCCTTGTCGCCATCGAGCATCACTGGTCACCTCTGCTTCTCCCCTTTACATTCGAACTGTGCTATTTGACATATTTCAATCATGTGATTTGTCTCGATGCATGTATTTAGTTTCCATTTGTTAGTTTGTATTCGCTCACTGTACACTGTTTTCATTCGCTCCGCTGCTGGGTTCCGAGAGTTTTGATATTTCTGAAGAAAATTTAAAACTCCCATTCACCCCCCCTCTGGTAGACATACTTCGTTCCTACAATTGGTATCAAAGCGAGGTACTCCTTGACTCTGTTCATTTTGGTCTAACCACCTTGGACTTTAAGTATATCTTCAGTGAGCTACAAGTCGCACCTCAAGATTCCCATCTTCGATGGGACGGACTATCCCTTCTGGAAGGAGAAGATGAAGATCCGTATCCGAGCTATTGATGATGATATGTGGAACGTGGTGCATAATGGATTCGTGGTTGAAGTGCCCCAGGTCCCCACTGACCTCGAGAAGAAACTTATTCAGATGGATGCTCAAGCCAAAGATGAAATTGGTGGCCATCTCTCTCGTGCTCAATTTCTTCGCTATCGTCAGTGTGAAACTGCAAAGGAATTGTGGGACATTCTCGAAAAGATAAATGAGGGTGTTTCAACTCAGAAAGAAGCTCGCATTGATACTCTTTGGGCGAAGTTCAATCGGTTCAAGTGAATCGGAAATGAAAGCTGTCACCAAACCTTCGATCGTCTGAGTGACATTGCAAACGAGCTGCAAGGTCTCGGCGCCAAAGACATCACTGATCACGAAGTTGTGAAGAAACTGCTCCGATCCCTTGACAGTTCATTCGACACACTAGTTCTGATGATTCGGGTACGAGCTGATTTCAAAGTTCTCGACTCAGCTGATATCATGGAAAGGCTAAACACCCACGAGGAACAAGAAGAAGAAAAGAGAGATCTTTATGGCTCAAGTCACCGAAAAAGTCATGCTCTCAAGGCTGTGGCTGAATCTTCCTCAGAAGGAAATGTTGAAGAAGATTCAGATGACCCAGAAAGGATCAGCAAGGATCTCGCATTAATCACGAAAAGATTCCAGTGCCTTCAAAGGAAAAATCAGTTTCAGAAGAAAGGATCCAGCAACTCTGGCGGCTCCAAATCTTCATCAAAACCTACTGGAGATTACACCTGCTTCAAGTGCAAAAATCCAGGACATTTCATTTCGGACTGCCCTCTCTCGGAAGCTGAAATCCGTGCCAGTGGAAGATATGATTCAGGAAACAACCATGGCAAATGCAAGAGCAAGAGCTACGACTCCGATGATGAGAAGAAAACGAAGAAGTTCTTCAAGAAGAAGGACAGCTCCTCCTCCAAGTCCTCGTCAAGAACTTCCTCAAGGAATCCCTCCAAGTCCTCATCCAACCGCAAGAATACCTCTCGCAAGGCCAAGGCATACATCAGCAAGGAAATGGACTCCGATGAAGAAGAGTGATCTGGCTCCAAGGAAGTTGATGAATCTGATGAGGATTCAGATTCTGGCATGGCTGGCATAGCATGTGCCACTACTCATGCGTCAAACTTCTTCGAGAATCATTCGAGCGACGATGAATCTCCTGCCTACTGCTTCATGGCCAAAGCTTCGAAAGAAAAGGTACCCCCCAAACATCACACGGTTTACTCCAGTGATCAATTCTCTTTGGATGAGGATGACCATGCTAAACAGGTCAAAATTGCTAATATGCAACAAAAATCTCTCGAGAAAATTGAGAAAACCCTCAGGAAATCTGAAGGGTTGTTGGTTGAGGAGATGGAGAAAAATCAGTCGTTGACAGAAGAGCATTCCGCTCTCGAGTCTCGAATGGAAGAACTATCAAATCGTCATGATTTTCTCTCGGCCGACCATGAGAGATTGACTTATGATTACCTAAAAAGGAAACAGGAACTCGAGTCGCTGAGAGAGGCTCATGATGACTTGATCAGAGAAAATTCTCTTCTCACCCAACAACTCAAAGAGAAACCTGAAGTGTTTGTACCACCCTGCTTAAAATGCCTTGAACGCAGTAACACTGAATCAAATGCTGAATCTTCTGTGAATGCTAACCCCTCTGTCGAGGAAAATGGTTCTGTACCTGATGAAAATGCTAGGTTGAAGAATCTTCTTCAGACAGGAATGTTCAAGTCTCTCAAAGGGCATCAAACCCTGTGTGATGTTCTGGAGAAATCCTTTCTTCACAAAAATCCCAGGAAAGAAGGTATCAGTTTCGAAAGGAAACTGAATGAAAATGGCTCCTACTGGGAACCTGATCAATATCCTCACACTGTGTGGGTGCCAGCCAAGAGCAAAACACTCGATCCAGCTTTACTTTCGGGATATGACTGTCCTATCCCTGAATACTCATATGATGATTCTCTGGACAACTATAAGTTGTTCAAAAACCAACGTGGTGAGGCTGTTGCTCGCTATGTTGGACCAAACAGCAGGAATGGCCCCCCAAAGAAAGCTATCTGGGTGCCTAGGAAAACTATCGAAGCATTGCCTATTACTATGTTACTAACCATGCAGGTTGAAAATGCTCGAGGAAAAGGTTCGACAGAATGAGTACATGCATACCTCATCTAACCACTATACTCATTCGTTTGGAAAGAATTTCAATGCATACTCTTTCGATTATGCTCGTACTTATTCAAGTTACAATTCATATGACTATCGAAATAAATCATATCCTGCTCGCTCATATGTTTCAAAGCCACCTACAAAGATGTGGGTGGTTAAGAAAGCCTGATTCCTCTGCAAGACTATGTCTCTGGGTGTACCGAATGGATAATGGATAGTGGATGCACTAGTCATATGACCAGAGACAAGTCGTTGTTTGTCGACCCCAACTTAACTGCTTCATCTCAGAAGTATATTACTTTCGGTGACAACAACAAAGGAAAGGTAATTGGGTTAGGTAAAATTGCTATATCCAAGGACAAGAACATTGATGATGTTTTACTTGTTCAGTCTCTTGGACTCAATCTCATGTCAGTTGGCAAGCTTTGTGATCTAGGCATGCTAGTTCTATTTTCAATATCCAAATGCATCGTCTTTATGGCCTCTGACAATTCCTTCATCTTCGAGGGAAATAGAAAAGGTGATTTATATATTGTGGATTTCTCTAAGGGTCCCTCAGTCCAAACTTGCTTGCTTGCAAAAGCAACCGAAGGATGGCTGTGGAACCGAAGACTTGGTCATGCACTATGAGAAATTTGTAGACTGTCGTGAAGAAAAATCATCTTCGTGGCATTCCTGATGTGAAATTCGACAAGGATCGTCTCTGTGGTGCATGTGAGGCCGGCAAATTGGCCAAGAAGCACCATTCATCAAAAACTGTCATGACCACAACAAGACCTCTGGAAATTCTTCATATGGATTTATTCGGACCTCAAAACTATGCAAGTTTCGGAGGCAGTCATTATGGTCTGGTTATTGCTGATGATTTCTCTCGATACACTTGGGTATTCTTTCTCGAAGACAAAACCTGCACCCAAGACATCTTCAAAAGATTCGCCAAGAAGGCCCAGAATGAATATGATGTGCGAATTAAGCATGTCAGAAGCGACAATGGTACTAAGTTAAAAAATACTCATATCGAAGATTTTCTTGACGAAAATGGTATAACTCATGAGTTCTCTGCCGCATACACTCCCCAACAGAATGGAGTTGTTGAGCGAAAGAATAGAACTCTCATCGAAATGGCAAGAACAATGCTCAGTGAGTATAAAACTCCCATTCGTTTCTGGGCTGATGCTATTAACACTGCTTGTCATGTTGTGAATCATGTTTATCTTCACAAATTCCTTAAGAAAACTTCATATGAGCTTATCACTGGCAAGAAACCGAATGTTTCTTATTTACGTGTTTTCGGTGCACCTTGCTATATTCGTGACATGAATCATAATTCCAAGTTTGCACCTAAGGCACATGAAGGTTTTCTTCTTGGTTATGGCTCAAACTCGCATACTTATCGTGTCTATAACTCTCACCACGGGAAAGTTATGGAAACGGTAAATGTGCGGTTTGATGAATCTAACGGCTCTCAAAAGGAGCACCTGCCTAATGTGATAGATGAACCACCAGTCTCGGATGCTATTCTTCAAATGACCATTGGGGACGTCAGGCCAGTCGAAGGAAATACACCTGACTCTTTCGATGAAGATGCCCCCATGGCTCGAAGAAGAACACGCCAATCTACTGCCGAAGAAAATGCCACACCGAACACAAATGGCAACCCAAATGCAAGTGCAAATCAAAATGACAATCCTGATGAAAATGGCGATACAAATGCTCATCCTGATGCTGATACTGAGGAAAATGAAAATGATCATCAAGAAGGAAATCCTCTCCCACGAGTGGCAAATTGAGTTGACCCTGCATTAATCCTTGAAGATATCGAGAATCCAGGTTACCGACCCACAACTCGCTCTCGCACTCGTTTGGCTAACTACTGTGGCAGTTTCTCCTTTGTCTCATTAACAGAACCTACCAAGTATGAGGAAGCCATGAATGATCCCGATTGGATGAATGCCATGCAAGAAGAGTTGGTGCAATTCGAATTAAATGATGTGTGGGAATTGGTTGATCCACCGATTCCACTCTTTTCACTCGTGCTATTGATGGTGATCTATTCATGTGTCAAGTTTATGTGGATGATATTATTTTCGGCTGTACTAACAATGCATGCAGCATGGAATTCGGGTGAATGATGTCCGAGAAATATCAAATGTCTATGATGGGTGATGTCTACTACACAACTTATTCTTGTAGACTCGTGTTGGGCCTCCAAGCGCAGAGGTTTGTAGGACAGTAGCAATTTTCCCTCAAGTGGATGACCTAAGGTTTATCAATCCGTGGGAGGCGTAGGTTGAAGATGGTATCTCTCAAACAACCCTGCAACCAAATACAAGAAATCTCTTGTGTCCCCAACACACCCAATACAATGGTAAATTGTATAGGTGCACTAGTTCGGCGAGGAGATGGTGATAAAAGTGTAGTATGGATAGTATATATAGGTTTTTGTAATCTGAAAATAAAAAAATAGCAAGGTAGCAAGTAACAAAAGTGAGCACAAACGGTATTGCAATGCTTAAAAACAAGGCCTAGGGTTCATACTTTCACTAGTGCAATCTCTCAACAATGCTAATATAATTGGATCATATAACCATCCCTCAACGTGCAATAAAGAATCACTCCCAAGTTCCTATTAGCGGAGAACATAAGATAGAAATTGTTTGTAGGGTACGAAACCACCTCAAAGTTATCCTTTCCGATCGATCTATTGAGCTATTCCTGTAAGTGTCACAAACAGCCCTAGAGTTCGTACTAAAATAACACCATATGATACACATCAACCAACTCTAATGTCACCTAGATACTCCAATGTCACCACAAGTATCCGTGAGTTGATTATACGATATGCATCAAACAACTTCATAATCATAATATTCAATCCACACAAAGAACTCCAAGGAGCACCCCAAAGTTTCTATCGGAGAACAGATAATGAAAATGTGCATCAACCCATATGCATAGATTACCCTAATGTCACCGCGGGAATCCGCGAGTTGAGTGCCAAAACATATATCAAGTGAATCAATATAATACCCCATTGTCACCACGGGTATTCATATGCAAGACATACATCAAGTGTTCTCAAATCTGAAATATTCAATCCGACAATAAGGAAACCTCAAAGGGAAAAGATTCGATTCATCACAACAAGGATAGAGAGGGAAGAAACACCATATGATCCAACTATATTAACAAAGCTCGCGGTACATCAAGATCATGCCAAATTAAGAACGCGCGAGAGAGAGATAAAACACATAGCTACTGGTATAAACCCTCAGCCCCGAGGGTGAACTACTCCCTTCTTGTCATGGAGACCGCCGGGATGATGAAGATGGCCTCCCGTGATGATTCCCCCCTCTGGTAGGGTGCCGGAAAAGGGCTGTAGATTAGATCGTGGAGGTACAGAGGCTTGCGGCGGCGTAAAAACTCATCTAGGTTAACTTTCGGGGGTTTCTGAATATATATGATTTTTTGGCGCTGGAATCACGCGAAGAAGGGCCACAGGGGGCCCACGAGGCACTAGGGCGCGCCTGGGGGGGTGGCGCACCTAGGTGGCTCGTGGGGCCCCTGCGGGTCTTCTAGCCACCTCCCGAAGCTTCAAGTGTCTCTTATGTTCCAGAAAAAATCGTCAAAAAGTTTCGCTGCATTTGGACTTCATTTGATATAGATTTTCTGGAAAACCAAAAACAAGCAGAAAACAACAACTGGCACTGGGCACTAGGTAAATATGTTAGTCCATGAAAATCATATAAAAGCCATATAAAAGTGCACCAAAATCATACAAAACTATAATAAACGTGGCATGAATACTTCATAAATTATATATACGTTGGAGGCATATCAATGGGTGAACTCAAGTTCTTTCTCGGACTGCAAATCCGTCAACAGGACAACGGAATTTTCATATCTCAGGAGAAATATCTGAGAGACTATCTGAACAAGTTTAAAATGCAAGATTGCAAACAGAAGGGCTACAAAACTCCCATGCCCACGAATGGCCAGCTGGACGCAGATGTGTACAGTAAAGATTACGATCAGAAAGCTTATCGTTCGATGATTGGTTCTTTGCTCTACTTATGTGCATCTAGACCTGATATTATGTTGAGTGTTTGTATGTGTGCTCGTTTCCAAGCTGCACCGAAAGAATCGCATCACCAAGCGGTCAAGCGTATTCTGAGATATTTGGCTCACACTCCCACCTTAGGTTTATGGTATCCTAAGGGAGCACAGTTTGACCTCGTTGGATATTCAGACTCAGATTATGCAGGTGACCGGGTTGACAAGAAATCTACTTCGGGGACATGCCATTTCCTCGGTAGATCCTTGGTATGTTGGTCGTCAAGGAAGCAGAATTGTGTCTCGCTCTCTACGGCTGAGGCCAAATATATTGCTGCTGGCGCGTGTTGCACTCAGTTATTATGGATGAAGCAGACCCTGAAGGATTATGGCATCAAGGTCAAGAAGATCCCTCTATTGTGCGACAATGAGAGTGCAATCAAAATTGCACACAATCCAGTGCAGCACTATCGCACCAAGAATATTGAGATCAGACATCATTACCTACGCGATCATGTTGCTCGAGAGGATATTGTTATCAGTCACGTCAATACCGAAGAAAATCTCGCCGATATCTTCACGAAGCCTCTCGATGAGATAAGATTTTGTGTGTTACGGTGTGAGCTAAATATCCTAGATTCCGCAAACGTGCAGTAAGCTGGACTCGGCACCCGTACCATCACTTCCACATCTTAGAAGGAATGGGTGCACAACACTCGAAGAGTTTGAAAATTTTGACAAAGTGAAATTTTCTTTCTGCGAGTGAATACATTAACGAAGAACTAGACTAACCGGGTGCCACGATAATTGTGCGATGCTCGGGGTCATACAGTTCTTATACAGTGGGGAACGCCACCACAATTTCTCTTCGTTGAGTTGTCTTTCGGTTGAAGTTTTTTTGTGTTTGTCCGAATGTATTTCACTCATAGCTTCTCTCTCGGGTGTTTGTGTTTCTTCGTCTGAGTGAAATACCTAGGACCCTGTTTTTCTCTCTATTCTATCTCTTCCAGTCTATGCTATTCCATTATGAATGCACAAAATTCATCTGGTAACGAAACTTTATCTGGTGTCCTTGACCACGTTAAAGTTTTGGTCCGAACTTAATCTGTTTTGGTGAAAGCCGTCCAAACTTTGGGGTTTCCCGCCCAAGTTAGGACCACGTTCTTTGGTGACGGTTACCACATGCTCTTCATCAACTGCCAGTTTATCTGGTTCGTTGAATCACAATAGTCCTCTGACTGTGGCCATCCGACCAGATACACCGGGTGAGGTTATTTCCTCCTCGCATATATATATTCTGTGCCGCCAACCTCCCTCAATTCACTTCGCATCTCCGCCACCGTCACTTTCCGTAGCCCTACCGTACTGCTCCACCTCGAGCTCGACGATGTCGATCATCTTCGCCGCTTTGCTGCCGAAAAGAGGTCGCCGGAGTCATTCCTCGCCGCCGCGGATCATCTCCATCCCCGCGCCGCCGTAGTCGCTGCACATCACCAAGTTAGGGTATGTGTAGTGCGAACTCGTTCTTCTATTCATCCTGTTTGAGTTCGTCCACGGAAGTAATTGTCTATTTTTACCTCATTTCCTAGATCTTTACTGATAGGTAACTTGTGCGGATGTGGTTTGTAGTAGTCCCTCGCATCCGAAAATTTCAGATCTAGGGTTTGTGTTGTGTCTCGTACGAATGGAATGCTTAGCACGTTAACTAGTATATTCTTCGAACCTACTAGTTCGTTCTACACATTTCTTTCATCCGAAACATTTCTCAAAGTCTGCATCTACTTCTTCATCAAAACGATTTCTTTTTCAAAATCTTCGCTGTGTGCATTCGTAACCCTGTCCCCATTTTCCCTCGCATCTATCTTTGTTCACAGGAAAATGCAGTCTGTTGAGGATTCGGCTCAACCAGTGAGCCTGGCTGACAGGGATGATGTTGTTCTGGGTACATCTGACGAATCCAAAGCTCCGAATGCCAAGGGCCCAACGGTTGGCCCATCAACCAGCAAGCGAAAAAGAACCGAGCAAAATTCTAATGAGCAAGAAGAGAATGCTCCGAAGAAGAAGAAGGGTGGTAGACAGGCGTACACAAACACAGCTGAGTATATCTATCATGATCGGTACGATACTGTTCTAGGAGAAACCAAATAGCAGAGAGATACACGTCAACAATGGATTCGACGTCATTGGGTGCGGAAATGGTTCAACTATGAATTTGTTCATCCTCGTTTTGCTCAAAACTTTGCATTTCGTCCACCATGGGGTGACTGCCGGGAAATTTCTCTCATAAAACCAAATGGTCCCAAAGAGAGACCACCTCCTCCACCAAATGCTCATGAGTCCTCCCTTTGCACACCCAAATCTTATCCTGATGAGCTTGCTAAGCGTCAGCGAAATGCCATCAAGCGAGCTAAGAGGGCTGAAAAGCAAAAGGCTCGTGAAGAGGAAAACCTTCGCCTTCTCAAAGATGATGTCAAGAAGAAAAAGGCCGAAGGAAAATCTGAAGGACGCACTAAACGCAAGCATGATCCCAGCGCTACTGCATCAAAGAGAAAGAGTGCACCAAAGAAGAAAAAGGCAGAACTAGCTGATGAATTTAAAATGAATGATTCTTCGGATGATGACCCTCCGCTCACCAAGGAAGAAGTTGTTGCTACTCTCAGTGAGGAAGTGAATATTACCACTTCAACTGTGTTGCCTGATCTTCGGGTTCATATGGTTCCAGAAGCACCACCGAAGAAGATCACTGCTAGAAAAACTCCTGCTACCAATGTCACTATGAAACAGCATGTAAACACAACTCCTCATCCAGATGCTATCAATTTGCAAGATTTGGTAGTTGACACTCCTATGAGTACTGCAAAGCCAGGCGAAAGTATTCCCAAGCCTGACTTGAAGAAAATCAAGGCGCCTACCGAGAAAAATGCTTTACAAGCTACTGCCCCGACAGAGAAGGCTGCTAAGATTGCGCCTACCTTGACTCAGCCATTCGCTTCTAAACCTCCTTCCGAGCAAGTTCCTGTGCAGACTGCTCCAATTGCCAAGTCTGATGCTCCTCACTACTATAATCACATGTTTATCATGGAACAGTTTGATAAATTTGTGGACAATCTATTCGATGGTGAAGTGGCATCTCTGCCTATTCCTGCTGAAGTCATTACACAGACCACTTCCCTAGTTCAAGAAATGAGAGAAGATGCAGTTGAGATCAACTCTCTCTCTGCCGAACTAATTGACCTTGATGGTCGAATGAAAACTGCTTCTTCAAGATTTGTCATTAAAGCGCTCGAAGACACTTACAAGGATGTCAATCGTGCCATGACTCTCCTCCATTACAGAAGGTTGCGCTTTCACACGGATCTAGACGAAATTGTTCGCAAGATCTGTGATGAACATCAAGCAAAAGTCACTGGCTACAATGCTCTGGTCAAAGGCCACATTGATCAAGTTGCTTAGCACAAGAAGAAGCAACGAAAGAGAATTGCAAAGAAAAATGTACCTCCTATTCCGAAGGAAAAATTGCCTGTTCGCCCAGTTGCTCAGTCTCAGAAAGAAAAATCTCCTGAGCCAGCTACTCCTTCGAACCCCCCAAGTAAAGGACTAGGATGCTCCTCCCTCGCCAAGGCCAACTGAATCAGTGTCTGTGGCATCACCTGCTCGAGCTAATATTCCGTCGCAAAGATCTGTTTCTGAGGAAGGTGATATTCTTCGCTCCGAGCCCCAAGCTTCTCCGGCTCTTAACGCTCCAAAAGTCTCGGCTTCTCCTATTATCAAGCAACAACAGATTCCAGTGGAACAACCTCAACCACCTCCAGTACATGATTCGGCCTCAGTGCCTAAAATGGATGAACCTGCCCTGCTGCCTACTGCCTACTGCCTCTGCAGCACCCTTTGTTGTAACACCTGCTCCATCTCCACTCAAGTTAACTATCGACACAGCGACACGAATCCCTGATGCGGGTCCTTCCAAACGGAAATCTGTCTCTACTCGCCGTGCTGACTCAGTTGTATATGGCGATGAATTTCTCTCTCCTGAAGAAGAACTCAAATACCCATACCCTCGTGAAGAACTACCTTTGTTCTTGCCAAGAGCAGGCGCGAAAGGTCCTCTTTTCAATCGGAATGCGCACTCCAAATTCTTTCAAGATAGTCCGTATGATGGGCCGCGCACTTCGGAATCGCCTCGCTTCTGGACTAAGGAACAGGCCATATATTACTCTCGGGTCCTCTATGAGAGTAGAAAGATATTTCATCACGAATATCTGAACATTCCTGCAATGCGCAATATTGGCTATTTCAATCAATTGCTTCAAGATCTGTATGATTTCTGCCTCACCAAGGTATTTGAATTCGAGCATCCCTGGAATAGAGAGATCATTCTTCAGTTCTATGCTACACTGTATATCTCTGGCGATGAATCTGCTAGCTCAAAATGGATTATGGAGTGGATGACCGAAGGAAAATGCATCAAATGCACTTCAACATATTTTGTCTCGCACTTCCATTTCCCTCGCTTTGAGCATGGTGACACTGAAATTCGGGTTCACAACATTGATGTCATATTAGATGAAACTTTTTGGTGCACAATGGATCAAGAAAAGATTCGTGACTACACTGGTCCTCCTCGTCTTGAGCACTTAACCTTCGAGAATCTGACGCTATTTCAAATGCTCTCCTACACCATTTGCCCTCTGGCGGGTATGAATCGGGACAAATCCATCTCAGATGTTCTTCAAAATGCTATATATGCAATCTCTGAATGATACATCTTCGACATGGAAGACATGTTTCTGCATATTCTGAAGGATTCTGCCCAATATCCCTTCTGCATCAAAGTTTTCGCGCCCTGGATCCAGAAAGTTATTGATCATGCTATGCACACAGTGTATCTTGCCAAGGAAAACCATTAAAACTTCATACCTCCTGTTCGCGATACCTTGCAAGTCATGGAAGATATTACTTCAGGTAAATCACTCGCATCAAGCCCCCAAGACTATCACAAGCAATTCGACGGGCCACGTCTTCCTCAGCGCGACTGAAAGATTTCGCCTCAACCTCCATCGCAACTCGAAGTTAGTTTGCATACACAACAACTGCTGCTGCAACATATCGCCGAGGATCGACGCGAAAAAGAACATCTCGCCTCCGAGCTAAATGCTCTCAACAATCGCACCAGAATCATGCATCTCATAGCTGATGAAAACAAGAAGAGACTCTGGAAATTTCTTCGTAAGTTCTTCACCGAGAAACAACTCCTGAATGTTAATCTCCAAGAGCTCTATGATTATATTGACAAAGGCTTCACTGTTGAACATTTTCAAGATTGGAGTACCCCTCCTCTTCCTGTTCATGAGCCAACCACTGATCTTCTTCATCTCAAGCTTTGCAAACTGCTTGACGAGTCTGAAGCCACCTCACCGACCGAAAAACCTACCGAAGGCAATGTGCTATCCCGTGTTCCTCTTGTGGCTACTCCACATATACCCTCGTCTGCTCAACCCCACGTTATTATCCCTGAAGGAAAATCTGATGCTGCTGAAGATGAAGACAATCCTGTCACTTCCGAAGAAGAAGTCACCTCGGACAGTTCTTCTGGAGATGCCACCGATTGAACCAAGTTCTGCGTTTTTGCCCTCATGTTATTCGTCACCTTTTTGACACTAGTTGACAAAAAGGGGGAGAATTACATCGAGTCTCGATAGATTTGCTTTCAGTGTTTCATTGGTTTTGGTTTCGTGCGTGTTTGCAACTTCTGGTTTAAGCTTATCTGTACTAAGTTGTAAAACTCGATAACTTCTGTGCTGTAATGTTAATAACCCCTCCCGCTGCACTATTTCTCTTGAAGCACTTGTTTTGCAGGTGGAATTATTATCAGAAGTTATGAATGATTGCACTACGATCTCGATGGATTATATCTCATCAGTGCGAATCACTGTCTCGAATGATTGAAATTTCCTTAGTATACTTCAATACTTGCAGGAGAATTTATCTCATATTTTTTTCCTACATACATTTAGGGGGAGTCTATTTCATCATCGAGCAAAGTAACACTCATTCACTCTTGTTGGAATTACTTTATACTTATCTATCTTCATTTCGATGATTATCTGTTTTGTCAACAATCGTCCAAAAAGGGGGAGATTGTTGGTGCAATAATTTGCCTCCTTATGTTTTGGAGATTGTTGACATAAACAGTAAGGGACTGATGTGTTTGCTAGTGCACACAGAGTAACAGGTCCCTAGAGTCAAGAGGAGTTTGGTTCAAACTTCGAAGATAATCCCCTGCGTGGCTGTGAAGGTTATCATCAAAAATTATGATTACAAGAGTGACCCCTCAAAAATTGTTGATGCAACGCAATTGGTTCGGTGTTTGTCCGAAGAAAGTGACTGCGGCCAAGAAGATTGAAGACGAAGTGAAGACGTAGCATTTATTTCGTTGTTTCTCTTCTCTTTATTGAGTCATAGGACCACCGTACTACTAAGAGGGGTGTAGTGTTCGAAGCTTTGATTCTCTGATGCTAAACCCAAATCCTATGAAAGTTGTGAGAGAAATCTCTTTGTGTTCCGAGCAAATACTTGCTAGCCAGAGACTGTGATCTTCTTCGCTGCGAGAGATTTGTCTCTAACCGAGGAGTTAGCATTACTTGTTCCTCAAGTAATGTTACCATTGCTCTTAAAATCCGACCGTTGTGAATGTGTCGGTTGGTCATTGGCTGGACCGCGCGTCCAAAATGGTCATTTCCCACCAGGAAAGGCTGCGGCTATAAATAGCCACCCTGCACTGGCGCTGTCTGGTGTCTGCTCCGTGTGATTCTGAGAAGATTGTTAAGCAACCCCCTCTCCTGAGTGATTTGAGTTTAAAATCCACCGAGAGAAAACCCCAGAGCCGAAAAATTAGATAGTGGTTCAGCATCACTCGAATCTAAGTCCAGTACGCTCCGCCTATTAATCTTGAGAGCTGCGAACTCTCTAGACGGTTAGGTGTCAATTTCTTCAGAGACCAAGAGTAATTGTGGTTCTCGTAGAAGAAGTCTGTAAAGGTTTGGAGATCGCCTCAAGCATCTACCATGAGTGATCGACATTGGTTGACGAACCAATTATCGAGGAGAATAGGGCGAAGAGAGTTTATCTTCTGTGTTAAATCAAAACCCCTCCATCCAGACGTAGTCCTTTTGCAGAAGGGCGAACTGGTCTACCAAATTCCTTGTCGCCATCGAGCATCACTGGTCACCTCTGCTTCTCCCCTTTACATTCGAACTGTGCTGTTTGACATATTTCAATCATGTGATTTGTCTCGATGCATGTATTTAGTTTCCATTCATTAGTTTGTATTCGCTCACTGTACACTGTTTTCATTCGCTCCGCTGCTGGGTTTCGAGAGTTTTGATTTTTCTGAAGAAAATTTAAAACTCCCATTCAATCCCCCTCTGGCAGACATACTTCGTTCCTACACATTGGATGAGTCACCATGGCTCTAAGCAAAGAGCCAGTTGCATTGAAAGTCGTGCTATATGTTATTTCTACTATGTTATCACTAACTCGTTGCAGGCACGAGGAGAAGTTTCTAAGGTGAATGATGAGAACATGCTAGTTCTCGGGAAAGCACCAATCCTGGACGTCGGCTATTCGCCCAACCTGGGGGCAATACTTTTGCTACACCTCGCGCATCAAGCAAATCATGCACAAGGAAATATCGTGTGTGGAGGAGTGATCATCATGTTGTCCAACTCCCTTGGACTCAACTACAATCATCTCTGCCCCATTGTCGGTAACACCCTTGTTAACTTTCGTGTTCTTACTAGCGCTAGTATGGTAGTAGTTCATAATGGCCGTCATTGTATCAAAATTCCTGGAGTGGCATACTTGTTACCCACACCTATGCCTAACCGTTTCTCCATCGAGAATGGACAATTGCATTATGTTGCACAGGAAGGAAATGCAGCTTTTAACCAAGAAGGGCCAGAACCTGAACAACTAGATGAAGAAGAACTCGCCACCGACGAAGAGGAGGAGCAGCCCCAGCAAGACTACAACACCTACGCGGACCTCAACAACCTCCAGGGCTCTATCCATGATATGAGGAACCTCGCATCGTCCCTAAGAGGCACGGCCGCCAACATGAACATGGACTTCTCCAGCTGGAGGCAGGAGTGGGCTCCTGACCAACCGCCACAATGATCTCGCCGGTTTGGGCTTGCAAGAGCCTAAGCTTGGGGGAGGTTATCACCACTTCTACATCAAGATGTGGCGGTATTTGAATAAGTTGTAATGAGGTTGTACTTAAGCTCGAGCAGCTTCAAAACACTCGTGTTGGTTTGTTCCAACACTTTGCTTTTTATTTTTGCCTTTGCGATTTTTTGGTTGCAAGTTAGTTTTCAAAAACCCAAAAACCAAAAAAATAGAATATGCTTTGCTTTGCTCTTGTTCTTTATTTACCCCCTTGGAGTTCGTTTGCATTTTGTTTTCAGAGGAGTTGATCTATTCCAGGATAACGAGGAATGCAAGAGTAAGGAAGAGAAGTGTGTAAATTCGCAACCGTGAAGGTATGTCCTACGACCCCCATCTTTTGCACTTGGATACTTAGAGTAGATGTAGTAGTCGTATGTGTGATATGTGTAGATGGGAGTAAGTCTTGATAGTTGATACAAAGGTTTTCATCTAATAGCTAAAATAATTTTGTAGCCTTTGTTTTCTTTAGTTTAGACAACTAAGACTTGCCATCGGACAGTTTTTGAATGAAATGTTATTAACCAAGTATAACTTTGCACAAGAGAAAGTCTCTCAAGACTTGGGAGTTGAGAAATTGTAGTGGAAGTGATGTTTAACATGCTAAACCCCATGTTGTTAATTTTAATAGACTTGATAGCACTTGTGGATTAAATTGTCTAGAGGAACTTAGCTGAAAGGTGGGTGAGATTATGCCAAAAATCTGTGTTGTATATCTCAACATGGTGTTACAGCCTCCGGCTGGTGCCATGGCCTTTGCTACTATATACGCATTTACGTGTGTAAAGGTGGCTTCGTCACCCTTCTTGATGTCATGCTGAGGACTCCGCTGGCCAATGAACGATCCACCAAGAGCGATAACTCAGATTTCGACTATGAGTTTGTTACCGTACGTAGTGGCAACACTACAAATGAATATTATTCGGCTTTCTCTTGAGTGGGTGTGTATGTGGTAAATAAAGGGGACTGATCAAAAGAGCTCGAAAGAGACATTATTGCTAAAGGTCCATAGTTCCCAAACATTAAGCCACAGCGAAAACCTATGCATGATCACTTATTTGGCATAATCTCCTTCACGTGAAAATCAAAGTTCTAGCAAACAATGATTGAAACAAAGTGTTTAAAAGCCTAGAGGAGGAGACAATTGTGGGTGTGCTCATGAGCACTTGAGCATCATATTTTACTACATGATTTCTACTCCCTAACTTATGTTTTCATGGCTCTATCTAAAGAAACTCTTCCGTGCATTCCCGGCAAGCAAGTGTTGTCTAGATTAAATGAAATGAAGTGTTGCAAAGTTGTTTTATCTAGTAGATTAGAAACTTTGTGTTGATTATCTTTGCTTCACTAACACTTGCACTATAACCATGCCACTGCTATATCTATGATAAGTTTTCAGGTCAAGAAGCGGAGGGCTATCTAGGCATACCGATCGCAAGTGAACCAAAACCTTCTCGTTATTTCGGTTTAAACAACTGAGTTCGTTATGCTTCGGATTTCTCTCTATGTTGTTCGAGGACGATCAAGTTTAATCTTGGGGGAGTTGATGAGTGATATTTTTACACTCATTTCAACCTTGTTTAAACCGAGATATTTCATTAAAAGAGAGAAATTCACTCCGATATTGCCACTTATGACTAATGAATGCAAAGGATTCCACAAATCCTCTCTTTGATGTTTTTCCACAGGAAATGGGCTAAAAAGGGAAGAAATCACGTGGGAGAAAGGAAAGAAAGGAAAATGGAGAGGAAATAAGTCACCAGGAGGCGCCAGAAGGAAACCAAAGTCAAATACGGCATTCCATGCGACCGCGCGCGCTTACATGAGCGGTCGTATGGCGTGGAAACCGAGGGAGGTCATCCACCTGAACAACTTTTATAAAGGGGACCCTGTCAAAATGTCAACAGAACATTGTCGAGGGAGCGTCGAGCATAGCCACAACCTCTTCATCATCATCTTCATCCACAAACCCTAGCCGTCGTGGCCATCTCCACCACCATAGTGCTCTCTCATCTAGTTCATACTTGTAATCGTGCATCGCACAAGGCATCCATTGTATGACATATTGCAATCAATCAATCCCAAGATGTGTTCTTCTATGTTTTCTACTCGCGATCTGATCTCCATGTGTGAGTAGTTCGGTAAGGTATGGGGTGAGGCATGAGCCTTGCAACCCCAGGTATTTGGTGAAGCGATCAATGGAAGTCTTTGACACAACGCCCCGTATGTGTGAAATAAAATTATTTCGTGAAGTGTCGCTTGTCTTGTCCGCGATCTTCATCCCTGCAGGTACCCAGGATCATGGAGGTTGAGCACCGGTGAGGCTAGGAGCAAGGGGACCGTGAAGTGTTATACCGAACACCGATGACAGTAAGGTTTAGTAGGGTAACATGGATCATAACCTTGGGGATTCATGAGGTGTAGTCATTAAACACCCAATGCTTTTGTCTGATATTATTATCGTAATTATCAGGGCAACCCCGCGAGACGGATAGGGCCTTCGGTAGGACAAATGATTCTTGATGCTGGACTCGTGCCGGTCAAGATGTTATTTGGACACATCCCCCACTCCGATACGAATCAAGCACCTCTTGATGGGTGACTTCGCGAGCACAAACTAATATCATTTTTTATCCCAACACCAATACATGGTTGTAAGCATTAAGATCTCATCCCCGTACCTTCTTCTTATTATAAGTGTTTGAATCACAATTTTCTTGCTGATCCGGTCAAAAGCTGGATTTGACACTTTGGCAAAAGCTTGCTAGAGACCATTGCTTCAAGGGAGTCTTCCTCTCGTGGGTTCGATACCCAGGGTCACCTCTAGGGAAATAGGTGTGGGATACCCTTTCTTGTTCCAATACCGAATCAATAAAAAGGAGATATGAAGCCCTTGCCTACCGTGAGAGATCGTTCGAGGCCTCCGCAGCACGGCATGACATCTCTGTTGCGGGTGCCGTGGCACGGCGGGACCTCTTTGTTGCTTCCGTGGCCTTGGTCTTTGCTCCTTGGTTATATCTCGACCCAGAACTCCTCCTACCGGCCATGGCAGATGCAAGGAACAACTTAACAAGAAAGACCTGTTTTTTGGTGATGAGGAGAGGAATGTGCAGTAATTTTTGGGTGGGTAGTTTTTATAGCCTAGTGCTAAGTGGGAACACGTTTAGGTTTGATCGGTGTGAACAGATTTGCAAATAATTATTGCGTGGTAATTTGGAATGTGACGGGAAACAAGCTCAAAATTTATTGATGGTTTTGGGTTCGAAGCCCAAAACGGTTCCCGGATGGCGTACGTGGGTCCGCGTTCTTAGTTGTGTACGTGTCTGCCCACTATCACACACGGTCCAGATATCGTCATCGTGTCCGATGGTCGGGCCATCGCGCCTCCCACGGGTGCCAGATGGTTGACCAGAACTGCTATATGTAGGTGGTTTCTCGTCGTTGAGGCGGCCGTGGCGCGCTCTGCTCAACGTTGAGGCGGCCGCGGCGCGCTCTGCTCGCGTCCCTCCATGCGCTCTACTCTCACGTCCCTCCACGCGCGCTCTACCAGCGGTTGGGGCCGGCGCATGATCATGTTTGGGGCGCTAATATCTCCTTTTTTATTGATCCGGTATTGGAACAAGAAAGGGTATCCCGCACCTATTCCCCAGAGGTGACCCTGGGTATCGAACCCACGAGAGGAAGATTCCCTTGAAGCAATGGTCTCTAGCAAGCTTTTGCCATAGTTTCAAATCCAGCTTTTGGCCGGATCAGCAAGCAAATTGTGATTCAAACACTTATAATAAAAAGAAGGTACGGGGATGAGGTCTTGATGCTTACAACCATGTATTGGTGTTGGGATCAAAAATGATATTAGTTTGTGCTCGGGAAGTCACCCATCAAGAGGTGCTTGCTTCGTATCGGAGTGGGGGATGTGTCCAAATAACATCTTGACCGGCACGAGTCCTGCATCAAGAATCAGTTGTCCTACCGCAGGCCCTATCCGTCTTGCGGGGTTGCCTCAATAATTAAGATAATAATATCAGACAAAAGCTTTGGGCGTTTAATGACTACACCTCATGAATCCCCAAGGTTTTGATCCATGTTACCCTACTAAACCTTACTGTCACCGGTGTTCGGTATAACACTTCACGGTCCCCTTGCTCCTAGCCTCACCGGTGCTCAATCTCCATGATCCTGGGTACCTGCAGGGATGAAGATTGCAGACAAGACAACAGACACTTCACGAAACAATTTTCTTTCACACATACGAGACGTTATGTCAAAGACTCATGTTGATCCCTTCACCAAATACCTGGTGACGGTGTCCTGGACTAGGGGGTACCAACCTAGACGGCCCATAGTCCTCGGTCTGGGCCCGAAGGCCCTGTTCCCATCCAGATGGACTCCGGGAGCTGTGACGTGATCAAGACGGTCTCTGCCGAAGACTTGGAGTGTACCCCAAGACATCTCCTGCCGCCTCCATACGCGTCCCTAAATACCGCCTATGTAACCCTAGATACCCCTGCCTGGCGTGTATCTAAGCCAGAGGGTTTAGCCTGTAGAGGACACGGAATCATAATTATCATCCACCTAGCTCTAGGGTTAGGCCTCTCCTGACGATCTCGAGGTAGATCAAGCTTGTACTCGATACTTCATCATCAATATAAACAAGAGCAGGACGTAGGGTTTTACCTCCATCTAGAGGGCCCGAACTTGGGTAAACATCGTCTCCTTTGTTCCTATTACCATCGATCTGAGATCCACAGCTCGGGACCCCCTACCCTGAGGTCAGCCGGTTTTTACACCGACACTGGTGCTTTCATTGAGAGTTCCGATGTGAGACCGGCAAAGGATCGATGGCTCACTTGCAGATCAACTGCGGCTCCGGCTACGGGGACATCTTCGTCCCCGGTCAATTATTCGTCTTTGGCAGCGTGCTCCTTTGTGCCGACTCCTCAGGCCATCTGGCTTCCGTTGAGAATTACACTCCAGATCATGTCATAACTTTCGGAGGCCTGGAGTACACCGCGGATTCACGCGGAGAGCTCGTCCTTACCGGTTGGACGCCAGGCCGGATTGAGGGCTTAGCAGACATCGGGGGCTCGGCCCCGGAACCGATCTCCTTCGAGGACGTCGGATCAAATCCCTTGCCCCTCGCGGCCCCTGCAGAGGAATCGACTACCTCCACTACGGACAGCCTCGTCCTGGCATCAAGCCACGACGCCACTTCGAACGTCATTTCGGATACTACGTCGGATCTAGAGCCGGCTCGGGTGACGGATCCGGGACCAACCCCGGCCCCGCACAAGGCTAATGACGCGTCAGGCAATCTAACAGTCGTGCTTCAAGTCAGCCCGGCTTATAGCCAGGCCATGGATCCCGAAGAGCTATCTCACTTAAATGAGATGCTGGATCGGATTCGAAGCTTATCAATCTCCAATAGCCAGACTTTGGTCTATGGCAAGATCGGACTTAAAGCCGATGATCGGGAAATTTATATACCACCCACCACCCATCAAGTCGCCACGGTCAATGATTTAACCGACGTGTTGGATTATGATGAAGCCACCGACATGGATGAAGATGTCAACGACCCCACAGAAACCACCACGCCGCTGGTCTACACCGGCAAGTGGACTACTACCTCCACCTATGACGTATACATGGTGGATACTCCGAAACCTCCATCAAGACGCCGGCGAAGGCGCGGACGAGGTACCAATGGGGACCCTAGCGGGCACGACGCCGCTGCTACCAACACCGGGGCAGCGGCAGACAACGCCGATGACCTGGGAGAGGATTTACAAGCCTCCCTAGAGCGGCCGTATAACCCTGCGGGAATCCCTGAGGATGAGGACCCCGATGACCTCTTTGAAGGGGCCGATGACAATTACTTCCCTCAGTCCGAAGAGGACGAAAGCCTGGGCACCGAGGACTTTATAGTCCCCGAAGACTCCTTCGAGCAGGAGTGGTTCCGGTGACGCCTCGTAGCCAGCGCCCAAAGCATGAAACGAAAGCAGCAGCAGCTGCAAGACAACCAAGACGCGTTGAATGATAAGTGAGTCAAGATACTCTCGGCCTAGCAAGACCCCGAGGACCGACTCTGGAGTGCACCTAAATCTTACCCGCATAGGCGTTTGCTGCTCGAATTCGACGAAGAACTAGCCGACGACGTGCTCTTAACACGTGGATGGTCTGACGAACCTCACCGTCCCCCTAGAGGGCGCAACAGGCCGGTGCGGGAAAATTTGCGCACCCAAACAACTACTCACTATTATGGCAAGGATCTGGTCGATTACACCGATCCATACGACGCGAGACGCTAGATAGAGGCAAATCGGGCACCGCCTCAGTCCATATACGGGTCAAGAGGACGTGCACCGGCCGGGCTCGATGGCTACGAAGCCTGGATAGACAGGAATGGCCGAGCTTGGGAGCAAGCCTATACACGGATTACCCCCGAAGACTGACGCGAGACTGCTCAGTTCCGAGGTCCCGCCCACCCGATCTGCTTTACATACAGGGTAATGGAACATCAGTTCCCTGACGGATTTAAGCCCATCAACATCGAACCGTATGATGGTACTACTGACCCAGCGGTGTGGATCGAAGATTTTCTTCTCCACATCCACATGGTGCATGGAGATGACCTCCACACCATCAAAAATCTGCCGCTCAAATTAAAGGGGCCGGCGAGGCATTCGCTTAACAGCCTGCCTCCTCATTCAATTGGAAGCTGGGAAGCACTGGAGGACGCCTTTAGAGGTAGATTTCCAAGGCACTTACGTCCGGCCTCCAGATGTCGACGACCTCAGCCACGTCATCCAACAGCCCGGTGAGTCGGCAAGGAAATTCTGGAACAGGTTCATAACTAAAAAGAATCAAATTATGGGCTTCCCCGACGCCGAGGCTATCACCGCTTTCCGGCATAGCATCCGAGATGAGTGGCTCGCACGCCAGCTTGAGCAGGATAAGCCGAGGACCATGGCGGCCCTTACCTCACTCATGACCCGCTTTTGCGCGGGAGAGGACAGCTGGCTGGCCCGTAGTACTCACAACGGTGAGGCCGGCACTTCGGAAACTCACGACGCCAATGGCAAGCCAAGGTGCAATAAAAATAAGCGCAAGTATAAAAATGGTGGGAGCGACGCCGAGGACATCACAGTAAATGCAGGGTTCAACGAACCTAGATCCGGTCAGAAAAAGAGGCCCTTTAAAGGGAACAAGGACTGACCCAGCCAGCTCGACAGGATCCTCGACTGGCCATGCCCAATACATGGTACCTCGGACAAGCTAGCAAACCACACAAACCGAAACTGCTGGGTCTTCAAGCAGGCCGGAGAAATAGTGACGGAGAGCCAAACTAAAACTCAACCTCGCAGTGAGGACGAGGATGAACCTCGGTGACCAAACAATGGAAACCAGAAGCAGTTCCCTCCCGAGGTGAAGGACGTAAACATGATTTACGTGACCCACATCGCTAAAAAGGAGCGGAAACGTGCATTTTGGGACATTTACGCTTTAGAGCCCGTCGCCCCGAAGTTCAATCCGAAGACCAATTGCTCGGCTTGTCATCGGGGTAGTGCATGATATATACTTTGTGTGAAGAAGATGGAGCATGACAGGATTATATGATTTTGTAGGGATAACGTTCTTTAGCATTTTTATTTTGAAAGACATGATTGTTTATTAGTATGCCTGAGTATTGATGTCTTTATATCAAATTATAGACTATTACTTTGAATCATTTGGATCTTATTATTCATACCGTAAGAGAAAGATTACATGATGAAACATGATAGGTAGCATTCCACATCAAAAATTCCGTTTTTATCATTTACCTACTCGAGGACGAGCAGGAATTAAGCTTGGGGATGCTTGATACGTCTCCAATGTATCTATAATTTTTTATTGTTCCATGCTATTATAGTATCAATCTTGGATGTTTTTATATGCAATTATATATCATTTTTTGGGACTAACCTATTAACCTAGTGCCTAGTGCCAGTTGTTGTTTTCTGCTTGTTTTTGGCTTTTCAGAGAAACAGTACCAAATGAAGTCCAAATGCCATGAAACTTTTTGGAGATTCTTTTCTAGACAAAGGAGACCTTGAAAGCTTCGGGAGGAGGCCAGAAGCCTCACGGAGGCTTCACAAGGCAACAGGGTGCACCCCAGGGGGGGCGCGCCGTTTTGCCTTGTGGGGACCACGTGACTCCGTTTAACCTAATTCCACTTCTACAAATTCACAAATATTGGGAAACCATCAGAGAGCCAGAAGAGAAAACCTTTCCGCTGCCGCAAGCCTCTGTTCTTCCGCGATCCCATCTGGAGGCCTTTTCCGGTACTCTGCCGGAGAGTGAATCGATCACGGAGGGCTTCTTCATCAACCTTGCTGCCCTTCCGATGATGTGTGAGTAGTTTACCACAGACCTACGGGTCCATAGCTAGTAGCTAGATGGCTTCTTCTCTCTCTCTTTGATCTTCAATACCATGTTCTCCTTGATGTTCTTGGAGTTCTATCCGATGTAATCTTCTTTTGCGGTGTGTTTGTTGAGATCCGATGAATTGTGAGTTTATGATCAGATTATTCCTGAGAAATATTTGAGTCTTCTCTGAACTCTTTTATGCATGATTAAATATAGCTTTGTATTTCTCTCTGATCTATTGATTTGGTTTGGCCTACTAGATTGATTTATCTTGCAATGGGAGAGGTGCTTTGTGATGGGTTCAATCTTGCGGTGCTCAATCCCAGTGACAGAAGGGGACATGACATGTATTTGTATTGTTGCCATTAAGGATAAAAAGATTGGGTTTATTCATATTGTTTGAATTTGCTTCTCTACATCATGTCATCTTGCTTAAGGCGTTACTCTATTTTTATTAACTTAATACTCTAGATGCATGCTGGATAGCGGTCGATGAGTGGAGTAATAGTAGTAGATGCAGGCAGGAGTTGGTCTACTTGTCTCGGACATGATGCCTATATACATGATCATTGCCATGAATCCCTCATAATTATTTGCTATTCTGTCAATTGCCCAACAATAATTTGTTTACCCACCGTATGTTTCTGTGCTCGAGAGAGAAGCCTCTAGTGAAAACTATGGCCCCCGGGTCTATCTTTATCATATAAAAAACCTAAAAATATGTTGCTGTAATTTATTTTACTTTTATTTTAATTAGTATTTTAGTTTACCTATTTACCTCGATAAGATTTAATGCTTGCAAATAACCGCTAAGAGGATTGACAACCCTCTTATTTGCTTTGGGTGCAAGTGTTTGCTCTTGTGTGTGCAGGTGCGCTTAACGGAATTTTGCTTGGTTCTCCTACTGGATTGATAACCTTGGTTCTTAACCGAGGGAAATATTTATCTCTACCATACTGCATCATCCTCTCCACTTCGAGGAAATACCAACACAGAGTACAAGTAGCAGCTGCCTTGGTCCTGGACCTGATCGTTGATGGATTCCATCTGACGCGTGTCCTTATGGATGGAGGCAGTAGCCTCAATTTAATCTACACGGATACGATCAGGAAGATGGGCATTGACTCATCCAGGATCAAACCGAGCACAACCACCTTCAAAGGTGTCATACCAGGCGTGGAAGCCCGCTGCACGGGAACAGTAACGCTGGAAGTAGTCTTCGGTTCTCCCGAGAACTTCCGAAGTGAAGAGTTAATCTTTGACATAGTCCCTTTTTGGAGCGGATACCATGCGCTTCTCGGACGCACCGCATTCGCCCGCTTTAATGCAGTCCCGCATTATGCATACTTAAAGATGAAAATGCCAGGACCAAACGGTGTTATTACAGTCAATGGTAACACCGAACGTTCCCTCCGAACAGAGGAACAGACCGCGGCTTTCGCAACCGAGGTGCAGGCAACCGAGGAGGCAGCTCACCACAAGCCCAGCTCTTCAAAACGCGTACGGGCCGTGCGAGCTGACCTTGGCCAGGCCACCATTCCCCCTAAATAGGGGCACGGGCTCCTCGATTGCCTCCCCTGGGAAGGGCATTACGTCCCCAGGGTGCACAACTTCGCACTAAAAATTCCATGGGTGGCCGAGGGCCTACATACCGGCATGGCACTATAAAAGGCCCGGATAGAAGCAGCACATCCACACGGCTTAAACCATCCATACGGCAACCGCACACCTTTTCAAAGGACTCGACCGACGAAAGCATCAAGCAAGCAAACGGCCGAGGTTGCAGACAGCCCATACCTCCTTCGCTCTCAATGAAGGCAAGCTGGTCAATGATGACCCACAAGTATAGGGGATCAATCGTAGTCCTTTCGATAAGTAAGAGTGTCGAACCCAACGAGGAGCAGAAGGAAATGACAAGCGGTTTTCAGCAAGGTATTCTCTGCAAGCACTAAAATTGTAGGTAACAGATAGTTTGATAGCAAGATAATTCGTAACAAGTAACAAGTAGTAACGGTAAGAAAAGTACAGCAAGGTGGCCCAATCCTTTTTGTAGCTAACGACAAGCCGGAACGAACTCGTATAATAAGAAAAGCATTCTCGAGGACACATGTGAATTTCATCTAGTCACTTTCATCATGTTTGTTTGATTCGTGTTCGCTACTTTGATAATTTGATATGTGGGTGGACCGGTGCTTGGGTGCTGTTCTTACTTGAACAAACCTACCACTTATGATTACCCCCTCTCGCAAGCATCCGCAACTATGAAAGAAGAATTAAGATAAATCTAACCATATCATGAAACATATGGATCCAAATCAGCCCCTTACGGAATAGCGCATAAACTAGGGTTTAAGCTTCAGTCACTCTAGCAACCCATCATCTAATTACTACTCCACAATGCCTTCCCTTAGGCCCAAAGATGGTGAAGTGTCATGTAGTCGATGTCCACACGACACCACTAAAGGAAGCACAACATACATAGCATCAAAATATCGAACGAATACCAAATTCACATGATTACTTATGACAAGACTTCTCCCATGTCCTCAAGAACAAAAGTAACTACTCACAAATCATATTCATGTTCAAGACCAGAGGGGTATTTAATAGCATTAAGAATCTGAACATATAATCTTTCACCAAATAAACCAACTAGCATCAACTACAAGATGTAATCAACACTACTAGCAACCCACATGTACCAATCTGAGGTTTTCAGACAAAGATTGAATACAAGAGATGAACTAGGGTTTGATATGAGAAGGTGTTGGTGAAGATGTTGATGAAGATTGGACCTCCCACGATGAGAGGATCATTGGTGATGTTGATGGCTTTGATTCCCCCCCCCCCCGGAGGGAAGTATTCCTGGAAGAATAGCTCCGCCGGAGAGCAAAATAGCTCCTGCCCAGGTTCCGCCTCGAGACGGCGGCGCTTCGTCCCGAAAGTCTTCTTCTGATTTTTTTTCTAGGGCAAATGGCTTCATATAGCAGAAGGACGGGGCCAGAGGCCTGCCAGGGGCACAAGCTCGGGGGGCGCGCCCAGGGGGTAGGGCGCGCCCCCAGGCTTGTGGCATCCTGGTGGGCCCCCTTATGTTGATTCTTTCGCCAGTATTTTATATATATTCCAAAATAATTCTCCGTAAATTTTCAGGTCATTTGGAGTTGTGCAGAATAGCTATTTTTGTTTCACCCCTTTTCGGTCCAGAATTCCAGCTGCCTGCATTCTCCCTCTTCATGTGAATATTGCAAAATAAGAGAGAAAATGCATAAGAATTTTACCATAAAGTGAAATAATGATCAAAAACATAATAATTATTAGAAGGAAATCATGATGCAAATTGGACGTATCAACTCCCCCAAGCTTAGACCTCGCTTGTCCTCAAGCGAAAGCCGAAATCGATAATCATGACCACTTGTTTAGAGAGAGAGGCGTCGATAAAAATAAAATACAGACATGGAGCATCATGATCTTTATTATAACAGCAATATCATCATAAAACTTCTCATGAAAAAGTGACAATTTATCCACGAGTTAAAGTATGAACCATAAACCAAATTGAAAACTAACAAACTATGATCTCAGTCACTGAAGCAATTGCAATTCATCATATTATCAGAAAGAGTCTATGTAAGAGCTTTGTTTAGCAAGTTCACATACTCAACTATTATTTAGTCTTCTATGAATGCTGACGCTCACGACATACTTATGGAGCAAAAGTTTCAGTCGGACACATAAAAAGATAGGGGCTTATAATTTCGCCTCCCAACTTATTTACCTCAAAGGTAATATCAACAATAATAACTCATGATCACCTACATTCAACTGGATATATATGCCTGGATCAATCCCCACCACATCATCCTTGCCAAAAGAGAAAATAAAAATGGAATAGAGGAGAATACTATTGACTCTTGCATGAAAGTAAATACATAAAGTAAAAGACAGGCCCTTCGCAGAGGGAAGCAGAGGTTGTCATGCGCTTTTTGTTTTTGGATGTGCAAGGTCTTAATGTAAAGGAACATCACTTTATATTGCCCCTTGTGATAGCGACCTTTATTATGCAGTCTGTCGCTTTTATTACTCCACCATCACAAGATCGTACAAAGCTTATTTTTCCTTACAATAAAAGTTCATACATGTTTAGGAGCAATTTTTATTGCTTTGCACCGATGACAACTTACTTGAAGGATCTTATTCAATCCATAGGTAGATATAGTGGACTCTCATGGCATGAAACTGGGTTTAAGGGTTTTTGGATGCACAAGTAGTATCTCTACTTAGTACAGAATTTTGGCTAGCAAAAGATTGGGGGCAAGCACCATATGTTAGAGGATCCAAAACAATATAACTTCTATGTGAATATAAGCAAACATAACTCATTACGTTGTCTCCCTTGTCCAACGTCGACTAATTGACATAAAATATTTAATGGGGGCTCACAATCATAAAAGATGTCCAAGATAGTGTATTTATATGTGAGACCTCTCTTCCTTTATTACTTTTTCATGAATTGCAACAATGACCAATGCTATGTTTGTCAACTTCCAACAAGTTTTATCAATTATACTTCTTTTATGTGAAGTCATCACTCCCCATGGGATTAGCATATGATCTTATTTTTTCTTTATTTCTAGGATTGGATCAACAAAGGCAAAACACTCAACTCAACTACTCTTTATTATATAACTTTCACACACGATTACATGGATAGATAGATCTCAAAGCAAGCACTCGAAACTAAATCATACTAAAACTTTATTCTTCTAAATCATGAAACAACTGAGGATCGAACTAAGATAGATAATGATGATAAAAAGTGATGATGATACGATACCAGGGAACCTCCCCCAAGCTTGGCACAAGCCAAGGGTGGTGCCTATACCCATATACTCAAATCTCCTTCTTCGGTGATGGTGGTGATGAAGTGGTAGGCTTGTCCTTCCACTTGGGGACACGAATTTCTTCTTTTAATTTGTCGTTCTCTCTTTTGAGATCCCAGATTTTGCGACATAGTTTATCTGAATCTTCCTCCACATGACGAAAAGGGATGAATTGAACTTTAGGTACTTTCACCATATTGGGCAGGCTGGACCTCTTGAATTCAACATGCATATCTCCTGGCTGAGGCAGAGGGGGATCCTCTTCCTCCTCGCTAGAATGATCTTGCTTTTCCTTCAAATCGGCCTCTTCCTCTTCATCAGTTGTCCAACCATAGGTTTCAATATACCCATAGGCTCTAGGGTTCGCAATAAGGTGTGAGACATAGCTTTTCCCGTCCGAATCCTGAGATGACATGGCACTTGGCCTTGAAAATCTGACAGAAAACAGCACGAAACAAGAACAGAGGAGAAACTTGTGATACGGTGGTCAAAACACCCGTGAGTATATATAATGAATTTTTCCCGTGTAGGACAAGTAATATGGAAGAAAAACGGAGTCGGGAAAGCCCACGAGGGGGCCACAAGCCTGGTAGGCGCGCCCTGGGGGGTAGGGCGCGCCCCCAGGCTTGTCGCCTCCTCGTGCACTTTTTGGACTGTTTATTATTTTCCTAATTTTTTATATATTCCAAAACAAACAGAAAGTACTTTTATGGAAGTTTTGGAGTCGGTTTACTTACCGTACCACATACCTACTCCTTTTCAGGCTTTTGGAGCATTACAGAAGGTTTCTTTTATGTATTCCTCCGGTGTCATTGTTTGAATAATATTAGTTTCAACATTAATGGGAGTACTTGAGATATAATGTTTAATTCTTTGCCCATTAACCACTCTCGGATTATTGCCTTCGGAGTTGTTTATTTTGATGGCTCCGGAGCGATAACTTCTTCGATGATATACGGTCCTTCCCATTTAGAGAGAAGTTTTCCTGCAAAAAATCTTAAACGAGAATTGTTTAATAGAACATGATCACCTACTTTGAATTCCCGTTTTTTAATTCTCTTATCATGCCATCTTTTAACTTTTTCTTTAAACAACTTGGCATTTTCATAAGCTTGGGTTCTCCATTCATCTAAAGAACTAATATCAAATAACCTATTTTCACCAGCAAGTTTAAAATCATAGTTAAGTTCTTTAATCGCCCAATATGCTTTATGTTCTAACTCAATAGGTAAATGACATGCTTTTCCATAAACCATTTTATATGGAGACATACCCATAGGATTTTTATAAGCAGTTCTGTAAGCCCAAAGTGCATCATCAATTTTCATAGAACAATTCTTTCTAGATCTATTAACGGTCTTTTGCAAAATTAATTTTATTTCTCTATTAGTTAATTCAACTTGACCACTAGACTGAGGATGATAGGGAGATGCAATTCTATGATTAACATCATATTTAGCAAGCAATTTACGGAAAGCACCATGAATAAAATGTGAACCACCATCAGTCATTAAATATCTAGGGACTCCAAACCTTGGGAATATAACTTCTTTAAGCAATTTAATAGAAGTGTTATGATCAGCATTACTAGTTGGAATAGCTTCTACCCACTTAGTAACATAATCAACATCAACTAGAATATGAGTGTATCCATTGGATTTAGGAAAAGGTCCCATATAATCAAAACCCCAAACATCAAATGGTTCAATAACAAGTGAATAATTCATAGGCATTTCCTGACGTCTACCAACATTACCAATTCTTTGACATTCATCACAAGAGAGGACAAACTTACATGCATCTTTGAAAAGAGTAGGCCAGCAAAAACCAGATTGTAATACCTTGTGTGCATTTCTGTCTCCCGCATGGTGTCCTCCATATGCCTCACAGTGACACTTTCGTAGGATTTGTTCCTGTTCATGCTCAGGTACACAACGTCTAATAACACCATCTACTCCTTTATATAATTGTGGGTCATCCCAAAAGTAATGTCTTAAATCAAAGAAAAACTTTTTCTTTTGTTGGTATGTGAAATTAGGTGGTATATATTTAGCAACAATATAATTAGCATAGTCTACATACCAAGGTGTGCTACGAGAAGCATTTATGACAGCTAATTGTTCATCAGGGAAATCATCATTAATAGGAAGTGGGTCATCAAGAATATTTTCCATTCTAGACAAATTATCAGCTACGAGATTCTCAGCTCCCTTTCTATCAACAATATGGAAGTCAAATTCTTGTAGCAAAAGTACCCACCTAATAAGTCTAGGTTTAGCATCTTTCTTTTCCATAAGATATTTAATAGAAGCATGATCAGTGTGAATAATAACTTTGGAATCAACAATGTAAGATCTGAATTTATCACATGCAAACACAACTGCTAAAAATTATTTCTCAGTAGTAGCATAATTTCTTTGAGCACTGTATAGTGTTTTACTAGCATAATGAATAACATTCAATTTCTTATCAACTCTTTGTCCTAGAACAGCACCAACAACAGAATCACTAGCATCACACATAATTTCAAAGGGTAGGTTCCAATCAGGTGGTTGAATAATAGGTCCAGAAATTAAAGCTTTCTTAAGTATTTCAAAGGCTTCTACACAATCATCATAAAATACGAATGAAACATCTTTTTGCAAGAGATTAGTAAGAGGCCCAGAAATTTTAGAGAAGCCTTTTATAAACCTTCTATAGAAACCAGCATGACCGAGGAAACTTCTTATACCTTTGATATCTTTAGGACATGGCATTTTCTCAATATCATCAACTTTAGCTTTATCAACATCAATACCTCTTTCAGAAAATTTATGCCCAAGGACTGTACCTTCATTCACCATAAGGTGGCACTTCTCCCAATTCAAGACAAGATTAGTTTCTTCACATCTCTGCAAAACTCGATCAAGGTTGTTCAAGCAATCATCAAAAGAAGTTCGTAAACGGAGAAATCATCCATGAAAACCTCAACAATCTTTTCACAAAAGTCAGAGAATATAGCAGTCATACATCTTTGAAAGGTAGCAGGTGCATTACATAAACCAAAAGGCATACGACGATAAGCATAAGTTCCAAAAGGACAAGTAAAGGTGGTTTTCTCTTGATCTTCAGGTGAAACAGGTATTTGAGAGAAACCAGAATAACCATCTAAGAAACAAAAGTGCGTATGCTTAGATAATCTTTCTAACATTTGATCAATAAAAGGCAAGGGGTAATGATCTTTTCTAGTAGCTTTATTTAATTTCCTGAAATCAATTACCATCCTATAACCAGTTACAATTCTTTGTGGGATAAGTTCATTTTTATCATTAGGAACAACGGTAATACCTCCTTTCTTAGGAACACAATGAACATGACTTACCCATCTACTATCAGCTATGGGATAAATTATACCTGCCTCGAGAAGCTTTAATATTTCAGTTCTTACAACATCCTTCATTTTAGGATTCAGCCTTCTTTGATGATCAACAACGGGTTTAGCGTCTGGCTCCATATGAATTTTATGCTGGCATAAAGTGGTATTGATGCCCTTAAGATCATCGAGAGTATATCCAACAGCAGCACGGTGCTTCTTCAGAGTTTTAAGTAATCTCTTTTCTTCATGCTCTTAATGGTTAGCACTAATAATAACAGGATATATCTTCTTTTCATCAAGATAGGCATATTTAAGTGTATCAGGTAATTGCTTTAATTCAAACACAGGATCACCCTTGGGTGGAGGTGGATCTCCTAAGGTTTCAACAGGCAAATTATGTTTAAGGATAGGTGCTTGCTTAAAGAACAACTCATCTATTTCATTTCTTTCATTCATATGTATATCATTCTCATGGTCTAGCAAGTATTGTTCTAAATGATCTGTAGGAGGCACAACAATAGAAGCAAGACCAATAATTTCATCTTTATTAGGTAATTCCATATCATGATGTTGTCTACTAAACTTATAGAAATTAAATTCATGAGATATATCACCAAACTTAACTCTAACCTTCTCTTTAACACAATCAATTTCAGCATTAACGGTATTCAAGAAAGGTCTACCAAATATAATGGGACAAAAATTATCTTATTGTGAACCAAGTACAAGGAAATCAGTAGGGTATTTGATTTTACCACACAAGACTTCAACATCTCTAACAATCCCAAGTGGTGTAATAGTATCTCTGTTTGCAAGCATAATAGTAACATCAATATCTTCAATCTCAACAGATGCAATATCATTCATTACTTCTTGATATAAAGAAAACGGAATGGCACTCACACTAGCACCCATATCGCATAAGCCATGATAGTAATGATCTCCAATCTTAACAGAAACAACAGGCATGCCAACTACGGGCTTATTCTTATCTAGCATATCTCGTTCGTTTCTAACAGGTTTAGCAATTCTAGCAGCCTCATCACAAAAGTAAATAACATGCCCATCAATATCATCAACCAAGAGATCTTTAACCATTGCAATATTAGGTTCAACTTTAATTTGTTCAGAAGGTCTAGGTGATCTTATATTACTTTTATTAACCACAGTTGAAGCTTTAGCATGTTCCTTAATCCTAACAGGGAAAGGAGGTTTCTCAATATAAGCAGTAGGCACAACTGGATCAATATTGTAAACAATTGTTTCTTCTTTAACACTAACAGGTTCTTCATTTAGTTCAATAGGTGGATGATATTTAAACCATTTCTCCTTAGGGAGATCAACATGAGCTGCAAAAGATTCGCAAAAGGTAGCTACTATCTCAGAGTCAAGTCCATATTTAGCACTAAACTTATGAAAAGCATCAGTTTCCATAAAAGATTTAACACAATCAAACTCAAGATTTATACCTAACTCATTACCTTTGTCGATTTCCCAATCTTCAGAGTTACGTTTAATTCTTTCCAGAAGATCCCATCTGAATTCAATATTTCTCTTTATAAAGGAACCAGCATAAGAAGTATCGAGCGTGGATTGATCATTATGAGAAAGTCGAGCATAAAAGTTTTGAATAATTATTTCTCTTGAGAGCTCATGATTGGGGCATGTATGCAACATATACTTAAGCCTCTCCCAAGCTTGATCGACACTTTCTCCTTCACGAGGCCAAAAATTATATATATAATTCCGATCACGATGAACCAAATGCATAGGATAAAATTTCTGGTGAAATTCCAGCTTCAACCGGTTCCAATCCCATGTTTTAGTATCATCACATAGTCTATACCATGTCAATGCCTTTCCCTCCGAAGATAAAGGGAATACTTTCTTCTTAACTTCATCTCTGGATAGACCTGCAAGCTTAAACAATCCACAAATTTCATCCACATATATCAAGTGCATATCAGGATGCACCGTTCCATCTCCTGCATAATGATTAGCTAGCAGTTTCTCTACCATACCCAAATGAATTTCATAATAAATATTTTCAGTAGGTTTAGTAGGTTGAGGAGCAACTCTTATTGCTTTCAATCGAGGTGAAGATACCCCGAACAAACCCCTCAAAGGATTACTTTCTAGAGTGACAAGTGACAATAAATTTCAGCACGTAATATAAATGTTTCCTTACCAAATTCCACTCACCAAAGGCGCTTCGCCTCCCCGGCAACGGCGGCAGAAAAGAGTCTTGATGACCCACAAGTATAGGGGATCAATCGTAGTCCTCTCGATAAGTAAGAGTGTATAACCCAACGAGGAGCAGAAAGAAATGACAAGCGGTTTTCAGCAAGGTATTCTCTGCAAGCACTGAAATTGTAGGTAACAGATAGTTTGATAGCAAGATAATTCGTAACAATTAACAAGTAGTAACGGTAACAAAAGTGCTGCAAGGTGGCCCAATCCATTTTTTAGCAAAGGACAAGCCGGAACGAACTCATATAATAAGCAAAGCGTTCTCGAGGACACATGGGAATTTTATCTAGTCACTTTCATCATGTTTGTTTGATTCGCGTTCGCTACTTTGATAATTTGATATGTGGGTGGACCGGTGCTTGGGTCTTGTTCTTACTTGAACATGCCTCCCACTTATGATTACCCCCTCTCGCAAGCATCCGCAACTACGAAAGAAGAATTAAGATAAATTTAACCATAGCATGAAACATATGGATCCAAATCAGCCCCTTACGGAATAGCGCATAAACTAGGGTTTAAGCTTCTGTCACTCTAGCAACCCATCATCTAATTACTACTCCACAATGCCTTCCCTTAGGCCCAAAGATGGTGAAGTGTCATGTAGTCGACGTTCACACGACACCACTAAAGGAAGCACAACATACATAGCATCAAAATATCGAACGAATACCAAATTCACGTGATTACTTATGACAAGACTTCTCCCATGTCCTTAAGAACAAAAGTAACTACTCACAAATCATATTCATGTTCAAGATCAGAGGGGTGTCGAATAGCATTAAGGATCTGAACATATAATCTTCCACCAAATAAACCAAGTAGCATCAACTATAAGATGTAATCAACACTACTAGCACAAGTGTGGAAGCTTAACGGGGTTGATCGGGAATGAGAATACGTCGGGTTACCCAGGTTCGGCCCCTCACGGTGGAGGTAAAAGCCTACGTCCTGCTTCATTATATTGTTGTAGATCTCGATTACAAGGATGCAGATTCACTAACTTAGCTTTCGAGGGATTGCAACTTAGTCTTTTTCGTATAGGTGCTCCCCTTTATATACACAGGTGGAACCCTAGATTACATGAGAGTCCGGGTCATCCTTTGACCCGTCTCCTACTCTTTCTTACTTGTTCTCCAAGACGGCCTTCACGCCACTCATCTTCCCATGAGCCGGCCCATTGCCTAAGCCGGCCCTTCCCGTTAGGCCTCCTTAAGCCGGCCCGCCAAGAGTCCTTTGACCCTGCAGTGAGTTGACCCGCTGAGCCTGCTCTATGGCCGGGTTATCACCCTGCCGGGTCTATATGCTGGTAAACATCCCAACCATTAGCCCTCAGTTTGACTTGAATTTATTCATGTTAAACTTCACCCTGGAAAACAAAACATTAGTAAGATAGTCTCCAAGTGCTTCCCAAGCCGGCCCTTTAGAGCACTGTCTTTGACCGGCTCAATTTTCCGGGTTAAGTAGATAGCCGGGTTATTCCTTCAGGTTTAGACTTAGCATTCCGTGTTTCCCTTTCCTGATGACGTCACAATTCACTTCCGCAAAATCCGAGATGACATCACACCGTATCTTTGAGTTGGTTCGTATGGTCCTGTCAGGCGCGAAAATCGAGGAGCCCGCAGCCGAAAATTACTGCGCCATCTGGGGTTCTGCCCCTGCCGTTCCAATTTTCACCATGCCTATAAAGAGGCCAGCTCACCCCCACTGTTACCTTTTACCTCTACTCTTCTTCTTCCTCGCCTCCGCCACTTCTCGCGCCCGAAGCGTCACCACCTTTGAGCTCTCCGACCACCTTGACCGCGTCCTTCTCCGCCACCCAGTCGTCGCCGGAGCTCATCCAGAACACTCCGGCCACCTCCGCCACTCACGGGTACGCCCAAATCCCTCTTTCTTTAGATCTGCACGCCCCATTTCTCTGTGTAGCTCATCGTGGTTTGACCGTGTTCATCTTCTTCTCCCGTTAGTAGATCTAGATTCACTGGAATCACCTGAACATGCCCTTTTAGTATTGCGGCGATGCCATTTTGGCCGTCCAAATCTCGGTACCACTTTCCACAGACCCGCATTGACAAACGGGCCCTCGTATTCATCCGTGCTTAGGTCTTTAAACTTTCTTTTTCGAAGCATTTTTAGATCTGTAACAGCAACCGCTCCGTTAGATTCTTGTTTATAACTAGCTCAACACTTAGGAAAAATCCAGTGCACCGCTGAATCACTAGTGTCGGCTCATTGTCACATCGGCTTGTCACTGCTTTCGGCGGCTTGCATAAATCCGGGTCATGACTTTTAGCAATCATGGTCGTCTTATCGCTTTGCTGGGTTATATCTCTAAATTTCCCGACGGCTTATCCCTCATGAGCTTAACACGCCGGCTTATTGTTATTACCTTGCAGTTGAAATCTGAAATCATCATGGCCCCCAAGACCGACAAAGCCTGCAACTGCGTCAGATCCCAGGTTTCGACTCTCTTGTTGAACGAGCTCATGGGGCAAGGCCTCTTGCCGGCTCAAGAAACAATCAACTGGCGGGCACCTGACGAAGAGAGTTCTCCCCAGCCTAAGCAAGATGAAGTGGTTGTTTTTGCAGATCATCTTCAGAAGGGTTTTCGTCCGCCCGGGTCAAAATTCTTCCGAGACATTCTCAATTTTTTCGACCTTCGGCCACAGGATCTTGGTCCAAACTCAATCACCAATCTTTGCCAGTTTCAAGTGTTCTGCGAAGTATATCTCCAAACAAAGCCAACCGTCCTTCTCTTCCGAGAATTCTTCTACATCAACCATCAGACCGAGTTCACCAATGGTCCTAGCATAGAACTTGGTGGCGTTTCTATTCAAAGGCAAAGAAACACTCCTTTCCCTGAGGCCAAGCTGGCGAGTCATCCCAAGGGTTGGAACAAGACTTGGTTTTATTGCAAAAACACTGCTCCTCAAGGTGAAAACTCCCTGCCGGGTTACAGACTGGACCGGCTCAACGCCACAGTTGCCTTTCCGGGTTGGCCGTCAACAGAGGAACGTAAGCAATTTGCCCCTATTTATTTCAAGCTAAGGGCCTTGGCTGCTAACGGCCTTACCGGGATCGACCTGACCCGGTGTTGGATAAGCTGGCGAATCCAACCCCTTAGCCAGAGAGGCGACTTAATGTGCAATTATACTGGCTAGACGGCAGACGCGCAATGCTTCAGTCAAGTTAATTTGTCTGTGGGTGACATCAACAAAGCCACCAAGAAATTGTTGGGAGAGCCCCAAGATAAATGCAACAAAACTGGGCTAGCTCCTTTCTGCTTGACCAACCTTGTGCCTTCAGTAAGTACTTGCACCCTCTTACTCTGTTCTTGACTCGCTTTTTTCATCTCAATCATAATCGCCGACTCATCCCAAATGCAGGCAGACGACAAGTTTTGGAAAAAGAAGAAACCTCGACAACCCGCCCCCGCTCCAGTGGAGCCACAGGACGAGCCGGCCGATGCTGATGAGCCGGCTGCAGAAAATGAGGCTGAGGTAGAACTCGACTCGCTTGGTTGACTTTTTATTCAACTTGCTGATGCCCCTTCTCTTCAGGATGAAGCTGAAATTAGCCACACCAACGAGCCAGAGGTAACTTTGATCTCTTTAGACTCTGACTCTCCAATACCTATTCGGAAGAAAACCCGGGCTGTAATCCGCAAGGTTTGAAGGAAGCCCCGGGTTGCCGTCCGTAAGGTCCCTTTTTCACACCAGGACGCTCATTTGGATCCCAAATTTGTTTTGAAGAAAACACATCAAGCCGGGACCTCCAAAAGGAAGACCCGGAGTAGTGAAGGCGAGTTAAGCGGCAGGCTTCCATACGAGCCGCCATCTCGTAGAGCGCGGGCAGAGGTGCTTCTTAGTCCAACTCCCTCTTTTCCTCTAGCTGGTTGTTTCAAAGAGCCCTTACATTTAAATGACTCGGCATATCAGACGTCCCCCTCCTCGGGCGAGTCAAGCGCTACTCAGGCGCCGGCTTTCAACATCAACCCTGGGTAAGTAATTATTCCTGTGATAGTAGTATCTTATTCCTCTTCCTTTAAATGAATAACTCCTTGTCCCTTGTATAGCGCCAAGGCCATTAAGAAGAAAGCAGCTGCCGGGTCATCTGACCCGGTCATTCAAACAGGCCCTCAAGAAGATTAGGCCACCTTGGTCACCCAAGATGAGCCGGCATTCCAGAAGAGCCCGCCACCTCAAGACATCGCGAGCCCGGCTCGCGCTCCCTCTCCTGCTCTTCAGGAGAGAGAGAATCCAACTAAGGAGCAGCTTGAAGAGCAGCCCAAGGCGCCGGCTCAAGAAGAAGTGGTGATGAGGGAGCGGCAAACTACTGCACCACAAGCCTCCACCGCTCTTGCCAAGGTTCCTACCAAGCCTGAGCCGGCCCCGAAGGATAAGGGGAAGACGGCTCTTGAATTTTCTTCTTTTGAAAATCAAGACGCCAGCTCCTTACACCAAGCTGTGCTGATCCGGCTGTCTGAAAGCCGGGACACAGAAATTGCTATGATAACGTCACTGAAGAGGAAATATGAGGTAAGTTGCACCCTCTTATGAACCATATATATATGTAGCCCCCAAGGGCTGGGTCATTATAGAATGATGACCCGGGACTTCAAAATTTAACTTGTAAGCAGAACTTCAACCGGCGACCCCAAAGGCCGGCTCATCATTCATGACGGGCGGGTCTACATAACTTAGCAGGATAGATCAATTTATGCATTAGCCCCCAAGTGCCATGTAGAGTGCCTGCAGCTGCATGGAACTTGCCTTGCTGTTTGTTTTAAGCTCGAAAACATGTAGCCCCCATGTGCCGGGTTGTCCTTTAGGGCGGCTCGGGTCATGCGTATATGAGGTATAACAGACTGCCCTACAGGAAATGCTGGATCAAGTAGAGGCCCAGGCTTCCGTCTTCCGAAAGGAAGCAAGGAAGGAGAAAAAGCTGTGCAAAGAGGCCGAAGAATCATCTGCTGAAGCCAATAAGTCTTTGGTCATTGTGAGGAACACCTTGCAAAAGACTGAATCCGCAAGAGCCGCCTTAGCCGCGCGGGCGGAGGAAGCCGAGGCCAAACTTGAGCCGGTAACTCAAGAACTGGCGACTCTAAAGGGTCAGATCACAGCCATGTGCCGAGCCATCTTTGGTAAGTAAAACAACTATTACGATTCAATTGTACCGGCTTATCATACTGAGGCGGCTTAACTGATCGTGCGTACTTGTCCTTGAAGGCCGCAAGACCCAAACACTGGTGCAATAACCACTGGTGAAATTAAAGGCAGTGTACACCCTTGTAGAGCAGCTATACATAGGCGGTTGTCATTGTATAATGGCCGCAAAGAACACCAAGGCGCTGCCGCAGCTGATTGCAGACACATTGAAAGAACTGTCAGTCGTGCCCAGGTGGTTCGATGACTGGAAGAAGGCGGCTTGCCGCACCGGGGCTCTAACAGTGCTTGCTCGAGCCAAGGCATATGTGCCAGAACTTGATCTGGCTCAGGTTGTGGGTGGGTATCCAGAGTTCAATGTGGATGACTCGCCCTTTACCAAGAAAGACTTCCAACGCTGCATCAAAGAAACCCGGGTTGCAGCCACCGAAATCGCAGAAGAGGCAGATCTGACCAAGTACCAGGCGCCCTACTCGAAGGAGAATGAGCGGATAGAGCCGCCTAATCATGAGCCGGTGGCCCTAACCCATATGTGTAAGCCATCCTTCGCTCCTGAAGTCGACCCTTCCTCCCTGATAACCGTTGATGCCCTATTTGAAGCGTTACGCTCAATTCAGTGGTCGACCGGCGAATCAAGTCAAGAGGCGGAGGATGACGATGGCTGCGAAGAGCCGGCACATGGTGCTTCATCGGGCGCTGGCGCCAGCTCTGACCCGGCGACATAAACGCCGACTTATCCTTTTGTAGGCCGAACTTTGTAAAAATCTGTGACGTGGCCACAGTTGATGGGCGGTTTGTAATAGCGTAGTTTGAAACACTTGTTACTGATGCCAGTGCCATCGCGTACTGTGCTTTCTTACTGCATGTACAAATACTTTGTGCTTCTGTGAATCCTCTTTTGGGCTTCAAGAGCCGGATTTTGCAACAAGAGTGATTTTGCTGCAACAATAACATCTGCTTATGATAACAACTGTGATGGAGAAAATCACATAAATGACTAGTAATCTTTTTTACTATTTGTAATGAATCAAGAATATCAAAATGTACTAAAACAAATGCTATGCATGGATGTATGCATGTATGCAGAGATGAAATGAGTGCAACAAAAAGAACATAATCGTAAGCCGGAATATGCTTGAAACGGCTGGCTCATAAAGCGCAAGCCGGCTGCTAAGCACAACTTGAAATGGCCGGCTCATAAAGCCCAAGCCGGAATATGCTTTTCATGACGCTGGCACGTTGGCCTGTTGGTTTGTCCTCGCTCTCTGAAAGCCGGCTCTCTAACAACCAATCGGACGTTTTAACTCTGACGAATTCAGGGTCACCTATGTGATTGACTCATCAGACGTACACCGGGTCATTTTTAGGGAGTAGCATCTTGCTAACAGGCAGGTTTAACCAACTTTGTGACATCTCACCGGGTTAAAGGGTTTTGTAAGCTAAACTCAATTGAGTTGGAAGCCCCCAAGTAACCAAGATCAACAAATAAAATCCAGCACACAAATTTTGAGGCAAAACAACACCTTTACACAGTGCTGCTGGTCGTTATTTTATTTGATCGAAAACAGGTATATACATGATAAAAGGTATGTACAAAGATATGACCTAGTCGATGACTTAGGTGTAGTATGGCCGGAGCTGGGCAATGTTCCCGGGCCGGCTTGTTTCCTCCTCAGAGGTACGTGACTTATCTGTCTCATGTATATCAATCAGGTAATATGACCCGTTGTTGAGATTCTTGCTGACCACAAAGGGCCCTTCCCAAGGTGGCGAAAGCTTATGCATGCCTGTCTGGTCTTGTATCATACGGAGCACCAAGTCACCTTCCTGAAAAGTGCGGCTTCGAACTCTACGGCTGTGATAGCGACGTAGGTCTTGTTGATAAATTGCTGATCTAGACGCGGCAAGTTCGCGTTCTTCTTCCAGGGCATCAAGAGCATCCTGCCGTGCTTGCTCATTGTTAGACTCCACATAAGTTGCCACTCGAGGGGAGTCATGACAAATATCGCTTGGAAGTACGACTTCTGCGCCATAGACCAGGAAGAACGGCTTATAGCCTGTTGACCTGTTGGGAGTAGTCCGTATGCTCCAAAGTACCGCAGGTAATTCTTCTTCCCAGCAACCCGGCGTACGCTGTAGGGCCACCATGAGCCGGGGCTTGATGCCACGCAGCAATTCCTGATTGGCTCTTTCTGCTCGTCCGTTGGACCGAGGATGCGCGACCGATGCTAAATCAAGCCGGATATGCTCCTGTTGGCAAAACTGTTCCATGACTCCTTTGGAAAGGTTGGTGCCATTGTCTGTGATGATACTGTGCGGATAGCCAAATCGGAAGATCAGCTTTTTCAGAAACTTGACAACTGTAGCAGCGTCACAGTTGCTGACCGGCTCTGCCTCGACCCACTTGGTAAACTTGTCCACAGCCACCAATAGTTGCGTATGCTTGTTCTTAGAACGTTTGAAGGGTCCAACCATGTCGAGCCCCCAGACCGCAAAAGGCCAAGTTATCGGGATCATCCTCAACTCTTGAGCTGGCACGTGAGCCTGACGAGCATATTTCTGGCAACCATCACACTTGCGTGCAATGTCCTCTACATCAGCATGAGCTGTGAGCCAGTAAAAACTGTGCCGGAAAGCCTTCGCGACCAGTGATCTTGAGCCGGCATGGTGTCCACAATCGCCAGAGTGAATCTCATTGAGAATTGCGCGGCCTTCTTCAGGCGAAACCCAACGCTGGAAAACACCAGTGATGTTTTGTCGGTGCAACTCACCGTTGACGATAGTCATAGACTTGGATCGTCTGATGATCTGCCGAGCGAGGATTTCCTCTGTTGACAGTTCTCCCCGGCTTAGATAAGCCAAGTAGGGGACCGTCCAATCAGGGATAGCATGGACAGCACCCACTAGAGCCGCCTCCGGGTCAGCAATAGCCAAGTCCTCCTCTGTTGGTAACTTGACAGACGGGTTGTGCAAAACGTCCAGGAATGCATTAGGTGGCACTGGCTTGCACTGAGAACCCAAACGAGAGAGTGCGTCTGCCGCCTCATTCTGCCGGCGATCAATATGGTCAACTTGATAACCTTTGAAGTGTCCAGCAATATTTGTGACCGCATGTCGATAAGCCACCATAAGGGGATCCTTGGAATCCCATGTACCTAAAATTTGCTGGGCCACCAAGTCTAAGTCGCCCAAACACCTGACCCGGCTCAGGTTCATCTCCTTGGCCATCCGAAGCCCATGAAGCAAGGTCTCATATTCTGCTGCATTGTTAGTACACGGGAACATGAGTCTTAAGACATAACAGAACTTATCTCCTCCGAAGCCCGTGAAGCAAGGCCTCATACTCCGCGGCATTGTTGGTGCAGGGAAACATGAGTCTCAAGACATAACAGAACTTATCTCCTCGTGGGGAAGTAATCACAACTCCAGCCCCCGAGCCTTCGAGCTGCCTTGAGCCTTCAAAGTGTATGGACCAGTATGTTGTGTCGGGCTTCTCTTTGGGAGCCTGCAACTCTGTCCAATCATTAATGAAATCCACCAATGCCAGAGATTTGATTGCTGTGTGGGGCACGTATTTGAGATGATGCAGACCAAGCTCGATGGCCCACTTAGCAACCCGGCCTGCCGCCTCCCAGTTCTGGATTATATCCCCAAGAGGTGCTGAGCTGACCACAGTGATTGGATGTTCGGTGAAGTAATGCTTCAGCTTGCGGCTAGCCATAAACACTCCGTAGACCAGTTTTTGCCAATGTGGATATCGCTGCTTGGACTCGGTTAACACCTCATTAAAAAAATACACAGGGTGCTGGACTGGATATTCCTTGCCGTCCTCCTTGCGCTCTACCACGGCTGCCACGCTTACAGCCTTGTTATTGGCAGCAATATATAGCAACATCGGCTCCTTCTCGCGAGGGGCAGCAAGGACTGGCGGCTCCGACAACTGCTTCTTGAGGGCCCCAAAAGCCTGATCTGCAGCATCACTCCAAGCGAAGTTATCTAATTTTTTTAAGCAACTAGTACAACGGAATTGCCTTTTCCCCAAACCGGCTGATTAACCGGCTCAGTGCCGCAACCCGCCCAGCCAGCTTCTGCACGGCATTCAAATTGGCCGGCTTAGCCAGGGTCGTGATTGCTTTGATCTTTTCCAGGTTAGCTTCAATGCCACGCTCGAAAACAAGAAATCCCAGAAGTTTTCCTGCAGGGACACCAAAAACACACTTCTCCGGGTTAAGCTTCATTTTGTAGACACGGAGATTGTCAAATGTTTCCTTGAGATCCTCCAACAGAGTTTCTTTCTTCCGGGACTTAACCACAATGTCATCAACATAAGCATGAACGTTCCGCCCGATCTGTTTATGAAAGCAGCTTTGGACACAACACTGGTAAGTCGCCTGCGCACCCTTCAGACCAAACGACATGGTTGTATAACAGAAGGCCCCAAAGGGTGTGATGAAAGCCGTCTTTTCCTGGTCTTCCAACTTCATTTTGATCTGATGATAGACAGAGTAAGCAACCAGCCGTAGCATCGATGATCTGGTCAATACGGGGCAAGGCAAAGGGGTCACTAGGGCAAGCCTTATTCAGGTCTGTGTAATCAACACACATCCGCCAAGTCCCATTTTTCTTCAGAACAAGCACTGGGTTAGCTAGCCATTCAGGATGGAAGACTTCTACGATGAACCCGGCAGCTAGGAGCCGGGCCACTTCTTCACCAATATCTTTCTGCCTTTCCTCATTAAAGCGACGGAGATACTGGCGAACTGGCTTGAACTTGGGATCCACATTAAGGGAGTGCTCAACGAGTTCTCTCGGTACACCTGGCATGTCAGAAGGTTTCCATGCAAAAATGTCCCGGTTCTCACGGATGAACTCGATGAGCGCGCTTTCCTATTTGGGACCCATATTTGCCCCGATGGTGAACTGCTCAGAAGAATTGTGTGGGGTGAAATCAACTTGCTTTGTGTCTCTGACCGACTTAAACTTGAGCAGAGGGTCAGACTCCGTGGTGGGCTTCTTCAGGGATGTCCTGTCAGACGGGTCAACATTGTCTTTATAATACCGCAACTCCTCTGCGGCGCAAGCCGTCTTGGCATAAGCTGTGTCTCCTTCCTCGCACTCGAGTGCAATCTTCCGGTTGCCTTCCACTGTGATGGTTCCCCTTGGTCCTGGCATCTTTATTTTCAAGTAAACCTAGCATGGCCGTGCCATGAACCACGCGTAAGCCGGCCGGCCAAATAAGGCGTGGTACGGGCTCTTAAGCTTAACCACCTCAAAGGACAGGAACTCAGAACGCTAGTTATCCTCTAAGCCAAAGGCCACCTCAAGGGAAATTCTTCCCATGGGATAGGCTGACTTGCCAGGAACAATGCCGTGAAAGACTGTAGAGGATGGAGTTAACTGCTTATCGGACAGATTCATCCGCCTGAAAGTGTCATAGTACAGAATATTGATGCTGCTGCCTCCGTCCATGAGCACTTTAGTCAGTGTATAACCACCGACTTGTGGCGCAACCACCAAGGCCAGGTGGCTAGGGTGATCGAGGAGGACAGGATGATCCGCCCTGCTCCAGGTAACCGGTTGTTCAGACCAGTTGAGATAATAAGGGGTTGCCGGCTCAACCGCGTGGGCGGCTCGTCGTTGCACCTTCCGATCCCGCTTGCAGGTACTGGTGGTGAAAACAAGATACTGTCCACTATTTAACTATTTTGGGTTACTCTGAAACCCTGTGGCACCAGCCTGGTGCTGATTTGCCTGGTTGTTTCGCTGATTGCCGCCTCCAGTGTTACCAGCCCCCTGAAACCCTTTGCCTTGGCCATTGTTCCCTTGGAAATCGGGTCCTGCGAAGGGCCCTTGCAAGCCTGCTCCTGAGAAGCCGGGTCCCTGGCTGGCGGGTTGTCCGCTGTTGCCGTCCCCGTTATGATGATTCTGGAAGACCCGCTTGGCAAACTCTTGCATCACATAGCAATTTTCCCAGGAGTGACTGGATGGTTTACCATTATAACTGTGTTTTGGACAAGGAGCCTTGAGAGCTTCCTCATAAGTGAGAGGGCGATTACCAGACTGCCTCCTAGAACCGTCATTCTGGCGCTGACCTTTGTTCTCTGTGTTTGTGTTTGCCACCAGATCAAAGCTACCATCATAACCCTTGCGTTTACCACCGTTGTTGTTCTGACCGTTACCGTTGTTCTGCTGCTGACCCTTACTGCCAGCTTTCTTCCCCTTGTCGGGTTTCTCCTCGTCCGATAGCGGATCCTTGGTGTTATCTGACTCCGCATACCGGGTTAAGACATCCATGAGGTCACCCATGTCTTGGACCTTTCGCTTGAGTCGCCCTAGCTTCTGGACCAAGGGCTGAAACTTGCATGTTCGTTCCAGAACGAGCATTGCTTGTGCGGCCAAGATGCAGTCTGAGCTATTTATAACCTCTGCAACTCGGCGAGCCCAGTGATGCGCCGACTCATCCTCGCGCTGGACACAATGCTCAAGATCAACAATCGTGGTTGGCCTTTTACAGGTTCCCTAGAAATTCTTGATGAAGCGCTCCTTCAGTTCCTGCCATGTGTTGATAGAATTCACCGGTAGGTTTTTCATCCAGGTGCGTGTAGGGCCTTCCAACATCAGAGGCTGGTAACGCGCACACACTGACTCACTTGTGCCCAACAAGTCCATTGCCAGCTCATAACTCTCGATCCACTTGGTGGGCTCCAGATTCGCCGTATAGTTAGGAACCTTGCGAGGCCCTTTGAAATCGGGGGGTATGCGCGCTTCTCGCAGCGCTGGTACCAAACAGGGAGTTCCGATCATGCGGTTCGAAGAGCCCCCAAGCCGGCCATCTGCGTGGGTTGCGTCGGGCGGGTGATGCACTTCCGGCGGGTTGACATTTGGCGGCGGGTTGACTCGCGCTGGCGTGTTGACGTGCGCCGGCAGGTTGTGCCCTAGACGTGCGTTTTCTTCTTCCCATGCTCATAGAACCCGAGCAGTGTCCACAATGTCTTGTGGGATCCTGGGCTGGTGCTGCCCCGCCAGCGGCTGGGCGGCTCTCCTGCGGTGTGCGCTGCTGGAGACTGCTGGCGACTCAGGGCGCTGACTCCTGGTGCGGCTCTGATGAGGGGTCGAGTGAAGACGGTGCTGGCTATGCGAGTAGTTGGCCTGCTTCACTACTGCTGTTTTGAGCATCGCAATAGCGTTCCTGGCCTCTGTCTGAATCGGGCCATTCCCCTCAATCGGAATAGCCGCCAAGTTGTGGGTTGCTGCCAGCACGTTATCGACCGGGTTATAGTAGTGTCCAATTGGGGTCTGGAACCGGCGAGATGGCGGCGGCTGTTGTTGATCTGGCATGCGATGCTGGGCCGGCTCCCGCTGCTGAGCCGACGGCTGCAAAGGTGGTTCCCCCGTGGGGATGACTCCAGCCCCCGGGTTCATCGGAGCCGGCGGTGTGGTGAACAGCTGAGTCGGCTTGAGATTAGCCGGAAGCCGGATCTGATGACGCCTCCTGTGGACGAGCTCCGACTCGGCCTGTTGGCTGTTCAGGTAGTGTGCCTCCTCATCCAGGTGCTGCCTCTCCTTGGCAATCCGGGCCTGTTCCTGTACCATGCGGGCGTTCTCCGCATTGATGTCCTCTTGGATCTTGGCCATCTGCTCGCGACACTTCGTGATCTCCGTGTTGCGTGCCGCTGCGTTCTCCGCAGTGACCGGCTCGGTCAACAGGGCTGCCCATGTGGTCATCAATTCCGCGAGCGCCTGAACCTCGGTTTTCTGAGAGCCGGTGGCCGACGTGCCGGATCCTGCTAAGCCGGCAAGGAGGTTTTTCTGCCCCGCCGTTGGATTGGCCGGGTCACGCACCGGATCTTGCCTACCCGCCATGTATACCGCCGCAAAGCGAGGCGGATCTGGGCTCTTTGGAAAGACGTCGTCCGCGTGCCCGAGCTCTCTAGCATGCAGAGGAAGGATTGACTCGGTTTCTCCCATCAATGACTCGCCGTCAGATTGGACGAGCGTATCATCCTCAGACAGGGGGTTCTCCGACAAGGCCACCCCTTGGGAGAAACCTACGAAGACATGGTTTTGGCCGGCTTGACGTGGGCCGGGTCTCGCCTAGCTCTGACCAGTGCGGCGCGTCGACTCGACGCCGGCGATATTCTCTAACTTGGCGGCCGGCTCACCGACCACGCCGATGAAGGTGTGGATCTTGCCGAAGGGGACCCGGTACCCGTACTCGATCGAGTCGGCGTCGGGGCCCCAGTATGAATCATCGATGTAGAACTTCCCACGGTGGCTCCTTGTCATCATGCCAACCGCGTACTTCCCGAACCCTGGAACAGATCCTGCCAAGAACTCAACTCCACCGTGCGTGAGCCCCACGGTGGACGCCAACTGTCGTGGTTTTGACACGGCAGATGCCCTTGTGAAAGGACTTGGAGATGAGGCCATCGCACGAGTGTGGAAGCTTAACGGGGTTGATCGGGAACGAGAATACGCCGGGTTACCCAGGTTCGGCCCCTCATGGTGGAGGTAAAAGCCTACGTCCTGCTTGATTATATTGCTGTAGATCTCGATTACAAGGATGCAGATTCGCTAACTTAGCTTTCGAGGGATTGCAACTTAGTATTTTTCGTATAGGTGCTCCCCTTTATATACACAGGTGGAACCCTAGATTACATGAGAGTCCGGGTCATCCTTTGACCCGTCTCCTACTCTTTCCTACTTGTTCTCCAAGACGGCCTTCACGCCACTCATCTTCCCATGAGCCGGCCCATTGCCTAAGCCGGCCCTTCCCGTTAGGCCTCCTCAAGCCGGCCCGCCAAGAGTCCTTTGACCCTACAGTGAGTTGACCCGCTGAGCCTGCTCTATGGCCGGGTTATCTCCCTGCCGGGTCTATATGCTACTAAACATCCCCAACACGACAGGTACCAATCTAAGGTTTTGAGAAAAAGATTGAATACAAGAGATGAAATAGGGTTTGAGATGAGATGGTTCTGGTGAAGATGTTGATGAAGATTGGTCCTCCCACAATGAGAGGATCATTGGTGATGTCGATGGCTTCGATTTCCCCCTCCCGAAGGGTAGTATCCCCGGTGGAATCGCTCCGCCGGAGAGCAAAATAGCTCCTGCCCAGGTTCCGCCTCGAGACGGCGGCGCTTCGTCCCGAAAGTCTTCTTCTGATTTAATATCTAGGGCAAATGGCTTCATATAGTAGAAGGAGGGGACCGGAGGCCTGCCAGGGGCCCCACAAGCTAGGGGGGCACGCCCAGGGGGTAGGGTGCGCCCCCCAGGCTTGTGGCTTCCTGGTGGGCCCACTTCTGTTGATTCTTTCGCCAGTATTTTTTATATATTCCAAAATAATTCTCCATAAATTTTCAGGTCATTTGGAGTTGTGCAGAATAGCTATCTCTGTTTCACCCCTTTCCGGTCCAGAATTCCAGCTGCCGACATTCTCCCTCTTTATGTGAATCTTGCAAAATAAGAGAGAAAAGGCATAAGAATTGTACCATAAAGCGAAATAATGATCAAAAACATAATAATTATTAGTAGGAATTCATGATACAAATTGGACGTATCAGTCAACAGCACGGAGACGCAGACGTGCGACAACGACGGGCTTGGGCGAATAAACCCATTAGCATATCCGCCCTGTTCTTACTCCTTCAATCTTTATTTTTCTAAGTTGTATCTTCTACAAGTTCCTTTTGTTAAATCTCGGCATGTACAGCTCGACTACATGAAATAAAAAGTGCACCCATTGAGGTCCTTACGCGTTTCCTCATGTTTACTGCCCTTGAGCCAAAAGCATACATTCATGATACAAGTATTATTTACAATCACCATGGGCCTCGCTTTTAATCTCATGCCCTTACAAGTCCGAAGTGTCTATTTGGCGTCTTGGATGTCGCATTATATGAATCAGTTTTGAACCTCGATTTTGGTCAATAGCTGGGTTGCCCAGCTCCTGTGCTTACCCCTTACATTTCCAATCTATTCGGCTAAAGGTGTAAAGGGAGAACCACTGCGATTGCGCTGCCAGCTTGCATGGCAAAGCGCCTCAGTGGATAAAGCCGAAAACTGACTGTCCTGGTAAGCGCAAACTAGTCGGCCATCCGAAGACAGCGTCCAGCAATGTACCCCTCGAGGTTACCCATGTTAAACGAAGGACTCCTTATTAAATCAGCCAAAGTGGTTAGAGGCCTAGACCTCGGCCATATAGCCGAACAGCTCCACGGACCGGGGGCTCGTCATCAGCCCCCACAGTCAAGCTCCTATGACTAAGTGAAAGTTATAAAACCGCTATAGTCTGATTGCCTTGTTCTCGCGAGCACGGACCGCCTTCGGGAACCGAGACGTCGGCTAAGGGTCATGGCTGCCGCGGAAACACCCGATGTGTACTACACAAAGGGGTCGAAGCCGACGACTGGTCACTTTCAGTTATAAATGGTCACGCAGGAGTCAAAAAATAAAAACACACAAGCACATGTCGGAAATTAAAGCCGAATTCATTTGCAAAAGAAAGGATTGTTTTTTATCTCCGAACTACACTTCGGCATACCGAAATACAAATCTAAAAATACAGATTTTCCTTAGCGCATTCCAGCTCGGTGATCCGGGCCCCCTCCATCGCCTTGCTCAGGTACTGCTCCACGGTCCGGTTCTTCCCTTTGGGGAGCCGGGCGGCCACCACCGCTGGTTCAACACGTGGGTAGTGCGTGTTGACGCGAGCATACGCCCGCTGAGCCCCCTCCAGGCACGCCGAATGCTTCCAGCGGACCAACTGGGGGCGGCCTCCCGCAGACGGGCGAAGAATCCAAAGAAGCTGGTCGGAAGAGCCTCTGTGGGCCAAAGATTGGCGCAGAGGTCTTGAAGCACCAGCCTTGCCATGTGCAGGAGCTCCATCAGCTGCTTCATCTGATTGTTAAGCAGCTCCGGATGAGAGGGAGCCTAGAATTGAAGCCAGAGCGCCCTCTCCGTAGCATGGCCCTCCTGCGCGCCGTAGAAGCGGCCGGCATCCGCTGCGCTCCTCAGAAGATCCGCGAAGGCCTCTGCGGGTCGCCACAGCTGGGTGAGCTCGACAAACTCCTTGCGGCCGAAAACACACTGAAGCAAAAATGGCTTACCGGCAGCAATCTGCTTCACTTGCTAAAGCACCTCACGGTCTACACGGGCCTGGGATTGGACCTCAGCGTGGGCCTAACACAGCTTTTTGAGCTCGGTGCTCGCCACCTTCTCCTTCTCCTCGAAGGCGTCGTGCTCCTTGTAGACGCCCTCCAAGGTCTCCTCTACTTCCAGGACCCGTGGCTTGTCCTTATCCCTGGCCGCCTTCTCGGCAGCCAGCTCCTCCCCGGCCTTTGAGGCCGCAGCCTTCTGCTGCTTCCCCTCTTGCCGAGCTTTGGCCAGCTCGGCCTTCAGTGTCTCAAGCTCTGCCGTAGCAGCTGTCATGCAAAAATAGCTCGGCGTCAGAATTAGATCTTTTAAGAACATTTCCCGAAGTAAAATCGATACTCTCAAAACTTCTTGACGTTTACCTTGAGACACCTCGATCTGCTTTCTCATCAGATCGAGGTCCTCCTCGGACCTTTGCAGCTTCCTGTTCATCTTCGCCACCTCCTCGGAGGCAAAGTTCGGAGCCGAGGTCGATACCTGCAAACATGCACTCAGGCCTTTGTCCCCATTTCTTCGACTTTAAAACCTCTAGTCAATCCCTTTTGAAGAGTGGCCAGAGTCTTGGGGGCTACTAGATCAGCACCTAAAACTTATTTCTACATCGACCCCATGGCCGGTTTCGTCAAAACCAGCCTTGGGCTCGGGGGCTACTGGCTACAGATGGCGGGCTAGGCGACAAGTCTTCAGACAAAAACCGCTACTATAAATGAATGAATGGAGAGATAAAAGACATACCTCAAAGCTCCTCACGAGGCCCTTGAAGACCTCGTGCATTCCGGCTTCCACTGACCGGAAGCCTTGCAGCGCCATGCCGATTAAGGCATGGTGCTTGTCCTTGATGGAGGAGCCCATTAAAGCCGCCTCCATCTCCTCGGGCCACCCCACGCTAACCCGCCCTGGGACGGGAGGCGGGGGTGGAGCAGCCTCTGAACCCACCACCGAAGTGCTGGGAACGAGGGTCTCCGGGCACGGTGCCTGCGCCGAAGACTGTTCGGGCTGGGCCAAGGCCTGGCCCAACCCCTCCTTCGGGACCTCGGGGACTGATTCCCCTTGGCCCGGTTCGGCCGAGGTGTTAACCTCGGCCACAACAACCAGTTCTTTGGTCCCCGATGTGTTGGCTTGGGGGCGGCAGACTGGACGACACTTCCCCCAGCCCCTCGAGAGCTGGGAGAGTCTTGGTGCGCTCTGGCGTCCCGCTGTTCGACGGGGGCAGATCTCCCGAAGTGTCGCCGGTGAGGCGAGCCCCGGGCGGGCTGTTGAAAAATCTCTCATAAGTCTTATGTGGGAAGCAGCCTCTCGAAGTCTAAATTAAAGTACTGGTTACATACCTCCGGGGTGCCGGTTTCTTCCTCCCCAGGGCGAGGAGCTCCTCGCCCGAATCCTCGGGGAAGCTGGGCATCTCCGGCAGGACAGGATCGGCGGAGGCCTTGCGCGGCCTCTTCGGGCCCTTCGGCCTCGCCTCCTCTTCGGCGCCCTCAGACGCCGCCCACTTCCCTTTAGGGGAAAATTTCTCTTTCCCCTCACCTCCCTCCTCGTCTTCATGCGTGGAGGAGGCATGGGTTTCCTCGGACCGAGTGACCGAGGTCTCCCGACCTCGGAGGCCCGCTCTGCCCCTCGGAGGCCTGGACTCCTTGGGGATCACCACATGTGGCTCCTCGGTTAGGAGGGACACAAGCTGGGGAGTCCTCTCCCCCTAAGGCTGCGGCGCCGGGCATAGCATCTTCTGTGCCTTGGGGATCCACTTCTGCAAAATGCCCGATTGGTTAGCCAAGTGTTCATGAGGAACCAGGAAACGCAATGTACGGAATCAAGCACTGAAATTTACCTCGGGGCCGTCGTGGGTGGCTTCGAAGCCGAAGTCCTTCCCGACCTCAGGAAAGTGTTGGAGCAATAATTTGCCTCCTTATGTTTTGGAGATTGTTGACATAAACAGTAAGGGACAGATGTGTTTGCTAGTGCACACAGAGTAACAGGTCCCTGGAGTCAAGAGGAGTTTGGTTCAAACTCTGAAGAAAATCCCCTGCATGGCAGTGAAGGTTATCACCGAAGTTTATGATGACAAGAGTGACCCCTCAAAAATTGCTGATGCAAAGCAATTGTTTCGGTGCTCGTCCGAAGAAAGTGACTATGGCCGAGACGATTAAAGATGAAGTGAAGACGTAGCATTTATTTCGTTGTTTCTCTTCTCTTCATTGAGTCATAGGACCACCGTACTACTAAGAGGGGTGTAGCATTCGAAGCTTTGATTCTCTGATGCTAAACCCAAATCCTATGAAAGTTGCGAGCTAAATATCTTTGTGTTCCGAGCAAATACTTGCCAGCAAGAGACTATGATCTTCTTCGCTGCGAGAGATTTGTCTCTGACCGAGGAGTTAGCATTTCTTGTTCCTCAAGTAATGTTACTGTTGCTCTTAAAATCCGACCATTGTGAATGTGTCGGTTGGCCATTGGCTGGACCGCGTGTCTGATAACCCACAAGTATAGGGGATCGCAACAGTTTTTGAGGGTAGAGTATTCAACGCAAATTTATTGATTCGACACAAGGGGAGCCAAAGAATATTTGCAAGTATTAGCAGCTGAGTTGTCAATTCAACCACACCTGGAAACTAAATATCAGCAGCAGAGTGATCAGTAGCACAGTAGTATGATAGTTTGATAGCAGTAGCAATAATAGTAACAGTAGCGGTAACGGTAGCAACAGTAGTAGTAGCAATTGTAACAGCAGTAGCAACAGTGGTAACTTAGCAAGAACAATATGTGAAAAACTCGTAGGCATTGGATCGGTGATATACGTTGGATAACATTCATCATGTAACAGTCATAACCTAGGGCGACACAGAACTAGCTCCAATTCATCAATGTAATGTAGGCATGTATTCCGTATATAGTCATACATGCTTGCAATAAGAACTTGCATGACATCTTTTGTCCTACCCTCACGTGGTAGCGGGGTCCATAAGGAAACTAAGAGATATTATGGCCTCCTTTTAATAGAGAACCGGAACAAAGCATTAACACATAGTGAATACATGAACTCCTCAAACTATGGCAATCACCGGAAAAAATCCCAATTATTGTCACCTTGGGGTATGTGGATCATACACATAGCAGGTGCATATAACTTGCAAGATCGGATCAAGAACACAAATATATTCATGAAAACATAAAGGGTTCAGATCTGGAATCATGGCACTCGGGCCCTAGTGACAAGCATTAAGCATGGCAAAGTCATAGCAACATCAATCTCAGAACATAGTGGATACTAGGGATCAAGCCCTAACAAAACTAACTCGATTACATGATAAATCTCATCCAACTCATCACCGTCCAGCAAGCCTACGAAGGAATTACTCACTCCCGGCAGTGAGCATCATGAAATTGGTGATGAAGGATGGTTGATGATGACGATGCCGGAAGATCCCCCTTTCCAGAGCCCCAAATGGACTCCAGATCTGGCCTCTCGATGAAGAACAGGAGGTGGCGGCGGCTCCGTATCGTGAAACGCAATAAAACTTCCTCTCTTATTTTTTTCTTCGGGAAACTGAATTTATAGCGTTGGAATTAGGTCAGACGGAGCCACGTGGGCCCCATGAGGTACCAGGGCGCGCCTGGGGGGGTGGCGCGCCCTGGTGCCTCGTGGGCACTGGGTGGCCCCCCTTTTGTTGATTCTTGCGCCAATAATTTTTATATATTCCATAAAAATTCTCCAAAAAGTTTCATCCAAATCCAAGAACTTTGATTTTCTGCACAAAAACAACACCATGGCAATTCTGCTGAAAACAACGTCAGTCCGGGTTAGTTCCATTCAAATCATGCAAATTAGGGACCAAAACAAGAGCAAAAGTGTTTGGAAAAGTAGATACGACGGAGACGTATCAACTCCCCCAAGCTTAACTCATTGCTTGTCCTCAAGCAATTCAGTTGACAAACTAAAAGTGATAAAGAAAAACTTTTATAAACTCTTTTGTTCTTGTATCTCTATATATGCTTAAATAGCACCCAAGTTTTCAGCAAAGATTATAACTAACCATGCAAATGATAACTCTTAGAAATTATATTCACTCATATCAATGGCATAATCACCTAGCGAGCAAAAATAAGATATCTTAAATGTCAACACTTTGTCAAAACGATCATGATATAACATGACAGCATGGTATCTCGGTAGCCCTTTCTGAGACCGCAAAACATAAATGCAGAGCACCTCCAAAGTTCAAGCATCGACTAAACATTGTAATTCATGGTAGAACAGATCCAGTCATGATGCACACAACATTAACTATTCACAATGCATGAGAATGGCAATAGTGCTATCAGGTCTGGTGCTTGTTTGAGATGGTGATGACTCAACAATAAAAGTAAAATAACATAAAAGTAAATAGATAGGCCCTTCGCAGAGGGAAGCATGGATTTGCAAAGGTACCTGAGCTCGAAGCTTAAATCAGAGATAGGTATAATTTTGGGAGGTATGCCTTTCCTGTCAACGTTACGACCGAGAGTTTTCAATATCTTCCATGCTAAACACATTAGCGGCGGTTCCCAAGCGATAAAGTAAAGTTTACTCCCCCTGCACCAACAATCACAAGCCATGGCTAGCCGAATCCTTGGGTGCCCTCCATACCAACAACTTTCTGGGGGAGTTTATTTTATTATTTTGCAATTTTAATGGTGGGACTGGGCATCCCGATTACCAGCCCCTCTCGTGCAAGGACGAGTGAATAAACACTCATCATGAGAATAACCCGCTTAGCATGGAAGATACTGACCGCCCCCTGTCGCTCCATGAGCGGTACGGGCACACAAAACAGATGCTCATTTGAATATTTAGAGGTGGCACATGAAATTTACTTAGAACGGCATAGTAATACTGCATATAGGTAGATATAGTGGTATCATCTGAAATAACTTTAGTTTTAAGGGTTTTGATGCACAAGGTGCATTCCCACTTAGTATAGGCAAAGGCTAGCAAATAGGTTGAGAAGTGACCAGCTAGAGAGCGAAAACGGTCATAATCATGCATTATGAATAATCATCATTGAATACTAGCATGAGTAGGATATAAACACCATGAACAAAAATATCGTGAAGGCTATGTTGGTTTTGAATCAACTACATGCATGAACATGTGCCAAGTCAAGCCACTTGAAACATTCAGAGGAGGATACCATATCATCATACCACATCACAATCATTTTAATGCATGTTGACACTCAAGATAAATCATTATCCACTCCTAGCTATTTAAGCATGGCATGAGCAACTATAATCTCTAATTGACATCATAAACATGTTTAATCATAACATGCTGAATCATGGATACTGAGTTAAACATATTTACAAAAACAAAGAACAAGTTGAGTTCATACCCGCTTTTCTTTGCCACAGTCACTTCATCAAATCATCGTCATGATTGCCTTTCACTTGCACGACCGAATGATATGAAAATAATAATAGTGCAGGAGTGCCGTGGACTAAGATGGAATCTGCAAGCATTTTATTCAAAGGAGAAGACAAGGTAAAATGGTCTCTTTGTTAGATCAACAATAATGCATATTGGAGCCACTCAACATTTTCATCGTGGTCTTCTCCTTACAATGACTCAACAAAGGAAAAGAATTTCAGAGAAACACACTGAAATATTTTTGGAGTTTTTAGTTTTTCTGAAGAAAGCAAATTAAAGAAGAAAAAAGAAAACGAGAAAAGAAAACTATTTACACGGGAGAACTCCCAACAAGCAAAAGAAGAAACGAGAAATCTTTTTGGGTTTTCTTTTACTACTACGAAACTACAACTAATTAAACTAGAAAGAAAAACCGAAAAGAAACGAGAAATGTTTTTGGATTTTCTCAAAGTTTGTCAAGCACACAAGAAGAAAGCGAGAAAAATAAAACTAGCATGGAATATACAATGAAAAAGTATGAACACCGACAACTGGAATGAAATGTGTGAACATGAATGTAATGTCAGTGAGAGATACGTACTCCCCCAAGCTTAGGCTTTTGCCTAGCTTGGTCTACTGCCATGGCTGTCCTGGATAATAATCAAAATGATAGCTCGTAGAGGCGTTCTGAGCCGCCTCCTCAGCCAGACGGGCAGCCTCGATAGCCGCCTTGTACTCGTGCACCTCGCTCTCCAATAGATAGTATCTATGTTTGCTCTAGAAATCAAAGAGGGCAGGAGCAGGCAAAACAACATACACAGATCGAGATTTATTAAAAACTAGGTTATATTCATATCCCTGTGCATTGCGTTTCAAAAACTTGTGTTCTCGCATTGCTTCGAAGTTTAAATATTTGTAAGGCAAGAGGGGATCATCGGACTTGGGCAAGACCCCTAACCTTGCAGCTACGCGGGAGGCATAAACTCCTCCATACAAATCACCATTACCCGCGTTACGCTGCAGCCTACATGCGACAATAGCCCAAAGATTATAATACTTGCTAGCGGTCACAGCTGTATGAATGAGACTAAGATCAGGGGCACAAAGCGTACCGCAGTCTTGCTTACCAACAATGCATTTACCATTAAAGAGTGCAAAATACCGAACAGCAGGAAAGTGGATACTAACTATTCTGGCCTGTGTGACTCCCCTATCCTCACCATTGCAAAGGCTATTAAGAAATGGCTCATAATCAGATTTTTGCGGTTCATCTAACGAGCCCCAATATGGAATTTTGCATGCATCACAGAATTCTTCTAGAGACATTCTATAGGATCTATCATAAAGATGCAATAAAACTCTAGAAGTGTGCGGATGATACTCAAAGTGTTGAGTGAATGAATGAGTGAGGTAGTAGTGCTGTGGTGGCCTATCTGCGATGAAGGCGGAGAGCTCGGCGTTGTGATTATATTGGTCAAATTCTTCCTTGATGCCCACCCCTAGCATGAACTCGTTGCACGGCCATCTACATGATTTTGCTTCAGCACCTCGCACCGAACTAGCCCTTGGTTCAATGTAAGATTGGCTTGTGGGGTCTTCGCTAGATGATGCTTCGGTGGACCTCCTCCTCGAAGAACTCCTCCGGAAGATATTCATTTTCCTAAGAACAAATTTCTGAAAAAATTTGAGCCACAAAATGATATCAATAAAACTTCACAAGATTGATAGCAACTACTCATATGGATGTCTAGAGGCTATATCAAGGATTCAAACTACTTGGAACTCAAAGAATTCAACATGCAAGCTCATTTTTCGTAGCACCAAAAGCAGCTAATTATGCAAAATATAATCGACAAGAACAAAAACTCATTGGAGCAATGGAGGAGTCACATACCAAGGAGCAATCTCCCAAAACAGTTTCGGAAACGGAGCTCCGAGCAAAGAGATCGAAAATTTCAGGTTTGTGAGCAAGAACACGGGAGAGAGAGCTACCAGGAATTTTTGCTAGAGGTAAGAGACGAAGTGAGCTGAAGGAATAAGTGAGGGGGTCCTTGTGGGGCCCACGAGGTACCTGGGCGCGCTAGGGGGGTGGCGCGCCCTGGTGCCTTGTGGGCACCTGGGGCACCCCCCTGGTGTGTGTACAGTGCCAAAAATTCTTAAATATTATATAAAAATTCATATCAAAATTTTATTGCGTTCTGAGCACTTTTATTTCAGGGCACTTTTTATTGCACGGATAAATAAAAAAACAGGATAATCATGGCATTTTATTGCATTTAACTAAAAATAACAGAAAATAAAAAGTGAGTTCAGAAGGTTGTGCTTACTAAATTCATCGACCACATGCCCCTAAAAAAGAATCCATTAATAAGGTTGATCAGGTCTTATTAACAAACCATTTCCGAGTAACATGAAACCGAAGAATTTTCGTATAACACTAAGTTACCTCAACGGGGATATGCATCTCCCCAACAATAAGAGTTTCATATTTCTTTTTAACAGTAGGAAGAGGGAGTTGAAAACTTCCAATAGTAATTGTCGGAGTCTTTTCAATAATATGAATACCATTTACTTGAAATTGTTTCTTCGGAAAGTGCACTGTATGTTCATTACCATTGATATGAAAAGTGACGTTGCTTTTGTTGCAATCAATAATAGCCCCTACAGTATTCAAGAAGGGTCTACCAAGGATAATCGACATGTTGTCATCCTCAGGCATATCAAGTATAACAAAGTCTGTTAGGATAGTAACATTTGCAACTACAACGGGCACATCCTCACAAACACCGATAGGTATGGCAGTTGATTTGTCAGCCATTTGCAATGATATTTCAGTGGGAGTGAGTTTATTCAAATCAAATCTTTTATATAAAGAGAAAGGCATAACACTAACACCGGCTCCTAAATCACACAAAGCGGTTTTGACATAATTTCTCTTAATGGAGCATGGTATAGTTGATATTCCTGGATCTCCTAGTTTCTTAGGTACTCCATCCTTAAAAGAATAATTTGCAAGCATGGTGGAAATCTCAGCTTTAGGTATTTTCCTTTTATTTGTGACAATGTCTTTCATGTATTTAGCATAAGGAGGCATCTTTATAATATCAGTCAAACGAGTGCGCAAAAAGACTGGCCTAAGCATTTCAGCGAGGCGTTCAAGTTCTTCCTCGTCTTTTTCCTTAGATGGTTTAGGAGGAAAGGGCATGGGTTTTTGAACCCATGGTTCTCTTTCTTTACCATGTTTCCTAGCAACGAAGTCTCTTTTATCATAACATTTATTTTTAGATGGTGGGTTATCAAGATCATCAGCAGGTTCTATTTCAACATCATTATCCGGTTCTTTATCATTATCTGGTTGGATGTCCACATGAGCATCATCATTATTACTATCATCAAGTGGTTGTTCATTACCATATTGTGTTTCAGCATCAGAAATAGAAACATCGTTACTATCTTCTAAGGGTTTTTCTACCTCAGGTTCACTAGAAGTATGCAAAGTCCTATCATTTTTCTTTTTCTTTTTCTTTTTAGATGGACTAGGTGCATCGACATTAATTCTTTGAGAGTCTTGTTCAATTCTTCTTGGGTGACCTTCTGGATAAAGTGGCTCCTGAGTCATTCTACCTCCTCTAGTCATTACTCTAACAGCATGATCGTTCATATTGCTATTCATTTCATTGAGCAATTCACTTTGAGATTTAGCAACTTGTTCTAATTGGGTTTGAACCATAGATGCATGTTTACTCACACCTTTAACATCATTAGCAATTCTAAATAACAAGTCACTCAAGCGATCAATCATATAGGCATTTCGTTTCAATTGTTTCATAACATTTGCATTGAAATGATCTTGCTTAATAATATAATTGTCAAATTCATACAAGCATTGACTAGGAGGTTTTTTTATAAGGAATGTCACTTTCATCAAACTTTATAAGAGAATTTACCTCTACTACCTGTGGCGGTGTGTCAAGACCATGTATTTCTTCAATAGGCGGTAGATTCTTAACATCTTCAGCTTTAATGCATGTTTCCTTTTGGCATTTCTTTGCTTCGTGCATATCTTCAGGACTGAGATATAGAATACCCCTCTTCTTCGGAGTAGGTTTAGGAGGTGGTTCAGGAAGTGTCCAATCATTATCATTCTTCAATATATTATTCAATAATTCCTCAGCTTGTTCAATAGTCCTTTCCTTGAAAACACAACTCGCACAACTATCTAGGTAGTCCGTAGAAGCATCGGTTAGTCCATTATAGAAGATATCAAGTATTTCATTTTTCTTAAGAGGATGATCAGACAAAACATTAAGTAATTGGAGAAGCCTCCCCCAAGCTTGAGGGAGATTCTCTTCTTCAATTTGCACAAAGTTAAATATTTCCTGTAAGGCAGCTTGTTTCTTATGAGCAGGAAAATATTTTTCAGAGAAGTAGTAAATCATATCCTGGGGACTACGCACACATCCAGGAGCAAGAGTATTATACCATTCTTTAGCATCACCCTTTAATGAGAAAGGAAACAACTTAAGAATATAGTAATAGCGAATTTTTTCCTCATGAGCAAATAGGGTGACTATATCATTTAATTTAGTAAGATGTGCCACAACGGTTTCAGTTTCATAGCCATGGAAAGGATCAGATTCAACCAAGGTAATTAACCTAGGATCAACAGAGAATTCATAACCCTTATCAGTAATAAATATGGGAGATGTAGAAAACTTAGGATCACATTTCATTTTCTCCCTCATAGATTTTTCTTTCATTTCAGCAACTAGTTTTATAACTTCATGTCTATCATTACAAGCAAGAATGGCTCTAGCCGTCTCCCTATCAAAGCATTGTTCATCAGGTGTTTCAATTCTGGTAGGAGAGCTAGGCATAATAGGTGAATCATAATTCTCAAGAGTTTCGGCATTTTCAATTTCTTTAGCTTTAGCAATTTGTTCAGTAGGAAATTCACCAAGTGGCACAGCATTATCAGGCATAGTACTAGCATCATCATGAGCATCATTCAAAGCAGACGTGGTATCATCAATAACTTGCGACATATCAGAATTAATAGCATGTTGTGGTGTTGCAAGTTTACTCAAAACAGAAGGTGAATCAAGTGCAGAGCTAGATGGCAGTTCCTTACCTCCCCTCATTTTAGAGGGAACGATCTTGGTCTTAGCATCTTTCAGATTCTTCATAGTGATCAACAGATATAAATCCCAAGTGACTTAGCAAATAAAGCTATGCTCCCCGGCAACGGCGCCAGAAAAAGGTCTTGATAACCCACAAGTATAGGGGATCGCAACAGTTTTCGAGGGTAGAGTATTCAACCCAAATTTATTGATTCGACACAAGGGGAGCCAAAGAATATTTGCAAGTATTAGCAGTTGAGTTGTCAATTCAACCACACCTGGAAACTAAATATCAGCAGCAGAGTGATCAGTAGCACAGTAGTATGATAGTTTGATAGCAGTAGCAATAATAGTAACAGTAGCAGTAACGGTAGCAGCAGTAGTAGTAGCAATTGTAACAGCAGTAGCAACAGTGGTAACTTAGCAAGAACAATATGTGAAAAACTCATAGGCATTGGATCGGAGATATACGTTGGATAACATTCATCATGTAACAGTCATAACCTAGAGCGACACAGAACTAGCTCCAATTCATCAATGTAATGTAGGCATGTATTCCATATATAGTCATACGTGCTTGCAATAAGAACTTGTATGACATCTTTTGTCCTACCCTCACGCGGTAGCGGGGTCCATAAGGAAACTAAGGGATATTAAGGCCTCCTTTTAATAGAGAACCGGAACAAAGCATTAACACATAGTGAATACATGAACTCCTCAAACTATGGCAATCACCGGAAAGAATCCCAATTATTGTCACCTTGGGATATGCGGATCATAACACATATAAGGTGCATATAACTTGCAAGATCGGATCAAGAACACAAATATATTCATGAAAACATAAAGGGTTCAGATCTGGAATCATGGCACTCGGGCCCTAGTGACAAGCATTAAGCATGGCAAAGTCATAGCAACATCAATCTCAGAACATAGTGGATACTAGGGATCAAGCCCTAACCAAACTAACTCGATTACATGATAAATCTCATCCAACTCATCACCGTCCAGCAAGCCTACGAAGGAATTACTCACTCCCGGCGGTGAGCATCATGAAATTGGTGATGAAGGATGGTTCATGATGATGATGCCGGAAGATCCCCCTCTCCGGAGCCCCAAACAGACTCCAGATCTGGCCTCCCGATGAAGAACAGAAGGTGGCGGCGGCTCCGTATCGTGAAACGCAATAAAACTACCTCTCTTATTTTTTTCTTCGGGAAACTGAATTAATAGCGTTGGAATTAGGTCAGACGGAGCCACGTGGGCCCCACGAGGTACCAGGGCACGCCTGGGGGGGTGGCGCGCCCTGGTGCCTCGTGGGCACTGGGTGGCCCCCCTTCTGTTGATTCTTGTGCCAATAATTTTTATATATTCCATAAAAATTCTCCAAAAAGTTTCATCCAAATTCAAGAACTTTGATTTTCTGCACAAAAACAACACCATGGCAATTCTGCTGAAAACAGCGTTAGTCCGGGTTAGTTCCATTCAAATCTTGCAAATTAGGGGCCAATACAAGAGCAAAAGTGTTTGGAAAAGTAGATACGACGGAGACGTATCGGTGTCCAAAATGGTCATTTCCCATCAGGGAAGGCTGCGGCTATAAATAGCCACCCCGCACCGGCGTTGTCTGGTGGCTGCTCCGTTTGATTCTGATAAGATTGTTGAGCAACCCCCTCTCCAAGAGATTTGAGTTTAAAATCCACCGAGAGAAAACCCTAGAGCCAAAAAATTAGATAGTGGTTCAGCATCACTCGAATCTAAGTCCAGTACGCTCCGCCTATTACTCTTGAGAGCTGCGCACTCTCTAGACGGTTAGGTGTCAATTTATTCAGAGACCAAGAGTAATTGTTGTTCTCGAAGAAGAAGTCTATAAAGGTTTGGAGATCGCCTCAAGCATCTACCACGAGTGATCGACATTGGTTGATGAACCAATTGTTGAGGAGAATAGGGCGAAGAGAGTTTATCTTCTGTGTTAAATCACAACCCCTCCAACTAGACGTAGTCCTTTTGCAGAAGGGCGAACTGGTCTACCAAATTCCTTGTCGCCATCGAGCATCACTGGTCACCTCTACTACTCCCCTTTACATTCGAACTGTGCTGTATGACATTTTTCAATCATGTGATTTGTTACGATGTATGCCCTTAGTTTCCATTCGGTAGTTTGTATTCGCTCACTGTACACTGTTTTCATTCGCTCCGCTGCTGGGTTCTGAGAGTTTTGATATTTCCGAAGAAAATTTAAAACTCCCATTCACCCCCCCCCCTCTGGTAGACATACTTCGTTCCTACAATTGGTATCAGAGCAAGATACTCCTCGACTCTGCTCATTTTGGTCTAACCACCTTGGATTTAAGTATGTCTTCAGTGAGCTACAAGTCGCACCTCAAGATTCCCATCTTCGATGGGACGGACTATCCCTTCTGGAAGGAGAAGATGAAGATCCGTCTCCGGGCTATTGATGATGATTTGTGGAACGTGGTGCAGAATGGATTCGTGGTTGAAGTGCCCCAGGTCCCCACTGACCACGAGAAGAAACTCATTCAGATGGATGCTCAAGCTAAAGATGAAATTGGTGGCCATCTCTCTCGTGCTCAATTTCTTCGATATCGTCAGTGTGAAACTGCAAAGGAATTGTGGGACATTCTCGAAAAGATAAATGAGGGTGTTTCAACTCAGAAAGAAGCTCGCATTGATACTCTTCGGGCGAAGTTCAATCGGTTCAAGCGAATCGGAAATGAAAGGTGTTAGCAAACTTTCGATCGTGTGAGTGACATTGCAAACGAGCTGCAAGGTCTCGGCGCCAAAGACATCACTGATCATGAAGTTGTGAAGAAGCTGCTCCGATCCCTTGACAGTTCGTTCGATACACTAGTTCTGATGATTCGGGAGTGAGCTGATTTCAAAGTTCTCGACTCCGCTGATATCATGGAAAGGCTAAACACCCACGAGGAACAAGAAGAAGAAAAGAGAGATCTCTATGGCTCAAGTAGCTGAAAGAATCACGCTCTCAAGATTGTGGCTGAATCTTCCTCAAAAGGAAATGCCGAAGAAGATTCAGATGACCCAAAAAGGATCAGCAAGGATCTCGCATTAATCACGAAAAGATTCCAGCGCCTTCAAAGGAAAAATCAGTTTCAGAAGAAAGAATCCAGCAACTCTGGCGGCTCCAAATCTTCATCAAAACCTACTGGAGATTACACCTGCTTCAAGTGCAAAAAGGCAGGACATTTCATTTCGGACTGCCCTCTCTGGGAAGCTGAAATCCATGCCAGTGGAAGATATGATTCAGGAAACAACCATGGCAAAGGCAAGAACAAAAGCTACGACTCCGATGATGAGAAGAAAACGAAGAAGTTCTTCAAGAAGAAGGATAGCTCGTCCAAGTCCTCGTCAAGATCTTCCTCAAGGAATCCCTCCAAGTCCTCATCCAACCGCAAGAACACCTCTCGCAAGGCCAAGGCGTACATCGGCAAGGAGATGGATTCCGATGAAGAAGAATCATCTGACACCGAAGAAGTTGATGAATCCGATGAGGATTCTGATTCCGGCATGGCTGGCATAGCATGTGCCTCTACTCCTGCATCGAACTTCTTCAAGAATCATTTGAGCGACAACGAATCTCCTACCTACTGCTTCATGGCCAAAGCTTCGAAAGAAAAGGTATCCTCCAAACATCACAAGGTTCACTCCAGTGATCAATACTCTTCGGATGAGGATGACCATGCTTAACTGATCAAAATTGCTAATATGCAACAAAACTCTCTCAAGAAAATTGAGAAAACCCTCAGGAAATCTGAAGGGTTGTTGGTTAAGGAGATGGAGAAAAATCAATCGTTGACAGAAGAGCATTCCGCTCTCGAGTCTCGAATGGAAGAATTATCAAGTCATCATGATTTTCTCTCAGCCGACCACGAGAGATTAACTTATGATTACCTGAAAAGGAAACAGGAACTCGAGTCGCTGAGAGAGGCTCATGATGACTTGATCAGGGAAAATTCTCTTCTCACCCAACAACTCAAAGAGAAACCTGAAGTGTTTGTACCACCTTGCTTAAAATGCCTTGAACGCAGTAACGCTGAAACAAATGCTGAATCTTCTGTGAATGCTAACCCCTCTGTCGAGGAAAATGGTTCTGTTTCTGATGAAAATGCTAGGTTGAAGGATCTTCTTCAGATAGGAATGTTCAAGTCTCTCAAAGGGCATCAAACCATGTGTGATGTTCTGAAGAAATCCATTCTTCAGAAAAATCCCAGGAAAGAAGGTATCGGTTTCGAAAGGAGACTAAATGAAAATGGCTCTTACTGGGAACCTGATCAATATCCTCGCACTGTGTGGGTGCCTGCCAAGAGAAAAATGCTCGATCCAGCTTTACTTTCGGGATATGACTCTCCAATACCTGAATACTCATATGTTGATTCTCTGGACAACTATAAGTTGTTCAAAAACCAACGTGGTGAGGCTGTTGCTCGCTATGTTGGAACAAACAGCAAAAATGGCCCCCCAAAGAAAGTTATCTGGGTGCCTAGGAAAACTATCGAAGCATTGCCTATTACTACGTTACTAACCATGCAGGCTGAAAATGCTCGATACTTCCTGGAAAAGGTTTGACAGAATGAGTATATGCATACCTCATCTAACCACTATACTCATTCGTCTGGGAAGAATTATGCTCGTACTCACTCAAGTCACAATTCTTATAACTATCGAAAGATATCATATCCTGCTCGCTCATATGTTTCGAAGCCACCTACAAAGATGTGGGTGGTTAAGAAAGCCTGATTTCTCTGTAGGACTATGTCTCCGGGTGTACCGAATGGATAATGGATAGTGGATGCACTAGTCATATGACCGGAGACAAGTCGTTGTTTGTCGACCCCAACTTAACTGCTTCATCTCAGAAGTATATTACTTTCGGTGACAACAACAAAGGAAAGGTAATTGGGTTAGGTAAAATTGCTATATCCAAGGACAAGAACATTGATGATGTTTTACTTGTTCGGTCTCTTGGATTTAATCTTATGTCAGTTGGCAAGCTTTGTGATCTAGGCATGCTAGTTCTATTTTCATCATTCAAATGCATCATCTTTATGGCCTCTGACAATTCCTTCATCTTTGAGGGAAATAGAAAGGGTGATTTATATATAGTGGATTTCTCTAAGGGTCCCTCAGTCCAAACTTGTTTGCTTGCAAAAGCAACCGAAGGATGGCTGTGGCACCAAAGACTTGGTCATGCAGGCATGAGGAATTTGCAGACTCTCGTGAAGAAAAATCATCTTCGTGGCATTCCTGATGTGAAATTCGACAAAGATCGTCTCTGTGGTGCATGTGAGGCCGGAAAATTGGCAAAGAAGCACCATTCGTCAAAAACTGTCATGACCACAACAAGACCTCTGGAAATTCTTCATATGGATTTATAAGGACCTCAAAACTATGCAAGTTTCGGAGGCAGTCATTATGGTCTGGTTATTGTTGATGATTTCTCTCGATACACTTGGGTATTCTTTCTCGAAGACAAAACCTGAACCAAGACATCTTTAAAAGATTCGCCAAGAAGGCCCAAGATGAATATGATGTGCAAATTAAGCATGTTAGAAGCGACAATGGTACTGAGTTAAAAAATACTCGTATCGAAGATTTTCTCGACGAACATGGTATTACTCATGAGTTCTCTGCCGCATACACTCCCCAATAGATTGGAGTTGTTGAGCGAAAGAATAGAACTCTCATCGAAATGGCGAGAACAATGCTCAGTGAGTATAAAACTCTCATCCGTTTCTGGGCTGATGCTATTAACACTGCTTGTCATGTTGTCAATCGTGTTTATCTTCACAAATTCCTTAAGAAAACCTCATATGAGCTTGTCACTGGCAAGAAACCGAATGTTTCTTATTTACGTGTTTTCGGTGCACCCTGCTATATTCGTGACATGAATCATAATTCCAAGTTTGCACCTAAGGCACATGAAGGTTTTCTTCTTGGTTATGGATCGAACTCGCATACTTATCGTGTCAATAACTTTCACCACGGGAAAGTTATGGAAACGGTAAATGTGCGGTTTGATGAATCTAACGGCTCTCAAAAGGAGCACCTACCTAATGTGATAGATGAACCTCCGATCTCGGATGCTATTCGGCAAATGGCCATTGGGGACGTCAGGCCAATCGAAGGAAATACACCTGACTCTTCCGATGAAGATGCCCCCATAGCTCGAAGAACACGCCAATCTACTGCCGAAGAAAATGCCGCACCGAACACAAATGGCAACCCAAATGCAAGTGCAAATCAAAATTTCAATCCCGATGATAATGGCGATACTAATGCCCATCCTGATGCTAATACCGAGGAAAATGAAAATGATCATCAAGAAGGAAATCCTCTCCCACGAGTGGCAAATCGAGTTGACCCTGCATTAATCCTCAAAGATCTCGAGAATCCAGGTTACCGACCCACAACTCGCTCTCGCACTCGTTTGGCTAACTACTGTGGCAGTTTCTCCTTTGTCTCATTGACGGGACCTACCAAGTATGAGGAAGCCATGAATGATCCCGATTGGATGAATGCCATGCAAGAAGAGTTGGTGCAATTCGAATTGAATGATGTGTGGGAATTGGTTGACAAACCGAATCCTAAGAAGCACAATATCATCGGCACAAAATGGATTTTCCGAAACAAGCAAGATGAAAATGGCATTGTTGTGAGAAACAAAGCGCGTCTTGTCACTCAAGGGTATACATAGGTAGAAGGTATTGATTTTGGTGAGACATATGCTCCTGTTGCACGCCTTGAGGCAATTGATGAGGAAGGTATTCTTCTCGCTTATGCAAACTACAATGATATTCTGCTTTATCAAATGGATGTGAAAAGTGCTTTCCTCAATGGTGAAATTGATGAGGAAGTATATGTTAGGCAGCCACCTGGCTTTGAAAACCCTCAGTTTCCTAACAAAGTTTTCAGGTTGAAAAAGGCTCTGTATGGGCTGAACCAAGCCCCTCGAGCTTGGTATGACACTCTGAAGAGGTTTCTACTCGACAAAGGGTTCAAGCCAGGGTCCATCTATTCCACTCTTTTCACTCGTGCTATTGATGGTGATCTATTCGTGTGTCAAATTTATGTGGATGATATTATTTTCGGCTGTACTAACAATGCACGCAACATGGAATTCGGGCGTATGATGTCCGAGAAATATCAAATGTCTATGATGGGTGAACTCAAGTTCTTTCTCGGACTGCAAATCCGTCAATAGGAAAATGGAATTTTCATATCTTAGGAGAAATATCTGAGAGACTGTCTGAAGAAGTTCAAAATGCAAGATTGCAAATAGAAGGGCTACAAAACTCCCATGCCCACAAATGGACAGCTAGACGCAGATGTGTACGGTAAAGATTACGATCAGAAAGCTTACCGTTCGATGATTGGTTCTTTGCTCTACTTATGTGCATCCAGACCTGATATTATGTTGAGTGTTTGTATGTGTGCTCGTTTTCAAGCTGCACCGAAAGAATCGCATCACCAAGCAGTCAAGCGTATTTTGAGATATTTGGCTCACACCCCCACCTTAGGTTTATGGTATCCTAAGGGAGCACAGTTTGACCTCATTGGATATCCAGACTCAGATTATGCAAGTGACCGGGTTGACAGGAAATCCACTTCGGGGACATGCCATTTCCTCGGTAGATCTTTGGTATGTTGGTCGTCAAGGAAGCAGAATTGTGTCTCGCTCTCTACAGCTGAGGCCGAATATATTGCTGCTGGCGCCTGTTGCACTAAGTTATTATGGATGAAGCAGACTCTGAAGGATTATGGCATCAAGGTCAAGAAGATTCCTCTATTGTGCGACAATGAGAGTGCGATCAAAATTGCACACAATCCAGTGCAGCACTCTCGCACCAAGCATATTGAGATCAGACATCATTTCCTATGGATCATGTCGCTCGAGAAGATATTGTTATCAGTCATGTCAATACCGAAGAAAATCTCTCCGATATCTTCACCAAGCCTCTCGATGAGAAAAGATTTTGTGAATTACAGTGTGAGCTAAATATCCTAGATTCCGCAAACGTGCAGTAAGCTGGACTCAGCACCCGTGCCATCACTTCCACATCTTAGAAGGAATGGGTGCACAACACTCGAAGAGTTTGAAAATTTTGATAAAGTGAAATTTTCTTTCTGAGAGTGAATACATTAACGAAGAACTAGACTAACCGGGTGCCACGATAATTGTGCGATGCTCGGGGTCATACAGTTCTTATACGGTGGGTAACGCCACCACAATTTCTCTTCGTTGAGATGCGGTTGAAGTTTTTGTGTTAGTCCGAATGTATTTCACTCATAGCTTCTCTCTCGGGTGTTTGTGTTTCTTCGTCTGAGTGAAATACCTTGGACCCTGTTTTCTCTCTATTCTATCTCTTCCAGTCTATGTTGTTCCATTATGAATGCACAAAATTCATCTGGAAACGAATTTTATCTGGTGTCCTTGAGCACGTTAAAGGTTTGGTCCGAACTTAATCTGTTTTGGCGAAAGCCGTCCAAAATTTGGGGTTTCCCGCCCAAGTCAGGACCACGTTCCTTGATGACGGTTGCCACGTGCTCTTCATCAACTGCCAGTTTATCTGGTCCGTTGAATCGCAATAGTCCTCTGACTGTGGCCGTCCGATCAGATTCACCGGGTGCGGTTATTTCCTCCTCGCATATATATGTTGTGGCGCCACCCTCCCTCGATTCAATTCGCATCTCTCCGCCACCATCACCTTCCGAAGCCCTACCGCACTGCTCCACCTCGAGCTCGATGACGCCGATCATCTTCGCCGCTTTGCTGCCGGAAAGAGGTCGCCGGAGTCATTCCTCGCCGCCACGGATCATCTCCATCCCTGCGCCACCGTAATCGCTGCACATCACCGAGTTAGCGTATGTGTAGTGCGAACTCGTTCTTCCATTCATCTTGTTCGAGTTCGTCCGTGGTTGTAATTGTCTAATTTTTACCGCATTTCCTAGATCTTTACTGATAGGTAACTTGTGCGGATGTGGTTTGTAGTTGTCCCTCGTGTCGGTTCTAAATCTGGCATATCTCATAGTAGGGGTCCTAAGCTAGGCGTCTTGGAGCGATGGTAACATGGACACAGGATTTTACCCAGGTTCGGGCTCTCTCGAAGAGATAATACCCTACGTCCTGCTTTTGATTTTATTCATATTAGGTGTAGTACAGAGTACATGTATCTACCACGAGATTGTTCTAATGAATATTCGATCATCTATTGACTAGCCTGGCCTCGGTTTATATAATGCACCAGAGGCTTAGGGTTTAGAAGAGTCCTCGTATTGGGCACCAGTCTTCGTTGAATCTTCCTTGTATATGTCATGGGCTGCCCGAAGTGGCCCGTCAGTGAACCGCCATGGGGGTCCTCGGCCTGATCCACCTGGTCGGGAGACGATGTGGTGAGTACCCCCTAGTCCAGGACACCGTCAGTAGCCCCCTGAACCGGTCTTCAAGTTGGGGACGCTCCTCGGTTCTTCCGAATTGTTCTTCGTCTTCGGTCGTCGGTCTTGAAAACTGGTTCAACAAATCTTCCCATCTCCGATCTTGAGGATCACCGAGGTGTATCCGAAGAGTTCATACGTAGAGTATCCGAGGAGTCCTTTAAGTTCTCGGCCTTTATCAATGCCTTGTTATTTTTTATGCCACACCTCGGGTTCGAAATGTTTCCAGCGCGGCGGTGTCCTCTTTGCATCTGAGCTCCATTGTCGGACTGCATCCGAGGTGTCTTCTTGCATCCGAGCTCTAACGCCGGACTGCATCCGAGGAGGCATAGAGTATCTCGTCTTTGAAAAAGTTTGAAGGAGGTTATCCGAGCTTAACGCCGAAAAAGTTCTCTATGGAGCCAGCCACTCGCAGTCGAGCTTTATGCCGAACTGCTTCCGAGGTGGTGCACCACCTCGGTCTTGGGCTGATTTTTTGCGGATATTTTTTCGATTGGTGCAATTTATTCACTGCCTAGATATATAGCCAGTAGCCCTCAAGGTGTGTGTCGGCTTAAAATCCGAGATGCACCTGAAGGATGAAATGAAACCGCCGATCCCAGTAGCCCCTGAGACTCAGGTTGATTCGCGAAATCGGCCTGAGGATCGATTCCTTGCTCGGCAGCATACTTAAGAACATAAACGTGGTGTGCATAGTTCCCGAGACTCAGGCTGGGTGCGGCCGACCAACCTGAGGATCGTAATCTCCTCAGAAACTGTTTTGCACTTTGTAAATTGTTTGCATTGAATCGTCAATGCAGTAGCCCCCAAGACTTGGGTTGGGCAACATGGCCGACCCTAGGATCGTATCTCCTCGGGAACTAGTTCAACTGCCATGTACGTTTTGACAACGCCGAGGTGCAGCTCGGCAGCAAAGATGCCGAACTACAGGTCGGAAAAGATTTCCCGAGAAAAACCATCACGCAGAACACCTCGATCAAGAGGATGTCCCGCCTCCTGAAAGAAAAACATAAGAATAGGTTAAAGGTGCCATAAGCTTGGAGAACAAAAAACTTTAGGAAAAACTTTACGTCCGAACTAAATCAAGTTTTTTGATGCCAATCCGAAAATTGGTCTTAAAATTAAATTATGCTTCTGTCGTGCTTTAACATGATACGTCCGATCTCCAGACTTCAAGCGGGTCAGCCTTCGGCTTCAACCTCCTATCCCGAAGGCAGAGTGTTTCTCAGGCCAGTTTAGCGAACTAAACTCGAGCGGCTTTAGAGAGAAACCAGGCGACCCGGCTATTGACCACACACTCGCGTTGGAAAAACGGAGTAGTAGAAAAAGACTTTGCAACGACCAAAAAGAAAACACTTATTCTAAAACGGCTCATATAAATTTAAGAGCCCCCAGTTGACATGGAAAAAGAAGTTTTTGTAACAAACTAAGTTTTTAACAAACAACTTTTTTGTTTAACACAATTGTAATGCTTGGTCGAACCGAACAAAAATTTAAACATTTAAAAAAATTGAGCATGAAAGCGACTTAGCTTGTTAATGTGTTCGGTGTTGATGACACGGTCCGGGCTCGTGGCGGGACGAAGACGCCCATTAATCTCTGACAGATCCGGCGCGTAGTCCTTGGTTGGCCGAGGTCCCAGCCCCCAAGCCCGAGGTGACCGAGCGAGGAGTTCGGCTTGATGAAGTGGCGACACATCATGGTCGATGTGGCGAGGCGAAGCCCCCGGTCCAGCTAACATAAAGAAGCTGGTCGGCTGGTGACGCTGAAGTCTCCGGAGTAGGTTGATGAAGAGATGGCGAAGCCCCCGGTCTAGCCGAGGTGACAGAGCTGGTCGGTAAGGTGACGTTGCAGCCCCCATGCTAGCCGAGGTGTCGAAGCAGGTCGGCGTGGTGGACATTGGCTTGAAGAAGCAACAGCGCGGCGATGCCCACGCAGGTCGGAACTTGTGACACGGTCAATGCCGGCTTAAGAAGTGACCGCGTGGCGATGCCGGCGCGCCCGACCCGTGCAATTTGTGGGGCGACGATCTTGTCTTGATGATTATTTGTCCTCCACGATGCCGAACTCTTGGTCGGCTTGCCGAGGTGAAGATCCGAGGTGGTTGTCGTCGTCTGGATGGAGTGACGGCGCAGTCGATGCTGGCGCAGGTCGGCAGCCGTGGAGCAACATGGTCGGGCCGGTTTGATATCGGCGCGACGGTTAAGATCACCTCGAAAAAGATTCAAAATCTGTGGCACATGTTTGAAAACAACACAAAATACCTTAAGAAAATTTCCTCCAAAAAGGATGTCCAATACCCCGTTCATGAAGAAAGATGAACCCGGGTCGGATTCGTTTTCGCGCAGAAAACAGATCCAAAAATTGATGCACTCATCGGACGTTTTCCGGAGTTTGAACGGTCGGGTCGAGCTGAAATTTTGAGGGATGGTAGATATAGGAATTCCGCAGCTGATCAACGGTTGGATCTTCCAAAGGATGTCCGAGCTGGACGCTGGACTCCTCGCCCTAAACTCGTCCAGATTCACGTCCAGATTTGACAGGGCTCCAGTATATCGTAGATCGCCGGAGATACCTCCATCAGAATACGACAAAATTTTATAGGGTCATTATAGACTCAATTCCGCACAATTCCACCAAAGGATTCGTCAAAACGACGCTCGAGGAGGCGGTGACAGTGAACGCGAACCCGCTGTCCAGAAAAACTGCACCATCGCGTGAGGACGATGTTAACGTCGAGCCCCCGAGCTCCATGGATGATTCCCCCATGATCTTGATAGAGATCGGAGTTGATGATGATGAAAGTATCCGTCCGATCTTGATTATCCGACGTGAAGCGCAGTCCTCGGTCCAGCCGAGGTGACCAGTCGAGCCGGCGACGAAGATGCCGACATCGACAATAAAGCTCGGTTGCAACGCGTAGATCACGCCGGAGACGATCTGAATTACCATTGCACCGCGGCGACTGCCTGCAGGCTCTCAATGAAAGCACCAATGTCGGTTCTAAATCTGGCATATCTCGTCGTAGGGGTCCTAAGCTAGGCGTCTTGGAGCGATGGTAACATGGACACAGGATTTTACCCAGGTTCGGGCTCTCTCGAAGAGATAATACCCTACGTCCTGCTTTTGATTTTATTCATATTGGGTGTAGTACAGAGTACATGTATCTACCATGAGATTGTTCAAATGAATATTCGATCACCTACTGACTAGCCTGGCCTCGGTTTATATAATGCACCAGAGGCCTAGGGTTTAGAAGAGTCCTCGTCTTGGGCACCGGTCTTTGTGGAATCTTCCTTGTATATGTCATGGGCTGCCCGAAGTGGCCCGTCAGTGAACCGCCATGGGGGTCCTCGGCCCGATCCACCTGGTCGGGAGATGATGTGGTGAGTACCCCCTAGTCCAGGACACCGTCACCTCGCATCCAAAAATTTCAGATCTAGGGTTTGTGTTGTGTCTCGTATGAACGGAATGCTTAGCACGTTAACTAGTATATTCTTCGAACCTACTAGTTCGTTCTACACATTTCTTTCATCCGAAAGATTACTCAAAGTCTGTATCTACTTCTTCATCAAAATGATTTCTTTTTCAAAATCTTCGCTGTGTGCATTCATAACCTGTCCCCATTTTCCCTAGCATCTATCTTTATTCACAGGAAAATGCAGTCAGTTGAGGATTCGGCTCAACCAGCGAGCCAGGCTGACAGGGATGACGTTGTTCTGGGTACATACAACTGACGAATCCAAAGCTCCGAATGCCACGGGCCCAACGGTTGGCCCATCAACCAGCAAGCGAAAAAGAACCGAGCAAATTGCTAATGAGCAAGAAGAGAATGCTCCGAAGAAGAAGAAGGGTGGCAGACAGGCATACACAAACACTGCTGAGTATATCTCTCATGATCGTTACGATACCGTTCTAGGAGAAACCAAACAGCAGAGAGATAACCATCAACAATGGATTCAACGTCATTGGGTGCGCAAATGGTTCAACTATGAATTTGTACATCCTCGGTTTGCTCAAAACTTTGCATTTCATCCATCATGGGGTGACTGCCGGGAAATTTCTCTCATCAAACCAAATGGTCCGAAAGAGAGACAACCTCCTCCACCAAATGCTCATGAGTCCTCCCTTTGCACACCCAAATCTTATCCTGATGAGCTTGCTAAGCGTCAGCGAAATGCCATCAAGCGAGCTCAGAGGGCTGAAAAGCAAAAGGCTCGAGAAGAGGAAAACCTTCGCCTTCTCAAAGATGATGTCGAGAAGAAAAAGGCCGAAGGAAAATCTGAAGGTCGCTCTAAGCGCAAGCATGATCCCAGCGCTGCTGCATCCAAGAGAAAGAGTGCACCAAAGAAGAAAAGGCTGAACCAGCTGATGAATTTAAAATGGATGATTCTTCGGATGATGATGATGACCCTCCGCTCACCAAGGAAGAAGTTGCTGCTACTCTTAGCGAGGAAGTGAATATTACCACTTCAACTGTGCTACCTGATCTTCGGGTTAGTATGGTTCCAGAAGCACCACCGAAGAAGATCACTACTAGAAAAACTCCTGCTACCACTGTCACTATGAAACAACATGTGAACACAACTCCTCATCCAGATGCTATCAATCTGAAAGATTTGGTAGTTGACAATCCTTTGAGTTCTGCAAAGCCAGGCGAAAGTATTCCCAAGCCTGAGTTGAAGAAAATCAATGCGCCTACCGAGAAAGATGTTCCACAAGCTACTCCTCCAACGGAGAAGGCTGCTAAGTTTCCGCCTACCTTGACTCAGCCGTTGGCTTCTAAACCTCCTTCCGAGCAAGTTCCTGTGCAGACTGCTCCTATTGCCAAGTCTGATGCTCCTCACTACTATGATCACATATTCATCATGGAACAACTTGATAAATTTGTGGACAATCCATTCGATGGTGAAGTGGCATCTTTGCCTATTCCTGCTGAAGTTATTACACATGCCACTTCCGTAGTTCAAGAACTGAGAGAAGATGCAGTTGAGATCAACTCTCTCTCTGCCGAACTAATTGACCTTGATGGTTGAATGAAAACTGCTTCTTCAAGATTTGTCATTAAAGCGCTCGAAGATTCTTACAAGGATGTCAACCGTGCCATGACTCTCCTGCGTCATAGAAGGTTACGCTTTCACACGGATCTAGATGAAATTGTTTGCAAGATCTGTGACGAACATCAAGAAAAAGTCACTGGCTACAATGATCTGGTCAAAGGCCACATTGATCAAGTTGCTCAGCAAAAGAAGAAGCAACGAAAGAGAATTGCAAACAAAAATGTACCTCCTGCTCCAAAGGAAAACTCGCCTGCTCGCCCAGTTGATTAGCCTCAGATAGAAAAATCTCCTGAGCCAGCTATTCCTTTGAACCCCCCCAGTAAAGGACTCGGATGCTCCTCCCTTGCCAAGGCCAACTGAATCAGTGCATGTGGCATCACCTGCTCGAGCTGATATTCCCTCGCAGAGATCTGTTTCTGAGGAAGGTGAAATTCCTCGCTTCGAGCCCCAAGCTTCTCCGGCTCATAAAGCTCCAAAAGTCTCGGCTCCTCCTATTATCGAGCAACAACAGATTCCAGTGGCACAACCTCAACCACCTCCAGTGCATGATTCGGCCTCAGTGCCTAAAGTGGATGAACCTGCCCTGCTGCCTACTGCCTCTGCAGCACCCTCTGTTGCAACACCTGCTCCGTCTCCACTCAAGTTAACTATCGACACAGCGACATGAATCCCAGATGTTGGTCCTTCAGAACGGAAATCTGTCTCTGCTCGCCGTACTGACTCCGTTGTATATGGCGATGAATTTCTCTCTCCCGAAGAAGAACTCAAATACCCATACCCTCGTGAAGTATTGCCTTTGTTCTCGTCAGGAGCAGGCGCCAAAGGTCCTCTTTTCAATCGGAATGCGCATCCCAAATTCTTTCAAGATAGTTCGTATGATGGGCCGCGCACTTCGGAATCGCCTCGCTTCTGGACTAAGGAACATGCCATATATTACTCTCGGGTCCTCTATGAGAGCAGAAAGATATTTCCTCACGAATATCTGAACATTCCTGCCATGCACAATATTGGCTATTTCAATCAATTGCTTCAGGATCTGGATTATTCTTCAGTTCTATGCTACACTGTATATGCCTGTCGATGAATCTGACAGCTCAAAATGGATTATGGAGTGGATGACCGAAGGAAAACGCATCAAATGCACTTCAACAGATGTTGTCTCGCACTTCCATTTCCCTCGCTTTGAGCATGGTGACACTGAAATTTGGGTTCACAACATTGATGTCATATCAGATGAAACTTTTCGGTGGACAATGGATCAAGAAAAGATTCATGATTACACTGGTCCTCCTCATCCTGAGTACTTAACCTTCGAGAATCAGATGCTATTTCACATGCTCTCCTACACAATTTGCCCTCTGGCGGGTATGAATCCAGACAAATCCATCTCAGATGTTCTTCGAAATGCTATATATGCAATCTCTGAGCGATACATCTTCGACGTGGAAGACATGTTTCTGCGTATTCTGAAGGATTCTGCCCAATATCCCTTCTGCATCAAAGTGTTCGCGCCCTGGATCCAGAAAGTTATTGATCATGCAATGCGCACAGTGTATCTTGCGAAGGAAAACCACAAAAGCTTCATTCCTCCTGTTCGCGATACCTTGCAAGTCATGGAAGATATCACTTCGGGCAAATCGCCCGCATCAAGCCCCCAAGACTATCACAAGCAATTCGACGGGCCAAGTCTTCCTCAGCACGACCGAAAGATTTCGCCTCAACCTCCATCGCAACTTGAAGTTAGTTTGCGTACACAACAACTGCTGTTGCAGCATATTGCTGAGGATCGGCGCGACAAAGAACATCTCGCCTCCGAGCTAAATGCTCTCAACAATCACACCAGGATCATGCATCTGATAGCTTATGAAAACAAGAAGAGACTCTGGAAATTGCTTCGCAAGTTCTTCACCGATAAACAACTCCTGAATGTCAATCTCCAAGAGCTCTATGATTATATTGACAAAGGCTTCACTATTGAAGATTTTCAAGATCGGAGTACCCCTCCTCTTCCTGTTTGTGAGCCAACCACTGATCTTCTTCGTCTCAAGCTTCGCAAATTGCTTGACGAGTCTGAAGCCACCTCACCGACCGAGAAACCTACCGAAAGCAATCTGCTCTCCCGTGTTCCCCCTGTGGCTCCTCCTCATGTACCCTCATCTGCTCAACCCCAATTTATTATTCCTGAAGGAAAATCTGATGCTGCTGAAGATGAAGACAATCCTGTCACTTCCGAAGACGAAGTCACCTCGGACAGTTCTTCTGGAGACGCCACTGACTGAACCAAGTTCTGCGTTTTTGCACTCATGTTATTCATCACCTTTTTGACACTCGTTGACAAAAAGGGGGAGAATTACATCGAGTCTTGATATATTTGCTTTCTGTGTTTCGTTGGTTTTGGTTTCGTGCGAGTTTGCAACTTCTGGTTTAAGGTTATCTGTACTAAGTTGTAAAACTCGATAACTTCTATGTTGTAATGTTAATAACCCCTCCTGCTGCACCATTTCTCTCGAAGCATTTGTTTTGCAGGTGGAATTATTATCAGAAGTTATGAATGATTGCACTATGATCTCGATGGATTATATTTCATCAGTGCGAATCACTGTCTCGAATGATTGAAATTTCCTCCGTATACTTCAATACTTGCAGGAGAATCTATCTCATATCTTTTTCCCTGCATACATTTAGGGGGAGTCTATTTCATCATCGAGCAAAGTAACACTTGTTCACTCTTGTTGGAATTACTTTACACTTATCTATCTTCACTTCGATGTTTATCTGTTTTGTCAACAATTGTCCAAAAAGGGGGAGATTGTTGGTGCAATAATTTGCCTCCTTATGTTTTGGAGATTGTTGACATAAACAGTAAGGGACTGATGTGTTTGCTAGTGCACACAGAGTAACATGTCCCTAGAGTCAAGAGGCATTTGGTTCAAACTCTGAAGAAAATCCCCTGCGTGGCAGTGAAGGTTATCACCGAAGTTTATGATGACAAGAGTGACCCCTCAAAAATTGCTGATGCAAAGCAATTGTTTCGGTGCTCGTCCAAAGAATGTGACTGCGGCCAAGAGGATTGAAGACGAAGTGAAGACGTAGCATTTATTTCGTTGTTTCTCTTCTCTTCATTGAGTCATAGGACCACCGTACTACTAAGAGGGGTGTAGCGTTTGAAGCTTTGATTCTCTGATGCTAAACCCAAATCCTATGAAAGTTGCGAGAGAAATCTCTTTGTGTTCCGAGCAAATACTTGTCAGCAAGAGACTGTGATCTTCTTCGCTGCGAGAGATTTGTCTCTGACCGAGGAGTTAGCATTACTTGTTCCTCAAGTAATGTTACCATTGCTCTTAAAATCCAACCATTGTGAACGTTTCGGTTGGTCATTGGCTGGACCGCGTGTCCAAAATGGTCATTTCCCACCAGGGGAGGCTGCGGCTAAAAATAGCCACCCCGCACCGGCGTTGTCTGGTGGCTGCTTCGTTTGATTCTGATAAGGTTTTTGAGCAACCCCCTCTCCGAGAGATTTGAGTTTAAAATCCACCGAGAGAAAACCCCAGAGCCGAAAAATTAGATAGTGGTTCAGCATCACTCGAATCTAAGTCCAGTACGCTCCGCCTATTACTCTTGAGAGCTGCGAAATCTCTAGACGGTTAGGTGTCAATTTCTTTAGAGACTAAGAGTAATTGTGGTTCTAGAAGAAGAAGTCTGTAAAGGTTTGGAGATCGCCTCAAGCATCTACCACGAGTGATCGGCATTGGTTGACGAACCAATTGTCGAGGAGAATAGGGCGAAGAGAGTTTATCTTCTGTGTTAAATCACAACCCCTCCAACCAGACGTAGTCCTTTTGCAGAAGGGTGAACTGGTCTACCAAATTCCTTGTCGCCATCGAGCATCACTGGTCACCTCTGCTACTCCCCTTTACATTCGAACTGTGCTGTATGACATATTTCAATCATGTGATTTGTTACGATGCACGCCCTTAGTTTCCATTCAGTAGTTTGTATTTTCTCACTATACACTGTTTTCATTCGCTCCGCTGCTGGGTTTCGAGAGTTTTGATATTTCCGAAGAAAATTTAAAACTCCCATTCACCCCCCCCTCTGGTAGACATACTTCGTTCCTACAGAAAGCCTTCCTTGGTTGGCTTGAATTGTAGCTTCCACATCCCGGCCAGGGTGGTGCGGAAGAAGTGGTTGAGGGGCACCACGTCTGCGGGCTTGTACGCCCACATCGGGGTAGCCCGGGACTGGAGCGGCAGGATGCGGCGGTGGCGCATGACGTTCACCATGTCCGTCAGCTTGATGTCCCTCTAGTTGATCCGGAAGTCGATCTTCTTCATCAGCACCTCCACCTCCGCCAGGTTCCCCCAGTCCATTCCCTTCCTCTTCCAGAACACGGGCTTCTTCGGAGGGCCGACCGAGAACTCGACCTCGTCCTAGCCAGCGGCGAGCAGCTCAGTGATGTAAAACCACTCACGCTGCCACTCTTTGACGGTCTCGATGAAGGTGCCTTTGAAATAGACCGCTTTCTGGTTCTTGCTGATCATTGCTCCCCCGCACTCGGCGAGCTCAGAGTCGCTGGACTTCAGCTTGATGCCGAAGATCTTCAGCCAGAGCCCGAAGTGCGGCTCGATGCGGAGGAAGGCCTCGCAGACCGTGATAAAGGAAGCGAGTCGGAGGATGGAATTTGGGGCTAGATGGTGGAAATCTAGCCCGTAGTAGAACAGGACCCCGCGCACGAAGGGGTGCAGCGGGAACCCCAGGCCTCTGATGAGGTGGGGGACGACGACGACCCGCTCCCCGGCTTCGGGAGTGGGTACGCGCTGCTTCGGAGTCGGCGCACGAGTGCTGGCCTCCGCAGGGATATATCCCATGCTGCGCAGCTCAAGGATGGTGCCCTCCATCACGGAGGAGCTGCCCCAGTGCCCCTTGAGGTTGGGCTCTACCATTGTTGAGGCGAGGGGTGCTGAAGGGGTCGGGGGAGCTCGTGTAACACCCTGGTTTTTGCCCTCTTTATTTTATTGGGATTTATTGAATATTGAATTTGCATTTGGATTTTTAGGCAATTCTTTTGGACTTGCCACTTGGAATTATTTTTGATTTTCTTCCAAGTGGGTTCTATCATCCTTAAACCCTCCCTAGACCTCATCCCCCTCACCATAATGCCATGGGATAATTTTCTTAAATGGCATTATATTCCTGAAAATGCTTGTTTTCTCAATAAGCTATGGAGCAACCCTCATTTTTATTGCTCAGAAAATTCCAAGAAAATTCCCAAATATTCTTTGGATCATGCCTCACCTCCCCATGCAAAAATATTCCATGGTCATTTGGAATTTTTCAGCTAGGGAAAATATTTTTGCTTCTAGTCAGAATTGGCACTTAGTGAAGCAAGTGTATTTTTCCTTGATCTGTTGGAGCTGAAATTTTTACCACATGACTACCTTCCTAGACGATGCTTAACCCCCAAGTTTCAGCCTCTAGCTCTTAGCCGTTTGCTCCCAGCATTCGTCCCAAGTTTCTGTCCAGAAACATTGCAGCTTGCTCAAGTCCCATCCAGTGAGCTAGGTGGCAAACCAAGCGCACATTTTGGCACCGCGTTGAAGGGACTACACCCTAGACACAGTTAGGCATCGCCTAAAGCACCGCGTGTCCCAGTGCACGCGGTGACTACGTGGGTGCACGGGGTTTGGCTGGCAGTCGCCGCGCTCTGGGCATCGGGACCCTCTGCCGCCGCCCGTTCATCCTCCTCTCGCCACCGCAGCATGTCCCCGCCTCTCCGCAGCCTCCTGCACACCACCTGGCCTTGCCCTGTTCCTCCCTGATGCCGGCAAGCAGCTCGCCGGAAGCAGCCAAAGCGCTACCAGGCAGAACAGTGCACGCGTGTGCGCCGCCTGCCCCACCTAGTGCGCCGCACTGTGACCGCGTGCGTGCACAGCATCTCTCGGCTCCGCTACTTCCTCTCCACGACTCGCCCGAGCTCCTCTCCCTCCCAGTGCGTCGGCAGCTCCTCTTCGGCGGAATCTAGTACACGACCACCCCTCCGCCTATAAATAGAACCCTCCCCGAGCCATTCCAATCATAGCAAACTACTTCCCTGGCCACAAATCGAGTTCCTAGCTAGTGCGGCAAGGCCAGGAGGGCCTCCTACCGCCGATCCTCGCCGGAGTTGGCCGCGGATCCACCTCGGCCGTTCAATCGCTTTGCTCATCCCCGTCTTCGTTCACTACTTTCGTCGAGCTCATGGTGGTCTCCTGAGTACGCCGGTGCCGTTGGTTCGTCGGATCATCGCCGGAATCGCCGTATCCAACGAGCTCTGCCGCCACCGTCTCTGGAGAAGAAGCCTGAGCCGCCGTCCGTCCACCCCCGCCGTCACTTCGGGTACGCCCGTGCTCGTCTCGATGTGTTGGATCCATCCCCCTCCTCTTCGGCGGTCGCCGTGGTCTCCTCGCCGGAGAACCACCGGCGACAGAGCCGCCGTGCTCTGTTTACCTCTCTCTCCAATTTAACCCTAACAGCGGACCCCACCTGTCAGCCTCTCTGCCCCGTCCGAAATGTTTTCTAAGTGGAAGCGTATTCTAAAAATACGCTTTTGACATGGCCTTTTCTGGAAATTCAGTTAAATTCATTTAAATGCAAATTTTGACCAGAACTTTGACCAGCTCTAGTTTCTATTCTATAAATCCAAATGAGTTGATTCTTTTTGCTACTGTTTTGTCTTGAGCTAAAGTTTCTGCAAGCCAAAATTGAGAATTTTCCTTGCTATTGGGAATTTCTGGTGCATTAAAATGCTTTATGTGACATTTTCTTTTTGCATTTAATTTATTTTCAGAAGATCCTAGTTGTGTTGGAGGAGACCAGGAGTATTGTGACACTCCTCTGAACCAAGGCAAGCCACAACATTCATATGCAAGGATGAAATTTCAATGACAATGGTTTATTTGAATTAAAATCATTAAATACCTCACTATTAAAATGATTTGCTATATATAACTTGTTGCATTCTTGTTGTTACATGTCATATTGTCATTATGCAGTGAAAAATATGTCATCTTGTTATTTTGTGCAGTAGAGATCATGTCATATACTCACATGGTAGCATGATGCATTCGGTATTCATTTTCATATTCTTTCAAGTTAAACATGATGTTAATCAACCTTGAACAACTGTTGATCGAATCATGGTGCCACCGAATCGAGCTCACCAGTGCAACCACACTTGCCTGGATGGGGAGGCCCTAATTTGGTCTATTGTCATGCCTCTCGCCGGTGCCTCCAACTAGGGAAGGTTGTGCACTTGTGCTACCCTGGCCCGGTAGGCAGTCATAACCTTGTGTGCCCGAGTTTTACGGTACCAGTGTCCCCGTTTGGGACGACTTTGTTTTGTTTGGCCACGACGGTGGCAGCCACGAGGTGGCAGGATGTCACGAGTTGACATCGGGGCCACCCATAACATAGCCCAAAGGGGAGTTTGTCGGAGTGGCTGGGAGAGTGCCATGCAATAGATTGGTTCTGTCGGAATGTCGTTGGTCCACCCGAATGGGAGCACGAGGCCATGAGTTCCGTGGTGTGGGTACAGTGTACTACCCTCTGCAGAGTGTATATTCTATCGATAGCCGCGTCCTCGGTCATGGACACAGTTCATAGTAGGTCACACCGTGGGTCAACAGAAATAAATAACCTGCACACTTAATACCTCTACAATGGCACATGCAGAAGTTGGTGATCGTGTGAGGATCACTATGGTTGGTATTGCGGTGATTGTGTAAGGATCACTATGGTAAGATGTTGATGGTGGTTACGAGGTCACCCCGAAATGGTAAGTTGGTCCCAGGGACCATGGCAACAATCCACGTACACTTCATGATTGATAGTATCATGTTCATGTTTATGCATTAAACTTGTTAAATGCCTTGTTATTGTTTGTCGTATTTGCTTTGTTTGCTGTGAGCTTGCGAGTACATTCACGTACTCACCTGGCGTGTCATGCCAGATGCAGGAGAAGCCGTGCAAGAGTATGTTGCAGTCTAGGCCGTGTCCCAGCAGTGTCCCTGTAGAGTGGAGTTCCGCTACATCGTCGTTCCGCTGCCGCGAGCAGTTTCCTTTATCCTCGAGGCCCCTGAGATGTCTACTAAATAATGTACATAAGTGCAGCCGCACCGTGTGTGCCGCTTGGCCTCGCTCATCTTGTAATATCTGAACCTGTGTATCCACTAGAGATCAATAAAGCGGTTATTTTCTGTACCAAGTTGTTGTGTGTTACCAGAAGACTTGATCTCTGGGCTGGCAATGCAAGGTAAACCGGTTGCTCTGAGCCAGGATGCCACAACGCTTGGTATCAGAGCCGCGCTGACTGTAGGATGCCCTAGACAGCCGACACGTTAGAAAACGGTAGTTTTTAGTCTTTGTAGTGATTTGAGTATGCTTCTGCACTTGGGTGTTGCATTGCATGCATATAGTTTACTTTTGATGCTGATCAGCTAATATTGTGAGTGTAGATGGCACCAGTTCCATATCTGTATCAGCTTGAGCAGCACCTTCCACTTTTCCGCATCTGCTTCGCAATGTATGGCGCTGACTCTACCCCGACGGTGACGACCCTGTGTACCAGGTGTATCGAGAGCAGCTTGCAGACGGTGTGTACGAGTTTCACGCGGAGGTCATCTTGGACAACATCACCTTGGTGGGCACTTACACCCGCTCCTCCATGGGCGGGATAACCTCGACACCTGACCAGGCGATCCTGTTTGCAGCGTTCGAGGCTCTCACTGACTTGAGCTACAATGAGATTCAGATGCAGACACACCTAGGTTTCTACTTCTATCCGTCCATGTTTGACACTGGACAAATCCGTTTCCCTTATATTGATCCGGAGTGTGACCGTTCAGCCAGCCACCTGTCTCGTTACATAACGGTTGGATATCTTCTGATCGTCAGCTTAGCCCGGGAGCTGAACTGCACTCGAGACGTGCTAGCTGCCGCTCGATCGGCGTTTGCTCCACCTTCACTTGCTCATACACCACTCGTTCCTCCAGTTACTTTACCTCCACCTACACCCGTGACACCCGTGCCTTCTCAGAGTAACTCGGATACCTCGACGGTGACTCCTCATGAGTCCCCAACCCAGTGGGCTATACTTCTCGCTACTCCAACTGCTCCTATGCTGCGGAGCCACCCTCCACCCGACTCTGAGGGAGAGCCATCCCGTCAGCGTTGTCGTGTTTCCTTTGCCCCGGAGGTTTCCGTTTGTATCATCAGTTCTGATTCGGAGTCCGATACCGAGGAGACACCAGCAGGACCGTCAGAGTGCCAGTGCGATCACTGCTGTCACGAGTAGACGAGGATGATGTGGTGTTTGGTTGTATGCATGAAGTAGTACTATCCATGTTGTCGTCTTGTTTTGTATGTTGGATGAGGTTATGTATAATTATGTTGTCTTCTTTTATTCGCAATGGTTTTTCCTTGCTTTCTTTTTGGGGTTTGCTTCACCTCCTCAATTTTTCCCTTTATGGATGTTGCTCATCTCGATGCTCGTATTGGGAAACATATATAGGATGACAAGGTGTGGCAGCAGCTGTCATGGTGGCGACGATACCCCCGTTCGTCGATCCACCAGGCAAGCAGGACATTCCCCAGAACCATATCAGCCACCCCCTCCTCCACCTCAAGCACCCACAACAGAGCAGATTATGCGAATGTTTGAGGAGAAGAGAAACCAAGATCTGATGGAATTCCTAAGAAGCATGCAGACTATGGTTGGGCAGAATAATCATACTGGCAACCATTCTAAATTGTCAGATTTTCAGAGGACCAAACCGCCAAGCTTCAGTCAAGCAGTAGATCCGATGGAAGCGGATGACTGGCTGAGGACCATTGAAAAGAAGCTAGAGATTGCTCGCACTGAAGATGCTGATAAGGTCCCCTTCACCACTCATTATCTGGAAGGACCGGCTGCTATATGGTGGGACAATACTAAATTTATGTGGCCTGCTGAAGATGATATTACTTGGGATAAATTTCGCAAGTATCATATTCCCGCCGGTATCATGAAGGTCAAGCAGTGAGAATTCCTCGCCCTTACTCAAGGGAACTCGACTGTAAGTGAGTATTTAAACAAGTTCAATCACTTGGCTCGTTATTCCACACATGATACAGCCACCGAAGAACGGAAGATAGATCGGTTCCTCAGAGGGCTCAACCATACCCTCCGATGTGCACTCAGTATGCTGGATTTCCCCGACTTCCAAACTTTGGTGAACAAGGCACTCATTACCAAAAGGGAACACAAGCTTGTTATTGATCATAAGCCTGCATATGAAGATCGCAAACGCAAGTTTGAACGCAAGAAGGAAGGCCAAGTTTTTCAGAAGGTTCATACCTGGCAACAGCAATGGTTTGAGTTTAAGCCAACATGGCAGCAGGGGAACACCAAGACTGAAAATCAGTTCAATACTGTGGTTACAAAACCAGTAAAGCAAGACTGTCAGTGTAACAATGCATGTTACACATGTGGACAAACTGGGCATTACGCTAGGCAGTGTCCCAAGAACGGAAAGCCGCCAACCAACCTGAAGCCTCAAGTCAATTATGTGGGACAATTCCCCAACCGGAAGTATATTCAAGGGCAAGTTCATCATATCTCCGCCGAAAAAGCTTCCGAAGCTCCCGATGTGGTCATTGGTATGTTTCCTGTTAATAACATACCTGCAACAATTTTATTCGATTCCGGGGCTTCCCATTCTTTTATTTCGTGGAGTTTTGTTGCCCAGCATCAACTTTCCTATACTCTTTTGGACAAAGTTATGGTGGTACAATCCCCTGGATCCATGCTCAGGACAAATATTGTATGCCGAGGATTGGAAATATCAATCAATGGAATTATTTTCCCCGCATCGCTGATATCCATTGAATCACCAAAATTGGATGTTATTTTGGGGATGGATTGGTTGACAAAACACCAGGTCTGCATCAACTGCGTAACAAGAGAAGTCATGTTAATAAATCCCTTGGGCCAGCCAGCTCGGTTCTTTGCCAGTAGAGCCATGCCAAAGAAGGGGATGGTTTATGCAGCGATTGCTACAGATATGAATTTAATCCCAGTGGTCTGTGAATTCCCAGATGTGTTTCCAGAGGAATTGCCAGGCATGCCACCAGATCAAGAGCTTGAGTTTTCAATTGAGCTTGGGCCCGGGATAGCACCGATTTACAAGAAATATTATCGAATGCCTTCATCCGAATTAGTGGAGTTGAAGAAGCAATTGGATGAGATGCTTCAAAAAGGATATATTCGCCCCAGCTCGTCTCCTTGGGGTGCACCTGCCATATTTGTGGGCAAGAAGGATGGTAGTCTCAGGATGTGTGTTGACTACCGCGGTCTCAATGATGTCACCATCAAGAATAAATACCCGCTTCCCAGGATCAATGATTTGTTCGATCAACTTAGTGGAGCTCAAGTGTTCTCCAAGATTGATTTGCGAACCGGGTATCACCAGCTGAAAATCAGAAAAGAAGATATCCCCAAGACAGCGTTCACCACACGATATGGGCTGTATGAGTATACGGTCATGTCATTTGGATTGACCAACGCTCCTGCATTCTTCATGCACATGATGAACAAGGAGTTCATGGAATTTTTGGATAAGTTTTTGGTTGTATTCATTGATGATATCCTTATTTATTCCAAAAGTGAAGAAGAGCACAAACAACATCTCCGAGCAGTATTAGAGCGATTACGAGCTCATCAACTCTATGCCAAGTTCAGCAAATGTGAATTTTGGCTTAAAGAAGTGGGATTCCTTGGGCATACTCTTTCCGCTCAAGGAGTGGCTATGGACCAAAGCAAAGTCACAGAGGTATTAAATTGGAAAACACATGTTTCTGTGACAGAAATCAGAAGTTTCTTGGGTCCGGCAGGATACTACCATCGCTTCATTGAAGGTTTCTCAAAGATTGCCAAGCCAATGACGGAATTGCTTAAGAAAAATCAGAAGTTCAATTGGACAGAGGCATGTGAGAACAGTTTCAATGAGCTGAAGACTCGGTTGACCACCGCTCCAGTGTTGACCCTACCAGACATCTACCAGAGCTTCGACATCTGTTGTGACGCATCCATGCGTGGCATTGGGTGTGTGCTTATGCAAGATGGAAAGTTCATGGCCTATGCGTTGAGACAGCTACAGCCGCATGAGGAGAACTATCCTACACATGACTTGGAAATGGCAGCTGTGGTACATGCCTTAAAAATATGGAGACATTGCATCATTGGAAAGAGGTGTCAAATCTTCACCGACCACAAGAGTCTCAAGTATATATTCACTCAACCGGACTTAAATCTCCGGCAACGAAGATGGCTTGAATTGGTCAAAGACTATGACCTTGGTATCAACTACCACCCAGGAAAAGCTAATGTGGTCGTCGATGCTCTTAGTCGCAAACCGGCCACAACAAACTCATTAATCGAGTCTTTGCACCCAGCACTTCGAGAAGAAATAACTCAGCTCAATATGATCATTTATGATGCAACATGCTCTGTTACCTTGGAAGTCACCCCTACTCTGGAAGACGAAATCCGTAAGGCTCAACCGGGTGACCCAATGTTACTCAAGGTAATGTCCCAAGTACGAGAAGGGAAGGCACAAGATTTTAACATCGATGATCAAGGTACCCTCCGATTTCGGAATCGAGTCTGTGTGCCTGACCTTGGGGAATTAAAGCAGTAGATTCTGAAGGAAGCTCATGAGTCTGCATATTCTATTCATCCCGGAGGCACTAAAATGTATCAGGATTTGAAGCAAACATTCTGGTGGGAAGGTATGAAGAAAGATATCGCCTATTACGTCTCCTGTTGCGATATATGCAATAAGGTGAAGGCTGAGCATCAGAAACCCGCCGGTTTACTTCAACCCTTACCAGTTCCACAATGGAAATGGGATGATATCTGCATGGACTTCATCGTGGGATTACCAAAGACGCCATGTGGAAATAACGCTATATGGGTTGTGATTGACATGCTTACAAAGGTGGCTCACTTTATTCCAATAAGGACAACGTACCGTGCAGACTAGCTCGCTCAACTCTACATATCCAGGATTCTCAGTCTGCATGGAGTACCCAGGACTATCACTTTAGACCGAGGATCTTTGTTTACCTCGGCGTTCTGGCTACGTCTCCACCAAGCCCTGGGAACCGCTTTGAAACACAGCACCGCATATCACCCTTAGACAGATGGACAGACCGAACGGGTCAATCAAATCTTGGAAGACATGCTTCGGGCATGCGCTCTTGCTCATGGACCCAAATGGGAGGACAGCCTGCCGTACGCAGAGTTTTCCTACAACAACGGCTATCAAACCAGCCTCAAGATGTCACCCTTTGAGGCTCTATACAGACGTAAATGTCGCACCCCACTGAACTGGTCTCAGACAGGAGACAGCCGAATCTTTGGGACTAATTTGATGATGGAAGCAGAAAAGCAAGTTAAAGAAATTCAAGACCGATTGCAAGTAGCGAAATCTCGTCAAAAGAGCTACTATGACTCAAAGCATAGGCAGATCAGTATTGAACCAGGTGAATATGCATATCTCCGAGTTTCCCCCATGAAAGGAGTTAAAAGGTTTCACACTCGGGGAAAGCTCGCACCAAGATACATCGGTCCATTTCCAGTCATGACCAGAGTTGGCAAAGTGGCCTATCAGTTAGAATTACCTCCAGAGCTATCCGAGGTTCATGTTGTTTTTCACGTGTCTCAGCTTCGGAAATGTATTGCACCACCCGCAAAATAGACCGATATGGCAGAACTAGAGCTCGCCAAAGATTTAACATCTGAGGAGAAACCCTTAAGAATCTTGGATGAGATGGACACGGTCACCCGCAGCAAAGCTATAAAGTTCTACAAGGTCCAATGGGAGCATCACACCAAGGATGAGGCCACCTGGGAAAGAGAGGATTTCTTAAGGACTGCATACCCATATTTGTTTCCTGAGCAACCGAATCTCGAGGACGAGATTCATCCTAAGGGGGGGAGGTTTGTAACACCCTGGTTTTTGCCCTCTTTATTTTATTGGGATTTATTGAATATTGAATTTGCATTTGGATTTTTCAGTCAATTCTTTTGGACTTGCCACTTGGAATTATTTTTGATTTTACTCCAAGTGGGTTCTATCATCCTTAAACCCTCCCTAGACCTCATTCGAGGTTAGTAACACCCTGGTTTTTGCCCTCTTTATTTTATTGGGATTTATTGAATATTGAATTTGCATTTGGATTTTTCAGTCAATTCTTTTGGACTTGCCACTTGGAATTATTTTTGATTTTCTTCCAAGTGGGTTCTATCATCCTTAAACCCTCCCTAGACCTCATCCCTCTCACCATAATGCCATGGAATAATTTTCTTTAATGGCATTATATTCCTGAAAATGCTTGTTTTCTCAATAAGCTATGAAGCAACCCTCATTTTTATTGCTCAGAAAATTCCAAGAAAATTCCCAAATATTCTTTGGATCATGCCTCACCTCCCCATGCAAAAATATGCCATGGCCGATTTGGAAATTTTCAGCTAGGGAAAATATTTTTGCTTCTGGTCAGAATTGGCACTTTGTGAAGCAAGTGTATTTTTCCTTGATCTGTTGGAGCTGAAATTTTTACCACATGACTACCTTCCTAGGAGATGCTTAACCCCCAAGTTTCAGCCTCTAGCTCTTAGTCGTTTGCTCCCAGCATTCGTCCCAAGTTTCTGTCCAGAAACATTGCAGCTTGCTCAAGTCCCATCCAGTGAGCTAGGTGGCAAACCAAGCGCACATTTCGGCACCGCGTTGAAGGGACTACACCCTAGACACGGTCTGGCATCGCCTAAAGCACCGCGTGTGCCAGTGCACGCGTTGACTACGTGGGTGCATGGGGTTTGGCTGGCAGTCGCCGCGCTCTAGGCATCGGACCCTCTGCCGCCGCCCGTTCATCGTCCTCTCGCCACCGCAGCATGTCCCCGCCTCTCCGCAGCCTCCCGCATGCCACCTGGCCTCACCCTGTTCCTCCCCGACGCCGGCAAGCAGCTCGCCGGAAGCAGCCGAAGCGCTACCAGGCGGAACAGTGCGCGCGCGTGCGCCGCCTGCCCCACCTAGTGCGCCGCACTGTGACCGCGTGCGTGCACAGCATCTCTGGGCTCCGCTACTTCCTCTCCATGACTCGCCTGAGCTCCTCTCCCTCCCAGTGCGCCGGCAGCTCCTCTCCGGTGGAGTCCAGTACACGGCCACCCCTCCACCTATAAATAGAACCCTCCCCGAGCCATTCCAATCATCGCAAACTACTTCCCTGACCACAAATCGAGTTCCTAGCTAGTGCGGCAAGGTCGGGAGGGCCTCCTGCCGCCGATCCTCGCCGGAGTTGGCTGCGGATCCACCTCGGCCGTCCACTCACTCTGGTCATCCCCGTCTTCGTTCATTGCTTCCGTCGAGCTCATGGTGGTCTCCTGAGTACGCCGGTGCCGTTGGTTCATCGGATCATAGCCGGAATCGCCGTATCCAACGAGCTCTGCCTCCACCGTCTCTGGAGAAGAAGCCTGAGCCGCCGTCCGTCCACCCCCGCCATCACTTCGGGTACACCCGTGCTCATCTCGATGCGCTGGATCCATCCCCCTCCTCTCCGGCGGTCGCTGTGGTCTCCTCGCCAGAGAACCACCGGCGACAGAGCCGTCATGCTCTGTTTCCCTCTCTCTCCCATTTAACCCTGTTAGCGGACCCCACCTGTCAGCCTCTCTGCCCCGCCCAAAACGTTTTGTAAGTGGAAGCGTATTCTGAAAATACGCTTTCGACGTGGCCTTTTCTGGAAATTCAGTTAAATTCATTTAAATGCAAATTTTGCCAGAACTTTGACCAGCTCTAGTTTCTATTCTATAAGTCCAAATGAGTTGATTCTTTTTGCTACTGTTTTGTCTTGAGCTAAAGTTTCTGCATGCCAAAATTGAGAATTTTCCTTGCTATTGGGAATTTCTGGTGCATTAAAATGCTTTATGTGACATTTTCTTTTTTGCATTTAATTTATTTTCAGAAGATCCTAGTTGTGTTGGAGGAGACCAGGAGTATTGTGACACTCCTCTAAACCAAGCCAAGCCACAACATTCATATGCAAGGATGACATTTCAATGACAATGGTTTATTTGAATTAAAATCTTTAAATGCCTCACTATTAAAATGATTTTCTATATATAACTTGTTGCATTCTAGTTGTTACATGTCATATTGTTATTATGCAGTGAAAAATATGTCATCTTGTTATTTTGTGCAGTAGAGATCATGTCATATACTCACATGGTAGCATGATGCATTCGGTATTCATTTTCATATTATCATGACCCGTGCACCTTATTGCATGCTATGGCTCGAATCAAATTCTTTCAAGTTAAACATGATGTTAATCCAACTTGAACAACTGTTGATCGAGTCATGGTGCCACCGAATCGAGCTCACCAGTGCAACCACACTTGCCTGGATGGGGAGGCCCTAATTCGGTCTATTGTCATGCCTCTCGCCGGTGCCTCCAACTAGGGAAGGTTGTGCACTTGTGCTACCCTGGCCCGGTAGGCAGTCATAACCTTGTGTGCCCGAGTTTTACGGTACCGATGTCCCCGTTTGGTACGACTTTATTTTGTTTGGCCACGACGGTGGCAGCCACGAGGTGGCAGGATGTCACGAGTTGACATCGGGGCCACCCATGACATAGCCCAAAGGGGAGTTCGTCGGAGTGGCCGGGAGAGTGCCATGCAATAGATTGGTTTTGTCGGAATGTCATCGGTCCACCCGAATGGGAGCACGAGGCCATGAGTTCCGTGGTGTGGGTACAGTGTACTACCCTCCGCAGAGTGTATAATCTATCGATAGCAGCATCCTTGGTCATGGACACGGTTCGTAGTAGGTCACACCGTGGGTTAACAGAAATAAATAACCTGCACACTTAATACCTCTACAATGGCACATGCAGAAGTTGGTGATCGTGTGAGGATCACTATGGTTGGTATTGCGGTGATCGTGTAAGGATCACTATGGTAAGATGTTGACGGTGGTTACGAGGTAACCCCGAAATGGTAAGTTGGTCCCAGGGACCATGGCAACAATCCACGTACACTTCATGATTGATAGTATCATGTTCATGTTTATGCATTAAACTTGTTAAATGCCTTGTTATTGTTTGTCGTATTTGCTTTGTTTGCTGTGAGCTTGTGAGTACATTCAAAGTACTCACCTGGCGTGTCATGCCAGATGTAGGAGAAGCCGTGCAAGAGTACGTTGCGGTCTAGGCCGTGTCCCAGCAGTGTCCCTGTGGAGTGGAGTTCCGCTACATCGTCGTTCCGCTGCCGCGTAGTAGTTTCCTTTATTCTCGAGGCCCCTGAGATGTCTACTAAATAATGTACATAAGTGCAGCCGCACCGTGTGTGCCGCTTGGCCTCACTCATCTTGTAATATCTGAACCTGTGTATCCGCTAGAGATCAATAAAGCAGTTATTTTCTATACCAAGTTGTTGTCTGTTGCCAGAAGACTTGACCTCTGGGCTGGCAATGCAAGGTAAACCGGTTGCTCTGAGCCGGGGTGCCACAACTCGGGATTTGATCTGAGCGGTGGAGCTTGGGAGGCGATAGGCAGGGAAGCAAGGGAGTGTGAACTCTCTGTTCTTGACCCCTCGCTCTTATATGGGCTGGTAAAAAGATCAAGAGTCCCCCCTTCCGCGCCGTTGAAATCACCATTACCCATAAAAGATGCCGTTATGCGTATAGGGAGAAACAAAATTATAATGATATCCCTTAAAAAGTGGGCACGATCTCCGTTTCGATGGGATGCGCCTGTAAAAAGATTGCCTCAGGCCGCGATTCGAGTGAGGAGTAACTGCTCGCCGGGTCGTGGGTGGTGCCACTTCGATAAAGTTGTCACGCTAGAAAGTACTGTTCACACCTACGCGGCAGGCCTTCGAGGCTAAGTAACCCCACGACCTCGGATATGAGTCGTGTCTTTGGGTTCCAAACAAGGGATGCCACTCCTTCGAGGAATGGTCTGCGACAGCCTCAAGTAAGAAAATAAGTGTCAACAAGAGGAGGGAACTCGTCTGTCGAGCCAAGGACTCCGGATCCGAAGTTGCGAAGAGCGAAGGTGTCGTCCTCAACACAGAAGACCAGTTCGGGGGCTACTGACGGTGTCCTGGACTAGTGGGTACCAACCTAGACGGCCCATAGTCCCCGGTCTGGGCCCGAAGGCCCTGTTCCCATCCAGATGGACTCCGGGAGCTGTGACGTGATCAAGACGGTCTCTGCCAAAGACTTGGAGTGTACCCCAAGACATCTCCTGCCGCCTCCATACGCATCCCTAGATACCGCCTATGTAACCCTAGATACCCCTACCTGGCATGTATATAAGCCGGAGGGTTTAGCCTGTAGAGGAGACAGAATCATAATTATCATCCACCTAGCTCTAGGGTTAGGCCTCTCCTGACGATCTCGAGGTAGATCAAGCTTGTACTCGATACTTCATCATCAATATAAACAAGAGCATGACGTAGGATTTTACCTCCATAGAGAGGGCCCAAACCCGGGTAAACATCATCTCCTTTGTTCCTGTTATCATCGATCCGAGATCCACAGCTCGGGACCCCCTACCCCGAGGTCAGCCGGTTTTTACACCGACACCTGGGGTTGCAAGGCTCATGCCTCACCCCATACCTTGCCGATCTACTCACACATGGAGATCAGATCACGAGAAGAAAACATTGATGAACACGTCTTGGGATTGATTGATTGCAATATGTCTTACAATGGATGCCTTGTGCGATGCACGATTACAAGTATGAACTAGATGAGAGAGCACTATGGTGGTGGAGATGGCTATGGAGATGAAAATGGCGGCGGCTAGGGTTTGTGGATGAGGATGATGATGAAGAGGTTCTGGCTGTGCTCGACGTTCTCCCGACGCTCTCCTCATTCACATTTCGACTGGGTCCTCTTTATAAAAGTTGTTCAAGTGGACGACCTGCCTCGGTTTCCATGCCAAGCGACCGTTCATGCGAGCGCGTGCGGTCGCACGGAACGCCGTCTTTGACTCAGGCGGCCTTCTGGCGCCTCCTGATGACTTATCTATTCTCCATTTTCCTTCCTTTCCTTTCTCCCACGTGATTTCTTCCCTTTTTAGCCCATTTCCTGTGGAAAAATATCAAAGAGAGGATTTGTGGAATCCCTTGCACTTATTAGCCATTAGTGACAAGATCGGAGCGAATATCTCTCTTTTAATGAAATATCTCGGTTTAAACAAGGTTGAAATGAGTGTAAAAATATCACTCATCAGGCGCCATATGCATGCGGTTGCACCGCGCACGTCGCCACGATGCAGTTAATACGTACGGCACGATGGAGTTACGCACTGCAAAAACTGCCATCTGGACGTGCCGATACTCCAGGCCGTTCGGCCTCCTCATTTATTCTCGCGGCCATTATAACCTTAGTCTCTTCAAGCTTTTGATCGTGCCCCACGACACAACAAGCACACCCACGATGACACATACAGAGAGGATATCTAGCAGCGCTCCAATGGAGTTCGGCGTGTATCTTGTGGACACCCACGTGAGGGAGAAGGACCTCTCGGTGGTGTACACCAATGACCTGATCGTGGTGGAGGACTCGATCAACACCATGGAGCAGTTGCTTGCCGAGGATGACAAGTACAAAGTGGACGGCTTCGGCCTCCAGTACACCGGTGGTCATCCCGGGTATGATCAAAAGGTTGCCGTTGCCCAGTTGTGCGTGCGCCATCACGTCCTCGTCTACCCCTATTGCCTGGCCACAAGGCCTTGCGAGTGTTTCGCCAGGTTTGTCAACAGCCCCGAATACAAGTTTGCTACGGTGGACACCATCGATGGTGTAAAAGTGCTCAAGTCTTCGGGCTTGGCCTGCCAGAAGCTTGTCGATATCAATGGCCACTATAGGGTCTGGGGAAGCATTAAGAAGAAGGCATCCCTGGTTGACCTTGCCGGGGGCCATCATCGACCCCTACTACAGTAACATGAAGGATGCCAGCAAGATCAATCCTGCAGTCTGGCACAGGGCCTGGGTGCGGAGACTGGATGAAGATCACCTCAAGTTCGTAGCCAAGAACGCATACACATGCTATGAGATGTACATGCAGATCGTTGACATTAGGAAGTGCCTCCTTCCTATGGACGACGAGGGATCGAGCCACAAGCAGAGCATTGGCGGCAAGCGTCACAAGAAGTAGATGATGATTAGATGATCGTTTCTCCTAGTTTATTATGCATGTAATTGTTAACTTTGGTGCGTGCAAATGATATGTGTGTAGTCACTTATGTAATTGGATGTTTAATTTTGTTATGCAATCATGTTCTTATAAGTATATATGTTGTTGTTCTGTAGACTAGACAAAGCATAGATGTTGTGCAGACTGAGCAAATCACATCGCATACGGATTAAACTACGGAACCCATTGGTGATGAATTCATCAATCTCTAACAATTGTTTACCACTAACCGTTTGCCCACAACACACACTGCTTATTAGGAGAAATCGTCAGTGTTATTATCGGTCTTCCCACACAACTCTGATTACTGACCTGTTTGCCGGGTATCACACACATCTTGTTAAGCCAAATCATTTCTGTTGTTTTGGCTCATCACAAATAGTTCATCCGAGTCACCTATATGCCATCTAACGCACACACCTTGATCTGACTAACCGTTTATGTTATTTTGGCTCATCGCAAATAGTTCATCCGAGTGACGTGTATGCCATCTATTGCACACACCTTGATCTGTCTAACCGTTTCTGTTGTTTTGGCTCATCGCAAACAGTTCATCCGAGTGACCTGTATGCCGTCTATCGCACACACCTTGATCTGTCTAACCATTTATGTTGTTTTGGCTCATCACAAACAGTTCATCCGAGTGACCTGTATGCTGTCTATCGCACACACACCTTGATCTGGTAACCGGTTCTGTTATTTCACTCGTCCCAAACAGTTCGTATGGATCAACTGTATGCCACGCATTGCATACACAACTCTTTTCTGAATCATATTTGATGTCTCCACCATCGCTCACAGTTCATTTTATTGGTGACGGTTTTATTACGATGCCGTTTGTGATTAATACATCGCACACAGTTTGGTCGATTGGTCTCCTATACATGTCGCGTTAGGACCATCCTGCAGTAGTGTGAACACTCTCTGAACTAGTGGGATCATTACTACCTAGAGAGATGACCTCTCAAAGCACACTTTTATCATAATATCTAATATTCAACAATATAAATAGTCCATCCATAGGAGGGGTTTCAACAATACCTTTTTCTGACATCTTCAATACCCCCATCAGCATAAATTTTAGCATTTCTAACCTCTAGCCCCAAGAATGGCAAGTGTGCTAGTTCTTAGCTTATATTTCAAAGACTCGTGCATATCCTATTTAGAAGGCATAATTCATATTTTAAGCATTTTAACATCACCTGCTAGATTATCAACTTCGTGAGATATGTTGTCTAGTTCTTCAATTTCCCACTAACCATAGTGTTGAAAAACATTTGTGTATCAATGAATTCTTTTATGAAAATTTTGAGAGCAGTGGTATGCTTTTGTTTCCATAATAATTTCCATAAGAGTTTGGAGCAATTGTAGGATATGGTCTAGCATAGTTGTTACCAAATTTATTCCTATAAGCATTGTTTTTCAAATTATTCATTGAAATAAAATTCAAATCAACCTCATCCTTTGTTTGTTCAACAAGAGAAGCCATAGGAACATATTTAGTATCTATAGGAACTTGTTTTGAAGAAAGCACAAACATAGTTGTATACATTTTGTCATTCAAACAAGAGATTTCTTCATCACAATTTACCTTCTTACCAAGTGGTGCTATTTCAACATGCCGTGGGGCATAATGTGCCACCATCTCATCAAGTAGCTTAGTATATCTTCCCAAAGTGGTTGCCATGAAGTTCCCTCCTCTAGCAAAGTATAACAGATTCCTAGACATACAATTAAGTACAACATAGAAAGTTTGCAATACCATCTAATCATTTAAACCATGTTTAGGACAATTCTTAGTCGGATATTTCATTCTTTCCCAAGTTTGTGCTACATGCTCATGCTCAAGTTGTTTGAAATTCATAATAAGATATCTTAACTGTATGATTTTAGTAGGAGGATAGTATTTACCAATGAACTCATCTTTACCTTTAGTACATGAATTAATATTATTCTTAGATAAAGATAACATCCATTCTTTGGCTCTAGCTCTTAATGAAAATGAAAAACGTTTTAACTTGATAATATCAGCTTCTACCTCCTTATATTTTTTCATATCACATTGCGCAAAAAAATTATTCAAGTGAGAGACAACATCTTCATTATACGAATCACAGAATTGGGGTGTGTTTGGTTTATGCCCAAGGTTGCGCCACCAAAGCATTGGCTAGCCAAAATTTTGGTTGAGGTTTTGGTTGCCAATGATTTGGCCAACATTGGCAAGAAAAATGAACTAGAGTTGGCTAGAGTTCATTGGCATGCCAAATAATTGGCAACCATCCAAACAAAGACCAATCATTGGGTCATGACCAAAATTTTGGTAGGGTACACTTTGGCCACAATCCAAACATACCCTTGATCTTTCATCACCAAATTCAGTAAAGCTAGGGCAATTTCATAAGACTCGGCCTTAGTAGTTGGTGGAACAATATGTGTACTATCAAAATGATCATTATTAGTACTTGTAAAGTCACAAAGTTTGGTATTTTCAGCTGAACTACCCATGATAATGCTTCCTCTCTCATAAGAGTGGTTGAGTAACCCTAAGTATAAGGGTGAAGTAACCTAGCAATAAGTATTTCACATAGTAGAGAACCAAGATTTATTGAACCAGAAGGAGTTCTTCTAGCAAACAAAGTCACGGGGTACCTATACACAAAACACAATACACACTTGTCCCTAAAACGTCAAGAACATTGTAAATCTTCTTATCCTACTAGTTACAAGATTAACTTCACCGGTATGGTGGGAAATGATAGATAGATAAAATAAATAAAATGGTACAGTAAGCTAAAGTATTTTTTGATGATGTTTTCAGTAAAGTAAAGCAGACCCCCGGAACCATAGGTTCACTAGTGGCATCTCTCCAAGCAGACAAGTGTAGTGTGGTGAATAAATTACAGTTGGGCAATGATTAAATTACAATATTTATATTTATTACTATGATAATTCATGGTATAATCTCATATATACATTACATCCGTGATATGTAGACCGCTATCCAACTGCATCTACAACTAATACTCCACTACAAGACCGCTATCCAGCATGCATCTCAAAGTATTGAGTTTATCCCAAACAGAGCATTGCAATAAGCATGATGACATAATGTAGATAGTAAAACTATAATCCAAGTGTGATAAAGAAACTATCATTTTATCTTTAGTCGTAACAATACAATACATGTCTATTCCCTTTCTGTCACTGGGATGAATCACCGCAAGATTGAACCCACTACAACGCACCACTCCCGCTGAAAAACTACCCATCAAACTTGGCCAAAGCGGACAAATAGATCGAAGAGCATACAAGGCTATTTAATTATACAACAAAGAAACTTCGAAAGATTCAATATATTTCAATGAACAATCTGATCATAAAGTGACAATTCATCATATCCCAACAAACAAACCACCGATTATATCATATGAATCCCAATCAAGTGAGGCAGCTCATGGGAACTTTGTATTGAATCACAAGGGAGAGATGATGTTATCTAGCTACTGCTATGGACCCTAATATCCTAAGGGAACTACTCAAATATGGTCATGGAGGCAGCAAGGTTGATGGAGAAGCCTCCGATGATGGATTCCCCCTCCGGCAGGGTGTCGGAATAGACCTCCAGATTGGATCTCCTCGGAACAGGAACTTGCGGCGGCGGAAAAAATCAGAGAAAATTGGTACCGAGTGACGGTGTCCTGGATTAGGGGTTGCTAACCTAGCCGGCCCGTCTCCTCGGTTGGGCCGATATGCCCCCGTACGTAATCAAGATGGACTCTAGAGGCCGCCCACGGGAGACGTGGTCGAGGCTGTCTCTACCGAAGACTTGTAGTACGCTTCAAGATTTCTCCAGCTGCCTTACTCCTAGATACCGACCTTGTAACCCTAGATACCCTCCCTGGCGTGTATATAAGCCATAGGGTTTAGCCCGTAGGGGGGATCAACGCAATATCGCTCACCTAGCCCTAGAAGTTAGACACATATTACGATCTCGAGGTAGATCAACTCTGTACTCGATACATCTCCACTAATATAAACAGAAGCAAGACGTAGGGTTTTACCTCCATTAAGAGGGCCCGAACCTGGGTAAACATCGTCTCCATTGTCTCTGTTACCACCGATCCGAGATCCGCAGCTCGGGACCCCCTACCCCGAGGTCTGTCGGTTTTTACACCGACACTGGTGCTTTCATTGAGAGTTCCGCTTCGCGATCACCAGAAGGATTGATGGCTCACCTGCAGATCAACTGCACTAACGGCTACGGGGATGTTTACACCCCCGGCCAGCTTTTCGTCTTCGGCAGCATGGTATTTTGCGCCGACTCGACGGGTCACCTGACCTCTGTCGAGAACTATGCCCCAGGTCGGATCGTGACTTTCGGTGGCCTCGAGTACACTGCAGATTCCCGTGGTGAACTCATCTTATCGGGATGGACTCCCAGCCAGATCGAGAGCTCGGCCGGTTCTGGAGGCTCGACTCCGGAACCGAACTCCGTCATGGCGCCTCTTGAGACCCCTGACGCCGCCACTCCGGCCAGTCTCTCCCTAATCACCAGTCCAGAGATAGATCCGGCTCCCACTCCCGAAATTGCGCCGGCGCCAGAATTGATTTCGGCACAGAACCCGGAATTACGTTCAGACTCCCGTCACTCCGAAGACGCATCTGGTTACACGCCAGGCATGCTTCGAATCAGCCCTACCTATGGCGCATCCATGAATCCCAAAGAGTTATCTCACCTTGATGAGATGCTCGACCGCATCCGAAGCATGTCCATCTCGGACGGCAAGACTTCGGTTTACAATCAGATCGGACTTAAAGCCGACGATAGGGAAATTTATATCCCACCCACCACCCACCTAGTTGCCACGATTGATGATTTAACTGACGTGTTGGACTACGGCGAACCCTCAGACATGGAGGAAGACGCTGATGGCCCCATCGAGAACACCTTGCCCCCGGTAAACACGGGCAGGTGGACCGCCACATCCACCTACGATGTTTATATGGTGGACACCCCCAAATCCCCTCCAAGACGTCGGCGAAGGCGCCGAAGGGGCAATAATGGGGAACCCAGTGGCAACGACGCGACAGCTAATAACGGCGACGCGGAGGACGGCGACGCCGATAACCAGGAGGAGGACATTCAAGCCTCGCCAGTAAGGAACGACACACCAGACCGACCTCTTGTGGACTCCGATCCCGATGACCTCTTCGAAGGGGCCGACGACAACTACATGCCGGAATCCGAGGAGGATGAGAGCCTCGGTACCGAGGATTACATCGTCTCCGAAGACCCCTTTGAATAAGAACGCTTCCGGCGACGCCTCGTTGCGACGGCCCGGAGCTTAAAGCGCAAGCAGCAGCAGCTGCAAGAAAATACTGATGCGCTAAATGAAAAGTGGGTTGAAGTGCTATCTGCCAAGCAAGATATGGAGAACCGATGCCATAATGCACCAAAATCATACCCACGCAGGCGCCTTTTACCGGAGTTCGACGAAGAGCTCGCTGACGACCTCGATCGCCCCCTAGAGGCCGGGACAGGCCAAGACGAGAAGACAACGGTGAACGGCCACCTCCAAGCCGTCATGGTAAAGACCCCGTGGACTACCTGGATCCGCATGATGCTAGACGTCGTATTGAGGAAAATAGGGCTCCCTCTCGGTCCATCTACGGATCAAGGGGACATGCGCCCGCTGGGCCCAACGGCTACGACGCCTGGATGGACAGGAACGGCCGTGCCCGAGATCAAGCTTACTCACGGATCTCTCCCGAGATCCGACGAGATCCTCCTCGGTCCCGAGGTCTGGCTCACCCAATCTGCTTCACAGACAGAGTGATGGAACATCAATTCCCGGAAGGGTTTAAACCCATCAACATAGAATCGTACGATGGTACCACGGACCCAGCAGTTTGGATCGAGGATTTCCTCCTGCACATACACATGGCCAACGGAGATGATCTCCATGCCATTAAATATCTGCCGCTCAAGCTAAAGGGGCCGATGAGGCACTGGCTTAACAGCCTCCCTCCTCCCTCTATCGGCAGCTGGGAGGCCCTAGAAGACGCTTTTCGAGCAAACTTCCAGGGCACATATGTCCGACCTCCGGACGCTGATGACCTCAGCCGTGTTACCCAGCAGCCAGGTGAATCAGCCCAGAAATTCTGGAATAGGTTCCTCACCAAGAAGAACCAGATCATAGACTGCTCTGAAGCCGAGGCCATCGCCGCATTTAAAAACAACATTCGAGATGAATGGTTGGCTCGACAACTCGGCCAGGATAAGCCGAGAACTATGGCTGCCTTGACCTCCCTGATGACTCGCTTTTGTGCGGGAGAAGATAGCTGGCTCGCCCGAAGTACTCATAACGGTGAGGCAGGCACCTCGGAAACTCGTGACGCCAATGGAAAACCAAAGCGCAACAAAAATAAGCGCAGGTATAAGAATGGCAGAAGCGACACTGAAGACGCCGCGGTCAACGCAGGATTCACCGGACCTAAATCCGGGCAGAAAAGAAAACCCTTTAAAGGGAATAAAGATGGACCTAGCCAGCTTGATAGGCTCCTGGAATGCCCATGTGGGATTCACGGTTCTCAGGAAAAACCAGCAAACCACACTAATAGGAATTGCTGGGTCTTTAAACAAGCCGGCAAGATAGCGGCAGAGGGTCAGAGTAAAACCCAACACCGCAGCGATGACGAGGATGAACCTCGGCAGCCCAATAATGGAGGCCAAAAGAAATTTCCTAATGAGGTAACAGAGGTCAACATGATCTATGTCACCCACATCCCTAAAAGGGAAAGGAAGCGTGCACTTTGGGACGTATACGCACTGGAGCCAGTCGCCCCGAAGTATAACCCATGGTCGGCCTACCCGATCACTTTCGACAAGCACGATCATCCGACCAGCATCAGGCATGACGGATCGGCGGCGATCGTCCTGGACCCTATTGTTGATGGTTATCATCTAACACGCGTCCTGATGGATGGGGGAAGCAGCCTTAACCTCATCTATGAGGACACAGTTCAGAAGATGGGCATTGACTCATCCCGGATCAAGCCGAGCTCTACGACCTTTAAAGGTGTCATTCCGGGCGTCGAAGCCCGCTGTACCGGAACCATCACCCTAGAGGTAGTTTTCGGTTCACCCGAGAACTTCAGAAGCGAGGAGTTAATCTTCGATATCGTACCCATTCGGAGTGGATACCATGCGCTCTTAGGGCGCACAGCCTTTGCATGCTTTAACGTGTTCCCGCATTATGCCTACCTCAAGCTCAAAATGTCGGGACCCAACGGCGTCATCACAGTCAATGGTAACACAGAACGTTCACTCCAGACAGAGGAACAGACCACGACTTTCGCAGCTGAGGTACAAGCGTCCGAGGAAGCAGCCCACAGCGATAAACGCGCCGCCCGCTCTTTGAAGCGCGCCCGGGCTGCACAAATCGACCTCGGCCAGGTACCCCCGCACCCGAAATAGGGATGCGGGCTCCTCGTGTGCCCTCCTTGGAGTGGGCACTATGTCCCCAGAATGCATAACTTCGCACTCAAGATTCCCTGGGACATCGAGGAGCCAGAACGACTACCCAAACATCGGCGCGGATTAACCACGCAAAGACGAGGCTTAGAGCCCCTGCACAGGCAAGCATCTGTAAAAGAAACTGCCAAACTTCTATGTGGTTTGAAAACCACAGAGTGGCTTCGGCCACACCTCCCTTCAAGGAACTCAGTCAATCAAACACCTAGAGTGTATAAAGGGCTGGAAGGGCATCGACCTTCGCAAATTCTTTGCCATCAATGGTGACGATCTGGTCAATAGTCCGGAAACACACACGTGCGGCAGGTAGCGGTCCGGATCCTTTAAAATCCATTAGCGATTATCCGACCTGTTTTTCCTCTTTCTTCTTTACCATCTACATTGTACTCTTTCAATTACTCTCGTCACAGCTGGGCATGTACACGATTGATATTATGAAATAAAGAAACTGTGCCCTTTCAAGGCCTCTATTGTATTTCTCTATCAGCATAGCTCTGGGACGATGCATTTCTCTAAAAAGATGCAATTGTATAACAAAGTCCGATGTATTCGGCGTCTCGGATGTTGGCCTTATATGCATCAGTTTCGAACCTAGATTTGGGTCAATAGTTGGGTTGCTCGGCTCCTATGTGTACCCCTTACATTTCCGATGAATTCGGCTAAGGGTGTAATGGGCGAACCACAACGATTGCGCCGCTAGGTCAATTGGCATGGCGCCTCAGTGGAGAAAGCCGAAAATTGACTATCTAGGTAGGCGTAAACTGGTCTGCCATCCGGAGACCGCGTCAAGCGATGTGACGATAGAGATCACCCATGTCAAACGAAGGGCTTCCATTCCCAGCCGAAGTGTGCTCTGGCCTAGACCTCAGCCGAGCTGGCCGAACACTTCTTACACCGGGGGCTGGTCATCAGCCCCCACAGTCAAACTCCTATGACTAAATGAAAGATATCAACCACTATAGTCCGATTGCCTAGTTCCTATAAGACACCGACCGCCTCCGGGTACCGAGACGTCGGCTAAGGGTGCAGCGTGCCTTAAGGAACACCCTTTGTATGACCTACACTAGGGGCTGAAGCCGACGACTGGCCACTCTCATTTTAAACAGTCAAATAGGAGGAATAATTAAAATTATAAAACAACACACATGGAATCTTAAGCCATTCTCATTCAACAAAACATAAAGTTTTTACATTGTACACCCCGGCATTCTGAAGTATCATCTAAAAATACAGAATGTCTTTGGGGCACATGGCCTCGGTGGTCCGAGCTCCCGCCTCCACCTCGGCGAAGAACTGCTCGGCGGTCCGCGGCTTGTCGGCAGGGGGGCCTGCGGCACATGTCTCCGCATCAACCTTGCAGAAGTGAGTCTTCACGCAAGCATATGCCCTCCGCGCCCCTTCGAAGCATGAGGACCTTTTCCAGTGATCCACGCAGGGCACGGCATCTCGGAGACGGGTCGTCAAGCCGAAGAAGCTCTTCGGCATGGCTTTGGCAGGCCACAGAGCGATGCAGAGGTCCTGGAGTGCCGGTCTCGTCATGCGAAACAGTTCCACCAGCTGCTTCACTCGATGATTCAGCAGCTGTACGGACGGCGGCCCTGGAAACTGCCCCCAGAAGGCCTTCTCCGCCTCATGGCCCACCAGCTGACCGAAGTATGCCACCGCATCCGCCGCGCTCTGTGGGAGATCCTCAAAGACCTCTGCGGAATGCCATAACTGGGTGAGCTTGACACACCCTTTGCTGCCAAATGCACACTGCAGCAAAAATATCTTACCCGAGGCGATTTGCTCCACCTGCTGGAGCACCTCGCGATCAGCTCGGGCCGAGGTCTTGAGCTCGGAGTGGGCACGTTGAAGCTTCTCGAGCTCCTCCTTCGTTTGTTGCCCCTCCTGCTGAAGTTTGTCACGTGCTTCGAACACGCCCTTCAGGGTCTCCTCGACCTCTAACACCCGCGCTTGGTGCCTTTCCCCAGCTGCCTTCTCGGCGGCCCGGGCCTTCTCGGCCGCGGCAGCAGCAGCCTCCTACTGCCACACCTCCTTTCGAGCCCTTTCGAGCTCGGCCTTGAGCATCTTCAGCTCCGCTGTCAACACAGTTCGGCCTTAGTTGTTTTCCTTAACATACAAAATGCAAGGCAAGTTTAAACTTGCTTACCTTGAGATTGCTCAAGTTTCCTGTTCATCTCCGCCATCTCCTCGGAGATAGAGTCCGGAACCGAGGTCAAAACCTGGCATAAAAAAGATCCTTATCACAAAGGGAATAGTTAAGATCACTAATAGGCTCCAGGACGGCTGCCTCGAGCAGCGTCCTGGGGGCTACTCAACGGGCTCCCACTTAATCAAGCGACCCCGATGCCGGTTTCTTGAAACCGACCTCGGGCTCGGGGGCTACTCACTCACTAACCTGTTTAGAAGGCTATACTTTTATGTCCCCGGACAAAATTCATGAAACAAACAGCTTAAATAAACAAATTAAATGCACAGAAGGCGTACCTCGAAACCTGCTACGAGGTTCTTGAAAACCCCGTGCAGGCCGGCCCCTGCGGACCGGTAGCCTTCTAGCGTCGTGCCTATCAAGGCACGGTGCTCTTCCTTGATGGAAGAACCCTTTAGGGCCTCCTCTCGGTCCACCCTGCGCCGGTCCGTCCTTGGGCAGTAGGCTGGGGTGAAGGGATGACCTCGGGCGTATCCACCCGAGCAGCCTCCGCCTGGTGTGGCGGAGCCGAGGTAGACGCCGGCTGGGCCGATGACTGGCCCAGCCCTTCTTCGATGACCTCGGGGTGCTCCGTCCCCAGGTCTTGTTGGGCCGAGGTGTTGACCTCGGCCATGGTCGCCACCTCGTTGGCCCCCGTCAAGTCGACGTCGGGGACCAGGGTGGATGTCGCCTCCCCTAGCCCATCATGCTTCGGGGGAGAAGCGGCGGGCTCTGGAGTCCCGCTGGCGGATGGTAGCCCGCTTGAAGAACCGCTGGGGATTACCCTCGGCGGACTGCATGTGAAAGATTGCTTCTGTAAAGATTTCCCTTGCTGAAAAAATGACTCAGGGAAGGAGGACAAGGACAAGGACTTACCCTCAGGGTGCTGGTTTCTTCCTCCCCATGGTGAGGAGATCTTCCTCTGAGTCACCGGAGAGCTCGGCCCTCTCCGATGACTTGTTGGCGGCCTCGGATGAGGCTCGCCTCGGCCTCTTTGGGCCCTTCGGCGGCATATCCACGTCGGCATCTTCCAACGCCGACCTCTTCCCCTTCGGAGGGGGAGCCTCCTCCTCCTCACCCTCTCGGCGTCGCCGTCTTGAGCGGCGGAGGTGTGGGTCTCTTCTGACCGGGTGACCGAAGTCCCTCGGGTCCGAGCACTTGACCACCTCATCTGGGACTTCGTCCCTTTGGGGGCCACCACATGCGGCTCGTCGGTCAGAAGCGCTGAGAGTAGGGGAGTTGGGGGCTGCTCTGGCAGTGGGGCCGGGCATCGTACCCCTTGTACCCAGGCCAGCCACTTCTGCAAAAATGTCAAAACACGGCGGTTCAAGTAAAAACTTTATTCCTCAGCGCAATGAGCAAGAAACAAAGATTGAAGGGCGAAACCACTCACCAGGGGGGGCTCATAGCCGTGCTCGAGGCCGTGGTCCTCCCACGCCTTGGGGATTTTGTCCTTGGCCAGCTTCATGAGCTTCGACCACATGGCGGCCAAGGTGGAGCGGAAGAAGGTGTTGATGGTGTCCATGTCCTCGGGCTTTTGTGCCCACATCGGGGTAGCCCGAAGTTGGAGAGGGAGTATACGGTAGTTGAGCATGACATTTATGACGTCGGCCAGCTCAACCTTCCCCGTTGTGGACCACCACAAGATCCTGTCGATCAGGGTCTCCACCTCTTCTGGCTTCCCCCAAGCAACGCCCTTCTCCTTCCAGGACTTGAGTTTCTTGGGAGGCCCGGCCGAGAAGGCCGGGACTTTGGTTTGACCAGGGGCAAGTGTGTTGTAGGGTAGAGATCCTAAGTGAAGATCTTTTCACACTTGGAGTGCAAGAGGGATGAACTCACAAGAACACAAGAGAGAAATCACTCAAACAAACCCAAATCACACATCCACTAGACTAGCATACATAGATCCACAAGCATACATAGACAATCAAAGGAAAATAGCACAAAGATAAGGTTCTTCCCACTCCAAAGGAGGTGAGGTCTTGATGATCCTATGATGGGGATCCTTCCCTAGAAGGGGCCTTGAATCCACTAGGGGATCTTCTCTCTAGGAGGTCTTGATCTCCAAGAGGAGTGGTAGATGAGCAAAGCCCTCTATAATATCTCAATACACTTTGCTAACCCTAACAAATGGTCTATCCTCGGAATATATAGTAGGTGGGAGGTAAGGGACGAAGTGGGGGGTAAATAAGCCACACACAGCCAGCTCGCTGGGAGGGGCCGTGCGCACGGGCTAACTAGGCCCCGTGCGCACGGGGTCCCGTGTGCATGGTACACGCCCGTGCGCACGGGGTGCTACAGCGGCGAGGCCCGTGCGCACGGGGTCCGGGGAGCCCGTGGACACGGGGTGTCCAGTAGTTTTGCCGTATCCCGTGCGCACGGGGTCTTGGGGGCCCGTGTGCATGGGGTCGCCTGGGAGGTGCTGTCCTCTTCAGGTTTTCTTCCTCCGTCATCCTCGTGGCCTTGGCGTGGTTCCTCTTGGCCTTGGTGATGGTCCTTAGCCTCTTGACGGTCGACTCCATCATACCTAATGATACATAGAGTTCCTTTGTGAGGTAGCATCCAAGTTCCATCCATATCCATATGAAAGTTGTAAAGGATTGAGTTCACCTCGTTCTCGATGGCACGTGCGTGAGCTCTTGTCATAGGTCCACTTGGTGCTTGGTGAGTTGGTGAGGTATCCAGGGGGATGATCGAAGGATGCTCCGCATCATCTCCCCCCCCCCTTGGGGAAGATCCGCCCTCGGATCAATATCTTCATCACCATGGTAGGGGGATATATCCTTGACGTGGAAGGTGTCACTCACGTTATACTTGTCTCGTGGGAGGTCGATCTTGTATGCATTGTCGTTGATGCGTGCTAGCACCTTTTATGGCCCATCGGCGCGAGGTAGAAGCTTTGACTTGCGCTCGTTGGGGAAGCGGTCTTTGCGAAGATGTAGCCACACGAGATCACCGGGGTTGAACACCATGGGATGTTTGGTTGCGTTGAGCTTGTTCGCGAGTCGTTGTACTTGGCGTTCGATCGTGAGCCTTGTGTCTTCATGCACTTTCTTGATATATGTTGCTCTTGCGCTTGCGTCCAAGTTCGCTCGCTCTTGTAGTGGTAGCGGTAGGATGTCCAATGGCGACAAAGGGTTGAAGCCATAGACCACTTCGAAGGGAGACTTGCCCGTGGTAGAGTGTCTTGCTCGATTGTAGGCATACTCGGCGATCGGTAGGCATTCTTCCCATTCTGTGAGGTTCTTCTTGATCAACACGCAAAGTAGTGTAGAGAGCGTCCTGTTGGTGACTTCCGTTTGACCATCGGTTTGTGGGTGATAGGTCGACGTGAAGAGGAGCTTGATCCCGAGCTTGCCGCATAGTGTCTTCCAAAAGTAGCTTAGGAGCTTGACGTCGCGGTCCGATACAATCGTCTTGGGCATTCCATGAAGTCGCAAGATTTCCCTACAAAAAATATTTGCAACATGTGAAGCATCGTCGTTCTTGTGACATGGAATAAAATGTGCCATTTTAGAGAAACGGTCAACAACTACAAATATCGAGTCTTGTCCATTTTTTGTTTTAGGCAAGCCAAGCACAAAATCCATGCTAATGTCTTCCCATGGATGATATGGTATAGGGAGTGGCATATGTAAACCATGAGATTGAGCTTGTGACTTAGCTTTGCGACATGTGGAGCATCGGTTGGTGTAGCGTGCGACATCGCGAAACATCTTGGACCAATAGTACTTGTTGAAGAGCGTGGCAAAAGTCTTGTCGCGACCGAAATGTCCCATAAGTCCACCACCGTGAGCCTCTTGCAAAAGCAACAAACGAAGAGAAGACTTGGGAACACAAAGTTTGTTAGCGCGCATAAGGTATCCATCCTTGAGATAATATCGCTCCCAATAAGTGTTAGCAAGACATTTGGCATAAGGAGTTGCAAAAGAATCATCATGCTCGTATAAATCTTTAATGTGCTCAAAGCCAATAACATTCAATTCAAGTTGAGTAACTATCATGCACTTGCGTGAAAGAGCGTCCGCTATAACATTCTCCTTTCCCTTGATATATTTGATGATGTAAGGGAAGGACTCACTAAATTCACTCCATTTAGCATGCCTTTTATTCAATTTCGTTTGACCTTTGAGGTACTTAAGAGTTTCATGATCGGTATGGATGACAAATTCACGAGGTCGGAGATAATGCTCCCAAACATGCAGGACTCTCACCAAAGCATACAACTCTTTGTCATAGATGGGATAATTAAGTTGAGCACCGGAAAGCTTTTCACTAAAATATGCAATGGGTCACTTTTCTTGCATTAAAACACCACCTATGCCATTACCACTAGCGTCACAATGCACTTCAAATGTTTTCTCAAAGTTTGGTAAGGCAAGAATTGGAGCATGTGTAAGCAAATTTTTAAGCTCATGAAATGTGGTATCTTGGGAAGGTCCCCAAACAAAAGGAGCGTTCTTCTTACTCAAAGCATGTAATGGTGAAGCAATAGTGCTAAAGTCCTTAACAAAGCGACGGTAAAATCCGGCTAGACCAAGGAAGCTACACACTTGTTGCAAGTTGGTTGGTTGTGGCCAAGTTTTAATAGCATCAATTTTAGAATCATCAACTTCAACACTCTTAGAAGAGACAACAAAGCCCAAGAAAACATGCTTATCAACACCAAAAGTGCATTTTTCCATGTTAGCATAAAGTCTCTCGTCTCTAAGAACTTGCAATACGTCCCTAAGGTGCTTGACATGATCCTCAAGAGTTTCACTAAACACAAGAATGTCATCAAATTAGACCACAACACAAATGCCAATGTATTTGCGAAGAACATAATGCATCACACGCATGAAAGTGCTAGGAGCTTGCGATAAACCCATAGGCATGACTAACCATTCATACAAGCCAAATTTGGTTTTGAAAGCCGTTTTCCATTCATCACCTTCTTACATGCGTATTTGATAGTAACCACTTTTAAGATCAATTTTTGAGAAAATGGTGGCTCCACTAAGTTCATCAAGCATGTCATCAAGGCGTGGAATGGGATGACGATATCTAACGGTGATAGCATTTATAGGACGGCAATCGGAACACATGCGATAGGTACCGTCTTTCTTAGGCACAAGAATTACCGGAACGGCACATGGACTCAAGCTCTCGCGTACATACCCATTCTCCATGAGATGTTGGACTTGCCGTTGTATTTCTTTGGTCTCGTCGGGGTTGACACGGTATGGTGCCTTGTTCGGTAGAGGTGCGCCGGGGATGAGGTCAATGCGGTGTTCGATTCCGCGTAGAGGAGGTAGTCCGGGAGGTAGCTCATCGGGGAAGACGTCCTTGTATTCCTGCAAGAGATGAGACAACACTAGAGGGAGATGTTGTGAAGTATTAGTCCGCTCAGCTTCACCTTTGCATAAAAGCACAAAGTGAACAACACTTGATGGGCTCTCACTCACATCCCTCAAATCTCTTTTGGTGGCTAGTAGAACTAAGTTTTTCTTGTCGCTCATCGTGGAGTCACTCAATTTTGGCTTGTGGTGCTCACTCTCTTTGTGGTGGTTCACTCTCTCACTAGTCTCTCCACGATGGCTCGATGCTTGATTGTCGGCGACGACTTGACTTGGAGACATTTGTCGAAGAACGAATTCCTTGCCCTTCATCTTGAAGCTATAGTGGTTGGTCCGTCAGTTGTGGGTGATGCCGCGATCGAATTGCCAAGGTTGCCCAAGTAGGAGGTGGCATACGGACATGGGAACCACATCACACTCCAAGGTATCTTCGTAGGCGCCGATCTTAAAGGAGACTTGGACGGTGTGCTCCACTTGGATTGTGCCAGAGTCGCTAAGCCATTGGACCTTGTAGGGGCGAGGGTGCTTCTTCTTGACCAATTGTAGCTTGGAGCATAATTCTTCACTTGCCAAATTGTGGCAACTTCCGCCGTCGATGATGACTTTGACGGAACGTCCTTGGATACCCGCTTTGGTATGGAAGATGTGGCAACGTTGGTCCTCGTCTTGATGTTGTTGAAGTGTCAAGACCTTGGAGACAACAAGAGCGGGGCTCGCATCATTGTCGCAATAGATTTGTGCATCTTCGTCTTCATTCACTTGTCGTTGCATCGCCACATGCTCGAGGGCTTCCATTTCATCTTCGCTCATTGAGTCGTAGGTGCCGTCGTCGTTGAGGATCATTGTGCGTCGAGTTGGACACTCGAAATACTTGTGGCCTCGGCCCTTGCAAGTGAAGCACTTGATGTCACTTGTCTTGTTGGCATCCGTAGGAGGCGTCGAGGACGAAGGCTTTTGCTTGGAGCTGCTTGTAGTAGTAGGAAGACGACTCAAAGATGTCGAAGGTTGCTTGGAACTTGACTTGTCGCCGGTACTTGAGGTAGCTCGAGCCGTGGAAGGAGTGGTCGTAGTCGGTGAAGCTTGATTGTATGAACCGTAGGTCTTGGAAGAGTACTTGGAGTACTTGTAGTCCTCTTGCACTTGTCGCTCCGCCTTGGTTGCTTGGTGCACTAGCTCGAGGAGGTTGGAGTACGGTTGGAAGTCCGCTATTTTCTTGATGGGATGGTTGAGGCCATTCAAGAAACGCGCCATAGTTTGTTCATCATCTTCCGTGACATTGGCTCGTATCATGGAAACTTCCATTTCTTGATAGTATTGTTCAACCGACTTGGTTCCTTGCTTGAGGAGTTGTAGTTTCTTGAAGAGGTCGCGGTTGTAATATGTAGGCACAAAACGAGCTCTCATGACATCTTTCATTTGATTCCAAGTCGCGATGGGTGGCTCGCCCTTCTCTTGACGCCTTGCGATCACTTGCTCCCACCAAATGAGAACATAGTCTTGGAACTCTAGAGATGCCATGGCGATCTTCTTTTCTTCGTCGTAGTTGTGAAGGCGAAATATCTTGTCGACCTTCAATGCCCATGAGAGATATTCTTCGGGATCGTTGCCGCCGTGGAACTTGGGCATGGTGAACTTGAGCTTGCCGAAACGTTGTTCCTCATCATGTCATCGTTGGTGAGGTCGATCTTGCCGTCGTGGTGGATCGTCATCCTCATGCTCCGCTCGATTTTCTTGGCGCGGTTGTCTTGGAGGTGGAATCCGAGATCGATTTCTTCTTTCTTGGCTCTCCTCAAGGTGAGCTTCTTCGTCTCATTGTTCATGTCGTAGCGCTTCTTCTTGTTCACGCACACGACAGTTGTGCTCGTTCACAGCATGAGCTGCTTCTCGGAGAGCACATTGCGCTTCAAGTGCTTGTTCTTCTCGGCGTAGGAGTTCTTGCCGGAGGGCTTCGCCGTCTTGGTCATTTTGTCTTGGACGTGGTGTTGCTTGGCCTTGGCGCGCTTGACGTTCTCATGCTCGAAGTCGGTCTTGTAACCCATTGACATGGAATGGATTTTGTGGAGCTTGATGATCGTCATGATTGTTGCGCCGATGAGAACGTGTTCGAGAGGGACTTGATCGTGAAGAAGAATCCGAAGAGTGTCGACTTGAGTGACGCCGTCTTGAAGATGAAGTCATGGAAGTGGCACGGTTGGACATGATGTCTCGCAATTCCTCCATTTGAGATGAAAGCTTGGTGTCGAAGTAGTCCCTTGTTCGTGTTTCGGAGTGGCGCAAGTCGGTGGCGAGTTGCTCGATGCGATCTCCCAAAGCTTCACTTTCTTGGTGTAGCGCTCGTTGGACGGCAAAGAGATGACCCTTGGTGACGTAGTCGCGCGTCTCATCTTGCTCTTCAAAGAGCGGGTTCTCCGATGTACTTGGCCTATCCATCATAGTCAAGTGGTGGTGAGTAGGAAATGAGAGAACAATACCAAAGTTACCTTTTCCGATGATTGAGGATGTATCAAGTATCACTCAATGTAATGCAACAATAGTAGAATTGGTACCGGGTTTGTTTCTCACACCTACAAAGTAAGGCTTATGGAGGAGCTTGGTTAGGATGAGTGGCACAAAATTCAAGCAAGTGTTAGTCAAGATATCGAAAATGTTGAGAAGATTCACAAATTGCAAGTAAGACAAATAGATCAACACCCTAGTAGAACACTTGGAAACACACACACGAAGATGAATGGGATCCGCACAACCAAGGAACGAGCTCAAAATGTGGAACCACGGAAAATGCTCTTGTTGCACGGATGCTAGAGAGACACTAGCTCGATTGCTCAAATGGGCTAGATACGCTTGTGCACCAACCTAAGAGAGTAACGTGCTTGTCTTCAATCCCAAGTATGATATGTATGTATGGTCCAATATGATGTACTATGCAAAAAGGCTCAATGCTATTGCTTACAAGCTCTTTATTTCTTCTCTTTTGCTTAAAAGCTTTTTCTGTTTTTTTACTATGCCACAATGCTTGATGCTAGAGCCGATATCTAAGACAAGTAAGATATGCACGGGAGAGACTTATGGCACGATGATGATAGCAAGATAAATGCACGCTAAATGTAGCTATGCGGAGTAGGCATATCACTATGGTGCACAATACGTGGCCCGGCAATTCTCAACTTGCTAGTCTCGATGGGTAAGTGACGCAAAATGGCTCAAGGCTATCAATACAATGGCAAGGGTAAGTACAAGATGTCGTCGAGGTTACCGTCCTTGCTTACGGTTGGTATGAAATGAAGTGGTCGATGTCGAAGTCGAGGTCGGGGCGATGATGAATAGCGGTGATGATGATGTAGAACCGTCCCTAAGTAGCCGAAACACCTTAGGACACGGCAACCGCAACTCAAAATCTCAAAGAAACACGTGTGTTAGTGCGGAAGACGAAAATGTTGCAAGTGTGTGTCAAAACTGGACTAAAACAGGATGTATCTGCTCTCTGGTGAGGCCGTGCGCACGGGGTCAGTTGGGCCCGTGTGCACGGGGCTCCGTGTGCACGGGGTATCTGGGGCCCGTGCGCACGGGGTCGGCGGCTGCGGATGAACAGCGCGAGATCCGTGGCTAAATTGCAAAATTCCGGGGAAATTGGTGGTGGGAAAGATGGGGGATGGTGGGAAAGGGGTATATCCAGTTGCCAAACACGAAATTTGTGGACCAAATCAACAAAATCGCACAAGATCTAACAAAAGCAAAAAAAAATGGTATGGCTATTTTTGTGGGGATTTTCGAAATTGGGACAAAACAAAGCAAAATCAGGCTACAAAGTGGGGGGTAGGGACTCCAAGATGTGAATCAACGTGGCTCATGATACCAAGATGTTGTAGGGTAGAGACCCTAAGTGAAGATCTTTTCACACTTGGAGTGCAAGAGGGATGAACTCACAAGAACACAAGAGAGAAATCACTCAAACAAACCCAAATCACACATCCACTAGAGTAGCATACATAGATCCACAAGCATACATAGACAATCAAAGGAAAATAGCACAAAGATAAGGTTCTTCCCACTCCAAAGGAGGTGAGGTCTTGATGATCCTATGATGGGGATCCTTCCCTAGAAGGGGCCTTGAATCCACTAGGGGATCTTCTCTCTAGGAGGTCTTGATCTCCAAGAGGAGTGGTAGATGAGCAAAGCCCTCTATAATATCTCAATACACTTTGCTAACCCTAACAAATGGTCTATCCTCGGAATATATAGTAGGTGGGAGGTAAGGGACGAAGTAGGGGGTAAAACAGCCACACACAGCCAGCTCGCTGGGAGGGGCCGTGCGCACGGGCTAAGTAGGCCCCGTGCGCACGGGGTCCCGTGTGCACGGTACACGCCCGTGCGCACGGGGTGCTACAGTGGCGAGGCCCGTGCGCACGGGGTCCGGGGAGACTGTGGACACGGGGTGTCCAATAGTTTTGCCGTATCCCGTGCGCACGGGGTCTTGGGGGCCCGTGTGCACGGGGTCGCCTGGGAGGTACTGTCCTCTTCAGGTTTTCTTCCTCCGTCGTCCTCGTGGCCTTGGCGTGGTTCCTCTTGGCCTTGGTGATGGTCCTTAGCCTCTTGACGGTCGACTCCATCATACCTAGTGATACATAGAGTTCCTTTATGAGGTAGCATCCAACTTCCATCCATATCCATATGAAAGTTGTAAAGGATTGAGTTCACCTCGTTCTCGATGGCACGTGCGCGAGCTCTTCTCATAGGTCCACTTGGTGCTTGGTGAGTTGGTGAGGTATCCATTGGGATGATCGAAGGATGCCTCGCATCAAAGTGGCTCGGTGATGTAGAACCACTCTCTTTGCCACTCCTTGACCGTTTCGATGAAGGTGCCCTTGAACCAGGTGGCCCCCTGGTTCTTGTTGATCATGGCCCCTCCGCACTCCGCGAGATCCGAGCCACTTGACTTTGGTTTGATCCCGAAGAGCTTCAACCATAAGCCGAAGTGTGGCTCGCAGCAGAGGAAGGCCTCGCAAACTGTGATGAAGGCGGCGAGGTGGAGAACGGAGTTAGGGGCCTGGTGGTGGAAATCTAACCCGTAATAGAACATTACCCCGCGCACGAAGGGGTGCAGCGGGAACCCCAGGCCTCGGATGAGGTGGGGGACGAAGACCACCCGCTCGCCGACGTTCGGAGCGGGCACCAGCTAGTCGGCCGCTGGAGCGCGGGCGGCGATGGGTGGGCCAGATACCCCGCGTCGCACAGCTTGGCGATGGTCGCAGCTGTCACGATGGAGCCGCCCCAGTGTCCCTTGAGGGTGTCGGCCATGGCTGGATGAGGAGTTGGGCTCGCGAAAGGGAAAGGCGCGCTGGTTAGATCTGGGCGTTGGAGCTAGACGAAGCAACAGTGGGGGAAGATTGGGCGCGTAGGCTATCGCGCTGTTCTCCCCTTTGCTCTTATAGGCCTATGAAAGGCCAAGAGTCCCCCTCGCTGCGCCGATAAATTCACGGTTGCCATCAAAAATGCCGTTGAAGCATATGGGGGGAAACAAAATTTTGATGATATCCCGAAGAAAGCGGGCACGATCTCTGCCTTGAAGGGACGTGCCAGTAAACAGGCTGCCTCGAACCACGATTTGAGGGGGAGGCAGTAACTGCTCGACCTGTCATGGGGCGAGCCTCGCCGATAAAGTTGTTAGGCAGGATTGGATTGTTCATACCTGCACGACCAGCCTTCGAGGCTAAGATACCTACCCACCTCGGGCAGGGTACAAGCTTGGTTGGACCACGGATGTTGATGCTCCATTAAGAGAATCCGAAATGCAAAGTGGAACTCGTCTGTCAAGCCGGAGACTCCGGATTCGAAGTGATGTTTGTTGAAGGTCGTCCTCGGCGTAGAAGACCAGTTCGGAGGCTACTGACGGTGTCCTGGATTAGGGGGTGCTAACCTAGCCGGCCCGTCTCCTCGGTTGGGCCGATATGCCCCCGTACGTAATCAAGATGGACTCCGGAGGCCGCACACGGGAGACGTGATCGAGGCTGTCTCTACCGAAGACTTGTAGTATGCTTCAAGATTTCTCCAGACGCCTTACTCCTAGATACCGACCTTGTAACCCTAGATACCCTCCCTAGCGTGTATATAAGCCATAGGGTTTAGCCCGTAGGGGGGATCAACGCAATATCGCTCACCTAGCCCTAGAAGTTAGACACATATTATGATCTCGAGGTAGATCAACTCTGTACTCGATACATCTCCACTAATATAAACAGAAGCAGGACATAGGGTTTTACCTCCATTAAGAGGGTCCGAACCTGGGTAAACATCGTCTCCATTGTCTCTGTTACCACCGATCCGAGATCCGCAGCTCGGGACCCCCTACCCCGAGGTCTGCCGGTTTTTACACCGACACCGAGGGTTTCTCGATTTATGGAATTTATAGGCAAAAGAATGGAAAAAGGTGGTGCTTAGGGGGCTCACGCGGCCTAGTGGCGTGGGTCAGCACCTGGCCGCGTGGGGCCCCTGGCTGGCTCCCGGCAGGTCCCGACACTTTCTGGAATCCTCGTGACGCGAAAAAATCGTATTAAATCCTTAGGGTTTTTTTACCTCCGTAGATATGGATTTTCTGAAAAGTCAAAAACATACTGAAAACAACAACTGACTCTGGACATTGGATTAATAGGTTAGTCCAGAAAAATAATATATATTACTATAAAAAGTATTCAAAAGTGATAAGATAATAGCATGAAACAATCAAAAATTATAAATACATTTGAGACGTAGAATCGCGCTGCCGTGCATCCCACATCGCGGATTCGAGGGCGAACCAGCACATCTAGACCATGGAGGCCTCAAACAATGTCATTGTGCCAAAGCCCGTCGAGTTGCATTGTTACGACAAAGCCTGCAGAGCTATGCCACGTGCACCACCGCTCCACCTGATAAGGAGACCGCACTTCCGCACCAGTTCTGCGTCGTCGCACCGTAACTGGACTCAGTCAGCACACACACCTGATGTCGTCGCACCACGCGCCCCTCGCCAAGCACAGTACGACACGCATGCCGCCCACACGGTCGCCATGTCTGCATTGTCGTACATCGTTACTAGGTTCGAGGCTGCCACCCTGTCGCCGAGCTCCGCTTCTACCATCTTCTAGGAACGAGACCTGTCAACACCGCGGCGAGGGCCGGGGGTAGTGGCAGCGAAAAAGGAGGTGGGTGGTCAAAGTATGGTCACGATGAAAACTATGTCAATCTCTTAAAACCTTTTCTTTTAGAACTTCTTATCCAACGAATGTCATCTGGGAAGCATGGCAATTGCGAACGATTTGCCTGGTAATTTATGTTTACCAAGGATGGCAAGTCTAGTTGGCGTACATGGCAAATCCGCTCCAATTTTGCCATAATTTGTCATGCTTGCAAATTAAAGTTGTCATCTTCGCCACAATATAGATTGCCATAAAGAAACATTGGATGTGCCACCCCCTCCCAACGAATGTTCGTCAGTCCGCATTTCTGTTTCTTTTTTATGGGGGAATTTCAGATTTCTTGGAATGTCTTGATACCGACAGGTTGGAGCAACATTTTCTCACAGCCGTTAAACCAGAAAGCAACGTAGTACCACTTGATCCCGCGAGATTTCCGATCCACGCCATATTCTCGACGCTGACGCGGCCGATGCAACGCGTACTGCAAGCTGACAGAAACGCGCCGTCATTCGTCCTCCCCATCGCCCTGCCGATCGAGAATTAATGGCAACAAGCCCAGCGCGTCGTTGTCGCTTACCAGCTCACCGCACAATCCAGGCACAGTTTACACGCACAGGGGAGACGCGCGCGGTGGGGCGACGGATATGCTCTCCTCTCCTACCTCGTCGCGCGGTCACGGTGCATGCATGTAGGAGTATGATGCATGTGCGTCCCGGTGCCGTGGCGATCACGGTGTTAGCCGACGTCGGTGTGTGCGCCAAGGTTCAAACATGCCGGCGCTCCATTGCGTCCTAGATCAGCCGCGACGAGCGCGACGTGCTATCGAGGCCGCCGGTGGCGATTCGGGTCCGCGGACTGTAGCGCTTGGATTCTAGAGCTTACCGGTAGGGATCAGCAAGGTTCGACAGCTACGCCTGATGGATCTCCGCGACGTATACGTGCAGCTAGGTAGCCTACGATCCACCACCAATTATAGCCGCCGGTTGTTCGATCGGGATCGCCGGGGCTGGATCTTCCTCGACGGAGACGAGAAGTGATAGTGGCAATAATGCATGCAAGTAGCGAACTGTAGAGTGACAGGTCGGGGCCCGGCAAGATTTGGTGCTGTGGGATACAGTCGAGCGCGTCAGCCCAAACACCCGACGTGTAGAAGTTCTTACATTTTACATGTGGTCACAGGGATAATCATGCGATTAGGGGATTTGGTTTGGCTCCCTCCCCCATGGTCTTCTAGCGCCAGTTGTTCGCAGGACCACCACAGGGCAGACTGGAAAGAAAAAAAGGCAAAGAAGCAACAAAGACGTAACTAGAACTTTTTGGCGGGGCGAACTGGCCAGCACGGCGTTGGACCATCCCCACCAAAAATTGCGGGGAGAAAATTTCAATCTATAAATTAATTATGGCAGTACCGAGAACACTAGAGGTAATAAAAATTACAACCAGGTCTATGGTCCACCTAGCTACGACTAAGTACTGGAGCGAGCCGAAATCTCGCCGCCGTCATCACTCCTCCCTTTACAGAGCCGGACAAACCTTATTATAATAGACAGTCGAGATGTTGTCGTGCTAAGGCCCCAAAGGATCAGTACACCAAAGCAGCAACCATCGCCGATGAAGAGAGTTGTAGATTGAAAAGATTAAACCTGCAACCAGACGAACGAAGACCAACACAAACTGGATCCAAATATCTTGTGTAAAACTCAAGAAAACTTGATGTGAGACAAAGCTTAGGGAATCTATGGGTTAATGCAGTGTGTATCTCGATCTCGCGGAAATTGCAGCTTTCCGTGTTTAGTGATAATCTAGTGCCCATAGATGACTCCTTTGTGTCCAATCACGTAGGGCGGAGAATGTCCGGCTGCCGCACTTTTGACCATCCCGTGGTCCTCGTCCGTCCAGGCCACCAAGCTCGCCGATTTCACCCGTCCGTCGCCTGGATCGTGGTGCCGGAGACACCTCACGTGCTTCCGCCCGTACGGTACCCCATCACTGACCGGCTCGTCACCACCACAATCCATTGCCCATTTGTCCAGTCCATTGCCCTACACGGCTGCTCCGCCCTATGCCCCTCGATCCCAGCGCGCTCGGTCGACCGGCCTTCCCCTGCCCCGGCCGGCGACTGTCGGCCACCTGCCGCCCACCCAGGGAGCACGCTGGCCATCCCCCGCGGTAGCACAGTGCACGGCGGGCTAACACGTAGTCCCGTGGCCATGATGCTTCTTGATGCATCCCGCTCCTCCCGGCCCACTCAACGAACCGCCGAGATGAGGAGGTGTCCCGCCGCTTCTCTGTGCCGTTGGCGCGCGGCCTTGGCCTTGGCATGGGCTGGCTGGCGGCGGACTGTTCACTTCCCTCTCCTCGCGTCTACTCCCGGCCTCCTTTTTAGGTGCAAAGCACAATTTTTGGCCCGCCGGTGCGCGAGCAGGCATCACCGCGGTGCTAACGTCTCGCCAACTTACGGTTGGTTCTGTCACCTCGGTATTGGTAGCCGGTGGTGGCACGTGTTTGGTTCGACGGTATAGCAGAATCAGTGTGTTTGCCAACTTCGTCATTTTTTGATTCCTGCGCCGTGTCGTGTGATTCGTGGTAGTACTACTATGGTTTTGGTCTGGTACAGCGTCTCCAACGTCGACCCTTAAACCATCTGCATACGTCTGGATCGTACGGTCTGGATCACAGAAGTCATCCAACGCGAGCCTATATCGATCTGCGACGTGGTCCGGACGTATTTTCTCCCACAAAACGGAGACAAACACGGGGAGCTTTGCGGGAGTCCGGACATCCTCATGAGAAACCACAACTCGCCACGTACCCCACCTTTTCCTCCGGATGGCGGAAGGCTAGCATGTTAGGTGATTAGCATTTGGGCATTTGGCGGAAGCTTTGCAAATATAGTTGGGCATTTGGCGGAAGGTTACTTCTTGCCATATGATTAGCATTTGGCAAGGTGATTAGTATTTGGGCATTTGTCGGAAGCTTTGCAAATATATTTGGGCATTTGGTGGAAGGTTACTTCTTGCCATATGATTAGCATTTGGCAAGGTGATTAGTTTTTTATTAAGGTTCTTTATCACACGTTGGCGAAATGACGGAAGCTTTGTAAATAGATTTGGCCTTTTGGCGGAAGGTTTGAAAATGACCAATCCCATTTGACGGAAGGTTTATGATTAGCAAGGTGATTAGTTGTTTATTAAGGATATTTATTTGGCAGAAGGAAGCTAGTTCAGTGGCGGAAGCAACTAGCTTTGGCGGAAACTACACTGGCACATGGATTAATAGCCTTCCGCCAAACAAAAAGCTACTAATCACAGTTTTTTTTAAAGAGAATCACATAGTTATTTGGTGATTAAAATTTAACAGAGACGGACATTTATGGCAACGGTTGGATGGCCGGCTCCTGCACCCGTGTCCATGGAATGGTCCCTCTGTCCGCGGACGGATACGGAAGGAAATTTGCGGGTCACCGTTAGAGATGCCCTTAAAACCGCAACCGCCGCATGGGCGTTCACTATTTTTCTTTGGATGAAAAACTAGTATTACTCGATCACAGTGTTGTTACAACTGCAAGAACTAGCTCAACTGCATCAGGGGTCCAGAACTGAGCCAAGTCATAGTTCTGTCATCCCTTTTAGCAAACTTTGCTAAGCAATCGCTAACCTTATTCTGATGACGACTAACATGAATAATACAAGATTTACGGAGAGACATCAAGTGCTTGATTTCCTTCATGAGAGAGGAATAGACCGATCTGTCGAGGTCTCGCGCCTGGATCATCTTACAACAACTAGGAAATTCATCTCAATGATAATGCGTAGATCACTTCGCTGGAGAGACAAAGATAACCCTTCCATACAAGCACATAGTTCCGCCTCCAGAGCTTCATGGCATGAGAACAACTGTCTGCATGAAGAAGATATAATAGTGCCTTGGTTGTTTCATAGGACCATACCTGCATCAGCTGATCCATCAGACAAAAAGGAACCATCCGAGCAATCTTCACCCAACCTGGCTTCGGGGGCGCCCACTTAGGAAATGATTCCTTCGTCGATATCTCATGTGGAATGCCGGTCATATAATCATAAGTAATGACCACCTTGCCATTACACGGGTCTGCATTAAGATCAAGTTTTATATTGATCAACAAATCCAGGTAACTCACCAAGAACCTCTTAGAAGCTTCCATCGAAGGATGAGGTTTATGGTGCACTACTTCATTACGGATATGCCAGCGGCGCCATAAAGTCATGAGTAGCATACACCTTTCAATCTCAGGGAGCGGGTACAGTGCGTGAAACAACCATTCCAACGCAACATTGCATATCTCCTCTTCAGACATCGCTTTCCAGAACTTACGGGCAAGGGGACAGCACGGCAGATGGAAAGTATCCTCCATTGCAGCAGCACACACATTGTATAAACTTGAGATTTCTAATCCTCTCTTATGCTTATTCTTCCAGGTCGGTAGCGAGTCAGTGGCCACACGTCAGGCAAAATTGCGGGCAGTTGGGGGTATGCCAAAAGACCAAATGAGTGACCAACAGCTACAGCGGCCATCCGAAACCGAGGTAGAGGACGACGAGCTATCCCTGTGCGCTTCCTCAAAGGCTAGATCATAAGCACTTTCAAGTGAAAAGAAACATGCCAATATGTCCTCCTCTATCCTCGGCGAAGCCCTAATCTTCAAAAATTTCGAGACACAACACGAAAGGAAGTAAGCTCTTAGCAGCTTGAGGTTCCAAGAAGAGAGAATTCCTTATTAACACTAGCTTAAAAATTTATGCGTTATTTGACACTAGAATTTTTTTTCTTTCTTATCTAACACCAATTGTAAAATGTGTTCCTTTATAACACTTCCGTCCATTTTGAGTACTAACGGTGTTAAATGACACATGAGAAGTTGATTTTACCCTTGATGCAACTTGTGACCAAAATTATTCACATACTAAAAAGCAATAACTTTTTTTTTGGTTGTTAAATGCAAAATTGGGCAGAACCTCCCCTATAAACATGCAAAAACCATATCTTGGATTTAAATTATTTCAAAATTAAGTTCAAAAATTGGGCAGAACCTTCCCTATAATTTGATGCATATCCTGATCACACAATTCACATATACATATTTTTGAACAAACAACATTCAGATTTGCACATAAACATCTAGGCTCACAACCAAGTACACATATATCACTTGCAACATATCTAGGTTCACATATATGAGTCCAAGTCCACACATACATCATACTCTATATCATATGAGCAACAGAAAAGGACTGTCATCATATCCAGGTTCGCATGCATAGTCCAGTAGCACAAAAGTGACTTTAGGTTCACATACATGAGTCCAAGTCCACACAACATGACATGAACAACAACAAACGTGACTTTAAGTTCACAAGCTAAGCCTTCTTTTGCTTCTTGTGCTCATTGCAAGGCTGGCTGGGTTAGTTTTTTTTGCTTCCAGTGCCCAATGCATGGCTGTCAAATGGCACCATAGGACAACTTTCATCCTTTCTAGCAAGCTCCATCTTCTTCCTTGTGGCCCTTACCTTCCCTGATCTGCACTTGTACATGTATAGCAACAGTAATTTAGAGCAAATAGCCAAATAACAACATGAACTATGCATAATATGTGATATTAAAATTCGGAAATAGCAAAGGTCACCTTTTACACCCTTTTCCATTTTTCTTATTTGTAGTCTCCAAAGTTTGGCTATGTTTTCCCTTCTTCTTGGTTGTAGTTTCTAGGCTTTGGCTATGGGTTAGATGAATACACACAAATCAAACTCAGTTTTCATTTGGCACAAATCAAACTCAGTTTTCATTTGCAAGAAGCATAGGTGTAGAATTGCTAACCTTGGTGGAAAAGACATAGCGGCTACCGGTGCTTCATCACCTCTTGGCACAATGGATGACTCGGATTATTTGGTAGTCTTCCTCCTCTTATTTGGTGGTTCTTTACACGAGCAATAAGAAAGTAGTTAACATGCATAGTTGATTACAAAATAGTAATGCAAGAGAGTAGTTAACATGCAATAAGAAAGTAGAATGCATAGTTGATTACCTCACATCCATTAAAGCAACAATGTCATCTTTGTTCCCTTTCTTGCACTTTTGCCAATGGTGCACATATTCCTTACAAATAGGGCATAAGTGTTGACCACTTTTCCTTTTTTTCTCACTACAACCCTTATGCCTCTCTGTTTGGGGTCGGCCAGCTACGGCTTTTAACAAGGGTGGATACATGAAGAATCCATGGTTAGATTCAGGCCACTAGGTCTTGTCACACATAACAGGGATTAATTTGCCATAAGCTTCTCTAAACTTGTCAATGGAGTAATAAGAGTCCACATAATTCTGTATATGTGCATTGACAAGTGATGTGATGAATGCTAGAGCATGTTTGCAAGGAAGGCCGGAAACTTTCCAATGTCTGTAAGAACATGTGGTGTCACACGAGTTGACGACAAACCTAAACCCACTGCCTCCCAATTGACTAACTTCAGCAACTTCTTCCGAGCTTTCTACCACCTCCAAGTTTAACTCTCTACTCTTTTTTTTGAAGGGTTGGACAGTAGGAGAGGCTCCTACTGTTTACTCGTATATATATATATATATATATGTATGGGGGAGTTACAAGTTACATTTTGTGTACAAACTCAGCCTCTCACATGCCCATGTGAGAGTAGAGGGAGGGGTGTGTGGGTCAAGTAAGAGTAGTACAAAAGGAGATCACCGAGGCTCTATCAGCCTCCCTAACCCTATGTTCCAGTAGTCTAAAATCTTCCTTGAATCTGTTGAGCCAGGAGTCCAGACTTGGATCCACCCGTCTGAAGTGCTTATTATTTCTTTCCTTCCACAGGCTCCAAGCGGCAGTCAGGAAAATTTCAATGAAGAACGAGTTATGCCAAGAGTCTCGGCCTATTTGGATGGCATCAAGGCGAGAGGTGAACACGGGCCAGGTGATATCAAGCTTCCTCCAGCAGTTTTGGCTGAAGGGACAGGTGAAAATCATGTGGTCCACCATTTCTTCAATGTGTTGCCCACATAGGAGGCAGTCAAAGTCATCCCCTATGTTGTAATGACGCCGCTTCAGCATGTTACGTGTGTTTAGCCTATCATGTAAGAGCAACCAGTCAAAGACTTTGATCTTCATGGTACACTTCGAGCGCCATAACCATTTGAAAGCAGAATGGGCGTGAACATCTTTGAAACAGAACTTGTAGTAGTCGGCTGCCTTAAATTCCGTCTTCCCCCAAATGCAGTACCAGATATCAGTATTTGTCGAGGTCGGGCTCATTCTCATGGTGAGAGTTTGCAGGTCTCGCACTTCCTCCAGGGCCTGTGGGGAGAGAGGGAGGTGAAAGGTTTCATGCAGCACCGTGCTCTCCAAGAGACTTTTTACAGAGGCGTCTTCATGCATGGCAAATGAGAAGGCACGCGTGTGGCTGTCTTCTAGGATGTTATCGAGCCAGGGATCTTTCCAGAATAGGACGGACGCGCCATCGACCACTTGCACTCTCGTAACCCCTCGGTATATTGGGGTGAGCTTGAGAATATCTCGCCACCAGAACGATCCCATCGAGTCCGCAGCATGCGGGATCTTATCAGTGTAGTAGGCATTCAAAATCAGATTAACCCAGGGGATATCCCTCTTATTATAGAACTTGTGCAGAAATTTCAGAAGCAACGCTTCATTCTGAATTTTCAGGTTGATCACTCCAAGCCCCCCATGTTTCTTGGGTTTGCAGACCATATCCCAGGCCGCTAAAGAGTTACTTTTATCTCCTTGGTCGGTTTTCTTCGTCCATAGGCATCTACGTCTGATCTTGTCGAGCATTTCAATAATCTTTGGGTGGATCTTCAAAGTGCACATGGCATATATAAGAAGGGATGTGACAGTTGCGTTTAGCCAGGAGAGTTTGCCCCCATACGACATCATGGCAATGGTAGAAGTGAGGCGTCTCTCGGTGCTACAAACCAGCGGCATGAGGTCTTGGACAATAGGTTTCGATGTACCCAGTGGCAAACCAAGATACGTGAATGGCATTTGACCCACCGAACAGCCAAAAATGTTAGCTAGGGTGGCAGTGTTGGTTTCCTCAAGGTTGATAGGGATCAATGTTGATTTGTGAAAGTTAATTTTGAGGCCGATCGAAGATGCGTAGTCACATAGAATCCCTTTGATGATTGTGGCTTGCCGCGGACAGGTGGGGAGGACAATAATCGTGTCGTCGGCATATTGGATCACGGGGTAATCAGTTTGGCCCGTGCAAGGGAAGGGCAATTCAATCAGTCCACGTCTGAAGGCGTCGTTGATAGCAGCCTGCAAAAGATCCACCGCCAGAACAAAGATAAGAGGTGAGAGGGGGTCCCCCTGCTGGACGCCGCTGCGGCAATGAAATTGTCTCCCAGGGACGCCATTGAGAAGAACAGAAGAGCGCCCGGAGGAGAAGATACGTTCAATCCAAGCAATCCACTTGTCGTTGAATCCCATGTGTTTCATGATGCAGATCATGGGAGCGTGACCTATTGTGTCAAAGGCCTTGGCAAAGTCCAATTTAAGCAGAACGATTTCCCTCCCCGACGTCTTGCATTGGTGGATGTATTGGAAAGCCCATGCCAGTCAATCTTGTATGGTTCTGCCTCGGATAAAACCGTATTGATTACGGTGGATCAGCTGCAGGATGACACGTTGAAGGCGGTTGGCTAGCAGCTTGGTGATTAGCTTAAGGCAGCAGTTAACTCTCTACTCTTTGCATTCAACTTCTTAATTATGTGGGGCAAAATTAAGCCAACTAACTTCTTTGCTACTTTTCTCCGGCGATTCCACATGATCATAATCATTTGCCTAAGCTTGTCCATTAAGTCGTCCAAGTTCAAAGACTTGTGGTGCTTAATCCAATTATTGAAGCACTCTGTCAGGTTGTTGGTTACATAGTCCACCTTACAAATGGTTGAGAACCGACTCCTAGTCCACAACCTAGTGTGCCACTTCCTAAGATATGCAGTTGCCGCTGGCTTTGCTGTCTCCATTGCAACCGATTTTTTCTCAAATATATATGTGTTCCATGAGTAAGTAGCAACTAAGGATGGCAATGGTTAGGGTATGGGGCGGATAGAGCAATACCATACCCATACCCGTGTAGTCAATGGGTACATAGTTCTACCCATACCCGTACCCACGGGTACGAAACATTACCCATACCCATACCTGATGGGTACCCAACGGGTAGATCAAACAGTACATAAATTATTCACAATTTTACATTCATTGATAGCACATTTGACAAAAAAATGTATCTCAACTTGGTAACAAATAGATGAGTACATGACAATTATCTCAATTCAAATTGACAATTGATTACAACTTTAACATAGGTTCACAAGCTCACGACATACTTCACCAAATAACATCTGACAAGTAACAAATAAAAGACATCCAGAGCACCCATCAGACAAGACAAATGACAACTAGCACAAACGGCATCTAGCAGCCAATAACTAGCACAAACAACAGCTACGGCAGATTGTAGACACGAGCCACCAGCTCCGTTGACGCTAACGACCCTTACGCATATGTTGGAGCTCTACGTGTAAGGTCCACAAGTAAAAATAAATGGGTAGGGTATGGGTATATCCACATGTACAAGGCTAGCTATACCTGTGCCCTACCCATGACTTAACGGGTTGGGTACGGGTACTATCCATGGGTATAAAATGGTGCTCATACCCTACCCATGTGGGTACGGCATCCGCGGATACCCGTACCCATGGGTAAAATTGCCATCCATAGCAACAACCCAAAGGTGGTCATCAAATACCTTTCCGTGATACTTTTTCTTAAAGTTTGACGCCAAGTAAAACATGCATTCCCTATGTTCTAACTCTCGGAAAACTTCCTTTACCCCTGTCATCACCGCCTACCCGGCATCAGCGCTTATGGCTAAATCCCTTGGTGATCCTATGGCTTGCCCAAGCAATTGCATGAACCAGATTCAGTTCTCATTTGTTTCGGAATCAAAACTTCCAAAACAAAGTGGATACATCCAATTATGGCCATCTACAACTGTAGCACAAGCCAGCTGCCCCTTGAACCTGCCTGTTAAGAATGTGCTATCTATTGCCAAATATGGCATGCAAGCACTATGGAATCCGTCTATGCAAGGTTTCAAAGCAAAGAAGAACCTTCTACACCTGATTTTTCCTTTTGTAGTGTAATAACCAATCTGAACTATGCTACCAGGGCAAGAGATTTCAACTTGTGCTTTAAACATATACAAATTGTCAAAGCTGCTATCCCAATCACCATAGTGTTATTTCAAAGCTAGCTTCTTACCCATATATATATACTCTCTTGTAGTGGAGGTCAACCTTGTGGTGTTGTTTAATGTTCTTGTGCAATGCATTCGCTTCGACAGTTCCAACTTCAATCAACCAATGCTTCACCTTATCACATACCCAATGCTTGGTTCCATTCTTCGTCTTCTTTTTTCCTTCTTGTACTAGAGCAATCATGGCCACATGGGTTTTTCTTCACCTTCAAAAGAAAAACAGAGGTAATTAGCTGAAAACACTTAACAATTATGCAAGAAATGTTCACAAATGGGTAATGTTAAACAATTACCATTACAGTACACTTATCCTCCGTCTTAGAAGCATGTATCCTCCATGGACAATTATCTACACCCCGTCTTGAACAATAGCCCTTAAACCGATAAGGTGTACTATACTCGGTGTTATACTCAAATTCATGTTTGATTGCATGCTGAGAAAGTGAAAACTTGAACTCTTTCATGCTAGGATATGTAAAGCATTTGGTCATTGGAGGGTCTAATTTTTCATACTCTACATGTGGAGTATGCTCTACCTCATGCAACTCCTCATCCTCCTCTACTTCACCATCCTCTACTTCAGACATGCGCTCACTCTCAGCCTCGCTATCATCCTCAAAAATATAGTCTTTGTCCTTTTCTTTATTAGGACAAAGAACCACATTGAAGGGCATAGGTTCATCCACTTCATACATAATCTCCTCATCAACAACATGCTCATTCTCAAATCTTGCGTTGCGAAGGTAAGTATCATCCTCTTGCTCTATATCATTGTTAAGTTTGTTATGCACATCACTTTGCCACTCGGTGATAGGCTCATATGGTTTAGAGGGATCACAATATGCAATGATCATATGCAGCACCTTTTTCTCCGAGTTTTTCTCAAACATAAGCATCAATCTTGGTCAGATTTTACTTCTGGACAGTTTTTTAGAGCATCATCGTAATACTGCACATGTGCAACTTCCAAATAACCCGGCGGATACTGCTCTAACCAAATCCTTATAATTTGTCAAGTCACAATCAATGACCTTCTCAAAACAAAAACATCTTATGTCCTTTCGAGTTTTTTTTCGATTGCCACAATTTAGTTTTGAGCAAATAACTTGAATTTGGATCCATCCTGTGAATTAAAGTGACAACTTTGCATCAAACCTATGCTACTATACATGAGTATCGCTAGACAATCTGAACATTAACTGAAATTAAGTGAAGAGTTAATCTTATTTGTGATCACAGCCAAGCAAAATATCTCCTCCATTACTAACATTGCTAGACAATCTGATCATTACTAACTGATCATTAACTAGATGGTCTATAGCTACTACTAACATTGCATTCAAATGAGCCTCTGTATTGCTACTACTACGATTGCATTCTGAGGAGTGCCGCTTACCCATCTGGACACGCCCATGTAGCTGCACCCTGGCCTGAAGCTGCTGCCGATGCCGACCCGGTGACGCCCTGGCCGAAGCCTCCAGCCACGCCGACGGCCGACCTAGCAGTGCCCTGGCCCGATGCCCCTGCAGCCGAGCCACCGCCCTGGCCAGGCGCTGGCTCGACCCCCACCGCAACCCGACGCCCAAGCCCAACCCCACCACAGCCCCGCTGTCGCCATCGGTCAATGCTGGATCCCCAGCCGCGCCAAGGCCTGAGCCGTCCGCAGCCGCGCCCTAGCCGTCGTCTGTGGCTCCATCTCCATCCGCAGCACCGCCGCCATCCATACCCCAAAGTCGCCGACGCTGCCGCCAGGCCTGGGTGGTTTACCGCTGCCGCCTCTAGCGTTGGGGAGAAAGGGGATGAGAAGAGCTCGGGTCGGGAGAGAAGAGAGAGGCCGGTTTAGCCTCTGTTTTTCTATTTTCTCATGCTTATGGACAGGGGCAATTTCGTCCAACTACAAAAAACTGACATTAGTCAATGCAGATTTTAACGGTGTAGACTAACAGAACTGATAGAAGTGTTAGAAAGGGGAAAAAGTTCCGCTTGGTGTTATATTAGGAAGAAACTTTTTTCACTATTAAATAGGGAAACAACATTTATGGTAGTGTTATAGGGAATTTTCTCTTCCAAGAACCTTGCCATTCAGAAGTTCAGAGACGAAATGGATACGACACCGACCTTGAGTGCTGATGGGCTTGTAATAGTGCGGTCGTGGTATCCAGTTGTCTTACCAGACGCGTATGCTAGTGCATTTCTCACTCTCCGGACAAGACCTTTCTTGAGAAGATCCAAGCCATAGCTGATTGCTTACCATGATGATGAGGCATTACTCGAAAAAACAGTGTCTTCCAACTTGTCATCGGTGTAGTACCAAGTCTGCCGTTTGTGGTAGAAACTCATTGCCATATTCAAAAGAACATTGCCATTTTATTGGTCCGGGCTTAGAGCTTGGAACCCCCAAACTCAGTCCATGTTCCCGGGTTATCCGACACCCCTCAAACCCAGCTCATATGTGGGAAGGATCCCCCCTAGGTGTTCGTTACAACAAATTCGACATGTGGAACCCACCCCCAAATTGCCCCGCCGCTCTCCCACGCAAGACCTCCCTTTCCCTTGTTCGCATTGCCGCCCTCCTACATCCTTACCCCGCATCCAGCTACTGACCTCCTCCTTCATCCTAGCCATCGATGTCTGCTTCGCCGTCCGTCCGCCGCCATAGATCTTTGGTCGGCCGAGACGTAGGGGTCCCAACCACAGCGAACAAAGCGAAGAGCATCACCCACAAGGAGTGGTGTGCCGGATAGCGCGCCCACAAAAAGGTCGAGAAGGAGACTGCTTTGAATGATGACCTCAACTAGGAGTTCGTCGTGTCTGCTCCAGCGGCATCTGCCACACCCGCACCCACGCCCTCAGCCATGTCCACGCCCTATGGCACTCCGGCCTCGCAATGGCCGAGCATTCTGGATGGCTTCTCACAGGACCCGGACACCATCCAGGACCCGGCGTCTAAGTCGTAGCAACACCAACGGTCACGGACAACATCTGGAAGCCCCGCTGGTGAACATGCACACCCACTGTTCGAGGATATGCCTCAACCAAATCCACAGGTTACTTTTCGCTCCATAGTCATTTATCTGACCAATTATAGGATGGTAGCTTCATTGTGATGCATAGTGATAGATATGATAAATGACAGTAAAAAAACTTCAAATTTGAAGATGGGTGATCAAATTTCACCAATGTTTTATATTGGGCAATCACCGTGCACTTAGAAAAAGCAGGCAAAGGCAAGAGGAAATGCATACTCATCCCATGAAGATATCTTGTTGTGCTAACTTGGTTGAACACAAGCTTGAATCCTATATGTGAAACTGAGCAAAAGGGGTCGAAGTATTGGGAAAAAAATCATGCATGACACATGACCACAAGTACTACAGGGAACTGCATCCAATCCATATTGACCGCAATGAGAGTTTTCTCCAACATAGATGGGGCCCCCATCCAAGAGTCTGTGATTTTTTTGCGGTGTCTATGCTCCAGTGTTGAATAGGCACCAAAGTGGTTTTGGAATCGGAAGCCATATAAGTCTTGGTTGCTCATTTTTCTTGCTTATGTCATTTCTTGTATTATGTTGATATGTGATTTCTGCTTGCTAGATGGGGTTGGCTGCCACATTGTACCATCAAATTGAGAAGAAGACATCCACTCTGTGTCATTGTTGGTTGGAGTTGAATGAGAAACCCAAGTGGACAAACCCATTTGAAGATCTCCAGAACCCCACTAAGAAGAAGAAGAGGAATGGTGGCACAATATCCCACCAATATATTGGATTGTATGACGAAGATGACCAAGTGGAGGGGCGGTCGGACTCGGAATCGAGCCAAAGAGGAGTAAGCACTTGACGGTAGAATTGGGAGAAGGAAAGGGTCGTGTGACGAGCAAGATGTTCTCCACATGGATGGACATCTTTTGCATCTAAGGGCAAGAATTGAAGAAAAGGGAGAAGAAGGAAGAAAGATACAAGCTCTTTTTGAATGTGCAAGGGAGATGATAAAGTTCAATCAGGATATGGTGTGGGAGAGGTTCAAGATTTAGAGAGAGAGGATGGAGATGGAGAAGGAGAACAAATGGGAGTATATGAAGCTTGAGAAGACCAAGACATATGAAAATTGAGCTAGAGAGAGAGAAAGAGAGAGAGAGAGAGAGAGAGAGAGAGAGAGAGAGAGAGAGATAAAGTGAGGTTTGGGAGGATCATAGAGGAGTCGAAGATCATGTTGACCGACACTAGCCTCATAAATAACCATGCCAATGAGTGGTTCACCAACCAAAAGAGGAGATGAACGAGCGCAAAAGAGGTGGTTGATTCATCGGTGTATCGCCTATGTATGAATTTCTCCATCTTATTTGTCCTAGATTATATTTTGGCTTGTGTTGAATTGGTTGTGTGCTATATTGATCGAATGATCTACGTGCATTCATGTGTATGGATTTAACGTTTTGAAAGTGAGGGGCGTGGTTGTTTGGACAAAAAATAGGGAGTCGGTTGGCTCTTGTCGACGCACGCGTCCGAAGATATATAGAAAGTCAATTTGGCCAAATATGGTGGGAGATGCTCTTACATATCTAAAACATCTTTTGCCAGGCTTGCAGCCATGCCACCAAACATCTGCCTTATATATTTCCTGTTGGCCTTTGAGGGGATCTAAAACAACATGAAATTTTCTTTTGGTGTATCTTCCTTTTGAGGGTTTGGGGGTATCTTTTTAAAGGGGATTTTGAGCCTTTTTTAAGCCGGTCCTATTAGATTACCTTAGATAGCAAAAAACTAACACAAAAATGAGTGACAAAGATTAGTTAAAACACTAAATGTTACACGCTAGGGTTCTGTGAACTTGTTGTCTCTAACTTTACTTTTTACATCTTAGACATTCCACTATAACTCTAATGAAGAAAACTTGTATACACCGAACTAACCTTAAAGGTCTGAAAAAGCTACCCCACCCAATAACCGAGAACCTAGCATCCTTCAGTGCGTTGTAGCTGGGGGCATACCTCTTGCCGGGCAAGTATATCGAACCGCTGCATTGATATTGTATTATCAGCAAAAAGACCGGGAACGCGGAGAAACGAAGTTTGACAACAATTGACCACACCATACTTCAACCATCATTGTTGCCACCACTGCCAAGACAAGCTGAAGCGCTTGAATGATAAACCACAAGATTCAAAGCGATCGACACGATAGAAACACCACACACTCTATGGTACCAACATTGTCAGCTACAATGGTGGTACCATGACAAAAATGGGTGGAACTTCTATTTCATGCAAAACCGTCTTCATTGTTGGCATGACGTTGCTAAGGACACAAAGACTTGATGAGGTAAAAACTAAAATTGCACTTCAACATTGATCGGTGGATTTTCCAAGAACTTTCGTAAAAAAGAAGAAGATGGGTTTTCCAAGAGACAGCCAAAACATGAAGCACCGATAAAAACATGGGTCGTGCTACGCGTCGGCCGGCGGATCTTTTAAAATGATCCGCTGCCACTTGTAGCTTGCGTTGGTATTTCCCCGAAGAGGAAGGGATGATGCAGCACAGTAGAGATAAGTATTTCCCTCAGTTATGAAACCAAGGTTATCGAACCAGTAGGAGAATCACACAACACCTCGTTACAGCACCTGCACACAAACAACAAATCCTTGCACCCAACGCAAACGAGGGGTTGTTAATCCCTCGGCGGTCAATTGCAAGATTAAATTGTATATGATAGATAGATAGATTGAAACAAAAATACAAAATAAAATAAATAAAAGAAAATTGCAGCAATATTTTTAGGGTTTTAGTAATATGATTTAGATAGACCCGGGGGCCATAGATTTCACTAGAGGCTTCTCTCGAGAAAATAGCATACGGTGGGTAGACAAATTACTGTTGGGCAATTGATAGAAAAGCAAATAATCATGACGATATCCAAGGAAATGATCATGTATATAGGCATCACGTCCGAGACAAGTAGACCGACTCCTGCCTGCATCTACTACTATTACACCACACATCGACCGCTATCCAGCATGCATCTAGTGTATTAAGTCCATAAAGAACGGAGTAACGCCTTAAGAACAATGACATGATGTAGCCAAGATAAACTCACGTATGAATAAACCCCATCTTTTTACCCTTAATAGCAACGATACATACGTGTCATGTCCCTTTCTGTCACTGGGATTGAACAACGCAAGATCGAACCCATTACAAAGCACCTCTTCCCATGGCAAGATAAATCAACTCAGTTGGCCAAACCAAATCAATAGATCGGAGAAGAAATACGAGGCTATAATAATCATGCATAAAAAGAGTGCAGTAAAGACTAAAATAATTTCATGGATAATCTGATCATAAACTCACAATTCATCGGATCCCAACAAACACACCGCAAAAAGTGATTACATCGGATAGAACTCCAAGAACATCGAGGAGAACATTGTATTGAAGATCAAAAAGAGAGAAGAAGCCATCTAGCTACTGCCTATGGACCCGAAGGTCTGTGGTAAACGACTCACGCATCATCGAAAGGGCGGCAAGGTTGATGTAGAACCCCTCCATGATCGATTCCCCCTCCGGCAGAGTACCGGAGAAGGCCTCCAGATGGGATCACTCGAGAACAGAAACTTGCGGCGGCAGAAAAAGTATTTCGTGGACTCCCATGAGGGTTTCTGTTTTTTTCTGAATTTATAGTGCTGGAATTAGGTCAAACGGAGCAAAGGGGGGCCCACGAGGCACCAAGGCGCGCCTGCCCCCCCCCCCCCAGGCGTGCCCTGGTGGCTCGTGGCCACCTCCTAGTTCTTATGGCCCTCTCCCGAAGCTTCTAGTGTTTATCTTGGCCAATAAAAAATCTCCAAAAAGTTTCGTGGCATTTGGACTTTGTTTGGTATTGATTTTCTGTAAAACAAAAACAGGGCAAAAAACAGCAACTGGCACTGGGCACTAAGTTAATAGGTTAGTCTCCAAAAATGATATATAATTGCTGTAAATGATTATAAAAACATCCAAGATTGATAATATAACAGCATGGAACAATCAAAAATTATAGATACGTTGGAGACGTATCAGCATCCCCAAGCTTAATTCATGCTCGTCCTCGAGTAGTTCAATGATAAAAACAGAATTTTTGATGTGGAATGCTGCCTAACATATTCATCACATATTCTTTTCTTTTATAGCATGGACATTGGACTAGAATGATTCAAAGCTATAGTCTATAATTTGACATGAAGATATAAATACTCAAGAATGCTAACAAGCAACCATGTCTTTCAAAATATCAACGCTAAAGAAAGTTATCCCTAGCCCATTATGCTCAATCATTGATCCATTCATGAAACACACTCAAATATTAGCTACACACAATGCACAAGTATGACAATAGTCCTCTCTAGTTGGTGCTTTTGTAAGAGAAGATGGAGACTCAAATAAAATAAAAATTGCATAAAAGTAAATAGATAGGCCCTTCGCAGAGGGAAGCAGAGATTTGTCAAATGTGCTAGAGCTCAAAGCTGAAATTAAAGAGATAAAAAATATTTTGAGAGGCATGCTTTTCCTGTCAACGAAAACGACCGAGAATTCCCAATATTTTCCATGCTAGACACATCATAGGCGGTTCCCAAACAGAAAGTAAAGTTCATTTCCTTTCCACCATTCTTTCACAATCCATGGCTAGTCGTATCCACGGGTGCCCTCCAAACCAACACTTTCCAAGGAATTTTGTTGTTATTAATTTTGATTTCATGCGGGACTGGGCATCCCTATTACCAGCCACTCTCTCGTGCAATGACAAGTGAATAAACAGTCATCGTGAGAATAACACACCTAGCATGGAAAATAATGGCCACCCCCTGCCGCTTCATGAGCGGTACGAGCACACAAAACAGAAAAATTATTTTGAAAATTTAGAGTTGGCACACGCAAATTTACTTGGACCGGCATTGAAATACCGCATATAGGTAGATATAGTGGACTCATTTGGCACAACTTGGGTTTAAGGATTTTGGATGCACAAGCAGTATTTCAGCTTACTACAAATGAGGGCTAGCAAATAGATTGAGAGGCAACCAACCAAAAAACGAAAACGGTCATAAACATGCATTGAACATAACTAACACCGAATAATGCACCATAAGTAGGATATAATTTCTTTGCATAACTATTGACTTAATGTGCATGCATAGGGAATCACAAACCTTAACACTAATATTCTTACTAAATCACAATTACTCACTAACATGACTCACATATTATCATTTCCATATCGCAAACCTATTGCAAGGAATCACACTTATCATATCCAATGATCTATATGAAAGTTTTTATTATATCCCTCTTGAATATTCATCACTTTGGGACCAAATTCATATCTTGTGCAAATTACCGTTACTATCATCAACTCTCAAAAAGATTTAAGTGAAGCATGAGAGTGCAAATATTTCTTCAAAATTTCAATCTTATCAATTCTCAAAATAATATAAGTGAAGCATGAGAATTCATTTCTTCAAAATTTTAATCAACTCTCAAAATAATATAAGTGAAGCATGAGAGTTTATTTCTTCAAAATATAGCCACCACCGTGCTCAAAAAGATTTAAGTGAAGCACTAGAGCAACTGCCTAGCTCAAAAAATTTAAGTGAAGCACATAGAGTATTCTAACAAATGATGATAAACGTGTGGCTCTCTCAAGATAGGTGTGTTCAGCAAAGATGATTGTGACAAACTAAAAAGCAAACAAAGCAAAGACTCATATAATACAAGACGCTCCAAGCAAAACACATATCATGTGACGAATAAAAATATAGCTCCAAGTAAAATTACCGATGGTTGGTAGAAGAAAGAGGGGATGCCTTCCGAGGCATCCCCAAGCTTAGACGTTTGAGTCTTCCTAGAATATTACCTTGGGGTGCCTCGGGCATCCCCAAGCTTAGGTTTTTGCTACTCCTTATTCCTTCATCCATCGTGATCTCACCCAAAACTTGAAAACTTCAATCACACAAAACTCAACAAAACCTTCATGAGATTCGTTAGTATAACAAAATAAATCACTACTTTAAGTACTGTTGCAAACCCATCCATATTTTATTTTTGCATTATACCTACTGTACTCTAACTTCACCATGGCTTATACCCCCGATACAATCCATAGATTCATCAAAACAAGCAAGTAGTGCATCAAAAACGAGAATCTGTCAAAAACAGAATAGTCTGTAGAAATCTATTTAAAAACCATATTTCTGTAACTCCAAAAATTCTGAAAACTTAGGACAACGTGGAAAATTCATATAGCAATACTGTGTAAAAATTTCAGATTTTTTCGACGCTCCAGTACAGAAACAAAATTCTGGCACTGGACGCAAAACTTTCTGTTTTCCAAACAGCATCAATTAATACTATCTTCCAAATCATCCTAAAGGCTTTACTTGGCACAAACACTAATTAAAAACACAAAAACACTATCATACCAGTATCATGAAAGTAAAAACACACAATAACAGAAAAAAATTATTTTATTCATTGGGTTGCCTCCCAACAAGCGCTATTGTTTTATGCCCCTAGCTAGGCATATTGCATAATTTCAAGTGTTATCATCTTTCAAGTTGATTCCATAAGTGGCCCTCATAATTGATTCATACGGTGATTTAATTTTCTTCCTAGGGAAATGTTCCATACCCTTTTTTAGTGGAAACTGAAATTTTATATTCCCTTCTTTCATATCAATAACGGCACCTATAGTTCGTAAGAACGGTCTACCAAGTATTATGGGGCAAGAAGAATTGCATTCAATATCAAGAACAATAAAATCAACGGGCACATAATTTCTATTTGCAAGAATAAGAACATCATTAATTCTACCCATTGGTTTTTTAATAGTAGAATCCGCAAGATGCAAATTAAGAGAACATTCATCTATATTGGTAAAACCTAGCACATCACATAGAGATTTTGGAATTGTGGAAACGCTAGCACCTAAATCACATAAAGCATTGCACTCATAATTTTTAATTTTAACTTTAATGGTGGGTTCTCATTCATCATATAATTTTCTAGGAATTGAAATCTCTAGTTCTAGCTTTTCTTCTAACGCTTTCATCATTGCTTCTACGATGTGTTTAGTAAAAGCCTTGTTTTGCTCATAAGTGTTGGGTGAATTTAACATGGATTGTAACAAAGAAATGCACTCAATCAAAGAACAATTATCATAATTAAAATCTTTGTAATCCAAGAGAGTGAGAACATCGTTATTTAAAGTTTTTACCTCTCCAAACCCACTTTTAGCAATTTTCTTATCAAGATTTTCACCCTCCGAATTATGGAGACGCCTACTAGCTAAAGTTGACCCTTCTTCAGTCCCCTTTTCATCAAGTTTTATATTGGTAAACAGAGAATCAATAGATGAAACACCAATCATTTTAATATCCTCATCATTACTACGATAGAAACCGGGAGGAATCGCCTTTTCTAAAAAATCTCTTTTAGCTTTTAGCATAGCGGTTCTTTTATTACTCTCATCCATGGAGACATATAAAGCTTTAATTGATTCACTAATATCAATTTTGGGTGGCAAAATTTTACTCTTAAGATTTTCCACATCATGAATAATTCTATCAATGCTCCTAGACATATCATCAAATTTACTCAAATTTTCTTCTATCATAGTGTTGAAAACTTTTTGAGCATTAATAAATCTTTTAATATTACTTTCAAGATCAGAGGGCATCCTATTATTATTATAAGAATTACCATAAGGATTGCCATAATTATTAGAGGAATTTCCAAGAAACGGTCTAGCGTTGAAATTACCTGTATAAGCATTATTATTAAAATTGTTTTGCGAGACAAAATTCACATCTACGGGATCATTATTTTTCTCATTCAAAGTGGACAATGGCACATCATTAGGATCAATATGAGCATTTTTGCTAGCAACCAATTTCATAAGCGCATCAACTTTATCACTCAAAGTATTAATTTCTTCAATAGAATTCACTTTTTTACTAGTAGGAGTTCTTTCAGTATGCCATTGTGAATAATTTGTCATAATATTATCAAGTAATTTAGTAGCTTCTCCCAAGGTAATTTCCATAAAAGTACCACCCGCGGCGGAATCTAAAAGATTTCTAGAGACAAAGTTCAATCCCGCATAAATTTTTTGTGTGATCATCCATAAATTTAAACCATGAGTAGAGCAATTTCTTGTCATTAATTTCATTCTCTCTCAAGATTGGGCAACATGTTCATGATCAAGTTGCTTAAAATTCATAATTTGATTTCTAAGAGAAATAATTTTCGCCAGAGGAAAATACTTAGTAATAAAAGCATCTTTACACCTATCCCAAGAATCGATACTATTTCATGGTAAAGATGAGAACCAAATTTTTGCATGATCCCGCAATGAGAACGGGAATAATTTTAATTTCACAATATCATTATCCACATCTTTTTTCTTTTGCATGTCACACAATTCTACGAAAGTGTTACGATGGGATGCAGCATCTTCATTAGGACTACCGGAAAATTGATCTTTCATGACAAGATTTAGCAAAGCGACATTAATATCACAAGTCTCCGCACTAGCGGCGGGAGGAGCAATCGGAGTACTAATAAAATCATTATTATTAGTATTGGAAAAATCACACAATTTTGTATTTTCTTGAGACATCGTGACTACGCAAACAAGATAGCAAACAAGCAAACAAGAAAAAGTCAAACGAAAAATATTTTTGTAAAAACGTTTTAGAAGTGGGGGAGATGAAAACGAGAGGCAAATGGAAAATAAAGAAAATGCAAGGAGATGAGAGTTTATGCAAAGGTACTTGATAGATGTTGATGATGTCTCCCCGGCAACGGCGCCAGAGATTCTTCCTGCTACTTGTAGCTTGCGTTGGTATTTCCCCGAAGAGGAAGGGATGATGCAGCACAGTAGAGATAAGTATTTCCCTCAGTTATGAAACCAAGGTAATCGAACCAGTAGGAGAATCACACAACACCTCGTTAGCAGCACCTGCACACAAACAACAATTCCTTGCACCCAACGCAAACGAGGGGTTGTCAATCCCTCGGCGGTCAGTTGCAAGATTAAATTGTATATGATAGATAGATAAATTGAAACAAAAATACAAAATAAAATAAATAAAAGAAAATGGCAGCAATATTTAGGGTTTTAGTAATATGATTTAGATAGACCCGGGGGCCATAGATTTCACTAGAGGCTTCTCTCGAGAAAATAGCATACGGTGGGTAGACAAGTTACTGTTGGGCAATTGATAGAAAAGCAAATAATCATGACGATATCCAAGGCAATGATCATGTATATAGGCATCACGTCCGAGACAAGTAGACCGACTCCTGCCTGCATCTACTACTATTACTCCACACATCGACCGCTATCCAGCATGCATCTAGTGTATTAAGTCCATAAAGAACGGAGTAACGCCTTAAGAACGATGACATGATGTAGACAAGATAAACTCACGTATGAATAAACCCCATCTTTTTACCCTTAATAGCAACGATACATATGTGTCATGTCCCTTTCTGTCACTGGGATGGAATAACGCAAGATCGAACCCATTACAAAGCACCTCTTCCCATGGCAAGATAAATCAACTCAGTTGGCCAAACCAAATCAATAGATCGGAGAAGAAATACAAGGCTATAATAATCATGCATAAAAAGAGTGCAGCAAAGACTCAAATAATTTCATGGATAATCTGATCATAAACTCACAATTCATCGGATCCCAACAAACACACCGCAAAAAGTGATTACATCGGATAGAACTCCAAGAACATCGAGGAGAACATTGTATTGAAGATCAAAAAGAGAGAAGAAGCCATCTAGCTACTGCCTATGGACCCGAAGGTCCGTGGTAAACTACTCACGCATCATCGAAAGGGCAGCAAGGTTGATGTAGAACCCCTCCGTGATCGATTCCCCCTCCGGCGGAGTACCGGAGAAGGCCTCCAGATGGGATCTCTTGAGAACAGAAACTTGCGGCGGCGGAAAAAGTATTTCATGGACTCCCCTGAAGGTTTCTGATTTTTTTTGAATTTATAGTGCTGGAATTAGGTTAAACGGAGCAAAGGGGGCCCCACGAGGCGCCAGGGCGCGCCTGCCCCCCCCCCCAGGCGCGCCCTGGTGGCTCGTGGCCACCTCCTGGGTCTTCTGGCCCTCTCCCAAAGCTTCTAGTGTTTATCTTGGCAAATAAAAAATCTCCAAAAAGTTTCATGGCATTTGGACTTCGTTTGCTATTGATTTTCTGTAAAACAAAAACAGGAAAACAGCAACTGGCACTAGGCACTAAGTTAATAGGTTAATCTGCAAAAATGATATATAATTGCTGTAAATGATTATAAAAACATCCAAGATTGATAATATAACAGCTTGGAACAATCAAAAATTATAGATACGTTGGAGACGTATCATCCGCCGCCTCGCGAGCCGTCTGATGTGATGTAATCATGCGGTAGAGCGACGTCTTTCACCACTGCAACAGAGCTGCTATTGCAGAATTTTTTGCAACAGAGGTCTCGTTGCAGAAATCTTTGTAACACATGTCTTCTTTAAGAAAACTTTTGCAATGAAGGTCTTGTTGTAGAAAAACTTTGCAACAGTGGTAATGCTGCAGAATTTTTTTTGTTCACCTTCGTATGATGTTACGGAATAATGTTTTGCAACATGATTGATGTCATAGAAAATCTTGTGATGAGCCACAAGTAAAGAGGATCAATCGTAGTCCTTTCGATAAGTAAGAGTGTCGAACCCAATGTGGAGCAGAAGGAAGTGACAAGCGGTTTTCAGCAAGGTATTCTCTGCAAGTACTGAAAGTAGCGGTAACAGATAGTTTTGATAGCAAGGTAAATCGTAACAAGTAATAATTGTAACAAAGTGCAGCAAGGTGGCCCAATCCTTTTTATAACAAAGGACAAGCGGGGACGGTCTCTTATATAAAGCAAAGAGTTCTCGAGGACACATGGGAATTCTCATCTAGTCACTTTCATCATGTTTGTTTGATTCCCGTTCGCTACTTTGATAATTTGATATGTGGGTGGACCTGTGCTTGGGTGTTGTTCCTACTTGAAGAAGCCTCCCACTTATGATTACCCCCTCTCGCAAGCATCCACAACTACGAAAGAAGAATTAAGATAAATCTAACCATAGCATGAAACATATGGATCCAAATCAGCCCCTTATGGAGTAGCGCATAAACTAGGGTTTAAGCTTCTGTCACTCTAGCAACCCATCATCTAATTACTACTCCACAATGCCTTCCCTTAGGCCCAAAGATGGTGAAGTGTCATGTGGTAGACGTTCACATGACACCACTAAAGGAAGCAACAACATACATATCATCAAAATATCAAATGAATACCAAATTTACATGATTACTTATGACAAGACTTCTCCCATGTCTTCAAGAACAAAAGTAACTACTCACAAATCATATTCATGTTCAAGATCAGAGGGGTATTGAATAGCATTAAGGATCTGAACATATAATCTTCCGCCAAATAAACCAATTAGCACCAACTACAAGATGTAATCAACACTACTAGCAACCCACAGGTACCAATCTGAGGTTTTGGGACAAAGATTGAATACAAGAGATGAACTAGGGCGTGAGATGAGATGGTGCTGGTGAAGATGTTGATGAAGATTAGTCCTCCTACGATGAGTGGATCGTTGGTGATGTCGATGGCTTCGATTTCCCCCTCCCGGAGGGAAGTTTCCCCGGCGGAATCGCTCCGCCGGAGAGCAAAAGTGCACCTACCCAGGTTCCACCTCGAGACGGCGGCACTTCGTCCCAAAAGTATTCTCTTGATTTTTTCTAGGGCAAATAGCATATTATAGGAGAAAATGGGCCCCAGGGGCCTGCCAGGGGCGCCACAAGCTCGGGGGGCGCGCCCAGGGGGTAGGGCGCGCCCCCCAGGCTTGTCGCTTCCTGGTGGGTCCCCTGTGACGCCCTCGACTTAATCGTTCACTAATCATACATGCAAATGCACACGATCAAGCCTAAGGACTCACTTGAAGATATCACAACACAACTCTAAACACAAATAAAAGTCATACAAGCTTTATATTACAAGCCTGGGGCCTCGAGGGCTCGATTACATAAGCTCGAGTCATACAAGCATCAGCGGAAGCATCAGATATCTGAGTACAGACATAAAGTTAAACAAGTCTGCCTTAAGAAGGATGAGCAAAACAACGACACTGGATCGAAAGGCGCAGGCCTCCTGCCTGGATGCCTCCTATCTACTCCTGGTCGTCAGTGGTCTCCACGTAGTAGTACTCTCCACCGGAGGGGTAGTAGTAGTCGTCGACTGGGGCAGCTGGCTCCGGGGCTCCGTCATCTGATTGCAGCAATCGAGTATGGGGGGAAAAGGCATCAGATCTATGCTAAGTATGCATCGGTATCAAAAGATGGGGATGTATCTGTGGACTAGACTGCAGAAATGCCAGAATAGAGAGAAAGGCCTAGCCTATCGAAGACTAGCATCTTCAGCGTCTTGCAACATTAGAAGAGTGTAGTTTGTACATAAATATAGTAGTAGCAACAAGTATAACAGTAGCCATGCCCAGAGATCCTTCCTCGACTCCCTGCGAGAAAGCGATCCCGGAGCTAACATATCTAAACATCACAAGTTCCAGTTCTAGTTGTAGAAGATCGGGATACTCTCTGAGCGTCCTGTTACCGTGGACACGGCTATTTGAATAGATATACTTCCCTGCAGGGGTGCACCAACTTACCCAACACGCTCGATTAACTCTGGCCGGACACACTTACTCGGTCCATGCCCGGCCTGGCTGATCGACACGGCGTAGCCCTACCTAGGCTCAATAGAGAGGCCAGCACACCGGTCTACATCCTAAGCACTCAAGGGTCTTGGGCCCATCGCCCTTTGCACTCATGCGCATTGCATACGTGGCTGGTGAGCAGACCTAGCCCCCTTAATACAAGCGCAGGCTTTCCCAGTCCAACCCGGCGCGCGCCGCTCAACTGCTGACATCTGGAGAGCTTTAGCTGATACATACGACGCCGAGTGCCCATACTATTCCCGCGTAGTGGTTAGTGCGAAAAAGGCCAAAGACCTACTCAGATCACATATCCTAACCCATTTGTGTGTTGGGAGCTCGCGGAAACGAGCAGTGATCCACGATCTGTGGTCTCGTCGCCCCGTCTCGTGGACTTACGGCAAGGGCTAGGAATTCCCGGCCGTGCCACGTAATTATCTCGCGGGTACCCTCACGGTCAACCCGACTTCACATTACTCGTGGGTACCCCTTAGGGCCGACCCGACTTTATTGAGGGACTGAGATAAAATTCAAGGTATCCGTGTGTCCAACACATCAAGAAGGAATCCGAGGAATTACCCTCATTGGATTCCCACTCGATGTATACGTCAAGGTGAACCCGGAGGAATCACCCTCGATGGGTTCACACTCAAAGGGTTGCATGACAGAGGCTTCATCGGAGGTGGTGAAAGAGGAATCACCCTCGATAACCCACAACCGACTAGCATAAGCTACAGAGATATCATCAGCTGTGAGTTAAGAGGTATCACCCTCGTTATTCGATGGTAGCTCTGCAGAGTCGTACAACTTAGGGGTGTGCGGTGATGTGCTGGTCTCAGCCCATCGATCACCTCGATCGGGGCACTGGTACTAAAGCGGGCAACTGGGACAAGGATGAGGGGCCACAGATGGTTCACAACCAACCTATGCTAAGCATTTAGGATAGCAGGTAAGGTATAAATTGCAGTTTACACAAACAGGCTATGCATCAGAATAGGAGCAGCAATTGCAGTAGCAAAATCTAATGCAAGCATGAGGGACAAAGAATAGGTGATATAGGCATGTTCAAGGGGGTTTGTTTGCCTGGAAGCTCTGCGGAGAAAGAGGGGTCATCGACGGTGTAGTCGTAATCTGGAGCTGCGTCGGTCTCGGGGTCTACCGGAGAGAAGAGGGGGAAGAAACAAATGAATACAAGCAACAAATGCAACACAGATGCATGGCATTGCAGTATGATGTGCTGGGGGTGACCTAATGCAATGCTACACGTTGCAGGCGGAGCGGGAAAATATCTGGGGATATTTTCCCGGCTTTAGGCATCTGTCAGACAGATGAACCGGAGGGGAAGGTTTGATGTTTGCATGGTTGTGGGCATGTGACAGGTAAACGAAGGGCATATTCGGGTTCATCTCGTTTTTCTAATCAACTTTCATGTAGAAAACTTTTCGATCCGAGCTACGGTTTATTTTCTACGATTTTTCAAAGATTTAAACCATTTTCTGAAATTCCTGGAATTAAATTAAATTCGAAAATAACAGAAAAAGGTTTTATTGCGTCAGCATTGGGTCAGCATGATGTCAGCAGTCAACACCAGCTGGTCCAGGTCAAACGTGACAGCTGGGTCCCACATGTCATACACAGTGGGCTAAACAGAGTTTAATTAAACTAATTAGTGGTTGATTAGCACGTGAGGCCCCACTGTCAGTGACTAATTAGTATTAGGATTAATTTTAATTAATAAAACCGTTTAATTAGTGGTGGGGCCCACATGTCAGTGACTGGGGTTGCCCAATCAGCACATTGACTGGTCAACCCAGTCAACTGGGGCACTGGGCCCACTGGTCAGTGACTCAGGGGTGGGCCCCAGCCGTGCCACGTCGGCGTCAGCGCCGGAGTTGCCCCGGCGACCAAATTGCGCGGCGGCGCGCATGGGGCCTCGCCGGAAAACGGCCACAGGCCTTGGTTGCATATGGGACTAGGCGCGTTCGAACGCCCGCGGTGTCGCGCGTCGAATGGCGGTGGTGGCAGCAGCGGGTTTGGCCGGAGTTGAGCGCTACGACGACGGCAGGCGGCGACGCGTTTGGGCGAGCTCTGTTACGACGACAGAGGGCACGGGAAGCGACGCTGGTGGGTGCAACGGCCTCCTGGGAGCCCTAGGAGCTCGATGCGCTGCCCATGAGCAAGCTTGGCTTGCTGTGAGCGCGACTGCGGCGACCTCGACGGCGGCGGGTTCGGTCAGGGCGGCACCTACGGCTACGGGCACGGAAAGACAAAAGGGACGGAGGGGAAACGATGCGGGGCTTACAGTGGCCCTGCAGATGTGCTAAGCGTGCTCGGGGAGGACCAGTCGGCGACGAGGTGATGGCGGCAAGCTCGGGTGCCCGAGGTTGAAGACGACGGCGTTGGAGACTAAGTAGGAGCTTCTGGCTCCAGTTGGTCAGTGCAGAGGACGTAGTCGAGGCCGGCGAAGCGATCTGACACGGAGACGAGGCGGAGCGAGGTCAGAGGCCACGGCTGCGACGAGCCATGGCGATGACGGCGTTCTGGCGAAGGTGGGATCGAGAGAGGGAGCGACGGAGAGGGAGGGGGAGTGGATAGGGTTGCCAGGGGGTGCTGCGGTGGTGATCTTATCCGCGGACCGGCGCTGTAGCGGCACGGAGCGGTGGGCTCGTGCGGTGGCGACGGCGCGCGGTGTCGGGCGCGGGCGCACACGCTGACACGGGGAGGAGAGAGGAGGGAGACGGCGCGTGGGTGGGCTGGGCCGCACTATGGACTTAGGCCCAGTCCACAGTAGCTTTTCTCCTTTTCCTCTTGTTCTTTTATGTTTTTGTTTTTTACAAAGAGTTTTGCAATTAAAATAAGCTGCCAATTGCTCTTTGTAAAATGTGGGAATTAGCCACATAAATACAATGCAATTTTCTGCTCTGCCACAAAAAGTTTGGAGGCCATCTGAATTCATTTAAATTTTTCATAAATGAAATGGCATTTAAATTACTGTTTTTGCACTGTTTTAAATGCTCTAGTCCATTTTAGCAAATAGGTGATGTTGTTTTCCTGAACAAATATTTGTTTTGGAATATTTGCTAAAACATGAACTATTTTCTAGCAATTTTTGAGCAACTTCAAATTTCACTTATGATTTGAATTGAATTTAGTGGTGGAATTTGAAATGAGATATTAATCGAAATATGATCAAGCATTGCAAATCACAGTGGCTTAGCTTAATCATTATGGATCACTGTTGCTCATTATAGAGGGGTGTTGCAATTCTCCTCCTCTAAAAGAAATTCTCGTCCCGAGAATTCGGGAGGTAGAAGGGAAAAGTTCGGGGTATTCTTCCGAAAGACGATCATCGCGTTCCCAAGTGGCTTCATCTTCTGTATGATTCGACCACTGCACTTTAAGGAACTTGGTTGTCTTCTGACGGGTCCGACGTTCAGTTTGATCGAGAATGCGGATCGGATGCTCTTTATAAGATAGGTCATCTTGCAATTCGAGCAATTCATGATCCACTGCTCGGTGCAGATCCTAGAAGCAACGGCGAAGTTGTGACACATGGAAGACGTCATGGATATGAGAGAATTGCGGCGGCAATTCCAATTTATATGCAACATGTCCACGTGTGGCAAGAATGCGGAAGGGACCAATGTAGCGAGGAGCTAACTTGCCCTTGATTCCAAAGCAATGAGTGCCCTTCATAGGAGTGACACGTAGATAAGCTTGCTCACCAGATTGATAGATCGATCCCCAGTGTTTTCGATCACAATTGCTCTTCTGGCGAGACTGAGCCGCCTTGAGATTTTCCCAGACAATACGGACTTGCTCTTCAGCGTGTTGGATAATATCCGGATCAATGAGCAGTCGTTCCCCAGTTTCTGACCAATTCAGAGGGGTTTGACACTTACGTCCATATAGTACCTCGAAGGGGGCCATCTTCAAGCTAGCTTGATAGCTTTTGTTATATGAGAATTCAGCATACGGGAGAGATTCCTCCCACTTCTTGCCAAATGAAATGACACAAGCATGTAGCATATCTTCAAGCACTTGATTAACTCGTTCAACTTGGCCTTGGGACTGGGGGTGATAAGCTGAGCTCCAGGTTATATGAGTTCCCATAGCTTCTTGGAAACTTGCCCAGAACTTAGAGGTGAAGAGGCTGCCACAGTCTGAACTGGTCTCCTTCGGAATACCGTGGAGTGATACAATTCTGGAGATATATAACTCTGCTAACTGACTAGCAATGATCGTCTCCTTGACTGGCAGAAAATGGGCAACTTTGGAGAGTTGATCAATGACGACAAGAATTGCATCGTGAACCTTTTGTGACCTAGGAAGACCAGTGATAAAATCCATTTGAACCTTGTCCCACTTCCACTCAGGGATAGGGAGCGGTTGCAGAATTCCAGCAGGTTTCTGATGCTCTACTTTAACATGACGGCAAACATCACATTCTGCAACATATCGAGCAATGTCTTGCTTCATTTTAGACCACCAGTACCTTTGACGGAGATCACGATACATCTTGGTGCTACCCGGATGAATAGACAGTGGTGTATCATGAGCCTCCTTCATAACTTTGTCGGTCATAAGCTCGAACCGAGGTACTACAATGCGATCTCTGAAGTATAAGGTTCCATCTTCAGCAAGCGAGAAATATCTGGACTTTTCAAGGTCAAGATCTCTTTTCATTTGATCAACTTCGGCATCTTTAGCTTGCGCAGACTTAACAGCTTTCTCAAGATCTGGCTGTAAAACAAGGGTATTAAGAGAACCCTATGGAACGATATGAAGGTTCAATTTGCGAAGTTCCTCATAAAGAAGGGGTTGAGCTCGCTGAACCATGAGGTTGTTACAATAGGACTTGCGGCTCAAGGCATCGGCCATCACATTAGCTTAGCCCGGGGTATACGAAATACTGCAGTCATAGTCTGTAATTGTTTCCAACCATCGTTGTTGACGGAGATTGAGATCTGGCTGAGTAAGCAAATACTTTAGACTTTGGTCATCAGTGTATATTTCACATCGATTACCAAGGAGGTAATGTCGCCATAACTTCAATGCATATATCACTGCAGCAAGTTCAAGATCATGCACTGGGTAGTTCTCTGCGTGAGGACGCAACTGTCGCGAGGCATAAGCAATTACTCTACGCTCTTGCATCAAGACACAGCCTAATCCTTGACGAGAGGCGTCGCAATAAATGACGAATTCCTTGCGGGAACCCGGAGGTGCAAGCACTAGTGCATAAGTCAGCTTGTCCTTGAGAGTTTGGAAACTTTCCTGACATTTGTTTGTCCACTCAAACTTAACGCCTTTGTGAAGCAGATTAGTCAGAGGCTTGGCAATCTTGGAAAAGTTCTCGAAAAACGGCGGCAATAGCTGGTGAGTCCGAGAAAACTTCTGACTTGCTTGACATTCTTCGGGGGAGTCCAGTCAAGAATAGCCTGAACTCGCTCTAGGTTGACAGCAATGCCATCCTTGGAAATCACAAGACCAAGGTAGGTTACTTCAGATAACCAGAATTCACACTTGGAATATTTGGCATACAGCTGATGCTCTCGAAGCTTTTCCAGAACAAGACGAAGATTGTGACACCCCGATTTTTTGCCCTTTCTTTTTCTTTTGGATTTGTTTGAATTTTTATTTGGAATTCCTTTTCGGTGGCTATGTGGTCTTGAAACCTGGGAAGATCATCTCTTCTTCCTCTTCCAAGTGGCTTTTCACTCCCAAAATTTTCCCAAGATCATGTCATTTCCATCTTAGCCCAACCCTAATATTTATTTCTTGGGAATATTCCTTTTTCTATTAAAGGAATAACCCTGTTTGCTCTAGGTTGTGAAGCAACCTATATTTCTGTCCTTCCAAAAATTCCCACAAAATTCTCATAAATTCTTTGGGTCATATATTCCACCAATATGTCAAAACCTATCCTTGCCTAGTTCAAAAATAATTCAGGAATATTCATTTCCTATTCTGTCCAGAATGGCACTTTGTGAAGGAAGTGCTATTTATCTTTCCTTGATTGCCTTCAAAAATTTTGGGCACTCTCTCATATCCAAATAATTGCCACATGCCAAAATTCAGCTTCAGTTGCCTAGTAAATCTTCCTTAGCAAATTCCCAAAGTTTATGACCAGAGAGAAGCTTTGTGAAGGAAGTACTTAGCTAGGCTTATCCAAATGAGTTGAAATTTTGGTAGATCATCCATATGATCAAATCATTACTCTCCACCAAATTTCATCTCCATCGAACAATCTATGTGAGCACACCTTCAAATCTTGGTTTCTAGTCACAATTTCAGATTGTGAAGCAACTATATTTTGTATTGCTTCATAAAATCTTAAATTAATCCAGGACCTAAATACCCCTATATCCATTGAGCATGCCAAGATTCACATCATTTTGCCAAGCCATTTTCTCCACAAAATTCCTCCAAGTTTCTGTCCAGTAGAAAGCATTGTGAAGGAAGTACCATTTTTATTTATCTATATGGTATGAAATTTTTATAGTGCCTTCATATGACCAAATCATCAACTTCTACCAAATTTCAGCTCAATCCAACACCCTATGTGAGTGCCACTTCATGATCTAGTTTCTGGACCAGATTTGGCAATTGTAAAGCAACTATGTTAAATCCTGGTCCAAATCTTTTCAAAATCCATAGGATCATAGTCCTTCCTACCCTAAACCTCTGTGACATCCTGGTTATCCCTTATCCCATTCATTTTGACCACAACTTCATCATCAAGTTTGCTACAGCAAACTTCAGTCGATCACTCCCATCAGCACACAGTCGATTTCTTCGAGCTATCACCTCAGGAGGGTCCCAGGACGCATGGACTATGTGGTAGACACGTTTTTGCTGGCGAGAACGCACCGCGTGCGCCTGTGCACGCGGTGACCACGTGGGCTGGCAGGCCATATGCGTGATCTGGACGCCGGGACCCCTCTGCCGCCGCCCAAACGCCGTCCTCGCGACACTGCACCATGTCCACAGCGTAGCCCTCCCTCTCCTTCGTCCACGCGCCCTCTCTGGACCCTTCTCCCCCTCCTCTTTCCTCTCCGGCGCGCCACGCCGCACCGCGTGCCCGTGGCCGTCGTCGCCTTGCCCCTATCCTCTTCCTCCCCGCAGCATCTCTGGCACTCCACTAGCTCTTTCTCGTCGCCATCAACCTCTCCGCGCGTGCGCACGCGCACGCGGTCATGACAGAGCATCAATCTCGCCTCCGTGGCGGCATCCGAACACGGCATCTTCACCGCGGCCATATAAGCCACTCCCGAGCTTGCCCGAGCCCTCCAGCCTCCTCTCCTCCTCCTAAACGACCACCTACAGAGAGCATTTGAGATCAAGAGGCCATCTCCCTCCTCTCCGGCGAAGCATCCGCCGTTCGGCCCTCTCCCTCGCCCCACCACTCCGATCCACCTCTGCCCAATACAACTCCACCATCGAGCTCCTAGCAGCACTCCGACCCTCCTCAGCCTCCATCCCGAGCCAATGGACGCCCGAGTCGCCGAATCCCACATCGGCCGAAGCCCCGCCCGCCACGGCCAAAGCCCTGCTCGCCGCGGCCAAAGCCCTGCTCGACTCTGACCTCCCCAGCAAGCGTGAGTGGTCCAGGCGGGTGCGGCTCGGCCCCCTGAGAATGCCGGTATGCCGCATGGCTTGAATGGTGGCCCACAGCGCCGGCGGTCGTCACCGGACTCCACTGTTCCCGCGGCCAGGCACGCGCGCGAAGAAGCGAGGAAGAAGAAGACCTGCCGCTGGGCCCTGGCTGTAAGTGACTCGGTGGCTGGGCCCAGCAGCTTAAGTGGAGATGGTTTTGTGAAAATACGTTTTCAGTTAACGAAAGCGTAATCGGCTTCTTCTTCGGATCAAAATACGCTTTCCCCGTTTGAAAGCGTATTTACTAAAGTACGCTTTATGTTTTTCTGCCGCCGGCGCCGAAACCCTTATATTGTGAACGTTCACCCGTTAGCAACAGAAATGGACAGATTCTATTTGTTTTTCTGCCTAACGAACGAACGGCCACAACTTTTTAACCGTGACTCCGATTCAGGTGATTCTAAAGCCCACGTTCTCTATTCATTAAGCCCGTTCCGTTGGCATCATTTTCATCATGTTGTAACATTCTGAAAATGACCATTTTGCCCCTGCCCTTATTCAGCCCCCTCCGAGAGGGAAATGTTTCCGGCAAATTTTTCCGCGAGTGTCTCGCACTTCTCCCCGGTGAATCCTTCATCCCCAGGCAAGCCACAACAACCACTTGCATGATGGCATTGCAGTAGCCATGGTTTCCACTTGAATATTTAAATAGTTGTCTGCTCATTTAATTATTTTGTGAATGATATATGCTTGTGAATCCATGTCTATGATTATGCCATGTTCATTTTCATCTAGTAAGTGAAATGATTAATTGCTAATGTGATTATTATCATGTTTCATTCTTGTAATCATTTCCGATGCTAGTGGTAATGGTATGCTCATATGTATAGTTGTCGGTTGGTTATGAAAATACTTGTGAGATTCATGTTCATCTCAATGCCATGCTCATTTGCATCCGATAGACTAAATGATTTACCGTTGTTGATGTAATGATGTTAAATGGTTATGTTGCCCATCCATGGTTACATTGATATCATGCTCATATGCATTGTTATTTCATTATGTTATTATGACTCAGCTCAGCACCATTCAAGTTAAACCTGGCGATAATTGAACTTGAACAAATCTGTTGGCTGAGTCATGGTGCCACCGAATCGAGCTCACCAGTGCAACCACACTTGCCTTGATGGGGAGGCCCTAATGCGGTCTATTGTCATGCCTCTCGCCGGTGCCTCCTACTAGGGAAGGTTATGTGCGCGTGCTACCCTGATCAGGTAGGCGGCCATAAGCCTTGTGTGCCCGCGTTTTATGGTACCGAGGTCCCCGTTTGGGACGATGTTTTGTTTTGGCCATGACGGTGGCGGCCACAAAGGTGGTGGATGTCATGAGTTGACATCGGGGCCACCCATGACATAGACCAAAGGGGAGTTTGTCGGAGTGGCCGGGAGAGTGTCATGCAATAGATTGGTTTTGTTGGAATGTTGTTGGTCCACCCGAAAGGGAGCACGAGGCCATGAGTTCCGTGGTGTGGGTACAGTGTACTAACCTCTGCAGAGTGTATAATCTATCGAGAGCCGCATCCTCGGTCATGGACACAGTTCGTAGTAGGTCACACTATGGGTCAACAGAAATAATAACCTGGATAATTAACAACCCCGGTTCCATGAGAGAAGAAGTTGGTTAATCTTTATGTGTTCATGAGATGATCACGATGGTATTCTTGATGATGATTGATCATGAGGTGATCATGTGATGATCACGATGGTAAGAAAGATTGATACCTATGGTGGTTACGAGATAACCTCCGAGCAGAGTAAGTTGGTCCATGAGACCTTAAATGTCGACCCCCCTCTCCAACTAGTGCTAGTTTCATCTTGTTCATATCATGGGTAGCTTGTACATGCCATGCTCATTCTCATGTTGATTCTAGTAGTATCATGATCATCATTGATAATTAACCTGTAACTGACATGCTGTTGTTTGTCTTGATTGCTTTGGTTGCTGTGAGCTTGCGAGTACATTCAAAGTACTCACTTGGCGTGTCATGCCAGATTGCAGGTGATGACATGATTGATTGCTTGTCGAGGATCCAGAGGTTGTGCTCTGGGATGCGTTCCAGCCAGAGTCCCTGTGGAGTGGAGTTCATCACCGTCACCGTCGTTCCGCTGCTAGAATTTATTCCGCTTCGAGATGTTCCGCTGCTAGCATAGAACTACCTTAGCAGGCGAAGTGTCGCCGTTCCCCTGTAACCTTTGTAATATCGGACCCTTGTACCCCGTTTATTCGTAATAAAGGGCTGATTTGTTCGATGCCAAGAAGTGCCGTATTCCAGAAGACTTGATCTCTGGGCTAGAATACGGGGTGTTCCGGTCTCTCTGAGCCGGGGTACCACAAAGATGTTCAGCATGTTCTTCCTTATTCTTGGAATATACCAGGATATCATCTAGATAAACCACAACGAACTTGTCGAGGTATTCCATGAAGATATAATTCATCAGGCGGGAGAACGTAGCTAGAGCATTGGTTAACCCAAAGGACATGACGGTGTACTCGTATGAACGTAAGCGATTAACGAAGGCGGTCTTCGAAATATTCTCTTCGCGAACTCGGATCTGATGATAACCCAACCTCAAGTCGAGTTTAGAGAATACCGAGGATCTAGCAAGATGGTCATACAGATCGTTGATCCGAGGAAGCAGATACTTATTCTGAATGGTTGCCTGGTTGATAGGTCGGTAATCTTGGACCAACCAATTCGTACCATCTTTCTTCTTGACAAAGAGAGAAGGTGCTCCCAAAGCAGAGGAATTTGGACGAATGAAACCTTTGCGGAGTGATTTGTCGATTTCAAAGATGTCAAAAGACAGTGTGAGAAGCATATGTTAGCATTGAAAGGAATGTGTGCAGATAATCCAGCTCTCTGGGTCGATGTGAACACGAGAACCTAATGTCAGAGTTAGCAAAATCTTTTAACCCAAAAAAAGAGAGATCAGAGTCCCAGAGTAAAGGAGAGGAATAAAAGATCCTAAATCCATCCATTGGCGACGTGGGCCGGTAAGCCACACAGCCATGTTAGTGAAACAATTTTTAAAGACTAGACTCAATTTCGGCCAAGGAGTTGGAAAGGGGGGTTCTACAGGCAGTCGGCTCTGATACCAACTTGTGACGCCCCCGACTTAATCGTGCACTAATCATACACGCAAATGCACACGATCAAGTCTAAGGACTCACTTGAAGATATCACAACACAACTCTAAACACAAATAAAAGTCATACAAGCTTTATATTACATGCCTGGGGCCTCGAGGGCTCAATTACATATGCTCGAGTCATAGAAGCATCAGCGGAAGCATCAGATATCTGAGTACAGACATAAAGTTAAACAAGTCTGCCTTAAGAAGGCTGAGCAAAACAACGACACAGGATCGAAAGGCGCATGCCTCCTGCCTGGATGCCTCCTATCTACTCCTGGTCGTCAGTGGTCTCCACATAGTAGTACTCTCCACCGGAGGGGTAGTAGTAGTCGTCGACTGGGGCAGCTGGCTCCGGGGCTCCGTCATCTGATCGCAGCAATCGGGTATGGGGGAAAAAGGGAAGCAAAGCAACCATGAGTACTCATCCAAAGTACTCACAAGACTTACATCAGATCTATGCTAAGTATGCATCGGTATCAAAAGAGGGGGATGTATCTGTGGACTAGACTGCAGAAATGCCAGAATAGAGAGAAAGGCCTAGCCTATCGAAGACTAGCATCTTCAGCGTCTTGCAGCATTAGAAGAGTGTAGATTAGTACATAAATATAGTAGTAGCAACAAGTATAATAGTAGCCATGCCCAGAGATCCTTCCCCGACTCCCTGCGAGAAAGCGATCCCGGAGCTAACATATCTAAACATCACAAGTTCTAGTTCTAGTTGTAGAAGATCGGGATACTTTCCGAGCGCCACTTACCGTGGATACGGCTGTTCGAATAGATATACTTCCCTGCAGGGGTGCACCAACTTACCCAATACGCTCGATTAACTCTGGCCGGACACACTTACTCGGTCCATGCTCGGCCTCGGCTGATCAACACGTCGTAGCCCTACCTAGGCTCAACAGAGAGGCCAGCACGCCGGTCTACATCCTAAGCGCTCAGTGGTCTTGGGCCCATCACCCTTTGCACTCCTGCGCGTTGCATACGCGGCCGGTGAGCAGACCTAGCCCCCTTAATACAAGCGCAGGTTTTCCCAGTCCAACCCGGCGCGCGCCGCTCAACTGCTGACATCTGGAGAGCTTCGGCTGATACATACGATGCCGAGTGCCCATACTATTCCCGCGTGGTGGTTAGTGTGAAAAAGGCCAAAGGCCTACTTAGATCTCATATCCTAACCCATTAGTGTGTTGGGAGCTCGCGGAAACGAGCAGCGATCCACGATCTGTGGTCCCGTCGCCCCGTCTCGTGGACTTACGGCAAGGGCTAGGAATGCCCGGCCGTGCCACGTAATTATCTCATGGGTACTCTCACGGTCAACCCGACTTCACATTACTCGCGGGTACCCCTCAGGGCCGACCCGACTTTAATCAGGGACTGAGATAAAATTCAAGGTATCCGTGTGTCCAACACATCAAGAAGGAATCCGAGGAATTACCCTCGTTGGATTCCCACTCAATGTATACTTCAAGGTGAACCCGAAGGAATCACCCTCGATGGGTTCACACTCGAAGGGTTGCACGACAGAGGCTTCATCGGAGGTGGTGAAAGAGGAATCACCCTCAGTAACCCACAACCGACTAGCATAAGCTATAGAGATATCATCAGAAGTGAGTTAAGAGGTATCACCCTCGTTACTCGATGGTAGCTCTGCAGAGTCGTACAACTTAGGGGTGTGCGGTGATGTGCTGGTCTCAGCCCATCGATCACCTCGATCGGGGCACTGGTACTAAAGCAGGGCAACTGGGACAAGGATGAGGGGCCATAGATGGTTCATTACCAACCTATGCTAAGCATTTAGGATAACAGGTAAGGTATAAATAGCAGTTTACAAAAACAGGCTATGCATCAGAATAGGAGCAGTCAATTGCGGTAGCAAAATCTAATGCAAGCATGAGGGAGAAAGAATAGGTGATATAGGCATGTTCAAGGGGGTTTGCTTGCCTGGAAGCTCTGCGGAGAAAAAGGGGTCGTCGACGGTGTAGTCATACTCTGGAGCTGCATCGGTCTCGGGGTCTACCGGAGAGAAGAGGGGGAAGAAACAAACGAATAGAAGCAACAAATGCAACACAGATGCATGGCGGAGCGGGAAAATATCTGGGGATATTTTCCTGGCTTTACGCATCTGTCAGACAGATGAACCGGAGGGGAAGGTTCCATATTTGCATGGTTGTGGGCATGTGACAGGTAAACGGAGGGCATATTCGGGTTCGTCTTGTTTTTCTGATCAACTTTCATGTAGAGAACTTTTCGATCCGAGCTACGGTTTATTTTCTATGATTTTTCAAAGATTTAAACCATTTTTTGAAATTCGTGGAATAAATTTAAATTAGAAAATAACAGAAAAATGTTCTATTGCGTCAGCATTGGGTCAGCATGACGTCAGCAGTCAACACCAGCTGGTCCAGGTCAAACCTGACAGCTGGGTCCCACATGTCAAACATAGTGGGCTAAACAGAGTTTAATTAAACTAATTAGAGGTTGATTAGCACGTGGGGCCCCACTGTCAGTGACTAATTAGTATTAGGATTAATTTTAATTAATAAAACAGTTTAATTAGTGGTGGGGCCCGCATGTCAGTGACTGGGGTTGCGCAGTCAGCACGTTGACTGGTCAACCCAGTCAACTGGGGCCCTTGGGCCCACTGGTCAGTGACTCAGGGGTGGGCCCCAGCCGTGCCACGTCGGCCTCGGCGCCGGAGTTGCTCCGGCGACCCAATCGCGCGGCGCCGCGCATGGGACCTCGCCGGAAAATGGCCACATGCCTCGGTTGGATGCGGGACTAGGCGCGTTCGAACGCCCGCGGCGTCGCGCGTTGAATGACGGTGGTGGAAGTAGCGGGTTTGGCCGGAGTTGAGCGCTACGACGACGGCAGGCGGCGGCGCGTTCGGGTGAGCTCCGTTACGACGACAGAGGGCACAAGAAGCGACGCTAGCGGGTGCAACGGCCTCCTGGTAGCCCCAGGAGCTCGATGCGCTACCCATGAGCAAGCTTGGCTTGCTGTGAGCGCGACTGCGGCGAGCTCGACGGCGGCGGGTTCGGTCATGGCGGCACCTATGGCTACGGGCGCGGAAAGACAAAATGGACGGAGGGGAAACGATGCGGGGCTTACAGCAGCCCTGTAGATGTTCTAAGCGTGCTCGGGGAGGACCGGTCGGCGACGAATCGATGGCGGCAAGCTCGGGTGCCCGGGGTTGAAGACAACGGCGTTGGAGACGAAGCAGGAGCTTCCGGCTCCAGTTGGTGGGTGCAGAGGACGTAGTCAAGGCCGGCAAAGCAATCTGACATGGAGACGAGGCGGGGCGAGGTCAGAGGCCATGGCTGCGACGAGCCATGGCGATGACGGCGTTCTGGCGACGATGGGATCGAGAGAGGGAGCGACGGAGAGGGAGGGGGAGTGGATAGGGTTGCCAGGGGGTGTTGCTGTGGTGATCTTATGCGCTGCCCGGCGCTGTAGCGGCGCGGAGCGGCGGGCTGGTGTGGTGGCGACGGCGCGCGGCGTCGGGCGCGGGCGCGCGCACTGACACGGGGAGGAGAGAGGAGGGAGACGGCGCGGGGGTGGGCTGGGCCGCACTGTGGACTTAGGCCCAGTCCACGGTAGCTTTTCTCCCTTTCCTCTTTTTCTTTTATGTTTTTATTTTTTACAGAGAGTTTTGCAATTAAAATAAACTACCAATTGTTTTTGTAAAATGTGGGAATTAGCCACATAAATACAATGCAATTTTCTGCTCTGCCACAAAAAGTTTGGAGGCCATCTGAATTCATTTAATTTTTTCATAAATGAAATGGCATTTAAATTGCTGGTTTTGCCCTGTTTTAAATGCTCTAGTCCATTTTAGCAAATAGGTGATGTTGTTTTCCTGAACAAATATTTGTTTTGGAATATTTGCTAAAACATGAACTATTTTCCAGCAATTTTTGAGCAACTTCAAATTTCACTTATGATTTGAATTGAATTCAGTGGTGGAATTTGATATGAGATATTACTCCAAATATGATCAAGCATTGCAAATCACAGTGACTTAGCATAATCATTATGTATCACTGTTGCTCATTACAGAGGGGTGTTACATCCCCTCTGGTTATTTCCTTCGCCAGTATTTTTTATATATTCCAAAATAATTCTCTGTAAATTTTCAGGTCATTTGGAGATGTGCAAAATAGCTATCTCTGTTGTACCCCTTTCCGGTCCAGAATTCCACCTGCCGGCAATCTCCCTCTTCAAGTGAAACTTGCAAAATAAGAGAGAAAAGGCATAAGAATTGTATCATAAAGTGAAATAATGATCAAAAACATAATAAATAACAGTAGGAAAACATGATGCAAAATGGACGTATCAACTGCCCCAAGCTTAGACCTCGCTTGTCCTCAAGCGAAAAACCGAAATCGATAATCATGACCACATGTTTAGAGAGAGAGGTGTCGATAAAACAAAATACGGACATGAAGGCATCATGGTCTTTATTATAACAGCAATATATTACCATAAAACTTCTCATGACATAGTGACAATTCATCCACAAGATAAAGTATGAACCATAAACCGTATTGAAAACTAACAAAATATGATCTCAATCACTTATGCAATTGCAATTCATCATATTATCAGAAAGAGTCTATGTAAGAGCTTTGTATAGCAAGTTCACATACTCAACTATCATTTAGTCTTCTATGATTGCTGACACTCACAGCATACTTATGGAGCAAAAGTTTCAGCCAGACACTTAGAAATATAGGGGCTTATAATTTTGCCTCATAACTTATTTACCTCAAGGGTAATGTCAACAATAATAACTCATGATCACCTACATCCAACTGGATATATATGCCTGGATCTTTCCCCACCACATGATGCTTTCCAAGAGAGAAAATAAAAACGGAATAGAGGAGAATACTATTGACTCTTTCATGAAGGTAAATACATAAAAAGTAAAAGATAGGCCCTTCGCAGAGGGAAGCAGAGGTTTGATACGTCTCCAACGTATCTATAATTTTTTTATTGTTCTATGTTGCTATATTATCAATCTTGGATGTTTTTATATTCATTTACAGGAATTATATATCATTTTTGGAGACTAACCTATTAACTTAGTGCCCAGTGCCCAGTGCCAGTTGCTATTTTCTGCCCTGTTTTTGTTTTACAGAAAATCAATACCAAACGAAGTCCAAATGCCACGAAACTTTTTAGAGATTTTTTTCTAGACAAGATAAACACTAGAAGCTTCGGGAGGAGGCCAGAAGCCCCAGGGGGTGCCCACGAGGCACCAGGGCATGCCTGGGGGGCAGGCGCACCCTGGTACCTCGTGGGGCCCACGGAGCTCCGTTTGACCTAATTCCACCACTATAAATTCCAGAAAAATCAGAAACCCTCAGGGGAGTCCACGAAATACTTTTTCCGCCGCTTCAAGTTTCTGTTCTCGAGAGATCCCATCTGGAGGCCTTCTCCGGTACTCCGCCGGAGGGGGAATCGATCACGGAGGGGCTCTACATCAACCTTGCTGCCCTTCCGATGATGCGTGAGTAGTTTACCATAGACCTTCGGGTCCATAGTTAGTAGCTAGATGGCTTCTTCTCTCTTTTTGATCTTCAATACAATATTCTCCTCGATGTTCTTGGAGTTCAATCCGATGTAATCACTTTTTGCGGTGTGTTTGTTGGGATCCGATGAATTGTGAGTTTATGATCAGATTATCCATGAATATTATTTGAGTCTTCTCTGATCTCTTTTATGCATGATTGTTATAGCTTCGTATTTCTTCTCCGGTCTATTGATTTGGTTTGGCCAACTAGATTGATTTATCTTGCCATGGGAAGAGGTGCTTTGTAATGGGTTCGATCTTGCGGTGCTCAATCCCAGTGACAGAAAGGGACATGACACGTATGTATCGTTGCTATTAAGGGTAAAAAGATGGGGTTTATTCATACGTGAGTTTATCTTGTCTACATCATGTCATCGTTCTTAAGGCGTTACTCCGTTCTTTATGGACTTAATACACTAGATGCATGCTGGATAGCGGTCGATGTGTGGAGTAATAGTAGTAGATGTAGGCAGGAGTCGGTCTACTTATCTTGGACGTGATGCCTATATACATGATCATTGCCTTGGATATCGTCATGATTATTTGCTGTTCTATCAATTGCCCAACAGTAATTTGTCTACCCACCGTATGCTATTTTCTTGAGAGAAGCCTCTAGTGAAAACTATGGCCCCCGGGTCTATCTAAATCATATTACTAAAACCCTAAAAATATTGCTGCCATTTTCTTTTATTTATTTTATTTTGTATTTTTGTTTCAATCTATCTATCTATCATATACAATTTAATCTTGCAATTGACCGCCGAGGGATTGACAACCCCTCATTTGCGTTGGGTGCAAGGATTTGTTGTTTGTGTGCAGGTACTGCTAACGAGGTGTTGCGTGATTCTCCTACTGGTTTGATAACCTTGGTTTCATAACCGAGGGAAATACTTATCTCTACTGTGCTGCATCATCCCTTCCTCTTCGGGGATAATACCAACGCAAGCTACAAGTAGAAAGGTTGCCATGCGCTTTTTATTTTTGGATGTGCAAGCTCTTAATGTAAAGGAACATCACTTTATATTGCCCCTTGTGATAGCAACCATTATTATGCAGTCTGTCGCTTTTATTTCTTCACCATCACAAGTTCGTACAAAGCTTATTTTCCCTTACAATAAAAGATCATACATATTTAGGAGCATTTTTTATTGCTTTTGCACCGATGACAACTTATTTGAAGGATCTTATTCAATCAATAGGTAGATATGGTGGACTCTCATGACATGAAACTGGGTTTAAGGGTTTTTGGATGCACAAGTAGTATCTCTACTTAGTGAAGAATTTTGGCTAGCAAAAGATAGGGGGCAAGCACCACATGTTAGAGGATCCACAACAATATAGCTTCTATGTGAATATAAGCAAACATAACTCATTACGTTGTCTTCCTTGTCCAACGTCAGCTATTTGACATAGAATATTTAATGGGGGCTCACAATCACAAAAGATATCCAAGATAGTATATTTATATGTGAGACCTCTCTTCCTTTATTACTTTTTCATGAATTGCAACAATGACCAATGCTATGTTTGCCAACTTCCAACAAGTTTTATCAATTATACTTCTTTTATGTGAAGTCATCACTCCCCATGGGATTAGCATATGATCTCTCTTTTCTTTACTCTTTTTATTTCTAAGATTGGATCAACAAAAGTAAAGCAACTCAACTCAACTACTCTTTATTATATAACTCTCACACTCGATTACATAGATAGATATATCACAAAGCAAGCACTAGAGACTAAAGCATACTAAAACTTTATTCTTCTAAATCATGAAATAACTAAGGATCGAACTAAGATAGATAATTATGATAAAAGTGATGGTGATACGATACCGGGGCACCTCCCCCAAGCTTGGCACAAGCCAAGGGTGGTGCCCATACCCGTGTACTCAATTCTCCTTCTTTGGTGACGGTGGTGCAATATTCTTAGCAATGATACCCCTGAGGATGTGATTCTCCTCTTCGAGCTTATTGACTTGGCGCTTAAGATCCATGATTTCTTTTCGGAGCTTCCCGGTGACAGTTAATGCACCATCCATCCAAGGATGCATCCTTGCTGAAGGAGACGAAGCAACACTCTTTTTCAAGTTACGGTAAGAAATAAATCGGGTATTGGGAGGTTTAACCGTATTCGGCAAGCTTGATTTCTGGAACTCCACATGCATATCTCCAGGTTGAGGTAGCGAGGTCTCTTCTTCTTACACATCCGTGGAATCCATCCACTTCAAGTCAGGCTCCACCTCCTCATCGGTCGACCACCCATAGGGGTCGACATCACCGTAAATTCTCGGATTTGCTGTAGTGTGGGAAACATGGCTTTCCCGATCTGATTCCTGTGATGACATATCGCCTCAAATCTGCCTGAAAAACAGCACGAAACAAGAACAGAGGAGAAACTTGCAATACGGTGGTCAAAACATCCGAGAGTATATATAATGAATTTTTTCGTGCAGGACAAGTAATATGGAAGAAAAACGGAGTCAGGAAAATCCATGGGGGAGCCACAAGCTCGGTAGGCACGCCCTGGGGGGTAGGGCGCGCCCCCTGGCTTGTCGCTCCCTCATGCACTTTTCGGACTGTTTATTATTTTCCTAATTTTTTGTATATTCCAAAACGAACAGAAAGTACTTTTATGGAATTTTTGGAGTCAGTTTACTTACCGTACCACATACCTACTCCTTTTAGGATTTTGGAGCGTTCCGGAAGGTTTCTTCTATGTTCTCTTCCGTTGTCATCGTTTGAATAATATTAGTTTCAACATTAATGGGCATACCTGAGATATAATGTTTAATTATTTGCCCATTAACCACTCTCGGATTAGTGCCTTCGGAGTTATTTATCTTGATGGCTCCGGAGCGATAAACTTCTTCGATGATGTATGGTCCTTCCCATTTAGAGAGAAGTTTTCCTGCAAAGAATCTTAAATGAGAATTGTATAATAGAACGTGATCACCTACTTTGAATTCCCATTTTTGAATTCTCTTATCATGCCATCTTTTAAATTTTTCTTTAAACAACTTGGCATTTTCATAAGCTTGGGTTCTCCATTCATCTAGAGAGCTAATATTAAACAACCTCTTTTCACCAGCAAGTTTAAAATCTTAATTGAGTTCTTTAATGGCCCAATATGCCTTATGTTCTAACTCAAGAGGTAAATGACATGCTTTTCCATAAACCATTTTATATGGAGACATACCCATAGGATTTTTGTAAGCAGTTCTGTAAGCCTATAGTGCATCATCAAGTTTCTTAGACCAATTCTTTCTAGATCTATTAACGGTCTTTTGCAAGATTAACTTTATTTATCTATTAGTCAGTTCAACTTGACCACTAGAATGAGGATGATAAGGTGATGCAATTCGATGATTAACATCATATTTAGCAAGAAGTTTACGGAAAGCACCATCAATAAAATGTGAACCACCACCAGTCATCAAATACCTAGGGACTCCAAACCTCGGAAATATAACTTCTTTAAGCATTTTAATAGAAGTGTTATGATCTGCAATACTAGTTGGAATAGCTTCTACCCACTTAGTAAAGTAATCAACATCAACTAAAATATGTGTATACCCATTAGAGGAAGGAAAAGGTCCCATATAATCAAATCCCCAAACATCAAATGGTTCAATAACAAGTGAATAATTCATAGGCATTTTCTGATGTCTACCAATATTACCAATTCTTTGACATTCATCACAAGAGAGGACAAACTTACGTGCATCTTTGAAAATAGTAGGCCAATAAAAACCAGATTGTAATACCTTATGTGTAGTTCTGTCTCCCGCATGGGAGTCCTCCGTATTTCTCGGAGTGACACTTCCGTAGGATTTGTTCTTGTTCATGCTCAGGTACACAACGTCTAATAATACCATCTACTCCTTCTTTATATAAATGTGGGTCATCCCAAAAGTAATGTCTTAAATCAAAGAAAAACTTTTTCCTTTGTTGGTATGTGAAACTAGGTGGTATATATTTAGCAACAATGTAATTAGCATAGTATGCATATCAAGGAGTATTACAAGAAGCATTTATAACAGCTAATTGTTCATCAGGAAAACTATCATCAATAGGTAGTGTGTCATCAAGAACATTTTCCATTCTAGACAAATTATCAGCTACGAGATTCTCATCCCCCTTTCTATCAATAATATGCAAATCAAACTCTTGTAGTAAAAGAACTCACCTACTAAGTCTAGGTTTAGCATCTTTCTTTTCCATAAGGTATTTAATAGCAGCATGATCGGTGTGAATAGTCACTTTAGAATCAACAATGTAAGATCTGAATTTATCGCGTGCAAACACGACTGCTAAAAATTCTTTCTCAGTGGTAGCATAGTTTCTTTGAGCGCTGTCTAGAGTTTTACTAGCATAATGAATGACATTCAATTTCTTATCAACTCTTTATCCTAGAACAGCACCAACGACATAATCACTAGCATCACACATAATTTCAAAGGGTAAGTTCCAATCAGGTGGTTGAACAATAGGTGCATATATTAAGGCTTTCTTAAGTATTTCAAAGGCTTCTACGCAATCATCATCAAAAACAAATGGCACATCTTTTTGCAAGAGATTAGTAAGAGGCCTAGAAATTTTAGAGAAGTCTTTTATAAACCTTCTATAGAAACCAGCATGACCAAGGAAACTTCTTATACCTTTGATATCTTTAGTACACGGCATTTTCTCAATAGCATCAACTTTAGCTTTATCAACTTCAATACCTCTTTCAGAAATTTTATGCCCAAGGACTATACCTTCATTTACCATAAAGTGACACTTCTCCCAATTCAAGACAAGATTAGTTTCTTCACATCTCTGCAAAACTTGATCAAGGTTGCTTAAGTAGTCATCAAAAGAAGTTCCGTAAATGGAGAAATCATCCATGAAAACCTCAACAATCTTTTCACAAAAGTCAGAGAATATAGCAGTCATACATCTTTGAAAGGTAGCAGGTGCATTACATAAACCAAAAGGCTTACGGCGATAAGCATAAGTTCCAAAAGGACAAGTAAATGTGGTTTTCTCTTCATCTTCTTGTGATACAGGTATTTGAGAGAAACTAGAATAACCATCTAGGAAGCAAAAGCGTGTATGCTTAGATAATATTTCTAATATTTGATCAATAAAAGGCAAGGGGTAATGATCTTTCCTAGTAGCTTTATTTGATTTCCTGAAATCAATTACCATCCTATAACTGGTTACAATTCTTTGTGGGATAAGTTCATTTTTATCATTAGGAACAACAGTAATACCTCCTTTCTTAGGAACACAATGAACAGGACTTACCCATCTACTATCAGCTATGGGATAAACTATACCTGCCTCCAGAAGCTTCAATATTTCAGTTCTTACCACATCCTTCATTTTAGGATTTAATCTTCTTTGATGATCAACAACGGGTTTAGCATCTGCCTCCATATGAATTTTGTGCTGACATAAAGTGGGACTGATGCCCTTGAGATCATCGAGAGTATACCCAATAGCTGCATGGTGCTTCCTCAGAGTTTTAAGTAATCTCTTTTCTTCATGCTCTGAAAGGTTAGCACTGATAATAACAGGATATCTCTTCTTTTCATCAATATAACCATATTTAAGTGTATCAGGTAGTTGCTTTAAATCAAACACAGGATCACTCTTAGGTGGAAGAGGGTCTCCCAAAGTTTCAATAGGCAAGTTATGTTTAAGAATAGGTGCTTGTTTAAAGAACATTGCTACTTGTAGTATGCGTTGGTATTTCCCCGAAGAGGAGAGGATGATGCAGTACAGTAGAGATAAGTATTTCCCTCAGTTAAGAACCAAGGTTATAAATCCAGTAGGAGAACCAAGCAAAATTCCGTTAAGCGCACCTGCACACAAAAGAGCAAACACTTGCACCCAACGAAAATAAGAGGGTTGTCAATCCTCTTAGCGGTTATTTGCAAGGATTAAATCTTATCGAGGTAAATAGATAAACTAAAATACTAATTAAAATAAAAGTAAATAAATTGCAGCAAGGTATTTTTAGGTTTTTAATATATGATAAAGTAGACCGGGGGGCATAGTTTTCACTAGAGGCTTCTCTCTCGAACACATAGCATACGGTGGGTAAACAAATTACTGTTGGGCAATTGATAGAAAAGCAAATAATTATGACGGATTCATGGCAATGATCATGTATATAGCCATCACATCCAAGACAAGTAGACCGACTCCTGCCTGCATCTACTACTATTACTCCACCCATCGACCGCTATCCAGCATGCATTTAGGGTATTAAGTATGAAACAGAGTAACGCCTTAAGCAAGATGACATGATGTAGACAAAGTAAACTCAAGCAATATTATTAAACCCCATATTTTTATCCTTAATGGCAACAATACAAATACAAGTCATGTCCCCTTCTGTCACTGGGATTGAGCACCGCAAGATTGAACCCATCACAAAGCACCTCTCCCATTACAAGATAAATCAATCTAGTAGGCCAAACCAAATCGATAGATCGGAGAGAAATACAAAGCTATAATAATCTTGCATAAAAGAGTTCAGAGAAGACTCAAATATTTCTCATGAATAATCTGATGATAAACTCACAATTCATCAGATCCGAACAAACACACCGCAAAAGAAGATTACATCGGATAGAACTCCACAAACATCGAGGAGAACATGGTATTGAAGATCAAAAAGAGAGAAGAAGCCATCTAGCTACTAGCTATGGACCCGTAGGTCTATGGTAAACTACTCACACATAATCGGAAGGGCAGCAAGGTTGATGTAGAAGCCCTCCGTGATCGATTCCCCCTCCGGCAGAGTACCGGAAAAGGCCTTCAGATGGGATCACGGAAGAACAGAGGCTTGCGGCGGCAGAAAGGTTTTCTCTTCTGTCTCTCTGTTGGTTTGGGAATATTTGTGAATTTATAGCGAAGGAATTATGTCAAGAGGTGCCACGAGGGGCCCACAAGCCCGGGGGGCGTGGCCACCCCCCTGGGGCGCGCCCTCCAGGCTTGTCGCCTCCTCGTGACTCTTCTGGTCTTCTCCCGAAGCTTCCTGGGTCTCTTCTGGTCCAGAAAAAATTAATCCAAAGTTTTTTTCTCGTTTAGACACTTTTTAATAATGATTTTTTGAAAAGGCAAAAACAAGCAGAAAACAACAACTGGCCCTGGGCACTGGGTTAATAGGTTAGTCCCAAAAAATGATATATAATGGCATATAATTGCATATAAAACATCCAAGATTGATACTATAATTGCATGGAACAATCAAAAATTATAGATACGTTGGGACGTATCAAGCATCCCCAAGCTTAATTCATGCTCGTCCTCGAGTAGGTAAATGATAAAAACAGTATTTTTGATGTGGAATGCTACCTATCATGTTTTATCATGTAATCTTTCTCTTACGGTATGAATATTAAGATCCGAATGATTCAAAGCAATAGTCTATAATTTGACATAAAGACATCAATACTCAGGCATACTAATAAACAATCATGTCTTTCAAAATAAAAATGCTAAAGAACGTTATCCCTACAAAATCTGATAATCCTGTCATGCTCCATCTTCTTAACACAAAGTATTTATCATGCACTACCCCGATGACAAGCCGAGCAATTGGTTCATACTTTTTAATGCGCTTCAGCTTTTCCAACTCACACGCAATACATGAGCGCAAGCCATGGATATAGCACTATGGGTGGAATAGAGTGTGGTGGTAGAGATAAATAGGAGAAGTCAAAAATAAGAAGATAGTATCACATCGATGAGGCTAATCAATGGGCTATGGAGATGCCCATCAATTGATGTCAATGCGAGGAGTAGGGATTGCCATGCAATGGATGCACTAAGAGCTATAAGTGTATGAAAGCTCAACATGAAAACTAAGTGGGTGTGCATCCAACTTGCTTGCTCATGAAGAACTCGGGCATTTGAGGAAGCCCATCATCGGAATATACAAGCCAAGTTCTATAATGAAAAATTCCCACTAGTATCTGAAAGTGACAAAATAGGAGAGACTCTATATGAAAAACATGGTGCTACTCTGAAGCACAAGTGTCAAAAAAGGATAGTAACATTGCCCCTTCTCTCTTTTTCTCTCATTTTTTTTCATGGGCTCTTTTTGGCTTCTTTTTTTTTGTCCGGAGTCTCATCCTGACTTGTGGGGGAATCATGGTCTCCATCATCCTTTCCTCACTGGGACAATGCTCTAATAATGATGATCATCACACTTTTAATTACTTACAACTCAATATTACAACTCGATACAAGAACAAAAATATGACTCTATATGAATGCCTCTGGCAGTGTACCAGGATGTGCAATGATGCTAGCGTAACATGTATAAAAAATGATGAACGGTGGCTGAGCCACAAATACTATGTCAGCTATATGATCATGCAAAGCAATATGACAATGACGATGTGTGTCATAAAAACGGAACGGTGGAAGTTGCATGGCAATATATCTCGGAATGGCTATGGAAATGCCATGATAGGTAGGTATGGTGGTTGTTTTGAGGAAGATATAAAGAGGCTTATGTGTGATAGAGCGTATCATATCACGGGGTTTGGATGCACCGGCGAAGTTTGCACCAACTCTCGATGTGAGAAAGGCCAATGCACGGTACCGAAGAGGCTAGCAAATTGCGGAAGGGTGAGAGTGCGTATAATCCATGGACTCACATTAGTCATAAAGAACTCACATACTTATTGCGAAAGTTTATTAGCCCTCGAAGCAAAGTACTACTACACATGCCCCTAGAGGGATAGATTGGTAGGACAAGGTCCATCGCTCGTCCCCGACCACCACACATAAGGTAAACAATCAACAATAAATCATGCTCCAACTTCTTAGCATAACGACAGATCATACGTGCATGCTTCAGGAATCACAAACCTTAACACCAATATTCTTACTAAACCACAGTCATCTACTAATACCTCCCACATATTACCATCTTAATATAGCAAAACTGTTGCAAGGAATCAAACTTATCATATTCAGTGATCTACATGAAAGTTTTTATTATATCCCTCTTGAATACCTATCATATCAAGACCAAATTCATAACCCGTGCATATTACCATTGCTATTCATTAGACTCTCAAAAGGATATAAGTGAAGCATGAGAGTGCAACTATTTCTTTAAAATATAACCACCACCGTGCTCTAAAAGATATAAGTGAAGCACTAGAGCAACTGCCTAGCTCAAAAGATATAAGTGAAGCACATAGAGTATTCTAACAAATCACGAATAATGTGTGTCCCTCTCAAAAAGGTGTGTTCAGCAAAGATGATTGTGACAAACTAAAAAACAAACAAAAGCAAACAAACTATATCACAAGACGCTCCAAGTAAAACACATATCATGTGATGAATGAAAATATAGCTCCAAGTAAGTTGCCGATAGATTGTAGACAAAAGAGGGGATGCCTTCCGGGGCATACCCAAGCTTAGATGCTTGAGTATTCCTTGAATATTACCTTGGGGTGCCTTGGGCATCCCCAAGCTTAGGCTCTTGCCGCTCCTTATTCCTTTATCCATCGTAGTCTCACCCAAAACTTGAAAACTTCAGTACACAAAACTCAATAGAAACCTCGTGAGATCCGTTAGTATAACAAACGAATCTTACACTTTAGGTACTGTTGTAAATTGATTCATATTTAATACTGGCATAATGCTACTGCACTCCAACTTCTCCATGACTCATACCCCCCGATATGTGATACGTCTCCAACGTATCTATAATTTATGAAGTATTCATGCCATGTTTATTATAGTTTTATATGATTTTGGTGCACTTTTATATGGATTTTAAATGATTTTTATGGACTAACATATTGACCTAGTGCCCAGTGCCAGTTGCTGTTTTCTGCTTGTTTTTGGTTTTCCAGAAAATCTATATCAAATGAAGTCCAAATGCAGCGAAACTTTTTGATGATTTTTTCTGGAACATAAGAGACACTAGAAGCTTCGGGAGGTGGCCAGAAGACCCACAGGGGCACCACGAGCCACCAGGGCGCGCCACCCCCCCCAGGCGCGCCCTGGTGCCTTGTGGGCCCCCTATGGCCCTTCTTCGCGTGATTCCAACGCCAAAAAATCATATATATTCAGAAACCCCCGAAAGTTAACCTAGATGAGTTTTTACGCCGCCGCAAGCCTCTGTACCTCCACGATCTAATCTACAGCCCTTTTCCGGCACCCTGCCGGAGGGGGGAATCATCACCGGAGGCCATCTTCATCACCCCGGCGGTCTCCATGACGAGGAGGGAGTAGTTCACCCTCGGGGCTGAGGGTTTGTACCAGTAGCTATGTGTTTTATCTCTCTCGCGTTCTTGATTTGGCACGATCTTGATGTACCGCGAGCTTTGTTAATATAGTTGGATCATATGGTGTTTCTTCCCTCTCTATCCTTGTTGTGATGAATCGAATCTTTTCCCTTTGAGGTTTCGTTATTGTCGGATTGAATATTTCAGATTTGAGAACACTTGATGTATGTCTTGCATATGAATACCCATGGTGACAATGGGGTATTATATTGATTCACTTGATATATGTTTTGGCACTCAACTCACGGATTCCCGCGGTGACATTGGGGTAATCTATGCATATGGGTTGATGCACGTTTTCATTATCTTTTCTCCGATAGAAACTTTGGGGTGCTCCTTGGAGTTCTTTGTGTGGATTGAATATTATGATTATGAAGTTGTTTGACGCATATCGTATAATCAACTCACGAATACTTGTGGTGACATTGGAGTTTCTAGGTGACATTAGAGTTGGTTGATGTGTATCATATGGTGTTATTTTAGTACGAACTCTAGGGCTGTTTGTGACACTTATAGGAATAACTCAATAGATCGATCGGAAAGGATAACTTTGAGGTGGTTTCGTACCCTACAAACAATTTCTATCTTATGTTCTCCGCTAATAGGAACTTGGGAGTGATTCTTTATTGCACGTTGAGGGATGGTTATATGATCCAATTATATTAGCATTGTTGAGAGATTGCACTAGTGAAAGTATGAACCCTAGGCCTTGTTTTTAAGCATTGCAATACCGTTTGTGCTCACTTTTGTTACTTGCTACCTTGCTATTTTTATATTTTCAGATTACAAAAACCTATATCTACTATCCATACTACACTTTTATCACCATCTCTTCGCCGAACTAGTGCACCTATACAATTTACCATTGTATTGGGTGTGTTGGGGACACAAGAGATTTCTTGTATTTGGTTGCGGGATTGTTTGAGAGATACCATCTTCAACCTACGCCTCCCACGGATTGATAAACCTTAGGTCATCCACTTGAGGGAAAATTGCTACTGTCCTACAAACCTCTGCGCTTGGAGGCCCAACACGAGTCTACAAGAATAATTTGTGTAGTAGACATCAATATCATCCATAGATTCATCAAAATAAGCAAACTATGCAACAAAAATAGAATCTTTCTAAAACAGAACAGTCTGTAAAGACCTGAATTAACGTCATACTTCTGTAACTCCAAAAACTATGAAAAATTAGGACAACATGGGCAATTCATATATCAATACTGTGTAAACAATTCATAAGGTTCTGACGCTCCAACGAAAAAACAAAATTCCAGCACTGGACACAAAAGTTTCTATTTTCAAACAACATCAATTATACTATCTTCCAAATCATCCCAAAGGCATTACTTGGCACAAACACTAATTAAAACATAAACACACAATCATAACAGAAGCTATAATTTGTGTGAACTCATGAAACAGAAATAAAAATGATAACTATTGGGTTGTCTCCCAACAAGCTCTTTCTTTATAGCCATTAAGATAGGCTTGAGATTTTATTGATGCTCATATAAAAAACAAGAATTGAAGCACAAAGACAGCATCATGTAGCATGTGAAAAACACATTTAAGTCTAACATACTTCCTATCCATAGGCATTTTATAAGAAAACAAATTATCAAGACAAGCAAAACCTAGCATATGCAAGTAAGAAGAAAGAAACAATAGCAATTTAAACATGAAGAGAGGTAATTTAGTGACATGAAGATTTCTACAACCATATTTGCCTCTCTCATAATAATTACATGTAGGATCATAATCAAATTCAACAATATAGCTATCATATAAAATATTATCTTCATGATCCACATGCATAAAAGTTTTATAATCTTCCAAAATAGTGGGATTAACATCAACTAAAGTCATGACCTCTCCAAACCCACTTTTATCATAAAATTCATAAGACTGATAATTCTCCAAAGTAGTGGGATCATTATTACCTAAAGTTGACACTCTTCCAAACCCATTTTTAATATTATTGCAAACATTATTATCAATAACATAATCATCATGAGGCTTAAATAATTTTTCAAGATCATAAGAAGCATTATCACCCCAATCGTCATCATTGCAATAAGTAGTGGACATAACAAAATTGTCATCTCCAAGCTTGTAGTTTTGCATTTCATTAGCACAATTGACATTAATAGAATTTATAATAACATCATTGCAATCATGCTTTTCATTCAAGGAGCTACCATGAATCACTTTATAAACTTCTTCATAACAGTTTTCCGATTCATGATTTTCAAGCAAAACTTCATAAAGATAATCTAGTGCACTCAACTCACTAGCAATTGGTTCATCATAATTGGATTTTTTTTAAAAGATTAGCTAGTGGATGAGGATCCATATCAATAGTTTTTTAGCAAGCAAAGATGCAAGCAAATAGGAAGCACATGGCAACACAAGCACACAAGCGAATAAAAATATTTTTGTGCTTTTGTAAAAAAAATTAGAAGTGGCGGAGATGAAAACGAGAGGCAAATGCAAATAAAAAGGCAAATAAAATAAATGCAAGTAGATGATAGTTTGTGCGAAGGTACTTGGTAATTTTGATGATGTCTCCCCGGCAACGGCGCCAGAAATTCTTCCTGCTACTTGTAGTCTGCGTTGGTATTTCCCCGAAGAGGAGAGGATGATGCAGTATAGTAGAGATAAGTATTTCCCTCAGTTAAGAACCATGGTTATCAATCCAGTAGGAGAACCAAGCAAAATTCCGTTAAACGCACCTGCACACAAAATAGTAAACACTTGCACCCAACGCAAATAGGAGGGTTGTCAATCCTCTTAGCGGTTATTTGCAAGGATTAAATCTTATCGAGGTAAATAGATAAACTAAAATACTAATTAAAATAAAGTAAATAAATTTCACCAAGGTATTTTTAGGTTTTTAATATATGATAAAGTAGACCGGGGGCCATAGTTTTCACTAGAGGCTTCTCTCTCGAACACATAGCATACGGTGGGTAAACAAATTACTGTTGGGCAATTGATAGAAAAGCAAATAATTATGACAGATTCATGGCAATGATCATGTATATAGGCATCACGTCCAAGACAAGTAGACCGACTCCTGCTTGCATCTACTACTATTACTCCACCCATCGACCGCTATCCGGCATGCATCTAGGGTATTAAGTATGAAACAGAGTAACGCCTTAAGCAAGATGACATGATGTAGACAAAGTAAACTCAAGCACTATGATTAAACTCCATCTTTTTATCCCTAATGGCAACAATAGAAATACGCGTCATGTCCCCTTCTGTCACTGGGATTGAGCACCGCAAGATTGAACCCATCACAAAGCACCTCTCCCATTGCAAGATAAATCAATCTAGTAGGCCAAACCAAATCGATAGATCGATGAGAAATACAAAGCTAAAATAATCATGCATAAAAGAGTTCAGAGAAGACTCAAATATTTCTCGTGAATAATCTGATCATAAACTCACTATTCATCGGATCCCAACAAACACACCGCAAAAGAAGATTACATCGGATAGAACTCCAAGAACATCAAGGAGAACATGGTATTGAAGATCAAAGAGAGAGAAGAAGCCATCTAGTTACTAGCTATGGACCCGTAGGTCTGTGGTAAACTACTCACACATCATCGGAAGGGCAGCAAGGTTGATGTAGAAACCCTCCGTGATTGATTCCCCCTCCGGCAGAGTACCGGAAAAGGCCTACAGATGGGATCGCGGAAGAACAGAGGCTTGCGGCGGTAGAAAGGTTTTCTCTTCTGTCTCTCTATTGGTTTGGGAATATTTGTGAATTTATAGCGAAGGAATTAGGTCAAGAGGTGCCACGAGAGGCCCACAAGCCTGGGGGGCGCGACCACCACCCTGGGGCGCGCCCTCCAGGCTTGTCGCCTCCTCGTGACTCTTCTGGTCCTCTCCCGAAGCTTCCTGGGTCTCTTCTGGTCCAGAAAAAATCAATCCAAAGTTTTTTTTTCTCGTTTGGACACTTTTTAATAATGGTTTTCTGAAAAGGCAAAAACAAGCAGAAAACAGCAACTGGGCATTGGGTTAATAGGTTAGTCCCAAAAAATGATATATAATGGCATATAATTGCATATAAAACATCCAAGATTGATACTATAATAGCATGGAACAATCAAAAATTATAAATACGTTGGAGACGTATCAAACATCTCATCTATTTCATTTCTTTCATGCATATGCATATCATTTTCATGGTCTAGCAGATATTGTTCTAGAGGATCTGTAGAAGGCACAACTATAGAACATCTCTAACAATCCCAAGTGGTGCAATAGTATCTCTATTTCCAAGCTTGATAGTAACATCAATTTCTTCAATCTCAACAGGTGCAATATCATTCATGACTTCTTGATAGAGAGTAAACGGTATAGCGCTCACACTAGCACCAATATCACATAAACCATGATAGCAATGATCTCCAATTTTAACAGAAATAACTGTAGGAGATATGCCCTAGAGGCAATAATAAATGTTATTATTTATCCCCATGTTCGTAATTAAGTTTATATTCCGTGCTATAACTGCTATGGTTCTCGAGTCTACAATAACCACGAGGCTCGGAGGAAGACTCATATGCACGTGTGGAATAATAAACGGTAAAATGTATTCCTAGTCTGGCCTCTAAGACTAGCTCAAGTGTTGCATGATGGTTCCTGATCATGGGCATGACTATGCTGGCAACTTTGAGGGCACATTGTTAGAAGAACACTTGTGTTGAATCAACCCGAATTGATGTTATGCTATGAGATATATTCGTCACAAGTTAATGGTTAATAACACAGAGAAAGTTTACGTTTGCATAATTCCTTAGACCATGAGAGTATCGAGTTTCTTCATGCTTGATTCATGAACTTTGGGGTTTGTTAAACGTCATCCGTAACTGGGTGGCTATTACGGCGGCTTACGGGTTCATGGGAAAGTATGTCAAGTAACTTGATAGCTCAAGATTGGGATTTGCTTCTCTGACGATGGAGAGATATCTCTGGGCCCTCTCGGTGTTACGGTATCAACCATCGTCTGGCCAGACACAATGTGATTTGATCACAGGGGTGCCGGAACACGGGAACGAGAAAAGAGAACAAAACCGGTAACGAGGTAACTGGCATAGTGGACAAGTTGTTGATCCACGGGGATGCCGATAAGTCTCACCTCGGGTGTTTGTAACATATCGCGAAGCAACAGGAATAGCACACGGCAACTGGAGGTTCACTCGAATATTCATTCATGTGGGTATAGGGGTCAATATGGGTGTCCACGGCTCCGATGTTGATCATTGATCGGAAAGTGTTCTGGTCATGTCTATACTTCACCGAACCTATAGGGTCACATGCTTAAGGGTCATCTATCTGCTGAATTCTAGACAGGGAGTCTGAGAGAAAGTCACCGGAAAAGTTTCGGAGACAATGGAAGAGTTCCGGAGAGAGAACACCGGAATAGTTTCGGTAAAACCGAAAGGTTGCTTCAGAGTATACCATTAAGTCAAAATGGTTTCGGCACACGCCTGGAAATTAATCTAAGACCTACAAAAATATTTTCGGATTTAACGGTCGCGGAAAAATGTTTCCGTGAATAGTGAAAAGCACTTTTTGGTGGCTTCTTGGAGAAGCCACCTTGAGGGCCTTTTGGTATTTTCCCCTAATGGCTTCTTCGAGAAGCCACCCTACCCCTTGGGTTTTCCTATAAATAGAGGTGGAGAGGCACTCTCCGCACTGACTCTTTCTCACATACAAATGCCATGCATGATCTGGCCTTCTCTCTCCCTCCCCGCGAAATAGTTTCGTAGAGCCGAAAGGTTGTCTGGATTCCGGTGTGAACTAGTTCTGTACAGCGAAGCCCTGCCGGATAGTTGACACCGTATGTGTGCAACCCCGAGAGAGGTCGGAGGTTCGATCTTTTTGCCCTAGGGGCTGTTCGAGAGTGCCTCCCGAAGGGCTGTCCGAGTGACTGTCCGAGATTCTGTGTGTGCCTCCCGAAGGGCTGTCCGAGTGACTGTCCAAGATTCTGTGTGTGCCTCCCGAAGGGCTGTCCGTGACACCGTCCGGGGGACTGTCCGACCGCCTCCCGGAGGCCTGTCCGAGGGACTGTTCGGGGGCAGACGAGGGAGTACATCCTCGCAGTTGGGAGGTTGAAAATCCTAGCTGCGGGGATCTGCATCGACGATCTACATCGACTCTACTCGCAGTACTGGAAATTTTTGTTTTCTGTCGCATTCCCCTACAGTGGCATCAAGAGCCGTGCTATGCGTAGATGCAGGTTACGATCTAGAATACATAGAGATGTATGGGTGTTGCACAATATAATTTTGTAGTAGATGAGTTCTATTGCTGAAAATTATTTGTGCGGGTAGCAGATGAAATCTGTTACCCGATGTTCTTGTTGCTTCCCTGAAATTTGCGTATTTCTGATCTTAATAACGGCATGGTGGAGTTTCAAAGTTCTGGCAATCCGCGATCCTGATTGATCAACGAAGTGCTAACAGTTCATTGAATTCCACCATAGTTAAAAGAAAGATGAAATTTTGCAGACAAAAGGGCAATGCAGATATGATCTGCACGGGGGTCATGTGTTTGACGAAGTTCAGTATGGGGCTCGAGATTTTATTATCTCATGTTTCATACACCCCGCAAAGTTAATCTAGCGAGTTGAATAATCATACTTGATGATGAACGTTGGTAGCTTCGGTTTGTTTCGAAACCTTAGAAGCCACGTAAAATAAAATTTTGCATAAATCGATTAGAGGCGTCTAACTTGGTTTTGCAGGATGTGCATATGATGTGGTATAGCGGTTCTCATATTAATTTGATTATGTATGAGATGACTATATAATGTAAATTAACATGACCTGCGTGTCATGATTCGGCATGATGGCTGGAGCCATATGATTGTCACTTTAAATGACCTGCGTGTCAACCTTGTTGTAATGCATTATTTTATTAGCTATAGAGATAGCAGTATTATTTATTGCATCGACAAGGTGGTGGCAAACTTCGTGAAGGTGAACACCGACGCGAATGCCGAAGACGAAGAAATTAAATACTTCTTCGTCAGAAAGGGCTATACCATATCATGCTATTATGAATTGCCTGAGATGTTTATCCCTTATGATGCACCCTTTTGATTGCACGGTAGTCGCTTTTTATTAGGGTGATCTCTCACTTAAAATATCAAGTAGTTAGTGTTCTCCCAAGTGTAGCACCGTCACGGCACCTATCTCTTCGGGGCATCACATGGTCTCCATGGGTGCGAACGATTAGAGAAGTGTGAGGAGGGTGAGTTGATACCTCGCAGCGAGATCACTTGGTTGTCTTGACGTTCAGACAGGACAGTTCTGAGCTCGGAACACACGCATCGAAAGATGAACAAGAATCACATAGAGATGTGATCGGCAAGTTTGCCTACCGATTGAAGTTCGCGCCATTTGTGTTCACCTCGAACCGTGGCGTTGAATGGAAATGCGGGTCTTGAATCACTCACAAATCAATTATGAGAGATATTGATTTGAGTGGGAGCACACTTAAGAATTAATTCTTTTAATTCTTTGTGCAATTAATTATGAACTTAGTCTAAGTGTAATTTGCATAATAGTTATAGAATAATGGCTCGCATTTCCACCTTCCCTATTAAAATTGAATAGCTGTTAAATATCTGGTTAAACTTTACGATTGGTAACGTAATGTCAGGATTGTCCTCACGAGTGTCGAGAAGAACTTTGTCCTATCGCATGCTTTCGGTATACTCCCGCTAATGCTATGGATGATGTGACTCTCGTCCTTCGATCCAAAAGCTAGAATTCCGTTACGGTCAAGTGCAATATGTTTGTTTCCATGAGACCCGAACTTCAAAAGTTTGGGATAGCTATGTGATATTCATGGAACTGGAAATTAGTTTCAGATACAAACAAAGGCTAAAAGATATGGGATATCCAAAGCAATGTTTGTTTTGCAAATTATTAGTAAAGTGTTTACTATGCATTAGACTGAAGAGAGAGGAATCCAGAAGAACGCCTGTCATGAAATGAAGATGAATAAAACAACTTAAAGAGAAAGGAAATGTCCAAAGGGTGTTAGTGTGACTTACATGCCGAGGAAGTCTGGGGCTAACGCCACTCTTAAAGTTGGGTGCTTCTTCTGAGAGTAGGAGAAATATTGAAAGTTAAACTGTTAGAAGTATAAAGGCAAAAAGAGAGAAGACTGGAATATCCAGCTCATGTATGAATGTCATACAAGTTATTGATGTATAGAAGGCTGGTCAAAAATATAATTCTTGGGAATTATGATTAAACATGTTAATCACTGATTCTTGGGTATTGTGAGTTCACTACTGGAATCAGGGACTTTGCCATCTGCCAGCTCTTTGCCGTCTGCTGGCAGACGGCAAAGAGGTTGTTTGCCGTCAGCTTTCGGAAAGCAGACGGCAAAGAGCTGGCAGATGGCGAAGACACTATTTGCCATCCGCCAGCTCTTTGCCGTCTGCCAGCGGACGGCAAAGTTTATTTGCCGTCCGCTAGCAAACGGCAAAGAGGTGGGGTGGGGCCCAGTGGAGGCCAGTTAACTGCAACGGCCCACCCCACCTCTTTGTCGTCTGCTAGCGGACGGCAAAGAAACTTTGCCGTCCGCTGGCAGACGGCAAAGAAAACAACCCCCTAACGGCCGTTACCCCCCTCCTCTCTCTCTTCTCTCTCTCCCTCTCTCTCTTCTCTCTCCCCTTTTAATTTTCGTTCCCGCCGCCGCTGGCCTCCGCTCCCCCGCCCCTCCCCCTCCGCCGCCCCGCGCCGCCCTCCCTCCGCCGCCCCGCACCGCCCCCCCGCCCCCCCGGCACCCGCCCTGTCGCCGGCCGCCCCGCATCGCCCCCCCGCCCCCCGGAGCTCGCCCCGTCGACCGCCCCCCCGCCCCCGACCGCACCCCGCCGCCCTGGCCCGCCTCCCGCCGCGCGCCTCCACCGACGCCCCCCCGACGCCCAGCCGCCCCGCGGCCCCTGCGGCCCAGCGCCCCGCTGCCCCGCGGCCCCGCCGCCCCGACGCCCACGCCGCCCTGGTGCCCCGCCGCCCTCGCCGCCCCGCCGCCCCGGTGCCCCGCCGCCCCACTCCGGTGAGCTCTCCCCCCTGTTTTTTTCTTTTTTTTTGCTGTTAGTTAGGTTAGTTACTACTGTTAGTTAGGTTAGTTAGATTAGTTCTAGGTTAGTTAGGTTAGTTCTAGGTTAGGTAGGTTAGTTTCTATGTTAGTTAGGTTAGTTCTTGAAAAAAAATTATTAGGAGAAGAAAAGAAGAAGAATAAGAAGAATAAGATGAAGAAGAGGAGGAGGAGGAGGAGAAGAAAAGGGGATGGAGAAGAAAAGAAGAAGGAGAAGAAGAAGAAGAAGAACAAGAAGAAGAGGAGGAGGAGGAGGAGAAGAAGAAAAGGGGGAGGAGAAGAAAAGAAGAGGAGGAGGAGGAGGAGGATCGAGGGGTCGAGGGTCGCCGAGGGGTCGAGGATCGAGGGGTCGAGGATCGAGGGGTCAAGGGTCGAGGGTCGAGGGGTCGAGGCTAGAAGAAGAAGAAGAAGACCCCCGACCACCGAGGATCGAGGGGAAAAGGAGTCGAGGGTCGCCGAGGACACGACACCACCGACACCCCGACCCCCGACACGACACCCCGACACGGCACCACCGACCCCGATACGACACCCCCTGCGTTCGTGGGTGAGCACAAATGACACCCCGACCCCGACACGACACCCCGACACCCCGACCCCGACACGGCACCCCGACCCGGACACCCCGACACCCCAACCCCGACACGGCACCCCAACCCCGACACCCCTGACACCCCGACACCACGACACCCAGACACGACACCCCCGACACCCCGACACCCCGACCCCGACACGACACCCTGACCCCGACACGACACCCCGACCCCGACACGACACCCCGACACCATGACACCCCGACACCCTGACACGACACCCCCGACCCCCGACACCTCTTCGGCCTCCTGTTGACCGAAAGGGTGCTCTTCGGCCTTCCAGAGGCCGACGGGGTCATATATGTGTGAATTATGAGTTAGGTCATATAATTTCCGATTTTGTTATGAAAAACATCATATATATTTGTGTTGATCGGGTGGATTTAAATGTGCAGTTGTTTCATCGCTGCGAGGGTTTGGTGTTCGACGACCTCCCCGTGCGTTCGACGAGCTCCGCCCCTGCGTTCGTGGGTGAGTACAAATGACATCTCCTCCTCCCTCTTCATTTGCTCTGTTCCGGTCTTCGTGCCGATGAAACTTGCTCGCTGTAGGTAGATTGAATCATCAGTATGCGTGACCACTATGCGTCTCCCGTTCGAAAGGGTTACATCTATAAATATGCATGCATTTGCATATTTATAACCGTGATTCTTTCGAATTGTCCAACGTTATCCATGGACAGCCCGAGTATGTGTAGATTGGGTTCGTTTTCCCATATGCTCTGCTCCGGATCCGATGCAGAATTTTGTCAGTGCCTCCCTGTTGTTCTCCGGGTACACATCCTCTCTGCTTATTGCCGAGACGTGTATCAGGAGAACAGCGGGGAGGTGCTGCCGAAATTTTGCTTCGGATCCGGAGCAGAGCATGGGAAAACGAACCCAATCTACACATACTCGGGTGGGATTAGGACCTATCGTTACCTACTAGCGTCTAGGTTGCATGGACGTAATAAAACTAACAAACTTGATTAACGGATGAATATAGATGATGAATTATATATATATATTTCTTGTGTGTTTAGTAGGTAGGCAAGATGAGTGATCGTGCTTGGATGTACACCGGTCACCCTAGTCAGAAAGAAATGACCATTGAATGGTTAACAAAAACCAAGGAGTTTCTGAGCGCCGCATTTGCAAATGGCCAGGAAATAACCTGGTGCCCCTGTGTCTGGTGCGACAACCATAAAAAGTGGACACGGGATGAAATGGGTAAACACTTGCAGAAGTGGGGTTTTACGACTGATTATACGGTGTGGAGATTTCATGGTGAGTCTGCCCAACGTGCCAGAGCTGAGGTGGTTCGTCGTCGCACCGACGAGCATGGTACCGGGATCGAAGACATGGTGCAAGACTTTGATGATGCTCGGGATTCGGACGATGAGATGGAGGAATCTGCAAAGGCCTTCTATGAAATGTTGGAGTCTTCAAAACGTCCTCTCCACGAGCACACTGAGCTTTGTCAGCTGGATGCCATCGCGCAAGTAATGGCTCTCAAGGCTCAGTTCAACCTGGGCAGAGAATGCTACGACGCGATGATGACGATATTTGGACGCTTTCTACCCAAAGGCCATGTATTGCCAGCAAACCTGTACCAGTCGAACAAAATCCTACGTGCGCTTAAGATGCCCTATGAGAAGATAGATGCCTGTGAGAATGTATGTGCCTTATTTAGGCTTGAGTATGCGGGCTTCAACTATTGTCCCATTTGCAAGTCTTCCAGGTATGTTGTGGTAGACAACGGTATGGGTGAGAAGAGTCAGACCAAAATCCCAGTTAATGTTCTTCGGTATATGCCAATCATACCAAGACTTCAACGTCTTTTCATGGTCGAAGAGACGGCCAGACAGATGACGTGGCATAAATTGGGCAAAAGAACCGAACTAGATGCAGATGGGAATCCGATGTTGGGACACACTTCAGACGCTTTTGCGTGGAAGCACTTCGATGCTTTACATAAGGACAAAGCGGCAGATCCAAGGCATCCTCGAGTCGCCATCAGCACGGATGGGTTCCAAGTGTTTGGTATGACGGCAACCCAATACAGTTGCTGGCCTGTATTTGTCATTCCACTCAATCTCCCCCCCGGAGAGATTATGAAAAGAAAGAACATTTTCTTGACGTTGATAATTCCAGGGCCCAACTATCCGGGGAAGAATATGAATGTGTACATGCAGCCGCTTAAGGATGAATTGCAAGAAGCTTGGGATAATGGGATCAAGACATATGACGCCGCTACAAAACAAAACTTCAAAATGCATGTGTGGTACATGTACTCGACGCATGACTTGCCGGCGTATGCGCTATTCGTTGGCTGGTGTGTGCATGGAAGGTTCCCGTGCCCCACATGCAAGGCAGCTCTTCAGTTCTGTTGGCTGCAGGCGGGTCGCAAGTATTCTTGCTTCGACTTGCATAGACAGTTCCTGGATCCTGGCCATAAGTTCAGAAAAGACAAGAAAAATTTCATGAAAGGTAGAGTTGTCAAAAACTCTGCACCACCTGCATTGACATGCCAACAAGCCCTGGATCAGTTAAACGCTCTCGAGCCTAATCCAGAGCGTCCAGGATATTTCAAAGGGTATAATTCGGAACACGCCTGGACTCACAAGATATGCTTGTGGGATCTGCCTTACTTTAAAGACCTCATTTGCCCACACAACATCGACGTGATGCACACTGAAAAGAATATCGCCGAGGCCCTTTTTGGTACATTGTTCGGCATAGAGGGGAAGTCAAAGGATAACCCTAAGGCTAGAGTCGATCAAGAGGCTCTATGTGATAGACCGTTACAAAACATGCGACAACCGAAAGGAAAGAAGAACTGGAGGAAGCCAAAGGCATGGTTCAATCTTGGAAGGCCAGCTATGAGGGAAATGATCTTGTGGGTGAAAATGCAGTTGATGTTCCCCCATGGGTATGTAGCGAATCTAAAGAGGGGAGCGAGTCTTGACAAATTGAAAATATTTGGTATGAAGAGTCATGATTGGCACATATGGCTTGAGTGGGTAATGCCGGTGATGTTGCGTGGCTTTATCCCTGAGGATGAATGGCTAGTACTGGCAGAGCTGAGCTATTTCTTCCGTGCTCTTTGTGCGAAAGAACTATCGCCTGACGTGCTAGACGAACTGGAAGAGTTGGCGCCGGAGTTGATCTGCAAGTTAGAAAAGATCTTTCCACCGGGATTCTTTAATCCAATGCAGCATTTGATTTTGCATCTCCCGACCGAGGCAAGATTGGGGGGGCCCGTGCAAAATGTAAAAATAAACGTAGAATTGAAGCATCGATGGCCGAGGCATTCATTACTGAGGAGGCCGCAAACTTCGTGACAGCACACTACAAAGCCAAGAATCGTCATTTGCATAATCCGAAGCCTCGGTACAATGATGGTGACCGTGAAAAAGGTCGATCCAACCTCAGCCTATTCAAAGGGAAGCTCGCACCAGCCGGTGCTTCTAATTCCTTACCGTTGGATGTCGAAGAATGGCGGACCATTTCGTTGTATATCTTCAACAACCTAACAGAAGTGCGGCCGTACATCGAGTAAGTTCTCGGTACATTGTTTCGCAACTTCTAATTCCTTTGAAATGCTCTTATTCCCGGATATGTGATACAGTCGATACGTCGCCAAATTCTCGGATGGAGCGGTGATCCAAAAGGATTCCATCGAAGAGTATGAGCTTCTGGCAAAGCATGGAGGAGGCTATCCCGGTTTCATCTCTTGGTTCAAACAAATGGTAATTTCCATTAGACCATTTCATTTCTTCGTCTAGTTTGCGGCTAATGCAACAATCCTTTCGTATTAAACTTGTAGGCTAATGCAGAGTCTATGGACTCCGAATTGAGACAAGTCGCAAATGGTTTTGACTATAAGGTCCGTTCATTTGACAAATACGACATCAACGGGTATCGCTTTCGTACTTTTGGCAAAGAGCTATCTATGGCCGACCGAAAGTCTATAAATTGTTGTGTCTCCGCTGTCGGCGAAGGAGGGGTCGAGTATTATGGAAGACTTGAAGCAATTTTTGAACTTACATTCTTTGGTGAAAACCCACCAAACGTCGTAGTCTTCAAATGTTATTGGTTCCAGCCAAAGGAGACTAGAAGGACTCATGAACATATAGGGCTAGTCGAAATGAAACAAAGCACCCATTTAGATGTTCCCGATGTCTATATTACGGCTCAACAGGCGACCCAAGTTTTCTATCTACCGTGGGCCTGCCAAACTGATCCAAATCTGAATGGTTGGGATGTCGTTTATGATGTGCCGCCACATTTTAGACCACCTCCCCTCAATGAAGATGATTATGACCCTCACATTAACCCAGACACATATGAAGGAGAATTCTTCCAAGAAACACGTGTTTCCAAAAAACGTTTCAAGAACCGCTCTACTTCACCCCAGAACATTGAGGTAGACAGCGACAGTGAATCCGACTTCACCCCTGAGCCGGAACAAGAAGAGACGGAAGAAGAAGAGGTTACTGCTGCGGATGACCTGTCAATGCTTGACCGATTACATAAAGGAGGCCTTCCACATGTTGATGCATTTATTGATGATGCTGATGAGCACGTCATTACTGATACTGATGATGATTCTGCATTTATTGATCCCGGAGCATATATAGACGATGAAGATTAATATTAGTAATGTCAGGTATTCAATTATTATTATGTACATATATATTATTAATTAGTTCATGTTATTAGGTATTCAACAAAATGACATTGACTTAGCTTATTTTCCTCGAAAATGACATAATAACCTTACTTAGCTCCAAACTGACATACTTTACCTAGGATAGCTATAAAATGACCTATACTTAGCATTTTTCCTCCTAAATGACTTAATATGCTTAGTTAGCTAAAAAATGGCATAACTACCTAGGATAGCTCCAAAATGACCTATACTTAGCTTCTTTAGTTCATTTATGACATACTTAGCATACTTAGGTAAAAAATGGCATGATAACCTTGGTTTAGCTCCAAAATGACATTGACTTAGCTTATTTTCCTCCAAAATGACAAAATAACCTTATTCTTCTTCTTCTTCTTCTTCTAGTCTTCTTCTTCTTCTTCTTCTAGCTAGTCTTCTTCTTCTAGTCTTCTTCTTCTTCTTCTTCTTCTTCTTCTAGTCTTCTTCTTCTTCTTCTTCTTCTTCTTCTTCTTCTTCTTCTTCTTCTTCTTCTTCTTCTTCTTCTAGTCTTCTTCTTCTTCTTCTTCTTCTTCTTCTTCTTCTTCTTCTTCTAGTCTTCTTCTTCTAGTCTTCTTCTTCTTCTTCTTCTTCTTCTTCTTCTTCTTCTTCTAGTCTTCTTCTTCTTCTTCTTCTTCTAGCTAGTCTTCTTCTTCTAGTCTTCTTCTTCTTCTTCTTCTAGCTAGTCTTCTTCTTCTAGTCTTCTTCTTCTAGTCTTCTTCTTCTTCTTCTTCTTCTTCTTCTAACTTTCTTCTTTCCCAATTTGCAGATTTGCTTTCGATGAGGAAGCTTGCGTTGATGGAGTCTACTCTTCTTCTTGTGCTTCCTTTTTGTTTTGATTTTGTAGGATGAACAATGTCAAACTTGCTACCTATGTATGTATGTATGGATGGAACTATATGGACCTTTTGCTTAATTGTTGGATATGTTGGACTTTTCATTTGGTGTATATATGTGTTGGATGATCATATCCATATGGCAGGGATATGTTGGCTATATGTACTTGTTGAAATATTTTGAAATGAATATATATATATATATATATCTGTGAAATTGATTGAATTTAACAAAAAAAAAAACAGCGGCAATATAGCCACTTTGCCGTCTGCTAGCAGACGGCAAAGGTCTTCGCCGTCTGCCAGCAGACGGCAAAGAGGCCACGTGGCAGTAGCCTGTGCAACCTGGGCTGGCCTATTTGGCCTCTTTGCCGTCTGCTAGCAGACGGCAAAGAGGCCACGTGGCAGCAGCCTGTGCAACCTGGGCTGGCCTATTTGGCCTCTTTGCCGTCTGCTAGCAGACGGCAAAGGTCTTCGCCGTCTGCCAGCAGACGGCAAAGAGCCTGCGTTGGCCCAGCTGACGGCTGACGACAGCTGACGTCAGCTGCTACTCTTTGCCGTCTGCTGGCAGACGGCAAAGAAGCAAAGGTCTTTGCCGTTTGCCAGCAGACGGCAAAGATCGCCGTTAGCCCCCTAACGGTGCTGGTACCTTTTGTCTGCCGTCCACGCTCTTTGCCGTCTGCTGGCAGACGGCAAAGATGGAAAGTTCTTTGCCGTCTGCCAGCAGACGGCAAAGCGGCCTTTGCCGGCAGCCGTTCGGCCGGAGTGTTTGTCGTCTGCTGGCTGACGGCAAAGCCTTTGCCGTCCGCCAAGCATGCCTTTGCCGTCTGCTATAGCAGACGGCAAAGTGCCTGATTCCAGTAGTGGTTGATCACAGAGATACCCGCTCGATTGCTTTCTGTTGCGACTCGATGCAAGAACTACTACGGCCTAAAAGACTTGCCGGAGTGAGGTTTAGATACGCGCTGGGAACATAGTAAATGTTACTATACCTTCCATCGGTGTATTACCTATGTATTTATTTTCATAATTCATTTTTAGAGTTTCATACACTCTAGCCCATTGTATAAGGTATCTTGCAGGAAGGTTGTTCATAAGAGAACTTTTAATGTTCGGTGTTATGAATAACATAAGGGCCATAGTTTCATTGTGAATGAGACGTATGTTATGAATATTGATAATAATACATTACCTCTGTATTTACTTTCATAATTCATTTTAGAGTTTTATACACTCTAGCCCATTTGCATAATGTTTGTTGCAAGAGTGTTGCTCGTAAAAGAACAATTGTTGTTCAGTATTATGAATAACATAAGGGCCATACTTCCATTATGAATGGAATGTATGTTATGAATATTGATAGTAATATGATACATTCGTGACACTGACGTTAAATGTCGCAAGACTAAAAGAATACCACATATGTATGGCACTGCATTTGGCCACATTGGAGAAACCCGCATGGAGAAATTCCATAATGATGGATTTTGAAGTTGTTTGATTATGAATCATCTGACACTTGCAACTTTCCTCCGAAAAGTGAAGTGACTAAAATACCGTTCACAGGCCTTAAGGAACGAGCAAAGAACTTATTGGTGATCATACATCATGATGTGTGTAGTCCGATAAATGTTGTTGCTGGCAGTGGATTTGTCTATCTTCTGAAATGACTCAAGTAGATATATGGATATTTACTTGATGAGACGTATGTCTGGATCTTTTGAAATCATTCAAAAGGTTTTCAAAATGAAGAAGAAATTATTGTAACAAGAAAATTATGTTTCTGCAATTGGATTGCGAAAAGAAATTTTGAGTTACAAGTTTAGCGAATGTCTGATGAGTTGTGAAAAGAGTTTCATAACTCACACCTCTCGGAACACCACTGTAAGTGGAATGTCCGTGAAGATGTAATCGAACCATTTATGACATGGTGAGATCAAAGATGACATAAATCAATTTGCCATTATCCCTTTTAAAGTAATGCTTTAGAGACTGCGGCTTTTACACTGAAAAGAGCGCCATCAAATCTGTTGAAATGACGCCATCGTATGGTACACCCAACCATGTTATGTCTTTTCTTAACATTTGGAATATGGGCTTGTGTAAAATATTTACAAACCTATTCCAAATCTGACAAGTGCTACTTTGTAGGTTATCCTAATTTATTGGGTATTCCTCCATCACTATACCGAGGCAAAAATGTTTGCCACAAAGAGCGGTATGATTTTGAAGAAAATGGTTCTTGCAAAAAGGTGAGTGGGAGGACAGTGTAACTCGATGAGATAACAATATCTTCGTCATCAGGTCAAGGCAAAGAAACATTGGAACTGATTCTAGAGTTTCCTACTACGACTGATACGGAAGCCTCTACATGAGATGTATGGACTTCGGTCGAACTTGCAGCTGAACCACGTAGGCAAAACTCGTGCAAACCTCTCAGGTGCGCAGACGAGATATTGTTGCTAGACAACAGTATAGCTACAATACACAAGGAACAGTTGATGGGCCCTGACTCTGGAATTGGCTGAATGCCAATATAATCCGAGATAGTTTCCATATAAATGAATCAAGATTTCATCTTGATAAACCCTTCGAAAGACTTGAAGTCGAAACGAATATCAATGTAACTATAAACTGATACGGATAAAATGTTTTATCCATAAAGCTCGACTTGTTGAAATAACAAATTCAAAGAATTGACTACAATGAGATTGTCTCACCATAGCGATGCTTAAAGTCGGTTCGGGTTAAACTAGCAATTAATACATATTTCAATCATGAGATATGAAACATGGATGACAAAAGGATTTCCATGAAATAGGAATACAAACTAGGACGTGTATGTGATACAGTCCAAAGTATTTTGTCGATCCGGAGGATGCTACTGAGTGTGCAAACTTCAGAGTTCCAGCAATGGACAGAAGAGAGCAAAATGAAGTTGGAATCTTCGTTTTTGATGAAATAGTCAAAAGAGTTTGATTTCATCAATGGATAGCGAAGATGCTTGTTGTTACAAGAAAGTAAGTGGGAGCATAATAATATTTCTGAAAACTTGTGTGCTAGAATCATTGTTGATTGGAAATAATATAAATTTCTTGACACGAATTAGGACTTCATTGAAAAATAGTTTTACGATGAAGTACTTGGGCTGGGTAGCCTTGATATTAGGCATAATTATCTGCGAGATAGAATTGCCTAATAGGGCTAAGCCAAAATACATATTGACAAGATGCTAAAATAGTTTAGCATTAAAACGCCAAGGAGTGATTCTTGCCGAAGTCACATGGAAAGAGTTTTTGAAAGACTCGGTGTCCCAAAACACTGATGAGCAAAATACATAATGGATATTTCACACACCTTTGTGTTTGGATTAATCATGTATTCCATGGTATGTAAAACAACCAGATATGTCTGATACTCCCAAGCTGTTGCGAGTATAGATAACAAAGTGATCAAAGTATTGATCATAGGACAATAGTGAAAAATGTCGTTGAGTACTATGGTAGCACTGATGACAAGTTTTCTCACATGTGGAAATTATGAAGTGCTCGTTGTAAGTAATTACATCGATACAGTCTTCATTAATGCTCCAAGCGATTTTTGATTTAAGTTAAGGGTTTTGTGTAATACACGATATGGTGGCACGGTAGTTGGATATTGTTCCAAACAGGTTACTGTGGCGAATTCTATAACAAAGGCTAAGTATGTTGACGCTTTGGAAGCGACAAAGAAGATATTGAATCATATAGTTCATTCATGAACTTAGTATGGTTCCAAGATGGCTTTGGTCAATGGGACACTATTGCAGATAGTTGCTCCATAGCTCAGTCTGAGGAATCAAGTTTTGACCTGTGATTCATATATATACAAAGCCAAGTCCACACAAAATATGTATTTTGTGAAAGCGTGAAAACGCAAGGATATGCAAAGATACACACGGCCCTGAAGTTGTCAGGTCCGTTAGATGAAGACTATACCACAAGCGAAGCATTTTTACACCGGTATGCCATAGGTGTGAAGTGCATTAGCATTGACTAGATTATTGACTCTAGTGCAAGTGGGAGTCTGTAGGAGATATGCCCTAGAGGCAATAATAAATGTTATTATTTATCCCCATGTTCGTAATTAAGTTTATATTCCTTGTTATAACTGCTATGGTTCTCGAGTCTACAATAACCACAAGGCTCGGAGGAAGACTCATATGCACGTGTGGAATAATAAACGGTAAAATGTATTCCTAGTCTGGCCTCTAAGACTAGCTCAAGTGTTGCATGATGGTTCTGTTTTCCTGATCATGGGCATGACTATGCTGGCAACTTTGAGGGCACATTGTTAGAAGAACACCTGTGTTGAATCGACCCGAATTGATGTTATGCTATGAGATACATTCGTCACAAGTTAATGGTATATAACATAGAGAAAGTTTACATTTGCATAATTCCTTAGACCATGAGAGTATCGAGCTTCTTCATGCTTGATTCATGAACTTTGGGGTTTGTTAAACGTCATCCGTAACTGGGTGGCTATTACGGCGGCTTACGGGTTCATGGGAAAGTATGTCAAGTAACTTGATAGCTCAAGATTGGGATTTGCTCCTCCGACGATGGAGAGATATCTCTGGGCCCTCTCGGTGTTATGGTATCAACCATCATCTGGCCAACCACAATGTGATTTGATCACAGGGATGCCGGAACACGGGAACGAGAAAAGAGAACAAAACCGGTAACGAGGTAACTGGCATAGTGGACAAGTTGTTGATCCACGGGGATGCCGATAAGTCTCACCTTGGGTGTTTGTAACATATCGCGAAGCAACATGAATAGCACACGGCAACTGGAGGTTCACTCGAATATGCATTCATGTGGGTATAGGGGTCAATAATGGTGTCCACGGCTCCGATGTTGATCATTGATTGGAAAGTGTTCTGGTCATGTCTATACTTCACCGAACCTATAGGCTCACACGCTTAAGGGTCATCTATCTGCTGAATTCTAGACAGGGAGTCTGAGAGAAAGTCACTGGAAAAGTTTCGGAGACAACGGAAGAGTTCCGGAGAGAGAACACTGGAATAGTTTCGGTAAAACCGAAAGGTTGTTTCAGAGTATACCATTAAGTCAAAATGGTTTTGGCACACGCCAGGAAATTCTTAAAGGGTGCCAGAATTGTTCTGGGAACTTCTGGGATTTTTCCGGAGAAAAAACCCAGAAATGTTCCGGAGCTGCCGGAACCGTTTTGGTTGCTTTTCGCAGATGAAAATCACTAATCCGGAATTGTTTCGGAACGCGTCCAAAATTATTTTAGTGCGTACTAGAATTAATCTAATACCTACAGAAATATTTTTGGATTTAACGGTCGCGAATTTTTTTTCCGTGAATAGTGAAAAGCACTTTTTGGTGGCTTCTTGGAGAAGCCACCTTGAGGGCCTTTTGGTATTTTCCCCTAATGGCTTCTTGGAGAAGCCACCCTACCCCTTGGGTTTTCCTATAAATAGAGGTGGAGAGGCACTCTCCACACTGACTCTTTCTCACATACAAATGCCATGCATGATCTGGCCTTCTCTCTCCCTCCCCGCGAAATAGTTTCGTAGAGCCGAAAGGCTGTCTGGGTTCTGGTGGGAACTAGTTCTGGACGGCGAAGCCCTGCCAGATAGTTGACACCGTATGTGTGCAACCCCGTAGAGAGGTCGGAGGTTTGATCTTTTTGCCCTAGGGGCTGTTCGAGAGTGCCTCCCGAAGGGCTGTCCGAGTGACTGTCCGAGATTCTGTGTGTGCCTCCCGAAGGCCTGTCCGAGTGACTATCCGAGATTCTGTGTGTGCCTCCCGAAGGGCTGTCCGTGATACCATCCGGGGGACTGTCTGACCGCCTCTCGAAGGGCTGTCCAGGGGCAGACGAGGGAGTACATCCTCGCGGTTGGGAGGTTGTAAATCCTAGCTGCGGGGATCTGCACCGACGATCTACATCGACTCTACTTCCGTTGCGCTACGAGTCGGTAACGATCAGATCAAAAACCTTGTATGCATGTCTATAGTGATCCTGGGCGTGCTTGCAGTACCAGAAATTTTTGTTTTCTGTCGCGTTCCCCTACAATAACAGGCATGCCAATTACAGGTTTGTTTTTATCTTTACTGTCTGGCTTAGCAATTCTAGTTGCTTCATCACAGAAATATATGGCATGTCCATCAATGTTATCAACCAAAAGATCTATAACCATTGCAATATTAGTTTCAATTTTAATTTGTTCAGAGGTTCTAAGTGCTGTAATATTACTTTTATTAACCACGTTTGAAGTTTTAGCATGTTCCTTAATCCTAATAGGGAAAGGAGGTTTCTCAATATAAGCAGTAGGCACAACTAGATCAACATTGTAAACAATTGTTTCTTCTTTAACACTAACGGGTTCTTCATTTAATTCAATAGGTGGATGAAACTTAAACCATTTCTCCTTAGGGAGATCAACATGAGCTGCAAAAGATTCACAAAAAGTAGCTACTATCTCAGAGTCAAGTCCATATTTAGTACTAAACTTATGAAAATCATCGGTTTCCATAAAAGGTTTAACACCGTCAAACTTCAGAGTTGCGTTTAATTCTTTCGAGAAGATCCCATTTGAATTCAATAGTCCTCTTCATAAAGGAATCAGTAGAAGAAGTATCGAGCATGGATTGATCATTATGAGAAAGCCGAGCATAAAAGTTTTGAATAATTATTTCTCTTGAGAGCTCATGATTGGGGCATGTGTGCAACATATACTTAAGCCTCCCCCAAGCTTGAGTGATACTTTCTCCTTCACGAGGCCAAAAATTATATATATAATTTCGATCACAATGAACCAAATGCATAGGATAAAATTTCTGGTGAAATTCCAGCTTCAACCGGTTCCAATCCCATGTTCCAGTATCATCCAATAGCCTATACCATCTCAATGCCTTTCCCTCCAAAGATAGAGGGAATACCTTCCTCTTAACTCCATCCTCGGATAAATGTGCAAGCTTAAACAATCCACAAATTTCATCTATATATATACCAAGTGCATATCAGGATGTACCTTTCCATCTCCTGCATAACGATTAGCTAGCAGTTTCTCTATCATACCCGAAGGAATTTCATAATAAATATTTTCAGTAGGTTCAGTAGGTTGAGGGGCAACTCTCAATGCTTCCGGTCGAGGTGGAGATACCCCGAACAAACCCCTCAAAGGATTACTTTCCATAGTGACAAGTGACAGTAAATTTCAGCACGTAATAGAAATGTTTCCTTACCAAATTCCACTCACCAAAGACGCTTCACTCCCCGGCAATGGCGCCAGAAAAAGTCTTGATGACCCACAAGTATAGGGGATCAATCGTAGTCCTTTCGATAAGTAAGAGTGTCGAACCCAACGAGGAGCAGAAGGAAATGACAAGCGGTTTTCAGTAAGGTATTCTCTGCAAGTACTGAAAGTAGCGGTAACAGATAGTTTTGATAGCAAGGTAATTCGTAACAAGTAACAAGTAACAATTGTAAAAAAGTGCAGCAAGGTGGCCCAATCCTTTTTATAACAAAGGACAAGCTAGAACGGTCTCTTATATAAAGCAAAGTGTTCTCGAGGACACATGGGAATTCTCATCTAGTCACTTTCATCATGTTTGTTTGATTCACGTTCGCTACTTTGATAATTTGATATGTGGGTGGACCGGTGCTTGGGTGTTGTTCTTACTTGAACAAGCCTCCCACTTATGATTGCCCCCTCTCGCAAGCATCCACAACTACGAATGAAGAGTTAAGATAAATCTAACCATAGCATGAAACATATGGATCCAAATCAGCCCCTTACGGAGTAGCGCATAAACTAGAGTTTAAGCTTCTGTCACTCTAGCAACCCATCATCTAATTACTACTCCCCAATGCCTTCCCTTAGGCCCCAAGATGGTGAAGTGTCATGTAGTCGACGTTCACATGACACCACTAAAGGAAGCAACAACATACATATCATCAAAATATCGAACGAATACCAAATTCACATGATTACTTATGACAAGACTTCTCCCATGTCCTCAAGAAAAAAAGTAACTACTCACAAATCATATTCATGTTCAAGATCAGAGGGGTATTGAATAGCATTAAGGATCTGAACATATAATCTTCCACCAAATAAACCAACTAGCATCAACTACAAGATGTAATCAACACTACTAGCAACCCACAGGTACCAATCTGAGGTTTTGGGACAAAGATTGAATACAAGAGATGAACTAGGGTTTGAGATGCGATGGTGCTGGTGAAGATGTTGATGAAGATTGGTCCTCCCACGATGAAAGGATCGTTGGTGATGTCGATTGCTTCAATTTCCCCCTCCCGGAGGGAAATTTCCCCGGCGGAATCGCTCCACCGGAGAGCAAAAGTGCTCCTGCCAGGTTCCGCCTCGAGACGGCGGCGCTTCGTCCCGAAAGTCTTCTCTTGATTTTTTCTAGGGCAAATAGCATCTTATAGGAGAAGATGGGCTCCGGAGGCCTGCCAGGGGCGCCACAAGGTCAGGGGGCACGCCCAGGGGGTAGGGTGCGCCCCCCAGGCTTGTCGCTTCCTAGTGGGTCCCCTCTGGTTATTTCCTTTGCCAGTATTTTTTATATATTCCAAAATAATTCTCCGTAAATTTTCAGGTCATTTGGAGATGTGTAGAATAGCTATCTCTGTTGTACCCCTTTCCGGTCCAGAATTCCAGCTGCCGGCAATCTCCCTCTTCATGTGAAACTTGCAAAATAAGAAAGAAAAGGCATAAGAATTGTATCATAAAGTGAAATAAGGATCAAAAACATAATAAATAACAGTAGGAAAACATGATGCAAAATGGACGTATCATCTTGCAACAGAGAGGAAGTTGCAAAAAAGCGCCACTGTGTTCACCACGAGCTCTACTAGATGGTGGTGATGGAGGATCGGCCCCGCCTTCGCGCCGCAGCTGGCGAGCTCCCTACTCCGACCAGGTCGTCTCGCCGCCATAATCCTCTTCCTTCTGTTTCTTCCATCTTCCTCTGTCTCTCGCTGCAGGAGCGCCATGCGCCGTTGCCGTCCTCGCTACCCCGCCGAACCTCGCTGAGCCCAGCCGCCGCCACTCGCAGACGTCCCCGCCTCCTGCCCGCGCGCCATCCTCCGTCGGATCCGGCGAGATCCGGTTGGAAACCTCACTGTCGTCGCCCTACCAGCCGTGCGAGTCTTGCCCCCCCACCCCCGGACGTCCCCGCACGCCATCCTCGTCGGGTTCAGCGAGATCCGGCTGGAATCCTCGCCGTAGTCGCCCTCCCAGCCGCACGAGTCTCCGCCGCTGCAGGATCTAACCCCTCTTCGGTGGCCAGTTGCAAACTCTCTTTTCTGAAACAAAGGCTCAGTTGCAAAATACATGGACACAGAAAGGGTTGCTCTCGACCGTATGATGAAGAGTCACTCCGACGGACACGGAGGCGGCGGACGCTCGCACGCGATCGGTTGGCTGAAGGTAAGCATTTCCCTAAAAACATGGACACGTGAAACTTTTCCAGGATGGCAGAGGTTGGCTTTTAAGCGTATCTAAAACTAATTGACAAGTAACACTTTAATTATTTTTAGGGGCACCGTGACACTTTCAACTTTAAGGCCTAGTTCATTGTTTTTTAAGCACAACTTTTTTTTGAGCATTTTTTAAGCACAACTATGGGAACGTCTATAGCTCGCATGTTGTGGGTCGGAAGTCGCTCTCGCCTACTGTCACACCGCTCATGGGCCGGCCCCAACTATGAGTTCTCCAACGAAACGTCCTCAGTAGTTCAACGCGGCAAAATCCGATACATGTGTTTTTTTTTAAATATGTTCAACGTGTGTTCAAAAAATGTTCACCGCGTATTTAAAAAGGTTCAACGTGTATCATAAAAAATATTCAACGTACTTCAAAAAATGCTAACAGTGTAGTATTTAGAAAAATATACGACGTGCGTATAAAAAGTGTTCACCGCGCATTTAAAAAATATTCACCTTGTATTTTGAAAATGTCATGCATATATTAAACATATCAGCTTATTTTAAAAATGTCATCGTGTATTTAAAAAATACTCAACGTGTAACTTGAAAAAGGGTTCAGCATGTATTTATAAAAAATCTGAAATGTATTAGATTTTTTTAATGTGTTTTAGAAAATACTCACTGTATATTTTAAAATATATTCATGTATTCAAAAGTATTGGAATTTCTTTTAAACACATATCTGAAAAAAGTTAAAACACATTTCTAAAACTGCGTCAACGTGTATCTAACAAATGAATAAAAGAAGAAAAAAAGGGGGAAAACAAAAGAAAAAACAAAAGAAAAATAAAACAGAAATCCCTCAAAACTGATGGTAAAAACAACATATAAAATTATCCAACGCAGAACCAGAAAAACATTGGTCGCCCACTCACCTGGCTCTGCTTGATCCCTATAATACTATTGGACCAGCCCGCGAAAGGCACAACTGTACCTCTCATAAAGAAAATAATACGTTTTTTTGCTTCCACGAGAGGCACAAGTTTGCTTCTTGTGGAGGCACAGGTTTGCTTCCTTGAGAGACACAGCTGTGACTCGTTTTTTTGCATGAGAGACACATATTTTCTTCTCGTGGAGGCACAGATTTGCTTCCACGAGAAGCACTGTTGTGCCTCATGGAAAGGGGAAAAAAACGTGTTTCCGGCGACGGTTTTTTTTATCTTTTTTTCATTTTTTCGTCATTTTTTTTTATCGAAACCTATTAACATGAATATAGTTTCGAAGATCTTGATGCGAGGAATCCAATGGTGAACACGGTCAGGATTTGGACACACGGTTTAAGAGATAAAACATTCTGAAAAATGATCTACGAAAAAAGCGAAAACACTCAGACTGCCACTTGTTAGCCACTGAGGAGGTCGGAGTCACCTTTGCAAGCGTAACCCTTAACTAGTAATTAGGTCGCCAAATGGACGAGACAACACCCACGTGTAGGTCAAACTGGGCTGGACCACTTCGGCATTTTTTTTAGTAGACCCACTTCGGCATTTAATATGTTGTTTCCTTTGCTACACTGTCCAAACGTATTTTTTCCTTTGTTGTTTCTTTTTTTTCTATTTCTTTTTTTAGTTTTCTTGTTCTGTTTTTTCCTGTTTCATTTCCTGCACATTTACAACATTTGTTTTGTTTTTTTGTTGTGGTTTTTGTTCCAACTTTTTTATGGTTTACTATTTCCCTTTTTCCTTCTAGTTATTTATTTATTTATTTTTCCTTTTCTTCTTCTATGTTTTTTCCTTTTTTCTCTTTTCCAGATTTGGTGCACTTATTTGTCTTCAGTTTTTTTCTTCTTTTTACCTTTTCTTTTTATGGCTTTCTGTACTATAAACAATTTCTAATATATGTTGAACATTTTTAAACACATGCTTATTTTTTAAATATATGGTGGGTAGTTTTCCAAATACAGATGTATGGTGAATATTTTTAAATAAACAGTAAGCATTTATTAATATATGATGAAGTTTTTTCCAATATAATGTGAACTTTTTTCGTAATAGACACTGAACTTCTCAAAAAAATTAGTAATTTGAAGATGGTTTGCATTTTTGAACTAAAATAACAATTTCGAAATATATTCATGTTTTTTAAAAGATGGTCAGAAATTTAATCATCTTCCCACGAAATGTTCACAATTCTAAAAATCTTCATGTTTTCAACAATTGTTCACTGCCAGAAAAAAATCAACATTTTTCCGAAAAGGTCGATACAGTAGCCGGTTTGCTAGAGTATCGGGCGCTACATTACAACGTCACTACAGTACAATACAGTGGTTCACTACAATACCACGGTTCAATCCTTAGTAGCTACAGGCATATGGACTAGCTAAAATTTTGAATTCTCTGGACGAGGGGCGCCATGTTTGGTTTCAACCCCACGATCTTTTTTGTATCCCACTTCATGTGGCTTTTGATCAATAAAATTTACCCTAAAAAAATAGCTACAGTAATCGGCTCCCTGCTTACAGCACTAGTTTCAAATGGCCCGGCCCACCCAGGGACGCCCACCCCCCTCCGTGCGGAACATTTTATGTATACATATTTAACATTTTCCAAATAGATGATAACATTTTATAATATAAATTTTTATGCGTATTTTTTTCATACACATTGTATATTTTTTGCATATCACGAACTTTTTTTATATACACGTTTAACATTTTTAAAATACATGATTAACATTTTTCTAAACATTTATTTATTGATGTGTAATTATTTCATGCACATTGTAATTTTTTTACATCGTAATTTTTTTATATACACATTTAACATTTTTCAAATGCATGATTAAATTTTTTGAAAAATATATGTAAAGTATTTTTAAAATATATATGTTTAAATAATTTGGAAGTACTAACAAAAGTAAAAAAAAAGCAAAAAGGAAAAGAAAAAATGTAGAAAAAAGTGAAAAAATAGCGCTTTTGAGGCCTGTGGCCTCGGCCTCCTGCGCCCTGGGCCGGCCCAGTTTGTCTCTAGCTGCACGCAAGCCGGCTATATGTCTTTCTATTAGACCTGGGCATGGGCAGCCTGGCCCGGTCGGCCCGACTCGACCCGGCCCGAAAATCCTGGCCGGGCTGGGCCAAAGTGTGTCCTCGGGCAGGGCTCGGGCCTGTATTTGTGAGCCCGACAGTCGGGCCGGGCCGGGCTCGGGCCTACTAAATGCACGATTTAAGCCGTGGCCGGGCCGGGACGGGCTTTTCCTGCTTCGGGCCGGGCTCGGGCCTAAATCTACGGCCCGACAGTCGGGCCGGGCCGGGCTCGGGCCTAGGTATTTAGCGTCGGGCTTTTTTCGGTCCGGCCCGGCCCGAGAAATGCCCAGGTCTACTTTCTATAAGCAAGTCTCACATCCCTAAAAAAAAGTCTCGCTATAAGCGAGACATAGGCGCGCCCGTCGTGGAAGTTGGCGCTTCCCTCTAGCGCTTAGTAAATGAGCTGGCCCACATACTGTTCTGCGTGTTTTTTATTTTATCTTCATTTTCTTATTGTTTTACGGTAAGCCTATTCAGCGCATTAAGCGTGAGTTATAGTCGTTTGGGCAACCGGTGCACGCCCCTCCCCCCCCCCCCCCACTTCACCTTGGGCTAGTCCAATTTAAAACTTCTTTTCTCTTTCGCAAACTTACATCGCGTTCCTGTTTCGACCAGTCCAGGTAGTTTTTTTCTTACCTATTTTAGAACCTTCTAGAAGATCCCACCAATTTTTTCAGGAGCGGTTTTTCCCTGGTTTTTTTCATGACGAGTTTTGTACGGGTTTTTCTTTTTTCTGTTTTCCTTTCTTTTTTATAGAACAAATGATGAACTTTTCTTAAATTCCTGAATTTTTTTCCAGATTTCATGAAGTTTCTTCAAATTTACGAATTTCTTTTCATTTTTTTTGATGTTTTTAATAATTTGTACACATTTTTCAAATTACGAACAATTTCAAAACTCATGATTTATTTTCAAATCCATGATCTTTTTTCAAATGCATGAACATTTCCAAATCCGCAAACTTTTTTTGAATTTTGCAAAAAACCATCAAAATCCATGAACTTTTTACAAATTTATTTTTTCTTTAAGTCCATAATTTTTTCTTCAAAAAATTTGAAATTTTTTCATATACTTGAACTTTAAAAATATATATTAACTGATTTCAAACCCACAAAATATTTTCCAATTTATGTTTATTTTAGAAGTCAACGGTCCACCTGTCGCCATGTCAACTGGTCCACCTAGGAACCGAGCCAAGGTCCGTCCAGCTGTAGCGGGGCTGGCCCAGAACGCTCGTGCATGTGGGTGCGAGTGTGCTTAACTAATGCTAAGAGCAACTCCAACGCGCCGACCTAAACGGATGCGCGTTTTGTCCGCTTTTCGTCCGTTTGGGTCGGCTGCCCGCTCGTAGTCCGCCTGTGTTGGATCGGTGTGCCCAACCGGTCGACCCAATTCTCATCCGCGCAGGAGAAACTTTGAACATAAAAAAAGCCCGCGGCCAGATATCATGCCAGCGGCCATGCCATCGCCCAGAATTCAGGCCGGCGGCCATGCCAGTGGCCGTCATACATGTCAGCCTCCAAAAAACACCACGCAGTTCATGCTGGCGCACTTGCCAGCGGCCGGCACACATGCCAGCGCACAAAAAAGGGGTGGGAGTTCAACCACGCCATCTCGGCCGTGGTCATGCCGGCATACAAAAAAAGATGGCGCTCTCTGATACGTCTCCAACGTATCTATAATTTATGAAGTATTCATGCCATGTTTACAATAATTTTGTATGGTTTGGTGCACTTTTATATTATTTTTATGGACTAACTTATTGATCCAGTGCCCAGTGCCAGTTCCTGTTTTTTGTTTCGCAGAAAATCCATATCAAACGAAGTCCAAACGCGATAAAATTTTACAGAGATTTTTTTGGAATATATGTGATTTTTGAGAAAAAGAACCAACGCAAGACGGTGCCCGAGGGCTCCACAAAGCAACAGGGCGTGGCCTACCCTCCTGGTCGCGCCCCCTTGCCTTGTGGGCACCTCGTAGGTCGTTTGGAACCCTTCTTTCACCGCAAGAAAAATAATTTCTGGATAAAAATCCCCTCAAAATTTCAGCCCAATCGGAGTTACGGATCTCCCGGAATATAAGAAATGGTAAAGGGCTCCGAAAACAGTAGCGAGAAACAGAAGACAACAGAGAGATCCAATCTATGGGAGAGCTCCCTCTCCCCCCAGAGGGCGAAGGAAGAAGAAATAAGGAGGGGGGCCCTTCCCCCTCTCCTCTGGTGGAGCCGGATGCCGCCGGGAACATCTCCACCATCACCATCACCACCAACTTCTCCTCCGTTCTCATGGTGATGTGTGAGTAGTTCATCCTCGAGGCTGAGGGTATGTACTAGTAGCTATGTGTTTGATCTCTCTCTCTCTCTCTCTCTCTCTCTCTCTCTCTCTCTCTCTCTCTCGTGTTCTTGATTTGGCACGGTCATGATGTACCACTAGCTTTGTTAATATAGTTGGATCATATGGTGTTCTTCCCTCTCTATCTTCTTGTGATGAATTGAGTCTTTCCCTTTGAGGTTTCATTATTATCGAATTGAATATTTTGGATTTGAAAACACTTGATGTATGTCTTGCATGTGGATACCCGTGGTGACAATGGGGTATTCTATTCAGTCACTTGATGTATGTTTTGGTCATCAACTTGCGGATTCCCGAGGTGACATTGGGGTAATCTAGGCAGAGGGGTTGATGCATGTTTTCGTCCTACTTTCTCCGATAGAAACTTTGGGGTACTCTTTGAAGTTCCTTGTGTTGGATTGAATATTATGAATCTGAAATTGTTTAATGCATGTCGAATAATTAACTCACGGATACTTGTGGTGACATTGGAGTATCTTGGTGACATTAGAGTTAATTGATGCGTATCATATGTTGTTATTTTAGTACAAACTCTAGGGCTGTTTGTGACACTTATAGGGATGGCTCAATAGATTGATCGGAAAGGATAACTTTGAGGTGGTTTTGCTACCTACAACAATCTCTTCTTATGTTCTCCGTTTGCTAGGAACTTTGGAGTGATTCTTTGTTGCACGTTGAGGGATTGTTATACGATTCAATTATGTTAGCACTGTTGAGAGATTGCACTAGTGAAAGTATGAACCCTAGGCCTTGTTTTCAAGCATTGCAATACCGTTTGTGCTCACTTTTGTTACTTGCTACCTTGCTGTTTTTATTATTTCAGATTACAAAAACTATATCTACTATCCATACTACACTTGTATCACCATCTCTTCGCCGAACTAGTGCACCTATACAATTTACCATTGTATCGGGTGCGTTGGGGACATAAGAGATTTCTTGTATTTGATTGTAGGGTTGTTTGAGAGAGACCATATTCATCCTACACCTCTCGCGGATTGATAAACCTTAGGTCATCCACTTGAGGGAAATTTGTTGTTGTCCAACAAAACTCTGCGCTTGGAGGCCCAACAAAGTCTACAAGAATAAGTTGTGTAGTAGACATCAAGCTCATTTCTGGCGCCGTTGCTGGGGAGGTGAGTGCTTGAAGGTATATCTTTAGATCTTACAATTGAATCTTTTTGTTTCTTGTTTTTCTCTAGTTTGATTTTATAAAAGAAAACTACAACAAAATGGAATTAAGGTTGTCTCAAATACTTCATCTATATGAAGTCTTTCTTGAAAATGATGGATCGGAAAATTGTGCTAAGATTGTAGAAGAAGAATTTAATAAAATATTTAATGTGAGTCGTTTGAATGATGAGCATGATTGCAATGTTGCTACTATGAATTCTTTGAATATCCATGATGCTAATGATATACAAAGCCATAAGCTTGGGGATGCTATGTTTGATGAATATGATCTTTTTAGTGCCCCTACTTTTGATGAGCAAATTTACTATGATGATAGCATGCCTCCTATTTATGATTACAACGATGAAAGTGGGTTTGGAAGAGTGTCAACTCTAGGTATCAATTATCCCACTATTTTGGAGGGTGTTGAACCTTATTGCAATAATTATGAAAGTGGATTTGGAGAGGTCATGACTTTATTTAATGATGATTCCACTATTTTGTAAAAGATTTCAATTGATTATGACAACAAAGTTGCTATCTATGATGATTATTGTGATGACATGTATGCTATAAAGAGTAATGAAAACCATGAAAATTGCCATCATAATTTCAGTGTTCAATTGGGTTATGTCAATCAAGTATCACATGATAGTTATTTTGTTGAGTTTACTCCCACTATTTATGCATGAGAAATTTTCTTATGTGGAGAGTAATATTTTTTATGCTTGTGGATCATAAAAAGAATGCTTTATGTGATAGTTATATTGTTGAATTCATTCATGATGCTACTGAAAATTATTAGGAGAGAGGAAGATATGCTTATATATATTTCAACAACATCAAGTTTCCTCTCTATGTGTTGAAAGTCTTGAAGCTACACTTGTTTTGCCTTCCTATGCTAGTTGATTCTTGCTACAATAAATTGTTTGCTTATAAAATTCCTATGCATAGGAAGTGGGTTAGGCTTAAATGTGCTTGCAATATGATTCATGATGCTCTCTTATATGTTTCAATTCCTATTCTTATGTGAGCATCATTAAAATCATCATGCCTAGCTAAAAAGGCATTAAAGAAAAGTGCTTGTTGGGATACAACCCAATATTTATATCTACTGTTTTTTTGTGTCCACATGATTAAGCTACTGTATTAATCTTGTTTTATATGTTTTCTTTCTATAACGTGCCAAGTAAAGCCTTTGGGATAGTGTGGATACTTGTTTATTTGATTATGTGCAAAAACAGAAACTTTTGCGTGAAGTGCTGGTATTACTATGCTGTACTGGAGCGTGAGAAAATTCTGAAATTTTTACACAGTACTTATATACAAATTGTTTACGTTGTCCTAATTTTTCATAATTTTTGGAGTTACATAAGTATGCTTTTTAATTCTCTCACTACATGCTGTTCTGTTTTTGACAGATTCTGTTTTTATTGCATAGTTTGCTTGTTTTAGTGTTTCCATAGCTTATATTGAGATATAAATTGTGGAAATGATAAACTATAGTAGGCATTATGTGATATCAATTATTAATCTTGTCTTGATGGTACCTAAGTGAATGATTTATTTTCATACTAACCTATCTCACAAGTCCCGTTAAGTTTTGTGTGATTGAAGTTTTCAAGTTTTGGGTGAGATGACGATAGAAGGAGAATAAGGAGTGGTAAGACCCTAAGCTTGGGGATTACCAAGGCACCCAAGGTAATATTCAAGGAATACTCAAGCGTCTAAGCTAGGGGATGCCCCGGAAGGCGTCCCCTCTTTCGTCATCAATCTATCGGTGCACCTCACTTGGAGCTATATTTTTATTCGTCACATAATATGTGTTTTGCTTGGAGCGTCATTTTATTTTAGTTTGATTTTCTTGCTGTTATTAATAATCAAGTTTTCACCTTTTTATCTCAATAAAATGCCAAGTATAGCTTTTACCATGCTCAGTTTGCAAGTTTATGAGTTGTTGTTTGAAAACAGAAAGTTTTCTGTTATGTCCTGAATATTCCTGAATTGTCAGAACATGATAAAAATCTGAAATTTTTACACGGTAAGCATTCATGAGTTCTCTGCCACTTGGTAATTTTTCAGAATTTTTGGAGTTAGTGAAGTATAAATTTTTATTCCTCCTTTACAGACTGTTCTGTTTAGACAGATTGCGGTTATAGTTGCATTGTTTGCATATGTTTGCTTGTTTAATGTTTCTATTAGGTGATGGGAGTGTTAAATATGTAGATGCATTTAGTATGCAATGTTTAATTATAATTTATGTAATTTTCCACAGTAGAGAATGTTAAGGTTTTGAATTGATTTGTACTAACTTATCTCACGAGTTCTTGTTGAGTTTTGTGTGGATGAAGTTTTTTACACTTAGAAGAAGTCTTGATATGAGAAGAATTAAGCCGACACAAGAGCTCAAGCTTGGGGATGCCCAAGGCTCCCAAAGATAATATTCCAAGAAGTCTCGAGCAACTAAGCTTGGGGATGCCCCGGTAGGCATCCCACCTTTCTTCATCAACAACTATCGGTTAGTCTCGGTTGAGCCTAAGTTTTTATTTGTTCACATGATGTGTGCTATTTTTGGAGTGTCCTTTTCATTTTGTTTGTTGTTTGAATAAAATACATGGTTCTGAAATTTTGAATTGGAGAGAGTTTTCACATAGCTACTTAATTGTTTGACTACTCATTGATCTTCACTTATATATTTTGGAGTAGTTGTCATTTACTCTCGTTCTTCACTTGTATCCTAAGAGTAAATTGTTGAATGAATTGAATATCATAGAGTTGAAATTATATGTGCTTCATATGCTTGTCTCATGCCTAGTAGTAGTTTCACATTGGGTTTAGAAAGTAAAATCTATTGACATTTGACAATCACAATATTGGTCATACAAGCAATTCATGAAAGATAGTATATGGAAGAGAAATTTCCCATACAAATATATTATCTTGGACATCTTTTATGATTGTGAATACCCATTAATTATTTTCAAACTTGATCGAATAAGTTGAAGTTGGACAAGGAAGATGACGAAATGAGTTATGTTTGGGTATATTTGCATAGAAGTTGTATTGTTATTGATCCTCCAACATGTGGTGCTTGTTTAGAATCTTTTGCTAGCCAAAATTTCTGTACTAAGCGGGGATACTGCTTGTGCATCCAAAATCCTTGAGCCAAGTTTCTTCCATGAGTATCCACCATACCAACCTATATACGGTATTACCCTGCCGTTCCATGTAAATTTGCATGTGCCATCTCTAAAACTTTCAAATAATCATCTGTTTTGTGTGCCCATACCGCTCATGGAGCGACGGGGCAGTTAATATCTTCCATGCTGTAGGGGAACGCGGCAGAAAACAAAAATTTCCGGTACAGCGAGCATGCCCAGGAACACTATGGAGATGCATACAGGGTTTGATCTGATCATTACCGACTCGTAACGCAGCGGAAGTAGAGTCGATGTAGATCGTCGGTGCTGATCCCCGCAGCTAGGATTTACAACCTCCCAACCGCCAGGATGTACTCCCTCGTCTGCCCCCGGACAGTCCCTCGGACAGCCCTCCGGGAGGCGGTCGGACAGTCCCCCGGACGGTGTCACGGACAGCCCTTCGGGAGGCACACACAGAATCTCGGACAGTCACTCGGACAGCCCTTCGGGAGGCATTCTCGAACAGCCCCTCGGGAAAAAGGATCGAACCTACGACCTCTCTACTGGGTTACACACATACGGTGTCATCTATCCGGCAGGGCTTCGCCCTCCAGAACTAGTTCCCAACGGAACCCAGACAGCCTTTCGGCTCTACGAAACTATTTCGCGGGGAGGAAGAGAGAAGCCAGATCATTCCATGGCACTTGTATGTGAGAAAGAGTGAGTGTGGAGAGTGCCTCTCCACCTCTATTTATAGGAAAACCCAAGGGGTAGGGTGGCTCCCAAAATACCAAAAAACCCATCATATGGATTTTCCACAAGGGTAAAATGGGAAGGCTAGAGGAGCACCGAGGATGGGCTCCTCCTTGGCCGGCCACCATGTGTGCCCCCCCAAAGGGGCTCCTTGGTCCCCAATCCCTTCTAGAAGCCTTTTGGTAAAAGCCCTAAAAGGTGGCTTTCCATAAAGTAACCCAAAAAGCACTTTCACTATTCACGAAAACATTTTACCGCGACCGTTAAATCCGAAAATATTTCTGCGGGTCTTAGAATAATTCCCGTACCCACTAAAATGATTTTGGACGCGTTCCGAAACAATTCCGGATTAGTGATTTTCATCTGCGAAAAGCAACCAAACCGGTTCCGGCAGCTCCGGAACATTTTCGGTTTTTATCCCGGAAAAATCCCAGAAGTTTCCAGAACAATTCTGGCACCCTCCAAGAATTTCCAGGCGTGTGCCGAAACCAATTTGACTTAATGGTATACTCCGAAACAACTTTTCGGTTTTACCGAAACTATGCCGGTGTTCTCTCTCCGGAACACTTCCGTTGTCTCCGAAACTTTTCCGGTGACTTTCTCTCAGACTCCGTGTCTAGTATTCAGTAGATAGATGACCTTTAAGTGTGTGACCCTATAGGTTCGGTGAAGTATAGACATGACCGGAACTCTTTCCGATCAATGATCAACATCAGAGCCGTGGACACCCATATTGACCCCTATACCCACACGAATAAATATTCGAGTGAACCTCCTGTTGCCGTGTGCTATTCCTGTTGCGTCGCGATATGTTACAAATACCCGAGGTGAGATTTATCGGCATCCCCGTGGATCAACAACTTGTCCACTATGCCAGTTACCTCGTTACCGGTTTTGTTCTCTTTTCTCGTTCCCGTGTTCCGGCATCCCTGTGATCAAATCACATTGCGTCTGGCCAGACGATGGTGGATACCGTAACACCGAGAGGGCCCAGAGATATCTATCCATCGCCGGAGGAGCAAATCCCAATCTTGAGCTATCAAGTTACTTGACATACTTTCCCATGAACCCGTAAGCCGCCGTAATAGCCACCCAGTTACGGATGACGTTTAACAAACCCCAAAGTTCATGAATCAAGCATGAAGAAACTCGATACTCTCATGGTCTAAGGAATTATGTAAACGTTGTTGGAAATATGCCCTAGAGGCAATAATAAATTGGTTATTATTATATTTCCTTGTTCATGATAATCGTTTATTATCCATGCTATAATTGTATTGATTGGAAACTCAAATACATGTGTGGGTACATAGACAACACTGTGTCCCTAGTAAGCCTCTAGTTGACTAGCTCGTTGATCAAAGATGGTTAAGGTTTCCTAGCCATTGACATGAGATGTCATTTGATAACGGGATCACATCATTAGGAGAATGATGTGATGGACAAGACCCAAACTGTAAACGTAGCATTTGATCGTGTCAGTTTATTGCTATTGTTTTCTGCATGTCAAGTATCTGTTCCTTTGACCATGAGATCATGCAACTCACTGACACCGGAGGAATACCTTGTGTGTATCAAACGTCGCAACGTAACTGGGTGACTATAAAGGTGCTCTACAGGTATCTCCGAGGGTGTCTGTTGGGTTGGCATGGATCAAGACTGGGATTTGTTACTCCGTGTGACGGAGAGGTATCTCAGGGCCCACTCGGTAATACAACATCACAATGAGCCTTGCAAGCAATGTGACTAAAGTGTTAGCCACGAGATCTTGTATTACGGAACGAGTAAAGAGACTTGCCGGTAACGAGATTGAACTAGGTATAGTGATACCGACGATCGAATCTCGGGCAAGTAACATACCGAAGAACAAAGGGAACAGCATACGGGATTAACTGAATCCTTGACATAGAGGTTCGACCGATAAAGATCTTCGTAGAATATGTAGGAGCCAATATGGGCATCCAGGTCCCGCTATTGGTTATTGGCCGTAGAGGTGTCTCGGTCATATCTACATAGTTCTCGAACCCGCAGGGTCTACACACTTAACGTTTGGTGACGATTAGTATAATTGAGTTATTATGTTGGTGACCGAAAGTTGTTCGGAGTCCCGGATAAGATCCCGAACATGACGAGGATCTCCGGAATAGTCCGGAGGTAAAGATTGATATATGTGATAATAGTGTTTTGATCTCTGGAAGGGTTCCGGAGTTCACCGGAAGGGGTTCCTGATGTTTACCGAAGTGTTCGGGTGCAGCAACACTTTATATGAGCCAAAGGGATAAAAGCCCACAAGGTATTGGAAAGTGCAAAAGTAGTTTTGCTGCCGCGTAAGCGGTACTACCGCTTGGTGAAGCGGTACTACCGCCGGAGCGGTACTACCGCTTGTGTGAAGCGGTACTACCGCCCGAGCGGTACTACCGCTTGTGTGAAGCGGTACTACCGCCCAAGCGGTACTACCGCTTGTGTGAAGCGGTACTACCGCTTGTGCGCGGCTGTGCACGGTTCGGCAGGGATCCGAGTTGGACTCTTTCCCTGCGGGCCAAACCGACCTTGTGCGGGCAAAACCGACCCGGAGGAGGCTTTTACTCCAAGTTTAGACCCCAAGGCTCAACATATAAATAGAGGGGCAGGGCTAGCACACGGGACACATTAAGATTTCCCCAAGCCGTGTGCGGCAACCCTAACCCTCTAGTTCCTCCGTCATAATCTCCGTAGTGCTTGGCGAAGCCCTGCAGAGATTGTTCCTCACCACCATCACCACGCCGTCGTGCTGCTGGAACTCAACCACTACTTCATCATCGCTCGCTGGATCGAGGAGGTGAAGGCGTCATCAAGCCGTACGTGTGTTGAACGCGGAGGTGCCGTCCGTTCGGCACTAGATCGGAAGGATCGTGATTGGATCGCGGGACGCTCGGCGATTTGGATCGCGAAGACGTTCGACTACATCAACCGCGTTTATTAACGCTTCCGCTTAGCGATCTACAAGGGTATGTAGATTCACTCTCCCTCTCGTAGATGCTCATCACCATGGATAGATCTTGTGTGTGCGTAGGAAAATTTTTGTTTCCCATGCAACGTTCCCCAACAGTGGCATCTGAGCTAGGTCTATGCGTAGATGAGATCTCGAGTAGAACACAAACGAGTTGTGGGCGTGGGTGTATACATATTGCTTGCCGTTACTAGTTGATACTTGATTCCGCGGTATTGTGAGATGAAGCGGCCCGGACCGACATTACGCGTACGCTTACGCGAGACTGGTTTCACCGCTGCGTGCACTTGTTGCATAAAGGTGACTGGCGGGTGTCTGTCTCTCTCACTTTAGTTGAATCGGTTCAATGAAGAGGGTTCTTTTAGAAGATCAAAAAGCAATCACTACACCACGTTGTGGTTTTGCGTAGGTAAGAACGGTTCTTGCAAACCCGTAGCAGCCACGTAAAATTTGCAACAACAATTAGAGGACGTCTAACTTGTTTTTGCAGGGTATGTTGTGATGTGATATGGCCAATTACATGATGAGATATATGTGATGTATGAGATGATCATGTGATGTATAGAATATCACGACTTGCATGTCGATGAGTACGGCAACTGGCAGGAGCCATAGAGTTGTCTTTAATTATTGTATGACCTGCGTGTCAATCATTAAGCGCTATGTAATGCTTTACTTTATCGCTAAACGTTAGCTATAGTCGTGGAAGCAACAGTCAGCGCGACAACCTTATGGCGACACGTTGATGGAGATCAAGATGATGGAGATCATGGTGTCATGCCGGTGACGATGGAGATCATGCCGGTGCTTTGGAGATGGAGATCAAAAGCACAAGTTCATGGCCATATCATGTCACTTATGATTTGCATGTGATGTTAATCCTTTTATGCATCTTATTTTGCTTAGGACGACGGTAGCATTATAAGGTGATCCCTCACTTAAATTTCAAGATAAATTGTGTTCTCCCCAAGTGTGCACCGTTGCGAAAGTTCGTCGTTTCGAGACACGCCGTGATGATCGGGTGTGATAGACTCTACGTTCGCATACAACGGGTGTAAGCCATGTTACACGTGCGGAACACTCGGGTTAAACTTGACGAGCCTAGCATGTACAGACATGGCCTCGGAACACAAGAGACCGAAAGGTCGAACATGAGTCATATAGTAGATATGATCAACATGAAGATGTTCACCATTGAAACCACCTCAACTCACGTGATGATCGGACTTGAGTTGGTGGATTTGGATCATGTTACACTCGAATGATCGGAGGGATGTCAATTTGAGTGGGAGTTTTTTAAAATATGATTAACTAAACTCATTATCTAAGAACAATAGTCTAAGTTGTCTTTGCTATATTTATGTTGTAGATCATGGCTCGCGCAGTAGCACCCCTGAATTTTAATGCGTTCCTAGAGAAAGCTAAGTTGAAAGATGATGGAAGTAACTTTGTGGACTGGGCCCGTAATCTAAGGATTATCCTTACGGCTTCCCAGAAGGCTTATGTCCTTGATGCACCGCTTGGTGATCCACCCGCTCCAGTTGAGTCTCTAGACGTTGTGAACGCCTGGCAGGCTCGTTCTGATGATTACTCAATAGTTCAATGTGCAATGTTGTATGGCTTAGAACCGGGACTTCAAAGACGTTTTGAACGTCATGGAGCATATGAGATGTTCCAGGAGTTGAAGTTTATCTTTCAGAAGAATCCCCGGATCGAGAGATATGAGATCTCCGATAAGTTCTATGCTTGCAAGATGGAGGAGAACGGGTCTATCAGTGATCACGTGCTCAGAATGTCTGGGTACTCCACCCGTCTGGCTGAGTTAGGGATGCCCCTTCCGCCAGAGGCTATCACTGACAGAGTTCTTCAATCATTGCCACCTAGCTACAAGAGCTTCGTGTTGAACTATAACATGCATGGGATGAACAAGTCAGTCGCCGAGCTGTTTGCGATGCTGAAAGCCGCTGAGTCTGAAATTCAGAAGGAGCATCAAGTGTTGATGGTCAATAAAACCACTAGTTTCAAGAAAAATGGCAAGGGTAAGAAGGGTAACTCCAAGCAGAGTGGCAAAGCAGTTGCTCCTCTCGTGAAGAAACCCAAGGCTGGACCCAAACCAGAAACTGTGTGTTTTCATTGCAAGGGAACTGGACACTGGAAGCGGAATTGCCCCAAGTATTTGGCTGACAAGAAGGCGGCCAACAACAAACAAGGTATATATGATATACATGTTATTGATGTGTACCTTACCAACTCTCGTTGTAGTGCCTGGGTATTTGATACCGGTGCGGTTGCTCATATTTGCAACTCAAAACAGGAACTGCGGAATAGACGGAGGCTGGCAAAGGACGAAGTGACGATGCGCGTGGGAAATGGTTCCAAGGTTGATGTGATCGCCGTCGGCACGCTCGCTCTTCGATTACCGTCGGGATTAGTGATGAACCTAAATAAGTGTTATTTGGTGCCTGCGTTAAGCATGAACATTATATCTGGATCTTGTTTATTGCGAGACGGTTACTCATTTAAATCAGAGAATAATGGTTGTTCTATTTATATGAGTAATATCTTTTATGGTCATGCACCCGATGTGAGGGGTTTATTCTTATTGAATCTCGATAGTAATGATACACATGTTCATAACATTGATGCCAAAAGATGTAGAATTGATAATGATAATACCACTTTCTTGTGGCACTGCCGTTTAGGTCATATTGGCGTAAAACGCATGAGGAAGCTCCATGCTGATGGACTTTTGGAGTCACTTGATTTTGAATCACTTGACACATGTGAGCCATGCCTCATGGGCAAGATGACTAAAACGCCGTTCTCTGGAATAATGGAACGGGCAAGTGACTTATTGGAAATCATACATACTGATGTGTGCGGTCCGATGAGTATTGAGGCGCGCGGTGGTTATCGTTACTTTCTCACCTTCACTGATGACTTAAGTAGATATGGGTATATTTACTTAATGAAACACAAGTCTGAAACATTTGAAAAGTTCAAACAATTTCATAGTGAAGTTGAGAATCATCGTAACAAGAAGATTAAATTCCTACGATCTGATCGAGGAGGAGAATATCTGAGTTATGAGTTTGGCAGTCACTTAAGACAGTGTGGAATTGTTTCACAATTGACACCGCCTGGAACACCACAGCGTAATGGTGTGTCCGAACGTCGTAATCGAACCTTATTGGATATGGTGCGATCTATGATGTCTCTTGCCGATTTGCCACTATCGTTTTGGGGTTATGCATTAGAGACAGCTGCATTCACTTTAAATAGGGCACCATCGAAATCCGTTGAGACGACGCCATATGAACTTTGGTTTGGCAAGAAGCCAAAGCTGTCGTTTCTTAAAGTTTGGGGATGTGATGCTTATGTCAAAAAGCTTCAGCCTGAAAAGCTGGAACCCAAAGCGGAGAAATGCGTCTTCATAGGATACCCAAAAGAGACAGTTGGGTATACCTTCTACCTCAGATCCGAAGGCAAAGTGTTTGTCGCTAAAAACGGAACATTTCTTGAGAAAGAGTTTCTCTCGAAAGAATTGAGTGGGAGGAAGATAGAACTTGATGAGGTTGTTGAACCTTTACTTCAACCTGAGAGTAGCGCAGCGCAGAAAGTTGTTTCTGTGGAGCCTACATTAGCTGAAGAGGAAGTTAATGATGATGATCATAAAGCTTTGGATCAAGTTGCTATCGAACCTCGTAGGTCGACAAGGACGCGTACTGCTCCTGAGTGGTACGGCAACCCTGTCTTAGAGGTCATGTTGTTAAACAACGATGAACCTACGAGCTATGGAGAAGCGATGATGGGCCCGGATTCCGAGAAGTGGTTAGAGGCCATGAAATCCGAGATGGGATCCATGTATGAAAACAAAGTATGGACTTTGGAAGTATTACCTGAAGGGCGTAAGGCCATTCAGAACAAATGGATCTTTAAGAGGAAGACGGACGCGGACGGTAATGTCACCGTCTATAAAGCTCGACTTGTGGCAAAGGGTTTTTCACAAGTTCAAGGAGTTGACTACGATGAGACCTTCTCACCCGTAGCGATGCTTAAGTCCGTCAGAATCATGTTAGCAATAGCTGCCTTTTTCGATTATGAAATTTGGCAGATGGATGTCAAAACAGCGTTCCTTAACGGTTTCCTTAAGGAAGAGTTGTATATGATGCAACCAGAAGGTTTTGTCGATCCAGAGAATGCTGACAAAGTTTGCAAACTCCAGCGATCCATTTATGGACTGGTGCAAGCATCTCGGAGTTGGAATCTTCGTTTTGATGAGGTGATCAAAGCGTTCGAGTTTATACAAGTTTACGGAGAAGCTTGTATTTACAAGAAAGTGAGTGGGAGCTCTATAGCGTTTCTAATATTATATGTGGATGACATATTGCTGATTGGAAACAATATAGAAATGCTGGAAAGCGTAAAGGAATATTTGAACAAGAGTTTTTCAATGAAGGACCTAGGAGAAGCTGCTTTCATATTAGGCATCAAGATCTATAGAGATAGATCGAGACGCTTAATAGGACTTTCACAAAGCACATACCTTGATAAGATTTTGAAGAAGTTCAAAATGGATCAGTCCAAGAAGGGGTTCTTGCCTGTTTTGCAAGGTGTGAAGTTGAGTAAGACTCAATGCCCAGTGACTGCAGAAGATAGAGAAAAGATGAGTGTCATCTCCTATGCTTCAGCCATAGGCTCTATCATGTATACAATGCTGTGCACAAGACCCGATGTCAGCCTTGCCATAAGTATGGCCGGAAGGTTTCAAAGTGATCCAGGAATGGAACACTGGACGGCGGTCAAGAATATCCTGAAGTACCTGAAAAGGACTAAGGACATGTTTCTCGTTTATGGAGGTGATCAAGAGCTCGTCGTAAAGGGTTACGTCGATGCAAGCTTTGACACTGATCCGGATGACTCTAAGTCGCAAACCGGATACGTATTTATTCTTAATGGGGGTGCGGTTAGCTGGTGCAGTTCCAAGCAAAGCGTGGTAGCAGATTCTACATGCGAAGCGGAGTACATCGCTGCCTCGGAGGCGGCGAAGGAAGGTGTCTGGATGAAGGAGTTCATGACAGATCTTGGAGTAGTGCCTAGTGCGCTTAACCCAATGACTCTGTTTTGTGATAATACTGGTGCCATTGCTCTAGCCAAGGAACCAAGATTTCACAAGAGGACCAGACACATAAAACGACGTTTCAATTCCATCCGCGATTACATCAAGGAGGACGACATAAATATTTGCAAAGTACACACGGATCTAAATGTTGCAGATCCGTTGACTAAACCTCTTCCAAGGGCTAAACATGAACAACACCAGAACTGCATGGGTGTTCGATTCATTACAATGTAAATCACATAGTGATGTGAACTAGATTATTGACTCTAGTGCAAGTGGGAGACTGTTGGAAATATGCCCTAGAGGCAATAATAAATTGGTTATTATTATATTTCCTTGTTCATGATAATCGTTTATTATCCATGCTATAATTGTATTGATTGGAAACTCAAATACATGTGTGGGTACATAGACAACACTGTGTCCCTAGTAAGCCTCTAGTTGACTAGCTCGTTGATCAAAGATGGTTAAGGTTTCCTAGCCATTGACATGAGATGTCATTTGATAACGGGATCACATCATTAGGAGAATGATGTGATGGACAAGACCCAAACTGTAAACGTAGCATTTGATCGTGTCAGTTTATTGCTATTGTTTTCTGCATGTCAAGTATCTGTTCCTTTGACCATGAGATCATGCAACTCACTGACACCGGAGGAATACCTTGTGTGTATCAAACGTCGCAACGTAACTGGGTGACTATAAAGGTGCTCTACAGGTATCTCCGAGGGTGTCTGTTGGGTTGGCATGGATCAAGACTGGGATTTGTTACTCCGTGTGACGGAGAGGTATCTCAGGGCCCACTCGGTAATACAACATCACAATGAGCCTTGCAAGCAATGTGACTAAAGTGTTAGCCACGAGATCTTGTATTACGGAACGAGTAAAGAGACTTGCCGGTAACGAGATTGAACTAGGTATAGTGATACCGACGATCGAATCTCGGGCAAGTAACATACCGAAGAACAAAGGGAACAGCATACGAGATTAACTGAATCCTTGACATAGAGGTTCGACCGATAAAGATCTTCGTAGAATATGTAGGAGCCAATATGGGCATCCAGGTCCCGCTATTGGTTATTGGCCGTAGAGGTGTCTCGGTCATATCTACATAGTTCTCGAACCCGCAGGGTCTACACACTTAACGTTTGGTGACGATTAGTATAATTGAGTTATTATGTTGGTGACCGAAAGTTGTTCGGAGTCCCGGATAAGATCCCGGACATGACGAGGATCTCCGGAATAGTCCGGAGGTAAAGATTGATATATGTGATAATAGTGTTTTGATCTCTGGAAGGGTTCCGGAGTTCACCGGAAGGGGTTCCGGATGTTTACCGAAGTGTTCGGGTGCAGCAACACTTTATATGAGCCAAAGGGATAAAAGCCCACAAGGTATTGGAAAGTGCAAAAGTAGTTTTGCTGCCGCGTAAGCGGTACTACCGCTTGGTGAAGCGGTACTACCGCCGGAGCGGTACTACCGCTTGTGTGAAGCGGTACTACCGCCCGAGCGGTACTACCGCTTGTGTGAAGCGGTACTACCGCCCAAGCGGTACTACCGCTTGTGTGAAGCGGTACTACCGCTTGTGCGCGGCTGTGCACGGTTCGGCAGGGATCCGAGTTGGACTCTTTCCCTGCGGGCCAAACCGACCTTGTGCGGGCAAAACCGACCCGGAGGAGGCTTTTACTCCAAGTTTAGACCCCAAGGCTCAACATATAAATAGAGGGGCAGGGCTAGCACACGGGACACATTAAGATTTCCCCAAGCCGTGTGCGGCAACCCTAACCCTCTAGTTCCTCCGTCATAATCTCCGTAGTGCTTGGCGAAGCCCTGCAGAGATTGTTCCTCACCACCATCACCACGCCGTCGTGCTGCTGGAACTCAACCACTACTTCATCATCGCTCGCTGGATCGAGGAGGTGAAGGCGTCATCAAGCCGTACGTGTGTTGAACGCGGAGGTGCCGTCCGTTCGGCACTAGATCGGAAGGATCGTGATTGGATCGCGGGACGCTCGGCGATTTGGATCGCGAAGACGTTCGACTACATCAACCGCGTTTATTAACGCTTCCGCTTAGCGATCTACAAGGGTATGTAGATTCACTCTCCCTCTCGTAGATGCTCATCACCATGGATAGATCTTGTGTGTGCGTAGGAAAATTTTTGTTTCCCATGCAACGTTCCCCAACAAACGTAAACTTTCTCTGTGTTATTAACCATTAACTTGTGACGAATGTATCTCATAGCATAACATCAATCGGGTCGATTCAACCACAAGTGTTCTACTAACATTGTGTCCCCAAAGTTGCCGGCATAGTCATGCCCATGATCAGGAAAACAGAACCATCATGCAACACTTGAGCTAGTCTTAGAGGCCAGACTAGGAATATATTTTACCGTTTATTATTCCACACGTGCATATGAGTCTTCCTCCGAGCCTCGTGTTATTGCAGACTTGAGAACCATAGCAGTTATAGCACGGAATACAAATTTAATTACGAACATGGGGATAAATAATAACATTTATTGTTGCCTCTAGGGCATATCTCCTACACATGCTAAGTGGGTTATTCTCATGATGGGTGTTTATTCACTTGTCCTTGCACGAGAGAGACTGGTAATCGGGATGCCCAATCCCTTAAATAAAAAGAAAAATATATATAATAAAACAAAGGCTCCTCCCGGAAATTTGAAAGTTTGGAGGGCACCCGTGAATTCGAGTAGACATGGCTTGTGTTTGAATGGTTGAGGAGGAGTTAAACTTTTCATTTCTGTATGGGAACCGCCAATAATGTGTTTAGTATGGAAGATATTGAAATCCTTTGTCGTGATGTTGACAGGAAAGGCACACCACTCAAAATGTATTCACCTCTGTTTTAAGCAATGAGCTCTGGCACCTCTACAAATCCATGCTTCCCTCTGCGAAGGGCTTATCTTTTACTTTTCTGTCAATTTTATTTTTCTTGAGTCAACTTCTCATTCCAACCTATTCTCTAGTTGGCAAGCATCTTGTGCTGGGGAAAGATCCAAACACATATATCCAGTCAATTATATTTGATCATGAATTATTATTGTTGACAATTATCTCTATGATAAATAATTTGGGAGGCGAAACATTAAGCCCCTATATTTCTCTGTGTTCGATGGATGCTATTTGTTCTAAAAATATGCTTTGAGTATTAGCAATCATAGAAGACTATGATAATTGAGTATGTGGAGCTCTTACTTAGACTTTGCTGAAAATAAGATGCATTGAAATTGTTTGGTGACTAAGAACATATGTTGTTAAGTTTCAAAAGAATGCATTGTTTAACATGATTGATTGCTACTTTGTCATGAAGAGTTTTATGAGAACGAGTTGTTGTTTATGATGCTAGAAAAATGATTAAAATTATCATTGATCAAACTTATGCACTATGCTAGCATTCACACTTCATAAATTATTTCTTTTATCATTTACCTACTCGAGGACGAGCAGGAATTAAGCTTGGGGGTGCTGATACGTCTCTAATGTATCTATAATTTATGAAGTATTCATGCCATGTTTACAATAATTTTGTATGGTTTTGGTGCACTTTTATATTATTTTTATGGACTAACTTATTGATCCAGTGCCCAGTGCAGTTCCTGTTTTTTGCATGTTTTTTGTTTCACAGAAAATCCATATCAAACAAAGTCCAAATGCGATAAAATTTTACGGAGATTTTTTTTGGAATATATGAGATTTTTGGGAAAAAGAACCAACCCAAGACGGTGCCCGAGGGCTCCACAAGGCAACAGGGCGCGGCCTACCCCCTGGACGCGCCCCCTTGCCTTGTGGGCACCTAGTAGGTCCGTTGGAGCCCTTCTTTCGTCGCAAGAAAGATAATTTCCGGATAAAAATCCCCTCAAAATTGCAGCCCAATCGGAGTTATGGATCTCCCGGAATATAAGAAACGGTGAAGGGCTCCGAAAATAGTAGCGAGAAACAAAAGACAACAGAGAGATCCAATCTAGGGCAGAGCTCCCTCTCCCCCCGGAGAGCCAAGGAATAATAAGAAGGAGGGGGCCCCTTCCCCCTCTCCTCCGGTGGTGCCGGGACGCCGCCGGGGACATCTCCTCCATCATCATCACCACCAACTTCTCCTCCGTTCTCATGGTGATGTGTGAGTAGTTCATCCTCGAGGCTGAGGGTATGTACTAGCAGCTATGTGTTTGATCTCTCTCTCTCTCTCTCTCTCTCTCTCTCTCTCTCTCTCTCTCTTGTTCTTGATTTGGCACGGTTTTGATGTACCACGAGCTTTGTTAATATAGTTGGATCATATGGTGTTCTTCCCTCTCTATCTTGTTGTGATGAATTGAGTCTTTCCCTTTGAGGTTTCATTACTCTTGGATTGAATATTTTGGATTTGAGAACACTTGATGTATGTCTTGCATGTGGATACCCGTGGTGACAATGGGGTATTCTATTGAGTCACTTGATGTATGTTTTGGTCATCAACTTGCGGATTCCCGAGGTGACATTGGGGTAATCTAGGCATAGGGGTTGATGCACGTTTTCGTCCTACTTTCTCCGATATAAATTTTGGGGTACTCTTTGAAGTTCTTTGTGTTGGATTGAATATTATGAATATGAAATCATTTGATGCATGTCGAATAATTAACTCATGGATACTTGTGGTGACATTGGAGTATCTAGGTGACATTAGAGTTAATTGATGTGTATCATATGGTGTTATTTTAGTACGAACTCTAGGGCTGTTTGTGACACTTATAGGGATGGCTCAATAGATTGATCGGAAAGGATAACTTTGAGGTGGTTTTGCTACCTACAACAATCTCTTCTTATGTTCTCCGTTTGCTAGGAACTTTGAAGTGATTCTTTGTTGCACGTTGAGGGATTTTTATACGATTCAATTATGTTAGCACTGTTGAGAGATTGCACTAGTGAAAGTATGAACCCTAGGCCTTGTTTTCAAGCATTGCAATATCGTTTGTGCTCACTTTTGGTACTTGCTACCTTACTGTTTTTATTATTTCAGATTACAAAAACCTATATCTACTATCCATACTACACTTGTATCACCATCTCTTCGCCGAACTAGTGCACCTATACAATTTACCATTGTATTGTGTGTGTTGGGGACACAAGATATTTCTTGTATTTGATTGTAGGGTTGTTTGAGAGAGACCATCTTCATCCTACACCTCTTGCGGATTGATAAACCTTAGGTCATCCACTTGAGGGAAATTTACTACTGTCCTACAAAACTCTACGCTTGGAGGCCCAACAGAGTCTACAAGAATAAGTTGTATAGTAGACATCACTCTCCGCCATAGATCACTCGTCATCAAGCTTGAGCATGTCGGCCTGCATCTTCTCAAACTAAGGCCTCTTCCTCGGGGACATCGTGCTCAAGTCCACCTTCATGATCTCCACCCCTTCACCATGCAAGCGAGCGCCACTTCTTTTGCTTTGGTCTTGGCTTTGGTAGCCTGGATCTCGAGCATCTTCGCTTGCCTCTCCGCCTCCATCTCGAGCTTCTTGGTTTGGATCTCCGCCTCTATCTCGAGCTTCTTCTTTTGTATCTCCATGTAGGCCTTCATTTGCTCTTCCTTGTCTTGCCGACGCTTCTCCTCCCTCGTATCCTTGTTGGTTATCATGCCTTGCAAAGTTGCTTGCAAGGCAAACGACGTCGCATCACGCTTGTCCTCTTTGTTGGAGTTGGTCTTTCCCCGCGGCCGCGGCTTCTCTCCCTCACCTTGCTCCTCGACAGCTTGCACCCCTCCATTCTTCCGGAGGGCGGCATATTGCTCCTTGAATTTCTCCTCCGCTTTTATGATCATCCAACAATGGGTGAGGGTGAACGGCTTGTTCCCATGTTGGGCCTTGAATGCTTCCAAAGCTTGGAATGCCTACAAATGAAGAGAGTGCAAGCATATGGGCAAATTGACATGCAAGCATGAAACAACGGAAATGAAGATGGAAGAATGTATACCATGTCTTTGATGCCGAGGCCACTCACGGGATGACCCTCGATGCTCTCAAGGGTGGCACAAAACTTATTGCACTCTTGTTGTATCACCCTCCAACGCTTTGAGAGGGACACCCACCCACGCTTGCTCTCCATCTTGTACGGATGGAACTTCTTGCGCTCATGAAATTGGCGATGAACTCTTAGCCAAAAAGTTGATGCCTTTTGCTAGGCGCAGATCTTGGGGTCTTGGCCAATATCCCTCCAACATTCACAAAGGAGTTTGTCCTCATCCTTTGTGAATGCCTTCGTCTGAATGCTTTGGCGCTTCTTGCCGACATTGGCTTGGGCAGTGAGCTTGTCGGCAAACAAAGGCTCCCCCTCGATGTCCATTTCATCCTCTTCTTCTAGGCCGTAGTCATCCGGGAACTCGTGGTCTTCGGGGAAAGTGCTGCCCATGCCATCTTGGCCTTGCGTGAAGGGGTCGGCCTTGCCACCATGGCCTTGAGCAAAGGTGTCGGCCGTGCCCTCGTGGCCGGCCATGAAGGGGCTTCGGCCGTCTTGGCTTTGGGTCTCCTCGGGATCGAAGGCCACGCCACCGATACCGCCCTAGAAGATGATATTCTCCATGATGAAACGGTTGGCCGTGTCGTCGTCCGTGGCCGGCATTGTGTCGAACAGGTTGCGGGCATCGGGATGCATGCCGGCGGGGATCTCGCGCAGCCGTTTCCTCGTGCCCCAAGTGGATGACCCACCGGCTACACGTGTGGCGTTGAGGTCGATGGCCATGGGAGTGGGCGTGGCCGGCGCGACCACGCTCACCTCCGGCGAACCGGAGCCCGGAGAGGTGGAGAAATAGGAGGCTTGCTTGTGGGAATGGAAGCCGAACGTCTGCGGCGTGGTGGATGTGCGCGGCGACTCTGGCTGTGCTGGACAAGCGCCCGACGAGCCGGTGCTGGCCGCGGCCATGGCGGCAGCGACGAGCCCGTGTTGGCCGGGGTTGTCAAACCATAGGTAGAGTAGGGCCTTCTTGGTGGCCGCAGCTACGAGGGCCTTATTCTCCGCGATGGCGGCCTCTTGTTGTGCGGACGCGGACAGGGCAGCACCGGCCGCGGCTGCCTCCTTGTCGGCCTGCACCTACCTCCGGGCAGTTCTCTTGGCCGACTGAACGGCATGCTACGCGTCCTTCAGCACCTTCTTTGGCTTGGGCGCCACTGCCTTTTTGCGTGCGCGGGGCTTGTCGACGGTGGAGGCGAGGGAGGCGAGGCCAGCAACGGCATCGAGGATCGGCGCTTCATCCATGGTGAGCAGTCGGGAGTTTTTTTGGGAAAGGGAGGGAATTGGGGTGGATGTGCCATTGACTGGCGGGCCCGGGGGAGGAGAAGGGCGGGCGTCGTGCGCGTCCGCTGCGTGTACGCGCCGACGCAAACCCGGCTCAAATTTGAGCCTGAAATGGGTCGCGCGCGGACAAAAAGTGGACGCTCGTCCGTTTGGGTCGGTGTCGGTACCAAAACCGGCAGATCTCGGGTAGGGGATCCGAACTGTGGGTCTAGGAATCAATGAGTAACAGGGAACGTAGAGACGGCGATTTACCCAGGTTCGGGCCCTCTCAAAGAGGTAAAACCCTACGTCCTGCTGGATTGTATTGATGTGGTTGTATGAAGGTTACAGAGTTGATCTACCTCGAGATCGGATGGGCTAAACCCTAGATGGTTATGATGGTTCGATGTCTCCACGGACTAAGCCCTCTGGCTTATATAGACACCAGAGGGACCTAGGGTTACATATGGTCGGTTGCCATCAGGGGATAAACATGTCGGTTACACTAATTATTCCTTGGAGGAGACGCCAAGTCTTTGGAGGTTTCCTTCTGGTGCACGGGGTCGCCCACAATCCGGTATTCTTGACGAGCAAAGAGCGGCCCATTAGTCCGTCCCACTAAAGATAGGCCGGCAGCCCGAGTACTCCCTAGTCCAGGACACCCTCAGTAGCCCCCGAACTAGTCTTCGAAGCCGAGGTAGTCGCAAAACACCACCGGCTTTGTGGACCAGTTCCCTTTCTTCCGTGACACCGGTGACAGGCCTGCATTTCCTCTGAATCGGGTTCCCAAGCGTTGCTTAGTCGCACACGCGCCGAACTATACTTCGGTCGCCAAGGTGCACCAATAACTTAGCCCCGAAGGCTAGTCGCTTCGGTGTGAACAGTCCCCCCATCTGACAGCTTTTACCGAAGGGTCACAACCCGCCACGACCGCGAGTTGGTTTATGAAAAACTCGATTCGCGGTTCGAGGTGGTTTTCATTGGCACGTCCCATCGATATGGAGATCGTGCCCTGTTTTTAAGGGATATGATCAATAATGTGCTCTATCCCATGTGCGCATAATGGCACGATTTATACGGGGAAACGGCGAAGCCTGCGGCGCAGTAAAGGGACCCTAGGTTTTTACAGCTCATAAAAGGGGAACGGCCTCCATTTCGTTTGCACGCTCTCACTTCTCCCTTTGCCATTGCCTTCCCCGTTTCTTGAGCTCCAGCGCCCAGATCCGCTCTCCCTCCCAAGAGCCTCTCCAGCCATCCGCTCAATCTAGCAATGGCGGGTTCCGGGTCCAAGGGCAAGTGGGAGGCGTCCGTCGTCACTGAAAGCGCCATCTTGGAGCTGAGGAGCGCGGGCTATCTCCCCGCCGACGTCGCCTACCGTGCTCTAGAGGCGGGCCATGTCGTCCCCACGCCGCGGCAGGATGAGAGGGTGGTGTTCCTCCCTCATTTCATTCGAGGTTTGGGTTTTCCCCTTCACCCCTTCGTCAGGGGCCTCATGTTCTTCTACGGGCTCGACTTCCACGACCTCGCCCCCAATTCCTTCCTGCATATCTCGGCCTTCATCATCATCTGCGAGGCCTTTCTTCAGGTCCAGCCACACTTCGGCCTGTGGCTGAAGATCTTCAATGTCAAGCCGAAGATTGTTGACGGCCAACAGGCGGACTACGGGGGAGCGATGGTCAGCAAGCTTCCCCGGGTGGAGTGGCCAGAAGGCACCTTCATCGAGACTGTCAAGATCTGGCAGAAGGAATGGTTCTACATCACAGAGCCAAGGAGTGTGGATTGGGGGGCGAGTCCGGCCTTCCGATCCGGACCCCCCACGAGGCTGGTCTCATGGACCAAGAAAGGCCTTGACTGGGGGTCGAACAAGGAGGTGGCGCTGCTACAGAGCCGGATCGCCAAGATGATAGAGCAGGGCGTCGAGCTGCCCAACGTGATCCAAATCATGCTCTGCCGCCGAATCCTCCCATTCCAGGACATGGCTTCCCCCATGTGGGCCTACAAGCCCGAAGACCCGGCCACCGTACGCAGCTTCTTCCGCACCTCCCACGTTCAACTGTGGAAGGTGCTGTTCAAGACACAGAAGGACTGGCCGGCCGAGGAGGAAGACATCGGACTCGACGCCGCAAACCCCCCGCGGGAGGTATGACTAGTTTTGTTCTTATGTTCGGATTATTCCCTTTTGATAAGGTACTCAATTTTCTCACTTCCCATCCGCAGAACTGGCTGAAGAAGGCCGAGCGGATCGACAGTCCAGCCCCGTTGCCAGAGGGGCCTAGGACGCCCCTGCTGACGGCCATGTTGGCCGTGGAGCCATACGAGGCGTCGGAGAGGAAGGAGAAGAAGAAGAAGGACAAGAAGAGGGAGGCCAGAGAGGGCCTCCATTCCCAAGGACCCCCGGACACTAGATCCGAGGACACCCATGCTCCCTTCGCACAAGAGGAGGAGAAGGAGTAGGGAGGGGAAGGGGAGGAAGGCGATTCCCCCCGATCAAAGAAGAGGGCGGCGTCCGAGGATGCCGAAGAGGAGCCGCTTCGCCCCTCCCCCAAGAGACCGTGTAGGGCCAAGGTGGCCCTGTCCGACAATAGCTCGGCTTCTGCCGAGGACTCCGAGGCCTCCGAAGAGGTTCCTCGGAGGACCCCCAGGGCCAAACCGCAGGCCTAGAGGTACGCACCCTAATATCCGCGTAAGTGTTTTCAGCCGAACTGAGTTTGATATTGATCGCCTTTTTACTTCTAACATCGCAGCCCGCTGTGCGACCTCCCCACCGACCGAGTCTCGGACAGGGATTCCCCACCGGCCACGCTGGCGGAGAGCGGGACCGAATCGCGCGCCTCGCCTCCCCCAATCGTCTAGGAGGCCGAGGAGGTCCTGTCGAGGAGGACCCCTCCCGTGCCGCACACAGGGGGAGGAGGCGACGCCATCATGGCCGAGGTGAATACCTCGGCCGCCGAAGACCAGGAGGGGAGGGCCCCTCTGGTAAACGAAGAGGAGGAGCCCGGACAATCCGAGCTCTCTCCGAGGGCAGCTCCGGAGTCGTCAAGGCATCCGGAGTCGGGCACTCCGGTCTTCGAGAGGGAAGAAGCCGAAGTGCCCCCGCCAACCCCGTCCGCCCTAGAGCGGGCGTCGACTGGGTGGCCGGATGAGATGGAGGATGCTTTAACCAGCTCCTCTACCGCCGAAGAGCACCGTGCCCTTATGGGCGCGGTGTTGCAAAGTCTTCGGTCCGTGGATAACGGACTGAAGGAGGCCTTCAGTGGCCTTCTCACGGGCTTCAAGGTGAGCGAAGTAATGCTTTTCCCTTAGAAAAGTTCTTTTGTATAAATGTATAGCCTCATACACAGTAGCCCCCGAGACTCTGACTGGCTTGAACAAAGCCGGTCAGAGGATCGAAAATCAATATCTCGGATAATAATGTGCGTAGAGTGATGCGCATGCGTCATCTTCGGCAGCAGCCGCCAACGCCGAGGAGTTGGCCGAGCTGAATCGGAAGCTCAAAAGCTCCGAGGACGACCTCAGCCTGGTGAATAAGAGGTTCGACAAAGCGCAAGGCAAGTCTGAACTGTAGTGATTATTACAACTATTTCCTTTGTGTTAAGTAAGGTTTGAAAGTAGTCTAAACGGAGTCAACCGATTTTGCTACAGCTGCCGCCGCGGAGGTGGAGAACCTCAAGGCCGCGCTAAGGACGGCTCAGCTAGAGGCGGCGGAGCAGAAGTCGGCAGCCGATCAAGCAGCTGCCGAACTGGCTGCGGTGAGAACCGCTAGCCAGAAGCACGAGGCCAGAGTGCTGGAAGTGCAGCAAGAGCTCAAAGATGCCGTCACGAAATGTGAGGCTCTTGAGCAAAAGAATAAAGAGCAGGCCACCGAGCTATCCTCATTGGGGACGGTGGCCAAGGAAGCGCGAACGGAGGCGCGCGGCTGTCAAGAAGAACTCCGTCAAGTCAAGCTCATTGCGGATGATAAGCCGTACTTGCTGCAAAGTGTCTTTGGTGGTATCAGGTTCGCTTTGCTCACGCGAGTGTGGCGTTCCTCAGGCACCTGTGCGGACCTCCCGAGGAGTGCGGTCGATGCGGCTAGGTTCTTCGCCGCCCAGGAAGGTCGGGCCGAGCAGAGGCTGTTTTGGGCGCAATTTCAAGCGCCCGAACACCCTCCCCTCCTTAACAACCAGATGAAGCAGCTGATGGAGCTGCATCGGATGGCGGAGCCCGCGATGAAGGACCTCTGCGTCAAGCTGTGGCCTTCAGAGCCGCTGCCGAGCAGCTATTTTGGGTTGGTGCAAAGGCTGTATGACGCCACGCCCCGAATTGATGCCTGGAAGCGCTTCACGTGCATTGAGGGAGCTCAGATGGCCTTCGGCAAGACCATGGTGCACTGGCCGAAGATCAAGCCAGCCGAGATGGCCACCGGACCTCCACCCCCTGGGAAGGAGCACATGCGCCCTGAGCAATATTTCCCCATCGTGATGGATGGTGCTCGGGCAATAGAGGCCCAGTGCTCGAAAGATGTAATTTATGAGTAGATTTATTTTCCTTGTATCCGAGGAGTTTAAAACCTTTTGCTTTGATTGGAATGCAATGTGTTGGCTGTACATATAATGTCTGCCATGTTAATTTTGACTCCTGTGCGGCCGTTTCTGAACTGAAAGTTACCAGTCGTCGGCTTCAGCCCCCTGTGCAGATACTGCATGGGGTGTTTCCTCGTCATACCTTAACCCTTAGCCGACGTCTCGGTGCCCGGAGGCGGTTGTATGTACGGAAAACAAGGCAATCAGACTATGCGGTTTTAGTGCTTTCACTTAGCCATAGGAGCTTGACGGCGGGGGCTGGTGACTAGCCCCCAGTGTATGTGATATCCGGGTATACCGAGGTCGATACCATTATCACATGGTTCTTGTGACAGAGAACCCTTCGTTTAACACGGGCGAACCTCCAACGATTTTAGGTTTGACACTAGTCATCGGATCGCCGACCAGTTCGCGCATATTATGACGGTCAGTTTTCGGCTTTCTCCACTGACGTACTTAACCAGGCTAGCTAGAAGCACAATCGCAGTGGTTCTCCCTTTACCCTCCTAGCCGAACAATGCGGAACGTAAGAGGGCAAACACAGGAGCCGGGCAACCCAACTATTGACCAAAGACACAATTCGGAACTGATTCATATAATGCAATATCCGTGACGCCGAGCACATATGATAAAGGTTGGTGCCAGAATAAAGTTTGAGGCAAGATTTATGTTCGAGCCCCCGGTCTATTAGCCGGTCACAAAAAAAAGGATCGTATCGCAAATAGTTTACTTTGGCCCGAAAAGCGGAAAGGAATATGCAGCACGAACGAATGCACAGTTACCGTAGAAGAGCTTGGTATTTATTTCCTTTGAATTTGTAACGTCTATCCGTACAATACGAACTGCCGAAGTAACTTTTACAGATACTATATAAGAGGAGAGGTTTACACAGGGCCTTCATGAGTGGTTTTGACGTCCCTACTACGCCCTGCTGCACGTCTGCGCCTTCGCTCTTTATGAAGCTTCCGTATGAGTGAAGTTGTCCACTGTGTGCTCGGCGGAAGTAGTAATGTTCGGCAGACGAGCCCTTGAGAAAGGGTTTTGAGGAATCGCCGCACTGTGTGAGCTTAACGCTGATTAGGCCCTAGATGGTACCTGTAGTTGATGTTAATCCAAGAACATCTATCGGCCATGGCTTGGTCGAACTGAGCTCTTGGCCTTTGTGTCACGTGTCCCCACAGCTGCGCATGGGATCTTGAGCGCGAAGTTGTGCACTCGAGGCACGTATTTCGCGGCTGGGTAGGCCATGCTGTGGGGCGCGTACCCCTATTTAGGGTGAGCACGGGAGTGCTCCGGGACCGAGGCCATAGCTCGGGCACGTTTGTGTGCGTCCAGTGCCTTGGGGGTAGACTGGGCCTGCGACGCTTCTTCGGCGGCTTGGACTTCGGCGGCTAGAGCCACCGTGTCTTCCTCTGTTCGGAGCGAGCGTTCGGTATTGCCATTGATGGTAATAACGCCCCTTGGTCCTGGCATCTTGAGCTTCAAGTACGCATAGTGTGGGACGGCGTTAAAGCGGGCGAACGCTGTCCGGCCAAGGAGTGCGTGATAACCGCTGCGGAAAGGGACAATATCGAAGATCAAGTCCTCGCTGCGGAAGTTATCGGGCGAACCGAAGACTACTTCCAATGTTATGGATCCCGAGCAGCGTGCTTCGACGCCTGGGATTACACCTTTAAAGGTGGTGTTACTGGGTTTGATCCTTGACGGGTCGATCCCCATTTTCCTCACTGTGTCTGAGTAAATCAGGTTGAGGCTACTGCCTCCGTCCATAAGGACTCTGGTGAGGTGAAATCTGTCCACGATGGGGTCGGGCACCAGAGCCGCTGTTCCTCCATGACGGATACTGGTCGGATGGTCTCGACGGTCGAAAGTGATCGGGCAAGCCGACCACGGGTTGAATTTCGGGGCTACAGGCTCTAAGGCGTAGACATCCCGGAGTGCGCATTTCCGCTCCTTCTTCGGTATGTGCGTGACGTAAATCATGTTCAAGGTTTTTACCTCTGGAGGGAACTGCTTTTGGCCTCCATTGTTCGGCCCGCAAGGTTCATCGTCATCCTCGCTACGGGGACCCTTGCTCTGTTCCTCGGCTGTGATCTTGCCGGCTTGCTTGATTACCCAACAGTTGCGGTTGGTGTGGTTGGCGGGCTTATCCGAGGTACCGTGGATCTGGCAGGGCCTGTCCAAGATTCTGTCTAGTGCGGTCGGACCGTCCCGATTTCCTTTAGAAGGTTTCTTCCTGGATCCTGACTTCGAGCCGCTGAACCCGGCGTTTACCGCTGCATCATCGGTTTCACTGCCGTTGTTAGTGTGCCGGTGCTTGTTATTCTTGTTGCGCCGGGGTTTCCCGTTCCCGTCTCGGGCCTCAGAAGTGCCAGGGTCTTCGGGGTGGTTACTTCGACGAGCTAACCAGCTATCCTCACCCGCGCAAAAGCGGGTCATTAGGGAGGTAAGGGCCGACATTGTTCTCGGCTTATCCTGGCCGAGCTGGCGGGTGAGCCACTCGTCCCGAATACTGTGCTTGAATGCGGCGATTGCTTCGGCGTCCGGACAGTCGACAATTTGGTTCTTCTTAGTCAAGAACCGGTTCCAGAATTGCCGAGCTGACTCCCCGGGCTGTTGAACTATGTGGCTCAGGTCGTCGGCGTCCGGTGGCCGAACATAAGTGCCTTGAAAATTAGCTCGGAATGCATCCTCGAGCTCCTCCCAGCTCCCGATGGAGTTTTCGGGTAGGCTGTTCAGCCAATGCCTTGCTGGTCCTTTGAGTTTCAACGGTAAGTATTTAATGGCGTGGAGATCATCTCCTCGGGCCATATGAATGTGGAGAAGAAAATCTTCGATCCACACGGCTGGGTCAGTTGTCCCATCGTACAGTTCTATATTCACGGGTTTAAACCCTTCAGGGAACTGATGTTGCATCACCTCGTCAGTGAAGCACATTGGGTGTGCGGCGCCCCTGACCCGGGCCACGTCGCGCCGGAGATCGGTTGTCATCCGGGCACGGTGCTACTCCTGAGCTCTGTCGTTCCTGTCGCTCCAGGCTTGGTATCCGTCCCGTCCAGCGGGCGCGTGTCCTATGGATCCATAGATGGATCTTGACTGGATTCCTCTGGCGTTCAGTTCATGGCGCAGATCATCTTGGTCATCCGGTTGAACCGGGTCTTTGCCTCTCGGGTGGGTATTCGGTTTCTCCGGCCGCCCTATCCCGTCCTCGAGGGGGCGCGGGTGGGAGTTCGGTTTCCCCAGCCATCCTATCCCGTCCTCGAGGGGGGCGGTCGGGCTGGCTTGCGTAAGTTTGTCTGGGAGGCATGGGCTCAAGGGCCTCATCCTCAAACTCTGGGAGTAGGCGCCGCCGTGGGTAACTCTTGTATTGGCCCTGACGTTGATCGTCAAGGCCTTCTTCAGTGGCTAAGACCATCGTCCATCTGTCGTTGAGCGTATCCTGTTCGGCTTTTAACTGTTGTTGCTTCTTCTTCAAGCTTCGGGCAGTGGCGATGAGTTGCCGCTTGAATCTCTATTGCTCCAGGGGGTCCTCTGGGACGATGAAGTCCTCGGGTCCGAGGCTATCCTCCTCTTCGGACGGAGGGAGGTAGTTGCTGTCGTCGGAGTCCTCGGGGTCCTCAGGGCCGCCCTGGTTCTCGTGCCCTTCAGGGGCGTCATGGTGCTGTTCGGGGGTGTTGTCGCCGAGCTCCCCCATGTTATCCGGAGTGTCGTTATCTCCGGTGCCATTTGTGTCTGTGTTATTTTCCTTGCCCTTTCCTCGCCTTCTGGCTCGCCGTCGTCGGCGTTTGGGCGGTTCCTCGGCGGGGCCGTCGCCGTCCTTCATGGTCGTGTCGCCGTCCTTCTTGGGGGTGTCGACCATGTAAACGTCGTAGGTGGAGGCGGCGGTCCACTTTCCGGTGTTGGAGGTGGAAAGGGAGGGAGCCGTATAAGGCGGGACGTCGATATCCTCGTCCATGTCGTCAGCCTCCTCGGAGACGTAGTCCAGCATGTCGGTTAAATCCTCGACAGTGGCTATCAAGTGGGTGGTGGGTGGGACGCAAAATTCCCCGCGGTTGGCCTCCTGTCCGACCTGCTCCTGGTCTGAGGACGGGCCATCCGCGATACTCATCGTCTGGATCCGATCTAACATCTCGCTTAAAAGCGAGAGGTCCACCGGACCCATCCTTGGGCATACTTCGGAGTCAAACTCTGGTGTGTCGGCGTCGGAAGTGTGCTCGGCCAAGGGTGGCCCTTGGTTTTCTGGCGCCGGAGTTGGATCCGAACTCAAGGCCAGATCCGAACTGGGGATCGGCCCGGGAACGGGGCCGGGGAGAGGATCCGAGGTTAAGGCCTCGGGGTTATTAGGCTCCTCAGGTAAAGCTGAGAACCTAGTAAGGACCAGATCGCCCCGAGAATCGGCGACGTACTCTAGGTTGCCGAACCTGATTTCCTGCTCAGGGGCAAAGCTGTCGACTTGGTCAAGGTGACCGGTCGGATCGGCGTGCAGCACAATGCCGCCGAACGCGAAGAGCTGTCCGGGGACGAAGATGTCCCCGCTGCGGATGCCATCGCTGATGAGAAGGCGAGCCATTGATCCTTGGTGACCCACGGCGGAACTCTCAATGAAAGCACCAATGTCGGTACCAGAACCGGCAGATCTCGGGTAGGGGATCCGAACTGTGGGTCTAGGAATCAATGAGTAACAGGGAACGTAGAGACGGCGATTTACCCAGGTTCGGGCCCTCTCGAAAAAGTAAAACCCTACGTCCTGCTGGATTGTATTGATGTGGTTGTATGAAGGTTACATAGTTGATCTACCTCGAGATCGGATGGGCTAAACCCTAGATGGTTATGATGGTTCGGTGTCTCCACGGACTAAGCCCTCTGGCTTATATAGACACCAGAGGGACCTAGGGTTACATATGGTCGGTTGCCATCAGGGGATAAACATGCCGGTTACACTAATTATTCCTTGGAGGAGACGCCAAGTCTTCGGAGGTTTCCTTCTGGTGCACGGGGTCGCCCACAATCCGGTATTCTTGACGAGCAAAGAGCGGCCCATTAGTCCGACCCACTAAAGATAGGCCGGCAACCCGAGTACCCCCTAGTCCGGGACACCCTCAGTCGGCACGCTGGGCCGACTTTTTTGTCCATTTCGACCCAAATGGACACGTGCGGACAGTTTGGGTCGGCGCGTTGGAGTTGCTCTAAAGGCGCTGGTTGGGAGCTCTCTTTGTTTTATTACCTCCCATCCATATTAATTATCGCTGATTTGGCTGTACTAAATCATCGATAATTAATATGTATCGAAGGAAATACTTCTTTTGTTTCGCGCTTGTGTCTTTTTCTGCGCTCGCTCAAGCTTGGCTCGCTGGAAACGGACGAGTCGGCTACCGGGCTACTTTGAAGCACGCGTAGATAACTAATCCGTCCAAAATTGCATTTGCAGGGCCAGACTAGGTGATATGCAGGTCATCAAACATGCCTTCCACCGAAGAGGAGAAGGCCAGATTCAATCACCGTCAAGCTGACGCTAGCTGCTGCCTGGATGCCCCCTGCATTTTGTTGCTTTCAGGCGTGCGGCAACCAACGTACTACGTACGTATACGTACGCACCCATTTTGTCGTGCCACCGCTTTATTTTGTCGTGCCAGTGCTCAATGTGATAGGAGATTTGGCCTTTCAACAAGAGCCCCACCTATTTGCAGCTGTGGCATGATAGCGCCTTTTGCACGGCGATAAGTGCTCTCTCCTGCGCTCGCAACCATCCGTCGGGGCTGCGGCCGCTTTAACACAATCGTCAGAATAGAAATTTACGGCTGTCGAAAGTTTCCTCACTAGCTTAGCCACATGATTAGGTTCGGTCGATGATCGGCGTCCACCTCTTCTTTGCTTGGATGGAGAGCAGGTTCGGTAGTGATGACCTAATTCTACCATTCACTTGAGTTTTCTCTCGAGGGAGTATCTGTACACAAAAACATATTTTGCACAAGTGTTAAAGTAGCATACAGTTTTTTTTTTTTTTGCGAAAAGCATACAGTGTTTTCTTGAGACAAAGTAGCACCTTCGGTACTGAAGGAGTGGGCCCATAGCACTGTTAGTAATGATGAAGTAATGCGTTTCTGCTAATTAGGACTTAATACTCTTGTTACATACATCATGGTTCATGGGAGAGGGGGTTGAAGCACCACCGAGCTATGCATAACAAAGAAGCAATCCACACTGTCTGGGCGACAACTTTCTGTTACGAAAGTAACGGATAGCACCTTCACACGATTCACTGTCGCCGAGCAATTTTCTGCGAATTAGGATTTCGCCTCTGCCGCGTGCATGCCAACGCGCCCGCACGGTGGCCCAGACAGTAACACCGCCGGAGTTGGTGAAGAAAAGATCAGGGCATGCATGCACAAATTCCATTCTGGAATTCGGTTCTTGTCTCCCCTGGATCAAGGTCAACCCCCCGTCTTTTACGCCGTAGAAGTCAAAAATATTCGGTACGGACCTGCGATGGTGGTGTACGAGACCAACTTTCAGGTGCCGCACTAAGGAATGCCATGATGTAACAGCAGTCGCCAGGCCTCTCACCGCATGATTCATCGCTGGACATTTCATGTAAAGCTTGGAGAAAGACTGGCCTCGTATAAAGCGGTACAGACGTCGTACGGTCGACCTTCAATCTCCTTGTCAAACTGTATTCCACAGTTGACATGAACATCCTGGCACTAGCCTGGTTCCGTATGTGGTTGGCACATTGGGCCAGTGCGTTGTACAGGAAAAACGTGACGCCTTCAACCTAGGGATCGCATCAACTTGCCTCCGCCTGGCGATGTCGTCCGTATCTCGCATCCACTAGAGGTATGAATTTTAACTATTTTTCGTCTCACATCTTACCTAGCAACACTGCAGAAGACGTCGTAAAAAGGTGTGAGAAACCGTGTAGAGGATCAGGCCAGATTTTCCTAAGCACATGAGCGTCACCAGCAAGCAGGTCGCCAACCCGGGTACGGTACACCGGAGTGCCTTTTGCCATCAGCGCACGCACCGCTTTATGCACCCATCAGCCGCACGCTAGATAGAGATTTGACGTACAAGAGGGTACGTACTACCAGGGTTGGGTTCGTGGCCTGCCTTTTCCAAGTCCAAAGCCTAATTATACCGAGGACGAGGAGATAGCCTCCATTCCAGCCATAATATATTGTTGTTGCATCCACTTTGCTTTAACCAGATTGGGCCAGACCATGATCGAAACCCCCCCAAGGACGGTACGAGATGCACGGAGAAGAGGGCCGAGAGACCGAGTGACTGATGAGTGCGCATGATAGCAACTGTCGATTGAAATCCTTGTGCGCTTACCGAACTGAGTAGCTTTAGTTTACATAATCCGCGGGGCAGATGATGCTCTGATAGGACGTCGGAGTGAGGATAAATTGTCAGGTAAGCTTTTGTGCGTCGCGCACACATGTTTTGCCAAGACACGGGGGCATGGTGTGCCGACGTGTCAATTGGTGGTCACTTGTGAGGCTACACGTTGGAGGCGCATTGGCGTGACGAGGTGCGCCAGGTCAAACGGTGAGCGCTAGCCGCAAGGTTGATGCAGATTTGCTGGGGCTGTGGCAGAGGATTAGAGCAAAGATAATAGTACAGTCACCACTCACAGCAGTTGTCCATACGTACAAAACTATCATGTTAATGTTATCAAAGGTCAGCCTTATTAGTACTTGTACAATAGAGTTGTTATAAGCACTAGTAGAAAAAACCCCTTTAGTCCCGGTTCTAGAGGGCCTTTAGTCCCGGTTCTGGAACCGGGACTAAAGGGTCGGGACTAATGCCCAAGACCTTTAGTCCCGGTTGGCTTACGAACCGGGACCAAAGGCCCTCCACGTGGCCGCTCTCTGTGCGTGGGCTGGAGGACTAAAGGTCTTGGGCATTAGTCCCGACCCTTTAGTCCCGGTTGGTAACACCAACCGGGACTAAAGGAAAAAAAATCAAATTTTTTGATTTGTTTTAAATTTTTTTTCTGATTTTCACAATTTAATATCTAATCACCCCTCCCCACTGCTTCAGAATTTAATCTCTAGTCTCTAATCAGCACTCATTCCAAATCGTCTAACTTCCCGGCCGGTCACCCATCCTCCTACTACTCCAGCCCCAGCACGCTTAACTTTCATGTTCTATCTCCCCTAGTTTCCAAGACTGCACTTGTTGTTTTCCTGACAATCTTAAGCTATCAATCCTGTTAACCCTTAGGTCTTGATGTCACATGATTTAATTTTTTGAATTCTAAACAATTATTAAAATAAACAAAATAAGTACTAATAATATTGAAATTCAATGAAAATAAAATAAGTAATAATATTATTTTATTAATTTTTTTTGCCATTTATTCATTTAATATGACATAATTAATATCTTTAAATCTGTAAATTGAAATTCGACAAATAATATATCCATTATTATCAGAAAAATGTGAGGAATCCAAATATGACATCATTTATTTTTTTTAAATTATTTTTAAAAAATTTTAAAATTATTTTTTTGATTTGAAATAACTTTTTTTCCTTTTGGAATTTTGAGAATCTGAGAAAACTTCACGGGGTAAACCCGGGTGAAATCGAGTCCCAATTTTTCTCTAGTTTTTTTTCTATATTAAACTTTTTTTTTCGACATCGTATGCAAAAGTTATGGCCGTTTTACATTTTTTTTTTGTTTTTTTTGCAAAAAAGGTCAAAATTCATATTTCAAAATTTCTATACCAACTAGACACTAAAACCTAACTACATCTCAAAGGATTTTATTTTTTGAAGATTTTATCAGTTTTGTTTATTTTCTACAAACTAAAAAAGGCGGTCCACGGGGGGGGGGGGGGGGGGGGGGGTAGAGTTTGAAAATTTCAGAACCCCTTTAGTCCGGGTTGGTGTCCATCCAATCATACCGTCGACTACACATCTGGTAGCACCGTCCCAGCCAGAGTCACAACTAAGGTTAACCAAGCCAGAGTCAACCCTTTCTAACTTCATTTGCTATTTTTTATGAATTTAATGATTTTTTTGAGCAAAATGACCCTGAAATTGAAAAGCACTACAAATGAACTCTGAAAAGGTTGAAACTTGGCATGGTATCATCATTTCACCCACATAGCTTCTGCTAAAAAGTTGAGAGGGTTACGGCAAAAACTTGATGCACTTCGTGTACAAACTAGACCATCTCATTCGAAGTATCAAGGTTTCGGACGAAAACCCATCTGTTACAAAGGCATTTTATTTTTTTTAACTTATTTCAACTCCACACTTTTTGTGCATTCAATATGCACCATTCAAAGCCACATCCTCAAATTTCAACCCTTTCGAACTTCATTTGCTATTTTTCATGCATTTAATGATTTTTTGAGCTAAATGACCCTGAAATTGAAAAGCATTACAAATGAACTCTGAAAAGGTTGAAACTTGGCATGGTATCATCATTTCACCCACATAGCTTGTGCTAAAAAGTTGAGAGGGTTACGGCAAAAACTGGATGCACTTCGTGTACAAACTGGACCATCTCATTCGAAGTATCAAGGTTTCGGACGAAAACTCGTCTGTTACAAATGCATTTCATTTTTTTAATTAAAATCCTAATTTAAATTATTCTAAAAATAACCAAATAAATCTTACTGTGACAACAATCTAACACGTGACTAGGAGCAAAAGGAATTAAATTAAAAAACTATTTGTAAACTCAAGTTATTCACAATCTAGGGTTTGAAGCAAATTTGAACAAATTCAAATTTAAACCATTCAAATTTTAAAACTAATGGCGCAAACAGAAATTAGACAAAATTTTGAATCTAATGCAAAAAGAATCACTCAAAAATATCAAATATCTTAAAAGATATAAGCAATTTAAAACAGAAACTAAAAACAGAAAACAAATGTAAAAACAGGAAAACTACCTTTAGTCCCGGTTGGTAACACCAACCGGGACTAAGGCCTCAACCCCTTTAGTCCCGGTTGGTAACACCAACTGGGACTAAAGGGGGGGGCCTTTAGTCCCGGTTGGAGATACCAACCGGGACTAAAGGGGCTGGCACCGTTCAAAGCCCCTTTAGTCCTGGTTGGTCTCTCCAACCGGGACTAAAGGTCCCGTTCGAACCGGGACTGATGCCTGCGCCGCTCGAACCGGGACTAATGTACCCATTAGTCCCGGTTCGTAACAGAACCGGGACTAATGCTCTGATCTGGCGCCTGGACCAAAGCCCTGTTTTGTACTAGTGAAGGTTGATTATTACTTCCTCCGTCCCACAAAAATAAAAACGTTTTATATTATGGAATGGAAGGAGTAGATTAAAAAAAAATTCTTTTCATTTTCTTTCTTCCCTTTCATTTAATGTTTTATCGGGAACCTCCTCACCCCCTCGCGTCGCCTCCCCTGGCGATGCCAGGGGACCCAAACCCTAGCGCCGCCAGCCCCCTCTCGTGTCTTCTCCTGCCGCCGCTGCCGCCGACCAAGTCCGCGGTGGCGGTGGGCCCGACGCCAAAGCTCTAGGGCGGGTGGTGTGCTGCGTGATCTCCCGGAGGCGGCAGTGGCGATTCTGGTGTTGGATCCGCGAGCAGCAGGAAGGGCGGCACTCCTTGCCTATGCGGCGGCGGCCTGATCCATGGCCGGCATGATGCTCTTCCCCTCCTACTGGCGGGGTGGATCTATGCCTGGAGATGGGTGGCGGCGGAGGCCGCGGATCTGGCGTCCTGTCCAGGTCTGCCCCGGCGTGGTTTTGTCCAACCAGCGGCGCGATGAGGGACCGGTGAGGGGCGGCTGAAGATTCCCTGCTGGCGTGTCGACGACGGCTTTCGTCTTCACGGCGAGGCTCCGTACGGTTCCAGTCAGCTGCGAGATCGGGGGGACGCAACTTCCAATGAAAATCGCGCCGACTACGGTCATGGCGGACGATGGCGTCGTCTGTGACGTGACGTCATTCCCTTCTCGAGGCATCGTTGTTGTAGGTCGCGGCACCACGCTCGGGATGCTCCGGGGGAAACCATAAATCTGGGTCTTCCCGGATCGGACGATGATGGCATCTTCGATGCCGTTTTCCCTCCTGGGGGCATCGTTTTGGAGCAGGTGTTGGCTGGAGGGGCCCATAGGTGGAGCGGTGTTACCTCCTCCGCATCGACGACGGCGGATCTCGGTGGCATGGCGCAGTGGAGTCTCGGCATCCGATGCGTGTAGACGGACTCGCGCAGGAGGATGGCGCTTCCTGGCGTCGTGGTGGCGTCAATGGCATGCCTGGCAAGGTCGATGCGCCAGTTCCTGCTCGGAAGATGGATCGGTGGAAGAGGGCGGCGGCGGCCTCTGAGAGTGCGCCGGACCGGTGTGTGCCCGAGACCCGGCAATGTGGCTTGGTTGGGGCCACCGGTTTTAGATGTTTGGCTTTAGTGCGAGGTCTATTTGGTATTCGGCTCGGACTATCGGCACCCCTTCATCAAGTGGATAGGAGTAGCGACAGATGTTGCCAAGATGGTGGCTTCAGACTTATTGATGTATTACTTTGTAAGGTCTTTGTGAATAATTAATAAAGTATCGCCCAGATGCAGAGGCCGGGGGTCTTCCTTCTTTTCTATTTTTCTAATGTTTTATCTAGGAGCACGTGTAGCGGCTTACTCTTGCATGAGATCTCACTTTTTTTCCTTGTTTCTTTCTTTCACATAGCCAAAAATGACACATAAGGTCCTCTTTAATTCGCAGGATTCTCAAAACGTAGGAATAGAAAAAATACAGGATTGGCGTGGCATACCACTTGAATCCTATAGCATTAGCATAGAGTGTTTGATCCCACGGAAAAAAATCTAAGGAACTATAAAAAGAGGTTGGAGCGGATGCTAGATTATCAATAAAATATAGTACACAATATTTCATAGGAAAAAATCATGTAGGATTCAATCCTATGAATCCAACAACCAACCTAGAAAAAATTCCTAAGGATTCTGACCCTCCAACAATCCTATGGAATTTCATTGAATCAAAGGAGCCCTAAATAAGCTTTAGCCTACTATTATTCTTGCTCTTATGAAGGCAGTACGATGGGCCTTGTTATAGCTTAATGGATGGAAGTGTGAAGCAACAGCTGGTGCTCTCGACAAACATGACATATTAGTGCGAGATCATTGGTTATAAGTTCGGTCGATAACAAATGTGCAAAAGCCAGCACGATTTGGAAACATAACTACGGCCGCCGGCAAAGCAGGGCGAGAAATAGGGAGAATTGATTTTAACCTCCTCTGTTCACTTGCCTTTCATCTTATGCCCCCTTCTTCGTTTGCCATCCTCTGACCCCCCCCCCCCCCCCCCCCCCCCGTGATAAGACATGTCTTTTTCTGATTGCCCCCTTGGCATTGCTATCTATTCAGTTAGCTACTAACAAAAAAACTGGTCTTATAATATTTAGATTTGACTAATCTGCCCTCGTGCAGTTTTCTCAAGATCCCGGCCCACACGCGAAACAGAGCCCCCGCTCATTCATTTTTTCACTTCTCGTCATACCTAGCGACCAGCCGCCGTGCCCCACCGGCCGTCGCCCCTGCTGCTCCGTCGCGTTTCCTCCTCATCCGCCGCCCTCCATTGCTGCCCCAAGCTAAGGCAAGTTTCTCCCCTTTCATTTCCATGGATTTTGTGTGGTTCCTCTTGTATGGTTGTCTAAATCGTAGAAACCCTAGGTACTGAGGGAGATTGACATGGGGATTTGAGTGGGAGGGGTTGGATCTGCAAAGGGGTGTGATAGATCTGAAAAGGTAGATGGTCTACGGATCTGAATCTAATTTTTATTATTTCTGGTGTTTAGTACTATACATGATTAAAGATGAATAGATCAAAAGTTTTCCTGCGAAAAACACAAATGAGTTGCATGTACCTCACCCGCGTACACGCTGCCTTATCAGATGGATATTTTTCTTTTTATCAAAAAACATTGTTACCAGCCGAAGAATCTTACAAGGGCGCAGAATTGTTTTTCTTACCAAAATATACTGCCTACAAATTGTGATACGGACAAACTTTTAAGTTGACTTTTGTTTTAGTAAGTGAGGAAATATAGCACTGCCCACAACTAGTTGCAAAATGTCATTCCGACCACACATGCACAAGTTAGAGCATCTACAACCACAAATAGTAAATCCCGTCCCTCGAATGTTTGTCCTTCACAATCGGATACATCAAACCGAATTTTCAAATCCATATTATTGGCATCCAACGTACATACGTAGCTAAATATATGTCATCGGGCTACCAAAAATTGGCATGCTCTGCTAACTACGAACGAAGCGACAATGTGAGAAGTTCATCCACGACCGCCCTTGTCCTTGCCTTCTCCCTTCCCGTCATCCGTGCAGTAGTAGCGGTCGAAGACACATAACAGATCAAGGCGGATCTGCTCACTGCCGGAGCTGTCCTATCCGTCGCCGTCCTCGGCCTTCTCCTCCTTGGGGGGCAGTTCGGCCATGCCACAGACTGCATGGCTTTGTTTTTTTTTTGCCATCTCCTTCACCACCCTTCTTCGCCGCTTCTCTACTATGCGGGCACGGAGGGCTTCCTCCGATGCTGCCAACGCCGCCTCCGCGACAGGGGCTGCGTTGCCGCCTCGGCTGCGAGGGCTGCCGAAGCCGCCTCCGCTTGAAGCCACGCCTGCAGCCTCGCGCGGCAGGCTTGCCGTGCCTCCTTTTCGGATTGGCGACGACTCATGGAGGCGCGGATGGCCTCTGTTTCGGCGCCCGACGCTGCGGAGACGAGATGCCACCTAAATGGTTCCGACGGCACAACGGGGTTGCACCATGTGGTAGTTACCGATTCCGGCGAGCCCTCGAGCCCTCGGTCACGCGCTGAGATCCACCGGCCCCGGATCCGAATGCCATTTGGGCAATGGATGCCCGCCGGCTCCCAGAACATCGGGGGAGGGCGCACTCCTTCCGGGAGCATCGGAAAGCAGCGCGGACAGCCATCTGCTCCTTGGGACTGCAAGGGATGAGCTACCAGTCCTCGGATCCGGACATCTCGGAGTCGGATCCAGTGGCCGCCATGGAGGAGAATGCCGGAGCTCGTCGTAGAGGAGCTTGGTACTGTAGGATGGGAATGGAGTGGAATGCGGCTAGGGTTTCGTCCGGAGTGAGGATAGTGTCCAATTTATGTGGGGTGGGTGGGCCAGAGTGGGCCGGATCCGACGTGGCGAACGCGTCCGGGCACGTCTGAGCATGCCCATATCCACCCCAGATATTGGCTGGATATGGGGAGTGTTGGTCAGTCCAGGCGTTTGGGCCGGATATGGGAAGCCCGGTTGGGTGGCAATTTTTCGTCCGGACACTAACCAGGCAGCCCGCCCGGGCGTTTGGGGTGGATATGGGGGGTCCGATTGTAGATGCTCTTAGGGAGGGGAGGTTAAATGGTGTAACCATGTGGCAATCTAGTACACCGCACCATAGCCTAAGCCCTTTTTTTACGGAACCTCGTCAGAGAGCGAGGAACTCCCGCATTACATTAAGAAGAAGATAGTTGGTCCAGTTAATAAGGGAAACAGGGCCCAAAACCATACAAGGCACGGTTAATTAAGGGAAACCGGCAAAGACCACACACATCCGACTAGCACTCAGGGACGTCGTCCGAGCCGGATACAAGGGTGCCTAGGCCCAAGACCATCGACAACACAACATACCCAACCAAGTCGACTTCTGCAACCTCAAGAACACGCTTGCATCCAGATGTGCACCCGCACCTAAACTTCTGAAATATGAGATCAAACATTAACCTCCGCCAAGGCACGAATTGACTGGATACAAGGGAACCTAGGCCCAAGACCATCGACAACACAACATACCCAACCAAGCCAACCTCTGCAACCTCAAGAACACGCCTGCATCCAGATGTGCACTAGTGCCTAAACTTCTGAAATATGAGATCAAACAATAACCTCCATCAAGGCACGAATTGCCTGGATCGCCGTCAGCCTAAACCCTTTTTTACGTGAAAACTTCCGATCTATTCATCTTCAATGACTGTACCAAATATGGGGAAAAGTGTAGCTAATTGTGTGCTGAAAACAAAAAGATTTCAAAAAAACTGCAAGTGTACAGAAACTACAATTGGTATTTTGTTTTCGCATTTGCTAAGTTGCGTGAAGGTAGCTAGTATTTCAGTCGATTTTTGCAAGGAAAAAAACAACGCTGGGAAGCGAGGAGGGGGACGGGATGCGGTCGACTACAATGTCCCCACGAGGGTGAGCTAGAGATGGGGACACCGTGGCTAGCTGCGCAACCGTTGACAAAGGAGACTTTGTGGGTTGGTGGTGCCGGTATGAACAAGAAGAGGGTGGTTCACTACTGTCGGGAGGGGGGGTAGAGGGATGAGCGGGGTGGTGGCTCAGGCCGGGAGGGGTAGCGACGCCGACCGTAGGTGATAGGAACGACAGTTCAGCCGGTGGCGATGGGCGGGTCGATGGTGAGTAACGACAAACGGGCGAGAACCGACTGAAACATAACTTTTTTTCATGGAGATTGAAAGGTAGTCCATCCCTTTTATTTTTTGTATAGCTCTCAAATGGATTCTTGCACCAAATTTTGCAGATTCACGTTAGTTGAAAGTTTTCAAAACTGCCACCAGGGTGCCACTTGCACCCATGCACGTGCAATTTAACCATGCATTTTCCGAAGCCACCACGCCTATGCAAAGTATTTGTGATGCGATATACTGGGCTTTTCTGGTGTCAGTTTCGATCGGCAGGGAGCGATGAGAGTCGCGTCTCGAACAATGATACTCCATAGAAGGATGACAGAGAGCACCCACCCATGGTGCCTGGCCCATGGATGAAGGCGAATAACGCGTGCGGCTTGGACGCATGGTGGCTGGTCCGCTGGTAACGGGCCAGCGAAATGGCGAACAGCTGCGTGGTGTCAAGTGACTCGAAATATATCCAACTTGTGTCCATGGACACAAACCGTGATGTGTATATGATCAATGCAACTTGTGTCCTAACAGACGTGCATGCGTACTTAGTGTGGAGTGACTCGGTCGGTGTGTGTGACTGTACTTTCCTGTGGACTGTGGGCACACCCGCTTTATCCGCTACGGCTGTACTCTCCGTCTCCGTCCATATGCATGTTTTTTCCTTTTAGATGCATGGACCCCACCCGTCGGGTATCCTGTCAAAACGCGATTAATCGACTGTTTCTGATATTCTCCCTCCGTAATGTAATACGTTTTTACATGCTACGTTAGCTTGCAAAAATGTCTTACATTATGGGACGAAAGGAGTATTTTTTTTACTGTATTTCTGTGTTTTTTTGTGAACTTTTAACGTTTTGGTGGCTTACTACTGCTCGACGCAATTATGGTGCTTTTCGGCAATTTGGTCCTTATTTATTGCGATGATACGCATGCGCACGTACTATTCCACGTGGACAGATCAACAGAACTTACTGGAGGGCATGGATGTGGCAGGTCGCAACTGAGCAAAGCTTTGACAAAACTCTTGGCCAGCAATTGAACTAAGTATGTCATCAATCACTTGATCCTTGATGTCAACGAATTTCCCAGGAGATCAACAGTTGCAGCGCCATGTAACACAGATGGTTCGCACGGAACCTCTAAACGGGGCAATTATTTGCGCGGTGCTAGAGCAGTGATGTTGTGATTGACTGGTGCGCATCACCTTGCGTCTCGGCTGCACACACTCGATGATCGTGTCGTATGACACCAGTTTGCGCAATTCCTGATTCTACCGGAGTAGGCAATTAGGCCATCGCTAATACAAGCGAGGAGACAGCGACCGAACGATCAACCAATCCAACAGCTCCGGATCTCCATGATCTTCTCGGTATGACGATCGAAGCTCCTGGTCGAAAGCACCATCGACGCCGGCCTGACCGGGGAACGAACGTACCGTGGGAGCAGAGCAAAGCCACGCCAAGATTCTGTCGACCACAAATTGTATGCGCTGGCGTGGGCACGTTGCTTCAGCCCGTACGGCGAACGGCATGCCTGGCGCCCCGCGCCGGTCGCCACCGGCCGGCGTAGGAAACGCGGCCACGGGTGCGTGGAACCAGCCAGCGGAAGGAAGTGTGCGGAGTGCGGAGTGCTGCGTGAGCGCGCGGTGCGTGCCATGGAAGTGCTTCGCACTGCACCAACCAACCAGTCATCCGCCACAACCGGTGAGGTGACAGCGAGCGAGCAAGCGACGACGTACTCGCGAGTGCGGGCGGGGTACGGTGCACTGGTGACTCGGGGAGACCCAAGGTGGGAGAGACGCTAGTTGCAGGCCGCCGTTGCCGTCGGCCGCGAGTTGGGGCGTGATATTTCGGCGGCTCGATCCATCCATCTGTCTGTTGGTTACAGCTGCTGCCACTAGCTAGTTGTAGATCTCGATCATTGATTTAGCCACGCTAGATAAATTCAAGTCTTGGGATATTTTGCAATTCCATGTGCAATCTGACGGGATACTGAGGGAATTGGCGTAATGCGATGTGCGTTATTTTGCGCAAAAAAAATAAAATGCGATGTGCGTTATATTGAACATTTTGGACCGGAAATTCCTAATAGAGCTTGGGTTTCATAGAGTCTGTTTTTTTAAAAGAAGTTCAAAAATTAAATTTTGAAGTTGGGGATGTATACTACATGTATGTAAATTTGCATGATGAAATAAGTTCTGATGTGAGCTACACCAAAAAACATATTTTCTAACACATGCACTATTCACTATAAAAGTTCATGATTTTTTTATGTGTGGACCACATCAAAACGTATTTGATCATAAAATTCTACAGAGGTGAAGTATACATCACTATATATGTGTGTCTTTTTCCCCAATTTTTGAAACTTGATTTTTTAAATAAAAAAAACCAAAATTTTGAGCTCCATAGAGCTCGGCATCCCAAAATCCAATCCAAAGACGGACGATTTATATAGAGCACAGGGCTTGGAGAGCAACAAGAATCTCCTAGAGATAACATAGGAGATGGTTTACAAATCCTATTCTACCAAATAAAAAGATACGTCTATATACACTCTACACCCCCCCCCCCCCCTCTCCCGGTTGTACCGTTGCAGACAACAAGAGCATTACGGACGATCAGACTGAAGTGAACTCGAAGGTAAAAATCAGTGAGCTGACATCTCCCGCAGTCGTAGTGGGAGCATCATGGACGGTGTCACGTAGCGGATGTGTTGACTGTAGAGGAAGCCGACGAATTGCTCAAGCGGGGTGATAACCCTTTGTGTGGATGTCGAGGTAGCCGAGAGCGTGCGTGGCAAAGCCAATCTCGACATAGCCATGCGACGGACATCGTCCTCGATGATGAGGTAGACGTATGTGGAGTAGTGGGAACAAAGAAGTGCCATGGAGTCCGGGTCGCAGGGATGCGCCAGGAATAAAACATGGACATGATCGAGGCAGTCTTCAAGAGGTTGTCAATGCCAAGGACAATGTTGTCGAAGTCATTGTAGACGAGGCGTCACACCGGGTTTGCCAAGCCCGGGGACACGTTGGAGATGAATGCACGCGTCGTTTTTGCCAGCATCAGTCGCGCGTAGACAGGGACCAACACAAAATTGTACACCTTGTCAAATACACTAGCAGATGAGGCCTCCAGAACAGTTGCGACGCAAAATGACATGGGGGTTGAAGGTGCCATTATCACCCACGGTTGTCGTACTAGACAAAGTAGTCGGGGAAGAAATGGCAACGCTCGTGACGGGCGTGTGCTGGATGAAGACGAAGGTGTGGTTGATGAAACCAGAGGTAGCCTGAAGGGACCACGTCGGTTGGATGTAGAAGCATGATGGCGGTGCTCGAAGTAGGTGAGAAATAACCCAAAAGTGATGAAGACCGCGCACGAAAACTGACGATCCTGTGCCTAGCGAGGCGGTGCAATGAATGTCAAGGTAGACATCAATGCGCGGAGATGGTGATGCTACGACCCATGGAGGCTACATAGATGCAACTCATGAGTCGGTGGAACTGTGACGAGAACCATGTGGCCGCAGTGCTGCGGCCCGAAGGCGAGACGCACTGGTGGTCCGTTGCTCGATTAGAGGAGATACACGATACTTGATGACGATCGTCATGCGATCCTGCGAAGGCGCGCACAAATGGCTGATAGGACTGATCACACGACGCAGATGAAGTAGATTGTGTGCTCTCAGGTGATCAAACCGATCGCTCGCGTCGCCGAGAAAATGCAGACAGTAGGAAATGACCGTAACCTCATGCGAACAAAGTAGCACATGCACTCTCGCGTCCACGTGGGAACACATGAGCGACCATGTGCCACGCGGCGTGAAGAACATGCATCATGTCGTACCATGACATGAAGGTCCTGCAAATATATTACAACATATAGCATCTCGTACAATTTCATTGCCATGACGAAGACTATACGACTTCACATACATACCCTGCAAAAGTAGACGCCTCTACTCGCTTATGTTAATTATCATGCCCGCAACAGTTAAGTAGGCAAGTTTTCATTTTCTACTTAACCATTAAGCATGATTACTTCTTATTGCTAGTTTAACTTTTAAGGTGTATGAAACACGAGAATTAATTAAAAATTGAGCCCCATACTAAACTTCGTTAAACGCGTGACCCATGTAGATTGAATCTACAAGCCCTTTGCTTCGCAAAATTTATCTTTCTCAATTTAAGTGAAACCCAAAGAGACTGAAGTGTGACTTTGGTCAGACAACCAACATACTCAGGAGCATCATAGAACGACTGTAAAAAGTCTGACATTTGTAACAAAGTCTCACTATGTCATCAAGATCAAAAAATTGCAATCTAAAGGAAAGCAACAAGAACATTAAGGATAAGATCCAATCTAATACCCGCGCAAAAATTGTGCAATGTAACACATCACCATGTGCTCTTGATCATACATGCATCTACTCATAGAATAGCTCATGATGTCACTGTTGGGGAACGTGGCACAAAGAAAAAAATGTATCGTACGTACGAACACACCCAGGAAAACTATGAAGATGCAATGATAGTTGTTATATTACCTCCAACTAAATTTCCCGCAGGCGGAAGTAGCCGAGGAAGAGTTGGTGAAGACGTTCAGATTCCCACGGCTAGGTAATACCTCCCAGCCGCGAGAATTTTCCCCGAGGTGATCCATCGATCTAGCATCGAAAGTATGATGCTTCTGCGGTACCCCACGTGTACTGTATCAGCAGTTCGGTAGGACTCCATAGGACAGAATACTACCGAGGAACTAGGAGAGGAGGGTCAGCTTTTCGCCGACAAGATGTGTCACAAAGGGGATGGGAGGGCGCATCCTTTTGACTTGTATGCATGGGGGGCTTCCCCTCCCCTCTATTTATAGATGGCCAGTGAGGGTGCGACTTGAGGAGGGAGGCAACCCCCTAGGGCCGGCACACCAAAGGCAGGAGGATCCTCCAAGGATCCCCTCTCTTCCCCCACACACCACTTCCTTGGCCTCCAAGTTGGGGGAAGGGTAATTACTTTGGCCCATGTGGCTGCTGCCCCTTGGGCTAGGCAAGGGGTAGCTCACTAGAACATTTTGGAAGGTTTCAGACCCTTCTGGAATCTTTCGTTACCTTCTCGGGCCTTTCTAGGCACCTCCAGGACACTCGCGGCAAAACTGGGACCTTCCTGGTACCTCCAGGAACATTTTCGAAAACATCTAGAATACTTCTGGTGCCTTTCTCTCATTCTCCTGTGATCTCCTAGTACTCTATCAAGTCATGGACCGTTAAGTGTGTGTTACCCTGTGAGTTCGGTATTATGCGGACATGACCCGGAACACATTCCTGTTAATAATTAATAGTAGGGTCTGGACACCCATGTTAATTAACTCCCACGTACACACGAAGATATTTATCGAGCAAACATTCTGTTTCCGTACACAATTTCCTTGCTTCACAATACACTGCAAAACCAAGGTGAGACTTTATCGTATCTTTGTGAAGAAACTCTTTGATCGCAATACCAAGTTATCCTCGTTACAAGCTTTGTTCTCTTTTCTCGTTTACATATTCCGATATCCTCGTGATCACAATCACACTGTGTCTATCCAGAAAATGATGGATATTGTAATACCGAGTGGGCCCGGAGTGTACCTCTCCATCATCAGAAGAGCAATCCTTAGTGTTGAACTATCGAGTCCCTTGATATACTTTTCCGGTGTACCCGAAAGTTACCATTATGATCACCCATTTACGGGTAACTTTTGGCAACCCAAAGTAACTTTTGGAGTTCTATCCGATGTAATCTTCTTTTGCGGTGTGTTTGTTGTGATCCGATGAATTGTGGGTTTATAATCAGATTATTCATTGAAAGTAATTGAGTCTTTTCTAAACTTTATTATGCATGATTGTTATAGCTTTGTATTTCTCTCCGATCTATCCGTTTGGTTTGGCCAACTAGATTGGTTTATCTTCAGCGGGAGAGGTGCTTTGTAATGGGTTCAATCTTGCGGTGTCCTCACCCAGTGCCAGAAGGGGTAGCGAGGCACGTATTGTATTGTTGCTATTAAGGGTAAAACGATGGGGTTTAATCATATTGCTTGAGTTTACTTTGTCTACATCATGTCATCTTGCTTAAGGCGTTACTCTGTTTGTCATGAACTTAATACCATAGATGCATGCTGGATAGCGGTCGATTGGTGGAGTAATAGTAGTAGATGCAGCCAGGAGTCGGTCTACTTGTCACGGACGTGATGCCTATATACATAATCATTGCCATGAATACGCCATAACTATGCGCTTTTCTATCAATTGCCCAACAGTAATTTGTTTACCCATCGTATGCTATGTGTTCGAGAGAGAAGCCTCTAGTGAAAACTATGGCCCACGGGTCTACTTTAAACATATTATAAAAACCAAAAACACCTTGCTGCAATTTATTTACTTTTATTTTGTTTTGCAATTTATATATCTACCTATACAAGATTTGATCCTTGCAAGTAACGAGTTCAAGGGGATTGACAACCCTCTTGCCCGCGGTGGGTGCAAGTATTTGCTTTTGTGTGTGCATGTGTTGTTCACTAGGATTTGCGTGGTTCTCCTTTTGGTTCGATAACTGATAACCCACAAGTATAGGGGATCAATTGTAGCTTTTTCGATAAATAAGAGTGTCAAACCCAACAAGGAGCTAAAGATAGAATCAATATTCCCTTCAAGTTCTATCGACCATCGATACAACTCTACGCACACTTAACGTTTGCTTTACCTAGAACAAGTATGAAACTAGAAGTACTTTGTAGGTAATGCTAGAACTACTTTGCAAGAATAAAACTAGGAGTACTTTGCGCGAATAAAAGTACGAGTAATTTGCAAGATAATAAAAGCTAGTTGTTTATTAGAAAGCTTTTGTAACACAAGAGAAAGATTTGTCCATAGGCAATCGATAACTAGACCGGTAATCATTATTGCAATTTTATATGAGGGAGAGGCATGAGCTAACATACTTTCTGTACTTGGATCATATGCACTTATGATTGGACCTCTAGCAAGTATCCGCAACTACCAAAGATTATTAAGGTAAAACCCAACCATAGCATTAAGTAACAAGTCCTCTTTACTCCCATACGCAACAACCCCCTTACTCGGGTGTAAGCTTCTGTCACTCTAGGCGCCCACTATAAGAGAATTATGAACGTATTGCAAACCCTATAGCACGATTCCCTCACGCTTGTGCGACACGGAGAGCACCATAGGACAGCACCAAAATAAAACATACAACTCAAACCAATCACGATCATCAATCAACCCATAGGACAAAAAGAATCTTCTCAAACATCATAGGATTGCCATACATCATTGGATAATAATATATAGCGTTAAGCACCATGTTTAAGTAGAGATTTACAGCGGGAAAAGAGAGGTTACACCGCTACATAGAGGGGAAGAGAGTTGGTGTTGACGGCTGCGAAGTTGGTGTAGATCGCCGTCACGATGATTGCCCCGGCGGCGTTCCGGCGCCATCGGGAGAGAGGGGGAGAGACCCCCCTCCTTCTTCTTCTTCCTTGCCCTCCCCCCTAGATGGGAGGAGAGTTTCCCCTCTCATCCATGGCCGCCATGGCTCTCGGAGGGGAGGAGCCCCTCCGAGATTGGATCTCTCTCTCTGTTATCTTCTGTTTCGCGTTCCTGTTTTCTGGCCGAAAACCGTTTCTTATATTCCCGGAGATCCGTAACTCTGATTGCTCTGAAATTTTAACACAATTTTTTTTCTCGATATAAGCTTCCTTGCGGCCGAAGAAGAGCCTCAACCAACTTACGGTGTGCCCACAAGGCACCACCGCGCGGCCTGGGGGGGTCGCGCCCATCTGCCTTGTGGAGGCTGTGGGCCTCCGTTTGCGTTGATACCACCTCCCAAAAATCACATATATTCCAAAATAATTCTCCGTAAAATTTTATTGCATTTGGACTTCGTTTGATATGGATTTTCTGTGAAACAAAAAAACAAGCAGAAAACAGGAACTGGCACTGGGCACTAGATCAATATGTTAGTCCCAAAAATAATATAAAATGTTGCCAAAAGTATATGAAAGTTGTAGAATATTGGCATGAAACAATCAAAAATTATAGATACGACAGAGACGTATCAATAACCTTGGTTCTCACTGAGATAAATACTTATCTCTACTGTACTGCTTCACCCTTCCTCTTCGGGAAAAATCCCAACGCAGCTCACAAGTAGCAGAAAGAATTTCTGACACCGTTGCCGGGGAGACATCATCAAATCACTACAAGTACCTTCACTCAAACTATCATCTACTTGGTCTACTTTTTATTTGCTCTTTTTATTTGCCTCTCTTTTTCATCTCCCCACTTCTCTAAAAATCGAAAAAAACACAAAAATATTTTTGTTTGCTCGTTTGCTTGCTTGAAGTTGTTATCATGTCTGAATTTGTTATTGTTAAGGGTGCTATTGAGGATAACAAACCTCATAAAGATGAATCTCCCGTAAATTTGGACACTAAAACTTTTGTTACGGGAAGTGGGAATATTATAGGAAAAAGTGTTATCCAAGAATTCTTTATTTGCACGGGAACATTGGTATCTAATGATATTCCTATTCTTAAAAGAACCAACAGTTATGCCCAGGCTATCTCTGCACTCATTATTAAACTTGAAAGAAGATTTATGCGCACTCACCCCACTTTGCAAAGATTGTTTTTTGAGTTTCCTGTTATAAACAATCCTAAGGCTAAAAAGATAGCTACTATTATTATCATGAATGAATTTGATTATATAGTGCGGGAAGCTAGAGAAATTTTTGACTTTTATGACATGTGTTATGAATGCCCTATGATAGATGAAATCTTACTTGATAGAGATTTTATGAGAAGATATATGTCTCGAGATCATCATGCTTTTGAGGAAAATGCTAAGAAGAAAGTTCCAAACTTACATTTAATCCAACATATATTCAATAGCACTAATCATCAATATGCTTGTATTTTTAAAGGTAACCAACAAGGTTATGAGGAAGATTGCTTTGAAAATGCCAAAGTCCTTATAGAAGATGAATTCACCGTTACCTATGAAAGGTCTCTTGACGACATGTCCCTCAAGAAGTAAATTCTAATGATATAAAAGTTACTAAGGATAGCCCTTTCCATTATTTAAGTTCCCCAAGTAGAAATTCTATTTCAGAAAAAAGGGAATTATTAAGAAGTGCTTATGATGATGCTATGTATAAGGGGATAGTGAATCCAAGGATGACAATACTTGAAACTATGCATTATGCCTAGCTAGGGGCAAAAAACAATAGCGCTTGTTGGGAGGCAACCCAATATTTATCTTTGTTGCAATTTTTTATTTTTCTTGAGTCACACAATTTTTGCTACTGTAATAATTGTGCTTTTATCTTTTAATTAGTGTTTGTACCAAGTAATGCCTTTGGGATGATTTGGATGGTAGTATAATTGATGCTGTTTGAAAACAGAAAGTTTTGTGTCCAGTAGTTGATTTTAAATTTATTTCTGGAATGTCAGAAAAATCTGAAATTTTTACACAGTATTGGAATTCAATGTTTTTATGATTTCCTCATTTTTCAGAAATTTTGGAGTTATAGAAGTATGGATAAATATTCTGTCATTGCGTACTATTATGTTTTAGACATATTTTGTTTTTATTGCATAGTGTGCTTGTTTTAATGAAACTATGGATTATATCGGGGGTTATAAGTCATGCAGAAGTTAGAATACATTAGGTTTTATGCAAGAACAATTATGAATGAGTTTATAACAGTACCTAAAGTGGATGATTGATTTATTATACTAACTAACGGATCTCACGAAGTTTCTGTTGAGTTTTGTGTGCTGAAGTTTTCAAGTTTTGGGTGAGATCACGATGGATGAAGGAATAAGGAGCGGCAAGACCCTAAGATTGGTGATGCCCAAGGCACCCCAAGGTAATATTCAAGAAAGACCCAAGCTTCTAAGCTTGGGGATGCCCCGGATGGCATCCCCTCTTTCGTCTACAATCTATCGGTAACTTACTTGGAGCTATATTTTAATTCATCACATGATATGAGTTTTACTTGGAGCGTTGTGCCATAGTTTTCTTTTGTTTGTTTGCTTTTTAGTTTGCCACAATCTTTGTTTGCTGGACACACCTTTTGAGAGGGACACACATTTATCGCGATTTGTTAGAATACTCTATGTGCTTCACTTATATATTTTGAGCTAGGCAGTTGCTCTAGTGCTTCACTTATATCTTTTAGAGCACGGCAGTGGTTATATTTTATAGAAATGATTGCACTCTCATGCTTCACTTAAATCTTTTCGAGAGTCTAATAAATAGTAATGGCAATATGCACGTGTTATAAGACTAGTCCAAGAAGGATTGGTATTCAAGGGGGATATAATAAAAACTTTCATTTAGATCACCAAATATGAAACGTATGGTTTAATAATATTGATGTCGTAATATGAAAGGATATTGGTTCATGATCATTGGTTAGTAGAAATATCGGTATTAAAGCTTGTTATTAACTTCTCATCTAAGTGTTGGTCATCGCATGGTGGGGAGTGATAACCCACAAGTATAGGGGATCAGTTGTAGCCTTTCTCGATAAATAAGAGTGTCGAACCCAACGAGGAGCTAAAGGTAGAATCAATATTCCCTTCAAGTTCTATCGACCACCGATACAACTCTACGCACACTTAACGTTTGCTTTACCTAGAACAAGTATGAAACTAGAAGTACTTTGTAGGTGTAATGCTAGAACTACTTTGCAAGAATAAAACTAGGAGTACTTTGCGAGATAATAAAAGCTAGTTTGTTTTAGTAGAGAACTTTTTGTAACACAAAGAGAAAGATTGTCCATAGGCAATTGAATATGACATGTGTGATAATTATTATATGCAATGAGGGAGAGGCATATGCTAACATACTTTCCATACTTGGATCATATGCACTTATAATTGGAACTCTAGCAAGCATCCGCAACTACTAAAGATCATTAAGGTAAAACCCAACCATAGCATTAAGTAAAAAGTCCCCTTTACTCCCATACGCAACAACCCCCTTACTCGGGTGTAAGCTTCTGTCACTCTAGCCGCCCACTATAAGCGAATTATGAACGTATTGCAAACCCTACAGCGGGAATCCCTCACGCTTGCGCTACATGGAGGGCACCATAGGACAGCACCATATCAACATAAAACTCATATCAATCACACCATACCACAATTAACCGTAGGACAAAAAGAATCTACTCAAACATCATAGGATGGCCATACATCATTGGATAATAATATATAGCATTAGGCACCATGTTCAAGTAGAGAATTACAACGGGAATAGAGAGGTTACACCGCTGCATAGAGGGGGAGAGAGTTGGTGACGACGGCGGCGAAGTTGTTGGTGTAGATCGCCGACACGATGATTGCCCCGGCGGCGTTCCGGCGCCACCTGGAGAGAGGGGGAGAGAGCCCCCCCTCCTTCTTCTTCTTGCTTGGTATCCCCCTAGATGGGAGGAGAGTTTCCCCTCTGGTCCATGGCCGACATGGCTCCCGGAGGGGAGGAGCCCCTCCGAGATTGGATCTCTCTCTCTCTCTGTTTCTCTTCTGTTTCGCGTTCCTGTTTTCGGGCCGAAAACCGTTTCTTATATTACCGGAGATCCGTAACTCCGATTGCACTGAAATTTTAACACGATTTTTTTCTTCATATAAGCTTCCTTGCGGCTGAAGAAGAGACCCAACCGACTTACGGTGTGCCCACAAGGCAGCACCGCGCGGCCAGGTGGGTCGCGCCAAAGTGCCTTGTGGAGGCTGTGGGCCTCCGTTTGCGTTGATTCCACCTCCCAAAAATCACATATATTCTAAAACAATTCTCCGTAAAATTTTATTGCGTTTGGATGTCGTTTGATATGGATTTTCTACGAAACAAAAAACAAACAGAAAACAGGAACTGGCACTGGGCACTGGATCAATATGTTAGTCCCAAAAATAATATAAAATGTTGCCAAAAGTATATAAAAATTGTAAAATATTGGCATGAAACAATCAAAAATTATAGATATGACGGAGACGTATCAGCATCCCCAAGCTTAATTCCTGCTCGTCCTCGAGTAGGTAAATGATAAAAAGATAATTTTTGATGTGGAATGCTACCTAGCATAATCTTGATCATGTAATCTAATCATGGCATGAATATTAAGACACGAGTGATTCAAAGCAATAATCTATAATTTGATATAAAGACATCAATACTCAGGCATACCAACAAACAATTATGTCTTTCAAAATAAAAATGCTAAAGAAAGTTATCCCTACAAAATCATATAGCCTTGTCATGCTCTATCTTCTTGACACAAAATATAAATCATGTACAACCCCGATGTTAACCGAGCAATTGGTTCATATTTTTTAACGTGCTTCAGCTTTTTCAACCCCCACGTAATACATGAGCACAAGCCATGGATATAGCACTATAGGTGGAATAGAGTATAATGGTAGAGATTAATAAGGAGAAGTCAAAAAGGGAGAAAGTCTCGCATCAACTAGGCGGATCAACGGGCTATGGAGATGCCCATCAATCGATATCAATGCGAGGAGTAGGGATTGCCATGCAACGGATGCACTAAGAGCTATAAGTGTATGAAAGCTCAAACTGGAAACTAAGTGGGTGTGCATCTAACTTGCTTGCTCATGAAGACCTCGGGCATTTGAGGAAGCCCATCATCGGAATATACAAGCCAAGTTCTATAATGAAAAATTCCCACTAGTATATGAAAGTGACAACATAGGAGACTCTCTATATGAAGAACATGGTGCTACTCTGAAGCACAAGTGTGGAAAAAAGATTGTAACATTGTCCCTTCTCTCTTTTTCACTCATTTCATTTTTTTTGTTTCTTTTTTTTTTGTTGGGCTCTTTTTGGCCTTTTTATTTTTATTTTTTTAGAACAGTCTCATGGACCTCATCCCCACTTTTTTGAGGACTCATTAGTCTCCACTATTCTTTCCTCACTAGGACAATGCTCTAATAATGATGATCATCACACTTTTATTTACTTACAACTCGATATTACAACTCGATAAAAACTACACAAGATGACTCTATATGAATGCCTCTGGCAGTGTACCAGGATGTGCAATGATCTTGCGTAGCAAAGATATCAAAAAAAGGACAAGCCATGAAAATATCATGCTAGCTATCTTACGATCATGCAAAGCAATATGACAATGAATGCTCAAGTCATGTATATGATGATGATGGAAGTTGCATGGCAATATATCTCAGAATGGCTATGGAAATGCCATAATAGGTAGGTATGGTGGCTGTTTTGAGGAAGATATAAGGAGGCTTATGTGTGATAGAGCGTATCATATCACGGGGTTTGGATGCACCGGCGAAGTTTGCACCGACTCTCGAGGTGAGAAAGGGCAATGCACGGTACCGAATAGGCTAGCAAATTGCGGAAAGGTGAGAGTGCGTATAATCCATGCACTCACATTAGTCATAAAGAACTCACATACTTATTGCAAAAGTCGGTTAGCCCTCGAAGCAAAGTACTACTACGCATGCCCCTAGGGGGGAGGTTGGTAGGAGTTAACCATCGTGAGCCCCCGACCTCCACGCAAAGGAAGACACTCAATAATAAATCATGCTCCAACTTCTTAGCATAACTAAAGACTATACGTGCATGCTTCAGGAATCACAAACCTTAACACCAATATTCTTACTAAACCACAACTATTCACTAGTACCTCCCACATATTACCATCTTAATATCACAAAACTATTGCAAGGAATCAAACATATCATATTCAGTGATCTACAAGTTTTATGTAGGATTTTATGACTAACCATGTGAATGACCAATTCATGTTGACTCTCTAAATAGATATAAGTGAATCATGAGAGTTTAATTATTTCTACAAAAGACCACACTCTAATAAATATAAGTGAAGCAAAAGAGCATTCTACAAATAACGGTTTTATATATGAAGAGAAACAGGCATCCAAACTTCAAATGATATAAGTGAAGCACATGAAGCATTCTATAAAGCCATACTCAAAAGATAAAAGTGAAGTGCATGAAGCATTCTATAAATCAACCAAGGACTATCTCATACCAGCATGGTGCATTATTAAAAGAAAAATAAAAAGCACACGACGCTCCAAGAATTTACGCATATCATGTGAACAAAACAAAAACCGAGACATACCGATAATTGTTGAAGAAAGATAGGATGCCTTCCGGGGCATCCCCAAGCTTAGACACTTGAGTCTCCTTGAATATTTACTTGGGGTGCCTTGGGCATCCCCAAGTTTGAACTCTTGCCTCTCCTTATTCTCCTCATATCGATACCTCCTCGTTCTTTGAACACTTCATCCACACAAAACTTAACCGAACTTTTTATTAGAGGGGTTATTACATATAACATCAAATCCCATCATGTCCTGCTGTAACATTATTTTATAATTATAATCAAACATTACCCACTGTATGCTATCACAATTCTATGCCTCCCAAGTCAATGGGGCTCAACAAGATTTCAAACATACGCAAATAACGAAACTATAACAGCAATCTGTGAAAACAGGACAGTCTGTAAAGATGCAGATGGTACATATACTTATGTAACTCAAAAAATTCTTAACAATTAGGAAAAAATAAACAATTTGCATATAAGTACTGTGTAAAAATTTCAGAATTTTTACACATTCCAGTAAATTATAGAAATTCAAACACCACAGAAAAAGTTTCTGTTTTTTCACAGCACACACCAAACAAGCAATTTAAACATCCTAATGATAAATCTTGTCACGTTATTTTTATAATACAATGGATTTGTACAAGGGGATCATTATTTTTGTGAGAAAATTCCATGAAAAATTCTACATTGTTTCCATGAGCATGAACACAAGTGTTCAAGGTCGACCCTCACTTCTCCAATGCATAACCTTCCAATCGCTTCTCTTTTTGAAAAAGTTTTTAGGTTCCCCACTATATTTTTTTGTTTTTAAACCTTTTAAAAGCACACAACAGAATAAAATGACTCTCTAAAACTTCTGGGTTGTCTCCCAGGCAGCGCTTTCTTTAAAGCCATTAAGCTAGGCATAAAGTGCTCAAGTAATCGATCCACCCGGATCCCAAGGTATATCAAAGCCAATTTTAATTAACAATGATTTATAAGTTAATAATGAGAACAAAGAAACATATATCATGCAATGACGAAGTCTAACTCCCTTCATATGCATCGGCATGTCATAAAAAAAGAATTCATGCACATCAAGTAAAGGCCAATGCATAGTATAAACAGTTTCTTGCAATTTTATCGTATTGGAAACATAGAGAGGCGGAGATGTAGTTCCTCTCTCATAATAATTGCAATTAGGAGCAGCAAGCACATGCATATTATATTCATCAAAATCATCATGTGCAACGGTAAAACGCAACCCATCAATATAATCCTTAATAAGCACAAACTTCCCCGATATAGTGTAGTTGGGAGAATTCAAAAAGATAATAAGACTATCATGAGTGGGTACAATAGCAACAATTTCATTATTAACATAAGGAACTATAGCAAGTTCATCTCCATAAGCATAATTCATATTGGCATCATGGCCACAATCATAGCAAGCATCAATTTCATCAAAAAGGGATATTTCAAACGAATCCAAGGGATCATAGCAATTATCATAGCATTCATCCTTCGGTAAGCACGAATGGAAATTAAACAATGTATGAGTTGAAGAGTTACTCTCATTAGAAGGTGGGCACGGGTAGCTAATCCGCTCTTCCTCCCTTTGTTCTTCGCTCTTCTCGTCATCTTTTTCATCTAATGAGCTCACAGTGTCATCAATTTCTTCTTCCATAGGAGCCTGCAAAATATTATTCTCTTCTTGGACAGCGGAGGTGTCCTCAATATATTCTTTCACATAAGCATTAGAAGCATAGTTTTCATAACAATATTTAAGTATGGCAAAATTTTCAGATTTGTAAAGAGTAGCATCACACTTTTCAATCAAAGAAGCGATTTCATATGAACCCCTAAAAGCAACAAATTCTTCTATTTGTTCAATATCATAGTAACTATAAACACCTCTGGCATAAGAAGATAGATCCCATTATCCTTAAACTCACATTGGTACTGAAGGTGTTTTTAGGGTCTTCAGAACAACAAGTAAAATCATGTATTTTACATAAATTCAAAGCATAGCAATTCAAAGTATTAATATGATGCCATAAGAGTTTCCCTTTTTGAGACAAGCGGTGTCGCACAAAATAAGCATGCTCATCTAATGATTTTCCCTCAACTAAGCTAGTTGGGTTTTCAGCACGAGCACAAAGGGATCAAAGATTATCCAAGTAGAAAGCTTCAGCAGTATGATAGATTTTGGGTGGTTCTTCAACCATTGGTTTAGCAAGTACAACTATTTTTTTTGGTATTTTACGTTTCCTACCCATAACTAAAGATAGAAAACAAGAGCACAAAATAAAAACTACTTAGTGATAAAGCAAACAAGCACACATGAGAATATCTACCCCACGCTATTGCTCCCCGGCAACGGCGCCAGAAAAAGGTTTTGATAACCCACAAGTATAGGGGATCAGTTGTAGCCTTTCTCGATAAATAAGAGTGTCGAACCCAACGAGGAGCTAAAGGTAGAATCAATATTCCCTTCAAGTTCTATCGACCACCGATACAACTCTACGCACACTTAACGTTTGCTTTACCTAGAACAAGTATGAAACTAGAAGTACTTTGTAGGTGTAATGCTAGAACTACTTTGCAAGAATAAAACTAGGAGTACTTTGCGAGATAATAAAAGATAGTTTGTTTTAGTAGAGAACTTTTTGTAACACAAAGAGAAAGATTGTCCATAGGCAATTGAATATGACATGTGTGATAATTATTATATGCAATGAGGGAGAGGCATATGCTAACATACTTTCCGTACTTGGATCATATGCACTTATGATTGGAACTCTAGCAAGCATCCGCAACTACTAAAGATCATTAAGGTAAAACCCAACCATGGCATTAAGTAAAAAGTCCCCTTTACTCCCATACGCAACAACCCCCTTACTCGGGTGTAAGCTTCTGTCACTTTAGCCGCCTACTATAAGCGAATTATGAACGTATTGCAAACCCTACAGCGGGAATCCCTCACGCTTGCACGACACGGAGGGCACCATAGGATAGCACCATATCAACATAAAACTCATATCAATCACACCATACCACAATTAACCCGTAGGACAAAAAGAATCTACTCAAACATCATAGGATGGCCATACATCATTGGATAATAATATATAGCATTAGGCACCATGTTCAAGTAGAGAATTACAGCAGGAATAGAGAGGTTACACCGCTGCATAGAGGGGGAGAGAGTTGGTGATGACGGTGGCGAAGTTGTTGGTGTAGATCGCCGTCATGATGATTGCCTCGGCGGCGTTCCGGCGCCACCGGGAGAGAGGGGGAGAGAGCCCCCCTCCTTCTTCTTCTAGCTTGGTCTCCCCCGTAGATGGGAGGAGAGTTTCCCTTCTGGTCCATGGCCGCCATGGCTCCCGGAGGGGAGGAGCCCCTCCGAGATTGGATCTCTCTCTCTCTCTCTCTCTCTCTCTCTTTGTTATCGTCTGTTTCGCGTTCCTGTTTTCTGGCCGAAAACCGTTTCTTATATTTCCGGAGATCCGTAACTCCGATTGCACTGAAATTTTAACACGATTTTTTTATCGATATAAGCTTCCTTGCGGCCGAAGAAGAGCCCCAACCGACTTACAGTGTGCCAACAAGGCAGCACCGCGCGGCCGGGGGGGGGTCATGCCAAAGTACCTTGTGGAGGCTGTGGGCCTCCGTTTGCGTTGATTCCACCTCCCAAAAATCACATATATTCCAAAATAATTCTCCGTAAAATTTTATTGCGTTTGGACTTCGTTTGATATGGATTTTCTGCGAAATAAAAAACAAGCAGAAAACAGGAACTGGCACTGGGCACTGGATCAATATGTTAGTCCCAAAAATAATATAAAATATTGCCAAAAGTATATGAAAATTGTAAAATATTGGAATGAAACAATCAAAAATTATAGATACGACGGAGACGTATCAGGGAGGTTTGAGCATTTTTATGTCTGAAATTAAATCCTTGAGTGCTGTTATAATCGGGGGTGCACGATGGTTAACTCCTACCAACCTCCTCCCTAGGGGCATGCGGGTAGTACTTTGCTTCGAGGGCTAATAGGCTTTCACAATAAGTATATGAGTTCTTTATGACTAATGTGAGTCCATGGATTATACGCACTTCTACCTTTCCGCAATTTGCTAGCCTCTTCGGTACCGTGCATTGCCCTTTCTCACCTCGAGAGTTGGTGCAAACTTCGCCGGTGCATCCAAACCCCGTGATATGATACGCTCTATCACACATAAGCCTCCTTATATCTTCCTCAAAACAGCCACCATACCTACCTATTATTGCATTTCCATAGCCATTCCGAGATATATTGCCATGCAACTTCCATCGTTCTGTCACATGACTTATGTGTTCATCATCATATTGCTTTGCATGATCATATAGAGCTGACATGATATTTGTGGCGAAGCCACCGTTCATAATTATCATACATGTTACGCTAGATCATTGCACATCCTGGTACACTACCAGAGGCATTCATATAGAGTCATATTGTTTCAGTTATCGAGTTGTAATATCGAGTTATAAGTAAATAAAGGTGTGATGATCATCATTATTAGAGCATTGTCCTAGTGAGGAAAGGATGATGGATACTATGATTCCCCCACAAGTCAGGATGAGACTCCGGACGAAAAAAAAGAGGCCAAAAAGCGCCCAACAAAAAAAAGAAAAAAGAAAAATAAATGAGAGATAAAGAGAGAAGGGGCAATGTTACTATCCTTTTTCCACACTTGTGCTTCAGAGTAGCACCATGTTCTTCATATAGAGAGTCTCTTGAGTTATCACTTTCATATACTAGTGAGAATTTTTCATTATAGAACTTGACTTCTATATTCCATTGATGGGCTTCCTCAAATGCCCGAGGTCTTCATGAGCAAGCAAGTTAGATGCACACCCACTTAGTTTCCATTGAGCTTTCATACACTTATAGCTCTTAGTGCATCCATTGCATGGCAATCCCTACTCCTTGCATTGATATCGATTGATGGGCATCTCCACAGCCCGTCGATCCGTCGAGTTGATGCAAGACTTTCTTCCTTTTTTCCCTTATTGATCTCTACCACCGCATTCTATTCCACCTATAGTGCTATATCCATGGCTCACGCTCATGTATTGCGTGAAGTTGAAAATGCTGAAGCCCATTAGATGTACGATCCAATTGCCTGGTTTAACACCGGGGTGCTCATGATTTATATTTATGCGGTGAAAGCGGAGTCATGCCATGCTAACATGATAAAATTTGTAGGGATAACATTCTTTAAGGATCGTATATTTTGAAAGTTTAATGATTATGCTTCTTATATTCATGGATATTATTATGATGATGTTGTTACTTCATCGTTTCTCATATTTATACCGTAAAGAGATTACATGATAAACATGCTAGGTAGCATTCAACATAAAAAATTCTGTTTTTATAATTTACCTACTCGAGGACGAGCATGAATTAAGCTTGGGGATGCTGATACGTCTCCAACGTATCTATAATTTTTTATTGTTTCATGCTATTATATTATCAATCTTGGATACTTTATATGCATTTATATGCTATTTTATATCTTTTTGGGGACTAACCTATTAACCCAGTGCCCAGTGCCAGTTCCTATTTTTTTTGCTTGTTTTCGGCTTTTCAGAAAATCAATACCAAACGAAGTCCAAATGGAATAAACCTTTTAAATGATTTTTTTTCTGGACCAGAAGGGACCATAGAAGGTTCGGGAGGAGGCCAAAGAGCTACGGGAGAGCCACGAGCTCATAGGGCGCACCCGAGGGGGTAGGCGCGCCCCCTGAGCTCCCACGCAACTCTGTTTGACCTAATTCCACCTCTATAAATTTTCAAATATTCCCAAACCAACAGAGAGCCACCCGAAATAACTTTTCCGCCACCGCAAGCTTCTGTTCTTCCGCGATCCCATCTGGAGGCTTTTTCCGGTACTTTGCCGGAGGGGGAATCGAGCACAGAGGGCTTCTACATCAACCTTGCTGCCCTTCCGATGATGTGTGAGTAGTTCACCACAGACCTACGGGTCCATAGCTAGTAGCTAGATGGCTTCTTCTCTCTCTTTAATCTTCAATACAATGTTCTCCTCGATCTTCTTGGAGTTCTACCCGATGTAATCTCTTTTGCGGTGTGTTTGTTGGGATCCGATGAATTGTGGGTTTATGATCAAATTATTTATTGAAAGTAATTGAATCTTTTCTGAACTTTATTTTGCATGATTGTTATAGCTTTGTATTTCTCTCCGATCTATCCGTTTGGTTTGGCCAACTAGATTGATTTATCTTCAGCGGGAGAGGTGCTTTGTAATGGGTTCAATCTTGCGGTGTCCTCACCCAGTGACAGAAGGGGTAGCGAGACACGTATTGTATTGTTGCTATTAATGGTAAAACGACGGGGGTTTAATCATATTGCTTGAGTTTACTTTGTCTACATCATGTCATCTTGTTTAAGGCGTTACTCTGTTTGTCATGAACTTAATACCATAGATGCATGCTGGATAGCGGTCGATTGATGAAGTAATAGTAGTAGATGCAGGCAGGAGTCGGACTACTTGTCACGGACGTGATGCCTATATACATGATCATTGCCATGAATACGTCATAACTATGCGTTTTTTTATCAATTGCCCAACAGTAATTTGTTACCCACCGTATGCTATGTGTTCGAGAGAGAAGCCTCTAGTGAAAACTATGGCCCCCGGGTCTACTTGAAACATATTATAAACACCAAAAATACCTTGCTGGAATTTATTTACTTTTATTTTGTTTTGTAATTTATATATCTACCTATACAAGATTTGATCCTTGCAAGTAACGAGTTCAAGGGGATTGATAACCCTTTTGTCCGCGTTGGGTGCAAGTATTTGCTTTTGTGTGTGCATGTGCTGTTCACTAGGATTTGCGTGGTTCTCCTTTTGGTTCGATAACCTTGGTTCTCACTGAGGGAAATACTTATCTCTACTGTACTGCTTCACCCTTACTCTTCGGGAAAAATCCCAACGCAGCTCATAAATAGCACGCGTTCTGTGGGAGGAGACGTTCCCGTCGACTACGAGGCGTCTGTAGTGACTTCGTCAATATCAAGATGATATGCCGACTCAGTCTCTCGAAGGTACTCATAGGGATAGGGTGTGCGTGTGTGTTCATAGGGGTGAATGTACGCGCGTATATGTGAGTGCCTGCGTCTGTACTGTGTTCTAAAAAAAATACAATGTGTGCTTATATTTTCCTTGTATCAAATCCCCTTTGCATACCTTTTTTTCTTCTTTTTTGCAGATTCTACATTGCTTGGTAATCGAACACAGAAAAATAGTGAAGTGTGCAACTTGCAAAATCGACTTAGATGTGGCGAATCTACCATGACAATGAAGGGTGGGCCCAAAATATCAAGCCCTAAGCTTAGTTAACAAATGCATTAGAATTGTTACATGTAAATTACTTCGATATATTGTCAAGTGGTATATTTAGCTCACTAATTAGTAGCAATAACATTTTCGGAGGGTGGGCTTAAGCCTGTTAAAATCGACCCCCGGAGTGCATCCAGTCTATTTTGCTGTGTAGTCTTGTAGATATGCACCTTATTTGACTTCCTCAAATGAAAATGGACCCGTTCAAAAAAGGAGGAGGAAAATGAAAAAGGTTTTCCTTTTGATTTAGAGGAAAGGCTACTGCATGCACCCACGCACTAATGTCTGGCTAGTAATAATTACAAGCAGCTACTTACTAGAGCTATTGAATGCAGCTGAAGTACAGATTGTACCACAAGATCCACGTACGACCACCGATTTCTAAAGCCTTTTCCTGTGCACTTTGGGTTGAGGGCTACGAATATGCTCTCAGTATCCAATTTAGCGGCGATTGGGGCAATTCTTCCCGCATTTGTATAATTTTCATCCATCCAAATTCCAAGTAGATCTTTATTCCTACCACAAAACGAGTACATCAAAAAAAAAATCCGGAAAAAGAGATTGTACTACTATTAATGAGTGGTTTGGCCACAGAGGCTTACAATTTCATCAGGACGCGAGCGCAACCAGACAGCTGCACGCGCGGAGAAGAACTCCCCAACCGGGCAAGTCTATGGCTAACAATGTTCTGATCATGAGACATAACAGCAATTTTGAACTCACTCCCCGTCTCCTTCGAGTAAACTCTTGGTTTCACCGATCAGAGCCGCCACGGGAGATGTATTAGTACCATGCTCCTGCATCGTCGCCGCCGCGACTGAGCAATCTGTCTCAAGGATGAAAGGGGCCGAGCTCATCTTGCCAGCAGCGTCTATTCATCGATCGCGCGATCGAGTTTGTGTCCAACAAGTTCGAACTACATGCGTGTCCCTTGCAGCGTCCCTATCGGTCTCAAAGACTTGAGTAACTGACAGTTACGCAGCAGCAAATCTCTAGACGGTTCGAATTTGTCGCACTGCAGATTCAGGATCGAATTGGCTAAGAGGGCGAAACTGCTGATGCGACGCGGTAACTGACAAGTAACTAATCGAAGCAGTGACCAGGAATTCTGGTTCGCCCTGAGGCGGAGACGAGCAGATCGCGATCGTGTGGCGAGCAAAACTACGACGACGATGATGAGAAACCGCACTCGATCTGTACGTACCACGCCTCCATTTGCATCCTGTTGGCGACGCACTCGCCCCCTTTTCCTTTGCCGAAAAACGCACGTATCGCGCGGGCTTTCGTGCGCGAGGTCGGTCGTCTCCAATCTCCACCCTGACAAATGCGAAGCCTGGCCCCACGTCAAAGTCCATTGGAGTGCCTCAGAAAACCTCGTCCCTATATAAGCAAGTCCCATGGCGTCTCACAACATTCCAAGACAGGGAGATCATTCGCCCGGCAGCCTTTCCTTTCCCCCGTTCCTTCCTTGGAAGGTTGCGTTGCTTCCCTTCTCCCTCCTCCTGTCAGCTCGTAGCATAAATCCAACAGAACAAGTGACGCTGAAGCGAAGCCACACACAGAGGTCAACCTATATATACATAGTCCTAGAGCCGGACACCCGGGCCGCATTTTCTTGGCACGCTTACGATAGGGAGGGACTCGTCTGGAGTTGCTTCTGCCGGTGATCATGGAGGTCGCCGCGAGGGACGCGCAGAGTGGGCTGGAGTGGCGGGTGACGGTGCCGGAGGGCGCGTCGGTGACGGTGGAGTACGAGGCCGGGCCGGCCGGGAGGGCGTGGGCGTGGCTGGTCGCCTGCGTGCTCATGCTCGGAGCCACGGTGTCCGGCTTCGCCAAGAAGGTGTGGAAGATTGGCGCGGACGATCCGAGGAAAGTGGTGCACGGCCTCAAAGTCGGCGTTGCTCTTACCTTGGTCTCCGTCTTCTTCTACACCAGGCCTCTCTACGACGGCGTCGGCGGGGCTGCCATGTGGGCCATCATGACCGTCGTCGTCATTTTCGAGTACACTGTTGGTAAGTACTAGCACCTAGTAGAATTACAAAACGGATCAGTGGCAACTGTATCTTCAGCATGCATGCATGTATGTATTTACTCTTGGCTTGATCGCTGATTTTATTTGTGTATGGACGTTTAGGCGGCAGCGTGTACAAAGGGTTCAACAGGGCCGTGGCGACGGCGAGCGCCGGCGCGCTCGCGCTGGGCGTGAACTGGGTGGCCAGCAAGTCCGGCGACAAGCTCGAGCCGGTCATCACCAGTGGCTCCCTCTTTCTGCTTGGTACGTAGTACTATAAACCTTCGTGCGCACTTATAAACCGGCCACGCTTTCTGCCACACGTACTAATTATCTTATGTGTGCGCGTGCAGCTGCGGCAGCCACCTTCTCGCGGTTCATACCGACGGTGAAGGCCAGGTTCGACTACGGCGTGACCATCTTCATCCTGACATACAGCCTGGTGGCCGTGTCGGGGTACCGCGTGGACGAGCTGGTGGAGCTGGCGCAGCAGCGGCTTGTCACCATCGCCATCGGCATCTTCATCTGCCTCGCCGTCTGCGTGCTCATCTGGCCCGTGTGGGCCGGCCAGGAGCTGCACCAGCTCACGGTGCGCAACATGGAGAAGCTCGCGGCCGCCGTAGAAGGCTGCGTCGAGGACTACTTCGCCGAGGAGGGCGCGAAGCGCGCGCAGGACAAGTCGGAGGGCTACAAGTGCGTGCTCAACTCCAAGGCGTCCGAGGACTCGCAGGCCAACCTGGCGCGGTGGGAGCCCGCGCACGGCAAGTTCGGCTTCCGCCACCCCTACGCCCAGTACGCCAAGCTCGGCGCCGCCATGCGCCACTGCGCGTACTGCGTGGAGACCCTCAACAGCTGCGTCGGCGCCGAGGTCCAGGCCCCCGAGAGCGTGAAGCGGCTCCTCGCCGACGTGTGCACGAGGCTGGGCGCGCAGTGCGGGCGGGTGCTCAGGGAGGCGTCCAGCTCCGTCGCCACGATGACGACCTCCCCGACGCTGGACTTCGCCGTGGCAGACATGAGCACGGCCGTGCACGAGCTGCAGGGCGACATGCGGGAGCTCCCGTTCACCCTGGCCGGGGAGCCGGGGGAGGCGTCGCTGATCGACGCCATGCCGCTCTTCACCGTGGCGTCGCTGCTGACGGAGATATCGACGAGGATCGAGAACGTTGTGGACGCCGTCGACACGATGGCCAGCCTCGCCAGCTTCAAGCAGGCGGACGATGATGACGACAAAAAGGGAGATGCAGCCGAGCTGAAAACGAAAGTACATCCATTTAACGAGACAGACTCCGATGAGCCACCTGAAGAAAACAAAACAACCAAAACTTCTGAACAAGTTTAAAACAGAAGCTGGACTTATCGAACCGGACGAGTAACCGAGTATGATCAGATTTAACCTGACAATACCATCGAATTAGTTAAATCAGTAGTAATTACATTCTTGTTTATAATGTTGGTTATTATTTTCCGCGGAGAGAAGATGATGCATAAACTTCTGATCCGCGGCGTTCAGGTCGAATAAATACCGGCTTATGATCATCGCAGAGTAGACCGGCATCCATCATGTTGTACCTGTGTATCCATCTATGTTGACACGATCATACAAACTGATGAAATGACACTGTTTTTTTCTTTTGAAAATATGAAATGACACTAGTTGCTAGTAGTACGTACCCGTGTACGTACCACTAGTACAAACCGACGGAAAAGGCCGCCTGAGCACAAAGTGAATCAGGCCATGAGCTTTGCAGGGCAGGCTAAAATAAGCCGTCCTATAGATACGGCGCCATTCTCCCAGCAGTCACTCTCCATGCTTTTTCCCTAGTCGATCGCATATTTTCATTTCTCCGGGGCAGTGCAGTCTGTTGCATTACAGCAGCGCGGCGCACTAGAGGATCGTGCGCGCTGCATTGCCCCGATTTCGATCGTATCGCCTCGAGAAAGAGGTTTTATAATCGCCTCCGGAAAGGCGTCGTCCTTGTCCGCCCCATGGCGGCGCGCGGCGTGATGGTGATGCAGCGCAGTGCAACCCATTGAGCTTGAGCGCTGGAGGGCGGAAAGCGGTCTCGTATCGTACCTGCTGCCGAGGTTAAGAGGACACTGGCCATGGGATCCGGCCCAGCTCCTTCCTAGTAGAGTACAAACACAGCGGCACTGAGCTACTGGATGGGAGAGGACCCCTTGATGGCGGGGTAGATGACGCTTCATGCATATCTGAAATGGCGGACCACTGGATCAGTCGGTTGATATCATCGTCTTCGAGCTGAGCAATAACCACGGGATAATGTTTTGGTGGCGGTAATGCGTATGGAAACAGCGTTATCTCCATAGTTAGCCATGGCTGAATAATATCACATGAGATATTGCGATCTTCAAATTTCAGTAGGCCCCATGCAGGTGCTCTGACCAACATGCTAAAGGTATGCAGCCGCAAGAAGCACTCACAACTCTTTATACATCAAGTTGGTGTTGCATATTTGAGCAATTTTTCATTAAGTTTAATTCAAAACAAACGATGGATAAAACATGATAATCATAATAATATAGATGATAATTACATCAAGTAACAAAGTGATGTAAGCAGTCATGCAATTGGGTACATCACCCGGATTTTTTTTTGCAATTGGGTACATAACATATGAACCACTTTAGCTATATGTAAGTTGCCTGAAAATCGATTTTGGGTCAGTCAATTTTTCGGCCATTGATTTCTGCTTTGAGATTTGTGCTCTTTATATTTTTCTTTCGACTGTTTTGAGTTGTTTTGAGCTAGTTCTTTTGACTGAAGACAAATTTGGATCAGTCAACTTCTTGATGGGCTGAGGCCCATTACCTGTGTGGCTCCGCCCTCCCCTCTCTCCCATTATTTTTTTGTCTGTTTTCCATTTTTTAGGTGTTTTTGCTTTTGTTTTTTCTTTATTAGTCGGTTTTATTATTATTTTTGTATTTTTCGATGTTGGGTGAGTGTAAATGTATACACATGAATACCATAATATATATATATGATTATTCTTTTGCATACAATAAAAAAGTGTAATTTCAGTGCAAAGCTATGTGCAAGTTTTCTTCTTTTAAACTGTCATACCAGTGCCACTAATTTATTGTTCCTTACAAAACTTCTTTTGATATTAATTTATTTTATTTCTTATTTAAGGGTAATACACATGCCACTAATTCATTCTTTCTTAGGAAACTTCTTATCACATTTTTAAAAATGCTATTTTGTGTATATTGTATGAAAAAAAATCATTGTTTGTTTTAGATTTGTTTTTCATTTTATTTCTTCTTAATGGTTAATACGAATGCCACTAAAGCAATCTTACTTAAAAAACCTCGTTATTTAGATTTTCTTTTAGCTTTTGTTTTATTTTCTTTCTTCTTAAAGGGTAATACCAAAGCTGCTAATTTATTCTTTCTTAGAAAACTTCATTATTGTGATTTAGTTTTAGTTTTATTTCATTTTGTTTCTTCTTTAATGGTAATACTAATGCCACTCATTCATTCCTTCTTAGGAATTTTTAAAAAAAAATCCACTATTATATGCTTATTTTTTTTATATTATTAAAAACACAATTTTCTGTGTAAATTGTGTGCCAATTTTGTCATTATTTGTGTCATTACTTTTTATTTTCTTTCTTCTTAGAGGGTAATACCAATACCATTAATTCATTTTTTACTGAGGAAACTTCATTATTTTGATTTAGATTTAGTTTTTGTTTTATTTTCTTTCTTCTTAAAGGTAATACCAAAGCAGCTAATTCATTATTTCTTAGAAAACTTCATTATTCTTTAATGGTAATACCATTGTCGCTAATTCATTCTTCTTAGGGAACTTCCTTTTTTCTGTAAATTCCACCGTTATACGCTTATTCTTGTATATTATAAAAAAACATAATTTCTTTGTAAAATATGTGCAAATTTCATCATTTTTTGTTTCATTACGTTTCATATTATTTCTTCTTAAAGAGTAATAACAACGTCACTAATTCATGTTTCCTTATAAAACTTCATTATTTTGATTTCGCATAATTTTTTATTCCACATTGTTTCTTCGTAAAGGTAATACCAAAGCCACTAATTCATTTTTTCTTAGAAAACTTCATTATTTTAATTTTAATTTAGTTTTATTTTATTTCCTTTCTTCTTTGAGGGTAATAGTAATGCGACTAATTCATTCCTTGTTAGAAACATTTTTTGGCAAATATTATACTATTATATGCTTATTCTTGCATATCATAAAAAAGTGCAATTTATGCGTAAATTGTGGGCACATATTTTCATTTCTTCAATAGTTTTTCATTTCCTTTCTTCTTTTAGGGTAATACCAATGCCACTAATTTATTCTAACTTAGAAAAAAATATTTTTTTTGTTTTTATTTTAGTTTACTAGTATAGGGGAGTGACAAGGTTAGAGAAAGTAGAAGTTTTTATGTTCTGTTTTGTTACACATAGTTGCATGATATTATTTTCTTTTTAAATTTATGTTTGTTTATTTTAGGGTTAATCATGATCCACCGAATATCCATTTCTGAGCCCAACCTCATCTGCACCCGGTCAAGAAAAAATTCACAAAAAATAAAAAAAAATCCAAAAAAAATTCCGTGGTAGATAATTTGGTGCGTAAGGTGCGCTCCAATTTTCAGAACAGTTGGACATCCGAGTAGCTCTCAGCAAAAAAAACAAACTGGGGTCAGAACAATACATGAACAACGAACTTTTTTCAGACCCCAAATTTATCTTTTTTGCCGAGAGATACTCATATGTCCAAATGTTCTGAAATTTTGAAGGCACCTCACGCACCAAATTATCTACCATTCAAAAAAATTGGATTTTTTGAATTTTTCTAGTATTTATTTTGAATTTTTTATTCATCGCGGGTGCAGATGAGCCTGGGCACCGAATCGCTGCTCTCCAGTAATCCACTCCCATGATTTATTTTTCTTATAAATAAAATTGTTTATCTATGTTTTTCTTTTGTTCAAACTGTAATGTGCTAGCTCCATTGATGTGAACAAATGTTAGCCCAAAGAAACACCAAATTCACCACGTACAAACCGGGTACTTGAGCGAATTCATTGTCACGTGTGCATCCAATGAGCTACACCATGCATGTATGCGTCATTTCTTCATTTGTTTCTCACTACAAAATTTGACGTATATGCCGACGGCCAAAGCCGTCGGCAAAGTCCCGAAACCGTCGGCATAGGCTATGCCGATGGTGGCCATCGGCATATATCTGAAATGGCGGACCGTTGGATCCGTCGGTTGATATCATCATCTTTGAGCAGAGCAATAGCCACGGGATAATGTTTTGGTGGCGGTAATGCGTATGGAAACAACATTATCTTCATAGTTAGCCATGGCTGAATAATATCTCACGAACGGGATAATGTTTTGGTGGCGGTAATGCGTACGGAAACAGCGTTATCCCCATAGCCATGGCTGAATAATATCTCACGAGATATTGCGATCTTCGGATTTCAGTAGGCCCCATTGTAAGGGAACGCGACAGAAAACAAAAAAATTCGGTACTGCGAGCACGCCCAGGATCACTATGGAGATGCATACAAGGTTTGATCTGATCATTACCGACTCATAGCGCAACGGAAGTAGAGTCGATGTAGATCGTCGGTGCAGATCCCAGCAGCTAGGATTTACAACCTCCCAACCGCGAGGATGTTCTCCCTCGTCTGCCCCTCAGATAGTCCCTCGGACAGCCCTTCGGGAGGCGGTCGGACAGTCCCTCGGACGATGTCACGGACAGCCCTTCGGGAGGACCCTCGAACTCGGACGGTATCTCGGACAGCCCTTCGGGAGGACCCTCGAACAGCCCCTCGGGCAGAAGATCGAACCTATGACCTCTCTACGGGGTTGCACACATACGGTGTCAGCTATCCGGCAGGGCTTCGCCATCTAGAACTAGTTCCCACCGGAACCCAGACAGCCTTTCGGCTCTACGAAACTATTTCGGTGGGAGGGAGAGAGAAAGTCAGATCATGCATGGCATTTGTATGAGAGATTTGAGTGAGAGTGGAGAGCTCCTCTCCACCTCTATTTATAGGAAAAACCAAGGGGTAGAGTGGCACTTGAAAATACCAAAAAACCCATCACATATGACCTTTATAAGGGCATAAAGGAAAGGCAAGTGGAGCTCCATGGAGGAGCTCCTCCTTGGACGTCCACACCATGTGGGCCCCCCCAAAAAGGGGGTTTCCTCCTTCCCAAGTCTTCCCCAAGATCTTTTGGGGAAAGCCCAAAAAGGTGGCTTTCCAAAAAGCAAGCAAAAAAGCGTTTTCACTATTCATGAAAACATTTTTCCGCGTCCGTTAAAACCGAAAATATTTCTATGGGCCCAGAACATTTCCAGTACCCCCTAAAATAATTCTGGACACGTTCCAAAACAATTCCGGATCAATGATTTTCATCAGCGAAAAGCTACCACAGCGTTTCTGGCAGCTACGGAACATTTCCGGGTTTTTTCTCCGGAAAAATTTCAGAAGTTCCCCGAACAATTCTGGTACCCTCCAAAAGTTCCACGCGCTTGCCAAAAATCTTTTTGGCTTAATGGCTTACTCCGAAACAACTTTTTGGTTTTACGGAAACTTTCCCCGTGTTCTCTCCCGGAACTTTTCCGTTGTCTCCGAAACTTTTACGGTGACTTTCTCTCAGACTCCCTGTCTAGAATTCAGCAGATAGATGACCCTTAAGCGTGTGACCCTGTAGGTTCGGTGAAGTATAGACATGACCAGAACACTTTCGGATCAATGATCAATAGCGGAACCGTGGACACCCATATTGATCCCTATACCCACATGAATGAATATTCGAGTGAACCTGTAGTTTGCCGTGTGCTCTTCCTGTTGCTTCGCGATATGTTACAAACACCCAAGGTGAGACTTATCGGCATCCCCGTGGATCAACAACTTGTCCACTATGCCAGTTACCTCGTTACCAATTTTGTTCTCTTTTCTCGTTTCCGCGTTCCGGTATCCCAGTGATCAAATCACATTGTGTCTGGCCAGACGATGATGGATAACGTAACACCGAGAGGGCCCTAAGAATATCTCTCCATCGTCGAAGGAGCAAATCCCAATCTTGAGCTATCAAGTTACTTGTCATACTTTTCTGTGAACCCGTAAGCCGCCGTAATAGCCACCTTGTTACAGATGACGTTTAACAAACTCCAAAGTTCACGAAGCAAGTATGAAGGAACTCTATACTCTCATGGTCTAAGGAATTATGCAAACGTTAACTTTCTCTGTGTTATTAACCATTTACTTGTGACGAATGTATCTCATAGCATAACATCAATTCGGGTTGATTCAACACAAATGTTCTTCTAACATTGTGCCCTCAAAATTGCCGGCATAGTCATGCCCATGATCAGGAAAGCAGGATCATCATGCAATACTTGAGCTAGTCTTAGAGGCATGACTGGGAATACATTTTTTCGTTTAATATGCCACACGCGCACATGAGTTTCCCTCCGAGCCTCGTGGTTATTGTAGACTCAAGAATCATTACAGTTATAGCATGGAACATAAACATAATTATGAACATAAACATAATTATAACATTTATTATTGCATCTAGGGCATATCTCCTACAGACTCCTGATACGTCTCCAACGTATCTATAATTTTTGATTGTTCCATGTTGTTATAGTATCAATCTTGGATGTTTTATATACATTTACAAGCAATTATATATCATTTTTTGAGACTAACCTATTAACTTAGTGCCTAGTGCCAGTTGCTATTTTCTGCTTGTTTTTGGCTTTTCAGAGAAACAATACCAAATGAAGTCCAAATGCCACGAAACTTTTTGGAGATTTTTTCTAGACAAAAGAAACCTGGGAAGCTTCGGGAGGAGGCCAGAAGCCCCACAGGGGCTTCACAAGGCACTAGGGCGCGCCCCGGGGGGGCGTACTGCCTTGTGGGGCCCACGTGACTCCTTTTGACCTAATTCCACTTCTATAAATTCACAAATATTCAGAAACCTCCAGAGAGCCAGAAGAGAAAACCTTTGCGCCGCCGCAAGCCTCTATTCTTCCATGATCCCATCTGGAGGCCTTTTTCGGTACTCCACCGGAGGGGGAATCGATCACGGAGGGCTTCTACATCAACCTTGCTGCCCTTCCGATGATGTGTGAGTAGTTTACCACAGACCTACGGGTCCATAGCTGGTAGCTAGATGGCTTCTTCTCTCTCTTTGATCTTCAATACAATGTTCTCCTCGATGTTCTTGGAGTTCTATCCGATGTAATCTTCTTTTGCGGTGTGTTTGTTGGGATCTGATGAATTGTGAGTTTATGATCATATTATTGATGAGAAATATTTAAGTCTTCTCTGAACTCTTTTATGCATGATCATTATAGCTTTGTATTTCTCTCCAATCTACCGGTTTAGTTTGGCCCACTAGATTGATTTATCTTGCAATGGGAGAGGTGCTTTGTGATGGGTTCAATCTTGCGGTGTTCAATCCCAGTGACAGAAAGGGACATGACACGTATTTGTATTGTTGCCATTAAGGATAAAAAGATGGGGTTTATTCATATTGCTTGAATTTGCTTCTCTACATCATGTCATCTTGCTTAAGGCGTTACTTTGTTTCATACTTAATACCCTAGATGCATGCTGGATAGCGGTCGATGGGTGGAGTAATAGTAGTAGATGCAGGCAGGAGTCGGTCTACTTGTCTCGGACGTGATGCCTATATACATGATCATTGCCATGAATCCGTCATAACTATTTGCTTTTCTATCAATTGTCCAACAGTAATTTGTTTACCCACCGTATGCTTATGTGCTCAAGAGAGAAGCCTCTAGTGAAAACTATGGTCCCCGGGTCTATCTTTATCATATAAAAAACCTAAAAATACCTTGCTGCAATTTATTTGCTTTTATTTTACTTAGTAGTTTAGTTTATCTAGTTACCTCGATAAGATTTAATCCTCGCAAATAACCGCTAAGAGGATTGACAACCCTCTTATTCGCGTTGGGTGCAAGTGTTTGCTCTTGTGTGTGCAGGTGCGCTTTAACGGAATTTTGCTTGGTTCTCCTACTGGATTGATAACCTTAGTTCTTAACTGAGGGAAATACGTATCTCTACTGTGCTGCATCTCCCTTCCTCTTCAGGGAATTACCAACGCAGCTCACAAGTAGCAGGAAGAATTTTTGGCGCCGTTGCCGGGGAGACATCATCAAAATGACCAAGTACCTTCACACAAATTATCATTCACTTGCATTTACTTTATTTACCTTTTATTTGCATTTGCCTCTCATTTTCATCTCCCCCACTTCTAAAATATTTTTACAAAAACACAAAAATATTTTATTTGCATGCTTGCTTTTATTGCCATGTCAACACTCAAGAACAGAAAGTAAAAACAAAAATTTAAGATCACTATGGATCCTCATCCACTTGCTAATCTTTTCAAAAGATCCAATTATAATGAACCAATTGCTAGGGATTTGAGTGCTCTTGATTTTCTCTATGAATTTTTGCTTCAAAATCATGAATCTGAAAATTATGATGAAGTGTTAGAAGAAGAAATTTATAAAGTGATTCATGATAGCACCTTGATTGAAAAGCATGATTGCAATGATGTTACTATAAATTCTATTAATGTGAATTGTGCTAATAATATGCAAAACTATAAGCTTGGGGATGATAATTTTTTTATGTCCACTACTTATTGCAATGATCATGATTGGGGTGATAATGCTTCTTATGATCTTGAAAATTTATTTAAGCCTCATGATGAATATGTTACTGATAATAATGTTTGCAGTACTATTAAAAGTGGGTTTGGAAGAGCATCAACTTTAGGTAATAATGATCCCACTACTTTGGAGAATTATCAATCTTATGAAAATTTTGATAAAAGTGGGCTTGGAGAGGTCATGACTTTAGTTGATGTTAATCCCACTATCTTGGAAGATTACAAAACTTTTACGCATGTATATCATAGAGAGAATATTGTTTATGATAGCTACATTGTTGAATTTGAGTATGATTCTACATGTAATTATTATGAGAGAGGAAAATATGGTTGTATAAATTTTCATGTTACTCAATTACTTCTCTTAAAGTTCAAATTGTTAATGCTTCGTTCTTCTTCCTTGCATATGCTAGTTAGTTTTTGTCTTGATAATTTGTTTGCCTATAAAATGCCTATGCATAGGAAGTATGTTAGACTTAAATACGTTTCTTACATGCTATATGATGCTTTCTTTGTGCTTCAATTCTTATCTTTTATGGCAGCATCATTGAAATCTCAAGCCTATCTTAATGGCTATAAAGAAAGAGCTTGTTGGGAGACAACCCAATAAATAAAATAATTTTTTGTCCTACTGTTCTTGTGTGTTTACACAATTTTAGCTTCTGTTATGAGTAAGTTTTATGTTTTAATTAGTGTTTGTGCCAAGTAATGCCTTTGGGATGATTTGGAAGATAGTATAATTGATGCTGTTTGGAAAACAGAAAGTTTTGCATCCAGTACTGGAATTTTAATTCTGTACTGGAGTGTCATAAAAATCTGAATGTTTTACACAGTATTGGTATATGAATTGCCCACGTTGTCCTAATTTTTCAGAATTTTTGGAGTTACATAAGTATGGCTTTTAAATAGATCTTTACAGACTGTTCTGTTTTAGACAGATTCTGTTTTTGTTGCATAGTTTGCTTATTTTGATGAATCTATGGATCGTATCGGGGGGTATGAGTCATGGAGAAGTTGGAGTACAGTAGAATTATGCCAATATTAAATATGAATCAATTTACAATAGTACCTAAAGTTTAAGATTTGTTTGTTATACTAACGGATCGCACGAAGGTTTTGTTGAGTTTTGTGTGATTGAAGTTTTGAAGTTTTGAGTGAGAATGCGATGGACAAAGGAATAAGGAGTGGCAAGAGCCTAAGCTTGGGGATGACCAAGGCACCCCAAGGTAATATTCAAGGAAGACTCAAGCGTCTAAGCTTGGGAATGCCCCGGAAGTCATCCCCTCTTTTGTCTACAATCTATCGGTAACTCACTTGGAGCTATATTTTTATTTATCACATGATATGTGTTTTGCTTGGAGCGTCGTGTATTATATGAGTCTTTGCTTTGTTTGCTTTTTAGTTTGTCACAATAATCTTTGCTGGACACACCTTTTTGAGAGGGACACACGTTATTCGTGATTTGTTAGAATACTCTATGTGCTTCACTTATACCTTTTGAGCTAGGCAGTTGCTCTAGTGCTTCACTTAAATCTTTTTGAGCATGGCGGTGGCTATATTTTGAAGAAATATTTGCACTCTCATGCTTCATTTATATCTTTTTGAGAGTTGATAATAGTAATGGTAATTTGCACAAGATATGAATTTGGTCCCAAAGTGATGAATATTCAAGAGGGATATAATAAAAACTTTGATGAAAGATCATTGGATATGATAAGTTTGATTCCTTGCAATAGTTTTGCGATATGAAGATAATAATATGTGAGTCATGTTAGTGAGTAATTATGATTTAGTAAGAATATTGGTGTTAAGGTTTGTGATTCCCTATGCATGCACATAAAGTCAATAGTTATGCAACGAAGTTATATCCTACTTATGGTGCATTATTCGGTGTTAGTTATGTTCAATGCATGTTTATGACCGTTTTTGCTTTTTGGTTGGTTGCTTCTCAATCTATTTGCTAGCCTTCATTTGTACTAAGCGGGAATACTGCTTGTGCATCCAACTCCTTAAACCCAAGTTGTGCCAAATGAGTCCACCATATCTACCTATATGCGGTATTTCCATGCCGTTCCAAGTAAATTTGCATGTGCCAACTCTAAATTTTCAAAATAATTTTCCGTTTTTGTGCCCATACTGCTCATGAAGCGGCAGGGGGTGGCCAATATTTTCCATGCTAGGCATGTTATTCTCACGATGAGTGTTTATTCACTTGTCATTGCACGAGAGAGTGGCTGGTAATAGGGATGCCCAGTCCCACAATGAATCAAAAATAATAATAACAAATTCCTTGGAAAGTGTTGGTATGGAGGGGACCCGTGGATACGGCTAGCCATGGATTGTGAAAGAATGGTGGAAAGGAAATAAACTTTATTTTCTGTTTGGGAACCGCCTATGATGTGTCTAGCATGGAAAATATTGAGAATTCTTGGTCATTCTTGTTGACAGGAAAAGCATGCCTCTCAAAATAATTTTATCTCTCTAATTTAAGCCTTGAGCTCTAGCACATCTGCAAATCTCTGCTTCCCTCTGTGAAGGGCCTATCTATTTACTTTTATGCAATTTTTATTTTTATTTTGAGTCTCCATCTTCTCTTATAAAGCACCAACTAGAGAGCACTATTGTCATACTTGTGCATTGTGTGTAGCTAATATTGGGTGTGTTTCATGAATGGATCAATGATTGAGCATAATGGGCTAGGGATAACTTTCTTTAGCATTGATATACTGAAAGACATGGTTGCTTGTTAGTATGCTTGAGTATTTATGTCTTCATGTCAAACTATAGACTATTGCTTTGAATCATTCAAGTCCAAATGTCCATGATACAAAGAAAAGAGTATATGATGAATATAATAGGCAGCATTCCACATCAAAAATTCTATTTTTATCATTTACCTACTCGAGGACGAGCAGCAATTAAGCTTGGGGATGCTTGATACGTCTCCAACGTATCTATAATTTTTTATTGTTCTATGCTGTTATAGTATCAATCTTGGATGTTTTATATACATTTACAAGCAATTATATATCATTTTTTGGAACTAACCTATTAACTTAGTGCCTAGTGCCAGTTGCTGTTTTCTGCTTGTTTTTGGCTTTCCAGAGAAACAATACCAAATGAAGTCCAAATGCCACGAAACTTTTTGGAGATTTTTTTCTGGACAAAAGAAACCTGGGAAGTTTCGGGAGGAGGCCAGAAGCCCCACAGGGGCTTCACAAGGCACTAGGGCGCGCCGTACTGCCTTGTGGGGCCCACGTTATTGGGTAACGCAGCAGAAAACAAAAAATTTCCGACCTACGTACCAGCCCAGGATCACTATGGAGACTGCATACAAGGTTTGATCTGTTTCGTTACCGACTCGTAGCGCAGCGGAAGTAGAGTCGATGACGATCGGTGGTGCAGATCCCCGCAGCTAGGATTTACAACCTCCCAACCGCGAGGATGTACTCCCACGTCAGCTCACCGGACGGATCTCCGGGCAGCCCTTCGGGAGGCATCGGGACAGTCCCTCGGATAGTCCCACCGGACGGATCCTCGGACAGCCCTTCGGGAGGCCCCTGGACAGTCCCTCGGATAGTCCCACCGGACGGATCCTCGGACAGCCCTCCGGGAGGCCTCTGGACAGTCCCTCGGATAGTCCCACCGGACGGATCCTCGGACAGCCCTCCGGGAGGCCTCACGGACAGCCCTTCGGGCGGGTCACTCGGACAGCCCTTCGGGAGGACACCCGAAACACAAACTGTAACTCGGACAGCCCTTCGGGAGGCACTCTCGAACTAAGACCGAAACTACGATCTCTCTATAGAGTTGCACACATACGGTGTCATCTATCCGGCAGGGCTTCGCCGTCCAGAACTAGTTCCCACCGGAACCCAGACAGCCTTTCGGCTCTACGAAACTATTTCGCTGGGAGGGAGAGAGAAGCCAGAAATGTCATGGCATGTGTATGTGAGAGCAAGGATGAAGCATATGGGGCTGCCTCCTCCCCTCTATTTATAGGAAAAACAAGGGGTAGGATGGGCATATCCAAAATGCCATGTCATCCCAAAATATCTTGGGAAGATATTTGTGGAAAGCCAACTTCCAACCATATCCATAAATCTGATTTCACTATTCACGACGACATTTTTCAGCGTCTGATCGAACTGAAAATATTCATGTGGGCTTAGAACATTTCCAGTACCCACCAAAATAATTTTCAACGCGAGCCGGAACAATTCCGGTTTAGTGATTTTCATCTGCGAAAAGCATCTGAAGCGGTTTCGGCAGCTCCGGAACATTTCCGGTTTTCATTCCGGAAAATTCCAGAAAGTTTCCAGAATGATTCTGGCACCCTCCAAGAATTATCAGGCATGTGCCGAAACCAATTTGACTTTATGGTGTACTCCGAAACAACTTTTCGGTTTAGTGATTTTCATCTGTGAAAAGCAACTAAAGCGGTTCCGGCAGTCCGGAACATTTCCGGTTTTTGTCTCTGAAAAATCTCAGAAGTTACTGGAACAATTCTGGTACCTTCCAATAATTTCCAGGCATGTGCCGAAACCAATTTGACTTTATGGAATACCCTGAAACAACTTTTCAGTTTCACCGGAACTATTCCGATATCCTCTCCGGAACGTTTCCGTTTCGTCCGAAACTTTTTCGGTGAATTTCTCTCAGACTCCCCGTCTAGTATTCAGCAGATAGATGACCCTTAAGCGTGTGACCCTATAGGTTCGGTGAAGTATAGACATGACCCGGAACACTTTCCGATCAATGATCAACATCGGAGCCGTGGACACCCATATTGACCCCTATACCCACACGAATGAATATCCGAGTGAACCTCCAGTTGCCGTGTGCTATTCCTGTTGCTTCGCGATATGTTACAAATACCCGAGGTGAGACATGTAGGCATCCCCGTGGATCAACAACTTGTCCACTATGCCAGTTACCTCGTTACCGGTATTGTTCTCTTTTCTCGTTCCCGTGTTCCGGCATCCCCGTGATCAAATCACAAAGTGTCTGGCCAGACGATGATGGATACCGTAACACCGAGAGGGCCCAGAGATATCTCTCCATCGTCGGAGGAGCAAATCCCAATCTTGAGCTATCAAGTTACTTGACATACTTTTCCATGAACCCGTAAGCCGCCGTAATAGCCACCCATTTACGGATGACGTTTAACAAACCCCAAAGTTCATGAAGCAAGCATGAAGAAACTCGATACTCTCATGGTCTAAGGAATCATGCAAACATTAACCATCTCTGTGTTATTAACCATTAACTAATGACGAATGTATCTCATAGCATAACATCAATTCGGGTCGATTCAACACAAGTGTTCTACCAACAATTGTGCCCTCAAAATTGCCGGCATAGTCATGCCCATGATCAGGAAAACAGGATCATCATGCACTACTAGAGCCAGTCATTGAGGCTTGACTAGGAATACTTTTTACCGTTTATTATCCCACACGTGCACATGAGTTTCCCTCCAAGCCTCGTTTTATTTGCAGACTCGAGAATCATTGCAGTTATAGCATGGAACATAAACATAATTATGAATAGGGAGATAATCAATAACATTTATTATTGCCTCTAGGGCATATCTCCTACAGACTCCCACTTGCACTAGAGTCAATAATCTAGTCAATGCTAATGCACTTTACACCTATGGCATACTGGTGTAAAATATGCTTCGCATGTGGTATAGCCTGATGTCCAACGGATCTGACGACTTCAGCTCCGTGTGTAACTTTGCATATCCCCACGTTTTCACGCTTTCACAAAATTCATATTTTGTGTGGACTTGGCTTTGCATATGTGTGAATCATTGGTCGAAACCTGATTCCTCAGACTGAGCTATGGAGCAGCTATCTGCAATAGTGTCCCATAGACCAAAGCCATCTTGGAACCATACTAAGTTCATGAATGAACTATATGATTCAACAACTTCTTTGTCGCTTCTTAAGCATCAACATACTTAGCCTTTGTTATAGAATTCGCCACAGTATCTTGTTTGGAACAATTTCCAACTACCGTGCCACCATATTGTGTATCACACAAAACCCTCAATTTAAATCGAAAATCGCATGGAGCATTGATGAAGACTGTATCGATGTAATCACTTACAACGAGCACTTCATAATCTCTACTTGCGAGAAAACATGTCATCAGCACTACTCTTAGCACTTAATGACATCTTTCACTGTTGTCCCATGATCAGTACTTTGATCACTATGGTATCTATACTCGCAACAACTTTGGAGTATTGGACATATCTGTTTGTTTTTACATACCATGGAATACATGGTTAATCCAAACACAAGAGTGTGTGGAATCTCCATCATGTATTTTACTCATCAGTGTTTTGGGACACCGAGTCTTGCAAAAACTCTTTCCATGTGACTTCGGCAAGAATCACTCCTTAGCGTTTTAAATGCTAAAAGGTTTTAGCATCTTGTCAATATATATTCATTGCTTAGCCCCATTAGGTAAATCTATCTCCATAGATCATCATGCCTAATATTGAGGCTATTTAGCCTAAGCACTTCATTGAAAAACTATTTTCAAATGAAGTCCTAATTCGTGTCAAGAAATTTATTTCCAATTAACAATGTGTTAAGTACACAAGGTTTTTAGAAATATTATTATGCTCCCACTTACTTTCTTGAATCACAAGCATCTTCGATACCCATTTGATGAAGTCAAACCCCCTTGACCATTTCATCAAAAACGAAGATTCCAACTCCACTTTGCTCTCTTCTGTCCATCGCTGGAACTCTGAAGTTTGCATACTTACTAGCATCCTCTGGATCGACAAATTACTTTGGACTGTATCACATACAAGTCCTAGGTTTCATTTCCATCAGATGGAAATCTTTTTGTCATCCATGTTTCATATCTCATGATTGAAATATGTATTAATTGCTACTTCAACCCGAACCGACTTCAAGCATCGCTACAGTGAGACAATCTCATCGTAGTCAACTCCTTGAACTTGTTATGGCAACAAGTCGAGCTTTATGGATAAAACATTTTATCCGTATCAGTTTTTAGTTCCATAAATATTCGTTAGACTCTAAGTCTTCCGAAAGGTGTATTAAGATTTTAATCTCGAATCACTTATATGGAAACTATCTCGGATTGTATTGGCATTTAGCCAATTCCGGAGTCAGGGCCCATCAACGCTTCCTTGTGTATTGTAGGTATACTGTTGTCTAACAACAATATCTCGTTTGCGCACCTGATAGGTTTGCACGAGCTTTGCCTACGTGGTTCAGCTGCAAGTTCGACCGAAGTCCATACATCTCATGTAGAGGCTTCCGTATCAGTCGCAGTAGGAAACTCTGGAATCACTTCCAAGGTTCCTTTCCTTTGACCTGATGACGAAGATACTGGTTATCTCGTCGAGTTGCACTGTCCTCCCACTCACCTTTTGTAAGAACTATTCTCTTTAAAAGCATACCGTTTTGCGGCAAAAATCCTTTGCCTCGGTATAGTGGTGGGGAAATACCCAATGACTTGGGATAACCTTACAAAGTAGCACTTGTCTGATTTGGAATAGGTTTGTAACCTTTAACACAAGCCCCATATTCCAAATGTTAAGAAAAGTTTTAACATGGTTGGGCGTACCATACCATGACGTCATTTCAACTGACCTGATGGATCTCTTTTCAGTGTAAAAACCGCAGTCTCTAAAGCATTACTTTAAAAGGGATAATGGCAATTTTATTTATGTCATCTTTGATCTTACCATGTCATAAATGGTTCGATTACATCTTCACGGACTTTCCACTTGCAGTGGTGTTCTGGGAGGTGTAAGTTATGAAACTCTTTTCACAACTCATCAGACATTCGCTAAACTTGTAACTCAAATATTCCTTTCTGCAATCGAATTGTAGAAACATAATTTTCTTGTTACAATATTTTCTTCTTCATTTTGAAAACCTTTCGAATGATTTCAAAAGATCCAGACTCATGTCTCATCAAGTAAATATCCATATATCTACTTGAGTCATTTCTGAAGATAGATAAATCCACTACTTGCAACAACATTTATTGGACTACACATCATAATGTATGATCACCAATATGTTCTATGCTCGTTCCTTATGGCCTGGGAACGGTATTTCAGTCACTTCACTTTTCAGAGGAAATTTGCAAGTGTCAGATGATTCAAAATCAAACGACTTCAAAATCCATCATAATGGAATTTCCATGTGGGTTTCTCCAATGTGACCAAATGCAGTGCCACACTTGTGTGGTATTCTTTTAGTCTTGCGACATTTAGCGTCAGTGTTTATGGATGTATCATATTACCATCAATATTCATAGCATACATCCCATCCTGTATGGAAGCATGGCCCTTCATGTTATTCATAACACCGAACATCATAAGTTCTCTTATGAACAACCTTCTTGCAAGATACCTTATGCAAAGGGCTAGAGTGTGAAACTCTAAAATGAATTATGAAAGTAAACCCAGAGGTAATGTATTAATATCAATATTCATAACATACATCTCATTCATAATGAAAATATGGCCCTTATGTTATTCATAACATCGAACATCAAAAGTTCTCTTATGAATAACCTTCTTGCAAGATACTTTATGCAATGGGCTAGAGTGTAAAACTCTAAAATGAATTATGAAAGTAAATACATAGGGAATACACCGTTGGAAGGTATAGTAACATTTACTATGTTCCCTGCGTGTATCTAAACCTCATTCCTGGCTAGTCTTTCAGGCCATAGTAGTTCTTCAATCGAGCTGCAACAGAATGCAATCGAGCGGGTATCTTTGTGATTTACTCACAATACCCAAGAATTAGTGATTAACATGTTTAACCATAATTCCTAAGAACTATATCTTTGACCAGCCTTCTTTACATCAAAAACTTGTATGACATTCATACATGAGCTGGATATTCCAGTCTTCTTTCCTTTTGCCATTATACTTCTAACAGTTTAACTTTCAGTATTTCTCCTACTCTCAGAAGAAGCACCCAACTTAAGAGTGGCGATAGCCCCGGACTTCCTAGGCGTGAAAGTTTCACTAACACCCTTCGGACACTTCCTTTCTCTTTAAGTTGTTGTTTTATTCACCATCATCATATGACTGGCGTTCTTCTGGATCCCTCTCTTATCAGTCTAATGCATAGTAAACTCCTTTACTAACAGTTTGCAAACAAATATTGCTTTGGATATCTCATATCTTTTAGCTTTTGTCTGTCTCTGAAAATGATTTTCAGATTCCATGAATATCACATAACTATCCAAACTTTTGAAGTTCGGGTCTCATGGAAGCAAACGCATTGCACTTGACTAAAACAGAATTCTAGCTTTTGGATCGAAGGACGAGAGTCACATGATCCATAGCATTAGCGGGAGAATACCGAAAGTATGCGATAGGACAAAGTCCTTCTCGGCACTCTAGAGGACAATCCTCACATTACGTTACCAGCCGTAAAGTTTTAACCAGATATTTAACAGCTATTCAATTTTAATAGGGAAGGTGGAAACGCGAGCCATTATTCTACAACTATTATGCAAACCACACTTAGACAGTGTTCAAAATTAATTGCACTGAGAATTAAACAAGTTAATTCTATAATGCGCTCCCACTCAAATCAATATCTCTCATAATTGATTGTGAGCGATTCAAGATCCAAATTACAATTCAACGCCAAGGATGTATCCATCTCAAGTGACGAGAATTGCAATCGGTAGGCCAACTTGCCAATCACATCTCTATGTGACTCTTGTTCATCTTTCGATGCGTGTGTTCCGAGCTCATGACTTTCATGCCTGAACGTCAAGACAACCAAGTGATCTCGCTGCGAGGTCTCAACTCACCCGCCTCACACATCCCTAATCGTTCGTACCCATGTATCCATGTGATACCCCGAAAAGTTAGGTGCCGTGACGGTGCTACACTTGGGAGAACACTAACTACTTGATATTTTTTGTGAGAGATCACCCTAATAAAAGCGACTACCGCGCAATCAAAAGGGTGTATCATAAGGGATAAACATCTCAGGCAATTCATAATAGCAAGATATGGTATAGCCCTTTCTGACGGAGAACTCTTGTATTTCTTCGTCTCCGGCATTCGCGTCGGTGTTCACCTTCGCGAAGATTGCCACCACCTTGTCGATGCACCAGATAATATTTCTATCTCTATAGCTAATAAAATAAGTGCATTACTTAAGGTTGACACGCAGGTCATTAAAGTGACAATCATATGGCTCCAGCCATCATGCCGAATCATGACACGCAGGTCATGTTAATTTACATCATATAGTCATCTCATACATAATCGAATTAATATGAGCACTGCTATACCACATCATATGCACATGCAAACCATCCTGCAAAACCAAGTTAGACGCCTCTAGTTGGTTTATGCAAATTTCATATTACGTGGCTTCTAAGGTTTCGAACAAACCGAAGCTACCTACGTATTATCATCAAGTATGATAATTCAAGTCGCTAGATTAACATCGCGGGGTGTATGAAACACGAGATAATTAAATCTCGAGCCCCATACTAAACTTCGTCATACGCATGACCCCCGTGCAGATCATATCTGCAATGCCCTTTCATCTGCGAATTTCATCTTTCTTTTGACTATGGCGGAACCCAAAGAACTGAAGCACTTCGTTGATCAATCAGGATCGCGGATTGCCAGAACTTTGTGAAATTCCACCATACTGTCTCGAGATTGAGCAAACGCAAATTCTAGGGAAGCAACAAGAACATCGGGTAACAGACTTCATCTGTCACCCGCACAAATAATTTTCAGCAATAGAACTCATCTACTACCTAATTATATTGTGCAACACCCATACATCTCATGTATTCTAGATCGTAACCTGCATCTTCGCATAGCACGGCTCTTGATGCCACTATTGGGTAACGCAGCAGAAAACAAAAAATTTCCGACCTACGTACCAGCCCAGGATCACTATGGAGACTGCATACAAGGTTTGATCTGTTTCGTTACCGACTCGTAGCGCAGCGGAAGTAGAGTCGATGACGATCGGCGGTGCAGATCCCCGCAGCTAGGATTTACAACCTCCCAACCGCGAGGATGTACTCCCACGTCAGCTCACCGGACGGATCTCCGGACAGCCCTTCGGGAGGCATCGGGACAGTCCCTCGGATAGTCCCACCGGACGGATCCTCGGACAGCCCTTCGGGAGGCCCCTGGACAGTCCCTCGGATAGTCCCACCGGACGGATCCTCGGACAGCCCTCCGGGAGGCCTCTGGACAGTCCCTCGGATAGTCCCACCGGACGGATCCTCGGACAGCCCTCCGGGAGGCCTCACGGACAGCCCTTCGGGCGGGTCACTCGGACAGCCCTTCGGGAGGACACCTGAAACACAAACTGTAACTCGGACAGCCCTTCGGGAGGCACTCTCGAACTAAGACCGAAACTACGATCTCTCTACAGAGTTGCACACATACGGTGTCATCTATCCGGCAGGGCTTCGCCGTCCAGAACTAGTTCCCACCGGAACCCAGACAGCCTTTCGGCTCTACGAAACTATTTCGCTGGGAGGGAGAGAGAAGCCAGAAATGTCATGGCATGTGTATGTGAGAGCAAGGATGAAGCATATGGGGCTGCCTCCTCCCCTCTATTTATAGGAAAAACAAGGGGTAGGATGGGCATATCCAAAATGCCATGTCATCCCAAAATATCTTGGGAAGATATTTGTGGAAAGCCAACTTCCAACCATATCCATAAATCTGATCTCACTATTCACGACGACATTTTTCAGCGTCTGATCGAACTGAAAATATTCATGTGGGCTTAGAACATTTCCAGTACCCACCAAAATAATTTTCAACGCGAGCCGGAACAATTCCGGTTTAGTGATTTTCATCTGCGAAAAGCATCTGAAGCGGTTTCGGCAGCTCCGGAACATTTCCGGTTTTCATTCCGGAAAATTCCAGAAAGTTTCCAGAATGATTCTGGCACCCTCCAAGAATTATCAGGCATGTGCCGAAACCAATTTGACTTTATGGTGTACTCCGAAACAACTTTTCGGTTTAGTGATTTTCATCTGTGAAAAGCAACTAAAGCGGTTCCGGCAGTCCGGAACATTTCCGGTTTTTGTCTCTGAAAAATCTCAGAAGTTACCGGAACAATTCTGGTACCTTCCAATAATTTCCAGGCATGTGCCGAAACCAATTTGACTTTATGGAATACCCTGAAACAACTTTTCAGTTTCACCGGAACTATTCCGATATCCTCTCCGGAACGTTTCCGTTTCGTCCGAAACTTTTTCGGTGAATTTCTCTCAGACTCCCCGTCTAGTATTCAGCAGATAGATGACCCTTAAGCGTGTGACCCTATAGGTTCGGTGAAGTATAGACATGACCCGGAACACTTTCCGATCAATGATCAACATCGGAGCCGTGGACACCCATATTGACCCCTATACCCACACGAATGAATATCCGAGTGAACCTCCAGTTGCCGTGTGCTATTCCTGTTGCTTCGCGATATGTTACAAATACCCGAGGTGAGACATGTAGGCATCCCCGTGGATCAACAACTTGTCCACTATGCCAGTTACCTCGTTACCGGTATTGTTCTCTTTTCTCGTTCCCGTGTTCCGGCATCCCCGTGATCAAATCACAAAGTGTCTGGCCAGACGATGATGGATACCGTAACACCGAGAGGGCCCAGAGATATCTCTCCATCGTCGGAGGAGCAAATCCCAATCTTGAGCTATCAAGTTACTTGACATACTTTTCCATGAACCCGTAAGCCGCCGTAATAGCCACCCATTTACGGATGACGTTTAACAAACCCCAAAGTTCATGAAGCAAGCATGAAGAAACTCGATACTCTCATGGTCTAAGGAATCATGCAAACATTAACCATCTCTGTGTTATTAACCATTAACTAATGACGAATGTATCTCATAGCATAACATCAATTCGGGTCGATTCAACACAAGTGTTCTACCAACAATTGTGCCCTCAAAATTGCCGGCATAGTCATGCCCATGATCAGGAAAACAGGATCATCATGCAATACTTGAGCCAGTCATAGAGGCTTGACTAGGAATACTTTTTACCGTTTATTATCCCACACGTGCACATGAGTTTCCCTCCAAGCCTCGTTTTATTTGCAGACTCGAGAATCATTGCAGTTATAGCATGGAACATAAACATAATTATGAACAGGGAGATAATCAATAACATTTATTATTGCCTCTAGGGCATATCTCCTACACACGTGACTCCTTTTGACCTAATTCCACTTCTATAAATTCACAAATATTCTGAAACCCCCAGAGAGCCAAAGGAGAAAACCTTTGCGCCACCGCATGCCTCTGTTCTTCCATGATCCCATCTGGAGGCCTTTTTCGGTACTCTGTCGGAGGGGGAATCGATCACGGAGGGCTTCTACATCAACCATGCTGCCCTTCCGATGATGTGTGAGTAGTTTACCACAGACCTACGGGTCCATAGCTAGTAGCTAGATGGCTTCTTCTCTCTCTTTGATCTTCAATACAATGTTCTCCTCGATGTTCTTGGAGTTCTATCCGATGTAATCTTCTTTTGCGGTGTGTTTGTTGGGATCTGATGAATTGTGAGTTTATGATCAAATTATTCATGAGAAAAATTTGAGTCTTCTCTGAACTCTTTTATGCATGATCGTTATAGCTTTGTATTTCTCTCCGATCTATCGGTTTAGTTTGGACCACTAGATTGATTTATCTTGCAATGGGAGAGGTGCTTTGTGATGGGTTCAATCTTGTGGTGTTCAATCCCAGTGACAGAAAGGGACATGACATATACTTGTATTGTTGCCATTAAGGATAAAAAGATGGGGTTTAATCATATTTCTTGAGTTTACTTTGTCTACATCATGTCATCTTGCTTAAGGCGTTACTCGGTTTCATACTTAATACCCTAGATGCATGCTGGATAGCGGTCGATGGGTGGAGTAATAGTAGTAGATGCGGGCAGGAGTCGGTCTACTTGTCTCGGACGTGATGCCTATATACATGATCATTGCCATGAATCCGTCATAATTATTTGCTTTTCTATCAATTGCGCAATAGTAATTTGTTTACCCACCGTATGCTTATGTGCTCAAGAGAGAAGCCTCTAGTGAAAACTATGATCCCCGGGTCTATCTTTATTATATAAAAAACCTAAAAATACCTTGCTGCAATTTATTTACTTTTATTTTAATTAGTAGTTTATTTTATCTATTTACCTCGATAAGATTTAATCCTTGCAAATAACTGCTAAGAGGATTGACAACCCTCTTATTCGCGTTGGCTACAAGTGTTTGCTCTTGTGTGTGTAGGTGCGCTTTAACGGAATTTTGCTTGGTTCTCCTACTAGATTGATAACCTTGGTTCTTAACTGAGGGAAATACTTATCTCTACTGTACTGCATCTCCCTTCCTCTTCAGGGAATTACCAACGCAGCTCACAAGTAGCAGCTCCCACTTGCACTAGAGTCAATAATCTAGTCAATGCTAATGCACTTTACACCTATGGCATACCGGTGTAAAATATGTTTCGCTTGTGGTATAGTCCCTTTCCAACGGAACTGACAACTTTAGGTCCGTGTGTATCTTTGCATATCCTCGCGTTTTCACATTTTCACAAAATTCATATTTTGTGAATTGGCTTTGTATATATGTGAATCACTGGTCAAACCTTGATTCCTTAGACTGAGCTATGGAGCAACTATCTACAATAGTGTTCCATTGACCAAAGCCTTCTTGGAACCATACTAACTTCATGAATGAACTATATGATTCAACTTCTTCTTTGTCGCTTCTAAATCGTCAACATACTTAGCCTTTGTTATAGAATTCGCCACAGTAACCTGTTTGGAACAATTCCAAATTACCGTGCCACCATATCATGTTTTACACAAAACCCTTAACTTAAATCAAAAATCGCTTGGAGCATTGATGAAGACTGTATCGATGTAATTACTTACAACGAACACTTCATAATTTCCGCTTGCGAGAAAACATGTCATCAGTGCTACTATAGTACTCAACGACATTTTTCACTGTTGTCCCATGATCAGTACTTTGATCACTTTGGTATCTCACTCACAACAACTTGGGAGTACTGGACATATCTAGTTGTTTTACATACCATGGAATACATGATTAATCCAAACACAAAAGGTGTGTGGAATATCCATTATGTATTTTTCTCATCAGTGTTTTAGGACACCGAGTCTTGCAAAAACTCTTTCCGTGTGACTTCGGCAAGAATCACTCCTTGGCATTTTTAATGCTAAACTGTTTTAGCATCTTGTCAATATGTATTTTGGCTTAGCCCTATTAGGCAATTCTATCTCCGTAGATAATGATGCCTAATATCAAGGCTATTTAGCCTAAGCACTTCATAAAAAACTATTTTTAGTGAAGTCCTAATTCGTGTCAAGAAATTTATATTTTTTCCAATTAACAATGTGTCAAGCACACAAGGTTTTTTTGAAATATTATTATGCTCCCACTGACTTTCTTGTAACCACAAGCATCTTCGCTATCCATTGATCAAACTCTTTTAACTATTTCATCAAAACGAAGATTCCAACTTCATTATGCTCTCTTCTATCCATTGCTGGAACTCTGAAGTTTGCACATTCACTAGCATCCTCTAGATTGACAAAAATACTTTAGAGTGTATCACATGCAAGTCATAGGTTGTATTTCCATCTCATGGAAATCCTTTTGGCATCCATGTATCATATTTCATGATTGAAATATGTATTAATTGCTCGTTTAACCCGAACCGACTTTAAGCATCGCTACGGAGAGACAATCTTGCCGTAGTTAACTCCTTGAATTTGTTATAAGCAACAAGTCGAGCTTTATGGATAAAACATTTTTATCTGTATCAGTTTATAGTTCCATTAATATTCGTTAGACTCTAAGTCTTTCAAAGGGTTTATCAAGATCTAATCTTGAATCATTTATATGGATACTATCTCGGATTATATTGGCATTTAGCCAATTCCGGAGTCAGGGCCCATCAACGCTTCCTTGTGTATCGTAGGTATACTGTTGTCTAGCAACAATATCTCGTTTGCGCACCTGAGAGTTTTGCACGAGTTTTGCCTACGTGGTTCAGCTGCAAGTTCGACCGAAGTCCATACATCTCATGTAGAGGCTTCCGTATCAGTCGTAGTAAGAAACTCTGGAATTACTTCCAAGGTTTCTTTCCTTTGACCTGATATGAAGATATTGTTATCTCGTCGAGTTGCACTGTCCTCCCACTCACCTTTTTGCAAGAACTATTTTCTTCAAAAGCATACCGCTCTCTGTGGCAAACCTTTTGCCTCGTTATAGTGATGGAGGAATACCCAATAAATTGGGATAACCTACAAAGTAGCACTTGTCTGATTTGGAATAGGTTTGTAAATATTTTACACAAGCCCCATATTCCAAATGTTAAGAAAAGACAAAACATGGTTGGGTGTACCATACCATGGCGTCATTTCAACAGATTTGATGGCGCTCTTTTCAGTGTAAAAAGCCGCAGTCTCTAAAGCATTACTTTAAAAGGGATAATGGCAAATTGATTTATGTCATCTTTGATCTTACCATGTCATAAATGGTTTGATTACATCTTCACGGACATTCCACTCACGGTGGTGATCCGGGAGGTGTAAGTTATGAAACTCTTTTCACAACTCATCAGACATTCACTGAACTTGTAACTCGAATATTCCTTTTTGCAATCTAGTTTGCAGAAACATAATGTGTCTTGTTACAATAATTTCTACTTCATTTTGAAAACCTTTTGAATGATTTCAAAAGATCTAGACTTATGTCTCATCAAGTAAATATCCATATATCTACTTGAGTCATTTCAGAAGATAGACAAATCCACTGCTAGCAATAACCTTTATTGGACTACACACATCATAATGTATGATCACCAATAAGTTCGTTGCTTGTTCCTTATGGCCTGTGAATGGTATTTTAGTCACTTTACTTTTCAGATGAAAGTTGAAAGTGTTGGATGATTCATAATCAAATGACTTCAAAATCCATCATTATGGAATTTCTCCATGCGGGTTTCTCCAGTGTGACGAAATGCAGTGCAATACATATGTGGTATTCTTTTAGTCTTGCGACATTTAGCATCAGTGTTATGGATGTATCATATCATTGTCAATGTTCATAACATACATTCCATCCATGATGGAAGCATGGCCCTTATGTTATTCATAAGACCAAACAACAAATGTTCTATCATGAACAACCTCCTTGCAACAAGCATTATGCAATGGGATAGAGTGTATAAAACTCTAAAATGAATTATGAAAATAAATACAAAGGTAATACACCGATGGAAGGTATAGTAAATTTTACTATGTTCCCAGCGCGTATCTTAACCTCATTACTGGCAAGTCTTTTAGGCCGTAGTAGTCCTTGCATCGAGTCGCAACAGAATGCAATCGAGCGGGTATTTCTGTGATCAACTTTTAATCACAATACCCAAGAATCAGTGATTAACATGTTTAATCATAATTCCCAAGAATTGTATCTTTGACCAGCCTTCCATACATCTATAACTCGTATGACATTCATACATGAGCTGGATATTACAGTCTTCTTTCTTTTTGCCTTTATACTTCTAACAGTTTAACTTTCAGTATTTCTCCTACTCTCAGAAGAAGCACCCAACTTCAAGAGTGGCGTTAGCCCCGGACTTCCTAGGCGTGTAAGTCACACTAACACCCTTTGGACATTTCCTTTCTCTTTAAGTTGTTGTTTTATTCATCTTCATCATATGACGGACATTCTTCTGGATCCCTGTCTTATCAGTCTAATGCACAGTAACACTTTACTAATACTTTGCAAACAAATATTACTTTGGATATCTTATATCTTTTAGCCTTTGTTTGTATCTGAAACTAATTTTCAGTTGCATGAATATCCCATAACTATCCCAAACTTTTGAAGTTCGGGTCTCATGGAAGCAAACATATTGCACTTGAACGTAACGGAATTCTAGCTTTGGATCGATGGACGAGAGTCACATCATCCACAGCATTAGTAGGAGAATACAGAAAGCATGCGATAGGACAAAGTCCTTCTCGGCACTCTTGAGGACAATCCTTGATAACCCACAAGTGTAGGGGATCAATTCTAGCTTTTCCGATAAATAAGAGTGTCGAACCCAATGAGGAGCTAAAGGTAGAATTAATATTCCCTTCAAGTTCTATCGACCACCGATACAACTCTACGCACACTTAACGTTTGCTTTACCTAGAACAAGTATGAAACTAGAAGTACTTTGTAGGTGTAATGCTAGAACTACTTTGCAAGAATAAAACTAGGAGTACTTTGCGAGAATAAAACTATGAGTAATTTGCAAGATAATAAAAGCTAATTGTTTAGTAGAAAGCTTTTGTAACACAAGAGAATGATTTGTCCCTAGGCAATCGATAACTAGACCGGTAATCATTATTGCAATTTTATATGAGGGAGAGGCATGAGCTAACATACTTTCCGTACTTGGATCATATGCACTTATGATTGCAACTCTAGCAAGCATCCGCAACTACCAAAGATCATTAAGGTAAAACCCAACCATAGCATTAAGTAACAAGTCCCATTTACTCCCATACGCAACAATCCCCTTACTTGGTTTTGTGTTTCAGTCACTCACGCAACCCACTATAAGCGAATTATGAACGTATTGCAAACCCTACAGCAGGAATCCCTCATGCTTGCGTGACACGGAGGGCACCATAGGTCAGCACCAAAATAAAACTTACAACTCAAACTAACCACGATCATCAATCAACCCATACGACAAAACGAATCTACTCAAACATCATAGAATTGCCACATATCATTGGATAATAATATATAGCATTAAGCACCATGTTTAAGTAGAGATTAGAGCGGGGAGAAGAGGTATTACACCGCTGCATAGAGGGGGAGAGAGTTGGTGTTGACGGCGGCGAAGTTGCTGGTGTAGATCGCCGTCACGATGATTGCCCCGGCGGCGTTCCGGCGCCACCGGGAGAGAGGGGGAGAGAGCCCCCTCCTTCTTCTTCTTCCTTGGCCTCCCCCCTAGATGGTAGGAGAGTTTGCCCTCTGGTCCATGGCCGCCATGGCTCCCGGAGGGCAGGAACCCCTCCGAGATTGGATCTCTCTCTCTCTATTCTCTTCTGTTTCGCGTTCCTGTTTTCTGGCCGAAAACCGTTTCTTAAATTCCCGGAGATCCGTAACTCCGATTGGGCTGAAATTTTGAGGGGATTTTCTTCCGGATATTATCTTTATTGCGGCAGAAGAAGGGCCCCAAGCTCCTTACAGGGGCACCACAAGCCTGCTGGGCGTGCCCTCTGAGCTTGTGGGCCCCTCGAGCATCGTCTCGCGTTGATTCTTTTTCCAAAAAATCACATATATTCCAAAATAAATCTCCGTAATTTTTATCGCGTTTGGACTTCATTTGATATGGATTTTCTACGAAACAAAAAACATGCAACAAACAGGAACTGGCACTGGGCACTGGATCAATATGTTAGTCCCAAAAATAATATAAAATGTTGCCAAAAGTATATAAAAGTTGTAGAATATTGGCATGAAACAATCAAAAATTATAGGTACGATGGAGACGTATCAGCATCCCCAAGCTTAATTCTTGCTCGTCCTCGAGTAGGTAAATGAGAAAAAGATAATTTTTGATGTGGAATGCTACCTAGCATAATCTTGATAATTTAATCTAATCATGGCATGAATATTAAGACACGAGTGATTCAAAGCAATAGTCTATAATTTGATATAAAGACATCAATACTCAGGCATACCAAGAAACAATCATGCCTTTCAAAATAAAAATGCTAAAGAACGCTATCCCTGGCCCGTCATGCTCAATCATTGATCCAGTCACGATGTACATAACATTAACTATACTCAATGCATAAAAATGACAATAGTGCTCCCCAACTGGTGCTTGAAAGAGAAGGTGATGACTCAATAATAAAAGTAAAATAACATAAAGTAAATAGATAGGCCCTTCACAGAGGGAAGTATGGATTTGCAGAGGTGCCAGAGCTCAAGGCTTAAATCAGAGATGAAAACATTTTGAGAGGTGTACTTTTCCTATCAACGTCACGACCGAGGGTTCTTAATATCTTCCATGCTAAACACATTATAGGTGGTTCCCAAGCGGAAAGGTAAAGTTTTACTCCCCCTAAACCATTCAAACACAAGCCATGGCTAGCCGAATCCTCGGGTGCCCTCCATACAATCAAATTTCCGGGGGAGTTTGTTGCATTTATAATTTGATTTTGACCACATGACTGGGCATCCCAATTACCAGCCTCTCTCGTGCAATGACAAGTGAATAAACACCCATCGTGAGAATAACTCGCTTAGCATGGAAGATACTGACCACCCACTGCCGCTCCATGAGCGGTACGGGCACACAAAACAGATGCTTATTTGAATGATTAGAGGTGACACATGCAAATTTACTTGGAACGACAGAGTAATACCGCATATAGGTAGATATGGTGGACTCATCTGGAACAACTTTGGTTTAAGGATTTGGATGCACAAGAAGTATTCTCGCCTAGTACAGGTGAAGGCTAGCAAATAGATTGAGAAACAACCAACCAGAGAGCGCCAACGGTCATAATCATGCATTGCGAATAATTAACATTGGATACTAACATGAGTAGGATATAACTTCGTCGCATAACTATACATGCATGCTTCGGGAATCACAAACCTTAACACCAATATTCTTACTAAACCACAATCATTCACTAGTACACCCACATATTACCATCTCAATATCGCAAAACTATTGTAAGGAATCAAACTTATCATATTCAGTGATCCACAAGTTTTATGTAGGATTTTATGACTAACCATGTGAATGACCAATTCCTGTTGACTCTCTAAATAGATATAAGTGACGCATGAGAGTTTAATTCTTTCTACAAAAGACTTGCCCACGCTCTAATAAATATAAGTGAAGCAAAAGAGCATTCTACAAATAACGGTTTTCTATATGTAGAGAAACAGGCATCCAAACTTCAAATGATATAAGTGAAGCACATGAAGCATTCTATAAAGCTATACTTAAAAGATATAAGTGAAGTGCATGAAGCATTCTATAAATAGACCAAGGACTATCTCAAACCAGCATGGTGCATTAATAAAATAAAAATAAAAAGCACACGACGCTCCAAGAATTTACGCATATCATGTGAACAAAACAAAAACCGAAACATGCCGATAATTGTCGAAAAAAGATGGGATGTCTTCTGGGGCATCCCCAAGCTTAGATGCTTGAGTCTCCTTGAATATTTACTTGGGGTGCCTTGGGCATCCCCAAGCTTGTGCTCTTGCCTCTCCTTATTCTCCTCATATCGATGCCTCCTCGATCTTCGAACACTTCATCCACACAAAACTTAACCGAACTTTTTATTAGAGGGGTTAGTACATATAACATCAAATCACACCATGTCCTGCTGTAACATTATTGTATAATTATAATCAAACATTACCCACTTGTATGCTATCACAATTCTATGGCTCCCAAGTCAATGGGTCTCAACAAGATTTCAAACATACGCAAATAAAGGAACTATAACAACAATCTGTGAAAACAGGACAGTCTGTAAAGATGCAAATGAAACATATACTTATGTAACTCCAAAAATTCTGACAAATTAGGAAGTGATAAAACATTTGCATAGAAGTACTGTGTAATTTTTTTAGAATTTTTGCATGTTCCAGTAAATTATCAAAATTCAAGCACTACAACAAAATTTCTGTTTTTTCACAGCACACACCAAACAAGCAATTTAAACATCCTAAAGGTATATCTTGGCACATTATTTTTATAATACAATGGATTTGTACAAGGAGATAATTATTTTTTTTGAAAATTTTCTGTAATCAAGGTTTGCAAAATTTCCATGGGCATGAACAAAGTTCAAGGCTAGCCCCCATTTCCACATTGCTCATCTGTCTCACTTTCACTTTTCTTTTTGAAAACGTTTTAGGTTCCCCTCTATATTTTTTTTTTGTTTTTAAACTTTTTTAAAAAGAACATAACAAAATAAAATGACTCTCTAAAACTTCCGGGTTGTCTCCCAGGCAGCGCTTTCTTTAAAGTCATTAAGCTAGGCATAAAGTGCTCAAGTAATTGATCCACCCAGATCCCAAGGTATATCAAAGCCAATTTTAATTAACAACGATTTATAATTTAGTAGTGAGCACAAAGCAACATATATCACGCAATGACAAAGTCTAACTCTCTTCCTATGCATCGGCATGTCATAAAAGAACAATTCATGCACACATAATAAAGGCCGATACATAGCATAAACAATTTCTTGCAATTTTATCGTATTGGAAACATAGAGAGGTGGAGATGTAGTTCCTCTCTCATAATAATTGCAAGTAGGAGCAGCAAGCACATGCATATTATATCCATCAAAATCATCATGTGTAATAGGAAAACGCAACCTATCAATATAATCCTTAATAAGCACAAACTTCTCCGATATAGTGTAGTTTGGAGAATTCAAAAAGATAATAGGACTATCATGTGTAGGTGCAATAGCAACAATTTCATTCTTAACATAAGGAACTATAGCAAGTTCATCTCCATAAGCATCATTCAAATTGGCATCATGGCCACAAGCATAGCAAGCATCAATTTCATCAAAAAGGGATATTTCAAACGAATCAAAGGGATCATAGCATTCATCCTTCGGTAAGCACGAAGGGAAATTAAACAATGTATGAGTTGAAGAGTTACTCTCATTAGAAGGTGGGCATGGGTAGCTAATCCGCTCTTCCTCCCTTTGTTCTTCACTCTCCTCGTCATCTTTTTCATCTAATGAGCTCACAGTTTCAGCAATTTCTTATTCCATAGATTCCTGCAAAACATTAGTCTCTTCTTGGATAGCGGAGGTGTCCTCAATATATTCTTTAACATAAGCATTAGAAGTATAGTTTTCATAGCAATATTTAAGTATAGCAAAGTTTTTAGATTTGTAAAAAGTAGCATCACACTTTTCAATCAAATAAGCAATTTCATATGCACCCTTAAAAGCAACAAATTCTTCAATTTGTTCAATATCATAGTAACTATAAACACCTTTGGCATAAGAAGATAAGATTCCATTATCCTTAAACTCACATTGGTACTGAAGGTGTTTTTTAGGGTCTTCAGAGCAACAAGTAAAATCATGTATTTCGCATAAATTCCAAGCATAGCATTCCAAACAATTAATTTGATACCTTAAGAGTTTCCCTTTTTGAGACAAGCGGTGTCGCACGAAATAAGCATGCTCATCTAATGATTTTCCCTCAACTAAGCTAGTTGGGTTTTCAGCACGAGCACAAACGGATCGAAGATGATCCAAGTAGAAAGCTTCAGCAGTATGAAAGATTTTGGGTGGTTCTTCAACCATTGGTTTAGCAAGTACAACTAATTTTTTTGGTATTTTACATTTCCTACCCATAACTAAAGATAGAAAACAAGAGCACAAAATAAAAACTACTTAGTGATAAAGCAAACAAGCACACACGAGAATATCAACCCCACGCTATTGCTCCCCGGCAACGGCGCCAGAAAAAGGTTTTGATAACCCACAAGTGTAGGGGATCAATTGTAGCTTTTTTGATAAATAAGAGTGTCAAACCCAACGAGGAGCTAAAGGTAGAATTAATATTCGCTTCAAGTTCTATTGACCACCGATACAACTCTACGCACACTTAATGTTTGCTTTACCTAGAACAAGTATGAAACTAGAAGTACTTTGTAGGTGTAATGCTAGAACTACTTTGCAAGAATAAAACTAGGAGTACTTTGCGAGAATAAAACTATGAGTAATTTGCAAGATAATAAAAGCTAATTTTTTAGTAGAAAGATTTTGTAACACAAGAGAATGATTTGTCACTAGGCACTTGATAACTAGACCGGTAATCATTATTGCAATTTTATGTGAGGGAGAGGCATGAGCAAACATACTTTCCGTACTTGGATCATATGCACTTATGATTGGAACTCTAGCAAGCATCCGCAACTACCAAAGACCATTAAGGTAAAACCCAACCATAGCATTAAGTAACAAGTCCCCTTTACTCACATACGCAACAACCCCCTTACTCGGGTTTGTGTTTCAGTCACCCACGCAACCCACTATAAGGGAATTATGAATGTATTGCAAACCCTACAGCGGGAATCCCTCACGCTTGCGCGACACGGAGGGCACCATAGGACAACACCAAAATAAAACTTACAACTCAAACCAACCACGATCATCAATCAACCCATAGGACAAAACGAATCTACTCTAACATCATAGAATTGCCACATATCATTGGATAATAATATATAGCGTTAAGCAACATGTTTAAGTATAGATTACCGCGGGGAGAAGAGCTGTTACACCACTACATAGAGGGGGAGAGAGTTGGTGTTGATGGCGGCGAAGTTGTTGGTGTAGATCGCCGTCACGATGATTGCCCCGGCGGCATTCCGGCGCCACCGGGAGAGAGGGGGAGAGAGCCCCCCTCCTTCTTCTTCTTCCTTGGCCTCCCCCCCTAGATGGGAGGAGAGTTTCCCCTCTGGTCCATGGCCGCCATGTCTCCCGGAGGGCAGGAGCCCCTCCGAGATTGGATCTCTCTCTCTCTCTCTGTTACCTTCTGTTTCGCATTCCTGTTTTCTAGCCGTAAACCGTTTCTTAATTTCCTGGAGATCTGTAACTCCGATTGGGCTGAAATTTTGAGGGGATTTTCTTTCGGATATTATATTTCTTGCGGCAGAAGAAGGGCCCCAACCACCTTACAGGGGCACCACAAGCCTGTTGGGCGCGCCCAGGGTAGGGGGCGCGCCCTCTGAGCTTGTGGGCCCCTCGAGCATCGTCTCGCATTGATTCTTTTTCCCAAAAAACACATATATTCCAAAATAAATCTTCGTAAATTTTTATCGCATTTGGACTTCGTTTGATATGGATTTTCTATGAAACAAAAAACATGCAACAAACAGGAACTGGCACTGGGCACTAGATCAATATGTTAGTCCCAAAAATAATATAAAATGTTGCCAAAAGTATATAAAAGTTGTAAAATATTGGCATGAAACAATCAAAAATTATAGATATGACAGAGATGTATCAATCCTCAAATTACATTACCAATCGTAAAGTATTAACCAGATAAATAACAGCTATTCAATTTTATAGGGAAGGTGGAAACGTGAGCCATTATTCTATAACTATTATGCAAATTTCACTCAGACAATGTTAATAATTAATTTGCACTGATAATTAAACAAGTTAATTCTAAAGTGTGCTCCCACTCAAATCAATATCTCTCATAATTGATTGTGAGTGATACAAGACCCGCATTCCAATTCAACGCCATTGATGTGGACATCACTGATGACGAGAATTTCAATCGGTAGGCAAACTTGCCGATCACATCTCTATGTGACTCTTGTTCATCTTTCGATGGGCGTGTTTCAAGCTCAGGACTATCCTGCCTGAACGTCAAAGACAACCAAGTGATCTTGCTGCGAGGTCTGACAGTCACCCGCCTCATTCCTCTCGATTCGTTCGTACCCATGTGGATATGGTGCACCCCGAAAAGATATGAATTTCAGACGGTGCTACACTTGGGTGAACACTAACTACTTTGATATTTTAAGTGAGAGAACACCCTAATAAAAGTGACTACCGCACAATCTAAATGGGTGCATCACAAGGGATAAACATATCAGGCAATTCATAATAGCATGATATGGTATAGCCCTTTCTGACGTAGAAGTCTTTTATTTCTTCGTCTTCGGCATTTGCGTCGGTGTTCACCTTCGCGAAGATTGCCACCACCTTGTCGATGCACTAGATAATATTGCTATCTCTATAGCTAATAAAATAAGTCCATTACATAAGGTTGACACGCAGGTCATTAAAGTGACAATCATATGGCTCCAGCCATCATGCCGAATCATGACACGCAGGTCACGTTAATTAATTTACATCATATAGTCATCTCATACATAATCAAATTAATATGAGAACTGCTATACCACATCACATGTCATCCTGCAAAACCAAGTTAGACGCCTCTAATCTGTTTATGCAAAAATTTATTTTACGTGGCTTCTAAGGTTTTGACTTAAACTGTAGCTACTAACGTTTATCATCAAGTCGCTAGATTAACTTTGCGGGGTGTATGAAGCACGAGATAATAAAATCTCGAACCCCATATTGAACTCCGTCATACGCATGACCCCCGTGCAGATCATATCTGCATTGCCCTTTAGTCTGCGAAATTTCATCTTTCTTTTAACTATGGTGGAACCCAAAGAATTGATAGCACTTCGTTGATCAATCAGGAACGCGGATTGCCAGAACTTTGTGAAATTCCACCATGCCATTTCAAAATCAGAAATACGCAAATTCTAGGGAAGCAACAAGAACATCGGGTAATAGATTTCATCTACTACCCGCATAAATAATTTTCAGCAATAGATCGCATCTACTACAAAATTATATTATGACCCATACATCTCTATGTATTCTAGATCGTAACCTGCATCTATGCATAGCACGGCTCATGATGCCACTGTAAGGGAACGCGATAGAAAACAAAAAAAATTGGTACTGTGAGCACACCCAGGATCACTATGGAGATGCATACAAGGTTTGATCTGATCATTACCGACTCCTAGCGCAGCGGAAGTAGAGTCGATGTAGATCGTCGGTGCAGATCCCCGCAGCTAGGATTTACAACCTCCCAACCGCGAGGATGTTCTCCCTCGTCTTCCCCTCAGACAGTCCCTCGGACAGCCCTTCGGGAGGCGGTCGAACAGTCCCTCGGACGATGTGGCGGACAGCCCTTCAGGAGGACCCTCGAACTCGGACGGTATCTCAGACAGCCCTTCGGGAGGACCCTCGAATAGCCCCTGGGGTAGAAGATCGAACCTACGACCTCTTGATACGTCTCCAACGTATCTATAATTTATGAAGTATTCATGCCATGTTTATTATAGTTTTGTATGATTTTGGTGCACTTTTATATGTCTTTTATATGATTTTTATGGACTAACATATTGACCTAGTGCCCAGTGCCAGTTGCTGTTTTCTGCTTGTTTTTGGTTTTCCAGAAAATCCATATCAAATGAAGTCCAAATGCAGCGAAACTTTTTGACGATTTTTTCTGGAAGGGAACAGACCCATGAAGCTTTGGAGGAGCAGCAGAAGAGCCACAGGGGCCCCACGAGCCACCTGGGTGCACCTGCCCCCCAGGCGCCCCCTGGTGCCTCATGGGCCCCCTGTGGCACCTCTTTGCGTGATTCCAATGCTGAAAAATCATATATATTCAGAAACCCCCGAAAGTTAACCTAGATGAGTTTTTACGCCGCCGCAAGCCTCTGTACCAAGGAGATCCCATCTAGAGCCCTTTTCCGGCACCCTGCCGGAGGGGGGAAATCATCACCGGAGGCCATCTTCATCATCCCGGCGGTCTCCATGACGAGGAGGGAGTAGTTCACCCTCAAGGCTAGGGGTATGTACTAGTAGCTATGTGTTTGATCTCTCTCTCTCTCGTGTTCTTGATATGGCACGATCTTGATGTATCGCGAGCTTTGTTAATATAGTTGGATCATATGGTGTTTCTTCCCTCTCTATCCTTGTTGTGGTGAATCGAATCTTTTCCCTTTGAGGTTTCGTTATTGTCGGATTGAATATTTCAGATTTGAGAACACTTGATGTATGTCTTGCATATGAATACCCATGGTGACAATGGGGTATTATATTGATTCACTTGATATATGTTTTGGCACTCAACTCGCGGATTCCCGAGGTGACATTGGGGTAATCTATGTATAGGGGTTGATGCACGTTTTCATTATCTTTTCTCCGATAGAAACTTTGGGATGCTCCTTGGAGTTCTTTGTGTGGATTGAATATTATGATTATGAAGTTGTTTGATGCATATCGTATAATCAACTCACGAATACTTGTGGTGACATTGGAGTATCTAGGTGACATTAGAGTTGGTTGATGTGTATCATATGGTGTTATTTTAGTACGAACTCTAGGGCTATTGGTGACACTTATAGGAATAGCTCAATAGATCGATCGGAAAGGATAACTTTGAGGTGGTTTCATACCCTACAAACAATTTTTATCTTATGTTCTCCGCTAATAGGAACTTGGGAGTGATTCTTTATTGCACGTTGAGGGATGGTTATATGATCCAATTATATTAGCATTGTTGAGAGATTGCACTAGCGAAAGTATGAACCCTAGGCATTGTTTCTAAGCATTGCAATACCATTTGTGCTCCGTTTTATCACTTTCTACCTTGCTGTTTTTTTTATTTTCAGATTACAAAAACCTATATCTACTATCCATACTACACTTGTATCACCATCTCTTCGCCGAACTAGTGCACCTATACAATTTACCATTGTATTGGGTGTGTTGGGGACACAAGAGATTTCTTGTATTTGATTGCAGGGTTGTTTGAGAGAGACCATCTTCAACCTACACCTCCAATGGATTGATAAACCTTAAGTCATCCACTTGAGGTAAATTTGCTATTGTCCTACAAAACTCTGCGCTTGGAGGCCCAACACGAGTCTACAAGAATAAAGTTGCGTAGTAGACATCAAGCTTTTTTCTGGCGCCGTTGCCGGGGGAGGTGAGTGCTTGAAGGTATATCTTTAGATCTTGCAATTGAATCTTTTAGTTTTTCTTGTTTTATCACTAGTTTGGTTTATAAAAGAAAACTACAAAAAATGGAATTGAGGTTGCCTCATATTATTCGTCTTTATAATGTTTTTCTTGAAAATGATGGAGCGGAAAATTGTGCTCAATTGATAGAAGAAGAATTCAATAAAATGCTTGGCATAAAATCTTTGAATGATGAGCATGATTACAATGTTGTTAGTATGAATTCTATGAGTATCCATGATGCTAATGATATGCAAATCCACAAGCTTGGGGATGCTATTTTTTATGAAGATGATATTTTTAGTCCCCCATGTTTTGATGAGAAAATTTATTATGATGATTGCATGCCTCCTATCTATGATGATTATTGTGATGACATGTATGCTATAACAAATAATTATAAATATGAAACTTGTCATCATGATTTTACTTTTCAATTGTATTATGCCAATCAAGTATCTCATGATAGTTATTTTGTTGAGTTTGCACGCACTATTATGAATGAGAAGAAAATTGCTTATGTGGAGAGTAGTAAAATTTCTATGCTTGTGGATCATGAAAAGAATGCTTTGTGTGATGGATATATTGTTGAATTTCTTCATGATGCTACTGAAAATTATTACGAGAGAGGATCATATGCTTGTAGGTGTTGCAATAATATCAAGTTTCCTCTCTATGTGTTGAAAGTTTTGAAGTTATGCTTGTTTTGCCTTCCTATGCTAGTTGATTCTTGCTCCCATAAACTATTTGCTCACAAAATCCCTATGCATAGGAAGTGGGTTAGGCTTAAATGTGCTAGTCATATGCTTCATGATGCTCCCTTTGTGTTTCAATTCTTTACTTTTATGTGAGCATCATTGAAATCATCATGCCTAGCTAAAAAGGCATTAAAGAAAAGCGCTTGTTGGGAGGCAACCCAATATTAATACCTACTGTTTTTGTGTGTTCACATGATTAATCTACTGTAGTAATCATGTTTTATATGTTTTTTTCAATAATGTGCCAAGTAAAGCCTTTGGGATAGTGAGGATGCTTGTTGATTTGATTCTGTGCAAAAACAGAAACTTTTGCGTCCAGTGCTGGAATTTCTATTATGTACTGGAGCATGAGAAAATTCTGAAATTTTTACACAGTATTGGGTTACAAATGTTTTACGTTTTACTAATTTTTCAGAATTTTTGGAGGTACAGAAGTATGGTTTTTAAATCGCTCACTACACGCTGTTCTGTTTTTGGCAGATTCTGTTTTTATTGCATAGTTTGCTTCTTTTAGTGTTTCCATAGGTTATATTGAGTAATATAAATTATGGAAATGATAGAATACATTAGGAATTATGTGATAACAATTATGAATCTTGTCTTGACAGTACCTAAGTGGATGATTTATTTTTTATCATACTAACCTATCTCACAAGTTCCGTTAAGTTTTGTGTGATTGAAGTTTTCAAGTTTTTGGTGAGATATCGATATGAGGAGAATAAGGAGCAGCAAGACCCTAAGCTTGGGGATGCCCAAGGCACCCCAAGGTAATATTCAAGGAAGACTCAAGTGTCTAAGCTTGGGGATGCCCCGGAAGGCATCCCCTCTTTCGTCTTCAACATTATCGGTAACCTTACTTGGAGCTATATTTTTATTCGTCACATGATATGTGTTTTGCTTGGAGCGTCATTTTATTTTGTTGAGATTTGCTTTCTGTTATCTATAATCATGTTTTGTATCCTTTAGTTCAATAAAATGCAAATTATAGCATTTACCATGCTCAGTTTGCAAGTTCATGTGTGGCTGTTTGAAAAAAAAAGTTTTCTGTTATGTCCAGAATATTCCTGAATAGTCAGAACATGATAAAAATCTGAAATTTTTACACAGTAAGCATGCATGAGTTCTCTGTCACGTGGTAATTTTTCAGAATTTTTGGAGTTGGGGAAGTATGAATTTTAAATCCCCCTTTACAGACTGTTCTGTTTTGGCAGATTGCTGTTATGTTTGCATTGTTTGCATATGTTTGCTTGTTTAATGATTCTATTTGAGGATAGGATTATTAAATATGCAGAGGCATTTAGTATGCAATGTTAAATTATAATTTTAGTGATTTGCTACGGTAGGGAATGATAAGGTTTTGTATTGATTTATACTAACTTATCTCACGAGTTCTTGTTGAGTTTTTGTGTGGATGAAGTTTTTAGGATTTAAGGAAACCGTGATATGAGAGGAATTAAGGTGTAACACCCCATGTAATTAGTTACAGTGATCACTTTTGATAATGCCATGTCGGCAGGATTAAACAGTGCTTGATCATCATTGCATCATATCTCATTTCAAATTCCAATTCAAATTGCAATTCAAATTTAAAGTGAAAAATAAAAGTTGTTCAAATTTGAAATAAAAATGTTCATTAAATAGCAAATAATTTGTAACTAAATAGGTTCAGGAAAACAACATCGCTAAAAATGGCTAAGTGACTCTAACAACCTCAAACAGTAGTAAACAGCAACATTTTAGTCCATTTTATTTAATCCAGTTTACAAATGAAATTGTATTTTACCCAGACCAGTTTTTGGTGGTAGAGAATAATGCACTGTAATATTTGAGCCAAGTCACACAATTTATAAAAGTCAATAAGTGGCCTAGGAATTTACAAAACAGAAACTAAAACAGAAAATAGAAAAAGAAAACGGTTTAGAACTTACTGTACCTATGGGCTCTAGTCGAATAGTGCAGGGCCCAGCCCAAAAACCACGGTCGTCGTCCTCCTTCGCGCGCTGTCGCGCGCGCCCGTTGACACGGCGACGGCCGTCGTGCTGTCGCCCATCCAGCGACTCCCCGGTGCCGTTAAGGCCTGCCCCGAGCGCCTCTCGACCTCCCCGCAAACCCTAGCTACCCATTCGCCCCCGCGCGCCTCTCTCTCTTTCGTTCCCCATCTCGCCCGAGACATCGCCGCCGTCCATCGCCCGATTTCGCGGCCACCGCCACCACATTGCCTCGCCGCCGTATCATATGTTGTCGCCGTCCTCGACTCCTTCGTCTGCGCCTCACCATGGAGCTCGGGTAGGGACGCACAGACGGGATCGACCTCGGCTTCGTCTTCACTGTCGCCGGCAATCCCCGTCGACCCCGAGCTCCTCTACGCTCCTAAGCTCTCACGGGCTTTTCTTAGCCGCACGGTGAGCCCCATCGCTCTCGCTGCCCTTCCCCGAGCCGCTCATTTCTCCCCTAGCCGGCTCGCGCGCCTCGCCGTGTTCTGTCCTCCGCCCGAGCTCACCGTAGCCGTCGCTTCCGACCGCCGTAGCCCGCGTCTGTAGGCTAGATCGGCACGGCGCGGCCCCCTCGCTCGAGCGCGACCAAATGCGCTCGCTAAACCGCACCGCAGCCGCGTTTCCCGATCGCGCCCGAGAGCTCTGCCGCCTCACGTCGTCGCCGGCGTCTCTCCGGCCACCCCCGCGTCCAACCGATCCCCCTACGCGACGCGCGCTGCTCTGCTCGTTCGAGCGAGCCCAAGAACGCCCGAAACGGAGCACCGTAGACGAGATCCGAGCTCGCCGGAGTTACTCGCCGCCGTTCGGCCTCGCCGGCGTGCTTCGGTGGCCGGCGTCCAGCTGGCGCCGACGTGGCGCCGCGGGCCCCGCCGCTCAGTCGCTGCCACTGGGCCCCACTGGGCCCAGTTGACTCGGTCAGCGCGGTCCCGCCCGCTGACATGTGGGGCCCAGTCGATTAAACGATTTTTAATATATAGAAAATGTGTTAATCAATTACGTTAGTTAATTGAAACGCTAATTACCCACTGACCAGTAGGCCCCACTGCTAAATTAATCCTAATTAGTTTAAATAAAACCTAATTAGACTACTGTGAGGCTGACCAGTGGGTCCCACTGGACCCACAGGTCAGGTTGACTCTGGTCAGCCGAACTGTTGACCCCTCTTGTCAGCAATGCGTCATGCTGATGTCACCAGACACTGTTCTGGATAATTAGGATTTAATTAAATTAAATAATTCCAGAAAATGTTTAAAACTTTGAAAAATCATATAAATTAAACCGTAAGTCAGATGAAAATAATTTATATATGAAAAATGATCAGAAAAATATGAAGAATCTGAATATGTAATCAAAATGCCTGTCCAACACTCCTAGATAGGTGAACATGGAACATTTTGCCCGATTTCGTTAAATGAATAGTGTTCAACTTTAATAAAATAAATCTAAATAAATTCCTAAATTAACTAAAACACTTAGATAGGCAATATAATACCTCCGCATATCGTTTAGGCATGTATTGCATAGTGATTGCATTTTGCCATGAATTTATTGTTTCTTCTCCCCCCCTTCTTTCCGATAGTCTCCAAGCCCGACGCTGCCCAGGAGATCGACTACACCGTTGAAGATTTCTTTTCGCCTGCAGAGCAACCAGGCAAGCAAACCCCCTTGACGCATGCCTATACCACCTATTCTTTCTTCCCCCTGCTTGCATTAGAATTTGCTGCTGCTATTGTTTTATCCTATTCTGAAGCATAGCCTGTTTATTGTAACATCTGTTGATACTTTACCTGATATCCTAAATGTTTAGTATAGGTTGGATGAAAACCATCTGTGCCCCTCTCCCTTGTCTTAGCTACCCCGCTTAGATACCAGTGCCCCGATCGTCGTGATCGTCGGGCTGAGACCAGCACAGCACTACACACATCCCCTAAGTTGCTCGTCTCTGCAGAGCTGGCATTGAGTGCCGAGGGTCATACCTCTTATCCCATTTTCGATGATGCCTCTGTAGAATAGCTAGTCGGTCGTGGGTTAACGAGGGTGATTCCTCTTTCACCTCTTCCAATGGAGCTTCTGTCGTGCAACCCCGCAAGTGTGAATCCAACGAGGGTGATTCCTCCGGGTTCTTCTTGCCGTTTTCGTCAAGAGGGAAATCCAATGAGGATGATTCCTCGGATTCCTCCTTGATGCTACAAGACACACGGGTACTTTGACTTTACTACAGATACCGATTAAAGTCGGGTCGACCCCAAGGGGTTCCCGCGAGAGATACACGTGAAAGTCGGGCGAGCCAGAGAGCACCCGCGAGAGATACTGTGGCGGCTGGCTGTTTAGCGGTACCACCCAGGTGGTGTGGTAGCTCCGGACTTGTCCCGACAGCCGTCACTTGAGTTGTTAATGCACTAACGGATTTGGGTATTGATCTGAGTTGGCCACTGGCCTATACGCACTACCACCACATGGGATAATGGTTTAATGGGGCCCTCTACGCCGTATGTATCAGCCGAAAGCTTTGTCAGACGTCCAGTTCAGCATTGTGGGCCTGTCGGGCTAGTGCCATCCAGGATGAGGTGGTGCTCGTCCCGGCTCGTCGCATAACGACCCGGAGTGCAAAGGGCGATGGGCCCAAGACCCCTGAGCACTTAGGATGTAGACCGGCGGGGACCTCTTTGCTTAGCTCTAGGTAGGGCTGCGGTGTGTCGATCACCCAAGGCCGGGCATTACCCAGCAAGTGTGTCCGGCCAGATGTGATCGAGCGTGTTGGGTAACAGTAGTGCACCCCTGCAGGGAAGTTATCTATTCGAATAGTCGTGTCCACGGTAACAGGACGCTCAGTGTTGTATCCCGATCTATTATTACTTGAACTGGATACATGTTAAATAATTATAAGCTTCGGGATCGCTTTCTCGCAGGGAGTCGAGGAAGGATCTCTAGGCTTTGCTTCCACATGCTTGTTAATTAATAATATGATAACATGTACTCTTCTTATGCTGCAAGACCCTGAAGATGCTAGTCTTCGATAGGCTAGGCCTTTCTCTCTATTCTGGCTTTGCTGCTATATAGTCCACAGATACAGCCTCTCCACTTGATACCAATGCATAATTAGCATAGTTCTGATGTCAGTCTTGCGAGTACTTTGGATGAGTACTCACGGTTGCTCTGCTTTTCTTTTCCCCATACCCATTTGATGATACATCAGACGCTGGAGCCCAGGAGCAGGAGATCCCCAGAGGTATCTACTTCTACGTGGAGACCGTAGAACAGGAGTAGATCGGAGGTTCCAAGGTAGGAGGCCTGCGCCTTTTCGATCAGAGCCGTTGTTTGTTTTCGCCTTCTTAAGGCACCTTTGTTTAACTTGAGTCTGTACTCAGATTCTGTTATTGTTTCCGCTAACGCTTGTTCTCAAGCTTTTGTATTCGAGCCCTCGAGGCCCCTGGCTTGTAATATAAAGCTTGTATTATTTTATTTTGTGTTTAGAGTTGTGCTGTGATATCTTCCCGTGAGTCCTTAGGCTTGATCGTGTGCATTTGCGTGTATGATTAGTGCACGATTAAGTCGAGGGCGTCACAAGTTGGTATCAGAGCCGACTGCCTGTAGGAATCCCCTTTCCAACTCCTTGGCCGAAGTTGAGTCTAGTTTTACAAAAACTATTTTGCTAACATGGCTGTGTGGCTTACGGGCCCACGTCGCCAATGGATGGTGTTAGGATCTTTTACTCCTCTTCTTTACTCTGGGACTCTAATCTCTCTCCTATTCGGGTTAAAGCTTTACTAACTCTAACATTAGGTTCTCGTGATCACATCCACCCGGAGTTCTGAATTTATCCCCCCCCCCCCTTTTCTTCAAGGTGAGGACCAGGATTCTGCTGCACAATATTCTCGGACCACATGATCCTTTTATCGAGGACCCCCTGCGTCGTCCCTTACAGATTCCTCGCCCCGCAGTTTTCTCCGACGTGATGTAGCCTTTGCTATGTCCCGTTGTGTATTCCTTACTGCGTGCCTGCGCGCCGCCTAGATTGTCTAGCTGCGTGTGTTTTCGAACTCGCGCTGTCTGTTGATATCCTACTCTGTGCATGGATGTGTATGTCTTTAACGACTACTAATATGTATCTCTATTGCACTTCCTATTCATTACTCATGATACATCATAAATGATCTCTGACACATGCAGTTGTTCTTGCTAAACTACCCCTATTGATTTGGCAGGATGGCTGACGATCCTCCCCCTCCACCCTATATTGCTGCAATGATGCAGCAGTTTGAATTGAACCGTCAGCTCAACGAGAGTCTGGTAAATCGTTTGGAACGCAACGATGCTCGTCAGGAGCCCGGACCAATCTCACTGCAAGAATTTGTGCGCCTCAATCCGTCCACCTTCCGCAACTCGACCGATCCAATGGAGGCTGATGATTGGCTCCGTGACATTGCCTTTCAGATGGAGTTGGCAAAAGTTGCTCCTGACAGTTACGTCACTTTTGCGACGTATCATCTGAGGGGCCCAGCTGCTCAATGGTGGGAAAGTCACAGGCGTATGACGTCTGCTGAAATAGTCACCACCTGGATAGAATTTCAGTCAGCCTTTCGTGCACGGCACATTCCTCAAGGTCTGATGGACCAGAAGAAGAAGGAATTCCGCAAACTCACACAGGACGAAATGACTGTGGATGAATATCAAAGGAAATTTCTCGAATTATCCCGCTATGCTGAAGATGACGTCTGCACTGACGCTCGCAAGCAGGAGAAATTCCGTGAAGGATTGCATCCTGATATTAAGCTCGCACTTGCTGTTCATGAAGCTGCAGACTTTGCAACGCTTGTCAGCCAGTCTTTTCGAATTGAAACTGCTTTGAATGAGTACCAGGAGTCGCTCAAGCGCACTCGTGACATTGGCTCGTCTTCGGGTCAGCCTGCTCAGAAACGTCGAGTCTGGATTCCACACAATGTACATCACCGACCAGCTCCAACACCAAGGCCGTCTTATGTTGCAACTCGTTTGCAGTTGCCGCCGAGACAGCTAACGATTCAGGGTGGACAGCCCAATACTATGGCTACTCCCCATAACGATGGTTTATGTCGCTAGTGTGGTCAGCTAGGGCACCGTGCTGCCAGCTGCTGCCCGAACCAGAAGCAGAGTACAAGAGCTCGTCAATCCAGAAACCGTAATGCGAGGCCGCCTGCACTTAATCGTGGTCATGTTAATCATGTAAAGGTTGAAGAAGCTCGACGGGACCCCAAAATTGTAATGGGTACCCTCCTAGTGAATTCAGTCCCAGCTACTGTTCTTTTTTATTCAGGAGCATCGCATTCTTTCATTTCTGAAGCGTTTGCACGCAAGCAAGACTTGTCATTCGAAAACTTGTACCCTCCACTGGTGGTTAGCTCTCCAGGATCCAGATGGGATACCTCGATGATAGCTCACAACAACCACATTGAAATTGGAGGATTACAATTCACTGCTTCACTCATGGCCATCAAGGTTTCTACCATAGATGTCATTCTGGGCATGAATTGGTTGGGTCCTCATCAAGCCCTGATTGACTGTGCTGCTGAATCAGTTCACCTCACTCACCCTTCTGGCCAGACAGTCAAATACTCAACCCGAACAGCTCAGGATACCGAGAGCCAGATATATGCTCTGAATGCATTGAATGCTTCACCTCTTGAGGGAATTGAGAACGTTCCAGTCGTTCGCGATTTTCCGAACGTCTTTCCAGAAGAACTTCCAGGAATACCCCCTGTCAGAGCTGTCGAGTTCGTCATCGACTTGAAACCTGGCACTACCCCTATTGCGAAGTGCCCATACAAGATGCCGACGCATGAACTCCTTGAACTTAAGGAGGAAATCGACAAGTCACTTAAGAAGGGTTTCATCCGCCCCAGTTCTTCTGCTTGGGGAGCGCCTTCTCTCTTTGTTAAGAAGAAGGATGGAACAAACCGGTTGGTCCAAGATTACCGACCTATCAACCAGACAACAATTCAGAACAAGTATCCACTTCCCAGAATCAACGATCTGTATGATCAGCTTGCTGGTTCCTCAGTGTTCTCGAAACTTGATTTGAGGTTGGGTTATCATCAGATCCGAGTTCGTAAGGAGGATATTCCGAAGACCGCTTTTGTTACTCGATATGGTTCTTACGAGTACACCGTCATGTCTTTTGGATTAACCAATGCACCGGCCACTTTCTCTCGATTAATGAACTATATCTTCATGGACTACCTCGACAAATTCTTCGTGGTGTATTTGGATGATATCCTTATATTTTCCAAGAATGAAGAAGAACATGTTGAACATCTCTGGCTTGTATTGGAGAAACTTCGAGAACACCAGCTATATGCCAAATACTCTAAGTGTGAATTCTGGTTATCCGAAGTGACGTATCTCGGCCATGTGATTTCCAAAGATGGCATTGCTGTTAATCCAGAACTAGTTCAGGCTATTCTTGACTGGACTCCTCCGAAGAATGTCAAGCAAGTCAGGAGTTTTCTCGGACTCGCCAGCTACTGCCGCCGTTTTGTCGAGAACTTCTCCAAGATTGCTAAGCCTCTGACTGATCTGCTTCACAAAGGTGTTAAATTTGAGTGGACAGAAAAGTGCCAGGAAAGTTTTCAGACGCTCAAAGATAAGTTGACATCTGCCCCAGTGCTTGCTCCTCCGGATTCTCGCAAGGACTTCATGATTTATTGTGACGCATCTCGTCAAGGATTAGGCTGTGTCCTAATGCAAGAGCGCAATGTGATTGCTTATGGCTCTCGTCAGTTGCGACCTCATGAGGAAAATTATCCAGTACATGATCTCGAACTTTCTGCGGTTATTTATGCTCTGAAACTATGGCAACATTACCTCCTTGGTAATCGTTGCGAGATATACACGGACCACTAGAGTTTGAAGTACCTGTATACCCAACCAGACTTGAACCTCCATCAGCAAAGATGGCTCGAGACAATAGCCGATTATGATATGAATATTTCTTACACCCCTGGCAAGGCTAATGTAATGGCCGATGCTTTGAGCCGCAAGGCTTATTGCAACAACCTCATGGTTCAGGAAGCACAACCTATGCTATATGAAGAACTTCGCAAGTTGAACCTCCACATTGTTCCTCAGGGTTATCTTAATACCCTGGTTGTTGAACCAGATCTCGAGCGTACCATCAGAAACTTGCAGAAATATGACTCTGAAGTCGAGAAGATTAAGAAATACCTCTCCAAGGGAAATTCGTCATTCTACCATGTTGATGATGAAGGTACTTTGTTATTCAAGGGCCGCCTAGTGGTCCCCAGAAGGCATAATCTGGACTCTCGTTCGGATGTTATGAAAGAAGCTCATGATACACCTCTTTTAATTCATCCCGGTAGTACCAAGATGTACCAAGACATTCGTCAGCGGTACTGGTGGCCTAATATGAAACAAGACATTGCTCGCTATGTTGCTGAGTGTGACGTTTGCCGTCGCATCCAAGCAGAACATCAAAGGCCTGCTGGAACTCTGCAACCCCTTGAAATTCCTGAATGGAAATGGGACAAGGTCGAAATGGATTTCATTACTGGTTTTCCCAGGTCGCAGAAGGGTCATGATGCTATCTTTGTCGTCATCGACCGATTCTCAAAGGTTGCTCACTTTCTGCCAGTTAAGGAGACAATCACTGCTAGTCAGTTGGCAGACTTATATGTTTCCAGAATCATGTCACTCCACGGTGTTCCGTTGGAGATCAGTTCAGATCGTGGCAGCCTCTTTACCTCAAGGTTTTGGAACAGTTTCGAAGAAGCTATTGGAACTCATCTGTCTTTTAGCACTGCCTTTAACCCTCAGTCTCAGGGTCAAGTCGAACGAGTCAACCAAGTGCTTGAAGATATGCTTCGAGCTTGTGTTATCTCATTCGGTAAGAAATGGGAGGAATCTCTCTCGTATGCCGAATTCTCTTAGAACAATAGCTATCAAGCTAGTCTGAAGATGGCACCCTTTGAAGTTCTCTATGGACGTAAGTGCCGAACCCCTCTGAATTGGTCAGAAACTGGGGAACGGTCACTCTTTGGTCCGGACATTATTCAACAAGCTGAAGAACAAGTCCGCATTGTCCGTGAACATCTAAAAACTGCTCAGTCTCGTCAAAAGAGCAATTATGACCGTAAGCACAAGGTAATGGTTTATCAACCTAGCGAACAGGCATACCTTCGTGTTACCCCGATGAAGGGCACTCATCGGTTCGGAATCAAGGGCAAGTTAGCGCCTCGCTACTTTGGCCCGTTCCGTATTCTTGCCCGTCGAGGAGAAGTGGCATATCAATTGCAGTTACTGCCAAACCTTTCTCAAGTGCATGATGTCTTTCATGTATCTCAACTCCGACGCTGCTTCAAGGATCCTATCCGAGCTGTGGATCATGAAGTGCTTGAGTTGCGAGAAGATATGTCTTATCCAGAGTATCCAATTCGCATTCTTGATCAAGCTGAGCGTCGAACCCGTCAGAAGGCAACCCAGTTCCTCCAAGTTCAGTGGTCGAATCATTCTGAAGATGAAGCCACTTGGGAACGCGAGGATCGTCTTCGTGAAGAATATCCCGCTTTCTTTCAGCCTACCTCTTAATTCTCGGGACGAGAATTCTTGTTAGAGGAGGAGAATTGTAACAACCCATGTAATTAGTTACAGTGATCACTTTTGATAATGCCATGTCAGCAGGATTAAACAGTGCTTGATCATCATTGCATCATATCTCATTTCAAATTCCAATTCAAATTTAAAGTGAAAAATAAAAGTTGTTCAAATTTGAAATAAAAATGTTCATTAAATAGCAAATAATTTGTAACTAAATAGGTTCAGGAAAACAACATCGCTAAAAATGGCTAAGTGACTCTAACAACCTCAAACAGTAGTAAACAGCAACATTTTAGTCCATTTTATTTAATCCAGTTTACAAATGAAATTGTATTTTACCCAGACCAGTTTTTGGTGGTAGAGAATAATGCACTGTAATATTTGAGCCAAGTCACACAATTTATAAAAGTCATTAAGTGGCCTAGGAATTTACAAAACAGAAACTAAAACAGAAAATAGAAAAAGAAAACGGTTTAGAACTTACTGTACCTATGGGCTCTAGTCGAACAGTGTAGGGCCCAACCCAAAAACCATGGTCGTCGTCCTCCTTCACGCACTGTCGCGCGTGCCCGTTGACACGGCGACGGCTGTCGTGCTGTCGCCCATCCAGCGACTCCCCGGCGCCGTTAAGGCCTGCCCCGAGCCCCTCTCGACCTCCCCGCAAACCCTAGCTACCCATTTGCCCCCGCGCGCCTCTCTCTCTTTCGTTCCCCATCCCGCCAGAGACATCGCCGCCGTCCATCGCCCGATTTCGCGGCCACCGCCACCACATTGCCTCGCCGCCGTATCCTACGTCGTCGCCATCCTCGACTCCTTCGTCTGTGCCTCGCCATCGAGCTCGGGGAGGGCCGCACGGACGGGATCGACCTCGGCTTCATCTTCACTATCGCCGGCGATCCCCGTCGACCCCGAGCTCCTCTGCACTCCTAAGCTCTCACGGGCTTTTCTTAGCCGCACGGTGAGCCCCATCTCTCTCGCTGCCCTTCCCCGAGCCGCTCATTTCTCCCCTAGCCGGCTCGCGCGCCTCGCCGTGTTCTGTCCGCCACCCGAGCTCACCGTAGCCGTCGCTTCCGACCGCCGTAGTCCGCGTCTGTAGGCTAGATCGACGCGGCGCTGCCCCCTCGCTCGAGCGCGACCAAATGCGCTCGCTAAACCGCACCGCAGCCGCGTTTCCCGATCGCGCCCGAGAGCTCCGCCGCCTCACGTCGTCGTCGGCGTCTCTCCGGCCACCCCCGCGTCCAACCGATCCCCCTACGCGACGCGCGCTGCTCTGCTCGTTCGAGCGAGCCCAAGAACGCCCAAAACGGAGCACCGTAGACGAGATCCGGGCTCGCCGGAGTTACTCGCCGCCGTTCGGCCTCGCCGGCGTGCTCCGGTGGCCGGCGTCCAGCTGGCGCCGACGTGGCGCCGCGGGCCCCGCCGCTCAGTCGCTGCCACTGGGACCCACTGGGCCGAGTTGACTCGGTCAGCGCGGTCCCGCCCGCTGACATGTGGGGCCCAGTCGATTAAACGAATTTTAATATATAGAAAATGTGTTAATTAATTAAGTTAGTTAATTAAAACGCTAATTACCCACTGACCAGTAGGCCCCACCGCTAAATTAATCCTAATTAGTTTAAATAAAACCTAATTAGACTACTGTGAGGCTGACCAGTGGGTCCCACTGGACCCACAGGTCAGGTTGACTCTGGTCAGCCGAACTGTTGACCCCTGACGTCAGCAATGCGTCATGCTGACGTCACCAGACACTGTTCTGGATAATTAGGATTTAAATAAATGAAATAATTCCAGAAAATGTTTAAAACTTTGAAAAATCATATAAATTAAACCGTAAGTCAGATGAAAATAATTTATATATGAAAAATGATCAGAAAAATATGAAGAATCTGAATATGTAATCAAAATGCCTGTCCAACACTACTAGCTAGGTGAACATGGAACATTTTGCCCGATTATGTTAAATGAATAGTGTTTAACTTTAATAAAATAAATCCAAATAAATTCCTGAATTAACTAAAACACTTAGATAGGCAATATAATACCTCCGCATATCGTTTAGGCATGTATTGCATAGTGATTGCATTTTGCCGTGAATTTATTGTTTCTTCTCCCCCCCTTTTCTTCGATAGTCTCCGAGCCCGACGCTGCCCAGGAGATCGACTACACCATTGAAGATTTCTTTTCGCCTGCAAAGCAACCAGGCAAGCAAACCCCCTTGACGCATGCCTATACCACCTATTCTTTCTTCCCCCTGCTTGCATTAGAATTTGCTGCTGCTATTGTTTTATCCTATTCTGATGCATAGCCTGTTTATTGTAACTTCTGTTGATACTTTACCTGATATCCTAAATGTTTAGTATAGGTTGGATGAAAACCATCTGTGCCCCTCTCCCTTGTCTTAGCTGCCCCGCTTAGATACCAGTGCCCCGATCGTTGTGATTGTCGGGCTGAGACCAGCACAGCACTACACACATCCCCTAAGTTGCTCGTCTCTGCAGAGCTGGCATCGAGTGCCAAGGGTGATACCTCTTATCCCATTTTCGATGATGCCTCTGTAAAATAGCTAGTCGGTCGTGGGTTAACGAGGGTGATTCCTCTTTCACCACTTCCGATGGAGCATCTGTCGTGCAACCCCGCAAGTGTGAATCCAACGAGGGTGATTCCTCCGGGTTCTTCTTGCCGTTTTCGTCGAGAGGGAAATCCAATGAGGATGATTCCTCGGATTCCTCCTTGATGCTACAAGACACACGGGTACTTTGACTTTACTACAGATACCGATTAAAGTCGGGTCGACCCCAAGGGGTACCCGCGAGAGATACACGTGAAAGTCGGGCGTGCCAGAGAGCACCCGTGAGAGATACTGTGGCGGCTGGCTATTTAGCGGTACCACCCAGGTGGTGTGGTAGCTCCGGACTTGTCCCGATAGCCGTCACTTGAGTTGTTAATGCACTAACAGATTTGGGTATTGATCTGAGTTGGCCACTGGCCTATACGCACTACCACCACATGGGATAATGGTTTAATGGGGCCCTCTATGCCGTATGTATCAGCCGAAAGCTTTGTCAGACGTCCAGTTCAGCATTGTGGGCCTGTCGGGCCAGTGCCATCCAGGATGAGGTGGTGCTCGTCCCGGGTCGTCGCATAACGACCCGAAGTGCAAAGGGCGATGGGCCCAAGACCCCTGAGCACTTAGGATGTAGACCGGCGGGGACCTCTTTGCTTAGCTCTAGGTAGGGCTGTGGTGTGTCGATCACCCAAGGCCGGGCATTACCCAGCAAGTGTGTCCGGCCAGATATGATCGAGCGTGTTGGGTAACAGTAGTGCACCCCTGCAGGGAAGTTATCTATTCGAATAGTCGTGTCCACGGTAACAGGACGCTCAGTGTTGTATCCCGATCTATTATTACTTGAACTGGATACATGTTAAATAATTATAAGCTTCGGGATCGCTTTCTCGCAGGGAGTCGAGGAAGGATCTCTAGGCTTTGCTTCCACATGCTTGTTAATTAATAATATGATAACATGTACTCTTCTTATGCTGCAAGACCCTGAAGATGCTAGTCTTCGATAGGCTAGGCCTTTCTCTCTATTCTGGCTTTGTTGCTATATAGTCCACAGATACAGCCTCTCCGCTTGATACCAATGCATAATTAGCATAGTTCTGATGTCAGTCTTGCGAGTACTTTGGATGAGTACTCACGGTTGCTCTGCTTTTCTTTTCCCCATACCCATTTCATGATACATCAGGCGCTGGAGCCTAGGAGCAGGAGATCCCCGGAGGTATCTACTTCTACGTGGAGACCGTAGAATAGGAGTAGATCGGAGGTTCCCAGGTAGGAGGCATGTGCCTTTTCGATCAGAGCCGTTGTTTGTTTTCGCTTTCTTAAGGCACCTTTGTTTAACTTGAGTCTGTACTCAGATTTTGTTATTGTTTCCGCTAACACTTGTTCTCAAGCTTTTGTATTCGAGCCCTCGAGGCTCCTGGCTTGTAATATAAAGCTTGTATTATTTTATTTTGTGTTTAGAGTTGTGCTGTGATATCTTCCCGTGAGTCCTTAGGCTTGATCGTGTGCATTTGCGTGTATGATTAGTGCACGATTAAGTCGATGGCGTCACATAAGGAGACACAAGAGCTCAAGCTTGGGGATGCCCAAGGCATCCCAAGTTATTATTCCAAGAAGTATCAAGCATCTAAGCTTGGGGATGCCCCGATAGGCATCCCACCTTTCTTCTTCAACAACTATCGGTAAGTCTTGGTTGAGCCTAAGTTTTTGCTTCTTCACATGATATGTGCTATCCTTGGAATGTCATTTTATTTTATTTTATTTGCTGTTTGAATAAAATACTTAAGATCTGAAATTTTTAAATGAGAGAGAGTCCTCACATAGCTACTTAATTACTCAAGTACTCATTTGATCTTCACTTATATCTTTTTGGAGTAGTTTGTCATTTACTCTTGTGCTTCACTTATATCCTATGAGTAAATTGTCGAATGAATTGAATATCATAAAGTTGAAATTATATGTGCTTCATATGCTTGTATCATGTCTAGTAGTAGCTTCACATTTCGTTTAGAAAGTGAAATCTATTGAAGCTTGACAATCACAATATTGGTCATACAAGCAATTCATGAATGATTAGTATAAGGAAGAGAACTTTCACATATAAATATAATATCTTGGACATCTTTTATGATTGTGAATATCCATTAATTATTTTCGAACTTGAGCAAATTAGTTGAATGTGGACAAGGAAGACAACGTAATGAGTTATGTTTGGGTATATTTGCATAGAAGTTATATTGTTATGGATCCTCCAACATGTGGTGCTTGCTTAGGATCTTTTGCTAGCCAAAAATTCGTACTAAGTAGAGATACTACTTATGCATCCAAAAACCCTTGAACCCAGTTTCTTCCCATGAGTGTCCACCATATCTACCTATGGAATGAATAAGATCATTCAAGTAAGTTGTCATCGGTGCAAAAAGCAACAAAAATTGCTCCTAAAATATGTATGATCTTTTATTGCAAGGGAAAATAAGCATTGTACGAACTTTTGATGGTAAAGAAATAAAAGCGGCGGACTGCATAATAAAGGTTGCTATCACAAGGGGCAATATAACGTGGCGTTCCTTTGCATTAAGGGCTTGTGCATCCAAAAATAAAAAGCGCATGACAACCTCTGCTTCCCTCCACGAAGGGCCTATCTTTTACTTTCATGTATTTACTTTTATGCAAGAGTCAATAAGTATTCATTCTCATTTCAACCTCAATTATTTTCTAGTTGGCAAGCATCATGTGGTGGGGAAAGATCCAGGCACATACGGCCAGTCAAATATATTTGATCATGAATTATTATTGTTGACAATTATCTCTATGATAAATAAGTTAGGAGGCGAAATATTAAGCCCCTATCTTTCTCTGTGTTTGATGGATGCCATTTGTTCTAAAAATATGCTTTGAGTACTAGCAATCATAGAAGACTATATGATAATTGAGTATGTGGAGCTCTTACTTAGACTTTGTTGAAATTAAGTTGAATTGCAATTGTTTGGTGACTAAGAACATAGGTTGTTAAGTTTCAAGAGAATGCATTGTTTGAACCATAACATGTGAATTGATTGCTACTTTACCATGATGAGTTTTATGAGAAAAAGTTGTTGTTATGATGCTAGGAAAAGTGATTGAAATTATCATTGATCAAACTTATGCACTATGCTAGCATTCACACTTCATAAATTATTTCTTTTATCATTTACCTACTCGAGGACGAGCAGGAATTAAGCTTGGGGATGCTAATACGTCTCCAACGTATCTATAATTTATGAAGTATTCATGCCATGTTTATTATAGTTTTGTATGATTTTGGTGCACTTTTATATGGCTTTTATATAATTTTTATGAACTAACATATTGACCTAGTGCCCAGTGCCAGTTGCTGTTTTCTGCTTGTTTTTGGTTTTCCAGAAAATCCATATCAAACAAAGTCCAAATGCAGCGACACTTTTTGACGATTTTTTCTGGAAGGGAACAGACCCAGGAAGCTTCGGAGGAGCAGCAGAAGAGCCACAGGGGCCCCACGAGCCACCTGGGCGCGCCTGCCCCCCCCCCCCCTAGGCGCGCCCTGGTGCCTCGTGGGCCCCCTGTGGCACCTCTTTGTGTGATTCCAACGCTGAAAAATCCTATATATTCAGAAACCCCTGAAAGTTAACCTAGATGAGTTTTTACGCCGCCGCAAGCCTTTGTACCAAGGATATCCCATCTGGAGCCCTTTTCCGGCACCCTGTCGGAGGGCGAAATCATCATCGGAGGTCATCTTCATCATCCCGGCGGTCTCCATGACGAGGAGGGAGTAGTTCACCCTCGAGGCTAGGAGTATGTACTAGTAGCTATGTGTTTGATCTCTCTCTCTCGTGTTCTTGATTTGGCACGATCTTGATGTATCACGAGCTTTGTTAATATAGTTGGATCATATGGTGTTTCTTCCCTCTCTATCCTTGTTGTGATGAATCGAATCTTTTCCCTTTGAGGTTTTGTTATTGTCGGATTGAATATTTCAGATTTGAGAACACTTGATGTATGTCTTGCATATGAATACCCGTGGTGACAATGGGGTATTATATTGATTCACTTGATATATGTTTTGGCACTCAACTCGCGGATTCCCGCGGTGACATTGGGGTAATCTATGCATAGGGGTTGATGCACGTTTTCATTATCTTTTCTTCGATAGAAACTTTGGGGTGCTCCTTGAAGTTCTTTGTGTGGATTGAATATTATGATTATGAAGTTGTTTCATGCATATCGTATAATCAACTCACGGATACTTGTGGTGACATTGGAGTATCTAGGTGACATTAGGGTTGGTTGATGCGTATCATATGGTGTTATTTTAGTACGAACTCTAGGGCCGTTTGTGACACTTATAGGGATGGCTCAATAGATTGATCGGAAAGGATAACTTTGAGGTGGTTTTGTACCCTACAACAATTTCTATCTTATGTTCTCCGCTAATAGGAACTTTGGAGTGATTCTTTGTCGCACGTTGAGGGATTGTTATATGATCCAATTATGTTAGCATTGTTGAGAGATTGCACTAGTGAAAGTATGAACCCTAGGCCTTGTTTTCAAGCATTGCAATACCGTTTGTGCTCACTTTTGTCACTTGCTACCTTGCTGTTTTTTTTATTTTCAGATTACAAAAACCTATTTCTACTATCCATACTACACTTGTATCACCATCTCTTCGCTGAACTAGTGCACCTATACAATTTGCCATTTGTATTGGGTGTGTTGGGGACACAAGAGATTTCTTGTATTTGATTGCAGGGTTGTTTAAGAGATACCATCTTCATCCTACGCCTCCCACGAATTGATAAACCTTAGGTCATCCACTTGAGGGAAAATTGCTACTGTCCTACAAAACTCTACGCTTGGAGGCCCAACACGAGTCTACAAGAATAAGTTGTGTAGTAGACATCAGTGAGACTTATCAGCATCCCCGTGGATCAACAACTTGTCCACTATGCCAGTTACCTCGTTACCTATTTTGTTCTCTTTTCTCGTTTCCGCGTTCTGGCATCCCAGTGATCAAATCACATTGTGTCTGGCCAGACGATGGTGGATATCGTAACACCGAGAGGGCCCTAAGAATATCTCTCCATCGTCGGAGGAGCAAATCCCAATCTTGAGCTATCAAGTTACTTGTCATACTTTTCTGTGAACCCATAAGCCGCCGTAATAGCCACCCTATTACAGATGACGTTTAACAAACTCCAAAGTTCACGAAGCAAGTATGAAGGAGCTCTATACTCTCATGGTTTAAGGAATTATGCAAACGTTAAATTTCTCTGTGTTATTAACCATTTACTTGTGACGAATGTATCTCATAGCATAACATCAATTCGGGTCGATTCAACACAAATGTTCTTCTAACATTGTGCCCTCAAAATTGCCGGCATAGTCATGCTCATGATCAGGAAAACAGGATCATCATGCAATACTTGAGCTAGTCTTAGAGGCATGACTAGGAATACATTTTTCCGTTTAATGTACCACACGTGCACATGAGTTTCCCTCTGAGCCTCGTGGTTATTGTAGACTCGAGAATCATTACAGTTATACATGGAACATAAACATAATTATGAATATGGAGATAAATAATAACATTATTATTGCCTCTAGGGCATATCTCCTACACCCATGCAGGTGCTCTGACCAACATGCTAAAGGTATGCAGCCGCGAGTAGCACTCACAACTCTTTATACATCAACTTGGTATGTAATTTATGCTTTAAAGAAATAAGCATTTTTCATATGGAAAGCAATAGCTGACGCCTTTCAGTTTCATCTCGAAAAACTTCCATGGTTGTACTTGGAGACAATTGCCCCTCCAGCACACGATGATAGTGAATGAAGTGAGGAGACTGGTAGGTGAAAGGGGTAGCTCTATTGCTCACATTAGAGCATCTACAGCTGGACATAGCAAATCTGGCCCCCTAAACGCCCGCGGTTGACCGGGCATGTCTGTTTTGAGCCCCTATTTGTCCGTACATGCAGCCACACTCCTCATTTTCTCCCTCATATGTCCGATCACTGCACGTGATTGGTGGAGATGAAGAGAAAGAAAGAAAAGATCGAATAAAGAAAGAGAAAAGGTGGTGCGGGGTGGGCTGCGTCCTACGTGGTGGACTGACCGGACGCGTCCGTGCACGTCCGCGAGCCCTCATATCTTCCCTACATTTGTCCTCAATATGAAGGTTCGCAAACAGCCTGGACTTATAGGGATGATATGAGGGGTCCGGCTGGGTCACTTTTTTCCCTCTCTGTCCTGTCCGGTCACTGACCGGGCGTTTCCGCGGACGTTTGAGGAGGATATGAGGATGCCGGTTGTAGATGCTTTTAGTAGGCACCAAAATGTCGTTAGTCATAGTTTAGCTTCTTTCAGTCGAGTACAAGCAAGAATGACAATTTGGCTCGGATCAGGCCCTGCTGATGTACCTGCACTCTGTATGGAGGATGTTCCTCCACCTTGAGCTATGAAATACCTTTTAACCCCGCAAATTTATTTTTGCCCCTTCATCACTCTGCACGGGCTTTCACACACATCGAACTTAAGTTTGAACTGGTTGCAAATCAACCGCTCGAAGTTAAACTACAAATCAATCCTGGATCGGGAATTTAGAGTTCATGTTTTTGTTCGCATCGTGTTCTCACATATTGTTATTTTTATTTGAATAAAGTTCTCTTTTTCGCAAATACACTAAGCTTGTGTATCATTTATTGATAGTTATGGTGAAAATACAAGAGGAAGGTGTTAGAGCATCTACAGCCGGCCTCCCAAAACTGATCGGGCGGATGGCCCGGTCACAAAAATGTGACCCGGACGGACTCCCCAAACCAGCCGTGGACGTCCAGGCTGATTGGCACCTATCAAACCCAGCCCAAATCTAGGGCGGGTATGGGGACACCCGGACGCGTCCGCCACGTCAGCCCGACCCATCATGGCCGCACAGACGCACTTCGTCCCCGCTAAAAAAAATCCTCACCTGGAGCAAACCCTAGCTTCACTTCACTGACCGCTCCGCTCTCCATCGCTTCCCCTCCACTCCCCGTCTGTTCTCCTCCCCCGAGGCTACGTACATGGATGACAGCGTATAACGAACACCTGAGGAGTACAAGAATAGGGTTTGCTCGGCCCCATGAATCTACGTTAACTTGTGTCAATGATGTTTTGTAATGCATTGGCCCTTCTCGGGCCCAGAGGCGTGCCCCTTGACAGATGATCTCGGTCAGTTGGCGAATAGAGGGGCACATGTCATCAAAGTTGCAACCATTGCGATGTTTCCACAGCTCCCAGGAAGGGAGCGAGATGATGGAATTGAGCCCCTTGCGTGCAGAGGTAGGTGATACGTCTCCAACGTATCTATAATTTATGAAGTATTCATGCCATGTTTATAACAATTTTATATGGTTTTGGTATGATTTGATTAGAACTAACCCGGACTGACGCTGTTTTCAGCAGAACTACCGTGGTGTTGTTTTTTGTGCAGAAATAAAAGTTCTCAGAATGGGCCCAAAATTTACGGTGATTTTTTATGGACCAAAAGAGACCCACGGAGCACCGGAGCTGGACCAGGAAGTGGCCGAGGGCACCACAAGCCTGGGGGGCCAGCCCCCCTCCCTAGGGCACGCCCCCCGAGCTTGTGGGACCCTCGGGCACCCCCCCTGACGTGATTCCAATGCCAAATATTCCTATAAATAGAGGAAACCCCGAAAAGAAACCTAGAACTTCCATGCCGCCGCCGCAAGCCTCTGTACCAAAGCGATCTCATCCGGAGCCCTATTCCGGCACTATGCCGGAGGGGGGAACCATCACCGGAGGCCATCTTCATCATCCCGGCGGTCACCATGACGAGGAGGGAGTAGTTCACCCTCGGGGCTGAGGGTATGTACCAGTAGCTATGTGTTTGATCTCTCTCTCTCTCGTGTTCTTGATTTGGCACGATCTTGATGTACCACGAGCTTTGTTAATATAGTTGGATCATATGGTGTTTCTTCCCTCTCTATCTTCTTGTGATGAATTGAGTCTTTCCCTTTGAGGTTTCGTTATTGTCGGATTGAATACTTTGGATTTGAGAACACTTGATGTATGTCTTGCATGTGGATACCCATGGTGACAATGGGATATTCTATTGAGTCACTTGATGTATGTTTTGGTAATCAACTTGTGGATTCCCGTGACCTTGGGGTAATCTAGGCATAGGGGTTGATTGCACGTTTTCATCTTCTTTTCTCCGATAGAAACTTTGGGGTACTCTTTGAAGTTCTTTGTGTGGATTGAATATTATGAATCTGAAGTTGTTTTGATGCATATCGAATAATCAACTCGCGGATACTTGTGGTGACATTGGAGTATCTAGGTGACATTAGAGTTGGTTGATGCTTATCATATGGTGTTATTTTAGTACGAACTCTAGGGTTGTTTGTGACACTTATAGGGATGGCTCAATAGATTGATCGGAAAGGATAACTTTGAGGTGGTTTCGTACCCTATAACAATTTCATCTTATGTTCTCCGCTAATAGGAACTTTGGAGTGATTCTTTGTCGCACGTTGAGGGATCGTTATATGATTCAATTTTGTTAGCACTATTGAGAGATTACACTAGTGAAAGTATGAACCCTAGGCCTTGTTTCTAAGCATTGCAATATCGTTTGTGCTCCATTTTATCACTTGCTTCCTTGCTGTTTTTATATTTTTAGATTACAAAAACCTATATCTACTATCCACACTACACTTGTATCACCATCTCTTCGCCGAACTAGTGCACCTATACAATTTACCATTGTATTGGGTGTGTTGGGGACACAAGAGATTTCTTGTATTTGATTGCAGGGTTGTTTGAGAGATACCATCTTCATCCTACGCCTCCCACGGATTGATAAACCTTAGGTCATCCACTTGAGGGAAATTTGCTACTGTCCTACAAAACTCTGCACTTGGAGGCCCAACAACATCTACAAGAATAAAGTTGCGTAGTAGACATCAAGCTCTTTTCTGGCGCCGTTGCCAGGGAGGTGAGTGCTTGAAGGTATATCTTTAGATCTTGCAATTGAATCTTTTAGTTTCTTGTTTTATCACTAGTTTGGTTATAAAAAGAAAACTACAAAAAAATGGAATTGAAGTTGCATCAAATGCTTTACCTTTATGATGCCTTTCTTGAAAATAAGGATTCCGATAATTGTGCTCAATTGCTAGAGGAAGAATTTAATAAAATGTTTATTGTGAGTCCTTTGAATGATGAGCATGATTGCAATGTTGTCAGTATGCTTTCTATGAATACCCATGATGCTAATGATATGCAAAGCCCTAAGCTTGGGGATGCTATGTTTGATGAAGATGTTATTTTTAGTCCCCCTACTTTTTATGAGCAAATTTATTATGATGAAAGCATGCCTCCTATTTATGATGATTACATTGACGAAAGTGGGTTTGGAAGAGTGTCAACTCTAGGTACTAATGATCCCACTATTTTGGAGGGTGTTGAATCTTATTGCAATATTGACAAAAGTGGATTTGGAGAGGTCTTGACTTTATTTGATGATGATTCCACTATTTTGAAAAAAGTTTCAATTGATTATGACAACAAAGTTGCTATGTATGATGATTATTGTGATGACATGTATGCTATAAAGATTAATTATAACCATGAAACTTGTCATCATGATTTTAATTTTCAATTGGATTATGTGAATCAAGTATCACATGATAGTTATTTCATTGAATTTGCTCCCACTATTATTGATGAGAAGAAATTTGCTTATGTGGAGAGTAACAAAAAAATTATGCTTGTGGATCATGAAAAGAATGCTCTATGTGATAGTTATATTGTTGAATTCATTCATGATGCTACTGAAAATTAATATGAGAGAGGAGCATATGTTGAAAGTTTTGAAGTCATGCTAGTTGATTCTTGCTCTCATAAATTGCTTGCTCACAAAATCCCTATGCATAGGAAGTGGGTTAGGCTTAAATGTGCTTGTCATATGATTCATGATGCTCTCTTTGTGTTTCAATTCTTTACTTTTATGCGAGCATCATTGAAATCATCATGCCTAGCTAAAAGCATTATAGAAAAGCGCTTGTTGGGAGATAACCCAATATTTATACCTACTGTTTTTTGTGTGCCCACATGATTAAGCTACTGTAGTAATCATGTTTTATATGTTTTTTTTTCAATAATGTGCCAAGTAAAGCCTTTGGGATAGTGTGGATGCTTGTTGATTTGATTCTGTGCAAAAACAGAAACTTTTGCGTCAAGTGATGGAATTTCTATTCTGTACTGGAGCGTGCGAAAATTCTGAAATTTTTACACAGTATTGGGTTATAAATTTCTTACGTTATCCTAATTTTTAAGAAATTTTGGAGGTACATAAGTATGGTTTCTAATTCGCTCACTACATGCTGTTCTGTTTTTGACAGATTCTGTTTTTAGTGCATAGTTTGCTTGTTTTAGTGTTTCCATAGCTCATTGAGTAATATAAAGTGTGGAAATTATGTAATACAGTAGGAATTATTTGAGAACAATTATGAATGATGATTTATTTTTATCATACTAACCTATCTCACAAAGTTCCCTTAAGTTTTGTGTGATTGAAGTTTTCAAGTTTTGGGTGAGATATCGATATGAGGAGAATAAGGAGTGGCAAGACCCTAAGCTTGAGGATGCCTTTGGCACCCCAAGGTAATACTCAAGGAATACCCCAAGCAACTAAGCTTGGGGATGCCTTCCGGGGCATCCCCTCTTTCATCTCCAACACTATCGGTAACCTCACTTGAAGCTATATTTTTATTCGTCACATAATATGAGTTTTGCTTGGAGCGTCATTTTATTTTGTTGATATTTGCTTGCTATTATCAATAATCATGCTTTGTATCTTTTAGTTCAATAAAATGCCAATTATAGCCTTTACCATGCTCAGTTTGCAAGTTCATGTGTTGCTGTTTGAAAACAGAAAGTTTTCTATTATGTCCAGAATATTCCTGAATAGTCCGAACATGATAAAAATCTGAAATTTTTACACAGTAAGCATGCATGAGTTCTCTGTCACGTGGTAATTCTTCAGAATTTCTGGTGTTAGGTAAGTATGAATTCTTATCCCCCCTTTACAGACTGTTCTGTTTTGGCAGATTGTTGTTATAGTTGCATTGTTTGCATATGTTTGCTTGTTTAATGTTACTATTTGTGGATAGGAGTATTAAATATGCAAAGGCATTTAGTATGCAATGCTTAATTATAATTTTAGTGATTTGTTATAGTAGAGAATGTTAAGGTTTTGAGTTGATTTATACTAACTTATCTCACGAGTTCTTGTTGAGTTTTGTGTGGATGAAGTTTTAATATTTAGGAGAAGTCATGATATAAGAGGAATTAAGGAGACACAAGAGCTCAAGCTTGGGGATGCCCAAGGCATCCCAAGTTATTATTCCAAGAAGTCTCAAGCAACTAAGCTTGGGGATGCCCCGGTGGGCATCCCACCTTTCTTCATCAACACCTATCAGTTAGCCTAAGTTATTACTTGTTCACATGATATGTGCTATTCTTGGAGTGTCCTTTTATTTTCATGTTGTGTGCTGTTTGAATAAAATTATCAAGATCTGAAAGTTTTTTATTGAGAGAGATTCTTCACATAGCTACCCATTCACTTAACTACTCATTAATCTTCAGTTATATCTTTTGGAGTAGTTTCTCATTTACTCTCGTGCTTCACTTATATCCTAAGAGTAAATTGTTGAATGAATTGAATACCATAGAGTTGAAATTATATGTGCTTCATATGCTTGTCTCATGCCTAGTAGTAGTTTCACATTGTGTTTAAAAGTAAAATCTATTGAAGTTTGACAATCACAATATTGGTCATACAAGCATTGCATGAATGATTAGTATATGGAAGAGAAACTTCACATAAAAATATATTATCTTGGACATCTTTTATGATTGTGAATACCCATTAATTATTTTCAAACTTGAGCAAATTAGTTGAAGTTGGACAAGGAAGACAACGTAATGAGTTATGTTTGGGTATATTTGCATAGAAGTTATATTGTTATGGATCCTCCAACATGTGGTGCTTGTCTAGAATCTTTTGCTAGCCAAAATTTCTATACTAAGCGGGAATACTGCTTGTGCATCCATAATCCTTGAACCAATTTTCTTCCATGAGTGTCCACCATACCTACCAATATATGGTATTACCCTGCCGTTCCAAGTAAATTTGCATGTGCCATCTCTAAGACCTTCAAATAATCATCTGTTTTGTGTGCCCGTACCGCTCATGGAGCGACGGGGCGGTCAGTATCTTCCATGCTAAGCGGGTTATTCTCATGATGGGTGTTTATTCACTTGTCATTGCACGAGAGAGGCCGGTAATTGGGATGCCCAGTCCCGCAAAACAAAGATATATATAATAAAACAAAGCTCCCCCTAGAAAGTTGAAAGTTTGGAGGGCACCCGTGAATTCGGCTAGCCATGGCTTGTGTTTGAATGGTTGAGGGGGAGTAAAACTTTTCATTTCTGCATGGGAACCGGTCATAATGTGTTTAGCATGGAACATATTGAATACCTTAGTCGTGACGTTGATAGGAAAGGCACACCACTCAAAATGTATTCATCTCTGTTTTAAGCTATGAGCTCTAGCACCTCTGCAAATCCCTGCTTCCCTCTGCGAAGGGGCATTCTATTTACTTTTATGTTATTTACTTTCATGTTATTTACTTTTTATGTTGAGTCAATTTCTTATTCCAACCTATTCTATAGTTGGCAAGCATCATGTGGTGGGGATAGATCTAGGCACATATGGACATTCAAATATACTTGATCATGAATTATTATTGTTGACAATTATCTTTATGATAAATGAGTTGGGAGGCAAAACATTAAGCCCCTATCTTTATCTATGTTCGATGGATATTATTTGTTCTAAAAATATGCTTTGAGTACTAGCAATCATAGAAGACTATATGATAATTGAGTATGTGGAGCTCTTACTTAGACTCTGTTGAAAATAAGATGCATTGAAATTGTTTGGTGACTAAGAACATATTTTGTTAAGTTTCAAGAGAATGCATTGTTTGAACTATAACATGTGAATTGATTGCTACTTGATCATGAGAAGTTTTATGAGATGAGCTACTGTTGATGGTATATAATGATGCTAGAAAAGGTGATTGCAATTATCATTGATCAAACTTATGCACTATGCTAGCATTCACACTTCATAAATTATTTCTTTTATCATTTACCTACTCGAGGACGAGCAGGATTTAAGCTTGGGGATGCTGATACGTCTCCAACGTATCTATAATTTATGAAGTATTCATGACATGTTTATAATGATTTTATATGGTTTTGGTATGATTTGAATAGAACTAACCCGGACTGGCGCTGTTTTCAGCAGAACTACCGTGGTGTTGTTTTTTGTGCAGAAATAAAGTTTCTCGGAATGGGCCCAAAATTTACGGTGATTTTTTATGGACCAAAAGAGACCCTAATGACCCACAAGTATAGGGGATCAATCGTAGTCCTTTCGATAAGTAAGAGTGTTGAACCCAACGAGGAGCAGAAGGAAATGACAAGCGGTTTTCAGCAAGGTATTTTCTGCAAGCACTGAAATTATCGGTAACGAGTAGTTTGATAGCAAGATAATTTGTAACAAGTGACAAGTAGCAATAGTAACAAAGAGTGCAGCAAGGTGGCCCAATCCTTTTTATAGCAAAGGACAAGCCGGAACGATCTCTTATAGTAAGTAAAGCGTTCTCGAGGACACATGGGAATTTCATCTAGTCACTTTCATCATGTTTCTTTGATTCGCGTTCGCTACTTTGATAATTTGATATGTGGGTGGACCGGTGCTTGGGTGTTGTTCTTACTTGAACAAGCCTCCCACTTATGATTACCCCATCTCGCAAGCATCCGCAACTACGAAAGAAGAATTAAGATAACTCTAACCATAGCATTAAACATATGGATCCAAATCAGCCCCTTACGGAATAGCGCATAAACTAGGGTTTAAGCTTCTGTCACTCTAGCAACTCATCATCTAATTACTACTCCACAATGCATTCCCTTAGGCCCAAGGATGGTGAACTGTCATGTAGTCGACGTTCACACGACACCACTAAGGGAATCAACAACATACATATCATCAAAATATCGAACGAATACCAAATTCACGTGACTACTTATGACAAGACTTCTCCCATGTCCTCAAGAACAAAAGTAACTACTCACAAATCATATTCATGTCCAAGATCAGAGAGGTGTTGAATAGCATAATAGATCTGAACATATAATCTTCCACCAAATAAACCAACTAGCATCAACTACAAGGTGTAATCAACACTACTAGCAACCCATAGGTACCAATCTGAGGTTTTGAGACAAAGATTGAATACAAGAGATGAACTAGGGTTTGAGATGAGATGGTGCTGGTGAAGATGTTGATGAAGATTAGTCCTCCCACGATGAGAGGATCGCTAGTGATGTCGATGGCGACGATTTCCCCCTCCCGGAAGGAAGTATCCCCGGCAGAATCTCTCCGCCGGAGAGCAAAAGTGCTCCTGCCCAAGTTCTGCCTCGAGACGGCGGCGCACCGTCCCGAAAGTCTTCTCTATATTTTTTCAAGGGCAAATGGACTTATATACCAGAAAATGGGGGCCAGAGGCTGGCCTGGGGCCCCACGAGGTACCAGGGCGCGCCTGGGGGGGGTGGCGCGCCCTGGTGCCTCGTGGGCACCTGGGCCGGTGGCCCCCTCTGGTACTTCTTGCTTCTAGTATTTTTTTATTTATTCCAAAATAAATCTCCGTAAAATTTTAGCTCATTTGGAGATGTGCAGAATAGGTATCTCTGACATAGCTTTTTCAGGTCTAGAATTCCAGCTGCCGGCAATCTCCCTCCTTGTGTAAATTTTGCATATTAAGAGAGAAAAGGCATTAGAATTGCTGCACAAAGTATTATATTGATTCAAAACACTATAAATAACAGTAGCAAAACATGATGCAAAATGGACGTATCAACTCCCCCAAGCTTAGACCTCGCTTGTCCTCAAGCGAAAGCCGATATCGATAATCATGTCCACATGTTTAGACAGAGAGGTGTCGATAAAAACAAAATACGGACATAGTAGCATCATGATCATTATTATAACAGGAATTTTATTATCATAAAGCTTCTCATGAGCAAGTAACAATTCATCACAACAATGGAGTATAAGGCATAAACTTTCTTGAAAACTAACAAACTATGTTCTCAGTCAATAATGCAATTGCAATTCATCATATTTTCAGGAAGGGTCTCATGTAAGAGCTATTTAGCAAGTCCACATACTCAACCATCATTTAGTCTTCTATGATTGCTAACACTCACGACATATATATGGAGCAAAAAGTTTCAGCCAGACACATAGAAAGATAGGCGCTTGTGAGTTTGCCTCCCAACTTATTCACCTCAACGGTGATGTCAACAATAATAACTCATGATCACTCATATCCAACTGGATATATATGCCTAGATCTTTCCCCACCACATGATGCTTACAAAAGAGAAAAATAAAAAGGAAGTAGAGGAGAACACTATTGACTCTTGCATAAAAAGTAAATACATAAAAGTAAAGGATAGGCCCTTCGCAGAGGGAAGCAGAGGTTGTCATGCGCTTTTTGTTGTTGGATGCAAGAGCTCTTAATGTAAAGGAACGTCACTTTATATTGCCCCTTGTGATAGCAACCTTTATTATGCAGTCTGTCGCTTTTATTTCTTTACCATCACAAGTTCGTACAAAGCTTATTTCCCTTACAATAAAAGTTCAGACATATTTAGAGGCAATTTTTATTGCTTTTTGCACCGATGACAACTTACTTGAAGGATCTTATTCAATCCATAGGTAGATATAGTGGACTCTCATGACATGAAACTGGGTTTAAAGGTTTTGGATGCACAAGTAGTATCTCTACTTGGTGCGGATTTTTGGCTAGCAAAGATATTGGGCAAGCACCACATGTTGGAGGATCTATAACAATATAACTTCTATGTGAATATGAACAAACATAATTCATTACGTTGTCTTTCTTGTCCAACATCAACAATTTGGCATAAAATACTTAATGGGGGCTCACAATCATAAAAGATGTCCAAGATAGTATATTTGCATGTGAATCTTCTCTTCCCTTATTAACTTTTTCATGAATTGCATCATTGACTAATGCTACGCTTGTTAACTTCCAATAAATTTTACCACTTATACTTTTCTTTATGTAATGTCATTACTTTTCATAAGATTAGCATATGATCTTTTTCATTATTTTCATTGCTAGGATTGGAACATGAAAGTAAAGAAGCAAAAACTCAAACTACTCTTTATTATATAACTCTCAAATCGATTACATAGATAGATAGATCACGAAGCTAACACTCGAAAATAGATCGTACTAAACTTTTATTCAACTAGATCACGAAATAACTAAGGATCGAACTAAAATAGGTAAAGATAATGAAAGTGATGGTGATACGATACCGGGGCACCTCCCCCAAGCTTGGCACAAGCCAAGGGGAGTGCCCATACCCATGTGCTCAAGTCTCCTTCTTCGGTGATGGTGGTGGTGATGAAGTGATGGGCTTGTCCTCCGGCTTCCATGGCATAGGTTCCCCATCATAAAAAGATGAACGAGTCTCCGGAGTCCTGAAACTTGCAGCTAAACTCATACCTTTGAATCTTGCCTCATACTCAAAATTTTGGTTTTGAAGATCATAGATTTGGCCTTGGAGATAATCGATTTGTTCATTGAGCTTGAAGATGATGTCCCCCATCAATTTGCCCTCCACCTTGTGATTACGGGTGAATTCCGTGATCATGGAGTGGTTGGCGCTGAGTCCACGTTCCACCATCCCTTGGCACTTGAAGATCTCCTGCTCCACTGCTTCGAGCCTGGACTCCATGCTCCCGGTCTTCTTGGGTCCTTGAACATCCCGGATGTGAAGCACCCCCTCACGCATCTCGATGGCTTGAGGGTGTTTCATCACCTCCGGTAGGTAGGGGTTGATGACCTTCTCATAAAACTTGTCCTTGGAAGAGCTTGATGGAGCCATAGCAATCTAGATCTGTCAAAAAAATAGCACGAAACAAGAACAGAGGAGATTCCTGCGATACAGTGATCAAAACATCCGTGAGTATATATAAAGATTTTTTATCTTGCAAAACAAGTAATCCAGAAGAAAACGGAGTCGGGAAGGCTCACGTGGGGCCCACGAGCCACCAGGGCGCGCCTGGGGGGGTGGCGCGCCCTGGTGCCTCGTGGGCACCAGGTGGGTCCCCTCGGCTGTTTCTTATTTTTGTATTTTTCTAATATTCCAAAACTGACAGAAAATATTTTTATAGAATTTTTGGAGTCGGTTTATTTACCGTATCACATACCTCTTTATTTTCAAGGTTCTGGAGTGTTCCGGAAGGTCTCTCCTATGTATTCCTCCGGTGTAATTGTTTCAATAATATTAGTTTCAACATTAATGGGAGTACCTGAAATATAGTGCTTGATTCTTTGCCCATTCACCACTCTCGGATTAGTGCCTTCGGAGTTGTTTATTTTGATGGCTCCGGAGCGATAAAATTCTTCGATGATATACGGTCCTTCCCATTTAGAGAGAAGTTTTCCTGCAAAGAATCTCAAACAAGAATTGTACAATAGAACTTGCTCACCTACTTTAAATTCCCGTTTTTGAATTCTTCTATCATGCCATCTTTTAACTTTCTCTTTAAACAATTTGGCATTTTCATAAGCTTGGGTTCTCCATTCATCTAATGAGCTAATATCAAATAACCTCTTTTCACCGGCAAGTTTAAAATCATAATTTAGTTCTTTAATTGCCCAATATGCTTAATGTTATAACTCAAGAGGTAAATGACATGCTTTTCCATAAACCATTTTATAAGGAGACATACCCATAGGATTTTTATAAGCAGTTCTATAAGCCCATAATGCATCGTCAAGTTTCTTAGACCAATTCTTTCTAGATCTATTGACGGTTTTTTGCAAAATTAATTTTATTTCTCTATTGCTGAATTCAACTTAACCACTAGTTTGAGGGTGATAGGGAGATGCAATTCTATGGTTGACATCATATTTAGCAAGCAATTTACGGAATGCACCATGAATAAAATGTGAACCACCATCGGTCATCAAATATCTAGGGACTCCGAACCTTGGGAAAATAACTTCTTTAAGCATTTTAATAGAAGTGTTATGATCAGCACTACTAGTTGGAATAGCTTCTACCCACTTAGTAACGTAATCAACAGCAACTAAAATATGTGTATACCCATTGGATTTAGGAAAAGGTCCCATACAATCAAATCCCCAAACATCAAATGGTTTAATAGCAAGTGAATAATTCATAGGCATTTCCTGATGTCTACCAACATTACCAATTCTTTGACATTCATCACACGATAGGACGAACTTACGAGCATCCTTGAAAAGAGTAGGCCAATAAAAACCAGATTGTAATACCTTGTGTGCAGTTCTGTCTCCCGCAAGGTGTCCTCCGTAAGCCTTGGAATGACACTTCCATAGGATTTGTTCCTGTTCATGCTCAGGTACACAACGTCTAATAATACCATATACTCCTTCTTTATAAAGATGTGGGTCATCCCAGAAGTAATGTCTTAAATCAAAGAAGAACTTTTTCTTTTGTTGGTATGTGAAACTAGGTGGTATGTATTTAGCAACAATGTAATTAGCATAGTCTGCATACCATGGAGTATTACGAGAAGCATTTATGACAGCTAATTGTTCATCAGGAAAATCATCATTAATAGGTAGTGGGTCATCAAGAACATTTTCCATTCTAGACAAATTATCTGCTACGGGATTCTCAGCTCCCTTCCTATCAGTAATATGCAAGTCAAATTCTTGTAGCAATAAAACCCACCTAATGAGTCTAGGTTTAGCATCTTTCTTTTCCATAAGATATTTAATAGAAGCATGATCGGTGTGAACAGTTACTTTAGAATCAACTATGTAAGATCTGAATTTATCACATGCAAACGCAACTGCTAGAAATTCTTTTTCAGTAGTAGCATAATTTCTTTGGGCACTGTCTAGAGTTTTACTAGCATAATGGATAACATTTAATTTCTTATCAACTCTCTGTCCTAGAACAACACCAACAGCATAGTCACTAGCATCACACATAATTTCAAAAGGCAAGTTCCAATCAGGTGGTTGGACAATAGGTGCAGTGGTTAAGGCTTTCTTAAGTGTTTCAAAGGCTTCTAGACAATCATCATCAAAAACAAATGGAACATCTTTTTGCAAAAGATTGGTAAGAGGCCTAGAAATTTTAGAGAAGTCTTTAATAAATCTCCTATAGAAACCAGCATGACCTAGGAAACTTCTTATACCTTTAATATCTTTAGGACATTGCATTTTCTCAAGAGCATCAACCTTAGCTTTATCAACTTCAATACCTCTTTCAGAAATTTTATGCCCCAAGACAATGCCTTCATTCACCATAAAGTGGCACTTCTCCCAATTCAAGACAAGATTAGTTTCTTCACATCTCTACAAAACTCGATCAAGGTTGCTTAAGCAATCATCAAAAGAAGTTCCGTAAACGGAGAAATCATCCATGAATACCTCAACAATCTTTTCACAAAAGTCAGAGAATATAGCAGTCATACATCTTTGAAAGGTAGCAGGTGCATTACATAAACCAAAAGGCATACATCTATAAGCATAAGTTCCAAAAAGACAAGTAAAGGTGGTTTTCTCTTGATCAGGTTGTGATATAGGTATTTGAGAAAAACCAGAATAACCATCTAGGAAGCAAAAGTGTGTATGCTTGGACAGTCTTTCTAACATTTGATCAATAAAAGGTAAGGGGTAATGATCTTTCCTAGTAGCTTTGTTTAATTTTCTAAAATCAATTACCATCCTATAACCAGTTACAATTCTTTGTGGAATGAGTTCATTTTTATCATTAGGAACAACGGTAATACCTCCTTTCTTAGGGACATAATGAACGGGACTTACCCATCTACTATCAGCTATGGGATAGATTATACCTACTTCGAGAAGCTTTAATATTTTAGTTCTTACAACCTCTTTCATCTTAGGATTTAATCGTCGTTGGTGGTCGACAACTGGTTTAGCATCAGGCTCCATATTAATTTTGTGCTGACATAGAGTGGGACTAATGCCCTTAAGATCATCAAGAGTATATTCAATAGCAGCACGGTGCTTCCTCAGAGTTTTTAGTAATCTCTTTTCTTCATGCGCTGAAAGGTTAGCACTAATAATAACAGGATATATCTTCTTTTCATCAAGATAAGCATATTTCAATGTATCAGGCAATTGCTTCAATTCAAATGCAGGATCACCCTTAGGTGGAGGAGGGCCTCCAAGAGTTTCAACAGGCAAATTATGTTTAAGGATAGGTGGTTGATCAAAGAACATCTTATCTATTTCATTTCTTTCATTCATATGCATATCTTTTTCGTGGTCTAGCAAATATTGTTCTAACGGATCAGTAGGAGGTACGGCAATAGAAGCAAGACCAATAATTTCATCTTTACTAGGCAATTCTTTATCATGAGGTTGTCTACGAAACTTGGATAAATTAAATTCATGAGATATATCACCAAACTTGACTCGAACCTTTTCTTTAACACAATCAATTTCAGCATTAACGGTATTCAAGAAAGGTCTACCAAATATAATGGGACAAAAATTATCTTGTTGTGAACCAAGTACTAAGAAATCAGTAGGGTATTTGATTTTACCACACAAGACTTCAACATCTCTAACAATCCCAAGTGGTGTAATAGTATCTCTGTTCGCTAGCTTAATAGTAACATCAATATCTTCAATTTCAACAGGTGCAATATCATGCATTACTTCTTGATATAAAGAAAATGGAATAGCAGTCACACTAGCACCCATATCACACAAACCATGATAGCAATGATCTCCAATCTTAACAGAAATAACAGGCATGCCAACTACGGGCTTGTTCTTGTCTAACATATCTCATTCATTTCTAACAGGTTTAGCAATTCTAGCAGCCTCCTCACAAAAGTAAATAACATGCCCATCTATATTATCGACTAAGAGATCTTTAACCATAGCAACATCAGGCTCAACTTTAATTTGTTCAGAGGGTCTAGGTGCTCTAATATTACTTTTGTTAACCACAGTTGAAGCTTTAGAATGTTCCTTAATCCTAACAAGAAAAGGTGGTTTCTCAATATAAGCAGTAGGCACAACTGGATCAACATGGTAAACAATTGTTTCTTCTTTAACACTAATAGGTTCCTCAATCTTTTCTTTAACAGGGGGGTGATATTTAAACCACTTCTCCTTAGGGAGATCAACATGAGTAGCAAATGATTCACAAAAGGAAGCTACTACCTCAGAGTCAAGTCCATATTTAGTGCTAAACTTATGAAAAGCATCGGTGGCCATAAAAGATTTAACACAATCGAACTCAAGTATTATACCTGACTCATTACCTTTGTCGAGTTCCCAATCTTCAGAGTTGCGTTTAATTCTTTCCAGAAGATCCCATCTGAATTCAATAGTTTTCTTCATAAAGGAGTCAGTCGAAGAAGAATCGAGCGTAGTTTGATTATCATGAGAAAGCCGAGCATAAAAATTCTGTAAGATAATTTCTTTTGAGAGCTCATGATTGGGGCATGTGTACATCATGTACTTAAGCCTCCCCCAAGCTTGAGCGATGCTTTCTCCTTCACGAGGCCAAAAATTATATTTATAATTTCGATCACGATGAACCAAATGCATAGGATAATTTTTTTGATTGAATTCCAGTTTCAATTGGTTCCAGTCCCATGTATCAGTATCATCACATAGCCTATACCACATTAATGCCTTTCCCTCCAAAGATAAAGGGAATACTTTCTTCTTAACTCCATCTCCGGATAAACCTGCAAGCTTAAACAATCCACAAATTTCATCCACATAGATCAAGTGCATATCAGGATGTACCGTTCCATCTCCTGCATAAGGATTAACTAGCAGTTTCTCTATCATACCCGGAGGAATCTCATAATAAATATTTTCAGTAGGTGCAGTAGGTTGAGGAGCAACTATTTGTGTTTCCGGTCGAGGTGAAGATACCCCGAACAAACCCCTCAAAGGATTACTTTCCATAGTGACAAGCAACAGTAAATTTCAGCACGTAATATAAATGTTTCCTTACCAAATTCCACTCACCAAAGGCGCTTCACTCCCCGGCAACGGTGCCAAAAAAGAGTCTTGATGACCCACAAGTATAGGGGATCAATCATAGTCCTTTCGATAAGTAAGAGTGTCGAACCCAACGAGGAGCAGAAGGAAATGACAAGTGGTTTTCAGCAAGGTATTTTCTGCAAGCACTAAAATTATCGGTAACGAGTAGTTTGATAGCAAGATAATTTGTAACAAGTGACAAGTAGCAATAGTAACAAAGAGTGCAGCAAGGTGGCCCAATCCTTTTTATAGCAAAGGACAAGCCGGAACGATCTCTTATAGTAAGTAAAGCGTTCTCGAGGACACATGGGAATTTCATCTAGTCACTTTCATCATGTTTGTTTGATTCGCGTTCGCTACTTTGATAATTTGATATGTGGGTGGACTGGTGCTTGGGTGCTGTTCTTACTTGAACAAGCCTCCCACTTATGATTACCCCCTCTCGCAAGCATCCGCAACTACGAAAGAAGAATTAAGATAACTCTAACCATAGCATTAAACATATGGATCCAAATCAGCCCCTTACGGAATAGCGCATAAACTAGGGTTTAAGCTTCTGTCACTCTAGCAACCCATCATCTAATTACTACTCCACAATGCATTCCCTTAGGCCCAAAGATGGTGAAGTGTCATGTAGTCGACGTTCACATGACACCACTAAGGGTATCAACAACATACATATCATCAAAATATCGAACGAATACCAAATTCACATGACTACTTATGACAAGACTTCTCCCATGTGCTCAAGAACAAAAGTAACTACTCACAAATCATATTCATGTCCAAGATCAAAGAGGTGTTGAATAGCATAATAGATCTGAACATATAATCTTCCACCAAATAAACCAACTAGCATCAACTACAAGGTGTAATCAACACTACTAGCAACCCACAGGTACCAATCTGAGGTTTTGAGACAAAGATTGAATACAAGAGATGAACTAGGGTTTGATATGAGATGGTGCTGGTGAAGATGTTGATGAAGATTAGTCCTCCCACGATGAGAGGATCGCTGGTGATGTCGATGGCGACGATTTCCCCCTCCCGGAGGGAAGTATCCCCGGCAGAATCTCTCCGCCGGAGAGAAAAAGTGCTCCTGTCCAAGTTCCGCCTCGAGACGGCGGTTCACCGTCCCGAAAGTCTTCTCTATATTTTTTTGTAGGGAAAATGGACTTATATACCAGAAAATGGGGGCCAGAGGCTGGCCAGGGGCCCCACGAGGTACCAGGGCGCGCCTGGGGGGGTGGCACGCCCTGGTGCCTCGTGGGCACCTGGGTGGCCCCCTCTAGTACTTCTTGCTTCCAGTATTTTTTATTTATTCCAAAATAAATCTCCGTAAAATTTCAGCTCATTTGGAGATGTGCAGAATAGGTATCTCTGACATAGCTTTTTCAGGTCCAGAATTCCAGCTGCCGGCAATCTCCCTCCTTGTGTAAATCTTGCATATTAAGAGAGAAAAGGCATTAGAATTGCTCCACAAAGTGTTATATTGATTAAAAACACTATAAATAACAGTAGCAAAACATGATGCAAAATGGACGTATCAGACCCACGGAGCACCGAAGCTGGACCAGGAAGTGGTCGAGGGCGCCACAAGCCTGGGGGGTGCTCCCCCCTCCCTAGGGCGCACCCCCCGAGCTTGTGGGACCCTCGGGCACCCCCCCCCGCCTGACGTGATTCCAACGCCAAATATTCCTATAAATAGAGAAAACCCCGAAAATAAACCTAGAACTTGCGCGCCGCCGTCGAAAGCCTCTGTACCGAAGCGATCTCATCCGGAGCCCTATTCCGACACTCTACCGGAGGGGGGAATCATCACCGGAGGCCATCTTCATCATCCCGGCGGTCACCATGACGAGGAGGGAGTAGTTCACCCTCGGGGCTGAGGGTATGTACCAGTAGCTATGTGTTTGATCTCTCTCTCTCTCGTGTTCTTGATTTGGCATGATCTTGATGTACCGCGAGCTTTGTTAATATAGTTGGATCATATGGTGTTTCTTCCCTCTCTATCTTCGTGTGATGAATTGAGTCTTTCCCTTTGAGATTTCGTTAATGTCGGATTGAATACTTTGGATTTGAGAACACTTGATGTATGTCTTGCATGTGGATACCCGTGGTGACAATGGGGTATTCTATTGAGTCACTTGATGTATGTTTTGGTAATCAACTTGCGAATTCCCGTGACCTTGGGGTAATCTAGGCATAGGGGTTGATTGCACGTTTTCATCTTCTTTTCTCCGATAGAAACTTTGGGGTACTCTTTGAAGTTCTTTGTGTGGATTGAATATTATGAATCTGAAGTTGTTTTGATGCATATCAAATAATCAACTCGCGGATACTTGTGGTGACATTGGAGTATCTAGGTGACATTAGAGTTGGTTGATGCGTATCATATGGTGTTATTTTAGTACGAACTCTAGGGCTGTTTGTGACACTTATAGGGATGGCTCAATAGATTGATCGGAAAGGATAACTTTGACGTGGTTTCGTACCCTACAACAATTTCATCTTATGTTCTCCGCTAATAGGAACTTTGGAGTGATTCTTTGTCGCACGTTAAGGGATCGTTATATGATTCAATTATGTTAGCACTGTTGAGAGATTGCACTAGTGAAAGTATGAACCCTAGGCCTTGTTTCTAAGCATTGCAATATCGTTTGTGCTCCGTTTTATCACTTGCTAACTTGCTGTTTTTATATTTTCAGATTACAAAAACCTATATCTACTATCCATACTACACTTGTATCACCATCTCTTCGCTGAACTAGTGCACCTATACAATTTACCATTGTGTTGGGTGTGTTGGGGACACAAGAGATTTCTTGTATTTGATTGCAGGGTTGTTTGAGAGAGACCATCTTCATCCTATGCCTCCCACGGATTGATAAACCTTAGGTCATTCACTTGAGGAAAATTTGCTACTGTCCTACAAAACTCTGCACTTGGAGGCCCAACAACGGCTACAAGAATAAAGTTGTGTAGTAGACATCAGTAGGGACAAGAGCATTAGAGTGCGCCCACCAGTCGATGAACTCAGTGTCCGAGGTGGGCGGGGTGATGGGCAGTCTACACTAGGATAGAATGTCGTACCAAACATGGCGCGAGAATGAGCAGCCACCAAGGCGATGTTGCATGCCCTCTGGTTCCTGGTCGTAGAGCATGCAGGAGGCCTCATGTGGGTGGTTGTGGCACGCGAGCCTAGCTACGGTCCAGCAGGGATCAAGGAGGGAAAGCCAAAGAAAGACCTTAATGCGCAGCAGAGCCCAAGCCTTTTAGATTAGGCGCCAGTGAGTATCGAGGATAGAGCTAACGAAGAGCAGCTCGTAGCAGGATTTGGCGTGTACTGGCTAGAGGAAGACCAGTATCATAAAATAACATAAAATTGGCGTGTACTGGCCAGAGGAAGACCAGTATCATATTTATGATTTTTATAAACAAATATCATATATTGTTTAAAAAAATCATGACTATTTGTTAAATCGATGATTTTATAAAACTTGTCATATTTTTGAAATCCAAGAAGACTTTTTTAATTCATGAATATTATTTTTTGCAAAAATACATTGTCTTAATTTGTAAAAAGAATGTAGTCGGTTCTCTGTGAAGCGAACATCAACTGGTTTTTGAAACCGTTTTTTCTTACCGAATGAAATGGCACGACAATTTTTGTTCTTAGCGAAAAGGCGCAACCGCAATAGCACTATTGGGCCTCGGCCCACCAATGCGACTTGGCAGCAATGTGTCGCTTAAGGCGAGAAATGAACATCCGTGTTTTCAAGCGCGGCTATATCTCTGAAATCACTAGTTAAGAGTAACCCCTTATAAAGGCCACTCCTTACCTTTTAAGACGCTAACAAGGACAGCTGTGCAACCTGAGATTTTTCTATTTTTTTCATAGATTGTTTTATTCAAAACGTTTTATCTAGTGAACTGTGCGTCTAAATGCCGAACCATTTTCACCGTTAGATTTCCCTCATTGAGATTTTCAAAAATAGATCCCATGTTAATATGTTTCGACGAACTTGTTTTTTAAGAAAAAACCAGATACAGAAAGAAAACCTGTAAAAAAGAATGCTGAAAAAATGAAAGACGGAAAAAACCGCAACCGAAAAAAACGAATACGGAAAACCGAAGCCCGGAAGCATGGTTGCAGTTTTTCACCTTTTTCCTTTTTTCGAGAAGCACAACTGCATTTCTCGCTAAAGTAAATATGTGCTTCTCGTCAAAGCACAAAAAGAATTCCTGTCAAGCATAGTTGTCCTTCTCGTGGAAGCAAATTTGTGCTTCCACGAGAAGCAAATATGTGCCTCTCGTTGAAGCAAATTTGTACTTCCATGAGAAACAAATATGCGCTTCTCGTGAAATCATAGTTTTTTTTTCAATTTTGAAAAGACACAGCTGTGCTTCTCGCGGAAGCAAATCCATGCTTCTCGTGGAAGCACAGATTTTTTTTTCGCGAACCACAGTTGCGCTTCTTGCGAAAGCAAATCTGTGCTTCCATGAGTGCTTCTAGTGAAAGCATTTTTTTTCCAAGAAGCACAATTGTGTTTCTCGCGAAAGCAAATCTGTGCTTCTACGAGAAGCAAATATGTGCTTCTCGTGAAAGCACATATTTTTTTCTTTTTTTTGAAAGTACAACCATGCTTCGCAATAAAATAAACAACAAATTCTCTAAAGCCTAGGGAAAATTAGGCGAAAATAAAAAGATGAAAAACCTGAAAAAACATCTAAATCTTGAAAACACGTACAAAAAAAATCCAGATGAAGCACCCAGCATACGACACGTGGCGGCGGCTGGGTGCTCCACTTGACACGCTACCAGGCCACAAAAGTAACACTTACGAGAGGCCCGCAAGGGGTAATGCTCCCATATATCTCGCTTGGCGCGAGATGGAAGCGAACGTAGCCTCAAGCCAACGTATTGTTGGGTCGAGCCGAGTAGCTTTCTGCTGGTTTGTTGTTCTTCTCCATTTATTCATTCTTTCATTGTTTATATATATTTTCTAAACCATTTTAATTACATATATTCCAAAACTAAAATGTACTTCAAATTTTCAAAATCATGAATTTGAAAAATGTTGATGCAATGTGAACATTTTATTAGCATAATTTTAATAAAATGTTGACAACATTCAAAAATGCTCACGCTTCCAAAATATGTACGTGACATTTTTTAAAGATTTTATACAACTAAAAATATGTTTATGTAATTCAAAAAATTATACCATTCATAAAAAATGTATGTTACATTTAGAAAAAATATTCACGAGTTTCAAAAATATGTTCGTGATGCTCACGTGTTTCAATAATATGTTCGTGAAATTTTGTAAAATGTTTAAACAATTTTTAAAAAAGTTGACTAATTTAAAAAAGCATCATATCATTTATAAAAATGTTTCGACATATAATTGAAACATGTTAACGTGTATCGAATAAATGTTCATAAACATGTCTTTAAACGTGTATAAAAGAAGTTTCAGATGTATACGAAAAATGTACAAACTTTATGAAAAAAAAGTGGACATCAAAACATATACATGATTAAAAAATTGTATTTAAAAAATATTAAACGTGTATAACAAATTACCCTAACATATACAAAAATATACAATGTATATGAGAAAAAGGGAAATACGTGTTGAAAAAAATAAAAAAGAGAAATAAAAAAACAAAGAAAACCAGTAAAGCAACACAAAAAACCAGAAGCCAAAAGAAAATTGTCGAAAACCAACACCGACACAGGAAATTGAAAGAAAATATATTAAAAAATGGAAAATGAAAACAAAAAGGAAAACCCAAGAAACCCGCTAAAGAAACACAGGAAACCAAAAATCGCAAGAAAAACAAATGAAAACCCACATAGAAAACACATAGATAAAGAGAGAGAAAACCGGGCCTAAAAACTGCTCCTGCAGGAACCATATATTGGGACGGCCCAATAATGCCAGGACGCGAAAATTCTTGCGGCGAGACGGAAGATAGTATCGCAATAGTCGATATATAAATCTAGTAGTGCTTTTCATCTTGTTTTCTACAAATCAACCGTTGGGCATAGAACACCACAAATTTGGCGCTTATGGCGCCGTTTAAAGGCTTATGCGTACACCCCCCCCCCCCCCCCCCCCCTCTCAAACCAATGGGTCGGCCAATGTAAACTGCGTAACATCTGGCTTTTTTAGTTTTGGGAAACTTCTAGAAGGTTTCACCTTTTTTTTCTGCTCGTGTTTTATATGTTTCTTTGAACCGTTTTTCTTTTGGTTTTTTTATTTATTTTTCCTTTTTTCACTTTTTATTTTAAATTTTTCGTTTCTATTTTTTAATTTGCAAACTTTTCTAATTTGTGAACATTTTCAAATTCATGAATGTTTTTCGAATCCATGAACTTTTTCAAATCTGTGAACGTTTTTCAAATTCATGAACGCTTTTCAAATGCGCAAACTTTTTGTTCAAGTTCATGATTTTTTTTTTGAATTTGTGAACATTGTTCAAACGCGTGAACTTCCCTCAAACGTGAACTTTTCTAGTTTGTGAACATTTTCAAATTCACGAATGTTTTTTAAATTCATGATTTTTTTTTCAAATTCATGAATGTTTTTCAAATGTGCAAACTTTTTGTTCAAGTTCATGAAGTTTTTTCGAATTTGTGAACATTTTTCAAATGCACGAACTTCTCTCAAATTCGTAAACATATTTCAAATGCGTGATTTTTTTTTCAAACCCGTGATTTTTTTAGTGCGCTGACTTTTTCTGAAAAGTCAACGGTCAATGTGTCGACGCTCTAGTCAATGTTCAAGTCAATACTCATGGCAACGACCAGACGCTCCTACCGAGGGGACAACTGAGAGAGAGCGCGTGTTGTTCTAGGCTGGCCCACGTGGGCGGCCGCTTGAGCGATGGCTAGCTAGTGAGCGCATAAGTTGTCGTCCGTATAGGAACTCTCTTTAGCTATAATATAATCGCATGTAGCGCCCTCGTGCAGAGGCCACAGGCCCAATACCCTATGCAGCTCAAGAAGTTAGGTTCTTTATACCACACCACCCAAACATGGCCATTGCCTATCTCGGGACCTGTGTGCACGTGGTATACAGAGCCGAAACGACGTAGAATCATGCAATGGTGCCATGCCTAGTGGTCCTGAAATCCGTCATACAATGGCAGACCGTGAATGACCTTTAAATCAATGGGCCAGAATGTGGATCTGACTAGCTCCTCGACCCATCTTCATGTATGATCAGGTCCGCCACATGTTGGATTACAGTCGACCACCTTGGCGTGATTGGTTGGGTGCTTCCCTCTCTTGGTAACCAAGGATCCATCCACATGTTCATCTAAAAAAAGATATGTACACATGTGTTTAGCACCATTTCCAATCCAAGAAATGATCATATGGTGTTGAGGAGGGGCGACTATTTGCTGGACTATTTAGAAGACTAGGAATAAGGCGTGTGATACGGACCCGAGGAGCAGAAACACACGCGATGGGTGAGCATGCGACGAACGACCCGTCAATTTCGCTGGCACGCGTGATGCTAAGCCCCTTAGCCACCGCCACACCGCATGCGCCATGTGCTACTCTCATAGGAGTTGTTGGGTTTCCCTAAAGAGGAAGGGTGATGTAGCATAGAAGCAAAATATTTCCCTCGGTTAAGAACCAAGGTTTAATCGAACCAGTAGGAGTCAATAAGCAAACAAGATAAACAACACCTGCACACAAACAAACAAAATACTAGCCCCAACTTTGCAAGGGGGTTGTCAAGCCCCTTGTCCTGCTAGTTACAAGGTTGAAAGCAAATAGATAGTGCTATAATGGAACGACAAATACTAAAGGAAAATAAAAGAGGCAACTTTTGTAGTAGAAAGTATTGATGGAGAATGGACCCGGGGGCCATAGGTTCACTAGAGGTATCTCTCTCGAAAGCAGGCAAACGACATGGTAACAAATTACAGTTGGGCAACTGACAAGAATAGCAATCTTTATGACTATGATCATTCATGGTATAATCTCATATAGGCATTACATCCGTGATAAATAGACCGTTAAACTTACTGAGTCTACTACTAATACTCCACCCCAAGACCGCTATCTAGCATGCATCTCAAGATATTAAGTTTAAAAGAAACAGAGTACTACAATAAGCATGATAACATAATGTAGACAAAAAGAAATCTAGCAATAAGATTAAACCCTGTCGTTTTATCCTTATCGGCAACAATACAAATACGTGTCTTGTCCTCATTCTATCACTGGGATGTAGAACACTGCAAGATTGAACCTATTACTATGCACCACTGCCTCTGAAGATCTACCCATCAATCTTGGCCAGAGAAGACAAATAGATCGGAAATCATACATAGCTACTTAATTATACAGCAAAGAATCTTCAAAAGATTCAATTTGATTCAATGAACAATCTGATCATAAACTCACAATTCATCATGTCCCAACAAACACACCGCAAAATTACATTGGATTGATCCCAATCTATCACATCCTAGATTTTTCCCAAATCTGGTATGTTAAAAATTTCACAGGGAATTAAAAAATTTCTAGGATTTGCCCATGATTGCCTGGGTTTGCTTATGATTGACTATGAATTGTTTGATTGTTGCCTAGGAGGGATAAAATCCCAAAGCCACTAGTTGAAACCCTAGCAAGCCTTGATAGGAACCCAATCCATTTTGAAAATATTATTGGGCAAAAGCATTCTTAGTAAGTCCCAAGCAATATTCAAAGCCAAAATGATTGTCCCAAAAGAATAGAGTTGGAATCATTTTGGAACCAATTCAAAAATCAAAAGGGAACTATTCAAAATGGTTTTGCAAGTTATTTGGCAGGAAATGGCATTTCATAATTCCAAATAATATTTTTGGCCCTCTACCATTTTTATAAAATGAATTTGAAACACTTTTGGTTTTGAAACCAAATTCAAATTCAAAATGAAAATATTAGTGCAGAAAATATATGTCCATTTTCTCCAAACAAAATGTTCAAACATTCCTAAATATTCCATTTGGAATTTAGAAAATGTTCTCTGTTGGAAGAAAATTCAAAATCAAAATCATTTGAAAAAGACAAAAAAGCAGACAAAAAATGGAAAACAGAAAACAGAAATAAAAAAAACCTAAGCCTACCCCGCGGCCGAGCTAAGCCAGGCCGGCCCAGCCGAGCCAGCCCAGCCTCACCCGCACCCTCACTCTCTCTCCCTGACGCTGACGGGCGGGACCCAGCCGTCAGGCCACGTCATCGTCTTCAACCGCCGACGCCCACGACCTCGCGCACGACCTCAACGCTCAGGTCGCCACGACCTCCACCCCGCGCGCTCTCCGGTCATGCCCGAGCCCCCGGCCGCGCCCATAAATACCCCCTGCCGCCCTGCGTCATTTGCCCCATCCAATCGAGGCCGACGCCGTCAGGCTGCCCTCCGGTGAACCCCCGCGTCCGCCACTGACCTAGACCTCCGCCGGCCAAATACCGGTGAGGCAGCCCTCCCTGAGACCTCCCACCGACACCACTAGACCCAACGCACGTTGGCGCACCTGCTGGACATCATCAGCGCGCCCGAAGCCCCATGGAAACCCAAGTTCGACGGAGGCCGAACCTCACCGCCACACCGTCGCCGACTCCGGTGATCCCCATAAGCCCCAACCCCCGTGACCTTGTCCATTGTGTTCCCCGCACCCGTGCGCCCCTACTGACCCAACCCCGCGTCCTAACGTGCTGGATTTTGAGCAGTTGGACCATGCCCGACGCTCTGATAACCCACAAGTATAGGGGATCGTTTGTAGCCTTTTTCGATAAGTAAGAGTGTCGAACCCAACGGGGAGCTAAAGGTAGAATTACTATTCCCTCAAGTTCTATCGACCACCGATACAACTCTACGCACACCAACATTTGTTTTACCTAGAAACAAGTAATAAAACTAGAAGTACTTTGTAGGTGTAGTAGGATAAGTTTGCAAGATAATAAAGAACGTGAAAATAAAAATTAGGTGATGTTCTAATAAAATTACAATTAAGTTAGTATAGCGAGTGTGGAAAAGTGGTGGTAGGATTTGCGGAATTGTCCCTAAGCAATTGGCTAAGTTACTAGACCGATAGCAAGTTTTTATGTGGGAGAGGCCACTGCTAGCATGTCATCCCTTACTTAGAGTTCTATGCACTTATGATTGGAACTACTAGCAAGCATCCGCAACTACTAATGTTCATTAAGGTAAAACCCAACCATAGCATTAAGATATATTGGTCCCCCTTCAATCCCGTATGAATCAATTTCTATGGTAGGAAGAAGTTTCCGTCACTCTTGCCCTCTAATGCATAGTCCTATCAACATACAACTAACCCTATGGTGTGATCCACGCGCGCTCTCATATGATGGGCACCAAAGGACAGCAACATAACCACAAGCAATTTAAACCAATCATAGCAATTCACCGATTACCCATAGGACAACAAAAATCTACTCAAACATCATAGGATGGCAACACATCATTGGAAAATAATATGAAGCATAAAGCACCATGTTCAAGTAGGGGGTACAACGGGTTGCGGGAGAGTGGATCACTGAAAATAGATGAGGGAAGGTGATGGAGGTGTTGGTGAAGATGACAGAGTTGTTGGAGTAGATCGCCGTCACACGATGATTGCCCCGGCGGCATTCCGGCGCCACCGGGAGAGAGGGGGAGAGAGACCCCCTCCTTCTTCTTCTTCCTTGCCCCCCTAGATGGGAGGAGGGTTTCCCCTCTGGTCCTTGGCCGCCATGGCTGAAGGAGGACAGGAGCCCCTCCGAGATTGGATCTCTCTCTGTTCTTTTCTGTTTCACGTTTTTGTTTTCTACCCCTTCACCGTTTCTTATATTCCCGGAGATCCGTAACTCCGATTGGGCTGAAATTTTGAGGGGATTTTTCTACGGAAATTATCTTTCTTGCGGCGAAAGAAGGGCCCCAACCGACGTTCGAGGGAGTCACAAGGCAACACGGCACCCCCCCCCCGGGCCGTGCCCTGTTGCCTTGTGACCACCTCGGGCACCGTCTTTCGTTGATTCTTCTTCCTAAAAATCACATATATTCCAAAATAATTCTCCGTAAAAATTTATCGCGTTTGGACTTTGTTTGATATGTATTTTCTGCGAAACAAAAAAAACATGCAAAAACAGGAACTAGCACTGGGCACTGGATCAATATGTTAGTCCCAAAAATAATATAAAATGTTGCCAAAAGTATGTGAAAGTTGTAGAATATTGGCATGAAACAATCAAAAATTATAGATACGACAGAGACATATCATGCTCCACCGCCGTGCCCGAACTCCGGCGAGCCTCTCTGCACCGATCTCGTCGTCCCCGAGGGCCACCGAGTCCACCAGGAGCTCCAGCTTGTCGAGCCGCTGCTACTTGTAGACTGCGTTGGTATTTCCCCGAAGAGGAGAGGATGATGCAGTATAGTAGAGATAAGTATTTCCCTCAGTTAAGAACCAAGGTTATCAATCCAGTAGGAGAACCAAGCAAAATTCCGTTAAGCACACATGCACACACAAAAGCAAACACTTGCACCCAACGCAAATAAGAGGGTTGTCAATCCTCTTAGCGGTTATTTGCAAGCATTAAATCTTATAGAGATAAATAGATAAACAAAAATACTAAATAAAATAAAAGTAAATAAATCGCAGCAAGGTGTTTTTAGGGTTTTTATATATGATAAAGTAGACTCGGGGGGCCATAGTTTTCACTAGAGGCTTCTCTCTCGAATGCATAGCATACGGTGGGTAAACAAATTACTGTTGGGCAATTGATAGAAAAGCAAATAATTATGACGGATTCATGGCAATGATCATGTATATAGGCATCACGTCCGAGACAAGTAGACCGACTCCTGCCTGCATCTACTACTATTACTCCACCCATCGACCGCTATCCAGCATGCATCTAGGGTATTAAGTATCAAACAGAGTAACGCCTTAAGCAAGATGACATGATGTAGACAAAGTAAACTCAAGCAATATGATTAAACCCCATCTTTTTATCCTTAATGGCAACAATACAAATACGTGTCATGTCCCTTTCTATCACTGAGATTGAGCACCGCAAGATTGAACCCATCACAAAGCACCTCTCCCATTGCAAGATAAATCAATCTACTAGGCCAAACCAAACCGATAGATCGGAGAGAAATGCAAAGCTATAATAATCATGCATAAAAGAGTTCAGAGAAGACTCAAATATTTCTCATGAATAATCTGATCATAAACTCACAATTCATCGGATCCCAACAAACACACCGCAACAGAAGATTACATCGAATAGAATTCCAAGAATATCGAGGAGAACATGGTATTGAAGATCAAAGAGAGAGAAGAAGCCATCTAGCTACTAGCTATTGTAGGAGATATGCCCTAGAGGCAATAATAATATCATGCTATTATGAATTGCCTGAGATGTTTACCCCTTATGAAGCACCCTTTTGATTGTGCGGTAGACGCTTTTATTAGGGTGATCTCTCACTTAAAATATCAAGTAGTTAGTGTTCTCCCAAGTGTAGCACCGTCACGGCACCTATCTTTTCGGGGTGCGTCATGTTTCCATGAGTACGAATGATTAGAGAAGTGTGAGGCGGATGAGTTGAGACCTCGCAGCGAGATCACTTGGTTGTCTTGACGTTCTGGCTTGAGAGTCCTGAGCTCGGAACATGCCCATCGAAAGATGAACAAGAGTCACATAGAGATGTGATCGGCAAGTTGGCCTACCGATTGAAGTTCCCGTCATCAGTGATGTTCCCATCAATGGCGTGGAATTGAAATGCGGATCTTGAATCACTCATAATCAATTTTGAGAGATATTGATTTGAGTGGGAGCGCACTATAAAATTAACTTGTTTAATTCTCAGTGCAATTAATTATGAACATAGTCCAAGTGTGATTTGTATAATAGTTGTAGAATAATGACTCGCATTTCCACCTTCCCTATTAAAATTGAATAGTTGTTATATATCTTGTTAAAACTTTACGGTTGGTAACGTAATGTGAGGATTGTCCTCAAGAGTGCCGAGAAGGACTTTGTCCTATCGAATGCTTTCGGTATCCTCCCGCTAATGTTATGGATGATGTGACTCTCGTCCTTCGATCCAAAAGCTAGAATTCCGTTACGGTCAAGTGCAATATGTTTGCTTCCATGAGACCCAAACTTCAAAAGTTTGGGATAGTTATGTGATATTCATGGAACTAAAAATTATTTTTAGAAACAGACAAAGGCTAAAAGATATGAGATATCCAAAGCAGTGTTTGTTTGCAAAGTATTAGTAAAGTGTTTACTGGGCATTTGACTGATAAGAGAGGGATCCAGAAGAACGCCAGTCATACGATGATGGTGAATAAAACAACAACTTAAAGAGAAAGGAAATGTCCAAAGGGTAAGTCCGGGGCTAACGCCACTCTTAAAGTTGGGTGCTTCTTCTGAGAGTAGGAGAAATACTAAAAGTTAAACTGTTAGAAGTATAAAGGCAAAAAGAGAGAAGACTGGAATATCCAGCTCATGTATGAATGTCATACGAGTTATAGATGTATGGAAGGCTAGTTAAAGAAATAGTTCTTGGGAATTATGATTAAACATGTTAATCACTGATTCTTGGGTATTGTGAGTTGATCACAGAGATACCCGCTCGATTGCATTCTGTTGCGACTCGATGCAAGAACTACTATGGCCTAAAAGACTTGCCAGTAATGAGGTTTAGATATGCGCTGGGAACATAGTAAAAGTTGGTATACTCCGTACATTACCTATGTATTTATTTTCATAATTCATTTTAGAGTTTTTATACACTCTAGCCCATTGCATAAAGTATCTTGCAAGAAGGTTGTTCATAAGAGAACTTTTGATGTTCGGTGTTATGAATAACATAAGGGCCATACTTTCATTATGAATGAGATGTATGTTATGAATATTGATAAAAATATATTACCTTTGTATTTATTTTCATAATTCATTTTAAAGTTTTTATACACTCTAGCCCATTGCATAAAGTATCTTTCAAGAAGGTTGTTCATAAGAGAACTTTTGATGTTCGATGTTATGAATAACATAAGGGCCATACTTTCATTATGAATGAGATGTATGTTATGAATATTGATAATAATATAATACATCCGTGACACTGACGCTAAATGTCGCAAGACTAAAAGAATACCACATATGTGTGGCACTGTATTTGGTCACATTGGAGAAACCCGCATGGAGAAATTCCATAATGATGGATTTTTTAAGTCATTTGATTATGAATCATCTGACACTTGCAACTTTCGTCCGAAAAGTGAAGTGACTGAAATACCGTTCACAAGCCATGAGGAACGAGCAACGAACTTATTGGTGATCATACATTATGATGTGTGTAGTCCGATAAATGTTATTGCTAGTAGTGGATTTGTCTATCTTCAGAAATGACTCAAGTAGATATATGGATATTTACTTGATGAGACATAAGTCGGGATCTTTTGAAGTCATTCAAAAGGTTTTCAAAATGAAGTAGGAATTATTGTAACAAAGAAAAATATGTTTCTGCAATTAGATTGCGGAAAAGAATATTTGAGTTACAAGTTTAGCGAATGTCTGATGAGTTGTGAAAAGAGTTTCATAACTTACACCTCCCGGAACACCACTGTGAGTGGAGTGCCCGTGAAGATGTAATCAATCCATTTATGACATGGTAAGATCAAAGATGACATAAATCAATTTGCCATTATCCCTTTTAAAGTAATGCTTTAGAGACTGCAGCTTTTACACTGAAAAGAGCGCCATTAGATCTGTTGAAATGACGTCATGGTATGGTACACCCAACCATGTTATATCTTTTCTTAACATTTGGAATATGGGGCTTGTGTAAAATATTTACAAACCTATTCCAAATCAGACAAGTGCTACTTTGTAGGTTATCCCAAGTTATTGGGTATTCCCCCACCACTATACCTAGGCAAAAGGTTTTGCCACAAAGAACGGTATGATTTTGAAGAAAATGGTTCTTGCAAAAAGGTGAGTGGGAGGACAGTGCAACTTGACGAGATAACAGTATCTTCATCATCAGGTCAAAGGAAAGAAACCTTGGAAGTGATTCCAGAGTTTCCTACTGCGACTGATACGGAAGCCTCTACATGAGATGTATGGACTTCGGTCAAACTTGCAGCTGAACCACGTAGGCAAAACTCGTGCAAACCTCTCAGGTGCGCAAACGAGATATTGTTGTTAAACAACAGTATACCTACGATACACAAGGAAGCATTGATGGGCCCTGACTCCGGAGTTGGCTAAATGCCAATATAATCCGAGATAGTTTCCATATAAATGATTCAAGATTAAAATCTTGGTACACCTTTCGGAAGACTTAGAGTCTAACGAATATTAATGGAACTATAAACTGATACGGATAAAAATGTTTTATCCATAAAGCTCGACTTGTTGCTTATAACAAATTCAAGGAAATAACTACGGTGAGATTGTCTCACCGTAGCGAAGCTTAAAGTCGGTTCGGGTTAAACTAGCAATTAAATACATATTTCAATCATGAGATATGATACATGGATGCCAAAAGGATTTCCATGTGATGGAAATGCAACCTAGGACTTGTCAGTGATACAGTCCAAAGTATTTTGTCATTCCAGAGGATGCTAGTGAGTGTGCAAACTTCAGAGTTCCAGCAATGGACAGAAGAGAGCAAAATGGAGTTGGAATCTTCGTTTTGATGAAATAGTCAAAAGAGTTTGATTTCATCAATGGATAGCGAAGATGCTTGTGATTACAAGAAAGTAAGTGGGAGCATAATAATATTTCTAAAACCTTGTGTGCTTGACACATTGTTGATTGGAAATAAAATATAAATTTCTTAACACGAATTAGGACTTCATTGAAAATAGTTTTTTGATGAAGTGCTTGTAGGGTAACGCAGCAGAAAACAAAAATTTTCTGACCTACGCACCAGCCCAGGACCACTATGGAGACTACATACAAGGTTTGATCTCTTTCGTTACCGACTCGTAGCGCAGCGGAAGTAGAGTCGATGACGAACGGCGGTGCAGATCCCCGCAGCTAGGATTTTGCAACCTCCCAACCGCGAGGATGTATACCCTCATCTGCCCCGCGGACAGCCCTCCGGGAGGCGGTCGCACAGTCCCCCGGACGGTGTCGCGGACAGCCCTTCGGGAGGACCTCCGAAACTCGGACTGTCACTCGGACAGCCCTTCGGGAGGACCTCCAAAACTCGGACGGTCACACGGACAGCCCTTCGGGAGGCACTCTCGAACTAAGACCGAAACTACGATCTCTCTACAGAGTTGCACACATACGGTGTCATCTATCCGGCAGGGCTTCGCCGTCCAGAACTAGTTCCCACCAGAACCCAGACAGCCTTTTGGCTCTACGAAACTATTTCGTGGGAGGGAGAGAAGAAAGGCAGATCATGCATGCCATGTGTGTGAGAGTTGGAGTGAGTATGGAGAGCTCCTCTCCACCTCCTTATATAGTGGTGGAAGGGGTGAGGGGGGGCTGAAATTTCAGCCCACAAAACAAGCACCCACCAAACAAGGAAACATGTTCCCACCAAACATGGAGAAAACATGTTCCCTTGTCCATGGTGTTCCCCCATGGGGCCCCACCTTCCTCCCAACACTCTCCACCATTTGTGGGGGCTGCCCCCCACCATGGGGGGGGCCAACACTTTGTCCAGCCACAAGGGGGCTGTCCCCTAAAGGGGGCGCCCCCAAAAACAGCCCAAAAACAGCCCCCACGATCCGTGGGATCTTGTCCCCTCTCGCTGGGACAAGATGTTTTCCGAAACTATTTCTTCTGAAAAATTCCGGAAGGTCCCAGAACATTTCCGGCACCCTCTAAAATTATCTGGACGCGCTCCGGAACATTTCCGGTATGGTGGTTTAATTTAAAACCATCTTCGTTTACCCGGTAAACAATTCCGGCAGCTCCGAAAACCTTTTTCGGTTTTTTCTCCGGAAAAATTCCAGAAATTACCAGACCAATCTGGCAACCTCCAAAACTTTCCCGGTGCTTGCCGAAACCTTTTTGGATCAATGGTTTTATCCGAAACAACTTTTCGGTTTTACCGAAACTTTTCCGGTGTTCTCTCCGGAACTTTTCCGTTGTCTCCGAAACTTTTCCAGTGACTTTCTCTCGGACTCCTTGTCTAGTATTCAGCAGATAGATGACCCTTAAGCGTGTGACCCTATAGGTTCGGTGAAGCATAGACATGACCTGGAACCCCTTCCGATCAATGATCAACATCGGAGCCGTGGACACCCATATTGACCCCTATACCCACACGAATGAATATTCGAGTGAACCTCCAGTTGCCGTGTGCTATTCCTGTTGCTTCGCGATATGTTACAAATACCCGAGGTGAGACATGTTGGCATCCCCGTGGATCAACACCTTGTCCACTATGCCAGTTACCTCGTTGCCGGTATTGTTCTCTTTTCTCGTTCCCGTGTTCCGGCATCCCTGTGATCAAATCACCCTGTGTCTGGCCAGACGATGATGGATACCGTAACACCGAGAGGGCCCAGAGATATCTCTCCATCGTTGGAGGAGCAAATCCCAATCTTGAGCTATCAAGTTACTTGACATACTTTTCCATGAACCCGTAAGCCGCCGTAATAGCCACCCATTTACGGATGACGTTTAACAAACCCCAAAGTTCATGAAGCAAGCATGAAGAAACTCGATACTCTCATGGTCTAAGGAATTATGCAAACATTAACTTCCTGTGTTATTAACCATTAACTTATGACGAATGTATCTCATAGCATAACATCAATATTGGGTCGATTCAACACAAGTGTTCTACCAACAATTGTGCCCTCAAAATTGCCGGCATAGCCATGCCCATGATCAGGAAAACAAGATCATCATGCAATACTTGAGCCAGTCATAGAGGCTTGACTAGGAATACATTTTACCGTTTATTATCCCACACGTGCAAATGAGTCTTCCTCCGAGCCTCGTTTTATTTGTAGACTCGAGAATCATTGCAGTTATAGCATGGAACATAAACATAATTATGAACAGGGAGATAATCAATAACATTTATTATTGCCTCTAGGTGTAACTTTGTATAATCAATAACGGATCTGACAACTTCAGCTCCGTGTGTAACTTTGCATATCCTCGCGTTTTCACGCTTTCACAAAATTCATATTTTGTGTGGACTTGGCTTTGCATATGTGTGAATCATTGGTCGAAACCTGATTCCTCAGACTGAGCTATGGAGCAACTATCTGCTATAGTGTCCCATAGACCAAAGCCTTCTTGGAACCATACTAAGTTCATGAATGAACTATATGATTCAACAACTTCTTTGTCGCTTCTCAAGCGTCAACATACTTAGCCTTTGTTATAGAATTCGCCACAGTATCTTGTTTGGAACAATTTCCAACTACCGTGCCACCATATTGTGTATTACACAAAACCCTTAACTTAAATCGAAAATCGCATGGAGCATTGATGAAGAATGTATCGATGTAATTACTTACAACGAGCACTTCATAATCTCTGCTTGCGAGAAAGCATGTCATCAGTACTGCTCTAGTACTCAATGACATCTTTCACTGTTGTCCCATGATCAGTACTTTGATCACTTTGGTATCTATACTCGCAACAACTTTGGAGTATTGGACATATCTGGTTGTTTTTACATACCACGGAATACATGATTAATCCAAACACAAGAGTGTGTGGAACCTCTATCATGTATTTCACTCATCAGTGTTTTGGGACACTGAGTCTTGCAAAAACTCTTTCCATGTGACTTCGGCAAGAATCACTCCTTGGTGTTTTAAATGCTAAAAAGTTTTAGCATCTTATCAATATGTATTCATTGCTTAGCCCCATTTAGGTAAATCTATCTCCATAGATCATCATGCCTAATATTGAGGCCATTTTAGCCTAAGCACTTCATCGAAAAACTATTTTAAATGAAGTCCTAATTCGTGTCAAGAAATTTATTTCCAATTAACAATGTGTCAAGTACACAAGGTTTTTAGAAATATTATTATGCTCCCACTTACTTTCTTGAATCACAAGCATCTTCGATACCCATTTGATGAAGTCAAACCCCTTTGACCATTCCATCAAAAAACGAAGATTCCAACTCCACTTTGCTCTCTTCTGTTCATCGCTGGAACTCTGAAGTTTGCATACTTACTAGCATCCTCTGGATCGACAAATTACTATGGACTGTATCACATACAAGTCCTAGGTTTTATTTCCATCAGATGGAAATCCTTTTGTCATCCATGTTTCATATCTCATGATTGAAATATGTATTAATTGCTAGTTCAACCCGAACCGACTTCAAGCATCGCTACGGTGAAACAACCTCATCGTAGTCAACTCCTTGAACTTGTTATTTCAACAAGTCGAGCTTTATGGATAAAATATTTTATCCACATCAGTTTATTGTTTCATAAATATTCGTTAGACTCTAAGTCTTCCGAAAGGTGTATCAAGATTTTAATCTCGAACCACTTATATGGAAACTATCTCGGATTGTATTGGCATTTAGCCAATTCCGGAGTCAGGGCCCATCAACGCTTCCTTGTGTATCGTAGGTATACTGTTGTCTAACAACAATATCTCGTATGCGCACCTGAGAGGTTTGCACGAGTTTTTCCTACGCGGTTCAGCTTCAAGTTCGACTGAAGTCCATACATTTTATTGTAGAGACTTCCGTATCAGTCGCAGTAGGAAACTCCGGAATCACTTCCAAGGTTCCTTTCCTTTAACCTGATGACGAAGATACTGGTTATCTCGTCGAGTTGCACTGTCCTCCCACTCACCTTTTGTAAGAACTATTCTCTTTAAAAGTATACCGTTTTGTGGCAAAAATCCTTTGCCTCGGTATAGTGGTGGGGGAATACCCAATGACTTGGGATAACCTAACAAAGTAGCACTTGTCTGATTTGGAATAGGTTTGTAACTTTTTACACAAGCCCCATATTCCAAATGTTAAGAAAAGATATAACATGGTTGGGCGTACCATACCATGACGTTATTTCAACAGACCCGATGAAGCTCTTTTCAGTGTAAAAGCCGCAGTCTCTAAAGCATCACTCTATAAAAAGGGATAATGGCAAATTTATTTATGTCATCTTTGATCTTACCATGTCATAAATGGTTTGATTACATCTTCACGGACTTTTCACTTGCAGTGGTGTTCCGGGAGGTGCAAGTTATGAAACTCTTTTCACAACTCATCAGACATTCGCTAAACTTGTAACTCAAATATTCCTTTCTGCAATCGAATTGTAGAAACATAATTTTCTTGTTACAACAACTTCTACTTCATTTTTGAAAACCTTATGAATGAATTCAAAAGATCCAGACTTACGTCTCAACAAGTAAATATCCATATATCTACTTGAGTCATTTCTGAAGATAGATAAATCCACTACTTGCAACAACATTTGTTGGACTTTCACACATCATAATGTATGATCACCAATATGTTCTTTGCTCGTTCCTTATGGCCTGTGAACGGTATTTCAGTCACTTCACTTTTCAGAGGAAAGTTGCAAGTGTCAGATGATTCAAAATCAAATGACTTCAAAAATCCATCATAATGGAATTTTCCATGCGGGTTTCTCCAATGTGACCAAATGCAGTGCCACACTTGTGTGGTATTCTTTTAGTCTTGCGACATTTAGCGTCAGTGTTATGGATGTATCATATTACCATCAATATTCATAGCATACATCCCATCCTGTATGGAAGCATGGCCCTTCATGTTATTCATAACACCGAACATCAAAAGTTCTCTTATGAATAACCTTCTTGCAAAATACCTTATGCAAAGGGCTAGAGTGTATGAAACTCTAAATGAATTATGAAAGTAAATACAGAGGCAATGTATTAATATCAATATTCATAACATACGTCTCATTCATAATGAAAGTATGGCCCTTATGTTATTCATAACACCGAACATTAAAAGTTCTCTTATGAACAACCTTCTTGCAAGATACCTTATGCAAAGGGCTAGAGTGTGAAACTCTAAAATGAATTATGAAAGTAAATACATAGGGAATATACCTATGGAAGGCATAGTAACATTTACTATGTTCCCTGCGTGTATCTAAACCTCATTCCTGGCTAGTCTTTCAGGCCATAGTAGTTCCTACATCGAGTTGCAACAGAATGCAATCGAGCGGGTATCTTTGTGATTAACTCACAATACCCAAGAATTAGTGATTAACATGTTTAACCATAATTTTCAAGAACTATATCTTTGACCAGCCTTTTATACATCAAAAACTTGTATGACATTCATACATGAGCTGGATATTCCAGTCTTCTTTCCTTTTGCCTTTATACTTCTAACAGTTTAACTTTCAGTATTTCTCCTACTCTCAGAAGAAGCACCCAACTTAAGAGTGGCGTTAGCCCCGGACTTCCTAGGCGTGAAAGTCTTACTAACACCCTTCGGACACTTCCTTTCTCTTTAAGTTGTTGTTTTATTCACCTTTCATCATATGACAGGCGTTCTCCTGGATCCCTCTCTTATCAGTCTTATGCATAGTAAACTCCTTTACTAATAGTTTGCAAACAAACATTGCTTTGGATATCTCATATCTTTTAGCCTTCATCTATCTCTGAAAATAATTTTCAGATTCCATGAATATCACATAACTATCCAAACTTTCGAAGTTCGGGTCTCATGGAACCAAACATATTGTATTTGACTGAAAAGGAATTCTAGCTTTTGGATCGAAGGACGAGAGTCACATGATCCATAGCATTAGCGGGAGAATACGAAAAGCATGCGATAGGACAAAGTCCTTCTCGGCACTCTTGAGGACAATCCTCACATTACGTTACCAACCGTAAAGTTTTAACCAGATATTTAACAGCTATTCAATTTTAACAGGGAAGGTGGAAACGCGAGCCATTTTTCTACAACTATTATGCAAACCACACTTAGACAGTGTTCAAAATTAATTGCACTGAGAATTAAACAAGTTAATTCTATAGTGCGCTCCCACTCAAATCAATATCTCTCATAATTGATTGTGAGTGATTCAAGACCCGCATATCCATTCAACGTCACGGTTCGAGATGAACACCCATGGCGTGAACTTCAATCGGTAGGCAAACTTGCCGATCACATCTCTATGCGATTCTTGTTCATCTTTCGATGCGTGTGTTCCGAGCTCATGACTTTCATGCCTGAACGTCAAGACAACCAAGTGATCTTGCTGCGAGGTCTCAACTCACCCGCCTCACACTTCTCTAATCGTTCGTACCCATGTAACCATGTGATACCCCGAAGAGATAGGTGCCGTGACGGTGCTACACTTGGGAGAACACTAACTACTTGATTTTTTTTGTGAGAGATCACCCTAATAAAAAGCGACTACCGCGCAATCAAGAAGGGTGCATCATAAGGGATAAACATCTCAGGCAATTCATAATAGCAAGATATGGTATAGCCCTTTCTGACGGAGAAGTCTTTCATTTCTTCGTCTTCGGCATTCGCGTCGGTGTTCACCTTCGCAAAGATTGCCACCACCTTGTCGATGCACCAAATAATATTGCTATCTCTATAGCTAATAAAATAAGTGCATTACATAAGGTTGACACGCAGGTCATTAAAGTGCAATCATATGGCTCCAGCCATCATGCCGAATCATGACACGCAGGTCATGTAAATCAATTTACATCATATAGCCATCTCATACATAATCAAATTATTATGAACACTGCTATACCACATCACATGCACATCCAAACCATCCTGCAAAACCAAGTTAGACGCCTCTAATCGGTTCATGCAAAATTTTATTTTACGTGGCTTCTAAGTTTCGAAACAAACCGAAGCTACCAACGTCCATCATCAAGCATGATAATCCAAGTCGCTAGATTAACATTCCAGGGTGTATGAAACACGAGATAATAAAATCTCGAGCCCCATACTAAACTTCGTCATACGCGTGACCCCCGTGCAGATCACATCTGCATTGCCCTTTCGTCTGCAAAATTTCATCTTTCTTTTTAACTACGGTGGAATTCAATGAACTGTTAGCACTTCGTTGATCAATCAGGATCGCGGATTACCAGAACATTGAAACTCCACCATACTGTTATCAAGATCAGAAATATGCAAATTCGAGGGAAGCAACAAGAACATCGGGTAACAGACTTCATCTGCTACCCGCACAAATAATTTTCAGCAATAGATCTCATCTACTACCTAATTATATTGTGCAACACCCATACATCTCTATGTATTCTAGATCGCAACCTGCATCTACGCATAGCACGGCTCTTGATGCCACTGTAGGGTAACGCAGCAGAAAAAAAAAATTCCGACCTACGCACCAGCCCAGGACCACTATGGAGACTGCATACAAGGTTTGATCTCTTTCGTTACCGACTCGTAGCGCAGCGGAAGTAGAGTCGATGACGAACGGCGGTGCAGATCCCCGCAGCTAGGATTTTGCAACCTCCCAACCGCGAGGATGTATACCCTCATCTGCCCCGCGGACAGCCCTCCGGGAGGCGGTCGCACAGTCCCCCGGACGGTGTCGCGGACAGCCCTTCGGGAGGACCTCCGAAACTCGGACTGTCACTCGGACAGCCCTTCGGGAGGACCTCCAAAACTCGGACGGTCACACGGACAGCCCTTCGGGAGGCACTCTCGAACTAAGACCGAAACTACGATCTCTCTACAGAGTTGCACACATACGGTGTCATCTATCCGGCAGGGCTTCGCCGTCCAGAACTAGTTCCCACCGGAACCCAGACAGCCTTTCGGCTCTACGAAACTATTTCGTGGGAGGGAGAGAAGAAAGGCAGATCATGCATGCCATGTGTGTGAGAGTTGGAGTGAGTATGGAGAGATCCTCTCCACCTCCTTATATAGTGGTGGAAGGGGTGAGGGGGGGCTGAAATTTCAGCCCACAAAACAAGCACCCACCAAACAAGGAAACATGTTCCCACCAAACATGGAGAAAACATGTTCCCTTGTCCATGGTGTTCCCCCATGGGGCCCCACCTTCCTCCCAACACTCTCCACCATTTGTGGGGGCTGCCCCCCACCATGGGGGGGGGGCCCAACACTTTGTCCAGCCACAAGGGGGCTGTCCCCTAAAGGGGGCGCCCCCAAAAACAGCCCAAAAACAGCCCCCACGATCCGTGGGATCTTGTCCCCTCTCGCTGGGACAAGATGTTTTCCGAAACTATTTCTTCTGAAAAATTCCGGAAGGTCCCAGAACATTTCCGGCACCCTCTAAAATTATCTGGACGCGCTCCGGAACATTTCCGGTATGGTGGTTTAATTTAAAACCATCTTCGTTTACCCGGTAAACAATTCCGGCAGCTCCGAAAACCTTTTTCGGTTTTTTCTCCGGAAAAATTCCAGAAATTACCAGACCAATCTGGCAACCTCCAAAACTTTCCCGGTGCTTGCCAAAACCTTTTTGGATCAATGGTTTTATCCGAAACAACTTTTCGGTTTTACCGAAACTTTTCCGGTGTTCTCTCCGGAACTTTTCCGTTGTCTCCGAAACTTTTCCAGTGACTTTCTCTCGGACTCCTTGTCTAGTATTCAACAGATAGATGACCCTTAAGCGTGTGACCCTATAGGTTCGGTGAAGCATAGACATGACCCGGAACCCCTTCCGATCAATGATCAACATCGGAGCCGTGGACATCCATATTGACCCCTATACCCACACGAATGAATATTTGAGTGAACCTCCAGTTGCCGTGTGCTATTCCTGTTGCTTCGCGATATGTTACAAATACCCGAGGTGAGACATGTTGGCATCCCCGTGGATCAACACCTTGTCCACTATGCCAGTTACCTCGTTGCCGGTATTGTTCTCTTTTCTCGTTCCCGTGTTCCGGCATCCCTGTGATCAAATCACCCTGTGTCTGGCCAGACGATGATGGATACCGTAACACCGAGAGGGCCCAGAGATATCTCTCCATCGTTGGAGGAGCAAATCCCAATCTTGAGCTATCAAGTTACTTGACATACTTTTCCATGAACCCGTAAGCCGCCGTAATAGCCACCCATTTACGGATGACGTTTAACAAACCCCAAAGTTCATGAAGCAAGCATGAAGAAACTCGATACTCTCATGGTCTAAGGAATTATGCAAACATTAACTTCCTGTGTTATTAACCATTAACTTATGACGAATGTATCTCATAGCATAACATCAATATTGGGTCGATTCAACACAAGTGTTCTACCAACAATTGTGCCCTCAAAATTGCCGGCATAGCCATGCCCATGATCAGGAAAACAGGATCATCATGCAATACTTGAGCCAGTCATAGAGGCTTGACTAGGAATACATTTTACCGTTTATTATCCCACACGTGCAAATGAGTCTTCCTCCGAGCCTCGTTTTATTTGTAGACTCGAGAATCATTGCAGTTATAGCATGGAACATAAACATAATTATGAACAGGGAGATAATCAATAACATTTATTATTGCCTCTAGGGCATATCTCCTACAGTGCTTGGGCTAAGTAGCCTTGATATTAGGCATAATTATCTACGGAGATAGAATTGCCTAATAGGCTAAGCCAAAAATACATATTGACAAGATGCTAAAACAGTTTAGCATAAGAACACCAAGGAGTGATTCTTGCCGAAGTCACATGGAAAGAGTTTTTGCAAGACTCGGTGTCCTAAAACACTGATGAGCAAAATACATGATGGAGATTCCACACACTCTTGTGTTTGGATTAATCATGTATTCCATGGTATGTAAAACAACCAGATATGTCCGATACTCCCAAGCTGTTGCGAGTATAGATACCAAAGTAATCAAAGTACTGATCATGGGACAACAGTGAAAAATGTCATCAAGTACTAAAGTAGCACTGATGACATGTTTTCTCGCAAGCAGAGATTATGAAGTGCTCGTTGTAAGTAGTTACATCAATACAGTCTTAAATGCTCCAAGCAATTTTCGATTTAAGTTAAGGGTTTTGTGTAAAACACGATATGGTGGCACGGTAAGTTGGAAATTGTTCCAAACAGGTTACTGTAGCGAATTCTATAACAAAGGCTAAGTATGTTGACGCTTTAGAAGCGACAAAGAAGATGTTGAATCATATAGTTCATTCATGAACTTAGTATGGTTCCAAGAAGGCTTTGGTCAATGGGACACTATTGTAGATAGTTGCTCCATAGCTCAGTCTGAGGAATCAGGGTTCGACCAGTGATTCACATATATACAAAGCCAAGTCCACACAAAATATGAATTTTGTGAATGCATGAAAACGCGAGGATATGCAAAGATACACACGGAGCTGAAGTTGTCAGATCCGTTGGACATCAGGCTATACCACAAGCGAAGCATATTTTACACCAGTATGCCATTGGTGTAAAGTGCATTAGCATTGACTAGATTATTGACTCTAGTGCAAGTAGGAGTCTGTAGGAGATATGCCCTAGAGGCAATAATAAATGTTATTATTTATCCCCATGTTCCTAATTATGTTTATATTCTGTGCTATAACTGCTATGGTTCTCGAGTCTGCAATAACCACGAGGCTCGAAGGAAGACTCATATGCACGTGTGGAATAATAAACGGTAAAATGTATTCCTAGTCTGGCCTCTAAGACTAGCTCAAGTGTTGCATGATGATTCTATTTTCCAGATCATGGGCATGACTATGCTGGCGACTTTGAGGGCACATTGTTAGAAGAACACTTGTGTTGAATCGACCCAATTTGATGTTATGCTATGAGATACATTCATCACAAGTTAATGGTTAATAACACAGAGAAAGTTAATATTTGCATAATTCCTTAGACCATGAGAGTATCGAGTTCCTTCGCACTTGCTTCATGAACTTTGGGGTTTGTTAAACATCATCCGTAAATGGGTGGCTATTACGGCGGCTTACGGGTTCATGGAAAAGTATGACAAGTAACTTGATAGCTCAAGATTGGGATTTGCTCCTCCGACGATGGAGAGATATTCTTTGGGCCCTCTCGGTGTTACGGCATCCATCATCGTCTGGCCAGACACATTGTGATTTGATCACAGGGATGCCGGAACACGGGAACGAGAAAAGAGAACAAAACCGGTAATGAGGTAACTGGCATAATGGACAAGTTGTTGATCCACGGGGATGCCGATAAATCTCACCTCGGGTGTTTGTAACATATCGCGAAGTAAAAGGAATAGCACACGGCAACTGGAGGTTCACTCGAATATTTATTCATGTGGGTATAGGGGTCAATATGGGTGTCCACGGCTCCGATGTTGATCATTGATCGAAAAGTGTTCCGGTCATGTCTATACTTCACCGAACCTATAGGGTCACATGCTTAAGGGTCATCTATCTGCTGAATACTAGACAGGGAGTCTGAGAGAAAGTCACCGGAAAAGTTTTGGAGATAACGGAAAAGTTCCGGAGAGAAAACCGGAAGTGTTGTGAAGCTGCCGGAATTGTTTAGGAGAAAAACGAAAATGTTTCGGAATAAAACCATCATACCAGAAATGTTTCGGAGAGTGTCCAGAATAATTTTAGAGGGTGCCAGAAATGTTCTAGGACCTTCCAGAATTTTTCAGAAGAAATAGTCGCGGAAAACATCTTGTCCCAGCGTGAGGGGACAAGATCCCACGATACGTGGGGGCTGTTTTGGGGGCGCCCCCCCTTGAGGGGGCAGCCCCTTGTGGCTGGACAAAGGTGTTGCCCCCCCCCCCATGGTGGGGGGCAGCCCCCATAAATGGTGGAAAGTGTTGGGAGGTGGTGGGGCCCCATGTGGGAACACCATGTTGGGAAGCCATGGACAAGGGGACATGCTTTCTCCTTGTTTGGTGGGTGCATGTTTAGTGGGCTGAAATTTCAGCCCCCCTCCACCCCTTCCACCACTATATAAGGAGGAGGAGAGGTGCTCTCCAACTCACTCCAACTCTCTCACAAATGCCATGCATGATCTGGCTTTCTTCTCTCCCTCCCACGAAATAGTTTCGTAGAGCCGAAAGGCTGTCTGGGTTCCGGTGGGAACTAGTTCTGGACGGCGAAGCCCTGCTGGATAGGTGACACCGTATGTGTGCAATCCCGTAGAGAGGTCGTAGGTTCGATCTTTTGCCCAAGGGGATGTTCGTGTGTCCTCCCGAAGGGTTGTTTGAGTGACCGTCCGAGTTTTGAGGGTCCTCCCGGAGGGCTGTCCGTGACACCGTCCGAGGGACTGTCCGACCGCCTCTCAAAGGGTTGTCCGAGGAGCAGACGAGGGAGAACATCCTCGCGGTTGGGAGGTTGTAAATCCTAGCTGCGGGGATCTCCACCAACGATCCCCACCGACTCTCCTTCCGCTGTGCTACGAGTCGGTAACGATCAGATCAAAAACCTTGTATGCATCTCCATAGTGATCTTGGGCGTGCTCGTAGTACCGAATTTTTTTGTTTTCTGCTACGTTCCCCTATAGCTATGGACCCGTAGGTCTGTGGTAAACTACTCACACATCATCGGAAGGGCAGCAAGGTTGATGTAGAAGCCCTCCGTGATCGATTCCCCCTCCGGCAGAGTACCGGAAAAGGCCTCCAGATGGGATCGCGGAAGAACAGAGGCTTGCAGCGGTGTAAAAGTTATTCGGGGTGGCTCTCTGTTGGTTTCCCAATATTTGAGAATTTATAGAAGTGGAATTAGGTCAAACGGAGCCACGAGGGCCCCACAAGGCAACAGGGCGCGGCCCCTGGAGGCTTCGTGAACCTTCTGGCCTCCTCTCCAAGTCTTCAGGGTCTCTTTTGTCCAGAAAAAAATCTCCAAAAAGTTTCGTGGCATTTGGACTTTGTTTGGTACTGATTTCCTGAAAAACCAAAAACAGGCAGAAAACAACAACTGGCACTGGGCACTAGGTTAATAGGTTAGTCCCAAAAAATGATATATAATTGCATATAAAAACATCCAAGATTGATACTATAATAGCATGGAACAATCAAAAAATATAGATACGTTGGAGACGTATCAAGCATCCCCAAGTTTAATTCCTGCTCGTCCTCAAGTAGGTAAATGATAAAAACAGAATTTTTGATGTGGAATGCTACCTAACATGTTTCATCATGTAATATTTCTCTTACGGTATGAATAATAAGATCCGAATGATTCAAAGCAATAGTCTATAGTTTGACAAAAAGACATCAATACTCAGGCATACTAATAAACAATCATGTCTTTCAAAATAAAAATGCTAAAGAACGTTATCCCTACAAAATCATATAATCCTATCATGCTCCATTTTCTTAACACAAAATATTTATCATGCACTACCCCGGTTTTAGCCAAGCAATTGGTTCATACTTTTTAACGCGCTTCAGCTTTTTCAACCCCAACGCAATACATGAGCGCAAGCCATGGATATAGCACTATGGGGGGAATAGAGTGTGGTGGTAGAGATCAATAAGGGGAAGTCAAAAATAAGAAGATAGTCTCACATCAACGAGGCTAATCAACGGGCTATGGAGATGCCCATCAATTGACGTCAATGCGAGGAGTAGGGATTGCCATGCAACGGATGCACTAAGAGCTATAAGTGTATGAAAGCTCAACATGAAAACTAAGTGGGTGTGCATCCAACTTGCTTGCTCATGAAGACCTCGGGCATTTGAGGAAGCGCATCATCGGAATATACAAGCCAAGTTCTCTAATGAAAAATTCCCACTAGTATATGAAAGTGACAAAATAGGAGACTCTCTATATGGAAAACATGGTGCTACTCTGAAGCATAAGTGTGGAAAAAGGATAGTAACATTGCATGTTCTCTCTTTTTCTCTCATTTTTTTGTGGGCTCTTTTTTGCCTCTCTTTTTTTCGTCCGGAGTCTCATCCCGACTTGTGGGGGAATCATGGTCTCCATCATCCTTTCCTCACTGGGACAATGCTCTAATAATGATGATCATCACACTTTTATTTACTTACAACTCAAAATTACAACTCGATACTAGAACAATATGACTCTATATGAATGCCTCTGGCAGTGTGCCAGGATGTGCAATGATGCTAGTGTAACATGTATACAAATGATGAACCATGGCTGAGCCACAAATACCATGTCAGCTATATGATCATGCAAAGCAATATGAAAATGACGATGTGTGTCATAAAAATGGAACGGTGGAAGTTGCATGGCAATATATCTCGGATTGGCTATGGAAATGCCATGATAGGTAGGTATGGTGGCTGTTTTGAGGAAGATATAAAGAGGCTTATGTGTGATAGAGCGTATCATATCACGGGGTTTGGATGCACCGGCAAAGTTTGCACCAACTCTCGATGTGAGAAAGGGCAATGCACGGTACCGAAGAGGCTAGCAAATTGCGGAAGGGTGAGAGTGCGTATAATCCATGGACTCACATTAGTCATAAAGAACTCACATACTTATTGCAAAAGTTTATTAGCCCTCGAAGCAAAGTACTACTATGCATGCCCCTAAGGGGAAGGTTGGTTGGAGTTAACCATTGCGCGCCCCGACCGCCACACAAAGGAAGACAATCAAGAAAAAATCATGCTCCAACTTCTTAGCATAACGACAGATCATACGTGCATGCTTCGGGAATCACAAACCTTAACACCAATATTCTTACTAAACCACAATTATCTACTAGCACCTCCCACATATTACCATCTTAATATCGCAAAACTATTGCAAGGAATCAAACTTATCATATTCAGTGATCTACATGAAAGTTTTTATTATATCCCTCTTGAATACCTATCATATCAGGACCAAATTCATAACCCGTGCATATTACCATTGCTATTCATTAGACTCTCGAAAAGATATAAGTGAAGCATGAGAGTGCAGCTATTTCTTTAAAATATAACCACTGCCGTGCTCTAAAAGATATAAGTGAAGCACTAGAGCAACTGCCTAGCTCAAAAGATATAAGTGAAGCACATAGAGTATTCTAACAAATCACGAATAATGTGTGTCCCTCTCAAAAAGGTGTGTTCAGCAAAGATGATTGTGACAAACTAAAAAGCAAATAGAAGAAAACAAACAATATCACAAGACGCTCCAAGTAAAACACATATCACGTGATGAATAAAAATATAGCTCCAAGTGAGTTACCGATAGATTGTAGACGAAAGAGGGGATGCCTTCCGGGGCATCCCCAAGCTTAGACACTTGAGTCTTCCTTGAATATTACCTTGGGGTGCCTTGGGCATCCCCAAGCTTAGGCTCTTACCGCTCCTTATTCCTTTATCCATCGTAGTCTCACCCAAAACTTGAAAACTTCAGCACACAAAACTCAACAGAAACCTCGTGAGATCCGTTAGTATAACAAACAAATCTTAAACTTTAGGTACTGTTGTAAATTGATTCATATTTAATATTGGCATAATTCTACTGTAATACAACTTCTCCATGACTCATACCCCCCGATACAATCCATAGATTCATCAAAATAAGCAAACTATGCAACAAAAATAGAATCTGTCTAAAACAGAATAGTCTGTAAAGATCTATTTAGAAGCCATACTTATGTAAATCCAAAAATTCTGAAAAATTAGGAAAACGTAAACAATTCATATACCAATACCGTGTAAAAATTTCATATTTTTATGATGCTCCAGTACAGAATAAAAAATCCAGCACTGGACGCAAAACTTTCTGTTTTCCAAACAGCATCAATTATACTATCATCAACATCATCCCAAAGGCATCACTTGGCACAAACACTAATTAAAAGATAAATACAATCATAACAGAGGCTATAATTGTGTAAACACTCAATAACAGTTGGTAAAAACAAAAAATTTATTTATTCAGTGGGTTGCCTCCCAACAAGCTCTTTCTTTATAGCCATTAAGATAGGCTTCGAGATTTTATTGATGCTCACATGAAAAACAAGAATTGAAGCACAAAGAGAGCATCACGAAGCATATGAAAAACACATTTAAGTCTAGCATACTTCCTATGCATAGGCATTTTATAGGAAAACAAATTATCAAGACAACCAATATCTAGCATATGCAAATAGGAAGAATGAAGCATTAATAATTTCAACACAAAGAGAGGTAATTTAGTGACATGAAGATTTCTATAACCATATTTTCCTCTCTCATAATAATTAGATGTAGGATCATAATCAAATTCAACAATATAACCTTCACATAACATATTCTCTACATGATCCAGATGCATAAAAGTTTTATAATCTTCCAAAATAGTGGGATTAACATCAACTAAAGTCATGACCTCTCCAAACCCACTTTCATAAAAAAATTCATAAGATTGAACACTCTCCGAATATGTGGGATTATTTTTACTTAAAGTTGACACTCTTCCAAACCCACTTTCAATATTATTGCAAACATTATTATCAATGGCATATTCATCATGAGGCTTAAATAAATTATCAAGATCATAAGAAGCATTATCACCCCAATCATGATCATTGCAATAAGTAGTGGACATAACAAAATCAACATCCCCAAGCTTGTAGTTTTGCATATTATTAACATAATTGACATTAATATAATTTACAATAAAATCATTGCAATCATGCTTTTCATTCAAGGAGCTATCATGAATCACTTTATAAATTTCTTCTTTTAACACTTCATCACAATTTTCAGATTCACGATTTTCAAGCAAAACTTCATAAAGATAATCTAGAGCACTCAATTAACTAGCAATTGGCTCATCATAATTGGATTTTTTGAAAAGATTAGCAAGTGGATGAGGATCCATATCAATAGATTTTTAGCAAGCGAAGATGCAAGCAAATAGAAGGCACATGGCAACACAAGCAAGCAAACGAGCTTACAAGCAAACATTTTTTTGTGTTTTTGTAAAATTCTTTTAGAAGTGGGGGAGATGAAAACGAGAGGCAAATGCAAATAAAAGGCAAATAAAATAAATGCAAGTGGATGATAGTTTGTGCGAAGGTACTTGGTAATTTTGATGATGTCTCCCCGGCAACGGTGCGAGAAATTCTTCCAGCTACTTCTAGACTGCGTTGGTATTTCCCCGAAGAGGAGAGGATGATGTAGTAAAGTAGAGATAAGTATTTCCCTTAGTTAAGAACCAAGGTTATCAATCCAGTAGGAGAACCAAGCAAAATTCCATTAAGCGCACCTGCACACACAAAAGCAAACACTTGCACCCAACGCAAATAAGAGGGTTGTCAATCCTCTTAGCGGTTATTTGCAAGGATTAAATCTTATAGAGATAAATAGATAAACAAAAATAATAAATAAAATAAAAGTAAATAAATCACAGCAAGGTATTTTTAGGTTTTTTATATATGATAAAGTAGACCCGGGGGCCATAGTTCTCACTAGAGGCTTCTCTCTCGAACGCATAGCATAAGGTGGGTAAACAAATTACTGTTGGGCAATTGATAGAAAAGCAAATAATTATGACGGATTCATGGCAATGATCATGTATATAGGCATCACGTCCGAGACAAGTAGACCGACTCCTGCCTGCATCTACTACTATTACTCCACCCATCGACCGCTATCCAGCATGCATCTAGGGTATTAAGTATGAAACAGGGTAACGCCTTAAGCAAGATGACATGATGTAGACAAAGTAAACTCAAGCAATATGATTAAACCCCATCTTTTTATCCTTAATGGCAACAATACAAATACATGTCATGTCCCTTTCTGTCACTGGGATTGAGCACCGCAAGATTGAACCCATCACAAAGCACCTCTCCCATTGCAAGATAAATCAATCTAGTAGGCCAAACCAAATCGATAGATTGGAGAGAAATATAAAGCTATAATAATCATGCATAAAAGAGTTCAGAGAAGACTCAAATATTTGTCATGAATAATCTGATCATAAACTCACAATTCAACGGATCCCAACAAACACACCGCAAAAGAACATTACATCGGAATGAACTCCAAGAACATCGAGGAGAACATGGTATTGAAGATCAAAGAGAGAGAAGAAGCCATCTAGCTACTAGCTATGGACCCGTAGGTCTATGGTAAACTACTCACACATCATCGGAAGGGAAGTAAGGTTGATGTAGAAGCCCTCCGTGATCGATTCCCCCTCCGGTAGAATACCGGAAAAGGCCTCCAGATGGGATCGCGGAAGAACAGAGGCTTGCGGTGGCGTAAAAGTTATTCGGGGTGGCTCTCTATTGGTTTCCCAATATTTGAGAATTTATAGAAGTAGAATTAGGTCAAACGGAGCCACTAGGGCCCCACAAGGCATCAGGGTGCACCCCTCCCCTAGAGTCGCACCCTGTCGCCTTGTGGAGGCTTCGCGAACCTTCTGGCCTCCTTTCCAAGTCTCCAAGGTCTCTTTTGTCCAGAAAAAAATCTCCAAAAAGTTCCGTGGCATTTGGACTTTGTTTGGTACTGATTTCCTAAAAAAACAAAAATAGGCGGACAACAGCAACTGGCACTGGGCACTAGGTTAACAGGTTAGTCCCAAAAAATGATATATAATTGCATATAAAAACATCCAAGATTGATACTATAATAGCATGGAACAATCAAAAATTATAGATACGTTGGAGACGTATCAGCCGCGCTCGTCCATGCCCTCCTCCATCGCCAGGACCATCTGGAACACCGGCGACGACCACTCCCAAAGCCGCTCCGCCGTCCGCCGTCGTCTCTGTCCATTTCTCCGGTGACCTAGCTCCAGTGAGCCCCTCACCCTTCTAATCTCATCCGTCCATCTTAGATCCAACGCACCACATCAGTCCACTGAAAACCCCGAAACATTTTCCTTTAAGTTTCGGCCGTCCGCTGCTTAGCACTCACAGCGAACACCTCTTGGCCAATCAAGAATAGCCACATATCCAACCTTATCCGTTTGAATTTTCTGTAAATTGAATTAAAACGCAATTTTACAGAAAAGTCCCTGAACTTAGAATGGTCATAACTAATTATCTACAAGTCCAAATTTGATGAACCTTTTTGCAAAATGAACCTTAGGAAATCTACTTTCACCCTGTCCAGAAACATTTCAAGTTTGAATAATTTAAAATTCAAACAGAGTGAGTTCAAACTTAAAATGGGCATAACTAGCATTTTATAAATCCAAATTAAATGATTCTTTTTGCAACTTGAACCTAGTGACATATATTTTCACTAGAGAACACTTTAGTTCAAAATTGAACAATTTTCAAATATATTTCAAATAGAATACAGTATAGGCCAGAATTCAAATGGAAATTTAACATAATTAGGTTCAACTTTGAAATAAAAATTGTTTAATAAAACAATTATGATACAAATGAGTTCATAAACTATAATATGAACTTAGTAAATATTTTTGGATTATTATTTGACTTTAGGAGATTGAATTAATTTGAATTCAATTCAAACCAGAATGATTATAGCTTTGAAACCCTAGGTTTAATTTGACTGAAACTAATGCATTATGGTTTAGTAAATTGAACCTAACCTGGTAATTATTTTGGATTTAACCATTGACTTTAGGATAAATTAAATTTAATTCAAACTTAAGCAAAGTTTAAAACAAATTGAACTTACCAAATGACTTTGGATTTAATTGACTTTAGTTCAAACTTAAATCAAATAAACAAACTTTAGTAATTATATTGGAGTTAATGATTTACTTTTGGAAATTAAATATAAATTAAATTTGGTTCAAACTTAGATGAACTTTGAAAACTATCTACACTTAGTGAATCCTTTTGGATTTATATTTGACTTTAGTTGAAACTAAAATCAAACAAATAAACTTAGTAATTATATTTGGATTATAATTGACTTAGGGAAAGATGAACTCAAATTAAATTAAAACAAAGTTGAAAACATATTGCACATGATACATCATTTTGGATTTATATTTGACTTTAGTTCAAATCAAAGAAATAAACTTATTCATAGTGTTGGATTTGTATTTGACTTTAGTTGAACTTGAGTTAAACAAATAAACTTTAGTAGACATATTGGATTTGAATTTGACTTTAGGGAAGCATTAGTTGTATTTGAGTTGAATTGAACCAACTTAGTCAACTATGAAATAATTCAAAATTCAACTCAACTTAGTAGAACCAAGTCAACCTATGAACTCAATTCAATCTGAATTCAAATAAGATGAACCCTAATTCAAAACCAAGTTGAATTGGAAGCCAGATCAAGTTATCATTTCAAACCTTAGTGAATTCAAGCTCATGAAAGGTCAACAAGTTTGAATTGTCATTCAAACTTGAACATGAACTTGGCTATCCAAGATTCATAGACCATGACTCCTGTTGTTAAGATTCTGTCTGAATGTATCTGATAACCACAACTTGACATCACATACTCCTTATGTGATGAACCTTATTTGAAACTTGCATGTGAACCCTTGTGTCACATATATTCCAATTAACAACCACTATGTTGTTTTCCAAACTCTTATGAGTTGACTTGACACACGATCTCACAGCCTAGCCTACACTGACACCATGCACTACACTATTGTTTGTTAGCTTGTTTTGTATGGTTGTTTATGATTGCTATTTACTTATGATAGATTGTTCAGAGAGCGAAGAGTAGCTTGATCAAGATTGTGTATGTGAAGAACCTGAACAATTACCAGGATTGTTTATGTGAAGAACATCAATGATTACCAGGCAAGTTGCATTTCTAATAATACTTTCCCATGTTTCACCTTGCTGTCATACTATGCTAAACCTGGAATAGGTTAGCCACATGTTTACTCTGAATGTTGACTCTACGAGGTAGTGTAGGCTCGGGACTTGACACCAGGTGAATGCTTCGTTGGAATGATGCACTTTGGTTGTCCCCATTGAGTGCTTCGACGAATGAGTGCGCACTTGCATTTCGGGACTCTCCTTTTCGAGTGATATTCTATCATTTCCACAATTTATATTACTCAATATAAGCTATGGAAACACTAAAACAAGCAAACTATGCAATAAAAACAGAATCTATCAAAAACAGAACAACATGTAGTGAGAAAATTAAAAAGCATACTTCTGTACCTCCAAAAATTCTGAAAAATTAGGAAAACGTAAACAATTTGCATATCAGTACTGTGTAAAAAAATTAGAATTTTCTCACGCTCCAGTACATAATAGAAATTCCAGCACTGGACGTAAAGGTTTCTGTTTTTGCACAGAATCAAATCAACAAGTATCCACACTATCCCAAAGTCTTTACTTGGCACATTATTGAAACAAAATCTATAAAACATGATTACTATAGTAGCTTAATCATGTGAACACACAAAAACAGTAGGGATAAATATTGGGTTGCCTCCCAACAAGCGCTTTTCTTTAAAGCCTTTTAGCTAGGCATGATGATTTCAATGATGCTCACATAAGAAAAGGAATTGAAACATATAAGAGAGCATCATGAATCATATGGCAAGCACATTTAAGCCTAACCCACTTCCTATGCATAGGGATTTTGCAAGCAAACAATTTATGGGAGCAAGAATCAACTAGCATAGGAAGGCAAAACAAGTATAACTTCAAAACTTTCAACACAAAGAGAGGAAACTTGATATTATTGAGATATGTAGAAGCATATATTCCTCTCTCAAAATAATTTTCAGTAGCATCATGAAGAAATTCAACAATATATCCATCACACAAAGCATTCCTTTCATGATCCACAAGCATAGAATTTTTTACTACTCTCTACATAAGCAATTTTCTTCTCATTCGTAATAGTGAGAGTATCATATGAAACTCGAATACTATAAATTGTTTCCACATTAAAAGAGTAATGTTTAGTAAAAGGACATTCATAATTATAACAATAATTATCACTACTTTTTATAACATAAGTATCCTCACAATAATCATCATAAGTAGCAACTTTGTTCTCATCATAATCAATTGAAACCTCTTCCAAAGTAGTGGACTCAACATTAAATAAAGTCATGACCTCTCCAAATCCACTTTTATCATTATAGTAAGATTCAACACCCTCCAAAATAGTGGGATAATTATTACCTAAAGTTGACACTCTTCCAAACCCACTTTCATAATTATTGCAATCATCATAAATAGGAGGCATGCAATCATCACAACAAATTTGATCATTAAAAGTAGGGGGACTAAAAATATCCTCTTCATCAAGCATAGCATCCCCAAGCTTAGGATAAACATTATTTGCAGCAAATAAATTCTCAAACATGTCATTCTCATCAAACATAGCATCCCCAAGCTTGTGGCTTTGCATGTCATTAGCATAATCATTCTTATCATCAATAGTATGAATCGCACCAATAGTATAACAATTATTATCATCATAATTTCCCAAGTTGGTGCCAAAAAGATTTTCAAGATTATAAGAAGTATCATTATCTTCCCAATCATAATTATCACAACAAGTAATAGGCATAACAAAATCATCCTCAAGTGTATCATCTTCCACAATTATTTTTGATTCATTCTCATGAGGCACAACAATAATAGGAGCAACATTATTTGGGAGAGATACCTTTTTACCTCTACTTTTTCTTCTTTTCTTCTTCTTCACCACATTATGTGTGGGTTTATTTATTTTTTCCGAGCTTCTTATTGAAGAGAATGGTTGGATAGGAAGCTCCTCCTCGTCACCTCATTCATCATGAGAAACAATAGGAGGAAATTGGGAAATCTTTTCCCTTTCATTAGCATCCTCTTCATATTCTATTGGTTTTCCCGTCTTTATATAATTGGCAAGATAAGAATTCTCATTACAATTGACCACACAATACATATAAATTTCCTTTAGATCAAATTCAAGAGCTTTCATGAGAATTAATCCTTCAAGCCAATTACATGTATGTGCCACTTATTCATACCCCAAAAACAGACTAAGTTCATTATAGTGCTCAAGGATGATCATATCATCACAATATTTGTATGCAATTCGATAATAAAATTGTATACATTGAAAATTAAAGTGACCACCTTCATTGCAAAAGTTCACAAGTAATGGGAAGAAGAGAACATAACTCTTTAGCATAATCATCTAGCATCTTAGGCAACCATTGGGTTCTTTGATATTTATGCTTCTTACAAAATCTATCATCCCTTATTGGCATGTTTTCACAAGATCTATGCTCACCACAATAATTGACATGCTTATAAGAAATCCTTTTTTAGAGATTTTATCATGGCTAGTGCAATCATCACTAGTATCACGGATATTCATAGCAAGCATACTAACAACATTGCAATCATACTTATCATTCAAGGATTTTATGCCAAACATTTTATTGAATTCTTCTTCTAACACTGCCACAATTTTCTGACCCATCATTTTCAAGAAAGACTTCATAAAGGTGAAGTATTTGAGGCAACCTCAATTCCATTTTTTTTTGTAGTTTTCTTTTATAAAACCAAACTAGTGAAAAACAAGAAATTAAAAGATTCAATTGCAAGATCTAAAGATATACCTTCAAGCACTCACCTCCCCGGCAACGGCGCCAGAAAAGAGCTTGATGTCTACTACACAACTTTATTTCTTGTAGACTTTGTTGGGCCTCCAAGTGCAGAGTTTTGTAGGACAGCAGTAAATTTCCCTCAAGTGGATGACCTAAGATTTATCAATCCATGGGAGGTGTAGGATGAAGAAGGTCTCTCTCAAACAACCCTGCAGTCAAATACAAGCAATCTCTTATGTCCCCAACACACCCAATACAATGGTAAATTGTATAGGTGCACTAGTTCGGCGAAGAGATGGTGATACAAGTGTAGTATGGATAGTAGTTATAGGTTTTTGAAATCTGAAATAATAAAAACAGCAAGGTAGCAAGTAACAAAAGTGAGCACAAACGGTATTGTAATGCTTAGAAACAAGGCCTAGGGTTCATACTTTCACTAGTGCAATCTCTCAACAGTGCTAACATAATTGAGTCATATAACAATCCCTCAACGTGTGACAAAGAATCACTCCAAAGTTCCTAGCAAACGGAGAACATAAGAAGAAATTGTTGTAGGTAGCAAAACCACCTCGAAGTTATCCTTTCCAATCAATCTATTGAGCCATCCCTATAAGTGTGATACATCTCCATCGTATCTATAATTTATGAAGTATCCATGCCATGTTTATAACAATTTTATATGGTTTTGGTCTGATTTGATTAGAACTAACCCGGACTGACGCTGTTTTCAGCAGAACTACCGTGGTGTTGTTTTTTGTGCAGAAATAAAAGTTCTCAGATTGGGCCCAAATTTTATGGTGATTTTTTAGACCAAAAGAGACCCACGGAGCACCGGAGATGGACCAGGGAGTGGCCGAGGGCGCCACAAGCCTTGGGGGGCGGGCCCCCCAAGGGCGCGCCCCCCGAGCTTGTGGGACCCTCAGGCACCCCCCCTCCTGACATGAATCCAACGCCAAATATTCCTATAAATAGTGAAAACCCCAGAACGAAACCTAGAACTCCCACGCCGCCGCCGCAAGCCTCTGTACCGAAGCGATCTCATCCGGAGCCCTGTTCCGGCACTTTGCCGGAGGGGGGAATCATCACCGGAGGCCATCTTCATCATCCCGGCGGTCTCTAATGACCCACAAGTATAGGGGATCAATCATAGTCCTTTCGATAAGTAAGAGTGTCGAACCCAACGAGGAGCAGAAGGAAATGACAAGCGGTTTTCAGCAAGGTATTTTCTCATGATTACTTATGACAAGACTTCTCCCATGTCCTCAAGAACAAAAGTAACTACTCACAAATAATATTCATGCCCAAGATTAGAGAGGTATTGAATAGCACAATAGATCTGAACATATAATCTTCCACCAAATAAACCAACTAGCATCAACTACAAGATGTAATCAACACTACTAGCAACCCACAGGTACCAATCTGAGGTTTTGAGACAAAGATTGAATACAAGAGATGAACTAGGGTTTGAGATGAGATGGTGTTGATGAAGATTAGTCCTCCCACGATGAGAGGATCGCTGGTGTTGTCGATGGCGACGATTTCCCCCTCCCGAAGGGAAGTATCCCCGGCAGAATCTCTCCGCCGGAGAGCAAAAGTGCTCCTGCCCAAGTTCCGCCTCGAGACGGCGGCGCACCATCTCGAAAGTCTTCTCTATATTTTTTTCTAGGGCAAAATGACTTATATACCAGAAAATGGGGGCCAGAGGCTGGCCAGGGGCCCCACGAGGTACCAGGGCGCGCCCTGGTGCCTCGTGGGCACCTGGGTGGCCCCCTCTGGTACTTCTTGCTTCCAGTATTTTTATTTATTCCAAAATAATTCTCCGTGAAATTTCAGCTCATTTGGAGATGTGAAGAATAGGTATCTCTGACATAGCTTTTTCAGGTCCAGAATTCCAGCTGCCGGCATTCTCCCTCCTTGTGTAGATCTTGCATATTAAGAGAGAAAAGGCATTAGAATTGCTCCAAAAAGTGTTATATTGATTAAAAACACTATAAATAACAGTAGCAAAACATGATGCAAAATGGACGTATCAACTCCCCCAAGCTTAGACCTCGCTTGTCCTCAAGCGAAAGCCGATATCGATAATCATGTCCACATGTTTAGAGAGAGAGGTGTCGATAAAAACAAAATACGGACATAGTAGCATCATGATCATTATTATAACAGCAATATTTATTATCATAAACTTCTCATGATCAAGTAACAATTCATCACAACAATGGAGTATAAGGCATAAACTTTCTTGAAAACTAACAAACTATGTTCTCAGTCAACAATGCAATTGCAATTCATCATATTTTCAGGAAGGGTCTCATGTAGGAGCTTTTCAGCAAGTCCACATACTCAACCATCATTTAGTCTTCTATGATTGCTAACACTCACGACATATATATGGAGCAAAAAGTTTCAGCCAGACACATAGAAAGATAGGGGCTTGTGAGTTCGCCTCCCAACTTATTCACCTCAAGGGTGATGTCAACAATAATAACTCATGATCACTCATATCCAACTAGATATATATGCTTAGATCTTTCCCCACCACATGATGCTTACAAAAGAGAAAAATAAAAAGGAAATAGAGGAGAACACTATTGACTCTTGCATAAAAAGTAAATACATAAAAGTAAAGGATAGGCCCTTCGCAGAGGGAAGTAGAGGTTGTCATGCACTTTTTGTTGTTGGATGCAAGAGCTCTTAATGCAAAGGAACGTCACTTTATATTGCCCCTTGTGATAGCAACCTTTATTATGAAGTCTGTCGCTTTTATTTCTTTACCATCACAAGTTCGTACAAAGCTTATTTCCCTTACAATAAAAGTTCAGACATATTTAGAGGCAATTTTTATTGCTTTTTGCACCGATGACAACTTACTTGAAGGATCTTATTCAATCCATAGTTAGATATAGTGGACTCTCATGACATGAAACTGGGTTTAAAGGTTTTGGATGCACAAGTAGTATCTCTACTTGGTGCGGATTTTTGGCTAGCAAAGATATTGGGAAAGCACCACATGTTGGAGGATCTATAACAATATAACTTCTATGTGAATATGAACAAACATAATTCATTACGTTGTCTTCCTTGTCCAACGTCAACAATTTGGCATAAAATACTTAATGGGGGCTCACAATCATAAAAGATGTCCAAGATAGTATATTTGCATGTGAATCTTCTCTTCCCTTATTAATTCTTTCATGAATTGCATTATTGACTAATGCTATGTTTGTTAACTTCCAATAAATTTTACCACTTATACTTTTGTTTATGTAATGTCATTACTTTCCATAGGATTAGCATATGATCTTTTTCATTATTTTCATTGCTAGAATTGGATCATGAAAGTAAAGAAGCAAAAACTCAAACTACTCTTTATTATATAACTCTCAACTCGATTACATAGATAGATAGATCACGAAGCTAACACTCGAAAATAGATCATACTAAACTTTTATTCAACTAGATCACGAAATAACTAAGGATCGAACTAAAAATAGGTAAAGATAATAAAAGTGATGGTGATACAATACCGGGGCACCTCCCCCAAGCTTGTCACAAGCCTAAGGGAGTGCCCACACCCATGTGCTCAAGTCTCCTTCTTTGGTGACGGTGGTGATGGTGGGCCGAGCTTGTCCTTCAGCTTAAGCAGATACATCAATCTGCGGTTGATGCTCCGAAGGGCGATGTTTTGCTCTTCCAACAAAATAACTTCATGAGTGAGAGATGTATTCTGAACACTAACTATTTCAAAGACTCTTAGGGCTTCAATTACGGATGGGGAGAGATGATCATATAAAGGTTGAAGGATATCTCCCTTGTCTGCGGTCTCCTCCGTGGGGATGGCTTGCCCTCCTTCCGGAGCCTGGGCTCCTGCAACTTCCTCGACCTTGTCTTCCTTGCCATTGTCTTCTTCTCCCGCTGACAACTCGTAGTAAACCTCGCTGTAGGGGTGTTTGCCCGGTGATGGTTGCACAATGCGGTGCTTGGCACGGAGCTTTTGGGGAGCCATGGCGATCTAGATTTGTCAGAAAAATAGCACGAAACAAGAACAGAGGAGATTTCTGTGATACGGTGGTCAAAACGTCTGGAAGTGTATATATAGATTTTTTATCTTGCAAAACAAGTAATCCAGAAGAAAACAGAGTCGGGAAGGCTCACGTGGGGCCCACGAGCCACCAGGGCGCGTCAGGGGGGGGGGGGGGGTTGGCGCGCCCTGGTGCCTCGTGGGCACCAGGTGGGTCCCCTCGGCTGTTTCTTATTTTTGTATTTTTTCTATAATCCAAAACTGACAGAAAGTATTTTTATGGAATTTTTGAAGTTGGTTTACTCACCGTATCACATACCTCTTCCTTTTCAGGGTTCTGGAGTGTTCCGGAAGGTCTCTCTTATGTATTCCTCTGGTGTAATTGTTTCAATAATATTAGTTTCAACATTAATGGGGGTACCTGAAATATAGTGCTTAATTCTTTGCCCATTCACCACTCTCGGATTAGTGCCTTCGGAGTTATTTATTTTGATGGCTCCGGAGCGATGAACTTCTTCGATGATATACAGTCCTTCCCATTTAGAGAGAAGTTTTCCTGCAAAGAGTCTCAAACGAGAATTGTATAATAGAACTTGCTCACCTTCTTTAAATTCCCATTTTTGAATTCTTCTATCATGCCATCTTTTAACTTTTTCTTTAAATAATTTGGCATTTTCATAAGCTTGTGTCCTCCATTCATCTAATGAGCTAATATCAAATAACCTATTTTCATCGGCAAGTTTAAAATCGTAATTTAGTTCTTTAATTGCCCAATATGCTTTATGTTCTAACTCAAGAGGTAAATGACATGCTTTTCCATAAACCATTTTATAAGGAGACATACCCATAGGATTTTTATAAGCAGTTCTATATGCCCATAATGCATCGTCAAGTTTCTTAGACCAATTCTTTCTAGATCTATTGACGGTTTTTTGCAAAATTAATTTTATTTCTCTATTACTCAATTCTACTTGACCACTAGTTTGAGGGTGATAGGGAGATGCAATTCTATGGTTGACATCATATTTAGCGAGCAATTTACGGAATGCACCATGAATAAAATGTGAACCACCATCAGTTATCAAATATCTAGGGACTCCAAACCTCAGGAAAATAACTTTTTAAGCATTTTAATAGACGTGTTATGATCAGCACTACTAGTTGGAATAGCTTCTACCCACTTAGTAACGTAATCAACAGCAACTAAAATATGAGTATACCCATTGGATTTAGGAAAAGGTCCCATATAACCAAATCCCCAAACATCAAATGGTTCAACAGCAAGTGAATAATTCATAGGCATTTCCTGACGTCTACCAACATTACCAATTCTTTGACATTCATCACAAGATAAGACAAACTTACGGGCATCTTTGAAAAGAGTAGGCCAATAAAAACCAGATTGCAATACCTTATGTGCAGTTCTGTCTCCCGCATGGTGTCCTCCGTAAGCCTCGGAATGACACTTCCGTAGTATTTGTTCCTGTTCATGCTCAGGTATACAATGTCTAATAATACCATCTACTCCTTTATAAAGATGTGGGTCATCCCAAAAGTAATGTCTTAAATCAAAGAAGAACTTTTTCTTTTGTTGGTACGTGAAACTAGGTGGTATAAATTTAGCAACAATATAATTAGCATAGTCTGCATACCATGGAGTATTACGAGAAGCATTTATGACAGCTAATTGTTCATCAGGAAAATCATCATTAATAGGTAGTGGGTCATCAAGAACATTTTCCATTCTAGACAAATTATCTGCTACGGGATTCTCAGCTCCCTTTCTATCAATAATATGCAAGTCAAATTCTTGTAGCAATAGAACCCACCTAATGAGTCTAGGTTTAGCATCTTTCTTTTCCATAAGATATTTAATAGCGGCATGATCGGTGTGAACAGTTACTTTAGAATCAACTATGTAAGATCTGAATTTATCACATGCAAATACAACTGCTAGAAATTATTTTTCAGTAGTACCATAATTTCTTTGGGCACTGTCTAGAGTTTTACTAGCATAATGGATAACATTTAGTTTCTTATCAACTCTCTGTCCTAGAACAGCACCAACAACATAATCACTAGCATCACACATAATTTCAAAAGGCAAGTTCCAATCAGGTGGTTGGACAATAGGTGCAGTGGTTAAGGCTTTCTTAAGTGTTTCAAAGGCTTCTAGACGATCATCAAAAACAAATGGAACATCTTTTTGCAAAAGATTGGTAAGAGGCCTAGAAATTTTAGAGAAGTCTTTAATAAATCTCCTATAGAAACCAGCATGACCAAGGAAACTTCTTATACCTTTAATATCTTTAGGACATGGCAGTTTCTCAATAGCATCGACCTTAGCTTTATCAACTTCAATACCTCTTTCAAAAAATTTATGCCCCAAGACAATGCCTACATTCACCATAAAGTGGCACTTCTCCCAATTCAAGACAAGATTAGTTTCTTCACATCTCTGCAAAACTCGATCAAGGTTGCTTAAGCAATCATCAAAAGAAGTTCCGTAAACGGAAAAATCATCCATGAACACCTCAACAATCTTTTCACAAAAGTCAGAGAATATAGCAGTCATACATCTTTGAAAGGTAGCAGGTGCATTGCATAAACCAAAAGGCATACGTCTATAAGCATAAGTTCCAAAAGGACAAGTGAAGGTGGTTTTCTCTTGATCGGGTTGTGATACGGGTATTTGAGAAAAAACAGAATAACCATCTAGAAAACAAAAGTGTGTATGCTTAGATAATATTTCTAACATTTGATCAATAAAAGGTAAGGGGTAATGATTTTTTCTAGTAGCTTTATTTAATTTTCTAAAATCAATTACCATCCTATAACCAGTTACAATTCTTTGTGGAATGAGTTCATTTTTATCATTAGGAACAACAATAATACCTCCTTTCTTAGGGACACAATGAACATGACTTACCCATCTACTATCAGCTATGGGATAGATTATACCTGCTTCCAGAAGTTTTAATATTTCAGTTCTTACCACCTCCTTCATCTTAGAATTTAATCGTCGTTGGTGATCGACAACTGGTTTAGCATCAGGCTCCATATTAATTTTGTGCTGACATAGAGTGGGACTAATGCCCTTAAGATCATCAAGAGTATATCCAATAGCAGCACGGTGCTTCCTCGGAGTTTTTAGTAATCTCTTTTCTTCATGTGCTGAAAGGTTAGCACTAATAATAACAGGATATATCTTCTTTTCATCAAGATAAGCATATTTCAATGTATCGGGCAATTGCTTCAATTCAAATACAGGATCACCTTTAGGCGGAGGAGGACCTCCAAGGGTTTCAACAGGCAAATTATGTTTAAGGATAGGTGGTTGATCAAAGAACATCTTATCTATTTCATTTCTTTCATTCATATGCATATCGTTTTCGTGGTCTAGCAAATATTGTTCTAATGGATCAGTAGGAGGTACGGCAATAGAAGCAAGACCAATAATTTCATCTTTACTAGGCAATTCTTTACCATGAGGTTGTCTACGAAACTTGGAGAAATTAAACTCATGAGATATATCACCAAACTTAACTCGAACCTTTTCTTTAACACAATCAATTTCAGCATTAACGGTATTCAAGAAAGGTCTACCAAATATAATGGGACAAAAACTATCTTGTTGTGAACCAAGTACTAAGAAATCAGTAAGGTATTTGATTTTTCCACACAAGACTTTAATATCTCTAACAATCCCAAGTGGTGTAATAGTATCTCTATTTGCAAGCTTAATAGTAACATCAATATCTTCAATCTCAACAGGTGCAATTTCATGCATTACTTCTTGATATAAAGAAAATGGAATAACACTCACGCTAGCACCCATGTCACACAAACCATGATAGCAATGATCTCCAATCTTAGAAGAAACAACAGGCATACCAACTACGGGCTTGTTCTTGTCTAACTTATCTCGTTCATTTCTAACAGGTTTAGCAATTCTAGCAGCCTCATCACAAAAGTAAATAACATGCCCATCTATATTATCAACTAAGAGATTTTTAACCATAGCAACATCAGGTTCAACTTTAATTTGTTCAGAGGGTCTAGGTGCTCTAATATTACTTTTGTTAACCACAGTTGAAGCTTTAGCATGTTCCTTAATCCTAACAGGAAAAGGTGGTTTCTCAATATAAGCAGTAGGCACAACTGGATCAACATGGTAAACAATTGTTTCTTCTTTAACATTAACGGGTTCCTCAATCTTTTCTTTAACAGGGGGATGATATTTAAACCACTTCTCCTTAGGGAGATCAACATGAGTAGCAAATGATTCACAAAAAGGAAGCTACTATCTCAGAGTCAAGTCCATATTTAGTGCTAAACTTATGAAAAGCATCAGTGGCCATAAAAGATTTAACACAATCGAACTCAAGTATTATACCTGACTCATTACCTTTGTCGAGTTCCCAATCTTCAGAGTTGCATTTAATTCTTTCCAGAAGATCCCATCTGAATTCAATAGTTTTCTTCATAAAGGAGCCAGTCGAAGAAGAATCGAGCGTAGTTTGATTATCATGAGAAAGCCGAGCATAAAAATTCTGTAAGATAATTTCTTTTGAGAGCTCATGATTGGGGCATGTGTACATCATGTACTTAAGCCTCCCCCAAGCTTGAGCAATGCTTTCTCCTTCACGAGGCCAAAAATTATATATATAATTCCGATCATGATGAACCAAATGCATAGGATAAAATTTCTGATGGAATTCTAGTTTCAATCGGTTCCAGTCCCATGTATCAGTATCATCACATAGCCTATACCACATCAATGCCTTTCCCTCCAAAGATAAAGGGAATACTTTCTTCTTAACTCCATCTCCGGTTAAACCTGCTAGCTTAAACAATCCACAAATTTTATCCACATAGATCAAGTGCATATCAGGATGTACTGTTCCATCTCCTGCATAAGGATTAGCTAGCAGTTTCTCTATCATACCCGGAGGAATCTCATAATAAATATTTTCAGTAGGTGCAGTAGGTTGAGGAGCAACTATTTGTGTTTCCGGTCGAGGTGAAGATACCCCGAACAAACCCCTCAAAGGATTACTTTCCATAGTGACAAGTGACAGTAAATTTCAGCACGTAATATAAATGTTTCCTTACCAAATTCCACTCACCAAAGGCACTTCACTCCCCGGCAACGGCGCCAGAAAAGAGTCTTGATGACCCACAAGTATAGGGGATCAATCGTAGTCCTTTCGATAAGTAAGAGTGTCGAACCCAACGAGGAGCAGAAGGAAATGACAAGCGGTTTTCAGTAAGATATTTTCTGCAAGCACTGAAATTATCGGTAACGAGTAGTTTGATAGCAAGATAATTTGCAACAAGTGACAAGTAGCAATAGTAACAAAGAGTGCAGCAAGGTGGCCCAATCCTTTTTATAGCAAAGGACAAGCCGGAACGATCTCTTATAGTAAGTAAAGCGTTCTCGAGGACACATGGGAATTTCATCTAGTCACTTTCATCATGTTTCTTTGATTCGCGTTCGCTACTTTGATAATTTTATATGTGGGTGGACCGGTGCTTGGGTGCTGTTCTTACTTGAACAAACCTCCCACTTATGATTACCCCCTCTCGCAAGCATCCGCAACTATGAAAGAAGAATTAAGATAAATCTAACCATAGCATTAAACATATGGATCCAAATCAGCCCCTTACGGAATAGCGCATAAACTAGGGTTTAAGCTTCTGTCACTCTAGCAACCCATCATTTAATTAATACTCCACAATGCATTCCCTTAGGCCCAAAGATGGTGAAGTGTCATGTAGTCGACGTTCACATGACACCACTAAGGGAATCAACAACATACATATCATCAAAATATCGAACGAATACCAAATTCACATGATTACTTATGACAAGACTTCTCCCATGTCCTCAAGAACAAAAGTAACTACTCACAAATCATATTCATGCCCAAGATCAGAGAGGTGTTGAATAGCATAATAGATCTGAACATATAATCTTCCACCAAATAAACCAACTAGCATCAACTACAAGATGTAATCAACACTACTAGCAACTCACAGGTACCAATCTGAGGTTTTGAGACAAAGATTGAATACAAGAGATGAACTAGGGTTTGAGATGAGATGGTGCTGATGAAGATGTTGATGAATATTAGTCCTCCCACGATGAGAGGATCGCTAGTGTTATCGATGGCGACGATTTCCCCCTCCCGGAGGGAAGTATCCCCGGCAGAATCTCTCCGCCGGAGAGCAAAAGTGCTCTGGCCCAAGTTTCGCCTCGAGTCTTTCCCTTTGAGGTTTCATTATTGTCGGATTGAATACTTTGGATTTGAGAACACTTTATGTATGTCTTGCATGTGGATACTCGTGGTGACAATGGGGTATTCTATTGAGTCACTTGATGTATGTTTTGGTAATCAACTCGTAGATTCCCGTGACCTTGGGGAAATCTAGGCATAGGGGTTGATTGCACGTTTTCATCTTCTTTTCTCCGATAGAAACTTTGGGGTACTCTTTGAAGTTCTTTGTGTGGATTGAATATTATGAATCTGAAGGCCCAACAGAGTCTAAAAGAAATAAAGTTGCGTAGTAGACATCAAGCTCTTTTCTGGCGCCGTTGCCGGGGAGGTGAGTGCTTGAAGGTATATCGTTAGATCATGCAATTGAATCTTTTAGTTTCTTGTTTTATCACTAGTTTGGTCTATAAAATAAAACTACAAAAAAATGGAATTGAGGTTGCCTCAAATGCTTCATCTTTATAATATCTTTCTTGAAAATGATGGATCAGAAAATTGTGCCAAAGTGTTAGAAGAAGAATTCAATAAAATGTTTGGCATAAAATCTTTGAATGATAAGCATGATTGCAATATTGTTTGTATGAATTCTTTGAATATCCAAAATGCTAATGATGATTGCACTAGTCATGATAAAAAGGTTTCTTATAAGCATGTCAATTTTTGTGGAGTGCATAAAATTTGTGAAGGCATGCCTTATAGGGATGGTAGATTTTGCAAGAAGCATAAACATGATAAAACCAATTGGTGGCTTAAAGTGATAGATGAATTTGCTACAAAATTATGCTCTCTTCATCCCATTACTTGTGAACTTTGCAATAAGGTTGGTCATCTTAATTTCCAATGCATACTTTTTCATGATCGAATTATAGCCAAATATTGTAATAACTAGATCACCCTTGAACTTTATAATGAACTTTGTCTATTTTTGGGGTGTGAAGAATTGACACATAAAAATAGTTGGTTTGAAGTATTCATTCTCACAGACAACATTGAAACTAATCTAAAGGAAATCTATATGTTTTGTGTGGTAAATTGCAATGAGAATGCTTATATTGCCAACTATAGAAAGACGGGAAAACCAATAGAGTATAAAAGGAATACTAATGGAAGGGTAAAGATCCCCCCTTTCCCTCCTATTTTCTCTCATGATGAAACAGGTAACGAGGAGGAGCTTCCTATCCAACCAATTTCTTTAATAAGAAGCTCAAAAAAATTAAATAAACCCACACATAATGTGGAGAAGAAGAAGAAAAGAAGAAAAAGTAAAGGTAAAAAGGTATCTCTCCCAAATAATGTTGCTCCTATTGTTGTGCCCCATGAGCATGAATCAAAAATAATTGTGGAAGAAGATACACTTGATGATATTGTTTCTTGTTCTTATGGTACAATTTCTGAAAGAATTATTGAAGATGATTTTGCTATGCCTATTGCTTGTTGTGATAATTATGATTGGGAAGATAATGATACTTCTCATAATCTTGAAAATCTTTATGGCACCAACTTGGAAAATTATGATGATGATAATTGTTATACTATTGGTGCTATTCATACTATTGATGATAAGAGTGATTATGTTAATGATATGCAAACCCACAAGCTTGGGGATGCTATGTTTGATGAGAATGACATGTTTGAGAATTTATTTGCTACAAATAATGTTTATCCTAAGCTTGGGGATGCTATGTTTAATGAAAATGATCTTTTTAGTCCCCCTACTTTCAATGATCAAAATTATTGTGATGATAGCATGCCTCCTATCTATGATGATTGCAATAATAATAAAAGTGGATTTGGAGAGATCGTGACTTTATTTAATGTTGAATCCACTACTTTGGAAGAGGTTTCAATTGATTATGATGAGAACAAAGTTGCTACTTATGATGATTATTGTGATGATACTTATGTTATAAAAAGTAGTGATGATTATTATTATAAAACTTGTCATAATTATGAATACCCTTTTACTGAACATTACTTTTTTAATGTGGAAACAATTTATAGTATTCAAGTTTCATATGATACTCCCACTATTATGAATGAGAATAAATTTGCTTATGTGGAGAGTAATAAAAAGCCTATGCTTGTAGGTCATGAAAAGAATGCTTTTATGTGATAGCTATATTTTTGAATTCATTCATGATTCTACTGAAAATTATTATGAGAGAGGATCATATGCTTGTAGGTATTGCAATAATATCAAGTTCCCTCTCTATGTGTTGAAAGTTTTGGAGTTATACTTGTTTTGTCTTCCTATGCTAGTTGATTCTTGCTCACATAAATTATTTGCTCACAAAATTCCTATGCATAGGAAGTGGGTTAGGCTTAAATGTTCTTGCCATATGTTTCATGATGCTCCCATTGTGTTTCACTTCTTCACTTTTTATGTGAGCATCATTAAAATCATCATGCCTAGCTAAAAGGCATTAAAGAAAAGTGCTTGTTGGGAGACAACCCAATATTTATACCTACTGTTTTTGTGTGTCCACATGATTAAGCTACTGTAGTAATCATGTTTTATATGTTTTCTTTCAATAATGTGCCAAGTAAAGCCTTTGGGATAGTGTGGAAACTTGTTGATTTGATTCTGTGCAAAAACAGAAACTTTTGGGTCCAGTGCTGGAATTTCTATTCTGTACTGGAGCGTGAGAAAATTCTGAAATTTATACACAGTATTGGGTTACAAATTTTTTACGTTGTTCTAATTTTTCAGAATTTTTGGAGGTACATAAGTATGATTTTTAATTCGCTCACTACATGTTATTCTATTTTTGACAGATTCTGTTTTTATTGCATAGTTCGCTTGTTTAGTGTTTCCATAGCTTATATTGAGTAATATAAATTGTGGAAATGATATAATAGAGTAGGCATTGTGTGATAAAAATTATGAATCTTGTCTTGACAGTACCAAAGTGAATGGTTTATTTTCATACTAACCTATCTCACGGAGTTCCGTTAAGTTTCATGTGATTGAAGTTTTCAAGTTTTGGGTGAGATGAAAATTTGAGGAGAATAAGGAGCAGAAAGAACCTAAGATTGAGGATGCCCAAGGCACCCCAAGGTAATATTCAAGGAAGACTCAATCATCTAAGCTTGGGGATGCCCCGGAAGGCATCCCCTCTTTCGTCTTCAAAACAATCGGTATATCTTACTTGGAGCTATATTTTTATTCGTCACATAATATGAGTTTTGCTTGGAGCATCATTTTATCTTAGTTTGATTTGCTTTCTGTTATTAATAATCATATTTTGTATCTTTTAGTTCAATAAAATGCCAATTATAGCCTTTACTATGCTCAGTTTGCAAGTTTATGTGTTGCTGTTTGAAAACAGAAAGTTTTCTGTTATGTCCTGAATTTATGTGAATTGTAAGAACATGATAAAAATCTGAAATTTTTACACAGTAAGCATGCATAAGTTCTCTGTCACTTGGAAATTTTTCAGAATTTTTGGAGTTAGGAAAGTATGAATTTTTATTCCCCCTTTACAGACTATTCTGTTTAGACAGATTTCGATTATAGTTGCATTGTTTGCATATGTTTGCTTGTTTAATGTTTCTATTTGTGGATAGGAGTATTAAATATGCAGAGGCATTTAGTATGCAATGTTTAATTATAATTTTAGTGATTTGCTACAGTAGAGAATGTTAAGGTTTTGAGTTGATTTATACTAACTTATCTCACGAGTTCTTGTTGAGTTTTGTGTGGATGAAGTTTTTAAGATTTAGGAGAAGCCATGATATGAGAGGAATTAAGGAGACACAAGAGCTCAAGCTTGGAGATGCCCAAGGCACCCCAAGATAACATTCCAAGAATTCTCAAGCAACTAAGCTTGGGGATGCCCCGGTACGCATCCCACCTTTCTTCATCAACACCTATCGGTTAGCCTAACTTTTTACTTGTTCACATGATATGTGCTATTCTTGGAGTGTCATTTTATTTTCATTTTGTTTGCTGTTTGAATAAAATACTTGGTTCTGAAATCTTGAATTGAGAGAGAGTCCTCACATAGCTACTTAATTGCTTAACTACTCTTTGTTCTTCACTTATATCTCCTAGAGTAGTTTGTCATTTACTCTCGTGCTTCACTTGTATCCTAAGAGTAAATTGTTGAATGGATTGAATATCATAAAGATGAAATTAAATGTGTTTCATATGCTTGTCCCATGGGGAGTAGTGACTTCACATAAAAGAAGTGTAAGTGGTAAAATTTATTGAAAGTTAGCAAACACGGCATTGGTCACTTGAACAATTCATGAAAGAATATTGAAGGAAGAGAGATTTCACATATAAATATACTATCTTGGACATCTTCTATGATTGTGAGCCCCCATTAATTATTTTCAACCTTGATCAAGCAGTTAATGTTGGACAAGGAAGACAACGTAATGGGTTATGTTTGTTTATATTCACATAGAAGTTATATGTTCTTGGATCCTCTAACATGTGGTGCTTGCTCATAATCTTTTGCTAGCCAAAATTTCGTACTAAGTAGAAATACTACTTGTACATTCAAAAACCCTTAAACCCAGTTTCTAGCCATGAGAGTCCACTATATCTACCTATGGATTGAATAAGATCCTTCAAGTAAGTTATCATCGGTGCAAAAGCAATAAAAATTGCTCCTAAATATGTATGATCTTTTATTGTAAGGGAAAATAAGCTTTGTATGAACTTGGGATGGTGAAGAAATAAAAGCGACGGACTGCATAATAAAGGTTGCTATCACAAGGGGCAATATAAAGTGGCGTTCCTTTGCATTAAGAGCTTGCACATCCAAAAAATAAAAAGCGCATGACAACCTCTGCTTCCCTCTGCAAAGGGCCTATCTTTTACTTTATGTATTTACTTTTATGCAAGAGTCAATAGTGTTCTTCTCTATTCCGTTTTTATTTTCTCTCTTGGCAAGCATCATGTGGTGGAGAAAGATCCAGGCACATATATCCAGTTGAATATAGGTGATCATGAGTTATTATTGTTGACATTATCCCTGAGATAAATAAGTTGGGAGGCAAAACATTAAGCCCCTATCTTCATACGTGTTTGACTGAAATGGTTTGTTCTAAAAATATGCTTTTAGTGTCAGCAATCATGAAAGACTAAATGATAGTTGAGTATGTGGAATTTGCTAAATCAAAGCTCTTACATAGACCCTTCCTGAAAATAAGATGAATTGCAATTGTTTAATGACTGAGAACATAGTTTGTTAGTTTTCAAGAAAGTTTATGGTCTATACTTTAGCATGTGAATAGCTTGCTACTTGATCATGAGAAGTTTTATGACATGAGCTACTATTTATGATATATAATGAAGTTAGAAAAAGTGATTGAAATTATCATTGATCAAACTTGTGCACTATGCTAGCATTCACACTTCATAAATTATTTCTTTTATCATTTACCTACTCGAGGACGAGCAGGAATTAAGCTTGGGGATGTTGATACGTCTCCAACGTATCTATAATTTATGAAGTATTCATGCCATGTTTATAACAATTTTATATGGTTTTGGTATGATTTGATTAGAACTAACCCGGACTGACGCTGTTTTCAGCAGAACTACCGTGGTGTTGTTTTTTGTGTAGAAATAAATGTTCTCGGATTGGGCCCAAAATTTACGGTGATTTTTTATGGACCAAAAGAGACCCACGGAGCACCGGAGATGGACCAGGGAGTGGCCGAGGGCGCGCCCCCCGAGCTTGTGGGACCCTCGGGCACCCTCCTGACGTGAATCCAACGCCAAATATTCCTATAAATAGTGAAAACCTCAGAACGAAACCTAGAACTCCCACGCCGCCGTGGCAAGCCTCTGTACTGAAGCGATCTCATCCGGAGCCCTGTTCCGGCACTCTGCCGGAGGGGGGAATCATCACCGGAGGCCATCTTCATCATTCCGGCGGTCTCCATGACGAGGAGGGAGTAGTTCACCCTCGGGGCTGAGGGTATATACCAGTAGCTATGTGTTTGATCTTTCTCTCTCTCATGTTCTTGATTTGGCACGATCTTGATGTACCGCGAGCTTTGTTAATATAGTTGGATCATATGATTTTTCTTCCCTCTCTATCTTCTTGTGATGAATTGAGTCTTTCCCTTTGAGGTTTCGTTATTGTCGGATTGAATACTTTGGATTTGAGAACACTTTATGTATGTCTTGCATGTCGATACCCGTGGTGACAATGGGGTGTTCTATTGAGTCACTTGATGTATGTTTTGGTAATCAACTCGCGGATTCACGTGACCTTGGGGAAATCTAGGCATAGGGGTTGATTGCACGTTTTCATCTTCTTTTCTCCAATAGAAACTTTGGGGTACTCTTTGAAGTTCTTTGTGTGGATTGAATATTATGAATCTGAAGTTGTTTTGATGCATATCGAATAATCAACTCACAGATACTTGTGGTGACATTGGAGTATCTAGGTGACATTAGAGTTGGTTGATGTGTATCATATGGTGTTATTTTAGTACGAACTCTAGGGCTGTTTGTGACACTTATAGGGATGGCTCAATAAATTGATCGGAAAAGATAACTTTGTGGTGGTTTCATACCCTACAACAATTTCATCTTATGTTCTCCGCTAGATAAGAACTTTGGAGTGATTCTTTGTCGCACGTTGAGGGACTGTTATATGATTCAATTATGTTAGCACTGTTGAGAGACTGCACTAGTGAAAGTATGAACCCTAGGCCTTGTTTCTAAGCATTGCAATACCGTTTGTGCTCACTTTTGTTACTTGCTACCTTGCTGTTTTTATTATTTCAGGTTACAAAAACCTATATCTACTATCCATACTACACTTGTATCACCATCTCTTCGCCGAACTAGTGCACCTATACAATTTACCATTGTATTGGGTGTGTTGGGGTCACAAGAGATTGTTTGTATTTGATTGCAGGGTTGTTTGAGAGAGACCATCTTCATCCTACACCTCCCACAGATTGATAAACCTTAGGTCAACCACTTGAGGGATATTTGTTGTTGTCCTACAAAACTCTGCGCTTGGAGGCCCAACAGAGTTTACAAGAAATAAAGTTGCGTAGTAGACATCAAAGTGTCACAAACAACCCTAGAGTTCGTACTAAAAGAACACCATATGATACACATCAATCAACTCTAATGTCACCTAGATACTCCAATGTCACCACAAGTATCCGTGAGATAATTATTCGATATGCATCAAACACTTTCAGATTCATAATATTCAATCCAACACAAAGAACTTCAAAGAGTATCCCAAAGTTTCTATCGAAGAAAGTGGGACAAAAACATATATCAGCCTATGTGCCTAGATTACCCCATTATCACCTCTGGAATCCGCAAATTAATTACCAAAACATACATCAAGTGACTCAATAGAATACCCCATTGTCACCACGGGTATCCACATGCAAGACATATATCAAGTGTTCTCAAATCCAAAATATTCAATCCGATAACAATGAAACCTCAAAGGGAAAGACTCAATTCATCACAACAAGATAGAGAGGGAAGAACTCAATATGATCCAACTATATTAACAAAGCTCGCGGTACATCAAGATCGTGTCAAATCAAGAACACGAGAGAGAGAGAGAGAGAGAGAGAGATCAAACACATAGCTACTGGTACATACCCTTAGCCCCGAGGGTGAACTACTCCCTCCTCATCATGGAGACCGCCGGGATGATGAAGATGGCCTCCGGTGATGATTTCCCCCTCCGGCAGGGTGCCGGAAAAGGGCTCCGGATGAGATCGCTTTAGAAAAGAGGCTTGCGGCGGCGGCGTGGGAGTTCTAGGTTTCTTTCTGGGGATTTCTGGATTTATAGGATTTTTCAGCGTTGGAATCACGCCAATCGAAGTTACGTGAGACCCACAAGCTCAGTCGCCCCTCCCTACCCCCCAGGGCGCGTGGGGTGAGCTTGTCGCTCCCTCGTGGGTCTTCTGATCCTTCCTCGAAGCTTCGGGGGTCTCTTATGTTCCAAAAAAAATCACCGTAAATTTTCAGCCCAATCCGAGAACTTTTATTTCTGCACAAAAATAACACCATGGTAGTTCTGCTGAAAACAATGTCAGTCCGGGTTAGTTTCATTCAAATCATATAAAAGTGCACTAAAACCATATACAATTGTTGTAAACATGGCATGAATACTTCATAAATTATAGATACGTTGGAGACATATCAACCCCGCTGCCAAAGGAGGGTAGGACAAAAGATGTCATGCAAGTTCTTATTATAAGCACGTATGACTATATACGGAATACATGCCTACATTGAGTTGATGAATTGGAGTTATTGTGTATCGCTCTAGGTTGTGACTGTTTCATGATGAATGTCATCAATACAAATATCCATCGTTGATCCAATACCTACACTTTGCTCATATTGTCTTTGCTAAGTTGCTACTATTACTGCTACTATTCCAACTATTACAAAATTGATATTGTTACTGTTACTACTGCTATTGCTACTGTTACTGCTACTATGAAAACTATCATACTATTATGCTACTGATACTTTGTTGCAGAGAAATAACTTCTCAGGTGTGGTTGAATTGACAACTCAACTGCTAAGGCTTATAAATATTCTTTGGCTCCCCTTGTGTTGAATCAATAAATTTGGGTGAAATACTACCCTCGAAGACTGTTGCGATCCCTATACTTGTGGGTCATCAATACGTGATAACTTATGTACAAACACCACGGTAACTTTTTGATCTGGGAAAATGTTGTTGAAAAAATAACATCGATAGCTTATGTGTAAATGGCATGATAATATTCGCACCGCATATGTGATAACTTATATACAAACACCACGGTAAAAAGTTACCGTGGTGTTTGTATATAAGTTATCACGTATGCGGTGCGGGTATTATTGTGCCATTTAGGAAAAGGTTGTTGCAAAACATACTCTCGGTAACTTATGTGTAAATAGTATGCTAATATACGCGCCGTAGACCTGATAACTTATGTACAAACCGTGGTAACTTTTTATCGGGTGGGAAAAGTTGTTGAAAACATACCCCCGGTAGTTTTTTTGTAAATAACATGGTATTTTACGCACAGAGGAGTTGATAATTTAGGTACAAACACTGCGGTAACTTTTGATTCGGAGGGGGGGGAGTTACCGAAAAACATATCCCCGGTAACTTTCGTGTAAATAACATGGTAATATACACACTATAGATATGATAACTTGTGTATGAACACCATGATAACTTTGAGCCGGGGGAGGTGGTGTTGTTGATTTTTTTTACCTGATAAGCCCGATAACTCAGGCGTAAGTAGTATGGTAATATACGCCCATCAGAGCTGATAACTTATTTCGTCCTGGCGTGGTAACTGTTTTGACCAGGGAGATTTTTTGTTGAAAAACACCCCCTCCCGTGGTAATATATGTACAACAGATCTATAACTTAGTTAGCCCACATGTGGTAACTTTTTGACCGAAAAAATTGTCGAAACAAATCAACATGGGATCAAGTTTCGAAGGTCTCGTCGTGATGGATTTTTTTATGTGAAAACGGTTTTCCGATCGGACCGATGATTTGAGTTACAAAACATTTTGAAGTTTCGAAATAAGTGAATCTAGGATGACATCAATTTTTTTTCCTCTAGTGTATGAAGGCATGTGCATGTGAGGAGAAGGTTGGAGAAACTATTTTTCATGTCCCGGTAGTTTCTGTGTAAACACCATGATAATTTATGTACCACAGGCATGATCTCTGACAGAAAAGGCGATGACTATGAGGCACTTGGGCACACTTAGGCGCTAGGCAACGGCCAAACGTCTCGTCTAAGACATAAGCAGTAGTCTAGGCAGTGCAAGCAAGGATTTTTTTTCATTCCAGTGAAAAATCATACCATATTACATTGACGGTCAAATGGACCATATTCTAATTGCAATAATTGATAGTTTACTCATTTATATGTTACAAAACATGTTTATTATGCACATATAATACTCAAAATTTGCTCCTAGTACTCAAAACTGCACGACAGCCTAGGAGTGTTGCCTAGACGCTAGGTGATGGCTAACCGTCTCGCTTACGCCTAGCGCTTTTATTAGCCTAGGAGTGTTTATTAGCCTAGGAGTGTTGCACGACAACCTTGGACATGATAACTTACGTAGCACACACATGATAACTTTTGACAAAAATACCGTTGGAACATGTCAACATGGAATCTAATTTCGAAGCTCTCGCCGAGACGAAATTTTTATGTGAAAACAGGTTTTCCGATCGAACAGACGGTTTAAGTTACAAAACATTTTGAAGTTTGAATTTTCGTTGGAATCTTTGCTGACATTATCATTTTTATTTTTTACGCATGCATGCATATTTGCTCGTTGGAAACATCTGCATGTAATTAGGCAAAACGGTTTGCATGCAAGAAATCAAAGGATCCCATAGCGTGGGATCGTTCGGATCTGTTCTTAACAATCAATCAGTAAGAAGTTATCGCTGTCCTTTCTTAAATCAGGCTCCGACTCAAAAAAGAAATCAATGACAGACTTTATTTTTTGCAAAAAAAAAAGTATCTTTGAACTTTGCTATCCCAAAATCCACAAATTAAACAGGACACCATTCCTGTATCTTAACGGAATAGAATGTCAGTTACTATTTCTTTTTGACGAACCGTAGCAGCGCTACTTTTCATTCATTAAGAAGAAGCTACTTTTCATTCATTAAGAAGAAGAACCGGCAGAGCCGGGAAATTACAGAGAAAATACAAGGATGGAAGAAATAGATCACACCAGATAACACAACAAAAGGGAAAAGAAAAGAAAAGCTGGGTCGCCAAGAAGAAAATAGGAAAGAAAAGCCGGTGTGCCATCATCTTCCACCGTCCTCACCAATGAGAGGCTGCACGAGGAACACCACCACCGTGGACGAAGAGCTTCAATCAACCGAGACCATCCATGATGCCTCAAGGCTATTGGCGCAGCCGAAGGGCAACGAGCAACCGAGTCCACGCCCGGACGAAGAGCCACACGCAGCCGAGGCTACATCACAACAGCGGCACTGCCGGCGAAGCCGAAGGGCATCAAGGAGCCGAGTCCACACCCGGATCGCTTCATCATGCACACCCATCACCGTGATCGCAGAAGGAAAACTTCGGCACCACCGGCCAACGCCAGAAGACGGCACCAACAGAGAAGAAGAGCAATCACACCACCACAAACGAACCAATTATCCCTGGACGATGTCAGCTAGCCGGCAAGCAGAGGTGCTCCAAATCGATGCCTCTAAGGAGGGGAGCGACGCTTGAAACGCCACCATCGACGGATCCAGATGGATCTGAGGTTTCCCCGGAGACTCGCAGACCAGGAGAAAGTGCCGCGGCTCCATCGAACGATGCCTCCACGGAGGTGAGCGGCGCCCAAAGACGTCGCCATCGTCGGCTCCAGCTCGGAGCTGGAACAGGGATTTCGCCCGGAGTGCTACACATAACCTCCGCCTACGCCCAACTTCCACCAGCATCACGAACACCATCAACCTCCGGAATCTCGACCACCCCACCACCACAAAGAACACCGCGACTGAGCACCGCCGCCATCAACCGAGTTGGACGTCGGGGCCCAGATCCGCCAAACGCCGAGCCGCCCCATAGCTCGACGCACCGCCAGGCGACCCACCGGAACCGCCGCTCCAAATCCGGGCACTACACCGAGCGCCCACCACCGCACTGGCCGGCCGCCGTCCCTGCGAGCACGACATGCCGCCATCACGGCCGACGAATCTAGGCAGCAGAGCCCAAATCCTCAAGCGCCGGACCGCCCCATGGTCCGCCGCACTGGACCTCCCGACCGCGTCGGCGAGCAGGTCCGCCACCAGAGCCACCGCACGGGGCCGCCGCCCCGGCTTCCGTTGTCGTTCCGCGAGCAGCCGCGCCGGCCAGGGACGGATCAGCACGCCACGGGAGGAGCTCGCCCAGCCGCTGCCGTCCGCCGAGCTGGGCTTCGCCCGTCGGCCTCATCCGGCAGCGGCCGCGGCTGGAGAGAGAGATCGGGAAGGGACGGGGCGGCGGCGGCTAGGGTTCGCCCGTGCCGCCCCCCTGGAGAGCGACGCGGGCGTGGGGAAAACTGGCGTTGGACCGACTCTGAATTAGATCCAGTTACTATTTCCATCCCTCCACTTTTTCCTCCTCACCGCTACCAATCCCCCTTTAATTTCTCCCCGCCTCCACCCGCGCATCTCCGGGCAGCTAAAATCGTACCGTACCCTACCCTCGGTGGCCGCCGGCTCTGCCTCCCCGTAATCCCAACGTTGCAGCAGGGAACCCGCCGTGATGGGTTCTGCATACCCGACGGGAGGAGACTGACCGGCGGAGAATAAGGCGCTGCTGCAATCTGCCGGGTGCCGGGCAATGGGCGTCGTGGGACAGGTGAAGCCGACGTCGCTGGGCAGCCGCCCCCGTCGAATGCGGCCTTCGTATTCCCCCTTCTCCGAGCCCTTCACCGAACGCCAGGCACATGCAGCGCCGTCATCCCCTTCCTGGCCGGCAGCGTGCTGTGCGTAGAAGCCCCTCCCTCCCTCCGTCCAGCTTTCTCCACCGATCTGGCTCCATTTTTTTTCCGCTTCCTCTCTGTGTTCGCAAATTCGTTTGATCCAAAATGGAAGTATTTGGTGATCGGGATGAGCCGACCGATCCTGAATACATAGAGGTGGATCCGACCGGGCGATACATGCGCGTAAGTGTTCGTTTGGTGCTTTATTTTCTGATGATTGATCTTGCTTGGACTCTGATTTGTTTCATTGATGCCAATGTGACTTGACATTGCCATGCTAGTTTGTTGACCCTGCGGTGAAACAAATTGTCGTTATAAAAACTTATGGTATTTTGTTGCTTCCTTCCATATGTCAATGCAGAGTCGTGCACATTGTGAGCAGTACATAATGTTTTATAAAAAAAATTGAATTAGAGCTATGTTAGACAATGCACTATGAAAATTCTGCCAATTTTCTCATTCGATTTTTAAAATTCAGCACATGAGGGAGTACCTAAAATGATCAACAAAACCATCCGTTCCTATTGTATTGATCTGATTTTTCCCCCCTTGTTGCAGTACAATGAGGTGTTGGGGAGAGGAGCTGTGAAGACTGTGTATGCCCTTACCATCATATTGTTTCATTTATGTTTCTTTGTCAATTGATAGGTTGTGTCGTTTTCTTTCCAGACCTTAAAAGATTGACAATGATTCGTATTCTAGTAACCAATGCACATGCTCTGTTCTAGGTTTATAGCCATAGTATAGGCACCCTTTGTCGCTGTTCCACTTTGTTCAAAATAACCAGAAAGGCCCCGGTTAAATTAACAGTAGTAATGCCGTACTCAATCATATCTTAGACTCCCGACAGCCTTTCTATAACCATATGTACCAAGAAACTACTTAGGAGATAATATAGGCTGATCAACTTGGGTTTGAAGTGATTTGGACCGAGGGAATATCACCATTTCAGAATGTAGCCTCTCTGAATTATTCTGGAGACGTGTAGTGACATTCAGTAAACAGATTCATATCAGGTTAATGATAAATTGCTACGCAATCATAATACTACATTGCTTATCTTTCTGTTTACTTTTTTACACATCTCTTCTGACTATTACTCTGTAACTTGTGTTACATTCTTAATTTGGATTTAGTTACAAGGCATTTGATGAGGCAGAAGGTATCGAAGTTGCATGGAATCAAGTCAACATAGATGAGGTGATGCATTGTCCAGATAACCTTGAGAGGCTCTACTCGGAAGTTCATCTACTGAAATCTCTGAAGCATGAAAATGTAATGAAGTTCTACAATTATTGGGTTGATGATCAAAAGAAGACAATCAATGTTATTACTGAACTGTTTACATCTGGCAGTCTTAGGCAGTAAGTAATCATTGACAACCATCTTCTGCTGCTACTTCCATCTTTCTTGAGAATGACACCATCACAACTTTGTGCATCTCTAGTTACCGACGGAAACATCCACGCGTTGATTTGAAAGCAATAAAGAATTGGGCAAAACAGATTCTTCATGGATTAGATTACTTGCACAGCCACCAACCTCCGATTATCCACAGAGACCTGAAGTGTGATAATATTTTTGTTAATGGCAATCATGGACAAGTTAAGATTGGAGATCTTGGACTAGCTACAATTATGCGAACGCCTAAAGCAAGAAGTGTTATTGGTAATAATATTTTTGCTAGTTTATTGTCTTCCATGTTTTTCTGAACAAATATATTATGGTTCTTTGATATGACGAGACAACTTTGTATGTTATGGTTCCACCATTTGACATCTTTATATCAGTATAATCGTCTGCAATACATGGTTGTTTGAAATGTGAAAACCAAGTTCACGCCTGTTTTCTCATTTAGACATGTTATTTGGTTGTGTGTTTTCAACAACCCACTCTTAAGTTCTAACCATTTTCTACGAAATTAATTTTTGCACCAACACATATTTGAACTCTTCTTTATTTTGGTAGGTACTCCTGAATTCATGGCCCCTGAGCTATATGATGAGAGTTACGATGAACTGGTCGATATTTACTCCTTCGGTATGTGCATGTTGGAAATGTTCACTCTTGAATATCCATACAATGAATGCAAAAATGCAGCTCAGATCTTTAAAAAAGTGTCCAAGGTAAGTGTTTTTTTTATATATTTCTGGAGTTGTACTTCAATCCAGCATATTTTCTAAATTACTGCCTCTAATCTTTAGGGTGTCAAACCGGCTGCACTCTCCAAAATTGTAAATGCTGAAGTTAAGCATTTCATTGAGAAATGTTTACTTCCTGCTTCTGAGAGGCTGTCCGCGAAAGAACTATTGCAAGATCCATTTCTTTGCTCCGAAAATGCAAATGGTTTTGCAGGCACTATGGTTCCATCATCAATTCCCAAAGCAGTAGAGATCTCTCTGGAATCTTTGCACATGGACGTCGATACTCGTGAATCTATGTGTGGTAGCTCAGGCGAGAAAAATGTCCTTGGTTCTCCATATAATTCCGTGTTGGAGTTCACAAGAACTAACAGAAATACGGAACTCAATCTAAAGGGAGAAAAACTTGATGATAGTTCAGTCTCACTGGTTCTACGGATTGCTGATTTGTGTGGTATGACTTACTTTATGTTGTTTGGAACTCACATTGCTATATTTTTGTGATATCATTGACTTTCTGTTCGCAGGTCAAGCAAGAAATATCCATTTCCTCTTCTACCTCGAATCTGACACAGCTATGTCTGTTGCTGCGGAAATGGTTGAACAGTTGGAGCTAGCAGACTGCGATGTTACTTTCATTGCTGATTTTATTGACCTTCTGATAGTCAATCTTGTTCCTGGTCGGAAACTGGCAAATGATGCAGCGATGAATCCATATGTGGAATCTAAAACGTGTGGAAGTGAGCAAGTAACTATTTCCCAGCAGAACCCATTTGAGATGCCACCTGATTATGTGTGTGTTGAAAGTACAATGCATCCTAAAGATATCAGTGCATCGCCGAATAAATATCTTGAATCTGTCTCAAGTGCAACTAACCTAGAGGGGCCAAAGTGCTCCGAGGGATCGGACTTTTCTGCGCAGCTTGCTGGGAGTTCTGAAAGTCCGAGCTACGATGGCACTGATGACTGTGGGACTATGTACTGCGGTGGGTACAAAGAGGGAATCCACAAACTAGACTGCAACCATGTTCTAGGTGATGGGTCAAGGAACATTTCGATTTTCCATATAGATGAAACATCACCTCCTTCGGAGCTGGTGAGTGGTTGCTCGTCAATTTCCATTACTGATAGTCAAGACGTGCTGAATGGGGAGCTTGATTTGATTGAAGTTGAGTACAAAGATTGGTTTGATGAATTGGCAAGGATGCGGGAAGAAGCTATGGAAGGAGGGGAGAAGTGGCTACCATATAATGATGTTTAAATTCAAGTATCGCGTCTCGTCTGAAACATCATCGGAACGTCTTTAGATGTTCCTCTGCCTCCCGTTTCAACAGTTTTTCTTTTCTTTTTGGCTCATGCAAATGTAAGTTATAATAATCGGTAGGATCATTGTCATCAATGTAGATTTGCACTGTTGCGCAGTGCGTTTATAAGTAGTTAGTTCTTTAGCTAGCTCTGAGTTTTCCCAGCATTGCAACTTTGATGTGTCATCGGGAAAACGCAACTGTTGTAGATATACGGCTGCAGAAGTATTTTAGTATTGGAATGAATATTGCAGCTGAAACATTCGATCTTACATTATGGGACGGAGGGAGTAGCTGTTTGAGGGTTATAATAAAAGGAAGTAACCTTTTTCCGTTCTGTTCAACCAAACTTGTTGAGGGTTAAATAGTGCACGCAGAGCAAAGTTCAAGCAGGAGATCAAGTGGCTCATCCATAAGTACAGGCCTGGGACCTGCCATTTAGATGCTCCTGTTGTTGTACATTTCATGTGTGTGCACAACTGCCTCGGCTGTTTTAGATTGGCCTAATCTTGGGTCTTTCTTCCTTTGTAATTTCTTTACACAGGAAGATATTCCTACTGTTCCGCATGAAAAAAGAAGCGAATTGAATGTTGTAATTAGAAGTTCTAGTATGCGTCAGAGGCACAAATGCGCTACTATCTGCAGCCAGCATTGGTTGTTCGAAACTGTCGAACCGCCTGCCTCCTCCCGCTTTGGACAACTCAGGGTCTTAAAAACCAAATCCCCTTTGCTAAGAAAAAGGAGTTGTGGTAGATTACACAATTGTACTCCCTCTGTAAATAAATGTAAAACGTCTTATATTTGTTTACAGAGGGGGTACATGCTTATTATGAGATCAAATAAGTATATTGTGTATGTTTATTGTCGGCAACCCAGCACACATCTACTCCCTCCGTCCCAAAATAAGTGAATCAACTTTGTGCTAACTTTGGTACGGGGACCAGAGTGCCACTGCCACGCTAATTCCCTTGCCTTCATTGCCTTCTCAACCCCACTGACAGTAAATAACCCAAACTCATACAAGTTTCGAGAGCGGAAGCTATGCACAGACTCAAAATCACACCCATTCTTGTGCTGGTTGAATAAGAACACCAAATCAACACCTCTACCACACACACAAAAAAGCATCTCCATACCAAAAAGCCTGCAATTGTCACATAAAAAAAGTGTCCAATGAGCAACCAACATTGAAGTGAGCTTCTCCGCTTCTGCACCATCAGATGTATATCACTTTATTTTGCGCAAGATTGGTGGCTTTTGGCAAGTTGTGTGCTGCAACATAATTTGATCAAAGAAGCTTCACATGTTCGCATGTCCAGATACTCTTTAAGTTTCAAAATGCTTGTAGATATCGTACTAATCGAATCTGCATCTGCCAAAAGTATGTTTCTCCATTGTGGCAATTCGGTCATGTACCTGAAAGCGAATGCATCATATGTGTATTAGCACCGTGTTTGGCATGAATTCTGCTCCAGGTTACTCGTGTAGACAGTCTGTTGCAATTTTTATATAACGTTAGCCATGGTTACAACAAAATCATCAAAGGTCACAGCAGACACATGCTGTACATAGTCAGGTCCGCCAAATTGCTTTCCACACAGACAAGCACAGCTAAAAAGATTTTCACTTCACTGTAAAAAGATAAATTTTAGCCTATAAAATTAACCATTCTCAAAAGGCTCTTGTCAATTAAAATAGGACTGCGCCAGGGGTCAGCTTTGAGCCCTTGTCTTTTTGCTTTGGTGATGGATGAGGTCACAAGGGATATACAAGAAGATATCCTATGGTGTATGCTCTTTGCAGATGATGTGGTGCTAGTCGATGATAGTCGGACGGGGGTCAATAGGAAGTTAGAGCTATGGAGACAAACCTTGGAATCGAAAGGTTTTAGATTTAGTAGAACTAAAACCGAGTACATGAGGTGCGGTTTCAGTACTACTAGGCACGAGGAGGAGGAGGAGGAGGTTAGCCTTGATGGGCAGGTGGTTGAGTGGTGAGTGCAAATTACGGTGGCCATGCCTGTCATAAGGTACTAACCAAGCACAGTGGCATGAGTCAACATACCATGTCATTTGATCTGTCACACAGAGGATGCCATACTAATTACCTAGAGAGAAACATATCAACAAGTTTAACGACTTATACCTGCAGTTTGGGAGTTCGATGACCCAAGTCAGGTGACCACAGCGCAATGTACTACTACATGGTTAGAAAAGGCACTTAAGCACGCCTAGGCTCTAGGCGATAGCAAAACGCCTAGCGCTTAATTATGCTTAATGTGCGCTCAAGTGTGTGCTTTGGTTAGAAAAGCGCAAGGCAGTGGCAAAACGCACAATTAACGTCTAGTGCTTTTTTAAACTTCGTTCCTAATAACAAGTGTAGATTTGCCTTAGGCATGGCACCACCACGTAGAAAAAGGTGACACAGGGCGGTAGCTGGTAAGCAAGTGTCATTCTTCGAAATAAGCTACGGTGTGAACTTTAAGAAAAAACTGTACAGAAAAACATTTCTAATGAAAAATCCTAAGCTGCATTTGCATTACAAAACAACCATGCTGCACTTCTGGTAATATATTTCAGTATAGTACAATTCACCGAAAGGAAGATGTGAAGAAAATCTCTTTATTGGTGCCAAAACGAGCAACTCTATTGACAACAAAAAATTCCAGGGTTGCAACAAAAAGAAAGAAAAAATCGTAATCCGTCTTCCTTTTTCTGAATAAACATCGGAAGAAAGAACAACAATTGATAATCCCTAGTTATGCACACAGTTGAGCGGTGAGGACAATCGATTATCCCAATAGCTAAGCAAAAGAGAAGGGTGAAGAGCTCACCCTCAGTCTTGGGGGCAGATTGCTTGAGCTGACCATCAGCCTTGGGCTCCCCGTCAGTCTTGGGGGGCGATTCGTTGGGCTCACCGTCAGTCTTCCCGTCAGTCTTGGGGGCAGATTCCGCGGACTCCACCTCCCTCTTGACCAGCCTCGCCTTCTTCACGATCTGCGCCAAGCGAGGGTCACACCAGCAAGCACGTCAACACAACTCGATCGAGGCACCAGAGTAAAACGACGCGAGGGACGAGGAAGCAGAATTGGGTTTGAGGGCAGACCTTGTTTTTGATGGGGCAGACGTACGGGCAGGTAGGGCAGAAGAGGCGCAGGCGGTGGCCGCCGGTGGCCGGCTGGATCTGCAGCAGCATCCCGCACGCCGGGCAGAAGTCCATGGCCGCTTGCCGCACTTCTCTGCCGCTGTGCTACGGTCGTCGGTGCCTCGGCGGCTCTCCGATGCGTGAAACCCTCACTAAAACCCTATGACCAGAGTGGGTGTTTCGAGCCCATTAGTTTTGGGCCGAGCGTGTGAACGGCGGTCTGACGTTGAGGCCCACATATTTTTGTACATGGAATTAATGGGAATTTACTATTTTTTTGCGGACTAATGGGAATTTATTGTGCTCCCTAATTTTGGAGCCCTACCATTCAATTGAGGTGTTTAATTTTGGATTTGATTCTGATTTTGACCTGGTCAACTATTTCTCAACTACGTCTCATTCAGTTGAGGTATTCAATTTTGGATTTGATTCACGATTTTGATTAGAACAACGATTTCTCAAGTTAATCGACGGCAACAAGCATAGTACATGCGGCCACCGACACAAGAAAGCCAACTAAAACATGGCATTATTAAAAAAAAAAACACTTCATCATCTTCCCCACATGTTAAACCAATTTTTTTCTTTATGAAACCTTAGCAACACCAACGGCGCAACGAAGCAGGCCCAAACCTTCTAATTAATGGGAAATCCTGAAGCCGACAATGCAGGAGATGAATCTTTCATAGCATAGGAAGAACAAAACTCCAATATATCCCGCATGTTTTTTGAGGAATCATCGGGGAAGAGTTCTCCCAGCTGAATATATATTACTTAGATGTGTCGTGTCAAGAGAGAACCGCTCTCTTGTTTGGCTGATCCAATTTATAAGGAAAATCGGATCTAAAACCTAAATAAAATAACTCTGTTTATGAGGAAAACTGAGTCAAAAACCATAGAGTAACAGAGAAAACACAAAAACCCAAGTACATAGTACAACACAAGCGCATGGATCAACCACGTTTACATGTAGGTGGATGAGGGATGCAGCACCGGTTATGTCATAAGCACATGTACATGATAGCACAAGCAAAAGAGAGAGACTGAGGAGGCAACCTCATAGTTCGCCGGTTGAGCACTATTTCGAACGAGGCGACTGGCAACATATTCAGATTGCAGATGAACCCTTAGCTTTTTATCAAGCTTCTTTGTGAACAATGTGACTATTATTCGATTATCGGTAATCCAGCCATGATGATCTTCCATAAAAAAATGCCATATATAAAGCTTCACGGTCAATCAAGCTCGCACATCTTTGCAGATGGAACCCCTCCGCCATTTCGAGTGAACATAAATTGATATCCTCGAAGAACAGAGGACGAAACTGAAATTCACCAGACATTTGGTCATTCTATAATGAACTGACAAATCGAGTGTACTGATGGGCTTAGACCGGCAAGCATATTGTCGATATATTAGTGAAGGCTTACACTCTGCTCCTTCACCATCCCATGCCTTGCCTAATTCTACAAGTACAACGCTGACAAGGATAACAGGTGACACGAACTATGTAGTCAAACAACAGTAGATCCTTGCAACAGCAGTCTCATGTGCTCAGAGGGCGCCAAAATCAGGTTGGCCGCTCACCGTCTGATACAGCAGGCTTCTGTGATGGAGTACTTTGATCAACATCCATAGGCGCGCTTGCTCTGGGAGGTGATGGCGGCTGCACCTCGAAATCTGGATAAGCAGCTTTGTACCTTGCCCTCAGCCCTTCATCCACAAGCCTTGTCCCGCTTACCTGGTTACCAAGAGAGAGCCATCTAAACAAGAACAAATACTAAAAGGTAAGTACATGGATAGTATCTGGTATGCAGAAGAAATATAAGAGGGGAGAGGAGCAATAGCTAATGCGCACCCAGCTTGCGTGTTATGCATTCTAGCAAACAGTTCGAGCTTCCTTGTCCTTGGGCTTATCCGCTCTAGCATGGCGTACATCTGTACAGCAAAACAGACTTGAAGCAGTGTTCTTGAAACAAAAACCATCAGAAGAATTAAAAGATACAGGTTTTCAGCGCTGTGGTTTGCATTAGATGTCAAGTTAGTACATGCATGTTTTACTATATGGGATCCAAACCTGTGTACGGATCTCTAGGTAGAAACAACGATCTGGCAAAGCTATTGCAAGTCATCTAACTACACAGAAACAAGTAAAGAGGCATCACTTGTTCTGAAGCAGCTAGTATGAACCATTGAAGCCGATGTATTACCTCGTCAGGTTTTCTGCTTGTTTCACGCACTTCAGCAACAATAACATCAGTGTCTATATTCCTGTTCACTAGGGGACTCCCTTTAATTCCAACAAGACAATGTTCTTTACTGTGGTTCAACCAATGGCCAGTGCGGCCAGTTCGAATAATGCGTTGAAGTTGATTGGTCTTCACCCAAATAATTTCCTCAACACGCTTGTATCCCCAGAGCTCCAAACTGAAGAATAAAAAGGAGGTACAGTGGATCAATGAAAACAACTATTTTCCAAAACAAATGTTTAACAGAAATTAAGTAAATAACATTGCGCCCTTCATAGTAGACATCAAGAGCAAGGAAAGAATATATATAATGCAGAATATCGAATTTGGCAACAATCATCTGTTGAGTTACAGGTATGAAGGGTCACAAAAAGCTACCCATTGGAAATAGATTTCATTGGAGTGAGAAACATTGTCAGAGAGATGTTACAAATATGAAGCATGCAGAAAATCCAGCCAAATGGCAATATATTTCACTCTCCTAGCAATTTTTCTGAACAAAAATTAAAGGTTCGGAAACTTACCACTCCCGGCCAAGTTCCATCGCACGACCGGTGACCCATAAGAAAATCAAACCATCCGTTTGTAAAGCAGGCACATTAAGAGTCCTCATTTCATCGTCAGCCATTGTGCCATATGGCAGTTCCATATGAATATCCCACGGGGGATCAGCCATAATTACCCCAAATTGCCCTAAGATGTCCATTCTGAAGTTCCGAATGTCACAGTTTATCCATTGTGACTCTCCAAGCTCTATTTCTGAACAATATTCAGCTCTATGGGGCTTTATTTGCCTAGGGGGAGCAAGGGCGCCAGCCATCATTGGAGCTATATCTGGTGTTTGATCAAGCTCATAGTGGACATACTTGCAAGTCTACAATTGAAGAATGCGTGTAAGATAAAAAAAGGTGCACAGGAAGAGATTAACATAAAAGGGTTTATGCCGCTATGGCCAACCTTAGTGTGGCGGCAGGTGTCCAGAAAAGAGCAATCTCCTAGATTTGTGTCAGTATGTGGAGCAATAATACGGCGAAAGTGAACCTGCTCCAAATGAAAGAAAAAGTTAGCTAAAAATATCAACTGAAACCAGTACAGTTTTCAAGCATAGTATTAAGAAAGTTATATGAAGATCTTAAATTGAAAAACCCATATGGTATTATATTGGCATCTCTCAACTAAATAAACATTTAACAGCTATATTATTTTCAGTTCAAAGCCATGTGTCAAATAATGACTCTTAGACTCACTTCATCACATATATTAATTCAAATTGCTTCTCCAAATCATTATCCAGAAACTGAAGAAAGAGTGCCCTTGAGTCCTGACATGGATTTGGAGCAATGAATGGCAACTACGATTATACCCACGCCGGTTCAGTTTCAATTTAATGAACCAGAGGAAAGCTAAAAAGGGTAATTTTCACATAATATGTTTCATATAATTCTATCTAGAGGAAGAATAATCGTGGCTTAGCACTTTGTGTATTATAGACAAACTGCAACCTTGAAAATGTAAAGAAGCGATTACATTAACTATACCAGATAGATATTTGCTAAAAAGAAGTAGTCTGAAGGCCAGTTACCCACCATGTTTGTTCAGACAAATAGACAATAAAAACAAATGTGAGGAAGACAGGAAGTATACATTGAGTCATTGAGTAAGGCAAAATGAGTGTAATAACATTGACCTTAGCACAGGAAACAAAGGAACCAGATTGACGTCTGCAATCTTCTTTAGTTAAATTGGTGCAATACTCCTTCAGCTGGGAACCACCCTTTGTTTTGAACTGCCAGATACAAAACCAAGGTTAGTAAAAACTAAAAATTGATGATAACCAAATGGCGGAAGATGCCAACCAGATCGAATGATTCATCGTGAATCAAAACAACTTAACGCACATTACAGTATGTCATAATTACTGTTATTGGGTTTGCAAAGTTGACAACAGGAAGATCATGCTGGAAGTGTGTAACGTAAACAATGTTGCTTGTCTTCCACATTTATCCTTAGTGCAGTAGACCATACAGTGGCTAAGCAAACCAGTACAAGACTAACAGCAGTGGTGGAGGGCCTTGGAGCATACTTACTAATTCCATTCCAGTCACCTTTCCAGATGGTGTTTAAAACAGAACGTTTTGGCACCAGGGCATTCTCGTGTACCATTCTGGCCTTCAATAATTAATGTTCAATCGTTTTATATGCGTATACATTCAAAGGCGCATACAGAAAAGCAAAAAAATAAAAGAGAAATGGAAGAAAGAGGCTAGTTGCGGTCAGGCCTAGCATGTATTGCTTCCAGCCAGAGCAAGCCGACCCATACTTGCAAGAACTAGATGTATTATACGTTCAATGTTTGGAAAAAAAAAGGATCTGCCCAACATTATGGACACATCGTGGAGACAGCTAAGAGAACCACGCTGAGCTGATACAGCAGAGCACAAATTGTTGTTTGTCCACCGATACCAGTATGAACTGCATGATATTTTTTACCGGAATACTCTGCTTAAGCCGGTACAAGAACAATAGCTTGTGCGGTCCGTTTTGGTTTGGAGAATGGAATGATCTGTTAATTCCAGCCAGAACAGAACGAAATTAACCCCCCCCCCCCCCCCCCCCTCCCCCCCCCACACACACACACGTTTTCCTTGGCAGTGTCTACTTATTACCAAGCCAACATGTTTGTGCTGTGCCTATTGGCTTAGCTCACCGAAGTCTCAATTCTCTACTAACTGACTTTTAACTGTATTCCCTAATCTCCAACATACATGAGCACCCTTTTTAGGACTTCTTCCTCCTCATCTTTGTAGCACTCCCATTCTTTTTAATGGCCCAGTATAATATTTTGTGAACAGTTAACATATGTATAGCCATTCTCTTATGATTTTGTGGTCATTCTACCAAGACTTCTCCATAGGTTTAGTATTTGCATAGTTTGCTTAGACACTGCCCAACATTCCAACAATATAACAAGACACTAGTCATCTCAAACTACACAGAACAATGGCACTGCCAACTAACACCTGTTTTGCCATTGGAGGGTGAATAGGAACAAACCTTTGCTGCAACAGCCGTCTCCTTTGCCGTTGGCCGGTGAATGAGATCCAGCAGCTCCTCCCCAGTTTTTGTGTTCTGCTTCTCCTTATATGTCTTCTTACTCAGCAGCACCTCAAGGTCCTTCAGGTCCTCCTCCTCGGTCCTCTGGTTCTGCTGGGTAGGACTAGGCCCCGAGCTTGGAGCCATGAATGGGCGCTGAAGCGGCATCAACCCTGGCATCATCCTCTGCATCCCCGGCATTGTCATGCCCCTTGGCCGTGGGAACATCGGTGGCATCGAGTGCGCCCACATATCCGGCTGTTGCTGCTGATGTGGTGGTGGTCTTGGTATGATTGCACTGTTAGTATCGGTCTCAGACGAGGTCGCCTGTGGTATGGGTGGAGGTTGGGGTGATAACAATGTGGCGGATTCCGGTAGCTCTTTGAGGAGCTTGCTACGGTCGATGGCCCAGACCATCATCATCTGCTTGCCTCCAATCATGGCCTCCTCGATCTGCACGCCGCCGCTGTCCTCGGCTATGCGTCGGAGGGCGAGAGCTACAGCGGCGGGCACGGAGCCGCCGAGCTCCGTCGCTAGGTCGGCAAGAGCCGCCCGCTCCGCATCGCTGGCTGAGGAGGATTCAGCCTGTAGGCGGCGCGCGAGCACGGCGGCGTCGATCTCGGCGAAGGGGATAAGCTCAAGGAGGAATACGGCCACCATGGTGCGTACCGCGTCGAGACCGCCGGGGGCAGCGCCTCCCACGGCGGCGGAGGCCGGGGAGGACCCCGGAGAGGTCTTGCGGCGGGTGGAGCGGGTCGGGTCGGGGACGGCGCGGCGGTGGTGGGGCTTCAGGCTGGGGTTCTGGGGGTCGCCGGCGTTGGGATTTGGGGTAGGGGTGAAGGGGCGGTCGTTGAAGGCGGCGATGAGGCGGAGGGAACGGTCGAGGGAGGGGACCAGGTCCGGGACGAGGTGCTGGAGGGAGCCGACGAGGCCTAGCTGCGCCTCGCGGCGGAAGGAGATGGCCTCCTCCATGCTCCGGCACTGCTCGCGCATGGTCGAGAGGTCGTCGCCGCCGCCGGCGGCGACGTCGGCCTTGGTCTCCATTGTTTTGCTTTTTTGGTCGAGAAAGAGGTTCGAGGTTTTGGATCGAGCTCGCTGCGAACTTGTTCTAGGGCTGGTCACGTGGACGCGAAGCCCAGTACTGTTGGCGAGTCTGCACTTCCGACGGGAAGGGGCAGTGCTAGCCGACGGTGGACCGGCGCCAGCCCCTGACCGGTCATGTCCCGTGCCATTCGATTAGCGGTTTCCTAGCCGTCAGATCAGGCTCGCACTATTTTCCACTGGCGTCGTTGCTTTTGCCCCCGAAATCACACCAGCGTGTGTGTGTGGGGGGGGGAGGGGGGGGGGGGGGGGAGCCTCGCCGACCCCGCTATGGACGCTCGAGGCGACCGACCTCGAAGCCCCACCGACACCTCCTCCCCCACCCGTTCTAGCATGAGGCCTCACCGGCAACCTCGCAAATGCATCGGCTCACCGTCGCCGCCCCTCGCTGTCCCATCGTCGTAGCCTCACGGCAGCATCGACGCAACTTCATCGTCCTCGCTCCCAGCTCCCAGACAGTCATTCGTCGTCACAGCATCCACCGTTGGAGTCTCGCAGCGCCCTCATCATCACGCTTGTAGCACTGTGGTAGCTGGTTCCAACAACCGGCGTAGCCGGTCCCGACAAACCTCTCGACCAGTCGAAATAAGGCCTATGTTGGCAGTCACAACAAAATTCTATTGATTTGTTGATAAGGCAAATGCCAGCGTTCCTACAATCTAAGCCCATCAATTTGAGAAACATTTCTACAGAAAATGGATGGGTCTGTGGATCAGTACCTAACCAAGTTGGGGAGGTTGCCGGCGGTGGGGAGCTATGTCGTCGTCACCACAGGATCTGCGTCGGTCGTCCCCATATAGACTTTGTGTCGCCGCTGTTGCCTGATCCAGCCGCCGCCGCCCTCCCCAGCGCTTGGTCGGTTTGCAATAGACCCCTTGTTGCGGTCGGAAGGATTGCAACAAAGTTCAAGTTGCAAACCTAGGCTATAGGTAAAGGTTGCTCCCAAGTTATCTGATCAAAATCGAATCCCACGGCCACAGAGATGGTGGACGCATGCAGAGTGATCAGTCGGGTGAGTCATATCGTTTCGTTATTTTAATTTTTTGTATTTTATGTGTTTAGGGCATCTCCAACGGCAACCCGCAAATTTTCTCCCGCATCCGTCCGCGGACAGGGGGGACCAGTCCGCAGACACGGATGCGGGAGGACGTCATCCAACGCTAGCCGCATACATTTCAAACTCTTTTTCAATAAACCGGATGAAATTCATGCAAACACGTCCGGATTTCGGGCCTGTTCTGATCTCCTCTAGCTTCCCAAAACTTCACAAATTCAGCTTCTCACAGTAGCTTCTCACTCCAAGCAGCGATGGAAAATCTGTTCGGCTCGGTTTGCAGCTTCTCGCGGCGCTACAGCCCATCTAGGAGGGCTGTGGCCTGTTCGGGCTAGTTGGGCCGACTGGAGGCAACCCAAATCGGCCTTGTAGAGGAGCAGCGAGGGAGCACGGGCGAGGGAGCACGGAGCGATCTGTTTGATCGAGCATACCGGTTCGATGGCTTGACTTGGCGGTGGCAGTTCAGTTGTAATATTGGCTAACTCCAGCTTTCCGGATCGGTGGAGCTGTGCCGACGCTGCTTCACGATTTTGCACTGCGATCGATCGTAGCTTCCTGAAGCTAGCTTCTCGCTGCTATTTCGTTCGGCTCGTATCTGCTCTAGGAATTTGTGAAGCGTGGAGCGGGAGAAGATCAGAACAGGCCCTTCATACAAACAAGACGGATTTCGTACAAACACGGCGGATTTTCATTAGATTCCAAACATTTAGAACAAAAAAAATGACCCGACCCTAAACCTATCCTACACGGCGGCGGCGCCCGGCGTCCGAGCCCGTGTCGTCCTCAATCCGCCATCTTCATGACCACCGACGATAAGACCCGTGAGGTGAAGGTGCGGTCTCCGTGCGAGGAAGAGTAGAACACGGGAGACGGACCGGCCCACATGGGACACCAGGCCCTGCCGCCTCCCGTGCCCTACTCATCCTCGGAGGAGTCCACGATCTGTCCGTCGCCAGTGGACGTGAGGTCCATGATGGAAATTGTGGCGCCCGCGCTGTCATCGTCCCACCGGGCCGCCTGATGGTTTGTCGGCGGCGCGTAGGAGGCGCAACTGGCGTTGTTCTCCTCCGCGATCGCCTGGAGCTGCGCCTCGGCGGCGGACGCTTCCTGTCGAGCGACGGCTTGAGCGCGAAGGGCATCGTAGATGGCACACTGCTCCGCGAAGAAGTTGGGGTTCGCCGCGGCCATGGCCGCCACGGCCTCCTCGCTCGCGCGCTCGCCGTAGATCCGGCCCTCCGTCAGCTGGTGTTGCTCCAAGAGGAACAGGTCGTACCGCTGTTCCTCCTGCACCTGCCGGAACGCTGACAAAAGGCGCCGGCACAAGCTGCACCTCCGCCATGGCGGCGTTGCAGTGCGCCTGCGCCTGCTCCATGGTGAAACCGGCGTGCATAGACGTGAGAGCCGGGGCGGTGTCATCGGAGCCCGTCTCCATCGTGGGGTCGTCCTCATCGTCGGAGACCTCGGGCGAGCTGGCCGGCAAGCCTGCCTCGATCCGCCTAGCACGGCGGCTCTGCCAGGCGGCGGCAAGGGCGGCCACCGCATGCTTCATCTCCGGCGACAAACTGTCTCACAGTGCTTTTCCGCTGGCGGTCATGGCGGATGTGGAGGAAATGAGGAGGATGTGAAGCGGATGTGTTGTGTTGTGGAGATAACCGGGTGTGGCCGCCCTTAAATAGCAGATTCCGATGAGGCCAGGCGTCAATGCGGGACGCCGGAGTGGGTTTCTCGGCCGGCGAGCCTGCTTAATGGTGGCATACGGACGGACAACAGCATTGAACGGGCATGGTAGATATCCGTCATGGAGAAGTTGGAGTACAGTAGCATTATGCCAATATTAAATATGAATCAATTTACAATAGTACCTAAAGTTTAAGATTTATTTGTTATACTAACGGATCTCACGAGGTTTCTGTTGAGTTTTGTGTGCTGAAGTTTTCAAGTTTTGGGTGAGACTACGATGGATAAAGGAATAAGGAGCGGCAAGAGCCTAAGCTTGGGGATGCCCAAGGCACCCCAAGGTAATATTCAAGGAAGACTCAAGCGTCTAAGCTTGGGGATCCCCCGGAAGGCATCCCCTCTTTCGTCTACAATCTATCGGTAACTCACTTGGAGCTATATTTTTATTCATCACATGATATGTGTTTTACTTGGAGCGTCTTGTGATATAGTTTGTTTGCTTTTTAGTTTGTCATAATCATCTTTTCTGAACACACCTTTTTGAGAGGGACACACATTATTCGTGATTTGTTAGAATACTCTATGTGCTTCATTTATATCTTTTGAGCTAGGTAGTTGCTCTAGTGCTCCACTTATATCTTTTAGAGCACGACAGTGGTTATATTTTAAAGAAATAGTTGCACTCTCATGCTTCACTTATATCTTTTTGAGAGTCTAATGAATAGCAATGGTAATATGCACGGGTTATGAATTTGGTCTTAATATGATAGGTATTCAAGAGGGATATAATAAAAACTTTCATGTAGATCACTGAATATGATAAGTTTGATTCCTTGCAATAGTTTTGCGATATTAAGATGGTAATGTGTGGGAGGTGCTTGTAGATAATTGTGGTTTAGTAAGAATATTGGTGTTAAGGTTTGTGATTCCCGAAGCATGCACGTATGATCTGTCGTTATGCTAAGAAGTTGGAGCATGATTTATTCTTGATTGTCTACCTTATGAGTGGAAGTCGGGGACGAGCGATGGATTATACGCACTCTCACCTAGGGGCATGCGTAGTAGTACTTTTCTTCGAGGGCTAATAAACTTTCGCAATAAGTATGTGAGTTCTTTATGACTAATCTGAGTCCATGGATTATACGCACTCTCACCTTTCCGCAATTTGCTAGCCTCTTCGGTACCGTGCATTGCCCTTTCTCACATCGAGAGTTGGTGCAAACTTCGCCGGTGCATCCAAACCCCGTGATATGATACGCTCTATCACCCATAAGCCTCCTTATATCTTCCTCAAAACAACCACCATACCTACCTATCATGGCATTTCCATAGCCATTCTGAGATATATTGCCATGCAACTTCCACCGTTCCGTTTTTATGACACACATCGTCATTGTCATATTGCTTTGCATGATCATATAGCTAACATAGTATTTGTGGCTCAGCCACCGTTCATCATTTCTTATATGAAAGAACATGTGGTGCTCCATGTTTAGTTTTGGTAATTGATGACAATCTCTATGGACTAATGGTTGCCATGAGTTATATTGAAGGGTTTGTCCATAGGCATTTCTTGAAGTCCATTTGTTGGTTTCAAGAAGAATATGTGTTGACCAAGGTGCTATTCAAGGATTTATCCAAAGATTGGTCATGTGAGAGATGAGCCTATTGCAAGCATGTCTTGAAGAAGAAGATTGTGTGGACATTCATGTTTACCTTCAAGACATCGTCTTAATGAAGAGAGTTGGAAAGATACAAGGTTGATCAGGACCAAGTCAAAGAGTGAATCAAGTTGACCAGCACACAAAGCATAGAAGATGTACCGAGAGGGATCAAGTGATCACATGGTATGGTAAGCATTGTCCATTACGCTTTGTGTACTAACCCATTGTCTACATGAGAGTTCTATGTGGGGTTAGGTATGTTTCCATGGGCTTGCGTCAAGAGGAAGATCTCATTCAACCCATGGAGGATGACATCAAGTGGTGATCGTCATCAAGTTTGCGGTGTGCAAGTTCAAGCAGAGCATCACTAAGAGATCACATGCTTGAAGCTTGCCGTCCATTGTGGTGACAATGGACTTGTGAAGATGTGCTGAAGAGTGGCTCACCCATAGTGGAGTATGGGGGAGCAATCAACTAGTCTTCATCGAGCCAACACAATCAAGAAAGGTGGTCCAACTTGAGGAGGTCAAGATCGTCATCATCTAGCTCGCTCAAGTGGACTATGCGCAAGGCAAAGGTTTGCCCTTGATAGGTTTTCTATTTTACCGGTCTCATGGTGGTAGTTGGGAGACCGGGTTATAGGATCGATAGCCGTACTATCAAGGGGGGGTTCTCGGATGAGTAGCTTAACCGTATCTTTCGTAGAGAGCTCAAACCATTGCATTCTTGCATCATCTTTCTTGGTTCTTGTTTGGCGTTTTTGCTTTGGGAGTCTTTGAGCTTTTTGTCACCTTCATGACAAGCTCAAGTTCATCGAGAACGGATTTCGTTTGCTTCATCTTGTATGTTCTCGATGTTGGGGTTTATGCCGGATCATCACTGATAGAGGTTTCACATCTCTATATCATAGGCATATCTCTACTGCCACTTCTTACTATATCCAGTCGTTGTTGGATAGTATTTGTCGTCATCTATCCAACAAGCTTGAGCTTGCTCAATTCGGAGCTTATTTGCAGAAGTTGTGGCAGTTCAGGTTTTATTGTATCCTCTGTTCTCTGTGGCAGTGTTTTTGTTTGTACCGAGCGGTTGTACCGCTTGTAAAAGCGGTTGTACCGCTTGACCGGTTGTTCAGGCCCAGCACCGCCCCACTATCGGACTCCCTTCGGTAGTGGAGCTGTGGTTGGGCGGTGGTGGCCCGGTAGTTCCCGGACGGCTACGGCGAACCGGTACTACCGGTGTCTGGAGCGGTTGTACCGCTCCGGACTTGGCCACCACATGAACGCTGGTCTGGCGGTTGCACCGGCACAACCACCGCCCCAACCACCGCTATGGGGTGACTGCCTTCTGTATGTGAGGCGGTTGTTGGGCGGTGGTGAAGCGGTAGTTCCTGGTTGGCTCCGGCCGACCGGTACTACCGGTGGCTCCACCGGTTGTACCGCCTGGGGCTCTTCTGCAGTGTGAACCCGTGAATACCGGTTGTACCGGTGGTTCAAGCGGTTGTACCACTGCAGTGCAAAAACAGCTGTAACGGTTGGATTCGGGAGGTCCTATATTAGGGGGTCTTCTTCCCCAATGGACCCAATCTCTTGAGCTCGTGTTTGCCCCCCATTGTTGACCTTCTTCGAGCTTGCTATCTCTCAATCCCTCCAATGATTCTTGCTAGTTCTTGAGGGAAAAGAGAGAGGAGATCTAGATCTACGTTTCCACCAATCACTTTCTCCTCTATGTGAGGGGAACCCCTTGGATCTAGATCTTGGAGTTCTTCGTGTTCTCTTCTTCGTTCTTCCTCTCATTTTCCTCCCTAACATTAGTTGCTTTGGTGGGATTTGGGAGAGAAGGATTTGGGCACTCCGTGTGCCCTTGCCATTGCATTTGGTGCATCGGTTTGAGTTCTCCACGGTGATACGTGGAAGTGAAGTTGAGAAGCTTGTTACTCTTGGGTGTTTGGGCACCTAGAGTTTGTTCCTCTTGGGTGCCTTGGTGCCCTAGACGATTGGTGTTGTCGGAGCTCAATCATTGTGGTGTAAAGCTCCGGACAAGCGTCGGGGTCTCTAATTAGGTTGTGGAGATTGCCCTGAGCAATTTGACAGGTTCGGTGACCGCCCTCAAGGGTTGCCATTTGTACGGGTTCGGTGACCGCCCTCAAGGGTCCCTTAGTGGAATCATGGCATCTTGCATTGTGTGAGGGCGTGAGGAGATTACGGTGGCCCTAGTGGTTTCTTGGGGAGCATTGTGCCTCCACACCGCTCCAAACGGAGATTAGCATCCGCAAGGGTGTGAACTTCAGGATACATCGTCGTCTCCGCGTGCCTCGGTTATCTCTTACCCGAGCCCTTTACTTATGCACTTTACTTTGTGATAGCTATAGTGTTTCATGTGTTATATTTTGCTATCACTTAGTTGTTTATCTTGCTTAGCATAAGTTGTTGGTGCACATAGGTGAGCCTAGTTGTTGTAGGTTTTGTGCTTGTCAAATTAAACGCTAGTTTTATTCCGCATTTGTTCAAGCCTAAACCATAATTATTTTAAAGCGCCTATTCACCCCCCCCTCTAGGCGACATCCACGATCTTTCATTATACATGTTACGCTTGTTGGGAGTGGGGCTTCGGGGACCCAAAGGTTCGAACACTGGGGTAAGCTTGTTCCTACCTCTTCGTCTCCTACCACGGCTAAGCTACGACGAGGCTACGGCGAGAGCGCGCTAGCGTGGGGCAGACCGTGGACTCAGTGGTTTACCCAGGTTCAGGCCACCTTGCGGTGTAAAACCCTACTCCTGCTTGGTTTTGATTGTGGTGAGCAAGAAGGTGTTCTCGCGTACAAGGTAGGAGATGGTGGAATCGATCGTCCCCTGCTACAATGGCAGCACTGTCCCTTTATACCCGCCTTGGTCCTCTTCCCCCCTCGAAAACTTAGGCGGGAAGGGTTGCCACACTTGGCGGTTTGAAAGGGGACAGGCGCTCAGGCTATCCTGACTAAAGGCAGTCTTCGCCTACCAAAGCATGATCCATGACGCGCCGGTGGGCTCGGTGATGACCTCCGCCCTGCGCGCCCGCCGTCTTGGTCTTCTTTCGCCGATCGGGCAACCTTTGGGGTTGCTTTGGGGAGTAGATAGCTAGCCTTGCTCCCTTAGCACGAAAGGGGAAACCCTCTTCATTCGCGCCTGCTGGCACGGCCTCTGTCGCCGTTCGTCGCCGCGCGCGTCACCCACGTGATGGGCACGAGACCGCGCTGCCGGACCGAACAACCTTCGTCTTGAGAGCCTTCGGGAGGAGACCTCGGGAGGCCGCCTCGCAAGGCCGTTGGTGAAGATGTCGGGCCTTGCTCGCCCGCTCCCTGAGGAGGGGACCTCAGGAGGGCAAGGCCTCATGAGGAGTCTTGGTGAGACGCTTGGTGAGGACAGCCTGCTGGGCCCATGCCAGGCATTGCGCCCTGGGCCAAAGGCAGACGGGCCTGGATACCCTGGGTTCCATGGGCCCGACAGTAGCCCCCGGGCCCGCGGCGCGCACGTTCCCGCCTACTAGGGGGCGAAACGACGCGGGCCCTAACAGCCTGCAGGCCAGGCGCGACGCGTGGCGCACGATGTGACGGGGGACGCCCCCACTTCTCCCACGACGCCTCGGTAACTGCTCGCGCTGACATAAAGTCTGCCGCACGCCGCGAGGCCATCATTGCCTTCCTTCGCACATTGCTGCTGCTTCGATTCCCGACGCCGGAGAAGGCGGAGCGACGAGAAGAGCCCCGCACCGAGCATAAAGAGGGGGAGGGAAGAGTCGAAGTCCTCCACCCGTCTTCTTCTTCCTCCAATCTTCCCCGCCTCGCCTTGCCAGAGCTGCCGTGCTTCCACTGCCGCATCGAAGGTTCCGCCCCGGGGGCGCGGGCGCTCCCCGGGGGCTGCCGGTGCCGGGCCCAGCGGCCGTGGAAGGGGCGCCGCCTGCGGGCGCGGAGGGCGAGGCGCAACCGGCCGAGGTGGCCGCGGCGGGGCGGCCGCGCTACCGCCCCAGGCAGGGAGCCATTAGGCGGAGGTGGCGCATGAGTTCATAGTGAACATGCACCGCAGCCCCTGCACCTGGCTCCGGCTCCCGGACTCCTTCGCGGAGGCAATGGCGGACCGCGCGCCCTTGGGCTTGTGGGTGCAGGCCGACGGCTGCTGCAACGGCCCCTCCTGGGTGGTGACGGAGTTCACCCCTTCGGGCTTCATGTCCTTGAAGCAGGGGTGGAAGTCGTTCGCCCTCGCCCGCGGCCTGAAGCGGGGGCACGTCCTCCAATTCAAGTACGACGGGGCCACCACGCTCTTCATGAAGATCTTCAGGATCTCCGGCAGCCGTCTGGAGTGCTGCACGGAGAGCGAGGACGGCAGCTACAGCGGCTCCTCCAGCGAGGACGACAGCGACAGTGGTGCCACCCCCTCCGGCGGAAGCGGGAGCGACGACAGCTCCCCCCGTGTCAAGAGAGAGGATGAGGACTCCGACTAGGCGCGCACGGCGACGATTTCGGAACCCTTGGGGGCGGGCACCGTGCGCACGGTGACAGAGCCGCACTTGCCTGTAGCACCTTCTCGGAGACGCGCGCGGCGTCCGTGCTGGAGTCTTGGGGGTGACGGCGCCCCACCTAGGCCCTTTCTTTCTTTTTCATTCTCCTGCACCGAATCGATGTAGCCCCGCGGGGGCATGAAAACAATATCTTTTATGTTTTAACTTAATGCTTTTGTGATTTGGGGCGTATGCATTCCCTCCCGAAGTCCTCTCGTGAGGCTGTTTTTTTTTTCTTTGTTCGCCTCAACGCTCTACACCGTCAGGACCCAGCCCCCGAGCGGGCCTCAGCCACCGCTGGTATGTCCGGTCGCGATACCGGGACAAGGCCAGGAGGTGAGGGGCACCGGGAGCTAGTGAGGGCTCCTGAGGCGCGATGCTCAGGGAGCCCCCCTTTGGCATGCAAGCGGCTCACGCAGAAGAAAAAACGCTAGCGCTCAGCAGGATCGCGATGGGAGAGAGCTTGAGCGATGGCAAGGGCGTCTCGTGAGGTAGTTAGACTTAGCTTTTGGCGGAGAGCGGTGTCGGACGAGCCACAGCTCATGAGGAGCTCATGCGGCTCACGAGGCTCGGCCTTCGAAGTATCTTCGTCTCGTGAGGTCCTTTGATTAGGCGACCGCCGTAGGTCGGCTCGCGAGAGGACGCCCGCGAGGTCCCCATGCGGCTTGCTTCCTGAGACACTGCATGTCGACGAATTTCACAATGGGGGGAGCGACACGCGCTTGCTAGCTCGCCCGTGGCCGTTGCGTGAGGAGATAAGGCACCAAGGACCTTAGTGAGGTGACGTGCATGGGAGCAGGCCCGCGAGCCAGAGCTCAGTCGCTTGGATTTGGCGGCGCTGCAGAGACGGACCCGAGCACAGGCGCCATGCCTAGCCCCCGCTCACGGAATCGGTCAGGGGAGGGGTCGCGAGCGCGTGGTGCTCTCGGGACGGCATCGTAGTTAACACGCAATTAAGTAGGCAACATAACTCATCAGGGTGAAATCAGCAAAATCCATTACACAACCAAAAAGGAGAGGGGCGAGGCTGCCGTGTCCGGCACGGATCGGCTTGAGGTTGGTGCAGCCCGTGGGGCGCCCTCAGCCACATTAAACCACATCACCTTGGCGGAAGGGTTCAGGGAGCGAAGGTGCGGAAGGCGCGGTGAGACGGAATGTGGGCCGCGCGAGGTGATGCCTCAGACGCGCCCGGCAGGACCGCGCTGGGGGGCCGTCAGGCCGCTTGGCGAGGCGCGACAAGGAAGACCGCTCCTCCGGGGTCAGGGGGCTCACGAGGCCCCGGGGGCTCGCGAGGAGCAGGGGCCTCACAAGGCCCCGGCACGAGGGGCGCCAGCCTCTGGAAGGAGGCGCCGGCGTTCTCAAGGGCATGCGCATGCCGCCAACGGCGGGGCCAGTGCCCTGGCCGATTCGCGGCAGCAGGAAGGGGTCCTGAGGGCAGAACTTGTTGAGGCTGGTGAAGTCGACGCACATACGCTCCTTGCCGCCCTTCTTGGGGACGACGACTGGGTTAGCGAGCCATTCGGGATGGTGCACCTCGCGAATGACCCCAGCTTCCTGGAGCTTCTGAACTTCCTTGATGATGAAATCTTGCTTCTCTGGCTCCTGGCGCCGTGCTTTTTGCTTGATGGGGCGTGCATTGGGGCACACCGCTAAGTGGTGCTCAATCACCTCCCTCGGCACACCGGACAAGTCAGATGCTTTCCAGGCGAAGACATCCGAGTTTGCCCGAAGGAAGGTGACAAGCGCGCTTTCCTATGCAGGAGGAAGGCCAGCGCCGATGGTGAAGGTAGGGCTGGAGCCGCTGCCGTCCACCGACACCTTCTTCGTCTCGGCGCGGTCCTGGGAGAACAGCTGCTTCTTCTTCGCGGGCGCGGCCTCAGGAGGCTCGGCCGCGTCCTCGTCAGCCGGATGCGCAGCGGCAGCAGCCTTGTAGGCATGCTCCAGGGAGCAGATCGCGTCCTTCTCGTCGCAGGTGACGGTGATGATGCCGCTGCAGCCAGACATCTTGAGGACGTTGTAGGCGTGGTGGGTCGCCGCCATGAACTTGGTGAGGGCTGGGTAACCCAAGATGGCGTTGTAAGGCAGGCCAATGTGCGCCACGTCGAAGTCGATGAGCTCGGTGTGGTAGTTCTTGCGGGTTCCAAAGGTGACGGGGAGGCGCACTTGCCCCAGAGGGATGGTGGAGCCATCGGTCACTCCGGAAAAGGGCCTGGTCGGCATCAGCTGGTCGTAGGGCACTTGGAGCGTCTCGAAGGTCTCGATGGAGATCACGTTGAGGCCGGCGCCTCCGTTGATGAGGGTCTTGGTGACCGCGACGTTGCTGATGGTGGGAGTGCACAGCATGGGGAGTGCGCCTGCGGAGGCCGTGGACTTGGGGTGGTCCTTGGAGTCGAAGGCGATGGCATATTGCGACCACTTGAGGGGCCGCGTGGCCTCAGGCCTCGGGAGGGCGGCATTCACCTCGCGAGAGAGCTGCTTGAAGTGGCGGTTGAACGCGGGGGCCTGAGCCCCGCCCAGGATGCAGGCGACCGCGCGAGGCTGCTGGTAGCCCCCAGCGCCCTCATCAGGATGGTTGATGTCGTTCCTCCGGGGTGGCGGTGGCAGCGGCGGGAGAGCAGCATTGGCCTGAGGGTTTGCCTCGCGAGGCTGGTCGCGCCAGCCCTGGTGGAAGTTGCCGTTGCCATTGCGGCCGTCCCAGAGGTTGCCGCCGCGGCCACCTCCGCGGCCGGCGCCGCGGCCATTGCGGTCATCTCGGCGGCCCTGGCGCTCGTCGCGGAGCAGCTTGAGCTCCTGGGAGTCCTCAGTGCTGTGGGAGCGCACGTTGTGGTAGGCGCAGAGCGGCCGGCTGTCTTTCCTGGGCTCGTCGCGGTCGCGGCCGCGCTTCTGCTCGGGCTCCGCCACAAGCACGGCAGGGCCCTTGCGCTTGGCGTCCTTGCTCTTGGCCTTGGCGGCATCGAGCGCCGCATCGGGATCATTGTGGATGAAGAGGCGGCCTTCCTCAGCCTTGGCGCACTTGTCGGGGAGGTCGAACAGCTCAAACACTGAGTCAAGCTTGCCGTTGATGGCAAGCTTCTCGCGCATCTTGCCGTCCATGACACCGGTGTAGAACGCAGAGATGACGACCGCGTCGGAGGCGCGCGGGATCTTGTTGCGCACCTGGCTGAAGCGCTGGATGTACTTGCGAAAGGTCTCGTCTAGGCGCTGCCGCACGTGCCGCAGGTCATTAATGGTGAGGGAGCGGTCCTGCGTGCCCTTGAAGTTGGCGACGAACTGGCTACAGAGCTCGGCCCACGATGAGATGGACGCCTCGGGGAGGTTCATGAGCCAGGAGCGCGGGCCGTCCTTGAGGGCCATGGGAAACCAGTTCGCCATGACCTTGTCGTCGCCGTTCGCCGCCTTGATGCTCAGCGCATAGAGCTGAAGGAACTCCGCAAGGTTGGGGGTGCCGTCATAGCGTGGAGGCAGCTCAGGCTTGAACTTCGCGGGCCACACCACGCGGCGCAGCTCGCGAGTGAAGGCACGGCAGCCCACGCCGCTCGAGGGAACGCCGCCAGCGAGGGCAGCGCGGTTTTGACGCCCTGCCACCGCAACCTCCTGAACGGCCTAGTCCTGGCGCTGGCGCTGCCGCTCGAGGAGCACTCGCGCATCAGGGGGTGCGCGTCGGATGATCTGGCAGCTGGCCTCGTCTCGGACCGGCGAGGACGCACCACGGGACGGCTCACGTGCCCGCGCGTTGCGCTGGGGCCCGCCATGCTCGTCGCGCAGAGGAGGCGGCGGGGGAGCGACGTGCGCCAGGTTCCCAGCGCGAGACGGCGGAGGACGGAGCGAGTGGGAAGGCGCCGGAGCGTCCCCGGCGGCGTTGACGAGCTCGGTGATGCGACCAAGCCAGGCGTCGTAGCCGGCGTCAGCTGGACGGTAGCGGAGCAGCTCGCGCGCCATGAGCAGCGCGGCCTGCAGGTTCGGCGGCCCACGGTGGGCGAGGGAGGAGGCCGTGGTGGTGTGGCCATTCGCCTGCATGGAGGGGTGCAGCGAGGAGTCCTGCTGCTCGCGGGCAGCGGGGTCGGTGGCGGCAGCAGCCTCGGCGTCAGGGCGGCGGCGATTGCCGCGGGCCACCGGCACCGTCTGAGCCACGCAGCCAGCCCTGCGCTCGGCGCGCTCGCGGCGTGCGTCGGCCATGAGGCTGGTGGAACGGAGGGCGGAGCGGAAGAACAGTAGCGCACCCCTACCTGGCGTGCCAAATGTCGGGAGTGGGGCTCCGGGGACCCAAAGGTTCGAACACTGGGGTGATCTTGTTCCTACCTCTTCGTCTCCTACCACAGCTAAGCTACGGCGAGGCGACGGTGATAGCGCGCTAGCGTGGGGCGGACCGTGGACTCAGCGGTTTACCCAGGTTCAGGCCGCCTTGCGGTGTAAAACCCTACTCCTGGTTGGTTTTGATTGTGGTGAGCAAGAAGGTGTTCTCGCGTACAAGGTAGGAGATGGTGGAATCGATCGGCCCCTGCTACAATGGTAGCACTGTCCCTTTATACCCGCCTTGGTCCTCTTCCCCCCTCGAGAACTTAGGCGGGAAGGGTTGCCACACTTGGCGGTTTGAAAGGGGACAGACGCTCAGGCTATCCTGACTAAAGGCGGTCTTCGCCTGCCAAAGCATGATCCATGACGCGCCGGTGGGCTCGGTGATGACCTCCGCCCTGCGCGCCCGCCGTCTTGGTCTTCTTTCGCCGATCGGGCAACCTTTGGGGTTGCTTTGGGGAGTAGATAGCTGGCCTTGCTCCCTTAGCACAAAAGGGGAAACCCTCTTCATCCGCGCCTGCTGGCACGGCCTCTGTCGCCGTTCATCGCCGCGCGCGTCACCCACGTGATGGACACGAGACCGCGCTGCCGGACCGAACAGCCTTCGTCTTGAGCGCCTTCGGGAGGAGACCTCGGGAGGCCACCTCGGGAGGCCGCCTCGCGAGGCCGTTGGTGAAGATGCCGGGCCTTGCTCGCCTGCTCCCTGAGAAGGGGACCTCCGGAGGGCAAGGCCTCATGAGGAGTCTTGGTGAGACACTTGGTGAGGACAGCCTGCTGGGCCCACGCCAGGCGTTGCGCCCTGGGCCAAAGGCAGACGGGCATGGATACCCTGGGTTCCATGGGGCCGACAACGCTAGTATCATTGCACATCCTGGTACACCACCAGAGGCATTCATATAGAGTCATATTTTTGTCCTAGTTTCGAGTTGTAATTTTCTTTTGAGTTGTAAGTAAATAGAAGTATGATGATTATCATTATTAGAGCATTGTCCCAGTGAGGAAAAAAAAGAGGCCAAAAAAAGCCCACGAAAAAAAAGAAAAAAATGAGAGAAAAAGAGAGAAGGGGCAGTGTTACTATCCTTTTCCATACTTGTGCTTCAAAGTAGCACCATGTTTTTCATATAGAGAGTCTCCTATTTTGTCACTTTCATATACTAGTGGGAATTTTTCATTATAGAACTTGGCTTGTATATTCCGATGATGGGCTTCCTCAAATGCCCGAGGTCTTCATGAGCAAGCAAGTTGGATGCACACCCACTTAGTTTTCATGTTGAGCTTTCATACACTTATAGCTCTTAGTGCATCCGTTGCATGGCAATCCCTACTCCTCGCATTAACATCAATTGATGGGCATCTCCATAGCCCGTTGATTAGCCTCGTCGATGTGACACTATCTTCTTATTTTTGACTTCCCCTTATTAATCTCTACCGCCACATTCTATTCCACCCATAGTGCTATATCCATGGCTTGCACTCATGTATTGCGTGGGGGTTGAAAAAGCTGAAGCGCTTTAAAAAGTATGAACCAATTGCTCGGCTTGTCATCGGGGTAGTGCATGATAAATATTTTGTGTTAAGAAGATGGAGCATGACAGGATTGTATGATTTTGTAGGGATAACTTTCTTTAGCATTTTTTATTTTGAAAGACATGATTGTTTATTAGTATGCCTGAGTATTGATGTCTTTATGTCAAACTATAGACTATTGCTTTGAATCATTCGGATCTTATTATTCATACCGTAAGAGAGATTACATGATGAAACATGTTAGGTAGCATTCCACATCAAAAATTCTGTTTTTATCATTTACCTACTCGAGGACGAGTAGGAATTAAGCTTGGGGATGCTTGATACGTCTCCAACGTATCTATAATTTTTTATTGTTCCATGCTATTATAGTATCAATCTTGGATGTTTTATATGCAATTATATGCCATTATATATCATTTTTTTGGGACTAGCCTATTAACCTAGTGCCCAGTGCCAGTTGATGTTTTTGCTTGTTTTTGTCTTTTCAGAAAATCGTTATCAAAAAGAGTCCAAACGAGAAAAAAACTTTGGATTAATTTTTTCTGGACCAGAAGAGACCCACGAAGCTTCAGGAGAAGACCAGAGGAGCCACGAGGGAGCCACAAGCTCGGGAGGCGCGCCCTGGGTGTAGGGCGCGCCCCCCAGGCTTGTGGGCCCCTCGTAGCCCCTCCTAACCTAATTCCAGCGCTATAAATTCCCAAATATTCCCAATATACCAGAGAGACAGAAGAGAAAACATTTCCACCGCCGCAAGCCTCTGTTCTTCCGCGATCCCATCTGGAGGCCTTTTCCGGTACTCTACCGGAGGGGGAATCGATCAGGGAGGGCTTCTACATCAACTTTGCTGCCCTTCCGATGATGTGTGAGTAGTTTACCATAGACCTACGGGTACATAGCTAGTATCTAGATGGCTTCTTCTCTCTCTTTGATCTTCAATACCATGTTCTCCTCGATGTTCTTGGAGTTCTATCCGATGTAATCTTCTTTTGCGGTGTGTTTGTTGGGATCCAATGAATTGTGAGTTTATGATCAGATTATTCATGAGAAATACTTGAGTCTTCTCTGAACTCTTTTATGCATGATTGTTATAGCTTTGTATTTCTCTTCGTTCTATCGATTTGGTTTGGCCTACTAGATTGTTTTATCTTGCAATGGGAGAGGTGCTTTTTGATGGGTTCAATCTTGCGGTGCTCAATCCCAGTGACAAAAAGGGACATGACATGTATTTGTATTGTTGCCATTAAGGATAAAAAGATGGTGTTTAATCATATTGCTTGAGTTTACTTTGTCTACATCATGTCATCTTACTTAAGGCGTTACTCTGTTTCATACTTAATACCCTAGATGCATGCTGGATAGCGGTCGATGGGTGGAGTAATAGTAGTAGATGCGGGAAGGAGTCGGTCTACTTGTCTCGGATGGTGATGCCTATATATATGATCATTGCCATGAATCTGTCATAATTATTTGCTTTTCTATCAATTGCCCAACAGTAATTTGTTCACCCACCGCATGCTATGTGTTCGAGAGAGAAGCCTCTAGTGAAAACTATGGCCCCCGGGTCTACTTTTATCATATATTAAAAACCAAAAATGCCTTGATGCAATTTATTTATTTTTATTTTAATTATTATTTTAGTTTATCTATCTGTCACTATCAGAATTAATCCTTGTAAATAACCGCTAAGAGGATTGACAACCCTCTTATTTGCGTTGGGTGCAAGTGTTTGCTTTTGTGTGTGCAGGTGTTGCTAAAGGGATTTTGCGTGGTTCTCCTACTGGATTGATAACCTTGGTTCTTAACTGAGGGAAATACTTATCTCTACTATACTGCATCATCCTCTCCTCTTCGGGGAAATACCAACGCAGTCTACAAGTAGCAGGAAGAATTTCTGGCGCCGTTGCCGGGGAGACATCACCAAAATTTGTCAAGTACCTTCGCACAAACTATCATCCACTTGCATTTGTTTTATTTGCCTTTTTATTTGCATTTGCCTCCTAAAAGAATATGTTCCTCTCTCATAATAATTTTCAGTAGCATCATGAATGAATTCAACAATATAGCTATCACATAAAGCATTCTTTTCATGATCCACAAGCATAGAAATTTTGTTACTCTCCACATAAGCAAATTTCTCATTCATAATAGTGGGAGCAAACTCAACAAAATAGCTATCATGAGATACTTGATTGACATAATCAAATTGAACATTAAAATCATGATGACAAGTTTCATGGTTATCATTATTCTTTATAGCATACAAGTCATCACAATAATCATCATAGATAGCAACTTTGTTGTCACAATCAATTGGAACCTCTTCCAAAATAGTGGATTCATCACTAAATAAAGTCATGACCTCACCAAATCCACTTTTATCATTATAATCATCATAAATAGGAGGCATGCAATCATCATAATAAATATTCTCATCAAAACTTGGGGGACTAAAAATATCATCTTCATCAAACATAGCATCCCCAAGCTTATGGCTTTGCATATCATTAGCATCATGGATATTCAAAGAATTCATACTAGCAACATTGCAATCATGCTTATCATTCATGGATTTTATACCAAACATTTTATTGAATTCTTCTTCTATCAATTGAGCACAATTTTCCGCTCCATCATTTTCAAGAAAGACATTATAAAGATGAATAATATGAGGCAACCTCAATTCCATTTTTTTTGTAGTTTTCTTTTATAAACCAAACTAGTGATAAAATAAGAAACTAAAAGATTCGATTTCAAGATCTAAAGATATACCTTCAAGCACTCACCTCCCCGGCAACGGCGCTAGAAAAGAGCTTGATGTCTACTACGCAACTTTATTCTTGTAGACTCGTGTTGGGCCTCCAAGCGCAGAGTTTTGTAGGACAGTAGCAAATTTCCCTCAAGTGGATGACCTAAGGTTTATCAATCCGTGGGAGGCGTAGGATGAAGATGGTCTCTCTCAAACAACCCTGCAATCAAATACAAGCAATGTCTTGTGTCCCCAACACACACAATACAATGGTAAATTGTATAGGTGCACTAGTTCGGCAAAGAGATGGTGATACAAGTGTAGTATGGATAGTAGAAATAGGTTTTTGTAAGCTGAAAATATAAAAACAGCAAGGTAGCAAGTAACAAAAGTGAGCACAAACGGTATTGCAATGCTTAGAAACAAGGCCTAGGGTTCATACTTTCACTAGTGCAATCTCTCAACATTGCTAACATAATTGGATCATATAACAATCCCTCAACGTGCGATAAAGAATCACTCCAAAGTTCCTATGAGCGGAGAACATAAGAAAGAAATTGTTGTAGGGTACGAAACCACCTCAAAGTTATCCTTTCCGATCAATCTATTGAGCCATCCCTATAAGTGTCACAAACAGCCCTAGAGTTCGTACTAAAATAACACCATATGATATGCATCAACCAACTCTAATGTGACCTAGATACTCCAATGTCACCACAAGTATCCGTGAGTTGATTATTCAATATGCATCAAACAACTTCAGATTCATAATATTCAATCCACACAAAGAACTTCAAAGAGTGCCCCAAGATTTCTACCGGAGAAAGTAGGACGAAAACGTGCATCAACCCCTATGCATAGATTACCCCAATGTCACCTCGGGAATCCACGAGTTGAGTGCCAAAACATACATCAAGTGTTCTCAAATCCATAAAAGTATTCAATCCGATAATAGTGAAACCTCAAAGGTAAAAACTCAATTCATCACAACAAGATAGAGAGGGGAAAAACACCATATGATCCAACTATATTAATAAAGCTCGCGGTACATCAAGATCGTGCCAAATCAAGAACACGAGAGAGAGAGAGATCAAACACATAGCTACTAGTACATACCCTCAGCCCCGAGGGTGAACTACTCCCTCCTCGTCATGGAGACCGCCGAGATGATGAAGATGGCCTCCGATGATGATTTCCCCCTCCGGCAGGGTGCCGGAACAGGGCTCCAGATGGTATGTCGAAGGTACAAAGGCTTGCGGCGGCGGAGTCGAAGTTCTAGGGTTATTTCTGGTGGTTTCTCTATTTATAGGATTTTTCAGCGTTGGAATCACGCGAAGATGTGCCACAGGGGGCCCACGAGGCACCAGGGCGCGCCCGGCGGGGTGGCGCGCCCAGGTGGCTTGTGGGGCCCCTGTGGGTCTTCTGCTACTCCCCCGAAGCTTCCTGGGTCTGTTTCCTTCCAGAAAAAATCGTCAAAAAGTTTCGCTGCATTTGGACTTCATTTGATATGGATTTTCTGGAAAACCAAAAACAAGTAGAAAACAGCAACTGGCACTGGGCACTACGTCAATATGTTAGTCCATAAAAATCATATAAAATCCATATAAAGGTGCACCAAAATCATACAAAACTATAATAAACATGGCATGAATACTTCATAAATTATAGATACGTTGGAGACGTATCACTTCTCTCTCGAACATATAGCATACGGTGGGTAAACAAATTACTGTTGGGCAATTGATAGAAAAGCAAATAATTATGACGGATTCATGGCAATGATCATGTATATAGGCATCACGTCCGAGACAACTAGACTGACTCCTGCCTGCATCTACTACTATTACTCCACCCATCGACCGCTATCCAGCATGCATCTAGGGTATTAAGTATGAAACAGAGTAACGCCTTAAGCAAGATGACATGATGTAGACACAGTAAACTCAAGCAATATGATTAAACCCATCTTTTTATCCTTAATGGAAACAATACAAATACGTGTCATGTCCCCTTCTGTCACTGGGATTGAGCACCGCAAGATTGAACCCATCACAAAGCACCTCTCCCATTGCAAGATAAATCAATCTAGTAGGCCAAACCAAATCGATAGATCGGAGAGAAATACAAAGCTATAATAATCATGCATAAAAGAGTTCAGAGAAGACTCAAATATTTATCATGAATAATCTGATCATAAACTCACAATTCATCGGATCCCAACAAACACACCGCAAAAGAAGATTACATCGGATAAAACTCCAAGAACATCGAGGAGAACATGGTATTGAAGATCAAAGAGAGAGAAGAAGCCATCTAGCTACTAGCTATGGACCCGTAGGTCTGTGGTAAACTACTCACACATCATCGGAAGGGCAGCAAGGTTGATGTAAAAGCCCTCCGTGATCGATTCCCCCTCCGGCAGAGTACCAGAAAAGGCCTCCAGATGGGATCGCGGAAGAACAGAGGCTTGCAGCAGCGGAAAGGTTTTCTCTTCTGTCTCTCTGTTGGTTTGGGAATATTTGTGAATTTATAGCGAAGGAATTAGGTCAAGAGGTGCCACGAGGGGTCCACAAGCCTGGGGGGCGCGCCCTCCAGGCTTGCCGCTTCCTCGTGGCTCTTCTGGTCTTCTCCCGAAGCTTCCTGGGTCTCTTCTGGTCCAGAAAAAATTAATCCAAAGTTTTTTTCTTGTTTGGACACTTTTTGATAATGATTTTCTGAAAAGGCAAAAACAAGCAGAAAACAACAACTGGCCCTGGGCACTGGGTTAATAGGTTAGTCCCAAAAAATGATATATAATGGCATATAATTACATATAAAACATCCAAGATTGATACTATAATAGCATGGAACAATCAAAAATTATAGATACGTTGGAGACGTATCAAGCATCCCCAAGCTTAATTCCTGCTCGTCCTCGAGTAGGTAAATGATAAAAACAAATTTTTTGATGTGGAATGCTACCTATCATGTTTCATCATGTAATCTTTCTCTTACGGTATGAATAATAAGATCCGAATGATTCAAAGCAATAGTCTATAATTTGATATAAAGACATCAATACTCAGGCATACCAATAAACAGTCATGTTTTTCAAAATAAAAATGCTAAAGAACGTTATCCCTACAAAATCATACAATCCTGTCATGCTCCATCTTCTTAACACAAAGTATTTATCATGCACTACCCCGATGACAAGCCGAGCAATTGATTCATACTTTTTAACGCGCTTCAGCTGTTTCAACGCCCATGCAATACATGAGCGTAAGCCATGGATATAGCACTATGGGTGGAATAGAGTGTGGTTGTAGAGATAAATAAGAGAAGTCAAAAATAAGAAGATAGTCTCACATCGACGAGGCTAATCAACGGGCTATGGAGATGCCCATCAATTGATGTCAATGCGAGGAGTAGGGATTGCCATGCAACAGATGCACTAAGAGCTATAAGTGTATGAAAGCTCAACATGAAAACTAAGTGGGTGTGCATCCAACTTGCTTGCTCATGAAGACCTCGGGCATTTGAGGAAGCCCATCAACGGAATATACAAGCCAAGTTCTATAATGAAAAAATCCCAGTAGTATATGAAAGTGACAAAATAGGAGACTCTTGATACGTCTCCAACGTATCTATAATTTTTGATTGTTCCATGCTGTTATATTATCAATCTTGGATGTTTTTATATGCATTTACAGCAATTATATATCATTTTTGGAGACTAACCTATTAACTTAGTGCCCAGTGCCAGTTCCTGTTTTCTGCCCTGTTTTTATTTTACAGAATATTAATACCAAACGAAGTCCAAATGCCACGAAACTTTTTGGAGATTTTTTTCTGGACATATACAACACCAGAAGCTTCGGGAGGAGGCCAGAATCCCCAGGGGGTGCCCACGAGGCACCAGGGCGCGCCTGGTACCTCGTGGGGCCCATAGAGCTCCGTTTGACCTAATTCCTCCACTATAAATTCCCAAAAAATCATAAACCCTCAAGGGAGTCCACGAAATACTTTTTCCGCCGCCGCAAGTTTCTGTTCTCGAGAGATCCCATCTGGAGGCCTTCACCGGTACTCCGCCGGAGGGGGAATCGATCATGGAGGGGCTCTACATCAACCTTGCTGTCCTTCCAATGATGCGTGAGTAGTTTACCACAGACCTTCGGGTCCATAGTTAGTAGCTAGATGGCTTCTTCTCTATTTTTGATCTTCAATACAATGTTCTCCTCGATGTTCTTGGAGTTCTATCCGATGTAATCACTTTTTGCGGTGTGTTTGTTGGGATCCGATGAATTGTGAGTTTATGATCAGATTATCCATGAATATTATTTGAGTCTTTTTTGATCTCTTTTATGCATGATTATTATAGCTTCTTATTTCTTCTTCGATCTATTGATTTGGTTTGGCCAACTAGATTGATTTATCTTGCCAGGGGAAGAGGTGCTTTGTAATGGGTTCGATCTTGCGGTGCTCAATCCCAGTGATAGAAAGGGACATGACACGTATGTATCGTTGCTATTAAGGGTAAAAAGATGGGGGTTATTCATACATGAGTTTATCTTGTCTACATCATGTCATCATTCTTAAGGCATTACTCCGTTCTTTATGGACTTAATACACTAGATGCATGCTGGATAGCGGTCGATGTGTGGAGTTATAGTAGTAGATGCAGGCAGGAGTCGGTCTACTTGTCTCAGACGTGATGCTTATATACATGATCATTGCCTTGGATATCGTCATGATTATTTGCTTTTCTATCAATTGCCCAACAGTAATTTGTCTACCCACCGTATGCTATTTTCTTGAGAGAAGCCTCTAGTGAAAGCTATGGCCCCCGGGTCTATCTAAATCATATACTAAAACCCTAAAAATACTTGCTGCAATTTTATCTTATTTATTTTATTTTGTATTTTTGTTTCAATCTATCTATCTATCACATACAATTTAATCTTGCAACTTACCGCCGAGGGATTGACAACCCCTTGTTTGCGTTGGGTGCAAGGATTTGTTGTTTTATGTGCAGGTGCTGCTAACGAGGTGTTGCGTGATTCTCCTACTGGATTGATAACCTTGGTTTCATAACTGAGGGAAATACTTACTCTACTGTACTGCATTTCTCTTCCTCTTCAGGGAATTACCAACGCAGCTCACAAGTAGCAGGAAGAATTTCTAGCGCCGTTGCCGGGGAGACATCATCAACATCTATCAAGTACCTACGCATAAAACTCTCATCTCCTTGCATTTACTTTATTTGCCTTTGCCTCTCGTTTTCATCTCCCCCACTTCTAAAAAGTTTTTTTCTAAAATACAAAAATATTTTCCATTTGCCTTTTTGCTTGTTTGCTATCTTTGCTTGTGTTGCCATGTGCCTTCTATTTGCTTGCATCTTTGCTTCCTAAAAATCTATTGGTATGGATCCTCATCCACTAGCTAATCTTTTCAAAAGATCCAATTATGATGAACAAACTGCTAGTGAGTTGAGTGCACTTGATTATCTCTATGAAGTTTTGCTTGAAAATCATGAATCTGAAAATTGTGATGAAGTGTTGAAAGAAGAAATTTATAAAGTGATTCATGATAGCTCCGTGAATGAAAAGTATGATTGCAATGATGTTATTATAAATTCTATTAATGTGAATTGTGCTAATAATATGCAAAACTACAAGCTTGGGGATAATAATTTTGTTATGTCCACTACTTATTGCAATGATCATGATTGGGGTGATAATGCTTCTTATGATCTTGAAAATTTATTTAAGCCTCATGATGAATATGTTATTGATGATAAAATTTGCAATACTATTAAAAGTGGGTTTGGAAGAGCGTCAACTTTAGGTAATAATAATCCCACTATTTTGGAAGAGTGTCAACTTTGCATGCATGTGGATCATGTAGAGAATATGTTATGTGATAGCTATATTGTTGAATTTGATTATGATCCTACATGTAATTATAATGAGAGAGGAAAATATGGTTGTAGAAATTTTCATGTTACTAAATTACCTCTCGTTATGTTGAGATTGTCAATGTTTTATTCTTCTCCCATGCATATGCTAGATATTTCTTGTCTTGACAATTTGTTTGCCTATAAAATGCCTATGCATAGGAAGTATGTTAGACTTAAATGTGTTTTTCACATGCTACATGATGTTCTCTTGGTGTTTCTATTATTATCTCTCATGAGAGCATCATTGAAATTTCAAGCCTATCTTAATGGCTATAAAGAAAGCGCTTGTTGGGAGGCAACCCAATGAATAAAATAATTTTTTACCTTTTTGTTTCTGTTATTGTGTGTTTTCACATTTATGCTACTGTTATGATTGAGTTTTTATGTTTTTAATTAGTGTTTGTGCCAAGTAAAACTTTTGGGATGATTTGGAAGATAATATAATTGATGCTGTTTGGAAAACAAAAAGTTTTGCGTCCAGTGCTGGAATTTTGCTTCTGTACTGGAGCGCCAGAAAAATATGAAATTTTTACACAGTATTGGTATATGAATTTCCCACGTTTTCCTAAGTTTTCAGAATTTTTGGAGTTACAGAAGTATGGCTTTTAAATAGATTGCTACAGACTGTTCTGTTTTTGACAGATTCTGTTTTTGATGTGTTGCTTGCTTGTTTTGATGAAACTATGGATTGTATCGGGCGGTATAAGCCATGGGGAAGTTAGAATACAGTAGGTATAATGTAAAAATAAAATATGAATGGGTTTTCAACAGTACTTAAAGTGGTGATTTATTTTGTTATACTAACGGATCTCATGAAGGTTTTGTTGAGTTTTGTGTGATTGAAGTTTTCAAGTTTTGGGTGAGATCACGATGGATGAAGGAATAAGGAGTGGCAAGAGCCTAAGCTTGGGGATGCCCATGGCACCCCAAGGTAATATTCAAGGAAGACTCAAGTGTCTAAGCTTGGGGATGCCCCGGAAGGCATCCCCTCTTTCTTCTACCAACCATCGGTAATTTTACTTGGAGCTATATTTTTATTCGTCACATGATATGTGTTTTGCTTGGAGCGTCTTGTATTATATGAGTCTTTGCTTTGTTTGCTTTTTAGTTTGTCACAATCATCCTTGCTGAACACACCTATTTTGAGAGAGCCACGCGTTAATCATAATTTGTTAGAATACTCTATGTGCTTCACTTAAATTTTTTGAGCTAGGCAGTTGCTCTAGTGCTTCACTTATATCCTTTTGAGCACGGCGGTGGCTAAATTTTGAAGAAATAAACTCTGATGCTCCACTTATATTATTTTGAGAGTTGATAAGATTGAAATTTTGAAGAAATATTTGCACTCTCATGCTTCACTTATATCTTTTTGAGAGTTGATGATAGTAACGGTAATTTGCACAAGATATGAATTTGGTGCCAAAGTGATGAATATTCAAGAGGGATATAATAAAAACTTTCATATAGATCATTGGATATGATAAGTGTGATTCCTTGCAATAGTTTTGCGATATGGAAATGATGATATGTGAGTCATGTTAGTGAGTAATTGTGATTTAGTAAGAATATTAGTGTTAAGGTTTGTGATTCCCTATGCATGCACGTTAAGTCAATAGTTATGCAAAGAAATTATATCCTACTCATGGTGCATTATTCGGTGTTAGTTATGTTCAATGCATGTTTATGACCGTTTTCATTTTTTGGTTGGTTGCTTCTCAATCTTTTGCTAGCCTTCATTTGTACTAAGCGGAAATACTGCTTGTGCATCCAAACTCTTTAAACCCAAGTTGTGCCAAATGAGTCCACTATATCTACCTATATGCGGTATTTCAATGTCGTTCCAAGTAAATTTGCGTGTGCTAACTCTAATTTTCAAAATAATTTTTCTGTTTTGTGTGCCCGTACCGCTCATGAAGCGGCAGGGGGTGGCCAATATTTTCCATGCTAGGTGTGTTATTCTCATGATGAGTGTTTATTCACTTGTCATTGCACGAGAGAGTGGCTGGTAATAGGGATTCCCAGTCCCACAATGAATCAAAAATTAATAACAACAAAATTCCTTGGAAAGTGATGGTATGGAGGGCACCCGTGGATACGGCAAGCCATGGATTGTGAAAGAATGGTGGAAAGGAAATAAACTTTACTTTCTGTTTGGGAACCGCCTATGATGTGTCTAGCATAGAAGATATTGGGAATTCTCGGTCGTTTTCGTTGACAGGAAAAGCATGCCTCTCAAAATGTTTTTATCTCTCTAATTTAAGCTTTGAGCTCTGGCACATTTGAAAAATCTCTGCTTCCCTCTGCGAAGGGCCTATATATTTACTTTTATGCAATTTTTATTTTGTTGAGTCTCCATCTTCTCTTATAAAGCACCAACTAGAGAGCACTATTGTCATACTTGTGCATTGGATGTAGCTAATATTCGAGTGTGTTTCATGAATGGATCAATGATTGAGCATAATGGGCTAGGGATAACTTTCTTTAGCGTTGATATTTTGAAAAACATGGTTGCTTGTTAGCATGCTTGAGTATTTATATCTTCATGTCAAACTATAGACTATTGCTTTGAATCATTCAAGTCCAATCTCCATGCTACAAAAGAAAAGAATATATGATGAATATGATAGGCAGCATTCCACATAAAAAATTATGTCTTTATCATTTACCTACCCGAGGACGAGCAGGAATTAAGCTTGGGGATGCTGATACGTCTCCAACGTATCTATAATTTTTGATTGTTCCATGCTGTTATATTATCAATCTTGGATGTTTTTATATGCATTTACAACAATTATATATCATTTTTGGAGACTAACCTATTAACTTAGTGCCCAGTGCCAGTTCCTGTTTTCTGCCCTGTTTTTGTTTTACAGAATATCAATACCAAACGAAGTCCAAATGCCACAAAACTTTTTGGAGATTTTTCTCTGGACATATACAACACTAGAAGCTTTGGGAGGAGGCCAGAAGCCCCAGGGGATGCCCACGAGGCACCAGGGCGCGCCTGGGAGGGGGGGGGGGGCAGGCGCGCCCTGGTACCTCATGGGGCCCACAGAGCTCCGTTTGACCTAATTCCTCCACTATAAATTCCCAACAAATCAGAAACCCTCAGGGGAGTCCATGAAATACTTTTTCCGCCGCCGCAAGTTTCTGTTCTCGAGAGATCCCATCTCGAGGCCTTCTCCGGTACTCCGCCGGAGGGGTAATCGATCACAGAGGGGCTCTACATCAACCTTGCTGCCCTTCCGATGATGCGTGAGTAGTTTACCACAGACCTTCGGGTCCATAGTTAGTAGCTAGATGGCTTCTTCTCTCTTTTTGATCTTCAATACAATGTTCTCCTTGATGTTCTTGGAGTTCTATCCGATGTAATCACTTTTTGCGGTGTGTTTGTTGGGATCCGATGAATTGTGAGTTTATGATCAGATTATCCATGAATATTATTTGAGTCTTTTCTGATCTCTTTTATGCATGATTATTATAGCTTCGTATTTCTTCTCCGATCTATTGATTTGGTTTAGCCAACTAGATTTATTTATCTTGCCATGGGAAGAGGTGCTTTGTAATGGGTTCGATCTTGCGGTGGTCAATCCCAGTGACAGAAAGGGACATGACATGTATGTATCGTTGCTATTAAGGGTAAAAAGATGGGGTTTATTCATACGTGAGTTTATCTTGTCTACATCATGTCATCGTTCTTAAGGCGTTACTCCGTTCTTTATAGACTTAATACACTAGATGCATGCTGGATAGCGGTCGATGTGTGGAGTAATAGTAGTAGATGCAGGCAGGAGTCGGTCTACTTGTCTCGGACGTGATGCGTATATACATGATCATTGCCTTGGATATCGTCATGATTATTTGCTTTTCTATCAATTGCCCAACAGTAATTTGTCTACCCACCGTATGCTATTTTCTTGAGAGAAGCCTCTAGTGAAAACTATGCCCCCCGGGTCTATCTAAATCAGATACTAAAACCCTAAAAATACTTGCTGCAATTTTATCTTATTTATTTTATTTTGTATTTTTGTTACAATCTATCTATCTATCACATACAATTTAATCTTGCAACTTACCGCCGAGGGATTGACAACCCCTTGTTTGCGTTGGGTGCAAGGATTTGTTGTTTTGTGTGCAGGTGCTGCTAATGAGGTGTTGCGTGATTCTCCTACTGGATTGATAACCTTGGTTTCATAACTGAGGGAAATACTTACTCTACTGTACTACATCTCCCTTCCTCTTCAGGGAATTACCAATGCAGCTCACAAGTAGCAACTCTCTATATGAAAAACATGGAGCTACTCTGAAGCACAAGTGTGGAAAAAGGATAGTAACATTACCCCTTCTCTCTTTTTCTCTCATTCATTTTTTTTGTGGGCACTTTCTGGCCTCTTTTTTTTCGTTCAGAGTCTCATCCCGACTTGTGGGGGAATCATGGTCTCCATCATCCTTTCCTCACTGGGACAATGCTCTAATAATGATGATCATCACACTTTTATTTACTTACAACTCAACATTTCAACTCGATACTAGAACAAAAATATGACTCTATATGAATGCCTCTGGCAGTGTACCAGGATGTGCAATGATGCTAGCGTAACATGTATAAAAAATGATGAACGGTGGCTGAGCCACAAATACTATGTCAGCTATATGATCATGCAAAGCAATATGACAATGACGATGTGTGTCATAAAAACAGAACGGTGCAAGTTGCATGGCAATATATCTCGGAATGGCTATGGAAATGCCATGATAGGTAGGTATGGTGGCTGTTTTGAGGAAGATATAAGGAGGCTTATGTGTGATAGAGCGTGATACGTCTCCAACGTATCTATAATTTATGAAGTATTCATGCCATATTTATAACAATTCTATATGGTTTTGGTATGATTTTATTAGAACTAACCCGGACTGACGCTGTTTTCAGCAGAACTACCGTGGTGTTGTTTTTTGTGCAAAAATAAAAGTTCTCCAAATGCAGCGAAACTTTTTGACGGTTTTTTTGGGACCAAAAGAGACCCTCGAAGCTTCGTGGAAGGACCAGAAGCCTCACGAGGTGCTCACAAGCCACCACGGCGCGCCAGGGCGGTGGCGTGCCGTGGTGCCTCGTGGGCCCATCTTGACGTGATTCCAACGCTGAAAAATCCTATAAATAGAGAAACCCCCAGAAATAACCCTAGATTTTGGACTCCACCGCCGCAAACCTCTGTACCTTCGAAATACCATCTGGAGCCCTGTTCCGGCACCCTGCCGGAGGGGGGAATCATCACCGGAGGCCATCTTCATCATCCCGGCGGTCTCCATGACGAAGAGGGAGTAGTTCACCCTCGGGGCTGAGGGTATGTACTAGTAGCTATGTGTTTGATCTCTCTCTCGTGTTCTTGATTTGGCACGATCTTGATGTACCGCGAGCTTTGTTAATATAGTTGGATCATATGGTGTTTTCCCCTCTCTATCTTGTTGTGATGAATTGAGTTTTACCCTTGAGGTTCACTATTATTGGATTGAATACTTTTATGGATTTGAGAACACTTGATGTATGTCTTGCATATGAATACCCGTGGTGACAATGGGGTATTATATTGATTCACTTGATGTATGTTTTGGCACTCAACTCGCGGATTCCCGAGGTGGCATTGGGGTAATCTATGCATAGGGGTTGATGCACGTTTTCGTCCTTGTTTCTCCGGTAGAAATCTTGGGGCACTCTTTGAAGTTCTTTGTGTTGGATTGAATATTATGAATCTCAAGTTGTTTGATACATATCGAATAATCAACTCACGGATACTTGTGGTAACATTGGAGTATCTAGGTGACATTAGAGTTGGTTGATGCGTATCATATGGTGTTATTTTAGTACGAACTCTAGGGCCATTTATGACACTTATAGGGATGGCTCAATAGATTGATCGGAAAGGATAACTTTGAGGTGGTTTCGTACCCTACAACAATTTCTATCTTATGTTCTCCGCTAATAGGAACTTTGGAGTGATTCTTTATCACACGTTGAGGGATTGTTATATGATCCAATTATGTTAGCACTGTTGAGAGATTGCACTAGTGAAAGTATGAACCCTAGGCCTTGTTTCTAAGCATTGCAATACCGTTTGTGCTCCGTTTTATCACTTGCTACCTTGCTGTTTTTTTATTTTCAGATTACAAAAACCTATATCTACTATCCATACTACACTTGTATCACCATCTCTTCGCCGAACTAGTGCACCTATACAATTTACCATTGTATTGGGTGTGTTGGGGACACAAGAGATTTCTTGTATTTGGTTGCAGGGTTGTTTGAGAGAGACCATCTTCATCCTACGCCTCCCACGGATTGATAAACCTTAGGTCATCCACTTGAGGGAAAATTGCAACTGTCCTACAAAACTCTGCGCTTGGAGGCCCAACACGAGTCTACAAGAATAAGTTGTGTAGTAGACATCAAGCTCTTTTCTGGCGCCGTTGCCGGGGAGGTGAGTGCTTGAAGGTATATCTTTAGATCTTGCAATCGAATCTTTTAGTTTCTTGTTTTATCACTAGTTTGGTTTTATAAAAGAAAACTACAAAAAAATGGAATTGAGGTTCCCTCACATGCTTCATCTCTATAATGTCTTTCTTGAAAATAAGGATTCCGATAATTGTGCTCAATTGATAGAAGAAGAATTCAATAAAATGTTTGGCATAAAATCTTTGAATTATGAGCATGATTGCAATGTTGTTAGTATGAATTGTTTGAATATCCATGATGCTAATGATATGCAAAGCCATAAGCTTGGGGATGCTATGTTTGATGAAGATGATATTTTTAGTCCCCCAAGTTTTGATGTGCAAATTTATTACGATGAAAGCATGCCTCCTATTTATGATGATTATATTGATGAAAATGGGTTAGGAAGAGTGTCAACTCTAGGTACTAATGATCCCACTATTTTGGAGGGTGTTGAATCTTATTATAATAATTATGAAAGTGGATTTGGAGAGGTCATGACTTTATTTAATGATGATTCCACTATTTTGGAAGAGGTTTCAATTGATTATGACAACAAAGTTGCTATCTATGATGATTTTTGTGATGACATGTATGCTATAAAGAATAATGGTAACCATGAAACTTGTCATCATGATTTTAATTTTCAATTGGATTATGCTAATCAAGTATCTCATGATAGTTATTTTGTTGAATTTGCTCCCACTATTATTGATGAGAACAAATTTGCTTATGTGGAGAGTAATAAAATTTCTATGCTTGTAGGTCATGAAAAGAATGCTTTATGTGATAGCTATATTGTTGAATTCATTCATTATGCTACTTAAAATTATTATGAGAGAGGATCATATGCTTCTACATATCTCAATAATATCAAGTTTCCTCTCTATGTGTTGAAAGTTTTGAAGTTATGCTTGTTTTGCCTTCCTATGCTAGTTGATTCAGGTTCCCATAAATTGTTTGCTCACAAAATCCCTATGCATAGGAAGTGTGTTAGGCTTAAATGTGCTTGTCATATGATTCATGATGCTCTCTTTGTGTTTCAATTCTTTACTTTTATGCGAGCATCATTGAAATCATCATGCCTAGCTAAAAAGGTATTGAAGAAAAGCGCTTGTTGGGAGACAACCCAACATTTACCCCTACTGTTTTTTTTGTGTTCACATGATTAAGCTACTGTGGTAATCATGTTTTATATGTTTTCTTTCAATAATGTGCCAAGTAAAGCCTTTGGGATAGTGTGGATGCTTGTTGATTTGATTCTGTGCAAAAACAGAAACTTTTGCGTCCAGTGCTGGAATTTCTATTCTGTACTGGAGCGTGAGAAAATTCTGAAATTTTTACACAGTATTGGGTTACAAATTTTTTAAGTTTTCCTAATGTTTCAGAATTTTTAGAGGTACAGAAGTATGGTTTTTAAATTTCTCACTACATGCTGTTCTGTTTTTGACAGATTCTGTTTTCGGTGCATAGTTTGCTTGTTTTAGTGTTTCCATAGCTTATATTATGAGATATAAATTGTGAAAATGATAGACTACAGTAGGAATTATGTGAGAACAATTATGAATCTTGTCTTGACAGTACCTAAGTGGATGATTTATTTTTATCATACTAACCTATCTCACAAGTTCCGTTAAGTTTTGTGTGATTGAAGTTTTCAAGTTTTGGGTGAGATATCGATATGAGGAGAATAAGGAGTGACAAGACCCTAAGCTTGGGGATTCCCAAGGCACCCCAGGGTAATATTCAAGGAAGACCCAAGCAGCTAAGCTTGGGGATGCCCCGGAAGGCATCCCCTCTTTCGTCTTCAACACTATCGGTAACCTCACTTGGAGCTATATTTTTATTCGTCACATGATATGTGTTTTGCTTGGAGCGTCATTTTATTTTGTTGAGATTTGCTTGCTGTTATCAATAATCATGTTTTGTATCTTTTAGTTCAATAAAATGCCAATTATAGCCTTTACCATGCTCAGTTTGCAAGTTCATGTGTTGCTGTTTGAAAACAGAAAGTTTTCTGTTATGTCCAGAGTATTCCTGAATAGTCAGAACATGATAAAAATCTGAAATTTTTACACAGTAAGCATGCATGAGTTCTCTGTCACTTGGTAATTTTTCAGAATTTTTGGAGTTAGGGAAGTATGAATTTGAAATCCCCCTTTACAGACTATTCTGTTTTGGCAGATTTCAGTTATAATTGCATTGTTTGCATATGTTGCTTGTTTAATGTTTCTATTTGTGGATAGGAGTATTAAATATGCAGAGGAATTTAGTATGCAATGTTCAATTATAATTTTAGTGATTTTTTACAGTAGAGAATGTTAAGGTTTTGAGTTGATTTATACTAACTTATCTCACGAGTTCTTGTTGAGTTTTGTGTGGATGAAGTTTTTAAGATTTAGGAGAAGCCGTGATATGAGAGGAATTAAGGAGACACAAGAGCTCAAGCTTGGGGATGCCCAAGGAATCCCAAGTTAATATTTCAAGAAGTCTCAAGCATCTAAGCTTGGGGATGCCCTGTAGGCATCCCACCTTTCTTCATCAACAATTATCGGTTAGTCTTGGTTGAGCCTAAGTTTTTGCTTCTTCACATGAGATGTGCTATTCTTGGAATGTCATTTTATTTTGTTTTCTTTGCTGTTTGAATAAAATACTTAATATCTGAAATTTTTAAATGAGAGAGAGTCCTCACATAGCTACCTATTTACTTAACTACTCATTTGGTCTTCACTTATATCTTTTTGGAGTAGTTTGTCATTTACTCTTGTTCTTCACTTATATCCTATGAGTAAATTGTTGAATAAATTGAATATCATGAAGTTGAGATAATATGAGCTTCATATGCTTGTATCATGCCTAGTAGTAGCTTCACATTTGGTTTAGAAAGTGAAATCTATTGAAGCTTGCCAATCACAATATTGGTCATACAAGCAATTCATGAATGATTAGTATAAGGAAGAGAACTTTCACATATAAATATATTATCTTGATCATCTTTTATGATTGTGAATACCCATTAATTATTTTCAAACTTGAGCAAATTAGTTGAAGTTGGACAAGGAAGACAACGTAATGAGTTATGTTTGGGTATATTTGCATAGAAGTTATATTGTTATGGATCCTCCAACATGTGGTGCTTGCTTAGGATCTTTTGCTAGCCAAAAATTCGTACTAAGTAGAGATACTACTTGTGCATCCAAAAACCCTTAAACTTAGTTTCTTCCCATGAGTGTCCACCATATCTACCTATGGATTGAATAAGATCCTTCAAGTAAGTTGTCATCGGTGCAAAAAGAAATAAAAATTGCTCCTAAAATATGTATGATCCTTTATTGCAAGGGAAAATAAGCGTTGTACGAACTTGTGATGGTAAAGAAATAAAAGCGATGGACTGCATAATAAATGTTGCTATCACAAGGGGCAATATAACGTGACGTTCCTTTGCATTAAGGGCTTGCGCATCCAAAAATAAAAAGCGCATGACAACCTCTGCTTCCCTCAGCGAAGGGCCTATCTTTTACTTTATGTATTTACTTTTATGCAAGAGTCAATAGTATCCCTTCTCATTTCAACCTCAATTATTCTTTAGTTGGCAAGCATCATGTGGTGGGGAAAGATCCAGGCACATATGGCCAGTCAAATATATTTGATCATGAATTATTATTGTTGACAATTATCTCTATGATAAATAAGTTGGGAGGCGAAACATTAAGCCCCTATCTTTCTCTGTGTTCGATGGATGCTATTTGTTCTAAAAATATGCTTTGAGTACTAGCAATCATAGAAGACTATATGCTAATTGAGTATGTGGAGCTCTTACTTAGACTTTGTTGAAATTAAGTTGAATTGCAATTGTTTGGTGACTAAGAACATGGGTTGTTAAGTTTCAAGAGAATGCACTGTTTGAACCATAACATGTGAATTGATTGCTACTTTATCATGATGAGTTTTATGAGAAAGAGTTGTTGTTACGATGCTAGGAAAAGTGATTGAAATTATCATTGATCAAACTTATGCACTATGCTAGCATTCACACTTCATAAATTATTTCTTTTATCATTTACCTACTCGAGGACGAGCAGGAATTAAGCTTGGGGATGCTGATACGTCTCCAACGTATCTATAATTTATGAAGTATTCATGCCATATTTATAACAATTCTATATGGTTTTGGTATGATTTCATTAGAACTAACCCGGACTAACGTTGTTTTCAGCAGAACTACTGTGGTGTTGTTTTTTTGTGCAGAAATAAAACTTCTCCAAATGCAGCGAAACTTTTTGATGATTTTTTTTGGACCAAAAGAGACCCCCGAAGCTTCGTGGAAGGACCAGAAGCCTCACGAGGTGCTCACAAGCCACCACGGCGCGCCAGGGGGTGGCGTGCCGTGGTGCCTCGTGGGCCCATCTTGACGTGATTCCAACGCTGAAAAATCCTATAAATAGAGAAACCCCCAGAAATAACCCTAGATTTTGGACTCCGCCGCCGCAAACCTCTGTACCTTCGAAATACCATCTGAGCCCTGTTCCGGCACCCTGCCGGAGGGAGGAATCATCACCGGAGGCCATCTTCATCATCCCGGCGGTCTCCATGATGAGGAGGGAGTAGTTCACCCTCGGGGCTGAGGGTATGTACTAGTAGCTATGTGTTTGATCTCTCTCTCGTGTTCTTGATTTGGCACGATCTTGATGTACCGCGAGCTTTGTTAATATAGTTGGATCATATGGTGTTTTCCCCTCTCTATCTTGTTGTGATGAATTGAGTTTTACCCTTGAGGTTCACTATTATTGGATTGAATACTTTTATGGATTTGAGAACACTTGATGTATGTCTTGCATATGAATACCCGTGGTAACAATGGGGTATTATATTGATTCACTTGATGTATGTTTTGGCACTCAACTCGCGGATTCCTGAGGTGACATTGGGGTAATCTATGCATAGGGGTTGATGCACGTTTTCGTCCTTGTTTCTCCGGTAGAAATCTTGGGGCACTCTTTGAAGTTCTTTGTGTTGGATTGAATATTATGAATCTGAAGTTGTTTGATGCATATCGAATAATCAACTCACGGATACTTGTGGTGACATTGGAGTATATAGGTGACATTAGAGTGTTGGGGAACGTTGCATGGGAAACAAAAATTTTCCTACGCACACACAAGATCTATCCATGGTGATGAGCATCTACGAGAGGGAGAGTAAATCTACATACCCTTGTAGATCGCTAAGCGGAAGCGTTAAAGAAACGCGGTTGATGTAGTCGAACGTCTCCGCGATCCAAATCGCAAGTCGTCCCTCGATCCGATCACGAACTAGCGCCGAACGGACGGCACCTCCGCGTTCAACACACGTACGGCTTGATGACGCCTTCACCTCCTCGATCCAGCGAGCGATGGTGAAGTAGTGGTTGAGTTCCAGTAGCACGACGGCGTGGTGATGGTGGTGAGGAACAATCTCTGCAGGGCTTCGCCAAGCGCTACGGAGATTATGACGGAGGAACTAGAGGGTTAGGGTTGCCGCACACGGCTTGGGGAAATCTTGATGTGTCACGTGTGCTAGCCCTGCCCCTCTATTTATATGTTGAGCCTTGGGGTCTAAACTTGGAGTAAAAGCCTCCTCCAGGTCGGTTTTGCCCGCACAAGGTCGGTTTGGCCCGCAGGGAAAGAGTCCAACTCGGATCCCTGCAGTACCGCGCACAAGCGGTAGTACCGCTTGGGCGGTAGTACCGCTTCACACAAGCGGTAGTACCGCTTGGGCGGTAGTACCGCTTCACAAAACGGTAGTACCGCTTACGCGGCAGCAAAACTACTTGTTGCACTTTCCAATACCTCGTGGGCTTTATCCCTTTGGCCCATATAAAGTGTTGCTGCACCCGAACACTTCGGTAAACATCCGGAACCCATTCCGGTGAACTCCGGAACTCTTCCGGAGATCAAAACACTATTATCACATATATCAATCTTTACCTCCGGACTATTCCGGAGATCCTCGTCATGTCCGGGATCTTATCCGGGACTCCGAACAACTTTCGGTCACCAACAAAATAACTCAACTATACTAATCGTCACCAAACGTTAAGTGTGTATACCCTGCGGGTTCGAGAACTATGTAGACATGACCGAGACACCTCTACGATCAATAACCAATAGCGGGACCTGGATGCCCATATTGGCTCCTACATATTCTACGAAGATCTTTATCGGTCGAACCTCTATGTCAAGGATTCAGTTAATCCCGTATGCTGTTCCCTTTGTTCTTCGGTATGTTACTTGCCCGAGATTCGATCGTCGGTATCTCTATACCTAGTTCAATCTCGTTACCGGCAAGTCTCTTTACTCGTTCCGTAATACAAGATCTCGTGGCTAACACTTTAGTCACATTGCTTGCAAGGCTCATTGTGATGTTGTATTACCGAGTGGGCCCTGAGATACCTCTCCGTCATACGGAGTAACAAATCCCAGTCTTGATCCATGCCAACCCAACAGACACCCTCGGAGATACCTGTAGAGCACCTTTATAGTCACCCAGTTACGTTGCGACGTTTGATACACACAAGGTACTCCTCCGATGTCAGGGAGTTGCATGATCTCATGGTCATAGTAACAGATACTTGACATGCAGAAAACAATAGCAATAAACTGACACGATCATATGCTACGTTCGTAGTTTGGGTCTTGTCCATCACATCATTCTCCTAATGATGTGATCCCGTTATCAAATGACATCCCATGTCAATGGCTAGGAAACCTTAACCATCTTTGATCAACGAGCTAGTCAACTAGAGGCTCACTAGGGACACAGTGTTGTCTATGTACCCACACATGTATTTGAGTTTCCAATCAATACAATTATAGCATGGATAATAAACGATTATCATGAACAAGGAAATATAATAATAACCTATTTATTATTGCCTCTAGGGCATATTTCCAACATAGAGTTGGTTGATGCGTATCATATGGTGTTATTTTAGTACGAACTCTAGGGCCGTTTGTGACACTTATAGGGATGGATCAATAGATTGATCGGAAAGGATAACTTTGAGGTGGTTTCGTACCCTACAACAATTTCTATCTTATGTTCTCCACTAATAGGAACTTTGGAGTGATTATTTATCGCACGTTGAGGGATTGTTATATGATCCAATTATGTTAGCACTGTTGAGAGATTGCACTAGTGAAAGTATGAACCCTAGGCCTTGTTTCTAAGCATTGCAATACCGTTTGTGCTCCGTTTTATCACTTGCTACCTTGCTGTTTTTTTATTTTCAGATTAGAAAAACCTATATCTAGTATCCATACTACACTTGTATCACCATCTCTTCGCCGAACTAGTACACCTATACAATTTACCATTGTATTGGGTGTGTTGGGGACACAAGAGATTTCTTGTATTTGGTTGCAGGGTTGTTTGAGAGAGACCATCTTCATCCTACGCGTCCCACGGGTTGATAAATCTTAGGTCATCCAATTGAGGGAAAATTGCTACTGTCCTACAAAACTCTGCGCTTGGAGGCCCAACACGAGTCTACAAGAATAAGTTATGTAGTAGACATCAGAGCGTATCATATCACGGGGTTTGGATGCACCGGCAAAGTTTGCACCAACTCTCGATGTGAGAAAGGGCAATGCACGGTACCGAAGAGGCTTGCAAATTGCGAAAGGGTGAGAGTGCGTATAATCCATGGACTCACATTAGTCATAAAGAACTCACATACTTATTGCGAAAGTTTATTAGCCCTCGAAGCAAAGTACTACTAGGCATGCCCCTAGAGGGATAGATTGGTAGGACAAGGTCCATTGCTCATCCCCGACCGCCACTAATAAGGTAGACAATCAACAATAAATCATGCTCCAACTTCTTAGCATAACGACAGATCATACGTGCATGCTCCGGGAATCACAAACCTTAACACCAATATTCTTACTAAACCACGATCATCTACTAATACCTCCCACATATTACCATCTTAATATCGCAAAACTATTGCAAGGAATCAAACTTATCATACTCAGTGATCTACATGAAAGTTTTTATTATATCCCTCTTGAATACCTATCATATCAAGACCAAATTCATAATCCGTGCATATTACCATTGCTAATCATGAGACTCTCAAAAATATATAAGTGAAGCATGACAGTACAATTTCTTTAAAATATAACCACCGTCGTGCTCTAAAAGATATAAGTGAAGCACTAGAGCAACTGCCTAGCTCAAAAGATATAAGTGAAGCACATAGAGTATTCTAACAAATCACGAATAATGTGTGTCCCTCTCAAAAAGGTGTGTTCAGCAAAGATGATTGTGACAAACTAAAAAACAAACAAACTATATCACAATACGCTCCAAGTAAAACACATATCATGTGATGAATAAAAATATAGCTCCAAGTGAGTTACCGATAGATTGTAGACGAAAGAGGGGATGCCTTCAGGGGCATCCCCAAGCTTAGACACTTGAGTCTTCCTTGAATATTACCTTGGTGTGCCTTGTCCATCCCCAATCTTAGGCTCTTGCCGCTCCTTATTCCTTTATCCATCGTAGTCTCACCCAAAACTTGAAAACTTAAGCACACAAAACTCAACAGAAACCTCGTGAGATCCGTTAGTATAATAAACAAATCTTAAACTTTAGGTACTGTTGTAAATTGATTCATATTTAATATTGGCATAATTCTATTGTACTCCAACTTCTCCATGACTCATACCCCCCGATACGATTCATAGATTCATCAAAATAAGCAAACTATGCAACAAAAACAGAATCTGTCTAAAACAGAACAGTCTGTAAAGACCTGAATTATAGTCATACTTCTGTAACTCCAAAAATTCTGAAAAATTAGGACAATGTGGGAAATTCATATTTAAATACTGTGTAAAAAATTCAGAAGGTTCTGACGCTCCAGCGAATAAAATAAAATTCCAGCACTGGACACAAAAGTTTCTGTTTTCCAACAGCATCTATCATACTATCTTCCAAATCATCCCAAATGCATTACTTGGCACAAACACTAATTAAAAAAAAATACAATCATAACAGAAGCTATAATTGTGTAAACACTCAAGAACAGAAATAAAAAGTTTATTGGGTTGTCTCCCAACAAGCTCTTTCTTTAAAGCCATTAAGATAGGCTTGAAATTTCAATGATGCTCTCATGAAAGATAATAGTTGAAACACAAAAGAGAGCATCATGTAACATGTGAAAAACACATTTAAGTCTAACATACTTCCTATGCATAGGCATTTTATAAGCAAACAAATTATCAACACAAGAAGTATCTAGCATATGCAAGGAAGAAGAATGAAGCATTAACAATTTGAACTTCAAGAGAGGTAATTGAGTAACATGAAAATTTCTACAACCATATTTTCCTCTCTCATAATAGTTACATGTAGGATCATAGTCAAATTTAACAATATAGATATCATATAAATTGTTCTCTTCCCGATCCGCATGCGTAAAAGTTTTATAATCTTCCAAGATAGTGGGATTAACATCAACTAAAGTCATGACCTCTCCAAACCCACTCTTATCCAAAAATTCATAAGATTGATAATTCTCTGAAGTAGTGGGATCATTATTAGTTGACGCTCTTCCAAACCCACTTTTAATAGTATTGCAAACATTATTATCAATAACATATTCATCATGAGGCTTAAATAAATTTTCAAGATCATAAGAAGCATTATCACCCCAATCGTGATCATTGCAATAAGTAGTGGACATGGCAAAATTATCATCCCCAAGCTTGTAGCTTTGCATATTATTAGCACAATTCACATTAATAGAATTTATAGTAACATCATTGCAATCATGCTTTTCAATCAAGGAGCTATCATGAATCACTTTATAAATTTCTTCTTCTAACACTTCATCACAATTTTAAGATTCATGATTTTCAAGCAAAACTTCATAGAGAAAATCAAGAGCACTCAAATCACTAGCAATTGGTTCATTATAATTGGATATTTTGAAAAGATTAGCAAGTGGATGAGGATCCATAGTGATCTTAAATTTTTGTTTTACTTTCTGTTCTTGTGTGTTGACATGGCAATAAAAGCAAGCAAAATAAAAAATATTTTTGTGTTTTTGTAAAAAAAAATTAGAAATGGGGGAGATGAAAACTAGAGGCAAAAGCAAATAAAAAGCAAATAAAATAAATGCAAGTGGATGATAGTTTGTGCGAAGGTACTTGGTAATTTTGATGATGCCTCCCCGGCAACGGCGCCAGAAATTCTTCCTGCTACTTGTAGTCTGCGTTGGTATTTCCCCGAAGAGGAGAGGATGATGCAGTACAGTAGAGATAAGTATTTCCTTCAGTTAAGAACCAAGGTTATCAATCCAGTAGGAGAACCACGCAAAATTCCGTTAAGCGCACCTACACACAAAAGAGCAAACACTTGCACCCAACGCAAATAAGAGGGTTGTCAATCCTCTTAGCGGTTATTTGCAAGGATTAAATCTTATCGAGGTAAATAGATAAACTAAAATACTAATTAAAATAAAACTAAATAAATTGCAGCAAAGTATTTTTAGGTTTTTAATATATGATAAAGTAGACCGGGGGCCATAGTTTTCACTAGAGGCTTCTCTCTCGAACACATAGCATACGGTGGGTAAACAAATTACTGTTGGGCAATTGATAGAAAAGAAAATAATTATGACGGATTCATGGCAATGATCATGTATATAGGCATCACGTCCGAGACAAGTAGACCGACTCCTGCCTGCATCTACTACTATTACTCCACCCATCGACGGCTATCCAGCATGCATCTAGGGTATTAAGTATGAAATAGAGTAACGCCTTAAGCAAGATGACATGATGTAGACAAAGTAAACTCAAGCAATATGATTAAACCCCATATTTTTATCCTTAATGGCAACAATACAAATACGTGTCATGTCCCCTTCTGTCACTGGGATTGAGCACCGCAAGATTGAACCCATCACAAAGCACCTCTCCCATTGCAAGATAAATCAATCTAGTAGGCCAAACCAAATCGATAGATCAGAGAGAAATACAAAGCTATAATAATCATGCATAAAAGAGTTCAGAGAAGACTCAAATATTTCTCATGAATAATTTGATCATAAACTCACAATTCATTGGATCCCAACAAACACACCGCAAAAGAAGATTACATCGAATAGAACTCCAAGAACATCGAGGAGAACATGGTATTGAAGATCAAAGAGAGAGAAGAAGTCATCTAGCTACTAGCTATGGACCCGTAGGTCTGTGGTAAACTACTCACACACCATCAGAAGGGCAGCAAGGTTGATGTAGAAGCCCTCCGTGATCGATTCCCCCTCCGGCAGAGTACCGGAAAAGGCCTCCAGATGGGATCGCGGAAGAACAGAGGCTTGCGGAGGCGGAAAGGTTTTCTCTTCTGTCTCTCTGTTGGTTTGGGAATATTTGTGAATTTATAGTGAAGGAATTAGGTCAAGAGGTGCCACGAGGGGCCCACAAGCCTGGGGGGCGCGGCCACCCCCCCGGGGCGCGCACTCCAGGCTTGCCGCCTCCTCGTGACTCTTCTGGTCTTCTCCCGAAGCTTCCTGGGTCTCTTCTGGTCCAGAAAAAATTAATCCAAGTTTTTTTCTCGTTTGGATACTTTTTGATAATGATTTTCTGAAAAGGCAAAAACAAGCAGAAAACAACAACTGACACTGGGCACTGGGTTAATAGGTTAGTCCCAAAAAATGATATATAATGGCATATAATTGCATATAAAACATCCAAGATTGATACTATAATCGCATGGACCAATCAAAAATTATAGATATGTTGGAGACGTATGAAGCTACAAGCTTGGGGATGACAATTTTGTTATGTCCACTACTTATTGCAATGATCGCGATTGGGGTGATAATGCTTCTTATGATCTTGAAAATTTATTTAAGCCTCATGATGAATATGTTATTGATAATAATGTTTGCAATGATATTGAAAGTGGGTTTGGAAGAGTGTCAACTTTAGGTAAAACGAATCTCACATATTTGGAGAGTGTTCAATCTTACGAATTTTTGATAAAAGTGGGTTTGGAGAGGTCATGACTTTAGTTGATGTTAATCCCACTATCTTGGATGATTATAAATTTTTTATGCATGTGGATCATAGAGAGAATATTGTTTATGATAGCTATATTGTTGAGTTTGATTATGATCCTACATGTAATTATTATGAGAGAGGAAAATATGGTTGTAGAAATCTTCATGTTACTAAATTGCCTCTCGTTACGTTGAAATTATTAATGCTTCATTCTTCCTATTTGCATATGCTAGATATTGGTTGTCTTGATAATTTGTTTTCCTATAAAATGCCTATGCATAGGAAGTATGTTAGACTTAAGTGTGTTTTTCATATGCTTCATGATGCTCTCTTTGTGTTTCAATTATTATCTTTCGTGTGAGCATCATTAAAATCTCGAAACCTATCTTAATGGCTATAAAGAAAGAGCTTGTTGGGAGACAACCCAATAATCCTTTGTTTTCTGTTTTGTGTGTTTATACAATTATCGCCTCTGTTATGATTGTGTTTTTATGTTTTAATTAGTGTTTGTGCCAAGTAAGGCCTTTGGGATGATTTGGATGATAGTATAATTGATGTTGTTTGGAAAACAGAAAGTTTTGCGTCCAGTATTTGATTTTTGATTCTGTATTGGAGCGTCAGAAAAATCTGAAATTTTTACACAGTATTTGTATATTAATATTTTACTTTGTCCTTATTTTTCAGAATTTTTGGAGTTACATAAGTATAACATCTAAATGGATCTTTACAGACTGTTCTGTTTTAGACAGATTCTATTTTTGTTGCATAGTTTGCTTATTTTGATGAATCTATGGATCGTATCGGGGGGTATGAGTCATGGAGAAGTTGGAGTACAGTAGCATTATGCCAATATTAATTATGAATCAATTTACAACATTACCTAAAGTTTAAGATTTATTTGTTCTACTAACGGATCTCACGAGGTTTCTGTTGAGTTTTGTGTGCTGAAGTTTTCAAGTTTTTGGGTGAGACTACGATGGATAAAGGAAAAAGGAGCGGCAAGAGCCTAAGCTTGGGGATGCCCAAGGCACCCCAAGGTAACATTCAAGGAAGACTCAAGCGTCTAAGCTTGGGGATGCCCCGGAAGGCATCCCCTCTTTCGTCTACAATCTATCGGTAACTCACTTGGAGCTATATTTTTATTCATCACATGATATGTGTTTTACTTGGAGCGTCTTGTGATATAGTTTGTTTGCTTTTGTTTGTTTTTTAGTTTGTCACAACCATCTTTTCTGAACACACCTTTTTGAGAGGGACACACATTATTCGTGATTTGTTAGAATACTCTATGTGCTTCACTTATATCTTTTGAGCTAGGCAGTTGCTCTAGTGCTTCACTTATATCTTTTAGAGCACGGCGGTGGTTATATTTTAAATAAATAGTTGCACTCTCATGCTGTTGGAAATATGCCCTAGAGGCAATAATAAATTGGTTATTATTATATTTCCTTGTTCATGATAATCGTTTATTATCCATGCTATAATTGTATTGATTGGAAACTCAAATACATGTGTGGGTACATAGACAACACTGTGTCCCTAGTAAGCCTCTAGTTGACTAGCTCGTTGATCAAAGATGGTTAAGGTTTCCTAGCCATTGACATGAGATGTCATTTGATAACGGGATCACATCATTAGGAGAATGATGTGATGGACAAGACCCAAACTAAGAAACGTAGCATTTGATCGTGTCAGTTTATTGCTATTGTTTTCTGCATGTCAAGTATCTGTTCCTTTGACCATGAGATCATGCAACTCACTGACACCGGAGGAGTACCTTGTGTGTATCAAACGTCGCAACGTAACTGGGTGACTATAAAGGTGCTCTACAGGTATCTCCGAGGGTGTCTGTTGGGTTGGCATGGATCAAGACTGGGATTTGTTACTCCGTGTGACGGAGAGGTATCTCAGGGCCCACTCGGTAATACAACATCACATTGAGCCTTGCAAGCAAAGTGACTAAAGAGTTAGCCACAGGATCTTGTATTACGGAACGAGTAAAGAGACTTGCCGGTAACGAGATTGAACTAGGTATAGTGATACCGACGATCGAATCTCGGGCAAGTAACATACCGAAGAACAAAGGGAACAGCATACGGGATTAACTGAATCCTTGACATAGAGGTTCGACCGATAAAAATCTTCGTAGAATATGTAGGAGCCAATATGGGCATCCAGGTCCCGCTATTGGTTATTGACCGTAGAGGTGTCTCGGTCATGTCTACATAGTTCTCGAACCCGCAGGGTCTACACACTTAACGTTTGGTGACGATTAGTATAGTTGAGTTATTTTGTTGGTGACCGAAGGTTGTTCGGAGTCCCGGATAAAGATCCCGGACATGACGAGGATCTCCGGAATAGTCCGGAGGTAAAGATTGATATATGTGATAATAGTGTTTTGATCTCCGGAAGGGTTCCGGAATTCACCGGAAGGGGTTCCGGATGTTTACCGAAGTGTTCGGGTGCAGCAACACTTTATATGGGCCAAAGGGATAAAGCCCACGAGGTATTGGAAAGTGCAAAAGTAGTTTTACTGCCGCGTAAGCGGTACTACCGCCCGAGCGGTACTACCGCTTGTATGAAGCGGTACTACCGCCCAAGCGGTACTACCGCTTGTGTGAAGCGGTACTACCGCTTGTGCGCGGCTGTGCACGGTTCGGCAGGGATCCGAGTTGGACTCTTTCCCTGCGGGCCAAACCGACCTTGTGCGGGCAAAACTGACCTGGAGGAGGCTTTTACTCCAAGTTTAGACCCCAAGGCTCAACATATAAATAGAGGGGCAGGGCTAGCACACGGGACACATCAAGATTTCCCCAAGCCGTGTGCGGCAACCCTAACCCTCTAGTTCCTCCGTCATAATCTCCGTAGCGCTTGGCGAAGCCCTGCAGAGATTGTTCCTCACCACCATCACCACGCCGTCGTGCTGCTGGAACTCAACCACTACTTCACCATCGCTCGCTGGATCGAGGAGGTGAAGGCGTCATCAAGCCGTACGTGTGTTGAACGCGGAGGTGCCGTCCGTTCGGCGCTAGTTCGTGATCGGATCGAGGGACGACTTGCGATTTGGATCGCGGAGACGTTCGACTACATCAACCGCGTTTCTTAAACGCTTCCGCTTAGCGATCTACAAGGGTATGTAGATTTACTCTCCCTCTCGTAGATGCTCATCACCATGGATAGATCTTGTGTGTGCGTAGGAAAATTTTGTTTCCCATGCAACGTTCCCCAACAGTGGCATCATGAGCCAGGTCTATGCGTAGATGAGATCTTGAGTAGAACACAAACGAGTTGTGGGCGTGGGTGTATACATATTGCTTGCCGTTACTAGTTGATATTTGATTCGGCGGTACTGTGAGATGAAGCGGCCCGGACCGACATTACGCGTACACTTACGCGAGACAGGTTCCTTCAACTGACATGTAACTTCGTTGCATAAAGATGGCTAGCGGGTGTCTGTCTCTCTCACTTTAGTTGAATCGATTTCAATGAAGAGGGTTCTTTTAGAAGATCAAAAAGCAATCACTACACCACGTTGTGGTTTTGCGTAGGTAAGAACGGTTCTTGCAAACCCGTAGCAGCCACGTAAAATTTGCAACAACAATTAGAGGACGTCTAACTTGTTTTTGCAGGGTATGATGTGATATGATATGGCCAATTACATGATGAGATATATGTGATGTATGAGATGATCATGTGTTGTATAGAATATCACGACTTGCATGTCGATGAGTACGGCAACTGGCAGGAGCCATAGAGTTGTCTTTAATTATTGTATGACCTGCGTGTCAATCATTAAGCGCTATGTAATGCTTTACTTTATCGCTAAACGTTAGCAATAGTCGTGGAAGCAACAGTCGGCGCGACAACCTCATGGCGACACGTTGATGGAGATCAAGATGATGGAGATCATGGTGTCATGCCAGTGACGATGGAGATCATGCCGGTGCTTTGGAGATGGAGATCAAAAGCACGAGTTCATGGCCATATCATGTCACTTATGATTTGCATGTGATGTTAATCCTTTTATGCATCTTATTTTGCTTAGGACGACGGTAGCATTATAAGGTGATCCCTCACTTAAATTTCAAGATAAATTGTGTTCTCCCCAAGTGTGCACCGTTGCGAAAGTTCGTCGTTTCGAGACACGCCGTGATGATCGGGTGTGATAGACTCCACGTTCACATACAACGGGTGCAAGCCATGTTGCACACGCGGAACACTCGGGTTAAACTTGACGAGCCTAGCATGTACAGACATGGCCTCGGAACACAAGAGACCGAAAGGTCGAACATGAGTCATATAGTAGATATGATCAACATGAAGATGTTCACCATTGAAACCACCTCAACTCACGTGATGATCGGACTTGAGTTGGTGGATTTGGATCATGTTACACTCGAATGACCGGAGGGATGTCAATTTGAGTGGGAGTTTTTAAATAATATGATTAACTAAACTCATTATCTAGAACAATAGTCTAAGTTGTCTTTGCTATATTTATGTTGTAGATCATGGCTCGCGCAGTAGCACCCCTGAATTTTAATGCGTTCCTAGAGAAAGCTAAGTTGAAAGATGATGGAAGTAACTTTGTGGACTGGGCCCGTAATCTAAGGATTATCCTTACGGCTTCCCAGAAGGCTTATGTCCTTGATGCACCGCTTGGTGATCCACCCGCTCCAGTTGAGTCTCTAGACGTTGTGAACGCCTGGCAGGCTCGTTCTGATGATTACTCAATAGTTCAATGTGCAATGTTGTATGGCTTAGAACCGGGACTTCAAAGACGTTTTGAACGTCATGGAGCATATGAGATGTTCCAGGAGTTGAATTTTATCTTTCAGAAGAATGCCCGGATCGAGAGATATGAGATCTCCGATAAGTTCTATGCTTGCAAGATGGAGGAGAACGGGTCTATCAGTGATCACGTGCTCAGAATGTCTGGGTACTCCACCCGTCTGGCTGAGTTAGGGATGCCCCTTCCGCCAGAGGCTATCACTGACAGAGTTCTTCAATCATTGCCACCTAGCTACAAGAGCTTCGTGTTGAACTATAACATGCACGGGATGAACAAGTCAGTCGCCGAGCTGTTTGCGATGCTGAAAGCCGCTGAGTCTGAAATTCAGAAGGAGCATCAAGTGTTGATGGTCAATAAAACCACTAGTTTCAAGAAAAATGGCAAGGGTAAGAAGGGTAACTCCAAGAAGAGTGGCAAAGCAGTTGCTCCTCTCGTGAAGAAACCCAAGGCTGGACCCAAACCAGAAACTGTGTGTTTTCATTGCAAGGGAACTGGACACTGGAAGCGGAATTGCCCCAAGTATTTGGCTGACAAGAAGGCGGCCAACAACAAACAAGGTATATATGATATACATGTTATTGATGTGTACCTTACCAACTCTCGTTGTAGTGCCTGGGTATTTGATACCGGTGCGGTTGCTCATATTTGCAACTCAAAACAGGAACTGCGGAATAGACGGAGGCTGGCAAAGGACGAAGTGACGATGCGCGTGGGAAATGGTTCCAAGGTTGATGTGATCGCCGTCGGCACGCTCGCTCTTCGATTACCGTCGGGATTAGTGATGAACCTAAATAAGTGTTATTTGGTGCCTGCGTTAAGCATGAACATTATATCTGGATCTTGTTTATTGCGAGACGGTTACTCATTTAAATCAGAGAATAATGGTTGTTCTATTTATATGAGTAATATCTTTTATGGTCATGCACCCAATGTGAGGGGTTTATTCTTATTGAATCTCGATAGTAATGATACACATGTTCATAACATTGATGCCAAAAGATGTAGAATTGATAATGATAATACCACTTTCTTGTGGCACTGCCGTTTAGGTCATATTGGCGTAAAACGCATGAGGAAGCTCCATGCTGATGGACTTTTGGAGTCACTTGATTTTGAATCACTTGACACATGTGAGCCATGCCTCATGGGCAAGATGACTAAAACGCCGTTCTCTGGAACAATGGAACGGGCAAGTGACTTATTGGAAATCATACATACTGATGTGTGCGGTCCGATGAGTATTGAGGCGCGCGGTGGTTATCGTTACTTTCTCACCTTCACTGATGACTTAAGTAGATATGGGTATATTTACTTAATGAAACACAAGTCTGAAACATTTGAAAAGTTCAAACAATTTCAGAGTGAAGTTGAGAATCATCGTAACAAGAAGATTAAATTCCTACGATCTGATCGAGGAGGAGAATATCTGAGTTATGAGTTTGGCAGTCACTTAAAACAGTGTGGAATTGTTTCACAATTGACACCGCCTGGAACACCACAGCGTAATGGTGTGTCCGAACGTCGTAATCGAACCTTATTGGATATGGTGCGATCTATGATGTCTCTTGCCGATTTGCCACTATCATTTTGGGGTTATGCATTAGAGACAGCTGCATTCACTTTAAATAGGGCACCATCGAAATCCGTTGAGACGACGCCATATGAACTTTGGTTTGGCAAGAAGCCAAAGCTGTCGTTTCTTAAAGTTTGGGGATGTGATGCTTATGTCAAAAAGCTTCAGCCTGAAAAGCTGGAACCCAAAGCGGAGAAATGCGTCTTCATAGGATACCCAAAAGAGACAGTTGGGTATACCTTCTACCTCAGATCCGAAGGCAAAGTGTTTGTCGCTAAAAACGGAACATTTCTTGAGAAAGAGTTTCTCTCGAAAGAATTGAGTGGGAGGAAGATAGAACTTGATGAGGTTGTTGAACCTTTACTTCAACCTGAGAGTAGCGCAGCACAGAAAGTTGTTTCTGTGGAGCCTACATTAGCTGAAGAGGAAGTTAATGATGATGATCATGAAGCTTTGGATCAAGTTGCTATCGAACCTCGTAGGTCGACAAGGACGCGTACTGCTCCCGAGTGGTACGGCAACCCTGTCTTAGAGGTCATGTTGTTAGACAACGATGAACCTACGAGCTATGGAGAAGCGATGATGGGCCCGGATTCCGAGAAGTGGTTAGAGGCCATGAAATCCGAGATGAGATCCATGTATGAAAACAAAGTATGGACTTTGGAAGTATTACCTGAAGGGCGTAAAGCCATTCAGAACAAATGGATCTTTAAGAGGAAGACGGACGCGGACGGTAATGTCACCGTCTATAAAGCTCGACTTGTGGCAAAGGGTTTTTCACAAGTTCAAGGAGTTGACTACGATGAGACATTCTCACCCGTAGCGATGCTTAAGTCCGTCAGAATCATGTTAGCAATAGCTGCCTTTTTCGATTATGAAATTTGGCAGATGGATGTCAAAACAGCGTTCCTTAACGGTTACCTTAAGGAAGAGTTGTATATGATGCAACCAGAAGGTTTTTTCGATCCAGAGAATGCTGACAAAGTTTGCAAACTCCAGCGATCCATTTATGGACTGGTGCAAGCATCTCGGAGTTGGAATCTTCGTTTTGATGAGGTGATCAAAGCGTTCGAGTTTATACAAGTTTACGGAGAAGCTTGTATTTACAAGAAAGTGAGTGGGAGCTCTATAGCGTTTCTAAAATTATATGTGGATGACATATTGCTGATTGGAAACAATATAGAAATGTTGGAAAGCGTGAAGGAATATTTGAACAAGAGTTTTTCAATGAAGGACCTAGGAGAAGCTGCTTTCATATTAGGCATCAAGATCTATAGAGATAGATCAAGACGCTTAATAGGACTTTCACAAAGCACATACCTTGATAAGATTTTGAAGAAGTTCAAAATGGATCAGTCCAAGAAGGGGTTCTTGCCTGTTTTGCAAGGTGTGAAGTTGAGTAAGACTCAATGCCCAGTGACTGCAGAAGATAGAGAAAAGATGAGTGTCATCCCCTATGCTTCGGCCATAGGCTCTATCATGTATGCAATGCTGTGCACAAGACCCGATGTCAGCCTTGCCATAAGTATGGTCGGAAGGTTTCAAAGTGATCCAGGAATGGAACACTGGACGGCGGTCAAGAATATCCTGAAGTACCTGAAAAGGACTAAGGACATGTTTCTCGTTTATGGAGGTGATCAAGAGCTCGTCGTAAAGGGTTACGTCGATGCAAGCTTTGACACTGATCCGGATGACTCTAAGTCGCAAACCGGATACGTATTTATTCTTAATGGGGGTGCGGTTAGCTGGTGCATTTCCAAGCAAAGCGTGGTAGCAGATTCTACATGCGAAGCGGAGTACATCGCTGCCTCGGAGGCGGCGAAGGAAGGTGTCTGGATGAAGGAGTTCATGACAGATCTTGGAGTAGTGCCTAGTGCGCTTAACCCAATGACTCTGTTTTGTGATAATACTGGTGCCATTGCTCTAGCCAAGGAACCAAGATTTCACAAGAGGACCAGACACATAAAGCGACGTTTCAATTCCATCCGCGATTACATCAAGGAGGACGACATAAATATTTGCAAAGTACACACGGATCTAAATGTTGCAGATCCGATGACTAAACCTCTTCCAAGGGCTAAACATGAACAACACCAGAACTGCATGGGTGTTCGATTCATTACAATGTAAATCACATAGTGATGTGAACTAGATTATTGACTCTAGTGCAAGTGGGAGACTGTTGGAAATATGCCCTAGAGGCAATAATAAATTGGTTATTATTATATTTCCTTGTTCATGATAATCGTTTATTATCCATGCTATAATTGTATTAATTGGAAACTCAAATACATGTGTGGGTACATAGACAACACTGTGTCCCTAGTAAGCCTCTAGTTGACTAGCTCGTTGATCAAAGATGGTTAAGGTTTCCTAGCCATTGACATGAGATGTCATTTGATAACGGGATCACATCATTAGGAGAATGATGTGATGGACAAGACCCAAACTAAGAAACGTAGCATTTGATCGTGTCAGTTTATTGCTATTGTTTTCTGCATGTCAAGTATCTGTTCCTTTGACCATGAGATCATGCAACTCACTGACACCGGAGGAGTACCTTGTGTGTATCAAACGTCGCAACGTAACTGGGTGACTATAAAGGTGCTCTACAGGTATCTCCGAGGGTGTCTGTTGGGTTGGCATGGATCAAGACTGGGATTTGTTACTCCGTGTGACGGAGAGGTATCTCAGGGCCCACTCGGTAATACAACATCACATTGAGCCTTGCAAGCAAAGTGACTAAAGAGTTAGCCACAGGATCTTGTATTACGGAACGAGTAAAGAGACTTGCCGGTAACGAGATTGAACTAGGTATAGTGATACCGACGATCGAATCTCGGGCAAGTAACATACCGAAGAACAAAGGGAACAGCATACGGGATTAACTGAATCCTTGACATAGAGGTTCGACCGATAAAAATCTTCGTAGAATATGTAGGAGCCAATATGGGCATCCAGGTCCCGCTATTGGTTATTGACCGTAGAGGTGTCTCGGTCATGTCTACATAGTTCTCGAACCCGCAGGGTCTACACACTTAACGTTTGGTGACGATTAGTATAGTTGAGTTATTTTGTTGGTGACCGAAGGTTGTTCGGAGTCCCGGATAAAGATCCCGGACATGAAGAGGATCTCCGGAATAGTCCGGAGGTAAAGATTGATATATGTGATAATAGTGTTTTGATCTCCGGAAGGGTTCCGGAATTCACCGGAAGGGGTTCCGGATGTTTACCGAAGTGTTCGGGTGCAGCAACACTTTATATGGGCCAAAGGGATAAAGCCCACGAGGTATTGGAAAGTGCAAAAGTAGTTTTACTGCCGCGTAAGCGGTACTACCGCTTGGTGAAGCGGTACTACCGCCCGAGCGGTACTACCGCTTGTATGAAGCGGTACTACCGCCCAAGCGGTACTACCGCTTGTGTGAAGCGGTACTACCGCTTGTGCGCGGCTGTGCACGGTTCGGCAGGGATCCGAGTTGGACTCTTTCCCTGCGGGCCAAACCGACCTTGTGCGGGCAAAACCGACCTGGAGGAGGCTTTTACTCCAAGTTTAGACCCCAAGGCTCAACATATAAATAGAGGGGCAGGGCTAGCACACGGGACACATCAAGATTTCCCCAAGCCGTGTGCGGCAACCCTAACCCTCTAGTTCCTCCGTCATAATCTCCGTAGCGCTTGGCGAAGCCCTGCAGAGATTGTTCCTCACCACCATCACCACGCCGTCGTGCTGCTGGAACTCAACCACTACTTCACCATCGCTCGCTGGATCGAGGAGGTGAAGGCGTCATCAAGCCGTACGTGTGTTGAACGCGGAGGTGCCGTCCGTTCGGCGCTAGTTCGTGATCGGATCGAGGGACGACTTGCGATTTGGATCGCGGAGACGTTCGACTACATCAACCGCGTTTCTTAAACGCTTCCGCTTAGCGATCTACAAGGGTATGTAGATTTACTCTCCCTCTCGTAGATGCTCATCACCATGGATAGATCTTGTGTGTGCGTAGGAAAATTTTGTTTCCCATGCAACGTTCCCCAACACATGCTTCACTTATATCTTTTTGAGAGTCTAATGAATAGCAATGGTAATATACACGGGTTATGAATTTGGTCTTAATATGATAGGTATTCAAGAGGGATATAATAAAAACATTCATGTAGATCTCTGAATATGATAAGTTTGATTCCTTGCAATAGTTTTCCGATATTAAGATGGTAATATGTGGGAGGTACTTGTAGATAATTGTGGTTTAGTAAGAATATTGGTGTTAAGGTTTGTGATTCCCGAAGCATGCACGTATGATATGTCGTTATGCTACGAAGTTGGAGCATAATTAATTCTTGATTGTCTACCTTATGAGTGGCGGTCGGGGACGAGCGATGGTCTTTTCCTACCAATCTATCCCCCTAGGGGCATGCGTAGTAGTACTTTGCTTCGAGGCTAATAAACTTTCGTAATAAGTATGTGAGTTCTTTATGACTAATGTGAGTCCATGGATTATACACACTCTCACCTTTCCGCAATTTGCTAGCCTCTTCGGTACCGTGCATTGCCCTTTCTCACATCGAGAGTTGGTGCAAATTTCGCCGGTGCATCCAAACCCCGTGATATGATACGCTCTATCACACATAAGCCTCCTTATATCTTTCTAAAAAAAGCCACCATACCTACCTATCATGGCATTTCCATATCCATTCCGAGATATATTGCCATGCAACTTCCACCATTCCGTTTTTATGACACACATCGTCATTGTCATATTGCTTTGCATGATCATATAGCTGACATAGTATTTGTGGCTCAGCCACCATTCATCATTTCTTATACATGTTACGCTAGTATCATTGCACATCCTGGTACACCGCCAGAGGCATTCATATAGAGTCATATTTTTGTTCTAGTTTCGAGTTGTAAGTAAATAGAAGTATGATGATCATCATTATTAGAGCATTGTCCCAGTGAGGGAAAAAAAGAAAAAAAAGAGGCCAAAAAGAGCCCACGAAAAAAAAGAAAAAAAAATGAGAGAAAAAGAGAGAAGGGGCAGTGTTACTATCATTTTCCATATTTGTGCTTCAAAGTAGCACCATGTTTTTCATATAGAGAGTCTCCTATTTTGTCACTTTCATATACTAGTGGGAATTTTTCATTATAGAACTTGGCTTGTATATTCCGATGATGGGCTTCCTCAAATGCCCGAGGTCTTCATGAGCAAGCAAGTTGGATGCACAACCACTTAGTTTCATGTTGAGCTTTCATACACTTATAGCTCTTAGTGCATCCGTTGCATGGCAATCCCTACTCCTCGCATTGACATCAGTTGATGGGCATCTCCATAGCCCGTTGATTAGCCTCGTCGATGTGAGACTATCTTCTTATTTTTGACTTCCCCTTATTAATCTCTACCGCCACATTCTATTCCACCCATAGTGCTATATCCATGGCTTGCGCTCATGTATTGCGTGGGGGCTGAAAAAGCTGAAGCGCGTTAAAAAGTATGAACCAATTGCTCGGCTTGTCATCGGGGTAGTGCATGATAAATATTTTGTGTTAAGAAGATGGAGCATGACAGGATTATATGATTTTGTAGGGATAACTTTCTTTAACATTTTTATTTTGAAAGACAAGATTGTTTATTAGTATGCCTGAGTATTGATGTCTTTGTGTCAAACTATAGGCTATTGCTTTGAATCATTCGGGTCTTATTATTCATACCGTAAGAGAGATTACATGATGAAACATGTTAGGTAGCATTTCACATCAAAAATTCTGTTTTTATCATTTACCTACTCGAGGACGAGCAGGAATTAAGCTTGGGGATGCTTGATACGTCTCCAACGTATCTATAATTTTTGATTGTTCCATGCTATTATAGTATCAATCTTGGATGTTTTATATGCAATTATATGCCATTATATATCATTTTTTTGGGACTAACCTATTAACCTAGTGCCCAGTGCCAGTTGCTGCTTTTTGCTTATTTTTGTCTTTTCAGAAAATCATTATCAAAAAGAGTCCAAACGAAAAAAAAACTTTGGATTAATTTTTTCTGGACCATAAGAGACCCACGAAGCTTCGGGAGAAGACCATGTTGGAAATATGCCCTAGAGGCAATAATAAATTGGTTATTATTATATTTCCTTGTTCATGATAATCGTTTATTATCCATGCTATAATTGTATTGATTGGAAACTCAAATACATGTGTGGGTACATAGACAACACTGTGTCCCTAGTAAGCCTCTAGTTGACTAGCTTGTTGATCAAAGATGGTTAAGGTTTCCTAGCCATGGACATGAGATGTCATTTGATAACGGGATCACATCATTAGGAGAATGATGTGATGGACAAGACCCAAACTGTAAACGTAGCATTTGATCGTGTCAGTTTATTGCTATTGTTTTCTGCATGTCAAGTATCTGTTCCTTTGACCATGAGATCATGCAACTCACTGACACCGGAGGAATACCTTGTGTGTATCAAACGTCGCAACGTAACTGGGTGACTATAAAGGTGCTCTACAGGTATCTCCGAGGGTGTCTGTTGGGTTGGCATGGATCAAGACTGGGATTTGTTACTCCGTATGACGGAGAGGTATCTCAGGGCCCACTCGGTAATACAACATCACAATGAGCCTTGCAAGCAATGTGACTAAAGTGTTAGCCACGAGATCTTGTATTACGGAACGAGTAAAGAGACTTGCCGGTAACGAGATTGAACTAGGTATAGTGATACCGACGATCGAATCTCGGGCAAGTAACATACCAAAGAACAAAGGGAACAGCATACGGGATTAACTGAATCCTTGACATAGAGGTTCGACCGATAAAGATCTTCGTAGAATATGTAGGAGCCAATATGGGCATCCAGGTCCCGCTATTGGTTATTGATCGTAGAGGTGTCTCGGTCATGTCTACATAGTTCTCGAACCCGCAGGGTCTACACACTTAACGTTTGGTGACGATTAGTATAGTTGAGTTATTATGTTGGTGACCGAAGGTTGTTCGGAGTCCCGGATAAGATCCCGGACATGACGAGGATCTCCGGAAGAGTCCGGAGGTAAAGATTGATATATGTGATAATAGTGTTTTGATCTCCGGAAGAGTTCCGAAGTTCACCGGAAGGGGTTCCGGATGTTTACCGAAGTGTTCGGGTGCAGCAACACTTTATATGAGCCAAAGGGATAAAGCCCACAAGGTATTGGAAAGTGCAAAAGTAGTTTTGCTGCCGCGTAAGCGGTACTACCGCTTGGTGAAGCGGTACTACCGCCGGAGCGGTACTACCGCTTGTGTGAAGCGGTACTACCGCTTGTGCGCGGCTGTGCACGATTCGGCAGGGTCCGAATTGGACTCTTTTCCTGCGGGCCAAACCGACCTTGTGCGGGCAAAACCGACCCGGAGGAGGCTTTTACTCCAAGTTTAGACCCCAAGGCTCAACATATAAATAGAGGGGCAGGGCTAGCACACGGGACACATCAGGATTTCCCAAGCCGTGTGCCGGCAACCCTAGCCCTCTAGTTCCTCCGTCATAATCTCCGTAGTGCTTGGCGAAGCCCTGCAGAGATTGTTCCTCACCACCATCACCACGCCGTCGTGCTGCTGGAACTCAACCACTACTTCACCATCGCTCGCTGGATCGAGGAGGTGAAGGCGTCATCAAGCCGTACGTGTGTTGAACGCGGAGGTGCCGTCCGTTCGGCACTAGATCGGAAGGATCGTGATTGGATCGCGGGACGCTCGGCGATTTGGATCGCGAAGACGTTCGACTACATCAACCGCGTTTATTAAACGCTTCCGCTTAGCGATCTACAAGGGTATGTAGATTCACTCTCCCTCTCGTAGATGCTCATCACCATGGATAGATCTTGCGTGTGCGTAGGAAAATTTTTGTTTCCCATGCAACGTTCCCCAACAGTGGCATCATGAGCTAGGTCTATGCGTAGATGAGATCTCGAGTAGAACACAAACGAGTTGTGGGCGTGGGTGTATACATATTGCTTGCCGTTACTAGTTGATACTTGATTCCGCGGTATTGTGAGATGAAGCGGCCCGGACCGACATTACGCGTACGCTTACGCGAGACTGATTTCACCGCTGCGTGCACTTGTTGCATAAAGGTGACTGGCGGGTGTCTGTCTCTCTCACTTTAGTTGAATCGGTTCAATGAAGAGGGTTCTTTTAGAAGATCAAAAAGCAATCACTACACCACGTTGTGGTTTTGCGTAGGTAAGAATCGTTCTTGCTAGATACCCGTAGCAGCCACGTAAAATTTGCAACAACAATTAGAGGACGTCTAACTTGTTTTTGCAGGGTATGTTGTGATGTGATATGGCCAATTACATGATGAGATATATGTGATGTATGAGATGATCATGTATTGTATAGAATATCACGACTTGCATGTCGATGAGTACGGCAACTGGCAGGAGCCATAGAGTTGTCTTTAATTATTGTATGACCTGCGTGTCAATCATTAAGCGCTATGTAATGCTTTACTTTATCGCTAAACGTTAGCTATAGTCGTGGAAGCAACAGTCGGCGCGACAACCTTATGGCGACACGTTGATGGAGATCAAGATGATGGAGATCATGGTGTCATGCCGGTGACGATGGAGATCATGCCGGTGCTTTGGAGATGGAGATCAAAAGCACAAGTTCATGGCCATATCATGTCACTTATGATTTGCATGTGATGTTAATCCTTTTATGCATCTTATTTTGCTTAGGACGACGGTAGCATTATAAGGTGATCCCTCACTTAAATTTCAAGATAAATTGTGTTCTCCCCAAGTGTGCACCGTTGCGAAAGTTCGTCGTTTCGAGACACGCCGTGATGATCGGGTGTGATAGACTCTACGTTCGCATACAACGGGTGTAAGCCATGTTACACGTGCGGAACACTCGGGTTAAACTTGACGAGCCTAGCATGTACAGACATGGCCTCGGAACACAAGAGACCGAAAGGTCGAACATGAGTCATATAGTAGATATGATCAACATGAAGATGTTCACCATTGAAACCACCTCAACTCACGTGATGATCGGACTTGAGTTGGTGGATTTGGATCATGTTACACTCGAATGATCGGAGGGATGTCAATTTGAGTGGGAGTTTTTAAGTAATATGATTAACTAAACTCATTATCTAAGAACAATAGTCTAAGTTGTCTTTGCAATATTTATGTTGTAGATCATGGCTCGCGCGGTAGCACCCCTGAATTTTAATGCGTTCCTAGAGAAAGCTAAGTTGAAAGATGATGGAAGTAACTTTGTGGACTGGGCCCGTAATCTAAGGATTATCCTTACGGCTTCCCAGAAGGCTTATGTCCTTGATGCACCGCTTGGTGATCCACCCGCTCCAGTTGAGTCTCTAGACGTTGTGAACGCCTGGCAGGCTCGTTCTGATGATTACTCAATAGTTCAATGTGCAATGTTGTATGGCTTAGAACCGGGACTTCAAAGACGTTTTGAACGTCATGGAGCATATGAGATGTTCCAGGAGTTGAAGTTTATCTTTCAGAAGAATGCCCGGATCGAGAGATATGAGATCTCCGATAAGTTCTATGCTTGCAAGATGGAGGAGAACGGGTCTATCAGTGATCACGTGCTCAGAATGTCTGGGTACTCCACCCGTCTGGCTGAGTTAGGGATGCCCCTTCCGCCAGAGGCTATCACTGACAGAGTTCTTCAATCATTGCCACCTAGCTACAAGAGCTTCGTGTTGAACTATAACATGCACGGGATGAACAAGTCAGTCGCCGAGCTGTTTGCGATGCTGAAAGCCGCTGAGTCTGAAATTCAGAAGGAGCATCAAGTGTTGATGGTCAATAAAACCACTAGTTTCAAGAAAAATGGCAAGGGTAAGAAGGGTAACTCCAAGAAGAGTGGCAAAGCAGTTGCTCCTCTCGTGAAGAAACCCAAGGCTGGACCCAAACCAGAAACTGTGTGTTTTCATTGCAAGGGAACTGGACACTGGAAGCGGAATTGCCCCAAGTATTTGGCTGACAAGAAGGCGGCCAACAACAAACAAGGTATATATGATATACATGTTATTGATGTGTACCTTACCAACTCTCGTTGTAGTGCCTGGGTATTTGATACCGGTGCGGTTGCTCATATTTGCAACTCAAAACAGGAACTGCGGAATAGACGGAGGCTGGCAAAGGACGAAGTGACGATGCGCGTGGGAAATGGTTCCAAGGTTGATGTGATCGCCGTCGGCACGCTCGCTCTTCGATTACCGTCGGGATTAGTGATGAACCTAAATAAGTGTTATTTGGTGCCTGCGTTAAGCATGAACATTATATCTGGATCTTGTTTATTGCGAGACGGTTACTCATTTAAATCAGAGAATAATGGTTGTTCTATTTATATGAGTAATATCTTTTATGGTCATGCACCCGATGTGAGGGGTTTATTCTTGTTGAATCTCGATAGTAATGATACACATGTTCATAACATTGATGCCAAAAGATGTAGAATTGATAATGATAATACCACTTTCTTGTGGCACTGCCGTTTAGGTCATATTGGCGTAAAACGCATGAAGAAGCTCCATGCTGATGGACTTTTGGAGTCACTTGATTTTGAATCACTTGACACATGTGAGCCATGCCTCATGGGCAAGATGACTAAAACGCCGTTCTCTGGAACAATGGAACGGGCAAGTGACTTATTGGAAATCATACATACTGATGTGTGCGGTCCGATGAGTATTGAGGCGCGCGGTGGTTATCGTTACTTTCTCACCTTCACTGATGACTTAAGTAGATATGGGTATATTTACTTAATGAAACACAAGTCTGAAACATTTGAAAAGTTCAAACAATTTCAGAGTGAAGTTGAGAATCATCGTAACAAGAAGATTAAATTCCTACGATCTGATCGAGGAGGAGAATATCTGAGTTATGAGTTTGGCAGTCACTTAAGACAGTGTGGAATTGTTTCACAATTAACACCGCCTGGAACACCACAGCGTAATGGTGTGTCCGAACGTCGTAATCGAACCTTATTGGATATGGTGCGATCTATGATGTCTCTTGCCGATTTGCCACTATCGTTTTGGGGTTATGCATTAGAGACAGCTGCATTCACTTTAAATAGGGCACCATCGAAATCCGTTGAGACGACGCCATATGAACTTTGGTTTGGCAAGAAGCCAAAGCTGTCGTTTCTTAAAGTTTGGGGATGTGATGCTTATGTCAAAAAGCTTCAGCCTGAAAAGCTGGAACCCAAAGCGGAGAAATGCGTCTTCATAGGATACCCAAAAGAGACAGTTGGGTATACCTTCTATCTCAGATCCGAAGGCAAAGTGTTTGTCGCTAAAAACGGAACATTTCTTGAGAAAGAGTTTCTCTCGAAAGAATTGAGTGGGAGGAAGATAGAACTTGATGAGGTTGTTGAACCTTTACTTCAACCTGAGAGTAGCGCAGCGCAGAAAGTTGTTTCTGTGGAGCCTACATTAGCTGAAGAGGAAGTTAATGATGATGATCATGAAGCTTTGGATCAAGTTCCTATCGAACCTCGTAGGTCGACAAGGACGCGTACTGCTCCTGAGTGGTACGGCAACCCTGTCTTAGAGGTCATGTTGTTAGACAACGATGAACCTACGAGCTATGGAGAAGCGATGATGAGCCCGGATTCCGAGAAGTGGTTAGAGGCCATGAAATCCGAGATGGGATCCATGTATGAAAACAAAGTATGGACTTTGGAAGTATTACCTGAAGGGCGTAAGGCCATTCAGAACAAATGGATCTTTAAGAGGAAGACGGACGCGGACGGTAATGTCACCGTCTATAAAGCTCGACTTGTGGCAAAGGGTTTTTCACAAGTTCAAGGAGTTGACTACGATGAGACCTTCTCACCCGTAGCGATGCTTAAGTCCGTCAGAATCATGTTAGCAATAGCTGCCTTTTTCGATTATGAAATTTGGCAGATGGATGTCAAAACAGCGTTCCTTAACGGTTTCCTTAAGGAAGAGTTGTATATGATGCAACCAGAAGGTTTTGTCGATCCAGAGAATGCTGACAAAGTTTGCAAACTCCAGCGATCCATTTATGGACTGGTGCAAGCATCTCGGAGTTGGAATCTTCGTTTTGATGAGGTGATCAAAGCGTTCGAGTTTATACAAGTTTACGGAGAAGCTTGTATTTACAAGAAAGTGAGTGGGAGCTCTATAGCGTTTCTAATCTTATATGTGGATGACATATTGCTGATTGGAAACAATATAGAAATGCTGGAAAGCGTAAAGGAATATTTGAACAAGAGTTTTTCAATGAAGGACCTAGGAGAAGCTGCTTTCATATTAGGCATCAAGATCTATAGAGATAGATCGAGACGCTTAATAGGACTTTCACAAAGCACATACCTTGATAAGATTTTGAAGAAGTTCAAAATGGATCAGTCCAAGAAGGGGTTCTTGCCTGTTTTGCAAGGTGTGAAGTTGAGTAAGACTCAATGCCCAGTGACTGCAGAAGATAGAGAAAAGATGAGTGTCATCCCCTATGCTTCAGCCATAGGCTCTATCATGTATGCAATGCTGTGCACAAGACCCGATGTCAGCCTTGCCATAAGTATGGCCGGAAGGTTTCAAAGTGATCCAGGAATGGAACACTGGACGGCGGTCAAGAATATCCTGAAGTACCTGAAAAGGACTAAGGACATGTTTCTCGTTTATGGAGGTGATCAAGAGCTCGTCGTAAAGGGTTACGTCGATGCAAGCTTTGACACTGATCCGGATGACTCTAAGTCGCAAACCGGATACGTATTTATTCTTAATGGGGGTGCGGTTAGCTGGTGCAGTTCCAAGCAAAGCGTGGTAGCTGATTCTACATGCGAAGCGGAGTACATCGCAGCCTCGGAGGCGGCGAAGGAAGGTGTCTGGATGAAGGAGTTCATGACAGATCTTGGAGTAGTGCCTAGTGCACTTGACCCAATGACTCTGTTTTGTGATAATACTGGTGCCATTGCTCTAGCCAAGGAACCAAGATTTCACAAGAGGACCAGACACATAAAACGACGTTTCAATTCCATCCGCGATTACATCAAGGAGGACGACATAAATATTTGCAAAGTACACACGGATCTAAATGTTGCAGATCCGATGACTAAACCTCTTCCAAGGGCTAAACATGAACAACACCAGAACTGCATGGGTGTTCGATTCATTACAATGTAAATCACATAGTGATGTGAACTAGATTATTGACTCTAGTGCAAGTGGGAGACTGTTGGAAATATGCCCTAGAGGCAATAATAAATTGGTTATTATTATATTTCCTTGTTCATGATAATCGTTTATTATCCATGCTATAATTGTATTGATTGGAAACTCAAATACATGTGTGGGTACATAGACAACACTGTGTCCCTAGTAAGCCTCTAGTTGACTAGCTTGTTGATCAAAGATGGTTAAGGTTTCCTAGCCATGGACATGAGATGTCATTTGATAACGGGATCACATCATTAGGAGAATGATGTGATGGACAAGACCCAAACTGTAAACGTAGCATTTGATCGTGTCAGTTTATTGCTATTGTTTTCTGCATGTCAAGTATCTGTTCCTTTGACCATGAGATCATGCAACTCACTGACACCGGAGGAATACCTTGTGTGTATCAAACGTCGCAACGTAACTGGGTGACTATAAAGGTGCTCTACAGGTATCTCCGAGGGTGTCTGTTGGGTTGGCATGGATCAAGACTGGGATTTGTTACTCCGTATGACGGAGAGGTATCTCAGGGCCCACTCGGTAATACAACATCACAATGAGCCTTGCAAGCAATGTGACTAAAGTGTTAGCCACGAGATCTTGTATTACGGAACGAGTAAAGAGACTTGCCGGTAACGAGATTGAACTAGGTATAGTGATACCGACGATCGAATCTCGGGCAAGTAACATACCAAAGAACAAAGGGAACAGCATACGGGATTAACTGAATCCTTGACATAGAGGTTCGACCGATAAAGATCTTCGTAGAATATGTAGGAGCCAATATGGGCATCCAGGTCCCGCTATTGGTTATTGATCGTAGAGGTGTCTCGGTCATGTCTACATAGTTCTCGAACCCGCAGGGTCTACACACTTAACGTTTGGTGACGATTAGTATAGTTGAGTTATTATGTTGGTGACCGAAGGTTGTTCGGAGTCCCGGATAAGATCCCGGACATGACGAGGATCTCCGGAAGAGTCCGGAGGTAAAGATTGATATATGTGATAATAGTGTTTTGATCTCCGGAAGAGTTCCGAAGTTCACCGGAAGGGGTTCCGGATGTTTACCGAAGTGTTCGGGTGCAGCAACACTTTATATGAGCCAAAGGGATAAAGCCCACAAGGTATTGGAAAGTGCAAAAGTAGTTTTGCTGCCGCGTAAGCGGTACTACCGCTTGGTGAAGCGGTACTACCGCCGGAGCGGTACTACCGCTTGTGTGAAGCGGTACTACCGCCCAAGCGGTACTACCGCTTGTGTGAAGCGGTACTACCGCTTGTGCGCGGCTGTGCACGATTCGGCAGGGTCCGAATTGGACTCTTTTCCTGCGGGCCAAACCGACCTTGTGCGGGCAAAACCGACCCGGAGGAGGCTTTTACTCCAAGTTTAGACCCCAAGGCTCAACATATAAATAGAGGGGCAGGGCTAGCACACGGGACACATCAGGATTTCCCAAGCCGTGTGCCGGCAACCCTAGCCCTCTAGTTCCTCCGTCATAATCTCCGTAGTGCTTGGCGAAGCCCTGCAGAGATTGTTCCTCACCACCATCACCACGCCGTCGTGCTGCTGGAACTCAACCACTACTTCACCATCGCTCGCTGGATCGAGGAGGTGAAGGCGTCATCAAGCCGTACGTGTGTTGAACGCGGAGGTGCCGTCCGTTCGGCACTAGATCGGAAGGATCGTGATTGGATCGCGGGACGCTCGGCGATTTGGATCGCGAAGACGTTCGACTACATCAACCGCGTTTATTAAACGCTTCCGCTTAGCGATCTACAAGGGTATGTAGATTCACTCTCCCTCTCGTAGATGCTCATCACCATGGATAGATCTTGCGTGTGCGTAGGAAAATTTTTGTTTCCCATGCAACGTTCCCCAACAGACCAGAGGAGCCACGAGGGAGCCACAAGCTCGGGAGGCGCGCCCTGGGGGGGTAGGGCGCGCCCCCAGGCTTGTGGGCCCCTCGTAGCCCCTCCTGACCTAATTCCAGCGCTATAAATTCCCAAATATTCTCAATATACCAGAGAGACAGAAGAGAAATCCTTTCCGCCGCCGTAAGCCTCTGTTCTTCCGTGATCCCATCTGGAGGCCTTTTCCGGTACTCTGCCGGAGGGGGAATCGATCACGGAGGGCTTCTACATCAACCTTGCCGCCCTTCCGATGATGTGTGAATAGTTTACCACAGACCTACGGGTCCATAGCTAGTATCTAGATGGCTTCTTCTCTCTCTTTGATCTTCAATACCATGTTCTCCTCGATGTTCTTGGAGTTCTATCCGATGTAATCTTCTTTTGCGGTGTGTTTGTTGGGATCCGATGAATTGTGAGTTTATGATCAGATTATTCATGAGAAATATTTGAGTCTTCTCTGAACTCTTTTATGCATGATTGTTATAGCTTTGTATTTCTCTCCGATCTATCGATTTGGTTTGGCCAACTAGATTGTTTTATCTTTTAATGGGAGAGGTGCTTTGTGATGGGTTCAATCTTGCGGTGCTCAATCCTAGTGACAGAAAGGGACATGACACGTATTTGTATTGTTGCCATTAAGAATAAAAAGATGGGGTTTAATCATATTGCTTGAGTTTACTTTGTCTACATCATGTCATCTTACTTAAGGCGTTACTCTGTTTCATACTTAATACCCTAGATGCATGCTGGATAGCGGTCGATGGGTGGAGTAATAGTAGTAGATGCGAGCAGGAGTCGGTCTACTTGTCTCAGACGTGATGCCTATATATATGATCATTGCCATGAATCTGTCATAATTATTTGCTTTTCTTCAATTGCTCAACAGTAATTTGTTCACCCACCGTATGCTATGTGTTCGAGAGAGAAGTCTCTAGTGAAAACTATGGCCCCCGGGTCTACTTTTATCATATATTAAAAAACCAAAAATACCTTGTTGCAATTTATTTACTTTTATTTTATTTAGTATTTTAGTTTATCTATCTATCACTATCAGAATTAATTCTTGTAAATAACCGCTAAGAGGATTGACAACCCTCTTATTTACGTTGGGTGCAAGTGTTTGATTTTGTGTGTGCAGGCATTGTTGAGGAAATCGTTAACTGGTAGCTGCTCGGTTGGCTGGCGAGTGGGGGATTAATAGGTTAATCGGCAAGTTAATCGGCCATTTAATCAATTAATCGGGCGATTTATCAGTTAATTGGCTACTCGATGACCCAATGAGTAGGGATTAATCGGCAAGTTAACTGGTTAATCGGACGAATTCTTGAACATGGTGTGCAGGTGCTGCTAAAGGGATTTTGTGTGGTTCTCCTACTGGATTGATAACTTTGGTTCTTAACTGAGGGAAATACTTATCTCTACCATACTGCATCATCCTCTCCTCTTCGAGGAAATACCAACGCTGTCAACAAGTAGCATGAGCTAACCGCGATGGGGCCTTGGTAGTGCTCTACCACCAAAAGGATCGAGCAGGTCTCCTCATCCCATGAAGCACCGCTGAGGTCTCTGAGCTTGGACGCGGTGATCCACCTCGCTTTCCACTTCCTCAAGTGGTTGTAGACCTGGGTCGAGGTCACCTCCTATCCACAGAACTCGAACACTTGCTTTGCAACAGCGTTTAGGTGCACCTCTTTGAAGCCCTTGTCAGTCCTCACTCCACTAGCTATGATCTGACACATCTTGTTAAGCACGAAAGTGGAGAGGAATGGCTGCCATTTCATGGAGTTCCCCCTGCCATCCTTCTTCTCCTTTGCAGCTGTCTTCTGAGCAGCCACATGAGCTGCAGCATTGGGCTGAGCCAGCATAAATGGAGAAACCGTAGGCGACACCTCGAAAACCTCTGAATCAGGAGGCATCTCGATGAGAGGTTGGGAGTCCTCGACGTAGGATGGAGGGAACTGGCTCTCGGACATCACGAGGGCCTGACTAAACTCTTGCGTGGTCATGTCCTACAAACGTAAGCGTCATCAACACCAGAACACACTACACATCGACAGATCGAACTAGCAGTAAGACATGCACACATAGTTAAGACAACACTACCAAATCTAAGCATACTACCAATCCATCCATGCTATCAATGCACACTAGCATACCTCACATCATGGACACATGGATGATCTTGTTCAACACTTGCACACTAGCATACCACACATCTAAACATACTACCAATCCATCCATGCTATCAATGCTTGCCGACATGGAAACAACCCCTAGCATGTTTCGAATCCATCACAACTAGCTACTACAACATCACAGTCAAACAGATCGGAAGATCTAACCCTACCACATCCACAGATCTAGCTAGAACTAGTAGAGAGGAGGGGGTGATTGATCTTACAGACGCCATCGGAGGAGGTGCCTGGCACGTCGGAGAAGAGAAACAGTGGATCCGTCGCCGCAGTCACCAGGTCGCCGGAGTAGTTGCGCCGCTTACCTCGTCGTCGAAGTGGATCCGCGCCGGAGGGAGAGCTCGAGCGGGGGGAAATGGTGGCGGGAGTTTTGCCGCGGCGGTCACCCTGGCTATATAGGGTGATCGAATCGGCGTGCGGTGACTCGAATTCGTCCCGCCGCTTTTTCGGAGACGCGCCATCGCTCCCGCCATCTCCCTGCCCGCAGCTGCGCAGCGCGACGTTCCCCTCCCCTGCATCGCTCGAGCCTGACTCGCTGGAAACTGCCAATTCGGCTGTTTCTAGCGGGTCTGGCTGAGCGCTGCTATAAGGTCCGTGCGGGCCAAGTTTTTGATGCGGGCCAGGCAACCAAACATGCCGAAAACTGCCCGCCCGGACCTGGCTGGGCCTAATGCGAGCAACCAAACGCGTCCTAACTTATACACTTTGTTTACTGAAAGAACGGCGATACGCCTTCGAAGTCGGGTTACGTGCATTGTTTGGTAGGGCATCCAAAACGCGACCAGTCGACCGAGAGCTCCGGTGCCACAAATTCCCACTGCCCTCCGAGGCTTGGACTCAACAGACCAACCCCCATGGCGGCGCCAGAGTCCAAGCACGAGACAGAAACCCCAGCACCCTCCCGTGAGCAGCCGCCGGAGCCAGTAGCCGAAGCCGCCGCCGCCGGCCGGGAGCTGCAGCCATGGGAGCAGCACGCTGCGGTGATCAATCTCCCGCGCTACGACTACCGCGCGTCGGGCTCCCTCCTCCTCCGCTCGCACTCCGGCTTCCTCATCACCTGCCCCATCAGTGCGCGCCCTCCTTCATGCTAGATTTCTTGCGTTGTTCTGCCGCGTTTGGTCATTTTGAAGGATACCTAGGGGAGGGGGACTAGAAACTTCATCAGTGCGATAATCTGACTATCTGTTCCTAGATTTATACGATTTCCTTTATCACGACACACTAAGTACTAGTACCGTTTAGTTGTGAATTTGGAGGTCCCAAAGTTAGTCCCATTTTCTAGCATCTGTTATGAGTGTTATGTCATGGAACTAAATGGAATTATATATTTTGCACTGCCATCTTCAGATTACACTAGTATCACCACTTCACTACTCAAATCGCGAAGTACACAAAGCGCGATACTACTGGACATACATTGAGCAATTAGTATTTTCCATGATTTCAGCGATGGGTATACTATTACATAAGCTACTGTCAAGTGAATCAGGATTTCAAATATTAGCAAAGTAATTTTTGGTAGGTGGATCAGCTGCATCTGTTTTATGATAAGAGAAATGAATAGTTCAAGCTAGATTAGAATACAGAAAATAAAAGACAATGATGTATGATATGATTCACTGTATGTGACTTGCAGTACCATTTACAAACTTATTATGACCGAGAACATATTTTAAATGCATCTTAGTTGTGGCAAAGTTTCACTTATACACTTAATTTCTATCCACTATTGCAATTCTTTTGATGCGATTGTCATTTTACAGAACGAGAGAAAAGTGCAACCAAGGAAGCCATTTCAATTCTTGGAGAGGTTAATCTTGCTACTTATACTTCCCGTTTTCTTCTGCAGTTGATAATTCTAGGCCTGCAAGACTGCTACTTCGAATTTGGTTATCTTCATGATGCTGCACTTGAATTTGTATGGCATCCATTCACCATGTGGTGCACATCTCTCATGCTGTGAACTTACAGTGAACTAGGACATACATTTCTGCACCTTATATGGAAATATGTTGACATAAAAGCATTGTTTACAGTATATTAGCGATGCAAGCAGCCATAGTTCTGAAAACTTGGAACCATGTGTTATGGAAGCGGCATCAAAGAAAAGAAAAATATTTTCTGAGGCATCCAAAATTGAACATTCAGAAGATACAGTAACAAATGGGAAGGGTGATGCGCCAGAATCTACTGGTTAGTATAAATTGTGCTTGATAACTTTTTGGTCATGCTAGATCTAGAGGTGTCAATTATCATTGTGGGTGGTTCACCTAACTGTATTTTTCTGATTTTGTGCATTTTCTTGCATCATAATAGGCAGCATTGAAGTAGAAACAAATTCACTTCACTCCGATACAAGTGAAAATCCTGAAAGGACTTCAAATCTCTCATTGATTAAGCTATCAATGAGTGGTTTGCTTTTCTTCTCTTTCCCTACTGGAGGCGTTCATGTTGTTCAGATGCTTACCGAAGTGTTTCGTTCACTGAAATCTGAGAAGCTTAAATCTCCACAGTAAGTTTTCAACTTCATTGAATGAACTCATCTATTTAGTCATACTGCTAGAACAAAGACGTCATTTTAGCAAGTAGATCAATGATTCCACCTACTCATCTTTTTTTAGATTCCCTTCAACTGAAGAAATGTTTTTTTTTGAAAAATATGAAAGTTTTGCATTTTGTTCACTGACGAACTGAAGAAATGCTAGCTTATAATACTTCTTCTACAGTATTGACAGCTTTATTCAGTTTTATACTCAAATATTATTGATTTCATTCCTATTTTGTCATTATGAGTACTATACCCTCATCCCCTGCCTCTTCCGGCTATATGCTGAATGATATGCACTGTGGACCAGAGTATGATGGAAAAATGCTTATGACACTTCTTCTATAGTATTTTCTTGACAGTATTGACAACCTTGATTCAGTCTTATATCTCATCATTTTTTTAATCTCAATCCTGTGTAGTGGTTGCCTCTTTCGTATATATGCTGAATAATACATTGTGTACTAGGGTTAGGGAGAGGCTCTTGCCCCTGAAGGCAAGTAATTCTTGCTTGATTCCTCAAAAGGGGCCCTCTTTATATAGAGGCCTACCTATCCAATCTTGGTAACAATCACAGATCTTATTTCTAATTGGCTTAAAGCCCAAGCTAAAAGATACCTTCCTAATTTGAAAGATAAACTACCTAACTGAGAGAGTTGGGATCTTATTCTATAACTGGGAGCTGGCTTGTACTTTCGTACATAAACAGATCTGTAGTGTGAACCAGAGCATTAGAAAGGCAGAATGCACCATCTTCTCTTTGCTAGATGTAATCGTAGATTATATTTTATATAAATACAACCTTTCTGCCACTATTTTATTCAAGAAATGGAGGTAGTAGTGCGTATGTCATACAGTGAAGCTAATGTTCCTAGGTCGTTTCATATAGTTAAGCTCTAGTCGCAGACTTGCAGTAGAGAAGTTCACTATTTTTCTTACTGATATAATATCTCCCAGTAATCTGTCCTGAAAAAAAATCTAAGCTTGCACCTTTTTCTAAATCATTACTCTGAATGGACAGGTGGTGTCATCGCATATTCCCTATTCAGGAAACTTGTGTTCTATCAGAAACAGAACTACATGCCATTGTGTCAAAGTTGTTCCTGGACTTCTTCAGGAATAAGGAAGATCAAGATGAGCCTATCAAGGTGGATAAGATTGCATTACTTATACTGTTCTACTGTGAGATTAATTTGCAACTTCAGTTAAATTGATCCAATAGTTTGTTCCAGTATTTTATCTAGCCCTTTTTAAAATATATTTAGTATTGCTGGTCTTGTATACTGATTGGATATGCTGATTAAAATTGTTCCCTGCCTTTTATTTAGTTTTATGGTATGATGGTGTGTGCAATTTACAATTGTTCTGTCCTCCCATGCCCGTCATCCTTAATTAGCAGCCATAAAAAATAATCATATCCTTGGGTGATACCGTGGTAGAGCTCTGTGATCTTAGGGCCAAGCCGTAGCCTGGGAGCTCTCAGCCTCATAAACGGTTATCGGCTGAGCACCATAGTCGGCACTGTGGAGTATCTGGAGAGGGAGGAGGGGGGGGGGGGGGGGGGGGGGGGGGTGGGGGGGGGGGGGGGGGGGTGGGGGAGGAGTTTAGGGAAGACTATCTTCCGGATTGATAGGTTACTCAATAACTTGCCATTCCTCATCAACCAGTCCAAACATGCCGGATTTCTGTTTGACCTCCTGGAACTAGAACATGTACTAGATTAGATGCAAATCTGCTGCTAACTAGGGTATGTACTGGATTAGATACCAATCTTCTGCTAACTAAGATACATAGTGAACTAGGGCATTGCTAGACTTCTGCTACTTCTTGAGGACTTCGCCATCTGGCATCTGGCCATGTTGTGGATGGCGCTGTTACAAGTAACCCACATAACATAGGGGCTGACTAAATCTTGCATTTATTTTGAAGAATGAAGTTACTTTATTACCAGCAATAACATCTCATGGAAATATATTGAGCACAAGATACTATCCATATTTCTTAGTTCTTATTGAGTTGAGTATACATTTAACCTATGATAAAGTTCGCAGTTGGGTACAGTAGGAGAGGCATTGATGAAACGGTGAATAAGGCGCAGAAGAATGACAATAACAGCTCAATTCAACAAGCTTTAATGGATAGGCAACAATGTTTCAAGGTTGTTGCTGCTGCTGTCAAGTCAGTTGCTAAGGACGCAATTGTGGATCTCAAGTCTCCTGAGGTATCTTTGAACAAATCCTTCAGTAATTTGTTACAGTTTAGCAAATTTACTGGTCAGCTATCTAAAGTTAGAAACGCAAAGCGCCATAATCTAAGGACTGAAAAATTTAGAACAGCGACATTGAATGCTGACTAGTGGAAGTAAGGCCTTGTCTTCCATTCCATCATGATGACAATTGATATAGGTCTGGTCAGGTATTGGCACCTGAGACAGTAGTTTCAGCACGTTTAATTTCACAGCATGTTTCACTACCGTTTGAATAGAGAGCTAATACTGTTCATGAAACATCTACATATATGTAGGACAACTAGACTTTACGATAATTTATCGCAATATGTCAAGTTGAACACTAGATTATATTTAGGTAATCTGCAGAGTATGCCAAGTTGAAAGTTTGTTTGTAACGACGCCCTTCATTAATCTTACTCACTGCTTACAGTAGCATTGTATTTCTAATGTCCAGGTGGCAGTACTAGTGGAGGTGCTCCCCATTTCCGGGGTGCCCGTCGGATCTTCGGTGGCTGGGGTGTCTGTTCTCCCAGCTGAACTCGTCTCGGCTAAGCCTCGTCTTTGTGTCAAGGCTTTGTTGTCTGATACAAAAACAAAGAAGAAGTGATGCGCCAATTCGGCTGCAACCAGTCAAAGCACCACGCAACGGCAATATATGGAGGAAACGATCTTGTTGGGCATGCTCATGTCAGCCATGCCGCAGCTTGAGCATTCCACAAACAAAGAAACGGTATAGCAGCTGTCTTGCCTGGCTCTGAGTATGTCAATTTGTAAGCTGCGGTGCTCGTCCCGTTCTTGGAGGTTAGCTTCTTATCGTTTTTCTAGCGTGCTCCAGCGTGAAAGCTTAACTAACTTGTTGCTGGATATGATTGTGTCATACTGTTTCTCTAGACTTATGTAGTAGTCTTATTATGGGCAATTCAGTGAACTAACAAAGTATACATGCCTATTGGGGAGAAGTGATGACGATGACGTCAGAGTGTATCTTGACGAGGCCCTCTTGGTTGAGGTGTGTGTGGGGTATCATGTGTGTGCCGCTCGGCGGTTTGTGATGGTTTTAGCCTGGTCTTCCATTAGTTAACTGGGCAACCCTCTTCTGTTTAATTAATGGATAAGGCAAATGTTTTGCCTCCCTCTCAAAAAAGAAAAAGATTGTCCTCGTACGTTTTCCCTGGGATCTACTCCACTACTGTGGGTGGTCATCATGATAATTTGTAGTACTTGGGATGAGACGCTCTGATTTTGACAAAAGATGATGCCATTGGCAGCGTCAAAGGCAAACACAAGAACTGACAAGTAGTATATTGTAACCACCTTTTTAGACCGCTTTTATTCGGGTCTCTGGCTCTGGGGAAGTGAGGGATTTGATCTGTCAATCTTTTAGCCAGCAAATCAGCGTGACATGTGTGAAGTGAAGGCTCTCGTGCGTTTTTTGTGACCAACGCCAGCTCGAAACAGACACACGCGCACGCACACGAGGTGACTGATGTTTTCATCATTCTGTTTCTGTTCTTCCAGCAGAGAGAAAGAGAGAGAGAGAGAGAGAGCAAGGAAGGGACACGGTAACACTATGGCTTGGCCATGGCGGTCATGAGTACGTTGCGTTTGCTGCTGGTGAATACCAACCTGAATTTAAGCAGCATCTCTACTGTTTGATCTGCTGCATGCTGAGGCGTATGCCTGCACATGTACTGTGCACCATGTGAGTTAACATGATGTGATCAGATACCTCATTTCCTTTGGTGTTAGAGCATGTCCAACACATGCATGATGTAAAAGTTGATGCCCTGAAATAGGAGAGAGAAGATTTTAGGGCACCAGGAAATTTTTGGGCGATGTAAAACTGATATCCAAACATTTGGCCTTCTTTAACTATTAAAATTTGTTCAACACATATAATATCAAACTCATCTCAAATGAATCCAAAACAAATGGAACGCAAATAGTACTTATTACATAATTCATCAATTCACAACATCAAATTCAAGACAATTTGTTCATCAAACATAACACATGGTGCATCACACATGAAATGAAACATAGAGATAAAACTAGTGGTCTTGTCGCCCATTCCATGTCCACCACTCGATGAGATCTCTTTGAAGATCGTCGTGAGTATCTGAATCTCGAAAGCCATGGTAAATCTCAAGAAAGTTTCGGATGCGGCCTTCCCACTTACGCGACTGCACCGACTTTCTCATCAATTGATAGGAGTAACCCAAATCTTGCCCACGCTCATGCTCAATGATCATGTTGTGCATGACCACGGCGGCTCTAATGATGTACCAAAGGATCCCTTGATCCTAAAACCTAGCCGATCCTCGCACAGTAGCAATCTGGCCTTGTAAAATTTCAAATGCCCTCTCCACATCTTTCCTAGCAACTGCTTCAGCATTATGGAATTGAAGTTCTTTCTTACTTTGGAGGCTTTAAATTGGCTTCAAAAAAGTAGTCACTTCAGATACATCCCATCTGCTAGGTAGTAGCCCATGTTGTATGTGCGGCCATTTGCTTGAAACTCCACCGGTGGTGATTCCCCATTGGCTAACCGTGAAAAGAGTGGTGATCGCTGGAGCACATTGATGTCATTGCAAGATCTAGGCATCCAAAAATATGCATGCCAAATTCATGTCTCCTGATCGGCCACAACTTCAAGAATGATGGTGGCCTCCTTCTTATGTCCTTTGTACTGTCCATGCCATGTTGTAGGGTAGTTCTTGCACCTCCAGTGTATGCAATCAATTGAGCCGAGCATACTTGGAAACAAGTGTTTTGTTCATATCCAAAAGCCTTTGAGTGTCCCGAGGCTTTTTTTTTTTTAGAAAAGAGGCCTAGGCTAGCAAGAGATCCGGGATTTACCCACCTCCCGACACCACATAGGCCACTGGAGCGTAGGTGAGGGAATCCGATCGTAAAAGGAGGAAGAGAGCAACTTTTTCTTCTGGCGGCTAGGGTATCAAAGTTGCTATTGATAAAATGCATCTCTAGCGGATAGTACATTTCCTTTGATGCGAACACAATCAAACCGGAACAAAATGAGTTAGATGCAAAGGACAATGGTGAAATATGTCGCTTTTTTTCGTAAGTACTTCACCGTCCTGATATGTAAGACGCATTTTGATTGTCCAAGTTTAGGATATTTTGTCAATAGTTATAAACCATAATCACAATGATAAAGTGCTTCTGAATAATGATCCAATTATGTAGGTTTTATGTGAATTTGTGATCATAATATTACATACAAAATGGAAATTAACAGTCCTAGGGTCCTTCATAGTTTACCAAGACTGTTAAAACTCACATAATTACATCCCTTGTCATACTGCGACTAATCACTAGCAGAGTCCAGGGGTCTATACCCTCCTTTTCGGGGGGAAACGACTAATCACTAGCCCATTTGCGGCATGCTTGGAGGACCACCAACAAAAACAACACCAGATGATCACTGAAACGAACATGAGAACCCAATGCTGAAGCCGGTCTACAAAAACAGCTAGCACGCGTAATGTTCCAAACTACAATCCAGGTATCGACAGGGAAAGTTCCAGGTTAATTCTCTGCCCTGCAAAGGTGCAGCCCGGAGGCCCCGAGCAGTCGCTGAAGCTCCTGGACAACGGCGAGAGCGCACAGCTGCTCTGGCTGGGCCAGGAGGAGACATCTTTCACGACTCTCTGCTCTACGGCGAACCACGACGACGGCGAGCATTCGTTGGCCCCCAAGTGAGCCGGCTCATATTCTCCGCTCGTTGCACTGCTGAACAGGAAGCATCCACTCTCGTAGCTCTCCATGGAAGATAACTGTCTCGCCATATGGTTCAGACGACGGACTGCTTCCGGTTTGCTATCCTGTGAAACCAATATATGCAGGAGACGTTAGAACTTAGGAAACAGAAAGATCAAACTGCTATAGCACTTACTGATTTTTTTTTCCAATTTCTTAACTGAAAGCATGGCAAAAAGATAGTATTGATCTCCCGTGACTGCCTAATAAGTTTTCCATGCAACGCAGCTAGTAACTCCTGTGTGTGAGATGTGATCCTACGTGAGGAGATGAACTGCGTGTATCAGCTTGGTCCTAGCCGGTGGCACGGCAGGAAGGTACAGTATTAACGTGCATCCGAAGAAAAAAGATCACACGCATACAACTAGCTAGATACTACTACTGGTCAACTTTTGTGTCCAACCGTAGCTAGCATCAGATGATAGTAGTATATCAGAGGAGCTTTATTTAATGAGTTTGTTCTTAGTTTTGAATTTGAATTCGATGGATCCCATTGCCATGATGAAAACTGCTGCGGCGAGGGTTGGAGCCGAGGGTGCGAGCGCTGCAAAAGCCGCTCCTTTTGGCACATCATTGTCGAGGAGCTGAAGCAGGTGCCTGCCTGGGGCAAAGCTATTATTCCTGCCAAGGATAGGGATAGGGAGGGTTCTCGAGAGCCATTTCTGGCAGCGTCCTACACTAGCATGCAGCACTACTACAAGTCTAGGAGTATTACTACTACTACGTACCATCACCAGTCTACATACACCACACCACGCACGCCACATTGTCCTTCTGAAATACGACAGCCATTGATACTAGCTACTAGCTGGGACTTGCATGCCCATTTAAAACCACTAGCAGACCCTGCCAGTCAGATCACCAAAGGCCCCCCCATGTTGAGACGTGGAAACAAAGGGTAGTACTCTAGGTCAAAGATACGATGCTGGGAGCACATCTGGAGTAGAGTAGATATGCTAGTAGAACTCTACCACGAACAACATGAGAAACGATGTGGGTTCAATCAGTGTTGCCTCAGCCATATGCATGCGAGGGCAAGCAGGAGTACTAAGCTACGAAGATAGGACTAGAGAGGCATGCATGCATGCATGCATGCATGTGAAAGGAAAGATCCCGTGGCGGGAAAGCAGTTAAGACAAGAGGGATATATCTTCTTTTGATAAGCTTTTGCACAAACGTTTTTTTAAGCGTTTCTTTTAGATGGCGTACCTTAGAGGCCTCTGGACCTTGCACCCAAGGTCCCAATTCCTGGAGACTTGCGGCAGCAGCGCTCTGCCGTCGGAGGCCCTCGTTCACGCTCCTCCTCCTCCTCATGTCCATGGGCATTGCTTGCAGTTGCACGTAATCATCAATGCAGCACCGGTTGCCAGGAATCATCACCCTGGTATCACTGTTCACCTGCATGCTCTTGCATGAGGCTGCAACCTCTGTCCCTGCCCTGGCCCTGTTCACCCGAGAACCCAAGAAAAGAGAGGGAGAAAAATGGACGTGGAGAATGTGTCGTTAGTGTCTGTTTTTTACATGAAAGTTGAGCAGTTTTGGGTGTAGGAAAGTCGGAGCAAAAAACCTTTTCACATGTGCACGCTCGTCGGTGGCAAACGGGTGATTCTTGAGACCCAGTTGTGGCTGCGTCTCTGGCGGGAACATGCAAAAGGAGGAAAGGAGAAAGCCGTTTAGCTTTGCATTAGCATCATGTGCACGCAGAATCTGAACCCCCCACGGCCACAAAGCGAGCTAACACGAACCACAAGGCAGGGCTGTCTTACATTACAGCCAATCATCATCAGCAAATTTCAGTCTTACTATAATACGTACTCCCTTTAGTGATCTAAAACGTCTTATATTACTTTACAGAGGTAGTACTTTCTAAGGCTTTGATCTTTGCTTTAGAGCAATACTATATTGTAGAACATCCCAGTTCCCAAGAAAGAAAGTACCCATATACTAGTAGTAAAATCTGAAGGCTTGCAAGAAGATTTCACTGAAACTGTACGTACCAGGAAGAAAGGCACAAGAATTTTTGGCACCTTCGTCACCTTTCTTTGCATTGCCATGCGGTGTGCATCTGTACATCTGGTGCAAACAGGAAAAAGAACCCGAGTTATACTACATTACAATTACTACATACATACTCGGCACTTTCTTAATCAGTTTGAAGAGAACAAACGACAGAGGCAATCAAGCCATGATTATCCCAGAGATCGACTAGCTAGCTTGCCACGGTCTGAACTGAAGCATCAAGCAAGAGAACCCGGAAGCATCGAAGCTAGTAGGAAGGAGGAAAATTGAACTGACCTGAAGGTGGCTCTTGACGTGGGATATGGTGAGCCCTGGGACATCCATGAGCTCCAGAATGCGCTTAGGAGTCACCTCTGCAGTTTCAAATCACACCAACATCATGAAAGGCAGGGGGCAAAGCGATAGAGAGGGGAGGGATCGAATCGAAGGGGGGCCGAGAACGTACTGGCGCTGTCCCGGCCGCCGAGGCGGTCGACGGCCCGCACGAAGCTGCTCTCGAGCTCGGCGGTCCACCTCATCCTCGGCACGTTGGACCTCGTGTATTGCCTCACGAAGCCGCTCCTCCTCCATGCCCCCTGCTTCCTCGCCATCTCTCGCTCGCTCGCTCGAATCCTGGACGAGGTTGCTGTCTGGTTCGTTCGCGTGGGGTGTTGGCTGGCTGGCTTGCCCTCGCCGGCTCGTGTTATATATCGTTGGGCGCGCTGTAAACGTGAAAGTACCGGGCGGCTTGAGCCTTACCACGGCGCACCTGTCGTATATATATACAGGGGAGTTTTACAATTACATAGAGTCCATTAGATGGAAACCTATCTATCTGGAGGTAATACAACTTGTACACCAAGTTGTCTAGAAGCCGTAGCTCTGTTGGTCTCTAACACGCCCCCGCAGTCTGAACCGGGAATGTTAGTGACCTGAAGACTGGAGCGAAAATCTCGGAATAGAGCTGTTGGTAAACCTTTCGTGAAGATATCAGCAAATTGCAAAGTTGAGGGAACATGTAGAACACGGACTGCTCCAAGTGCTACCTTCTCCCGAACAAAATGAATGTCCAACTCGATATGTTTGGTATGACGATGTTGAACCGGGTTAGCTAACAAGTAGACTGCACTTACATTGTCACAATATACGATAGTAGCACTGGAGATAGGCTTGTGGAGCTCCTGTAATAATTGCCGAACCCAGCAGGATTCAGCAACAGCCGCAGCAATTGCTCTGTATTCAGCCTCTGCATTAGAACGAGAGACCGTCGTCTGTCGACGTGACGATCAGGAGATCAGATTTGTCTCCAAGATACATACAAAATCCGGAAGTGGAACGACGGGTATCCGGACATCCAGCCCAATCGGCATCTGAGTAAGCGGTAAGTGAGTGTGAAGAAGTGCGGTGTAATGAGAGACCATGATCGAGAGTGCCATTCAAATAGCGAAGGATACGTTTGATTAGAGAAAAGTGAGGTTCACGAGGGTCATGCATATGAAGACAGACTTGCTGGACGGCATAAGCAATTTCTGGTCGAGTTAGGGTGGCATATTGAAGAGCACCGGCAAGGCTACGATAGAGAGAAGGATCATGGACCGAAGGATCGAGAGAGGAGGGGAGTTTAGCTTTAGTGTCAATAGGAGTAGTGACCGGGTGACAGTCACGCATGCCAGCACGAGATAAAATATCAAGGATGTATTGCCGTTGAGAGAGATGAAGACCATTAGGTGAATGAGTGACCGAAATACCAAGGAAATGATGAAGAGGACCTAGGTCCTTCATGGCAAACTCACGAGCCATAGAGGTAGTGATAGTAGTAAGAAAGGATAAGGAGGAAGCAGTGAGAATTATATCATCGACATAGAGAAGAAGATATGCCATGGAACTACCTTGATGGAAGATAAAGAGAGAAGCATCGGATTTAGACTCAACAAAACCTATGGAACGAGCAAAGGATGCAAAGCGTTGGAACCAGGCGCGAGGGGCCTGTTTAAGACCGTATAAAGATTTGAGGAGACGACAAACATGATTAGGATAACGAGGATCAACAAACCCGGAGGGTTGTTGACTATAGACAACCTCATCAAGGTGACCATGAAGGAAGGCATTTTTAACGTCGAGTTGATGGATAGGCCAAGACTGTGAGATGGCTAGAGAGAGAACTATGCGGATGGTGGCTGGTTTGACGACAGGACTAAATGTTTCATCGAAATCGACACCCTGTTATTGAGAGAAGCCGCGAACTACCCAACGGGCTTTGTGACGAGAGAGAGAACCATCAGCATGAAATTTGTGACGGAAGATCCACTTTCCATTCACAATATTTGCACCGGAGGGTGGAGGGACCAAGGTCCACGTTTTATTGTGGATAAGGGCATCAAACTCCTCTTGCATGGCTTGGCCCCAATTGGGATCGCGTAACGCTATAAGGTAGTTATGGGGCAGGGGTGAAGAGGCTATGGCCGAGAGGTTGAGGCGATCGATAGGTGGGGGAAGACGACCGGTGGTGGCACGCGTACGGTGGAGAGGTGCAGGAGGAGGAGGTGGTGTGGGAGGAGGTGTAGAGATGGCTGGCGTAGGTGTGTGCAAAGAGGACGCGGGCGTGGGTGGGCTAGGTGGGCTCGTGGGAGTTGATGGGGAGCCAGGAGGGGTTGGCATGGGTGCATGCAAAGCGGGTTCGGGTGGAGCGGGAGCATGCACAACGGGTCTGGGTACATGCACAACGGGTGGATCCAAAGGTGGGTCAAAGATTTCGGTGCATCGAGGTGGAGAGGGGGATGGGGCTGGTTCATAGGGAAAGGTGGACTCATCGAAAACTACATGACGAGAGATGATGATGCGACGGGTAGTTAGATCAAGACAACGATACCCTTTGTGGCGGGAAGGATAGCCAAGAAAAATACATTTAGTAGAACGTGGAGAGAGTTTATTGGCGGAGGTGGAGGTAGTATTAGGATAGCATAGGCAACCGAAAACACGAAGACGATCATATGGTGGTGGAGAGCCTAAGAGTAGTGTATACGGCGTGAGGAATTTTGTAGAAGAGCTGGGTCGAATATTAATGAGAAAAGTGGCGGTGTGAAGTGCTTCGGCCCAAAAGGATGGTGGGAGAGAGGCTTGAATTAAGAGGGTGCGGATGACATTGTTGGTGGTGCGGATAGCTCGTTCGGCCTTGCCGTTTTGCTGAGAAGTATATGGACAAGAAAAACGAAAGATGATTCCATGGGAAGCACAGAATGAGTCAACCTTCGTGTTATCGAATTCTCTACCATTGTCACATTGGACAGCCATAATGGGTAGGTCAAATTGAGTGCGGGCATAAGCATGAAAAGCGAGAAACGTGGTATAGACATCTGATTTTTTACGTAGAGGAAACGTCCAAAAATAATGAGTGTAATCATCAACGACGACAAGATAATATAAGAAACCAGAGGTGCTGGGTACAGGAGAGGTCCAAAGATCACAATGTAGTAACTCAAAAGGTTTGACAGTATATGAAGTAGATGAATAAAAGGGTAATCTAACATGGCGCCCAAGTTGACAGGCGTGACAAAGAGACGTAGTAACTTTAGGAGACGGAATATGTTGATGATGGTGGAGACGCTTCATTGTGTGATGACCGGGATGACCCAAACGACGATGCCAGAGGCCAGGAGATACGGTGATGACGTGTGCTTCGGCCGGTGGAGGTGGGCAGACGGAGTAGAGGGGTCCGGAGCTATTGCATCGAAGAATCTCGGTCCGAGTAGGAAGTGCCTTCACAGAAAAACCCCAAGGATCAAACTCGATGGAAACATAATTGTCAGTAGTAAGTTTGCGGACAGAGAGAAGATTTTTGATAATGTGGGGAACAACGAGGACATGATTTAAGTAGAGAGGGTTGGACAGAGAGGGTATAATGTGAGAACCAATGTGAGAAATAGGGAGAGATGCACCGTTACCAACAGTGACTGTGTGAGCATTGGAAGGGATGGAAGAGGATAGTATACCAGGGTCAGATGCCATATGGGATGATGCACCGGAGTCCATGAACCACTCCTGATTGCCGGGGAGCTGCATGTTGTTGAGCGCGGTGAGGAGAGCTGGGTCGACATGCTGATTGAAGTTACTGTAATGAGCCGAGGGGTTGCTCATAGTGTAGCCAGAAGGAGCTGCAGGACCATGACCATATGCTGCATATGCTTGTGGGGACGGTGTGATAGGGCGCGGACCAAGTAGACCAGGAGCTGTAGGGCGCCAGGAGCGAGGCGACCAAGCAGGCGGCGATGCTGGTGGTTGATGATGATGAGGCGACGGCGTCTGTTGCTGAAGATGGAGACGCGTCGGCTGTCCGGTCCATGGATTGTACATCCAGGGGGTGTCGCGACGGCCACGCCCGCCACGGCCGCGGCCACTGTTGTTTCCTCCGCGACCACCAGGAGAAGGGAGAGGTACTTGGCCGCGCCGATCAGTGGAGAAGTGGCGCCCATCGTTCGGTGGTGGAGTGCGCTCGCCACCAGCGCCGGGAAGCACACTGTTGCCGCTGGCCCAAAGAGCAGTTGAGGAAGAATTCTTGGCATCGGTCTTCTTCTGGGCTTCCTCAAGAACAAGCGCGGAGCGAGTCTGAAGAAAAGATGGGAACGGCACTTGGAACGGAAGGAACGAACGCAGATGTGAGTACTATTCGTTGAGGCCACGAAGTAAGGTCAGCACGAGGGTCTCGTCGGTGACCGACTGACCGACATCATCAAGTGCATCAGAGAGAGTCTTGAGCTTGGCGCAGTAGTCGGAGATCGTCATGTCCCTTTGAGCAGTGTTGCGAAATTCTGCGTCAAGAGCCAGAGCATGGCTCTTCTTATTGTCAAGGAACAGGTTGGCGATGGCGTCCCAAACTTGCTTTGCGGTAGAACCTGGTTTCATGATGATGCCGAAGAGCTCAAGACAAATCGAGCCATAAATCCATGAGAGGACAGTGAAGTCATCGCGACCCCAATCAGAGGTGGGGGAGGTGTCCGATGGAGTCGTCTCAGAGAGAACGTGATTGGAGAGACCGTAGCGGCCGAGCGCGACGAGGAACAGCTCACGCCACTTGGCGTAGTTGGAATCCTGGAGATCAAGCATGATGGGGACGAAGGTCTTGATGGAGGCGGCGTACGTGGAGGCAGGGGGGATGACGGCCTTCCCCCGTTCTTCAGTTAGGCGTTGGAGTTCTTCCTCGCGGGTCCGGATGATGGACTCGCGGTTCTTGAGTTCCTCCTCAAGCTTCTTGAGTTCATCGGCAGAGGCCATGGTGGGAAGGAGAGCTAAGGAGGTGGAGCTAGATGGCGGCGGCGACTATAGAGAAAGAAGGCGCCGGCAGCGACTAGGTTTTAGAGGGAGAGGATCGGACTGCCTGATACCATGTAAACGTGAAAGTACCGGGCGGCTTGAGCCTTACCACGGCGCACCTGTCGTATATATATACAGGGGAGTTTTACAATTACATAGAGTCCATTAGATGGAAACCTATCTATCTGGAGGTAATACAACTTGTACACCAAGTTGTCTAGAAGCCGTAGCTCTGTTGGTCTCTAACACGCGCGCCGCGTGCCTACGGTCAGGGGGGCAGAGCTATCGGCCAACCGCGCGCATTGCGAAGTAGAGTAGCGAGATCATCGATGCCGAGCAGCGCATGCGAGGATTAACTAGCAGAAACAGAATCTGGTAGGCTCAGGCGGAGGAGTAGCCGATGATATCGAAAGCTAGCGGGGACAAGAAACGTACTGGACGTTTTGTCCGTGGACGGCGCGCCTGTGTATTGCTGCGCCTGTGTGGATTCGACATCATTGCGTGTACGTAGTGCAGTCGGAGTATATGCCGCTGCATGCGTACGTGCGCGCATGCATGGCGACGCGTTGTGGAGCGCTCCGTCGTCGTCGTCTCGTGCAGTCGTGCAGATGAAGTCATAATGACATGCGGATCGACAGCACTTTGCGGTTCCATCCGTTTCCATGCAGCGGGTTCAAATTTTCGCATTTAGGCCGAACGGGTTAGAATCTGTATGTGCGTGTATGTGTACTTGAGCATCTACCGATTGTACTGTGTTAAAAAAACTCGTGATTGCTAAATCTACTGATCTTACATGGAGATCCATGCAATTTTTTTTCTTTTTTTCTTCCTTTTACATGTTGTGTCACTTGACTGAGACTTGGTTAAGTCTCAGTCGACTAAGACCTAGCCACACTCTAAAAACTAAAAGAAACATAAAGGGTGACAAGAGGATCACCTTGCCGGAAGCCTTAAGATAGGCTCCATTGAGTTTCACCGTACATATTTGTATATCTACCACAAGCCGGCCGCAACTCATCACGAGAAGAAAAAGAAGGCCAAAGTCCAAACTGTTGCTAGCCGTGCCGTGTGTGGTATCATCCCCATTTACTGCAAACTTTAGTTCTCTGCGGATACGCTGATCGCGAATCCTACCTCGGCAGAATAAACGGCAGCGTCTTCGGTTTGTTCCACGGTCTTTACACGCGGGTGACAGCTCCTCCTTTATTATTTGGCTGCAGAGTGACAGGCTTGTTTTCTTCTTTTACAAATGCACACACTACATTTCTCTTTCTACAAGCTCCTAGAAAGATTTGCATGCTGCTTCACATCTGTTGGGGATGTATACCAGCATTTAGACCCGGCATGGTGTTAACCCGACCATAGAGCAGGCTCAGCGGGCCAACTCATGGCAGGGTCGGAGGACTCAAGGTGGGCCGGCTTAATGAGGCCTGGTGAGGACAAGCCGGCTTAAGCAATGGGCCGGCTTACGGAGATGATGGGTGGCCCGGAGGCCACCTTGGGGGACAAGTAGGAGACGGGTTAGAGAACGACCCGGACTCTCATGTAATCTAGGGTTTCACCTGTGTATATATAAAGGGGAGCACCTGTACGAAAAAGGATAGGTTGCAATCCCCTCGAGAGCTAGGTTAGCGATTCTGCATCCTTGTAATCGAGATCTACAACAATATAATCAAGCAGGACGTAGGCTTTTACCTCCACCGTGAGGGGCTGAACCTGGGTAACCCGGCGTCTTCTCGTTCCCGCTTAACCCCGCTAAGCTTTCACGTTAGTGCGATGGCTTCATCTCTAAGTCCTTTTACCCGGACATCTGTCGCGACAAAACCACGACAGTTGGCGCCCACCGTGGGGCTCACGCACGGCGGAGTAGAGTTCTTAGCGGGATCTCTTCCAGGGTTCGGAAAGTATGCGGTTGGCATGATGTCCAAGAGCCGCCGCGGGAAGTTCTACATCGACGATTCATACTGGGGCCCCGACACCGACTCAATCGAGTACGGGTACCGGGTCCCCTTCGGCAAGATCCACACCTTCATCGGCGTGGTCGGCGAGCCAGCCGCCGGGTTGGAGAACGTCGCCGGTGTCGAGTCGGCGTGCCGTGTTGGTCAGCTCCCGGCGAGACCCGACCCGAGTCAAGCCGGCCCAGATCACGTCTTTGTGGGCTTCACCCAAGGGGTGGCCCTGTCGGAGAACTCCCCGTCTCAGGACGACACGCTTGTCCAATCTGACGGCGAGTCCTCGATGGGGGAAACTGAGTCAATTCTTCCGCTACATGATGGAGGGCTGGGGGACACGGGCGGCGTCTGCCCAGAGAGACCTGATCCGCCTCGCTTCACGGCGGTGTACATGGCGGGCAGGCAAGATCCAGCACGAGACCCGGCCAATCCAACGGCGGGACAGAACAACCTCCTGGCCGGCTCAGGAGGAGCCGGCGCCTCGGCCTCCGGCTCTCAGAGGACCGGGGTTCAGGCGCTCGCGGACTTGATGACTACGCTGGCAGCCCTGTTGGCCGAGCCGGTCACCGCAGATAATGCAGCGGCGCGCAACACGGAGGTCACGAGGTGCCGCGAGGAGATGGCCAAGATCCAAGAGGACATCAACGCGGAAAACGCCCGCATGATACAGGAGCAGGCACATATCGCCGCGGAGAGACAGCGTCTGGATGAGGAGACACATTACCTGAGCCGCCGGCAGGCCAAATCAGAGCTTGTTCACAGGAGGCGTCATTAGAGTCGGCTTCCGGCCAACCTTGAGCCGACTCAGCTGTTCACCACGCCGCCGGCTCCGACGAACCCGGGGGTTGGAGTTATCCCCACGGGAGAGCCGCCGCTGCAACAGCCTGTTCAGCAGCGAGAGCCGGCCCGACTTCGAACGCCAGATCAGCAGCACCCGCCGTCTCACCGGTTCCAGACCCCAATTGGACACTACTCCAACCCGGTTGATAACGTGCTGGCTGCAACCCACAACTTGGCAGCTATTCCGATCGAGGGGGACGGCCCGATTCAGACCGAGGCCAGGAACGCGATTGCGATGCTCAAGACGGCAGTGGTGCAGCAAGCCAACTATTCGCATAGCCAGCATCGGCTTCACTCGACCCCTCATCAGAGCCGCTCCAGGAGTTAGCGCCCTGAGTCGCCAGCAGTCTCCAACAGCGCACATCGTCGGAGAACCGCCCTGCCACTTGCGGGGCAGCACCAGTCCGGGATTCCACAAGACGTCGCAGACGCTGCTCGGATATTACGGGCTTGGGAACAAGCAAACGCGCGTGCAGGCCACGACCCGTCGGCAAGAGCCAACCCGCCGCGGGATGTCAACCCGCCGCCGAACGCTGACTCGCCCGTCGCGACCCAGACAGATGGCCAGCTCGGGAATTCTTCTAGCCGCATGATTGGGACTCCCTGTTTGGTACCAGCGCTGCGCGAAGCACGCATCCCCCCAGACTTCAAAGGGCCTCGCAAGGTCCCTAATTATACAGCGAACCTGGAGCCCACCGAGTGGATCGAGAGTTATGAGCTAGCAATGGACTTGTTGGGGGCGAATGAGTCAGTGTGCGCGCGTTACCTCCCTCTGATGTTGGAAGGCCCAGCACGCACCTGGATGAAAAACTTACCGGCGAATTCTGTCAGCACATGGCAGGAACTGAAGGAGCGCTTCATCAAGAATTTTCAGGGAACCTGTAAAAGGCCAACCACCATTGTTGATCTTGAGCGTTGTGTCCAGCGCGAGGATGAGTCGGCGCATCACTGGGCCCGCCGGGTTGCCGAAGTCATACACAGTTCAGATAGTATCTCGGCGGCTCAGGCGGTACTCGTTCTGGAGCGGACGTGCAAGTTCCAGCCCCTGGTCCGGAAGCTTGGGCGACTCAAGCGAAAGGTCCAGGACATGGGAGACCTCATGGATGTCTTAACCCGGTATGCAGAATCAGATAACACCAAGGATCCGCTGTCAGACGAAGAGAAGTCCGAGAAAGGGAAGAAAGCTGGTGGCAAGGGTCAGCAGCAGAACAACAGTAATGGTCAGAACAACAACGGGGGTAAACGCAAGGGTCATGACGGTAGTTCCGATCTGGTGGCAAATACAAGCACAGAGAATAAAGGTCAGCGTCAGAATGACGGTTCGAGGAGGCAGTCTGGAAATCGCCCTCTCACTTACGAGGAAGCCCTCAAGGCTCCTTGTCCGAAGCACAGTTACAATGGTAAGCCGTCCAGTCACTCCTGGGAAAATTGCTATCTCATGCAAGAGTTTGCCAAGCGCGTCTTCCAGAATCATCATAATGGAGGCGGCAACGGCGGTCAACCCGCCAACCAGGGATCTGGCTTCTCGGGTGCCGGCTTGCAAGGGCCCTTTGCAGGACCCGACTTCCAAGGGAATAGCGGTCAAGGCGGCGGGTTCCAGGGGGCTGGAAATACTGGAGGTGGCAATCAGCGAAACAACCAGGGAAATCAGCATCAGGCTGGCGCGGCAGGATTCCAGAGCAACCCGAAGTAGTTGAATAGCGGACAGTATCACATCTTCACCACTAGTACCTGCAAACGGGATCGGAAGGTGCAACGGCGAGCCGCCCATGTGGTTGAGCCGGCCACTCCCTATTATCTCAACTGGTCTGAACAGCCGGTTACCTGGAGTAGAGCAGATCATCCTGTCCTCGTCGATCACCCTGGCCACTTGGCCTTGGTGGTTGCACCACAAGTCGGCGGTTATACCCTGACTAAGGTGCTCATGGACGGGGGCAGCAGCATCAATATTCTGTACTACGACACGTTCAGGCGGATGAATCTCTCTGATAAGCAGCTAACTCCGTCCTCTACAGTCTTTCACGGCATTGTGCCTGGCAAGTCAGCATATCCCATGAGAAGAATCTCCCTTGAGGTGGCCTTTGGCTCAGAGGATAACTGGCGTTCTGAGTTTCTGTCCTTTGAAGTGGTGAAGCTTAAGAGCCCGTACCACGCTTTGTTTGGCCGGCCGGCTTACGCGCGGTTTATGGCGCGGCCGTGTTACGTCTACCTGAAGATGAAGATGCCAGGACCGAGGGGAACCATTACAGTGGAAGGAAACCGGAAAATTGCACTCGAGTGTGAAGAAGGTGATGCGGCTTATGCTGAGACAGCTTGCGCTGCTGAGGAGTTGCGGTATTATAAGGACAATGTTGACCTGTCTGACAGGACGCCACTGAAGAAGCCCACCACAGAGTCTGACCCTCTGCTCAAATTTAAGTTGGCCAGAGACACGAAGCAAGTTGATTTCACCCCAGGCAATTCTTCGGAGCAGTTCACCATCGGGGCAAATATGGATCCCAAATAGGAAAGCGCGCTCATCGAGTTCATCCGTGAGAATCGGGACATGTTTGCATGGAAACCTTCTGACATGCCAGGTGTACCAAGAGAACTCGCTGAGCACTCCCTTAATGTGGATCCCAAGTTTAAACCAGTTCGCCAGTATCTCCGTCGCTTCAATGAGGAAAGGCGGAAAGCTATTGGTGAAGAAGTGGCTCGGCTCCTAGCTGCCGGGTTCATCGTCGAAGTCTTCCATCCTGAGTGGTTGGCTAACCCAGTGCTTGTTCTGAAGAAAAACGGGACTTGGCGGATGTGTGTTGATTACACAGACCTGAACAAGGCTTGTCCTAGCGACCCCTTTGCCTTGCCCCGTATTGACCAGATCATCGATGCTACGGCGGGTTGTGAGAGTTTATGTTTCCTGGATGCTTACTCTGGTTATCATCAGATCAAGCTGAGGCCGGAAGACCAGGCAAAAACGGCTTTCATCACACCTTTTGGGGCCTTCTGTTATACAACCATGTCATTTGGTCTGAAGAGCGCCCAGGCGACTTATCAGCGTTGTGTCCAGAACTATTTCCACAATCAGATGGGCGAAATGTTCATGCTTATGTGGATGACATTGTGGTTAAATCTCGGAAGAAAGAAACTCTATTGGAAGATCTCAAGGAAACGTTTGACAATCTCCGTGTCTACAAGATGAAGCTTAACCCGGAGAAGTGTGTTTTTGGTGTCCCAGCAGGAAAACTTTTGGGGTTCCTTGTCTCTGAGCGAGGCATTGAAGCTAACCCAGAGAAAATCAAGGCAATCACGACTCTGGCTAAGCCGGCTAAGCTGAATGACGTGCAGAAGCTGGCTGGGCGAGTTGCGGCTTTAAGTCGGTTCATCAGCCGGCTTGGCGAAAAAGCGATTCCGTTATATCAATTGCTCAAGAAATCAGATGACTTCGTTTGGAGTAAGGAGGCAGATCAGGCTTTTGAGGCCCTTAAGAAATAGTTGTCTGAGCCGCCGGTCCTTGCTGCCTCTCGCGAGAAAGAGCCGATGCTGTTGTATATTGCTGCTAATAACAGGGCTGTAAGTGTGGCGGTCATCGTCGAGCGCAAGGAGGACAACAAGGAGTATCCTGTCCAGCATCCTGTATATTACGTCAGCGAGGTGTTAAGCGAGTCTAAGCAGCGATACCCACATTGGCAGAAGCTGGTCTATGGAGTATTCATGGCTAGCCGCAAACTGAAGCATTACTTCCACGAGCATCCAATCACGGTGGTCAGCTCAGCGCCTCTTGGGGATATAATCCAGAACCGGGAGGCGACCGGCCGGGTTGCTAAGTGGGCAATTGAGCTTGGTCCGCATCATCTCAAATACGTGCCTCGCACCGCAATCAAGTCTCAGGCGTTGGTGGAATTTATTAATGATTGGAAAGAGTTGCAGGCTCCCGAAGAGAAGCCCGACACAACTTACTGGTCCATACACTTTGACGGCTCAAGGCAGCTTGAAGGCTCGGGGGCTGGAGTTGTGATTACTTCCCCACGAGGTGATAAGTTCTGTTATGTCTTGAGACTCATGTTTCCCTGCACCAACAATGCCGCGGAGTATGAGGCCTTGCTTCACGGGCTTAGAATAGCCAAGGAGATGAACCTAAGCCGGGTCAGGTGTCTGGGTGACTCAGACTTGGTGGCCCAGCAGGTTTTCGGTACATGGGACTCCAAGGACCCTCTTATGGCGGCTTATTGACAGGCAGTCACAAATATTGCTGGGCATTTCAAGGGTTATCAAGTCGACCACATTGATCGCCGACAGAACGAGGCGGCAGACGCACTCTCTCGCTTGGGTTCTCAGCGCAAGCCAGTGCCACCCAATGTGTTCCTGGACGTCTTGCATAACCCGTCTGTCAAATTGCCAACAGAGGAGGACCTGGCTATTCCGGACCCAGAGGCGGCCCTGGTGGCTGCTGTTCACGCAATCCCTGATTGGACGGTCCCCTATTTGGCTTATTTAAGTCGGGGAGAACTGCCAACAGAGGAACTGCTTGCTCGGCAGATCATTAGACGATCCAAGTCTATGACTATTGTCAATGGCGAGTTGCACCGACGAAGCGTCATTGGTGTTTTTCAGCGTTGTGTTTCACCGGAAGAAGGCCGCACAATTCTCCATGAGGCACATTCTGGTGATTGTGGACACCATGCCGGCTCAAGGTCACTGGTCGCGAAGGCATTCCGGCACGGTTTTTACTGGCTCACGGCTCATGCTGATGCAGAGGACATTGTCAGTAAGTGTGATGGTTGCCAGAAATATGCTCGCCAGGTCCATGTGCCAGCTCAAGAGTTGCGGATGATCCCAATTACTTGGCCGTTCGCGGTCTGGGGGCTTGACATGGTGGGACCCTTCAAACGCTCTAAGAATAAGCATACGCACCTCCTCATGGCTGTGGACAAGTTTACCAAGTGGGTGGAAGCAGAACCGGTCAGCAACTGCGACGCGGCTACAGCGGTCAAATTCCTGAAAAAGCTGATATTCCGGTTTGGCTACCCGCACAGTATCATTACAGACAATGGGACCAATCTTTCCAAGGGAGCCATGGAACAGTTCTGCAAACGGGAGCACATCCGGCTGGATCTAGCATCAGTTGCGCATCCTCAGTCCAACGGACAGGCCGAACGGGCTAATCAGGAATTGCTGCGTGGGATCAAGCCCCGGCTCATAGTGCCTCTGCAGCGCACGCTGGGTTGCTGGGAAGAAGAATTACCTTCGGTGCTTTGGAGCATACGGACTACTTCCAACAGGTCAACAGGCTATACGCCGTTTTTCCTAGTCTATGGTGCAGAGGCTGTACTTCCGAGCGATATTCGGCATGACTCCCCTCGAGTGGCGGCTTATGTGGAAGCAGATAACGAGCTAGCTCGCCAAGACGCTCTTGATGCTCTCGAGGAGGAGCGTGACCTTGCCGCATCCAGATCAGCAATCTATCAGCAAGACCTACGTCGCTATCACAGCCGTAGAGTTTGAAGCCGCACTTTTCAGGAAGGTGACTTAGTGCTCCGTCTGATACAAGACCAGACAGGCATGCATAAGCTTTCACCACCTTGGGAAGGGCCCTTTGTGGTCAGCAAGAATCTCAACAATGGGTCATATTACCTGATTGACCTACGTGAGGAAGATAAATCACGTACCTCCGAGGAGGAAACAAGCCGGCCCTGGAACATTTCCCAGCTCCGGCCATATTACACCTAAGTCATTGACTTGGTCATATCTTTGTACATATCTTTTACCCTATATATACCAGTCTTTGATCAAATATAATAACGACCAGCAACACTGTGTGAAGGTGTTGTTTTGCCTCAGAACTTGTGTACTGGATCTTTATTTGTTGATCTTGGTTACTTGGGGGCTTCCAACTCAATTGAGTTTAGCTTACAAAACCCTTTTAACCCGGCGAGATGCCACAAAATTGGTTAAACCTGCCTGTTAGCAAGATGCTACTCCCTATAAAACGACCCGGCGCACGTCTGGTGAGTCAATCACTTTTTTGACCCTGAACTCATCAGAGTTAAAGCGTTCGATTGGTTGTGTGAGAGCCGGCTTTCAGATAGCGAGGACAAACCAACAGGCCAAAGTGCCAGTTTCACAAAAGCATATTCCGGATTGAATTTTATAAGCCGGCCAATTTAAAGTTCAGTTCAACGGACGGCTTATGCTGTTCAAGCCGGCGGTTTCAGGCCTGTTCCGGCTTAAAGTTTATGTTCTTTGTTGCATTCATCTTTGCATACATACATACATCCGTGCATAGCATTTACCTAAGTTCCTTTTCATATGATTCATTGCAACAGTGACAAAGATTACAAGTTCATATGGTATCATCAGCAACCACTACATGCTTTTGTTGTTTCAGCATCACCGTTCTATTACAGAAGCCGGCTCTCGCAGCCCAAAGAGGACTTAAGAGACAAGGCATTCATAAGTGTTGCGCACAGGCAATTAAAGGGTTCAGTACGCGATGGCACTGGCATTAGCAAGCACCAAGTGTTTATACTATCCTATTACAAGCCGCCCACCAATGGCGGCCATGGCCAAAAATTTACAAGTCTGTCATATGCAAGGTTAAGCCGGCTCTCTACACTGTCGGGTCAGTACTGACACCGGCGCCTGAGGAAGCACCCTGTGCCGGTTCTTTGCGGCCATCATCATCTTCTGCTTCTTGGCTTGAGTCGTCGGTCGACCACTGAATGGGGCGCAACGCTTCAAATAGAGCATCGTTGGATATTAGGGAGGAAGGGTCGACGTCAGGAGCGAAGGACGGCTTACCCATACGGGTTAGGGCCACTGGCTCGTGGTTGGGCGGCTCTATCCGCTCGTTCCCTTTGGAGTATGGCGCCTGGTACCGGGTTAGGTCTGCCTCTTCTGCGATTTCAGTGGCGGCGACCCGGGTTTCCTTGATGCAGCGTTGGAAGTCCCTCTTGGTAAACGACAAGTCATCTACGTTGAATTCCGGGTACCCGCCCGCCACCTGAGCCGGATCAAGTTCTGGCACATATGCCTTGGCCCGCGCCAGCGCAGTCAGAGCCCCCGTACGGCATCACGCCCTTTTCCAATCTTCAAACCACCTGGGCATGACTGATAGTTCTTTCAGTGTGTCTGCAATCAGCTGAGGCGGCGATTTGGTGTTCTTGGCGGCCATTATGCAACGGCAACTGCCAATGTACAGTTGTTCTACCAGGGAATAGATCGCCTTCAGCTTCACCACTGGTAGCTGCACAAGAGTTTGGTTTTTCCGGCCTGCAACGAACAAGTATGCACGATCAGTTAAACCGGCTTCGGATGATAAGCCGGTCCAATTAACTTATTCGTAGTTTCGCTTACCAAAGATTGCTCGGCACATGGCAGTGATGTGACCCTTGAGAGTTGTCAGCTCCTGCGTTACCGGCTCAAGTTTTGTCTCCGCCTCTTCAGCTCTCGTGGCTTGGGCGGCTCTTGCAGCCTCAGTTTCTCGGAATGTGTCCCTCACAATGGCCAGAGCTTTGTTAGCTTCGGCAGCGGATTCCTCGGCGGCTTTGCGCAGTTTTTTCTCCTTCCTTACTTCCTTTCGGAAGTAGGTGGCCTGGGTCTCCACTTGATCTAGCATTTCCTGCAAGACAGACTGTTACAACATTCTATTTGCATGACCCGGGCCGCCCTATTGGACGACCCGGCTCATGGGGGCTACATGCTTTCAAGTCTCAAGATAAACGGTAAGGCAAGTTCCATGCAGCTGCAGGTAATCTACATGGCACGTGGGGGCTAATGCATAAATCGATCTATACTGCTCGTTTATGAAGACCCGCCCGTCATGGCCGACAAGCCGGCCTTGGAAGGTACTGGATGAGATTCTAAATTTAAGCTACAATTTTGAAGACCGGGTTATTATTTCATATTAACCCGGCCCTTGGGGGCTAATGCATCCATTGATCTATTCTGTTATGTTATGGAGACCCGCCCGTCATTAATGACGAGCCGGCCTTTGGGGACGCCAGTGGACGGTTCTACTTACAAGTTTCAAATTGGAAGTTCCGGCTCATTATTGCATAATGACCCGGCCCTTGGGGGGCTACATATATATATGGTACAAAGTAAAGGGCGCAAGTTACCTCGTATTTCCGCTTCAAGGATGTTATCATGGCGATCTCTGTGTTCCGGCTTTCAGATAGCCGGGTCAGCACAGTTTGGTGCAGGGTACTGGCGTCTTGATCTTCAAATGTAGAAAATTCAAGAGTTGTCTTCCCCTTATCCTTCGGGGCCGGCTCAGGTTTGGCCAGAATTTGGGTAAGGGCCGTGGAGGATTCTGGTACAGCAGTCTGACGCTCACTTGTCACCACTACCTCTTCTGGAGCAGGCGTTTGGTCTTGAGCCGGCGCTTCAGGCTGCGGGGCAGCTTGATCTGCAGTTACATCTTCCCTCTCCTGAGCGGGAGGGGAGGCGCGAGCCGGGCTTGCCGTATCCATAAGCGGCGGGCTGTTATGGAAGGCCGGCTCATCCTGAGTAGCCAAGGGGGCCTCTTCTGCTTGAAGGCCTGTTGGAATGGCCGGGTCAGATGACCCGGCAACTGTTTTCTTCTTAATGGCTTTGGTGCTGTACAAAGAGCAGGGGAGTTTGTTCATTTGCAAGGGTGAAAGAGTATAGAGCTGTTTCAGGTCATAAGTGATTACTTACCCAGGGTTGATGTTGAACGCCGGTGATTGTGTAGCGCTTGATTCGCCTGAGGAGTGGGATGTCTGATATGCCGAGTCATTTAAATGTAAGGGCTCCTTAAAACGACCAGCTAGAGGAAAGGAGGGAGTTGGACTAAGAAGCACCTCAGCTCGCACTTTACGGGATGGCGGCTCATATGGAATCCCGCCACTTAGCTCGCCTTCGCTGCTCCGGGTCTTCCTTTTGGTGGTCCCGGCTTGACGAGTTTTCTTCAAAACAAATTTGGGGTCTAAATGAGCATCTTCGTGGGACAAGGGAACCTTACGAACGGCAACCCGGGGCTTCCTTCGAACCTTGCGGATTACAGCCCGGGTTTTCTTCTGGATAGGTACTGGAGAGTCTGAATCTGAGGAAATAATAGTTACCTCTGGCTCAACTGCATGGCTGACTTCAGCTTCTTTCTGGAATGAATAAGCGTCAGTGGTCTGATTAAAAAGGCGGCTTAAGAGAGTCAGGTTCTACCTCATTGTCCTCGTTGTTATCTGACTCCTCTTCGTCGTCCTCTTGAGGAGTAGGGTTTACAGGCTCGACCCGCCACCAATTGTCGTTTTCCTACACCAAGGCAATTTGGCAAGATGAAGACAAAAGCAATATGGTACTTATAATGATCAAGGGTGGAGGCGGCTTACTGGAGGGGCCGGCCTATTGGCGCTGAACGGAGCAAGCCCCACCGTCTTGATGTCTTCCATCGTTTCGCCAAGCAATTTCTTGGCTAGTTTTATAACCTCCTTCTCTTTGAGGTTGACCCGACTGAACCGGAGTGGATCTTCACGATGGCCGGTGTAGGTGTGCATCAACCGGGTCCTGGAGCTCAGCGGCTGAATCCTCCATTCAACCCAGGTCCGGGTCAAATCGGCACCGGTAAGGCCGTGAGCAAGTAAGGCATTCATTTTTATATATAATGGCTCCAGATTCGCCCTCTCTTCTTGGGAAGGAAGACCCGGGAAGATGGCATTGGTGAGCCGGGTTGCCCTGTAGCCCGGCAAAGGATTCTGACCTGCGGGAGAGGTGTCTTTGCAGTAGAACCAAGTCCTCTGCCACCCTTTCGGATGACTGGCCGGCTTGCCATTGGGAAAGATAATATTCTTTCGGCGTTGGATAGAAATTCCGCCGAGTTCAATGCTGGGGCCGTCCTTGTGCTCTGTTTGGCGGTTTAGATAAAAGAGCTCTCGGAACAAGATAAGAGACGGCTCGAGCTGCAAATAGACTTCACAAAATACTTGGAATTGACACAGATTGAAGATGGAGTTGGGGGCCAAGTCCTGGGGCCTGATGTTGAACAAGTGTAACACGTCCCTGAAAAACTTTGAGCCGGGAGGACGAAAACCCCTTGAGACATGATCAGTGAATACGACTACTTCATTTTCGCCGGGTTGCGGGTATATTTCTTCTTCAGGGGCTCGCCATGAAATTGTCTCCTTGGCTGGCAGCAACCCGGTGTCTGTCAAAGCTTGCAAACTCAGTTCAGACATACTGGACTTGGCCCAATTGACGATCTTGGGCTTGGGAGGCATGGTCTGAAAAGGAAGGAAAAAGGTGTCATAAGCCGGCGTGGTAAGCTCATAAAATGTAACCCGGTAAAATAATGAGGCGATCATGGTATTAAACGCTGGTTACCCGGGTTTTGGCAAGTCGTCTGAATATCTGAGGGTATGACCCGGCAAAATGGTAAGGTAGCTATGATGGTTAAGCCCGTGATTCGGATTTATGCAAGCCAGGGATAGCCGTGCTGAGCCGGTCAAAGATGGGAGCCGGTATCTGTGTTTCAGCGGTGCTGGATATTCGCTAAGTGCTGAACTCACAAACAAAAATCCAATCGAGCAGCTATTATTTCGGATCTAAAAAATACTACGAAAAGGGGATTTTGAAGACCTAAACAGGGATAAAGGCGGGAGCATATTTGTCAATGCGGATTCGTTGAAAGCAGTACACGGATCAAGATGGGAAAAATGGCATTACCGCGATGTCTAAAGTACCTACACGGATTGTTCGGCCGGTTCTAGATCTACACCTGAGAGGGGAGAAGATGAACACGAAGAACACTGATGAACTACAGAGAATGGGCGCTGCAGATCCAGATGAGCGAGGGTTAGGGTGTACCTAATTGCGGCGAATGCGGCGGCGATGTTTTGTTGAGCTCCGGTGATGATGGGGCGTCGGAGAAGGCGCGGTCGAGGTCGCCGGAGAGCTCGAGGGCGACGACGCTTCGGGTCTGACGAGCAGGCGCGAGGAAGAAGAAGAGCCCAAGGTAAAAAGGTGATAATGGGGATGAGCTGGATTTTTATAGGTGCGGTAAAGGTTAAAACGGCGGGGGCGGAACCCCCAGGCGGCGCAGTAATTTTCGGCTGCGTGGCTCCTCGATTTTCGCGCCTGACAAGACGATACATGCTCATTTAAAGATTCGGTATGATGTCAGCTCAGATTCGGCGGAGGTGGATCGTGACGTCATGAGGGACAGGAGTTGAAAATGCTAAGTTTGAACCTGAAGGGGTGAACCTGACGATCAACTTAACCCGACAAATTGAGCCGGTCCAAGATGGCGGCTTAAAAGAACGGTTTGGGGCATGTTTGGAAATATATTTTTAATGCTTTGCCTTTCTGGGTGGAGTTTAACGTGAATAAATTCAAGTCAAACTAAGGGCTAATGTTGGGGATGTATACCAGCATTTAGACCCGGCATGGTGTTAACCCGGCCATAGAGCAGGCTCAGCGGGCCAACTCATGGCAGGGTCGGAGGACTCAAGGTGGGCCGGCTTAAGCAATGGGCCGGCTTACGGAGATGATGGGTGGCCCGGAGGCCGCCTTGGGGGACAAGTAGGAGACAGGTTAGAGAATGACCCGGACTCTCATGTAATCTAGGGTTCCACCTGTGTATATATAAAGGGGAGCACCTGTACGAAAAAGGGTAGGTTGCAATCCCCTCGAGAGCTAGGTTAGCGATTATGCATCCTTGTAATCGAGATCTACAGCAATATAATCAAGCAGGACGTATGCTTTTACCTCCACCGTGAGGGGCTGAACCTGGGTAACCCGGCGTCTTCTCGTTCCCGCTTAACCCCGCTAAGCTTCCATGTTAGTGCGATGGCTTCATCTCTAAGTCCTTTTACCCGGACATCTGTCACGACAAAACCACGACAACATCCAAATCCAATGCCAACAGAGATACTACGTGCTAGTCTACTTAGGGCATCTCCAACGGCAACCCGCAAAAATCCTTCCACATCCGTCCGCAGACAGGGGACCAGTCCGCGGACACGGATGCGGGAGGACGCCATCTAACGCTGGCCGCATACATTTTGACAACAACTCGAACCAACCGACCGAAATTCGATTAAATCGGACGAATTTTGATAAAAACACGACGAATTTCATTGAAACTAGGATAATTTATACATAAAACCGGACGATATTTCGACCGGTGAACTAAAAACCTAAAAATAAAACCCTAAAGTATCCTAGACTTCACGGTGACCTCCTAGCCAATGTCGGGCTGGCCGGCGGCTCCTCCTCCGTCATCGTGGCCCGACCTGGCGTCGGAGTCGGAGTCGTCGGGCTTGGGGCGGCGGCGTCACGGCAGGGCTTCCCGACGGCCGCCTGACGCTCGCGGATGATCCTCTCCGCCTCCTCCCGCGCCGTGCACAGTGCGGCCGCGACCACCTTGGACGTGGGCTGGGGGAGAGGGCGACGGTCGTTGGAGGGGGCGGCGTCGGGGTCGGCGAGGGACCATTCCTCACCGTACCTGGCCATCTCCCACATCGTCACGGAGCAGTCCAGGGCCCAGGCGTACGCCAGATCCGGGTCCGCCGTTATGTGTGGCGGCAGGACGTCTGAGTCCGCGTACTTGGACCGGCGCGTGGCATTGCGCCTGTCCCGCCGGAGCTGCTCCCGGTCGACGTACTCCTGCGCCGTCATGGCGCTCCGGGACGACGACGAGGAGCCGCCGCTGCCGAGGTAGTATAGAATGTGACCGCGCGCCTTCGGCATGGGTGGCGGCGAGCGACACTCCTCCTTGATGATGCGTCGGGGCGGCGGCGAGCGGTGCTCCTCCTTCACGAAGCGCCGGGGCGGCGGCGAGACCCGCTCTTCCTTGACGCGGCGCCCGATTTGGACACCGCGGCTGCGCGGCGGTGGAGAGCGTGGAGGGGATGCCGGCTCCGGCTTCACGGGGAGAAGCGCCCCCGGTGGCGGAGTCGGCCCGTTGGTATGGATTCAGCTCCATCTGCTCCTCGAACTCCGTGTCGGTGCCGGCATAGACCTGGCCCGGCACTGCCGGCGCGGACTGTGGCGGCGGCGGCTGTTGGTCCTCCTCGTCGCCGGAGGAGATGACGATCTCTGCCCGCATCGAGTCGCCACCAGCTGATGAGGACGATGGCTCCGGAGTTCGAGGGCAGCGTCGCCACGATCCGCCAAATCCCGCCCCGGAACCGCCTGCAGGCGCCGACGCCCAGGACTTGCCCATCGCCGGAGATGTGGAAGGAGATGGGCGTGGAGGGAAGGAGAAGGAGGAGGAGGAGGATGCGATGTGGACGGCGCCGAAGCGCGACTTAAATAGCCGCGGCCAGGCCATGTGAAGGAGCGGTCAGCCGCTTCAATGCGGCGTAGCGGCCGGAGTTGGTTCCTCGGGAACCTGCGTCCGCATTGAAGCGACGGCTCCCGAGAGGTCGCATCGGTCAGCGCCGCCCTCCCTCCCCTCCGGTCACATCGCGGCATCAATGCCGACAGCTTCGTGCTCTGGGCCGGTATGAATGCGGCGCGGTAAGCGGAGCTTGCATCGGATGGAAAGCGCGGGAGGGGTGGGGGAGGGATTTTTGGTGGCCAGGGCGGTCAGAAGCGGGCTTGGAATCGGTCCGGACTCGTGCAAACCTCCCGCACTTTTGTCTCCGGTTTGTGGGAGAAATCGAGTCCGGACCGCGCCGCGGACCGATACAAGTCGGCGTTGGATGGCTCACGCTGTCCGGACAGCGCGGTCCGGACGGATGCGGGTGGTTTGCGGGTCAGCCTTGGAGATGCCCTTACATAGGCCACATATGTAGTACTGTAGCATTGCCCAGTAGCGGTGTGTCTGTGTGTGTGCGCTGTGAGATATCCCCTTGATGGAGTGCACCTCTGTCTGCATGCTTGCTCCTCGATGGTCGCAACACGTGCGCGCAGGAGGACAAAACGCACGTAGCATGCATGCATGCCTCGGCTAGAGAGATTCGAAGCAGGATGAACAAGACATGGCGAGGAAACAGAGTTGGGGCTCGAATGGGTAAGCGGAGGCCGGCCGGCACGCATGCAGCAGAGGCGCAGAGCAAAACCCCACTATTTTCTTTTTCTTTTCTACCTGCCGTAGTGGCTTCCGCTGCGTACCTACGGTTTGCTTACCGGCAGAAGCAACGTGTGGCGCAGAGAGTTACTACTACCAGTACAAGGGTCAGGTTGTATCGAGTACCGTAAAATGCAGGGTGGAGTGGAGCCAGAGGTCGGGGCGTCTAGCTCACGGGAGGCTAGTGCTTGTAGCTCAACTTACGCTTAGATGAGTAGCATGAAAATTCAATCATTTTGTTGTTTCTTTTGGAAAAGGAGGATAATCCTCAGCCTTCGCATTATTATGATGCACACGGAAAAGGGGGAAAATAGTAAGAAGAAATGTCCAGGGTAGATGGGAATGAAGGAAGAGGAGAGTGCTGACCAGTGAATAGGTGGTGCAAGAGCATTTACAAACACATGCACGTCGATTATTTTGAATGTTTAGTCCGTGTGGGGCCGACGGAGTTGTTAAACACCAAATTAATTGTTCGTACTTAAGATTTTATGTGTAGATGTAACATCCGTGTTGGCCTGGCGGGGTTGGGGTTTAGTTCCACCTCGCCGCGCGAGGAACGACGCGACCGTTCCGTGTCGTCCAAAAACGATAAGCTTCGGTCGTCATTGCACCCTTTCTGAAGGATATGGACTGTCACTATGAATCTTCTCTGCTCATCAACAGATAAGATTTATAGTGACGGTCCATATCCCTCACAAAGCGAGCATTGATGGCTGCCCGGCCCTTTTTGAATCATTTCATAAAGCTCCGTCGGTTCATACTACTCGACCGACGAACCATCGGAATCTATCGTCTGTCTACGAAAAAATCACCGAAAACCTTGGTCGGACAATGTGTTGAATAGATAGAGGGCAAGGTGCAGTCCGGCACAAGGGTGGCAACGGAGCTAGGAGATGTCCGACACGAAGGAGGAAGAAGAGAGGAGAGGAGCAAGTGAAATCCGGTAGGTCGAAGGGGGATTTGGTGCAATTTTTGTTGGGGTCGGGCTGTCAGGTCCGACGTGACGGACGCGCCTGATCATGCCCAGGCCGCCCCATATCCACCCCAGATTTCGGCTGGATATGAGGGGTGCCAGTCAGCCCGGGCGTTTCGGACCAGTTTGAGGCGCTCGTATGATTTTTTTTTTACCGGTCAGTGACCAGGCTGTCCGTCCGGACGTTTGAGGGGGGTTTGAGGCGTCCAACTGTAAATGCTCGAACAAGTGCAAAGAAGGATACTTCATCCGAGATTTGGAGGGACGGCAACAGTGAGTAGTTGTGGAATTTGATTTAAGTTAGGGTTTTTTTAGATGGATTTAAGTTAGGATTAGTAATGTGGCTTTTTTTTCCTCAAGGAACAATGGGTACATTTATGCACAAATTCTACACACAACTACAAACTCTTTATTATGTTTTTCAAGCTAACATACCTTGAAAAATGTTTTTATATTATGGGACGGAGGGAGTAGAAACTAATGTTGTAGAGCTTTACAATTGGTGAAATCTATAACCGTCTCCTAATCAATAGGGTGGTTGCGTCAAACCTACTGAGACCATCTTCAACAACCCCCTTATTCCAAAAAAATGCTTGCATAGAGGAAATTGACGCAAAAACGTGCTCGAGCAGTTTTCCTAAACCTAATATTTTTTAGAATTTCACCCTAGAAAAACTTGCATTTCCCCTGTATTTTTTCAACACATGACATATCAACATGCCGCCGCCATCGACAGTCGGACCGCCCAAGACCATCATCGGACCACCGAGCCGCCACCATACGTCATCGCCGAACCGTAGACCACCGGCGCCGCACCGCAACACCATGTTGTCCGCTGTCACGCCACCGTCACACCACCACCGCACGTCATCGTCGGACGCCCGCTGGACCGCGGAACATATAAGTGCATCAAGTGCCCCCTTAGTGGTTTTGGAGTATTGAAGACAAATAGGTTGAGGAACTAATGTGTTTGTGAGTATACACAGGAGATAGAGTCCCTGAAGATTTGGTTTAACACATGGAAGACGACCCCTAAAAATGGATTTCTTCAAGTGAAGAATTTGGTGATGAAATTGGTACGGCCTTTGAAACTTGAAGACTTTTGTTTTCATAGTTTCTTTTCTTCTTCTTTGAGTCATAGGAAAAACCGTACTGTTAAAGGGGGGTCTAGGTGAAACATATTTCACATTTCCAAAGTGATGCTCAAACTTACTCAAACCTATACACACAAAAGCCGCTTCGAGTGAAGCCTTTGGAAATCTCCAGTACAGCTGACGCATTTGCTAGCGACAGTGACGAAGTTCATCTAGTCGCTAACGAATTTGGTCAGGCTGAGGAGTTAGGAGTCCGCTAGTGCGATCTGCCTACCGTGAGGAATTTGAGTGCCCCGACGAATTTGAGAGTTCAAATTCCGACCGTTGCTGCGCCGCGGGCCAGCCGTCGAGTGGATCCTTATCCTGACAACGGTCGAATCAGAGAAGGGCATTTATGACAATTCATGTCAGGTTGCCCCTGGCTATAAATAGCTGCCCCTCCACAACCACTTGTTGGTTGGCTGCTCTGAGAGAACTTGACACTTGTCATTTGTGACGCCCCCGACTTAATCGTGCACTAATCATACACGCAAATGCACACGATCAAGCCTAAGGACTCACGGGAAGATATCACAACACAACTCTAAACACAAATAAAAGTCATACAAGCTTTATATTACAATCCAATGGCCTCGAGGGCTCGAATACATAAGTTCGCGTACAACCGTTAGCGGAAGCAACAATAATATCTGAGTACAGACATAAAGGTTAAACAAGTCTGCCTTAAGAAGGCTGAGCAAGACAACGACACTAGATCGAAAAGGCGCAGGCCTCCTGCCTGGGAGCCGCCGAATCTACTCCTGGTCGTCGGTCTCCACGTAGTAGTAGGCTCCACCGGTAGGATAGTAGTAGTCGTCGGCGGGAGCAGCTGGCTCCTGGGATCCGTCGTCTGATCGCCGCAATCGGGTATGGGGGAAAAAGGGAAGCAAAGCAACCGTGAGTACTCATCCAAAGTACTCGCAAGACTTACATCAGAACTATTCTATTTATGCATTGGTTTCAAGTGAAGGGGCTGTATCTGTGGACTAGACTGCATAAATGCCAGAATAGGGGGGAAGGCCTAGCCTATCGAAGACTAGCAACTTGCAGCATCTTGCAGCATTAGAAGAGTGTAGATTAGTACATAGTAAAGTAGTAAGCAAGTAGTAACAACGCCCAGAGATCCTTCCTCGACCCCTGCGAGAAAGCGATCCCGGAGCTGGCATATTATTAAACATCACAAGTATCCAGTTCTAGTTGTAGTAGATCGGGATACTTTTCGAGCGTCCTGTTACCGTGGACACGACTATTCGAATAGATAACTTCCCTGCAGGGGTGCACCAACTTACCCAACATGCTCGATTAACTCTGGCCGGACACACTTACTCGGTCCATGCCCGGCCTCGGCTGATCGACACGTCGTAGCCCTACCTAGGATCAACAGAGAGGCCAGCACGCCGGTCTACACCCTAAGCGCTCAGGGGTCTTGGGCCCATCGCCCTTTGCACTCCTGCGCATTGCGTACGCGGCCGGGAGCAGACCCACCCCCTTAATACAAGCGCAGGCGGTTCCCGTCCAACCCGGCGCGCGCCGCTCAACTGCTGGCGTCTGGAGAGCTTCGGCTGATACATACGACGCCGAGTGCCCATACTATTCTCGCGTGGTGGTTAGTGCGTAAAGGCCAGAGGTGTTGGAAATATGCCCTAGAGGCAATAATAAATTGGTTATTATCATATTTCCTTGTTCATGATAAATGTTTATTATTCATGCTAGAATTGTATTGATCGGAAACTTAAATACATGTGTGAATATATAAACAACACCGTGTCCCTAGTAAGCCTCTACTAGACTAGCTCATTGATCAAAGATGGTTAAGGTTTCCTAACCATAGACATGAGTTGTCATTTGATAACGGGATCACATCATTAGGAGAATGATGTGATGGACAAGACCCAACCGTAAGCTTAGCATCAGATCGTTTAGTTATTTGCTACAGCTTTCTTCATGTCAAGTATCTGTTCCTTCGACCATGAGATCATGCTACTCCCGGATACCGGAGGAATGCCTTGTGTGCTATCAAACGTCACCTCGTAACTGGGTGATCATAAAGGTGCTCTACAGGTATCTCCGAAGGTGTTTGTTGGGTTGCATGGATCGAGACTGGGATTTGTCGCTCCATGTGACGGAGAGATATCTCTGGGCCCTCTCGGTAATACAACATCACAAGAAGCTTGCAAGCATGTGACTAATGAGTTTAGTCACGGGATCTTGTATTACGGAACAAGTAAAGAGACTTGTCAGTAATGAGATTGAACTAGGTATGGAGATACCGACGATCGAATCTCGGGCAAGTAACATATCGCCGGACAAAGGGAATTGCATATGGGATTAACTGAATCCTCGACATCGTGGTTCAACCGATAAAGATCTTCGTTGGACATGTGGGAATCAATATGGGTATCCAAATCCCGCTATTGATTATTGACCGGAGAAGTGTCTCGGTCATGTCTACATGTTCCCGAACCCATAGGGCCGCACGCTTAACGTTCAATAGCGCTAGGGTAGTAATGAGATATTAACAGTGGAAAGTCCGAAGGTTGTTCGGAGTCCCGGATGGGATCCAGGATATCATGAGGAGCTCCGGAATGGTCCGGAGGTAAAGATTTATATATGGGAAGTCATATTTTGGGTTCCGGAAAAAGTTCGGTTTTTTCGGTATTGTACCAGGAAGGTTCCGGAGGGTTCCGGAGGTGTTCGGAAGTCCACGGAGGGTCCACATGGACTCTAAAGGGGGCGCACCAGCCCTTCATGGGCCAGGCGCAGCAGCCCCACTTGGCCCATGCGGCTGTCCCAAGTGATAAGATCAAATCCCTTTAAAATAGAAGATAAGAGGCATTACTTGGAAAGGGGATTACTATTCACGTGGTACTGTTCACACGTGTACTATTCATGTGGTACTGTTCACGCGGCACTATTCCTCCTCCTCCAAGTTTCCTCCTCTATATATAGTGGGGAGGGGCGCGGGGGGCAGGAGGCTTCCACCCTTGGCCGCCCCTCCCTCTCTTCCTCCTCCACGTTCCGTCAGCGCTTGGCGAAGCCCTGCCGAATTTCCGCTGCCACCACCACCACCTCGCCGTCGTGCTGGTTCCGATCTCATCTACCTCCTTCCCCTCTCTTGCTGGATCAAGAAGGAGAGGACGCCATCGAGCTGAACGTGTGCTAATCTCGGAGGTGCCGTCCGTTCGGCACTAGATCGGATTGGATCGCGATTGGATCATGAAGAGTACGACTACATCAACTGCGTTACGACGCTAACGCTTTTGGTCTACAAGGGTATGTAGACACACTCCCCTCTCATTGCTATGCATCTCCTAGATTAGATCTTGGGTGTTCGTAGGATTTTTTTTTATTTTCATGCAACGTTCCCCATCAAGAGGCCTACTCAGATCACATATCCTAACCCATTAGTGTGTTGGGAGCTCGCGGTGACGATCGGTGCTCCTGTCGCCCCGTCTCGAGGACTTACGACAAGGGCCAGGCCCATCCACCCCTCTCTTGGGGTGGTCTGCCTGCCTGGCCGTGCCTCGTATTTATCTCGCGGGTACCCTCATGGTCAAACAGACTCCACAACTCTCGCGGGTACCCCTCGGGGTCGACCCGACTTCAACAAGGGAGTGAGTTAAATATCGGGTAACCGTGTGTTCATACATCCAGGGGAAACCCGAGGAATCACCCTCGATGGATTCCCACTCGACGTATCCTTCAAGGTGAACTTAGAGGAATCACCCTCGATGGGTTCACACTTGAGGGGTTGCACGACAGAGACATCATTGGAGGTGGTGAAAGAGGAATCACCCTCGGTATCCCACAACCGACTAGTTACGCTACAGAGATATCATCAAAAGTGATGTAGGAGGTATCACCCTCGGCACCCGATAGTAGCTCTACAGAGTCGTACAACTAAGGGGGTGTGCGGTGATGTGCTGGTCTCAGCCCATCGATCACATTGATTGGGGCACCGGTAACAAGGCGGGGCAACAGGTACAAGGATGAGGGGCCACAGATGGTTCACTAACCGACCTAGACTAAGCATTTAGGATAGCAGGAATGGTATGAACAGCAGTTACAAAAACAGGCCATGCATCAGAATAGGTATTTTCGGAACAACAACTATAGCAATTCTAATGCAAGCATAAGAGAGAAAGAATGGGAGATATAGGCATGTTCAAGGGGGTTTGCTTGCCTGGAAGCTCTGCGGAAAAGGTCTGGTCGTCAGGGGTGTAGTCGTAATCGGCAGCAACGTCGGGCTCGGGGTCTACCGGGGAGAAGAGGGGGAAGAAACAATAAATACAAGCAAAAAAATGCAACACAAAGCATGGCATGGCAATATGTTGTGCTGGGGGTGACCTAATGCAGCACTACACGTTAGAAACGGAGCGGGAAAATATCTCGGAATATTTTCCCGGCTTTAGACATCTGTCAGACAGATGAACCGGAGGGGAAGGTTCCATGTTTGCATTGTTGTAGGCATGTGACAGCTACATGGAAGGCATATTCAGGTTCGTCTCGTTTTTCTGATCAACTTTCATGTAGAAAACTTTTTCATCCGAGCTACGATTTATTTTCTATGATTTTTCAAAGTTTTAAGCAATTTTCTGAAATTCCTGGAATTAATTTTAATTTCAAAAATAACAGAAATAACTTTATTGCGTCAGCATTGCGTCAGGATGACGTCAGCAATCAACCCAGCTGGTCCAGGTCAAACCTGACGGCTGGGACCCACATGTCAGTGGCACATGACTAATTAGAGCTTATTTAAAATAAACTGGGGGTTAATTAGAGGGTGGGGCCCCACTGTCAGTGACTAATTAGGTTAACAAATTAATTTTAATTATAAAAACATTTAACTAAACGCGTGGGGCCCGCATGTCAGTGACTGGGGTTGCCCAGTCAGCACGTTGACTGGGTCAACCCAGTCAACCGGGCCCCTGGGGCCCACTGGTCAGTGACCCAGGGGTGCCCACGTGGCGGGCAGGTCAGCGGCGCCGGCGTTTAAACGCCGGCGACCTCATTTCGCGGCGGAGGCGCACGGGCGCGCGTCGGGTTTCGCCTACAGGCAGCCATTTCGAGCGCGGCCGGTCGCATTCGAACGTGCGCTGGACGGCGCGTGGAATGATGGCAGTGGCATGGGCTAGGGCGGCCGGAAACAACGCCGGCGATGAGTGAAGGCGGCACCGGAGTTCGGGCGAGGTCGGGTTTGGCGCTGCGGGGCACGGCGAGAAGCGTGCGTGCGTGCGTTGGGCTCCTGGGAACCCCAGGAGCACGATGCGGTGCTCGGGGGCGTGTGACAGCAGCAGTGGCCACGGCGGCGAGCTCAACGGCGGCGATGGGTTCGGCCATGGCGAATGCGGCGTCTACGGGCGTGGATAGGAAGGGAGAGGAGAGGGGTTCGGTGCGGGTGCTCACCGAGTGGCGCACGGTGGCCGTTGAGAGGCTTAGGAGCTGCAGACGGCGCCGGAATCGGAGGAGTTCGCCGGCGACTGAAGACGAGGAGGACAACAGAGATCTAGCATTGCAGGGGCTCCGAGCTCGAGGTGGTGGTCGTAGGCGAGGTAGCAGTCGACGGCGCATTCGCTGGATATGGAGAGGCAATGCGGGGAGGACGGTGGCCGCGCTAGGACGCGGCCATGTCGACGGCGGCGCTTGGGTGAGGTGGAGAGCGAGAGAGAGAGAGAGCGCGTGGGAGGAGGAGATGAGGACGGGCGCGAGTCCCCGAGGCCAGCACGGCGTTTTTATCCCCTCCCACGGCGCTGTAGCGGCGTGGCGAGCTGGTGCGGTGGCGACAGCGTCGGCGACGGCGTCGGGCGCGTGCGCGCGCGCTGACACGGGGAGGAGGGAGACGATGAGGGGGCTGCTGGGCTGGGCCTGCACACTGTGCACTAAGGCCCAGTGCACAGTGGCCCTTTTCCTTTTTCCCTAATTCTTTTCTGTTTTTTTCTTTTTACAGAAAGGTTTTGCAAAAGTTTGAGCTGCCAAAAGACTTTTATAAAATATGTGACTTAGGCACATAATTACATTGCAATATACTACAGTGCCACAAATAATTTGGAAGGCATTTGAATCCATTTGAATTTTTCATAAATGGAAAGGCATTTAAAATGTTGTTTTAGCACTGTTTTAATTGCCCTAGTCCACATTTAGCTTGATGGTGATGTTGTTTTCCTGAACAAATATTTTTTAGGGAATATTTGCTAAATTATGAACTATTTTCTAGCAACTTTTGTGCAACTTCAAATTTCACTTATGATTTGAATTGAATTCAGGGATGGAATTTGAAATGAGATATGAATTCACTGTGACCATTCTTTGCAAACCAAAGTAGGTTAGCATTAATATGATGATCACTGTAGCTCATTTACACAGGGGTGTTACAAATCTCCTCCTCTAAAAGAAATTCTCGTCCCGAGAATTCAAGAGGTAGAAGGGAAAAGATCGGGATATTCTTCGCAAAGACGATCCTCGCGTTCCCAAGTGGCATCATCTTCAGTATGATTCGACCACTGCACTTTGAGAAACTTGATTGTCTTCTGACGGGTCCGACGTTCAGCTTGATCCAGGATCCGAATCGGATGCTCCTTATAAGAGAGATCGTCTTGCAATTCGAGCATCTCATGATCCACAGCACGGTGCGGATCCTTGAAGCAACGGCGAAGTTGTGACACATGGAAGACATCGTGGAGGTGGGAGAACTGCGGCGGCAATTCCAATTTATATGCCACCTGACCATGTCTGGCGAGAATGCGGAAGGGACCAATGTAGCGAGGATCTAACTTGCCCTTGATTCCGAAGCGATGAGTGCCCTTCATAGGAGTGACATGCCGATAAGCTTGCTCACCAGGTTGATAGATCGATCCCCAGTGTTTTCGATCATAATTGCTCTTCTAGCGGGACTGGGCCGTCTTGAGATTTTCCCGGACAATACGGACTTGCTCTTTAGCTTGTTGGATAATATCCGGACCAATGAGCGGTCGTTCCCCAGTTTCTGACCAATTCAGAGGGGTCCGACACTTACGTCCATAAAGTACCTCGAAGGGTGCCATCTTCAAGCTAGCTTGATAGCTGTTGTTGTACGAGAATTTAGCATACGGGAGAGATTCTTCCCACTTCTTGCCAAATGAGATGACACAAGCATGCAACATATCTTCAAGCACTTGATTAACTCGTTCAACCTGGCCTTGGGACTGGGGGTGATAAGCAGAGCTCCAGGTTATATGAGTTCCCATAGTGTCGTGGTTTTGTCATGACAGATGTCCTCGTGAAAAAGGACTTAGTGGTGAGGCCATCGCATCTAGGTGGTAGCTTGAACGGGGTTGGTCGGAATCGAGAGACGCGAGTTTTACCCAGGTTCGGCTCCTCGCGGTGGAGGTAAAAGCCTACGTCCTGCTTTAGTTGTATTGATGATGATGATCTCGATTACAAGGGTGCTCTTTTGCTACCTCTATCTCGAGAGCTATTGATTTATCTATCCAACTTGACTTGTCTCTAATTTTCCCCTCTTGGGGCGCCTCGCCCCTCCTTATATAAGTTGAAGGGGCCGGCTTACATGTAGAGTCCTAGTAGGATTACAACTAGTCTCTTTTCTACTACAAACCGGATCCTAGTCCGGGTCTTGCTTCCCTTGTCAAGGAACTTTCCTCTTCTTGAACCTTCTCCGTGAGCCGGCCCATTGGGCTCCCCTTAAGCCGGGTCTCGCCCTGGCCCCTTGGTCTCTTCGTGAGCCGGCCTCCTGCCGGGTTGCACACTGGGCCAGAGTCCTTGTCATCCTGGTCGCCCGGGTAAGCGAGGTGACCCATGAGCCGCCAAGTGATGGGCCGGGTTATACCTCCTGGCCGGGTCAAACTGTGGTGAATATCCCCAACATTAGCCCCCAGGTTAGCTTGAATTTATTCATGCTAAGCTCCTGAAAACAAAAATATATTTAAGAAAAAATGGCTCGCCCAAAAGGCCGCCTTTATTCAATGAACCAGCTTCTGGAAAAATCCGGGTTTCTTCCTAATAATTTCGAGCCGGCTTCTCAATCAACTTGCTGATGCGTGTCCTTTGCAGGAAAATATTGGGAATAATAATCCATCCGTTATTGAACCGGTTTTCAAAAGCTTCAACATGTCGATGTCATCTTCCATCTTGTAGATATAGAACTTGTCGAGTTACGAGCGTCGAGGTTGCCGGGTCATGGAGGTTAATACCGCCGGGTCATGGAATTGGATTCCTAAAAAAATTGGGCCTCTGTCATCGACAAGCTCGCTTCACAATTAACTTGCTCACGCTGGTTCCTTGTGGAAAAATATTGGGAAATAAAACACCCATCTGCCATTGAGTCGGCTTCCAGTGCTTTGGCTTGATGAAATTTTGGGAATAAGAAATCCATATGATGTTGAACCGGCTTTCCGGGCCTTTCTATGAGTAGCTTTAGAGGAGATAAACTTTGCAAATTTCTCCACCAAGAATATGAGACCCAGTTCGCTCAAAACTGAAAACTTGAAGGTGTTCCTCCCTTATATCCATATCACCTGTAGCCCCCAAGTCTTAAGAGTAGAACATAGTGATAGCTTAAGACTTGCTTAAATATAAATGTTACAACTTTGGAGAAATCTCGGTTGTTCATCTGAGTCACTGAATGTTTGCATTTCACATGTGTAGCCCCCAAGGGCCGGCTCATCAGTATGTGATGGGCCGTGTCTTCAATTTGGACCTTATAATCTGATTAAACAACTGAATGTTGTAGCCCCCAAGGGCTGGGTTGTCTTGCCTGCAGCAACCTGGGACTTTGAACTTTAACTTTTGATGTTTGTAGATGTATAACTACAAATAATGTAGCCCCCAAGTGCCGGGTTAGCTGTTCTTATCAATCTGGAACTTGAACTATCTGTAGTCAATGACTGTATCCCCCAAGGGCCGGGTCACTATTAATAGTGAGCCGGATCTTCGATGAAAATAGTTTAAAATGACAATGCATTAGCCCCCAAGTGTCGTGGTGCATGCTTGCAGCGACATGGGACTTTCATACTGAATGTAATCTTGATTTGAACAATGTAGCCCCCAAGTGCCGGGTCGTATTGCCTGCGGTGACTCGGGACTATTCCTTCCACTGTAGAATAAACTCAGATCCACTGTAGCCTCCAAGAACCGGGTTACCAATGTTAATCCGGCAGATCCAGCTACCGGGTCTCAACCATCAATCACTCTCCAAGCTTGAATTTGCTTTGAAAAACTTGATAGAAAATATCCCAATCGTGGCTTGTAATAGCTTTTGAGCGTGAAACTGCATAGTCCGCCAATGCCATCAAGCACTTTAATATTTTGCCTGTGAACTGATGATGTTTTTACGATGAAAGAAATCATTGGCCGTGGTTGCAGTGCAACCCGGCAAATATGTGTGAAAAAATCCATAAGTGTTGTAGTCTTCTACAAAGCACATGTTGAATAACCCAAAACCCGGTCAATTAAATGACCATGTATTATATGTGACCCGGCTGGATTTGTAACCCGGGAATTTAGAAGAATTGATATCTCAATCATTTAATACTGGTTATGATAAACCATGATGAAGATCCAGCCATTTTGGCTATCAAAGATTCGTTTGTTCCTGTGGAGTCACAATGTAACCCGGTTTGAAGACCGGCTCCTGCGACATAAACAAATATAGATATGCATAAATGATGCATTGTATGATGATGCAATGTATGATGATGCAATGTATGATAATGTATGTGTATGATAACAGAGTATAAAAACGCCGGCTTTCGAGGCATGGCATAAGACCGGCTTTCAAGGCTCGAGTCTTGGTTTCGCTTCCTGTGAAAGCAGGCTTTTTGGCCTCTTTTGGTTTGTCCTATCTCTCTGAAAGCCGGCTCTCACGCAACCAATCGAGCGTTTTAACTCTGATGAATTCAGGGTCACCTTTGTGATTGACTCATCAGGCGTACGCCGGGTCACTTTTTAGGGAGTAGAATCTTGCTAACAGGCAGGTTTAACCAAGTATAGTTTGGCATTTCGCCGGGTTAAAAGGGTTTTGTAAGATAAACTCGATGAGTTGGAAGCCCCCAAGTAACCATATGATCATGGAAAAGCTGAGCATAGGATATACAGGAGACAATGCTACTACTGCAAAACATCTGGGGTCCACATAAGCCGGCATTCCTTTGATCATTATTGAGCAAGCCGGGTCATCCTTGAGGTCAGGTCCTGTAGCAGGTTGGGTCTTGACTGTGGATAATTCCCCTGACAATACCGATGTTTAGACTGCGCATCATGGCAACTAGTCTTCTTTGGTAACCTTTCTTTGTCGCCAATAAGGCAGCAGCCCCCGGGCACCGGGTTGTCTTCCCTGTAACGACCCAGGGTTTTTGTATTTATTGAAACCGACCGAATCTGCCGAGTCATGTCTGTGTAGCCCCCGAGTCTTAAGACGACTCGAGGAATCGGCTTGAGATTCATCATACCTGGCTGTGGCATAAGCCGGCGTAGAGTTGACAGGCGAAAGATGAAATTTATTGAAGCCAAAGATGCGTGGCGAGTTGATGATCTTCGCAATGCTCGTTGTATGCCCTCGGAGGCTAATAATAGATATTTTTTTTGCTCCAGCTTGTTGGAGTAGACCAGGCTGCAGGGATGGCGACCTGCACGCGTCCGTTAAGCTGCTCGTATGGGCGGGCGTGGCCCTGGCATGTTGATGTAGTCCAGACCGCGGGGGCGGCGGCTTGCGCGCGTTCGTTGGGTAGTTCAGGCGAGCAGGCGCGTCCCTGGTGTGTTGATGAAGACGTGGGAGTCGGTTGCTGCATTGGAAACCGCGGATGCACGAGTCGGCCGCGGCGTTGTAAGCCGGCGCTAGCGCGCGAGTCGGCTGCGGCGTTGTAATCCGATGCGGACGCGCGGGTCGGCCGCGGCGTTGGAGGCTGGTGCGGACGCGCGAGTCGGCTATGGTGTCGTAAGTCGGCGCGGGCGCGTAAGTCGGCCGCGGCGTTGTAAGCCGGCGCGGGCACGCGAGTCGTTCCGCGGCGTTTGTAAGCCAGCACGGGCGCGCGAGTCGGCCGCGGCGTTGTAAGCCAGCGCGGGCGCGCGAGTCGGCCGCGGCGTTGTAAGCCGGCGCGGGCGCGCGAGTCGATCCGCGGCGTTTAAGCTGGCGCGGACGAGGGAGTCGCCTGGCGTGTTGATGTAGACTAAACCGCGGAGGCGGCGGCTTACACGCGTGTCCGTCGAGCAGTGCGGCACGGACGAACGCCAGTGTAGAATGATGCTGGGGCGCGCTCCGTATCCGTGGTATAACGCCACCTTTGTGATGAATAATTGTCCTGCGTAAAAATACTACAGGCCAGATTAATTGTTCTCGGATGAATTAATATGTGCTGATAAAATACATAGGAAGGATAGCACCTGATGTTTTTTAGACGACATATGATCCGTGTGGACGTCCGCTGGATCGTCCGACTGATGAGATTCGCCGTAGTAGTTGTCCCAGGGCAGACCCGATTGATTGTTGCCTACGCCGATTAATATCCAGACTCCAGCTCATCTATGGAGAGTAACGCCCTGGTGACTCGGCACATGTACAGAACCCGGCGAATCGGCAACTCTTTTTTTTTTCGGCGCAGCCCGGACTGTGGGGCGGTGAGTCGTGGAAGTAGACCAGACGGTAGAGCGGTGCTCGCACGGGCGGCCTTTGATGCGTTGATGTAAACCAGACCGCATAAGCGGCATGCTGCACCATGTGCGTTGTATGCTGGCGTGGCCTTCGGAGCTCCGAATTTTGACAGAACGCTGGTACTGACTAAATCAGCCATTGTTGTTCTTGATGTTGCCGAAAAGTACGTACGTCGCTGCCTCGTAAGGTGTACTGATCTTTGTACGGCGGCCATGGAAGCTGACCGACGCCCTCACCTTGCTCTTTTTTTTATATTATACAATACCTACGTGAGATGCATTGATCCACTTCGTAGCTTGACTCCACGTGATGTAATGGGAGCGGATCAATTTTTTACCTCAAATCAGTAAATCCTTGAAAACCGTGTAGGAGTTTCACGTGAGGCAGTACTAATCCAAAGCACTTTTTGTGTGTATGTGCAGCCCCCACCGTGATCGCCTGAGGTCACGCATCGCGGGTGCTGGCCACATGGCGTTAATTGGCTTGACAGTCGTCAGGGGCACATCCGATTTTTGGGCTCTCCATGTACAGGCTAGGTGCTGGCTGTGGTGACTTGCCTTGGCGATGAAAAGTCAGCAGCAGTTTAGATCCTTGCAGTTTGCTGCGTACTCCGCCTCCGCTGCCTAGAAACTTTTTCGATCGCATCTCATATGCAGCGGCTGTCCCGACCGCCTGTTGTTTTGCTAGACGTGGCTGGCGACTTCTGATTTTCTCTGATACACACGACTAAATACCACAAACGGATTGGGCCTCGCGTGCTTCAGGGCTTGACTCATCGCCTGTTCGCGGTAACAGCCGACAGCCATCGTGAGCCGGACCAGATCGTATGGATCATCTGCGGCGGCTCTCGAAATACAGACGAATTTCTTTCCTCGAGTCCAACAGATCGGACTTAATGTAGATCTTCCCACACCGGCTTTTGCACATCCGACCAATCGCAAGCTTCTCGATCCCTGGAAGAGCTCCCTTCAAGAACTCAACACCACCGTGCACGACCCCACGGTGGGCGCCAACTGTCATGGTTTTGTCATGATAGATGTCCTCGTGAAAAAGGACTTAGTGGTGAGGCCATCGCATCTAGGTGGTAGCTTGAACGGGGTTGGTCGGAATCGAGAGACGCGAGTTTTACCCAGGTTCGGCCCCTCACGGTGGAGGTAAAAGCCTACGTCCTGCTTTAGTTGTATTGATGATGATGATCTCGATTACAAGGGTGCTCTTTTGCTACCTCTATCTCGAGAGCTATAGATTTATCTATCCAACTTGACTTGTCTCTAATTTTCCCCTCTTGGGGCGCCTCGCCCCTCCTTATATAAGTTGAAGGGGCCGGCTTACATGTAGAGTCCTAGTAGGATTACAACTAGTCTCTTTTCTACTACAAACCGGATCCTAGTCCGGGTCTTGCTTCCCTTGTCAAGGAACTTTCCTCTTCTTGAACCTTCTCCGTGAGCCGGCCCATTGGGCTCCCCTTAAGCCGGGTCTCACCCTGGCCCCTTGGTCTCTTCGTGAGCCGGCCTCCTGCCGGGTTGCACACTGGGCCAGAGTCCTTGTCATCCTGGTCGCCCGGGTAAGCGAGGTGACCCATGAGCCGCCAAGTGATGGGCCGGGTTATACCTCCTGGCCGGGTCAAACTGTGGGGAAAATCCCCAACACATAGCTTGCTGGAAACTTTCCCAGAACTTGGAGGTGAAGAGGCTGCCACGGTCTGAACTGATCTCCTTCGGAATACCGTGGAGTGTCACAATTCTGGAGATATACAAGTTTGCTAACTAACTAGCAGTGATCGTCTCCTTGACTGGCAGAAAATGTGCAACTTTGGAGAGTTGATCAATGACGACAAGAATTGCATCGTGGCCTTTCTGTGACTTGGGAAGGCCAGTGATAAGATCCATTTGAACCTTATCCCATTTCCATTCAGGAATAGGAAGTGGTTGCAGAATTCCGGCAGGCTTCTGATGTTCTGCTTTGACGCGACGGCAAACGTCACACTTAGCAACATATCGAGCAATGTCTTGCTTCATTTTAGACCACCAGTACCTTTGACGGAGGTCGCGATACATCTTGGTGCTACCCGGATGAATGGACAGTGGTGTATCATGTGCCTCCTTCATAACTTTGTCGGTCATAAGTTCAAACCGGGGTACTACAATGCGATCTCTGAAGTACAAGGTTCCATCTTCAGCAAGCGAGAAATCTCTGGACTTTTCAAAGACAAGATCCCTTTTCATCTGATCAACTTCAACGTCTTTCGCTTGCGTAGACTTAACAACTTTCTCAAGATTTGGCTGTAGAACAAGAGTATTGAGAAAACCCTGTGGAACGATATGAAGGTTCAACTTGCGAAGTTCTTCATAAAGATGGGGTTGAGCTTGTTGAACCATGAGGTTGTTGCAATACGATTTGCGACTCAAGGCATCTGCCATTACATTAGCCTTTCCAGGGGTATATGTAATACCGCAGTCATAGTCTGTAATGGTTCCATCCATCTTTGCTGACGGAGGTTCAAGTCTGGCTGAGTAAACAGATACTTCAGACTTTGATGATCCGTGTAGATCTCGCAACGATTATCGAGAAGGTAATGTCGCCACAAGTTCAAAGCATAAATAACTGCAGCAAGTTCGAGATCATGGACTGGGTAGTTCTCTTCATGAGGACGCAACTGTCGTGAGGCATAAGAAATCACTTTGTGCTCTTGCATTAGGATACAGGCTAACCCTTGACGAGAGGCATCGCAATAAATGACGAATTCCTTGCGAGAATCCGGAGGAGCAAGCACTGGAGCAGAGGTCAGCTTGTCCTTGAGTGTCTGAAAACTTTCCTGACATTTGTCTGTCCACTCAAACTTAACGCCTTTGTGAAGCAGATTGGTCAGAGGCTTAGCAATCTTTGAGAAGTTCTCGACAAAACGACGGCAATAGCTCGCGAGTCTGAGAAAACTTCTGACTTGCTTGACATTCTTCGGGGGAGTCCAGTCAAGAATAGCTTGAACTCGTTCTGGTTTGACAGCAATACCATCCTTGGAAATCACATGACCAAGGTAGGTCACTTAGGATAACCAGAATTCGCACTTGGAATATTTGGCATACAGCTGATGCTCTCCAAGCTTTTCCAGAACAAGACGAAGATGTTCAGCATGTTCCTCCTTATTCTTGGAATATATCAGGATATCATCCAGGTAAACCACAACGAATTTGTCGAGGTAATCCATGAAGATATAATTCATCAGGCGGGAGAACGTAGCTGGAGCATTAGTTAAGCCGAAAGACATGACGGTGTACTCATATGAACCATAGAGAGTAACGAAGGCAGTCTTGGGAATATCCTCTTCGCGGACTCGGATCTGATGATAACCCAACCTCAAGTCGAGTTTAGAGAATACTGAAGATCTAGCAAGTTAATCATACAGATCGTTGTTCCGAGGAAGCGGATACTTATTCTGAATTGTTGCTTGGTTGATAGGTCGGTAATCTTGGACCAACCGGTTCGTACCATCTTTCTTCTTGACAAAGAGAGAAGGTGTTCCCTAGGCAGAGGAACTTGGACGAATGAAACCCTTGCGAAGTGATTTGTCGATTTCCTCATTAAGCTCAAGGAGTTCATGCGGTGGCATCTTGTAGGGACGCTTCGCAATAGGAGTGGTGCATGGTTTTAAGTCAATAACAAACTCGACAGCTCTAACAGGGGGTACTCCTAGAAGTTCTTCTAGGAAAACATCTTGAAAGTCGCAAACGACTGGAACGTTTTCGATCCCCTCAAGAGGAGAAGTGTTCAACGCATTTAGGGCATAAATCTAAGCCTCAGCATTTTGAACGAGATGAGCATGGTAGTTTACTAGATCATCCGATGGGTGCAGGAGTTGTACGACTTTGGTGGCACAATTGATTAAGGCAGTATGAGCCTTCAACCAATCCATTCCCAGAATGAGGTCAATGTTGGAAGACTTCAAAATAATAGGAAAGGCATGGAACTCTAACCCTTCAATTTCAATGGTAACATTGGGGCTGAACATAGAGGTTTGACATTGGCCCGCGGGAGTGTTTACCATTAATGGATTGTGCAACTGCTCACATTTAGTGTCATGCATGTATGCAAAAGCTTCTGACATGAATGAATGCGATGCTCCTGAATCAAATAAAACAGAAGCTGGTACTGAATTAACGAGAAGAGTACCCATCACAGTAGCAGGCTGGTCTTGAGCTTCATTCAGATCAACATGGTAAGCTTGGCCACGACCATAAGAAGGCCTGACATTGTTGTTGCGGGGCTGATTGTTACCATGGCCATTTCCACGGCCAGCTGACGGAAGTACAAGTTGATTCTGATCCTGAGAGCAGTCTCTGGCACGGTGACCTGGACGGCCGCACTTGAAGCATAGCCCATTATCGGGATGGGGAGCAGGAGCTCGAAGCATTGGATCTTGAGGTCTCGGCTGCCTCGGAGGTGGAGGAGGCAGACGAGGTGTAGCATACGATGGCCTTGGAGCAGGTACAGTTGGACGGTACATGCTGTGAGGAATCCAGATACGGCGCTTCTGGGAAGACGAGCCCGAAGATGAGCCCGCTTCTCGTGTGCGCTTGAGCGCGTCCTTCTGATCCTTCAGACCGGTCTCAACCTGAATGGCTTTGTTCACCAGGGTGGCGAAGTCGTCAAAGTCTTGGACAAGTAGGGCGAGCTTGAGCCCTTCACGGAACTTTTCCTGTCTGCGAGCATCGGTAGCAATATCTTCTTCAGCATAGCGAGATAGTTCAAGAAACTCCCGCTGGTAAACTTCCATAGCCTTGCTTCCCTGGACAAGGTTGCGGAACTCACGTCTCTTCCGGTCCATGACTCCTTGCGGAATGTAACGGGCACGGAAAGCAGCTTGAAACTCCACCCAAGTGATGATAGTTCCAACAGCTAGGGTACGCCTATGACTGTCCCACCATTGAGCTGCAGGTCCTTTCAGGAAGTAGGATGCGAAAGTGACATAGCTGGCAGGGGCAACATTGGCTGACTCCATCTCGTAAGTGATGTCACGGAGCCAGTCATCAGCATCAAGCGGCTGAACTGAGTTGCGGAAGATAGTTGGGTTGAGGCGCACAAACTCTTGCAAGTTTATTGAGGCTGGCTGCTGATTAGCATTTGGACGAGGAAACTGATCCATAAGCCCTTGCATGAACTGTCGGTTCAGCTCAAACTGTTGCATCATTCCAGCCATATAGTCGGGCGGTGGTGGATTGTTGGCACCACGGCCACGACCTGCGGGTCTAACCATCCTGCTAAAATCAACAAGGGTAGTTTAGCAACGAGCATTGTAGGTGTATAGAATCATTCTTGAAGTAACACGCACAACAAAGGATGTGCAATAGATACAACATCATAGTCAAACATGACATACGGATCCATACATAGATTCGGTTACAAACCAGCGGTACAAGGTTCAGAAAGAAAGAGCTAGACACACTAGGCGGCACGCAGGCACGCGGTGGAGGGATACAACAACGGGACATAGCGATAGCTACTTCAATGTCGGAGAAAACCACTGAAGCCAGGCAGCTGCAAGTGACGATGCAGGGTACCCTCGACTCGAGGATCCCGCGCTCCGTGAACACTCTGGTGCAGAACCTGGTCCTGGACTGGAAGAAGAGGACCACGTGGAGGAGTACAACCTCCAACAGCAGGCCACTCAAGACCTGGTGGCATCTCTGTCCTGCGCGGGTAAAGGATGTACTCTGGATGTATCCCTGCACTGACTGCTGGCAGCAACTGTGTCAGAGCGTCGTAAAGACGGGCACGAGTGGCGTACAACTCGACAGCAAGTGCTCGGGCAGTGCGATCCATAGCCTCTGTGTACTGAACCAAAACCTGCGGGTCATATCGACGTCGCACGTAAGGGGTACAGACAGCAGTGTAGTATCCACTCTCATCCCCAATGGGGGCATACATGATATATCTGAAAGCAGTCTCCTCCAAGCGGCTGTGCTCTCCACGGAGACGGGTAATAGCAGTATAGGCAGCATCATGGACTGCCATGTCAACAGTCACTCCAATACCATGAAAGGTGTGCAACTCGGTGATGGAGTTAACCTACTGATCAAAGATACGAACCACAGCGTGGTACTGCTCCTGGTTGAACTCGCGGTATCCTCGTAAACAGCATACTCGGTGTCGGTGTAAAAACCGGCAGACCTCGGGGTAGGGGGTCCCGAGCTGTGGATCTCGGATCGGTGGTAACAGAGACGAGGGAGACGATGTTTACCCAGGTTTGGGCCCTCTCGATGGAGGTGAAACCCTACGTCCTGCTTCTGTTTATATTGATGGAGATGTATCGAATACAGAGTTGATCTACCTCGAGATCGTAATATGTGTCTAACTTCTAGGGCTAGGTGAGTGATATTGCATTGATCCCCCCTACGGGCTAAACCCTATGGCTTATATACACGCCAGGGAGGGTATCTAGGGTTACAAGGTTGGTATCTAGGAGTAAGGCAGCCGGACAAATCTTGAAGTGTACTACAAGTCTTCGGTGGAGACGGCCTCGATCACGTCTCCCGTGTGTGGCCTCCGGAGTCCATCTTGATCACGTACGAAGGCACATCGGCCCAACCGAGGAGACGGGCCGGCTAGGTTAGCACCCCCTAATCCAGGACACCGTCAGTAGCCCCCGAACTGGTCTTCTACGCCGAGGACGAGTTTCAACAAACATCACTTCAGATCCGGAGTCCCCGGCTTGACAGACGAGTTCCACTTTGCATTTCGAATTCTCTTCAACAGAGCATCAACGCCTGTGGTTCAACCGAGCTTGTACCCTACCCGAAGTGGGTAGATATCTTAGCCTTGAAGGCTTGTTGTTCAGGTATGAACGATCCAATCCGGCCTGACAACTTTATCGGAGAGGCTTACCCCACGACAGGTTGAGCAGTTACTGCCTCCCCCTCAAATCGTGGTTCGAGGCAGCCTTTTTACTGGCACGTCCCTTCGAAGCAGAGATCATGCCCGTTTTCTTAGGGATATCATCAAGATTTTGTTTCCCCCCATATGCTTCAACGGCATTTTTGATGGCAACCGCAAATTTATCGGCGCAGCGAGGGGGACTCTTGGCCATTCATAGGCTTATAAAAGCAAAGGGGAGAATAGCGCGATAGCCCACGCTCCCATTCTTCCCCTCTACTGCTTCGTCTAGCTCCAGCGCCCAGATCCATCCTGCCCATTTCCTCCTTAGCGAATCCAAACTCCACCACCAGCCATGGCCCATACCCTCAAGGGGCACTGGGGCGGCTCAGTAGTGACGGCCGCGACCATCTCGGAGCTGCGCGATGCGGGATACCTAAGCCCCGCCACCGTTGCCCGCGCTCCGGCGGCTGGCCAGCTGGTGCCCGCTCCCAACGCCGGGGAGCGGGTAGTCTTCGTCCCCCACCTCATCCGAGGCCTGGGGTTCCCGCTGCACCCCTTCGTGCGCGGGGTAATGTTTTACTACGGGCTAGACTTCCACCACATGGCCCCGAACTCCATTCTCCACCTCGCCGCTTTCATTACAGTCTGCGAGGCTTTCCTCTGCTACGAGCCACACTTCGGCTTGTGGCTGAAGCTCTTCGGGATCAAGCCGAAGTCCAGCGGATCGGATCTCGCGGAGTGCGGGGGAGCCATGATCAGCAAGAACCAGGGGGCTATCTGGTTCAAAGGAACCTTCATCGAGACGGTGAAGGAGTGGCAGAGGGAGTGGTTTTACATCACCGAACCTCTCGCCCCTGGTCAGACCGAGGTCCCTGCTTTCTCAGCCGGGCCTCCCAAGAAACTCAAGTCCTGGAAGGAGAAGGGCATCGCCTGGGGGAGCCCAGAAGAGGTGGAGACCCTGATCGACAGGATCCTGTGGTGGTCCACCACGGGGAAGGTTGAGCTTGCCGACGTCATAAACATCATGCTCAACCGCCGCATACTCCCCCTCCAACTTCGGGCCACCCCGATGTGGGTACAAAAGCCCGAGGACATGGACACCATCACCACCTTCTTCCGCTCCACCTTGGCCGCCATGTGGTCGAAGCTCATGAAGATGGCCAAGGACAAAATCCCCAAGGCGGGGGAGGACCGCGGCCTCTAGCACGGCTACGACGCCCCCCCGGTGAGTGATCCCTTAATCGTTATTCTTTGGTCCATCATGCCGAGGAGTAGTATTTTGCCTGAATCAGCGTGTTTTGATATTTTGCAGAAGTGGTTGGCCTGGGCACAAGGGGTACGATGCCTAGCCCCACTGCCAGAGCAGCCCCAGACTCCCCTGCTCTCGGCACTCCTGACCGAGGAGCCGCACGTGGTGGCTCCCAAAGGGACGAAGCCCCAGAGGGGGAGGTCAAGTGCTCGGACTCGTGGGACTTCGGTCACCCGGTCCGAGGAGACCCACACCTCCGCCGCCCAAGATGGTGACGCAGAGGAGGATGAGGTCCCCCCCCCCCCGAAGGGGAAGAGGTCGGCGTTAGAAGACACCGACATAGGCATGCCGCCGAAGGCTCTAAAGAAGCCGAGGCGAACCTCGCCGGGGGCTGCCAACAATTCACCTGAGAGAGCCAAACTCTACGGTGACTCAGAAGAAGACCTCCTCACTGTGGGGAGAAAGAAGCCGGCACCCCAAGGGTAAGTCGTTGTTTCTGTCTCCCGTTTTTTAATCTGACAAGTTATTCCCTTAGCGAGGGAAATCTTTACCGAAGTGACTTTTTCTCATGCAGTCCGCCGAGGGTAATCCCCAGCGGTTCCTCAAGCGGGTTGCCCTCCGCCAGCGGGACTCCAGAGCCCGCCGCTCCTTCCCCGACGCACGACGGGCTAGGGGAGGCGACATCCACCCTGGTCCCCGTCATCAAAACGGCGGGGACCAACGAGGTGGCGATCATGGCCGAGGTCGATACCTCGGCCCAACAAGACCCGGGGACGGAGCACCCCGAGGTCATCGAAGAAGGGCTGGGCCAGCCATTGGCCCAGCCGGCGTCTACCTCGGCTCCACCACCCCAGGCGGAGGCTGCTCAGGTGGATGCATCCGAGGTCATCCCTCCACCCCAGCCAACTGCCCAAGGATAGGCTAGCGCGGGGTGGGCCGAGGAGGTGGAGGACGCCCTGAGGGGCTCCTCCATCAAAGAGGAGCACCGTGCCTTGATAGGCGCGACGCTGCAAGGCTACCGGTCCGCAGGGGCCGGCCTGCATGAGGTTTTCAAGAACCTCGTAGCAGGGTTCGAGGTAAGCTCTCTGCGCGTTCGATTTGCTTATTTAAGCTGTTTGTTTTATGAGTTTTGTTCGAGGACATAATAGCACAGCCTACCAAACGGCTTAGTGAGTGAGTAGCCCCCGAGCCCGAAGTCGGTTTCAAGAAACCTGCATTGGGGTCGTTTGATAAAGTAGGAGCCCGTTAAGTAGCCCCCAGGGTGCTGCTTGAGGCAGCCGTCCTGGAGTTGAAATGTTCTCTTTACAATGAGTAACTCTGTTTTTGTGCCAGGTTTCGACCTCGGTTCCGGACTCCGTCTCCGAAGAGATGGCAGAGATGAACCGGAAACTTGAGCAGTCTTAAGGTAAGCAAGTTGAAACTTGCCTTGTATTTTGGATGAATGTGTTTTGTTTAAAGAAAACAACTAAGGCCGAACCGTTTTAACAGCGGAGTTGGAGACGCTCAAGGCCGAGCTCGAAAGGGCTCGGGAGGAGGTGCGGCAACAGGAGACTGCTGCCGCCGCGGCCGAGAAGGCCCGTGCCGCCGAGAAGGCAGCTGGGGAGAAGCACCAAGCGCGGGTGCTGGAGGTCGAGGAGACCCTGAAGGGCGTGTTTGAAGCACGCGACAAGCTTCAGGAGGAGGGGTAGCAAACGAAGGAGGAGCTCGAGAAGCTGCAACATGCCCACTCCAAGCTCAAGACCTCGGCCCGAGCTGACCGCGAGGTGCTCCAACAAGTGGAGCAAATCGCTTCAGGTAAGATATTTTTGCTGCAGTGTTCATTTGGCAGCCAAGGGTGTGTCGAGCTCACCCAGTTATGGCGTTCCGCAGAGGTCTTTGCGGATCTCCCGCAGAGCGTGGCAGATGCGGTGGCATACTTCGGCCAGCTGGCGGGCCACGAGGCGGAGAAGGCCTTTTGGGGGCAGTTTCCAGGGTTGCCATCCGCACAGCTGCTGACTCATCGAGTGAAGCAGTTGGTGGAGCTGTTTCGCATGCCGAGACCGGCGCTCCAGGACATCTGCATCGCTCTGTGGCCTGCCGAAGCCATGCCGAGGAGCCTCTTCGGCCTTACGGCCCGTCTCCGAGATGTCGTGCCCTGCGTGGATCGCTGGAAAAGGTCCGCGTGCTTTGAATGGGCGCGGAGGGCGTACGCTTGCGTGAAGACTCACTTCCGCAAGGTTGATGTGGAGATATGTGCCGCGGGCCCTCCTGCCGACAAGTCGCGCACCGCCGAGCAGTTCTTCGCCGAGGTGGAGGTGGGAGCTCGGACCACGGAAGCGATGTGTCCAAAGGACACGATGTATTTTTAGGTAATACTTCGGAATGCCGAAGTTTATGTTGTACAAAACTTGATCTTTTGTTGAATGAAGATGGCTTGAAATTCCATGTGTGTTTTTTTATAATTTAATTATTCCTTCGATATGACTGTTTAAAATGAGAGTGGCCAGTCGTTGGCTTCAGCCCCAGTGTGACCCTTAGCCGACGTCTCGGTACCCGGAGGCGGTCAGTGACTTATAGGAACTAGGAAATCGGACTATAGTGACTTGATATCTTTCACTTAGTCATAGGAGTTTGACTGTGGGGGCTGATGACCAGCCCCCGGTGTGGGAAGTGTTCGGCCAAATCGGCCGAGGTCTAGGCCATAGCACACTTCGGCTAGGAATGAAAGCCCTTCATTTGACACGGGTGATCTCTATCGTCACATCGCTTGACGCGGTCTCCGGATGGCAGATCAGTTTACGCCTGTCTAGATAGTCAGTTTTCGGCTTTCTCCACTGAGGCGCCATGCCAATTGACCTGGCAGCGCAATCACAGTGGTTCTCCCGTTACACCCTTAGCCGAATTCAGCAGAAACGTAAGGGGTACACGTAGGAGCCGGGCAACCCAACTATTGACCGAAATCTAGGCTCGAAACTGATGCATATAAGGCTAAAATCCGAGACGCGGAATACCTCGGACTTTGTTATACAATTGTATCTTTTTGGAGAACTTCATCGTCCCAGAGGAGCTATGCTGATAAAGAAATACAATAGAGACCTTGAAAGGGCATAGTTTCTTAATTTCATAATATCAATCGTGTACATGCCCAGCTGTGACGAGAGTAATTGAAAGAGTACAATGTAAATGGTAAAGAAGGAAGAGGAAGAAACAGGGCGGATAATTGCTAATGGGTTTTAAAGGATCCGGGCCGCTACCTGCCGCACGTCTGCGCTTTCGATCTGTTGACCAGATCTTCACCATTGATGGTGAGGAATTTGTGAAGGTTGACGCCTTTCCGGCCCTTTATACACTTTAGGTGTTTAATTGACCGAGTTCCTCTAAGGGAGGTGTTGTCGAAGTCACTCTGTTGTTAAAACCACATAGACGTAGTCAAAACCACATAGACGTAGTCATGTTTGGTTGTTTCTTTTACAGATACTTGCCTGTGCAGAGGCTCGAAGCCACGCCTTTGCTTGGTTAATTTGTGCCGATGTTTGAGTATATTTTCGGCTCCTCGACGGCCCAGGGAATCTTCAATGCGAAATTATGCACCCTTGGGACGTAGTGCCCACTCCAAAGAGGGCACACGAGGAGCGTGCATCCCTATTTCGGGTGCGGGGGGTACCTGGCCGAGGTCGATTTGTGCAGCCCGGGCGTGCTTCAAAGCGCGAGCGGCGCGTTTATCGCTGCGGGCTGCCTCCTCGGACGCCTGTGCCTCAGCTGCGAAAGCCGCGGTTTGTTCCTCTATCCGAAGTGAACGTTCGGTGTTACCATTAACTGTGATCACACCGTTAGGTCCCGGCATCTTGAGCTTGAGGTAGGCATAATGCGGGACTGCGTTAAAGCGTGCGAAGGCCGTGTGTCCTAGGAGCGCGTGGTATCCACTCCAGAAGGGTACGATATCGAAGATTAACTCTTCGCTTTTGAAGTTCTCGGGCAAACCGAAGACTACCTCTAGGGTGACCGTTCCGGTACAACGGGCTTCGACACCCGGAATGACACCTTTAAAGGTGGTAGAGCTCGGCTTGATCCGAGATGACTCGATGCCCATCTTCCGAACTGTGTCCTCGTAGATGAGGTTAAGGCTGCTTCCCCCGTCCATCAGGACACGTGTTAGATGATAACCATCAACGATAGGGTCCAGGACAAGTGCCGACGATCTACCGTGCCTGATGCTGGTCGGATGATCGTGCTTGTCGAAAGTGATCGGGTAAGCCGACCATGGGTTATACTTCGGGGCGACTGGCTCCAGCGCGTATACGTCCCAAAGTACACGCTTCCTCTCCTTTTTAGGGATGTGGGTGGCATAGATCATATTGACCTCTGTTACCTCGTTGGGAAATTTCTTTTGGCCTCCATTATTGGGCTGCCGAGGTTCATCCTCGTCATCGCTGCGGTGTTGGGTTTTATTCGGACCCTCTGCCGCTATCTTGCCGGCTTGTTTAAAGACCTAGCAATTCCTATTAGTGTGGGTTGCTGGTTTTTCCTGAGTACCGTGAATCCCACATGGGCGGTCTAGGAGCCTATCAAGCTGGCTAGGTCCATCTTTGTTCCCTTTAAAGGGTTTTCTTTTCTGCCCAGATTTAGGTCCGGTGAATCCTGCGTTGACCGCGGCGTCTTCAGTGTCACTTCCGCCATTTTTATACCTGCGCTTATTTTTGTTGCGCTTTGGTTTTCCATTGGCGTCGCGAGTTTCTGAGGTGCCTGCCTCGCCATTATGAGTACTTCGGGCGAGCCAACTATCTTCTCCCGCGCAAAAGTGAGTAATCAGTGAGGTCAGGGCTGCCATAGTCATCGGCTTATCCTGACCGAGTTGTCGAGCCAACCATTCATCTCGGATATTGTTTTTAAATGCGGCGATGGCCTCGGCTTCGGAGCAGTCTATGATCTGGTACTTCTTGGTGAGGAACCTGTTCCAGAACTTTCGGGCTGATTCGCCTGGCTGCTGGGTGACACGGCTGAGGTCATCAGCGTCCGGAGGTCGGACATATGTGCCCTGGAAGTTTGCTCGAAAAGCATCTTTGAGGGCCTCCCAGCTGCCGATAGAGTGAGGAGGGAGGCTATTAAGCCAGTGCCTCGCCGGCCCCTTTAGCTTGAGCGGCAGATATTTAATGGCATGGAGATCATCTCCATTGGCCATGTGTATGTGCAGGAGGAAATCTTCGATCCAAACTGCGGGGTCCGTGGTGCCATCATATGATTCGATGTTGATGGGTTTAAACCCTTCCGGGAATTGATGTTCCATCACCCTGTCTGTGAAGCAGATTGGGTGGGCCAGACCTCAGGACCGAGGAGCATCTCGTCGAAGGTCGGGAGAAAGCCATGAGTAGGCTTGATCTCGGGCACGGCCGTTCCTGTCCACCCAGGAATCGTAACAATATTTTACAAAAAATTCTATATGGAGGGAAGAATTTTGGAAAACAGAAAACAGAAAGGACCCTAAAAATAATAAAAGACCTAATATAATTCAAAATTTTATTTCTGGCCAAATTTTATTTAATAAAAATATGGTTAAATTTTTGGGGTGTTACAAACTCTACCCCCCTTAAGAAAATCTCGTCCTCGAGATTTGTTAAGGGCGGAAGAATTAAATGCATATTACAATAAACAATATTATGCAGAATGCAAACATAGCAATGCACTTATGACATACGCCCTTAAATACATCGCAAAAATTGCATCACGAAAATAAGTGCTAAACGCAGCAACAACCCTACTCATGACCGTCTACGGCTCGAAGGTAAGACATACGTGGTCTCGTTGCGAACGATTGGGGCCAGGCATCTTGGTGGGTGGATATCGAACTGAGAGTGAGGCTGTGATGTGCTGAGTTGGTCAAGGCTTCCTTTATAATCCAGCAGAGTCTTCCATCGCACGCTTGTGGATGGGACAACTCAGGTGCCGGCCACAGGCATACGGCCTATGGGCAGGGCTGATAGGTTGGGCACCGACTGTGAAAAGATGTCGGCTGGTCACTGTGTAGGCTTATCGGATGAGTTGGGCTTGGCTACGGACAGGAAAAGATTTGGACGGTGTGGAAACCTAGGGATAATGACCAGGCTAAGATAGGATTAGCCAATGGTCAGCCTGGCTCTGATACCAAGGCTGTCGGGGCCAGATTTCCGGGACAAGATATCCCAGAAATTAACCCCTCGTGTCGTCACCAGCCCAGGATTACTGTTACTGGTGGACACGTCCTTGTTACAGATTACCAAGCATTTACAAGAATTGGATACAAGACCATAAAGGTCTAATGATACAACAATGATTTCTAGTGAGGATGACAGAAGCGACTTGTGGTTCTCCAACGTCGATGGGGCTCCATTCCCACAGGAACGGCTGACCAGGATAATTCCTATCCCGCGTTGCTGCTATCCTAGGCTCCGCATGGACGTCGTGGAAATACTCCTTGTTGAACTCCTGACCTGGCCAATTAAATAGCCAGGGACAAGCCTGTGAGTACGTTTGAATGTACTCGCAAACATAATGAACAAAAGATATACCGAATGCTTATGCTCATGATGGATTAAATTATATGCATATGCTGAACGAAAATAAAGCATGGCATGATGAATATTAATACGGTGCTGAAAAATAAATATGAAATGTTAGTGACAAACAAAGAAAGTTAAAAGTGGATAATAGGGCGAGACGGGACCGCCCGAGAACCCAAAAGAAATGCCAAACGGGTGTCTAAAAGAGAATCGGGCGAGACAGACCGCCCGAGAACTCAAGCGATGCCACGAGAGGTCTTGAAAAGAAATGCCAATCGGGTGTCTAAAAGAGAATCGGGCGAGACAGACCACCCGAGAACTCAAGCGACGCCACGAGAGGTCTTGAAAATAAAACTGGGTGCCCGGGGTAGTCTAGCCAGCCCTTGAGACACTCAGGAAAATAAAATAAGAGAAACGGGTTAGTCCACAATAATATGCGTAGTAACACTAATATTCACAACCATCATATTCCTGATGACAAAAATATCCATGACAGCGTTAGTGATGAAATAATAATATTCTGTAAAATATTTGATGCTCAAATTAATTATTTCCTCCAGAGACCGACACTAAGACCGATACTTGACCAACCCAGACTGTAGTCCTTAACCGCGGACACGGCTATTCGAATAGTTATAACTCTGCAGAGGTTGTACTCTTTACCCACAAGTAAAGGATTTCTTTAGCCAGCACCGAGACGCTGACTAATTCCCATTACGGTCTTTGGGTTGAAACACACCTAACTAGCACACACCAGCTTAACTCACCAAGGCCAGGAATCACCCAAGGCAATGATAAAGTAAAACTCTAAGTGGGAAGGCCTCATTCAACGGCCTCCAATAGCATGGGATCACAATATTTATATCGGCGCGCAAACAGGGGTGCGACCCCTCTCCGGCTACAACCGGAGACACCCATGACCCCTGACCAAGTGACATGCCCACCAGTGGCCTCTGGTATCTTTCACTATGGCCTCTCTGTACGGTGTGTGCAGGAAAGGGGTTAACAACTTACTGAACCGTACCCTACCTGTGGCAGGGACATGTGGTAGCACGGATCAAGTTTGGGGGTTACTGGAACAAGACTCGATCTACGGTCGACTCAGGAGGTTTAATTTTTCCTGCAGTGGTTAGCACAACATATTTCCTCGATAATACCCAACAGGGTCACCATCTGGCATGTCCCAACATGCCCTCACTGATCATTCTCGTCACAACGAGATTTCAGTTTCACGGTCACCTTTCTCGTGACTGATTCTTTCCTGCAGATTAGTCCGTACCAACATGGGCACGTGAAAAATAAACATGCTCACTCATACTTCATATGTAAATGAAGATAAAATATTTTCAAGGGATCATGCATGCATATCTAGCAATATGCAAATTTTTATTTGAATTCAACATATTCATAACTCAATTTTTTTCTTTCAACAAATAACTATGCATTCACCATATCAAGTGTTCAAGATGCTTGCCTTGAGCATGTAGAAATATTGGGTGCACTCCAAAAGTTTTGAAATTTTTATCTTCCCTCCATTTTCTTATTTTCGAAAATATTGGAATTACCACATAAAACAAAAATAGTACAAAAAAGTTGTTTAGAAAATTTTGGAATAAATACTAAAATAAACTAGATGAAATATAGGGAATAACATAAAAAGAATCAAATTATTTGGAGTTCATATGAATTTTCTAGAGAGTTTCTATGCTGAAATAAATGACTAATTGGACTGTTTAATAGATCCAGTAGAGACAAGGCTTAGTAAAAATGTTCACCATAGCTAGAATAATAGAGCCTGATTTTATGAGCATGTAGAAATTTGAATCATCAGATTTGGATTTGAAATGGATACTGTCGAAATATTTGAAATCTGCTGGAAAAAGAAAAAGAAAAGAGTAGAGCTGCGCCCTGAGCGCTGTTTAACCGTCTGGCGCTACTGGGCCAAGCCCAGCCACTCAGCCGCGCAGAGGGGTAGCCGACGTCGAAAGCGTACTCCAGGTAGTACATTTTCCCCGCGCGAAGACAACTTTTCGGGAGCCCGTCTCCACTTAAAACAGCTCCGGCACGGCACTGTCGCTGACGTGTGGGGCCCCTCGGTCAGGTTTGACCGGGTCACCACTTTGACAGGGTCACCGCCTTCTCTCTCCCACGCGGCAGAATAGAGGCGCCTTGCCGGCGGCGATTGCCGGCGAACGGCGGCACCTCTTGGAACACTGAGCACATGGGTGGAACCAGGGGATCGAGGCGATCCTCTGGGTACCCGCCGTGGTCGCCGGGGAGCACGGGGTCATCGGCGGCGAGCTCGTCCGAAAGTTTCCGGCGGAGGTGATTTGGGGCTTTCGCCCGTGGTCGAGCTCGAGCAAAATTGGGAGGCGGGATGGAGTCGTGTGGTCAAGGGAAGGCTACTGGTGAAGAGAGTGGAGAGGAAGAGGCTTTGGCGGCGCCGGAATCATTGAAACGGTGGCGGCGGCCGTGGTTGCCAGAGATGAAGACGACGACCGCTCCGGTCGTTTTCCTTCCACGGGGAGCTTACAGAGGGAGAGGGGGAGGTGGTGATGATCGAGGGCGAGCTCATGGTGGGCTTTTATAGGCGGGGGTAAGGCGGTTCCATGGCTTCCCGAAGAAGTCACGACGGCGGCGGCCATTGATGGCCTCGTTTGGGTGGTTGGGACCGTTGAGGCCGATGGCCGTGGTCGGCGGGGTCGGTGCCGGCCTGCTTCAATGCTAGAGTGTGTTGGCTGGCTCGGAGGTGAGCCACACGTCCTGGACGGTGCGTGACAGCGACAGGCGTGTGTCGGTGGCGGCGCTGGCCGGTGGAGGGCGGCGCCAGGGGGAGTGCTCCGGTGCGGGGAAGACGCGGGGGAGGCTGTGGCTGGCGTAGGTGGCTAGCAGGGGAGCGAGGCAAGCTGGGGGAGGCAGCAGCGGGGTTGGCAGGCTCGGGCGTCGTCGGTGCCACGCGGTTGCTATGGCCATGCCCAGAGGACGCACACTAGGTGCTCGATCAAATGCCAGAGCCCACTCAATTAATCTACTTGAGCTAAATTTGGATAGGGTGATGCTCCTGGGATTTCTAGAGATTATGGACATGATGATTTGGCTATATGATCAAGTGTCCAATGAAGTTTAGGAAGAGGTATAGTTTCTGCCATGCACACAGTGTGCTCGATGAAATGCTAGGGTGACCTAGGAGGACTTTCTGGAATTGAAACTTGGCATGATGGTGACTCATTGGATGGTGGGGGTGATGATAAAGTTGGTTTGACAAAAAGAGAAACTTGTTAGTGCAAGTTTTACCAGAATTCAGTTCTGGACAGAAACTTGGAGGGTTTATTTGGTGAACTAAAAAGAGGTAAATGGAGCTGTACTTCTGGACTTAAGGGTTTCTTAGGAAGGACTATAGGTGGGAATAATTTCAGAATTTTTGGAGCAAGAAAAATTGGAGTTGTAGTTCAAAGCTGAATCTGAACCTGAAAAGAAAGGAGGATGTTTCACTCAAAATTTTCAAAAGACCAAGTTGGCTTTTGCATAAAAGTGATCTATAGGCATCACATGACCTCTCGTAATTTTTGTGGAATTTTAAAAGAATTATTTAAAATAGTTGTAGTGCAACAGAGGCATATAAAGTATTTCAAAAGTTGAAAATGCTATTAAAATGATTATCTTGGGCAAAATTTTATTATGAAAATATTTCCTATTGTTATTTAAAATATAATTGAATTGATTTAAGACAACTACCAAATCCCACAATATTTTACATAAAATTCTATATGGAGGGAAGAATTTTGGAAAACAGAAAACAGAAAGGACCCTGAAAATAATAAAAGACCTAATATAATTCAAAATTTTATTTCTGGCCAAATTTTATTTAATAAAAATATGGTTAAATTTTTGGGGTGTTACAATGACGAACTTGAAAGTCGTCATGTGTCCCTCTCAGCCAAACACGAGAAGCTGTCCTATGAATTTCTTCAAAGGAAGTAAGATCTCGAGAAGCTGAGAGCGTCTCATGATGATCTTCAAAAGGAAAATGATTCACTCCTCGCTCAATAGATCAGTACCGCTCAGGAAGAATTTGTTGCACCATGCCTAAAATGTCTTGAACGTGATAATGCTAATTCTTCAGCTGAATGTTCAAATGCTTCTGTTCTTGCAATTGCTTCAACTGCTACGGTGGCCACTAACCCCTCACTTGAGGAAGCCACCGGTGATACTGATGAAAATGTAGGGCTGAAGGAATTGTATGTCACTGGCATGTACAAAAGCCTCAAAGGGCATCAAACCCTGTGTGACGTGCTCAAAAAGCAAATTCTTCACAGGAACCCTAGGAAAGAGGGTATTGCCTTTGAGAGAAAGCTCAACGCCGATGGTTCGTATTGGAAGCCTGAGCAGTATCCCAAAACCACATGGGTTGCTGCAAAGGGACCTCCAATAGATCCATCCACTTTATCTGGCTATTCTTGTGATTCTTCATATTCTTCAGATGAGTCATTTGACTCCAACTATAAACTGGTCAAGAATCAGAATGGTGAAGTCTTTGCCAGATTCATTGGTACTAACTGCAGGAACGGTCCACCTGTGAAGAAAATCTGGGTTCCTAAAGCCTTCTAGAAAATCTTCAGGTGAATATCATCATGACACCACCGATGAAGAAGAAACTTCCCAGGGCAAATTCTTCACAGGGATCAAAGTCGTCAAATGGACGCAGACCCACTTATGGTCGTACTAATGCCTCTGTTTCGCAGGGAAACAAACAGCGATTTGATGAATATGAGCACTATTCTTTAAACCACTATGTTCACAAATCATCGAAGAATTTCTCTGCTTATTCATTCAATTACTATAACCCTCCTGTGAAGAGAAATGCATATTCTTCAATGCCTAAGTTCTCCATTAATGCACTTCGCTACATTGCTTCTCAGCCACCCATACAGATGTGGGTGGTTAAGAAGAAGAACTAATCTCTTCTGCAGGGTCAGGTCTTCAGGAATCTCCTCACTGATGCTCCCCTTACTCCGTCTCATCTGAAGCATATCACATACGCTGACAAAGGAAAAAAGCAAGGTATTGGGTCTAGGTAAGGTTGCTATCTCAAAGGACCGACACATGGAAAAGGTGATGCTTGTCGAGTCCCTTGGATACAACCTCATGTCTGTCTGAATGCTTTGTGATCTTGATATGATTGTCATCTTTGGCAAATATAGATGCATTGTGCTGTTGGAATCTGACAAATCCAAAGTCTTCGAAGGCTTTAGGAGAGGTGACTTGTACATTGTAGATTTCTCTACAGGTCCTCAGCCTGCAACATGTCTAATGGCAAAAGCTTCAGAATGCTGGCTATGGCATTGATGACTTGGACATGCTGAAATGAGGAATTTGAGCACACTCATCAAGAAGAAGCATATCATTGGCATCGAGGGTGTCAAATTCGTCAAGGATCATCTCTGTGGTGCTTGTGAGTCTGGAAAGATGACCAGATCCAAGCACTTAGCGAAGACAATCATGACCACTACTCGTCCTTTTGAATTGCTTCATATGGATTTGTTTGGTCCTACATATTATGCCACACTAACCAATGCAGCATCTCTCTACGGATTCGTCATAGTTGATGACTACTCTTGTTACACCTGGGTGCACATCATTTCCTACAAGACTGAAGTTCGGGATGTCTTCAGACGATTCTCCAATCGGGCCATGACGAATTATGGTCTCAAGATCAAGCACATCAGGAGTGACAATGGCACTGAGTTCAATAACACAGGCCTCGACGACTATCTTGATGAACTTGGTATCACACATGAGCTATCCGCTCCCTATACGCCTCAGCAGAATGGAGTCGTGGAGCGCAAGAACAGAACCCTCATCGAGATGGCGCGTACTATGCTTGATGAATACAAGACACCTCGTCATTTCTGGCCCGAAGCAATTGACACTACATGCCACATCATCAACCAGGTATATCTTCACAAATTCCTCAAGAAGACCTCATATGAACTCCTCACTGACAAGAAACCCAATGTGAGTTATTTCAAAGTCTTCGGTGCTAAATGTTGGATTAGAGATCCTCATCACAGTTCTAAATTTGCACCTAAAGAACATGAAGGTTTTATGATTGGTTACGGAAAGGACTCGCACACCTACAGAGTCTTCAACTCCTTCCATCACAAGGTTGTTAAAACTGTAGATGTGCGGTTCGATGAAACTAATGGCTCGCAAAGAGAGCACCTGCCTCTTGTGCTAGATGAAATGCCTCCTGAGGAATCTATCAAGCTGATGGGCACTGGTGAAATTGTGCCCAGTGAAGAAATAGCTGCTGATGAAGAAGTGGTTGTTCCTCGTCTTGAAGAAAATGAACATCCTAACGAAAATGATGCTGAGGATTCTGCACGGCAACAACAACATCAAGGCCCTCGTCCAGCACATCCACGAGTGGCAAATGAAATGCAGATTGAGAAGATCCTCAACAACATCAATGCACCTGGTCCCCTCACTCGCTCAAGAGCTTCACATTTAGCTAACTTTTGTGGGCATTACCCGTTTGTCTCTATTTCAGAGCCCACCAAAGTTGATGAAGCCTTTCTGGAACCTGAATGGATTCAAGCAATGCAAGATGAATTGCATCAGTTCGAGCTCAACAATGTGTGGGATCTTGTCAAGCGTCCCGATCTATGCAAGCACAATATCATCGGCACTAAGTGGATCTACTGCAACAAACAAGACGAAAATGGCCAAGTGGTGAGGAATAAGGCCCGTCTTGTAGCTCAAGGCTACACACAGGTTGAGGGTATTGATTTCGATGAAACATTTGCACCTGTTGCTAGTCTTGAAGCCATTCGTATATTGCTTGTATATGCTAACCATCATGATATCCTCTTATATCAAATGGATGTGAAAAGTGCATTCCTCAATGGTAAGCTTGAGGAAGAAGTCTATGTTGCTCAACCACCAGGTTTTGAGGACCCAAAGCATCCTGACAAAGTCTTCAGACTCAACAAGGCTCTCTATGGCCTCAAACAAGCCCCGAGGGCTTGGTATGATACACTGAAGGAATTCCTGAAGAAAAAGGGGTTCAAGCCCGGTTCACTTGACCCTACTCTTTTCACAAAATCTTATGATGGTGAACTGTTCATATGTCAAATATATGTTGATGATATTATCTTTGGTTGCACTAACAAGAAATACAGTGACGAATTTGCACATATGATGCAAGAAGAATATCAGATGTCTATGATGGGGGAGTTGAAATTCTTCCTCGGGCTTCAAATTTGTCAACAACCAAATGGCATCTTCATATCTCAGGAGAAATATCTCATAGATTGCCTGAAGAAATTCGGAATGCAAGATTGCAAAGGCCTCGAGATACCAATGCCAACAAATGGCCAACTCAACACTGACAAAAATGGTAAAGATTTCTATCAGTAGGTATATTGCTCCATCATTGGTTCGCTGCTTTACCTATGTGCATCTAGGCCAGATATTATGCTTAGCGTTTGCATGTGTGCCCACTTTCAAGCGTCACCGAAGGAATCACACCACCAGGCTGTGAAACGAATTCTTCGATATTTAGCTCACACACCAACTCTTGGATTATGGTATCCCAAGGGCTCATCATTTGATCTTGCTGGATAATCTGATTCTGACTATGCTGGAGATCGAGTGGATCGCAAGTCAACCTCAGGCACATGCCATTTCCTCAGACGATCTCTTGTATGTTGGTCCTCGAAAAAGCAGAACTGCGTCTCACTTTCCACTGCTGAGGCTGAATACATTGCTGCTGGCGCCTGCTGCTCTCAGTTACTATGGATGAAGCAAACCCTCAAGGACTATGGCGTCAACGTGAAGAAAGTGCCACTCTACTGCGACAATGAGAGTGCCATCAAGATCGCCCACAACCCTATGCAACATTCAAGGACGAAGCACATTGAGATTCGTCACCATTTTCTTCGTGATCATGTGCTGAAGGGAGACATCGTCATCGCCCACGTGAAGACAGAAGACCAGCTTGCCGATATCTTCACTAAGCCCTTGGATGAGAGAAGGTTTTGCATGTTGCGGTGTGAGCTAAACATCCTAGAATCTTCAAATGTCCTTTGAAAAGGACACACATCCTAATGCTTATGCATTCTTGATGACTTTGATGCACAACACACGAAGTAACATTTTTCTTCAATCAATGAAAACTAACCCTCTAAGTGTGAAGAAATTAATGAAGAACTTGATTCTCAGAACCCTACGACAATTGTACGCGGTGTCTGAAATCATCATAGTTCTTATACGGTGGCTAACGCCACCACCTCTTTATGACATTCTTCAAATTTGAGTTTTTCATCATTTGTAATTTCGTCAAACTTTTCAAATTCGTCATTTGAGGTTATTCTTCACTGCTTATTATTTATGTTTTTATTTGAACTTTTCAAGTCCTCAACAACATCCACATATTGCTAATTCCTCAATTTGATTTCTTCATCTATGTGGATGTGATCGGACCCGCTCCCCTCTATGCTAAGCTCAACCCACTCTGTTCATAAATTCTTCATATGCGTTCTACTTGACACTATTCAAAGCATTCACTGTGTCCTTGACAGCTGAAGAAATTGCGAACACATTTTAAAATCTCAAAAATTTATTTTTGGCGGTTGCCACCGTAACTTCATCCCGCGCTTCACACGCGTGAATAAGGGTGAAAATGCATGTGTGACGCGTGTCGTCGAGATGCGAACAGTCAGGGGCTTATCCGTCCAAATTCTTCGGACCCCTCAGTTTTCACTGCGGCTATAAATAGCCTTGACCCCGTCAACATTATTTCACTTCGCCTCCTGGCTCCTGTCGCTCTCAATCCTCAAACCCTAGCACCGCCGCTGGATTTCATCACCGCCAGAGAAGAAGAGCTTCACTGCCTCGACTTCTTCGTCAACGTACTCACGCCGGTCACGGATTTCTTCACCTCCGCCATCGCCGTAGACGTCTTTCATCGCCGAGTTAGGGCACGGAAGATCTGAACTGACGATTTCCTTCGTCTCGTCGTCCAGTTCATCGAGTTCATCACTGGGGTAATTAAATGCTTATTTTACCGCCCCATTTGATCTTCACTCTACTCTAAAATCTTCAAGTGTTGTTTTTACCACTCTTCCAATTCTTCAGCACTTCCTTTTGGCCAGTCTTGAGTATTTTCATCTAAGTTATACCTAACAACTAGATTCCTCAATTGTGCAATTCCTTCAATCTGTACAACTCTGGAACCTAGGTCAAGAACTCTTAGTGAATTGCGTCAAGACGATAAGGGTCAAATTTCCTCAACTGGTTTATTTTTGAAAAATCTCTGAGAACGCATGTGACTCTTCCCTATTTGCTCGCAACTATACTCTATTCACAGGTACAATGTCTGTCGACGAATCTCTAGGTTCTCTTCAAATTAATTCATTTGTAGCATTGCTTGAGGAAAACCTTCAAACATCTTCAGAGTCCTCACGAGTTCAAAAACCTCAGCTGAAGAAAATGGCTGATGGAAAGAAGCCTCAAAAGGGTGGCAAAAGGAAAGAGGAACACACTGTTTTTGAGATTCCTGACGATTTGTATGCAGGGTACTGTACACCAGATGAAAATATTCATGGCCCCGAGACCAAGAAGAAGCGCAAAACGCGCACACAGAAAATCAAAAGGTACTGGATGTACGAGTGGAGAGATTACAGATATGTCACTCCCAAATACATGAAGGATTTTGTTGTGAACCCTTCGTGCAATAGGCCACCGCTTGATGAAGGTCAAGTTGCTCATCCCACAAGTGTTAGAAGGGGTGAAGAATTTCCCAAGGAATGGGCCAAGCGTCAAGCTAAGCTGGCTAAACAAGCCCATAAAGCTGTTGAAGAATTCAACAGGGCTACAAAAGCTTCAAATGAAGCTGGTGCAAGTGGCAGTGGTAGTGCAAGCGCTCCAAAGAAGGCTATGCAGAACAAACCTGCCAACAAGCCCAAGCCGTCTGTCCCAAAGCCCTCAGTGGCCCAACCGGCAGCTTCAAAGGCTTCAACACCCAAGATTTCAAAATCTTCAGTGCCTCCTCATGCTTCAAGTTCATCAATGGCAGCAGCCAGCGCTTCAACACCGGTCGTGCTCGCATCTTGCCAGTGCACCGAGGGCTTTTCAAAAGCCTCAATTGCTGCATCAAGTGCCTCAGCTAGTGGGCAACCATCTTCTTCTATGCCCAAGCTGAAGCAAAAGGTCACTGCTGGCCGTGGAACTAGGCCAAGTCCCAAGAGCAAGGCTGTCGTGCCTCAGGTTGACGAACATGGGCTGGCTGACGAAGATAAGCTCGTGGAGTTCCAATGTTGCTGGACCCCAAGAAGCTCCTGGACTTCATTGACGTCTGGTGCACCAAGCCAGATACGCCACTTGATGATTTGAATCTACCTCCTGACCCAAGCCATGTGCTGTCTGCATTCATCTTGGATGAGAAGCACAAAATTGCTCAAGCAAAGCTGGTGAGGAAACAGCAACTGCAGAAAGAGAAGGAGCTGCGAAAGAACATGCTCTCTATTACTCCTCAGCAGCTTGTGACTTTACAATCTAAAATTCAATAGCTGTCTGAAGAGTTTGAACGACAGTCAAATCACTGTTGTGCTGTGCGTGACAGATTCATCACTGCAATCAACAAGGTTGTTGAAGACCACAACCAGCATGAGGCAGCCAAGTTTGGCATAGTGCCACCCTCAAGTTTTTCAGCTCCACCACCAACAGCTTAGACCAGTGAGACTGCACCTTTATCTCCACAAGAGACTGCCAGGGCAACTGAAGAGGTTGCGCCTGAAGAAAATGAAAGGGCAACTGAAGAAGTTGTTCCTGAAGAAACTGCCAGGGCGACTGCATCAGTCGTTCCTGAAGTAATTGAACCATCAAGTTCCTCAGCAGCAACACCATCAACTCCTTCATCTTTCAAGACTATCACCCTTCCTTCTGCATCAGAAGTGAAGATGACAAAGGCTGCTGAGAAAGAAGCTAGAAAGAGAAAAGCTTCAGCTCCTCCCACTGCTCCGGAAACTGTGAAGAAATTGAAGATGGCAACATTGTCTTCAATTGTCATTCCAATTAATGCCATTCCTATCTCATCAACGCCCACTGCTCCTGCCAATGATGATTGTCAGATTGTTCCGTATGGGGTGGATTATGAAATCCCTCAGGCTGATGAAGATGATGATGAAAACCACTCTGCTGCTACCACAAAGCAAGTGAATGAAGAATAGAAGTTGAAGAAGATGCTTTGATTCACCAAGTCGCGTCACGAAAGCCCTCACAGGCTCCGTTGACTGAAGAACATGCTGCTACTTCATCTGGAAGTAGTGAAGCAACTGAAGAGGATGTGGACATTGACGGTGATACAACGCCCGTTCTTCATGATGAATTTTGGGAAGCAGCTCACCCAAATTCACCCGTCACCACTCCCCTCACTCTAGAGCCTCAGTCGCCTGCGCGCACTGAAGAAATACACACCGGTCTGAGGAAAGACAACCATCACTCCAAAGCATTCCTGAAGAAATTCCAGCTGTAGCAGCTGATGAAATTGCTCAAGATGAGCCAATGGTTGATGTCGTCAATACATCCCCTTCACGTGCAGACTCAATTCCGTCAGCTGACACGGATACTATTCCAACTGTCATAGCTAAGGAAGTTGCTCGAGCTCTCGCCGTGACTGATCCGAATGGTTCCACTGGGTCCCCACGACCAGTGTTTGATGTACGTCAAAAGATGCACAACATCCAACTTGTTCCTGTGATGCCAAAGATTGGCAGAGTCCTCAGGCGGCCTCAATTTGACAATGCCAAATTCTTCGAAGAAAAGAACTTCTTCGTTGGTGAGTCCCCATATGACTCAGCCAAGATTAGGCGCCTGCGCTTCTGGACAAGGACTCAGATGAATTACTATGCCTCACTTCTATTCGACAAGAACAAAGTATTCCCGCATCGCCATATTCCTCACGTGGATATGGAATCATTACCGTGCTTTCGGCCAGTTCTGGCTGTTCTTCACGATGCCGGTCTACTCAGTTTCATCACAGATGTCTGCGATTGGAATGAAGAATTAATTCTTTAGTTCTATACAACTGTGCACTTTTCTGGCAACGCTGACGACACTGCTACATGGGCTCTGGACTGGATGAGTGAAGACACTCACTACAAAGCACCTATTGATGAACTTCTTTGTGTTCTTCCAGTTGATCCACCCCAAGAAGGAGCAAGGAAAATCTATGAAGAAACTGAGCTGCCCAACCACGTGATGCATGTGCTGATGAAGCCCATGGCTGAAGGAAATGCTCCAAGGACAACCTTCCTAGTGAAGGATTTGCTCTATGTGCCAAAGACAGTTTACCGCATTCTGGCCAAAACCCTTAGTCCAATCAAGGATACAACTCCAATACTGAAGAAGTTCTGGGAATTATGAAGAATTTGCTGTTCCATATTATTCATGGTACTCCCATCAACATTCATGATTTCTTTCTGAGGACTTTGGTCACTGTGGCACAGTCGCCGTTTGAATTGAAGCCGTATGCACCATGGATTATGAGATTCATCAGATCCCGGTCTTCAATTCACTACAAGGCTGATCGTCAAAATCATTTGAGCTATTTGCCTGAAGTTGAAACTCTTCAAAGCACTCTGTCCATAGTACCTAGCAAGGGCAAGACCGTCATTAATGAAGGAATTCGTCCCCTTGATGGACAATTCTGTCAGCCTATCTCCAGCTCCAATGCTGATGAATCTGCTAGCCAGGATACAGCTGCAAAAGCCTCAAGGTCATCTTCTTCACCTGAAGCACCACGTGTCATGACTGACCGTGAGTTGCTCATAAGCCTTCATCAGAAAGTTGACAAAAATCACCGATGGGTTAAGCGTCAATTTGCTGCTATTCAAGCCAATATGATAGTGACGCATAATGCCGTCCGCAAGAACAGATACTATGTCCATGAGATATTTGATCGCACTTGGGCCATCCTCTCACACCTCAAAACAGATGAAGAACTTGCTGCTATGGATTTCCAAATGATTTTTGACTGGGCAGAACCGCCAAGGAAGAAGTTCAAGAAAACCCAAGTTCCTCCTCTTATGCCAAGTTCAGAGTCTTCATCGCGCACAACTGACGAAAATGAAGCGGTTGAAGACACTACGGCTGGTCCTTCTGCATCACGCGACCCCGACAATGCTGGCACTCCCTCGACTTCTCCGTGATATTCTTCAGGGGCGTTAGTCCTCAGCTTTGTATCCTTTTGGTCATTTGATGACAAAGGGGGAGAAGTGTGAGTTAGTCTTCAAGCGGGTCGATATATGGGCTATTTTTACTTAAGTTGCAACTCTTGAACTTTATTGGATTTGCTCTTTGATGAGTTGTAACTTAATAACTGTTGGTCATCTGACTCTTTTGCTACATTTGAAATGTAGGAGATATGCCCTAGAGGCAGTAATAACAGTTATTTTGTATCTCCGAGTTTGTAATGAATGTTTATGTTCCATGCTATAACTGCAATGATTCTCGAGTCTACAATAACCACGAGGCTCGGAGGGAAACTCATGTGCACGTGTGGTATAATAAACGGTAAAATGTATTCCTAGTCTTGCCTCTAAGACTGGCTCAAGTATTGCATGATGATCCTGTTTTCCTGATCATGAGCATGTCTATGCCGGCAATTTTGAGGGCACGATGTTAGTAGAACACTTGTGTTGAATCGACCCGAATTGATGTTATGCTATGAGATCATTCGTCACAAGTTAATGGTTAATAACACAGAGATAGTTAATGTTTGCATAATTCCTTAGACCATGAGAGTATCGAGTTCCTTCGTACTTGCTTCGTGAACTTTGGGGTTTGTTAAACGTCATCCGTAAATGGGTGGCTATTACGGCGGCTTACGAGTTAACGGAAAAGTATGACAAGAAACGAGATAGCTCAAGATTGGGATTTGCTCCTCCGATGATGGAGAGATATTCTCGGGCCCTCTCGGTGTTACGGTATCCATCATCGTCTGGCCAGACACATTGTGATTTGATCACTGGGATGCCGGAACACGGAAACGAGTAAAGAGAACAAAACCGGTAACGAGGTAACTTGCATAGTGGACAAGTTGTTGATCCACGGCGATGCAATAAATCTCACCTCGGGTATTTGTAATATATCGTGAAGCAACAGGAATAGCACACGACAATTGGAGGTTCACTCGAATATTCATTCGTGTGGGTATAGGGGTCAATATGGGTGTCCACGGCTCCGATGTTGATCATTGATCGGAAAGTGTTCCGGGTCATGTCTGTACTTCACCAAACCTATAGGGTCACACGCTTAAGGGTCATCTATCTGCTGAATACTAGACGGGGAGTCTGAGAGAAAATCACCGAAAAAGTTTCGGACGAAACGGAAACGTTCCGGAGAGAACACCGGAATAGTTTCGGTGAAACTGAAAAGTTGTTTCAGGGTATTCCATTAAGTCAGATTGGTTTTGGCACACGCCTATTAATTCTTGGAGGATGCAAGAAGTGTTCTGGAAACTTTTGGGAATTTTCCGGGACAAAAACCGGAAATGTTTCGGAGCAGTCGGAACCGCTTTGGTTGCTTTTCGCTGAAGAAACATTATTCCGAAATTGTTTCGGAATACGTTCAAAATTATTTTGGTGGGTACTGGAATTATTCTAGGCACACAGAAATAATTTGGGATTTAACGGACGCAGAAAAATGTCTTCGTGAATAGTGAAAGTGCTTTTTGGATATTTTTTGGAAAGCACCTTTTGGGATATTTCCCAAAAGGTTTCTAGAAGGACTTGGGAGCCAAGGCAACCCCATGTGGGGGGGGGGGCTCAAGGTGGCCGACCAAGGTGGTGCTCCTTCATGGAGCTCCACATGGCACCCCTTTTCCCTTTTATTCTTTTATGTATGACATAAAGTGGGGGCACTTTTGGTATTTTTGAATACCATCTTTACCCCTTGGTTATCCTATAAATAGAGGTGAGGGGGCTGCCCCAAAACTCATCCTTGCTCTCATACACATGCCATTTGACTTGTCTGGCTTCTCTCTCCCTCCCAGCGAAATAGTTTCGTAGAGCCGAAAGGCTGTCTGGGTTCCGGCAGGAACTAGTTCTGGACGGCGAAGCCCTGCCGGATATCTGACACCGTATGTGTGCAACCCCATAGAGAGATTGTAGTTTCGATCTTTTGCCCGAGGGGCTATTCGAGTGTCCTCCCGAAGGGCTGTCCGAGTTTCGGTTCGAGTTTCGAGTGTCCTCCCGAAGGGCTGTCCGCGACATCGTCCGAGAGACTGTCCGACCGCCTCCCGAAGGACTGTCCGGCGAGGGAGTACATCCTTGCGGTTGGGAGGTTATAAATCCTAGCTGCAGGGATCTGCACTGACGATCTACACCGACTCTTCTTCCGCTGCGCTTCGAGTCGGTACGGATCAGATCAAACCTTGTATGCAGTCTCCATAGTGATCCTGGGCGTGCTCGCTGTACCAAATTTTTTTGTTTTCTGTCGCGTTCCCCTACATGAAACGCATGCCCAGATCTTAATTATATCTGCTCATGCATGCACAATTTCATCAGACACCAATTTTCATCATGCATTCATATTCTTCAAATATCTTATGATCATGCATGATTGGATTCCAAGATATAGGGGGAGATCTCCACAATTTCAACCTGCCATGTGCATTTGCAATCCAAAGCAAATTCCTCATATGCACATCTTCAGGGGGAGTTCCTCAATATCTTGTAACCAATTTCTTCAAACTTTGTACTTACAGTTCAATTATTTTTACTCCCGTTGAAAGCCTAACCAATTTGTCATCAATCACCAAAAAGGGGGAGATTGTAAGTGCATCAAGTGCCCCCTTAGTGGTTTTGGAGTATTGAAGACAAATAGGTTGAGGAACTAATGTGTTTGTGAGTATACACAGGAGATAGAGTCCCTGAAGATTTGGTTTAACACATGGAAGACGACCCCTAAAAATTGATTTCTTCAAGTGAAGAATTTGGTGATGAAATTGGTACGGCCTTTGAAGAAATTGATGTGAAGACTTTGAAGCTTGAAGACTTTTGTTTTCATAGTTTCTTTTCTTCTTCTTTGAGTCATAGGAAAAACCGTACTGTTAAAGGGGGTCTAGGTGAAACATATTTCACATTTCCAAAGTGATGCTCAAACTTACTCAAACCTATACACACAAAAGCCGCTTCGAGTGAAGCCTTTGGAAATCTCCAGTACAGCTGACGCATTTGCTAGCGACAGTGACGAAGTTCATCTGGTCGCTGACGAATTTGGTCAGGCTAAGGAGTCAGGAGTCCGCCAGTGCGATCTGCCTACCGTGAGGAATTTGAGTGCCTCGATGAATTTGAGAGTTCAAATTCCGACCGTTGCTGCGCCGCGGGCCAGCTGTCGAGTGGATCCTTATCCTGACAACGGTCGAATCAGAGAAGGGCATTTATGACAATTCATGTCGGGTTGCCCCTTGCTATAAATAGCCGCCCCCCACAACCACTTGTTGGTTGGCTGCTCTGAGAGAACTTGACACTTGTCATTTGAGATCAACCCATCCTCCGACGACTTTGAGAGAATCCTAAGTGAGGAAAAACCCAGAGCCAAAGTGATTGAGCATCACTGAAGATATTGATCTGTGTGATCCGATGCCTGTTACCTTTGAAGACTGTCATTCTTCCAGACGGTTAGGCGTCAAGTTCTGAGCACACCAAGAGTCATTGTGGTGTGCCGGTGAACAAGTCTGCGAAGGTTTCGGAAGTCTACCTTGAAGACTTACCACGAGTGATTGGGCGAGGACTAAGTGGCCTTAGCTCAAGAGGAATACGGTGAGGACTGTGTGTCCTCTGAGTTGCGACTCAGCCGCCTCAACCAGACGTACAGTTGATACAGCAACTGGAACTGGTCTACCAAATTGCATTGTCTTCACCGAGCCAACCTGGTTTCAAATTCCTCACCCTCTCTTACTTTATTCCGCTGCTGAAGAATTTGTGATCTATCCTCTGACGAATTTGAACTAAAGAATTTGATCATGCTATCTGTCATTTCCTCAGTTCATATTCTTCATGCTTGTATAATTGTATGATTGCTGCTACTTGTGAGCTGCGTTGGTAATTCCCTGAAGAGGAAGGGAGATACATTACAATAGAGATAAGTATTTCCCTCAGTTATGAAACCAAGGTTATCAATCCAGTAGGAGAATCACGTAACACCTCGTTAGCAGCACCTGCACACAAAACAACAAATCCTTGCACCCAACGCAAACAAGGGGTTGTCAATCCCTCGGCGATAAGTTGCAAGATTAAATTGTATGTGATAGATAGATTGAAACAAAAATACAAAATAAAATAAATAAAGAAAAAGTGCATCAAAGTATTTTAGGGTTTTTAATATATGATTTAGATAGACCCGGGGGCCATAGTTTTCACTAGAGGCTTCTCTCAAGAAAATAGCATACGGTGAGTAAACAAATTACTGTTGGGCAATTGATAGAAAAGCAAATAATCATGACGATATCCAAGGCAATGATCATGTATATAGGCATCACGTCCGAGACAAGTAGACCGACTCCTGCCTGCATCTACTACTATTACTCCACACATCGACCGCTATCCAGCATGCATCTAGTGTATTAAGTCCATAAAGAACGGAGTAACACCTTAAGCAAGATGACATGATGTAGACAAAGTAAACTCACGCATGAATAAACCCCATCTTTTTACCCTTAATAGCAACGATACATACGTGCCATGTCCCTTTCTGTCACTGGGATTGAGCACCGCAAGATCGAACCCATTACAAAGCACCTCTTCCCATGTCAAGATAAATCAATCTAGTTGGCCAAACCAAATCAATAGATCGGAGAAGAAATATGAAGCTATAATAATCATGCATAAAAGAGATCAGAGAAGACTCAAATAATATTCATGGATAATCTGATCATAAACTCACAATTCATCGGATCCCAACAAACATACCGCAAAAAGTGATTACATAGAATAGAACTCCAAGAACATCGAGGAGAACATTGTATTGAAGATCAAAAAGATAGAAGAAGCCATCTAGCTACTAACTATGGACCGGAAGGTCTGTGGTCAACTACTCACGCATCATCGAAAGGGCAGCAAGGTTGATGTATAGCCCCTCCGTGATCGATTCCCCCTCCGGCGGAGTACCGGAATAGGCCCCCTGATGGGATCTCTCGAGAGCAGAAGTTTGCGGCGGCGGAAAAAGTATTTCGTGAAATCCTCTGTTAGTTTCCCGATTTTTGGGAATTTATAGTGGTGGAATTAGGTCAAAAGGGGCAGAGGTGGGCCCACGAGGCACTAGGGCGCGCCTGCCCCCCCCCCCCCCAGGCGCGCCCTGGTGGCTCGTGGCCACCTCCTGGGGCTTCTGGCCTTCTCCCGAAGCTTCTAGTGTTGGTTATGTCCAGAAAAAAATCTCCAAAAAGTTTCGTGGCATTTGGACTTCGTTTGGTATTGATATTCTGTAAAACAAAAAACAGGCAGAAAACAGCAACTGGCACTGGGCACTAAGTTAATAGGTTAGTCCCAAAAAATGATATATAATTGCTGTAAATGTATATAAAAACATCCAAGATTGATAATATAACAACATGGAACAATCAAAAATTATAGATACGTTGGAGACGTATCAGCATCCCCAAGCTTAATTCCTGCTCGTCCTCGAGTAGGTAAATGATAAAAACAGAATTTTTGATGTGGAATGCTGCCTATCATGTCCATCATATTCTTTTCTTTTATAGCATGGACATTTGGACTTGAATGATTCAAAGCAATAGTCTATAGTTTGACATGAAGATATAAATACTCAAGCATGCTAACAAGCAACCATGTCTTTCAAAATATCAACGCCAAAGAAAGTTATCCCTAGCCCATTATGCTCAATCATTGATCCATTCATGAAACACACTCAAATATTAGCTACACACAATGCACAAGTATGACAATAGTGCTCTCTAGTTGGTGCTTTATAAGAGAAGATGGAGACTCAAAATAAAAATAAAAATTGCATAAAAGTAAATAGATAGGCCCTTCGTAGAGGGAAGCAGAGATTTACTAATGTGCCAAAGCTCAAAGCTTAAATTAGAGAGATGAAAATATTTTGAGAGGCATGCTTTTCCTGTCAACGAAAACGACCGAGAATACCCAATATCTTCCATGCTAGACACATCATAGGCGGCTCCCATATAGAAAGTAAAGTTTATTTCCTTTCCACCATTCTTTCACAATCTATGGCTAGCCGTATCCACGGGTGCCCTCCATGCCAACACTTTCCATGGAATTTTGTTGCTATTAATTTTTGATTTCATTGTGGGACTGGGCATCCCTATTACCAGCCACTCTCTCGTGCAATGACAAGTGAATAAACACTCATCGTGAGAATAACACACCTAGCATGGAAAATATTGGCCACCCCCTGCCGCTTCATGAGCGGTACGGGCACACAAAACGGAAAAACTATTTTGAAAATTAGAGTTGGCACACGCAAATTTACTTGGAACGGCATGGAAATACCGCATATAGGTAGATATGGTGGACTCATTTGGCACAACTTGGGTTTAAGGAGTTTGGATGCACAAACAGTATTTCCGCTTAGTACAAATGAAGGCTAGCAAATAGATTGAGAAGCAACCAACCAAAAAGCGAAAATGGTCATAAACATGCATTGAACATAACTAACACCGAATAATGCACCATAAGTAGGATATAATTTCTTTGCATAACTATTGACTTAATGTGCATGCATAGGGAATCACAAACCTTAACACTAATATTCTTACTAAATCACAATTACTCACTAACATGACTCACATATCATCATCTCCATATCGCAAAACTATTGCAAGGAATCACACTTATCATATCCAATGATATTTATGAAAGTTTTTATTATATCCCTCTTGAATATTCATCACTTTGGGACCAAATTCATATCTTGTGCAAATTACCATTACTATTGTCAACTCTCAAAAAGATATAAGTGAAGCATGAGAGTACAAATATTTCTTCAAATTTTTAATCTCATCAACTCTCAAAATAATATAAGTGAAGCATGAGAGTTTAAATATTTCTTCAAAATATAGCCACCGCCGTGCTCAAAAAGATTTAAGTGAAGCACTAGAACAACTGCCTAGCTCAAAAAATTTAAGTGAAGCACATAGAGTATTCTAATAAATTATGATGAATGTGTGGCTCTCTCAAATAGGTGTGTCCAGCAAAGATGATTGTGACAAACCAAAAAGCAAACAAAGCAAAGACTCATATAATACAAGACGCTCCAAGCAAAACACATATCATTTGACAAATAAAAATATAGCTCCAAGTAAAATTACCGATGGTTGGTAGAAGAAAGAGGGGATGCCTTCCGGGGCATCCCCAAGCTTAGACGCTTGAGTCTTCCTTGAATATTACCTTGGGGTGCCTCGGGCATCCCAAGCTTAGGCTCTTGCCACTCCATATTCCTTCATCCATCGTGATCTCACCCAAAACTTGAAAACTTCAATCACACAAAACTCAACAAAACCTTCGTGAGATCCGTTAGTATAACAAAATAAATCACTACTTTAAGTACTGTTGCAAACCCATTCATATTTTATTTTTGCATTATACCTACTGTATTCTAACTTCTCCATGGCTTATACCCCCCGATACAATCCATAGTTTCATCAAAACAAGCAAGCAGTGCATCAAAAACCGAATATGTCAAAAACAGAACAGTCTGTAGCAATTTATTTAAAAGCCATACTTTTGTAACTCCAAAAATTCTTAAAAATTAGGAAAATGTGGGCAATTCATATACCAATACTATGTAAAAATTTCAGATTTTTCTGATGCTCCAGTACAGAACCAAAATTTCACTGGACGCAAAACTTTCTGTTTTCCAAACAGCATCAATTATACTATTTTCCAAATCATCCTAAAGGCTTTACTTGGCACAAACACTAATTAAAACACAAAAACACAATCATAACAGTTGCATAATTGTGAAAACACATAATAACAGAAACAAAAAGTAAAAAAATTATTTTATTCATTGGGTTGCCTCCCAACAAGCGCTATTGTTTTATGCCCCTAGCTAGGCATAATGCATAGTTTCAAGTATTGTCATCTTTCAAGTTGATTCCATAAGTGGCCCTCATAATGGATTCATATGGTGCTTTAATTTTCTTCCTATGGAAATGTTCCATACCCTTTTTTTAGTGGAAATTGAAATTTTATATTCCCTTCTTTCATGTCAATAACAGCAGCTATGGTTCGTAAGAACGGTCTACCAAGTATTATGGGGCAAGAAGGATTGCATTCAATGTCAAGTACAATAAAATCAACGGGCACATAGTTCCTATTTGCAAGAATAAGAACATCATTAATTCTACCCAAAGGCTTTTTAATAGTAGAATCCGCAAGATGCAAATTAAGAGAACATTCATCTATATTGGTAAAACCTAGCACATCACATAGAGATTTTTGAATTGTGGAAACGCTAGCACCCAAATCACATAAAACATTGCACTCATAATTTTTAATTTTATCTTTAATGGTGGGTTCCCATTCATCATATAATTTTCTAGGAATTGAAATTTCTAGTTCTAACTTTTCTTCTAACGCTTTCATCATTGCTTCTACGATGTGTTTACTAAAAGCCTTATTTTGCTCATAAGCGTTGGGTGAATTTAACATGGATTGTAACAAAGAAATGCACTCAATCAAAGAACAACTATCATAATTAAAATCTTTGTAATCCAAAAGAGTGGGCACATCGCTAGTTAAAGTTTCTACCTCTCCAAACCCATTTTTGTCAATTTTCTTATCAAGATTTTCACCCTCCGAATTATGGGGACGCCTACAAGCTAAAGTTGACTCTTCTTCAGTCCCCTTTTCATCAAGTTTTATATTGCTAAAAAAAGAATCAATAGATGAAACACCGATCATTTTAATATCCTCATCATTACTACGATAAAAATCGGGGGGAATCGCTTTTTCTAAAAATTCTCGTTTAGCTGTTAGCATAGCGGTTCTTTTCTTACTCTCATCCAGGGAGACATATAAAGCTTTAATTGATTAATTAATATCAATTTTAGGTGGCAAAATTTTAGTCTTAAGATTTTTCACATCATGAATAATTCTATCAATGCTCCTAGACATATCATCAAGTTTACTTAATTTTTCTTCTATCGTAGTGTTGAAAACTTTTTGAGCATTAATAAATTCTTTAATATTACTTTAAAGATCAGAGGGCATCCTATTATTATTATTATTATTATTATTATAAGAATTACCATAGGAATTTCCATAATTATTAGAGGAATTTCCAGGAAACGGTCTAGCATTGAAATTACCTCTATAAGCATTATTATTAAAATTGTTTCGCGAGACAAAATTCACATCTACGGGATCATTATTTTGCTCAATCAAAGTGGATAGAGGCACATCATTAGGATCAATAGGAGTATTTTTGCTAGCAACCAACTTCATAAGTGCATCAACTTTATCACTCAAAGTATTAATTTCTTCAACAGAATTCACTTTTTTACTAGTAGGAACTTTTTCAGTATGCCATTGTGAATAATTTGCCATAATATTATCAAGCAATTTAGTAGTTTCTCCCAATGTAATTTCCATAAAAGTACCACCCGCGGCGGAATCTAAAAGATTTCTAGAGACAAAATTTAATCCCGCATAATTTTTTTGTATGATCATCCATAAATTTAAACCATGAGTAGGGCAATTTCTTATCGGTAATTTCATCCTCTCCCAAGATTGGGCAACATGTTCATGATCAAGTTGCTTAAAATTCATAATTTAATTTCTAAGAGAAATAATTTTTGCGGGAGGAAAATACTTGGTAATAAAATCATCTTTACACCTATCCCAAGAATCGATACTATTTTGTGGTAAAGATGAAAACCAAATTTTTGCATGATCCCGCAATAAGAACGGGAATAATTTTAATTTCACAATATCATTATCCACATCTTTTTTCTTTTGCATATCACACAATTCTACGAAAGTGTTAAGATGGGATGCAGCATCTTCATTAGGACTACCAGAAAATTGTTCTTTCATAACAAGATTTAGCAAAGCGGCATTAATATCACAAGTCTCCGCACTAGCGGCGGGAGGAGCAATTGGAGTACTAATAAAATCATTATTATTAGTATTGGAAAAATCACACAATTTTGTATTTTCTTGAGACATCGTGGCTACACAAACAAGATAACAAGCAAGCAAACAAGCAAACAAGAAAAAGGCAAACGGAAAATATTTTTGTATTTTTGTAAAAACTTTTTAGAAGTAGGGGAGATGAAAACGAGAGGCAAATGCAAATAAAAGGTAAATAAAGTAAATGCAAGGAGATGAAAGTTTTATGCATAGGTACTTGATAGATGTTGATGATGTCTCCCTGGCAACGGCGCCAGAAATTCTTCCTGCTACTTGTGAGCTGCGTTGGTAATTCCCTGAAGAGGAAGGGAGATGCAGTACAGTAGAGATAAGTATTTCCCTCAGTTATGAAACCAAGGTTATCGAACCAGTAGGAGAATCACGCAACACCTCGTTAGCAGCACCTGCACACAAAACAATAAATCCTTGCACCCAACGCAAACAAGGGGTTGTCAATCCCTCGACGGTAAGTTGCAAGATTAAATTGTATGTGATAGATAGATAGAAACAAAAATACAATATAAAATAAATAAAGAAAAAGTGTAGCAAAGTATTTTAGGGTTTTTAATATATGATTTAGATAGACCCGGGGGCCATAGTTTTCACTAGAGGCTTCTCTCAAGAAAATAGCATACGGTGGGTAAACAAATTACTGTTGGGCAATTGATAGAAAAGCAAATAATCATGATGATATCCAAGGCAATGATCATGTATATAGGCATCACGTCCGAGACAAGTAGACCGACTCCTGCCTGCATCTACTACTATTACTCCACACATCGACTGCTATCTAGCATGCATCTAGTGTATTAAGTCCATAAAGAACGGAGTAACGCCTTAAGCAAGATGACATGATGTAGACAAAGTAAACTCACGCATGAATAAACCCCATATTTTTACCCTTAATAGCAACGATACATACGTGTCATGTCCCTTTCTGTCACTGGCATTGAGCACCGCAAGATCGAACCCATTACAAAGCACATCTTCCCATGGCAAGATAAATCAATCTAGTTAGCCAAACCAAATCAATAGATCGGAGAAGAAATACGAAGCTATAATAATCATGCATAAAAGAGATCAGAGAAGACTCAAATAATATTCATGGATAATCTGATCATAAACTCACAATTCATCGGATCCCAACAAACACACCGCAAAAAGTGATTACATCGGATAGAACTCCAAGAACATCGAGGAGAACATTGTATTGAAGATCAAAAAGAGAGAAAAAGTTATCTAGCTACTAACTATGGACCCGAAGGCCTGTGGTAAACTACTCACGCATCATCGAAAGGGCAGCAAGGCTGATATAGAGCCCCTCCATGATCGATTCCCCCTCCGACGGAGTACCGGAAAAGGCCCCCAGATGGGATCTCTCGAGAACAGAAGCTTGCGGCGGCGGAAAAAGTATTTCATGGACTCCTCTGTTGGTTTCCCGATTTTTCGGAATTTATAGTGGTGGAATTAGGTCAAAAGGGGCATAGGTGGGCCCACGAGGCACCAGGGCGCGCCTGCCCCCAGGCACGCCCTGGTGGCTCGTGGCCACCTCCTGGGGCTTCTGGCCTTCTCCCGAAGCTTCTAGTGTTGGTTATGTCCAGAAAAAATCTTCAAAAAGTTTCGTGGCATTTGGACTTCGTTTGGTATTGATATTATGTAAAACCAAAAACAGGCAGAAAACAACAACTGGCACTGGGCACTAAGTTAATAGGTTAGTCCCAAAAAATGATATAGAATTGCTGTAAATGTATATAAAAACATCCAAGATTGATAATATAACAGCATGGAACAATAAAAAATTATAGATACGTTGGAGACGTATCAATTGCATGTTCTTCACTCTTACGTATCCTGATTGCATGTACTCTGATTCTGTGATGACTTAGTTTCCCTTGCGTTTCTAATTCTTCACTCTGATCTTCGTCAAATTCATCAGAGTTTGACGAATTTCTAAAAATCTCCCATTCACCCCCTCTGGGAGATAACATGAGCTTTCAGAACACCGCCACCGCACCGCAACACCATGCTACCCACCGTCGTGCCACCGCTGCACCATCGTCGCCTCGATGTTGGCTGCCCACTAGCCGTCTGCGTTGCAGCACCACACTGCCCGCCATCGCACCACCCTTGCACCATCGCTGCCTTGGCGCCGCCCCGCCAGCGTCGAGCCCCACCCCGTCTGTCGCCGAGCTCTGCAGATGTCTTTTGTGCACACGAGAGAGAGAGAGATTAACGGGTGGGGCACATATGTCATGCTAAGTATAGTTGAAGGTTTATAGGGTAGCTGTTACGATGGCACACCGGCCAAACCCAATAAATTTATTGAGAGAACCCCTATGAGTACTTATAGGGGAGGTTTTTGAGTGAGCTGCTAGAGACGCTCTAAGAACCTGTTTGATGGATGTTCCCATATGACTTTCATAGGGACGCAGAATTTCTCAGCTCGAGCTCAAATGAGCTCGGGTGAACAATAAAACTGAAAAAAAAAATTCAAAAACAATTTAAGAAAAATCTGATTTTTTTGTGACAAACATTAACAAAAGTTTTAAGTGCTTGAAAAAATTCGTCATGGAATCACATTCGTAGAAGGCGTGGCAAAAAAAAATCGATACTCTGAAAATGTTACTTTCAAAAGCATTTTGGAGCACTGGTGTTGTTTTTTTTGCCACGCCTTACAGGAATGTGATTCCATGACAAATTTTTGTAAGCACTTGAAACTTTTGTCAATGGTTGTCACAAAAAAAAATTCAATTTTTTTTCATTTTTTTCGATTTTACTGTTCACAAAAGGACACTTTCGGTATATTAGGGCCTTCTTTGTTTCAAAGGAGAAGTGAAGCAAACACGTAGGGATATTATTATTTTTCTATGGTGGCACAATGTTTGGTTTAGTGGAATGTACCAAAGGAAAAATGGAGGACATTTTTCTTTTGTCTCGGTTTCAGAGGAAAAATGCATGAATTTTACAATCCACTTGAACCTCCTTTTCATAGTCCTCCGCGTCAAAAACGAGATTGAGATCCTTAATGACATAATAACATGTTAATTATATCTTTTCATGTAGTTTGACTTTGTTTATTAGGATTCATGTGTCTTTCCTGTTATATAAATTAGCCTTAGGCTAATCGACGCTAGAGCCTAATCTCGAACTAGAATATCTGCAATATGGGGAAGTGTAAGAACTTGCATGTATTTGACGAAATCCCATGCCTGCTCGATGCAACCCCTGTGGAGCCCATGTCAATAGTCAGGGAAGATGGGGAGCAACTGGGTCATGTAGATGGCAGCAGGAAGCCACCGGCACTACATTGTGGTGGCCGATGGCGGTTGTTAAATTCCCCTAGCGCTTTTTTAGGATCAGTTGTTAGGAGTTGAGATTTAACCCATATGTATATGTGCTTGCCTCATAGGGACATGACCTCCTTGATATATGATAAGTGGACTAGGGACCAAACCAAAGTTTGTATATGTGCTTGCCTCATAGGGACATGACCTCCTTCTTGATATATGATAAGTGGACTAGGGACCAAACCAAAGTTTGTTATGGGTGCATCAGATCAGAGCACGATCGTAAGGGGAGGACATTTTGTCTCCCCTATTTTCTTTAGATTAACAACAACCTAAGATCAGAGTTTCTCTACCTCCCGTCGGTGCCGCCACCGGTTCGCCTTGTCTCCGTTTGCCTTAGGGCCATGGTGGCACGATGGATCTCGGCACTTGCCGGCGGGAGGGCTCCGTTTTGTATGCTCTTTCGAGTTTTGTTAGGGTTTGTGTCCTGTTCAGGAAGACGAGACGGTGGCGGCTCCCTGATGATGGAATAAGGTTCTCCCCGCCTAGTCCCCGTCCCGATGGTGCGTCTAGCATCGTCGGTGGGGTGTGTGGAGGTGTGTCTCCGGCAGATTTGTCCTTGTTGAATTTGCTCGGATCTGGTCGTAGTTCGTCTACGTTCGTGTATCTTTATGTTGGATCCTTCCGATCTACACTACTCTTCAACGGCGGCGGTTGCTGTTCGGGTGCGCTGGACCTATGGGGCCTTAGGACGACGACTTCTCGACTGTCTACTACAACAAGTTTTGCCCGGCTCCGACGAGGAAGGGGCGATGACGGCGGCGCGCCTTTGGCTTGCTTCAGCGCATGTAGTCGTTGGTAGGTGCTCTACGGATCCGGATGTAATTTTTATTATTTCTGGAGTTCGTTATACTGCCATGATTGAAATTGAATAGATCGGAAGTTTTCTCGCAAAAAAATAAATAACAACCTAAGATCAGTTATAATATTTCCTATTTTTTATGTGAACCAAACACGTAAGTCTGCAAAATTTCTATGTTTTCTAATCCTTTGTTTTACACAAGCATTCATATCTCTTTTTTTCTTCATTTCATGAGTATAGAATTATGTGAACCACAGAAGGCCTAGATGCGGAGGAGACATGGATTGTCTGATGTAGAATCACATCGTCAGAACTGGGAGCGACTACTTTTTCGTTCAGTTAGACATCCGCTAGAAAAATATATATAGAAACCAAAAAAAGTTATTTCCATTAACTAAGCGAATTACAGTGGACTGCCCATGTACTTTTTGTGTGTGTGGGGGACTACCCATGGGCCAGGAGTATATGTGGCCCGGACCGATTTCTAATTTTTTTTCCTGAACACCATATGCTTAGCGGGCTGGCCCATTAGTGTGGTTTGCTCACTGCACGTTGTAGGTTCGCTCTGCTCTGCTATTCTTTGATTTTTTTTTCTTATTCAGTTTTTTGTTTTATTTGTTTTTCATCTATTTTCTTTGGTTTTTATTTTTTCTTCATTTTTACTTTGGGTTTGTTTGTTTTCTCATAGTTTTTTGTTTTTTTCTTTCTTTTCTTCATTATACTTTGAATTTATTTTGTTCTTTCTTGGTTTTTTTTGTTTTTCTTTTTTTTGTTAATTTTTATCAGGTTTTTTTAACACATGTCTACTTTTTTCTCAGTACACAATGTTTTAAAGCACACACATAATATTTTTTTAATACACGTTGGACATTTTTCAAAGACATGATGTACATATTTCTGAAATACATGTTTTGAACACATTTTGGAGTACACGGAATCATTTTTTAAATAAATGTGGCACTTTTTTAATAACAATTATCATTTTACAAAACTACATGCACATTTTTTTTACATTGTATAAACATTTTTGAAAATTTCACGGACATTTTCTGGAAACACATGACTATTTATTTATTTAAAATGTCACATAATTTTTTTAAATGAAATAAACATTTTTCAAACATACGTGAACATCTTTTTACATTATGTATAATTCTTTTTAGAAAATATGATGAACATTTTTTTGAAATTCGGGAATATTTCCACAAAATGTCACGTATATTTTTTAATGGTATGATTTTTTTAACACTACACAAACATTTCTAAAAAAAATTATACACATTTAAAAAAGTCGCATACGTTTAGCGCAAGAGAATTGTTTTAAAAGTTATCAACATATTTTTTAATCAGCGCTAACAATTTTTTTATATGATGTTAATTTTTTTAATTCACGGTTTTCATTTTTTAATTTAATTTAAGTTTATGAATATATATCCATTTAAAAATATTTAAAAAAATAAAGAAATATGTGTGACATCAGCATGACAAGCCATGTTTTACTGGGCCGGCCCACCACCGGCGCCCTGTAGGTTAGGCAGCCGTGTGCCTCACAGCAAGTGGCACATAGCCGCGTCGCTACCCATGTACATTGATGAAATTCATGTGGTTAAATTCGTGGGAATAACTAACCAAGGGTTACCCCTTGTGGGGGACCTCCAAGGAATACTTTTGGTGCCTTGGGAGCGCGCCAAGTGGTGTGTGCAGTCGTCGTCACATGTCACATGCTGGACGCTCCCTCTGATTTTTTTGTACGTGTTTTTGGGTTTTATATGAGTTTTTTTTTTCAGTTTTTTCGGCTTTTAGGTTTTCACCTGGTTTTCTCTAGGTTTTGGATATTTTTTTTGCGGGAAAAAATTGTGCTTCCAGGAGAAGCACACTGGGGAACTTTTTTTGCTTCCACGAAAAGTACAGATTTTTTTTTTGTGGAAAAGACCTCGGACCTATATTAAATCAGACGAGTGATACAGAGCACCCCACACAGTAGAAGAATTACAAACGGGTCCATGGGGAACCAAACCACCCCACACCGCCGCGAGCTGCCGGCGCGCCGCCGCTGCCGCCGCCGCCGCCGCCGCCGCTCCCACACGAAGCCGGCGTGACCTTGTAATCTGCGATTGGACAATATGCGGACGGGAAGTCTTCAGCTTCAGCCCATCTGGACCAGCACGACGAAGAAAGGGAGATCCAGCATCGCTCAACCACAACCGCCATCGCCAACAAAAGGAACCGAAGTCAACAACACCTAACCTCGCCGGATCTGAACACCGCCCAGACGCATAGCCGCGCTTCTTGGAAAAAAATATATTCTATGCTTCCATGTGCTTCTCCGAAAAAAAAAGGAAAAGCACAGCCTATGCTTCCAAAAAAGTGAAAAATCGCAGCCGTGCTTTCGGGCTCCGGATTTTTTTCTTCCCTTTTTGTACTCATTGTTTCATGAAGCTTTTTTCGGATTTTTTAATTTTTTATTCATTTTTTCGCTTTTTCTTGAAAAAAGTTCATCGAAACATATTAACATGGGATCTAGTTTTAAAGATCTCGACACGAGAAATCCAACGGTGAAAACTGTTAAGTATTTGAACACATAGTTCAAGAGATAAAATGTTTTGAAAAAACGAATCTACGAGAAAAGAGGAACCACCATGTTGTAACAAGTGGTGCACATGCACTGCGCTATTTGTCAAACTAGGGATTTGCAAGGTGTACCCTCAACTAGGGATTTCGTAAATTCCTTCGCTAGACATTACAGTCCACAAGTGATTTATCTGCAGGCCCAGTACAAATCTTACGGGCCTATTACTAGATTTGGGCCAAATCATTTTGGTGAGAATTACAACCGCGAACAGCCGCCGGCCTAGCAAATATGCAATGTACCCCTAAAAAAAAAGCAAATATGCAATCTTTTTCTTGTTTGTGTCTGCCAAAGGAAACAGAAAAACGTTCCCCTAAAAAGGCAAAAAAAAAAAACGAAGACGCACCTTGTCTCCCGATAATCAAACCCGCACCAAAAACTAGTAAAAACTAGCTCACGCCGCACGGGCAGATTTACGTAGCACGTAGCAGTCTCACTTTACACCAGTGCGAGTGCACATAGAAATACAGAAAGGATAGAAAAGCCGCGCGCAGATACGGACTACGGGAGTGGCCGGAATGAACGAACACGTCGGCGCCCCACCCGCACCGACGAGAGCGAGTGATCTTGCCCGCTTGTGCCTGAACTTGACTTTATTCATTCCACGGGCATGGCATATTCCCGTCCCGTCCCTGCTCCATCAGGGCTGGCTGATGAGGAGGTGCTCGGTCGCTTTCCTCGCCTCGTTTACAGCCATTGTTGCCCCCGTCGCCATTGCTTCCTTCCTTGGCCCTTGTGGCGTGTGACGGGGCACTTTCTTGTAAACTACGAAGAAATGAAGATAGTACTCAACGCGCTCCATCCATGATCCATTGCATCGTTATCCCAGAGGAGGATAAGCACCACTTGCTAATAAACTGGCCATCGGGTTTATCAGCCCCACGACGACCAATAATGAGCGGCCCGGACGAGCGAGAGCCAGTGGCAGCGCACATGAGCGCAGCTTGGAACCATCAACCAGTGATCAGTCGGCCCATTTCCAGCATATACAAGTACTACTACTGCGACATAGTCGGAACCACCCGAGCGAGAGGCTGACAGGTAGAACCCGACGCCTCCCAAAGGTCCAAGTCCGCGGCTGTCATGGTCACGTAGTACACGCCAGCGAGGAGCGCACGAACCAATTAAGCCCCGACCGAGCCGAGCTAGGCCGATTTGTTAAGTCGCAAGTGCCAAATTAAGCAAGCAGTGGCCAATGAGGCCGATCGCCGTCCTGCTGGCGCACAGTGCCTGGCGCTCCCGTGCGCTAGTTAGCTGCACCTCACCATCGCCAGCAGCAGCGACTGGCGATGGCTCTACGTGCGGTATCGCATCAGCCGCCACATTGCGCGACTCGACTGCCTTCTCTCTGCGCGCCAAGGAGACCAATGAGTGAGAGGGACGTACAGCAGGCGCCCACCCACCAGCAAATACAAATGCTGTCTATCCATCTAGCATAAGAATTATTAACAACACCAACACCAACACCCGCATCGCATCGCATCCCCCCCTTCACGTCTCCCTCCTTCCTTTCGTTTCATCGTCCGCTGCGGATTCGGGAGCGATCTGCCTGCCATTGCTGGCGGCGACCGGCCTGCCGGGATCTTTCGGGCGCGGCGCAGCTTTGACGGCGTAACACACCGCGACAATGGCCTCCGGGACGGACAACGGGCGCTTCCCCCATGATCAAGGTATGGATGCTTTGCATTTTACTTCCTGCACATGGTTTTGCTCAGGTTGGCAGCTATGTATATGTAGTAGTGCAAATGGACGACGGGTTGCAGCGTCCTCCGTCTATCCGTTTCTCGACGCTTGCAAACTATCTGCCTTGTTTTGGCTCGTCGCGAGATTGTCCGGGTGCTGCTGTTCTTGCTCCGGCTTCTGACGGATGGTCCGACTGTCAGAGGTTGAAGACAATACATGGACGCTGTTGATTTCCTGTCTCTGCAAGTACTAGCTGATTTGCGGACGCTGTCCTGCCTTTTGTCTGATCCTGAGATGAATGACGTGCGAGATAATTAGTTTTTTTTCGAAAAGAAGGATTATCCCCGGCCAGGTAATTAGTTTTAGTACTGGCTGCTTTTGACCGCTGCCGCGCGTCGAATGTTTCGATCGGTGTTAATGTTATCGTCTACTCGCCGAAGACGTCAACAGATCACGCACCAGAGAGTTACGGCTTAAAACAAGTTTTACTAATCCCAGGTCAAAATGAATATGGACTTATGGTGCTGGGTCTCCATCCATGTCACTATCTCCTGTTTAGTGGAGAATACACAGTACTTTTGCATAACACCCCCTACCAATTGCTCATGCTTTCACCTGTGCCGAAACCCCCAAAGATTTGGGTGATCTTCAACGGTCCATCCTTTTGCCCTTTGACAATTTGTCCTCAATACATTGCAAGGGACAATTTGCCCAACTTTACTTTGACATTTTCCCCTATAACAGGTTGGCCCCGATCAAAATGTCGATAATACCACTAAGGGCATCTCCAACGGCGACCCGCAAATTTCTTTCCGCATCCGTCCGTGGACATGGATGCGGGAGGCCGCCATCCAACACTGCCCACATACAACTTAAACACTTTTTCGACAAATCGGATGAAATTCATGCAAACACGGCCGGATTTCATACAAACATGACGGACTTCATACAAACACGGCGGATTTTCATTAGATTTCGAACATTTAGAACCAAAAAAAACGACCTGACCCTAAACCTATCCTACGGCGGCGGCGCCCGGCGTCCAAGCCCTTGTCGTCCTCCATCCGCTATCTTCATGACCACCGGCGATAAAAACTGATGAAGTGAAGCTGCGGTCTCCGGCGAGGAAGAGTAGAACACGGGAGACGGATTGGCCCACATGGGACACAAGGCCCTGCCGCCTCTCGTGCCCTACTCATCCTCGGAGGAGTCCGCGGCTTGTCCGTCGCCGGTGGACGTGAGGTCCACGATGGAAATGGTGGCGCTCGCGCTTTCGTCGTCCCACCGGGCCGCCGGGTAGTTCGTTGGCAGCGCGTAGGAGGTGCAGCTGGCGTTGTCCCCCTCCGTGATCGCCTGGAGCTGCGCCTCGGCGGCGACCGCTTCCTGCCGAGCGGCAGCTTGAGCGCGAATGGCATTGTAGATGGCACGCTGCTCCGCGACGAAGTTGGGGTTCGCCGCGACGATGGCTGCCACGGCCTCCTCGCTCGCACGCTCGTTGTAGATCTGGCCCTCCGCCAGTAGGTGCTGCTCCAGGAGGAACATGTTGTACCGCCGTTCCTCCTGCGCCTGTTGGAACGCCGACAAAGGCGCCGGCGCAGGCTGTACCTCCTCCATGGCGGCGTTGTAGTGCGCCTGCGCTGCTCCATGGTGAAGCTGGCGTGCACAGGCGCTGGAGCCGGGATGATGTCGTCGGAGCCCGTCTCCATCGTGGGGTCGTCGTCGTGGTCAGAGACCTCGGGCGAGCTGGCTGGCAAGCCGACCTCGATCCTCCTGGTACGACGGCTATGCCAGGCGGCGGCAAGGGCGGCCACCTCGTGCTTCATCTCCGTGGAAAGGCTCTCCCACAGAGCTTCGCCTCCTGCAGTCATGGCGGATGCAGTGCAAGGGAGGAGGATGGGGAGCAACTTGTGTTGTGGCGTGGAGTTAGCCGGGTGTGGCCGCATCTAAATAGCGGATTCCTGTGAGGCCAGGCATCCGGGTGCGTCAATGCGCGGCGCCGGAGTAAGTTTCTCGGCCGGTGAGCCTGCTTAATAGTGGCATACGGACGGACGGGGCATGAACGGGCGTGGTAGATATCTGTCACGTCGCGCCCAGTAACGCGTCTCCGGCATTAAACATGCGCGTACACAGGAGACGCGTCGCGAGCGGCGCTTCAATGGTGGCGCCAGTGAGAGGTCACGTCTGCTCTGGGATAGCTTCAATGTGGAGCGGCGCTCTCTACAGTGGCATGAATGCGGGCAGCTGGCGTCGGATGGGAATGCACGTGGGCGAGGGGGAGGGGGTTTGGGTGGGCCAGGTCTGTCAGAAGTGGGCGTGGTTGCTGTCCGAACGCCCGCAATGCCCCCCACATTTGTCTCCGGTTTGCGGGAGAAAGTACGTCCGGACCGCGCCGCGGACCGATACAGGACCGCGTTGGATAGCTTTCGTGGTCCGGACAGCGCGGTCCGGACGTATGCGGGAAGTTTGAGGGTCGGCGTTGGAGATGACCTAACACCATTTACTTGACCACACCCTTCCCTTTCTTGTTCGTTCCCCTCCCCACCACTCCCGACTAATCTCCTGATGACGATGAATAACTAGACACACTGAGATGGAGCGCTGGGACGACGAGCTAGGCAGCGACGTTCATGGGTGCGGCTACCGGCCAACTGTGAACTGTATAGAGGCAATGTGATGGGTGTCTATGCGGCTTGGAGCGGCGAGGCAACAACATTCATTGAGGTGGTGAATTGGGCGACCACAAACTACATAGAGACAACGACTTGTAGAACGGTGCTGAGTGAGGTGACGACTTAGGCGACGACTGATAAAGCAATAACAACTGGGATGCACAGACCAAGCTACTTGGATGGAGACGACTATAGGTGACGCGTTTCGTTGAACCAGGGAGGTCTACTCCATCAAGGAACTTAAATGTGGCTTTATAGAAAGATAATACTAAGTCACTGTAGCATGTCGATCGATTAACATAGTATTGATGTTAACTCCAACTCACGCAGCCCCCGCCTCCTCCAAAACAAGCTAGGGTTTGTGCCTCTCGCCGGTTCCGCCGAAGGTCCGCCTCGTCCTCGGTGGCCCTAGGGCCATGGGGCGCGGTGGATCCTGGCAAGGGCCGGCGGGAGGGCTCCGTTGTTAGTCGTTTCTTTGAGTTTTGTTAGGGTTTGTGTCCTGCTCAGGAAGGCGAGACGGCGGCGGCTCCCTGAAGATGGAATAAAGGTCTTCCCGCCTAGCCCCCGTTCCGGTGGTGCGTCTAGCATCGTTGGTGGGCGTGTGGAGGTGTGTCTCCGGCGAATCTATCCTCGATGGATTTTGCTCGGATCTGGTTGTTCTTCGTCTATGTTCGTGTGTCTTCGGGTTGGATCCTTTCGATCTACGTTATTCTTCATCGGCGGCGATTGCTGTTCTGGTGCGCTGGTCCTACGGGGCCTTAGCACGATGATTTCCCGACTGTCTACTACAACAAGTTGTGCCCGACTCCGGCGAGGGAGGGGCGATGACGGCGGCGCGCCTTCGGCTCGCTTCAGTGCTTGTAGTCGTCGCTAGGTGGTCTACGGATCTGGATGTAATTTTTATTATTTCTGGTGTTCGTTGTACTGCAATGATTGAAGATGAATAGATCGGAAGTTTTCTCGCAAAAAAAAAAAGGAACTTAAATGTGAGTAGTAGGCGCCTGTGCACAAGTCATTTGCTTCTTTCATTACGAAGAAAAGGGACATCTGAATAAGGAGGAAGAGAATTAGTTACCTCCACAAAATCGACCATATGGGTATTTGGTCATCGAAATTTTGATCCAAAATGTCACATAATGTGAAAGGAATAAAAATATATTAAAAAAGCCAAGAGATCAGATATCAAAAAATAAATAAAAGGGCAAATTGTCAAAGTAAAAAGTAGGGCAAAGGATCAAATCCAAAGATTCACAATGTTTTGCTATTACGCAGGTGCCTCATTGAATTTTTGATCCAGAATGTTCAAATAATGTGATTTATTTTGAAAATGTTTAATAAAGCCAAGAGAACAAGTATATATAAAAAAAAGAAAGGTTGGGCAAATGTAATGTTATGGAAGGCAAAATGTCAAAGTGAAAGTAGGGCAAAAGATCAAATCTGCAATATTAATCATGTTTGCTATTACAATGCGCTCATCCTAGGTGGAAGCGAGGCGAAGGTTTAAAGGGTACATGTGCAGGGTCATCGATGCTGGAGCTAGTTGTGCCCGATACAGAAGGAAAGCCGGGGGTGGCGACACGGCTAAGGTGACGATTCCAGCAGGACGAGGCGGCAAGGCGGCACGCGGAAGTGCCGCCGATGATACGATTAAAGGTCAGGAGGAGGAAGACGATACGGCAACCGTTGGATTTTCCAACGGCTGTGGTCAATCCAACAGACCGAAAGAAAGGAAAAAAAATCAGTCGCCTGCTCAATAGTCCCCAAAATTCTCCCCTCTGCCGCCCGTGCACCACCATGGCGGCTCCTACACCAGGCAGCGCGACGGGTGAGCCTCCTCCCGGCGGCCCCACCTCTCCAAAACCCTAGAGACCATGACGGCGGCTGCAACTTCTCGTCCTCTTTCTTTCATGGCTTGGTGAACGATTGGCGCCACTCCACGTTGCCCTACCCCATGCCGTCGGCCTTCACGCCTTGTCCAGCGAGGCCGCGATTGGCCGCCATGACGGCGAGAGCGTGCCCTCCCGACCCCAACAGCAGGGCCACGCCCGTCGCCGGGCGACCCTCAACGGCAAGTTCCCTTTCCACGACGGCTACCCGCATAATAAACTTCGTTGGTTGTCACGGTGGGATACCCATGTTATGGACTTGTTTTGATTTTAACCGTGACTTCAATAAAGTGCTGAATGGAATTATTCATGTGAAATTTCAAATATGAGTATTCCAGAATTTAGTTTTTCGATTTCCCATGTTGGTACTGAATCTGTTAAGTTGTCACGTTGAACTCTCATGTTAAAATGTCATGTGGATTTGATTATGTTCAATTTTGTTGGTCCTGTGTCCTGACATGTGCAAGTTTTGGTGTTTTCATGGTGGTTTGGTGTTGTCATATGATAAAAAAGCGCAATCAAGTTTCCTTAGGAAATTTAAAGAGTTTTGGAGTTCCCATGTTCAAATCGCAAACAAAGTTCCATGAAAAACTGCAGCGAAGCATAGCTTGCACATAGCAGCAGGAGTAGGTCAGTACATTAGGATACGGAGCTGCAGGATACCATGAAGCACCAATACTACACTTGTTTATATGCCACTGAGGGGAAGTGGGGGGGGGGGGGGGGGGGGGCATTAACAGGTTTCTTTTTGTTAGTTATGCTTTGGACGGCGGGGGGGGGGGGGGGGGGGGGGGGGGGCATTAACAGGTTTCTTTTTGTTAGTTATGCTTTGGACAAATAAAAATCAGTTTGCTTATTTTTGGGGGTTTATAACCTACTTCTTTCATGGGGTGAACAATTGTGCCTTTTTGTCTAATAAATATGCTATGATTTAATTTTGCTTTTGGCATTTGGGGACATAACCAAGACTATTGTACACACAATGAGCATATGCAAAAGCTAATTATTTCCCATTCTCGTTATTCTAGTTTGTGCTTGCTCATTGTGTTATCTATCTTGATACTCTTTAGTCTTCATCTTTCTATGCCTGCTGGTTATTGTTTATATTTACCAACATCAATAGTAAAACTATATATTTGCTTCACCTTGCAGCTTTAACTATGGTGAAAAATAAAAGATATACTCCCCCTAGCGCCCGGGAAAGTACTGAAACTCGAAATGCTCCAAGAGCCCCTGGCCAGGGTCCATCACAGCGAGTTGAGAGAGCTCAACAGCATGGAGCTGGCAATCGGCTACATGCCAATACTCAATATTCTCAACAAGGTGGTCGTGGTGGTGGACAACACCTGAGATATGGTGGACATTTTCAGGATCCAGCATCACATCAACCATTTGGTGGTCCTGTTAAGTATCAAGCACATGGGTATTATGACCATGGTGGCCCACGCCAAAGAGGAACACCACAACCATACCATGACGGGCATAGGAGTGGGAGTCATAGCCGCGGAGTTCCTGCTACTCCATCAATAACACTTCCCGAACTGCACCAAGCTCCACAAGTCCAGAACCAAGTTCCGGTGCTTACACCTTCACCACCCGAAACTGGCTCATCCTCACTGCATGTTGAAATGAACACTGGACAAGTCCAGTTACAATTTCAGCAACTTGATATCCCGGGTCAAAGTTCCTCTAGCCAGGGTATCCAATTAGCACCATCGTCGACTAAATCAGTAAGATTTCCAATGCGGCCTGGCAAGGGTACATTTGGCAGTAGGTGCATCGTGAAAGCAAATCATTTCTCTGCTGAATTGCCTGATAAAGATCTTCACCAGTATGATGTAAGGTCCCATTCTCGCAGAACTTCTTGAACATATAATATGTTCCTCTCATGAGCTTTCATTTGATATCACATCAGGTGTCTATAACTCCTGACATTCCTTCCCGTGGTGTCAATCGTGCTGTCATGGGACAACTTGTAACACTCTACAGACATTCTCTTTTGGGTGGTCGTCTTCCTGCCTATGATGGAAGGAAGAGCCTATATACTGCTGGACCGTTGCCATTTACTTCTAGGACCTTTAATATTGTTCTGCAGGATGAGGATGATAAACTTGGTGGTGCGCAAGTTGCACAAAGGTTTGTTATTCTACACATATCCATGAGCTTATACAGTTTATGTTCCATGCTGATATATCCCCTATCTTAAGGCGTGAAAAACATTTTACGGTTGTCATCAAATTCGCCGCGCGTGCCGATCTCCATCATTTAGCTATGTTTCTAGCTGGGAAGCAACCAGATGCTCCTCAAGAAGCTATTCAAGTGCTTGACATTGTTCTACGTGAATTACCTACTGCAAGGTAATGTTTTCCCACCGTGTGGTTGTATAGATATTATTGTTCTTTTAGCATGGCTGTTGAACATTTCTTCACTTTTCATCTGCAGGTATTCCCCAGTTGCCAGATCATTTTATTCACCTAACTTAGGGAGGCGCCAGCAACTTGGTGATGGCTTGGAAAGTTGGCGTGGTTTTTACCAGAGTATACGGCCCACACAGATGGGACTTTCATTGAATATTGGTTAGATCCTAACTCTTTGTCTTCACAAACCATAGTACTGTATGAGAAGAGCAATCATAGTTTCCACTTCAGAATAGCAACCATTTTAGAATACTTTCCTATCACTCTATCAGTATAACTCGTAGTAGATGAAATAGTTGACTACTGTCATGGTATTCTCGCGGGGGGGTGCCGCGTCACGGCAGATGCCATGGGATGGCTTAAAGAGGTGAGGGCAAGGCTACAGTGGAGATCCGGGACGGGTTTGGGAAAATGTACACGGTGGTTTACCCAGGTTCGGGGCCCTCCGTGGGAGGTAACACCCCTACTCCTGCATGTCTGATGTATATGTGGAGTATATGGTAATACATGGTTGCTCCTGGAGCTGTTTGGAGGAGGAAGAAGGAGGCACTGAGCTCTCCTCTTCTCCTGTGAGAGTGAGAACGAGAGGGAGAGTGAGAGCGTGGCTGGCCTTATGGCCGTCGGGTGTGAGGCCTCCCCTGGTGCTCCTTATAAAGGGGAGCCCAGGGGACAAGGGGTGGCCCACATGCCCACTACACTATTGGGGGGACAGGGACACGAGACGTGCGAACAGTGCCGGCTGTCCGTCTACAGTGCCAGCCGCTAAATCTACAGTGCTCTACTGTAGAGTGTGGCCGTCTCGTCCGCGCAGTCCGACGGGACGTTGTGGTTGACTTCGAGTGGCAGGCCAGCTGGCTCCAGGTGGCCAGCCGGACGGGTTGCAGGGTTGCCAGCCGGACGAGTTGCAGGGTGGCCAGCCGGCCGTCTTGCAGGGTGGCTAGCCGGACGGGTTGCAGGATGGCCAGTCGGACGAGTCGCAGGGTGGCAGCCGGACGGGTTGCAGGGTGGCCAGCCGGACGAGTCGCAGGGTTGCCAGCCGGCCGTCTTCCGGGCTCAAGCCAGCCGGCCGTCTTCCGGGCTGAAGCCAGTCGGCCGTCTTCCGGGCTCAAGCCAGCCGGCCGCCTTCCGGGCTGAAGCCAGCCGGCCGCCTTCCGGGCTCAAGCCAGCCGGCCGTCTTCCGGGCTCCAGCCAGCCAGCCGCCAGCCAGGCAGGTCGTCGGGTCGCGAAGCGGCGAGCCGGACGGGACGCGGGGCGGCGAGCCGGACGGGTCGCCAGCATGCCAGGGAACGCTCCCCTGGCAAAGTTTTGAAGTGTCGTTTCGCCGTCTTGGGCCTACCCGGGGGTCATCCCCCCGACAGTAGCCTCCGAGCCTCCGGGCGACTTGGGAAGTCGGGCGGAGGGTTTTCGCGGGCGTTGATGTAGCCGATGTCGTCGATGACAGCCGGCTGCGGGCGACAGCCGGCGCGGCTTGCTTCCAGTGGGGGCGCGCTAGCGCTCCCACTGGGTGTAGCCTCCGAGCCTCCGAGCCTCCGGGCGACTCGAAGAGTCGGGCGGAGGGTCTTCGCTGTTGCAGATGGGCGCGGAGCGCCGCCGAGCGCGGACGCGAAGTCCGCCGACAGGTGAGCGCGAGGCGCCGCCGGGCGCGGAGCGGAGTTCGCCGGCTCGTGGGCGTGGGGCCTTGCCGGGCGCGGAGCGGAGTCCGCCGGCTGGCTGTTTCCAGTGGGGGCGCGCCAGCGCACCCACTGGGTGTAGCCTCCGAGCCTCCGGGCGACTCGAAGAGTCGGGCGGAGGGTCTTCGCTGTCGTTGGAGCAGACGGTGGCGTCGAGGATGCCAGAGGCAGCCGGCGGCGGGCCTGCAACCGGCGTGGCGTTTTCCCAGCGGGGCGCGCCGGCGCACCCACTGGGTGTAGCCTCCGAGCCTCCGGGCGAGGAGGGAGGGTTCCCCACGAAAATGATCATGCGAAAGACAAACTTAGTCAGTGCAGATATATCAAATATTTAGCTTTGGCAGCGCAAGTTTTATGCAGAGGGTGCCGACTCGGTTTCGTCCGAGCCCCCTTTAGTCTTTTTCGTGTCCCCTCCGCCCTTTGGCTTTTGCTCTTGCCAGCCGGACAACCGGGAGCCGGTCTGTAGCTGAGGCGAAGAGTGGGCCGCGGAGTGGAGCGTACAGTACTCGGACTCTGGGAGCAGATTCGACCGAGCAGATACTCATAAAGTAAACAACCGGGTCGCCCAGGCCGTTTTCTCCCCGAACGTCTTTCGCGTGGGCTGACCTCCAGCTTTTGCTCTCGCTAGCCGGACAGCCGCGGTGCGGTCTGTAGCTGAGATGAAGAGTGGGCCTTTGGTACCGTACACGCTACTAAGCCATCTGCGGGGAAAACGGATGGGGCCAAACGGCAAGCCTCCGGGCCAAGACTAGCTGGCGCCGGGGATGAACAGTAAAGCAGCTGATAAAAAATGCGAAGATGCCCCCGAGGGTCGCTCGGGGTTATCCGTTGTGTTCACGGTGCAAAGATACGCGGACAGGAGCTCACATTGCTTTTGACGCAGAGGAGGCGGAAGTGTCCGCCGGCAGACGGCCCGAGCCTCCGGGCGGTCGAGAGGCGCCCCAGCCGGTCAGGTCCGACCGGCCAGGCGGCGGAGCGGGACGCAGCCGAGCTGGCTCTCCAGCGGGCCCGGCGTCGAAGCGGGCGGGCAGGCCAGCCGGCTAGGCGGCGACGCGGGCAGACGGGCCAGCCGGCCGAGCGGTGACGCGGGCAGACCGGGAACAGCCGGCGGTCTTTTTTCTTTATCCATCCGGTCACACTTTTTTTTTATAGCCGGCTGGCCAGCCGGCCTTTGACTTTTCTCAGCCGGCCCTTTGCTGTTTCTGTCTGAAGCCGGCAGGAGAGCGCCCCAGGCGCAGCCGGCAGGCAGGAGGCGGAGCCGCCGGTGCGGGCGGGTCGCGGGCGGCCGACGGGGAGCGGCAGCGGCCGGCTGCAGCGGCGAGGCGGCGCGCGCGGCCGGCTGGAGCGGCGAGGCGGCACAAGCGGACGGCACGCGGGGAGCGGCAGCGGCCGGCAGCTGCGGAGCGAGGCAGAGGGGAGGCCGCGTGCGGCAGGCGCGGGCGGGCTCGGGGGTGACGGGGGGCGCGGAGGCGGGCGCGAGGGAAGCCGGGGCTCCCGCTCGGGGCCGTGCGGGCGTGGAAGCGAGGCCGGGATGCGGGCGTCGGCGGATGGGAGCGACCAGCCGTGCGGGAGGGCCACAGCGAGGTCGATGGGCGGCTCGGAGGCGGGGTCGCGCGGAGGCCGCGGCCGGGTGCAGAGACGACCGGAGCGGGTTGGGCGCGGCCGGACGCGACGCGGAGCCGACAGCGGGCTGAGGCGCGACGGACGCCGCAACGCGGCCGGGAGTCGGAGCCGGCCGGGTGCGACGCGGAGCCGGCGGGAGCGCGGGAGGCCGGGCCGACGCCGCCGCGGGACTCGGCGGTGCTCGAAGCCGTCGCGGGACGAGCAGAGGAGCGCGCGGCGGGGAGGCAACGCAGCGATGCGGGCTGGTGGGGAGGAGAGCCAGGCGCTGGGCTGGCGGGGAGGAGAGGCCCGCAGGCGGCGAGGCACGGGCGGTCAACGCGCTCGAGGTCGAGCGCTGCTGCTCGATCTCCTGGCGCGCGGACGAGCAGAGGAGCGGGTCCGGCGAGAGAGGAGCCGAGGCGATGGCGCGGATCTTCCTCAGATCGAGGTGGGGGAGACGCGGGTGCTCGAGGTGGTGGAGGAGAGCCACGCCGCAGCAGCAACGTGCGCGGTCCGAGGGGCTCGGGCGCAGTGCTCCTCGAGCACGGGCGCAGCGGACGGGAGGTTGGCGACGAAGACGTGCCGTCCCACACGGTCGCGTCGGTAGCGTGCCGATGTCGAGCCCCCGAGCGCCGTCAGAGAGACGGCGGCGACGCCGTGGTGGCGATGGTGAAGAGGGTCCCGCCCGGACCGTGGTTCCGGCAGCAGCGAGCCCCATGGTGGGCGCCAACTGTCGTGGTATTCTCGCGGGGGGTGCCGCGTCACGGCAGATGCCATGGGATGGCTTAAAGAGGTGAGGGCAAGGCTACAGTGGAGATCCGGGACGGGTTTGGGAAAATGTACACGGTGGTTTACCCAGGTTCGGGGCCCTCCGTGGGAGGTAACACCCCTACTCCTGCATGTCTGATGTATATGTGGAGTATACGGTAATACATGGTTGCTCCTGGAGCTGTTTGGAGGAGGAAGAAGGAGGCACTGAGCTCTCCTCTTCTCCTGTGAGAGTGAGAACGAGAGGGAGAGTGAGAGCGTGGCTGGCCTTGTGGCCGTCGGGTGTGAGGCCTCCCCTGGTGCTCCTTATAAAGGGGAGCCCAGGGGACAAGGGGTGGCCCACATGCCCACTACACTATTGGGGGGACAGGGACACGAGACGTGCGAACAGTGCCGGCTGTCCGTCTACAGTGCCAGCCGCTAAATCTACAGTGCTCTACTGTAGAGTGTGGCCGTCTCGTCCGCGCAGTCCGACGGGACGTTGTGGTTGACTTCGAGTGGCAGGCCAGCTGGCTCCAGGTGGCCAGCCGGACGGGTTGCAGGGTTGCCAGCCGGACGAGTTGCAGGGTGGCCAGCCGGACGTCTTGCAGGGTGGCCAGCCGGACGGGTCACAGGGTGGCCAGCCGGACGGGTCACAGGGTGGCCAGCCGGACGGGTTGCAGGGTGGCCAGCCGGACGAGTTGCAGGGTTGCCAGCCGGCCGTCTTTCGGGCTTAAGCCAGCCGGCCGGCTTCCGGGCTCAAGCCAGCCGACCGTCTTCCGGGCTGAAGCCAGCCGGCCGCCTTCCGGGCTCAAGCCAGCCGGCCGTCTTCCGGGCTGAAGCCAGCCTGCCGTCTTCCGGGCAGAAGCCAGCTGGCCGCCTTCCGGGCTCCAGCCAGCCAGCCGCCAGCCAGGCAGGTCGCCGGGTCGCGAGGCGGCGAGCCGGACGGGACGTGGGGCGGCGAGCCGGACGGGTCGCCAGCATGCCAGGGGACGCTCCCCTGGCAAAGTTTTGAAGTGTCGTTTCGCCGTCTTGGGCCTACCCGGGGGTCATCCCCCCGACAACTACTGTTAAATATTTTCTTACTCTGACCTCTCGCATTTAGGATGATTAGTAGCTAGTGAACAAACGCATGTAAAGTTCACAAATTGCAGATATGTGAGCCATGTTTGCTCCAATATATTAATAATGTTGAAAGAGAAAGATATAGGAGCCATCAATATCGCAAAATTGTCCACAGTTTGAACTGCCCTCAATATGCCGTCCTGTGCCCATATCCTTATAAGCTCCTACCTATTTGATAGCATCTTTGTTCTACAGTTTGCAGATTAATAATTGGAAAACACGATATCATATTCGACTGTCATGGTAAAAAGCAGCTAATATTAGGAGCATGCATTTTTGGAAACCTTGAATCTTGGATGGTGTGTTTATGTTTAGATATTTTTGTCACCTGCCATGCTTGAATTGCTGGATAAAAGTTGTTCCATGTTCAGTCCAGTCCTAAGATATGGATCTTACAGTGGGAGAAGTCATTAAATTGATTCTGGTTTTCTCTAGCATCTTGAAATAGTTTGATATTTTCGCTTGCAGATATGTCATCTACAGCGTTCATTGAGCCTCTTCCCGTGATTGATTTTGTTGCACAACTCTTGAACAGAAACGTCTCAGTCAGACCATTATCAGATGCTGACCGTGTGAAGGTTAGGTTATTCTATCGACCACTACTGCTATCGACTATCACATGGTTTATATTCTACTCATATGTTTTCGAGTACATGCTTAATTTGTTATTTTGTGCTCATTTTTGACAAGCTTCCTTCCTTTTCACTGGTCAGATCAAGAAGGCCCTACGAGGTGTAAAAGTTGAAGTCACACATAGAGGCAATATGCGCAGAAAGTATCGTATATTTGGTCTTACCTCACAAGCAACAAGAGAATTAACGTATGTAGTTCACTTACCTATATGTGAAGCCTCTATTATGTCCATCACGCTGTTAATTTGATTATCACACTTGTTTGGCGTGTGACAGTTTCCCTATAGATGACCATGGTACTGTTAAGACAGTATTGCACTACTTCCAGGAGACATATGGCTTTAACATTCAGCATACCACTTTACCTTGCTTGCAAGTGGGCAACCAACAGAAACCGAATTATCTTCCGATGGAGGTTGGCATCCTAAACAACCTGTATTATCTCGTATCCTACTTTTTTAACATATTGAACGGTAAAAAATGTTTGGCATTCTACAGAGTTAAAGAGTTATAGACACATCCATTTCATATCATAAGCTGGTTCCTTTTACCTCGAAATTTCAGGTATGCAAGATTGTCGAGGGACAGCGTTACACAAAACGACTGAATGAGAAGCAGATAACTGCTCTTCTTAAAGTGACCTGCCAGCGTCCCCAGCAGCGGGAGCTGGACATTTTGCAGGTAACTTTGCCGCATTTTGTGGTGTGAACTATTTTAAACCGATTTATTTCTGTTTCACTGTGGTACTATGTGGATTCTTTGTTCTTTTTAGCCAGGATCTGTTTCTGGGTTTAGTCACACATGCTTTCGGCTATGTTTATAAGCTCGTCCAATTTCGTATCATTTATCTACTCTAGTGGACCTGGTTTTCCCTTTTCTTATGCTAATTTGGACTTGGTAGTGAAATTTGAAAAGATGTCCAATAACTTGTTATTGCAACTAGAGTCTGGTGCCTCCATACCAAAATATAAGACATTTTTGTAGCTTACATTTTGATACGGAGGTAATACATGTTAAGGTGGTTTGATTGGCGTAAATTGCTCCTTGTGGTAGCACTACAGATGGCCATGTATTTATCTTTTGTGTTGCATATATAATCATAGTCGGTTTCATTCTCTTTTCTTACACCAAGATTGGCTTCCATGTTGAACCTGTTTCTCGTTTTGTTTTGGTTACCAGACGGTGAATCACAACGCATACCATGCGGATCCATATGCGCAGGAGTTTGGTATAAGGATTGATGAACGCCTTGCATCAGTTGAAGCTCGAATCCTACCTCCCCCTAGAGTAAGTTAAATGTTTCAACACATGGTTGACATCTTTCAACTTTGAAGTCTATTTTATATAATTATATGTTATGCCTTCCCCTTGATGTCTGATTACTGTTCTTTACTATTAGCTTAAGTACCATGATAGTGGCAGAGAGAAGGATGTCTTGCCAAGAATTGGCCAATGGAATATGATGAATAAGGTATGCTCTGAAAGTAAATTCCCCAAAACTCAATAAACTAGGTATTCTTGTGTATCTCTTCCAGTATTTGGTTTACAGTACAGTGTATGATTAATTAATTTTCTTGGTAATACGCTTGTTCCAGAAAATGGTCAATGGTGGGAGAGTTAAGGACTGGATATGCATCAACTTTTCTCGGAATGTCCAAGATACTGCTGCGGGGAATTTCTGTCATGAACTGGCTGGCATGTGCCAAACATCTGGGATGGTAGGTCTATGTCATCTAAACAGTGCTCCAGACATTTCTTTTTCAATATGTTGATTTAGTTGTCTCAGTGTCCTCTTTCTCACATGCTTCGTATCCTCTCACCATAGGATTTCTCAGTAGATCCTCTGCTTCCTCCTTTATCCGCGAGACCTGAACATGTAGAAAGAGCACTCAAGGCACGCTGTCGAGATGCCATGAATGTTCTGAAACCACTGGGCAGGGAACTTGACCTACTTGTTGCAATTTTGCCTGACAATAACGGTTCTCTTTATGGTATGCTTTTTTAATTCAAAAGATACCTACTCCCTCCGTTCCACAATTCTTGTCGGTTTTAGTTGAACTAAAACCACGACAGGAATTATGGAATGGAGGGAGTAGTGTATTATCTAATTCAAATACTAACTATTATTCAGATCAGTTTTTGATGCTGTATTGTTCTTAACTTCTAATCATTCCTCAGGTAATCTCAAAAGAATATGTGAGACAGATCTTGGATTGGTCTCTCAATGCTGTCTCACGAAACATATTTTTAAGATGAGTCCGCAGTATCTTGCAAATGTCGCCCTTAAAATCAATGTTAAGGTTCGTCCTGTTCTGTGGCTTCTGCCCGCTGCCAATCTGGTTTTTGTAGATCTTTTCCTTCTATACTTCTTTTTCACATTCCTGTACTCTTTAGGTGGGAGGAAGAAATACTGTACTTGTCGATGCTTTGTCAAGGAGAATTCCCCTTGTTAGTGACAGACCAACCATTATATTTGGTGCTGATGTTACCCATCCTCATCCTGGAGAAGATTCTAGCCCGTCTATCGCAGCTGTAGGTGCATCACATGTCAATCTTAATCATTATGCATGTATTATTTTTTATTAAAACTTATATTATGGGTGAATTGCTCTTTGTATGCCGAGCAACCACTTTTCAGTTTTATTGCTGTCATGTTCTCGTCATGCTGGACATCCAACGATTTCTAATGATTTCATGCTCATGCAGGTTGTTGCTTCCCAAGATTGGCCCGAGGTCACCAAGTATGCTGGATTGGTGAGTGCACAAACCCGTCGCCAGGAGTTGATACAAGATCTTTTTAAAGTATGGGAAGATCCTCAGAGAGGGACTGTAACTGGTGGAATGGTTAGGTATGATTTTTTTCACTTGCAATACCTGAATATTGTTTGAATGGTATACGTGCAATACTAAACATATTTAACGTGCAGAGGATATGTACATATTAATACCCGTCGCCAGGAGTTAAGACCTGAACCTTGTTCACTTGCACCTCAATATCTGAATATACATGTTCTATTGACTATGCAGAGATCTTCTCATTTCTTTTAAGAGATCAACTGGACAGAAGCCCCAGAGGATCATATTCTATAGGTACTAATCTTTAGTTTAAACATGTCCAATTGGCATTATTGTCCAGAACCTCACACATTTAAAATCTTCTTTCAGGGATGGCGTTAGCGAAGGACAGTTCTATCAGGTTCTGTTGTATGAGCTTGATGCGATTAGAAAGGTGAGGTTGTTTTCTCTAAATATTCTCACATGAGATTTTCATGGAGTCTGAACATTTTTAGTTTAATAAACCTAGGCTTGCGCATCCTTGGAGCCCAATTATCAGCCACCTGTTACCTTTGTGGTGGTCCAGAAGCGCCATCATACACGGCTATTTGCCAACAACCACAACGATCAGCGAAGTGTTGATAGAAAAAGTGGAAACATACTGCCTGGTGAGTTGTTTGCCTTGTTAGTGAGTTTACTTGTTTTGTGTAGCTCCTCGACTCTATGCATGAAGGCTCAATTACTGAATTCAAAGTCAACTTTTAGTTACCATCTTATATCTTATTTTAGGTACCGTGGTTGATTCAAAGATATGCCATCCTACCGAGTTTGATTTCTACCTTTGTAGCCATGCTGGTATTCAGGTCAGTTTTTCTGTACAGGTAGAAATGAGAGCATTCTCCATTGATGGGATGGACTTGATTTTGCCTTACATTACTTTCAGGGAACAAGCCGCCCTGCGCATTACCATGTCCTTTGGGATGAAAACAAATTTACCGCGGATGGTTTGCAGACTCTCACGAACAACTTGTGCTACACGTAATTTATCGTCACGCTAATCCCGTCTCGATGTTTATACTTATTATGTCCAGTAAACTTGACCATTATTATTATTGCAGCTACGCAAGGTGCACTCGTTCTGTATCGATTGGTAAGCAGCGAATGCGTCGAAATCTCCATTCGGTTATATCTAGTTGATGTTCAAAACTTTTCGACTCTCTGGTATAGCATTATTCTCAGTGTACTGGTTTCATATGCAGTGCCTCCGGCATACTATGCTCACCTCGCGGCTTTTCGAGCTCGGTTCTACATGGAACCGGATACCTCCGACGGTGGCTCGGTCGCGAGCGGTGCCACGACAAGCCGTGCCCCTGTTGGTGCGCGCGGCGGTAGAGCTGCAGGGAATGTCGCTGTTAAGCCTCTGCCTGGCCTCAAGGAAAACGTGAAGCGTGTCATGTTTTACTGCTGATAAGTTTAGGGGCAACGCCTCCGGGGCTATCTATTCCCCATGATCCCAACTGAAGTGCCTGTTGATTTACCAATCCTTTCTTTGCGGCAGAAAATCAATCCTCAGTCATCACATGAGTGTATCTATATGTATCAGTGCTGCCATGTTTTCTGTGCAACCTGAACATCTCAATTCCTCTTTTCCTCTACAGATTTTCAAATGGCATTTGTCCTGTTTGTCTTGGCCAGATTATTGGCCTGCACATTCAAACATCCGTCCAGGTTTGCAGCGCCTGACGATTGTTTGTTTCTCTCTTGTAACTTTGGAGATTCCATGTAATGCTACGACGAAGACCCTAGACGGAGGACTTGTGTAGACAAGAACTTATTACGCTGTGACCAGTAAGTACAGCCACGCTTCAGTCCAGACGGACCCCTACCAAATACCACAGTAGTACTTTGAGAAACCAGCGCCATCTCTGCTCTGCTGTGCGTGCAACGCAGTACTATTTGTCTGAAGTGCCCCTGCAAGACACGAACACAATTGAAGGCCAAAAAGACCTACGGATCTACCCAATGTGAAAAAGAACGGGAACAGAACAAAGAACAATGGTAGCAAGAGGGATCGCACGTCTAGCTTCTCGTGCCTGGTGATTGGAAGCCTGGTGTACACGCCTGAGATCGATATCGCACAACACGAATGCATCCGGCGAATCAACCTGTGGTTGGATGGTTAGCAGGACAGTGGTATCCACAGCCCACCAAGGTTCAAGTCCTGGTGCTTGTATTTATCCTGAATTTATTTAAGGATTTCCGGCGATGCGTGACTTCGTAAAATCTCAAGATGATATGCCAACTCAGTCTCTCGGAAGGGCTCAAAGGAGTAGGGTGTGCGTGTGTGCGAATAGTAGGGGTGAGTGTATGTGCGTACATATGAGCGCTTGCGTCTATACTGTGTTAAAAAAAAACACGAATGCACCCGTGACCATGTGCGGTATAAATATTTTCGGCACGCACATCTGGTGAAGGACTGAAGGTTCTCACCATGTGCAGGCCCAAGCACGCAGCGACAACGCTAGAAACAAAACCACTTTAGCTGCAGCGTAAGTTGCCTGAAATTTTATTTTGGGCCAGTTGATTTTGTGTGCCGTTGATATTGCTTTGCGATTTGTGCTGTTATTTTTTTCTAGTTGGTTCTCTGAGGTGTTTGGGCTGTGTTAAATTGACTGACCACATACTTGGGTCAACCGATTCTTAACGGGTCGAAGCCCATTACTAGGTGCGACCCAGCCTTCTCCTTTCTCCCTTTGTTTTTTTTGTTTCTATTTTTTTTCTTTATTACATTTTTCATTTTGTGGATATTTTTGTGATGTCGGGTGAGTGTAAATATATGCACAAAAATAGTATACAATATGTGTCAAAATTGCACTATTATATGGTTAATCCTTGCATATTAAAAAAGTGCAATTTCAGTGCAAAGTTGTGTGCATGTTTTTAAATTTTATTTCTTCTTAAATGGTGATACCACTGCTACTAATACATTCTTTCTTATAAAATTTTATTATTTAAAATGTTTAGTTTTATTCTATTTTTCTTTCTTCTTTAAGGTGATATCAATGCCACTAATTCATTCCTTCTTTGGAAACTTTTTTTTTGCGAAAATTCTACTATCATATGTTTATGATTGCATATATTAAAAAACACAATTTTTGTGTACTATTTGCAATTTCTATCATTATTTTTTTAGATTTTATTTATTTTCTTAAAGGGTAATAGCAATGCCACTAATTCATTCTTTCTTAGAAAATGTCAGTATTTTGATTTTTGTTTTAGATTATTTTTCTTTCTTCTTAAAGGGTAATACCAAGTGCCAGTAATTCATTCTTCTTAGAAAATTTATTATTTTGCTTTTGTTTTATTTTTTATTTAATTTTATGTCTCCTTGAATGGTAGTACCAATGTCACTAATTGATTCTTCCTTAGAAAACTTCATTATTTTGATTTAATTTTCATTTTTAATTCAATTCATTTCTTCTTTAATGGTAATACTAGTGCCACTAATTCATTCTTCTTAGGAAACGTCGCTTGTTGAAAAAAATCCACTATTGTATGCTTATTTTTGCATATTATAAAAAAGTGCAATTTCTGTGTAATTTGCGTGCAAAAATTGTCATTATTTGATTTATTGTTATATTTTATTTCCTTTTAAGGGTACTCCCAATTCTGTAAATTCACTCTTCTTTAGAAAACTTCACTTTTTTCATTTATTATTGAAGGTGACACCACCACAAGTATTAGAATTTTAGGCAACCGACCCTTTTTCTTCGTTTGGTTATCGGTAGGCTCGACCAAAACAAGTTTTCTTTTCTCATTTTCTTTCTTCTTAAAAGGTAATACCAATGTCATTAATTCATTCCTTCTTATGAAACTTCATTATTTTAATTTTACTTTACTTTTTATTTCATTTTATTTCTTCTTTAATGGTAATACCAATGCTACTAATTCTTTTCTTCTTTGGAAACTTCATTTTTATATGCTTATTCTTGCATAGTGCATATATAAAAACGCGCAATTTCTGTTTAAATTGTATGTATTTTTAATTTGACTATGCTTTGCACAAGCGCAGTCTTTCATCATTGTTAAAGGGCCATATTAAATCAGAAAAGTTAAGAAAATGGAAGTGTTTTTTTAGTTGTGACGTCTGTTCTTTAGAAAATAGTGAAATAATGCTTGTTAGCTTAATAAAAAAAGTGAAAGCTGCGTTTCATAAAGCTGTTACGTCAAACACAACGAGCACAGGCTCGCTTGCATGCGTGCATGTACTATTGACCTTTATTTTTAATCCCGGCCCTTTAATCCCAGACTGAATAGAGTAGTTAGCCGATTATATAATAAAAAAATTGACTGACCAAATTGAAAATTCAGTCACCTGGCCGGTCGCTAGCTGGTCACAAACAGAATGCACCACCGTAATGGCTGTTTTTTTTTTTGACATCTCAACACCCCTTTATTAAGTACTCCCTCCGTCCTAATATAAGTGTCGTGGTTTTAGTTCAAAATTTAAACTAAAACCACGACACTTCTATAGGACGGAGGGAGTAGTAATGAAAGTAGCATCACATACAAGCATAGGGGTGATGGCACTAGGAGGCTCATCAAACCAGGTACTAGGTGTAGAAATTTAGCAATTCTAGCTAATTCATGAGCTATGCTGTTCCCTTCTCTATGACAATGCTCACAACGAACATGAGAAAATCCCGAGCCATATGATAACAGTCATCAATAATGGCAGCCGCCAACCCTGAGAAATTGCCACCTTCTTGCATTGCAAGTTTTAACATCAGAATTATCCGAGTTAACAATCAACTTTGAGCCTCAAAAGGTTTGAGCCAGATTCAGACCAAAACGTAAAGCCAAAGATTTTGCCGTATGAATATCAACACAGCCACCAGATCGATCATTCCTTGCCGTCAAGAACTTGCATGAACTGTCATGAATTACTCCACCCACTGTACCTTCAAGAGTATCTAAATCATAAGAGGCATCTACATTGAGTTTCACATATTCATTAATCGGTCTAGTCCAACCATTTCTTTTAATTTTGGCAGAAAGGGAGTATGCTACAGAAAAAGTCGATACTAGAGTATGGATTGCCAAAATAATTTGCGCTGATTGTTGTGTCTGCTCGCTATGAACAAGTTTCCTCCTTTCCCACCACAAATATCTAGCCGCCACAACCACAATTTGGTGAACTGCCCTGCCCAAGGACTGTAGCTTCATTTGTAGGGATAGATAGGAGATATTCTAACACTGCTTCCCCCGCAAGATCAATAGTGTAGGCACGCTTAATAACACCCCTCAGGCCTATACCGGACCAGACTTGTTTTGCCTTTTGACATTGGAATAACATATGTTTGACACTCTCAACTCCTTCACATACCAGGCATTTTGTATTAACCTTCATATGCCTATGAGCGAGATTAGCACAACACGGCAGGGTACCTTGAAGGGTCCTCTATATGAAGATTTTCACTTTTGACGGACATGCCATGCTCCACATAGCCTCCCAAATAGGGTTTATGGCCATACCACTGGCAATGTTACACCTCGGGACCTTAGCTCTGTGCTGCTCCTTCCATACCGCATAGTTTGCAGATTTCACTGAAAAGGTCCCAGATTTAGTCAAGTTCCAAGCCAAAAAAATCTGACATTTCATATGTTGGCAACGGGATGGACAAAATACGTCTCACGTCAACCGGCCAAAATATTTGCTCGATGAGTTGTTCATCCCATTGACCGGATGTTGGATCAATCAGGCCAGACACCTTGGATAATAACTGATTAGTACGTCTAGTAATTGGCAATCTAGAGGGGGATTGCGAGATCCACGCATCCGTCCAAATATTAATGTTTTGTCCATCTCCAACACGCCATACATATTCATGTTTGAGTCAGTGGCGAAGCCACGTTATACCTGTGCTGTCGGTTGACAACACAGGATTTTCGTAGGTCGTTGAACCCCAGGTACGCATACCACGCTGGTGAACGAACAAAAAAGGAATTTGACTACACGTCTACATGAATCCATCTATCAACCTTTCTTTTTCATGTGAAACAGACCCATATATCATCTACTATCTGTTTGGGTAACAACTGGTTGGGCCACTGCTGGGCCATATAGAAGTCCAAAAACACTTACCTGAACGAACCGGATCGGTTGATCCCCAAATCACGTGATCTCCTTCAACTTCTCCAACTACTGCATGCTCTCGTATGGCCGCGGACAACCGCCGCGCCGCAGTGTTTTCCCGTCCTTCGCCTCGCCCGGCGCTGGAGATCTCTGATCTGACCATGAGACGTGAGGCACCGCCACCTCTGGCCGTCCGGCCAGCCGCGAGCAACCCACCCGCAGCTGCACATGTATTATCCGTCGTGTTGATCAATATTCATGTACTAGTCAGCACTCTGTATCCGATCCAACACCAGGGAAAGGCCCTCCACTTTTCCAGTTTTATTTGTAAGTTTTATCTGCCAACACTCCAATACTCTTCCTTATGTTTCAATGTTTTTCTCTCTGTAGCAGTATTAGGGAGTAAGATATTGTTTTTATTTAGAAATAAGGATTGCATTCTTCATGATGAAATATATAAGTCTGATCTGCGGAACTGAACATGCGACAAATTTTTGTATCATTGTCTCATTAATTACTTATGTCGAAACCGGTGTATTCCACTCCAGTACCATGCCATCATGTGTACAGATCAAAATATGCATGATCGCAAAGGGCTGCTACCATATATATGTCCACAATAAAGTATTGTATTTTCTCTTCTTGTTTAATTGTCTACGGAAATTGTCATTTGAAAAGCTTGACATCACAAGGTTTTCATCCTGGCACCGCCACTGGTTTGAGTGCTTTAACCCCCTCCATGATGCTTTGCCAAGTGTAAGATGCCTTCTTCTTTAATGGGACAATTAGCAAATCACCATCAGGGTAGTACTTAGCTCTGAGAATTGTAGTATATAGGGACTCCGAGTTATCTATCAAGCATCAAGCTTTTTTAGACAATAAGCTAGATTAAGACAGTATATGTCCCTAAAGCCATCCCATCTTTTTTCTTGGGCACACACATTTTCCACCAGGCAAACTAGTGCATTCTCTTATGGGTAGCATCATCACCCCACCAAAATTGCGCCATTGATGGTTCAGCCTGGCATCCCGATGCACCGTTGAACAACACCGACCTGCCAGCTCGCAGGAGCATTCACTACCGGGTCATAATACTACCTCTGTAACTAAATATAAGACGTTTTTGCAACAACGTCCTATATTTAGTGACAAAGGAAGTATTATATTAGCAGAATGAGAAAAACATGAATACAATAATAAAAAGAAAATCTAGCCGCGCAAATGCGGGCCTGATTCTGCGAGTTCATAGTGAAAAAAGAGCAAGAACAAAATAGATTGAGTAGGCGCGGTCAAGTTTTGATCATCCCTCACAAAGCGAGCTACAAACCTTACGGTATATGCAACTATCTCTTCCGGCCGGTATGAATTAACCCAATTTAACAAGGTCCAGCTACAGTAACAAAACATGAACAGGAAAGCAGCCACTAAATATATTTAGTCTCGTCTGATGATCCCGGTTGATCTGGCTCTTCATGGATTGGTAGAAGAAGATGCCCTGCTCGAGGAATTTCAACCTTGCTCTCTCAAGTCAAAAGATTTGTGCTGCCAAGTGCCAACCTGTATGTAAACAGCTTGTCCCATGGATGTATGATGTATCCCAAGCTCCCAACTCGCTCACTATAGGATCGAGCTTAAGCAAGCCAGCTCAATGCCTTTCTTCAAGCTCTTCACTGCATCCTGCCTCCATTAAAGGGCGACGAGGCCGACTTCATCTCTGCCTCCAAGAAGCTCATGTCGCTGCCGCTGTGGTTCTCTCCTCTTGCCACTGACATCCCCCTCATCATGTCCCCTCTGCCACCGACGCCAAGAAAGTCCCGCGTCACGTCCCCTCCGGCGCCGCCGCCGCCACGGCCCTGACTAAATTTGACCTCGTGCTGATCCATATCATACAGCCTAGGATCAATCATGCCGCGGCCGTTAGCGCCGCCAAACATTCCGCCACCATTGCCGCCGCCGGCCAGCGAGTTCATCAGGCTCTGCAGATGCATCTGTCCCTGGTCGAGCATGGGTGCGCGGCCCTGCGGGACGGAAGAGCCCATGAAACTGCCGAACACGGACGCGGCGCCGCCGTCCGCGCTCGTGCTTGAGCCCATCTGCGCCGCCTTCTGGAGCAGCGCCGTCGCCGACATCTGCGGCATCATCACGGATTGCTCGTTGTACATCCCAGAAGGGGCAACCTGGTGGTCGCCACCGGAAAAGTTCCCACTGGCGCTGAAGAACGCCGCGCCCGAATTCTCAGAACCTGCACCTCCGCCGCCGCCGCCCTCGCTGATCTGGTCATTGGCCATGTGTCCCTGACTCGCGTGGCCGTGGCTGGAGGTACCGGAGCTATTGGCACTGTTGGCGATGTAGCCTAGGTTGAAAAGACCAGGGGCCGACGACGACGTACCGCCGGAGCCGTTGCCTTGGAGATCCGGGAGCTGCATGAGGCCGTGGAACGGTTTGCCCTGCAAGAACGCGTTTGGTCCATTCCCGTCGACGAACTCCTGCGCTGTGCCGAGGTGGAAGGACGGCGCTTGTGGAGGTGGCAGGTGGCGGAAGGACGGGGCGTTGGACGACGACAGCAGGTGGTCGAGGCGGGCAGCCATGCCGCCGCCACCGCCACCGCTGAAGCGGAGGAGATCCGGGGACGCCTGGTGGTATTGACCGTGCGCGTCGTGGAGGGAGGAGCCGACCTGCGAGAGGCTGAGTGCCATGTTGGCCGCGCCGGTGGCGCCGTAGAGGTGGCCGGCCCCGGGCGGCAGCCGCGCGCTCTCCTGGGCGAGGGCGTCGCAGAAGGCCCTGTGGGTGATAAAGCTGTCCCTCCTGCATGGAAACATGCATGAGTGCATGCAGAAGTAGTTAGTGGCGGTTGAATCCTCCTATACGCATGAGTATTACACATGCTCAATTGCATCATAATAATCAAATTAAGAACAAAGTATATGTATATATGCAAGAGTTGCTTGCAAAATACTCCTATCGAACAAGGCTTTTATTTGCCACATGAAATGCCAGGATTGGAATGTAAGGACAGTACTGCTACACTGGGAACACGTGAAGTTGTCCAGATGCATGCCAAATATGCTGTCTTGTCATCCGTGCAAAGCCAACAGTGTAGTACTAAATATTCTGTATTTTTTACAGCATGTTGTATATACAGAAAAAACTTGGGTGCGCTGTACTCCGGCAGCAAAAACGGCGTGGACGCGCAGCTGAGGAGTACAGCCACTTTTTCCTTAGAGAAAAAAAGCATCTATGCATGCATAAGGGTGTCAATACCATGAATTGTTTGACGAAGATCTTAAGATGTTACGTCGGCTTAGTATCTCAGGGTGCTCACAGACATATGGTACGACTGTGTGCGTGCATTCATAGGGGAAAGTGAATGTGACCATTTGCGATTGTACTGTGTTAAAAATATGATGAATTGTTATACTTCGAAGGTATTTTTTATTTATAAGTGTATATTGGATTTGAAAAATTGTCTGGCGATCATTTAAATATTTAACCGTTGGATAATCTAAAGTTTATGCCTCTTTCCATCTCTTTCGAAATTTTAGTTCATATTGCCTTATTGAAATATTCCATCTATATGTTTGTTTCCATAGTAAGCAAGACAAGGGTAAACAAAGGGAATATGAAACAAGTTGCTTGAAGAAATTAATTTAAGGAATTTTTTGGGTTCAAAGGATTTTCAAAGAAATATTGGAGGATTGGAATCCTTAGGAATTTTTCCCTTCAAGGTTTAGATTTTGTAATCTTATTACCACTTGGTTTGCATGGCTTTGTTTTCCTTTTCTTTTTCTTCAAGGCCTTTGTATCAAACACTATAGTTGTTAAAACTATGCAATAGTAGAGAGCTGTGTGCGTCAGTTGATGTAGAGGCCGAGGGTTCTCTCTCGTATTTTTAAAAGGGAAGTTTTCCTATAAAGGTTGTTTCATACATAGGACTAATCCCATAAGAAATTTGCCTAAGGATTTCTTTGCACTTCATATGTAAAATAGCGGCCAGTCAAGAATCTTTTGTCTTTCCTATGACGTGATCAAACAAACCAAACCCTATAGAATTCGAATGGGCACGATATACCAATTCTGCTTTTTTCCCTAGTCCTGTGTTTTTAGGATCATACGAATCAAAGAGGCCCTTAATGTTTCGCTAAATCTCGGTCCTTGAACTTGTCTCCCAGTGACATCAAATTGCAAGTGTAATTTTACTCTAAAGTAAATCAAAATTAGCTTAAGTGACTGCACGTACTTATTAGTGTATTAAAAATATTAGTTTTATTCCTGTACTTTTTATGTTTCTAATATGCAAGGTGTTTTACCAAATTATCCAAGTTGTAATGAGTTTTGTTTATCTTTTCACCTATAGTGAGAGATGAGTTAATGAGAATACTTAAAAAGCAAAATAAGTGAGATAAGTTCCATGGATCCCTCTATCTCCTTTTTCTAATGTGGATACAAGTGAGAGAACTTTGCTGAACTTCAGTCACTTCATGAATCTACAACCCCATAGTTTACGAGAATTTAATAAACATCATATCCTGAAATAAGTACCGTGGCTGCTATATTTACTTCACACCCTAGAATCCATGGCGCAATAAATAATGGTCAAACTAACATGCCGACCAAAGAAAATGTCGAAAAAACAAAGAAAAAGAGTCACTAAAAATCTCGCCTTCCCTAGATTTTTTTTTCATAGTTACATATTCTAGGGTGTTATGAAAAATTTAATTACTCGAGGCCAATATTCATCACACTAACTCAAAATTAGAGTATAAAGTATAATCTCCCGGGGCCAATATGAAGCTCCTTGTAGCACTATTTTTAATTAGATAATATATCCCTAAATTATATTATACATTCGAGTCTGTGGTGTAGGATCTAACTATAATGTACTAGTACGTACCTGTTGGTTTCACTTCTATCACACTCAATGACAGCTCGAGATCCCAGAAACTCATGTCAATCAAGGAGGAAAAGGAGGAAACGAGTTAAGCAGGTTGCTTGTCATGTTATGCTAGTTAGTAGCTACGGATCGGATGGCTAGATTCCTAACAGGAGGGAGCTTCCAAGGAGAAAAGGCATCAATGGTACAAATTTGACATTAGGATTTCCATCGGGTAATTAAGTACTTGATTTGTAGCAAAGTTGGCATCCCGAGTAACCAACCAAGAATTACTGGATCCGGAAGAAGATGAGAGGAAAAACAAGGGCCGCTGTACCGATCCCTAGCTAGGAGTAGGGGAGTGGGGGCCCGGGTCCTTGAGAATTATTGATCTGAATGAGATGTTGCATGAAGACAGCAGCGGCCGTGAAGGAAAATGATTAAAAAAAAAACGAGGGCAGCTTCTGCCGATGCATCCCATATACGCCTCCTCCCCATTAGAGAAATGTGTGCCGAGCTAGTGAAAGATAGGGTCACCAACCCGCTCCAGCCAAGATGCATCAATGATGTATATATATATATATAGAGAGAGAGAGGGAGCGAGAATCTCGCTGTGCTGCTAGCTCCTGAGAATTGCACCCACGTGAAGGGCTGTGAGGGCCTGGATGGAGCAACGTATCCAAGGAAAAGCTGTGAAGTGCGTGCGTGAACCTGGCCCGGCTAGCTCTGATCGAGCTTCTGACACGGCCAACGGAAGGCACTCCGCCGCATCTAGCTACGCAGCCAGCTCACATTGCATGACAATGCGGGCAGACCAGCTTGCTTACGTGGCGACCCAATTGTGGGAGTATGTCAGTGTGTGGGTAACGTGCGTGTACGTGCGCCCATGCTCTCGTGCTTGTGACCAAGATTGTGCTACATTGACGTCCCGGGTAATCATCCACACGCAGCAGTGTGGCCTGTGACGCACACGTACGACGTGCATCTGTACTCGTGCAAGGGAACATATGATAAGCCTTTTTGCCCTATTCTTTTTACCAAGATGCATATGGTACTCATCTCAAGAAAAGAAAAAGATGCATATGGTACTTGTCCAAAAAAAAGATGCATATTTTAGTAAGATAACTACACAAATTAGCTGAGAACACTTGCATATCACGTGTGTGTGACTGTGTAAGCAGGTTCCTGCCCGGTTAATTCCCAGATTTATCTTGTCCCCCCGTGTGGCATTCTCTCTCAGTCTTTCTCACTCTTCCACGGGCATGCAAACCTTCCCATAAACAAATTAAGCATGCACTAGAGAAGCGATAGTTCAGACAAAACCCTAACCCGGCCCTAACTCACCAGGTTTTGGGTCACCACTCACCAGCACAAAAGGTCATCCATCGATCGAAAGACGGTACGTAGGCCATGAAAAACGGGAGTATTCAACATCTTTGCCGCCTGGGTGCATGCATGCAATGCCGAGACCAACGCAGATTTGTCCTTGGCAAAACCGTGCGTGCGTGCGTGCATGCGCTCAGCAGCCAGACCATAGCCACATGCATGTGTGCGGTGTGTGCGTACGTAAGGTAGGTGTAAGGAGCGAGCAACGAGAGGTAGTACGTGCGTACGTACCGTGAGAATAGGGTGCCGCAGTCGCAGCGGTACTCGCGGGTGCCGCAGATCTTGGAGTGCGCCTTCCAGTCGGACTGCACGGCGTAGCGCTTGGCGCACTTGTCGCACTTCCACTTCTTCTCGCCGTGCTTGCGGCAGAAGTGCTTCTTGATGCCCGTGAGGTCGCCCAGCGCGCGCCCGGGCTCGTGGTGCACGCACGTCGGCTCCGGGCACAGGTACACCCGCCGCCGCTGCACCTGGTTCGGGTCCTTCTGCTTCAGCTTCCACGGCAGGTTGTGCCCGCGCCGGTGCAGCTGCAGGTTCTGCTCCCGCTGGAACCCCTTGTTGCACACCTCGCACACGAACCGGTTCGTCGCCATCAGCGTCTTGGGCGACAGCGCGATCACCTCCGCATCAGGGTCTGCATGTATCATCAATGCAACATATATACGACACTTAATTATAACCAACTCAATTGCACATCTGATATCGATCGATCACTACTAGACTGTTCCTAGTGAGCAACTGAGCATACATAGTAACGGTTGCGCATTAACATGCACGAGGAAGTTGCCATGTTTTGTGGAAAAGTGCTTAATGTGTGATAAGCTAACGGTGCACGATTAGCCTATACTAACTAATAATGGTGGTGTGAGGCCGGGGTAGCAGGTAACGTACTGGTGGTGTTTCTTCCTTTGGTTTTGGTGAGGAAGGGACAAATGGAGGCAACAAAGGGGAGAATATTTGCATGAGACTTCGTGGAAGAAAACACGCAAAAGGGCATTTGCAGCAAGTAATATAGGGAACAAAGGAATTGACGACGATCGTGTCATGGCCCCTATACTATCTGCATCTCTCATAATTGGCAAGAGGAACAAGGAGCAAAAGGGTGAGGAGGAGAACAGTTCATGGATGCACATGGAATCTTGCTAGAAAAACCTTTTTTTTTTTGTCCAATTTGAACTGGTAGTACTCGTGACCCGTGAGTCCGCAGTGACAGTTTATTCCAAGGAATTTTACTTGGAACGCACAAGGAATTACGTACGCAAACTCGTATATCTACTGAAATTGGAATGACTAAAAAAGGGAATAAGAATGAACAGGATGAATACGAGGAATAATTAGGTTATCCCTAGTCTACTATTCAGGTGAGACTACAAGCAGCTTTAAATGAAGTATACAGTGAGTAAACAGATGTGACGACCACTTCCAGCTTGGTTTGGATCGAGGTAGCTATCTCATGGAAGAAATTAATTGGACAAGGGGCCGGGAGAGAGAGCTGGAAACTGAAGAACATATGAGGCCATTTTCATTCCATATAAATCCAGTGAAAACAAATCTTGGACTCTAACGCAACTCCTATTTAAGGAGGCGCCTCTTCTGTTGTGGATCGAAATTTCGAAATCAAGAAACAAGGGCCAGATAAAGTAAGATCGACATAAGGAGAAACCACAAGCCCTTGAGAGAGTTGCATCGACATAAGGAGAAACCACAAGCCCTTGAGAGAGTTGCCGTTCTTGCATCTAAGATCTCTCCGAGGGAAACTCCTAGCAGCATGATCTAAAATAACTCCTAGAAGATCCAAGCAAGGTCAGCTAGGAGATGCGATGCATGCATGAATGGAACTGCAGGAAGGGCACTTTCTTATCATCATACCTGGCATGGTTCTCTTCTTCTTCACCGGTGGCGCCGCCGCGGCCGCCTGGTCTGGCCCCGCCGTCAACAGCGCGCTGGGAGGCGCGAGGACATGCTGCCGCTGCTGCTGGACGAGCAGCGGCTTCATCTGGTCCTGCAGGTGCCCTTCCCTAATCCCGAACAGCGCCGCGACAGCCGCCGCAGATGAATTGGATGCCATCGCCGCTCAGATTTGCCCTTACAGCTGCTCACCAGCAACAGGGAAGCCTTTCCCTTTAGGTAGCCTGGTGTTGGAACTAGCAAATTTCCCCTCACTTCAAGAAAAAGCAGCGCTTTCCATGAGAGACATGCCAAGAACAAACTCAGGAAACGTGCAAAGAAGAGGCCAGAAAGCTGTTCCTAGGACGAGGAGGGAGGAAAACACCAAACAGAAAGGTAGACAAGGCGATACCTATCTCATATGTGTGTGTCTTTGCCCGGAATCGATCTGAAGCTTGGACAAGAAGAAGCTGGGGAGAAAGAAAAATTCCAAAGGGTTAGGGCTCAATCGCGGAACCAGGACGAACAAACGAACAAACTCCCGCAGTGAAATCCAAACCAGCAGTTGCACTCGGAAACAAGCAAGGCGAGCAAGCTAGCTAGAGCGGGAGAACAAATCGAAACCCGCAAGCACCCAAACGCAGAGAGAAACGAGGGCTTTGTTTCTTCCCCGCCATACCTCTCTCTCTCCCCGGCTCTTATCTATCCCTTGCGCTGCTCCCGCATGCTAGCTAGCGGCTACTAGTCCTCTTCTTGCTTGCTCTCGAGACAAGGGGGAGAAGAAGAAGAGGAGACGAGGAGGAGGAGGAGGAGGAGGGGGAGGGTATGGAGGAGGCTAATAAGAAGGTTGCTGTCTGATTCCTTTCGTTCGTATCGTTGTCATGCTTTTCCCTATCGCCTTTTGCCTCCCTCCTTTCCACACTGGCTACTGTACTCTCCTCTGCTACGCTACTGCGTACGCCTGCAGCTCTTTTTTCACGGGCGGCATACGAGGGTATTGGTAGAATGGTAGTGTAGTGTACACATTGAGGGGTTGTTTGGATAGCTGGTTTATAGATAATCAGTTATATATAAACCCGTTTCAGGCTCTAACAACCTAAAACTCTGTTTGGCTATTCTGACTAATTCGTGGATAAGTAAAAATTGGTTCTCGTAATACCTAAAATATGCGTTTTTGGAAAAATGGGTCACGGACGTTTTTACGAAAACGCGTTTTAGAAAAAGGCCTGACGGGCTGAGTCGTCGACTCGCCGTGAACACCGTGCCTGCCCCTTCTCTTGCTGCTACTGCTGCCTGCTGGTATCCTAGCCCCATCGCCGCCGACGAGCCCATCTAAACTGCTTAGAAGTTGACCATGTCGAGCACCATGCCCAGCGTCTGGACGATGTTGGCTGTCATGGTGGCCTCGGATTTCTCCGCGAACTGCTTCTTGGCGTCCGGCACTCCGGCCTGCCCGCCCTCACCACGGCCGCCAGCCTCTCAGGCAGCGTCTCGTCCTCCTGCCTGACCTGCGCGTCGTACTGCAGTGCTAGGTTCCGCTCACGGCACCCGACGTCGTCGAACAGCCCGTCGAACCAGCGCTTGCGGTTGAGGCCAGCGAGCATGCACTCCTCGCCTCGTTCTTCGGTGCCCGATGATGAGCGAGTAGTATTGCCTCTCGAAGCCATGGACGAGCACCTCGACGGAGGGACGCACGGTGCAACAACGCGCAGGGAGGCATGGATGTACGGCGACGTCAAGGCCTCCAACGTGTTGCTCGACGCGGCCAAGGGCGCCCGGCCCTACGACTTCGGCTACGCGCGCCGGGTACTTGGCGGCCGTCCGCCCGTCGCGCTCTGTGTTGGGCGCTCCCGGCCATTACATCCGCTTCCGCGTGCTCACCAGAGCGGACGTGTACAACCTCATCATGCTGCTCCTCGAGGCTCGAGTTGCTCACCGGCATGCAGTGGTACAGCTCGTGTAACAGGAGACTGTGTACGTGCATCACAAGCATCGAAGAAGATTTTAGAGAAAGGGGACATTCGGTTCTTAGATGAAAATCCATTGAATAATCGTCCCAACCAAACTAGTAGCCATATTTGACGTTTTTAAGCCCAAACATAATACTCTACAAATCAGTTTTAACAAACCAACAACTTAAAACTGGTTTTCCTAAAAATCCTCTTAAAACTAGTTTTGCTAAAACTTGCCTCAAATACTAGTTATCCAAACAACCACTGAGTGTACTGCTGTAAATCGAGCTTGTAATTGCATGTACAGCTCAGAGAAATTAAGGGAGTGAGTACGAGCGAGTACAGCAGCACAGTCGATGGAGTGGAGCGAGCGGGCGTCTTCGGGCGGCTGTGGAGTGTGGACCAGGGGTCCACCGACTGTGGGGAGGGGGCTTGCCCGGCGGGCGGGCCCCGCGCTCACGCACACGGGTCGTGAAGCGGCTGAGGATTTGGGTCCACCGACACTAGCCGACGTAGGTCGACGCACCACGCACACGGGCGTTGGATTTATGTATGCATCATTGACAGCTTGTTCACGTCTGGATATGTGCGATGCTAACTCTACGCATCTTAATCACGCCTGCATGCATCTCAAGCAGTGGCGGAGGTTGACCAAGTTATTTGGGGGGCCAAATAGAATATATTAGTTAGTGGGGGAGGGGGCAAATACACAAAACTTCATAATCTAAGCTCTCTCTCTAAATTATTTAAGCCTGCATGTGCCAATCTTGGGGGGGGGGGGGGCCACGGCAACCCCAGCAACGCACTAAGCTCCGTCGCTGATCTCAAGTTCTCAACGAACGGTTCAACAATGGTCAGAGACTAAGGACAACTGCACGGCTGTAATAGCTACCTGCCGTGCACCATCGATTTACTGGTATTTTTGACGTATTCACTTTGTCTCTAAGCATGTCCATACATCAGTAAGAGAGTAGAAATATTTGTGTTTTTTTTTTACAAAGGGTAATATACGGGGCCACCTATACGTTAGTCATCAATATAAGAAAAATGCTTGCAGTCGGTTTTATGAGAGCCGTCCGATTGAGCTCCAAGGGCAGTCATGCTTTCCTCCTCCTCTAGGTATCGCTGTTTATCTTCTTCCTTAAACCATAGACGCGATTTCTTTCCCTCCTCTCCCCTAGTCCGCCCTCCCGCCTTGCCTCCTACAAGTTCTCACACACATCGGAAAGAGGTCTACGAACACTCACATGCGAACCACCTTCCTCCCCTATAGCTTCGACGCCGCGACCCGCGGAAGACTACTACCTCCCCGTCTCGGGCTCGCCGATTTGCCGTTCTCCAACAAAATCGACCACCGTGATTTCGATTTTCAGGCAACTGAGGAATAGCTAAGGCGGTAGTTTATAAATATCAAGATGATACCAATTACACCCATCATCTGCAAGGACACAAATATCAATAATAGGTCCTGATAGCGAGGATGCACTCGGCCAAGAAACATTAAAAAGAAGTGAAAAAAAAAAAAACCGATACATCAAACAACTTGCATCAGCCAAGCAACAACGCCATCCGTCGTCCTTGACAGCAAACGAGCTACGAGGAAGGTTCAGTTTCACCATGAAGAGCACGTTTGAACAGACTCCATAGCAATGCCTTAAAAAAAGACACATATTAATGATATGTTGTGGCTTTTGTATCTCAGTTTGTCTACATTTGCAAAAATAAATATACATGGGTTAAAAAAAATCCGAGCTATGTATACATGGGTTAGTGGTAATAGGGCGTACGATGCTATAGGCTATGGCTCCTCAATCTGGCCTTGGACACTACCAAAACTGAGCCCGGTGGTTAAAACGCCCCACGGGTACTTTAGCCAGAAATGTCACGAGTGCGCCTAGCTACCTGCGCCGAGTACCATTTGGCTTAGCCATAGGCAGGTCCAAGCAGTCGCACTGGTACGCATGGATGCAGTGCATGTCTTTTCTCTCGCACGGGCGCTACAGATTTGGACAAAATTTGGTTCTTCACACCCCACAGGTAGGTACGTACGATGCCGTGAGCTTCGGGCGGTCCGGCGGTGCCATTCAGTGCAGGCCTAGGTACGGGCTCGGTGAGAGAGAGACCTTCGTCCGTATCGAATCCATACGTCACGCTGTGACTGCATGTACATATCGACCTCTCTATCCCCATGCGTCGCCTCGTCGCCGATCTCGGTTTATGCCGTCATGGCCTTCAACTCCCGCTGAAATTATGTGCTCTTCCGCTCGGCCGTCGTCGTCGTTGATGGAGTTCCACGAAGTTCACGTGCGGTAGCTCATTCAGTACTGTATGTCCTCTGAACCTGCGCAAACACAGAGATCGGGCTGGCCATGAAAACCCCAGCTTGGTATAAAACTTCCTTTTTCAAACTCGGAAGCAATTGCCTCGTTGACTATTATAATATGTTTTGGATATTTCAATATGGACTAACAAACGGAATGAGATGAGTGAACAAACACGCCAAAACGTGTTTACATACATCCGATTTAGAAAAATGTTAAAACATCTTATAAGAATGAACAGAGGGAGTATTAATTAAGCAAGAAACAATTGACCAGTTAATTATGGAAAACGTGACTAAAACCGATACAACTGCCCCCCACCATCGGGGTACCACCGGTCGACCTTGCACACAACAAGAGACGTCACACACATTGTCGAAAAAAGACCCCGTCAACCTAAGGAAGTAACGAATTACTCCACAAAAAGGTCAACATCAATAGAGTCCCTAGGTGACTGGTAGGGTGTAGTCCCCTCTCGGCGATTCATCGTAGCTGAGTCCTTATCTGCGGCGATCTCCCACTGCCGAGTTCCCCTCGATCCGCAAATCGACTCTCGTTGCCCCCCTGCCTTTTTAACCCTCATGGCCTTGCCCCTTGCCCTAGGGTTTGAGATCGTGACGGCGTCGTCTTCTAATGCAAACTCATCCACGAACGTGGGTTCGCAGTGCGCAAACCTTGGGGACCTTGGTGTCTTCTTCGACAAACTTGATCTTCAGAAGATTATTTTTACAATGTGATCAATGATGAGGAGGAGCAGGAGCTCTAGGAGGCAGTTCGCTTGCTAGCCCTAGCTCGAGTGCAGACATATACGTCCTTCAGTCCAGCAGCCTTCTTCCGCGAGATGCATGATGTGTGGAATCTCGAACAAGGTTGCACTTTCGGGCGATCGGGGTCAACCTCCTCATCGTGCAAGTCTCATGTCTCGGTAATTGGGAGCGGATCATGGAGAAAGGGTCGTGGCTCTTTCGCTTCTGGGAAATACTTTTGCACCCATACGATGGATTCACCAACAAAGAGGAAGTGAACACAAATTCCATGCCTATATGGCTACGAACCCACATGCTGGCAGAGGGCTTTTGCAAGAAGGAATTAGTGGAGAAATTGATCAACAAATCTTCAAAAAGGCAGGAGATAAGGATCTCCGACAACACTAGGGGCGATTATACATGTGTGTGTGTGTGTGTGTGTGTGTTTGTCATGACATCCACGAGATGTGTGTTGCATGGAACCTCGCACAAGGGGTGCACTTTCAGGCGATTTGGGTCAACCTGCTCATCGTGCAAGTCTCGTGTCTCGGTAATTGAGAGCGGGTCATGGAGCAAGGGCCATGGCTCTTCCGCTTCTGGGAAATATTTTCGCACCCATACGATGGATTCACCAACAAAGAGGAAAAGGGACAAATTCCATGCCCATATGGCTACAAATTCACAAGCTACTAGAGGGCTTTTGCAAGAAGGAACTAGTGGAGAAATTGGTCAACAAAGCTTCAAAAAGCCCGGAGATAAGGATGTCCGGCAACACTCGGGGTGTTTATATATGAGTGCGTGTTCTTCATGATATCCGAGAGCCGCTCACGAAACACGTCGGTATTGTCAGAGAAATGGAACGACGTGTCTACGATGTCAGGCACAAGAAGCTTGCATGGTTCTATCAAGCATGCAGGGTCATTGGTCACAATCAGAAGGAGTGTGGCTCCGGTGTTTATGAAACGAAAGATCTAAAATATGGGGACTGGCTTTACATTTATCCACTATCGAGGACTGGTTCTGATTGTAGAAGAGGGGGAGGTGCTCGCATGGTGCATGATGCAAGTGTCAATTTGCATGCCTTGGCCGATGACTGTAGCACCCCAAAACCGACACTATACAGATCTAGCAACCTCTGCTAGCCTCCACATAATATCAATCCTAAGGTGCCACCTTCACACAACGTACACGTGGAATCGTGCACGCCATGTGGGTGGAACGGTGGGTATCACAACACAAGTCACAAAAGAATCCGTAACAACAACAAATATATACAACAACTCCGGAGAGTCAAATTTAACAAATGAATAAAATAAAGGTCTTTTGTCTAAGATACAAGTCATACAGTGAAAGCAAATATACCTTAGACAGGTAAAGTTTAACAAATGCCTTAAGAAGGCTTTCAAGAAAATCAAAGGGCATCCATATCCCTGCCTAGACCATTGTGTGTGGGCTAACCAGCTAACGCCATCCATCAACAAACATGTTCCTGATATGCTACCATCTGATTTGCAGCGATTCTAGGAGAAAATTGGGGAAATTAAGCAAGGTGAGTGCACAACTTTACTCGCAAGATTTACATCATATCTATCTACATATGCATCATTCTCAAGGAAGGGGTATATATGGTTTATGTGGCAGCAAGCACTAAGCATTCTATAGAAACACACTAGAACCTGCGAGTATCAGAGATAAGAAACTTGAGTGCATAAGGAAAGGGTCGCATAAGAACCATATAGTCCTACCATCAAACATAACACTACCTTGCATTCTCCTTCGCATCTCCCACAAAGAAGAATCCCAAGGCACTCACACGGTTGAAAAGTTTTATAAATTAAGGCTGGAGTTGTTAAGATCTAGCGGATAACAAAATTAAGGGTGGGTAAGTGTTAGGAATTATAGTTGAAGCTGTTTATGAACCTGGTACAATCACTAAGTCGTCCATAACTACAGACAAGACTATTCGAATAGATTTAACCCTACAGGGTGCACCAATGTACCCACACGTACGATCGACTCTTAATGCCATGTGCCAAAACACATATTCTGCGGAAATCACACCTTCATTTGGGTATGCTAGCAGAGAGTGTTGGAAATATGCCCTAGAGGCAATAATAAATTAGTTATTATCATATTTCCCCGTTCATGATAATAGTTTATTATTCATGCTAGAATTGTATTGACCGGAAACTAAATACATGTGTGGATAATAGACAAATACTATGTCCCTAGTATGCCTCTACTAGACTAGCTCGTTGATCAAAAGATGGTCAAGGTTTCCTGACCATGGACATGAGTTGTCATTTGATAACGGGATCACATCATTAGGAGAATGATGTGATGGACATGACCCAACCGTTAGCATAGCAAATGATCGTTCAGTTTATTGCTATTGCTTTCACTATGTCAAATACACGTTCCTCTGACCATGAGATCATGCAACTCCCGGATACCGTAGGAATACTTTGGGTGTATCAAACGTCACAACGTTACTGGGTGATTATAAAGGTGCACTACAGGTATCTCCGAAAGTGTTTGTTGAGTTGGCATGAATCGAGATTGGGATTTGTCACTCCAACTATCGGAGAGGTATCTCTGGGCCCTCTCGGTAATACAGCATCACAGAAGCCTTGCAAGCACCGTGACTAAAGAGTTAGTTGCAAGATGATGTATTACGGAACGAGTAAAGAGACTTGCCGGTAACGAGATTGAATTAGGTATTGGATACCGACGATCGAATCTCGGGCAAGTAACATACCGCCAGAAAAAGGGAACAACGTATGTTGACATATGAGGTTCACCGATAAAGATCTTCGTGGAATATGTAGGAACCAATATGAGCATCCAGGTTCCGCTGTTGGTTATTGACCGGAGAGTCGTCTCGGTCATGTCTACATCATTCCCGAACCCATAGGGTCCGCACACTTAAGGTTCGATGACGATTTAGTATTATATGAGTTATGTGATTGGTGGCCGAAGTTTGTTCGGAGTCCCGGATGAGATCACGGACATGACGAGGAATCTCGAAATGGTCGAGAGGTAAAGATTCATATATTGGAAGGCTATATTCAGACGTCGGAAAGGTTCCGAGTGATTCGGGTATTTTTCGGAGTACCGGGGAGTTACGGGAATTCACCGGGAGAAGTAATGGGCCTTATTGGGCCATACGGGAAAAGGAGAGGCAGGCCACGTGAGGAGGCGTGCGCCCCCCCTTGCCCAAACCGAATTGGACTAGGGGAGGGGGCGCAACCCCCTCTTTCCTTTCCCTCTCCCTTCCCCCTTTCCTACTCCGTATGGGAGGTGGAATCCTACTAGGACTAAGGAGTCCCAGTAGGACTCCCCACACTTGGCGCACCCCTAGGGGGGTGGCCTCCTCCCTCCCTCCTTTATATACGGAGGAGGGGCACCCCTTGGAGACACACAATTGTCCCATAGCCGTGTGCGGTGCCCCGATCTCCGTTTTCCACCTCGGTCATATTTTCGGAGAGCTTAGGCGAAGCCCTGCCGGAATCACTTCACCGTCACCGTCGCCACGCCGTCGTGCTGACGGAACTCATCTACTTCCTCGACGTCTTGCTGGATCAAGAAGGCGAGGATCGTCACCGAGCTGCACGTGTGTAGAACTCGGAGGTGCCGTACGTTCGGTACTCGATCGGTGGAGCTCGAAGGATTGTTCGACTACATCAACCGCGTTGTGAGACGCTTCCGCTAACGGTCTACGAGGGTACGTAGACACACTCTCCCCTCTCGTAGCGATGCATCTCCATGGATAGATCTTGCGTGAGCGTAGGAAATTTTTTGAAATTCATGCTCCGTTCCCCAACAGTGGCATCAGAGCCAGGTCTATGCGTAGATGTGATTTGCACGAGTAGAACACAAGTGAGTTGTGGGCATGGGTGTATACATATTGCTTGCCGTTACTAGTTGATACTTGATTCGGCGGTATTGTGAGATGAAGCGGCCCGGACCGACATTACGCGTACGCTTACGCGAGACAGGTTTCACCGCTACATGCACTCGTTGCATAAAGGTGACTGGCGGGTGTCTGTCTCTCTCACTTTAGTTGAATCGGTTTCAATGAAGAGGGTTCTTTTAGAAGATCAAAAAGCAATCACGACACCACGTTGTGGTTTTGCGTAGGTAAGAACGGTTCTTGCAAACCCGTAGCAGCCACGTAAAACTTGCAACAACAAAGTAGAGGACATCTAACTTGTTTTTGCAGGGTATGCTGGTGATGTGATATGGCCAAAACATGATGTGATATAAGTTGTTGTATGAGATGATCGTGTTTTGTAAGTTATCAGGCAACCGGCAGGAGCCTTATGGTTGTCTCTTTATTGTATGCAATGCCAACGCCATGTAATTGCTTTACTTTACCGCTATAAGTTAGCAGTAGTAGTAGTAGCAATAGCCGGCGAGACGACCACGACGCTACGATGGATATCAAGGTGTCACGATGCTACGATGGAGATCAAGGTGTCAACCCGGTGACGATGGAGATCATGACGGTGCTTTGCTGATGGAGATCAAAAGCACAAGACGATGATGGCCATATCATGTCACATATATTGAATTGCATGTGATGTTAATCCTTTTATGCATCTTATTTTGCTTAGGACGACGGTAGCATTATAAGATGATCCCTTCACTAAATTTCAAGATAAGTGTTCTCCCCTAGTATGCACCGTTGCGAAGGTTCGACGCTTCTAAGCACCACGTGATGATCGGGTGTGATGGATTCTTTCGTTCGCATACAACGGGTGTAAGCCAGTTTTACACACGCAGAATAATTGGGTTAAACTTGACGAGCCTAGCATGTACAGACATGGCCTCGGAACACAAGAGACCGAAAGGTCAAACATGAGTCATATAGTAGATATGATCAACATGAAAGATGTTCACCATTGATAACTAATCCACCTCACGTGATGATCGGACGTGGTTTACTTGATGTGGATCATGTTACACTTAGACAACTTGAGGGATGTTAATCTAAGTGGGAGTTCTTAAGTAATTTGATTAATTGAACTTCAATTATCATGAACATAGTCTAAATAATCTTTGCAATTTTATGTTGTAGATCAATAGACCGCGCTGTAGTTCCCCTGTTTTTATTATGTTCCTAGAGAAAACGAAGTTGAAAGTTGATGGAAGCAACTATGCGGACTAGGTCCGTGATCTGAGGATTGTCCTCACTGCTGCACAGAAGGCTTATGTCCTTAATGCACCGCTCAGTGAAATACCCCTACGGCTTCGTCTGAGGACGTTATGAACGTCTGGCAGACAAGAAAAGATGACTACTCGATAGTTCAGTGCGCCATACTTTACGGCTTAGAACCGGAGCTCCAAATATGTTTTGAGCAACACGGAGCATATGAGATGTTCCAAGAGCTGAAAATTTGTTTTTCAAGCTCACACCCGGGTCGAGAGGTATGACACCTTCGACAAGTTCTATAGCTACAAGATGGAGGAGAACAGCTCCGTCAGTGAGCATGTACTCAGAATGTCTGAGTACTTCAAACACTTGAATCAAGTGGGAGTTAGACTTTCGAATAAAGTGGTGATTGATAGAGTTCTCCAGTCACTATCACTAAGCTACTGGATCTTCGTGATGAACTATAAACATGCAAGGGATAGAAGATCCTTAAGCTATTCGCGATGCTACAATCTGCGGATGTAGAAATCAAAAAAGGGAGCATCAAGTGTTGATGGTTAATAAGACCACTAGTTTCAAGAAGGGCAAGGGAAAGAAAAGGGAACTTTAAGAAGAACGGTAAAACAGTTGCCGCTCACGCGAAGAAACCCAAGGCTGAACCAAACCCGAGACTTAGTGCTCCCATTGCAAAGGGAAATGTCACAAGGAGCGGAACTTCCCCAAAGTTACTGGCAGATAATAAGACTGGCAATGTCAACAAAGATATTTGATATACATGTTATTGATGTGTACCTTACTAGTACTCGTAGGAGCACCTGGGTATTTGATACTTGTTCAGTTGCTTGCAACTTGAAACATGGAGCTTCGGAATAAACGAGGGCTAGCTAAAGAACGAGGTGACGATGTGCATTGGAAGTGTCTCCAAGGTTGATGTGATCACCATCGCCACGCTCTCTCTACCTTCAGGATTAGTGATGAACCTAAATAATTGTTATTTGGTGCTTGCGTTAAGCATGAACATTAAATCTGATAGTGTTTATTGCAAGACGGTTATTCAATTTCAGAGAATAATTGTTATTCTATTTGGATAATATCATTGATGATCATGCACTTAAAATGAAAGGTTTATTGAATCTTGATCGTAGTAATACATATGTTCATAACACGAATGCCAAAAGATAATGATAGTACCACATATTTGTGGCACTGCCGCTTAGGTCATATCAGTGTTAAACACATGAAGAAACTCCATGCAGATGGGTTTTTGGAATCTCTTGATTATGAATCATTTGAGACATGTGAACCGTGCCTTATTGGCAAGATGACTAAAACTCCGTTCTTCGGAACAATGGAGCGAGCAACCAACTTATTGGAAATAATACATACCGATGTATGCGGTCCGATGAGTGTTGAGGCGCGAGGTGGATATCGTTATGTTCTCACGTTCACAGATGATTTGAGTAGATATGTCTATGTCTACTTGATGAAGCATAAATCTGAAACATTTGAAAAGTTCAAAGAATTTCAGAGTGAAGTAGAGAACCATCATAACAAGAAAATAAAGTTCTTATGATCTGATTGTGGAGGAGAATATTTGAGTTACGAGTTTGGCAATCACTTAAGACAATGTGGAATTGTTTCACAGCTCACGCCACATGGAACACCACAGCGTAATGGTGTGTCCGAACGTCGTAATCGTACTCTATTGGATATGGTGCGTTCTATGATATCTCTTACCGATTTGCCACTATCATTTTGGGGTTATGCATTAATGACAGCTGCATTCACTTTAAATAGGGCACCGTCTAAATCCGTTGAGACGACACCGTATGAACTGTGGTTTGGCAAGAAACCTAAGCTGTCGTTTCTGAAAGTTTGGGGATGCAATGCTTATGTCAAAAGGCTTCAGCCAGATAAGCTCGAACCCAAAGCGTATAAGTGCGTCTTCATAGGATACCCAAAGGAGACCGTTGGGTACACCTTCTACCACAGATCCGAAGGCAAAGTATTCGTTGCTAAAGAACGACTTTACACTTTCGAACGCTACAAAGCAAGTCTAGAAAGCCACCCGATCGAGTTTAATCCTAATCGGGAGTCCGCCCATAGATCTGAGTTGGACTCAGCCGTACGCGCGAGGGGCTACGACTTGTTAGAGCCCCAAACCAGGAATAACAACCCTACTCCGCAAGATATGCATGCGAACCATCAAGGGAATCCCCCTAACGGTGAAATAGTAACATCATTCAAAATCGCCTCATTTGTACCTACAAAACAAGTCACAACCCAAATTTTCCTAAAATTTGGATGTGAACGTAGAAGCATATGCATTCATAATTGGTTTTTGAAACTAACAAGATCAGCATTTGAATTCAAATTCAATCTTGAGTATATTTGGAGGTCAAGAAGGTTTCACCAAAAATGACTTTCAGAAAGTTTGCACAAGGGCAGGAAAGGAATTTCCTAAGATTAATATTTGCCTATTTATTTGTGTGAACCTGGGTTTGAAAATAGTTTAATTTGAGCAATTAAACTATGAATAAAACTCTGGATAAAATAAATAAAACAGAAAATAGGTAAAAGAAATAAACAACCTTGCATATAGGCCCACTAGTTAGTGACAAAAATAGTTTGTCAAAATCCTTTGAGAAAAGTCCAATCAACGAGGAATATTCCCGAAGGATTTTAGGAAGAGTTTTCTTTTTGCAGAAAATTCAAATTTAAATTTAAATTTAAAAATAGAGAGCAGAACAGAAAAACAGAAATAGAAAAAGAAAAAAAATGGGCGCGGCCAGCCACGGCCCAGCTAGCCAGCCGGCCCAGTGCTACTTGTGAGCTGCGTTGGGATTTCCCCGAAGAGGAGGGGATGATGCAGTACAGTAGAGATAAGTATTTCCCTCAATTATGAAACCAAGGTTATCAATCCAGTAGGAGCATCACGCAACACCTCGTTAGTAGTACCTGCAGACAAAACAACAAATCCTCGCACCCAACGCGAAAAAGGGGTTGTCAATCCCTTAGTGGTTAATTGCAAGATTAAATTGTATGGTGATAGATAGATAGATTAAACAAAAATACAAAATAAAATAAATAAAGTAAAAGTGCAGCAAGGTATTTTTAGGATTTTTAATATATAATTAAGATAGACCCGGGGGCCATAGTTTTCACTAGAGGCTTTTCTCTTGAAAATAGCATACGGTGGGTGAACAAATTACTGTTGGGCAATTGATAGAAAAGCAAATAATCATGACGATATCCAAGGCAATGATCATGTATATAGGCATCACGTCCGAGACAAGTAGACCGACTCCTGCCTGCATCTACTACTATTACTCCACACATCGACCGCTATCCAGCATGCATCTAGTGTATTAAGTTCATAAAGAACGGAGTAACGCCTTAAGCAAGATGACATGATGTAGACAAAGTAAACTCACGCATGAATAAACCCCATCTTTTTACCCTTAATAGCAATGATACATACGTGTCATGTCCCTTTCTGTCAGTGGGATTGAGCACCGCATGATCGAACCCATTACAAAGCACCTCTCCCATTGCAAGATAAATCAATCTAGTTGGCCAAACCAAATCAATAGATCACAGAGAAATATGAAGCTATAATAATCATGCATAAAAGAGGTCAGAGAAAACTCAAATAATATTCATGGATAATCTGATCATAAACTCACAATTCATCCGATCCCAACAAACACACCGCAAAAAGTGATTACATCGGATAAAACTCCAAGAACACCAAGGAGAACATTGTATTGAAAATCAAAAAGAGAGAAGAAGCCATCTAGCTACTAACTATGAACCCGAAGGTCAATGGTAAACTACTCACGCATCATCGAAAGGGCAGCAATGATGATGTAGAGCCCCTCCGTGATCAATTACCCCTCCGGCGGAGTACCGGAAAAGGCCTCCAGATGGGATCTCTCAAGAACAGAAGCTTGCGGCGACGGAAAAAGTATTTCATGGACTCCTCTATTGGTTTCCCGATTTTAGAGAATTTATAGAGGTGGAATTAGGTCAAACGGAGCAGAGGTGGGCCCACGAGGCACCAGGGCGCGCCACCCCCCCTGGGGCGCGCCCTGGTGGCTCGTGGCCACCTCCTCTGTCTTCTGGCCCTCTCCTGAAGCTTCTAGTGTCTCTTATGTCCAGAAAAAAATCTCTAAAAAGTTTCGTGGCATTTGGACTTCGTTTGGTACTGATATTCTGGAAAACCAAAAACAGGCAAAAAACAGCAACTGGCACTGGGCACTAAGTTAATAGGTTAGTCCCAAAAAATGATATATAATTGCTGTAAATATATATAAAAATATCCAAGATTGATACTATAATAGCAAGGAACAATAAAAAATTATAGATACGTTGGAGACGTATCACCCAGCTTCACTCTCTCTCTCTCTCTCTCTCTCTCTCTCTCTCTCTCTCTCTCTCTCTCTTCCACTGACGAGCGGGCTCCACACGTCAGCTTCACCCTCTACCTACTGCAACCGCCGCCCGACACCCGCGCCCACGCCCCGAACATGCACGCGCCCACGACCTCCACTCCGCGCGGCCACCGTGCTCACTAGCATCGCCTGAACCGTCCTATAAATAGCCCCGGACCCCCTCTTCCAAACCACCACCTATTTCTCTGGAGCACCGTCAGGCTGCCCGCAGCGCCGCTGTCCTCTCCGCCTCATCACAGAGATCACCGGCAAGATTTCGGCGAGCCTCGACCCCCTCACGACCACCCAACAGCTCCACGAGGACCACCGCTCTACGGCGAACCCCCTGGACACCCTCTGCATGCCCAGAGCCCTCGGCACCGACAATTTCGTTGGAGCCCGAAGCTTAGTGTGGCCGCCGTCGTGACTCCAGTGAGCTCCGATGTCCATTTGGTCGCGCACCTTGTCCAAACGACATCCCGCGCTCAAGTTGGTCTCTCTGACCACTTGGTTCACCTTGTTTTGCCCAGAATCAGGCTTGCCGTCACCACCCAAAGCTCTCCGCCGCCGTTCTCAACTCCGGCAACCCCACACCATCATTTCCGTCCACCCCGGCGCCAACCAAGGCCACTAGGAGCCCCGCCATCTCCGTCCGCCCGTTCGACCACCTCGCCGCCGCTAGGGAGCACCGGAGCGTCGAGTTCATCCACACCCGAGCCGTGCCCGAGTTTTCCAGTGAGTCTCCGATGACCTAGCGGCCGCGGTGAGCCTCGATGTGTTCTGGACCATCCGATTTCAATCCAACGCACGCGATAGTTCACTTAAAAACGTTTCGCTTTGTTTGATGTGAGCCGTTAGATCAAGATCGGGCGTGCATGTTTTAATTTTATTTTGAAACCGTATCAGCCAATCAGAGAGTGCCACATAGCCAACCTTATCAAAAACATTATCCAGAAACAATTTGTTAATTAAAAAGAAAAGGCAGTTTTGTAGAAAAGCCCCTCAAACTTCAAACTATCATAACTAATTATCCAGAGGTCCAATTTGAATGATTCTTTTTGCAAATGAAACCAGAGGAGATGAAATTTTGGAATAATTTGAGAAAAAGGTAAATTTGAAATTTTCAAATTTCAATTTCAAACAGAATAGTTTAAATATTAAATAGGGCATAACTTTTAAAATACAAAACCAAATTAGATGATTCTTTTTGCATTTTGAAGCTAGTGAATTTTAGTTTAATTTAGACAACTGTTGGTTAAAATATAAAAATTTATAAAATAGTTTCTGGACAGAAACTTAGCAACACCAATTTCACATTTATTTGAGTTTAGTTAGTGAATTAAAATTTGTAGAATGAACCAAATTTAATTAGTATAAACCCTAGACTTGTTGAAACATAATAGGGCATTGAATAAATATTTTGAAAATAAAATTTGAACCATAGTTTGAATTAATGGAAATCCAATGTAATAATGATAAAACCCTAGTTACTTGATAAAAGAAATTTAGGGGAGCATTAATGGATTAATAAAACTTAATAATTGGATCATGATGACCTCGGAGAAATAAACTTCAAATTGAAAGTCAAACTTAGGTCAAATAAATTCAAATAGTGCAAGTCAAACGTTAAATTCAAATCAAGTTGCACAAACTAGTGAGGGATTTATTATTTAGGGTTCTTAAATATTGAGCTAGGTTTGCTAAGTTGAACCTAGTAGGAAATTGAACCAACTCAACTAACCCTAGTTGAATATTGAAATGAAGTCAATTACAACCAAACTATGAACACAAATTGGGAAGACCAAATTGAATGAAATCAAACCGAACAATCCAATAGCTTGTGATGTGTGATTTGTACTTTTGCATTAATGCAAGTTTTCCCTTTGCATGAATTGTGTGCTTATGATTGCTATGTGTTATTTTCTGTCAACGTTAGATTACGAGGAGTGCAACCCCTGTGACTGTGAGGAGTGCACCGGTGACAACAACAACCAAGGCAAGTTCTACTTTGACCATGTTACCCAATTTTTTTTCCTTGCATTGTAGTTTTGCCATGATAGCTGTGTGAGTTTAGGATGCTAAATTCTGTACAACCCAGTAGTTGAAAACATAGGTCCAAACTTACCCTGACCTTGTAACCATCGAGTAGATGCTTAGCTGCTATAAATTTGATTGGGAAACATCAACTACTTTTATTTTACAACCATGTGGTTGACTACTTAACAACAACCTAATTAATGAATCGATCTGGGTGGACTGGCTTTGATTGGGTCATCGGAGTGTAGTCTTTGGTGGGGAATGCCACCCAGGTACCAAACGGATTGTACGAGTTCAAAGTTGAGTAGCTTCCATGTGTAACCGTGAGACAATATGGCTTCTGTCTGGACCAAGTAAGTTGTGGGAACCCTCACCGGCATGACCAGCAGATGTAGGTGTGTAGGTTGGATGGGTCTGCCTTTGGGAGAGGGCTACTACTTCCCAAAAGTCTCGTCGTGATCTACCTAGCTACTTGACAAGTGAAGTTTAGTAGCATAAGGGTGTGATTGGGAATCACGGGTAAAGTACACAAACCTCTGCAGAGTGTATAAAACTGATCATGATTAGCCGTGTCCCCGGTTACGGAAAATTTTGAGCAACTCATCTGAGAATTGTCAGCTTGATCTCATCACCTCTTCAAATAAAATGTTGTGGGTTAAACCAAAGGGGAGTATGGAGCTGATCTCGGGGAACTGGTGGTACCAGGGTCTCTGGAGATTGGTTTGGGGCAACTGTGTGATGCGGAAGCCCACATGCTCAAATTGCATTTATGGACGATCGCGTGATATATGATCTGTCCAGGACTGCTATGTGATATGGTATGTCCAGCTATGAGAGTAGACCATAGGGCAAAACTATATTTCTGCAAAGAGCCTTGAACCTCACCAGCCAAAGTGCATGTAGGTGAACCGGTTTCCCTTGAACTGTGAACTTGCCAATACATTCAATGTATTGACCCTAGTGGCTACAACATATCATGTTGTAGGTGAATACTACGAGGAGTGACTTATGTAGGGTTTTGTGCCTCCACTCGACATGCTTCCCCGTGGTGTTGATGGAGCTTACCAAGATGTCTACCTTTGATTTTCATTTGTTTCCGCTTGTTGTGAAATCTGTTTGCTTATTGTAAGACGATGTATTTGACTAGCCTGTGGCTAGAGTCTGTAAGACTATTTGCTTTCTGAATCATGCGATGTAATAAAGGATGCATTTGTGTACGATACAACATCGTTACCGTGTATGCCGACGATTCGATCCAAAACAATGAGGCACATGTGTCGTGACCGCGAGGCCGGGGGAGAAATCCCAATGTATGAGGCCCTCCATTGATTTAGTTTAGAGTTCGCCATTGGTGGAGAGAGAGGTGGGTGGAGGAGAGGTTGGAGAGAGAGAGAGCCATGTTCCAAAAATCACATTAATTGGGATAATAAAAGAAATCACATTAATTGGGATAATAAAAGACTACTGTAAAAGAAAGAAATGAGAAGAAAGAAGTGCAATAGAGGAGGACAACGCAATCGACAACGCACGGTACGACTGCGTGTGCTCATACCGCCGGTCGTACCACTCACTGCTGCCACCTACTGGTCCAGTATTTTACCCCTATGCGATCGGGTCATGGATCAGACACCTATCGCCACCAGAAAACTCTTCCATAACGAAGAACCCTAGACTCCAGAAGGATTTCAGAAGGAGAATTGATAGAAGGGATCTACCGTGGAATCATCCCATCTCCATCACCATCTCATTGTAATACATTAGACCATGTGGATCCATTTTTGTATTACTTTGGCACTTCATCCATGTTTACCATGATTCATCCCACGATGCTTATGATATCGATGTGCGAGTAATCTCCATAGTTCTTGGGGATATGGAGGAACCCTAGTATGTTTAGGAATTGAACGTTGATAGGGTTTGACATCCTCTTTATATGTTTATGTTAATGATCTTCTCAATGTTGGGTGAAATCGACCATCCAACATATGCCTCTTTTTGACAAACGGTCATTATTATTGGTGTGATGGTGGGTTTGTGGCGGTTTGTAGTGACAGTACCTATCTCCCTCCTTCCCTGATCATTGCAATAGGTGATAAACGGAGACCGCCATATGTGCATCCATGGGGAAACCCTTAATTATCGTTTGATAACCAGAGTGGGGACGAACGGTGGTGGCGTATGTGATACGGGGTTGTGACATGTATGCACGTATATGTACTTGTATCCGCCCACTTATAGAAACATATAAAGTGGCTTAGGAATCCAAACTTCGAATTATGCTTAGGCATAGGTCACGTTAGATACTCCACTGGGGAATCCGGACTCCCTGAGAACACTCTAACTCTATTGATTCCAAAAACCGATATTTCACGTCTCGCGCTCTTTTATTTTTCTCTTGCATTTTATTACCTTGTTCACGACAACCTTGCAATATTTCAAACTTCCGTTTCCACTTTGCTTTGGATGGCAACTTGCTTGCAGGAACTACGTTATAAACCCCTACAAGAGACAAAGTTCATTTCCCGTGCTCCATGTGGGATCGATACTCTTACTTCGAAAAGGCTACAAAAAATCATATGCACTTCCAGGTCATCAACATGTCTGAGGTATAAGGTAGTAGATCGAGGGAGGCCCCACAAACCTCCATGTATGGTTAGCACGCTCATCTCGGATCAAGACAACATGAACTTTGGCCCTAGGTCGGCTCGAGTGGAGTAAAATCACTAAGGCGTAAAGCCAGGCATCCCACTGTTACCATCCTATCTTACTACCTCATGTCATATCATAACATAACAATTAAATAGAATAGTATAGCGGAGCTAGGTTAATCCTACCCATAAGGAACAACAACCGGATATAACATGACACGAGCAACACCCTAAGCATGCGTACTATAACTCACATGGCTAAACATGGCAATAGGTTAAGAAGAACATGGCATGCTAGGACCGGAAGGTAAAGACAATATCTGGTGACAATAATCAGGTTATACATAAGAATAGGCATCAAGACTCAATACAGCCTTGCCATACTAATGCATGAATAAGGGAGAAAGCACAAGATGTGTGGGAATGTTCAAGTAAGTTTTTGTTTGCCTGATGGACCTGTAGTCTGGTACATGGTCGTATTCTTGCTCGTAGCTCACGTCGTCTCCGAGTCATATCCGTGAAGAAGCAATCAAATATGCATTCTATTGCTACAGCTAGATCCAACATGTTCATGATATCAAGAATGATATGCAAATGCAACATGGATCAAGTTAATTGGATTAACATGCAATAGATATGGCAAGTTCATTAAATAGGACCAATTAAGGATGAAGGTTAACAAGTGTGGTTATCATGGATGAACATGGCATAATATGGTGAGGTGCATAAGCTAGGACTGTCTGCACATTTTAAATGAAGTGGGGACATAAAGCATTTACCAATTACTCCATTAAAGAAAGGTTAATTGCTAATTAAGCCTAACTCAAATTCTAGTTGATGCAACCATGTATGAATATGACATATTAATGATCTATGTATTAATCTGATCAAGATGACATATTTGAACATATTAAATTAAGCTAGGATGAATTGGTTATTAATTAGGCATGTAATTAATGTATTAATGCAATTTAATTAACTGCATATATTATATGGTGCAAACATGAATGCAGAAGGCATATTCATATTGTACACATTTTTCTAAGCAAGTTTCTGATATAACACTAGATCATCTGAACAACGGTTAATTACTATGATTTATTCAATTGAAGTTTTTCTGACAATAATAAATAGGCAGAGAATATAAAAGATATTGGGCTATCTAAACAACGCATCGAGTGCAACTTAACTAAAGTACGCCTACTGGGCCAAAAGCCTCAAGTTCGGCCCAATAACCATCTCGCCCTTCCTATGTTGCTGTTTTTCTTTTTCTTTTTTTGCGGGCGGACTTCCTATGTTACTGTTAACATATACTAGAAATCTACCAATTTTTGTTTTGCACAAAGGCCTAAGGTCGTGTATTAAGTATCGTAGGTCCTTACAAAAACACATTTACAGAAAAATAGAAATACATTCAAAATCTTGGGGTGCCCAAGTCTGCTTCCTCCCGCATGCACCGACGGCGTGCCGTGGGCATGAAATATTTGACCGGCTATTACTAGTATATGCTGGTATACGAAATATACTTTTTGTGGCTAAAAGTCAGATGGTGAACCGGTGAATCGGCGGCCTCCCTGGTTCGGTCACCGGTCTGGTTTTTAATACTGTGAGTAAGGTGCATAGAAGCAGCAAGATGTCACATAATGTTTTAGAGACCAAAAGTTTGGCAACGTTTGGTTGGCAAATTTTGGCTGTTTATGTTGATCCAGTTTGACACAACCATGTCGCTGATAGTTCAACAATTTGACAGAGTCATATGCTGCTTTGCGTTGATTATTGTTCATTCTCCTGCGAATTTTCATGCGTGATCCAAGAAAGTTCCAACACCATTTTTTTTTTTGCTCGAATCGACAAGGAACCGTCGATCGTCGAAATGACCGGAGCGCAGTAGCAGGCCCACCATGTTAGAAAATCGTCATCTTACTATGTGATCGCCCTGTATATCTTCCCTGGTGACGTACGTTTCAATCCTTTCATGTCCCTACGTAGCTAGGTAGGTAGCCAGTCGATGGATTTGGCATGCACGACTCAAATCTCATGGTGTGACTTGTTTAAGCCGGCGATCACAATGATTTGTGTGACATACTGCTGTCTGCCTATGCGCCTAGTCAAACCATGTCTGTGGAGCAAACCTTTTTAAGGCGGACGTTTCGCTGTCCCAAGTTTTATAATCGGCACCAACCCTAAACGAAGGCCATTTCGTGAGGAAATAAAAATTCGCAGTTAATAGTTAGCAACGAGACAGCCGCTACGAACAAAAGGGAACAGTACCACGATGATATATGCACAACGATAAGCATGCATTAGGTGAGGGAATTGCGGTCAAGGCGAGGTGACACTGACCCATTGCTGCTGAAGTGCTGATATGCAGAATGTATTCTTCCCGCAAAAAAAAAAAAAAAAAAAGATATGCAGAATGTATTCGCATATGCATCTGTCTGCCTTCCTGAAAAAAAAAAGTCTGTCAACCAACAGTCGTCCCCGATGTGACTCATTTACCCCAGAAAACAAAAACATTTGCGGCGTTGCTTTGGGAAGAATTTTTTTCCAGATCGGACCCGTACTAACGTATAGGAACCTGCAGTGTCCATGGCCGGGGCACGTAGATTTCCAGCACGTACGACGCGCGAGGGAGAGCACACGAGACGGCACGGGGATAGCCACGTTCCCGTGCGAGGAGGGAATTTGGTCGCTTGGTTGTTTGCAGCTCAATTATGCCGGCTCGCTTGGATTTTACCGGGTGGTGAGATGAGAGAGAAACCGTGGGATCGAGGCGGTGGTTGCAAAGGAGGGAATATGCATGCATACATGGTGCCGTGTTCTCTTGCCCGTGACCGGGCCCCGCGCTCTGTACGGCTCCAAGCTGAGATTCTCTCCAAGTTTGGTTGCCTTCTTTCGACGTGGAAATGTGGAGCTTACTTGTTGACTGTGTACGCTGAACAAGGGCCTCTCTTTCAGTGCAGCCTACATATCTGTATCCAGAGCAAAGCAACCTGTAATTTTTGATATATTTTGTTTACTAGCGTGCACGCCACTCATGGTGGTACAGAGTTGCGCTTAATCGGTGCACTTTTTAAGCTCACGGCGTGACCTGAATCTAACACAGGCCCACGTTTCTCCGAGTCCTCGCACTCAGGTGACGGGCGCGACGGCGCGGGCTCTGAGAGGCACGAGAAGGACTGAGACTGAACGTAGTATTTGTTCGCGGCGTGTGACCTCCCTACTCCATAGCTCCAGTACACGATGGTCCCGTCTCTGAAGCTAGCCTCTCATTTCGCGAGATGACGACGACGACATCGATCGAGCGCCCGCACGTCTCTACCCAACCCAAGGTTGATATACCGGACGAAGAATATGAGAGGGAATAACGAGGGAATAAGAACCTCCAGTGCCTCTCTAGAGAGCTAGCTAGCTAGCTGGCTTGGACGTGAACGTGAAGCCATGCAAACCGCCAAAGGCTACCCGCGTCACGGACGTCACTCCGCTCGGTGCCCTCACGCCAGATTGCCAACTCTTTTCACGAGGGACCATCGCTTTGCTGCTGCTCCAGTGTGATGTGATTCCTTTTCGACCGGTTGTGTTAGCCGCCAGTGCAGGTTTGTTGGATGTTGCCTCTACTGCGTATAGCGCTGTGTATATACGCGGTCCAAACTATGACTAATCCACAGGGAAATCTACTCCTTTGAGCGGACGGTAGAAACCTTGTGTATGTATGTCAACTTATATATATATCTCGAGATGTTGACGCAGGCAACTTGGAGTAGTCTTGGCCCATGAAGTCACCCTCAACCTCAAGAGTCCATGTCAATTAGGATGTGGCAGAAACTGCCATCATCAGCGGCTAGCAGCCAGCACCTAGATAGGCACCAACATGTATATCTAGCACAAGAATTTTCATCATCTCTTTCTTGGGACACTTATACCATCAGCAAGACAAATTGACTAACTTTTCCTCCGTCCTGTCTTTCGGAATAAATGAAAACTTTTCTCTGTTCTCCACGTTTCATGTTCCTTGTTGCACTCTCCATGAGTTCCACTCCAATTAGAGCACGGCTTCGATCGACCGACCTACACGACACGCTTCCGCTGTATGAACAAAAAATTCCCAGCGTCCATGCCGCATCTCATCATTGCACCAAAGCTTTCAGTCAGCAGAGAAGGGTCCACTTTATTCTCTCGATGATCGGCCTAGCCAATTTACAAGACATGTATCACTGCATTCTTTTGGCCTTTCTTTCTTTTGTAACGGGAAAACAGTAGGGAAAGATCCTACCATGATTTTTCATTATAAATGGTGTATGTACCTGGAAACAAAACCTAAATGCTAAAAATCTGACATCAGATTTTTAAGGTTTCCCATCGTTGGATTTGGCGCATTGATCTTGGTGCGTCGGGGTGTGCTACGTCAGAGAATTAAGGCATTCCACCCACACAAAAAAAAGAGAGGGAGAATTACGGCGTTCGATAATTTTCGTCCACGTCGCGAACGTTCCCATGCACCTGTCTTCCCCCACCCCCGGTTGACCATATCCTTTTCTCATTTGCTCCCCACTCACGTGTGTCGTCGCCGCCGATTTTTTTTTCCTACTCCCATGGCCGCCGCGTCTCTGCCTCCGCTGTGCAGCTCCGTTCTCGAGCCCATGGCTCCACCCATCGACAGGCTCGCGTAGCTCCTGTCGCCACCGCGTTCATCTGCTCGCTGCACGCCGGCGGTCACCAGGGAGAGGAGATGAGGTGGGTGGTGGCTAGGAGGGCGACAGCGCGATTTGGATTTTGGGGAAAAAATGAAATGGTTTCTGAGATGTTTTGGGGGGAAACCGACATGTCCCGCCATTGCATGGGCCGAGCAGTGACGGACGCCGCTCCACGCCCACCACAACTAAAGACCTGACAGTGGCGGGTATTTACTGACGCCTGCCACTGATATTTTTCTATGTTTAAAGCATTAACTGATTTTTCTACATCATTTCCACTTCAAACTTTTTCTATGCTTAATACACACCATTGGGAGTCCCATGCTCAAATTAGGCTACTTTTTGAGTTGGTTTGCTATTTGCGAAGCATTAACTGATTTTCCGGCCATTAAAAGGGCAAAATGCTATTCGGTTCTAAATAAAGTGCAAACGAGCTTGGAAAGTGATGAAACTTGACATGGTGTTTTCATAGGACTCCTGCAGGATGTGGTAGAAATTTGGGAGGGTTACGGCAAAAACTTGATGCACTTCGTGTATAAACTGAACACTCTCCGGTGAAGTATCGAGGTTTAGAACGGAAACCACCGCCTACCACACACAACTCAATTTTCTTACATAATTTCTGCTTCAAAATTTTTCTATGTTTAATACACACCATCGGAAGTCCCATGCTCAAATTTGCCACTTTTAGAATTGGTTTGTTATTTTTGAAGCATTAACTTATTTTTCGACAATTAAAAAGGGCAAAATACTCTTCGATTCTAAATAAAGTGCAAACGAGCTAGAAGAGGGATGAAACTTGGTATGGTGTCTTCATAGGACCCCTGTAGGATGTGGTAAAAATTAGAGAGCGTTACGGCAGAAATTTGATGCACTTCGTGTACAAACTGAACACTCTTGAGCGAACAGAAACACTTGCCTTCCACATATAACTCCTTTATTTTACATGATTTCCCTTTTAAACTTTTTCTATGATGAATATACACCATTGAAAGCGCCATGCTCAAGGTTGAGACTAATCTGGGTAAATAAACATGATATGTCCAAGCACTTTCCTTACTTCGAGGACTTGTGGCGGGCGTTGGTAGTTGTCTGCCACTGCTAATTTTTGATAATTTTGAAAAGATTGGGCGCGGGTTAGTGAACTATTGCAGCGGCAGGCATGATCATACGCCCGCCATAGATATGTTGAGTAGCAGTGGCGGGTACCTTGCCCCACCCGCCACTAATGTTTCTATCCCACGGTTAATGCTGTGAAATAATAGGAGTGGCAGGTGATAATTACTGCCTGCCACTACTGATAATTTAGTAGTTGCCGGCACTTTTTTCTACCCGCCACTAGAACTTTCCCAAAATAGTTGTGACGGGTCCCAGACCGTGCTCGCCACTAAAGTGACCCCACCTATAAGTCTTTTCCTAGTAGTTGAAGGCCCAAGGTGCATGACGCCAAGGCAGGCGCTCGCGCTGCCGAGGAGCCAGCCGGTGTGGCGCTGCCTGATGTTAGACGCAACGTGGGGCGGGAGGAATTTGATTCCCCTGGTAGCTTCCCGAGGCGACCGACCTGAGCAGGGCGCCCAACCGTACCATGGCCGGTGAGTGTCGCAAAACCGCAAGCATCCGATGCGGCCCAAGCTGCACCAGCTCAAGCATGCAGATCGAGAGGAGTCAACCATCGCGCGCTCTCCGACTTTCCACACGTGATTACTCTACTTCAAGTTACTGACTACTTATAACTCACTTCAATACTAGCGGTTCTCATTCTTTATGTATATTAATGAAGGTACGACCCCATGATCCTTAACGCCGATATTCAATACTAGACGTTGACGATTCACTTACACAATCATACATCACAACCTCAATATCGCAAAACTATTGCAAATAATCAAACTTATCATGTTCAATGATCTACAAGTCTTATGCAAGTTTTTATTATACCACTAGTCAGGGCCGGCCCTGGGGAGGGGCAGGGGGGCGGCCGCCCCGGGTCCCCCAAAACCAGGGGGGCCCACCGAGGTATGCAGCAACTACGTAGCCTATTGGCCAATGTAAAAAAAACAAAATAGAAGGGCTGGGCATTGGGCTTTCATGCAGGCAGACGCGCAAGCGCAAGCAACAGCCGAGCGATCGATTCGTTTCACGAGCGAGCGAGTCCCTCACATGAAAAAAAAGGAGCGATCGCGCCGAGCCCTTCCTATTCCATCACGACATCACGCAGACCCAGGCCGGCAGGCACAGCTATTCCAACCCTAGGCCGCCGACGCCCGAAGTTCGTACTGGTACTGCCGCCTTCTCCCTCCCGACTCCAAATTTCCTTCACAATTCGCCATTGATTTCAATTCCCGAGGCCCCCATCTGTATAATTCTGTATAGCCACACACTAATCCACAGTTCGCTGCTGATTTCAATTGATTCCAGCCCCCCCATCTGTAATTCTGTGTAGGCGCACGCACTGATGCTCGTAACCGATTCGATCATCAGGTCCTTGATGCATACCTGGTATTGTTAAACAATTAATGCAATAGGTTTTTGATAACCCACAAGTATAGGGGATCGCAACAGTTTTCGAGGGTAGAGTATTCAACCCAAGTTTATTAATTCGACACAAGGGGAGCCAAAGAATATTTGCAAGTATTAGCAGTTGAGTTGTCAATTCAACCACACCTGGAGACTAAATATCTGCAGCAGAGTGATCAGTAGCACAGTAATATGGTAGTTTGATAGCACTAGCAATAATAATAACAGTAACAGTAGTAGCAATATTTTTGTAACAATTGTGACAGTAGTAGCAACAGTAGTAACTTAGCAAAGAACAATATGTGAAAAACTCGTAGGCATTGGATCGGTGATTATGTTGGATAACATTCATCATGTAACAGTCATAACCTAGGGCGACACAGAACTAGCTCCAATTCATCAATGTAATGTAGCCATGTATTCCGTATATAGTCATACGTGCTTGCGATAAGAACTTGCATGACATCTTTTGTCCTACCCTCCCGTGGCAGCGGGGTCCATAGGGAAACTAAGGGATATTAAGGCCTCCTTTTAATAGAGAACCGGAACAAAGCATTAACACATAGTGAATACATGAACTCCTCAAACTACGGTAATCACCGGAAAGAATCCCAATTATTGTCACCTTGGAGTATGCGGATCATAACACATAGCAGGTGCGTATAACTTGCAACATTGGATCAAGAACACAAATATATTCATGAAAACATAAAGGGTTCAGATCTGAAATCATGGCACTCGGGCCCTAGTGACAAGCATTAAGCATAGCAAAGTCATAGCAACATCAATCTCAGAACATAGTGGATACTAGGGATCAAGCCCTAACAAAACTAACTCGATTACATGATAAATCTCATCCAACCCATCACCGACCAGCAAGCCTACGAAGGAATTACTCACTCCCGGCGGTGAGCATCATGAAATTGGTGATGGAGGATGGTTGATGATGACGATGACGGAAGATCCCCCTCTCCGGAGCCCCGAACGGACTCCAGATCTGGCCTCCCGATGAAGAACAGGAGGTGGCGGCGGCTCCGTATCGTAGAACGCGATGAAACTTCGTCTCTAATTTTTTTCTATAGAATTGTGATTTTATAGGCCTGAGATTAGGGTCAGCGGAGCCACGTGGGCCCCACCAGCCACCAGGGCGTGCCAGGGGGGGTGGCGCGCCCTGGTGCCTCGTGGGCAGCAGGGGGCCCCCTCCAGTGGATCTTGGCTCCAGTATTTTTTATTTATTCCATAAAAAATCTTCAAAAAGTTTCGTCCAATTTCGAGAACTTTTATTTCTGCACAAAAAACAACACCATGGCAGTTCTGCTGAAAACAGCGTCAGTCCGGGTTAGTTTCATTCAAATCATGCAAATTAGAGTCCAAAACAAGAGCAAAAGTGTTTGGAAAAGTAGATACGACGGAGACGTATCAACTCCCCCAAGCTTAACTCATTGCTTGTCCTCAAGCAATTCAGTTGACAAACTAAAAGTGATAAAGAAAAACTTTTACGAACTCTTTTGTTCTTGTATCTATATATATGCTTAAATAATACTCAGGGTTTCAGCAAAGATTGTAACTAACCTTGCAAATGATAAATCTTAGAAATTATATTCACTCATATCAATGGCATAATCAGCTAGCGAGCAATAATAAGATATCTCAAATGCCAACACTTTGTCAAAACAATCATGATATAATATGACAACATGGTATCTCGCTAGCCCTTTCTGAGACCGCAAAACATAAATGCAGAGCACCTCCAAAGTTTAAGCAGCGACTAAACATTGTAATTCATGGTAGAAGAGATCCAGTCATGATGCACAAAATATTAACTATACACAATGCATGAGAATGACAATAGTGCTCTCAGGACTGGTGCTTATTTGAGAAGGTGATGACTCAACAAAAAATAAAATAACATTAAAGTAAATAGATGGGCCCTTCGCAGAGGGAAGTAGGGATTTGTAGAGGTGCCAGAGCTCAAAGCTTAAATTAGAGATAAATATAATTTTGGGAGGTATGCCTTTCCTGTCAACGTCACGACCGAGAGTTTTCAATATCTTCCATGCTAAACAAATTAGCGGCGGTTCCCAAGCGGTAAAGTAAAGTTTACTTCCCCTCCACCAACAAACACAAGCCATGGCTAGCCGAATGCTCGGGTGCCCTCCATACCAACAACTTTTTGGGGGAGTTTGTTTTATTATTTTACAATTTTAATCATGGGAGTGGGCATCCCGATTACCAGCCCCTCTCGTGCAAGGACAAGTGAATAAACACTCATCATGAGAATAACCCGCTTAGCATGGAAGATACTGACCGCCCCCTGTCGCTCCATGAGCGGTACGGGCACACAAAACAGATGCTCATTTGAATATTTAGAGTTGGCACATGCAAATTTACTTAGAACGGTAGGGTAATACCGCATATAGGTAGATATAGTGGACTCATCTGGAATAAGTTTGGTTTAAGGGTTTTGATGCACAAGCAGTATTCCCGCTTAGTACAGGCGAAGGCTAGCAAATAGGTTGAGAAGCGACCAGCTAGAGAGCGAAAACGGTCATAATCATGCATTATGAATAATCAACATTGAATATAGCATGAATAGGATATAAGCACCATGAACATAAATATCGTGGAGGCTATGTTGGTTTTGAATCAACTACATGTGTGAACATGTGCCAAGTCAAGCCACTCGAAACATTCAGAGGAGGATACCATATCATCATACTACATCACAAACATTTTAATGCATGTTGACACCCAAGATAAATCATTATCCACTCCTAGCTACTTAAGCATGGCATGAGCAACTATAATCTCTAATTGTCATCATAAACATGTTTAATCATAATATGCTGAATCATGGATACTGAGTTAAACATATTTACAAAAACAAAAACAAGTTGAGTTCATACCCGCTTTTCCTTGCCACAGTCACTTCATCAAATTATCGTCATTATTGCCTTTCAGTTGCACGATTGAATGATGTGAAAATAATAATAGTGCAAGAGTGCCGTGGACTAAGCTGGAATCTGCAAACATTTTGTTCAAAGGAGAAGACAAGGTAATATGGGCTCTTTGTTAGATCAACAATAATGCATACGAGAGCCACTCAACATTTTCATCGTGGTCTTTTCCTTACAATGACTCAACAAAAGAAAAGAATTTTAGAGAAACACACTGAAATATTTTTGGCGTTTTTAGTTTTTTCTTGAAAGAAGCAAATTAAAGAAGACAAAACAAAAACGAGAAAGAAAAAAAACTATTTACACGGGAAAGCTCCCAACAAGCAAAAGAATAAACGGGAAATCTTTTTGGGTTTTCTTTTAATACTACAACTAATTAAGCTAGAAAGAAAAACCAAAAAGAAGAGAGAAATGTTTTTGAATTTTCTCAAAGTTTTTCAAACACACAAGAAGAAAGCGAGAAAATAAAATTAACATGGATTATACAATGAAAAAGGATGAACACCGACAACTGGAATGAAATATGTGATCATGAATGTAATGTCGGTGAGAAATACGTACTCCCCCAAGCTTAGGCATTTGCCTAGCTTGGTCTACGGCCATGGCTGTCCCGGATAATAATCGAAGTGGTAGCTCGTAGAGGCGTTCTGAGCCGCCTCCTCAGCCAGACGGGCAGCCTCAACTGCCGCATTGTACTCGTGCACCTCGCTCTCTGATAGAAAATATCTCTGTTTGTTCTGAAAATCGAAGAGGGCAGGAGCAGGCAAAGCAACATACACAGAGCGATATTTATCAAAAACTAAGTTATATTCATATCCATGTGCGTCGCATTTTAAAAACTTATGTTCTCGCATAGTTTCGAAATTCAAATATTTATCAGGTAAGAGGGGATCATTGAAATTGGGCGAGACCCCTAACCTTGCAGCTAAGCGGGAGGCATAAATTCCTCCATACAAATCACCATTACCCGCGTTACGCTGCAGTTTACGTGCAACAATAGCCCCAAGATTATAATGCTTGCTACCAGTCAAAGCTGTATGAATAAGACTCAGATCAGGGGCGCAAAGCGCACTGCAGTCTTGCTTTCCAACAATGCATTTTCCATTAAAAAGTGTGAAATACCGAATAGCGGGAAAGTGAATGCTAATTATTCTGGCCTGCGTAACTCCCCTATCTTCACCGTTGCAAAGGCCATTAAGAAACACCTCATAATCAGATTTTGGTGGTTCATCTAACGAACCCCAATATGGAATTTTGCATGCATCATAGAATTCTTCTAGAGACATACTATAGGATTTATTATAGAGATGAAATGAAACTCTAGAATTATGAATATGATACGCAAAATGTTGAGTGAATGAATGAGTGAGGTTGTGGTGCTGCGGAGGCTTATCTGCGACGAAGGCGGAAAGCTCAGTGTTCTGAATGTATTGCTCGAATTCCTCCTTAATCCCTGTACCCAATATGAACTCCTCACAAGGCCATCGACAAGATTTTGCCTCGGCACCTCTCACCGAACTTGCTCTTGGTTCCTCATATGATTGGCGTGATGAGCCTTCACTTGATGACGCTTCAGAGGACCTCCTCCTCGAAGAACTCCTCTGGAAGAAATTCATTTTCCTAAGAACAAATTTCTGAAAAATTTGGCCCACAAAAACATGTTAACAAAACTTCACAAAATTGATAGCAACTACTCATACAAGTGCCTAGAGGCCATATCAAGCATTCAAACTACTTAGGACTCAAAGAATTCAACATGCAAGCTCATTTTCAGTAGCACCAAGAGCAGCTAATTATGCAAGATATAATCCACTAGAGCAAAAACTAACTGGAGCAAATGAGGAGTCACATACCAAGTAGCAATCTCCCAAAACAGTATCGGAAACGGAGCTTCGAGCAAAGAGATCGAAAATTTCAGGTTTGGGAAAAAAACACGAGAGAGAGCTACCAGGAATTTTTTTCTAGAGGTAAGAGACGAAGTGGGCTGAAGGAATAAGTGAGGGGGTCCCTGTGGGGCCCACAAGCCACCAGGGCGCGCCCAGGGGGTTGGCGTGCCCTGGTGCCTCGTGGGCACCTGGGGCATCCCCCTGGTATGTTTTTAGTTCCTAAAATTCTTAAATATTCTATAAAAATTCATGTAAAAATTTCAGATCATTCTGAGCACTTTCATTTTTGGGCACTTTTTTATTGCATGGATAATTCAGAAAACAGGATAATCATGGCATTTTATTGCATTTAACTAAAAATAACAGAAAACAAAAAGTGGGTACAGAGGGTTGTGCTTACTAAGTTCATCGACCACACGCCTCTAAAAAAGAATACATTAATAAGGTTGATCAAGTCTTATTAACAAACCATTTCCGAGTAACATGAAACCGAAGAACCTTCGTAAAATACTAGGTTACCTCAACGGGGATGTGTACCTCCCCAATAATAAGAGTTTCATATTTATTTTTGACAGTAGGAAGAGGGAGTTGAAACCTTCCAATAGTAATTGTCGGAGTCTTTTCAATAACATGAATACCGTTTACTTGAAATTGTTTCTTCGGAAAGTGCACCGTATGTTCATTACCATTGATATGAAAAGTGACCTTGCTTTTGTTGCAATCAATAACAGCCCCTGCAGTATTCAAAAAGGGTCTACCAAGGATAATTGACATATTGTCGTCCTCGGGCATATCAAGTATAACAAAGTCTGTTAGGATAGTAACATTTGCAACTACAACGGGCACATCCTCACAAACACCGATAGGAATGGCAGTTGATTTGTCAGCCATTTGTAATGATATTTCAGTGGGAGTGAGTTTATTCAAATCAAGTCTTTTATATAAAGAGAAGGGCACAACACTAACACCGGCTCCTAAATCACACAAAGCTGTTTTGACATAATTTCTTTTAATGGAGCATGGTATAGTTGGTATTCCTGGATCTCCTAGTTTCTTAGGTACTCCGTCCTTAAAAGAATAATTTGCAAGCATGGTAGAAATTTCAGCTTCAGGTATCTTTCTTTTATTTGTGACAATGTCTTTCATATATTTAGCATAAGGGGCCATCCTTAAAATATCAGTCTAATGAGTGCGCAAAAAGACTGGCCTAAGCATTTAAGCAAAGCATTCAAATTCTTCCTCATCCTTATTCTTAGATGGTTTAGGAGGAAAGGGCATGGGTTTTTGAACCCATGGTTCTCTTTCTTTACCATGTTTTCTAGCAACGAAGTCTCTTTTATCATAACATTTGTTTTTAGGAGGTGGGTTATCAAGATCAATAGGAGGTTCTATTTCAACATCATTATCAAGTTCTTTATCATTATCTGGTTGGGCATCCACATGAGCATCATCATTATTATTATCATCAGGTGAATGTTCATTACCAGATTGTGTTTCAGCATCGGAAATAGAAACATCATAATTATCCTCCAAGGGTTTTCTACCTGAGGTTCACTAGAAGTATGCAAAGTCCTATCATTTTTTCTTTTTCTTTTAGGGTGACCTTCAGGATAAAGTGGCTCCTGAGTCATTCTACCTCCTCTAGTCATTACTCTAACAGCATGATCATTCATATTGTTATCCATTTCATTGAGTAATTCACTTTGAGATAACAACTTGTTCTAATTGGGTTTGAACCATAGATGCATGTTTACCTACACCTTTGACATCATTAGCAATTCTAAATAACAGGTCACTCAAGCGATCAATCATGTAGGCATTTCGTTTCAATTGTTTCATAACATTTACATTGAAATGATCTTGCTTAATAATATAATTGTCAAATTCATACAAACATTGACTAGGAGGTTTGTTATAGGGAATATCACCTTCATCAAACTTTATAAAAGAATTTACCTCTACCACCTGTGGCGGTGTGTCAAGACCATGTATTTCTTCAATAGGTGGCAAATTCTTAACATCTTCAGCTTTAATACCTTTTTCCTTCATACATTTCTTTGCTTCTTGCATATCTTCGGGACTGAGAAATAAAATACCCCTCTTCTTCAGAGTGGGTTTAGACGGTGGTTCAGGAAGTGTCCAATCATTATCATTCTTCAATATATTATTCAATAGTCACTACAGGAATCAGAGAATTTGCCATCAGTCCACTCTTTGCCGTCTACTAGCGGACGGCACAGATGGTCTTTGCTGTCCGCTTCCATAAAGCAGACGGCCAAGAAAGGCCTCATGGCAAAGATGGTTTTTGCCGTCAGTCCATTCTTTGCCTTCGGCTAGTGGACGGCATAGAGCCTAAAAACCGGACGGCAAAGGCAGGCGGACGGCAACTAGCAAAATCGCAGACGGCAAAGAGCCCATCTGGGCCCCACTGGAGCGCGGCGCTGGTTAGGTCAAACGGACGGCCTAGATGTCGTCCGCTAGCGGACGGCAAAGAGCAGCAGACCGCAAAGATCATAAAAAAGCAGACGGCAAAGAAAAATTTCACTAACATTTGTAACGGCCGCCGCGCGCGCCCCTCTCTCTCTCTCTCGCCGCGACCCTCTCTCTCTCTCTCTCTCGCCGCACCCCTCCACTCCCCTCTCTCTATCTCTCTCTCTCGCCGCCGCGCCCGTCGCCGCCGCCGACCCACCGCCCCGCCGCGCCCGTCGCCGCCGCCGACCCACCGCCCCACCACGCCCGTCGCTGTCGATGACCTGCCGCCCCGCCGCCCCACCGTGCCCTGGTGCAGATCCACCGCCCCGCCGCCCCACCGTCCGCGGCCGCCACCCCGCCGCCCCGCCGCTCCACTCTGCCACCGCCGCCCCGCCGGCACGCCGTCCGCGGCTCCGCCACCCCCGACGCCCCCCTCCGGTGAGTCCTCCCCTTATTCTCTGTTTTTTTTTCTTTTTTTTCATTTAATTGCTACTGTTAGTGCTATATTACTCATATTTAGTTAGGTTAGTGCTAGGTTAGGTTAGAAAAGAACTAGGAGAAGAAGATTTTAGTTTAGTCATATTTTAGGTTAGTCAAAATTAGAAGAAGAAGAAGAAGAAGATGAAAAAAAGAAGAATAAGTAGAAGAAGAGGAAAAAGGAAAAGAAGGAAGAAGAAGAAGAAGAAGAAGAAGAAGAAGAAGAGGAGGAGAAGAAAAGAAGAAGAAGAAGAAGAAGAAGAAGAAGAAGAAGAAGAAGAGGAGGAGGAGGAGGAGAAGAGGAGAAGAAGAATAGGAGAAGAAGAGGAAGAAGAAGAAGAAGAAGAAGAAGAAGAAGAAGAAGAAGAAGAAGAAGAAGAAGAAGAAGAAGAAGAAGAAGAAGAAGAAAAAGAAGAAGAAGAAGAAGAAGAAGAAGAAGAAGAAGAGGAAGAAGAAGAAGAAGAAGAAGAAGAAGAGGAGAAGAGGAGAAGAAGAGGAAAAACAGGAGAAGAGGAGAAGAAGAAGAAAAAGAGGAGAAGAAGAAGAGAAGAAGAAGGAAGAAGAAGAAGAAGAAGAAGAAGAAGAAGAAGAAGAAAAGGAAGAAGAAGAAGAAATAGAGATTTTTTTATATATATAGAGATTTTTTATCGGGATTGAATATTCGTGCTTACATGGAATCAAATAATGTATGGAACTGATAATTTGACTTGCCAAAGCTAAATGCTTAGAAGTAATTGATTCAGACCAGATACCTGAAAAATAAACCAAGCAATCTAAACTTCTTGATAGAAAAAAGAAGTGTGGCACATGCCTACATAATATTAGTAAATACATGGTAATGTTGCTTGATTGGTAATGATGTATAGCAAATACATTACTAATGTTGGGATATTACTTTCTGCTAGAAGTTTAGGAATTAACAACAAAATACCAGCTTGAAGCTAATATATGGCACTGCCTCGAGTACACCCAATACTTGAGCAGTTAATTTGCTCAAGTATAGAAGTAGTTTAAGCATGCATAATCAGCAGGAGCCATATGTCAATATGAGATGTTATGATTTGTACCAAAGTGCCATAAGCGAATTCAATGTACAGAATGTGCCAATTTGCTCTCCAAGAACTAAGAAAATTTACTCTTATAGCATACATTGTGGTTAAAACACACTACCATGATGATTATATTCATCTCAAATGTATCTGAAAGACAATGAAATCTTGGCATTAAAAATTATAGTTAGCTGCCTAAACAAAATTGATTGTCCGGCTTGCAAGTTCCAACTATAACTTAGCATATCAATTAAATCAACAGTTCACAAAGAACAAAGCTAAGTACACTGACATATCTCAATCAATGAATTTGAAGCAACACATATGCTTGAATCGACTAATTCAAAAAACATCAGGTAAATATCAAGTGCAGTCTCCAAATCAGCTACTAGAAATTAACTTCTCCTCAAATAATTCTTAGAAATTAACTGTTCGTGAGGCAACTTTGATAGAGACAAAATTAACAAACAGCAATAGTACTAATTTTATACATATTATTATTCATGTTAGGTATTCAATTTTTTTATGTTGTACTAATTTCGTTTACTCTTTGTCATGGCAGGTGTTGAAAGATGGTGGGCGCGGGTCGAGAGCGCTCCGCGGGTACTTCTTCTTCGGCGGCCCGCGGGAGGGCTACTTCCATTCCACCCCTACCTCTCCGGAGAGCGTTGATAGAGAGTATGGGGACACCGGCAGGCGCTTCTTCGTCGGCGTCGTTGCCCACCGGGAGAGGAGGTCGGGGAGGGAAGAAGAGAGGTGGAGGACGTGGCCGCGGGAGAGGTAGGCAGACTGCTACGCCTTCCTCGCCGACACCCCCAGCTCATTCACCCGAGCACAGGACTGCTAGGGTGGACCCGTCTGAGGTGGAGGCTACGGGGACTCCGGACCACAAGCCTCCGGTCGACGTGCCTTCGGCCCACGAGACTCCGGTCCCAGAGGCTTCGGCCCACGAGACTTCGGCCCACGAGACTCCGGACCAGGACGGGGATCGGGCTACGTCCCAGGAGTCGTCCGGATGGGGTTCCTGGCCGGATCCGTCTCAGGGGCCGAGTGGCCATGCTGATGGCGGCGGGGATCAGTTTACTGATAGTGAGGGCGAGGTGGTTGAGGGGATCACCGTGTACCAGCATGGTAGTACACGGCTCCCGCCCCTGCCGGCGACCCGCGAGCAGAGGCCGGTGATTAGGCCTGATGGGGAGAAGTAAGTGCATTTACTCTTTTTGTACCTTTTGGCTTCACGTTTCTTCAAATATCTAATGCGTTGGCCTTGTCATACTGCAGGGGTTGGGTACACGCCAGTGGAGTCCGCAGGCCCAACAGCGTCCTTGGTGTGCTTTGCCGGCAAAATTTCCCGGGGTTTGTCACGTTGCCCGGTGAGGGTCAGCTTCCACAGCTAGGATTGAGCTGGGAGCACTACTTGGCTGCCCAGGCCCCGCCGGAGGAGATGATCGACGGTGTCTTGTGCCACACGAGGGCCGAGATGGTGATCAGAAGCTTTTGGGTAATTTCTCCTTTACACAATTAAAAATTAACAATAGCTAGTTATTGTACTAATCAGTGTTGTCTCGTTTGATTGCAGACCTTCTACAGGTGTGAGGAGGGATACGAGGAGGACGCGACAAAGGTTATCGATACCGAGTGCAAGCGCCTATTACAAAACTTACGGCACGAGGCTCGGCCGCAGGCTGTTCGAGACTACTACACCACGCGTGGTATTAAGAAGGACAAGCCGTCATGCCGCGAAAAGTTTCTGAAGAAGCATCAGTACATGAAGGTAATTACCTATTCTTAAGGCCTTGTACTTAGTTTCCTTGATTTGATTCGTAGGCGTAGCGCTCAAATTTCTCTTTACTAACTTAGGTGCCCCCGAGATGGTGTGCGGATAAGATGGATTGTTGGGAGGCGTTGGTGGATGAGTGGTGCACAGACCAGTGGCGAGCCGTCCACAACAATGCCAAGGACCGGCGTGCCCAAATGGTTGGTGTGCCACACCATCAAGGCAGCGCCAACTTATTTCAGTACGGGCGGAACTGAGTATGTGGTTTGCTTCATGATTCATGCAATTCATTCTTCATGCTAGCTTGAGCCCTTTACTAATACTTTGTTCCTCTCTTTTAGGCGCAACATAATAAGACGGAGGTGCCAGAGGTGTACGACCTCTATGCCATGGCCCATACTGCCTCGTACAAGAAGGCCAAGGCATTCTTTGAGTCTGACCTCGATCATCCAGAAAAGTTCACCAACATCTCCTCCCACCACAAGCTCGTGAGGTACAACACGGAGGTGAAGGCGAGGAAAGGGGAGGACTATAACCCGAGCCAGCATCCTATTGATCCAGAGCTGCTGATGATATCTGGTGGCGGGAGGCCCCATGGCTCGATAGCCATTGGAGATGTACTGATACGTTGTCCTCTCACTCTCCCAGAGATCAAGGCGCGCCAAACGAGCTCCTGTCCTGAGATAAGGACTCGTCCACGGCCAGTCGATCTCGCCATCGAGGTTAGTTATACGGACTCAGATATCTTTCCTCCATTACATTGTGTGTGCGGCCATCAATGATTACAATGCTACCGAGGAGTGGTGTTGCAGGCTGCTCTTCAGAAAGAGAGAGCGACAACCCATACGCTTCTGGAGGAGAGGGACCGGGTGGCGGCGGAGAAGGAACTGCTTTTGGAGGAGAAGACGGCTAGGTTGTTGGAGGAGGAGAGGGCACGGAATGAGGCGGCTCACCGGGCCATGTACGAGCTCCTCGTGGTAAGTTTCTTCTGCATATTAGCCAAATCATGCACGTAATGTTCGTTTCATTACTAACTAATATGACTGACTCATCAAAACCAAATGTGCAGTCTATGTGCGAGAAGACCGGTCAGACCCCTCCGCCGATGCCAGTCATTACTCCGGTGGGAACGGTGAGTTTCATTTGAATGGTCATTAGTTACTAGTCTTAACATTTGAGTGTCATCATGCTAACGAGACATTGCAAATGATCTTTGGTGCAGCATAACTCCCGAGCCGCATCGCACAACCCTTCTGAAGGGCAACCTTCTCCAGGTGAAACCGGCCCGAGAAACCCCGGTGCTTGACCTCCGTGATGACGACGACGGTAAGTTTTCTCTAGTGTTTTGCTTAACAAATGCATACTTAGCTTCGTACATGCTAGTTAGCCCTAATATGCCACATACTTAGCTTATTTTCCCCAAAAAGACATACTTAGCTAATTATCCTCCAAAATGACATAATTAGCTTATTTAGTTCATTTATGACATAATTAGCTTAGTTAGGTCAAAAATGGCATAATAACCTTGGTTAGCTCATAAATGTCATATACTTAGCTTATTTTCCTCCAAAATGACATAATAAGCTAAGTTAGCTCAATAATGACCTATACTTACCTAAGTTAGCTCAATAATGACCTATACTTAGCTTCGTTTCCTCCAAAATGACATAATAAGCTTAGTTAGCTCAGAAATGGCATAATTACCTAAGTTAGCACAAAAATGACCTATACTTACCTTATTTTCCTCCAAATTAACATAATAAGCTTAGTTAGCTCAAAAATGGCATAATTACCTAAGTTAGCTCAATAATGACCTATACTTACCTTATTTTCCTCCAAAATGACATAATATGCTTAGTTAGCTCTAAAATGGCATAATTACCTAAGTTAGCTCTAAAATGACACAAATAAGGAATAAGAAGAAAAACAAGGAAGAGGAGAAAAAGAAAGAATAGAAGAAGAAAGAGAAGAAAAAGAAAGAATAAAAGAAGAAGAATGAGAAGGAAAAGGATAAAAAGATAGAAGAGAGAAGAAGAAGAAAATATATTCTTATTCTTCCTTTTTCTCTTCTTTCTTTTTCTCCATCTTCTACTCCTTCTTATTCTTATTCTTCTTCTTTCTTCTTCTTCTTTCTTCTTCTTCTTTCTTTCTTCTTATTATTTTTCTTCTCTTTCTTCCTCTTCTTCTTCTTCTTCTTCTTCTTGTTCTTCTTCTTCTTATTCTTCTAATCTTCTTCTTCTTCTTCTTCTTCTTCTTCTTCTAACTTTCTTATTCCCATTTTGCAGATTTGATTCACTTCATGGAAGCTGGCATTGATGGACTGCTAGTGTTTAGTTTTTGTTTTGATTTGTATTGATGAACAATGTGAAACTATGTATGTATATATGGATGAACAGTGTGAAACTATGTATGTATTGGTTCTTTTAATAGCCTATGTGTTCTCTTGTTCAATATTTCACGATGATGTTGGATAGTACATACTATTTGTTAGAATACATGGCCTATGCTTCAGTTTGAAACTATATTATCATATATGTGTTGTGAAAATGCAGGGAAATAACAGAAAACAGATAAAAAAGTGGTAATACAGGCACTTTGCCGTCTGCCAGCGGACGGCAATTTCCTTTGCCGTCGGTGCTTGATAAAAAAGTTGATTACCGTGACTTTCAGTGCTGAAAGTTGTGCCGTCAGCCAGCAGACGGCAAAGATGTTTGCCGTCCGTGATCTGGTCCTTTGCCGTCTGCTATGGCAGACGGCAAAGGACCTGATTCCTGTAGTGAGTTCCTCAGCTTATTCAATAGTCCGTTCCCTGAAAACACAACCATCACAACTATCTAGGTAGTCCCTAGAAGCATCGGTTAGTCCATTATAGAAGATATCAAGTATTTCATTTTTCTTAAGAGGATGATCAGGCAAAGCATTAAGTAATTGGAGAAGCCTCCCCCAAGCTTGAGGGAGATTCTCTTCTTCAATTTGCACAAAGTTAAATATTTCCTGTAAGGCAGTTTGTTTTTTATGAGCAGGAAAATATTTTTTAGAGAAGTAATAAATCATATCCTGGGGACTATGCACACAACCAGGAGCAAGAGTATTGTACCATATCTTAGCATCACCCTTTAGCGAGAAAGGAAACAACTTAAGAATATAGTAATAGTGAATTTTTTCCTCATGAGCGAATAGGGTGGCTATATCATTTAATTTAGTAAGATGTGCCACAACGGTTTCAGTTTCATAGCCATGGAAAAGATCAGATTCAACCAAAGTAATTAACTCAGGATCGACAGAGAATTCATAATCCTTATCAGTAACAAATATGGGAGAGGTAGCAAACTTAGGATCATATTTCATTCTCTCCTTCATAGAATTTTCTTTCATTTCAGCAAGCAATTTTATAACTTCATCTCTATCATTACAAGCAAGAATGGCTCTAGCCGTCTCCCTATCAAAGACATGTTCATCAGGTGATTCAACTCTAGTAGGAGAGCTAGGCATAATAGGTGAATCATAATTCTCAAGAGTTTCAACATTTTTAGCATTCTCAATTTCTTTAGCTTTAGCAAGTTGTTCATTAAGAAATTCACTAAGTGGCACAGTATTATCAAGCATAGTACTAGCATCATCATAAGTATCATTCATAGCAGAAGTAGTATCATCAATAACTTGCGACATATCAGAATGCATAACAAGTGGTGGTGTCACAAGTCTACTCAAAACAGAAGGTGAATCAAGTGTGGAGCTAGATGGCAGTTCCTTACCTCCCCTCGTCTTAGAGGGAACGATATTGGTCTTAGCGTCTTTCAGATTCCTCATAGTGATCAACAGATATAAATCCCAAGTGACTCAACAAATAGAGCTATGCTCCCCGGCAACGGCGCCAGAAAAAGGTCTTGATAACCCACAAGTATAGGGGATCGCAACAGTTTTCGAGGGTAGAGTATTCAATCCAAATTTATTGATTCGATACAAGGGGAGCCAAAGAATATTTGCAAGTATTAGCAGTTGAGTTGTCAATTCAACCACACCTAGAGACTAAATATCTGCAGCAGAGTGATCAGTAGCACAGTAATATGGTAGTTTGATAGCAATAGCAATAATAGTAACAGTAACAGTAGCAGCAATAGTTTTGTAACAATTGTGACAGTAGTAGTAACAGTAGTAACTTAGCAAAGAACAATATGTGAAAAACTCGTAGGCATTGGATCGGTGATTATGTTGGATAACATTCATCATGTAACAGACATAACCTAGGGCAACACAGAACTAGCTCCAATTCATCAATGTAATGTAGGCATGTATTCCGTATATAGTCATACGTGCTTGCGATATGAACTTGCATGACATCTTTTGTCCTACCCTCTCGTGGCAGCGGGGTCCTTAAGGAAACTAAGGGATATTAAGGCCTGATACGTCTCCGTCGTATCTATAATTTTTGATTGTTTCATGCCAATATTCTACAACTTTCACATATTTTTGGCAACATTTTATATTATTTTTGGGACTAACATATTGATCCAGTGCCCAGTGCCAGTTCGTGTTTTCTGCTTGTTTTTTTGTTTCACAGAAAATCCATATCAAATGAAGTCCAAATGCAATAAAATTTTAAGGAGAATTATTTTGGAATGTATGTGATTTTTGGGAGGTGGAATCAACGCAAACGGTGGCCCACAGCCTCCACAAGCCACATGGGCGCCCCCCCGGTGTGCGGTGGTGCCTCGTGGGCACACCGTAAGTCGATTGGGGCTCTTCTTCGGCTGCAAGGAAGCTAATATCCGGAAAAAAACGTGTTAAAATTTCAGCGCAATCGGAGTTACGGATCTCCGGGAATTGAAGAAACGGTGAAAGGCCAAAAAACAGGAACGCGAAACAGAAGAGAACAGAGAGAGAGAGAGAGAGAGAGAGAGAGAGAGAGAGAGATCCAATCTCGAAGGGGCTCCCGCCCCTCCGGGTGCCATGGAGGCCAAGGACCAGAGGGGAAAACCTCCTCCCATCTAAGGGGGAGGCCAAGCAAGAAGAAGAAGAAGGAGGGGGGCTCTCTCCCCCTCTCTCCCGGTGCGCCGGAACGCCGCCGGGGCAATCATCGTGACGGCGATCTACACCAACAACTTTGCCGCCGTCACCACCAACTCTCCCCCCCTCTATGCAGCGGTGTAACACCTCTTCTCCCCGCTGCAATCTCTACTTAAACATGGTGCTTAACGCTATATATTATTATCCAATGATATGTGGCAATTCTATTATGTTTGAGTAGATTCATTTTGTCCTATGGGTTGATTGATGATCGTGATTGGTTTGAGTTGCATGTTTTATTTTGGTGTTGTCCTATGGTGCCCTCCGTGTTGCGCAAGCGTGAGAGATTCCTGCTGTAGGTTTTGCAATACGTTCATAATTCTCTTATAGTGGGCGGCTAGAGTGACAGAAGCTTACACCCGAGTAAGGGGGTTGTTGCGTATGGGAGTAAAGGGGACTTGATACTTAATGCTATGGTTGGGTTTTACCTTAATGATCTTTGGTAGTTGCGGATGCTTGCTAGAGTTCCAATCATAAGTGCATATGATCCAAGTACGGAAAGTATGTTAGCTCATGCCTCTCCCTCATATAAAATTGCAATAATGATTACCGGTCTAGTTATCGATTGCCTAGGGACAAATATTTTCTCTTGTGTTACTAAAAGCTTTCTACTAAACAACTAACTTTTATTATCTTGCAAATTACTCATAGTTTTATTCTCTCAAAGTACTCCTAGTTTTATTCTTGCAAAGTAGTTCTAGCATTACACCTACAAAGTACTTCTAGTTTCATACTTCTTCTAGGTAAAGCAAACGTTAAGTGTGCGTAGAGTTGTATCGATGGTCGATAGAACTTGAAGGGAATATTAATTCTACCTTTAGCTCCTTATTGGGTTCGACACTCTTATTTATCAAAAAAACTACAATTGATCCCTGCTACTTGTAGCTTGCGTTGGTATTTCCCTGAAGAGGAAGGGATGATGAAGCACAGTAGAGATAAGTATTTCCCTCAGTTATGAAACCAAGGTTATCGAACCAGTAGGAGAATCACGCAACACCTCGTTAGTAGCACCTGCACAGAAACAACAAATCCTTGTACCCAACGCAAACGAGAGGTTGTCAATCTCTCGGCGGTCAATTGCAAGATTAAATTGTATATGATAGATAGATAGATTGAAACAAAAATACAAATTAAAATAAATAAAAGAAAATGGGAGCAATATTTTTAGGGTTTTAGTAATATGATTTTGATAGACCCGGGGGCCATAGATTTCACTAGAGGCTTCTCTCGAGAAAATAGCATACGGTGGGTAGACAAATTACTGTTGGGCAAATGATAGAAAAGCAAATAATCATGACGATATCCAAGGCAATGATCATCTATATAGGCATCACGTCCGAGACAAGTAGACCGACTCCTGCCTGCATCTACTACTATTACTCCACACATGGACCGCTATCCAGCATGCATCTAGTGTATTAAGTCCATAAGAACGGAGTAACGCCTTACGAACGATGACATGATGTAGACAAGATAAACTCACGTATGAATAAACCCCATCTTTTTACCCTTAATAGCAATGATACATACGTGTCATGTCCCTTTCTACCACTGGGATTGAGCACCGCAAGATCGAACCCATTACAAAGCACCTCTTCCCATGGCAAGATAAATCAATCTAGTTGGCCAAACCAAATCAATAGATCGGAGAAGAAATACGGGGCTATAATAATCATGCATAAAAGAGTGCAATAAAGACTCAAATAATTTCATGGATAATCTGACCATAAACTCACAATTCATCAGATCCCAACAAACACACCGCAAAAAGTGATTACATAGGATAGAACTCCAAGAACATCGAGGAGAACATTGTATTGAAGATCAAAAAGAGAGAAGAAGCCATCTAACTACTGCCTATGGACCCGAAGGTCTGTGGTAAACTACTCACGCATCATCGGAAGGGCAGCAAGGTTGATGTAGAACCCCCCCGTGATCGATTCCCCCTCCGGCAGATCACCGGAGAAGGATCCCAGATGGGATCTCTCTGGAACAGAAACTTGCGGCGGCGGAAAAAGTATTTCGTGGACTCCCCTTGAGGGTTTCTAATTTTTTCTAAATTTATAGTGCTGGAATTAGGTCAAACGGAGCAAAGGGGGGCCCACGAGGCACCAGGGCGTGCCTGCCCCCCCAGGCGCGCCCTGGTGGCTCGTGGCCACCTCCTGGGTCTTCTGGCCCTCTCCCGAAGCTTCTAGTGTTTATCTTGTCCAATAAAAAATCTCCAAAAATTTCGTGGCATTTGGACTTCGTTTGGTATTGATTTTCTATAAAACAAAAACAGGGCAGAAAACAGCAACTGGCACTGGGCACTAAGCTAATAGGTTAGTCTCCAAAAATGATATAAAATTGCTGTAAATGATTATAAAAACATCCAAGATTGATATTATAACAGCATGGACCAATCAAAAATTATAGATACGTTCGAGACGTATCAGCATCCCCAAGCTTAATTCCTGCTCGTTCTCGTGTAGGTAAATGATAAAAACAGAATTTTTGATGTGGAATGCTGCCTAACATATTCATCACATATCCTTTTCTTTTGTAGCATGGACATTGGACTTGAATGATTCAAAGCAATAGTCTATAATTTGACATGAAAATATAAATACTCAAGCATGCTAAAAAGCAACCATGTCTTTCAAAATATCAACGCTAAAGAAAGTTATCCCTAGCCCATTATGCTCAATCATTGATCCATTCATGAAACACACTCAAATATTAGCTACACACAATGCACAAGTATGACAATAGTGCTCTCTAGTTGGTGCTTTTGTAACAGAAGATGGAAACTCAAATAAAATAAAAATTGCATAAAAGTAAATATATAGGCCCTTCGCAGAGGGAAGCAGAGATTTGTCAAATGTGCCAGAGCTCAAAGCTGGAATTAAAGAGATAAAATATTTTGAGAGGCATGCTTTTCCTGTCAACGAAAACGACCGAGAATTCCCAGTATTTTCCATGCTAGACACATCATAGGTGGTTCCCAAACAGAAAGTAAAGTTCATTTCCTTTCCACCATTCTTTCACAATCCATGGCTGGCCGTATCCACGGGTGCCCTCCATACCAACACTTTCCAAGGAATTTTGTTGTTATTAATTTTGATTTCATTGTGGGACTGGGCATCCCTATTACCAACCATTCTCTCGTGCAATGACAAGTGAATAAACACTCATCGTGAGAATAACACACCTAGCATGGAAAATAATGGCTACCCCCTGCCACTTCATGAGCGGTACGGGCACACAAAACGGAAAAATTATTTTGAAAATTAGAGTTGGCACACGCAAATTTACTTGGAGCGGCATTAAAATACCGCATATAGGTAGATATAGTGGACTCATTTGGCACAACTTGGGTTTAAGGATTTTGGATGCACAAGCAGTATTTCCGCTTAGTACAAATGAAGGCTAGCAAAAGATTGAGAAGCAACCAACCAAAAAACGAAAACGGTCATAAACATGCATTGAACATAACTAACACCGAATAATGCACCATAAGTAGGATATAATTTCATTGCATAACTATTGACTTAATGTGCATGCATAGGGAATCACAAACCTTAACACTAATATTCTTACTAAATCACAATTACTCACTAACATGACTCACATATTATCATTTCCATATCGCAAAACTATTGCAAGGAATCACACTCATCATATCCAATGATCTATATGAAAGTTTTTATTTATATCCCTCTCTAATATTCATCACTTTGGGACCAAATTCATATCTTGTGCAAATTACCGTTACTATCATCAACTCTCAAAAAGATTTAAGTGAAGCATGAGAGTGCAAATATTTCTTCAAAATTTCAATTTTATCAATTCTCAAAATAATATAAGTGAAGCATGAGAATTCATTTCTTCAAAATTTTAATCAACTCTCAAAATACTATAAGTGAAGCATGAGAGTTTATTTCTTCAAAATATAGCCACCACCACACTCAAAAAGATTTAAGTGAAGCACTAGAGCAACTGCCTAGCTCAAAAAATTTAAGTGAAGCACATAGAGTATTCTAATAAATTATGATGATCATGTGGCTCTCTCAAAATAGGTGTGTTCAGCAAAGATCATTGTGACAAACTAAAAAGCAAACAAAGCAAAGACTCATATAATACAAGATGCTCCAAGCAAAACTCATATCATGTGACGAATAAAAATATAACTCCAAGTAAAATTACCGATGGTTGGTAGAAGAAAGAGGGGATGCCTTCCGGGGCATCCCCAAGCTTAGACGCTTTAGTCTTCCTAGAATATTACCTTGGGGTTCCTCGGGCATCCCCAACTTAGGATTTTGCTACTCCTTATTCCTTCATCCATCGTGATCTCACCCAAAACTTGAAAACTTCAATCACACAAAACTCAACAAAACCTTCGTGAGATCCGTTAGTATAACTAAATAAATCACTACTTTAAGTACTGTTGCAAACCCATTCATATTTTATTTTTTAATTATACCTACTGTACTCTAACTTCACCATGGCTTATAACCCCCGATACAATCCATAGATTCATCAAAACAAGCAAGTAGTGCATCAAAAACAGAATCTGTCAAAAACAGAACAGTCTGTAGAAATCTGAATTATGGTCACACTTCTGTAAATCCAAAAATTCTGAAAAATTAGGACGACATGGGAAATTCATATATAAATATTGTGTAAAAAATTCAGAAGGTTATGATGTTCCAGAGAAAAACCAAAATTCCAGAACTGGACACAAAACTTTCTATTTTCAAACAGCATCAATTATACTATCTTCCAAATCATCCTAAAGGCTTTACTTGGCACAAACACTAACTAAAAACACAAAAACACAATCATACCAGTAGTATAATTGTGAAAACACACAATAACAGAAAAAAATTATTTTATTCATTGGGTTGCCTCCCAAGAAGCTCTTTCTTTATTGCCATTAAGATAGGCTTTGAGATTTCAATGATGCTCACATGAAAGATAAGAATTGAAGCACAAAGAGAGCATCATAATACATGTGACAAACACATTTAAGTCTAACATACTTCCTATGCTTAGGAATTTTATATTCAAACAAATTATCAAGACGAGAAACATCTAGCATATGCAAAGGAGAGGAACAAAACATTAACAATCTCAACATAACGAGAGGTAATTTAGTAACATAAAATTTCCACAACCATATTTTACTCTCTCATAATAATTACATGTAGGATCATAATCAAATTCAACAATATAGCTATCATATAAAATTTTCTCTCCATGATCCACATGCATAAAATTCCGAGTCTTCCAAAATAGTGGGATTATTTTTACCTAGAGTTGACACTCTTCTAAACCCACTTTCAATATTATTGCAAACATTATTATCAATACCATATTCATCATGAGGCTTAAATAAATTTTCAAAATCATAAGAAGCATTATCACCCCAATCATGATCATTGCAATAAGTAGTGGATATAACAAAATTATCATCCCTAAGCTCATAGTTTTGCATATTATTAGCACAATTGACATTAATAGAATTTATAATAACATTGTTGCAATCATGCTTTTCATTGAAGGAGCTATCATGAATCACTTTATAAATTTCTTCTTTCAACACTTCATCACAATTTTCAGATTCATGATTTTCAAGCAAAACTTTATAGAGAAAATTAAGATCACTCAAATCACTAGGAATTGGTTCATTATAATTGGATCTTTTGAAAATATTAGCAAGTGGATGAGGATCCATATCAATAGATTTCTAGCAAGCGAAGATGCAAGCAAATAGAAGGCACATGGCACACAAGCAAAGATAGCAAACGAGCAAAAAGGCAAACGGAAAATATTTTTGTATTTTCGTAAAAACGTTTTAGAAGTGGGGGAGATGAAAACGAGAGGCCAATGGCAAATAAAGTAAATGCAAGGAGATGAGAGTTTATGTGAAGGTACTTGATAGATGTTGATGATGTCTCCCCGGCAACGACGCCAGAAATTCTTCCTTCTACTTGTAGCTTGCGTTGGTATTTCCCCGAAGAGGAAGGGATGATGCAGCACAGTAGAGATAAGTATTTCCCTCAGTTATGAAACCAAGGTTATGGAACCAGTAGGGGAATCAATCAACACCTCGTTCGCAGCACCTGCACACAAACAACAAATCCTTGCACCCAACGCAAACGAGAGGTTGTCAATCTCTCGGCGGTCAATTGCAAGATTAAATTGTATATGATAGATAGAAACAAAAATACAAAATAAAATAAATAAAATAAAATGGCAGCAATATTTTTAGGGTTTTAGTAATATGATTTTGATAGACCCGGGGGCCATAGATTTCACTAGAGGCTTCTCTCGAGAATATAGCATACGGTGGGTAGACAAATTACTATTGGGCAATTGATAGAAAAGAAAATAATCATGACGATATCCAAGGCAATAATCATGTATATAGGCATCACATCCGAGACAAGTAGACCGACTCCTGCCTGCATCTATTACTATTACTCCACACATCGACCGCTATCCAGCATGCATCTAGTGTATTAAGTCCATAAGAACGGAGTAACGCCTTAAGAACGATGACATGATGTAGACAAGATAAACTCACGTATGAATAAACCCCATCTTTTTACCCTTAATAGCAACGATACATACGTGTCATGTCCCTTTCTGTCACTGGGATTGAGCACCTCAAGATCGAACCCATTACAAAGCACCTCTTCCCATGGCAAGATAAATCAATCTAGTTGGCCAAACCAAATCAATAGATCGGAGAAGAAATACGAGGCCATAATAATCATGCATAAAAGAGTGCAGCAAAGACTCAAATAATTTCATGGATAATCTGATCATAAACTCACAATTCATCGGATCCCAACAAACACACCGCAAAAAGTGATTACATCGGATAGAACTCCAAGAACATCGAGGAGAACATTGTATTGAAGATCAGAAAGAGAGAACAAGCCATCTAGCTACTGCCTATGGACCCGAAGGTCTGTGGTAAACTACTCACGCATCATCGGAAGGGCAGCAAGGTTGATGTAGAACCCCTCCGTGATCGATTCCCCCTCCGGCAGATCACCGGAGAAGGATCCCACATGGGCTCTCTCTGGAACAGAAACTTGCGACGGCGGAAAAAGTATTTCGTGGACTCCCCTTGAGGGTTTCTGATTTTTTCTGAATTTATAGTACTGGAATTAGGTCAAACGGAGCAAAGGGGGGCCCACGAGGCACCAGGGCGCGCATTGGCCTTTATTATGTGTGCATGAATTGTTCTTTTATGACATGCTAATGCATATGAGGAGAGTTAGACTTCGTCATTGCATGATATATGTTGCTTTGTGCTCACTACTAAATTATATATCATTTTTAATTAAAATTGGCTTTGATATACCTTGGGATCCGGGTGGATCAATTACTTGAGCACTTTATGCCTAGCTTAATGGCTTTAAAGAAAGCGCTGCCTGGGAGACAACCCAGAAGTTTTAGAGAGTCATTTTATTCTGTTGTGTGCTTTTAAAAAAAAATAAAAACAAAAAAAATATAGAGGGGAACCTAAAAACTTTTTCAAAAAGAGAAGCGATTGGAAGGTTATGCATTGGAGAAGTGAGGGTCGACCTTGAACACTTGTGTTCATGCTCATGGAAACAATGTAGAATTTTTCATGGAAGTTTCTCGCAAAAATAATTATCCACTTGTACAAATCCATTGTATTATAAAAATAATGTGCCAAGATTTACTTTTAGGATGTTTAAATTGCTTGTTTGGTGTGTGCTGTGAAAAAACAGAAACTTTTGCTGTAGTGGTTGAATTTTTTTATTTTAGTGAAATGTGCATAAATTCTGAAATTTTTACACAGTACTGCTATGAATTTTTTTATTTTTTCCTAATTTTTCAGAATTTTTTTGTGTTACAGAAGTATATATACCATCTACATCTTTACAGACTGTCCTGTTTTCACAGATTGCTGTTATAGTTTCGTTATTTGCGCATGTTTGAAATCTTATTGAGCCCCATTGACTTGGGAGCCATAGAATTGTGATAGCATACTGTGGATAATGTTTGATTATAATTATAAAATAATGTTAGAGCAGGACATGATGGGATTTTATGTTATATGTACCAGCCCTTGTAATAAAAAGTTCGGTTAAGTTTTGTGTGGATGAAGTGTTCGAAGATCGAGGAGGTATTGATATGAGAAGAATGAGGAGAGGCAAGATTTCAAGCTTGGAGATGACCAAGGCACCCCAAGTAAATATTTAAGGAGACTCAAGCGTCTAAGCTTGGAGATGCGCCGGAAGGCATCCCATCTTTATTCGACAATTATCGGTATGTCTCGGTTTTTGTTTTGTTCACATGATATGCGTAAATTCTTGGAGTGTCTTTTGTGTTTATTTTTCCCTTTTATTTTATGCACCATGATGGTATGATATAGTCCTTGGTTGATTTATAGAATGCTCTTTGCACTTCACTTATATCTTTTGAGTATGGCTTTATAGAATGCTTCATGTGCTTCACTTATATCATTTGAAGTTTGGATGCCTGTTTCTCTACACATAGGAAAACCGTTATTTGTAGAATGCTCTTTTTCTTCACTTATATTTGTTAGAGCGTGGGCAAGTCTTTTGTAGAAAGAATTAAACTCTCATGCTTCACTTATATCTGTTTAGAGAGTCGATAGGAATTGGCCATTCACATGGTTAGTCATAAAATCCTACATAAAACTTGTAGGTCATTGAATGTGATATGTTTGATTCCTTGCAATAGTTTTGCGACATAGAGATGGTAATATGTGGGAGGTACTAGTGAATGATTGTGGTTTAGTAAGAATATTGGTGTTAAGGTTTGTCATTCCCGAAGCATGCACATATAGTCTATAGTTCTGCAACGAAGTTACATCCTACTTATGGTGCATTATTCAGTGTTAGTTATGTTCAAGGAATGTTTATGACCGTTTTCGTTTTTTGGTTGGTCGCTTCTCAATCTATTTGCTAGCCTTCACTTGTACTAAGCGGGAATGCTGGTTGTGCATCCAACTCCCTAAACCTAAAGTTGTGCCAAATGAGTCCACCATACCTACCTATATGCGGTATTTCCATGCCGTTCCAAGTAAATTTGCATGTGCCAACTCTAATTATTCAAAATAAATTTCTATTTTGTGTGCCCGTACCGCTCATGTGGCGGTAGGGGGTGGCCAATATCTTTCATGTTAGGCGGGTTATTCTCAAGATAAGTGTTTATTCACTTGTCATTGCACGAGAGAGTGGCAGGTAATAGGGATGCCCAGTCCCACAATGAATCAAAAATAATAATAACAAAATTCCTTGGAAAGTGTTGGTATGGAAGGCACCCGTGGATACGGCTAGCCATGGATTGTGAAAGAATGGTGGAAAGGAAATGAATTTTATTTTCTGTTTGGGAACCGCCTATAATGTGTCTAGCATGGAAGATATTGGGAACTTTCGATCGTAGCGTTGACAGGAAAAGCATGCCTCTCAAAATAATTTTATCTCTCTAATTTAAGCTTTGAGCTCTGGCACCTCTACAAATCTCTGCTTCCCTCTGTAAAGGGCCTATCTATTTTACTTTTATGCAAAAAAAATTGAGTCTTCATCTTCTCTTATAAAGCACCAACTGGAGAGCACTATTGTCATACTTGTGCATTGGATGTAGCTAATATTGAGTGTGTATCATGACTGGATCAATGATTGAGCATAACGGGCTTGGGATAGCGTTCTTTAGCATTTTTAGTTTGAAAGACATGATTGTTTGTTGGTATGCCTGAGTATTGATGTCTTTATGTCAAATTATAGACTATTGCTTTGAATCACTCATGTCTTAATATTCATGCCATGATTAGATTATATGATCAAGATTATGCTAGGTAGCATTCCACATCAAAAATTATCTTTTTTATCATTTACCTACTCGAGGACGAGCAGGAATTAAGCTTGGGGATGCTGATACATCTCCGTCGTATCTATAATTTTTTATTGTTTCATGCCAATATTCTACAACTTTCACATATTTTTGGCAAAATTTTATATTATTTTTGGGACTAACATATTGATCCAGTGCCCAGTGCGAGTTCGTATTTTCTGCTTGTTTTTTTATTTCACAGAAAATCCATATCAAATGAAGTCCAAATGCAATGAAATTTTACGAAGAATTATTTTGGAATATATGTGATTTTTGGGAGGTGGAATCAACGCAAACGGAGGCCCACAGCCTGCACAAGCCACCTGGGCGCGCCCCCCTGGCGCGCGGTGGTGCCTCATCGGCACACCGTAAGTCGGTTGGGGCTCTTCTTCGGCCACAAGGAAGCTAATATCCGGAAAAAAATCGTGTTAAAATTTCAGTGCAATCGGAGTTACGGATCTCCGGGAATTTAAGAAACGGCGAAAGGCCAGAAAACAGGAACGCGAAACAAAAGAGAACAGAGAGAGAGAGAGATCCAATCTCGGAGGGGCTCCCGCCCCTCCGGGTGCCATGGAGGCCAAGGACCAGAGGGGAAAACCTTCTCCCATCTAGGGGGGGGGGGGGCAAGCAAGAAGAAGGAGGGGGGCTCTCTCCCCCTCTCTCCCAGTGGCGCCGGAACGCCGCCGGGGCAATCATCGTGACGGTGATCTACACCAACAACTTCGCCGCCGTCACCACCAACTCTCTCCCCCTCTATGCAGCGGTGTAACACCTCTTCTCCCCGCTGTAATCTCTACTTAAACATGGTGCTTAAGGCTATATACTATTATCCAATGATATGTGGCAATTCTATGATGTTTGAGTAGATTCGTTTTGTCCTATGGGTTGATTGATGATCGTGATTGGTTTGAGTTGTATGTTTTATTTTGGTGCTGTCCTATGGTGCCCTCTGTGTCGCGCAAGCGTGAGGGATTCCCGCTGTAGGGTTTGCAATACGTTCATAATTCTCTTATAGTGGGCGGCTAGAGTGACAGAAGCTTGCACCCGAGTAAGGGGGTTGTTTCGTATGGGAGTAAAGGGGACTTGATACTTAATGCTATGGTTGGGTTTTACCTTAATGATCTTTGGTAGTTGCGGATGCTTGCTAGAGTTCCAATCATAAGTGCATATGATCCAAGTACGGAAAGTATGTTAGCTCATGCCTCTCCCTCATATAAAATTGCAATAATGATTACCGGTCTAGTTATCAATTGCCTAGGGACAAATCTTTTCTCTTGTGTTACTAAAAGCTTTCTACTAAACAACTAACTTTTATTATCTTGCAAATTACTCGTAGTTTTATTCTCGCAAAGTACTCCTAGTTTTATTCTTGCAAAGTAGTTCTAGCATTACACCTACAAAGTACTTCTAGTTTCATACTTCTTCTAGGTAAAGCAAACGTTAAGTGTGCGTAGAGTTGTATCGGTGGTCGATAGAACTTGAAGGGAATATTAATTCTACCTTTAGCTCCTCGTTGGGTTCGACACTCTTATTTGTCAAAAAAGCTACAATTGATCCCCTATACATGTGGGTTATCAAGGCCTCCTTTTAATAGAGAACCGGAACAAAGCATTAACACATAGTGAATACATGAACTCCTCAAACTACGGTAATCACTCGAAAGAATCCCAATTATTGTCACCTTGGGGTATGCGGATCATAACACATAGCAGGTGTGTATAACTTGCAAGATCGGATCAAGAACACAAATATATTCATGAAAACATAAAGGGTTCAGATCTGAAATCATGGCACTCGGGCCCTAGTGACAAGCATTAAGCATAGCAAAGTCATAGCAACATCAATCTCAGAACATAGTGGATAGTAGGGATCAAGCCCTAACAAAACTAACTCGATTACATGATAAATATCATCCAACCCATCGCCGTCCAGCAAGCCTACGAAGGAATTACTCACACCTGGCGGTGAGCATCATGAAATTGGTGATGGAGGATGGTTGATGATGACGATGACGGAAGATCCCCCTCTCCGGAGCCCCAAACAGACTCCAAATCTGGCCTCCCGATGAAGAACAGGAGGTGGCGGTGGCTCCGTATCGTAGAACGCGATGAAACTTCCTCTTTGATTTTTTTCTCTGGAATTGTGAATTTATAGGCCTAAGATTAGGGTCAGCGGAGCCACGTGGGCCCCAACAGCCACCAGGATGTGCCAGGGGGGTGGCGCGCCCTGGTGCCTCGTGGGCAGCAGGGGGCCCCCTCAAGTGGATCTTGGCTCCAGTATTTTTATTTATTCCATAAAAAATCTCCAAAAAGTTTCGTCCAATTTCGAGAACTTTTATTTCTGCACAAAAAACAACACCATGGTAGTTCTGCTGAAAACAGCGTCAATCCAGGTTAGTTTCATTCAAATCATGCAAATTAGAGTCCAAAACAAGAGCAAAAGTGTTTGGAAAAGTAGATACGATGGAGACGTATCAGTTTTTCAGCATTGTGTGTTATCATGTCGTCGAGAAACAGGACATATGCACTGGGTTGCAATAAAACAAAAAGGAAAAGGGTTGTGGATAAATTGGTACAATCACATAACTCATGGTGTTTAAACATATATTTGGATTTTTATTGAGCTCAGGCACCTTGAAGTCATTAAGTGATAATGAAGTAGAAGAATGTTGCACAAATTTTTTAGAAACTGTCTCTCTTGATGGTTCATCTGATATTGAGGTATATGATCTTTTTCTGAACTGAATATTATGAGATTCATTTTGCCAAATGACCTAATTTCTGCTATGGAGATTTCCAGGCATGTCAGAGAAGTTGATTGTTATCCTAATATCTCCATTGTTTATCACATTTACTATGCCTGTGACCGTCACATCTGCCAAAAGAAGATTTTCGAAGTTGAAATTATTGAAGAATTATTTGTGGTCAACAATGAATCAAGAGAGGTTAAATGGTTTGGCTATATTATGCATCGAGAAGAAATTATTGGTTGAGATTGACATCAACCCCATTATAATTGACTTTGCATCGAGGAATGTTTGAAGAAAATTTTAAGGTAATATGTATAAATTATTTGATACGCATACTGATTTTAGATTCATTTAAGTGTTATCGATAATACTATACACATATATATTTGTATATTCATTGTTATTATTATGATGTCTATATTAAGGGCCCCAAGTTTTAGTTTCGCCCCGGGCCCCCAAAAACTCAGGACCGGCCCTGCCACTAGTGTATACCTATCATTTTTAGGACCAACATATAACCCAAGCAAATTACCAATTACCATTCAACTCTCTAAAAGGATACAAGTGAGGCAAGAGAGTCCTAATCTTTTCTATAAAACATATTATTCCATCGTGATCTGATATCTATAAGTGATGTGCAAGATCAGTTCTATATAAGTACCTCTACTCAAAAGATATAAGTGAAGCATAAAGAGCAGTTCTGAAAATTATATGACCGATGTGTGTCTCTCAAGGTCTGCAATCAGAACATAATGATTGTGAAGAGCAACAAACAAAACTAGAACAAAAGCTAATGACACTCCAAGCAAAGCACATATCATGTAAACAAATAAAACTTAGGTCCAACCGAGACATACCAATAATTATTGAAGACGAAAGATGGATGCCTTCTGGGCATCCCTAAGGTTAGACGCTTGAGTCTCCTTAGATATTACCTTGGGGTTCCTTGGGCATTCCTAAGCTTGGATTCTTGCCGCTCCTTGTTCCTCTCATATCGATGTCTCCCCTCGATCTTAAAAACTCCATCCACACAAAACTCAACAGAACTTGTGAGATGGGTTACTACATATAAAATAAATCTCCCAATCATGTACTGTCAAGACAAGATGCATAAATATTTCCAGATATTAGCTACTGTATCCTATCATTTCCACGATTTATATAACCCAATATAAGCCATGAAACTCTAAAACAAGTAGTTAATTAAAACAGGACAACAATCTGTCAAAAATAGAACAGTTTGTAAAGATCTAATTAAATAGTATACTTTTGTAACTCCTAAAATTCTAAAAACTTAGGACGTAACAGACAAATTATAATGAAATACCGTGTAAAAATTTCAGGAATATATCATGTTCCAGTATAGAATAAAATTCAAACACTGGAGGCAAAAGTTTCTGTTTCTGCACAAAACCTAACAAACATGCAATTGCAACATCCCAAAGGCTAAACTTGGCACAAAAAAAAGCAAAGATACAAACACAATTACTACAGTAGAAATAATGATGTTGACACCCAAAAAATGAAAAGCAAAAATAAATTTAACTACTTGGTTGCTTCCCAACGAGCGCTTTTCTTTAATGCCTTTTAGCTAGGCATAATGGCAACATAAAGTTTTATCATCATTCATTTCCTCAATATGGCAACGTGATTTCTTAGGAGGATTTCCTAAAATATTATTAACTATAACACTCCTAGGCATGAAATCCAAAAATTTAACATCATAAATGGGTTCCCTTTTTATCTTCCTAAAAGTAAGGTGCACGCTTATCATCTTTAAATCTCCTCTCTATTTACTAGATGAAGCACCAAAATTTGGTTTAGGAACCTTAGGCACATAGGTAAATTTTATATTCTTGCTCCTAGATGTTTGCTCATAGTTTTTATTGAAGCAAAATCTAAACCCAACACATCTATAATTTCCTCCAATTTGTCTATTCGCGCGGGACTTTGCTCTACTCTATCGTTATGGGGTTCGTTTTCCTTCAATAATTTCAAAGTATTCCCTACAGTAGAGCCTAACTTATTAATTTGTAATGCATCTTTTTATCTCCAATTATTGATTACTTGGCAATTTATTCTCTATTATATCCAATATCTACATAAGATGTTACAAATTTATCTATTTTTATTAACTTTAATTGGTGGAGATCCTACTAAATTTCTCATAGCATTAAAGGCATCTAAAGTATGTCTACCCAAGAAATTCCTGCTACTTGTGAGCTGCGTTGGGATTTCCCCGAAGAGGAGGGGATGATGCAGTAGAGTAGAGATAAGTATTTCCCTCGGTTATGAAACCAAGGTTATCAATCCAGTAGGAGAATCACGTAACACCTCGTTAGCAGTACCTGCACACAAAACAACAAACCCTCGCACCCAACGCGAACAAGGGGTTGTCAATCCCATGGCGGTTAATTGCAAGATTAAATTGTATGGTGATAGATAAATTGATCGAATAAAAATACAAAATAAAATAAATAAAGTAAAAGTGTGGCAAGGTATTTTTAGGATTTTTAATATAGGGCCATTTGCATTTCTATCCCTAACTTGAACCACCTACTCATATTTTCCCCTAATTTCGAAGCCTGCTCAAATTTGCCCCCCTGCCGTTATGTGCACATATAGAAATGCCCTTCTGTGCCGTTACCGTCCGGTCAAAGGGCTTTGACCGTCCTAAAAAAAATTGCAAAAAAAATCTAAAATTTTGTGGGATCGAAGATACTCATGTGCGCAAGGTGCGTGCAAATTTTCGTGCTGTTTGGACATTCCAGGAGCTCGTGGCGAGGAAAAACAGTAAATCTGTACGCTTGTGAACAGTAAATTTGAAATAAAATATCAAGAAAAATCAAAAAAATATGATTTTTTTTGGCATCAAAGAGGCTTGGGTGCACAAGGTGCTTGCAAGTTTTTGTGATCAAATGACATGCGAGGAGCTCTAGCAAAAAAAACAAAATAGTCATTTTTTCCAAAGTTTTTTCTCGAGCCAAATTTTGTTTTTTTTCTCCACGAGCTCCTACAATGTCCAAACACAACAAAAATTTGCACACACCTTGCGGACCCGAGCCTCTTTGATGCCAAAATTTTTCATATTTTTTTTAATTTTCTTGCTATTTTTTTTAAAATTTACTGTTCACAAGCGTACATATTTACTGTTTTTCCTTCGCCACGAGCTCCTGGAATGTCCAAACGGCACGAAAATTTGCACGCACCTTGCGAACCTGAGTACCTTTGATCCCACAAAATTTCAGTTTTTTTAGATTTTTTTTTTGCTATTTTTTTCCGGACGGTCAAAGCCCTTTGACCGGCTTTGACTGGACGGTAACGGCACAGAAGGGCATTTCTATAAGTGCACATAACGGCAGAGGGGAAAATTTGAGCAGACTTCGGAATGAGGGACAAATATGAGTAGTGGGTTCGAGTTAGGGGTACAAATGTATAAAACCCTTTAATATATGATTAAGATAGACCCGGTGGCCATAGTTTTCACTAGAGGCTTCTCTCTTGAAAATAGCATACGGTGGGTGAACAAATTACTGTTGGGCAATTGATAGAAAAGCAAATAATCATGATGATATCCAAGGCAATGATCATGTATATAGGCATCATGTCCGAGACAAGTAGACCGACTCCTGCCTGCATCTACTACTATTACTCCACACATCGACCGCTATCCAACATGCATCTAGTGTATTAAGTCCATAAAGAACGGAGTAACGCCTTAAGCAAGATGACATGATGTAGACAAACTAAACTCAAGCATGAATAAACCCCATCTTTTAACCCTTAATAGCAACGATACATACGTGTCATGTCCTTTCTGTCACTGGTGCCGGTGTAAAAACCGGCAGACCTCGGGGTAGGGGGTCCCGAGCTGTGGATCTTGGATCGGTGGTAACAGAGACGAGGGAGACGATGTTTACCCAGGTTCGGGCCTTCTCGATGGAGGTAAAACCCTACGTCCTGCTTTTGTTTATATTGATGGAGATGTATCAAGTACAGAGTTGATCTACCTCGAGATCGTAATATGTGTCTAACTTCTAGGGCTAGGTGAGCGATATTGCGTTGATGTCTCCTCTACGGGCTAAACCCTATGGCTTATATACACGCCAGGGAGGGTATCCAGGGTTACAAGGTCGGTATCTAAGAGTAAGATGGCTGGAAAGGTCGGTATCTAAATGTTGTTATTTATCTCCATGATCATAATTATGTTTATGTTCCATGCTATAACTGCTATGGTTCTCGAGTCTGCAATAACCACGAGGCTTGAAGGAAGACTCATATGCACGTGTGGAATAATAAACGGTAAAATGTATTCCTAGTCTGGCCTCTAAGACTAGCTCAAGTGTTGCATGATGGTTCTGTTTTCCTGATCATGGGCATGACTATGCCGGCAACTTTGAGGGCACAATGTTAGTAGAACACTTGTGTTGAATCGACCCGATTGATGTTATGCTATGAGATTCATTCGTCATAACTTAATGGTTAATAACACAGAGAAGTTAATGTTTGCATAATTCCTTAGACCGTGAGAGTGTTGAGTTTCTTCATACTTGCTTCATGAACTTTGGGGTTTGTTAAACGTCATCCGTAAATGGGTGGCTATTACGGCGGCTTACGGGTTCATGGAAAAGTGTGTTAAGTAACTTGATAGCTCAAGATTGGGATTTGCTCCTCCGACGATGGAGAGATATTCTCGGGCCCTCTCAGTGTTACGGTATCCATCATCGTCTGGCCAGACACAAGTGTGATTTGATCACAGGGATGCCGGAACACGGAAACGAGAAAAGAGAACAAAAACCGGCAACGAGGTAACTGGCATTGTGGACAAGTGTTGTTCCACGAGGATGCCGATGTTTCTCACCTCGGGTATTTGTAACATATCGCAAAGCAACAGGAATAGCATACGGCAACTGGAGGTTCACTCGAATATTCATTCGTGTGGGTATAGGGGTCAATATGGGTGTCCACGGCTCCGATGTTGATCATTGATCGGAAAGAGTTCCGGTCATGTCTATACTTCACCAAACCTATAGGGTCACACGCTTAAGGGTCATCTATCTGCTGAATACTAGACGGGGAGTCTGAGAGAAAATCACCGAAAAAGTTTCGGACGAAATGGAAACGTTCCGGAGAGAACACCGGAATAGTTCCGGTGAAACTGAAAAGTTGTTTCAGGGTATTCCATTAAGTCAAATTGGTTCTGGCACACGCCTGGAAATTCTTGGAGGATGCCAGAAGTGTTCTGGAAACTTCTGGGTAATTTTCCGGGACAAAAACCGGAAATGTTCCGGAGCAGCCGGAACCACTTTGGTTGCTTTTCGCTGAAGAAACATTGTTCCGAAATTGTTTTGGAATGCGTTCAAAATTGTTTTGGTGGGTGCTAGAATTATTCTAGGCACACAGAAATAATTTGGGTTTTAACGGACGCAGAAAAATGTGTTCGTGAATAGTGAAAAGCACTTTTTGGGCTGATTTGCAAATGGGGTTTTTCTTCTAGAAGAAAACCACTTTTGGTGTGTGAAAGGGAGGTGGCGCTCCCCAAGGGGGCTGCAAATTTCGGCCATGGCATGGGGGGGCCCTCCTTGAGGTGTCCTTCCACCTCATGGTGGATATCTTCTACACACCCTTATGTGGCATGTGGTGGAAAGATCCTAGGAAGGTCCTTTTGGTCTTTCCTCTACCCCTTGCTCCTCCTATAAATAGAGGTGGAGAGAGCTCTCCAAAATCAGATCATGCTTGCTCTCATACACATGCCATAGACTTGTCTGGCTTCTCTCTCCCTCCCAGCGAAATAGTTTCGTAGAGCCGAAAGGCTGTCTGGGTTCCGGTGGGAACTAGTTCTGGACGGCGAAGCCCTGCCGGATAGATGACACCGTATGTGTGCAACTCTGTAGAGAGATCGTAGTTTCGGTCTTAGTTCGAGAGTGCCTCCCGAAGGGCTGTCCGAGTGATCGTCCGAGTTTCGAGGGTCCTCCCGAAGGACTGTCCGAGGATCCGTCCGGTGGGACTATCCGAGGGACTGTCCCGATGCCTCCCGAAGGGCTGCCCGGAGATCCATCCGGTGAGCTGACGTGGGAGTACATCCTCGCGGTTGGGAGGTTGTAAATCCTAGCTGCGGGGATCTACACCGCCGATCGTCATCGACTCTACTTCCGCTGCGCTACGAGTCGGTAATGAAAAAGATCAAACCTTGTATGCAGTCTCCATAGTGATCCTGGGCTGGTACGTAGGTCGGAAATTTTTTGTTTTCTGCTGCGTTCCCCTACAGTGGCATCATGAGCCGTGCTATGCGTAGATGCAGGTTGCGATCTAGAATACATGAGATGTATGGGTGTTGCACAATATAATTAGGTAGTAGATGAGTTCTATTGCTGAAAATTATTTGTGCGGGTAGCAGATGAAATCTGTTACCCGATGTTCTTGTTGCTTCCCTGTAATTTGGATATTTCTGATCTTGATAACGGTATGGTGGAGTTTCAAAGTTCTGGCAATCCGCGATCCTGATTGATCAACGAAGTGCTAACAGTTCTTTGAATTCCACCGTAATTAAAAAGAAAGATGAAATTTCGCAGACGAAAGGGCAATGCAGATATGATCTGCACGGGGGTCATGCGTATGACGAAGTTTAGTATGGGGCTCGGGATTTAATTATCTCGTGTTTCATATACCCCACGATGTTAATCTAGCGACTTGAATTATCATACTTGATGATAAAACGTTGGTAGCTGCGGTTTGTTCGAAACCTTAGAAGCCACGTAAAATGAAAATTTGCATAAACCGATTAGAGGCGTCTAACTTGGTTTTGCAGGATGGTTTGCATGTGCATGTGATGTGGTATAGCAGTGCTCATATTAATTTGATTATGTATGAGATGTCTATATGATGTAAATTAATTAACATGACCTGCGTGTCATGATTCGGCATGATGGCTGGAGCCATATGATTGTCACTTTAATGACCTGCGTGTCAACCTTAAGTAATGCACTTATTTTATTAGCTATAGAGATAACAATATTATCTGGTGCATCGACAAGTGGTGGCAAACTTCGCAAAGGTGAACACCGACGCGAATGCCGAAGACGAAGAAATACTTGACTTCTCCGTCAGAAAGGGCTATACCATATCATGCTATTATGAATTGCCTGAGATGTTTATCCCTTTGATGCACCCTTCTTGATTGCGCGGTAGTCGCTTTTTATTAGGGTGATCTCTCACAAAAATATCAAGTAGTTAGTGTTCTCCCAAGTGTAGCACCGTCACGGCACCTAACTTCTCGGAGTGCGCCGTGTCACACGGGTACAAACGATTAGCGAAGTGTGAGGCGGGTGATTTGAGACCTCGCAGCAAGATCACTTGGTTGTCTTGACGTTCAGGCATGACCGTCATGAGCTCGGAACACGTGCATCGAAAGATGAACAAGAATCGCATAGAAATGTGATTGGCATGTTAGCCTACCGGTTGAGATTTTCGTCATCAGTGGTGTTACACCAATGGCGAACAATTGAAATGCGGGTCTTGTATCACTCACAATCAATTTTGAGAGATATTGATTTGAGTGGGAGCGCACTTTAGAATTAATTCTTTTAATTCTTAGTGCAATTAATTATGAACTTTGTCTAAGTGAAAATTGCATAATAGTTATAGAAGAATGGCTCGCGTTTCCACCTTCCCTATTAAAATTGAATAGCTGTTAAATATCTGGTTAAAACTTTACAGTTGGTAACGTAATGTGAGGATTGTCCTCAAGAGTGCCGAGAAGGACTTTTGTCCTATCGCATGCTTTTAGTATTCTCCCGCTAATGCTATGGATAATGTGACTCTCGTCCTTCGATCCAAAAGCTAGAATTCCGTTACGGTCAAGTGCAATATGTTTGCTTCCATGAGACCCGGACTTGAAAAGTTTGGGATAGCTATGTGATATTCATGGAACTGAAAATCATTTTTCAGACATAAACAAAGTCTAAAAGATATGGGATATCCAAAGCAATGTTTGTTTTGCAAACTGTTAGTAAAAGGTGTTTACTATGCATTTGACTAATGACAGAGGGATCCAGTAGAACGCCTGTCATATGATGATGATGGTGAATAAAACAACAACTCAAAGAGGAAGGAAATGTCCGAAGGGTGTTAGTGAGACTTTCACGCCTAGGAAGTCCGGTGCTAACGCCACTCTTAAGTTGAGTGCTTCTTCTGAGAGTAGGAGAAATACTAAAAGTTAAACTGTTAGAAGTATAAAGGCAAAAAGAGAGAAGACTGGAATATCCAGCTCATGTATGAAAGTCATACAAGTTATTGATGTATAGAAGGCTGGTCAAAGAAATAGTTCTTGAGAATTATGATTAAATTGTTAATCACTGATTCTTGGGTATTGTGAGTTTATCACAGAGATACCCGCTCGATTGCACTCTGTTGCGACTCGATGCAAGAACTACTATGGCCTGAAAGACTAGCCAGGAATGAGGTTTAAATACATGTTGGGAACTTAGTAAAAGTTACTATACCTTCCATCGGTGTATTACCTATGTATTTATTTTTCATAATTCATTATAGAGTTTTACACACTCTAGCCCATTGCATAAGGTATCTTGCAAGAAGGTTATTCATAAGAGAACTTTTGATGTTCGGTGTTATGAATAACATAAGGGCCATACTTTCATTATGAATGAGATGTATGTTATGAATATTGATAATAATACTTTACCTCTGTATTTACTTTCATAAATCATTTTAGAGTTTTATACACTCTAGCCCATTTGCATAATGTTTGTTGCAAGAGTGTTGTTCATGAAAGAACAATTGTTGTTCGGAATCATGAATAACATAAGGGCCATACTTCCATCAACGATGGAACGTATGTTATGAATATTGATGGTAATATGATACATCCATAACACTGACGCTAAATGTCGCAAGACTAAAAGAATACCACACAAGTGTGGCACTGCATTTGGTCACATTGGAGAAACCCGCATGGAAAAATTCCATTATGATGGATTTTGAAGTCATTTGATTTTGAATCATCTGACACTTGCAACTTTCCTCCAAAAAGTGAAGTGACTGAAATACCGTTCATAAGCCATAAGGAACGAGCAACGAACTTATTGGTAATCATACATTTTGATGTGTGTAGTCCGATAAATGTTGTTGAAAACAGTGGATTTGTCTATCTTCAAAAATGACTCAAGTAGATATATGGATATTTACTTGATGAGACGTAAGTCTGGATCTTTTGAAATCATTCGAAAGGTTTTCAACATGAAGTAGGAATTATTGTAACAAGAAAGATTATGTTTCTGCAAACTAGATTGCAGAAAGGAATATCTGAGTTGCAAGTTTAGCGAATGTCTGATGAGTTGTGAAAGGAGTTTCATAACTTACACCTACCGGAACACCACTGTGTGTGGAATGTCTGTGAAGATGTAATCAAACCATTTTCGACATGGTAAGATCAAAGATGACATAAATCAATTTTCCATTATCCCTTTTAAAGTAATGCTTTAGAGACTGCGGCTTTTACACTGAAAAGAGCACCATCAGGTCTGTTGAAATGACGCCATGGTATGGTACGCCCAACCATGCTTGGTATTTCCTTAACATTTGGAATATGGGGCTTGTGTAAAAGGTTACAAACCTATTCCAAATCACACAAGAGCTACTTTGTAGGTTATCCCAAGTAATTGGAAATTCCTCCACCACTATACCGAGGCAAAAGGTTTGCCACCGAGAACGGTATGCTTTTAAAGAGAACAGTTCTTGCAAAAGGGTGAGTGGGAGAACAGTGCAACTCGACGAGATAAGCAGTATCTTCGTCATCAGATCAAAGCAAAGGAACCTTGGAAGTGATTCCAGAGTTTCCTACTGCGACTGATACAGAAGTCTCTACAATAAAATGTATGGACTTCAGTCGAACTTGCAGCTGAACCACGTAGGCAAAACTCGTGCAAACCTCTCAGGTGCGCAAGCGAGATATTGTTGTTAGACAACAGTATACCTACGATACACAAGGAAGCGTTGATGGGCCCTGACTCCGGAATTGGCTAAATGCCAATACAATCTGAGATAGTTTCCGTATAAGTGATTCAAGATTAAAATCTTATTACACCTTTCGGAAGACTTAGAGTCTAACGAATATTTATGGAACTATAAACTGATGTGGATAAAAGGTTTTATCCATAAAGCTCGACTTGTTGCAATAACAAGTTCAAGGAGTTGACTACGATGAGATTGTCTCACCGTAGCGATGCTAAAGGTCGGTTCGGATTGAACTAGCAATTAATACATATTTCAACATGAGATATGAAACATGGATGCCAAAAGGATTTCCATATGATGGAAATGCAACCTAGGACTTGTATGAGATACAGTCCAAAGTATTTTGTCGATCCAGAGGATGCTAGTAAGTTTGCAAACTTCAGAGTTCCAGCGATGACAGAAGAGAGCAAAATGGAGTTGGAATCTTCGTTTTTGATGAAATAGTTTGATTTCATCAATGGATAACGAAGATGCTTGTGGTTTCAAGAAAGTAAGTGGGAGCATAATAATATTTCTAACAACTTTGTGTGCTTGACACATTGTTGATTGGAAATTTCTTGACACGAATTAGTACTTCATTAAAAATAGTTTTTCGATGAAGTGCTTGGGCTAAATAGCCTTGACATTAGGCATATTTATCTACGAGATAGAATTGCCTAATAGGCTAAAGCCAAAAATACATATTGACAAGATGCTAAAACCTTTTAGCATTAAAACGCCAAGGAGTGATTCTTGCCGAAGTCACATGGAAAGAGTTTTTGCAAGACTCGGTGTCCCAAAACACTGATGAGCGAAATACATGATGGAGATTCCACACACTTTCTTGTTTGGATTAATCATGTATTCCATGGTATGTAAAACAACCAGATATGTCCAATACTCCAAAGCTGTTGCGAGTATAGATACCAAAGTGATCAAAGTACTGATCATGGGACAACAGTGAAAAATGTCATTAAGTACTAAAGTAGCACTGATGACATGTTTTCTCGCAAGCAGAGATTATGAAGCGCTCGTTGTAAGTGATTACATCGATACAGTCTTCATCAATGCTCCATGCGATTTTCGATTTAAATTAAGGGTTTTGTGTAACACACAATATGGTGGCACAGTGTTTGGAAATCGTTTCCAAACAGGTTACTGTGGCGAATTCTATAACTAAGGCTAAGTATGTTGCTGCTTTCGAAGCGACATAGAAGATGTTGAATCATACAGTTCGTTCATGAACTTAGTATGATTCCAAGATGGCTTTGGTCAATGGAACACTATTGAAGATAGTTGCTCCATAGCTCAGTCTGAGGAATCAAGGTTTGACCAGTGATTCACATATATACGAAGCCAAGTCCACACAAAATATGAATTTTGTGAAAGCATGAAAACGCGAGGACATGCAAAGATACACACGGAACTGAAGTTGTCAGATCCGTTGGACATCAGGCTATACCACATGCGAAGCATTTTTACACCGGTGTGCCACAGGTGTAATGTGCATTAGCATTGACTAGATTATTGACTCTAGTGCAAGTGGGAGTCTGTAGGAGATATGCCCTAGAGGCAATAACAAATGTTGTTATTTATCTCCATGATCATAATTATGTTTATGTTCCATGCTATAACTGCTATGGTTCTCGAGTCTGCAATAACCACGAGGCTTGAAGGAAGACTCATATGCACGTGTGGAATAATAAACGGTAAAATGTATTCCTAGTCTGGCCTCTAAGACTAGCTCAAGTGTTGCATGATGGTTCTGTTTTCCTGATCATGGGCATGACTATGCCGGCAACTTTGAGGGCACAATGTTAGTAGAACACTTGTGTTGAATCGACCCGATTGATGTTATGCTATGAGATTCATTCGTCATAAGTTAATGGTTAATAACACAGAGAAGTTAATGTTTGCATAATTCCTTAGACCATGAGAGTGTTGAGTTTCTTCATACTTGCTTCATGAACTTTGGGGTTTGTTAAACGTCATCCGTAAATGGGTGGCTATTACGGCGGCTTACGGGTTCATGGAAAAGTGTGTTAAGTAACTTGATAGCTCAAGATTGGGATTTGCTCCTCCGACGATGGAGAGATATTCTCGGGCCCTCTCGGTGTTACGGTATCCATCATCGTCTGGCCAGACACAAGTGTGATTTGATCACAGGGATGCCGGAACACGGAAACGAGAAAAGAGAACAAAAACCGGCAATGAGGTAACTGGCATTGTGGACAAGTGTTGATCCACGAGGATGCCGATGTTTCTCACCTCGGGTATTTGTAACATATCGCGAAGCAACAGGAATAGCACACGGCAACTGGAGGTTCACTCGAATATTCATTCGTGTGGGTATAGGGGTCAATATGGGTGTCCACGGCTCCGATGTTGATCATTGATCGGAAAGAGTTACGGTCATGTCTATACTTCACTGAACCTACAGGGTCACACGCTTAAGGGTCATCTATCTGCTGAATACTAGACGGGGAGTCTAAGAGAAAATCACCGAAAAAGTTTCGGACGAAACGAAAACGTTCCGGAGAGAACACCGGAATAGTTCCGGTGAAACTGAAAAGTTGTTTCAGGGTATTCCATTAAGTCAAATTGGTTCTGGCACACGCCTGGAAATTCTTGGAGGATGCCAGAAGTGTTCTGGAAACTTCTGGGTAATTTTCCGGGACAAAAACCGGAAATGTTCCGGAGCAGCCGGAACCACTTTGGTTGCTTTTCGCTGAAGAAACATTGTTCCGAAATTGTTTTGGAATGCTTTCAAAATTGTTTTGGTGGGTGCTAGAATTATTCTAGGCACACATAAATAATTTGGGTTTTAACGGACGCAGAAAAATGTGTTCGTGAATAGTGAAAATCACTTTTTGGGCTGATTTGCAAATGGGGTTTTTCTTCTAGAAGAAAACCACTTTTGGTGTGTGAAAGGGAGGTGGAGCTCCCCAAGGGGGCTGCAAATTTCGGCCATGGCATGGGGGGCCCTCCTTGAGGTGTCCTTCCACCTCATGGTGGATATCTTCTACACACCCTTATGTGGCATGTGGTGGAAAGATCCTAGGAAGGTCCTTTTGGTCTTTCCTCTACCCCTTGCTCCTCCTATAAATAGAGGTGGAGAGAGATCTCCAAAATCAGATCATGCTTGCTCTCATACACATGCCATAGACTTGTCTGGCTTCTCTCTCCCTCCCAGCGAAATAGTTTCGTAGAGCCGAAAGGTTGTCTGGGTTCCGGTGGGAACTAGTTCTGGACGGCGAAGCCCTGCCGGATAGATGACACCGTATGTGTGCAACTCTGTAGAGAGATCGTAGTTTCGGTCTTAGTTCGAGAGTGCCTCCCGAAGGGCTGTCCGAGTGATCGTCCGAGTTTCGAGGGTCCTCCCGAAGGACTGTCCGAGGATCCGTCCGGTGGGACTATCCGAGGGACTGTCCCGATGCCTCCCGAAGGGCTGCCCGGAGATCCGTCCGGTGAGCTGACGTGGGAGTACATCCTCGCGGTTGGGAGGTTGTAAATCCTAGCTGCGGGGATCTGCACCGCCGATCGTCATCGACTCTACTTCCGCTGCGCTACGAATCGGTAATGAAAAAGATCAAACCTTGTATGCAGTCTCCATAGTGATCCTGGGCTGGTACGTAGGTCGGAAAATTTTTGTTTTCTGCTGCGTTCCCCTACAGTGACCATCTCGGAGTGGCAAAGGGAGTGGTTTTACATCACTGAACCTCTCGCCCCTGGTCAGACCGGGGTCCCGGCTTTCTCAGCTGGGCCTCCCAAGAAGCTCAAATCCTGGAAGGAGAAGGGCGTCGCCTGGGGGAACCCAGAAGAGGTGGAGACCCTGATCGATAGGATCTTGTGGTGGTCCACCACGGGGAAGGTTGAGCTTGCCGACATCATAAACGTCATGCTCAACCGCCGCATACTCCCTCTCCAACTTCAGGCTACCCCGATGTGGGCACAAAAGCCCGAGGACATGGACACCATCACCACCTTCTTCCGCTCCACCTTGGCCGCCATGTGGACGAAGCTCATGAAGCTGGCCAAGGACAAGATTCCCAAGGAAGGGGAGGACCATGGCCTCGAGCACGGCTACGAAGCCCCCCCGGTGAGTGGTCCCTCAATCATTACTCTTTTGTCCATCGTGCTGAGGAGTAGTATTTTGCTTGAATCAGCGTGTTTGATGTTTTGCAGAAGTGGTTGACCTGGGTACAAGGAGTGCGATGCCCGGCCCCACTGCCAGAGGAGCCTCAGACTCCCCTGCTCTCGGCACTCCTGACCGAGGAGCCGCACGTGGTGGCCCCCAAAGGGACGAAGTCCCAGAGGGGGAGGTCAAGTGCTCGGACTCGAGGGACTTCGGTCACCCGGTCCGAAGAGACCCACACCTCCACCGCCCAAGACGGCGATGCAGAGGAGGGCGAGGAGGAGGAGGTCCCCCCCCCCCCCATCGAAGGGCAAGAGGTCGGCGTTGGAAGATGCCGATGTAGGCATGCCGCCGAAGGCCCCAAAGAGGCCGAGGTGAACCTCGTCCGGGGTTGGCAACAAGTCATCGGGGAGAGCTGAACTCTCCGGTGACTCAGAAGAAGACCTCCTCGCAGTGGGGAGGAAGAAGCCAGCGCCCCGAGGGTAAGCCGTTATCTTTGCATCCCATCTTTTTTAATCTGACAAGTCATTTTCTTCACAAGGGAAATCTTACCGAAGCGACATTTTCTCATGCAGTCCGCCGAGGGTAATCCCCAGCGGTTCCTCGAGCGGGTTGCCATCCGCCAGCGGGACCCCACAGCCCGCCGCTCCTTCCCCGACGCATGACGGGCTGGGGGAGGCAACATCCACCTTGGTCCCCGATGTCAACACGGCGGGGACCAACGAGATGGCGATCATGGCCGAGGTCGATACCTCGGCCCAACAAGACCTGGGGAAGGAGCGCCCCGTGGTCATCGAAGAAGGGCTGGGCCAGTCATCGGTCCAGCTGGCGTCTACCTCAGCTCCGCCGCTCCAGGTGGAGGCTTCCCGGGTGGATGCATCCGAGGTCATCCCTCCACCCCAGCCAACTGCCCAAGGACGGGCTGGTGCGGGGTGGACCGAGGAGATGGAGGACGCCCTGAAGGGATCCTCCATCAAGGAGGAGCACCGTGCCTTAATAGGCGCGACACTGCAAGGCTACCGGTCCGCAGGGGCCGGCCTGCATGAGGTGTTCAAGAACCTCATGGCAGGTTTCGAGGTACGCTTTTTATCTGCGCATCCAGCCTGCTTTGTCTATTTGAGCTCTTTTGAGTTATGCCTTTGTTCGAGGACATAGGAGTACAGCCTGCTAAATGGCTTTGTGAGTGAGTAGCCCCCGAGCCCGAAGTCGGTTTCAAGAAACCGGCATCGGGGTCGTTTGATTAAGTAGGAGCCCGTTGAGTAGCCCCCTGGGCACCACCTGAGGCAGCCATCCCGGGACTTTTTAGTGATCTTAACTGTTCTCTTTGTAATAAGGATCTATTTTTGTTCCAGGTTTCGACCTCGGTTCCGGACTCTATCGCCGAGGAGATGGCGGAGATGAACCGGAAACTCGAGTAGTCTCAAGGTAAGCAAGTGCAAACTTGCCTTGTACTTTAGGTATAATGTGTTTTGTTAAAGAAAACAACTAAGGCCGAACTGTTGTGACAACAGCAGCGCTAGCGGAGCTGGAGACGCTCAAGGCCGAGCTTGAAAGGGCTCGGCAGGAGGTGCGGCAGCAGGAGGCTGCTGCCGCCGCGGCAGAGAAGGCCCGAGCCGCTGAGAAGGCGGCCGGGGAGAAGAACCAAGCGCGGGTGCTGGAGGTCGAGGATACCCTAAAAGGCGTGTTCGAAGCACGCGACAAGCTTCAGGAGGAGGGGCAACGAACGAAGGGGGAGCTCGAGAAGCTTCAACGTGCCCACTCCGAGCTCAAGACCTCGGCCCGAGCTAACCGCGAGGTGCTCCAGCAAGTGGAGCAAATCGCCTCGGGTAAGATATTTTTGCTGCAGTGTTCGTTTGGCAGCAAAGGGTGTGTCGAGCTCACCCAGTTATGGCGTTCCGCAGAGGTCTTTGCGGATCTCCCACAGAGCGCGGCGGATGCGGTGGCATACTTCGGCCAGCTGGCGGGCCATGAGGCGGAGAAGGCCTTCTGGGGGCAGTTTCCAGGGTCGCCGTCCGCGCAGCTGCTGAATCATCGAGTGAAGCAACTAGTGGAGCTGTTTCGCATGACGAGACCGGCGCTCCAGGATCTCTGCATCGCGCTGTGGCCTGCCGAAGCCATGCCGAAGAGCCTCTTCAGCCTTATGGCCTGTCTCCGAGACGTCGTGCCTTGCGTTAATCGCTGGAAGAGGTCTGCTTGCCTTGAAGGGGCGCGGAGGGCGTACACTTGCATGAAGATGCACTTTCGCAAGGTTGATGCGGAAACATGTGCCGCGGGCCCTCCTGCCGACAAGCCACGCACCGCCGAGCAGTTCTTCACCGAGGTGGAGGCGGGAGCTCGGACCACAGAAGCCATGTGTCCCAAAGACACTCTGTATTTCTAGATGATACTTCGGAATGCCGGAGTATACGATGTAAAAACTTTATCTTTGGTTGAATAAAAATGGCTTGAAATTCCATGTGTGTTGTTTTATAATTAATTTTTTCCTCCGATATGACTGTTTAAAATGAGAGTGGCCAGTCATCGGCTTCAGCCCCAATGCAGGTCATACAAAGGGTGTTCCTTAAGGCACACTGGACCCTTAGCCGACGTCTCGGTGCCCGAAGGCGGTCGGTGCCTCATAGGAACTAGGCGATCGGACTATAGTGGCTTGATATCTTTCACTTAGTCATAGGAGTTTGACTGTGGGGGCTGATGACTAGCCCCCGGTGTGGGAAGTGTTCGGCCAAGTCGGCCGAGGTCTAGGCCATAGCACACTTCGGCTAGGAATGAAAGCCCTTCGTTTAACACAGGTGATCTCTATCGTCACATCGCCTGACGCGGTCTTCGGATGGCAGACCAGTTTACGCCTTCCTAGATAGTCAGTTTTTGGCTTTCTCCACTGAGGCGCCATGCCAACTGACCTGGCAGCGCAATCGCAGTGGTTCTCCCGTTACGCCCTTAGCCGGATTTATCGGAAACGTAAGGGGTACACATAGGAGCAGGGCAACCCAACTATTGACCGAAATCCAGGTTCGAAACTAATGCATATAAGGCCAAAATCCGAGACGCCGAGTACTTCAGACTTGTTATACAGTTGTACCTTTTAGAAAACTCCTTCATCCCACAGGGGCCATGCTACTAAACAAATATGATAGAGACCTTAAAGGGGCATGGTTTCCTTATTTCATGACGTTAAGCGTATACATGCCCTCACTGCGGTGAGAGGAATTGAAAGAATACAATGGAAAAAAGTAAAATGAGAAAGGAAGAAACAGGGCGGATATTTGTTAACGGATTTTGAAGAATCCGGGCCGCTTCCTGCCGCACGTCTGCGTTTCTGAGCTGTTTACCAGATGCTCTCCATTGATGGTGAGGAATTTGTGGAGGTTGATGCCTTTTCGGTCCTTTATACGCTTCAAGCGTTTTATTGACCGAGCCCCCTTAGAGGAGACGTTGCCGAAGTCCGTTGTGTGGTTGAGACCACATGGACGTTACACATGTTGGGTTGTTTCTTTTACAGAGACTTGCCTGTGCAGGGGCTCGAAACCACGTCTATGCTAGGTTTAAACCGTGCCAACGTTTGAGTATATTTTTGGCTCCTCGACGGCCCAGGGAATCTTTAGTGCGAAATTATGCACCCTTGGGACGTAGTGCCCACTCCAGAGAGGGCAAACGAGGAGCCCGTATCCCTATTTCGGGTGCGGGGGTACCTGGCCAAGGTCGATCTGTGCAGCCCGGGCGCGCTTCAAAGAGCGGGCGGCGCGTTTATCGCTGCGAGCTGCCTCCTCGGACACCTGTGCCTCGCTTGCGAAAGCTGCGGTCTATTCCTCTGTCCGAAGTGAATGTTCGTTGTTACCATTAACTGTGATAACACCGTTGGGTCCCGGCATTTTGAGCTTGAGGTAGGCATAATGCAGGACTGCGTTGAAGCATGCAAAGGCCGTGCGCCCAAGGAGCGTTTGGTATCCACTTCGGAATGGGACAATATCGAAGATTAACTCCTCGCTTCTGAAGTTCTCGGGCGAGCCGAAGACTACTTCTTGGGTGACTGTTCCAGTGCAGTGGGCGTCGACGCCTGGAATGACACCTTTAAAGGTGGTGGAGCTCGGCTTGATCCGAGATGAGTCGATGCCCATCTTCCGAACTGTGTCCTCGTAGATGAGGCTAAGGCTGCTTCCTCCATCCATGAGGACGCGCGTTAGATGATAACCATCAATGATAGGGTCCAGGACTAGTGCGGCCGATCTGCCGTGCCTGATGCTGGTCAGATGATCGTGCTTGTCAAACGTGATCGGGTAAGCCGACCACGGGTTATACTTCGGGGCGACTGGCTCCAGCGCGTATACGTCCCGAAGCACACGCTTCCGCTCCCTTTTGGGGATGTGGGTGACATAGATCATGTTGACCTCTGTTACCTCGTCAGGAAACTTCTTTTGGCCTCCATTATTGGGCCACCAAGGTTCATCCTCGTCTTCGCTGCGGTGCTGGGTTTTACTCTGACCCTCTGCCGCTATCTTGCCGGCTTGTTTAAAGTCCCAGCAATTCCGGTTAGTGTGGGTTGCTGGTTTTTCCTGAGTGCCGTGAATTCCACATGGGCGGTCCAGGAGCCTATCAAGCTGGCTAGCTTCGTCTTTGCTCCCTTTAAAGGGTTTTCTTTTCTGCCCGGATTTAGGTCTGGTGAACCCTGCATTGACCGCGGCGTCTTCAGTGTCGCTTCCACCATTTTTATACCTGCGCTTATTTTTGTTGCGCTTTGGTTTTCCATTGGCGTCAGAGTTTCTGAGGTGCCTGCCTCGTTGTTATGAGTACTTTGGGTGAGCCAGCTATCTTCTCCCGCACAAAAGCGAGTCATCAGTGAGGTCAGGGCTGCCATAGTCCTTGGCTTGTCCTGGCCGAGTTGTCGAGCCAACCATTCGTCTCGGATGTTGTTTTTAAATGCGGCGATGGCCTCGGCTTCAGAGCAGTGTATAATCTGGTTCTTCTTGGTGAGAAACCTATTCCAGAATTTCCGGGCTGATTCGCCTGGCTGCTGGGTGACACGGTTGAGGTAATCAGCGTCCGGAGGTCGGACATACGTGCCCTGGAAGTTTGCTCGAAAAGCGTCTTCTAGGGCCTCCCAGCTGCCGATAGAGTGAGGAGGAAGGCTGTTAAGCCAATGCCTTGACGGCCCCTTTAACTTGAGCGGCAGGTACTTAATGGCATGGAGATCATCTCCGTTGGCCATGTGTATGTGTAGGAGGAAATCCTCGATCCAAACTGCCGGGTCCGTGGTGCCATCGTATGGTTCGATGTTGATGGGTTTAAACCCTTCTGGGAATTGATGTTCCATCACCCTGTCTGTAAAGCAGATTGGGTGAGCTGGACCTCGGGACCGAGGAGCATCTCGTCGGAGGTCGGGGGAGAGCCGCGAGTAGGCGTGATCTCGGGCACGGCCGTTCCTGTCCAACCCGGCGTCGTAGCCGTCGAGCCCGGCGGGCGCACGTCCCCTTGATCCATAGATGGTTCGAGGGGGAGCCCTGTTTTCCTCAGTGCGATGTCGAGCGTCGTGAGGATCTACGTAATCCACGGGGTCCTTGCCATAATGGCGTGGATGGGGCCGTTCGTTGAGGTCTTCTCGTCTTGGCATGTCCCGGCCTCTAGGGGGTCGGTCGAGGTCGTCAGCGAGCTCCTCGTCGAATTCCGGCAAGAGACGCCTGCGTGGGTATGATTTCGGTGCACTATGGCGCCGGTTCTCCATGTCTTGCTCAGCTGAGAGCACTTCGATCCACTTTTCGTTTAGTGCATCGGTATTGGCCTGCAGCTGCTGCTGCTTGCGTTTCATGCTCCGGGCAGTTGCAACGAGGCGCCGCTGGAAGTGCTCTTGTTGGAAAGGGTCTTCGGGGACGATGTAGTCCTCGGTGCCGAGGCTCTCGTCCTCCTCGGACTCTGGCATGTAGTTGTCGTCGGCCCCTTCGAAGAGGTCATCGGGATCTGAGTCCCTGAGAGGTTGGTCCGGTGTGCCGTTCCTTACGGGGGAGGCTTGAATGTCCTCTTCACGGTTACCGGCATCGCCGTCCTCCGCGTCGTTATTGACTGTCACGCCATTGCCACAGGGTTCCCCGTTAGGGCCCCTTCGGCGTCTGCGCCGACGTCTTGGAGGGGATTTTGGGGTGTCCACCATGTAAACATCATAGGTGGATGTGGCGGTCCACTTGCCCGCGTTTACCGGGGGCAGGGCGTTCTCGATGGGGCCATCAGCATCTTCCTCCATGTCTGAGGCCTCGCCATAGTCCAACACGTCGGTTAAATCATCGATCGTGGCGACTAGGTGGGTGGTGGGTGGGATGTAAATTTCCCTGTTGTCGGTTTTAAGTCCGATCTGATTGTAAACCGAAGTCTTGCCGTCCGAGATGGACATGCTCCGGATGCGGTCAAGCATCTCATCGAGGTGAGATAACTCTTTGGGATTCATGGATGCGCCATAGACAGGGCTGACTCGAAGTACACCCAATGTGTAACCGGATGCGTTTTCGGAGCGAAGGGAATCTGAACATAATTCCAAGTTCTGCGCCGAAGTCAGTTCTGGCGCCGGTGTAATTTCGGGAGTGGGAGCCGGATCTATCTCCGGACTGGCGATCGGGGGGAGACTGACTGGAGTGGTGGTGTCAGGGGTCTCGAGAGGCGCCGTGACAGAGTCCGGTTCCGGAGTCGAGCCTCTAGAACCGGCCGAGCTCTCGATCTGGCCGGGAGTCCATCCCGATAGGATGTGTTCGCCACGGGAGTCTGCAGTGTACTCAAGGCCACCGAAAGTCACGATCCGACCTGGGGCGTAGTTCTCGACAGAGGTCAAGTGACCCGTCGAGTCGGCGCAAAATACCATGCTGCCGAAGACGAAAAGTTGGCCGGGGGCATAAACGTCCCCGTGTCCGTTAGCACAGTTGATCTGCAGGTGAGCCATCGATCCTTCTGGTGATCACGTAGCGGAACTCTCAATGAAAGCACCAGTGTCGGTGTAAAAACCGGCAGACCTCGGGGTAGGGGGTCCCGAGCTGTAGATCTCGGATCGGTGGTAACATAGACGAGGGAGACGATGTTTACCCAGGTTCGGGCCCTCTCGATGGAGGTAAAACCCTCCGTCCTGCTTTTGTTTACATTGATGGAGATGTATCAAGTACAGAGTTGATCTACCTCGAGATCGTAATATGTGTCTAACTTCTAGGGCTAGGTGAGTGATATTGTGTTGGTGTCTCCTCTACGGGCTAAACCCTATGGCTTATATACACGCCAGGGAGGGTATCCACGGTTACAAGGTCGGTATCTAAGAGTAAGACGGCTGGAAAGGTCTTCGAGTATACGTCAAGTCTTCGGTAGAGACACCCCCGATCACGCCTCCTACGTGCGGCCTCCGAGTCCATCTTGATCAAGTACGAGGGCTCACCGGCCCAACCGAGGAGGTGGGCCGGCTAGGTTAACACCCCCTAATCCAGGACACCGTCAACTGGGATTGAGCACCGCAAGATCGAACCCATTACAAAGCACCTCTTCCCATGGCAAGATAAATCAATCTAGTTGGCCATACCAAATCAATAGATCGGAGAAGAAATACGAGGCTATAATAATCATGCATAAAAGAGTTCAGAGAAAACTCAAATAATATTCATGGATAATCTGATCATAAACTCACAATTCATCGGATCCCAACAAACACACCGCAAAAAGTGATTACATCGGATAGAACTCCAAGAACATCGAGGAGAACATTGTATTAATGATCAAAAAGAGAGAAGAAGCCATCTAGCTACTAACTATGGACCCGAAGGTCTGTGGTAAACTACTCACGCATCATCGGAAGGGCAGCAAGGATGATGTAGAGCCCCTCCGTGATCGATTCCCCTCCGGCGGAGTACCGGAAAAGGCCTCCAGATGGGATCTCTCGAGAACAGAAGCTTGCAGCGGCGGAAAAAGTATTTCGTGGACTCCTCTATTGGTTTCTCAATTTTAGAGAATTTATAGAGGTGGAATTAGGTCAAACGGAGCAGAGGTGGGCCCACGAGGCACCAGGGCGCGCCACCCCCCGGGGCGCGCCCTGGTGGCTCGTGGCCACCTCCTCTGTCTTCTGGCCTCCTCCCGAAGCTTCTAGTGTCTCTTATGTCCAGAAAAAAATCTCCAAAAAGTTTCGTGGCATTTGGACTTCGTTTGGTACTGATATTCTGGAAAACCAAAAATAGGCAAAAAATAGCAACTGGCACTGGGCACTAAGTTAATAGGTTAGTCCCAAAAAATGATATATAATTGTTGTAAATGTATATTAAAACATCCAAGATTGATACTATAATAGCATGGAACAATAAAAAATTATAGATACGTTGGAGACGTATCAAGCATCCCCAAGCTTAATTCCTGTTCTTCCTCGAGTAGGTAAATGATAAAAACAGAAGTTTTGATGTGGAATGCTACCTATCATATTCATCATATATTCTTTTCTTTGTAGCATGGACAATTGGACTTGAATGATTCAAAGCAATAGTTTATAGTTTGACATGAAGACATAAATACTCAAGCATACTAACAAGCAACCATGTCTTTCAAAATATCAAATGTGCCAGAGCTCAAGGCTTAAATTAGAGAGATAAAATTATTTTGAGAGGCATGCTTTTCTTGTCAACGAAAACGACCGAGAATTCCCAATATCTTCCATGCTAGACACATTATAGGCGGTTCCCAAACAGAAAATAAAGTTTATTTCCTTTCCACCATTCTTTCACAATCCATGGCTAGCCGTATCCAAGGGTGCCCTCCATACCAACACTTTCCAAGGAATTTATTATTATCATCGTATTAAATTTTTCATTTCGGGACTGGGCATCCCTATTACCTGCCACTCTCTCGTGCAATGACAAGTGAATAAACACTCATCGTGAGAATAACACACCTAGCATGGAAAATATTGGCCACCCCCTCCCGCTTCATGAGCGGTACAGGCACACAAAACAGAAAATTATTTTGAAAAAATTAGAGTTGGCACATGCAAATTTACTTGGAACGGCATGGAAATACCGCATATAGGTAGGTATGGTGGACTCATTTGGCACAACTTGGCCACCCCCTACAAATGAAGGCTAGCAAATAGATTGAGAAGCGACCAACCAAAAAGCAAAAAGGTCATAAACAAGCATTGAACATAACTAACACCGAATAATGCACCATAAGTAGGATATAATTTTGTTGCATAACTATTGACTTTATGTGCATGCATAGGGAATCACAAACCTTAACACCAATATTCTTACTAAATCACAATTACTCACTAACATGACTCGCATATTATCATCTCCATATCGCAAAACTATTGCAAGGAATCAAACTTATCATATCCAATGATCTTTCATGAAAGTTTTTATTATATCCCTCTTGAATATTCATCACTTTGGGACGAAATTCATATCTTGTGCAAATTACCATTACTATTATCAACTCTCAAAAAGATATAAGTGAAGCATACAAGTGCAAATATTTCTTCAAAATTTAATCTTATCAACTCTCAAAATAATATAAGTGAAGCATGAGAGTTCAAATATTTCTTCAAAATTTTATCTTATCAACTCTCAAAATAATATAAGTGAAGCATGAGAGTTCAAGTATTTCTTCAAAATATAGCCACCGCCGTGCTAAAAAAGATTTAAGTGAAGCACTAGAGCAACTGCCTAGCTCAAAAGGTTTAAGTGAAGCACATAGAGTATTCTCACAAATCATGATTAACGTGTGGCTCTCTCAAATAGGTGTGTCCAGCAAAGATGATTGTGACAAACTAAAAAGCAAACAAAGAAAAGACTCATATAATACACGACGCTACAAGTAAAACACATATCATGTGATGAATAAAAATATAGCTCCAAGTAAAATTACCGATATTTGGTAGAAGAAAGAGGGGATGCCTTCCGGGGCATCCCCAAGCTTAGACGCTTGAGTCTTCCTTGAATATTACCTTGGGGTGCCGTGAGCATCCCCAATCTTAGGCTCTTGTCACTCCTTATTCCTTCATCTATCGTGATCTCACCCAAAACTTGAAAACTTCAATCACACAAAACTCAACAAAACCTTCGTGAGATCCGTTAGTATAACAAATAAATCCTTAAATCTAAGTACTGTAGTAAATTGATTCATATTTAATATTGGCATAATGCTATTGTACTCCAACTTCTCCATGACTCATACCCCCCGATACGATCCATAGATTCATCAAAATAAGCAAACTATGCAACAAAAATAGAATCTGTCTAAAACAGAACAGTCTGTAAAGATCTAATTAAAAGCTATACTTATTTAACTCCAAAAATTCTGAAAAATTAGGAAAACGTGGGCAATTCATATACCAATACTTTGTAAACACTTTAGATTTTTCTGACGCTTCAGTACAGAATTAAAATTCCAGCACTGGACGCAAAACTTTCTGTTTTCCAAACAACATCAATTATACTAACATCCAAATCATCCCAAAGGCATTACTTGTCACAAACACTAATTAAAACATAAAAACACAATCATAACTGTAGCATAATTGTGTAAACACACAAGACCATAAACAAAAAGTAAAAAATTATTTTATTCATTGGGTTGCCTCCCAACAAGCGTTATTGTTTTATGCCCCTAGCTAGGCATAATGCATAGTTTTCAAGTATTATCATCCTTCAAGTTGATTCCATAAGTGGCCCTCATAATGGATTCATAGGGTGCTTTAATTCTTTTCCTAGGGAAGTGTTCCATCCCTTTCTTTAATGGAAATTGAAATCTTATATTACCTTCTTTCATATCAATAATAGCACCAATAGTTCGTAAGAACGGTCTACCAAGTATTATGGGGCAAGAAGTATTGCATTCAATGTCAAGTACAATAAAATCAACGGGCACATAATTTCTATTTGCAAGAATAAGAACATCATTAATTCTGCCCAATGGCTTTTTAATAGTAGAATCCGCAAGATGCAAATTAAGAGAACATTCATCTATATTGGTAAAACCTAGCACATCACATAGGGATTTTGGAATTGTGGAAACGCTAGCACCCAAATCACATAATGCATTGCACTCATAATTTTTAATTTTAACTTTAATGGTGGGTTCCCACTCATCATATAATTTTCTAGGAATTGAAATTTCTAGTTCTAGCTTTTCTTCTAATGCTTTCATCATTGCTTCTACAATGTGTTTAGTAAAAGCCTTATTTTGTTCATAAGCCTTGGGTGAATTTAGCATGGATTGTAACAAAGAAATACACTCAATCAAAGAACAACTATCATAATTAAAATCTTTGTAATCCAAGAGAGTGGGCACATCGCTAGTTAATGTTTTTACCTCTCCAGACCCACTTTTATCAAAAATTTCATCAAGATTTTCACCCTCCGAATTATGGGGACGCCTCCTAGCTAAAGTTGACTCTTCTTCAGTCCCCTTTTCATCAAGTTTTATATTGCTAAACAAGGAATCAATAGATTAAACACCAATCATTTTAATATCTTCATCATTACTACGATAGAAACCGGGAGGAATCGCTTTTTCTAAAAATTCTCGTTTAGCTTTTAGCATGGCGGTTCTTTTCTTACTCTCATCCATGGAGACATATAAAGATTTAATTGATTCATTAATATCAATTTTGGGTGGCAAAATTTTAGTCTTAAAATTTTCCACATCATGAATAATTCTATCAATGCTCCTAGACATATCATCAAGTTTACTTAATTTTTCTTCTATCGTAGTGTTGAAAACTTTTTGAGCATTAATAAATTCTTTAATATTACTTTCAAGATCATAGGGAATCCTATTATTATTATTATTGTAAGGATTACCATAGGAATTGCCATAATTATTAGAGGAATTTCCATGAAACGGCATAGGATTAAAATTACCTCTATAAGCATTATTATTAAAATTGTTTCGCGAGACAAAATTTACATCTACGGGATCATTATTTTGCTCAATCAATGTGGATAAAGGCACATCATTAGGATCAATAGTAGTATTTTTGCTAGCAACCAATTTCATAAGCGCATCAACTTTATCACTCAAAGTACTAATTTCTTCAACAGAATTCACTTTTTTACTAGTAGGAGCTCTTTCAGTATGCCATTGTGAATAATTTGCCATAATATTATCAAGTAATTTAGTAGCTTCTACCAATGTAATCTCCATAAAAGTACCACCCGCGGCGGAATCTAAAAGATTTCTAGAAACAAAATTTAATCCCGCATAAATTTTTTTGTATGATCATCCACAAATTTAAATCATGAGTAGGGCAATTTCTTATCATTAATTTCATCCTTTCCCAAGATTGAGCAACATGTTCATCATCAAGTTGCTTGAAATTCATAATTTGGTTTCTAAGGGAAATAATTTTCGCGGGAGGAAAATACTTGGTAATAAAAGCATTTTTACACCTATCCCAAGAATCGATACTATTTCGTGGTAAAGATGAAAACCAAATTTTTTAACGATACCGCAGTGAGAACGGGAATAATTTTAATTTTGCAATATCATTATCCACATCTTTTTTCTTTTGCATGTCACACAATTCTACGAAAGTGTTAAGATGGGATGCAGCATCTTCATTAGGACTACCAGAAAATTGTTCTTTCATGACAAGATTTAACAAAGCGGCATTAATATCACAAGTCTCCGCACTAGCGGTGGGAGGAGCAATCAGAGTACTAATAAAATCATTATTACTAGTATTGGAAAAATCACACAATTTTGTATTTTCTTGAGACATCGTGGCTACGCAAACAAGATAACAAGCAAGCAAAGAAGCAAACAGGAAAAAGGTAAACGGAAAATATTTTTGTATTTTTGTAAAAACTTTTTAGAAGTGGGGGAGATAAAAATGAGAGGCAAAGGTAAATAAAATAAATGCAAGGAGATGAAGGTTTATGCGTAGGTACTTGATAGATGTTGATGATGTCTCCCCGGCAACGGCGCCAGAAATTCTTCCTGCTACTTGTGAGCTGCGTTGGGATTTCCCCGAAGAGGAGGGGATGATGCAGTACAGTAGAGATAAGTATTTCCCCCAGTTATGAAACCAAGGTTATCAATACCGTAGGAGAATCACGTAACACCTCGTTAGCAGTACCTGCACACAAAACAACAAACCCTCGCACCCAACGCGAACAAGGGCTTGTCAATCCCTTGGCGGTTAATTGCAAGATTAAATTGTATGGTGATAGATAAATAGATCAAGCAAAAATACAAAATAAAATAAATAAAGTAAAAGTGCAGCAAGGTATTTTTAGGATTTTTAATATATGATTAAGATAGACCCGGGGGCCATAGTTTTCACTAGAGGCTTCTCTCTTGAAAATAGCATACGGTGGGTGAACAAATTACTGTTGAGCAATTGATAGAAAAGCAAATAACCATGACGATATCCAAGGCAATGATCATGTATATAGGCATCACGTCCGAGACAAGTAGACCGACTCCTGCCTGCATCTACTACTATTAATCCACACATCGACCGCTATCCAGCATGCATCTAGTGTATTAATTCCATAAAGAACGGAGTAACGCCTTAAGCAAGATGACATGATGTAGACAAAGTAAACTCACGCATGAATAAACCCCATCTTTTTACCCTTAATAGCAACGATACATATGTGTCATGTCCCTTTCTGTCAATGGGATTGAGCACCGCAAGATTGAACCCATTACAAAGCACCTCTCCCATTGCAAGATAAATCAATCTAGTTGGCCAAACCAAATCAATAGATCGGAGAGAAATACGAAGCTATAATAATCATGCATAAAAGAATTCAGAGAAAACTCAAATAATATTCATGGATAATCTGATCATAAACTCACAATTCATCGGATCCCAACAAACACACCGCAAAAAGTGATTACATCGGATAGAACTCCAAGAACATCGAGGAGAATATTGTATTGAAGATCAAAAGGAGAGAAGAAGCCATCTAGCTACTAACTATGGATCCGAAGGTCTGTGGTAAACTAGTCGCGCATTATCGGAAGGGCAGCAAGGATGATGTAGAGCCCCTCCCTGGTCGATTCCCCCTCCGGCGGAGTACCGGAAAAGGCCTCGAGAACAGAAGCTTGCGGCGGCGGAAAAAGTATTTCGTGGACTCCTCTGTTGGTTTCCCGATTTTAGAGAATTTATAGAGGTGGAATTAGGTCAAACGGAGCAGAGGTGGGCCCACGAGGCACCAGGGCACGCCACCCCCCTGGGGCGCGCCCTGGTGGCTCGTGGGCACCTCCTCTGTCTTCTGGCCTCCTCCGGAAGCTTCTAGTGTCTCTTATGTCCAGAAAAAAATCTCCAAAAAGTTTCGTGGCATTTGGACTTCGTTTGGTACTGATATTCTGGAAAACCAAAAACAGGCAAAAAACAGCAACTGGCACTGGGCACTAAGTTAATAGGTTAGTCCCAAAAAATGATATATAATTGCTGTAAATGTATATAAAAACATCCAAGATTGATACTATAATAGCATGGAACAATCAAAAATTATAGATACGTTGGAGACGTATTAATTCCCTCTAGTGATAGTATCTAAGACAAACCTATACCAAGAAGTAACGCCAACATAGAAATTTCTAAGAAGTATCGTGGAAGATTGGTTTCGAGTAGATCTATTTTGAGCATCACAAATTTTATACCAAACATCTTTTAAACTCTCTCCACCCCTTTATTTAAAATTTAGTACTTCTAGCTTGGGCATGAAAATGACAAGTGTGGAACTAGTCATGATAGCAAGGCACAAAAGTAGCAACAAAAGATATTTTTGGTATTTTTGAAGATTTTAGGCAAGCTAAGATGCAAGCAAGGGAAAAAGGAAAAAGTAACTACGCAAGACAATAACAAGTATGTAGTGCAATGGTATGAAGGTGCCTCTTTGTTTAGTAGAAGAGTCCCCGACAATGGCGTCAAAAATCTTGCTTGCTCCTGCAGGAGTTGTTGGGATTACCCCAAGTGTAAGGGTGAAGCAGAATGCTTGCAAGTATTTCACTCAGTTTAGAGAACCAAGGTTATCAATCCAGTAGGAGTGTCCCAAGCAAACAAATTGAACATCACCTGCACACACGACACAAACACACTCGTCCCCAACACGGCAAGAGGGTTGTCAATCCCCTTGTCTTGCTAATCACAAGATTAAATGCAAATTATAGAGAGTAAATACTAGCAAAGTATCACGACAAATAGTAGTAGCAAATGTGTAGATGAATACAGTAAAGGAGAATAGACCCAGGGGCATAGGTTCACTAGTGACATCTCTCTCGAAAACAGGCAAATGGCATCGTAAACAAATTATATTTGGGCAATCGACTAAATTGCAATATTCATGACTATGGTCATTCATGGTATAGTCTCCTAGAGGCATTGCGTCCGTGATAAGTAGACCGTTAATCCAACTGCATCTACTACTAATACTCCACCCCAAAACCACTATCCAGCATGCATCTCAAGGTATTAAGTTTGCAAGAAGTAGAGTATCACAATAAGCAAGATGACATAATCTAGACAGGAAAACGTCAATCAATATGACAAAACCACGTCGTTTCATCCTTAGTGGCAACAATACAATACGTGTCTTAGCCTTTATTGTCACTGGGTTAGAGCATCGCAAGATTGAACCCACTACAAAGCACCACTTCCTCTGAAGAAAAACCCATCGAACTTGGCCGAAGAAGATATATAGATCAGAGAGCACGCAAAGCTATTTAATTATACAGGAAGAAAACCTCAAAATGATTCAATTGATTTCAATGAACAATCTGATCATAAAGTGACAATTCATCATATCCCAACAAACACACCACCAATTACATCGAATTGATCCCGATCATGTGAGGCAGCTCACGAACACATGGTATTGAAGATCCAAAAGAGAGAGAGAAAGTCATCTTGCTACTACAAAGGAACCTAAAGTCCTAATGGAAATAGTCAGACATCATCATGGAGGCATTAATGTTGATGAAGAAGACTCCGGCAATGGATTCCCCCTCCGATAGAGCTTCGGAACAGGCCTCTAGATTGGATATTCGCGAAACAGGGACTTGCGGTGGCGATAAAATTCTTCTAAAAATATGGCGAAGGGTTTCGGTATTTATAGGAATTTATGGCGGTGGAACGGAGGTAAGGCGGTTCCTGTGGGCCCCACACACCCTGGCGGCACGCACTAGGGCCAGGGCACGCCACCTGGCCGTGTGGGCCCATGGTAGGTCTTCTTGTCCATCCCCAAAACTTCGTGGGTCCTTCGTCATCCAGAAAAAACTGTCAAAAATTGCATTGTGTTTTGACCTTCCTAAATATTGATTTCCCGTGAAACCAAAAACAAGGAGAAAACAGGAATTGACACTGGGCAGTAAATTAATAGGTTAGTCTAGAAAAATAATATAAATTAGAATAAAAAGTATATAAAAGTGATAATATAATAGCATGAAATAATCAAAAATTACTTTTTTTGAAAAGAGAACAATTAAAAATTATAAATACGTTTGAGATGCATCACAGACTCGAAAAAAATGAGGGAGAATATATGTGGCTAGTTTTGGATGGCCGGCTCCCGCATCAGTGTCCACGGACTAGTCCCACTGATCCGCGGACGGATGCGGTGTCCGATTTGGAGGTCAGCGTTGAAGATGCCTTAAGCATGTATGAAGACCCGCATGGTAGCCTTCATGAGTTTGGCGACTATAATGCATTTACTCAATAATTTCAGTTGCTGTAGATGCATTTTACTCATCTATTCTGGTGAGAGTAAAGGCGACTGCCGATGAATTGCAAAACACTTGGACAATACGTCAATACATATACCGGCTGAGGTCATTTTGATGCCTGTGGAGGGGGGAGACGGCCCCGTGGGGCGGCCTGCGCAGCTTGCACGGTCTCCCGCTCACACCTCGGAGTTCGTAGGTGCAGCTGGGCATATGGCAGGAGGCCAAACCCCGGCTGAGGTCACCACGGAGGATGTGATTGCTTACGGAGGGATTCAGGGCCCGATGTCCGGGGACAGGCGCGTAAGTCACCGGATTCAGGCCCAACCCGATGCTGACGACCTGCAGTTGGGGCGTGCTATGCGGGCAGCCAAGCTTCGTGATGTCGAAGCGACTACAGGTATGTCAGTCAATACTAGTCGTTCAATTCTTCATTTTTCCGAGCATGAAATAATTAATAATGCGGGCAACTTGGGGATATTTCTCTCGGTAGTAATGGAAAGGAAATTGCCAAATCAGTTAATGACTTGTTAGACTTAGAAGCGGATAGAGCCTTGGAGTTGATTCGAAATATCGCGGCAGTGAAACCTATGACTGATACCGATATTAATAATCTTGGGGTAACAACATTACAGAGCCTGTGTGAGGATCTCGTTCCCACTTCAGGGATAGAGGACGAGGAGGAAGATATGGTTTCAGATTGGTATATGGCACCTTTGCAACCAGATATTATCGCACATACTGCCACTGGTCATGAGGACGCAAAGGTGGTGCAGGATAAACCAAAACGATCCTGGAAGAGGAAGGTTTATTCTACATCGGCAGTACGTAGGAGTGCGAGAATCAAATTCAAGGAAAAAAAATTTATGATGAAAAATGAAAGGGGGTCTTTTGGAATAGCAGAGGTCTAGCGGACTTGGCTAAAAGGAGATTCCTTGCGGAAGCATCTGTAGAGCATAAACTCGATTTTATTGCCTTGCTTGAGACGGGTAGGGATAATTTCACGTCGCAATTCCACAATACTATTTCAGGTGGTGTTGAGTTTGATTGGCATTGCTTACCCCCAAGGGGTCGATCCGGCGGGATACTACTTGGGGTTAAGTGTGAGACGTTAGAAGTACTAAATGTGGTATATGGAGATTTTGCTATTAAATTCCGTGTAAGGTTCAAGATTGATGGATTCAGATGGGCCTTGGTGGCTGTCTATGGGGCAGCTCAACCCGAACTTAAACCCGATTTTCTTGCAGATCTTGTGAGGATCTGTGGGGATGAAAGGTTGCCGATTCTGGTGGGGGGAGATTTTAACATAATTAGGAGGAGAGACGAGAAAAATAATGACAACTTCAACGGAAGATGGTCATTTATGTTTAACACGATCATTGAGAGTCTCGGTTTGAGGGAGATTGACCTCACTGGCAGACAATTTACATGCAAATGCTTTGCCGGTTCCAACATACGAGAAGTTGGACCGGGTGCTTACCAGCGTTGAGTGGGAACAGAAGTTCCCACTGGTAACAGTACATGCACTTCAGAGGGCAATTTCTGATCATACACCGTTACTAGTTGACTCTGGAGAAGCGACCCTTGTGGGAACCAAGAACATTTTCTCTTTCGAATTAGGATGGTTCGAGAGGGAAGGCTTCATGGAGCTCATTGCTAGAGAATGGGCCAGGGAGTTAGGTGGTCGGTCCAATGTCGAAAGGTGACAAAATAAAATTAGACACTTGCGCCAGTTCTTGAGGGGCTGGGCCAAGAATCAAATTGGGATTTATAAAGCGGAAAAAGAGAGACTTACACAACTAATAAACGAGTTAGATTTGAGAGCTGAGTCTAATGTTCTTAATGTGTCGGATCGGACTGTTAAGAATGAGGCTGAGCAGAGGTTGCGTACTCTTCTTAGAGAAGAAGAGATGAAATGGGCTCTAAGAGCGAAGGTGACAAAGGTCGTCCAAGGCGATGACAACACCAAATTCTTTCACATGATTGCAAATGGGAAGCATAGGAAGAAAAAAAAATCCAACTAGAACAGGATGACGGTACGATTGTAGGGCATGAAAACCTCAAGTTGTACATCTCCAATTATTATAAGCAACTTTTTGGGGCCCCTGAAGATAATTTTGTATCGCTTGATGAGGGCGCAACAGGGGATATTCCACAACTCAACACAGACGAAAACGAGATTTTGTCTGCCCCGTTTACTGAGAAAGAGGTGTTTGACGCGGTAACACAGATGAAACAGAATAAGGCTCCTGGACCTGATGGGTTTCCAGCTGAGTTTTATAAGCGATGTTGGCATATCTTATGTCGAAGTTCCATGACTTATTTAACGAAAACTTACATTTATTCCACCTAAACTTTGAAACAATAACGTTGTTGCCAAAGAAGGAGGAGGCGGTACGCATTGAGCAGTTTAGGCCGATATGTCTGCTCAATGTGAGTTTTAAAATATTCACCAAGGTTGGCACGAATAGGTTGACGCGGATTACCCATTCGATGGTGCAACCAACTCAGACTGCTTTCATGCCAAGTAGACACATCCTGGAAGGGGTTGTTGTCCTACATGAAACTCTGCACGAGATCCATTCGAAGAAACTGGACGGGGTTATCTTCAAAGTGGACTTTGAGGAAGCGTATGATAAGGTCAAATGGCCCTTTCTCCAACAGGCCTTACGCATGAAGGGGTTCGATGAGGCCTGGAGGAAACAGGTGGACTCCTTCATTCAAAAAGGTAGTGTTGGGGTTAAGGTGAATGATGACATAGGTCATTATTTCCAGACGCATATGGGCTTACGACAGGGGGGGTCCGATGTCTCCTGTTCTATTCAACATTGTGGCAGATATGTTGGCGGTTCTTATTAGTCGGGCTAAAGAAAACGGCCAAGTAGGAGGACTAGTTCAACATCTTGTGGATGGGGGCGTGTCCGTACTACAATACACGGATGACACGATTATTTTCATGGAGCATGATCTCGCAAAGGCTAGAAATATGAAGCTAGTGCTTTGCTTATTTGAACAACTGTCGGGACTCAAAATTAACTTTAACAAGAGCGAATTGTTCTGTTTTGGGAGGGCCAAAGAGGAACAAGATGCTTACAAACAGTTGTTCGGATGTGAAATGGGATCCCTACCGTTCAGCTACCTAGGAATCCCAATTCATCATCGGAAACTATCGAATAAGGAGTGGAAATGCATTGAAGATCGATTTGAAAAAAGGCTAAGCTGCTGGAAGGGCAAGCTTATGTCTTATGGGGGTCAGCTTGTGTTGATAAACTCAGTTCTGACTAGTTTGCCGATGTTCATTTTGTCTTTCTTTGAAGTACCTATAGGGGTACGGAAAAGACTTGACTACTATCGATCTCGTTTTTTCTAGCAATCAGATGAAGTTAAGAAAAAATACAGATTGACCAGATGGGATATAATTTGTAGACCCAAAGACCAGGGTGGGTTAGGGGTCGAGAACTTAGAAGTTAAAAATAGATGCCTACTTAGCAAATGGCTATTTAGGTTGTCGGTGGAAACTGAGGGTACGTGGGTACAAATTTTGCGTAACAAGTACCTACAATCTAAGACATTGGCCCAGGTTACTGTTAGACCAAATGATTCGCCATTCTGGAAGGGGTTATTGAAGATAAAAGATACCTTTTTTCCAGAGGGTGAAATCTATCATTGGTAACGGTACCACGACTAGGTTCTGGGAAGATACATGGTTAGGGGACACGCCTTTAGCCATGCAATATCCCACGCTATATAATATTGTACAACGTAAGGATGCATATGTTGCTACAGTATTACAAACGGTCCCTCTTAATATCCAATTCAGGAGGTCTCTGGTGGGGGAACGTTGGAACTTGTGGCTGCACTTGGTGCGCAGGTTGATGGACGTTCAACTTTCGAACCAACCGGATGCTATTCACTGGAAATTAACCACGAACGGTAGTTTCTCGGTGAAATCTATGTACTTGGATCTTATTGACTCTGGGCCAATCTCAAAATCACTTCATATCTGAAAAATTAAAGTTCCGCTGAGGATTAAATTTTTCATGTGGTTTGTTCACAAAGAAGTGATCTTAACCAAGGATAACTTACTAAAGCGAAGATGGGTGGGTAGCTCTCGATGTTGTTTTTGTGACCATGATGAAAATATACAACACCTCTTTCTCGATTGTCCGTTAGCCAAATTGCTTTGGCGGATGCTTCATATAGCCTTTAACGTTACTCCTCCCACTAGCATCAACACGTTATTTGGGACGTGGCTAAATGGTGTGGAACTACCTATTGCGAGACATATTCGGATAGGGATATGTGCACTATTTTGGGCTATATGGAACTGCAGAAATGATATAATTTTTAACCGAAAAAACTTTACCAACTTTTTGCAGGTTATTTACAGGGCCACTGCTTGGATCCGTATGTGGCCGTCACTCACCTCTACGGACTCCAGGGAGCTTTTGGCTACTGGGTGCAACCGATGGAAGATGGTAGCACGGGCTATTTCCAACCGATTGGATGGCGAGTTAGCCTATTTTTCGCCGGATGTGGCATCTTAGACATTTACTTTTTGCTTCATTTTGGCTCCTTTTGTGAGCCATCGCTGGATCTTAGACTTTGTCTACGTACTTTCGTTAAATAAAATGGTTGCATGCATCATTCTGATGCAGAGGCCGGGGGGCATTCCTCCTTTTCAAAATAATAATAATAATGCCAATTAGCAATATATATTTTCCTTTTTTTTCTTACATTTACCACGTATACGTGCACTTTGTCCGGGAATCTAGAGGCTCATGCAGAGTACGAGTATCTCAGCTCAGAAGTCACATGCATTGAGTGTAGTTCGTAGCGACGCAATGGGTGATCATAAACGATACCCTCGAGCTGGCTCAGCCTGCTTTCCTTTTCCTTTGCCCTCTGCATTGCCCGCCTTGCCGCTACAGTGGCATCACAGGCGCGCGCACGTCGCTGGAGAAGACCGATCAGTCCGTCGTGCCCCGAGAGGCCCCGGGCGGCCTCACCGGCCGGCACGCGCGACAACAATGTCACGCCACACCGGCTGGGTTTGTCCCTCCGCCGTCGCCGAGTCAGCCTCGCATGCATGCGGATGCGGGGCCAGGTGGCGTACGCGAGCGATCGATGCCAAAAGCGCCGTCGCAACAAGCACGTCGCGTCGCCGGCGCCACTGTGCTGCTCCCGTCTTTCGGGCGCCGGCAGCGTAGCCGCGTAGTACGTGTAACAGTTAACTGAACGACCGTCGTCGGAGAGCGCTCAAGCGAGATCGACATGGACGCGCTGGCTCGTAGTACGCCCCGCAGCCGGGGACCGGTCGACCGTCGGGGGCAGCATGCATCCATGATGCATAGGTTTAAAGCTGTTACCAATGTCATGCACTGACACGGCCGTCCTCTCCTCTACACGCCCGTGTGTACAGGGGGGAAGCGGGTGGGCTCGTGAACGACACTGTCGTGGATTAAAGTTGCACCTAACAAGCAAGATATGTGCGTGCGGTGCGCTTTTGGGAGTAAGTTCGTACTACCATGTAGTACTTGATCTCTCTGGTTTCGACAGCTAGCAAATGTACCAGTCATGGGGTTTTCGCTTATGATTGCATGAGTCAAGTGCTAGTGCTCTCTGCAACAAAGATTAGACTGGCCTTCTTCCCCGGCCATCACACATCCGAAAACCTACGAGGGACAAACCTCGATGGTTACTTGATACTTCTACCTCAAATTCAAAAAGATATTTTATGCCGATGCACTCCTATTAGCTAGATTTGGAATCATATCCATGGAATGGTCCACAAAATAAACCCGACACTTAACCCAGCAGGACAGACCACACGATCTTAATTACTACGTGCCAGTGGCTGAAGTCCGAATGCAAGCAGAAGATAAACTCCGCTCTGAAACGCAATTTCTCCGGCTCACCGGGGGGGGGGGGGGGGGGGGGGGGTCGGAAAACAGATGAATCCAAAGCCTCTCAAATCATGAGCCTGGCCGGTCCTAACGAAAGAACAGAGGGACACATGCATGCTCGTCCACGCGAATAATTACACCCCATGCATAAAGCGTCCGACCGTCACTGCGCGCAGATACGCGCACGACAAGACGCTATAGACACGTGACGTGCGTCCTTTTATTTTACCCTGCCGAATCGATCGATCTCTCTTTCAGCATTCATCGGCATGCATGCATCCATGACACGGCAGAGCAGATATCCATACTGATGCATGCACGCGTCCGCATGCGGAATCTTGGGTTGAAATGGATAGCTCACCAAGTTTGAGCGGCGGGATGATTGAGACGGAGAGGAGATGGAATCCGAATGTCAAACGAGGAGGGTATTCTGTTTCTCTCCGGCGCACGCAGGGGCTAGCTGGCTGCCTGTTTGTCTTTGTTGCAGCGTTCAACGAGAGGCAATCCTGCATGCAGGATCATGATGAATGAGTACGTGTGCAGTGCAGTACGTGCCATGCCATATGAACGAGTGCCTTGTACTCCATACGTCCCAAAATAAGTGTCGCTGACTACAGAGGAGGTAGTATGTTTTTTGGTGAGCAAAAACGATACATCCATACATTGATGAGGCAGGCGTGCGCTTGGTATTGCATTATGCGTACAGGCGCACAGCTGCGCATGTCTCTGCTGCACTCCGTATAGTAGCAGACTTCTTTTCACTGTGCAAGTCACGGATGTAGACATTACACCACTCAACCACGACCACCGGGCCTGGGAAGTGTAGACTCGTGACGCATGTGCGATGTTTTCGGACGATTCTCATCACGAGGACGAGAGGGGCCTCGTGCGCGCGCGCTCCCGTGTTTGAGGATGTATGCATGTCCGCTGGGTAAGGTAATCGACCGGCCGGTATTTTACCACAAGGATGCATGTTCGTGAGAGATTAATTTTACTTGTAAGGCACGCACGTACGCGAGGTAGAAACAAATAAAGAAATGAAACACACCAGACCGATCGCAGAGGCCTGGAGTCTGACCTGGCCGGGGGAGGAGAGGGTTCACGGGCGGCTCCAAAGCCGTAGGCGCCCATCTTCTCGACCCCACTAATCATCACCGAATTGGATCGAAAGATTCGTTCGGATGTATCATCGTCGATGCGGCGTATTATGTCCGTGTACAACGTACGTATCCACCAGCCATACAGGTACGTAGCCTCGTATAGATGGGTAGCAGCAGACGCACGTGGACACGTCATAGTAGATAGAGATAGGAAAAAATGGCGAGCGTATATGCAAATGCAAAGCTGCAAGCCTGGCTGCTATTATCCAGCGAAGACTACAGTGGCATAACTGTACGTGGCTGTCGGACTAAAAACGCAGCATGCAGCGCCTTTTCACTCGTGGACCGGGACGTGAATCCATGCATGCATGCATGCCACACGCACATGCGCGGCCCGTCTCCTCTCTCACCGCGCCGGCCTTTCGCTCGCCGGCAAGGAGGCACGTCGTGTCGACGTGCTAGACTAACCGCTATCTGCTATCGTTCTGGTTAGGAGTAGATCCGTATGCTGCTTGTTGATTAAGTTGACAGGCCTTAGTCATTTTAGCCATCTCTCATCTTCTTTTTAGAGCCAGCCATTTCCCGTTCACATGGGAGTATATGACTCTGCGAAAGATGGCCATCTTCCTGGTGTCCCGTTGCGGCGGCTGGGCCGAGAAGTGATTAGGGCAACACAGTCCACAGCAGATACGAGCGAGCGATGAACGTGAAGCACCTGGGCGAGAGTACAGAGGCAGGCGGCAGGACCATGTATGTCAGGGCCAGCAAAACCGTGGGGGTCCAGGGCGCTCAGCCCACGGGCGGAGCTACGGACAGACAAGTCCAGTCCATCTCCTGTCGGGGCGAGACATTCGTTCTGACTTCTGAGGCAGACCCGTGCCGGGACGTTCGTTGCACGCATCACTATGCTTTGGGGATCGCCAGACAGCTAATCACGAGCTTTCCCTAAAAAGAACTAGTCACAAGCTATCATTAAAGGCGATCGAGCGTGTTTAGCACTACAAAAATTAATCACGAACTTGTTTGTTTATGTTACTAGATGAATTTCAGAGAGCCCCAACTTCAAATATAGGAGAACTTATTGCACTCATTGAGTTTATGTCCCAAAACATATTTTTGTGCTAATGTTTTCATAAGAGCCAAAACTCCCATTTCATGTCATTAACTGTCCGGCTGTATTCACTTGTTATGCCATGTGGTGGCTACTTTTTTAATTTGAATTTCTTGACATAAGTTCCCTTGTAGTTAGAAAACCATGTTGAAAAACATTGATTTTTTTAGTCAAAATTACGTAAAATTGGGATGTAAACATTTAAAATCAAACTGCTCATCCAAATGAGTTGAAGATTTTCCGAAATAGCAATTGAACTATTTATGTTTCTTTAATGAAAATTCTACAAACTTAGCATCTCCATCGGAAATCCGGACAAAATTGAACAACAAATTTCAAAATGACGACGCTCTTAAAGTGCTCTTCGAAATGAGCATAAACTTTTAGTAATTAAACTATCTATGTTTTTTGGAAATTAAATTTCTAGAAATTTAGCATCTCCAGTTAAAATTCAGACAAATTTGGACAACAAACTTCAAAATGGCGATTCTCTAGAAAAGCTCTTCCAAGTGGATTTAATTTTTTTTGGAATAGTAATTGAACTATTTATGTTTTCAAAAATGAATTCTAGAAACTTAGCATCTCAGGCTGAAATTTGAACACATTTTGAAAGCAAACTTCAAAGTGAAGTTTCTTTTAAATTGCTCTTCCAAATGAGCCAAAACTTTCTCTGTCATTGAATTATTTCTATGTTTCTAAATTTGTAAACCTTTCCAAAAAAATTCATCTTTCCATCGAAACTCAGTCAAAACATGGACAAAACTTTGAATTTTGATTGGAAACGTGGTTCAGTTTGTGTCAATTCATCATGCCGGCAGTAATCTTGATAAGGTGTCACACGTAGTCAAAATAACAAAAGGGGATTCACACAAGGCAATTAAACAGGTTCTGGCCCTCACAATCAAGGTAAAAGCCTACTCATGCTTGGATTATATTGATGGTGGAAAGCCTCGTATGAGAGCTTGGGTATGGTGTACAATGGAGGATCTCTAGAATCATGTAGGTGTCCATGTGAGATTAGATGATCTATAGTCTAGCCTTAGCCTTGCCTTTATATGGCGGAGAAGGTCCAGGGTTTACAGAATTCTAGGTCGGTTGAGGCCGGATGGGGATCCCCAGGGCTCTAGCCTTGATCGCCAAGCTGGTATGTGTCTCGTGAGGCCATGAGTCGCAACATTATTGGGCCAACTCCAAGCCTGCCAGGATGCCCTTGGTACATGGTACCACCAGTTTGTGGTAACAGAGATTAAACACAACTGAAACCATAATCGCCACAGTTGTGACAAACTGGGATGGGTCGGTGACATAAAATGGAACTTATGTATGTTGTGGCAATTATTAGCACAAACCTTGTGGTTTTGTGACTCACAACTTCTACCTTTTACCATATGTTTCCGTAATATTAGGGTTATCTGAAGTTCACTCTTTTCTTGGTGGGCCTCATTTGCATGTGATGGAAGTGGACATGTGTAATTAATTGTCTGTTGCTCGTTAGCTTTGTTGATTTTGTATTTTGTTTAACATGTATTTCAAAGTTCTTCTTGTAAATAATTATAAAATCGATCAAAACTTGGACAAAACTTTGAATTTTCAAGTCAAAACACGGTTCAAATAGTGGTAACAGAGGTTAAACACAACTAAAACCGCAATCACCACATGTTGTGACCAAGTGGGCCCAGACGGTGACGTAAAATTGAATTTATGGGTGTTTTGGAAATTATTAGCACAACCGTTGTGGTTTTGCCACTCACAAGCTGTGTTTTTTACACGTGTTTCCTTAATATTTTGAAATTCAGTCTTCTTTGTTTTGTGGGCCTCATCTGCATGTGATGGAAGTGGACATGTGTAATTAATTGTCTTTCACTCTTCAGCTTTGTTGATTCTATATTTCTGATTTTTTTAAATTTATTTGAAAGTTCTTCTCGTAAATGAAATTATATATTCCCGTGACACACAAAAAGTTCAATGGGAAAATGTTTTCATATAGTGCAACACGAAAAGAATGATGCTAGTACATATTTGTGTTACCATTTTTCATAGTGATGGGAAGTGGGCTTAGTGCTTCTGCTTGCTGCTTGGCGTACCACGTGCAACTAGAATTCAGCCTGAGGCCTTCTTGAGGCCTAGCCAAACATCTAGGGCACGGCTACGCCTCGTCTATAGCGGGATGATAGCTCGCCTCGCCTCCCCTCAAATGGAACCCTTTAGTGGCCCAATCCATTACTCGTACATTACCTTCTCTATTTTAGTTACCTTCATTCGATGTTTGTTTCTTTCAGTTTCTTTTATTTATTTTACTTTTTGTTTATTTTTATGAAATATTCTCAATATGTATATTCTAAAATTTAATTTCCTTAATTTTATAAAAGAGTTTATCGTGCATTTAAAATATGTTCATGAAGGGTAAAAAATGTTCTTGCAACTTCCAAAAGACATTGATATCATTCAAAGAAATGTTCTTAATATTTTAAAAACGTTCACCCATTATAAAATTCTAACATGACATTTTCAAGAAATTTTTATACAATGTAAAAAAATATTTGCATAATTTTTGAAAATGTTGTATACCATTCAAAAATGGTTACACATTTCAAAAATATGTTCGTGACATTTTTAAGAATTTTTTATACAATATTTAATTTTTTGCATAATTAAAGAAGTCTTCCATAAAATTTAGAAAAACGTAAAGTGTTCTAACATTTAACAGATGTTTTACACATTTATAAAAAATTCATTACATTTATGAAAAAAATCAATATATGCGAAAAAATGTTCACCATGTATTCTAAAATTATGCAACATGTGTTCGAAAATGTATAATGTGTATCTGAACATGTTCAATGTGTACTCATAAAATGTTCAATGTGTATCAAAAAAAATGTTAAACTTGTATGTGAAAAATGTTCAACGTGCATTTAAATAAAAGTCAATATTGAAAAAAATAAAAAGTCACTAAAGAAAACTGATGAAAACCAATAAAAAACACACGAAAAATAATAAAAATCTGAAGAAAATAAATAAAACACGGCAAAACAAAAAGGCAAAAAAAACCTACATGGAAAGTTCTAAAACCGTCCGTACCAGTCTGTAGAACCTTCTCAAAAACGCTATTTTGGCTGATCCACTATCGTGTGCACAAGCGCTTCAAGCGTGATGGAGCTAATCTCGCACTAAGCAAGACATAGCTCCCACGAAACATGTACCACTTCATTTGGTGGTTCATCAAAATATCTTATTAGGCGTGTCACTTTGTATTTGGTATGCAGCGCCCACAACGGTTCTGACGTGTAAAATTTTATAGGCCTGCCAGTTTCCAGCCAGGCCTGGTTTCGTGGAGCTTCCAGTGTGTTTTATTTTCTGCGTTTTCTACTAGGGTATTTACTTGGTTTTATTTGTTTATTTATGTTAGGATTTATTGTTCATTTTTAAAATTCGTTATTTTTTTAAAAATTCGTTAGTTTTCTAAAAATTCATGATTTTTAAAATTCGTGAAGTTTTTAATATTTGTGAAATTTTTATAAATTAATGATCCTTTTATAAATTTTATTATTTTTTATAAATTCATGAACTTTTTGAATTCAGGAATATTTTCAAATTCATAAGAAAATGTGGATGGTCTTTTTCATTAACAAACGTGTGGATTTTTTTCCAAGAGCGAGCCGCGAGGAAGCACAGAACGAACGACCGAGAGTAATTGCTTTTCAACGTGAAGCACACATGTACCTTTTGACTTTTCAGGAAGCACGCTTATCGTCGAAGCACAGCTGTGCACAGATGTGCTTCTCGCTGAAAATTTTCCCTTTTCAAAAAGCACAACTGTGCTTCACAACGAGAAGAAAAACAAAACAAAATATCTTGGAGAAACCATAGAAAAAGCCGATCAAAATTCCAAAATCCAAAAAAACAAAAAATCATGCAGAAAAGAGAAAAAAAACTCCGTTCTTGCCCGATGCACCCAGCGTGCGACACAAGGCGGCAGTTGGGCACACCAAGTGGCATGCTCCCAGCCCGCCAAAAGGATTAGTTAGTCCCGCCAAATAGCCGCTTCCTGGTTCTTCGGCCCAGCCACCCGACCCTACTACGTGTTTAACAAGTGTGGGCTTCCTCTTCCATAGTGACATATCGCCGACGCCCTCTGTAACGGTCCTGCACCCCGCTCCACCTATACGAGCCGAATCACTGCGGAGGCGCTATGCGTGTGAAGAACAAACATGAGCAGCTATACAATAATGAAACACAATAAATCATATTATTACTCCAAATATCTACATTCCATACAACCAAATCTCATCCATGTGACATGCATGGGGAAAAGGCCTACCTCAACATTTGATGTCAATTATTGTACGACTGAATCCACTTGTTATGCCCTGTGGTGACTATGTCTTTAATTTGAATTTCTTAACATAAGTTCCCTTTTAGTTAGAAAACTCAATTTTCATGTAAACAATGATTTTATTTAGTCTTAAAATTTGGACGTAAACATTTAAAATCAAATCGTGCATGCAAATGAGTTGAAGATTTTCTGGAATAGTAATGAAACTATTTATGTTTCTTTAGAGAAAATTCTATAAACTTAGCATCTCCATCGGCAATTCAAACAAATTTGAAGAATAAATTTCAAAGTGACTCTTCGAAATGAGTTTAAAATTTTCTGGAATAGTAATTTAAATATTTATGTTTTTTTAAATTAAATTTGTAGAAACTTAGCATCTCCAACTGTAATTCAGACAAATGTTGACAACAAACTTCAAAATGATGATTAACTTAAAAAGGTCTTCCAAATGAATTTAATATGTTTCAGAATAGTAATTGAACCATTTATGCTTTTGAAGCAAAATTCTAGAAACTTAGCATCTCAGGCTGAAATTCGGACACATGTTGACAACAAACTTCAAAGTGATGATTCTCTTAAAATGCTCTTCCAAATGAGCCGAAACTTTCTCTGAATAGTCATTTTATTATTTATGATTTTTCTAGTTTTTTCTCCTAATATTAGGGTTCTCTGAAATTCACTCTTTTCTTGGTGGGCCTCATTTGCATATGATGGAAGTGGACATGCGTAATTAATTGTCTTTTGCTCTTTAGTTTTGTTGATTCTACATTTGGGATTTTTGAAAATTTATTTGAAAGTTCTTCTAGTAAATAATTTGTAAACTCAATCTGGGACAAAACTTTGAATATTTCAGTTGAAACACAATTAAAACGGCAATCACCACATGTTGTGACCAAGTGGGCCCGAACGGTGACATGCAATTGAATTTGTGGGTGCTACGGAAATTATTATCGTAACCGTTGTGGTTTTGCCACTCACAGGCTATGTTTTTTACATACGGTTACGTAATATTAGTGTTCTCTGAAATTCACTCTTTTTTGTGGGCCTCATCTGCATGTGATGGGAGTTGACATGCGTAATTAATTGTTTTTCACTCTTATTTTTTTTGTGACGAAATTGTCTTTCACTCTTTAGCTTTGTTGATTCTATATTTGAATTTTTTTTAAATTTATTTAAAAGTTCTTCTTATAAATAAAAAAAATATTCCCGCAAAAAGTTTAAATGGAAAATGTTTTCATATAGTGCAGAACAAAAAGAATGATGCTAGTACATATTTGTGCTACTATTTTTCCTTGTGATGGGAAGTGGGCTTAAAGTGCTTCTGCTTGCTGCTGGGTGTGAAAAGCGTTCATCACGCATTAAAAAAATCTTCATGAAGGTTGTAAAACCGGTCTATACCAGTCTGTAGAACCTTCGCAAAAACTGCTATACTAGGCCGATCTGCTATGGTGAGCACGAGTCGAGAACTTCAGGCGAGACAAAGCTAGATCTCACACTAAGCGAGACATAGCTCCGATGAAACAACTACCACACTGATTGGTGGTTCTTCGGAATATCTTATTCGACGTGTTACAATGTATTTGGTACACAGTGTCCACAACGGTTCCCACGCGTATGCCTTTATGGGACTTTCAGTTTCTAGCGGGTCTCGGTTTCGAGAAGCTTCCAGATGCTTCCGTTGTGTTTTCTTTTCTATGTGTTTCAACTGGGGTATTTACTTGGTTTTTGATCGATTTTATTTCTTTATTTATTTTATGATTTTTTTTTCATGTTTTAAAGTTTGCAGCCACTAGTACAAAAACGGGCATTAGAAGCACCTCTCAAAGCGGTTGTGACCCAAGAGACCTAAGCCGCCTGGGAAATTAGGAACCGCCCAGGCGTTTCTGTTTTTGAAACCTCGTGTAGTTGGTAAACATTGGAGGCGGTTTAAGAATTCAAACCGCATGCGATAATTCCACCAACTATCTACAAAACGTAACCCCCCGCTATTCCGCCCGCCGCAACTGACTCTCTCCCCTACTACTCGAAGACGTGGCGTAGATCCACCCGCCGCCACTGACTTTCTCCACTACTACGGGAAGACGTGGCGACAAATCCACCCGTCGCTACTGACTTTCTCCACTACTATGGGAAGACGTGGCGACAAATCTACTGAGGGCAAGGGCAAGGGCTTGGCTAGTGACTTGTGTGGGAGCGCCACCGCCATGGTAACATTCGGGAGGGGTAAGGGGCGTGGGTGTAAGGGCATCTCCAACTGCAACCCGCAAATTTCATCCCGCATCCGTCCGCAGACAGGGGGGGGGGGGGCAGTCCATGGACACGGATGCGGGAGGACGCCATCCAACCGTAGCCGCATACATCCGCCCTTTCTCAATTTTTTGAAGTCCACACAATCCAATAGCCGCATGCAAAGGATACAGACGTTCAAATAGCCGCATGTAAAGGATACAGACGTTCAAATAGCCGCATGCAACACTAGTTCAAATTTAAAAAAGTTCAAATTTTACATCCCAACATTGTTGTTCCCTTTCACCGCCCACTGATTCTCAATCAGATCTTCCTTCAGCTGCTCGTGAGTTGGTCGATGCCGAATTTGTTGATGCATTTGAATAAACTCTTCAAATGTGGCCAGATTCTGGTCTGGAAGTTGGATAGGATTACCCATGTTCTCAAATTCCAGAGCTGCGGCAGCATCATCACCCTCATCCTCGACGATCATGTTGTGCATGATCACACAACATGTCATCACCTCCCACAAGGTCTCCGGATCCCATTATTTCGCAGGTCCACGAACAACTGCAAAACGGGCCTGAAGAACTCCAAATGCCCTCTCGACATCCTTTCTAGCTGCTTCTTGTCTTCTGGCAAAGTGAGCCTTTTTCTGGCCAACTGGGTTTGAGATGGTGCTGATAAAGGTAGCCCACGGAGGATAGATACCGTCAACCAGATAGTAGCCCATGTTGTACTCATGTCCATTGACAGTATAGTGGCAAGGAGGAGTTTTTCCTTCAGTCAGCCTTGCAAACAACAGCGACCGTTGCAGCACATTGATGTCATTGTGAGACCCGGGCATGCCAAAGAAAGCATGCCAAATCCAAAGATCCTGTGATGCAACTGCTTCAAGAATGATGGTGGGCTTCTTAACATGACCCTGATATTGCCCTTGTAAAGCCTTCGGGCAGTTCTTACATTTCCAATGCATGCAGTCAAGAGATCCAAACAAACCTGGCCACCCTCTTGCTTCTGAGATTGCCAAGAGCCTCTCGGTGTCTGCCACAGTTGGTTCTCTCAGGTACTGAGGTCTGAACACCTCGACCACGGCAGTTGAAAACCTGACCATGGCATCTCCGCATGTGCTCTTAGACATCCGTAGGTACTCGTCCCACGAATCAGCGCCCGTGCCATATGCAAGCATCCGGAGTGCGGCCGTGCACTTCTGGTAACTAGAGAAGCCAATCATTCCCACGGCGTCCTTCTTCAGGATGAAGTAGTCATCGTAGAACATGACGCCATGGTACAAACGATCGAAGACAGTCTTGCGCATCCGAAAACGCCGCGAAAATGGTCAGCGAATAGTGCATCGGAGGCAAAGTAGTCGGCCATCAGTGTCAAATGCTCCGCGCGCCCTGTTGCGGTTGAGCACTCGATGACCCATAGAGCCCTTGAAATTGAGAACATGCTCCTCCGCACGCTCCGCGTCTTCAAGGACCGCCTGCATCATCGCCGTCTCATCGGAGTACTCCTCCTCGTCCGATGAGCCATCGGACGACTCAACATACTGCTCGTATATGTACTCCAAATCGGAATCCATTGCTAAAAAGAAGAAGGGACAACTGTTTTCAGCTCCGGCGATTCATCGAACAGTTGCCGGGCATGGTAGAGGGTGGTACCTGGCGGAGCGGTCGGAGGACAGGGGTTGAACGGAGACGGGGGAGAAGCGGCGGGGAGCCCTGGTGGAGCGCCGGAGGTGACGGAGACGCAGAGCTGCGGCAGGGGTGTGGCGTGGTGGCCGGGGTGGTGGAGCGGCGGCAAAGGCAAGAGAGAAAGAAGGAAGGAGAGGAAATGAGGAGGATGGAGTCGCGGGGTCCGGGAAGGGTTTTGGGTGGGCCGGGGGTGTCGGATTCGTACGTTTCGCGTGTCCGCACTCCCGCAAACCCCCGCACTTTTGTCTCCATTTTGCGGGAGAAATCGCGTCCGGACCACCCCGCGGACCGATACAGGTCGGCGTTGGATGGCTCACGTGGTCCGGATGGATGCGGGCGTTTTGCGGGTCAGCCTTGGAGATGCCCTAAGTGGGCTGGTACCACCACGGCCTGCGCCGCCAAGCCTTGTCGACGACCACGTGGAGGAGTCCTTCCCGATGTTGTCGACACCGTCGTGTGAACATTATCCGGGCAGAGTAAGAGGGGTGGACGTAAAATTTAGGTTGAATTTTTCATAGGACAATTAACCCCCTCCCTGTAGCTCATTGCACATCTATCATCACCCCGCTTTCACATGTTGCCACATCCTACTTTGTCCAGGTAACTTTCTTTTTGTATATCACATTCTATTTCATTAGTCTTAGTGATGCTAGCAATTTCTTCATATTTCTGAATTTGTGCTTACATACATACACGGCATGTTTCTTAGATCAGCTAAGTTGTGGATGATCATATCGTTGATCATACTAAAGCATTTCGTGAGTCAACGCGGATTATTTTCATCGAATAAGCACGTGAAGTGACAATTTGAATATGATGTGCATTGTTGAATATGATATGCATTAGTGATTTGTCCTTTAGTACAAATTCACATCTAGCTACAGTTGGTGATGGAGCCACTAGCTCTTGCCCCTATATGTACAGTGACCATATGACTACATAATATCCACCATGGGACCTCCACGAGACATGACTGACCTTTTGACCATCTTCGTCGTTCAGAGTGCTCAAAGCCTTTGACCTAACCAGAGTGACCAAGTACTCATGCTCCATGTCACGCCAGAGGAGAGGCACAGCAAGAGTCGAACACTTCTACACATCCATCTTATAGTTTGCCACAGACGAATGAACACACTTACCTATAGACCCAAGCCAGTGTTCTGATTGGGACATGTTGATTTCGACCGTCATTTTCGACAACCACCAACCTATCAAGGCCGTTAGTGGGGAACCTCCACGCTTGACATCTTTCAAATCAGGGGGAGAGAGTTGTCTGTCCTTTGCCTTGGGGCCTCTACTCTTACATTATTCTAGTGGTTGACACATTTCACAGAGAGGGTCAACTTGCACTCAGCAAAGAGACTCCTTTGCTTGCATGCCATTCGGTTCACCGTACGCTGGGCCTCCCCGCTGATTTGATTTGCCTCTTCAGTTAGAATATATGACGCGCGTGCTTAATGCTGCCTATCCTTGTTTTGTCTCTCTCCCTTCTCTAAAGGTGGAGGGTCATTTTCTTGTCATTCACGCAGATATAATATAACCATTTGAGGAGCTTTATTAGTTCGCCTACAAAAGGGCCTTTATCAGTAGGCGTGATGGCCCTGAATTGCTTGATTATGATCCTTGTACTCTTGTTAACCATGTTGTAAATGTGGACAGGATAGGAAAGGGGGTGGGGGATGGGGTGGTGATTCTTCCTGTCTCTTGTCAAAGCTCAAGTTGAAAACTTTGCCACCCCACCTTGGTTGACATCTCACCCCAGTGACCATTGACACTGAATTCTGAGCCTGCAAAGGAAAAGTTCTCTCGTCCATGCTTTCTCGGTTAACTATCTGGAGTGCAGAATGGGTGTCCTGCACCACGGATGGGGATAGGATGGCGGCATCGGCAACGATTTTCTTTTCACGATGCAATCCGAAGTTGTTTATCCCTCACTAAACAAGAGCCTGCTGTCTCTCTCAAACATTCCTTTGGATTGATCAGACAACCGGCTGACCCCTCCAGACAACTAGTTTACTGGTAAGTATAGGGGCGTGCATCCCCCTTCCTCTGACTAAATTATTGAGAATGCCAATGTTTATGAGTCAGATCAGGGCGGTGATCAGTTAAGAGTTTTGTAAGAATTTAATAACTGGAGTGGACGTCGCCGTAATTCTTTCCGAGCGTCCACCACTCTTGCGTGTCTAGTGCTCGATCAGAAAATCAAAGAGTTGTACCCCTCTGTAAAAAAATATAAGAGCATTTAGATCACTACTTTAGTAATATAAACGCTCTTATATTTCTGTACAGAGAGAATAAGTGTTATTTTTGTGTCTAAACAGATTAAAAAAAATCATTCTGCCATTTTGAGTGTTGACCAAATGCTCTTACGCTGACAGGTGTCATGAGCAATTCCCGTTTTCCCACTAGAAGTTTCGGTATCCAAATTCTAAATCTGCTTTTTATTTTGTTCTAGAATGTTTGGGGTCCCAGGATATTATTGGTATGAAGAAAGGCTATCTGAGGCATGCTGCGTCTGATGGGACAAAATTTTAAGCTTATACTCCACTGTCGACTCTTTTACCTAGCCACGTGTCAGGGTGTGATTCCTTCCTTCCTAATGAGTTGCTGCAAGGCCTAATTTTAGTTTTAATACAGGTATCAGCAGATCATGTTTATTCTATGGTTAATATTGCACTAGCCGACAGTGCAAATTCTCATAGTTTCAGGTCACATTTGTTGCAACCTAAAAATGATTTTTTTTAGAAACACAGTACAGACATAGACGCTCACATGAACACACATACACTCATTCATATGAACGCATGCACGCATATCCTACCCATATAAGCACCTTCGAGAGACCGAGCCGGTGGGTCGGATCTTGAGATAGACGAAATCACCAAATACGCCTCGGGATCGATGAGAACGTCGCCTCCCACTGAAAGAATATTCCTCCTTTATGAGACACACACGTATCAAACCTGGGGTTTTATCCCTGGTGGGTTACCCCAAATCATCCAACCACATGTTGGTTCTCTAAATATGATTTTCTAGTCTAGTGGGGTGTTGTTGACGCAAAAATATCTATCCATATATTGCATACTAAAAGCACGATACAAAAGAAAAAAAATAGAGATATTGCTATAAAATTTTAAAGAAAAAAACAAGACCCGGTCGTAGGACGCAAACAGATCGTATATGCTCCCCGCAAAAGAAAATACAAAAACAAAATAACTGATCACATCCGTTTCATGGTTGTACCTAACCAAACATGCATAAACTGGCGGTATATTTTAAACAGATCGCATTCGTTAGATCCACATATCAATAGGTCTTCATAACTGTTCTTTTTTGCGGGTTCCATAATTGTATCTAAACATATTATAACGAGTAGATCTTTGTATCTCAAAAACACAATCACAACCGATAGATCATTATAGTTGCCCTTAAACAGGTCTCACACGAAAATTTTGTAACTACACATGTGAAGTATTAGCTGAACTATAAATACATGAGAAGTATATGTTAGGCATGATTCAAACATGTTACTCAATACATACACCAATATGAATCTAATGCATGATTCGAACCCTATAAAAGATTAGAGCCACAATGATAATATTTCTCGTACCATCTTATGCTATATAGACAGTTGGGACTATCGGACACGTACAAAATTCCTTACGAGCGGTACAAAAAAGAAAATGACGCATGAGTGATTAGTCACCAACATAAGCATCGATGGAGGAGTACATGATCAATGAGTATTGATTACCGAAGTAGAGGCATCACGGCGTCGTAGTAAGTTATTTGCTGATGCTCTGTTTATTTTATAAAATATATGGATCCAATTGTATATGTTTATAAAATTCATGAGAGAATTTGGATAGGAACAATACCAGATTACACTGTATAGTCATGCACAAAATGACAAAGATGCCTAGAGTTTCAGATCTACTCTAGAGAACATATGACAATTGATCTAGTTGTGCATGGGTTGTAGGTTAGTTTGATTGATGCCTGCACAACTCGATACCTTCTGAATTAATAGAAAAATGGGTAAGTATGTGTAAAAAATGTTTACATGAAATAAATTCAAATACTTAACGCTTTGCACGCACTAAGAATGATGCCTTTCCACTGGGAAGGCCACCATGCTAGTTCTCTTATTGGAAATGGTCATACTACAACTGAGTGCATATATTTTACTCGCGGGCTCCTTGGAGCCTAGTATTTTGATGTTTTTTAAAGAAATCAAGTTCTTTTCTGTGAAACTTATACATGGTCACTACATTTTGTATTTCTTATCAAATAATATGGTAATTTGTAAGTCGCACAAAGAAAAACAAATTTCTGACCGAAAAACAAGCACATTCTGTTATATACATACATACATACATACATATATATTTGTTTTTGTGTAAGCCATGTATGAAATTATATTGATATGAAATTTCATACGTACGTAGTATATATGTATTTGTGTATGCACATTTTTTCTGAATTTTTTGCAATATCGAATTAAATTTTTTGAGGAAAAATAAATGAAGGGCTACCTGAAACCCATCTACCAAAAGGCATTAGTGTGCCCTAACTTTGTTAAGAAAAAATAATATTACAGATCCCATACTCTCATGTTAAATATAATTTATTTCAACTGAATGCACCATATTTAATATTCTATTTGTTAGCTAGTGACAGAAATATTCTCTATTCATAAGGTGTTCATGTTGATAAAAATGTTCATACTTTTAGTCACCATAATTTTCTGTTTAGATAAGAGGATAAGGGGTGATGTTGGGTGCTTGGTATCTGTAGATCCTTATGGAAAGTTTAATTTCCTTCTTTTTACATATATAGGCTCTTTTTGGATGTAAATTTTAAAAACCGCAATATGTAAACACCACAGCTTTATATGTTGTAGGCACAAATAATGAAGTTTATTAACATACCATTTTTTGTGGTATCGGATATACCTTTGTTATAATAGGCGTATTCTATGAATCTAATTATTACAAACCATGATAAAATATACTCAAGATCTGTATGAAAATATGTGCCTTATTATGGGAAATTTGGAATTGCCACAATAATTTTGCCTTTAACAGAGCAAAATTTCTAAAAAAAATTAGGTTGTCTATGAGATACATGATGGATTCACACATGCTACTCACAGCTAGGGCTGCAAACGAGTCGAGTTCGAGTGAGTTGGAGTTGGCTCAGCTCAACTCATATTAAAATTCGAGCGAGCTCAAACTGAGTGAAGCTCCAGGTCGAGCTGTAGAACATGACTCGTGCTCAGCTTGTAATGATCTCGAGTCGATCTCGAGCTAGTTTCGAGCTAAATGGGACGGAAAAAAGTATAAATCTATGATGATTATTCCAACTAGATAAGGCACAACATGACATAAGAAAGCAATAAAAACAAAATATCTATTAAAAACTCATATTATAGTGGTCTGAATCACATGCAGAGGATGCACTAAACCTGAATCCTTGGTTCTGTTGACGTACGTTTATCATCCCATATATGACGTTCAGAAGTATTAAGAATATGTGAACGAACAAAGTATCAGTGATAGGTTGCTCGTGAAAATACTACTCTGAATCTATAGGAAAAACATTTCCAAAGTGACTCGTGTAAGACGAAATATCTATTAAAAATTCATCTTATAGTAATCTAAATCAAATGCAATGCAGAGGATGACTAAACCTGGATCCTCTGCTCTGTTGACGCATGTATATCATCAAATATATGACATTATGGCTTAAAATGTGTTTGAAAGAAACTCATCTCGATCTATGCTAATTGCTAAACCAAAAAATGTTTTTTAGAGTAAAACTGACAGAATTTCGTAGATACAACTTGTGCCGTATCCAGGAGCATTTTACACGTGATCAGTCTAACTATAACTCGGATCTAGAAAAGGAACAGCTAACATATTCAGAGATCATTCATTTATTTATAAACTATTACACGAACCAGATGATGTGAAAGTGGAAAAAGGCTTACTTCAATCGAAGGTATGGCCATTTCGTCGTGTTCGGGAGAGCTCATCTTGATCTCTTGGACGAACTGGCAATAGATGGTGGTCTTCGGTAAGACAAGAAAACGAAGGTGCATATGCTGGGAACTTTTGCAAAAAACAACAGGATATTTAACAGATAATCGAGCACGTACCATAATTAGGCCTAAATTTTCTCTACACTTAATTAAGCTTTCATGTTTGCTGGTAAATAAAATGGAGAAAAATCATGGCAACATATATGGTAACAAATTATCTTATTTGCATTTAATATATGGCATGATCATTTAACATAATGATATTATGTCGAGCTATCGAGCTAAAATCGAGCGAGTCAGCATTGGCTCAAGATCAGCTTGTTTCTCGGTCGACCTACATAAAGTGTTCAAACTCAGCTCGTTTCTTTTCGAGTTGATCTCGAGTCGAGCCAAAAAAACGAGTCGATCTTGAGCGGCTCACGAGCCTCGAACTTTGCTTGCAGCCCTACTCACAGCAACATGTGGCGGGTGTGTATGGCTGCTGTGTGCAACCGTTGGGACATGGTAGCACATGATATGTTCAACCGGTTTGGATGACGGTTCAGTAATCGGTTATGTTTATGAATCATGTAATCTTATTGTTGGCAGATTGTCTTTGGGACTTATTATATTTTTGTACAAATTCTGACGAAACATACTTTGTTTCAATAAAGTCGGTTGCCTTGTTCCCTAAAAAGCATGGTTGCATCGGCGGCGGCAAGAGGAGTGGGGCCCATCCATTTTGTTTTTATTTTCCTTAAGTTTTGTTACCCTGGCAGCATCGACGAGGTGGTGGCGGCGGTAACGTGTTGCAATAAGGTCTCTCTAGCCTCTCCCTACCTCGAAGACGTCCGATCCGGCGCTGGAGAAGGCCATGTGAGAGTTTGTGTTGCTAGATATGTTGACTATCTTCGGATCTTGATAGTTGGTGTGTCTATCGGGGAGAAATGGCTAACTATTGGTGCGTCAATTTCGACATCTTCTTTCTTGTTGTTATGCAACATAGTCTGGTTTCTTCAGCTCTCTGAACTGGAATTGGTGGATAGCAAGGCTGCGCTGCATGGGGTGATGCTCCAACCGTTATTTCTTTAGCGATTTTTAGATCTCGTTTCAATCGGCGAGTGACTACTGTGGTTTTTAAAGCCAGGTATGGTGAGGACGTTTGCAGGTGTACCTTTTTTTTACCGTTGATTCAGTGCATTTTTCAATCTTCGGCAGTGGGCCCACAATCGGAGGAAGAAGACTAGTATGTTTTTCAATGTAATTTTATTTTTATTGGTCGTTTCGTGTCCAGTTGTCTTTCCATTGTACCGGTTATTACTTTACTTAATAACTATCTAATTTAAGATGCCCCTGAATGTCTTTTATCAAAAATGAAATAAAATAATAAATAAAAATGGTTGTGTGCATCATATGATGTAGCGGCCGGGGTTTAGAGCTCCCTTTTATTTCAACCATACGTAGCCATACATACATAATTTCAACCTCCAAGTTATTCCAACCTACTACCTCTCAGGCAAGAGATGCCTTATCCTCAGTTAATTAAAGCAGACAACATGTTATGCTGCTTGCATGTTCCCTTTTCAGCTGGCCCGCTGTTGATTTTTAATTTGTGTTCAGATTACAGGCCCCAGCCTTTCCTCCGATTCATCACACACCTTAGGCGATTCGAAGAGTCAGTAAGCAATGGATTGCAGCCCTGAAACCTTGCCTCAGCCCACTACCGACGCCACCACCGTCACCCACCAACCCTACGACGAGCTCTTTCCAATCCAAGGCTCCAATGCTCGCCGAGCAAGAGAGAACGGGGAAAGAAGCAAGACAAGGTGGTGCAGTGAAGCAGGGAACTAACAAGAGAAGAACGGTATGCCAGTGACCCACTCGAGTGGAAACAAGACTAGAGATGGAGCAAAGTGACTGCTGCATGCTTACCGTTGTCTGAGAATATTCCTCTTCGGCCGGAGCTGTTTGCACAGTGTAAAGTTGAGCAAAAGGCCAGCAGATATTGGCACCCGTCGAAGTCCAGGGTGACGTTGTATGACGTCTCCAAGTTGAGCGTGGCTCCTTTCACCTAACTTGGCTCGTACGTGTAGATCTCGCCCCTCACAAAGGTGTATCTTGTATTCTTTCGCATGAGTCGTTGTGGAGAGCACATGAAACGGCTTCGGTCCTTCGGAGAGGCATAGAGGGAAGGGTTGCTTTGCAATATTGGTGTTGCTCAAGTAAGAGCATCTCCAACAACAAACCTAAAATATGGTTCTCTAATAACATCTGTAGCAATCCCATAAAAACTCGCCGGCCCGTGTTTTTTCGGCGGATTTACAGTACGCGCAAAAACCCCGGCCCAAACAGGTCCGGTATAAACGGCCCGACCTGTAATTTTTTTATGGAAGACCCATAAACCGCCCCCGAATCCGCAATATATACCGGAGCGAGGCCGTTTTAGGGTTCGCCTCCTTCATTTCCCGTATCCCCCTCCGCCACAATTCCACATCTCCAGCGACAAATCCTCTTTCCTCCGGCAGCTTTTTGCGGGGCATGTAGCCACCCGAAGCTCGTCGCGATGTCAAGCGCGGGTCGCGGGAGGGGTGGCCGAGGGGGGCTTGGCGGCCGCGGCGGCTCGCCGCCTCGAAAGCACCGCAACGACGACGAGGCCGGGGGCTCCTCCCTCCGCCCGCCGGTGGAGGAGTGGCGCAAGGAGCAAGGCGCGGAAGCGCGGCGCCCTCTCCTGCAGCGCCGGCAGCCGGGCCTAGACCAACTTCGATGGGTTGGACCGGATCGTCTCACCCGTGCTCAAGCGTCTTCGGGCGGCGGAGCGCGCGTGGTTCGACGCGAAGGAGGCGGCCGCCGCCGGAGACGAAGCTGCAGCGGCGCGGGTGCCGGCGTTAAGGGAGGAGTACGACCTCGCCTTCGTCCTCTCCAACTCGTTGATGGAGCACTACCTCGACGTCAAGAAAGACGGTGATGATGATGATGCGTAGATTTAGGTTTAATTTCATTTATGCTAGTATGAACTCTGTTTTCGTATAAACTCCGGTGATGTAATATGTGGCGCGAACTGCTAGTTTAAATTATGTCGTATGTGTTTGAGTTTTTTTACGGGATCTGTTCTTTTTGGCCGTCCGCGGTACCGTAAATTTCGTTTACGGGATACCATAAACGAAATTTGCAGGACCGCAGTTTGCGGGATCTGCTAGAGATGCTCTAAATCCATTTTAGGTAGACAATTTTTTCCTGCTTTTACAGCTTATCTAAAACTTGATACCCATATTTCCAGAATGACATCAAACTTAAAGATCTGATGCTGGAGAGGCCCTAACCAGGTGGGACAACAACGAAATTGATGCGGGGCGACTGGAGTGGGTGGCATGATGGCGGAGCTCGAGAACTGTGAACGGCTGCATGAAGCTCGAGGAACGGTGATGTCGGGCGGTTGGGAGGCAGATCAGACGACGAGGTGGCCTAATCCGATCAGGACGATGTTGAAATTGCGCAGGAATGCGGCGAAGCTTGAGGACGGGTGGCGCCGCCGAGCTTGAGTAATGACGGCGGGGAGCTTGGGACAGGTGGCAAGGACGCAGCGGAGCGCGGATCTACGACGGACTGCCGAAATCGGGAGGCGACGGGGAGGACCTCGGCGGGACTGGGTGGCAACGGTCGTGGGGCTCGCGGCAGACAACCTCAAGCCGCGGGATTGGGCGGCGGGCGTGATTGGCGGCCGGAATCGGCCGGCGCGGCGACATTAGAACTTCACCGAGCGATGGTCGGGGTTGGCCCCACGTTTTTGGGTTTTTCGGTAGTGTGGTAGGGAAGACCTAAATATTGGCCCTGGATAGCAAAATTTAGGTGACCGCCAAAAGAATTATTTCCCATGCAGATTTAGATGTGTTGCTGGAGCCAGTTTCTTGGCAAAAGAAAAATTAAAAATTCAGGTTTTAGGTCTTGGAGAAATTTTTAGGTTTGCCATTGGCGATGTTGTAATCTGCTACCTGCAGCGATTGTGGGTGTGTTACTTATGTAGTTATTTAACAGGACTCCTATTGTTTCATCAGCATGAAAGATCAAAATGTGATGGCACAAAGTGATGGTGCTCTTTTTGCATGAAACCGTGTGCTTCCGAAGTGTGCCTATACTAGGGAGGGAAATTAACCGGCATCCGTGTGTGTTGAAAAAGTAGTGCCTTTCGTGGACCACTGTATAGCTCGTCCATCATCCAATGACGTGGCAGTAGTCGCTGTGAGAAAGTTGCCAGATTATTTTTTAGAACGAAGGCTCAAGAAAAGCCCGGCTTTGAATTAACAAAGCCATCAATCGGCCAGGGATTACACAAGGCCACATTACAACCAAATAGGAACAAAAAAACAACAGATATACGGTGTTGCCGAAGCAGCTTACAAGCACCCAAGACTACACGCCCTATAGAAGTAATCGGAATAAGCACTAGCTTGTAGTCGATGGAGTCCTCTGAGTGAACTTAACACAGTAGAGCAATCGGAGAGGAACTTCAGGCGGAGCCAATGCCCAACGTCGATGAACCTTGCCCTCATCTACCCTGGAAGGTGACATCGTAATCATGCCGCTTCTCTCCAAATCCGAAGGGGACCCCTGCCCCTCACCTTGGCTTGAAATGCGTCGGACCGCCGAGATGGAATTGCTCCCCCTAGAGCGAGGAATGGACATGGTTCCGGGCACCAATGGAGATACTCAGCTCGACACGCCGCTGCACGAAGGATACCAGACGAAAGTCCACACCGTGGCTCACTATAACAAGCACAAAGAGGAAAAATTGCACAATGGAGCTGTCACTGAACAAACAAACAGAGAGAAAATATGGAGCATCCATAACTGGAATCAGATCAGACCTACAGGAATCAGCTCCGTGTCCTTGCTACCGCATCTTATTTCTGCCAATAGAATAGAGGATCCCTATCCCCTCCCTGCCCAAGGCAAAGACGCCCAACAAGCAAGCACAGATCGGCCAACGAACATATCATAAGATCTACACTAATTCAGAGACAAAGAACCATGCTCCAAATCCCTCGCCGATGATGCAACAATCCCAGCCACCACCGCTCAGCAGCCCTGCACACTGCCACCTTTCCCAAGCCGGCACCTTCAAGAAGGAGGCGACGCACGACGCACCGTTGTCGTCCAGTCTTAGCAAGGGATTTCTCCTGGGAATGGAGCAGGAGGGAGAGGGCACGAGCCTCGACGACGCCTCTGAGGAGGGGAACGGCACCGACCGGTGTCACCGCCGTCGTGGTTAGAGAACACCAGCCAAGGATTTCTCCCGATTCGGACCGCAACTCCAGGCACGCGCCTAACAACGGATCTGACAACCAGAGGTCACCGGTGACCAGATCCGACAGGACGAAACGCTGCGAGGGGAGAGAGGCCGCCTTCAGATCTGGACACGAGCGAGGAGGGCGCAACACCCGTTGCGACCGGCACAGCTCCCACCGTCCCTCTCCGCCCTCGCAACCAAGGAAATGGAGGGGCACCACCTGCGATGCCGCTTGCTACAGAAGATGTACTTGTGAGCTGCGTTGGGATTTTCCCCGAAGAGGAAGGGTGAAGCAATATAGTAGCGGATAATATTTCCCTCAGTAGAGAACCAAGGTTATCAAACCAATAGGAGATTCACACAGACTGATGGGGAACGAAGCATGAAAATTAAAAAATTTCCTACGAACACCCAAGATCTAATCTAGGAGATGCATAGCAATGAGAGGGGAGTGTGTTTACATACCCTTGTAGACTGAAAGCGGAAGCGTATAAAACGCGGTTGATGTAGTCGTACTCTTTGCGATCCAATCACGATCCAACCGATCTAGTGCCGAACGGACGACACCTCCAAGTTTAGCACACGTATGGCTCGGCGGCGTCCTCTCCTTCTTGATCCAGCAAGCGAGGGAGAGGAGGTAGATGAGATCTGAACCAACACGATGGCGTGGTGGTGGTGGCAGCAGCGGAACTGCAGCAGGGCTTCGCCAAGCGTCTGCGCGAGGTGGAGGAGGTGTAACGGGAGGGAGACGGGCAAGGGTGGAAGGGTGGCTGCCCCCAATTCCTCCCCACCTTTATATATGCGTGGAGGGGGCTGGTGGCTTGCCCTCCAAGCCCATAGGGTCGTTGTTCAAGGGGGGAGGAAGGAAATCCCTCCTTTCCTTTCCCCACCGATCGCTATCCCCCTTTTTAGGGATCTTGATCTTTGATACGTCTCCAACGTATCTATAATTTTTGATTGTTCCATGCCATTATAGTATCAATCTTGGATGTTTTTATATACATTTACATCAATTATATATCATTTTTTGGGACTAACCTATTAACTTAGTGTCCAGTGCCAGTTGCTGTTTTTTGCCTGTTTTTGGTTTTCCAGAATATCAGTACCAAACGAAGTCCAAATGACACGAAACTTTTTGGAGATTTTTTTTCTGGACATAACAGACACTAGAAGCTTCGGGAGGAGGCCAGAAGCCAGAGGAGGTGGCCACGAGCCACCAGGGCATGCCTGGGGGGGGGGGGGGGCAGGCGCGCCCTGGTGCCTCGTGGGCCCACCTCTGCCCCTTTTTGACCTAATTCCACCTCTATAAATTCTCTAAAATTGGGAAACCAACAGAGGAGTCCATGAAATACTCTTTCCGCCACCGCAAGCTTCTGTTCTCGAGAGATCCCATCTGGAGGCCTTTTCCGGTACTCCGCCGGAGGGGGAATCGATCACGGAGGGGCTCTACATCATCCTTGCTGCCCTTCCGATGATGCGTGAGTAGTTTACCACAGACCTTCGGGTCCATAGTTAGTAGCTAGATGGCTTCTTCTCTCTTTTTGATCTTCAATACAATGTTCTCCTCGATGTTCTTGGAGTTCTATCCGATGTAATCACTTTTTGCGGTGTGTTTGTTGGGATCCGATGAATTGTGAGTTTATGATCAGATTATCCATGAATATTATTTGAGTCTTCTCTGAACTCTTTTATGCATGATTATTATAGCTTCGTATTTCTCTCCGATCTATTGATTTGGTTTGGCTAACTAGATTGATTTATCTTGCAATGGGAGAGGTGCTTTGTAATGGGTTCGATCTTGCGGTGCTCAATCCCAGTGACAGAAAGGGATATGACACGTATGTATCGTTGCTATTAAGGGTAAAAAGATGGGGTTTATTCATGCGTGAGTTTACTTTGTCTACATCATGTCATCTTGCTTAAGGCGTTACTCCGTTCTTCATGGACTTAATACACTAGATGCATGCTGGATAGCGGTCGATGTGTGGAGTAATAGTAGTAGATGCAGGCAGGAGTCGGTCTACTTGTCTCGGACGTGATGCCTATATACATGATCATTGCCTTGGATATCATCATGATTATTTGCTTTTCTATCAATTGCCCAATAGTAATTTGTTCACCCACCGTATGCTATTTTCATGAGAGAAGCCTCTAGTGAAAACTATGCCCCCCGGGTCTATCCAAATCATATATTAAAAATCATAAAAATACCTTGCTGCACTTTTACTTTATTTATTTTATTTTTTATTTTCGTTCGATCTATTTATCTATCACCATACAATTTAATCTTGCAATTAACCGCCAAGGGATTGACAACCCCTTGTTTGCGTTGGGTGCAAGGATTTGTTGTTTTGTGTGCAAGTAGAGGAAAATATGGTTGTAGAAATTTTCATATTACTAAATCACCTCTCGTTATGTTGAAATCATCAATGTTTTATTCTTCTCCTTTGCATATGCTAGAAATTGCTTGCCTTGATAATTTGTTTGCCTATAAAATGCCTATGCATAGGAAGTATGTTAGACTCAAATGTGTTTTTCACATGTTTCATGATGCTCTCTTTGTGTTTAAATTACTATCTTTCATGTGAGCATCATTGAAATCTCAAGCCTATGTTAATGGCTATAAAGAAAGAGCTTGTTGGGAGGCAACCCAATGAATAAAATATTTTTTTGCTTTTTATTTCTGTTCTTGTGTGTTTACATAATTATAGCCACTGTTATGATTGTGTTTTTATGTTTTAATTAGTGTTTGTGCCAAGTAATGCCTTTGGGATGATTTGGAAGATAGTATAATTGATGCTGTTTGAAAAACAGAAAGTTTTGCGTCCAGTGCTGGAATTTTAGTTCTTTACTGGAGCATGCAATTTTTTTTTAATTTTTACACAGTATTGGTATATGAATTTCCCACGTTTTCCTAATTTTTCAGAATTTTTGGAGTTACATAAGTATAGCTTTTAAATAGATCTTTACAGACTGTTCTGTTTTAGACATATTCTGTTTTTGTTGCATAGTTTGCTTACTTTGATGAATCTATGGATTGTATCGTGGGGTATAAGTCATGGAGAAGTTGGAATACTGTAGCATTATGCCAATATTAAATATGAATCAATTTACTACAGTACTTAGAGTTAAGGATTTATTTGTTATACTAACGGATCTCACGAAGGTTTTGTTGAGTTTTGTGTGATTGAAGTTTTCAAGTTTTGGGTGAGATCACGATAGATGAAGGAATAAGGAGTGGCAAGAGCCTAAGCTTGGGGATGCCCAAGGCACCCCAAGGTAATATTCAAGGAAGACTAAAGCGTCTAAGCTTGGTGATGCCCCGGAAAACATCCCCTCTTTCTTCTACCAACTATCAGTAATTTTACTTGGAGCTATATTTTTATTCATCACATGTTATGTGTTTTACTTGGAGCGTCATGTATTATATGAGTCTTTGCTTTATTTGCTTTTTAGTTTGTCACAATCATCTTTGCTGGACACACCAATTTGAGAGAGCCACACGTTTATCATAATTTGTTAGAATACTCTATCTGCTTCACTTAAAAAAAAATTGAGCTAGGCAGTGGCTATATTTTTAAGAAATATTTGAACTCTCATACTTTACTTATATTATTTTGAGAGTTGATAAGATAAAATTTTGAAGAAATATTTGCACTCTCATGCTTCACTTATATTATTTTGAGAGTTGATAATAGTAATGGTAATTTGCACAAGATATGAATTTGGTCCCAAAGTGATGAATATTCAAGAGGGATATAATAAAAACTTTCATATAGATCATTGGATATGATAACTGTGATTCCTTGCAATAGTTTTGCGATATGGAGATGATAATATGTGAGTCATGTTAGTGAGTAATTGTGATTTAGTAAGAATATTAGTGTTAAGGTTTGTGATTCCCTATGCATGCACATTAAGTCAATAGTTATGCAACGAAATTATATTCTACTTATGGTGCATTATTCGGTGTTAGTTATGTTCAATGCATGTTTATGACCGTTTTCACTTTTTGGTTGGTTGCTTCTCAATCTATTTGCTAGCCTTCATTTGTACTAAGCGGGAATACTGCTTGTGCATCCAAACTCCTTAAACCCAAGTTGTGCCAAATGAGTTCACCATACCTACCTATATGCGGTATTTCCATGCCGTTCCAAGTAAATTTGCATGTGCCAACTCTAATTTTCAAAATAATTTTCCGTTTTGTGTGCCCGTACCGCTCATGAAGCGGCAGGGGTGGCCAATATTTTCCATGCTAGGTGTGTTATTCTCACGATGAGTGTTTATTCACTTGTCATTGCACGAGAGAGTGGCTGGTAATAGGGATGCCCAGTCCCACAATGAATCAAAAATAATAATAACAAATTCCTTGGAAAGTGTTGGTATGGAGGGCACCCGTGGATACGGCTAGCCATGGATTGTGAAAGAATGGTGGAAAGGAAATAAACTTTATTTTCTGTTTGGGAACTGCCTATGATGTGTCTAGCATGGAAAATATTGGGAATTCTCGGTCATTTTCGTTGACAGGAAAAGCATGCCTCTCAAAATAATTTTAGCTCTCTAATTTTAGCTTTGAGCTCTGGCACATTTGCAAATCTCTGCTTCCCTCTGTGAAGGACCTATCTATTTACTTTTATGAATTTTTTTTTGAGTCTCCATCTTCTCTTACAAAGCACCAACTAGAGAGCACTATTGTCATACTTGTGCATTTTGTGTAGCTAATATTGAGTGTGTTTCATGAATGGATCAATGATTGAGCATAATGGGCTAGTAGGGATAACTTTCTTTAGCGTTGATATTTTGAAAGACATGGTTGCTTGTTAGTATGCTTGAGTATTTATATCTTCATGTCAAACTATAGACTATTGCTTTGAATCATTCAAATCCAAATGTCCATGCTATACAGAAAAGAATATATGATGAATATGATAGGTAGCATTCCACATCAAAAATTCTGTTTTTATCATTTACCTACTCGAGGACGAGCAGGAATTAAGCTTGGGGATGCCTGATACATCTCCAACGTATCTATAATTTTTGACTGTTCCATGCTATTATAGTATCAATCTTGGATGTTTTTATATACATTTACAACAATTATATATCATTTTTTGGGACTAACCTATTAAATTAGTGCCCAGTGCCAGTTGCTGTTTTTTTGCCTGTTTTTGGTTTTCCAGAATGTCAGTACCAAACGAAGTCCAAATGCCACGAAACTTTTTGGAGATTTTTTCTGGACAAAAGAGACACTAGAAGCTTCGGTAGGAGGACAGAAGCCAGAGGAGGTGGCCACGAGCCTCCAGGGCGCGCCTGGGGGGGGGGGGGGCAGGCGCGCCCTGGTGCCTCGTGGGCCCACCTAGGCACGCCCTGGTGCCTTGTGGGCCCACCTCTGCCCCTTTTGACCTAATTCCACCTCTATAAATTCTCTAAAATCGGGAAACCAACAAAGGAGTCCACGAAATACTTTTTTCGCCGCCGCAAGCTTCTGTTCTCGAGAGATCCCATCTGGAGGCCTTTTCCGGTACTCCGTCGGAGGGGGAATCGATCACGGAGGGGCTCTACATCATCCTTGCTGCCCTTCCGATGATGCGTGAGTAGTTTACCATAGACCTTCGGGTCCATAGTTAGTAGCTAGATGGCTTCTTCTCACTTTTTGATCTTCAATACAATGTTCTCCTCGATGTTCTTGGAGTTCTATCCGATGTAATCACTTTTTACGGTGTGTTTTTGCGATCCGATGAATTGTGAGTTTATGATCAGATTATCCATGAATATTATTTGAGTCTTCTCTGAACTCTTTTATGCATGATTATTATAGTTTCATATTTCTCTCCGGTCTATTGATTTGGTTTGGCCAACTAGATTGATTTATCTTGCAATGGGAGATGTGCTTTGTAATGGGTTCGATCTTGCGGTGCTCAATCCCAGTGACAGAAAGGGACATGACACGTATGTATCGTTGCTATTAAGGGTAAAAAGATGAGGTTTATTCATGCGTGAGTTTACTTTGTCTACATCATGTCATCTTGCTTAAGGCGTTACTCCGTTCTTCATGGACTTAATACACTAGATGCATGCTGGATAGCGGTCGATGTGTGGAGTAATAGTAGTAGATGCAGGCAGGAGTCGGTCTACTTGTCTCGGACGTGATGCCTAAATACATGATCATTGCCCTGGATATCGTCATGATTATTTGCTTTTCTATCAATTGCCCAACAGTAATTTGTTCACCCACCGTATGCTATTTTCATGAGAGAAGCCTCTAGTGAAAACTATGGCCCTCGGGTCTATCCAAATCATATATTAAAAATCATAAAAATACCTTGCTGCACTTTTACTTTATTTATTTTATTTTGTATTTTTGTTCGATCTATTTATCTATCACCATACAATTTAATCTTGCAATTAACCACCAAGGGATTGACAACCCCTTGTTTGCATTGGGTGCAAGGATTTGTTGTTTTGTGTGCAGGTACTGCTAACGAGTTGTTGCATGATTCTCCTACTGGATTGATAACCTTGGTTTCATAACTGAGGGAAATACTTATCTCTACTGTACTGCATCATCCCCTCCTCTCCGGGGAAATCCCAACGCAGCTCACAAGTAGCAATCTTATCCCTTCCGGATATGATCCTATTCCTTTTAAGGGGTATCTTGGTGCGCCTAGACCAGGGGTGTGGGGCCTTCCACCACTACCCTTGTTCATGTGGGTCCCCATGCAGGTGGGCCCCACTTCGGAGCCTTCTAGAACCTTCCCGGTACAATACCGAAAAAAAACTGAACTTTTTCTGGAACCCAAAATATGACTTCCCATATATAAATCTTTACCTCCGAACCATTCCGGAGCTCCTCATGATATCCTGGATCCCATCCGGGACTCTGAACAACCTTCGGACTTTCCACTGATAATATCTCATTACTACCCTAGCACTATCGAACGTTAAGCGTGCGACCCTACGGGTTCGGGAACATGCAGACATGACCGAGACTCCTCTCCGATCAATAATCAATAGCAGGACCTGGATGCCCATATTGATTCCCATATATTCAACGAAGATCTTTATCGGTTGAACCACAATGTCAAGGATTCAGTTAATCCCGTATGCAATTCCCTTTGTCCGGCGATATGTTACTTGCCTGAGATTCAATCGTCGGTATCTCCATACCTAGTTCAATCTCGTTACCGGCAAGTGTCTTTACTTGTTCCGTAATACAAGATCCCGTGACTAAACTCATTAGTCACATGAAGCTTCTTGTGATGTTGTATTACCGAGAGGGCCCAGAGATATCTCTCCGTCACACGGAGTGACAAATCCCAGTCTCGATCCATGCAACCCAACAGACACCATCGGAGATACCTGTAGAGCACCTTTATGATAACCCGGTTACGAAGTGACGTTTGATAGCACACAAGGTATTCCTCCAGTATCCGGGAGTGACATGATCTCATGGTCTAAGGAATTGATACTTGACATGAAGAAAGCTATAGCAAATAACTAAATGATCTGATGCTAAGCTTACGGTTGGGTCTGTCCATCACATCATTCTCCTAATGATGTGATCTCGTTATCAAATGGCAACTCATGTCTATGGTCAGGAAACCTTAACCATCTTTGATCAACGAGCTAGTCTAGTAGAGGCTTACTAGGGACATGGTGTAGTTTATGTATTCACACATGTATTTAAGTTTCCGATCAATACAATTCTAGCATGAATAATAAACATTTATCATGAACGGGGAATATAATAATAACCATTTTATTATTGCCTCTAGGGCATATTTCCAATAGTTTCCCACTTGCACTAGAGTCAGTAATCTAGCTTACATCGTAATGAATTAACACCCATATAGTTCTGGTGCTAATCATGTTTTGCTCGTGGAGGAGGTTTAGTCAACGGGTCTGCCACATTCAGATCCGTATGTCCTTTGCAAATCTTTATGTTTACGACGCTCTGCTTGGAGCTACTCCAGCTAACTACTCCACTATTTAATACATATCCGGATTGAGACTTTTAGTCATCCGGATCAGTGTCAAAGCTAGCATCGACGTAACCCTTTACGACAAGCTTATCTTCACCTCCATTAACGAGAAACATTTCCTTAGTCCTCTTTAGGTACTTAAGGATATTTTTGACCGTTGTCTAGTGATCTACTCTTGGATCACACTGGTACCTACTTGCCAGACATATGGTAAGGAACACATCAGGTCTGATACATAGCATGGCATACATTATAGAGCCTATGTATGAGGCATAGGGGACGACTTTCATCCTTTCCCTTACTTCTGCCGTGGTCGGGCTTTGAGTCCTACTCAACTTCACACCTTGCAATACAAGCAAGAACCCCTTCTTTGACCGGTCCATTTTGAACTTCTTCAAAATCTTGTCAAGGTATGTGCTCTGTGAAAGTCCTATCAGGCGTCTTGATCTATCTCTATAGATCTTAATGCCCAATATGTAAGCAACTTCACTCAGGTATTCCTTTGAAAAAACTCTTGTTCAAATAACCCTTTGTGCTTTCCAGAAATTCTATATCATTTCCAATCAATAATATGTTATCCACATACAGTATTAGAAATGCTACAGAGCTCCCACTCACTTTCTTGTAAATACAAGCTTCTACATAAGTTTGTATAAAACCAAAAACTTTGATCACCTCATCAAAGCGTATATTCCAACTCCGAGATGCTTGCACCAGTCCATAGATGGATCGATGGAGCTTGCATACTTTGTTAGCATCCTTAGGATCGACAAAACCTTCCGTTTGCATCATATACAACTCTTCCTTAAGGAAACCGTTAAGGAACGCTGTTTTGACGTCCATCTGCCAGGTTTCATAATCGTAGTATGCGGCAATTGCTAACATAATTCTAACAGACTTAAGCATCGCTACCGGTGAGAAAGTCTCATCGTGTCAACCCCTTGAACTTTGTCGAAAAACCTTTGCGACTGGTCGAGCTTTATAGACGGTGACATTACCATCAGCGTCTGTCTTCTTCTTAAAGATACATTTGTTCTCAATGGCCTACCGGTCATCGGGTAAGTCTACCAAAGTCCATACTTGGTTCTCATACATGGATCCTATCTCGGATTTCATGGCCTCAAGCCATTTGTCGAAATTCGGGATCATCATTGCTTCTTCATAGTTCATAGGTTCGCCATTGTCTAACAACATGACTTCCAAGACAGGATTACCGTACTACTCTGGTGCGGAACGTGTCCTGTTCGACCTACGAAGTTCAGTAGTAACTTGATCCGAAGTTTCATGATCACCATCATTAGCTTCCTCTCCGGTTGGTGTAGGCATCACTAGAACTGCCTTCTGTGATGTGCTACTTTCCAGTTTGAGAGAAGATACGATTACCTCAACAAGTTCTACTTTCCTCCCACTCACTTCTTTCGAGAGAAACTCCTTCTCTAGAAAGGACCCATTCTTGGCAACAAAGATCTTACCCTCAGATCTGTGATAGAAGGTATACCCAATGGTCTTTTTAGGGTATCCAATGAAGATGCACTTTTCCGCTTTGGGTTCGAGCTTATCAGCCTGAAGCCTATTGACATAAGCGTCGCATCCCCAAACTTTAAGAAATGACAGCTTAGGTTTCTTGGCAAACCATAACTCATACGGTGTCATCTCAACGGATTTAGACAGTGCCCTATTTAAAGTGAATGCGGCTGTCTCTAATGCATAACCCCAAAACGATAGTGGCTAATCGGTAAGAGACATCATAGAACGCACCATATCCAATAAAGTACGATTACGATGTTCGGACACACCATTACGCTATGGTGTTCCAGGTAGCGTTAGTTGTGAAACAATTCCACATTGTCTTAAATGCATACCAAACTCGTAACTCAAATATTATCCTCCACGATCAGATCGTAAGAATTTTATCTTTTTGTTGCGATGATTCTCCACTTCACTCTGGAACTGTTTGAACTTTTCAAAAGTTTCAGACTTGTGCTTCATTAAGTAAATATACCCATATCTACTTAAATCATCTGTGAAGGTCAAGAAATAACGATATCCACCGCGCACTTCAACACTCATCGGCTTGCATACATCGGTATGTATTATTTCCAACAAGTCACTTGCCCACTCCATTGTTCCGGAAAATGGGGTTTTAGTCATCTGCCCATGAGGCATGGTTCACATGTTTCAAATGATTCATAATCAAGTGATTCCAAAAGTCCATCAGCATGGAGTTTCTTCATGCGCTTTACACCAATATGACCTATGCGGCAGTGCCACAAGTATGTGGTACTATCATCATTAACTTTGCATCTTTTGGCATTAATATTTTGAACATGTGTATCACTACGATCGAGATTCAACAAGAATAAACCATTCACAAGGGGTGCATGACCATAAAAGATATTATCCATATAAATAGAACAACCATTATTCTCTGACAAATGAATAACCATCTCGCAATAAACAAGATCCAGATATAATGTTCATGCTTAACGTATGCACCAAATAACAATTATTTAGGTTTAAAACTAATCCCGAAGGTAGATGTAGAGGGAGCGTGCCGACGGCGATCACATCAACCTTGGAGCCATTTCCAACGCGCATCGTCACCTCGTCATTAGCTAGTCTCCGTTTATTCTACCGCTCCAGTTTCGAGTTACAAATATTAGCAACTGGACCAGTATCAAATACCCAGGCACTACTACGAGCACTAGTAAGGTACACATCAATAACATGTATATCAAATATACCTTTGTTGACGTTGCCAGCCTTCTTATCTACCAAGTACTTGGGGCAGTTCCGCTTCCAGTGATCCTTCCCCTTGCAATAGAAGCACTCAGTCTCAAGTTTGGGTCCAGCCTTGGGTTTCTTCATGGGAGCGGCAACTTGCTTGCCATTCTTCTTGAAGTTCCCTTTCTTTCCCTTGCCTTTCTTGAAACTAGTGGTCTTATTGACCATCAACACTTGATGCTCTTTCTTGATTTCTACCTCCGCGGCCTTAAGCATCGCGAAGAGCTCAGGGATCAGTTTCTCCATCCCTTGCATATTATAGTTCATCACAAAGCCCTTGTAGCTAGGTGGCAGTGATTGGAGAACCCTATCAATCGCTACTTCATCCGTAAGATAAACTCCCAATTGATTCAAGCGGTTGTAGTACCCAGACATCTTGAGTACGTGCTCGCTAACGGAGCTGTTCTCCTCCATCTTGCAGCTAAAGAACTTGTCGGAGGTGTCATACCTCTCAACCCGGGCGTGATCCTGAAATACCAATTTCAGCTCCTGGAACATCTCATATGCTCTGTGGTGCTCAAAACATCTTTGGAGCCCCGGTTCTAAGCCGTAAAGCATGGCGCACTGAACTATCATGTAGTCATCATTCCTTGTCTGCCAGACGTTCATAGTGTCTAGATTTTCGGGAGCGGGTGGTTCACCTAGTGGTGCATCAAGGGCATAAGCCTTGTGTGCAGCAGTGAGGACAATCCTCAGATTATGAACCCAGTCCGCATAGTTGCTTCCATTATCTTTCAACTTCTCTTTCTCTAGGAACGCATTAAAATTCAGGGGAGCTACAGCGCGAGCCATTGATCTACAACATAAATTTTCAAAGACATTAAGGCTATGTTCATGATAATTGGTTCAATTAATCATATTACTAATGAACTCCCACTTAAATCAACATCCCTCAAGTTTTCTAAGTGTTGCATGATCCAAATCAACCAACCCATGTCCGATCATCATGTGAGATGGGGTGGTCATCAATGGTGAACATCTCCATGTTGATCATATCTACTATATGACTCATGTTCGACCTTTCGGTCCTCCGTGTTCTGAGGCCATGTCTATACATGCTAGGCTCATCAAGTTTAACCCAAGTATTCCTCATGTGTAAAACTGGCTTACACCTGTTGTATGCGAACGTAGAGTCTATCGCACCCGATCATCACGAAGTGCTTCGAAACGATGAACTTTCGCAACGGTGCATACTTAGAGAGAACACATTTTATCTTGAAATTAAGTGAAGGGATCATCTTATAATGCTACCATCGTCCTAAGCAAAATAAGATGCATAAAAGATAAACATCACATGCAATCAAAATATGTGACATGATATGGCCATTATCATCTTGTGCTTTTGATCTCCATCTCCAAAGCACCGGCATGATCTCCATCGTCACCGGCATGACACCATGATCTCCTTCATCATGATCTCCATCATCGTGTCGTCACGTGGTTGTCTCGCCAACTATTGCTTCTACAACTATTGCTAACGCATAGCGATAAAGTAAAGCAATTACATGGCGGTTAATAGTTGACACACAGGTCATACAATAAATTAAAGACAACCCTATGGCTCCTGCTGGTTGCCGTACTCATCGACATGCAAGTCATGACCCTATTACAAAACATGATCATCTCATACATCAACATATATCACATCACGTTTTGGCCATACCACATCACAACATGCCCTGCAAAAACAAGTTAGACGTCCTCTACTTTGTTGTTGCAATTTTTACGTGGCTGCTAGGGCAAACTATAAGAAACGTTCTTATCTACGCAAAACCACAACGGTGATATTCAAGTTGCCTTTTAACCTTCTACAAGGACCACCCTTGTCAAATCAGATTCAACTAAAGTGGGAGAGACAGACACCCGCAAAGCAACTTTTAGGCAATACAAGTTGCATGTCAGTCAGTGGAACCGGTCTCTTGTGCGAGGACAAGTTAGGCTGGTCCGAGTCGCTTCATCCCACAATACCGCCAAATCCAAATAAGACAAAGGAAGTAAGCAATTTGAACATCAACACCCACAACTTCTTTGTGTTCTACTCGTGCATATACATCTACGCATAGACCTAGCTCATGATGCCACTGATGGGGAACGAAGCATGAAAATTAAAAAATTTCCTATGAACACCCAAGGTCTAATCTAGGAGATGCATAGCAACGAGAGGGGAGTGTGTCTACATACCCTTGTAGACCGAAAGCGAAAGCGTATAAAACGCGGTTGATGTAGTCGTACTCTTCGCGATCCAATCACGATCCAACCGAAATAGTAATGAAAGGACGGCACCTCCGAGTTTAGCACACGTATGGCTCGGCGGCGTCCTCTCCTTCTTGATCCAGCAAGCGAGGGAGAGGAGGTAGATGAGATCTGAACCAACATGATGGCGTGGTGGTGGTGGCAGCAACGGAACTGCAGCAGGGCTTCGCCAAGCATCTACGCGAGATGGAGGAGGTGTAACAGGAGGGAGACGGGCAAGGGTGGAAGGGTGGCTGCCCCCAACGCCTCCCCACCTTTATATATGCGTGGAGGAGGCTGGTGGCTTGCCCTCCAGGCCCATAGGGTCGTTGGTCAAGGGGGGAGGAAGGAAATCCCTCCTTTCCTTTCCCCACCGATCGCTATCCCCCCTTTTTAGGGATCTTGATCTTATCCCTTCAGGATATGATCCTATTCCTTTTAAGGGGGGGATCTTGGTGCGCCTAGACCAGGGGTGTGGGGCCTTCCCCCACTACCCTTGTTCATGTGGGTCCCCATGTAGGTGGGCCCCACTCCGGAGCCTTCTAGAACCTTCCCGGTACAATACCGGAAAAAAATGAAATTTTTCCGAAACCCAAAATATGACTTCCATATATAAATCTTTACCTCCGGACCATTCCGGAGCTCCTCGTGATATCCTGGATCCCATCCAGGACTCCAAACAACCTTCGGACTTTCCACTGTTAATATCTCATTACTACCCTAGCACTATCGAACGTTAAGCATGCGACCCTACGGGTTCGGGAACATGCAGACATGACTGAGACTCCTCTCCGATCAATAATCAATAGCAGGACCTGGATGCCCATATTGATTCCCACATATTCAACGAAGCTCTTTATCGGTTGAACCACAATGTCAAGGATTTAGTTAATCCCGTATGCAATTCCCTTTGTCCGGCGATATGTTACTTGCCCGAGATTCGATCGTCGGTATCTCCATACCTAGTTCAATCTCGTTACCGGCAAGTCTCTTTACTCGTTCCGTAATACAAGATCCCATGACTAAACTCATTAGTCACATGAAGCTTCTTGTGATGTTGTATTACCGAGAGGGCCCAGAGATATCTCTCCGTCACACGGTGTGACAAATCCCAGTCTCGATCCATGCAACCCAACAGACACCTTCGAAGATACCTGTAGAGCACCTTTATGATCACCCAGTTACGAAGTGATGTTTGATAGCACACAAGGTATTCCTCCGGTATCCGGGAGTGACATGATCTCATGGTCTAAGGAACTGATACTTGACATGAAGAAAGCTATAGCAAATAACTAAACGATCTGATGCTAAGCTTACGGTTGGGTCTGTCCATCACATCATTCTCCTAATGATGTGATCCCATTATCAAATGGCAACTCATGTCTATGGTCAGGAAACCTTAACCATCTTTGATCAACGAGCTATTCTAGTAGAGGCTTACTAGGGACACGGTGTAGTTTATGTATTCACACATGTATTTAAGTTTCCGATCAACACAATGCTAGCATGAATAATAAACATTTATCATGAACGGGAAATATGATAATAACCATTTTATTATTGCCTCTAGGGCATATTTCCAACACAGACAAAGGTCAACAATACCTACACACACAAACAAAATACTTGCACCCAACGTGGGGAAGAGGGTTGTCAATCCCCTTGTACTCGTTACTTGCAAGGATTAATTCTGATAGTGATAGATATGTAAATTGCAAAAGGAAATAAAAATAAATAAATTGCAGCAAGTAAATTAGGGTTTTAGTAAATTTGGTGAATGGACCCGGGGGCCATAGTTTTCACTAGAGACATCTCACTCAAGAACATAGCATACGGTGGGTAAACAAATTACTGTTGGGCAATTGATAGAAAAGCACATAGTTATGATGTTATTCATGGCATGATCAGTACATAGGCATTACGTTCGTGACAAGTAGACCGAAACGATTCTGCATCTACTACTATTACTCCACCCTTCGACTGCTATCCAGCATGCATCTCGTGGTATCAAGTTCATAACAAACAAAGTAATGCTTGAAGCATGATGACATAATGTAGACAAAATAAAACCAATCAATATGATCGAACCCCGTCATTTTACCCTTAGTAGCAACAATGCAAATACGTGCCTCGCGACCCCTTCTGTCACTAGGTGAGGACACCACAAGATTGAACCTACTACTATGCACCACTTCCACTGATGATCTGATCATCAACTTGGCCAAAGAAACACTACAAAAAAGACACATCTGTGACAATAATTATGACAAAAACTCGTATCATCATAGATGTGGTGGGCTCCTACTTCTATGACAAAAAATTATGACAGAAAATGGGCTTTTCATCCTGGGCGGGCCGGAGAAGCACCCGGATGACATTCTTTGGGCCGTCCATGATGTAAAAAATCATGGTAGAAGTGAGGGCGAGGAAATTTTTGGGGAGTTCCCGGTTACGGTGGGTGGTCGGGCCGAGCGATGCAGTGTGGTTTTGCATGTTTCTCTCTCATACGCGCGCGTGTGTGCGAGGCGCTCGCTAACTAAACCTGTCCGAGGCGTACGTTCACCTACTGAACCCGAGCATTCAATCACCCTCGCACTATACGTACGGAACACGAGCGATCGATCCCTTGCACTATGTACTGAACCCGATCGATCCCTTCGCTGCTAACTGAAGGCGATCAATCCCTTCGCTACTAACTAAACCCGAGCGATTCCTTCGCTGCTAACTGAACCCGATCAATCCTTCTTGCTGCTTACTGAAGCCGATCGAGCCCCCGTGCGAGACGTAGCTAGCCGGTTGGGTTGTCTCTCGATGAACAGTCCCCGTTGTTGCCGCGCGCGCGATACACGTAGAACGAGTCGAGACTTGCATCGATCGAGCCGGTTGGTTGGCTGTGGATGAACAGTTTGTCGGAGTTGGGGCTCCGGGGACCCAAAGGGTCGAACACTGGGGTGAGCTCGTTCCTACCTCCTCGTCCCCTACCACAGCCTAACTACGGCGAAGCAACGGCGGGAGCGCGCTCGCGGGAGCGGACCGTGGACTCAGCGGTTTTACCCAGGTTCGGGCCACCTTGCGGTGTAAAACCCTACTCCTGCTTGGTTGGGATTGTGGTTAGCAAGAAGGTGTTCTCGCGTACAAGGTAGGAGAGGAGGAGTCGATCGATCCTCCACCACAATGGCAGCACTGTCCCTTTATACCCGCCTTGGTCCTCTTCCCCCTCAAAACTTAGGCGGGAAGGGTTGCCACACTTGGCGGGTTTTGAAAGGGGATAGGCGCTCAGGCTATCTTGACTAAAGGTGGTCTTCGCCTGCAAAAGCATGATCCATGACGCGCCGGTGGGCTCGGTGATGACCTCCGCCCAGCGCGCCAGACGTCTTGGTATTCTTTCGCCGATCGGGCAACCCTTGGGGTTACTTTGGGAAGTGGATTGCTGGCCTTGTTCCCTTAGCACAAAAGGGGAAACCCTCTTCATCCGCGCCCGCTGGCACGGCCTCTGTCGCCATTCGTCGCCACGCGCGTCACCCACGTGATGGGCACGAGACCGCGCAGCCAGACCGAAAAGCCCTTGTCTTGAGCGCCTTCGGGAGGGAGCCTCGGGAGGCCACCTCGGGAGGCCGCCTCGCGAGAGGGCCTCACGAGGCTGCTGGTGAAGATGCTGAGTCTTGCTCGCCGCTCCCTGAGGAGGGGTCCTCAGGAGGCCAAGGCCTCATGAGGGGTCTTGATGAGATGCTCGATGGTGACGGCCTGCTCGGCGTACGCCAGGTGTTGCGCCCTGGGCCAAAGGCAGACGGGCCAGGATACCCTGGGTTCCATGGGCCCAACACAAATCCTATTGCTGCCGCCCACTCGTATGCCCCACCCCAGCTGGTGGGGGTTGGATGAACATGACCCCAGCCGTGTAGGCGGTTGGCGCTGGATGAACAGGACCTCGAGGAGGTCGTGCCGCGGTACGCCATACCCCAGCCGGTTTGGGGTGGATGAACAGGACCCCGTGGAGGCTGGATGAACAATAGCCGGTGGAGGCTGGATGAACAGGACCCCGTGGAGGCTGGGTGAACAGTAGCCGGTGGAGGCTGGAGGAAGTTGTAACACCCTAGTTTCTACTCCCCGAATTCTTCCTTCGTGGGATTTGACTCCCGTCTTTTTTTCCGGTGTTATTGGATTTTCTCTTGCCTTTGGGTATATGAAGATGGTCATTTAGCTTTGCCTTTCCTATCCAACTAGAGATTCTCTCCAGTCCAACCTTGCCACCAACAATACTATTCTCAGGATTTTGCCACCAAAACCCTACTCTCCGATCTACCGGAAGGGAAACCCTAATTCCTTCCGTTACAAAGGAACCCCAATTTCCTTTGATCTGTTGCCTCCCAAACTTTTCCCAGTGGCCATCCTATCCCTGTAAACCCTGGATATGCAAAAATGTTGCCAAGTCATTTGCAATATTTTCCATTTAAAATTAATTCCTTTTTTCTGCCAGTTAAAGGAATTAAATCCAGGAAAATACCTATCCATCTCCAAAGTTCATAAAAACTTGTGGAGATATTCTTTGTGATAATATTGAGCTCTCATACAAATATTGGCCATAATTAAAGAAGGAAAATTCCATTTTCCTATTTGAAGCCAATATTGCATTTTGGGCACTTTCCAAAGGAACTACCATTTTGGTAGCCAGGAAAAATCCCAAATAATTTGTGGAGCTTCTCCTATCCATATCTTCACCATTTTCATCAAGAAACCAAGTTACATAGTTCAAATTTTGAGCACATCATCCAATTCTTGTTTCTGGACCTATTTTGAGGTTGTGAAGCAACTATATTTTATATTGCTTCAAAATTCTTGAAATTAATCCAGGACCTCACATTCCCTATATGATGTGAGCATGCAAGAATTCATATCAGTTTGCCAAGCCAATTTCTCTCAAAAATTCCATCTGATTTCTATCTAGAGTAAAGCACTGTGAAGGAAGTACCATGTAGGAGCATCCAAACGGTATGAAATTTTACCAGTGCCTTCTCACATCCAAACCAACTCTCTACACAAAAATTCAGCCCAATCCATTCAGCCATTTGAGCACAACATCAAGACCTACCTTCTGTCCAGATTTCCAATTTGTGAAGGAAGTATATGCAAACTAATTCCAAATGACTTGAAACTTTGCCAGCATCTACTTCTTTCTACCAAATCTCAATTTGATAACATCTCAATCTCACTTGCTAATCCATTTCACCCCAGCAAGGTCCCCAAGTTTCTGTCCAGAAGTTGCTCTGGATCCTCTTGATCAACCCAGACCCTTCCCAATCTCTCCAGTGGCAAACCTTATCGGTTTGAGCAGTGATGGACCTATTTGACAAGGTTTAACGTGCAGACGTGAGCCAGAACGCCAGGTGCACATGGTGACCACCCTGGGAGCAGGCCAACTGCGTGCCCTGTGCACTAGCCGGGTTCAATCTCATCGGGTAGCTCGCTCCGGCCAGCTCCGGCTTGTCCCGGTATGTCTAGCGGCTCCGCAGAACCCACGTCTCCTCTCTGGACCCTTCTTCCCCTTCGGATTCTTCCGCCTCGCGCCACGGCGAACGCCGCCGGGGTATTGTCCTGCGCGTGAACCCGTCTGTCGCCTCCCTCCGCTGTCTTCTTCCTCCCCGAGGCTTCTCGAGCATGCCAGCGGGGCTCCACTACTCGCCGTGCAGCCGCCCGGAGCTTGCCACCTCGTCTGGGAGCTCCAGGACGACGATAAGGACGCCACGGCAGCCGTCCCTATCGCCTCGGCTGGCCGGCTATAAATAGCCACGCCCGAGGTCCCTTGAGCTCGCCAGCCTCCTCCCCAGTCCCTCTGGATCACTCCCGCAACCGCGCCCGGCCGGGTCCCTCGCCGGAGCGCCGCAATTTAGCTGCGGCTGCCGCCCACGGCCACCACTGCACCCTCGCGTTCCGCCGTCCCCGGTGCCCGTGGACCTCACCGCTGGGTGCGCCACTCTCCGGCGACCTCGTCCACACCTTCTCCCGCTTCCGAGGACCCCCAGGTCGCCGGAAACCCCGTCAGAGCAGAGCCTCGTCTGCCGCGACAAAAGCTGCCCTCACCTCCGCCCTCCCCTGCGCCTGTGGCCTGGCTGCCCGGATGCGCCTCACCGCGGTGAGCATTCCGGTGGCCGGAGCTCTGCAAGGGATGGCCTGTGCCGCCGGAGAACGCCGGCGCACGCTGTCGGCCTCGCCTCTGTCTCTGGCCGTCGCGGGGTAGAAGGAGACAGGGGAGGAGAGAGAGAGAGAGCTGCCAGGTGGGCCCTAGCCCCACCCATCAGTCGAAGAGGTGGAGTCAACGCGGGCCCGCACCGTTTAAGTGGACATGTATTTTCCGAAATACGTTTTCTCATAAGCAAGGCGTAATCCACAGCAACTTCAGCGCAGAGTGCGCTTTCTCTTTACTGAAAGCGTATTCCCAATAATGCGCTTTCAATTTCTGCCCAGCCACCGAAAGGTTTAAATTATGGACGTTCACCCGTTAAGGACTAAAGTGGACACTATTCTGTCTGCTTTTCTGCTTAACGAACGAACGGCCATATCTCAGCAACCGTAACTCCGAATTAGGTGATTCCAAAGCCCACGTTCTCTGTTTATCGAGCCCGTTCCGATGACACCCCTTTCACCATGTGTACACTTTCTAAAAATGCCCATTTTGCCCCTGCCCTTTAATCAGCCCCTCTGAGAGGGAATCTTTTCCGGCGAATTTTTCCGCGAGGTGATCGCACTTCTCTCCGATGAATTCATTGACCCCCAGGCAAGCCAACCATATGATATATGTCCTAAAGCATTGCTTCTGTGTTATTCTTGTGTGTTTAAATTAATGATCATGTTTATGGTGAAAGTAAATGAGTAGGCGAATCCCGCTTGTTCAACTTGTTGTTTACTCCACTATTGTTGATCATGAATGCTATCGCACTAGTGACTCGTTGTAATATAGTATGGAGATAGGTTGTTATGTTGATATACTGGTTTACATCTTGGATTATCATTATTATTGCATTGATAAAGAATATGATATAATGACAACAACCTCCTCCGTCGGCTGGATCGAGTCATAGTGCCACCGAACCGAGCTCATCAAGTGCAACCACACTTGCCTGGATGGGGAGGCCCTAGCTTGGTCTATTGTCTTTCCTCTTGTTGGTACCTCCAGAGAGGGGAGGTTATGCGTGTGTGCTACCCTGGCCTGGTAGGCGGCGATAACCTTGTGAGCCCAGGTTATTTGCGCGCGGTCCCCGTTTGGGACAGTTTAGTTTGGCCACGACGGTGGCAGGTGTCAGGAGTGACACAGGGGCCACCCAGGACATGATCCGGAAGGGGTATGGTTGTCGGTGGGACCATAAGAGTGCCAGGCAATAGAAAAGTTTTGTTGGAGCAGCACCGGTCCACCCGAATGGGAGCATGTACTGATGTACGAGGCCAGGAGCTCCATAGTGTGGGTAAAGTGTGCAACCTCTGCAGAGTGTAAATCTATTCGAATAGCCGCGTCCTCGGTCATGGGACACAGTTCGTACTAGGTCACACTATTTGGTCTGTGTCGAGCCTGGAGGAATAAACTACATAATGTTGTTACCAAGAATGAACCGGAGTACGGTAAGGTTTGTCAGACTTGCAGTACAGATGCATGGACATCAGATGATGTCAGGGGTATGAATGTTAGCCATGCGATGGCTATGAGATGAGCGGTCGGATGACCACAAAGTTTGGATCGGATTTGGATCGTGAGAATATTCGGAGTATGGATTATTTACTTGATGTGCTTTACCTTACTATATTTACTCCAATAGTTATCATGCTAGATAATCCTGCTATGACATGATGATTAATGCCGCTAGATGATTAATCTTGCTAGGTAATCCTGCCATAATGTGATAGTTGATATTATTAAGATAACAAGTGCATGCTTGAATGCCATGGATTGCTTTGCTTGGCGTATATGTTAGTTTGGTTTGCTTGCGAGTACATTCAAAAGTACTCAGCGGCCTTCAATGTGGCCAGGTTCACCTAAGGATCCGACGTCCACTAGCGAGGAGCCAGAGTGTTCGCGGGGAAGAAGAGTAACCCAGTCAGATCCCTGTGGATTGGAGCCGCAGCAAGACCATGATGCCTTAGATAGAACTTTTCCACTGCCATCACCCTTGTAAAATATCATGTAAGACTTATATATCCATTAATGGAAATGCATGTGTTCATGATACTTGTTGTAAAGGCACGCGCCAGTGTGATTTCCTGGGCTAGTGTGTACGGCGACCGTCTGACTACAGTGGTATTCAGGCGGGGCGCAAAAGAAGTCGACGGTGGATGAACAGTAGCCCGTGGAGTCCCGTTTTATGGTACACCACACCCCTTCCTATGAACAGGACTCTGTTTCGACCGTAGGCAGTTGGGTACAAGTCCGTTTCCTCCGTTTTGCGGTACGCCAGACCCCTCCCGATCAATAGGACCCCGTTTCGACCATAGGCGGTTGAGCAGAAGTCTGTTTCCTCCGTTTTGCGGTACGCCAGACCCCCAGCTGATGAACAGGACCCTGTTTCGACCGTAGTCGGTCGAACAGAAGGCCGTTTCCTCTGTTTTGTGGTACGACAGACCCCGAGTTGATGAACAGGACCCCGTTTCGGCTGTTCCGTCCAAGCAGGTTGGCTCCCGATGAACAGGACGCATTCCGACCCAGTTGCTTGGCTCCCGATGAACACGACGCTGTTTCCTCCGTTCCGACCTAGCCGGTTGGCTGCTGATGAATAGGAGGCCGTTGCTGCCGTCCGTTGCCTCTCTCCATGTACATGAGCCCTGGCCACACGTCTGCGTGAGTACGCGTTCGAGACCCTGCTCGTATATGTACGTACGTCGCCGTATTTTTTGCCATGTGGCTGTACGTACATGTACATGATTTAGACGGGGCTACCTGAACTGCTACGTCGGGGGCTCTACTACGACACGTGCCGCTCCTTACACGGCCACAGTTCATCGTGGCAGAGAGACCGATCGACAGTATGTACGTACACGCTTGCGACCAGACAGATAATGATACGTATGCTTCGACCTAGTGGGTCCCAGCTATCTGGGGGATAAGGAGGCACTTCCTTGCGTGCGAAGATATAGCTGGTGGGTCCCAGCTGTCATGGGGAGGAATCATTTTTTTCACGCAATAAGGACGCACTTCCTTGCGTGCGAAGATGTAGCTGGTGGGTCCCAGCTGTCAGGGGGAGGAAACTTTTTTTCCAACGTAATAAGGAGGCACTTTCCTTGCGTGCAACCATGGACCTCGTGGGTCCCAGCTGTCAGCCTCTCCACATGCAGTCCTCTTCCGATGACTCTCGTTTGTTGACCACGCCACGCCGAGCGCACGAAGGCGATGGACGACGGCGAGGCCCCGGACGGGAACGACTGGGAGATGGGGAAGATGCGGTAGTGGAGTCGCAGACGGAGAGGAGTACGACGTATGAGGGTTGACTGGTTCAGTGCGACCTGGGGCTGGAGTCGGCAGAGAATAACAGGAGGGGTGGAGGGGTGGAGGGATGGCCTGGCCGGCGTTTGTGTAGCGCTTCACAGCGAGGCGTGCGAAGCAGCGACGCTGGCCGCCAGAGGCAGGAGCAGGAGGTCCCGCCGGCGATGGAGGAAGAAGATGAGAGATTGAAGATGCATGCCGGCCGTTGGATGTAAATCCAACAACTACAGATGTCATAATCATTTGTTGACTAAGTTGACAACGCCTTCCATAGGCTTCGACCTATTGGCCCACAATGTCAGTCTCCTTACGTGCGAAGATATAGCTGGTGGGTCCTAGCTGTCAGGAGGAGGAATATTTTTTTTGCCCATAATAAGGAGGCACTTCCTTGCATGCGAAGATGTAGCTGCTGGGTCCCAGCTGTCAGGTGAAGGAAACATTTTTCCACGTAATAAGAAGGCACTTCCTTGCGTGAGAAGATGTAGCTGGTGGGTCCAAGCTGTCAGGGGGAAGAATAATTGTTTTTCGTGTAATAAGGAGGCAGTTGCATGGGTGCATCCATGGACCTGGTGCGTCCCCACTATCAGCCTCTCCACATACAGTCCTCTTCCGATGACTCTCGTTTGTTGACCACGTTGACCATGCCGCGCCGAGCGCACCAAGGCGGTGGACAACGGCGAGGCCCCGGGCGGGAACGACCAGGAGATGGGGAAGACGCGGCAGTGGAGTCGCAGACGGAGAGGACTATGAGGGTTAACTGGTTCTGGTGCGGCATGGGGCTGCAGTCGGCAGAGAATAACAGGAGGTGTGGAGGGTTGGAGGGATGGCCTGGCCGGCGGTGGGGTAGCGCTTCGTAGCGAGGCGTGCTAAGCAGAGCCGCTAGCCGCCGGAGGCGGGAGCGGGCGTTCCCGACGGCGCTGGAGGAAGAAGACGACAGATTGAAGATGCATGCCGGCCGTTGGATGTACATCCAATGGCTATGGATGTCAGAATCATTTGTTGACCAAGTTGACAACGTCTTGCGTGGGCTTCGACCTATTGGCCCACATGTCAGCCTGAAAAAATGTGGCACATATTCAACCCATGTTTTTTAGAATTTACAGTCCATTTGCTGGGATGGGTGAACAAATAATGTAGCATCTATGCGGTCCATTTAATTTTTTTCTAAGAAATCACAGCCCATCTGCACTTTCTCGTAATACACGAATTTGCTGGGCTTGTTGTAAATATAATGTTGGGTTGGACGGAGCAATGTTATCAAAAAATAAACTGGGGCTGGGCATTTTATTATATATAAAATTAGATAATTAGCGCGTTATTGCTCAAAAAAATGAGCGCGTTATTATTACATTGGTCCTTAAATCCGAGCAAGCTTTTGTACGCAATCACCAGGATTTTCGTTGTAAAAAAAACCAGGATTTTCCTTGCGAACTTCTGTTAAACATTTATTTTTTATAAGTTAATAAGACGTGGGATATTATATATATATATATGTATCTATTAAATATATGATAATAATAATATATAATAACATAAAATAATTTAAATATATATAATATAGTTAGAAGGGAAAACATAAGTTGGACCTGGCATTCTTATTCTTATATATAGAAAAATAGAATAGAGTTCTGCGTTTTCTTCAAAAAACATAAGTTGGGTTGCGGATGTTTAAGACAAAATAAAACCTAGGCTGGGAGGCCCATGGGCCAGTAGATACATGCTGGAGCTCAAAACAATAAGTTTAAAATACTGTGTCGGCATGTCGTGGGCTGCGCCCTGCGCATGTTAAAAAACAAAACCTAGGCTGGGCAGGCCGCAACCTACCTGATACTTGTTCACCTCTAAAAAAAATATACCTGCTAGCTCCCCGATGACAGTCTTCGTTGTAAATTTATCTCGTTTATTAACTACGTTGACAGACCCGTGGGCCCCAACGTCAGTATAACATTAGGAGAAATGAATATCTATTTCCGAGAGAAAGCTTTTTTTCCAATGAGGCACTTGCTTGCATAGGGCCATGGACCTTGTGGGTCCCAACTGTCAGCCTCTCCACGTACAGGACGGGAACGAACCGGAGCCAGGGAAGACGGGGCAGTGTAGTAGTATTTTGCGCGCCTTCTTTGTATTGAGTACGCCGCAGTAGCCCAGTAGCTATACCTCCTTACCCGCACCTGCTCGGCCCGGGATCGATTACCCCTATATTCCCAATTTTTTGCCTCTGCTATTACTGACATGTGAGTCTCCCCTTGTCATCCACACACACCACCTCCAACACTAGCCGGAATTTCGTCCCTAGTTTTCTCTGTTTTTCGCACTCTCAACATTGTTTGGGCATTTTGAAAATAGCATATCTTTTTGACTGTGCATCATATGAAGATGTGCTATACATGAATGTTGATCAGCATGATGTTAGCTTCCTGTTAGTTCCATTTTCGACCATGAATAAAATTTGAAACATGTTGTTATCCCTGTTAGAAAAGGGCGCATTGATATAAATGCTCTGCCTCTGAAACTTGCAGTTTCTTCTCTGAAAATCACATGGTCTGCACTTTTATATGAAACTACAATTTTGAAAGTACTAAAAATAGATCTCTGGAATTCAGAAAATACTTCATATGCTCAATACTGCAAAGATCTGAAATTCAAAAGACATTCATATCTGAAAGTACCCAAAATACACAACACAAAACACAATTCACAACCTGCAAATACTGATAATCCTAAGCTTCTCCTATGATTATTCGTCGGGGCACTCCCCTCCTATTCCTCGGCGGCATACCACCGCCTCGTGAGACGAGGTGAATGGCGAGGGAGCCTTGGAGAACGGCGGGGAAGTGTCGTCGCGCCAACTGCTTTTCTCCTCTTGCGGTTGGGTACGGTCGACGAAGACTCCACCGGCTCACTCTGACACGGCACCCTCACAAACGGCACCGTGTGGATGCTCGATCCTTGATCCTTTGGATGCTCGATCTTGGATCGATACTCCCACCACCTCAGCCTCATGACCGGATTCGGCGAATCTATCTGCTCCATGGCCCAGAGGAGCAGCTCTATGGACTCCCGCCCGACTCCATTCGGGTGGATCGCTGCCTTTTTGCTCTTTTTCAGATATTTGGCCATCGCCATCACCATCGCCGCTAATTGCCACTGTTTGTCAAACCAAGACTGTATCTCCATCATCCTGACTAGCTTCACAGGGTCGCCGTCTGTGATCGTCACGTATCGGCTGTACTCCTCCATCGATCTACTTCTCCATAGCACCTCCACTCGCCGGCGGTGGTTTTGGAATGGAAGAGGAGCGGCGGCAGTTTTGGAATGGAAGAGGAGAGGAGCGGCAGTGGTCTTGGAATACAAGAGGAGCGGTGGGCGGCGGTTTTGGAATGGACGAGAGCGGCGGCGCGCTGTCAGTGGATCCATCCTAATAACTAATTTACCCCTCACTTACGAAGCGACCCCACATAAACTTGAGTACTGACCCCACGTTACCTAGTACTACCCTTATCTGTCGTTAGATCTAGACCAACGGAAGGCTTACAAAAATGCCTACCACCCTAAAACTTTCTTTTTAGTTTGCATATATAATTTGGTCAAAGTCAAACTTTGTATTGTTGGACTAACTTGATAGGAAAAAATACCAACATGCACAATATGAAATCAATATTATTAGATGCATCACGAAATTAACTTTCATATACCATATATCTTTGGTATTGTAGATGTTGATCTTTTTTTATATAAATTTGGTCAAAGTCAAAAGAAACGGAGGGAGTATTGAAGAGCTTGATAGGGTTGCTGTCGCCTACATCATCATGCCGTGTTTCACAGCTTCCAAGATTCACAACCAACTCATAAGATTCCCATAATAAGTACAACAAAGTTGCCTATGCATCTCATTGATTCACAGATCAGAGCCAATATTAACTTTAAAACTAAAACAAAGTTGTGAGAATGTGTACATGTAAAGAAAAATCGATTGATGCTTCTCTGAGAAAAGAGTAATCCCTGGAGAAGTGCCAATATATCCAGCAAACCATAAACTTAATTCATGTAAGCTATTTGATTCAAGGATTTGCTACAATACTAAAACCGGTCCAGTTTATGGGCATGCATGTCAAACACCAGCAGATTAACACGTTCTGCATAAGCTGGTCGCCAAGAACTTGTGGAACCATCCGAACATCTGTGCCCGTTCGAAGCCACGTTATTTTAGATGGTGGCACTCACACTCTGCATATGCGGGTTCCATCCAAACATTTGTGCAGTTCCACTAAAATGTAGCTGAATAACCCTATTTGCATAGATAATGAAAAAGCGTGATTAATATAATAGTGGCACTAGTTGATGAAACATACACAAATAAATAGAAGCAACTTCATTTTCTTAATGGGAAAATATTGCAATACAATAAGTTTATTAAAAGAAAATACAACAGTAGCACAGTATGATAAAGCACGATGATGTGGATGAAGGACAGGACTGACCTGTGTGAGATGACTTAGTGAGATCAAGTTATTCTTCAGGTCGTCGTATCTTGCCATGAAGGCAATTCGTTGAAAACTATGAACAAATTCAGTGTGGCAGTAGGAGGGGACTTGAGTCATTCCAATCTTTTTTTTTGCAGTTCAACTAAACTATGGCGCCCGCCGTGCTGCGAGGGAGAGAGGGGCCCTGTGCCGCCTCGACGGTAGGCGTCATAGGGACCGATGAGTGGACTCAACGGTAGGCCTCATAGGGCACATCAACCCAATTCTTCTGGATACACCTTCTACAAGTGATGAACCAGGAAGGGCCTTGCGTCATTCCAATCACTTTTTTTGTGCAGTTCAACTAAAATTAAGCATCACTGTTTGCAGAGATACTTAAACGTGTCATTACTTTAAGAATGGGACTATTTGATGAAACGTATACTAACAAAGAGAAGCACTTTCATTATCTACATTGGAAATGAAATGATAGCGAAGACAATAGCTCTATTGTAACTGTATTATTACTTCATTTTATCAGTGGCACTAGCGATGCCAAAACATTGCCTCAAATTATTAGTGGCATTAGATTAAGGTGCGAAATAATACATAACATTATTGCTTTCTCATGGCAGTGCCAAAACATTAGGACAAGATCACTAGCTGCATGCAGAGTTAACATGCAGGATCATTCTGGCAAAGGGTAGTACCAAAAAGGAACATACCTCGTCATGGGAACCATATCTGCAGTCAACGCCATAGTAGATGGGTTGACACCAGTCACCAACATGGATGATTATATTCATGCGACCTTTTTGTGCAGTTCACCTAAAATGAAGCAATGCTTGCATCATGCAGTTAGCAAGAAGTACTTGGTCCCATGAGCTGGCAGCTTCTTCATTAGTTGCACTAAAACTGAGCAACATCAAGGTTGGTCGTCAAGCTCATGGAATGTGCAAATATAATTTGGATATGCTTTTGTGCAGTTCAACTAAAATCAAGCGTCCATGTTCGTTACACAAATATGTGCAAAGTGCCATTGTGGTGACAGTGACGGCTAATCTTGCAAAGGCTAATTAAATATTGGAGGAGATTAACCATAGAGTTCAACGAGAAGGTTAGGAACTCCAATCACCCTTTGTGCGGTTCCACTAAAATCAAGAGATGTTGCCCGTGTGACATTTTAGTAGAACTGCACAAGACACTCTTTCCAAAAAAGAAGTGTTTTGTGCAGTTCACCAAAAGGTCGCAATAGCAACGAGGTGAAATGTATATCTCTGTTTGCACAAATAGGTAGAAAGGCGGGTGAATAACAAGTGATGAAACATACGTCAAATGAAAAGAAGCATCGTCCTTATCTTAATGGCAATCATAGAAGGACAGTAGCAATTTCTAAAGCTGCAACATTGCTTCGTACTACCAGGGGCATTAAGATTAACAATGACAACTGTTAAATTTGACATTACTTTAATGGTGCCATTGCTTGATTTTACCAGCTACATTAGATTAACAGGTGCTAAAGAGTTGGTAGAAGGGCATGTTACAGTAGGCTGACCAGGACATTTGCATTTCTACCGAAAAGAAGCAACTTACTTATCTTAACGGGAAATATAGCTGGACATTAAAACATGGCCATTGCTTCATATTACTGGGGGCATTACATTAAAAAACAACATTGGTTAAACATGTCCTTACTTTAACAGTGAGATTGCTGCATTTTACCAGCGGCATTAGATTAACAATAGCTAAAAATTGCCATAAGGGCATCGGATAGTGGGTGCACCAGCACCATGTATCTCCACCGATGCATAAAGTGGTGATGCAAACAAACATCCAAACAGGATATCTGGGTTGGTCCCATTTTTGTACACTATAACCACCTTTTACTATGTGAGGGAAGCAAATCTAGTGCTGGAAATACTCTGTTGACTTGTCCCCCAGTCCCCACTTTCTTTCCTTTTTCAACCAGTAGATCGGTTCTATATTCAGTTTGTACTTTGTTTTCCCTTTATTTCCCTTTTCAACCAAGAGACTGGTTGGGTAGCCAGTCTCTACTACCCCACATCCAATCTTTCCTCTTTGAACCAAGTCCTAGAGTCATGCTAGAACTTTTCCCCCGTTCTTCCCGCTTTGAACCAAGTCGTAGATTTGACTGCATGAAGTAGCTTTACCTCTAATAGTAATAATTTAGGTGGCTTTGGAATAGCCGATCGAGCCAATCTACGAGGAGTGCTAAGAAGTAGAAACAGATTCACATGCATCGACGTGGGGACCTGGGGCAGTAGAGCAAGGCCGGTTTCGAAGGAAGTTATACCCGAGGTTTGTCGGGATTTGCCTAGGTGGGTGGTAGGAGGCCGGATCTGCCCACACCACGGCAGCGAGGAAGACTGGGTCGAAGGCCCTCCCTAGCTGGCGTTGTGTGGGAGAGAATGGCAAGGCACGCATATCGGGACACACCGGCAGTGGGTTTGCTCCGTCGCCGATGAGGACCGCGTGAACGTTGCACCTTCACCCCTTCCCCGGCCGAGGGGATCCGGCCGGATCTGTGACCAGAGGTGAGCAGAGAGAGAGTGTGGCCACCACTGTCGTGTTTAGATCTGGAGAGGATGAGTGTGTAAAGAGAGCAACCCTAGCAAGCAAGAGCGGAGGCTCCTGCTTATATACATATAGTGGAGTAGTTTTCTTTTTTTTCTCTCCATAAGAACAATCATTTAAAAGTGCGTATGAGTCAGGTCGCACTTTGTATTGTTCACTTCTGGACCCCGGCCCTCCATTAATTGAACAACCACACGGGTCAAATTATCACGGGTGAAAATATAGAACGAACAAGCTCGAACTCTTTTGAATTTGAGATGTCGATGGCACTGTTTGAACACATTGCATCCATGGACTAAGTAGTTTGAATTTGAGGTAATGTGTGGCTTTTGCAGTTCACATCTAAATGGGGGCACACCATACATTTTGTTTGCTTACCATGCTATACTTATAAAACATGCACAATTTACATTTCGAATAGCTAGCTAGAGCATGAAATGTATTGTTTCCAACATAAAGGGAAATCAAATTTCTGAAAATTCATGATCTTAGCATTTGCAAAAAAATGTAAGAGCCATCAATCTTTGTTCTAATTTTGAACATAAACTATATGCAACCTTTTTTGAGGGAGACCGGGTCTATTGTAAATGTTTGCAAGTACATAGCATCTTTGATAAAAAATACATCCAAATTCCGGGACCAGCGAACAACCAACTGCAGTCAGAAAGAGCCGCCGACGCGTCGTTGTCGCTACTATCCTACCGGAGCCGGCTTGACCTCGTCAATGACTGTCGAGGAGTCTTCGTGCAAGTGCCCCTAAGGAGAAGCGCCACGGAGGCGTAGTTGTCATCATTGATCTAAGGCACCTAATTAACATAACACCAAATTTTCCCATATGACAAGAAACGCTAACCTCACTGCCCCAAGGAGACAACAAGAATCTACGCCGGAGCTCCATCGACTACGTCCCGACAGACATACTCGACGAGGATCAAAGCTCAAAGATCAAACTAGTAGAAAAGGCGCCAATCGATGTCGCCGATGTCCTAACGTAGCCGGCTTCACCTTCTTGATGGCAACCGAGTAGTCTTTGTGCATGTGCCCCTAATAACCAGCGCCCTAGAGGAACGCAGTTGTCGTTGTTTAACCCTCGCATTGATCCAAAGCACATGACACCAAACTCGCCGGATGACAAGAAACCTTAACCTCACCGCCCCAAAGGAGATGGCAAGAATCTACGCTGGAGTTCCATCAACTATGTCTAGACGAATGAACTCAAGGAGGATCGGAGCTCGGAAGACAGACTTGAAATAAGAAGCACCAACATCGTCCGCCTGAGCATTGCGCGTGCGAGGACTAAAACCCCTAACATAAACTAATAATCGGAGCATAGGCACCGGGATTCCCCTCCCCGCCACTGGTCGACGGAGCGGTGGGAAGAGGGGAGGGGTGAATCCACCAGCTCATCGGTGAAGTAGGGAGGGGAGAGGTTGCCCTAGCCGCCTAGGGTGAGTGGACTAGATTTGTATTCATACCGAGAATGGATTCAAATTTTATTGGTATTGCAATATAGTTAGTGCTCCTACTTTTTTTTAGATTTATCAATAAAACTACAGCCGTATGTTAGTATGACACAACTTGCACGATATGTACACGATAGCCAATCCAGCCGTCTGCTAGACTCTGGTCACATGGATGGACGAACTGATCTCCCCTGTCGTGCAGGGATCGTCCATGCAACGACGTGTGTACATCACTACTCTTGTACTACTATCGCTGGTGTCTCTCTTCTAGTACAACTCAGCCGACGCATGGGGCCTGAGGGACGAAGGAGAGTGTGTCTATGGTCGGCTACTCAATTGCGGTCCCACATGTGAGTGCAAACACAAGATGACTCGCGTTCCATTCCGTGAGCAGCGTGCCGGACCGACCGACCGTGTGGGGTGCGACGCGAACGCGACGTGCATGCTGTATACATGTAGTACCATCGTTTTCTTTTTGTTTTGCTCCATGGCACAATCCATCGATACAAAAATATATTTAAAAGTGGAGGGCGGGGCTTTTCCCGCGCGTTAGGCGGGGCAGTTTCGCCTAGTCGGCTCAACAGAGAGGCGAGGAGGACGAGGGAGTAGCGGATTCAACTTACTGCTGGAAAGGTGGGGCTGTGTGATTTGATGGTTCGTTACTGATGGAAAGGTGGGGACTTGTGATTTGACTGCTCATTATAGTCATTATTACTGCGGTGCTACAACCGTGGTGAGTCTCCCCCTCCATGGTGTACAGGTGCTAAGCATGCCACATATGCAAAAAAATCTAATGTGACAAGGTAGGAGTAAAGAGAAGAGAGAGGAGTTTGGTCACCTCAGGAAGAACGAATGCAAAGCACGCGGACCTATGCAAAACACTTAAATGAGAGAATTTTACGCAACGCAAGAAGGAGTTTAGTTGTCAAAGAAAGACTTAGCACCCCATCTAAGCACGTAGTACTATGCATAATTTGGTGCATGAAACGTCGATCCAGATGCGGGCTGTCCCTCATCCAGCATCATTTACTAGTATAGTAGTGTGATGCCCCTGCTCGACCGTGCACTAATCATACACGCAAACGTGCACGCTCGAGATCAGAGACTCACGGGAGGATATCACAACACAACTCTAAACTCAAATTTAAACATAAATCTTCATATTACAAACCAGGGGTCACGAGGACCTGAATACATGAGTCATACACACAAATAATATCTGGGCACAGACATAGTTAGTCAAAGTTTGCCTTAAGAAGGCTAGCACAAACAGCGACACTGATCGAAAAGGCGAAGGGTATATGTGAAATTGTGTCATGATATCCTGTTTAGTTAGCCATCATATATGTGAAATTGTGTCATGCTATCCTGTTTGGTTAGACAACATATATGTGAATTATTTCATGCCTTCTTTTATTCCCCACTATCCATTGCACCTGTCTATCATACAATGTTTGTACATTCAATTACTTTTCTTGTTTATCATCCATTTGAATTGGAGAGGGTGATGGCAGTATCTAAGGGAGTAAAAACACAGTCTTCAGAAAATGCAGTGCTACCCGTCGATGCAGTTAGAACCATGGTTGTACTTGCCCAAGAACCAGCCCCACCACACATAACCCAGACTCTCGTAGATTTTACCCCTACCTAGTTGGACAGAGAACCAGCTACACCCATCTAACCCCAACCCTAGCAGATAGTAACCCAGTTCCACTTGACACAGCGCCATCTCCACCATAGAGCACCCAAACACGAGTAGTTAGTAAGGCAACTTGTGACGCCCCCGACTTAATTTTGCACTAATCATACACGCAATGCACATGATCAAGCCCAAGGACTCACGGGAAGATATCACAACGCAACTCTAAACACAAATAAAAGTCGTACAAGCTTTATATTACAAGCCAGGGGTCTCGAGGGCTCGAATACATAAGCTCACGCACAAGCGTTAGCGGAAGCAACACAATATCTGAGTACAGACATAAAGTTAAACAAGTCTGCCTTAAGGAGGCTGAGCAAAACAATGACACTGGATCGAAAAGGCGCAGGCCTCCTGCCTGGGAGCCTCCTATCTACTCCTGGTCGTCGGTCTCCACGTAGTAGTAAGCTCCACCGGAGGGGTAGTAGTAGTCGTCGACTGGGGCAGCTGGCTCCGGGGCTCCGTCATCTAGTCGCAGTAATCGGGTATGGGGAAAAAGGGAAGCAAAGCAACCGTGAGTACTCATCCAAAGTACTCGCAAGACTTACATCAGATCTATTCTATTTATGCATCGGTATCAAAGGGGTGGCTGTATCTGTGGACTAAACTGCAGAATTGCCAGAATAGAGGGGAAGGCCTAGCCTATCGAAGACTAGCATCTTCAGTGTCTTGCAGCATTAGAAGAGTGTTGATTAGTACATAAATATAGTAATAAGTATATAGTAGTAATGCCCAGAGATCCTTCCTCGACTCCCTGCGAGAAAGCAATCCCGGAGCTAACATATTATTAAGTTCACATGTATCCAGTTCTAGTTGTAGTAGATCGGGATACTTTCCGAGCGTCCTGTTACCGTGGAGACGGCTATTCGAATAGATATACTTCCCTGCAGGGGTGCACCAACTTACCCAACACGCTCAATTAACTCTGGCCGAACACACCTACTCGGTCCATGCCCGGCCTCGGCTGATCGACATGTCATAGCCCTACCTAGGTTCAACAGAGAGGCCAGCACGCCGGTCTACACCCTAAGCGCTCAGGGGTCTTGGGCCCATTGCCCTTTGCACTCCTGCGCGTTGCGTGGGCAGCCGGGACCAGATGATACGTCTCCAACATATCTATAATTTATGAAGTATTCATGCCATGTTTATAACAATTCTATATGGTTTTGGTATGATTTGATTAGAACTAACCCGGACTGACGCTATTTTCAGCAGAATTGCCATGGTGTTGTTTTTTGTGCAGAAATAAAAGTTCTTGGAATTGGATGAAACTTTTTGGAGATTTTGTATGGAATAAATAAAAAATACTGGAACCAAGACCCACTGGAGGGGGGCCACCCAGCGCCCACGAGGCACCAGGGCGCGCCACCCCCCAGGCGCGCCCTGGTACCTCGTAGGGCCCATATGGCTCTGTCTGACCTGATTCCAACGCTGAAAAATCCTATAAATAGAGAAACCCCCAGAAATAACCCTAGAACTTCGACACCGCCACCGCAAGCCTCTGTACCTCCACGATCTAATCTACAGCCGTTTTACGGCACCCTGCCAGAGGGGGGCATCATCACCGGAGGCCATCTTCATCATCCCGGCGGTCTCCATGATGAGGAGGGAGTAGTTCACCCTCGGGGCTGAGGGTTTGTACCAGTAGCTATGTGTTTTATCTCTCTCTCTCTATCGTGTTCTTGATTTGGCACGATCTTGATGTATCACGAGCTTTGTTAATATAGTTGGATCATATGGTGTTTCTTCCCTCTCTATCCTTGTTGTGATGAATCGAATCTTTTCCCTTTGAGGTTTCGTTATTGTCGGATTGAATATTTCAGATTTGAGAACACTTGATGTATGTCTTGCATATGAATACCCATGGTGACAATGGGGTATTATATTGATTCACTTGATATATGTTTTGGCATTCAACTCGCGGATTCCCGCGGTGACATTGGGGTAATCTATGCATAGGGTTTGATGCACGTTTTCATTATCTTTTCTCCGATAGAAACTTTGGGGTGCTCCTTGGAGTTCTTTGTGTGGATTGAATATTATGATTATGAAGTTGTTTGATGCATATCATATAATCAACTCACACATACTTGTGGTGACACTGGAGTATCTAGGTGACATTAGAGTTGGTATATGTGTATCATATGGTGTCATTTTAGTACGAACTCTAGGGCTGTTTGTGACACTTATAGGAATAGCTCAATAGATCGATCGGAAAGAATAACTTTGAGGTGGTTTCGTACCCTACAAACAATTTCTATCTTATGTTCTCCGCTAATAGGAACTTGGGAGTGATTCTTTATCGCACGTTGAGGGATGATTATATGATCCAATTATATTAGCATTGTTGAGAGATTGCACTTGCGAAAGTATGAACCCTAGGCCTTGCTTTAAGCATTGCAATACCGTTTGTGCTCACTTTTGTTACTTGCTACCTTGCTATTTTTATATTCTCAGATTACAAAAACCTATATCTACTATCCATACTACACTTGTATCACCATCTCTTCGCCGAACTAGTGCACCTATACAATTTACCATTGCATTTGGTATGTTGGGGACACAAGAGATTTCTTGTATTTGATTGCAGAGTTGTTTGAGAGAGACCATCTTCATCCTACGCCTCCCACGGATTGATAAACCTTAGGTCATCCACTTGAGGGTAAATTGCTACTGTCCTACAAAACTCTGCGCTTGGAGGCCCAACACGAGTCTACAAGAATAAGTTGTGTAGTAGACATCAAGCTCTTTTCTGGCGCCGTTGCCGGGGAGGTGAGTGCTTGAAGGTATATCTTTAGATCTTCCAATAGAATCTTTTAGTTTCTTGTTTTATCACTAGTTTGGTTTATAAAATAAAACTACAAAAAATATGGAATTGAGGTTGCCTCATATTATTCATCTGTATAATGTCTTTCTTGAAAATATGAATTCCGATAATTGTGCTCAATTGATAGAAGAAGAATTCAATAAAATGTTTGGCATACAATCTTTGAATGATGAGCATGATTGCAATGTTGTTAGTATGAATTATATGAGTATCCATGATGCTAATGATATGCAAAGCCACAAGCTTGGGGATGCTATGTTTGATGAAGATGATATTTTTAGTCCCCCAAGTTTTGATGAGAAAATTTATTATGATGATTGCATGCCTCCTATCTATTGTGATGACATGTATGCTATAACGAATAATGATAAATATGAAACTTGTCATCATGATTTTAGTTTTCAATTGGATTATGCCAATCAAGTATCTCATGATAGTTATTTTGTTGAGTTTGCTCCCACTATTATGAATGAGAAGAAAATTGCTTATGTGGAGAGTAGTAAAATTTCTATGCTTGTGGATCATGAAAAGAATGCTTTATGTGATAGCTATATTGTTGAATTCATTCATAATGCTACTGAAAATTATTATGAGAGGGGAAGATATGCTTTTACATATTTCAATAATATCAAGTTTCCTCTCTATGTGTTGAAAATTTTGAAATTATACTTGTTTTGCCTTCCTATGCTAGTTGATTCTTGCTCCCATAAACTATTTGATCACAAAATCCCTATGCATAGTAAGTGGGTTAGGCTTAAATGTGCTAGTCATATGCTTCATGATGCTCTCTTTGTGTTTCGATTCTTTACTTTTATGTGAGCATCATTGAAATCATCATGCCTAGCTAAAAAGGCATTAAACAAAAGCGCTTGTAGGGAGACAACCCAATACTTATACCTACTGTTTTTGTGTGTTAACATGATTAAGATACTGTATTAATCATGTTTCATATGTTTTCTTTCAATAATGTGCCAAGTAAAGCCTTTGGGATAGTGTGGATGCTTGTTGATTTGATTCTGTGCAAAAATAGAAAATTTTGCGTCCAGTGCTGGAATTTCTATTCTGTACTGGAGCGTGAAAAAATTCTGAAATTTTTACACAGTATTGGGTTACAAATGTTTTACGTTATCCTAATTTTTCAGAATTTTTAGGGGTATATAAGTATGGTTATTAAATCGCTTACTACATGCTGTTCTGTTTTTGACAGATTCTGTTTTCATTGCATAGTTTGCTTGTTTTAGTGTTTCCATAGCTTATATTATGAGATATAAATTGTGGAAATGATAGAATACAGTAGGAATTATGTGATAACAATAATGAATCTTGTCTTGACAGTACCTAAGTGGATGATTTATTTTTATCATACTAACCTATCTCACAAGTTCCGTTAAGTTTTGTGTGATTGAAGTTTTCAAGTTTTGGGTGAGATATCGATATGAGGAGAATAAGGAGTGGCAAGAACCTAAGCTTGGGGATGCCCAAGGCACCCCAAGGTAATATTCATGGAAGACCCAAGCAACTAAGCTTGGGGATGCCCCGGAAGGCATCCCCTCTTTCGTCTTCAACACTATCGGTAACCTCACTTGGAGCTATATTTTTATTCATCACATAATATGAGTTTTGCTTGGAGCGTCATTTTCTTCTGTTGAGATTTGATTTCTGTTATCAATAATCATGTTTTGTATCTTTTAGTTCAATAAAATGCTAATTATAGCCTTTACTATGCTCAGTTTGCAAGTTCATGTGTTGCTGTTTGAAAACAGAAAGTTTTCTGTTATGTCCAGAATATTCTTGAATAGTAAGAACATGATAAAAATCTGAAATTTTTACACAGTAAGAATGCATGAGTTCTCGTTCACGTGGTAACTTTTCAGAATTTTTCGAGTTAGGGAAGTATGGATTCTTATTCACCCTTTACAGACTGTTCTGTTTTGGCATATTGCTGTTATAGTTGCATTGTTTGCATATGTTTGCGTGTTTAATGTTTCTATTTGAGGATAGGAGTATTAAATATGAAGAGGCATTTAGTATGCAATGTTTAATTATAATTTTTGTGATTTGCTACAGTAGAGAATGTTAAGGTTTTGAGTTGATTTATACTAACTTATCTCACGAGTTCTTGTTGAGTTTTGTGTGGATGAAGTTTTTAAGATTTAGGAGAAACTGTGATATGAGAGGAATTAAGGAGACACAAGAGCTCAAGCTTGGGGATGCCCAAGGCATCCCAAATTAATATTTTAAGAAGTCCCAAGCATCTAAGCTTGGGGATGCCTCGGTAGGCATCCCACCTTTCTTCATCAACAACTATCGGTCAGTTTTGGTTGAGCCTAAGTTTTTGCTTCTTCACATGATATGTGCTATCCTTGGAATGTCATTTTATTTTATTTTCTTTGCTGTTTGAATAAAATACTTAAGATCTGAAATTTTTAAATGAAAGAGAGTCCTCACATAGCTACCTATTTACTTAACTACTCATTTGATCTTCACTTATATCTTTTTGGAGTAGTTTGTCATTTAGTCTTGTGCTTCACTTATATCCTATGAGTAAATTGTGAAAGAATTGAATATCATAAAGTTGAAATTTTATATGCTTGTCCCATGGGGAGTAGTGACTTCACATACAAGAAGTATAAGTGGTAAATTTATTAAAAGTTAACAAACATAGCATTGGTCACTTGATCAATTCATGAAAGAATTTTGAAGGAAGAGAAATTTCACATATAAATATACTATCTTGGACATCTTCTATGATTGTGAGCCCCCATTAATTATTTTCAAGCTTGATCAAGTAGTTGACGTTGGACAAGGAAGACAACGTAATGAGTTATGTTTGTTTATATTCACATAGAAGTTATATTGTCATGGATCCTCTAACATGTGGTGCTTGCTTAGGATCTTTTGCTAGCCAAAAATTCATACTAAGTAGAGATACTACTTGTGCAACCAAAAACCCTTAAACCCAGTTTCTTGCCATGAGTGTCCACCATATCTACCTATGGATTGAATAAGATCCTTCAAGTAAGTTGTCATCGGTGCAAAAAGCAATAAAAAATGCTCCTAAAATATGTATGATCTTTTATTGCAAGGGAAAATAAGCGTTGTACGAACTTGTGATGGTAAAGAAATAAAAGCAACGGACTGCATAATAAAGGTTGCCATCACAAGGGGCAATATAACGTGACGTTCCTTTGCATTAAGAGCTTGTGCATCCAACAACAAAAAGCGCATGACAACCTCTGCTTCCCTCTGCAAAGGGCCTATCTTTTACTTTTCTGTATTTACTTTTATGCAAGAGTCATTAATGTTCATCCCTATTCCGCTCTACTTATTCTTTAGTTGCCAAGCATCGTGTGGTAGGGAAAGATCCAGGCACATATATCCAGTTGAATATAGGTGCTCATGAGTTATTATTGTTGACATTATCCCTGAGATAAAGAAGTTGGGAGGCGAAACATTAAGCCCCTATCTTCCTATGTGTTTGACTGAAACGGTTTGTTCTAAAAATATGCTTTGAGTGTCAGCAATCATGGAAGACTAAAAGATGGTTGAGTATGTGGAATTTGCTAGATCAAAGCTCCTACATAGACCTTTCCTGAAAATAAGATGAATTGCAATTGTTTGATGACTGAGAACATAGTTTGTTAGTTTTCAAGAAAGTTTATGGCCTATACTTTAAACATGTGAATAGCTTGCTACTTGATCATGAGAAGTTTTATGAGATGAGCTACTGATTATGATATATATATTGATGCTAGAAAAAGTGATTGAAATTATCATTGATCAAACTTATGCACTATGCTAGCGTTCACACTTCATAAATTATTTCTTTTATCATTTACCTACTCGAGGACGAGCAGGAATTAAGCTTGGGGATGCTGATACGTCTCCAACGTATCTATAATTTATGAAGTATTCATGCCATGTTTATAACAATTTTATATGGTTTTCGTATGATTTGATTAGAACTAACCCGGACTGACGCTGTTTTTAGCAGAATTGCCATGGTGTTGTTTTTTGTGCAGAAATGAAAGTTCTTGGAATTGGATGAAACTTTTTGGAGATTTTTTATGGAATAAATAAAAAATATTGGAACCAAGACCCACTGGAGGGGGACCACCCAGTGCCCACGAGGCACCAGGGCGCGCCACCCCCCAGGCGCGCCCTGGTACCTCATGGGGCCCACGTGGCTCCGTCTGACCTGATTCCAACGCTGAAAAATCCTATAAGTAGAGAAACCCCCAGAAATTACCCTAGAACTTCGACTCCGCCGCCGCAAGCCTCTGTACCTCCATGATCTAATCTACAACCCTTTTCCGGCACCCTGCCGGAGGGGGGAGTCATCACCGGAGGCCATCTTCATCATCCCGGCGGTCTCCATGACGAGGAGGGAGTAGTTCACCCTCGGGGCTGAGGGTTTGTACCAGTAGCTATGTGTTTTATCTCTCTCTCTCTCTCTCTCTCTCGTGTTCCTGATTTGACACGATCTTGATGTATCGCGAGCTTTGTTAATATAGTTGGATCATATGGTGTTTCTTCCCTCTCTATCCTTGTTGTGATGAATCGAATCTTTTCCCTTTGAGGTTTCGTTATTGTCGGATTGAATATTTCAGATTTGAGAACACTTGATGTATGTCTTGCATATGAATACCCGTGGTGACAATGGGGTATTATATTGATTCACTTGATATATGTTTTGGCATTCAACTCGCGGATTCCTGCGGTGACATTGGGGTAATCTATGCATAGGGGTTGATGCACGTTTTCATTATCTTTTTTCTGATAGAAACTTTGGGGTGCTCCCTGGAGTTCTTTGTGTGGATTTAATATTATGATTATGAAGTTGTTTGATGCATATCGTATAATCAACTCACGGATACTTGTGGTGACACTGGAGTATCTAGGTGACATTAGAGTTGGTTGATGTGTATCATATGGTGTTTTTTTAGTACGAACTCTAGGTCTGTTTGTGACACTTATAGGAATAGCTCAATAGATCGATCGGAAAGAATAACTTTGAGGTGGTTTCATACCCTACAAACAATTTCTATCTTATGTTCTCCGCTAATAGGAACTTGGGAGTGATTCTTTATCGCACGTTGAGGGATGATTATATGATCCAATTATATTAGCATTGTTGAGAGATTGCACTTGCGAAAGTATGAACCCTAGGCCTTGCTTTTAAGCATTGCAATACCGTTTGTGCTCACTTTTGTTACTTGCTACCTTTCTGTTTTTATATTTTCAGATTACAAAAACCTATATCTACTATCCATACTACACTTTTATCATCATCACTTCGCCGAACTAGTGCACCTATACAATTTACCATTGTATTGGGTGTGTTGGGGACACAAGAAATTTCTTGTATTTGGTTGCAGAGTTGTTTGAGAGATACCATCTTCAACCTACGCCTCCCACAGATTGATAAACCTTAGGTCATCCACTTGAGAGAAAATTGCTACTGTCCTACAAAACTCTGCGCTTGGAGGCCCAACACAAGTCTACAAGAATAAGTTGTGTAGTAGACATCAAGCTCTTTTCTGGCGCCGTTGCCCTTGTGTAGTAGACATTAGGCCCTGTATACACGCTGGCTTTCGCGGTCCACCCGGGCGCGCGCCGCTCAATCGCTGACGTCCGAAGAACTGCGGCTGATACATACGACGCCGAGTGCCCATACTATTCCCGCGTGGTGGTTAGTGCGAAGAGGCCAGAGGCCTACTCAGATCACATATCCTAACCCATTAGTGTGTTGGGAGCTCGCGGTGACGATCAGTGCTCCACGTTCTGTGGTCCCGTCGCCCCGTCTCGAGGACTTGCGGTAAGGGCCAGGCCCAATCCCTCTCCTCCCTCTCCTGAGGCAATCTGCCTACCCGGCCGCACCTCATAATTATCTTACGGGTACCCTCACGGTCAACCCGATTTCTCATTTCTCGCGGGTACCCCTCGGGGCCGACCCGACTTTAATCAGAGACTGAAATAAATACATGGTTTCTATGTGTCCATAACATCAATGAAGGAATCCGAGGAATCACCCTCGATGGATTCCCACTCGATGTATTCGTCAAGGTGAACCCGGAGGAATCACCCTTGATGGATTCACACTTGAGGGGTTGCACAACAGAGGCTTCATCGGAGGTGGTGAAAGAGGAATCACCCTCGGTAACCCACAACCAACTAGCTATACTACAGAGGCAACATCAGGAGTGAGGTAAGAGGTATCACCCTCGGCACTTGATGGTAGCTCTCAAGAGTAGTGCAACCAAAAGGGGGTGTGGTGATGTGGCGGTCTCAGCCCCTCGATCACATCGATCGGGGCACCAGTAACAAAGCGGGGCAACAAGGACAAGGGTGAGGGGTCACTGATGGATCTCTAACCCAACTACACTAAGCATTTAGGATAGCAGGTAAGGTATCAACAGTAGTTACAAAAACAAGCTATGCATCAGAATAGGAGTAGCCAATTGCAGTAGCAAAATCTAATGCAAGCATGAGGGAGAAAGAATAGGCGATATAGGAATGATCAAGGGGGTTTGCTTGCCTGGAAGCTCTGCTGAAAAGGGCTGGTCATCAGGGGCGTAGTCATACACGGCAGCAGCGTCGGTCTCGGGGTCTACCGGAGAAGAAGAGGGAGAGGAAACAAATAAATACAAGCAACCAAAATGCAACACAGATGCATGTCATGGCAATATGCTATGCTGGTGGTGACCTATTGCAGTGCTACATGTTAGAGACGGTGCGGGAAAATATCTGGGAATATTTTCCCGGTTTCAGGCATCTGTCAGACAGATGAACCGGAGGAGAAGGTTCCATGTTTGCAGTGTTGTGGGCAGGTGACAGCTACATGGAGGGCATATTCGGATTCGTCTCGTTTTTCTGATCAACTTTCATGTAGAAAACTTTTTCATCCGAGCTACATTTTATTTTCTTTGAATTTTCAAAGTTTTAAACAATTTTCTGAAATTCCTGGAATTATTTTAAATTCGAAAATAACAGAAAAGGCTTTATTGCGTCAGCACTACGTCAGAGTGACGTCAGCGGTCAACCCAGCCGGTCCAGGTCAAACCTGATGGCTGGGACCCACATGTCAGTGGCACATGACTAAACATTGCTTAATTAAATTAAACCACGATTAATTAGCAGGTAGGCTCCATATGTCAGTGGCTAATTAGTAATTAGGTTAATTTTAATTAGAAAATAGTTTAATTAGCGGTGGGGCCCGCCTATCAGTGACTGGGGTTGCCCAGTCAGCATGTTGACTGGTCAACCCAGTTAACTGGGGTCCCTGGGCCCACTGGTCAGCTCAGTGGCTGCCGGCGTTTAAACGCCGGCGACCAAATACGCGGCGGAGGGCCTCGGGTCTCGCCGGAAAAAGGGCTACGGGCGGCCAAATCAAGTGCGGTCTGCGGCGTTCGAACGTGCGTTCGACGCCGCATCGATCTGCGGTGGTGGCGCGGGCTGGCGTGGCCGGAGTTGGCCGGAACGGCGACGGCAGGCGGCGGCGCGTTCGGGCGAGCTCGGTTTTGACGTTGCGGGGCACGGCAAATAACGGGGCTAGGTGCGTTGGGCTCCTGGGAGCGCGCAGAGCAAGATGCCGTGCTCGGACATGCGTGACAGCGGCTGTGGCCACGACGACGAGCTCGACGGCGGCGACGCGTTCGGCCAAGACGGAAGAGCTAGCTAGGGGCGCGCGAGAGCTCAGAGAGAGAGAGAGGGAGAAGAGAGAGGAGCTCACCGGGGAGGCGCAAGGGGGCCCGGTGACAGATTAGGAGCAGCAGGCGCGCGGGGATCAATGATGAACGACGGCGACCGAAGCGGGGAGGAAGCGCTTGATCCGCTCGCTGCAGTGGCACCGAGCTTGAACGGTGGCGCATAGACGACGTAGGGGAGGTAGACGGAGCTCCTGGACAGCTTGGAACGGCGGGGGGAGGCCGGTGGCCACGGTGGCGAGGCAGCGTGGCGACGGCGGCGTACTGGTGAGCTCGAGAGAGAGAGAGCGAGCGATGGAGAGAGGGGGGAAGTGGATGAGGATGACAGGGAGGCCGAGGGGCTCCCTCTTATCCACTTGGCGGCGCTGTAGCGTCGCCGTGTTGGCCAGTCGCCGTAGCGTGTGCGCGCGGCTGGTGGCGCGGCGAGACACACAGGAGAGAGGGAGGAGGGAGACGGTGAGAGGTGGGCTGGGCCGCACTGTGGACTTAGGCCCAGTCCACAGTAGCTTTTCTTCTTTTTCCCCTTTTCTCTTCTGTTTTTCTTTTTACAGAATTGTTTTGCAAAAGTTTTAGCTGCCAAAAGGATTTTGTAAAATGGGAAACTTGTCCACAAAATTACATTGCAATATGTGGCACTGTCACAAAAAGTTTGGAGGCCATTTGAATCCAATGGAATTTTCCATAAATGGAAAGGCATTTATTTAGGCTTTTTTTGCACTGTTTTAAATGCTCTAGCCCATTTTAGCAAATAGGTGATGTTGTTTTCCTAAACAAGAATTTGTTTTGGAATATTTGCTAAATGATGAACTATTTTTCAGCAATTTTTGAGCAACTTCAAATTTCACTTGCAATTTGAATTGAATTTAGTGGTGGAATTTGAAATGAGATATTAATCCAATATGATCAAGCATTGCAAATCAAGGTGACTTAGCATAATCATTATGGATCACTGTTGCTCATTACACAGGGGTATTACAATTCTCCTCCTCTAAAAGAAATTCTCGTCCCAAGGATTCAGGAGGTAGAAGGGAAAAGATTGGGGTATTCTTCGCGAAGACGATCCTCGCATTCCCAAGTGGCTTCATCTTCAGTATGATTCGACCACTGCACTTTAAGGAACTTGGTTGTCTTCTGACGGGTCCGATGTTCCGTTTGATCAAGAATGCGGATCGGGTGCTCTTTATAAGATAGGTCATCTTGCAATTCGAGCAATTCATGATCCACTGCTCGGTGCGGATCCTTGAAGCAACGGCGAAGTTGCGACACATGGAAGACGTCATGGATGTGAGAGAACTGAGGCGGCAACTCCAATTTATACGCCACATGTCCACGTCTGGCGAGAATGCGGAAGGGACCAATGTAGTCAGGAGCTAACTTGCCCTTGATTCCGAAGCGATGAGTGCCCTTCATAGGAGTGACACACAGATAAGCTTGCTCACCAGGTTGATAGATCGATCCCAGTGTTTTCGATCATAATTGCTCTTCTGGCGAGATTGGGCCACCTTGAGATTTTCCTTGACAATACGGACTTGCTCTTCGGCGTGTTGGATAATATCCGAACCAATGAGCGGCCGTTCCCCAGTTTCTGACCAATTCAGAGGGGTTCGACACTTACGTCCATATAGTACCTCGAAGGGGGCCATCTTCAAGCTTGCTTGATAGCTGTTGTTGTACGAGAATTCAGCATACGGGAGAGATTCCTCCCACTTCTTGCCAAATGAGATGACACAAGCATGCAACATATCTTCAAGCACTTGATTAACTCGTTCAACTTGGCCTTGGGACTGGGGGTGATAAGCTGTGCTCCAGGTTATATGAGTTCCCATAGCTTCTTGGAAACTGGCCCAGAACTTTGAAGTGAATAGACTGCCACGGTCTGAACTGATCTCCTTCGGAATACCATGGAGTGTTACAATTCTGGAGATATATAAATCTGCTAACTGACTAGCAGTGATCGTCTCCTTGACTGGCAGAAAGTGTGCAACTTTGGAGAGTAGGTCGATGACGACAAGAATAGCATCATGACCCTTTTGTGACCTGGGAAGACCAGTGATAAGATCCATTTGAACTTTGTCCCATTTCCATTCAGGAATAGGTAGCGGTTGCAGATTCCAGCAGGCTTCTGATATTCTGCCTTAATGCGACGGTAAACGTCACATTCGGCAACATCTCGAGCAATGTCTTGCTTCATTTTAGACCACTAGTACCTTTGACGGAGGTCACGATACATCTTGGTACTACCCGGATGAATAGACAGTGGTGTATCATGTGCCTCCTTCATAACTTTGTCCGTCATAAGTTCGAACCGAGGTACCACAATGTGATCTCTGAAGTACAAGGTTCCATCTTCAGCAAGCGAGAAATCTCTGGCCTTTTCAAGGACAAGATCCCTTTTCATCTAATCAACTTCAGCATCCTTTGCTTGCGCAGACTTAACAGCCTTCTCAAGATCTGGCTGTAAAACAAGGGTATTAAGAGAACCCTGTGGAACGATATGAAGGTTCAACTTGCAAAGTTCCTCATAAAGAAGGGGTTGAGCTCGCTGAACCATGAGGTTGTTACAATAGGACTTGCGGCTATAGGCATCGGCCATCACATTACCTTTGCCAGGGGTATAAGAAATTCCGTAGTCATAGTCTCTAATTGTTTCCAACCATCGTTGTTGGCGGAGATTGAGATCTGGCTGAGTAAACAAATACTTCAGACTTTGATGATCCGTGTATATCTCACATCGATTACCGAGGAGGTAATGTCGCCATAACTTCAATGCATAAATAACTGCAGCAAGTTCAAGATCATGCACTGGGTATTTCTCTTCGTGAGGACGCAACTGTCGTGAGGCATAAGCAATCACTCTACGCTCTTGCATCAGGACACAGCCTAATCCTTGACGAGAGGCGTCGCAATAAATCACGAAGTCCTTGCGAGAATCCGGAGGAGCAAGCACTGGTGCAGAAGTCAGCTTGTCCTTGAGTGTCTGGAAACTTTCCTGACATTTGTCTGTCCACTCAAACTTAACACCTTTGTGAAGCAGATTAGTCAGAGGCTTGGCAATCTTAGAGAAGTTCTCGACAAATCGACGGCAATAGCTTGCGAGTCCGAGAAAACTTATGACTTGCTTGACATTCTTCGGGGGAGTCCAGTCAAGAATAGCCTGAACTTGTTCTGGGTTGACAGCAATGTCGTCCTTGGAAATCACATGTCCAAGGTAGGTCACATCGGATAACCAGAATTTACACTTGGAATACTTGGCATATAGCGGATGTTCTTGAAGCTTTTCTAGAACAAGATGAAGGTGTTCAACATGTTCCTCCTTATTCTTGGAATATACCAGGATATCATCCAGGTAATCCACGACGAATTTGTCAAGGTAATCCGTGAAGATATAATTCATCAGGCGGGAGAACGTTGCTGGAGCATTAGTTAAACCGAAAGACATGACAGTGTACTCATATGAGCCATAGCGAGTAACAAAGGCGGTCTTCGGGATATCCTCTTCACGGACCCGGATCTGATGGTAACCCAACCTCAAGTCGAGTTTAGAGACGTTGATCCGAGGGAGCGGATACTTGTTCTGAATGGTGGCCTGGTTAATTGGTCGGCAATCTTGGACCAACTGGTTCGTACCATCTTTCTTCTTGACAAAGAGAGAAGGTGCTCCCCAGGCAGAGGAACTTGGACGAATGAAACCTTTACGAAGTGACTTGTCGATTTCCTCCTTAAATTCAAGAAGTTCATGCGGCGGCATCTTATAGGGACGCTTTGCAATAGGAGTGGTGCCTGGTTTTAAGTCGATGACAAACTTGACAGCTCTAACATGGGGAACTCCTGGAAGTTCTTCTGGAAAGACATCTTGGAAGTCACGAACGACTGGAATGTTTTCGATCCCCTCAAGAGGAGAAGCATTCAATGCATTCAGGGCATAAATCTGAGCCTCGACATTTTGAACGAGATGAGCATGGTAGTTTACTAGCTCATCCGATGGGTGCAGGAGTTGGACGGCCTTATTGGCACAATTCATTAAGGCGGTATGAGCCTTCAACCAATCCATTCCCAAAATGAGGTCGACTTTGGAAGACTTCAAAATAATGGGAAAAGCATGGAAGTCCAATCCTTCAATCTCAATGGTGACATTAGGACTGGACATGGAGGTTCGACATTGGCCCGCGGGGGTGTTAACCACTAACGATTGGTGCAGCTCTTCACATTTAATGTCATGCATGCGTGCAAAATTTTCTGATATGAAAGAATGCGATGCTCCTGAATCAAATAAAACAGAAGCTGGTACTGTATTAACAAGAAGAGTACCCATCACGGTAGCTGGTTGGTCTTGATCTTCAGTCATCTTGACATGATAAGCCTGACCACGACCATAAGAAGGCCTGGCATTGATGTTGCAAGGCTGATTGTTGCCACGGCCATTACCACGGCTAGCAAATGGAAGTGCCAACTGGTTCTGGTTCTGACGGCAGTCTTTAGCACGATGACTTGGACATCCACATGTGAAGCACAGCCCGTCATTGGGACGGGGAGCAGGAGCTCGAGGTGGCGTAACTTGAGGTCTCAGCTGCCTCGGTGGTGGAGGAGGCAAACAAGGCGCAACATAGGATGGCCTTGGAGCAGGTGCAGTCAGACGGTACATGCTGTGAGGGATCCCAATACAGCGCTTCTGCGAAGACGAGCCCGAAGATGAGCTCGCTTCACAGGTGCGCTTGAGCGCGTCCTTGTGATCCTTCAAACCAGTCTCAACCTGTATGGCCTTGTTCACCAAGGTGGCGAAGTCGGCGAAGTCTTGGACTAGGAGGGCGAGCTTAATATCTGGGTTGAGCCCTTCACGGAACTTCTCCTGTCTGCGGGCATCAGTAGCAATATCCTCTTCAGCATAGCGAGATAGTTCAAGAAACTCCCGCTGATAGACTGATACGTCCATTTTGCATCATGTTTTACTACTGTTATTTATAGTGTTTTTAATCAATATAACACTTTGTGGAGCAATTGTAATGCCTTTTCTCTCTTAATATGCAAGATTTACACAAGGAGGGACATTGCCGGCAGCTAGAATTCAGGATCTGAAAAAGCTATGTCAGAGATACCTATTCTGCACATCTCCAAATGAGTTGAAATTTCACGGAGATTTATTTTGGAATAAATAAAAAATACTGGAAGAAAGAAATACCGGAGGGGGCCACCCAGGAGCCCACGAGGCACCAGGGCGCGCCACCCCCCCTAGGCGCGCCCTGGTGGCTTGTGGGGCCCCTGGCCAGCCTCCGGTGCCCATTTTCTGGTATATAAGTGATGTCTACTACACAACTTGTTCTTGTAGACTCGTGTTGGGCCTCCAAGCGCAAAGGTTTGTAGGACAGTAGCAATTTTCCCTCAAGTGGATGACCTAAGGTTTATCAATCCGTGGGAGGCGTAGGTTGAAGATGGTATCTCTCAAGCAACCCTGCAACCAAATACAAGAAATCTCTTGTGTCCCCAACACACCCAATACAATGGCAAATTGTATAGGTGCACTAGTTCGGCGAAGAGATGGTGATAAAAGTGTAGTATGGATAGTAGATATAGGTTTTTGTAATCTGATAATATAAAAACAGCAAAGTATCAAAAAGTAAACGGACATAAAAACGGTATTGCAATGCTTAAAAACAAGGCCTAAGGTTCATACTTTCACTAGTGCGATCTCCCAACATTGTTGACATAGTTGAATCATATGTAAATCCCTCACGTGCGACAAAGAGTCACTCCCAAGTTCCTATTAGCGGAGAACATAAGGTATAAATTGTTTGTAGGGTAAGAAACCACCTCAAAGTTATTCTTTCCGATCGATCTATTGAGCTATTCCAATAGGTGTCACAAACAGCCCTAGAGTTAGTACTAAAATAACACCATATGATACACATTAACCAACTCGAATGTCACCTAGATACTCCAATGTCACCACAAGTATCTGTGAGTTGATTATACGATATGCATCAAACAACTTCATAATCATAATATTCAATCCACACAAAGAACTCCAAGGAGCACCCCAAAGTTTCTATCGGAGAAAAGATAATGAAAACGTGCATCAAACCCTATGCATAGATTACCCCAATGTCACCGCGGGAATCCGCGAGTTGAATGCCAAAACATATATCAAGTGAATCAATATAATACCCCATTGTCACCATGGGTATTCATATGCAAGACATACATCAAGTGTTCTCAAATCTGAAATATTCAATCCGACAATAACGAAACCTCAAAGGGAAAAGATTCGATTCATCACAACAAGGATAGAGAGGGAAGAAACACCATATGATCCAACTATATTAACAAAGCTCGTGATCACTATTGTAGTCAACAATGCAATTGCAATTCATCATATTTTCAGGAAGGGTCTCATGTAGGAGCTTTTTAGCAAGTCCACATACTCAACCATCATTTAGTCTTCTATGATTGCTAACACTCACGACATATATGGAGCAAAAGTTTCAGCCAGACACATAGAAAGATAGGGGCTTGTGATTTCGCCTCCCAACTTATTCACCTCAAGGGTGATGTCAACAATAATAACTCGTGATCACTCATATCCAATTGGATATATGTGCCTAGATCTTTCCCCACCACATGATGCTTGCAAAAGAGAAAAAATAAAAAAGAAGTAGAGGAGAACATTATTGACTCTTGCATAAAAAGTAAATACATAAAAGTAAAGGATAGGCCCTCCGCAGAGGGAAGCAGAGGTTGTCATGCGCTTTTTGTTGTTGGATGCACAATCCCTTAATGCAAAGGAACGTCACGTTATATTGCCCCTTGTGATAGCAACCTTTATTATGAAGTCCGTCGCTTTTATTTCTTTACCATCACAAGATCGTACAACGCTTATTTCCCTTACAATAAAAGTTCAGACATATTTAGAGGCAATTTTTATTGCTTTTTGCACCAATGACAACTTACTTGAAGGATCTTATTCAATCCATAGGTAGATATGGTGGACACTCATGAGAAGAAACTGGGTTTAAGGGTTTTGGATGCACAAGTAGTATCTCTACTTGGTGCAGATTTTTGGCTAGCAAACATATTGGGCAAGCACCACATGTTGGAGGATCTATAACAATATAACTTCTATGTGAATATGAACAAACATAATTCATTATGTTGTCTTCCTTGTCCAACGTCAACATTTTGACATAAAATACTTAATGGGGGCTCACAATCATAAAAGATGTCCAAGATAGTATAGTTGCATGTGAATCTTCTCTTCCCTTAATAACTTTTTCATGAATTGCATCATTGACTAATGCTATGCTTGTTAACCTCCAATAAATTTTACCACTTATACTTTTCTTTATGTAATGTCATTACTTTCCATAAGATTAGCATATGATCTCTTTCATTATTTTCATTGCAAGGAATCACACTTGTCATATCCAATGATCTATATGAACGTTTTTATTATATCCCTCTCGAGTATTCATCTTGGGACCAAATTCATATCTTGTGCAAATTACCATTACTATTATTAACTCTCAAAAAGATATAAGTGAAGCATGAGAATTAATGACAAACTACTCCGAAATATATAAGTGAAGATCAATGAGCAGTGAAACAATTAAGTAGCTATGTAAGGACTCTCTCTCATTCAAAAAGTTTCAGATCTTGATATTTTATTCAAACAACAAGCAAAACAAAGACACAACCAAGTATAGCACACATTATGTGAACAAGTAAAAACTTGGGTTCAATCAAGACTAACCGATAGTTGATGAAGAAAAGTGATGGGATGCCTACCGGGGCATCCCCAAGCTTGAATGCTTGATACTTCTTGGAATATTAACTTGGGGATCCTTGGGCATCCCCAAGCTTGAACTCTTGTGTCTCGATAGTTCTTCTCATATAATAGTTTCCCTGAGTTTCAAAAACTTCATCCACACAAAACTTGACAAGAACTTGTGAGATATGTTAGTATAAATCCACTCAAAACCTCAACATTGTCTACTGTAGAAAATCACTAAAATTATAATTAAACATTGAATACTAAATGCTTCTGCATATTTAATACTCCTATCCTCAAATATAATCATTAAACAAGCCAACATATGCAAACAATGCAAACATAACAGCAATCTGCCTAAACAGGACAGTCTGTAAAGAATAATTAAGAATCCATACTTATATACCTCAAAAAATTCTGAAAATTTACCAAACTGGAAATAATTTATCAAAGTTGACTGTGTCCAAATTTCAAGATTTTATCACATTCTGACATTTCTGGGCAATTTAATCAATAGCAGCAAACTTTCTGTTTTGAAACAGCAACTCATAAACTTGCAAACTGAGCATGGTAAAGGCTATAATTGTCATTTTATTGAACTAAAAGGTACAAAACATGATTATTGATAACACAAAGCAAATATCAACAGGAGAAAATGACGTTCCAAGCAAAACTCATATTATGTGACGAATAAAAATATAGCTCCGAGTGAGGTTACCGATAGTGTTGAAGACGAAAGAGGGGATGCGTTCCGGGGCATCCCCAAGCTTAGTTGCTTGGGTCTTCCTTGAATTTTATATTGGGGTGCCTTGGGCATCCCCAAGATTACCGTATTTCCACTCCTTATTCTCCTCATATCGATATCTCACCCAAAACTTGAAAACTTCAATCACACAAAACTTAACGGAATTTCGTGAGAACGGTTAGTATGATAAAGAATAAACCATCACTTAGGTACTGTCCAAACAAGATTCACAATTGTTCCCATATAATGCCTAATATATTCTATCATTTCCACAATTTATATCTCATAATATAAGCTATGGAAACATTAAAACGAGCAAACTATGCATTGAAAACAGAATCTGTCAAAAACAGAACAGGCTGTAATGATCTGAGCAACTACCATACTTATGGAACTCTAAAAATTCTGAAAAATTAGGAAAATGTCAAAAATTTGCATATCAATACTTTGTAAAAATTTCAGAATTTTTTGACGCACCGGTAAAATCTGGGAAATTAAACACTGGAGGCAAAAGTTTCTGTTTTTGCACAGAATTGAATCAACAAGTATCCACACTATCCCAAAGGTTTTACTTGGCACTTTATTGAAAGAAAACATATAAAACATGATTACTACAGTATATTAATCATGTGAACACACTAAAACATAAAGGATACACATTGGGTTGCCTCCCAACAAGCGCTTTTCTTTAAAGCCTTTTAGCTAGGCATGATAATTTTGAATGATGCTCACATAGAAGTAAAGAATTGAAACGCAAAGAGAGCATCGTGAAGCATATGGCTAGCACATTTAAGCCTCACCCACTTCCGATGCATAGGGATTTTGTGAGCAAACAATTTATGGGAACAAGAATCAACTAGCATAGGAAGGCAAAACAAGTATAACCTTGAAACTTTCAACACATAGAGAGGAAACTTTATATTATTGCAACACCTACAAGCATATGATCCTCTCTCATAATAATTTTCAGTAGCATCATGAAGAAATTCAACAATATATCCATCACACAAAGCATTCTTGTCATGATACATAAGCGTAGAATTTTTATTACTCTCCACATAAGCAAATTTATTCTCATTCATAATAGTGGGAGAAAATTCAACAAAATAACTATCGTGTGATACTTGATTGGCATAATCCAATTGAAAATTAAAATCATGATGAAAAATTTCATAGTTATCATTATTCTTTATAGCATACATGTCATCACAATAATCATCATAGATAGCAACTTTGTTGTCATAATCAATTGGAATCTCTTCCAAAATAGTGGAATCATCATTAAATAAAGTTGTGACCTCTCCAAATCCACTTTCATCATTATAATCATCATAAATAGGAGCCATGCTATCATGATAATAAATTTTCTCATCAAAACTTGGGGAACTAAAAATATCATCTTCATCAAATATAGCATCCCCAAGCTTATGGCTTTGCATATCAGTAGCATCATGGGTATTCAAAGAATTCATACTAGCAACATTGCAATCATGCTTATCATTCATGGATTTTATGCCAAAATTTTTATTGAATTCTTCTTCTATCAATTGAGCACAATTATCGAAGTCATTATTTTCAAGAAAGTAATTATAAAGATGAATAATATGAGGCAAGCTCAATTACATTTTTTTGTAGTTTTCTTTTATAAGCCAAACTAGTGATAAACAAGAAACTAAAAGATTTGATTGCAAGATCTAAAGATATACCTTCAAGCACTCACCTCCCCGGCAATGGCGCCAGAAAAGAGCTTGATGTCTACTACACAACTTGTTCTTGTAGACTCGTGTTGGGCCTCCAAGCGCAGAGGTTTGTAGGACAGTAGAAATTTTCCCTCAAGTGGATGACCTAAGGTTTATCAATCCATGGGAGGCGTAGGATGAAGATGGTATCGCTCAAGCAACCCTGCAACCAAATACAAGAAATCTCTTGTGTCCCCAACACACCCAATACAATGGCAAATTGTATAGGTGCACTAGTTCGGCGAAGAGATGGTGATAAAAGTGTAGTATGCATAGTAGATATAGGTTTTTGTAATCTGAAAATATAAAAACAGCAAAGTAGCATAAAGTAAACGGACATAAAAACGGTATTCCAATGCTTAAAAACAAGGCCTAGGGTTCATACTTTCACTAGTGCGATCTCCCAACATTGTTGACATAGTTGAATCATATGTAAATCCCTCACGTGCGACAAAGAGTCACTCCCAAGTTCCTATTAGCGGAGAACATAAGATAGAAATTGTTTGTAGGGTACGAAACCACCTCAAAGTTATTCTTTCCGATCGATCTATTGAGCTATTCCTATAGGTGTCACAAACAGCCCTAGAGTTCGTACTAAAATAACACCATATGATACACATTAACCAACTCTAATGTCACCTAGATACTCCAATGTCACCACAAGTATCCGTGAGTTGATTATACGATATGCATCAAACAACTTCATAATCATAATATTCAATCCACACAAAGAACTCCAAGGAGCACCCCAAAGTTTCTATCGGAGAAAAGATAATGAAAACGTGCATCAACCCATATGCATAGATTACCCCAATGTCACCGCGGGAATCCGCGAGTTGAGTGCCAAAACATATATCAAGTGAATCAATATAATACCCCATTGTCACCATGGGTATTCATATGCAAGACATACATCAAGTGTTCTCAAATCTGAAATATTCAATCCGACAATAACGAAACCTCAAAGGGAAAATATTTGATTCATCACAACAAGGATAGAGAGGGAAGAAACACCATATGATCCAACTATATTAACAAAGCTCGTGATACATCAAGATCGTGCCAAATCAAGAACACGAGAGAGAGATCAAACACATAGCTACTAGTACATACCCTCAGCCCCGAGGGTGAACTACTCCCACCTCGTCATGGAGACCGTCGGGATGATGAAGATGGCCTCCGGTGATGGTTTCCCTCCTCCGGCAGGGTGCCAGAAAAGGGCTGTAGATGAGATCATGGAGGTACAGAGGCTTGCGGCGGTGTAAAAACTCATCTAGGGTTATTTCTGGGGTTTTTTCTATATATATGATTTTTTAGCGTTGGAATCAGGACAGACGGAGACACGTGGGCCCCACAAGGTACCAGGGCGAGCCTGGGGGGTGGCGCGCCCTGGTGCCTCGTGGGCACTGGGTGCCCCCCTCAAGTGGGTCTTGGTGCCAGTATTTTTTATATGTTCCATAAAAAATCTCCAAAAAGTTTCATCCAATTCCAAGAACTTTTATTTCTGCACAAAAAACAACACCATGGCAAGTCTGCTGAAAACAACGTCAGTCCAGGTTAGTTCCATTCAAATCATACCAAAACCATATAGAATTTTTATTAACATGGCATGAATACTTCATAAATTATAGATACGTTGGAGATGTATCAATAAATCCATTTTCCCTAGAAAAAATAAGGAGAAGACTTTTGGGACGGTGCGCCGCCGTCTCGAGGCGGAACTTGGGCAGGAGCACTTTTGCTCTCCGGCGGAGCGATTCCGCCAGGGATACTTCCCTCCGGGAGGGGGAAATCGGAGCCATCGACAACACCAACGATCCTCTCATCGTGGGAGGACTAATCTTCATCAACATCTTCACCAGCACCATCTCATCTCAAACCCTAGTTCATCTCTTGTATTCAATCTTTGTCTCAAAACCTCAGATTGGTACCTGTGGGTTGCTAGTAGTGTTGATTACATCTTGTAGTTGATGCTAGTTGGTTTATTTGGTGGAAGATTATATGTTCAGATCGAATATGCTATTCAATACCCCTCTGATCTTGAACATGAATATGGTTTGTGAGTAGTTACTTTTGTTCTTGAGGACATGGGAGAAGTCTTGTCATAAGTTATCATGTGAATTTGGTATTCGTTCGATATTTTGATGATATGTATGTTGTTGATTCTCTTAGTGGTGTCATGTGAACGTCGACTACATGACACTTCACCATCTTTGGGCCTAAGGGAATGCATTGTGGAGTAGTAATTAGATGATGGGTTGCTAGAGTGACAGAAGCTTAAACCTTAGTTTATGCGCTATTCCATAAGGGGCTGATTTGGATCCATATGTTTAATGCTATGGTTAGAGTTATCTTAATTCTTCTTTCGTAGTTGCGGATGCTTGCGAGAGGGAGTAGTCATAAGTGGGAGGCTTGTTCAAGTAAGAACAGCACCCAAGCACCGGTCCACCCACATATCAAATTATGAAAGTAGCGAACGCGAATCAAACAAACATGATGAAGGTGACTAGATGAAATTCCCATGTGTCCTTTAGAACGCTTTGCTTATTATAAGAGATTGTTCCGGCTTGTCCTTTGCTACAAAAAGGATTGGGCCACCTTGCTGCACTCTTTGTTACTATTGCTACTTGTCACTTGTTACAAATTATCTTGCTATCAAACTACTCGTTACCGATAATTTCAGTGCTTGCAGAAAATACCTTGCTGAAAACGGCTTGTCATATCCTTCTGCTCCTCGTTGGGTTCGACACTCTTACTTATCAAAAGGACTACGATTGATCCCCTATACTTGTGGGTCATCAAGAATCTTTTCTGGCGCTGTTGCCAGGGAGTGAAGCGCCTTTGGTGAGTGGAATTTGGTAAGGAAACATTTATATTATGTGCTGAAATTTACTGTCACTTGTCACTGTGGAAAGTAATCCTTTGAGGGGTTTGTTCGGGGTATCTTCACCTCGACCGGAAGCACCAAGTGTTGCTCCTCAACCTACTGCACCTACTAAAAATATTTATTATGAGATTCCTTCAGGTATCATAGAGAAACTGCTAGCTAATACTTATGCAGGAGACGGAACGGTACATCCTGATATGCACTTGATCTATGTGGATGAAATTTGTTGATTGTTTAAGCTTGCAGGTTTATCCGGAGATGGATTTAAGAAGAAAGTATTCCCTTTATCTTTTGGGGGAAAGGCATTGACATGGTATAGGCTATGTGATGATACCGATACATGGGACTGGAACCGATTGAAACTGGAATTCCACCAGAAATTGTATCCTATGCATTTGGTTCATCGTGATCGGAATTATATATATAATTTTTGGCCTCGTGAAGGAGAAAGCATCGCTCAAGCTTGGGGGAGGCTTAAGTACATGATGTACACATGCCCCAATCATGAGCTCTCCATAGAAATTATCTTACAAAATTTTTATGCTCGGCTTTCTCATGATGATCAAACCATGCTCGATTTTTCTTCGACTGGCTCCTTTATGAAGAAAACTATTGAATTCAGATGGGATCTTCTGGAAAGAATTAAATGCAACTCTGAAGATTGGGAACTCGACAAAGGTAATGAGTCAGGTATAATACTTGAGTTCGATTGTGTTAAATCTTTTATGGCTACCGATGCTTTTCATAAGTTTAGCACTAAATATGGACTTGACTCTGAGATAGTAGCTTCCTTTTGTGAATCATTTGCTACTCATGTTGATCTCCCTAAGGAGAAGTTGTTTAAATATCATCCCCCTGTTAAAGAAAAGATTGAGGAACCCGTTAGTGTTAAAGAAGAAACAATTGTTTACCATGTTGATCCAGTTGTGCCTACTACTTATATTGAGAAACCACCTTTTCCTGTTAGGATTAAGGAGCATGCTAGAGTCTCAACTGTAGTTAACAGAAGTAATATTAGAGCACCTAGACCCTCTAAACAAATTAAAGTTGAACCTAATGTTGCTATGGTTAAAGATCTCTTGGTCGATAATATAGATGGGCATGTTATTTACTTCTGTGATGAAGCAGCTAGAATCGCTAAATCAGACCCTAAAGATAAAAATAGACCTGTAGTAGGCATGTCTGTTGTCTCTGTTAAAATAGGATATCATTGTTATCATGGCTTCTGTAGTAGGCTATTCCGTTTACCTTATATCAAGAAATTATAAATGATATTTCACCTATTGAAATAGAGGACATTGATGTTACTATTAAGCTTGCAAACAGAGATACCATTACACCGCTTGGGATCGTTAGAGATGTTGAAGTCTTGTGTGGAAAAATAAAATACCCTACTGATTTTCTAGTCCTCGGTTCTCCACAAGATAATTTTTGTCCCAATATATTTGGTAGACCTTTCTTGAACACTGTTAATGCCAAGATTGATTGCGCTAAAGAAACTGTTAGAGTTAATTTTGGAAGTATGTCTCATGAGTTTAATTTCTCCAAGTTTCGTAGACAACCTCATGATAAAGAATTGCCTAGTAAAGATGAAATTATTGGTCTTGCTTCTATTGCCGTACCTCCTACTGATCCGTTAGAACAATATTTGCTAGACCATGAAAACGATATGCATATGAATGAAAGAAATGAAATAGATAAGATGTTCTTTGATCAACCACCTATCCTTAAACACAATTTGCCTGTTGAAATTCTTGGAGGCCCTCCTCGACCTAAGGGTGACCCTGTATTTGAATTGAAGCAATTGCCTGATACATTGAAATATGCTTATCTGGATGAAAAGAAGATATATCCTGTTATTATTAGTGCTAACCTTTCAGAGCATGAAGAAAAGAGATTACTGAAAACTCTGAGGAAGCACCGAGCTGCTATTGGATATACTCTTGATGATCTTAGGGGCATTAGTCCCACTCTATGCCAGCACAAAATTAATATGGAGCCCGATGCTAAACCAGTTGTCGACCACCAACGACGATTAAATCCTAAGATGAAAGAGGCGGTAAGAACCGATATATTAAAACTTCTGGAAGTAGGTATAATCTATCCCATAGCTGATAGTAGATGGGTAAGTCCCGTTCATTGTGTCCCTAAGAAAGGAGGTATTGCCATTGTTCCTAATGATAAAAATGAAATCATTCCACAAAGAATTGTAACTGGTTATAGGATGGTAATTGATTTTAGAAAATTAAACAAAGCCACTAGAAAAGATCATTACCCCTTACCTTTTATTGATCAAATGTTAGAAAGATTGTCTAAGCATACACACTTTTGTTTCCTAGATGGTTATTCTGGTTTTTCTCAAATGCCTGTATCACAAGCCGACCAATAGAAAACCACCTTTACTTGTCCTTTTGGAACTTATGCTTATAGACGTATGCCTTTTGGTTTATGTAATGCACCTGCTACCTTTCAAAGATGTATGACTGCAATATTCTCTAACTTTTGTGAAAAGATTGTTGAGGTTTTCATGGATGATTTTTCCGTTTACGGAACTTCTTTTGATGATTTCTTAAGCAACCTTGATCGAGTTTTGCAGAGATGTGAACAAACTAATCTTGTCTTGAATTGGGAGAAGTGCCACTTTATGGTGAATGAAGGTATTGTCCTTGGGCATAAAATTTCTGAAAGAGGTATTGAAGTTGATATAGCTAAGGTTGATGCTATTGAGAAAATGCCGTGTCCTAAAGATATTAAAGGTATAAGAAGTTTCCTAGGTCATGCTGGTTTCTATAGAAGGTTTATAAAAGACTTCTCTAAAATTTCTAGACCTCTTACCAATCTCTTACAAAAAGATGTTCCATTTGTTTTTGATGATGATTGTGTAGAAGCCTTTGAAACACTTAAGAAAGCCTTAACCACTGCACCTATTGTTCAACCACCTGATTGGAACTTGCCTTTTGAAATTATGTGTGATGCTAGTGATTATGTTGTTGGTGCTGTTCTAGAACAGAGAGTTGATAAGAAATTAAATGTTATCCATTATGCTAGTAAAACTCTAGACAGTGCCCAAAGAAATTATGCTACTGCTGAGAAAGAATTTCTAGCAGTTGTGTTTGCATGTGATAAATTCAGATCTTACATAGTTGATTCTAAAGTAACTGTTCACACCGATCATGCTGCTATTAAATATCTTATGGAAAATAAAGATGCTAAACCTAGACTCATTAGGTGGGTTCTATTGCTACAAGAATTTGACTTGCATATTATTGATAGAAAGGGTGCTGAGAATCCCGTAGCAGATAATTTGTCTAGAATGGAAAATGTTCTTGATGACCCACTACCAATTAATGATGATTTTCCTGATGAACAATTAGCTGTCATAAATGTTTCTCGTAATACTCCTTGGTATGCAGACTATACTAATTATATTGTTGCTAAATTTATACCACCTAGTTTCACATACCAACAAAAGAAAAAGTTCTTCTTTGATTTAAGACATTACTTCTGGGATGACCCACATCTTTATAAAGGAGTAGATGGTATTATTAGGCGTTGTATACCTGAGCATGTACAGGAACAAATCCTACGGAAGTGTCATTCCGAGGCTTACGGAGGACACCATGCGGGAGACAGAACTACACATAAGGTATTACAATCTGGTTTTTATTGGCCTACTCTTTTCAAGGATGCTCGTAAGTTTGTCTTATCTTGTGATGAATGTCAAAGAATTGGTAATATTGGTAGACTTCGGGAAATGCCTATGAATTATTCACTTGCTATTGAACCATTTGATGTTTGGGGATTTGATTATATGGGGCCTTTTCCTAAATCCAATGGGTATAAGCTATTCCAACTAGTAGTGCTGATCATAACACTTCTATTAAAATGCTTAAAGAAGTTATTTTCCCTAGGTTCGGAGTCCCTAGATATTTAATGACTGATGGTGGTTCACATTTTATTCATGGTGCATTCCGTAAACTGCTTGCTAAATATGATGTCAACCATAGAATTGCATCTCCCTATCACCCTCAATCTAGTGGTCAAGTAGAATTGAGCAATAGAGAAATAAAATTAATTTTGCAAAAAACCGTCAATAGATCTAGAAAGAATTGGTCTAAGAAACTTGACGATGCATTATGGGCTTATAGAACTGCTTATAAAAATCCTATGGGTATGTCTCCTTATAAAATGGTTTATGGAAAAGCATGTCATTTACCTCTTGAGTTAGAACATAAAGCATATTGGGCAATTAAAGAACTTAATTATGATTTTAAACTTGCCGGTGAAAAGAGGTTATTTGATATTAGCTCGTTAGACGAATGGAGAACCCAAGCTTATGAAAATGCCAATTTGTTTAAAGAAAAAGTTAAAAGATGGCATGACAGAAGAATTCAAAAACGGGAATTCAAAGTGGGTGAGCAAGTTCTATTGTACAATTCTCGTTTGAGATTCTTTGCAGGAAAACTTCTCTCTAAATGGGAAGGACCGTATATCATCAAAGAAGTTTATCGCTCTGGAGCCATCAAAATAAACAACTTCGAAGGCACTAATCCGAGAGTGGTGAATTGGCAAAGAATTAAGCATTATATTTTAGGTACTCCCATTAATGTTGAAACTAATATTATTGAAACAATTACACCGGAGGAATACATAAGAGAGACCTTCCAGAACACTCCAAAACCCTGAAAAGAAAGAGGTACGTGATACGGTAAGTAAACCGACTCCAAAAATTCCATAAAAATACTTTCTCTCAGTTTTGGAATATTAGAAAAAATACAAAAATAAGAAACAGCCGAGGGGACCCATGAGGTGCACACGAGGCACCAGGGCGCGCCACCCCCCAGGCGCGCCCTGGTGGCTCATGGGCCCCTTGTGAGCCTTCCCGACTCCGTTTTCTTCTGGATTACTTGTTTTGCAAAATAAAAATTCTTTATATATACTTCTAGACGTTTTGACCACCGTATCGCAGAAATCTCCTCTTTTCTTGTTTCTTGCTATTTTTCTGACAGATCTAGATCGCTATGGCTCCACCAAGCTCTTCCAAGGACAGATTCTACGAGAAGGTCATCAACCCCTACCTACCGGAGGTGATGAAACACCCTCAAGCCATTGAGATGCGTGAGGGGGTGCTTCACATTCAGGATGTTCAAGGACCCAAGAAGACCGGGAGCGTGGAGTCCAGGCTCGAAGTGGTGGAGTAGGAGATCTTCAAGTGCCAAGGGATGGTAGAACGTGGACTCAGCGCCAACCACTCCATGATCACGGAATTCACCCGTGTTCACAAGGTGGATGGCCAATCGATGGGGGACATCATCTTCAAGCTCAATGAACGAATCGACTATCTCCAAGGCCAAATCTACGATCTTCAAAACCAAAATTATGAGTATGAGGCAAGATTCAAAGGTATGAGTTTAGCTGCAAGTTTCAGGACTCCGGAGACTCGTTCATCTTTTTATGATGGGGGACCTATGCCATGGAAGCCAGAGGACAAGCCCACCACTTCATCACCACCACCATTGCTACTTGTAACTTGCGTTGGTTTTATCCCCGAAGAGGAAGGGATGATGCAGCACAGCAGAGGTAAGTATTTCCCTCAGTTATGAAACCAAGGTTATCAATCTAGTAGGAGAACCACGCAACACCTCGTTAGCAGTACCTGCACACAAACAACAAATCCTTGCACCCAACGCAAACGAGGGGTTGTCAATCCCTCGGCGGTTAATTGCAAGATTAAATTATATGTGATAGATAGATAGAAACAAAAATACAAAATAAAATAAATAAAGAAAAAGTGCAGCAAATATTTTTAGGGTTTTAGTAAATGATTTAGATAGACCCGGGGGCCATAGTTTTCACTAGAGGCTTCTCTCATAAAAATAGCATACGGTGGGTAGACAAATTACTGTTGGGCAATTGATAGAAAAGCAAATAATCATGATGATATCCAAGGCAATGATCATGTATATAGGCATCACGTCCGAGACAAGTAGACCGACTCCTGCCTGCATCTACTACTATTACTCCACACATCGACCGCTATCCGGCATGCATCTAGTGTATTAAGTCCATAAAGAACGGAGTAACGCCTTAAGAACGATGGCATGATGTAGACAAGATAAACTCACGTATGAATAAACCCCATATTTTTACCCTTAATAGCAACGATACATACGTGTCATGTCCCTTTCTGTCACTGGGATTGAGCACCGCAAGATCGAACCCATTACAAAGCACCTCTTCCCATGGCAAGATAAATCAATCTAGTCGGCCAAACCAAATCAATAGATCGGAGAAGAAATACGAGGCTATAATAATCATGCATAAAAGAGTGCTGCAAAGACTCAAATAATATTCATGGATAATCTGATCATAAACTCACAATTCATCGGATCCCAACAAACACACCGCAAAAAGTGATTACATCGGATAGAACTCCAAGAACATCAAGGAGAACATTGTATTGAAGATCAAAAAGAGAGAAGAAGCCATCTAGCTACTAACTATGGACCCGAAGGTCTGTGGTAAACTACTCACGCATCATCGGAAGGGCAGCAAGGTTGACGTAGAGCCCCTCCGTGATCGATTCCCCCTCCGGCGGAGTACCGAAGAAGGCCTCCAGATGGGATCTCTCGAGAACAGAAACTTGCGGCGGCGAAAAAAGTATTTCATGGACTCCCCTATGGGTTTCTGATTTTTTGGGAATTTATAGTGGAGGAATTAGGTCAAACGGAGCTTTGTGGGCCCCACGAGGTACCAGGGCGTGCCTGCCCCCACAGGCGCGCCCTGGTGCCTCGTGGGCACCTCCTGGGGCTTCTGGCCTCCTCCCGAAGCTTCTAGTGTTGTATATGTCTATAAAAAAATCTCCAAAAAGTTTCATGGCATTTGGACTTCGTTTGGTATTGATATTTTGTAAAACAAAAACAGGGCAGAAAACAGCAACTGGCACTGGGCACTAAGTTAATAGGTTAGTCTCCAAAAATGATATATAATTGCTGTAAATGTATATAAAAACATCCAAGATTGATAATATAACAACATGGAAAAATCAAAAATTATAGATACATTGGAGACGTATCAGCATCCCCAAGCTTAATTTCTGCTCGTCCTCGAGTAGGTAAATGATAAAAACAGAATTTTTGATGTGGAATGCTGCTTATCATATTCATCATATATTCTTTTCCTTTGTAGCATGGACATTGAACTTGAATGATTCAAAGCAATAGTCTATAGTTTGACATGAAGATATAAATACTCAAGCATGCTAACAAGCAATCATGTCTTTCAAAATATCAACGCTAAAGAAAGTTATCCCTAGCCCATTATGCTTAATCATTGATCCATTCATGAAACACACTCAAATATTAGCTACACACAATGCACAAGTATGACAATAGTGCTCTCTAGTTGGTGCTTTATAAGAGAAGAGGGAGACTCAAGAAAATAAATATTGCATAAAAGTAAATAGATAGGCCCTTCGCAGAGGGAAGCGGAGATTTGTCAAATGTGCTTGATCTCAAAGCTTAAATTAGAGAGATAAAAATATTTTGAGGGGCATGCTTTTCTTGTCAACGAAAACGACCGAGAATTCCCAATATCTTCCATGCTAGACACATCATAGGCGGTTTCCAAACAGAAAGTAAATTTTATTTCCTTTCCACCATTCTTTCACAATCCATGGCTAGCCGTATCCACGGGTGCCCTCCATACCATCACTTTCCAAGGAATTTTGTTGTTATTAATTTTGATTTCTTTGTGGGACTGGGCATCCCTATTACCAGCCACTCTCTCGTACAATGACAAGTGAATAAACACTCATCTTGAGAATAACACACCTAGCATGGAAAATATTGGCCACTCCCTGCCGCTTCATGAGCGGTACGAGCACACAAAACGGAAAAATTATTTTGAACATTAGAGTTGGCACATGCAAATTTACTTGGAACGGCATGGAAATACCGCATATAGCTAGATATAGTGGACTCATTTGGCACAACTTGGGTTTAAGGAGTTTGGATGCACAAGCAGTATTTCCGCTTAGTACAAATGAAGGCTAGCAAAAGATTGAGAAGCAACCAACCAAAAAACGAAAACGGTCATAAACATGCATTGAACATAACTAACACCGAATAATGCACCATAATTAGGATATAATTTCTTTGCACAACTATTGACTTAATGTGCATGCATAGGGAATCACAAACCTTAACACTAATATTCTTACTAAATCACAATTACTCACTAACATGACTCACATATTATCTTTTCCGTATCGCAAAACTATTGCAAGGAATCACATCCAATGATCTATATGAAAGTTTTTATTATATCCCTCTTGAATATTCATCACTTTGGGACCAATTGCAGATCTTGTGCAAATTACCGTTACTATCATCAACTCTCAAAAAGATATAAGTGAAGCATGAGAGTGCAAATATTTCTTCAAAATTTCAATCTTATCAACTCTCAAAATAATATAAGTGAAGCATGAGAGTTTATTTCTTCAAAATTTTAATTTTATCAACTCTCAAAATAATATAAGTGAAGCATGAGAGTTTATTTCTTCAAAATTTAGCCACCGCCGTGCTCAAAAAGATTTAAGTGAAGCACTAGAGCAACTGCCTAGCTCAAAAAATTTAAGTGAAGCACATAGAGTATTCTAACAAATTATGATGAACGTGTGGCTCTCTCAAAATAGGTGTGTTCATAAAGGATGATTTTGACAAACTAAAAAGAAAATATAGCAAAGACTCATATAATACACGACGCTCCAAGCAAAACACATATCATGTGACGAATAAAAATATAGCTCCAAGTAAAATTACCGATGGTTGGTAGAAGAAAGAGGGGATGCCTTCCGGGGCATCCCCAAGCTTAGACTCTTGAGTATTCCTTGAATATTACCTTGGGGTGCCATGGGCATCTCCAAGCTTAGGCTCTTGCCACTCCTTATTCCTTCATCCATCGTGATCTCACCCAAAACTCGAAAACTTCAATCACACAAAACTCAACAAAACCTTCATGAGATCCGTTAGTATAACAAATTAAATCACTAATTTAAGTACTGTTGCAAACCCATTCATATTTTATTTTTGCCTTATACCAACTGTATTCTAACTTCTCCATGGCTTATACCCCCCGATACAATCCATAGTTTCATCAAAACAAGCAAGCAAAGCATCAAAAATAGAATCTGTCAAAAACAGAACATTCTGTAGCAATCTATTTAAAATACATACTTATGTAACTCCAAATATTCTGAAAAAATAGGAAAACGTGGGAAATTCAAATACCAATTCTGTGTAAAAATTTCAGATTTTTATCACGCTCCAGTACAGAAACAAAATTCCAGCACTGGACGCAAAACTTTCTGTTTTCCAAACAGCATCAATTATACTATTTTCCAAATCATCCTAAAGGCTTTACTTGGCACAAACACTAATTAAAAACACAAAAACTCAATCATAACAGAAGCATGAAAGTGAAAACACAAAATAACATAAACAAATAATAAAAAATTATTTTATTCATTGGGTTGCCTCCCAACAAGCGCTATTGTTTTATGCCCCTAGCTAGGCATAATGCAAAGTTTCAAGTATTGTCATCCTTCAAGTTGATTCCATAAGTGGCCCTCATAATGGATTCATATGGTGCTTTAATTTTCTTCCTAGGGAAATGTTCCATACCCTTCTTTAGTGAAAACTAAAATTTTATATTCCCTTCTTTCATATCAATAACGGCACCTATGGTTCGTAAGAACGGTCTACCAAGTATTATGGGGCAAGAAGGATTACATTCAATGTCAAGTACAATAAAATCAACAGGCACATAGTTCCTATTTGCAAGAATAAGAACATCATTAATTCTACCCAAAGGCTTTTTAATAGTAGAATCCGCAAGATGCAAATTAAGAGAACATTCATCTATATTGGTAAAACCTAGCACATCACATAGAGATTTTGGAATTGTGGAAACGCTAGCACCCAAATCACATAAAGCATTGCACTCATAATTTTTAATTTTAACTTTAATGGTGGGTTCCCATTCATCATATAATTTTCTAGGAATTGAAATTTCTAGTTCTAGCTTTTCTTCTAACGCTTTCATCATTGCTTCTACGATGTGTTTAGTAAAAGCCTTGTTTTGCTCATAGGCGTTGGGTGAATTTAACATGGATTGTAACAAAGAAATGCACTCAATCAAGGAACAATTATCATAATTAAAATCTTTGTAATCCAAAAGAGTGGGCACATCACTAGTTAAAAATTTTACCTCTCCAAACCCACTTTTAGCTAAATTATGGGGACGCTCTTTAGCTAAAGTTGACTCTTCTTCAGTCCTATTTTCATCAAGTTTAATTTTGCTAAACAAAGAATCAATAGATGAAACACCAATTATTTTAATGTCCTGATCAGTACTACGATAAAAATCGGGAGGAATCGCTTTTTCTAAAAATTCTCGTTTAGCTTTTAGCATGGCGGTTCTTTTCTTACTCTCATCTATGGAGCCATATAAAGCTTTAATTGATTCATTAATATCAATTTTAGGTGGCAAAATTTTAGTCTTAAGATTTTCCACATCATGAATAATTCTATCAATGCTCCTAGACATATCATCAAGTTTACTCAATTTTTCTTCTATCGTAGTGTCGAAAACTTTTTGAGCATTAATAAATTCTTTAATATTACTTTCAAGATCAGAGGGAAACCTATTATTATTATAAGAATTACCATAGGGATTGCCATAATTATTAGAGTAATTTCCAGGAAACGGTCTAGCATTGAAATTACCTCTATAAGTATTATTATTAAAATTGCTTCGCAAGAAAAAATTCACATCTACGGGATCATTATTTTGCCCAATCAAAGTGGACAAAGGCACATCATTAGGATCAATATGAGCATTTTTACTAGCAACCAATTTCATAAGCGCATCAACTTTATCACTCAAAGTACTAATTTCTTCAACAGAATTCACCTTTTTACTAGTAGGAACTCTTTCAGTATGCCATTGCGAATAATTTGCCATAATATTATCAAGAAATTTAGTAGCTTCTCCCAAAGTGATTTCCATAAAAGTACCACCCGCGGCAGAATCTAAAAGATTTCTAGAAACAAAATTTAATCCCGCATAATTTTTTTGTATGATCATCCATAAATTTAAACCATGAGTAGGGCAATTTCTTATCATTAATTTCATCCTCTATCAAGATTGGGTAACATGTTCATGATCAAGTTGCTTAAAATTCATAATTTGATTTCTAAGTGAAATAAGTTTCACGGGAGGAAAATATTTAGTAATAAAAGCATCTTTACACTTATCCCAAGAATCAATACTATTTCGTGGTAAAGATGAAAACCAAATTTTTGCACGATCCCGCAATGAGAATGGGAATACTTTTAATTTCACAATATCATTATCCACATCTTTTTTCTTTTGCATATCACACAATTCTACGAAAGTGTTAAGATGGGATGCAACATCTTCATTAGGACTACCGGAAAATTGATCTTCCATAACAAGATTAAGCAAAGCGGCATTAATATCACAAGTCTCCGCACTAGCGGCGGGAGGATCAATTGGAGTACTAATAAAATAATTATTATTAGTATTGGAAAAATCACACAATTTTGTATTTTCTTGAGACATCATGACTACGCAAACAAGATAACAAACAAGCAAACAAGCAAACAAGAAAAAGGCAAACGAAAAATATTTTTGTATTTTTATAAAAACTTTTTAGAAGTGGGGGATATGAAAACGAGAGGCAAATCCAAATAAAGTAAATGCAAGGAGATAAGAGTTTTATGCGTAGGTACTTGATAGATGTTGATGATGTCTCCCCGGCAACGGCGCCAGAAATTCTTCCTGCTACTTCTAGCTTGCGTTGGTTTTATCCCCGAAGAGGAAGGGATGATGCAGCACAGCAGAGGTAAGTATTTCCCTCAGTTATGAAACCAAGGTTATCAATCCAGTAGGAGAACCATGCAACACCTCATTAGCAGTACCTGCACACAAACAACAAATCCTTGCACCCAACGCAAACGAGGGGTTGTCAATCCCTCGGCGGTTAATTGCAAGATTAAATTGTATGTGATAGATAGATAGAATGAAACAAAAATACAAAATAAAATAAATAAATAAAAAGTGCAGCAAATATTTTTAGGGTTTTAGTAAATGATTTATCCAAAAATCCGCACCAAGTAGAGATACTACTTGTGTATCCAAAACCCTTAAACCCAGTTTCATGTCATGAGAGTCCACTATATCTACCTATGGATTGAATAAGATACTTCAAGTAAGTTGTCATCGGTGCAAAAAGGAATAAAAATTGCCTCTAAATATGTATGAACTTTTATTGTAAGGGAAAATAAGCTTTGTACGAACTTGTGATGGCAAAGAAATAAAAGCGACGGACTGCATAATAAAGGTTGCTATCACAAGGGGCAATATAAAGTGACGTTCCTTTGCATTAAGGGCGTGTGCATCCAACAACAAAAAGCGCATGACAACCTCTGCTTGCCTCTGCGAAGGGCCTATCTTTTACTTTTATGTATTTACTTTTTATGCAAGAGTCAGTAGTGTTCTCCTCTATTCCTTTTTATTTTTCTCTTTTGCAAGCATCATGTGGTGGGGAAAGATCTAGGCATATATATCCAGTTGGATATGAGTGATCATGAGTTATTATTGTTGACATCACCCTTGAGGTGAATGAGTTGGGAGGCGAAATTATAAGCCCCTATCCTTCTATGTGTCTGGCTGAAACTTTTTGCTCCATATATATGTTGTGAGTGTTAGCAATCATACAAGACTATATGATGGTTGAGTATGTGGACTTGCTAAAAAGCTCCTACATGAGACCCTTCCTGAAAATATGATGAATTGCAATTGCATCATTGACTGAGAACACAGTTTGTTAGTTTTCAAGAAAGTTTATGCCTTATACTTCGTTGTTGTGATGAATTGTTACTTGCTCATGAGAAGTTTTATGATAATAAATATTGCTGTTATAATAATGATCATGATGCTACTATGTCTGTATTTTGTTTTTATCGACACCTCTCTCTCTAAACATGTGGACATGATTATCGATATCGGCTTTCGCTTGAGGACAAGCGAGGTCTAAGCTTGGGGGAGTTGATACGTCCATTTTGCATCATGTTTTACTACTGTTATTTATAGTGTTTTTAATCAATATAACACTTTGTGGAGCAATTCTAATGCCTTTTCTCTCTTAATATGCAAGATTTACACAAGGAGGGAGATTGCCGGCAGCTGGAATTCTGGACCTGAAAAAGCTATGTCAGAGATACGTATTCTGCACATCTCCAAATGAGCTGAAATTACACAGAGATTTATTTTGGAATAAATAAAAAATACTGGAAGAAATAAATACCACAGGGGGCCACTCAGGAACCCACGAGGCACCAGGCCGCCCCCCCCAGGCACGTCCTGGTGGCTTGTGGGGCCCCTGGCCAGCCTCCGATGCCCATTTTCTGGTATATAAGTCCATTTGCCCTAGAAAAAAATAAGGAGAAGACTTTTGGGATGGTGCGCCGCCGTCTCGAGGTGGAACTTGGGCAGGAGCACTTTTGATCTCCGGCGGAGCGATTCTGCCGGGGATACTTCCCTTCGGGAGGGGGAAATCGGAGCCATCGACATCACCAACGATCCTCTCATCGTGGGAGGACTAATCTTCATCAACATCTTCACCCGCACCATCTCATCTCAAACCCTAGTTCATCTCTTGTATTCAATCTTTGTCTCAAAACCTTAGATTGGTACCTGTGGGTTGCTAGTAGTGTTGATTACATTTTGTAGTTGATGCTAGTTGGTTTATTTGGTGGAAGATTATATGTTCAGATCCAATATGCTATTCAATACCCCTCTGATCTTGAACATTAATATGGTTTGTGAGTAGTTACTTTTGTTCTTGAGGACATGGGAGAAGTCTTGTCATAAGTAATCATGTGAATTTGGTATTCTTTCGATATTTTGATGATATGTATGTTGTTGATTCTCTTAGTGGTGTCATGTGAACGTCGACTACATGACACTTCACCATCTTTGGGCCTAAGGGAATGCATTGTGGAGTAGTAATTAGATGATGGGTTGCTAGAGTGACAGAAGCTTAAACCCTAGTTTATGCGCTATTCCGTAAGTGGCTGATTTGGATCCATATGTTTAATGCTATGGTTAGAGTTATCTTAATTCTTCTTTCGTAGTTGCGGATGCTTGCGAGAGGGGGTAATCATAAGTGGGAAGCTTGTTCAAGTAAGAACAGCACCCAAGCACCGGTCCACCCACATATCAAATTATCAAAGTAGCGAACGCGAATCAAACAAACATGATGAAGGTGACTAGATGAAATTCCCATGTGTCCTCAAGAACGCTTTGCTTATTATAAGAGATTGTTTCGGCTTGTCCTTTGCTAAAAAAAGGATTGGGCCACCTTGCTGCACTCTTTGTTACTATTGCTACTTGTCACTTGTTACAAATTATCTTGCTATCAAACTACTCGTTACCGATAATTTCAGTGCTTGCAGAAAATACCTTGCTGAAAATCAGTTGTTATTTCCTTCTGCTCCTCGTTGGGTTCGACACTCTTACTTATCGAAAGGACTACGATTGATCCCCAATACTTGTGGGTCATCATAGACCTCCACAGTCTTGCTGCCCTGGGTAAGGTTGCGGAACTCACGCTTCTTCCGATACATGACTCCTTGAGGGATATAGCGGGCATGGAAGGCAGCTTGGAACTCCACCCAAGTGATGATGGTCCCAGCAGCTAGGGTATGCCTGTGACTGTCCCACCATTGGACTGCAGGACCCTTCAGAAAGTAGGATGCAAAAGTGACATAGCTGGCAGGGGCCACATTAGCAGACTCCATCTCATATGTGATATCACGGAGTCAGTCATCAGCATCAACGGCTGAACTGAGTTGCGGAAGATAGTCGGGTTGAGGCGCACAAACTCTTGCAAAGTTATTGGGGCTGGCTGCTGGTTGGCATTCGGACGGGGAAACTGATCCATTAACCCTTGCATGAACTGACGGTTCAACTCAAACTGTTGCATCATTCCAGCCATATAGTCGGGCGGTGGTGGATTGTTGGCACCACGGCCATGACCTGCGGGTCTAACCATCCTACTAAATCAACAGGGGTAGTTTAGCAACGAGCATTGCAGTTGTATGGAATCATTCATGAAGTAGCACGCACAACAAATGGAGTGCAATAGATACATCAACATAGTCAAACATGACATACAGATCCATACATAGATTCGGTTACAAACCAGCCGTACAAGTTCAGAAAGGAACAGCTAGACACACTAGGCGGCATGCAGGCACGCGGTGGAGGGATACAACAACGGGACATAGCGATAGCTACATCAACGTCGGAGAAAACCACTGAAGCCACGCAGCTGCAGGTGATGACGCAGGGTACCCTCGATACAAGGATCCTGCGCTCCGTGAACACTCTGGTGGAGAACCTGGTCCCGAACTGGAAGAAGAGGACCACGTGAAGGAGTACAACCTCCAACAGCAGGCCAGTCAAGACCTGGTGGCACCCTGTCCTGCGTGGGTAAAGGATGTACTCTGGATGTATCCCTGCACTGACTGCTGGCAGCAACTGTGTCAGAGCGTCGTAAAGACGAGCACGAGTGGCATACAACTCGACAGCAAGAGCTCAGGCAGTGCGATCCAGAGCCTCAGTGTACTGTACCAAAACCTGCGGGTCATAGCGACGTCGCACGTAAGGGGTACAGACAGCAGTGTAGTTTGCACTCTCATCCCCAACGGGGGCATACGGGATATATCTGAACGCAGTCTCCTCCAAGTGACTGTGCTCTCCATGGAGACGGGCAATAGCAGTATAGGCAGCATCATGGACTGCCATGTCAACAGTCACTCCAACACCATGAAAGGTGTGCAACTCAGTGATGGAGTTGTTCTGCCGATCAAAGATACGAACCACAGCGTGGTACTGCTCCTGGTTGAACTCGCGGTAGTCCTCGTAAACAGTGTACTCGGGGTACCAGCGATACCCCATCCTGGTCAAGAGGTCGACCAGGATAGCAGGGAATCCAGTCGCATCAACAACCATGGTGTGGCGTACGAGCTATCTTGCGGGACGCATCTGAAACAGGGAAGTGCAAGATGTCAAATGACAGTGTGAGAAGCGTATGATAACTTTGAAAGGAATGATTGCAGATAATTCAGCTCTCCGGTTGAATGTGAACATGAGAACCTAATGTTAGAGTTAGCAAAATCTTTAACCCGAATAGAAGAGAGATCGGAGTCCCAGAGTAAGGAAGAGGAATAAAAGATGCTAAACCCATCCATTGGCGATGTGGGCCCGTAAGCCACACAGCCATGTTAGTAAAATCGTTTTTCAAAGACTAGACTCAACTTCGGCCAAGGAGTTGGAAAGGGGGTTCCCACAGGCAGTCGGCTCTGATACCAACTTGTGATGCCCCCGACTTAATCGTGCACTAATCATACACGCAATGCACACGATCAAGCCTAAGGACTCACGGGAAGATATCACAATGCAATTCTAAACACAAATAAAAGTCATACAAGCTTTATATTACAAGCCAGGGGCCTCAAGGGCTCGAATACATAAGCTCGCGCACAAGCGTTAGCGGAAGCAACACAATATCTGAGTACAGACATAAAGTTAAACAAGTCTGCCTTAAGGAGGCTGAGCAAAACAACGACACTGGATCGAAAAGGCGCAGGCCTCCTTCCTGGGAGCCTCCTATCTACTCCTGGTCGTCGGTCTCCATGTAGTAGTAAGCTCCACCAGAGAGGTAGTAGTAGTCGTTGACTGGGGCAGCTGGCACCGGGGCTCCGTCATCTGGTCGCAGTAATCGGGTATGGGGAAAAAGGGAAGCAAAGAAACCATGAGTACTCATCAAAAGTACTCACAAGACTTACATCAGATCTATTCTATTTATGCATCGGTATCAAAGGGGAGGCTGTATCTGTGGACTAAACTGCATAATTGCCAAAATAGAGGGGAAGGCCTAGCCTATCGAAGACTAGCATCTTCAGCGTCTTGCAGCATTAGAAGAGTGTACATTAGTACATAAATATAGTAATAAGTATATAGTAGTAATGCCCAGAGATCCTTCCTCGACTCCCTGCGAGAAAGCAATCCTGGAGCTAACATATTATTAAGTTCACATGTATCCAGTTCTAATTGTAGTAGATCGGGATACTTTCCGAGCGTCCTGTTACCGTAGACACGGCTATTCGAATAGATATACTTCCCTGCAGGGGTGCACTAACTTACCAAACATGCTCGATTAACTCTGGCCGGACACACCTACTCGGTCCATGCCTGGCCTCGGCTGATCGACACGTCGTAGCCCTACCTAGGTTCAACAGAGAGGCCAGCACGCCGGTCTACACCCTAAGCGCTCAGGGGTCTTGGGCCCATCGCCCTTTGCACTCCTGCGCGTTGCGTGGGCGGCCGGGACCAGACCTAGCCCCTGTATACACACGCAGGCTTTCGTGGTCCACCCGGGCACGTGCCGCTCAATCGCTGACATCTGAAGAACTTCGGCTGATACATACGACGCCGAGTGCCCATACTATTCCCGTGTGGTGGTTAGTGCGAAAAGGCCAGAGGCCTACTCAGATCCATGGGCCTCCTACGGGCCGTAGGATCCATGGGCCTCCTATGCACCGTATGATCCATGGGCTATACTATTCATGGGCTAAAACCGGACCGCAATATGGGCCGTAAAAGGGCTAATTTGGGAACGGTCGGTTTAAGGGCCCGTAGCATAACGGGCCGTTAACAGGCCGAAAGTCATCACAGTCTTAATTCTATCGACAGGTATAACGGGTTGTTAATGGGCCGGAAAACATGACGGGCTGAAAATGGCCCAATGGGTTAACAAACCAGAAATGGGCCGATTGTAACCACGGGCTGAATTTGGCCCATTTGCATAACAGGTCATTAACGGACCATAAGTAATCGAGGGCCAGAAATGAGCCCAAGAATTTATGGGCCCTTAGAAGGCCAAAAGAGAACACCGGCTGGAAACGGCCCAACTGAATCATGGGCCCTTAAATGGGCTCAAAGCAGTTTACAGTTCATGATGGGCCAGAATCACCACGGGCCGTCAATGGGCACAAAGATACAAAAGGCCTGATATGGGACGAAAGACGTCATGGGCCATAGATGGGCCGAAAGTGAGAATGGGCTGGAATCATATGGGACGGCCCACATGACGCTACTGGGCCGAATTTTGAAAGGCCATAACGGGCCGTGAGTACCCGGGCCGTAAATGGGCTGTATGCGAACAGGCCATTAACAGGCTTTCCATGGGCCGGCCTGCTAACTTTTGACCAAGTCAAACGGGCCGTCCTTTTTAACCTAAATGGGACACTGTTGGGCTGTGCCACATGTAACATTTCCATAGGCCCGTCTCGTCCATTGGAGGAATGACATCTGTCGCGACGCCTAGCTGACACGTGGTTCCTTCGGCCAATGAGAATTTTACACATGGAAAATCCTCATTGGTCAGGGCTGTATCGGATCCAAAACCGGACCCGATAGCTTAACGGCGACCCGTTACAGTGGAAGCCACGTGTCGGTCACCCTTGACGAAAACACTTCCATGACGCGACATTTTTCATCATGGAAGTGGACACTTCCGTGATGATAATTTCAGTATTGTCATGGAACACTTCTACGACAGCACAGGTATGACTATCTTGATTTTGTCATAAAATTTTCACGGATGTACATGCATGACGGAAAACTTGACCTACTGTGACAAAGACGTATCATCACGGAAGTGGTTTTTTTTAGTGAAAACTCATAGATCGGAAAAGCATTACATAGATATAACAATCACACATAATAAAGTTCAGAATATAACTCAATTGCTTTCAATGAATAATCTGATCATCGGATCCCAACAAACACACCACAAAAGAAGATTACATCGAATAGAACTCAAAGGAGAACGTTGTATTGAATATCAAAAGAGAGAGAAAGCCATCTAGCTAATCAGTATGGACCCGTAGGTCCTGTAGGAACTACTCACACATCATCGGAGGTGCAACAAGGTTGATGCAGAGTACCGGCGGAGGCCTCCAAATGGGACCGCGTAAGAACAGAGGCTTGCGGGGGCAGAATAATTGTTTCGGGTCTCGCTCTGGTGGTTTCTGGGTTTATGGGAATTTATAGCACTGGAATTAGGTCAAACAGAGCTACGAGGGGCCCACGAGCTCAGGTGGCGCGCCCCTTGGTGGCGCCGTGTGAGCTAGTGGCCCTCTCATAAGTCTTCTGGCCTCCCCCCGAAGCTTCTAAGGTCCCTTCTGGTCTAGAAAAAATCACCGTTAAGTTTCGTCATGTTTGGACTTCGTTTGGTATGGTTTTTCTGCGAAACAATAAAATAGGCAAAAACAGAACCTGGCACTGGGCACTAGGTTAATAGGTTAGTTCCCAGAAAATGATATAAAGTTGCATATAAAGCATACAAGATTGATAATATAATATCATGAAACAATCAAAAATTATAGATACGTTGGAGACGTATCAGCATCCCCAAGCTTAATTCTTGGTCGTCCTTGAGTAGGTGAATGATAAAAACGGAATTTTGATGTTGAATGCTACCTAGCATGTTTATCATGTAATCTTTTTATGGTATGAATATTGAGAAATGATAAAGTAATAATATTGCTACTTGTAAACTGCGTTGGGATTTCCCCGAAGAGCAGTGGATGATGCAGTATAGTAGAGATAATTATTTCCCTTAGTTAAGAACCAAGGTTATCAATCTGGCAGGAGAACCACACAAAACCTCGTTAGCAGCACCTACACACACAAAAGCGAACACTTGCACCCAACGCAAAATAAGAGGGTTGTCAATCCCATTAGCGGTTATTTGCAAGTATTAAGTCTGATAGTGATAGATAGAAAAGTAAATTGCAAAATAAAATAAAAGTAAATAAATTGCAGCAAGGTATTTTTTAGATTTTAATATATGATAAAAGTAGACCCGGGGGCCATAGTTTTCACTATAGGCTTCTCTCTCGAACACATAGCATACGGTGGGTAAACAAATTACTATTGGGCAATTGATAGAAAAGCAAATAATTATGATCGATTCATGGCAATGATCATGTATATAGGCATCACGTCCGAGACAAGTAGACCGACTCTTGCCTGCATCTACTACTATTACTCCACTCGTCGACCGCTATCCAACATGCATCTAGAGTATTAAGTATAAAACAGAGTAACGCCTTAAGCAAGATGACATGATGTACACAAGGTACACTCAAGCAATATGATTAAACCCCATCATTTTATCCTTAATGGCAACAATACAAATATGTGCCATGTCCCTTTCTGTCACTGGGATTGAGCACCGCAAGATTGAACCCATCACAAAGCACCTCTCCCATTGCAAGATAAATCATTCTAGTTGGCCAAACCAAACGGATAGATCGGCGAGAAATACAAAGCTATAACAATCATGCATAAAAGAGTTCAGAGAAGACTCAAATATTTCTCATGAATAATCTGATCATAAACTCACAATTCATCGGATCCTAACAAACACACCGCAAAAGAGGATTACATCGGATAGAACTCCAAGAACATCGAGGAGAACATGGTATTGAAGATCAAAGAGAGAGAAGAAGCCATCTAGCTACCAGCTATGGACCCGTAGGTCTGTGGTAAACTACTCACACATCATCGGAAGGGTAGCAAGGTTGATGAAGAAGCCCTCCATTATCGATTCCCCCTCCGGCAGAGTACCGGAAAAGGCCTCCCGATGGGATCGCGGAAGACCAGAGGCTTGCGGTGGTGGAAAGGTTTTCTCTTCTATCTTTCTGGTATACGGGGAATATTTTGGAATTTATAGCGCTAGAATTAGGTCATGACGTGCCACGAGGGGCCCACAAGCCTGGGGTTGCGCCTCCCGAGCTTGTCGCTCCCTCGTGGCTCTTCTGGTCATCTCCCGAAGCTTCGAGGGTTCCTTCTGGTCCAAAAAAAATTAATCCAAAGTTTTTTCTTCGTTTGGACTCCGTTTAATAATGATTTTCTGAAAAGGCAAAACAGGAAAAAAACAGCAACTGGCACTGGGCACTAGGTTAATAGGTTAGTCCCACAAAATGATATATAATTGCATATAATTACATATAAAACATCCAAGATTGATACTATAATAGCATGGAACAATAAAAATTATAGATACGTTGGAGACGTATCAAGCATCCCCAAGCTTAATTCCTGCTCGTCCTCGAGTAGGTAAATGATACATACAGAATTTTTGATGTGGAATGCTACCTAACATGTTTCATCATGTAATCTCTTTATGGTATGAATATTAAGATATAGCAATAGTCTATAATTTGATATAAAGACATCAATACTCAGGCATACTAACAAACAATCATGTCTTTCAAAATAAAAATGCTAAAGAAAGTTATCCCTACAAGATCATATAATCCTATCATGCTCCATCTTCTTAACACAAAGTATTTATCATGCACTATCGCGATGACAAGCCGAGCAATTGGTTCATACTTTTTAACGCGCTTCAGCTTTTTCAACACCCACGCAATACTTGAGCGCAAGCCATGGATATAGCACTATGGGTGGAATAGAATGTGGTGGTAGAGATTAATAAGGGGAAGTCAAAAAGAGGAAGATAGTCTCACATCGACGCGGCTAATCAACGGGCTATGGAGATGCCCATCAATTGATGTCAATGCAAGGAGTAGGAATTGACATGCAACGGATACACTACGAGCTATAAGTGTATGAAAGCTCAACATGAAGAACTAAGTGGGTGCACATCCAACTTGCTTGCTCATGAAGACCTCGGGCATTTGACGAAGCCCATCATCGGAATATACAAGCCAAGTTCTATAATGAAAAATTCCCACTAGTATATGAAAGTGACAAAATAGGAGACTCTCTATATGAAAAACATGGTGCTACTTTGAAGCACACGCATGGAAAAGGATAGTAACACTGCCCCTTCTCTCTTTTTCTCTCATTTTTTTCTTTTCTAGTCTCTTTTTTTCTCTTTTTTTCTTTTCTTTTCTTTTCTTTTTTTTCGTGGGCTCTTTTTGGCCTCCTTTTTTTTCTTTTTTATTTACCTCACTGGGACAATGCTCTAATAATGACGATCATCATACTTCTATTTACTTATAACTCAAAATTACAACTCAAAACTAGAACAAATATGACTCTATATGAATGCCTCTGGCAGTGTACTAGGATGTGCAATGATACTAGCGTAACATGTATAAAAAATGATGAATGGTGGCTAAGACACAAATACTATGTCAGCTATATGATCATGCAAAGCAATATGACAATGATGATGTGTGTCATAAAAAAGAACGGTGGAAGTTGCATGGCAATATATCTTAGAATGGCTATGGAAATGCCATAATAGGTAGGTATGGTGGCTGTTTTGAGGAAGATATAAGGAGGCTTATGTGTGATAGAGCGTATCATATCACGGGGTTTGGATGCACCAGCGAAGTTTGCACCAACTCTCGATGTGAGAAATGGCAATGCACGGTACCGAAGAGGCTAGCAAATTGCGGAAAGGTGAGAGTGTGTATAATCCATGGACTCACATTAGTCATAAAGAACTCACATACTTATTGCAAAAGTTTATTAGCCCTCGAAGCAAAGTACTACTACGCATGCCCCTAGGGGGCTAGATTGGTAGGAAAAGACCATCGCTCGTCCCCGACCGCCACTCATAAGGTAGAAAATCAAGAATAAATCATGCTCCAACTTCTTAGCATAATGACAGACCAACATGCATGCTTCGAGAATCACAAACCTTAACACCAGTATTCTTACTAAACGACAATTATCTACTAGCACCTCCCACATATTACCATCTTAATATCCCAAAACTATTGCGAGGAATCAAACTTATCATATTCAGTGATCTACATGAAAGTTTTTATTATATCCCTCTTGAATACCTATCATATTTGGACCAAATTCATAACCCGTGCATATTGCCATTACTATTTATTAGACTCTCAAAAACATATAAGTGAAGCATGAGAGTGCAACTATTTCTTTAAAATATAACCACCGCCGTGCTCTAAAAGATACTCCCTCCGTTCCTTTATATAAGGTGTATTTGTTTTTTCAAAAGTCAAACGAGTGCATGTTTGACCGAGTTTTTAGAAAAATGTATCAATATCCACAATACGAAATTTATTTCATTTGGTCCATCATGAAAAGTAGTTTCATATTTTATCTATTAGGTATTGCATATGTTGTTATTTTATTCTATAATCTTGGTCAAACATTCAAATGGTTGACTTGCACGGAAACCAATACACCTTATATTCTGGAATGGAGGGAGTATAAGTGAAGCACTAGAGCAACTGCCTAGCTCAAAAGATATAAGTGAAGCACATAGAGTATTCTAACAAATCACGAATAATGTGTGTCCCTCTCAAAAATGTGTGTTCAGCAAAGATGATTGTTGCAAACTAAAAAGCAAACAAACTATAGCACAAGATGCTCCAAGTAAAACACATATCATGTGATGAATAAAAATATAGCTCCAAGTGAGTTACCGATAGATTGTAGACGAAAGAGGGGATGCCATCCGGGGCATCCCCAAGCTTAGACGCTTGAGTCTTCCTTGAATATTACCTTGGGGTGCCTTGGGCATCTGTCAGAGTCTAGGATCTGTGTCCAAGAAACTTCTCCAAGAACTTAAGGTTCGAACTCTGGGGGGCTTTGCTTGGCGACCTACGACATGACGGCAACTACGGCAGAATCATGACGGGCTCACTGGCTCTCACCGGACACGAAGGGGACGCGCGAGCTACCCAGGTTCGGGCCACCGTGCGGTGTAATACCCTACTCCTGCCGGTGTTGGATTGCTCTATGATGGAGAGCTTGTCGCTCGAGGTACACGAGATGGGGGGGAGAATGAATTGATCCCCCTACATGGAAGTGGCCCTACCCCTTTTGTAGTGCCTTGGTCCTCTTCCCTGAAAATATGAGTGGGAAAGGGTGGCCACAGGGCGGCAATTCAAAGCGGGACAGGCGCACAGGCTTATCCTGACTAAAGACGGTCTCCGCCTGATAAAGTAGTCTTCCTGATGTGCTGGTGGGCTCGGCAATGACCTCCGTCCTGGCACGTCGATCCGTCCTGATCTCCTTATACCGAAGAGGAATGCTTTGGGGGAGACAGAGGCCGCTGCCCCCCTTATCACCAGAATGGAAACCTATCTGAGCCGTACCCTACTGTCTAAGCCCTGGCATCGGGACGTCGCCCACGCGACGGGCCGGTCGCCCCGTGGCTGGCGCCGTACGTCATCCCCCGCGAAGCGGCCTCGCGAGGGGTTGCCTCACGAGGCGATCTGGGGCTTGCCGGCCTCACTAGGGCTTGGCTTGGCGGCGAGGGACCTCGCGAGGTTCGCTCCTCACGAGGCGACTCCCTCCTGAGCAACGCCGCCAAGGATTACCTTGCCGGGGCCAGCCCAAGCGTCGTCTTCTGGGCCAGAGGCAGACGGGCAGTGGTACCCTGGTTCCCACTAGGCCGACAGTAGCCCCCGGGCCCGCGGCGTGCGCGTTCTGGCCGTTGGGGATGAAGCGCTGCGGGGCCCATTGAGCTGCCCGGCCCAGGGGCGACGCGTGGCGGCCTTTGCGGGTGCGACGCCTCCACTTCCCGCGACGCCTCGATAACCGTCGTCTCGGCGATAAAGCCTGCCCACGTAGGGCGCAGACATCTCATTGCTCCTTCACCCTATCCCCTGCCCTCCTTGCGACTAACTGCTCGGCTCCCCTTTCTTCTCCAACTTCCCAATCTCCGCCCACCACCGCCGCGGCCATGGCTCCCAAAAGGAAGCTCTCCGCAGCCGAGAAAGGGAAGAAGGCGGCGGAGGAGGTGGAGCCGCCGAAGCCTGCGCCGGCGAGGGGTAGAGGCCGGGCCCGTCGTTTGGCCATGGTGACGAGGGTTCCTCCCCGGGGCCGAGCGCGCTCCACGGCCGCCGCCGCTGTGGTCGGCCGCAGCACCCGCGGGACGGCCGCGACTCGTGGTCGCGGGAGGCGTGGCGCCTGCGGCCACGGGGGGCGCGACGGAGCGCGCGCCCCTTCTCCCCGGGCGGACGCCCACACAGTGGAGATCGCACACGAGTTTATCGTGGGGCTGCACCACCCGCCACACAGCTGGACTCCTTTGCAAGGACGATGGAGGACGACGAGCCCCTGGGCCTGTGGCTACAGGCGGACGACGTTTTCCCCCACCGGGTTCATGTTCCTGGCCCGGGGGTGGAAAACGTTTGCCCGCTCCGACGATCTGAAGCGTGGCAGGTCTTGCCATTTAGGTACGACGAAGCTGCAACCCTCTTCGTGAAGTTCTTCGGGGTTGCCGGTGGCCGCGTGGGGTGCTACGCGGAGAGAGAGAGAGCGGGAGCGGCTCCGACTCCTCCAGCGTGAGCCCCCGGAGAGTCAAGAGTGAAGACGAGGATTCCGACTAGGCGCGGGCGGCGCCTGGGGTGGACCCTCGAGGGCGATTCCTTCCTTTTGTCCCTGCAACCAATGTAGCCTGGTGGGGCGTAAAAATATCTTGTATGGCACCATATGTCTAAGTACTTGATGTCTCCCGCATTTTTGCTTTCTCCCCGAGATCCTTCTTTCCTTCTTACGCTGCCCCTGTGCCCTGCGATGCTGGGACCCAGCCCCCGAGCTAGCTACGATCGTTGCTGGTGTGCTTGGAGCGTGCGCTCAGCAAGACCAGAGGGTGTAGGGCTCTTGAGGCCGGTAGGAGTCCCTGAGGCGCGATGTTCAGGGTCCCTCCCTTGACGTGCAGGCGGCTCATGCCAAGGAAGTCCAGGTGCCTCGAGGGGAAAATGAGAGGAGGGAAACCCGAGGGGCGCTTAGACTTAGCTCTTTTAGAGACGCGCAGCTTGGAGCGAGTCCTTCGCGGGGCGCGTACGCGAGGCATGGTCCCTCACGAAGCCTTCTGCCCGCGGGGCGCCGATCGCGAGGTCTCCTGAGGGGGGGGGGCTCCTGAGGCCCTTGAGATCCTGCACCAGGGAAATTGCCAAGTTTTCGCAAGTAATGTAGCGGGGCGCGCTCGCGAGGCCGCCTGCGGGCGTTACGCGAGGAGGCAAGAGCACCAAGGACCTGCTGAGGTGACGTGCCTGGGAGCAGGCCCGCGAGCAAGAGCTCAATCACTTGGGTTTTGCAGCGCTGCTGGGACTGACCCGAGCACAGGCACCGTGCCCAGCCCCCGCTCGCGTGAGACACACGGGGGGAGATCGCGAGCGCGCCTCCCAAGGCAAATTCAGCTGCAAGGACATCGGTTGTTTTTAGAAAGTAGACTTTACTGATGCTTGTAATAGATTCATTGCAGAACAGAAAAGATATGTGCTGCCGTGTTCGACACGGGTCAGCTTGAGGATGTGACGGCCGGTAGGCCCCTCAAGTAAGTAGGCTGCCAGCGCGGATCATGGGGCGTCCGCTAGCGCTGAGCATGGGGCATCCGACAGCGCAGAGCATGGGGCTTCCACGAGAGTGGGAGGGAGCTCCCGCGTGCTGAAGGCAGCACCGGTAGAGAGAGCTCTGGAGCGTGTACAGCTCCATTTTGTTCGTATCCGTGGGGTCACGGATAGAACTTGCGGAGATGTTGGATGTTCCATGTGTTTTGTACCGGAACACCCTCCTCCGTTTCGAGCCGTGCCGCGCCGGGCCGGGAGATGGGCGTGACCCTGAAAGGGCCCTCCCACATGGCTGAGAGTTTGTGGAGTCCCTCTCTGGAGAGGATCTGGCGCAGGACAAGGTCACCCGCCTCGAGGGTGCGGGGGCGTATATTGTGGCTGTGATAGTGACGCAATGACTACTGGTACCTTGCCGCGCGAAGGGCGGCTTGGTGGCGTGCTCCTGCGAGGAAAAGCAGGTCAACCTCCCACAGGCCGTCCTGACGAGATTCATCGAAAGCCAAGACCCACGGGGACTGGTGCTTGACCTCGGCTGGGAGAACCGCTTCTGCCCCGTAGACGAGGAAGAAAGGCGTATCGCCGGTGGGCTTGGTCGTCGTGGTGCCGATGGACCATAGCACTGATGGGAGCTCATCCAGCCAGCCCTTGCCGCAGGCCGCGAGCTGCTTCTTGAAGCTCCTGGTCTTGAGGCCCTTGAGGACCTCAGCATTGGCACACTCGCCCTGGCCGTTGCTTCGAGGGTGTGCCACGGAGGCGAAGCAGATCTGCGTGCCGATGCTGGTACAGCAGGTCTTGAATTGGCCACTGGTGAACTATGTGCCGTTGTCCGTGATGATGCGGTTGGGGACGCCAAAGCGGCACACTAGGCCCTTGATGAACTTGACCGTTGACCCTGCCGGAATGGTCCGGACAGGCTCTACCTCCACCCACTTGGTGAACTTGTCGATGGCGACGTAGAGGTAGCGATAGCCCCCAGACCGCGAAAGGCCACAAGAGAGGGATGGCCTGGAGCCCTTGCGCTGGCTGGTGGATCTGCTTAGCATGGAATTGGCAAGCCTCGCATGCCTGGACCAGCTCCGCGGCATCCTCGAGTGCTGTGGGCCAGTAGAAACCGCTGTGGAATGCCTTACCTGCGAGAGTGCATGAGGACGAATGGTGGCCACAGTCGCCTCCGTGGATGTCGGCAAGCAGCTCGCGCCCTTGCTCCTTGGAGATGCACCGCAACGCGACTCCGTTTGGGCGGTGGCGGTACAGGTCACCCTCCCTCAAGTGGTAGAGCACAGCCTGGTGGACCACACGCTCCGCTTCTGCGTCGACCTCCGGGAGGGTGCCGCCCTCCAGGTAGGCCTTGATCTCCGTGGTCCAGCTTTCAGGCTGCGGCTCGAGCGCCAGCAGTAGGCGAGCGCCTGAAGACGGTCCACAGTCTGGTGCGCCCATGGGTGGTGCGGGAGGGAGCTCCTCATGAGGCGCCGTGGGGCTGGCGATCGGAGGTGCCGCTGAAGGCTTTAGGAGCCGCTCCTCGAAGACGCCGGGGCTTTAGGGCTCGCGGTGAGAAGCGTGCTTGGCGATTTCGTCCGCCTCGCTGTTGTCGCCGCGAGGGATGTGCTGTAGCTCCATGCACATGAAGCGCTTCTCGAGCTTGCGCACCTCCTCCAGGTAGGCCGCCATGTGCTTATCCTTCAGCTTGTACTTCTTGTTGGAGAAGTTGACGAGGAGCTGCAAGTCCCCCTTGATGATGATGCACCTGACTCCAAGCGCGATGGCGGCCTTGAGCCCAGCGATGAGTCCCTCATATTTGGCGTTGTTGTTGGAGACCTTGTCGGCGTGCCCGAAATAGAGCTGCACTGCGTAGTAAAGCTTGTCGCCTGTGGTTAGTGAGAACCACACCAGCCCCCGCGCCCTGGCGTGCGAAGGCCCCGTCGAAGTGCATGCTCCAGCCTCCGGAGGTAGCCTCCTCGGGCAAGGGCGACTCCTCCTGGGGCTTGCCCTGGTGCGGGTCCGTCCACTCCACCGCGAAGTCCGCCAAGGCCGCGCCCTTGATGGTCCTGGTGGTGAGGAACTCTAGCTCGAAAGGCTGCAGCTCGATGTTCCATTCGGCGACGCGGCCGGTGGCGTTTGGGCTCCGCAGGACTTGCTCCAGTGGATAGGAGGAGATCACTCTGACTGGGTGACCCTGGAAGTAGTGGCGCAGCTTCCTGGAGGCCATGAGGAGCGCCAGGAGGAGCTTCTGTTGCATGGGGTATCGTTCACGTGCGTCTCGCAGCACCGTACTGACGAAGTAGACGGGGTGCTCGACAAGGCGTGTGACCGTGGTATCCAAGTCGTGCTCACCGAGGAGCTTAGGTTGCTGTGCCATGGGTGCCTCCGGAGGAGGCACCACGGGGGCCTCCGGAGGCTGAGCTCCAGAGGCTTCCCAAGGGGGCGTTGGGGCCTTCTAAGGAGGGCCATCAGCAGGCGCCGGCAGGGCCTTGAGGGGCTCCAGCAATGCTTCCACGGGGGCGGCATTCACTGGCGCAGGCTCGGCAGGCTTCTTCTTGGTGCAGACTCGCTCCTCCCGTTCTACCACAAGGGCCGCGCTGGCCGTTTGGGGAGTGGCCGCCAAGTATAACAGCAGGCGCTCGCGTGGGCGCGGGGCAACCATGATGGGAGGGCTCATGAGGTACCTCTTGAGATCATCGAAGGCAGCATCGGCCTCGGGAGTCCACTTGAAGGGGCCAGACCTCTTCATGAGCTTGAAGAAAGGCAGAGCCCGCTCGCCGAACTTGGATATGAAGCGACCAAGCGAGGCCATGCACCCCGCCAGGCGCTACATCTCCTTGAGGTTGCGGGGCGGCCGCATTTCCTCAATAGCCTTAATATTCTCAGGGTTGGCCTTGATGCCGCGATGGGAGACCGGGAAACCAAGGAGCTTGCCGGAAGGGACACCGAAGATACACTTGGCAGGGTTAAGCTTGAGGTTGACATTGCGCAGGTTGGCGAAGGTTTCTCTCAGGTCCTCGATGAGGGTGCGCGCCTCGCGCGTCTTGATGACGATGTCGTCGACATATGCCTCTGCATTTCTCCCCATCTGGCACCCTAGGCAGATGCGCATCAGCCTCTGAAAGGTAGCCCCTGCACTCTTCAGGCCAAAGGGCATGCACACGTAGCAGAACACTCTGCAGGGGGTGATGAAGGCAGTTTTCTCCTCATCTTCCTTTGCCATCTTGATCTGATGATAGCCTGAGAAGGCGTCCAGGAAGTAGAGCAGATCGCACCCAGTAGTGGAGCCCACTATCTGGTCGATCCTGGGCAGCGGGAAGTGGTCCTGGGGCTGGCCTTGTTGAGGTTGGTGAAGTCGACGCACATACGCTTGCCGCCGTGCGGCTTGGCGACGACAACGGGGTTGGCTATCCACTCCGGGTGGAGCACTTCGTGGATGATTCCAGCGTCCCGGAGTTTCTCGACCTCTTCAACGATGAAGCCCTGCTTCTCGGGCGCCTGGCGCCGTACCTTCTGCTTGACGGGGCGCGCGTTGGGGCACACCGCCAAGTGGTGCTTGATCACCTCCCTTGGCACGCCGGGCATGTCTGAGGCTGTCCATGTGAACATATCAACATTCGCCCGGAGGAAGTCGACGAGGGCGCCCTCCTGTTTGGGGGAAAGGCCATTGCCGATGGTGTAGAAGGGGCCCGCATCGCTCCCATCCAATGACACTTTCTTGGTCTCGGCCCGCTCTTGGGAGAACAATAGCTTCTTCTTCCCGGGCGCTGGCTCGGCAAGCTCAGGGGCGCCCTTCTCGGCTAGGGATGCAGCGGCGGCTACCTTGTAGGCGCGCGCGAGGGCGCGCACTGCGTCCTTCTCATCGCAACGGATGGTGAGGGTGCTGTCACTGCCAGGTATCTTGACGAGGCCGTAAGCGTGGTGGGTCGCAGCCATGAACTTGGAGAGCTCCGGGTAGCCCAAGATGGCGTTGTAGGGCAGGCCGATGTGAGCCACATTGAAGACAATGAACTCCGTACGGTAGTTCTTTTGGGTGCCGAAGGTGATGGGGAGGTGCACCTGCCCCAGGGGGACAGTGGAGCTGTCAGTGACGCCCGAGAAGGGCCTGGTGGGCGCTAGGCGCCCATATGGCGCCTCGAGCGTCTCGAAGGTCTCCACAGAGAGCACGTTGAGGCCAACGCCGCCATCAATGAGCGTCTTGGTGATGGCCACACCGCCGATAGAAGGAGTACACAGCAGAGGGACAGCTCCCACAACTCTAGTGGACTTGGGGTGATTGCTGGCGTGAAGGCGACGGGAAACTCGGACCACTTGAGGCGGCCGGTGGACTCGGGCGCCGGAAGGGCCGTGCTCGCTTCACGCGAGAAGCGCTTGAGGTGGCGGCTGGACGGAGGGGCCTGGGCCCCTCCCAGGATGCCGGCCACCCCGCGGGGCCCCTGGGAGCCCCGCTGGTGACAATACCCGGAGGAGGAGGAGGACGAGGAGCGGTGCGCCCAGGTCGCTCGACGCACCGTGGTGAAGCAGGCGAGGAGCGAGAGGGCGCCTGGCCACCGCGGGCGGCGGAAACGAGCTCGGTGATGCGCTCAAGCCAGGCGTCGTGACCGTCCTTGGCGGGGCGACATCGCGGCAGCTCCTGCACCATGAGCAGCGCGACGCGCGGAGCGGGAGGGCCGCGACCTGCGGGCGAGAACGCGGTGGAGGAGCGGCCACGCTCCTGCTCACTCGCCGATGGGCGGATGGAGGAGGCCGCCCGCCCCCCAACGGGCTCGGGGGCGGCGCGAGGACGCCACCCAGGGGCACCTCAGACGGTGGGCGCCGTGTGGACCCTGGTGGCGGCTCGGCGCGCAGCGCGCTCCCGGCGAGCGACGGCGTCGTCCATGTCGCGGCCGACGTCGAGGTCGAAGGCGTGAAGACAGCAAGTCCCCCTACCTGGCGTGCCAAATGTCGGAGTCTATGATCTGTGTCCAAGAAACTTCTCCAAGAACTTAAGGTTCGAACTCTGGGGGGCTTTGCTTGGCGACCTATGACATGACGGCAACTACGGTGGAATCACGACGGGCTCACTGGCTCTCACCGGACACGAAGGGAACTCGCGAGCTACCCAGGTTTGGGCCACCATGCGGTGTAATACCCTACTCCTGCCGGTGCTGGATTTCTCTGTGATGGAGAGCTTGTCGCTCGAGGTACACGAGATGGGGGGGGGCGAGAATGAATCGACCCCCCCTACATGGAAGCGTCCCTGCCCCTTTTGTACTGCCTTGGTCCTCTTACCCAAAAATATGAGCGGGAAAGGGTGGCCACAGGGTGGCAATTCAAAGGGGGACAGGCGCATAGGCTTATCCTAACTAAAGGCGGTCTCCGCCTGATAAAGTAGTCTTCCTGACGTGCTGGTGGGCTCGACAATGACCTCCGTCCTGGCGCACCGATCCGTCCTGATCTCCTTATACTGAAGAGGAATGCTTTGGGACCTGCTTTGGGGGAGGCAGAGGCCGCTACCCCCCTTATCACCAGAATGGAAACCTGTCTGAGCCGTACCCTGCTGTCTAAGCCCTGGCATCGGGACGTCGCCCACGCGACGGACCGGTCGCCCCGTGGCTGGCGCCGTACGTCATCCCCCGCGATGCGGCCTCGCGAGGGGTTGTCTCACGAGGCGATCTGGGGTTTGCCGTCCTCACCAGGGCTTGGCTTGGCGGCGAGGGCCCTCGCGAGGCGACTCCCTCCAGAGCAACGCCGCCAAGGCCACCTTGCCGGGGCCAGCCCAAGCATCGTCTTCTGGGCCAGAGGCAGACGGGCCGTGGTACCCTGGTTCCCACTAGGCCGACAACATCCCCAAGCTTAGTCTCTTGCCGCTCCTTATTCCTTTATCCATCGTAGTCTCACCCAAAACTTGAAAACTTCAGCACACAAAACTCAACAGAAACCTCGTGAGATCCGTTAGTATAAAAACAAATCTTAAACTTTAGGTACTATTGTAAATTGATTCATATTTAATATTAGCATAATGCTACTGTACTCCAACTTCTCCATGACTCATACCCCCCGATACGATCCATAGATTCATCAAAATAAGCAATCTATGCAACAAAAACAGAATCTGTCTAAAACAGAACAGTCTGTAAAGATATGAATTAAAATCATACTTATGTAACTCCAAAAATTCTGAAACATTAGGACAACATGGGCAATTCATATATCAATAATGTGAAAAAAATTCAGAAGGTTCTGATGCTCCAGCAAAAAATCAAAATTCCAGCACTGGACGCAAAAGTTTATGTTTTCAAACAGCATCAATTATACTATCTTCCAAATCATCCCAAAGGCATTACTTGGCACAAATACTAATTAAAAGATAAAAACACAATCATAATAGAGGCTACAATTGTGTAAACACAAAGAATAGAAAGTAAAACAACTGGGTTGTCTCCCAACAAGCTCTTTCTTTATAGCCATTAAGATAGGCTTTGAGATTTTAATGATGCTCACGTCAAAGACAAGAATTGACACACAAAGAGAGCATCATAAAACATGTGACAAACACTTTTAAGTCTAACATACTTCCTATGCATAGGCATTTTATAGGAAAACAAATTATCAAGACAAGCAATATCTAGCATATGCATATAAAGAGAATGAAACATTAATAATTCCAACACAAATAGAGGTAATTTAGTGATATGAAGATTTTTATAACCATGTTTTCCTCTCTCATAATAATTACATGTAGGATCATAATCAAATTCAACAATATAGCTATCATATAAAATACTATCTTCATGATCCACACACATAAAAGTTTTATAATCTTCCAAGATAGTGGGATTAACATCAACTAAAGTAATGACCTCTCCAAACCCACTTTGATCAGAAATTTCATAAGATTGAATACTCTCCGAATATGTGGGATTCTTTTTACCTAAAGTTGACACTCTTCCAAACCCACTTCCAATATTATTGCAAACATTATTATCAATAACATATTTATCATGAGGATTAAATAGATTTTCAAGATCATAAGAAGCATTATCAGCCCAATCATGATCATTGCAATAAGTAGTGGATATAACAAAATTATCATCCCCAAGCTTGTAGCTTTTCATATTATTAGCACAATTGACATTAATAACATCATTGCAATCATGCTTTTCATTCAAGGAGCTATCAAGTATGGGTGCTATAGCAATAATTTCATTTTTGACATAAGGAACTATAGCAAGTTCGTCTCTATAAGCATCATTAATATTGGCATCATGGCCATAAGAATAGCAAGCATCACGTGAATCAACGGAATCATAATTATCTATGGATTCATGTATATCATTATTCTCTTCCAAAGTAGAAGACATTCTCTTAATAAATTCATTAACATAGGCATTATGAGTATAGTTTTCATAGCAATATTTGAGTATGTCAAGATTTTCAGATTTGTAGAGAGTAGCATCACACTTTTCAATCAAAGAATCAACTTCATAAGCACCCTTAAAAGCAACAAATTCTTCAATTTGTTTGATATCGTAGTAACTATAAACACCCTTGGCATAAGAAGATAAGATTTCATTATCATTAAACTCACATAGGTAGGGAAGGTGCTTTTTAGGGTTCTTAGAGCAACAAGTAAGATCATAAATTTCACATAAATTCCAAGCATAACATAGCAAACAATTTATTTGATTCCATAAGAGTCTCCCTTTTTGAGACAAACGGTGACGTGCAAAATGAGCATGCTCATCTAATGATTTTCCCTCAACTAAACTAGTTGGGGTTTCAGCACGAGCACAAATGGATCGAAGATGATCCAAGTAGAAAACTTTAAGTCGATCCATAGTGATCTTAAATTTTTGCTTTTGTTTTCTGTTTTGTGTGTTGACATGAAGGCAATAAAAGCAAGCAAGTAAGCAAATAAAATATTTTTGTGTTTTTGTAAATTTGTTTTAGAAGTGGGGGAGATGAAAATGAGAGGAAAATGCAAATAAAATAAATGCAAGTGGATGATAGTTTGTGCGAAGGTACTTGATAAGTTTTGGTGATGTCTCCCCGGCAACGGCGCCAGAAATTCTTCCTGCTACTTGTAAACTGTGTTGGGATTGCCCCGAAGAGGAGAGGATGATGTAGTATAGTAGAGATAATTATTTCCCTCAGTTAAGAATCAAGGTTATCAATACAGTAGGAGAACCACACAAAACCTCGTTAGCAGCACCTATACACACAAAAGCAAACACTTGCACCCAACGCAAAATAAGAGGGTTGTCAACCCTTAGCGGTTATTTGCAAGGATTAAGTCTGATAGTGATAGATAGAAAAGTAAGTTGCAAAATAAAATAAAAGTAAATAAATTGCAGCAAGGTATTTTTGGCTTTTAATATATGATAAAAGTAGACCCGGGGGCCATGGTTTTCATTAGAGGCTTCTCTCTCGAACACATAGCATACGGTGGGTAAACAAATTACTGTTGGGAAATTGATAGAAAAGCAAATAATTATGACCGATTCGTGGCAATGATCATGTATATAGGCATCATGTCTGACACAAGTAGACCGACTCCTACCTGCATCTACTACTATTACTCCACTCATCGACCGCTGTCCAGCATGCATCTAGAGTATTAAGTATAAAACAGTGTAACGCCTTAAGCAAGATGACATGATGTAGACAATGTAAACTCAAGCAATATGATTAAACCCCATCTTTTTATCCTTAATGGCAACAATACAAATACGTGTCATGTCCCTTTCTGTCACTGGGATTGAGCACCGCAAGATTGAACCCATCAAAGCACCTCTCCCATTACGAGATAAATCAATCTAGTTGGCCAAACCAAATGGATAGATCGGAGAGAAATACAAAGCTATAACAATCATGCATAAAAGAGTTCAGAGAGGACTCAAATATTTCTCATGAATAATCTGATCATAAACTCACAATTCATCAGATCCCAACAAACACACCGCAAAAGAAGATTACATCGGATAGAACTCCAAGAACATCGAGGAGAACATGGTATTGAAGATCAAAGAGAGAGAAGAAGCCATCTAGCTACTAGCTATGGACCCGTAGGTCTGTGGTAAACTACTCACACATCATCGTAAGGGCAGCAAGGTTGATGAAGAAGCCCTCCGTGATTGATTCCCCCTCCGGCAGAGTACTGGAAAAGGCCTCCAGATGGGATCGCGGAAGAACAGAGGCTTGCGGCGGCGAAAAGGTTTTCTCTTCTGTCTTTCTGGTATACGGGGAATATTTTGGAATTTATAGCGCTGGAATTAGGTCAAGAGGTGCCACGAGGGGCCCACAAGCCTGGGGGGCGCACCTCCCGAGCTTGTCGCTCCCTCGTGGCTCTTCTGGTCTTCTCCCGAAGCTTCGAGGGTCCCTTCTGGTCCAGAAAAAATTAATCCGAAGTTTTTTCTTCGTTTGGACTCCGTTTAATAATGATTTTCTGAAAAGGGAAAAACAGGCAAAAAAACAGCAACAGGCACTGGTGTCGGTGTATAAAACATGGGTATTTTATACCCTGACTTATGCACAGATAGTAGCAGCCTCCTTGCCGGCCAAGGCCTTGCCGGGAACTGCCAAGACCAAGACTCCAAGTCCAGCCGAACAAGCTACCAGAGAGAAGCTCAAGACTCGACACTCAACTAGTACCAAAGATGAAGACATTCCTTGCCGGCAAGCCTAAACCGGCAAGGTGAAGACCCGACAAGCTCCATGCCGGCAAGCTTATGCCAGCCCTCCAGCGCTCCGCCTCACCGCACAGGTGTTTGCCAACAGGCAAGGTGTCGACCGCGCAGGGTGGTTGGTGAGGTTTGTCGGACACGTGTCAGCACGCTGGTACAAGATTTGCCTCTAAAGACACCCGTCCAAGAGGCGTGTCAAGATAATGCGAGGTAGCTGGGCAAGCGGTGCAAAAACCTTGCCAGGACTACCTCTCCACACGACACCTAAACGTTGCATTTAATGCCTTTGTCCTAAACTGGCAGATTTAGGTATGATAGCACTGTTTGCTATCTAGTCACGCTGTAATTACTGTTTTGCCACTGTGGTAACCCCTTGAGCTATAAAAGGAGGGCCAGGGCGATAGTTTAGAGGATTCGGACCCCTTTTCAAACACAAGCACCTCTCGTGTAGCTGCTCTCTCCACACCTTGCCGGGAGAAGCGCTCCTTGTACTGTGCTTCCACACCACTAATACACCAAAAGCAGGAGTAGGGTTTTACGCTTCTCAGCGGCCCGAACCTGGGTAAAATCCTTCGCGTTCCATTGTTCATGCTCTTTGTGCACGTCAATCTTCCACGCCGAACCACAAGGGGCTGCATGGCCCCACAGATGGTCGTACCATGACATCTTTGGCGCGCCAGGTAGGGGGAGAGTGGCGTTTGTGCGAACCTTAATCAGCGGACCGCGCATCTTCTTCATCTTCATCATCAACTTCATCACCGTCCTCCTCGTCATCGATGGCGCCCAAGAAGAAGGGCATCATGATGACGACCACCTCGCACGCGTCAGCAGGCGGCGCGGGCGGCGCAGCCAATGCAGGCGGCACGGGTACTGCAGTCGGCACGACCAGCGCGGGCACTGCGGTCATTACGCCCACCGCGGTCGGCACAAGGGACGAGCACGACGGAGCCGGTCAACCTCCTCGGTCCTCTGGCGAACGGAGCCGCCACGGCGCAGGCGGAGCGGACGGGCGCCTTCCTCCTCCTCCTCCTTGCCGCGACGACGAACGCAGCCGCCGGAGCAGCAATGCCTGGGCTGGCGCGAGCCGAGACCCCGCTGCGGCGACGTCCAAGGATGCTGCTTCAGGACAGACGCCGCACCCCTCACATGATGGGCGTGGTATGAGCCCAAGCGGCGCCAACGACTCCGGGCAACGGCGACCTCACGGCAAGACACTTGTGGACCAAATCCCAGATCCTCAGGCACCGCCTCCGCCACGGCGACCCGCTGCTGATCATGTGCCGTGGCAGCAGAACCGCGATGGCGCTCCTACTGGCTCTGCCAGGAGTAGAGCGACGTCGCGCTCTTCGCTCCCAGCCATGCCAGCCACAGCGGCAGAAGCAATGGCGCGAGCTCAGATGCTGCTAAACTTCCCTCCGACAGCAGAGAAGATGGACGAGTGGAGAGCCACCATCCAGAGCTTGATTGGATTTGCCGAAGCCGGTAAATCATAGCAAGCGGAACCCTCACGGCGTCCGCAACCGGCGCCGGTATCTCCAGCTGGTGGCCGCGTAGACGGAACTACACTAACGGTGCAGTCGCTACCGCGGCAACAGCTTCAACAACAGCAATGCCAATAGCCGCAACAAGCCCAACAGTCTTTTGGACCCGACGAGATGTCGATCGCGTCTTTGGATCCACGAGCGCAGTGAGATTAGCGGCAAGTGCTGCAAGACAGGTGGGCTGAAGACGCCCGCACCACCATCAAACGGCGCCGCGAGGCGCGCCGTCAATCCAACGCGCGTAACGGCCCCGTCGCTGATGAGCCTGCGCTAGGGGTTGCCGGATACCTACCTTACGAGGTTGGGTGTCCTGCCTTCACTCGTGAGCTGTGGCAACTCCGGTGGCCGTCCGTTCGAGCCTTCAAGCCAGAAGTGCCAGAAAAATACGACGGCAAGCTGAACCCGGCAGAGTTTCTGGGCATCTATACGATTGCCGTACAAGCTGCCGGAGGAAGAGATGAGAAAATCCTCGCCAACTACTTTCCGTTGGCACTGAAACCCAACGTGAGGTCTTGGCTGATGAACTTGCCGGAGAACTCCATCTCTTCGTGGTCAGACCTCTGCAACGAGTTTGTTGGTGCCTTTACCGGAGGCCACAAGACTCCTGGACAGCCCAGCGATCTGCAGGTGATCCCGCAATGAGACGGTGAAACCTTGCGCAAGTACATCCAGAGATTCAGCCGTGTGCACCACAACATTCCAGACGTGCACCCCGCAGCCGTGATTGCCGCCTTTCACACGAATGTGCGCAATCGGAGGATGCGGGAGAAAATGAACGTCAAGTTGCCCAAGATCGTCAACGAGCTCTACACGCTGGCGGATAAGTGTGCACATGCCGAGGAAAGAAGAAGGCTTCCCGGGGAGGACGCTGGCGCCGAAGTAGATTCTGAGGACGATGATGCTGCCACCCCGGGGAAGAAGGGCCGAAAGCACAACAGGAAGCGCAAGGGCAAAACTGTGATGGCCGTCGAAGGTTCCGGCAACTCTGAGCCCGCCAAGAAAGCCAAAACAGAGAGTCCCGGCAAGGAGGCAGCTGCATGCGCCGCTTGTTGGGAGGCGGCGGCAAATGAGAAGGCTGGCAAGTCCGATGGGCCGTACTGCAAGATCCACCGCACCAAGGGCCATGATCTCCAAGAGTGCCCGCAACTCGAGCACCTTGTCGAGAAGCAGAAGGCTGAATATGAGAAGCGCGACAAGGAAAAGGGTCAAGATGGTGCTGGTGGGTCCGGCAAGAAAGGCCGCGGTGGTCGAGGGGGCCGCAGCGGCAAGGCCAAGCAGCAGAAGGAAAAGCCTGCTAGGGGCCGTGAAAAGAAAGAGGGAGATGATGGAAGTGAAGAAGAAGAGGATGACTATGAGACCAGCGAACAAGAATTCTAGAAGGCAACTGACGCCATGTGCGTTAACGGAGGTGCATCTTTGCATTCATCCCACCGCCAACTTAAACAGTGGGCTCGTGAAGTTAACGTGGCAGAGCCGGCAATGGGTTCTCAAAAACCACTCAAATGGTCAGACACGCCTATCATCTTTGATGCCGAGGACCACCCTGATCGCATAACTGCGGTCGGGTGCTTGCCGTTGTTGGTCTCGCCAACAATTCGCAACCTCCAGGTAACAAAAATGTTAGTTGACAGTGGGGCCGGCCTGAACCTGATCTCTCCGGAAGTTATCAAGAGGCTGTAGATCCCCGACGAGGAACTCGAGAGAACGGGCACGTTTCAGGGAGTGAACCCGGGAATAAGCCAGCCCAAGGGAAAGATCACATTGCCGGTGACGTTTGGCGGGGAACTGAATTACAGGACGGAAAAGATTGTCTTTGATGTCGTCAAGATCTCCCTGCCGTATAATGGAATTCTTGGCCGCCCAGCCTTGGCAAAATTCATGGCAGCGTCTCACTACGCTTCTAACTCATTGAAGATGCCAGGGCCGATGGGTGTCATTTCCATCAACTCCGACAAGAAAGATGCAGTCATTTGCGTCGACAAGATGTACATGGACGCGGTTGCAGCAGAGGCAGCCAAGGCGCCAGCTCCCGCCAAGAAGGAAAAGAAGAACTCCGGCAAGACATCTAGCAAGGATTCCGGGAAGCGCACCTCTTCGGAGTGCTGCGCACCCGTTGAAGACTTGCCGGAATGCTCTGCCGGTGAGAGATCCAAGGCCACTGCACCGGCAACCAAGAAGGTGCCGGCGAAGGAGGACGGCACTGACGGTACCTTCACCATCAGTGCCACCCTTGACAACAAATAGGAAAGCGCTCTCGTTGCCTTCCTGCGGGCAAATGTCGATGTGTTCGCATGGCGACCGTCTGACATCCCCGGCGTTCCCAGGGAGGTAATTGAGCACCACCTTGCCGTTTGTCCCCACGCTCGGCCCGTCAAACAGAAAGTCCGGAAGCAAGCTTTGGAGTGGCAGCAGTTCATTGCCGAAGAAGTCAAGAAACTCGAAGTGGCAGGCCTGGTTAGAGGAGTGTTACATCCCACGTGGTTGGCAAATCCAGTGGTAGTGCGCAAGGCAAACGGGAAGTGGAGACTTTGTATAGACTACACTGATATCAACAAAGCTTCTCCAAAAGATCATTTCCCATTGCCGCGCATCGACCAAATTGTGGACTCCACCTCTGGCTGCGATCTGCTCTCCTTCCTTGATGCATATTCTGGATACCATCAGATATTCATGGCCAAGGAGGACGAGGAGAAAACCGCATTCATTACTCCATGTGGCATGTACTGCTTCGTGCGTATGCCTTTCGGATTAAAGAGTGCTGGTTCTACGTTTGCAAGAGCAGTCCAGATTGGTTTTGAGCCCCAGCTGCACAGGAATGTCGAAGCCTACATGGATGATATAGTGGTCAAAACCAAGGACAAATCAACCCTCGTTCAAGACTTGGAGGAGACATTTGCAAACTTGTGCAAGATTAATCTGAAGATCAACCCCGAGAAGTGTGTGTTTGGCATCCCGTCCGGCAAGCTTCTTGGATTCTTTGTATCTCAGCGGGGAATTGAGGCAAATCCCGATAAGATCAAGGCAATTGAGCAGATTCAAGCACCGAAAAGCGTCAAGGATGTGCGGCGTCTTGCCGTTGTGTTGCTGCTTTGAGTAGGTTCATTTCAAGATCTGCCGAGCGCGCCTTGCCGTTCTTCAAAATTTTGAAAAAGGCAGGTCCAATGAAATGGACTCCGGAAGCGGAGGCCGCGCTGCAAGACTTCAAAAGATACCTCTCCTCTGTGCCAACACTAGTTGCGCCTAGACGACAAGAGCCATTGCTGCTATAGATAGCGGCAACGAATCAAGTGGCTAGTGCTGCGTTAGTGGCACAGAGGGAAATCAATGACGAGGAAGCAACCACGGTAAGCCCATCCAGCGACAAACCGGAATCTTCACCGGCGAGGTCTGACGCCGACAAGGCAGATACAGCGCAAGCAAATGAAGCTGCTCAGCAAGTGGTGCCGAAGAAGAAAATGGTGCAGCGACCGGTGTATTTCGTTAGTTCCCTTCTGCAGGGGGCTAGATCGAGATACTCTGGAGTGCAGAAGTTGCTTTTCGGCCTCCTTATGGCCTCGAGGAAGCTGCGTCACTACTTCCAAGCACACGAGATTACCGTTGTCACTCGCTTCCCGCTGCAATGCATCTTGAGAAATCCAGAGGCAACCGGCAGAGTAGTGGAGTGGGCGTTGGAATTGTCAAGCTTTGCACTCAAGTTTGAAAGCACTTCAACAATCCAAAGCAGAGCCTTGGTAGAGTTCATTGCTGAATGGACACCAACGCAAGACGAAGAGAGTCAAGAAACGTCTCACCCCAGCAAGGAAACAGCAAAAGAATGGATTATGTACTTTGATGGTGCCTTTTCGCTGCAAGGCGCCGGTGCCAGAGTGCTGCTCGTCGCACCCACCGGGGAGCACCTCAAGTACGTGGTCCAAATGCACTTTCCCAGGGAGCAAGCTACAAACAACACTGCTGAGTACGAAGGGCTCCTTGGCGGTCTTTGGATCGCAGTGGACCTTGGAATCAAGAGATTGATCATCCGCGGTGACTCGCAGCTCGTTGTGAAGCAAGTGAATAAGGATTACCAGAGCCCATTGATGAGAGCATATGTGGAAGAAGTGAGGAAATTGGAGGAACACTTTGACGGACTGCTAACAGAGCACATCCCTCGTGCGGAAAACAGCATTGCTGATAGCCTATCAAAGTGTGCCGCGCAAAAGCTTCCCGTGGAACCGGGAACCTTTGTGCTGCATTTGAATCAACCCACAGTTACTCCATCGACGCATGCCAGTAAGAGAAGAAAGTTGAGTACCGGCAAGTACTTTCCGGCAGAGCTCCCAGAAGCCACCGACAAGGATGCTGCCGGGAACAACGACACGGCTGGCAATGAGCAGCGGCTTAGTGCAGAACCACAGGTTCTTGCCACGGAAGCAAGCGCTCCCATGGCCGAAGAGAAGCCTTTAGTCCTTGTCGTCGAGCCACAGGCTCCGACATGGGCGCAGCAGATAGTCCGTTTCCTTCAAACAGGAGAACTTCCCGATGAGCAAGAAGAAGCTGAGAAAGTAGCCTGCCAGTCAAGTATCTATCAGTTTGTGGATAGCATCCTATACAGAAAATGACCAAACGGTGTGAAATTGAAGTGTATCTGCCGGGAAGACGGACTAAAGCTGTTGGCAGAGGTACATGGAGGCATATGTGGCTCTCACATAGGATCAAGGGCACTTGCCGGCAAAGCTTTCCGGCAAGGCTTCTATTGGCCCACCGCCCTCTAGGATGCGTCTGAGCTAGTAACCAAGTGTGAAGCATGCCAGTTCCATTCAAAGAATGTACATCAACCAGCTCAAGCTCTCCAAACGATCCCTCTCTCCTGGCCCTTTTTGGTCTGGGGGCTCGATATCTTGGGCCCCTTCCCCCGCGCTGCCGGGGGCTTCGAGTACTTGTACGTCGCCATCGACAAGTTCACGAAGTGGCCAGAAGTGGAGCCAGTGAGGAAGGTGACAGCGCAATCAGCCGTCAAGTTCTTCAAAGGATTAGTTTGCCGTTTCAGGGTTCCTATCAGGATCATCACCGACAACGGCATGCAATTCACGAGCCGCACCTTCATGCAGTACATTCAAGACCTTGGCAGCAAAATCTGTTTTGCGTCTGTCGCTCACCCGAGAAGCAACGGCTAAGCAGAAAGGATGAATGCTGAAGTGCTGCGTGGTCTCAGGACAAGAACTTTCGACAAGCTGCGCAAGTGCGGAAAGCACTGGATTGATGAGTTGCCGGCGGTTCTTTGGTCATTCAGGACGACACCAAATCGAGCTACCGACCAGACACCCTTCTCCCTAATCTATGGTGCAGAGGCGGTGCTCCCCACGGAACTCAAATACGGGTCACCTCGTGTACTCTTTTATGATGAAGCTGAGCAAGAGCAACTGCGGCAAGCCGATGCATTGCTCCTTGAGGAAGGTCGTCTTCGGGCGGCTGTGCGAGCTGCACGCTACCAGCAAGCCTTGCGCCGCTACCATAGCCGCAAAGTGCACGCCCGGAGCCTTGAGGAAGGCGACCTTGTTCTTCGGCGCACCCAGTCCGCCAAAGGATCAAACATGTTGACGCCAAAGTGGGAAGGCCCTTACCGGGTAGTACGAGTCACCAGGCCTGGCGCAGTCCGGCTCGAGACCGAAGATGGCACCCCAGTGCAAAACTCATGGAATATTGAGCATCTTCGCAAGTTCTACCCGTGAGGCGCAGTTGCCGGGACATCTCCCGGCAACCACTTTTGTACAAGCCTTGTCGGCAAGACATGTAACCCTTTGTACAAAGCCAGGCGCAGAACCTGTGCATAATAAAGCTAAGTGCTTCGCGACTCCTCGTACATATTCATTTATATGTCGATGCATGTGATGTTGTGATTTACACTTTAGTTTGTATGAGATGGCTAATGAACCGTCAAGGTTCCCAAAACTCTCTTTTCTCTTCTTCTTTTTCTTAAAAGGACAAGGGAATCCCTCGCGCGCACGTTTCCCAGGGGGAGTGGAGATGGGTACCGGAGATGGGTACCATTTCTAAATGACGTTCGAGTGATCATTTCATGCAACAAGAGAAACGACGCAAAGAAAAGATAAGTTGGAAGACTTTAAAAAAATCCCTTGGTTACATTCGTGTTCTCCCTTGAACGATTTTGCACTTTGTATGAGAAACCTGCACGCGAGAGGAACATTGTCGCGGTCAGCCCGCGCCCCTGTTTGCCTCGAGTCCGCTCGGCAAGCTTGGAGGCTGCGTTCTGGCCCGACGAGCTATCTTGCCGGCAGCGGCACCTCCAGCAGGCTGCTAAGGACCTGTTCCTCGAAGCGCTCACGGCAAGTGTGTGCACCAGCAAGCTTCCAATAAGCGTAGGGAGCACATTCATGCAAAAACGAATAAGACAAGGGAAACAGCGTACATTTGTCCAATCCCGCGTTCTGCGCCCATTACCAGGCGCACCACTCCAACGACCGCCCCTCTTCACCAATCCGCTGCCTTGCATGTATGCAGATGCGCGAGATGGAGGGGCGCAGAAAAAGGAGGAGTAAAGACAGATATGGCAGTTACTCCTTGCCACGTGTAGCTGCGCGCCGGTTCATGCCTAGCCCGACGACAAGAGTTGCCGAAAGACGGCTGAGGACACACCCAAGTCCAGATTAGTGAAGAAGCAAAGAAGATCTCAAAGAATGAAGGCCATCATGGCAAAAATTGTAACGACAGTTTCCCGCCGCATGTCTGTGCATTACTTGGGCCTAGCCCAACGATGCTTCGGACGCGCGTATGGCCCAGGCCCGGGGGCTTCTGTCGGTGTATAAAACATGGGTATTTTATACCCTGACTTATGCACAGACAGTAGCAGCCTCCTTGTCGTCCAAGGCCTTGCCGGGAACTGCCAAGACCAAGACTCCAAGTCCAGCCGAAGAAGCTACCAGAGAGAAGCTCAAGACTCGACACTCAACTAGTACCAAAGATGAAGACATTCCTTGCCGGCAAGCCTATGCCAGCCCTCCAGCGCTCCGCCTCACCGCACAGGTGTTCGCCAACAGGCGAGGTGTCGACCGCGCAGGGTGGTTGGTGAGGCTTGTTGGACACGTGTTAGCACGCTGGTACAAGATTTGCCTCTAAAGACACCCGTCCAAGAGGCGTGTCAAGATAATGCGAGGTAGCTGGGCAAGCGGTGCAGAAACCTTGCCGGGACTACCTCTCCACACGACACCTAAACGTTGCATTTAATGCCTTTGTCCTAAACTGGCAGAGTTAGGTATGATAGCACTGTTTGCTATCTAGTCATGCTATAATTACTGTTTTGCCACTGTGGTAACCCCATGAGCTATAAAAGGAGGGCCAGGGCGACAGTTTAGAGGATTCGGACCCCTTTTCAAACACAAGCACCTCTCGTGTAGCTGCTCTCTCCACACCTTGCCAGGAGAAGCGCTCCTTGTACTGTGCTTCCACACCACTAATACACCAAAAGCAGGAGTAGGGTTTTATGCTTCACAGCGGCCCGAACCTGGGTAAAATCCCTCGCGTTCCATTGTTCATGCTCTTTGTGCACGTCGATCTTCCCCGCCGAACCACAAGGGGCAGCATGGCCCCATAGATGGTCGTACCACGACAACTGGGCACTAGGTTAATAGGTTAGTCCCAAAAAATGATATATAATTGCATATAAAACATCCAAGATTGATACTATAATAGCATGGAACAATAAAAAAATTATAGATACGTTGGAGACGTATCAAATATCAACATAATAATATCCATGAATACTAGAAGATAGTCATTAACTTTTCAAAATATACGATACTTAACGAATGTTATCCCTACTCATTGAATTATGTAAGCATGGCATGACTCCGTCTTCCTAACATAAATACAAATCGTGAGCACCCCGGTGCCTAACCAAGCAAGTGTATCATTCTTTTTCTCACTTTAGCATTTTCAACTCCACTCAATACTTGAGCGACATCCATGGACTAAGCAATTTGGATGGCAAAGAGAACGATGATAGGGGTTCATAAGGGAAGACAAAAATATAAGATAGTCTCACATCAACGCAGCTGATCGTTAGGCAATGGAGAAGCCTTACAATCGATGTTAATGTGAGGAGTAGGGATTGCCATGCAACAGATGCACTAGAGCTATAAGTGTATGAAAGCTCGCTACGAAAACTAAGTGGGTGTGCATCCAACTTGCTTGCTCATGAAGACCTCGGGCATTTGAGGAAGCCCGTCATCGAAATATATAAGCCAAGTTCTATAATGTAAAAATTCCCACTCATATATGAAAGTGATAAATCATGGAGACTCTTTATATGAAGAACATGGTGCTACTTTGAACTACAAGTATGGTAAAAGGATAGTAGCATTGCCCCTTCTCTCTTTTTCTCTCATTTTTCTCATTTTTTCTCCTTTTTTCTCTTTTTTAAAACAATATCTTGAACCTCATCCCCACTTTTTCGAGAACTCATTAGTCTCCATCATTCTTTACCTCACTGGGACAATGCTCTAATAATGATGATCATCACACTTTTATTTACTTACAACTCAATAAAACTGAAAATGATATGACTCTATATGAATGCCTCTGGCAGTGTACCAGGATGTGCAATGATCTAGCGTAACATGTATAACAATGATGAATGGTGGCTTTGCCACAAATAGCATGTCAGCTCTATATGATCATGCAAAGCAATATGATGATGAACACACAAGTCATGTGACTGGTAACGGTGGAAGTTGCATGGCAATATATCTTGGAATGGCTATGAAAATGCCATGATAGGTAGGTATGGTGGCTGTTTTGAGGAAGGATATATGAGGCTTATGTGTGATATCACGGGATTTGGATGCACCAATAAAGTTTGCACCGACTCTCAAGGTGAGAAAGGGCAATGCACGGTACCAAAGAGGCTAGCAAAATATGGATAGGTGGAAGTGCTTTAGTCCATAAACTCACATTAGTCATAAAGAACTCAAATATTTATTGCAAAACTTTTATTAGCCTTTGAAGCAAAGTACTACCCGCATGCTCCTAGGGAGGAGGTTGGTAGGATTTAACCATCACGCGCCTCCGATTAAAGCAACACAAAGGATTTGATTGAGGAATATAAATGCTCCAACATCCCGGTCATGCCATAACTGACACTTAAATGAGTAGTGCATAACAAGCTTTAATCTCAATATTTCTACTAACTAATGATTATGGACTAATACCCTTTCATATTATTACATCAATATTATTAAGTCATACGCTTCTTATTCGGTGATCTACATGAAAGTTTTTATTATACCACTCTTGTATACCTATCATTTTTAGACTAGTCATATAACCCGTGCAAATTACCACTTCCTATTAAAAGACTCTAAAAAATATATAAGTGAAGCATGAGATTGCAAATGATTTCTATAAAATATAACCACCACCGTGCTCTAAAGATATAAGTGAAGCACGTGAGCAACTGCATAACTCAAAAGATATAAGTGAAGCACATAGAGTATTCTAACAAATCATGATGAATGTGTGTCTTTCTCAAAAGGTGTGTCCAGCAAACAATGATTGTGGAAAACTAATAAGCAAACAAAATAAAACTATGGCACAAGACGCTCCAAGTAAAACTCATATCATGTGATGTATAAAAATATAGCTCCAAGTAACATACCGATGAATTGTAGACGAAAGAGGGGATGCCATCCGGGGCATCCCTAAGCTTAGATGCTTGGATCTTCCTTGAATATTACCTTGGGGTGCCTTGGGAATCCCTAATATTAGGGTCTTACCGCTCCTTATTCCTTCATTCATCGTGATCTCACCCAAAACTTGAAAACTTCAGCACACAAAACTCAACAGAAACTTCGTGAGATCCGTTAGTTTAATAAATCAATCATCCACTTTTGGTACTGTTATAAATTGATTCATAATTGGCCTTGCATAATATATACTGTATTCATACTTCTCCATGACTTATACCCCCGATATAATCCATAGCATCATCAAAATAAGCACTATGAAAATAAAAAATAGAATCTGTCTAAAATAGGATAGTATGTAATGACAGAATATTTATCCATACTTAAGTTACTCCAAAAATTCTGAAACATTAGTAAAACATAAAAAAATTGTAACCCAATACTGTGTAAAAAATTTAGATTTTTTCGACATTCCAGTATAGAATAGAAATTCCAGCACTGGGCGCAAAACTTTTTGTTTTTGAACAGAATCAATTTTACTATCATTTAAATCATCCCAAAGGCTTTACTTGGCACAAACACTAATTAAAAGATAAAAACATAATCATTATAGTAGAAATAATCATGTCATCACACAAAAAGGAAAAAACAAAAATAAAGATAACTATTGGGTTGCCTCCCAACAAGCGCTATTGTTTAATGCCCCTAGCTAGGCATAATGCATAGTTTCAAATATTATCATCTTTCACATCCAATTCCTCTATTACACATCCATACTTCCTAGGAGTTTTAACAAACATGTTTCTAATAATGACACTTCGAGGAACAAAATTGAGGAATTTGTTTTTAGTTATAGGTTCCTTTATCATTTCAATGAAATTGGGGTGCACGCTAATCATTTTTAAATCTTCTTTCTCTTTGCTAGATGAAGAAACTTTGTTTTTAGGAACATACATGAGCTTATAATTCTTATTTATAGGAGTCCTCTCAATGATTTCAATGGAAGAAAAAGTTGAACCCAAGTTATTAATGATTTCTTCCAATTAATCAATTCTAGCGGGACTTCATTGTATTCTTTTGGAGATTGGTTCCTTATCCTTTAATAGTTTCAAAGTGGTTCCTACTGAAGAGCCAAATTTAGTGACTTGGTTATGCACCTTTTTTATCAAGGTTTCCAATATGTTCAATAGTGGGCATTTTGTTCTCAATAATTTCTAACCTCCGCATAACATGTTCCAAGGTCAATGTTGTTTCATTAATAATGATAGGTGGTAATCCCACTAGATTTCCCATAGCATTGAAAGCATCCATAGGGTGACAACTTAGAAAATTTCCTCTAGTAATACTATCAAGGACAAATCTATACCAAGTAGTAACACCCACATAAAAGGTGCGAAAAAGAACAGTGGTGGATTGCTTACGAGTTGATCTATTTTGAGCATCACAAATCCTATACCAAGCATCTTTTAAACTTTTCCCCCCCTTTGTTTAAAATTGAGCACTTTGTTTTTAGGGGTACACGTAACAAGTGAAGAACTAGCCATAGCAATGAGCAAATAAATCGCAGAAGATATTCTTTTGGTATTTTTGATTTTCTTAACGAGACTAAGAAAAGAAAATAAAAGCAAATAAAAAGTAGAACAACAAAATGATAATGTGTGTGAAGGGACCTTGCTTTGTTTGATGAAGTGTCCCCGGCAGAGTACCGACGGAGGCCTCCAGATGGGATTGCGGAAGAACATAGACTTGCGACGGCAGAATAATTGTTTTGGGTCTCGCTCTGGTGGTTTTTGGATTTATGGGAATTTATAGCACTGGAATTAGGTCAAACGAAGCTACGAGGGGCCCACAAGCTCAGGTGGCGTGCCCCCTGCGGGCACGCCGTGTGAGCATGTGGCCCACTCATAAGTCTTCTCCCCCCTGAAGCTTCTAGGCTCCCTTCTGTGTCCAGAAAAAATCACCGTAAAGTTTCATCGTGTTTGGACTTCGTTTGGTATGGTTTTTCCGCGAAACAATAAAATAGGCAAAAACAGAAACTGGCACTAGGCACTAGGTTAATAGGTTAGTTCCAACAAATGATATAAAATTGCATATAAAGCATACAAGATTGATAATATAATAGCATGAAACAATAAAAAATTATAGATACATTGGAGACGTATCACAAGAGAGCGCCGCCGCGCCGCCCGAGGCCGCTGCCTTAGCGTCTAAAGCCCTCCGGCCTGGGAGCAGCCAGATCCTCATTGCTGCCGTCCTTGACGACCACGTGGGCTTTGCCGGAGGTCTCCTCTGGCGGTGGCAAGGAGGGAAGGAGGTGGAAGGGTAGGGCCGGTGGCTAGGGTTCGTCACAACCTGTGTCGCTCCAAGTGGAGTGACGCGGGGGCCGGGTGGGGGGGATCAGGCTGCCAGATTTTGATCGCCCTCTTTCTTTTCCCTCAGAATTGCAACTATACCTTCCATTCCATTTCCTGGACCAAGCTGACAATCCAAAGATTTGGGCCTCTTGGAATCTTCATGAAGGTTTTTTTTGCAGGGTAAGAATCTTCATGAAGTTCATATTTGCCCACCAAAATTCTATGAAAAATGTTGCACATTGAGTATTTCATTGTTTGCCGAGCGGTTTTCATCCAGCACTCGGCAAATAAGGCCTTTGCCGATTGCATTTCTAGGCATTTAGTGAATCTAATTAAACTTTGAACTACAAGTGCATGACAAACTTGGCCAACTTGGGTTGAAAAATCTAATTTGTGTTCTTGAATCTATGTGTTGATCTTATCCAAGAAAAAAATAGGAATTCCAAACATCAGGATGCCAGGACTCGACCCCGAACATGGATTTTATTGTTTTATTAATTTAAAAAATGCAAACAAAGTATGAAAAAGATGAAACATGACATGGTGTCATTATATGATCCCTTGTGGTTGCGATAAAAATTTGAGAATGTTTTATGAAATTTGTGACATACACTACTTTGAAACCAGACCATCTTCAAGGAAGAATCTAGGTTTCGATATGGAACGGGTCAGGTTGTAGGTGAAACTGATGATTGCTTCATCGGTTAACCTCAAACTTTTTTCTTCTATACTCAACATACGTCATCACATGTTCTTGTAAATTTTTGGCATTTCTGGAGACCGTTTGTAATATTTAAGCCACTAGGTGCATTTCTAGGCATTTCACAAACATAATTCAAATTTGTACTATGAGTGCATGAAACAATGCAGAAAATCAGTGGAAAATACTATTTGTGTTCTTGATACTATGTTTAGGCCTTATCCAAGAAAAGGAAAGGAATTCCAAACATCAGCTGCCAAGACTCGACCCCAAATATGGAGTTTATTATTTTATAATTCTAGAAAATGTAATTGAAGTCTGGAAAATATGAAACTTCGCATAGTGTCATTATATGATCATTAGAGGTTGGTTGCTGAATAGGTATCTCGAGCTAGCGGTAGGAGGTGCAGACACAATTGGAGTGGTGTTCCTAGGCATGACAAACTGATCTGTGGTCTCTTGTCCTTTTGCAGCTTCATCACTATTGTTCTGGGCTTCCTCTTACATGAATATAGCTTTCAGCTCTTTGACTTCCACATCAAGTAAATTAATCCTGGTGTGGATGTCATGTGCTTGAGTCTCTAGCACTCTGGATAGGCTGTCTTGGTTCATGGCGAGGTTAGCTAGGTCGGCCTCGATCCTCTAAACAGTTGAACATAGAAAACTGAGCTGGCTAGGTTGTGTCTTGGGCACCAAAACTAGATATAGGGTAGATTAGCTGGGGGCGGCCGAATCTCTTATGGGTAGGCATCTTCTCTTGTTGTAGCTTCTATAGGTTTTTTGTCTGCCTGGGTATCATTGGGATCAAGTTGCACTATATGATGTTGAAGCTCAGGGCTAATGACTCATGTTTACAGTCTAGCAGAAACACACATGATCCAACATTTGCATTAATTAGGAGCTGAATATATGGAGCATATCCACAAGATCTCTTGTGCTCACAAGTAGTTCTTGATACGCCTCCGATGTATCTATAATTTTTGCTTGTTTCATGTCATATTTATATTAAATTAGCATACTTTTAGCACCAATTTTAAATAATTATTTATTATTTTTCTGGACTAACCTATTAATCCAGTGCTTAGTGCGAGTTGCTGTTTTTGTACTTTGTAGGAAAATAAATTTTATCAGTCCCCAAAAAAATCCTAGAAAAAATCAGCGAAATACTGAAGTCCATAAGGTTCCTAAAAGCACCGACATAGGCCGGGGCACACCCAAGGGCCACACGTGTCACCCCCACATTCTCCAAGGGGAGCGTCATCCTGCCACGTGGGCCCCCTATGCCTGCGATTTACCGACTTCCGGTCCTTAGTCCTTTATATACTTCTAAAACCCTTCAGAAATTTATCACCATAATTTTTCTGCCACCGCACACCACTATCACGTCAAAATCCAATCTGGAGGCCTTTTCTGGTACTTTGCCGGTGGGGGAAGTCTTCACGGTGGCCATCTATATCAACTTGCCGGCCATCATGATCGCCCGTAAGAAGTTTCCTTTGGACTGTTGATACGTCTCCAACGTATCTATAATTTATGAAGTATTCATGCCATATTTATATGAGTTCTACATAGTTTTGGTGCACTTTTATATGATTTTCATGAACTAACCTATTAACCTAGTGCCCAGTGCCAGTTGTTGTTTTTGCATGTTTTTGGTTTTCCAGAAAATCCATACCAACGAAGTCCAAATGCAACAAAATTTTACAGTGATTTTTTATGAATAAGAAGAGACCCAAGAGGATGCGGAGAAGGACCAGAAGAGGTCCAGGAGGGCCACAAGCCTAGGTGGCGCCCCCCTAGGGCACACCACCTGAGCTTGTGGGATCCTTGGGCACCCCCCTGACGTGAATCCAACGCTGAAAAATTATATAAATATAGAAACCCCTGAAAGTTAACCTAGATGAGTTTTTCTGCCGCTACAAGACTCTGTTCCGAAGCGATCTCATCCGGAGCCCTTTTCCAGCACCCTGCCGGAGGGGGAAAGTCATCACCGGAGGCCATCTTCGTCATCCCCGCTGCCTCCATGATGAGGGTGGAGTAGTTCACCCCCGGGGCTGGGGGTATATGTACCAGTAGCTATGTGTTTGATCTCTCTCTCATGATCTTGATTTGGCATGATCTTGATGTACCATGATCTTTATTATTATAGTTGATCATATGGTATTCTTCCCTCTCTATCTTTGTTGTGATGAATTGGGTCTTGCCCTTTTAGGTTTCACTATTATTGGATTGAATATTATGAATCTGAAATTGTTTGATGCATATTGAATAATTAACTCACAGATACTTGTGGTGACATTGGAGTATCTAGGTGACATTAGAGTTGATTGATGCGTATCATATGGTGTTCTTTTAGTACGAACTCTAGGGATGTCGGTGACACTTATAGGGATGGCTCAATAGTTTGATCGGAAAGGATAGCTTTGTGGTGGTTTCGCTACCTACAACAATTTCATCTAATGTTCTCCGCTATTGATAGGAACTTTGGAGTGATTCTTTATCGCATGTTGAGGGATTGTTATATGATTCAATTATGTCAGCACTGTTGAGAGATTGCACTAGTGAAAGTATGAACCCTAGGCCTTGTTTCTAAGCATTGATATACCATTTTGCTCGCTATTTGCTACTTGTTACCTTGCTGTTTTTTATTGTTCAGATTATAAACCCATATCTACTATCCATAATACACTTGTATCACCATCTCTTCGCCGAACTAGTGCACCTATACAATTTACCATTGTATTTGGTGTGTTGGGGACACAAGAGATTGTTTGTATTTGATTGCAGGGTTGTTTGAGAGAGACCATCTTCGTCCTACACCTCCCATGGATTGATAAACCTTAGGTCATCCACTTGAGGGAAATTTGATGGTGTCCTACAAAACTCTACGCTTGGAGGCCCAACAGAGTCGACAAGAATAAAGTTGTGTTGTAGACATCAAGCTTATTTCTGGCGCCGTTGCCGGGGAGGTGAGTGCTTAAAGGTATATCTTTAGATCTTGCAATCGAATTCTTTAGTTTGTTGTTTTATCACTAGTTTGGTTTTATAAAATAAAACTACAAAAAATGGAATTAATGTTGCCTCAATTTCTTCATCTTTATAATGTCTTTCTTGAAAATGATGGATCAAAAAATTATGCTAAGATTGTAGAAGAAGAATTTAATAAAATGTTTAATCTGAGCCCTTTGAATGATGAGCATGATTGCAATGTTGTTAGTATGCTTGCTATGAATATCCATATTGCTAATGATGATTGCATTAGTCATGATGAAATTTCTGAAAAAAGGTTTCTTATAAGCATGTCAATTTTTGTGGAGCGCATAGACTTTGTGAAGATATGCCAATTAGGGATGATAGATTTCATAAGAAGCATAAGCATGAGAAAACTAAATGGTGGCTTAAAGTGATAGATGATTTTGCTAAAAAATTATGTTCTCTTCATCCCATCACTTGTGAACTTTAAAATAAAGTTGGTCATCTTAATTTTCAATGCATGCTTTTTCAATATCAAATCGTGGCCAAATATTGTGATAACTTGATCACCCTTGAACTTTATAATGAACTGTGTCTATTTTTGGGGTGTGAAGAATTGTCACATAAAAATAGTTGGTTTGAAGCATTCATATTCACAGACCATACCGAATGTAATTTAAGGGAAATCTATATGTTTTGTGTGGTAAATTACAATGAGAATGCTTATATAGCCAACTTTAGGGAGATGGGAAAACCAATAGAATATAAAAGGAATACTAATGGAAGGGTAAAGATTTCCCAATACCCTCCTATTGTTTCTCATGATGAATCAGGTGATGAAGAGGAGCTTCCTATCCAACCAATCTCTTCAATAAAAAGCTCGGAAGAATTAATTAAACCCACACACAATGTGGTGAAGAAGAAGAAGGAAAGAGGGAAAAGCAGAGGTAAAAAGGTATCTCTCCCTAGTAATGTAGCTCCCATTATGGTTGTGCCTCATGAGAATGAATCAAAAAGTATTGTGGAAGATGATGAACTTGATATTATTTTTTGGTCTTATGGCATAATGTCCGAAGGAACTACTGAGGATGATTTTGTTATGCCTATTACTTGTTGTGATAATTATGATTGGGAAGATAATGATGTCTCGTATGATCTTGAAAATCTTTTTGGCACCAACTTGGAAAATTATGATGAAAATAATTATCATACTGTTAGTGCTATACATGCTATTAATGATGGGAGTGATTATGCTAATGATATGCAAGACTATAAGCTTGGGGATGCTATGTTTGATGACAATGACATGTTTGAGAATGTATTTGTTGAATATAATTTTTATCCTAAGCTTGGGGATGCTATTCTTAATGAAGATGATCCTTTTAGTCCCCCTACTTTTAATGATCAAATTTATTATGATGATTACATGCCTCCTATTTATGATGATTGCAATGACAATGAAAGTGGTTTTGGATGAGTGTCAACTCTAGGTAATAATTATCCCACTACTTTGGAGGGTGTCAAATCTTATTAAAATGATAAAATTGGACTTGGAGAGGTCACGACTTTATTTAATGATGATTCCACTATTTCGGAAGAGGTTTCAATTGATTATGGTGAGAACAAGGTTGCTACTTATGATGATTATTGTGATGATACTTATGTTATAAAAAGTAGTGACAATTATGTTTATAAAACTTGTCATAATTATGATTACCCTTTTACTGAACATTACTCTTTTAATGTGGAAACAATTTATAGTATTCAAGTTTCATATGATACTCCCACTACTATTGATGAGAATAAATTTGATTATGTGGAGAGTAATAAAAATTATATGCTTGTGGATCATGAAAAGAATGTTTTGTGTGATAGATATATTGTTGAATTAATTCATGATGCTACTAAAAATTATTATGAGAGAGGAACATATGCTTATAGATATCTCAATAATATCAAGTTTCCTCTCTACGTGTTGAAACTCTTAAAGTTGTGCTTGTTTCGCCTTCCTATGCTAGTTAATTCTTGCTCCAATGAATTGTTTGCTTGTAAAATTCCTATGCATAGGAAGTTGGTTAGGATTAAATGTGTTTTAAATATGCTTCATGATGCTCTTTTATGTGTTTCAATTCTTACTTCTATGCGAGCATCATTAAAATCATCATGCCTAGCTAAAAAGGCATTAAAGAAAAGCGCTTGTTGGGAGGCAACCCAATATTTATCCTTACTGTTTTTGTGTGTTCGCATGATTAAGCTACTGTAGTAATCATGTTTTGTATATTTTCTTGCAATAAAGTACCAAGTAAAGCCTTTAGTTTGATGTGGATGTTTGTTTATTTGGTTCTGTGCAAAAACAGAAATTTTAGCATCAGGTTCACGATTTTACATTCTGTACTGGAGGTTGAGAAAATTCTGAAATTTTTACACAGTACATATATACAAATACTTTAAGATGCCCTAATTTTTCAGAATTTTTGGAAATACAAAAGTATGGATAATGATTCGTTTTTTACAGACTGTTCTGTTTTTGACAGATTCCATTTTATTGCATAGTTTGCTTGTTTTAGTGTTTCCATAGCTTATATTGAGTAATATAAATTGTGGAAATGATAGAATACAGTAGGAATTATGTGAGTACAATTATGAATCTTGTCTTTATAGTACCCAAGTGAATGATTTATTTTATTGTACTAACCTATCTCACGAAGTTCCGTTAAGTTTTGTGTAATCGAAGTTTTCAAGTTTTGGGTGAGATGACGATAGAAGGAGAATAAGGAGTGGCAATACCCTAAGCTTGGGGATGCCCAAGGCACCCCAAGGTAATATTAAAGGAAGACACAAGCGTCTAAGCTTGGGGATGCCCCGGAAGGCATCCCCTCTTTGGTCTTCATTCTATCGGTAATATCACTTGGAGCTATATTTTTATTCGTCACATGATATGTGTTTTGCTTGAAGCATCATTTTATTTTATTTGGATCTGCTTTCTGTTATTTACAATCATGTTTGTATATTTCATTTCAATAAAATGCCAAGTATAGCCTTTACCATGCTCAGTTTGCAAGTTTATGAGTTGCCGTTTGAAAACAGAAAGTTTTCTATTATGTCCAGAATATTCCTGAATAGTCAGAATATGATACAAATCTGAATTTTTTACACAGTAAGTGATATCTCCTTTTTAATGATCTAGTATTGCAACAAGAAAGGGTCTCCCGCACCTATTTCCCCAGAGGTGACCCTGGGTATCGAACCCACGAGAGGAAGATTCCCTTGAAGCAATGGTCTCTAGCAAGCTTTTGCCAAAGTGTCAAATCCAGCTTTTGACCGGATCAGCAAGCAAATTGTGATTCAAACACTTATAATAAAAAGAAGGTATGGGGATGAGGTCTTAATGATTACAACCATGTAATGGTGTCAGGATAAAAAATGATATTAGTTTGTGCTCGGGAAGTCATCCATCAAGAGGTGCTTGCTTCGTATCGGAGTGGGGGATATGTCCAAATAACATCTTGACCGGCTCGAGTCCTGCATGAGGAATCAGTTGTCCTATCGAAGGCCCTATCCATCTCGCAGGGTTGCCCCGATAATGAAGATAATAATATCAAACAAAAGCATTGGGTGTTTAATGACTACACCTCATGAATCCCCAAGGTTATGATCCATGTTACCCTAGTAAACCTTACTATCACCGGTGTTCGGTATAACACGTCACGGTCCCCTTGCTCCTAGCCTCACCGATGCTCAACCTCCCCGATCCTGGGTACCTGCAAGGATGAAGATCACGGACAAGACAAGAGACACTTCACGAAACAATTTTATTTCATACATACGAGACGTTATGTCAAAGACTTCCATTGATCCCTTCACCAAATACCTGGGGTTACAAGGCTCATGCCTCACCCCAATCCTTACCGAACTACTCACACATGGAGATCGGATCGCGAGAAGAAAACATTGAAGAACACATAATGGGATTGATTGATTGCAATATGTCTTACAATGGATGCCTTGTGCGATGCACGATTACAAGTATGAACTAGATGAGAGAGCACTATGGTGGTGGAGATGGCTATGGAGATGAAAATGGCGGTGGCTATGGTTTGTGGATGAAGATGATGATGAAGATGTTCTGGCTGTGCTCGACGCTCCCTCGACGCTGTTCTGTTGATATTTCGATGGGGTCCCCTTTATAAATGTTGTTCAGGTGGACGACCTGCCTCGGTTTCCATGCCAAACGACCGCTGATGCGAGCACGTGCGGTCACATGGAACGCCGTCTTTGACCCTGGTTCCCTTCTGGCGCCTCCTGGTGACTTATTTCTTCTCCAATTTCCTTCCTTTCCTTTCTCCCACATGATTTCTTCCCTTTTTAGCCCATTTCCTATGGAAAAATATCAAAGAGAGGATTTGTGGAATCCTTTGCATTCATTAGTCATAAATGGCAATATCGGAGTGAATATCTCTCTTTTAATGAAATGTATCGGTTTAAACAAGGTTGAAATGAGTGTAAAAATATCACTCATCAACTCCCCCAAGCTTAAACTTGATTGTCCTCGAGAAACATAGAGAGAAATCCGAAACATAAGGAACTCAGTTGTTTAAACCAAAATAACGAGAAGGTTTTGGTTCACTTACGATCGGTATGCCTAGATAGCCCTCCGCTTCTTGACCTGAAAACTTATCGTAGATATAGCGGTGGCATGGTTATAGTGCAAGTGTTAGTGAAGCAAAGATAATCAACACAAAGTTTCTGATCTACTAGATAAAACAACTTTGAAACACTTCATTTCATTTAATCTAGACAACACTTGCTTGCCGGGAAAGCACGGAAGAGTTTCTTTAGATAGAGCCATGAAAACATAAGTTAGGGAGTAGAAAGCATGTAGTAAAATATGATGCTCAAGTGCTCATGAGCACACCCACAATTGTCTCCTCCTCTAGGCTCTTAAACACTTTGTTTCAATCATTGTTTGCTGGAACTTTGATTGTCACATGAAGGAGATTATGCCAAATAAATGATTATGCATAGGTTTTCCCTGTGGCTTAATGTTTGGGAACTATGGACCTTTAGCAATAATGTCTCTTTCGGGCTCTTTTGATCAGTCCCCTTTATTTACCACATACACACCCACTGAAGAGAAAGCCGAATAATATTCATTTGTTGTGTTGCCACTACGTACGGTAACAAACTCATAGCCGAAATCCGAGTTGTCGCTCTTGGTGGATCATTCATTGGCCAGCGGAGTCCTCAGCATAACATCAAGAAGGGTGACGAAGCCACATTTACACATGTAAACGCGTATATAGTAGCAAAGGCCATGGCACCAGCCGGAGGCTGTAACACCATGTTGAGATATACAACACAGATTTTTGGCATAATCTCACCCACCTTTCAACTAAGTTCCTCTAGACAATTTAATCCACAAGTGCTATCAAGTCTATTAAAATTAACAACATGGGGTTGAGCATGTTAAACATCACTTCCATTACAATTTCTCAACTCCCAAGTCTTGAGACACTTTCTCTTGTGCAAAGTTATACTTGGTTAATAACATTTCATTCAAAAACTGTCCCACGGCAAGTCTTAGTTGTCTAAACTAAAGAAAACAAAGGCTACAAAATTATTTCAGCTATCAAGACTTACTCCCATCTGCACATATCACACATACAACTACTACATCTACTCTAAGTATCCAAGTGCAAAAGATGGGGGTCGTAGGACATACCTTCATGGTTGCGAATTTACACACTTCTCTTCCTTACTCTAGCATTCCTCATTATCCTAGCATAGATCAACTCCTCCAAAAACAAAATGTGAACGAACTCCAAGGGGCTAAATAAAGAACAAGAGCAAAGCAAAGCTTATTCTATTTTTTGGTTTTTTGGTTTTTGAAAACTAACTTGCAACCGAAGAATCGCAAAGGAAAAAATAAAAAGCAAAGTGTTTGAACAAACCAACACGAGTGTTTTGAAGCTCCTCGAGTTTAAGTACAACCTCATTACAACTTATTCAAATATTGTCACATCTTGATGTAGAAGTGGTGATAACCTCCCCCAAGCTTAGGCTCTTGCAAGCCCAAACCGGCGAGATCATTGTGGCGGTTGGTCAGGAGCCCACTCCTGTCTCCAGTTGGAGAAGTTCATGTTCATGTTGGCGGCCGTGACTCTCAGGGACGATGCGAGGTTGCTCATATAATGGATAGAGCCCTGGAGGTTGTTGAGGTCCGCGTAGGTGGTATAGTCTTGCTGGGGCTTCTCCTCCTCTTCGTCGGTGGCGAGTTCTTCTTCATCTACTTGTTCAGGTTCTGGCCCTTCTTGGTCAAAAGCTGCATCTCCTTCCTGTGCAACATAATGCAATTGTCCATTCTTGATGGAGAAACGATTAAGCATAGGTGTGGGTAACAAGTACGCCACTCCATGAATTTTGATACAATGACGGCCATTACGAACTACTACCATACCAGCGCTAGTAAGAACACGAAAGTTAACAAGGGTGTTACCGACAATGGGATGGAGATGATTGTAGTCGAGGCCAAGGGAGTTGGCCAACATGGTGATCACTCCTCCACACACGATATCTCCTTGGGCATGATGCGCGAGGTGTAGCAAAAATATTGCCCCTAGGTTGGGCGAATAACCGACGTCCAGGTTTGTTGCTTTCCCGAGAACTAGCATGTTCTCATCATTCACCTTAGAAACTTCTCCTCATGCCTGCAACGAGTTAGTGATAACATAGTAGAAATAACGTATAGCAGGACTTTCAATGCAACTGGCTCTTTGCTTAGAGACATGGTGACACATCTGGTAAAAGGATTGCCTTGGGTGCGGGTCAGTGAAATCATAAACATATCTAATGTCATCATCATTGGTGGGGAAACCAAAGTAGTTACATCACTCAACAAAAATGATGTTAAAGTCTTGATCAAGGAGACGGAAAGTGATCCTCTCCTCCTTATATGCATTTGGCGTTAAACCAACATGTTGCGAGAGAGTACTACGAAACTCAAGCGTCAATCGTCCATAAGTCTCACATCCCTGATAAACAAAATGATGCAACTCGGCATTATGAAAAAGCAAATTAAAATCATGAGTGATACCTAGCTTGGCGAGAGTATTCACACAAGCCCATTTGGTTGCTTTGATCTTCCTTGTAGTGAGCTTCTGGAACTTCTTCCTTGCTCCACGGTCGGTGAAGACGATCCCCTGAGTGAAAACTTGTTGTAGTTGTGTGCTAGATGAACTCGAACCACCGCATAAGCAAGAAGACCTCCGTGTAAACATATATAAAACAAATTTTCAGTCCAATACAATGAAGCAATAATGATCCTATGGTAATCACAACATCTTACTCCTCTAAAAACATCAACAAATCCATGCCAAACTCAAGTTTGAATCAAAAATATGCATATCCTAGACATGGCAATGATAGGCATGTAGAACGTGGATTCATGAAAAATAAATTGGGGATCGGAGGAGAAATGTACCGTAGATCGATCACACGGAAGGATTCGAACTGAAAACGAACGAGTAGAGAGTTTGGGTGAAGTTTTGCTAGGGTTTGCAGAGGTTTGGAGGAAGAAGAAGAAGAAAAGAGAGAGATGGAGCGAAATACCTCCTTCCTCGGGCTTATTGGAGACGCTGGTGCGCAAAACGACCGCTCATACGGGCGCGAGCGCTCGTATGGAACGCCGTCTTTAACCCGGTTTAAATCACCTTTGCCTGCGTGTAGATGAAACGACCGCTGAAATGGACACCTGCGTTCATTTTCAACATCATCATTCATTCTATTCTTTTTGTGCTTCTGGTCGAAGATGTCAAACGACCGCTCGAACGGGCGCATACGCCCGTTTGGAACAACGTCAAACGCTCTGGAATTTTCTTCGTTTTCTGCAAAAGAATCAAATGACCACTCAAACGGACGCTCATGCCCGTTTGAAACACCATATTTTCTCCTGCTGCCTCTGATTGTTTTGCGCTGGAACCTCCGGCAGGTCATGCAGCCGCTCATACGACCGCTGGCGGTCGTTTTGAACGCCGTCTTTTGATATGTTTCTTGCAAAACTTTTCTTTTTCTTTGCTCTCCTGCGGGGTTAGTTCCAAGACAATACATAGACATATTTCCAGGCATTCAAACATCAATCTAGCTTATAAATCATCTTGCACATGGCTAGGCCTTCATTAGAACAACTCTTCCAAACTCACTTCTTCATATGGAACTTCAATCACTCTTTTAGTAAAAAATAAAATAAAAACTTACTTATCTACTTTATTCGCTTGGGTTGCCTCCCACGAAGCGCTTGTTTTCGGTCGGATAGCTCGACCGTAGGGGTGATCAAGGTGGCGCTAGAACACCGAGACCATAGCTTTTGGCATTCAAAATGATGCCACCTCCTGTGTAGGTCTTCGATTTCTTTTTCCTGGGGAAATGCCTTAGAAAGGGATCTTTAGATGGTAAATCAAAATGAACATTTCCCTCAAACACACTTATCACAGCTTTGATGGTCCTTAGAAAACGTCTACTGAGAATTATAGGAGCAATTGGATCTTCAGGCATATCTACTATAACAAGATCAATCATGACAGGGCAATCATTTATTTGAACTATAACTCCATGCTTAATGCCTACTACCTGAGTAAAAGTAGAGTTAGCCATATTCAATATAATCTCAGTATTAGCATAAGGACCAAGATTGAGACTATCATAAACAGATTTGGGGATAGTGGAAACACTTGCCCCTAGATCACATAAAGCACTGAACTTATCGAATCCTATCTCAATCTGTATAGTAGGTTCAAAAGTACCTTCTTGCTTAGCTGGTAACTTACTGAATAACTTTTTACTTTCATCACCAAGTTCATGTACCTTTGCTGCAACTTGTTCAACAAAGGCATTATATGCCTGATCGTTAGTTACCTCTGGTAGTGGATACTTCATGGATATCATCTTGACAAAATCTGCAACGGTATAATTGTACTCTAGCACATGACTGGTGTCAAGTACCTGAGCTTTCTCTTCGTTGCTTCTCACCATTTTAACCTCTTCAACCGGGTTATTCTCCGATTTACCTGCAAACTTGGACAAAATCAAGGTTTGGCTCTCTGCTATCTTTGCCACTTGTGCCTCCATATTCTTGGATCTGGCTTCAAGTATCTGCACATCATTTGTTAGTCCAACAACCTTACCGGTCAATTGAAAAAGTAAGTTATCATGATTCTTCAAGATATTCTTGAAGTTTTCATTCTGCCCAGCCTGGCTAGCAATAAAACTTTTAAGAGTTTCTTCAAGAGTATTTCTATTGCTACCATTAGCTCCATCAAAATTATTGGATGCTCCTCCATTATTAGGATAAGGAAGTTTAGGAGCATATCCATTATTTTTCCAATTGTGATTATAGCTATTACGAGCAATAAAATTCACATCACTAGTATCTTCATTAGTGATGTCATTGACATTTACCTCTTCTTTACCTTTCATCAAAGAGATAAGTTCTTCTAGCTTGGTTGTCAACTCTGAGCTATTTTCTTCTATGACATTCACCTTCTTGGTGGTGGTTCTCTCAACATGCCATTGGGCATGGTTCTCTTACATATCATCTAATATCCTCTTCACATCTTCTATGGGCTTTCCCATGATTGTTCCTCCTTCAGCTGTATCAAGCATAGTTTTTGACATGTGATTCAAGCCATTATAAAACATATGAAGGATTAACCACTCCTCCATTCCATGATTGGGGCAGCTTCTTTCATTCTATCCCACGCAAGCGCTAGTGGCTCATGTTCCTCTTTCTTGAAACCTATAATCTAAGAACGTAATTGTATAATTTTTGAAGGTGGACAAAACTTAGATAAAAATTTACTGCAACAAGTAGCCCAAGAAGTAATACTGCCTTTAGACAAAACTAAAAGCCATTCCTTAGCTTTTCCTCTCAAAGAGAAAGGATATAAGCGAAGTTTAAGAGCATCTGGGTCATAATCCTTTATGCGTGTCATGTTGCACAATTCAGTAAAATTATGTAAATGCATACCAGCATCTTCAGAAGTAGAGCCTCCAAATTGGTCCTGTTGAACCATGGAAACTAGGTTCGGTTTGATCTCATATTCTGCAGTTGCAACATCAGGTTGTGCTATTGGTTCACGCATGAAATTGTTGCTAGGAGTAGCAAAACTCCCAAGATTATGAGCCATAGTAACTTTTTGGTACTTTCAACTAAAAGACTTGCAACAAAATAAAACTTAGACTATAAACTGAAAAGTAAAAACAAAAACTGAAAATTAACTCTAACAAAAACTCTAAACACAAAGGGTAGGAATACTAAACTCCTCCCTGGCAACGACGCTAGAAAAAGGGCTTGATATCTCCTTTTTATTGATCCGGTATTGGAACAAGAAAGGGTATCCCGCACCTATTTCCCCAGAGGTGACCCTGGGTATCGAACCCACGAGAGAAAGATTCCCTTGAAGCAATGGTCTCTAGCAAGCTTTTGCCAAAGTGCCAAATCTAGCTTTTGACCGGATCAGCAAGGAAATTGTGATTCAAACACTTATAATAAAAAGAAGGTACGGGGATGAGGTTTTAATGCTTACAACCATGTATTTATATTGGGATAAAAAATGATATTAGTTTGTGCTCGGGAAGTCACACATCAAGAGGTGCCTGCTTTGTATCGGAGTGGGGGATGTGTCCAAATAACATCTTGACCGGCATGAGTCCTGCATCAAGAATCAGTTGTCCTACCAAAGGCCCTATCCATCTCGCGGGGTTGCCCCGATAATTAAGATAATAATATCAGACAAAAGCATTGGGTGTTTAATGACTACACCTCATGAATCCCCAAGGTTATGATCAATGTTACCCTACTAAACCTTACTATCACTGGTGTTCGGTATAACACTTCACGGTCCCCTTGCTCCTAGCCTCACCGGTGCTCAACCTCCATGATCTTGGGTGCCTGTAGGGATGAAGACCGCGGACAAGATAAGAGACACTTCACGAAACAATTTTATTTCACACATACGAGACGTTATGTCAAAGACTTCCATTGATCCCTTCACCAAATACTTGGGGTTGCAAGGCTCATGCCTCACCCCTTACCTTACCGAACTACTCACACATGGAGATCAGATCGCGAGAAGAAAACATTGAAGAACACATCTTGGGATTGATTGATTGCAATATGTCTTACAATGGATGCCTTGTGCGATGCACGATTACAAGTATGAACTAGATGAGAGAGCACTATGGTGGTGGAGATGGCTATGGAGATGAAAATGGTGGCAGCTAGGGTTTGTGGATGAAGATGGTGATGAAGAGGTTCTGGCTGTGCTCGACGCTGTTCTGTTGACATTTCGATGGGGTCCCCTTTATAAAAGTTGTTCAGGTGGACGACCTGCTTCGGTTTCCATGCCAAACGACCGCTCATGCGAGCGCGTGCGGTCGCATGGAACGCCGTCTTTGACCCTGGTTGCCTTCGGGCGCCTCCTGGTGACTTATTTCTTCTCCATTTTCCTTCCTTTCCTTTCTCCCACGTGATTTCTTCCCTTTTTAGCCCATTTCCTGTGGAAAAATATCAAAGAGAGGATTTTTGGAAACCTTTGCATTCATTAGTCATAAGTGGCAATATCGGAGTGAATATATCTCTTTTAATGAAATATCTTGGTTTAAACAAGGTTGAAATGAGTGTAAAAATATCACTCATCAGTAAGCATGCATGAGTTCTCTGTCACGTGGTAATTTTTCAGAATTTTTGGAGTGAGGGAAGTATGAATTTTTATTCCCCCTTTGTAGACTGTTCTCTTTAGACAGATTGCGGTTATAGTTGCATTTTTTGCATATGTTTGCTTGTTTAATGTTTCTGTTTGGTGATGGGAGTATTATATATGCAGAGACATTTAGTATGTAATGTTTAATTATAATTTTTGTATTTGCCTACAGTAGAGAATGTTAAGGTTTTGAGTTGATTTATACTAACTTATCTCACGAGTTCTTGTTGAGTTTTGTGTGGATGAAGTTTTTAAGACTTAGGAGAAGCCGTGATATGAGAGGAATTAAGGAGACACAAGATGTCAAGCTTGGGGATGCCCAAGGCTCCCTCATACGTCTCCAACGTATCTATAATTTTTTATTGTTCCATGCTATTATAGTATCAATCTTGGATGTTTTATATGCAATTATATGCTATTTTATATCATTTTTTGGGACTAACCTTTTAACCTAGTGCCCAGTGTCAGTTGTTGTTTTCTGCTTGTTTTTGGTTTTTCAGGAAATCAGTACCAAACGGAGTCCAAACACTACGAAACTTTTTAACGATTTTTTTCGGGACAAAAGAGACCCTAGAAGCTTTGGGAGGAGGCCAGAAGCCTCATGAGGAGGTGACAAGGCAACCCCACGCGCCCCTGTGGGGGCGCCAAGATGCCTTGTGGGCCCCTCGTGGCTCCTTTTGACCTAATTCCACTTCTATAAATTCTCAAATATGTGGAAACCAACAGAGAGCCACCTCGAATAACTTTTTCGGTGCCGCAAGCTTCTGTTCTTCCACGATCCCATCTAGAGGCCTTTTCCGCCACCCTGCCGGAGGGGGAATCGATCACGGAGGGCTTCTACATCAACCTTGCTGCCCTTCCGATGATGTGTGAGTAGTTTACCACAGACCTACGGGTCCATAGCTAGTAGGTAGATGGCTTCTTCTCTCTCTTTGATCTTCAATACAATGTTCTCCTTGATCTCCTTGGAGTTCTATTCGATGTAATTTTCTTTTGCGGTGTGCTTGTTGGGATCCGATGAATTGTGGGTTTATGATCAGATTATTAATGAAAAGTAATTGAGCCTTTTCTGAACTTTTTTATGCATGATTTTTATAGCTTTGTATTTCTCTTCGATCTATCCATTTGGTTTGGCCAACTGGATTGATTTATCTTCAGCGGGAGAGGTGCTTTGTAATGGGTTCAATCTTGCGGTGCTCTATATCCCAGTGACTGAAAGGGACAAGACACGCATTTGTATTGTTGCCATTAAGGGTAAAATGACGGGGTTTATTCATATTGTTTGGGTTTACTTTGTCTACATCATGTCATCTTGCTTATGGCGTTACTCCATTTTCATTAACTTAATACCCTAGATGCATGTTGGATAGCGGTCGATGGGTGGAGTAATAGTAGTAGATGCAGGTAGGAGTCGGTCTACTTGTCTTGGATGTGATGCCTATATACATGATCATTGCCATGATTCCGTCATAACTATGTGCTTTTCTATCAATTGCCCAACAGTAATTTGTCTACCCACCATATGCTATGTGTTCGAGAGAGAAGCCTCTAGTGAAAACTACGGCCCCCGGGTCTACTTTAATCATAAAAAGAAAACCTAAATATATTTGCTGCAATTTCCTTTCTTTTATTTTCTTTTGCAATTTATCTATCTAATCCTTGCAAGTAACGAGTTCATGGGGATTGACAACCCTCTTGCCCGCGTTCGGTGCAAGTATTTGGTTTTGTGTGTGCAAGTGCTGCTCACGAGGCTTTGCGTGATTCTCCTACTGGATTGATACCTTGGTTCTCACTATGGGAAATACTTATCTCTACTGTGATGCATCTCCTCTCCTCTTCGAGGAAAATCCCAACGCAGCTCACAACTAGCACTCCCCAAGTTAATATTCCAAGAAGTCTCAAGCATCTAAGCTTGGGGATTTCCCGGTAGGCATCCCACCTTTCTTCATCAACAACTATCGGTTAGTCTCGGTTGAGCCTAAGTTTTTATTTGTTCACATGATATGTGCTATTCTTGGAGTGTCTTGTTATTTTTGTTTGTTTGTTGTTTTAATAAAATACTTGGTTCTAAAATTTGGATTTGGAGAGAGTCTTTACATAGCTACTTAATTGACTAGCTACTCTTTGTTCTTCACTTATATCATTTGGAGTAGTTTGTCATTTACTCTTGTGCTTCACTTATATCCTAAGAGTAAATTGTTGAATGAATTGAATATCATAAATCTGAAATTATACATGTTGTATATGCTTAGTAGTAGTTTCACATTGGGTTTAGAAAGTAAAATCTATTGAAATTTGACAATCACAATATTGGTCATACAAGCAATTCATGAAAGATTAGTATAAGGAAGAGAAATTTCACATATAAATATACTATCTTGGACATCTTTTATGATTGTGAATACCCAATAATTATTTTCAAACTTGATCAAATAAGTTGAAGTTGGACAAGGAAGATAATGTAATAGGTTATGTTTGGGTATATTTGCATAGAAGTTATATTGTTATGGATCCTCCAACATGTGGTGCTTGTTTATAATATTTGCTAGCCAAAAATTGCGTCCAGAATCCTTGAGCCAAGTTTCTTCCATAAGTATCCACCATATCTACCTATATACGGTATTACACTTCCGTTCCTAGTAAATTTGCATGTGCCATCTCTAAAACCTTCAAATGAACATATGTTTTGTGTACCCGTACCGCTCATGGAGTGATGGGGTAGTCAATATCTTCCATGCTAAGTAAGTTTTACTCACCGATAAGAGTTTATTAACTCGTCTTGCACGAGAGAGGCTGGTAATTGGGATGCCCAATCCCTTTAAATAAAAACAAAGAAAAACATAATAAAACAAACTCCCCTGGGAAAGTCGATTGTTTGGAGGGCACCCGAGGATTCGGCTATCCATGGACTGTGTCTGTATGGTTGTGGGGGAGTAAATCTTTTCCTTTCTGCATGGGAACCGCCATTAATGTATTTAGCATGGAAGATATTGAAAACTTTGTCGTTAAACCATTGACAGGAAAAGTACACCTCTCAAATGAAATTTTAGCAATGAGCTCTGGCACAATAGCAAATCCATGCTTCCCTCTGCAAAGGGCCTATCTATTTACTTTCCATGTTGAGTCAACTTCTTATTCCAATCTTAAAAATTCTCTACTTGGCAAGCATCATGTGGTGGGGAAAGATCCAGGCACATATATCCAGTCAAATATATTTGATCATGAATTATTATTGTTGAAAATTATCTCTATGAGTAAGTAAGTTGGGAGGCGAAACATTAAGCCCAAATCTTCCTCTGTGTTTGATGGATGCTATTTGTTCTAAAAATATGCTTTGAGTACTAGCAATCATAGAAGACTATATAATAATTGAGTATGTGAAGCTCTTAGACATTTTCGAAAATAAGTTGAATTTTAATTGTTTGTCGACTAAGAACATAGGTTGTTAAGTTTCAAGAGAGTGCATTGTTTAAACCATAACATGTGAACTGATTGCTATTTTATCATGATGAGCTTTATGAGAAAGAGTTGTTGTCAATGATGCTAGGAAAAGTTATTGAAGTTATCATTGACCAAACTTATGCACTATGCTAGCATTCACACTTCATAAATTATTTCTTTTATCATTTACCTACTCGAGGATGAGCAGGAATTAAACTTGGGGATGCTGATACGTCTCCAATAAATCTATAATTTATGAAGTATTCATGCCATATTTATATGAGTTCTACATGGTTTTGGTGCACTTTTATATGATTTTCATGAACTAACCTATTAGCCTAGTGCCCAGTTGTGGCACCCCGATCCGCACGGAGCAGGGGGCCTTCGCACGTCAGCCCAGGATAACACCTGACGCACGACAGGTCCATGGTACAGCATTCCAAGCACAAAATATATTTCATTTACATGAAATAGAGTATTACATCGCGGATGAATACAAAGGTTTGCATAGCTCTAAGGCTATCTAAATGGCGGCGGAAGTCTTGGTTTAGCGGCACGTCGTCTCTGGCTGGACTCCACAACTCACAGGACTGGCGAGGTCACGGTCTAGCACGACAAGTCTCCTCCTGCAATCTGGCCACGTGCAAGGCCAGGTGAGTACTTTGAATGTACTCGCAAGACAACCAAATACATAGCATCCAAACAGGCAGATGACAAAGCAAGCCCTATGCTCATACATAAATTTATCTCATGGCAATGGATACACATGGCATGATACTAGCAAGAAACATGGATCAAGTACATCTATACCAAATCATATCACAACATATCATGGCAGATCATGGCATAACATGGAATATCATGGCATAGCAAAGTTGTATCTACAAGACATGCATGATACTATGCTGGAAGATAAATTACCATTACCTCCCGTGGCGAGTTAAAGCAATATGTTGTTCATTTACCAGTTTCACTGCCACTGCCCCTCTGGGCTAGCTCATGACTCACCGAGATCTCATCTCGTGATCATGTTCGAACCAACTCCGTGACTTCTCGCGACTATCTCATAGTCCAAGTCACCACATTACTTTATAGCACATTCTTTAACAAGTTTATTATATCAGGTTTATCCTCCATGTCGACACAGACCAGATAGTGTGACCTAGTACGAACTATGTCCATAACGGAGGACGCGGCTATCGATAGATTATACACTCTGCAGAGGTTAGTACACTGTACCCACACCACGGAACTCATGGCCTCGTGCTCCCATTCGGGTGGACCAACGACATTCTGACAAAACCAATCTATTGCATGACACTCTCCCGGTCACTCCCGACAAACTCCCCTTTGGGCTATGTCCTGGGTTGCCCCTGATGTCAACTCGTGACATCCGCCACCTTTGTGGCTGCCACCGTCGTGGCCAAACCGAACAACCCGTCCCAAACGGGGACAACTGCGCGCAACCAACTCGGGCACTCAAGGCTTATGGCCACCCACCGGGCCAGGGTAGCGCGCGCACATAACCTTCCCTAGTTGGAGGCACCGGCGAGAGGCATGACAATAGACCGAATTAGGGCCCCCCATAAGGCAAGTGTGGCTGCACTGGTGAGATCGATTCGGTGGCACTATGACACGATCCAGCCGATGGAGGTGATTGTTTTTATTAACACATGTTCTTTTCGTCTCCATCATTTAATCGCGTCATCAAGATTATAAGCATGAATATCAAGGATGCATTAATAAACATGTTTACCAAACTTATGAAGTGCAGAGCATATATGACATATGAAACATGGCAGTAACATGATACCGATATAGTATGACAGGATCAACATAGTACTGACAAGCATGGTATGATATACAAATATAGTAATTACATGATATTACCAATAAAAACATTATTGCTAACATGGCAAAAGCTAGTAAGAAATCTAGTCCTAGCATGATATGGCAAGCAATACATATACCACATTTGCAGACAGAAACATCATATGAATATACTATAGCTACACACGCACAGGATTCAAGCAAAGTCAACATGGAAGTCCGGTGCTAATGTAAGAGGTTGGCTTGCCTCGGGGTGGACGAAGACACCGGGTGGAAGTGCGACGATCCACTGGAAACGAGTCGCCGAAAACGGTGCTCTCGGGAGAGGCCTGGATTCGAAGAAGGGCAAAGATGGTATTTTCAATATGTGACAACATTATGAAAATAGCGCCATCGGAACGGGCTCGACGAACTGAAAACGTGGGCGTTGAATTCACCTCAATCGGAGTTACGGTCGCGGAGAAATGCCCGTTCGTTCGTTAAGCGATAAACAGACAAAAATCTGTCCGTTTTAGTCCTTAACTGGTGAACGTTCACAAAGTAGTGGTTTCGGCCACGGCTGGGCTGAAAGCGTCTTTTACAGAATACGCTTCCGCGTGGAGAAAGTGCATTTCGGCCACAACAGCACCAGAATACGTTTCCTTGCAGAGAAAACGTATTGCGCAGAATACACCTTCACTTATCGCGGTCAAACGGGTCGCCTGGTCAGCGCTGGGTGGCTGACGCACGGGGCCCACCGCGTCTCGTTCCTGGTCGTCCTCTTCCTCGTGATGTGGAACAGAGAGGGTCCGGCCGGCGGCGCTGCCGTCGCCTCACGGCTCCCTAGGGCCGGCCGTCGCACGCGGAGGATACGCCGCTTCCTGCCACGCTCGGGGGTGGTCACGGTGCGGCCCGAGGTGGCCCGTAGTGCCGGGGCCGTAGGGGACCATGGCGGCAGAAGGTTGCGACGAGGAGAGCCGCGCCGGCAGGGCTCCTTCGCCAGAGTTGAGGGCGGCGGCGGCTCGCGGCTCCAAGGGGAAGCTCGGGAGCAGAATAGAAGGAAGGGGGAGGGCTAGGAGCGGTGGGGGCCAAGGGGATCGGCTACGGCCATCTCGGCCATTGGCGGGGAAATGGAGCTCCGAGCTCGGGGAGAGGCTATGGTGGCGAGGGAGGGCTCGGGCACGTGCTAAATAGAGCAGGGGAAGGCTCGGGAAGGAGAGGGGGACTGTGGCTACGAGGGCGAGACGTGGCGGCGTCTCGGCGACGGACGCGGCGCCGTCACTCGCGGCCACGAGCTACGGGACGAGGGGAATCGGGGCACAAGCGACGCGGGCGAGAGCGTGGCACGCTGGGACTCGCTGGGCGACCGTGTGGACCTCCCCAGAGGGGTCCAGAGGCACAGTGCACGCGGGTTGCAGGTGACGCACGCATTCTACGCGTGGTCACCGCGTGACAACAGTGCTCGCACGCGCACCGGACGTTCCAGCTATGTCTGGCGAGTAGAGCACTCCCCCAGAAGCTGTTAGACGCTAAGCAACGATTCCCATGGCCCACGAGAAGAGCACAGGATGCACAAAGCTTAGCAAACAGCAAGGTGTCTGATAGATGTTGTGATCACTGTACAGCTCCATTAGGCCTGGGATTTGTGACAGGGTGGTCATCTACTAAGGTAACAACTGTGCCAAAATCTCAGGTCAGGAAAGGGAGGGCTAGCTGGTACTTCCTTTACAAAGTGTCCAGCTGACCAGAAATGCAAATGAGGGTGCTGGGGAAAAATGGCTAGATGTAAATGGCCCAAATTTGGTGGAGACCAATTATTTGAGCATATGAAGGCACTGTAAAAGTTTCATACCATTTGGATAAATAAAAATGGTACTTCCTTCACAATGCTTCCCACTGGTCAGAAACTTTGGGAATTTCCTGAGGAAAATTGGCTAGGCAAATAGAGCTGAATTTTGGCATGAGGCAATAATTTGAGTATGAAAGAGTGCTCAATAATTTTGAGGGCAATCCAGCAAATATAATTAGCACTTCCTTCACACAGGTGGAATCTGAACAGAACCTTGAGAAAATCATAGAAAAAGGTTGGATAGATGAATTGAGCTAATTTTTGATTTGCAGTGGTAATATATCAATATTAACTACCCTGCAAAATTTCAGCTCAATTGGATCAAGGAATAAAGCACTTCCTTCCCAAAGTTTCAGACAAGGCAGAAACTTGCATTGGATCATGTGCTCAACTTTTGAACTGTGGAACATGGGGTTTGGATGAAAATGGTGAAGATATATCTAGGAGAAGCTCCACAAATTATTTGGGAATTTTCCTGGCTACCAAAATGGTAGTTCCTTTGGAAAGTGGCAGAGAGGCAATATTGGCCTTGTTAAGGAAAAAGGGAATTTTCCTTATTTAAATATGACCAATATATTTACCAGAGCTTGGGATAGTTACAAAGATCATTTCCACAAATTTTCATGAATTTTAGAGATGTCTAACTATCCTTCTGGATTTAATTCCTCAGAAAGGCAGGAAAATAAACTAATCCCAGATGAAAAATATTGCATATGACTTGGCAATATTTTTGCATATCCTGGGTTTATAAAGGTAGGAAGATCTCTGGGAATTTTTGGAGAATCAACTGAGCCAAGGAAAGGATAGCTCACTTGTAATCACAAGGGCAGGGTTAAAATTCCCAATATTGGACTTAGGGTCCTGATGGGGTTTTGGGTGATGCAGATCGGTCTTGACCAGCATCAAAGACATGGGCAAGGTTCTGAAAAGTTGAAAATGGCCTGGATTCATCAGATCATCCAGCAAACTCCGGAAAAGATTTTGAAAAAGAAAGCTTGGAAAAGAATAACAACACAAAAATTGATAACCCAATTTTTGGGGTGTTACACCAGTGCCAGTTGTTGTTTATTGCATGTTTTTGGTTTTCTAGAAATCCATACCAAACGAAGTCCAAATGCAACAAAATTTTACGGTGATTTTTTATGGATAAGAAGAGACCCAGGAGGATTCGGAGAAGGACCATACGAGGTCCAGGGGTCCACAAGCCTGGGTGGCGCGCCCCCCTAGGGTGCGCCACCTGAGCTTGTGGGACCCTCGGGCACCCCCTGACGTGAATCCAACGCTGAAAAATCTTATTAATACAGAAACCCCCAAAAGATAACCTAGATGAGTTTTTCCACCACCGCAAGCCTCTGTTCCGAAGCGATCTCATTCGGAGCCCTATTTCGGCACCCTGCCGGAGGGGGGAAGTCATCACCAGAGGCCATTTCATCATCCCCGATGCCTCCATGATGAGGGGAGTAGTTCACCCCCGAGGCTGAGGGTATGTACCAGTACCTATGTGTTTGATCTCTCTCTCTCTATATATATATCTCGTGATCTTGATTTGGCACGATCTTGATGTACCATGAGCTTTGTTAATATAGTTGGATCATATGGTGTTCTTCCCTCTCTATCTTTATTGTGATGAATTGAGTCTTGCCCATTGAGGTTTCACTATTATTGGATTGAATATTATGAATCTGAAATTGTTTGATGCATATCAAATAATTAACTCATGGATACTTGTGGTGACATTGGAGTATCTAGGTGACATTAGAGTTGATTGATGCGTATCATATGGTGTTATTTTAGTATGAACTCTAGGGTTGTCGGTGACACTTATAGGGATGGTTCAATAGATTGATCGGAAAGGATAACTTTGAGGTGGTTTGGAGTGATTCTTTATCGCATGTTGAGGGATTGTTATATGATTCAATTATGTTAGCGCTGTTGAGAGATTGCACTAGTGAAAGTATGAACCCTAGGCCTTGTTTCTAAGCATTGATATACCATTTTGCTCGCTATTTGCTACTTGTTACCTTGCTGGTTTTTTATTCATCAGATTATAAAAACCTATATCTACTATACATACTACACTTGCATCACCATCTCTTCGCCGAACTAGTGCACCTATGCAATTTACCATTGTATTGGGTGTGTTGGGGACACAAGAGATTGTTTGTATTTGATTGCAGGGTTGTTTGAGAGAGACCATCTTCATCCTACACCTCCCACAGATTGATAAACCTTAGGTCATCCACTTGAGGGAAATTTTTGCTGTCCTACAAAACTCTGCGCTTGGAGGCCCAACAGAGTCTACAAGAATAAAGTTGTGTAGTAGACATCAACTGTGGGTCCACCACAATAGCTATTTGGTTCTTTCTCCCATGTTTCTCAGTACAAATATCACGTGAGCTACCATACATGATCGTGATCCATCTGATGTAATTCTTGTGGTGTCTTCGTTGGGATATGATGAATTGTCACTTTCTGATCAGATTTATCTATGACTTCTTTTGAGATCTATTTGGTTTATTTTTAGTATAATTCTTATTCATATATGCTCTTCGATCTTTCTTCTCTCTCTAGCCAGTTTGGGGGTTTGATCTCCAAGAGGGGGTTGTGTATGATAGTTGGGTTCAATCTTGCAAGTAATCTACCACGGTGAAAGAAAGTGGAAAAGCCTTGCATTGTGTTGTTGTCGCCAGGGATAAAAAGGTGATTGTGTAGTTGTCCTTTGAACATAGGGTGAAGACAATATATCATCGACTTCATGTCACTACTTACGCTACAAAAAAAACACTTCCGTGATGATACGTCTTTGTCACAGTAGGTCAAGTTTTCTGTCATGCATGTACATCTATGACAATTTTATGACAGAATCAAGATAGTCATACATGTGCTGTCGTAGAAGTGTTCCATGACAATACTGAAATTATCATCACGGAAGTGTCCACTTCCATGACGAAAAATGTCGCGTCATGGAAGTGTTTTCATCAAGGGTGACCGACACGTGGTTTCCACCGTAACGGGTCGTCGTTAAGCTATCAGGTCCGGTTTTGGATCTGATAACCCGTTAACAGCCCTGACCAATGAGGATTTTCCATGTGTAAAATTCTCATTGGCCGAAGGAACCACGTGTCAGCTGGGCGTCGCGACAGATGTCATTCCTCCAATGGACAAGACGGGCCTATGGAAATGTTACATGTGGCACGGCCCAACAGTGGCCCATTTAGGTTAAAAAGGCCGGCCCGTTTAACTTGGTCAAAAGTTAGCAGGCCGGCCCATGGAAATCCTGTTAACGGCCTGTTCGCATACAGCCCATTTACGGCCCGGGTACTCACAGCCCGTTATGGCCTTTCAAAATTTGGCCCTATAGCGTCATGTGGGCCGTCCCATATGATTCCATCCCGTTCTCACTTTTGGCACATCTATGGCCCGTGACGTCTTTCGGCCCATATGAGGCCTTTTGTATCTTTGGGCCCATTGACGGCCCATGGTGATTCTGGCCCATCATGAACAGTAAAGTGCTTTGAGCCCATTTAAGGGCCCATGATTCAGTTGGGCCATTTCTAGCCGGTGTTCTATTTCGGCCTTCTAAAGGCCCATAAATTCTTGGGCTCATTTCCGGCCCTCGATTACTTACGGTCCGTTACTGGCCTGTTATGCTAATGGGCCAAATTCAGTCCGTGGTTACAATCGGCCCGTTTGTGGTTTGTTAACCCATTGGGCCAGTTTTAGCCCGTCATGTTTTCCGGCCCATTAACAACCCATTATACATGTCGATAGCATTAAGCATGTGATGACTTTCGGCCTGTTAATGGCCCGTTATGCTACGGGCCCTTAAACCGACCTTTCCCAAATTGGCCCTTTTACGGCCCATATTGCGGTCAGGTTTTAGCCCACGAACAGTACGGCCCATGGATCATACGGCGCGTAGGAGGCCCATGGATCCTACGGCCCGTAGGAGGCCCATGAATCCTAAAGCCCGTAGGAGTCCCGTGGATCCTACAGCCCCGTATTTGGCCCATGGTTATTGCGGCCACTAGCAAACTGAGGAAAAAGAACTGCAGTGACTACAAGCAATAAACATGACTATAAGTAAATAAATAAGCAAGCAACTAACACTAGGCTATTACGGCGATTACATACATTACATCCACTTGGCATCAATGTTCGCCACCAGTGCAAATAAAGGGAACAACAAAGCAGCATATTACAAACACCGGGCGACTAAGTTGGCCACCAGTGCAAATAAATGTGGCAGCAAAACAAGTCCAAAAATGAAACCACTTCAGAAGAGCTCAAGAAATGATATCCTGGGCACCCACCCTGCTGGCAAGAAGCTTAGCAAGCTTATTAGCTTTCTCTTGTTTGGCGCTAAACTCCTCCAACTCTTGTTGTTGCACCAGAAAGTGTGCATCTGAATTCTGCAGGGACTTCCTCAGTCCTTCGGCTTCTTGTCGCAGCACAGCTGATCATTGTCTTTCAACTTGTAGTTGAGACTCAAGAAGCCGAACTGATTCAGGCAGCGAGTTAGAAGAGCTTGTGCCAACGGTAGTGGCTAGTAACTCGAACACTACATCAAGGCAGGACTTTGGGGTTGTCTCACTATCTTGAAGATAGTTTTATCAGCTTGCCAAATCAAGATAGAGACGCAGTTCAAATCATATATGTTTAAGACAAAGTGGCATAGACTGAATATAAGTGTGGGAAACTAACAGCACTAACAACACTTGTAATGTGCATGACATGAGAACATAACTATTTATAGAATTGAAACTGAAATCAACATAGAGCAAGAAGTTACAACAGCAAACCAGTTAAAGAAACAGGTTTAAAATATACCTGTTGTGCCATTGAAGTTTCAATTGGATCCTTCAAATTTGAAATTAGTTGGTATGAGTAAATACATTGCTGCAAGAGCAAAGGAGTATGCACCATAGCTACGGAATCTGACCTGAAAACAGTTGTTCTTCTGCTTTAAGCATTGAGTTGGGGTTCGCAGTGCTGGTCCTCGTGCTTTGGGCACTGCAGTTGCCTTACTAACTGCTCGTGTTTGGGTGCTCTGTGGTGGAGATGGTGCTGTGTCAAGTGGAACTGGGTTACTATCTGCTGGGGTTGGGGTTAGATGGGGTGTAGCTGGTTCTCTGTCCAACTGGGTAGGGGTACAATTTACGAGAGTCTGGGTTATGTGTGGTGGGGCTGGTTCTTGGGCAAGTACAACCGTGGTTCTATCTGCATCGACGGGTAGCACTGCCTTTTCTGAAGACCGTGTTTTTACTCCCTTAGATACTGCCATCACCCCCTCCAGTTCAAATGGCTGATAAATAAGAAAAGTAATTTAATGTACAGACATTGTATGATAGACAGGTGCAATGGATAGTGGGGAATAAAGTAGGGCATGAAATAATTCACATATATATTGTCTAACCAAACAGGATAGTATGACACAATTTCACATATATGATGGCTAACTAAACAGGATATCATGTCACAATTTCACATATATGATGGCTAACTAAATAGGATAGAATGACATAATTCAAATATGATGTCTTTATTAAATAGGTTGGCATGCCATAATTCACATACATGCTGTCTATGGAAGCATGATGGCATGATATAATTAACAGATAGAATGACATAATTCAAAATATGATGACTATGTAAACATGATGAGATGATATAACTACATGATGTCTTTATTAAATAGGTTGGCATGCCATAATTCACATACATGTTGTCTATGTAAACATGATGGCATGATATAATTCACATATATGATTTATATACTAAGCAAGTAAGCAGATGGCAATCGCATATATGATGTCTAAACAAAGCAGATGGCATTCAATATTGTGTATATGATGACTAAACTAAGCAATGCAAGACAACATATGCATGATATGAGTAATATAACCCTGCCAAGTTTGAGCATACGCCTCAGAGGAAAATAGGACTGGTCATCTATCTCTGAATCCTCCTCTGAGGAGCTATCTGTAACCAGCAAGATATCTACTTCAGCAGGTAGCATTGTCTGCTCTGAAGACCTTGTTTTCACTCCAGATTTTTCCATCACCGATTCAAATGGCTGATGCACAGGAAGGGTAGTTGAATAAACAAACATTGTCGACAAATGGAATATGTAATACAAAAAAAGGATGGCATGATATAATTCACACATATGGTGCCTGGCTAAACAAGATGGCATTGCACATAATTCACATATATAATGCCTTGCAACAAGATGGCATTGCATAATTCACATATATGGTAATTAGACACTAAACAGGTGGCATACACAAAGCATGTCTAAACTAAGCAAATGACATAGCAATGCAAGACACCATATGCATGATATGAGCAATATAACCGTGCCAAGTTAGAGCATACACCTTGGGGGGGATACGATTGGTCATCTATCTTTGAATCCTCCTCCGAGGAGCTATCTATAACCGGCAAGATATGTGCTTCGTCAGATAGCACTGTCTGCTCTGAAGACCTTGTTTTCACTCCAAATTTTTCCATCACTGTGTCAAATGGCTGATGCACAGGAAGAGTAGTTGAATGTACTAACATTGTTGCAAATGTAATACGTAATGAAAAAAAAGGATGGCATGATATAATTCACATATATGATGACTGGGTAAACAGGATGGAATTGCAAAATTCCCATATATGATGCCTGGCTAAACAAGATGGCATTGCATAATTCACATATATGATATAGAAACTAAACAGATGGCATTCACACAAAACATGTCTAAACTAAGCAGATGACATAGATGATGTGTAAAGTAAGCAATGCAAGGCACCATATGCATGATATGACCAACATCAGCATGCCAAGTGAGAGCAAAGACCTCAGGGGGTAAATAGGAGTGGTCTGCTCCCTCTGAATCCCCCTCTGAACAGTTATCTTCCTCTTGATTACAATATGGAATGGGGGAGGGGGGGCTGCCATTGCGGCCACCATGGAGCGACGTCTGCATGACATTATATTGAAACGCAAGGCTCTTCTCTTTTGCTCTATATGTTTAGTACCATTGTGTACAATAACTAACATGCATAGGAATAAAACATAGTGAGATTATGTAAGGAATGCATGCAGAAATCCATAGTGATGGTAGAAACCAGTGGATAGACCCAAACCAATGATAGCAGGCAGATAATAGCTTCAGTTAAAAAATACAGGTAATGGCTCCTTTACAGTTTGTTTCCCACCCAACATGAAACACACAGAGACACCCGAGATTAAGCAGATAGTAGACAGAGATACTATTCATTGCTGCCCTGATTTGTACCCCACAACCATTTAAAAACTCAAGTTTGATTATTAGTTTGGATCTGACTCAGAGTCTAAGAAGTGAACAGGACGATAAAGTAGCAGGTAATATTAAGCGATGCATAACGTAAGCAGACACGAAAGAGTGCAACCTCTCTTGCGGACCCGTGTAGTCCTCAAGGTCATCTCCTCAGTTGATGATGGTAATGCAGTGGTGGTGGCTGCTGGCAGCGGGGAAGAAGATCTGAGGCAGTGAAAGACTGTCTGAAGGGGGATCTCTGCTGCGATGGACGCTTCCGCCGTTGGAGCAGCTCAGCTGGGGCGGATGATGGCGCGGCAGGAGCGGGACAAACCACACAAAGTTTTCTTTGACACCTATCTGTATCAGAAGTATAATTCTGTAAATGCTCATTTGAATTGGATGATTCTAACAACGTAGGGATAGGAAATACACAGGAATAGAATAGGAATGCACGTGCAAAATAGAGCATTTACTAGCACAGGATTTCTGTCAATCTGGGTGTTTGGTTCACAGGAATTGGAAGATCATAGAAATGCAAAGAAGCATGGTCATATTAAAGTCAAACCACATGAAAATGTACAGTTATAATGCGATTATGCTACTATCACTTAGTCTTGTTCTTCATGAATAGGAATTTGAAAAGGAGGGCCAAGTGGATATTAAAATTCCTACGCTTTTTCTTTGAAAGAGACACTAAAGGAAAAAATCCTACAATTTTCCCTTGCTCCATTCCTTTGAACCAAATGCATGAATAGTAGTACCATAGGAAACTTTCCAATTCCTATGTCTTTCCTTCACTTTTCCTTTCAACCAGTGGCCATTCTAGTAGGCAGGCTTGAACAGGCAAAAGCCTACACTCCAAAAATGTTTTTGTACTACTTCTACTACTTTGGACCCAGCCTACTGTTGGAAATATGCCCTAGAGGCAATAATAAATTAGTTATTATTATATTTCCTTGTTCATGATAATCGTTTATTATCCATGCTATAATTGTATTGATTGGAAACTCAAATACATGTGTGGGTACATAGACAACACTGTGTCCCTAGTAAGCCTCTAGTTGACTAGCTCGTTGATCAAAGATGGTTAAGGTTTCCTAGCCATTGACATGAGATGTCATTTGATAACGGGATCACATCATTAGGAGAATGATGTAATGGACAAGACCCAAACTACGAACGTAGCATATGATCGTGTCAGTTTATTGCTATTGTTTTCTGCATGTCAAGTATCTGTTCCTATGACCATGAGATCATGCAACTCCCTGACATCGGAGGAGTACCTTGTGTGTATCAAACGTCGCAACGTAACTGGGTGACTATAAAGGTGCTCTACAGGTATCTCCGAGGGTGTCTGTTGGGTTGGCATGGATCAAGACTGGGATTTGTTACTCCGTGTGACGGAGAGGTATCTCAGGGCCCACTCGGTAATACAACATCACAATGAGCCTTGCAAGCAATGTGACTAAAGTGTTAGCCACGAGATCTTGTATTACGGAACGAGTAAAGAGACTTGCCAGTAACGAGATTGAACTAGGTATAGAGATACCGACGATCGAATCTCGGGCAAGTAACATACCGAAGAACAAAGGGAACAGTATACGGGATTAACTGAATCCTTGACATAGAGGTTCGACCGATAAAGATCTTCGTAGAATATGTAGGAACCAATATGGGCATCCAGGTCCCGCTATTGGTTATTGGCCGTAGAGGTGTCTCGGTCATGTCTGCATAGTTCTCGAACCCGCAGGGTCTACACACTTAACGTTTGGTGACGAATAGTATAGTTGAGTTATTGTGTTGGTGACCGAAGGTTGTTCGGAGTCCCGGATAAGATCCCGGACATGACGAGGATCTCCAGAATAGTCCGGAGGTAAAGATTGATATATGTGATAATAGTGTTTTGATCTCCGGAAGGGTTCCGGAATTCACCGGAAGGGGTTCCGGATGTTTACCGAAGTGTTCGGGTGCAGCAACACTTTATATGAGCCAAAGGGGTAAAGCCCACGAGGTATTTGAAAGTGCAAAAGGAAGTTTTGCTGCTGCCTTAAGCGGTACTACCGCTGGTAAGGCAGTACTACCGCTTGTGTGAAGCGGTACTACCGCTCAAGCGGTACTACCGCTCGTGAGCGGTACTACCGCCTGTGCGCGATACTGCAGGGATCCGAGTTGGACTCTTTCCCTGCGGGCCAAACCGACCTTGTGCGGGCAAAACCGACCTGGAGGAGGCTTTTACTCTAAGTTTAGACCCCAAGGCTCAACATATAAATAGAGGGGCAGGGCTAGCACACGGGACACATTAAGATTTCCCAAGCCATGTGCCGGCAACCCTAACCCTCTAGTTCTCCCGTCATAATCTCCGTAGTGCTTGGAGAAGCCCTGCAGAGATTGTTCCTCACCATCATCACCACGCCGTCGTGCTGCCGGAACTCATCTACTACTTCATCATCGCTCGCTGGATCGAGGAGGTGAAGGCGTCATCAAGCCGTACGTGTGTTGAACGCGGAGGTGCCGTCCGTTCGGCACTAGTTCGTGATCGGATCGAGGGACGACTTGCGATTTGGATCGCGGAGACGTTCGACTACATCAACCGCGTTTCTTAACGCTTCCGCTTAGCGATCTACAAGGGTATGTAGATTCACTCTCCCTCTCGTAGATGCTCATCACCATGGATAGATCTTGTGTGTGCGTAGGAAAATTTTGTTTCCCATGCAACGTTCCCCAACAGTGGTATCAGAGCTAGGTCTATGCGTAGATGAGATCTCGAGTAGAACACAAACGAGTTGTGGGCGTGGGTGTATACATATTGCTTGCCGTTACTAGTTGATATTTGATTCAGCGGTACTGTGAGATGAAGCGGCCCGGACCGACATTACGCGTACGCTTACGCGAGACAGGTTCCTTCAACTAACATGTAACTTCGTTGCATAAAGATGGCTAGCTGGTGTCTGTCTCTCTCACTTTAGTTGAATCGATTTCAATGAAGAGGGTTCTTTTAGAAGATCAAAAAGCAATCACTACACCACGTTGTGGTTTTGCGTAGATAAGAACGGTTCTTGCAAACCCGTAGCAGCCACGTAAAATTTGCAACAACAATTAGAGGACGTCTAACTTGTTTTTGCAGGGTATGTTGTGATGTGATATGGCCAATTACATGATGAGATATATGTGATGTATGAGATGATCATGTGTTGTATAGAATATCACGACTTGCATGTCGATGAGTACGGCAACTGGCAGGAGCCATAGAGTTGTCTTTAATTATTGTATGACCTGCGTGTCAATCATTAAGCGCCATGTAATGCTTTACTTTATCGCTAAACGTTAGCAATAGTCGTGGGAGCAACAGTCGGCGCGACAACCTCATGGCGACACGTTGATAGAGATCAAGATGATGGAGATCATGGTGTCATGCCGGTGACGATGGAGATCATGCCGGTGCTTTGGAGATGGAGATCAAAAGCACAAGTTCATGGCCATATCATGTCACTTATGATTTGCATGTGATGTTAATCCTTTTATGCATCTTATTTTGCTTAGGACGACGGTAGCATTATAAGGTGATCCCTCACTTAAATTTCAAGATAAATTGTGTTCTCCCCGAGTGTGCACCGTTGCGAAAGTTCGTCGTTTCGAGACACGCCGTGATGATCGGGTGTGATAGACTCCACGTTCACATACAACGGGTGCAAGCCATGTTGCACACGCAGAACACTCGGGTTAAACTTGACGAGCCTAGCATGTACAGACATGGCCTCGGAGCACAAGAGACCGAAAGGTCGATCATGAGTCATATAGTAGATATGATCAACATGAAGATGTTCACCATTGAAACCACCTCGACTCACGTGATGATCGGACTTGAATTGGTGGATTTGGATCATGTTACACTCGAATGACCGGAGGGATGTCAATTTGAGTAGGAGTTTTTAAGTAATATGATTAATTAAACTCATTATCTTGAACAATAGTCTAAGTTGTCTTTGCTATATTTATGTTGTAGATCATGGCTCGCGCAGTAGCACCCCTGAATTTTAATGCGTTCCTAGAGAAAGCTAAGTTGAAAGATGATGGAAGTAACTTTGTGGACTGGGCCCGTAATCTAAGGATTATCCTTACGGCTTCCCAGAAGGCTTATGTCCTTGATGCACCGCTTGGTGATCCACCCGCTCCAGTTGAGTCTCTAGACGTTGTGAACGCCTGGCAGGCTCGTTCTGATGATTACTCAATAGTTCAATGTGCAATGTTGTATGGCTTAGAACCGGGACTTCAAAGACGTTTTGAACGTCATGGAGCATATGAGATGTTCCAGGAGTTGAAGTTTATCTTTCAGAAGAATGCCCGGACCGAGAGATATGAGATCTCCGATAAGTTCTATACTTGCAAGATGGAGGAGAACGGGTCTATCAGTGATCACGTGCTCAGAATGTCTGGGTACTCCACCCGTCTGGCTGAATTGGGGATGCCCCTTCCGCCAGAGGCTATCACTGACAGAGTTCTTCAATCATTGCCACCTAGCTACAAGAGCTTCATGTTGAACTATAACATGCACGGGATGAACAAGTCAGTCGCCGAGCTGTTTGCGATGCTGAAAGCCGCTGAGTCTGAAATTCAGAAGGAGCATCAAGTGTTGATGGTCAATAAAACCACTAGTTTCAAGAAAAATGGCAAGGGTAAGAAGGGTAAATCTAAGAAGGGTGGCAAAGCAGTTGCTGCTCCTGTGAAGAAACCCAAGGCTGGACCCAAACCAGAAACTGAGTGCTTTCATTGCAAGGGAACTGGACACTGGAAGCAGAACTGCCCCAAGTATTTGGCTGACAAGAAGGCGGCCAACAACAAACAAGGTATATATGATATACATGTTATTGATATGTTCCTTACCAACCCTCGTTGTAGTGCCTGGGTATTTGATACCGGTGCGGTTGCTCATATTTGCAACTCTAAACAGGAACTGCGGAATAGACGGAGGCTGGCGAAGGACGAAGTGACGATGCGCGTGGGAAATGGTTCCAAGGTTGATGTGATCGCCGTCGGCACGCTCGCTCTTCGATTACCGTCGGGATTAGTGATGAACCTAAATAAGTGTTATTTGGTGCCTGCGTTAAGCATGAACATTATATCTGGATCTTGTTTATTGCGAGACGGTTACTCATTTAAATCAGAGAATAAGGGTTGTTCTATTTATATGGGTAATATCTTTTATGGTCATGCACCCAATGTAAGCGGTTTATTCTTATTGAATCTCGATAGTAATGATACACATGTTCATAACATTGATGCCAAAAGATGTAGGATTGATAATGATAATACCACTTTCTTGTGGCACTGCCGTTTAGGTCATATTGGCGTAAAACGCATGAGGAAGCTCCATGCTGATGGACTTTTGGAGTCACTTGATTTTGAATCACTTGACACATGTGAGCCATGCCTCTTAGGCAAGATGACTAAAACGCCGTTCTCTGGAACAATGGAACGGGCAAGTGACTTATTGGAAATCATACATACTGATGTGTGCGGTCCAATGAGCATTGAGGCGCGCGGTGGTTATCGTTACTTTCTCACCTTCACTGATGACTTAAGTAGATATGGGTATATTTACTTAATGAAACACAAGTCTGAAACGTTTGAAAAGTTCAAACAATTTCAGAGTGAAGTTGAGAATCATCGTGACAAGAAGATTAAATTCCTACGATCTGATCGAGGAGGAGAATATCTGAGTTATGAGTTTGGCAGTCACTTAAGACAATGTGGAATTGTTTCACAACTGACACCGCCTGGAACACCACAGCGTAATGGTGTGTCCGAACGTCGTAATCGAACTTTATTGGATATGGTGCGATCTATGATGTCTCTTGCCGATTTGCCACTATCGTTTTGGGGTTATGCATTAGAGACAGCTGCATTCACTTTAAATAGGGCACCATCGAAATCCGTTGAGACAACGCCATATGAACTTTGGTTTGGCAAGAAGCCAAAGCTGTCGTTTCTTAAAATTTGGGGATGTGATGCTTATGTCAAAAAGCTTCAGCCTGAAAAGCTGGAACCCAAAGCGGAGAAATGCGTCTTCATAGGATACCCAAAAGAGACAGTTGGGTATACCTTCTATCTCAGATCCGAAGGCAAAGTGTTTGTCGCTAAAAACGGAACATTTCTTGAGAAAGAGTTTCTCTCGAAAGAATTGAGTGGGAGGAAGATAGAACTTGATGAGGTTGTTGAACCTTTACTTCAACCTGAGAGTAGCGCAGTGCAGAAAGTCGTTTCTGTGGAGCCTACATCAGCTGAAGAGGAAGTTAATGATGATGATCATGAAGCTTTGGATCAAGTTGCTATCGAACCTCGTAGGTCGACAAGGACGCATACTGCTCCTGAGTGGTACGGCAACCCTGTCTTAGAGGTCATGTTGTTAGACAACGATGAACCTACGAGCTATGGAGAAGCGATGATGGGCCCGGATTCCGAGAAGTGGTTAGAGGCCATGAAATCCGAGATGGGATCCATGTATGAAAACAAAGTATGGACTTTGGAAGTATTACCTGAAGGGCGTAAGGCCATTCAGAACAAATGGATCTTTAAGAGGAAGACGGACGCGGACGGTAATGTCACCGTCTATAAAGCTCGACTTGTGGCAAAGGGTTTTTCACAAGTTCAAGGAGTTGACTACGATGAGACCTTCTCACCCGTAGCGATGCTTAAGTCCGTCAGAATCATGTTAGCAATAGCTGCCTTTTTCGATTATGAAATTTGGCAGATGGATGTCAAAACAGCATTCCTTAACGGTTTCCTTAAGGAAGAGTTGTATATGATGCAACCAGAAGGTTTTGTCGATCCAGAGAATGCTGACAAAGTTTGCAAACTCCAGCGATCCATTTATGGACTGGTGCAAGCATCTCGGAGTTGGAATCTTCGCTTTGATGAAGTGATCAAAGCGTTCGAGTTTATACAAGTTTACGGAGAAGCTTGTATTTACAAGAAAGTGAGTGGGAGCTCTATAGCGTTTCTAATATTATATGTGGATGACATATTGCTGATTGGAAACAATATAGAATTGTTGGAAAGCGTGAAGGAATATTTGAACAAGAGTTTTTCAATGAAGGACCTAGGAGAAGCTGCTTTCATATTAGGCATCAAGATCTATAGAGATAGATCAAGACGCTTAATAGGACTTTCACAAAGCACATACCTTGATAAGATTTTGAAGAAGTTCAAAATGGATCAGTCCAAGAAGGGGTTCTTGCCTGTTTTGCAAGGTGTGAAGTTGAGTAAGACTCAATGCCCAGTGACTGCAGAAGATAGAGGAAAGATGAGTGTCATCCCCTATGCTTCAGCCATAGGCTCTATTATGTATGCAATGCTATGCACAAGACCCGATGTCAGCCTTGCCATAAGTATGGTCGGAAGGTTTCAAAGTGATCCAGGAATGGAACACTGGACGGCGGTCAAGAATATCCTGAAGTACCTGAAAAGGACTAAGGACATGTTTCTCGTTTATGGAGGTGATCAAGAGCTCGTCGTAAAGGGTTACGTCGATGCAAGCTTTGACACTGATCCGGATGACTCTAAGTCTCAAACCGGATACGTATTTGTTCTTAATGGGGGTGCGGTTAGCTGGTGCAGTTCCAAGCAAAGCGTGGTAGCTGATTCTACATGCGAAGCGGAGTACATCGCAGCCTCGGAGGCGGCGAAGGAAGGTGTCTGGATGAAGGAGTTCATGACAGATCTTGGAGTAGTGCCTAGTGCGCTTAACCCAATGACTCTGTTTTGTGATAACACTGGTGCCATTGCTCTAGCCAAGGAACCAAGATTTCACAAGAGGACCAGACACATAAAGCGACGCTTCAATTCCATCCGCGATTACATCAAGGAGGACGACATAAATATTTGCAAAGTACACACGGATCTGAATGTTGTAGATCCGATGACTAAACCTCTTCCAAGGGCTAAACATGAACAACACCAGAACTGCATGGGTGTTCGATTCATTACAATGTAAATCACATAGTGATGTGAACTAGATTATTGACTCTAGTGCAAGTGGGAGACTGTTGGAAATATGCCCTAGAGGTAATAATAAATTAGTTATTATTATATTTCCTTGTTCATGATAATCGTTTATTATCCATGCTATAATTGTATTGATTGGAAACTCAAATACATGTGTGGGTACATAGACAACACTGTGTCCCTAGTAAGCCTCTAGTTGACTAGCTCGTTGATCAAAGATGGTTAAGGTTTCCTAGCCATTGACATGAGATGTCATTTGATAACGGGATCACATCATTAGGAGAATGATGTAATGGACAAGACCCAAACTACGAACGTAGCATATGATCGTGTCAGTTTATTGCTATTGTTTTCTGCATGTCAAGTATCTGTTCCTATGACCATGAGATCATGCAACTCCCTGACATCGGAGGAGTGAACAGGACGATAAAGTAGCAGGTAATATTAAGCGATGCATAACGTAAGCAGACACGAAAGAGTGCAACCTCTCTTGCGGACCCGTGTAGTCCTCAAGGTCATCTCCTCAGTTTATGATGGTAATGCAGTGGTGGTGGCTGCTGGCAGCGGGGAAGAAGATCTGAGGCAGTGAAAGACTGTCTGAAGGGGGATCTCTGCTGCGATGGACGCTTCCGCCGTTGGAGCAGCTCAGCTGGGGCGGATGATGGCGCGGCAGGAGCGGGACAAACCACACAAAGTTTTCTTTGACACCTATCTGTATCAGAAGTATAATTCTGTAAATGCTCATTTGAATTGGATGATTCTAACAACGTAGGGATAGGAAATACACAGGAATAGGATAGGAATGCACGTGCAAAATAGAGCATTTACTAGCACAGGATTTCTGTCAATCTGGGTGTTTGGTTCACAGGAATTGGAAGATCATAGAAATGCAAAGAAGCATGGTCATATTAAAGTCAAACCACATGAAAATGTACAGTTATAATGCGATTATGCTACTATCACTTAGTCTTGTTCTTCATGAATAGGAATTTGAAAAGGAGGGCCAAGTGGATATTAAAATTCCTACGCTTTTTCTTTGAAAGAGACACTAAAGGAAAAAATCCTACAATTTTCCCTTGCTCCATTCCTTTGAACCAAATGCATGAATAGTAGTACCATAGGAAACTTTCCAATTCCTATGTCTTTCCATCACTTTTCCTTTCAACCAGTGGCCATTCTAGTAGGCAGGCTTGAACAGGCAAAAGCCTACACTCCAAAAATGTTTTTGTACTACTTCTACTACTTTGGACCCAACCTACTGTTGGAAATATGCCCTAGAGGCAATAATAAATTAGTTATTATTATATTTCCTTGTTCATGATAATCGTTTATTATCCATGCTATAATTGTATTGATTGGAAACTCAAATACATGTGTGGGTACATAGACAACACTGTGTCCCTAGTAAGCCTCTAGTTGACTAGCTCGTTGATCAAAGATGGTTAAGGTTTCCTAGCCATTGACAGGAGATGTCATTTGATAACGGGATCACATCATTAGGAGAATGATGTAATGGACAAGACCCAAACTACGAACGTAGCATATGATCGTGTCAGTTTATTGCTATTGTTTTCTGCATGTCAAGTATCTGTTCCTATGACCATGAGATCATGCAACTCCCTGACATCGGAGGAGTACCTTGTGTGTATCAAACGTCGCAACGTAACTGGGTGACTATAAAGGTGCTCTACAGGTATCTCCGAGGGTGTCTGTTGGGTTGGCATGGATCAAGACTGGGATTTGTTACTCCGTGTGACGGAGAGGTATCTCAGGGCCCACTCGGTAATACAACATCACAATGAGCCTTGCAAGCAATGTGACTAAAGTGTTAGCCACGAGATCTTGTATTACGGAACGAGTAAAGAGACTTGCCAGTAACGAGATTGAACTAGGTATAGAGATACCGACGATCGAATCTCGGGCAAGTAACATACCGAAGAACAAAGGGAACAGTATACGGGATTAACTGAATCCTTGACATAGTGGTTCGACCGATAAAGATCTTTGTAGAATATGTAGGAACCAATATGGGCATCCAGGTCCCGCTATTGGTTATTGGCTGTAGAGGTGTCTCGGTCATGTCTGCATAGTTCTCGAACCCGCAGGGTCTACACACTTAACGTTTGGTGACGAATAGTATAGTTGAGTTATTGTGTTGGTGACCGAAGGTTGTTCGGAGTCCCGGATAAGATCCCGGACATGACGAGGATCTCCGGAATAGTCCAGAGGTAAAGATTGATATATGTCATAATAGTGTTTTGATCTCCGGAAGGGTTCCGGAATTCACCGGAAGGGGTTCCGGATGTTTACCGAAGTGTTCGGGTGCAGCAACACTTTATATGAGCCAAAGGGGTAAAGCCCACGAGGTATTGGAAAGTGCAAAAGGAAGTTTTGCTGCTGCCTTAAGCGGTACTACCGCTGGTAAGGCAGTACTACCCCGTAAGCGGTACTACCGCTTGTGTGAAGCGGTACTACCGCTCAAGCGGTACTACCGCTCGTGAGCGGTACTACCGCCTGTGCGCGATACTGCAGGGATCCGAGTTGGACTCTTTCCCTGCGGGCCAAACCGACCTTGTGCGGGCAAAACCGACCTGGAGGAGGCTTTTACTCTAAGTTTAGACCCCAAGGCTCAACATATAAATAGAGGGGCAGGGCTAGCACACGGGACACATTAAGATTTCCCAAGCCATGTGCCGGCAACCCTAACCCTCTAGTTCTCCCGTCATAATCTCCGTAGTGCTTGGAGAAGCCCTGCAGAGATTGTTCCTCACCATCATCACCACGCCGTCGTGCTGCCGGAACTCATCTACTACTTCATCATCGCTCGCTGGATCGAGGAGGTGAAGGCGTCATCAAGCCGTACGTGTGTTGAACGCGGAGGTGCCGTCCGTTCGGCACTAGTTCGTGATCGGATCGAGGGACGACTTGCGATTTGGATCGCGGAGACGTTCGACTACATCAACCGCGTTTCTTAACGCTTCCGCTTAGCGATCTACAAGGGTATGTAGATTCACTCTCCCTCTCGTAGATGCTCATCACCATGGATAGATCTTGTGTGTGCGTAGGAAAATTTTGTTTCCCATGCAACGTTCCCCAACACCTACTGCCCTACTAGCTCAACTCCCAGGACCATCTACACATGCACAGCTCCAACGCGCAGAAATAAATAATGATGGCTTTCGAGAGAGTCCATCATGGATAGCTAACTTGCCTAGTACCTCACTGCTTTTCATATAGGAGAAACTATTCATATTTCTCATTACTACGTGTGCTCAGTGGACAATATAAATTACATGTAGAGTAAAAAAGCGATGCGACAAGTGTACAACCTCTTTGGCGAAGCCATGTCGATCTCAGCATCATTGGGTTGGTCGCTGAGGATGCTGCAGCTGATGTGGCTGTCGGAGGTGTGGAAGAAGATCTTAGGCGTCTGGAGATGGAGCCGAGGGTACTGCTCTGCTGTGATGGACGGTTTTGTCATTGGACCAGCTCCGGTGAGGTGTACGACGGCGAGGCTGAAGCAGGACAAGAGAGACAACGTTAACCTGAAGTGGGATTCTAATAGCATCTCCAATAGATGATGTAAAATACATCACCAAAAACTGCTAGATTTAAAAGACATCAGCTGCTCGTCTCAGAACTTAACTGTCGAAACTGAATTTAACTATCGAAACTGAATTTTACTGTCAAAACTGAAATGTACTCTCGAAACTGAATTTTGCTGTCGAAACTGAATTTTACTGTCGGAACTGAATGTAGTAGTAGCAAAGAAGCAATGCACTAGTCGTTTTGGCTGCTCAAGCATTAGTGGTAGAGAAGCAGTGATCTAAATCGGCAGCCGCTCCAGCAGGGAACGTACTACCAGAGAGCAACCGGGGCAGCTGGTCGTGCAGCAGTAGCAGCGCTCGGAGCATCAGTGCGTGCGAGAGCCGTAGCAGCAGCAGGAGCGCGAGCGAGTGCCGGAGCTGCTGCTCGTGCAGTAGCAGTGCGAGAAAAGAGTAGAGCAGCACGACGAGCAAGAGCAAGAGCAGAACAGCAGCGTGGGCAAGAGCCGGAGTAGCAGCAACATGCCCAGCAACAGCCGGAGCCGCCGCAGCAGCAGCTCCTGCTGATGTGGGCATCACCGCCGAGGGAGCAACGCCATGGCGGAGAGACACCGTGGAGGAAGTGGCCGGTGACGCCGCCGTCGATGGAGCCGCGCCATGGCGGCTCGGGATCGAGCAGCGGTAGCACCGTGAGATCAAATAAAGGAGAAAATGCAGCGATTAGTGTAGAACCTCTTTGGTGGCGCCGACTAGGCCTCAGCTTCATCCGAGGAATCGGTGATGGTGTTGTGGTTCTGGTGGTGCAGGTGAAGACGGCGCTGTGGGAATGGAGGTGGCGCGATAGACGAGTCGAACGTCGGGGCAGCTCCTTGGAGGTGGAGGACGGGGCGGCTGAACCGGCGGGACGACGAGATCGATGATGGATCCTCATCCGGTGCGGTGGATGAGGGACGTCCAGCTGTTGCGGCGGACGATGTCGTCGGGGAAGAGACTCCGGCTGGGCGGCGGTCGGGTGGCGGACGGAGGAGCGGGGGGTTTCGCGGGTTTTGGCAGCCTCGGTGTACGAATGGGGGCGGAGGGGGTGGGAGGGGGAACCATGGCTAAGGGACGTGCTTGTCCAAAATGTGGGGTAAGTTACGAAAGTACCCCTACCCGTTTGGACCATGGGACGTCGAGGCGGGATTTTTGGCTGAGGGATAGAAGGGGGATTTCGCGTGTCGGGGCGGCGCGACCGATTTCGGAGGAGGGGGGAGTTTTCGCGCGCATTGAATTGAAGGGGCGGGAGTTTCACAGCACAAGAGACAAATAGATAGCTTGAAATTTCGGGATAACAAGGCGCGGCTTGAAATTTCGGGAAAACAAGCTTAACGTGTAAAAAAGTAAAAACAAAAAACAATTCGCACCACACAAGATAGAGTCATGTCCCGTTTTACTATATGAATTACTACAAATGCCATTCAAAAACAACAATGAACAACTTAAAAATTCTGGAGAACAAGCTTGCCGTGTACGGTACCATATCAATTCGTACTTCCCTCAACAATAAAAAAACAATTTGTACTGTCTACCGTATGGACTAAAATTGAGTCCATTTTCCGTATTTGAGTGGGATTGTTGTTAGGTTAGTTATACAATCATCTAAATATTATCTTCACAACACACGACATGAATATAGTACTAAATTCCCATTTAAATATGAACTACATGTACCATATGATCTCGAATTCAAATATGTGTATCCATTTTATGTTGAATTCAAATCGTAGTACATGTATGCTTTAAATAGATGTTCGGAATCTAAACGATGTTTGATATGTATAATGTGTTTAATACACAACACACACACAACATTTAGATGTTAGCTGTCAAAGCCACCCATTATCTCCTATTTGAATAGTTCTATCCATGCATGGATGAAATGTGGTCAAACGATGCCTACCAACGGTATATCAAATTCAAATCAATTTGGTCTTGTTCGATGTGTATATAGTATAGCATGCTCGATTCAAAACCACACCACATATCTCCATTATATCATGCATGCATGGGTTTCAAACATCATGATCTCTTATTCAAATATTTGAATTCACTTTTATATTAATTATGATCTCACCAAGTCTTTTACACCCACGCAGTCATCTTCTCTTTATCGTTGTACCACTAACTTTCTCTCGTGCATGCATGCACACACACTCCCACTCGGCATTATCCATCACACACACACACACACACAATATCTTTCTTCAGGTCTGTCTACCATGATCTCTCAAGCTAGGTAGATCTGTCCATCGCCCTCTCTTTCCCACCCACACACACATCGATCGATATACCCCTCTAGCTAGCAGGTCTGCCTACGACACACACATGTACACATAGTCCCTTCCCCCTCTCACCATCCATCCCTCACGCCCCAGCTACGAGGCGCGCAAGCCCACACACACACGCGCGCGCGAGCGCGCTCTCGCCCCCTCATCTCTTATTATCGATCTCGCACTCGTATATTACCTCTTGTTAACTAGTAGGACTCTCTCACCCACCCAAACACACACACCTCCCCCTCTTCATCACTTCGGGCCTTCTTTAATTATCTCTCACATGCATGTGCACCGATCGATATTCCTCTCTGTATATATAAAGCTAGGTCTTTCCCTATTTTCCACACAAAGCGATTGATCTATATCTAGTCAGGTCTCGCCCTTTTTCCCACGTACACGTCGATCAATCTACCTCTCTAGATAGGACTGCCTAGCTACCACACACACATTGTGTATCCATCATCTCACCTCTCATCATCCATGCCTTTCGCTTCATCTCTCAGACGCGCGCAACCGCGCACGTTCTCGCCCCCTCTCGCACTTGTACACTCCTTCCGAGTCTCCGTCCAGTTGGCCTCTCGCACCATCTCCCAACACCCCCTCTCCTAGTGCTTGTAGGCTCGTAGAGTTCTTCCCTCCATCTGTCTCTATCGATATATCGCGCAGACGACCCCTCCCCTTCCTTCTCGTATATCACCCGCATCCACATACATATATGTATAATATAGGCCTCTCTTTCACACAAATTGCATCATTGACACATACTCCATCTATATTTCCCTCCCCCCTCCCCCACCCACACACAAATTCATGAATCTCCCGTGATTTCTTTCACACACATCTCTCTCTCTCTCAGACACAAAGACTATGTGTACGAAAGAGAAGAGGTGCACGCACGCACTCGTTCCCACATACAAACGCGCGGGTACACGGTGGAGCACATTTGTATAAGAAATGTGCGTGTGTAGAAAGGCTTTAGATGATGTGGCACTAGTACTTCCAGTATGTGCAAAAGCACGTAAGTTAGAATTCCAATGGCACGCTACAAAATGTCTCTCTTTTTTCAGTCAATATATTATGATTAAAATGATGTGGGTGCACCCATGAGGCCATGTGGCACATGGGGGAGGGGTTGTTGCGAGCTTCTTCTGTGGATTGATCACAGTGATGTGTTGCTGGTTCCAGAAGAATGTTGTAGACACAACAGGGTACACACGTGATTGATTGAAATTTTCAAAGCTGATTATATAGAAAATATATTCGCAAAAAAAGATTATATAGAAAATAGCCAACAGCGGGCTCCTCACTATCGCTACGAGAGGTTGGCGGGCGTCCGGCTCCGCCACGTACGCATCCGAGAACGCGGGCCCACGTACGCCTTCGACAAGCGTAGTAGTACTGCCCACCGCTTTGACTTTTGCAGTGCCGGGTCCATCCCATTGTAAAAAAAATACCACGCCTCCCGCGCGGCAAAAACGCCGCCCTACCCTTTCTTAATCAGGATTTGTATCGATCAATCTCGTCAACGAGTTGGCGATAAACTTACAGCCTGTCGCCTTCGCGTCGCACCAACACACGGTCGGTTCGGCCCGCCGCTCACCGAAGGGACGCGCATCGACTTGGTACATCACTGACATGTGCGACCGCATGTGAGCAAACCAACAATCCAAGCTCCCCGCCTACTGCCAAAAGCCCGACCTATCAGGATTTCTAGCAAACCGGCAGTTGCGAACGATCGTGTGGCAGTTTCATGTGTAGGGGAGGGGCGTGGTGTGGCAGTAAAAAGAAATGCCATGACATTTCTTTTTTTAGTGTTGTTTTCGTCCAATAACTTCCACCGTCGGATGCAGATCTTACGATTATTGGGGCGTTCGCCAGGAATAGTCTCGTGGTGAACTATTGACTAGCCTCTTTTTCACACGCACTGCGTTGACACATAAGTATCATCTCTCTCCCTCCTACCCACGCACACACCTACACTGACGACTCTTTCGGGACTTCTGGCACATACCATCTCTCTATAGGTCGATGTCACACACATACACTTGTACTTAGGTTTAGTAGAAACACAAAGAGGAGAGGTGCATGCATGCACTCGTCCTGTCTCACACTGCCACACACTCGCGCAGGTACTCTTTCCGACACACACCATCTCTCTCTTTTTTGCGGGGACACACCATCTCTCTCTAGGTTTATGTATACCACGCTCTCTCCCCCCACACACTGGTGGAGTACGTGCACGAAGAGAAGATGTGCATGCATGTACTCATTCCCTCGCACGCACACGCGGGTACACGGTGGAACACATTTTTGTACGAAGAGCCACCCCACGTGATAATTTGACGCATGTAGAGTCATTCACTTAATGGATGGTCAATTAATACAACGCATGCAAATTGATTGGCGTGACCCTGTGAGGGAGGAAGTACTAGTTGAGAATGACATTACTATCATCCACTGCATGCAAGCGAGTAGTTAAATCATGGGTTGCTAGTACTAAGAGGCAACGTCATCAATTTTTGCCTCGGTTACTGTTGGTGGCTTTTGTATTTAAAAATGGACGGAGTGGAGTACTACGCTCGCCTACTAGGGCTCTCCTGTTGGGGAACGTTGCATGGGAAACAAAAATTTTCCTACGCACACATAAGATCTATCCATGGTGATGAGCATCTACGAGAGGGAGAGTGAATCTACATACCCTTGTAGATCGCTAAGCGGAAGCGTTTAAGAAACGCGGTTGATGTAGTCGAACGTCTCCGCGATCCAAATCGCAAGTCGTCCCTCGATCCGATCACGAGCTAGCGCCGAACGGACGGCACCTCCGCGTTCAACACACGTACGGCTTGATGACGCCTTCACCTCCTCGATCCAGCGAGCGATGATGAAGTAGTGGTTGAGTTCCAGCAGCACGACGGCGTGGTGATGGTGGTGAGGAACAATCTCTGCAGGGCTTCGCCAAGCACTACGGAGATTATGACGGAGGAACTAGAGGGTTAGGGTTGCCGCACACGGCTTGGGGAAATCTTGATGTGTCCCGTGTGCTAGCCCTGCCCCTCTATTTATATGTTGAGCCTTGGGGTCTAAACTTGGAGTAAAAGCCTCCTCCGGGTCGGTTTTGCCCGCACAAGGTCGGTTTGGCCCGCAGGGAAAGAGTCCAACTCGGATCCCTGCCGAACCGTGCACAGCCGCGCACAAGCGGTAGTACCGCTTCACACAAGCGGTAGTACCGCTTGGGCGGTAGTACCGCTTCACACAAGCGGTAGTACCGCTCGGGCGGTAGTACCGCTTCACCAAGCGGTAGTACCGCTTACGCGGCAGCAAAACTACTTTTGCACTTTCCAATACCTTGTGGGCTTTATCCCTTTGGCTCATATAAAGTGTTGCTGCACCCGAACACTTCGGTAAACATCCGGAACCCCTTCCGGTGAACTTCGGAACTCTTCCGGAGATCAAAACACTATTATCACATATATCAATCTTTACCTCCGGACTATTCCGGAGATCCTCGTCATGTCCGGGATCTTATCCGGGACTCCGAACAACTTTCGGTCACCAACATAATAACTCAATTATACTAATCGTCACCAAACGTTAAGTGTGTAGACCCTGCGGGTTCGAGAACTATGTAGACATGACCGAGACACCTCTACGGCCAATAACCAATAGCGGGACCTGGATGCCCATATTGGCTCCTACATATTCTACGAAGATCTTTATCGGTCGAACCTCTATGTCAAGGATTCAGTTAATCCCGTATGTTGTTCCCTTTGTTCTTCGGTATGTTACTTGCCCGAGATTCGATCGTCGGTATCACTATACCTAGTTCAATCTCGTTACCGGCAAGTCTCTTTACTCGTTCCGTAATACAAGATCCTGTGGCTAACTCTTTAGTCACTTTGCTTGCAAGGCTCAATGTGATGTTGTATTACCGAGTGGGCCCTGAGATACCTCTCCGTCACACGGAGTAACAAATCCCAGTCTTGATCCATGCCAACCCAACAGACACCCTCGGAGATACCTGTAGAGCACCTTTATAGTCACCCAGTTACGTTGTGACGTTTGATACACACAAGGTATTCCTCCGGTGTCAGTGAGTTGCATGATCTCATGGTCAAAGGAACAGATACTTGACATGCAGAAAACAATAGCAATAAACTGACACGATCAAATGCTACGTTTACAGTTTGGGTCTTGTCCATCACATCATTCTCCTAATGATGTGATCCCGTTATCAAATGACATCTCATGTCAATGGCTAGGAAACCTTAACCATCTTTGATCAACGAGCTAGTCAACTAGAGGCTTACTAGGGACACAGTGTTGTCTATGTACCCACACATGTATTTGAGTTTCCAATCAATACAATTATAGCATGGATAATAAACGATTATCATGAACAAGGAAATATAATAATAACCAATTTATTATTGCCTCTAGGGCATATTTCCAACAGTCTCCCACTTGCACTAGAGTCAATAATCTAGTTCACATCACTATGTGATTTACATTGTAATGAATCGAACACCCATGCAGTTCTGGTGTTGTTCATGTTTAGCCCTTGGAAGAGGTTTAGTCATCGGATCTGCAACATTTAGATCCGTGTGTACTTTGCAAATATTTATGTCGTCCTCTTTGATGTAATCGCGGATGGAATTGAAACGTCGCTTTATGTGTCTGGTCCTCTTGTGAAATCTTGGTTCCTTGGCTAGAGCAATGGCACCAGTATTATCACAAAACAGAGTCATTGGGTTAAGTGCACTAGGCACTACTCCAAGATCTGTCATGAACTCCTTCATCCAGACACCTTCCTTCGCCGCCTCCGAGGCAGCGATGTACTCCGCTTCGCATGTAGAATCTGCTACCACGCTTTGCTTGGAACTGCACCAGCTAACCGCACCCCCATTAAGAATAAATACGTATCCGGTTTGCGACTTAGAGTCATCCGGATCAGTGTCAAAGCTTGCATCGACGTAACCCTTTACGACGAGCTCTTGATCACCTCCATAAACGAGAAACATGTCCTTAGTCCTTTTCAGGTACTTCAGGATATTCTTGACCGCCGTCCAGTGTTCCATTCCTGGATCACCTTGAAACCTTCCGACCATACTTATGGCAAGGCTGACATCGGGTCTTGTGCACAGCATTGCATACATGATAGAGCCTATGGCCGAAGCATAGGGGATGACACTCATCTTTTCTCTATCTTCTGCAGTCACTGGGCATTGAGTCTTACTCAACTTCACACCTTGCAAAACAGGCAAGAACCCCTTCTTGGACTGATCCATTTTGAACTTCTTCAAAATCTTATCAAGGTATGTGCTTTGTGAAAGTCCTATTAAGCGTCTCGATCTATCTCTATAGATCTTGATGCCTAATATGAAAGCAGCTTCTCCTAGGTCCTTCATTGAAAAACTCTTGTTCAAATATTCCTTTACGCTTTCCAGCATTTCTATATTGTTTCCAATCAGTAATATGTCATCCACATATAATATTAGAAACGCTATAGAGCTCCCACTCACTTTCTTGTAAATACAAGCTTCTCCGTAAACTTGTATAAACTCGAACGCTTTGATCACCTCATCAAAACGAAGATTCCAACTCCGAGATGCTTGCACCAGTCCATAAATGGATCGCTGGAGTTTGCAAACTTTGTCAGCATTCTCTGGATCGACAAAACCTTCTGGTTGCATCATATACAACTCTTCCTTAAGGTAACCGTTAAGGAACGCTGTTTTGACATCCATCTGCCAAATTTCATAATCGAAAAAGGCAGCTATTGCTAACATGATTCTGACGGACTTAAGCATCGCTACGGGTGAGAAGGTCTCATCGTAGTCAACTCCTTGAACTTGTGAAAAACCCTTTGCCACAAGTCGAGCTTTATAGACGGTGACATTACCGTCCGCGTCCGTCTTCCTCTTAAAGATCCATTTGTTCTGAATGGCCTTACGCCCTTCAGGTAATACTTCCAAAGTCCATACTTTGTTTTCATACATGGATCCCATCTCGGATTTCATGGCCTCTAACCACTTCTCGGAATCCGGGCCCATCATCGTTTCTCCATAGCTCGTAGGTTCATCGTTGTCTAACAACATGACCTCTAAGACAGGGTTGCCGTACCACTCGGGAGCAGTACGCGTCCTTGTCGACCTACGAGGTTCGATAGCAACTTGATCCAAAGCTTCATGATCATCATCATTAACTTCCTCTTCAGCTAATGTAGGCTCCACAGAAACAACTTTCTGCGCTGCGCTACTCTCAGGTTGAAGTAAAGGTTCAACAACCTCATCAAGTTCTATCTTCCTCCCACTCAATTCTTTCGAGAGAAACTCTTTCTCAAGAAATGTTCCGTTTTTAGCGACAAACACTTTGCCTTCGGATATGAGGTAGAAGGTATACCCAACTGTCTCTTTTGGGTATCCTATGAAGACGCATTTCTCCGCTTTGGGTTCCAGCTTTTCAGGCTGAAGCTTTTTGACATAAGCATCACATCCCCAAACTTTAAGAAACGACAGCTTTGGCTTCTTGTCAAACCAAAGTTCATAAGGCGTCGTCTCAACGGATTTCGATGGTGCCCTATTTAAAGTGAATGCAGCTGTCTCTAATGCATAACCCCAAAACGATAGCGGCAAATCGGCAAGAGACATCATAGATCGCACCATATCTAATAAGGTTCGATTACGACGTTCGGACACACCATTACGCTGTGGTGTTCCAGGCGGTGTTAATTGTGAAACAATTCCACACTGTCTTTAGTGACTGCCAAACTCATAACTCAGATATTCTCCTCCTCGATCAGATCGTAGGAATTTAATCTTCTTGTTACGATGATTCTCAACTTCACTCTGAAATTGTTTGAACTTTTCAAATGTTTCAGACTTGTGTTTCATTAAGTAAATATACCCATATCTACTTAAGTCATCAGTGAAGGTGAGAAAGTAACGATAACCACCGCGCGCCTCAATGCTCATCGGACCGCACACATCAGTATGTATGATTTCCAATAAGTCACTTGCCCGTTCCATTGTTCCAGAGAACGGAGTTTTAGTCATCTTGCCCATGAGGCATGGCTCACATGTGTCAAGTGATTCAAAATCAAGTGACTCCAAAAGTCCATCAGCATGGAGCTTCCTCATGCGTTTTACGCCAATATGACCTAAACGGCAGTGCCACAAGAAAGTGGTATTATCATTATCAATTCTACATCTTTTGGCATCAATGTTATGAACATGTGTATCATTACTATCGAGATTCAATAAGAATAAACCCCTCACATTGTGTGCATGACCATAAAAGATATTACTCATATAAATAGAACAACCATTATTCTCTGATTTAAATGAGTAACCGTCTCGCAATAAACAAGATCCAGATATAATGTTCATGCTTAACGCAGGCACCAAATAACACTTATTTAGGTTCATCACTAATCCCGACGGTAATCGAAGAGCGAGCGTGCCGACGGCGATCACATCAACCTTGGAACCATTTCCCACGCGCATCGTCACTTCGTCCTTTGCCAGCCTCCGTTTATTCCGCAGTTCCTGTTTTGAGTTGCAAATATGAGCAACCGCACCGGTATCAAATACCCAGGCACTACAACGAGAGTTGGTAAGGTACACATCAATAACATGTATATCATATATACCTTGTTTGTTGTTGGCCGCCTTCTTGTCAGCCAAATACTTGGGGCAATTCCGCTTCCAGTGTCCAGTTCCCTTGCAATGAAAACACACAGTTTCTGGTTTGGGTCCAGCCTTGGGTTTCTTCACGAGAGGAGCAACTGCTTTGCCACTCTTCTTGGAGTTACCCTTCTTACCCTTGCCATTTTTCTTGAAACTAGTGGTTTTATTGACCATCAACACTTGATGCTCCTTCTGAATTTCAGACTCAGCGGCTTTCAGCATCGCAAACAGCTCGGCGACTGACTTGTTCATCCCGTGCATGTTATAGTTCAACACGAAGCTCTTGTAGCTAGGTGGCAATGATTGAAGAACTCTGTCAGTGATAGCCTCTGGCGGAAGGGGCATCCCTAACTCAGCCAGACGGGTGGAGTACCCAGACATTCTGAGCACGTGATCACTGATAGACCCGTTCTCCTCCATCTTGCAAGCATAGAACTTATCGGAGATCTCATATCTCTCGATCCGGGCATTCTTCTGAAAGATAAACTTCAACTCCTGGAACATCTCATATGCTCCATGACGTTCAAAACGTCTTTGAAGTCCCGGTTCTAAGCCATACAACATTGCACATTGAACTATTGAGTAATCATCAGAACGAGCCTGCCAGGCGTTCACAACGTCTAGAGACTCAACTGGAGCGGGTGGATCACCAAGCGGTGCATCAAGGACATAAGCCTTCTGGGAAGCCGTAAGGATAATCTTTAGATTACGGGCCCAGTCCACAAAGTTACTTCCATCATCTTTCAACTTAGCTTTCTCTAGGAACGCATTAAAATTCAGGGGTGCTACTGCGCGAGCCATGATCTACAACATAAATATAGCAAAGACAACTTAGACTATTGTTCTTAGATAATGAGTTTAGTTAATCATATTTAAAAAACTCCCACTCAAATTGACATCCCTCCGATCATTCGAGTGTAACACGATCCAAATCCACCAACTCAAGTCCGATCATCACGTGAGTTGAGGTGGTTTCAATGGTGAACATCTTCATGTTGATCATATCTACTATATGACTCATGTTCGACCTTTCGGTCTCTTGTGTTCCGAGGCCATGTCTGTACATGCTAGGCTCGTCAAGTTTAACCCGAGTGTTCCGCACGTGCAACATGGCTTGCACCCGTTGTATGCGAACGTAGAGTCTATCACACCCGATCATCACGGCGTGTCTCGAAACGACGAACTTTCGCAACGGTGCACACTTGGGGAGAACACAATTTATCTTGAAATTTAAGTGAGGGATCACCTTATAATGCTACCGTCGTCCTAAGCAAAATAAGATGCATAAAAGGATTAACATCACATGCAAATCATAAGTGACATGATATGGCCATGAACTTGTGCTTTTGATCTCCATCTCCAAAGCACCGGCATGATCTCCATCGTCACCGGCATGACACCATGATCTCCATCATCTTGATCTCCATCAACGTGTCGCCATAAGGTTGTCGCGCCGACTGTTGCTTCCACGACTATTGCTAACGTTTAGCGATAAAGTAAAGCATTACATAGCGCTTAATGATTGACACGCAGGTCATACAATAATTAAAGACAACTCTATGGCTCCTGCCAGTTGCCGTACTCATCGACATGCAAGTCGTGATATTCTATACAAAACATGATCATCTCATACATCACATATATCTCATCATGTAATTGGCCATATCACATCACAACATACCCTGCAAAAACAAGTTAGACGTCCTCTAATTGTTGTTGCAAATTTTACGTGGCTGCTACGGGTTTGCAAGAACCGTTCTTACCTACGCAAAACCACAACGTGGTGTAGTGATTGCTTTTTGATCTTCTAAAAGAACCCTCTTCATTGAACCGATTCAACTAAAGTGAGAGAGACAGACACCCGCCAGTCACCTTTATGCAACAAGTGCACGCAGCGGTAAAACCAGTCTCGCGTAAGCGTACGCGTAATGTCGGTCCGGGCCGCTTCATCTCACAATACCGCTGAATCAAGTATCAACTAGTAACGGCAAGCAATATGTATACACCCACGCCCACAACTCCTTTGTGTTCTACTCGAGATCTCATCTACGCATAGACCTAGCTCAGATGCCACTGTTGGGGAACGTTGCATGGGAAACAAAAATTTTCCTACGCACACATAAGATCTATCCATGGTGATGAGCATCTACGAGAGGGAGAGTGAATCTACATACCCTTGTAGATCGCTAAGCGGAAGCGTTTAAGAAACGCGGTTGATGTAGTCGAACGTCTCCGCGATCCAAATCGCAAGTCGTCCCTCGATCCGATCACGAGCTAGCGCCGAACGGACGGCACCTCCGCGTTCAACACACGTACGGCTTGATGACGCCTTCACCTCCTCGATCCAGCGAGCGATGATGAAGTAGTGGTTGAGTTCCAGCAGCACGACGGCGTGGTGATGGTGGTGAGGAACAATCTCTGCAGGGCTTCGCCAAGCACTACGGAGATTATGACGGAGGAACTAGAGGGTTAGGGTTGCCGCACACGGCTTGGGGAAATCTTGATGTGTCCCGTGTGCTAGCCCTGCCCCTCTATTTATATGTTGAGCCTTGGGGTCTAAACTTGGAGTAAAAGCCTCCTCCGGGTCGGTTTTGCCCGCACAAGGTCGGTTTGGCCCGCAGGGAAAGAGTCCAACTCGGATCCCTGCCGAACCGTGCACAGCCGCGCACAAGCGGTAGTACCGCTTCACACAAGCGGTAGTACCGCTTGGGCGGTAGTACCGCTTCACACAAGCGGTAGTACCGCTCGGGCGGTAGTACCGCTTCACCAAGCGGTAGTACCGCTTACGCGGCAGCAAAACTACTTTTGCACTTTCCAATACCTTGTGGGCTTTATCCCTTTGGCTCATATAAAGTGTTGCTGCACCCGAACACTTCGGTAAACATCCGGAACCCCTTCCGGTGAACTTCGGAACTCTTCCGGAGATCAAAACACTATTATCACATATATCAATCTTTACCTCCGGACTATTCCGGAGATCCTCGTCATGTCCGGGATCTTATCCGGGACTCCGAACAACTTTCGGTCACCAACATAATAACTCAATTATACTAATCGTCACCAAACGTTAAGTGTGTAGACCCTGCGGGTTCGAGAACTATGTAGACATGACCGAGACACCTCTACGGCCAATAACCAATAGCGGGACCTGGATGCCCATATTGGCTCCTACATATTCTACGAAGATCTTTATCGGTCGAACCTCTATGTCAAGGATTCAGTTAATCCCGTATGCTGTTCCCTTTGTTCTTCGGTATGTTACTTGCCCGAGATTCGATCGTCGGTATCACTATACCTAGTTCAATCTCGTTACCGGCAAGTCTCTTTACTCGTTCCGTAATACAAGATCCTGTGGCTAACTCTTTAGTCACTTTGCTTGCAAGGCTCAATGTGATGTTGTATTACCGAGTGGGCCCTGAGATACCTCTCCGTCACACGGAGTAACAAATCCCAGTCTTGATCCATGCCAACCCAACAGACACCCTCGGAGATACCTGTAGAGCACCTTTATAGTCACCCAGTTACGTTGTGACGTTTGATACACACAAGGTATTCCTCCGGTGTCAGTGAGTTGCATGATCTCATGGTCAAAGGAACAGATACTTGACATGCAGAAAACAATAGCAATAAACTGACACGATCAAATGCTACGTTTACAGTTTGGGTCTTGTCCATCACATCATTCTCCTAATGATGTGATCCCGTTATCAAATGACATCTCATGTCAATGGCTAGGAAACCTTAACCATCTTTGATCAACGAGCTAGTCAACTAGAGGCTTACTAGGGACACAGTGTTGTCTATGTACCCACACATGTATTTGAGTTTCCAATCAATACAATTATAGCATGGATAATAAACGATTATCATGAACAAGGAAATATAATAATAACCAATTTATTATTGCCTCTAGGGCATATTTCCAACATCTCCCACCGCCTACGCTCGCCTCCCCACCTCGACCATCCGATTCCGCCAAGGATAATCCCTTAGATCCCAGCATCCCGCGGGCTTCCCTCTCCCTGCGGGCCGCAGCACTGCCGCCTTTGAGCGAAACCCACATGTGTTTCAGAGGGGATCCATTGCTCTGGAATCACAGATCGGTGGCGCCGGAGGACATGCCGGGGCTGCGTTTCAGGTGGTGGGCAGCAAGGGCAAATCGGATCGAGGAAGCGTCGCATCGATTGGAGACAAGTTCGAAGGTTCTGCGCCTGGCGAAGCACAAGGCGGAGGCGCATGTCAATCTCAGGGGTGAGATGCTGAGGGATGTCAGCATCTAGCAGCGTCGCACTGATTTCGAGCTGGGGCTAATGGCAGAGATCATATTCACGGAGTCGACTGCGGAGGAGAGAACGCGCATGCCTGCGGAATGGCATGATAAGCCGATGCAACTGTTCAAATGTGCGGTAGGAGAAGCTAAATCGCTCAACCAGCGGCGGCGGCGGCACTGGGGATGCATCATAGGCGAGGTGACCTGCCCTCCTTCCCCGCCAGCGATGGACTGACCTGCTCAATTGCTGCTGCAATGAACACGCGGCGCCATGGCGGTTTGCAACCGTGACAATCACTCCATCTATGTATTGTATTTCTATGAAAATACTCCATCTATATGTGTTGTATTTCTATGAAAATATTTGGTCATTTGGAAAAAGATGGTCATTGATTTATCACGAGTTTTTGAATGCTTGGTCGTGAGAACTCATCAGGAGCCATTCCAAAACCATCAATAAATTTTGAGCTTGTTTCCCATCACATTCCAAAGTACCATGCTATAATTAATTGCAAACCTGTTCACACCGATCAAACCTAAACGTGTTTCCACTTTGCAGCATATTAGTACTAGGTTATAAAAAGGGAAACTAACTACTCGAATATTACTGCACATTCCTCCCCATAAGCCTTCCTTGTTCGTCATTCCTTGCGTTTGCCATGGCCGGTAGGAAGAGCTCTGGGCCGAGAAATAACAAGGGAGCGACGACCAAGGCGGCAGAAAAAAAGAGAGGGCCTGCCATGCTGCGGAGGCCTAAAAAGATCTCTCATGGGCAGGAGATGGCTCTCAGAAGCGCATTCGCCGCGGAGGCGAACATGCCAAGCGGGCAATGCTGAAGTCGTTAGCCCGCGATGACATGCCCGCTCAGCTCAACAAGCAAAAGGAGTTGATCGCCGGCTTGCTGAAGCTGGTGAAGGAGAGAATTGCCTCGGTCGATAAGGCGACCTGCGAAATCGTGGAACTTCGGGAGGACAAAGTGAAGCTCTACCACGAGTTCGACCTGCGGAAGGAGGAAATCGCCGGCTGGGAGAAGCTGTGAGAGAAGAGCAGTGCCTCGGTGAAGATGCTGACCGCCGTCATCGGGGAACTTAGGGATGACATGGCGAAGCTTCGCACCGAGAACGTGGCTGCTGTCAAGCAACATCATGCGGAGGTGAAAGAGATCATCCACACTCGCCTCGAGAAATCCCGCGCCATGGAAGCAATGAAGAAGATGGCGGACGAGAGGCGAGAGGAGATGAAGGTCGTGGAGGCGATGAAGAAACAGTTAGAACTCCGCACCCAGCAACCCTTCATGAAGTAGAGAGTAGCACCCAAACCGCTGTCTGCGTCTTCCTTCTTCTTCTTTTTGCAGGTAATCTTCCTTCTTCTTTTGCCCCTCTGTCTTATTCTTTTGCCACTGTGTCTTTCGGACGTTTCCGCATGTGTCCTTCTAAATTATCCTGAATAGGTAAGACAATTATTATCCGTTGCCATTGTCATCATATTATTTCATTTGTAGTAGGCTGCAAGGCACGACTAAAACAGTGCTAAGGATGAGCGGTGCCGTGGGATCACAAGCAAACTAGATCATTTTTTATCGCCATATCGTACTGGGCTGCCGTGTTTCGCACTCCTCCGCGTCGGGCTAGTACTCCAGTGGAAAACTAGAGTATAGTGCACGGTTCTTTGCTCCTCCTTAGGACGTCGGCAACAATTATACCTCCTTTCGCCGACATGTGGGACAGCCAGCATCCGGGTCGACGTGTCATGCACCAGATTAGAGTGGGGAATGGAAGGGGAGACTTACCCCTTGCAGTAATAATGACTATAACGAGCAGTCAAATCACAAGGCCCCACCTTCCAGCAATAATGAGCCGTCAAATCACAAAGCTCCACCTTTCCCGCAGTAAGTTGAATCCGCTACTCCCTCGTCCTCCTCACCTCTCTGTCAAACCGACCAGGTGAAACTTGCCCCGCCCTCACATTTTAAATATAGTTTTGTAAGTATCGATGGATTGCGCCATGGAGCAAAACTAACAAGCTCAAATTAAAGAAAAAGGTGGGACATTAACAGCATGCTCCTCGCATTCGCGTCGCACCTACATGGTCCGTCTGGCATGCCGCTCACGGAATGGAACGCGCGTCGGCTGAGTTACTACTAAAGTAGAAAAGAGAGAACAGCGATACTAGTACAGTACGTACGTAGTACTACTATACTAGTATATGATGCTGGATGAGGGACAGCCAGCATCTGGATCGATGTTTCATGCACCAAATTATGCATAGTACTAAGTCTTTCTTTGACAACTAAACTCCTTCATGTGTTGCGTAAACTTCTCTCATTTAAGTGTTTTGCATAGGTCCGCGCACTTCGCATTCGTTCTTACTGGGGTCACCAAACTCCTCTCTCTTCTCTTTACTCCTACCATGTCACACCAGATTTTTTTGCATATGTCGCATGCTTAGCACCTGTACACCATGGAGGGGGAGACTCATCCTGGTCGTAGAGCCGCAGTAATAATAACTATAATGAGTAGTCAAATCACAAGGCCCCACCTTTCCATCAGTAATGAGCCATCAAATCACACAGCCCCACCTTTCCAGCAGTAAGTTGAATCCGCTACTCCCTCGTCCTCCTCGCCTCTCTGTCGAACCATCTAGGCGAAACTGCCCCGCCTAACACGCGGGAAAAGCCCCGTCCTCCACTTTTAAATATAATTTTGTATCGATGGATTGCGCCATGGAGGAAAACAAAAAGAAAACTGTGCTACTACATGTATACAGCACGCACGTCGCGTTCGCGTCGCACCCCACACGGTCGGTCGGTCCGGCACGCCGCTCATGGAATGGAACGCGAGTCATCTTGCGTTTGCACTCACATGTGGGACCGCAATTGAGCAGCCGACCATAGGCACACTCTCCCCCGTCCCTCAGGCCCCACGCATCGGCTAAGTTGTACTAGAAGAGAGACACCACCGATAGTAGTACTAGAGTAGTGTCGTACACACGTCGTTGCTTGGACGATCCCTGCACGAGAGGGGAGATCAGTTCGTCCATCCATGTGACCAGAGTCCAGCAGACGGCTGGATTTTCTATCGTGTACATATCGTGCAGGTTGTGTCGTACTAACATACGACTGTAGTTCTATTGATAAATCTAAAAAAATTAGGAGCACTAAGTATATTGCAATACTAATAAAATTTGAATCCATTCTCGGTATGAATACAAATCTAGTCCACTCACCCTAGGCGGCTAGGGTAACCTCTCCCCTCCCTGCTTCACCAATGAGCCAGTTGATTCACCTCGACCGGTGGCTGGGAGGCGAATCCCGGTGCCTATGCTTCGGTTATTAGTTTATGTTAGGGGTTTTAGTCCTCGCACGCGCAATGCTCAGGTGGACGATGTCGGCGCTTCTTATACCGAGTCTGTCTTCCGAGCTCCGATCCTCCTTGAGTTCATTCGTCTAGACATAGTCGATGGAACTCCAGCGTATATTCTTGCCGTCTCCTTTGGGGCGGTGAGGTTAAGGTTTCTTGTCATCCGGCGAGATTTGGTGTCATGTGCTTTGGATCAATGAGAGGGTTAAACAACGACAACCGCGTTCCTCCAGGGCGCTGGTTATTAGGGGCACATACACGAAGACTACTCGGTTGCCATCAAGAAGGTGAAGCCGGCTACGTTAGGACATCGGCGACATCGATTGACGCCTTTTCTACTAGTTTGCTCTTTGAGCTTTGATCCTCGTCGAGTTTGTCTGTCGGGACGTAGTCGATGGAGCTCTGGCGTAGATTCATGTTGTCTCCTTGGGGCAGTGAGGTTAGCGTTTCTTGTCATATGGGAGAATTTGGTGTTATATTAATTAGGTGCCTTAGATCAATGATGACAACTATGCCTCTGGGGCGCTGCTCCTTAGGGGCACGTGCATGAGGCTCCTCGACAGTCATTGACGAGGTCAAGCCGGCTCCGGTAGGATAGCAGCGACAACGACGCGTCGACGGCTCTTTCTGACTGCAGTTGGTTGTTCGCTGGTCTCGGAATTTGGATGTATTTTTTATCAGAGATGCTATGTACTTGCAAACATTTACAATAGACCCGGTCTCCCTCAAAAAAGGTTGCATATAGTCTATGTTCAAAATCAGAACAAAGATTGATGGCTCTTACATTTTTTTTGCAAATGCTAAGATCATGAATTTTCAGAAATTTGATTTCCCTTTATGTTGGAAACAATACATTTCAAGCTCTGGCTAGCTATTCGAAATGTAAATTGTGCATGTTTTATAAGTATAGCGTGGTAAGCAAACAAAATATATGGTGTGCCCCCATTTAGATGTGAACTGCCAAAGCCACACAGTACCCCAAATTCAAACTACTTACTCCATGGATGCAATGTGTTCAAACGGTGCCATCGACATCTCAAATTCAAAAGAGTTTGAGCGTGTTCGTTCTATATTTTCACCCGTGATAATTTGACCCGTGTGGTTGTTCAATTAATGGAGGGCCGGGGACCAGAGGTGAACAATACAAAGTGCGACCTGGCTCATACACAATTTTAAATGATTGTTTTTATGGAGAGAAAAAAAGAAAACTACTCCACTATATGTATATAAGCAGGAGCCTCCACTCTTGCTTGCTAGGGTTGCTCTCTTCACACACTCATCCTCTCCAGATCTAAAAACGACAGCGGTGGCCACACTCTCTCTCTCTCTGCTCACCGCTGGTCACAGATCCGGCCGGATCCCCTCCGTCGGGGAAGGGGTGAAGGTGCAACGTTCACGCGGTCCTCGTCGGCGATGAAGCAAACCCACTGTCGGCGTGTCCTGATATGCGTGCCTTGCCATTCTCTCCCACACAGCGCCGGCTAGGGAGGGCCTTCGACCCAGTCTTCCTCGCTGCCATGGTGTGGGCAGATCCGGCCTCCCGCCGCCCACCTAGCCAAATCCCGATGAACCTCAGGTATAACTTCCTTCGAAACCGGCCTTGCTCTACTGCCCCAGGTCCCCACGTCGATGCATGTGAATCATTTTCTACTTCTCAGCCCCCTCGTAGATTGGCTCGATCAGCTGTTCCAAAGCCACCTAAATTATTACTATTAGAGGTAAAGCTACTTCATGCAGTCGAATCTACGACTTGGTTCAAAGCGGGAAGAACGGGGGAAAAGTTCTAGCATGACTCTAGGACTTGGTTCAAAGAGGAAAGATTGGGGGGTGGGGGTAGTAGAGACTGGCTACCCAACCAGTCTCTTGGTTGAAAAGGGAAATAAAGGGAAAACAAAGTACAAAGTGGATATAGAACCGATCTACTGGTTGAAAAAGGAAAGAAAGTGGGGACTGGAGGACAAGTAAAACAGAGTATTTCCAGCACTAGATTTGCTGCCCTCGCATAGTAAAAGGTGGCTATAGTGTACAAAAATGGGACCAACCCAGATATCCTGTTTGGATGTTTGTTTGCATCACCACTTTATGCATCGATGGAGGTACATGGTCCGATGCCCTTATGGCAATTTTTAGCTGTTGTTAATCTATTGTCGCTGGTAAAATGCAGCAATCTCACTGTTAAAGTAAGGACATGTTTAACCAATGTTGTTTTTTAATGTAATGCCCCCGGTAATATGAAGCAATGGCCATGTTTTAATGTCCTGCTATATTTCCCATTAAGATAAGTAAGTTGCTTCTTTTCGTTAGAAATAAAACTGTCCCGGTCTGCCTACTGTAACATCCCCTTATACCAACTCTTTAGCACCTGTTAATCTAATGTAGCTGGTAAAATCAAGCAAAGGCACTATTAAACTAATGTCAAATTTAACAGTTGTCATTGTTAATCTTAATGGCCCCGGTAGTACGAAGCAATGCTGCAGCTTTAGAAATTGCTATTGTCCTTCTATGATTGCCATTAAGATAAGGATGATGCTTCTTTTCATTTGACGTATGTTTCATCACTTGTTATTCACCCGCCATTCTACCTATTTGTGCAAACAGAGATATACATTTCACCTCATTGCTATTGCGACCTTTTGGTGAACTGCATAAAACACTTCTTTTTTGGAAAGAGTGTCTTGTGCAGTTCTACTAAAATGTCGCACGGGCAACATCTCTTGATTTTAGTGGAACCGCACAAAGGGTGATTGGAGTTCCTAACCTTCTCGTTGAACTCTGTAGTTAATCTCCTCCAACAGTTAATTATCCTTTGCAAGATTAGCCGTCACTGTCACCACAATGGCACTTTGCACATATTTGTGTAACGAACATGGACGCTTGATTTTAGTTGAACTGCAAAAAAGCATATCCAAATTATAGTTGCACATTCCACGAGCTTGACGACCAACCTTGATGTTGCTCAGTTTTAGTGCAACTAATGAAGAAGCTGCCAGCTCATGGGACCAAGTACTTCTTGCTAACTGCATGATGTAAACATTGCTTCATTTTAGGTGAACTGCACGAAAAGGTCGCATGAATATAATCATCCATGTTGGTGACTGGTGTCAACCCATCTACTATGGCATTGACTACAGATATGGTTCCCATGACGAGGTATGTTCCTTTTTGGTACTACCCTTTGCCAGAACGATCATGCATGTTGACTCTGCGTGCAGCTAGTGATCTTGTCCTAATGTTTTGGCACTGCCATGAGAAAGCAATAATGTTATGTATTATTTTGCACCTTAACCTAATGCCACTAATAATTTGAGGCAATGTTTTGGCATCGCTAGTGCCACTGATAAAATGAAGTAATAATACAGTTAAAATAGAGCTATTGTCTTCGCTATCATTTCATTTCCAATGTAGATAATGAAAGTGCTTCTCTTTGTTAGTATATGTTTCATCAAATAGTCCAATTCTTAAAGTAATGACACGTTTAAGTATCTCTGCAAATAGGGATGCCTAATTTTAGTTGAATTGCACAAAAAAAGTGATTGGAATGACGCAAGGCCCTTCCTGGTTCATCACTTGTAGAAGGTGTATCCGGGAGAATTGGGTCGATGTGCCCTATGAGGCCTACCGTTGAGTCCACTCATCGGTCCCTATGACGCCTACCATTGAGGCAGCACAGGGCCCCTCTCTCCCTCGCAGCACAACGGGCGCCATAGTTTAGTTGAACTACACACAAAAAAAGAGATTGGAATGACTCAAGTCCCCTCCTACTGCCACACTGAATTTTTCATAGTTTTCAATGAATTGCCTTCATGGCAAGATACGACGACCTGAAGAATAACTTGATCTCACTAAGTCATCTCACACAGGTCAGTCCTGTCCTTCATCCACATCATTGTGTTGTGTCATACTGTGCTACTGTTGTATTTTCTTTTCATAAACTTATTGTACCACAATCTTTTCCCATTAAGAAAATGAAGCTGCTTCTATTTATTTGTGTATGTTTCATCAACTAGTGCCACTATTATATTAATCATGCTTTTTCATTATCTGTGCAAATAGGGTTATTCAGCTACATTTTAGTGGAACTGCACAAATGTTTGGATGGAACCCGCATATGCAGAGTGTGAGTGCCACCATCTAAAATAACGTGGCTTCGAACGGGCACAGATGTTCGGATGGTTCCACAAGTTCTTGGCAACCAACTTATGAAGAACATGTTAATCTGCCGGTGTTTGACATGCGTGCCCATAATCTGGACTGGTTTCAGTATTGCAGCGAATCCTTGAATCAAATAGCTTACATGAATTAGGTTTATGGTTTGCTGGATGTATTGGCACTTCTCCAGGGATTACTCTTTTCTCAGAGAAGCATCAATCGATTTTTATTTACATGTACACATTCTCACAACTTTGTTTTAATTTTAAAGTTAATATTGGCTCTGATCTATGAATCAATGAGATGCATAGGCATCTTTGTTGTACTTATTATGGGAATCTTATGAGTTGGTTGTGAATCTTGGAAGCTGTGAAACACGGCATGATGATGCAGGCGACAGCAACCCTATCAAGCTCTTCAATACTCCCTCCATTTCTTTTGACTTTGACCAAATTTATATTAAAAAAATCAACATCTACAATACCAAAGATATATGGTATATGAAAGTTAATTTCGTGATGCATATAATAATATTGATTTCATATTGTGAATGTTGGTATTTTTCCTATCAAGTTAGTCCAACATTACAAAGTTTGACTTTGACCAAATTATATATGCAAACTAAAAAGAAAGTTTTAGGGTGGTAGGCATTTTTGTAAGCCTTCCGTTGGTCAGTACTAGGTAACGTGGGGTCAGTACTCAAGTTTATGTGGGGTCGCTTCATAAGTGAGGGGTAAATTAGTTATTAGGATGGATCCACTGACAGCGCGCCGCCGCTCTCGTCCATTCCTAAACTGCCGCCCGCCGCTCCTCTTGCAGTCCAAGACCGCGGCCGCTCCTCTCCTCTTCCATTCCAAAACTGCCGCCGCTCCTCTTCCATTCCAAAACCACCGCCAGCGAGTGAAGGTGCTGTGGAGAGGTAGATCAATGGAGGAGTACAACCGATACGTGACGATCGCAGATGGCGACACTGTGAAGCTAGCCAGGAAGATGGAGATACAGTCTTGGTTTGACAACCAGCGGCAATTAGCGGCGACGGTGATGGTGATGGCCAAATATCTAAAAAAGAGCGAAAAGGCAGTGATCCACCCGAATGGAGTCGCGCGGGAGTCCATAGAGCTGCTCCTCTGGGCCATGGAGCAGACAGATTCGCCGAATCCGGTCATGAGGTGGAGGTGGTGGGAGTATCGATCCAAGATCGAGCATCCAGAGGATCAAGGATCGAGCATCCACACGGTGCTGTTTGTGAGGGTGCCGTGTCAGAGCGAGACGGTGGAGTCTTCGTTGACCGTACCCAACCGCAAGAGAAGAAAAGCAGTTGGCGCGACGATGCTTCCCTGTCGTTCTCCAAGGCTCCCATGCCATTCACCTCATCTCACAGGGCGGCGATCTGCCGCCGAGGAATAGGAGGGGAGTTCCCCGACGAATAATCATAGGAGGAGCTTAGGGTTATCAGTATTTGCAGGTTGTGAATTGTGTTTTGTGTTGTGTATTTTGGGTACTTTCAGATATGAATGTCTTTTGAATTTCACATCTTTGCAGTATTGAGCATATGAAGTATTTTCTAAATTCCAAAGATCTATTTTAAGTACTTTCAAAAATGTAGTTTCATATAAAAGTGCAGACCATGTGATTTTCAGAGAAGAAACTGCAAGTTTCAGTTTCAGATAAGAAACTGCAAGTTTCAGAGGCAGAGCATTTATATCAACACGCCCTTTTCAAATAGGGATAACAGCATGTTCCAAATTTTATTCATGGTCGAAAATGGAACTAACAGCAAGCTAACATCATGCTGATCAAAATTCATGTATAGCACATCTTCATATGATGCACAGTCAAAAAGATATGCTATTTTCAAAATGCCCAGACAATGTTGAGAGTGCTAAAAATAGAGAAAACTAGGGACAAAATTCCGGCTAGTGTTGGAGGTGGTGTGTGTGGATGACAAGGGGAGACTCACATGTCAGTAATAGCAGAGGCAAAAAAATTGGGAATGGATATTCGTTTCTCCTAATGTTATACTGACGTCGGGGCCCACGGGTCTGTCAACGTAGTCAATAAACAAGATAAATTTACAACGAAGACTGTCACTGGGGAGCTAGCAGGTATAATTTTTTCAGAGGGCGAACAAGTATCAGCTGGGTTGTGGCCTGCCCAGCCTAGGTTTTGTTTTTTTAACATGCACAGGGCGCAGCCCACAACATGCCGACACAGTGTTTTAAACTTATTGTTTTGAGCTCCAGCATGTATCTACTGGCCCATGGGCCTCCCAGCCTAGGTTTTATTTTATCTTAAACATCCGCAACCCAACTTATGTTTTTTTGAAGAAAACGCAAAGTCTTTTCTATTTTTCTATATATAAGAATAAGAATGCCAGGTCCAACTTATGTTTTCCCTTCTAACTATAATATATATATTTAAATTATTTTATGTTATTATATATTATTATCATATATTTAATAGATACATATATATATATAATATCCCACGTCTTATTAACTTATAAAAAACAAATGTTTAACAGAAGGTAGCAAGGAAAATCCTGGTTTTTTTTACAACGAAAATCCTGGTGATTGCGTACAAAAGCTTGCTCGGATTTAAGGACCAATGTAATAATAACTGATGTCTACTACACAACTTATTCTTGTAGACTCGTGTTGGGCCTCCAAGCGCAGAGTTTTGTAGGACAGTAGCAATTTTCCCTCAAGTGGATGACCTAAGGTTTATCAATCCATGGGAGGCGTAGGATGAAGATGGTCTCTCTCAAACAACCCTGCAATCAAATACAAGAAATCTCTTGTGTCCCCAACACACCCAACACAATGGCAAATTGTATAGGTACACTAGTTCGGCGAAGAGATGGTGATACAAGTGTAGTATGGATAGTAGATATAGGTTTTTGTAATCTGAAAATATAAAAACAGCAACGTAGCAAGTGATAAAACGAAGCACAAACGGTATTGCAATGCTTAGAAACAAGGCCTAGGGTTCATACTTTCACTAGTGCAATCTCTCAACAATGCTAACATAATTCGATCATATAACAATCCCTCAACGTGCGATAAAGAATCACTCCAAAGTTCTTATCAAGCGGAGAACATAAGATGAAATTGTTTGTAGGGTACGAAACCACCTCAAAGTTATCCTTTTCGATCAATCTATTGAGCTATTCCTATAAGTGTCACAAACAGCCCTAGAAATCATACTAAAATAACACCATATGATACACATCAACCAACTCTAATGTCACCTAGATACTCCAATGTCACCACAAGTATCCGTGAGTTGATTATATGATATGCATCAAACAACTTCAGATTCATAATATTCAATCCAACACAAAGAACTTCAAAGAGTGCCCCAAGATTTCTACCGGAGAAAGTAGGACGAAAACGTGCATCAACCCCTATGCATAGATTACCCCAATGTCACCTCGGGAATCCGCGAGTTGAGTGCCAAAACATACATCAAGTGAATCAATATAATACCCCACTGTCATCACGGGTATTCATATGCAAGACATACATCAAGTGTTCTCAAATCCATAAAAGTATTCAATCCGGTAATGGTGAAACCTCAAAGGTAAAAACTCAATTTATCACAACAAGATAGAGAGGGAGAAACACCATATGATCCAACTATGTTAACAAAGCTCGCGGTACATCAAGATCGTGCCAAATCAAGAACACGAGAGAGAGAGAGAGATCAAACACATAGCTACTAGTACATACCCTCAGCCCCGAGGGTGAACTACTCCCTCCTCGTCATGGTGACCGCCGGGATGATGAAGATGGCCTCCGGTGATGATTCCCCCTCCGGCAGGGTGCCGGAAAAGGGCTGTAGATGAGATCATGGAGGTACAGAGGCTTGCGGCGGCGTAGTCAAAGTTCTAGGGTTATTTCTGGAGGTTTCTCTATTTATAGGATTTTTCAACATTGGAATCACGCGAAGATGGGCTAAGATGGGCCAACGAGGCACCACCACGCCATACCCCCCCCTGGCGCACGGTGGTGGCTTGTGAGCACCTCGTAAGGCTTCTGGTCCTTCCACGAAGCTTCGGGGGTCTCTTTTGGTCCAAAAAAATCGTCAAAAAGTTTCGTCCAATTCCGACAACTTTTATTTCTGCACAAAAAACAACACCACGGTAGTTCTGCTGAAAACAGCGTCAGTCCGGGTTAGTTCTAATCAAATCATACCAAAACCGTATAAAATTGTTGGAAACATGGCATGAATACTTAATAAATTATAGATACGTTGGAGACGTATCAGCATCCCCAAGCTTAATTCCTGCTCGTCCTCTAGTAGGTAAATGATAAAAGAAATAATTTATGAAGTGTGAATGCTAGCATAGTGCATAAGTTTGATCAATGATAATTTCAATCACTTTTCCTAGCATCATAACAGCAACTCTTTCTCATAAAACTCATCATGATAAAGTAGCAATCAATTCACATGTTATGGTTCAAACAATGCATTCTCTTGAAACTTAACAACCTATGTTCTTAGTCACCAAACAATTGCAACTCAACTTAATTTCAACAAAGTCTAAGTAAGAGCTCCACATACTCAATTATCATATAGTCTTCTATGATTGCTAGTACTCAAAGCATATTTTTAGAACAAATAGCATCCATCGAACACAGAGAAAGATTGGGGCTTAATGTTTTGCCTCCCAACTTATTTATCATAGAGATAATTGTCAACAATAATAATTCATGATCAAATATATTTGACTGGCCATATGTGCCTGGATCTTTCCCCACCACATGATGCTTGCCAACTAAAGAATAATTGAGGTTGAAATGAGAAGGGATACTATTGACTCTTGCATAAAAATAAATACATAAAGTAAAAGATAGGCCCTTCGCAGAGGGAAGCAGAGGTTGTCATGCGCTTTTGATTTTTGGATGTGCAAGCTCTTAATGCAAAGGAACATCACGTTATATTGCCCCTTGTGATAGCAACCTTTATTATGTAGTCCGTCGCTTTTATTTCTTTACCATCACAAGTTCGTACAATGCTTATTTTCCCTTGCAATAAAAGATCATACATATTTTAGGAGCATTTTTTATTGCTTTTTGCACCGATGACAACTTACTTGAAGGATCTTATTCAATCCATAGGTAGATATGGTGGACACTCATGGGAAGAAACTAGGTTTTAAGGGTTTTTGGATGCACAAGTAGTATCTCTACTTAGTACGAATTTTTGGCTAGCATAAGATCCTAAGCAAGCACCACATGTTGGAGGATCCATAACAATATAACTTCTATGCAAATATACCCAAACATAACTCATTACGTTGTCTTCCTTGTCCAACTTCAACTAATTTGCTCAAGTTTGAAAATAGTTAATAGGTATTCACAATCATGAAAGATGTCCAAGATATTATATTTATATGTGAAAGTTCTCTTCCTTATACTAATCATTCATGAATTGCTTGTATGACTAATATTGTGATTGTCAAACTTCAATAGATTTTGCTTTCTAAACCCAATGTGAAGCTACTACTAGGTATGAGACTAGTATATGAAGCACATATAATTTCAACTTTATGATATTCAACTCATTCAACAATTTACTCTGAGGATATAAGTGAAGAACGAGAGTAAATGACAAACTACTCCAAAAAGATATAAGTGAAGATCAAATGAGTAGTTAAGTAAATAGGTAGCTATGTGAGGACTCTCTCTCATTTGAAAATTTCAGATCTTATTATTTTATTCAAACAGCAAGCAAAACAAAATAAAATGATATACCAAGGATAGCACACATCGTGTGAAGAAGCAAAAACTTAGGCTCAACCGAGACTAATCGATAATTGTTGATGAAGAAAGGTGGGATGCCTACCGGGGCATCCCCAAGCTTAGATGCTTGAGACTTCTTGAAATATTAATTGGGATGCCTTGGGCATCCCCAAGCTTGAGCTCTTATGTCTCCTTGATTCCTCTCATATCATGGCTTCTCCTAAATCTTTAAAAACTTCATCCACACAAAACTCAACAAGAACTCGTGAGATAAGTTAGTATAAATCAACTCAAAACCTTAACTTTTCTCTACTGTAGCAAATCACTAAAATTATAATTAAACATTGCATACTAAATGCCTCTGCATATTTAATACTCCTATCCACAAATAGAATTATTAAACAAGCAACATATGCAAATAGTGCAACTATAACCGAAATCTGCCAAAACAGAGCAGTCTATAAAGGGGGATTTAAAATTCATACTTCCCTAACTCCAAATATTCTGAAAAATTACCACATGACATAAAACTCAGGCATTCTTACTGTGTAAAAATTTCAGATTTTTATCATGTTCTGAAAATTCATAAAAATTCAGGACATAACAGAAAACTTTCTGTTTTCAAACAGCAGCACATAAACTTGCAAACTGAACATGGTAAAGGCTATAATTGGCATTTTATTGAACTAAAAGATACAAAACATGATTATTGATAACATCAAGCAAATATCAACAAAATAAAATGACACTCCAAGCAAAACACATATCATGTGACGAATAAAAATATAGCTCCAAGTAAGGTTACCGATAATGTTGAAGACGAAAGAGGGGATGCCTTCCGGGGCATCCCCAAGCTTAGACGCTTGAGTATTCCTTGAGTATTACCTTGGGGTGCCTTGGGAATCCCCAAGATTAGGTTCTTGCCACTTCTTATTCTCCTCATATCGATATCTCACCCAAAACTTGAAAACTTCGATCACATAAAACTTAACGGATCTTGTGAGATAGGTTAGTACGAAAGAAATAAATCATCCACTTAGGTACTGTCAAGACAAGTTTCATAATTGTTATCACATAATTCCTACTGTATTATATCATTTCCACAATTTATATTACTCAATATAAGCTTTGGAAACACTAAAACAAGCAAACTATGCACCAAAAACAGAATCTGTCAAAAACAGAACAGCATGTAGTGAGAGATTTAAAAACCATACTTATGTACCTCCAAAAATTCTGAAAAATTAGGAAAAAGTAAAAAAATTGTAATAAAATGCTATGTAAAAATTTCAGAATTTTCTTATGCTCCAGTACAGAATAGAAATTCCAGCACTGGACGCAAAAGTTTCTGTTTTTGCACAGAATCGAATCAACAAGTATCCACACTATCCCAAAGGCTTTACTTGGCACATTATTGAAAGAAAACATATAAAACATGATTACCACAGTAGCTTAATAATGTGAAAACAAAAAAACAGAAGGGGTAAATGTTGGGTTGTCTCCCAACAAGCGCTTTTCTTTAATGCCTTTTTAGTTAGGCATGATGATTTCATTGATGCTCGCATAAGAATAAAGAATTGAAGCATAAACAGAGCATCATGAATCATATGACAAGCAAATTCAAACCTAAACCACTTCCTATGCATAGGTATTTTGTGAGCAAATAATTTATGTGAGCAATAATCAACTAGCATAGGAAGGCAAAACAAGTATAACTTCAAAACTTTCAACACATTGAGAGGAAACTTGATATTATTGAGATATGTAGAAGCATATATTCCTCTATCAAAATTATTTTCAGTGGCATAATTTATGAATTCAACAATATAACTATCACATAAAGCATTCTTTTCATGATCCACAAGCATAGAAATTTTATTACTCTCCACATAAGCAAATTTCATGTCATTCATAATTATGGGAGCAAATTCAATGAAATAACTATCATGCGATACTTGATTGGCATAATCCAATTGAAAATTTAAATCATGATGACAAGTTTCATAGTTATCATTATTCTTTATAGCATACATGTCATCACAATAATCATCATAGATAGCAATTTTGTTGTCATAATCAATTGAAACCTCTTCCAAAATAGTGGAATCATCATTAAGTAAAGTCATGACCTCTCCAAATCCACTTTCATAATTATTACAATAAGATTCAACACCCTCCAAAATAGTGGGATCATTAGTACCTAGAGTTGACACTCTTCCAAACCCACTTTCATCAATATAATCATCATAAATAGGAGGCATGCTATCATCATAATAAATTTGCTCATCAAATCTTGGGGGACTAAAAATATCATCTTCATCAAACATAGCATCCCCAAACTTGTGGCTTTGCATATCATTAGCATCATGGATATTCATAGAAAGCATATTAACAACATTGCAATCATGCACATCATTCACAGGACTCACATTAAACATTTTATTAAATTCTTCCTCTAACAATTGAGCACAATTTTCCGATCCATCATTTTCAAGAAAGACATTACAAAGGTGAAATATTTGAGGCAACCTCAATTCCATTTTTTGTATTTTTCTTTTATAAACCAAACTAGTGATAAAACCAGAAACTAAAAGAATCGATTGCAAGATCTAAAGATATACCTTCAAGCACTCACCTCCCCGGCAACAGCACCAGAAAAGAGCTTGATGTCTACTACACAACTTATTCTTGTAGACTCGTGTTGGGCCTCCAAGCGCAGAGTTTTGTAGGACAGTAGCAATTTTCCCTCAAGTGGATGACCTAAGGTTTATCAATCCATGGGAGGCGTAGGATGAAGATCGTCTCTCTCAAACAACCCTGCAATCAAATACAAGAAATCTCTTGTGTCCCCAACACACCCAACACAATGGCAAATTGTATAGGTGCACTAGTTCGGCGAAGAGATGGTGATACAAGTGTAGTATGGATAGTAGATATAGGTTTTTGTAATCTGAAAATATAAAAATAGCAAGTTAGCAAGTGATAAAACGGAGCACAAACGGTATTGCAATGCTTAGAAACAAAGCCTAGGGTTCATACTTTCACTAGTGCAATCTCTCAACAATGCTAACATAATTGGATCATATAACAATCCCTCAACGTGCGATAAAGAATCACTCCAAAGTTCTTATCAGCGAAGAACATAAAATGAAATTGTTTGTAGGGTACGAAACCACTTCAAAGTTATCCTTTCCGATCAATCTATTGAGCTATTCCTATAAGTGTCACTAACAGCCCTAGAGTTCGTACTAAAATAACACCATATGATACACATCAACCAACTCTAATGTCACCTAGATACTCCATTGTCACCACAGGTATCCGTGAGTTGATTATACGATATGCATCAAACAACTTTAGATTCATAATATTCAATCCAACACAAAGAACTTCAAAGAGTGCCCCAAGATTTCTACCGGAGAAAGTAGGACAAAAACGTGCATCAACCCCTATGCATAGATTACCCCAATGTCACCTCAGGAATCCGTGAGTTGAGTGCCAAAACATACATCAAGTGAATCAATATAATACCCCATTGTCACCATGGGTATTCATATGCAAGACATACATCAAGTGTTCTCAAATCCATAAAAGTATTCAATCCGATAATGGTGAAACCTCGAAGGTAAAAACTCAATTCATCACAACAAGATAGAGAGGGAGAAACACCATATGATCCAACTATATTAACAAAGCTCACGGTACATCAAGATCGTGCCCAATCAAGGACACGAGAGAGGGAGATCAAACACATAGCTACTAGTACATACCCTCAGCCCCGAGGGTGAACTACTCCCTCCTCGTCATGGTGACCGCCGGGATGATGAAGATGGCCTCCGGTGATGATTCCCCCCTCCGGCAGGGTGCCAGAAAAGGGCTGTAGATGAGATCGTGGAGGTACAGAGGCTTGCGGCGGCGTAGTCGAAGTTCTGGGGTTATTTCTAGAGGTTTCTCTATTTATAGGATTTTTCAGCGTTGGAATCACGCGAAAATGGGCTAAGATGGGCCCACGAGGCACCACCATGCCTTACCCCCCCTGGCGCGCGGTGGTGGCTTGTAAGCACCTCGTAAGGCTTCTGGTCCTTCCACGAAGCATCGGGGGTCTCTTTTGGTCCCAAAAAAATCGTCAAAAAGTTTCGTCCAATTCCGAGAACTTTTATTTCTGCACAAAAAACAACACCACGGTAGTTCTGCTGAAAACAGCGTCAGTCCGGGTTAGTTCTGATCAAATCATACCAAACCAATATAAAATTATTGTAAACATTGCATGAATACTCCATAAATTGTAGAGACATTGAAGACCTATCAATAACGCGCTCATTTTGTTGAGCAATAACGCGCTAATTATGTAATTTTATATATAATAAAATGCCCAGCCCCGGTTTATTTTTTGATAACATTGCTTCGTCCAACCCAACATTATATTTACAACAAGACCAGCAAATTCGTGTATTTCGAGAAAGTGCAAATGGGTTGTGATTTCTAAGAAAAAAATTAAATGGACCGCATAGATGCTACATTATTTGTTCACCCATCCCAGCAAATGGACTGTAAATTCGAAAAAACATGGGTTGAATATGTGCCACATTTTTGCAGGCCAATAGGTCGAAGCCCATGCAAGGCGTTGTCAACTTGGTCAACAAATGATTCTGACATCCATAGCAATTGGATTTACATCCAACGGCCGGCATGTGTCTTCAATCTGTCGTCTTCTTCCTGCAGCGCCGGCGACGGCTAGCGGTTCTGCTTAGCACGCCTCGCTGTGAAGCACTACCCCACCGCCTGCTAGGCCATCCCTCCAACCCTCCACACCTCCTGTTATTCTCCGCCGACTGCAGCCCCATGCCGCACTAGAACCAGTTAACCCTCGTAGTCCTCTCCGTCTGCGACTCCACTGTCGTGTCTTCCCCATCTCCTGGTCGTTCCTGTCCGGGGCCTCGCCATCGTCCACCGCCTTGGTGCGCTCGACACGGTGTTGTCAATGTGGTCAACAAACGAGAGTCATCGGAAGAGGACTATACGTGGAGAGGCTGACAGTGGGGACGCACCAGGTCCATGGACGCACGCATGCAACTGCCTCCTTATTACACGAAAAACAACTATTCTTCCCCCTGATAGCTTGGACCCACCAGCTACATCTTCTCACGTAAGGAAGTGTCTCCTTATTACGTGGAAAAAATGTTTCATCCCCCTAACAGCTGGGATCCAGCAGCTACATCTTCGCAAGCAAGGAAGTGCCTCCTTATTACGGGCAAAAAAAATTTATTCCTCCTCCTGACAGCTAGGACCCACCAGCTATATCTTCGCACGTAAGGAGGCTGATATTGTGGGCCAATAGGTCAAAGCCTACGAAAGGCGTTGTCAACTTAGTCAACAAATGATTCTGACATCTATAGCATGCATCTTCAATCTCTCGTCTTCTTCCTCCAACGCTGGCAGGACCTCCTGCTCCCACCTCCGGTGGCCAGTGGCACTGCTTCGCACGCCTCGCTGCGAAGCGCTACACCACCGCCGGCCAGGCCATCCCTCCACCCCTCCACCCCTACTGTTATTCTCCGCCAACTGCAGCCCCTGGTTGCACCGAACCAGTCAACCCTCGTACATCATAGTCCCCTCCGTCTGCGACTCCAATGCCGCATATTCCCCATCTCCTGGTCGTTCCCGTCCGGGGCCTCGCCGTCGTCCACCGCCTTCGTGCGCTTGGCGCGGCGTGGTCAACAAACGAGAGTCATCGAAAGAGGACTGCACGTGAGAGGCTGATGGCTGGGACCCACGGGGTCCATGGTCGCATGCAAGGAAAGTGCCTCCTTATTACGCTGAAAAAAAGCTTCCTCCCCCTGACAGCTAGGACCCACCAGCTACATCTTCACATGCAAGGAAGTGCCTCCTTATAGCGCAAACAAAAATGATTCCTCCCCATGACAGCTGGGACCCACCATCTATATCTTCGCATGCAAGGAAGTGCCTCCTTATCCCCCAGACAGCTGGGACCCACCAGGTCAAAGCGTACATATCGTTATCTGTCTGGTCGCAAACGTGTATGTACATACTGGTCGATCGGTCTCTCTGCCACGATGAACTATGGCCGTGTAAGGAGCGGCACGTGTCGTAGTAGAGCCCCCGACGTAGCAGTTCAGGTAGCCTCGTCTAAATCGTGTACACGTACGTACAGCCACACGGCAAAAAATACAGCGACGTACATACATATACGAGCGGAGTCTCGAGCGCGTACTCGCGCAGACGTACGTCCAGGGCTCGTGTACATGAGAGAGGCAACGGACGGCAGCAACGTCCTCCTGTTCATCGGCAGCCAACTGGCTGGGTCGGAACGGAGTAAATAGCGTCGGGAGTCAAGCGACTGGGTCGGAACAGAGGAAACAGCGTCGGGAGCCAAGCGACTGGGTCGGAACGCGTCCTGTTCAATGGGAGCCAACCTGCTTGGACAGGACTGCCGAAACGGGGTCCTGTTCATCGACTCGGGGTCTGGAGTACTGCAAAACGGAGGAAACGACCTTCTGTTCGACCACCTATGGTTGAAACGGGGTCCTGTTCATCGGCTGGGGGTCTGGCGTACCGCAAAACGGAGGAAACGGACTTCTGTTCAACTGCCTACGGTCGAAACGGGGTCCTGTTGATCGGGAGGGGTCTGGTGTACCGTAAAACGGAGGAAATGGACTTCTACCCAATTGCCTATGGTTGAAATGGAGTCCTGTTCATCGGGAGGGGTGTGGCGTACCGCAAAACGGGACTCCACGGGCTATTGTTCGTCCACCATCGACTTCCTCCAGCCTCCACCGGCTACTGTTCATCCAGCCTCCATGGGGTCCTGTTCATCCAGCCTCCACCGGCTACTGTTCATCCAGCCTCCACGGGGTCCTGTTCATCCACCCCCAACCAGCTGGGGTATGGCGTACCGCGGCACGGCCTCCTCGTGGTCCTGTTCATCTAGCGCCAACCGCCTACATGGCCGGGGTCCTGTTCATCCAACCCCCACCAGCTGGGCTGGGGCGTACGAGCTGGCGGTAGCAACGGGAACTGTTCATCCACAGCCAACCAACTGGCTCGATCGATGCAAGTCTCGACTTGTTCTACGTGTATCGCGCACGCGGCAGCAACGAGCACTGTTCATCGAGAGGCAACCCAGCACCGGCTGGCTACGTCTCGCACGGGGGGCTCGATCGGCTTCAGTAAGCAGCGAGAAGGATCGATCGGGTTCAGTTAGCAGGGAAGGGATCGCTCGAGTTCAGTTAGCAGTGAAGGGATCGCTCGGGTTCAGTTAGCAGCGAAGGGATCGCTCGGGTTCAGTTAGCAGTTAAAGGATCGATCGGGTTCAGTACGTAGTGAAAGGGATCAATCGCTCGTGTTCAGTACATAGTGCGAGGGCGATCGATCGCTCGGGTTCAGTAAGCGAACGTACGCCTCTCTCGGGTTCAATTAGCGAGCGCCTCGCACACACGCGCACGTACGAGAGAGAAACACGCAAAACCACACTGCATCGCTCGGCCCGACCACCCACCGTAACCGGGAACTCCCCGAAAATTTCCTCGCCCTCACTTCTACCATGATTTTTTACGTCATGGACGGCCCAAAGAACGTCATGCGGGTGCGTCTCCGGCCCGCCCAGGACGAAAAGCCCATTTTCTGTCATAATTTTTTGCCATAGAAGTAGGAGCCCACCACATCTATGATGATACGTGTTTTTGTCACAATTATTCTCATAGAAGTGTCACAACCATGACAGAAAAACTTTTCGTTCGGGCCATAATGTCACGGACGTGTCCTTTTTTTGTAGTGTTAATGCAATACTCTATTTTACTTAATACTTTGATATGCGTGCTAGATAGCGGTCTTGGGGTGGAGTATTAGCTATAGTTGTAGTCGGATGGCAGACTTTAGATATTGATATGTGATGCTCATATTCTAATTACCGTAGATAGTCATACTCATAAATATTGCAATTTAGTATCCTGCCCAACCGTAATTTTTTTCACCACACTATTGTTGTCTTTTTGGAGAGAAACTAATAGTGAACCTATGAATCCCGGGCCATCTTCTTATTATAAATCTTCCGATTACAAAAATGTTTTTATTTTACTTTCTTGCTGCAATCAAATCTTCCATACACTTGTGCATTTAATTCCTTTGTAACTAGCAAGGCGAGTGAGATTAACAACCTCACTGGTGTAGTTGTAGACACAAGAACATTTTGTTTTGTGTGTGCATGTGCCCTTCACTCGTTGGGATCTCGTAGCTCTCGTGGATTTGTTAAACCTAGAGGTCACTTGAGGGAGATTGCTTCTTGCTACAAACCCTTGCACTTTGGGGGGGGGGGGGGGAACACCTTCCTAGTTGAAGGGAAGCAAGCCTTTTTCTGGCGCCGTTGTTGGGGACCTCAAGATAACAACAAGTGAAGATAGCGTTCATCAACTTTGACATCAAGGTCAAGTCCCTTTTTGGCACAACCATCATAATAAGGTCCTACACACCCTTACTTTACTACCTTGTTATTTACTTTGCTTAGTTACTTTATGTTGCTTGTTAGCTTGCTTTTCTTCTTTCCAAAAAACTAAAAAATTCTAAAAAAAATGAAGATGAGTGCACGTGGTCACCTTTATAAAGTTTATCTTGAAAATACTGAATTACAAAATGGTCTTGATGTATTCAAGGAATAATTCCACAAAGTGATTGATGTGAATTCATTGAATGTTAAGCATGTTGCAATGTGGTATTCTGTGAGTATCAATTATGCTAATGATATGCAAAGCTATAAGCTTGGGGATGACATGCTTGATGAAGATATTGTTTTTTGGGACAATTCAATTTTTTCCCTTAGTTGTGCCACCCATGGATTTTGCCCTTAATTTCGACTCTACTCAGTTTTGCCCTTAGATTTGCCTCCGAGGTCGCCTGAATGGGCAAAACCTGTGGGTAGGTTCCAACTGGAGGAAAATGGAATTGTCCCTTGTTTTTTATGCTGATGATATGTTTGTAGGAACTATTGAGGATGATTTTGTTATGCCTGCAACTTATTATTATGATCAAGATTGGGGAGATTATCATAGTTCTTGACATCTTGAAAAAAAATTGGCTCCAATGATGAATTTATATTTGATAATATTGATCATAATATTCTTGAAAGTGGGTTTGGAAGAGTATCAACTTTATGTGGAAAGAATCCCACATATTCGGAGAATGTTTAATCTTATGAAAATATTGATAAAAGTGGGTTTGGAGAGGTCATGACTTTAGCTAATGTTGATCCCACTATTTTGGAAGATGGTACGATATATGTGCATCTGAATCATGAGAATAATTTCCTAGGTGATAGCTATATATTGAGTTTAATTATGATCCAACATGCAATTATTATGAGAGGTGGAAATATGGTCATCGAAATCTTCATGTTCCTATATCACCTCTCTTTATGTTGAAAGCTTTAAATTTTCATTCTTCTCTTTTGCCTATGCTAGGGATTGCATGTTATAATAAATTGTTTACCTTTAAGATGCGTATGCATAGGAAGTATGTTAGACTTAAATATGTTTTATGTATGCTTTTTGGTGCTCCCTTTATGCTTTAATTCTCATTCTTTTGCGAGCATCAAAGAATCCTTTATGCCTAGCTAAAAGGCATTAAAGAAAAGCGCTTGTTGGGAGGCAACACAAAATTTATCTCTTTTCTTGTTGTGTGTTTACATGATTAATGGTACTGTAGTAATCATGTTTTGTATCTTTGCTTTCAAAAAATGCCAAGTTTAGCCTTTACCATGCTTAGTTTGCAAGTTAATGAGTTGTTGTTTCAAAACAGGAAGTTTTTTGTTATTGTGTGAATTCTTCTGAATTATCAGAACATGATAAAAATGTCTGTATGCTTGTGATTGTAGTACCAATCAACATATTGCATCACACTGACTCTAGGGTCTTTCTCAAACGACATTGTCTCATAGAAATCTTATTGCTCTATGGTGAAGAAGCGGGAATCAGTTGTAGTATTCTGGGCTCTAGGACCATAGGGATCCACAAATCTCCTTGCTCTGAGGCCTTTAGCCTTCCTATCCTTCATATTCTCAGCCACTGGGTGCCTGGCATTATGCGTAGGCAACATGGGCCTAAGTTTTCTCAAGTGTGTAGGGGCTTCATGAGCATTGGGAACTCTCCTTTTCCTTGTTGGAGCACCATTAGTTTTTCCTTTGCCTTTGCATCGGTCCTTAGATTGCCCACGAGTATTCCTTTTATGCATAACATTGGCCATAATCTTTGCTTTCTTAGGAGAGGATGCACTTCTTCTTCTTCTTAAGCATCTTCTTCATATTCTTCATAGGATCAATCATCATAGATGTTCTTTTGATTTTTACATGAATGGTCTTTGTCCTCTGATTTTTAGGTTTTGGACCTTTAGCAACTAGCTCTTTTGAAATTTTCTGAGCCATGTTGTTTCTTTCTCCTCTTAGCTGCAGGAGGTAAACCATGACTACTCATGCTTTGATAGCTAGAGGAATTAGTCCCTTCATCCAAAGACCTCTGAGTCTGAATGTTCACAGTGAGAATCATTAGAACCTGACATGCTGACTCTGTGAATTAGATAGCTAAGAGTGAAAAAGATAAGGATCGCAAAATGCGGCTGGTTTTGGAAAAGATTGAGTTCGAAGTTTAAAGTAGGTTTTACATATGAACAGGCCAGAATGACCGAGATGTCTAGCCCGAAATTTTTGAGGTGGCAACAAAGACCTTGCCACACCTTGTCGGAATGACCAAAGTTGGGGCTTGGTTGCTTCAAAATACATGGCGAAAACTTAACTACTCAGGTCAGTGTCACCGAACATGCCTTTTTGGAATTTCTGAGGCTACTACAGAGAGTTAGGCATGCTCGTTTGGAAGCTCTGATCGGTTAGCAATCAGACGTTCTGAGACATTCGCGAAAAGCCTAACCCTAATGATTTTGCTCAAAAACCTAGCTAGAAAGTGACAAGCATTGTATTGGATATGAAGTGGAATCAATGTGGGGTGATATTAACTTAGCACTGAATCGGATGGAGATGCACTGCAGGGTCTGTATGGGCCCTAAGTCGATGACGCATAGAAACGGCGGCAACGGGGTATATTCCCGATGGCAGCGACGGATTCTAGCAATGGAGGTCAGTGGAACACGGAGGTAGTCGTCCAGGAATGCAGATAGGCAGCGACAAGTTGGTGGTTCCAATTCATATTTGGGAGTAATTCCTCAAAAAAATCTAGGGCTTGAAATACATATACTCGCGTGTTGTTCAGATGTTACGGTCAAATTTCATTTGAAGGCTCTGAGCTATCTATTTATCTATATGAGGAATTCCTCGGTGGAGTTGGGTGGAATTCGTTTGGCTATTCTGAATGGTAAAAGCAGATCAATTTAGGCACTTTAGAAAGTCCAAGAGAACTACGATCGGTGGTTCCTAAGAACACAAAAGGGTTTTCATGGCAGTCACAAAATAGGTCAGAGGCTTCGGATTATCCTAGTCCGGAGGGATCGAATGAAACTTGTTCAAGCTTTGTGATCTTTGCAAGAAAGAGAACTAAGACAAGAATCAAGATAGATAGTTAGGGAGGCTTCTGATAACCCACAAGTATAGGGGATCGCAACAGTTTTTGAGGGTAGAGTATTCAACCCAAATTTATTGATTCGACACAAGGGGAGCCAAAGAATATTTGCAAGTATTAGCAGTTGAGTTGTCAATTCAACCACACTTGGAGACTAAATATCTACAGCAGAGTGATCAGTAGCACAGTAGTATGGTAGTTTGATAGCAATAGCAATAATAGTAACAGTAACGGTAGCAGCAATAGTTTTGTAACAATTGTGACAGTAGTAGCAATAGTTTTGTAACAATTGTGACAGTAGTAGCAACAGTAGTAACCTAGCAAAGAACAATATGTGAAAAACTCGTAGGCATTGGATCGGCAATTATGTTGGATAACATACATCATGTAACAGTCATAACCTAGGGTGACACAGAACTAGCTCCAATTCATCAATGTAATGTAGGCATGTATTCCGTATATAGTCATACGTGCTTGCGATAAGAACTTGCATGACATCTTTTGTCCAACCCTCCCGTGGCAGCGGGGTCCATAAGGAAACTAAGGGATATTAAGGCCTCCTTTTAATAGAGAACCGGAACAAAGCATTAACACATAGTGAATACATGAACTCCTCAAACTACGGTAATCGCCGAAAAGAATCCCAATTATTGTCACCTTGGGGTATGCGGATCATAACACATAGCAGGTGCGTATAACTTGCAAGATCAGATCAAGAACACAAATATATTCATGAAAACATAAAGGGTTCAGATCTGAAATCATGGCACTCGGTCCCTAGTGACAAGCATTAAGCATAGCAAAGTCATAGCAACATCAATCTCAGACCATAGTGGATACTAGGGATCAAGCCCTAACAAAACTAACTCGATTACATGATAAATCTCATCCAACCCATCACCGTCCAGCAAGCCTACGAAGGAATTACTCACTGGGGCGCTAGGGGGGTGGCGCACCCTGGTGCCTCGTGGGCATCAGGTGGCCCCCCTCCAGTGGATCTTGGCTCTAGTATTTTTTATTTATTCCATAAAAAATCTCCAAAAAGTTTCGTCCAATTCCGAGAACTTTTAGTTCTGCACAAAAAACAACACCATGGTAGTTCTGCTGAAAACAGCGTCAGTCCGGGTTAGTTTCATTCAAATCATGCAAATTAGAGTCCAAAACAAGAGCAAAAGTATATGGAAAAGTAGATACGACGGAGACGTATCAACTCCCCCAAGCTTAACTCATTGCTTGTCCTCAAGCAATTCAGTTGACAAACTGGAAGTGATAAAGAAAAACTTTTACGAACTCTTTTGTTCTTGTATCCGTATATAAGCTTAAATAGTACCCAAGTTTTCAGCAAAGATCATAACTAACCATGCAAATGATAACTCTTATAAATTATTATTCACTCATATCAATGGCATAATCAACTAGTGAGCAATAAAAAGATATCTCAAATGCCAACACTTTGTCAAAACAATCATGATATAATTTGACAACATGGTATCTCGCTAGCCCTTTCTGAGACCGCAAAACATAAATGCAGAGCACCTCCAAAGTTCAAGCAGCGACTAGACATTGTAATTCATGATAGAAGAGATCCAGTCATGATGCACAGAACATTAACTATACACAATGCATGAGAATGACAATAGTGCTCTCAGGACTGGTGCTTATTTGAGAAGGTGGTGACTCATCAATAAAAAAAATAACATAAAAGTAAATAGACGGGCCCTTCGCAGAGGGAAGCAGGGATTTGTATAGGTGCCAGAGCTCAAAGCTTAAATCAGAGATAAATATAATTTTGGGAGGTATGCCTTTCTTGTCAACGTCACGACCGAGAGTTTTCAATATCTTCCATGCTAAACGCATTAGCGGCGGTTCCCAAGCGGTAAAGTAAAGTTTACTCCCCCTCCACCAACAAATACAAGCCATGGCTAGCCGAATCCTTGGGTGCCCTCCATACCAACAACTTTCCGGGGGAGTTTGTTTTATTATTTTGCAATTTTAATCATGGGACTGGGCATCTCGATTACCAGCCCCTCTCATGCAAGGACAAGTGAATAAACACTCATCATGAGAATAACCCGCTTAGCATGGAAGATACTGACCGCCCCCTGTCACTCCATGAGCGGTACTGGCACACAAAACAGATGTTCATTTGAATATTTAGAGGTGGCACATGCAAATTTACTTAGAACGGCAGGGTAATACCGCATATAGGTAGATATAGTGGACTCATCTGGAATAACTTAGGTTTAAGGGTTTTGATGCACAAGCAGTATTCCCGCTTAGTACAGGCGAAGGCTAGCAAATAGGTTGAGAAGCGACCAGCTAGAGAGCGAAAACGGTCATAATCATGCATTATGAATAATCAACATTGAATACTAGCATGAGTAGGATATAAGAACCATGAACATAAATATCGTGGAGGCTATGTTGGTTTTGAATCAACTACATGCGTGAACATGTGCCAAGTCAAGCCACTCGAAACATTCAGAGGAGGATACCATATCATCATACAACATCACAAACATTTTAATGCATGTTGACACCCAAGATAAATCATTATCCACTCCTAGCTACTTAAGCATGGCATGAGCAACTATAATCTCTAATTGTCATCATAAACATGTTTAATCATAATATGCTGAATCATGGATACTGAGCTAAACATATTTACAAAAACAAGAACAAGTTGAGTTCATACCCGCTTTTCCCTGCCACAGTCACTTCATCAAATCATCGTCATTATTGCCTTTCACTTGCACGACTGAATGATGTGAAAATAATAATAGTGCAAGTGTGCCGTGGACTAAGCTGGAATCTGCAAACATTTTATTCAAAGGAGAAGACAAGGTAATATGGCTCTTTATTGGATCAACAATTATGCTTATGAGAGCCACTCAACATTTTCATCGTGGTCTTCTCCTTACAATGACTTAACGAAAGAAAAGAATTTCAGAGAAACACACTGAAATATTTTTGGAGTTTTTAGTTTTTCTGGAGGAAGCAAATTAAGGAAGAAAAACAAAAAGCGAGAAAACTATTTACACGGGAGAACTCCCAACAAGCAAAAGAAGAAACGAGAAATCTTTTTGGGTTTTCTTTTAATACTACAACTAATTAAGCTATAAACAAAAACCAAAAAGAAGCGAGAAATGTTTTTGGATTTTGTACCACCCCGATTTTTGGCCCTTTCTTTTTCTTTTGGTTTTCTTTGGTTTTTGCTCTCGTTTTCTTTTTGGAGCAGTTCTGTGGACTTGCAACCTGGGAGGTCATCATTTCTTTTTCTCCCAAGTGGTGCATCATCCTTGAATCTTTCCCAAGATTAGGATATTTCTATTCTAGCCCTATCCCAAATTCTTTTCTTGGGAATGTTCCTTTTTCTATTAAAGGAATATCCCTATTTGACCTAGGTTGTGAAGCAACCTATATTTCTGTCATTCCAAAAATTCCCATATAATTCTCATAAATTCTTTGGATCATATATTCCCCAAATATGATCAAACCCATCATTGCCTAGTTCAAAAATAATTCAGCAATATTCATTTTCCATTCTGTCCAGAATGGCACTTTGTGAAGGAACTGCTATTTATATTTTCCTGATTGCTCTCAAACATTTTGAGCACTCTTTCCTATCCATATGATTACCTCATGACAAAATTCAGCTCTATTTGCCTAGCAAATCTTCCTCAGTAAATGTCCAAATTTCTGACCAGAGAGAAGCTTTGTGAGGGAAGTACTAGCTAGGAGTATCCAAATGAGTTAAAATTTTGTCAGGCCCTCCTTATGCTCAAATGATTCCACTACACCAAATTTGAGCATCATCCAACTATTTATGTGAGCACACCTTCAAATCTTTGGTTCTGGTCAAATTTTCAGTTTCTGAAGCAACTACATTTTATATTGCTTCAAAAATTCTGAAATAAATCAAGGACCTAAATATCCCTATATCCTTTAAGCATGCCAAAATTCATATTATTTTGCCAAGTCATTTGCTCTACAATAGTCCCACAAGTTTCTGTCCAGTGTGGATCATTGTGAAGGAAGTACCATTTAGGTATTTCCTAATGGCATGAAATTTTGCCAGTGTCTGCATGATCCTAAAACTCAACTCTCCACAAAATCTCAGCTCAATCCCACATTCCATGTGAGTGCAACACCCAGATCTAGTTTCTGTTCTGTCTTTGACAGTTGTATAGCAACTACCCTCAAATCTGGTCCAATTCATCTCAAAATTCACAGGACTGTAGTCCTTCCTACCCTAAACCCTTGAGACATCCCCTCTGGTCCAATGGTCAAGTAACTTGACCACAAATTCTAACCCAAGTTGACTACAGCAGCAATCCTCTGATGCATCCCATCTATCCTAGGTCGCTTTAGTTGATCCATCACTTCAGTAAGACTGTAGGATGGAGGGACAACGCCGTAGACAACTTTTCCCAGGCTTACGTGCCCTCGCCGTGGCAATGTGTGCGGTGACCGCACTGTTGGCACGCGTGTGCGCATGCTCTGCATGCAGCAGGCGCGCTCTGGATGTCGGTTAGCGTCGGGCTTCTTCCTCCCGGCCGCGCCCGCGTGTCCCCAGGCGCCTCCAGCCCTCTTCTCCTCCCACGTAGCCGAGGGACCCCTCCCCTCACCTCCAGAAGCCTCCTCGCCAGTGCCAGCCATCACGCCCGTGGGTGCACCGAGCGCCGCGTGGTCTGTCGCGCCTGTGCTCGCCCCGGCTGCGTCCGCTCGTCGATAGCGCCGCGTGCGCATCTCTTCTGCCCTCTCCCGTCGCTTCCAGGGCCGCGCGTGCCCGGCTTTGCCGGGAGAATCTCTCGGACACTTATGGCGGCACCAGAGCTCGGGCATCCCCTCCCGCCTATATAAGCTCTTCCCGAGCTCGTCTCTCTTCACCTCTAGACCTGCCTCTCTCTCAATCGACCCCCTGAGCCACTCCTTGGAGCCGGTGAGCTCTCCTCCTCCAACTCCGGCCGGAGCTCCGCCGCTCGGCCCTCTCTTCTCCCAGCCCGCTCCGGGCGGCTTCTGCTCCAACCACTACCACCAGAGACCTCCTGGAGCTCCCACGGTTCTCCCCGGGCTCTCTGGTGCCCAAAATCTCGCCGGAATCGACGACGTCACCGGCACCCGAACCTGGCAGCTGCCTGAGACGAAGACGCCGACGCCATCCGGCCATCTCACGGGGAGCCACGGGTACGAGCAGCTTCGCCTCGGTCCGCCCAATCCATCTCCGCCGTCTCCCGGTATTGTCGTAGCCTCCACAACGCCGTTTCATCGCCGGTGAGCCCGCCGTCTCTGCCTCTCTCTTTCTCCCTTTAAATCTGACCGAAGGGTCCCACTAGTCAGTGACTTCGGTGCCCTCCGAAACGTTTTCTAGTGAAAGCGTATTCCTAAAATAAGCCTTCGACGTCATCCCTTCTGAGATTTTCTGGAATTTCTAGAAATTCATTTATAAATCCATTTTAAATCCAGTTTGACCCAAACTTTGACCTTGAATAACTCCTAAACTACAAGTCCAAATGAATTGATTCTTTTTGCATTTTTTTTATTTTGTTCTCCTCTATTTTCTGGAAGAGTTTGGTATTTTTATCTTCTGTCTAGAATTTCTGGACAGAAGTATTTGCATTATGGTATATTCTTAAATGCTTGCAAAAATATTTTCAGAGTGTTTGTGGTGTGTTGGTGAAGACCAGGAGCTTTTCCCCTCTCTTTTGGAGCAAGGCAAGCCACAACAGCCACTTGCATGATGGCATTGCAGTAGCCATGGTTTCCACTTGAATATTTAATAATTGTTTGCGCATTTAATTATTTTGTGAATACTTCCAATATGTTTGTGAATCCATGCTCATTGCTTATGCCATGTTCATTTTCATCTAGTAAGTGTTATGATTTATTGCTAAGGATATTCTGATCATGTTGTATTCTTGTACTCATTTCAGATGCTAGTGATAATGATATGCTCATAGGGATCATTATGGTTTGATATGAATATACTTGTGATATTCGTGATCATCGTTATGCTATGCTCAGTTGCATCCCGTAGAGACAATGATTTATCATTGTTGATGTTAAATGGTTATGTTGCCCATCCATGGTTACACTGATATCATGCTCATCTGCATTGTTATTCCCTTATGTATTTTATTGTGACTCAGCTCATCACCATTCAAGTTAAACCGGACATTAATCGAACTTGAACAAACCTCTTGGCTGAGTCATGGTGCCACCGAATCAAGCTAACCAGTGCAGCCACACTTGCCTTATGGGAGGCCCTGGTTCAATCTATTGTCATGCCTCTTGCCGGTGCCTCCTACTAGGGAAGGTTAATGGCGCGCGCTACCCTGATCAGGTAGGCGGCCATAAGCCTTGTGCCCGAGTTGTTTGCGCGCGGTTGTCCCCATTTGGGACGAGTTTGTTTTGGGCCACGACGGTGGCGGCCACAAAGGTGGCGGATGTCACGAGTTGACATCGGGGTGACCCAGGACATAGCCCAAAGGGGAGTTTGTCGGGAGTGGCCGGGAGAGTGTCATGCAATCGATTGGTTTTGTCGGAATGTCGTTGGTCCACCCGAATGGAAGTACGAGGCCATGAGTTCCGTGGTGTGGGTACAGTGTACTAACCTCTGCAGAGTGTATAATCTATCGATAGCCGCGTCCTCGGTTATGGACACAGTTCGTTGTAGGTCACACCGTTCGATCAACACTCACGATGACGGAATGACTTATAGGATGACTTATAACTTATGTTTATATGTGAGCAAGTAACAGTTTGGCAGGATGCCGATGATGACGATGGGATGATCTTGAGGATGATCATCGTATTGTGATGTGATCACGCGGTGATCATGAGGTCATTTGATCACGAGGTGATCGAGTCGATATATTGCTTGGCCGGATAGCCAAGAGTGAGATGGTCTCATGTGACTTTAGATGATGGTTCATTAGTAACTCTAGCAGTGTTTTATCTTGATTAATATTTTCTTCCACTTTATGGTAGTTGATAATAACATAACCTGCTAATACTATGTTTTTGTCTTGCCTTGATGCTTTTGGTTGTTGTGAGCTTGAGAGTACATTCAAAGTACTCACTTGGCTTATCATGCCAGTTCGCAGGTAATGCTGTGATGGATTGCTTGTCGTGGATTCCGTTCGTGCGAGCTAGACCGTGTCCCAGCCAGAGTCCCTGCGGAGTGGAGTTCACCACCGTCTTCGTCATTCCGCTGCTACGAGTTGTCCCGCTACTAGCATAAAGCCGCTTTAGCAGGCGTAGCCTCGCCGTGGCATTGTAATCTTTGTATAGCAAACCCTTGTACCTTTTCATTCGTAATAAAGGTGATTTGTTCTATGCCCAGCAGTGCCGTATTCCATAAGACATTTCTGGGCTGGAATACGGGGCGTTCCGGTCCCTCTGAGCCGGGGTGCCACAACTGTTGGTATCAGAGCAGGTCTGGCTGTAGGACACCCTAGTCAACGCGAGCGTTAGAAACCGGTAGTGTAGGATCCTGATTGTTTGTTGCATTTGATTGCTGCACTTGGTTGTTGCATGGCATGCATATAGATTCCCTCTTTTTTCTGACCATCTGTTCCCTGAGTGTAGATGGCCACCATTCCTATAGAGTAATGCAGCCCCTGCACCGCTCACTTTCGCAGCCCTACTCCATGAAGTGTGGCATAGTCTCTACCCCAATGGAGAGATGCCGCAGTACCAAGTGTTTGAGGTTCAGCTTGGAGGCGGATTTCTGGAGTATGTTGCCCATGTTTTTCTGGAAGCCAGATCCCTATCGGAAGATGTATCTACAGATTCCATGGCGGATATGGTGCCACTCCAGATCGCGCAGTTCAACTCGCAGCCCTGGCAAGAATTACGGGTCTTCGTCATCAAGAGCTGGTGATGCAAGAAAACCGTGCCTACTCCAACTACCCTACCATAGCCGATAACCCCAGGCGGGTCAGGTTTCCCCCTGCTCGTCCCAATGATGATGTGGCCATCCCCTTCATGTCCCGGTTCATGACAGCCGAGTATATGCTGATTGCTGAGCTCTTCCGAGACGCGACCCGAGCCAGGAGATTGTTCGGTGCTGCAATGGCTCCACGCCCATTGCCTCCTTCCTCGACCCGTGCTCCTCCTGCATCATCTGCTCCACCCACCCCTCCACCAGCCGCTTCGCCAGCTACCCAGCTATAGTTTGTTCGTAGTGCCGCGGTATCCGGGTAACTCATGTGCATCAGTTGTAGTAGCATGCATGTTATGGTTGGTGCTCAGTAGTAACGGATACAGTGTCACTTATGGATGTTTGTATGCTTGTTGTGTGCCGTTATTCGATTTGGTGGTTTTCTTTGTTATTTCTTTTGGGCCTTTGGTGTTACCTTATTTCCCCTTATGAAAGTTGCTCATCAATCATCTTCGGACCCGAAGAAGCAATGTGGATCTCAATTAATTGGAAGTTCAGTTAAACAGTAGGGCACTCTCAGTCGACTGCATTGTATTGGGAATCTAAATGATAGCATGGATTTATTATTAGCATCAAGTCTACATCAGTTTTGCCACCTTCACAACAGTTATGATCAAACCAGCAGGAAGACCAGTCAGGAACAAGGTCAACTATATATTTTCCGTCAAAGGTATGGATATATGTAAAGTTTTGTTTCAGCCAAGGGTGAAACTTGAAATATGTTACACTCCGGGAGGAAAGGCTATGAGTTCAATATTCAGCAAGGAAGGCAGTCAGACAATTCTTTTTATACGTGTAACCAACGGCAAAATGTTATGGGTGTGTATACAGCATTCAGTCCGCAGGGCACCGTACGAAGCTTCTGGCATAAGAGACCCAGCCTTCCACTGCAAGGTACCTCGGTAAAAGCTTCCGGCATAAGGAAGTGAATCTTCCTTAGTAAACAACCAGAGGAGAAACTTCACAGTCACGGAACCCAGCCTTCTCCAGCACGCTACCAAGGCAAAAGTTTCGAGCGTAACATGTCCAGTCTTGCTCAGCAAGCTACCCGGATAGCTTCCAACACAAGATACCCAACCTTCTTCAATACGGCACTATACACCGTCATCAATAATACTACAAGATATTAAATGGTAAGTTGGCAGTATATGACAGTGCAGCCCCAGAATCAGACTCGCAAAAACCTTGTCAGAAGCACAAATCAGTCAAGACCACTGCTTGCCCCAAGAAGGGAGTGTTTGATTACATATATTTCCATATGTATGGTAAGCATGCAACCCAGGACATGCAAGTCACTCGTACGAGGATGCAATTATGCTCAAGCGGATCTACCGAAGGAAGTTAATAATCCAGCAACCCCATGAGTCAGATATACACCTCATGTGAATCAACAAGTTGAGAAGCAGACAAACTTGAAACAACAATTTTGACAGTGACTACAAAGGTCAGTTGCTCGACACCAGAAAAGGGCGGTATCACGGACTCTAGTTACAGTCTTGTCTGATCGGCCTGAACAACGCACCCTGTACACTATATGGTATGCCTATGAGGACTCGTTCCATGCGCAAGAATAAGGTATGACACCGGAATATTACACCAACGACATCTATGGTCACAAGGAGGATCATGGACCTATGTGGCCAAGCTATTTCAGTAAGGGATTCCGACAAAGAAAATCATGATAATCAAGGCGTAAAGCTGGCAACCAAGGTAGGAAGATTCTTGCCCGACCATCATGGTCCAGGTACCCAAGTCAGCTTGAGACCATGCTTCCATATGAATCAGCATGAGCAGACACCCAGAGGCCTACCTTATCCCATAAGGGCCTCATGTCTAGCTAGTCGTTTATCCAAACTGTACATGCTCAGAATGGTCAGTGTGGAATATCCGAGTCTATCCCGTCAGATCCAAGACTCCTTTGCCATCTCAGCAGTTTGATCTCCGCAACTGGGTTAAAGTATCTCACAGCCTATTACCACAGGAAGATGTACCGACAGCATGGGTAAGCCAAAAGCCGATCAACCAGCTCAGATCAAGTGCTCGCATTAGTGGAACTGAGTACAAGAAAATCCGGTCATGAAAAATATTTTCCCATCAGCGTAACTATCAGCCCAGTCTCAAGATGCTACGGTTCGAGGTGTGTTACATATATAAGGCTGTACCCCTTTATACTGCTCACAACAGGAGGTAGTCCGATCTTTGGTATAGATTGCAAGATGAAGAAACAAATCCAGATGCTTCAGTATCACCTATGGGCAGTAGGATCCCGTTAAGAGAACAGCTATGGTTTTCAGCATTGGTTGAACCCGAAAGACACACATCTATTTCAGCAACCCAATGGAAGGAATAAAAAGGTTTCGTGTCCACAGGAAATGTATTCTCAGGATATTACCGGCAAACATGAACCCCTCCAAGTCAGCATAAGTATTGACGTATAAGGTAAGACCCGTCAACAATTCAGATGAGGTGAAGCAAATCACCCCAAAGCCAGAAAGAACGATCTTATGGTCTTCAAAAGGGAACAAAATACAAAGGAAAGGATGCCCGAGTTGGAAACGGTGTCTGTAAGTCATATTTGTTTCCTGAGCAAGCAAATCTCGAGGATGAGATTTTTGTAAGGGGGGTAGGTTTGTAACACCCTGATTTTTGGCCCTTTCTTTTTCTTTTGGTTTTCTTTGGTTTTTGCTCTGGTTTTCTTTTTGGAGCAGTTCTATGGACTTGCAACCTGGGAGATCATCATTTATTTTTCTCCCAAGTGGTGCAATATCCTTGAATCTTTCCCAAGATTAGGATATTTCTATTCTAGCCCTATCCCAAATTCTTTTCTTGGGAATGTTCCTTTTTCTATTAAAGGAATAACCCTATTTGACCTAGGTTGTGAAGCAACCTATATTTCTGTCATTCCAAAAATTCCCATATAATTCTCATAAATTCTTTGGATCATATATTCCCCAAATATGATCAAACACATCATTGCCTAGTTCAAAAATAATTCAGCAATATTCATTTTCCATTCTGTCCAGAATGGCACTTTGTGAAGGAAGTGCTATTTATATTTTCCTGATTGCTCTCAAACTTTTTGAGCACTCTTTCCTATCCACATGATTACCTCATGACAAAATTCAGCTCTATTTGCCTAGCAAATCTTCCTCAGTAAATGTCCAAAGTTTCTGACCAGAGAGAAGCTTTGTGAGGGAAGTACTAGCTAGCAGTATCCAAATGAGTTAAAATTTTGTCAGGCCCTCCTTATGCTCAAATGATTCGACTACACCAAATTTGAGCATCATCCAACTATTTATGTCAGCACACCTTCAAATCTTTGGTTCTGGTCAAATTTTCAGTTTCTGAAGCAACTACATTTTATATTGCTTCAAAAATTCTGAAATAAATCCAGGACCTAAATATCCCTATATCATTTAAGCATGCCAAAATTCATATTATTTTGCCAAGTCATTTGCTCTACAATAGTCCCACAAGTTTCTGTCCAGTGTGGATCATTGTGAAGGAAGTACCATTTAGGTATTTCCTAATGGCATGAAATTTGGCCAGTGTCTGCATGATCCTAAAACTCAACTCTCCACAAAATCTCAGCTCAATGCCACATTCCATGTGAGTGCAACATCCAGATCCAGTTTCTGTTCTGTCTTTGACAGTTGTATAGCAACTACCCTCAAATCTGGTCCAATTCATCTCAAAATTCACAGGACTGTAGTCCTTCCTACCCTAAACCCTTGAGACATCCCCTCTGGTCCAATGGTCAAGTAACTTGACCACAAATTCTAACCCAAGTTGACTACAGCAGCAATCCTCTGATGCATCCCATCTATCCTAGGTCGCTTTAGTTGATCCATCACTTCAGTAAGACTATAGGATGGAGGGACAACATCGTAGACAACTTTTCCCAGGCTTACGTGCCCTCTCCGTGGCAATGCGCGCGGTGACCGCACTGTTGGCATGCGTGTACGCGTGCTCTGCGTGCAGCAGGCGCGCTCTGGATGTCGGTTAGCGTCGGGCTTCTTCCTCCCGGCCGCGCCCGCGTGTCCCCGGGCGCCTTCAGCCCTCTTCTCCTCCCACGTAGCCGAGGGACCCCTCCCCTCACCTCCAGAAGCCTCCTCGCCGGCGCCAGCCGTCACGCCCGCGGGTGCACCGAGCGCCTCGTGGTCTGCCGCGGCTGTGCTCGCCCCGGCTGCGTCCGCTCGTCGATAGCGCCGCGTGCGCATCTCTTCTGCCCTCTCCCGTCGCTTCCAGGGCCGCGCGTGCCCGGCTTCGCCGGGAGAATCTCTCAGACGCCTATGGCGGCACCCGAGCTCGGGCATCCCCTCCCGCCTATATAAGCTCTTCCCGAGCTCGTCTCTCTTCACCTCTAGACCTGCCTCTCTCTCAATCGACCCCCTGAGCCACTCCTTGGAGCCGGCGAGCTCTTCTCCTCCAACTCCGGCCAGAGCACCGCCGCTCGGCCCTCTCTTCTCCTAGCCCGCGCCGGGCGACTTCTGCTCCAACCGCCACCACCAGAGACCTCCTGGGGCTCCCACGGTTCTCCCCGGGCTCTCTGGTGCCCAAAATCTCGCCGGAATCGACGACGTCGCCGGTACCCGAACCTGGCAGCCGCCTGAGACGAAGACGTCAACGCCGTCTGGCCATCTCACGGGGAGCCACGGGTACGAGCAGCTCCGACTCGGTCCGCCCGATCCATCTCCGCCGTCTCCCAGTATTGCCGTAGCCTCCTCACCGTCGTTTCGTCGCCGGTGAGCCCGCCGTCTCTGCCTTTCTCTTTCTCTCTTTAAATCTGACCGAAGGGGCCCACTGGTCAGTGACTCCGGTGCCCTCCGAAACGTTTTCTAGTGAATGCGTATTCCTAAAATATGCCTTCGACGTCATCCCTTCTGAGATTTTCTGGAATTTCCAGAAATTCATTTATAAATCCATTTTAAATCCAGTTTGACCCAAACTTTGACCTTGAATAACTCCTAAACTACAAGTCCAAATGAATTGATTCTTTTTGCATTATTTTTCTTTTGTTCTCCTCTATTTTCTAGAAGAGTTTGGTATTTTTATCTTCTGTCTAGAATTTCTGGACAGAAGTATTTGCATTATGGTATATTCTTAAATGCTTGCAAAAATATTTTCAGAGTGTGTGTGGTGTGTTGGTGAAGACCAAGAGCTTTTCCCCTCTCTTTTGGAGCAAGGCAAGCCACAACAGCCACTTGCATGATGGCATTGCAGTAGCCATGGTTTGCACTTGAATATTTAATAATTGTTTGCGCATTTAATTATTTTGTGAATACTTCCAATATGTTTGTGAATCCATGCTCATTGCTTATGCCACGTTCATTTTTATCTAGTAAGTGTTATGATTTATTGCAAAGGATATTCTGATCATGTTGTATTCTTGTACTCATTTCAGATGCTAGTGATAATGATATGCTCATAGGGATCATTATGGTTTGATATGAATATACTTGTGATATTCATGATCATCGTTATGCTATGCTCAGTTGCATCCCGTAGAGACAATGATTTATCATTGTTGATGTTAAATGGTTATGTTGCCCATCCATGGTTACACTGATATCATACTCATCTGCATTGTTATTCCCTTATGTATTTTATTGTGACTGAGCTCATCACCATTCAAGTTAAACCGGACATTAATCGAACTTGAACAAACCTGTTGGCTGAGTCATGGTGCCACCGAATCGAGCTAACCAGTGCAGCCCCACTTGCCTTATGGGAGGCCCTGATTCAATCTATTGTCATGCCTCTCGCCGGTGCCTCCAACTAGGGAAGGTTATGGGCGCGCGCTACCCTGATCAGGTAGGCGGCCATAAGCCTTGTGCCCGAGTTGTTTGCGCGTGGTTGTCCCGATTTGGGACGAGTTTGTTTTGGGCCACGACGGTGGCGGCCACAAAGGTGGAGGATGTCACGAGTTGACATCGGGGCGACCCAGGACATAGCCCAAAGGGGAGTTTGTCGGGAGTGGCCGGGAGAGTGTCATGCAATAGATTAGTTTTGTCGGAATGTCATTGGTCCACCCGAATGGAAGTACGAGGCCATGAGTTCCGTGGTGTGGGTACAGTGTACTAACCTCTTCAGAGTGTATAATCTATCGATAGCCGCGTCTTCGGTTATGGACACAGTTCGTTGTAGGTCACACCGTTCGATCAACACTCACGATGACGGAATGACTTATAGGATGACTTATGACTTATGTTTATATGTGAGCAAGTAATAGTTTGGCAGGATGCCGATGATGACGATGGGATGATCTTGAGGATGATCATCGTATTGTGATGTGATCACGCGGTGATCATGAGGTCATTTGATCACGAGGTGATCGAGTCGATATATTGCTTGGCCGAATAGCCAAGAGTGAGATGGTCTCGTGTGACTTTAGATGATGGTTCATTAGTAACTCTAGCAGTGTTATATCTTGATTAATATTTGCTTCCACTTTATGGTAGTTGATAATAACATAACCTGCTAATACTATGTTTTTGTCTTGCCTTGATGCTTTTGGTTGTTGTGAGCTTGCGAGTACATTCAAAGTACTCACCTGGCTTATCATGCCAGTTCGCAGGTAATGCTGTGATGGATTGCTTGTCGTGGATTCCGTTCATGCGAGCTAGACCGTGTCCCAGCTAGAGTCCCTGCGAAGTGGAGTTCACCACCGTCTTCGTCGTTTCGCTGCTACGAGTTGTCCCGCTGCTAGCATAAAGCTGCTTTAGCAGGCGTAGCGTCGCCGTGGCATTGTAATCTTTGTATAGCAAACCCTTGTACCTTATCATTCGTAATAAAGCTGATTTGTTCTATGCCCAGTAGTGCCGTATTCCAGAAGACATTTCTGGGCTGGAATACGGGGCATTCGGGTCCCTCTGAGCTTGGGTGCCACAGATTTTTCTCATAGTTTTTCAAACACACAAGAAGAAAGCGAGAAAATAAAACTAACATGGATTATACAATGAAAAAGTATGAACACCAACAACTGAAATGAAATGTGTGATCATGAATATAATGTCGGTGAGAAATACGTACTCCCCCAAGCTTAGGCATTTGCCTAGCTTGGTCTACGGCCATCCGTAGTAGCCATCCGGTCCCATATGAAAGTGCTGGGGCGGCGGCACCTGAGCGACCCAATCCTGGGCCTCATCCTCTGCCGCTGCCAATGCGTTCCGGTAAGCAACGATGTCCGGTGGCATAACAGTATATCCGTTCCTGGCATGAGAATCAAACAAAGCAGGTGCAGGCAACGGAATAATATCACGAGTAACCTTACTAAAAACCAAGTTATAACGAATGTGGTGAGGAGGCTCAGGAGCATCAAGAAAGTGGTGGTCTCTCATAGACTGGTGATCTAAGTAAACTCTGGGCAACAAATAATCATGTGGGCGTATGTTAACATTGAAACGTCTCGCTAAGCGAGTGGCATAAATACCCCCATGAATTTTACCCTTAGTCCTATTAGTGTGCAGGCGGCGTGCAATGATAGCTCCCAAGTTATAAGTGTTGTCATTATGCAGTGCATGGCGTAAAATGGCAAGGTCAGGTGCACATAGCGCACCACCTTGCTCTCTAGCAGTCAAGCATTTTCCTATGAATAAAGCAAAGTAATGAACAGCGGGAAATTGCAAGCTAGTGGCTCGGGCTTTCGACACGCCCCTTTCCTCTCCCACAGTTAAAGTGCGAAGGAAGCCCTCAAACTCCTCCGGTCGAGGCTCGCTTATTTCCCCATCAAAGGGGATCAAACATATCTCACAAAATTTAGCAAGCGGTATCTGATGATGTTCAGCATATAAATCAAAGCGCACCGCAGGGGGTTCGAGCCTATTCAGGAAATGAAAGTTTTGCACAAAGGAATTCGTAAGGATGTGGTGCTGGTCACACTCATCTGCGAGGAAGTCGGTCAATCCGGCATTAGCAACAAATTGCGCGAACTCTTGGTAGAATCCGGCTTCGTTCATGAAGGCATTGTGCGGCCATTCGCACGGCCGGACCTCCGTCCTACGCGGAATGTTGAGGTCGCTGTCCGAGGAGTCCCCAAGGACTCCCTTGGCATTCCGCTTCGAGTAACTCCTCCAGAAGAAATTCATTTTCTCTACGAACAAAATTCTAAAAAAATTTGGGCCACAAAAAGATGTTAACAAAACTTCACAAAATTGATAGCAACTACTCACATGGATGTCTAGAGGCTATATCAAGCATTCAAACTACTTGGGACTCAAAGAATTCAACATGCAAGCTCATTTTTAGTAGCACCAAGAGCAGCTAATTATGCAAAATATAATCCACTAGAGCCAAAACTAATTGGAGCAATGGAGGAGTCACATACCAAGTAGCAATCTCCCAAAACAGTTTCGGAAACGGAGCTCCGAGCAAAGAGATCGAAAATCTTAGGTTTGGGAGCAAGAACACGAGAGAGAGAGAGAGAGAGAGCTACCAGGAATTTTTTCTAGACGTAAGAGACAAAGTGGGCTGAAGGAATAAGTGAGGGGGTCCCTGTGGGGCCCACAAGCCACCAGGGCGCGCCCAGGGGGATGGCGCGCCCTAGTGCCTCGTGGGCACCTGGGGCATCCCCCTGGTATGTTATTAGTTCCAAAAATTCTTAAATATTCTATAAAAATTCATGTAAAAATTTCAGATCATTCTGAGCACTTTCATTTTTGGGCACTTTTTTATTGCACAGATAATTCAAAAAATAGTATAATCATGGCATTTTATTGCATCTAACTAAAAATAACAGAAAACAAAAAGTGGGTGCAGAAGGTTGTGCTTACTAAATTCATCGACCACATGCCTCTCAAAAAGAATCCATTAATAAGGTTGATCAAGTCTTATTAACAAACCATTTCCGAGTAACATGAAACCGAAGAACCTTCATAAAAACACTAGGTTACCTCAACGGGGATGTGTACCTCCCCAATAATAAGAGTTTCATATTTCTTTCTGACAGTAGGAAGAGGGAGTTGAAAACTTCCAATAGTAATTGTCGGAGTCTTTTCAATAACATGAATACCGTTTACTTGAAATTGTTTCTTCGAAAAGTGCACCGTATGTTCATTACCATTGATATGAAAAGTGACCTTGCTTTTGTTGCAATCAATAACAGCCCCTACAGTATTCAAAAAGGGTCTACCAAGGATAATCGACATCTTGTCGTCCTCGGGCATATCAAGTGTAACAAAGTCTGTTAGGATAGTAACATTTGCAACTACAACGGGCACATCCTCACAAACACTGATAGGAATGGCAGTTGATTTGTCAGCCATTTGCAATGATATTTCAGTGGGAGTGAGTTTATTCAAATCAAGTCTTTTATATAAAGAGAAGGGCATAACACTAACACCGACTCCCAAATCACACAAAGCAGTTTTGACATAATTTCTTTTAATGGAGCATGGTATAGTTGGTATTCCTGGATCTCCAAGTTTCTTAGGTACTCCGTCCTTAAAAGAATAATTTGCAAGCATGGTAGAAATTTCAGCTTCAGGTATCTTTCTTTTATTTGTGACAATGTCTTTCATATATTTAGCATAAGGGGCGATCTTTAAAATATCAGTCAAACGAGTACGCAAAAAGACTGGCCTAAGCATTTCAGCAAAGCGTTCAAATTCTTCCTCATCCTTATTCTTAGATGGTTTAGGAGGAAAGGGCATGGGTTTTTGAACCCATGGTTCTCTTTCTTTATCATGTTTTCTAGCAACGAAGTCTCTTTTATCATAACGTTTGTTTTTAGGAGGTGGGTTATCAAGATCAACAGCAGGTTCTATTTCAACATCATTATCAAGTTCTTTATTATTATCTGGTTGGGCATCCATATGAGCATCATCATTATTATTATCATCAGGTGAATGTTCATTACCAGATTGTGTTTCAGCATCGGAAATAGAAACATCATTATTATCCTCCAAGGGTTTTTCTACCTCAGGTTCACTAGAAGTGTGCAAAGTCCTATCATTTTTCTTTTTCTTTTTCTTTTTAGATGGACTAGGTGCATCAACATTAATTCTTTGAGAGTCTTGTTCAATTCTTTTAGGGTGACCTTCAGGATAAAGTGGCTCCTGAGTCATTCTACCTCCTCTAGTCATTACTTTGATAGCATGATCATTCATATTGTTATTCATTTCATTGAGCAATTCACTTTGAGATTTAGCAACTTGTTCTAATTGGGTTTGAACCATAGATGCATGTTTACCTACACCTTTGACATCATTAGCAATTCTAAACAACAAGTCACTCAAGCGATCAATCATGTAGGCATTTCATTTCAATTGTTTCATCACATTTGCATTGAAATGATCTTGCTTAATAATATAATTGTCAAATTCATACAAACATTGACTATGAGGTTTGTTATAAGGAATATCATCTTCATCAAACTTTATAAGAGAATTTACCTCTACTACCTGTGGTGGTGTGTCAAGACCATGCATTTCTTCAATAGGTGGCAAATTCTTAACATCTTCAGCTTTAATACCTTTTTCCTTCATACATTTCATTGCTTCTTGCATATCTTCAGGACTGAGGAATAGAATACCTCTCTTCTTTGGAGTGGGCTTAGGCGGTGGTTCAAGAAGTGTCCAATCATTATCATTCTTCAATATATTATTCAATAGTTCCTCAGCTTGTTCAATAGTCCATTCCCTGAAAACACAACTAGCACAACTATCTAGGTAGTCCCTAGAAGCATCGGTTAGTCCATTATAAAAGATATCAAGTATTTCATTCTTCTTAAGAGGATGATCAGGCAAAGCATTAAGTAATTGGAGAAGCCTCCCCCAAGCTTGAGGGAGATTCTCTTCTTCAATTTGCACAAAGTTAAATATTTCCTGTAAAGCAGCTTGTTTCTTATGAGTAGGAAAATATTTTTCAGAGAAGTAATATATCATATCCTGGGGACTACGCACACAACCAGGAGCAAGAGTATTATACCATATCTTAGCATCACCCTTTAATGAGAAAGGAAAGAACTTAAGAATATAGTAATAGCAAAAAATTTCCTCATGAGCGAATAGGGTGGCTATATCATTTAATTTAGTAAGATGTGCCACAACGGTTTCAGTTTCATAGCCATGGAAAGGATCAGATTTGACCAAAGTAATTAACTCAGGATCGACAGAGAATTCATAATCCTTATTAGTAACAAATATGGGAGAGGTAGCAAACTTAGGATCATATTTCATTCTCTCCCTTATAGATTTTTCTTTCATTTCAGCAAGCAATTTTATAACTTCATCTCTATCATTACAAGCAAGAATGGCTCTAGCCGTCTCCCTATCAAAGACATGTTCATCAGGTGATTCAACCCTAGTAGGAGAGCTAGGCATAATAGGTGAATCATAATTCTCAAGAGTTTCAACATTTTTAGCATTCTCAATTTCTTTAGCTTTAGCAAGTTGTTCATCAAGAAATTCACAAAGTGTCACAGCATTATCAAGCATAATACTAGCATCATCATAAGTATCATTCATAGCAGAAGCAGTATCATCAATAACTTGCGACATATCAAAATGCATAACAGGTGGTGGTGTCACAAGTCTACTCAAACAGAAGGTGAATCAAGTGTAGAGCTAGATGGCAGTTCCTTACCTCTCCTCGTCTTAGAGGGAACGATCTTGGTCTTAGCGTCTTTCAGATTCTTCATAATGATCAACAGATACAAATCCCAAGTGACTCAGCAAATAGAGCTATGCTCCTCGGCAACGGCGCCAGAAAAAGGACTTGATAACCCACAAGTATAGGGGATTGCAACAGTTTTCGAGGGTAGAGTATTCAACCCAAATTTATTGATTCGACACAAGGGGAGCCAAAGAATATTTGCAAGTATTAGCAGTTGAGTTGTCAATTCAACCACACCTGGAGACTAAATATCTACAGCAGAGTGATCAGTAGCACAGTAGTATGGTAGTTTGATAGCAATAGCAATAATAGTAACAGTAGCAGTAACGGTAGCAGCAATAGTTTTGTAACAATTGTGACAATAGTAGCAATAGTAGTAACTTAGCAAAGAACAATATGTGAAAAACTCATAGGCATTGGATCGGTGATTATGGGTGATAACATTCATTATGTAACAGTCATAACCTAGGGCGACACAGAACTAGCTCCAACTCATCAATGTAATGTAGGCATGTATTCCGTATATAGTCATACGTGCTTGCGATAAGAACTTGCATGACATCTTTTGTCCTACCCTCCCGTGGCAGCGGGGTCCATAAGGAAACTAAGGGATATTAAGGCATCCTTTTAATAGAGAACCGGAACAAAGCATTAACACGTAGTGAATACATGAACTCCTCAAACTACGGTAATCACCGGAAAGAATCCCAATTATTGTCACCTTGGGGTATGCGTATCATAACACATAGCAGGTGCGTATAACTTGCAAGATCGGATCAAGAACACAAATATATTCATGAAAACATAAAGGGTTCAGATCTGAAATCATGGCACTCGGGCCCTAGTGACAAGCATTAAGCATAGCAAAGTCATAGCAACATCAATCTCAGAACATAGTGGATACTAGGGATCAAGCCCTAACAAAACTAACTCAATTACATGATAAATCTCATCCAACCCATCACCGTCCAGCAATCCTACGAAGGAATTACTCACTCCCGGCGGTGAGCATCATGAAATTGGTGATGGAGGATGGTTAATGATGACGATGACGGAAGATCCCCCTCTCCGGAGCCCCGAACGGACTCCAGATCTGGCCTCCCAATGAAGAACGGGAGGTGGCGGCGGCTCCGTATCGTAGAATGTGATGAAACTTCTTCTCTTATTTTTTTCTCTGGAATTATGAATTTATAGGCCTGAGATTAGGGTTAGCGGAGCCACGTGGGCCCCACAAGCCACCAGGGCGCGCCAGGGGGGTGGCGCGCCCTGGTGCCTCGTGGCCATCAGGTGGCCCCCCTCTAGTGGATCTTGGCTCCAGTATTTTTTATTTATTGCATAAAAAATCTCCAAAAAGTTTCGTCCAATTCCGAGAACTTTTATTTCTGCACAAAAAACAACACCATGGTAGTTTTGCTGAAAACAGCGTCAGTCCGGGTTAGTTTCATTCAAATCATACAAATTAGAGTCCAAAACAAGAGCAAAAGTGTTTGGAAAAGTAGATACGATGGAGGCGTATCAGCTTCCTAGGCATTCTTGTTAAATCTATTTGGCCAAAAGAATCAAATCAACCAAAGCTTCAATATGGATGAACTCAAATGAAAAAAAATTGCAATCCAACATGCTTCCAGCCCTATAAAGATATGTAAAGGAAAAAAATAAACTAGAACATGCACAACCAATCTAGTATCTATCAGAAAAGGGGCGGTGACTTAATCACCATGTGTGAGTGTGTTGACCTAGGACTACATGGTCTAATAAAGACATTGGATCCATGAGTCATACTCATCATTAAGCTCAAAAGGGGTTACCTTTTTCGATTGATCATCAATGTGCTCACATTCTTAGAGTTCCTTTAACACCATACCTTTAGTAAAGCTCCTCCTAAATGTGATATCCCTACCAAGAGGATGCCTTAACATTAGGTTTGTCGTTGCCGAATTCATGTATCTTGAGTTGTAGTGGATGATCAATGTTGATGATGACCTAGGGTTACCATCAAGAGTTGGGAGAATCCTTTTCTTCATTTTTTGCACTTTCAATACTTGCACGGATTAGTACAAAAAGGTACAACAAAGATATCCAATACACATGGAGTGAAAATCATAAGAGATGTTGTATATCGATGCATTGGGTTACCTTGTTGCTATGCCTTACCAATCAAAGAGGATTCTTGATTCCTTGGATTAGTGCTTGATATGAAAGTGTTGTTGCACTAATTCCTTGCCATGAAAGATGTGACCTTTACGCTCATTGGCAAAGTCATCCTCACAAGCTCTCTTAGTTATTCCTTTTAGAAATCCACATCGTCTAGATGGTGATCTTTGGAGTTGAGGTAAAACTTGAAGAAGCAGAGCTAGAAGTGTCTTTGGGAACCCAATTGACGTTGCCTTGAGTACGATCACCAATGGTAGCAATTTCATGCTCATCTTGAATTGGGGTCACCTTCCCTTTTTTCTTGTGGTCAAGTGGAGCATAAATCATTCTTCCATTCCTTTAAATGAGAGTGCCTCATACTCTTCCTATTAGGGAAAGAATTTTGTCTTGGGGTATTGATCTTATTCCCATTCTACTCCATTGGCTTTGAATTTGCGTTCAAAACCAGCGCGTTGATTGCGACAATATAGCCCTTGCTTGCGCACAATCTCATAAATTGCTTACTTCTGACAAGACTTTTGTAGACACGTTCTCAATGATTCCTTTAAATAAAGAATTTATTGCTCTAGTGTAACTTGGCTAAGCGAAGAGTTAGTTGAATCACTAGATCTACATGAATATGTAATACCTTTGTATGTAACTTTGGGAGCATAAGCAATAGATGAAGTTGTTTCAATTTTAGGTGTGAGAAGTGGCTGTTGTGGCTTCACTTGTGATGTCAAAGTAGATATTAGAAGTTGTTTGGCAATGTGAGAGGTATTCTTCTTTCGAAGATCGTCATTGATAGCTTTTAGCCACTCATGCTCTTGCTTCAAATTAAGCATCTCGAATTGTATCTTCTTATGAGTTTTCAAAATCTCTTTATGATCCTCTAGTTGAGTTTGACATGTTAAATTAAGGTGTCTAGCTCTTTATCTAAACTTTCTTTCTCAATCTTCACATTAGCAAGCAACTTTTATTGTCCATCATGCATGTTGGCAAGTGTGTCATATCTCACATTACAATAATCTTCCTCATCAAGCAAGTTGTCTTTGTCACTAATGAAATCCAAAAACTCAAGATGTGTTACTTTAGGGACATTAGCCATCCAATGTCTCGAGGATTCACCAATACCTTCATTAGGAGAATCAAATATGCACTAGGACTTGGCGGAGACAAGAGCAATTCCGGAAATACCTTCATCCTCACTATCTTTGGAGTTAGAGTGATAACTAGCTTAAGAGTTGTTGTTGGATTCGGAACCAGACATTCAATCACCAATGTTTGCTCGTGAACTTATCTTGGAGTATCTCTTGTAGTACTTATCCTTCCTTTCTGTTTCCTTGCTTCTCTGAGGTCTTCTCTCATTCTATCATCTCTACGTCTTCTTTATTTCTTGGTGAAGAATCTTTCTTTTTGGGAGGAGCTGTACAATCTGATGTGAAATGTTTGGGTCTTTTACAATTGTAGCAACTTCGATCATGACTTGAAGATCTTAATTCATCATGTCTTGACTTGGAGTAGCTTCTATCCTTGAACTTGTTCTTGTAGAATTTTGAAGTTGCGAACCACGAGGCCAAGTTATTCACTAGAAACATCCTTGAGATTCTCACTTGAAGTGTTGGGGGTGTCACTAGTGGTCTTGTAAGCAGCACTAATCAACTGGCAATGAATCTCTTTGTCTTGAGTGTCATCTAATGTTCCACAATCCATCCAATTACTTTGGTAGGTTTGAGATCTTAGTAATTTGGAATCATTTGGATCATTGTACACACTGTGTCATTTTTTGTCCAATGCTCTGAGAATCTTCTTGATGATGAACTTGTCCGCCATTTGTTCACTTCCTAAGCCGGCAATATCATTGGTAATGAGTGCTAGCCTAGAGTACATCTCGGTCACACTTTCACCATCCTTCATCTTGAACTTGCCTAGACGACCTTGTATGAGATCAAGCTTGGACTCCCTCACTAACTTGGTACCTTCATTCATTTCCACAAAAGTGTGCCAAATTTCCTTTGCGCTCTCAAAATGACTGATCTTTTTGAATTATTTGGGGCATGATGACCCACAAGTATGGGGGATTAATCGTAGTCTTTTCAATAAGTAAGAGTGTCAAACCCAACGAGGAGCAGAAGGAAATGATAAGCGGTTTTCAGCAAGGTGTTTTCTGCAAGCACTGAAAGTAGCGGTAACTGATAGTTTTGTAGTAAGAGAATTCGTAACGAGTAACAAGTAACAATAGTAGCAAAGTGCAGCAAGGTGGCCCAATCCTTTTTGTAGCAAAGGACAAGCCGGAACGGTCTCTTATATAAAGCAAAGTGTTCTCGAGGACACATGGGAATTCTCATCTAGTCACTTTCATCATGCTTATTTGATTCACGTTAGCTACTTTGACAATTTGATATGTGGGTGGACCGGTGCTTGGGTGTTGTTCTTACTTGAACAAGCCTCCCACTTATGATTACCCGCTCTCACAAGCATCCGCAACTACGAAAGAAGAATTAAGTTAAATCTAAGCATAACATGAAACATATGGATCCAAATCAGCCCCTTACGGAATAACGCATAAACTAGGGTTTAAGCTTCTATCACTCTAGCAACCCATCATCTACTTATTACTCCACAATGCCTTTCCTTAGGTCCAAATATGGTGAAGTGTCATGTAGTCGACGTTCACACGACACCACTAAAGGAAGCAACAACATACATATCACCAAAATATCGAACAAATACCAAATTTCACATCATTACTTATGTCAAGACTTCTCCCATGTCCTCAAGAACAAAAGTAACTACTCACAAATCATATTCATGTTCAAGATTAGAGGGTATTGAATATAATTAAGGATCTGAACATATAATCTTCCACCAAATAAACCAACTAGCATCAACTACGAGATATAATCAACACTACTAGCAACCCACAGGTACCAATATGAGGTTTTGGGACAAAGATCGAATACAAGAGATGAACTAGGGTTTGAGATGAGATGGTGCTGGTGAAGATGTTGATGAAGATTGGTCCTCCCACGATGAGAGGATCGTTGGTGATGTCAATGGCTTCGATTTCCCCCTCCCGGAGGGAAGTTTCCCCAGCGGAATCGCTCCGCCGGAGAGCAAAAGTGCTCCTGCCCAGGTTCCGCCTCAAGACGGCGGCGCTTCATCCTGAAAGTCTTCTCTTGATTTTTTTTTCTAGGGAAAATGGGTTCTTATAGCAGAAGATGGGCTTCGGAGGCCTGCCAGGGGCCCCACAAACTCGGGGGGCGCGCCTAGGGGGTAGGGTGTGCCTCCCAGGCTTGTGGCTTCCTGGTGGGCCCCCTCCTGGTATTTCTTCCGCCAATATTTTTATATATTCCAAAATAATTCTCCATAAATTTTCAGGTCATTTGGAGTGGTGCAGAATAGCTATCTCTGTTGTAGCCCTTTCCGGTCCAGAATTCCAGCTGCCGGCAATCTCCCTCTTCATGTGAAACTTGCAAAATAAGAGAGAAAAGGCATAACAATTGTATCATAAAGTGAAATAATGACCCTAAACATAATAAATAACAGTAGAAAACATGATGCAAAATGGACGTATGAACTCCCCCAAGCTTAGACCTCGCTTGTCCTCAAGCGAAAACCGAAATCGATAATCATGACCACATGTTTAGAGAGAGAGAGGTGTCGATAAAACAAACTACGGACATGAAAGCATCATGATAATTATCATAACAGTAATATATCATCATAAAACTTCTCATGAAAAGTGACAATTCATCCACAAGACAAAGTATGAACCACAAACCGTATTGAAAACTAACAAACTATGATCTCGGTCACTGATACAATTGCAATTCATCATATTATCAGAAAGAGTCTAAGTAAGAGCTTTGTTTAGCAAGTTCACATACTCAACTATCATTTAGTCTTCTATGATTGCTGACACTCATGGCATACTTATGGAGCAAAAGTTTCAGTCAGACACATAGAAAGATATGGGCTTATAGTTTCGCCTCCCAACTTATTTACCTCAAGGGTAATGTCAACAATAATAACTCATGATCACCTACATCCAATTGGATATATGTGCCTGGATCTTTCCCCACCACATGATGCTTGCCAAGAGAGAAAATAAAAACAGAATAGAGGAGAATACTATTGACTCTTGCATAAAAGTAAATACATAAAGTAAAGGATAGGCCCTTCGCAGAGGGAAGCAGAGGTTGTCATGCGCTTTTTATTTTTGAATGTGCAAGCTCTTAATGTAAAGGAACGTCACTTTATATTGCCCCTTGTGATAGCAACCTTTATTATGCAGTCTGTCGCTTTTATTTCTTCACCATCACAAGTTCGTACAAAGCTTATTTTCCCTTACAATAAAAGATCATACATATTTAGGAGCAATTTTTTTTGCTTTTGCACCGATGACAACTTACTTGAAGGATCTTATTCAATAAATAGGTAGATATGGTGGACTCTCATGACATGAAACTGGGTTCAAGGGTTTTTGGATGCACAAGTAGTATCTCTACTTAGTATGAAGTTTTGGCTAGCAAAGGATTATGGGCAAGCACCACATGTTAGAGGATCCATGACAATATAGCTTCTATGTGAATATAAGCAAACATAACTTATTACGTTGTCTTCCTTGTCCAACGTTGACTATTTGACATAGAATATTCAATGGGGGCTCACAATCATAAAAGATGTCCAAGATAGTATATTTATATGTGAGACCTCTCTTTCTTTATTACTTTTTCATGAATTGCAACAATGACCAATGCTATGTTTGTTAACTTCCAACAAGTTTCATCAATTATACTTCTTTATATGTGAAGTCATCACTCCCCATGGGATTAGCATATGATCTCTCTTTTCTTTATTCTCTTTATTTTATTTCTAGGATTGGATCAACAAAAGTAAAACAACTCAACTCAAACTACTCTTTATTATATAACTCTCACACTCAATTACATCGATAGATAGATCACAAAGCAAGCAGTCGAAACTAAATCATACTAAAACTTTATTCTTCTAAATCACAAAATAACTAAGGATCAAACTAAGATAGATAATTATGATAAAAGTGATGGTGATACGATACCGGGGCACCTCCCCCAAGCTTGGCACAAGCCAAGGGTGGTGCCCATACCCGTGTACTCAAGTCTCCTTCTTCGGTGATGGTGGTGATGATGTAGTAGGCTTGTCCTTCAGAAGCAGGAACCGCAAATTATCATTGATCCTCCTAAGAGCACGGTTCTGCTCCACCAATAAAATAACCTCATGGGTGAGCACCGTATTCTGGGCACAAATTGCTTCAACAGCCCTTAATGCATCAATTTCAGATAAAGAAAGATTATGATGGAGAGTTTGCAGTATGTCTCCCTTTTCTGTAGCCTCCACTGGAGGTGTGGATTGCCTCTCTTCTTCATGGATCTGGCCGTCTATAACCTCTTTAGCTTCCTCCTGCTCGACGGAGTCCTCCTCTCCAGACGACCACTCATAGTAGACTTCATTGAAAGGTCGTTTGCCCGGCGAGGGTTGCATGATCCGGTGCTTGGTGCGGAGCCTTCGAGGAGCCATGGAGAGCTTGACGACTGAGTCATGTCAGAAAAACAGCCCGAAACAAAAACAGAGGAGAAACTTGCGATACGGTGGTCAAAACATCCGAGAGTATATATAATTAATTTTTTCGTACAGGACAAGTAATATGGAAGAAAAACGGAGTCAGGAAAGTCCATGGGGGAGCCACAAGCTTGGTAGGCGCGCCCTGGGGGTAGGGCGCCCCCCCAGGCTTGTCGCTCCCCCGTGCACTTTTTGGACTGTTTATTATTTTCCCAATTTTTTATATATTCCAAAACGAATAGAAAATACTTTTATGGAATTTTTGGAGTCGGTTTACTTACCGTACCACATACCTACTCCTTTTCAGGGTTCTGGAGCGTTCCGGAAGGTTTCTACTATGTGCTCCTCCGGTGTCATTGTTTGAATAATATTAGTTTCAACATTAATGGGCGTACCTGAGATATAATGTTTAATTCTTTGCCCATTAACCACTCTCGGATTAGTGCCTTCGGAGTTGTTTATCTTGATAGCTCCGGAGCGATAAACTTCTTCGACGATGTATGGTCCTTCCCATTTAGAGAGAAGTTTTCCTGCAAAGAATCTTAAACGAGAATTTTATAATAGAACATGATCACCTACTTTAAATTCCCATTTCTGAATTCTTTTATCATGCCATCTTTTGACCTTTTCTTTAAACAACTTGGCATTTTCATAAGCTTGTATTCTCCATTCATCTAGAGAGCTAATATCAAATAACCTCTTTTCACCGGCAAGTTTAAAATCATAGTTGAGTTCTCTAATGGCCCAATAAGCTTTATGTTCTAACTCAAGGGGTAAATGACAAGCTTTTCCATAGACCATTTTATATGGAGACATACCCATATGATTTTTATAAGCAGTTCTGTAAGCCCATAATGCATCATCAAGTTTCTTAGACCAATTCTTTCTGGATCTATTAATGGTCTTTTGCAAGATTAATTTTATTTCTCTATTAGTCAGTTCAACTTGACCACTAGACTGAGGATGATAAGGTGATGCAATTCTATGGTTAACATCATATTTAGCAAGAAGTTTACGGAAAGCACCATGAATAAAATGTGAACCACCATCAGTCATCAAATATCTAGGGACTCCAAACCTTAGAAATATAATTTCTTTAAGCATTTTAATAAAAGTGTTATGATCAGCACTACTAGTTGGAATAAGTTCTACCCACTTAGTAACGTAATCAACATCAACTAAGATATGAGTATACCCGTTAGAGGAAGGAAAAGGTCGAATGTAATCAAATCCCCAAACATCAAATGGTTCAATAACAAGTGAAGAATTCATAGGCATTTCCTGACGTCTACCAATATTACCAATTCTTTGACATTCATCACAAGATAAGACAAACTTGCGGGCATCTTTGAAAAGAGTAGGCCAATAAAAACCAGATTGTAATACCTTATGTGCAGTTCTGTCTCCCGCATGGTGTCCTCCGTATGCCTCGGAGTGACACTTCCATAGGATTTGTTCCTGTTCATGCTTAGGTACACAACGTCTAATAATACCATCTACTCCTTCTTTATATAAATGTGGGTCATCCCAAAAGTAATGTCTTAAATCAAAGAAGATTTTTTTTCTTTTATTGGTAGGTAAAACTAGGTGGTATATATTTAGCAACAATATAATTAGCATAGTCTGCATACCAAGGAGTATTACGAGAAGCATTTATAACAACTAATTGTTCATCAGGAAAACTATCATCAATATGCAGTGGGTCATCAAGGACATTTTCCATTCTAGATAAATTATCTGCTACGAGATTTTCAGCTCCCTTTCTATCAATAATATGCAAATCAAATTCTTGTAGCAAAAGAACCCACCTAATAAGTCTAGGTTTAGCATCCTTATTTTCCATAAGGTATTTAATAGCAGCATGATCGGTATGAATAGTTACTTTAGAATCAACAATATAAGATATGAACTTATCACATGCAAACACAACTGCTAAAAACTCTTTCTCAGAAGTAGCATAATTTCTTTGAGCACTATCTGGAGTTTTACAAGCATAATGAATAACATTTAATTTTTTATCAACTCTTTGCCCTAGAACAGCACCAACAACATAATCACTAGCATCACTCATAATTTCAAAGGGTAAGTTCCAATCAGGTGGTTGAACAATAGGTGCAGAAATTAAGGCTTTCTTAAGTATTTCAAAGGCTTCTACGCAATCATCATCAAAAATGAACGGAACATCCTTTTGCAAAATATTAGTAAGAGGCCTAGAAATTTTACAGAAGTCTTTTATAAACCTTCTATAGAAACTAGCATGACCTAGGAAACTTCTTATACCTTTGATATCTTTAGGACATGGCATTCTCTCAATTGCATCAACTTTAGCTTTATCAACTTCAGTACCTCTTTCAGAAATTTTATGCCCAAGGACTATACCTTCGTTAACCATAAAGTGGCACTTCTCCCAATTCAAGACAAGATTAGTTTCTTCACATCTCTGCAAAACTCGATCAAGGTTGGTTAAGCAATCATCAAAAGAAGTTCCGTAAACGAAAAAATCATCCATGAACACCTCAACAATCTTTTCACAAAAGTCAGAGAATATAGCAGTCATACATCTTTGAAAAGTAGCAGGTGCATTACATAAACCAAAAGGCATACGATGATAAGCATAAGTTCCAAAAGGACAAGTAAAAGTGGTTTTCTCTTGATCTTCTTGTGATACAAGTATTTGAGAGAAACCAGAATATCCATCTAGGAAGCAAAAGTGTGTATGTTTAGACAATCTTTCTAACATTTGATCAATAAAAGGCAAGGGGTAATGATCTTTCCTAGTAGCTTTATTTAATTTCCTGAAATCAATTACCATCCTATAACCAGTTACAATTCTTTGTGGGATAAGTTCATTTTTATCATTAGGGACAACGGTAATACCTCCTTTCTTAGGAACACAATGAACATGACTTACCCATCTACTATCAGCTATGCGATAGATTATACCTGCCTCCAGAAGCTTTAATATTTCAGTTCTTACCACATCCTTCATTTTAGGATTTAATCTTCTTTGATGATCAACAACTAGTTTAGCATCTGGCTCCATATGAATTTTGTGCTGACATAGAGTGGGACTAATGCCCTTAAGATCATTAAGAGTATACCCAATAGCTGCATGGTGCTTCCTCGAAGTTTTAAGTAATCTCTTTTCTTTATGCTCTGAAAGGTTAGCACTGATAATAATAGGATATATCTTCTTTTCATCAAGATAAGCATACTTAAGTGTATCATGTAGTTTCTTTAATTCAAACACAGGATCACTCTTAGGTGGGAGAGGATCTCCCAAAGTTTCAACAGGCAGATTATGTTTAAGAATAGGTGCTTGTTTAAAGAATATCTCATCTATTTCATTTTTTCATTCATATGCATATCGTTTTCATGTTCTAGCAAGTATTGTTCTAAAGGATCAGTAGGAGGTACAGCAATAGAGGCAAGATCAATAATTTCATCTTTATTAGGTAATTCTTTATCATGAGGTTGTCTACGAAACTTAGAGAAATTAAATTCATGAGATACATCACCAAACTTAACTCTAACCTTTTCTTTAGCACAATCAATTTCAGCATTAACGGTATTCAAGAAAGGTCTACCAAATATAATGGGACAAAAATTATCTTGTTGTGAACCAAGTACTAAGAAATCAGTAGGGTATTTGATCTTACCACACAAGACTTCAACATATTGAACAATCCCAAGTGGTGTAATAGTATCTCTGTTTGCAAGCTTAATAGTGACATCAATATCTTCAATCTCAACACGTGCAATATCATTCATGATTTCTTGATATAAAGAGAAAGGGATAGCACTCACACTAGCACCCATATCACATAAACCATGATAGCAATGGTCTCCAATTTTAACAGAAACAATAGGCATGCCAACTACGGGCTTGTTCTTATCTAACATGTCTCGTTCATTTCTAACGGGTTTAGCAATTCCAGCAGCCTCTTCGCAAAAGTAAATAACATGCCCATCAATATTATCAACTAATAAATCTTTTACCATTGCAATATTAGGTTCAACTTTAATGTGTTCAGAAGGTCTAGGTGTTCTAATATTACTTTTATTAACCACAGTCGTAGTTTTAGCATGTTCCTTTATCCTAATAGGGAAAGGTGGTTTCTCAATATAAGCAGTAGGCACAACTAGGTCAATATTGTAAACAATTGTTTCTTCTTTAACACTAACAGGCTCTTCGTTTAATTCAATAGGTGGATGAAACTTAAACCATTTCTCCTTAGGGAGATCAACATGAGCAGCAAATGATTCACAAAACGTAGCTACTATCTCAGAGTCAAGTCCATATTTAGTACTAAACTTATGAAAAGCATCAGTTTCCATAAAAGGTTTAACACAATCAAACTCAAGATTTATACCTGACTATTTACCTTTGTCGATTTCCCAATCTTTAGAGTTGCGTTTAATTCTTTCCAGAAGATCCCATTTGAATTCAATAGTCCTCTTCATAAAGGAACCAGTAGAAGAAGTATCGAGCATGGATTGATCATTATGAGAAAGCCGAGCATAAAAGTTTTGTATAATTATTTCTCTTGAGAGCTCATGATTGGGGCATGTGTGTAACATATACTTAAGCCTCCCCCAGGCTTGAGCGATACTTTCTCCTTCACAAGGCCAAAAATTATATATATATAATTCCGATCACGATGAACCAAATGCATAGGATAAAACTTCTGGTGAAATTCCAGCTTTAACCGGTTCCAATCCCATGTTCCAGTATCATCCAATAGCCTATACCATGTCAATGTATTTCCCTCCAAATATAAAGGGAATACCTTCTTCTTAACTCCATCCTCGGATAAACCTACAAGCATAAACAATCCACACATTTCATCTATATATATCAAGTGCATATCAGGATGTACCTTTCCATCTCCTGCATAAGGGTTAGCCAGCAGTTTCTCTATCATACCCAAAGGGATTTCATAATAAATATTTTCAGTAGGTTCAGTAGGTTGAGGGGCAACTCTCAATGCTTCCGGTCGAGGTGAAGATACCCCGAACAAACCCCTCAAAGGATTACTTTCCATAGTGACAAGTGACAGTAAATTTCAGCACGTAATAAAAATGTTTCCTTACCAAATTCCACTATCCAAAGGCGCTTCACTCCCCGGCAACGGCGCCAGAAAAGAGTCTTGATGACCCACAAGTATAGGGGATCAATCGTAGTCCTTTCGATAAGTAAGAGTGTCGAACCCAACGAGGAGCAGAAGGAAATGATAAGCGGTTTTCAGCAAGGTGTTTTCTGCAAGCACTGAAAGGCGCAGAAGGAAATGATAAGTGGTTTTCAGCAAGGTGTTTTCTGCAAGCACTGAAAGGCGCAGAAGGAAATGATAAGTGGTTTTCAGCAAGGTGTTTTCTGCAAGCACTGAAAGTAGCGGTAACTGATAGTTTTGTAGTAAGATAATTCGTAACGAGTAACAAGTAACAATAGTAGCAAAGTGCAGCAAGGTGGCCCAATCCTTTTTATAGCAAAGGACAAGACGGAACGATCTCTTATATAAAGCAAAGCGTTCTTGAGGACACATGGGAATTCTCATCTAGTCACTTTCATCATGCTTATTTGATTCGCGTTCGCTACTTTGATAATTTGATATGTGGGTGGACCGGTTCTTGGGTGTTGTTCTTACTTGAACAAGCCTCCCACTTATGATTACCCCCTCTCACAAGCATCCGCAACTATGAAAAAAGAATTAAGATAAATCTAACCATAGCATGAAACATATGGATCCAAATCAGCCCCTTACGGAATAATGCATAAACTAGGATTTAAGCTTCTGTCACTCTAGCAACCCCATCATCTACTTGTTACTCCACAATGCCTTTCCTTAGGCCCAAATATGGTGAAGTGTCATGTAGTCGACGTTCACACGACACCACTAAAGGAAGCAACAACATACATATCATCAAAATATCGAACGAATACCAAATTCACATGACTACTTATGACAAGACTTCTCCCATGTCCTCAAGAACAAAAGTAACTACTCACAAATCATATTCATGTTAAAGATCAGAGGGGTATTGAATATCATTAAGGATCTGAACATATAATCTTCCACCAAATAAACCAACTAGCACAACTACGAGATGTAATCAACACTACTAGCAACCCACAGGTACCAATCTGAGGTTTTGGGACAAAGATCGAATACAAGAGATGAACTAGGGTTTGAGATGAGATGATTCTTGTGAAGATGTTGATGAAGATTGGTCCTCCCACGATGAGAGGATCGTTGGTGATGTCGATGACTTCGATTTTCCCCTCCCGGAGGGAAGTTTCCCCGGCGGAATCGCTTCGCCGGAGTGCAAAAGTGCTCCTGCTCAGGTTCCGCCTCAAGACGGCGGTTCTTCATCCTGAAAGTCTTCTCTTGATTTTTTTTCTAGGGCAAATGGCTTCTTATAGCAGAAGATGGGCTTCAGAGGCCTGCCAGGGACCCCACAAGCTCGGGGGGCGCGCCCCCCAGGCTTGTGGCTTCCTGGTGGGCCCCCTCCTGGTATTTCTTCCGCCAATATTTTTTATATATTCCAAAATAATTCTTCGTAAATGTTCAGGTCATTTGGAGTTGTGTAGAATAGTTATCTCTGCTGTAGCCCTTTCCGGTCCAGAATTCCAGCTGCCGACAATCTCCCTCTTCATGTGAAACTTGCAAAATAAGAGAGAAAAATCATAAGAATTGTATCATAAAGTGAAATAATGACCCTAAACATAATAAATAACAGTAGGAAAACATGATGCAAAATGGACGTATCAGGGCACAAAGCATTGAAGGGGATGTCACATGCTTGAGCATTGTGTTGGATCGGAGCATCTTCAATTCTTGGCGGTTACTTCACGATTTGAAACTTTTCCACCTTGAGAGAACTCACTTTTCAAGCCAATATGAACAATACCCCAAATGGCGAGATTATGACCAAGAATATGCATTCTCATCTTATGTTTCCAACTAGCAAAATTTGAACCACCAAAGTAAGGACATCTATGATGATAACTTCCCTCACTAGATGCCATAATCTCTGAGGCGGTTAAGCCAAAGCAAAAGGTCAATTTACAAAGGATTCACTAATGGAGGACCTTGTTGAGGATACTAAAGCTCCTATAGCACTTTTAGGATTGATAAGCATGTCTAGAGGTGGGGTGAATAGACTACTAAGTCAAAAGATGGAGTATTTTATTAAATTTTAATTTCCTTGGCATTTTTAGGATTTTCTAGCAATATATCAAGACCCTACACATGCAAGGCTATAAGAGTGAAGAGGAAAGTAAAGACATGCAAGTGAAATTCAACAAGTGGAGTTAGAGATACGCTAACAAGGATTGGCTCGGTGGAGATTTTCCTGTGGTTAGGATAGTTGGCGCCATCCCACGTGGTTGCGATATTCCGCAAAGGTATGATCCACGAAGGACACTCACACACGAAGGGTCCACAAATGAGCAACCTATCTACCCACCATGATGTATGCCCACGAAGGACTAGCCTCACTAGGGTAGATCTTCATGAAGTAAGTGCTCTCCAAGCCCTGACAAACTTCTTGAGTTCTTCACAAACTTGAAGACTTCCAAGAACCTAGCCGATCTAGGAGGCGCACACCCTCCTAAAGTAACAAGACAGAGGTTGCAGAAGTAGAAGTGGAAATCAAGAGGGGTTAGATCTCAAAGGATTGACTTGGATGGTTGGAGTAGAAAACACTTTGAAATCATCACAAGAAGGTGGAGTTCTCTCTCAGAACATATGATGGGAGTGAATTTTGCTTCGACTGAACATGTGGAATGGGTGGGAGTATAAATTGGAGGGACCAGAAATCTGACACTTTATTACATCAGAAGCTCCAATGTGAATAAAGGTAGCAACTTTCATACACTTCGGATGGTCCGACCAACAAGCATTCCGAAGCTCCGAGGGGTACACTTTGGTAGTGGCACACTCTCTGTTATTGCTTTAGAAACAGAAGCTTTGCCAATAGCTTTAGTGATTCTGGGAGGGGTACTTGGACACTCCGAATGGATTGGGTTATGCAACGGCTATATCTGTCGAATGATTCGGCGATTCCGACTCGAAGAGCTTGGAAGCTCCAAAGTGAATGGAAATAGGTAGATAGAGTGAAATCTTTGACGGAACTTGATGGGTTTTAGGAGTTTTGATCGTTAAGCACATGAAGCGAGAAGCTCATAACAACATCCTCACCCCCTTTTCATAGTATCGACATGCATATGGACTCAATGTGATCATGTATCACTAAAATGAAAAGGTGCAATCCTTCAACTTGACCAACACTTGTCTTTATGCATTTTGTAGAGGTCACCTTCTATTCCTTTGTAGCACCCACAAGGAAATTTTCCTAAAATAAACTGGTAGGAGGCATTAGTTACTTGAGATATGTTGATATTTACCAAAATCCATGAAGTGGATTAGATGCACTTTCAGGAGTATTTCCTCTAATTGACACATCACAAGCACGACATCTTCTTAGTAAGATCGGGCTATAATCTTACCAAGTGTGAGTCTTTCTTCTCTTCGAACATTAACAAAGCGCATGGCTTGTCTTCTGATCTTAAACAACAAGAGAAGCAATGGAAGACTATCTTGTCTGTGAATTGTCCTAATAAAATGAAAATTGTCCTTTGGCGGGTTGTGCATAATTGTTTTCCCACGGGACATCACCTGGTTAAGCGCTATATTTCCGAAGGTGGTGGTTGTTGTTGTTTTTTTTTTTTTTTTTTTTTGCAATCGAACGGAGCATGTAGAGCATATCTTTCTTCTATGTACTTTTGCTTGTCTGGTCTAGAGTTGTGTCAAGGAGGAGTATTGTATCAGCTTGGGCAGAAAATCCATGTAGTGTGCATGACAATAGCTCTTCGACTTCCTCTCTAGGGCATCGCCTCTTCAGGCAATGGTCATGTCGATTACCCTTGGCACATCTAGGAGGCTTGTAATGATGCCTGTAACAATGTTGCTTTTGTGGATTCACGAAGAATAACTACCAAGATTTGTGCTTATGTTCATACTTGGTGCAACATTTATCGAAATCAGGGACTGCAAATAGGCGTGAATCTTCTTCGTCAACCCTTACTTGGACTCTGTCGCCTGTAGGTACAGTTGACGTCAATGTAGATGCCGCACTTTTTTCCTGATGCTGGCCGCATGGGTATTAGTTTCGTTTGTGGGAAACATCATGGTGAATGTCTCCTTTCCTGTAATGAACGGCTCACTCAGCTGTGTGACCCTGAAATGGCTGAAGCCTTTGCTATTTCGGGAACTGTGGAACCCGGCCTGTCAAGCTGAATGTCTTCTGTTTATCAATATGGTGCCTGGTTGCCTCTCTATAGTGGATAGAATCAAATCTTAAGCTCAAGACCACTCAAGCTTGGGGGCTATGATAGCTGGTACTAAGTATTTGGCATACGGTTTTGCTCGCTCCTACTTCGTTCATGTCAAGCACGGTTGTGTTGGCACATATGTTAACTCGTAGTTTTGAGCATCATGTAACTAGTTTTTATCAAGGCGCGCGCGTGATCCGTGATTGTATCCGGGGTGAACTTTGTATTGATGTTCATTAATCAATAACGTGCCAACATTCTCTCTCTCAAAAAAAAAGGTTGTTTTCCTTTTGGGTGAGTGGACGGGTGGGAGGGGAGGTCAATTTGTAGCACATCTCTATTTATTAATTATGCTTTTAGTACATATATAATCGATAGTAAATTTTGCAGCGTGGATAATTTACCTACGGTATACCTAAAAAGCATCTTTTCCATTAATAAACGAATTTGATTTAGCCGTCGAGCACTTAAATGGGTTGGTGAGACGATAAAGTGAGAAACCTCTAGGCTCTAACGAGTTTTTAAATGAATGAAATGCAGCACTTGATACTGGTAGGTACTTCACCTTTTTGAAGAAGCTGAACTGCAAGAAACTTCAAAGTTCTGTAGGATAATCTAACGCCTAGCTACACGTAGCTAACCCTTGCTTCACCAAGATTTGCATAAACAGTTCTTAAAAGGCGCGGAATCATACTCACTGTGTCTGTCTGATGACAGTCTTACTGAAACTTTTAAAGCATGGCTACTCCGATCCGCATGCATACAGTAGTATTTATTAAAAAAAGAAAAGAGACAAAATTCTCAATGATGTCTTCCCGCATGCTTTCGTCATGGCAACGTGAGCATATCCTCCTCAAAAACCTCGCCGGAAAAACTTCCAAGCGCCTGCGGCTACAAATAGGCCCCCACGGCAACTTTGGTCCACTGCGCCTTGTTCGATCCACGCATGCTATGCATCTGCACGCAGGCGAGGTGCACCTCCAGTATTTCATGCCCCGCCAGCAGCAGGACGCAACCGACCTTCCGGACCTGGCAGCCAGCACCTCCTCCGCAGCTTCGCCGGCGGCCACCATGTGGGAGTATCACCAGGCGCATGCAGCCTTGCAGCCTTCCCCCTCCTGGAGTCCCTACACCGGGCCGTCCACGGCGGCTCTCCTCGACGGCTTGACCTTCGCCGCCGACTCGGTGGCAGGCGCGGCCGACATGAGGCTGCCGGTCGGCGAGCACGTCCACGGCCAGGCCTGGAGCCACGACGAACTGTGAGTACCTAATTACATGCATGCCCTAAGTCCTAAGAGCTCCCGGTAATTCGATTGAATGCTTGATGTGGATAGTGGATCCATGGTCATCGCAAGTCAAATAAGTTTTCTGTTTTCAGAAACAACGACAACACCGGCTACAGGGAGAACTTCCTGGACCTGCTCGCGTCGAAGAACGTGACACAGGAGATGTTCGAGGACGTCCCGGCCGGCCGTTATGCTGCCGCACCAGCCGCCCTGGCGGCACGGTTTGAGGCAGGCTCCGACGTTTCTCCGATTAAGTACGAGGTTGCCGCCTCACCGTTGTTCATGGGGAGCGGTTCTAATGCTGCGCTCGAGGCCCAGGGGATGAACATGATGAGCGGCATGCCATCCTACGCCGACGACCACCACCATCAGAGGAAGGAAGGCATCAGCCACCAGCAGCAGGAACATGGGAACCCCATGGCCTCCTTTCTTCAGCACATAAGTACTCGCAGTAGTGCCGCCATGCACGCTAGCCTGGATTATTCAGGCTTGGGAGCACTTGACAAGATTTGCCAGGACGGCCGAGCAATGGAGGCTGCGAGCCCTTTTAGCTTGAGGAGTCTGCCGGATTTTGGCTCTCTCGGCGGCTACAAACCAACCAAGGAATCGACGTTGGTGCCACCGTACATGAGGTCCGCCGATAGGTCTGACAGCAGCAGGCAGGAGCAAGAGATCATGCCCGTAAGTATGCTTTGCACATCCATAGCTAGCATTTGATACAATGACTTGCCAATGATACAAGTGGTACACTAATTAGTGGCAGCTGTTCATGAGCAATATGTAATTTGGTTAATGGATGTGAATTGTGGCATGTGGTTGATCCAGGCAAGGAGTAGTAGCAGCGGCAGTGGACCGCCGGCGGCGACCGATCGTAAGAAGCGAACATCTGAGGAAAGGCGGGAAAGCACTGTCAAGAAGTCCAAGCAAGAGGCATCCACAGCATCACCTCCTAAGGTAACAGCAAAAACAAGTTAAATGTTCGATAGCAGACCATTCAATTAGCATCTCTGAGCTGATCACTGGGCTACCGAATGCAGCAACCAGTTCCTAAAGTGAAGCTGGGGGAGAAGATCGCAGCACTGCAGCAAATCGTTTCGCCGTTTGGGAAGGTAGGTACACACATAAACAAAGTTTTTGTTTCACATGTCACCAATTCTGAAAGTGCTAACATTCTAGTCTAACTAAATGTGTCAATTGCACATATATATGAGCAGACAGACACAGCATCGGTGCTGTTTGAAACGATCAAGTATATCAAGTTTCTGCACGAGCAAGTACAGGTACAAATACTAAAACCATATTGCAGATCGAATTCTCTCCATGCCATTCTTTCAAAAATCCCTCAATTCATGCATGCACATATGCTCTCCGTGTATAATTTGACCTAGCCACAAAAGCTTCCGGAAAAGCATAAGATTCCTGCACCCCCACCCCGACATTCCTAGTAAAAAGAAAGTGTAGTCCAGACGAGAAACGTATACGCACACACGAGACACGATCCGTGGTATCTTCCGAGATGCAATGAATCGTTGCAATGACTGTTTAGCTGGTTCCACTTCACATATGATATTGACTTGTTGCGCGTCCCTTTATCGGTAGTGCACTTCCTAGTCATGCATAAATATACCCGAGAGACCACATAAAGAATGTCTCAACTTGTCCTGTCTCACACACCACCAGAAACATGAGATAAGGACAGTGCACGCACACACACATGTCGCCATCCCATCACAGCGAGAGTAGTGGACCTTTCTCAGTCGAGCTATGCTGATTAGCCTGCTTTGTTACTCTGTGCGCAGCTGCTGAGCGAGCCGTACACGAACGCGAGCAGGAACAAGGTACAAACTAACTGATGCTGCAAAATCATTTTTTTGCAAAATAAAATCCGAGTTACGAGCACGTAATTAATCGTCGTCGGTGGCGTCCGTCGCTGTTTCAGGGTAACTGCAACAACCTTCTTCCATGGGGAGATCGCGCGGAGGCGAGCAAGGGAGAGGGGGAGCATGACCTGAGGGAGAGAGGGCTTTGCTTGGTGCCTGTCTCGTGGACCCCTGAGGTGTACCGGGACGGCAACGCCATGGACTACTGGACGCCGGCGTACAGGGGCTGCCTGTACCGGTGATGGCGCCTGCGCTAGCTGCAAAATTCCTTATCAGTAGCTCTGCGCCGTGCCTGCCCGATCGACGCAGATTGATCGTTCCAAGTTATGTAGGATCGGATGTACTGCTACGCCAGCTGATGATCGGCCTGCTGTGGTGCCTGTATTGCCTAGGTTATAATTCGTTCGCTTTGCGCTTCTAATTATGTTTGTTGATCTGTAACGAGTAACAACTGCTCGATCTGTTACAGACATGGTATGAGTTGCTGACATTTGTAGCTACTAATACAGTAATATTGCGCATGATATAAAATCATCAGTAGATATGTTTCAAGATCTGTCAAGTAATGTACTGCACCCGAGCCTCTTTGATGATCCGCATATCAGATGTCTCGCCGGAGGAGGCCAGCGTCTCGGCGGAGAAGACGAGATAGGTTGTGCACAGGAGAGCAGTGTACTCCATTTACAGAGACTGTTAGTTAAGGAGGGTGCTCTTGCGGTCGGCGTGGGTGTCCGCGACGCGTCCTACGGTTGAGGCGTGGGCGGGTGGGCGGCGGAACGGAGGAGATCCAGCCGTCGGAATTAATGGGTTCGACCGAAGTGCGTGGGGCAGTCCCACCCGACTGAAAGCGAGGACACGGCGCAGCACGCGGGGGCCGGCCCCTTGCGGCGCACGAGCCCTAGCATGGATAGGACCCGCAAGGCCGCAACGCGTTGCAGCAGCCGTGGAATTCCTCTCGCCATCAGCCATCCGTCCACGTCGCGCGGTCCTCCGGTGCTGCGCAGGCGTCCAGCGACAAGCATATAGGACCGGTGCGCGTCAAACCGCTCGTGCGTCAGCTGTCTATTCCTCTCTTTCCGATCGATGGGAGGGAGACGAGGCTGCCAAAGCTTTACTAGGGGCCACGTCCAACGACACGAGACAGGGAGATGGGTATAATTTCTCCTAATTAGGCTTTATTAGCATTATCTTTTCAAAAAGATGAAATAATTCATTCTCCCTCAAAACACATTTCGTCTTCGGACCACGTGGTTGTGTCTCTCAACACGGCACTCTTTTACAGTCAATTTTTTTTTAACACAGTACAGACGCAAGCGCTCTTATATACGCGCATACACGCATCCCTATGAACGCACATATGTACACCCTATCCCTACGAGCACCTTCGAGAGACTGAACAATCATATCATCTTGAGATTTTACGAAGTCACCGTAGGCGCCTCGTAGTCCACGGGAACGTCTCCTCCCACTGAACGTGCATCGCCGAAAATCCTGAAATAAATTTAAGATAAATGCGAGCACCAGGACTTGAATCTTGGTGAGCTGGGGATGCCACTGTCCTCCTAACCATCCTGTTGGAAATATGAGCACTTTTTCGATTAGACTAATCCACGAGCATACAGTAAACATGGCAAATATGGTATATATCTCATACCGATACCTAAGCATGTGATCGAGCACGTACAGTACAAAGAACCGAAACATCTATGAACAGAACATATACGGCTAGCACATGAATAAGCACATAAACGGGTAAGTGAGGGATGAACAGATCATACCCTCCGGTTGGCCAGGCCAACGCGGCGGCAGCAGCAGCAGCCTCGGCGTCGTCCGTGGCCTTCTTCTTGGCAGCGGCTGCGGCGGCGGCGGCGTTCGCCATGGGGTCAATGCAGGGGAAGTAGTGGAAGCAGAGGAGGACGAAGACGGGGACGGATCGGGAGCAGTCGCGTCGAGACGCTCCCCAAAAACCTTATTGCCGTTCTCCTGGGCAGGATCTCAAACGACAGGATTCCAGAGACACCTGCTCTCCCGACCAACCGTGCATGCGGTCGTCGGGATGGGATCGCCGGAAGCAGCACAGAGGGAGGAACAGTAGATGACGGCTAGGGTTGTGCAGGAGGGAGTGAGTGAACTGAGTAAGGTCACTCCACTAGCCAGTGCCTTCTTATATAGGCCGTCGGGTAAGGAGTCGTGGGCCTGGGCTTAGGCCCACGACCGAGTCGACGCACTCCCGGGAAGGGAGTCGTCGTTCCCGGAGAAGGGTCGCACACCCGTGAAGGGAGTCGATGTATCCCGGGAACGCAAACTGCCCACGGTCCAACATCTTGGACAGTGGCGCATCTGTTAGCGACTCGTTAATTAATCCCTGATTAATTAACCGTTCTTGACCGGCAAAAATATGCTTCGGCTCATTCTCGCAACGTGTGACGAGGCGTGGCGAGGCGGGCGGCGGAGGAGGAGGAGCGCGCGTGTGCCACTCCTCTTCCCAAGCTCCCAATGGCAAGTGATAGAGCAGCCCTTATAAAGGGGTCTCACTCTCTCTACATTAGCAGTATGGGACTAAACTTCCACCACTTGCCATGCACCTAAATGGGCCTCAGAGATTAACCAGGGATTATTGTCTTATATGAGCCTAAGCCCATCTATAATCCAACAATCCCCCACCAGATCTCGAGGCACATAAGTTTGTCAGCTGTTCCAAACAATGTTTGATATACCAGAATTTTCAGTGGAGACTGTTAAGTTGAACTTCCACCTAGAGCAACAGGATTTGACCTCTTCACAACTGAACAATGGACTATGCCTTGAATTGTCAGTTTGGCGTGCAGAGGTTTCGCCAATTGTCGTCTGGTACGTGGCTGCCGAAGGCAAATCCCACGGGTGGAGCATATTAGTCACACTCATGTCCTGTTCATGAGCTTCCTAGAGATTACCGAATCTCATAGACTGTGACCAGCAGTCGGGCTCACATAGGTGTGTTCCTCCAAAGAATGCTCTGTAGGATAGCATCTTGCTTACACAAGCTTTGAAACACATTAAGACAAAAGTCAGCCTGCCTTACAGATTACGAGAGTATTGCATGTCCAACGGAGTGGGTTTAGTAAGGATACTCTCCTCAGTTGACCGCTGGATTGTTTTCCCAGGTCCTAATTCACGGGATCTCCGATCACATAGGTTGGGTTACCCCCATGGCAACTTACGTGGATCTCGTGCCCATCTCTCTCGATGCATTTTCTATCACAATCCGTGATAGTCCTTTCGTAAAAGGGTCTGCCAGATTTTTAGCAGTCTGGATATAATCCAACGCTATCACTCCGGAGTTTCTTGATTTTCTGACAGATTTCAATCTTCTTCTTATGTGCTTTGTGGATTTCAGGTTGTCCTTTGAACTCTTAGCCTTGGCAATCACTGTTTGATTGTCACAGTTCATAAGGATAGCCGAGACTGGCTTATCAACTACTAGCAAATCCATCCAAAGCTCTCGAAGCCATTCTGCTTCGATGCATGATGTGTCTAAGGCTGTGAGTTCTGCTTCCATAGTTGATCTCGTTAAGATCGTCTGCTTGCAAGACTTCCAGGAAACAGCACCACCACCAAGTGTGAAGACATACCCACTTGTGGCTTTCATCTCATTAGCATTAGATATCCAATTTGAATCACTATACCCCTCAAGTACCGTCGGGTCCCCAGAATAGTGAATTCCATAGTTCACAGTACCTTGCAAATAATGCATGCCTCGCTCAATAGCATGCCAGTGCACAACTCCCAGATTGGAAACAAACCGGCTCAGTTTGCACACAGCAAATGATATGTCAGGCCGAGTAGCACAAGCTAGGTACATGAGTGAACCAACCACTTGAGAATATCTCAATTGATCTACAGCCATGCCTTCGAACTTTCAAATCCGCACGCTAGGATCCTATGGTGTTGCAGAAGGTTTGCAGTCCGAATATCCAAAATGGCTCAAAATCTTCTCAACGTAGTGGGATTGCAAAAGTGTAATTCCACCCTCAGTGTCTCTCAGTATCTTGATGTTCAAGATAACATCAGCCACGCCCAGGTCTTTCATCTCAAAGTTATGAGATAGAAAAGACTTGACCTCCTCAATGACTTTGAGGTGGGTCCCAAATATCAATATGTCATCGACATACAGACATAGTATAACTCCTTCGCCCCCACCATAGCGATAGTATACACACTTGTCAGCTTCGTTAACAACAAAGCCAGCAGATGTCAGAGTTGTATTGAACTTCTCATGCCATTGCTTAGGCGCTTGTTTCAGGCCATACAAATATTTCAATAGCTTGCACACCTTTCTTTCCTAACCATTTACTACAAAGCCATCTGGCTGTTGCATGTAAATTTCCTCGTCTAGCTCTCCGTTAAGGAAAGCCGTCTTAACATCCATCTGATGGACGAGAAGACTATGCGAGGCAGCCAACGAGAGTAACACTCGAATGGTTGTCAGTCTAGCCACAGGTGAGTAAGTATCGAAGAAATCTTCCTCTTCTTTCTGGGTATAACCCTTGGCCACAAGCCTAGCCTTGTACTTCTCAATAGTACCATCGGGCCTAAGCTTCCTTTTGAACACCCACTTACATCCCAATGGTTGGCAACCATAAGGACGATCTGTGATCTCCCATGTCCCATTAGCCAAAATGGAATCCATCTCGCTACGGACCGCATCCTTCCAGTAGTCAGCATCCGGTGATGCATAGGCTTCTGAAATGGTACTGGGAGTGTCTTCATCCACGAGATACATGATAACCCACAAGTATAGGGGATCAGTTGTAGCCTTTCTCGATAAATAAGAGTGTCGAACCCAACGAGGAGCTAAAGGTAGAATCAATAGTCCCTTCAAGTTCTATCGACCACCGATACAACTCTACTCACACTTAACGTTTGCTTTACCTAGAACAAGTATGAAACTAGAAGTACTTTGTAGGTGTAATGCTAGAACTACTTTGCAAGAATAAAACTAGAAGTACTTTGCGAGAATAAAACTACGAGTAAATTGCAAGATAATAAAAGTTAGTTGTTTAGTACAATGCTTTTTGTAACACAAGAGAAAGATTTGTCCCTAGGCAATCGATAACTAGACCGGTAATCATTATTGCAATTTTATATGAGGAAGAGGCATGAGCTAACATACTTTCCGTACTTGGATCATATGCACTTATGATTGGAACTCTAGCAAGCATCCGCAACTACAAAAGATCATTAAGGTAAAACCCAACCATAGCATTAAGTAACAAGTCCTCTTTACTCCCATACGCAACAACCCCCTTACTCGGGTGTAAGCTTCTGTCACTCTAGCCGCCCACTATAAGAGAATTATGAACGTATTGCAAACCCTACAGCGGGAATCCCTCATGCTTGCGCGACACGGAGGGCACCATAGGACAGCACCAAAATAAAACATACAACTCAAACCAATCACGATCATCAATCAACCCATAGGACAAAACGAATCTACTCAAACATCATAGGATTGCCACATATCATTGGATAATAATATATAGCGTTAAGAACCATGTTTAAGTAGAGATTACAGCAGGGAGAAGAGGTGTTACACCGCTGCATAGAGGAGGAGAGAGTTGGTGTTGACGGCGGCGAAGTTGTTGGTGTAGATCGCCGTCACGGTGATTGCTCCGGCGGCGTTCCGGCGCCACCGGGAGAGAGGGGGAGAGAGCCCCCCTCCTTCTTCATCTTCCTTGGCCTCCCCCCTAGATGGGGGGAGAGTTTCCCCTTTGGTCCATGGCCGCCATGGCTCCCGGGGGGAGGAGCCCCTCCGAGATTGGATCTCTCTCTTTGTTCTCTTCTGTTTCGCGTTCCCGTTTTCTGGCCGAAAACCGTTTATTAAATTCCCGGAGATCCGTAACTCCGAATGGGCTGAAATTTCTTAGGGGATTTTCTTCCGTATATTATCTTTCTTGCGGCAGAAAAGGGCGCCAACCGCCTTACGGGGTAGCCACAAGCCTGCTGGGCGTGCCCTGGGTAGGGGGGCGCGCCCCTCGAGCTTGTGGGCCCCTCGGGCATCGTCTTGCATTGATTCTTTTTCCCAAAAATCACATATATTCCAAAATAAATCTCCATAAATTTTTATCATGTTTGGACTTTGTTACATATGGATTTCTGCGAAACAAAAAACATGCAACAAACAGGAACTGGCACTGGGCACTGGATCAATATGTTAGTCCAAGAAATCATATAAAATGTTGCCTAAAGTATGTGGAAATTGTAGAATATTGGCATAAAACAATAAAAAATTATAGATACGACGGAGACGTATCAATACACGAGGAAATCATCACCAAAGGACTTTGCAGTCCTCTGTCTCTTGCTCCTAACAGGAGCTTCCTCGTCATCCTCCATGGAAGATTCATCACTTTTGTGCTCATAATATTCCATCGGAATGGCAGGTTCAGGAGTCTCATCAGATTCCAGTCAAGAAGTGCTTTGCATATCTCTCATGGGGAAAATATCCTCAAAGAATGTAGCATCTTTAGACTCCATGATCGTACCGACCTTCACGTCATGTACATCAGATTTCATCACTAGAAATCTATAGCCGACGCTATGCTTGGCATAGCCCAGAAAAACGCAGTCCACAGTCTTTGGTCCCAACTTACACTTTTTGGTTATCGTCAGATTGACTTTCGCCAAACAGCCCCAAGTGCGCAAGTAAGAGAGTGTAGTTCTTTTCTTTTCCCATTGCTCATAGGGAGTAGTCTCATTATCCTTCGTGGGAACTTTATTCAAGACATGACATGATGTCAATACAGCCTCCCCCCACCATGCCTTGGATAAACCCGATGTATCTAACATGGCGTTAACCAAATCTGTTAGAGTACGGTTTTTTGTTCGGCAACCCCATTTGACTGGGGTGAATAGGGAGGCATCCTCTCATGAATAATACCATGTTCCGCACAGAATAAATCGAACTCATTAGAAAAGTACTCTCCACCACGATCAGACCGAACACGTTTTATTTTCTTTTCAAGTTGGTTCTCAACTTCTGCCTTATAGATTTTAAAGTAGTGCAGAGCCTCATCCTTAGTATTTAACAAATACACATAGCAGAATCTAGTGGAATCGTCAGCACACCATTCATCTCGCACAGATCTGAATGTATGAGCTCTAGTGGTGCCAGGTGTCTCTCCTTCGCAGGCTTGTGAGGCTTACGAGGTTGCTTTGCTTGCACACACACGAATGGCACTTAGAGCCTTTGGCTAAAGTGAAACTCGGGATTAAATCCATCTTAGCTAGCTACGTCATACAACCAAAATTAATGTGACAAAGACGTGAATGCCAAACCTCAAATTCGTTCACGCTAGAATGAATTTGGTTCACGACTTTATTACAGAAATCCGCCAAGGAAAGGTGGAACAACCCTCCGCAATCATATCCTTTTCCAAAAAACAGTCCATACCGAGATACGACTACTTTATTGGACTCAAATACTAGCTTAAACCCTTCTTTACAAAGAAGGAAGCCACTAACGAGATTCTTCTTGATGGCGGGGACATGCTGCACGTTCTTCAGTTGCACGATCTTTCCCGAAGTAAACTTCAGATCTACCGTGCCAACACCATGAACAGAAGCATGCGAGCCATTCCCCATCAGGACTGAGTAATCTCGTGTGACCTGGTAAGAAGTGAACAAAGACATATCAGCACACACATGAATGTTGGCCCCTGTGTCAATCCACCAATCGGTGGACTGATAAACTAAAAGTACGGTAAACAAATTACCATACCCAGTTGCCCCATCATTATTGCTCATAGTCACATTGACAGACCTGGAGTCCTGTCCTGGCTTCTTGTACTTGTTTGGGCACTTGTTTGCCCAATGTTCCTCTGAACCACAAGTAAAGCAACCATCTCTCTTTTTGTCTTTCTTCTTACCCTTCTTCTTAAAGGTAGTATTCTGCTGGACAGTGTTCTTTCCCTTGAACTTGTGGAAATTCTTCTGCACCACATTGGCGCTAGAAGAACCCTCTGCCCTTTTCACGTGTGAGTCCTTTGCTCTCAAGTTCTGCTCAACACTTAGATGACCAATGATATCCTCAACAGAGAATTCACGTCTCAAGTGCTTGAGAGAAGTAGCAAAGTTCCTCCATGTAGGAGGGAGTTTTGCAATAATGCAACCCGCGACAAACTTGTCCGGTAACTCACACTTCAGGAGCTCCAGCTCCTTAGGGATGCACTGTATCTCATGAGCCTGGTCCAATACAGGACGATTATCAACCATCCTGTAATCATGGAACTGCTCCATAGCATACAGTTCGCTTCCAGCATCGGTTGCGCCGAATTTAGCTTCGAACGCATCCTACAAGTTTTTGGCAACGCGCATATGGAGATATGCGTCAACCAACTTGTCTCCGATCACACTAAGAATGGCTCCCACAAAGATAGTGGTTGCTTCCCTGAACGCCTTATCCTTTTCAGGATCAATCGTTTCGTCGGGAATCACACCACTGACCCAGAAGACATTCATAGCTGTGAGCCACAAGGTGGTCCTCGTCTGCCAACGCTTAAAATGCGTTCCGGTAAACTTTTCCGGTTTCAATGTAGTGGCGAAGCCTTGAATCGAAAAGTGCCTAAAATAAGGTTTTTGGATTGTTGGAAATATGAGCACTTTTTCGATTAGACTAATCCACGAGCATACAGTAAACATGGCAAACACGGTATACATCTCATACCGATACCTAAGCATGTGAGCATGTACAGTACATAGAACCGAAACATCTATGAACAGAACATATACGGCTAGCACATGAATAAGCACATAAACGGGTAAGTGAGGGATGAACAGATGATACCCATCGGTTGGCCATGAGAATGCGGCGGTGGCAGCAGCAGCCTCAGCGTCATCCGTGGCCTTCTTCTTGGCAGCGGCTGCGGCGGTGTCGTCGTTCGCCATGGGGTCGATGCAGGGGAAGTAGTGGAAGCAGAGGAGGACGAAGACGGGGTCGGATCAGGAGCAATCGCGTCGAGACGCTCCTCAAAAACCTTATTGCCGTTCTCCCGGGCAGGATCTCGAACGACAGGGTTCCGGAGGCACCTGCTCTCCCGACCAACCGTGCACGCGGTCGTCGGGATGGGATCGACGGAAGCAGCACAGAGGGAGGAACAGTAGATGATGGCTAGGGTTGTGCAGGAGGGAGTGAGTGAACTGAGTAAGGTCACTCCACTAGCCAGTGCCTTCTTATATAGGTCGTCGGGTAAGGAGTCATGGGCCTGGGCTTAGGCCCATGACCGAGTCGACGCACTCCCGGGAAGGGAGTCCTCGTTCCCAGAGAAGGGTCGCACACCCGTGAAGGGAGTCGACGTATCCTGGGAACGCAAACTGCCCACGGTCCAACGTCTCGGACAGTGGCGCATCTGTTAGCGACTCATTAATTAATCCTAGATTAATTAACCGTTCCTGACCGGCAAAAATATGCATCGGCTCGGCTCATTCCCGCAATGCGCGACGCGCGCACGTTGTGACGAGGCGAGGCGTGGCGAGGCGGGCGGTGGCGGAGGAGGAGCGCGCGTGTACCACTCCTCTTCCCAAGCTCCGAATGGTAAGTGGTAGAGCAACCCTTATAAAGGGGTCTCACTCTCTCTATTGTAGCAGTATGGGACTAAACTTCCACCACTTGCCATGCACCTAAATGGGCCTTAGAGATTAACCAAGGATTATTGTCTTATATGGGCCTAAGCCCATCTATAATCCAATACATCCAACCACAGGTTGGTTCGCTCTTTTACAGTCAATTGAACAGCGTGTGTGCGACTAGGGTAGCACTGTGCACCTCTCATTACGTGTAGAGCAACTCTTGCAGAGTATCATTATGGGCCCGATCGTCGTAATAACCGTTCGTATATATCGATTCCGCACTCTGTCGCCATTTTTTTAGGCTGCACCAAATCGAGCCTGCAAGCCTCCGTATTTGGATGTTGGGCGAGACGATATTGCACTCCCTCCATCAATCAACCCAATCTTGAGGACAGGGACATTTCGCCCCCTTCCGCCATCATCCACATATCCACGCCGACGCCGTTTCGTACCACCTCCACCTCCAGAACCACCATGATTTGGCCTCACTCGCATCTGCTGAGCCGTTTTCAGACCTCCCACGCTTCACCGTAGCCCCGCGCCTGCTTCTTGTCATCCAGCCACACCACCCCATCCATCGCGTGACCTCAAGGTGTTCATGTAGACTAGTCTAGTGCCTCATAGATTCGTGTAGATGACATAGGATTCTCTATCTGTGTAGATGGAGACAATGATGGATGAGTTTGTTGATGATTCGTCGCCGTCTTCGAGCTCCGAGTCCGAGAGTGAGGTCATAGACACCGAAGACAATGAGATTGTGTTTATGGTTGCTTGCTACTTGTGAGCTGCGTTGGGATTTCCTCGAAGAGGAGAGGATGATGCAGTACTGTAGAGATAAGTATTTCCCTCAGTTAAGAACCAAGGTTATCAATCCAGTAGGAGAACCACACAAAACCTCGCTAGCAGCACCTACACACACAAAAGCAAATTCTTGCACCCAATGCGAACAAGAGGGTTGTCAATCTCCTTGGCGGTTACTTGCAAGGATTAATTCTGATAGTGATAGATAGATAAATAAATTGCAAAACAAAATAAAGGAAATAAAATTGCAGCAAGGTATTTTTGGATTTTATATATGATAGATAAATGACCCGGGGTCCATAGTTTTCACTAGAGGCTTATCTCTCGAACACATAGCATACGGTGGGTAAACAAATTACTGTTGGGCAATTAATAGAAAAGCACATAGTTATGACAGATTCATGGCAATGATCATGTATATAGGCATCACGTCCGAGACAAGTAGACCGACTCCTGCCTACATGTACTACTATTACTCCACCCATCGACTGTTATCAGCATGCATCTAAGGTATTAAGTTAATGAAAACAAAGTAACGCCTTAAGCAAGATGACATGATATAGACAAAGTAAACTCAAGCAATATGAATAAACCCCATTGTTTTATCCTTAATGATAGCAATACAAATACGCGTCTTGTCCCCGACTTTGTCACCGGGATAGAGCACCGCAAGATTGAACCCATTACAAAGCACCTCTCCCATTGCAAAATAAATCAATCTAGTTAGCCAAACCAAACAGATAGATCGAAGAGAAATACAAAGCTTTAACAATCATGCATAGATAAGTTCAGAAAAGACTCAAATATTTCTCAGGAATAATCTGATCATAAACCCACAATTCATTGGATCCCAACAAACGCATCGCAAAAGAAGATTACATCGGATAGAACTCCAAGAAGATCGAGGAGAACATGGTATTGAAGATCAACGAGAGAGAAGAAGCCATCTAGCTACTAGCTATGGACCCGTAGGTCTGTGGTAAACTACTCATACATTATCGAAAGGGCAGAAAGGTTGACGTAGAAGCCCTCCATGATCGATTCCCCCTCCGGCAGAGTACCGGAAAAGGCCTCCAGATGGGATCGCAGAAGAACAGAAGCTTGCGGCGGCAGAAAAGTTATTTCGTGTGGCTCTCTGGTATATTGGGAATATTTGAGAATTTATAGGCTTGGAATTAGGTCAAGATGTGCCACGAGGGGCCCACAAGCCTAGGGGTGCGCCTACCCCCCTGGGCGCGCCTCCCGAGCTTGTCGCTTCCTCGTGACTCCTCTAGTCTTCTCTCGAACCTTCTAGGGTCTCTCTTGGTCCAGAAAAAATTAATCCAAAGTTTTTTCTTCGTTTGGACTCCGTTTGATATTGATTTTCTGAAAAGCCAAAAAAAGCAGAAAACAACAACTGGCACTGGGCACTAGGTTAATAGGTTAGTCCCAAAAAATGATATATATAATTGCATATAATTGCATATAAAACATCCAAGATTGATACTATAATAGCATGGAACAATCAAAAATTATAGATACGTTGGAGACGTATCAAGCATCCCCAAGCTTAATTCCTGCTCGTCCTCGAGTAGGTAAATGATAAAAATAGAATTTTTGATGTTGAATGCTACCTAACATGTTCATCATGTAATCTCTTTTACGGCATATAAATTGTGAAGCGATGAATTAACAATATCAACATAATAATATCCATGAACATAAGAAGCATAATCATTAAACTTTCAAAATATACGATCCTTAACGAGTGTTATCCCTACTCACTTTCTCATATTGGCAATGGCATGACTCTATCTTCACCGCAAATATATAAATCATGAACACCCGGGTGTTAAACCAGGCAATTGGATCGTACTTCTAACGCGCTTCAGCATTTTCAACTCTCACGCAATACATGAGTGTGAGCCATGGACATAGCACTAGGTGGAATAGAATGCGGTGATAGGGATCAAATAATGGAAAGGAGAAGAAGAAAGTCTTGCATCAACTCGGCGGATCAACGGACTATGGAGATGCCCATCAATCGATATCAATGCGAGGAGTAGGGATTGCCATGCAACGGATGCACTAAGAGCTATAAGTGTATGAAAGCTCAAACTGAAAACTAAGTGGGTGTGCATCCAACTTGCTTGCTCATGAAGACCTCGGGCATTTGAGGAAGCCCATCATCAGAATATACAAGCCAAGTTCTATAATGACAAATTCCCACTAGTATATGAAAGTGACAACTCAGGAGACTCTCTATATGAAAAACATGGTGCTACTCTGAAGCACAAGTGTGGAAAAGGATAGTAACATTGCCCCTTCTCTCTTTTTCTCTCATTTTTTTTACTGGGCTCTTTTTGGCCTCTTTTTTTATTTATTTATTTTTTGTCCAGAGCCTCATCCTGACTTGTGGGGGAATCACAGTCTCCATCATCATTTCCTCACTGGGACTGCTCTAATAATGATGATCATCACACTTTTATTTACTTACAACTCGATACTAGAACAATATGACTCTATATGAATGCCTCTGGCAGTGTACCAGGATGTGCAATGATCTAGCGTAACATGTATAAAAAATGATGAACGATGGCTGAGCCACAAATACTATGTCAGCTATATGATCATGCAAAGCAATATGACAATGATGATGTGTGTCATATAAAAAGAATGGTGGAAGTTATATGGCAATATATCTCGGAATGGCTATGGAAATGCCATAATAGGTAGGTATTGTGGCTGTTTTGAGGAAGATATAAAGAGGCTTATGTGTTAAAGAGCGTATCATATCACGGGGTTTGGATGCACCGGCAAAGTTTGCGCCAACTATCGAGGTGAGAAAGGGCAAGGCATGGTACCGAAGAGGCTAGCAAATTGCGAAAGATAGGAATGCGTATAATCCATGAACTCACATTAGTCATAAAGAACTCACATACTTATTGCAAAAGTCTATTAGCCCTCGAAGCAAAGCACTAACCGCATGCCCCTAGGAGTAGGCCTGGGCGTTCGGTCTAACCGAACCGATCGGTTCGGTTTTCTGGGTAATAAAGAATTTCAGTTTCTTTAAACTACAGACTGATTGGTCCTTTCAAAATTAAGTAACCGATATTTTTTGGAACCAAAAATTCGGTTCGGTCATCGGTTTTGACCGAACAAAACTGAAGTTCACGCATATGAACTAATTTTCCTTTTTAGTGTGATTAGCATGACCATGCCGCTCGTCCAAAGGAAATGGATGGCAAGCTGCTACCTTTATAGTGCTGCGTACGCTTCCTTACTCAATAGCGATTCGAGGTGGTACTAATCCAAAAGCTACTGTAGTGTTTGTATGGGCCGACTACTAGATCAATTTTGGGCCTTAACAAACATGTACGTGACAAAAACTGAGACTTGGGCCTGCTGAGCCAGTTCGGCTGGGGAAGCGAGGATTGGAAATACAGGGAGGAGCGAGGTGTGTTATTTATTTTTGGTTTTTTAGGATTTTTCGGTTAACTAAGTGCAAAAACCGAATTTGCTGAATAAATTTTGGTTCTGCATATTTAATGACCGAAATAGGAACCGTAATTTTCGGTTTCGGTTCATTCGGTCTCGGTCCCGGTTATTTTGGTTCGGTACATCGGTTCTCGGTTAATATGCCCACCCCCACCTAGGAGGGAGTTTGGTAGGAGTTAACCATCACGCGCCCCCGATTGTAACAGCACTCAAGGATTTCATTTCAGACCTATAAATGCTCGAACTTCCTCACCATGCCACGACCAATACTTAGATGAGTAGTCATAACAAATTTTAATACCGATATTCAATGATCATGAACTTATATCCTTTCATATTACGACATTAATAAAATTAACCACACACTTCATATTTAGTGATCTACATGAAAGTTTTTATTATATCCCTCTTGAATACCAATCCTTTATGGACCAATCTTATAACCCGTGCAAATTGCCATTACTATTTATCAGACTCTCAAAAAGATTTAAGTTAAGCATGAGAGTGCAACTATTTCTTCAAAATATAATCACCACCGTGCTCTAAAATATATAAGTGAAGCACTAGAGCAACTGCCTAGCTCAAAAGATATAAGTGAAGCACATAGAGTATTCTAACAAATCACGATAAATGTGTGTCCCACTCAAAAAGGTGCGTTCAGCAAAGATGATTGTGGCAAACTAAAAGCAAACAAAGAAAAGAAAACTATGGCACAAGACGCTCCAAGTAAAACACATATCATGTGATGAATAAAAATATAGCTCCAAGTGATATATTGATAGATTGTAGACGAAAGAGGGGATGCCATCCGGGGCATCCCCAAGCTTAGACGCTTGGGTCTTCCTTGAATATTACCTTGGGGTGCCTTGGGCATCCCCAAGCTTAGGGTCTTGCCGCTCCTTATTCCTTCATCCATCGTGGTCTCACCCAAAACTTGAAAACTTCAGCACACAAAACTCAACAGAAACCTCGTGAGATCCATTAGTATAACAAACAAATCTTAAACTTTAGGTACTGTTATAAAATGATTCATATTTAATATTGGCATAATGCTACTGTAATCCAACTTCTCCATGACTTATACCCCCCGATATAATCCATAGATTCATCAAAATAAGAAAACTATGCAACAAAAAACAGAATCTGTCTAAAACAGAATAGTCTGTAAAGATCTATTTAAAAGCTATACTTTTGTAACTCCAAAAATTTAGAAAAATTAGGACAACGTAAACAATTCATATACCAATACTGTGTAAAACATTCAGAAATTTATCACGCTCCAGTACAGAACCAAAAATCCAGCACTGGACTCAAAAGTTTCTGTTTTCAAACAGCATCAATTATACTATCATCCAAATCATCCCAGAGGCATTACTTGGCACAAACACTAATTAAAAGATAAAAACACAATCATAACAGAAGCTAAAATTGTGTGACACAAGAAAAATAAAAATTGCAATAAACATAAATATTGGGTTGCCTCCCAACAAGCGCTATTATTTTATGCCCCTAGCTAGGCATAATGCATTGTTTCAAGTATTATCATCCTTAGTTTTCGCATCCTTAAATGTGTGTTTATCAGGAGGATTTTCAAAAACAATGGGGAAAACATCATCTATTAAAATTTTAGCATTATCAAGGCAACTTTCTTCAAACCCTTGTTGGTTTCCTTTTACTATCCAAGAATATTGTTGATTAATAACATTGAAAATTTGTTGGATAATATGCAAAGGGGGAACTTCCTTTTTAGTGTTTTCATCAAAAGCATGGTGATCACGAAATATGTGTCTCCTAATAAAATCATCATCATATAAAATTTCGTCAATCACAGGATGTTCATGGCTCATATTATAGAAATCAAAAATTTCTCTAGCCTCTTGCACTATATAATCAAATTCATTCATAAGGATGAGAGCGGCTATATTTTTGGCTCTAGGGTTGTTTATAAGAGGTAACTCATAAAACAACCTTTGCAAAGTAGGATGAGTATGCATAAATCTTCTTTCAAGTTTAAGAACAAGTGCAGAAATAGCTTCGGAATAACTAAGGATAGGGACATCATTGCAAACCAAAGTTCCCCTGCAAGTAAATAATTCCTGGATAATGATTTTTCCTATGATGTTCCCACTTCCCGTCACAAAAAAAATTAGTATCCAAGTTTGCGGGAATTTCTATCTTAGAGATCTTGCCATCCTCACTTTTTTCAATAACAAACTCAGACATGGTAGCAATTTCAAGCAAAGCAAGCAAATAAAATATTTTTTTGTTTTTGTAATTTTTATGAGAAGTGGGGGAGATGAAAACGAGAGGCAAATGAAAATAAGAGCAAGTAGATGATAGTTTATGCGAAGGTACTTGATAGGTTTTGGTGATGTATCCCCAGCAACGGCGCTAGAAATTCTTCCTGCTACTTCCGAGCTGCGTTGGGATTTCCTCAAAGAGGAGAGGATGATGCAGTACAGTAGAGATAAGTATTTCCCTCAGTTAAGAACCAAGGTTATCAATCCAGTAGGAGAACCACACAGAACCTCGCTAGCAGCACCTACACACACAAAAGCAAATACTTGCACCCAACGCGAACAAGAGGGTTGTCAATGCCCTTGGCAGTTACTTGCAAGGATTAATTCTGATAGTGATAGATAGATAAATAAATTGCAAAACAAAATAAAGGAAATAAAATTGCAGCAAGGTATTTTTGGATTTTATATATGATAGATAAATGACCCGGGAGCCATAGTTTTCACCGGAGGCTTCTCTCTCGAACACATAGCATACGGTGGGTAAACAAATTACTGTTGGGCAATTGATATAAAAGCGCATAGTTATGACGGATTCATGGCAATGACCATGTATATAGGCATCACGTCCGAGACAAGTAGACCGACTCCTGCCTGCATCTACAATTATTACTCCACCCATCGACCACTATCCAGCATGCATCTAGGGTATTAAGTTAATTAAAACAGAGTAACGCCTTAAGCAAGATGACCTGATGTAGACAAAGTAAACTCAAGCAATATGAATAAACCCCATCGTTTTATCCTCAATGGCAACAATACAAATACGTGTCTTGTCCCCTACTTTGTCACTGGGATAGAGGACCGCAAGATTGAACCCATTACAAAGCACCTCTCCCATTGCAAGATAAATCAATCTAGTTGGCCAAACCAAACGGATAGATCGGAGAGAAATACAAAGCTATAAAAATCATGCATAGATAAGTTCATAAAACACTCAAATATTTCTCATGAATAATCTGATCATAAAGCCACAATTCATCGGATCCCAACAAATGCACCGCAAAAGAAGATTACATCGGATAGAACTCCAAGAAGATCGAGAAGAACATGGTATTGAAGATCAAAGAGAGAGAATAAGCCATCTAGCTACTAGCTATGGACCCGTAGGTCTATGGTAAACTACTCACACATCATCGGAAGGGCAGCAAGGTTGATGTAGAAGCCCTCCGTGATCGATTCCCCCTCCGGCAGAGTACCCAAAAAGGCCTCCAGATGGGATCGCGGAAGAACAAAAGTTTGCGGTGGCGGAAAAGTTATTTCGTGTGGCTCTCTGGTATATTGGGGATATTTGAGAATTATAGGCTTGGAATTAGGTCAAGATGTGCCACGAGGGGCCCACAAGCCTGGGGGTGCGCCTACCCCCCTGAGCGCGCCTCCCAAGCTTGTCGCTTCCTCGTGGCTCCTCTGATCTTCTCCCTAACCTTCTAGGGTCTCTCTTGGTCCAGAAAAAATTAATCCAAAAAATTTTCTTCATTTGGACTCCGTTTGATATTGATTTTCTGAAAAGCCAAAAACAAGCAAAAAAATAGCAACTGGCACGGGGCACTAGGTTAGTCCCAAAAAATGATATATAATTGCATATAAAACATCCAAGATTGATACTATAATAGTATGGAACAATCAAAAATTATAGATACGTTGGAGACGTATCATTGCTCAATGGATAGTGGCAACCGGAACAAAGAGGAAGCATGCAAGATCGTAGATGGGTCGTTTGTCATTTCACAGGAATAGTCTCCGTCATAATTTGCTCATGCTCGACTACTTTGTGACTGGTTGTACCTACCATGCATACCTGTTTGGGCGACGCTTACAACAACTCTGTCAAATTGCCAATGACATGGAGTTCATTCTTCGAGTAGTGGAGAAATGTCCCCGATCTGCTAGGTTTTCTTGTTTCCAGAAGGTGACCATGGCACTTTAGACGATTGCATATGCCACTCCTGCAGATAAGACATATGGGTATCTTTGAATGGCTAAAGATACAATCATAAAGTGCCAATATGTGTTCATTGATATTGCGGTTAGGGTTTATAGAATCGGTATCTGTGAGCACCCAACGCCGAGGAAACTATGAGGCTTTTAACAATGAATGAAGTAAGAGGCTAGCATGGGATGCTTGGGAGTGTTGACAGTATGCATCGGAGGTGGAAGAATTTTCCTACAACTTGGCATGGCCAATTCACTGGGCATTGCCATAATCCTACAATTAATTTGGAAGGGGTTGCCTCTAAGGATTCGTGGATTTGGCATTGCTATTTTGGGTTGCCTATATCACACAATGACATCAATGCCTTGCAGAGATCCCATCTGTTTGCTAGGTTAGCATGTGGTACTGCTCTAGCTAGGATGCAACAACATGGTGAATTACTACCAGTATGACCAAGGCTACTATCTAGTCGATGCCATCTATCCATCTTGGCCAACATTTGTGAAAACAATTTCTAATCCCATGACCAAGAAACATAAGCATTTCACAAAACAGCAAGAAGCAGTAAGAAAGGACATTAAGAAAGCATTCAGAGTGCTACAAGCTAGGTTTGCAATTGTTCGGCGTCCTGCTCGTTTCTGGAACAAGGATGTCTTGCCAAAGATCATGACATGTTGTGTGATACTACACAACATGGTCATCAAGTATGAGAGGGATATGCCAAGCCCCATGATCAACTATGTGAAGATATCATTGAGCATTAATGGCAGCTAGCTGGGAGATAGTGTGTTTATATTTCTTTAAAATTCTTTTTTTACTTGAACAATTTGAATTATTGGATTATTTGTTGCCATCAGAATTTAAAATTTGCATTATTTGTTGTATTCGGATTAATCGCTTGTAATAATATTTGTTGAACAATTGAATGATTTGATCTAAATTAGAGAGTAGATACAAGAAAACATGGGGGAAATATAGAGGCCGCATTATCAAGACTCTATGTTTATGCACAATATCCATAACCTTCAAAAACTTATGGAGTGTGCTTCATAAGCGTTATGAAGGTTGCGGCTATGAAAACTTTATTAGAGTTGCCCTCACAGCGTCATGTACCGAGGGTACACCGGCAGACTAGAAGTCGGCCCATCAGGCAAAGATGCGGCCCAAGCCCGCTGTCTGACCGACAACTCCCCCGGGATGCCTCTATCTACTTGGCAATCAAAAAAGCAATCACGGAGATCACAGAGGATCTCCAGATGACCATGGCCGACCTAAACCCTAGGCCATGTATCCTATATATACACGGCCTAGGGTTAGACGATAGACATGTAATCTTAGTCTCGATACACCTATGTGTTCATACTGATGTCACCATTGTACTCCAAACCTCCTCATACGAGGCATATACACCATTAATCAATCTAGTAGTAGGGTATTACCTCCACCGTGAGGGACTACACCTGGGTAACTGTTTCGTGTGCACTGTCATCTAGCCTTTCGGCTACGCGCGACACCCTGTCGGGACTATTGCTAGTATTACGAACCGACAGTTGGCGTGCCAGGCACGGGTTGCGCAGGCCGGTAACCAGATCCAGATCTGAGGACCAGGTTTCTTTTCATCATCGGCATCTATGCTTCGGGCCAGAGGTTTACCTTCCGCACCATGCGCTACATTGCCAACGCGGTGGGGCTTCTTGTTCTCGTTGCTCCCCTATCTGAGGACCAGGTTATCACCTTGGGAAGCCTAGAATTCGCCGCCAATCAATTTGGCTAAACCCATCTCCGGAACCTGGCATCCCCGTCTCCGGAAGCGTGATGGTCTGTTGTTCGTGTTTCAAATATTGTGTAGAATTTCAAGAAATGTTTTCGTTTCAAAAATCTTTGCGGTTTCAAAAAATGTTCAGGAATTACAAAACTTGTTTGTATTTAAAAATGTTGTTTAGAATTTTTAAAAATGTTCCTGTTTTAAAAAAATCACAAGTTTTAAAAAAATGTTCAGAAATTTCAAAAAATGCTCCCAATTTTCAAGAAAATCTCAAATTTTCATAAAATGTTTGTGTTTTCTAAGAAATAGTTTTTGTTTTGCAAAAATATTTGCTTTTTATAAAAAAATAAATTTGTCATTTCAAAATTATAAAAATGACTCAAAAAAGGTTAATATATTAACCGGGTCGCTCCAGTCCCGAGGTTGCTACATTACCCGGCTCGATACAGTGCGGGGTCGCAACAGTTGTTTTTATTTCTGATTGGTCACTATAGTTTCTAAGGTGGTTCGCCCAGGTAGCGACGCTCTGTGCATCTAGGTGGCATTTTGTCATACAGAGCGTCCAATAGGAGCTCCCAATGTGAACATGCAGAACAAGTGTGGGATTGCAAACAAGCCATGGTCATTGTGACCCATGTACAGGGGCTGGGTTGAACCAGACTGAAATTAAAGAAATAGTAAAGGAGATACCTACACCACTGTGGGCCAAACCCTGTGCTGCTTGGGGACAAGTTCAGCCCCTGCTTAAATTTCACGCACCAACGTCACCGGCTCACCGCAGGAGTGAAAGCTATTTCTCGCTTCGCGCGAGTCAGTAGCTTTATTCACCCGAAGGAATAGCTCTCTCGCGTAGAAACTGGGCCGGCCCTGTTTCTCAGTTTTTTTGCATCGCTTCTCTAGGTTCGAACATGGTTTTGTTTGTTCTTTTTCTTTTTTCTGTTTCCTTGTTTCTTGGTAGATTTTCTTTGTTTTTTTTTTGTTTTCTTTGTTTTCATCGGTTTTCTTCGTTTCTTTATTGATTTTTTATTTTCTTTATTTTTACTTTCTTTTCTTCTATTTTCTTTCTATATTGGTTTTCAATGGTTTTTGTTTTCTTCTTTTTTTTTCCTTCATTTCTTTGTTTCTTTCTTTGTTTTCGCTGTTTCCCATTCTTTTTCCTTGGTTTTTTATTTTTATTTTTTCTTTGATTTCCATTATTTCTTTTTTTTATTTTCATTGGTTTTCTTTGTCTTTCTTATATTCACATGAAAAATGCTGATCATTATTTTTATAATGTACAATGTGTATATAAAAATATTGATCATGTATACAAAAAAATGTACAATGTACATTAAATAAAATTAGACACCATAAAGCATATTTTTAAAGTTAGTTCTATATTTAAAAAATGTTAAATATGTATATAAAAATGTTATGATGTATAAAACAATATAGATTGTGTGTGAAAGAAATGTTTTTTTCAATAAAAAATATGTTCACACATGATCCACATTTTTTGTACATGTTTAACTTTTTTTAAATACATGGAAATATTTTGTTACACATTTTAACATGTTCTAAATACATGATCAACCAATTGTATATTTTTGTATACATGGTAAATATTTTTCTATCCACATTTAACATTTTCAAATGCTTCATTAACATTTTTCAAATAATTTGTTAACAAATTTCAAATGCTTGATTAATTTTTTTTTAAATACATGATCAGCATTCTTTTCATATATATTTTATATTTTTTGTATACAATTTTCGTATAAATGAGAAAAAAATCTATACACGTTAAACAATTTTCAAATGTTTTATGTAAAGTTTATATTGTAACATATATATTTAGAATATTTGGAAGTATAAACAGATGTAAAAACAAAGGAAAGCAGAAAACAAAACAAAAAACGTGAAAAAACGAGGCCGTGGCCTCCTGCGCGCTTGGGCTGGCCGAGTCTGGTGCTCGCCTTCATGCGAGGTTGCGCCCTGTCTCACGTGAAGCGAGACATAGACGCGCCCCACCGCGGGTTCTCCTATTTGGCGCGTAGGTCATGCGTCAGCGACCTTCCCATACCCCCTCGAGCGCCCGATCCTGGGTTTGGACCGGCCGATTTAGGGTCTGATCCCCATCGGTTTTGGGAAGGTTTTAGAACCTAGAACCTTCCCTGAATCGGTTTTTTCAATTTTCCTTTGTTTTTTGTTTTTTATTTTCTTTTACGTGTCTTTGACTTTCTTATTTTTTCGGTTTTCCATTCTTTTCTGTTTTTTTATAATTTTTTTGTTCTTTTATTTCTTTATTTCTTTTTTCTTCTGCTTTTTTGTTTAGCGAAGAACTTCAAAAATTTGTGAACATGTTTTGAAATCATGAATATTTTTCGAATCGTGAATACTTTTTGAAATACATATTCTTGAACATTTTTCTAAATCTTAATTTTCTTTAATTCCTGTAGTGTTTTACAAATTAGCAAACACTTTTTGAAACCCATGAATATTTTTTGAATTTGTGATCATTTTTTAAATATGGGAACAATTTTAAAAATTCAGGAATATTTAGTTTGTCTTTGACAAACATATTTTTTGAAATGCATTAACAATTCTTGAATGAGCGAACATTTTTTGGAACGATAAAGTTTTTTTTAAGTAGAACAATTTTGGAAATTCGTGAGCATTTTGCTATTTTTATGAAATAAATTAAAAAATCATGAACATTATCTGACTTCACGAAATTTGAACATTTTTTAATATGCATTTTTTTCAAAGTCATGTACATTTTCTGAATATTCAAACATTTTTTGAATCCAGAACAGTTTAAGATCTCCCGGACATTTTTCAAAATGATAAACATTGTTTTGAATTCACAAATATTTTATGATTTCTTTGACATATTTTTTTTACGAAATCCCGAATGATTTTAAAGAAGAAGAAAAATGAAAACAGAAAAGAAAAAGCAAAAAGCAAATAAAAACGAAATGAAATGAAAAAAGCACGGCATGTCTCGCCCACACATGGGCGGCCCAAACGGGTCACGGGGGAGCGAGTGCTGCGCGTCCCGCAGGTTCGCGGCACGCACTGCGCCAAATAGGAGGTCCCACTCACAACCACTTTTGCCAGGAGTGACTGAAGCCTGCCAGCAAAAAAAAGGGAGAGACCCAAGCGCTTGAGATTGTATAACGATTTGCCTGCAGCGCAATTCAAATTTGCCGCTCGTTGCGGCAGATACGCGCTGAAACGTACATACACGGTTGCACCAGCGAGCACGTGGGCCGGCCATTTTAGTGGTAGGCGAGGGATTCTGGTTCCGGTTTTGGGACCGTCCAGAAGGTTCCAAGCCGGTTTTAGCGTTTTAGGTTCCTGCACCGATTTTTTTGTGCCGTTGTTTTTTTTCTGTTTCTTCTTTTTCTTTTCAAAATTTCACATATTTTCAAAAATGTTCGCAAATTTGAAAAAACTTTCACAACTTTGAAACATGGTCTCCTTTTGAAAAATATTCAAAAAATTGAAAAAACCTATCCGTTTGATGAAACATTCAAAATTTGAAAAACATGTACGCACATTGAAAACATGTTCCCGTTTTTAAAAAACATTTAGAATTTTAAAAAATGTTCAAAAATTTGAAACATTGTTCTCATTTTGAAAAATATATTTGCATTTTCATAAAAAATCAAAATTTGAAAAATAATTGTTCTCATTTTCAAAAAAGTTGTGCTTTTTAAAACTCGTCTTGCTACAGTAGCCCAGTTTGTTACAGTGCTCTGTGCACTATAGTGGACCGGGTTGCTACAGTGCTCGTTCTCAATCGCTGCAATGGCCCGGTCCACCAGGACACGTATCTATGCGGCAACCCTCCTATTGAACGCAAAAGGTCCCAACCAAAATGCCACACTTCCAGGTGCCGATCATGTCAGCCACAACATGTGTCCTGTATTTTTGTATTCCCCATAATTAGAGCATCTTTAGTCGATTCCTTATAATTTAGTCCGTCAAACGGCCCCATAAATCTTACTCCCTCCATCCCATAATGTAAGACGTTTTTTAACACTACACTAGAGTCAAAAAAACATCTTACATTATGGGACGGAGGGAGTAACTGCTTATATTTGAAGAGTTAAATAAAATTAATTTCTAACCGAACTCTTAACTTTAACTTTCTAAAAGTTTTTTCACACATATTCATTTCACACACAGTTTGGAATTACTCGATTCAATCACAAATTTAAACTAAAGGTAGCACAATTCAGTACATTTCATAGCATGAACCTAAACTACTTGATTCGGACAAAATAAAACTACTACTAGCATACTAAAAACTAAATAACTTAATCTTCTTCGGCAAGGAGCTTCTCCCAGTCCATGTCAGAGTCATCGGAGCCGGAGTAGCTCAACGAAAGACCAATCGCTTTCGGCGGATCCGTGGACGTCTTGGCCTCATCGGTAGTGTTCTTGTATAGCACGTAGACCCGAAGCTCCTTGGCGAAGAGCTCCAGACGATTTGCTCAGAGATCGGCCATGTAGGCCTCATTGGCGAGCCCTTCCTCGATCTGCTCGAAGGTCTCTAGATTCTCCAGCACCTCGCGGCGGGAGACCATTCGAGGATCGACGGCGATGAACTCCTGGACCTCGCCGCTGCCGAGGGGAAAATTTATCCTCGCCCGGCTGTCGTGGAGGCCAACCACCGGCCACATCGTAGGTGCGAGCCACCTGCTTTGCCTACTAGAATGAGCCAATCCAATGTTGCTTCCCCATGTCCTGATGCTTAATCTCCGGCACCCATGTCCCCCACAGCCGCTGCCGCACGCCGTGGTACTTCTTCTTCGATGGCGGCAGGTCGGACATGGATCTGGAGCTTGGCGCGCCCGTGCGTTCTCGGGATGGTTGCACGGCCCCGTTCCGATCCAGCGGTGCCACTACCCCGCTCCCCCCGCACGCGCGCGTCGATAAGTGGCGACCCTCGACAGCTGGATCCGGCCATTCAGGGCGACCGGGGGCGGCGACAGTCGATTGGAAGAGGGTTGGGGGGTTAGGGCCTGAGGTGCGGGCGGGGGATGCGGGTGGCACTGGTGTGGCTGCGGGGCAAGAGGGGGCGAGGGCCGACTCGGGGGGAAGGGCCGAACTATCATGTGACTCAAATGCGGTCACTTTAGATATACACACCAGCCATTGCACCGCTTTTAGGAGTTAAATGGCACACTAGGTATGGTTTAACTCATGAATAATTTGAGGAGTTAAGCGGTTTAAAGGGAACGGCTAGAGATCCTTGTCTTCATGGTTTAAATTTGTCTGCCAAAAACAACCTTCATTAAATTCTAAAATTGCACTTTAACACTGACTCATGGTTATTTACCATTCAGTTTCTTGAGACATATGTCAAAACAATTCTGCAATCCTGTGGAAAATATGCAATGTCTCTATTCGACAGTGCTAGGTACTACTCATCGTCCTCCTAGCGTCATCTAGTCATTGTCCTCCTCCTCCTCCCCCTTCTCCTCGTCGTAGCCGTCCTCCTCCATGTCTGAATCCAGGTTGTCAAGGATGGCGAATGGGTCGGCGCGACGAGCCACGACCGCAAGCTGCTGCTCCTCCTCGCTTCGAGCGGGGCCAAAGCGCTCGAGGATGCACACCTCTGCTTCAAGCTTGGAGATCCGCATCATGACCTCGTGTGAGTCTTGCGCCTTGTGCTCCGGCTTCGGTCGACTCGGGCTAGACCTCAACGAGGGCGGCGTCATTGACCGGGACAAGGGCGCCAATGGGGCTGATGGGGACGACGTCGATGTGGACAACATCATTCACCGGGACGATGGCTCCTGGGACGCCAGCTCCACGCCACCTGCTGCGGGTGGAGCCGTTGGCGCCACGAGAAGCGTCTGATCCCCGTGGCCATCAGATCCATTACCACCAATGCGCGTCGCCGGCACGCGACCTTTGGGACGGGATGTTCTGCTCTGCCGCCAAGTTTAGCCAATAGGTTGTGTCCTTGGGCATTGTCGCGGAGAGTGGAGGAGATGGGAGGAGAGGACGTGGTGAGGAGGGGTTAGCGACAACTAGGGTATTGGTGATGGGGACGCCTCGAAAGCAGGATGATGTCGCGTTACGGCCATCTGAATGACTGCCTCGGAAGCGGCATCACCATTAATGGGAGGGTGGTTAGTGGCCACGTCACCCCACTCGCTGGTGATTAATATTGATGGTGGTGCGTGTATGTTCGGTTCGCCGCTTTTAATCTAGGCGCGGTGCGAGGAGGAAGAAGTTAGAACTTCCTGCCGCGCTAGCGGTTGGATTTGTAGCGAACTCCAACTAGGACCTCCACAGACTCTAAATATGTAGGCTACAACTCATTTTTGAGCTAGCTATATGAATTATGGTGATCTAGATGCATATGATGACTCTGCTAGTTATAATGCCAATTGGACTAATATGACGACTCAACTAGAGTTGCTCTAACTCATGTGCTTTAGCCATGAGATCCGTAAAAAGAATGCCGAAGTCTAAAGCAATGTTTTCCATGGTCGGTTGGCCTTGATGTTTTGGAGTAATCCCTTTGACATTGTGGTCTGGCCCCAATAAAATTACAATGACCTCACTAGCCTGCTGCATCAAGCTTGGCAGGTGTCTGCTCAAGAACAAGAAAAAAACTTGGCAGGTGTACATACCCCTAAAAGAATAGGTTACCGCCATAATACAGTCGTGATTTGCTCCATTGCCTGGTCAACGTTGCAAAAATACGAGAACCAACTAATAGTTGGATTATTGGGAGAGTGATTGATTATTAGGATGGCAATGATACCATTGGCCCGCATAGATCAAATCCTAGGTTTGACGCTTAATGTGGATTATTTTTGGAAGGAAATGTATTCGTTGATAGCAAGGTGTCTGTGGCGAGTTCGTTGATCTTAAAACTCCACAATTCTAATTCGTTTTTTCATAGGTGATATATGAGTGCATGTGTGTGGCTAAGTTGTAATCCACTCATTAGTCCTATAATATAAAATGTTATTACAACCAATGTATATTATCACAACCAATGTATGAGTACATTAGTTAATCTATTACCTACTAATAAAGAAAATTGATATTCGTGGTCCGTCATGATATTTTATAAAAAAAAAAGTCCCTTACATCTGTGAGAATCAACCCGCGGTTCCAGAAACAATGTTTCGTACCCACGGTTCATACGTTACGCGGGTGGGCCTTTCGTACGTCCCTCGGCTTATGGGCCTTCCTATGTCCCTCGTCCTAATCTGCGCATTGGCCTTATGAGCCACTTTTGCCATGTGAGTGGGCTTTTCATGGCGAATCGGATGGGCAACGCGAACGGGCTGAAGGAAAGAGATTACTGTAACTTGAGTCCCTAGCCTTTCTTCTTATCTTAGAAATCAACCTGCAGTACGCTTCCATCTATCGCTCCGCCCCCTTGCAGCACCAACAGAACGTGGTGACTCGCCTTTGCCGACATCGGCGCCCCCAGCCATGCAGCAGCCCGCCCGCCGTTCTATCGGAACAAGCCCACATGCAGGCATGCATCAGGGCAGTGGCGAAGGCAGGAATAAATTTTAGGTATGGCGGAGCTTACGGAAGGAAAAAACTATGTACAATACAATAGCCCACTAAATACTATATACGGACATATTATTTTGTGTTAGCATTTGCACATGGATGAGGATAACCGGTCATCAATTTATCATCTATATTAACTAGCAACCAGGTCACACAGGTAGATATCCATCGATAGTGTGTTGGCTCAAATCTTCAAACATGTACTACTATACGGTATACCTTAGTAAATGCGGCAAGGTAGGTGTGGCGGACGCCAAAGCTAGCCATATAGCTGGCTCCGCCACTGCATCAGGGAGAGATATGTGGCGTCCGGCCTTGCAGCAAGTGTGCAGCCGCGTCGTCATGTATGCCGGCTTGTCAGCCGTGCAGCAGCGCACACTTCCTTTGCGGCAACGGCGCCGACTTGTGTGATGCGTCCTCCCGGGCAGCGACGGCGGCGCAACGTACAACTGGCTGACATTATGTAGTACGCTGACCGCGGAGGCTTGCAGAAGTTTGGTGGACCCATATAAACACAGTCAAGGCAGGTTATATGGTGCAGATTTTGCTTTTCTATTTATGAGGGTACTTTCCCGGTTTGCATGAATCACAGAGACTCAACTTTTTGTTGCATGCTTAAGTATTTTCCAATCTACGCGGTGTGCGTACAATTGAACGATGCATGCATCTTTTTATTTGTTTTTCGGAATCTTATGCATGGTTTCGGCTACGTCAGCCCCAGTCCTCTCCACCGTGCACCCCCAGTCCAAGCTCCTCCTCCGCGCGACCCATGTCACTCCCAATAGTATCGACCAAAACCAGCAAACACTCATTATTTGCAAGCAGTTGGCGCAACCCCGGGTGACTACTCAATGTGGTGGTGGATGGGTGTTTTGGTTGTCGTCGTACGCCGCGCAGTATTATATCGCATGTCCCTAATCGACATCCTGAAGTTTTGTGAGTCCAACCCTGGTTCACTTCAACTTGTGTTTGCTCCATATCGAAGGACGGTCCTTGTAACTAGGCAGTGAACTATCGTGGAGAGAGAGGATTGCTACCTGTAGACTGCGTTGGAATTTCCACGAAAAGGAGAGGATGATGCAGTATAGTAGAGATAAGTATTTCTCTCAGTTAAGAACCAAGATTATCAATCCAGTATAGAAAATCAAATAATTATGTCGGATTCATGACAATGATCATGTATATAGGCATCACGTCCGAGACAAGTAGACCGACTTCTACCTACATCTACTACTATTACTCCACCCATCAACCGCTATCCAGCATGCATCTAGGGTAATAAGTATAAAACAGATTAACGCCTTAAGCAAGATGACATGATGTAAACAAAGTAAACTCAAGCAATATGATTAAACTTCATCTTTTTATCCTTAATGACAACAATACAAATATGTGTCATGTCTCTTTCTGTCACATTGAGCACCGCAAGATTGAAACCATCACAAAGCACCTCTCCCATTGCAAGATAAACCAATCTAGTTGGCCAAACCAAATCGATAGATCGGAGAGAAATACAAAGCTATAACAATCATGCATAAAAGAGTTCAGAGAAGACTCAAATATTTTTTCATGAATAATCTGATCATAAACTCACAATTCATCGGATCCCAATAAACACACCGCAAAAGAAGATTACATCGGATAGAACTCCAAGAACATTGAGGAAAACATGATATTGAAGATCAAACAGAGAGAAGAAGCCATCTAGCTACTAGCTATGGACCCGTAGGTCTGTGGTAAACTACTCACACATCATCGGAAGGGCAGCAAGGTTGATGAAGAAGCCCTCCGTGATCGATTTTCCCTCCGGCAGAGTACCGGAAAAGGCCTCCAGATGGGATCGCAGAAGAACAGAGGCTTGCGGCGGCGGAAAGGTTTTCTCTTCTGTCTCTCTGGTATATTGGAAATATTTGGCAATTTATAGCGCTGGAATTAGGTCAGGAGGGGCTACGAGGGGTCCACAAGCCTGGGGGGCGCGCCCTACCCCCAGGGCGCGCCTCCGAGCTTGTCGCTCCCTCGTGGCTCCTCTGGTCTTCTCCCGAATGTGACGCCCCCCCGACTCAATCGTGCACTAATCATACACGCAGATGCGCACGATCAAGCTCAGGGACTCACGGGAAGATATCACAACACAACCCTAGACACAAAATAAAATAATACAAGCTTTATATTACAAGCCAGGGGCCTCGAGGGCTCGAATACATAAGCTCGAGTTACACAAGAGTCAGCGGAAGCATCAGTATCTAAGTACAGACATAACTAAACAAGCATGCCTTAAGAAGCCTGAGCAAAACAACGACATCTAGATCGAAAAGGCGCATGCCTCCTGCCTGGGAGCCTCCTATCTACTCCTGGTCGTCATTCTCCACGTAGTAGTAGGCTCCGTCGGGGTAGTAGTAGTTGTTGACGGGGTCAGCTGGCTCCGGGACTCCGTCGTCTGATCGCAGCAATCGGGTAGGGGGAAAAAGGGTAGCAAAGCAACCGTGAGTACTCATCCAAAGTACTCGCAAGACTTACATCAGATCTATGCTAAGTATGCGTCGGTATCAAAGGGAAGGGGATGTGTCTGTGGACTATACTGCAGAAATCCAGAATAGAGGGGAAGACCTAGCCTATCGAAGACTAGCATCTTGCAGCGTCTTGCAGCATTAGAAGAGTGCAGATTAGCATATAAAAGTATTAGTAACAAGTATAATCGTAGCCACGCCCAAAGATCCTTCCTCGACTCCCTGCGAGAAAGCGATCCCGGAGCTAACATATTAATTAAAATATTACAAGTATCCAGTTCAAGTTGTAGTAGATCGGGATACTACACTAAGCATCCTGTTACCGTGCACACGGCTATTTGAATAGATAACTTCCCTGCAGGGGTGCACTACTGTTACCCAACACGCTCGATTAACTCTCGCCGGACACACTTTTCCGGGTCATGCCCGGCCTCGGCTGATCGATACGACGTAGTCCTACCTAGGCTCCGCAGAGAGGTCCCCGCCGGTCTACATCCTAAGTGCTCAGGGGTCTTGGGCCTATCGCCCTTTGCACTCCGGGTCGTTGCGTGCAGGGTGAAGCCAGGCACCACCCCTGTCCTGGATGGCGCCGGTCCGTCCCGGCCGCAATGCTGAACTGGACGTCTGACAGAGATTTCGGCAGATACATACGGCGCCGAGGGCCCCATTAAACCATTATCCCGCGTGGTGGTAGTGCGTATAGGCCAGTGGCCAACTCAGATCAAATACCCAAATCCGTTAAGCGTGTTATTAGTAACTCACGGACACGAACAGGGCTCAAGGCTCACCTCCGACACCCTGTCGCACCGACTTGGTAACCCGCGGTCCAACGACCAGGGACCAGGCCCACCTCTCTCCAAGGTGGTCTCCACCTGCCCTGACGTTCCGCTACAATAATCTTTCGCGGGTGCCCCCATGGCCAACCCGACTTCCCAAAGGACTGAGATGAAGGTCAAAGTACCCGTGTGTCTATAACATCGTGGGGAATCCGAGGAATCACCCTCGATGGATCCCCCCGATGTACCCGTCAAGGTGAACTTGGAGGAATCACCCTCGATGGGTTCACACTTGAGGGGTTGCACGACAGAGGCATCATCGGCGGTGGTGAAAGAGGAATCACCCTCGGTATCCCACAACTGACTAGCTACACTACAGAGATAACATCAGGAATGCGGTAGGAGGTATCACCCTCGGCACTCGATAGTAGCTCTGCAGAGTCATACAACTAAGGGTGTGTGCGGTGCTGTGTTCGGTCTCTGTACATCGATCACGCTGATCGAGTCATCGGTAGTAAAGCATGGCAACACGGACAAGGTGCGGGGCCACTGATGGATCACTAACCAGTCTATACTAAGTATTTAGGATAGCAGGTAAGATATCAACAAGCAGTTACAAAAACAGGCTATGTATCAGAATAGGAGCTATTGAACAACAGTAGCAAAATCTAAAGCAAGCATGAGAGAGAAAGAATGGGCGATATAGGAATGATCAAGGGGGGTTTGCTTGCCTGGATGCTCTGCTAAAAAAGGCTGGACGTCTGCGACGTAGTCGTACTCAGAGGCCACGTAGGTCTCGGGGTCTACCGGAGAGAAGAGGGGAAGGAAACAGATAAATACAAGCATTCAAATGCAATCACTATGCATGTCATGCCTAAATGATATGCAGGGGTGATATATTGCATCTCTAAATATTTTAGATGTCTTAGGAATTTATTTGGAATTATTTTACCAAAGTCATCCACTATTCATTTATCGGAAACAGGCAAAAAGTTCCATATTCATCTACTTAGAGGATTCAAACATGAATGCAAATGGCATATTTGAGTTCGTTAGATTTTTTCTGATCATTTTTCATATATAAATTATTTTCATCTGACTTACGGTTATTTTCTATGATTTTTCAAAGATTTAAACAATTTCTGGAATTTTCTGGATTAATTTAATTTCAAAAAATGCCAACTAAAATGCTAGGTGCACCTGGTGCAGTGCACCCAGAGATGCACCCAGAGGCTGACAGTGGGCCCAGGGGCTGGCTGAGTCAGCAGGTCAACCGTTGACCTGTGGACCGGCCAACAGGTCAACTGGGTCCACTGGGGGCCATCTGCCAGTGACCCAGGGGGTCCCACATGGTAGGCCAAGTCGGCTGCCAGCGCCGGAGTAGCTCCGGGGAGCTCGAAACGCGGCGGAGGGCACTGGCGAGCTTCGGTATTTCGCTACCGTGAGCCAAATCGGGCACCGCGACTTGCGTCCGAACGGGGAGAGCACGCCGCGTCCAATGGCGGCAGTCGCGCGAGCTGGGGTGGTCGGTGCTCGCCGGAAATGAGCTCGCGGCAGCTGCTTGAGTTCGGGCTTGATCGGCGCGAGGCTCTGGAGCACCATTTGCTCGGCTAGGAACTGCTACGGGCTGCTGCGAGTGCACTGAGCACGATGCCACGCTCGAACACGAGCTGCTGCTGCGGTGGCTACGGTGGCATCAAGCACGGCGACGGCAAGCACTCGGGTGCGACGGCAATGCTAGATAGAGCTCGAGCGCGACCGCGGGGAGAGAGGGGAGATGATTAGAAGCTCACCGAGGGGCTCAAGAAGGCCGGCGAGGGCTTAGTAGCTGCCGAGGTGGAGCAGATCGACGGCGGCAATCTGAGGTGGCCGAGGTGGAAGACAACGGAGTTCCGGTGATGGAGACGCTTCTGGCTCGAGCGAGAGGAAGGGGAGGGAGTAGTCGACGATGGCGGTCTCGTCTGACACGGCGAGGCAGCAAGGAGGGAACGGTGGCCACGGGATTCGGGCAGCACACGGCGGCGGTGGCGCTCGACCAAGGTGGGGAAGGAGGGGATCGGTGCGAGGGAGAGGGGGAGGAGTGGTCGCGGCGTCCAGGGGGCTCGAGGGGGCGTCCTTATCACCTCAGCTCACCTGCTCCGTCGCCGTGGCGGCCAGTGGCCGGAGCTCATCGCGCTCGGCCATGGCGGCGATGACACGCGAGAGGGAGGAGGTAGGGGAAGGCCTATTGGGCTGGGCCAGTCCATTGTGCACTAGAGGCCCAGCCAACAGTGGCCTTTCTCTTTTTCCCTTTTCTTCTTTTCTGTTTTTCTTTTATTGTTTCTGTTTTGCATTTATTTTTAATAGCAATTGAGTTTTATAAAATATGAAGATTGGCCCAATATTTACATTGCAATATTTGGCACTGCCACAAAAAGTTTGGGAGTGATTTGAAATCATTTGAATTTTGAATTGCATTTAAAAGAGTCAAAATGGTGGTGTTGTTGCTGTTTTGAACTTCTAGGGGTTGTTCAAGAGTTTTTGTGATGTTGTTTTCCTGAAAATATATTGTTATGAAATATTTACTAAAACATGAACTTTTTAGTTCTTAGTTTTGAGCAACTTTTAATTCCACTTTTAATTTGACTTGAATCTAGTGATGGAATTTAGAATTGAGATATGTATTTGGCATGATCAAGCATTGCTTAACAAAATGACTTGGCATTGTGATGTGGGATCACTGTAGCATAATACAGGGGGGTGTTACAATTCTCCTCCTCTAAAAGAAATTCTCGTCCCGAGAATTAAGAGGTAGAAGGGAAAAGATCGGGGTATTCTTCGCGAAAGCGATCCTCGCGTTCCCAAGTGGCTTCATTTTCAGAATGATTCGACCACTGAACTTTAAGGAACTTGATTGACTTCTGACGGGTTCGACGTTCAGCTTGATCAAGAATACGGATCGGATGCTCCTTATAAGATAGGTCATCCTGCAATTCAAGCACTTCATGATCCACTGCTCGAATCGGATCCTTGAAGCAGCGGCGGAGTTGCGACACATGGAAAACATCGTGAACCTGAGAAAGGTTCGACGGTAGTTCCAACTGATATGCCACTTCTCCACGTCTTGCGAGAATACGGAATGGGCCAATGTAGCGAGGAGCTAACTTGCCCTTGATTCTGAAGCGGTGAGTGCCCTTCATCGGGGTGACACGAAGATAAGCCTGTTCGCCAGGTTGATAGACCATTACCTTGTGTTTACGATCATAATTGCTCTTCTAACGAGACTGAGCAGTCATCAGATGTTCCTGAGGAATCTGCAAATGACAACGCAGGGTGCCCTCGATAAAAGGATCCTGCGGTCCGTGAACACTTTGAAGCAGAACCTGGCCCACAACTCGAAGAAGGGTTAATTCAAATCTTCGTGTGGATGTGATCACGAGAACCTAGAGTTAGAGTTAGTAAAATCTTTAACCGAAAAAGAGAGAGATCAGAATCCCAGAGTAAGGAAGAGGAATAAAAGATCCTAAACCCATCCATTGGCGATGTGGGCCCGTAAGCCACACAACAGGGTTAGTAAAACAGTTTTGCAAAGACTAGACTCAACTTCGGCCAAGGAGTTGGAATGGGGGCTACATACAGGCAGTCGTCTCTGATACCAACTTGTGACACCCCCGACTCAATCGTGCACTAATCATACACGCAAATGCGCACGATCAAGCCCAGGGACTAACGGGAAGATATCACAACACAACTCTAGACACAAAATAAAATAATACAAGCTTTATATTACAAGCCAGGGGCCTCGAGGGCTCGAATACATAAGCTCGAGTTACACAAGAGTCAGCGGAAGCATTAGTATCTAAGTACAGACATAACTATACAAGCATGCCTTAAGAAGGCTGAGCAAAACAACGACATCTAGATCGAAAAGGCGCAGGCCTCCTGCCTGGGAGCCTCCTATCTACTCCTGGTCGTCGGTCTCCACATAGTAGTAGGCTCCGTCAAGGTAGTAGTAGTTGTTGACGGGGTCAGCTGGCTCCGGGACTCCGTCGTCTGATCGCAGCAATTGGGTAGGGGGAAAAAGGATAGCAAACCAATCGTGAGTACTCATCCAAAGTACTCGCAAGACTTACATCAGATCTATGCTAAGTATGCATCGGTATCAAAGGGAAGGGGTTGTGTCTGTGGACTATACTGCAGAAATCCAGAATAGAGGGGAAGGCCTAGCCTATCGAAGACTAGCATCTTGCAGCGTCTTGCAGCATTAGAAGAGTGCAGATTAGCATATAAAAGTATTAGTAACAAGTATAATCGTATCCAGTTCAAGTTGTAGTAGATCGGGATACTACACTGAGCGTCCTGTTACCGTGGACACGGCTATTCGAATAGATAACTTCCTTGCAGGGGTGCACTACTGTTACCCAACACACTCGATTAACTCTGGCCGGACACACTTTTCCGGGTCATGCCCGGCCTCGGCTGATCGACACGACGTAGTCCTACCTAGGCTCCGCAGAGAGGTCCCCGCCGGTCTACATCCTAAGTGCTCCAGGGTCTTGGGCCCATCGCCCTTTGCACTCCGGGTCGTTGCGTGCAGGGTGAAGCCAGGCACCACCCCTGTCCTGGATGGCGCCGGTCCGTCCCAGCCGCAATGCTGAATTGGACGTCTGACAGAGCTTTCGGATGATACATACGGCGCCGAGGGCCCCATTAAACCATTATTCCGCGTGGTGGTAGTGCGTATAGGCCAGTGGCCAACTCAGATCAAAAACCCAAATCCGTTAAGCGTGTTATTAGTAACTCGCGGACACGAACAGGGATCAAGGCTCACCTCCGACACCCTATCGCACCGACTTGGTAACCCGCGGTCCAACGACCAGGGACTAGGCCCACCTCTCTCCTAGGTGGTCTCCACCTGCCCTGACGTTCCGCTACAATAATCTCTCACGGGTGCCCCCATGGCCAACCCGACTTCCCAAAGGACTGAGGTGAAGGTCAAAGTACCCGTGTGTCTATAACATCGTGGGGAATCCGAGGAATCACCCTCGATGGATCCCCCCGATGTACCCGTCAAGGTGAACTTGGAGGAATCACCCTCGATGGGTTCACACTTGAGGGGTTGCACGACAGAGGCATCATCGGCGGTGGTGAAAGAGGAATCACCCTCGGTATCCCACAACCGACTAGCTACGCTACAGAGATAACATCAGGAGTGCGGTAGGAGGTATCACCCTCGGCACTCGATAGTAGCTCTGCAGAGTCGTACAACTAAGGGGGTGTGCGGTGCTGTGTTCGGTCTCTGTACATCGATCACGCTGATTGAGTCATTGGTAGTAAAGCATGGCAACACGGGCAAGGTGCGGGGCCACTGATGGATCACTAACCAGTCTATACTAAGTATTTAGGATAGCAGGTAAGGTATCAACAGCAGTTACAAAAACAGGCTATACATCAGAATAGGAGCTATTGAACAACAGTAGCAAAATCTAATGCAAGCATGAGAGAGAAAGAATGGGCAATATAGGAATGATCAAGGGGGTTTGCTTGGCTGGAAGCTCTGCTGAAAAAGGCTGGACGTCTGCAACGTAGTCGTACTCAGAGGCCATGTCGGTCTCGGGGTGTACCGGAGAGAAGAGGGGGAGGAAACAGATAAATACATGCATTCAAATGCAATCACTATGCATGTCATGCCTAAATGATATGCAGGGGTGATATATTGCATCTCTAAATATTTTAGATGTCTTAGGAATTTATTTGAAATTATTTTACCAAAGTCATCCACTATTCATTTATCGGAAACAGGCAAAAAGTTCCATGTTTATCTACTTAGAGGATTCAAACATGAATGCAAATGGCATATTTGAGTTCGTTAGATTTTTCTGATCATTTTTCATATATAAATTATTTTCATCTGACTTACGGTTATTTTCTATGATTTTTCAAAGATTTAAACAATTTCTGGAATTTTCTGGATTAATTTAATTTCGAAAAATGCCAACTAAAATGCTAGGTGCACCCGGTGCAGTGCACCCAGAGATGCACCCAGAGATTGACAGTGGGCCCAGGGGCTGGCTGAGTCAGCAGGTCAACCGTTGACCTGTTGACCGGCCAACAGGTCAACTGGGTCCACTAGGGGCCATCTGCCAGTGACCCAGGGGGTCCCACATGGCAGGCCATGTCGGCTGCCGGCGCCAGAATAGCTCCGGCGAGCCCGAAACGCGGCGGAGGGCACCGGCGAGCTTCGGGATTTTGCTACCGTGAGCCAAATCGGGCGCCCCGACTTGCGTCCGAACGGGAAGAGCACGCCGCGTCCAATGGCGGCAGTCGCGCGAGCTGGGGTGGTCGGTGCTCACCGGAAACGAGCTCGCGGCGGCTGTCGGAGTTCGGACTTGATCGGCGCGAGGCTCTGGAGCACCATTTGCTCGGCTAGGAGCTGCTACGGGCTGCTGCGAGTGCACTGAGCACGATGCCACGCTCGAACACGAGCTGCCACTGCGGTGGCTACGGTGGCGTCAAGCGCGGCGACGGCAAGCACTCGGGTGCGACGGCAATGCTAGCTAGAGCTTGAGCGCGACCGCGGGGAGAGAGGGGAGATGATTGGGAGCTCACCGAGGAGCTCAAGAAGGCCGGCGAGGGCTTAGTAGCTGCCGAGGCGGAGCAGATCGACGGCGGCGATCTGAGGTGGCCGAGGTGGAAGACGACGGCGTTCCGGTGATGGAGACACTTCCGGCTCGAGCAAGAGGAAAGGGAGGGAGTAGTCGACGACGGCGGTCTCGTCTGACACGTCGAGGCGGCGAGGAGGGCACGGTGGCCACGGGATTCGGGCAGCGCACGGCGGCGATGGCGCTCGGCCGAGGTGGGGAAGGAGGGGATCGGTGCGAGGGAGAGGGGGAGGAGTGGCTGTGGCGTTCAGGGGGCTCGAGGGGGCGTCCTTAACCCCTCAGCTCACCTGCTCCGTCGCCGTGAAGGCCAGTGGCCGGAGCTCAGCGCGCTCGGCCATGGCGGCGACGACACGCGAGAGGGAGCAGGTAGGGGAAAGCCTGTTAGGCTGGGCTAGTGCACTGTGCACTAGAGGCCCAGCCAACAGTGGCCTTTCTCTTTTTCCCTTTTCTTCTTTTCTGTTTTTCTTTTATAGTTTCTGTTTTGCATTTATTTTTAATAGCAATTGAGTTTTATAAAATATGGAGATTGGCCCAATATTTACATTGCAATATTTGGCACTGCCACAAAAAGTTTAGGAGTGATTTGAAATCATTTGAATTTTGAATTGCATTTAAAAGAGTCAAAATGGTGTTGTTGTTGCTGTTTTGAACTTCTAGGGGTTGTTCAAGAGTTTTTGTGATGTTGTTTTCCTGAAAATATGTTGTTATGAAATATTTTCTAAAACATGAACTTTTTAGTTCTTAGTTTTGAGCAACTTTAATTCCACTTTTAATTTGACTTGAATCTAGTGATGGAATTTAGAAATGAGATATGTATTTGGCATGATCAAGCATTGCTTAACAAAATGACTTGGAATTGTGATTTTGGATCACTGTAGCATAATACAGGGGGGTGTTACACCGAAGCTTCGTGGGTCTTTTCTGGTCCAGAAAAAATTAATCCAAAGTTTTATTCTCCGTTTGGACTCTTTTTGATAATGATTTTCTGAAAAGACAAAAACAAGCAAAAAACAGCAACTGGCACTGGGCACTGGTGATGGTGTCCTGCACTAGGGGGTACTCATCAGGTCGTCTCCCGACCAGGTGGATTGGGCCGAGGACCCTCATGGCGGTTCACTCATGGGCCACTTCGGGCAGCCCATGACGCATACAACGAAGACTCCACAAGACTTGACGCACAAGACGAGGACTCCTCTAAATCCTAGGCCTCCGGTGAATTATATAAACCGAGGCCAGGCTAGTCAATAGATGAACTGATATTCATTAAAACAATCTCGTGGTAGATACACGTACTCTGTACCATACCCCATATGAATACAATCAAAAGCAGGACGTAGGGTATTATCTCTTCGAGAGAGCCCGAACCTGGGTAAAATCCTGTGTCCATGTTACCATCCCTCCAAGACGCCTAGCTTAGGACCCCTACTACGAGATATGCCGGATTTAGAACCGACATTGGTGCTTTCATTGAGAGCCTGCTAGGTAGTCACCGCGGTGCGATGGGAATTCAGATCGTCTCCGGCGCGATCTACGCGTCGGAACCGAGCTTTATTGTTGATGTCGGCATCTTCGTCGCCGGCTCGACTAGTCACCACGGCTAGACCGAGGACTGCGCTCTGCATCAGATCATCAAGATCGGACAGATACTTTCATCATCATAAACTCCGATCTCTGTCAAGATCATGGGGGAATCATCCATGGAGCTCGGGGGCTCGACGTTAACATCGTCCTCAGGCGACGGTGCAGTTTTTTCTGGACAGCAAATTCGTGTTTGCCGTCCCCGCCTCCTCGAGCGTCGTTTTGACGATTCCTTCGGTGAAATTGCGTGGAATTGAGCCTACAACAACCCTGTAAAATTTCATCGCGTTCCGATGGAGGAATCTCCGGCAATCTCCGATATACCGGAGCCCTGTCAAATCTGGACGAGAATCTGGACGTGTTTAGGGCGAGGAGTCCAGCGGCTAGCTCGGACATCTTTTGGATGATCCAACCATTCATCGGCTGTGTAATTCCCATATCGATCACCCCTCAAAATTTCAGCTCGATCCAATCGTTCAAACTCCGGGACGAGTCCGAGGAGTGCATCAATTTTCGGATTTGTTTCCTGCGCAAAAACGAATCCGACCCGAATTCATCTTTCTTCATAAACGGGATATTGGACATCCTTTTTGAAGGAAATTTTTTCTAGGGTATTGTATGTTGTTCTCAAACACGTGCCTACAAATTTTGAGTCTTTTCCGAGGTGATCTCCACCATCGCCCTGATGTCAACTCGGCCCGACCACGTTGCTCCACGGCTACCGGCCTGCGCCAGCATCGACTGCGTCGTCACTCCATCGAGCCGATGACAAACCACCTCGGATCATCACCTCGGCGAGCCAACCAAGAGTTCAGCATCGTGAAGGACAAATAATCATCAAGACAAGATCGTCGCCCTACGGATTGTACAGGTCAGGCGCGCCAGCATCGCCGTGCAGTCACGTCTCAAGCCGGTATTTACCGCGTCACAAGTTCCGACCTGCGTCGGCATCGCCGCGCCATTGCTTCTTCAAGCCGATGTCCACCATGCCAACCTGCTTTGACACCTCGGCTGGCATGGGGGCTGCAACGTCACCTTACCGACCTGCTCCGTCACCTCGGCTAGACCAGGGGCTTCGCCATCTCTTCATCAACCAACTCCGGGGACTTCGTCGTCACCAGCCGGCTAGATTCGTCACCTCGGCTGGACCGGGGGCTTCGCCTCGCCACATCAACCATGCTGCGTCGCCACTTCGTCAAGCCGAGCTCTTCGCTCGGGCACCTCGGAACTGGCTTGGGGGCTGGGATCTCGGCCAACCGAGGACTACGTGTCGGATCTGTCAGAGATCAATGGGCGTCTTCGTCCCGCCACGAGCCCGGATCGTGTCATCAACACTGAGCACATTAACCAGCTAAGTCGCTTTCATGCTCAATTTCCTTTTAAATTTTTTATTTTTGCTCGGTTCAACCAAGCATTATGTTTATGTTAAATAAACGTTGTTTGTTAAAAACGTTGTTTGTTAAAAACACTTCTTTTTCCCATGTTAACTGGGGGCTCTTAAATTTATATGAGCCGTTTTCTAATAAATATTTTCTTCTTGGTCGTTGCAAAGTCTTTTTCTACTACTTTTTTTGACGCGAGTGTGTGGTCAATAGCCGGATAGCCTGATTTCTCTTTAAACCACTCGAGTTTAGTTCGCTAAACTGGCCTGAGAAGCACTCCGCCTTTGGGATAGGAGGTTGAAGCCGAAGGCTGACCCGCTTGAAGTTTGGAGATCGGATGTATCATGTTAAAGCACGACGGAAGGATAAATTAATTTTAAGACCAATTTCGGATTGGCACCAGAAAACTTGATTTAATCTAGACGTAAAGGTTTTATGTAAGTTTTTTGGTTTTCCGAGCTTATGAAGCTTTTAACCTATTTGTATGTTTTTTTTTCAGGAGGCGGGACATCCTCTTGACCGAGGTGCTATGCATAATAATTCGGCTCGGGAAATCTTTTCCAACCCGTAGTTCGGCAACTTCCCTGTCGAGCTGCACCTCGGCACGCCCGAACACTCCAAACACCGGGGGCTAGTTACTTGCCCCCACAGTCAAGCTCCTATGACTAAGTGAAAGTTATAAAGCCTACACATCTGATTGCCTCGTTTCCGCTAACACAACCGCCTCTGGGCACCGAGACGTCGGCTAAGGGTTGTCTTGTTATTGCGAAAACACCATGCGTAGCATCTACAAAGGGGTGGAAGCCGACGATGGGCCACTTTCAAATTATAAACGGTCGCACAGGAGTCAAAGTAAACACATCGGACCTATCAAAGTGTCTAATAAACCATACTGGGGGATCCTTGAGGCACCTCGGCACATTTACCTTGGGACTTCTGGAGAGCCCAACATATCCTCAGCATTTGTATTTAATATACGAACGCTGCCTTCCCATAAATTGTAATAAAGCCACAATATGCATCAATTTGACTTGAGATCTAGCCAAGCTGGGTTGCCTGGCTCCTGTGCTTGCCCCCTACGTTCCCGATTGTTCGGCTAGGGGGTAAAGGGAGCACCGCTATGATTGATACTACCAGGTTATCCGGGTTAGTACCTCAGACTGGGTGAAGCCGAAAGCTAGCGATCTCAAGAATATAATTGGTCGGCAACGGCGGAAGTGAAAATCTCGGTTTTTTAATGCCAAATACTTCGGGAATTTCTCCTGAATTGATCTTCACTATTTTTCTCCCACTTAGATCGGAGGTGAAGTTACATCATCCTGCTTAGCATGACAACCCAAAGAAAGGAACCGATAGCGGGACTATTTTCTTTGGAAGATGTTTCTTACGTTAAATAGTAATATAACATATCTCTCTGCGTACCTTTGTTTATAAAACCGTATGGCCGGATTGCCTTGTTTTCCGTAAATCTTTGCCCTTATAACGGCTTTATAAAGTAGGAAAGCACTCCTCGGCTACTGGTCGAGAAGGTTGAAGCCGATGGTCGGTCAACAAAGTTTTTTACAATGCGGATTCGAGTGTTAATGATGTAAAGTACTTGGATGCACAGAATCATTACACATAAATTATGATTAAAGTCAATTTACTCCGGATATCGATCCTTAATTCGGCCACCCTTGCCCAAATTAAGGCTCGGGGGCTACTGGGCTGCGCGCTTCTTGCTTAAAAGCCATTAAGGGGTTACATCAATCCCCTGATCTGGTGTTGCCACCCGACCAGTGGCTCGGGGGCTACTGCAATGACGATTCAATGCAGACAATTTACAAAGTGAAATACAGTTTCCAAGTAGAATACGATCCTCAGGTCGGTCGGCCGCACCCAACCTGAGTCTCGAGGACTATGCACACCGCGTTTCCATTCCTAAGTATGCTGCCGAGCTAGGAGTTGATCCTCAGACCGATTTCGTGAATCGACCTGAGTCTCAGGGCTACTGGGATCAGCGGTTTTATGTTTTCCTTTAGGTGCATCTCGGATTTTTGGCCGACACACACCTTGAGGGCTACTGGCTATATATCTCGGCAGAGAATAAATTGCACCAATCGAAAAAAATATCCGCAAAAAATCAGCCCAAACCCGAGGTGGTGCACCACTTCGGAAGCAGTCCGGCATAAAGCTTGGATGCGAGTGGCTGGCTCCCTAGAGGACTTTTCCGGTATTAAGCTCGGTTGAAATCCTTCAAACTTTTTTCAGACCGAGGTAATCTATGACACCTCGCATACAGACCAGCGTTAGAGCTCAGCTGCTAAAATGTACCTCGGATGCTGACTGGCGTTAGAGCTCGGCTGCAAAAAGACACTCATACGTCTCCAACGTATCTATAATTTTTTATTGTTCCATGCTGTTATATTATCAATCTTGGATGTTTTTATATACATTTACAGCAATTATATATCATTTTTTGGGACTAACCTATTAACTTAGTGCCCAGTGCCAGTTGCTGTTTTCTGCTTGTTTTTGGTTTTATAGAATATCAATACCAAACGAAGTCGAAATGCCACGAAACTTTTTGGAGATTTTTTTCTGGACATAGTATCGATTCTTGGGATAGGTGTAAAGATGCTTTTATTACCAAGTATTTTCCTCCCGCAAAAATTATTACACTTAGAAATCAAATTATGAATTTTAAGCAACTTGATCATGAACATGTTTCCCAATCTTGGGAAAGGATGAAATTAATGATAAGAAATTGCCCTACTCATGGCTTAAATTTATGGATGATCATACAAAAAAATTATGCGGGATTAAATTTTGTCTCTAGAAATCTTTTAGATTCCGCCGCGGGTGGTACTTTTATGGAAATTACTTTGGGGGAAGCTACTAAATTGCTTGATAATATTATGGCAAATTATTCACAATGGCATACTGAAAGAGTTCCCACTAGTAAAAAGGTGAATTTAGTTGAAGAAATTAATACTTTGAGTGATAAAGTTGACGCGCTTATGAAATTGGTTGCTAGTAAAAATGCCCATATTGATCCTAATGATGTGCCATTGTCCACTTTGATTGAGCAAAATAATGATCCCGTAGATGTGAATTTTGTCTCACGAGACAATTTTAATAATAATGCTTATAGAGGTAATTTCAATGCTAGACCGTTTCCTGGAAATTCCTCTAATAATTATGGCAATTCCTATGGTAATCCTTATAATAATAATAATAGGATGCCCTCTGATCTTGAAAGTAATATTAAAGAATTTATTAATGCTCAAAAAGTTTTCAACACTACGATAGAAGAAAAATTGAGTAAGATTGATGATATGTCTAGGAGCATTGATAGAATTATTCATGATGTGGAAAATCTTAAGACTAAAATTCTGCCACCTAAAATTGATATTAATGAATCAATTAAAGCTTTATATGTCTCCATGGATGAGAGTAAGAAAAGAACCGCCATGCTAAAAGCTAAACGAGAATTTTTAGAAAAAGCGATTCCTCCAGGTTTTTATCGTAGTAATGATGAGGATATTAAAATGATTGTTGTTTCATTTATTGATTCTTTGTTTAGCAATATAAAACTTGATGAAAAGGGGACTGAAGAAGAGTCAACTTTAGCTAAAGAGCGTGCCCATAATTCGGAGGGTGAAAATCTTGATAAGAAAATTGCTAAAAGTGGGTTTGGAGAGGTAAAAACTTTAAATAGCGATGTGCCCACTCTCTTGGATTACAAAGATTTTAATTATGATAATTGTTCCTTGATTGAGTGCATTTCTTTGTTACAATCCATGTTAAATTCACCCAACGCTTATGAGCAAAATAAGGCTTTTACTAAACACATCGTAGAAGCAATGATGAAAGCGTTAGAAGAAAAGCTAGAACTAGAAATTTCAATTCCTAGAAAATTATATGATGAATGGTAACCCACCATTAAAGTTAAAATTAAAAATTATGAGTGCAATGCTTTATGTGATTTGGGTGCTAGCGTTTCCACAATTCCAAAATCTCTATGTGATGTGCTAGGTTTTACCAATATAGATGAATGTTCTCTTAATTTGCATCTTGCGGATTCCACTATTAAAAAGCCTTTGGGTAGAATTAATGATGTTCTTATTCTTGCAAATAGGAACTATGTGCCCGTTGATTTTATTGTACTTGACATTGACTGCAATCCTTCATGCCCCATAGTACTTGGTAGACCGTTCTTACGAACTATAGGTGCTGTTATTGATATGAAAGAAGGGAATATAAAATTTTAGTTTCCATTAAAAAAGGGTATGGAGCATTTCCCTAGGAAAATAATTAAAGCACCATATGAATCCATTATGAGGGCCACTTATGGAATCAACTTGAAAGATGACAATACTTGAAACTATGCATTATGCCTAGCTAGGGGCATAAAACAATAGCGCTTGTTGGGAGGCAACCCAATGAATAAAATAAATTTTTATCTTTTGTTTCTGTTACCTTGTGTTTTCACATTTATTCTACTGTTATGATTGTGTTTTTGTGTTTTTAATTAGTGTTTGTGCCAAGTAAAGCCTTTAGGATGATCTGGAAGATAGTATAATTGATGCTGTTTGGAAAACAGAAAGTTTTGCGTCCAGGGCTGGAATTTTGTTTCTGTACTGGAGCGTCAGAAAAATCTGAATTTTTTACACAGCATCGGTATATGAATTTCCCACGCTGTCCTAAGTTTTCAGAATTTTTGGAGTTATCTAAGTATGGATTTTAAATAGATTGCTACAGACTGTTCTGTTTTTGACAGATTCTGTTTTTGATGCACTACTTGCTTGTTTTGATGAAACTATGGATTGTATCGGGGGGTATAAGCTATGGAGAAGTTAGAATACAGTAGGTATAATGAAAAAACAAAATATGAATGGGTTTGCAACAGTACTTAAAGTAGTGATTTATTTTGTTATACTAACGGATCTCACGAAGGTTTTGTTGAGTTTTGTGTGATTGAAGTTTTCAAGTTTTGGGTGAGATCACGATGGATGAAGGAATAAGGAGTGGCAAGAGCCTAAGATTGGGGATGCTCGAGGCACCCCAAGGTAATATTCAAGGAAGACTCAAGCGTCTAAGCTGGGGGATGCCCCGGAAGGCATCCCCTCTTTCTTCTACCAACCATCGGTAATTTTACTTGGAGCTATATTTTTATTCGTCACATGATATGTGTTTTACTTGGAGCGTCGTGTATTATATGAGTCTTTGCTTTATTTACTTTTTAGTTTGTCACAATCATCTTTGCTGGACACACCTATTTTGAGAGAGCCACACGATCATCATGATTTGTTAGAATACTCTATGTGCTTCGCTTAAATTTTTTGAGCTAGGCAGTTGCTCTAGTGCTTCACTTAAATCTTTTTGAGCACGGTGGTGGCTAAATTTTGAAGAAATAAACGCTCATTCTTCACTTATATTATTTTGAGAGTTGATAAGATTAAAATTTTGAAGAAATATTTGCACTCTCATGCTTCACTTAAATCTTTTTGAGAGTTGATAATAGTAATGGTAATTTGCACAAGATATGAATTTGGTCCCAAAGTGATGAATATTCAAGTGGGATGAAAGATCGTGGATGTCGCCTAGAGGGGGGTGAATAGGCGCTTTAAAATAATTACGGTTTAGGCTTGAACAAATGCGGAATAAAACTAGCGTTTAATTTGTCAAACACAAAACCTAAATCGACTAGGCTCACCTATGTGCACCAACAACTTATGCTAAGCAAGATAAACAACTAAGTGATAGCAAGATATATAACAAGAAACAATATGGCTATGACAAAGTAAAATGCATAAGTAAAGGGCTCGGGTAAGAGATAACCGAGGCACGCGGAGACGACGATGTATCCCGAAGTTCACACCCTTGCGGATGCTAATCTCCGTTTGGAGCGGTGTGGAGGCACAATGCTCCCCAAGAAGCCACTAGGGCCACCGTAATCTCCTCACGCCCTCGCACAATGCAAGATGCCGTGATTCCACTAAGGGACCCTTGAGGGCGGTCACCGAACCCGTACAAATGGCAACCCTTGGGGGCGGTCACCGAACCTGTACACTTTGGCAACCCTTGGGGGCGGTCACCTGTACCCGTCAAATTGCTCGGGGCAATCTCCACAACCTAATTGGAGACCTCGACGCTTGCCCGGAGCTTTACACCACAATGATTGAGCTCCGAAGCACCACCAACCGTCTAGGGCGCCCAAGCACCCAAGAGGAACAAGCTCTAGGGTACCAAGCACCCAAGAGTAATAAGCTTCTCAACTTTTCACCACCACGTATCACCGTGGAGAACTCAAACCGATGCAACTAATGCAATGGCAAGAACACACGAAGTGGTCAAGTCCCTCACTCTCAAATCCCGCCAAAGCAACAAAAGCTATGGAGGAATATGAGAGGAAGAACAAGGAGAACACCAAGAACTCCAAGATCTAGATCCAAGGGGTTCCCCTCACATAGAGAAGAAAGTGATTGGTGGAAACGTAGATCTAGATCTCCTCTCTCTTTTCCCTCAAGAACTAGCAAGAATCATTGGAGGGATTGAGAGATAGCAAGCTCGAAGAAGGTCAACAATGGGGGGGCAAACACGAGCTAGAAGGATAAGGTTCAAGGGGGAAGAAGACCCCCTTTTATAGGAGGGGGAAAATCCAACCGTTACCTTGCTCTCAGCCCGCACAGAGCGGTACTACCGCTCCAAAGAGCGGTACTACCGCCCGGGCGGTAGTGCACAGAGAGCAGTGCAAAGGTGCGAGACCAAGAGCCGGTAGTGCCGCCGGAGCGGTACTACCGCTCCCCCCAGCGGTACTACCGCTGGGGTTGCAGCTCAGGGCACTAAGGAGGCAGAGCAGGACAGGTGGGGTGAGGCAGAGCCGCACCAGCGGTACTACCGCTCGAAGGAGCGGTACTACCGCTTACAGGCGGTAGTGCCGCACACCCACTGCCGCTCTACAACCGCTGGGAGCGCGCAGGATCCTGGAGTGGAGCGGTAGTGCACGGGCGGTACTACCGCTTACAAGATGGGATCACCACTTTCACTATATCTAGAAAAACACTAGACAAGATCAAGAAATTAACAAGATCCACAAGTGGTATGGACGACAATGGGAGTTGACACAATCCTTGGTAAGCACAAGCCAACGTGAAGATGATTCAACAATTTCTACCACATACAAGAATACCAATTGTACAAGTACAAGAGGTATTTGGAATGAATTCCCGGTGGTAGATGGTAAAGGAATTCAACATCATCTTCACACCAAACAACATAAGCAAATGACTCTTGTAGAGCTAACATGCCACCCAGGAACAAGATAATTTACAATATCAACTCTAAGTGGCAATACCTCAAATGTACACATTTTCTAGGCTTGTAATATACACATAGCATATTACTCCCCCATAATATGATACCAATGACAACTTAACAAGAGGCAAATAAAAAGCCAACAAGAGATAATTAATGGACCATTTAGAATTTGAATTTCTCATGAGAAGACATACCACATAGAGACTAGATAATCTTGCAATATCAATACTAGGTGGTATTCCTCATGTACACACATTTATAGGATCGTGATGTGCACAAGGCACATCACTCCCCAAAAATGGGATGTTCCATTAATCTCTCACAAGAGCCAACTAAGATATAAACAAGATGCAAAAAGGCTCAACACAACACTCACTCGTACATGATGTGCAACCCAACATACCCATACTTGATTTCTCAAGATAAGCAAATTGGAAGCACAACATATACAAACACATGCAAGGTACAAAACCAAACATGCAGAGGGGCAAGTAACTTTCAATGTAAACAATTTAAGTACAAGTTACCGCAAGGAGGCACATTGGATATGAGATAGACACATGATAATCCAAATGACTTGGCATGAGAAAATATAATAATGAAGATCCCTTAATTCTTCATGAGGTAGCCAAGTCTCCAATGCCCTCCAACAACACCTATTGATCAAGTTTGAGCTTGTTGGTCCCCAACCAAGTTGGGTCCTAAGAGGTTAGTCACAATAGGCTTGGCTACCCAAATGGTTCTTTTCTTGACACCACTTTGAGTACCAACAAACTTGGCAAACACATTGCCAACCTTATCCTTCCCAAGAGAATAGATATCATCAATTAGAATATGGTTGGATAAGGTACTATTCATGCATGAAGAAGCGACGTGACCTTTCTCACGACATAAGTAGCAACGTCTACTCTTCATTTTCTTCTCACTTGATTTCTCAACTTGAGAGGCATTAACTTGAGTCTTCTTGGGAAGTGGCCTTTCTTCAACTTGTGGTTGAGCATGAGATTGAACTTGTGGCCGCTTCCCTTGTTGCTTGTCACTATGAGGCTTCTTCTTTAATGTGCAAGATCTAACATGATGCCCTTCAATCTTGCACTTGAAGCAAACAATCTTGGCCGAATTCTTGACTTGTTCTTGGCCCTTCTTCTTGTTGATCTAGGACTTCTTCTTCTTATTGGAGTTGAATCCAAGTCCACCTTTATCATTGGGGGATTTTTGCACACTCAAGATATTGTTGAGTGTGGACTTCCCTTCATGACACTTTTGCAAGTCAATCTTCAAGGAAGTGACTTGGGCCTTGAGCTCTTTGATTTTCTCTACATGGTCAGTATCAACACAAGTACTAGAGGAAGTATAAGCTTCATCATTAGAGCAACAAGGCAAGGAAAGTAATTCATCACAAGATGTACCAACATTATGAGTAGATGAATTACAAGGACTAGCACAAGGCAATATAGCATTTTGAGTAGAAGTAGTGCTTATGTCCACATGAGGCTCACTAGATGTTACCTTAGTAATCATAGCCTCATGAGCTATCTTTAGCACATTATGGGATACTAAAAGATCATCATGAGAGCTTGTGAGCTTTACATGACTTTCTTCCAATTTTCCATAATTGCTAGATAGCAACTCAAGTTGAGCCCTTAGCTCAACATTCCCCTTCAAAATGGATGCTTCACAAGAAATAGAGTTAGTAGCACAAGCATCATCATTAACAACAAGAGGAGAAGGCAACTTGGCAAGCTCTTTCGAATAAGAAGCTTTAAGTTGAGCATGTGAGTCGGTGAGTTTTATGAGCTCACTCTTAATGACCCTTGAGCTATTTTCGAGGTGCTCAAAGTCCTCAAGGAGTTTAGCATGTGCAACTTCAAGCTTAGCATTTTTAGTTTTGAAATCATTGGCCACCTCAAGGGCTCTATCACGGGATTCCTTTACTTTAGATAATTCTAAAGCAAAGGTCTCCTCAAGAGATTCCTTGGTGGTTTGTTCAAGTTCAAGAGCTTGAGATAGATCCGCAATCTCATTAGCGTAATCACGCTCATGACTTTCCATTTTCTCAATGGTGACCTCATGCTCCTCGAGATGAGATTCCAACACCTCAATGTATTTCTTGCCCTCAATGGCAATAGACATAATTTCCATGAAGTTGGAACGAGCAATTTTGTTCTTATGAAGAGCTTTAAAAATAATTTCCCCCTTAATTTTTAAGGAGGCAACATTATCATTCTCTTCATCATTACCCTCATCATCATTAGCATGAACATCATCATCAAGAGACATATTGGGGTTCAAAGTAGGAGATACCTTTGAAGCCTTAGCCATAAGGCAAAAAGCAATAGATGATGATGTAGGATCCCTTGAGGCACCATTCAAGACCACATCTTGTTCCATGGAGTGTTGGGTATGTTAGCACAACAACTAGAGGAAATACAAGCATTTTTATCATGGCAACAAGACATAGCAAGCATATCATCATGAGATTTAGACAAGCAATTTCTACATGATATGCAAGGACTATCAACACAAGCATGTGAACCATCTAGGGTGCTCGAAGTGTTAAAGTCCAAAGAAGAAGCATTGCAATAAGATAGTGATGAAGGATCATCAATAATAAGCCCACTATCATCATTGCAATGACCAACACTACTCACCTTATCATTACCTTGTGGCAATCCACATGTAGGTGAAGTAGAAAAAGTTGAGAAGACAACACGACCGGAGGTGGAGGGAGAACAATCATCCCCACAAATCTTGGACACACCATATTTGTCTTGAAGCTTTGTCCACAACTCATGAGCATCCCGAAACGGCATGAGTTGAAATATAACTACATTGCTCAACGCATCGAAAAGCACATTAGAAGCTTGACCATTGAGATAAGAGTTTTTCTCATCCTCTAAAGATAAGTTTTGAGAATCCTTTGGAGGAGAAAAACCCATATCTACAATTCGCTCTAAACACGGGTCAATGGCCCGAAAATGATTAAGCATGCGAATTACCCAAACATCATAATTTGTGCCATCGAAACTAAGAGTGTCAAAGAATCCTAATCCCCTAGTCGACATCTTTACTCTCTAGGCGGTAAGCCTAATAATGAGAGACGAGGCTCTGATACCAATTGAAAGATCGTGGATGTCGCCTAGAGGGGGGGTGAATAGGCGCTTTAAAATAATTATGGTTTAGGCTTGAACAAATGCGGAATAAAACTAGCGTTTAATTTGTCAAGCACAAAACCTAAATCGACTAGGCTCACCTATGTGCACCAACAACTTATGCTAAGCAAGATAAACAACTAAGTGATAGCAAGATATATAACAAGAAACAATATGGCTATCACAAAGTAAAGTGCATAAGTAAAGGGCTCGGGTAAGAGATAACCGAGGCACGCGGAGACGACGATGTATCCCGAAGTTCACACCCTTGCGGATGCTAATCTCCGTTTGGAGCGGTGTGGAGGCACAATGCTCCCCAAGAAACCACTAGGGCCACCGTAATCTCCTCACGCCCTCGCACAATGCAAGATGCCGTGATTACACTAAGGGACCCTTGAGGGCGGTCACCGAACCCGTACAAATGGCAACCCTTGGGGGCGGTCACCGAACCCGTACACTTTGACAACCCTTGGGGGCGGTCACCGGTACCCGTCAAATTGCTCGGGGCGATCTCCACAACCTAATTGGAGACCCCGACGCTTGCCCGGAGCTTTACACCACAATGATTGAGCTCCAAAGCACCACCAAACGTCTAGGGCGCCCAAGCACCCAAGAGGAACAAGCTCTAGGGTACCAAGCACCCAAGAGTAATAAGCTTCTCAACTTAACACACGAAGTGGTCAAGTCCCTCACTCCCAAATCCCACCAAAGCAACAAAAGCTATGGAGGAATATGAGAGGAAGAACAAGGAGAACACCAAGAACTCCAAGATCTAGATCCAAGGGGTTCCCCTCACATAGAGGAGAAAGTGATTGGTGGAAACATAGATCTAGATCTCCTCTCTCTTTTCCCTCAAGAACTAGCAAGAATCATTGGAGGGATTGAGAGATAGCAAGCTCGAAGAAGGTCAATAATGGGGGGGCAAACATGAGCTAGAAGCATAAGGTTCAAGGGGGAAGAAGACCCCCTTTTATAGGAGGGGAAAATCCAACCATTACCTTGCTCTCAGCCCGCACAGAGCGGTACTACCGCTCCAAAGAGCGGTACTACCGCCCGGGCAGTAGTGCACAGAGAGCAGTGCAAAGGTGCGAGACCAAGAGCCGGTAGTGCCACCGGAGAGGTACTACCGCTCCCCCCAGCGGTACTACCGCTGGGGTTGCAGCTCAGGGCACTAAGGAGGCAGAGCAGGACAGGTGGGGTGAGGCAGAGCCGCACTAGCGGTACTACCGCTTACAGGCGGTAGTGCCGCACACCCACTGCCGCTCTACAACCGCTGGGAGCACGCAGGATCCTGGAGTGGAGCGGTAGTGCACGGGCGGTACTACCGCTTACAAGCAGTACTACCGCTCGTACTACCGTTCCACTGCCGCGCAACCCGACACGCAAAATCGCATTCCCAGAAGCAGCGGTACTATGCGCGGCACAAGGCCGCGGTACTACCGCTTACAAGCGGTACTACCGCTCTGGAGAGCGGTACTACCGCTTGGGGCCTTCAGGAACACTGCACAGAAAACAGAGGATACAATAAAGCCAGAACTGCCATAACTTCTGCAAATGAGCTCTGAATTGAGCAAACTCAAGCTTGTTGGATACAAGACGACGAGTATTATCCAAACAGCGACTGGTTATAGAGAGAAGAGGCAGTAGAAAAATGCCAATGATATAGAGATGTGAAACCTCTATCAAAGAAGATCCGGCAAAGACCCCAACATCGAGAACATACTAGAAGAAGCAAACGAAATCCGTTCTCGATGAACTTGAGCTTGTCATGAAGGTGACCAAAAGGTCAAAGACTCACAAAGAGAAACACCAAACAAGAACCAAGAAAGATGATGCAAGGATGCAATGGTTTGAGCTCTCTACGAATGATACGATCAAGCTACTCATCCGAGAGCCCCCCTTGATAGTACGACTATCGATCCTATAACCCGGTCTCCCAACTACCACCATGGGACCGGTAAAATAGAAAACCTATCAAGGGCAAACCTTTGCCTTGCGCATAGTCCACTTGAGCTAGATGATGATGATCTTGACCTCCTCAAGTTGGACCACCTTTCTTGATTGTGCCGGCTCGATGAAGACTAGTTGATCGCTCCCCCATACTCCACTATGGGTGAGCCACTCTTCGGCACATCTTCACAAGTCCATTGTCACCACAATGGACGGCAAGCTTCAAGCATGTGATCTCTTCGTGATGCTCCACTTGAACTTGCACACCGCAATCTTGATGACGATCACCACTTGATGTCATCCTCCATGGGTTGAATGAGATCTTCCTCTTGATGCAAGCCCATGGAAACATACCTAACCCCACATAGAACTCTCGCATAGAACATGGGTTAGTACACAAAGCGTAATGGACAATGCTTACCATACCGTGAGATCACTTGATCCCACTCGGTACATCTTCTACGCTTTGTGTGTTGATCAACTTGAATCACTCTTCATATTTAGTCTTGATCAACCTTGAATCTTTCCAACTCTCTTCATTAGGATGATGTCTTGAAGGTAAACATGAATGTTCACACAATCTTCTTCTTCAAGACATGCTTGCAATAGGCTCAACACTCACATGACCAATCTTTGGATAAATCCTTGAATAGCACCTTGGTCAACACATATTATTCTTCTAATAACCTTGAAACCAACAAATGGTCCTCAAGCAATGCCTATGGACAAACCCTTCAAATATAACTCAAGGCAACCATTAGTCCATAGAGATTGTCATCAATTACCAAAACCAAACATGGGGGTAGCACATGTTCTTTCAAGGGATATAATAAAAACTTTCATATAGATCATTGGATATGATAAGTGTGATTCCTTGCAATAGTTTTGCGATATGGAGATGATGATATGTGAGTCATGTTAGTGAGTAATTGTGATTTAGTAAGAATATTAGTGTTAAGGTTTGTGATTCCCTATGCATGCACATCAAGTCAATAGTTATGCAAAGAAATTATATCCTACTTATGGTGCATTATTCGGTGTTAGTTATGTTCAATGCATGTTTATGACCGTTTTCGCTTTTTGGTTGGTTGCTTCTCAATCTATTTGCTAGCCTTCATTTGTACTAAGCAGAAATACTGCTTGTGCATCCAAACTCCTTAAACCCAAGTTGTGCCAAATGAGTCCACTATATCTACCTATATGCGGTATTTCAATGCCGTTCCAAGTAAATTTGCGTGTGCCAACTCTAATTTTCAAAATAATTTTTCCGTTTTGTGTGCCCGTACCGCTCATGAAGCGGCAGGGGTGGCCATTATTTTCCATGCTAGGTGTGTTATTCTCACGATGAGTGTTTATTCACTTGTCATTGCACGAGAGAGTGGCTGGTAATAGGGATGCCCAGTCCCACACTGAATCAAAAATTAATAACAACAAAATTCCTTGGAAAGTGTTGGTATGGAGGGCACCCGTGGATACGGCTAGCCATGGATTGTGAAAGAATGGTGGAAAGGAAATAAACTTTACTTTCTGTTTGGGAATCGCCTATGATGTGTCTAGCATGGAAAATATTGGGAATTCTCGGTCGTTTTCGTTGACAGGAAAAGCATGCCTCTCAAAATATTTTATCTCTCTAATTTAAGCTTTGAGCTCTGGCACATTAGCAAATCTCTGCTTCCCTCTGCGAAGGGCCTATCTATTTACTTTTATGTAATTTTTATTTTTATTTTGAGTCTCCATCTTCTCTTATAAAAGCACCAACTAGAGAGCACTATTATCATACTTGTGCATTGGATGTAGCTAATATTTGAGTGTGTTTCATGAATGGATCAATGATTGAGCATAATGGGCTAGGGATAACTTTCTTTAGCGTTGATATTTTGAAAGGCATGGTTGCTTGTTAGTATGCTTGAGTATTTATATCTTCATGTCAAATTATAGACTATTGCTTTGAATCATTCAAGTCCAATGTCCATGCTACAAAAGAAAAGAATATATGATGAATATGATAAGCAGCATTCCACATAAAAAATTATGTTTTTATCATTTACCTACTCGAGGACGAGCAGGAATTAAGCTTGGGGATGCTGATACGTCTCCAACGTATCTATAATTTTTGATTGTTCCACGCTGTTATATTATCAATCTTGGATGTTTTTATATACATTTACAGCAATTATATATCATTTTTTGGGACTAACCTATTAACTTAGTGCCCAGTGCCAGTTGCTATTTTCTGCCTGTTTTTGGTTTTACAGAATATCAATACCAAACGAAGTCCAAATTCCACGAAACTTTTTGGAGATTTTTTTCTGGATATAACCAACACTAGAAGCTTCGGGAGAGGGCCAGACGACCCAGGAGGTGGCCACGAGCCACCAGGGCGCGCCTGGGGGGGCAGGCGCGCCCTGGTGCCTCGTGGGCCCACCTTTGCCTCTTTTGACCTAATTCCACCACTATAAATTCCCAAAAATCGGGAAACCAACAGAGGAGTCCACGAAATACTTTTTCCGCCGCCGCAAGTTTCTGTTCTCGAGAGATCCCATCTGGAGGCCTTCTCCGGCACTCCGCCGGAGGGGGAATCGATCACGGAGGGGCTCTACATCAACCTTGCTGCCCTTCCGATGATGCGTGAGTAGTTTACCACAGACCTTCGGGTCCATAGTTAGTAGCTAGATGGCTTCTTCTCTCTTTTTGATCTTCAATACAATGTTCTCCTCGATGTTCTTGGAGTTCTATCCGATGTAATCACTTTTTGCGGTGTGTTTGTTGGGATCCGATGAATTGTGAGTTTATGATTACATTATCCATGAATATTATTTGAGTCTTCTCTGATCTATTTTATGCATGATTATTATAGCTTCGTATTTCTTCTCTGATCTATTGATTTGGTTTGGCCAACTAGATTGATTTATCTTGCCATGGGAAGAGGTGCTTTGTAATGGGTTCGATCTTGCGGTGCTCAATCCCAGTGACAGAAAGGGACATGACACGTATGTATCATTGCTATTAAGGGTAAAAAAGATGGGGTTTATTCATGCGTGAGTTTACTTTGTCTACATCATGTCATCGTTCTTAAGGCGTTACTCCGTTCTTTATGGACTTAATACACTAGATGCATGCTGGATAGCGGTCGATGTGTGGAGTAATAGTAGTAGATGCAGGCAGGAGTCGGTCTACTTGTATTGGACGTGATGCCTATATACATGATCATTGCCTTGGATATCGTCATGATTATTTGCTTTTCTATCAATTGCCCAACAGTAATTTGTTTACCCACCGTATGCTATTTTCTTGAGAGAAGCCTCTAGTGAAAACTATGGCCCCCGGGTCTATCTAAATCATATACTAAAACCCTAAAAATACTTGCTGCACTTTTTCTTTATTTATTTTATTTTGCATTTTTGTTTAATCTATCTATCTATCACTGTACAATTTAATCTTGCAATTGATCGCCGAGGGATTGACAACCCCTCGTTTGCGTTGGGTGCATGGATTTGTTGTTTGTGTGCAGGTACTGCTAACGACGTGTTGCGTGATTCTCCTACTGGATTGATAACCTTGGTTTCATAACTGAGGGAAATACTTACCTCTACTGTGCTGCATCATCCCTTCCTCTTCGGGGAAAATACCAACGCAAGCTACAAGTAGCAGACACCTCGGATGCAGTCCGGCGTTGGAGCTCGGACGCAAGAGAACACTGCCGCCCGGGAAAAACTTTAACCCGAGGTGCGCCGTAAAAATAACAAGGCATTGATAAAGGCCAATAATTTAAAGGGGTTCCTCGGACGCCCGATGTACAAACCCCCCGGATGCCCGACGGGTAAACTCTTCGGATACACCTCGGCGATCCTCAAGATTGAAGATGGGAAGATTTGTTGAACCAGCTTTCAAGACCGACGACCGAAGATGAAGAACAGTTCGGAAGAACCGAGAAGCATCCCCAATTTAAAGACAGGTTCAAGGGGCTACTGATGGTGTCCTGGACTAGGGGGTTCGCATCAGGTCGTCTCCCGACCAGGGGGATCAGACCGAGGACCCCCATGGCGGTTCACTCATGGGCCACTTCGGGCAGCCCATGACGCATACAACAAAGACTCCACAAGACTTGACGCACAAGACGAGGACTCCTCTAAATCCTAGGCCTCCGGTGCATTATATAAACCGAGGCCAGGCTAGTCAATAGATGAACTGATATTCATTAGAACAATCTCGTGGTAGATACACGTACTCTGTACCATACCCCATATGAATACAATCAAAAGCAGGACGTAGGGTATTATCTCTTCGAGAGAGCCCGAACCTGGGAAATCATGTGTCCATGTTACCATCGCTCCAAGACGCCTAGCTTAGGACCCCTACTATGAGATATGCCTGATTTAGAACCGACAACTGGGTAATAGGTTAGTCCCAATAAATGATATATAATGGCATATAATTGCATAATAAACATCCAAGATTGATACTATAATAGCATGGAACAATAAAAAATTATAAATACGTTGGAGACGTATCAAGCATCCCCAAGCTTAATTCCTGCTCGTCCTCGAGTAGGTAAATGATAAAAACAAAATTTTTGATGTGGAATGCTACCAAACATATTTCATCATGTAATCTCTCTTACAATATGAATAATGAGACCCGAATGATTCAAAGAAATAGTCTATAGTTTGATATAAAGACATCAATACTCAGGCATACTAATAAACAATCATGTCTTTCAAAATAAAAATGCTAAAGAAAATTATCCCTACAAAATCATATAATCCTGTCATGCTCCATCTTCTTAACACAAAGTATTTATCATGCAGTACCCCGATGACAAGCCGAGCAATTGGTTCATACTTTTTAACGTGCTTCAGCATTTTTAACCCCCACGCAATACATGTGCTCAAGCCATGGATATAGCACTATGGGTGGAATAGAATGTGGTGGTAGAGAATAATAAGGGGAAGTCAAAAATAAGAAGATAGTCTCACATCAACGCGGCTAATCAACGAGCTATGGAGATGCCCATCAATTGATGTCAATGCGAGGAGTTGGGATTGCCATGCAACGAATGCACTAAGAGCTATAAGTGTATAAAAGCTCAACATGAAAACTAAGTGGCTGTGCATCCAACTTGCTTGCTCATGAAGACCTCGGGCATTTGAGGAAGCCCATCATAGGAATATACAAGCCAAGTTCTATAATGAAAAATTCTCACTAGTATATGAAAGTGACAAAATAGGAGACTCTCTATATGCAAAACATGGTGCTACTTTGAAGCACAAGTATGGAAAAGGATAGTAACACTGCCCCTTCTCTCTTTTTCTCTCTTTTTTTCTTTTTTCCCCTTTTTCGTGGGCTCTTTTTGGCCTTTTTTTATTTTTTTTTATTTCCTCCCTGGGACAATGCTCTAATAATGATGATCATTACTTCTATTTACTTATAACTCAAAAGAAAATTACAACTCGAAACTAGAACAAAAATATGACTCTATATGAAAGCCTCTGGCGGTGTACCAGGATGTGCAATGATACTAGCGTAACATGTGTAAAAATAATGAACGGTGGCTGAGCCACAAATACTATGTCAGCTATATGATCATGCAAAGCAATATGACAATAACAATGTGTGTCATAAAAACGGAACAGTGGAAGTTGCATGGCAATATATCTCGGAATGGCTATGGAAATGCCATGATAGGTAGGTATGGTGGCTGTTTTGAGGAAGATATAAGGAGGCTTATGTGTGATAGAGTGTATCATATCACGGGGTTTGGATGCACCGGCGAAGTTTGCACCAACTCTCGATGTGAGAAAGGGCAATGCACGGTACCGAAGAGGCTAGCAAATTGCGGAAAGGTGAGAGTGCATATAATCCATGGACTCACATTAGTCATAAAGAACTCATACTTATTGCGAAAGTTTATTAGCCCTCGCAGCAAAGTACTACTACGCATGCCCCTAGGGGGATAGATTGGTAGGAAAAGACCATCGCTCGTCCCCGACCGCCACTCATAAGGTAGACAATCAATAATAAATCATGCTCCAACTTCTTAGCATAACGACAGATCATACGTGCATGCTTCGGGAATCACAAACCTTAACACCAATATTCTTACTAAACCAGAATTATCTACTAGCACCTCCCACATATTACCATCTTAATATTGCAAAACTATTGCAAGGAATCAAACTTATCATATTCAGTGATCTACATGAAAGTTTTTATTATATCCCTCTTGAATACCTATCATATTAGGACCAAATTCATAACCCGTGCATATTACCATTGCTATTCATTAGACTCTCAAAAAGATATAAGTGAAGTATGAGAGTGCAACTATTTCTTTAAAATATAACCACCGCCGTGCTCTAAAAGATATAAGTGAAGCACTAGAGAAACTGCCTGGCTCAAAAGATATAAGTGAAGCACATAGAGTACTCTAACAAATCACGAATAATGTGTGTCCCTCTCAAAAAGGTGTGTTCAGCAAACATGATTGTGAAAAACTAAAAATCAAACAAACTATAGCACAAGACGCTCCAAGTAAAACACATATCATGTGATGAATAAAAATATAGCTCCAAGTGAGTTACCGATAGATTGTAGACGAAAGAGGGGATGCCATCCGGGCCATCCCCAAGCTTAGACGCTTGAGTCTTCATTGAATATTACCTTGGGGTGCCTTGGGCATCCCCAAGCTTAGGCTCTTGCCGCTTCTTATTCCTTTATCCATCGTAGTCTCACCCAAAACTTGAAAACTTCAGCACACAAAACTCAACAGAAACCTCGTGAGATCCGTTAGTATAACAAATAAATCTTAAACTTTAGGTGCTATTGTAAATTGATTCATATTTAATATTGGCATAATGCTACTGTACTCCAACTTCTCCATGACTTATACCCCCCAATACGATCCATAGATTCATCAAAATAAGCAAACTATGCAACAAAAATAGAATCTGTCTAAAACAGAACAGTCTGTAAAGATCTGAATTAAAGTCATACTTCTGTAACTCCAAAAATTCTGCAAAATTAGGACAATGTGGGAAATTCATATATCAATACTGTGTAAACAATTCAGTATTTTATCATGCTCCAGCAAAAAATCAAAATTCCATCACTGGACGCAAAAGTTTCTGTTTTCCAAGAGCATCAATCATACTATCTTCCAAATCAACCCAAAGGTATTACTTGGCACAAACACTAATTAAAAGATAAAAACACAATCATAACAGAGTCTATAATTGTGTAAACACACAAAAACAGAAGGTAAAACAAAAAAATTATTTTATTCATTGGGTTGCCTCCCAACAAGCGCTATTGTTTTATGCCCCTAGCTAGGCATAATGCATAGTTTCAAGTGTTGTCATCCTTCAAATTAATTCCATAGGTGGCCCTGATAATAGATTCATAAGGTGGCTTAATTCTCTTTCTAGGGAAGTGTTCCATCCCTTTATTTAATGGAAATTGAAATCTTATATTACCTTCTTTCATATCAATAATAGCACATATGGTTCGTAGGAAAGGCCTACCAAGTATTATAGGACAAGAAGGATTGCATTCAATATCAAGAACAATAAAATCCACGGGCACATATTTTCTATTAGAAATAATAAGCACATCATTTATTCTACCTAATGGCTTTTTAATAGTGGAATCCGTAAGATGTAAATTAAGGGAACAAGCATCCATATCGGTGAGACCTAGCACGTCACATAAAGATTTTGGTATAGTAGAGACGCTAGCACCAAGATCACATAAAGCATTACATTCATAATATTTAATTTTAACTTTAATAGTAGGTTCCCATTCATCATGTAATTTCCTAGGAATTGAAACTTCCAACTCAAGTTTTTCTTCATGAGCTTTTATCATAGCTTCTACAATATGTTTAGTAAAAGCTTTATTTTGTTCATATGCATTGGGTGAATTAATCATGGATTGCAACAAGGAGATACACTCAATTAAAGAACAATTATCATAATTATATTCCTTGTAATCCAAAGTAGTGGGTGCATTACTTTTTAAAATTTTGACCTCTCCAAACCCACTTTTTTCATTTTTATCATTGAGATCATCACCCTCCAAATAATTGGGACGCCCTCTAGCTAAATTTGACTCATCTTCAGCCCCTTTTTCATGAAGTTTTATGTTACTAAATAGGGATTCAATAGGTGAGACACTAATCATTTTAATATCCTCATCATTACTACGGTAGAAATCGGGTGGAATAGCTTTTTCTAAGAATTCTCGCTAAGCTCTCAACCTAGCGGTCCTTTCTTTACTTTCATTAATGGAGACATAGATAGCTTTAATAGACTCATTTATATCATGCTTGGGTGTCAAAATTTTAATTTTGAGATTTTCCACATCATGAACAATCCTATCCATGTTCCTAGACATTTCATCCACTCTATTCAATTTTTCTTCTATCATAGCATTGAAAATCTTTTGCGAATTAATAAATTCTTTAATATTACATTCAAGATCAGAGGGTATCCTATTATTATTATATGGATTGCCATAGGAATTACCATAATTATTAGAGGAATTTCCGGGAAACGGTCTAGGATTGAAATTACCCCTATATATAAGCATTGCTGTTGAAATTATCTCAAGAGACAAAATTCACATCAATAGCATCATTATTTTGCTCAATCAAGGTAGACAATGGCACATCATTAGGATCAATATGAGCACTTTTACTAGCAACCAATTTCATAAGAGCATCCATCTTATCACTCAAAGTGTTAATTTCTTCAACAGTGTTTACCTTCTTACCAGTTGGAGTTCTTTCAGTGTGCCATTGAGAATAATTTGTCATAATATTATCAAGAAGTTTTTTAGCTCCCGATGTAATTTCCATAAAAGTACCACCTATGGCAGAGTCTAGCAAATTTCTAGAAACAAAGTTTAGTCATGCATAAATTTTTTGTATGATCATCCATAGGCTTAAACCATGTGTTGGGCAATTTCTTATCATTAATTTCATTCTCTCCCAAGATTGTGCAACATGCTCATGTTCAAGTTGCTTAAAATTCATAATTTGATTTCTCAAAGAAATAATCTTAGCGGGAGAAAAATACTTGGCAATAAAAGCATCCTTACATTTATCCCAAGAATCAATACAATTTCTAGGCAAGGATGAAAACCAAGTTTTAGCACGATCTCGTAGTGAGAACGGAAATAATTTCAATTTGACAATATCATTATACACATCCTTTTTCTTTTGCATATCACAAAGTTCAACGAAAGTATTTAGATGGGATGCAGCATCTTCATTAGGACTACCAGAAAATTGTTCTTTCATAACAAGATTAAGCAAAGCAGCATTAATGCCACATGACTCTGCACTAGTGGCGGGAGGAGCAATAGGAGTACTAATAAAATCATTATTATTAGTATTAAAAAAGTCACACAATTTTGTATTTTCTTGAGACATCACGACGAAGCAAGCAAACTAGCAAACAAGCAACGAAAATATTTTTGTGTTTTTGTAAAAAAAAAATAGAAGTGGGGGAGATGAAAACGAGAGGCAAATGCAAATAAAAAGGCAAATGCAAATAAATGCGAAGGTACTTGATAATTTTGGTGATGTCTCCCCGGCAACGGCGCCAGAAATTCTTCCTGCTACTTGTAGAATGCGTTGGTATTTCCCCGAAGAGGAGAGGATGATGCAGCATAGTAGAGATAAGTATTTCCCTCAGTTAAGAACTAAGGTTATCAATAAAGTAGGAGAACCAGTCAAAATCCTTTAGCAACACCTGCACACACAAAAGCAAACACTTGCACCCAACGCAAATAAGAGGGTTGTCAATCCTCTTAGCGGTTATTTGCAAAGGATTAATTCTGATAGTGATTGATGACCCACAAGTATAGGGGATCAATCGTAGTCCTTTCGATAAGTAAGAGTGTCGAACCCAACGAGGAGCAGAAGGAAATGACAAGCGGTTTTCAGCAAGGTATTTTCTGCAAGCACTGAAATTATCGGTAACGGGTAGTTTGATAGCAAGATAATTTGCAACAAGTGACAAGTAGCAATAGTAACTAAGCTGCAGCAAGGTAGCCCAATCCTTTTTGTAGCAAAGGACAGGCCAGAACGATCTCTTATAATAAGCAAAGTGTTCTCGAGGACACATGGGAATTTTATCTTGTCACTTTCATCATGTTTGTTTGATTCGCGTTCGCTACTTTGATAATTTGATATGTGGGTGGACCGGTGCTTGGGTGCTGTTCTTACTTGAACAAGGCTCCCACATATGATTAACCCCTCTCGCAAGGAATAGAGGAGAACACTATTGACTCTTACATAAAAAGTAAATACATAAAAGTAAAAGATAGGCCCTTCACAGAAGGAAGCAGAGGTTGTCATGCGCTTTTTATTGTTGGATGCACAAGCTCTTAATGCAAAGGAAAGTCACTTTATATTGCCCTTTGTGATAGCAACCTTTATTATGCAGTCCGTCGCTTTTATTTCTTTACCATCACAAGTTCGTACAAAGCTTATTTTCCTTTACAATAAAAGTTCACACATATTTAGAGGCAATTTTTATTGCTTTTTGCACCGATGACAACTTACTTGAAGGATCTTATTCGATCCATTGGTAGATATAGTGGACTCTCATGACATGAAACTGGGTTTAAGGGTTTTGGATGCACAAGTAGTATCTCTACTTGGTGCGGATTTTTGGCTAGCAAAGATATTGAGCAAGCACCACATGTTGGAGGATCTATGACAATATAACTTCTATGTGAATATAAGCAAACATAATTCATTACGTTGTCTTCCTTGTCCAACGTCAACAATTTGACATAAAATACTCAATGGGGGCTCACAATCATAAAAGATGTCCAAGATAGTGTATTTGCATGTGAATCTTCTTTCCCTTATTAATTTTTTCATGAATTGCATCATTGACCAATGCTATGCTTGTTAACTTTCAATAAATGTTACCACTTATACTTTTCTTTATGTAATGTCATTACTTTCCATAAGATTAGCGTATGATCTTTTTCATTATTTTCATTGCTAGGATTGAAACATAAAAGTAAAGAAGCAAAAACTCAAACTACTCTTTATTATATAACTCTCAACTCAATTACATAGATAGATAGATCACGAAACTAGCACTCGAAAATAGATCATACTAAACTTTTATTCAACTAGATCACTGATGTCTACTACACAACTTATTCTTGTAGACTCGTGTTGGGCCTCCAAGCGTAGAGTTTTGTAGGACAGTAGCAATTTTCCCTCAAGTGGATGACCTAAGGTTTATCAATCCGTGGGAGGCGTAGGATGAAGATAGTCTCTCTCAAACAACCCTGCAACCAAATAACAAAGAGTCTCTTGTGTCCCCAACACACCCAATACAATGGTAAATTGTATAGGTGCACTAGTTCGGCGAAGAAATGGTGATACAAGTGTAGTATGGATAGTAGATATAGGTTTTTGTAATCTGAAATAATAAAAACAGCAAGGTAACTAGTAATAAAACTGAGCACAAACGGTATTGCAATGCTTGAAAATAAGGCCTAGGGTTCATACTTTCACTAGTGCAATCACTCAACAATGCTAATATAATTGGATCATATAATCATCCCTCAACGTGCGATAAAGAATCACTCCCAAGGTCCTATTAGCGGAGAACATAAGATAGAAATTGTTTGTAGGGTACGAAACCACCTCAAAGTTATCCTTTCCGATCGATCTATTGAGCTATTCCTATAAGTGTCACAAACAGCCCTAGAGTTCGTACAAAAATAACACCATATGATACACATCAACCAACTCTAATGTCACCTAGATACTCCAATGTCACCACAAGTATCCGTGAGTTGATTATACGATATGCATCAAACAACTTCATAATCATAATATTCAATCCACACAAAGAACTCCAAGGAGCACCCCAAAGTTTCTATCGGAGAAAAGATAATGAAAACGTGCATCAACCCCTATGCATAGATTACCCCAATGTCACCGCGGAAATCCGCAAGTTGAATGCCAAAACATATATCAAGTGAATCAATATAATACCCCATTGTCACCACGGGTATTCATATGCAAGACATACATCAAGTGTTCTCAAATCTGAAATATTCAATCCGACAATAACGAAACCTCAAAGGGAAAAGATTCGATTCATCACAACAAAGATAAAGAGGGTAGAAACACCATATGATCCAACTATATTAACAAAGCTCGCGATACATCAAGATCGTGCCAAATCAAGAACATGAGAGAGAGAGAGAGATAAAACACATAGCTACTGGTACAAACCCTCAGCCCCGAGGGTGAACTACTCCCTCCTCGTCATGGAGACTGTCGAGATGATGAAGATGGCCTCCGGTGATGAATCCCCCCTCCGGCAGGGTGCCGGAAAAGGGCTGTAGATGAGATCGTGGAGGTACAGAGGCTTGCGGCGACATAAAAACTCATATAGGGTTATTTCTGGGGGTTTCTCTATATATAGGATTTTTCAGTGCTGGAATCAGGTCAGACGGAGCCACGTGGGCCCCACGAGGTACCAGGGCGCGCCTGGGGGTGGCACGCCCTGGTGCCTCGTGGGCACTGGGTGGCCCCCCTCCAGTGGGTCTTGGTTCCAGTATTTTTTATTTGTTCCATAAAAAATCTCCCAAAAGTTTCATCCAATTCCAAGAACTTTTATTTTTGCACAAAAAACAACACCATGGCAATTCTGCTGAAAACAGCGTCAGACCGGGTTAGGTCTAATCAAATCATACCAAAACCATATAGAATTGTTATAAACATGGCATGAATACTTCATAAATTATAGATACGTTGGAGACGTATCAGCATCCCCAAGCTTAATTCCTGCTCGTCCTCGAGTAGGTAAATGATAAAAGAAATAATTTATGAAGTGTGAATGCTAGCATAGTGCATAAGTTTGATCAATGATAATTTCAATCACTTTTTCTAGCATCAATATATATCATAATCAGTAGCTCATCTCATAAAACTTCTCATGATCAAGTAGCAAGCTATTCACATGTTTAAAGTATAGGCCATAAACTTTCTTGAAAACTAACAAACTATGTTCTCAGTCATCAAACAATTGCAATTCATCTTATTTTCAGGAAGGGTCTATGTAAGAGCTTTGATCTAGCAAATTCCACATACTCAACCATCATTTAGTCTTCCATGATTGCTAACACTCAAAGCATATTTTTAGAACAAACTGTTTCAGTCAAACACATAGGAAGATAGGGGCTTAATGTTTTGCGTCCCAACTTATTTATCTCATGGATAATGTCAACAATAATAACTCATGATCACCTATATTCAACTGGATATATGTGTCTGGATCATTCCCTACCACATAATGCTTGCCAACTAAAGAATAAATAGAGCAGCATAGGGATGAACATTAATGACTCTTGCATAAGAGTAAATACAGAAAAGTAAATACAGAAAAGTAAAAGATAGGCCCTTCACAGAGGGAAACAGAGGTTGTCATGCGCTTTTTGTTGTTGGATGCCAAGCCCTTAATGCAAAGGAACGTCACGTTATATTGCCCCTTGTGATAGCAACCTTTATTATGCAGTCCGTCGCTTTTATTTCTTTACCATCACAAGTTCGTACAACGCTTATTTTCCCTTGCAATAAAAGATCATACATATTTAAGGAGCAATTTGTATTGCTTTTTGCACCAATGACAACTTACTTGAAGGATCTTATTCAATCCATAGGCAGATATGGTGGACTCTCATGGCAAGAAACTGGGTTTAAGGGTTTTTGGATGCACAAGTAGTATCTCTACTTAGTACGAATTTTTGACTAGCAAAATATCCTAAGCAAGCACCACATGTTAGAGGATTCATGACAATATAACTTCTATGTGAATATAAACAAATATAACTCATTACGTTGTCTTCCTTGTCCAACGTCAACTACTTGATCAAGCTTGAAAATAATTAATGGGGGCTCACAATCATAGAAGATGTCCAAGATAGTATATTTATATGTGAAATTTCTCTTCCTTCAAAATTCTTTCATGAATTGTTCAAGTGACCAATGCTATGTTTGTTAACTTTCAATAAATTTTACCACTTATACTTCTTGTATGTGAAGTCACTACTCCCCATGGGACAAGCATATGAAGCATATAAATTTCAACTTTATGATATTCAATTCATTTCAACAATTTACTCATAGGATATAAGTGAAGAACAAGACTAAATGACAAAGTACTTCAAAAAGATATAAGTGAAGATCAAATGAGTAGTTAAGTAAATAGGTAGCTATGTGTGGACTCTCTCTCATTTAAAAAAATTCAGATCTTAAGTATTTTATTCAAACAGCAAATAAAACAAAATAAAATGACATTCCAAGGATAGCACATATCATGTGAAGAAGCAAAAACTTAGGCTCAACCAAAACTGATCGATAGTTGTTGATGAAGAAAGGTGGGATGCCTACCGGGGCATCCCCAAGCTTAGATGCTTGAGACTTCTTGAAATATTAATTTGGGATGCCTTGGGCATCCCCAAGCTTGAGCTCTTATGTCTCCTTAATTCCTCTCATATCACGGTTTCTCCTAAATCTTAAAAATTTCATCCACACAAAACTCAACAAGAACTCGTGAGATAAGTTAGTATAAATCAACTCAAAACCTTAACATTCTCTACGGTAGAAAATCACAAAAATTATAATTAAACATTGCATACTAAATGCCTCTTCATATTTAATACTCCTATTCTCAAATAGAAAAATTAAACACGTAAACATATGCAAACAATGCAATTATAACAGCAATCTGCCAAAACAGAACAGCGTGTAGTAAGCGATTTAAAAACCATACTTCTGTACCACCAAAAATTCTGAAAAATTAGGACAACGTAAACAATTTGTAACCCAATAATGTGTAAAAATTTCAGAATTTTTTCACGCTCCAGTACATAATATAAATTCCAGCACTGGATGCAAAAGTTTCTGTTTTTGCACAGAATCAAATCAACAAGCATCCACACTATCCCAAAGGCTTTACTTGGCACATTATTGAAAGAAAACATATAAAACATGATTACTGCAGTAGCTTAATCATGTTAACACACAAAAAAACAGTAGGTATAAATATTGGGTTGTCTCCCAACAAGCGTTTTTCTTTAATGCCTTTTAGCTAGGCATGATGATTTTAATGATGCTCGCATAAAAGTAAAGAATTGAAACACAAATAGAGCATCATGAAACATATGACAAGCACATTTAAGTCTAACCCACTTCCTATGCATAGGGATTTTGTGAGCAAACAATTTATGGGAGCAAGAATCAACTAGCATAGGAAGGCAAAACAAGTATAACTTCAAAACTTTCAACACATAGAGAGGAAACTTGATATTATTGCAATATGTAAAAGCATATGATCCTCTCTCATAAAAAAAATCAGTAGCATCATGAATGAATTCAACAATATAGCTATCACATAAAGCATTCTTTTCATGATCCACAAGCATAGGATTTTTATTACTCTCCACATAAGCAAATTTATTCTCATCAATGGTAGTGGGAGAAAACTCAATGAAATAACTATCATTTGATACTTGATTGGCATAATCCAATTGAAAATTAAAATCATGATGACAAGTTTCATATTTATCATTATTCGTCATAGCATACATGTCATCACAATAATCATCATAGATAGGGGGCATGCAATCATCATAATAAATTTTCTCATCAAAACTTGGGGGAGTAAAAATATCATCTTCATCAAACATGGCATCCCCAAGCTTATGGCTTTGCATATCATTAGCATCATGGGTATTCAAAGAATTCATACTAACAACATTGCAATCATGCTCATCATTCAAACATTTTATGCCAAACATTTTATTGAATTCTCCTTCTATCAATTGAGCACAATTTTCCTTTCCATCATTTTCACGAAAGACATGATAAAGACGAATAATATGAGGCAACCTCAATTCCATTTTTTGTATTTTTCTTTTTATAAAACCAAACTAGTGATAAAACAAGAAACTAAAAGATTCAATTGCAAGATCTAAAGATATACCTTCAAGCACTCACCTCCCCGGCAACGGCGCCAGAAAAGAGCTTGATGTCTACTACACAACTTATTCTTGAAGACTCGTGTTGGGCCTCCAAGCGCAGAGTTTTTTAGGACAGTAGCAATTTTCCCTCAAGTGGATGACCTAAGGTTTATCAATCCATGGGAGGCATAGGATGAAGATAGTCTCTCTCAAACAACCCTGCAACCAAATAACAAAGAGTCTCTTGTGTCCCCAACACACCCAATACAATGGTAAATTGTATAGGTGCACTAGTTCGGCGAAGAAATGGTGATACAAGTGTAGTATGGATAGTAGATATAGGTTTTTGTAATCTGAAATAATAAAAACAGCAAGGTAACTAGTAATAAAACTGAGCACAAACGGTATTGCAATGCTTGAAAATAAGGCCTAGGGTTCATACTTTCACTAGTGCAATCTCTCAACAATGCTAATATAGTTGGATCATATAATCATCCCTCAACGTGCGATAAAGAATCACTCCCAAGGTCCTATTAGTGGAGAACATAAGATAGAAATTGTTTGTAGGGTACAAAACCACCTCAAAGTTATCCTTTCCGATCGATCTATTGAGCTATTCCTATAAGTGTCACAAACAGCCCTAGAGTTCGTACTAAAATAACACCATATGATACACATCAACCAACTCTAATGTCACCTAGATACTCCAATGTCACCACAAGTATCCGTGAGTTGATTATACGATATGCATCAAACAACTTCATAATCATAATATTCAATCCACACAAAGAACTCCAAGGAGCACCCCAAAGTTTCTATCGGAGAAAAGATAATGAAAACGTGCATCAACCCCTATGCATAGATTACCCCAATGTCACCGCGGGAATCCGCGAGTTGAATGCCAAAACATATATCAAGTGAATCAATATAATACCCCATTGTCACCATGGGTATTCATATGCAAGACATACATCAAGGGTTCTCAAATCTGAAATATTCAATCCGACAATAACGAAACCTCAAAGGGAAAAGATTTGATTCATCACAACAAAGATAGAGAGGGAAGAAACACCATATGATCCAACTATATTAACAAAGCTCGCGATACATCAAGATCGTGCCAAATCAAGAACACGAGAGAGAGAGAGATGAAACACATAGCTACTGGTACAAACCCTCAGCCCTGAGGGTGGACTACTCCCTCCTCGTCATGGAGACCGTCGGGATGATGAAGATGGCCTCCGGTGATGAATCCCCCCTCCAGCAGGGTGCCAAAAAAGGGTTGTAGATGAGATCGTGGAGGTACAGAGGCTTGCGGCGGCGTAAAAACTCATCTAGGGTTATTTCTGGGGGTTTCTCTATATATAGGATTTTTCAGCGCTGGAATCAGGTCAGACGGAGCCACGTGGGCCCAACGAGGTACCAGTGCGTGCCTGGGGGGTGGCGCGCCCTGGTGCCTCGTGGGCACTGGGTGGCCCTCCTCCAGTGGGTCTTGGTTCCAGTATTTTTTATTTGTTTCATAAAAAATCTCCAAAAAGTTTCATCCAATTCCAAGAACTTTTATTTCTGCACAAAAAACAACAGCATGACAATTCTGCTGAAAACAGCGTCAGTCTGGGTTAGTTCTAATCAAATCATACCAAAACCATATAGAATTGTTATAAACATGGCATGAATACTTCATAAATTATAGATGCGTTGGAGACGTATCAATCATGAAAGAACTAAGGATCGAACTAAAAATAGGTAAAGATAATAAAAGTGATGGTGATACGATACCGGGGCACCTCCCCCAAGCTTGGCACAAGCCAAGGGGAGTGCCCATACCCATGTACTCAAGTTTCTGTCTTCGATGATGGTAGTGGTGATGAAGTGGTGGGCTTGTCCTTCGGCTTCCATGGCATATGTTTCCCATCATAAAAAGATGAACGAGTCTCCGGAGTCCTGAAATTTGCAGCTAAACTCATACCTTTGAATCTTGCCTCATTCTCAAAATTTTGGTTTTGAAAATCATAGATTTGGCCTTGGAGATAGTCAATCCGTTCATTGAGCTTGAAGATGATGTCCCCTATCGATTGGCCATCCATCTTGTGATCGCGGGTGAATTCCGTGATCATGGAGTGGTTGGCGCTGAGTCCACGTTCTACCATCCCTTGGCACTTGAAAATCTTCTGCTCCACCGCTTCGAGCCTGGCCTCCACGCTCCCAGTCTTCTTGGGTCCTTGAACATCCCGGATATGAAGCATCCCCTCACGCATCTCATGGCTTGAGGGTGTTTCATCACCTCTGGTAGGTAGGGGTTGATGACCTTCTCGTAGAACTTGTCCTTGGAAGAGCTTGGTGGAGCCATAGCGATCTAGATCTATCAAAAAATAGCACGAAACAAGAATAGAGGAGATTTCTGTGATACGGTGGTCAAAACGTCCGGGAGTATATATAAAGAATTTTTATCTTGCAAAACAAGTATTCCAGGAGAAAACGGAGTCGGGAAGGCTCACGAGGGGCCCACGAGCCACCAGGGCGTGCCTGGGGGGGTGGCGCGCCCTGGTGCCTCATGTGCACCTTGTGGGTCCCCTCGACTGTTTCTTATTTTTGTATTTTTTCTAATATTCCAAAACTGTCATAAAGTATTTTTATGGAATTTTTGGAGTCGGTTTACTTACCGTATCACGTACCTCTTCCTTTTCAGGGTTCTGGAGTGTTCCGGAAGGACTCTTTGATGTGCTCTTCCAGTGTAATTGTTTCAATAATATTAGTTTCAACATTAATGGGAGTACCTGAAATATAGTGCTTAGTTCTTTGCCCATTCACCACTCTCGGATTAGTGCCTTCGGAGTTGTTTATTTTGATGGCTCCGGAGCGATAAACTTCTTCGATGATATACGGTCCTTCCCATTTAGAGAGAAGTTTTCCTGCAAAAAATCTAAAACGAGAATTGTATAATAGAACATACTCACCCACTTCGAATTCCCGTTTTTGAATTCTTTTATCATGCCATCTTTTAACTTTTTCTTTAAATAGTTTGGCATTTTCATAAGCTTGGGTTCTCCATTCATCTAGTGAGCTAATATCAAATAACCTCTTTTCACCGGCAAGTTTGAAATCATAATTGAGTTCTTTAATTACCCAATATGCTTTATGTTCTAACTCAAGAGGTAAATGACATGCTTTTCCATAAACCATTTTATAAGGAGACGTACCCATAGGATTTTTATAAGCAGTTCTATAAGCCCATAATGCATCGTCAAGTTTCTTAGACCAATTCTTTCTAGATCTATTGACGGTTTTTTGCAAAATTAATTTTATTTCTCTATTGCTCAATTCAACTTGACCGCTAGATTGAGGGTGATAGGGAGATGCAATTCTATGGTTGACATCATATTTAGCAAGCAGTTTACTGAATGCACCATGAATAAAATGTGAACCACCATCAGTCATTAAATATCTAGGGACTCCGAACCTCAGGAAAATAACTTCTTTAAGCATTTTAATAGAAGTGTTATGATCAGCACTACTAGTTGGAATAGCTTCTACCCACTTAGTAACGTAATCAACAGCAACTAAAATATGAGTATACCCATTGGATTTAGGAAAAGGTCCCATATAATCAAATCCCCAAACATCAAATGGTTCAATAACAAGTGAATAATTCATAGGCATTTCCTGACGTCTACTAATATTACCAATTCTTTGGCATTCATCACAAGATAAGACAAACTTACGAGCATCCTTGAAAAGAGTATGCCAATAAAAACCAGATTGTAGTACCTTATGCGCAGTTATGTCTCCCGCATGGTGTCCTCCGTAAGCCTCGGAGTGACACTTCCGTAAGATTTGTTCCTGTTCATGTTCAGGTATACAACGTCTAATAATACCATCCACTCCTTCCTTATAAAGATGTGGGTCATCCCAGAAGTAATGTCTTAAATCAAAGAAGAACTTTTTCTTTTGTTGGTATATGAAACTAGGTGGTATAAATTTAGCAACAATATAATTAGCGTAGTCTGTATACCAAGGAGTATTATGAGAAGCATTTATCACAGCTAATTGTTCATCAGGAAAATCATCGTTAATAGGAAGTGGGTCATCAAGAATATTTTCCATTCTAGACAAATTATCAGCTACGGGGTTCTCAGTTCCCTTCCTATCAGTAATATGCAAGTCAAATTCTTGTAGCAATAGAACCCACCTAATGAGTCTAGGTTTAGCATCTTTCTTTTCCATAAGGTATTTAATAGTAGCATGATCGGTGTGAACAATTACTTTAGAATCAACTATGTAAGATCTGAATTTATCACATGCAAACACAACTGCTAGAAATTCTTTCTCAGTAGTAGCATAATTTCTTTGAGCACTGTCTAGGGTTTTACTAGCATAATGGATAACATTTAATTTCTTATCAACTCTCTGTCCTAGAACAGCACCAACAGCATAATCACTAGCATCACACATAATTTCAAAAGGCAAGTTCCAATCAGGTGGTTGAACAATAGGTGCAGAGGTTAAGGCTTTCTTAAGTGTTTCAAAGGCTTCTACACAATCATCATCAAAAACAAATGGAGCATCTTTTTGCAAGAGATTAGTAAGAGGACTAGAAATTTTAGAGAAGTCTTTAATAAACCTTCTATAGAAACCAGCATGACCTAGGAAACTTCTTATACCTTTGATATCTTTAGGACATGGAATTTTCTCAATAGCATCAACCTTAGCTTTATCAACTTCAATACCTCTTTCAGAAATTTTATGCCCAAGGACTATACCTTCATTAACCATAAAGTGCCACTTCTCCCAATTCAAGACAAGATTAGTTTCTTCACATCTCTGCAAAACTCGATCAAGGTTGCTTAAGCAGTCATCAAAAGAAGTTCCGTAAATGGAAAAATCATCAATGAAAACCTCAACAATCTTTTAACAAAAGTCAGAGAATATAGCAGTCATACATCTTTGAAAGGTAGCAGGTGCATTACATAAACCAAAAGGCATACGACGATAAACATAAGTTCCAAAAGGACAAGTAAAGGTGGTTTTCTCTGGATCTTTAGGTGATACAGGTATTTGAGAGAAACCAGAATAATCATCTAGGAAACAAAAGTGTGTATGCTTAGACAATCTTTCTAACATTTGATCAATAAAAGGTAAGGGGTAATGATGTTTTCTAGTGGCTTTGTTTAATTTTCTAAAATCAATTACCATCCTATAACCAGTTACAGTTCTTTGTGGAATGAGTTCATTTTTATCATTAGGAACAACGGTAATGCCTCCTTTCTTAGGGACACAATGAATGGGACTTACCCATCTACTATCAGCTATGGGATAGATTATACCTGCTTCGAGAAGCTTTAATATTTCAGTTCTTACCACTTCCTTCATCTTAGGATTTAATCGTCGTTGGTGGTCGACAACTGGTTTAGCATCAGGCTCCATATTAATTTTGTGCTGACATAGAGTGGGACTAATGCCCTTAAGATCATCAAGAGTATATCCAATAGCAGCGCGGTGCTTCCTCAGAGTTTTTAGTAATCTCTTTTCTTCATGCTCTGAAAGGTTAGCACTAATAATAACAGGATATATCTTCTTTTCATCTAGATAAGCATATTTCAATGTATCAGGCAATTGCTTCAATTCAAATACAGGGTCACCCTTAGGTGGAGGAGGGCCTCTAAGAGTTTCAACAGGCAAATTGTGTTTAAGAATAGGTGGTTGATCAAAGAACATCCTATCTATTTCATTTCTTTCATTCATGTGCATATCATTTTCATGCTCTAGCAAATATTGTTCTAACGGATCAGTAGGACGTACGGCAATAGAAGCAAGACCAATAATTTCATCCTTACTAGGCAATTCTTTATCATGAGGTTGTCTACGAAACTTGGAGAAATTAAACTCATGAGACATACCACCAAAATTAACACTAACAGTTTCTTTGGCATAATCAATCTTGGCATTAACAGTGTTCAAGAAAGGTCTACCAAATATAATGGGACAAAAATTATCTTGTGGAGAACCGAGGACTAGAAAATCAGTAGGGTATTTTATTTTTCCACACAAGACTTCAACATCTCTAACGATCCCAAGCGGTGTAATGGTATCTCTATTTGCAAGTTTAATAGTAACATCAATGTCCTCTATTTCAATAGGTGCAATATCATTCATAATTTCTTGATATAAGGTAAACGGAATAGCACTCACACTAGCACCCAAATTACATAAGCCATGATAACAATGATCTCCTATTTTAACGGAGACAACAGACATGCCTACTACGGGTCCGTTTTTATCTTTAGGATCTGGTTTAGCAATTCTAGCTACTTCATCACAGAAGTAAATAACATGCCCATCTATATTATCGACCAAGAGATCTTTAACCATAGCAACATTAGGTTCAACTTTAAGTTATTCAGAGGGTCTAGGTGTTCTAATATTACTTTTGTTAACCATAGTTGAAACTTTAGCATGTTCCTTAATACTAACAGCAAAAGGTGGTTTCTCAATATAAGCAGTAGGCACAACTGGATCAACATGGTAAACAATTGTTTCTTCTTTAACACTAACGGGTTCCTCAATCTTTTCTTTAACAGGGGGATAATATTTAAACCACTTCTCCTTAGGGAGATCAACATGAGTAGCAAATGATTCACAAAAGGAGGCTACTATCTCAGAGTCAAGTCCATATTTAGTGCTAAACTTATGAAAAGCATCGGTATCCATAAAAGATTTAACACAATCAAACTCAAGTGTTATACCTGACTCATTACCTTTGTTGAGTTCCCAATCTTTAGAGTTGCGTTTAATTCTTTCCAGAAGATCCCATCTGAATTCAATAGTTTTCTTCATAAAGGAGCCAGACGAAGAAGAATCGAGCATGGTTTGATCATCATGAGAAAGCCGAGCATAAAAAATTGGAAGGATTATTTCTCTTGAGAGCTCATGGTTGGGGCATGTATGCAACATGTACTTAAGTCTCCTCCAATCTTGAGCGATGCTTTCTCCTTCACAAGGCCAAAAATTATATATATAATTCCTGTCACGATGAACCAAATGCATAGGATAAAATTTCTGGTGGAATTCCAGCTTCAACCGGTTCCAGTCCCATGTATCAGTATCATCACATAGCCTATACCATGTCAATGCCTTTCCCTCCAAAGATAAAGAGAATACTTTCTTCTTAACTCCATCTCCGGATAAACCTGCAAGCTTAAACAATCCACAAATTTCATCCACATAGATCAAGTGCATATCAGGATGTACCGTTCCATCTCCTGCATAAGGATTAGCTAGCAGTTTCTCTATCATACCCGAAGGAATCTCATAATAAATATTTTTAGTAAGTTCAATAGGTGGAGGAGCAACTCTTGGTGCTTCCGTTCGAGGTGAAGATACCCCGAACAAACCCCTCAAAGGATTACTTTCCATAGTGACAAGTGACAATAAATTTCAGCACGTAATATAAATGTTTCCTTACCAAATTCCACTCACCAAAGGCGCTTCAGTCCTCGGCAACGGCTCCAGAAAAGAGTCTTGATGACCCACAAGTATAGGGGATCAATCGTAGTCCTTTCGATAAGTAAGAGTGTCGAACCCAACGAGGACCAGAAGGAAATGACAAGCGGTTTTCAGCAAGGTATTTTCTGCAAGCACTGAAATTATCGGTAACGAGTAGTTTGGTAGCAAGATAATTTGTAACAAGTGACAAGTAGAAATAGTAACTAAGGTGCAGCAAGGTAGCCCAATCCTTTTTGTAGCAAAGGACAGGCCAGAACGATCTCTTATAATAAGCAAAGCGTTCTCGAGGACACATGGGAATTTCATCTAGTCACTTTCATCATGTTTGTTTCATTCGCGTTCGCTACTTTGATTATTTGATATGTGGGTGGACCGGTGCTTGGGTGCTGTTCTTACTTGAACAAGCCTCCCACTTATGATTAACCCCTCTTGCAAGCATCCGCAACTACGAAAGAAAAATTAAGATAAATCTAACCATAGCATTAAACATATGGATCCAAATCAGCCCCTTACGGAATAGCGCATAAACTAGGGTTTAAGCTTCTGTCACTCTAGCAACCCATCATCTAATTACTACTCCACAATGCATTCCCTTAGGCCCAAATATGGTGAAGTGTCATGTAGTCGACGTTCACATGACACCACTAAGAGAATCAACAACATACATATCATCAAAATATCGAACGAATACCAAATTCACATGATTACTTATGACAAGACTTCTCCCATGTCCTCAAGAACAAAAGTAACTACTCACACATCATATTCATGTCCAAGATCAGAGGGGTATTGAATAGCATAATGGATCTGAACATATAATCTTTCACCAAATAAACCAACTAGCATCAACTACAAGATGTAATCAACACTACTAGCAACCACAGGTACCAATCTGAGGTTTTGAGACAAAGATTGAATACAAGAGATGAACTAGGGTTTGAGATGAGATGGTGCTGGTGAAGATGTTTATGAAGATTGGTCCTCCCACGATGAGAGGATCGTTGGTGATGTCGATAGCTTCGATTTCCCCCTCCCAGAGGGAAGTATCCCCGGCGGAATCGCTCCGCCGGAGAGCAAAAGTGCTCCTGCCCAAGTTCCACCTCGAGACGGCGGCGCTCCTTCCCAAAAGTCTTCTCCATATTTTTTCTAGGGCAAATGGGCTTATATACCAGAAAATGGGCACCGGGGGCTGGCCAGGGGCCCCACAAGCCACCAGGGCGCGCCTGGGGGGGGTGGCGCGCCCTGGTGCCTCGTGGGCACCTAGATGACCCCCTCTGGTACTTCTTTCTTCCAATATTTTTTATTTATTCCAAAATAAATCTCCGTGAAATTTCAACTCATTTGAAGATGTGCAGAATAGGTATCTCTGACATAGCTTTTTCAGGTCCAGAATTCCAGCTGCCGGCAATCTCCCTCCTTATGTAAATCTTGCATATTAAGAGAGAAAAGGCATTAGAATTGCTCCACAAAGTGTTATATTGATTAAAACACTATAAATAACAGTAGGAAAACATGATGCAAAATGGACGTATCAGTGATAAATAGATAAAGTAAAATACTAAATAAAATAAAAGCAAATAAATTGCAGCAAGGTATTTTTGGATTTTAATATATGATAAAAGTAGACCCGGGGGCCATAGTTTTCACTAGAGGCTTCTCTCTCGAACACATAGCATACGGTGGGTAAACAAATTACTGTTGGGCAATTGATAGAAAAGCAAATAATTATGACGGATTCATGGCAATGATCATGTATATAGGCATCACGTCCGAGACAAGTAGACCGACTCCTGCTTGCATCTACTACTATTACTGCACCCATCGACCGCTATCCAGCATGCATCTAGGTATTATTAAGTATAAAACAGAGTAACGCCTTAAGCAAGATGACATGATGTAGACAAAGTAAACTCAAGCAATATGATTAAACCCCATCTTTTTATCCTTAATGGCAACAATACAAATACGTGTCATGTCCCTTTCTGTCACTGGGATTGAGCACCGCAAGATTGAACCCATCACAAAGCACCTCTCCCATTGCAAGATAAACCAATCTAGTTGGCCAAACCAAATCGAAAGATCAGAGAGAAATACAAAGCTATAACAATCATGCATAAAAGAGTTCAGAGAAGACTCAAATATTTCTTATGAATAATCTGGTCATAAACTCACAATTCATCAGATCCCAACAAACACACCGCAAAAGAAGATTACATCGGATAGAACTCCAAGAACATCGAGGAGAACATGGTATTGAAGATCAAAGAGAGAGAAGAAGCCATCTAGCTACTAGCTATGGACCTGTAGGTCTGTGGTAAACTACTCACACATCATCGGAAGGGCAGCAAGGTTGATGAAGAAGCCCTCCGTGATCGATTCTCCCTCCGGCTGAGTACCGAAAAAGGCCTCCAGATGGTGTCGCAGAAGAACAGAGGCTTGCGGCGGTGGAAAGGTTTTCTCTTCTGTCTCTCTAGTATATTGGAAATATTTGGGAATTTATAGCGCTGGAATTAGGTCAGGAGGGGCTACGAGGGGCCCACAAGCCTGGGCGGCGTGCCCTACCCCCCAGGGCGCGCCTCCCGAGCTTGTCGCTCCCTCGTGGCTCCTCTGGTCTTCTCCTGAAGCTTCGTGGGTCTCTTCTGGTCCAGAAAAAATTAATCCAAAGTTTTTTTCTCATTTGGACTCTTTTTGATAATGATTTTCTGAAAAGACAAAAACAAGCAAAAAAAACAGCAACTGGCACTGGGCACTGGGTTAATAGGTTAGTCCCAAAAAATGATATATAATGGCATATAATTGCATAATAAACATTCAAGATTGATACTATAATAGCATGGAACAATCAAAAATTATAGATACATTGGAGAAGTATCAAGGATACCCTAGACCAATAGCTCATGTACCTGTGCCTCGGCAAGGACACCTGTCGTGAACGTAGGTGCTCTCATGCTCTCCTAGGCTGAATCAGGACGCCCTCTCGCGATGTTGCATGCTCGTGTGTCCACCTAGGCCAAATCATTGGGTAAAGGAAGAATAGGAGGCCGGAGGCGACATTGTAGGTGTCTCGTGGACCTTCTCGATCATTCTTAGCCTTTTGTAGTCCATGTGCTCACCGAGGCTGCCACTCCTTGCTGGTGATAGTGGAAGACCGAGGTTCACGGTGAAACTAATGCGGATCCCTCGCAGGATCTTAGACAATGATGCATGCGTTGTCATGTCGTTGTATGCAATGCAGTGCAAGAAAGGCATCAACCAGGATGTTGTAAAGAGGTAAAACCATACATAATCCTTTCATGTTTACTTTTTGCCTTCTTTCACTGACATGATATCATTTTACCGGTGTATCCCCCGTTGCAACACACAAGCAAATTTTCTATACGACTAATGTATCTATACCTACTAATAAAGAAAATTGATATTCTTGGTCAGTTATGCATTTTTACAGAAAAAACCCTAGAATTGTTGAGAATCAATACAGTACATAATTAAGTGAAATAACATAATTAAGTGAAATAACGTTCGATGAACTAACGATTCGTTTGGGCACAGTGAATTTTATTGGGCCTCGAACCATGCCCACCAGAGCGCTGTACTGGGACTCCAACAGGAAGAAAAATATTCGTCCTTTGCTAGTCCTCCCGTCTGTCCATGTCCGTGTTGACTGGCATTGGAAACGAAAATTCGTATACAACTCAGAAATCAATAGCCTTCTACATGGAGGGCGAGATGCTATAAAAGTGGGCTATTTGAATCGATTCGTCAAAACAAATACTTCCTCTGATCCATATTAATTGTCGCTGAAATGAATGTATCTAGACATATTTCAATGCTCAATGCATCCATTTGAGCGACAACTAATATGGATCAGAGTAGAAAAATGTGAGAACCCGAGTGGAGTTTCCATGGCGCCGCCGGAGAACACATCTTCGAGACCGTTGATTTGAGGATCGCTGCCGTCAAGATCGACGAGGGCGAAGCGGAGTAGCTCCCACTGCTTGGCCTCGCAGGCTACGGCGCGGGTGGGGGCAAGGCGGTCGACCCGAGGCTCGCCGCCATCGTGTTGGATCCGCGTCAGGTGGCTGCGAACGCGCCATCGCGTCGTTCTGCACAGAGCTACCGCTCGCTGGACATGGTATACGACGCATCGTGCCCATCGCCCCTTCTCTCACCCTCGTGCTTTACTATGCCCACTTGGTTAGTGATTTTTGCTTGCTTAGCGACTGTGGGGTGAAAAAACACCAATGGTTTCTCCAGCGTGTGAGTGGACATGAAATTTGACGATGTTGAAGGTACGTGTGATGCAGAAAAGTTTTGGTGATCTACCATCAGTCCAAAAGGGTGGTATTCTGTGATTTTTTTAGACACAATTAGGTTATGTAGATGGCTTCAGCAAGATCAATGATCCAACTGAAAAAATGCTCTTTTCAAGATATTTGCGTCTTTCCTGTTTATTGGATCCATTATGGCTTCAGTCAGTTCTTTATTTGCCGGGAACATGACAGTCACAAAGTCACTCCTCTAGCGACCCCGTCAGTCCAAACCTAGGATGAATTTTAGGCTATCTACATCTTTTTTTTGCGAGTATGCTATCTACATATTCATCATACAATTATTGGCAATTCAAAATTAGGGCCAAACCTAGAGGAAAGTGCGTTCCTCTTATAAGACGATGAATTTCTAATGTTGTCAGTCATCGCTAGTCTAAAACCATTAGCGTCCAGCGTGGCGTCATTTTTTTCAGAACAAAGAGGCCAGAGGCGTCCGACGTTAAATTAATAAAGCCCACAACATAGGTAGTCAGGACAAACACAACCAACCAAAAGAAAAGACACAAGTTCACCGACCATAAGACGTTCAGATTACATGACCTGAGGTCAGATACGAGCACGCATGCTTGCCACCCAAAAGACGCCGCCTTCCCTAAGTAGTGGCTTGGGGCTCCCTGGCTAGACTGTTGATATGACGGAACATTTGCACCGCCTACAACAGCAAATTAGCATCTTGGCGCCTCCCCAATGGGCCCCATTGCTGCATAAAAAGAGTACATTTGAAGATGCAATCAGTCGGGTGTGAAGGGAACACGCCCTCAAATCGTAATATTGGTTCGGATATGCCATAGAGACCAGAGCAATGCCCCAACACTACTCCACAACACGCGTCTAACACTGCCCTGAACTGAAGAAAGACATGAGAGCAAATTTGTGCACAAGTTGGGGTCCCAACTAACCCCCGCTGCCTCCCTGACGGCACTCCAAGCAAAACGCGCCAGATGGCATTTAAAGAAAACGGGATTTGCATCCTCAGGTGTCGCACACACCACACAAAACCCAGCAGAAGGTCTGTTACGCTTAGCCACACTGATCGATGTGGGCAACCTATTCCGAAACATTTGCCACAAGGACACTTTTAACTTTAAGAGGGATGCACACTCTCCAACGCCACCTAGTGTGGCGCCATTGGTCTTGCTATTAGCGGTATGTGTGTTCCATTTGTGTTGCTCGCTCTCAAATTCATTCCCTTGGATTGGGTTTCATGTGCTTTGTTCAAAGGCTTGGGGCTTGCCTTATGGATTAATCAAGATTTGGTCCTATTTCCTTTGATTCAAGAATCAGTTTACTTTTGCCTCATATTTCAGATGAACAATGCAACGAAAAAGTAGGAATAAATATGGAAAAAGGAAGTGAAGTACTCATGGTAAGCTAATTGCCTAGCCTTCTGCTATTTATGGGTGTCCCGGTAGAAGCCATGGTAAGCTAATTGCCTGAGACCGGGACGTCGTCTTGCCCGTCTCAACTAGCCTCATAATTGAAGGATTCTCGAAATAGGCTTTCGCCCCGCTTTGTAGATAAAGAAACGGTCCATACAAGCATTATCCAGGTTCCTGGTCAATAGCGACGGCTGGCGCAACAACACAATCATGCCCAAAGAAAACACAAGAGAAAAGGAAAAAAAAGCCACCTAGTGGCAGCCGCCAGGTGGCACTACGGGGACGACAGACGACGCGTTGTGGCCAGAAGCCCATCCATCATGAGGCCGAGATGATCGCGGTCACGCTGCCTTGAGAGAGGCTGCCAGTGCTGCATGAAAGCAAGGAATTTGTAGGAGTCAGACGCCTTCCTCGGAATGACCTTCTCAATCACCATTTTGTTACGTGTCGTCCACAAAGTCCATGACATGGATGCAAAGATGAGCCAAAATAAGCGGCGATGTCGGGTATGGTTTGTAGCCCTGGCCTGGAGGAACTCCGCGAGGTTTAGGGCCTCCCAGTCATGCCCAAGCGCCTCGCGGACGAACGTCCATAGGACCCGGGCCGCCGTACAGGAGAAAAGGATATGGGTCCCCGTCTCCGGTACCACACATAAGGGGCACAAGCCATCACCCGGGCCGTGCCGCTTAAGTACCTCAGTCCCCGAAGGGATGCGATCTCATAAAAGCTGCCACACAAAGATCTTAATCTTGAGGGGTAGCGGGGCTTTCCACATAGGGGAAAGCCAGGGAGTGCTAGGAGACTGGCATAAGGCATTGTATGCTGTGTTCACCGAAAACTGCGCCGTCGGAGAGAGCCGCCAAGTCACGGTGTCCGGATACTCCGGTAGCACCAATGGTAAGGCAGCCCGTAATCTAGTCCAGTCTTCACTCTCTACTTGCCCAAAGGTACGACGGAACCGGATATTCCACTGTCCAGCTTGGAGCGCCGTGGAAACTATTAATAGCGGATCAGAGCAAATTGCGAACAAGTCAGGGAAGCTCATTCTCAGAGGCTCGGTACCCAACCAGGGATCCGGCCAAAAAATTTGCTACCATCGTTTTGTTTTTTTGCTACCACCGTCCTTTTTTTGAATTTTGCACCCATCTTTGATTTTATTTTTTTGCTGGATCCATCTTTCTGGTTTTGGTTACCAGCGTCTTTGATTTGTGTTACCGTCTCCGTTTTTGCTACCACCCCCGTCTATCGATTTTTTTGCCGGATCCATCTTTTTTACTTTGGAACCACTCCAAATTTGCTACCACCGTCTTTGTTTTTTTGCTACCGGTGTATTTGAGTTTTGCTACCATCCCCTTTTTTGCTTTTTCTGCTGGATACATTTTTTACTGGAACCAGCGAATTTTTTTGTTGGAAACGGTGTTTTTTTAGCTACTACCCCATCTGCAAACGGCCACAACGACGAACTTTCACTGAAAAGCTGCAACCGGAGGCCGGTTTTGCTGGAACCGACACCACAATTTTGCTGCATCGGTGTTATTTTTTGCGACAACCGGCTAATTGTTTCGCTACATGGCGACGGTGCGATGGCGTCCTGCCAGATCCGGCGAGGACCGGTGCTACGGGGGCGGCGAGCCCGCGGTGCTTCGAATCAGCGGCACGCACGGCCATGGCGGGCTGCGTGAGCGTCGGAGATTCCTTTTTTTTTTTTTTTTGGCTTGATGTGCGAGAGGAGAAAGAAGAAAGAGGCCCAGATCCAACGGCAGATGAAACTGCAACCGTACGGTGCGCGCTGACCGGCCGAAATTTCGGCCGGCGCCTAGTAGTCGCCTTAAACAAATCGGTTGTTCCGCATGCTTTCCATTCTATGTTCATTACTGTACCACATATAAAAGCAATCGGGTCATTGCAAATGTCGCATCCTTTTCAAACATCGCCCTCAGGATGTCATTTCGTTGTTGTTCAGGTGTTCCCATCACACAAAGCTTCACCAGAAATTCTGTTCAATCAACACCGCTGCATTTTCTGTTCAATCAACTAGAGGCAAATTGATCCCATTTGCCGGCATTGGCACTCAGTTATCCATTATGCTAGCAGGCATAACAAATTCTAACAACAAATGCATATGAAAGTTTCATTCGCATCGTATATTATGAAAATATGAAGAAAATGTTACAATTGTCCAGCTTCTGAGACTCTGATTCAATTAATCGCATAAAAAAAAGATTCCGAGTCCATTACTGAAACCACACTGAAACAGAAATAGCATATGGAGTACTTTAACATGACAAAATCTATTCAGCTTGAATGCCTGAGCATTAAAAGTGGACAATGAAACTTGAAAGTCTAGCAGCAAATAAGCTTCAGGCTGATCAGAAGTTCAGAATCTAGGAGCATCTAAACGACATATAATGTACTGTACGTACAGAAGAAGAACATTTGTATAAAAGAGGTTTTTGGTTTTAACTTCACTTCAGAACATAGGCAAGTGCAAAGGTACCAAGAATTTGGCCCGCGAGCAAGCAGATATCATTCGCCACCATCATCAGACAAGAACCAGGACCTCCGATTCCCCTGATTTTGTTCAGCCTTCATTCACACTTGGTATGATCCACGATGCCGCCGCCCCGCCACGCTGAGCCATGTCAAGCTCGTTCAGCCGGCATTCAAGCTTCTTGGAGGTCCGACTCTCCAGGTTGAAAGCCGATACACTGTATTTCACACTGCTGGAACGGCTCGCCTCCTTGGTGGTCACCGAGTAGACTGTGTTGCTTTCAAGATTCGTGAACCCTGCCGTCCCCACAGCGAACCCGTGGAGGGGATCAACAAACAGCGCCCGCTCGCCGATGCTGGTGAGCTCCTGCCAGGCTGGGTTGTTGCTCCGGTGGTTCACGCAGAAGGCCTTGGAGAAGTCCACGTCGTCACCAAAGACGTACATCCACTTGGACTTGACGAGAAGGAAGAGCTCCTCACCAGCCACCACGACGCGCGCCTCGGTGGGGAGGTCGACTTGGGGCGGCGGGATGACGGCCGTGACCGCGAGGGTGATGGAGTCGACGATGGTGGTGCGGCACGCGTCCTCCTCGAAGACGAAGAAATCGCCGCCGGCGTAATTGATGCTGCTCACGTTGCAGTCGGGCATGGCGGGGACCGGGGCCCAGGAGTCCGCGAGAGGGTCGAGGGCGCAGACCAGGACGACCTCGCCGCAGGACGCCATGACGCTGTGCGGGGACAGGTCCCAGGCCAGGTCATCCGTCTCGGCGAAGAAGGCGGGGAGCGGCGGGAGGGGGCGGACGGAGCCGGTGAAGGGGTGGAGGAGGGACGCGGCGAGATCGGTGGGGTCGATGGCGAGGATCCAGCCGTGCGGGGACGCGGAGAGGCGGCGGCGGCGGTGGGCGTCTGCGGTTGGGACGGGCAGACGGATGTTGCGGTAGATGCGGTCCTCCGAGGGGCAGAAGAAGAGCGGCGACGGGGAGGACGGGAGGACGAGCCACGGGGGCTGCGACGGAGGCGCGGCCGCGGCATCCACTCCCGCGTCGCGCCAGGTGGTGCAGACGGAGCGGAAGCGGGCGATGTCGGCGAGCTCCGTGAGGTCGCCGGAGACGGTTACGAGGAGATCCGGCGCGAAGTGCGACCAGCCGCGGAGGGCCATGGCGACCGCGATCTGGAATTGGAATCGGGCGTTTCTAGGTTGTGTGGGCTCGGTTGCGACGGACAGAAAAAACTCTTTGCTCGGATTTAATGGGCGTGGGCGATGCTCTATGGCGGTGGGGAGCGATGCCGTGCCTGTTTTTTGGTTATCGGTCTCCTTCCGCACAGGCGGTGCGGGTCGGGTCATCGGGTGCCGCTCTTCAGGGCTCGGCGTGACCGTCTGACCGATAACTTATCGTGTGAAACCATCGCAGATCGAACCGAATGCACCAGATGCTTCTACTCATTCAAATTTTCAGGTTCAAAGGGGTCAGGTTGCATACGGTGCATTGTTACTAGCACATCAGAAGAATCTCATGAGCACTTTCTAGGAAGTAGTTCTACATACAATCTGGCTCTTGTTAAGGACTGCCTGTTGCTAGCAGCTACACAGGGAACCAAACAGGATCACTAAGGCGTCTTCAAGTCTTCTCGATACAGTGGTCACTCTTCTGTGCTTCCTGCCTGATTATGCTCCTTGTACTGCTCCTCTTCTTCTGCTGCATCTTTTGTACTCCATCCGGTTCTTTTTACTCTGCATATAAGAATTATCTGAAGTCAAGCTTCACAAAGTTTGACCATATTTATATTAAAAAATATCAACATGCATAATGCTAATGTTACACAATATGAAAATTAAAGTCATGACGCATCTAATGATATTGGTTTCACATTATGAATGTTGATATTTTTTTCTATAAAGTTGGTCAAACTTTACGAGGTTTGACTCCGGACAAATCTTATATGTGAACTAAAAAGGACCGGAGGGAGTATATGTAGCTCATCTGGTTGGTGCTCAGGCCGGCCTATTTGTAGTTCCTTTTCTTCAGCTCATCTTCAATGGTTGTGCTCTCTCTTTTCTGTTTTTCTTCATGCCATTGTATTCCCTGATGTACTATTCCTTTGAGCTGGATGAAATTGGCACATGTTGGTGCCTTGCTTTGTTAAAAAAAAAAGATGCGCATGAGACGTGATCCATCGAGGGACCTGCTGGTACATTTGCAAAATAGACCCTGCGAGTATAATGACGTGTTTGGTTGCCCATAATGATTTTGCCCGCATTGCATGTGTGTCTCAGTTGAGCTTGGTTGAGAAAAAACAGGGAAAAAACCATCATCTACATTTCATTTGGTTGCCCGTATTTAGGTTGCATGCATTAGAGAAGCAGTTTGGATAGGGCATTTGGTGTCCTACATTGGCCGGGCTGATGCAAATACACGGTGTTTGGTTACATACAGACAGCAAGGTGTGGTTACCTTGTACCCTACGTGGTGAGCTTACCAGCTACACCTTACACACGATCACACCAACAAAACAACACTGCAATCACGACGAATTGAACAATGATGATGAAGTTTTTCAGCCCAAACTGTCGATCCAACTTGGCAACTTCAACACTGCATGCCTACTTGAGCACAGCCTTGGAGTAAGCATCCTATGTCGCATGCCTACTCTTAACCCTCTGTAGCAGCTGTTTTTTGTAACCCATCACGTGTTCATCGCATGCTTCCCATGAACTGTAAACCCCTGGAACCCTCCCTCGGAACCCCACATACCACTTGTTCTAACATGCCAGAAGAGCAACAATTCAAGCAGCAAGCAATGGAGCACACTAGACAGACATGTAACATAAAAAAATAATACATGATCATACGGCATAACAAGTTCATCCTACCACTACTATGGTGTCATCGTACCACCACATCCAAAAGAAGGTGTAATCCTACCACCGCAAGTTCGCCATCAGCGTGAGGTGTTAGTATATACCACCTCATCAAAAATATACAAACCAGCAATAGTTTTCAAGCCCTACCTACCACAAAATATACGTCGTCATCGTCATCGCCATAGCCGTCGAGGATCATGCACACGATCACCACCACCAGAAACAACACTAGCTAGTAGTAGTGCTTGCCCAGCCACGTCCTGAGCCAGAGCACCCTATGGGCGTCTGCCATGGCAACAAACCCAACACCCTGAGCCTTGTTGTCCAGCATGTGGCTCAAAGCAGCCATCAAGGCCTCTCGGCTGAAGCCACCTTGGTCCACGATGATGGTGTAGAGGTCAGGGTGGACGTCGACCGGCTTGCTCTCCCATACGGCGGTTGCCACCTCCTTAACCGCCTCAGTCATGTTGCTGAAGACGTTCAGCTCGTCCTCCATCAAGTCGCCCCTCTTCCTCTTCCTATCAAGCACAGGAACATGCTCAAAACCCTTATCAAGACCATCAAGGACGATGGTCTCTGACTCCTGGGTGTCTGGATACTCAAGCATGGGCGAACCGAGCGGCTCACCAGAGCCCATGGCATGATTGCCGGTTGCCAACCCAAAGGAGAAGATGTGATGCATCTGGGCGTAGTTCTGGATGGGTGTGTTGAGAAACTTTGCGTCCTTTGGGTGGTCCTAAGAAAAAAAACACAGCGTGGTTAGTTGTGGTAGCACAACGGTTGACAGGCTTAAACAAGGGGTACGTGAGCTAACCATGACGTGGCCTTGGTAGTGGTCTGCCTTCAAAATGATCGAGCAGGTGGTCTGATCCCATGAGGTGCCGCTAAGGTCTCTCAGCTTGGACACTTGGATCCATCTAGCTCTTCACTTCCTGAGGTGGTTGTAGACCTGGGTGGTGGTCACCTCCTGGCCATGGAACTTGAACACCTGCTTGACAACCGTGTTCAAGTGCACCTCCTTGAAGCCCTTGTCAGTCCTAACCCCGCCAGCTATGAGCTCACACATCTTGTTTAAGCATGAACGTGGACAGGAACGGCTGCCATTTCATGGTGTTCCTCCTACCATCCTTCTTTGCCTTCACGGCTACCTTTTGTGCAGCAGCAGCAGCAGCATTTGGCACAGCGAGCACAATGTTGTAGGCACAAAAGGAGGACCCATGGCAGAACCCTACATCTGAATCAGGAGGCATCTGGTCCTCAATGGGAGGCTGGGAGTCCTTGCTACTTGTGATAGGCGTTGGGGATTTCCCCGAAGAGGAAGGGTGAAGTAGTATACTAGCAGATAGTATTTCCCTCAGTTAAGAACCAAGGTTTATCGAACCAATAGAAGATTCACACAAATGACCTTTAGCAGTACCTACACACACAAGAGCAAATACTTGCACCCAACGTGGGCAAGAGGGTTGTCAATCCCCTTGTACTCGTTAATTGCAAGGATTGAATCTGATAGTAGGAGATATATAAATTACTAAACTAAATAAAAGTAAATAAATTATAGCAAGGTATTTAGGGTTTTAGTAATATGATTTGGATGGACCCGAGATCCATAGCTTTCACTAGAGGCATCTCTCTCAAGAACATAACAAACGGTGGGTCCACAAATTACTGTTGGGCAATTGATAGAAAAGCGCATAGTTATGATGTTATTCATGGCATGATCAGTACATATGCATTACGTCCGTGACAAGTAGACCAAAACGATTCTGCATCTACTACTATTACTCCACCCCTCTACCGCTATCCAGCATGCATCTTAAGATATTAAGTTCATAACAAACAGAGTAATGTTTGAAGCATGATGACATAATGTAGACAGAATAAAACCAATCAATATGATCAAACCCCGTCGTTTTACCCTTAGTAGGAACAATACAAATACGTGTCTGGCTACCCCTTCTATCACAAGGTGAGGACACCGCAAGATTGAACCTATTACTATGCACCACTTCCACTCAAGATAAATCAATCTAGTTGACCAAACTAAACGGATAGATCGGAAAGCATTACATTCAGAAATAACTCAATTACTTTCAATGAACAATCTGATCATAAACCCATAATTCATCGGATCCCAACAAACGCACCGCAAAAGATTACATCGAATCGATCTCTGAAGAGAACATTGTATTGAAGATCAGAGAGAGAGAGAGAGAGAGAGAGAGAGAGAGAGAGAGAGAGAGAGAGAGAGAGAGAGATCAAGCTACTGCTATGGACCCTTAGGTCCTGTTGGGAACTACTCACGCATCATCGGAGAGGCATCAAGGTTGATGTAGAAGCCCTCCGTGGTCGATTCCTCCTCCGGCAAATCATCGGAAAATGCCTCCATATGGATCGCAGAAGAACAGAGTCTTGCGGCGCCGGAATAATTGTTTCGGGTCTTGCTCTGAGGGTTTTGAAATATTTGGGAATTTATAGCGATAGAATTAGGTCAGACGAAGCCACAAGGGGCCCACAAGACATCAGGGCATGCCTAGCCCCTGGGCGCGCCTTGTTGTCTTGCCGTCTCCTCGTCTGGCTTCTGTTCCTCCCCCGAAACTTCTAGGTCCCTCCCGATCCAGAAAAAATCGTGAAAAAGTTTCATAGCGTTTGGACTCTGTTTGGTAGGGATTTTCTGTAAAACCAAAAACAAGCAGAAAACAACAAGTAACATAGGTGTTATGGTGATTAGAGACCTTTCTCTATTGCGATTAGAGACCTCTCCTGAGTGCGGCTCCACAACACGCATCAACATAGGTGTTATGGTGATCCGCAAGCCAGGCGAAGCGAGCGGGTATGGCAATGGATTTTGTGGTAGCAGGCCGGCTCTGCATTCTGACGAACACATGGGTGGGGCACGCGCTCCTGTGCCCAAAATGTCATTTCATGGATTTGATGATGATCAGCCTCACATTTTGGCGTGATAAGAGCATCTACAGCAAGGATGAGCAAATCTCGTCCCTCAAATGTCCGCGGGCGCGCCCGGGCAGTGACCGGGCGTGTCCGTTTTGACTCCTCATATTTTTTGTCAAATAACCACACACACCTCAAATATTCCTCCTCATATCAAGGCATTTCGTCGAGCACACTACGTGCGACCACCCGAGAGCACGTAGCAGCGACGCTGGTGGCGCTGATCTCCATCGATGCGGGCGCGGACGCAAGCACTTCGCCCAGCACACGCGGCGGCGCTCGGCAGCCAGCTCGTGGCTAGCACACGCGCCGCCGCTCGGCAGCCAGTTCGTGGCCCGCACACGCGCCGGCGCTCGCAGCGGCCAGTGGCCAGCGCGCGGCTAGCTAGCTCGTGCCCGCGCGCACGGCAGCAGCGGCAAGCGGCTGCTAGCTAGCTAGCACGGGCGCGCCCAGCGGCGGCTAGCTCCTGCGCGGACGCAGCGGCAGGCATGCAGACGGCACGGCCAGTGGCCAGCGCGCGGCTAGCTAGCTCGTGCCCGCACGCACGGCAGCATCAGCAAGCGGCTGCTAGCTAGCTAGCACGGGCACGCCCAGCGGCGGCTAGCTCCTGCGCGGACGCGGCGGCAGCCATGCAGACGGCGCCAGCACGTAGTCAGCGGCGCGCATGCGAACGGCTAGCTTCTGCATGGACGCGGCGGCCAGGACGCGGCCGACACGCACACGGCGGGCAGCAGCGCGCACGCGGCGCCCGGGCGCGGGCTGGGTGGACGTGGCGGGCAGCGGGGCGCACGCGGCGGCCAAGACGCGACGGCTGCCGGGCGCGGCGGACGCGGCGGCCGGCACGCACGCGGCGGCGAGGACGCGGGCGGCCCGCGAGCGTGCGCACGGCGGCGAGGACGCGGGCACGCGGGCCCGCGCACGGCGGCCAGGACGTGGGCGGCCGGCGGGCACGCAGCAGCTAGGACGCGGGCGGTCGGCGAGCACGCGGCGCCTAGGACGCGGCGGCCGGCTTCTATCCACAGAGAGATTGAGAGAGAGAGAGAGAGGAAGGAGTGTGTGTGGCTGCAAATGGGACCGCGTGGGGTGCCAGGGCGTGACCGGGCAGCCTCAAATCGTCCTTTGAGATGGGTTTGAGGGGTGCCGGTCAGTCCTGACGTTTTTGACCGGACGGAAGTTTCAGACGTTTTGGAAGGAAATATGGGGTCCGGCTGTAGATGCTCTAAGTGTATAGAGTACTGCACTGTATTGAACATCAATCCCATGTTGTGGGTCACTACTGCTACCATGCATATGGCTGAAAACACCGCCCACTGGCTCCAAGGTTACAAACTGCATCATACTCTCTTGGAATGGGCATCTCTCATGGACGTAATTGAAGCTAAATTTGGGGCTACTGGTCACATGCAATTTATCAAGCGCCTCCTCTGCTTGAAGCAACTTCAACCGTGGGAGAGTACAAATTGCAGTTCGACATCTTGATGTACCAAGTTTGTATGCACAACCCCCTATTACGACAAGCCATTACTTGTCTCCCAGTTCGTTAAAGGGCTCAAGCATGAACTGTGCAGCTTGGTGGAGTCTCAGTTACCTAACACCTATGGACCGTGTTCCTCTTCTGGCAACATTTCACGAAGATGTGCTGGCTCGTTCCAAGCCATGGGCACACTGACAGTTGGTTGTTGCCCCCGCGCATGCTGAACCACTGGAAGTGGTCAAGGCACCACCTCCAGGAAATACTGGCGAACTGTGGCGTGACCGCCAGCTACACGATTACCGCCGCACACATGGCCTCTGTTTTAAGTGAGGCGAGAAATACGATCCCACACATCAGTGCACCCACAAAGCTCGAGTGCAACTCAACGCTATCCAAGCTGATGATACACAGGCTGAGCTCTTTGATGAAGTCCTGAAGGAACTGAAACTGCAGGATGCAGCGATAACCTAACGTTTGCATCTCTTGCTCAATGCACTAGCAAGCACTAAGGATAATCACAAAATTCACATTTGTGTAATGGCAAAGAAGCAGGTGATGCTCATTCTGATGGACTCAAGCTCATCTCACCCTTGTGCCCTCACCAACGGCTCAAGTGTGAGTGGCCAATGGACAAGTCCTTCAAAGTGACACGCAAGTACTAAATTTTGCCTGGTGGGCACAGGGCAGTACATTTCACACGACTATGTGTGTCTTTGACCTCGGCGCCTATGACACCATTCTTGGAATGAAACTGGCTGCATGCTCACAATCCCATGCCAACTCTTGAGAGAACCGCACACATATGTTTCCGCACTTGGGCACCCAGGTGTGCCTACAAGGAGTTCGGACAACAACACAGGTGACTTTTTTAGAATAAAAGGCCGCAGGCCCTACTTTAAATTAATAAAGCCCACACGGAACCAGTAGGTTACATACAACCAAGATAGAACATCCACGCCCAACCAAGGCACAAGTGCACAAAATAAACACAGCCACAACCGATAGAAGTACGAACACAGATGACTTGCAAGAGATTTCAATGGACTCAAGCTTTCAATGGCTGAAATAAACACACGAGATGCTATCAGTTTGCCTCATTATTTATGGTGAAGCTTTGGAGAAAAACGTCGCCGTTCAGTGGAATCCGTTCAATAGCTGAAAGATAAGCTCTAATCTGGACAACAGCAACAGCTTGGATCGTTGCGTTATGATAACGATGTTGTGCTTTTGCCAGGATAAAAAAGGTTGAAGCGACGAGAGAAAAGTGACGGAAAGCGCAGAGGAGAAGATACGAAGAGATACTTCGCCCGGTGATTTTCATATGTGAATCTCAATCCAATTGATCGATGCCGTAATAGAACTCTCTCAGGAACGTCTGTCATGAAACAATGGGCAAAGTCAAATAAAAGCGATTCATAGTTCCAATTTTTATTCCTTCGGGACCCTTTACAAGCTTGCGTTGCTTGCTTGCTTGGGACATAGCACAACAGTTCGAAACGTATACAATGGTAGGAGTATCATGTTCTAATGCTTTGACAAGCAATGTAAGATTGCTTGCCCAGCCCAATTAACCACACGCAAGACACAATCTTGTACGCTGACAGACACTACGGCACACAAGTAACTAAATACTGAAATTCGTGTCCTTTCATCCATTCCATCATGCGCTGCAGCAGGAACATCTAGGACATGAACAGAGTAGAATGCTATGGGCAGACATGATCGGAATCTGTCGTAGCAAAACCATACAGATTTCTCCATGCCTCCAATCCAATCAACTACTATCTCGTACTACTAACAATCTGAACAGAATTCCCAAACGAATGCACGCAATCCATTTCCCAGATCAACAAATAGCTGAGCCAGGCAATTCCCCTCTGATCCACTGATCCCCTTCTCGTAGTGTGGAAAACTACTACGCGAGAGCTTAACCAGCGTGGATGAGAGAGCCAATGCGCCGAGCAAATTAATCCTCGGCGAACACCAGAAATTAAGCACTGGAAGAGTGGAAGATTTGCACCAGCGACGAGTAGGTGCCGAAGACGGCGAGCACGAGGCCGAGCACCACCAGGAGGACGTCGCTGAGAACCCCGGCCCACCCCATCTCGGCGCCGAACACCTTGATGTGGAAGATGGCCGGCAGCACGAACCCGAGCAGCACGCAGACGCTGCTCCCCACGAGGGAGAGGAAGTCGGTGAAATTGGGCACAAGCATGGCCGCGAGCCCCACGGTGACCACGAGCACCCACCGCAGCCACCAACAGTAGCGCTTGCCGTGGAACAGGCGCTCGGCGACCTCGTACACCGGGTTCATCATCACCGGCATGGTGAAGAAGAGGTTGATGCACAGCCCCAGCTGCACGGCGGCCGACAGCCACCCGCTGCCGAGGTTGGTGGTGATGATGTCGCGCGTGGCATCGCCGAACGCGACGTACCCCATGACGCCGAACAGCCCGTACATGACAGCGATGAACGCCATGGACAACCCGAGCGTGGCGCCGAACTTCTTTTTGTCCGCAGCCTCCGCCTCCAGCGGCAGGACCATACAGACACCCTCGAAGGCGTACACGGACACGCCCACGCCGTAGAGGAGCGCGGCGGGGGCGCCGAACGCGGCGACGGGTGGATGTGCGGCGAGCCAAGTCGACACGTCCTGGCCAACAACAACCCCCATGGCGCCGAGGTCGACGACGTCGGCGAAGATGCTGAGCGGCGCGAGGAGCGTGAGCGTCTTGATGGAGTTGAGCCCGAGCTGGAACGGCAGCATGGCGTAGATGAAGAGCGCCTTAGGGGAGAGGAAGACATTCGAGGAGGGGGCGAAGATGGGGTAGAGGTGCGCCATGGTGTTGGAGATGAAGATGAGGTATCCGACGCAGAAGCTGGCCTGGCTGAGCACCAGCATGGTGTCCACGGCGAGGCGTCCGGGCGCGCCGAAGACGGCGTCCCCCAGATCCCCAAACGAGGACAGCTTCTTGGGGTGCTCGTCGGCGAGGCGGCGGCGGCAGGCGACGAGCAGCATCATGCAGTAGAAGGTGAGCAGCGCGACGGAGAGGAGCAGGATGGAGCCCGCCGCCCACCCGGTGCGCGAGAACGTGTACGGCAGGCCCAGCACGCCGGCGCCGACCACGGCGATGAAGACGTTCGCGAAGGTCTTGGGCTGCGACGACAGGTGCCCCCCTTCGGCGCTGTGGTGCGGCAGCAGCGGCGCGGAGTCCAGCCGCGACGACGACGAGCTCGCGTCGCTCCCCAATCCCATGGCGCCCGGGCGATTGAATCGAAATTAACACAACGAATCAAGACCACCACAGAGAGAGACGGAAGATGAAACCACGCCCAGGCGAATTGAATGGGATTCGTCTTCCTCTCCGGTCGGAAGTATCGAGAGAAAACGGGCGATCTCGCGGCGGAGGAAACCGATGAGAAAGGAGTGGCTGCGGTCTCCCTTTCGGGGGGGTTGCTGGTGCTTTTGTAGAGAGGATGGCCTGCCATCGTGGGAAAATATTTTGCCAAAAAAATCGTGGGAAAATATCATGGACGAGGTCCATGAGCATGTTTGGTTTTCTGCGTCCCACGGGACCACCTGGAAGCGCGTGGCGGTGTATGAGCACACAGCTAGTAGCATTTTCTTCCATTTTTATATTATCGAAATTTCCCCTATATTTTGATAGTTTTGGTAAATTTGCCACGTTGTGCTCTCTAATCTACTATATTCCCTACGTTTATACGATGTTTTCGATATTTCAATATACATTATACGAACTGAAACGAGTCAGCAAACACACTAAAATTTGTTTATATACATTCGATTAAGAGTTTTATTTAGAACATTTTATTATAATAGTGAACGGAGGAAGTCTATTAAAGGGGAGTTGATAGGTTCTCACCTCATCCCCTGGTTTTTTCTCCACACGCCCTCTCCTCATTGGTTTTATTGAATTTTTTTTAGTAATCACAACCGATGCCACATAAAATAAGAACCAACATAAATAGAATAACTTGGAACAATATAAATCAGACGGTATTTATCCAAAGCCACATCTTTCATTAACTCAATCAAATCAAATCTTAACTAAATCAAAAAAAATCTTGTCTTCACCTACTCATACTCAAATCATGTCAAATCTTACCAAAACCTCACCTAAATCAAAATTTTCTTTGCCTTCCTCTCCCCATACTCAAATCAAATTAAATCATATGATGGTGTAATATATATGTCGGACAGAATTGATGTTGAACCGTAGAATATGTATACTCTTGTTCCAACGTACGGTGAGTTAGCTAGTACTAATATAACTCTCGGTAAGCCGTGTTCTCCCATGTTGTCGTGCATGGTAGTTTCACATTGTTCTTGTGTTTGTATATACTTTACCTTTTTTTTTCTATAAAACAGATGGTTCGGTTCCATGGCCAAATATTCGTACGCTCCTACATAATTTATATACTAATATATTGCTATAGAAGTGTTTTTCTATTGCACGAGCAAGTTGTGCAAATAAAACATGTTGGGGAACGTTGCATGGGAAACAAAAAATTTTCCTACGCACACGCAAGATCTATCCATGGTGATGAGCATCTACGAGAGGGAGAGTGAATCTACATACCCTTGTAGATCGCTAAGCGGAAGCGTTAATAAACGCGGTTGATGTAGTCGAACGTCTTCGCGATCCAAATCGCCGAGCGTCCCGCGATCCAATCACGATCCTTCCGATCTAGTGCCGAACGGACGGCACCTCCGCGTTCAACACACGTACGGCTTGATGACGCCTTCACCTCCTCGATCCAGCGAGCGATGATGAAGTAGTGGTTGAGTTCCAGCAGCACGACGGCGTGGTGATGATGGTGAGGAACAATCTCTGCAGGGCTTCGCCAAGCGCTACGGAGATTATGACGGAGGAACTAGAGGGTTAGGGTTGCCGCACACGGCTTGGGGAAATCTTGATGTGTCCCGTGTGCTAGCCCTGCCCCTCTATTTATATGTTGAGCCTTGGGGTCTAAACTTGGAGTAAAAGCCTCCTCTAGGTCGGTTTTGCCCGCACAAGGTCGGTTTGGCCCGCAGGGAAAGAGTCCAACTCGGATCCCGGCCGAACCGTGCACAGCCGCGCACAAGCGGTAGTACCGCTTCACACAAGCGGTAGTACCGCTTGGGCGGTAGTACCGCTTCACACAAGCGGTAGTACCGCTCCGGCGGTAGTACCGCTTCACCAAGCGGTAGTACCGCTTACGCGGCAGCAAAACTACTTTTGCACTTTCCAATACCTTGTGGGCTTTATCCCTTTGGCTCATATAAAGTGTTGCTGCACCCGAACACTTCGGTAAACATCCGGAACCCCCTTCCGGTGAACTCCGGAACCCTTCCAGAGATCAAAACACTATTATCACATATATCAATCTTTACCTCCGGACTATTCCGGAGATCCTCGTCATGTCCGGGATCTTATCCGGGACTCCGAACAACTTTCGGTCACCAACATAATAACTCAATTATACTAATCGTCACCAAACGTTAAGTGTGTAGACCCTGCGGGTTCGAGAACTATGTAGACATGACCGAGACACCTCTACGGCCAATAACCAATAGCGGGACCTGGATGCCCATATTGGCTCCTACATATTCTACGAAGATCTTTATCGGTCGAACCTCTATGTCAAGGATTCAGTTAATCCCGTATGCTGTTCCCTTTGTTCTTCGGTATGTTACTTGCCCGAGATTCGATCGTCGGTATCACTATACCTAGTTCAATCTCGTTACCGGCAAGTCTCTTTACTCGTTCCGTAATACAAGATCTCGTGGCTAACACTTTAGTCACATTGCTTGCAAGGCTCATTGTGATGTTGTATTACCGAGTGGGCCCTGAGATACCTCTCCGTTATACGGAGTAACAAATCCCAGTCTTGATCCATGCCAACCCAACAGACACCCTCGGAGATACCTGTAGAGCACCTTTATAGTCACCCAGTTACGTTGCGACGTTTGATACACACAAGGTATTCCTCCGGTGTTAGTGAGTTGCATGATCTCATGGTCAAAGGAACAGATACTTGACATGCAGAAAACAATAGCAATAAACTGACACGATCAAATGCTACGTTTACAGTTTGGGTCTTGTCCATCACATCATTCTCCTAATGATGTGATCCCGTTATCAAATGACATCTCATGTCAATGGCTAGGAAACCTTAACCATCTTTGATCAACGAGCTAGTCAACTAGAGGCTTACTAGGGACACAGTGTTGTCTATGTACCCACACATGTATTTGAGTTTCCAATCAATACAATTATAGCATGGATAATAAACGATTATCATGAACAAGGAAATATAATAATAACCAATTTATTATTGCCTCTAGGGCATATTTCCAACAGTCTCCCACTTGCACTAGAGTCAATAATCTAGTTCACATCACTATGTGATTTACATTGTAATGAATCGAACACCCATGCAGTTCTGGTGTTGTTCATGTTTAGCCCTTGGAAGAGGTTTAGTCAACGGATCTGCAACATTTAGATCCGTGTGTACTTTGCAAATATTTATGTCGTCCTCCTTGATGTAATCGCGGATGGAATTGAAACGTCGCTTTATGTGTCTGGTCCTCTTGTGAAATCTTGGTTCCTTGGCTAGAGCAATGGCACCAGTATTATCACAAAACAGAGTCATTGGGTTAAGCGCACTAGGCACTACTCCAAGATCTGTCATGAACTCCTTCATCCAGACACCTTCCTTCGCCGCCTCCGAGGCAGCGATGTACTCCGCTTCGCATGTAGAATCTGCTACCACGCTTTGCTTGGAACTGCACCAGCTAACCGCACCCCCATTAAGAATAAATACGTATCCGGTTTGCGACTTAGAGTCATCCGGATCAGTGTCAAAGCTTGCATCGACGTAACCCTTTACGACGAGCTCTTGATCACCTCCATAAACGAGAAACATGTCCTTAGTCCTTTTCAGGTACTTCAGGATATTCTTGACCGCCGTCCAGTGTTCCATTCCTGGATTACTTTGAAACCTTCCGACCATACTTATGGCAAGGCTGACATCGGGTCTTGTGCACAGCATTGCATACATGATAGAGCCTATGGCCGAAGCATAGGGGATGACACTCATCTTTTCTCTATCTTCTGCAGTCACTGGGCATTGAGTCTTACTCAACTTCACACCTTGCAAAACAGGCAAGAACCCCTTCTTGGACTGATCCATTTTGAACTTCTTCAAAATCTTATCAAGGTATGTGCTTTGTGAAAGTCCTATTAAGCGTCTTGATCTATCTCTATAGATCTTGATGCCTAATATGAAAGCAGCTTCTCCTAGGTCCTTCATTGAAAAACTCTTGTTCAAATATTCCTTTATGCTTTCCAGCATTTCTATATTGTTTCCAATCAGCAATATGTCATCCACATATAATATTAGAAACGCTATAGAGCTCCCACTCACTTTCTTGTCAATACAAGCTTCTCCGTAAACTTGTATAAACTCGAACGCTTTGATCACCTCATCAAAACGAAGATTCCAACTCCGAGATGCTTGCACCAGTCCATAAATGGATCGCTGGAGTTTGCAAACTTTGTCAGCATTCTCTGGATCGACAAAACCTTCTGGTTGTATCATATACAACTCTTCCTTAAGGTAACCGTTAAGGAACGCTTGTTTTGACATCCATCTGCCAAATTTCATAATCGAAAAAGGCAGCTATTGCTAACATGATTCTGACGGACTTAAGCATCGCTACGGGTGAGAAGGTCTCATCGTAGTCAACTCCTTGAACTTGTGAAAAACCCTTTGTCACAAGTCGAGCTTTATAGACGGTGACATTACCGTCCGCGTCCGTCTTCCTCTTAAAGATCCATTTGTTCTGAATGGCCTTACGCCCTTCAGGTAATACTTCCAAAGTCCATACTTTGTTTTCATACATGGATCCCATCTCGGATTTCATGGCCTCTAACCACTTCTCGGAATCCGGGCCCATCATCGCTTCTCCATAGCTCGTAGGTTCATCGTTGTCTAACAACATGACCTCTAAGACAGGGTTGCCGTACCACTCGGGAGCAGTACGCGTCCTTGTCGACCTACGAGGTTCGATAGCAACTTGATCCAAAGCTTCATGATCATCATCATTAACTTCCTCTTCAGCTAATGTAGGCTCCATAGAAACAACTTTCTGCACTGCGCTACTCTCAGGTTGAAGTAAAGGTTCAACAACCTCATCAAGTTCTATCTTCCTCCCACTCAATTCTTTCGAGAGAAACTCTTTCTCAAGAAATGTTCCGTTTTTAGCGACAAACACTTTGCCCTCGGATCTGAGATAGAAGGTATACCCAATTGTCTCTTTTGGGTATCCTATGAAGACGCATTTCTCCGCTTTGGGTTCCAGCTTTTCAGGCTGAAGCTTTTTGACATAAGCATCACATCCCCAAACTTTAAGAAACGACAGTTTTGGCTTCTTGCCAAACCAAAGTTCATATGGCGTCGTCTCAACGGATTTCGATGGTGCCCTATTTAAAGTGAATGCAGCTGTCTCTAATGCATAACCCCAAAATGATAGTGGCAAATCGGCAAGAGACATCATAGATCGCACCATATCCAATAAGGTTCGATTACGACGTTCGGACACACCATTACGCTGTGGTGTTCCAGGCGGTGTCAATTGTGAAACAATTCCACACTGTTTTAAGTGACTGCCAAACTCACAACTCAGATATTCTCCTCCTCGATCAGATCGTAGGAATTTAATCTTCTTGTTACGATGATTCTCAACTTCACTCTGAAATTGTTTGAACTTTTCAAATGTTTCAGACTTGTGTTTCATTAAGTAAATATACCCATATCTACTTAAGTCATCAGTGAAGGTGAGAAAGTAACGATAACCACCGCGCGCCTCAATACTCATCGGACCGCACACATCAGTATGTATGATTTCCAATAAGTCACTTGCCCGTTCCATTGTTCCAGAGAACGGCGTTTTAGTCATCTTGCCCATGAGGCATGGCTCACATGTGTCAAGTGATTCAAAATCAAGTGACTCCAAAAGTCCATCAGTATGGAGCTTCCTCATGCGTTTTACGCCAATATGACCTAAACGGCAGTGCCACAAGAAAGTGGTATTATCATTATCAATTCTACATCTTTTGGCATCAATGTTATGAACATGTGTATCATTACTATCGAGATTCAATAAGAATAAACCCCTCACTTCGGGTGCATGACCATAAAAGATATTACTCATATAAATAGAACAACCATTATTCTCTGATTTAAATGAGTAACCGTCTCGCAATAAACAAGATCCAGATATAATGTTCATGCTTAACGCAGGCACCAAATAACACTTATTTAGGTTCATCACTAATCCCGACGGTAATCGAAGAGCGAGCGTGCCGACGGCGATCACATCAACCTTGGAACCATTTCCCACGCGCATCGTCACTTCGTCCTTTGCCAGCCTCCGTCTATTCCGCAGTTCCTGTTTTGAGTTGCAAATATGAGCAACCGCACCGGTATCAAATACCCAGGCACTACAACGAGAGTTGGTAAGGTACACATCAATAACATGTATATCATATATACCTTGTTTGTTGTTGGCCGCCTTCTTGTCAGCCAAATACTTGGGGCAATTCCGCTTCCAGTGTCCAGTTCCCTTGCAATGAAAACACACAGTTTCTGGTTTGGGTCCAGCCTTGGGTTTCTTCACGAGAGGAGCAACTGCTTTGCCACTCTGCTTGGAGTTACCCTTCTTACCCTTGCCATTTTTCTTGAAACTAGTGGTTTTATTGACCATCAACACTTGATGCTCCTTCTGAATTTCAGACTCAGCGGCTTTCAGCATCGCAAACAGCTCGGCGACTGACTTGTTCATCCCGTGCATGTTATAGTTCAACACGAAGCTCTTGTAGCTAGGTGGCAATGATTGAAGAACTCTGTCAGTGATAGCCTCTGGCGGAAGGGGCATCCCTAACTCAGCCAGGCGGGTGGAGTACCCAGACATTCTGAGCACGTGATCACTGATAGACCCGTTCTCCTCCATCTTGCAAGCATAGAACTTATCGGAGATCTCATATCTCTCGATCCGGGCATTCTTCTGAAAGATAAACTTCAACTCCTGGAACATCTCATATGCTCCATGACGTTCAAAACGTCTTTGAAGTCCCGGTTCTAAGCCATACAACATTGCACATTGAACTATTGAGTAATCATCAGAACGAGCCTGCCAGGCGTTCACAACGTCTAGAGACTCAACTGGAGCGGGTGGATCACCAAGCGGTGCATCAAGGACATAAGCCTTCTGGGAAGCCGTAAGGATAATCCTTAGATTACGGGCCCAGTCCACAAAGTTACTTCCATCATCTTTCAACTTAGCTTTCTCTAGGAACGCATTAAAATTCAGGGGTGCTATTGCGCGAGCCATGATCTACAACATAAATATAGCAAAGACAACTTAGACTATTGTTCTTAGATAATGAGTTTAGTTAATCATATTACTTAAAAACTCCCACTCAAATTGACATCCCTCCGATCATTCGAGTGTAACATGATCCAAATCCACCAACTCAAGTCCGATCATCACGTGAGTTGAGGTGGTTTCAATGGTGAACATCTTCATGTTGATCATATCTACTATATGACTCATGTTCGACCTTTCGGTCTCTTGTGTTCCGAGGCCATGTCTGTACATGCTAGGCTCGTCAAGTTTAACCCGAGTGTTCCGCACGTGTAACATGGCTTACACCCGTTGTATGCGAACGTAGAGTCTATCACACCCGATCATCACGGCGTGTCTCGAAACGACGAACTTTCGCAACGGTGCACACTTGGGGAGAACACAATTTATCTTGAAATTTAAGTGAGGGATCACCTTATAATGCTACCGTCGTCCTAAGCAAAATAAGATGCATAAAAGGATTAACATCACATGCAAATCATAAGTGACATGATATGGCCATGAACTTGTGCTTTTGATCTCCATCTCCAAAGCACCGGCATGATCTCCATCGTCACCGGCATGACACCATGATCTCCATCATCTTGATCTCCATCAACGTGTCGCCATAAGGTTGTCGCGCTGACTGTTGCTTCCACGACTATAGCTAACGTTTAGCGATAAAGTAAAGCATTACATAGCGCTTAATGATTGACACGCAGGTCATACAATAATTAAAGACAACTCTATGGCTCCTGCCAGTTGCCGTACTCATCGACATGCAAGTTGTGATATTCTATACAAAACATGATCATCTCATACATCACATATATCTCATCATGTAATTGGCCATATCACATCACAACATACCCTGCAAAAACAAGTTAGACGTCCTCTAATTGTTGTTGCAAATTTTACGTGGCTGCTACGGGTTTGCAAGAACCGTTCTTACCTACGCAAAACCACAACGTGGTGTAGTGATTGCTTTTTGATCTTCTAAAAGAACCCTCTTCATTGAACCGATTCAACTAAAGTGAGAGAGACAGACACCCGCCAGTCACCTTTATGCAACAAGTGCACGCAGCGGTAAAACCAGTCTCGCGTAAGCGTACGCGTAATGTCGGTCCGGGCCGCTTCATCTCACAATACCGCTGAATCAAGTATCAACTAGTAACGGCAAGCAATATGTATACACCCACGCCCACAACTCGTTTGTGTTCTACTCGAGATCTCATCTACGCATAGACCTAGCTCATGATGCCACTGTTGGGGAACGTTGCATGGGAAACAAAAAATTTTCCTACGCACACGCAAGATCTATCCATGGTGATGAGCATCTACGAGAGGGAGAGTGAATCTACATACCCTTGTAGATCGCTAAGCGGAAGCGTTAATAAACGCGGTTGATGTAGTCGAACGTCTTCGCGATCCAAATCGCCGAGCGTCCCGCGATCCAATCACGATCCTTCCGATCTAGTGCCGAACGGACGGCACCTCCGCGTTCAACACACGTACGGCTTGATGACGCCTTCACCTCCTCGATCCAGCGAGCGATGATGAAGTAGTGGTTGAGTTCCAGCAGCACGACGGCGTGGTGATGATGGTGAGGAACAATCTCTGCAGGGCTTCGCCAAGCGCTACGGAGATTATGACGGAGGAACTAGAGGGTTAGGGTTGCCGCACACGGCTTGGGGAAATCTTGATGTGTCCCGTGTGCTAGCCCTGCCCCTCTATTTATATGTTGAGCCTTGGGGTCTAAACTTGGAGTAAAAGCCTCCTCTAGGTCGGTTTTGCCCGCACAAGGTCGGTTTGGCCCGCAGGGAAAGAGTCCAACTCGGATCCCGGCCGAACCGTGCACAGCCGCGCACAAGCGGTAGTACCGCTTCACACAAGCGGTAGTACCGCTTGGGCGGTAGTACCGCTTCACACAAGCGGTAGTACCGCTCCGGCGGTAGTACCGCTTCACCAAGCGGTAGTACCGCTTACGCGGCAGCAAAACTACTTTTGCACTTTCCAATACCTTGTGGGCTTTATCCCTTTGGCTCATATAAAGTGTTGCTGCACCCGAACACTTCGGTAAACATCCGGAACCCCCTTCCGGTGAACTCCGGAACCCTTCCAGAGATCAAAACACTATTATCACATATATCAATCTTTACCTCCGGACTATTCCGGAGATCCTCGTCATGTCCGGGATCTTATCCGGGACTCCGAACAACTTTCGGTCACCAACATAATAACTCAATTATACTAATCGTCACCAAACGTTAAGTGTGTAGACCCTGCGGGTTCGAGAACTATGTAGACATGACCGAGACACCTCTACGGCCAATAACCAATAGCGGGACCTGGATGCCCATATTGGCTCCTACATATTCTACGAAGATCTTTATCGGTCGAACCTCTATGTCAAGGATTCAGTTAATCCCGTATGCTGTTCCCTTTGTTCTTCGGTATGTTACTTGCCCGAGATTCGATCGTCGGTATCACTATACCTAGTTCAATCTCGTTACCGGCAAGTCTCTTTACTCGTTCCGTAATACAAGATCTCGTGGCTAACACTTTAGTCACATTGCTTGCAAGGCTCATTGTGATGTTGTATTACCGAGTGGGCCCTGAGATACCTCTCCGTTATACGGAGTAACAAATCCCAGTCTTGATCCATGCCAACCCAACAGACACCCTCGGAGATACCTGTAGAGCACCTTTATAGTCACCCAGTTACGTTGCGACGTTTGATACACACAAGGTATTCCTCCGGTGTTAGTGAGTTGCATGATCTCATGGTCAAAGGAACAGATACTTGACATGCAGAAAACAATAGCAATAAACTGACACGATCAAATGCTACGTTTACAGTTTGGGTCTTGTCCATCACATCATTCTCCTAATGATGTGATCCCGTTATCAAATGACATCTCATGTCAATGGCTAGGAAACCTTAACCATCTTTGATCAACGAGCTAGTCAACTAGAGGCTTACTAGGGACACAGTGTTGTCTATGTACCCACACATGTATTTGAGTTTCCAATCAATACAATTATAGCATGGATAATAAACGATTATCATGAACAAGGAAATATAATAATAACCAATTTATTATTGCCTCTAGGGCATATTTCCAACAAAACAATATCTCAAAACATACATCAATCAAATCAAATAATCAAAAGATCTCGATACATCTACCCACTTCATAAAATATATCATAATTGTGCCAATTAATTTCTTGACAACTAAAATCTAATCTTTGAGTGTGAATAGATCATCACCAACTCGGGTCTTTATATGAGTATATACCTCCTCCTTTTCTTTTTTACTTTGTGTATTAGATTTGTCTCAAGTTAAACTTTGCAAAGTTTGACCAAATTTATGTTTAAAAAATATAAACATCTACAACACCTAATAAATATAATATGAAAATGTATTTCTTGATGGATCTAATGATCTTGATGTGATATTATGAATGTTCATATTTTTTTGTATAACCTTGGTCAAACTTTGAAGAGTTTGACTTCACAAAAACCTAATATACAGACTAAAAAGAAAGGGAGGGAGTACACACTAGTGCTACTAGTTGCCGCGTTTGTCAAATAGTAACTCAACCATTTTGCAATTCCATTGTGCTCGGATATTTGGACCTTTTCTTGTTCGTCGACGGGTACGCGGAGGCAGCATAGTCAAGGTAGAGCCAACGACGCAAGAAAGTGCAATATCAATAGATGCAAAGACAAAGATGTCGGTTGGGTTCAAAGAAATTAAAGGATCGATCTGGTCATAGTGGACAACGGGCATGATGAACTTGGCGGCTAAGGGAGTTACGGCAGTGGGAAAGAAGACGATGACATGCATGAGGGAACTAGAGTTAGACGATCATTGTATGTGAAGAGGTAAAATTTTAGATCAAATAGTTAAATTGCTAATTAGATGCTCATATATAATGCTAAAACAACTAAATACTATTACACCTTGTTTGGCTACCAAGAATTGAAGTTGAGTTATTCAATTAAATTGCAATTCCAATTCCAACAGAATTTAAATATGATTTCAAAATATTATAATTTCAATGTTATGTTTTGATGACACAATGAAAATGAAAGTCCATCATTGTACGAAATTTCGTTCTTTGAAATTTGACCCCGTGTCCACTTAAAAAATTGTCCGGAATCAACTGAAACTTGTCCAACATTGTCCCTACTTTGACCAATATTTTTTTTCGCGAATACGCAAAGGTTGCGTATCTTTTCGTTGATAGAAGAAGAGTAGTACAACATGGGATTACATCAACTCACTAAGCCATGAACGCAGGGAGGCATGGCATGGAAGTGAGCTAGGAGCATGACAGACGCGGGGTTGCTCAGCCCCAAAAACCCTCTAAGACTAGCCCTCGGGGATGATGTTTTGTATTCCGGTGGCGCCGGCCCTAGCCCACAGGCGCGCTTCGTCTCTGATGATGCCGGATAGTCGAGAGATAGAGGGCTGCTCGCCGTCGAAGATGCAAGCGTTCCGGTGCTTCCAGAGGCACCGAGCGGTAAGGACGATAATGGAGGCCAGTCATTTACGCGCCGGGGATGGTGAACGGTCGCAGGTTGTGGCCCACCAGGTGTAGAAGTCGGTATCGCCGCTCGGTAGCTCGGCGGTAGATCTAACCCAGCCGAGTATCTCGTGCCAGACTTGGCGGGAGAACGAGCAACCCGCCAGCAGATGATGCATCGTTTCCTCCTCTTGATCGCAGAAGGCACAAGAGTCCTCGTGAGGTAGGCCATGACGAGCGAGGCGCTCCGCTGTCCAGTATCGGTCTTGCAGTGCGAGCCAGATGAAGAATTTGATGCGCAATGGCGCCCAAGGCTTCCAGGTAAGCCGCCAATGTGGGTCCTCGCAGGCACCCAAGAATAGTGCCTGGTAGCGCGAGCTCGCTGAGTACGTAGCCGACGAGGTCTAGCGCCAATGTAAAGAGTTAGGTGAGTCGGAAAGAGTAACGTGACGCACGCAATTAGGTATTTAAATTTCAACTCCATATTCACAGTATAAAAGTTTCACAAATATATTTTAAACCTTTTGCGTTCTTGGAATTAATAAAATTATTACTGATATTTTTATCTGATTTTCGTTCTGGTCGGTGAGCCATGCCGTTTTGATAGTCTATTCAAAATTCCACGGCTAGGAAAAATATCCCATGGCTTTCAATGGCAAAACGGAGTAACTAGGAACAAAATATCTTACGCCTTTTCCCGCCAAAAATATATATATATATATATCTTACGCCTTAAAAGAGAACGTGGCAAAGACGAATTACACCTCCGGATTGTCCCTCGCTCCACGTGTGCGGCTTGCATTTTTCCATGCCAATTTAGACCCACACAGCTGTTCTCCCATTCTTATCACACCCACCCACTCCTCTGTGAGTCGCATGTTCTTATCAAAACGTAGTAGCGTTGATCACTGTCTGTTCAAGAAGAGCGTTTGCATTCCACTTGTTATGTAGGTGTAGCATACGACTATTTAAATTTTTCTGAAACGCCGGCACTGGCTCGATCCATTGCATCATTTTTTCCAGGTACATTGTATCATCATCCCCTGTAACTGTAATACAACAAGCGTACACGAGCGACTGCCGTCCGCTTCAGAGAAGACGGCGTCGGCACGACCAGACAAAGACGCAATCAAAGTTGGCCCTGGCACTTTGGCAGCACATTGCCATGGAAAAGTTAGCCGGCGTGAGCACGATGGCGACGCGTCGCGGAGCATGGCGTGCATACCCTGTGTTTGGTTGGGTTCGTTCCGTTGTTGTTATCAAGCCCATAAATAAACGGGCATGTTTCGAGTTTTAGCAGTCAAGTTGCCTTTCGTTTTCTCAGAAAAAAGCCGCTGCCTTTCTTGACGCTGACGTTTGCTTACACTTATTCGGAGGACGTTGCTTGTGGCTACATGTTTAGTGGTTGTTTGGAGAAAAATATTATTAGCTCTGTAACGATGAATGGGATGTTGACTTTGGCTCTCACATCCTTCATGCGCTATCATCCTTGCTCTCCGATCACTGCTCGCTCCTCCTATCTTGCGACAAGGGTCCGAAGCGACCAAAAACCTTTCGCTTTGAAAATTTCTGGATCAGGATGCCTAATTTCAAGAAGACGGTCACTCATGCTTGGAATGAAGAGATGACCCACACGGAGCCATACCAGGTGCTCTTCCACAAGCTTAAACGAACGAGCCAGCGGCTGTGGACCTGGAGCAAGGCTATCTTCTCTAACCACAAAGTCCAGCTTCACATGGTTCTCGAGATCATTCTTCGCCTTGACATCGCGCAAGAGCTAAGGACACTCAGCCCGGCTGAGTGGAACCTTAGAAAGGAGCTGAAAAGGAAAGTTCTGGCTTTGGCAGTCCTTGAACGAGCACGGAAAAGGCAAAGCTCGCGAATCACGTTGCTCAAAGAGGGAGATGCTAACACTCGGTTTTTTCACCTTCGCATCAACCACCGTCGAAGGAAGAACTTCATTCACCGTCTCAAACACAACAATGGTTGGGTCACACACCATGATCACAAGAAAGAAATTATCCAGCAGCACTTTTCTAAGGCCATCGGAAAGGGCCCTCCGCGTGCCAAAGACTTCAACTGGGATTGCGTTCCACATTCGGCACTTGACCTTGCGGAGCTAGGCGATCCCTTCACCGAGGAGGAGGTCCAGGCGGCCATCAATAATCTTCCTGGTGATAAAGCGCCGGGCCCAGACGGCTTCACTGGAGTGTTTTTCAAGGAATGTTGGGACATCATAAAGCCGGACATTATGAGAGTAATCAACAACTTCTCAACCCTCCACATTTCCAACCTCCACTGGCTCAACTCGGCAAATATTGCCCTCATTCCAAAGAAAGATGGGGCGGAGGACATTTCTGACTTTAGACCCATAAGTCTCATCCATGCGGTTGCGAAGATCATTGCAAAGATGATGGCCACCCGTCTCGCTCCTCACATGTCAGACCTCGTCTCCAATACGCAAAGTGCTTTCATTAAGAAAAGGAGCATTCATGATAACTTTATGTATGTACGAAGCTTGGCACGTCGATTTCACCGCAACAAATCACCGACCTTGCTCTTCAAGCTAGACATCAAGAAAGCGTTCGACTCGGTTAGATGGGACTACTTGATGGATTTATTGAGACATCATAATTTCCCAAGCCGCTTTCGAGACTGGATCTCCGCCCTTCTCTCCACGGCCTCGTCCAGAGTTCTTCTCAATGGTGTGCCAGGTGACCCCATTTCGCACGGGTGTGGACTTAGGCAGGGGGACCCCCTATCCCCCCTCCTTTTTGTCATGGCCATTGACCCGCTCCATCACATCCTTGCTAAGGCAACTGATCAAGGCAAGCTGCACCCCCTCCAAGGTAACCCCATCCGGGCTTCCCTATATGCGGATGATGCGGCCATCTTTGTTGCTCCTATCAAGGAGGATATCCAGTTCTTGGCATCCACGCTCGGCTCATTTGGTGAAGTTACCGGTTTGGTCACCAACTACAACAAAAGCCATGTGGCACCCATCCGTTGTGCCAACATCGATCTGGACGACATTCTACAGACCTTCCCGGCGGTTCGGGCCACCTTTCCCATGAGATATCTTGGCCTACCGCTCTCGGTTACAAGACTAAAGCGCATCCACTTTCAATACTTAGAAGATAAGATGGCTGGCAAGCTCCCGCCCTGGTCGGCCATGCATGTGGCTACCCCGGGGCGCATCGTCCTGGTCAAAGCCGTCCTTACGGCGATTGCCATATATCACCTCACTCCGCTGGACCTACCTGTTGAAGTAAGGAAAAAGATTGATAGCCTGAGACGCGCCTATCTCTGGGCAGGATGTGATAAGGTGACGGGAGGCAAGTGCAAGGTGAACTGGGATCTAGTTTGCAAGCCCAAAGTACATGGGGGTCTGGGTGTGCTCAACCTGGAGAAATTTGCTACTGCTCTACGCCTTCGTTGGTTGTGGTTCGAGTGGGCGGACCCGCCAAAAACTTGGGCTCGGATGGGAATGCCTTGCTCTGTCAAGGATAAAGATCTCTTTGCGGCGGCCACGACGGTGACCATTGGTGATGGCAACAAGGCTAAATTCTGGGAATCCTCTTGGCTGAATGGTTTTCGGCCCAAAGACGTCGCGCCTAAAATCTTCGAGATTTCAAAAAGGAAGAACTGTGTGGTTAGCAAGGCGCTGGACAACAATTTTTGGATCCACCAGATTAACACCGCACAGGGCCTTACCTTGACACACTTGCAGGAGTTTGCCAACCTTTGGGAGATGGTTGCTGGTGTCACTCTAAGCCAAGATAGACAAGACACTATTTCTTGGAAATTCACAACCAGCAGAGAGTACACGACATCCTCGGCTTATTTGGCGCAATTTGCGGGACTCACCTTCAGTACCAACACTTCCATGATCTGGAAGATGTGGGCTCCTCCAAAATTCAAGTTCTTTGCCTGGTTAGTTCTCCAGAACCGAGTTTGGACGGCCGATCGATTGTCTCGACGGGGATGGCCTAATTGCAGCCTTTGCCCCCTTTGCAAGCAAGTTCAAGAGTCTGCTGCCCACTTGCTATTTCAGTGTAGATTCACGAATAGTGTTTGGAACAAGATCACCGTTTGGCTGGGAATCCACGACTACTCGCCAATGACTTGGAGAAATGAAGTTTCAGTTCGAGCTTGGTGGCAAAAGACGGTGAGCAATGCGGACCATAACAGAAAGGCAATTGCCTCCATTATGATGCTTGTCTCATGGGAAATCTGGAAGGAACGAAATGCCAGAATTTTTCGCAACGCCGCGGCTCCGACCACAATTGTCGTCGCGAGAATTAAAGAGGAGGCCCATCTTTGGGCTTTGGCTGGGGCCAAACATTTGAGTAGTCTGATGTTGCGAGAGTAGTCCTTTCTTTTTTGCCGCTTTGCGGTGTATGTCTAAACCTCCTCTCTTATTTAATGAAAATGGCAAGTTTTTTGCCTGGTTTCAAAAAAATAATATTATTAGCCCATCTAAAGAAAAATAGCATCATGTTTTTAGAAAATTGAGCGCCTGGAGCCCAGCCGCTTGAGGTAATTGTATATTGATCGCTCCTGTCTTTGGATTTTTCGTTTGCCACGTTTTCTATTTGTTGTTGTGTGTTCTGTGGGTAAAATCGGTTCACGTTATCCGCCGTGCGTTTTTGTCGAAAAGAGGGATCCTTGGCCTCTGGATTGAGTGGTGCGCACAGATATTTATTGATTATTTCAAAGTTGATATCCAAACACGATAAATTTCAACAACAAAAATGTCATACATGGTTGCCCCAATTAAAGTAGAAAAATGAGCCTCGTGCATCACAAACATGCTAGTAGGCTGTCAATCAAATCGGCTGAACAAATCCCAAGAGACCATCTCTCATCGGCTGCACCCAAAGACCATGGCGCCCAATCCTCCTCCTTGTGTAGTAATGAGCGCATATGAATCCGGCTGATGGCGTTGAAGATAACCTACACAAAATTGGAACTTTCATGCTGTTAAAAATAAAATCATTACGAGTGTTCCAAATGGCCCAAAGTAAAGTGCAAGTTTTCACAAGGATATGAGACTTCAACTTTGGATGCACCCCCACTAGCTGTCGTGGGAAAACGACGATCTATGGGATCGAGAGGATCCCTTTGCGGTTCGGCTACGGGATCAGTGTGCTACAAAGAGCAGCGTCGATAGATGCAAGAACAAGCAATGATTTATCCAGGTTCGGGCCGCTGTGAGCGTAAAACCCTACTCCTGTTTCGGTGGTTTGATTGTGTATGAGCTCAAGATTACAAGGAGCGCAACTTACCGGCAAGGTGCGCGGGAAGTGCAGCTACAACGCGTAATTGAACTAGGTGTCGACCATTCTAACTGTCGCCGTGGGCCTCCTTTTATAGGCCAAGGGGTCACCACAGTGGCTAATACAGTCATTACAGGGAGTGAATAGTACTTGCACTGTCATCAAGTCTATCTCCTAACGGGGCAGGACAAGCGCATTAAATGCACCGTTAGGTGCTACGCCGGGGAGGCGAGGCTTTGGGCAAAAGATCTATATCACCGGTCCAGCCGCCCTCCTGTTATCTTGACACGTCCCAGGGACGGGTGTCATTAAAGTTAATCCTTGCGTGGCATGCTGAAACGTGCCTTGGCCAGCTACGTTTGACTGACTGCCCGCTCGACACCTATCATACGTGCTTATCTAGCCGATGATGAGGTGGAGCGGTAATGAGACAGACAGAGCCTGCTGGCACGGAGCTTGCCGGGCCTGAGCTTGCAGGCAACCAGAGTCTTGGTCTTCACCTTGCCGGTACGAAGCTTGCCGGCAAGGGTAATCTTGATCCCCAGTACTAGAATAGTACTTCTCAATGACCTGCCTGGAGGTCTTCTTCACGGTCTTGTTTACCAAGTCTTGAGCCTTGACGGGAGCAACCCTCCGACAAGCCCTTGCCGTCAGGAAGTCTACAACTGCCTGTGCACAAGTCAGGGTACGAAGGCACCCATGTCTTAGTACACCGACACTAGCCAATTTCTAAATATACTCATACTACTCATGGGTGGAGGTAGATCGTCATAATAGCTTGGCAAGTGAGCGGTGAAGGAATACATGTTGAATTGACTCCTCATCGTCACAAAGCAACACTTAGTACATCCTTGCCTATTCCTTTTTTCAGTTTATCTTTTGTAAGGATGACCTTGCGATCTAAAAACCACAAGAAGATTTAATTTTCAACGGGACTTTCATTTTTCAAATATATTTATGGTGGAAAGATTGCCCATCATTGATGACGTCCGTATACATGGATTTGACTTGACTGAGAAGGCACTAGAAGTAGTTCACTTCCAACAAAGGAATGTATCTGATTCATGTGAAATGTTGACCATCAACCTTTCAACAAGGTTTAACTAGTCCATTTGTCCATGATCAGTGGTTTTCAAAGGAAGCATTCAATGGTACCTGGTCCATCACAGAGACAACAAAGACATCTTTTCGCTGCACAATATGATAGAGACATGCGCATTGCATGGCTAATGTATCTTCCCATAACTTAGTAGTTAGGCCATTGTCCGTCGTGTGGCCGGCTCCAACGATATTTTGTCACTTTAGACCACCTACGCGTTCGTATTACCAGAAAAGATCACCTCTGAATGGTATTGCCAAAACTGCCATGGCGGCAGGTCCGACAGCTGACACGTGGCACCTTCCGCCACAGTCCATGGCGGTAGCCCAAGCATAACAGGAATTCGGCCTAGTGGGACAGCTGCAACGGAACAGGGGCCGATGGGCCCGGCCGCCACAGCGTGTGGTGGCACCCTCTTTTGGTGCTGCTCCGACGTGATTGGACTTTGAATCGAGAACTCCTCACATCGGTCATTCACTCTGCTAGCTCTTTGACCGCCAGTCAGATGAGAGGATCCATCAATTCCTTCGTTGGGAAGGAACAACACACACATTTTCCCAACTCTCAACGTAAAGCATGGTACGTATTACATTTTTAGAGTATAGAGTGCCACTTGACCATACTGAAATTAACCACTGGTTGAAGCAGTGGTACAACCCGTGGCGACGACATGCACCAACAACAGAGGGTGGCACCACACGCTGTGGTGGCAGGGCACCGGGGGCCTCCCGTTCCGTTGCAGAGCCAGCTCGACCGAATTCCTGTTATGCCCAGGCTGCCGCCACGGACTGTGGCAGCAGGCCCTGTTGTCTCTGGCTATGGCGGCAGGTCCCACGTGTCGGCTGTCGGGCCTACCGCCATAGTAGTTTTGGTAATACCATTCGGAGGTGGTCTTTTTTGACAATATAAACGCGTGGGTGATCTAAAATGATAAAAATTCGGCTCCAACAACTCACATACTAGCCTGAACACACCCATGTGAGATGTGACCGTGACTCCCATGCTCGTTTTCCTTTTCAAGTGTTTCTATTGTTGCTTTATTCTTTGGTTCAAAAAATATGCTTTGTATGTAAAAAAATGTTTAATTGAAAGCCATGTTCCTATTGAAAAATTGTTCAAATAAAATCGCTAACCCACCTCTACGAAATATACATGTATTTGCTTCGAGTTGGCCTGACTGTGGCCGGCTCCAAGGATTTTTTGTCATTTTAGACCACCTACGCGTCCGTATTACCAGAAAAGATCACCTCTGAACGGTATTGCCAAAACTACCATGGCGGCATGTCCGACAGCTGACACGTGGCACCTGGCGCCACAAGCCACGGTGGTAGCCCAAGCATAACAGGAATTAGGCCGAGCGGGACAGCTGCAACGGAAGGGGGCCGATGGGTCGTGCTGCCACAGCGTGTGACGGCACCCTCTTTTGGTGCTGCTCCGACGTGATTGGACTTTGAATCGACAACTCCTCACGTCGGTCACTCACTCTGCTAGCTCTTTGACCGCCAGTCAGATGACAGGATCCATCAATTCCTTCATTGGGAAGGAACCACACACACAATTTCCCAACTCTGAACGTAAAGCATGGTACGTACTACATTTTTAGAGTATAGAGTGCTACTTGACCATACTGAAATTAACCACTGGTTGAAGCAGTGGTACAACCCGTGTCGACGACATGCACCAACAACATAGGGTGCCGCCAGGCACCCGGAGCCTCCCATTCCGTTGCCGAGCCAGCTCACCCGAATTCCTGTTATGCCCAGGCTGCCGCCATGGACTGTGGCGGCAGGCCCTGCTGTCTCTGGCTGTGGTGGCAGGTGCCACGTGTCGAGTGTCGGGCCTGCTGCCACAGTAGTTTTGGTAATACCATTCGGAGGTGGTCTTTTTTGACAATATAATCACGCGGGTGGTCTAAAATGACAAAAAAAAATCGGCTCCAACAACTCACATACTAGCCTAAACACACCCATGTGACCGTGACTCCTATGCTCATTTTCCTTTCAAGTGTTTCTATTGTTGCTTTATTCTTTGGTCATTGAAAGCCACGTGTCGAATATGCTTTGTATGTAAAAAAATATTTCATTGAAAGCCATGTTCCTATTGAAAAATTGTTCAAATAAAATTGCTAATCCACCTCTATGAAATATACATGTATTGCTTCCTACAAAATAATAAAATAAAATAATATGGAGGAAAAAAAGGAAAAATGTCAGCGCAATTTTTTTAATTGGGCCTGTTGTAACTATATTTTGATCTAAATACGTACTGAAAAATGGGTGAAAAACATGTCGACTTATGCATCGACACCAGCATGCTGATATGGGGTGGAAATGAAAAAAAAATGTCACGTTGTACCGCAGTTGCATGTTAAAAGGGTAGCGTGCAATTAAAAAAAGGCATTTCCCCTCGTCTTTGAATTTTGTTCTCATGCGATGGAAAAAGGCAACAAAAGGTGAATGGAAAGTGAAGAAAAGTCAAGAAGTTGAAAAATACAAAAGTCAACTAACGCAAAATGTCAACTTCCCTTAGTTGTGGTCGCATCGGGCCGGGCTGTGTCGGTCCGCGTGCTGCGCCTAGCAGCCTAGGAACGGCCCCTCAGCTAATCAGGCCGGCCCATCAGCACGCCAGGCACGGTTGATCCGCGTACATTTGGCCTGCTGAGCTGTTTTCGGGCTATTTTTTTATTGGGATGTTTTATAGCCTATAAACAAAAACAATTCTGGAAAAATTTAAAAAGCTAATCGTATTGTACCGGGCTGGCCCGCATGCCGCGACCTCAGGGGCAAGCACGTCAAGCACGGCCGAGCACGTGTCGGGCTGGCGTGCTACCGGGCCGGCCCGCCAAGCACGGCCTGTTTGGCCAGCTTTGATACCGCAATGACAGCTTGTCGCAAGCGCTCAAGGAGTTGGCCTGGGGGGAGGGGGGGGTGAACGACCTCGGCGGCGGCGACGATGACCTCGTAGCCGACACAGAGGAGGAGGCGGCGACGACCTCGATGGATAGCGCAGAGGAGGCAGTGGTGGCTGGGGATGCAAGCAAACGACGTATGTATGTCTGTGACCGTTCACAAACGGAAAAATTAAATTAACACAGTTATTAAAGCAATGAAGATTAGTTTAATTTTTTTTGCTTTGTGAACGATCGCAGACATGCGGACGTCGTCCGCTTGCATCCCTCGGTGCCACCAGCTAGAGGAGGATCACCTCAAGGTGCAACACACCGGTGAGTTTGTCCATAAAAGTTTTTATAAAAATAAATAATATTCAATTTTTTCATAAATGCAAAATATTTGGATTTTTGAAACACAGTTTTCCATATCTATGGACTAGTTTTTTTTAACATGCTACAAATGGAGTTGTTATCATACACGCACATACACTAATCACTATAACGCACACACGCACATCTTTATCCCTATGAGCAACTTCGATATACGGAGCCGACATAATATCTTGAGGTTAAAGAAGTCACCATAGACGCCTAGTTGATGAAAACGTCTCACATCACCGAAATGACTGAAATAAATCTATAACTTAAATCGTGATGGCTGGTTCCACTACAAGGAATCTAACCATCTGACTACTCTCAGTTCACATATCTAAGAATTAGTTAGAATGTAGGGGAACGCAGCAGAAAACAAAATTTCCGACCTACGCATCAGCCCAGGACCACTATGAAGACTGCATACAAGGTTTTGATCTGATCGTTACCGACTCGTAGCGCAGCGAAAGTAGAGTCGATGTAGATCGTTGGTGCAGATCCCCGCGGCTAGGATTTACAACCTCTCAACCGCGAGGATGTACTCCCTCGACTGCCCCTCGGACAGCCTTTCGGGAGGCGGTCGGACAGTCCCTCGGACGGTGTCGCGGACAGCCCTTCGGGAGGACCCTCAAAACTCGGACTGTCACTTGGACAGCCCTTCGGGAGGCACTCTCGAACAGCCCCTCGGGCAAAAAGATAGAACCTACGACCTCTCTACGGGGTTGCACACATACGGTGTCATCTATCCGGCAGGGCTTCGCCGTCCAGAACTAGTTCCCACCGGAACCCAGACAGCCTTTCGGCTCTACGAAACTCTTTTCGTTGGAGGGAGAGAAGAAGCCAGATCATTGCATGGCATTGTGTGAGAGAGTTGGAGTGAGTGTGGAGAGCCCCTCTCCACCTCTATTTATAGGGAAATGCAAGGGGTAGGGTGGCTCACAAAAACCCAAAATGCCCATGTAAAATGAATCACATAAAGGGCATAATGGGGAGGGAAGTGGAGCTCCACCCTTGTGGCCGGCCACCCCCATTGTGCCCCCCCCCAAAGGGGTTTCCTTAGCCCCCAAGTCCTTCTAGAAGCCTTTTGGGAAAAGCCCTAAAAGGTGGCTTTCCATAAAGTAGCCCAAAAAGCACTTTCACTATTCACGAAAACATTTTTCCGCGACCGTTAAATCCGAAAATATTTCTGTGGGTCTTAGAACAATTCTAGTACCCACTAAAATGATTTTGGACGCGTTCCGAAACAATTCCGGATTAGTGATTTTCATCTGCGAAAAGCAACCAAAGCAGTTCCGGCAGCTCCGAAACATTTCCGGTTTTTTCTCCGGAAAAATCCCAGAAGTTTCCAGAATAATTCTGGCACCCTCCAAGAATTTCCAGACGTGTGCCGAAACCAATTTGACTTAATGGTATACCCTGAAACAACTTTTCAGTTTTACCGAAACTATTCCGGTGTTTTCTCTCCGGAACTTTTCCGCTGTCTCTGAAACTTTTCCGGTGACTTTCTCTCAGACTCCCTGTCTAGTATTCAGCAGATAGATGACCCTTAAGCGTGTGACCCTATAGGTTCGGTGAAGTATAGACATGACCGGAACACTTTCCAATCAATGATCAACATCAGAGCCGTGGACACCCATATTGACCCCTATACCCACACGAATAAATTTTCGAGTGAACCTTCAGTTGCCGTGTGCTATTCCTGTTGCTTCGCGATATGTTACAAATACCCGAGGTGAGATTTATCGGCATCCCCGTGGATCAACAACTTGTCCACTATGCCAGTTACCTCGTTACCGGTTTTGTTCTCTTTTCTCGTTCCCGTGTTCCGGCATCCCTGTGATCAGATCACATTGTGTCTGGCCAGACGATGGTGGATACCGTAACACCGAGAGGGCCCAGAGATATCTCTCCATCGTCGGAGGAGCAAATCCCAATCTTGAGCTATCAAGTTACTTGACATACTTTCCCATGAACCCGTAAGCCGCCGTAATAGCCACCCAGTTATGGATGACGTTTAACAAACCACAAAGTTCATGAATCAAGCATGAAGAAACTCGATACTCTCATGGTCTAAGGAATTATGCAAACGTAAACTTTCTCTGTGTTATTAACCATAAACTTGTGACGAATGTATCTCATAGCATAACATCAATCGGGTCGATTCAACACAAGTGTTCTCCTAACATTGTGCCCTCAAAGTTGCCGGCATAGTCATGCCCATGATCAGGAAAACAGAACCATCATGCAACACTTGAGCTAGTCTTAGAGGCCAGACTAGGAATACATTTTTCCGTTTATTATTCCACACGTGCATATGAGTCTTCCTTCGAGCCTCGTGGTTATTGTAGACTCGAGAACCATAGCAGTTATAGCACGGAATATAAACATAATTACAAACATGGAGATAAATAATAACATTTATTATTGCCTCTAGGGCATATCTCCTACATAGAATACCCACACATATATTATTCTGTTAATCTGTTTTTTGTTTTTTTGGTATATGTTTTTCTGGTATATAGAAAATGGATTCGGTATGTACCACTTATCCAAACAACACCTTGGAGTGGTTAATGATTGTTGTTTGCCATAAAAAAAAGACTGTTGTTTGCTTGGAAGTTAGCCAGTTGTGTCGCGTCTAGTGGCGTTGGTACGATGCGATATATGACCGGAGCAATTTCATCGTGGAGCTCACCAAGATGTCAACTCTCCTAAAATATGATTTATTTATTTTTGCGGGGTTCCTAAAATATGAATTGGTTAGATTTTTTTTTTGCGAGGATATGAATTGGTTAGATGATTGTCCTTTCCAAAGGATTTTCCTTTGCAAAGGTGATAAAACTATTTTAGTATGTTAGCCCTTTCTTTACCTGTTCATATGAATGTGTTTGTTTTTAAAAAAACATGAATGTGTGAATAAATGTTTTGAAAAGGTGGAATGGCCTGGTGATTGTTAGGGGAACTTTTTAATGCTTAATCTTTGTTCTTAATTGCTCTGCAGTGAGACTCTTGAAAAACTTTTGTTATTCTAATTATACACAATGTTGTTTGTATGTCATCGTGTCGAGCAAAATAGGTATGTGTTGCAATCCTTCGAAAAATAGGAGTATGCACATTTATCATACATTTATTGGATGTCCATTAACTAACTTGAGAGATCATTATCAGTCCAAACTTTTGTTGACCAGATCAAAAGAAATCACACTTAAAAGGCTGTGAAGTTCAAACAAGGTGAAGTAGTTTTATTAATAGTTTTGAGGGTTACTGAAAATAGAGCTCATGTTTGTTGACAAGAAACTAATCTAAATCTTGATTGATGCACATTTGAAGAATACTATTCTTGTACTGCGAGCTGAGGAACAATTGGATATGCCATTTTGTCGTGAGATATTTAAATGTTTGTAGTGCGTAAAATAAAACAATTCTCTACATCTCCTTTCTCCCAGTTCATATTCATTTACTGCAATGCCTTTTATTCGTCGATTTTATCACATATGCCATGTGCTTCCTTGAGTGGCGAGATGAAGTTTACAATACCATCGAGACATATGCCTGTTTTAAGTTGATTAGGATCTATTTTCATCCACACCTTTTTGTTGGATTGATTAGGGTCAATTTCCATCGTACAATGTTATGTGTTGCGCCTTTTTTCTAGGGAAGCCCGTCATGGCTCTTTTTATTGTATCAAATAATAATTACATTATGTATAAGATTACATCAAAGAAAGTTAGGGGTTTATTGACCCGATTATACTGTTTTTTTAATAATAAACGTAAAATATAGCTAACTCTTGCATCATATCATTCGCTTCTCTTCATTAGGTACTTCAAGTTGCCATTCTCATTTGGTCTTCAACTTAAGTTTGCTTGAGAATCATAGTGGTCGTGAAAAGGTGGGATGCGAGAAAAGAAACTTTATTGCTTGTCGCAATGTGTTTGAGGCAGTTTTCGCCTTCTGCCCGTTGTAGCAACGCACTGCATCGTGCGGAGGCCAAAAAATATGCTCCCGGTGAGGATCGAACTCACGACCTTTCGCTTACGAAGCGAACGCACTACCACTATGCTACGGAAGCCTGGACGACGAGATTCAAATCGCGTTATTAATACTCGCATTATCCTGAGCGGTTGCGTCTCCTAACCAACACCAGTTTGCCGCCGCAACTTGAGTAGTAATACTTGTTCCCTCCCATGTGATTAGTAATACTAGTTGTCTATGCTGGACACTGGCATCTGTTGTTTTGCAGCATCTAGGCAACCCTGCAGTCGCACCGCCTACCTGAAGTTAGACACCATGACGAGATCAACAAAACAGAGCTTCTCTTGAAGCAAACCGGCAGCGATCGGCGCTGGATGGGACACAGCTTTCTATCATTATTGCCCAGAAATGCAGTTGCCATTTGCATCTCGCAGACCAGTACACAACAAAAGTCAACAACAGTCCACCTGGACAAGTTGTTTGTCCCATGCCAGCAGCAAGCAGCAGCAGCATCACTGAAAATGTCGTCCGAAAAGGGCAACAACCGCCAATTCTCAAACAGCAGATTAGCAAATTATACAATACGTTTTCAGCCCTACTAATCTAGGAGTAGTTCATATTCTACTCTGCAGCCCCGAGATAATCCCAGCAAACACCAAATTACCAACAGTCTCGGGCTAAGAAATCAACCGAGTTACAGAAAGCCAAACAAAGCAGATGGATTACACGCAGGAGCGCACAGAAGTAGCAAGACATGAAGCAAACCACGACAAATTTAAGACGAAATTAACCAAGAGCCAATGGCTGGGCAGTCATCAGATTAGCGAATGAAAACAAGTTCTTACACAAGTGGTTAGCAAGAGAAAAGCATTGGAACAGCTAGTGGCATTCTCGGCTATCTCTATGCTAATACACTACTAAGCAACTTCTCAAACCATGAGTCTACGAGGGCCCCCTTAACACACAAACGCACATCTACTTCCAAATTTCATCATCTAACACTGACGATAGCAGGATAGCAAACTAGTACACTAAGCGGGGACCCAACACCCAATTTGCTACCTCATGATCTGATACACTATTTACTCGTCATCGTCCTCATTTTCCTGCAGACAGAAAAATCAAGAGTGTCACTACGAACACTAGCAGATAAGCATCATTGGCACCCAAAACATAAACCATCAACCAAAATGCTTAATGTATGTACCTCATCGCTACCCTCATCTTCGACCTCAGATTTGGTGCCCTCAACCTCCTCATCGTCCTGAGTCTTGGCCTTCTTGGAGCTTGCACTCTCCTGAAGGATCTGGATATGTCAAATTTGCACTAAAACATTGTAACCTTCACGACTGAAAGAACATGCACCATGATCCCAAGATTACCTTGTTATCAAAGGTGGCTTTGGTTTTCTCATAGTCCTGCTTCTTCTGTCCAGCCTTTTCCACATAAGGTGCTTTGTCCTAACAAATTAAACAGGTCAATAAACCAAATATACAGTACATTAATCGTGCCACCCAGTAACAAATATGTTGTCTGGCGGAACAAATAAATATGCAGATTCCATTTAACTATTCAGTTGCAACTGAGCCACTTCACATAAATATACATTGAAGAAACAAAATCTGTAATTATGTGCAGCTTAGGTATGTTAAAAAAGTAACAGATAAGTAAACTAGGAAAGATCTATGCAGAGACTAGTTTGAGCATTGCAAGATGCACTCACCTCATCAGACATAGATCTCCACTTCTCACCTGCCGCCTTGCTCACCTAATCACCCAGCACGGCAAAAGCAGTTTGAGATGTCTATACAAGCGAAGATACAAAAGTGAAAAGAAAACAGTGTAAGGTAGCTCACGTTGGCGACACTCTTGTTGTTGGGGTTCTCCGCGTTGTACTGCTGCCTGAACTCAGACCTGCAAAACAGACACGAGATACACTAAGAAACCCTGACGAAACCACAAAAGCTGAACAAGAAGTAGAACAGATCTGGAGATCTGGGAGATGAAATAGCAGGGCTAGAGAACGAGGGCTCACATGAAGACGAAGAAGGCGGAGGGCGGGCGCTTGGGCTTGCCAGCGGCGGCGGCTGCCTTCTTCCTCTTGCTGGCGCCGCCGGCGGCCTTGAGCCTGCAAGAAACAACCAGTCACACGACCTACATACACAGATGTGAAACGCTCGGCCACGGCAGAGATCCCCGCACCCTTCCTCACAGAGTTTCACGAGAAGCGGAGATCTTACCTGCCCTCGCCCTTCTTGGAGGTGTCGGCCTTGCCCTTCATGGTGGAGGCCGCCGCGGGTACGGAGCTAGGGTTTTGCAGAGGGACCGAACGGAGGCGGGGCTTGGTTTGGGAGCGTGGGGAGGCGGAAAGGGTTGGGGCTGCTGGGTTTGTAGTCTTTGTGGTGAGCCGTTGTGCGGTGCGGGGCCGCGTGGGCGTGCGTGAAACGGGGGAAAGGCGGACAGCGAAGGGTTGGGTGTGTGCAGACGCTGCGACGCGTGGGCGCTGTGTTCTTGGTTTCTTGATTGAGGGTACGCGTGGGCGCAGCAGGGATTGCGCACAACCAAAGCATATGTCCGTTGCGATGATGTTCTGGCCCAAGATGCTCGCCACATTTTTTTTTCGTTTTTTTTTTCACACGCAACTAAGGAGGGCCGAATTTTTTAAACCAAAAGCTAAATGTGCTTGAAAATAGGCTGACTCACACAAAATTACATGTCAATTGAATAGATCTTGCTCATTGCACTTGGGCTCCTCGAGGTTCGTTGGCTGGTCATCTTGGCGGTGGTGCACAACAGCACAAGATGTTCTGTGCAGATGCATCAACTGGCGCGGCGGCCGGGCGGCGGTTGACAATCCAAGCCAAGAACGGGGAAAAATAAAGTTGGGAATTGGGAGGATGATCTTTTTTTTTAAAGCTAATTGGGAGGATGATCTAGAAACCAAATCGTCATGGACGTAGGCATAAAGATGAGTTGAAATAAACAAATTAGGGACATCTTCAATGCGGACCCCTTAAATAGACATGGTATCCGTTTCGCGAAGGCGTCTGGACACGTTCGCGGACAGTGATACGGGAGCCGGCCATCCAACTGTGTTCGCATACATTTCAAACGACATTTGAACAAATCTGACGACTTCCATGCAAACTGGATGATTTTCGTTTAAACCGAACCACATTCATTAGATTTTCTACGTGTTTCATTAAACAAAAGCGCCAATAGCTAACCTAGTCTAAATCTTCGTCGGCGCCTATCGTCCATGTCTAGCGGTTGTAAGTCCCGGGAAGTGAAGCTGCTATCGCAGACGAGGAAGCGTAAGACATGCGACACAAAGTGGCCCACGTGAGAGAAGAGGCACCACCATCTCCCATGCCCTACTCTTTCTCGTCGGAGTCTGCGGCCTGGCCATCGCCGGTGCAGAGGAGGTCGACTATTGATGTTGACATGCTGGCCTCATGGTCGTAGCAGCGACAATGACGTGATGCGGGCGCGAACAACGCGCAGCTGCCGGCGTTCCATCCGTGGCCGCCTGCACCGCCAGCGCCGCCTGCGTGAGCGTTGCTTGCGGTCTCGTAGAGCGCCCGCTGCTCCTCCACGAAGTTCGGGTTCTTCACAACCATGACCGCCAGGACTTACTCGCTCAGGAACTTGCCATAGATTTGGCCCTCCGCCAGCCGGTGATGCACGAAGAGGGCGAGGTTGTAGCACTACTTCTCCTGTGCTAGCCGAAACGCCGACACTGGCTGCTCCTCCGTCATGACGGCGTCGAAGTGCGCCTGCACCTGTTCCATGGTGAAGCCGGCATGGACATGCGCGGGCAGGTGATGTCTACTATGCAACTTTATTCTTGTAGACTCTGTTGGGCCTCCAAGCGCAGAGTTTTGTAGGACAGTAGCAAATTTCCCTCAAGTGGATGACCTAAGGTTTATCAATCCGTGGGATGCGTAGGATGAAGATGGTCTCTCTCAAACAACCCTGCAATCAAATACAAAGAATCTCTTGTGTCCCCAACACACCCAATACAATGGTAAATTGTATAGGTGCACTAGTTCGGCGAAGAGATGGTGATACAAGTGTAGTATGGATAGTACATATAGGTTTTTGTAATCTGAAATTATAAAAACAGCAAGGTAACAAGTAATAAAAGTGAGCACAAACGGTATTGCAATGTTTAGAAACAAGGCCTAGGGTTCATACTTTCACTAGTGTAATCTCTCAACAGTGCTAACATAATTGAATCATATAACAATCCCTCAACGTGCGACAAAGAATCACTCCAAAGTTCCTATTAGCGGAGAACATAAGATGAAATTGTTGTAGGGTACGAAACCACCTCAAAGTTATCCTTTCCGATCAATCTATTTAGCCATCCCTATAAGTGTCACAAACAGACCTAGAGTTTGTACTAAAATAACACCATATGATACGCATCAACCAACTCTAATGTCACCTAGATACTCCAATGTTATCAGAAGTATCCGTGAGTTGATTATTTGATATGCATCAAACAATCTCAGATTCATAATATTCAATCCACACAAAGAACTTCAAAGAGTACCCCAAAGTTTCTATCAGAGAAAAGAAGATGAAAATGTGCAATCAACGCCTATGCCTAGATTACCCCAAGGTCACAGGAATCCGCGAGTTGATTACCAAAACATACATCAAGTGACTCAATAGAATACCCCATTGTCACCACGGGTATCCACATGCAAGACATACATAAAGTGTTCTCAAATCCAAAGTATTCAATCCGACAATAACGAAACCTCAAAGGGAAAGACTCAATTCATCACAAGAAGATAAAGAGGGAAGAAACACCATATGATCCAATTATATTAACAAAGCTCGCGGTACATCAAGATCGTGCCAAATCAAGAACACGAGAGAGAGAGAGAGAGAGAGAGAGAGAGATCAAACACATAGCTACTGGTACATACCCTCAGCCCCGAGGGTGAACTACTCCATCCTCGTCATGGAGACCGCCGGGATGATGAAGATGGCCTCCGGTGATGATTCCCCCCTCCGGTAGAGTGACGGAACAGGGCTTCGGATGAGATCGCTTCGGTACAGAGGCTTGCGGCGGCGGCGTGGAAGTTCTAGGTTTCTTTTCGGGGTTTCTGGTATTTATAGGATTTTTCAGCGTTGGATTTACGCCAAGGGGCCCACGAGGAAGCGACAAGCTCGGAGGGCGCGCCCTAGGGGGGGCGCTCCCCAGGCTTGTCGTGCCCTCGTGGCTCTTCTGGCACTTCTTCGAAGCTTCGGGGGTCTCTTTTTTGTCCATAAAAAATCATCGTAAATTTTCAGCCCATTCCGAGAACTTTTATTTCTGCACAAAAAACAACACCACGGTAGTTCTGCTGAAAACAGCGTTAGTCCGGGTTAGTGCTAATCAAATCATACCAAAACCATATAAAATGGTTATAAACATGGCATGAATACTTCATAAATTATAGATACGTTGGAGACGTATCAGCAGGGGAGCCGGCTCGTCGGCGGAGGCTTCCTCCATCGTCGTGTCATCATCGCTCACCTCCGGTGAGTTCGACGGCAAGCCTATCTTGATCTGCCGCGCACAGCGACGCTACTAGCCGACTGCAAGGCTAGCCACCTCGTGCTTCTGCTCCGTCGAGAGTGTAAGGACCACGATGTCACCTAGAGGGGGTGAATAGGCCTTTTAAAAACTTTTACGGATTTGGCTTTATCCTTTTGCGGAAAAAAACTAAGCGGATACTTTTCAAGCACAAATCCTAAATATGCTATGCTCAACTAAGTGCACCAACAACATACTCTAAACAAGACGAGCACAACAAGGATGCAAACAAGCACAAGTAAGTTACACAAACTTACTTAAGCAATATCGCAAGATATTGAAGTGAATGGTACAAGTTAGCAATTCACACTAAGTACAAGATATACCAATAGTAACAAGTATGGATAGCGGGCAAATAAAGTGTAGGCCTAAATAATATCTATGATGGGATAGACAACACAATATAATGAGGACAACAAGATATAGTGAATGCATGGTCAGGTGGCCAAAGTAAACCACAACTGGTGGCTAGGGTTAGAGATAACCGAAGACACAGAGACGAGGATGTATCCCAATGTTCACTTCCTTGGAGGGAAGTTAGTCACCGTTGGAGGGATGGGTGTTACCACGAAGGCACACCAACACCACGAAGGCTCACCCTATTCTCCTTGAGATATCACCACGAAGGCGATTCTCAACCACTAGAGGTAGACCTTGAGGCCGTCCAAACCTTCACAAACTTTTTAGGGGACAAATCACAAGTTGATTCCTCACAGGAGCACTCCTACCGCCTAGGAGTCTCCAACCTCCAAGAGTAACAAGATCAAAGGGGAAATGCTCAAGGCTTGCTCAAATCACAAATAGGTTTGGTCAAAAGAGAGATGAGGAGTGGATCTATGATTGATTGAAATCTCTCTCAAGAACTCTCACGAATCTCCTCGGGATCTAAGATTTGGTGTAGGAGAAGTGAGAAGGAGCCACTTGGGTGTTCTAGGGTTCTTTTGGATGAAGTGGGCAACCCTCTACCGGATTGGTAGAGGGGTGGAGGGGAATATATAGCAAGCCTAGAAAACTAGCCATTTTTGAGTAAGTGGTTGTGTCGGGCCAGACATCCGGGCGGTGGCTGATACGTCTCCATCATATCTACAATTTTTGATTGTTTCATGCCAATATTCTACAATTTCCACATACTTTTGGCAACTTTTTATATGATTTCTTGGACTAACATATTGATCCAGTGCCCAGTGCCAGTTCCTGTTTGTTGCATGTTTTTTGTTTCGCAGATAATCCATATCAAACGAAGTCCAAACGTGATAAAAATTTACGGAGATTTATTTTGTGATTTTTGGGGAAAAGAATCAATGCGAGACGATGCCCGAGGGGCCCACAAGCTCGAGGGGCGCGCCCCCCTACCCAGGGCGCGCCCAACAGGTTTGTGGCCACCCCGTAACGCGGTTGGGGCCCTTCTTTCGCCGCAAGAAAGATAATATCCGGAAGAAAATCCCCTCGATATTTCAGCCCAATCGGAGTTACGGATCTCCAGGAATTTAAGAAACGGTGAAGGGCCAGAAAACAGGAACGCGAAACAGAAGAGAACAGAGAGAGAGATCCAATCTCGGAGGGGCTCCTCCCCTCCGGGAGCCATGGCAGCCATGGACCAGAGGGGAAACTCTCCTCCCATCTAGGGGGAGGCCAAGGAAGAAGAAGAAGGAGGGGGGATCTCTCCCCCTCTCTCCCGGTGGTGCCGGAACGCCGCCGGGGCAATCATCGTGACGGCGATCTACACCAACAACTTCGCCGCCGTCAACACCAACTCTCTCCCCCTCTATGCAGCGGTGTAACACCTCTTCTCCCTGCTGTAATCTCTACTTAAACATGGTGCTTAACGCTATATATTATTATCCAATGATGTATGGCAATCCTATGATGTTTGAGTAGATTCGTTTTGTCCTATGGGTTGATTGATGATCGTGATTGGTTTGAGTTGTATGTTTTATTTTGGTGCTGTCCTATGGTGCCCTCCGTGTCGCGCAAGCGTGAGGGATTCCCGCTGTAGGGTTTGCAATACGTTCATAATTCTCTTATAGTGGGCGGCTAGAGTGACAGAAGCTTACACCCGAGTAAGGGGGTTGTTGCGTATGGGAGTAAAGAGGACTTGTCACTTAATGCGATGGTTGGGTTTTACCTTAATGATCTTTGGTAGTTGCGGATGCTTGCTAGAGTTCCAATCATAAGTGCATATGATCCAAGTACGGAAAGTATGTTAGCTCATGCCTCTCCCTCATATAAAATTGCAATAATGATTACCGTTCTAGTTATCGATTGCCTAGGGACAAATCCTTCTCTTGTGTTACCAAAGTTTTCTACTAAACAACTAACATTTATTATCATGCAAATTACTCGTAGTTTTATTCTCGCAAAGTACTACTAGCTTTATTCTTGCGAAGTAGTTCTAGCATTACACCTACAAAGTACTTCTAGTTTCATACTTGTTCTAGGTAAAGCAAACGTTAAGTGTGCGTAGAGTTGTGTCGATGGTCGATAGAACTTGAAGGGAATATTAATTCTACCTTTAGCTCCTCGTTGGGTTCGACACTCTTATTTATCGAAAAAGCTACAATTGATCCCCTATACTTGTGGGTTATCAAGACCTTTTTCTGGCGCCGTTGCCGGGGAGCAATAGCGTGGGGTTGATATTCTCGTGTGTGCTTGTTTGCTTTATCACTAAGTAGTTTTTATTTTCTGTTTTAAGTTGTTCTCTATCTTTAGTTATGGATATGGGACACAAAATACCAAAAAAAATAGTTGTACTTGCTACCCATGGAGATGGGGAACCTCTTAAAACCCTCGATGCTGGTTATGTGGAAAACATTAATTACTACTTTGATAATCCTGATAAATCTCCATTCAACTTGATAATGGGATATACTTTGGATCAACGAAAATACTTTAGGGATTATCGCTTGTCTCAAAAAGGGAAACTCTTACGAGATCAAATTGATTATTTGCATTGGTATGCTCAGAATTTATGCTTCAGATATGATTATACTTGTTGCTCTAAGATGAAGGCTCCACACCTTCCCTTTTCATGTAAATTTAATGATAATGAAACCTTGGCTTCTTATGCTAATGGTGTATATGATTACTATGATGTGGAACAAATAGAAGAATTTGTTGCTTTTAAGGGTGCTTATGAAATTGAATCGTTGTTTGAAAAGTATGAAAACTATGATGATGTTGTTTACAGATTTGAAAATTATGCTATACTAAAATATTGCTATGAGAACTATGAATACAATGCCTATATTGATGAATTTATTGAGAAAGTCTCCGCTGTCCAAGAAGAGACTAATATTTTGCAGGCTCCTATGGAAGAAGAAATTGATGACACTGTGAGATCATTAGATGAAAAAGATGATGAGGAGAGCGAAGAACAAAAGGAGGAAGAGCGGATTAGCTACCCGTGCCCACCTTCTAATGAGAGTAACTCTTCAACTCATACATTGTTTAATTTTCCTTCGTGCTTACCGAAGGATGATTGCTATATATGATGATTGCTATGATCCCTTGGATTCGTTTGAAATATCCCTTTTTGATGAAATTGATGCTTGCTATGCTTGTGGCCATGATGCCAATTTGAATGATACTTATGGAGATGAACTTGCTATAGTTCCTTATGTTAAACATGAAATTGTTGCTATTGCACCTACACATGATAGTCCTATTATCTTTTTGAATTCTCCCAACTACACTATATCGGAGAAGTTTGCGCTTATTAAGGATTACATTGATGGGTTGTGTTTTACTACTACACATGATGATTTTGATGAATATGATATGCATGTGCTTGCTGCTCCTACTTGCAATTATTATGAGAGAGGAACTACATCTCCACCTCTCTATGTTTCTAATACGATAAAATTGCATGAAACTGTTTATGATATGTATCGGCCTTTATTATGTGTGCATGAATTGTTCTTTTATGACATGCCGATACATCGAAAGAGAGTCAGACTTCGTCATTGCATGATATATATTGCTTTGTTCTCACTACTAAGTTATAAATCATTGTTAATTAAAATTGGCTTTGATATACCTTGGGATCCGGGTGGATCGATTACTTGAGCACTTCATGCCTAGCTTAATGGCTTTAAAGAAAGTGTTGCCTGGGAGACAACCCGGAAGTTTTAGAGAGTCATTTTATTCTGTTGTGTGCTTTTAAAAAGTTTAAAAACAAAAAAATATAGAGGGGAACCTAAAAACTTTTTCAAAAAGAGAAGCGATTGGAAGGTTATGCATTGGAGAAGTGAGGGTCGACCTTGAACACTTGTGTTCATGCTCATGGAAACAATGTAGAATTTTTCATCGAAGTTTCTCACAAAAATAATTATCCCCTTGTACAAATCCATTGTATTATAAAAATAATGTGCCAAGATTTACCTTTAGGATGTTTAAATTGCTTGTTTGGTGTGTGCTGTGAAAAAACAGAAACTTTTGCTGTAGTGTTTGAATTTCTATAATTTACTGGAACATGCAAAAATTCTGAAATTTTTACACAATACTGCTATGCAAATGTTTTATCACTTACTAATTTTTCAGAATTGTTTGAGTTACATAAGTATATGTTTTATTTGCATCTTTACAGACTGTCCTGTTTTCATAGATTGCTGTTATAGTTTCTTTATTTGCGTATGTTTGAAATCTTGTTGAGCCCCATTGACTTGGGAGCCATAGAATTGTGATAGCATATAGTGGGTAATGTTTGATTATAGTTATACAATAATGTTACAACAGGACATGATGGGATTTGATGTTATATGTACTAACCCCTCTAGTAAAAAGTTCGGTTAAGTTTTGTGTGGATGAAGTGTTCAAAGATCGAGGAGGTATCGATATGAGGAGAATAAGGAGAGGCAAGAGCTCAAGCTTGGGGATGCCCAAGGCACCCCAAGTAAATATTCAAGGAGACTCAAGCGTCTAAGCTTGGGGATGCCCCAGAAGGCATCCCATCTTTCTTCAACAATTATCGGTATGTTTCGGTTTTTTGTTTCGTTCACATGATATGCGTAAATTCTTGGAGCGTCGTGTGCTTTTTCTTTTTCTTTTAATAATGCACCATGCTGGTATGAGATAGTCCTTGGTTGATTTATAGAATGCTTCATGCACTTCACTTATATCTTTTGAGTATGGCTTTATAGAATGCTTCATGTGCTTCACTTATATCATTTGAAGTTTGGATGCCTGTTTCTCTACATATAGAAAACCGTTATTTGTAGAATGCTCTTTTGCTTCACTTATATTTATTAGAGCATGGGAAAGTCTTTTGTAGAAAGAATTAAACTCTCATGCTTCACTTATATCTATTTAGAGAGTCAACAGGAATTGGTCATTCACATGGTCAGTCATAAAATCCTACATAAAACTTGTAGATCACTGAATATGATAAGTTTGATTCCTTGCAATAGTTTTGCGATATTGAATGGTAATATGTGGGAGGTACTAGTGAATGATTGTGGTTTAGTAAGAATATTGGTGTTAAGGTTTGTGATTCCCGAAGCATGCATGTATAGTCTTTAGTTATGCTAAGAAGTTGGAGCATGATTTATTATTGAGTGTCTTCCTTTGTGTGGACGTCGGGGGCGCGCGATGGTTAACTCCTAGCAACCTCCCCCCTAGGGGCATGCGTAGTAGTACTTTGCTTCGAGGGCTAATAAACTTTCGCAATAAGTATGTGAGTTCTTTATGACTAATGTGAGTCCATGGATTATACGCACTCTCACCCTTCCGCAATTTGCTAGCCTCTTCGGTACCGTGCATTGCCCTTTCTCACCTCGAGAGTTGGTGCAAACTTCGTCGGTGCATCCAAACCCCGTGATATGATACGCTCTATCACACATAAGCCTCCTTATATCTTCCTCAAAATAGCCACCATACCTACCTATTATGGCATTTCCATAGCCATTCCGAGATATATTGCCATGCAACTTCCATCATCATCATATACATGACTTGAGCATTCATTGTCATATTGCTTTGCATGATCGTAAGATAGCTAGCATGATATTTCCATGGCTTGTCCGTTTTTTGATATCTTTGCTACGCTAGATCATTGCACATCCTGGTACACTGCCAGTGGCATTCATATAGAGTCATCTTGTATAGTTTTTATCGAGTTGTAATATCGAGTTGTAAGTAAATAAAAGTGTGATGATCATCATTATTAGAGCATTGTCCCAGTGAGGAAAGAATGGTGGAGACTAATGAGTCCTCGAAAAAGTGGGGATGAGGTCCATGAGATTGTTCTAAAAAAAAGGAGGCCAAAAAGAGCCCATCAAAAAAGAGAAAAAAAAGAAAAAAAGGAAAACAAAAAAATGAGAGAAAAAGAGAGAAGGGGCAATGTTACTATCCTTTTCCACACTTGTGCTTCAGAGTAGCACCATGTTTTTCATATCGAGAGTCTCCTATGTTGTCACTTTCATATAACTAGTGGGAATTTTTCATTATAGAACTTGGCTTGTATATTTCGATGATGGGCTTCCTCAAATGCCCGAGGTCTTCATGAGCAAGCAAGTTGGATGCACACCCACTTAGTTTTCAGTTTGAGCTTTCACACACTTATGGCTCTTAGTGCATCCGTTGCATGGCAATCCCTACTCCTCGCATTGATATCGATTGATGGGCATCTCCAAAGCCCATTGATTAGCCTCGTCGATGTGAGACTATCTTCCTTTTTTTGACTTCCCCTTATTAATCTCTATCATCATTCTATTCCACCCATAGTGCTATATTCATGGCTCACGCTCATGTATTGCGTGGGGGTTGAAAAAGCTGAAGCGCGTTAAAAAGTATGAACCAATTGCTTGGCTGACATCGGGGTTGTACATGATTTATATTTTCTGTTAAGAAGATGGAGCATGACAAGGCTATATGATTTTGTAGGGATAGCGTTCTTTAGCATTTTTATTTCGAAAGACAAGATTGTTTGTTGGTATGCCTGAGTATTGATGTCTTTATATCAAATTATAGACTATTGCTTTGAATCACTCGTATCTTAATATTCATACCATGATTAGATTACATGATCAAGATTATGCTAGGTAGCATTCCACATCAAAAATTATCTTTTTATCATTTACCTGCTCGAGGACGAGCATGAATTAAGCTTGGGGATGCTGATACGTCTCCATCGTATCTATAATTTTTTATTGTTTCATGCCAATATTCTACAATTTCCACATACTTTTGGCAACTTTTTATATGATTTCTTGGACTAACATATTGATCCAGTGCCCAGTGCCAGTTCCTGTTTGTTGCATGTTTTTTGTTTCACAGAAAATCCATATCAAACGAAGTCCAAATGCGATAAAAATTTACGGAGATTTATTTTGGAATATATGTGATTTTTGGGAAAAAGAATCAACGTGAGACGATGCCCGAGGGACCCACAAGCTCGAGGGGCGCGCCCCCTACCTAGAGCGCGCCCAACAGGCTTGTGGCCACCCCGTAAGGCGGTTGGGTCCCTTCTTTCGCCGCAAAAAAGGTAATATCCGAAAGAAAATCCCCTCGAAATTTCAGCCAAATCGTAGTTACGGATCTCCGGGAATTTAAGAAACGGTGAAGGGCCAGAAAACAGGAACGTGAAACAGAAGAGAACAGAGAGAGAGAGAGATCCAATCTCGGAGGTGCTCCTCCCCTTCGGGAGCCATGGCAGCCATGGACCAGAGGGGAAACTCTCCTCCCATCTAGGGGGGAGGCCAAGGAAGAAGAAGAAGGAGGGGGGTCTCTCCCTCTCTTTCCCGGTGGCGCCGGAACGCCGTCGGGGCAATCATCGTGACGACGATCTACACCAACAACTTCGCCGCCGTCAACACCAACTCTCTCCCCCTCTATGCAGTGGTGTAACACCTCTTCTCCCCACTGTAATCTGTACTTAAACATGGTGCTTAATGCTATATATTATTATCCAATGATGTATGGTAATCCTATGATGTTTGAGTAGATTCGTTTTGTCCTATGGGTTGATTGATGATCGTGATTGGTTTGAGTTGTATGTTTTATTTTGGTGCTGTCCTATGGTGCCCTCCGTGTCGCGCAAGCGTGAGGGATTCCCGCTGTAGGGTTTGCAATACGTTCATAATTCTCTTATAGTTGGCGGCTAGAGTGACAGAAGCTTACACCCGAGTAAGGGGGTTGTTGCGTATGGGAGTAAAGAGGACTTGTACTTAATGCTATGGTTGGGTTTTACCTTAATGATCTTTGGTAGTTGCGGATGCTTGCTAGAGTTCCAATCATAAGTGCATATGATCCAAGTACGGAAGGTATGTTAGCTCATGCCTCTCCCTCATATAAAATTGCAATAATGATTACCGGTCTAGTTATCGATTGCCTAGGGACAAATCCTTCTCTTGTGTTACCAAAGCTTTCTACTAAACAATTAACTTTATTATCTTGCAAATTACTCGTAGTTTTATTCTGGCAAAGTACTCCTAGTTTTATTCTTGCGAAGTAGTTCTAGCATTACACCTACAAAGTACTTCTAGTTTCATACTTGTTCTAGGTAAAGCAAACGTTAAGTGTGCGTAGAGTTGTATCGATGGTCGATAGAACTTGAAGGGAATATTAATTCTACCTTTAGCTCCTCGTTGGGTTCGACACTCTTATTTATCAAAAAAGCTACAATTGATCCCCTATACTTGTGGGTTACCAGTGGCCGGACATCCGGCGACTGTGAAGTGTGCACATGAACACAAAAAACAGGGTCAATGTCTAGGGCCCGAACATCTGGCCAAAGTGGCCCAGCTACTGGACCCAAGCCAGATTTCCGGCAGGGGTCCAGGCATCCGAGGAGTCCCAGTAGCCCGGACATCCGGCCAAGTCCTGGATATCCGGCCATCAAAAAAACTGCAGGTGCTACTTGTAGACTGCGTTGGTATTTCCCCGAAGAGGAGAGGATGATGCAGTATAGTAGAGATAAGTATTTCCCTCAGTTGAGAACCAATGTTATCAATCCAGTAGGAGAACCAAGCAAAATCCCATTAAGCGCACCTGCACAAACAAAAGCAAACACTTGCACCCAACGCAAATAAGAGGGTTGTCAATCCTCTTAGTGGTTATTTGCAAGGATTAATTCTGATAGTGGTAGATAGATAAACTAAAATACTAAATAAAATAAAAGTAAATAAATTGCAGCAAGGTATTTTTGATTTTAATATATGATAAAAGTAGACCTGGGGGCCATAGTTTTCACTAGAGGCTTCTCTCGCGAACGCATAGTGATGGTGTCCTGGATTAGGGGGTGCCAACCTAGCCGGCCCGTCTCCTCGGTTGGGCCGATGTGCCCTCGTACGTGATCAAGATGGACTCCGGAGGCTGCACACGGGAGACGTGATCGAGGCTGTCTCTACCGAAGACTTGTAGTACACTTCAAGATTTGTCCAGCCGCCTTACTCCTAGATACCGACCTTGTAACCCTAGATACCCTCCTTGGCGTGTATATAAGCCATAGGGTTTAGCCTGTAGGGGACATCAACGCAATATCGCTCACCTAGCCCTAGAAGTTAGACACATAGTATGATCTCGAGGTAGATCAACTCTGTACTTGATACATCTCCATCAATATAAACAGAAGTAGGACGTAGAGTTTTACCTCCATCGAGAGGGCCCGAACCTGGGTAAACATCGTCTCCTTCGTCTCTGTTACCACCGATCCGAGATCCACAGCTCGGGACCCCCTACCCCGAGGTCTGTCGGTTTTTACACCGACACATAGCATACGGTGGGTAAACAAATTACTGTTGGGCAATTGATAGAAAAGCAAATAATTATGACGGATTCATGGCAATGATCATGTATATAGGCATCACGTCCGAGACAAGTAGACCGACTCCTACCTGCATCTACTACTATTACTCCACCCATCGACCGCTATCCAGCATGCATCTAGGGTATTAAGTATGAAACAGAGTAACACCTTAAGCAAGATGACATGATGTAGACAAAGTAAACTCAAGCAATATGATTAAAACCCATCTTTTTATCCTTAATGCCAACAATACAAATACATGTCATGTCCCTTTCTATCACTGGGATTGAGCACCGCAAGATTGAACCCATCACAAAGCACCTCTCCCATTGCAAGATAAACCAATCTAGTTGGCCAAACCAAATCGATAGATCGGAGAGAAATACAAAACTATAATAATCATGCATAAAAGAGTTCAGAGAAGACTCAAATATTTCTCATGAATAATCTGATCATAAACTCACAATTCATCGGATCCCAACAAACACACCGCAAAAGAAGATTACATCGGATAGAACTCCAAGAACATTGAGGAGAACATGGTATTGAAGATCAAAGAGAGAGAAGAAGCCATCTAGCTACTAGCTATGGACCCGTAGGTCTATGGTAAACTACTCACACATCATCGGAAAGGCAGCAAGGTTGATGTAGAAGCCCTCCGTGATCGATTCCCCCTTCGGCAGAGTACTGGAAAAGGCCTCCAGATGGGATCGCGGGAGAACAGAGGCTTGCGGCGGCGTAAAAGTTATTCGGGGTGGATCTCTGTTGGTTTCCCAATATTTGAGAATTTATAGAAGTGGAATTAGGTCAAACGGAGCCACGAGGGCCCCACAAGGCATCAGGGCGCGCCCCCTGGGGCCGCGCCCTATTGCCTTGTGGAGGCTTCGTGAACCTTCTGGCCTCCTCTCCAAGTCTCTAGGGTCTCTTTTGTCCAGAAAAAATCTCCAAAAAGTTTCGTGGCATTTGGATTTCGTTTGGTACTGATTTCCTGAAAAACCAAAAACAAGCAGAAAACAGCAACTGGCACTGGGCACTAGGTTAATAGGTTAGTCCCAAAAAATGATATATAATTGCATATAAAAACATGAGAGATTGATACTATAATAGCATGGAACAATAAAAAATTATAGATACGTTGGAGACGTATCAAGCATCCCCAAGCTTAATTCCTGCTCGTCCTCGAGTAGGTAAATGATAAAAACAGAATTTTTGATGTGGAATGCTACCTAACATGTTTCATCATGTAATCTTTCTCTTACGCTATGAATAATAAGATCCGAATGATTCAAAGCAATAGTCTATAGTTTGACATAAAGACATCAATACTCAGGCATACTAATAAACAATCATGTCTTTCAAAATAAAAATGCTAAAGAACGTTATCCCTACAAAATCATATAATTCTGTCATGCTCCATCTTCTTAACACAAAATATTTATCATGCACTACCCCGATGACAAGCCGAGCAATTGGTTCATACTTTTTAACGCGCTTCAGTTTTTTCAACCCCCACGCAATACATGAGCGCAAGCAATGGATATAGCACTATGGGTGGAATAGAGTGTGGTGATAGAGATCAATAAGGGGAAGTCAAAAACAAGAAGATAGTCTCACATCGACGAGGCTAATCAACGACTATGGAGATACCCATCAATTGATGTCAATGCGAGGAGTAGGGATTGCCATGCAACGGATGCACTAAGAGCTATAAGTGTATGAAAGCTCAACATGAAAACTAAGTGGGTGTGCATCCAACTTGCTGATGTCTACTACGCAACTTTTATTTCTTGTAGACGTTGTTGGGCCTCCAAGTGCAGAGTTTTGTAGGACAGTAGCAAATTTCCCTCAAGTGGATGACCCAAGGTTTATCAATCCGTGGGAGGCATAGGATGAAGATGGTCTCTCTCAAACAACCCTGCAATCAAATACAAGAAATCTCTTGTGTCCCCAACACACCCAATACAATGGTAAATTGTATAGGTGCACTAGTTCGGCGAAGAGATGGTGATACAAGTGCAGTATGGATAGTAGATATAGGTTTTTGTAATCTAAAAATATAAAAATAGCAAGGTAGCAAGTGATAAAACAGAGCACAAACAGTATTGCAATGCTTAGAAACAAGGTCTAGGGTTCATACTTTCACCAGTGCAATCTCTCAACAGTGCTAATATAGTTGAATCATATAACAATCCCTCAACGTGCGACAAAGAATCACTCCAAAGTTCCTATTAGCAGAGAACATAAGAAAGAAATTGTTGTAGGGCACAAAACCACCTCAAAGTTATCCTTTCCGATCAATCTATTGAGCCATCCCTTTAAGTGTCACAAACAGCCCTAGAGTTCGTACTAAAATAACACCATATGATACGCATCAACCAACTCTAATGTCACCTAGATACTCCAATGTCACCACAAGTATCCGTGACTTGATTATTCGATATGCATCAAACAACTTCAAATTCATAATATTCAATCCACACAAAGAACTTCAAAGAGTACCCCAAAGTTTCTTATCGGAGAAAAGATAATGAAAACGAGCAACCAACCCCTATGCCTAGATCACCCCAAGGTCACGGGAATCCGTGAGTTGATCACCAAAACATACATCAAGTGACTCAATAGAATACCCCATTGTCACCACGGGTATCCACATGCAAGACATACATCAAGTGTTCCCAAATCTGAAATATTCAATCTGACAATAACGAAACCTCAAAGGGAAAGACTCAATTCATCACAAGAAGATAGAGAGGGAAGAAACACCATATGATCCAACTATATTAACAAAGCTTGCGGTACATCAAGATCGTGCCAAATCAAGAACACGAGAGAGAGAGATCAAACACATAGCTACTGGTACATACCCTCAGCCCCGAGGATGAACTACTCCCTCCTCATCATGGAGACCGCCGGGGTGATGAAGATGGCCTCCGCTGATGATTCCCCCCTCCGGCGCTCTGCCGGAACAGGGCTCCAGATGAGATTGCTTTGGAACAGAGGCTTGCGGCGGTGGCATGGAAGTTCTAGGTTTCTTTCTTGGGTTTTTGGTATTTATAGAAATTTTTGGCATTGGTTTCACGTCAATGGGGCCCACGAGGGAGCGACAAGCTCGCTAGCCCTCCATACCCCCCAGGGCGCGCCTAGCAGGCTTGTCGCTTTCTCGTGACTCTTCTGGTCCTTCCACGATGCTTCGGGGGTCTCTTATGTTTCAAAAAAATCACCAAAAAGTTTTAGCCAATTCCGAGAACTTTTATTTCTGCACAAAAAACAACACCACGGTAGTTCTACTGAAAACAGCGTCAGTCCGGGTTAGTTCTAATCAAATCATACCAAAACCATATAAAATTGTTGTAAACATGGCATGAATACTTCATAAATTATAGATACATTGGAGACGTATCAGCATCCCCAAGCTTAATTCCTGCTCGTCCTCGAGTAGGTAAATGATAAAAGAAATAATTTATGAAGTGTGAATGCTAGCAGCATAAGTTTGATCAATGATAATTTCAATCACTTTTTCTAGCATCATTATCTCATCTCATAAACAATAGCTCATCTCATAAAACTTCTCATGATAAAGTAGCAAGCTATTCACATGCTAAAGTATAGACCATAAACTTTCTTGAAAACTTACAAACTATGTTCTCAGTCATCAAACAATTACAATTCATCTTATTTCAGGAAGGGTCTATGTAAGAGCTTTGATTTAGCAAATTCCACATACTCAACTATCATATAGTCTTCCATGATTGCTGACACTCAAAGCATATTTTTAGAACAAACCGTTTCAGTCAAACACATAGGAAGATAGGGGCTTAATGTTTTGCCTCCCAACTTATTTATGTCAGGGATAATGTCAACAATAATAATTCATGATGACCTATATTCAACTAGATATATGTGCCTGGATCTTTCCCCACCACATGATGCTTGCCAAGAGAGAAAATAAAAATGGAATAGAGAAGAACACTATTGACTCTTGCATAAAAGTAAATACATAAAGTAAAAGATAGGCCCTTCGCAGAGGAACGTCACTTTATATTGCCCCTTGTGATAGCAACCTTTATTATGCAGTCCATCGCTTTTATTTCTTCACTATCACAAGTTCGTACAAAGCTTATTTTCCCTTACAATAAAAGATCATACATATTTAGGAGCAATTTTTATTACTTTTACACCGATGACAACTTACTTGAAGAATCTTATTCAATCCATAGGTAGATATGGTGGACTCTCATGGCAAGAAACTGGGTTTAAGGGTTTTTGGATGCACAAGTAGTATCTCTACTTTGTACGAAATTTTGGCTAGCAAAAGATTATGGGCAAGCACCACATGTTAGAGGATCCAAGAACATATAACTTCTATGTGAATATAAACAAACATAACCCATTACGTTGTCTTCCTTGTCCAACATCAACTATTTGATCAAGTTTGAAAATAATTAATGGGGGCTCACAATCATAGAAGATGTCCAAGATAGTATATTTATATGTGAAATCTCTCTTCCTTCAATATTCTTTCATGAATTGTTCAAGTGATCAATGCTATATTTGCTAACTTTCAATAAATTTTACAACTTATACTTTCTATATGTGAAGTCGCTACTCCCCATGGGACAAGCATATGAAGCATATATAATTTCAAATTTATGATATTCAATTCATTCAACAATTTACTCTTAGGATATAAGTGAAGCACGAGAATGAATGACAAACTACTCCAAAAGATATAAGTGAAGAACAAAGAGTAGTTAAGTGAATGGGTAGCTATGTGAAGACTCTCTCTCAAATAAAGATTTCAGATCCAAGTATTTTATTAAAACAACAAACAAAATGAAAATAAAAGGACACTCCAAGAATAGCACATATCATGTGAACAAGTAAAAACTTAGGCTAACCGATAGGTGTTGATGAATAAAGGTGGGATGCCTACCGGGGCATCCCCAAGCTTAGTTGCTTGAGACTTCTTGGAATGTTATCTTGGGGAGCCTTTGGCATCCCCAAGCTTGAGTTCTTGTGTCTCCTTAATTCCTCTCATATCATGGCTTCTCCTAAATGTTAAAAACTTCATCCACACAAAACTCAACAAGAACTCGTGAGATAAGTTAGTATAAATCAACTCAAAACCTTAACATTCTCTACTGTAGCAAATCACTAAAATTATAATTAAACATTGCATACTAAATGCCTCTACATATTTAATACTCCTATCCACAAATAGAAACATTAAACAGGCAAACATATGCAAACAATGCAACTATAACAACAATCTGCCAAAACAGAACAGTCTGTAAAGGGGGAATAAAAAATCATACTTCCCTAACTCCAAAAATTCTGCAAAATTACCACATGACAGAGAACTCATGCATTCTTACTGTGTAAAAATTTCAAGATTTTATCATGTTCTGGCTATTCAGGAATATTCAAGACATAACAGCAAACTTTCTATTTTCAAACAGCAACATATAGACTTGCAAACTGAGCATGGCAAAGGCTATACTTGTCATTTTATTGAACTAAAAGATACAAAACATGATTATTGATAACAGAAAGCAAATCCAAATAAAAGAAAATGACGCTCCAAGCAAAACATATATCATGTGACGAATAAAAATATAGTCCCAAGTGAGGTTACCGATAATGTTGAAGACGAAAGAGGGGATGCCTTCCGGAGAATCCCCAAGCTTAGACGCTTGAGTCTTCCTTGAATATTACCTTGGGGTGCCTTGGGCATCCCCAAGCTTAAGGTCTTGCCACTCCTTCTCCTTCTGTCATCATCTCACCCAAAACTTGAAAACTTCAATCACACAAAACTTAACGGAACTTCGTGAGATGCGTTAGTATAATAAAACAAATCATTCACTTGGGTACTGTCAAGACAAGATTCATAATTGTTCCCACATAATGCCTAATGTACTCTATCATTTATACATTTTATATTGACCAATATAAGCCATAGAAACTATAAACAAGCAAACTATGCATTGAAAATAGAATCTGTCAAAAACAGAACAGTCTGTAATGATCTGAATTAAAGTCATACTTCTGTAACTCCAAAAATTCTGAAAACTTAGGACAACGTAAGACTTTATAACCCAATAATGTGAAAAAAATTCAGAATTTTATCACGTTCCAGTACAGAACAGAAATTCTAGCACTGGGCGCAAAAGTTTCTGTTTTTGCACAGAATCAAATCAACAAGTATCCACACTATCCCGAAGGCTTTACTTGGCACATTATTGAAAAAAAAACATATAAAACATGATTACTACAGTAGCTTAATCATGTGAACACACAAAAACAGTAGGTATAAATATTGGGTTGTCTCCCAACAAGCGCTTTTCTTTAATGCCTTTTTAGCTACGCATTATGATTTCAATGATGCTCACATAAAAGTAAGGAATTGAAACATAACGGGAGCATCATGAAACCTATGACTAGCACATTTAAGCCTAACCCACTTCTTTGCATAGGGATTTTGTGAGCAAACAACTTATGGGAGCAAGAATCAACTAGCATAGGAAGGCAAAACAAGCATAAGTTTGAAACTTTCAACATATAGAGAGGAAACTTGATGTTATTCAACACCTACAAGCATATGATCCTCTCTCATAATAATTTTCAGTAGCATCATGAATGAATTCAACAATATAGCTATCACATAAAGCATTCTTTTCATGACTTACAAGCATAGGATTTTTATTACTCTCCACATAAGCAAATTTATTCTCATCAATAGTAGTGGGAGCAAACTCAACAAAATAACTATCATGAGATACTTGATTGACATAATCAAATTGAAAATTAAAATCATGATGACAAGTTTCATAGTTATCATTATTCTTTATAGCATACATGTCATCACAATAATCATCATAGACAGCAACTTTGTTATCATAGTCAATTGAAACCCCTTCCGAAATAGTGGATTCATCACTAAATGAAGTCATGACCACTCCAAATCCACTTTTTTCATTATTCCAATAAGATTCAACACCCTCCAAAATAGTGGGATCATTATTACATAAAGTTGACACTCTTCCAAACCCACTTTCATCATTGTAATCATCATAAATTGGAGGCATGCAATCATCATAACAAATTTGCTCATCAAAACTTGGGGGACTAAAAATATCATCTTCATCAAATATAGAATACCAAAGCTTATGGCTTTGCATATCATTAGCATCATGGATATTCATAGAAAGCATACTGACAAAATTGCAATCATGCTCATCATTCAAAGATTTTATGCCAAACATTTTATTGAATTCTTCTTCTAACACTTTGGCACAATTTTTTGATCCATCATTTTCAAGAAAGACATTATAAAGATAAAGCATTTGAGGCAACCTCAATTCCATTTTTTTGTAGTTTTCTTTTATAAACCAAACTAGTGATAAAACATTAGAAGGCCTGGCATTAGAAGGCCTGTCATTGTAGTTGCGGGGCTGATTGATACCACGACCATTTCCATGGCCAGCTGACGGAAGCGCAAGCTGATTCTGACTCTGAGGGCATTCTCTGGCACGATGACCTGGATGGCCACACTTAAAACATAGCCCGTCATTGGGACGGGGAGCAGGAGCTCGGAGCACTGGAACTTGAGGTCTTGGCTGCCTCAGTGGTGGAGGAGGCAGACGAGGTGCAACATAAGACGGTACTGGAGCAAGTGCAGCTGGATGGTACATGCTGTGAGGAATCCAAATCCGACGCTTCTAGGATGACGAGCCCGAAGATGAGCCGTCGTCACGGGTGCCCATCAGAATCCCAGAGTAAAGGAGAGGAATAAAAGATCCTAAACCCATCCGTTGGCGACGTGGGCCCGTAAGCCACACAGCCATGTTAGTAAAATAGTTTTTCAAAGACTAGACTCTACTTCGGCCAAGGAGTTGGAAAGGGGCTTCCTACAAGCAGTCGGCTCTGATACCAACTTGTGACGCTCCCGACTCAATCGTGCACTAATCATACACGCAAATGCGCACGATCAAGATCAGAGACTCACGGGAAGATATCACAACACAACTCTAAACACAAATTAAAATAATACAAGCTTTATATTACAAGCCAGGGGCCTCGAGGGCTCGAATACATAAGCTCGAAAGCATAAGAGTCAGCGGAAGCATTAGTATCTGAGTACAGACATAATTAGACAAGTTTTCCTTAAGAAGGCTGAGCAAAACAATGACAACTAGATCGAAAAGGCGCAGGCCTTGTAACACCCTGGATTTTGACTTTTTCTTTTATTTGGATTTATTGAATGTTTTATTTTGCATTTGAGTTTTTCAGTCAATTCTTTTGGACTTACCACTTGGATTTATCTTTGATTTTCTTCCAAGTGGGTTCTATCATCCATAAACCCTCCCTAGACCTCATCCCTCTCACCATAATGCCATTGGATATTTTTATTTAATGGCATTATATTCTTTTTCCTACTGAAAATGCCTATTTTCTCACTAAGCTATGAAGCAACCCTCATTTTTATTGCTCAGAAAATTCCAAGAAAATTCCCAAATATTCTTTGGATCATTCCTCACCTTCCTATGCAAAAATATCCCATGGTCATTTGGAAATTTTCAGCTAAGGAAAATATTTTGCTTCTGGACAGAATGGTCACTTTGTGAAGCAACTATATTTTTCCTTGATCTATTGGGGCTGAAATTTTTACCACATGACTACCCTCCTAAGTAATGCTTAACCCCAAAATTTCAGCTCTAAACTCCTAGCCGTTTGTCCCCAGTATTTGGCACAAGTTTCTGTCCAGAAACTTTGTAGCTAGCTCAAGTCACCTCCAGTGAGCCAGATGGCAAGCCAAGCGCAGTTCTAGGCACCGCGTTGAAGGGACTACACGGGTGACACGGTTTGGCAGCGCTGAAAGCACCGAGTGTGCCAGTGCACGCGGTGACCGCGTGAGAGCGTGGTGCATTGCATGCGCTCGCCGTGCTCTGTGCATCGGGGCCCTCTGCCGCCGCCCGTTCGCCCTCACCTCGACACCGCAGCTTGTCCCAGCCCCACAGCAAACTCCAGCGCGCCACCTAAGCCTCGCCCTGCTCCTCCCCGACGCGGCGGAACAGTGAGCGCGCATGCTCCGTGTTCTCCGCGTAGTGTGCGCCACTATGCCCGCACGCGTGCACCGCGTAGCCTGTGCACCACTGCTCCTCCCCACGCCGCGCCCGAGCTTATCTCCTCCTCTCCTCTGCTGCAGCTCGTTGCCGGCGGAGACCCGAACACGGGCGAGCTCCATCTATAAATAGAGGCACCCCCGAGTCATTCTAGCCATCCCCCTCACCTTCTCTGGCCACAAATCACTCCTCCACGAGCACGGCAAGGCCGGGAGGGCCTCCTGCCACCGTTGATCGCCGGAATCCGCTGCGGATCCCCCTCGAACGTGCACTCATCCTAGCCTCTCCCAGCTCCATCCACTGCTTCCCCCGAGACCGTGGTGACCTCCTGAGCTTGACGGTGCCGCTAGCTCGCCGGATCGTCGCCGGAATCGCCGAGTCCAACAAGCTCCGCCGCCGCCGTCTCTGGAGAAGAAGCTTCCAACACCGTCCGTCCACCCCCGCCGTCACTTCGGGTACGTGTGTGCTCGCGTGACGCCCTGAGTCCATCCCGCCCATCGCCGGCGACCGCCGTGGCCTCCTCGCCGGAGTATCACCGGCGACAGCGCCGCCTCCACTGTTCTCCCTCTCTCTCTTTTAATCCTGACAGTGGGACCCCCCTGTCAGTCTCTCACTCTCTCTCCCGAAGCGGTATAAGTGGAGGCGTATTCGCCGAATACGTCTTCGACGTGGCCATTTCTGAAATTTCAGTTAAATTCATTTAAATGAATATTTTGACCAGATTTAACCCCAACTTTGACCAGCTCTAACTTCTATTCTATAAGTCCAATTGAGTTGATTCTTTTTGCTACTGGTTTGTAGTGAGCCAAAGTTTATGCATGCCAAATTTCAGATTTTTTCTTGCTGTTGAGAATTTCTGGTGAAATAAAAAGTGTTATGTGACATTTTCTTTTTGCATTTAAAATATTTTCAGAAGCTCCTAATTGTGTTGGAGAAGTCCAGGAGTATTGTGACACTCCTCTGAACCAAGGCAAGCCACAACATTCATATGCAAGGATGGCATTGCAATGACATTGGTTCATTTGAATTAAATTCATCATTTAATTCACTATTAAAATGATTTGCTATATAGAACTTATTGCATAGAATTTGTTCATGTCATTTTGATAGTATGCAGTAGGGTACATGCTTTATTGCTAAAATGTGCAGTAGGAATCATGTCATATACTCTTATGGTAACATGATGCATTCGTTATTCATGATCGTGACCCGTGCATCCATTCACACTATGGCTCGAGTCATTTTATTTCAAGTTAAACTTGCTGATAATTCAACTTGAACATGCTGTTGATCAAGTCATGGTGCCACCGAATCGAGCTCACCAGTGCAACCACACTTGCCTGGATGGGGAGGCCCTAATGCGGTCTACTGTCATGCCTCTCGCCGGTGCCTCCTACGAGGGAAGGTTGTGCTCTGGCGCTACCCTGGCCCGGTAGGCAGTCATAACCTTGAGTACCCGAGTTTTATGGTACCAAGGTCCCCGTATGGGACAATGTTTATGTTTGGCCACGACGGTGGCAGCCACAAAGGTGGCGGATGTCACGAGTTGGCATCGGGGTCACCCAGGACATAGCCCAAAGGGGAGTTTGTTGGAGTGGCCGGGAGAGTGTCATGCAACAGATTGGTTTTGTCGGAATATCGTTGGTCCACCCGAATGGGAGCACGAGGCCATGAGTTCCGTAGTGTGGGTATAGTGTACTAACCTCTGCAGAGTGTATAATCTATCGATAGCCGCGTCCTCGGATATGGACACAGTTCGTAGTAGGTCACACCGTGGGTCAACAGATCTAATTAACTTGCACACTAAAGACTCACCAGATGGCACATGCAGAAGTGGTGATCGAGTGAGGATCACTATGAAAGGTATGGATGTGATCAAGTGAGGATCAAGTGATGAACGGTGGTTACGTGGTAACCCCGAAATGGTAAGTTGGTCCCAGGGACCACAACAATGTTTCACGCACACCTCATGTTGGGTAGTATCATGCTCATGCATTAAACTTGTTAAATGCCTTGTTGTTGTTTGTCACACTTGTTTTGTTTGTTGTGAGCTTGCGAGTACATTCAAAGTACTCACCTGGCTTATCATGCCAGATGCAGGAGAAGCCGTGCATGGTGTGGATGTCGAGCAGTATGTCGCGCTCTAGGCCGTGTCCCAGCAGTGTCCCTGTGGAGTGGAGTTCCGCTACCTCGTTGTTCCGCTGTCGCGTAGTAGTTCCCTTATCATCGAGGCCCCTGACATGTCTACTAAATAATGTACATAAGTGCAGCCGCACCGTGTGTGCCGCTTGGCCTCGCTTATCATGTAATATTAGAACCTATGTTTCCGCTAAGAGATCAATAAAGTGGTTGTTTTCTGTATCAAGTTGTTGTGTATTGCTAGAAGACTTGATCTCTGGGCTGGCAATGCAAGGTAAACCGGTTGCTCTGAGCCGGGGTGCCACAACGCTTGGTATTAGAGCCGCGCTGACTATAGGACACCCTAGACAGCCGACGCTCTAGAAAACAGTAGTTTTAGCCTCTGTAGCAATTTGAGGTTTGATTCTGCACTTGGGTGTTGCATTGCATGCATATAGTCTACTGTTAATGCTGATCAGCTAATATTGTGAGTGTAGATGGCACCAGTCCCTTATCCGTATCAGCCTGAGCCGGCACCTTCTACCTTTCCACATCTGCTTAGCAATGTGTGGCGCCGACTCTACCCTGATGGCGATGACCCCGTGTACCAGGTGTATCGAGAGCAGCTTGCTGATGGTGTTTACGAGTATCACGCGGAGGTCGTCATGCACAACAGTACTGTGGTGGGCACTTACACTTGCTCCACCAAGGAAGGGACTGCTTCTACACCCGACCAGGTGGTCCAGTTTGCAGCATTCGAGGCTCTCACTGACTTGCGCTATAACGAGATTCAGATGCAGATTCACCCAGGTTTCTACTTCTATCCGTCCCTGTTTGAGTCAGGACAGATCCGCTTCCCTTACATTGATCCGGAGTGTGACCGGTCAGCCAGCCACCTGTCTCGTTACATAACGGCTGGATACTTTCTGATCGTCAGCCTAGCCCAGGAGCTGAACCGCGTTCGAGACGAGCTAGCTGCCGCTCGATCTGCCTTCGCTCCACCTTTACTTATCCATACAACGCTTGTTCCTCCAGTGACCTTACCTCCACCGGCACCAGTGACTCCCACACCTTCTCAGAGTAACTCAGGTACTTTGGTAGTGACTCCTCATGAGTCCCCAGCCCAGTGGGCTATGATTCTCGCTACCCCAGCCGCTCCGATGCTGCGGAGTCACCCTGCTCCAGACCCTGAGGGAGAGTCGTCCTGTCAGCGTCGTCGTGTTTCCTTTGCTCCGGAGGTGTCCCTTATCAGTTCCGATTCGGAGTCCGACACCGAGGAGACACCAGCAGAACCGTCAGAGTGCCAGTGAGATCGCTGTCGTCGCAAGTAGACGAGGATGATGTGGTGTTTGGTTGTATGCATGTAGTAGTACTATCCATGTTGTTATCCTATCATGTATGCTGGATGATGTATTGTATAATTATGTTGTTTTCCGTTATTCTCTTTGGCTTTTCTCGATTTCTCTTTCGGGTTTGTTGCTTCACCTTCCTATTTTTTTCCCTAATGGATGTTGCTCATCTCGATGCTTCGTATTGGGAAACATATATAGGATGACAAGGTGTGGCAGTAATTGTCATGGTGGCGATGATACTCCAGTTCGTCGATCCGCCAGGCAAGCAAGACATTCTCTAGAATCGTATCAGCCACCACCTCCTCCACCTCAAGCACCCACAACAGAGCAGATTATGTGGATGTTTGAGGAAAAGAGAAACCAAGACCTGATGGAATTCCTGAGAAGCATGCAGACTATGGTCGGGCAAAATAATCACAATGGTAATCACTCTAAGCTGTCAGACTTTCAGAGGACCAAACCGCCAAGTTTCAGTCAAGCAGTGGACCCAATGGAAGCCGATGACTGGTTGAGGACCATTGAGAAGAAGCTAGAAATTGCTCGCACTGAAGATACTGATAAGGTACCCTTCGCCACTCATTATCTGGAAGGACCAGCTGCTATCTGGTGGGACAATGCCAAAGTTATGTGGCCTGCTGAAGACGAGATTACTTGGGATAAATTCAAAGATAAATTCCGCAAGTATCACATTCCCGCCGGTATCTTGAAGGTCAAGCAGCAAGAATTCCTCACACTTACACAAGGGACCTCCACTGTAAGTGAGTATTTAAACAAGTTCAATCACTTGGCCCGTTATTCCACGCATGATGTGGCCATCGAAGAACGGAAGATAGATCGGTTCCTCGGAGGACTCAACCTTACCCTCCGATGTGCACTCAGCATGCTGGATTTCCCCGACTTCCAAACTTTGGTGAACAAGGCACTCATTGCCGAAAGGGAACACAAACTGGTTAATGATCATAAGACTGCCTATGAAGACCGCAAACGCAAGTTTGAACCCAAGAAGGAAGGGCAAGTTTTTCAGAAGGTCCATACTTGGCAGCAACCCCAGTTTGAGTTCAAACCAACCTGGCAGCTGGGGAACATCAAGAATGAAAGTCATATCAAGACTGTGGTCGCCAAGCCAAACAAGGAAGACTGTCAGCGTAACAATGCCTGTTACTCATGTGGACAAACCGGGCATTACGCTAGGCAGCGCCCCAAGAACGGAAAGTCGCCAACCAACCTGAAGCCTCAAGTCAATTATGTGGGGCAATTCCCCAAACAGAAATATATTCAAGGGCAAGTTCATCACATCTCCGCCGAAGAAGCCTTCGAAGTTCCCGATGTGATCATTGGTATGTTTCCTGTTAATGACATACCTGCAACAATTTTATTCGACTCCGGGGCTTCCCATTCTTTTATTTCGCGAGTTTTGTTACCCAACATCGCCTTTCCTATACTCTTTTGGACAAAGTTATGGTGGTACAATCCCCCGGATCCAGTCTCAGGACAAATATTGTATGCCGAGGATTGAAAATATCAATCAATGGAGTCATTTTCCCCGCATCCCTAGTATCCATTGAATCTCCAACATTGGATATTATTTTGGAGATGGATTGGTTGACAAGACACCAGGTCTGCATCAACTGCGCAACAAGAGAAGTCACACTAATAAATCCCTCGGGCCAGTCTGCTCGGTTCTTTGCCGGTCGAGCCATGCCAAAGAAGGGGATGGTCTATGCAGCAATTGCTACAGAGATGATTCTAGTCCCAGTGGTCTGCGAATTCCCAGATGTGTTTCAGGTGGTCCCACTAGCTGTCAAACAGGGCCAGGGGGTCCCACTAGCGGTGACCCAGGTGGGCCCCAGGCCATGCCACGTTGGCGGCCCGCGCCGGAGGAGCTCCGGTGAGCCCCACCGCGGCGGATCTTCACCGGACTAGGCCAGAAATCGCCTCTGGTTAACCAAAATGCGTGCGGAGACTTGCGTTCGAATGCTGGCATTGCCACGCGTCGTGTGGTGCTACTGGACCGGCCGGAGGTGGCCGGAGAAAGGCGTGGCGTCGTCGCCGGCGGTGGTGATCTACTGGAGCTTCATAGAAACGACCAAAGAGCGCGCGCGCGAGCGGTTTGAAGGGCCAGGCCGCACTACTGGAGTGCCCCGAGCACAATGGTGTGCTTGGACGGCCATGACAACGACAGGAGCAACGGCGGCGAGCCGCACGGCGGAGCTGGGCTCGGCCATCCATGGCGGCCGGGCTAGACGCAGTAAAACGAGGGGGAGGCAGAGGGGATACGCGCCGCTGCTCACCTTGAGGCACACGAAAGGCCGGCGAGAGTTTAGTAGCTGCCGGGGCGCCGGAGATCGCCGGAGATGTTGTGGTGGCCGAAGGTGAGGCCGGGCTCGATCCCTTCGCTGCAGAGCGTCCCGACTCCAACCGACGGTCGAGGAAGAAGAGGCAGTGGCCGACGCAGCTCCCAAACAAGGTTTCTGGGCATAGGGACGCCGGTGGCTGTGAGATCGAGCGGCGCACGGCGGCGGCAGCGCTCGGGTGAGGCAGAGAGAAAGTGAGCGTGCGAGGGAGAGGAAGGGAGAGTGGCGGAGGGCGTCCAGGGGGAGTGGGCGGAGACGACATTATCCCCGCGGAGCCCTGTGGCGTTGCCGTGTCGCCGTTTCGCTGGAGCACGCGCGCGCGGCCACGGGCGAGCCGACACGGTGGTGGGAGCAGGTAGGCGATGAGGCTGGTGGGCTGGGCCGGCTTGGGCCGTAGGCCAGCGCCAGGTAAGCCCTCTGGCTTTTTCCCCTTTTTCTGCTTTTCTATTTAACTAAAAAGAGAGACAACAAATGAATTTTGTGGGCCACCAAATGACCTGAGAAAAATGTGGGACTAGGCCACAAAAATCCCTTGCATTATTTGGCACTGCCACAAATATTTTGAGAGGCAACTGAATCCAAATGGATTTTTCACAAATAAAATAGCATTTAAAAATGCTGGAATTGCACTGTTTTAATTGCTATTGCCCATTTTAGCAAATAAGTGATGTTGTTTTCCTGAACAAATATTTGTTATGGAATATTTGCTAAATGATGAACTATTTTGCAACCAAGTTTGTGAAACTTTAAATTTCACTTAAAGTTTGAGTTTTGAATTGATGTGGAATTTCAAATGAGATATGAAAGTAAAGATGATCAAGCACTGTAACCCATGATGACTTGGCATGATTAAGAGATGATCACTGTGCTTAATACTTGGGGGTGTTACAAAAGATATACCTTCAAGCACTCACCTCCCCGGCAACGGCGCCAGAAAAGAGCTTGATGTCTACTACGCAACTTTTATTCTTGTAGACGTTGTTGGGCCTCCAAGTGCAGAGTTTTGTAGGACAGTAGCAAATTTCCCTCAAGTGGATGACCTAAGGTTTATCAATCCATGGGAGGCGTAGGATGAAGATGGTCTCTATCAAACAACCCTACAATCAAATACAAGAAATCTCTTGTGTCCCTAACACACCCAATACAATGGTAAATTGTGTAGGTGTACTAGTTCGGCGAAGAGATGGTGATACAAGTGTAGTATGGATAGTAGATATTGGTTTTTGTAATCTGAAAATATAAAAACATCAAGGTAGCAAGTGATAAAACGGAGCACAAACGGTATTGCAATGCTTAGAAACAAGGCCTAGGGTTCATACTTTCACTAGTGCAATCTCTCAACAGTGCTAACATAGTTGAATCATATAACAATCCCTCAACGTGCGACAAAGAATCACTCCAAAGTTCCTATTAGCGAAGAACATAAGAAAGAAATTGTTGTAGGGCACGAAACCACCTCAAAGTTATCCTTTCCGATCAATTTATTGAGCCATCCCTTTAAGTGTCGCAAACAGGCCTAGAGTTTGTACTAAAATAACACCATATGATACGCATCAACCAACTCTAATGTCACCTAGATACTCCAATGTCACCACAAGTATCCGTGAGTTGATTATTCGATATGCATCAAACAACTTCAAATTCATAATATTCAATCCACACAACGAACTTCAAAGAGTACCCCAAAGTTTCTTATCGGAGAAAAGATAATGAAAACGTGCAACCAACCCCTATGCCTAGATCACCCCAAGGTCACGGGAATCCGTGAGTTGATCACCAAAACATACATCAAGTGACTCAATAGAATACCCCATTGTCACCATGGGTATCCACATGCAAGACATACATCAAGTGTTCTCCAATCTGAAATATTCAATCCGACAATAACGAAACCTCAAAGGGAAAGACTCCATTCATCACAAGAAGATAGAGAGGGAAGAAACACCATATGATCCAACTATATTAACAAAGCTCGCGGTACATCAAGATCATGCCAAATCAAGAACACGAGAGAGAGAGAGAGAGAGAGATCAAACACATAGCTACTGGTACATACCCTCAGCCCCGAGGGTGAACTACTCCCTCCTCGTCATGGAGACCGCCGGGGTGATGAAGATGGCCTCCGGTGATGATTCACCCCTCCGGCAGAGTGCCAGAACAGGGCTTTGGATGAGATTGCTTCGGAACAGAGGCTTGCGGCGGCGGCGTGGAAGTTCTAGGTTTCTTTCTGGGGTTTTTGGTATTTATAGGAATTTTTGGCGTTGGTTTCACGTCAAGGGGGCCCACGAGGGAGCGACAAGCTCGCTAGGCCCACCCTACCCCCAGGGCGCACCTAGCAGGCTTGTCGCTTCCTCCTGATTCTTCTGGTCCTTCCACGAAGCATCAGGGGTCTCTTATGTTCCAAAAAAATCACCAAAAAGTTTCAGCCAACTTCGAGAACTTTTATTTCTGCACAAAAAACAACACTACGGTAGTTCTGCTGAAAACAGCGTCAGTCCGGGTTAGTTCTAATCAAATCATACCAAAACCATATAAAATTGTTGTAAACATGGCATGAATACTTCATAAATTATAGATACGTTGGAGACGTATCACTTGCTTGCTCATGAAGACCTCGGGCATTTGAGGAAGCCCATCATCGGAATATACAAGCCAAGTTCTATAATGAAAAAATCCCACTAGTATATGAAAGTGACTAAACAGGAGACTCTCAATATGAAAAACATGGTGCTACTTTGAAGCACAAGTATGGAAAAGGATAGTAACATTGCCCCTTCTCTCTTTTTCTCTCATATTTTTTTTTGGTGGGCTCTTTTTGGCCTCTTTTTTTATTTCCCCACTGGGATAATGCTCTAATAATGATGATCATCGTACTTCTATTTACTTAAAACTCAAAAGAAAATTACAACTCGAATCTAAAACAAAAATATGACTCTATATGAATGCCTCTGGCAGTGTACCAGGATATGCAATGATACTAGCGCAACATGTATAAAAATGATGAACGGTAGCTGAGCCACAAATACTATGTCAGCTATATGATCATGCAAAGCAATATGACAATGATGATGTGTGTCATAAAAATGGAACGGTGGAAGTTGCATGGCAATATATCTCGGAATGGCTATGGAAATACCATGATAGGTAGGTATGGTGGCTATTTTGAGGAAGATATAAGAAGGCTTATGTGTGATACAGTGTATCATATCACGGGGTTTGGATGCACGGGCGAAGTTTGCACCAACTCTCGATGTGAGAAAGGGCAATGCACGGTACCGAAGAGGCTAGCAAATTGCGGAAAGGTGAGAGTGCGTATAATCCATGGACTCACATTAGTCATAAAGAACTCATATACTTATTGCAAAAGTTTATTAGCCCTCGAAGCAAAGTACTACTACGCATGCCCCTAGGGGGATAGATTGGTAGGAAAAGACCATCGCTCGTCCCCGACCGCCACTCATAAGGTAGACAATCAAGAATAAATCATGCTCCAACTTCTTAGCATAACGACAGATCATACGTGCATGCTTCGGGAATCACAAACCTTAACACCAATATTCTTACTAAACCACAATTATCTACTAGCACCTCCCACATATTACCATCTTAATATCGCAAAACTATTGCAAGGAATCAAACTTATCATATTAAGTGATCTACATGAAAGTTTTTATTATATCCTTCTTGAATACCTATCATATTAGGACCAAATTCATAACCCATGCATATTACCATTGCTATTCATTAGACTCTCAAAAAGATACAAGTGAAGCATGAGAGTGCAACTATTTCTTTAAAATATAACCACCGCCGTGCTCTATAAGTTATAAGTGAAGCACTAGAGCAACTGCCTAGCTCAAAAGATATAAGTGAAGCACATAGAGTATTCTAACAAATCACGAATAATGTGTGTCCCTCTCAAAAAGGTGTGTTCAGAAAAGATGATTATGAAAAACTAAAAATCAAATAAAAGCAAACAAACTATATCACAAGTCGCTCCAAGTAAAACACATATCATGTGATGAATAAAAATATAGCTACAAGTGAGTTACCGATAGATTGTAGACGAAAAAGGGGATGCCTTCCGGGGCATCCCCAAGCTTAGACGCTTGAGTCTTCCTTGAATATTACCTTGGGGTGCCTTAGGCATCCCCAAGCTTAGGCTCTTGCCACTCCTTATTCCTTTATCCATCGTAGTCTCACCCAAAACTTGAAAACTTGAGCACACAAAACTCAACAGAAACCTCGTGAGATCCATTAGTATAACAAACAAACCTTAAACTTTAGGTACTCTTGTAAATTGATTCATATTTAATATTGGCATAATTCTACTGTATTCCAACTTCATCCTGACTCATACCCCCTGATACGATCCATAGATTCATCAAAATAAGCAAACTATGCAACAAAAACAGAATCTGTCTAAAACAGAACACTCTGTAAAGATCTAAATTAATGTCATACTTCTGTGACTCCAAAAATTCTGAAAAATTAGTAAAACATGGGAAATTCATATATAAATATATTGTAAAAAATTCAGGAGGTTCTGACGCTCCAGCGAAAAATACAAATTCCAGCACTGGACGCAAAAGTTTCTGTTTTCAAACATCATCAATTATACTATCATCCAAATCATCCCAAAGGTATTACTTGGCACAAACACTAATTAAAAGATAAAAACACAATCATAAAATAGTCTATAATTGTGTAAACACATAAAAACAGAAAGTAAAAACTAAAATTTATTTTATTCATTGGGTTGCCTCCCAACAAGCGCTATTGTTTTATGCCCCTAGCTAGGCATAATGCATAGTTTGAAGTGTTGTCATCCTTCAAGTTAATTCCACAGGTGGCCCTCATAATAGATTCATAAGGTGCCTTAATTCTCTTTCTAGGGAAGTGTTCCATCCCTTTCTTTAATGGAAATTGAAATCTTATATTACCTTCTTTCATATCAATAATAACACCTATTGTTCGTAGGAAAGGCCTACCAAGTATTATGGGGCAAGAAGGATTGCATTCAATATCAAGAACAATAAAATCCACGGGCACATAATTTCTATTTGCAAGAATAAGCACATCATTTATTCTACCCAATGGCTTTTTAATAGTGGAATCCGCAAGATACAAATTGAGGGACCAAGGATCCATATCGGTGAGACCTAGCGCATCACACAAAGATTTTGGTATAGTGGAAATGCTAGCACCAAGATCACATAGAGCATTACATTAATAATCTTTAATTTTGCCTTTAATAGTGGGTTCCCATTCATCTTGTAATTTTCTAGGAATTGAAACTTTCAACTCAAGTTTTTCTTCATGCGCTTTCATCATGGCTTCTACAATATGTTTAGTGAAAGCTTTATTTTGTTCATATGCATTTGGTGAATTAATCATGGATTGCAACAAGGAAATACACTCAATTAAAGGACAAATATCATAATTAAAGTCCTTGTAATCCAAAGTAGTGGGTGCATTACTATTTAAAGTTTTGACCTCTCCAAACCCACTTTTTTCATTTTTATCATTAAGATTATCACCCTCCAAGCAATTGGGGCTCCTTCTATCTAAAGTTGACTCTTCTCTAGTCCCTTTTTAATCAAGTTTTATATTACTAAATAGTGATTCAATAGGAGTGACACCAATCATTTTAATATCTTCATCATTACTACGATAGAAACCGGGTGGAATCGCTTTTTCTAGAAATTCTCACTTAGCTCTCAACCTAGCGGTCCGTTCTTTACTTTCATTAATGGATACATAGATAGATTTAATAGACTCGTTTATATCATTCTTAGGTGGCAAAATTTTAATTTTGAGATTTTCAACATCATGAGCAATTCTATCCATGTTCCTAGCCAATTCATCAACTCTATTCAATTTTTCTTCTATCATAGCATTGAAATTCTTTTGCAAATTAATAAATTCTTTAATATTACTTTCAAGATCAGAGGGCATCCTATTATTATTATTATATGGATTGCCATAGGAATTACCATAATTATTAGAGGAATTTCCAGGAAACGGTCTAGGATTGAAATTACCCCTATAAGCATTGTTGTTGAAATTATTTCTAGAGACAAAATTCACATCAATAGCATCATTATTTTGCTCAATCAAGGTAGACAATGGCACATCATTAGGATCAATATGAGCACTTTTACTAGCAACCAATTTCATAAAGAGCATCCATCTTATCACTCAAAGTATTAATTTCTTCAATAGAATTTACCTTCTTACCAGTTGGAGTTCGTTCAGTGTGCCATTGAGAATAATTTGTCATAATATTGTCAAGAAGTTTTGTAGCTTCTCCCAATGTAATTTCCATAAAAGTACCACCTGCGGCAGAGTCTAGCAAATTTCTAGAAACAAAGTTTAGTCCCGCATAATTTTTTTGTATGATCGTCCATAAATTTAAGCCATGTGTTGTGCAATTTCTTATCATTAATTTCATTCTCTCCCAAGATTGTGCAACATGTTCATGCTCAAGTTGCTTAAAATTCATAATTTGATTTCTTAAAGAAATAATCTTAGCGGGAGGAAAATACTTGGTAATAAAAGCATCCTTACACTTATCCTAAGAATCAATACTATTTCTAGGCAAGGATGAAAACCAAGTTTTAGCGCGATCTCGTAGTGAGAACGGAAATAATTTTAATTTGACAATATCATTATCCACATCTTTTTTCTTTTGTATATCACAAATCTCAACGTAAGTATTTAGATGGGATGCATCATCTTCATTAGGACTACCAGAGAATTGTTCTTTCATAACAAGATTAAACAAAGCAGCATTAATGTCACACGACTCCGCACTAGTGGCGGGAGGAGCAATAGGAGTACTAATAAAATCATTATTATTAGTATTAGAAAAGTCACACAATTTTGTATTTTCTTGAGACATCACGACGGAGCAAGCAAACTAGCAAACAAGCAAAGAAAAAAAAATTGTGTTTCTGTAAAAAAAATTAGAAGTGGGGGAGATGAAAACGAGAGGCAAATGCAAATAAAAAGGCAAATAAAATAAATGCAAGTGGATGATAGTTTGTGCGAAGGTACTTGGTAATTTTGATGATGTCTCCCCCGCAACGGCGCCATAAATTCTTCCTGCTACTTGTAGACTGCGTTGGTATTTCCTCGAAGAGGAGAGGATGATGCAGTATAGTAGAGATAAGTATTTCCCTCAGTTAAGAACCAAGGTTATCAATCCAGTAGGAGAACCAAGCAAAATCCCGTTAAGTGCACCTGCACACACAAAAGCAAACACTTGCACCCAACGCAAATAAGAGGGTTGTCAATCCTCTTAGCGGTTATTTGCAAGGATTAATTCTGACAGTGGTAGATAGATAAACTAAAATACTAAATAAAATAAAAGTAAATAAATTGCAGCAAGGTATTTTTGATTTTAATATATGATAAAAGTAGACCCAGGGGCCATAGTTTTCACTAGAGGCTTCTCTCTCGAACGCATAGCATACGGTGGGTAAACAAATTACTGTTGGGCAGTTGATAGAAAAGCAAATAATTATGACGGATTCATGGCAATGATCATGTATATAGGCATCACGTCCGAGACAAGTAGAGCGACTCCTGCCTGCATCTACTACTATTAGTCCACCCATCGACTGCTATCCAGCATGCATCTAGGGTATTAAGTATGAAACAGAGTAACGCCTTAAGCAAGATGACATGGTGTAGACAAAGTAAACTCAAGCAATATGATTAAGCCCCATCTTTTTATCCTTAATGGCAACAATACAAATACGTGTCATGTCCATTTCTGTCACTGGGATTGAGCACCGCAAGATTGAACCCATCACAAAGCACCTCTCCCATTGCAAGATAAACCAATCTAGTTGGCCAAACCAAATCGATAGATCGGAGAGAAATACAAAGCTATAATAATCATGCATAAAAGAGTTCAGAGAAGACTCAAATATTTCTCATGAATAATCTGATCATAAACTCACAATTCATCGGATCCAAACAAACACTCCGCAAAAGAAGATTACATCGGATAGAACTCCAAGAACATCGAGGAGAACATGGTATTGAAGATCAAAGAGAGAGAGAAGAAGCCATCTAGCTACTAGCTATGGACCCGTAGGTCTATGGTAAACTACTCACACATCATCGGAAGGGCAGCAAGGTTGATGTAGAAGCCCTCCGTGATCGATTCCCCTTCCGGCAGAGTACCGGAAAAGGCCTCCAGATGGGATTGCGGGAGAACAGAGGCTTGCGGCGGCGCAAACGTTATTTGGGGTGGCTCTCTATTGGTTTGCCAATATTTGAGAATTTATAGAAGTGGAATTAGGTCAAACGGAGCCACGAGGGCCCCACAAGGCATCAGGGCGCGCCCCCCTGGGGCCGCGCCATGTTGCCTTGTGGAGGCTTCGTGAACCTTCTGGCCTCCTCTCCAAGTCTCCAGGGTCACTTTTGTCCGGAAAAAAAATCTCCAAAAAGTTTCGTGGCATTTGGACTTCGTTTGGTACTGATTTCCTGAAAAACCAAAAACAAGCAGAAAACAGCAACTGGCACCGGGCACTAGGTTAATAGGTTAGTCCCAAAAAATGATATATAATTGCATATAAAAACATTCAAGATTGATACTATAATAGCATGGAACAATCAAAAATTATAGATACGTTGGAGAGGTATCAGCAGGCGCCCTAATAGTAAAAGCATGCATAACTTTCTCATCCAGATGATTTTGATGATCTTGGGCTCGTTTTGAAGCTATTGAAAAACTCCAGGTCCTCACAAAGAGAACCTCCCAAGATCAACCAAAATGGAGGATTGATACGTCTCCAACGTATCTATAATTTTTGATTGTTCCATGCTATTATAGTATCAATCTTGGATGTTTTATATGCAATTATATATCATTTTTTGGGACTAACCTATTTACCTAGTGCCCAGTGCCAGTTGCTGTTTTCTGCTTGTTTTTGACTTTTCAGAGAAACAATACCAAATAAAGTCCAAATGCCATGAAACTTTTTGGAGATTTTTTATGGACAAAAGAGACCTTGGAAGCTTCGGGAGGAGGCCAGAAGCCTCACGGGGTGTTGGGGATATAACCCCACGGTATGACCCGCCCGTTTAGGGCCGGGTTATCCAGTGGCGGCTTAAAGAGAGCTGCGGCTATCAAGACTCCAAGGCCCATTAGGGCGACTCATAAACGGGCCGGCTGGGCGGTCCAGTACCTGAGGCGGCGGCTTACCTAAGGACGCAATAAGTTTTCCTTTACTTGGGAAGACGATGAGTAGGAAATAGATTAGGGCACGGGTCATGTTACGACCCGGACTCTGTTGTAAACTTGGGGTCTCGACCTGTATATAAAGGCGAGCCCCTGAGGCGGAAAGAGACCAAGTTACAAGCTCTCGAGTACTAGGTTAGCCAAGTTGCACCCTTGTAATCGAGATCATCATCATGATCAAATAACAATCAAGCAGGACGTAGGCTATTACCTCCATTGCGAGGGGCCGAACCTGGGTAAACCCTTGTCTCTCGACTCCGATCAACCCCGTTCGAGTTATCACCTAGCTGCAATGGCCTCACGACTAAGTCCTTTCACGAGGACATCTGCCGTGACAAAACCACGACAGTTGGCGCCCACCGTGGGGCTATCGCTCGGTGGTGTTGAGTACTTGAAGGGAACTCCCGCAGGGATCGAGGGATACGCGATCGGCCGCATGACCAAGAGTCGCCGCGGCAAGCTCTACATTGACGATTCAGACTGGGGCCCCGAGGCCGACTCAATCGAGTACGGGTACCGGGTCCCCTTCGGCAAAATCCACATCTTCATCGGCAAAGCCGGTGGATCTGAACCCGAGCCGAACATCTGCACCGACATCGTCGAGCCGGCTCGGCGCGCGCAACCCGCCCTGGCTTAGGCCAGCCGGAAGCACGTCTTCATCGGCTTCACTCAGGGGGTGGACCTTGCAGATAACTCTGCGTCCGACAGTGATACCCTCGTCTACTCTCATGGCGAGTCCTCGGTAGGTGAGACCGAGTCGATCCTCCCACTTTACGATGGCGGGCTTGGGGGCTACCCCGATGATCGACCGGCTCAGGATTCCTTCAACACGCCCCCCTGGGCGGCTATCTACATGGCGGGCTCTGCCCCAGCCCTTAACTCTACGGTGGCTGGCGCAGCGGCGGGGACTGGCACCTCAGGAGCCGGCTCAGCCATACCACCGGCTCAGGCCTTGGCAGAATTGGCAACCGCCCTGGTGACGCTCCTTGCGACGCCGGTGACCGCAGAGAACCAGGCGGAACGCAACACGGAGGTGACAAAACTCCGCGAGCAGATGGCTAAGGTACAGGCAGATATCAACGCCGAAAACACTCGTATGGCGGAGTTGCAGTCCCAAGTCCAAGGCGAGGTAGAGCGCTTGAAAGCCGAAGCCTGGCGCATGGGGCTCCGTCAGAATGCCTCAGAGGCGGTTCATCAGAGGCGCCATATGAGCCGTCTGCCACCTAACTACGAGCCCATGCGTCTGTTCAATACGCCTCAGGATACGCCTGTTCAAGGGGCTGGGGCAGGCACCCCGGAAGCACCGTTTGTGCCCCCAAGAAAAGGTAGGCAGCCGTCGCCGGGTCAACCCTACCAGCCGGCTCAGCAGCACCAGCAGGAGCCGTCCCAGCGACTCCCGCCAGTTCAGACACCCCCACATCGTTTCCTTACGCCGGGGGTCACTTCTCCAATCCGTTGGACAACTTGGTAGCAGCTGCGACCAATTTGGCCGCGCTCCCAATCACGGGAAATTCGCCGGTTGAGATTGAAGCCCGAAATTCCATCGAGATGTTAAAAACTGCGGTCGCCCAACAGGCGAACTACTCCTACAGTCGGCAGCGGCCCCACTCTACCCCGCTCCCAAACCGTAGCAGAAGCCGCCACGATGAGTCGCCGGCCGTCTCTAGCAGCACTCATCGACATCGTGAGCAGCCTCGTGACCCGCCACGCCATGGGCCCCTTAATGCCCAGGAGATTGTTGATACGGCTCGGGCTCAGCGAGCGGCGGAGGCGGTAAATACGGCGGCTCAAGCGCCGCTTGTCACAACCCAATTGACCTCTGGTAGCAGGACCATCGGGATACCGTGTTTGGTGCCAGCTTTACGCAACGAGCGCATGCCCAAGGATTTCAAAGGCCCTCGCAAGGTTCCAAATTACACGGCTGACCTTGAGCCGGCCGCTTGGATTGAGAGCTACGAGATAGCCATGGACATGCTGGATGTCTGCGACGCTGTCTGCGCCAAGTACCTGATGATGATGTTGGAGGGGCCGGCTTGTACGTGGTTAAAAAACTTGCCCCCTAACTCTATTAACATCTGGGCGGAGTTGAAGGACCGTTTCATCAAGAACTTCCAGGGAACCTGCAAGCACCCAATGACGATCGTCGATCTTCAGCACTGCATCCAACATGAGGGTGAGTCGGCCCATCACTGGACGCGCCGGGTCGCAGACATTATTCACGCTTCTGACAGCATCACGGAGGCTCAGGCGGTTCTAATCCTAGAGAAGAACTGTCACTTCGAGCCCCTCGTGCAGAAGCTTGGCCGGCTTAAGCGGAAGGTTCAGGATATGGGCGAGCTCATGGACGTCCTCACTAGGTATGCCGAGTCAGACACCACGAAGGATCCTAGCCCGGACGATGACCAGACTGGCAAGGGAAAGAAAAACAATGGTGGCAAGGGTAACCAGCAGAACAATTCAGGGAACAATGGAAACCATGGTAATCAAGGCAATGGAGGGAAGCGTAAGAATCAGGAAGAAGGATCAGACTTGGTTGCTAATACCAACACTTGTTACAAACACCCGAGGGGGGATAATTCGGGAAGATCCTACAGTGGCAACAAGCCCCGTAATTTTGAGGAATCCCTCAAAGGCCCATGCCCAAAACACAGCCTCCCTAATAAGCCGTCAACCCACTCTTGGGAGAACTGTCACATAATGCAAGCCTTCGGAGAGCAGTTCTTTCAGAACCGTCAAGGCGGCGGAGGAGGCAACCCGGGGCAGCCTGGAGCTGGCTCGTCCGGTGGCTTTCACAACCTGGGTTTCCACGGCCCGGGCGGCTCAGGAGCAGGTTACCAGGGTTCTGGCAACAACGGAGGCAATCAACATCCGGGGCAAGGAAATCAACAACAGGGCAATCAGTCTGGTTTTCAGAGCAATCCCAAACAGTTGAATAGTGGGCAGTATCACATGTTCACGACCCATACTGACAAGCGAGATCGCAAACTCTGGAAACGAGCCATCAGTGTTGTCGAGCCGGCAGTCCCGAAATATCTACGTTGGTCGGAACAGCCCATTACATGGAGCAGAGAGGACCACCCTCCCGGGGTCGATAGTCCAGGTTGCTTGGCTTTGGTGGTGGCACCTCAAGTCGGCGGTTATTCACTCACAAAGGTGCTCATGGACGGAGGAAGCAGCATAAACATCTTGTACTACGACACCTTTCGACGGATGAATCTGTCTGAAAAACAGCTCCAATCATCTTCCACCGTGTTTCACGGGATTGTTCCTGGAAAGTCTACATATCCTATCGGGCGGATCAAGCTGGATGTCGCGTTTGGCACTGATGATAACTACAGGTGTGAGTCTTTGACCTTTGAGGTAGTCAAAATCAAGAGCCCGTATCACGCCCTGTTTGGGCGGCTGGCTTATGCTCGCTTTATGGCTCGACCTTGCTATGTCTACCTCAAATTCAAGATGCCTAGACCAAAAGGCACTATCACAGTTAATGGAGATCAAAAGATCGCCCTTGAGTGCGAGGAAGGGGATGCAGCCTATGCCGAAACGGCTTGTGCTGTGGAAGAGTTGTGATTTTACACTGCAAATGTTGACCCGGCCGATATGACGCCCTTGAAGAAACCCACTGCAGAATCTGACCCGCCACTCAAGTTCAAGTCGGCCGAGGACACCAAGCAGGTTGAGTTTGTCCCGGGCGACCCGTCCAAGAAGTTCACTATTGGGACTGGTATGGACCCCAAATAGGAAAGCGCGCTCATCGAGTTCATCCGTGAGCATCGGGACATCTTCGCATGGAAACCTTCTGACATGCCGGGTGTACCGAGAGAACTTGCTGAGCATCGCCTCAATGTGGATCCACAAATGAAGCCGGTCAGACAATTCCTTCGTCGCTTTAACGAAGAGAGACGCAAAGCTATTGGAGAAGAGGTAGCCCGGCTCTTAGCTGCCGGGCTCATCGTTGAAGTTTTTCACCCTCAGTGGTTGGCTAATCCAGTGCTTGTTCTAAAGAAAAACGGCACTTGGCGCATGTGTGTTGACTACACAGATCTCAACAAGGCTTGTCCCAAAGACCCGTTTGCCCTCCCTCGCATTGATCAGATCATCGATGCCACGGCGGGTTGTGAGAGTTTGTGTTTCCTGGATGCTTACTCCGGTTATCACCAGATAAAGATGGCCGTCGAGGATCAGGAGAAGACGGCTTTCATCACACCTTTTGGGGCCTTTTGCTATGTCTCTATGCCCTTCGGGCTCAAAAGTGCAGGAGCAACTTATCAGCGGTGTGTCCAGAATTGCTTCCACAAGCAGATTGGGCGCAACGTTCATGCTTATGTGGATGATATCATGGTCAAGTCATTGAAGAAGGAGACCTTGCTGGATGATCTCAAGGAAACTTTCGCTAATCTTCGGACTTACTAGATGAAGCTTAACCCGGATAAGTGTGTTTTTGGTGTTCCTGCAGGCAAGTTGCTGGGTTTCCTAGTATCGGAGCGAGGCATCGAAGCCAACCCAGACAAGATTAAGGCAATAACCTCGCTTGCGAAACCAGAGAACATCAATGACGTTCAACAGATGGCGGGTCGGATCACGGCTTTGAGCCGGTTCATAAGTCGCCTTGGCGAAAAGGCGATTCCCCTTTATCAGATGTTGAAAAAGACTGACACTTTTGTCTGGAGTGACGCAGCTGATGCAGCTTTCGAAGCCCTCAAGAAGCAATTGGCCGAGCCGCCTGTTCTCGCTGCTCCCATCGCCAAAGAGCCTATGCTCCTGTACATTGCTGCCAATAACAAAGCGGTAAGTGTTGCAGTTGTTGTCGAGAGGAAAGAGGCAGGGAAAGAATATCCAGTGCAACGGCCAGTCTATTATGTCAGCGAAGTTCTATCTGAGTCCAAGCAGAGGTACCCACATTGGCAGAAACTGGTGTTTGGCGTCTTCATGGCTAGTCGCAAGCTCAGGCATTATTTCCTGGAGCACCCCATTACTGTGGTCAGTTCAGCACCCTTGGGAGACATCATCCAGAACAAGGAAGCTACAGGACGGATTGCCAAGTGGGCAATTGAGCTTGGCCCATACCATCTTAAATATGTCCCTCGCACGGCCATCAAATCCCAGGCACTCGTGGATTTCATCAATGATTGGACGGAACTCCAAACTCCAGAGGAGAAGCCCAATAATACATATTGGACTATACATTTTGATGGTTCCAGACAGCTAGAAGGCTCGGGGGCTGGAGTGGTCATATCTTCCCCTCGAGGTGATAAATTTTGTTATGTCCTGAGGATTCTGTTTACCTATACTAACAATGCAGCTGAATATGAGGCTCTCTTCCACGGTCTTCGGATGGCTAAAGAGATGAATCTCAGCCGGGTCAGGTGTTTAGGCGACTCAGATTTGGTTGCTCAACAAGTTTCAGGAAAGTGGGATTCCAAGGACCCGCTTATGGCGGCTTATCGGCAAGCGGTAACCAATGTGGCCAGACACTTCAAAGGATATCAAGTTGATCACATCGATCGGCGACTCAACGAGGCGGCTGATGCATTGTCACGACTTGGCTCTCAACGTAAGCCGGTCCCTCCGAATGTGTTCCTTGACGTGCTCCATAATCCTTCTGTCAAACTGCCTTCCGAGGAAGATCTCGCTATCCCTGACCCGGAGGCACTGTTGGTGGCGGCTCTTCACGCTATTCCGGACTGGACTGTTCCTTATCTGGATTATCTGACTCGAGGCGAGCTCCCTGCAGATGAACTCATGGCTCGTCAGATCGTCCGCCGCTCTAAGTCTATGTCCATCGTCAATGGCGAGTTACATAGGAGGAGCATTACAGGAGTTTTCCAGCGTTGTGTTTCCCCTGATGAAGGGTGAGAGATCCTCAATGAGATTCATTCTGGAGATTGTGGTCATCATGCCGGCTCAAGGTCCTTAGTGGCAAAAGCTTTTCGGCATGGTTTTTACTGGCTTACGGCTCACGCAGATGCTGAGGATATCGTACAAAAGTGTGATGGTTGCCAGAAGTTTGCTCGCCAGGCTCATGTTTCGGCTCAAGAGCTCCGGATGATCCCAATAACTTGGCCCTTTGCAGTCTGGGGGCTTGATATGGTTGGTCCGTTTAAACCATCCAAAGACAAAAATACCCATCTTTTGGTTGCTGTCGATAAATTTACCAAGTGGGTTGAAGCCGAGCCAATCAGCAATTGTGATGCAGCCACAACAGTCAAGTTCTTGAAAAAGTTGATTTTTTGCTTTGGTTATCCACATAGCATCATCACTGATAATGGCACAAATTTGTCCAAGGGAGCTCTGAAGCAGTTTTGTCAAAGAGAGCATATCCGGCTTGATGTTGCATCAGTTGCACACCCTCAGTCCAATGGCCAAGCAGAACGCGCTAACCAGGAGATTTTACGAGGCATTAAGCCTAGGCTTATGGTCCCACTCAAGCGCACGCCGGGTTGTTGGGTCGAAGAGCTCCCTTCTGTCCTTTGGAGCATCCGGACCACTCCTAATAGATCAACAGGCTATACGCCTTTCTTTATGGTCTATGGTGCAGAAGCTGTTTTGCCCAGTGATATCCGTCATGATTCCCCAAGAGTTACCGCCTACGTCGAAGCAGACAATGAACAAGCTCGTCAAGACTCTCTGGATGCCTTGGAAGAGGAACGTGACTTAGCAGCAGCACGATCTGCGATCTATCAGCAAGACCTACGTCGCTATCACAGCCGTAGAGTCCGCAGCCGTACTTTCCAGGAGGGCGATTTAGTGCTCCGTCTGATACAAGAACAGACAGGTATGCACAAGCTTTCCCATCCCTGGGAAGGGCCTTTTGTCATCAGCAAAAATCTCAACAACGGGTCATATTACCTGATGGATATACGTGAACACAATAAGTCACGTACGTCGGAGGAAGAGACCAACAGGCCTTGGAATATCGCTCATCTCTGTCCTTACTATACTTAGAGCCACTGGCTCAAGTTTGCTTGTACATACCTTTGTATATATTATGATCAATATACATAAGCCGGCATCCCCGAAACTCGGGGCCTCTGTCGTTTCATCTCAAATATTGTGCATGAGTCTTTTCGTTTTTGATCATTGGTCACTTGGGGGCTTCCAACTCACCGAGTTTAGCTATCTCACCCTCTTGACCCGGCAAATGACGCCACATTATCTTGGTTAAACCTGCCTGTCTGCTTGATGCTACTCCGATTAGGTGACCCGGTGTACTCTTGACAAGTCAATCATCTCTATGACCCTGAACTTGTCTTGGTTAAAACATCGGATATGTCACATGAGAGCCGGCTTATAGAGAGCGAGGATAAACCATGGTCTATCACGCCAGCTTCATTGAAGCAAGACTCGAGCCTCGAAAGCCGGTCTATATTGTCGTGCCTCGAAAGCCGACTTCACATTGATATCTATTCACAATTTCTGTTCAATTTTTTACAGGGGGTATCTTTGCTTCCTTTTGGCCATGAGCCGCCGGATCATGGACAAACCATTTTAAAACAAAAGACAGATGCCTATTGACCATGAGTCAACAAAAATCATAGCAGTTTATTTCAGACTGGTGCTAACCACAAGCCGGACAGCTATTAAGCGCCCCGGGTTATTCTAAACCTGTGTTATGCAGAGAAGGATAAACTATTGATGGTTCATACAAATATGACTCGCCACACTGTTACTCAACGAAGCGTAGATTTTTTCAAAGGAGACTGGGCGGGTTAACATACAACCACACCAGTGCAGCTGTTTCATCCAAAATACTGCCTAATATTTAAGTGTGCGAAGGCACGTTAGCGCACCCAAGTGTTTCTAACTACAAAGCCACAGCTGGGCTCCATGATATCAAAAGTTTTTTGGAGACATCTACTCCTGGGCACGAGTTTCTATGCCCTCCGGGCCATTAGATCCCGGGTTAGCCCCTTCCTGGTGTTCATCGGCGGCTTGGGCCTCCAGGTCATCCTGCTCCGGCTCCGCTCTTCTTCCGATCTGAAGATTGTCCAGATCCCAGTCGATAGTTGTCAAGGCCTGAAAGACGGCATCCTCTTTCATGATAATTGATGAGTCAACATCTGGAGCAAAGATATGCTTACGCCGTGCCGGAGTTAGGTCGATGGGCGTGTAAGATGGCGGGGTGACCCGCACGTTCTCTTCGTTGTAAGCCGGCTGGTACCTCTTCAAGTCCAACTCTTCAACAAGTTGACTCGTCAAAACATGAGTCTCCTTCAAACACCGGGCGTAATCTGCTGCAGAGAATTCGCTGCCATCAGTGTTGAACTCTGGAAACCCGTCGGTCATCTCGGAAGGATCCATATCTGGCACATAAGCTTTGGCCCGGCTTAAGGACATCATGGCACCCGCTCGGGCGGCTGATTTCTTCAACTCTTCAATTTGTCCAGGCATGGTTGAAAGTTGATTCAACACGTCCCTTATGAAACGTGGCGGCTCTTTGTGACCCATCACAGACATAATTGTGAACAAGCTCCCTGCATAAAGTTGCTCCAAGAAAGTGTAAACCGCCTTGAGCTTGATACGGGGATCTTGACGCAGATTGATGCTTCTGCTACCTGCAATATTTGAACACATTCGATTACAGCATTCCAATACAAATATCAGAGATTTCGGGCGAGTTATTCCTGACTGATTGGCGGGTCACTTACCAAAGATGGCCAGGGTCATATCGGTAATATACCGCTTCAAGCCGTTTACTTCATCAGTAATGGGCTTGAGCCGGTTCTCTGCCTCTTCATCACGTTTCAACAACTCTGCTTTTTCTTCCTCGTGAGCGGTCTTCACAGATTTCAAGTTTTCAGCAGCTGTTGATACAGATTCGTGCAAGGCTGCGACGGATGACTCGGCGTCTATACGATGCTTCTTCTCAGTTTTGAGTTGCTCTTGTAAGCCGGCCACCTTTGACTCGGCGTCATTGAGTATATCCTGTCATAATCAGATCTTGTCAGTGGAATGCTATATGCTATTGAGCCCACAAAATTGCACAACCCGGCCCATGGGGGCTATGAGACGGCTAAAAATTCTCACTTAAAGTCCCAAGAAGTTTGCTAGCAATCTACATGGCACTTGGGGGCTAATGCAGGTCATTTTTTCTCTTCTGATGATCACTAAGGGAATAAGATCTGGCTCATCTTATCAAAATGAGTCGGCCCTTGGGGGCTACACGTCACTTCTAAAAGACAATTGTTAAAGAACCGGTTGGTTATATACATAACTACCCGGACCTTGGGGGCTACACGTTGCTTCTAAGAGACAGATGTTAAAGAACCGGTTTGTTATATACATAACAACCCGGCCCTTGGGGGCTACAGTCCCGAAGCGAGTATATCATACTGAAAGTCTTACACATATTCATTTTGACCTATGTCTAAGACTTGGCGGCTACACAAGATATATACAGTATGGAAAGAAGGGACATTTCTGACCTCATATTTCCTCTTCAGCATATTGACCAGGCTTACTTCCATTTCCCGGCTTACAGATAGCCGGGTCAAGTACGCCTCATGGAGATCGGCCGCGCTGAGATCTTCAAAGTTTGGGAGCTCAAGTTTCCCTTTTCCTTTCTCAGACGCGACCGGCTCGTCTTTTGATACAAGCTTGGTCAGAACGCTTGACGTCTCTGGAGTCTTGAAGGATACCCCTGTGATGCCAACATCATCATCGGCTTGGGGAGATGATAAGACCATATCTTCAGCCGCCTTCATCGGACTAGAAGGGCGAATAGGACTTGGCGGGTTAAGATCCTCCACCACGTCAGTCGTGCCGACTTGAGTATCCACCTCTTCAGTAGTTGGCGGCTCGTTTTGCTTGGGCGGATCAACATTTTCACCAGGCTGATCCTTCGCCGTCTCGTGTTGACCTTCAGTGATCACCAAGTTTGGGTTTTCTGACTCAAAGTTCTCTAGGGTCGAAGATGACTTGCCAGTTTTCCTCTTCTTAGCCTTTGCCCTATGAATTCATAAGCAGACTTAAATAAGCGAGACAATGGTTACGACGAAGCACGGTTTATTGAGAAGAACTTACCCTTGCTTAATGACCAAGGGTGGCAGTTGAGTGGCAGATGAGTTGCCAGATGATGGTGGCGACTCCTGGTAATTTGAATCAAACGGGTTAAGAGGATGCTTAAAAAGGCCGGCTCGTGGAAGAGATGGGGTTGGACTGTGAAGCACCTCATTGCGTCGCTTATGGGCGGCTAAAGCATCAGGTAAGCCGGTCAAGAGTTCTCCAGAATCACTTCGAGTCTGGCGTCGTGCAGAGCCGGCATGCTGCGATTTCTTTAAAGAAAATTGTGGGTCTAAATAAGCGTGTGGATGAGAAAATGGCACTTTTCTGACGATTTTTCTGGCTTTTTGGGGAACAAAGTTTTCTGAGTCGGAGGAGATGGAAATTACCTCAACATCATCAGCCCGGCTATTTTCAGCATCGCCCTGAGAATACGAGGTGTTAGCCAGTTCAATAAAAAGATGGCCAAGGGAGTCAAGTTCTACCTCTGACTCATCATCAGCTGCTGGTGACCCGCCTCTAGCTATCGCCTCACTTTCAATAGCCGGTTTATTCTTCTTTTGAGCCGGTGCAGCTTTAGCAGCCCTAGGCTTGGTTGCTGGTGTTTTCTTTTTCTTCTTGTTCCAGAATGGAGAGTCGGCCTGCACAGTTTTAAACAAGGTCAACAAGTAAGTTTAAAGAGTTGAGAAGCTGGACAAATGATCACAGGAATGCTTACTGGAGGAGCCTGGTTAAGGGCATAGAACGGTCTCAGCCCCGTCTTGTTACAGTTTTCTTGTGACCCCCCAAGCAGTTTCTTCACTATCTTGTTTATTTCGTCAGCTGACAGGTCAATGGGACTGAACCTTTGCACATCATTTGAGTTGCCTGAGTAATTACACAATAAATTCGCCCGATGACTTAAGGGGAGAATCCTCCAGGTAATCCAGCACCGGGTCAGATCAACCCCGGTCAAACCATTGGCTAATAAAGCCCTCAGCTTTGGATATATGTGGGCGACTTGAGCGCGCTCTTCTTGAGGAGCCCAGCCAGGAAGTTCAACGGTGGGGTCAAGACTATCAGGTCTATAACCCGGCAAAGGGTTCTCATCAGCAGGAGCTGTGTTCTTACAATAGAACCAGGTCTTGTTCCATCCCTTTGGATGACTCGACAGAGTGACTGAAGGAAAAGTAACGTCTCTTCGCCTCTGGATCGAGACCCCGCCAAGTTCTAGACTGGGGCCATCAGCACATTCAGTCTGGCGGTTGATATAGAAAAACTCCCTAAAGAGAGGAACGATGGCTTCCATTTGCAGATATGCTTCACAGAAGACTTGAAATTGACATAGGTTGGATATAGAATTTGGACCAAGGTCTTGAGGATGAAGGTTGAAGAAACTTAGGGCGTCCCGAATTTTTTTTGACCCGGGTGGAGAGAAGCCCCTAAGAAGATGGTCTGTAAACACCACAACTTCTCCTTCGCCGGGTTGGGGAACAGTTTCGCCTTGAGGAGCCCGCCAGCCAATCACCTCTTGAGCAGGCAGAAAACCTTGTTCTTTATAGTCATTGAGCACGAGTTGTGAAACTTGGGAACTCACCCAATTGCAGACTGTGGTCTTTGCCATGGTAAGTCGCCTAAAGAATTAACGGTTGTGGATAAAATATGAATGGCGGGTCATTTCACGATCTCTAAAGTCGCAGTGGCGGCTTGGAGAGAAGCCAGTATGACAAGGTGGTTAAAATTAAGAGGCGAGCCAACATAGTTATTCAATTACCAAAATTACAAGCCGCCCGAACAAAGATTCAACTATGCTTACTAAGGAAGGAGGGTCATGATTTATAGGGCGGCTCATCTTAAAGTTGAAGATTCTGATTTTTTGCTAAGTATTGCAGGAACAGATTTCAAACAAAGTGGCTAAAATTATGGATCTACAAAATACGCGAAAAGGAAAAATATTTACTATTCCTAACTCATACAGTGGAAGCATGGTTTGATTTATTCGCAGTGTTTAGTGAAGATCTGAAGTTCCTAGATGCAAAAATGGTACTACCGCCAACATCGGAGTATTTCTACGACGAGTTCATTAGAATCTGGATCTAAAAACAACAGTGAAGGATGAACAGACGAGCGCCGATGAACTAGGTAAAATGGATAAAGAACTGCTATGGATCTAGGAAGAAATGGGGCATACCTGGATGCGGCAGAAGCTTCGAGAGGCTCTTGACGGTGTCGACAGCGGCGTGCGTGGAGCTGTTGAAGCGGTTGGCGTCGTCGGAGACACCAAGGTCGCGAGGCGGTGGTGCTGTTCTAGTTGCGAGAAGGCTCGGATGCGAGGAGGAAGAAGACGAAGCAGTAAAAAAAAAGAAAAACTGTGGCCCTTGAGGATATTTATAATATGATAAGAAGGGGAAAAGGTAGGTGCGAAAACAGAGGAGGCACAGTAACTTTTGGCGAAGAGGCGCCTCGATTCTCGCGCCTAACAGATATACATCCAGATTTGCTGTGACGTCACACTTAAGCACCGTTGATTCCGGAAGATGACGTCCTGACACGAGGGAGCGAGGAACGCTAAGGTAAAGAGGTATTATGAGCCGGCAAATTCATATGACCCGGAAGTACAACAAGACTGAAGATTGACGTGAATGAATCCACATCACTCTGGGGGCTAATGTTAGGGATATAATCCCACGGTATCACCCGCCCGTTCAGGGCCGGGTTATCCAGTGGCAGCTTAAAGAGAGCTGCGGCTATCAAGACTCGAAGGCCCATTAGGGCGACTCATAAACAGGCCGGCTGGGCGGTCCAGTACCTGAGGCGGCGGCTTACCTAAGGTCGCAATAAGTTTTCCTTTACTTGGGAAGACGATGAGCAGGAAATAGATTAGGGCACGGGTCATGTTATGACCCGGACTCTGTTGTAAACCTGGGGTCTCGAGCTGTATATAAAGGCGAGCCCCTGAGGCGGAAAGGGACCAAGTTACAAGCTCTCGAGTACTAGGTTAGCCAAGTTGCACCCTTGTAATCGAGATCATCATTATCATCAAATAACAATCAAGCAGGACGTAGGCTATTACCTCCATTGCGGGGGGCCGAACCTGGGTAAACCCTTGTCTCTCGACTCCGATCAACCCCGTTCGAGTTATCACCTAGCTGCAATGGCCTCACGACTAAGTCCTTTCACGAGGACATCTACCGTGACAAAACCACGACACGGAGGCTTCACAAGGCAACAGGGCGCGGCCCAGGGGGGCGCGCCGTGTTGCCTTGTGGGGCCCATGTGACTCCGTTTGACCTAATTCCACTTCTATAAATTCACAAATATTGGGAAACCATCAGAGAGCCAAAAGAGAAAACCTTTCTGCCGCCGCAAGCCTCTGTTCTTCCGCGATCCCATCTGGAGGCCTTTTCCGGTACTCTGCCGGAGGGGGAATCGATCACAGAGGGCTTCTACATCAACCTTGCTGCCCTTCCGATGATGTGTGAGTAGTTTACCACAGACCTACGGGTCCATAGCTAGTAGCTAGATGGCTTCTTCTCTCTCTTTGATCTTCAATACCATGTTCTCCTTGATGTTCTTGGAGTTCTATCCGATGTAATCTTCTTTTGCGGTGTGTTTATTGGGATCCGATGAATTGTGAGTTTATGATCAGATTATTCATGAGAAATATTTGAGTCTTCTCTGAACTCTTGTAGGCATGATTAAATATAGCTTTGTATTTCTCTCCGATCTATCGATTTGGTTTGGCCTACTAGATTGATTTATCTTGCAATGGGAGAGGTGCTTTGTGATGGGTTCAATCTTGCGGTGCTCAATCCCAGTGACAGAAGGGGACATGACACGTATTTGTATTATTGCCATTAAGGATAAAAAGATGGGGTTTATTCATATTGCTTAAATTTGCTTCTCTACATCATGTCATCTTGCTTAAGGCGTTACTCTGTTTTTATTAACTTAATACTCTAGATGCATGCTAGATAGCGGTCGATGAGTGGAGTAATAGTAGTAGATGCAGGCAAGAGTCGGTCTACTTGTCTCAGACGTGATGCCTATATACATGATCATTGCCATGAATCTATCATAATTATTTGCTTTTCTATCAATTGCCCAACAGTAATTTGTTTACCCACCGTATGTTTCTGTGCTTGAGAGAGAAGCCTCTAGTGAAAACTATGGCCCCTGGGTCTATCTTTATCATATAAAAAACCTAAAAATACCTTGCTGCAATTTATTTACTTTTTTTAATTAGTATTTTAGTTTATCTATTTACCTCGATAAGATTTAATTCTTGCAAATAACCGTTAAGAGAATTGACAACCCTCTTATTTGCGTTGGGTGCAAGTGTTTGCTCTTGTGTGTGCAGGTGCGCTTAACGGAATTTTGCTTGGTTCCCCTACTGGATTGATAACCTTGGTTCTTAACTAAGGGAAATACTTATCTCTATTGTACTGCATCATCCTCTCCTCTTCGGGGAAATACCAACGCAGACTACAAGTAGCAAGGATGCAAAAATGCAAAGGTTTGATCATAGAATTTGGGGAACCCTTTTGGCTTTGGATAAACATATATATGTATATAATCGTAGTGGAATTGTGTGTAGGAGATGTTGACATGAGCAAGTCCATCACGAAACCCTTTAACCCCCTCTTAATAGTGCGGGATCGCTATAACTCAAGAATCAAGAAATAGCTACACCAGATAGCCTCCGGAAATCCATTCTTGAGCATATATCTTTTTCGACAATCGTCGATCCACACAACTAAAAACCAAAGGAACTAATACCTTTAACTAGAGCATTCCACTTGAGCTTGATATTGACGTTTATGCTTGCCTCAAGTTGAAAGATAATTTTGATCACGTTACTTGGTGAAGACTTCAAATTGCTCCCCTATACACTATGGGAAGCCTCTTCTCGTAGACTATCTTCACACGTTCATCCTATGATCATTTACAAGCTTCAAGCATGCAATCCTTCGGGATCAACCATGATGATCATTACTTGATAACATCCTACCATGAGCACATGGAATCTAACTTTTGATGCAAGCTCATGAGAAACACCTAACCCACATATATAGACATAGAAAACACATGGTATGGGTTAGTACACAAAGCACAAATGACAAATTCTTACCATACCACAAGATCCCATGTGGTACATGATTTGCGCTTGTGTGTTAACTATTTAGAATTCAATCTTCGATCTTTATCTCGGTCAACCTTTATCTTTACTCCTTGATCTATATTGATGTCTTGAAAGCAACATTGAATAATTCCCATCACTTCATTGCTTCAAGACATTTATCTTTAATACCTCAATTTGTCATGATCATACTGGGTTTTCTACACGAGTATCATATATATTGGTCATCACATGCTATTGTCCATGTTCCATCACAATCTTTTGAGAGGTACAATGAGTTCTTCACTTGAATTACTTGCTTGACAACTTGACCAACCATGACTCAACGGGGGCTCATCATGATATCGTCTGCAACCAATATATAGAATTCTTATCTTTAATCATTCTCTTAAGATCTTGATCCATTATAGCCCAACTCATAAGTTGAAGCATGACAACTTCTGGGATCCTCCAATGAATTCCATTTTGATCACATCTCATTCATCACATGGAGTTCATCTTGATCATATTTGATTCAATCATTGAACTCAATCTTAATGCACAACTACATGTAGATGACATTCATTCTGAATCAATTCACTCTTCTTATTGCTCTATGGAACAACCTTCATATATAACTTGATGCCATTGTTTCTCCATAGGAATTGTCACTCATTATCAAGTCTCAATGTATATGTTAGTGTTGATGGATTTCACCCTTCAATTCATCCAATATTCTTCATGCATTGTCAACGGAACTTTCCTTCAAATGTATATCTCAATGCAAACATTAGTCCACAAGGATTGTCATTAATTACCAAAACCACACATGGGGACTACATGCACTTTCAGAGAGGCTCTTCCACATCGTTGAAGAGCTCGCGGTCATGGTGGAGGCGGAGGTGGTGCACGGAGGAGGATTGGAAGCGGGCGTGGTGTGGTGTAGATGGTGCCGGGCGAGGACGCGTTTAAATAGCGGATGCCAGCCAGGCCAAGCGGCGGGCTGTGTCAATATGAGCGCCGGAGTGGGTTTCTTGGCCGTCACGCTTGTATAATGCTGGTAGAAGGGCGGACGGGCAGATGGTTTGAATTGCAGTAGATAGCCATCTCGTCTCATCCAGTCACGTCGCTCCGGCATTGAACAGGCGCGGAGATAGGGATGCGGCACGGGCGGCGCTCTCGGGCTCCAACGAGAGGTTGCGCTTGCTCTGAGCCATCATGAATGCGGCGCTGGCGCTCTGGAGTGGCGCTGACCGGCATGAATGCGTGGCAATCGCTTCGCGCGAGAGAGGGATTTGGGTGGGTCCGGGGTGGCAGAGGCGTACGTGGCAGCGGTCCTGACGCTCACAAAGCCCCTTTAGTATGCGTCCGGTTTGCGGGATTTCGGACATCCGGACTGGTCCGTGGACCGATGGGTACTGTGTTGGATGACAAACTGTGTTCGTGACAACTACATCTAGCTGCCTGAACGTATGCGGGCGTTTTGAGGGTTCGCGTTGGACATGCCCTAAGATTTTTGATTTATTTTTTGTTTTTGCTGTCACAAGTAGCAAAGAGTTTTTTATAAGAGAGAAGCGGTCATTTAAAAATAAAGAGAGAAAAGCGATCTACGAGAACCTGCAAGTATAAATATCAATCAAGTTGCATCCCTTTTTCTATTAAAACAAGCTGCTATTGGTAAGGTTGGATTCTCCTCTTATCAGAAACGCACTGCAACTGTTCGGATGCTTGCATATGGAGTTCCCGGTGATCTAGTTGATGAGTGCGTACGCATGAGAGAGTCCACATGCCTTGAGTCATTGTACGGGTTCTGCAAAGCCGTGGTTAAGTTGTTTGACCCGGAGTACTTGAGAGAACCAAATGCCGAGGATACATCCCGGTTGTTATCAATTAATGCTTCGAGAGGCTTTTCGGGGATGCTTGAAAGCATAGATTGTATGCATTGGAGTGGAAGAACTATCCATTTTCTTGGCAGGGGCAATATAAAGAACATGTTAATGGTTGCACGGTCATACTTGAAGTTGTGGCATCACAAGATCTGTGGATTTGACACTGTTTTTTTTATTTGGCTTGCCAAGTTCTCACAATGACATCAACATGCTTCAACGCTCTCCAGTGTTCGGAAGGCTTTCGGAAGGCAATTCCCCAGAGGTCAACTATGAGATCGATGGCCTTCAATACAACAAGGGAACTACCTAGCTGATGGTATCTATCCTAAGTGGTCTACGTTTGTGAAAACAATCTTCGATCCCGTAGGAGGGAAGAGGCTAGTTTTGCCAAAGAACAAAAGAGTGCTACAAAGGATGTGGAGCGTGCTTTTGGTGTGCTCCAATCTTGCTGGGCTATTGTTTGGCACCCTGCTAGAACATGGAGCTAGCATTGACACTGTGGGAGGTGATGATTGCTTGTGTGATCCTGCACAACATGATCGTAGAGGATGAGCATGATGACAACATCTATGACCAAGGGTGGGATTACCAGGGTGATTTGGTTGAGCCTGAGGGTGCAGCAGCAACATTTGCACAGTTCATCCAATTTCATCATGAAATGTATGATTGGGCAACTCACATTCAATTTCAAGATGATTTCGTTGAGCATATGTGGACTCACATAGGAAACCAATAGTTCTATCTTCTCATTTTCTTCCAAATTATTTGATACAATTTTAAATTCATTTGATTGTAAACTATGTGATTTTTATTTATTTGGATGTAAACTATGTGACTTATTTATTTATTGCAATCAAGATTATATGGCTGAAATGATAAATTGATTAATAAAATGACCAGGGCAGATCAAATGGGTCGCCCCGTTGGGCGCCCTGGCCATGAAATAACCGTTTGGCTATTTTACGTCTGTTTGTGTCGGTCCATTGGAGTTATCCTAACGCCCTATGCTTTTCTGTCTTGTGTGTAGCTTTCGGACTCCACACGCACCCCGCCGGCCCCAACACCCCGTCGCTGCTCTGCCTCTAGCATCCCCGCGACCCGGCCCGCCTTCCCTCTGCTCTGCCTCTTGCATCTCCGCCGCCGCCTCCCCGTCCCCGCGCCCCTGGCCGCCGCTCCATCACCCATCCCCGATGGCTTCTAGAGTAGGTAAGGACTGGGTGAGGTCGCACGGGAGAGAGAGGCCTCGTGATGTGTTTCCTTCCTCCTATGCCTCCTCCACTACCGCAAGATCCGTCCTGAGGTGACCTTTTTTGTTCTTGATTTGCTCTGTAAAATCTGATTGAGAATCTTTCTTCTTTCTCTTCTTCTTAAATCGAACCATGGTTGGTATGTTTTGGCGTCTGATCAACCATGGTGAGTCTATGGCTGCATCTGGTTCTTCAAGTGCTAGCACTCGATTTATTGGAACTTGAATACAATTCTCGCAAGTTCTCCTTCAAGGAAGTTAAGAACCAAATACTCAAGGCGTGGAAGTGCAAATATGGATGCTGGGAGGCTATCACTCGTCACTCGATTGATTGAACTCAATGCAATTCTTGGAGTCGCGGGTTCAAAGATGAGTTTATTGGTATATGTCCTCCAAAGAGGTTGTGTCAAAGATCTAAGTAAGGCATGGACGTGCAAATACAGTTGCTGGGGCGCTACCACTCAACCGATTGCGTCTCAAATGCATTAACGCAGGTAACGGAGATTTTTTAAACCTGTCATGTATGCATGCCTTAAAACAATTAAAAATTTAATTGCACCAACTGAATGGGAATGTTAAATTTGCATGTTTCGGTACCTATATTCTGAAGAGCCCGGCCCATGTTGTTTCCATTGAGATTTAGTACTTCTAGAGAAACCAATTTGCTGACAGATCCTGGGATATTGCTCACTTGCACATTGTTGTCACTGAAGTCTGAGATACATGAGCTTACTCAATCCTTGGAGACCTGAGGAATTGTTTGCTTCAGAATAAGATGGCTTTTAATGAAAAACTCCAATTAAAAATTAAAGTTTCATCCATGCAACAGGACTGGAGTTACATACCCTCGAAAATTTGAAAACAAGCATGTTGTCCATAGAAATGCAGTAGCTGAAGCTTCCAAAACGGGCTCGTGGGGATCCGGGTCATCTTCTTCCTTTCGATCACACAGGGTTTGATCTGCGTCCTTTCTCCTTTATTTTTTTTGTCTGCTCTTTGATGTTCTGCCTTTTGATTGGAGCTGCTGTCAGAGCAACGGTATATATATTCTATGCCATGTACGTATATGGTTGTGCGGCCTATGTTTTTGCTCCATATTTCCTGAACTCATAGTTCATTTCCCTGTTATGTGTAGATCAGCAGGCAGCAGGCAAGATCATTTGGTTCGTCCCTTTAGACAGAACTCCCGTTATTGATTTCTCTTCCTAATGTAAGCCCTGTTGTTGCATTGTGTTGCAATTTTGTATACAGTTCTGAATGATTAGGACCAAGAAGTGAGCTACAAACTAGGTGAGTACTCTGACGAACAGAACAAAAATTCTAGACCTATGGCCAAAACATGTATTGTATCCAGTATAAAATGAAGGCCTAAATAATGTTGGCTAAAAATGATTAGTTCTTCACTGAAACTTTGATTTTGGGTTTTGTTGGACTTTATGTCTGAATGCATTTTAGTGCCATAACTTAATGTTTGGATACATCATGAGTTTTAGTAGGGTAAAACAAAAATCTGAATGGAATTATGAATGCATATCAGTTTGCTGCACAATTATGCAGCAAGGCCAAAGGTTATTGGTTGGTATTCTCTTGTAGTATACGAGTTTTAGTCATTAATCTTATTTTCTCTACGACAACTGTATATGGTTTGACTCATTGTTATCATATATTTTCTTCTGGTGCAAGCCTGCATCTACACTACCAGTCCCATTTCTTTCTTTCTTTTCTATTTTGCAGGGCACATATCTTTCAAGTATACAATAAAAAGATTGATGTTAACTTGTTGAGTATATGATTGTTGGTGCCTCCCAATTTGTGTGATGAACAAATCGTGTACATTTTGTGTGTAAATCTGGGATGCCTAGAAAGGTTGGGAAGTGAACTTATCGAACTTGTTACCCCTATTTAATTCAATGGCATGCGAAACTTGACGCACGTTTTGGCCCATGACTCTTTCCCCGAATTTTTGAAAGTGTGAATGATATCTCTATCAAGTATTAGCTTTTTTGTTTTTTGAACAAGCCCCATTCGCGATCACTGTATTGGAACAATAAACTAGCTAACATGGACCATCATGATGATTTTATATGTTGATCATCACTGATTTCCATAAAAAGGAGTTGAATGGGACTGAGCGAGCTTCTTTTCACTTGTTGATGTCTATGTATGTACACGTGACATTGGTCTGTAAGGGCGTCTCTAAAGCGGACTCTCAAACCGCCCGCATCCGTCCGGACGGCGCAGTTCGGACGTGTTTTGCCATCCAACGCGGGCCTGTATCGGTCTGCCGACCGGTCCGGACGCGTTTTTCCCCGTAAGTTGGAAGCAAACCGGGGGGGCTTTGTGGGAGTCCGGACAACAGACACCTAGGACTCCGACACCCCCGGCCCACTAAAATCCCCCTCCCGGTCCCATTCTCTTTCACTCCGCACCTGCCCCCCCCCCCCCCCCCCCCCATACTTTGCATCCGCGCCCTCATCCTTCGACGCCACAACTGTACCTCTTCGGTCGCCACCCATGCATTGCCGGACGTCCGCAACCACCACCAACGCGCCCGCTCGCCTTGTACTACGGCACCGTCCACCTAGGATCCGTCCGCAGCCAGGTACCCTCCGCCCCCCTATCGACGACGTCCATGGCGAACACCACGCCCGGCAGTGTTCGGTCCAAATGCCATTGAGCTTATTTTCGAACTTGATGTCATTTCTTTAGAGTAGGAAGGATGGCGGGGTACTCGAGCATAGAGGATGAGTTGTTGTGCGATGCGTGGTTGGTCGTATCCATGGATTTCGTAGGCAGGAGCAGAAGGGGGCTCTTCTGGAAGCGCGTGCATGATTCGTTTCACGCGTGAAAGCACATTGCGCCCTACGACATGCACATTATCCATGAATGTCATGTGAAGTCGTTATTGTATTGATGGTACACCATCCAGACCACCGCCGCCAAGTTTTATAAATTGGTTGACCGGCTGGAGGCAATGTGGCCATTGCGCACGGCAGCCGTGGAAATCGTAAGTTTTGCTTTTTTGTTGCTCAAGTTGTTGATTGATTCATTCGTTCACTCAATGTTGCTCTACACATTGTGTAGTCTGTGCGCGCTGTCGTGATCTACCACAGGGAAGAGGGCAGGCCATTCCCGCACATACATTGTTGGATGAAGCTCAAGGGGCAGTATGTGTGGGATGACATGATCCATTCATCAAAAACTTGTTGACCATCCGGTTAACCTCGTTGAATTTGAACTATTTCTCGTTGAACTTGAACTATTGTTGTACTAGACTTATTTGCATGCTATGTATGGATGATTTATGCTATTTTTTATCTGAATTTTGACGAATTCCGTCGTGTTTGATGAATTTCGTCAAGTTAGTTGAAATGCGGTTTGAAATGTATGTGGATAACGTTGAATGGCCGGCTCTCGCATCCATGTCCACGGATTAGTCTCCCTGTCCGCGGACGGATGCGATGTCCGGTTTGCGGGTCGGCGTTGGAGATGCCCTAATGTATATATATATATATATGCTTTCTCTTACCATCAACAACACCACATGAATGATATAAAAGCCCATGGATCCACTTGCCCACGCCTTAAAGATGGACGAGCTAGCTATATAGCTAGATCCCCTAAAAAAAGCTATATAGCTAGATGTCTATTGCTTATTGTGTGAAATTTAAAGGCTTCGGCTTTTTCGTTGCGTGCAAGAGGGAGATGCCACGTCCAGCTTGATTCGTCGAGGCATTCGCAGCACCGGTTGGCTTGTTTTTTTGACGTTCGGCAGGTGCAGAAGGAGCATCGGTACAATCTCTTCCTCCACGAGCAGCACGAGTTGGCGGAGGGCAAAATCTACGACGAGCGCGCGAGCTAAAAGGCCGTGGTGGCCATGGTACCGGAGAACCTCAACTTCGTCACTGAGCAGCGGGCGCTGTACCAGGCCGCGTGCACCCATGCCACTCAACGCGGTCGCGGTGTAGCCGAAGACGGCGCAGGCGATCGCAGACGAGAATACCGGTAGCTGCGCGTCCTTCGCGCCGCCAACGACGCTTCGTTGGCGCCGGTAGCACGATGAGCGTGCCACCCCGTCCACGTTCATCGTCGACCTCACATGCACCGGCGACGGGAAGGTCACAGACTCTGACGAGGAGGAGTAGTGCATGGGAGGCGGCGGGGCCTCAAGTCTCAGGTGGGCCGGTCTGTGTCCCATGTCCTACTCTTCCTCGCTGTCGACCACACCTTCACTTAACGGGTCTCATCTCCGCCGGACATGGACACAACCAACGCCGGAGGGGAACAGTAAGGACTTGGAGGATGGTCGCCGCCGTAGATTTTTTAGGTTTGGAAGCTTTTATTCAATGAAATATGTTGAAAATGTAATGATGTTCTCCGGTTTAGATGAAAACCATCCGGTTTGCATGTAATCCATCCGGTTTGAAATGTATGCAGGCACAGTTGGATGACCGACTCCTGCATCACTGCCTGTGGACTGATCCCCATCGGTCCGCGGACGGATGCGGTGTCCGATTTGAGGGTCAGCGTTGAAGATGCCCTAAGTTTTGGCAAACCGATTGATGTCTCACTTGGTAAATATGTAAATCTGGTTTAGTGTTCGCTGATGCTATGTGACATCAACTACATATGCATTACAACTAGATGGTTAGAGTTTCCAAATTAAATCACTCCTTTTTCCGCATTTTTTTTTCAAATCACTCCTTGTTCTTATTAATGGGACTGACTATATGGCAGTCTTCTGGAAAAAAAATAGGGTCAGTCGATTTTTTCAGCCGTTGGATGGGAAATCAAGGGCCTGATTACCTTCTTCTACCTCTCGCTTTCTTCTTCCTTCGTCTGCTTCCGCCCCACCGCCGCCGACATAGTCGCCTACTTCTGCCGCTCGCGGCCAGCAGCGCTCCCGCGCAGCCTCGCCCTCCCTAATCGCGGCCCACCGCCGTGCTGCCGCCCCCCGACCATCCCTCTAGCCCCGATGCCGATGAAGATTTTCCCCGACGAACTTGCACGACCGCCGTGCTGCCGCCCCCACCCCCATCAATGATAGATGGTGTGGTAGCCCTCCGGCAAGCTCCTTTCTTCTCCTTCCTTCCCTCCGGCCTCTCTCCCGCGAACTTCTCCGCCCTTCTCAAAATCGACCGACGTAAAACCGAAAGTCAGTCGACATTTATCTATTGTGCTTATTAGTACTTATTTCATTTGGTATGCATTTAGACTTATACCAAACCTTTTTGAGCCTCCTTAAATTGCTACTTGATCTATCCATAAATAGAGAAGCAAAGGAGAAACGTTAGAAATAAAAACGGCGCCGCAAGGCGCGCTTATGCTTCTAGTGAAGCATGAAGCAGACAAAAGTAAAATGAGCGGGTGAAGGCCACGTGGAAGCTGTGCCGGAAAGCAAACAACGATCACTAGAGGCATGGCAGCCGTCCAATGACTGATCAACGTCAATCAGCACGTCAACGCTTGCGAAGCGGTAAGTTGCGCTAGAAGTCGTTGGATGGCTGATGGACGGTTGCGGTTGCTTCGCGCAAAGACAGAACAATTTAAACTTGACTGAATCTTAAGAGCAGGTGTTGATTTCTTCAGAAACTCAGTCAGGGTCCTCACAGGAGCATCCCATACTGTAATTTACAGGGATTTCAAAAGAGATATATTTTCCAAACCCGCGGTTACTTTTTGCCTCCATAAATGTACCAGCACCAGATAGTACATTGTACGTACTCCGTAGCAGGGCAGGAATAGGTGTGAGGATTATTTGGACCATACTGTCTGGAATCAACTTCCAGATGAAAATATGAGCCCCATTTATGTGTGCCTTAATTGCTGTGCATGTACTTGACAGTGAACTTTGAAAGAACAAAAAGTTGACCCAAATGATCAAAAGTGCTGACAGTGTCAAAAAAACGTTTTATATTTTGATACGGAGGGAGTATGTTATTATGCTCCTGAGTATATCTCCGCGTATTGGCGAGGTGCGAGAAGAAGAATTGTTGTCCCCTGCAGTCGCTTCAGTTTGTGATCATTCCAACAGTGTCAGCAGCTAGAGCTCCAGCTGGCCGCAAGCTGCAACCAGCCTAAGAGTAACTCCAACACGCCGACCCAAACGGATGCGCGCTATGTCCGCTTTTCGTCTGTTTGGGTCGTCCGCTCTCTTTTTCGTTGGGTCGGCAGTGCGCCCAACGCGCCGACCCATTTCATGTCCGCACACAGATTTATGAAAAGAGGCCCGCGGGCATAGTTCATGATATTGCCCAGAGTTCATGCCGGCGCCATGCCAGCCTTCAGAAACAACCACACAGTCACGCTGGCGCACTTGCCAGCACAAAAAAAAGGGAGGAAGTTCAACCACGGCATCTCGCCCATGGTCATGCCAGCCAGCACACTTGCCGGCATACAAAAAAAGGATGGCGCTCTCCGCCATAGTTCACTCGTCATCGAACTTAAGCATGTCAGCTTGCATCTTCTCGAACCATGGCCTCTTCCTCGGCGACACCGTGTTCAAGTCCACCTTCATTCTCCACCCCCGTCATCATGCTAGCGAACGCCACTTCTTTTGCCTTGGTCTTGGTATTGGCAGCCTCGATCTCGAGCATCTTCGCTTGCTTCGCCGCCTCCATCTCGAGCAACTTGGCTTGCTTCTCCGCATCGAGCTCAAGCCTCTTCCTTTGAAGCTCCATGAAAGCGTTCATTTGCTCCTCCTTGTCTTGCCGGCGCTTCTCGTCCCTTGTGTCCTTCTTGGTCATCATGCCCTCCAAAGTGGCATGCAAGGCAATTGATGCCGCATCGCGTTTGTCCTCCTTCTTCGAGTTCGTCTTCCCCCGCGGCCGTGGCTTCTCGCCCTCACCATGCTCCTCGACGGCTTCCTCCCCTCTACGCGCCTTGAGGGCGGCATATTGTGCCTTGAACTTCTCCTCCCCGTTGATGACCATCCAACAATGGCTTAGGGTGAAGGATTTGCCTTCATGTTGGGCCTTGAATGCCTCCAAAGCTTGGAATGCCTACAAATGTATACCAAGCCAACATATGGTTAAATGGACATGCAAGCACAAACGGAAACGAAGATGACCGCATGCATACCATGTCTTTTATGCCGAGGCTGCTCACGGGACGTGCCTTGATGCTCTCAAGGGTTGCACAAAACTTGTTGTACTCTTGTTGTATGACCCTCCATCGCTTCGAGAGAGACACCCAGCCGTGCTTGCTCTCCATTTGGTAGGGCGCGAACTTCTTGCGTTCATGGTACTCACGATGAACCCTAAGCCAAAAGGTAGATGCTTTTTGCTCGGCGTCGACCTTGGGGTCTTGTCCAATGTCCCTCCAACACTCGCAAAGAAGCTTGTCCTCCAACTGCGTGTACGCCTTCGTCCGCTTGCTTTTGCGCTTCTTGTTGGCGCCGGCTTGGGCGGTCAGCTCGTCCTCGAACAATGGCTCCCCGTCAATGTCCATCTCTTCTTCATCAAGGCCGTAGTCCTCCGGGAATTCGTGGTTGATCGGGAAGGTGCTGCCCATGCCGACCTGGTCTTGCATGAAGGCGTCGTCCAAGCCATCTTGATCAAAGGTGGATGCCATGAATGGAGCTCGGCCGTCTTGGCTTTGGGTCTCGTCGGGATCGAACGTAGTCGCGCCTGCACCGCCTGCGAAGATGATGTTCTCCATGATAAAACGGTTGGTTGCGTCTTCCTCACCGGTGGCCGGCATTCTGTCGAACAGGTTGCGGGCCTCGGGAAGCATGCCGGCTGGTACCTCCCGCGGGCGCTTCCTCGCCCCTCCGGAGGATGATCCACCAGCCACCGGTGTTGTGTTGAGGTCGATGGACGCGGGGCCGGGCGCGGGCGCGGGCGTGGACGGCGCAACAACGCTGACCTCCGGCGAGTATTCCCCGGAGAAGCGGGAGGCTTGCGGGTACACATGGAAGCCAGGAATCGGCTGCGTGGCAGACGCGCGCGGCGACTCTGCCAGTACGGCCCGAGGGAACACCGACGAGCCGGTGCTGGCCGCGGCCACAGCTGCGCCGACGAGCCCGTGTTCGCCAGGGTTTAACCCTAGGTAGATCAGGGCCTGCCTTGTTGCCGCCGCGACTCGGGCATTGGTTTCCTCCTGCTGTGCGGCGGCGGAGAGGGCGGCGGCGGCGGCGGCTTCGAGCTTGCTCTCCTGCGCGTGCCTCCGGCCCTTCCTCTTGGCCGACTGCACGGCCCGCTCCTCGGGGGTCAGCTGCTTCTTCTTCGGCGCCGCCGCCTTGCGGGGCGCCTGGGGCTTGCCTTTGGCGGCGGCGGTGGCGGCGAGGCCGGAGGAGGCGGCGTCGAGGGTCGGCTCGTCGTCCATGGCGAGCGGGCGGGAGCGCGAGCGGGCGGGCGGGCGGGAGTTTTTTGGGAAAGTGGAGGGAAACGGTGGAGGCCGTGCCACAGACAGGCGGGCCAGGGGGAGGAGAAGGCGGGCGTCGCGCGCGTCCGCTTCATGTCCGCGCCGACGCAAATGAAGCTCAAATTTGGGCCGGGAATGGGTCGGCACGCGGACGAAAAGCGGACGCGCGTCCGTTTGGGTCGGCGCGTTGGGCCGACTTTTGTGTCCGTTTTGGCCCAAACGGACACGCGCGGACGAAATGGGTCGGCGCATTGGAGTTGCTGTAATCATCTTCCAAATGCAAGCAGAAGCAGTGACGCGCTCATATCTCGTTTGATTATTACAGTATTTTTGAATACTTGAACAATTTGCCCGCGTCTCCGCGACATGCGCCATGTGCCCCTCGCCTGATGCATGGGCGCCCAAATGATAGCTCCACGAGCAGAGCAGCCTTCCACTACCCCAACGCGCAGGCCTCGTCGCTCCTCTCCTCTCCACCGCCACGCCCAAAGTCACATTTGCCCATCTCTTTTTTATGCGAAGCACGTAGCTGGAGCATCGAGGGACCTGATTGAGTTTGACGACACGAGGGATATACTTAGCTAGCCATCAAGGCAAGTCGGAAGAAAGAGGAGAGGAGAGCGGTACAGGCCTACAGCTTTGCTTCCACGCCATGGGTAATTGCTTCGGCTCCGAAGAGACCGACGTGGAGGCTGTCAAGGCGATGGCGCATCATGCACATGCCAGAGGTATCGCCATGATTCTCAATTGAACTTGTTCTACCTTGATTCCTTGATTCACCGTGTATTTTGGTCGATACTTACAACTTCTGACGCATATGCAATCTGTGCTCATTGTACTCTGGCAGCAGCGATGGCTAGACCCGGCATGGTCGCGCCCCAGCCCAATGCACACGCAGCGGCAGCAATGAGCTCCCCGGGGCAGCCTCGGAAGTCACCGAGCGCGCCCACGACCTCCAGCAGCGCCAGCGGAAGCAGCCGTCCGGTGGCTGGAGGCGCCACGAATGGCGGCAGCGAGGCCAGCCCCAGCCGGGAGGGGAGGATTCTGGAGGCGCCCAACCTCCGGATCTTCACGTTCGCGGAGCTCAAGGCCGCCACGCGGAACTTCAAGTCGGACACCCTCCTCGGCGAGGGCGGGTTCGGGCGGGTGCACAAGGGCTGGGTCGACGAGAAGACCATGAGCCCGGCCAGGAGCGGCGCCGGCATGCCCGTCGCCGTCAAGAAGCTCAACCCCGAGAGCCTGCAGGGCGTCCAAGAATGGCAGGTGAAACTACGTGTCTTTTGGTCAACCCGAACCATGTTCTGAATGATCGACGTCTTCACGTGGGCTGGGCATAGCATTGCATAATTCTCAACCGAAATGTGTGTGCGTGCCTTCCATGATCATGCATGTTTGGTGACTGGCATGTGCGTTTACCCTTGCGCTGATGCCGTTGGAGTTGCTGATTCGTGACGGGATTGGTGTTGCAGTCGGAGGTGAATTTCCTGGGAAGGCTCATTCACCCCAACCTGGTGAGGCTGCTGGGGTACTGCTGGGAGGACAAGGAGCTCCTGCTCGTGTACGAGTACATGGCCAAAGGCAACCTCGAGGATCACCTCTTCAGAAACGAGCCACGGAGTAAGTCTCAGTACATACATGTCAACCGATCAATGATGCAGACTGGGTTACCTGAAGCTAGCTAACACGAATAGCATTGTGGCCACCAGAAGGCGCGGGCGCGTTCCAGCCGCTGCCGTGGAGCCTCCGGCTGCGCGTGGCGATCGACGCGGCGCGCGGCCTGGCCTTCCTGCACTCCTCGGAGAAGCACGTCATCTACCGGGACTTCAAGGCCTCCAACATCCTCCTCGACACGGTACGTGCGGTGCGGCGCCGCTCGCCGGCGACTCTTCACGTTTCGCATCAGTCGCACGCGCGCACACGTCTAACCCTCCTCTCCCGCGCTCGCGCTGCGCAGCAATTCCACGCGAAGCTCTCGGACTTCGGGCTCGCCAAGGACGGCCCGGCCGGCGGCAGCAGCCACGTGACCACCCGGGTCATGGGCACCTACGGCTACGCAGCGCCGGAGTACGTCGCGACGGGGCACCTGTACGTGAAGAGCGACGTGTACGGCTTCGGCGTGGTGCTGCTGGAGGTGCTGACGGGCCTGCGCGCGCTGGACACGGACCGGCCCAGCGGCCAGCACAACCTGGTGGACTGGGCCAAGCCGCACCTGGCGGACCGCCGGAAGCTGGCGCGCCTCATGGACCCGCGCCTCGAGGGCCAGTACTCGTCCAGGGGCGCGCAGCGGGCGGCGCAGCTCACGCTGCGGTGCCTCGCCGCCGAGCACACCAACCGGCCGTCCATGAAGGAGGTCGTCGCCGTGCTCCAGGAGGTCGAGTCCATGTCCAGGGGCGCCGCCAGGCCGGGGGACGGCTCCGTCGGCTCGGCGTCCCCGCGACCAAACAACGCACGGAGCGGTCACGGTTACGGCCAGTCGCCACGACCAGGGTACGTGTCGGAACGGGCTAGCCCGGCCGGCAGCCACGGCAGCCAGCACCCGTCTCCTCGAGTGAGGTAGCGACTGAAATTGTGTTGCGACACTTGGATTTGCACGTGGCGCGTGATAACGATGTTGCTGCATCACTCTTCTGAGCATGCTATTTTCATGTGTCTCATATGGATGTGCGGTAATCTGAAGGTTGGCATGTTCGTATCGGAACTCAACTCGCACATCATCAACCAAAAGTGACATACCCGGGAAGCCAATTTTCAAATTTTGTTGGGAATGCGAGAGATCATACGGAGTCGCCTTTGTGGAATTATGAAATCATGATCAAGTTGCAGTCCTCACATTCTATTAGAGCATCTCCACTAAATCCTCTAAATAAAAATCAGACATTTTTTGTGCAGCTCCGAAAACAGATTGTCTAAAACCCGCCCTCATTTCTTTTCCTATTTCTCTTCCTTCGGTGCATATACAACTTATTTGAACTCCTATTTGCATCACGATTATTAAAACTTTTATGTTTTTACCGCATACAATTCAATAACTTTTCAAGTCCATATTCACTTGAACCAAATGATGTAGGTAAATCATGAAGACACTTGAAAAAACTATTGCCCACGGAGCTGCCACATATGCTCAGAGGTCATCTCAAGAGTTGTTCCGCTTAGTCTTCTATCTGTGGATGCACTTCAATAAATGTGTGGGTTTGGTCTTGATGCCGCTCTGGCATCACAGTTGTCCCCACATGATCATACTCAAAGTCTTCCTCTTGATCTCACATGTTGTCATCGTTTGCCAAAATGTTTTTTGATCCAAAATCTAGCAGGTACATGAACAACCGCAAAGCAAGATTGCAATATCCCAAATGCTCTCTCAACATCCTTCTTGGCTGATTGAGCCTTATTGAAATGAACTCTCTCCTCATCTTGTCGGTTAGAAAATTTTTCACAATTGCGAACCACAAGGGATATATGCCATTAGCAAAGACAGTACTCCACTGGGATTGGTGACCATGGACTATAAAGTTCACCACTGGAGCATCGCCATCGATATTGATGTCATTGTGCGACGCAGGTAACCCAACATATGAGTGTCAAATCCTTAAATCTTGGGAAATCAACGGCTTCAAGTATGATGGTTGGATTCGGTAAGATGGTTTTGAATATTTGATATGGGGGCAATGTTTTTGCTCCGAGGACCGAGTGCACATGCCCCTAGGTGAATAGTACTCCATCCGTAAACTAATATAAGACTTTTTAGTGAAAGTCTTACATTAGTTTACAGAGGTAGTAATAATAATGTTTTTTTAATAATATAGTTGATTTTACGACAAACATGTTTGTGTCTTCTGAATGCGTGATCTTTTTTCTGAAGAAATGGCATATGTTGTGGAAAAAGAAACATAAAACATGCTATAAAAGCTTTTTTTACATCACAACATGTGAACATGTTTTCGTTGACATTTTATTTTTACTATTTTCCGGATTTAGTGCTCATCCGGGAGCATGTGAGCCTAAGCTCTGTTTTGAATACCTTATCTGCTGCCGCCTTTTACGAGAGTTTTTTGACTAAAACATCTTCTAACCCATTGAAAAATAAACATCTCCTAACCCTATTCACTTTTTTTTTGCAGAAACCCTATTCACAGGTCTAACTGTAATTTAAGCACACATACATTGGACACAATTTCAACATAATTCACGCTCAGACTCTATATGTAAATCTGAGAATAGTTTTATCTAAACCGGGTGTGTTGGGTCAGTTTTGCCTCATAGCTTTGTTTGGTTCGGGTGTAAATGGGTCCGGTTTGACAACAGTTTGGTTTAATTTGGTTTCTTGTATGAGGCAGCTGGGTATGGTCAGGTACCGGCACGAATAGGTCTGATTCCACCTTAGTTAAAGCTACAGTTTTCACCCGGTTAGCAAACTGATTAGTACGCCTCTCGCCCCAGATAGCACTTAACGCAACCACAAGACGAGATAGGCCATGGCATTCGCGACCGCGACCGACGGCGCGTGAGCACACGCGGCGGCCGCCGCCCGGATCGGCCTGCTCCGGCCATTTCCGCGGCCACCGCGCCCGGATCCGGCCACCCCCGCGACCGCCGCGCCCAGATTCGGCCTCCTCCGACTCCCCCCTGCGGTCAGCGCATCGAGAAGCCAGCTCTCCCGATCGCGCTGGTTGCTGCGTAGGCGGCGGCCGCCGCCCTGGTCTCTGCGCTCCGGCTGCCTCCACGGCCGGCGAGCCCAGACCTGGCTCCGGCGTCGACTGCTCTCTCCTCTCCTCGGGTCTGCTGCTCTTGGCGAGGATGTGTACCTGTGCGGGGCGTTGACCCATTGGAGCGAATGGGTTTCTACCCATTTTAGTAAACAGTTTTAACCCACCGAGGGTCACTGGTTTAGTTCGGTTTGGGTGCAAAGACTGAGCGGTTTGGTTTTGGTTGGGTTGATGGTAATATTGTATGGGTTTAGTTTGGGTTGGGCTGATACAAATACTCGTGCAGGTTCAGTTAGGTTATGGTGCAGTTTATAAACTATTCTCAGGTTTAGTATATGTACAGAACAATAGGACCAATGAGCAGATCATACCACTATTGAACATTCAAGCATTCAGTTATATAGAGGCCAAAAAGCAATGGCAGCAGCCAAAAAAACCCAAGGGATTCAATGCGCTGAATATTGCACAGTACATGCCCATAACACAAAAAACTAGCACCTGCCCATATTTACCTGCTACTTCAACAGCTGTTCTATTCTGATGGACCAAGCCACCAAGGGTTACTAAAACTCAGAAGTCAGAATTTCTCCACCAAAACTAAAATCTGTCAGAACCATTCGCCCAGCACATTCAGCACCGATGCCACCTGATGAGGAGATGATGATTATATTCTACAAGCTTTGTCTGTTGGCTCTAGGGTCAGATAGCAAAATCAGGCTATGAAACTTTAGCACTCTCTCTGGACAGCATTTCTTCTTCGGCATGTCTCAGAGTCTCCCGGAAAGCTTGCAGGGAGCTGGACGCGAAGCTCTCCAAGGCCTGAAGGACCCGGCTCAAGCTTACTTGCAGATTGTCTGCTTCAAGAAAATGCGCCTGGTACGTTTGTGCCGTTGGAAGCAGGCTCTGCCGGCCTGGCACCAGGGCCAGCTTCCTGTTCAGTGTGTCTGCCTCCCTGTTAATCTCCACGGACTTCCTCTCCAGAATCCTGTTCCACTTTTCTCTTTCCCGGGTTACGAAGATCAGCTCGCTTTGCTCAACAGCGGCTCTGTGCTCGCACTGGTTGCGTACGCTGGACACGAGGGCTTGCATGGCGGTAACCACTTCCTTCTCGGAAATCCGATCCATGGCTTGAGACCAGGTGTTGCAGATGACGAACACAAGAGGTGCACCCACCCTTCCAGGAGAATAGGGGGGAGCTCCGTCAGGCGTCTCCTCCTGCTGATAGTTAAGGCACAGTGCGAGCCATCCGTTCAGCGCCTTCACGAAGCTCCTTTGCGCATTCACCCAAGAGCTGAAATTCACAATCCATTTAACCAAGTCCACTTCAAGCTCCATTGCTAGATCTCGACTGATCCCGCCGGAGATAGCTGAATCCAGGTTTTTCGCCTCCGATATTGCTTCGCACTGAGTCTGGTAGCAGTCGAGCTTTTCTTGCCACATGTTCACAAACCTACAAAAAGAGGTTGTCAGTCTTTTGATGCAAGCTAGGTTCTGTGGGATAAGAAATGCAAGATTGCAAAGAAACAAACCGAGAATGTTCAGGAAAGTTCACCAAGGGTAAAAGCATGTAGGGATATTGATTACTCGAAAACATGAGTTTTTTTTTTTTTTTAAAAAGCCATGCATGTGCACTGTAAATGCAGGACTGTAGAGTTGGCCTCTACACAATATGTAAAAATTTCCAGGCAGCTATGAACGTTACTACTCCCTCTGTAAAGAAATATAAGAGCATTTAGATCACTACTTTAGTGATCTAAACACTCTTATATTTCTTTACGGAGAGTACTTGATAATTGAAGATGTACAAACTAGACAAGCAGACAACCAGTGTAAAGGCGGAAGTGGTGTACCGACAGGGAACTAATTGAAATATGTACCTAAGATGTAAAGGCAAAAAATTAGAGCGTACCCTTTGATTAAGGCCATAATTTGTGGCCACAATTCCTCATCCCTTACTCTGTTTATCTTTTTTGAAACCTTAGCAATAACTCGCACAGCCATTCTTATTTTTGCCGACAGCTTCCTGACCAAATTTTGAGTCGCATAGATCTTCTGAGCTTCAGCACCCTTTTGATCCAAGAACTTCAGCCGCTTGGAGGTCTTGGCTAGCAGGAGGCGCATTTTCTCTTCAGACTGGAAGAGGAAAATATAACAAAAATAATCAGATGTAGCATAGTAGTAGTTAACACGGGTGAGATCATATGAGAAAAATAATCTCCTCAGTTTAAAAGAAAAAAAACGTCCCACATTTTTTATACTAGTGCTACATAAGAGATTTCCATCCTAAAAAGATCATATGTTTACTAAGGAGCTAACAACATAGTTTAAATGAAATTTAATATTGTTATGCATAAGAAACCTAGTAAAGAGGTAGTGTGGCATCCTTTTTTTTTGCATCCTTTCAAATGAAACTAACATCAGAAGAGAAACTCACAAACTCAAAAGTACATCTAATACCAGCTCGTACCCCCTCGTCGCTCGCCCCTCCAGGGCGATCGGGGGGGCCAACCCTAGCCCCCAGCCGCCTCGATCCCATCCCTCCTTCCCCTCCGCCGCCGCCGGGGGACAGCGCCGGGCAAAGCCCGTGCGTTCGACGGTGGCGGCGGAGGGCTGCTCCTCCTTCCCGGACTGTACGGCGGCGAGGGCGCCAGATCCGCGGAGGTGCGGCCTCTTCCTCGATGCATGGCGGCGCGGTGGCTCCTGCTGGAGGCGTTTGTGGTGTTGCGGGGCGAGATGGCCAGAGGATGGAGGTGGGGCTGGGCGTGGCCGGTGGCGGCGGCGGCGTCCGGCCCGGATTCGGTCTTGGCAGACGCGGAGGTGACTCCGGCCCGGATCCGAACATGGTGGCGGCGGCGTCCCCTCTGCCGGGGATAACGGGCCAGATGGTGGGTCCTCGTGGCGGCGCCGGTGGCGGCGGATCTTGGGATCCCGCACCCGGGGACGACGCAGGATGCGCGTGGCGGCCGGAGCTTCCTCCAGCGTCGACGGCGCGTGATGCGGGATTGCGGCGGCGGTTGTTGTTGTATGGGCGACGACAACTGCTGGCGCAACGGTGGGTGCTCCCTGTAGCGCCCGGAATCGGGGCGGCGGCCCCTCTTCATCAACGGCGGCGGACTCCGGGATCGTGTGGGCGATTCGGAGTCTGGATCTCGAGGTGGTGACGGCCTTCTGAGGCTGGTGGCGGTATGGGACGTCCCTTCCATCAACAGATCGGGTTTGATGCGGCTTGGCAGGTGACACATGTGCCTCTTTCGGAGTTGTCGGGCGGTGCCTGTCGCCGGCAGGTGAAGCCACCGGTGGATGCGCTACCGGCGGATGCTACGCACGGCGTCTTATATGGAGACGTCAAGTCATGCCTGCTACCGGCAGGTGATGCACGGTGGCTCTGGCGGAGGTGTCATGTTTAGCCTGTTGCTGTCGGATCGAAGGTGGTGCGACAGTAGCGGGAGGCAGGCGGTATGGGACGTCTTTGTCTTCCGTTGTCTCCTCCAGAGGTATCCGGCTATCGAGGTGTCGGTAGACGGATAAGGGTGGATGGTACAGACGGCTTCAGCGACAAGTTTATGCACTCCGGTGGAAACACAAGATCTCTGATCAGACTATGTCGTCGCGCGCCTGTGTCGTGTCCTTGCTGAAGGTGGTGGATTGAAGCTTGGCTTTGGGGATGAGAATCCGGAGTTCAACCTTGTGGTGGACTCACCATCATCGGCGCACGTGCGGCGATTCCTTCTTGAAGGCGTAGCCTAGGAGTTGTGTATTTTTTGTTTATGTTGTGTCTTGTATCATAGGGATTAGTGGCTATCTAGGGGAGGTACTGTCGCGAGGTATACGGCCTCAGGGTTTGTTTGTCGTTTTATTTCCGGGTCGATGGTGTTCGGCTGCTGGATTTTGCATTATTAATAATATATGGCTGCATGCATCGTGCTGATGCAGAGGCCGGGGGTTATCCTCCTTTTCAAAAAAAAAACATCTAATACCATTACAGAACTGGTTAAAACCCTTTAAATATGGCACGTAAATTTAAATATTCCTAATCTGGGTATTTGGTCTCCAGAAAGGAGCTTTTATACGATATTACTAAGACCTTTTCCTAATGAAGCAGAACACCTGGCATTCCATTGATCTCAGCCTTACCATGCTAGGATCAACATTTCATCTTTCTGCATAGCTGCCTATCGGCACCAGCTTAAGGATGTTGTCATTGCGCAAACATGGCACTATGAAAGGATGACACTCTGCTTTCAGTAAATATTATTTAGTAGGAGTCGAACAAAAACAATTGCATACTACATATCAGTTAACTTGATAAAGTACTCCAACATACCTAGTTACTAATATATCATTCCAGCACAGAGTAAATTCAGGTATTACTTCAACAAAATCGAAGGTGAATACATACCTTAACCTCATTATATAATTTCTTCTCCCAGATATAGAGTTTCTGCAGGGTGACCGATAAGCTCCTCCCCCCTTCAGCCACCTTCTTCCAACCTCCAACATCCAACTCTTCACCTCCATGCCCTGAATTTGGTAACGCAGCCGTTGACACCATCCGAGACGAAACTATTTCGAAATACCAATAAATTGATCAGTGACACCAAGAATCGACGACACCAAAGTATATCAGAGTATATATATATGTGCATGTTTGTAACATCGACATTACCAAAGTATATCAGAAAATATGCCCGCCATAACACATCAATGACACTAAACTAACCAGAATACCTGAAAGTTCTTGATAGCCCAAATAAACAGTTCAAAAAAAAAAAAATCACCATGGTACACTGAGCTCCGGGGATGGTATTGGTAACTCCGCCTCTCCACCTCCAGGATCGGTGCGACCGCCCAGACTGCATCCGCCGCTCGAACAAACTGCGCCTTGATCTCCCCGGCGAAGTCTGCACTCTCCGATGACTTACGGTGAGTCCGCACAGAGGCTGCAACATTAGGCTGCGCTGGCGCCTGTTGCCGCGCCATGCCACCTCCGGAGAGCACTCCCTTATCGACCACAGAATTGTCCTCTTCGCTGCTGCTCATGCCGCCGACCGAGCTGCGTCGGCTACGTGTGCCGCCACTCCCGGGCATATAGTGCTCAGTGGACACCTCCTTGACGACCGTGTCGTCCTCCTCGAGCTCCGGAATGCCCTCCTCCTCCCGCACCTCCCGCGAGCACCGGCTCGGCGTGTACGGTGTCGTCGCCGTGGTCCCAGCGCCGGCAGCATCGTAACAGTAGTTGTCGTGCACTTGGTAGTCGTCGAACACATTGAAGAAGTCCCACGAGCTCGCCCTCGGCGGCGACGGCGGGGGTGCAGCCACCCTACCTGCCGCCGTGGCCTCTCCTCCGTACGAATAGTACCGCGCGTTCCCACCCGCCGGGTCGGAGGAGCCGAAGTAGACGCGCTCCGACGCGGGCGCGCGCTGCTCAACGGCGACCGAGGCCGGAGGCGGGCGGCTCCGCGCGTAGTAGAGCTGCAGCGATCCCGGCGGGTACCCGAACGGAGGCTCGGGCTCGTAGCCGTAGCCGTACCCGTAATGCGGGAACTGAAGCGCGTACGGGTGCGGGTGGTGGAGTTGGTCGTGGCGGGCGTCGTCGACGCGGCGGGGAGGCGAGGAGGAGACGGAGCCGGACTCGGATCCGGAGGACGGCGCGAAGTCGATGTGCGACGAGGAGTGCGGGGCCGAGGAGGGCTGCGCCGCTGGAGGCGGCGCCGGGGGGTCGACGCTCTTGGCATTGGCAGCGGCGGGGAGCGTGATCCCCGGGCGCGGCCGTGCGGACGCGGAGACGAGGAGGAGGTGGAGCGAGGAGGAGACGGCGAGGAGCGAGCCGGCGAGCGCGGCGTGCGCGGCCCCGAGCGCGTCGCGGTGGCGGACGGCGACCGCGAGCAGGTCGGCGCGGCCGCGGCACAGTGCCACGGCCTCCTGCTCGTCCAGCTTGGACCCCTTGCAACCCATCGGCGGCGCTCGGTTCGATGAGCTAGTGCAACTACCAGTCACCACAGTCCCTCCCGAACGATCGTCCCTGGGCCGGCCTTATAAGCGGCCGTGTCGTCCCGCCATGATGATGACACCGACGGACTTGGGGGGCTGATGGGGAAATGATATCGAGGCGAAAGGATGGATGGAGAATGCGTGAGGAGGCGAGGGTAGTGGAGGGAGCGGAGCGAAGTGGGGGAGGGGGTGGTGCTGGGAATCTCCTCTTGCCGTTTTGCTTGGGGAAATTTGTTTGCACTCGCTCCTTCTTTTTCCGGGCTCGATATGGCAGAGGCGTCCCTTGTTTTCTTGCGGCGGGGGAAAGGCCCACACGCACCCACCCATACAACGATAGACGATCTCTTCTATCTACGCGGCCGAGTGTGGGGAATGTGACGGGAAACGGAGTGGGGACGACAGGCGAGGGCAGCAGCAGGCCGTCATGTTATTTTCGCCTCGCTCCATTTAACTAGTTTTGTTTGTTTCCTTTTGGAAGCGAGGCGAGGGCTGCTGCTGCTGCGGCTGGCGCGCCATGGAGTTGCGCGCAGGCTTTGGCTTTGGTTTGGTGGCATGGCGCAGGCAGGCATTGACGCCCGGCTTGATGGCCGCGGTACGGGCTTGACCGGTCTCCGTCACCGGATCAACGCCAAGTGCCCGCCCTGCCGAATCCTGCTCTGCGCTGCTCCGCTCTGTCGAGAGGATACGCTGCGGTGGCGCGCTGCTGTTTTTCCTGCTGGGGGCTGCCGTGCTGCGCTAGGCTTAAGGTTTGGGATTGTCATTGCGTTTTCTTTTTCTTTTGCTGGGATGAAAGGAGGAAACGGTACTGAGGTGCCCATCGATTACTATTAGTAGGGTGTGCAGGGGTCTGCGAAATCTCGGCCGAATAAAAGACCAAACGTACCACTGCCCGAATGAGACGATGATCATGTACCGGCGACAGGCCGTCTTTTGCTTTGCCTTACCTTTTCTTCGCTCTTTGCAGCCCATGCCACATTGTTGACGCTTCTTCCACACTAAGGGCAACTCCAACGCCGACCCCAAATGGTCCGGCCGCGTCTGTTTAGGGGTAAACGGACAGAACCGGTGGCCCAACGCGCGGGAGTAAACGGACCAATGCCCGTTTTCGGTCCGCTTTCGACCCATTCCCGACCCAAATTTCGGTCGCGCTTGCATCGAAACGGACAGTGCGCGGACGGGCGGGACGCGCGCCCTTGTCCTACCCTGGCCCGCCCGTCGGGGACACAACCCCCCACTTTCCCTCCATTCCGCCCAAAACCCTCCCGCGCGCCCCCTCTCCTCCCTCCTCCATGGACGGCGGCCCGACAAATCCCGGACGAAGCCTACGAAGAAGGGGCCGGCGAACAAAGGTGGCGGAGAAGAAGGCCGCCGCCGACTACGCCGCCGAGGTGGCCGCGCGGCGTGCAGCGCAACACCTTGCCGACGTCAACGACAAGGAGTCTATCGTCGCCAAGGCGCACGCCCTCCTCATGTTAGGGTTGTGCCGACCCCCGCCGGCCATTCTCTCGATCGCTGCCATGGCCGCGGCGAGCACAGACTCGTCGGCCTTTCGTCCTCCGCAGCACCGGTCCCCGAGCTCATCCACCACTCCGGAGACGCCAAGGTACCATGCGCCGCCGCTACATGGCCATGGGCAGACACGGTTCTCAACGTCGTCGGACTGCAGCGTGGTCGCTCCGGCCACGCCCGCAGGCGTCATCGACCTCAACGTGACGCCGGGGTACAGTGGCGCTGCCCAGACGTCCGACGGGACGCAAAGGAAGCAGCCCCGGTCGATTCCTTCGGCCAACATGGCCGGCGCCCGCAAGCTGTTCGATGAAATGCCACAGCCAACGCCGACGGCCGACGACCCTGACTACGCGGCGTTCATGGAGAACGTCATCTTCGAGGGCCGTGGCGAGGCCTTCCATGTCGACGGCCAAGGCCAAGCTTTCGATCCCGACACGACCCAAAGCCAGGACGGCCGCGGCCAATATGGTGACACTCAATTCGCCGGCCATGATGAAGATGAGGACGACCATGGCAACTCATGGCATGAAGATGATAGCTTGTATTGTGAAGATGACGAAGATGAGATCGACATTGCGGACGAGCCATTGATGTTTATCGATGAGCTCACCCAAAGGGCCGAGGCACAAAAGAGGAGGCAAAGCATTCGCACGGGATCATATACCCAAGAGGACGACACTTTGATTTGCAAGAGTTGGATGGAGATAGGCCAAGATCCGTTGAGAGGTGCCGAGCAAAAAGGATCCGTCTTTTGGTCGAGAGTTCACAAAACCTTCCATGAGCGAAGGAAGTTTGCCCCCTACCAATTTGCTAGCACCCGCGGCATCAACTCAATCCAAAAGAGCTGGGGGTTCATTCAACAAGAGTGCAACAAGTATTGTGGCGCGCTTGAGAGCGTCGAAGCCTGTCCCGTGAGTGGCCTAGGCCTTGGTGACTTGGTATGAACTTCTTGTTTTTTCATCTCGTGTCCTTTTATGTTGGCATGCCATTTATGTTTCATGCATTTTGTGTCCTTCCATGTTACCATCGCTCATCCCCGACCGCCACTCATAAGGTAGACACTCAATAATAAATCATGCTCCAACTTCATCACATAACTAGGGACTATACGTGCATGCTTCGGGAATCATAAATCTTAACACCAATATTCTTACTAAACCACAATCATTCACTAGTACATCCACATATTACCATCTTAATATCGCAAAACTATTGCAAAGAATCAAACTTATCAGATTCAGTGATCTACATGAAAGTTTTTATTATATCCCTCTTGAATACCTATCCTTTATGGACCAATCTTATAACCCGTGCAAATTGCCATTATTATTTATTAGACTCTCAAGAAGATTTAAGTGAAGCATGAGAGTGCAACTATTTCTTCAAAATATAACCACCGCCGTGCTCTAAAAGATATAAGTGAAGCACTAGAGCAACTGCCTAGCTCAAAAGATATAAGTGAAGCACATAGAGTATTCTAACAAATCACGATAAATGTGTGTCCCTCTCAAAGAGTGTGTTCAGCAAAAGATGATTGTGGCAAACTAAAAAGCAAACAAAGAACAGAAAACTATAGCACACGACGCTCCAAGCAAAACTCATATCATGTGATGAATAAAAATATAGCTCCAAGTGATATATCGATAGATTGTAGACGAAGCAGGGGATGCCTTCTGGGGCATCCCCAAGCTTAGATGCTTGGGTCTTCCTTGAATATTACCTTGGGGTGCCTTGGGCATCCCCAAGCTTAGGGTCTTGCCCTCCTTATTCCTTCATCCATCGTGATCTCACCCAAAACTTGAAAACTTCAGCACACAAAACTCAATAGAAACCTCGTGAGATCCGTTAGTATAACAAACAAATCTTAAACTTTAGGTACTGTTATAAATTGATTCATATTTAATTCTTGCATAATGCTACTGTACTCTGACTTCTCTATGACTTGTACCCCCCGATATAATCCATAGCATCATTAAAATAAGTGAACTATGCAATAGAAAACAGAATATGTCTAAAACAGAACAGTCTGTAAAGATCAAATTAGAAGTTATACTTCTGTAACTCCAAAAATTCTGAAAAATTTGCACAATGTAAACAATTGACATACAAATACGGTGTAAAAAATTCAGGATTTTGTCACTTTCCAGTACAAAATATAAATTCTAGAACTGGGTGCAAAACTTTCTGTTTTTAAAACAACATCAATTATACAATCATCCAAATAATCCTAAAGGCATTACTTGGCACAAACACTAATTAAAATATAAAAACACAATCATAACAGAAGCTAAAATTGTGTGACACAAGAAAAAAATTGCAATAAAGATAAATATTGGGTTGCCTCCCAACAAGCGTTATTGTTTTATGCCCCTAGCTAGGCATAATACATTGTTTCAAGTATTATCATCCTTAGTTTCCAAATCCTCAATTATACATCCATGTTTCCTAGAAGATTTTGCATAGGATTTTTTTTATCATAACACTCCTAGGGATAAAGTTAAGGAGTTTGCTTTCATAAATAGGTTCCTTTATCATATCAATGAAATTGGGGTGCAAGCTAATCATCTTAAGATCCTTGTTTCCATTACTAGATGTGGCACTGTTATTCTTAGGAACGTACATAAACTTGCAATTTCTATTAGAAGGGGTCCTATCAGTATTTTTAACGGAAGAAAAGGCGGAACCCAAGTTATTAATAATTTCTTCCAACTTATCGATTCTTGCGGGACCTTGTTCTATCCTTTCATTAATTATTGGTTCCTTTTCTTTTAACATATTTAATGTAGTTCCTACCTTAGAACCAAATTAAGTAATGTGATTATGGACCTTTTTGTCTAGATTCTCAATATATTTGTAAGTGCATCTAGTGCCACCCCTTGTTGGTTTTGGAGTATTGTCGACAAACTTGGTTGAGGGACTAATGTGTTTGTGAGATTCACAGGAGAACACATGTAGAAGTCCCTATTTGATTCGGTTTACCCATCAAAGATGACCCCTAAAAATGTATGAAGACATTGAAGACAATGGTGGTTCACGAAGACATTCGTGTTGAAGATAATGGTTCACGAAGACATTCACTTGAAGCCAATGGAACGCGAAGACTTAGTCTTTTGGTAGTTTCATTTTCTTCTTTCTTGAGTCATAGGAACCACCGTACAGTTAAGTAGGGTCGAGGTAAACGAAGTCAGAAACTGACGTGATGCTCAACCTAAAATCCTGTGTCTTCGAGCGAAAACAAATGAGAGAAAACCTCTTCCAGAGTTGGTTGAGTCAGCTTTGCTTGGAGCCCAAGTAAAGCTGCCGTGTGTGGTTGGAATCCGACCGTTGGACACGTGTCAGTTCCTCTATGACCAAGGGTCATTTCGGACAAATCATGTTGGGTTGCCTCCTGGCTATAAATAGCCACCCCCCTCCACCATAAGTTGGTGGCTGTTCCGAATTAGTGCACAGCTTTTGTCGTTTGAGAGCAACCCACCTCCGAAACCTTTGAGAGAGAATCCTTGCGAGGACAAAACCCAAAACACTCAGAGCCCAAAGTGATTGAGTATCACTGAAGACATTCTGTTTCGAGTGAACCGAAGACTTATTACACTTGAAGACTGTGATCTTCCAGCCGGTTAGGCGTCACGTTCTGAGCATCCAAGAGTCATTGTGGATTGCTGGTAAAGGAAGTTTGTGAAGGTTTGGAAGTCTACCTTGAAGACTTACTAGAGTGATTGGGCAAGATCTGCGGGTCTTAGCTCAAGGGGAATAAGGTGAAGATGTGGTCTTCTGAGTTTAATCTCAGCCTCCCTAACCAGACGTACAACTTTCACAGTAGTTGGAACTGGTCAAACAAATCATTGTCTTCCCCGAGCTACTGGTTCTATCCTTTCACTCACTTACTTACTGTTTCGTACTGTGAAGCCTTTGCATGCTTGTCTGTGTTTGAAGATATTCCCTGAAGCCATTCATCTGTTCGCCCAATTGTCTTCATGCTTCTTGTGTTTATGTTCAACGCATGCATGCATGTATGATGCCTATGCCTGTCATATCTGTTCATCTTAGTTACAACTGTTGTTAGATATCGTCGTGCTTCCGCTAGCTTCAAAGACATTGCCTGTTTTTGAAGCCTTTCATAAAAATCGCCTATTCACCCCCCTCTAGTCGATAACTAGCACTTTCAATTGGTATCAGAGCAAGGTGCTCCCTTGTTCTATGTGATTCGGTTTAACCACCCGGAGTTTTAGCTATGTCGACTGCAGGGATAATCAAGGTTTCCACTGCGGGCCCCGTCTTCGATGGCACTGATTACCCCTACTAGAAGAATAAGATGCGCATGCATCTTGAAGCCATTGACAACGACCTCTGGTATGCCGTCAGGACTGGCGTCCCCAAGGTTGGTGAAGTTGTCACCGCTGCTGATGTGAAGGGGTTCGCGCAATTGGACTCAACTCCCAAGAACATCATCTGTGGTCATCTGACCAAAGGGCAGTATGGTCGTGTGAGTGCACTAGAGTCTGCGAAGCTAGTCTGGGACTGGCTCTCCAAGGTCAACGAGGGCGTCTCATCGCAACGAGACTCCCGAATCAATGTTCTTCGTAATCTCTTCAACCGCTTCAAGAGGCTCGACAATGAAAATGTTCAGCTCACTTTCGATCGTCTTACTGATATCACCAATGAGCTTCATGCTCTCGGCGCCACTGACATCACTAAGCATGAAGTTCTGAAGAAGCTATTGAGATCTCTTGACAGTTCGTTTGACACCTTATCACTAATGATTCAAGAGCGCCCTGATTTCAAGCAATTGGATCCTGCCGATATACTTGAGAGGCTCAATACTCATGAATTCCAGCTATCTGAGAAGAGAGATATCTATGGTCCTAGCTATGGACGTGCTCGTGCTCTGAAGGCAAAGGCTGTGTCTTCGTCTGAAGACTCTGACTGCAGTTCCGATGGCCCTGAAGACATTGGCAGAGAACTTGCAATGCTCGTGAAGAAGTTCCAGAAGTTCACCAAGAAAAACCGCTTTGGAAAGTCTTCAAAGTATGACCCCAAGAAAGCAGAGACTTCGACTCGTGACTACAAGAAGAGAACTTGCCACAAAGGCAAGAAGCCAGGCCACTACATGACAGAATGTCCTCAACGGGAAAAGGAATCAAAGAAGAAGAAGAAGAGCAAGGACTATGACTCTGATGAGAAGAAGAAGAAGTACTCAAAGTCTTCATCGCACAGAAGAAGTTCCTCCGGCAAAGCTCGTGCATTCATCGGCAAGGAAATGGATTCAGAGGAGGAGTCTGCTTTAGAGGAGGTGGTGGAGGAGTCAGAGGAGGAGTCAGATTCGGGCATGGCAAGCCTGGCTCTGGCTTCAGCATTCGTCGCCAAGTCCATCTTCAACAATGAAGACAATGGCCACGTCACCGACACTGATGTCGGCGACGACGACGATTCTGCACCTACCTACTGCTTCATGGCTAGAGGCGCCAAGGTAACATCTCGCGCCGCCTACTTTGAAACCTCAAGTGAAGATGACTCTGAATGTGAATCCAAACCCAGCTATAGGACACTTGCTAAAATTGCAACTGGGCAACAAAATGCTATGGAAAAGATTCAAAAACTGTTAGACAGAAGCGATGATCTGTTGGACGAGGAAATGAATCGAAGTGAATCCTTAATTGAAGACATAAAAAATCTTCAGGTTAAGTATGACGAACTCTTAAGTCGTCTGATACCCTCTCAGCTGATCATGAAAAGCTCTCCTATGAATATCTTCAACGGAAGCAGGAGCTTGAGAAGCTGAGAGCGTCTCATGATGATATTTGAACTGAAAAAAATTCACTACTCGCTCAACAGATTAGTACTGCTCAGGATGAATTTGTGCCACCTTGTTTGAAATGCCTTGAGCGTGATAACGCTAATTCTTCTGCTGAGTGTTCCACTGTTTCTAAATCTACAATATCTTCAACTGTTGATGTGGCAACTAACCCCTCATCTTAGGAAGCCACCACTATTACTGATGAGAATGCCAGGTTGAAGACATTGCTTGAGACATGCATGTATAAGTGTCTCAAAGGGCATCAGACTCTTTGTGACGTCCTCAAGAAACAGATCCTGAACAAAAACCCTAGAAAAGAGGGTACCGATTTCGAAAGAAACATGAATGTTGATGGTACATATTGGAAACCTAAGCAGTACCCCAAAACCACTTGGGTTGCTGCAACAGGACCCCCAATAGACCCATCCACATTATCTGGATATGACTGTGCTAACCCCATCATCATTGATGAGTCCTTTGACTCAAACTATAAACTATTCAAAAACCAGAATGGTGAAGTGTTTGCCAGGTTTATTGGAACTAACTGCAGGAATGGTTCTCCCATGAAGAAGATCTGGGTTCCCAAAAGTCTACTGGAAAGACTTCCCGTGAATGTCATCATGACACCTCCTGGGAAGAAGAAAAACCCCAGACCAAAAGCTTCACATGGACCAAAGTCTTCATACAGACCGAGGTCATCGTATGATCGTGCTAACACTCATGTTTCGCAGGGTTACAATGACCAGACTCATGAATATGAGCATTACTCTTCAAACCATTATGTTCACAAATCAAAGATTTTTTTTGCATATTCGTTTGAGTACTCTAACCCCCCCTGTGAAGCTATTTGGTAGGGCTTCAAAGCCAAAATTCTCAGATGCTGTACTTAGACTCATTGCTTCTAAGCCACCCCTTCAGATGTGGGTGGTTAAGAAGAACTGATCTTTCTTGCAGGGTCAGGTCTCCAGCCAACATGCATTGGGCTCTGAAGACAATGCTGGGGACCTGAAAAATCTTGTCGGACGCAAGATAAAATGTCTAAATGGACTTACCATTTATTTCGTCCATGGATTTCTTGATGACCGTCCTACTATATCCTCCAAGAAACTTACATTCTCTGAAAGTCTTGATCATCAAATGTTTGCACTTCACAATTGTCTTGGTGAAGCCTATCCTACTAGCTGCATTGTAGGGTACACTTCCAAAAGCTACTGAATGGATCCTGGACAGTGGCTGCACCAACCATATGACTGGTGACCGAAGCTTACTCATGGACTCTACACTTCGTCTATCTACACAAAATCACATCACATTTGCTGATACTGGGAAAAGCAAGGTATTGGCTTTAGGTAGGGTTGCAATCTCAAAGGATCGGCACATGGATAAAGTGATGCTTGTCGAATCCCTTGGATTCAACCTCATGTCCGTCTCAATGCTTTGTGATTTTGATATGATTGTCATTTTTGGCAAATTTCGCTATCTTGTGCTAATGGCTTCTGACAAAACTCAAGTCTTCGAAGGTTATCGAAGCGGTGACTTGTACATGGTAGATTTCTCCACAGGACCACAGCTTGCCACATGTCTTCTAGCAAAAGCTTCAGAGTGCTGGCTTTGGCATCGACGACTAGGACATGCTGGCTTGAGGAACTTGCACACCCTTGTGAAGAAGAAGCACATCATTGGGATCGAGGGCGTCAAGTTCAAGAAGGATCACTTATGTGGGGCCTGTGAAGCTGGGAAGATGACTAGGGCGAAACACCCCTCGAAGACAATCATGACGACCACTCGTCCCTTCGAGCTGCTACACATGGACTTATTCGGCCCTACTCATTACTCTACTCTTACTACTTCTGCACATTTATATGGCTTCGTGATTGTTGATGATTATTCTAGATATACCTGGGTGCACATAATCCTGTATAAGAATGAAGTGCAGGATGTCTTCAGGCGGTTCGCAAACCGTGCCATGACCAACTATGGCGTCAAGATCAAGCACATCAGGAGTGACAATGGCACCGAGTTCAAGAACACTGGGATCGACACCTATCTTGACGTCCTTGGCATCACTCACGAGTTGTCTGCTCCATACACTCCTCAGCAGAATGGTGTCGTGGAGCGCAAGAACAGGACTCTCATTGAGATGGTTCGCACTATGCTTGATGAATACAAGACACCACGCAAGTGGTGGCCTGAAGCTAATGATACTGCATGCCACATCATCAACAGAGTATATCTACACAAGTTCTTCAAGAAGACATCTTATGAACTTATCACCGGTAAGAAGCCAAATGTAAGTTATTTTAAAGTCTTCGGTGCTAGGTGCTGGATACGGGATCCACGTCACACTTCTAAATTTGCACCGAAAGCACATGAGGGTTTTATGCTTGGCTATGGAAAGGATTCGCACACCTACAAAGTCTTCAACCTCTTTCACCATAAAGTGGTTGAAACTGTAGATGTGCGGTTCGATGAGACTAACGGCTCGCAAAGAGAGCACCTGCCACATGTGCTAGATGAACTTCCTCCGAGTGAATCCATCAAGCTAATGGGTACTGTAGATATAATACCCACCAAGGAACCTAGAGATGAAGAGGTTGTGATACCTGCTCCTGTCCAGCGTGAAGACATTGATCAGCCTGAAGATAATGATGAGCCTGAAGACAATGCTTCTGAAGATAATGCTCAGCAGCAAAGTCTTTGCCCTGTTCACCCTCGTGTGGCCAATGAAGTTCTGATCGAGAAGATACTTGACAACATCAATGCACCAGGCCCTCTCACTCGCTCTCGAGCCACACAACTAGCAAACTTTTATGGACACTTCGCTTTCGTCTCTATCACAGAACCCACCAAAGTCACTGAAGCTTTCATGGAACCAGAATGGATTCAAGCTATGCAAGAAGAGCTTCAGCAATTTGAGCTCAACAATGTGTGGGAACTTGTCAAGCGTCATGACCCTCACAAGCACAACATCATTGGAAATAAATGGATCTACCGCAATAAGCAAGATGAACATGGTCAAGTTGTCAGAAACAAAGCCCGTCTTGTTGCTCAAGGCTATACTCAAGTTGAAGGCATTGACTTCAATGAAACCTTTGCTCCTGTGGCTAGACTTGAAGCCATTCGTATATTGCTAGCATATGCCAATCATCATGATATCCTTCTTTATCAAATGGATGTGAAGAGTGCCTTTCTCAACGGCAATATTGAAGAAGAAGTCTATGTTGCTCAACCACCTGGGTTAGAAGATCCCAAACACCCTGACAAGGTCTATAGGCTCAACAAGGCACTGTATGGCCTCAAACAAGCTCCACGAGCCTGGTATGACACACTCAAGGAATTCCTGAAAAGCAAAGGCTTCAAACCTGGTTCACTTGATCCCACTCTCTTCACCAAATCATATGATGGTGAACTGTTTGTATGCCAAATCTATGTGGATGACATTATCTTCGGCTGCACAGACAAAAGATATAGTGATGAGTTCAGTCACATGATGCAAGAGCAATATCAAAATGTCCATGATGGGAGAGCTGAAATTCTTTCTTGGTCTTTAAATTCGCCAACAACGCAATGGCATCTTCATATCACAAGAGAAGTATCTGAAGGACTACTTGAAGAAGTTTGGTATGCAAGACTGCAAGGGTTACAAGACGCCAATGCCAACCAATGGTCAACTGAGCTCCGACGACAATGGTAAAGAGTTCGATCCAAAGGTATGCCGCTCCATGATTGGTTCTTTATTGTACTTATGTGCATCTAGGCCAGATATAATGTTTAGCGTTTACATGTGTGCCCGATTCCAAGCGGCACCAAAGGAATCGCATCACCTCACGGTGAAGCGAATACTTTGATATTTGGCTCACACCCCAACGCTAGGATTATGGTATCCAAAGGGCTCAGAGTTTGATCTAGTTGGATTCTCCGATTCTGACTATGCTGGAGATAGGGTGGATCGCAAATCCACATCAGGCACTTGTCACTTTCTTGGCCGTTCACTTGTATGTTGGTCTTCAAAGAAGCAGAATTGTGTATCTCTCTCCACTGCTGAAGCTGAATACATTGCTGCTGGATCCTGCTATGCTCAGCTTCTCTGGATGAAGTAAACCCTGAAGGACTACGGCATCAACAAGAAGAAAGTACCTCTATTCTATGACAATGAGAGCGCCATCAAGATTTCTCAAAATCTAGTTTAGCACTCCAAGACGAAGCATATTCAGATTCGACATCATTTTCTTCATGATCATGTGCTCAAAGAAGACATTGACATCATTCACGTCAACACTGAAGATCAGCTGGCAGATATCTTCACGAAGCCTTTGGATGAGAAGAGGTTTTGCAAGTTGCGGTGTGAGCTAAATATCTTAGAATCCTCAAATGTCCAGTGAATGGACACACATCCTAACGCTTATGCATTGTTGATGACTATGATGTACAACACACAAAGTAACGTATGTCTTCAATTCATGAAGATATACACTCTAAATGTGAAGATATTAATGCGGAAGTTGACTTCAGAGTGCCACGATAATTGTGCGCCGTGTCTGGGTCTAATACTTCCTATACGGTGGGTAACGCCACCACCAAACTTTCTTGAAGATTTTTCATTTGGCGTTACATCTATTGCATTATCTTCTTGACTTTGTTTGTCTTCAACACTAGTTTCATCTTCGCACTTTACTTGATCTCATTGCCTATACTATATATATGAGTTTGTCCTCAACAGCATTCACTTATAACTATGTCTTCAAGTTGAATCTTTCTGCACTAAGTGAATGTGATCGGACCCTTACCTCTCTGTGCTTATCTCTTCCAATCTCTCTAAATCTTCATATGCATTCTACTTGACACGTGTCGATTGTCTTCACCGTGTCCTTGTTAGTCGAAGATTTTGAGACCAATATTTAAAACGTTTTTATTATCCTTATCCACTTTGCCGGCCGCCGTAGAAGCCGGAACGACCTCCCGCCAAAACTGTTAAGTAGTGGGGTCAAGGCATGGCAGTGAAACCGCACACGCATGCCACACGTCGAGCAAATACGTATCGCCAGGGGCAAGGCTGACTTTTCACCAGGACCGAATCGTTCCTTATAAATACTTCGCCCCTGCTTCCATTAATGCTCTTCACACCTGTCGCTCTCGCCTCCTCAAAACCCTAGCGCCGTCGCTAGCTTCCATCGACGCCGGAGAAGAAGCGCTTCGCTACCGCGATCTCTTCGACGCCGTACTCACGCCGGCCGCGGATATCTTCGCTCCGCTGCCGCCGTAGCTGTCTTCTACTGCCAAGTTAGGGCATGGGAGATCGAACTGCTCAGCTTCCTCCCTGCTTCATTGAGCTGTTATTCGTCTGTTCATGGTGCGGTAAGTAAAAGTTCACTTTTTACCGTTCGTTTGATCCGATAAATTTTCAAATATCTTCAAAAGTTGTTCTTTCACTTCCAATCTTTATCTTCAGTTACTCACATCTCACATCTTGCAAAGTTATTTAACTTATGTTACATGACTCGTATGATTCCTCACTTGTACCTATTCTCGAATTTGTACAAATCTGGAACCAACCTCTCACGATAAGTGAATGTATTCACAGTATGAGGTCATTGTCTTCAAACTGATTTAACTTCAAAATATTCTGAGAATGCATATGACCTCTCCTCCTTCCCTCGCATCTCTAATTCTTTCACAGGTACATGTCCGTGGGCGAGTCACTTGGTTCTCATAGTCTGAATTCATTTGCAGACTTCTTACAGCTTCATCTTGACTCTCCTGAAGCTAGTTCCTGTCGAATCAGCAAAGCGAAGCTAATCAGTCATGTGAAGCCAATGGCTGGAGATAAACCTTCAAAGAAGGGAGGAAGACAAAGGCGAGCAAACACTGCTCTGGATCTCCCTCCAGATCTATATGAGATATACAAGTCTGATCCTGATGAAACTTATGGAGAGCGCAAGTCGCGCGTACAATGGATTCGGAGATATTGGGCAAAAGAATGGTTTTATTATCACTTTGTTACTCCTGAGTATGCTGACAAGAATGCTGTCAGGCCCCCATGGGCAGATATTGTGTATAGGAAGCTGATACTGAAGACAAAGGCTGACGCCATTGCTCAAAACTTTTATCCATGCATGGTAAGAGGTGTCAAGCCTCAAGATGCTGACCCATCTAGCATTAGATGGTGTCGTGAAGATGATCTGTTTGAAGCCAACTACCAGTTTGCAAAGGCTTCAGCAAATTCCAACAAGAAAGAGTTTGGCATTGACTTCAACCCTGGTCCTGCTGAACCAAGGCCCGATGGCTCTCGTGAAGCCAATCCCAATCTCACTGGACCCTGGGATAGCCTCAAGGCATACGTTGAACATGTCGTGGTGAAATCACGGGAGATGCCATGAGATGGCTAAAAGTGGGGGGCTGCGTGAGGACGCCGGTGGGTTCCGGAAGCGAGGTTGGCACGCGCATGCGAGAGACACAAGGCGTACCCAGGTTCGGGGCCCTCCGGGGAGGTAACACCCCTAGTCCTGCCGAGTGGGTTGATAGGCTCAGAGGCCACAATGGTTACAATGGTGCTCCTGGAGCTGTTTGAGTGGAGGAGGCACAAGGAGCTAGGTCTCCGTTCAGCCTCTCCCGTGTGTGTCGGGGAAGAAGGAGTGAACCAAGTAGCCAACGATCGAAGAGGAGCGAACTGACTGAACCCCTCTGCATGGAGGCCTCCTGGGGGGGTCTTATAGCTCGACCCCCCAGGGTTACATGGGTAAACTACGCGCGTCGGGACCCGGGCGTCGGCGTCTGGAGCCGGCCGCGGGCCCGCCGGCTGCTGGGCCCCGCAGGTTGCGGCGCCCGAGGGCGGCGCGACACTGTGGCCCGTCGCTTCGAGCGTCATGGAGTGGACGGGGCGTGCGCGCTTTTGCAGAGGCGTACAGGAGTGGTCGGCCCGTGCGCGCTTCTGCCGAGGCGTGCACGAGTAGACGGCGCGTGCGCGCTCTACAAAGGCGTGCCGGAGTAGGCGGCTTCGCGGGGGGCTGCACTGGCACGCTGGTGCTGACATCGGCCGTCGCGTCAACAGGGTTGGCAGCTTTGCCGGCGCGTCCTCCCGAGACGGATTGCACTGTAGCCATGTTCTCTCCTCGTGGGGGGCTGTCTTGTCGCCAGACGTGATGGGACGGCCGCCGACCTATCGCCAGCCGGCTAGCGGCCAACCGGACCCGGCCTGGGGCCGGGCCTAGCCGGCTAGCGCTGAGAAGCCGGTCGGTTCGCCAGCCGGCGGGGAGGGGCGCGGGCTGCCCCGATGTTTTGAAAAGGGGACTCCGGGTTCGCTTGCCTACCCGGGGGTCATCCCCCCGACAGTAGTCCCCGAAGCTGTGAAGGCTCGCCGGCTCCAAGCGGGAGAGGCTTTGCAGCTTATCCCCCCCGAAGGAGTGCAGTAACATGACGAGGTAGTGCCGGCTCGAGGTCGCTGTTCGACAGCTTCCGGGAGTCGGGTCGAGGTACTCGATCTTTAGTGGAGTCTGAACGGCACGGCCGGCTGGTCCTGCCGGTACGGGGGAGCGTGCCGGTCGCCAGATGAATTCTTGCCACGTGCAGCCCAGCGGCTGAAGAGGCCTGCCAGGCCACGCGCGTGACAAGACGTCGTGGTGGGCTGGGTCCCACCGGACCGCGGCCTCGGCCCGCGCGCGGGATTTACTGCGGCCGCCAGCGCCTGTTGGAGTTCTCGAGGCAGTTAAGGCGTGGCTTTAACGCGCCCGTCTATCGCGGAGGAGTGGGGATCGTGGGCGCGAACGATCCCACTCCCCCACGTTCAACCGTGGTCTTTAAATGGGAAGGGAGGGGAGAGGCCGAGGCATTCGCTCCTCTGCCCCCGCCCGTCGCTTCGCTTCCGCCTCCCCTTCTTCCTTCTCGCGCACACCGCTGCCGGTCGTCGTCGCCCGCGCACCGTTGCCCGCCAGGCTCGCCACCGCACCGCGCTGCGACTCGCACGGCCGTCACCTTCTCACTCCACTGCTGCTTTCTCTCTTCCTCTTCCGTGCTTCTCCCGCTCTCGCCAATGGCGCCGCCGAAGGGCTCGTGGGAGGGGTCGGTGGTCACCGATGACGACATCGAGTATCTTCGCCGCATGAGGCGGCTGCCACCGGCGGCGGAGGTGGAGGTGCGCACGCCCGGCGAGGAGACGGCGCCGGAACCGCGGAGTGGCGAGGTGGTGGTGTTCTACATCCACTTCCTCCGCGGGCTCGGGCTCCCGGCGAGCGTCTTCTTTAGGCGCTTCCTCACCTTCTTCGGCCTCCAGCCGCACCACCTGGGGCCGAACGCCATTCTACAGCTCGCCGGCTTTGCAACGCTGTGCGAGGGCTACTTCGGCATCCTCCCGTACGTGGAGCTGTGGTGCCGGCTGTTCTACCTCAAGCAGCAAGGAGCGGCAGCCGGCGTCATGGCCGAGTGCGGGGCGGCCGTGGCGGTGACCCGGACGGCGGGCCCTTTCCCGAAGCTGCCGCTCGAGGAGTCCGCCAAAAAGTGGCAGAAATCTTTCTTCTATGTGAAGAACGCGAACCCGGCCAACGACCGGATCAACCTCCCTCCATTCGTCGATGCGCCCCCGGCTGAGAAGCTGAACTGGGGGCACAACCCGAAGAGCCCCTCCGCGGAGATCTTGGGGATCCGCAGCCGGATCAAGGAGATGACGGACCGCGAGGAGCTCATCGCCGTGGACCTCATCGCCGCCTTCATCGGTCGCCGGGTGCTGCCGCTGCAGAGGCGGCCGCACTGGATCTGCGATATGAGCGGCCGGCACGACCCCTGTCGGCTGTCGACGAAGGAGCTGACGGCTGAAGAGATTGCCGTGCGCGTCAACGACGTCTCCTCCGTCGGGCTCAAGGTGAAGGAGTGGCGGTTCGGCAAGGAGCCGTACAGCCGGGACGACCCGGCGCCAGCGGTGAGTGTCTGGTCTCTGTTCTTTGCCACGTCCGTCCTTCTTATGCGCCCTGACGCCCTGGGCCGGCTGCAGCGCTTCCCGAGCCAGCTGGTGAATGACGGCCCGAGTCCCATGGTTCTGTAGCCGGACCGGGTCGAGTCAGACCCGGAGGATGAGGAGGCCGGCAATGCAGGAGCCGAAGGCGGCGAGGAGCATCCGGCGGACGCGGAAGCCGGCGGCTCCACTCAAACCGGTAAGTCTCTGATCCCGGATGTTTTGCGCGAGTGGCCGGATGACGACGAAGATGACGAGGACGGGACGGGCGATGCAGCTCCTCAGGGCGCGGAAGCGGGTGACGGGGCCGCCCCCAGGGGGCGACAGAAGAGGGCGTCCGGGGAGCCGGCTGGCTCGAGCCGGCCGCACGGGAAGCAGCCGGTCGAGGCGCGACCAGCTGCGAAGCGCCCGGCCGCGGCGCAGGCGTGCACCCTGAAGAGGTCCACCAAGAAGGCGCGCCGGACGGCGCCGCCGGCGGGCCCGACGCGAGCGGTTCCCGTGGCCATAGGGTAAGTTTCTTTTTTTTTGCAGTTGGAGTTGCCGCTTTATTTGCCGCTGTTGCCGTTCTTTCTTTTCTTTTCTTCTTCTTCATCTCTCTCGCACGACGTCCAGGAGCGCGCTCGAGCTGGTGGAGGCTGCCACGGCAGCGGCGGCCGTGGAGGAGGCCGACCGGTGACGGGGTCGAAGCGGCACGGGGGAGAGCGAGGCGGGGGAGACCCCCGAAGAGGTGCTCGCGGCCCGCCAAGCCGGCTCCGCCTTGGAGGCCACCCAGCGGGATGCCTGGAGGGCCCGAGCCGAGGCCGAGAAGGAGATGGCCGAGGCGTCGGCCAAGGCGTGGAGCGTCGCCGTGGCCGAAGTCATGGTGAGGCGGCCGCGGGCCTCGGAGGGGGCCGCGTGGCCGGAGTGGACGGCGCCGTCGCCGCCGCCGTCGCCGGTCGCGGAGCATCGCTCCAAGACGGTGCATGATCCGGCCCGCAGGGCGGAGGCGGATGCCTGTGCGGCCGCCGAGGAAGCCGCCGGTCACGGCGAATCCGGCGACCGCGAGCCGGAGGCCGTCTCGACGGCCGACCAGGAGGTGCCGCCGGTTTTAGATCCGGTCGACTGAGCCGGAGGCGGGGGCAGAGGCGGAGGGGACCGCGAGCCGGAAGCTGCGCCGAGCGGAGGAGGAGGGGACCGCGAGCCGGAAGCAACGCCAAGGATGGAGACCGCGCCGGAGAGCTCGCGCGCCCTGGTGACGACGGAGCCGCAGGCCGCGGGGCTTAGCCTCGAATCGAGGCCGGCCGGCAGCGGAACCAGCGCCGGGTCCGCCGTTCAGCCGCAGCGGACCTGGGCGGCGAGCTCCAGCGAGGCGACGAGCGGCGCCCCCCGGAGCGAGCTGGACGCGGCGGTGGACTCTCTACGGCTGCAGATTGCCAACCACCACAGCCAGTGGCAGAGCTTCGCCCAGGCGGAGAGCGGCCGGCTGCGCCAGTTGGAGCAGACCTTTGCGGTGAGCTCTTTTGCTTTTCGTGCCTTCTTGCTTTTTGTTTTATTTTTGCTCTTTTCGACCGGCTTGGTCGCTTTCCAGTGGGGGGCGCGTCAGCGCACCCACTGGGTGTAGCCCCCGAGGCCTGGGCCGGCTGCGTAGCAGGCGGGTCGGGCCTTCTCAGGCGTCCGTGTTTTGACTTTGTCTTCTTTGCAGTCCATCTACGACCAACGGGTGGCGGCGTACAACCGCCTCCTGGGCCGGTACCGCGCGGCCAGGGACCAGTTGGCGGCCAAGGAGGGGGAACTTCGCCAGGTCAGAGGTACTATTTCCAACTTCTTTCTTGAGTTCTTCCAGTGGGGGCGTGCCAGCGCTCCCACTGGGTGTAGCCCCAAGATCCGGGCTGGTTTGCGCAGCAGCCGGGTCGGATCTTCTTTGCTTCTTGTTTTGCTTTCTTGTCCGGCTTCTGATCGGAATCCGGGTCCGGATGCGCAACCGCTGCAGTTGACCCGGCGAAGATGGAGATGCTCCGGCGCCAACTGGCGGAAGCCGGCCAGCTCCGTGACCAGGTGGCCGTGGAGCGCGACCGGCTGCAGGAGGAGGCGGCCCGGGCAGTCCGGGAGAGGGACGAAACCGCCACCGCCCATAAGGCCGAGCTGGACCGGCTTGCCGAAGAATGCCGTCAAGCGGCGGCGCGGCAGGAGGAGGCAGCGAAGAAGGCCGCCGAGGAGGTCAGCCAGCTCCAGGCGGACCGTGACCGCAGCGCCAACGCGCTGGTGGCGAGGGAGCGGGAGGCGCTGCAAGAGGCTCTCTACATCGACGAGCTTCTCACGCGTAAGCGCTTCTGCTCGCGTCTTTTGCTTTTTTCCGTTTCCCGTCTTCTGGCGTCTTGGTCAGTCTTCTTCCCCTTCTCTTCCAGGGTTCTTCCCTGAGACCCAGGGGTCGGCCGAGGCGGCGGTCAACGCCCACCGGCAGGAGCAGATGGCGGCGGGGGCCGCCGTCGAGGAGTACGCCGCCTGGTCGGTGGCGGAGATCACCGTGGCCGCCAAGGCTCGCCTGGAGGCGGTGGAGCGCTAGATGAACCGGCTATTCGAAGCCGGTTTGTCGATGGTGGCCGCGCTGTGGCCGGGTGCGGTGGCGCCGAGCAGCGTGAGCCGGCTGGCGCGTTGGCTGGAGGCCGGCGCGGCGCGACTCAACGCGTGGAGGGCTTCCGCAGCTCGAGCCGGCGCGGATATGCCGCTCGGGGTCGTGGTGTCGTGGTACCCGACCATCCGCCTGGACCAGCTGCGCGCCCGGAGGGCTGGGGCGGAGGCAGACTTGGCGGAACGGGCGACGGCGATCGCCGTGCGGGCCAGTGACATCGCGTCGTTCGCCCCGAACGGGGACTTCGTGCCGGAGCGGGCGCCAGACGGCGCGCAGCTTCCCGCCGACGACTTCGGCCTGGAGCTCGAGGACCCGGAGGGCAGCTCGGTCGAGACGATCGCCGACGCGGACGACGACGCTGGCGATCTGGACGACACCGCCACCACGGAGAACCCGGCGCCGAGCGACGCCGACGAAGCCGCAGCCCAGGTTTTTTTTTATTTTTTCCTGTTTCTTTTGAACTCGGAACTTTTGTTAGCCGGCAGATCCACCCACTGGGGGTGTAAGTTTAATGTAATGAACTTATCGGCCGCGGGCCTTGTTGTATATATGAATGCATGTTTGTTTCTTGTGTGCTTGCGCCTGCCGTGTGGCAGTTTCGCTTTTGTTCTTTTCCCTTAGCCGTTTTCCTGTTTGCTTCCGCCTTCGTCCCTCTCCCCGCCAGCCGGACAGCCGGGAGCCGGTCTGTAGCTGGACGGGGAGCCGAATTCAGAAGAGAGCGCCTAGTACTTGGGCCTTAGGATTTGAGCGCAAGCGAAACACCCACTTGGCCGGCTGGCTGCAGCCGGTCTGTGCGGCGGAGCGTGAAGTGAGAAGAGCCGGGTTAGCCGAGCCGGTTGTTCGTACTTAGCCGCTTTTTGCGTGCGGATGCTTGCAGCCTTTGGCTCTTGCCAGCCTTGAACAGCCGGGAGCCGGTCTGTGGCTTATGGCAGAGAGGGCTTCGGCGGTGCGCACGTTACTAATTGGGGTGAGGAGAACGCGGCGCGGGCTAGCCCCCGAGCCCCCGAGCCGGCCGTGCCGACCCGGTGGGAGGGAGGCGAATGCGGTAAAGTGCGTGAAAACTCGGTAGAGATGAAAAGGTAGCCCCCGAGCGTCGTTCGGGGGACCTGCTGCTTTCATTAAGTTCAAAAGGGGTAGTGATACATACATACATGGTTTAACTGTAAAATGGACGGAGGAGCTCCGCGTTCCAGGGGCGTTCCGTCTCTTCGCCGGAGGCGTCTCTCTTGCGCTTGCTTCGCTTTTGCGCGTCGATGAGGTAGTACGCGTTGTTGCGCAAGGCCTTGCTGATGATGAAGGGACCCTCCCATGGGGAGGACAGCTTGTGTTGGCCGGCTGTTCGCTAGATCAGCCGGAGCACGAGGTTGCCCTCGCGGAAAGCGAGGGGCTTGATCTTCTTGCTGTGGTAGTGGCGTAGGCTCTGCTAGTAGATGGCTGACCGGCTGAGGGCCAGCAGGCGCGCCTCCTCGAGCAGGTCGACGCTGTCTTCGCGTGCTGCTGCGGCTTCCACTTTTGTGTACAGGGTGACGCGAGGTGAATCGAACTCGATATCCGTGGGGATGATCGCCTCGGCCCCGTAGACGAGGAAGAATGGAGTGAAGCCGGTTGAGCGGTTGGGGGTGGTCCGGAGACTCCATAGGACGGCCGGCAGCTCGTCGATCCAGCTGCCGGGTGATCGCACGAGGGGCTCGACGAGTCGCGGTTTTATGCCGGCCAAGATGAGGCCGTTCGCCCGCTCCGCCTGGCCGTTGGACTGAGGGTGTGCGACGGAGGCCAGGTCAAGCCGGATGCCGGATACGGAGCAGTGGCGTGCTAGCGCGCCTTTGGCGAAGTTGGTGCCGTTGTCGGTGATGATGCTGTTGGGGACGCCGTAGCGGACAGCGATGTCGGTGATGAACTTGACGGCCGTGGGGCCGTCGAGTTTCTTGATCGGTCTCGCTTCGACCCACCTGGTGAACTTATCGACGGCCACCAGAAGGTGCGTCATGCCGCCCCGAGCGGTTTTGAAAGGTCCCACCATGTCGAGGCCCCACACGGCAAAGGGCCACGCGATGGGGATGGTTTGGAGCGCCGAAGCCGGCTGGTGGCTCTGGGCCTTGAAGCGCTAGCAGCCCTTGCACTTGAGAACCAGCTCCTCGGCATCCTTCAGCGCAGTCGGCCAGTAGAAGCCGTGGCGGAATGCCTTGGCCACCAGGGACCGGGAGGCGGCGTGGTGCCCGCACTCGCCCTGGTGGATATCGAGCAAGATCTCGAGACCCTTGGCCGTCTCGACACATCGCTGGAAAACGCCGGTTGTGCTGCGCTTGACGAGCTCGCGGTTGATGATGTTGTAGGCGGAAGCCCGGCGTTGCACCTGCCGAGCCTCGACCTCGTTCGCCGGGAGCTCGCCGTTTGCCAGGAACGCGAGGATTGGTTGAGCCCAAGACGGCGCCTCCAGCACCATGAGGACGGCCACTTGCGCGGGTTCGGCCGGGTCGGGAGGCGGCGAGCTGGAGCCAGCAGCCCCCGAGCCGGAGCCGGCAGTCCCCGAGCTGGAGCGGGCAGCCCCCGAGCCGGAGTCGGCAGCCCCCGGGGCCGGGCGAAGGGCTATTGGGTCGGCCGGGATGAAGATGGACTTCGAATCCGGAGACGGCTTGATGGACGGCTTGCGCAGGTGCCCGAGGGAGACGCCGGTTGGGATTGCTTGCCAGCTGGAACCAAGCTTGGCTAGAGTATCTGCCGCCTCGTTCTCATTGCGGGGGACGTGGAGGAACTCGCAGCCGTCGAAGTTGCCAGTCATCTGTTGGACCAGGTTGCGATAGCTGGCCATGTTGGAGTCCCTGGCATCCCACTCGCCGGAGACTTGCTGGACCACCAGATCGGAGTCGCCGAAGCAGAGGATGCGCCGGATGCCGATTTCTTTGGCCAGCCGGAGGCCGTGGACGATGGCTTCGTACTCGATGACGTTGTTGGAGGCAGCGAAGTGGATTTGCAGCGCGTAGCGCAGCTGGTCGCCCTTGGGGGAGGAGAGCACGATGCCGGCTCCCAAGCCAGATGCCATCTTCGAGCCATCGAAGTGCATGCGCCAGTGTGTTGCGTCGGGAGCCGGTGGCAAGTACTGGGTCTCCGCCCAATCGACGAGGAAGTCGGCCAACGCCTGCGATTTGATGGCGGTGCGAGGCTCGTAGAGGATGGTGTGGCCGGCTAGCTCGATGGCCCATTTGGCGATCCGGTCAGAGGCATCCCGGCAGCCCATGATCTCGGCTATGGGGGCCGTGCTCACCACGGTGATGGCGTGCTCTTGGAAGTACTGCCTCAGCTTCTTGGCGGCCAAGTACACGCCATAGCACATCTTCTGGTAGTGCGGGTAGTTCTGCTTGGAGGTGGAGAGGACCTCGCTTAGGTAGTACACAGGGCGCTGGACCGGTTGTGCCTTGCCTTCCTCGGGGCGCTCCACCACCAGCACTACGCTGACCACGCGGGTGGTTGCCGCGATGTACATCAGGAGCGGCTCCATCCCAGCCGGCGCGGCCAAGACGGGCGTGGTGGAGAGCATGCGCTTGAGGTCACGAAAAGCCTCGTCCGCCTGGTTGGACCACTCGAACGGCGTCGTCTTCTTCATCAGCTGATATAGGGGCATGGCCCTCTCTCCCAGCCGGCTGACGAACCGGCTGAGAGAGGCCAAGCAGCCGGTGAACTTCTGGACATCGCGCAGCCGGGCCGGCTTGCGCATGCGGTCGATGACCTTGATCTTTTCTGGGTTGGCCTCGATGCCGTGCTCCGAGACGAGGAAACCAAGGAGCTGGCCAGCCGGCATGCCGAAGACGCATTTCTCCGGATTGAGCTTGATCTGGTACTGGCGCAGGTTTGCAAACGTCTCCCTGAGATCCTCAAGGAGGGTGAGGTGCTGCTTGGTCTTCACCACGATGTCGTCGACGTAGACGTGCACATTCCGGCCGATTTGCGGCAGGAGGCATTTCTGCATGCAGCGCTGGAAGGTGGCGCCGGCGTTCTTCAAGCCGAACGACATGGTGATGTAGCAATATGCCCCGAAGGGGGTGATGAAGGACGTCTTGAGGGCATCTGCCGGGTCCAGCTTGATCTGGTGGTAGCCGGAGTAAGCGTCCAGGAAGGACAGGAGCTCGCAACCGGTTGTGGAGTCGATGACTTGGTCAATCCGGGGAAGAGCAAACGGGTCCTTGGGGCAGGCTTTGTTCATGCTGGTGTAGTCGATACACATGCGCCAAGTGCCGTTCTTCTTCAGGACGAGGACCGGGTTGGCCAGCCACTCGGGGTGGAATACCTCCATGATGAACCCGGCTCTGAGCAGCCGGGCAATCTCTTCGTCAATGGTTCTTCGCTTCTCCTCGGAGAAGCGGCGTAGCGGCTGCCGGACCAGCTTGGCATCCGGCCGGACGTGGAGTTTGTGCTCGGCGTACTTCCTCGGAACACTCGGCATGTCCTTGGGGGACCATGCGAAGATATCCCGATTCTCACGGAGGAAGTCGACGAGCTCGCCTTCCTATTTGCTGTCGAGGCCGGAGCCCACGATGACGTACTCGCTCGAGTCAGGGTTGGATGGGTCGAGCGAAACCTTCCTCGTGCCCTTGGCCGGCTTGAAGGACCCCTCATCGGCCGGCTGCTTGAGCTGAGCCGGCATGACCGGCTGCTCGCCAGCCAGCGCGACAAGGCGGTCGAGCTGGCGCCTCTCCTCGGCGATGACCAGCGACTCGGCCAGCTTGGAGCCAGCTTTGGCGCACTCCAGGGACTTCTTGTAGTCGCCGGTGATGGTGATGATGCCCTTGGGACCCGGCAGCTTCATCTTGAGGTAGGCGTAGTGCGGAACCGCCATGAACTTGGCCATGGCGGGCCGGCCCAAAAGCGCGTGGTAGGGGCTGGCGAGGTTGACCACCTCGAACCAGATCGGCTCGTGGCGGAAGTGGGCGCTGGTGCCGAACAACACGTCCAGCCGCACCCGGTCGATGGGGGAGCACGAGGCGCCTGGCACGATGCCGTGGAACACCGTCTGGGTTGGCTGCAGCTGGCCCTCCTCGATGCCGAGCTTGACCATGGTGTCGCAGTAGAGGATGTTGATGCTGCTGCCACCGTCGTTCAGCACCCGTGAAAAGTGGCAGGTGCGCTTCTCCGCGACGAAGGTGGGGTCAAGGACGAGCGCGTAGCCACCCGACGTGGGCATCACGGCCGGGTGATCCTCCCGGGTCCAGCTGACAGGACGGTCGGACCAGTGCATGTACTGGGGGACCGGGGGGACGATCGCGTTCACCTCGTGCTGGTACTTGCGCTTGCTGTGCTTGTCGTCGCCTTCGCTTGTGAAGACGACATAGGCCGCGTCCTGCTGCGGATAGGGGTCGCTGGCGAGGGCGCCGGCTGCCGGAGGCGGCGGGGAAGGCGGAAGCGGCGACTGCTGCGGGCGGCTCCGGGTGGCGGGGGTGGAAGGTTGCCCTTCAATAGGCGCTGGGTGAAACTGCACTGCCGGAGCGTGTACGTCGACGGTTTCGCGCCGCTATGGTTCTTGCAGGGGGCGTCGAGCATCTGCTTGAAAGACAGCTTGGGCTGCCAGGCGGCCTTGCCGGTGCGCGGGCGCTGGCCGGCGCCTTGTTCGGTCTGCCGCTCCCCTTCCACCGCGGCTACTTGCTGGTCGCTGTAGCGAGGAGCCGGCTGCTCGGCCTTCCGCTTACTGCTGTTGTGGTTGTCTTGCCGGCGCTGGTTGGTTTCGCCAACCGGCTTCGGGGCGGCCGGCTGGACCGGGACCGGCTTGCCATCCGCGTCGACTGTGATCTTTACACGCATCGCGGAGTCGGCCGTGGCGTACTTGTCCGCCACCGCCATGAGCTCTGCCAGGGTGTCCGACTCGTCGCACATCAGGCGGTGCTTGAGTAGGGTGCCGTCTCGGCACCCGTCGGCGAAGTACTGGATGGCTTGCACCTCGTGCATGCCTTCGCAGGAGTTGTGCAGCTCGGTCCACCGCGTGAGGAAGTCGCGGAGGGGCTCGCCCGGGTTCTGAACGCACATGGAGAGCTGGCGAGGCCGACTAGGACGCTTGTACGTGCTGGTGAAGTTGCGCACGAATGCATCTTCGAAGTCTAGCCAGGAATTGACGCTGCCGGCCCTCAGGCTGTTAAGCCACGTCCGAGCCGAGCCGAGCAGCATGAGGGGAACGTAGCGAACCGCTACGCGCCGGTTGCCGCCGGAGATGCCGATAGCCGTGGTGTAGTCGGTTAGCCAGTCCTCCGGCTTGGAGACGCCGCTGTACTTGGGGGAGTCGCGGGGCAGCGAGAAGCCTCTGGGGAAGGGCTCCTCACGGATGCGGGGACTGAAGCACGCCGGGCCGACAGAGCTCTCCTCCTCGAGAAGCGTGGACCGCGCCAGCCGGTCGATGCGGTGGCAGGTGTCGGTTTCGTCGTAGGGATCGCGGGGTCCAGTCGGCTTGCGACGGGGCCGCGCGGCACCGCGCCGGCGGAAGCCGGCCGGGGTTGTCGAGGCGGCGGGAGAGGAGGTTCCGGCTGCCGGGCACGCCCGTCACCGGCAGTCTTGTAGGCAACGCCATCGCCAGTGGCCGCGACGCGGTTGTGCCAGCTACGGCTTGACCGGTGCCGGCCAGAGCCGCGACTCGTCGAGCCAGCAGGGGAAGACGCCTGCTGCGTGTCCCGAAGAGCCCTCTCCGGGTTTCTGGTTTTGCCTGAGGTGGAGGCGGATGGCTGGGCCGGGTCGAAACGCTGCTGCTGCTCGTTCGCCGCGGTGATGACGTCGCGGATGCACTGCTGCTGCTGCTGCAGCAGCTCCTCGCCCTCCAGGAACTCGAGATCCGCCATGGCCGCCTGCGCCGCGCGCATGTTCTTGACGGGGGTGTCATAGACGGGCTGGCCTGCTCCTAGCGCGCGGCCGATTGCACCCCCACGGATTCGCACCTCCGCAACCCGGCTGGGCTCAGCAGCGGCCGGTGTGAAGCCGTGGTTGCTGTCGTACTCTCGCTGGTCGTGCTCCAGCCGGCGCCGCGTTGCCGCGAGCTCCGTGGCCTCGAACATGAAATGCTCACGGTCCTCGTTGAGCTGAGCCGCCGCTGCCGCCGTGTCGGCGTCGGGCGTGATGGGGGCCCGCAGGCTACGGATCGTCTCGTGGAGCGGGTCGGCCCGGCATGGCGGGGCCGCAGCCGCGGCAGCAGGAGCCGTGGCGGCCTTCTCCTTGGCGCGCGGGGAGCCGGAGCTAGTGCCGATGGTCAGCACCTCCGCGCGGGCGCAGTGAGCCGCGACGTCGTCGGAGATGGCGCAGCCGACGGGGACGGGGGAGTCGGCGAAGCTGTGTACCCTGCTGGGAAACACGTCGGGGACGAGCACGATGAAGATGCATAGCGCGCCGAATGGGATTACGAGGCAGCCTGCGGGGCAGGCGGCGTTCGCGTCTGATACGGCGCCGCGGCCGGCCGGGTTGGCCGTGCGAGGCGCACGGACCAAACCGTGCACGATGCACTCGCCGGAGCTGGTGAAGGGCCTCACCCGGAACTTGACTCCGGTCCACGCCGCTAGCAGCCCCACGGTGGGCGCCAACTGTCGTGGTGAAATCACGGCAGATGCCATGAGATGGCTAAAAGTGGGGGGCTGCATGAGGACGCCGGTGGGTTCCGGAAGCGAGGTTGGCACGCGCATGCGAGAGACACAAGGCATACCCAGGTTCGGGGCCCTCCGGGGAGGTAACACCCCTAGTCCTGCCGAGTGGGTTGATAGGCTCAAAGGCCACAATGGTTACAATGGTCCTCCTGGAGCTGTTTGAGTGGAGGAGGCAGAAGGAGCTAGGTCTCCGTTCAGCCTCTCCCGTGTGTGTCGGGGAAGAAGGAGTGAACCAAGTAGCCAACGACCGAAGAGGAGCGAACTGACTGAACCCCTCTACATGGAGGCCTCCTGGGGGGTCTTATAGCTCGACCCCCCAGGGTTACATGGGTAAACTATGCGCGTCGGGACCCGGGCGTCGACGTCTGGAGCCGGCCGTGGGCCCGCCGGCTGCTGGGCCCCGCCGGCTGCGGCGCCCGAGGGCGGCGCGACACTGTGGCCCGTCGCTTCGAGCGTCACGGAGTGGACGGGGCGTGCGCGCTTCTTCAGAGGCGTACAGGAGTGGTCGGCCTGTGCGCGCTTCTGCCCAGGCGTGCACGAGTAGACGGCGCGTGCGCGCTCTGCAGAGGCGTGCCGGAGTAGGCGGCTTCGCGGGGGGCTGCATTGGCGCGCTGGTGCTGACACCGGCCGTCGCGTCAACAGGGTTGGCAGCTTTGCCGGCGCGCCCTCCTGAGTCGGATTGCACTGTAGCCATGTTGTCCCCTCGTGGGGGTTGTCTTGTCATCGGACGCGATGGGACGGCCGCCGACCTATCGCCAGCCGGCTAGCGGCCAGCCGGACCCGGCCTGGAGCCGGGCCTAGCCGGCTAGCACTGAGAATCCGGTCGGTTCGCCAGCCGGCGGGGAGGGGCGCGGGCTGCCCTGATGTTTTGAAAAGGGGACTCCGGGTTCGCTTGCCTACCCGGGGGTCATCCCCCCGACAGAACATCTTGACGCTCTTCGTATTGCTGCAGCTGCTGCTTGTGGTGAAGCTTCAGCTGAAGACACTGCTCCTGCCTCACCCAAGCCCCAACGCAAGTCAAAAGCTTCCAAAACTAAAGGGGGACAATCTTCAAAGGCATCTGCTACACCAAAAGCTTCAAGAGTGAAGCCTATGAGATATGCACCTCCTCAATCCAGTGTGCAATCTGAAGATGTGTCTCGAAATTCTCCAAAGAGAAAGCAATCTGCAGGGCGTGGCCCAAAACCAACCAGTACTTTGCGAGATGATGAAGACATCATTGACCTATCTGATGATGAATTCAATGATGATGCCCTTGAGTAGCTCATCAAGAACAAGCAGGAAGAGGCCGATATCTTCAAGGACCTGCCTCTGTTCAATGCTGATATCCTCAACAATTTTATTGATGAATGGTTTCAAGATCCCTCTCTGTCTCTTGATGATCTAGAACTGCCCATTGATATCAGCGTCACATTTCAAGGCTTTGTTGCCCAAGAAATGGCTGTTGGTCAGAAAGTCATTGAACAGAAGAACAAGATCCATCATGAGAAGATGCTTTTTAAGAAGCATGTTGAGAAGTTCAGCGTCCAGGAAATCAAGGGCTTCAAGAAAATGATGGCTGAACTGAAAGAAGAGTCTCAGAGACGCCGCGATGATGCTAAAGGCGCCAGAGATCGTCTCAAGAAATACGCTGAGAAAACGGTGCAAGCTCACAATGAGGGCTTGAAGAGGAAAGCACTTGGCCGCCCCGCTATTGATCCGAGGCTGATTAAAAAGAAGAAGAAGAAGAAGAAGCCAGTCACACCTGCTGTTGAGGCTTCAAGGCAAGATGTACCCAAGACTATCTTCCCGCCAAGCTTCTCTGGCGCGAAGCCATCAGCCCTCTCAATTGCTTCCGAAAGGAAGAAGGCCCAGCAAGCTGAAGCCAAAGCTAGCAAGCGCAAGCAATCAGATGCCTCTGCTGCCACTCCTTCTCAGAAGCGCCAGAAGACAAAGTCTTCAAAGGCTTCACGCAGGGCACAACCATCAACTGCTCCATCTGCTCATCAAGAGCCGTTGCTTGGGACGCCCATTTCTGTTGCTCCCCTGCCTCCGAAAATGCTGAAAGGAGAATTGTTGTGCATGAACCTGCTTCCACAGAGGTTCCTGTCACTGAAGAGATTCCAGCTGTTGACCCCACCGCAGCTGAAGACATTGGTACTGAAGCCAATGTGCATACAAATGATGATGAAGTCCTTCCTCAGATCACACAAGATGTGGTATCATCGCCTGTTCAAGACAACAGTGAGCCTATCAGCATTGGCAATCCCCCGACGCCAATGATACGAGATGAGTTATGGGATGAGCAGCATCCAAACTCACCCTTGCATGAAGTGATTCCCACGTCTCCACCCCCTCAAGTTGCAACGCCTGTGCTGCTCACGCCCCAAGGAACACCAGAAGCCATGGAGGAAGACATCTCTTCTCCAACCGCATCACCCTCATTCCAAAGGCTTCGCCGAGGCCCGAGGCCCTCATCCTCCATGTCTAGCATTCCTGAAGAGGTAGTACGTCAAGAAACCTCTGTCTCTCACGAGGTCATTGATACGTCTCAAACGTATCTATAATTTTTGATTGTTCCATGCTATTATAGTATCAATCTTGGATGTTTTATATGCAATTATATATCATTTTTTGGGCTAACCTATTAACCTAGTGCCCAGTGCCAGTTGCTGTTTTTGCCTATTTTTGCCTTTTCAGAAAATCATTATCAAACGGAGTCCAAACGAAGAAAAAATTTGGATTAAATTTTCTGGACCAGAAGGGACCCTAGAAGCTTTGGGAGAAGACCAGACGAGTCACGAGGGAGCGACAAGCCCGGAGGGCGCGCCCAGGGGGGTAGGCGCGCCCCCATGCTTGTGGGCCCCTCGTGGCATCTCTTGACCTATTCCAGCGCTATAAATTCCCAAATATTCCCAATATACCAGAGAGACAGACGAGAAAACTTTTCTGTCGCCGCAAGCCTCTGTTCTTCCGTGATCCCATCTGGAGACCTTTTCCAGTAATCTACCGGAGGGGGAATCGATCACGAAGGGCTTCTACATCAACCTTGCCGCCCTTCCGATGATGTGTGGTAGTTTACCACCGTCCTACGGGTCCATAGCTAGTAGCTAGATGGCTTCTTCTCTATCTTTGATCTTCAATACAATGTTCTCCTCGATATTCTTGGAGTTCTATTCGATGCAATCTTCTTTTGTGGTGTGTTTGTTGGGATCCGATGAATTGTGGGCTTATGATCAGATTATTCATGAGAAATATTTGAGTCTTTTCTGAACTTATTGATGCATGATTGTTATAGCTTTGTATTTCTCTCCGATCTATCCGTCTGGTTTGGCCAACTAGATTAATTTATCTTGCAATGGGAGAGGTGCTTTGTGATGGGTTCAATCTTGTGGTGCTCTATCCCAGTGACAGAAAGGGACAAGTCACGTATTTGTATTGTTGCCATTAATGATAAAAAGATGGGGTTTAATCATATTTCTTGAATTTACTTTGTCTACATCATGTCATCTTGCTTAAGGTGTGATACGTCTCCAACGTATCTATAATTTATGAAGTATTCATGCCATATTTATAACAATTCTATATGGTTTTGGTATGATTTGATTAGAACTAACCCAGACTGACACTGTTTTCAGCAGAACTACCCTGGTGTTATTTTTTGTGCAGAAATGAAAGTTTTCCAAATGAGCTGAAACTTTTTGGAGATTTTTTATTGGACAAATAAAAAATATCGGCACCAAGACCCACTGGAGGGGGGCCACCCAGTGCCCACGAGGCACCAGGGCGCGCCACCCCCCTAGGCGCGCCCTGGTACCTCGTGGGGCCCACGTGGCTCCGTTTCGCGTGATTCCAACGCTGAAAAATCATATATATTCAGAAACCCCCGAAAGTTAACCTAGATGAGTTTTTACGCCGCCTCAAGCCTCTGTACCAGAGAGATCCCATCTACAGCCTTTTTCCGGCACCCTGCCGGAGGGGGGAAAGCATCACCGGAGGCCATCTTCATAATCCCGGCGGTCTCCATGACGAGGAGGGAGTAGTTCACCCTCGGGGCTGAGGGTTTGTACCAGTAGCTATGTGTTTGATCTTTCTCTCTCTCGTGTTCTTGAGATGGCACGATCTTGATGTATCGCGAGCTTTGTTGATATAGATGAATCATATGGAGTTTTCCCCTCTCTATCTTCTTGTGATGAATTGAGTTTTCCCTTTGAAGTTTTCTTATCGGATTGAGTCTTTAAGGATTTGAGAACACTTGATGTATGTCTTGCATATGGATATATGTGGTGACAATGGGATATTCACTTGAGTCACTTGATGTATGTTTTGGTGATCAACTTGCGGGTTCCGTGACCTTGGGGATTTATGCATAAGGGTTGGCACACGTTTTCGTCTTGACTTTCTGGTAGAAACTTTGGGGCACTCTTTGAAGTTCTTTGTGTTGGTTTGAATAGATGAATCTGAGATTGTGTGATGCATATCGTATAATCAAACCCGTGGGTACTCGTGGTGACATTGGAGTGCCTAGGTGACATTAGGGTTTTGGTTGATGTGTATCTTAAGGTGTTATTCTAGTACGAACTCTAGGGCTGTTCGTGACAATTAATGGGGATGGCTCATAAGGTGGTTTCGTACCCTACAACAATTTCTTCGTTTGTTCTCCGCTATTTGTGACTTAGGAGTGAAATCTTTGTCGCACGTGAGGGATTTACATATGATTCAACTACGTCAACAATGTTAGGAGATCGCACTAGTGAAAGTATGAACCCTAGGCCTTATTTCTACGCATTGCAATACCGTTTTTATGCCCGTTTACTTCTTGCTACCTTGCTGTTTTTATATTTTCAGATTACAAAAACCTATATCTACTATCCATACTACACTTTTATCACCATCTCTTCGCCGAACTAATGCCAATGATATGCGAACCAACAAGCTTGGGGATGCTATGTTTGATGAGAATGAAATTTTTGAGAATATATTTGCTGCAATTAATATTTGTCCCAAGCTTGGGGATACTATGCTTAATGAAGATGATCTTTTTAGTCCCCCTACTTTGAATGATCAAATTTGTTATGATGATTTCATGCCTCCTATCTATGATGATTATTGTGATGATACTTATGTTATGAAAAATAGTGATGATTATTATTATACTTGTTATAATTATGAAAATCCTTTTACTGAACATCACTCTTTTAATGTGGAAACAATTTATAGCATTCGAGTTTCATACGATACTCCCACTATTATGAATGAGAAGAAAATTGCTTGTGTGGAGAGTAATAAAAATCCTATGCTTGTAGGTCATGAAAATAATGCTTTATTTGATAGTTATATTGCTGAATTCATTCATGATGCTATTGAAAATTATTATGAGAGAGGAACTTATGATTCATGATGCCCCCATTATGTATCAATCCTTTACTTCTATGAGTGCATCATTGAAATCATCATGCCCAGCTAAAAAGGCATTAAAGAAAAGTGCTTGTTGGGAGACAACCCAATATTTATACCTACTGTTTTTGAGTGTCCACATGATTAAGATACTGTAGTAATCATGTTTTATATGTTTTCTTACAATAAAGTGCCAAGTAAAACCTTTGGGATAGTGTGGATACTTGTTGATTCAATTCTGTGCAAAAACAGAAACTTTTGCCTCCAGTGTTTAATTTCCCAGATATTACTGGAGCATCAAAAAATTCTGAAATTTTTATACAGTATTTATATGCAAATTTTTGACGTTTTCCTAATTTTTCAGAATTTTTAGAGTTCCATAAGTATGCTAGTTTCTCAGATCATTACAGACTGTTCTGTTTTTGACAGATTCTGTTTTCAATGCATAGTTTGCTTGTTTTAATGTTTCCGTAGCTTATATTATGAGATATAAATTGTGGAAATAATAATATACAGTAGGCATTATATGGGAACAAATGTAAATCTTGCCTTGGACAGTACCTAAGTGATGGTTTATTCTTTATCATACTAACCGTTCTCACGAAGTTCCGTTAAGTTTTGTGTGATTGAAGTTTTCAAGTTTTGGGTGAGATATCGATATGAGGAGAATAAGGAGCGGCAAGTCCCTAAGCTTGGGGATGCCCAAGGCACCCCAAGGTAAAATTCAAGGAACACCCAAGCAACTAAGCTTGGGGATGCCTCGGAAGGCATCCCCTCTTTCGTCTTCAACACTATCGGTAACCTCACTTGGAGCTATATTTTTATTCGTCACATAATATGAGTTTTTCTTGGAGCGTCATTTTATTTTGTTGAGATTTGCTTGCTGTTTTCAATAATCATGTTTTGTATCTTTTATTTCAATAAAAATGTCAAGTATAGCCTTTACCATGCTTATTTAGCAAGTTCATGAGTTGCTGTTTCAAAACAGAAAGTTTGCTGCTATTGATTAAATTTCCCAGAAATGTCAGAATGTGATAAAATCTTGAAATTTTGACACAATCAACTTTGATAAATTATTTCCAGTGTGGTAAATTTTCAGAACTTTTTGAGTTATCTAAGTATGGATTCTTAATTATCCTTTACAGACTGTCCTGTTTAGGCAGATTGCTGTTATGTTTGCATTGTTTGCATAGGATTGCGTGTTTAATGTTTCTATTTGTGGATAGGAGTATTAAATATGCAGGGGCATTTAGTATTCAATGTTTAATTATAATTTTAGTGATTTGCTACAGTAGAGAATGTCGAGGTTTTGAGTGGATTTATACTAACATATCTCACAAGTTCTTGTCAAGTTTTGTGTGGATGAAGTTTTTGAAACTTAGGGATACTATTATATGAGAAGAATTAACGAGACACAATAGTTCAAGCTTGGGGATGCCCAAGGCTCCCCAAGTTAATATTCCAAGATGTATCAAGCATTCAAGCTTGGGGATGCCCCGGTAGGCATCCCATCACTTTTCTTCATCAACTATCGGTTAGTCTCGATTGAACCCAAGTTTTTACTTGTTCACATAATGTGTGCTATACTTGGTTGTGTCTTTGTTTTGCTTGATATTTGAATAAAATATCAAGGTCTGAAACATTTTTAATGAGAGAGAGTTTTCACATAGTTACTTAATTGTTTCACTACTCATTGATCTTCGCTTATATATTTTGGAGTAGTTTCTCATTAATTCTCATGCTTCACTTATATCTTTTTGAGAGTTAATAATAGTAATGGTAATTTGCACAAGATATAAATTTGGTCCCAAGATGATGAATATTCAAGAGGGATATAATAAAAAAATTCATATAGATCATTGGATATGATAAGTGTGATTCCTTGCAATGAAAATAATGAAAGAGATCATATGCTAATCTTATGGAAAGTAATGACATTACATAAAGAAAAGTATAAGTGGTAAAATTTATTGGAGGTTAACAAGCATGGCATTAGTCAATGATGCAATTCATGAAAAAGTTAATAAGGGAAGAGAAGATTCACATGCAAATATACTATCTTGGACATCTTTTATGATTGTGAGCCCCCATTAAGTATTTTATGTCAAAGTGTTGACGTTGGACAAGGAAGACAACGTAATGAATTATGTTTGTTCATATTCACATAGAAGTTATATTGTTATAGATCCTCCAACATGTGGTGCTTGCCCAATATCTTTGCTAGCCAAAAATCCGCACCAAGTAGAGATACTACTTGTGCATCCAAAACCCTTAAACCCAGTTTCTTCCCATGAGTGTCCACCATATCTACCTATGGATTGAATAAGATCCTTCAAGTAAGTTGTCATCGGTGCAAAAAGCAATAAAAATTGCTCCTAAAATATGTATGATCTTTTATTGTAAGGGAAATAAGCGTTGTACGAACTTGTGATGGTAAAGAAATAAAAGCGACGGACAACATAATAAAGGTTGCTATCACAAGGGGCAATATAACGTGATGTTCCTTTGCATTAAGGGCTTGTGCATCCAAAAATAAAAAGCGCATGACAACCTCTGCTTCCCTCTGCGAAGGGCCTATCTTTTACTTTTATGCATTTACTTTTATGTATTTACTTTTTATGCAAGAGTCAATAGTGTTCTCCTCTACTTCCTTTTTATTTTTCTCTTTTGCAAGCATCATGTGGTGGGGAAAGATCTAGGCACATATATCCAGTTGGATATGAGTGATCATGAGTTATTATTGTTGACATCACCCTTGAGGTGAATAAGTTGGGAGGCGAAATCACAAGCCCCTATCTTTCTATGTGTCTGGCTGAAACTTTAGCTCCATATATATGTCGTGAGTGTTAGCAATCATAGAAGACTAAATGATGGTTGAGTATGTGGACTTGCTAAAAAGCTCCTACATGAGACCCTTCCTGAAAATATGATGAATTGCAATTGCATTGTTAACTAGAATAGTTTGTTAGTTTCCAAGGAAGTTTATGCCTTATACTTCATTGTTGTGATGAATTATTACTTGCTCATGAGAAGTTTTATGATAATAAATATTGCTGTTATAATAATGTTCTTACTTTGAATCATTCAAGTCCAATGTCCATGCAACAAAAGAAAAGATTATATGATGATTATGATAGGTAGCATTCCTCATCAAAATTTCTGTTTTTAATTGCTACTTTATCATGATGACTTTTATGAGAAAAAGTTGTTGTTATGATGCTAGGAAAAGTGATTGAAATTATCCTTGATCAAACTTTTGCACTATGCTAGCATTCACACTTCATAAATTATTTCTTTTATCATTTACCTACTCGAGGACGAGCAGGAATTAAGCTTGGGGATGCTGATACGTCTCCAACGTATCTATAATTTATGAAGTATTCATGCCATATTTATAACAATTCTATATGGTTTTGGTATGATTTGATTAGAACTAACCCGGACTGACGCTGTTTTCAGCAGAACTACCGTGGTGTTGTTTTTTGTGCAGAAATCAAAGTTTTCCAAATGAGCTGAAACTTTTTGGAGATTTTTTATTGGACAAATAAAAAATATTGGCACCAAGACCCACTGGAGGGGGGCCACCCAGTGCCCACGAGGCACCAGGGCGCGCCACCCCCCCAGGTGCGCCCTGGTACCTCGTGGGGCCCATGTGGCTCCGTTTCGCGTGATTCCAACGCTGAAAAATCATATATATTCAGAAACCCCCGAAAGTTAACCTAGATGAGTTTTTACGCCGCCGCAAGCCTTTGTACCAGAGAGATCCCATCTACAGCCCTTTTCTGGCACCCTGCCGGAGGGGGGAATGCATCACCGGAGGCCATCTTCATCATCCCGGCGGTCTCCATGACGAGGAGGGAGTAGTTCACCCTTGGGGCTGAGGGTTTGTACCAGTAGCTATGTGTTTGATCTCTCTCTCTCTCGTGTTCTTGAGATGGCACGATCTTGATGTATCGCGAGCTTTGTTGATATAGATGAATCATATGGAGTTTTCCCCTCTCTATCTTCTTGTGATGAATTGAGTTTTCCCTTTGAAGTTTTCTTATCGGATTGAGTCTTTAAGGATTTGAGAACACTTGATGTATGTCTTGCATATGGATATATGTGGTGACAATGGGATATTCACTTGAGTCACTTGATGTATGTTTTGGTGATCAACTTGCGGGTTCCGTGACCTTGGGGATTTATGCATAAGGGTTGGCACACTTTTTCGTCTTGACTTTCCGGTAGAAACTTTGGGGCACTCTTTGAAGTTCTTTGTGTTGGTTTGAATAGATGAATCTGAGATTGTGTGATGCATATCGTATAATCAAACCCGTAGGTACTCGTGGTGACATTGGAGTGCCTAGGTGACATTAGGGTTTTGGTTGATGTGTATCTTAAGGTGTTATTCTAGTACGAACTCTAGGGCTGTTCGTGACAATTAATGGGGATGGCTCATAAGATTGATCGGGAAGGATAACTTTGAGGTGGTTTCGTACCCTACAACAATTTCTTCATTTGTTCTCCGCTATTTGTGACTTAGGAGTGAACTCTTTGTCGCACGTGAGGGATTTACATATGATTCAACTATGTCAACAATGTTGGGAGATCGCACTAGTGAAAGTATGAACCCTAGGCCTTGTTTCTAAGCATTGCAATACCGTTTTTATGCCAGTTTACTTCTTGCTACCTTGCTGTTTTTATATTTTCAGATTACAAAAACCTATATCTACTATCCATACTACACTTTTATCACCATCTCTTCGCCGAACTACTGCACCTATACAATTTACCATTGTATTGGGTGTGTTGGGGACACAAGAGATTTCTTGTATTTGGTTGCAGGGTTGCTTGAGAGATACCATCTTCAACCTACGCCTCCCACGGATTGATAAACCTTAGGTCATCCACTTGAGGGAAAATTGCTACTGTCCTACAAACCTCTGCGCTTGGAGGCCCAACACGAGTCTACAAGAACAAGTTGTGTAGTAGACATCAAGGTGTTACTCTGTTTTCATTAACTTAATACCCTTGATGCATGATGGATAGCGGTCAATGGGTGGAGTAATAGTAGTAGATGCAGGCAGGAGTCGGTCTACTTATCTCGGACATGATGCTTATATACATGATCTTTGCCTTGGATATCGTCATAACTATGCGCTTTTCTATCAATTGCCCAACAGTAATTTGTTTACCCACCGTATGCTATGCGTTCGAGAGAAAAGCCTCTAGTGAAAACTATGGTCCCCGGGTCATTTATCTATCATATATAAAATAAAAAATACCTTGCTGCAATTTTATTTCTTTTATTTTGTTTTTTAATTTACTTTATCTATCTATCACTATCAGAATTAATCCTTGCAAGTAACCGCCAAGGGGATTGACAACCCTCTTGTTTGCGTTGGGTGCAAGTATTTGCTTTTGTGTGTGTGTAGGTGCTGCTAACAAGGTTCTGTGTGGTTCTCCTACTGGATTGATAACCTTGGTTCTTAACTGAGGGAAATACTTATCTCTACAGTACTGCATCATCCTCTCCTCTTCGGGGAAATCCCAACGCAGATCACAAGTAGCAGGAAGAATTTCTGGCACCGTTGCCGGGGAGACATCACCAAAACCTATCAAGTACCTTCGCATAAACTATCATCTACTTGCTCTTACTTTTATTTACCTTTTCATTTGCATTTGCCTCTCGTTTTCATATCCCCCACTTCTAAAACAATTTTACAAAAACCACCAAAATATTATGTTTGCTAGTTTGCTTGCTTTGTCGTTATGTCTCAATAAAGCACTAAATTGTGTGACTTTTCCAATACTAATAATAATGATTTTATTAGTACTCCAATTGCTCCTCCCGCCACTAGTGCGGAGTCGTGTGATATTAATGCTGCTTTGTTGAATCTTGTTATGAAAGAACAATTTTCTGGTAGTCCTAATGAAGATGCTGCATCTCATCTAAATACTTTCGTTGAACTTTGTGATATGAAAAATAAGAAAGATGTGGATAATGATATTGTTAAATTAAAATTATTTCCGTTCTCACTACGAGATCATGCTAAAACTTGGTTTTCATCCTTGCCTCGAAATAGTATTGATTCTTGGGATAAGTGTAAGGATGCTTTTATTGCCAAATATTTTTCTCCCGCTAAGATTATTTATTTAGGAAATCAAATTATGATGTTTAAGTAACTTGAGCATGAACATGTTGCACAATCTTGGGAGAGAATGAAATTAATGATAAGAAATTGCCCAACACATGGTTTAAGCTTATGGATGATCATACAAATTTTTTATGCTGGACTAAACTTTGTCTCTAGAAATCTTCTAGACTCTGCCGCAGGTGGCACTTTTATGGAAATTACATTGGGAGAAGCTACAAAACTCCTTGATAATATTATGAAAAATTATTCTCAATGGCACACCGAAAGAACTCCAACTGGTAAGAAGGTAAATTTTGTCGAGGAAATTAATACTTTGAGGGATAAGATGGATGCTCTTATGAAAATGGTTGCTAGTAAAAGTGCTCATGTTGATCCTAATGATGTGCCATTATCTACTTTGATTGAGAAAAATAATGATGTCATTGATGTGAATTTTGTCTCTTGAAATAATTTCAACAACAATGCTTATAGGGGTAATTTCAATCCTAGACCGTTTTCTGGAAATTCCTCTAATAATTATGGTAATTCCTATGGCAATTCATATAATAATAATAATAGGATACCCTCTGATCTTGAAAGTAATATTAAAGAATTTATTAATTCTCAAAAGATTTTCAATGCTATGGTAGAAGAGAAATTGAATAAAGTTGATGACATGGTTAGGAACATGGATAGAATTGCTCATGATGTGGATACTCTCAAAATTAAAAAAATTCCACCCAAGCATGATATAAATGATTCTATTAAAGCTATCTATGTCTCCATTAAAGAAAGTAAAGAACGAACCGCTAGGTTGAGAGCTAAGCGAGAATTCCTAGAAAAGGCTATTCCACCCGGTTTTTATCATAATAAAGATGAAGATATTAAAATGATTGGTGTCTCACCTATTGAATCTTTATTTAGTAATATTAAACTTATGAAAAAGGGACTGAAGATGAGTCAACTTTAGCTAGAAGGTGTCCCAATTATTTGGAGGGTGGTGATCTTATTAATAAAAATGATAAAAGTGGGTTTGGAGAGGTCAAAACTTTAAATAGTGATGTGCCCACTACTTTGGATTACAAGGACTTTAATTATGATAATTGCTCTTTAGTTGAATGTATTTCCTTATTACAATCCATGATTAATTCTCCTAATGCTTATGAACAAAATAAAGCTTTTACTAAGCATATTGTAGAAGATATGCTAAAAGCTCATGAAGAAAAGCTTGAATTGGAGGTTTCAATACCTAGAAAATTACATGATGAATGGGAACCTACTATTAAAGTTAAAATTAAAGATTATGAATGTAATGCTTTGTGTGATCTAGGTGCTAGCGTCTCTACTATACCAAAATCTTTATGTGACGTGCTAGGTCTCACCGATATGGATGCTTGTTCCCTTAATTTACATCTAGCGGATTCCACTATTAAAAAACCATTAGGTAGAATAAATGATGTGCTTATTCTTGAAAATAGGAATTATGTACCCATGGATTTTATTGTGCTTGATATTGAATGCAATCCATCTTGTCCTATAATACTTGGTAGGCCTTTCCTACGAACCATAGGTGCTATAATTGATATGAAAGAAGGTAATATAAGATTTCAATTTCCATTAAATAAAGGTATGTGTAGGTGTATAAAACATGGGTATTTTATACCTTGACTTATGCACAGACAGTAGCAGCCTCCTTGCCAGCCAAGGCCTTGCCGGGAACTGCCAAGACCAAGACTCCAAGTCTAGCCGAAGAAGCTACCAGAGAAAAGCTCAAGGCTCGACACTCAACTAGTACCAAAGATGAAGACATTCCTTGCCGACAAGCCTAAACCGGCAAGGTGAAGACCCGACAAGCTCCATGCCGGCAAGCTTATGCCAGCCCTCCAGCGCTCCGCCTCATCGCATAGGTGTTCGCCAACAGGCGAGGTGTCGACCGCGCAGGGTGGTTGGTGAGGCTTGTCAGGCGCGTGTCAGCACGCTGGTGCAAGATTTGCCTCTAAAGACACCGGTCCAGGAGGCGTGTCAAGATAATGCGAGGTAGTTGGGCAAGCGGTGCAGAAACCTTGCCGGGACTACCTCTCCACACGACACCTAAACGTTGCATTTAATGCCTTTGTCCTAAACTGGCAGAGTTAGGTATGATAGCACTGTTTGCTATCTAGTCATGCTGTAATTACTGTTTTGCCACTGTGGTAACCCCTTGAACTATAAAAGGAGGGCCAGGGCAACAGTTTAGAGGATTCAGACCCCTCTTAAAAACACAAGCACCTCTCATGTAGCTGCTCTCTCCACGCCTTGCCGGGAGAAGCGCTCCTTGTACTATGCTTCCACACCACTAATACACCAAAAGTAGGAGTAGGGTTTTACGCTTCTCAGTGGCCCGAACCTGGGTAAAATCCCTCGCGTTCCATTGTTCATGCTCTTTGTGCACGTCGACCTTCCCCGCCGAACCACAAGGGGTTGCATGGCCCCATAGATGGTCGTACCACGACATCTTTGGTGCGCCAGGTAGGGGGAGAGTGGCGTTTGTGCGAACCTTGATCAGCGGACCGCGCATCTTCTTCATCTTCATCATCAACTTCATCACCGTCCTCCTCGTCATCGATGGCGCCCAAGAAGAAGGGCATCACGATGACGACCACCTCGCACACGTCCGCAGGCGGCACGGGCGGCGTGGGTACTGCGGTCGGCACGACCAGCGCGGGCGGCGCAGTCATTACGCCCACCGCGGCCGGCGAAAGGGACGAGCACGACGGAGCTGGTCGACCTCCTCGGTCCTCTGGCAAATGGAGCCGCGACGGCGCAGGTGGAGCGGACGGGCGCCTTCCTCCTCCTCCTCCTTGCCACGACGACGAACGCACCGCCGGAGCGGTAACGCCCGGGCTGGCGCGAGCCGAGACCCCGCTGCAGCGATGTCCAAGGACGCTGCTTCAGGACAGACGCCGCGCCCCTCACACGATGGGCGCGGTACGACCCCAAGCGGGGCCAACGACTCCGGGCAGCGGCGACCTCATGGCAAGACACCTGTTGACCAAATCCCAGATCCTCAGGCACCGCCTCCGCCGCGGCGACCCGCTGCTGATCATGTGCCGCGGCAGCAGAACCGTGATGGTGCTCCTACTGGCTCTGCCAGGAGTAGAGCGACGTCGCGCTCTTCGCTCCCAGCCATGCCAGCCACAGCGGCAGAAGCAATGGCGCGAGCTCAGATGCTGCTAAACTTCCCTCCGGCAGCAGAGAAGATGGACGAGTGGAGAGCCACCATCCAGAGCTTGATTAGATTTGCCGAAGCCAGTAAATCACAGCAAGCGGAACCCTCACGACGTCCGCAACCGGCGCCGGCATCTCCAGCTGGTGGCCATGCTGACGGAACTACACTAACGGTGCAGTCGCCGCCACGACAACAGCTTCAATAGCAGCAACGCCAACAGCCGCGACAAGCCCAGCAGTCTGTTGGACCCGACGAGATGTCGATCGCGTCTTCGGATCCACGAGCGCGGCGAGATCAGCGGCAAGTGCTGCAAGACAGACGGGCTGAAGACGCCCGCACCACCATCGAACGGCGCCGCGGAGCGCGCCGTCAATCCGACGCGCGTAACGGCCCCGTCGCTGATGAGCCTGCGCCAGGGGTTGGCGGATACCTACCTTACAAGGTTGGGTGTCCTGCCTTCACTCGTGAGCTGCGGCAAGTCCGGTGGCCGTCCGTTCGAGCCTTCAAGCCAGAAGTGCCGGAAAAATACGACGGCAAGCTGAACCCGGCAGAGTTTCTGGGCATCTATACGATTGCCTTACAAGCTGTCGGAGGAAGAGATGAGAAAATTCTCGCCAACTACTTTCCGTTGGCACTGAAACCCAACGTAAGGTCATGGATGATGAACTTGCCGGAGAACTCCATCTCTTCATGGTCAGACCTCTGCAACGAGTTCGTTGGTGCCTTTATCGGAGGCCACAAGACTCCTGGACAGCCCAGCGATCTGCAGGTGATCCCGCAAAGAGACGGTGAAACTTTGCGCAAGTACATCCAGAGATTCAGCCGTGTGCACCACAACATTCCAGACGTGCACCCCGCAGCCGTGATTGCCGCCTTCCACACGAATGTGCGCAATCGGAGGATGCGGGAGAAAATAAACGTCAAGTTGCCCAAGACCGTCAACGAGCTCTACACGCTGGCGGATAAGTGTGCACATGCCGAGGAAGGAAGAAGGCTTCCCGAGGAGGACGCTGGCGCCGAAGTAGATTCTGAGGACGATGATGCTGCCACCCCGGGGAAGAAGGGCCGAAAGCGCAACAGGAAGCAACCACGGCAAGCCCATCCAGCGACAAACCGGAATCTTCACCGGCAAGGTCTAACGCCGACGAGGGAGATACAATGCAAGTAAATGAAGCTGATCAGCAAGTGGTGTCGAAGAAGAAAATGGTGCAGCGACCGGTGTATTTCGTTAGTTCCCTTCTGCAGGGGGCTAGATCGAGATACTCTGGAGTGCAGAAGTTGCTTTTCTGGAAGAGATTCAAGAAACGGCTCTCCCCGGCAAGGAAACAGCAAAAGAATGGATTATGTACTTTGATGGTGCCTTTTCGCTGCAAGGCGCCGGTGCCGGAGTGCTGCTTGTCGCACCCACCGGGGAGCACCTCAAGTACGTGGTCCAAATGCACTTTCCCAGGGAGCAATCTACAAACAACACTGCTGAGTACGAAGGGCTCCTTGCCGGTCTTCGGATCGCAATGGACCTTGGAATCAAGAAATTGATCATCCGCGGTGAATCGCAGCTCGTTGTGAAGCAAGTGAATAAGGATTACTAGAGCCCATTGATGAGAGCATATGTGGAAGAAGTGAGGAAATTGGAGGAACACTTTGACGGACTGCTAACAGAGCACATCCCTCGTGCGGAAAACAGCATTGCTGATAGCCTGTCAAAGTGTGCCGCACAAAAGCTTCCCGTGGAACCGGGAACCTTTGTGCTCCATTTGAATCAACCCACAGTTACTCCATCGACGCAGGCCAGTAAGAGAAGAAAGTTGAATACCGGCAAGTGCTTTCCGACAGAGCTCCCAGAAGCCACCGGCAAGGTTGCTGTCGGGAACAACGACACGGTTGGCGATGAGCAGCGGCTTAGCGCAGAACCACAGGTTCTTGCCGCGGAAGCAAGCGCTCCCGTGGACGAAGAGAAGCCTTTAGTCCTTGTCGTCGAGCCACAGGCTCCGGCATGGGCGCAGCAGATAGTCCGTTTCCTTCAAACAGGAGAACTTCCCGATGAGCAAGAGGAAGCTGAGAAAGTAGCCCGCCAGTCAAGTATGTATCAGTTTGTGGAGAGCATCCTATACAGAAAATGACCAAATGGTGTGAAATTGAAGTGTATCTGCCGGGAAGGCGGACTAAAGCTGTTGGCAGAGGTACATGGAGGCATATGTGGATCTCACATAGGATCAAGGGCACTTGCCGGCAAAGCTTTCCGGCAAGGCTTCTATTGGCCCACCGCCCTCCAGGATGCGACTGAGCGTGAAGCATGCCAGTTCCATTCAAAGAATGTACATCAACCAGCTCAAGCTCTCCAAACGATCCCTCTCTCCTGGCCCTTTTCGGTCTGGGGGCTCGATATCTTGGGCCCCTTCCCCCGCGCTGCCGGGGGCTTCGAGTACTTGTACGTCGCCGTCGACAAGTTCACGAAGTGGCCAGAAGTGGAGCCAGTGAGGAAGGTGACAGCGCAATCAGCCGTCAAGTTCTTCAAAGGATTAGTTTGTCGTTTCGGGGTTCCTAACAGGATCATCACCAACAATGGCACGCAATTCACGAGACGCGCCTTCATGCAGTACATTCAAGACCTTGGGAGCAAAGTCTGTTTTGCGTCTGTCGCTCACCCGAGAAGCAACGGCCAAGCAGAAAGGATGAATGCTGAAGTGCTGCGTGGTCTCAGGACAAGAGCTTTCGACAAGCTGCGCAAGTGCGGAAAGCGCTGGATTGATGAGTTGCCGGCGGTTCTTTGGTCATTCAAGACGACACCAAATCGATCTACCGGCCAGACACCCTTCTCCCTAATCTATGGTGCAGAGGCGGTGCTCCCCACGGAACTCAAATACGGGTCACCTCGAGTACTCGCTTATGATGAAGCTGAGCAAGAGCAACTGCGGCAAGCCGATGCATTTCTCCTTGAGGAAGATCGTCTTCGGGCGGCTGTGCGAGCTGCACGCTACCAGCAAGCCTTGCGCCGCTACCATAGCCACAAAGTGCACACCCGGAGCCTTGAGGAAGGCGACCTTGTTCTTCGGCGCGCCCAGTCCGCCAAAGGATCAAACAAGTTGACGCCGAAGTGGGAAGGCCCTTACCGGGTAGTACGAGTCACCAGGCCTGGCGCAGTTCGGCTGGAGACCGAAGATGGCACCCCAGTGCAAAACTCATGGAATATTGAGCATCTTCACAAGTTCTACCCGTGAGGCGCAGTTGCCGGGACATCTCCCGGCAACCCCTTTTGTACAAGCCTTGTCAGCAAGACATGTAACCCTTCGTACAAAGCCAGGCACAGAACCTGTGCATAATAAAGCTAAGTGCTTCGCGACTCCTCGTACATATTCATTTATATGTCGATGCATGTGATGTTGTGATTTACACTTTAGTTTGTATGATATGGCTAATGAACCGTCAAGGTTCCCAAAACTCTCTTTTCTCTTTTTTCTTTTTCTTAAAAGGACAAGGGAATCCCTCACGCGCACGTTTCCCGAGGGGAGTGGAGATGGGTACCATTTCTAAATGACGTTCGAGTGATCATTTCATGCAACAAGAGAAACGACGCAAAGAAAAGATAAGTTGGAAGACTTTAAAAAATTTCCTTGATTACATTCGCGTTCTCCCTTGAATGATTTTGCGCTTTGTATGAGAAACCTGCACGCGAGAGGAACCTTGTCGCGGTCAGCTCGCGCCCCTGTTTGCCTCGAGTCCGCTCGGCAAGCTTGGCGGCTGCGTTCTGGCCGGACGAGCTATCTTGCCGGCAGCAGCACCTCCACCAGGCTGCTAAGGACCTGTTCCTCGAAGCGCTCGCGGCAAGTGTGCGCAGCGGCAAGCTTCCAATAAGCGTAGGGAGCACGTTCATGCAAAGACAAATAAGACAAGGGGAACATCGTGCGTTTGTCTAAATCCTGACAATGACGAGATATTCATTAAGAAAGCACTCGATTACATTTTCTTTGGCCCTTTGCCAGGGTTCATCTTAGGTGCAATACAAGGGCAAAAGGGGCGCCTAGGCGGATCGCCCTCGGAGAGCCAGATGATGGTGCTGCCGGCGATCAATACGAGACGAAGGAGTCGGAGCCGTCGTCCTCGACCTTCACGCCTGGAGCGCCGCCAACATCATCATCCTCAGTCTCACTGGAGGAAGCGGTGTCGGAGTCGCTCGAGCTTTCTGCACAGCACTCCACATGAGCGCCTGAAGCCCCGAAGAACTTCATGACGAGCGTGTCGGGCCCGTCCAGCCTGATGTGGAGGAGATGCCCCTGCCCTAGGCAGCGAGCACGGACGAAGGACTTCCACCCTCGCATGAGGTACAAGATGCCGTTGGCGGAAGCTTCGACGGCCACCCAGACCGAGCCATTGCAGCAGCCGTCAACACGCAGCCACAAACCGCGCAAGTCAACGCCCTCCATCTCCCTGGCGATAGGGCGAGGAAGCCGCAGCCGGCTCCGTGACCGGTCGCGCAGCTCCACGACGAATTCGCGCGCCGTGTTCTCCGTGTGATCTTCTGCCAAGGGTTGGTTGGCCGGAGGCGGAGTAGCGAGCGCACCGCCACGGCCACCTCGTCCTCGGGCGTCGCGTCTTCCGTGGCCACGACCCGCGGTTCCCCCCCCCCCCCGAGCGCTAGGGCCGGCCCCCGCGGCCGTAGCTGAAGCGCTAGCACGATCCCGAAGAGAAGCCCTCGTGGCGGCGGCAGATCCACGAGCCCGACCTTTCCCCCTCACCATGGTGGCCACAGAAGCGGGAGGAAGGAAGAGGGAGAAGGTGCAGATAGCAGCCGCTGAAAGGGTGGGATGAAGGAAGTGGATGAGCATTGTATCCCGCAGCCCCCTCTTTATAGGGAGGATGCGGGGGCTGGCTCTTCACCGTCCTCGGGCGGCCGCCCAATCTCCCCAATCCTGCGCTCTGCACTCATGGACGGGCGCACTACTCCGGCGACCGCCCAAGTTCGCCAATCCCGCGTTCCACGCCCATTACCAGGCGCACCACTCCAACGACCGCCCCTCTTCACCAATCCACTGCCTCGCATGTATGCAGATGCGCGTGATGGAGGGGCGCAGAAAAAGGAGGAGTAAAGACAGATATGGCAGTTACTCCTTGCCACGCGTAGCCGTGCGCCGGTTCATGCCTAGCCCGACGGCAAGAGTTGCCGAAAGACGGCTGAGGACACGCCCAAGTCCAGATTAGTGAAGAGGCAAAGAAGATCTCAAAGAATGAAGGCCATCATGGCAAAAATTGTAACGATAGTTTCCCGCCGCGTCTCTGTGCATTACTTGGGCCTAGCCCAACGACGCTTCGGACGCGCGTATGGCCCAGGCCCGGGGGCTCCTGTCGGTGTATAAAACATGGGTATTTTATACCTTGACTTATGCACAGACAGTAGCAGCCTCCTTGCCGGCCAAGGCCTTGCCGGGAACTGCCAAGACCAAGACTCCAAGTCCAGCCGAAGAAACTACCAGAGAAAAGCTCAAGGCTCGACACTCAACTAGTACCAAAGATGAAGACATTCCTTGCCGGCAAGCCTAAACCAGCAAGGTAAAGACCCGGCAAGCTCCATGCCGGCAAGCTTATGCCAACCCTCAAGCGCTCCGCCTCACCGCACAGGTGTTCGCCAACAGGCGAGGTGTCGACCGCACAGGGTGGTTGGTGAGGCTTGTCTGGCACGTGTCAGCACGCTGGTGGAAGATTTTCCTCTAAAGACACCCGTCCAGGAGGCGTGTCAAGATAATGCGAGGTAGTTGGGCAAGCGGTGCAGAAACCTTGCCGGGACTACCTCTCCACACGACACCTAAACGTTGCATTTAATGCCTTTGTCCTAAACTGACAGAGTTAGGTATGATAGCACTGTTTGCTATCTAGTCATGCTGTAATTACTGTTTTGCCACTGTGGTAACCCCTTGAACTATAAAAGGAGGGCCAGGGCCACAGTTTAGAGGATTCGGACCCCTCTTAAAAACACAAGCACCTCTCGTGTAGCTGCTCTCTCCACGCCTTGCCGGGAGAAGCGCTCCTTGTACTGTGCTTCCACACCACTAATACACCAAAAGCAGGAGTAGGGTTTTACGCTTCTCAGCGGCCCGAACCTGGGTAAAATCCCTCGCGTTCCATTGTTCATGCTCTTTGTGCACGTCGACCTTCCCCGCCGAACCACAAGGGGCTGCATGGCCCCATAGATGGTCGTACCACGACAGTATGGAACACTTCCCTATAAAGAGAATGAAGCCACCATATGAATCTATTACGAGGGCCACCTATGGAATTAATTCGAAGGATGACAACACTTGAAACTATGCATTATGCCTAGCTAGGGGCATAAAACAATAGCGCTTGTTGGGAGGCAACCCAATATTTATTTTTATTGCAATTTTTATTTTCTTGTGTCACACAAATGTAGCTACTATTATGATTGTGTTTTTTATATTTTAATTAGTGTTTGTGCCAAGTAATGCCTTTGGGATGATTTGGATGATAGTATGATTGATGCCGTTTGAAAATAGAATGTTTTGGGTCTAGTGCTGGATTTTTGGTTCTGTACTGGAGCATGATAAAATTCTGAATTTTTTACAAAGTATTGGTATATGAATAGTTTACGTTGTCCTAATTTTTTAGAATTTTGGAGTTACAAAATTATGGCTTTTAACTAGATCTTTACAGACTGTTCTGTTTTTGTTGCATAGTTTGCTTATTTTGATGAATCTATGGATTGTATCGGAGGGTATAAGCCATGGGGAAGTTGTAGTACAGTAGCATTATATACATAGTAAATATGAATCAACTTATAACAGTACCTAAAGTTTAAGATTGGTTTGTTATACTAACGGATCTCACGAGGTTTCTGTTGAGTTTTGTGTGTTGAAGTTTTCAAGTTTTGGGTGAGACCACGATGGATGAATGAATAAGGAACGGCAAGAGCCTAAGCATGGGGATGCCCAAGGCACCCCAAGGTAATATTCAAGGAAGACTCAAGCGTCTAAGCTTGGGGATTCCCCGGATGGCATCCCTTCTTTCTCTACAATCTATCGGTATATCACTTGGAGCTATATTTTTATTCATCACATGATATGTGTTTTACTTGGAGCGTCTTGTGCCATAGTTTTATTTTCTTTGTTTGCTTTTTAGTTTGCCACAATCATCTTTTCTGAACACACCTTTTTGAGAGGGACACACATTATTCGTGATTTGTTAGAATACTCTATGTGCTTCACTTATATCTTTTGAGCTAGGCAGTTGCTCTAGTACTTCACTTATATCTTTTAGAGCACGGCGGTGGTTATATTTTAAAGAAATAGTTGAACTCTCATGCTTCACTTATATCTTTTTGAGAGTCTAATAAATAGCAATGGCAATATGCACGGGTTATGAATTTGGTCTTAATATGATAGGTATTCATGAGGGATATAATAAAAACTTTCATGTAGATCACTGAATATGATAAGTTTGATTCCTTGCAATAGTTTTGCGATATTAAGATGGTAATATGTGGGAGGTACTAGTAGATAATTGTGGTTTAGTAAGAATATTGGTTTTAAGGTTTGTGATTCCCGAAGCATGCACGTATGGTCTGTCGTTATGCTAAGAAGTTGGAGCATGATTTATTCTTGATTGTCTTCCTTTGCGTGGCGGTCGGGGGCGCGCGTTGGTTAACTCCTACCAACCTCCCCCCTAGGGGCATGCGTAGTAGTACTTTGCTTCGAGGGCTAATAAACTTTCGCAATAAGTATGTGAGTTCTTTATGACTAATGTGAGTCCATGGATTATACGCACTCTCACCTTTCCGCAATTTGCTAGCCTCTTCGGTACCGTGCATTGCCCTTTCTCACCTCGAGAGTCGGTGCAAACTTCGCTGGTGCATCCAAACCCCGTGATATGATACGCTCTATCACACATAAGCCTCCTTATATCTTCCTCAAAACAACCACCATACCTACCTATTATGGCATTTCCATAGCTAATTCAAGATATATTGCCATGCAACTTCCACCATCCCGTTTATTATGACACACATCATCATTGTCATATTGCTTTGCATGATCATATAGCTGACATAGTATTTGTGGCTCAGCAACCGTTCATCATTTTCATACATGTTACGCTAGTATCATTGCACATCCTGGTACACTGCCAGAGGCATTCCTATAGAGTCATATTTGTTCTAGTATCGAGTTGTAATTTTTTAGTTGTAAGTAAATAGAAGTATGATGATCATCATTATTAGAGCATTGTCCCAGTGAGGATAAAAAAAAGGCCAAAAAGAGCCCAGCGAAAAAAGAGAGAAAAAGAGAGAAGTGGCAGTGTTACTATCTTTTTCCATACTTGTGCTTCAAAGTAGCACCATGTTTTTCATATAGAGAGTCTCCTATGTTGTCACTTTCATATACTAGTGGGAATTTTTCATTATAGAACTTGGCTTGTATATTCTGATGATGGGCTTCCTCAAATGCCCGAGGTCTTCATGAGCATGCAAGTTGGATGCACACCCACTTAGTTTTTATTTTGACCTTTCATACACTTATAGCTCTTAGTGCATCCGTTGCATGGCAATCCCTACTCCTCGCATTGACATCAATTGATGGGCATCTCCATAGCCCGTTGATTAGCCGCGTCGATGTGAGACTATCTACTTCTTTTTGACTCCCCCTTATTAATCTCTACCATTATATTCTATTCCACCCATAGTGCTATATCCATGGCTTGCGCTCCTGTATTGCGTGGGGGTTGAAAAAATTGAAGCACGTTAAAAAGTATGAACCAATTGCTTGCTTGTCTCCGGGGTTGCGCATGATAAATACTTTATGTTAAGAAGATGGTGCATGACAGGATCATATGATTTCGTTGGGATAAATTTCTTTAGCATTTTTATTTTGAAAGACATGATCGTTTGTTAGTATGCCTGAGTATTGATGTCTTTATATCAAATTATAGACTATTGCTTTGAATCATTCGGATCTCAATATTAATACCGTAGAAGAGATTACATGATGAAACATGTTAGGTAGCATTCCACATCAAAAAATTTGTTTTTATCATTTACCTACTCGAGGAAGAGCAGGAATTAAGCTTGGGGATGCTTGATACGTCTCCAACGTATCTATAATTTTTGATTATCCATGCAATTATAGTATCAATCTTGGTTGTTTTATATGCCATTATATATCATTTTTTGGGACTAGCCTATTAACCTAGTGCGCAGCGCCAGTTGCTGTTTTAGCCTGTTTTTGCCTTTTTCAGAAAATCATTATCAAACGGAGTCCAAACGAAGAAAAAACTTTGGATTTTATTTTTCTGGACTAAAAGGGACCCTAGAAGCTTCGGGAGAAGACCCGACGAGTCACGAGGGAGCGACAAGCCCGGAGGGCGCGCCCAGGGGGGTAGGCACGCCACCAGGCTTGTGGGCCCCTAATGGCACCTCTTGACCTAATTCGAGCGGTATAAATTCCCAAATATTCCCAATATACCAGAGAGACAGACGAGAAAACTTTTCCGCCGCCGCAAGCCTCTTTTCTTCCGCGATCCCATTTGGAGGCCTTTTCCGGTAATCTGCCGGAGGGGGAATCGATCACGGAGGGATTCTACACCAACCTTGCTGCCCTTCCGATGATGTGTGAGTAGTTTACCACTGACCTACGGGTCCATAGCTAATAGCTTGATGTCTTCTTCTCTCTCTTTGATCTTCAATACAATGTTCTCCTCGATGTTCTTGGAGTTCTATTCGATGTAATCTTCTTTTGTGGTGTGTTTGTTGGGATCCGATGAGTTGTGGGTTTGTGATCAGATTATTCATGAGAAATATTTGAGTCTTTTCTGAACTTATTTATGCATGATTGTTATAGCTTTGTATTTCTCTCCGATCTATCTGTCTGGTTTGGCCAACAAGATTGATTTATCTTGCAATGGGAGAGGTGCTTTGTGATGAGTTCAATCTTGCGGTGCTCTATCCCAGTGACAGAAAGGGACAAGACACGTATTTGTATTGTTGCCATTAAGGATAAGAAGATGGGGTTTAATCATATTGCTTGAATTTACTTTGTCTACATCATGTCATCTTGCTTAAGGCGTTACTCTGTTTTCATTAACTTAATACCCTAGATGCATGCTGGATAGCGGTCGATGGGTGGAGTAATAGTAGTAGATGCAGGCAGGAGTCGGTCTACTTGTCTCGGACGTGATGCCAATATACATGATCATTGCCTTGGATATCGTCATAACTATGCGCTTTTCTATCAATTGTCCAACAGTAATTTGTTTACCCACCGTATGCTATGCGTTCGAGAGAGAAGCCTCTAGTGAAAACTATGGTCCCCGGGTCATTTATCTATCATATATAAAATCAAAATAGCTTGCTACAATTTTATTTCTTTTATTTTGTTTTGCAATTTACTTTATCTATCTATCACTATCAGAATTAATCCTTGCAAGTAACCGCCAAGGGGATTGACAACCCTGTTGTTTGCGTTGGGTGCAAGTATTTGCTTTTGTGTGTGTAGGTGCTAATAACGAGGTTCTGTGTGGTTCTGCTACTGGATTGATAACCCTGGTTCTTAACTAAGGGAAATATCTCTACTGTACTGCATCATCCTCTCCTCTTCGGGGAAATCCCAACGCAGATCACAAGTTGCTGTCATGCAAGTAGATGCACATGTTGAACCTGTCTGGACTGCATCAACTGAAGCGCATCAGGAGCTCAAAGCCAAATAGTCTGAAGACATTCCTGCTGCAACGACCGAAGCTATTTAAGAGCCAGTGTCTGAACCTGCTGATACTGCTGCTACTGTGGCCCTTGTGCTTGAAGTCAATATGACTGAAACACATGAAGCTCCTGCTCCTGAAGTCATTGCTCCAACTAATGCCAATGGGGCCAACACTGCTTTGGCCTACAATCAAACTGGTGAGTTGATTCCTGTTTTATGGCCAACTCTCACTCCTCCTGCGTAGCATGGACCACAGTATGAGTTCAACATTCACAACAGGCCTCAGATCCAGAAGCCAATGCCAAGGATGCCAAGGCTTCGCAGCGCTCCCTCTACGAACTGCAACTTCAGTGTGGCCAGCTTCAGAAATGAGAATACCTTCTTTGACAGCTCCAAGACCCTTACACCAAGCCAAGAATATCTTCAGACTAGTTCTGGAGTCATCATCAGTGAAGCTATTACATGTGTGTTCTATACAATCAAGACAGAATTCATCCCCACAAGCGACTAAGTTTTGAAGCCATGTCAGATCTACCATGCCTTGATCAAGCTTTGGACTACTTCAGGGATGTTGGCCTGTTGCCCTTTGTCGTGGACAAGGAATATTGGAACGAGGAGTTAATTCTCCAATTTTATGCAACGCTTCACATCTCAGGCTTCAAGAGGGATCCAAACACTTGGGTTCTTGAGTGGATGACAGGGGATGTACACCACATGGCTCACACTCGCGAGCTGCTTGAGCTCACTAATCTGCCCACTCCTGGTGACAATTACAATCTAGGTTGTGAAGCCAATGAGAAGGAAGTTGAAAGCATCTTCCACAAGCCAGAGCCCAACATGACTGAGATGCTCACCATGATGAAGCCATTGCCTATTGAAGCTGATTTCCCCCAGGAATTTCTTGTCAAAGACCTTGAGTACTTGCCTCGCACTGTCTATCACATACTTCGCAACACTCTATGGCCAATTAAAGGGCATTCATCTTCAGTCAAGCTTGAAGGCGCCATGAAGACACTGGTCTACTATGTCGTCAATGTCATCAGTTCAACATGCATGAATTTTTCATCCGACAGCTTGCTGCTTCTGGGATGGATCTGTTTGGCCTCAAGTTTTATGCGCCATGGATCATGTGCCTCATAAAAATTTGCTCCACTGTGCAATATGAACCCTCTGGCCGCACACATCACATCTTTCTGCCTGAAGTTGATGCACCACTTGAAATCATTTATCCTTCAGCAGACAAAGATCCAAAACTGGTGGAAGCAAACCACTCTGCTTATATGGAAGCTATTCATCTTCCCAATGTGACCACTACTTCTGAACTTGCTGGTCAGTTTCGGCAGCCACCTCAAGCAAATACTGAAGCCACTACCAGTACTGTTCCCCAAAGGCCTCAGAAGCGTGCCCGGGTGATGACAGATAGGGAATTTCTTGTGTCCCTTCATCAAAAATAGGACAAGCATCATATGTGGCAAAAGCGTCAGATGCAGAGTCTCTTCTGTGACGTCAATCACATAAGAAACTTATCCACAAAAAATGCGTTTGTTTCTCATGAAGCCAGCCGTTGTGCTTGGAAGAGTCTGACACTCTTATGCTCTGAAGATGATCTTGCTGCCGATGGCTTCAAGGAAGGCTTCAAATTTGACTCCAAGCCTCCAGCAACTGAGAAGTGGCGTGCTACTCCATCTCTTGAAGATTCAGATTATTCTTCGTCAGCCCCTACAGTTCATGCTCGGGTTGTTGTTGAGGAAGATGATGCCACTTCTCCTGTTATGACTTCACTGCATCACGATGCTGCGTCAGGCCCATCTGCACCACCCAACTCCAGCGTCGACCCATCTGCTCCAACATCTTCACCGCCTTGTCGGGACGTTTAGACACCCTATGTCTTCACACCTTTTTGGTCATTCGATGACAAAAGGGGGAGAAGCATATCGGTTGATAGTCTTCAAGCTGGCATATTGGGTTGGGCCTAGATATTTTTGTTAAGTTTGCAACTCTCGTTCTTGATTATTTTGTATTTGGGTTGTAAACTTAAGTCCTGATGGACGTCTGCTACATTCGTTGTTGTTTCTTTTTGCACGGTACTTAACTTTGATCTTATGCGCATGAAGTCATTTCACAGATGCCCATATTCCATTGTGCATTTCATTATCTTCTAAGTATTTCTTTGTATGCACTATGGTTTGACTTCATGAAAAGAGGGAGATCTCCACAAAGTGAAACCTCCCATGTGCATTTGCATTCAAAAGCAAATTACTTATATGCACATCTTCAGGGGGAGCCCCTTCAAATGCATGAAGCCAAACACCTTGTTCCTTAACTTTCACATACTATTATCCCCGTTGAAAACTTCAACCAGTTTGTTGATACGTCTCCAACGTATCTATAATTTTTGATTGTTCCATGCTGCTATATTATCAATCTTGGATGTTTTTATATACATTTACAGCAATTATATATCATTTTTTGGACTAACCTATTAACTTAGTGACCAGTGCAGTTGTTGTTTTCTGCCTGTTTTTGGTTTTACAGAAAATCAATACCAAACGAAGTTCAAATGCCACAAAACTTTTTGGAGATTTTTTTCTGGACAAGATAAACACTAGAAGCTTCGGGAGAAGACCAGACGCCAGAGGAGGTGGCAACGAGCCACCAGGGCGCACCTGGGGGGGGGGGGCAGGCGCGCCCTGTTGCCTCGTGGGCCCACCCCAGCTCCGTTTGACCTAATTCCACCACTATAAATTCCCAAAAATCGGGAAACCAACCAGGGAGTCCACAAAATACTTTTTCCGCTGCCTCAAGTTTCTGCTCTCTAGAGATCCCATCTGGAGGCCTTCTCCGGCACTCCACCGGAGGGGGAATCGATCACGGAGGGGCTCTACATCAACCTTGCCGCCCTTCCGATGATGCGTGAGTAGTTTACCACAGACCTTCGGGTCCATAGTTAGTAGCTAGATGGCTTCTTCTCTCTTTTTGATCTTCAATACAATGTTCTTGGAGTTCTATCCGATGTAATCACTTTTTGCGGTGTGTTTGTTGGGATCCGATGAATTGTGAGTTTATGATCAGATTATCCATGAATATTATTTGAGTCTTCTCTGATCTCTTTTATGCATGATTATTATAGCCTCGTATTTCTTCTCCGATCTATTGATTTGGTTTGGCTAACTAGATTGATTTATCTTGCATGGGAAGAGGTGCATTGTAATTGGTTCGATCTTGCGGTGCTCAATCCTAGTGACAGAAAGGGACATGACACATATGTATTGTTACTATTAAGGGTAAAAAGATGGGGTTTATTCATACGTGAGTTTATCTTGTCTACATCATGTCATCGTTCTTAAGGCGTTACTCCGTTCTTTATGGACTTAATACACTAGATGCTTGCTGGATAGCGGTCGATGTGTGGAGTAATAGTAGTAGATGCAGGCAGGAGTCGGTCTACTTGTCTCGGACGTGATGCCTATATACATGATCATTGCCTTGGATATCGTCATGATTATTTGCTTTTCTATCAATTGCCCAACAGTAATTTGTCTACCCACCGTATGCTATTTTCTTGAGAGAAGCCTCTAGTGAAAATTATGGCCCCCGGGTCTATCTAAATCAATTACTAAAACCCTAAAAATATTTGCTGCACTTTTATTTTATTTATTTTATTTTGTATTTTTGTTTCAATCTATTTATCTATCACATACGATTTAATCTTGCAATTGACCGCCGAGGGATTGACAACCCCTCGTTTGCGTTGGGTGCAAGGATTTGTTGTTTGTGTGCAGGTACTGCTAACGAGGTGTTGCGTGGTTCTCCTACTGGATTGATAACCTTGGTTTCATAACTGAGGGAAATACTTACCTCTGCTGTGCTGCATCATCCCTTCCTCTTCTGGGATAATACCAACGCAAGCTACAAGTAGCAGGAAGAATTTCTGGCGCTGTTGCCGGGGAGACATCATCAACATCTATCAAGTACCTTCACATAAACTCTCAGCTCCTTGCATTTATTTTATTTGCCTCTCGTTTTCATCTCCCCCACTTCTAAAACGTTTTTACAAAAATACAAAAATATTTTCCGTTTGCCTTTTTCTTGTATTGCTTGTTCGCTTGCTTGAAGATTGTTATCATGAGTGATTTTGGCATGGCGGAAACTGATGATGGTAAAACTCCTAAAAAGGGAAGTTCTACCAGTCTTGATGCTAAAACTTTTGTGTTGGGTCATGGTAATGTTATAGGAAAAAGCGTCATCTAAGAATTCTTTAATTGCATTGGGACCTTGGCTTTTGATGATGCTCCTATACTTAAAGAAACTAAGAATTATGCCGATGCTATTTCCGCACTTATTCTTAAACTTGAAAGAAGATTTATTCGCACCCATCCAACTTTGCAAAGATTGTTTTATGAGTTACCGGTTATAAAAGATCCTAGGGCTAAGAAAATAGCCACCCTTGTTCTCATGAATGAATTTGATCACATAGTGCGAGAAGCTAGGGAGATCTTTGATTTTTATGGTATGAACCGTGAAAAACCGGTAATAGATGAGATCCTTTATAATAATTATTACTTGTTGAGATATTTGTTCCGCAATGACCACATCTTTGATGAGAATATTAAAAAAGAAGTTCCACCTTTGAATATAATCCAACAAGTTTTCAATAGTGTTAATAGACAATACTCTTGGATTGTAGCTGGTAATCAAGAAGGATTTACAGATGGACAACTTGCTAATGCTAAATTTTTTATGATTGATGTGTTTCATATTACCTTTGAAAAACTCTTTGATGAAAGTGCATCTTTGGATAAGAAGAATAAAGATGACAATACTTGAAACTGTGCATTATGCCTAGCTAGGGGCATAAAACAATAGCGTTTGTTGGGAGGCTACGCAATGAATAAAATAAATTTTTACCTTTTGTTTCTGTTATTGTGTGTTTTCAAAATTATGCTACTGGTATGATTGTGTTTTTGTGTCTTCAATTAGTGTTTGTGCCGAGTAAAGCCTTTAGGATGATTTGGAAGATAGTATAATTGATGCTGTTTGGAAAACAGAAAGTTTTACGTCCAGTGCTGGAATTTTGTATCTGTACTGGAGCGTCAAAAAAATCTGAAATTTTTACAAAGTATTGGTATATGAATTGCCCACGTTGTCCTAATTTTTCAGAATTTTTTGAGTTACAGAAGTATGGCTTTTAAATGGATTGCTACAGACTGTTCTGTTTTTGATGCACTACTTGCTTGTTTTGATGAATCTATGGATTGTATCGGGGGGTATAAGCCATGGTGAAGTTAGAGTACAGTAGGTATAATGCAAAAATAAAATATGAATGGGTTTGCAACAGTACTTGAAGTGGTGATTTGTTTTGTTATACTAATGGATCTCACGAAGGTTTTGTTGAGTTTTGTGTGATTGAAGTTTTCAAGTTTTGGGTGAGATCACGATGGATGAAGGAATAAGGAGTGGCAAGAGCCTAAGCTTGGGGATGCCCGAGGCACCCCAAGGTAATATTCAAGGAAGACTCAAGCGTCTAAGCTTGGGGATGCCCCGGAAGGCATCCCTCTTTCTTCTACCAACCATCGGTAATTTTACTTGGAGCTATATTTTTATTCGTCACATGATATGTGTTTTACTTGGAGCATCTTGTATTATATGAGTCTTTGCTTTGTTTGCTTTTTAGTTTGTCACAATCATCTTTGCTGGACACACCAATTTGAGAGAGCCGCACGTTTATCATAATTTGTTAGAATACTCTATGTGCTTCACTTAATTTTTTTGAGCTAGGCAGTTGCTCTAGTGCTTCACTTAAATCTTTTTGAGCACTGCGGTGGCTAAATTTTAAAGAAATGAATACTCATGCTTCACTTATATTATTTTGAGAATTGATAAGATTGAAATTTTTAAGAAATATTTGCACTCTCATGCTTCACTTAAATCTTGTTGAGAGTTGATAATAGTAACGGTAATTTGCACAAGATATGAATTTGGTCCCAAAGTGATGAATATTCAAGAGGGATATAATAAAAACTTTCATATAGATCATTGGATATGATAAGTGTGATTCCTTGCAATAGTTTTGCGATATGGAAATGACAATATGTGAGTCATGTTAGTGAGTAATTGTGATTTAGTAAGAATATTAGTGTCAAGGTTTGTGATTCCCTATGCATGCACATAAAGTCAATAGTTATGCAATGAAATTATATCCTACTTATGGTGCATTATTCGGTGTGAGTTATGTTCAATGCATGTTTATGACCGTTTTCGCTTTTTGGTTGGTTGCTTCTCAATCTATTTTCTAGCCTTCATTTGTACTAAGCGGAAATACTGCTTGTGCATCCAAACTCCTTAAACCCAAGTTGGGCCAAATGAATCCACCATACCTACCTATATGCGGTAATTCCATGCCGTTCCAAGGAAATTTGCGTGTGCCAACTCTAATTTTCAAAATAATTTTTCTGTTTTGTGTGCCCGTACCACTCATGAAGCGGCAGGGGGTGGCCATTATTTTCCATGCTAGGTGTGTTATTCTCACGATGAGTGTTTATTCACTTGTCATTGCACGAGAGGGTGGCTAGTAATAGGGATGCCCAGTCCCACAATGAAATAAAAAATAATAACAACAAAATTCCTTGGAAAGTGATGGTTTGGAGGGCACCCGTGGATACGGCTAGCCATGGATTGTGAAAGAAATGGTGGAAAGGAAATAAACTTTACTTTCTGTTTGGAAACCGCCTATGATGTGTCTAGCATGGAAGATATTGGGAATTCTCGGTCGTTTTCGTTGACAGGAAAAGCATGCCTCTCAAAATATTTTTATCTCTTTAATTTCAGCTTTGAGCTCTGGCACATTTGACAAATCTCTGCTTCCCTCTGCGAAGGGCCTATCTATTTACTTTTATGCAATTTTTATTTTTATTTGAGTCTCCATCTTCTCTTACAAAAGCACCAACTAGAGAGCACTATTTTCATACTTGTTCATTGGATGTAGCTAATATTTGAGTGTGTTTCATGAATGGATCAATGATTGAGCATAATGGGCTAGGGATAACTTTCTTTAGCATTGATATTTTGAAAGACATGGTTGCTTGTTAGCATGCTTGAGTATTTATATCTTCATGTCAAACTATAGACTATTGCTTTGAATCATTCAAGTCCAATGTCCATGCTATAAAAGAAAAGAATATATGATGAATATGATAGGCGGCATTCCACATCAAAAATTCTGTTTTTATCATTTACCTACTCGAGGACGAGCAGGAATTAAGCTGGGGGATGTTGATACGTCTCCAATGTATCTATAATTTTTTATTGTTCCATGCTGTTATATTATCAATCTTGGATGTTTTTATATACATTTACAGCAATTATATATCATTTTTTGGGACTAACCTATTAACTTGGTGCCCAGTGCCAGTTGCTGTTTTCTGCCTGTTTTTGGTTTTACAGAAAATCAATACCAAACGAAGTGCAAATGCCACGAAACTTTTTGGAGATTTTTTTCTGGACAAGATAAACACTAGAAGCTTCAGGAGAAGACTAGATGCCAGAGGAGGTGGCCACGAGCCACCAGGGCGTGCCTGCGGGGGCAGGCGCGCCCTGGTGCCTCGTGGGCCCACCCCAGCTCCGTTTGACCTAATTCCTCCACTATAAATTCCCAAAAATCGGGAAACCAACCGGGGAGTCCACGAAATACTTTTTCCGCCGCCGCAAGTTTCTGTTCTCGAGAGATCCCATCCGGAGGCCTTCTCCGGCACTCCACCGGAGGGGGAATCGATCACGGAGGGGCTCTACATCAACCTTGCTGCCCTTCCGATGATGCGTGAATAGTTTACCACAGAACTTCGGGTCCATAGTTAGTAGCTAGATGACTTCTTCTCTCTTTTTGATCTTCAATACAATGTTCTCCTCGATGTTCTTGGAGTTCTATCCGATGTAATCACTTTTTGCGTTGTGTTTGTTGGGATCTGATGAATTGTGAGTTTATGATCAGATTATCCATGAATATTATTTGAGTCTTCTCTGATCTCTTTTATGCATGATTATTATAGCCTCGTATTTCTTCTCCGATCTATTGATTTGGTTTGGCTAACTAGATTGATTTATCTTGCCATGGGAAGAGGTGCTTTGTAATGGGTTTGATCTTGCGGTGCTCAATCCCAGTGACAGAAAGGGACATGACACGTATGTATCGTTGCTATTAAGGGTAAAAAGATGGGGTTTATTCATACATGAGTTTATCTTGTCTACATCATGTCATCGTTCTTAAGGCGTTACTCCGTTCTTTATGGACTTAATACACTAGATGCATGCTGGATAGCGGTCGATGTGTGTAGTAATAGTAGTAGATGCAGGCAGGAGTCGGTCTACTTGTCTCGGACGTGATGCCTATATACATGATCATTGCCTTGGATATCGTCATGATTATTTGCTTTTCTATCAATTGCCCAACAGTAATTTGTCTGCCCACCGTACGCTATTTTCTTGAGAGAAGCCTCTAGTGAAAACTATGGCCCCCGGGTCTATCTAAATCAATTACTAAAACCCTAAAAATATTTGCTGCACTTTTCTTTTATTTATTTTATTTTGTATTTTTGTTTCAATCTATTTATCTATTACATACGATTTAATCTTGCAATTGACCGCCGAGGGATTGACAACCCCTCGTTTGCGTTGGGTGCAAGGATTTGTTGTTTGTGTGCAGGTACTGCTAACGAGGTGTTGCGTGGTTCTCCTACTGGATTGATAACCTTGGTTTCATAACTGAGGGAAATACTTACCTCTGCTGTGCTGCATCATCCCTTCCTCTTCGGGGATAATACCAACGCAAGCTACAAGTAGCATTTGTCATCAATCACCAAAAAGGGGGAGATTGTAAGTGCATCTAGTGCCACCCCTTGTTGGTTTTGGAGTATTGACGACAAACTTGGTTGAGCGACTAATGTGTTTGTGAGATTCACAGGAGAACACAGGTAGAAGTCCCTATTTGATTCAGTTTACCCATCAAAGATGACCCCTAAAAATGTATGAAGACATTGAAGATAATGGTGGTTCACGAAGACATTCGTGTTGAAGATAATGGTTCATGAAGACATTCACTTGAAGCCAATGGAACGCGAAGACTTAGTCTTTTGGTAGTTTCATTTTCTTCTTTCTTGAGTCATAGGAACCACCGTACTGTTAAGTGGGGTCGAGGCAAACGAAGTCAGAAACTGACGTGATGCTCAACCTAAAATCCTATGTCTTCGAGCGAAGACAAATGAGAAAAAACCTCTTCCAGAGTTGGTTGAGTCAGCTTGGCTTGGACCCCAAATAAACCTGCCGTGTCTGTTTGGAATCTGACCGTTGGACACGTGTCAGTTCCTCTATGACCCAGGGTCATTTCGGACAAATCATGTCGGGTTGCCTCCTGGCTATAAATAGCCACCCCTAGACAATAAGTTGGTGGCTGCTCCGAGTTAGTGCATGGCTTTTGTCGTTTGAGAGCAACCCACCTCCGAAGCCTTTGAGAGAGAATCCTTGCGAGGACAAAACCAAAAACACCCAGAGCCCAGAGTGATTGAGCATCACTGAAGACATTCTGTTCCGAGTGAACCAAAGACTTATTACACTTGAAGACTGTGATCTTCCAGCCGGTTTGGTGTCACGTTCTGAGCATCCAATAGTCATTGTGGATTGCCGGTGAACGAAGTTTGTGAAGGTTTGGAAGTCTACCTTGAAGACTTACCGGAGTGATTGGGCGAGATCTGCGGGTCTTAGCTCAAGGGGAATAAGGTGAAGACGTGGTCTTCTGAGTTTAATCTCAACCTCCCTAACAAGACGTACAACTGTCACATTAGTTGGAACTGGTCAAACAAATCATTGTCTTCCCCGAGCTAATGGTTCTATCCTTTCACTCACTTACTTACTGTTTCGTACTATGAAGCCTTTGCATGCTTGTCTGTGTTTGAAGATATTTTTGAAGCCATTCATCTGTTTGCCCATTTGTCTTCATGCTTCTTGTGTTTATGTTCAACGCATGCATGTATGTATGATGTCCATGCCTGTCATATCTGTTCATCTTAGTTACAACTGTTGTTAGATATCGTCGTGCTTTCGCTAGCTTCGAAGACATTGCTTGTTTTCGAAGCCTTTCATAAAAATCGCCTATTCACCCCTCCTCTAGTCGATAACTAGCACTTTCAATGTTCAATAGTTGGCATTTTATTTTCAATAGCGTCTAACCTTTGCACAACATGTTCCAAAGTCAATGCCGTTTCATTAATAATGATAGGTGGTGATCCCACTAAATTTCCCATGGCATTGAAAGCATCCATAGGGTGACTACTCAAGAAATTCCCTCCGGTAATAGTGTCTAGCACAAATCTATACCAAGTAGTGACACCCAGATAAAAATTGCGAAGAAGAACGGTAGTGGCTTGCTTACGAGTAGACCTATTTTGAGCATTGCAAATCCTATACCAAGCATCTTTTAAACTTTCTCCTCCCCTTTGTTTAAAATTTAGTACTTCATTTTCAGGGGTACAAGTAACAATTGAAGAACTAGACATATTGGCAAAGCAAGCAAACGAGCAAACAAAAATATTTTTGTGTTTTTTATGAGAAGTGGGGGAGATGAAAACGAGAGGCAAATGCAAATAAAAAGGCAAATAAAAAGTAGAGCAAGTAGATGATAGTTTATCCGAAGGTACTTGATAGGTTTTGATGATGTCTCCCCGGCAACGGTGCCAGAAATTCTTCCTGCTACTTGTGAGCTGCGTTGGGATTTTCCCCGAAGAGGAGAGGAGATGCAACACAGTAGAGATAAGTATTTCCCTCAGTGAGAACCAAGGTATCAATCCAATAGGAGAATCACGCAAAGCCTCGTGAACAGCACCTGCACACACAAAACCAAATACTTGCACCCAACGCGGGCAAGAGGGTTGTCAATCCCCTTGAACTCGTTACTTGCAAGGATTAAATCTCGTAGTGGTGGATAGATAAATTGCAAAAGAAAATAAAAGAATGGAAATTGCAGCAAAGAATTTTTAGTTTTCTTTTTATGATTAAAGTAGACCCGGGGGCCATAGTTTTCACTAGAGGCTTCTCTCTCGAACACATAGCATACGGTGGGTAAACAAATTACTGTTGGGCAATTGATAGAAAAGCGCATAGTTATGACGGATTCATGGCAATGATCATGTATATAGGCATCACGTCCGAGACAAGTAGACCGACTCCTGCCTGCATCTACTACTATTACTCCACCCATCGACCGCTATCCAGCATGCATCTAGGGTATTAAGTTAATGAAAACGGAGTAATGCCTTAAGCAAGATGACATGATGTAGACAAAGTAAACCGAATCAATATGAATAAACCCCGTCGTTTTACCATTAATGGCAACAATACAAATATGTGTCTTGTCCCTTTCTGTCACTGGGATATAGAACACCACAAGATTGAACCCATTAGAAAGCACCTCTCCGGCTGAAGATAAATCAATCTAGTCGGCCAAACCAAACGGATAGGTCGGAGAGAAATACAAAGCTATAAAAATCATGCACTACTGCAGGAATGCCTAGCAATGGCGGGCGCAAAAACCCCAGTAGTGGCGAGCAAGGCTCTCAAGGGTGCCCGCCACTGACCTCCTGCCACTGCTAACACGGCATCAGTGGCGGGCGCCCGCCCGCCAGTGGTACATAGTTAGCAGTGGCGAGCATGCCCTAGGGCCCGCCACTAGTTATGACCACTAACGGCGCTGACGGTGCACACTCTCGGTGGCGAGCTCTTCTCGATGCCTGCCACTGCTAATAATTTAAGGAATTGAGACAAATACCTAGAATATACTACGAATATGTGACATCACAGTACAGGTCATGTAATACAAGGTGTTCATACATACATACACATCATATAAGAATTATAATATATTGATACATCATGATTGATTTAAAATTTTGCATAGCCTGGGGCGAGGAGAGTGCACACTGATACGTCCATTTTGCATCATGTTTTACTACTGTTATTTATAGTGTTTTTAATCAATATGTCACTTTATGGAGCAATTCTAATGCCTTTTCTCTCTTAATATGCAAGATTTACACAAGGAGGGAGATTGCCGGCAGCTGGAATTCTGGACCTTTTGACCACCGTATCGCAGAAATCTCCTCTGTTCTTGTTTCGTGCTATTTTTCTGACGGATCTAGATTGCTATGGCTCCACCAAGCTCTTCCAAGGACAAGTTCTATGAGAAGGTCATCAACCCCTACTTACCGAGGTGATGAAACACCCTCAAGCCATTGAGATGCGTGAGGGGGTGCTTCACATCCGGGATGTTCAAGGACCCAAGAAGACTGGGAGCGTGGAGTCCAGGCTCGAAGCGGTGGAGCAGGAGATCTTCAAGTGCCAAGGGATGGTGGAACGTGGACTCAGCGCCAACCACTCCATGATCACGGAATTCACCCGTAATCACAAGGTGGATGGCCAATCGATGGGAGACGTCATCTTCAACCTCAACGAACGAATAGATTATCTCCAAGGCCAAATCTATGATCTTCAAAACCAAAATTTTGAGTATGAGGCAAGATTCAAAGGTATGAGTTTAGCTGCAAGTTTCAGGACTCCGGAGACTCGTTCATCTTTTTATGATGGGGAACCTATGCCATGGAAGCCGGAGGACAAGCCCACTACTTCATCACCACCACCATCACCGAAGAAGGAAACTTGAGTACATGGGTATGGGCACCCCCCTTGGCTTGTGCCAAGCTTGGGAGAGGTGCCCCGGTATCGTATCACCATCACTTTTATTATCTTTACCTATTTTTAGTTCGATTCTTAGTTATTTCATGATCTAGTTGAATAAAAGTTTAGTATGATCTATTTTCGAGTGCTAGCTTTGTGATCTATCTATCTATGTAATCGAGTTGAGAGTTATATAATAAAGAGTAGTTTGAGTTTTTGCTTCTTTACTTTCATGTTTCAATTCTAGCAATGAAAATAATGAAAAAGATCATACGCTAATCTTATGGAAAGTAATGACATTACATAAAGAAGAGTATAAGTGGTAAAATTTATTGGAAGTTAACAAACATAGCATTAGTCAATGATGCAATTCATGAAAAAGTTAATAGGGAAGAGAAGATTCACATGCAAATACACTATCTTGGACATATTTTATGATTGTGAGCCCCCATTAATTATTTTATGTCAAATTGTTGACGTTGGACAAGGAAGACAACGTAATGAATTATGTTTGTTCATATTCACATAGAAGTTATATTGTTATAGATCCTCCAACATGTGGTGCTTGCCTAATATCTTTGCTAGCCAAAAATCCGCACCAAGTAGAGATACTACTTGTGCATCCAAAACCCTTAAACCCAGTTTCATGTCATGAGAGTCCACTATATCTACCTTCGGATTGAATAAGATCCTTCAAGTAAGTTGTCATCGGTGCAAAAAGCAATAAAAATTGCCTCTAAATATGTCTGAACTTTTATTGTAAGGGAAATAAGCTTTGTACGAACTTGTGATGGTAAAGAAATAAAAGCGACAGACCGCATAATAAAGGTTGCTATCACAAGGGGCAATATAAAGTGACGTTCCTTTGCATTAAGAGCTTGTGGATTCAACAACAAAAAGCGCATGACAACCTCTGCTTCCCTCTGCAAAGGGCCTATCCTTTACTTTTATGTATTTACTTTTTATGCAAGAGTCAATAGTGTTCTCCTCTACTTCCTTTTTATTTTTCTCTTTTGCAAGCATCATGTGGTGGGGAAATATCTAGGCACATATATCCAGTTGGATATGAGTGATCATGAGTTATTATTGTTGACATCACGCTTGAGGTGAATAAGTTGGAAGGCGAAATCACAAGCCCCTATCTTCATATGTGTCTGGCTGAAACTTTTTGCTCTATATATATGTCGTGAGTGTTAGCAATCATAGAAGACTAAATGATGGTTGAGTAAGTGGACTTGCTAACAAGCTCCGACATGAGACCCTTCCTGAAAATATGATGAATTGCAATTGCATTGTTGACTGAGAACATAGTTTGTTAGTTTTCAAGAAAGTTTATGCCTTATACTTCATTGTTGTGATGAATTGTTACTTGCTCATGAGAAGTTTTATCATAATAAATATTGCTGTTATAATAACTAGCAGAGTGGCCCGCTCTAATGCGCTCGCATCATTCTAGTAGTGTATTTATTTTATATTCTAAATTATTGTATGTATTAGTTTGGAAATTTTACTTGTTGAAATGTGATTTTACTTAAGTACAGTCATAAAATATTATTGTTGAACCATCTTTGGAATGATGGATTTTTAGTACTCCATCCGTTCCAAAATAATTGAAGTTCTAGGTTTTCTCTAAGTCAAACTTCATTAAGTTTGACCAAGTTTATACAAAAAATATATATCAACAACTAAAGCACTAAATTTGCTTCATTTGGTTCTTAATGATATATATTTTCATATTTATATATTTGATGTTGTTCTTTGCGGACTTTTTTATAGACTTGGTCAAACTTAAAAAAGTTTGACATAGGAGAATCCTAGAAGTTCAATTGTTTTGGAATGTAGGGAGTATTTTGTTGTTATTGGTGCTCTTTAAATATATAATTTGGACCTATGAAATGTCTTTGAATAGCTTTTCTTGAGTTTAATTCTATGGGTTCTTGGAGAGTGATTAAGCATCATGGGTTCTGTTAAATCATTTTGTTATATATAGTCATGTGATCTAAAGGAGCACTATATATTTTATAAGCATATGCTTTAGAATATATAGCCTCTAAGGTTTTAATCACTGTATATACATAACCATCATCCATTCTACACTATAACCATTCTTACGAAACAGAAAGCTAGATCGTATATAAACATCATCACATAGTAAACTCCAAAATTTAATAGTATGCACTTGAAAGCAATAGATTCCGGTGAAAAAATTCTACTAAAAATCCTATCTAAATGGATTATAATTCATGGACCTGGTAATATCGGGTGCAATCACTTACTGTTATCTCTCACAATGTTTGTAGTTGATATTAAAATCTTAACTATTGTATCACTTCCCTTTTAAATAACGCATAGTCCTTTATACCCTAACATATATTTCTGTCTTTACATGTCTCCCATGTGTCTAATCCTTGGGTCAGATTCGTAAAACCCTATTGTGTGCAGCAGGCATGCATGTTCCAACACCTTCGACGCTCGGTACAACATATGATGATGTTGTTTTGATGGCATGCATTCTCCAGATATACAGAAACCACTGTGGTCAGGTCGGATGGTCGTAGTACCTTTTTGTGTGGTGGTGGGGTGGGGTGGGGTGGGGGTTGTAGAATGTTGACATGTACACCTGACACAATTTTCACGTTAAGATATTTGAGTTTAGAGTATACCAATTTTTGTTTTGAGAAAAGGGTCCAGTAAATTTAGTATGCGCAAGCAACATCATAAAGTTTGTCACTTATTTTTTGATGTTTATATAAAATAATAGCACATACATTCTAAAAAATGGTAAGATTTGCTGATTCTTTAATTGATAATTGTTATTACTAACAATAGTGTTTTCTCTTTCTTATACAGAAACAAACTAACTCTAGAAAATATGGTAGATTTCACGTAGGTAAGTTTTAGCAAGTCGAGATTAAAATATCTTGAAAATTGTTTGTTTATATTAACCTACCTATATATCTTTTACTTTGGAAATTTACAATTAAGTTAGGCTGTAGCTGTTGGCATAGAATGTTCTCCAATGTAATTGTATTTGGGTCAAGCTTCTACTCTAACGGCGTCTACTATTTACTGGTTTATCTTTATTTACTTATAGGGTACTGATTGATCTTTAAATATGAGATATATCCGGTTTAAATTTTCAGAATAACTTGATATATTTCCTTTTCAAGATGATATTAGTATTAGCTATATATGTATTTGTGACCAGAACTATTGTATTTGTATCAACATTCTGCTGTTTTCATGTCTTACTTCCGCATTGAAATAATTATATATAACTATTCACATCTTTTCTATATTTTCCTCCTATAACATGTACCACGATTCTAAATAATTTTGGTATTCTTAGTATTTCGAATTACAGATTAACCTGCAACTACTTCGAGCTGATGTAGCTTGATGTCCCATTTTGTATGCCGGACCGGTTCGATTACAAAATGTTTGCCTTGCATTGCACTAAAGGGAATCAAAGAAAACGGGATGAGTCAGAGGAAGCTGGACAGGGGGAATACCCACCGACCAATATAATTTTGAGCTTGCCACATCTGGAGGTGCCGCCTTTGTTTGTCTGGTCCTTTCACTCACCGATGGAAGAGCGGTTGGAGCTGTCCATAGAGAACATGACCTGAGGAATCGCGTGCAACAGCCAAACGGGACCAAAGGTACTGATCGAGACAATGCGCGCCAGTGTTTTTTCATGCGTCAATGTACTCGCTCCTTTCTTTTTACTCTACGTGGTAGGTTTGTCTGAAGTCAAATATTTCGCGGTTTGACCAAGTTTATATAAAAAATATAAACATTCCAAATTCAAAAACAACATTATTAGATGCATAATGAAATATATTTTTATATTATTATTATTATTATTATTTTGAGGGGATATATTATAATTATTTGGCAATGTAGATGTTGACATTATTATTATAAATTTGGTCAAACTTTTACAAAGTTGGCCAGAGAAAAATGTAATACGCGGAGTAATGTCAAGTGAAAAATGCATGCATGCATGTAGTACGGAATCGACTCATGTCTTACGTTGCTTTATTTTATTTTATTTTTATGAAATGTGTAGTCCATGCATATAGGAAGGAATCAAGCCACGTCTGCTTTTTAATTTTGATGGAACGTGTAGTCCATGCATATAGCAAGGAATCAACCCAAGTCACCTAGCTTCTTTTACAACAACATAGCTTTTTTATTATAATGGCAATGGTGGGTAATTTTACACTTAAAGATTTATCTAATGTCTATTGATTTAAATAGGGAAGATGACCCGTGTAACTATAACGATACAGGGCCGGAGGACCCGATCGGAGCAATGCATGTTATGCTTCTTTCCATGCTTCCATATATCAAGAGAAGAATGCATAAATGCATATAGAACGGCATGAGCGGACTTAAAGATATTTTTTTTCAGCATGGGGCCGTCAAAGCATGTTTTCTGAAATCACTCAAAAATGATTCTTAAAAGTTTCAAAAAAGTTGTTTTTTTACAAAAATATATATGCATGTGCTCTAAGTATCTGTTGATTTTCGTTCAAAATATGTTGTGGTATACGTTGCGCAAAAATATATATGCATGTGCTCTAAGTATCTGTTGATTTTCATTCAAAATATGTTGTGATATACGCTGCACAAAAATATATATATGCATGTGCTCTAAGTATCTGTAGATTTTCGTTCAAAATTTTGGCCCAAACTCAGCAGAATATTTGTCTTTTTTTATCTCTTACATGCAAGCGCGTATATTGATGAAATTTTGCACAGCTATACTACTATTATATATATGCACATACAAAAAAAAGATGAGATTTATCCATACTGTAAAAGTAAGTTTGTTTGAACTTTAGAAAGGGGTCATAGTGCCCATGCTCCAAAGTTATTTTTCGTGAGCCCACGTCCTATTCTAGTGTTGTTTTTAATATAATAAGGCAGTTTATTTTTAAAAAAATACATGCGTCCCTGTAAGTGAAGAATGCATCCATCCAAAAACAGAAGGCATCAGCCTACGAGATGCTAGATTTGTTTTCTAGGGAAGTCCTACCCTAAGGCATGCGTGCATATAGAAAGGAATCAGCCCACGTAGTCTTAGATTTTTCTTTTGGAGGATGCTAATGCATGCGTGCGTACAGAGGAAACAGCCTACGTCATGATAGCTCTTTTTAAGCAAACTCCTACTCCAGTTTTTTTTTTGAGGAAGCCAGATTTGTTCTTTTATTAAAGGCAATGTGAAGGAAACATTTGTTGTCATATAGACAACGTTGGGTATGAAACGTTTTTTGTCATAATGGCAATGGTGGGTAATTTTTTCCACGTAAAACACATCTAATGGCTATAATTTTTTAGTGTACTAAATAAATGGTCGGATGTTTCTGATTTTTCTGCAATTTTCTTGCATATTTCTCTTTTTTCTGATGACCCCGTTAAGCACTTTTTATATATAATAGATGATCATGATGCTACTATGTCCGTATTTTGTTTTTATCGACACCTCTCTCGCTAAACATGTGGACATGATTATCGATATCGGCTTTCGCTTGAGGACAAGCGAGGTCTAAGCTTGGGGGAGTTGATACATCCATTTTGCATCATGTTTTACTACTGTTATTTATAGTGTTTAATCAATATGACACTTTATGGAGTAATTCTAATGCCTTTTCTCTCTTAATATGCAAGATTTACATAAGGAGGGAGATTGCCGGCAGCTGGAATTTTGGACCTCAAAAAGCTATGTCAGAGATACCTATTCTGCACATCTTCAAATGAGCTGAAATATTACGGAGATTTATTTTGGAATAAATAAAAAATACTGGAGCAAAGAAGTACCAGAGGGGGCCACCCAGGAGCCCACGAGGCACCAGGGCGCGCCACCCCCCCAAGCGCTCCCTAGTGGCTCCTGGGGCCCCTGGCCAGCCTCTGGCCCCCATTTTCTGGTATATAAGTCCATTTACCCTAGAAAAAATATAGAGAAGACTTTCGGGTTGGTGCGCCGCCGTCTCGAGGCGGAACTTGGGCAGGAGCACTTTTGCTCTCCGGCAGAGAGATTCTGCCGGGGATACTTCCCTCCGGGAGGGGGAAATCGTCACCATCGACATCACCAATGATCCTCTCACCGTGGGAGGACAAATCTTCATCAACATCTTCACCAGCACCATCTCATCTCAAACCCTAGTTCATCTCTTGTATTCAATCTTTGTCTCAAAACCTCAGATTGGTACATGTGGGTTGCTAGTAGTGTTGATTACATCTTGTAGTTGATGCTAGTTGGTTTATTTGGTGGAAGATTATATGTTCAGATCTATTATGCTATTCAATACCCCTCTGATCTTGGACATGATTATGATTTGTGAGTAGTTACTTTTATTCTTGAGGACATGGGAGAAGTCTTGTCATAAGTAATCATGTGAATTTGGTATTCGTTCGATATTTTGATGATATGTATGTTGCTGATTCCCTTAGTGGTGTCGTGTGAACGTCGACTACATGACACTTCACCATCTTTGGGCCTAAGGGAATGCATTGTCGAGTATTAATTAGATGATGGGTTGCTAGAGTGACAGAAGCTTAAACCCTAGTTTATGCGCTATTCTGTAAGGGGCTGATTTGGATCCATATGTTTAATGCTATGGTTAGAGTTATCTTAATTCTTCTTTCGTAGTTGCGGATGCTTGCGAGAGGGGGTAATCATAAGTGGGAGGTTTGTTCAATTATGAACAGCACCCAAGCACTGGTCCACCCACATATCAAATTATCAAAGTAGCGAACGCGAATCAAACCAACATGATGAAAGTGACTAGATGAAATTCCCATGTGTCCTCGAGAACGCTTTGCTTATTATAAGAGATTGTTCCGGCTTGTCCTTTGCTACAAAAAGGATTGGGCCACCTTGCTGCACTCTTTGTTACTATTGCTACTTGTCACTTGTTACAAATTATCTTGCTATCAAACTACTAGTTACCGATAATTTCAGTGCTTGCAGAAAATACCTTGCTGAAAACCGCTTGTCATTTCCTTCTACTCCTCGTTGGGTTCGACACTCGTACTTATCGAAAGGACTATGATTGATCCCCTATACTTGTGGGTCATCACACACAAAGATAATTAATGTTCAAATCGAATAAGAAAGAAAACCATGACACATGATAAGTTAAACAACAGTAGATAATTGTTATCATCCAAGGTAACTAACTCATCATCATTCTAACACATGACAAGTACTAGCTATGACCTACTCCTCTCTCCTAGGTAAAATTGTATAAAACAGGTAAATCCCTCCATCTCAGCAATGGAGAATAGAGATCCACCTGTCCCCAATAACGTGGCCTGCGCACATCCATGTTGTCTCCAATTAATTGTATGCGCGCGTTCATTATTTTGACCCATCCTTTGATGCTGATGCGTACATCTGTTGAAGAAATCGAGTATGCACTAGAGAAAGACATCGGCGGACTTGGCGGTAAGTTAACAATATACATGTTACCTTTCATAAACATCAGGTCAGGCAGAACATCCCGCGGGAGCTTCTGTTGAAGAAAATAATAGTAATATAGTTAGCAATGTAATTTTGCTTAAGAAGAACATATGCGAAAGATAGACTAGTGAGACAATAGTACAAAATCTTACCATGCTATGCGCACGGATGTTACAATGGTTCAACACGTGGACTAGAGGCACGTATCCAGTATAATTGTTGCCAATTTGATAATTGATCTTAAAAGTCTCAACATCATTAATAAATGTGACAAGAGATTTTTTTCTCTTCACAAGTTAGTTCTGAGGCATAACTGTAGTACGTCTTATCTACTGCCTTCCTTGTATTTCTTAGAGCAAAGAAATAAGCTGTCAGTTGAAAATAAACAACTTTAGTACAGATGAGTACCAACTATTTTTAAGTAAACAATATAAATTACTTAACAAATTAGTTTGATGAACTCACATAGAGGTAGAACTGGAATCATGTCCACATCCACCCAAATTTCGATATTATCTTCAGGATCATCTTCACCACCAATATCGAATATTATTTTCATATCCTCCTCAAATCCGTAGGACTTGCAAAGTGCTTTCCAATTTGAACAACCAAAATGGGAATAATTTAATCCATTGTAGAGCTTAACCTTAAAAGTGAAACCATGTTTCGTCTTGAGGTGAGCTTTCTTCGTCTCCATACGCTCTCTATCTTCGAAACCAAGCTTGTCTAAGACATAAGGTCTTGCATAGCAGGGGATGCACTAGTCGAATTGTAAAAAAATGAAAATAACACATTAAAAAATAAACCACTAGTCATTTGCTTAATTACATACTATCCGTCGTTACATACCGTCTCGTATTCGAAGCACTCCTTCAGCGTGAGGGTGAAGCACCTACCGTTTTCCTGGTGAGGTCTATCGCACATACCGCTGTCGTTGGAGCAGTAATCACACTCGGGGATGCGATCGTCGTCAGACATTTCCTGTGGAAGGCACGTCGGAGCAGTAGTTACGATTGCAAGTACGTCAAAGTTTGCAAACAACCGAAAGCTTGAAGCATTCGCAAGGTTTGAAAAATGCGTACTTTGTGTGGCTAATTTGTATTGCAATATATGTAAATTAACCTAGTGCTTGTCAAGATACATTTACGTATATTTTTGTCAAGTATCCGGTTTAAATATCGTACTTTATACCACAAGTCATGCCGAAATTTCGGCATAACCTTTGCTAAAAAGAGGACATATGGAGCGCCTGAAATTTGCCAGGACGGAAATGAATCAACATTCCGGCAAAACATAGGCCACTCGGAGGTGTTCCCTGCAAAATGATACTTCATTTCATCCACTAGCGGAGCTAGGCAATATCTTTTGGGGGGGCGGAGGGGGCAAACATAAATATGGATGTTTGGGTGGCCAAAAGACTCTACTTTTCCTAATATTTCTCACCCAAAAAATTTCCTTCACATATTATACCAAAGCTTTTTTGTGTGTGGCAAACATATTATACCAAACCTGGGGGGCCATGGCACCTGCAGCTTACAACATAGCTCCGCCACTGATTTCATCCATCGCTATTATATATCTATGTAAAAACAAAATAAACTACACAAAACCTAATAAAAATTGGATCTATCCATTTTTGTGGCATTTTCATCCATCTAATAAAAAACTAAACCTAGCTTCGGAAGTGAATCAACGCTTCGCCAAAACTTTAGCACTTATAGCATGTATACCTATAATTAACTGAAGGCATATGCTGCAGCATATTATTGAACTCGGTATGAACAGAAATAATGTAAAGAATAAAAGAATATATATATGAAAGACTATATAATTGACCTCTAATATGAACAATTTGGGTTTCCACGTTGATGGTTACGTATGTGACTGCTGCAACTATAATTGTTTTGATGTGTGCCTTCAAAACCATAGAACTAGAAACTACAACTATAATTGAACTCTAGTATGAATAAACTGAACTCATTAACGATTATGAACACACAATAATAGAAATATATACCCTAAACCTAAACCTAGTCGAACGTCCGTGTGCGTGTGCGTGGCTGCTGCCGCGGCTGTCCATGTGCGTGGCGACCACGGCCGCGGGTGGCGAGGAGGAAAGCCGGCCGGAGAGAGAGGCGGGGACGGCGGGGATGGCGATGTATTATCGAGTGGACGGCGATGGGGCGGATCGTCGGCCAGGGCGATGGAGGCAGCGGACGGCGACGGAGGGTGACGAAGGCAGCAGACGGATGGCGACGGCGGCTGCGGACGTCGAGGCCGACGGCGAGGGCGATGGAGGTAGCGGACGGCGACGCGCTGAGGCAGTGGACGAAGGGTGACGAAAGCAGCGGACGGCGACGGCGACGGCGGACGCCGCGGCCGACGGCGGCAGCGTGGATGAGCCGACAGCGACGAGATGGGGGAGAGTGAGAGTGAGAGAGTGAAGTGGGGCAGGGGAGGGGGCGTGCGCGTGTGGATAGTCGATTGAGTTCATCGTGCGCGACGGGCGCGCCAACCCGCCCGCCATTGTTACTTTGGGGTGGCGGGCGGCAAAGCTGATTTGATTTGTGGACGACCACACAGCTAACTTAGTTGTGGCGGTTGCTGGCAGTTACCCGCCACAGATAATATCTATATAATTTTTTTTTTTCAATGCCGGTTGCAGGCACTCAACTGTGGCGAGCAGTATAGTGCGCCTGCCAGTGTTGCCTTCCAGAGCAGTGGCGAGCAATTCTATACACCCGCCACTGACCACATTCATCACGTGGCCATGCTCAGCGGTACTTATTTGTGGCGGGCAATTTACGGCACCCGCCACTACTAGTCCAGTAGCTCTAGCGGTCGCGTTGTGTCACCCGCCACAGCTTGCTTTCAAAAATAGCTGTGGCGGGTGCCCTGCCGTGCCCGCCACTAATTGGGGTTCACCTATAAGCCCTTTACCAGTAGTGATGCATAATAAAGTTCAGAAAAGACTCAATTAGTTCTCATGAATAATCTGATCATAAACCCACAATTCATCAGATCCCAACAAACACACCGCAAAAGAAGATTACATCGGATAGAACTCCAAGAAGATCGAGGAGAGCATTGTATTGAAGATCAAAGAGAGAGAAGAAGCCATCTAGCTACTAGCTATGGACCCGTAGGTCTGTGGTAAACTACTCACACATCATCGGAAGGGCAGCAAGGTTGATGTAGATGCCCTCCGTGATCGATTCCCCCTCCGGCGGGGTCCAGGAAAAGGCCTCCAGATGGGATCGCGGAAGAACAGAAGCTTGCGGCGGCGGAAAAGTTATTCGAGGTGGTTCTCTGTTGGTTTCCAAATATTTGAGAATTTATAGAAGTGAAATTAGGTCAAAAGGAGCCACGAGGGGCCCAAAAGGCATTAGGGTGTGCCCCCCAGGGGCGCACCGGGTTGCCTTGTCACCTCCTCGTGAGGCTTCTGGTCTCCTCCCGAAGCTTCTAGGGTCTCTTTCGTCCAGAAAAAAATCGTCAAAAAGTTTCATAGCGTTTGGACTCCGTTTGGTACTGATTTCCTGAAAAACCAAAAACAAGCAGAAAATAGCAACTGGCACTGGGCACTAGGTTAATAGGTTAGTCCCAAAAAATGATATAAAATAGCATATGATTGCATATAAAACATCCAAGATTGATACTATAATAGCATGGAACAATCAAAAATTATAGATACGTTGAAGACGTATCACGCCTCGCAGCCAATTTCACAACTTCGTGACAATTTCGCCGATTTTGCCTTTGTCCACCATTTTCTTCCGCAAACCACCACCAACTTCCACAGCCAACTGCAATTTTGCACCATTTGCCATTTGAGAATTTGAGTCCACGGTTTATGTTTCCTAACGTGTTTTGGCTACTTAGGACCGGTTCGTCATGGACATCACAGCCATTCATTTTCGCCACGGACTCGACATCAACAACAACCACTTCATCATTTTGACACCATCACCGTAAGCAAGGACGGTAACCTCGCCGACATCATTGTACATTTTCTCCCTTACCATTGCATTGTTAACCCCGAGCCCATTTTTGTGTCACTTGCCAACCGAGACTAGCCGTTGAGTATTGTCGGGCCACGATACTTGTGCACTTTAGTGATACATGTTCCGCATAGCTATCATAGCGTGCATATACCCTCGTATCATCTCTTGTGTCATCAATTGTTCCCGCATATACATAATTGCTATCTTGGTTTGAGCATTTCTCATAGTGGCCATATCAAAAAAAGAAGAAGAGAAAAGCATTTAAGCAGAGAAAAAGAAAAACAACAAGCTTGTAAGCAATAGCCATAGCATCATGCCACATTGCATAGCATATTGATCATCTTGGATCATCGTGACCGAGTTCACCGAGAACCATACATACGTAGCATAATCGGGATAGAAGTCGATACGTTTTGTCTCTCATAGGTTGTGCACAAGTTCGTATCCGCCTATTGAGCAATCGTGCTAGCGTCTCTCTGGCATTGTGCAACACGAGCATTTTCTGTGGATTCCATATTTTGTGCTCATTCCTTGGTTGCACGACCCCACTTATCTATCCGCTGTGTGTTTCCGAGTGCCACTCATTGCTATTGGTCTACTTGTTTCACTTGCGATTTTGTGAATCTTTTTCAACATTATTGATATCTTAACAATTGCATAAATTTTGTGCCACTATCCTCACCAAGCTCCTCCAAAAGCTTTACTTGTGTAGGTGTGAGATTGCCACGTTCCGATACCAGTTGTGCTACTTCCGTAATACCATATTGGGTGATCATTGATCCATCTTCAACATTGGATAAGGTACATTTGGTCTAGTTCGTTCCTTTCTTCCACTAACATTTGCTTGAGAATGATGGATAGGCCAAGCACTTCTTCCAACCCACTCTTCGACGAGCACGAAGAAGAACCGACAACTATGTCACCAAGGTTCAACTCTTTGGCGCTCAAAGAGCTTTGCATCAAGCGAATGAAGCGTTGGGCGACCACATCGAACAACTTGCCCCCGACTTGCGCCAATCCGAAGCAAGAACACGGGACTACCTCGACGACAAGCTTTCATCTCAAGTGGAAGAGTTTCGTGCCATGATGGTCAACAACGCTTCTTCCACATCGTCATCATCAAGAAAGCGCCACTCAAGCCGACACTCTTCGGACACGTCTTCGGATGCAAGTCTTCCACGAGCTCGCTTGCATCGCCATCAAGACCATGAAGATCATCAAGCTTTGCAAAACCCATTCCATGGCAATGGTTTGCAAGACCGCCTCCGCGAGCGCGAACGACACCATCATCAAGCACAAGGCACCATGGACCAAGAGCAAGTCCCACACCGCCAACGTCAAGGAAACCAAGACGGTGATGCTCTACAACAAGAACAACAACGCCGTGAGGAACAAGCCCTTGAAGCTCAACATGCCCTATGCGAAGCAACTCGCGCCGTCAATGAGCGCAACCGCCGAGTGCGTGAACAAGAAGAAGCCCTCCGACGAGAGCAACAAGAAGAAGCCACGCGTCTTGAGGAGTGCCAAGAAATGAGGAACCGGGCACGTTTACCACGTCCTCGATGACAAGTTAATCAAGAGGAGCACGATGAACAAGAGCTAGAAGACCCACCTCCAAGACAAGAGCGACATGGCCATCACCCCCAACGTAATGAGGAGCAACGCTACGGCAAGCTCAAGTTCAACATGCCTAAATTCTCCGGTAGCAATGATACTGAAGATTACCTCTCATGGGCATTGAAGGTCGACAAGATATTCTGTCTTCACAATTATGAAGAGGAAAAGAAGATCGCCATGGCATCTCTTGAGTTCCTAGACTATGTTCTCATTTGGTGGGAGCAAGTGATCGAACGACGCCAAGAAAATGGCGAGCCACCCATCACGACTTGGAATCAAATGAAGGATGTCAAGAGAGCTCGTTTTGTGCCTACCCACTATAGTCGGGATCTCTTCACGAAGCTACAACTCCTCAAGCAAGGCACAGAGTCGGTTTAAGAATACTACCAAGAGATGGAAATTGCCATGATATGAGCCAAAGTCAAGGAAGATGATGAACAAACTATGGTGCGTTTCTTGAATGGTCTCAACCATCCAATCAAGAAAATTGCGGACTTCCAACCGTACTCCAACCTCCTCGAGCTAGTGCACCAAGCAACCAAAGCGGAGCGACAAGTGCAAGAGGACTACAAGTACTCCAAGTACTCTTCCAAGACCTACGGTTCATACACTCAAGCTTCAGCGACTACGACACCTCCTCCAACGACTCGAGCTACACCAAGGACCGGTGACAAGTCAAGCTGCAAGCAACCTTTGACATCTTCGAGTCATCCTACTTCAAGTACATCCAAGCCAAGAGCTTCGTCATCGACTCCTACAACGGATGTGCTACTTGTGAACTGCGTTGGGATTTCCCTGAAGAGGAGAGGATGATGCAGTACAGCAGAGATACGTATTTTCCTCAGTTAAGAACCAAGGTTATCAATCCAGTAGGAGAACCACACAGAACCTCGTTAGCAGCACCTACACACACAAAAGCAAACACTTGCACCCAACGCAAATAAGAGGGTTGTCAATCCCCTTAGCGGTTATTTGCAAGGATTAATTCTGATAGTGATAGATAGAAAAGTAACTTGCAAAAGAAAATAAAAGTAAATAAATTGCAGCAAGGTATTTTTGGATTTTAATATATGATAAAAGTAGACCCGGTGGCCATAGTTTTCACTAGAGGCTTCTCTCTCGAACACATAGCATAAGGTGGGTAAACAAATTACTGTTGGGCAATTGATAGAAAAGTGCATAGTTATGACGATATTCAAGGCAATGATCATGTATATAGGACTCACGTCCGAGACAAGTAGACCGACTCCTGCCTGCATCTACTACTATTACTCCACCCATCGACCGCTATCCAGCATGCATCTAGGGTATTAAGTATAAAACAGAGTAACGCCTTAAGCAAGATGACATGATGTAGATGAAGTAAACTCAAGCAATATGATTAAACCCCATATTTTTATCCTTAATGGCAACAATACAAATACGTGTCTTGTCCCTTTCTGTCACTGGGATATAGAACACCGCAAGATTGAACCCATCACAAAGCACCTCTCCCATTGCAAGATAAATCAATTTAGTTGGCCAAACCAAACGGATAGATCGGAGAGAAATACAAAGCTATAAAAATCATGCATAAAAGAGTTCAGAGAAGACTCAAATGTTTCTCATGAATAATCCGACATAAACCCACAATTCATCGGATCCCAACAAACACACCGCAAAAGAAGATTACATCGAATAGGACTCCAAGAACATCAAGGAGAACATTGTATTGAAGATCAAAGAGAGAGAAGAAGCCATCTAGCTACTAGCTATGAACCCGTAGGTCTGTAGTAAACTACTCACACATCATCGGAAGGGCGGCAAGGTTGATGTAGAAGCCCTCCGTGATCGATTCCCCCTCCGGCAGAGTACCGGAAATGGCCTCTAGATGGGATCGCGGAAGAACAGAGGCTTGCGGCGGCGGAAAGGTTTTCTCTTCTATCTCTCTGGTATATTGAGAATATTTTGGAATTTATAGCACTGGAATTAGGTAAAGAAGTGCCACGAGGGGCCCACAAGCCTGGGGGCGCGCCTACCCTCCTGGGCGCACCCTCCGGGCTTGCCGCCTCCTCGTGAATCGTCTGGTCTTCTCCCGAAGCTTCTAGGGTCCCTTCTGGCCCAGAAAAAATTCATCCAGAGTTTTTTCTTCGTTTGGGTTCCATTTGATAATGATTTTCTGAAAAGGCAAAAACAGGCAAAAAACTGCAATAGGCACTGGGCACTAGGTTAATAGGTTAGTCCCAAAAAATGATATATAATTGCATAATAAACATCCAAGATTGATACTATAATAGCATGGAACAATCAAAAATTATAGATACGTTGCAGATGTATCAAGCATCCCCAAGTTTATTTCCTGCTCGTCATCGAGTAGGAAAATGATAAAAATAGAATTTCTGATGTGGAATGCTACCTAACATGTTTCATCATGTAATTCTGTTTTACGGTATGGATATTAAGATCCAAATGTTTCAAAGCAATAGTCTATAATTTGATATAAAGACATCAATACTCAGGCATACTAACAAACAATCATGTCTTTCAAAATAAAAATGCTGAAGAATGTTATCCCTACAAAATCATATAATAGTGTCATGCTCCATCTTCTTAACACAAAGTATTTATCATGCACTACCCCGATGACAAGCCGAGCAATTGGTTCATACTTTTTAACGCGCTTCAGCTTTTTCAACCCCCACGCAATACATGAGCGCAAGCCATGGATATAGCACTATGGACGGAATAGAATGTGGTGGTAGAGATTAATACGGGGAAATCAAAAAGAAGAAGATAGTCTCACATCGACGCGGCTAATCAACGGGCTATGGAGCTGCCCATCAATTGATGTCAATGCGAGGAGTAGGGATTGCCATGCAACGGATTCACTAAGAGCTATAAGTGTATGAAAGCTCAAAATAAAAACTAAGTGGGTGTGCATCCAACTTGCTTGCTCATGAAGACCTCGGGCATTTGAGAAAGCCCATCATCGGAATATACAAGGCAAGTTCTATAACGAAAATTCCCACTAGTATATGAAAGTGACAAAATAGGAGACTCTCTATATGAAAAAAACATGGTGCTATTTTGAAGCACAAGTATGGAAAAAGATAGTAACACTGCCCCTTCTCTCTTTTTCTCTCATTTTTTTTCTTTCTATTTTTTTCGTGGGCTCTTTTTGGCCTCTCTTTTTATATTTTTTATATTTCCTCACTGGGACAATGCTCTAATAATGATGATCATCATACTTCTATTTACTTACAACTCAAAAATTACAACTCGATACTAGAACAAATATGACTCTATATGAATGCCTCTGGTAGTGTATCAGGATGTGCAATGATACTAGCGTAACATGTATGAAAAATGATGAACGGTGGCTGAGCCACAAATACTATGTCAGCTATATGATCATGCAAAGCAATATGACAATGATGATGTGTGTCATATAAAAAGAACGGTGAAAGTTGCATGGCAATATATCTCGGAATGGCTATGGAAATGCCATAATTGGTAGGTATGGTGGCTGTTTTGAGGAAGATATAAGGAGGCTTATGTGTGATAGAGCGTATCATATCACGGGGTTTGGATGCACCGGTGAAGTTTGCACCGACTCTCGAGGTGAGAAAGGGCAATGCACGGTACCGAAGAGGCTAGCAAATTGCGAAAAGGTAAGAGTGCGTATAATCCATGGACTCACATTAGTCATAAAGAACTCACATACTTATTGCGAAAGTTTATTAGCCCTCGAAGCAAAGTACTACTACGCATGCCCCTAGGGGGTAGGTTGGTAGGAAAAGACCATCGCTCGTCCCAGACCGCCACTCATAAGGTAGACAATCAAGAATAAATCATGCTCCAACTTCTTAGCATAACGACAGATCATACGTGCATGTTTCGGGAATCACAAACCTTAACACCAATATTCTTACTAAACCACAATTATCTACTAGCACCACCCACATATTACCATCTTAATATTGCAAAACTATTGCAAGGATTCAAACTTATCATATTCAGTGATCTACATGAAAGTTTTTATTATATCCCTCTTGAATACCTATCATATTAGGACCAAATTCATAACCCGTGAATATTACCATTGCTATTTATTAGACTCTCAAAAAGATATAAGTGAAGCATGAGAGTGCAACTATTTCTTTAAAATATAACCACCGCCGTGCTCTAAAAGATATAAGTGAAGCACTAGATCAACTGCCTAGCTCAAAAGATATAAGTGAAGCACATAGAGTATTCTAACAAATCATCTATAATGTGTGTTGATACGTCTCCGTCGTATCTATAATTTTTGATTGTTTCATGCCAATATTCGACAACTTTCACATACTTTTGGCAACATTTTATATTATTTTTGGGACTAACATATTGATCCAATGCCCAGTGCCAGTTCCTGTTTGTTGCATGTTTTTTGTTTCACAGAAAATCCATATCAAACAAATCCGAACGCGATAAAAATTTACAGAGATTTATTTTGGAATATATGTGATTTTTGGGAAAAAGAATCAATGCGAGACGAAGCCCGAGGGGCCCACGAGCTCAAGGGGCACGCCCCCCTACCCAAGGCGTGCCTGGCAGGCTTGTGGCGCCCCTGTAAGCGGTTGGGGCCTTCCTTCCGCCGCAAGAAAGATAATATCTGGAAGAAAATCCAGTCAAAATTTCAGCCCAATCAGAGTTACGGATCTCCGGGAATATAACAAATGGTTTTCGGCCAGAAAACAGGAACGCGAAACAGAGAGAGATCCAATCTCGGAGGGGCTCCTGCCCTCTGGGAGCCATGGCGGCCATGGACCAGAGGGGAAACTCTCCTCCCATCTAGGGGGAGGCCAAGGAAGAAGAAGAAGGAGGGGGGCTCTCTCCCCCTCTCTCCCGGTGGTGCCGGAACGTCGCCGGGGCAACCATCATGACGGCGATCTACACCAACAACTTCGCCGCCGTCAACACCAACTCTCTCCCCCTCTATGCAGCGGTGTAACACCTCTTCTCCCCGCTGTAATCTCTACTTAAACATGGTGCTTAACGCTATATATTATTATCCAATGATGTATGGCAATCCTATGATGTTTGAGTAGATTCGTTTTGTCCTATGGGTTGATTGATGATCGTGATTGGTTTGAGTTGTATGTTTTATTTTGGTGTTGTCCCGCTGTTGGGTTTTCAACACGTTCATAATTCTCTTATAGTGGGCGGCTAGAGTGACAGAAGCTTACACCCGAGTAGGGGGTTGTTGCGTATGGGAGTAAAGGGGACTTGTTACTTAATGCTATGGTTGGGTTTTACCTTAATGATCTTTGGTAGTTGCGGATGCTTGCTAGAGTTCCAATCATAAGTGCATATGACCCAAGTACGGAAAGTATGTTAGCTCATGCCTCTCCCTCATATAAAATTGCAATAATGATTACGGGTCTAGTTATCGATTGCCTAGGGACAAATCCTTCTCTTGTGTTACAAAAGCTTTCTACTAAACAACTAGCTTTTATTATCTTGCAATTTACTCGTAGTTTTATTCTCGCTAAGTACTCCTAGTTTTATTCTTGTAAACTTATCCTTACACCTACAAAGTAGTTTTATTCTTGTTTTGGGTAAAGTGAACGTTAAGTGTGCGTAGAGTTGTATCGGTGGTCGATAGAACTTGAAGGGAATATTAATTCTACCTTTAGCTCCTCGTTGGGTTTGACACTCTTATTTATCGAGAAAGGCTACAACTGATCCCCTATACTTGTGGGTTATCAAGACCTTTTTCTGGCGCCGTTGCCGGGGAGCAATAGCGTGGGGTTGATATTCTCGCGTGTGCTTGTTTGCTTTATCACTAAGTAGTTTTTATTTTCTGTTCTAAGTTGTTCTCTATCTTTAGTTATGGATATGGAACACAAAACACCAAAAAAATTAGTTGTACTTTCTACTCATGGAGATGGGGAACCTCCTAAAACCCTCGATGCTAGTTATGTGAAAAATATTAAACACTACTTTGATAATGCTGATAAATCTCCATTCAACTTGATAATGGGAGATACTTTGGGTCAATGGGAATACTTTAGGGATTATCGCTTGTCTCAAAAAGGGAAACTCTTATGGGATCAAATTGATTATTTGCATTGGTATGCTCGGAATTTATGCTTAAGATATGATTGTACTTGTTGCTCTAAGATGAAGGCTCCACACCTTCCCTTTTCATGTGAATTTAATGATAATGAAACCTTGGCTTCTTATGCTAATGGTGTATATGATTACTATGATGTGGAACAAATAGAAGAATTTGTTACTTTTAAGGGTGCTTATGAAATCGAATCTTTGTTTGAAAAGTATGAAAATTATGATGATGCTCTTTACAGATCTGAAAATTTGGCTATACTTAAATATTGCTCTGATAATTATGAATATAATGCCTATATTGATGAATTTATTAAGAAAGTCTCCGCTGCCCAAGAAGAGACTAATATTTTGCAAGAACCTATGGAAGAAGAAATTGCAGACACTGTGAGCTCATTAGATGAAAAACATGAGGAGGAGAGCAAAGAACAAAAGGAGGAAGAGCGGATTGATCACCCGTGCCCACCTTACGATGAGAGTAACTCTTCAACTCATACATTGTTTAATTTCCCTTCGTGCTTACCGAAGGATGAATGCTATGATGATTGCTATGATCCCTTGGATTCGTTTGAAATATCCCTTTTTGATGAAATTGATGCTTGCTATGCTTGTGGCCATGATGCCAATATGAATGGTACTTATGGAGATGAACTTGCTATAGTTCCTTATGTTAAACATGAAATTGTTGCTATTTCACCTACACATGATAGTCCTATTATCTTTTTGAATTTTCCAAACTACACTATATCGGAGAAGTTTGCGCTTATTAAGGATTACATTGATGGGTTGCATTTTACCATTACACATGATGATTTTGATGAATATAATATGCATGTGCTTGCTGCTCCTAATTGCAATTATTATGAGAGAGGAACTATATCTCCACCTCTCTATGTTTCCAATACGATAAAATTGCAAGAAACTGTCTATACTATGCATTGGCTTTTACTTGATGTGCATGAATTATTATTTTATGACATGCCGATGCATAGGAAGAGAGTTAGACTTCGTCATTGCATGATATATGTTGCTTTGTGCTCATTACTAAATTACAAATCATTGTTAATTAAAATTGGCTTTGATATACCTTGGGATCCGGGTGGATCGATAACATGAGCACTTTATGCCTAGCTTAATGGCTTTAAAGAAAGCGCTGCCTGGGAGACAACCCGGAAGTTTTAGACATTCATTTCATTCTGTTGAGTGCTTTTAAAAAGTTTAAAAACAAAAAAATATAGAGGGGAACCTAAAACTTTTTCAAAAAGAAAAGTGAAAGTAAGAAAGACGAGCACCGTTGATGTGGGGGATATCCTTGAACTTTGTTCATGCCCATGGAAACTTTGTGAATCTTGAATTACAGAAACTTCTCAACAAAAATAATTATCCCCTTGTACAAATCCATTGTATTATAAAAATAATGTGCCAAGATTTACCTTTAGGGTGTTTAAATTGCTTGTTTGGTGTGTGCTGTGCAAAAACAGAAACTTTTGTTGTAGTGTTTGAATTTCTATATTTTACTGGACAAGCAAAAATTCTGAAATTTTTGCACAGCACTGCTATGAATTTTTTAAATTTTTTCCTAATTTTTCAGAATTTTTTGAGTTACAGAAGTATATGTTTCATCTACATCTTTACATACTGTCCTGTTTTCACAGATTGCTGTTATAGTTTCTTTATTTGCGTATGTTTGAAATCTTGTTGACCCCCATTGACTTGGGAGCCATAGAATTGTGATCGCATACAGTGGGTAATGTTTGGTTATAATTATACAATAATGTTACAGCAGGACATGATGGGATTTGATGTTATATGTACTAACCCCTCTAATAAAAAGTTCGGTTAAGTTTTGTGTGGATGAAGTGTTCGAAGATCGAGGAGGTATCGATATGACAAGAATAAGGAGAGGAAAGAGATCAAGCTTGGGGATTCCCAAGGCACCCCAAGTAAATATTCAAGGAGACTCAAGCGTCTAAGCTTGGGGATGCCCCGGAAGGCATCCCATCTTTTTTTGACAATTATCAGTATGTCTCGGTTTTTGTTTTGTTCACATGATATGCGTAAATTCTTGGAGCGTCGTGTGCTTTTTCTTTTTCTTTTAATAATGCACCATGCTGGTATGAGATAGTCCTTGGTTTATTTATAGAATTCTCTTTGCACTTCACTTATATCTTTTGAGTATGGCTTTATGCAATGCTTCATGTGCTTCACTTATATCATTTGAAGTTTGGATGCCTGTTTCTCTACATATAGAAAATCGTTATTTGTAGAATGCTCTTTTGCTTCAGTTATATTTATTAGAGTGTAGTATTTTTTAGAAAGCATTAAACTCTCATGCTTCACTTATATCTATTTAGAGAGTCAACAGGAATTGGTCATTCACATGGTTAGTCATAAAATCCTACATAAAACTTGTAGATCACTGAATATGATAAGTTTGATTCCTTGCAATAGTTTTGCGATATTGAGATGGTAATATGTGGGAGGTACTAGTGAATGATTGTGGTTTAGTAAGAATATTGGTGTTAAGGTTTGTGATTCCCGAAGCATGCACGTATAGTCTCTAGTTATGCGACGAAGTTATATCCTACTCATGTTAGTATCCAATGTTAATTATTCGCAATGCATGATTATGACCGTTGTCGCTCTCTGGTTGGTCACTTCTCAATCTATTTGCTAGCCTTCTCCTGTACTAAGCGGGAATGATGCTTGTGCATCCAAACCCTTAAACCAAAGTTGTTCCAGATGAGTCCACCATATCTACCTATATGCGGTATTACTCTGCCGTTCCAAGTAAATTAGCATGTGCCACCTCTAATCATTCAAATAAGCATATGTTTTGTGTGCCCGTACCGCTCATGGAGCGGCAGTGGGTGGTCAGTATCTTCCATGCTAAGCGGGTTATTCTCATAATGGGTGTTTATTCACTTGTCATTGCATGAGAGAGGCTGGTAATTGGGATGCCCAGTCCTGTAATCAAAATGAAAAAAATAATATAATGAAACAAACTCCCCCGGAAAGTTGATTGTATGGAGGGCACCCGAGGATTTGGCTAGCCATGGCTTGTGTTTGAATGGTTGAGGGGGACTAAACTTTACCTTTCCACTTGGGAACCGCCTATAATGCGTTTAGCATGGAAGATATTGAGAATCCTCGGTCGTGACATTGACAGGAAAAGTACACCTCTCAAAATGTATTCATCTCTGATTTAAGATTTGAGCTCTGGCACCTCTGCAAATCCATGCTTTCCTCTGCGAAGGGCCTATCTATTTACTTTATGTTATTTTACTTTCATTGTTGAGTCATCACCTTCTCATTCAAGCACCAGTTGGAGAGCACTATTGTCATTTTTATGCATTGAGTATAGTTAATGTTGTGTACATCATGACTGGATCAATGATTGAGCATGACGGGCTAGGGATAGCATTCTTTAGCATTTTTATTTTGAAAGGCATGATTGTTTGTTGGTATGCCTGAGTATTGATGTCTTTATATCAAATTATAGACTATTACTTTGAATCACTCGAGTCTTAATATTCATGTCATGATTAGATTACATGATCAAGATTATGCTAGGTAGCATTCCACATCAAAAATTATTTTTTTATCATTTACCTACTCGAGGACGAGCAGCAATTAATCTTGGGGATGCTGATACGTCTCCGTCGTATCTGTAATTTTTTATTGTTTCATGCCAATATTCTACAACTTTCACATACTTTTGGCAATATTTTATATTATTTTTGGGACTAACATATTGATCCAGTGCCCAGTGGCAATTCATGTTTGTTGCATGTTTTTTTTTTCACAGAAAATCCATATCAAACGAAGTCCAAATGCGATAAAAATTTACGGAGATTTATTTTGGAATATACGTTATTTTTGGGAAAAATAATCAATGCGAGACGATGCCCGAGGGGCCCACAAGCTCAAGGGGCGCGCCCCTACCCAGGGCGTGCCTGGCAGGCTTGTGGCGCCCCTGTAAGGCGGTTGGGGCCCTTCTTCTGCCGCAAGAAAGATAATATCCGGAAGAAAATCCCCTCAAAATTTCAGCCCAATCGGAGTTACGGATCTCCGGGTATATAACAAACGGTTTTCGGCCAGAAAACATGAACACGAAATAGAAGAGAAACAGAGAGAGTGAGATCCAATCTCGGAGGGGCTCCTGCCCTCCGGGAGCCATGGCGGACATGGACCAGAGGGGAAACTCTCCTCCCATCTAGGTGGGAGGCCAAGGAAGAAGAAGAAGGAGGGGGGCTCTCTCCCCCTCTCTCCCGGTGGCGCCGGAACGCCGCCGAGGCAACCATCGTGACGGCGATCTACACCAACAACTTCGCCGCCGTCAACACCAACTCTCTCCCCCTCTATGCAGCGGTGTAACACCTCTTCTCCCCGCTGTAATCTCTACTTAAACATGGTGCTTAACGCTATATATTATTAACCAATGATATGTGGCAATTCTATGATGTTTGAGTAGATTCGTTTTGTCCTATGGGTTGATTGATGATCGTGATTGGTTTGAGTTGTATGTTTTATTTTGGTGCTGTCCTATGGTGCCCGCCATGTCGCGCAAGTGTGTGGGATTCCCGCTGTAGGGTTTGGAATACGTTCATAATTTTCTTATAGTGGGCGGCTAGAGTGACAGAAGCTTACACCCGAGTAAGGGGGTTGTTGCGTATGGGAGTAAAGGGGACTTGTTACCTAATGCTATGGTTGGGTTTTACCTTAATGATCTTTCGTAGTTGCGGATGCTTGCTAGAGTTCCAATCATAAGTGCATATGATCCAAGTGCCGAAAGTATGTTAGCTCATGCCTCTCCCTCATATAAAATTGCAATAATGATTACCGGTCTAGTTATTGATTGCCTAGGGACAAATCCTTCTCTTGTGTTACAAAAGCTTTCTACTAAACAACTAACTTTTATTATCTTGCAATTTACTCGTAGTTTTATTCTCGCTAAGTACTCCTAGTTTTATTCTTGCAAACTTATCCTTACACCTACAAAGTAGTTTTATTCTTGTTTTGGGTAAAGCGAACGTTAAGTGTGCGTAGAGTTGTATCGGTGATCGATAGAACTTGAAGGGAATATTAATTCTACCTTTAGCTCCTCGCTGGGTTCGACACTCTTATTTATCGAGAAAGGCTACAACTGATCCCCTATACTTGTGGGTTATCATGTGTCCCTCTCAAAAAGGTGTGTTCAGCAAAGATGATTGCGGTAAACTAAAAAGCAAGCAAACTATAGCACAAGACGCTCCAAGTAAAACACATATCATGTGATGAATAAAAATATAGCTCCAAGTGATATACCGATAGATTGTAGACGAAAGAGGGGATGCCATCTGGGGCATCCCCAAGCTTAGACGCTTGACTCTTCCTTGAATATTATCTTGGGGTGCCATGGGCATCCCCAAGCTTAGGCTCTTGCCGCTCCTTATTCCTTTATCCATCATAGTCTCACCAAAAACATGAAAACTTTAGCACACAAAACACAACAGAAACCTCGTGAGATCCGTTAGTGTAACAAATAAATCTTAAACTTTAGGTGCTGTTGTAAATTGATTCAAATTTAATATTGGCATAATGCTACTGTACTCCAACTTCCCCATGGCTCATACCCCCCGATACAATCCATAGATTCATCAAAATAACCAAACTATGCAACAAAAACAGAATCTGTCTAAAACAGAACAGTCTGTAAAGATCTATTTAAACGTCATACTTCTGTAACTCCAAAAATTCTGAACAATTCGAAAAACGTAAACAATTCATATACCAATACTGTGTAAAAAATTCAGAATTTTATCACGCTCCAGTACAGAACCAAAAATCCAGCACTGGACTCAAAACTTTCTGTTTTCAAACAGCATCATATATACTATCATCAAAATCATCCCAAAGGTATTACTTGGCACAAACACTAATTAAAAGATAAAAACACAATAATAAAAGAAGCTATAATTGTGTAAACACACAAAAACAGAAAGTAAAACAAAAATTTAAGATACACATTGTGTTGCCTCCCAACAAGCGCTGTTGTTTTATGCCCCTAGCTAGGCATAATGCATAGTTTCAAGTATTGTCATCCTTCAAATTAATTCCATAGATGGCCCTCATAATAGATTAATATGGTGGCTTAATTCTATTTCTAGGGAAATGTTCCATACCTTTCTCTAATGGGAATTGAAATCTTATATTACCTTCTTTCATATCAATAATAGCACCTTTGGTTCGTAGGAAAGGCCAACCAAGTATTATAGGACAAGATGGATTACATTCAATATCAAGCACAATAAAATCCACGGGCACACAATTTCTATTCGCAAGAATAAGCACATCACTTATTCTACCCAATGGTTTTTTAATGGTGGAATCCGATAGATGTAAATTAAGGGAACAAGCATCCATATCGGTGAGACCTAGCACGTCACATAAAGATTTTGGTATAGTAGAGACGCTAGCACCTAGATCACACAAAGCATTGTATTCATAATCTTTAATTTTAAACTTAATGGTAGGCTCCCATTCATTATGTAATTTTCTAGGTATTGAAACTTCCAACTCAAGTTTTTCTTCATGAGCTTTTATCATAGCTTCTACGATATGTTTAGTGAATGCTTTATTTCGTTCATAGGAATTAGGTGAATTAATCATGGATTGCAACAAGGAAATACATTCAACTGAAGAGCAATTATCATAATTAAATTCCTTGTAATCCAAAGTAGTGGGTACATCACTATTTAATGTTTTGACCTCTCCAAACCCACTTTTATAATTTTTATCACTAAGATCATCACCCTCCGAACAACTGGGACGCCTTCTAGCTAAAGTTGACACATCTTCAGTCCCTTTTTCATCAAGTTTTATTTTACTAAATAAAGATTCAATAGGTGAAACACCAATCATTTTAATATCTTCATCATTACTACGATAGAAACCGGGTGGAATGGCTTTTTCTAAGAATTCTCGCTTAGCTCTCAACCTAGCGGTTCTTTCTTTACTTTCATTAATGGAGACATAGATAGCTTTAATAGACTCATTTATATCATGCTTGGGAGGCAAAATTTTAATTTTGAGAGTTTCAACATCATGAACAATTCTATCCATGTTCCTAGCCATGTCATCAACTTTATTCAATTTTTCTTCTACCATAGCATTGAAAATATTTTGAGAATTAATAAATTCTTTAATATTACTTTCAAGATCAGAGGGTATCCTATTATTATTATTATATGGATTACCATAGGAATTACAATAATTATTAGAGGAATTTCCGGGAAACGGCCTAAGATTGAACTTACCCCTATAAGCATTGTTGTTAAAATTATTTCTAGAAACGAAATTCACATCAATAGCATCATTATTTTGCTCAATCAAAGTAGACAATGGCACATCATTAGGATCAACATGAGCATTTTTACTAGCAAGAATTTTCATAAGAGCATCCATCTTATCACTCAAAGTATTACTTTCTTCGACAGCGTGCCATTGAGAATAATTTGTCATAATATTATCAAGAAGTTTTGTAGCCTCTCGCAATTTAATTTCCATAAATGTACCACCAGCGGCAGAGTGTAGAAGATTTCTAGAAACAAAGCTTAGACCCGCATAAATTTTTTGTATGATCATCCATAAGCTTAAACCATGAGTGGGACAATTTCTAATCATTAATTTCATTCTCTCCCAAGATTGGGCAACATGTTCATGCTCAAGTTGCTTAAAATTCATAATTTGATTTCTTAGAGAAATAATCTTAGCGGGAGGAAAATACTTGGCAATAAAAGCATCATTACACTTATCCCATGAATCAATACTATTTCTAGGCAAGGATCAAAACCAAGTTTTAGCACGATCTCGTAGTGAGAACGGAAATAATTTCAATTTAACAATATCACTATCCACATCTTTCTTCTTTTGAATATCACAAAGTTCAACGAAAGTATTAAGATGGGATGCAGCATCTTCACTAGGACTACCAGAAAATTGTTCTTTCATAACAAGATTGAGCAAAGCAGCATTAATGTCACACGACTCCGCACTAGTGGCGGGAGGAGCAATTGGAGTACTAATAAAATCATTATTATTAGTATTGGAAAAGTCACACAATTTTGTGTTTTCTTGAGACATAGCGACAGGCAAGCAAACTAGCAAACAAGCAAATAAAAATATTTTTGTATTTTTTTAAAATTGTTTTAGAAGTGGGGGAAATGAAAATGAGAGGCAAATGCAAATAAAAAGGCAAATGAAAATAAGAGCAAGTGGATGAGAGTTTGTGCGAAGGTACTTGATAGGTTTTGGTGATGTCTCCTCAGCAACGGCGCCTGAAATTCTTCCTGCTATTTGTGAACTGCGTTGGGATTTCCCCGAAGAGGAGAGGATGATGCAGTGCAATAGAGATAAGTATTTCCCTCAGTTAAGAACCAAGGTTATCAATCCAGTAGGAGAACCACACAGAACCTCGTTAGCAGCACCTACACACACAAAAGCAAACACTTGCACCCAACGCAAATAAGAGGGTTGTCAATCCCCTTAGCGGTTATTTGCAAGGATTAATTCTAATCGTGATAGATAGAAAAGTAAATTAAAAAAGAAAATAAAAGTAAATAAATTGCAGCAAGGTATTTTTGGATTTTAATATATGATAAAAGTAGACCCGGGGGCCATAGTTTTACCTAGAAGCTTCTCTCTCGAACACATAGCATACGATGGGTAAACAAATTACTGTTGGGCAATTGATAGAAAAGCGCATAGTTATGATGATATTCAAGGCAATGATCATGTATATAGGCATCACGTTCGAGACAAGTAGACCGACTCCTGCCGGCATCTACTACTATTACTCTACCCATCGACCGCTATCCAGCATGCATCTAGGGTATTAAGTATAAAATAGAGTAACGCCTTAAGCAAGATGACATGATGTAGACAAAGTAAACTCAAGCAATATGATTAAACCCATATTTTTATCCTTAATGGCAACAATACAAATACGTGTCATGTCCCTTTCTATCACTGGGATTGAGCACCGCAAGATTGAACCCATCACAAAGCACCTCTCCCATTGCAAGATAAATCAATCAAGTTGGCCAAACCAAACAGATAGATCGGAGAGAAATACAAAGCTATAACAATCATGCATAAAAGAGTTCAGAGAAGACTCAAATATTTCTCATGAATAATCTGATCATAAACCCACAATTCATCGGATCCCAACAAACACACCGCAAAAGAAGATTACATCTGATAGAACTCCAAGAACATCGAGGAGAACATGGTATTGAAGATCAAAGAGAGAGAAGAAGCCATCTAGCTACTAGCTATGGACCCGTAGGTATGTGGTAAACTACTCACACATCATCGGAAGGGCAACAAGGTTGATGAAGAAGCCCTCCGTGATCGATTCCTCCTCTGGCAGAGAACAGATGCTTGCGGCGGCGGTAGGGTTTTTTCGTCTGGCTCTCTGTTGGTTTCCGAATATTTGAGAATTTATAGAAGTGGAATTAGGTCAAAAGGAGCCACGAGGGGCCCACAAGGCATCAGGGCGCGCCCCCCTGAGGCCGCACCCTGTTGCCTTGTGGCCTCCTCGTGAGGCTTCTGGCATCATCCCGAAGCTTCCAGGGTCTCTTTTGTCCAAAAATAATCGTCAAAAAGTTTCATGGCATTTGGACTTCGTTTGGTACTGATTTCCTGAAAAACCAAAAACAAGCAGAAAACAACAACTGGCACTGGGCACTAGGTTAATAGGTTAGTCCCAAAAAATTATATATATTTGCATATAAAACATCCAAGATTGATACTATAATAGCATGCAACAATCAAAAATTATAGATATGTTGGAGACGTATCAAGCATCCCCAAGCTTAATTCCTGCTCGTCCTCGAGTAGGTAAATAATAAAAATAGAATTTTTGATGTGGAATGCTACCTAACATGTTTCATCATGTAATCTCTTTACGGTATGAATATTAAGATCTGAATGATTCAAAGCAATAGTCTATAATTTGATATAAAGACATCAATGCTTAGGTATACTAACAAACAATCATGCCTTTAAAAATAAAAATGCTAAAGAAAGTTATCCCTACAAAATCATATAATCCTGTCATGCTCCATCTTCTTAACATAAAGTATTTATCATGCACAACCCCGGTCTTAGCCAAGCAATTGGTTCATACTTTTTAGCGCGCTTCATCTTTTTCAACCCCCATGCAATACTTGAGCGCAAGCCATGGATATAGCACTATGGGTGGAATAGAATGTGGTGGTGGAGATTAATAAGGGGAAGTCAAAAAGGAGAAAATAGTATCACATCAACGAGGCTAATCAATGGGCTATGGAGATGCCCATCAATTGATGTCAATGCGAGGAGTAGGGATTGCCATGCAAGGGATGCACTACGACAATGATGATCATCACTGGGACAATGCTCTAAGACCGGGACAATGCTCTAATAATGATGATCATCATACTTCTATTTACTTACAACTCGAAACTAGAACAAATATGACTCTATACGAATGCCTCTGGCAGTGTACCAGGATGTGCAATGATACTAGCGTAACATGTATGAAAAATGATGAACGGTGGATGAGCCACAAATACTATGTCAGCTATATGATCATGCAAAGCAATATGACAATGATGATTTGTGTCATAAAATAAAGAACGGTGGAAGTTGCATGGCAATATATCTCGGAATGGCTATGCAAATGCCATAATAGGTAGGTATGGTGGCTGTTTTGAGGAAGATATAATGAGGCTTATGTGTGATAGAGCGTATCATATCACGGGGTTTGGATGCACCGGCGAAGTTTGCACCAACTCTCGATGTGAGAAAGGGCAATGCACGGTACCGAAGAGGCTAGCAAATTGCGGAAGGGTGAGAGTGCGTATAATCCATGGACTCACATTTGTCATAAAGAACTCACATACTTATTGCGAAAGTTTATTAACCCACGAAGCAAAGTACTACTACGCATGCCCCTAGGGGGGAGGTTGGTAGGAGTTAACCATCGCGCGCCCCCGACCGCCACGCAAAGGAAGACAATCAATAATAAATCATGCTCCAACTTCTTAGCATAACGACAGATCATCGTGCATGCTTCGGGAATCACAAACCATAACACCAATATTATTACTAAACCACAATTATCTACTAGCACCTCCCACATATTACCATCTTAATATCGCAAAACTATTGCAAGGAATCAAACTTATCATATTCAGTGATCTACATGAAAGTTTTATTATATCCCTCTTGAATACCTATCATATTAGGACCAAATTCATAACCCATGCATATTACCATTGCTATTCATTAGACTCTCACAAAGATATAAGTGAAGCATGAGAGTGCAACTATTTCTTTAAAATATAACCACCGCCGTGCTCTAAAAGATATAAGTGAAGCACTAGAGCAACTGCCTAGCTCAAAAGATATAAGTGAAGCACATAGAGTATTCTAACAAATCACGAATAATGTGTGTCCCTCTCAAAAAGGTGTGTTCAGCAAAGATAATTCTGGCAAACTAAAAAAGCAAACAAACTATAACACAAGATGCTCCAAGTAAAACACATATCATGTGATTAATAAAAATATAGCTCCAAGTGAGATACCGATAGATTGTAGACGAAAGCGGGGATGCCATCCGGGGCATCCCCAAACTTAGATGCTTGAGTCTTCCTTGAATATTACCTTGGGGTGCCTTGGGCATCCCCAATATTAGGCTCTTGCCGCTCCTTATTCCCTTATCCATCGTAGTCTCATCCAAAACTTGAAAACTTCAGCACACAAAACTCAACAGAAACCTCGTGAGATCCGTTAGTATAACAAACAGATCTTAAACTTTAGGTACTGTTGTAAATTGAATCATATTTAATATTGGCATAATGCTACTGTACTCCAACTTCTCCATGACTCATACCCCCCGATACGATCCATAGATTCATCAAAATAAGCAAACTATGCAACAAAAACAGAATCTGTCTAAAACAGAACAGTCTAAAAAGATCTGAATAAAGTCATATTTCTGTAAGTCCAAAAATTCTGAAAAATTAGGAAAACATGGGAAATTCATATATCAATAATGTGTAAAAAAATTCAGAAGGTTCTGACGCTCCAGCGAAAAATTAAAATTCCAGCACTTGACGCAAAAGTTTCTGTTTTCAAACAGCATCAATTAAACTATCATCCAAATCATCCCAAAGGCATTACTTGGCAAAAACACTAATTAAAAGATAAAAACACAATCATAACAGAGGCTAAAACTGTGTAAACACACAAGAATAGAAAGTAAAATAAAAATTTATTTTATTCATTGGGTTGCCTCCCAACAAGCGCTATTGTTTTATGCCCCTAGCAAGGCATAATGCATAGTTTCAAGTGTTGTCATCCTTCAAATTAATTCCATAGGTGGCCCTGATAATAGATTCATATGGTGGCTTAATTCTCTTTCTAGGGAAGTGTTCCATACCTTTGTTTAACGGAAATTGAAATCTTATATTACCTTCTTTCATATCAATAATAGCACCTATGGTTCGTAGGAAAGGCCTACCAAGTATTATAGGGCAAGAAGGATTGCATTCAATATCAAGTACAATAAAATCCACGAGTACATAGTTTCTATTAGCAAGAATAAGCACATCATTTATTCTAGCCAATGGTTTTTTTAATAGTGGAGTCCGCTAGATGCAAATTAAGGGAACAAGAATCCATATCGGTGAGACCTAGCACATCACTCAAAGATTTTGGTATAGTGGAGACGCTAGCACCTAGATCACATAAAGCATTGCATTCATAATCTTTAATTTTAACCATAATAGTAGGTTCCCATTCATCATGTAATTTTCTAGGGATTGAAACTTCCAACTCAAGCTTTTCTTCATAAGCTTTTATCATAGCTTCTACAATATGTTTAGTAAAAGCTTTATTTTGTTCATAGGCATTAGGTGAATTAATCATAGATTGCAACAACGAAATACATTCAACTAAAGAACAATTATCATAATTAAAGTCCTTGTAATCCAAGGTAGTGGGTACATCACTATTTAAAGTTTTGACCTCTCCAAACCCACTTTTGTCATTTTTATCATTAAGATCATCACCCTCCAAATGATTGGGACGCCTTAAAGCTAAAGTTAACTCATATTCAGTCCCTTTTTCTTCAAGTTTTATATTACCAAATAGATATTCAATAGGTGAGACACCAATCATTTTAATATCTTCATCATTACTACGATAGAAACCGGGTGGAATAGCTTTTTCTAAGAATTCTCGCTTAGCTCACAACCTAGCGGTCCTTTCATTACTTTCATTAATGGAGACATATATAGCTTTAATATAATCATTTATATCATTCTTGGGTGGCAAAATTTTAATTTTGAGAGTATCCACATCATGAGCAATTATATCCATGTTCCTAGCCATGTCATCAACTTTATTCAATTTTTCCTCTACCATAGCATTGAAAATCTTTTGCGAATTAATAAATTCTTTAATATTACTTTCAAGATCATAGGGTATCCTATTATTATTATTATTATTATTATATGGATTACCATTGAAATTACCATAATTATTAGAGGAATTTCCGGGAAACGGTCTAGGACTGAAATTACCCCTATAAGCATTATTGTTGAAATTATTTCTAGAGACCAAATTCACATCAATAGCATCATTATTTTTCTCAATCAAAGTAGACAATGGCACATCATTAGGATCAATATGAGCACTTTTACTAGCAACCAATTTCATAAGAGCATCCATCTTATCACTCAAAGTGTTAATTTCTTCAACAGAATTTACCATCTTAACAGTTGAAGTTCGTTCAGTGTGCCATTGAGAATAGTTTGTCATAATATTATCAAGGAGTTTTGTAGCATCTCCCAATGTAATTTCCATAAAAGTACCACCTGCGGCAGAGTCTAGCAAATTTCTAGAAACAAAGTTTAGTCCCGCATAAAAAAATTGTATGGTCATCCATAAGCTTAAACCATGAGTTGGGCAATTTCTTATCATTAGTTTCATTCTCTCCCAAGATTGTGCAACATGCTCATGTTCAACTTGCTTAAATTTCATAATTTGGTTTCTTAAAGAAATAATCTTAGCGGGGAGAAAATACTTGGCAATAAAAGCATCCTTACACTTATCCCATGAATCGATGCTATTTCTAGGCAAGGATGAAAACCAAGTTTTAGCACGATCTCATAATGAGAACGGAAACAATTTCAATTAGACAATATCATTATACACATCTTTCTTCTTTTGCATATCGCAAAGTTCAACGAAAGTATTTAGATGGGATGCAACATCTTCATTAGGACTACCAGAAAACTGTTCTTTCATAACAAGATTAAGCAAAGCAGCATTAATGTCACACGAGTCCGCACTAGTGGACGGAGGAGCAATTGGAGTACTAATAAAATCATTATTATTAGTATTGGAAAAGGTCACACAATTTTGTGTTTTCTTGAGACATCGCGACAAAGCTAGCAAACAAGCAAACGAAAATATTTTTGTGTTTTTGTAAAATTGTTTTAGAAGTGGGGGAGATGAAAACGAGAGGCAAATGCAAATAAAAGGCAAATAAAATAAATGCAAGTGGATGATAGTTTATGCGAAGGTACTTGATAAGTTTTGGTGATGTCTCCCCGGCAACGGTGCCAGAAATTCGTCCTGCTACTTGTAAACTGCGTTGGTATTTCCCCGAAGAGGAAAGGATGATGCAGTATAGTAGAGATAAGTATTTCCCTCGGTTAAGAACCAAGGTTATCAATCCAGTAGGAGAACCACACAGAACCTCATTAGCAACATCTACACACACAAAAGCAAACAATTGCACCCAACGCAAATAAGAGGGTTGTCAATCCCCTTAGCGGTTATTTGCAAGGATTAATTCTGATAGTGATAGATAGAAAGTAAATTGCAAAATAAAATAAAAGTAAATAAATTGTTGCAAGGTATTTTTGGATTTTAATATATGATAAAGGTAGACCCGGGGGCCATAGTTTTCACTAGAGGCTTCTCTCTCGAGCACATAGCATACGATGGGTAAATAAATTAATGTTGGGTAATTTATAGAAAAGTGCATAGTTATGACGTATTCATGGCAATGATCATGTATATAGGCATCATGTCCGAGACAAGTAGACCGACTCCTGCCTGCATCTACTATTATTACCCCACCCATCGACCGCTATCTAGCATGCATCTAGGGTATTAAGTATAAAACAGAGTAACGCCTTAAGCAAGATGACATGATGTAGACAAAGTAAACTCAAGCAATATGATTAAAACTCGTCTTTTTATCCTTAATGGCAACAATACAAATACGTGAATGTCCCTTTCTATCACTGAGATTGAGCACCGCAAGATTGAACCCATCACAAAGCACCTCTCCCATTGCAAGATAAATCAATCTAGTTGGCCAAACCAAACGGATAGATCGGAGAGAAATACAAAGCTATAACAATCATGCATAAAAGAGTTCAGAGAAGACTCAAATATTTCTCATGAATAATCTGATCATAAACCCACAATTCATCGGATCCCAACAAACACACCGCAAAAGAAGATTACATCGGATAGAACTCCAAGAACATCGAGGAGAACATGGTATTGAAGATCAAAGAGAGAGAAGAAGCCATCTAGCTACTAGCTATGGACCCATAGGTCTGTGGTAAACTACTCACACATCATCGGAAGGGCAGCAAAGTTGATGAAGAAGCCCTCCGTCATCGATTCCCCCTCCTGCAGAGTACCGGAAAAGGCCTCCAGATGGGATCGCGGAAGAACAAAGGCTTGCGGTGGTGGTAGGGTTTTTTCGTCTGGCTCTCTGTTGGTTTCCGAATATTTGATAATTTATAGAAGTGGAATTAGGTCAAAAGGAGTCATGAGGGGCCCACAAGGCATCAGGGCGCGGCCCCAGGGCATCCTCCCGAAGCTTCCTGGGTCTGTTTTGTCCAGAAAAAAAACGTCAAAAAGTTTCGTGGCATTTGGACTTCGTTTGGTACTGATTTCCTGAAAAACCAAAAACAAGCAGAAAACAGCAACTGGCACTGGGCACTAGGTTAATAGGTTAGTCCCAAAAAATGATATATAATTGCATATAAAACATCCAAGATTGATACTATAATAGCATGGAACAATCAAAAATTATAGATACGTTGGAGACGTATCAGAGACCTAGGAGATCCAAAGGCAAGTACAACATCTCATGAAAAACGGGTATTTACGCGAGAGCTTAATTCCATGTGTCGTTCCAGTTATTCTTGTGCCTAAGAAAGATGGTAGTTATCGCATGTGTTCCGATTGTTGTCTCATTAATGCTATCACCGTTAGATATCGCCATCCCATTCCACGCCTTGATGACATGCTAGATGAACTTAATGGAGCCACCATTTTCTCAAAAATTGATCTTAAAAGTGGCTACTTTCAAATTCGCATGCAAGAGGGTGATGAATGGAAAACGGCTTTCAAAATCAAGTTTGGATTATATGAATGGTTGGTCATGCCTATGGGCTTATCTCAAGCACCTAGCATTTTCATGCGTGTGATGCACTATGTTCTTCACAAATATATTGGCATTTGTGTTGTGGTCTACTTTGATGATATACTTGTGTTTAGCCAATCTCTTGAAGAGCATGCCATACATCTTAGGGACATCTTGCAAGTTCTTAGAAACGAGCGACTTTATGCGAACATGGAAAAATTCACTTTCGGTGTTGATAAACATGTTTTCTTGGGATTTGTAGTCTCCTCTAAGGGTGTTCAAGTTGATGAAGCTTAAATTGATGCTATTAAAACTTGGCCACAACCAACCAACTTGCTTCAAGTGCGTAGTTTCCTTGGCTTAGCTGGATTTTATCGACGCTTTTTGAAGGATTTTAGCACCATTGCATCACCATTGCACACATTGAGTAAGAAGAATGCACCATTTGTTTGGGGTCCTTCCCAAGATGCCCCATTTCATGAGCTTAAGAACTTGCTTACACATGCTCCATTACTTGCCTTACCCAATTTTGAGAAAACTTCGAAGTGCATTGCGACGCAAGCGGTAATGGCATAGGTGGCGTGTTAATGCAAGAGAAGCGCCCAATTGCATAGTTTAGCAAGAAACTTTCCGGCGCACAACTTAATTATCCCATCTATGACAAAGAGATATATGCTTTAGTGAGAGTCTTGCATGTGTGAGAACATTATCTTTGCCCTCGTGAATTTGTCATCCATACGGATCATGAGATGCTTAAGTACCTTAAGGGTCAAACCAAATTGAATAAGCATCATGCCAAATGGAGTGAGTTCATTGAGTCTTTTCCCTATGTTATCAAGTACATCAAATGTAAGGAAAACATTGTGGCAGACGCTCTTTCCCGCAAGTGCATGCTAGTTACTCAACTTGAGTTGAATGTTATTGGATTTGAGCACATTAAAGACTTGTATGAGCATGATGTTTCATTTGCGCTACCTTATGCCAAATGCCTAACTCACAATTCTTGGGAGCGATATTATTTGAAGGACGATTATCTTATATGAGCTAACAAACTTTGTATTCCCGAGTCTTCTCTTCGTTTGTTGCTTTTGCAAGAGGCTCACGGTGGAGGACTCATGGGACATTTTGGACGCGACAAGACATTCGCCACGCTCTCCAAGAACTACTTTTGGCCAAAGATGTTTCGCGACGTCTCACGCTACACCAACCGATGCTCTACATGCCGCAAAGCTAAGTCTAAAGCTCAATCTCATGGTGTCTATATGCCACTTCCTATTCCGTATCAACCATGGGAAGATATTAGTATGGATTTTGTGCTTGGTTTGCCTCGAACTCAAAACGGCAAAGATTCGGTATTTGTCGTCGTGAACCGTTTCTCTAAGCTGGCGCATTTTATCCCATGTAACAAGATCGATGATGCTTCACATGTTCCAAATCTCTTTTGTAGGGAAATCTTGCGATTGCATGGAGTGCCCAAGACGATTGTATCGGACCGCGACGTCAAGTTCCTTAGCTACTTTTGGAAGAAACTTTGCGCCAAGCTCGGAATCAAGCTACTATTATCTTCGACATATCATCCACAAACCGACGGCCAAACGGAGGTCACCAACCGGACGCTATCCACACTCCTCCACGTGTTGATAAAGAGGATCATTAAGGAGTGGTTGGAATGTTTGCCTATCGCCGAGTACGCCTACAATCGAGCAAGCCATTCGACCATCGGCATGTCCCCCTTCGAGGTCGTCTATGGCTTCAACCCGTTGTCCCCATTGGACATTCTACTGCTACCTCTACAAGAGCGCATCAACATGGACGCGAGTGCATGAACAACATACCTCAAGAAGGTGCATGAAGATACGAGGCACACGATCGAGCGCCAAGTACAACGCCTCACGACCAAGCTCAACTTCAACAAACACCCCATGGTGTTCAACCCCGGAGATCTTGTGTGGCTACACCTACGCAAAGACCGCTTCCCCAACGAGCGCAAGTTCAACCTCCTACCTCGAGCCGATGGACCATTCAAGGTGTTAGCACGCTACAATAACAACGCCTACAAGATCGACATCCCACGTGACAAGTACAATGTGAGCGACATCTTCAACGTCAAAGACCTATCTCCCTTCCATGGTGATGTGGATTTCGATCCGAGGACGGATCTTTCCCAAGGGGGGAGATGATGCGGAGCATCCTACGGTCATCCCCATGGACCTACCTTCGTCTCCCCAAGTGTCGAGTGGACCGATGACACGAGCACGTGCAAGAGCTATCGAGACCGAGGTGACATCTCTCCTTAACGAGCTTTCATATGATCCACGTGAGACATGGCTACTACCCTCAATCCGGAATGCTATGTGTGCTTAGGTACGAGGAAGACCACCCCGGAGATGCTCGGAATGAAGACCAAGTCCCCAAGTACACGGACGAAGAAGCACGACGAAGGAGACCGCTAGAAGTCTACAGCAGCCGGACATCCGGCCCCCGGCCCGGACATCCGGCGCCTAGAGCCAACAGCCACAGCAGCAGATCAGCAGCCGAGGAGCTACAGGCCCCGGACATCCGACCCCTGCCCGGATATACGGCCCGACATATCCAGAGAGCAACAGGAATTGTGCCAGCGCCAGCCCGGACATCCGGCCCAACATGAAGCCCCGAACATCCGGCGCCAGACCCAGACATCCGGCCTGACGGGAACGGCAGGACATCCGGCCCGACGCCCGGACATCCAGCACCTGCGCGTGCCTAACTGGCCAGAGGGCCATGTAACCCCTCTTACCCCCTTCTATCTCGTGGAATGCTATATAAGGACCTCCTCCTCCTCCTAGCTAGGGTTAGCAAAGTGATAGCTCATTAAAGATTGAGTTTTGCTCATCCACTACCTCTCCCATGGAGATCAAGACCTCCATGTGAGCATGTGAGAAGATCCCCCAAGTGGATTCAAGACCCACTTGTGGGAAGATCCTCCTAGGATTCAAGACCTCTCTCCTCCAAGGATTGGGATGAACTAGCTACCCTATTTACCTTCTTGTGTTGGATTTGGACCCTTGTATCCCTTTATGTGTATGTGAATTTAGCACATGTGTGATTGGATTTGTGTCAATTGAGTGTTTGCTTTGTGTTCTTCTCCCAATTTGCCCTTTTCCCCCTCAAAATCTGAAAAGATCGCCACATTAGGGTTCCACCCTACATCACAGGTCCTCTACCCTCCATGGCCACGGGGTTTTGTTCTTGGGAGACCCCCGTGCCCACGGGGTCCCTAGGGTGGCAAGAGTCACTTTGGGAAGGGAGGGGTATAAATATCCACCCTTGTTCCACCTCTAGGCCTAATCTTCAATTTGAGCCGGTCCACCATTTCTAACACCCTAAAAGCTCAATTCCTATCAACCCCCCACTTAAACTCCACCAAACCTTGTGGATTGAAAGAGAATCACCCGGTCTACACGTCCACGAAACCAATTTGTGTTCCCCATACTTGTTCATCACCAAACTTGTTACTCTTGGAGATTTGCGACCTCTAGGCGTTAGGAGTGAAGCCCCAAAATCTTCCTATTGTGTGGTGTGCTCCGGGAAGTCTGTAATGGTCCGGTGGTCGCCTTCAAAACCAACCACATGTGATTTGAGGCTCATCTGTTGGAGTGACTTAAAGGGAGACCAGGGTGAGCCACTTGGTGGTGCTTCGAAGCTTTCGCTTCTGCACCCCTCCAATGAAGGTTAGCACTCCCCAAAGAGTGTATACATCCGCGTCCCCTACTTGTGTGGTTAATACGTTTAAGTACCTTTACATGTGTTTGCTTGCTAGTTATTTTGTTGCTCTTGTGTATCTATGATATTAGCATGCTTACCACGTAGGTTGTTCTCTAGAAAACTTACTTTATCTGCATTACCCTAAAATTGGGAAGTTAAGGTAAAACTTTGGAATCTCCTATTCATCGTCCCCACCCTCTAGTCGACTGATTTGATTCTTTCTGATGCATATATTGATTTTGTTTGCATTCATCCCACATTCATCCAGTGTAATTGATGCAACATTTCTTCATATATAACTTGATGAAATAGTTGGTCCATAGGAATATAATTAATTACTAATAAATCTCAATCCATATCTTAATCTTGATGTCATACATCCTCAAATCCACCCATGTTCATGCATCGCCTATGCAAAACTTCCTACATATACAACTCAATGACATCGTTAGTCCATAGGAATTGTCAACTATTACAGAACCACACTTCCGTGATCTTCACACAAGGCCTTCGTATGTAGCTCGTTATCATTATGGTGAACTACATCAACAGTCCTTAAACTTTTATGTTGTGATTGTTTTGGTCAGGAAACTCTCAAAACCACTAGTTTGGTCCCTACACTCTACTTTGTGCTCCATTTTTATCCAAATCACAACCTGTTGGTAATTCTGGCACACATGGATTTGGACAATGGTTGGCTTTGGAGATGTGGCAGCCAGGTGACAAGAAGGAGAATATGGTCATAGCGTGTGACCATCTAGTAGCCTTGTGTTTCTTAAGCCTTATATGTTTTTAATGTAGTATATGCATTTACCAAACAATATCCCATCATGGACACCCCGAAGGAAAAAGGGGTGAAATGATGAACTGTCGGGCGATTGCTATGACGATGGTGATCGGTCACTTTTTGTAGTGAGCAAAAACTAGTGATGTGTGGTGAAGAGTGTGGAAAATCCACCATGCACTATGATTGTCACCTACATGGAGCTTGAGCGTCAAGATAGTCAAGGGACTAAAGTCAGAACTGGGTCAACGACTTAGGCCATATAGGTACTAACAATATCTTCTTTGTGTTAGTTCACAAAACTAGGGTTTTTGGTTCTAGCTCTATGGACCTTGGGTAAATGTGTAGTAATTGATGTGTTTTTGCCACTTTTTGGTGAGTGTAGAACTATAAATGCCAACAACAGTCTCTTCAATGTAGAGTTGTCTGGTAGATCAAATTGTGGCATGGGATCTAGTTGATCCTATCTAGGTGGCACACACACCTAGGTGTCTGCTCTTAAGCTCTTGGTCGCTCATTATAAGAGCAAATGATTTGACTTTATTAATTAACTTAAATAAAATAAATTACATCAAAGAAACAAAACAAACACAAACAACAAAGATCCATGGTAAAATTAAAAGTTGCATCAACATAATTCAAAGTCATCACTTCTAACTTTACATTTTACATCTCGATCTTTATGTGTGATTCAGGAGAAGAAACCATAGTTGTCCAAACATGCACATCGTCGACTAAGTGTAATGTTTTCAGAAAGCCGCATGAGCCTCCTACTTAACTAGGAGAGAAACTCAGGTCACTAAATACAATGTGGACATGCATACACTACTTGCAAGGCGGGGTATCAAACTGCTACTACGAATCCGCAAATTGTGCAATTCATGAGAAGTATAAGTTCTCACCCCCACGGTGAACCATTTGGGAAGAGCTCGACGAGGCATGGGAAAGTGTTGAGCTTTGGGTGTCGTAGCGAGATGACATGGGGGCGAAGGGCGACCATTTGGGGGTAGGGTTCGAGTCTCCGAGAGAGGTAGGGAATACCGCAGTGTTAAATCCGATGGGTCGTGACCTAAACGCAAAAAATCCTAAACACCTAATGTGTGCGACACGGTGGCGTCTATGTCCATGTGTGTGAGATTTACCAACAATTTTTTATTTGCACCAAATTAGAACACAAACCACATTCGAGGATTAGGGATTTGTAATCCCTATTTCAAACCATGTTCGAGAAATTGGAAACTAGTTAATCATTCATCTTTGCATGTCGTTTTTTATTTCTCAAACCATAGACCGAACTTGCCTTTGAATTTTCAAGGTTTAGCATGTATATCTCGTAGATTTGGCTTCAATTAAATAAAATCTGTTTTTTAGTACTCCCTCCGATCCAAATTAATTAACGCTAGTTTAGTATAAAGTTAATACAATTGTGTACTAGACCAGCGTCAATTAATATGGATCGGAGGGTGTAATTGTTTGTCTATCCAGCTATGCAATTGTATCACAGTACCAGTTAAAGATGATAAAACACTAGATACTTGCTCAACTGAGATCATGTGATGTTCTCTCATGCGTGAGGTACTCTCGATACTAAATCCAAAAAAACCTCACAGTAAGGTCATGATTCTTTTTCAAGATTTTCTCTTGACATAGATACAATATGTATCAATCATGTCATACAAATTCGGAACACATATGTGGGGAAAGTTGGGCATGCACCACCAAAGCGTTGCACGGCTATGATCAAAAGAGAGACCATGTGGAATGGATGACACCAAGGGCATATGTATGACGCTAACACTGTTGTCAAGTGTTACATGGACAGCAAGAACACCTTTATGAAGCAAGTAGAATTTTTCTAACTCTTAGGTTAATTTTCTTGCCATGATTTTTTCAACGGTGCAAGCTGTCAGACACTTCATATACGGTAGATCTTCTGCACCAAAAGCTTTTTAAAAGAAATCCAGATCAGCATCCCACTGTTCCTTTCTTATGTACTAAGGGCATGAACAATGGTGGCATATGGATACATATGCCCCATAAGAAAAAGTAGTTTGAGCCAACTATATTGATTTTTTCTCCCCAACCCAAGCTACTACTAGTGGGCCTCATCAAGAAATAGAAAATAGAAACTTTAATACATATGCATCTCTACTCTTCACTTCAACTTTTTCAGCTTTTTACATCGGACCACACTTTTTCTCCCCAAGCACCCGCCTCTTGAATCCTCTCGCCCCCCTCGTCCCCCTCGTGTCGCCCCCGCGGGCGACCCAGGGGGGAACCTTAGCCGCCGTCCTCTCGGCCCTCCTCCGCCTCCACCTCTCCTCGCCGCCGTCCGCAGCTCCGCCGGGCAAAGCTTGGCCGGCTGGGCGGCGGCGGGGCATCTCTCCCCCTTGTCCGTCGCGGCTGGCGCGGGGCAGCCAGATCGGGCGGGGCGCCGGGCTTGCGTGGGGTCGGGCGGCGCGCCGGGCGGGTTTCTTGGCGACGTCGTGCGCGGCGCGGCGGCCTGCTCGCGGCGTGGTGACGGCTGTGTGGTGGGCAAGATCGGTGGTCACGGGCACTGCCGGGTTCAGATCGGATCCAATTCTGGGTCTTGGGCTTGAACGCCATCGGCCGCCGCGGGGTGGTGGTGGTCGTTGCTGACCACGCCGGATCGCTGGATTCGGCGCCTGGAGATCTACGATGGATTCTTCTCGATCCCCCTTCATGGTGGGTTGAGCCCCATGGCTCTCTCATCTCTGCAGGTTTCGGTTCGTGGTCCATTGCCGGATCCGGAGCCGACGGAGGTTTGGTGGTATAGGATGGGGACCAGAGGAAACTTTGATCGGCTTGTTCGGTCCGGCATCGGCGACGTTTATCGACGCCGTTACCCTCCGTGGAGGCGATGTCGAGGTCTCTCCTATCCACCTCCGAACCCCTCCCGGACGAAAGTCCAAAATCCAGTCTGGATTGGGCGGCGGCGGCGTCCTTCGCGTCGTACCCTCCATGGAGGCGCCGTCTTGGGAGGTTCTGCTGCTCGGCGGAGAGATGCTGTGGGTGATGGACTCCGCGTAGCTCCAGCAGCGGCGACGGTGTGGAGGTTGCCAGGAGGTGCGGTGTTGTATCTACCGCGTCGATGACGACGAGTATTGGTGGCATGGTGCAGCTGGATATCGACGACGGATGCGGTTGGATGGATGAGCGCAGGGCGATGGCGCTGTCTGGCACCATGGTGGCGTCAACGGCGGGCTTGGCAAGGTCTATACGTCAGTCCCTGCTCTGGAGATGGATCGGTGGAAGACGGCGGCGGCAGCCTCGGTGAGTGCGCCGGACCGGTGTGTGACCCAGTCCCGGTATGTGGCTGGGATGGGGCACCCGGCATTAGATGTTAGGTTTTGGTGCGATGTCTGTTTGGTATTAGACTCGGACATTCGGCACCCCTGCATCAAGGGGATAGGAGTAGCGACAGGTGTTGCCAAGATGATGGATTCAGGCTTACTGATGTATTACTTTGTAAAGTCTTTATGAATAATTAATAAAGTGGCTGCATGCATCGTCCAGATGCAGAGGCCGGGGGTACATCCTCCTTTTTCAAAAAAAAAAAACCACCCGCCTCTTGCAGAGGATCCCGCTTCCCTATCCGAACCTACTTTCCCTGACATCCGATCCTACATGGCACACGGGGCACCACTATGAGGCTATGCATTGACCATGCCCTAAGGTGGTGGATAAAGGTGAGCACACGGTTAACCGCTAGTTTCCAAAGTCGAATGTATATTCTGCTTTGTGAATTGGGGCCACAGCCAAGAAGCGATAATTAACTAGTAGCAGATACATAGGTTATGGTTAGTACCGGTTAGAATCTTGGAAAGCGGCTACGCATGGGCATGGCCCCCACTACGTACTGTACAGACTAGAGAGTGACAGGAGGAAGAAGACCACTCTCTTCCAAGATTCACTGCATGCTCATGGAACAAAGCGAGACGCTCCTCCTCCTCTCGTGCCCTCAACTCATGCTACGAAAGAAAAAGGAAGCCATGCACGTATAGATGTATGGGTAGAGGTGGCTTGCACCCATTGGGACCATGACTTTACATGCCCTGGTTATTTCTTTTTCACAATTGGTATATACGCTAGCTGTTGCGCATTCCTTCTATGATTGGCACGCACTTCGAAGCAATGTCTCCTAAAAATATCGAGTTGTGTGTGACAACATGCAATTTGGCCATTTGGGTATGGTATGGCAGATCAGAACTCAGCAGTAATTTGGTCTACCTGGCGAAATCTGAAAATGCTAATTGCAAGAATTATTAGACCAACTTGCAAGGAAAATAAAAAATTGACAAGGTCCCTCAGAACGACATTATTCTTGTGTCGTGCATGATCGACGCCTCTTACGGGACTGACGGGGCAGGTGATCGTACCACCTACGGTGAAATTTGAAGAATCGTCCTTCGAAACAGATCACTAATTTGAGTTAAATTGGTGAAATTCAAATTTAGTTCCCTCCCCAAAAGTAGAAAAGAAGTCTATTGCAAAAGAAGGTTAAAGATAATTGCTTCACTTGCCGCTCCTAAAACATTAGTCCGAGGAAGACAAAGCGAGTTAGTACTCGCGATCTTTAAAGAGTGTAGATGAAGACACTACGCAAGTACAACAGGGCAGGACAAAGGGTTGTACTTAATTAGTTCTAATTCAGTCTGGCGAAGGACTTGACCGAAATGAGATCTACGTACGTAGTTCGTACCAGTAGTGGGCAAAATGCATGCTCAGCAGGCAACTGGCCTTAAAAGAAGACGAGTTCTTTGCAACATAAGAAGAAGGTAGATCACTCAGCACAAGACGGTGAAATCTTTTGCTTTTCCTTTCTATCGCAGAAGAGCCATATGATTAGTCTAGCATTCTAGCTAAGTAGAGCTTGTCCCACAGAGACAAGCGAGCGAGCTTTGAGGCGTCGGTAGACGGAGGTAGACGAAGGCCACTTTTATGTTTTCCGGCAAAAGGAAAAACAAAACAAGACGGAACAAAGATCAACAGCTCACTAGGCAAAGCAATGATAGAGTTAACGAATAGTACGTAGGTTATAGGAGCGTGAAAAGACATGGAATAACGCTCAATACAGAAGCCGCGACAGCCGATCATGGTGGAAACACTGCACACTTTCTTACGGTGGCAAATCATGAGGTCTACCAATGTTCGGAACAAAAACCCACTGTAGTACTTTCCAATTGCACGCTGTACGCCAATCACGTCCGAGTTCATGATTGTCTAAGTATTGTATACCACTAGTAGAAAACAGGGCTTTGGTCCAGGCCAGATAAGAGCATTAGTCCCGGTTCTGCTATGAACCGGGATCAATGGGTGCATCAGTCCCGGTTCGTGAGGCCAGGGCGCCGGCCGGGCCACGGCAGGACCCCTTTGGTCCCGGTTCCAGACACGAACCGGGACTAAAGGGCCTCGCTCCTGGCGCAGCCCCTTTAGTCCCGGTTGGTGGCTGGAACCGGGACTAAAGGTTGGCCTTTAGTCCCGGTTCTAGCCACGAACCGGGACTAAAGTTTTGCCTATATATATCCAGCCCCCCCCCCCCCCCCCCCCACATCTCCTCTGTTTTTTGGCCGTCGAAGGGTGGGAGGTTTGTGCTGCTCTGTTCTCACCTCCTATGCACATGAGGTGTTTGATGAAATGCCCGAGCCACACTTAAGCTTTGTCCTCTCCAAGCTCGACCTCGAAGCTCCATTTTCCCCAAGATTTGTCTAGGTTTGGCGGTGCACCAACTACACAAGTGTTCTAAAAGGTTAGCAACTTCATCGTTTCATCTCTCACTGCTAGTTTAGCTCATTTCAAATGTTGTAGAAGTAGAGTGGTTTGTGGGTTTTAGTGGAGGAGTGTATGTGGGAGTTCTTTTGATTTAGATGCACAATTTGAGCTGAAATTAACTTCTTAGAGTCTGCACATGTGTAGGGTGCCGTCCCCGTCCCCGTCCTCACCGCCGTCGATCGCCCGCGCCGATCTCGTCGCCGGCACCACCGTGGTGAGCCTCTTGTTCTTATCTTCTTTTTAAAAGAAAAAAATTCTTACTTGTATGATTTAGATATAGATACTTGTATAATTTTCTTACTTTTATTATTGTTTGTTATTATATAGTGCCATGACTTTGGTATCCGCCCCCGTCGGCCCTCGTCCTGTCTATGATTCGGATGTGGTATATTATCTTTTATTATGATTTGTTTCCTTTAGTGTTTATGACAATTATGCCGACCAACGTGACATAGATGTTTTTATCTAGGAGGTATGTGAACCGGAAATTCCAACTGACCCTCTTGTCGAGAGGTTAAATTTAGTTGAAAAAGAAAACAATTACTTGAAGAAAAAATTGAAAAGAATTGAGGAGGAGAAGATGGAATTGGAGTTGCATGTTGCCGATGTCGTCGATGATCACAAGATCAAGATGGATGCAATGCGCTTGAAGATTAGAAAGATTAGAAAATATGCCATTCATAATGAGGCTTGGTATCATTATGCCGTTGGATCAATTGTTACCTTAGTTGCGATTATGATCGCATTTGTTGTTGTTTTTAAATGTTTTTCATAATTTCAATGTATGTTTTAATTAGATGCTCTAGAGAGCTATATGTTGTTCTATGAGAACTATATATCTATAAACTTTATATATTTATTTTTTCAGTAATAACATTTGATCACTACTGTACTTTGGTTTTAATGTGATGATGAACTTGTATTAATTTGGTCACTTCTCTATTCATGATGTTCTGTAATGGTTTTTGATACACTTAATTATATAATGCACGCAGATGAACCGGCAATGGATGTACGGTGACCGACGCACCTCCGAGTACATTGATGGCATGCATAATTTTCTCGAAGTGGCTGAGGCAAACAAGCAGAATGGTTTTATGTATTGTCCATGTACTGTCTGTGGGAATACGAAGTCTCACTCTGACTCGAGAACCTTTCACATCCACCTGATTGAGAAGGGTTTCATGCCACACTATAATGTTTGGACCAAGCACGGAGAAAGAGGGGTTATGATGGAAGACAACGAAGAAGAAGACGATGATGACAACTATCCCCCTGAATACGGTGATACTGCAACGGGGGAAGCTGAAGATCAAGAGGCATCAGACGATGTGCCCGATGATGATCTTCGTTGGGTCATTGTTGATGCACAGAGAGGATGCGAAAGTGAAAGGGAGAAGTTGAAGTTCGAGCGCATGTTAGAGGATCATAAAAAAGGGTTGTACCCAAATTGCAAAGATGACAACACAAAGCTCGGTACCACACTGGAATTGCTGCAATGGAAGGCAGACAATGGTGTATCTGACAAGGGATTTGGAACGCTACTGAAAATAATGAAGAAGAAGCTTCCAAAGGATAACGAATTGCCCGACAGTACGTACGAAGCAAAGAAGGTTCTTTGCCCTCTAGGATTGGAGGTGCAAAAGATACATGCATGCCCTAATGACTGCATCCTCTACCGCGGTGAGTACGAGGATTTGAACGCATGCCCGGTATGCGATGCATTGCGGTATAAGATCAGACGAGATGACCCTGGTGATGTTGAGGGCGAGCGCCCCAGGAAGAGGGTTCCTGCCAAGGTGATGTGGTATGCTCCTATAATACCACGGCTGAAACGTCTGTTCAGAAACAAAGAGCATGCCAAGTTGATGCGATGGCACAAGGAAGACCGTAAGAAAGATGGGAAGTTGAGAGCACCCGCTGACGGGTCGCAGTGGAGAAAAATCGAGAGAAGGTGGGGGGACTTTGCAGGTGACGCAAGGAACGTATGGTTTGGTTTAAGTGCAGATGGCATTAATCCTTTTGGGGAGCAGAGCAGCAATCATAGCACCTGGCCCGTGACTCTATGTATCTATAACCTTCCTCCTTGGTTGTGCATGAAGCGGAAATTCATTATGATGCCAGTGCTCATCCAAGGCCCTAAGCAACCCGGCAACGACATTGATGTGTACCTAAGGCCATTAGTTGAAGAACTTTTACAGCTGTGGAATGGAAAAGGTGTACGTGTGTGGGATGAGCACAAACAGGAGGAATTTGACCTACATGCGTTGCTGTTTGTAACCATCAATGATTGGCCTGCTCTTAGTAACCTTTCAGGACAGACAAACAAGGGATACCACGCATGCACGCACTGTTTAGATGATACCGAAAGTATATATTTGGACAAATGCAGGAAGAATGTGTACCTGGGACATCGTCGATTTCTTTCGACCAACCATCTCTTAAGAAAGAAAGGCAAGCATTTCAAAGGTGAGGCAGATCACCGGAAGAAGCCCGCCCTCCGTACTGGTGATGCCATACTTGATATGGTCAAGGATTTACAAGTAATCTATGGAAAGGGTCCTGGCGGACAATCTGTTCCGAATGACGCTGAGGGACGTGCACCCATGTGGAAGAAGAAATCTATATTTTGGGACCTACCCTATTGGAAAGACCTAGAGGTCCGCTCTGCAATCGACGTGATGCACGTGACGAAGAATCTTTGCGTGAACCTGCTAGGCTTCTTGGGCGTGTATGGGAAGACAAAAGATACACCGGAGGCACGGGAGGACCAGCAACGTGTGCACGAAAAAGACGGCATGCATCCAAAGCAGTATGAAGGTCCTGCCAGCTACGCTCTTACCAAAGAAGAGAAGGAAATCTTCTTTGAATGCCTGCTCAGTATGAAGGTCCCGTCTGGCTTCTCGTCGAATATAAAGGGAATAATAAATATGGCAGAGAAAAAGTTCCAGAACCTAAAGTCTCATGACTGCCACGTGATTATGACGCAACTGCTTCCGGTTGCATTGAGGGGGCTTCTACCGGAAAACGTTCGATTAGCCATTGTGAAGCTATGTGCATTCCTCAATGCAATCTCTCAGAAGGTAATCGATCCAGAAATCCTACCAAGGTTAAAGAATGATTTGGTGCAATGTCTTGTCAGTTTTGAGCTGGTGTTCCCACCATCCTTCTTCAATATCATGACGCACGTCCTAGTTCATCTAGTCGACGAGATTGCCATTCTGGGTCCTGTATTTCTACACAATATGTTTCCCTTTGAGAGGTTCATGGGAGTCTTAAAGAAATATGTTCGTAACCGTGCTAGGCCAGAAGGAAGCATCTCCATGGGCCGGAAAACAGAGGAGGTCATTGGGTTTTGTGTTGACTTCATTCCTGACCTTAAGCCGATTGGTCTCCCTCAATCGCGGTAAGAGGGGAGACTGACTGGAAAAGGCACGCTAGGAGCGGATTCAATAATATGTAGGGACGGGCATTCTTGGGCTCAAGCACACTACACAGTTCTACAGAATTCTACCTTGGTGACCCCGTATGTCAATGAACACAAGAATATTCTGCGCTCCAAACACCCGGAGCAGTGTGATGACTGGATTACATGTGAACACATCAGGACTTTCGGCAGTTGGTTGCAAACACATCTCATGGGTGACAACATTGTTGGAGATGAGCTGTACTCGTTGGCCAGGACACCATCTTCGACTGTATTGACTTACCAAGGGTACGAGATAAATGGGAATATATTTTACACGATCGCCCAAGATCAAAAGAGCACCAACCAAAACAGTGGTGTCCGCTTTGATGCAGCAACCAACAGGGGAATGGACACATATTATGGTTACATAGAGGACATATGGGAACTTGACTATGGACATGATTTTAAGGTCCCTTTGTTTTGGTGCAAATGGGTCAATCGGTCAGGAGGCGGGGTACAGGTAGACCCACAGTACGGAATGACAACAGTGGATCTGAACAATCTTGGGTACACAGACGAACCATTCGTCCTAGCCAATGATGTGGCGCAGGTTTTCTATGTGAAGGACATGTCTACCAAACCGAGAAAAAGAAAAGATAAGGAAGCGAATACATCATACGATGAGCCAAAGCGCAACATAGTTCTTTCAGGGAAAAGAAACATCGTGGGAGTGGAGGACAAGACAGACATGTCTGCAGATTATGAAAAGTTTCATGAAATTCCTCCCTTCAAAGTGAAGGCTGACCCAAGCATCCTATTAAACAATGAAGATTATCCATGGTTACAGCGCAATAAGCAAGGGACACACGCGAAGAAAAAGTGAAAACTTTCTCTCCACACCTATTCTGATGATGGCTTTGATCTAGAATATCACTGCAGTTACATGTCAACAAATGAAATCCCTTTTGTAATAGATGAGTTTTCGTCCGAAACCCTGATACTTCGAAAGAGATTGTCCAGTTTTTGCCGTAACCCTCTCAACTTTTTAGCACTTGCTATGTGGGTGAAATTATGATACCATGCCAAGTTTCAACCTTTTCAGACTTCATTTGTAGTGTTTTTCAATTTCAGGGTCATTTAGCTCAAAAGGCATCATTAAATGCATGAAAAATAGCAAATTGAATATAATGATAAAACACACTAATATTAAACAGCAGGAAAAAGAATCACTCAAAAATCTATTTTTAAAGTAAAGTAATTCACAAACTAGTGATTCACACAAATTTCAAATAATTCAAATTTAAACTATTGAAATTTGAAAACTACTGGCACTAACAGAAAGTTTAGAATTTTTGTGACCTAAAGCAAAAAAACAACTCAGAAACAAAAGAAAATAAATAAAGCAGAAAACAAAAAAAATGGAAAATAAATAAATTAAAAAAAGCCCACCTACTGGGCCAACACGGCCTGCATACGACTAGAAACCAAACAACTAGTTTGGCCAGGATGCAGGCCCGCACGGTCTAGTAGGGACCACAGGGCAGGACAGGTTTGATAGGCCCAATAGGCCTGCTAAAGAGAGGAGCTCGAAGCAGTTGCCGCGGCGGGGCTTATAAACTGGTGTTCACACCTCTCGCCAAGCGAGGTGGGACTAAACTTGTCCTGCACCGCGCCACCAGACATTTTGTCCCGGTTGGTGGCTCCAACCGGGACTAAAGTCCCCCCTTTAGTCCCGGTTGGATCCACCAACCGGGACTAAAGCTCCTTTTCAGCAGCCGAAAGGGCGGGAAGCAAAGGGCTTTAGTCCCGGTTGGTGGCTCCAACCGGGACTAAAGGGTGGCCTTTAGTCCTGGTTGGTGGTACCAACCGGGACTAAAGGGGCTAGTATATAAGCACGACTTAGAAAATTTTCTTCTTCCTCCCCAATCTTCTTTCTCTCTCGCTCCTCTGCCCCGACGCCGAACCATCGCACGCTGCCGCCAGGCTGCCGCGATGCCCTGGCTCGAGCCGTACCCTAGCCCGCTGACCATCGCCGGACCTCCTCGCCGTCCTCCCCGAGCATCGCCGCCCCCGAGCCCGCTCCTCGTCGCCGCGCGCCCCCGATCGAGCCCTCCTCGTCGTCGTCGCCCCACGGTAGCACCCCCCCTCCTCCCCCTCTTCTCCAAATGGATGGATGGATTCATGGATGGATGGATGGATGGATTCATGGCGGGAACCAGCTAGTTCATCACTTTGTTTGAAATTTTGTATGGATGAATAAATTGTGTGGATATGTGTTGATGAATGTATGGCAGAAATTAATAGAGGTGTGTTGATGAATGTATGGATAGATTGTATGGATATGTTGTAGTTAGACAGGGGCCAAATCATCTAAATCTTGCTAATTTTGTTTGAGAAATGAGCACATATTGTTGCTAAGTGTAGTATGGTTAATATGGTTCATTTTTTGAGTTGTGTGTTCATCTTATGTATAAATCTTGTATTTTTCTAAGTGTAGTATGGTTAAATGAAAATTGCATGAAGAAGCACGTTAATTTTGCTAAGTGTAGTTTAGATGAATTTAGTAGAAATAGATTAAAAAAATTGTTTGGCTTTGCCTCGACGATCGCCGGACGAGTCCCCGACGATCGCCGGACGAGTCCCCGACGATCGCCGGACGAGTCTCCATCACTGCAGGGACCCTCTTCTGGCTAGGAACAGGATTCAGAATCACAACTGATTCTCTTAGTCCTTTAAGGGATTTATCAAGAATATGCCCCCATTATGGATGTGCACAAGTTGATCCAATTTTTTTTCTGATCTCATCTACCCTTCTATATGTCACGTTGTCTAGTGTCAAAGGGTTGAAGAAATACATGGCTTCATCATTAGCCGGAAGTAACAGGCGCATGATGGTACGAAGCTCTTCAAAGTTGTTTTGGAATGGAGTCCCGGATAGGATAATTAGCTTTTTGGTACGAAGTTCGGCTGGCTTCATCATTAGCCGGAAGTAACAGGCGCATGATGGTACGAAGCTCTTCAAAGTTGTTTTGGAACGGAGTCCCGGATAGGATAATTAGCTTTTTGGTACGAAGTTCGGCAATTGCCGAACTTCGTACCAAAAAGCTAATTATCCTAATTGCCGAACTTCGTACCAAAAAGCTAATTATCCTATCCGGGACTCCGTTCCAAAACAACTTTGAAGAGCTTCGTACCATCATGCGCCTGTTACTTCCGGCTAATGATGAAGCCATGTATTTCTTGAATCCTTTGACACTAGACAATGTGACATATAAAATGGTAGATCAGGAAAAAAAATGGACCATTTTCTGCACATCCAGAATGGTGCCATTTTGTTAAATCCTTTAAAGGTTAAGAGAATCTGTTATGATTCTGAATCATGTTACTAGCCAGAAGAGGATCCTTCCAGTGATGGAGAAACATAGGGCAACAATTTAGATTCAGAATACAAGATATTCGACGACGTACGGACGCAAGAGATATATATAACTTGTGAACTTTGCATGATGTTTGCCACTAATCCATTGCTCATATGCATATGATTCCTTTTTCTGGTTAGGTCTATGTTTGCCACTATCCATCTCTCATGGTTTGTATTTTGCCATGTTGTAATATTTGCAGAAACTATGGATCACATAGACTTAGAAAAAGAAGAGGCGTTGGAGAATATAATCCGCGCCGGAGAAAATCCAATGGAGGAGGACACCTTGTCGTTTCTCAACGACAACGATGGTGGAATGGAGGAGGAAGGAGATCATCACGGCTCCGATGATGGAAGAATGAAGGAGGAACAAGATCATGACGGCTCCGGTGATATGGAGAAGGGAGCCTTAACTAATGCAGAGTCCGGCGAGGTATATATATATTAATTAAGCCTCTGCTGACTAGATGCATTAATTGTTTTGTATGTACATATATTAACGCTTCTTTCTTCTTTTAGCCTTCCGGAACGAGCCAAACTTCGTCAACAATGAGACGAGGCGCGAAGAAAAGGTTGGACAAGGAGGAAAGGTACAAGATCGACGTAATCTCTCCAGCTGGCCAACCGATTCTTCCCAAGCGGACCAAACACGCCTTTACATATTAGTGCGGAGTACTGGTTAGGGATAGCATCCCGATCACCATCGAGCAATGGAATAAGAAGAAGGACAACCCTTCAGTTACTTTTGTCCAGGATAGACAAAAAGAATATCTTTGGAGCTTGCTGCTGACAAATTTCATATTACCGCCAGAGGAGGATCCGACAACCCCACCAGTTATAGAGCCAAAGGTCAAGGCGTACGCTCTAAAGAAGATGGCAGAACTGTTCAAGAACTGGAAGAAGAATTTGAACACACAGTTTGTCGAGAAAAACAAGACTCCAGATTTCACCGGTATATATGAGAAGATAAGAGAACAGTGGCCCGCATTTGTGGCCTACAAGAAATCCGAGAAGGCGCGGAAAACGTCACAGCAAAATAAGCTGAATGCTGCAAAGAAGCAGTATCACCATGTTACGGGGTCAGGTGGCTACAGCCAAGCCGAGCCTAAGTGGGAAAAAATGGAGAACGACCTACTTGCTAAAGGTGTCGAACCAGTGTCACGGAACTGGCCAGATCGGGTAAGGACTTGGGTATTCGGGAATGGGGGAGCTTTGGACCCAGAAACAGGGGAGGTTGTTTACGCGGATCCTAAACTTGCAATACCCATGAAAAAGATTGAGGAAGCAATCAAGGAAGTGGAGGAAGGGAGGTTCCCCGACAGAGAGAAGGACGTGCTGACAAAGGCCCTCGGGAATCCTGAACACCCTGGACGAACACGAGGCACACCAGGCTCCGTTCCGTGGGTGCATGGGTTTCGCAACAGCAGAGACACTTATAGAAGCCGAGGGCGAAAGAAGAAAGAGGAAGCAAGCAAACTACAGCAGATGGAACAAAGATTAGCGGCACTAGAGACGGCATCAGTTAGCCAGCGAGCCCTCGGCCCACCATCTCAGCAACACAATCCTTCATTGGAAGCTACTCCACCATCTCAGCGGAGAAGCAGCGTGGCTTCCACGGAGCACGTTCAGCCTGATATCACGGCTCGCCGCTACCCCGTGGATGGTATCACGGAGAATGAACATTGTGTGTTGTTGGCGGATTGCGGAAACCTGAGCTTGGAGGTGGCGAAAGGCTCTGTCCACCATCCTCGACCTGATGCAACTTTCCATTGCGCTCTGATTCCAGATGGCTATGTTGTTGTCATGGTGGATGAAATAACGCCCGGATTTGGGAGCCTGCAGCTTGATCATCCTACAGGTGAAGGCGAGGTTTATTCTCTGGAAAATGCCTTAAGGACTACCTGTCTATGGAGAAAGTCACACATCAAGCTTCCTTACTTCACGCCGCCTCAGCATACTCATGAGCCGGAGGAGGCCCCTCATCAGCAGACTCAGCCGTCTCCGGCGCGTCTGCCATCTCCGCCATCTCCGGGGCGTCAGCCGTCTCCGCTGCCTCAGTCGTCTCCGGCACGTCAGCGGACTGCGCCTCCTCTGACGCGTCAGCGGACTCCGCCTCCTCCGCCGCGCCAGCCATCTCCGCCGCTTCAGCAACAGCGGCGGAAGAGAGCCGCCGCCGCTCCGGCGGCTAGCAGTACAACAACAGGAGGGAAGAGGTTTCAATATGGTCCAAGCCTCAAGCCTCTTCCGTAGAGACCATATGATAGGTCTGAAGAGGAAAGCAAGGCAATCTCAATGGCCGAAGTGAAGGCCCATTTTGCACCGAAACGTCCACCTCCAAAGGAGAGAATTGATCCGGAAATAGCGAGGCGTACGCTGAAAAACCTTGAAAAACCACCGCCTAAGTTGCTATCAGACTATGACCGTGAGATTGTAAAGTCATTTGTAGATCCACAGAAGCGGTCGGGAAGCAGCGGTAGTGCATATCAAGGGAAAAAAACAATTCTCCAACTGGGCGAGCAGGAGAACCAATCGTGCCCCCCGCTCATGGTGTCTAGCGATATCCCTGATGTTCCGGAGGGGGTAGCGCCCGGTACTAATCCTGGTGATTACTTACCCGATCATATACCGTTACCCGAAATGGCTGATGTAGTAGCCTTTAGATTCGAGCACGGGAAGCCTCTCGTCAGACCCGAGGAGCTCCCGAATCTACCAACGAGGATGCGAGCATTGCATAAATGGTATTTGGAAGCCTGCAAGCGAGGGGATAACTATATCACTACAGGAGTTAAAGATGAGCATTTCTTCAATGGAAACGAGTCGGTTTACATTGAATTTTTAGAATTATTCCAGTTATACAATCTAAAAGAGATCGACAAAACTATCATCACTTGCTATTGTTTGTAAGTATCATTTCTGTAATTAAGTCTCTAGCTCAGCTCGTTCATTATTGCATGTATATAATTATCCTCACCATATGTATATTATGCAGAAAGAAGATCCTCGAAAGCAACAAAGGACCAATCCAAATCTATGACATTGGGTTCGTTAGCCCAAATATTGTTCATGAAGTTATTGTCCAACACAACAAAAAGGATGTAGAGGATTACTTGCTAAGGGCGTTTATCAAACAACAAACCAAAAGAGAAATACTACTTCCTTACAACTTCGAGTGAGTGTTATATACTGTCTTGTACATACACATCATTTTGTTTCGCTTACTCGATGTTAAGTGTAATTGATGAGCTACATGTGTGCAGCTTCCACTTTATTCTGCTCATCATACAGTTTGACCAAAGTCTAATACAAGTCATGGACTCGTTACGTAAAGACCTTTCGAAGTGGGCGCCCCTGCAAAAAATTCTCCAGAAGTAATTTCAATCATTATCGCACTATATCGGCAACTATCATTCATTTCCTGATATCAATTAATTAATAACTCTTTAATTCATTTTGTTTGCCGGGCAGGGTTTGGACAAGGTTCACCGAGGCGGTTAGGGGTCCCTGGAAAAAGGAGCTGCGATATGAATTGCTCCCTGTAAGTAGTACTAGCTAGGCCCGCGCATCTCTTTGATTCTAGTTTCAATACCACTATAATGCTTGATTATTATTTTGATTGAACTCTATTCTCGTAAAGTGCCCTCATCAGGGATCCGGGAATAACTTCTGTGGATACTATGTCTGCGAGTTCATGCGCCAGACGACCTGTGACAAGGGCAGAATATTAGAAAAACTTGATGTACGTAAACAATATTCACAAATTTATTTATATATATATATATATGAATGAAACTCAACACAGTTGATGGTAATAAAATAAATTTGTGAATAGGTACTCCCATGCCATTTGTCCCTTCTCTGCATTGACAGCCATCGCACATCTAGATTTCTTTTTGTGAAAAATATCTACACCGAATATTAGCGCTTGCAAACATTACGGCTGTTCGGATGTTTGTTGATCGATCCATATTTATAGGGATTCCGACGACTCGGCTTTATCGCACTTCTCACGTACAAATAGAAAAACGTAACAATATATTCCCCTGTTACCGACTCCTACAAGTTTTCAAATCACTGTATAATTCAAAATCTTGCATCAGTCAGACCGATGAATGACGATGACTTGAAAACTTTAGGAATGACAGCCCTTGAAAACATTTGTAATAATCTCTTGCCCGATGTGGAGGCCGAAGGAGAGGAGGGGTCGGAGACTGCAGACACTGTACAGCCTCTAGTGATGGAGGATACTGTCTCGAGTTCTGCCGGTCGTCCATTCCAAAAGGGAGATGGGGAGAAACCCAAGAGATCCTGGAAGCGGAAGATTTATCCTACTTCGGCGATTCGTAGAAGTGCTAGGGTTAAGCTTAAGAAAAAATTCCACGATGATCTATGAAAGGAATCTTTTGGAATAGCAGAGGTCTAGCTGACTTGGCTAAAAGAAGGTTCCTGGCAGAGACAACGATAGAGCAAAAACTTGATTTCATTGCTCTACTAGAAACAGGGCGGGATAATTTCACCTCACAATTCCTTCGAACTTTATCCGGAGGTATTGATTTTGATTGGCACTGCTTACCTCCTAGAGGAAGATCCGGTGGGATATTGCTAGGGGTTCGGTGCGAAACGCTTGAGGTTATTAATGTGGTTCGGGGAGATTTTGCGGTAAAATTTCGGGTGAGATCAAAATTGGATGGTTTCCGATGGTCTCTTATAGCTGTATATGGGGCAGCACAACCCGAATTTAAACCAGATTTTTTATCCGACTTGGTACGGATTTGTGGGGACGAGACTCTTCCACTACTAGTCGGAGGAGACTTTAACATTATCCGAAGGAGAGATGAAAAGAATAATGACAACTTTGATGGACGTTGGTCTATGATGTTCAATATGATTATTGAGAGTCTCAGTTTGAGAGAAATTGAGCTCACAGGTAGACAATTCACATGGGCCAATACTCTACCTACTCCAACATATGAGAAGTTGGATAGGGTGCTCGCTAGTGTGGAATGGGAACAGAAGTACCCATTGGTGTCGGTACATGCGATGCAGAGGGCAATCTCAGACCACACACCATTACTAGTAGACTCGGGAGAGGCTACACATATCGCGAACAAACACGCTTTCTCTTTCGAACTAGGCTGGTTCGAAAAGGAAAACTTCATGGAGATAATCGCACAAGAATGGGCAAGGCCGGTTACTGGACGATCGAATATTGAGAGATGGCAAAATAAAATCAGACATCTGAGACAATTCTTACGAGGTTGGGCCAGACACGAGAGTGGGGTTTACAGACAAGAAAAAGAGAGACTCACCCAGTTAATAGATGCTCTAGACTTAAAAGCTGAAGGGAACCTTCTAACGGTAACTGAGCAGAACTCGAAATCCGAGGCCGAGCAACGCTTACGAGTTCTTCTTAGAGAAGAAGAGCTCAAGTGGGCATTACGTGCTAAGGTGCTCAAGGTCGTCCAAGGGGATGACAATACCCAATTCTTTCATATGATTGCGAATGGCAAACATAGGAAGAAGAGAATAATTCAGCTTGAACAGGACGAAGGGACAATTGTAGGGCATGAGAATCTGAAAGCGTATATCTCTAATTATTATAAACAACTTTTTGGGCCTACGGAAGAAAGCACGGTGTCCCTTAATGAATCTGTTATTGGAGATATCCCTCAGCTCCGGGCAGAGGAGAATGATATTCTATCTGCTCCGTTTACTGAGAAAGAGGTTCTTCATGCAATAATACAAATGAAACCGAATAAAGCACCGGGACCAGATGGGTTTCCTGCGGAATTCTATAAGAAATGTTGGCATATTATTAAGGATGATCTTATGCCTATGTTTCATGATTTTTTTTAACGGCCATTTAGAATTGTTTCATCTTAACTTTGGCACGATTACTCTCCTGCCAAAGAAAGAGGAGGCAGTCCGGATCGAGCAATTCAGGCCAATATGTCTTCTTAACGTGAGCTTTAAAATTTTCACAAAAGTGGGAACCAATAGACTGACGCAGATAGCTCACTCGGTGGTGCAACCGAGCCAGACGGCTTTCATGCCCGGGAGGCACATCCTTGAAGGGGTTGTCGTCCTACATGAAACGCTGCATGAAATCCATTCGAAGAAGCTAGATGGGGTTATCTTCAAAGTGGATTTTGAGAAGGCATATGACAAAGTTAAATGGCCTTTCCTTCAGCAGGCAATGCGCATGAAAGGATTTAATGAGGCTTGGCGGAACCAAGTTAGCTCTCAAATCCAGAAGGGTAGTGTCGGAATTAAAGTTAACGATGATATCGGTCACTATTTTCCGACACACAAGGGGTTGAGACAAGGGGATTCCATGTCTCCTCTCCTATTTAATATTGTGGCCGATATGTTGACCGTTCTAATAGGCAGGGCCAAGCAAAGCGGTCTAGTGGAGGGGCTCGTCCCTCATCTGGTTGATGGGGGAGTCTCCATTCTACAGTACGCTGACGATACTATCCTGTTCATGGAGCATGACATTGCAAAAGCGAGGAATATGAAACTCATTTTATGTCTATTCGAACAATTGTCTGGCCTAAAAATAAACTTTCGCAAGAGTGAGTTGTTCTGTTTTGGTAAGGCCAAAGAAGAGCAAGACAGATATCGACAGCTGTTTGGGTGTGAATTAGGTGCTTTGCCTTTCAGTTATTTGGGCATACCGATTCATCACCGTAAGTTATCGAATAAAGAATGGAAGTGCATCGAAGATCGTATTGAAAAAAAGCTTAGTTGCTGGAAGGGTAAACTAATGTCATATGGAGGTCGGTTAGTGTTGATTAATTCAGTTCTCACTAGTATGCCGATGTTCCTGTTATCTTTCTTCGAGGTGCCGAAAGGAGTGCGGAAAAGACTTGATTTCTTTAGATCTCGGTTCTTCTGGCAGTCTGATGAGGCCAAGAAGAAATACCGTCTCGCACGATGGGATATTTTGTGCCGACCCAAGGACCAAGGAGGTCTTGGTATTGAGAACTTGGAAATCAAGAATAAATGTCTTATGAGTAAATGGCTTTACAGACTACAGACAGAGCCAGACGGTATGTGGGCTCAGATACTACGTAATAAGTACTTGCAATCGAAAACGCTTGCCCAGGTCACCGTGAGACCAACTGACTCACCGTTCTGGAAGGGACTCATGCGAATGAAAGACTTGTTCTTTCGCAGGGTCAAATTCTTCGTTGGCAATGGGATGTCAACAAGATTTTGGGAAGATACATGGTTAGGAGAGACGCCCTTAGCCATACAATATCCCATATTATATAACATCGTGCAACGTAAGGAGGATTACGTAGGCACGGTATTTCAATCGATCCCCCTAAATATTCAGTTCAGACGTGCGTTAGTTGGTGAGCGATGGACTGCCTGGATGCACCTGGTCCGGAGATTGATAGATGTTCAATTATCCGACCAACCTGACTCGATGCGCTGGAAGCTAGCTAGGAATGGGGTGTTCACAGTGAAATCTTTCTACATGGATTTGATTAATTCTGGCCCAATCTCGAGATCAGTACATATTTGGAAGGTTAAGGTCCCTTTGAGGATTAAAATATTTATGTGGTTTGTTCACAAACAAGTGATCCTCACCAAAGATAACTTACTTAAGAGGCGGTGGGTAGGCAGTCCACGTTGTTGTTTTTGTGATCATGATGAGACAATACAACACTTATTCATAGAATGCCCATTCGCCAAATTGCTTTGGAGAACGATCCATCTAGCTTTTAATATCGCTCCTCCAGTTGACATTGAGTCGTTGTTTGGAACGTGGTTAGCTGGGGTTGGGCATATTACTGCGGCTCGTATTCGGATTGGAATATGTGCGCTATTATGGGCTATATGGAATTGCAGGAATGATATGATTTTTAATAGACAACATACTTTAACCTTCTTGCAGGTCATCTTCAGAGCTACCGCATGGATCCGTACCTGGTCCCTACTCACTCCTATGGACTCCAGGGAGCCTTTGGTTACTGGGTGCAGCCACTGGGAGATGGTAGCACGGGCTATCTTCAACCGGTTTGTATGGCGGTCGCTTAACAGGATAGGAGTCTAGGGAGCTTGTCCTTTACATCGTCACACCGGTTGAGTCTTTCAGATTGTACTTTTCTTTTTTTTCGCTCCGCTTGCGAGCTGTTTGTGACCTTGTCATACTTCGAGATTTTTTAATAAAATGGCTGCATGCATCGTCATGATGCAGAGGCCGGGGGCACGCCTCCATTTCCAAAAAAAAACCTTTTTTTTTAGCAACCGAAAGTATATACCTTTGAAGTGCCAAACAATACATAGTCTTTTGTGACTAAATAGTATATACCTCTTCCCTGGAAGAAAGGCAGTAGGCAGTATATACTCTTGAATAAAAACCTGTATATATGCCCAAACTTGGCAAGCAGTATATACCCGAACAATATGTATGACATAACTTGGCTAGCAGTATATACCCCTTCTATAAAAAAAGTATACCTCGGTTTAGTGATTTTAATATTATATACCCCTGAACTCGGTAAGTAGTATATACTCCATAAAATAATATACTACCCCGGTTACACCTAAAAAATCAAGAAAGAAGAGCTTACATTTTAAATGAGTGGCACGGCTGGTTGGAGTACTTACGAGTAATTAGGGACTAATTAGTTTTCTTCCAATAAGTAGCATGGCTGGTTTCAACTTGGATGCGTCCCTAGATCTCTCAATTAACCCGATCCACTAAGAGTAGGAGTACATACTCCCGGGAGTATAAAACATGAGTCATATATATATATATATATATATATATATATATATATATATATATATATATATATATATATATATTGACCCCCTTCTTTAAATTAGATCGAACGGAAGAGGGATGGACTCCTACCAGAGTATCGCCTACGAGCAATTCAAGAGGAATTGGCGGGATTCCTCCTTGATCACGTCATAGCTAAAAATGGAGAATACCATGAACAAATTAGGATGAATGTTGGTAATTAGATATTAGAGATCGTAAGAGATGTTATTCATTGTATATATGCATGAACGTGCACTAGACATAGTACGTAGCGTCGAATAGATATACGAAAACATGTTGTCCGACCAAGCACGGAGAAAGAGAGGTCACTTCTCTCTATATTAATTCATGACGATTTGTGTAATGGTTTCTTCATTGCTTTATGTAGTAGCAAACGTCGAGTTGAATCGTCTACACAAAAAAGAAAAGGGGGAAACACAATATGAAACCCCTAAACCCCTCCTTTCAAAAAAAAAAAAAAAAACCAGCGCCTCGAGCTGCTGACGTGTGGCAGTCTTTTAGTCCCGGTTGGTATTACCAACCGGGACTAAAGTTCCTCCTGCCTGGGCGCCCCACAGCGGCCACGTGGAGGCACTTTAGTCCCGGTTCGTAACAGAACCAGGACTAAAAGTGAGGACCTTTAGTCCCGGATGCTTAGTCCCGGTTCCAGAACAGGGACTAAAGGCCCTCTGGAACCGGGACTGATTCCCTGTTTTCTACTAGTGTACCACTGCCTGTCAGATATAGGCGTCTCAGAGAGTGCACTATATAGTACAGTACTCCCTCCGTTTCTTTTTAGTCTGCATATAATATTTGGTAAAGTCAAATTTTGTAAAGTTCGACTAACTTTATAGGAAAAAAATATCAACATCTACAATACTAAAGCTATATGGTATGAAAATTACATTCATGAAACATCTAATAATATTAATTTCATACTATGAGCCTTGAATTTTTTTTCTCTAAACTTACTCAAAGTCAAAGTTGACACAGTTTGATTTTGACCAAATTTTATACGCAAACTAAACGGAGGGAGTACGTACCAACGGACAGCACTAGTCAAAGTTACACTATGCAAGTGGAGTTCTTTATTATCCAGCACCTCGAGTTCCTTCCTCCGAGGAGAAAGGGTGAACGTCTCATTTTAAAATGCTACTACCAACATGGTTACATCGATTGCCGTTTTTCTACGTGGAACTTTTGTGAGCGAGCCACGTGATTCGGAGAATGCATACGTACTTCCTTCGTTTCATAATATAAGCGCGTTTTTGACACTAATATTGTAACAGTCTACCAACAGGTGTTGATAACCTCATATGGTAGTGCTCCAGTGGACATTATGTGGCACCGTGCCTAAGAGGCGAAGGGCATAGGGAAAGCAGTAGTTTATACCCTGGTCAGTTCGGCGTTCGAAGCTTCTAAACATACTCAACTCCCACGGTAAATTTCAGTTATAGTAATTCACAAAAGGTAAGTGTATTATTTTATTATACGCCGTGTCAGAGATATCTTTTTTTTTTGCGAATCAAAGGAGTTTTATTCCATATTTAAAGAGTTACAGTCGAGAGGCAAAAGATCCTCAATACATGATGGTCCTTGGTGCATCCACACAGCCGTGGTACACTCAGTACGACTATACTTTGCCAGACAATCGGCAACTCTATTTTGATACCTAGTTAATTTTTGTGGAATAAATTCCCTGACCTTCATCAACTCCTTAATTTCAGCCACGAGATGACCATATGCCGAACGATCTAACCCATCCTCTGTTAAACTGGACAACGCCTCACTTGAGTCAGATTGGACAATGACTGGAAGGTTAGTGTGTTGAATAGCGAGTGCCATTCCTTGCATGATTGCATGTATCTCCGTCTCCAGTGCATCATTGCAATTGAAAATAAACCGATAAGCAGCAAAAATAACAGATCCGTTGCTTCGTCTCAAAACCATTCCCACTGCTGCCTCACCAGACTCCACTGAAAAGGATCCATCTACTGACAGAGCAACAAAATCAGGCGTTGGAGGTGGCCAAGGCCTAGACCGTGAAGTAGCTCGCACTTGAGGCAAAGCCCAATCTGCAATCGGCATTTTTCCCTTAATTATTTCCTCTGTACTCAACATCCTAGTATCTCCAACAGACTTCATATAGCTATCCAAAAAGTCCACCGTAGCCTCCACCGGGGGAACCTCTTTATCATGAGTGAGATCATTCCTTAATTGCCAAATACGCCAAATAAGCATAATAACACGATCGCGCTGAAGTACGTCACAGTTAAGCAGCAAATATACCAAAAGGAAGAACACTATCATTGTAAATTTTACCATGTTTTAGAGGCTTAGATTGCATAACCAAATTGCAAATTGCATAGGATGAAAGGCAAACGATTTATTTTTTGGTTTTCTAAATATTAGAACTTATTCGGCTTTTCAACCAAAAAAAGAATTTGATCCCAAGGTACCTGGAGTTTCTTTCTTTTGTCGAACCACCAAAAACATTATTTTGTGACCTTGCAAAAAAATCAGAAACAAATTGTACCTACACACATAGATATGTAGTATTTACATACTAATTTTCATCAACATATCTTATAAGATGTGTGCTTTTGCATTTTTTGAGCCACGTTTTCTTTGAGTGGCCTATAAATTATATTACATAATAAAAATTTATATACAAGCAAAAAAAAGGTCTATATCTATCTGCCAGAAAAAATTGAATTTCTTGATAATTATAGATAACTTACAAATTTCTTAAATGCTTAGCTCCGTGGAGCTTAGGAGCAAAATTGCTGCTCTCACTTGTCTACCCCTCCCCCTCCCCTATTAGTTGTAACCTTGTGATAGCTTGTACTCCATTTTTAAAACTTTTACCATGTTTTACCCCTTTTGTTGTGACCCCGTAATGGCTTGTGCCTTATCTTATTATTATTTTGAAACTCACAAGTTGAACCCATCAGCTATAATGATGTGGCAACAAACTAGACTCACAACTCAGCCCCACATTCATCGGGGGAATATTCAACATGGCATCAAAGAAGTACAATCCCGCTAGCCGCACCTATTCGGTAGAATTTTGACATAATTTGATAAAATTAGAGGGAAGTTTACAGAACATTGTACACCCCTAACAAACACTAGTACATAATCGGTCATTGGAGGCAATTTTGGTACATGGGTCTGCGGCGGTTTCCCGTTTCGCCTCAAGGCATGTGTCACTAATACTATATATGTCGGAGGTGGTCTCAAAACCACCTCGAATGCTCTGAGCACCGCATGCGATTTTTGATGACTAACTGCTTCTAATGCTCTCTGTCTCGGAGGCGGTTTCCCTGTAGAACCGTCACCATTGTTATCTTTAAAGCTGTCAATTTGCTTCCATTTGGTACCCAACACTGCTACTGAAGCTAAAACAACATATTGTTCAACACTTAAGCATACGCACGTAGTTCAGCAGTAAGTGCACTTGAAACACTAAGATATCATTTAAAACGTCATAGACACAAGTTCATAGAACACTTAACATAAATCATAGGGTTCAAGCAACACAAATGGCACCTGTAACACCATTGCCTCAAGCACCTGCAGCACCACTGCCTCCAACACCTCCTCCGGCAGCAGAATCATCACCTTCATCATTAGAAGGAGGAAGAGGAGGCAACACAACAGTCTTCATTAGGATGTCCCAATCTAAAACACATGGCCTCAGCCCTGAAATTTTGGTTGTCATCATTAGTGTTGGCTGCTTGGTGTCGATGCCTTGCTTCAATTTTGCGACATGAACAAAGGAAACAAAGAATGGGTTCTCTAATTTCACAAGAACAACATCATTGAGGTAATGATCAACAACCTTGAAGTTCCAATTACCTAAAAGGTCATAGAGAGCATAAGCAACAAAGAAAACGGGTGAAAAATGTTGCTCATGACAATGAATATGGAAACACTCTAAACAACACCACAGTGCACATCCAATTGAAGCTTTGTGGCATAACCTATATCAACAACCTCAGGAGGAGATCATACAACTGAAAAGGAAAAAAAATCACAATTTAAAAAAAAGTTGCACAGGAAAATAACACATGTGGTTTAATACTACAACATTTCACATGTGTTTGATTGTGTACGAGGAAAACAAAGGATTTTTCACATCAGTTTGGAGTGGATGAAGTTTTCCTTATGATTTCTTCTAGAAATGAATCCTACGGAAAATTTCCTATGGATTGCACCCTGTGAATCAAAATAGTTCGCATAGGGAAAGTTCCTAAGGCTTGGAATACTCCAAGTTCCTTTAAAAATCCTTTGAATCAAAGAGGCCCTAAAAGGAAGTCGCTTAAAATTTACCTCACACTCTTCATTGAGATGACGCAAGACAATGCTTGTAGATGATCCATCAATACTGTCAATCACCCTCTATGACGTTTTCCATGATTTACATTGAAAACAAAATAAATTAATAAATAAAGGACGCAATAATAGATGGTACAAACGTGCACAGAAGAAAATATCAATCATAAATTACCTTGGCCTTTTCTGATGTTGGCTTTCCGTGTCACCGAGGTTCTTGCTGGGATCCATGTAGCATGGAATGGAGATTTGATGGAGATGTTTACTTCAAATAAAAACAAATAAGTAAAGAAAAAGAATTCATCGGGTGAAATTGATACACAGTCTAAATAAAAGTAATGCACAATGATAGAATCAAGAAAATATCAAAGAATCCTACCTCGAGAAGAGAGGGAAATAAAGCGTTGGTTGTGGGGGAGTGGGGGAAGTGGGAGAATGCATGGGGAAAATGAAGCGTCATTTGCAGAGAACACTGAAGTACGCATGAAACTGCAGGATAGTAGACTCCTCCGCTTCCCATGCCCCCCAACCCCTCCATTTCCTTCCTTTGCCCTTTCCTATTAAATCTACCCAAGGAGGCACCCACAGCTCGCATCCCCATTCTGATGTGCTCCGCCATGGAAGCCCCTCACCGCCCCGTTTCCTGTCGACCTCCGTCAAATAATTTTTATGTATTAATCTTTATAAATGCGGAAAGAATGGGGGTGAGTTGAAAATGTCCTAACCTTGGTCCTTCGAAGCAAGGTGGAGGCGTGATGCACGGTGACGCACCAGGGCGACAAAATTGGCTAAGGGCCTAATGTGTTTGTGAGTATACATAGGTGAAAGTCCGTGATGATTTGTTTTAACCAATGATAGTTTCCCTATAAATGTGAAGGAAATAATAAAGGTTTTTGTGCGCCCTTTTGAAGAATTAACGCAAAGAACTGGAGCATGAAGCCTTAGCTCTATACTAGTTCTTTTTATTCTTTTTGACTCATAGGGAAATCTGTGATGTTAAGGAGGTGTGGGTAATACGAAGATAGTATTTACGAAGTGTGCTCAATCCAAACCTATTTCTTCGAGTGAAGAATTTGGAAATCTCTTTGAGCTCAAGACCTTTTCTTGGGTGTCTGAGATGACATTCTTCCGAACACCTTAGTCAAAGTCCTCAGTGAAGAGTTAGGAAACCAGCAGTTTTGTTTTCCTACCATTAGGAAATTGAGCTTTCAAATTCTGACTGTTGCGACAACTCGGCAGCATGTTGGCGCGTCCCGTCCAGCAGTCACATCGGCCCTTGGGTTGTGACCCTGGCTATAAATATCCCTCCCCCCTCGTCCACCATTAGTTGGTTGGCTGCTTCATGTAAAATTTAGACAAGTATTGTGTGAGCAACCCATCCTCCCTAAGATTTTGAGTGAATCCTAATTGAGGAAAAAAAACAGTGCCTAATAGCCAAAGTGGTTGAGCATCACTAAAGAATATGTTCGAGTTCACTGAAGATTTATTACTCTTGAAGATTGTGATCTTCTAAACGGATAGGTTGTTGGGGAACGTTGCATGGGAAACAAAAAAATTCCTACGCTCACCAAGATCAATCTAGGAGATGAACATCTACGAGAGGAGAGATTGCATCTACATACCCTTGTAGATCGCTAAGCGGAAGCGTTAAGAAACGCAGTTGATGTAGTCGAACGTCTTCGCGATCCAATCACGATCCGTCCCGCGAACTCCCGATCAAGTGCCGAACGGACGGCACCTCCGCGTTCAACACACGTACGGCTTGATGACGCCTTCACCTCCTCGATCCAGCGAGCGATGGTGAAGTAGTAGCTCGAGTCCTCCGGCAGCACGACGGCGTGGCGGAGGTGGTGGTGAAGAAATCTCAGCAGAGCTTCGCTAAGCACTACGGAGAGGAAGATGGCTGCGAGGGAGAGGAGGGGCAGCGCCGTGGCATGAAAGGGTGCGGCTGCCATCCCTCTACCCCTCTATATATAGAGGGAAGGGAGGAGGGGTGGCGCCCCTAGGGTTTCCCCTAGGGGGGTGGCGGCCACAGATGGGGGCGCCTAGGGTTTGGGTGCCCCCCCCCCCCCCCGGCAAGTGCCTTGCCCCCCAAGCAAGGGGGAGGCAGCCCTAGGGGGACGCACCACCTTTCCTGGTGGTCGTGGGATGGGGTGAGGGGGGCGCACAGCCCCTTAGTGGGCTGGTGTGCTCCCTCCCCTTGGCCCATGAGGCCCCCCAACACTTGCCGGGGCCCCCCGAAACTCCTTTCGGCACTCCGTCGAAAACCCCGGTACCCCCGGAACACTTCCGGGCTCCGATACCCTTCGTCCTATATATCAATCTTCACCTCCGGACCATTCCGGAGTTCCTCGTCATGTTCGGGATCTCATCCGGGACTCCGAACAACCTTCGGTTACCACCATAACAACTCAACTATACTTATCTCGTCACCAAACGTTAAGTGTGTAGACCCTGCGGGTTCGAGAACTATGCAGACATGACCGGGACACCTCCACGGTCAATAACCAATAGCGGGACCTGGATGCCCATATTGGTTCCTACATATTCTACGAAGATCTTTATCGGTCGAACCTCGATGTCAAGGATTCAGTCAATCCCGTATGCAGTTCCCTTTATCCATCGGCATGTTACTTGCCCGAGATTCGATCGTCGGTATCTCCATACCTAGTTCAATCTCGTTACCGGCAAGTCTCTTTACTCGTTCCGTAATACAAGATCCCGTGGCTAACTCTTTAGCCACATTGCTTGCAAGCTTATTGTGATGCTGTATTACCGAGTGGGTCCTGAGATACCTTTCCGTCATACGGAGTGACAAATTCCCAGTCTTGATCCATGTCAACTCAACAGACACCCTCGGAGATACCTGTAGAGCATCTTTATAGTCACCCAGTTACGTTGCGACGTTTGATACACACAAGGTACTCCTCCGGTGTCAGTGAGTTGCATGATCTCATGGTCATAGGAACAGATACTTGACATGCAAAAACGATAGCAATAAACTTGACACGATCATATGCTACGTTCATAGTTTGGGTCTTGTCCATCACATCATTCTCCTAATGATGTGATCCCGTTATCAAATGACAACTCATGTCTATGACCAGGAAACCATGACCATCTTTGATCAACGAGCTAGTCCGGTAGAGGCTCACTTGGGACATGTTGTTGTCTACGTATCCACACATGTATTTGTGTTTCCAACCAATACAATTATAGCATGGATAGTAAACGATTATCATGAACAAGGAAATATAATAATAACCATTTTATTATTGCCTCTAGGGCATATTTCCAACATAGGTTTCAATTCTAAGCGTCCAAGAGTTGTGGACTGTCGAAGAAAACTATGTGAAGGACTGGAGATCTACATTGAATATCTACCACGAGTGTTTGGGTGAGATCTAAGTGATCTTAGGTCAAGAAGAATAGGGTAAAGACATTGATCTTATGAGGAAATCTCAGCCCCTCCAACCAGACGTAGAGGTGTCACAGTAACTCAAATTGGTGCAACAAATTAATGTTGTCACCGTGCCAATGGTTATATAGTCTCCATCTCTATTTACTTTAAGTAGTTTGCATCTTCTGAAGAATTTGATCCTCCCTCTTTCTGAAGACTCTCATTGAATACATACATGTTTCGCTGCATTCACTTATGCTCTACTTTATATTCAGTGTTGTTATTATGTTATATCGTTCGCATGCTATCTACTGTTCTGATTACTTTGTCCCAATTCTGATTGCATGCAGGGACGGTCCTGAGATTTCAAGGGCCTGGGGCGCAAGTAGAACCCGAGTCCCCTTAATACAAATGTGAAAATAATATTTGTATTAAACAGAGGCACGTCTTCTGGAATCATGTCACCGCAGTAGCTGATAGGCAAGGTGAGGACGTGTGGTCTCCTATAGTGACTCGACCTCTCGCTGCTCGACATTGCCACCTGACCGGCGATGATGTAGATCAAGCCTGGCCGGAGAGGTGAATCGAGCAATCTTTTATTTTTTGAGAAAATAATGATCAAGATCATGATTATCTTACCAATCATGATCATGTGGTAAGTGCAATTCTTATTTCTATACTAGGAAAATGATCCAACAATCTCGCACTTTATTTGGAACTACACAATATGACTAACATGAGTCGGTAAGTGTTCACCCATTTCACTCCTCCAGTTGTGATCATTCTTAAAGAAATCCAGGACACACAAGATACAATTACCTCACGCCCCGTTCTTCCTTTGATTTTGTTGTTGCTCGGCAATTTCCTTCCTGAAAACTTTACTTATATCAGCATCACGCCCACGAGTCATAAGAGCAAAAAAAACATGTCAAGCTTTTCCATCATCATTGACATAGCAAGTCTGGTTACATGAACAACAGATAACGGATTAGATCAAGATGCAAGTAGGATGAACTGTGGATTAGGAGGAATAAATAAAAGAAGTATGGAGTCAAGGCGTATGGTATTGGGGTCGATCCCGAAGAGTTGTACGGACCGGTCGACAAACTCATCCAATGAAGTACACGATCGCTGTGGTGGCGCTGGCCGGATGCTAGGGCTTCAATGTTGTGTGGCGTGGTCTCGCAGGATCAGCGAGGGGTTTTTTTTTGCGAAAAAGTGAGGGATCCGAATAGGGCTGCATATTTTGTTCGCTAGAACTGAGCGATCTTGGTTTCTAGACCGCCTCTCCTACCACTCTCAGGGCCAGCCCCGAATGCATGCATATTTTAGTTATTCTGCTATTATATTTAGATTATGAAGAACAAGATGTGTACACTCGTCCCTCGGTGAAATCTACCATGACTACGAGAAATAAAGTCACAATTTGTAAGAATGTTTAATCCATCAGAGGGGAAACGAGAGATTTTTATGAAATTCTTCGAGAAAGTTATTTCTTCAAAGAACAGCGAACTAATTAGAATTCAAATAGGAAAGATAGAAGAACCCGCCCCTCCTGCCCTCCTCATGGGCCGGCCCTGATTGCATGCAATTTTAGTTATTCTTCTATCTGTTCAAGTTTGAATTCTGTCGATAAAAAAAATGCTGCTGAGTTGCCAAAGTTTGTCTAAAAAATGCTGCTGAGTTGACACTGTCTAATTAATATCAGACTCGTGTGAGATCACTACTGATCACTTCCGACCCAAAATTAACGGTCTAGTAAATTTTTGTATATCGACCTATACTAACATCTAGTACGAGCAGACAGAAATTATTGCCTATCATCTTTCCATACGGATTATCAGTATTATATTTGCACTGTACTCATACTTTTATGAACCATGTACCACACACGTACTCTTGGAAATCGTTAAGTAATTTAGGTACGAACCTCCAAATGAGGACAGTCCTTGGTTAAACAATTCCTACTCTATGCTTGACACTACGATTTGGACGTGGGGCAATGATACTACAACCTACAAAGGGTAATGACACTGGAGTGGCAGCAGCGTTTTTACCTCTCCGTAAGATGTTTTTCTCCAAGGGTTTATCCGCTGGCTCACTGAGGCAGTCAAACCTGAACGCAAAAATGCTCGACGCCCTGCACCCGAGGGTCATCGCCTGCATGTTCATCTGGCCTGAAGACCGTGCTGCCTTCAGTTCTTTACAGTTTTACCTCGGCTCTTTTTCACGCACTCCCAGTGAGCTGGTCAAGCGGGTGTCACCTGGACTCCTGGAGGTAAAAACCGTAAAGCCGCTGGCCCTCGTGCAGACCACGTACCGATGCGCATATACTTTCGCCCCCTTTGCCTTGCCCCCCTGCGCTTTTGGCCTTGAATCTTATCCCAGCTTTCGCCACAGATTGCACCCCGCGCGCGCGCTTTACCGCTTTTCGCCTCTCTCAGTCTCAGTGGTCTTGTTTTTTACCTGCTTATCTTTATCTTTTCCGACTGCAAAGCCATGGCGAAAGCTGCTTCGTTTGGGCGGCCGTGGCAGCTTGCTCGTCCATGGACTGCCACTGGCAGCTTGCAAGATGATCATGAAAGAAAGTTTACTTCCCATCCCATGATCCATGATGGCTTGCGACGGTGACCACTCTAAACGAGCACGCACGCAGGCGCTGTTGCACTCGGCGACAACTTGTAATTAAAAGGGACGGGCTAGTGCTCGCCGGAGGCCGGAATGCTCGGAACCATTAAAAACTGGGCCTGTTAATTGGATCTCTCGCGCCTTTGTGGTGGTGCATGGTAAAGATTTGCACGCCGGCCGATGCACAAGAGCACCACACGACCACTCACCCGAGCACCTCAGACGAGCACGAAGTCGGTACGCCCCGGTAAAGAAGAGGGTAGATTTTACGAAGAGGACAAGTGCTACGCTCCACACAAGCAAGCACTAGCAGCACATCAGGCTCCAGGCACAAAACAGAGGCCGTTAAGGTGCAGGTAGATTGGGCTTCTGACATGCTTCACTGTGCAGGTATGGCGGCCCTGCGCCGTATCCAGAGGCCACTTGGTAGGAGTAGCACCAACGGCACATGGAACACCTTAACAAAATTGGACACGGCCATGCCAAATTCGTCTCATCTGATCTGCAGATCATGATGGGCACAGTGGTTGGTGGCTGACCAGCCTTGCAGAGATTCTATTATCTCCTGGCATGCAGCGGCCAGGAGAACATCTGGTCCAGGAGAAACACTGTGCCTCTTGCGATCGCCGCGGGGTGGATAGAACTGTAGGCGCATGCGACGATCCAGAGCGCGCGTGCGCGCACATTGGCACTGCACAACCTCGTAGCGCTCCTGTATCAACAGCGTGGCCGTGCAATAACGGTGCAAAAAGAATGGAGCAGGTTTGGGCGACATGGATCGCAACGAGGTTCGAATCATTGAAGCGTGGAATGTTGTTCCTGAGGCGTGCGAGCCGTTAGGCCCATGTTGCACTGGACAATTCCACAGTATTTTCGCACGAATTTCCAAAGGTAGCAAAACATTTTTTGAAACACAAGGAGTAATTTGATTCCACTGTTTGTTTAACGATGTTTTCTTCTGTTTTGGTGACTTCTTGAACCTTGTAGAAGATGGGAAATGTTCGTAATTCTATTCACGATAGCTATACGTTAGTTGACTAAATTTACAATTTGGGTAATGGCCAGTTCTTTTGGGCGGCTTAAAAAATAAGATGCCCCTCCCCAGCTTAAAAAATAAGCCGCCGCCTAAATTTGTTGAGGCTTCTAAATTAGTTATCTCATAACTAGTTTAGAAGCCCAAATGAATAAGAGAGGCGGCTTATGGGAAAAGCTGGGAAGGAGGCGGCTTATTTTTTTTAAGCTGCCAAAAGAACTGGCCCTAAGTCAATTTCATAAAAGGAGGACAGATGGAGGAGGTAGAAAGCTGGAGGAAGAAGAAAGAAGAACGGACGTTGGATCTTTCAAACCCGAAAAATCAATTTACCCAAAATAAATTTCCGGGCGACATACATATAACCGGTCCCATTTTTATTTTTATTTCAAGAATGGAAACACTCAGAAATATTCGAAAGGCAAGTTTTTGTATTGTTTTGAGGGGTATTTGAAAGACAAGGTGTTATCACCGGTGGGGGCAAGTAGAGCAAATGGACCGACCCATTAGAACCTACGCATCCGATTTTGGGAACATTCTAGAAGGATCCTGACTGGTTTTGGAAGGAATCTTCGGGGGGGGTTTTTTCTAATTTTCCTTTGCAGGTTTATTTGGGTTTTTACTTTCTTTTTCTTTTTAAAAAATCCAAATTTTCGAAAAAAAAAAGTTCATTCTTTCAAAAAAATTAAAAAATTAAAGAACTTCGCATTTTCAATAAATATTCAATTTTTTGTGCAAATGTTTGAAAATATTTTTTTACCTTTTCAAAAAATGTTCGCAAATTAAAAAAACATATTTGAAAGAAAAAAAAAGTCTACATTTTGAAAAAACAATATTTACATTTAAAAAAATGTTCTCTTTTTTAGAAAAAGTATTTGCATTTTAAAAAATGTTCAAATTTTGTAAAAATAAACATATTTGAAAAAAACTAACGTTTTCTAAAAATATTTCAAAATTCTTCACAATTCTATTTTATAAAAAGGTGTTTTCTCAGAAAAAACTAAGAAAAATAGCCCATAGAGTAGTCAGCTCGCTACAGCATCCCAGTCCCTACAGTGCGTCAATGAGTCGGCCAAGACAGGGTGTTCCCCTGTGAGGGATCCCGACAATTAGACGCATAGAGCATCCTATTGTACCTCCTAGTTACTAAAGCAGTAGTAAACTGCTAGAATTTGTTACTACTAATAGGGCGTGTGCGTTCCCTCGGGGAGCCTCCTGGCATAAATGTTTCCTGTGAGAGCGACGAGCGAGTAAATGCTCTCCTTTGCCACAAGGGGCGTCTCTGCACATCGCATCTGTGTCTAGATTCCACACGAGCCACCTCCTCATGCGAGCGGGAAAACAATGGAATAGGCTAGGCCCAACTAGGCGCCTTTTACAAATAGTTGCATGAATTTGTCAGGATGAAAAATGCATAAAATTGCCATCGCAAAACAATAATAACAAACCAAGACAAAGGATGCATAAATATGCAAGAACAAAAATGAAAAACCTTTTGAGGGACCCTAAAAAGACAAAACCAATGCATAAATTTGCCAGAACAAACCGTTACGCCCATGTTGGACTGGACATTTTTGTAGTATTTTCACACGAATTTCAAAGGTATACGATTCCTTCTGTTTTTGGTGACTATGACTACTTGAACCATGCAGAAGATAGGAACACATAGTGAAATATTTGAAAGAAGGTGCGTGCTTTGGGCTTTCAATTTTTCACTGACCTAAACCCTCTCAATGAAAAGGCCTCAATGTGGTTCAGGTCCAAGGAATTTTAGTATGGCATCCTGGGAGGTTAGTCCAATAGAAATATTCACCAGTGTTATGTCTCACTTAAGCGTCACCCACAGTGTTTGCTTTAGCGGGCCCGCCCAACAATGCGGTTTTAGAAAGCTTCTATGGACCGGTTTTAGGAACCATCCGCCCAGTTTTAGGAAGGTTCCGCAAGGTTTTTTCTATATTTTCCCTAATGGGTTTTATTGGTTTTCTTTTGGTTTGTTGTTGGTTTTTCTATTTTTCCATTTTTATAAATACATGTCAACTTTTATAAATACACATTGACCATTTTTTGTATACAAGTTGAACATTTTTTAGGTACACGATGAACATTTTAAAATACTTTGAACATTTAATCAAATACATATTGAACATTTGTAAAATGCACATTTAGCATTTTATAACACACAATGAAGATTCTTAAACACACGCTGAATATTTTTTTTAAATATGAACAATTTTGAAAACGTGAGAACACTTTTTAAAGTGTTTTTGATTTTTTTTTAATATGGCACAATCATTTTATATAGGTTATGAACTTTTATTAAAAATTGTACAGACAATTTTTAAAGTTTTATGAATATTTATTAATACTGTCATGAAAATATTTTAAACGTGTGACTTTTTCTAAATGTTGGAACATATTTTGAATGCTATGAACATTTTTCAAAAAAAATACGCCAACAATTTTATAAATTTACATGTTCTCAAAAAAGTTAATGCAAATATTTTAAAATGTGTGAACATTTTTAGTATAATATTGTTTTTATATAATATACAATGAAATCTCTTAAAATAAATGATTGATATTTTTTACTAAATATGTGAAAATTTTATAATTTTTTATTACAGAATGAACCATTTTCAAAGATAAGATAAACATTTACTAAGCACAATTTATATAAGCATTCTTCTAAGATGTTCCCAAACTATTTCTAGTACATTTAAAAAAATTGATGAAAAAAAAGGAATGGAAAAAATGTACCTATAGTTCCTTTTGAGACTCGCAAAGCTTTTTATTACACCGTCACAATAGTTACAGGTACGAAGGTAAGGTCAACGGGTTGTCCTAACCAAACACGACGGGCAACCCCCAAACTAAGTGCATCCTTTGTGCGATTGTTAGCCTCAATATTCGAGGTTCTAAACTCGTGCTTGAAATACGTGCATAGTGTGAGGCACACGCATGTTCCTTCTGCGTTGGGTCTGGCCCATTTAGGGGGGCTCTTGTGGTAATGGCACGGGAATATCCTATTCGCCACTCATTGGGTCATAAAAGGGAGCTCCTGTTTGACGCTCGCTGCGTCAAACAGTCGAGCAATCGCACAGGCGCGCTCCCTATTGGGCCGGCCCATATAGCAACTGATGCACTGTAGCCAGCTGGGTCACTGCAGAGAGCAGGATACTGTAGCAGACGGGCTTTGTATGTCCCATGTCCTGTAGCAACCGAGTTTTAGTGGTTTAAAAATCTGAAATGGTGAGCAAACTTTGAAGACGAATTTTTTTTGAAATCCATGAAATATTTTTGAAATCGTGAATATATTTTGAAAACTATAACATTTTTTCAAATTACAAGACATTTTCTGAAATTGTAAACAAATGTTGGAAACAAGAACATTTTTAAAATTCCAGAACATTTTTTGAAACACGAACAATTTTTTCAAATTTTGAACATGAGAACATTTTTTTAAATTTAGAACAAATATTTGAAAATTTTAAACAAAAGAAACATGAAAAATAACAACAAAAAAGGAAAGAGAAAATAAAAGCGAAAAAGAAAAAACAAAAATAAACAGAGAACATATTTTGAAAACACGAACATTTTTCGAAATTACGAACAATTTTTCAAAATGAGAAATTTTATCAAATTCCTCAAACATTTTTTTAATTTACGAACAGTTTTCTAAAAGATGAACATTTTTGCATTTTTGGAATTTTTCTGAAAACAGGAAAATTTTGCAAAATTTCTGAACAAATTTTTAAAAACTATAAAATTTTCGAAAAACAGGATCATTATTTGGAAATCATGAAAAATTCTTGAAACGGGAACATATTTCCAAAATTCCAAAACAAAACGCGAATAATTTTTTAAAAAGCGAACATTTTTTGAATATGTGAATTTTTCTTGAAATCGGAAACATATTTTGAAACAACCAACGAAAAATTGAAAACACAAACAATTTTCTGAAACTCCGGAACAAAATTTGAAAACGCGAACAAATTTTTCAAAATCGAACATTTTTTGAAAATATGAACATTTTTTGAAAAAGAGAACATTTTTTGAATTTTATGAACATTTTTTGAAAAACATGTTTTTAAAAAAAATCTGAACAAATTTTGAAAAAGAAAAATGAAATTGAAAAATAAAAAAATAAAAAAAAAAAGAGAAAGAAACAGAAACAGAAAAAGAAAAATGGAAACAGAAACAGAAACAGAAAAAAAAAGGAAAATAAAAAAACCGGTTCAGGAACCTTCTAGAAGGTTCCCAAAACCGGTAAAAACCAGCTGGGAATCCTCTAGAAGGTTCCCAAAACCAGTTGGGCGCTCCCCTGTACGTACGCTACAGATGGGCCGACCCACTGCGTCGTTCGCTCGCGCAACCCTGTGCGAAGCTTCGACATTACGACGCAGTGAGCGGCGTATAGGGTTTTCCGTCATAAAATGTTAACTCCTCGCACGGAGTTGGCGAGCGAGCGGTCTAAATGGACCGGCCTGTTAAGTTGTTCAACCGATCCTGGTTTTGGCAACCTTCTATGAGGTTCTAGACCAAATTTTTAGGGACCTCCTGTTCGGCGCCCTCTGCGCCGCTTAGCGACGCTGGCGCCCACGCGAGACGCGGAGCGGGCCGGCCCGTTAAACGCGAAAAAATGGCTGGCAGTTCCGCTCGTTCCGCTAACAGTCGTTGAGCTCCCGTAAAAAAATCGATCGCTGCGCTCACTCGAACGTGAGATCTCCCTGATTGACCTGTTCACCTGCTGACTGGTTGACTATTGAATTTAGGAAAATGTTCATAAAATTTGAAAAAAGAATAATAAAGTTGAAAAGAATTCACAAAAATAAAAATAAAAAAATCTCGAACTGGAAAATGAGAAAAGTGAACGAATTTGAAAAAAGTACACCGATTTTGCAAAACAGTTCATCAAATTTGAAAAAGTTCATTGATTTTAAAAAAGAGTTCATCGATTTTTACAAAAAGTTCACCGATTTTGATAAAAAAGTTCATCAAATTTAGAAAAATTTCATTGATTTTGAAAAAAAAGTTCATCAATCTTGAAAAAAGTTCATAAAAAATCATCGAATTTCACAAAATGGACAACAACTTCGAAAAAAAATTCGCAAATTAAAAAAAGTTCATCAATTTTGAAAAAAAGTTCATCGAATTTGGAAAAAGTTCATCCATTTTGAAAAAAAGTTCGTCGAATTTGATAAAAAGTTCAACGAATTTGAAAAAAGTTCATTGATAATCAGAAAAAGTTCATCAAAAAATGAAAAAAATCATTGATTTGAAAAAGAAAAAAACATCAAATTTGAAAAAAAGTTCAATTCAAAAATGAAAAGTTCATCAAAATCGATGAAAAAGAAGAAAAAAAGAATCAGAAAAAGGAAAAAAGAAAGAAAAAGGAAGAAGAAAAAACGGAAAGAAAAAAAACGAATAAGAAAGCGAACTGAAAGTAACTAACAGGAAAAAAAGAAGGTAGTTTGCACGAAGTGTTGTGTGGCGCAGTGGTTAGTGCGGAGCGTTCGCAATGAAGGGATTCCGGGTTCGAACCCCAACGCTCGCACCTTTTTGATGTTTCTATAAAACAGGAAAAAAAAGGGTAGAATGGGCCGGCCCAGCTTGGAGTGCTGCAGGTGCCCGTTTGTAAAATGCACTGTAACGGGCGCTGCAGGCGCCAATAGGATTCGCCAAATTTTTACTGGGTTTGGAAATCTTCTAGAAGGTTCCTGAGTCTGTTCTTCTTTTTCGGTTCTTTATAGGTTATTTTTGTTTTCTTCTCGGATTTTTTATTTATCATTTTTCTTTACTTTTTATATTTTTTTCTATTTTCCAAAAATAATAAATTTCGTAAATTGTTCAGTACATTTAAAAATTGTTCATCTTTTGAAAACGTTCGTGTTTTTTCAAAAATTGATCACAAATTTAAAAAGGTTATGATATTTTCAAAAAAATATCATTTTTCAAAAAATTTGTTTGGAATTTTCAAACAAATGTTCGGATTCCAAAAAATCAGAAATTCAAAACATGTTCATAAAATTGAAAAAATGTTCTGATTTTCAAAAAAGTAATTGGAATTTCAAGAACTGTTCACGAATTTTTAAAAACAGAAATTGTTCACGTTTTCCCAAAAAAATATCGATCTTTCATTTAATGGTCATGTTTTCAAATTTTGTTCAGCATTTTCATTTTAAAATGTTCACTTTTTTCTGAAGATTTTTTTCTAAAAAAACGCTATAAAAATTACAGTACCATGTCACTTGAGTAAGTCGCTCATGACAGATCGCTACATGGGTCGTCCAGTTGGGAGTTGCATGTACGTCGAGGTCACTATTTGCCGCATCGAGTTTTGGACTCTCCAAGAAATGTTAGCCAGTTAGAAGGTAAATCACTCCTGAAAAGCGAGGATGGCCAGATAGAAACACGGGCCCTCTGAAAGAAAAGAATAGGTGAACTGCCAAGTGTTACTAAAACAAAAGTACTGCTCAAAAAAAATACTAAAACAAAAGTAAACTCCCCTCCCCCGTCCACCCCCTAAAAAAACTAAAAGTAAAGTAAACTGTTAGGATTTACTAAAAATATGGACCGCAACATCTAGGGAATGTCAATTAGGAAGGGACCCTGGATCGAATCATTCCCTAGAACTAGAGATAATGCCCCGCGCCTTGATGTGGGAATTGGATGTAGTTATTTCTATAAGATTTGGCAGTATGAAACTTTAATATATGTATTAGCAATATGAGAATAGAAACTAAAGTAGATACACTTCTTTATTATATATTTGTAGAATATTTATTGAATATGAGAAGCATACACGGTGTATATTAATGTGAGTTTTTGCATGCATAATGACATGGTGAGTTGACATAGTTGCATGTTGAGATAGTTAAATTTAGTGGGGCATGCATGGTGACATGGTGAGTTGGCATAGCTGCATGTTAAGATAATTGAGTTAGTGGGGATCAATTATTTGATGGACCTACTTGATGATGTGGATAGGTTGCATGTCAAGATAAATAAGACAGTGGGGATGAATCTCTTAGGTATATAGGATGGATTTGATCGAGTGAACCAAAACATTCGCTAACACAATCCGTGTGTTTGGTAGCAATCTCCCCTCCGCATGGTTGTTCTCCCCTCAGACATGCTGAGTCCAGGCATGCCGAGTGCATACAACTGCGTGTGTTTGGTAGTGTGCATGTTATGAGACATGTTGGTTTGAGATCTTGTTTGGCAGGATGTATCCATTGATGCAAGTGCACAATCTCTGAACATGATTCTACAATCTGCAAACTGAATTTGTAATGCTATGCATGTACAAATAAAATGGGTAATGCTACGCCTCTACAGAAGCCTGCTGCTCTGTACAAATTTGAAGAAATGTTATGCAAATTAGCACATCTGAAATAATTAACACACATAAACATAACTACGACATGCTGCACAAATATAATAGTTGTTCTCAATGGCCACAAACTTCAGATCTGGAGAAATTTTATAAAGGGAGGAAGGAGGAGCAGAACGAAGGAAGGAGGAGCAGGGCGGCGGGCGGCAGCAGGTTGGGGCAGGGCGGCGGCAACCAGGGGAGGCGCCCGTCGAGGCAGAGGAGGCGCGTCGGTGACCAGGGTGTCGGCGACCAGAGGAGGCGCAGGTTCTGGCGGAGGAGGAGGAGGGCGGGGGAACGTGTCTATCTCCGGAGGAACCGCCGAAGTAGGTCACCATGGAGGCGAACAGGAGGTGGCGGCGCGCTGCTGGTGTGCTCGGGAGCGAGAGGAAAATCGGGAGGAGAGGTAACCCTTGCGGTTGTGGAGAGGAGATTCGTGCACTTGGGAACCAGTGGGTCGGGCTTAGAAATTTTCGATGGGTTGGACTCGTGCAGGCTGAGCAGCGCTCGGCTGGTCAGGGGTGCTCTTGCGAGCATGGCTGAGAGGCCTTGTGGCTCGAGCTTAGCATCGTTCTGGTGTTGCATTCTACCAAACACGATCAAAAAATGGGTTGAGATAGGAACTATTCTCACGTGGTGCGCCCTACCAAACACACCCTTAGTGCAACCCCCTTCCACATGGAAAATCTTGCACCTAGCTGCAAAAAAAAAAAAAAATCTTGTACCTGATAAAAAAAATAGCACGTAGCGAGCTGAAATTGGCCAGAAAAGGCCCAGCTTTAGCACAGCAAAAAAAAAGACCTTAAAAACAAAAATGTTTTGCAACCCACTTATAATTAACTAAAACACATACAATTTCCCTCAAAAATAAAACACATACAAATTTGCCATCATTTTTATGATAAAACTACCGCATAGCCATTGATTCAAGAAACACACAGATGTGTCGAGATAAAAATTTGCCAGTGTCCAGGGAAGTAATTTGCCACAGCTCGTAAATTTAATTTGCCACACGAAGACCGGAGGAGTCTGTCTACGCCCAGGGGAACTGGGGAGCATCCGGTCGGGCACCCACCCAACCATCAGCCCTGCACGGTCGCATTTTCATATCCCGACGCCACGGCAACGCGCTCCGCCTCGCAGCTTCCTCGGCATCGCGGCGTTGCCGAACGCTGATCCGCACGGATGAAGGAGAGCAGGAAACCGACGGTCGAAGGTGGACGCTTCGTGCGAACGCGTGTGGAAGCACACCGCGAGCGCCAGCTATTCGACGCCTCGATGGCCACGCCCGGGGATTCGGGAAGGCGGATACAGAATCTGCCTGATACAGTCCCTCCCTCGTGTGTGCGTCCGTGGCCCGTTGAAGTTCGATGGCCACATGCGGCTGCGTACCTATTTTTCAAATCTTTCATACTGCGCCGGAATTTGCAGCTGTCCAGTCGTGCAATGTACTCTGTACGTGCGCTCACGCCCTCTGCTGAACTGTTTAAAACTAGTCTGAAGCTGCAGCTGTACAGCAGCGCGCTTGGAAGGCACACACAAAATTAGGGGTGGAAACTGGCAATGGATAATCCGAAATATCCGATATTCGTATTTGAGAAAATGCCTATTCGTATTCGAAACATCCGCATCCGAACTAAAATGGAAATGGAAATTATCCGTATCCGAATTTATTTAAAAAAAATATGGTATGAGATTTTGACACAAATATGTATATGAAAGTGGATATATCCGTCCGAATAAGATTATGGGAGGAAATTTTCAAAATTCTAGCCCCAATATGCCAATTATCCAACATAAAAGCCAAATAAGTGGTCAAATTTTAATCTTTGTATGATTAAACTTAGAAATTATTATGCATTACGGTAGTATTTATTCAAAAACCTATTTATCATTGACTTATTGTATGTCGCAAGTTGATTATTTCATGTCACATAGCTATCGACTAATTTTCTTAAGCAATATGTCCCTATTATTCGTATCCGTTCCGAATCGAGTAAATATCCGATATGTATCCGTATTCGAGTAACATCCGATCCGCATTCGTATCCGATAACATCCGTATTCGTATTCGTATTTGTTTTGAAAATATAAAAATGGAAGTGGTAAGAGCACTATACCATCTGTATCCGATCCGTTTCCACCCCTACACAAAATTCGACGAGATCACACGCGATTTTGGTAAAATTAAATCCATCCCTCCCTCTCGACGATGCAGCCTTCACCGTGTTTAGGTTACATGCTGACGACTTTTCGCCTTTCGGGCAAGAGACACGCCAGTCACGGAACGTCGGAGCGGGCCTGCGCCGTCCATTTAGCGGAATCGACGCCACTTCAAGCAGCTGGCGACGGAGTTTCAGTTTGCTTCCGGGAATGGACAAGTTGCCACGAGATGTGTTGTATTATCTGAGGAAGGGATGGTTATGTACTGACGTAGATACTTATGTGCTTTTGCTTAGGATATGTGATCTCTTATTATATATATGGTCACGCGCTGATTAGAGTAAGAGAAAAGTCTATTTTTCGTCCCTCAATTCTTCGGTCTGCTCACTTTTGGTCCCTCAACTCTAAAACCGGCCAGATTGCACCACGAACTCTTGAAACCAGCCATTTTTCGTCCCTGCGTGGTTTCGCTGCCGAGTCAACCCGGTTTCGCTGCACCACGAACTATTTATTTCTTTATTTTGTAGATAAATCATAATATAATCTCTGCAAAGTTCCATTTCAAAACACACAACACATAACAGGAAACCAAAACAATAAATCCGCTGGAATACTCCAACTACACACAATCACAATGAGATTTGCCATTTCTACCTCAATACGTGAGTCAATCATTTGGCGAAGCCAGTAGTACTAAGTGCAACTCTAACCGATCCCCTAAAACTTAAGGGAGTAAACGGCGGAGTAAAGTTAGTGGAGTAAAATTTTACTCCACTAACGGTGCCGTACCTAGCCGATCCCCTAAAAGTTAGTGGAGTAAAAATAAAATTGTCTCGATTTTATGTCTTAACCGCACCAACTTCAAACACTACACAATACATATCTTAAAACATTCAAATTAAAACATTCATAGCATAACCGTCATAACATAAAGTTCCATCATCCCGTTTTTCAAAGTAAAATATGCGAAGTTCACCCAAAAGACATCACGTCAAACACAATGTTTGATTCAAAATCACCACAAACATAGCATGTATATGTTGTGGATCGAGCCAACATTTGGCATGCACCACCACCTCCTCGGCCACCACCACTCAAACGATGTTGTTGGCGAAGAAATCAACTTCACCATCCTCTCGGCCACCACCACCAACATCAACACCGCCATCCTCTCGGGCACCACCACCAACATCATCGCCTCCACCACCTCCTCGGCCACCATCATCAACACCACCTCCTCGGCCACCACCATCAACACAATATCAAAGTAACAATCATTTACCGATCACCAACAATCACTATCGGATTCCGACACGATGCGAGGCTTTTATTTTTACCTTGTTGGCATTTCATCGAGCACTTGGCGGCCGCGGTTCTTGTTGCCGGCTGCGGCCGCCGCTCTCGCCGGAGCAGCCGCCGTAGGGGTCGCCGGAGGTGCACCACGAAGCGTCGGCCTAGGACGAGGCGCCGCTTTGGCCTTCTTCATCTTCTTCTTCGCGCCCGCCTCCGCGAGCGCCGCCGCCGCCGCCGTCGGCTTTCGAGCCCGTTTGCCTCCGGTAGGTGTGGCGGGAGGGTGGCGTGCCGTTGCCGGAGAGGCGGCGGCCACCCCGGACACCATTGGAGCGGTTGGAGAAGGAGCTTGGACGCGTGGGTGGGTCTTCTTCATACCCAAGCTCTTCTTCTTCGGCGGCGGTGGCACGTGGGTGGTTTCTGGCAGCGAAAAGCCGGCGCCGGTGGCCGGCGGGGTGAGGGAAGGGGTCGGGCTATCCATTCCGGCCGGCCCAGCGGTCATCGGTGGCGGCTGCGTCGGCGGGAGACAGTGCGGCGCGGGAGAGAGGCGCCAGTTTTACTCGGCCGCGGCGGGATGGAGTAAATTTAGGGAAATTTTAGGGGAAATAGGGAGGTGGAGTAAAAAAATTACCCCGTTAACTTTTTTAAGAGATCGGCTAGGTGCGCCGTAAGGGAGTAAACCAGAAACTTTACTCCCTTATGGCCTATTAGGGATCGGTTACAGTTGCCCTACCGGAAGCGAATCCCCTGACCACAACAGAACTTGGTGGTACAAGTAAGAACTTTCATATTAGGGTGTGACTAGGTCTCAGTCGACTGAGACTTAGCCAGGTCTCAGTTAAGTGACATAGTATATAAGAAGAAAAAAGAAAAACTGAAAAGAAAAAGTTGTACGAATCTCCATGCAAGATCAAAGGAATATAGCATTGACTGAGACATAACGAAGTCTCAGTCGACCGAGACTTAGCAAAACTGTTCATGTTAGTAGCCCCGAGGGAATAAACAAGAGAGCTCGGTCATTTGGGAAACTCTTGATTCCTTGGCTGCGTCGTAGGTGGGTCGGGTGATCGATTTGATTAAGTTGCCTCCCTTGGCATCACTCCCAGAGATGCACGTAATGTGATTCAGCAGATTCCTCGAACACTCAAAACTACTAGTACTTCCCCACACCAACTGGTAATAATACACTGATGTAGATACTTATGTGCTTTCGTCGTCGCCGATCACGGATCACCACTTTCAGAAACCTCGCCAAATCTCGACGATTTTGCATCGCACGTGGTCTTATTTTGGGATGCCATCTCCTCTCCTTGCTGTTGCCAGCCATGAACCCTGGCGGCCTGCCTCACTGCCCAGGGACAGCATTGGACTTCAAACCTGAAGCTTCGCGTATAGAAAGCGGGAAATGAAAGCGGCCAGAACGGGAGGAGAAGCATAGCCACGACGGCAGATCATTCGATCGGCGTGCGTGATTGGCGCCAGCGTCGAGCGCCCTACGATCGAATCGTGCTGGAGAAAGCACGTCCAAGATCGCCATCCCGATCTCGTATGATTCCATCCACGTGACCCCACCCGTCCCAACCAACGATCGGGAATGAGCCGATCGTTCGCCACTCGTCCCAGCCGAAAGCGCGCGCGTGTCTAGTCTTGAACTCCCGGCGGCTCAGGCTGCGTCCTCCCTTGCGAAACGGTCATTTCTCAAGATGTTTTTGAAAGAGATGCAGCAGAGTTAGGCAACACAAAACGGATATCTCATTTTACTTCGGCTGCAATTGTACTACTAAACTAAACAAGGCGGCACTATTGTCATCTCAACAATGCCCTTTCTATATACAAATTTCATCACATAAGTCGAGATTGTTGATGGTTCCAACGTCCGGGGATTGCTATTCTTCAGAAGCTTGGGCTGAGAATGTTGAGCAGGGAGACTCTGGTGTTGACCAGGGCCCGGAAGACGCTCTCACCGCTGTTCTCCACGTCCGCGATGCACCGTCCGAGGTTGTCCATGCGCTCAAACGCCGCCTTCCGGTCCTCCTCCTCCGGGTCTAGGTCGACCAGGGCCGCGTCGGACTGGGGCTGCTTGGCGGAGGAGCCGTCTTCGGCGTGCTGCTTGTTCGCCGACCGGCGCTTCGCACGCGACATCCAGCGCATCAGGTCGGCGACCCACCATATGCGCATGGACGAGGGCTTGGTGGTGACGATGTGGTGGCCGGTTCTTGGCGTGGCCGACGAGGAGGCGAACCTTGCGGGAGAGGGCATCCAGCACGGTGCGCTGACGACGTCGACGCGGGCCGTGGCGGCGGCAATGGACAGCGAGGACACGCCGGAGAAGACCGCGGCCGAGGCGGATGCGACGGCCGCCGCCGCGTCGACGATGGCGGCGGCAAGAGCGGCCGCGTCTGACGGGAGGCCCGCGGGCGCGGGAGGAGGCGCCTTGCCGGCCACGGCGCGGGCGGAGGAGGCGATCCGCGGGAGGTCGCGACCGGACCGACGAAGCCCGCGCGCGGCGGACGCCATGCGCGCCGGGTCCTCGCGCCGCAGCGCCGCGCGCGCCTCGGCCTGGAGCGCGGTGAGCGCGACCAGCACGTCGCGGAAGCTGCCGTGCGCGTCGGCCAGGCGGAGGAAGTCGTCCAGCAGCCGCTCCGCGAACGGCGACCGGCCGAGACGCCGCAGCGGCTCCTGCGCCTGCGGGTGGTGGAGCAGCTCGGAGAGCGACACCAGCACCCGCCCCAGCTGCTCCGCGGCCTCCGCGATCGAGCGCGCCGTCGCGGTCGACGCCAGACCCCCCGCCAGATCGCGCAGGGCCGCGACGTCTTCGTCGAGCTGGAGCACCAGAGGGTGGAAACGGCAGGGGAGGCTCGCCGAGCGGACGCGGTAGCCGGCCGCGGACTTCCCGTTCGACCCCGCCGCCGCCGCCGGCGCGGACTTGGGCGCGGGGAACGAGATCGTGCGGCGGAAACCGACCACCATCCTCTTACCCCGACCTTGCAGCAGCGCCGTCGCTGGAATGGGATCGATGGATCGGGCGATGGGCTAACCTACGCGCGGCGGCGGGTGTGGAGCACCTGGAGGTGAGGGGGAGGGCGCGTTTCAAAGTGCGAAGTGAGATTCGGGAACGGGATGGAACGCCCGAGGGAGGAAGCCGCGGATGGGGTGGATCGATCGCACGGCCGGTCGTTATATAAAGCAGGGGAGGTGCAAACGGTGGAGGCGTGGTGCTGCGACCTGACCAGTTCTACTCTGCCCTAGGTCATGCCCCGCACACACACGACATTTGGAGGTTTTTCTAGGTTGGGGCCCGGCTGGCAGTGTGACATGGCAGGCTTTGGCCAGGTTTGGTGGCGTTACGGGCGGAGTGAATAACAACAACAACAACAACAACAAATCCTTTAGTCCCAAACAAGTTGGTGTAGTCTAGAGGTGAAACTCATAAGATCTCGCGATCAACTCATAGTTCTGGCATAAGCTTCCACGCATCCTTGTCCATGGCTAGTTCTTTGGTGATACTTCAATCCTTCAGATCTCTCTTTACGGACTCCTTCCATGTCAAATTTGGTCTACCCCGCCCTCTCTTGACATTATCCGTACGCTTTAGCTGTCCGCTATGCACTGGAGCTTCTGGAGCCCTGCGCTGAATATGCCCAAACCATTTCAGACGATGTTGGACCAGCTTCTCTTCAATTGGTGCTACCCCAACCCTATCTCGTATATCATCATTCCGGAGTGAGTGTTTTTTTTTTGAGGGAGGGCGGAGTGAGTGTTGATGGTCCCTCGAGAGCCTTTTGAAACCAAATACTTAGTACGTACTAAATATAAGACCTTTTGGAGATTTCAATATAAACTACATACGAAGCAAAATGAATGAATCTATACTCTAAAATATATCTATATACATCGGTATGTAGTCCATATTGAAATATATAAAAATTCTTATATTTAGAAACGGAGGGAGTATTTGTTTTTATTTGTTTCTTAATACAATACCAATTACAATGTACACAATATATGCATACATACATTATATTACAATTACTAGTACGCACTTACAAAGATCAAAAGTTGTGCAGTCGCAAGGCCAACTTCAACGCGGTGCAGTTTGGGTCGGCCAGACGGACATCGATGTCCATTTTTAGCCGCGGCCACGTAGGCGCTGATGGGAATACGTACCTAGGGTAGGGTTATAGGCATGACCTACATATCCTACCTGAGGACACTGCCCCAGAAAGCTTAAGGGCCACAAGGAAGTCTCCGACTGAAATAGCGAAGAAGCATAAGTCACTCGACAATATACACTCGGAGATGCCTTTCACTCGACGGTTATCTTTCACTCGGAAGAGTCTGAAGACAGTCGACCGCAGGAGTCCAGAAGTCACCCCAGGGAGGCTAACGGGCAAACATTCATCAAGATCATTAACAGCATTTATGGTGTACGTTACCAGTAACGTACACCTCTTTATGACCACGATTAAACCCCTTAATGCCGGACGTTATGAGGGGCAGCACACTCTATATAAGCCACCCCTCCTCGCTGGTAGAAGGGTTCGCAACCTTTTGTAACACAACACACATATTTCACTCGACAGAGTAGAGAGCTCTCCGGAGCACTGAGACGTAGGGCTGTTACCTCCACGAGAGGGGCCTGAACTCATACATCTGTGTGTACAACCTCGCCGTAGCTAGGACTCTGCCCTCTCCATTCGTACCCCTACCTTCTACTGTCAGGCTTGTTCCCACGACAGTTGGCGCCCACCGTGGGGCAGGCGTCTAAGCGACTTCCGGCGAGTTTGCATTTTTTCTCCTTCGTCATGTCTTCCGGTGGTGATTTGTTCCTGGGCCGCGAGATCCGTCTCGGAGCGCTCACCTTCATCGCCGACGATTCGGCATGGCTCCAGGAAGCGCCTTTGGATGTGGAAGCGCTCCCGATTCGCGGGGCGACGCACTTCTGTGCAAGCTCCTGCGGCGTTCTTCTCCTTCAGTCGTCGACTCCGTGTGTGTCGGCCCTCCCTGCTGTTCATCGTCGCAAGCGATCCGGTCGCTCGCGGCTACAGCGTTGGGTGCGGCACGCAGCGGCACGCCAGGTTTCGTCCCCGCAGATTGCGGCCATCGAGCCCGCCGAGTCACTTCACGGCGTGTTGGACTCGGCGTCGGATCAGTCCGACATCCCTTCCGAGTGCGAGAGCTGCGACCCTGCGGCGGAAGTTTTCATGGCTGGCTCTCATCAGAGTCCGCCGCCCGGCTTCAACCACTCCAGACGTGAGATTGGTGGAACGTCGAATGATCAGCAGCGCCGGGATGAGGATGTTCTCCGTACTCCCATCGTCGGTACGACCGCTGAGGCCCAGGCCATGGAGGCTACACGCCTTCGGCTCATAGAGATGCAGGAGGCACTCGACGAGCGTGCTGGGCAGCGTCCACCACGTCCCAATCGGCAGCAGCGACAGTTGTTTCCGAGTAGATCTCGAAATAACGTCGAGGTATTTCGTACTCCAGTTTTAAATGTTGCAGCAGCTGCTAGAATTGCAGAGTCTATTCAACCGTCACGATCAGAGGCTGGTAGAGGTCTGCAGCAGATCAAGACATTGCTTGAGGCGGCGCAGCACCAGAACGCAGCTGTTTCTCAGTCGCAGAACAGGTTACATGGCAATTCTACCAGGGCAGAAACAGTTCAGTCGGCTCACAGTCCTGGGTCACCTTCGCGTCGCAGAGGCGGAGAATACCGTGAAGACCGGTACAGAGATCAGGGGCGAGATCAGTCTGCTCCCCGTTATCACCATGATGACCGCCGTCGAATGTTTTCTCCTCCGCGGAATGGTTCTTATGTGTCCCGGCACAATGATGATAGGCGCCCGTTCGGTGATGAGCGGAATCCCGGATTTGACGCAAGGGATGTCCTTGCTCAAAGGAGGGTCGACAGAGGCAGAGCCCACAGAGATGGTCATAACAGAGATTATCCGAGTGGAAGCAGTGCTGTTGTTTCTGGGCCCGAGTGTTTTAGCAGAGCCATTCGCTCTGCAGAGATTCCCCCCAACTTCAGGCTGGCGGCCGGGATTGGCAAGTTTTCTGGCGAGTCAAAGCCTGAAACCTGGTTGGATGATTACCGAGTGGCTGTACAGATTGGTGGAGGTAACGACAACATAGCCATGAAGCATCTGTCCTTGATGTTGGATGGTTCGGCCAGAGCTTGGTTGAATCGTTTGGCTCCTTCTAGCATCTATTGCTGGGAAGACTTGGCCCGAGTGTTTATCAGAACTTTTGAAGGCACTTGTAAACGTCCAGCTGGTTTGATTGATTTGCAGCACTGTGTCCAGAAGCCCAATGAAACCTTGCGAGATTACATTCAGCGTTGGTCCACCTTGCATCACACGGTGGAGAATGTTTCCGAGCATCAAGCTGTTTGTGCCTTCAAGGCTGGGGTTAGATACAGAGAGCTCTATCTGAAGTTTGGTCGCACCGGTGACATTTCTATGAGCAAGATGATGGAGATTGCCACTCGGTACGCCAATGGAGAAGAAGAAGACCGCCTCCGAAGCGGTAAAGCCAAAATAGTCGACAATGATGCAGGTGGGAATTCCAGTCGGAAACAAAAGCGCAAAGCTGATCCCCCTGCTCAGGCAGAAGCGGCCGCCCTGGCGGCACAAGGCAAGAATAAGGGAAAGTCCAAGGCTAAGTTCACCCCAAAGAAGTCAAAGAATCAGTCGGGTGCTGATGTTTTGGATTTACCGTGTGCAATCCACACGAGGAAAGATGAAGAGGGCAATTTGATATTGCCGAAGCATACCACTCGACAGTGTCGTTTGTTGATCCAGTCATTCAAAGAGAACCAGTCGAGTGAGAAAGACCCTGAGAAAGAAGATGAAGAAGAAAAAGAAGAGTTCCCTGAAGTCAATGCCACCTTGTTGATTTTTGCTGATGTTGAGAGTAAGAGTCGACTGAAAGTTATCAACAGGGAGGTTAACATGGCGGTTCCTTCTACCCCCACATATCTCAAGTGGTCTCAAACTGCTATCACTTTCAGTCAGTCAGATCACCCTGCGCACATTGCTACCCCCGGGCGGCAAGCGCTGGTGGTAGACCCAGTTGTGGGGGGCACTCGACTCCGCAAAGTTTTGATGGATGGCGGGAGCGGTCTGAACATCCTGTATGCTGATACCCTTAAGGCAATGGGCATTCCGATGTCCCGGCTCAGTGAAAGCAACATGCAGTTTCATGGAGTAATCCCTGGGAAGAAGGCACGTTCACTCGGCCAGATAGCATTGGATGTGGTGTTTGGTGATGACAAGCACTTTCGCAAGGAAAAACTGACGTTTGAAGTGGTAGATTTCCAGAGTGCCTACCACGCCATCCTTGGTCGACCAGCTTATGCCCGTTTCATGGCCCGACCATGTTACGTGTATCTCAAGCTGAAGATGCCTGGACCAAAAGGCGTGATCACAGTCACTGGCAATCGACAAAGGGCTGAGGAGTGCCTCCAGCAGGGCTCCAAGATCGCCGACCAGCAGATGGCTATGGTTGAGTTGGAGGAATACAAGAAAAATGCTGATCCTGCCGACCTGTTGCGTGCTAAGAAGCCCGCTTCTGAGTCAGCTTTTCAGTCGGCAGGAGAGGTGAAGAAGGTGCACATTCACCCGACAGATCCGACTGCTGCCCCGACCAACATCTCAACAACACTCGACAGCAAATAGGAAGCCGAGCTCATCCAGTTCCTCCGTGAGAACTGGGACATCTTCGCATGGAAGCCCGTTGACATGCCTGGTGTACCCAGGGAACTGGCTGAGCACCGTTTGAGAGTTGATCCGAAGGCCAAGCCTGTGAAGGAACATTTGCGTCGGTCAGCAACAGAGAAGCGAAAAACAATCGGCGAAGAGGTGGCTCGTCTCTTGACGGCCAAGTTTATACGTGAGATTTACCACTCCGAGTGGTTATCAAACGTTGTCATGGTCCCTAAGAAAGACAAGTCTCTTCGCATGTGTATTGATTTCAAACATATCAATCGGGTCTGCCCGAAAGATCATTTCCCGCTCCCCCGCATTGATCAGATTGTCGACTCAACTGCGGGATGCGAGCGTTTATCTTTTCTTGATGCTTATTCTGGCTACCATCAGATCCGTTTGTTTGGTCCAGATGAAATAAAGACAGCCTTCATCACCCCTTTCGGGTGTTTCTGTTATATCACCATGCCTTTTGGTTTGAAGAATGCTGGCGCTACTTTCATGCGCATGATTCAGAAGTGTTTGCTCGATCAGATCCCTCGGAACATCGAAGCTTATATGGATGATATCGTGGTCAAGTCTCGCAAAGGTTCCGACCTGTTGTCTGACTTGGCTGAAACATTCGCCAATTTGAGGAGATATGATATTAAGTTAAATCCGACTAAATGCACTTTCGGCGTTCCTGGTGGCAAATTACTCGGTTTCCTCGTTTCCGAGAAAGGAATCGACGTCAACCCTGAAAAGATCGGCGCCATCGTCCGAATGAAAAGCCCTGAGCGTGTGCACGATGTCCAGAAGCTTACAGGTTGCTTGGCAGCATTGAGTCGATTCATTTCTCGTCTCGGTGAGAAGGCACTGCCTTTATACCGACTGATGAAAAAGTCTGATACATTTGAGTGGACTCCAGAAGCTGAAGCAGCGTTTGTCGAGCTCAAAGCCCTGCTTACCACCCAGCCGGTGCTTGCTGCTCCGCACAGCAAAGAGCCATTGTTATTGTACATCGCGGCCACTAATCAAGTCGTCAGTACAGTACTAACTGTCGAGCGAGAAGAAGAAGGCAAGGCTTACAAAGTTCAACGCCCGGTCTATTATATTTCTGAAGTGTTGACTCCGTCGAAGCAAAGATATCCACATTACCAGAAGCTCGTATATGGTATATATCTGACTGCAAAGAAGGTAGCACACTATTTTCAGGATCACTCCATTTCAGTCGTCAGTGATGCTCCGTTGTCTGAAATTCTCAATAATCGAGACGCGACTGGTCGAGTGGCCAAATGGGCTATTGAGCTCCTTCATCTTGATATCAAGTTTGAGGCGAAGAAAGCAATCAAATCTCAAGCGCTGGCTGATTTCCTCGCCGAGTGGATTGAGCAACAGCAGCCAATCCAACTTCACTCGGCACACTGGACCATGTTCTTTGATGGTTCAAAGATGTTGAATGGGTCTGGTGATGGCGTCGTTCTGGTATCCCCAAAAGGTGATAAGCTCAGTTATGTCTTACAGATTCACTTTGATTCCTCCAACAATGAAGCTGAATATGAAGCACTTTTGTATGGATTGCGTATGGCCATTTCACTCGGCGTCCGTCGCCTGATGGTATATGGCGATTCTGATTTGGTGGTTAATCAAGTGATGAAAGAGTGGGATGTCAGGAACCCCGCTATGACTGGATACTGCAATGCAGTAAGAAAACTTGAGAAGAAATTTGAAGGTTTGGAACTCCATCATGTTCCCCGAGTGAAGAATCAAGCAGCTGATGAGTTGGCAAAGATTGGATCCACTCGGAAACCTGTCCCCAGCAATGTATTTCTCGAACACATTCATTCTCCTTCGGTGCAAGAAGATCCTTTCACTGAAGAGCCCCCGCAAGCAAAGAGTGCTTCTGATCCGACTGAAGTTGATGTCCCAGCTGTCATTGATCTGGTTATGGAGATTTTGGTAATCACGCCCGACTGGACTGTACCATATATTGCGTACATTCTCAGAAGAGAACTCCCAGTTGATGAAGATGAGGCTCGGCAGATAGTCCGCAGGTCCAAGGCTTTCACTGTGATCAATGAACAACTCTACAGAGAAAGTGTGACTGGCGTAGCTCAGCGGTGCATTTCTCCTGAAGAAGGTCGACTGATCCTGGAGGAGATTCACTCGGGAACTTGTGGCCATCATGCGTCCTCTAGGACGATTGTTGCCAAAGCTTATCGAGCTGGTTTCTTCTGGCCACGCGCCAATGAGATGGCTAAAGATATTGTCGATCACTGCGAAGGATGTCAGTTTTACTCGAATCTGTCACACAAACCTGCGTCTGCCTTGAAGACCATTCCACTCGTCTGGCCGTTTGCTGTGTGGGGCTTGGATATGGTTGGACCCCTTAGAACAGGTCAGAGTGGGTTTACTCATTTACTGGTTGCAGTCGACAAGTTCACTAAGTGGATCAGAGCTAAACCCATCAGGAAGCTGAACGCCCGCACTGCTATCAAATTCATAAAAGAGATAACGTTCCGGTATGGGGTCCCTCACAATATCATTACAGACAATGGTTCTAACTTTGACTCGGAAGAGTTCAGGTACTATTGCTCTTCTCAAGGCACTCGGGTGGATTACGCATCTGTTGCGCACCCCCAGTCAAACGGTCAAGCTGAGCGAGCGAATGGCCTTATCCTCCAAGGATTGAAGCCTCGGCTCATGCGAGATCTTGATCATGCTGCCGGAGCTTGGGTCACTGAGTTACCGTCTGTTCTGTGGGGCTTGAGGACAACTCCCAACCGGTCGACTGGACGAACTCCTTTCTTCCTTGTATATGGAGCCGAAGCCGTATTGCCAAGTGACATCCTTCACAATTCTCCTCGAGTGGATCTTTACTCTGAAGACGAGGCTGAACAAGCAAGACAGGACGGAGTGGATCTCCTGGAGGAGGAGCGTGAGATGGCCCTGATCCGATCAACTGCATATCAACAAGACCTTCGCCGCTTCCATGCAAGACATGTCAAGAGCCGTTCATTCCACGAAGGGGATTTGGTGCTCCGAGTGGATCAGCAGCGACCTCATAAATTGGCCCCAGCCTGGGAAGGCCCATTCGTCATTACCAAGGTGCTTAACAACGGGGCGTACCATCTTTTCAACTTGAAGAAGAATATTGACGAGCCACGCGCCTGGAATGCGGACCTACTTCGACGTTTTTATTCTTGATAACAGAGTTGTTTTGATGTAATAAGAGTATCCCAGACGATGTTATGGATTGAATGAAGACTCCCGCAGTCTATTGTCGATTCCGATCGCACAGATTTACATTCAAAATTATTCCGAATGAAGAGCAATCCTCTCTCTCGGGGGCTTAGCTGCGAATCCGTTTCGCCTAAGTTCAAAACTTTTCCGAGTGTATTACATTCAATACACTCGGAGATTTAGCTGCGAGCCAGTCTCGTCTAAGTTCAAAAATTACTCCGAGTGAAGAGCAATCCTCTCTCTCGGGGGCTTAGCTGCGAATCCGTTTCGCCTAAGTTCAAAACTTTTCCGAGTGTATTACATTCAATACACTCGGAGACTTAGCTGCGAGCCAGTCTCGTCTAAGTTCAAAAATTACTCCGAGTGAAGAGCAATCCTCTCTCTCGGGGGCTTAGCTGCGAATCCGTTTCGCCTAAGTTCAAAACTTTTCCGAGTGTATTACATTCAATACACTCGGAGACTTAGCTGCGAGCCAGTCTCGTCTAAGTTCAAAAATTACTCCGAGTGAAGAGCAATCCTCTCTCTCGGGGGCTTAGCTGCGAATCCGTTTCGCCTAAGTTGAAAACCTTTCCGAGTGTATTACATTCAATACACTCGGAGACTTAGCTGCGAGCCAGTCCTCGTCTAAGTTCAAGAATTACTCCGAGTGAAGAGCAGTCCTCTCTCTCGGGGGCTTAGCTGCGAATCCGTTTCGCCTAAGTTCAAAACCTTTCCGAGTGTATTACATTCAATACACTCGGAGACTTAGCTGCGAGCCAGTCCTCGTCTAAGTTCAAAAATTACTCCGAGTGAAGAGCAGTCCTCTCTCTCGGGGGCTTAGCTGCGAATCCGTTTCGCCTGAGTTCAAAACTTTTCCGAGTGTATTACATTCAATACACTCGGAGACTTAGCTGCGAGCCAGTCTCGTCTAAGTTCAAAAATTACTCCGAGTGAAGAGCAATCCTCTCTCTCGGGGGCTTAGCTGCGAATCCGTTTCGCCTGAGTTCAAAACTTTTCCGAGTGTATTACATTCAATACACTCGGAGACTTAGCTGCGAGCCAGTCTCGTCTAAGTTCAAAAATTACTCCGAGTGAAGAGCAATCCTCTCTCTCGGGGGCTTAGCTGCGAATCCGTTTCGCCTAAGTTCAAAGATTTTCCGAGTGTATTACATTCAATACACTCGGAGACTTAGCTGCGAGCCAGTCTCGTCTAAGTTCAAAAATTACTCCGAGTGAAGAGCAATCCTCTCTCTCGGGGGCTTAGCTGCGAATCCGTTTCGCCTAAGTTCAAAACTTTTCCGAGTGTATTACATTCAATACACTCGGAGACTTAGCTGCGAGCCAGTCTCGTCTAAGTTCAAAAATTACTCCGAGTGAAGAGCAATCCTCTCTCTCGGGGGCTTAGCTGCGAATCCGTTTCGCCTAAGTTCAAAACTTTTCCGAGTGTATTACATTCAATACACTCGGAGACTTAGCTGCGAGCTAGTCTCGTCTAAGTTCAAAAATTACTCCGAGTGAAGAGCAATCCTCTCTCTCGGGGGCTTAGCTGCGAATCCGTTTCGCCTAAGTTCAAAACTTTTCCGAGTGTATTACATTCAATACACTCGGAGACTTAGCTGCGAGCCAGTCTCGTCTAAGTTCAAAAATTACTCCGAGTGAAGAGCAATCCTCTCTCTCGGGGGCTTAGCTGCGAATCCGTTTCGCCTAAGTTGAAAGATTTTCCGAGTGTATTACATTCAATACACTCGGAGACTTAGCTGCGAGCCAGTCTCGTCTAAGTTCAAAAATTACTCCGAGTGAAGAGCAATCCTCTCTCTCGGGGGCTTAGCTGCGAATCCGTTTCGCCTAAGTTCAAAACTTTTCCGAGTGTATTACATTCAATACACTCGGAGACTTAGCTGCGAGCCAGTCTCGTCTAAGTTCAAAAATTACTCCGAGTGAAGAGCAGTCCTCTCTCTCGGGGGCTTAGCTGCGAATCCGTTTCGCCTAAGTTCAAAACTTCTCCGAGTGTTTTACATTCAATACACTCGGAGACTTAGCTGCGAGCCAGTCCTCGTCTAAGTTCAAAAATTACTTCGAGTGAAGAGCAGTCCTCTCTCTCGGGGGCTTAGCTGCGAATCCGTCTCGACTAAGTTCAAAACTTTTCCGAGTGTTTTACACTCGGAAGCTTAGCTGCGAGCCAGTCCTCGTCTAAGTCCCAAATTCTTTCGAGTGCAGAACACCCGTTTCACCCGAGAATCAAATAAATTCGGCCAAGCTAAATGTCAGAAAGCGAAATGCGAGTAAGACTAAAATCTCCGGCGCAGCAGAAACTTGTTCGCGCAAAAGGGAAGTTCTCAGGCTTAAAGCCTGAACGAAGTTTACTCGGTTACACCAACACTCGGCATACCGAGGCAAATAAAGTTTCTTCTCAGCAGCTGCAGTCTTCTCCTTCGCTTCCTTCTGAGCATCAGCAAGTGATTTGTCCTTGTCCTCGAGCGCTTTCTTCATGGTATCTAAAGAAATAGCATTGTTGAGGCGCACTCGGAGACGACGGTTTTCATCACGTACGTCTGTTCGAGTGGATTCACTCGGTTCAAAAGATGGAAATTGAAAGTGATAATACAATTGATCAACAAAGATTACCTCCCAAAGTCTTCAGTTCGGTCTGTGCACGGTCCAGGTTGTTGTTCGTCAGTTCCAGATCCAGCAGAAGTCGGTTCTTTTCCTTCTCCAGCTCGACGTACTTGGTCCCGAGCCCACAGGCTTTCTGAAATCAGCAGAAATAGGGGTTCAGTTGACATAACCATTTCTCTACTCCCGAGTGGAAAAGGTCAATTGCACTCGACTGAAAGACGGCCCGCCACCCCACCCCACAACCCTATACAAGCATCATACCATGGTTGATGGAAATGATGTCCATGAAACCTGCAGAATGGTTCTAAAGACTACTGCCCATCGTCAACGATCGACAGTAGTCTCGGGGACTACACCCAGTGGGTGCACTCAGCGTGCCCCCACTGGAAACGAAAACACTCGACCAGGTCTGGCCTGTCCGAGTATAAAAGAAAGAAGCAAGCAACCGAACATCGTCTCTATCAGACCACCGCCGAAGCAAGCACTCGACGGCGGCCTCGGGGACTACACCCTGTGGGTGCACTCAGCGTGCCCCCACTGGACCCATTTGTACTCGACAAGGTCTGCCCTGTCGAATGGAAACAATATTAAGACCCCCGCCGATGCCTTCGTCATTCGACAGCGGTCTCGGGGACTACACCCAGTGGGTGCACTCAGCGTGCCCCCACTGGACCAGAAACTATTTGGTCTACTGGCGAAGAAAAACACCCCAGTGGGTGTAAAATCAAGACGGACAGGGATTCAATCGGAAATGAACTTACAATACCACTTACTCGGACGTTGGCCTGAAGCGCTGAGCTGGCATCATAGGCTAACTTGCTGGCTTCATACGCCTCCTTTGTTCGTAGCATCATCTGCCCAGCCTGGATCATGGCTTCCTTGGCAGCTCCGGTTTGGTCCTCCGGGACGTGGTACAAAGGGTATGCAGGCGTCGAGTGAATTGGTGTAGTCAATGGAGCAGCTGGAGGTGCTTGGGATTGTCCGATCTGCGTCGAAGCCACCAGAGTAGAAGTGGCCGGTGGAGCACTCGACAGCAGAGTTACAAGGTTTGGAGGCGTAGCAGCACTCGTCCCACGGGGCGTCTGGGCAGACGGTGGTCCCCGAGTGTCCACGCGTGGAGCCTCCGGAAGCACAGCTTCATCCTCCGCTCCCCGCCGCGGCTCCTCATCATCTTCCAGTTCGATGACTTCGTCAGCTGCATTCGACGATGTCAAATCTAGACACTCGACAATTATTCTTCAGCAAGCAGCGTAAAGTGTGGGATTGTCATACCTCGTAGGGAGGTGGCCGCATCAGGAGTGTCTACTTCCATATGGTCTCCATCATCCCGATTGGGCGACGTTACGGAGGTAGCGGCTCTGGCAAATATATTTCACTCGGTCAACGTCAACATAAAGTTCTTCAACAGCAGAATAAGGAAAACGAACACTCACGTGGAGGCAACAGGCACGGCTATCTTGATTCGAGGCAGGGCCTTCCGAGGCTTTGGCACGTCTGGCTTGAGCTGTTTCGCAGCCTTTTCAGTCGACCCCGATGCCGCGACACGGTCACGTTTCAGGTTCCTTGTGCTCGACGCCACTGTTTTGCTCGGGGTGACCTCCGGGTCGTTCTGCTGCCTGGCTCGACGCTCGGTGCGCGAAGGGACAGGGGCCTCCACCTCATCCTCATCCAGGTCGTCATCACTGCTCTCGGTGTCGTCAGCATAGTCACCGTCTGCGCTGCCGTCGACGCTTCCTTCCTCTTCATCAGGATGTTCTCCATTGGGTATGGGCGAGTACATGTTCGTAAATTCCTGCGAGGTTCAAGCTTCAAATTCAGTCGACTGAAGATTCAGTTACTCGGCAAAGTATTAAAACAATCGACAAATATATGACTCACCAAGTTCTTTGGCGGGTTCAAAGCGGAGAAAGGCGGAATTCGTTTGGATCCTTCCGGGTTATCACAGGCTCCAGTGATGCTCCTGAGCCACTGAGAAACAGTCTGATCGGAAACTTCCTCAGGATGAGTCCGAGTGGTATCCTCAGGGCCCGAATAATGCCACATGGTGTGATCCCGAGCTTGGAGAGACTGAATTCGCCGACTCAGAAACGTTTCAAGGAGGTCCAGACCAGTCACTCCACCGCGGATCAGTTCGGATATGGCGTTCACTAAGATCCCTACCTGGATTTTCTCTACCTTTGTCACGTACAGCGGTTTGGGAGTAACAGGTCGATCCAAGGTGAAGGGAGGAAGCCCAGTCGACATATTTGGCGATGCGACATCTTTGCAGTAAAACCAGGTCGACTGCCATCCCCGAACAGAATCGGGAAAGGTCATAGAGGGGAACCCACTCCTACCTCTCTTCTGAATCCCTAAGCCACCACACAGTTGGATCACATTGGTTTTGCTATCTTTGGGATTGGCTTTCTTGACAGCTTGGGATCGGACAGAGAATATGTGCTTGAACAAACCCCAATGTGGGGGACAGCCCAGGAAACATTCGCACAAAGTTACGAAGCAGGAAAGATATGCAATCGCATTCGGAGGAAGGTGGTGGAGTTGCGCTTCGAAATAGTTCAAGAAAGCGCGGATGAACGGATGGGGAGGCATGGAGAAACCTCGCTCGATGTGGGTGAGAAGCAGAACTCGCTCGCCGTCGCGTGGCTCCGGCTCGATCTCCCCCTTCGGCAACCGCCAGGAATCGGCAGCTATCAACCCGTCGACGACGAGTTTGTCCACATCTTCCGCAGTGACCGTCGATTGGAGAAAATCCCCCTGGATCCACCCCGGCGGCACCGTCGACCGGGCTCCCGACGGCTTCTTCGCCTTGGCGCCTCCCCTCTGGGCGCGCTCGAGCTTCTCCGTCTTGCCCTTCGTCATGGCGGCGGCGGTCAACGAAGCAGAGCAGGGCGGAGGAAGAAGAGGAGAGGAGTGGATTTGGGAGAAAAATACTGTGCCAGCACCGGCGTCGTCGCCTCTTATATGCACTCAAGTGAGCCACTGACCTGCGGGCCCGCCGGATCTCTGAATATCCCGAAATCAGAGGAGGAGCGATACGTGGCGATTTGGGCGGCGCGATAATCGAGGCGTCGTTCCCGCACTTGCTTTAGCAGTTACGCCATCTCCGCTGCGCGCGCGCGCGCTCTTATCCAAATTTTGAAGCCCGCGAGGCTCGGACCCGGTGGAGCAAACTATTTCGTCAGAAGATTTTCCAGATCACTCGGACCTGTTTTCAAGTTCAGTTTTACTCGGACTCTCGAACCAGTTTTACTCGGACCGGTTTTCAAGCTCAGTTTTATTCGGATAACTTCAAGACGGAATTGATCAGGGCAAACGGTTAAGGTTTCAATCGACGCAGATTTCGAGGAAGCCTCAAAATACACTCGGAGTTTTGGTGTCTCGTTTGAACCTGCATTGACACCTTTTACCCTCGAACCCCGATCCATTCGGGGGCTAATGATGGGAATACGTACCTAGGGTAGGGTTATAGGCATGACCTACATATCCTACCTGAGGACACTGCCCCAGAAAGCTTAAGGGCCACAAGGAAGTCTCCGACTGAAATAGCGAAGAAGCATAAGTCACTCGACAATATACACTCGGAGATGCCTTTCACTCGACGGTTATCTTTCACTCGGAAGAGTCTGAAGACAGTCGACCGCAGGAGTCCAGAAGTCACCCCAGGGAGGCTAACGGGCAAACATTCATCAAGATCATTAACAGCATTTATGGTGTACGTTACCAGTAACGTACACCTCTTTATGACCACGATTAAACCCCTTAATGCCGGACGTTATGAGGGGCAGCACACTCTATATAAGCCACCCCTCCTCGCTGGTAGAAGGGTTCGCAACCTTTTGTAACACAACACACATATTTCACTCGACAGAGTAGAGAGCTCTCCGGAGCACTGAGACGTAGGGCTGTTACCTCCACGAGAGGGGCCTGAACTCATACATCTGTGTGTACAACCTCGCCGTAGCTAGGACTCTGCCCTCTCCATTCGTACCCCTACCTTCTACTGTCAGGCTTGTTCCCACGACAGGCGCACCCAACGCGGCCGACGCACTTCAAGCTTGGGCGTTTCGAAAAAACTTAATCCAAATAAAATTAAAAACATAAACTTAATATTCAAACCGCCGGCGGAAGTCCAAACACCCCGAAATTTTGTATGGACATTATGCATTTCAGCATCTTGGAAACATCGGATTTTTTTAGTTTTTCTGCTATGTTTTTTATATTATTGTTCACTGGCTGCAGATGAGCCCGGGCACCAAATTGAATTATCATGTTACATGTACAAAGTTAAAAAAAATTCTCCGGGGTTGGGCGGGCCACGGCTTGGTTTTGCCCTCACAAAGCTCCACCAATGATTGTGTGGATTTGGAGATTTGGATACAAGGGTACATGGGGTCATATTTGCCCAGTCTGGTTGATGGTGCTCTAAGAATGATGAAGTCACAATATACGTCTCGTTGTATGTGGGAACTACGTCTCCCACTGAGGATTCATTTGATTCAAAAGAAATTTATAGGATTATGAAAAAAAAAATGATGATTATTTCTTTTTCATATGTAAGTCATTTGATCGTAAAGTTATTAGATTTTTTTTCTAAGGATTTCAATGGCCTATATTTTATAGAAATATTTCTATCCACTCAAAGCACTTGTTACATGTTCTTTGTTTTCTACGTTAAACACTCTTTGATGCACATTCCCATAGTTTTCAATAAAAGAGAATTCAACATGACTAGGACATTGCACTCTAAGGAGGTCTGTTTGTATCGAAAAAACACACGAATATGGTTTTTGATTGGATAGTGATCTTGGGCACGAGTGGTCGAAGTAGAGGAAAAGAAATGTCAAACTTGAAAAACTCAAGACGTCTAAGAATTTTTTTTCCTGATAGTTTGCATTAATGTTTCTTACTGTATCAGGTATTTTACATTTAGAGAATCAATAGTGAGCAGGTGGTTATACTCTCATCCCACTTAGATCACACAGGTGGTTTGACACCCTGTGTGTCTCGTTAAAGCAAAATATTCTCTTAGGGCTTCTTTGATTCACAAGTTTTTCAAGGCACATAATTGAAAACCATAAGACTGAACCCAGAGTAGGATTTTTTTTCCCCTAGGTTTGCCTTTGGATCGAGGGAATGGTGCTAGCAAATTCCTAAGGATTGGATTCCTATCCTCCATTTTCAAATGAATTTGAACATTCGTTCCAATCCTAAGACTCAATCACGTAGGATCGAGACATTTTCATGTGTTCCATCCAAACGACTACCCATGCAATTCTGCTATGTTTTTGCAATCCTCTACATTGCACAGTCAAACCTATACTATGTCCATGGCCATTCACGTGCCACATCAGCGTGGGGGAAATGGAAATCCAAGCTGGAGAAGAAGACAATATATGCTTGGCTCTTCAATGGAAATAAAAAGTTAGAGTTTTGCTTCGGTACACCTTCTCTCAAAAGTTTACACGAATCTTAAATAAAGTTGCTTAAAAAGGCTATCGCCGTATTAGCCTGCAGATCAAAACATATTGAATAGATTGATTTGGATATGAAAGACTATAGTACCATTTAATCCGCATCTAAACCTGTAAACTTTTTTAGGGGTGTACCGAAACAAAGTTCCTTGTGACTTGCCCTGGCCCCGGCAAACCGAAAAATCATGTGATTTGAGTCCGTATTTGTTTCGGAGGAGTTCCATTCAGCAAATGTGACACTCGGCCACTTCTCTGTCTCTGGCGGCGGTTGCTGCGCCTTTCGCTCTCCATTGTGCTCTCACGTCATTCTCTTTCCAGTAACTCAAGATTTTTCTCAGCCGCTCGTCGTCCAAAATTTAACCAGGAATCCATGCCAGAGGAGGACCAACACACACACTGGGCTCATTTGACTGCGTGCTCGTTGGGTCGAACGGCAGGCAGAACGGCTCACCCCCCTGGTAGCATGACACTCCGGACTCGATCTCGACTATCTGATCTAGACCGAGACTATTAACTGACGTAGTTGTCTGTTTCACACAGGCTCAGCCGGTTACCCCGTTAGAACGGGAGCCTTCCTCTTAGTCTTAACGTCTCTGACCCGTCACTTGCCTGACTTGACTTGAATCGATGGCTCTGACGATTGAGACCAAGAACCCTACCAAGCCCCATAGATTGACCAAGAACCCTACCACGTCCAGATCAACCTTGGCCGCCTGCCTGCGTTCAGTGTATGTTGCTGTGCATACATGACGTGTCAGAAATTTGGAAGCTTCTTAGGTATAAGGGCCAGATGCTTCGAACGAGATCAATCGCCACGCATGTCACTCAAGCCCTCCACAGATTAACCCACGTGGCGTGGTCGATCAATTTACCTATTATTTTTATATTCAAGCTGATTTTCAAGTATATTTTCAGGATTCAGTCGAGAGCTTGAACTTTAAGCATGTGGTGCAATTGACTTGTAGCTGCACCGCGGATAAGGTGCGGTGTACCAACTTCCGTGTCGCGCGCGCCTGCTACTACTGTTTTCTAAAAGTTGTCGCTAGTGAGCGACCGCGAAGGGAGCCCGGCATTTTGCACGAGCTTGCAAATTATTCAATGGATGGATACCAAACACAACTTGCGCTGTGTTTGGCGTCATCTTGGAAGAATGGGTACTATCGACCAGACAGCCACAGGCCACGAACTATTATTCCACCGATTTTCTCAGTAATAATAAAGAGACAGGCCGACGCTCGTGCGAACTGTGCGTGGATGGTCTCCAAATACTTTGGAGTTTAGGCGGACGACAGTATCTTCACACGCGACCTGCTGGCCCGTTTTCAAAACGAGCGGTGTTGATGACTTGCAATTAAATATGCCGTGTAGAACATATACGGGTCGATCCCGCAAATCCCACCTGTATCTACACTGCACTCGTGGCGCAATCGCGAGTCTCGACCTCCGCCACGTACGCGTCTGACAAGCGGTCCCACTCAAAACCCCTCCTGTGCGCCCGATTCTCTCTTTCTTTCACATGACCGCTCTAACCGTCATTTCGAACAGAGGCGTCATATTCATGCTAGTCCAAAGCGAACGCGACCGCTCTGCAGTATGTCAGACATTGAATGGGCACACCGAGCGAGAGCACCGCCCGCGTTGTGTCCGCTCGCTCGCTCTTCGCGCCACGTTCAGTGCCGGCTCAGAGCGACGCAACCGGACTGGGCAACGGGACGGCTTCCTACTGAAGCCGACTGCCCGTTCGTCCGCCTGTCTGACATTGAACAGGCGCTACGTCGGAGAAACTCACCGCCCACGCCCGCATTCAAACCGCCGCTTGGCCTGACCGGCGCCCGCTATATAAACACGGCCGCGCACAGCGCAAACCGCATCACCTCCGCTTCTCCTTCCTCCTCCGTCCACGACCGCCGACGCACCTCCGCTTCCCTTCCTCCTCCTTCCACGAAACCCACCGACGCAATGACGGCGACCGGCAGCGCGCTATGGAAGCGACTCTCGTCGACGATGAAGCACGAGATGGCGGCCCTTGCAAACGGCTGGCAGGCCCGCGTGCGCGACGCACAGAGGTCAAACTGCCTCCGAGCTTGCTGGAGAAGAGCTCGAAGGACAACGACCGGACGATGGAGAAGACGTTCGATGATGAGCCTGCGTCCGCGCCAGTTGCCGGCTTCACCATGGCGCAGGCGCAGTACGAGGCCGTCATGGCGGAGGAGGAGCAGCCGACACAGCCTGCGCCGCCGTTCTCCGTGTTCTGGATGCTGTACGAGGAGCAGCGGTACAACCCGCGGCTCCTCGAGCAACACCGGCTCACTGAGGGACAAATCGATGGCGAGTAGGCGAACGAGGATGCCGTCGCGGCCATGGTCGCGGAGAATCCAACCTTCTTGGATGAGCAGCGGGCGTTGTACCAGTCCATGCGCGGCGCCCGTGACATTCGCCGCGAGCGATGGCGGCTACGCGTTCTACGGGCGAAGAGTGACCCCCTGTTTGCGGAGTTCAAGGCGGAAGCAAACGCAAAGGCAGCGCAAGCGATCACGGACGGGACTGCTCTATGTCGGTCGCACCGCTCGTACGGTTCGCGCGGGGCCGCAACGACCATGAGGTCGCCCCGTCCACGTCCATCGTGGACCTTACTTTGGCCGACGACGTCCACACGGCAGATTCCGTCGAGAAAGAGTAGGATATGGGACACGGACGTGGACATGTCTCGTGTCCAATGTGGGCCAGCGACCCGCGGCTTCACTTCCCAGATCTCACGACCGTTGAGCTCCCCGGATGTGGAGAATAATAGGACGTGGAACACGGACGCCTCCACGGCGGGTGAAGAATTATTCTAGGTTAAAATAATCTCATATCCACTTTTGTTTAATGAAATATGTCAAAAAAGTCATGAATTTGATTCGGTTTAAATAAAAATCATCCCGTTCAAATTCCGTTTAAAATGTGTCCACACGTTTGATGTATATAGGGTTGGATGGCTGACTCCCGTATTTGTGTCCGCTGCCGGACAGCGACTCCGATTTGAAGGATGGCGTTGAATATGCCCTCACGCAACTTGCGGTGTTGTGGCGTCATCTTGGAATGGATCAGCCAGACAACCACAGGCCTCGAACTGTTCCACGGATTTCAGTAAAGAGACAGACCAACGCTCGTGCGAACTGTGCGTGGAAGGTCTCAAAATACTTCGGATTTTAGGCGGACAACAGTATCTGTACATGCGACCTGCTGGCCCATTTTCAAAACGAGCGGTGTCGATGACTTGAGATTAAATATGCCGGGTAGAAAACATAGACAGGCTTCACTCGTGGCGCATTAAAGTAGTAGTATGATTTTAAGCCAAGATGGAGTCAATTTGGCCGTGGGAGTTTGGTGCCACGATGACTATCGTGGCAGATCTGCTGACTCTTGACACATGGCAACAAAGCAGGCATCGACATCGCCGACGAGAAAAAGTCGCGGATTTGATCAGGAACGGTGAGCAAAGCACGACAATTAGACAAATCTGCTCTGTTGTTTATGTGCGTGACATAAATGCGTCGCTTAGTGTTAAAAGGAAATCGCTGTGCGTACGATGAATAGTGCATATGATTTTCGTACGACATGATCTCACTCGTCCGTGGGATTCATCGAACGGCTGCTTAGGACTGTCGTATGTAAATTGTACAAAATTTGTCGTACGTGTAGCAGGACTCGTGTTAAAAATATCAGGGATGTCTGGCTGTGCTGCTCTGCTCTGCTTGATGTGGATGCAGAATTAAAGGCTTGCTTCGACGTCACCTCCGGATTATGTTATGTTACTCTAGACTCTAGAGGTTAGTTGAGCTGAAACACTCGCGAGTGATAAACTATCAAATACAACTAGTTGTATGATACTATCACGTTGATTCCTGTAATATTCTCGCTGACAGTTGAATGGATGTTGTCACTCTCGGCGAGACTGCTGACTACGTACGTAGATTGCCATGTCTGCTCAAGAAAGCAGCATGATAGTGGGGAGGCAGTTTAGGTGTGGACAAGGACGCGCGCCTGCACTAGGTGGTGTAACCTGGTCTGCTGGTCACGAGAAAATGCAAAAAATAACTGCCTCGGGAGAGTGAACAAGGGGGTCGGTTGAAGCAGCGGCTGCTCTCAACTCCCAACGGCGAGGAAAAAGAAGACTGCTGCTTTCATCATCATACAACTGCAGAAAAGATTAAAAAGAAAACAAGTGTACTCTAATGATGTTATGATCTGAAAAGAATAGAGCTACAGCCCTAGAAGGGTAGGCTGCTTCATGTTAATTGACTCTACACTATCTTCATCAGTTTTAAAATTGTTCGTGTGCATAGCATTGCTCGTTCTTTTTCCCTTGGAATAGGATAGCCGAAGCTCCTGCCTGGCTCATCTGATTTGATAACTAGTAATATATGATGGCCTGACAGATCTAACCTCAATCAGGGATGTGCTGTACTTTTTTCTTTTTTGAGTTGAGGGATGTGCTGTACTACTACTACTACTTACTAGGTGTCACAGAATGACACATCATGGCGCAGCGAGTACTCCTATATATTTACAGCAACTAACCAACTGGAGTAGCACATTAATTATCACTCCTTTTATCGAAAGAGACGGAGTCATCAAGGAAGAAATGACCAAACAAATGGACTTTGGTCCGGCTGGCAACCAATAACTACCACTCTGAGGTCTGAGAAGTGCCTGTGCTGGTGTAGGTTTAACCTGGCATGTTTTAACAGCAAATTATCCGCCTTTACTCGTCAGTGCTTACGAGGCCTTGTCACATCTGATGAGTTCACAAGATACTCGGTGTCATACGAGGTTATATCAAATGAGGTCACAAGATATCTGACACTCCCTTCGTTCCAAAACTGGTTCCAAAATGTTTTAAGTCCAAGGTTTGTCCAAGAATTGGTCAAACCTAAAGATGTGTGACTGAGGACAAACCTAGAACTTCAAACGATTTGAAACGGAGGAAGTGCCGTGATAAATAAAATGGCTCGAAAGAGCGAACTGAACTTAGCCAAAAAGGAAAAACGGAGAAGAACGCTGACATAAACAACCACAACTCGAATGCACATTTTTATACAGAAGCGCAAGCAGTCGCCAGATACAGTTTCTGTCCTCAAGACCTACTTTCAGGCGAATGTTGCTCATATCATAGGGACAGTCATCTATACCACGGACCACACACACACATTTTCTTGTCGCTAAGAATGTACATGCACTTTCTCATGAAAATGAACTCAAAGGGCATCTACTGGCGCAGCTCACGAAAGACATGCTTCCACTGGCGAGCAAGTTTGAATGATGGGGGGGGGGGGGGGGGGGGGGGGGGGGGTAACGAATGGTACAGTACAACACATGTATCAACAGCACCGGCAGCAAAACAGATCTCGGCATGTGTACGGGGCTGCTCTGGCTTCCAGCTCCTCAATTGGGGGCACGGCCTCAAGAACAAATCCATTCTCTCTAGTGAAGCAGAAGTCATAGATGTTTCTGCATATGCCTTTACTGAACGGATGAACTCTGTCAGGAATTCCCCTGCAAGCAGTACAGCTCCAGTGTTTCAGTACCGAGTTAATGATACAGCAATGATGAATCACATCAAGCTGGAGCGTGAGTCACCTCCAGTATTGCATACCTTAAGTAGAATATCCGCTTCCTTCTGGCCACTTCATAGGTTGTTTGATTTGTGAGAGCAATATAACTGCAAAAATATAGAAGGGGGGAATTCAGCCAAACATCCATTAAAGACGAAATGCAGTTGCTCCTTTCGGGCAGGGGCTGCATGGAGATGATGCCTTTGTAGACCAACAATTAATGGCCTAAAATTGATCAAATTCCAGCCATGCGCCGGAAGGGCAGGCATGCGTAGCGCTTTGCTTTGCTTTGGCTTTTGCCCTCTGATCCTCTATTCGCTGGGTTAACCCCGTAGTGCGACATTTTGGGTCAACAGGCATTATATGCTACTGTACTTCAATTTCTAACTCAATGAAAATTGACAGTGGTATTGGGAGTTATTACACAAAAATAACTTAAAAAGATTTATATGTTCAACCATTGGCCTGTTGCTATGCATTTGCTAGACAGTAATGTTTCGACAAAGCTCAATTCATGATTTTCTCCCCTCCTTTTTCCCGAAGGAAATTTAAGTACCTGTTCTCAACTTAACAATTCAAGAAAATAAATAAAAAATGCTACCATTTGATGTCTCTTTTGAATAATTAGAAGGCCTTGTATGGTTAGACAGATCAAACGACCAGGAAAAAGCTTACGTATGAAACATCAACAACAACAGCAGGAACATAAGGATAAATATCAATACTGCCAACAGGATTACACCAATAAAATCCTTCCACCTGGCATGATAACAAAAAGAAGTTCCATGAGATAACGAGAAAAGAAAGGCTCAAATGAAAGGATTGAAGCCACATCTTATGGCCAACAATATGAGCTCAGAAGAGAATAACATATCTTACCAGACTTTCTCAATATCTAAATGCAGTGACTCAATGTACAGAGCAACAGTCCAGGTAGACAGGATTGATTCTTCAAATATGTACCACCTAGAAAATATAAAACATTTGTTATAAAACTATTAAGACAATTTTAATAATTGAACCTAACACATCACAAGGTAGCGCAACATAAACAGTACAGTTTGTACTGCCAGTAAAGTCCAAAAAAGATTGGTGCGTACATAGTTAACCTTTTTTAAGCAGTCAAACCAAGTGAGCTTTCTACTCCCTCCATGCCAAAATATAGTGCATATTAAGATTTTTCCTAGGTCAAACTTTGTAGTTTGACCAACTATATAGAAAAATAAATGAAGTTTTACAGTACCAAATATCTATGATAACAAAATAAATTCCATGATGAACCTAATAGTATTGTAGATGTCGATAATTTTTTCTAAATAACTTGGTCAAATTTACAATGTTTGGCTTAGGACAAAACTAATATGCACTATATTTTGGCATAGACGGAGTACATGGTAAAAGAAAGAGAGAATTCCTTATTTGGCCCTTTCTTAAAATTTGTTTCCCTATTTGGTCCAAAATAACATTCTTCCCTTTTGACACCCAATGTACATTTTGTTCCCTATATGGCACTTCCGCCCATTTTAGACACTAACGGTGTTAAGTGTGAGATGAAACGACCATTTTGCCCCTAGTGCATTTTCACCGATGTTGCACTCCAATATTTTGGTCCTTAGCTAAACTGATCTGTGCGTGTAAAAGTCGTAGAAAACATCTATAAAACTTGTACTACCATATCTAAGATCAGTATCATACTGGTTAGTTCATCACGTTCCAAAAGCATTCCACACACTATTAAATCCTCTAATTAGCCCACGTTCGGAACTAGTACACATAATTAGCCGTAGACCATGCGTGCGCCGGCAGCCGTAGACCACGTGTGCACCGGCAACCGAGAACACCTCCTGCTGGTCACGAGCAGCCGTAGACCACGCACACAACCGGTAAGCGGAGGACCAGGGGAATGCCGCCAGCCAGCCACGCGCAGCCGGAGACCATGCGCTCACTCGGACTGAGGCTGTCGCCGCTGCCGGTCGTCCAGTTCTGGCAACTGCCTCAGCCTCCTCTAATGTATTTACAAGCAGATGAGTTTGCAATGGTAGACCTATCTCCTGAAAAGAGTTCAGTAAACAAGGGAACGAAGCGACCGATAACGTCCCCTCGGGGAGGAGTGTTTTAAGGGATTGACTTTGGCTCCTATTATCTTTGTTTACCAATCTTCAAATTGGTGAATTGGTTAATAGGAAGTGCGCGCTAGCACGCTTCATATTTCTAGTAACAAGGGCCGTTGCTTGTTTGGTCGTTAGATCAGAGGGCGCTCATCCCTTGCTCGGCCGTGGCGCGGGAACAGGTCCACCGGGACGATGTCCGGCAGCACCGCCGTCCAGTGCTCGCCCACTGGCTTCGCCGCGCCCGTCTTCATCTTGTCCAGCAGCTTCAGGAGCACGCTTGCCGACAGCGTCGCCATGTGCCGGTGATTTGGTGAGATGGAATTTGAGTTAGTCTAGGCGGCGATCAAGAACTCCGCCTATGTTGTCTCAACATAGCCGGTCCCAAGCCCGGATAAAGGAGGAGGGTTGTGATAGGCTTGGCGAGCCAACGTCAAAACTCAGCCACTCTTATGGAGATGAAACCCAAAAGATTTTCGTTGGGACGTAACCCTCTCAGCGACGCGCCACATCGGAACCCGGGTGTGGTGGAAAATGGGCAAGGGCCGGGCCTGTAGGAGATATGCCCTAGAGGCAATAATAAATGTTATTGATTATCTCCCTGTTCATAATTAGGTTTATGTTCCATGCTATAACTGCTGTGGTTCTCGAGTCTGCAATAACCACGAGGCTCGGAGGAAGACTCATATGCACGTGTGGGATAATAAACGGTAAAATGTATTCCTAGTCAAGCCTCTATGACTGGCTCAAGTATTGCATGATGATCCTGTTTTCCTGATCATGGGCATGGCTATGCCGGCAATTTTGAGGGCACAATTGTTGGTAGAACACTTGTGTTGAATCGACCCGATTGATGTTAAGCTATGAGATACATTCGTCATAAGTTAATGGTTAATAACACAACAAGTTAATGTTTGCATAATTCCTTAGACCATGAGAGTATCGAGTTTCTTCATGCTTGCTTCATGAACTTTGGGGTTTGTTAAACGTCATCCGTAAATGGGTGGCTATTACGGCGGCTTACGGGTTCATGGAAAGGTATGTCAAGTAACTTGATAGCTCAAGATTGGGATTTGCTCCTCCGACGATGGAGAGATATCTCTAGGCCCTCTCGGTGTTACGGTATCCATCATCGTCTGGCCAGACACAGGGTGATTTGATCACAGGGATGCCGGAACACGGGAACGAGAAAAGAGAACAATACCGGCAACGAGGTAACTGGCATTGTGGACAAGTGTTGATCCACGAGGATGCCGATGTTTCTCACCTCGGGTAATTGTAACATATCGCGAAGCAACAGGAATAGCACACGGCAACTGGAGGTTCACTCGAATATTCATTCGTGTGGGTATAGGGGTCAATATGGGTGTCCACGGCTCCGATGTTGATCATTGATCGGAAGGGGTTCCGGGTCATGTCTATGCTTCACCGAACCTATAGGGTCACACGCTTAAGGGTCATCTATCTGCTGAATACTAGACAAGGAGTCCGAGAGAAAGTCACTGGAAAAGTTTCGGAGACAACGGAAAAGTTCCGGAGAGAACACCGGAAAAGTTTCGGTAAAACCGAAAAGTTGTTTCGGATAAAACCATTGATCCAAAAAGGTTTCGGCAAGCACCGGGAAAGTTTTGGAGGTTGCCAGATTGGTCTGGTAATTTCTGGAATTTTTCCGGAGAAAAAACCGAAAAAGGTTTTCGGAGCTGCCGGAATTGTTTACCGGGTAAACGAAGATGGTTTTAAATTAAACCACCATACCGGAAATGTTCCGGAGCGCGTCCAGATAATTTTAGAGGGTGCCGGAAATGTTCTGGGACCTTCCGGAATTTTTCAGAAGAAATAGTTTCGGAAAACATCTTGTCTCAGCGAGAGGGGACAAGATCCCACGGATCGTGGGGGCTGTTTTTGGGGGCGCCCCCTTTAGGGGACAGCCCCCTTGTGGCTGGACAAAGTGTTGGGGGGGCCCCCCATGGTGGGGGGCAGCCCCCACAAATGGTGGAGAGTGTTGGGAGGAAGGTGGGGCCCCATGGGGGAACACCATGGACAAGAGAACATGTTTTCTCCATGTTTGGTGGGAACATGTTTCCTTGTTTGGTGGGTGCTTGTTTTGTGGGCTGAAATTTCAGCCCCCCCCCCCTCACCCCTTCCACCACTATATAAGGAGGTGGAGAGGAGCTCTCCATCCTCACTCCAACTCTCACACACATGGCATGCATGATCTGCCTTTCTTCTCTCCCTCCCACGAAATAGTTTCGTAGAGCCGAAAGGCTGTCTGGGTTCCGGCAGGAACTAGTTCTGGACGGCGAAGCCCTGCCGGATAGATGACACCGTATGTGTGCAACTCTGTAGAAAGATCGTAGTTTCGGTCTTAGTTCGAGAGTGCCTCCCGAAGGGCTGTCCGTGTGACCGTCCGAGTTTTGGAGGTCCTCCCGAAGGGCTGTCCGAGTGACAGTCCGAGTTTCGGAGGTCCTCCCGAAGGGCTGTCCGCGACACCGTCCGGGGGACTGTGCGACCGCCTCCCGGAGGGCTGTCCGCGGGGCAGATGAGGGTATACATCCTCGCGGTTGGGAGGTTGTAAAATCCTAGCTGCGGGGATCTGCACCGCCGTTCGTCATCGACTCTACTTCCGCTGCGCTACGAGTCGGTAACGAAATGATGAAACCTTGTATGCAGTCTCCATAGTGGTCCTGGGCTGGTGCGTAGGTCGGAAAATTTTTGTTTTCTGCTGCGTTCCCCTACAGTGGCATCAAGAGCCAGGCTATGCGTAGATGCAGGTTGCGATCTAGAATACATAGAGATGTATGGGTGTTGCACAATATAATTAGGTAGTAGATGAGATCTATTGCTGAAAATTATTTGTGCGGGTAGCAGATGAAGTCTGTTACCCGATGTTCTTGTTGCTTCCCTCGAATTTGCATATTTCTGATCTTGATAACAGTATGGTGGAGTTTCAATGTTCTGGCAATCCGCGATCCTGATTGATCAACGAAGTGCTAACAGTTCATTGAATTCCACCGTAGTTAAAAAGAAAGATGATATTTTGCAGACGAAAGGGCAATGCAGATGTGATCTGCACGGGGGTCACGCGTATGACGAAGTTTAGTATGAGGCTCGAGATTTTATTATCTCGTGTTTCATACACCCTGGAATGTTAATCTAGCGACTTGGATTATCATGCTTGATGATGGACGTTGGTAGCTTCGGTTTGTTTCGAAACCTTAGAAGCCACGTAAAATAAATTTTTGCATGAACCGATTAGAGGCGTCTAACTTGGTTTTGCAGGATGGTTTGCATGTGCATGTGATGTGGTATAGCAGTGTTCATAATAATTTGATTATGTATGAGATGACTATATGATGTAAATTGATTAACATGACCTGCGTGTCATGATTCGGCATGATGGCTGGAGCCATATGATTGCACTTTAATGACCTGCGTGTCAACCTTATGTAATGCACTTATTTTATTAGCTATAGAGATAGCAATATTATCTGATGCATCGACAAGGTGGTGGCAATCTTCGCGAAGGTGAACACCGACGCGAATGCCAAAGACGAAGAAATACTAGACTTCTCCGTCAGAAAGGGCTATACCATATCATGCTATTATGAATTGCCTGAGATGTTTATCCCTTATGATGCACCCTTCTTGATTGCGCGGCAGTCGCTTTATTAGGGTGATCTCTCACAAAAATATCAAGTAGTTAGTGTTCTCCCAAGTGTAGCACCGTCACGGCACCTAACTTTTCGGGGTATCACATGGATACATGGGTACGAACGATTAGGGATGTGTGAGGCGGGTGAGTTGAGACCTCGCAGCGAAATCACTTGGTTGTCTTGACGTTCAGGCATGAAAGTCATGAGCTCGGAACACACGCATCGAAAGATGAACAAGAGTCACATAGAGATGTGATTGGCAAGTTGGCCTACCGATTGCAATTCTCGTCACTTGAGATGGATACATCCTTGGCGTTGAATTGTAATTTGGATCTTGAATCGCTCACAATCAATTATGAGAGATATTGTTTTGAGTGGGAGCGCACTGTAGAATTGAATTCTTTTAATTCTCAGTGCAATTAATTTTGAACACTGTCTAAGTGTGATTTGTATAATAGTTGTAGAATAATGGCTCGCGTTTCCACCTTCTCTATTAAAATTGAATAGCTGTTAAATATCTGGTTAAAACTTTACGGTTGGTAACGTAATGTGAGGATTATCCTCAAGAGTGCCGAGAAGGACTTTGTCCTATCGCATGCTTTCGGTATTCTCCCGCTAATGCTATGGATCATGTGACTCTCGTCCTTCGATCCAAAAGCTAGAATTCCTTTTCAGTCAAAGTGCAATATGTTTGCTTCCATGAGACCCGAACTTCGAAAGTTTGGATAGTTATGTGATATTCATGGAATCTGAAAATCATTTTCAGAGACAGACAAAGGCTAAAAGATATGAGATATCCAAAGCAATGTTTGTTTGCGAACTGTTAGTAAAGGAGTTTACTATGCATTAGACTGATAAGAGAGGGATCCAGAAGAACGCCTGTCATATGATGATGGTGAATAAAACAACAACTTAAAGAGAAAGGAAGTGTCCGAAGGGTGTTAGTGAAACTTTCACGCCTAGGAAGTCCGGGGCTAACACCACTCTTAAGTTTGGTGCTTCTTCTGAGAGTAGGAGAATTACTAAAAGTTAAACTGTTAGAAGTATAATGGCAAAAGGATAGAAGACTGGAATATCCAGCTCATGTATGAATGTCATACAGGTTTTTTTGATGTATAGAAGGCTGGTCAAAGATATAGTTCTTGGGAATTATGGTTAAACATGTTAATCACTAATTCTTGGGTATTGTGAGTTAATCACAAAGATACCCGCTCGATTGCATTCTGTTGCAACTCGATGTAAGAACTACTATGGCCTGAGAGACTAGCCAGGAATGAGGTTAAGATACACATAGGGAACATAGTAAAAGTTACTATGCCTTCCATCGGTGTATTCCCTATGTATTTGCTTTCATAATTCATTGTAGAGTTTCACACTCTAGCCCTTTGCATAAGGTATCTTGCAAGAAGGTTGTTCATAAGAGAACTTTTGATGTTCGGTGTTGTGAATAACATAAGGGCCATACTTTCATTATGAATGAGACGTATGTTATGAATATTGATATTAATACATTGCCTCTGTATTTACTTTCATAATTCATTTAGAGTTTCATACACTCTAGCCCTTTGCATAAGGTATTTTGCAAGAAGGTTATTCATAAGAGAACTTTTGATGTTCGATGTTATGAAAAACATGAAGGGCCATGCTTCCATACAGGATGGGATGTATGCTATGAATATTGATGGTAATATGATACATCCATAACACTGACGCTAAATGTCGCAAGACTAAAAGAATACCACACAAGTGTGGCACTGCATTTGGTCACATTGGAGAAACCCGCATGGAAAATTCCATTATGATGGATTTTGAAGTCATTTGATTTTGAATCATCTGACACTTGCAACTTTCCTCTGAAAAGTGAAGTGACTGAAATACCGTTCACAGGCCATAAGGAACGAGCAAAGAACATATTGGTAATCATACATTATGATGTGTGTAGTCCAATAAATGTTGTTGCAAGTAGTGGATTTATCTATCTTCAGAAATGACTCAAGTAGATATGTGGATATTTACTTGTTGAGACGTAAGTCTAGATCTTTTGAATTCATTCATAAGGTTTTCAAAAATGAAGTAGAAGTTGTTGTAACAAGAAAATTATGTTTCTACAATTCGATTGCAGAAAGGAATATTTGAGTTACAAGTTTAGCAAATGTCTGATGAGTTATGAAAGGGGTTTCATAACTTGCACCTCCCGGAACACCACTGCAAGTGGAAAGTCCGTGAAGATGTAATCGAACCATTTATGACATGGTAAGATCAAAGATGACATAAATAAATTTGCCATTATCCCTTTTATAGAGTGATGCTTTAGAGACTGCGGCTTTTACACTGAAAAGAGCTCCATCAGGTCTGTTGAAATGACGCCATGGTGTGGTACGCCCAACCATGTTATATCTTTTCTTAACATTTGGAATATGGGGATTGTGTAAAAGGTTACAAACCTATTCCAAATCAGACAAGTGCTACTTTGTAAGGTTATCCCAAGTCATTGGGTATTTCCCCACCACTATACCGAGGCAAAGGGTTTTGCCGCAAAACGGTATGCTTTTAAAGAGAATAGTTCTTACAAAAGGTGAGTGGGAGGACAATGCAAACTCGACGAGATAACCAGTATCTTCGTCATCAGACCAAAGGAAAGAAACCTTGGAAGTGATTCCGGAGTTTCCTACTGCGACTGATACGGAAGTCTCTACAATAAAATGTATGGACTTCGGTCGAACTTGCAGCTGAACCACGTAGGCAGAGCTCGTGCAAACCTATCAGGTGCGCAAACGAGATATTGTTGTTAGACAACAATATACCTACAATACACAAGGAAGCGTTGATGGGCCCTGACTCCGGAATTGGCTAAATGCCAATACAATCCGAGATAGTTTCCATATAAGTGATTCGAGATTAAAATCTTGATACACCTTTCAGAAGACTTAGAGTCTAACGAATATTTATGGAACTAAAAACTGATACGGATAAAAATGTTTTATCCATATAGCTCGACTTGTTGAAATAACAAGTTCAAGGAGTTGACTACGATGAGGTTGATTCACCGTAGCGATGCTTAATGTCGGTTCGGGTTGAACTAGCAATTAATACATATTTCAATCATGAGATATGAAACATGGATGTCAAAAGGATTTCCATCTCATGGAAATGAAACCTAGGACTTGTATGTGATACAGTCCAAAGTAATTTGTCGATCCAGAGGATGCTAGTAAGTATGCAAACTTCAGAGTTCCAGTGATGGACAGAAGAGAGCAAAGTGGAGTTGGAATCTTCGTCTTTGATGGAGTGGTCAAAGGGGTTTGACTTCATCAAATGGGTATCGAAGATGCTTGTGATTCAAGAAAGTAAGTGGGAGCATAATAATATTTCTAAAAACGTTGTGTGCTTGACACATTGTTAATTGGAAGTAAATTTCTTGACACGAATTAGGACTTCATTTGAAAATAGTTTTTCGATGAAGTGCTTAGGCTAAATAGCCTCAATATTAGGCATGATGATCTATGGAGATAGATTTACCTAATGGGGCTAAGAAATGAATACATATTGACAAGATGCTAAAACCTTTTAGCATTTAAAACGCCAAGGAGTGATTCTTGCCGAAGTCACATGGAAAGAGTTTTGCGAGACTCGGTGTTCCAAAACACTGATGAGCAAAAATACATGATGGTGATTCCACACACTCTTGTGTTTGGATTAATCATGTATTCCATGGTATGTAAAACAACCAGATATGTCCAATACTCCAAAGTTGTTGCGAGTATAGATACCAAAGTGATCAAAAGTACTGATCATGGGACAACAGTGAAAGATGTCATTAGGTACTAGAGTAGTACTGATGACATGTTTTCTCGCAAGCAGAGATTATGAAGTGCTCGTTGTAAGTAATTACATCGATACAGTCTTCATCAATGCTCCATGCGATTTTCGATTTAAATTAAGGGTTTTGTGTAATACACAACATAGTGGCACGGTAGTTGGAAATTGTTCCAAACAAGATACTGTGGCGAATTCTATAACAAAGGCTAAGTATGTTGACGCTTAAGAAGCGACAAAGAAGTTGTTGAATCATATAGTTCATTCATGAACTTAGTATGGTTCCAAGATGGCTTTGGTCTATGGGACACTATTGCAGATAGTTGCTCCATAGCTCAGTCTGAGGAATCAGGTTTCGACCAATGATTCATACATATGCAAAGCCAAGTCCACACAAAATATGAATTTTGTGAAAGCGTGAAAACGCGAGGATATGCAAAGTTACACACGGAGCTGAAGTCGTCAGATCCGTTGGACATCAGGCTATACCACATGCGAAGCATATTTTACACCAGTATGCCATAGGTGTAACGTGCATTAGCATTGACTAGATTATTGACTCTAGTGCAAGTGGGAGTCTGTAGGAGATATGCCCTAGAGGCAATAATAAATGTTATTGATTATCTTCCTGTTCATAATTAGGTTTATGTTCCATGCTATAACTGCTGTGGTTCTCGAGTCTGCAATAACCACGAGGCTCGGAGGAAGACTCATATGCACGTGTGGGATAATAAACGGTAAAATGTATTCCTAGTCAAGCCTCTATGACTGGCTCAAGTATTGCATGATGATCCTGTTTTCCTGATCATGGGCATGGCTATGCCGGCAATTTTGAGGGCACAATTGTTGGTAGAACACTTGTGTTGAATCGACCCGATTGATGTTATGCTATGAGATACATTCGTCATAAGTTAATGGTTAATAACACAACAAGTTAATGTTTGCATAATTCCTTAGACCATGAGAGTATCGAGTTTCTTCATGCTTGCTTCATGAACTTTGGGGTTTGTTAAACGTCATCCGTAAATGGGTGGCTATTACGGCGGCTTACGGGTTCATGGAAAGGTATGTCAAGTAACTTGATAGCTCAAGATTGGGATTTGCTCCTCCGACGATGGAGAGATATCTCTAGGCCCTCTCGGTGTTACGGTATCCATCATCGTCTGGCCAGACACAGGGTGATTTGATCACAGGGATGCCGGAACACGGGAACGAGAAAAGAGAACAATACCGGCAACGAGGTAACTGGCATTGTGGACAAGTGTTGATCCACGAGGATGCCGATGTTTCTCACCTCGGGTAATTGTAACATATCGCGAAGCAACAGGAATAGCACACGGCAACTGAAGGTTCACTCGAATATTCATTCGTGTGGGTATAGGGGTCAATATGGGTGTCCACGGCTCCGATGTTGATCATTGATCGGAAGGGGTTCCGGGTCATGTCTATGCTTCACCGAACCTATAGGGTCACACGCTTAAGGGTCATCTATCTGCTGAATACTAGACAAGGAGTCCGAGAGAAAGTCACTGGAAAAGTTTCGGAGACAACGGAAAAGTTACGGAGAGAACACCGGAAAAGTTTCGGTAAAACCGAAAAGTTGTTTCGGATAAAACCATTGATCCAAAAAGGTTTCGGCAAGCACCGGGAAAGTTTTGGAGGTTGCCAGATTGGTCTGGTAATTTCTGGAATTTTTCCGGAGAAAAAACCGAAAAAGGTTTTCGGAGCTGCCGGAATTGTTTACCGGGTAAACGAAGATGGTTTTAAATTAAACCACCATACCGGAAATGTTCCGGAGCGCGTCCAGATAATTTTAGAGGGTGCCGGAAATGTTCTGGGACCTTCCGGAATTTTTCAGAAGAAATAGTTTCGGAAAACATCTTGTCTCAGCGAGAGGGGACAAGATCCCACGGATCGTGGGGGCTGTTTTTGGGGGCGCCCCCTTTAGGGGACAGCCCCCTTGTGGCTGGACAAAGTGTTGGGGGGCCCCCCCATGGTGGGGGGCAGCCCCCACAAATGGTGGAGAGTGTTGGGAGGAAGGTGGGGCCCCATGGGGGAACACCATGGACAAGGGAACATGTTTTCTCCATGTTTGGTGGGAACATGTTTCCTTGTTTGGTGGGTGCTTGTTTTGTGGGCTGAAATTTCAGCCCCCCCCTCACCCCTTCCACCACTATATAAGGAGGTGGAGAGGAGCTCTCCATCCTCACTCCAACTCTCACACACATGGCATGCATGATCTGCCTTTCTTCTCTCCCTCCCACGAAATAGTTTCGTAGAGCCGAAAGGCTGTCTGGGTTCCGGCAGGAACTAGTTCTGGACGGCGAAGCCCTGCCGGATAGATGACACCGTATGTGTGCAACTCTGTAGAGAGATCATAGTTTCGGTCTTAGTTCGAGAGTGCCTCCCGAAGGGCTGTCCGTGTGACCGTCCGAGTTTTGGAGGTCCTCCCGAAGGGCTGTCCGGGTGACAGTCCGAGTTTCGGAGGTCCTCCCGAAGGGCTGTCCGCGACACCGTCCGGGGGACTGTGCGACCGCCTCCCGGAGGGCTGTCCGCGAGGCAGATGAGGGTATACATCCTCGCGGTTGGGAGGTTGTAAAATCCTAGCTGCGGGGATCTGCACCGCCGTTCGTCATCGACTCTACTTCCGCTGCGCTACGAGTCGGTAACGAAATGATCAAACCTTGTATGCAGTCTCCATAGTGGTCCTGGGCTGGTGCGTAGGTCGGAAATTTTTTGTTTTCTGCTGCGTTCCTCTACAGGGCCGTCACCCCCCAGGTGGCGCGCCGTATCTTGACCTGGATACGGTGGCAAGTGAGCGAGGATCGGGTCGTCGCATCCTTAGTGGCGCGCTACATCGGCGCCCGGGTGTAGTGGAAATTGAGCAAGGGTCTTCGCATTTGACTCGACGAGTGCGAAGGGTAAGGAAGCTAGCCGAGCCTAGGAGGATTCGCTTAGGTAGCTGGAACGTAGGGTCTCTGACAGGTAAGCTTCGGGAGGTAGTTGATACCGCGGTGAGGAGAGGCGTTGATATCCTTTGCGTCCAAGAGACCAAATGGAGGGGACAAAAGGCGAAGGAGGTGGAGGGTACCGGCTTCAAGCTGTGGTACACGGGGACGGTTGCAAACAGAAATGGAGTAGGCATCTTGATCAGCAAGAGCCTCAAGGATGGAGTGGTAGACGTCAAGAGACGTGGGGACCGGATTATCCTGGTCAAGCTGGTAGTTGGGGACTTAGTTCTCAACGTTATCAGCGCGTATGCCCCGCAAGTAGGCCACAATGAGAACACCAAGAGGGAGTTCTGGGAAGGCCTAGAGGACATGGTTAGGAGTGTACCGATTGGCGAGAGGCTCTTCATATGAGGAGACCTCAATGGCCACGTGGGCACATCTAACACAGGTTTTGAAGGGGTGCATGGGGGTTTTGGCTATGGCATCAGGAACCAAGAAGGAGAAGATGTCTTAAGCTTTGCGCTAGCCTACAACATGATCATAGCTAACACCCTCTTTAAGAAGAGAGAATCACATCTAGTGACTTACAGTAGTGGGCAACACTCTAGCCAGATTGATTTCATCCTCTCGAGAAGAGAAGACAGGCGTGCATGCCTAGACTGTAAGGTGATACCTGGAGAGAGTGTTGTCCCTCAGCATAAGCTTGTGGTTGCTGACCTCCGCTTTCGGATTCGTGTCCAGCGGGACAAGCGTGCCAAAGTCGCTAGAACGAAGTGGTGGAAGCTCAAGGGGGAGGTAGCTCAGGCGTTCAAGGAGAGGGTCATTAAGGAGGGCCCTTGGGAGGAAGGAGGTGATGTAGACAACATGTGGATGAAGATGGCGACTTGCATTCGTAAGGTGGCCTCAGAGGAGTTTGGAGTGTCCAGGGGAAGTAGAAGAGAAGCTAAAGATACCTGGTGGTGGAACGATGATGTCCAGAAGGCAATTAAGGAGAAGAAAGAGTGTTTCAGACGCCTATATCTGGATAGGAGTGCAGACAACATAGAGAAGTACAAGATGGCAAAGAAGGCCGCAAAGCGAGCTGTGAGTGAAGCAAGGGGCCGGGCGTATGAGGACCTCTACCAACGGTTAGACACGAAGGAAGGCGAAAGGGACATCTATAAGATGGTCAAGATCCGAGAGAGGAAGACGAGGAATGTTGACCAAATCAAGTGCATCAAGGACGGAGCAGATCAACTCCTGGTGAAGAACGAGGAGATTAAGCATAGATGGCGGGAGTACTTTGACAAGCTGTTCAATGGGGAGAGTGAGAGCTCTACCATTGATTTGGACGACTCCTTTGCTGATACTAGCAGGCTTTTTGTGCGGCGAATCCAGGAGTCGGAGGTCAAGGAGGCTTTGAAGAGGATGAAAGGAGGCAAGGCGATGGGCCCTGATTGTATCCCCATTGAGGTGTGGAGAGGCCTCGGGGACATAGCGATAGTATGGCTAACCAAACTTTTCAACCTCATTTTTCGGGCAAACAAAATGCCAGAAGAATGGAGACGGAGTATATTAGTACCAATCTTCAAGAACAAGGGGGATGTTCAGAGTTGTACTAATTACCGTGGAATTAAACTGATGAGCCATACAATGAAGCTATGGGAGAGAGTCATTGAGCACCGCTTAAGAAGAATGACAAGCGTGACCAAAAATCAATTTGGTTTCATGCCTGGGAGGTCGACCATGGAAGCCATTTTCTTGGTACGACAACTTATGGAGAGATATAGGGAGCAAAAGAAGGACCTGCATATGGTGTTCATTGACTTGGAGAAGGCCTATGATAAGATACCGCGGAATGTTATGTGGTGGGCCTTGGAGAAACACAAAGTCCCAGCAAAGTACATTACCCTCATCAAGGACATGTACGATAATGTTGTGACAAGTGTTCGAACAAGTGATGGCGACACTGATGACTTCCCGATTAAGATAGGACTGCATCAAGGGTCAGCTTTGAGCCCTTATCTTTTTGCCTTGGTGATGGATGAGGTCACAAGGGATATACAAGGAGATATCCCATGGTGTATGCTCTTTGCGGACGATGTGGTGCTAGTCGATGAGAGTCGGACGGGGGTCAACAGGAAGTTGGAGTTATGGAGGCAAACTTTGGAATCGAAAGGTTTTAGACTTAATAGGACTAAAACCGAGTACATGAGGTGCGCTTTCGGTACTACTAGGCACGAGGAGGAGGAGGATGTTAGCCTTGATGGGCAGGTGGTGCCGCAGAAGGACACCTTTCGATATTTGGGGTCAATGTTGCAGAAGGATGGGGATATCGATGAAGATGTGAACCATCGAATTAAAGCCGGATGGATGAAGTGGCGCCAAGCTTCTAGCATTCTCTGTGACAAGAGGGTGCCACAAAAGCTAAAAGGCAAGTTCTATAGGACGGCGGTTCGACCCGCAATGTTGTATGGCGCTGAGTGTTGGCTGACTAAAAGGCGACATGTGCAACAGTTAGGTGTGGCGGAGATGCGCATGTTGAGATGGATGTGTGGCCACACAAGGAAGGACCGAATCCGGAATGATGATATACGAGATAGAGTTGGGGTAGCGCCAATTGAAGAGAAGCTTGTCCAACATCGTCTGAGATGGTTTGGACCTATTCAGCGCAGGCCTCCAGAAGCCCCAGTACATAGCGGACGGCTAAAGCGTGCTGATATTGTCAAAAGAGGCCGGGGTAGACCGAACTTGACATGGGAAGAGTCCGTAAAGAGAGACCTGAAGGATTGAAGCATCACCAAAGAACTAGCCATGGACAGGGGTGCGTGGAAGCTTGCTATCCATGTGCCAGAACCATGAGTTGGTCGCGAGATCTTATGGGTTTCACCTCTAGCCTACCCCAACTTGTTTGGGACTAAAGGCTTTGTTTGTTGTTGTTGTTGTTGTTGTTGTAGGCGGCGATCAAGGAAAGGATCGCAAGAAAGGTTGTTTCTGTTCTTTTCCTGAAACATCAACAACTTCTTCGTCCTGCCGATGAAATCTCAAGCTAAATTGCACGACGGGCGTGTTGATTCGACCAAACGGAGCCAATTTGTACACAATCTTGCATCAAACGAGGCGAATCCAAGGAAACCTCGGCTAATTAGATGAAACCTTGGCCAGTTCAATACTCGCCACATCAAGAATGACGAAAGAACGTCGAAGTGGAGCTTTGCATGGGCGTACAGCTGCAACAAGAGAGGGCGATCCTAGAAGACAGGAGAAGCTGTTCGCACCTCGTTGCACCACTATTGGCCTGTGCAGCCGCGCCGAGGCCGAGCCCGCCTCAGTGCCGTGGGCCGACCCCTCTGCAGTCGTGTTCATCGATGGCCGAGCCGCACCAAGGCATTTGCCAACTACCACCTCCACCGCGCCTTGGCTTGCGACCTCCGCAGCCGCCTTGTCCCCTTCCGCCTCAGTGCCTTGGCCACCATCCACCGCCCCCTAGTTGGCACCCACAGCCACAGCCCCACCTGGGTCGTCCATACCCCTCAGCCTCGCACCGCCGCTGCTATGTGCTCGGGGGAGAGAGCGAGTTCTATCGCGGGGAAGAGGATTCAGTCAGGGATCGGGGAGAGGAGAGAAAGGTTCGATCGATCCATCTCTTCCTTTTTTTTTCTTTCTTTCTGGTGTTTAACAGCTAGGAGCAGTTTGGTCCATGGAAGAAAATACTGACAAGTCAAACAGATGTAATGGTAACAGATTTGACGGAAATGTCGTATAGGGAACAAATTGTAAATATAGTGTCAAAAAGGGAATAATTTTTTTATGGCCAAAAATAGGGAAGCAAAATTTAAGAAAGGGTCAAATAAGGAATTCTCTCTAAAAGAAAAGGGTTCATCCATCATCAGTTCAAATATTTCAGATCAGCTACCTAGTATTGACGGTTTTGATCAAATTGACTTGTAACTGCACATGGCAACTTAACTCTTACAACTAAATTTCACAATCCATACGTAAAATCAAGGCTATATCCTGTCCCATTTACTTTCAGTCACAAATTGATGCCCTGTGCAAAGAGTGCAATCAACTTCAACTTCGGCTATATCTTTATTAGATTAGCTACATGAAAATAACAGAAACAGATTAATCAAAATGTGTTTTCAGAACATTATGCGTATACATTGTTTCTATATCTATATACCACCATATAGTGTATGAAACAATGATTATCGGCTGTTGGATAAAGCCGACCAACGGTTGAGAGGTGGCAAATCCGAGTAGTCTTGGCTGTTGGATATTCTCTCCACCACACCACGTTTACTAATCCAGAAGATTCTACACCTGTGCTTATGCACGAACCTGAAAACAAAGACACTTCTCCTTTGTTCTGGACTTCTCCATACTTCAATTTTCAACTTTTCTTTGTTAAAAGAACGCTATTCATGTTTATTCTATCATTTACGTTGTACAATATGCACGTAACACATACATTTCTCATTTGTTCTAGACTCTTCCATACGTCAGTTCTCCCAAGTTTTTTCTTCCAAAAGAACTGACATTTATTTTATTTTTTATTTTATTTTGGTTCAAAGCTAATGCAGCATCTTCCAAAGTCCAATTTTCTTTGCAAATGGAATACTCAACTGTTCTTATACATTTCAAATGAGTTTTGTGTAGTATATACCACACGGTCATCAAATATTATGTAATTATAATTTGAATTCGAACTTAAACATACATCAAATTTAATTGTGTGTGACTCCAAATGTATATGTTTGCCTATTATAATGTGGTATGCTGATATCTGTTCGCACTTCACTCTCACATGCAAGGCACGTGTAACTTACTAGTACTGAATAGTGTATGATAAAATCAAAGATGTTCAGGTTGCATGTTGGAGATAAAAACGAAATCCAGAAATCATGACCAGGTGAAGTGTAATCTGTTTGCTCATATAATCAAAGCATGGGTGGATATGCTTGACAGTCACACCAATCAAGCCTTATGCAGTGTGCGTGCATAGAGCAGGCTCCTCGAAATGTTTATACAGCATCAGATGTCCAGAAGCAAGCCAATAAACACACATGCAGATTTTTTCTGCAGAGTGCATAGTAGAACATAGACGGTGTACAACGGAAACACATGAACGTGCATACCATGCAACATAATCATTATGTACATGTAAAAAATACAATGCAGGAAATATACATGCCAAAACTCACCAAAAACGACAATGGTTCTTTTTGCCAATGCACGTTCCAAGCCAAACACAGTGATGGTCAAACTGAAGGACACATTTATCACAATCATGGCAGTGCCTGGTACGAGGTGGCTGCAAAAGTGTAATGTAGGAAAAACTGAACTTAGACAATCAGCAAAAGCTTTACATGGAAAAAGTTTGAAGAGTAGGACGTAGGATCAGTGGATCACACAGATCAGTGTGACACAAAGACAAGTGAAAAACAACTTTTTAGTAATGTATGAGCCAGTACTAATTCAATTTGTAGCATTCAAAGTCATGTGCCCACCACTTTGCTAATTAGTTAGGAATTAGAAACCCCGACATAGCATCAGGGTGTAGAAGACACTCAGGATGGTCTCAGGGAGCCTAAAGATACTCGTCATAGCCTTAGGGCACCTAAATGGGTCTTTAATAGGCAATAAAATGAAACCATTTAGAGCAACAGTATGACAGAAAGGCTGCAAATAGACTACTTCAACTATATCACGGAACAATCAACTGTAATTCTAATGCCTGAATTCTTATAGATCCACTTAACGATTCTTAAACAGTGATGTAAGGAGTTTAGTAAAATACAACCAAAGGTACGTGGACATAACTCATGGCTCACAAAAATGCCTTGTTTTTCGTGTCACCAACTCACATTTGATGTGAAGTTCAATCCGATGATTTTATACAATGGACGTAGTGAACATTTGCATGTCATAATTATGAAAGTTTTAGCACCATAAATTGAGAAGCTAAAACAAAACCTGGATAATTTTGCAATATTGGCAAGTCCAATCCCTACAAAGAAAGGATAGAAGAATGTTAAACTAATATTATGACAGTGAGCAAACACAAGGATTTTACTGCTGCATATACCCTAAAAAACAAATTCTCGAGCTTTACCTGTTGCTTGACCCAGGAGGATAAAGATCCACAATTTGATGCAACCATGACGATGAAGAAGACATTGGTCTAAGTTTCTCTAGATCAGGCCGGTTTGTGGAGGACTTTAAGCTTCCATGTTTTGAACTGGATTGTCTTTTCTTAATCATCAAAAACACACACAAGAAAGTATAAGTATCAGTGTATACCTCAGATAGGTTGTCAACACTTCTATGCTATGGTGATTACGACATTACTTTGAAAGAGTGGCAGTATTGATGAAGGTTGCATGCATCCCACCACTGGCTTGCATTGCATCAATAACATAGCTGACGGCGCAGGAGCCCCAAAGTCAGGCACTTATCAGATTCAATCGATAATGTGTATGATGACAAATTCAATAAGGCTATTCCATACCCTGGAGATGAACCAGCAGTGTAGAAGTATTGCGCTAAGGCGATCAGAACGAGCACACCATACACTCCAATATACCTGTAATAAAATGATACCAAATGGAGATCCTCAACAACCAAAAAGAGATAACTGTACACATCGTAAGTCAGAACAGAATGGACGAGGATTTATAGTGCAATAGGGGGGGGGGGGGGGGGGGGGGGGGGGGGATCATGGCGTAACATATTCTCCTAGTGACCAGAGTCTAAATAAGACTGAGAACCATGATGCCTACACTCTGGCTGAAACTGTCAAGCAAAAACGGCACTGCAACAAACTACCAAATACCACTCAGATATACAATAGAGTGCTTCGACTTCTGAGAAGGGCATGTTATTATCACTGTGTAAAATTACGTGATTTATGCTTCATAGCTGGTGGCACGCGGGCAACTAGCACGCTAGCACCCCAAAAGCTACCTTTCCTCGTAGAATCATATCAGATTATATGCTTTATAACAGGGGAAACGATCATTCGAGTGATATCTAGAGCTGGAACGAAGCTTCGAACGCCGCACAAATCAACAGCGCATCTTAAATTTGGAATCAACCAAGCAAAAAATTGAACTGGTGGGCAAAATAAGGTGGGAACTGTACCACGGCTCCTCGTGGATCCGCCTATCGAGGGTCGAATCCAGCAGGAAGACGGCGCCGACGAAGACCACGTGCATCAGGAGCACCATGGCCCTCAGGCCCAGGGGCGACCTCCTCGCTGCGCAAGAGAAACCCCAAACACCGGATCAGGACGCAAACACCCAGGACCAAATCGAGCTGAGGAGGGGAATCGAAGGGAGGGCGTACTCCGATCGGAGAGGCGGGCGCCTGGCTCGGCGGCGGAGGAAGACGCCATTGGTGCCGCCGCGGTCGCATCCGACGGCGAGGATGGTTAAGCGGGAGCGATGAGGGCTACCGGCGTCGCGACTCTGGTGCTCCGGAGACGACGTTTTCCGGTGGAAGAAGCGGGGTCCGTTGGGGTGGGGGCCACGTGCCAGACAGGACTATGTTGTCTTATTGAAGTGGATGGGGTCCAGCTGGAAGTGGGGATTAGGACGAGAAGGTGTAGTTGGAACGGGATCCATGTGAGATGCATGTATCCCTGCGTGACCCCTGATTTATATTAACTACGATTTATTCTCTCATCATCATGCTCGTGCAAGAAACTATGCTTGAAACCAATAAGTAGAATAAGCACAAAGCAAATTACAGTCATCCACACTCCCAAGACTAAGCAGGTTGTAAATTAGACCAAAAATTTACTAATCAATATGTTAGACAAAACAATTTACTAATCATAAATTAGACAAATTAGCCATGAATACCAACACGGGCCCTGCTTTAGGTAGAGCAAATAATTTCTACAGAGGGTAGCAATGATGCAAAATGAATCACATGAACAGTTTAAAAATGCATTAGGATCTGCACAGGCAGAAGGATGTGAACTAAATAGTCGAATCATACTGCAGAAGCAAAAACTTTGGACGTAGAGTGAACATGTAGTTTCTCGTGGATTTAAAGATATCTATATTTATCTGAAACAGAACGCCTACAATAACTAAGTAGATGGCCAATCGCTATGCACAATTGAGATTCATTCTAGTCCCCAATAAATGTTGCAGCCACTCCACGCAGAAACCAAAAGGCTATCAATCCACACCAGCTCTTTCAGGGAATCCCCTACCCATCAGGAAGCATCCTCGATCAACAGAATCCACGCGCTAATCAGTGTATACGACCAGACAGAGCTCCAACACACAAGAAAATGTTTAACCATGAATTAGATTCAGTCATAAAAACGTGTTCTTTCTTTCTTAATATATGGGCGTGCAGATCTCCTGCGTGTTCCCGAAAAGAAATTAGATTCAGTCAGACACTGAGCATGAAAATTGCATGCTCCCTTATGGACGCAATATTGTAATTTGTCAAGATTAATGGCGTATATAATCATTTTGATTTATTCAAATAGTAAACTAACTAACTAATGTAGTCAGTCCTATTCTATTTGTTGAGAAATCAAACCGTCCATTGTTAATTCCACCATGATGAGGAATTGAGCGGGACAAACAAAGGAAAATAAAAGAGGCAATGTGAATTGACCAATGGATTGTTATCTTACTTCATTCATGGAGTCCAGAAGGTGGGATGAGATGAGAAACTGAAGGTGGTCTTCCACTCTCTGGCCCTGCAACAATGCAATCTTGCATTCAATACATTCATTCCTCAGCAAACAAAATTTCTTGCCGGTGCTTGCTGAACGGTTGGAGGCACGGGGAGGGGATCTCACCAGATGAGGAGATCCTGCCGGAGGAGGGGATCCCACCAGATTAGGGGAGCATGGGTCTCCGCGCTTAGATCCGGCCAGAAGAAGCCTCCGCTGACGCCGATGGAGCACGCAGTGCTCAGAGAGCGGGGAGGCAGGTTAGGGTTCTAGATCGGGATGGGGGAGGGGAGGGAGCAGCGGGGTTGGTGGTGGTAGATGGTGCGCGCGCGGGAGGGGGGCGGGGGGGTGGAGGTCGAGCGGCTGCCTCCGGCGCGAGGCAAGGCGAGGCGGCGGACGGCGGGGTGGGCTGCCGCCGGTATAAAGCGAGGCGACGCGGTGGAGGCTTGGAGTACGGGAGGAGGTGGGTGACTTTTTTTCCAATGGCCAACCGTTTTTCACTTAGGGACGTGACTGCGGGTTGATATCCAAAAACATCAGGGTCTTTTCTGCAAAAACACCGCGACGGTGAACCCGACAGAAGCACTGCGTGCTTTATTAGTAGGTAAAGATAAAGATATAAAACATAACAGATCGGGATCAGGATTTGCACGACATTTGCATTAGTACAGCCAGAGTACACTAATGAGCACTCTTCGAAAATACGGATCACACTGCTATAAAAATACCTAAATTCTAAAAGCGACCCGTCCCGACGCAGATCGAACTCAAAACGTGCAACACGTGGTGGGCCCCTGCATTTACTCTGTCTTCTTCCCTTCCCCCAACGGCACTCATTCGCAGCTGTGGGCGGTTCCTCATCCTCGCCCAAATCGCAATTGCGCCGCCTCGAGCCACCCAAATCGCGCTCGCGCTCGCCCAAATCACTGCGCCATGGGAGGTAATCGACGGTGTGGGGGTCGGGGGCTTGGACCGGCACTTGCGCGCGACACGGTGGACGCGCGGAGCGGCAATTGCTGGAACGAGGCGAAGTGAGGTCGCCGGCTTCGTCTTCCTTCTCGGCTTGCGTGGGGCGGTTCTCCGGTGTACTACTGGAGGTAAACTCCCCCGTCACACTTGGATTTTCAATTCGAATGGAGATTTTTCGCATTTTTTGGTTTGGTGGTTGTTAGGGTAACGCATTAGGGCGTCCTTTTCCCCCCGATCAATTAGAGATGCGGCGTGGAGATAGAGTGTACGGGGTGGACGAGCAGAGGCCGATACGAGCTCCCCCTCTCTCCCCATGGGTGTTCTCCCGTACAATGGTGGGGCAGAGAGGTTGTTGCGGGGATGTGGGGATTTTACTTCACACGAAGAGGGAAGGGAGAAGGGTGCTACAGATGGTCGAAAGTGTTTTCCTGGTGATGGATGGCTAGCAGACAAGTTTCAGGCAGGGTGGGGTGAGTAGTTGCTAGATTAAGGGGTAGGAGTTGCCGGGTTTTTCATGTTTTGAGTATGCAAACGTTTTTTCTAGTGATGGCTGGCTAGCAGGCAAGTTTGGGGCAGGGGTGTGGCGAGTAGTTGCTAGATTTAGTGTTAGGAGTTGCCAGTTTTTTGTGTTTTTCTGGGTTAGGTATGCATTGATACGTCCAATTTGCATCATGATTTCCTACTGTTATTTATTATGTTTTTGATCATTATTTCACCTTATGATACAATTCTTATGCATTTTCTCTCTTAATTTGCAAGATTTACATGAAGAGGGAGAATGCCGGCAGCTGGAATTCTGGACCTGAAATAGCCACATCAGAGATACCTAATCTACAGAGCTCCAATTGACCTGAAATTTCACGGAGATTTTTTATTGAATATATAAAAAATAATGGAGAGAAGAAATACCAGAGGGGACCCACCAGCTGCCCACAAGGCAGCAGGGCGCACCCCCCTGGGCGCGCCCTAGTGCCTTGTGGGGCCCACAGCTGGCGTCTGGCCCCCTCCCTCTGCTATATGAAGTCATTTGCCCTAGAAAAAATAGAGAGGAGGCTTTCGGGACGAAGCGCCGCCGTCTCGAGGCGGAACCTGGGCAGGAGCTATTTTGCTCTCCGGCTGAGCGATTCCGCCGGAGATACTTCCCTCCGGGAGGGGGAAATCGAAGCCATCGACATCACCAACGATCCTCTCATCGTGGGAGGACCAATCTTCATCAACATCTTCACCAGCACCATCTCATCTCAAACCCTAGTTCGTCTCTTGTATTCAATCTTTGTCTTAAAACCTCAGATTGGTACCTGTGGGTTGCTAGTAGTGTTGATTACATCTTGTAGTTGATGCTAGTTGGTTTATTTGGTGGAAGATTATATGTTAAGATCCTTAATGCTATTCAATACCCCTCTGATCTTGATCATGAACATGATTTGTGAGTAGTTACTTTTGTTCTTGAGGACATGGGAGAAGTCTTGTCATAAGTAATCATGTGAATTTGGTATTCGTTCGATATTTTGATGATATGTATGTTGTTGCTTCCTTTAGTGGTGTCGTGTGAACGTCGACTACATGACACTTCACCATCTTTGGGCCTAAGGGAAGGCATTGTGGAGTAGTAATTAGATGATGGGTTGCTAGAGTGACAGAAGCTTAAACCCTAGTTTATGCGCTATTCCATAAGGGGCTGATTTGGATCCATACGTTTCATGCTATGGTTAGAGTTATCTTAATTCTTCTTTCATAGTTGCGGATGCTTGCGAGAGGGGGTAATCATAAGTGGGAGGCTTGTTCAAGTAAGAACAGCACCCAAGCACCGGTCCACCCACATATCAAATTATCAAAGTAGCGAACGCGAATCAAACAAACATGATGAAAGTGACTAGATGAAATTCCCATGTGTCCTCGAGAACGCTTTGCTTATTATACGAGTTTGTTCCGGCTTGTCCTTTGCTATAAAAAGGATTGAGCCACCTTGCTGCACTTTATTATACATGTTACTTGTTACTTGTTACGAATTATCTTGCTATCAAAACTATTTGTTACCGCTACTTTCAGTACTTGCAGAGAATACCTTGCTGAAAACCGCTTGTCATTTCCTTCCGCTCCTCGTTGGGTTCGACACTCTTACTTATCGAAAGGACTACGATTGATCCCCTATACTTGTGGGTCATCAAGACTCTTTTCTAGCGCCGTTGCCGGGGAGTGAAGTGCCTTTGGTGAGTGGAATTTGGTAAGGAAACATTTATATTACGTGCTGAAATATATTGCCACTTGTCACTATGGAAAGTAATCCTTTGAGGGGCTTGTTCGGGGTATCTTCACCTCGACCGAAAGCAATAAGAGTTGCTCCTCCACCTATTGAACCTACTGAAAATATTTATTATGAAATTCCTTCGGGTATGATAGAGAAATTGCTAGCTAATCCTTATGCAGGAGATGGAACGGTACATCCTGATATGCACTTGATTTATGTGGATGAAATTTGTGGATTGTTTAAGCTTGCAGGTTTATCCGGAGATGGAGTTAAGAAGAAAGTATTCCCTTTATCTTTGGAGGGAAAGGCATTGACATGGTATAGGCTATGTGATGATACTGATACATGGGACTGGAACCGGTTGAAGCTGGAATTCCACCAGAAATTTTATCCTATGCATTTGGTTCATCTTGATCGGAATTATATATATAATTTTTGGCCTCGTGAAGGAGAAAGTATCGCTCAAGCTTGGGGGAGGCTTAAGTATATGTTGCATACATGCCCCAATCATGAGCTCTCAAGAGAAATAATCCTTCAAAACTTTTATGCTCGGCTTTCTCATAATGATCAATCCATGCTCGATACTTCTCCTGCTGGTTCCTTTATGAAGAAAACTATTGAATCCAGATGGGACCTTCTTGAAAGAATTAAACGCAATTATGAAGATTGGGAAATCGACAAAGGTAATGAGTCAGGTATAAATCTTGAGTTTAATTGTGTTAAATCTTTTATGGAAACTGATGCTTTTCGTAAGTTTAGTACTAAATATGGACTTGACTCTGAGATAGTAGCTACCTTTTGTGAATCTTTTGCTGCTCATGTCGATCTCCCTAAGGAGAAATGGTTTAAATATCATCCACCTATTGAATTGAAAGAAGAACATGTTAGTGTTAAAGAAGAAACAATTGTTTACCATGTTGATCCAGTTGTGTCTACTGCTTATATTGAGAAACCTCCTTTCCCTTTTAGGATTAAGGAACATGCTAAAACTTCAACTGTAGTCAATAAGAATAAAATTAGAGCACCTAGACCTTTTGAGCAAATTAAAGTTGAACCTAGTGTTGCAATGGTTAAAGATCTTTTGGTTGATAACATTGATGGACATGTCATATATTTCTGTGATGAAGCAACTAGAATTGCTAAGCCAGACCCTAAAGATAAAAATAAGCCTGTAGTTGGCATGCCTGTTATTTCTGTTAAAATTGGAGATCATTGCTATTATGGTTTATGTGATATTGGTGCTAGTGTGAGTGCTATTCCGTTTACTCTCTATCAAGAAGTCATGAATGATATTGCACCCGTTGAGATTGAAGATATTGATGTTACTATTAAGCTTGCAAATAGAGACACTATTTCACCGCTAGGGATTGTTAGAGATGTTGAAGTCTTGTGTGGTAAGATCAAATACCCTACTGATTTTCTTGTTCTTGGATCACCACAAGATGATTTTTGTCCCATTATATTTGGTAGACCCTTCTTGAATACGGTTAATGCTAAGATTGATTGCACTAAAGAAATTGTTAGTGTTAATTTTGGTGAGATGTCTCAGTAGTTTAATTTCTCTAAGTTTCGTAGACAAGCTCATGATAAGGAATTGCCTAGTAAAGATGAAATTATTGGCCTTGCCTCTATTGCCGTGCCTCCTACTGATCCGCTAGAACAATATTTTCTTGAGCATGAGAATGACATGCATATGAGTGAAAGAAATGAAATAGATGAATTATTCTTTAAACAAGCACCTATCCTTAAACATAATCTGCCTGTTAAAACCTTGGGAGATCCACCTCCACCCAAGGGTGATCCTGTGTTTGAATTGAAGCAATTACCTGATACTCTTTGAAAGGATCGATATGGTTGACTAGAGGGGGGGGGTGAATAGGCAACTACCAATTTTTAGCTTTTCTTAACAAATTAGGGTTAGCAACAAAATAGGTTGTCTAGATGTGCAACTAGGTGAGCAACCTATATGATGCTAACAACAACAACAACACAAGCAAGCAAGCAAAGGAAACAACACAAGTAAAGCTTGCACAAAGTAAAGGTAAGAAGTAACCACAAGTGGAGCCGGTGAAGACGAGGATGTGTTTCCGAAGTTCCTTCCCTTTGAGAGGAAGTACGTCTCCGTTGAAGCGGTGTGGAGGTACAATGCTCCCCAAGAAGCCACTAGGGCCACCGTATTCTCCTCACGCCCTCACACAATGCGAGGTGTCGTGATTCCACTAGTGGTGCCCTTGAAGGTGACGACCGAACCTTTACAAACAAGGTTGGGGCAATCTCCACAACTTAATTGGAGGCTCCCAACACCACCACTGAGCTTCACCACAATGGAATGTGGCTCCGAGGTGACCTCAACCGTCTAGGGTGCTCAAACACCCAAGAGTAACAAGATCCGCAAGGGATTAGTGGGGGGAATCAAATTTCTCTTGGTGGAAGTGTAGATCGGGGTCTTCTCAACCAATCCCTAAAGAATCAACAAGTTTGATTGGCTAGGGACAGAGATCGGGCGAAAATGAGCTTTTGGAGCAACAATGGAGCTTGGGGGGGGGGAAGAGGTGGTCTTCTTGGAGAAGAAGACCCCTTTATATAGTGGGGGAACAAAACCAACCGTTACCCAGTTTTCAGCCCGCACAGAGCGGTACTACTGCTCACGTGAGCGGCACTGCCGCCCTGGTGGTAGTGCACAAAGTGCATTGAAAAGAGCGCGGTAGTGCCGCCGGAGCGGTACTACTGCTCTCCCCAGCGGTACTACCGCTGGGGTTGCAGCACAGGGCACTCGGAGAGCAACGCAGGACAAGGGGGAGAGGGACTGCCGCACCAGCGGTACTACCGCCTATGCGCGGTACTGCCGCTCGCCACTGCCGCTCTGCTACCGCTGAGAAACAGGGGAGGGCATGGAGAGCAGCGCCGCGAGCGAAAGTGGCAGCGGTGGTAGATGCGGTACTACCGCTCCTACTGCCGCTGCTACTACCGCTTACCCAGCTGGGTCAAAAGGGGTTAGTGGTAGTATGCTAGTGGGACCACCGCTGGACTACCGCTGAACCCGACACGAAAAATCGTGCCCCGAATCGAGGCGGTAGTACGAGCGGTACTGGGAGCGGCACTACCGCTTACAAGCGGTACTACCGCTTCCAGCCGCGGTACTACCGCTGGCAGCTCTCTGAGCACTCCTAGGTAACGGAAAGCGAAACTCCAATGAAGCGGAAAGGAATGAAGGGTGCAAATGAAAGTGTGTACGTGTTGATTCCACCCAAACCTTTTCGAAGCGGACCCCCTCTTAATAGTACGGTATTTCCTACGACTCAAGCCCACCGAAAATGAAACGAAGGAAAATAAACCGTCTTCACTCTAATACATCGAGGGGCATCAATCGTCTTGTGTCAAGTGATGGAATATCTAAAATGCTCAATGCACATGATTAGTCCACAAAAGCATTGTCATCAATCACCAAAACCACTAAGGGAGAAATATGCCCTAACAATCTCCCCCTTTTTGGTGGATTGATGACAACACGGGATTTGCACAAGGGATAAAACGAGATAATAAGCAAACCCAACATCTACAAAATATAGACGGGCTCCCCCTAGATGTGTGCACTATTTAGGTATGTTTTTGGAATGCAAAGCACACACACTAGGATCAACACTCCCCCTATATTTTATAGACCGGCAAAACTTGCATCAATAACATAAGAGAGAAATACAAGGATGCAAGGAATAGCATGTGAGCATAAAGATAGGGCACAAGATAAGCATAATATCTCACAAACTAACATAGTACTGAACATAAAGATAGGATAAGATAGCATATGTCTCACACCATATGACTTAGACTCCAGGTCACACTAACACAAACCAAAGCAAACGAACGATAAAAGAGTTCACGAGAGAGAAAAGCAACGCAAATACGACACACTCGTGACTCGGCAAATCCCTAAACTCTCTCCCCCTTTGGCATCGAGACACCAAAAGGGCAAAGAGTGCTAGAACGATCACAAGTGATAGCAACGCCGGAGATCCTCATCATCAATACTCCCCGTGGTCGCTCGAGTCCTCGTCAGCAGCAGCCGCAGTGGTGGTCTGATCAACATCTGAGTCCGTCCAGTGACAGTGCTGAGTGGTCCACTCCTCCTCATTAGTGATCCGATCCTCTAACCCACTGGCAACCTCGACCCCAAGCCGCCTCATGATGAGCTTGTCACGACCTCGGGATTTCTTCTCAGCCACGTGTGCCATGTACTGCCCGTGAGCCTCCATACAGAATAGCTTCTTCATCTTCAGCTTGAGCCTCTTAGCCCAAGATGGCTCCACTCCAGCTGGCTCGTAGTCAGGCTCGTTATCATCATCAACTAAATCCTCATCCATAGGAGTCTCCGTCTCCGGAACAGGAGTGCCCCAGTTCTCCTTCTATCTCAGTCGAATGATCTCATGAGAGATCAAGTCACTAGTCACGAGCATCTCATCAGGGTAAGTGAAATCCCATGCCTTCTCAATGAGCAACATCAGGTAAGGACCATAGATGGGACACTTGCGCTCAGTGATGGTGGAAAGAAGCTCCGACCACATGATATGAGAAACATCCAAACATTGCCCCGTGTTTGCCTCCTTCTCATTCTGACAGAAGAGCAGCAAGTCCACTAGGTAGGAGTGTACCTGATCCAAGTTCCCAATCCGAGGGAAGAGAGTGTGCCTGAAAATGCGATGCAGGATGTCCAGGAAAGGGCTAAGCTCATATCTCTTCTTCTGGGTGGTTGGACAAACCTTCAAAGTGTTGTAGGGCCAGAGAGCAGACTTGTGCGTAGCACCCGCCTCCTTGTGAGGACGGAATCCAACCGGGTTGTCAAGCCCCTTATCCTCATAGCCCAAAAGTTCCATGAATGCCTTCCACTTGACAGAAAGTAGCCTGCCGTTGGTCATCCAAGTCAGAGTCCTCTCCACATCAGTACCTAGGTGAACCGTGGCATACAACTGAGCCACGATGTCTGCATCAAAATCCTTGTTGAACTCCATAACCTTGATGATGTCCAGATGATTGCACAGCTCAAGAGCCTCTCCAAAGTACGGCATGTCCTTCTGCATATGAGGGATATCAATGGTTCTTACTGACACAAACAGATTCTTCTTCGCTTTGAGCACATCCAGATAGATAGAGCGCTGCTGCTTGGTCCAGAAGGGACGATTGACAAGAGTTGGATCTTGCTCGTGACAGTACGGGTTACGGCGGCGAAACACACAAAACTCCTTAGCATTCATCTCAGTCACGGACTTGACCTTCTCCTTTGGCTTGCTTGCAACTTGCTTGGTTCTTTGCATTGGCTGAGCACTTGAAGTTGCACCGGCATCCTCAGAAGTGCGATAGCGCTTGGAACCCCCTGGACGCTCTGGATTCTTGCGACGGGCCTGATGCCCAGCACTGCTATCACCTGGAACCCAAACAAAGAGCGAGGGAAAAGCAGGTGTAAATCATTGCATAAGCCAACAAAAAGGAAACAAAGTGAGTTGAAGGTTGGTACGAGGGAAGTAGAAGTTGACAGCCCTGGGCGGTAGTACCGCCCATCAGCAGCGGTAGTGCCGCCTATAAGCGGTAGTACCGCTCCAGAGGAGCGGTAGTACCGCCCGAGGCGAATGTCACCGGTCTAACCACAACCACGGCTAGATCCGGTACTACCGGGGATGCCAAATTCAAATTCCCTCCAACCAAACTTCAATCCACCTATTCTAGCAGTCCTCTACGTCCTACTCAAGCCTCGATTTGAACAAAAAATCGAAGAATGCCACATGCATTGCCCTAGAACCTAGATTCAAAAAGTAGAACCATAGGAGAGGAAAACGGGGGCAATACCGGCATCCATGGCAAGAGGAGAAGGTGGGGAACGATCCCACCGGACGGAATCGCGGAAGACGGCACGGAATCGGCGGCCCGACGGCGTCCCACCGGTGCTTGTTCGTTGCCTGTGAGAGGAGAGGGCGTGGGAGAGACGAATGGGTATGGGGGAGTTGAAACTCCCCCTGCCCGAGTCATAACCCCCCCCAACCCGCCACAGAGCGGTAGTACCGCTCAGAGGAGCGGTAGTACCACCCCGGTACTACTCCGCGGCAGGAGGCCGGGTAGTACCGCTCAAGCGGTAGTACTGGGGTGCTAGGGCGGTAGTACCGCTTATAAGCGGTAGTACCTCCCAGACACCGCAGTAGTACCGTGCAGGCGACAGCAAGCAAGATCAAGTCAAAAAAATGGTGGCTTATGCAAATTTAGAGAGGTTGTAGATGAGATGGCTTGGGTTGGAGACTCGAAACACCAGCAAATGGGAAGAGACACTCCAAGTTCAAAAAGAGAGAAAAAGGAGGAGCAAACTTGGAGCGACTCAAAAGCACAAACAAATTCCTAACGACAAAAAACTCTCAAAGAGAGGGCGGTGGCCGAAGCCACTTATGTTCGAGTCAATTGGTATGGCACCGCAAAGATTTTAACCTTGGGCCCATGACCAAAACTCATCTTTGAAGCACACGAACCATAAAAAATGGCTAAAGTGAAAGACTTGATCAATTTATGCATAATGAGGGGAGGGAGAGTTCATTGAGAGAACAACACTCCCCCTATGTCCATGCCTACATCTAGAACAAGATAATCATGATGAATGTGGTGGGTGTGACGAGATTCAAGACACGTTGCTCGAATCAATGATATTTAGCTCATGCCTTAACTCGCTAAATCTTGCATCATCTAATGGCTTCGTGAAAATATACGCTAGTTGCTCTTGAGTGCCAACATGAATAATATCAATCTCTCCACGCTTGACGTGATCTCGGATGAAATGATGACGAATCTCAATGTGCTTCGTCTTGCTATGTTGCACCAGATTGTAGGAGATCTTGATTGCACTTTCATTGTCACAGAAAAGAGGCACTTTGTCACAAGTGACACCGTAATCCTTTAAAGTTTGCCTCATCCATAGCAATTGTGCACAACAACTTGCGGCGGCTACATACTCGGCCTCGGTGGTGGAGAGAGAGACACAATTTTGCTTCTTCGAAGACCAACTCACCAAAGAGCGACCAAGGAATTGGCACCCTCCGGAAGTTGACTTCCTATCCACACGGTCTCCCGCCCAATCCGAGTCCGAATATCCCATGAGATCAAAGCTTGCTCCTTTGGGATACCATAAGCCAAAGTTTGGGGTATGAGCCAAATATCGAAAGATTCGCTTGACCGCCACAAAGTGACTTTTCTTAGGCGCGGCTTGAAACCGTGCACACATTCCCACACTCAACATGATATCCGGCCTAGATGCACAAAGGTAAAGCAAGGAACCAATCATGGAACGGTATACCTTTTGATCCATCGCTTTACCATTGGGATCGATGTCGAGTTGGCACTTGGTAGGCATTGGAGTCTTGGCCGGCTTGACATCTTCTAGCTTGAATCTCTTGAGCATGTCTTGGGTATATTTGGCTTGGTTGATGAAGGTTCCTTCTCTTCTTTGCTTGACTTCGAACCCAAGAAAGAACTTCAACTCTCCCATCATAGACATCTCAAACTTCTCGGTCATGAGTGCGGCAAACTCATCATTGAAAGCTTTGTTAGGAGAACCAAAGACAATATCATCAACATATAGTTGGCATATGAACAAATCCCCTTTAACCCTCTTAGTAAAAAGAGTGGGATCGATTTTCCCAATTTCAAACCCACGGTCTTGCAACAACTCGGTAAGGTGCTCATACCACGCACGTGGGGCTTGTTTAAAGCCATAGAGTGCCTTATCGAGCTTGTATACATGATTGGGGAACTTGGGATCCTCGAACCCCGGGGGTTGTTTGACATATACCAACTCATTAAGGGGACCATTAAGAAATGCACTCTTCACATCCATTTGATGCAACTTAAAATCATGATGAGATGCATATGCAAGCAACATACGAATAGATTCAAGACGAGCAACGGGAGCAAAGGTTTCACCGTAGTCGATACCCTCGACTTGGGAGTAGCCTTGTGCCACCAATCTTACCTTGTTTCGAGTGACAACACCATTTATATCTTGCTTGTTCTTGAAGATCCATTTGGTTCCAATGACATTATGATTCTCCGTTGGCCTTGGCACCAATGTCCACACTTTGTTGCGCTCGAAGTTGTTGAGTTCATCATGCATGGCTTCAAGCCAATCCGTATCCTCGAGCGCCTCATGTACCTTTTGGGGTTCAACACAAGAAACAAACGCGTGATGCTCACAAAAGTTTGTTAATTGTCTACGAGTGGTTACCCCCTTCTTTAAGCTTCCATAGACATTCTCCAAGACATGTTGTTGATGCTTGAGTTTGGAAACAATCTTGGCGGCACGACGCTCCAATAGTTCCTCCGAGGTCACTTGAGGAGGATCATCTTGAGCATCTTGAGCGTCATCTTGAGCTTGCTCTTGATCTTGAGCTTGCACTTGATCTTGAGCTTGCTCGGTGTCGTGATATTGATCTTGGGCATCATTTGGTGCATCACCATCATCTTGAGGTTGATCTTGCCCTTGATCTTGATCACTTGGTTGAGGGCCTTCGGTTTGTTCTTCGGAAGCGTGTGGGTCAATGGTTGGTGATGGCTCCACTTGCGTAGAGCATTGTCCTTCTCCTTCGGCCACAAGGGGTTCCTCAATGGGGATTATTTGACCAATCCCCATTCTTCTTATGGATTGGGGAGGAATTTCATCACCTACATCACAAAGACCACTTTGCTCCACTTGGGAGCCATTATTTTCATCAAACTCTATGTTAGTTGAAGGAACCTGTCTCGCGTAAGTGTACGCGTAATGTCGGTCCGGGCCGCTTCATCTCACAGTACCGCCGAATCAAATATCAACTAGTAACGGCAAGCAATATGTATACACCCACGCCCACAACTCGTTTGTGTTCTACTCGAGATCTCATCTACGCATAGACCTGGCTCTGATACCACTGTTGGGGAACGTTGCATGGGAAACAAAAATTTTCCTACGCACACACAAGATCTATCCATGGTGATGAGCATCTACGAGAGGGAGAGTGAATCTACATACCCTTGTAGATCGCTAAGCGGAAGCGTTAAGAAACGCGGTTGATGTAGTCGAACGTCTCCGCGATCCAAATCGCAAGTCGTCTCTCGATCCGATCACGAACTAGCGCCGAACGGACGGCACCTCCGCGTTCAACACACGTACGGCTTGATGACGCCTTCACCTCCTCGATCCAGCGAGCGATGGTGAAGTAGTGGTTGAGTTCCAGCAGCACGACGGCGTGGTGATGGTGGTGAGGAACAATCTCTGCAGGGCTTCGCCAAGCGCTACGGAGATTATGACGGAGGAACTAGAGGGTTAGGGTTGCCGCACACGGCTTGGGGAAATCTTGATCTATCTCGTGTGCTAGCCCTGCCCCTCTATTTATATGTTGAGCCTTAGGGTCTAAACTTGGAGTAAAAGCCTCCTCCGGGTCGGTTTTGCCCGCACAAGGTCGGTTTGGCCCGCAGGGAAAGAGTCCAACTCGGATCCCTGCCGAACCGTGCACAGCCGCGCACAAGCGGTAGTACCGCTCACAAGTGGTAGTACCGCTTGAGCGGTAGTACCGCTTCACACAAGCGGTAGTACCGCTTGGGCGGTAGTACCGCTTCCAACAAGCGGTAGTACCGCTTATGCGGTAGTACTGCCTTTACCAGCGGTAGTACCGCTTAAGGCAGTAGCAAAACTTCCTTTTGCACTCTCCAATACCTCGTGGGCTTTATCCCTTTGGCCCATATAAAGTGTTGCTGCACCCGAACACTTCGGTAAACATCCGGAACCCCTTCCGGTGAATTCCGGAACCCTTCCGGAGATCAAAACACTATTATCACATATATCAATCTTTACCTCCAGACTATTCCGGAGATCCTCGTCATGTCCGGGATCTTATCCGGGACTCCGAACAACCTTCGGTCACCAACAAAATAACTCAACTATACTAATCGTCACCAAACGTTAAGTGTGTAGACCCTGCGGGTTCGAGAACTATGTAGACATGACCGAGACACTTCTACGATCAATAACCAATAGCGGGACCTGGATGCCCATATTGGCTCCTACATATTCTACGAAGATCTTTATCGGTCGAACCTCTATGTCAAGGATTCAGTTAATCCCGTATGCTGTTCCCTTTGTTCTTCGGTATGTTACTTGCCCGAGATTCGATCGTCGGTATCACTATACCTAGTTCAATCTCGTTACCGGCAAGTCTCTTTACTCGTTCCGTAATACAAGATCCTGTGGCTAACTCTTTAGTCACTTTGCTTGCAAGGCTCAATGTGATGTTGTATTACCGAGTGGGCCCTGAGATACCTCTCCGTCACACGGAGTAACAAATCCCAGTCTTGATCCATGCCAACCCAACAGACACCCTTGGAGATACCTGTAGAGCACCTTTATAGTCACCCAGTTACGTTGCGACGTTTGATACACACAAGGTATTCCTCCGGTGTCAGTGAGTTGCATGATCTCATGGTCAAAGGAACATATACTTGACATGCAGAAAACAATAGCAATAAACTGACACGATCAAATGCTACGTTTACAGTTTTGGGTCTTGTCCATCACATCATTCTCCCAATGATGTGATCCCGTTATCAAATGACATCTCATGTCAATGGCTAGGAAACCTTAACCATCTTTGATCAACGAGCTAGTCAACTAGAGGCATACTAGGGACACAGTGTTGTCTATGTACCCACACATGTATTTGAGTTTCCAATCAATACAATTATAGCATGGATAATAAACGATTATCATGAACAAGGAAATATAATAATAACCAATTTATTATTGCCTCTAGGGCATATTTCCAACAGTCTCCCACTTGCACTAGAGTCAATAATCTAGTTCACATCACTATGTGATTTACATTGTAATGAATTGAACACCCATGCAGTTCTGGTGTTGTTCATGTTTAGCCCTTGGAAGAGGTTTAGTCATCGGATCTGCAACATTTAGATCCGTGTGTACTTTGCAAATATTTATGTCGTCCTCCTTGATGTAATCGCGGATGGAATTGAAACGTCGCTTTATGTGTCTGGTCCTCTTGTGAAATCTTGGTTCCTTGGCTAGAGCAATGGCACCAGTATTATCACAAAACAGAGTCATTGGGTTAAGTGCACTAGGCACTACTCCAAGATCTGTCATGAACTCCTTCATCCAGACACCTTCCTTCGCCGCCTTCGAGGCAGCGATGTACCCCGCTTCGCATGTAGAATCTGCTACCACGCTTTGCTTGGAACTGCACCAGCTAACCGCACCCCCATTAAGAATAAATACGTATCCGGTTTGAGACTTAGAGTCATCCGGATCAGTGTCAAAGCTTGCATCGACGTAACCCTTTACGACGAGCTCTTGATCACCTCCATAAACGAGAAACATGTCCTTAGTCCTTTTCAGGTACTTCAGGATATTCTTGACCGCCGTCCAGTGTTCCATTCCTGGATCACTTTGAAACCTTCCGACCATACTTATGGCAAGGCTGACATCGGGTCTTGTGCACAGCATTGCATACATGATAGAGCCTATGGCCGAAGCATAGGGGATGACACTCATCTTTTCTCTATCTTCTGCAGTCACTGGGCATTGAGTCTTACTCAACTTCACACCTTGCAATACAGGCAAGAACCCCTTCTTGGACTGATCCATTTTGAACTTCTTCAAAACTTTGTCAAGGTATGTGCTTTGTGAAAGTCCTATCAAACGTCTCGATCTATCTCTATAGATCTTGATGCCTAATATGAAAGCAGCTTCTCCTAGGTCCTTCATTGAAAAACTCTTGTTCAAATATTCCTTTATGCTTTCCAGCATTTCTATATTGTTTCCAATCAGTAATATGTCATCCACATATAATATTAGAAACGCTATAGAGCTCCCACTCACTTTCTTGTAAATACAAGCTTCTCCGTAAACTTGTATAAACTCGAACGCTTTGATCACCTCATCAAAACGAAGATTCCAACTCCGAGATGCTTGCACCAGTCCATAAATGGATCGCTGGAGTTTGCAAACTTTGTCAGCATTCTCTGGATCGACAAAACCTTCTGGTTGCATCATATACAACTCTTCCTTAAGGAAACCGTTAAGGAACGCTGTTTTGACATCCATCTGCCAAATTTCATAATCGAAAAAAGCAACTATTGCTAACATGATTCTGACGGACTTAAGCATCGCTACGGGTGAGAAGGTCTCATCGTAGTCAACTCCTTGAACTTGTGAAAAACCCTTTGCCACAAGTCGAGCTTTATAGACGGTGACATTACCGTCCGCGTCCGTCTTCCTCTTAAAGATCCATTTGTTCTGAATGGCCTTACGCCCTTCAGGTAATACTTCCAAAGTCCACACTTTGTTTTCATACATGGATCCCATCTCGGATTTCATGGCCTCTAACCACTTCTCGGAATCCGGGCCCATCATCGCTTCTCCATAGCTCGTAGGTTCATCGTTGTCTAACAACATGACCTCTAAGACAAGGTTGCCGTACCACTCGGGAGCAGTACGCGTCCTTGTCGACCTACGAGGTTCGATAGCAACTTGATCCAAAGCTTCATGATCATCATCATTAACTTCCTCTTCAGCTAATGTAGGCTCCACAGAAACAACTTTCTGCGCTGCGCTACTCTCAGGTTGAAGTAAAGGTTCAACAACCTCATCAAGTTCTATCTTCCTCCCACTCAATTCTTTCGAGAGAAACTCTTTCTCAAGAAATGTTCCGTTTTTAGCGACAAACACTTTGCCTTCGGATCTGAGGTAGAAGGTATACCCAACCGTCTCTTTTGGGTATCCTATGAAGACGCATTTCTCCGCTTTGGGTTCCAGCTTTTCAGGCTGAAGCTTTTTGACATAAGCATCACATCCCCAAATTTTAAGAAACGACAGCTTTGGTTTCTTGCCAAACCAAAGTTCATATGGCGTTGTCTCAACGGATTTCGATGGTGCCCTATTTAAAGTGAATGCAGCTGTCTCTAATGCATAACCCCAAAACGATAGTGGCAAATCGGCAAGAGACATCATAGATCGCACCATATCCAATAAGGTTCGATTACGACGTTCGGACACACCATTACGCTGTGGTGTTCCAGGCGGTGTCAATTGTGAAACAATTCCACACTGTCTTAAGTGACTGCCAAACTCATAACTCAGATATTCTCCTCCTCGATCAGATCGTAGGAATTTAATCTTCTTGTTACGATGATTCTCAACTTCACTCTGAAATTGTTTGAACTTTTCAAATGTTTCAGACTTGTGTTTCATTAAGTAAATATACCCATATCTACTTAAGTCATCAGTGAAGGTGAGAAAGTAACGATAACCACCGCGCGCCTCAATACTCATCGGACCGCACACATCAGTATGTATGATTTCCAATAAGTCACTTGCCCGTTCCATTGTTCCAGAGAACGGCGTTTTAGTCATCTTGCCCATGAGGCATGGCTCACATGTGTCAAGTGATTCAAAATCAAGTGACTCCAAAAGTCCATCAGCATGGAGCTTTCTCATGCGTTTTATGCCAATATGACCTAAACGGCAGTGCCACAAGAAAGTGGTATTATCATTATCAATTCTACATCTTTTGGCATCAATGTTATGAACATGTGTATCATTACTATCGAGATTCAATAAGAATAAACCCCTCACATTGGGTGCATGACCATAAAAGATATTACTCATATAAATAGAACAACCATTATTCTCTGATTTAAATGAGTAACCATCTCGCAATAAACAAGATCCAGATATAATGTTCATGCTTAACGCAGGCACCAAATAACACTTATTTAGGTTCATCACTAATCCCGACGATAATCGAAGAGCGAGCGTGCCGACGGCGATCACATCAACCTTGGAACCATTTCCCACGCGCATCGTCACTTCGTCCTTTGCCAGCCTCCGTCTATTCCGCAGTTCCTGTTTTGAGTTGCAAATATGAGCAACCGCACCGGTATCAAATACCCAGGCACTACAACGAGAGTTGGTAAGGTACACATCAATAACATGTATATCATATATACCTTGTTTGTTGTTGGTCGCCTTCTTGTCAGCCAAATACTTGGGGCAATTCCGCTTCCAGTGTCCAGTTCCCTTGCAATGAAAACACACAGTTTCTGGTTTGGGTCCAGCCTTGGGTTTCTTCACGAGAGGAGCAACTGCTTTGCCACTCTTCTTGGAGTTACCCTTCTTACCCTTGCCATTCTTCTTGAAACTAGTGGTTTTATTGACCATCAACACTTGATGCTCCTTCTGAATTTCAGACTCAGCGGCTTTCAGCATCGCAAACAGCTCGGCGACTGACTTGTTCATCCCGTGCATGTTATAGTTCAACACGAAGCTCTTGTAGCTAGGTGGCAATGATTGAAGAACTCTGTCAGTGATAGCCTCTGGCGGAAGGGGCATCCCCAATTCAGCCAGACGGGTGGAGTACCCAGACATTCTGAGCACGTGATCACTGATAGACCCGTTCTCCTCCATCTTGCAAGCATAGAACTTATCGGAGATCTCATATCTCTCGATCCGGGCATTCTTCTGAAAGATAAACTTCAACTCCTGGAACATCTCATATGCTCCATGACGTTCAAAACGTCTTTGAAGTCCCGGTTCTAAGCCATACAACATTGCACATTGAACTATTGAGTAATCATCAGAACGAGCCTGCCAGGCGTTCACAACGTCTAGAGACTCAACTGGAGCGGGTGGATCACCAAGCGGTGCATCAAGGACATAAGCCTTCTGGGAAGCCGTAAGGATAATCCTTAGATTACGGGCCCAGTCCACAAAGTTACTTCCATCATCTTTCAACTTAGCTTTCTCTAGGAACGCATTAAAATTCAGGGGTGCTACTGCGCGAGCCATGATCTACAACATAAATATAGCAAAGACAACTTAGACTATTGTTCAGGATAATGAGTTTTAGTTAATTATATTACTTAAAAAACTCCCACTCAAATTGACATCCCTCCGATCATTCGAGTGTAACATGATCCAAATCCACCAACTCAAGTCCGATCATCACGTGAGTCGAGGTGGTTTCAATGGTGAACATCTTCATGTTGATCATATCTACTATATGACTCATGTTCGACCTTTCGATCTCTTGTGTTCCGAGGCCATGTCTGTACATGCTAGGCTCGTCAAGTTTAACCTGAGTGTTTCCGCACGTGCAACATGGCTTACACCCGTTGTATGTAAACGTAGAGTCTATCACACCCGATCATCACGGCGTGTCTCGAAACGACGAACTTTCGCAACGGTGCACACTTGGGGAGAACACAATTTATCTTGAAATTTAAGTGAGGGATCACCTTATAATGCTACCGTCGTCCTAAGCAAAATAAGATGCATAAAAGGATTAACATCACATGCAAATCATAAGTGACATGATATGGCCATGAACTTGTGCTTTTGATCTCCATCTCCAAAGCACCGGCATGATCTCCATCGTCACCGGCATGACACCATGATCTCCATCATCTTGATCTCCATCAACGTGTCACCATAAGGTTGTCGCGCCGACTGTTGCTTCCACGACTATTGCTAACGTTTAGCGATAAAGTAAAGCATTACATAGCGCTTAATGATTGACACGCAGGTCATACAATAATTAAAGACAACTCTATGGCTCCTGCCAGTTGCCGTACTCATCGACATGCAAGTCGTGATATTCTATACAACACATGATCATCTCATACATCACATATATCTCATCATGTAATTGGCCATATCACATCACAACATACCCTGCAAAAACAAGTTAGACGTCCTCTAATTGTTGTTGCAAATTTTACGTGGCTGCTACGGGTTTGCAAGAACCGTTCTTACCTACGCAAAACCACAACGTGGTGTAGTGATTGCTTTTTGATCTTCTAAAAGAACCCTCTTCATTGAAATCGATTCAACTAAAGTGAGAGAGACAGACACCCGCTAGCCATCTTTATGCAACGAAGTTACATGTTAGTTGAAGGAACCTGTCTCGCGTAAGTGTACGCGTAATGTCGGTCCGGGCCGCTTCATCTCACAGTACCGTCGAATCAAATATCAACTAGTAACGGCAAGCAATATGTATACACCCACGCCCACAACTCGTTTGTGTTCTACTCGAGATCTCATCTACGCATAGACCTGGCTCTGATACCACTGTTGGGGAACGTTGCATGGGAAACAAAAATTTTCCTACGCACACACAAGATCTATCCATGGTGATGAGCATCTACGAGAGGGAGAGTGAATCTACATACCCTTGTAGATCGCTAAGCGGAAGCGTTAAGAAACGCGGTTGATGTAGTCGAACGTCTCCGCGATCCAAATCGCAAGTCGTCCCTCGATCCGATCACGAACTAGCGCCGAACGGACGGCACCTCCGCGTTCAACACACGTACGGCTTGATGACGCCTTCACCTCCTCGATCCAGCGAGCGATGGTGAAGTAGTGGTTGAGTTCCAGCAGCACGACGGCGTGGTGATGGTGGTGAGGAACAATCTCTGCAGGGCTTCGCCAAGCGCTACGGAGATTATGACGGAGGAACTAGAGGGTTAGGGTTGCCGCACACGGCTTGGGGAAATCTTGATCTATCTCGTGTGCTAGCCCTGCCCCTCTATTTATATGTTGAGCCTTAGGGTCTAAACTTGGAGTAAAAGCCTCCTCCGGGTCGGTTTTGCCCGCACAAGGTCGGTTTGGCCCGCAGGGAAAGAGTCCAACTCGGATCCCTGCCGAACCGTGCACAGCCGCGCACAAGCGGTAGTACCGCTCACAAGTGGTAGTACCGCTTGAGCGGTAGTACCGCTTCACACAAGCGGTAGTACCGCTTGGGCGGTAGTACCGCTTCCAACAAGCGGTAGTACCGCTTATGCGGTAGTACTGCCTTTACTAGCGGTAGTACCGCTTAAGGCAGTAGCAAAACTTCCTTTTGCACTCTCCAATACCTCGTGGGCTTTATCCCTTTGGCCCATATAAAGTGTTGCTGCACCCGAACACTTCGGTAAACATCCGGAACCCCTTCCGGTGAATTCCGGAACCCTTCCGGAGATCAAAACACTATTATCACATATATCAATCTTTACCTCCAGACTATTCCGGAGATCCTCGTCATGTCCGGGATCTTATCCGGGACTCCGAACAACCTTCGGTCACCAACAAAATAACTCAACTATACTAATCGTCACCAAACGTTAAGTGTGTAGACCCTGCGGGTTCGAGAACTATGTAGACATGACCGAGACACTTCTACGATCAATAACCAATAGCGGGACCTGGATGCCCATATTGGCTCCTACATATTCTACGAAGATCTTTATCGGTCGAACCTCTATGTCAAGGATTCAGTTAATCCCGTATGCTATTCCCTTTGTTCTTCGGTATGTTACTTGCCCGAGATTCGATCGTCGGTATCACTATACCTAGTTCAATCTCGTTACCGGCAAGTCTCTTTACTCGTTCCGTAATACAAGATCCTGTGGCTAACTCTTTAGTCACTTTGCTTGCAAGGCTCAATGTGATGTTGTATTACCGAGTGGGCCCTGAGATACCTCTCCGTCACACGGAGTAACAAATCCCAGTCTTGATCCATGCCAACCCAACAGACACCCTTGGAGATACCTGTAGAGCACCTTTATAGTCACCCAGTTACGTTGCGACGTTTGATACACACAAGGTATTCCTCCGGTGTCAGTGAGTTGCATGATCTCATGGTCAAAGGAACATATACTTGACATGCAGAAAACAATAGCAATAAACTGACACGATCAAATGCTACGTTTACAGTTTTGGGTCTTGTCCATCACATCATTCTCCCAATGATGTGATCCCGTTATCAAATGACATCTCATGTCAATGGCTAGGAAACCTTAACCATCTTTGATCAACGAGCTAGTCAACTAGAGGCATACTAGGGACACAGTGTTGTCTATGTACCCACACATGTATTTGAGTTTCCAATCAATACAATTATAGCATGGATAATAAACGATTATCATGAACAAGGAAATATAATAATAACCAATTTATTATTGCCTCTAGGGCATATTTCCAACAGGTTTTAGGTACCCATTCTTGAATGGGTCCTTTGATGTTAGTAACAAGGGTCTTAGGAACTCAAATAGACCATTCAATGTACTCATAATAAGAACCAACAAATTTGGCAAAAACATGCCCATCACTAGCACAGAATAAAACATAAGAAGGGTTAAAGTCACCGGCTTTGTTCGATGGAGTGGGATTGTCCTTCCTGACATTTCCACCCACCACCTTGTTCTTCTTCTCCTTATGAGCACCCTCCCCCTTCTTGACAAATACCTCTTTAAGAGGGAGAGGTTTCTTGATCTTGTTGTTCTTCTTCTTCTTTGACTTGGGCACAAACCCAAGTCCCTCCTTTGCCACAACTTCCTTTTGATTACTCAAAAGTTCGTTGAGGTTCTTCTCGCCTCGCATGCAAGTCACAAGGCCTTTCTCGATTTGTTCCTTCAACTTGGCATTCTCCTCCACAAGATGAATATGCTCACAACAAGGGTTAGTATCATGAGCAATATCAATTAGCACAAAAGGAGGGCAAGTGGCTATTTCCTTAGTGAGCTTTGCTTGGAGTTGATCATGAGACTCCTTGAGAGTAGCATGTGCACTTTTCAAGGCCTTGTGAGCCTTGTCAAGTAGCTCAAACTCCTCCTTGAGTCTAGCATGGCCAACCCCAAGTTCAACATTCTCGGATTTAAGCACACGAGCAAGAACTTGAGCATGATCATGATCTTTCTTTAGTTGAGCAAGGTCAACGTTTTGCGACTCCTCAAGAGCCGAACGAAGACCTCGCTCTTCCTCAAGAGCGATGGAAAGATCCGCAATCTCATCGGCATAGTCACGACTATGGCCTTCCAAGTTAGTGATGTTCTCCTCGTGAGACTCAATGATATCATTGGCCTCACCAAGTTGTTCCAAGAGAGCAACGAAGTGCTTCTTGGTCTCACCTTTGAGCTTACCCAAGAACTTGTCAAACTCATTCTCATCCACCTTCACCTCCTCTTGATCATCCACACAATCCAACAATGAAGGATTAGTAGAGATGGAAGTTTTGATGTTGGAGGTTACCTTGTTAACGCCTCTTGCCATGAGGCACTTGGGGATGATGTTCTCGTTGGGGGCATCAAAGAGGGACACCGAGGTTGGAGAAGAGGTGGCAATGGCCACGGTGGCCGTTGCTAACACTTCACCATTTGTATCATCATCATCTAAGTTGTACTCTTCATGCGCCACCAAGCCCTTTGGAGGCACCTTCTTGTTAAAATTGTTCTTGTTTGGGAAGGACTTGGCCTTGTCTTTGCGGATGAGCTTGCCACCATTGTCCTCCCTCTTCTCATACGGATAATCCGGCACAAAGTGACTCACATTGCCACAATTGTAGCAAGTCCTTACTCGTTGCTTGCCCTTTGAGTTGTTCTTGGAGGAGTTGGGACTTGTGTTTCTCTTGTTGCCCCAAAATTGCCTTGACGCAAGAGCCATGTGCTCGTGGTAAGCATATTTGGTGTCTTTGGGGCAACTCTCTTCTTCTTCCACTTCTTCTTCTTCCGGAATACCCTTGGCCTTCAAAGCAAGGTTGGGTGAGGCTTTCTTTGACCGTTGGACATGAGCTAGAGCATTGTCGGCGGTCTTGTTCATGATGTTCATGGCAATAAACTCATCCAACACTTCACTTGAAGACAAGGTGTGAAAGTCCGGTCTTTGACGAATCACGGAAGACATTGCCTTGTTGAATGGCATGATGGCCTTGAGAAACTTGCGCTTGATCCAATTGTCATCCGTATCCTTGCTCCCATGATCTTGAAGAGCGACCGCAAGAGTTGTCAATCTTCGGTAGAGATCCCGAGGATCCTCATCTTCATTCATCACAAATTCATCGGCCTCATCAAGCACCACCTCAAAGTTGGACCGTTGAATGCTTGAGCTCCCCTTGTACAAAGATATAATGTTTTCCCAGCAATCCTTTGCACGGGAGAAGGGGCGCAAGTGAGCTAGATCTTCGGGAGGCACTGCGGATTGGAGGATGAACAATGCGGAGTGATTGTATTGATTGTCCGCCTCTTCTCTTGGAGTGAGGTTGCTTGGATCATGTGGGTAGAAGCCTTGCTCGATGATTCTCCAAAGATTTGTTGAGTTGTGATTCAAATGAGACTTGATACGAAAAACCCAATTAGCAAAATCACCCTTCACAAGCTTAGGAGGAGGACCAAGGTTGTTAATATGCGGTCTAGGGACCGGTCCTCCATAGACCCGGGGAGGGGGAACCGAGGTGTAGGTTCCCGTCCCATTCTTACCATGAGGGGAAGAGGTTTGAGTGCCTTTAGCCGCTTCCTTGCCGGAATTGGCCTCCGACACCGATGCGGTGGGATTAACCACAAGCAAAGGATCGGGAGTAGACTTCAACCCCTCAAGGAGTTCTTTAAGCATGGACTTGACCACGGCCGTCATAGACGTCTTAAGTGAAGCCATAGCTTCATTTAACTCGTCTCAGGTGACCGAGTTCAACTCCACGGCCTCGGGCACTTCCTCATCCCGATCCCCGTCGTCAACCATACTCTTCGGGTGGTGAAACCCTTAATAAAGAGACGAGGCTCTGATACCAATTGAAAGGATCGATTTGGTTGACTAGAGGGGGGGGGGGGGGTGAACAGGCAACTACCAATTTTTAGCTTTTCTTAACAAATTAGGGTTAGCAACAAAATAGGTTGTATAGATGTGCAACTAGGTGAGCAACCTATATGATGCTAACAACAACAACACAAGCAAGCAAAGGAAACAACACAAGTAAAGCTTGCACAAAGTAAAGGTAAGAAGTAACCACAAGTGGAGCCGGTGAAGACGAGGATGTGTTTCCGAAGTTCCTTCCCTTTGAGAAGAAGTACGTCTCCGTTGGAGCAGTGTGGAGGCACAATGCTCCCCAAGAAGCCACTAGGGCCACCGTATTCTCCTCACGCCCTCACACAATGTGAGGTGCCGTGATTCCACTAGTGGTGCCCTTGAAGGTGACGACCGAACCTTTACAAACAAGGTTGGGGCAATCTCCACAACTTAATTGGAGGCTCCCAACATCACCACGGAGCTTCACCACAATGGAATGTGGCTCCGAGGTGACCTCAACCATCTAGGGTGCTCAAACACCCAAGAGTAACAAGATCCGCAAGGGATTAGTGGGGGGAATCAAATTTCTCTTGGTGGAAGTGTAGATCGGGGCCTTCTCAACCAATCCCTAAAGAATCAACAAGTTTGATTGGCTAGGGAGAGAGATCGAGCGAAAATGAGCTTTTGGAGCAACAATGGAGCTTGGGGGGGGGAAGAGGTGGTCTTCTTGGAGAAGAAGACCCCTTTATATAGTGGGGGAACAAAACCAACCGTTACCCAGTTTTCAGTCCGCACAGAGCGGTACTACTGCTCACGTGAGCGGTACTGTCGCCCTGGCGGTAGTGCACAAAGTGTAGTGCAAAAGAGCACGGTAGTGCCGCCGGAGCGGTACTACTGCTCTCCCAGCGGTACTACTGCTGGGGTTGCAGCACAGGGCACTCGGAGAGCAACGCAGGACAAGGGGGGAGAGGGACTGCCGCACAAGCGGTACTACCGCTGCGGACAGCGGTACTACCGCCTACGCGCGGTATTGCCGCTCGCCACTGCCGCTCTGCTACCGCTGAGAAACAGGGGAGGGCACGGAGAGCAGTGCCACAAGCAGAAGTGGCAGCGGTGGTAGGCACGGTACTACCGCTTACAAGTGGTACTACCGCTCCTACTACCGCTGCTACTGCCGCTTGCCCAGCCGGGTCAAAAGGGGTCAGCGGTAGTATGCCAGTGGGACCACCGCTGGACTATCGCTGAACCCGTCATGAAAAATCGTGCCCCGAATCGAGGCGGTAGTACGAGCGGTACTGGGAGCGGCACTACCGCTTACAAGCGGTACTACCGCTTCCAGCCGTGGTACTACCGCTGGCAGCTCTCTGAGCACTCCTAGGTAACGGAAAGCGAAACTCCAATGAGGCGGAAAGGAATGAAGGGTGCAAATGAAAGTGTGCATGTGTTGATTCCACCCAAACCTTTCCGAAGCGGACCCCCTCTTGATAGTACGGTATTTCCTACGACTCAAGCCCACCGAAAATGAAATGAAGGAAAATAAACCGTCTTCACTCTAATACATCGAAGGGCATCAATCATCTTGTGCCAAGTGATGGAATATCTGAAATGCTCAATGCACACGATTAGTCCGCAAAAGCATTGTCATCAATCACCAAAACCACTAAGGGAGAAATATGCCCTAACACTCTTAAATATGCTTATCTTGATGAAAAGAAGATATATCCTGTTATTATTAGTGCTAACCTTTCAGAGCATGAAGAAAAGAGATTACTTAAAACTCTGAGGAAGCACCATGCCACTATTGGATATACTCTTGATGATCTTAAGGGCATTAGTCCCACTTTATGTCAGCATAAAATTCATATGGAGCCAGATGCCAAACCCGTTGTTGATCATCAAAGAAGGCTGAATCCTAGAATGAAGGATGTGGTAAGAACTGAAATATTAAAGCTTCTGGAAGCAGGTATAATTTATCCCATAACTGATAGTAGATGGGTAAGTCATGTTCATTGTGTTCCTAAAAAGGGAGGTATTACCGTTGTTTCTAATGATAAAAATGAACTCATCCCACAAAGAATTGTAACTGGTTATGGGATGGTAATTGATTTCAGGAAATTAAATAAAGCCACTAGAAAAGATCATTACCCCTTGCCTTTTATCGATCAAATGTTAGAAAGATTGTCTAAGCATACACACTTTTGTTTCCTAGATGGTTATTCTGGTTTCTCTCAAATACCTGTATCACCTGAAGATCAAGAGAAAACCACCTTTACTTGTCCTTTTGGAACTTATGCTTATCGCCGTATGCCTTTTGGTTTATGTAATGCACCTGCTACCTTTCAAAGATGTATGACTGCTATATTCTCTGACTTTTGTGGAAAGATTGTTGAGGTTTTCATGGATGATTTCTCCGTTACGGAACTTCTTTTGATGATTGCTTAAGCAACCTTGATCGAGTTTTGCAGAGATGTGAAGAAACTAATCTTGTCTTGAATTGGGAGAAGTGCCACTTTATGGTTAATGAAGGTATAGTCCTTGGGCATAAAATTTCTGAAAGAGGTATTGAAGTTGATAAAGCTAAGGTTGATGCTATCGAGAAAATGCCATGTCCTAAAGATATCAAAGGTATAAGAAGTTTTCTTGGTCATGCTGGTTTCTATAGAAGGTTTATAAAAGACTTCTCTAAAATTTCTAGACCTCTTACCAATCTCTTGCAAAAAGATGTTCCGTTTGTTTTTGATGATGATTGTGTAGAAGCCTTTGAAATACTTAAGAAAGCCTTAATTTCTGCACCTATTGTTCAACCACCTGATTGGAACGTACCTTTTGAAATTATGTGTGATGCTAGTGATTATGCTGTTGGTGCTGTTCTAGGACAAAGAGTTGATAAGAAATTAAATGTTATCCATTATGCTAGTAAAACTCTAGACAACGCTCAAAGAAATTATGCTACTACTGAGAAAGAATTTTTAGCAGTTGTGTTTGCATGTGATAAATTTAGATCTTATATTGTTGATTCCAAGGTTACTGTTCACACTGATCATGCTGCTATTAAATACCTTATGGAAAAGAAAGATGCTAAGCCTAGACTTATTAGATGGGTTCTTCTCCTACAAGAATTTGATTTGCATATTGCTGATAGGAAGGGAGCTGAGAATCCCGTAGCAGATAATTTGTCTAGAATAGAAAATGTTCTTGATGACCCACTTCCTATTAATGATGATTTTCCTGATGAACAATTAGCTGTGATAAATGCTTCTCGTAATACTACTTGGTACGCAGACTATGCTAATTACATTGTTGCTAAATACATACCACCTAGCTTTACATATCAACAAAAGAAAAAGTTTTTCTTTGATTTAAGACATTACTTTTGGGATGACACACATCTATATAAAGAAGGAGTAGATGGTATTATTAGACGTTGTGTACCTGAGCATGAACAGGAACAAATCCTACATAAGTGTCACTCCGAGGCATATGGAGGACATCATGCGGGAGACCGAACTGCACACAAGGTATTACAATCTGGTTTTTATTAGCCTACTCTTTTCAAGGATGCACGTAAGTTTGTCCTTTCTTGTGATGAATGTCAAAGAATTGGTAATGTTGGTAGACGTTAGGAAATGCCTATGAATTATTCACTTATTATTGAACCATTTGATGTTTGGGGTTTTGATTATATGGGACCTTTTCCTAAATCCAATGGGTATACTCATATTTTAGTTGTTGTTGACTACGTTACTAAGTGGGTAGAAGCTATTCCAACTAGTAGTGTTGATCACAACACTTCTATTAAAATGCTTAAAGAAGTCATCTTCCCGAGGTCTGGAGTACCTAGATATTTAATGACTGATGGTGGTTCACATTTTATTCATGGTGCTTTCCGTAAGCTGCTTGCTAAATATGATGTTAACCATAGAATTGCATCCCCTTACCATCCTCAGTCTAGTGGTCAAGTTGAATTAACTAATAGGGAAATAAAATTGATTTTGCAAAAGACCGTTAATAGATCCAGAAAGAATTGATCTAAGAAACTTGATGATGCATTATGGGCTTACAGAACTGCATATAAAAATCCTATGGGTATGTCTCCGTATAAAATGGTTTATGGAAAAGCATGTCATTTACCTCTTGAATTAGAACATAAAGCTTATTGGGCAATTAAAGAACTTAATAATGATTTTAAACTTGCCGGTGAGAAGAGGTTATTTGATATTAGCTCCTTGGATGAATGGAGAACCCAAGCCTATGATAATGCTAAGTTGTTTAAAGTAAAAGTTAAAAGGTGGCATGACAAAAGAATTCAAAAACGGGAATTCAAAGTAGGTGATCATGTTTTATTATACAATTCTCGTTTGAGATTCTTTGCAGGAAAACTTCTCTCTAAATGGGAAGGACCGTATATCATCGAAGAAGTTTATCGCTCCAGAGCCATCAAAATAAACAACTCCGAAGGGAATAATCTGAGAGTGGTGAATGGGCAAAGAATTAAGCACTATATTTCAGGTACTCCCATTAACGTTGAAACTAATATTATTAAAACAATTACACCGGAAGAGCACATCAAAGAGTCCTTCCGGAACGCTCCAGAGCCCTGAAAAGGGGTAGGTATGTGATACGGTAAGTAAACCGACTCCAAAAATTCCATAAAAATTATTTCTGTCAGTTTTGGAATATTAGAAAAATTATAAAAATAAGAAATAGCCGAGGGGACTCACGTGTCGCCCACAAGGCAGAAGGGAGCGACCCCCCTGGGGCGCGCCGTGGTGCCTTGTGGGCCCCACGTGTGCCTTCCCGACTTCGTTTTCTTCCCGTATGCTTGTTTTGCAAGATAAAAATTCTTTATATGTACTCCCATATGTTTTGACCACCGTATCGCAAGTTTCTCCTCTGTTCTTGTTTCGGGCTATTTTTCTGACAGATCTAGGTCGCCATGACATCTCCAAGTTCGTCCAAGGACAAGTTTTATGAGAAGGCCATCAACCCGTACCTACCGGAGGTGATGAAGCACCCTCAAGCCATTGAGATGCATGAGGGGGTGCTCCACATCCGAGACGTTCAAGGACCTAAGAAGACCGGGAGCGAGAAGGCCAGGCTGGAAGCGGTGGAACAGGAGATCTTCAAGTGCCAGGGCATGGTGGAGCGCGGACTTTGTGCTAACCACTCCATGATCACGAAATTCATCCGTGAGCACAAGGTGGACGGCAAGAATATTGGGGACGTCATCTTCAAGCTCAATGATCGGATTGACTATCTTCAGGCCCAATCTATGATCTACAAAACCAAAATTTTGAGTATGAGGCCAAGTTCAAAGGTATGAGTTTAGCTGCGAATTTCAGGACTCCGGAAACACACTCGTCCTTTTATGATGGAGAACCTATGCCTTGGAAGACGGAGGACAAGCCCACCTCACCATCACCACCATCACCAAAGAAGGAGACTTGAGTACATGGGTATGGGCACTCCCCTTGGCTTGTGCCAAGCTTGGGGGAGGCGCCCCGGTATCGTATCACCATCACTTTCTCATCATCATTATCTATCTTAGTTCGATCCTTAGTTATTTCATGATTTAGAGGAATAAAGTTTTAGTATGATTTAGTTTCGAGTGCTTGCTTTGTGATCTATCTATCTATGTAATAGTGTGTGAAAGTTATATAATAAAGATTAGTTTGAGTTGAGTGTTTTGCTTTTGATGATCCAATCTTAGAAATAAATAAAGAATAAAAAGTAAGATCATATGCTAATCCGATGGGGAGTGATGACTTCACATAAAAGAAGTATAATTGATAAAACTTGTTGGAAGTTGACAAACATAGCATTGGTCATTGTTACAATTCATGAAAAAGTAATAAAGGAAGAGAGGTCTCACATATAAATATACTATCTTGGACATCTTTTATGATTGTGAGCCCCCATCAAATATTCTATGACAATTAGTTGACGTTGGATAAGGAAGACAACGTAATGGGTTATGTTTGCTTATATTCACATAGAAGTTATATTGTTTTGGATCCTCTAACATGTGGTGTTTGCCCCTATCTTTGCTAGCCAAAAATCCGCACTAAGTAGAGATACTACTTGCGCATCCAAAAACCCTTAAACCCAGTTTCAGGTCATGAGAGTCCACTATATCTACCTATGGATTGAATAAGATCTTTCAAGTAAGTTGTCATCGGTGCAAAGCAATAAAAATTGCTCCTAACTATGTATGAACTTTTATTGTAAGGGAAAATAAACTTTGTACGATCTTGTGATGGTGGAGCAATAAAAGCGACAAACTGCATAATAAAGGTCGCTATCACAAGGGGCAATATAAAGTGACGTTCCTTTACATTAAGAGCTTGCACATCCAAAAACAAAAGCACATGACAACCTCTACTTCCCTCCGTGAAGGGCCTATCTTTTACTTTATGTATTTACTTTCATGCAAGAGTCAATAGTATTCTTCTCTATTCCGTTTTTATTTTCTCTTTTGGCAAACATCATGTGGTGGGGATTGATCCATGCATATATATCCAGTTGAATGTAGGTGATCATGAGTTATTATTGTTGACATTACCCTTGAGGTAAATACGTTGGGAGGTGAAATTATAAGCCCCTATCTTTCTGTGTTCGACTGAAACTTTTGCTCCACAAGTATGACGTGAGTGTCAGCAATCATAGAAGACTAAATGATAGTTGAGTATGTGAACTTGCTAAACAAAGCTCTTACATAGACTCTTCCTAATAATATGATGAATTGCAATTGCTTCAGTGACTGAGATCATAGTTTGTTAGTTTTCAATTTGGTTTATTTTTCATACTTTGACTTGTGGATGAATTGTTACTTTTTCATGAGAAGTTCTATGATGATATATTGTTGTTACAATAAAGATCATGATGCTCCATGTCTGTATTTTATTTTTATCGACGTCTCTCTCTCTCTAAACATGTGGTCACGATTATCGATTTTGACTTTTCGCTTGAGGGCAAGCGAGGTCTAAGCTTGGGGGAGTTGATACGTCCAATTTGCATCATGATTTCTTACTTTTATTTATTATGTTTTTGATCATTATTTCACCTTATGATATAATTCTTATGCCTTTTCTCTCTTAATTTGAAAGATTTACATGAAGAGGGAGAATGCCGGTAGCTGGAATTCTGGACCTGAAATAGCCACATCAAAGATACCTAATCTACAGAGCTCCAATTGACCTGAAATTTCACGGAGATTTTTTATTGAATATATAAAAAATAATGGAGAGAATAAATACCAGAGGGGACCCACCAGCTGCCCACAAGGCAGCAGGGCGCACCCCCCTTAGGCGCGCCCTAGTGCCTTATGGGGCCCACAGCTGGCGTCTGGCCCCCTCCCTCTGCTATATGAAGCCATTTGCCCTAGAAAAAATAGAGAGGAGGCTTTCGGGACGAAGCGCCGCCGTCTCGAGGCGGAACCTTGACAGGAGCTATTTTCCTCTCCGGCGGAGCGATTCCGCCGGGGATACTTCCCTCCGGGAGGGGGAAATCGAAGCCATCGACATCACCAACGATCCTCTCATCGTGGGAGGACCAATCTTCATCAACATCTTCACCAACAACATCTCATTTCAAACCCTAGTTCATCTCTTGTATTCAATCTTTGTCGCAAAACCTCAGATTGGTACCTGTGGGTTGCTAGTAGTGTTGATTACATCTTGTAGTTGATGCTAGTTGGTTTATTTGGTGGAAGATTATATGTTCAGATCCTTAATGCTATTCAATACCCCTCTGATCTTGAACATGAACATGATTTGTGAGTAGTTACTTTTGTTCTTGAGGACATGGGAGAAGTCTTGTCATAAGTAATCATGTGAATTTGGTATTCGTTCGATATTTTGATGATATGTATGTTGTTGCTTCCTTTAGTGGTGTCGTGTGAACGTCGACTACATGACACTTCACCATCTTTGGGCCTAAGGGAAGGCATTGTGGAGTAGTAATTAGATGATGGGTTGCTAGAGTGACAGAAGCTTAAACCCTAGTTTATGCGCTATTCCGTAAGGGGCTGATTTGGATCCATACATTTCATGCTATGGTTAGAGTTATCTTAATTCTTCTTTCGTAGTTGCGGATGATTGCGAGAGGGGGTAATCATAAGTGGGAGGCTTGTTAAAGTAAGAACATCACCCAAGCACCGGTCCACCCACATATCAAATTATCAAAGTAGCGAACGCGAATCAAACAAACATGATGAAAGTGACTAGATGAAATTCCCATGTGTCCTCGAGAATGCTTTGCTTATTATACGAGTTCGTTCCGTCTTGTCCTTTGCTATAAAAAGGATTGAGCCACCTTGCTGCACTTTATTATACTTGTTACTTGTTACGAATTATCTTGCTATCAAAACTATCTGTTACCGCTACTTTCAGTACTTGCAGAGAATACCTTGCTGAAAACCGCTTATCATTTCCTTCCGCTCCTTGTTGGGTTCGACACTCTTACTTATCGAAAGGACTACGATTGATCCCCTATACTTGTGGGTCATCATGCATATGGGCATATGCAAGCGTTTTTTCTGGCGATGTTTGGCTAGCAGGCAAGTTTGGGCAGGGGTGTGGCAAGTAGTTGCTAGATTTAGGGCTATGAGTTGCCAGCTTTTTGTGTTTCCTAGGTTAGGAGTGCATATGCAAGCGTTTTTTCTGGTGATGGCTGGCTAGCAGGCAAATTTGGGCAGGGGTGTGGTGAGTAGTTGCTAGATTTAGGGCTAGGAGTTGCCAGATTTTTTTAGGTTAGGAGTGTGTATGTGCCTATGCAGGCAGTCAGGCAAGTTTTGGAAATGGGATTGATGGTGTGGTGAGTACTGACAGTTTTTTCTGCTGCTAGGCAAGTTGGGGTAGGGGTGTATGAGGCAGATTGCCTGTTCAGAAGGTATTTTTTGCCAGATGTTTTTTATCCATTTTCTTTTAGAGTAGAGACCGTGTGTGTTTTCAGGAATCTAGGCATGTTGGTGTAGGGGGGGTGGACAGGTGGTCGTTATCCTTCTCTGAGTAGAAGAAGGCAGCGTTAGTACTTGATAGTTAGCCCTAATGTTTTTTAGATGCAAATGGAAAATGATGTTTTCTTTTGCTTTTTCTCAGCATCAAAGTATGGCTGGGGCAAGTGAAAAGGGAGCTCCGGAAGCCCCACCGATAATTAATCGCGACGCTGATCCATCTGTTGATATTGAGGAGCATCAAACAGAAGTATGTGTGGAAAAAGAATCGAGTTAACTCTAATTTTTTTATTGCATGCCAATGATTTTTTTTCTCCCATATATTTGTGTTCTCAGTTTAGTTTTTTACCTCCTGAAATTGCCTGCAGCTAGGAGAGGTCCATTTTTTGTAGTTGCCCACAACAACCCTGAAAAACACCATGACTCGCCTGCAAATTGTTCCCCTGTTTTTGCTTACACCAAACCCCTAGTTTTCCCAGGGGCGGAATTGGGCCTGGGGCAACTGGGGCTATAGCCCCAGGCGTGGCCCATCTAATAGCTAGGCTATATATGCAGAGGAATTTCCCATATATTAGCAGATTTGTAGAGTCCCAGCCCCAAGCATGCGCAAACCCAGCTACCCCAGGCCTCAGCCCACCGAGCTCTCCAACACTACAAAGAAAGGCCACCAGCCACGACACACTTACCTAAAAAAACAAAAAAAACTAGTCCTCTAATGCCTCGTCTCGCCAGATCGACAGGGATAAAACTCTCACGCTGCGCCGCCAAGTCTTCCTGTCTCCTTGATCGATTGCTCGACTCCACCAGATGCGCGCCCAGGCGGCCGGCGCTCCGAACCGCGCGGATCTCTCGCATCGTTGGAGTAGCCTCTTCCACGCCTCCTGATCTGCACTACTTAGGTATGTCACATCATCTAATATTTCCCCTTGTTCCTTTTTTATGAGCCAAGATCAATGAACTGTTAATGTTAAATTGTATTGCTTTAGTCAATTTTGTTCATTGTTATTTATTAACAGGGAAAAACATATAAATTCAAGATGAAGAGGACTCGGACAGTTTTCATGATCATGGTATAATATGAACTTGTTTTCAAAAAATTCATATGAACAACTGATTGGGTCTATGTCTAGTTCTTGATTTCAAATACTCAATTTTATGTTTACAGCTCCGGGCCCTTCTATTACTACTACTGAATAAACGATGGCCCCAAATGAAGCAAGCCTTCATTAATTTGGTACCACCATTTGCAATGATGCTCTTTGCTAAATTAATGGTGCATTTACTGAATTTGCTCTCGTGGTAGTAATAAGGATTTCATCAATATGTGGTGTACTTCTAACATGCATCGTTGTGTGTTGTATTTGGCTTTTTTTAGGTTGTGGTATTTGGCGTTATTTATAGCTGCTTAGCTTTAGCCCTAGGCTTCGAGAAATCCTGGCTCTGCCTCTGAACTTGCCTGCAACTAGGAGAGGTGCATTGTTTCAGTTGCCCACAAATACCCCCTGAAAAACACCATGACTTGCCTACAAAGCCCTTTTCTTAGCTTACACCACCTCCCTAACTTGCCTGCAACTAGGAGAGGTTCAGTTTCTTTAGTTGCCCACAAGCACCCCCCCGAAAAAACACCATGACTTTGCCTGCAAAACCCCTTTATTTGCTTACACCACCTCCCTAACTTGCATGCACCTAGGAGAGGTCCAGTTTCTTTAGTTGCCCCACAAACACCCCCTAGAAAATTACTTGCCTACAAAACCCCCTTTATCTGCTTACACCACCCCCTAACTTGCCTGCACCTAGGAGAGGTTCAGTTTCCTTTTAGTTCCCCATAGCCCCCCCCCCCCCCAAAATACCATCACTTGCCTGCAAAGCAACCTACACTTGTCCCCAAGGCACCACAAACTTGCCTGTTTCATGAAAACCACACACAAAAAATTGCAAACGATTTTCTCAAAGGGAAAGTTGGCTAAAAGATCCATCAGGGGGGTGTCTTTTTGCTATTTTCTTTAGGCATGCACCGTTTCTCTTTGGATTTTCCTTTTTAACTTCCTATTTTTGGTCGAATTTTCACACAATTTGTATGCGGAGGTTGTAGATCAGTAGAGGGAGGAAGAAAATCATACCTGTGAGACCTGTCAGACAGCAACCAGGGGGTGGTGGGGAGGGAGGGGATGATGAGCGGGGGTGGGAGGTGCTGGTATGGGGAGGTGGAGATGCTTGAGTCTGGGTTTAGGATCTCAGGGGGCCATGAAGTTCCAGATCCACGGTCATGGCGACATGTACAGGATTGGGGAGAGAAAGGGAGGAAGGAGAGGAAGAAGGCGTGTGCGGCATGGGGGTGACAGGGGGCCGTGTGTTTGGTGGGTTAGCGTGAAGGCGACGCGCTGCCAGGGGGGTTGGTTACGATTTTGTGGGGCCGAATCATTTTTCTTTGTCTGGACATGCGCGGGGGAGGAAGGAGCCGCACCTTCCTTTTTTGTACGCAAGCTATCGGGGCCACTACATTTTTCAGGTGTGTGCCTCGGACAGCTATCGAACCAATGGGTGCTAGCGAGTCGCGTCCATAAAAGTATGGGCATTAGCACGGGTGGATGACTGGAACATGGAGTGCAATGGCAGTACACGGGGACTGGCAGGAGCGGCCAGTCCGCATGGCTCTTAGGCCGGGCTGTCCATATCACGCCGCATATGTCCACATAGTTTATGTGGGCTTAGGGCATCTCCAACACTGACCTTCAAACCGGACACCGTATTCGTCTGTGGACGGGGACCAGTCCGCGGACACGGATGCGGGAGCCGGCCATCCAAAGCTAGCCGCAAATGACCGATTACATTTCGGAAGAAATTTAACAAATTTGATGCATATTTAAACAAACTGGGTGAAATTTATTCATACTTGGATAGTTTTTACATAGAAACGGATGCTTTTTATCTAAACCGAGCAAATTCATTACAATTGGATATATTTCAAATAAACCAAAGTCTAAACCTAGTCTAAATGACCGATGGCGCCCCTTCCCAATGTCCGGCGGACCATGAGCCCCATAAAATGAAGCTATGCCTTCGCAACCTGCTTGTGGCTAATCGACCGACGATGATGAGCCTGCCAAGCTTGGCTTCAAGGAGAGGGGAGGAGTGATGGCCTTCCTGGGACCCGAGCATCAGCGGGCTCCCATGCTCTACTCTTCCTCGCTGCCGGCTGTGCCCATGGATGTGCCGACAGGGCGCGGCTAAGGTGGAGATGGCGACGTCATCCTCATCCTTGCTCTTGTCGTACACTTCATCTGTTGCCTTGTCGATCTCCTTGAAGGCGGCTTTCTAACTCCGCCTGGCGATGGCGGTACCGCCAGCGATCGCGACGGATGTCATGGGCGGAGCGGTGGAAGTCAAGCAACACCTCCTACTCAAGAACGTCCACGTCTGGCGTGATGGATGTGCTGGGGCGAGTTGCTCCTCCGTGCATCGGTGCTCGTTGAGGAGGCAAAGGTTGTACTTCTGGTCAGCTTGCGCCTGCCGGAACGTGGCCTTCCGCTTTGCCAACACCATATCGGTATAGTGAGCACGGGCCTCGCCCATGGTGATGCTGGTATGGGCCGGCGAGGACGGTAGCACCGGCTCGTCGTGGGCTGCCTCTTCCATTGGGACGTCTGCAGTGCTGGCCTTCCTCTGTCGGTCGGCCTGCCAGCCGGCTGCAATGGCGGCGATCTCCTTCTTCTGATCAGATGAGAGGCTATCTCAGACGGCCTTGGAGCTCGAGCAGGCCATGGCGGGCGTGGTGCCGAGAAGAGAAAGGGAGCGGAGTATGTTGGATACGGCTATGGTTGGGCCTGGAGTTTAAATAGCGGGCAGGTGGCAGTGCAACCGGCGTTGTGGTTAATGATGGGTGATAGACGGACAAACATGTGGCATTAGAGCAGGTTCCTCGGCATCCGCACATGTTTAGTGTAGGTAGGCAGACGAACGGGTTATCGTTTAAACGCGAAGCAGCCGCGTGCACCGGGAAGCGGGGTGGCGCTCTCGACCGGCGCGCTGCTAAAATGCCCGCGGTCGAGTGACAGGTCGTGTCTGCTCTAGGCCAGCATGAATGCGGTGCTGACGCTCTGGAGCACCACTGACCGCTTCGAGCGGGAAAGGGCGCGGGCATGGGAGAGGTTTTGGGTGGGCTAGATTTGTCAGACGCTTGCGTGGTAGCGGTCCGGACCCCCGCAATGCCTTCTTGGTTTGCGGGAAAAATGATGTCCGGACCGCCGAGCGGACCGATACAGGACCGCGTTGGATGGCAAAATGCGCTAGGACCACGCAATCCGGACGGATGCGGGTGGTTTGAGGGTCCACGTCCGGACAACACGGTCCAGACGCGTTTTGCCATCCAACGTGGACCTGTATTCGTCCGTTGGCCGGTCCGGACGTCCTTTTTCCCGCAAACTGAAAGCAAATCGGGGAGGGGGCGTTCGGACCGCAGCCACGCACGCGCCCGACAACCCTGGCCCACCTAAAGTCCTCTCCCTCGAGCTCCAAAGCCCTGTGGGACGACCTCTCCGGCAAGCAGAAGAAGGAACTCGTCGGCATTGCAGTCGGCTGGGTGGCATGCCGAGCCAGCTGGATACAGGTTGGCTTGCCAGCATGCCCTCCGGAGCCACCGCCATCACCGATCAAGGCCGGCATCACCATGGCCCGTCCTCACCCGTCCAGGCTGGCCTACGCAGCCGCCTGCCAAATCCGCCGCGAGCGATGGCGGCACCGCGTCCGGCAGGCGGAAAAGGAAGCCATGTTCGCGAGGTTGACGCGTCGGTAGAGGAATTTGACTGGGGCACCAACGACGATGTCCCCAACTCTGCATCATGTAGGAGATATGCCTTAGAGGCAATAATAAATGTTATTATTTATCCCCGTGTTCGTAATTAAGTTTATATTCCGTGCTATAACTGCTATGGTTCTCGAGTCTACAATAACCACGAGGCTCGGAGGAAGACTCATATGCACGTGTGGAATAATAAACGGTAAAATGTATTCCTAGTCTGGCCTCTAAGACTAGATCAAGTGTCTGACACTTGCAACTTTCCTCCGAAAAGTGAAGTGACTGAAATACCATTCACAGGCCATAAGGAACGAGCAACAAACTTATTGGTGATCATACATTTTGATGTATGTAGTCCGATAAAGGTTATTGCTAGCAATGGATTTGTCTATCTTCAAAAATGACTCAAGTAGATATATGGATATTTGCTTGATGAGACATAAGTCTGGATCTTTTGAAATCATTCGAAAGGTTTTCAATATGAAGTAGAAATTATTGTAACAAGAAAATTATGTTTCTGCAATTTGATTGCGGAAAGGAATATTTGAGTTACAAGTTTAGCGAATGTCTGATGAGTTGTGAAAAGAGTTTCATAACTTACACCTCACGGAGCACCACTATGAGTGGAATATCTGTGAAGATGTAATCAAACCATTTATGACATGGTAAGATCAAAGATGACATAAATCAATTTGCCATTATCCCTTTTAAAAGTAATGCTTTAGAGACTGTGGCATTTACACTGAAAAGAGCACCATCAGATCTGTTGAAATGACGCCATGGTATGGTAACCCCAACCATGTTATGTCTTTTCTTAACATTTGGAATATGGGGCTTGTGTAAAATATTTACAAACCTATTCCAAATCAGACAAGTGCTACTTTGTAGGTTGTCCCAAATTATTGGGTATTCCTCCCTCGCTATACCGAGGCAAAAAGGTTTGCCACAAAGAATGGTATGATTTTGTAGAAAATGGTTCTTACAAAAGGGTGAGTGGGAGGACAGTGCAACTCGACGAGATAACAGTATCTTCGTCATCAGTTCAAAGAAAACAAACCTTGGAAGTAATTCCAGAGTTTCCTACTGCGACTGATACGGAAGCCTCTACATGAGATGTATGGACTTCGGTCGAACTTGCAACTGAACCACGTAGGCAAAACTCATGCAAACCTCTCAGGTGCGCAAGCGAGATATTGTTGTTAGACAACAGTATACCTACGATACACAAGGAAGCGTTGATGGGCCCTTACTCCGGAATTGGCTAAATGCCAATATAATCCGAGATAGTTTCCATATAAATGATTCAAGATTATATCTTGATAAACCCTTTGGAAGACTTAGAGTCTAACGAACATTAATGGAACTATAAACTGATGTGGATAAAATGTTTTATCCATAAAGCTTGACTTGTTGCAATAACAAATTCAAGGAGTTGACTATGATGAGATTGTCTCACCGTAGCGATGCTTAAAGTCAGATCGGGTTAAACTAGCAATTAATACATATTTCAATCTTGAGATATGATACATGGATGCCAAAAGGATTTCCATGTGATGGAAATACAACCTAGGACTTGCATGTGAAATAGTCTGAAGTATTTTGTCAATCCAGAGGATGCTAGTAAGTATGCAAACTTCAGAGTTCCAGCAATGGACAGAAGAGAGCAAAATGGAGTTGGAATCTTCGTTTTTGATGAAATAGTCAAAAGAGTTTGTTTTCATCAATGGATAACGAAGATGCTTGTGGTTTCAAGAAAGTAAGTGGGAGCATATTAATATTTCTAAAAACCTTGTGTGCTTGACACATTGTTGATTGGAAATAATATAAATTTCTTGACACGAATTAGGACTTCATTGAAAATAGTTTTCGATGAAGTGCTTAGGCTAGGTAGCCTCGGTATTAGGCATAATTATCTATGAGATAAAATTGCCTGATAGAGCTAAAGCCAAAAATACATATTGACAAGATGCTAAAACAGTTTAGCATTAAAACGCCAAGGAGTGATTCTTGCCGAAGTCACATGGAAAGGGTTTTTGCAAGACTCGGTGTCCCAAAACACTGATGAGCAAAATACATGATGGAGATTCCACACACTCTTGTGTTTGGATTAATCATGTATTCCATGGTATGTAAAACAACCAGATATGTCCGATACTCCCAAAGCTGTTGCGAGTATAGATACCAAAGTGATCAAAGTACTGATCATGGGACAACAGTGAAAAATGTCATTAAGTACTAAAGTAGCACTGATGACATGTTTTCTCGCAAGCAGAGATTATGAAGTGCTCGTCGTAAGTAATTACATCGATACAGTCTTCAATGCTCCATGCGATTTTCGATTTAAGTTAAGGGTTTTGTGTAATACACGATATGGTGGCACAGTAGTTGGAAATTGTTCCAAACAAGTTACTGTGGCGATTTCTATAACAAAGGCTAAGTATGTTGACGCTTTAGAAGCGACAAAGAAGATGTTGAATCGTATAGTTCATTCATGAACTTAGTATGGTTCCAAGAAGGCTTTGGTCAATGGGACACTATTGCAGATAGTTGCTCCATAGCTCAGTCTGAGGAATCAAGGTTTGACCTGTGATTCACATATATACAAAGCCAAGTCCACACAAAATATGAATTTTGTGAAAGCGTGAAAACGCGAGGAGATGCAAAGATATACACGGAACTGAAGTTGTCAGATCCGTTGGACATCAGGCTATACCACAAGCGAAGCATATTTTACACCGATATGCCATAGGTGTAAAGTGTTTTAGCATTGACTAGATTATTGACTCTAGTGCAAGTGGGAGTCTATAGGAGATATGCCCTAGAGGTAATAATAAATGTTATTATTTATCCCCATGTTCGTAATTAAGTTTATATTCCGTGCTACAACTACTATGGTTCTCGAGTCTACAATAACCACGAGGCTCGGAGGAAGACTCATATGCACGTGTGGAATAATAAACGGTAAAATGTATTCCTAGTCTGACCTCTAAGACCAGCTCAAGTGTTGCATGATGGTTCTGTTTTCCTGATCATGGGCATGACTATGCCGGCAACTTTGAGGGCACAATGTTAGTAGAACACTTGTGGTTGAATCGACCCGAATTGATGTTATGCTATGAGATACATTCGCCACAAGTTAATGGTTAATAACACAAAGAAAGTTAACGTTTGCATAATTCCTTAGACCATGAGAGTATCGAGGTTCTTCATGCTTGCTTCATGAACTTGGGGTTTGTTAAACGTCACCCGTAAATGGGTGGCTATTACAGCGGCTTACGGGTTCATGGAAAAGTATGTCAAGTAACTTGATAGCTCAAGATTGGGATTTGCTCCTCCGACGATGGAGAGATATCTCTGGGCCCTCTCGGTGTTACGGTATCCATCATCGTCTGGCCAGACATATTGTGATTTGATCACAGGGATGCCGGAACACGGGAACGAGAAAAGAGAACAAAAATCGGTAACGAGGTAACTGGCATAGTGGACAAGTTGTTGATCTACGGGGATGCCGATAAGTCTCACCTTGGGTATTTGTAACATATCGCGAAGCAACAGGAATAGCACACGGCAACTGGAGGTTCACTCGAATATTTATTCGTGTGGGTATAGGGGTCAATATGGGTGTCCACGGCTATGATGTTGATCATTGATCGGAAAGTGTTCCGGTCATGTCTATACTTCACCGAACCTATAGGGTCACACGCTTAAGGGTCATCTATCTACTGAATTCTAGACAGGGAGTCTGAGAGAAAGTCACCGGAAAAGTTTCGGAGACAACGGAAAAGTTCCGGAGAGAGAACACCGGAATAGTTTCGGTAAAACTGAAAAGTTGTTTCAGGGTATACCATTAGGTCAAATTGGTTTCGGCACACGCCTGGAAATTCTTGGAGGGTGCTAGAATTGTTCTGGAAACTTCTGGGATTTTTCCGAGAAAAAACCCGGAAATGTTCCGGAGCTGCCGGAACCGCTTTGGTTGCTTTTCGCAGATGAAAATCACTAATCCAGAATTGTTTCAGAACGCGTCCAAAATTATTTTAGTGGGTACTGGAAATGTTCTAAGACCTACAGAAATATTTTCGGATTTAACGGTCGGAGAAAATATCTCACGAATAGTGGAAACACTATTGGGAGAAAATATTTCATGAATAGTGGAAACACTATTATGAATAGTGGAAACCACTATTGGGAGAAAATATCTCATGAATGGTGGAAACACTATTATGAATAGTGGGAACACTATTGAGAGAAAATATCTCACGAATAGTGGAAACACTATTGGGAGAAAATATCTCATGAATAGTGGAACACTATTATGAATAGTGGAAACACTATTATGAATAGTGTGAAAAATATCTGAGGGCATTTTGGTATTTTGGGAGCCACCCTACCCCTCGGGTTTTCCTATAGGTAGAGGTGGAGAGGCACTCTCCATACTCACTCTTTCTCACATACATATGCCATTGCAATGATCTGGCTTCTCTCTCCCTCCCCGCGAAATAGTTTCGTAGAGCCGAAAGGCTGTCTGGGTTTCGGTGGGAACTAGTTCTGGACGGCGAAGTCCTGCCGGATAGATGACACCGTATGTGTGCAACCCCGTAAAGAGGTCGTAGGTTCGATCTTTTTGCCCGAGGGGCTGTTCGAGAGTGCCTCCCGAAGGGCTATCCGAGTGACCGTCCGAGTTTCGAGTGTCCTCCCAAAGGGCTGTCCGAGTGACCGTCCGAGTTTCGAGCGTCCTCCCGAAGGGCTGTCCGTGACACCGTCCGAGGGACTGTCCGACCGCCTCCCGGAGGGCTGTCCGAGGAGCAGTCGAGGGAGTTCATCCTTGCAGTTGGGAGGTTGTAAATCCTAGCTGCGGGGATCTGCACCAACGATCTACATCAACTCTACTTCCGCTGCGCTACGAGTCGGTAACGATCGATCGAAACCTTGTATGCAGTCTTCATAGTGGTCCTGGGATGATGCGTAGGTCGGATTTTTTTTGTTTTCTGCTGCGTTCCCCTACACATCGGCCACGCCCCACCATGACGACGATGACTAAGCCAGCACATTCGCGGCCGCCACCGATGGCGAGGAAAAGTAAACCATGGGAGGCCGCCGCTTGGGTCCCAGGAAGGCCATCGCCACCGTCTCGACGTGTTACACAGTCGGTGACTTGCCCGCTTCATGGGGGCATAGACCACGACAACCGTCTTTCCCCGCCCAAAACCCAACCGCGGATCTGGTCTTCGCTGAGGCGGAGGTTATTCTTCCCCTACAGAGGTCAAGTGAGCTTGCTACCGGACACGGGGAAGGCATGTCGTGGGAAATAGGACCCGTCACGGTCGGCAATAGACTAGGTTAGAATAGCCTAGCTTAGTCCGCTATAATTTAGTTAAAATATGTCTGAAATGTAAATGTTTTCATCTGGTTTATATGCAAATAATCTGGTTTGCATGGAAATCATCTGGTTTGTTGAAATCTGCTTGGAAATGTATGCGGCTACGGTTGGATGGCCGGCTCCCGCATCTATGTTCGTGGACTGGTCCCCACCGGTTCACGGACGGATACGGTGTCCGATTTGAGGGTCAGCATTGGAGATGTCCTTATGCGGCTGCCCACGTAAATTATGTGGGATTATGCGGGCTGTCGCATGCCCACATACGCTAAACAGACGAAAACAACAATAGCTAGGTAGTTGTATATAGAATGTGTCCAATTTAAGTGTAGAATGTGTCCGCATATACTCCGCAAAGAACATACTCCATGATCAATTGCATCAATTGCAGTACACGGCTAAGATTAAAATATATGGTTCAGATGTTCATGCACTCCTGCCTGGAGTTGGCGTCGGCCGCGACCCCAGTGAGCATCGTGAGCGCCACGCCGGCGAGGTCCGCTCGACCTGTTCGGTGGCCACGTATTGCTGGAAGAGGACCCAAGCGAAGCACACGCTGTGCATCATTCGATTGCCGTCGAGTGTTGCCCACATCCGAGCTCGAGGAGCTCTTCAACCTCGTCAAGCACGAGGGTCTCATCCCTGAGGTCGAAGATGGCCTGGAGGAACGAGACATAGAGGAGCACATTGTGAGGGTACCTGTCAGCCCAGTGGCAGGACTCGCTGGTGGGGGCGGAGCGCCATGCCAGGTCGAGTGCGGCGTCCGAGGCCTTGTCGGTATCCATGTCACGGGCATCAGCGGGTTGCACGACTTAGCGGAAGCGGAGCATGGAGGCATTGTCGCGGTTGTCAAGCGAGCAGGACGGAGGTGTGGAGGATGAGGCCCGCCTTGAGGAGCTTTACTTGGAGGATCTGCCACTGGTGGTGCTCGGTAGGGATGTAAACGGATCGGATCGGATCGGATAACGCTTTTACCATATCCTTTACCATATTTTTTGTCGGATTCGGAGCGGAGCGGATATTGACCGGGTGCGGATTCGAATACGGATTATATCGGACTACGGATTCGGAGCGGACTCGGACCGGAAACGGACAAAAAATATCGGGTGATACGTGCGAAGAAACATGAACTTATTTCTACTATGCAAACAATATGAAACACATTTTTATCCAACAACATTACACTAGAGAGTGGCCAAGCTTTTTAAAGTCATAACTCACACCAATATGGCAACAATAAACAGTACCGGTCAAATGATGATAGCATTACACACGTCCAAGACGAAGGTCATACTTAAGAAATACGTAATTCAAAGTTCTATTGAAGTTTTATTTATTACAAAAGGCAAGTAGTCGATCAAGTATAAGCCCATAACACATCCTTGACTTCTCTTCAACATGGTGTTTCTTCTAGTCCACTTGCAATATCCTGTGAGAATGATAAAAGATATTTAGATGCTACACTTGACAATCAAAGAAATAATTGATAATTAGTTGTGGTGAACTAAGTAGTTCCAGCACACACACACACACACATTAGCGAATTGCCGGTATAACTGCATACCTAAATTACTTGCTCCTGATGTAGTTGATCAGCCACTTATTTCAATATCTATTCCTTGATTGTCCTATGTACCAGCAGCATGCAAATTGACGAAAAAATTGTTGTCACTTAACAGAAATAAAATAGCAGTAATGATCAAGAGGTAATCAGACATACTTGCTATTTCTCTATGCATCTTAATATGGTTCAAGAAGACTGATGTCCCATTCTTGCTATTTCTCTTTGCTCCATAAGTGCAGTACTTGCATTTGGCCCATGCTTCCTTAATTTTCTGTCCATTTATCATCACCGTCTTGACAATTTTATCAAAATGGTCCCAACATTCAGATGTGGTCTTCTTCGGTTTCTTCCCTACATGCTCATCTACTATTGCATCCTGATTCTCACCCTCTAGATCAACCACTTCATTTGCAACTTCATTGTCACTGCCCAAATTCAGTGGCTCTTCATTTTGACTTCCAGCAGGGGGTGATACAACCATACTTTGGACTGCATTTGCACTTGTTCTTGCAGATGTGGATCTTTTCCCCAATATCTTTCTCAGACGATCTGTAGAAAGATGAACAATATATAAGTAACCAAGCACTTCTTACTGATCAACAGGATCAATAGCTTACAAGTTGCAGCAAGCAAGGCATTAGATATCATAGATTCAGTGTTCTCTAGTCTATTAAATATTTAAGATGAAGCCTACTTGACTACTAGTACAACTTAGTGTTCTCAAGCTTATTACACGGCCACACATATTTAAATATTAATTAGCTAAGTTAGCTGGTACACGATACAGATCGCTGATTGCTAAGTGTCAGTTAACAGCTACTGTCAAAGTTTCAGAAAAAATCAGTTTCGTCCGTCGTAGCTGTACGTAGCTGTTAAAGTTCAGTTTCGTCAGTTAGTATTTTCTTCAGTTATGAAATAAGTTAAGCTGTGACCTGGTCCTAGTTTGTTAGTGTAGCCTGTCACTTTGAACAGATTGAGTCCCCTATTCATTTTTCTACCTTGCGTCTCGGCCGGCGCATATGCACGCAGACCGCCGGCCCGGTGCGAATCGCGTCGGCGCACTTGACTTGCCCATCGCCGTGTACCGCGTCGATCACGGCTGCGAGCAGCGCCACCCCGGCACGGCCACACAGTACTCTACTGCCATGCCTAGTCGAAGCCCAGGGCGAGAAGACGTACAACAAGTTGTTTGACCTCGTGGGTGCATACCATCGATGCCCTACTCTACATCCAGTAATTCATGGAATGTTTAAGCAAAGTGCTCACCTCCGTTAGCCGGACCGTTGCTGGCATCTTTGCCCATAGTGTCGGACAGCCGACTTGCTGGAGAGATGCGGCCGGCCCCTGGCGCTGGCGGCGATGAAGAAGACAACGTGCGACGACCACGGCTGACGGCTGTGATTGTGATCGTATACTAGGGTACTATTAGGGTTAGGGTTGTATTGTATTTATATGTGGCGATTATAATTACTAGTAATTAATTCATGGACGACTAATTGCATATTTGGGCTTGCCAATTGGGCTATATTTATCGGATAATCCTATTTGATAACCTCAGATAATCCGTAAAAAACATCGGATAATCCATATCCGCCGGATATTACCGATACCATATCCGCCGGATATCCGCTTTACCATAATCCGTATCCGCATCCATATCCGCCGGATTCGTGCAAGTGCATACCATATCCTCAAAAACGGATGCGGATGCGGATTCGGAACGGGAAATATCCGTACCATTTACATCCCTACCTAGAGGCAATAATAAATTGGTTATTATCATATTTCCTTGTTCATGATAAAGGTCTATTATTCATGCTGGAATTGTATTGACCGGAAACTTAAATACATGTGTGAATACATAAACAATACCATGTCCCTAGTAAGCCCCTACTAGACTAGCTCGTTGATCAAAGATGGTTAAGGTTTCCTAACCATAGACATGAGTTGTCATTTGATAACGGGATGACATCATTAGGAGAATGATGTGATGGACAAGACCCAACCGTAAGCTTAGCACCAGATCGTTTAGTTTATTTGCTACAACTTTCTTCATGTCAAGTATCTATTCCTTAGACCATGAGATCGTGCAACTCCCTGACACCGGAGGAATACTTAGTGTGTATCCAAATGTCACTTCGTAACTGGGTGATCATAAAGGTGCTCTACAGGTATCTCCAAAGGTGTTTGTTGGGTTGGCACGAATCGACACTGGGATTTGTCACTCCGTATGACGGAGAGATATCTCTGGGCCCTCTCGTTAATACAACATCGTAAAGAGCTTGCAAGCAATGTGGCTAATGGGTTAGTCACGGGATCTTGTATTACGGAACGCGTAAAGAGACTTGCCGGTAACGAGATTGAACTAGGTATGGAGATACCGACGATCGAATCTCGGGCAAGTAACATATCGCCGGACAAAGGGAACTGCATACGGGATTAACCGAATCCTTGACATCGTGGTTCAACTGATAAAAGATCTTCATGGAATATGTAGGAATCAATATGGGCATCTAGGTCCCGCTATTGGTTATTGACCGGAGAGGTGTCTCAGTCATGACTACATGATTCCCGAACCCGCAGGGTCGCACGCTTAACGTTCGTTGACGCTAGAGTAGTATTGGGATATTTGATGATTGGTAACCGAATGTTGTTCGGAGTCCCGGATGAGATCCCGGACGTCACGAGGAGTCTCAGAATGGTCGAGAGGTAAAGATTTATATATGGGAAGTCATATTTTGGGTTTCGAAAAAAGATGCAGTTTTTTCGGTATTGTACCGGGAGGCTTCCAGAAGGTTCCGGAGGATTCTGGAGGGGCCCGGAAGTCCACAAGTGGGTACACCACGTCCCAAGGGCTAGCATGGGTTGAGGGGATGCGCCCTGGCCTTATTGGGCTAGGCGCACCAAGTCCTCAAAAGCCCATGTGGCTAGGGAAGGGAAAAAAAGGGAGTCCTAGTAGGAATAGGATTGGACTTGGAGTCCAAGTCCCCCCCTGGCTGCGCCCTATGGCTTGGAGGGGCTGTTCCCCATGCCCCTCCACCTATGTATATAGAGGAGGGGGCGCCCCAAACAACACACCAGCCCATGGGCGCCCCTCTCTCTCCCGTTACTCCGTAGCTCCTCCGTCCTCGTTCTAGTAGCGCTTGGCGAAGCCCTGCTGAACTAGCTCCACCACCACCATCACCACCATGCCGTCGTGCTGGTTGTGATCCCATCTACTTCTCCGCCTTCTCTTGCTGGATCAAGGAGGAGGAGACGTCATCGAGCCGCACGTGTGCTAAACTCGGAGGTGCCGTCCGTTCGGCACTAGATCGGTTGGATCGTGATCGGATCGCGAAGAGAACGACTACATCAACCGCGTTATATATGCTTCCGCTTTCGGTATACGAGTGTACGTAGACACACTCTCCCCTCTCGTTGCTATTCTTCTCCGAGATAGATCTTGGGTGTTCGTAGGAATTTTTTTGATTTTCATGCTTTGTTCCCCATCAATAAATCCATAAACATACATACCTGTCTGACAAGGGTGAGCATGAGTGTCTTGCGTAGGCGGGTGTTGCCGTGCTCCGTGACGCGCATATGTTGGCCCATGATCTCGGCGGAGGTCATGGGCCGCGATGGCGCTTTCATCTATCTAGCGAGGCCAGGGACGAGGTGGACGGCGACGCAAGGCTGGCCATGGCAAGGCTATGCGTTGGCGTGCCACTAGGTAGATACGCGGGTTCAATGTGGACACTGCGGGATAAACCCACATAATCCACATATCTCGTCGTTCCACACACGGGTGTCCACGAGTGCCAATTACATGGGATTTTAAGTGGGTACCGTGGGTGCCACATGTCCACGTGCAGCCTGACATGGCTCCCCCCTATCCTATACTTGTGTATATATGTGCTTGTTTTAGGTTTGTAATCTCTCATATTTAAGATGAAAACATGTATTAGAATGATTTGGCCTTTATTACATAGTATTCGTTAACTCATTTGGTCACTTTCATCTTTGATTTCTGGCTCCACTGGTGATGGAACGTACAGTTAGAGGCGCACACCCTAAACTAAAACATGTGATGTTTGCACGTAAGTTGGCCTCTACCACGATGGCTCGAGAGCACGTGCACGCGCTGTTGAAACTCCCATGACGATGTTCAATTCTCTGCGTGGTACGACATTTTGTGTTCACGTCCATGGCTTTGGTTGCATGGTGATGTTCACGTAAAGGTTATGCTCGCGAGCATCTCTCCGGCCATGAACGCATGGAACGATTTGGATTTCAGTTTCTCGTGATAATGGCGTATGGTTGTGCCCCTACATTTTCTCATAATCTTCTTCAGCAAGTGGTGACGGAAACACACATAACTTTCGGTTTGGTGGTGCTCTCTGAGTAGAGGATCTCGAGCTCTGGGGTGAAAACCCCGGCTCTGACCTTCATTAGTTGCACCTAACAATTGTGGTGTTCGCGCTTTGCGTCCTCGTTGAAGCCATTGTATTGGAGATTTCTTAGACATGCTCTCCGAAGTGGAAACCCATGATCTAGCATATGATAGGTGGATCCCGACGACGATAGTGCTTGGAGGTCGTTTCCTTCCTGGAGGCATTGCTTTCAGAGAACCATGCACGTGGTTCATGTGTTGTCAATTGTTTTGCTCTGTGTCGCTGGTTGCATGACTCTCTTCAATTTTACATTTTATTCTTTATATATTTTTGGATGTGTGCAGGTTCAATGTCTCGACTAGTTTTTGACATTTTGCCATTGCGAAGGCTGAATGTAACTGGTATCATCTTGATAATAATTTATTATCTTTTATAAATAGGAAAATTGTACAGTAGACAATAGACATTTTTAAGCCGATGATAGGCACCTTAGTCAAGGTCTAGTATGTTTGAGATTCTGAGCTAATGATAATAACTGAACAATGGTTGGACCGAACAAGGATAATTGGGCCAACCCAAATCCTCATCGACAATGTTTACAAAGCCGATCGAACCGCAACAAGGTGATTTTGAAGACTGAATTGTCGGGCAATACAAATCCCACAAAGGCCACGTAATGGGCGGCCAAGTAGGAAGCGCCGGCTGGGCGGGTTTTAGAGTATTTTGTTGTGTCAGTTTATTTCGTGTGGCTTTTGGTGGTTATCCCGGTTTGGCTTGGTCTTTTGTTTTATACATTTCCAACTTATTTTTTCCTAGGTTTTTTCTTCTTTCTTTTTGTTTATTAATTTATTTTCTTTCTATTTTTTTTACTTTCTTTAATTCATTTTGTTTTTGATTTTGCCATTCTGAGTTTTCTTTATTCTTCTCTTTAATACATTTATTTAAACAACATTTAAAGTCTATGGGACCTACCGTACGAGGAGCGTTGATTGGGTCGACCCATTGTAGCGAGCCAACGCACTGTAACGAGCCAATGTACTATAGTGAGCCGACTACGGTAGCAAACCGAATACTATAACAAACATTATTTTAAAACACGCAACCAATTTATATTCCCAACATTTTTATACAATGGAAACAATTTTTAAATTTTCCGAACATTTTATGAAAATGCAATCATTTTTTATTTTTCCCAAACATTAGGACATTTTATGAGAATGCAAACATTTTTTGGAAAATCTGAATGTTTTTTGGAAAGTCATAGTATATTTTAAAAACATGAAGTTTTTAAAATTATGAAACCTTTTTTATTTTTCCATTTTTCTTTCAAATTTCCGTACATTCAAAAAAAAGGAAACACAAAAACCGGACCAAAATCTTCCCAAAACCGGTCAAAACCAAACACAAACCTTCAGCAAAGTTCGTAAAACAGGAATTCTTGTAGAGCAGGTCGCTGCTAAATGGGCAGGTCCATGTCTCGGTCAGTTAGGCGAAGCCGAGACAGAATGGGTGGCATCTCCTATTTGGCGCTTCAGGCGCCCGTTACAGGCCATTTTGTAAACAGGCGCCTAAAGCACACTTCCCCTACTGCAATGTGGGCCGGCCCGTTTCGCTTATTTTTTCTCGGTTTAAAATGAAAAAAAAATGAGCGTGCAGAGTAGAATCGAACCCGGATCTCACGTACTCGACAATCAGCACATATCACCCGACCACAAAGCGTGAAGTGTTAATTTCTCCATTTCCTTCCTCTTCTTCTTTCTTTTCTTTTTCTCGTTATTTCCTTTTTCCTTTTTTCTTTTCCTTTTCTTTTTTTCATTTCTCATCTTTTTCTTTTTCGTTTTTTTCTTTTCTTAAATTTCATGAAGTTTTTTCTAAAATCAATGAACTTTCTCCAAATTTGTGAACTTTTTCAGAATTGATGAACTTTTTTTTTCAAATTCAATGAGCTTTTTTTGAAATTCAATGAACATTTTTTTAAAATCGATGAACTTTATTCAAATTTGTCAACTTTTTCCAGAATCGATGAACTTTTTTTTCACACTCGATGAACTTTTTCTCAAATTCGATGAACTTTTTAAAGAATCGATGGCTTTTTGCAAATTTCTGAACCTTTTCCAGAATTGATGAACCTTTTTCACAATCGATGGACTTTTTTTCAAATTGGTTGAACTTTTTTTTAACAATCGATGCACTTTTTGCAAAATTGTGAACTTTTTCAGAATTGATGAACTTTTTTTCACGATCAATGACCTTTTTTCAATTTTTTTTGCTTTTATCAAATTCATGAATTGTTTTCGAATTTTGTGATTTTTTTTCAAAATGTTTGAACTTTTTTCAATACATGAACTTTTTTGTATGTTCGTGAACTTTGCTTTTGAAATCTGTGAACTATCAAAATTTCGGTTCACATTTAAAAACAAACACGTTGTGCAATAAATAGCGCGTTGATGTTGTTCTTAAAAGGTCTGCGATGTAATTAGTCAGTAGCATGTAGTAGCTCGAGTGGTTAGCTTGACTCTACTGGAGGTCGACGACGCGAGTTTGAGTCCTCGTTAGTAACCATTTTCTGCTGTGTTTTTTAGCGTTGCGATGCGGTTTGATGGGCCGGCCCAGAAGACGCTGCCGCGAGCGCCCGTTGCGTTCCGTGGCGAAGAAGGTGCCGAATAGGAGTTCCCACTCCTATTTGGCGCTTCAGGCGCCCGTTACAGTCCATTTGGCAACGGGTGTCCGAAGCACACCTCTCCTACTGCGATGTGGGCCGGCCCGTTTCGCTTCTTTTTTTCTGTTTAAAAGGAAAAAAATGAGCACGCCGAGGAGAATCGAACCTGGGATCTCACGTACTCGGCAATCAGCACAAACCACCCAACCACAAAGCCTGGAGTGTTAACTTCTCCATTTCCTTCCTCTTCTTCTTTCTTTCCTTTTTCTCTTTATTTCCTTTTTTCCTTTTCTTTTTTCCATTTCTTAAATTTTGTGAACTTTTTTCTAAAATCAATGAACTTTCTCCAAATTTGTGAACTTTTTCACAATCGATGAACTTTTTTCATAATTGTTGAACTTTTTTTGAAATTCAAAGAACATTTTTAAAAAAATCAATGAAGTTTTTTCAAATTTGTGAACTTTTCCAGAATTGACAAACTTTTTTTTCACAATCGATGAACTTTTTTTCAAATTTGATGAACTTTTAAAAAAATCGATGAACTTTTTGCAAATTTGTGAACTTTTTTCAGAGTTAATGAACTTTTTTTCAAAATCGATGAACTTTTTGTCAAATTCGATGAACTTTTTTTAAAAATCTATGAATTTTTTGCAAATTTGTGAACTTCTTTCAGAATTGATGAACTTTTTTCACAATTGATGAACTTTTTTCATTTTTTTGCTTTTTTTTCAAATTCATGAATTGTTTTTGAATTTGTGATTTTTTCCAAAATGTTTGAACTCTTTTCAATACATTAACTTTTTAGCATGTTCGTGAACTTTGCTTTTGAAATCTGTTAACTATTAAAATTTCGGTTCACATTTAAAAACAAACACGTTGTGCAATAAATAGCGCGTCTGCTGTTGTTCTTAAAAGGTCTGCGATGAAAATAGTCAGTAGCATGTAGTAGCTTGAGTGATTAGCCTGACTCTACTGGAGGCCGACGAAGCGAGTTCAAGTTCTCGTTAGTAACCATTTTTTGCTGTGTTTTTTAGCGCTGCGATGCGCGTTGATAGACCAGCCTAGAAGACGCTGCCGCGAGCTCTCGTTGCATTTCGTGGCGTAGAAGGCGCCCGTTACAGGCCATTTTGCAAACGGGCATCTGGAGCACACCTCCCCTACTCTGATGTGGGCCGGACCGTTTTGCTTCTTTTTTTTGATTTAAAATGAAAAAAAAATGAGCGTGCCGCGGAGAATCGAACTCGGGATCTCACGTACTAGATAATCAGCTCAAACCACCCGACCATAAATCCTAACGTGTTAACTTGTCCATTTCCTTCCTGTTCTTCTTTCTTTTCCTTTTCTCTTTATTTCATGTTTCCTTTTTTTCTTTTCCTTTTCTTTTTTCCTTTTCTCATCTTTTTCTTTTTCGTTTTTTTTGTTCTTAAATTTTGTGAACTTTTTTCTAAAATCAATGAACTTTCTCCAAATTTGTGAACTTTTTCAGAATTGATGAACTTTTTTTTTCAAATTTGATGAACTTTTTTCATAATCGTTGAACTTTTTTTGAAATTCAATGAACATTTTTTTAAAATTGATGAACTTTTTTCAAATTTGTGAACTTTTTCCAGAATTGATTAACTTTTTTGAACAATCGATGAACTTTTTTTTTTCAAATTCGATGAACTTTTTTTAAGTTTGTGAACTTTTTTCAGAATTGATGAGCTTTTTTTCAAAATCGATGAATTTTTTTTCAAATTTTATCAACTTTATTTAAAAATCGATGAACTTTTTGCAAATTCGTGAACTTTTATTAGAATAGATGAACATTATTTCACAATCGAAGAATTTTTTCCAATTTTTTTTGCTTTTTTCAAATTCATGAATTGTTTTTGAATTTGTGATTTTTTTTCAAAATTTTGAACTTTTTTCAATACATGAACTTTTTTGCATGTTCGTGAACTTTGCTTTTGAAATCTGTGAACTTTCAAAATTTCGGTTCACATTTAAAAACAAACATGGTGTGTAATAAATAGCGCGTGTGCTGTTGTTCTTAAAAGGTCCGCGATGTGAATAGTCAGTAGCATGTAGTAGCTCGAGTGGTTAGCCTGACTCTACTAGAGGCCGACGACGCGAGTTCAAGTCCTCGTTAGTAACCATTTTCTGCTGTGTTTTTTAGCGTTGCGATGCGCGTTGATGGGCCGGCCCAGAAAACACTACCACGAGTGCCCGTTGCGTTCTGTGGCCGTTTCGCTTCTTATTTTTGGTTTAAAGTAAAAAAATATGAGCGCGCCGAGGAGAATCGAACCCGAGATCTCACGTACTCGACAATCAGCACAAAGCACCCGACCACAAAGCCTGACGTGTTAACTTCTCCATTTCCTTCCTCTTCTTCTTTCTTTTCTTTTTCTCTTTATTTCCCTTTTCCTTTTTTTCTTTTCCTTTTCTCGTCTTTTTCTTTTTTTCTTTTCTTAAATTTCATGAACTTTTTTCTAAAATCAATGAACTTTCTCCAAATTTGTGAACATTTTCAGAATTGATGAACTTTTTTTTTCAAATTCAATGAACTTTTTTCATGATCGTTGAACTTTTTTTAAAATTCAATGAACATTTTTTAAAATTGACGAACTTTTTTTTCAAATTCGATGAACTTTTTTTGAAAATTTGTGAACTTTTTTCGGAATCGATGAACTTTTTTTCAAAATCGATGAACTTTTTGCAAATTTGTGAACTTCTTTCAGAATCGATGAATTTTTCAATTTTTTTTTGCTTTTTTCAAATTCATGAATTGTTTATGAATTTGTGATTTTTTTTCAAAATGTTTGAACTTTTTTCAATACATGAACTTTCTTGCATGTTCGTGAACATTGCTTTTGAAATCTGTGAACTATCAAAATTTCGGTTCACATTTAGAAAGAAACACATTTTGTGCAATAGATAGCGCGTCTGCTGTTGTTATTAAAAGGTCCGCGATATAAATGGTCAGTAGCATGTAGTAGCTCGAGTGGTTAGTCCGACTCTACTGGAGGCCGACGGCCGATTAAATACGACACAAGTCGAACAGGCAGCTTGCTCGATCGATCTTGTCTTAAAATATATATAAAAACTTGCTCGATCGATCTACTAACTCGGTCGTTAGTTTTTCCTCAACAAAAAAAACCCGGTCGTCAATTGACCATTGGACCAATTTTTTGCGGGTGACTGATGACCCACAAGTATAGGGGATCAATCGTAGTCCTTTCGGTAAGTAAGAGTGTCAAACCCATCGAGGAGCAGAAGGAAATGACAAGCGGTTTTCAGCAAAGTATTCTCTGCAAGCACTGAAATTGTAGGTAACAGATAGTTTGGTAGCAAGGTAATTCGTAACAAGTAACAAGTAGTAACGGTAACAAAGGTGCAGCAAGGTGGCCCAATCCTTTTTATTGCAAAGGACAAGCCAGAACGAACTCGTATAATAAGCAAAGCGTTCTCGAGGACACATGGGAATTTCATCTAGTCACTTTCATCATGTTTGTTCGATTTGCGTTCGCTACTTTGATAATTTGATATGTGGGTGGACCGGTGCTTGAGTGTTGTTCTTACTTGAACAAGCCTTCTTATGATTACCCCCTCTCGCAAGCATCCGCAACTACGAAAGAAGAATTAAGATAACTCTAACCATAGCATGAAACATATGGATCCAAATCAGCCCCTTACGGAATAACGCATAAACTAGGGTTTAAGCTTCTGTCACTCTAGCAACCCATCATCTAATTAGTAATCCACAATGCCTTCCCTTAGGCCCAAAGATGGTGAAGTGTCATGTAGTCGACGTTCACACATCACCGCTAAAGGAAGCAACAACATACATATCATCAAAATATCGAACGAATACCAAATTCACATGATTACTTATGACAAGACTTCTCCCATGTCCTCAAGAACAAAAGTAACTAATCACAAATCATATTCATGTTCAAGATCAGAGGAGTATTGAATAGCATTAAGGATCTGAACATATAATCTTCCACCAAATAAACCAACTAGCATCAACTACAAGATGTAATCAACACTACTAGCAACCCACAGGTACCAATCTGAGGTTTTGAGACAAAGATTGAATACAAGAGATGAACTAGGGTTTGAGATGAGATGGTGCTGGTGAAGATGTTGATGAAGATTGGTCCTCCCACAATGAGAGGATAGTTGGTGATGTCGATAGTTTCGATTTCCCCCTCCCGGAGGGAAGTATCCCCGGCGGAATCGCTCCGCCGGAGAGCAAAATAGCTCCTGCCCGGGTTCCGCCTTAAGACGGCGGTGCTTCGTCCTAAAAGTCTTCTCTATAATTTTTTAGGGAAAAAGACCTTATATAGCAGAAGGAGGGGGCCAGAGGCTAGCCAGGGCCCCACAAGGCATCAGGGCACGCCCGGGGGGGGGGCCTTGTTGCCTTGTGGGCAACTGGTGGGTCCCCTCCCGTATCTCTTTTCTCCAGTATTTTTTATATATTCAATAAAAAATCTCCGTGAAATTTCAAGTCAATTGGATCTCTGTAGGATAGGTATCTCTGACGTGGCTATTTCAGGTCCAGAATTCCAGCTGCCGGTATTCTCCCTCTTCATATGAATCTTGCAAATTAAGAGAGAAAAGGCATAAGAATTGCATCATAAAGTGAAATAATGATCAAATACATTATAAATAACTGTAGGAAATCATGATGCAAATTGGACGTATCAACTCCCCCAAGCTTAGACCTCGCTTGTCCTCAAGCGAATACCGAAATCGATAATCATGACCACATGTTTAGAGAGAGAGGTGTCGATAAAAATAAAATATAAACATGAAGCATCATGATCTTTATTATAACAACAATATATCATCATAGAACTTCTCATGCAAAAGTAACAATTCAATCACAAGTTAAAGTATGAACCATAAACCAAATTGAAGATTGACAAACTATGATCTCAGTCACTGAAGCAATTGCAATTCATCATATTATCAGAAAGAGTCTATGTAAGAGCTTTGTTTAGCAAGTTCACATACTCAACTATCATTTAGTCTTCTATGATTGCTGACACTCACGGCATACTTATGGAGCAAAAGTTTCAGTCAGACACATAGAAAGATAGGGGCTTATAGTTTCGCCTCCCAACGTATTTACCTCAAGGGCAATGTCAACAATAATAACTCATGATCACCTACATCCAACTGGATATATATGCCTGGATCAATCCCCACCACATGATGCTTGCCAAGAGAGAAAAATAAAAACGAAATAGAGGAGAATATTATTGAATCTTGCATGAAAGTAAATATATAAAGTAAAAGATAGGCCCTTCGCAGAGGGAAGCAGAGGTTGTCATGCGCCTTTTGTTTTTGGATGTGCATACTCTTAATGTAAAGGAACGTCACTTTATATTGCCCCTTGTGATAGCGACCTTTATTATGCAGTCTGTCGCTTTTATTCCTTTACCATCACAAGATCGTACAAAGCTTATTTTCCCTTACAATAAAAGATCATACATATTTAGGAGCAATTTTTATTGCCTTGCACCGATGACAACTTACTTGAAGGATCTTATTCAATCCATAGGTAGATATAGTGGACTCTCATGGCATGAAACTAGGTTTAAGGGTTTTTGGATGCACAAGTAGTATCTCTACTTAGTACAGAATTTTAGCTAGCAAAAGATAGGAGGCAAGCACCACATGTTAGAGGATCCAAAACAATATAACTTCTATGTGAATATAAGCAAACATAACTCATTACGTTGTCTTCCTTGTCCAACGTCGACTAATTGACGTAGAATATTTAATGGGGGCTCACAATCATAAAAGATGTCCAAGATAGTATATTTATATGTGAGACCTCTCTTTCTTTATTACTTTTTCATGAATTGCAACAATGACCAATATTACGTTTGTCAACTTCTAACAAGTTTTATCAATTATACTTCTTTTATGTGAAGTCATCACTCCTCATGGGATTAGCATATGATCTTACTTTTTATTCTCTTCATTTTATTTCCAAGATTGGAGCAACAAAAGCAAAACACTCAACTCAAACTACTCTTTATTATATAACTTCCACACACGATTACATAGATAGATAGACCACAAAGCAAGCACTCGAAACTAGATCATACTAAAACTTTATTCTTCTAAATCATGAAATAACTAAGGATCGAACTAAGATAGATAATGATGATAAAAAGCGATGGTGATACGATACCGGGGCACCTCCCCAAGCTTGGCACAAGCCAAGGGTGGCGCCCATACCCATGTACTCAAATCTCCTTCTTCGATGATGGTGGTGATGAAGAGATAGGCTTGTCCTCCGTCTTCCAAGGCATAGGTTCTCCATCATAAAAGGACGAGCGCATTTCTGGAGTCCTGAAATTTGCAGCTAAACTCATACCTTTGAACTTGGCCTCATACTCAAAATTTTGGTTTTGTAGATCATAGATTTGGGCCTGAAGATAGTCAATCCGGTCATTGAGCTTGAAGATGACGTCCCCAATATTCTTGCCGTCCACCTTGCGCTCACGGATGAACTCCGTGATCATGGAGTGGTTAGCATTAAGTCTGCGCTCCACCATCCCTTGGCACTTGAAGATCTCCTGTTCCACAGCTTCCAGCCCGACCTTCTCGCTCCCGGTCTTCTTAGGTCCTTGCACGTCCCGGATGTGGAGCACCCCCTCACGCATCTCGATGGCCTGAGGGTGCTTCATCACCTCCGGTAGGTACGGGTTGATGACCTTCTCAAAAAACTTGTCCTTGGACGAGCTTGGAGATGCCATGATGATCAAGATCTGTCAGAAAAACAGCCCGAAACAAGAACAGAGGGAAAAATTGCGATGCAGTGGTCAAAACACATGTGAGTATATATAAAGAATTTTTATCTTGCAAAACAAGCATACGAGAGGAGAACGGAGTCGGGAGGGCACACGAGGGGCCCACAAGGCATCATGGCGCGCCCCGGGAGGGTCGCGCCCTGTTGCGTTGTGGGCGACTCGTGGGTCCCCTCGGCTGTTTCTTATTTTTGTAATTTTTCTAATATTCCAAAATGGACAGAAATAGTTTTTATGGAATTTTTGGAGTCGGTTTACTTACCGTATCACGTACCTACCCCTTTTCAGGGTTCTGGAGCGTTCCGGAAGGACTCTTCGATGCGTTCCTCCGGTGTCATTGTCTGAATAATATTAGTTTCAACATTGATAGGAGTACCTGAGATATAGTGCTTAATTCTTTGTCCATTCACCACTCTCGGATTATTGCCTTCGGAGTTGTTTATTTTGATGGCTCCGGAGCGGTAAACTTCTCCGATGATATATGGTCCTTCCCATTTAGAGAGAAGTTTTCCTGCAAAAAATCTTAAGCGAGAATTGTACAATAGAACATGATCACCTACTTTGAATTCCCATTTTTGGATTCTTTTATCATGCCATCTTTTATCTTTTTCTTTAAATAACATAGCATTTTCATAGGCTTGGGTTCTCCATTCATCTAGAGAGCTAATATCAAATAACCTCTTTTCACCGGCAAGTTTGAAATCATAGTTAAGTTCTATAATTGCCCAATATGCCTTATGTTCTAATTCAAGAGGTAAATGACATGATTTTCCATAGACCATTTTATAGGGAGACATACCCATAGGATTTTTATAAGCAGTTCTGTAAGCCCATAATGCATCATCGAGTTTCTTAGACCAATTCTTTCTAGATCTATTAACGGTCTTTTGCAAAATTAGTTTTATTTCTCTATTAGTTAATTCAACTTGACCACTAGACCGAGGATGATAAGGGGATGCAATTCTATGATTATCATCATATTTAGCAAGCAATTTACGGAAAGCACCATGAATAAAATGTGAGCCACCATCAGTCATCAAGTATCTAGGGACTCCAAACCTCGGAAATATAACTTCTTTAAGCATTTTAATAGAAGTGTTATGATCAGCACTACTAGTTGGAATAGCTTCTACCCACTTAGTAACGTAATCAACAGCAACTAAAATATGAGTATACCCATTGGATTTAGGAAAAGGGATCCCATATAATCAAAACCCCAAACATCAAATGGTTCAATAACAAGTGAATAATTCATAGGCATTTCCTGACGTCTACCAACATTACCAATTCTTTGACATTCATCACAAGAAAGGACAAACTTACGTGCATCTTTGAAGAGAGTAGGCCAATAAAAACCAGATTTCAATACTTTGTGTGCAGTTCTATCTCCCGCATGGTGTCCTCCATATGCCTCAGAGTGACACTTCCGTAGGATTTGTTCCTGTTCATGCTCAGGTACACAATGTCTAATAATACCATCTACTCCTTCCTTATATAAATGTGGGTCATCCCAAAAGTAATGCCTTAAATCAAAGAAGAACTTTTTCTTTTGTTGGTATGTGAAGTTAGGTGGTATATATTTAGCAACAATGTAATTAGCATAGTCTGCATACCAAGGAGTATTACGAGAAGCATTTATCACAGCTAATTGTTCATCAGGGAAATCATCATTAATAGGAAGTGGGTCATCAAGAACATTTTCCATTCTAGACAAATTATCAGCTACGGGACTCTCAGCTCCCTTTCTATCAATAATATGCAAATCAAATTCTTGTAGCCAAAGAACCCACCGAATCAGTCTAGGTTTAGCATCTTTCTTTTCCATAAGATATTTAATAGCAGCATGATCAGTGTGAATAGTAACTTTGGAATCAACAATATAAGATCTGAATTTATCACATGCAAACACAAATGCTAAAAATTCTTTCTCAGTAGTAGCATAGTTTCTTTGAGCACTGTCTAGAGTTTTACTAGCATAATGGATAACATTCAATTTCTTATCAACTCTTTCTCCTAGAACAGCACCAACAGCATAATCACTAGCATCACACATAATTTCAAAGGGTAAGTTCCAATCAGGTGGTTGAACAATAGGTGCAGAAATTAAGTCTTTCTTAAGTATTTCAAAAGCTTCTACACAATCATCATAAAAAACAAAAGGAACATCTTTTAGCAAGAGATTACTAAGAGGCCTAGAGATTTTAGAGAAGTCTTTTATAAACCTTCTATAGAAACCAACATGACTGAGGAAACTTCTTATACCTTTGATATCTTTAGGACATGATATTTTCTCAATAGCATCAACTTTAGCTTTATCAATTTCAATACCTCTTTCAGAAATTTTATGCCCAAGGACTATACCTTCATTCACCATAAAATGACACTCTCCCAGTTTAAGACAAGATTAGTTTCTTCACATCTCTGCAAAACTCGATCAAGGTTGCTCAAGCAATCATCAAAAGAAGTTCCGTAAACGGAGAAATCATCCATGAAAACCTCAACAATTTTTTCACAAAAGTCAGAGAATATAGCAGTCATACATCTTTGAAAGGTAGCAGGTGCATTACATAAACCAAAAGGCATGCGACGATAAGCATAAGTTCCAAAAGGACAAGTAAAGGTGGTTTTCTCTTGGTCTTCAGGTGAAACAGGTATTTGAGAAAAACCAGAATAACCATCTAGGAAGCAAAAGTGTGTGTGCTTAGATAATCTTTCTAACATTTGATCAATAAAAGGCAAGGGGTAATGATCTTTCCTAGTAGCTTTGTTTAATTTTCTGAAATCAATTACCATCCTATAACCAGTTACAATTCTTTGTGGAATAAGTTCATTTTTATCATTAGGAACAACGGTAATACCTCCTTTCGTAGGAACACAATGAACAGGACTTACCCATCTACTATCAACTATGGGATAAATTATACCTGCCTCAAGAAGCTTTAATATTTCAGTTCTTACCACATCCTTCATTTTAGGATTCAACCTTCTTTGATGATCAACAACGGGTTTAGCGTATGGCTCCATATGAATTTTATGCTGACATAAGGTGGGACTAATGCCCTTAAGATCATCGAGAGTATATCCAATAGCGGCACGGTGCTTCTTCAGAGTTTTAAGTAATCTCTTTTCTTCATGCTCTGAAAGGTTAGCACTAATAATAACAGGATATATCTTCTTTTCATCAAGGTAAGTATACTTAAGTGTTTCAGGTAATTGCTTTAATTCAAACACAGGATCACTCTTCGGTGGAAGAGGATCTCCCAAAGTTTCCACAGGCAAATTATGTTTAAGGATAGGTGCTTGTTTAAAGAACAACTCATCTATTTCATTTCTTTCATTCATATGCATATCATTCTCGTGGTCTAGCAAATATTGTTCTAAAGGATCAGTAGGGGGCACATCAATAGAAGCAAGACCAATAATTTCATCTTTATTGGGTAATTCTTTATCATGAGGTTGTCTACTAAACTTGGAGAAATTAAATTCGTGAGATATATCACCAAACTTAATTCTAACCTTCTCTGTAACACAATTAATTTCAGCATTAACGGTATTCATGAAAGGTCTACCAAATATAATGGGACAAAAATTATCTTGTTGCGAACCAAGCACAAGGAAATCAGTAGGGTATTTGATTTTACCACACAAGACTTCAACATCTCTAACAATCCCAAGTGGTGTAATAGTATCTCTATTTGCAAGCTTAATAGTAACATCGATATCTTCAATCTCAACAGGTGCAATATCATGCATTACTTCTTGATATAAGGAAAACGGAATAGCACTCAAACTAGCACCCATATCACACAAACCATGATAGCAATGATATCCAATCTTAACAGAAACAATAGGCATGTCAACTACGGGTTGTTCTTATCTAACATATCTCGTTTATTTCTAACAGGTTTAGCAATTCTAGCAGCCTCATCGCAAAAGTAAATAACATGCCCATCAATATCATCAACCAAAAGATCTTTAACCATTGCAATATTAGGTTCAACTTTAATTTGTTCAGAAGGTCTAGGTGTTCTTATATTGCTTTTGTTAACCACAGTTGAAGCTTTAGCACGTTCCTTAATCCTAACAGGGAAAGGAGGTTTCTCAATATAAGCAGTAGGCACAACTGGATTAGCATTGTAAACAATTGTTTCTTCTTTAACACTAACAGGTTCTTCATTTAGTTCAATAGGTGGGTGATATTTAAACCATTTCTCCTTAGGGAGATCAACATGAGTAGCAAAAGATTCGCAAAAGGTAGCTACTATCTCAGAGTCAAGTCCATATTTAGTACTAAACTTATGAAAAGCATCAGTTTCCATAAAAGATTTAACACAATCAAACTCAAGATTTATACCTAACACTTTACACCTTTGTCGATTTCCCAATCTTCAGAGTTACGATTAATTCTTTACAGAAGATCCCATCTGAATTCAATAGTTCTCTTCATAAAGGAACCATTAGAAGAAGTATCGAGCATGCATCGATCATTATGAGAAAGTCGAGCATAAAAGTTTTGAATAATTATTTCTCTTGAGAGATCATGATTGGGGCATGTATGCAACATATACTTAAGCCTCCCCCAAGCTTGAGCGATACTTTCTCCTTCACGAGGCCAAAAATTATATATATAATTCCGATCACGATGAACCAAGTGCATAGGGTAAAATTTATGGTGAAATTCCAGCTTCAACCGGTTCCAATCCCATGTTTCAGTATCATCACATAGCCTATACCATGTCAATGCCTTTCCCTCCAAAGATAAAGGGAATACTTTCTTCTTAACTCCATCTCCGGATAGACCTGCAAGCTTAAACAATCCACAAATTTCATCCACATAGATCAAGTGCATATCAGGATGCACCGTTCCATCTCCTGCATAAGGATTAGCTAGCAGTTTCTCTACCATACCCGAAGGAATTTCATAATAAATATTTTCAGTAGGTTCAGTAGGTTGAGGAGCACCTCTCAATGCTTTCGGTCGAGGTGAAGATACCCCGAACAAACCCCTCAAAGGATTACTTTCCATAGCGACAAGTGACAGTAAATTTCAGCACGTAATATAAATGTTTCCTTACCAAATTCCACTCACCAAAGGCGCTTCACTTCCCGGCAATGGCACCTGAAAAGAGTCTTGATGACCCACAAGTATAGGGGATCAATCGTAGTCCTTTTGATAAGTAAGAGTGTCGAACCCAACGAGGAACAGAAGGAAATGACAAGCGGTTTTCAGCAAGGTATTCTCTGCAAGCACTGAAATTGTAGGTAACAATAAGTTTGGTAGTAAGGTAATTCGTAACAAGTAACAAGTAGTAACGGTAACAAAGGTGCAGCAAGGTGGCCCAATCCTTTTTATTGCAAAGGATAAGCCGGAACAAACTCGTATAATAAGCAAGGCGTTCTCGAGGACACATGGAAATTTCTTCTAGTCACTTTCATCATGTTTGTTTGATTTGCGTTCGCTACTTTGATAATTTGATATGTGGGTGGACCGGTGCTTGGGTGCTGTTCTTACTTGAACAAGCCTCCCACTTATGATTACCCCCTCTCGCAAGCATCCGCAGCTACGAAAGAAGAATTAAGATAACTCTAACCATAGCATGAAACATATGGATCCAAATCAGCCCCTTACGGAATAGCGCATAAACTAGGGTTTAAGCTTCTGTCACTCTAGCAACCCATCATCTAATTACTACTCCACAATACATTCCCTTAGGCCTAAAGATGGTGAAGTGTCATGTAGTCGACGTTCACACGACACCAGTAAAGGAAGCAACTACATACATATCATCAAAATATCGAACGAATACCAAATTCACATGATTACTTATGACAAGACTTCTCCCATGTCCTCAAGAACAAAAGTTACTAATCACAAATCATATTCATGTTCAAGATCAGAGGAGTATTGAATAGCATTAAGGATCTGAACATATAATCTTCCACCAAATAAACCAACTAGCATCAACTACAAGATGTAATCAACACTAATAGCAACCCACACGTACCAATCTGTGGTTTTTAGACAAAGATTGAATACAAGAGATGAACTAGGGTTTGAGATGAGATGGTGCTGGTGAAGATGTTGATGAAGATTGGTCCTCCCACGATGAGAGGATCGTTGGTGATGTCGATGGTTTCGATTTCCCCCTCTCGGAGGGAAGTATCCCCGGCGGAATCGCTCTGCCGGAGAGCAAAATAGCTCCTGCCCAGGTTCTACCTCGAGACGGCGGTGCTTCGTCCCAAAAGTCTTCTCTAGATTTTTTTAGGGCAAAAGACCTTATATTGCAAAAGGATGGGGCCAGAGGCCAGCCAGGGGCCCCACAAGGCATCAGGGCGCGCCCAGGGGGGCTGCGCCCTGTTGCCTTGTGGGCAACTGGTGGGTCCCCTCCCGTATCTCTTTTCTCCAGTATTTTTTATATATTCTATAAAAAATCTTCGTGAAATTTCAAGTCAATTGGAGCTCTGTACGATAGGTATCTCTGACGTGGCTATTTCAGGTCCAGAATTCCAGCTACCGGTATTCTCCCTCTTCACATGAATCTTGCAAATTAAGAGAGAAAAGGCATAAGAATTGCATCATAAAGTGAAATAATGATCAAATACATTTTAAATAACAGTAGTAAATCATGATGCAAATTGGACGTATCACTGACCATTGGACCATTGACCACTTGTCGTTGACCATTCACATTTCAAAATTTTTTTGTGTCAAAATTCATGAAAATGATCTTGAAATACAAAAAGATTCATGAATTTGAAATTTTTTGTTGAATTGAATTTTTTAAATATTTGAAAAAAGTTCACAAAATTGAATAAAATCCCCGGATTTGAAAAGTATTCATGAACTTGATAAAAGCTCATGAATTTGAAAAAAAGTACACAAATTTGTGAATTTGAAAAATTTCACGAATTTGGAAAAGTTTGTGAATTTGGAAAAGTCTCGAATATTTAAAAAGTTCACAAATTTAAGAAAAGTTCATCAATTTGGAAATGTTCATGAATTTAAAAAAGGAAGAAGTTCATGAAAATTAAAAAGAAAAAAAGAGGAAAGAAATAAAAAGAAAATAAATGAAAAAAGAAAGGAAAACCGAACAAAAACCGGCCTAAAATGGACAGAAACAAAAAAATAGCGACAAAAAAAACGCAAGAAGAACCAGACTACCATTACAGTGCTAAATGGGCCAGCCCGTTCGGTCGGGTGTGTCCGCGCCGCGTACGAGTTACACTATATTTGATGCTTAAGGCGTCATATAGGACGAGCAAATAGAGACTACTGGAGGAAGCCAATATGGATGATTGTTTCTTCCTTTGTCATGATTTTAGTGATATTTCTTTTGCCTTTTGTCATAGGGAAGCCAATATGGCGTCACATGATTTAGCTAGTAAGTCGGAGCCTAGCTCTCTTGTCTGGCAAGAGGATCCTCCTTTATTCCTTGTGTCTGTCTTATCAATTCTGGCTCTCAAATTCAATTCATAATAAAAAATAAAAAATGTTTTGTCAAATGGCCAATTAAAAATGTTTACACTATTCCTTAAAATCCCTAAGCATTTGTCACAAGTGTAACCTACCTCAATTGGATTCCTAAATTATCCCCAACAACCATTTTATTGGACCAGCAGCATTTAAATTGGCAGTTTTAAAATAAACACATATTTATACATCTCCAAATATTCCAAAAACTTGTGTGTGGCATTTTTGTATTGTACTTGAATTATTGGCAAAGTTTCATCATGAACTAGAATAAATTTCTACCTAAATTAAATAAAAAATAGCAGTTAAAATAAACTACAAAAAAGAAATAGACAAAACTGCACTATGCACTTGTAGCCCATTGCTACAGTGCACAACCCAGCCCACCAACCAGCCATCTCCTTCCTCTGTAGAGAGAGGAGGCAGAGGCATGGCGTGGCAACAATCCACGGCGCCATGGTCGTTGGATGCACGACGTCTGGCGCTCCAGGGACGCCTCGAGGAGGATAAGACTATCCCCGACCCTGTAGACAAACCCTAGCTTCATTCCCCTCGCTCACCATCGTTGATTTGGACAAGCCCGAGCTCGTGGTCGCCATGGTCGTCCTTGTAATCGTGGCCACCGTCCACCCCGCCGCGTGAAAAGACGTCCAGGAGAACTGCCGCTATCGACTTCATCCGCCCCGAGCACCGAACCGAGCCGGGGTGGCCCGTACATTCGCCATCGTCGTCGTCTTTGTCGCGTACATCGTTGTCGTCCGTCGTCGATTGCCGCCACTCCGGTCCACATTCGGCCTCCCCGAGCTCGCCATCCGCACTGCGGTGAGCTTCTCCCCCGATCCCCCTTTCTCGGTCTCGATCCACATCGTATGCCGCCACCCCGCCGCCATAGCCGGAGCTCGCCATGGCCGCGTCCATGCGCCTGCGCCCCTGCTTCTCACCACATCCCGCAGCCGCCCGAGCGCCCAACGCGCGCCCGCGTGCCAGCAGCCATGCCCGCCGCTGCTCCCGGCCACCCCGCACGCCACCCCGCAAACAACCTCCCCTGGCCGTGGCCTCCCACCGAGGCCACCGCCGGCTGTGCCACTGGCTAGTGAGGCTGGCCCTGTTTGATTAGGACTAGGATTAGCTTAGGTTAATTTAATTGTTCAGTTAGTCTAAATGTGCAAATGACACGTGGGGCCTGCTGTTAAATTAAAAGTTAAATGAAGTTAAAATTGTCTAAGCCTATGCCATGCGGGACCCACTTCCACTGTTCATCTGTTGACCAGTTAAATGTTGATTGGGTCAACTCTGCCGCTGGACCCCACCTGTAAGCCACTTTAGCTAGGCTGCTGCTGTGTGCACTTACCAATTTCCTTTTAAATTCAAATTAAAACAATTCCAAAAATTCCAAAAAATTGTTAAAACTTTTGAAATTCATATAAAATAAACCATAACTCAGATGAAACTAATTTATGTATGAAAAATGATCAGGAAATTATAACGAATCCGAATATGTCATTTGCATGCATGACACACATCATTATCATAAAGAACCTTGAACTTTTGCATCAAGATCAATATAGAAAATAATACCTGGAGTTGGGCAAATATTCCAAATATTTTCCCTCTTCAATTAAAATGCATAGTAATGCATTAGAGCACATCACCAACACATATTGCCATGACATACATCCTGCGATGCATTTGATTGCCTGTTGTTTATTTGTTTCCTCCCGTTTACTTCTTTCCGGTAGACCCCGAGACCGCTGTTGATCCTGAGTGCTCCTACACCACCGAGGATCTGGTTTCACAGCAACCAGGCAAGCAAACCCCCTTGATCATTCCAGATATCGCCTATTCTTTCTCTCTATATTCATGCATTAGGTATTGTCACCGCTGTTGTTTGGTAGATCCTACTCAGATGCATAGCATGATTTTGTCACCCGATATAAATATTTTACCTGTTATCCTAGCATGCCTAGTATAGCTATGCTGGTGTTCCATTAGTTGACCCTACATCCTTGTCCGTGTTGCTATGCTAGATTACCGGGCCGTGATCCCCTTTGGGCAATGATAACGGGTATGCTTTACATTACTACATTGCATTGTTACATTTATGTTTGATATGGGGGCTGAAGGGCAGCTGGTACCATACAGTAAGAGATGGACCTGAGTCTCGATAGCTCCCGAGTGATGCAGTACGGGAACCCAGCAGATATCCATAGGATGATGGTGAGGCTAGTACCGTGCCCGCGTGTTTAAAGTTGGCGGAACGACAGGGCATGCGGAGACCATCCAGGATGAGGTGGGCCTGGGCCTTGGTCGTTGTCCGCGGATAAAATGAAATAACATGACTAACGAGATTTGGGTATTTGAACCGAGACTGCCACTTGAATATGCGCACTAACCACCGCGAGGGATAATGGTTATGGGGCCCTCGGCATCGTCAGTTCCTCCCAAAAGCTCTGTCAGATGTCACAGTTCAGCGGCACATGCCCGGGTGAGCGAATACTACGTGCTGCCGAGGCAGAGGTGGGCTTGGTCTCGGCCATCCTCGCAACATGCAGGAGCGCTTAGGGCAAGCGGCCGAAGATCCCTTCGCGCTTAGGAGGTAGACCGACGTGTTGACCTCTGTGGAGAGCTGAGGTAGGACTTCAGCGTGTCGATTGCCTGAGGCTGGGCATTACCCAGAAAAGTGTGTCCGACCATTGGGTAATCGAGCGTATCGGGTTATGTGGTGCACCCTGCAGGGAAGTTAAACTATTCGAATAGCCATGTCCATGGTAACGGGACGACTTGGAGATGTATCCCGATCTTATACCACTTAAACCGGATAGTTGATAAAACACACTCACTTTATATGTCTATACAACTTGAACCAGTCACTAAGTAAGATTCACCAACTCAATAAATATGGAATGCCCGAGGATCGCTTTCTCGCAGGGAGTCGAGGAAGGATTTCAGGGTATGGTATTGTTGTATTAATTACTTATACTCGTATGCGCTCATACCCTTCCTTTGCTATAACATGATCTGCTTCTCTTCTAATGCTGCAAGTTGGTGGTGCCTTGTGATACATTGAGTTTCTCCCCCTATTCTGGCATTTTTGCAGTTTAGTCCACTAATATTACCCCATTCCTTTGATACCGATGCATATGTAGTATAGATCTGATGTAAGTCTTACGAGTACTTTAGATGAGTACTCACCATTGCTTTGCACATCTATTTCCTTCAACCCGGTTGCTGCTATCAGGTAATAGCCTCTTGGATGCAGGTATCCCCGACGATGGATACTACTTGGAGTTCGATGTCGACGAGTAGTTCAGAGGTCCCAGGCAGGAGGTCTGCGCCTTTTCGATCTAGTGTCGCTGTTATGCTCAGCCTTCTTAAGGCAAAACTTGTTTAACTTGTCTGTACCCAGACTTAACTTGTCCTCGTGACCCTGGTTTGTAATATAAAGATTTATGTTTACATTTGTGTCGTAGAGTTGTGTTGTGATATTAACGTGGAGTCACTGTTCGTGATCGTGCATGATGTGTGTATGATTAGTGCACGGTTCAGAATGGGGGCGTCACAAGTTGGTTTCAGAGTCGACTGCCTGTAGGAACCCCCAAAACTCCTTGGTCGGTGTTGAGTCTAGTCTTGAAAAACTATTTTCAAACTACTAGGTGTGTTGTGTGGCTTACGGGCCCACGTCACATATGGATGGGATTATGATCTTTTATTCCGCATCCTTACTCTGGGTTCTAAACTTCTCTTCTCTTCGGGTTATAGATTTTGCTAACTCTAGGTTCTCATAACGACTTCATTCCAGAGAGCCACTTATTCCAGATCATCCCTTGATATCTCAAGACATTCCGAAACACTCTTCGATGTTTTTCCGAGACCCTTGTGCCCACCACTTTTGCAATTCCCTACCACCGATAAATCCCTATGGATAACTAAATACACTTGTCGTTCATATATTATTCCCAGTTGCTCTTGTTATTACCAGATACCCTGAAATACTCTCCGACTTTCAGAGAATCCTATATGTCCTATTGCTGTTGAAATTCCTTATCGCCTACTTACACTTGTGATAAAATCTAGGTGTTCGACAATCTTCGTTAAAATCCTCTGTGATTGTCATTCTAATCCTATTGATTCGACATGTGTGCGAATACTGGCAATCATCAGTTGATCCCTAGAAATTATGCTTCCGGCTCAGACGTCATTCCGGATATGAGCTGGTTCTTGACCAATGAAGTTTTGATCGGTTGTGCCTCTAAGTATATTCAACTTACTCATTCTTGATCAGAGCATCTGCTTCTGCTCCCCTGATTCGGAAATCACAATCCCTTTGTATTTTATATTTAGAGTTAATTAGATGATTCCATAACCTGATACGTTTGCATTCTTTCTTCTTTTGCTTGAGTAACGATACTCACATCATATCCTTTGTAGACCGCCAGATCCTTTGTTGGATTATTATCCGATGGTGTCCTTCATATTCAAAAACCTTGTGAGTTCTTCCCCTGTTACATAAGCCTTTAGTAATGGTGTATCCTCTACTTCTTGTCGTTTGAACTCTGCTTCGAGTTGGTATCTGTTGCTTCTATAAGTGTGCTGTATAGGTTCCTAAATTGTCTCAATGGGTTGTATCTATGCCTTTACCATCTGTGTGAACCCAAAAGTTTTCATGGGTCATACTCTTCTGGTATTTCACCAGGTACATTTTCAAACTCTAAACGTTTATAACAGAGCAGTGAATGAGAAGTTGTGCATTGGAGAAGTGGGAGTCGACCTCGAACCTTTGCGTTCATGCCCATGGACACGATGTAGATCTTATCATGGAAGCTTCTCGTAAAAATATTATCCGCTTGGTATAAATTCATCTTCTATCTGTGATTTGGTCCTTTGCAATCGTGGTTCCAACCATGTTCTTCTTCTTTGATTCCATTTCTCAAACAAGTTAAATCACTTGTGTTCTACACATCAATACACGAGTCCAACCTCTATTCTGATCTACCTTCGAGTATTACCCTCTGGTATCTCGAGAATATCACAGAACTGCATTACTTCTGATGAGTTCTTCATCAAGTATTTCTTCTCACTGATTTTAGTTTTTTCCTGGGTTTTGAGTTGTTTGTCACTAGAGAACATCGATAAGTGAATCGAGTCCGCACTGCAATTAATAAATCCTAATAATCTTTGTTGCTTACGAGTTTGTACTCAATCATGTCATTCCCAGATGATTGGCTACATCATCATCGTCATGCTAAAGCTTGACTGTGCTACCTAGTCCTCCATCCCCGGAACACAATTCTGACAGTGCACTAAGCTTACGCCGAGTTTTCAACATCATATTGTTTGTCTTGAAAAGCAACTCTGATTCTGAGCTTGCATCTTATCTGTGGTTCCAATAACCTTTTGCTTCACCATTCCTTTCGCTTGATGCCGTCACTGATCAATTACATCTTCATGAAACCTCTCGACAAAATGTGTCATGATCATCGTCAACATTTTGACTTCTTCCAAGATGTCAATCGAATTCATGATGAGAAATACCATCCTTCCCCTCGATAATTTGTGTTGTCATCGACAACATCCTTGCCTTCCTTACAACCCAGAGTTGATCATGTTTTGGTTATACCTTAATTTCTTGTGTATTTCTTGTGATCTTCAGACCCAACCTTTGCTTAAACACCATATCATCGCCGCCCCGAAGCATGACCGTGATACTTCAAATAACAACAAAAACATTGGAAGCACAATGCTAAATGTTTCTTGATTAATTATCCAAACACCGTTATATGGGTAAACATCATGATTCTCCTTGCACCTTTATTTAAAGGGTTATGTACTTGCTGACCTGTCATGATTATCCCGCTCTGCTTGCTCTTGAGAAGGATATACACCTAATACTTGTGAATAATCATATTTTCCTTTCCATTGGTCTATTTAATCTCATAATCATATTTTCCTTTCCATTGGTCTGTTTAACCTTTCTTGTAATTTATATGATCTAAGCAGTAATAATTCCCTGTTTATGTAAACACCCCGATGTCCAACCCTATCAGTATAACCCTGTTACCACTAGTGGAGAAATGGCTAGCCACAACTTTTGTTGGTGGCGTGTCATTTATAATCAATGCCATCACTATTTTTTCGAAATAGTGGTGGTGTCGTGGTGTTCTCGCGGGGGGTGCCGCGTCACGGCAGATGCTATGGGATGGCTTGAAGAGGTGAGGGCAAGGCTACAGTGGAGATTCGGGACGGGATTGGGCAACAGCACGCTGTGGTTTACCCAGGTTCGGGGCCCTCCATGGGAGGTAACACCCCTACTCGTACATGTCTGATGTATATGCGGTGTATATGGTTGTACAGAGTTGCTCCTGGAGCTGTATGAGAGAAGAGAGCCACGGGCTTCTAGCCTCCTGTGTGTGCGCGCGAGCACAAGAGGGAGTGAGAGGTGGCTGTGAGTGTGTGGCCTGAGAGCCCGTGGGCGAATGAGCTCCCCTGGTGCACCTTATAAAGGGGTGCCCAGGGGACAAGGGGTGGCCCACATGGCCAACTATACACCATTTGAGGTGACACATGACGTATGAACAGTGTCTGCTGTTCATCAACAGTGCTCCACTGTAGAGCATGGCCATCTCGTCCGCGCAGGTCCGACGGGACGTCGCGGCTGACTTCGTGTGGTAGGCCAGCTGGCTCCAGGTGGCCAGCCGGACGAGTTGCAGGGTGGCCAGCCGAACGGGTTGCAGGGTTGCCAGCCGGACGGGTTGCAGGGTTGCCAGCCGGACGGGTTGCAGGGTGGCCAGCCGGACGAGTTGCAGGGTTGCCAGTCGGACGGGTTGCAGGGTTGCCAGCCAGACGGGTTGCAGGGTTGCCAGCCGGACGGGTTGCAGGGTTGCCAGCCGGACGGGTTCCGGGCTCAAGCCAGCCGGCCGCCTTCCGGGCTCAAGCCAGCCGGCCGTCTTCCGGGCTCAAGCCAGCCGGCCGTCTTCCGGGCCCCAGCCAGCCGGCCGTCTTTCGGGCCCCCGCCAGCCAGGGGCCGCTCCCCTGGCAAAGTTTCGAAATGGTGACTTGTCCTCTTGAGCCCACCCGTGGGTCATCCCCCCGACAGTAGCCTCCGAGCCTCCGGGCGACTCGAAGAGTCGGGTGGAGGGTGTTCGCTGATGTTGAAGCAGAGATTGTCGATGACAGCCGGCTGCGGGCCGCAGCCGGCGCAGCTTGCTTCTAGTGGGGGCGCGCCAGCGCACCCACTGGGTGTACCCTCAGAGCCTCCGGGCGACTCAAAGAGTCGGGCGGAGGGTCTTTGCTGTCGCGGTAGCACAGGTTGTCGACGACGGCCGGCTGCGAGTTGCAGCCGGCGTGGCTTGCTTCCAGTGGGGGCGCGCCAGCGCACCCACCGGGTGTAGCCTCCGGGTGACTCGAAGAGTCGGGCGGAGGGTCCTTGTAGCCTGCTACAGCAGATGGGCGCGGAGCGCCGTCGGGCGCGGACGCGGAGTCAGCCGGCAGGTGGGCGCGAGGCGCCGCCGGGCGCGGAGCGGAGTCTGCCGGCAGGTGGGCGCGAGGCGCCGCCGGGCGCGGAGCGGAGTCTGCCAGCAGGTGGGCGCGGAGCTTGCTGTCTCTCCAGTGGGGGCGCGCCAGCACACCCACTGGGTGTAGCCTCCGAGCCTCCGGGCGACTCGAAGAGTCGGGCGGAGGGTCTTCGCTGTCGATGGAGCAGACGGTGGCGTCGAGGATCTCGACGGCGGCCGGCGGCGGGCCTGCAGCCGGCGGGGCGTTTTCCCAGCGGGGCGCGCTGGCACACCCACAGGGTGTGGCCTCCGAGCCTCCAGGCGAGGGGGGGGTTCCCCACGGAAATGATCTTGCAAAGACAAAGTTAGTCAGTGCAGATATATCAAATATTTAGCTTTGGCAACGCAAGTTTTATGCAGAGGGTGCCGACTCGGTTTCGTCTGAGCCCCCTTCAGTCTTTTTTATGTCCCCTCCGCTCTTTGGCTTTTGCTCTTGCTAGCCGGACAGCCGGGAGCCGGTCTGTAGCTGAGGCGAAGAGTGGGCCGCGGAGTAGAGTGTACAGTACTCGGACTCTGGGAGCAGATTTGACCGAGCAGATACTCAGAAAGGAATTGACCGGGTCACCCAAGCCGTTTTTCTCCCCGGACGTTTTTTATGTGAGGTGACCTCCAGCTTTTGCTCTTGCTAGCCGAACAGCCGGGAGCCGGTCTATATCTGAGGCAAAGAGTGGGCCTTCGGTACCGTGCACACTACTAAGCCGTCTGCGGGGAAGAATGTATCGGGCCAAACGGCCAGCCCCGGGCCGAGACTAGCTAGCGCCGGGGTGAACAGTAAAGCAACTGGAAAAAAATGCGGAGATGGCCCTCGATGGTCGCTCGGGGTTATCCGCTTTGTGTGCATGGTGCAAAGATATGTGGGATGATGGCCCACATTGCATTTGGCGCAGACGGGTCGGAGGCGACCTCCGGCAGGCGGCCCGAGCCTCCGGGTGGCTCGAAGGGCGCCCCAGCCGGCCTGGCCCGGCCGGCCGGGCAGTGGAGCGGGAGGCAGCCGAGCCGGCTCTCCAGCCGGCCCGGTGTCGAAGCAGGCGGGCAGGCCAGCCGGCCAGGTGGCGACGCGGGTAGGCGGGCCAGCCCGGACGTCTTTCTTTTCTCTTTTTTTCTTCTTCCTCATTTTTTTTAGCCGGCCTGGGCAGCCGAACTCTGCTTTTTTCCATCCGGCCCATATCCTTTTTTCCAGCCGAAAGCAACACTTCCTTTTTTTAGCGGGACAGCCGGCCTGCCCTTTCTGTCTCTTTCTAGCCGGCAGGAGAAACGCACGGGGCGCAGCCGGCGCGGGCGCGCAGAGCGGGTAAGCGGGAGGCGGAGGAGCCGGCAGCGGCGAGCCGGCGGCGGGGCGCGGCAGCGGCCGGCCGAGCGGGCGGTGGCTGCAGCCGGCAACGGGTCGTGGCCGCAGCCGGCGGGCGGGCCGGGCGCGGGGGCGGCCGGGGCCGCGGGCGCGGAGCAGGCGGCCACGGGCGGACCCGGCGGGTGCGGGGCACCCGGCCACGGGCGGAGGCGGGGCAGACGCGCGGGCGGCGGGGCAGCCGGCTCGGAAGGCGCGGGCGCGCGGGCATGCGGGCGAGCAAACGTCGAGCCGGCGCACGAGGGACGCCGCGAGCCGGACGCGCCTACAGGAGGAGCACACGGGGCCGGCTGGCGGGACGCAGCCGTGGCGACTCGGGCGCGGAGGCGCTCGGGCGGAGCGACGCCGGGGAGGCAGCGTGGGCGCGTCAAGCCGGGGCGGAGGAGGCCGGGCGCGCGGCCGTGGCGGGCATGGAGGAGCGACGACGCATCGGCGGGGGTGCCTGCGCGGAGCAGCGCGCGACCACGCGGGCGCGGAGGGGCAGAGCGAAGCGGCAGGGGGCCGAGGGGCCAGAGCGGGTGCCCCGGGCGCAGGGGAGCTGGCGCCGCTGGCGCGGAGGCCCGAGGCGCGGGCGGGGGTGCCGACGAGCGCGCAGACGAGCAAAGCTGGCGTGCGGGCGCGCGGTCGGGGCGGGATCCGGCCGGGGGCGCGGCTCGGGGCGGCGCGCGGGGGACCCACCGCGTGCGTGCGGATGCGACCGGAGGAGCTCGGGAGCGGGGCCAGGGGGACGAGAGGTGCCCGGGGTCCTGCCGACGAGGTCCGGCAGCCAGACGGGGCGGACGTCGGGGCGGGCAGGTCGCCGGGGAAGGCAGTCGCATCCATGGCGCGCAGAGGCAGAGACGAGGCCATCGAGGAAGCGGAGGGCTTCGAGAGGGAGGCAGCGCTCATCCATGGCGCACAGAGGCAGGGGCGAGGCCATGGAGGAAGCGGAGGGCTTCGAGGGGCGCACCAGGAGCGGAGCGAGGCGGCCGCAGAGGGTCGTTGTGGCAGCGGCTCGGGGCAGAGGAGCCCGTGGTGCTGCTCGGCCTGGGCAGAGGAAGGAAGGGGCAGCGCGGCGAGTGGCCGGCAGCAGCGCAGCAGGAGAGGAGGGAGCAGCGGACAACGGCTGCCTGCTCGCCGGCCACGGGCAAAGCGGCTGAACGCGGAGGTCCGTGACGGGGACGCGCGGAGCAGGGCGGGCCGTGGCCGCTCGTATGCGGCGGAGCGAGGGCAGGGGAGGCGGGGCTCCGTCTCTGGTGGAGCGAGCGGCGAGAGCCCGCGCGGCCGGAGATGGTCGCGGCAGAGGTCCAGGGCATGCAGCCGCGTGGCTGGAGCGCGCGGAGGAGCGACGGTGCGTGGCCGGAACGGCCGGATCGGGAAGCAGCGCGGGGGTGCACGGACGGCCGGGCCATGGCGAGACGGCGGCGATGCCGCGATGGTGGTGACGAAGAGGGTCCTGCCCGGACCACGGTTCCACCAGCAGCGAGCCCCACGGTGGGCGCCAACTATCGTGGTGTTCTCGCGGGGGGTGCCGCGTCACGGCAGATGCCATGTGATGGCTTGAAGAGGTGAGGGCAAGGCTACAGTGGAGATCCGGGATGGTATTGGGCAACATCACGCGGTGGTTTACCCAAGTTCGGGGCCCTCCGTGGGAGGTAACACCCCTACTCTTGCATGTCTGATGTATACACGGTGTATATGGTTGTTCAGAGTTGCTCCTGGAGCTGTATGAGAGAAGAGAGCCACGGGCTTCTAGCCTCCTGTGTGTGCGCGCGAGCACAAGAGGGAGTGAGAGGTGGCTGTGAGTGTGTGGCCTGAGAGCCCGTGGGCAAGTGAGGTCCCCTGGTGCACCTTATAAAGGGGTGCCCAGGGGACAAGGGGTGGCCCACATGGCCAACTATACACTATTTGAGGTGACACATGACGTATGAACAGTGTCTGCTGTTCATCAACAGTGCTCCACTGTAGAGCATGACCGTCTCGTCCGCGCAGGTCCGACGGGACGTCGCGGTTGACTTCGTGTGGCAGGCCAGCTGGCTCTAGGTGGCCAGCCGGACGAGTTGCAGGGTGGCCAGCCGGACGGGTTGCAGGGTTGCCAGCCGGACGGGTTGCCGGATTGCCAGCCGGACGGGTTGCAGGGTGGCCAGCCGGACGGGTTGCAGGGTTGCCAGCCGGACGGGTTGCAGGGTTGCCAGCCGGACAGGTTTCGGCCTCAAGCTACCCGGTCGTCTTCTGGCCTCCAGCCATCCGGCCGTCTTCCGGGCTCAAGCCAACCGGCCGTCTTCCGGGCCCCTGCCAGCTGGCTGGGTTCCAGCCAGCCAGGGGCCGCTCCCCTGGCAAAGTGTCGAAATGGTGACTTGTCCTCTTGAGCCCACCCGGGGGTCATCCCCCCGACAGGTGGCGTGGTCATATTTGGTACGACATCATTATGGGCTTATTGCTGGCATTGTATTTTTATGTCACGCCGTAGATGTTTCGTTTCTGCGGGCTACACATTGTTATGGCGTAGCCTGTTAGGCCCACACCAGCACTAGTCCACTCACTATATACCCCCCTCAGCAAAAAAACCCTAAATCCTTCCGATCCCTAACTCCTTTTCACTCCACCTCTCGACCAGCGCCGCCGCCGCTGAACCAGAAGGTTAGATCCCCTCCCCTCCCCTCGCGCATCTTCTTCCCCTCCCCTCCCCTTGCGTATCTTCTTCCCATCCCCTCCAGGCCTCACCGCTTGTCGCCGCTAGCCGCCGCATACTTGCATTAGTTGTCAATATCATACTTACGGTTGAATCCATGGACGTCCATGAACCGATTTTGTACTTACATTAGTTGTACTATAGTTTTGATTTACTAGTATAGTTTTGCAAACATGTAGTTTTTTGTACTTAGTGTTCAATCCGATTAGACTTAGTCCCCATTCAGATGTAGTTTTGCAAAGATGTAGTTTGATGACAAGCATGGATGCAGTCTGACATCCAGTAGTTTTTTGTACTTAGTGTTCAATCCGATTAGACTTAGTCCCCATTCAGATGTAGTTTTGATTTACTAGGATAGTTTTGCAAAGATGTAGTTTGATGGACAAGCATGGATGCAGTCTGACATCCAGTAGTTTTTTGCACTTAGTGTTCAATCCGGTTAGACTTAGTCCCAATTCAGATGTAGTTTCGCAAAGATGTACTTTTGATTTACTAGTATAGTTTTGCAAAGATGTAATTTGATGGACAATGTGGCACCCCCCGTCTGGCACAGAGGGGTTGCCTGCACGTGTCGGCCCAGGATAACTTCCCAGCACGCGCCAGTATCAAGGTACATAGTTCCAGACATAGCTTTATTGATAATACGGGGTATATAGCCCGATTACAATGGACTCTATCCCGTATAAATCCATAGCAGAGTTATTCGGCAGCAGAAGAAATAAATGACAGTGGAAGACTAGGTTGACGGCTTGGCTGGGCTTCACAACTCACAGGACTGACTGGGGCGACCATCTAGCTTATCCATCTTCTCCAAAATCTGGCCACGTGCAAGGCCAGGTAAGTACTTTGAATGTACTTGCAAGACAACTAATTATATAGCAATCAAACGAACAAGTAACAAAGCAATAACAAAGTTTAAGTAACAACAACAATAATATCATGTCCTGACGAGAACACGAATAAACTTACCACTAGACTAGTAAGTAAATACACATGACTCACCGAGACCACGTCTCGCGTGCAGTCCGAACAACACTGTGCCTTCCTCAGGCCAACACAAATCAACTTACTGAAAGAATGGTATGACTATACCGAACAAAATACTATCATGCAATTCTTTCCCATACTTGACCATTACTAAACTAAAGTTGACCTGATCCAAGTGGTCAAAACTCTGTACCATATCCTCTTTCTCCTTTACACAGGTGACCTTACATTAAAGTTATCATAATCTAATGTGGCTAAGCATTTCGTCTTAAATCTTAACTTGAAATACTTTGCTTAACATTGACACCATGTCCTGCTTAACTATACTCTAGTAGTGTATGACAGGTTAGTGGCTTATTCCGGAACTATTGTCCATGACAGCGGACGCGGCTATTCGAATAGGTTTAACACACACTCAGCAGAGGCTGTACACTTTACCCACACCACGGACTCCCAGTCCGACATACCCTGTCTACATCATGGCATTCTAACCGTATCGACGACCTCCCGCAGGCTAGTCTCGGTCGAGGGGATCTGGAACCTGGCCACCCTGTGGCCCTTTTATTCCTCTCCGTGAATCTCTACACTTTTGGACATCCTAACTGTCCCAGGCCCTCTAGCTCCAGATGCAAATCTCCCAGCTAGAGGAGATACTAAACTCCGAGCCTCCCTATGTGCGGATACATGAAAGAGACATAACTGTAACCTAGGCTAAGGCCTTCCCACTTAGGCAAATATGGTTGTACATGTTAGTTCGGTTTGTGGCACAAGATGTGTCATGTGAACATCGACGGAGAAGGGGGTGTGACACCGCACTATTGTTCCCTCCGTCGGTAATAGTGGCATCCCACTCTACTACTGAATAAAATACGGCTGATGTCCTCGAACAGTAAAGTAAACTACGAGCGTCTACTAAAGACTGCAAAACTACTATGTAATGCACCTACTAGTAGTAAGACGGTAAACAACTGAGTAATGCTTTTACTGAAAGTAATACGGTAATGTAGAACTGAAAGTAATACTAACAAACAAAACGGTAAACAGATAAACACAGAAAATAACGCTCAAACTAAGTCAAACAATGTCACTGGTTATCGTTTGCTCATGATAAGGAGTTGTCTTGCCTCCGGTCGATGAGTCTTCATGAAGAGGTGCGTGATCCTCCCGGCAAGGCGCGTCGACGAACGGGATCTCGGTAACGGCCTACATATGTTAAATAAAAGAGGCCAAAATAATGAGCACAAACAAGAAAACAAACAGTACCAAAAGAACGGGCTCGCAACGAGAAAACTGTGAGCATTGGATTCACCTCAATCGGAGCTACGAGCAAAAAGTCATAAGCGTTTTTCTGCCAGCGACTGATCTGTAAAAAAAATAATTGCATCTGGGTCCTATGACAGCACTGCCGGTGGCATCTTCTCTGGAATTATGCTTTCTCTGATTGAAAACGATAGAGCTCTAGTACGTTTTCTCTGAACCGAAAACGTATTCTAGTGGAATCCGTCTCCACTTATCCACGCTGGCGGGTGATACGTCTCCAACGTATCTATAATTTTTGATTGTTCCATGCTATTATAGTATCAATCTTGGATGTTTTATATGCAATTATATATCATTTTTTGGGACTAACATATTAACCTACTGCCCAGTGCCAGTTGTTGTTTTCTGCTTGTTTTTGGTTTTTCAGGAAATCAGTACCAAACGAAGTCCAAATGCCACGAAACTTTTTGACGATTTTTTCTGGACAAAAGAGACCCTGGAAGCTTCGGGAGGAAGCCAGAAGCCTCACGAGGAGGCCACAAGGCAACAGGGCGCGACCCCTGGGGGGCGCGCCCTGATGCCTTGTGGGCCCCTCGTGGCTCCTTTTGACCTAATTCCACTTCTATAAATTCTCAAATATTCGGAAACCATCAGAGAGCCAGATGAGAAAATCCTACCACCGCAGCAAGCCTCTGTTCTTCCGCAATCCCATCTGGAGGCCTTTTTCGGTACTCTGCCGGAGGGGGAATCGATCACAGAGGGCTTCTTCATCAACCTTGCCACCCTTCCAATGATGTGTGAGTAGTTTACCACAGACCTATGGGTCCATAGCTAGTAGCTAGATGGCTTCTTCTCTCTCTTTGATCTTCAATACCATGTTCTCCTCGATGTTCTTGGAGTTCTATCCGATGTAATCTTCTTTTGCGGTGTGTTTGTTGGGATCTGATGAATTGTGAGTTTATGATCAGATTATTCATGAGAAATATTTGAGTCTTCTCTGAACTCTTTTATGCATGATTGTCATAGCTTTGTATTTCTCTCCGATCTATCCGTTTGGTTTTGTCGGAAGTGGGGCTCCGGGGACCCAAAGGTTCGAACACTGGGGTGAGCTCGTTCTACTACTTCCTCTCCTACCACGGCAACGCTACGGCGAGACTACGGCGAGGGCGGGCTAGCGTAGGACGGGCGAGGACACAACGGTTTACCCAGGTTCGGGCCACCTTGCGGTGTAAGACCCTACTCCTGCTTGTAGTTGGGATTATTGTGGGTGAGAGAGTTCTCACGTACAAGGTTGAAGATGATGGAATCCAGAGCTCTCTGCTCCTCCAATGGCTGCTCTGCCCTTTTTATACCGGCCTTGGTCCTCTTCCCCCTCAAAGCTTAGGCAGGAAGGGTTGCCACACTTGGCTATTTTGAAAGGGGACAGGCACTCAGGCTATCCTGATTAAAGGTGGTCTTTGCCTGCCAAAGCATGATCCATGACGCGCCGGTGGGCTCGGTGATGACCTCCGCCCTGCGCGCCCGCCGTCTTGGTCTTCCTTCGCCGATCGGGCAACCTTCGGGGTTGCTTTGGAGAGTAGATAGCTGGCCCTGCTTCCCTAACACAAAAGAGGAAACCATCTGCATCTGCGCCTACTGGCGCGGCCTCTGCTGCTACCCGTGGCCGTGCGCGTCACCCACGTGATGGGCTCCAGACCGCGCGACACGCCGAACGGCCTCCGTCTCGAACGCCTGCGGGAGGGGGCCTCGGAAGGCCACCTCGGGAAGCCGCCTCGTGAGGCCACTCGGGAAGCCGCCTCGTGAGGGGACCTCGCGAGGCCGTTGATGGTGGTGCTGAGCGTTGCCTGCTACTCCCTGAGGAGGGGGCCTCAGGAGGCCAGGGCCTCATGAGGGTTTTGGTGAGATGCTTGGTGGCGACGGCCCGCCGGGCCCACTCCAGGGCGTCGCGCCCTGGGCCAAAGGCAGACGGGCCTGGATACCCCGGGTTCCATGGGCCCGACAGTAGCCCCCGGGCCCGCGGCGCGCACGTTCCCGCCTACAGAGGGGCGAAATGGCGCGGGCCCTAACCACCTGCGGCCAGGCGCGACGCGTGCCCACGATGTGACGGGCGACGCCCCCACTCGCCACGACGCCTCGGGAATGGCCGCGCTGACATAAATCTGCCGCGGGCGATGCGAGACCATCATTGCCTTCCCTCGCACATTCCGCCTCCCTGCGCCTTCCTTCCCACGCATGGCTTCTTCTATCTCTCCCAAAACTCCGCCGCCCTAACCCCTTGCTGTGCCGCCATGGCATCCACCGGCAGGGAGGAAGAGGCGGCGGACACGGTGGTCGCGAAAGTGGTTCCAGAGCCTGCTCTGGGTAGGCCCACAATCGTCAACGCCGAGGGGCTCGACAAGGTGCTTCCAATGACCGCGTCCGCTTCCAACGAGTGGGGGGCCACTCGCATCTGGCCGGCTTCGCGCCCGATAGCCGACCTCGACGCTACCTCTGCCGCCCTCTTCCTTCCTGCGCTCTTCGCGGACCTGCTGCCTCCATTCTCGGATTTCTTCAACGCCATCCTTTCCCACTACCAGGTCCATGCGCTGCATCTCGAGCCGAACTCCGTCCTCCTTATTTCCGCCTTTGCCTTCTTATGCGAGGCCTTCCTGGGCGTGACGCCCTCCGTGGCGCTCTTCCGCCACTTCTTCAGCCTGCGGCTGACCGCGGCGAACCAGTGCTCCGGGTGCGTCTCGTTCTGCATCGCCGACGACGCGGCGGGCGATGGCATTGACATGAGGCTTACCAAGGAGGTCGAGGGCTTCAGGCGACAATGGGTGCACGTGGACGCGACCCAGTTCAGCTCCCTGTTGCAGCTGCCGACATCCCCGGCCGCAAGAAGCTTCGGGTGGGGGCACGAAAGGCTCGTCGACCCGCGGCTAGCGCGGGTATGGAAGAAGTTGGCCGAGCTGAGGGCCGCGAAAGTAACGGTGGTCATGGTCGTGCAGGAGTTCCTCTGGCGCTGCATAGCCCCCCTGCAGCGACACTCCTGCCCGATGTGGGCCTTCACTGGCCCACAGGACCCGATGCGGTTGAGCGTGGACAGCTTGCTGCCAGAGGTGCTGGACGGGATGCTCCATAACCTGACGGGCGAAGAAGCGAGCGAGCCACCCATGGGTGGGCTCCCCTTGTATCGCTATAGGAACAAGGAGGCACTGGCTGGCTCGATGCCGCGTTTCGACCAGTGGGGACCGCTTCCAGAGGGCCTCGAAGGGCCCCGTGACAACCCTTTTCTGGCAGTCCCTGGCTCAGGCGAGCACGGTAGCACCATGGCCTCGGCGGGCGCAGCGGGGGGCGGAGGCCGCCTGGTTCGGCCGGCCCGCCGCCAACCCGTTCGCGAGCTTGAAAACGACGATGGCGCCACCCCGCCTGAGGCCTCGCCTGCCGCGTCCGTCCGGGCGGAGGGCGCGGGAAGCCCCCGCGCGGCAGCCGCGAAGCCACGGGGCTCCGAAGGCGGTGGCGAAGGCGGGTCCCGCAGTCTTCCCGAAAGGGGGGTCGATCGCGAGGGAGGGCCCGACGAAGGCGGGTGCAGCAACGCGCCCCCGTGGCCGCTGAAGAAGAGGAGGTGGTTTGCCAGGGACCAGTAAGCGCTTGCTTTCCTTTCTCCTGCGCCCAGCGTGTCGCGCGCGTCTGAGTCCTTGCTTCTCTTTCTGTCTCCAGGACTTCCTCAAGCAAGAAGAAGAAGAAGGAGGGGAGGTCCCCTGTCCCGGCGGGAGCTTCTCCGCCGGTTGCTAGGACCGGAGGGCGCGAGGAGAGCACCAGCAGCTTCGCCGTCGGGGCTGACCTCGCGAGGGCCAAGGAGGAGGCAGCGCCTTCTGACCCGCAGGAGGACGCGGCTCGGGGGACCCGAGCAGGCGAGCCACGGGAGGCGTCGTCGAAGGACGGCTCTGCCACTCCTGGGGCACCCACCGCTGGGGCGGAAAACGCGGCGACGGAGGCGGAGGCGCCGTCCTCCACCCCCCCGGAACGCTGTCGACGGCGATGTTGCGGGAGGCCAGCCAGACTCGACAGCGCGCGGGGCTCCGCAGGCCGGGGGGTCGCCAAGCCCACGGGGTGCGTCGCCCCATCGGAACGAAGAGGGGACCCCTGCGAGTCCTTCGCTCCCGACCGGCAGCGGCGGGCCCTCGCGAGAGGGCAGCGCTCGGGCGCACACCGGCTGGGCCCTGCAGCTCGTGAGCGGCAGTGCCGTGCTCAAGCGCGGGGCCCTGCAAGGCGCCAGGGCCGCCCTTGACCAGCTGGAAGCAGACCTTTGAGCGGAAGAAGCGCGCATCATCGAGGAGCATCAGCGCCTCGCGGAGAGATGGCACCAGCTTGATGTGGCCATCAAACTAAGCCGCCGCCACGAAGACACCGCACGGGAGAAGCGCGAGAAGGCCGCCCAGGACGCGAAGGAGATCTTCGAGAACGCTGTCAGGGGGGCCGACGAGGCTGACAGGCGGCGCGAGGCGGCGGAGGCCCGCGGAAAGGAGCTCCAGGACCAGAACGCCTCGCTGAAGCGACAACTCCAGGCACGAAGGAACGCCATCTCCACCCTCGAAGAGGGGCTGGCGGCCCGCGGGGCGGACCTTGACGTCCGTGAGCGGGAGCTCGCGCGGTCAGCATCCGCGCAGGACTTGGAGCACGAGCGGCTGGAGACGTTGGAGCGAGAGGTGTCCGCTGCCCAAAATTCCTACGCCGAGCGCCTAGACAAGGCCAACGCCAAATTGGCGGCCAAGGCGGAGAAGATCCAGGAGGTTGTCGACAGGAGGGTTGCGGAGAGCCGCGAAGCGTTTGCGAATGAGAACAGCAAGAAGCTGAAACGGCAGGAGGACCGCTTCAAGGCCAAGCGCGAGGAGCTCCAGCATGAAATCGCGGGCCTTAAGGAAATGCTAGCCGAAGCTGAAAGGCGGCGGGAGACCGCTCTGAAGGCCCAGGCCGACGCCGAGGCCGAGCTGTCCTCCCTCCGGCAGCAGGTGGGGGGGGGGGGGGGTAACTGCGGTCGTGGAGCAGGCACGGGACGAAGCGGCCCGAGCGCGGGTGCGGCAACTCCAGCGCTCTAAGATGTTCCGCGCCCTCGAGCTCCGGGCCCGCCGCGCCTTGGGCTCCATTTGCAAGGAGGATGTCAGCAGCCCCCTCGAGACCCACGACGGCAGCTACCTCGACTTCTTCACCAAGCTCGTGGAGCGGCTCGAGGTGGGCGCCAAGAAGGTGGGCGGAATCATCGAGGAGGAGAGCCGCGACCTCCTCACTCAGGCCGCGACGCGCATCTTCAGCCATCTTCTGAACGCCGACCCCAACTTTGACTTCGGCAAGGTGATAGTTCCCGTCCCCGAGGAGGTCCGTGACACCCTTGGGAAGGCGGTGGAGGACCATGTGGACGCCCAGCACGAGCACTTTGCTCCTGGCGAGAGCTCGAGCGGAGTCGAGGAGGGTGACGATGACGGTGGCAGCGGCGGCGATGGCGACATGTCTTCTTAGGTCCTTCCCCATATCCTGCGCATAGCTGATTGTGACCCCGTGGGGGCGCGAGGACAATGCTTTAGGATTTTAAGTACTTTGCTCTTGACTATATCGACTGCCCGCGCCCTCGTAGCTCGTTTTGTTCTTTCTGCCCGTCATGGCGCTCTGCGTTGTTAGGACCTAGCCCCCGAGCGGGCCATAATCGTTGCCGGTATGACGAGTCGTGAGGGCTCCGCTCGCGCGATCTCCCGAGGCGGGGCCCGCAGGCTTCCTGGGGGCCTGGCGGGGCCACCTCGCGAGGCCCCTCCGTGACTCTGCTCATGCGTTAGCTGCATGTAGAGTACTCAACAATAGGGGAGTGGCGCACGCTCGTCAATTCGCCCATGGGCCTCACGCGAGGAGACAAAACACCAAGAACCTTGGTGAGGTGGTGTGCATGGGGAGCAGGCCCGCGAGCCAGAGCCCGGCTGCTTGAGTTTTTCAGCGCTGCCGGGACTGACCCGAGCACAGACACCGTGTCCAGCCCCCGCTCGCGTGAGGATCATGGGGGACATCGTGAGCGCGCGGGGCTCGTTAAGAAAGAACAAGACAGAATGCCATGCAAGAAACTGAGCTTTGCTGAAGTAAGATAGCGACCCGTTACATAACTAAAACGAGATGCGGCTGTCGTGCCCGGCATGGGTCAGCTTGAGGTTGGTGCAGCCCGTGGGGCGCCCTCAGCTGGTTGTTCCGCCAGCGCGGAGCATGGGGCTTCCACATGGGTGTGGGAATGATCGCGGGTCGATCGTTCCGCCAGCGCAGAGCATGGGGCTTCCACTGGGGTGTGGGTATGATCGCGGGTCGATCGTTCCGCCAGCGCGGAGCATGGGGCTTTCACTGGGGCGTGGGCGGGAGCTCTCGTGGGCCCATCAGGCGAACGCAATGAGAGGCTCCGGGGCGTGTACAGCCCCCTTTCGTTCGTACGCGTGGGGGTCACGGGTAGAACTTGCGGAGGTGTTGGATGTTCCAGGCGTTAGACACAAGAACTCCATCCTCCGTCTCCGGCCGGGCTGAGCCAGGCCTGGAGACGTGATTAACCCGGGAAGGTCCTTCCCGTATGGGTGGCAGTTTATGGGGCCCCTCTCTAGAGAGGGTTCTGTGCAGGGCGGGGTCGCGGACCTCGAGAGTGCGAGGGCGGACGCCGCGGCTGTAATAGGGGCGCAAGGCCGGTTTGGCGGCGGCCCCCCTCAAGGGGTGGTAGGTCGGTCTCCCGCGAGCCGTCCTGGCGCGCCTTGTCGAAGGCAAGGGCTCACGGGGGCCATGCTTAACTCCAGAGGGGAACATGCCAACGCCGTAGACGAGAAGACGGGGGTCTCGCCGGTTGGCTCGCTTGTCGCCGCGCGGATGGACATGGCACGAACCGCCACTCGCCGAGCCAGCCTTTGCCGCTCCCGAGCTGCGCCCACGAGGCGCGCTCGCGAGACGCATGCACAAGGCTCGGCTCGCGAGGGGCTACCCGCGAGGTCCTCACGCAGCCCGCCTCCTGAGGGACTGCATGTCAACAGATTCACGGTGGGGTAGCGGCACGCGCTTGCTATCTCGCCCGTGGCCATTGCGTGAGGGGATAAGACACCAAGGACCTTGGTGAGGTGACGTGCACGGGAGCAGGCCCGCGAGCCAGAGCTCAGTCGCTTGGATTTTGCGGTACTGCAGGGACGAACCCGAGCACAGGCACCGTGCCTCAGCCCCTGCTCACGGAACTGGTCAGGGGAGGGGTCGCGAGCGCGTGGCGCTCTCCGGCCAGCATCAAACTTAACATAGAAATTAGCTGGTACCAAAACTCATTAGGGCGAAATCAGTGAAATCCATTACACGGCCAAAAGGATAAGGTTCCGGGAGCGAAGCTCGAGAGGCGCGGCGGGAAGGAGTGAGGGTCGCGCGAGGCGACGCGCCAGGCGCACCTGGTAGAACCGCACTGTAGCGACGTCAGACCACTCGGCGCGGCGCGCCAAGGGAGTCTGCTTCTTCGGGGCCAGGGGGCTCGCGAGGCGCTGGGAGCTCGCGAGGAGCGGGAGGTCACGAGGCCCTGGTGCGAAGGGCGCCAGCCTCTGGAAAGAAGCGCCGGCGTTCCTTAGCCCGAAAGGCATGCACGTGCCGCCGACGGTGGGGCCAACGCCGTGGCTGCCTCGCGGCAGCTGGAAGGGGTCACGAGGGCAGGACTTGTTGAGGCTGGTGAAGTTGACGCACATGCGCTCCTTGCCGCCCTTCTTGGGGACGACGACTGGGTTGGCGAGCCATTCGGGATGGTGCACCTCACGAACGACTCCGGCTTCTTGGAGCTTCTGAACTTCACTGACGATGAACTCCTGCTTCTCTAGCGCCTGGCGCCGCGCTTTCTGCTTGACCGGGCGTGCATTGGGGCACACCGCTAAGTGGTGCTCGATCACCTCCCTCGGCACACCGGACAAGTCGGATGCTTTCCAGGCGAAAACATCCGAGTTTGCCCGAAGGAAGGTGACGAGCGCGCTTTCCTATGCAGGAGGGAGGCCCGTGCCGATGGTGAAGGCAGGGCCGGAGCCGCTGCCGTCCACCGACACCTTCTTCGTCTCGGCGCGGTCTTGAGAGAACAGCTGCTTCTTCTTCGCGGGCGCGGCCTCGGAAGGCTTGGCCGCGTCCTCGTCGGCTGGGTGCGCGATAGCGGCAGCCTTGTAGGCGCGCTCGAGGGTGCTGGCCGCGTCCTTTTCGTCGCAGGCGACGGTGATGATGCCGCTGCAGCCGGGCATCTTGAGGACGTTGTAGGAGTGATGAGTGGCCGCCATGAACTTGGTGAGAGCTGGGTAGCCCAAGATGGCATTGTAGGGCAGTCCGATGTGCGCCACGTCAAAGTCGATGAGCTCGGTGTGGTAGTTCTTGCGGGTGCCGAAGGTGACGGGGAGGCGCACCTGCCCCAGCGGAATGGTGGAGCCATCGGTCACTCCGGAGAAGGGCCTGGTCGGCATCAGCTGGTCGTAGGGCACCTGGAGCGTCTCGAAGGTCTCGATGGAGAGCACGTTGAGGCCGGCACCCCCGTCGATGAGGGTCTTGGTGACCGCGACGTTGCTGTTGGTGGGAGTGCACATCATGGGGAGCGCGCCTGTGGAGGCCGTGGACTTGGGGTGGTCCTTGGAGTCGAAGGTGATGGCGTACTGCGACCACTTGAGGGGCCGCGTGACCTCAGGCCTCGGGAGGGCGGCGTACACCTCGCGAGAGAGTTGCTTGAAGTGGCGGACGGACGTGGGGGCTTGGGACCCGCCAAGGATGCAGGCGACCGCGCGAGGCTCCTGGTAGCCCCCAACGCCCTCGTCAGGTTGGTTGACGTCGTTCCTCCGAGGTGGCAGAGGCAGCAGCGGGAGAGCGGCATTAGCCTGAGGGTTCGCCTCACGAGGCTGGTCGCGCCAGGCAGCCTCACGAGGCTGATCGCGCCAGGCAGCCTCACGAGGCTGATCGCGCCAGCCCTGGCGGTAGTTGCTATTATTGTTGCGGCCGTCCCAGCGGTTGCCGCCGCGGCCGGCGCCGCGGCTGTTGCGGTCGTCTCGGCGGCTCTGGCGCTCGTCGCGGAGCAACTTGAGCTCATGACAGTCTTCGGTGTTGTGGGAGCGGACGTTGTGAAAGGCGCAGAGTGGCCGGCTGTCCTTCCTGGGCTCGTCGAGGTCACGGCCGCGCTTCTGCTCGGGCTCCGCCGCAAGCACGGCAGGGCCCTTGCGCTTGACATCCTTGCTCTTGGCCTTGGTGCCGTCGAGCGCCGCGTCGGGGTCGTTGTGGACGAAGAGGCGGCCTTCTTCAGCCTTGGCGCACTTGTCGGCGAGGTCGAGCAGCTCGAGCACGGAGTCGAGCTCACCGTTGATGGCGAGCTTCTCGCGCATCTTGATGTCCGTGACGCCGGTTGAGAATGCGGAGATGACGGCCGCGTCGGAAGCGCGCGGGATCTTGTTGCGCACCTGACTGAAGCGCTGGATGTACTTGCGGAGGGTCTCGTCTGGGCGCTGTCGAACACGCCGCAGGTCGTTGATGGTGAGGGAGCGGTCCTGTGTGCCCTTGAAGTTGGCGATGAACTGGCTGCAGAGCTCGGCCCACGATGATATGGAAGCCTCGGGGAGGTTCATGAGCCAGGAGCGCGGGCCGTCCTTGAGGGCCATGGGGAACCAGTTCGCCATGACCTTGTCGTCTCCGTTCGCCGCCTTGACACTCAGCGCGTAGAGCTGGAGGAACTCCGTGGGGTTGGGGGTGCCATCGTAGCGCGGAGGCAGCTCAGGCTTGAACTTCGCAGGCCAGACCACGCGACGCAGCTTGCGGGTGAAGGCACGACAGCCCACGCCGCTCGAGGGGACGCCGCCAGCGGGGGCGGCGCGGTTTTGACGCCCGGCCGCTGCAACGTCTTGAACGGCCTGATCCTGGCGCTGGCGTTGGCGCTCGAGGAGCAGTCGCGCGGCGGATGATCTGGCAGCTGGGCTCGCAGTGGTCCGGAGAAGACGCGCCGCGGGACGGCTCACGAGCCCGCGCGCTGCGCTGGGGCCCGGCGCGCTCGTCAAGTAGAGGAGGCGGCGGGGGAGCGCCGTGCGCCAGGTCCCCAGCACGAGACGGTGGAGGGCGGAGCGAGTGAGAAGGCGCCGGGGCGTCCCCGGCGACGTTGACGAGCTCGGTGATGCGACCAAGCCAGGCGTCGTAGCCTGCGTCATCAGGACGGTAGCGGAGCAGCTCGCGCGCCATGAGCAGCGCGGTCTGCGGGTTCGGCGGCCCACGGTTGGCGAGGGAGGAGGCCATGGCAGTGTGGCCGTCCGCCCGCACGGAGGGGTGCAGGGAGGAGGCCTGCTGCTCACGGGCAGCGGGGTCGGTGGCGGCGGCAGCCTCGGCGTCGGGGCGGCGGCGATTGCCGCGGGCCACCCGCTCTGTCTGGGCCATGCGGCCAGCCCTGCGCTCAGCGCGCTCGCGACGGGCGTCGGCCATGGGGCTGGTGGAGCTGAGGGCGGAGCAGAAGAACAGTAGCGCACCCCTACCTGGCGCGCCAAATGTTGGAAGTGGGGCTCCGGGGACCCAAAGGTTCGAACACTGGGGTGAGCTCGTTCTACTACTTCCTCTCCTACCACGGCAATGCTACGGCGAGACTACGGCGAGGGCGGGCTAGCGTAGGACGGGCGAGGACACATCGGTTTACCCAGGTTCGGGCCACCTTGCGGTGTAAGACCCTACTCCTGCTTGTAGTTGGGATTATTCTGGGTGAGAGAGTTCTCACGTACAAGGTTGGAGATGATGGAATCCAGAGCTCTCTGCTCCTCCAATGGCTGCTCTGCCCTTTTTATATCGGCCTTGGTCCTCTTCCCCCTCAAAGCTTAGGCGGGAAGGGTTGCCACACTTGGCTATTTTGAAAGGGGACAGGCGCTCAGGCTATCCTGACTAAAGGTGGTCTTCGCCTGCCAAAGCATGATCCATGATGCGCCGGTGAGCTCGGTGTTGACCTCCGCCCTGCGCGCCCGCCGTCTTGGTCTTCCTTCGCCGATCGGGCAACCTTCGGGGTTGCTTTGGAGAGTAGATAGCTGGCCCTGCTTCCCTAACACAAAAGAGGAAACCATCTGCATCCGCGCCTGCTGGCGCAGCCTCTGCTGCTACCCGTCGCCGTGCGCGTCACCCACGTGATGGGCTCCAGACCGCACGACACGCCGAACGGCCTCCGTCTCGAACGCCTGCGGGAGGGGGCCTCGGAAGGCCACCTCAGGAAGCCGCCTCGTGAGGCCACTCGGGAAGCCGCCTCGTGAGGCCACTTGGGAAGCCACCTCGTGAGGGGACCTCGAGAGGCCGTTGATGGTGGTGCTGAGCGTTGCCTGCTACTCCCTGAGGAGGGGGCCTCATGAGGGTTTTGGTGAGATGCTTGGTGGCGACGGCCCGCCGGGCCCACTCCAGGCGTTGCGCCCTGGGCCAAAGGCAGACGGGCCTGGATACCCCGGGTTCCATGGGCCCGACTGGTTTGGCCAACTAGATTGATTTATCTTGCAATGGGAGAGGTGCTTTGTGATGGGTTCAATCTTGCGGTGCTCAATCCCAGTGACAGAAAGGGACATGACACGTATTTGTATTGTTTCCATTAAGGATAAAAAGATGGGGTTTAATCATATTGCTTGAGTTTACTTTGTCTACATCATGTCATCTTGCTTAAGGCGTTACTCTGTTTTATACTTAATACCCTAGATGCATGCTGGATAGCGGTCGATGGGTGGAGTAATAGTAGTAGATGCAGGCAGGAGTCGGTCTACTTGTCTCGGACGTGATGCCTATATACATGATCATTGCCATAAATCCGTCATAATTATTTGCTTTTCTATCAATTGCCCAACAGTAATTTGTTTACCCACCGTATGTTCTGTGCTCGAGAGAGAAGCCTCTAGTGAAAACTATGGCCCCCGGGTCTACCTTTATCATATATTAAAATCCAAAAATACCTTGCTGCAATTTATTTACTTCTATTTTATTTTGCAATTTACTTTTTATCTATCACTATCAGAATTAATCCTTGCAAATAACTGCTAAGAGGATTGACAACCCTCTTATTTGCGTTGGGTGCAAGTGTTTGCTTTTGTGTGTGTAGGTGCTGCTAAAGAGGTTTCGTGTGGTTCTCCTACTGGATTGATAACCTTGGTTCTTAACTGAGGGAAATACTAATCTGTACTATACTGCATCATCCTCTCCTCTTCGGGGAAATACCAACGCAGTCTACAAGTAGCAGGAAGAATTTCTGGCGCCGTTGCCGGGGAGACATCACCAAAACTTATCAAGTACCTTCGCATAAACTATCATTCACTTGCATTTATTTTATTTTCCTTTTATTTGCATTTGCCTCTCGTTTTCATCTCCCCCACTTCTAATTTTTTTTACAAAAAACACAAAAATATTTTTGTTTGCTTGCTAGTTTGTTTGTCTGAAGTCGTTACCATGTCTGAACTTGAGAAAGTTGTTATTGAAAGTGCTAGTGAGGGTAGTACTAGTGATTCTCTTGAGGAGAAAACTCATCCTTTTGATCTTAATCATGACCCTCCTGAGATTGATCATCCCACTAATTTCAAGACTAAAGTCTATCATGTGGGAAGTGGTAATATTATTGGGAAGAAGGTTATTCAGGAATTCTTTAATTGCGCGGGACTTATACCAATCATTAAGGGATCTATTCTTGATAAAACAAATTGCTATGTGGATGCTATTGCTATGCTCGTGGTTAAATTAGATTTTTTTTGGATATTCACCCCGCCTTACAAAAGATATTCTATGAACTTCCCAACATCCATGATCCTAGGGCTAAGAAATTGCCACTATAATCCTTATGCATGAATTTGATTATATAATCTGAGAAGCTAGGGATATCTTTTCCTTCTATAAAATTGATTTTGAGCATCCTCTTATAAAGGAAATTCTTCGTGTTAAAGATACTATCCGTAGGTTGAAATCTAAAGACTACTTTGCTTATGGTGAGAATATTAGAAGAAGAGTTCCATATTCTAAAATAATTAAAACTTTGTACCACCATGCTTGTGATAAATTTGAGTGGATTACTAAATGAATTGATGAGGGATTTAGTGAAGAATGGTTTGAGGGTACGGCTAGAGACCCTATTGACGATGAGATACATGTTTTGTATGAGGATGTTTACGGTGATGATTCTGAGTTCGAAGTTATGAATGTTAAAGTCACCAATCAAAGTCCCTTCAAGTATTTAAGCTCCCCAACTAGAAAATAAGAACATGAAAGTAGAGAATTAATGAGAAAAGTTTTGGAAGATTTGATTAAGAAAGATTTGGTGATGAAGGATGACAACACTTGAAACTATGCATTATGCCTAGCAAGGGGCATAAAACAATAGCGCTTGTTGGGAGGCAACCCAATGAATAAAATATATTTTTTGTTTTACCTTATTTTTTGTGTGTTTAAAAAATTATAGCCTCTGTTATGATTGTGTTTTTACCTTTTAATTAGTGTTTGTGCCAAGTAATGCCTTTGGGATGATTTGGAAGATAGTATAATTGATGTTGTTTGAAAACAGAAACTTTTGCATCCAGTGCTGGAATTTTCTTTTTTTGCTGGAGCGTCAGAACCTTCTGAATTTTTTACACAATATTGATATATGAAGTTCCCACGTTGTCCTAATATTTCATAATTTTAGGAGTTATAGAAGTATGACTTTAATTCAGATCTTTACAGACTGTTCTGTTTTAGACAGATTCTGTTTTTGTTGCATAGTTTGCTTATTTTGATGAATCTATGGATCGTATCGGGGGGTATGAGTCATGGAGAAGTTGGAGTACAGTAGGATTATGCTAATATTAAATATGAATAAATTTACAACAGTACCTAAAGTTTAATATTTGTTTGTTATACTAACGGATCTCACGAGGTTTCTGTTGACTTCTGTGTGCTGAAGTTTTCAAGTTTTGGGTGAGACTACGATGGATAAAGGAATAAGGAGCGGAAAGAGCCTAAGCTTGGGGATGCCCAAGGCACCCTAAGGTAATATTCAAGGAAGACTCAAGCGTCTAAGCTTGGGGATGCCCCGGATGGCATCCCCTCTTTCGTCTACAATCTATCGGTAACTCACTTGGAGCTATATTTTTATTCATCACATGATATGTGTTTTACTTGGAGCGTCTTGTGCTATAGTTTGTTTGCTTTTTAGTTTATCAGAATCATCTTTGCTGAACACACATTATTCGTGATTTGTTAGAATACTCTATGTGCTTCACTAATATCTTTTGAGATAGGCAGTTGCTCTAGTGCTTCACTTATATCTTTTAGAGCACGGCGGTGGTTATATTTTAAAGAAATAGTTGCACTCTCATGATTCACTTATATCTTTTTGAGAGTCTAATGAATAGCAATGGTAATATGCACGGGTTATGAATTTGGTCCTAATATGATAGGTATTCAAGAGGGATATAATAAAAACTTTCATGTAGATCACTGAATATGATATGTTTGATTCCTTGCAATAGTTTTGCGATATTAAGATGGTAATATGTGGGAGGTGCTAGTAGCTAATTGTGGTTTAGTAAGAATATTGGTGTTAAGGTTTGTGATTCCCGAAGCATGCACGTATGGTCTGTCGTTATGCTAAGTTGGAGCATGATTTATTATTGATTGTCTACCTTAGGAGTGGCGGCCGGGGACGAGCGATGGTCTTTTCCTACCAATCTATTCCCCTAGGGGCATGCGTAGTAGTACTTTGCTTCGAGGGCTAATAAACTTTCACAATAAGTATGTGAGTTCTTTATGACTAATGTGAGTCCATGGATTATACGCACTCTCACCTTTCCGCAATTTGCTAGCCTCTTCGGTACCGTGCATTGCCCTTTCTCACAACGAGAGTTGGTGCAAAATTTGCCGGTGCATCCAAACCCCGTGATATGATACGCTCTATCACACATACGCCTCCTTATATCTTCCTCAAAACAGCCACCATACCTACCTATCATGGCATTTCCATAGCCATTCCGAGATATATTGCCATGCAACTTCCAACGTTCCGTTTTTCTGACACACATCATCATTGTCATATTGCTTTGCATGATCATATAGCTGACATATTATTTGTGGCTAAGCCACCATTCATCATTTTTTATACATGTTATGCTAGTATCATTGCACATCCTGGTACACCACCAGAGGCATTCATATAGAGTCATATTTTGTTCTAGTTTCGAGTTGTAATTTTGAGTTGTAAGTAAATAGAAGTAGGATGATCATCATTATTAGAGCATTGTCCCAGTGAGGAAATAAATAAATAAAAAGGGGAAAGAAAAAGAAAAAGAAAAAAAGAGGCCAAAAAGAGCCCACGAAAAAAATGAGAGAAAAAGAGAGAAGGGGCGGTGTCACTATCCTTTTCCATACTTGTGCTTCAAAGTAGCACCATGTTTTTCATATAGAGAGTCTCCTATTTTTTCAATTTCATATACTAGTGGGAATTTTTCATTATAGAACTTGGCTTGTATATTCCGATGATGGGCTTCCTCAAATGCCTGAGGTCTTCATGAGCAAGCAAGTTGGATGCACATCCACTTAGTTTTCAAGTTGAGCTTTCATACACTTATAGCTCTTAGTGCATCCGTTGCATGGCAATCCCTACTCCTCGCATTGACATCAATTGATGGGCATCTCCATAGCCCGTTGATTATCCGCGTCGATGCGAGACTATCTTCTTATTTTTGACTTCTCCTTATGAAAGCACATTTGCTCCCTTGGTGGTTTTAGTAATTCATAACAACATATATCTCATTGAACTAATGTCCATTCAAGTTAAAGATTTCAGGATGTTCAATGATTGGCATGGCATGGACTAGAGATGTGGACCCCTCAAAATGCTAAGGACAGGGATTGGCAAAAGATCAAGACTCTACATTTTTGGTTTAGTGATCCAAGATCACATTGAATCCATAGGAAAGCCAATACTATTAAAAGGGGATGAGGTGTTGCTTAATGGTCTTTTTGCTCAAGTGCTTAGTGACAGTACTCCTAAACCCTCAACCACTCTCTCTACCCCAAATATGTCCAAAACCCACATTCCAACTCGGCCCCACCGAAATTTCCTATCCGGATCCACCGAGTTCATCTGGACTTAGCCACTGCCAAAACCCTAACAAATCGGATCCACCGATATGGATCTCGGTCTCACCGAGATGGCCTTGCCAACTCTCTGTAATCATTTGCACTTACTTCGGTCTCACTGAGTTTTGCAAATCGGTCTCACCGAGATGGCTTGCCAAGTCTCTGTTGCCTTATTGCTTCACTTCGGTCCTACCGAGTTGATGCAATCGGTGCCACCGAGATGAGGTTTGCCCTAGCCATTGCACTACGGTTCATCCGAGTTGTTCCGATCGGTCCCACCGAGATTCTTAACGTTCATATCTTTTACAAAGTTTGGTGCTACCAAGATTATGGTTTTGGTGCCACCGTGTTGGGTCAAAAGTGTGTAACGGTTGGATTTTGTGTGGATGCTATATATACCCCTCCACCACTTCCTTCTCAGTAAGGAGAGCCATCAGAACGTGCCTACACTTCCACCATACATTTTCTGAGAGAGAACCACCTACTCATGTGTTGAGATCAAGAGATTCCATTCCTACCATTTGAACCTTGATTTCTAGCCTTTCCCAAGTTGCTTTCCACTCAAATCCTTCTTCCACCATAGCCAAATCTGTGAGGAGTTGTTTGAGTGTTGGGAAGACTATCATTTGAAGCACAAGAGCAAGGAGTTCATCAACAACACACCGTCTATTACCTTTTGGAGAGTGGTGTCTCCTAGATTGGTTAGGTGTTACTTGGGAGCCTCCGACATGATGTGGAGTTGAACCAAGGAGTTTGTAAGGGCAAGGAGATCGCCTACTTCGTGAAGATCTACCCCGATTGAGGCTAGTCCTTCGTGGACGTAAGCCATGGTGGAATAGACAAGGTTGCTTCTTCGTGGACCCTTCGTGGGTGGAGCCCTCCGTGGACTCGCGCAGCCGTTACCCTTCGTGGGTTGAAGTCTCCATCAACGTGGACGTACGATAGCACCACCTATCGGAACCACACCAAAAACCACCGTGTCTTCATTGCGTTTGAAATCTCCGATCCCCTCCTTTACTTACATATGCAATTGTTAACTTTCCGCTGCCACACTCTTAGAATTGCATGTGTAGGGTGATGCTGACTTGTATGCTTGCTAAAATCTGCCTACAACTAAAATTGGGAAAAGGTTAGGTTTTTAATTGGTCAAATAGTCTAATCACCCCCTTCTAGACATACTTTCGATCCTACAAGTGGTATCAGAGCTTTGGTCTCCGTAAGCCTTGATTTCCATTGCTTTGGTGATCATAGCCTCAGTTTCACAACCTAGGAGAGTATGGCGTCTAGTGAGGGTAACTATCACCGTAGAGGTCCATATTTTGATGGTACAAACTTTGCTAGTTGGAAACATAAGATGAAAATACATATTCTTGGTCATAACCCCGCCGTTTGGGCTGTTGTTCGTGTTGGCTTGCAAGGTGATTTCTTTGAGGATGGCAAGGAACCGGATCGTGAAGCAACCCCGGAAGAATTGAAGATGTTGCAATACAATGCTCAAGCTTGTGACATTCTATTCAACGGTTTGTGTCCCGAAGAATTCAACAAAATCAGCCGCCTCGAGAATGCAAAGGAAATTTGGGATACTTTGGTTGATATGCATGAGGGTACCGAGTACATCAAGGAATCTAAGTTGGATGTGCTTCAAAGTCAACTTGACAAGTTCAAGATGAAGGATGGTGAAGGAGTTGGTGAGATGTACTCTAGGCTTGCTCTCATCACAAATGAGATTGCCGACTTAGGAAGTGAAGAGATGACTGACAAATTCATCATCAAGAAGATACTTAGAGCTTTGGATGGAAAATATGATACCGTTTGCACATTGATCCAAATGATGCCAAATTACAAAGATCTCAAGCCCACGGAAATCATTGGAAGGATTTTTGCTCATGAAATGTCACTCAAGGATAAAGAGGAGCTACACAACAAATCAAGTGGTGCTTACAAAGCCTCAACCGATGCTTCAACAACTCCAAGTGACAAGCTAGTATCCAATGAAGAGATAAGCCTAATGGTGAAAAGGTTCAACAAGTTCTATAAGAACAAAGGGAAAGAAAGAAGCTCTAGCTCAAGACACTAAGAGAGAAGATCATCAAGTCGTGACCATAATTGCTACAATTGTGGAAAGCCTGGACACTACTCAAATGAGTGTACGGCTCCCTACAAGAAAAGAGACGAATCACCAAGAGGAAGACATAGAAGAGATGAATCACCTCATAAGGAGAGAAGGAGTAGAGATGAGCGTTATGAACGAAGACAATCTCGAAGAAGCAAGGATTCAGAGAGGAAGGACAAGTCATCCAAGAGCTACACAAGAAGAAGACATCAAGCTCACGTTGGTGAATGGGTTTCCGGCTCCGACTCCGACAACCACTCCGAGAGAAGTTATCACTCCAACTCCGACTTTAGTCAAGATGAAGGTGTTGCCGGACTTGCTCTTGTGTCATCCAACTCCTATGATCTATTTGACTCACCAAATGAAGGAATTGGAAGATGCTTCATGGTAAAAGGCCCCAAGTTATCACACCCCGAGTATCTTGATTTCAATAGTGATGAAGATGATTTGCTTGGTGATGATGACTTACTTGTTGATAAGGATAGTGATGTGAGCTATAATGAAAATGCTAGTAATCATGATAGTCAAGAGGAAACGAGTGACAATGCTATGAAGGAGATTGAGCATCTAACTAAAGAACTAAATGCTCTTAAGTTAGCTCATGAAACAACTCAAGAGGATCATAGAGAACTTCTAAGAACTCATGAGAAGCTACGCTTCGAGAAGCTAAATTTAGAGCAAGAGCATGCGTTTCTTAAAGCTATCAATGGCGATCTTCGAAAGAAGAGTTCTTCATATCTTGCCAAATGTTTACTCTTGTCTACCTTTATGCCACAAGTTAAACCTAAGCAAATTAGCAACAAGGGTAAAAAGGGTTCTACCTCTAGTAGTAACAATAACAATGCTAAATCCAATGTTGTTGCTTCTAGTAGTTCTTTTGATTCCACTAATGATTCTCTTAGCCAAGTTACACTTGAGCAAGAAAATATGCTATTGAAAGGAATTATACAAAAAGGTGTCTACAAGAGTCTTGCCGGGAGTAAGCAATTTGAGGAAATTGTATGCAAGCAAGGAAGGCACCGGAAGGACCAAGGTGTTGGTTTTGAACGAAAGTTCAATGCCAATGGAGTTGAGTGGGAAGAAGATCAATACCCCAAGACGAAGTTTGTTCCTCAACACGAGAAGTATGATCCTACTTCCTTCAAGGGAACACAAGCTCAAGAAGATCTTCCGCCACAAGACCACAAGCTAAAAGGCAAGGACAAGTTTCAAGAAGAGATTGATTCATTTGAAGAAGCTCCTCAAGCCTTGGTCAAGTGGATTCCCAAGACTTCATCAAGTTCTACTTCATCAAGTGCTACTACAACTCCAAGGATTCCCATCAAGTTGATGTGGGTCCAAAAGAAGAAGAACTAGAGAGTTCTTGAGGGTGACTCCGCCAACAAACTTCACTCATATTCATTATGGCAAGAACTTGTGCAACCAACTTCCACACTTTGCACTAGTTCATGGAGTCAGAAACCCTCTTGTTGGTAAGGCAAGGGACAAGGTAATCAATGCAATTCATGGACATCATCATATGTGAATTTCACTCTATGTCTATGGATATCCTTGTATGTTCCTTGTGTGGGACTAACCCATGTAGGTATTGAAAGCACAAAACTCCAAAGGATTGCTCCCAACTCTTGATGGTCTACATCAACATTGAGCATCCACATCTTCAACATCTACATGAAGTCATCATCGACAAAACCCAAGGTTAGTTCATCCCTCTTTGGGGGGATATCACATCTAGGGGGAGCTTTTCTCTAAACAATTGAGCTAAAGCAACTCTAATGGTGTGAACACATCAATGCTTTATGTAAAAGTGGCAACCCCACTTGTGCTTAAACGATGAGTATGACCTATAATCAAATGTTCTCATTTGGCTCCTAAGTCAATATACTCATATATAGATGACCTAGTCATCGCCATTGCTTGATAGATGCTAGAATTGGTTGTGCATGTTTGACACATATTGCATTTGCTATCTTATTGTGTGAGCATGTTGATTTGCATGTTTTCATCATTCGAGGACATCCATTTGTTGTTTTGATTGTCTTGGTTTTTCTGGCCAAGTGGATGTACAAGAATGCCTAAGTACCTTCTCTAGCTATCTATGCTTTCTTGTCTCAAATTCTATTCTTGCTGCATCACAAAAATTGAACAAGTCATTTTCGGACCCTTCGGGTGAGGAGCACTCGGAGCCACGATCTGAAAGGGCTGAACCTCCAAAACCTTCTATATGATTTCGGCCGAACCAATTCACTCAAACTCGGTCCAACCGAAATCACTTTGATTGATCTAGGTTTTCCATCTCGGTGCCACCGAGTTGAACCACTTCAGAGCCACCGATGTGCTAATCTGAGTGCAGTTACACATATCGGTGCCACCGAGTTGTCCAACTCGGAGCCACCGACAGCGTACGGGTATATATATCGTGCGGGCTCGAACAGTTGAAATTTCTCGACTCTTTCGCTCCCGCACCCCGTTGCTGCCGTCGCCCTCATCTCCGGACTTCATCGTCATCTCCAGCGCGCCCTTGCCGCCGGATTCCATCACCATCAATGGTAATCTGCCCCGCCGTTGCTGCCATAGAGAATCTCCACCGAGTTAGGGTGAGATTCGACCCCATTCGTGCTCCAATTTCCGTTTCAATGCACGATTGGTTTGCCATGATTCTTTCCACGGATTGAGAACTCAAATTACACTGCAAAGTCCATAGATTAGATTCAAGTAAAAATTTTAGGTTTAAGTTTTCGCCGAACGCATCTCGGACCGACCGATTAGAAATTTTCGGTCCCACCGATTTGGCCTCAGGCCATAGCACTAGTACGTCTCGGTGCCACCGAGTTGTACGAATCGGTGAGACGAAAAGTAAAGTCTCAGTGAAACCCTAGCATCTCGGAGATACCGAAACCCATCTCGGTCTGACCGAAATGGAGTGCAAGGTTTCTGTAGAGTGCTTCGGTATCATCGACATGATCAACTCGGTTCATCCAAAATGCCTTCTATGAAAACTTGAAACCAAGAATTGAACTAAATTTTTATGAAAAACTTCTGCTTTTTGTGATGACTCATCTACTCTGCTCACCCCCAACTATTCACAGGGTCAGCTCAGCAAGATGTCAGATGACAGCGATAGCCAGAACAGGTTAGAGCAGCATGCAGAACTCAATGAAGGATCAAGTCCTGCAGAAAGTTTCTATGAGGGAGAGAGGAGCTCTCCAGATCTTCCTAAGGCTGCCACTAGAACAAGGAAGAAGAGAACCTCAGACAGTAAGGATGAAGATTTTGTTGCTAGTGAAGCAGCAAAAAAGAAGAAAAGAGTCGTGCTTGCTAAGGAGTATAGCACCAAGCCTACTTCTGCCAAAGAGAGAACTGCTGTGAGGAAAGTTCCTAAGCAAACAATGCAATTCACACTTGAAGAGCCAAGTGACACAGAACCAGCTACAGGAGCAAAGAAGAAGGGAGCTAGGAAGACTACTGCTCAGGTGCTTGGAAGGCCCTCCATGAGGAATGATTCAGAGGAGGAGGAGGAGCCAGCAGCTAATGCACCCCCAGCAAAAGCTCAGAAGCTCATGTCAGATGCAATCAGGACTGCTGTCCCCACCAAGTCCAAACCAAAAGCTCCAGCACCCAAGAGGTCTACAAGGAATATTTCTGCTGCTGAGAAGAACAAGGCCCCAGTGCCTGAGGCAAATGTTGATGAAGAGCCACTAGTGCTCAGGAGATTGAAACCCAAGATTCCAGACCATGATGATGCACACCCAGTTGCAGAAAATATGATGCTAAGGAAAGACAAATGACTGCATCAGTGGAGACTGTCAGATCCTTATGCTGCAAGGAGGAAAACAGCATGTGACTATCGCTTTCACACACGAGAACAGCAAGACTTTTATGAAACCGTTCTGTTGGATAAGAAGCCCATTGTTAGTGACATGAGATGGGTGGATTGGGAATACATTGATGAAAATGAGGATTATTTCCCCCATGTTCATGAGAGCTTTAGGATTGCAGGTGTTGATGACTTTGTTGGACAGAAGCTTACCAAGTGCAATGATGAAATGGTCATGCAATTCTACTCTACAGCTCATTTCTATCCAGATGGCCGAATTGTGTGGATGACTGAGGGTATCAGGTACTAGTCAACCATCTCTGAGTGGGCAGGCCTTCCTGGTGCTCCCAAGGAAGAGGATGATGACAATGATATCTATGTTAAGCTCAAGATGGATCACAACTCCATGGCCAACATGTACACAGCAATTCCACAGAAGGACATTGAGACACATAAGCTTGGATCAGTGAAGCATCTGCTGCCAGGACTGGCCACCACTAACACTATCTTGCGGTACACTCTGTTGCCCAAGTCAGGAGATGACAAAATGATTCGTGGCCACTCCATCAACTTGCTGCATTTGTTTGACACACCTCAGAAGTTCAAGGTGATGAGTTTGATTGTGGAAACTATCAAGAGGACTGCAGCTGATCAGAAGAGATCGTGCGGATATGCTCCACATATCCAGATGTTGATCAATTCCAAGGTTGGAACCAGCACTTATCTTCTTGATCGTGAGCATCTTCCACTGCGTCCAGAGTTTGAGGATAATGTTATCGTGATGGATCCTTCGCATCCCACTTCTGCTCAAGCCCAACAGAAGATTCGAGAAGCCAAAGAAGCCAAGGAGGCAACAGCTCCCAATGCTCCAATTGCAAATCTCAAGTCTAAGTCTGACCAAATGACATATCTGCTAGAAGCCACCCTAAGGATTGAGCGAAGTCTGGCCAACCTCACCCAGCACCAGGCTAGCTTAGAGCGGATAATCGAGACAAAGTTTCATGATCTAGATGTCAAGGTCACTGAGATCCAGACTACAGTGGAGAAGCTGAAGAGCGATGTTGATGCTGTCAGGACAGCCCCTTCTGATGATAGTGGAGATGACAGACCTACCACCGAGAGATTTCAGACTGTGCCCAGAGCAGCCAGATCTGCTGCAGTGCCAGTTGTGGATCCGAGGACCACAGTCTTTGCACCTGGTGCTGCTACAGTGCCACCTCCGGTCTCCACTCCACCAGTCCAGCAGACATCTGCAGAAGCCTTCGCGGACGCTCTTCTTTCGATGCCATCTACGCACACCGGAGCTGCCAGCGGGAGATCGCCTTCAGGAGCTTCCGAGGATCGTGCTTAGAGTGCCGATTAGTCCTATACCTATTCGATCTTTTTTGGTACTTGTTGCCAAAGGGGGAGAATTTGTATAGATCTTAGCTTCGAGAGAGAGAGAGAGAGAGATTTTCGCTTTGCTTTGCCCATTGGATTTCTCTCGAGTTCTTTCGCTACTATTTTGTTTGGTACTTTGTTTGATGTGTGTGCTTGATACTATGTCTGTGAGTACTATGCTTCGTTATGATTGTGAGCTACTTCATGTGATTGATCATACTATGCTTCTTGTGATGATCAATGCTTATCTTTATCATTATCTTGTATGATCACTTACTTGTGTTGGTGATGCGTGCTTACCATTCCACTCATATCATTTTGCGCGCTCCACCAAGATGTATGTGACATGGAAGAGTGACCCATGAGCCTAATCGATTGTGCATTTGCATTCAAACGCAAATTTTTAATAATGCACAAATTTAGGGGGAGCTCTTGCTTATCACATACTTCTCAAAGCGACAACGTATTCCATTCATTTAATCATTTGTCGAAGCTTTGATCTATATGTTGTCATCAATTACCAAAAAGGGGGAGATTGAAAGCACATTTGCTCCCTTGGTGGTTTTGGTAATTCATAACAACATATATCTCATTGAACTAATGTCCATTCAAGTTAAAGATTTCAGGATGTTCAATGATTGGCATGGCATGGACTAGAGATGTGGACCCCTCAAAATGCTAAGGACAAGGATTGGCAAAAGATCAAGACTCTACATTTTTGGTTTAGTGATCCAAGATCACATTGAGTCCATAGGAAAGCCAATACTATTAAAAGGGGATGAGGTGTTGCTTAATGGTCTTTTTGCTCAAGTGCTTAGTGACAGTACTCCTAAACCCTCAACCACTCTCTCTACCCCAAATATGTCCAAAACCCACATTCCTACTCGGCCGCACCGAAATTTCCTATCTGGAGCCACCGAGTTCATCTGGACATAGCCACTGCCAAAACCCTAACAAATCGGATCCACCGATATGGATCTCGGTCTCACCGAGATGGCCTTGCCAACTCTCTATAATCATTTGCACTTACTTTGGTCTCACCGAGTTTTGCAAATCGGTCTCACCGAGATGGCTTGCCAAGTCTCTGTTGCCTTATTGCTTCACTTCGGCCCTACCGAGTTGATGCAATCGGTGCCACCGAGATGAGGTTTGCCCTAGCCATTGCACTTCGGTCCATCCGAGTTGTTCCTATCGGTCCCACCGAGATTCCTAACGTTCATATCTTTTACACAGTTCGGTGCTACCGAGATTATGGTTTCGGTGCCACCTAGTTGGGTCAAAAGTGTGTAACGGTTGGATTTTGTGTGGAGGCTATATATACCCCTCCACCACTTCCTTCTCAGTAAGGAGAGCCATCAGAACATGCCTACACTTCCACCATACATTTTCTGAGAGAGAACCACCTACTCATGTGTTGAGATCAAGAGATTCCATTCCTACCATTTGAACCTTGATTTCTAGCCTTTCCCAAGTTGCTTTCCACTCAAATCCTTCTTCCACCATAGCCAAATCTGTGAGGAGTTGTTTGAGTGTTGGGAAGACTATCATTTGAAGCACAAGAGAAAGGAGTTCATCAACAACACACCGTCTATTACCTTTTGGAGAGTGGTGTCTCCTAGATTGGTTAGGTGTTACTTGGGAGCCTCCGACATGATGTGGAGTTGAACCAAGGAGTTTGTAAGGGCAAGGAGATCGCCTACTTCGTGAAGATCTACCCCGAGTGAGGCTAGTCCTTCGTGGACGTAAGCCATGGTGGAATAGACAAGGTTGCTTCTTCGTGGACCCTTCATGGGTGGAGCCCTCCGTGGACTCGCGCAGCCGTTACCCTTCGTGGGTTGAAATCTCCATCAACGTGGACGTACGATAGCACCACCTATCGGAACCACGCCAAAAACCACCGTGTCTTCATTGTGTTTGAAATCTCCGATCCCCTCCTTTACTTACATATGCAATTGTTTACTTTCCACTGCCACACTCTTAGAATTGCATGTGTAGGGTGATGCTTGACTTGTATGCTTGCTAAAATCTGCCTACAACTAAAATTGGGAAAAGGTTAGGTTTTTAATTGGGCAAGTAGTCTAATCTCCCCCCCCCTCTAGACATACTTTCGATCTCTACCACCACATTCTATTCCACCCATAGTGCTATATCCATGGCTTGCGCTCATGTATTGCGTGGGGGTTGAAAAAGCTGAATCGCGTTAAAAAGTATGAACCAATTGCTCAACTTGTCATCGGGGTAGTGCATGATAAATACTTTGTGTTTAGAAGATGGAGCATTACAGGATTATCTGATTTTGTAGGGATAACTTTCTTTAACATTTTTATTTTGAAAGGCATGATTGTTTATTAGTATGCCCGAGTATTGATGTCTTTATATCAAATTATAGACTATTGCTTTGAATCATTCAGATCTTATTATTTATACCGTAAGAGAGATTACATGATGAAACATGTTAGGTAGCATTCCACATCAAAAATTCTGTTTTTATCATTTACCTACTCGAGGACGAGCAAGAATTAAGCTTGGGGATGCTTGATACGTCTCCAACGTATCTATAATTTTTGATTGTTCCATGCTATTATTGTATCAATCTTGGATGTTTTATATGCAATTATATATCATTTTTTGGGACTAACCTATTAACCTAGTACCCAGTGCCAGTTGCTGTTTTCTGCTTGTTTTTGGTTTTTCAGGAAATCAGTACCAAACGAAGTCCAAATGCCACGAAACTTTTTGACGATTTTTTTGGACAAAAGAGACCCTGGAAGCTTCGGAGGAAGCCAGAAGCCTCATGATGAGGCCACAAGGCAACAGGGCGCGGCCCCAGGGGGGCGCCCTGATGCCTTATTGGCCCCTCGTGGCTCCTTTTGACCTAATTCCACTTCTATAAATTCTCAAATATTCGGAAACCATCAGAGAGCCAGACGAGAAAACCCTACTGCCGCCGCAAGCCTCTGTTCTTCCGCGATCCCATCTGGAGGCCTTTTTCGGTACTCTGCCGGAGGGGGAATCGATCACAGAGGGCTTCTTCATCAACCTTGCTGCCCTTCCGATGATGTGTGAGTAGTTTACCACGGACCTACGGGTCCATAGCTAGTATCTAGATGGCTTCTTCTCTCTCTTTGATCTTCAATACCATGTTCTCCTCGATGTTCTTGGAGTTCTATCCGATGTAATCTTCTTTTGCGGTGTGTTTGTTGGGATCCGATGAATTGTGAGTTTATGATCAGATTATTCATGAGAAATATTTGAGTCTTCTTTGAACTCTTTTATGCATGATTGTTATAGCTTTGTATTTCTCTCCGACATATCCGTTGGTTTGGCCAACTAGATTGATTTATCTTGCAATGGGAGAGGTGCTTTGTGATGGGTTCTATCTTGCGGTGCTCAATCCCAGTGACAGAAAGGGACATGACACATATTTGTATTATTGCCATTAAGGATAAAAGGATGGGGTTTAATCATATTGCTTGAGTTTGCTTTGTCTACATCATGTCATCTTGCTTAAGGCGTTACTCTGTTTTATACTTAATACCCTAGATGCGTGCTGGATAGCGGTCAATGGGTGGAGTCATAATAGTAGATGCAGGCAGGAGTCGGTCTTCTTGTCTCGGACGTGATGCCTATATACATGATCATTGCCATGAATCCGTCATAATTATTTGCTTTTCTATCAATTGCACAACAGTAATTTGTTTACCCACCGTATGTTCTGTGCTCGAGAGAGAAGCCTCTAGTGAAAACTATGGCCCTCGGGACTACCTTTATCATATATTAAAATCCAAAACTACCTCGCTGCAATTTATTTACTTTTATTTTATTTTGCAATTTACTTTTTATCTATCACTATCAGAATTAATCCTTGCAAATAACCGCTAAGAGGATTGACAACCCTCTTATTTGCGTTGGGTGCAAGTGTTTGCTTTTGTGTGCATAGGTGCTGCTAAATTGGTTTTGTGTGGTTCCCCTACTGGATTGATAACCTTGGTTCTTAACTGAGGGAAATACTTATCTCTACTATACTGCATCATCCTCTCATCTTCAGGGAAATACCAACGCAGTCTACAAGTAGCAGCGGGCTCCAGTCAGTGATAGGTGGGTCCCATGCCGCCTTCTCTCCCCTCCTTCTTTCTTCTTCCTCCTCTCCTCTTCTCTTTCTGATGCCAGCGACAGAGGGTCGGCTTCGGTGGGGTCCCGGCGCTCCGGTGGCCTTCGAGGGCGGGCGAGGCCATGGTTGGGGGTCGTTGGAGACCGTCGCATCCAGGGCTGGGCTCATGGGTGCCGGGGATGGCCGGAGGTGCGGCGACGAGCCGAGGCAGTGGGTGGCGGCCTCAGGCCATTGGAGGGCTCCAGCGACAGAATCGGCCGGGCGAGGACACAGGCGTGCTTGCCGGAGTGTGGTGCGTCCAGTGGACAGCTCCTCGGGGGCGGGGGAGGCCGGAGGCTCGCACATTTAAGCGCGGCTGAGGTGTGGCCATGGCGGCCGTGGAAGAAGGGTGGGGGCGCTATAGCTCGAGGGCAGCAGCCAGTAAAGTTCTTGGGGGGGGGAGAGTGAGTTGCGAGTTGAGAGAGAGGCCGGGATCACTATTTATAGTCCGACGAACGGCCGGGGGTCCTGGCGTCGCCGAACTTGGCGCTGACGGCCAGCTGGGGCGGAGCTGGGAGTGGGATGGCCTTCTAGAAGGCGGGTGGGGAGCTAGGCTGCGCGTGCGACATGGCGGAGGGGCTCAGGACGCGGTGGGGGCTCGGGTGGTCACGGGCGCAAAGTGGAGCGCGCAAATGGCGCGCTCTGCCCGTGGTCACCACTGGCATTGCGTGAACTGGGGTGCCACAGGGGGCTAAACCATGTCCAACATGTGTGTTGATGGTCAAATAGGGTGTGTGTGTGGTTGGATCAAACCCAGGATGAAACAGTGGAGTGCATCATCTAATTTTCCATTCTGACAGCAAACTTGTGGGCTTGATGCAGTGAAGTGTGTTGGGATACAAGTTGTGAATTCATGTTTGGTGTTGATCACTTACTAAGGTGCATAGATCTCTCCACAAAATTTCAGCTTCATATGATGCTCCTAGCTTGCACTTCCTGTACAAACAGAATCTCTGAACAGAAACTTGGGGAAGATGTTGTGCTCAATTGGTGTGGTGGAGAAGGCTAAAATTTGGTGTAGGGTGGTCTTGTATGCTCCCCAAGGTGTATGCAAAGTTTGAGGCCAATTGGATGAGTGTAGCTAGTACATCCTTCACAAGCTGGCCAGGTGGATGCAATCTTTGGGATGATCATGCAGGGGGTTGTGGTCGTTAGACATGGCTACAATTTTGTGGATGGTCATGATATCGGTGTGATACGTCTCCAACGTATCTATAATTTTTTATTGTTCTATGCTATTATAGTATCAATCTTGGATGTTTTTATATGCAATTGTATGCAATTATATATCATTTTTTGGGACTAACCTATTAACCCAGTGCCTAGTGCCAGTTGCTGTTTTCTGCTTGTTTTTAGCTTTTCAGAGAAACAGTACCAAATGAAGTCCAAATGCCACGAAACTTTTTGGAGATTTTTTTCTGGACAAAAGAAACCTGGGAAGCTTCGGGAGGAGGCCAGAAGCCCCACGGGGGCTTCACAAGGCACTAGGGCGTGCCCCAGGGGTGGCAAGCCGTAGTACCTTGTGAGGCCCACGTGACTCCTTTTGACCTAATTCCACTTCTATAAATTCACAAATATTGGGAAACCCCCAGAGAGCCAGAAGAGAAAAACCTTTCCGCCGCCGCAAGCCTTTGTTCTTCCACGATCCCATCTGGAGGCATTTTTCGGTACTCTGCCGAAGGGGGAATCGATCACGGAGGGCTTCTACATCAACCTTGCTGCCCTTCTGATGATGTGTGAGTAGTTTACCACAGACCTACGGGTCCATAGCTAGTAGCTAGATGGCTTCTTCTCTCTCTTTGATCTTCAATACAATGTTCTCCTCGATGTTCTTGGAGTTCTATCCGATGTAATCTTCTTTTGCGGTGTGTTTGTTGGGATCCGATGAATTGTGAGTTTATGATCAGATTAATCATGAGAAATATTTGAGTCTTCTCTGAAATATTTTATGCATGATTGTTATAGCTTTGTATTTCTCTCCGATCTATCGGTTTAGTTTGGCCTACTAGATTGATTCATCTTGCAATGGGAGAGGTGCTTTGTGATGGGTTCAATCTTGCGGTGCTCAATCCCAGTGACAGAAAGGGACATGACACATATTTGTATTATTGCCATTAAGGATAAAAAGATGGGGTTTATTTATATTGCTTGAATTTGCTTCTCTACATCATGTCATCTTGCTTAAGGCGTTACTCTGTTTCATACTTAATACCCTAGATGCATGCTGGATAGCGGTCGATGGGTGGAGTAATAGTAGTAGATGGAGGCAGGAGTCAGTCTACTTGTCTCGGACGTGATGCCTATATACATGATCATTGCCATGAATCCGTCATAATTATTTGCTTTTCTATCAATTGCCCAACAGTAATTTGTTTACCCACCGTATGTTTATGTGCTCAAGAGAGAAGCCTCTAGTGAAAACTATGGTCCCCAGGTCTATCTTTATCATATAAAAAACCTAAAAATACCTTGCTGCAATTTATTTACTTTTATTTTAATTAGTAGTTTAGTTTATCTATTTATTTCGATAAGATTTAATCTTTGCAAATAACCGCTAAGAGGATTGACAACCCTCTTATTTGCGTTGGGTGCAAGTGTTTTCTCTTGTGTGTGCATGTGTGCTTAACAGAATTTTGCTTGGTTCTCCTACTGGATTGATAACCTTGGTTCTTAACTGAGGGAAATACTTACCTCTACTGTACTGCGCCATCCTCTCCTCTTCGGGGAAATCCCAACGCAGCTCACAAGTAGCAGGGTGTATGCTCATGTATGCAAATTTTTAGCTCAAGAGGGTGAGGGGTTAATGCACTTGTTTCACAACTTGAATTCTAGGGTAGAAAACCAAACTTGGCCCTGTGCATTGGTGTGGCTATGAATGACCAAACTTGTGATATATTCTGGTCACTAGTGACTACTAGATGCTGCCCAAATTATTTGGTTAGTTTTGAAACTACCAAAATGGTAGTTCCTTCACAACAGCAACCTAGGTCATATTGGTTCTGGCAATTAAAATGTGATCTATCCTTGTCCTAATTGAGCCAATATTTTACCAAATCTTACTATAGGCACATTGATCATCTCCAATTAATTTCATAATTTTCCATGGTGCCTAAATATTCTTTGGATTTATTTCCCCAAAGTGGCAGAAACTTGAATTGTTTCTGGAAGAGAAATATTGCATTAGACTTAGAGTGATCCGCCTACAGAACGCATATATCAAATGCTATGAGTACAATACAAGGTAACAGGTATTATCGTCGCACTGGCACACTTGATACATTCTTACCATGAACTGAAATCTCTCCGCGCCTAATCTCTTCATTGCAGGAAACACAACCTATAGACTTACTCATGTTATTTGCTTTTGATAATTTTCATAGTTGTTACTTTCAACTCTCTTATGTTTGTCATACTGGTTTATCTATGATTCAGGATAGTAACAATACTTGAAGAAGCACCAGCAGTTACTTCACACAAGAACTGTGACACCTTGTGTGTGACAGAAACGCCACTATAAATACTCTCCTCCGCTCTTCGTTGGGACGATTACTCATTTGGATACTTTTGCGAAAGTGCTACACTACCCTGTTTGGCTTGCAGGTGTTGACACATGAACACGTCACGTGTACCCTCGACGCCGGGGGTGATGCACCGCAGCTCATGTCGAAGGAGACTCGACCGACAGCGCGATACACAAGACAGTCGGCGGGCACTTTTGCAGACCCGAAACCCCGCACGCCCAGGAGGGACCCCGTCAAGGAGTGCGACGGCTATGGGCTGCCCTAGGTCGATTCGCTCACCCCTAGAACCTCGGGATTCACAACTCTCAAACACATAGAATAGCGAAGAACGAGAGAGAAAAATGATGGAGAGATAAAACGTAGATGAAAAAGTACTATATTGATTTGTTCGATTGTGTGTTCTTCAATCGGCCGTCACCCCCAACATATATAAGAGGCAGCTGGACTTCCCATACAAGTAAAGGATTCATCTAGGCTTTCCTTATAAGAAAAATTACAGCAATTCACGTCCTAGAGTCCTAGTTCTAGTCCAACTCAGATTTAGCCCGAATCTGGCCCAAACTTCTGTCTTGCTCCTTGTGTGGGCCGTGGAATTTGCATATGACCTCTGATCGAGATGATCCAAATACCAAATTTGTGCGCCTCGACCAGACGAACAATTTTTCTGTTGATCACTTTTCCAAATAAGGCCATCTTAAGTACTCTATAGGGCCATCTTTAATCTCTGGTCGGACTCGGTCATGTGGCTGAATAGACTGTTCGGGACTTGTGGTAACTTTGCAGGTCGCATATTATCTCAGATGATGATGACCCCAAAAGCAAAGTTGACCATTTCGATGATACGCACAACTTCTGTGTATAATACTTTTCCATCTGAGGCCATCTACATAATCTTTTGAGCCCATCTTCAGCTTCTGGTTGGGTTGGCCAAAATTGACAGTTTCCACTTGGCCGGCAAGCTTTTCGCCGGCAAGCTTTTCACTCGGCCGGCAAGCTTTTCGCCGGTAAGCTTTTTACTCAGCCGGCAAGCTTTTCACTCGGCTGGCAAGCTTTTCACTCGGTCGGCAAGCTTTTAACCCGGTCGGCAAGCTTTTTACTCGGCCGACAACCTTTTCGCCAACAAGCTTTTCACCTGGCCGGCAACCTTGTCGCACAGTTTCGGCCTTTTAAATGAGATTGGATGGTGATGACCCAAACATCAAAGTTTCTCATTTTGACGATACAAAACATTTCCATTTGAGGTTATCTTAATTAAGTTTTTGATCATGCCATAATCTGGTGTCAACACATGCCCCCCTATTTTTCAAAAAAACTTGCATGCCAAAAAATAATTTGCATTGTGTTTGTTCTAAGAAAGATGTCAACACTCCATCGACAATTTTAAATTTTCTTAGGGTGATAAGCATGTATCGGCCATGTTTTATGCTAAGGGCGATAATCGTATATCGGCCATTGGCTACTTAGGCTTCTTGTCACACACTCGAGTGGTACTTCTTTAGATACTTGCCATTGAGAGCTCGAGGTAACAATGCCCCTTGTATGGATTCCACCAAATATGAGTTTCCGGGAACTACTCTCGTAATCTTAAAAGGACCTTCCCAGCTTGGAGACCACTTCTCAAATTTTCTATCTCTTGAACCAATTGGTAGGATCACTTTCCACACGAGATCGCCAACTTGAAAATTCTTTAGCTTGACCTTTTTATTATAAGCTCTTGCCACCCTCAACTTTTCTCTCTCTATGGCCTATAATGCAGCCAAACTTTTATCGGCAATCTCATCAATATTGTCCATCATCAAGTTATAAAAGTCCACTACAGATAAATCATTTTTTTGGCTATTCTCAAAGCATTCAAATTTACTTCCACTGGTAGAACGACCGCTTGACCATATACTAGCTCATACGGAGTTACCTTTGTGGGGCCATGCCTTGAGATTCTATGTGCCCACAAAGCTTCGGACAACAACTCATGCCATTTCCTTGGATTATCCTCAATCTTTTTCTTGATGAGCTTGATTAATATTTTATTGCTAGACTCAGCTTGTCCATTAGCTTGGGCATAATATGGAGAGGAATTGAGCATCCTTATGCTATAAGATTCGGCAAATTCTCTAACTTGATGTGACATGAAAGATGAACCTTGATCTGTAGTTAATGTTTGAGGAATGCCGAATCTATGAATAATGTGCATGGTTATGAATTGAATTACCTCTGTATGTATCTTGTTCTTGAGAGGTACTGCTTCAGACCATTTAGTGGAATAATTGGTTGCCACCAACACGAACCGATGCCCCTTTGAGGAAGACGGATGGATTTCTCCAATGAAGTCCAAACCCCAACCTCTAAAAGGCCACGGGTTGATAATAGGATGTAACATAGCAGTAGGAGACAATTGAATATCACCAAACTTTTGACAAACTTCACACCCTTTATAATACCTGAAGCAGTCATTAATCACAGTCGGCCAATAGAATCCAGCATGTCGCAATAGCCACTTCATTTTGGGAGCCGACTGATGAGTACGACAAATGCCTTCATGTACCTCTCCCATAGCAATTCTTGCTTGGTCCTCATCCAAGCACTTTAAAAGAACATCATCAACTGTTCGGCGATAAAGGTCATCATCTGTCATCGTATATTTGAAAGCCATACGCCGAACAGTCCTGTCCACCCTTTTACTCGGATCACATAAGTAGTCAATAATGGGCTTCCTCCAGTCATGATTTTCACCTACACTAGGTTGCTCGTTAGTGGCCGGAGCAGTGGGCTCTAGTTCGGCCTCAACATTTACAAGGATAGACATCGGCTTTTGAGAAATATGAAACATGCCATGATCAACATGATAGCGGGATGCCTGCTGTGCCAATTCATTTGCTCTCCAATTATCATGCCTAGATATATGAGCAATGCTAAAATAATCCAAAGTAGAAATTATATCTAGACATTTATCAAGATAAACATTAAGTGATTCATTCAAACACTCAAAGACTTTGGATATTGGGATTACTATTTTCGTGCCCCTGGTTCCTTAGTTGTGCTCAGTTTTGTCCAAGGCAAGTAATTTTGCTCACTTTTCCCCTCCCCACTCCACCACCTGCTCACACAAGGCCAAACGTAGCACTGCCGTCCAGTCAACGCCATTGACCGTTACCTCCTTACTAGTGGGCCAGGGTGATATACTGACAGGTGGGGCAACGTACGTCCTACGCGTCATTTTTTAACGCGTAATAGGAGGAGAGAGACGCAGTTGGTAATAAAATAGATGTTGTGCGATGTTTTAAGGCAGAAATAACTAAGTAACAACCAGGCGATAAACGGTCATCAACGGAATGAGCTTATGTTAAGGCAGGTGGGTACCCCGTGCCCGACTGAACCCTCCCTGCTCCCCTGTTCTTTCTCGGCGGTGGGCGGCGGGCTTTGGAGCTATCGTTCTCGGCTGCGGTGAATGAGGTGAGTGAATTCGGAACCCTACCCCGTGTCGATTTAGATCTAACCGCGGCGCCTCTGTCTTTGGATGCTTTGTAATCTAGATTGTGGGGGCGTGGATGGGCTGAATGAGATGGAACCGGCATTGACAAACAGGGGGGATGGTGCTGCAAGGGTTGCTACCGTTGATTGGAATTCAGTAGAATTAGATGACCCTACAGATTTGTTCACTGCACCAATGGCCGACACTGAGATGGCAATTTATTTTGGCATTCCAGTAGATGATAGAGATAATGAGGAGAGGGGTGAATCTAGTTTGCCTGCTGATGCTAACAGAGATTCATCGGAAGATGTGGATGGACAGTTGATGGAAGATGCTGCAGATGGTGTTGATGATGCACATGATGATGAGATGGTAAATGTCTATGACAAAGAAAACCCTGTTATTGAAGTGGGGAAGTTGTGGCCAAACTTGGATGAGTTTAGGATGTGTTTCAAGACTTATGCGGTCAAGCATAAGTTTGATGCCAAGACTAAGTGGACTGATAGAAAGAAGTTTTACGTGATGTGCAGAGGTTTTGATGAAAACTCCAAGCCTTGCAAGTGGTACATATCTGCTAGATGCCAACCTGATGGAAGTACCATCAGGCTTAATCAAATTCCACATCAACATACTTGTATTACAAGTTCACAGAGAGTATCAACCATGACATCACACATTTGGGTTGCGGTAAAGATCACTCCTATTTTAGCCAAGAAACCAAGCACTACTGCAAAGAAACTTTTATTAGAGTTAGAAAATCAGTACCCCATTAAGCTGAAATATACCACAGTGTGGAAGGCAAAACAAAGGGCAATGAAACAATTATATGGTGATTAGGTAAATATCTTTAGGATGCTTTATAACTTCAAAGCAGAGGTGGAGAAGAGGCCACCTGGCAGTGTTGTTGAGATAGATACAGAGGTAACAGAGGATGGCAAAGTCGTTTTCTCTAAGTTCTTTATGGCTTTAAAGCCTTGCATCGATGGCTTCAAAGCAGGGTGTCGTCCATATTTGAGCATAGGCTCTTCTTCTTTAACTGGCAAGTGGAATGGTCAATTGGCAGCATGCAATGCTCTAGATGGCCACAATTGGATGTTCCCTATTGCTATTGGCTTGTTTCAGTAAAAGACAGAGGTTTCATGGACATGGTTCATGATGCAGTTGAAAAGATGCATAGGGCCAGTGTCACCTTTGGCATTCCACACAGATGCATGTAAAGAGCTAGAAATTGCAGTCAAGAATGTTTTTCCCCATGCTGAGCAGAGGGAGTGCTTCGGCCATATGTGGATGAATTTGATCAAAAAATTCAGTGGGGAAGAATTTGAGCACATGTGGCCAGCAGCAAGATCTTACACTACTCGGACACATTCATATCATCTTGGTAAGATAATGGCAACATGCAGTGAGTTTGTTCCATGGAGGAACACCTACCATTCTCTGTTATGGTACAGGTCAGGATTTAACACTGCCATCAAGTGTGATTATATCAACAACAACTTGGCAGAGAGTTTTAACAACAAGGTGAAGCAGTTTATGAACTTGCATGTGCATGACATGGTTGACCAAATAAGGATCATGATCATGCGTTTGTGGGAATTGAGAAGAAGGATTGGTGATTGTCTGCAAGGGGATAAGCTTCCTGTAGTGGTACAACAGGTGGTCAGTAGGAGCAGAAATGTTACACATTTTGTTGTTGAAAAATCTACAGTGTGGGGTGCTGAAGTTAGAGATACAAAGTCTGGAAGGCGGAATGTTGTTAACACAAAAATGCATGACTGCACTTGCCTAGAGTGGCAACACACTGGGAAACCATGTGAGCATGCCATGCTTTTCTTGGCCTCCCGCCCGAATATAAACATGCACCGATATTTTCATGAATATTACTCAGTGGCAAGATTCAAGGCTGCGTATGCAGCTCCAATTCCAGCACTTACAGATCAGTCTCAGTGGCCTGAAGTGGAAATCAAATTTTCCATGTGTCCCCCCTTAACAAAAAGAAAGGCTGGCAGGCCTAAGGAGAGTGCATTCAAGGCATCGTTTGAGAAAGGTGAGAGTACTAAGAAGGGAGAGAAAGATCCAAAGCCTAAAAGGTCCCAAAAAGGTAACAAAAATAGATGCAAGCTGTGCCAGGAACTTGGGTACCGAAAAGGATCTCCAAATTGCCGTTACACTCCTGAAAGGCCAAAGTATGTTCATGTTTGTGATGTTTTTTGATTTGGTTGTTTTTTTCAATTACTAACCAAATGACATGCTTTGTTTGTTAGGTGGAAGCATGCAGGCCAGCCCCTGGATGCTGAAACATTGCAAACTGAACCTATTACAGCTAGTCTAGTGAAGAAAACCAAGAGCATTACTGAGCTTTGTGCTGTGAAATCAAAAGCAAGCTGTCGTAAGAAGAAGAAGTGAAAACTATTGGTCTATGAGGCTCATTTTGTGTGATGTAATGCTACTTGTATTTTGATGTGTACTGTATTTTGAAAACTATGTGCCATGTTCCAAATTTGAGCCAGATTTCAAATTTGAGGCAAATTTCAAATTTGTACTTTGATGTGTATTGATGTTCCAGTGCATTCTCAACTTTTATGCACGTTGGGTGATCAATCCGAGCACTTTTGTGAAGTAAAACACATATTCATGAAAAATGAGCTCCAAATGAGCTCCAAAGCTAGGGTAAACAGCCCTATTTCTAAGCTTTTTTTTTGAACATCTAGAAATGAGCTCAAAAAAAATCCTTAACATCTAGTGCGCAAATATAGGGCCCATGCCCAATATGGGATCGTTTGGACAAACTATGCCATGGTTAACCCTAAACCCTAGCTCATTCCCCTTGAAAACCATACAACCTTGTCCGTGATAGCTAAGTTATGTGAAGGGAATTTCATGAAAATATCTGTAGTCGTGATTTCTTATTTTTCCTAGCAACTTAGTAACATAAAACGATGATTTGCGGAGGTTTCATATTTTTTGAATTTTTTTGAATTAGTTATGCTCAACCCTAACCTTTGAAACCCTCTCATAACCCCTCAAACCCCTCTCAAAACCCCTCAAAACCCTCTCAAAACCCCGCACCATCAGGGCCGTTGGATTATTGTTCGGGGATGGTCTGGATAAGGCGCTAGGGTATGCCATGGTCAATCCGCGAGAGGAGACCTGATTGGCTGGAGCGGGCGTGAGTGGCCCACCTGGCAGCGGCAGCACAGGGATAAGCGACAGCGGCCACGGGCTGGAGCGGACGTGAGTGGCCACCTGGCAGCGGCAGCACAGGGACAAGCGACAGCGCCCATGGGCTAGAGCGGACGTGAGTGGCCCACCTGGCAGCGGCAGCACAGGGACAAGCGACAGCGGCCACTGGCTGGAGCGGGCGTGAGTGGCCCACCTTGCAGCGGCAACACAGGGACAAGCGACAACGGCCACGGCTCCAGGTGCCTTCCATGTTTTCGTGATAGCCGCGTTAATTATTTTTTTGTTGCATTCATCATGGCATCATTCGCATTGCATCGGCACTCTGTTGCTGTCATTTTTTTCAAAAGCTTGCATCAGTTCATAGTTGTCGCTTCTCCTTTGTCTCCGTTGACCTTTCTCAGACCAACCGGTTCTTTTGATTCTCTCTTGTGTGGCCGCTTGAGCCTCTTTACACAGTGCACAGATTCCCTCGCAACCTTGTCTGAAACCTTCTTCGAACCCGAACCGACCGGTCATGACCATTGGGTCCGGATCAATCCCGAAATACCCCAAACATCTTTGGTTTATTCATTGGACTCCCCTAGCCTTTTATCATGACAGTCCGATTTTCATCGGAGGTCCAAAACCTGTCCATCGTCTAACCCACCTACCTATTTAATCAGTGCAAACACTAGACCCTAGGCTGTCCCATCCATACCTTCCCATATCCCGAAGCCGCCGCCACCCAGTGTCCCTTGTTCCTCGGGAGCTTGTCACATCGCCTCCAGTCCCCTCTTTGTTCGGGATCCCCATCCTACCAACCACCGCTGCCGAGCTCCTCCTTCCCCGAACCACGCCTGATCCGTCCACCTCGAGCCCCGAGCTCCTTCGATCGAAGCCACCAGAGAGCCCTGCAGCCCCGACCGAGCGCCTCCTCCAACCACACGACTCCGCCGCCCCCGGCGAACCTCGCCGCCGGCGACCACCTCCAGCAGGACCGTCGCGTCCCTCTCCTCTGCTTCCTCTCGATTCCCCTTCTCCCTGTCTCTTTCTCTGCCTCTGAAACTCTCTCTTTTTCTCTGTGTTCCGCAGGAAGCCATGGATGCACCAGCTCGATCCTCGCTCGCGCCTTTGTCTTGGACCCGTCGCCTCCACCTCGCCGGACCACCTCTTCGCGCCTTTGCCGGCGACCAGACCAGCAGCTCGACCTGCTGCTCCGAGGCGCCCGAGGCCAAGCCCCTCGAGCGGGAGGGCTTCTCCTGCCCGAGCTCTGCCTCGTTCCCCTGCCGTCCTCGCCGGTCCGTCGCGCCGCCGTAGCACAGCCGCCTTCCGCCATCTCGTCGTCGGATCTCCGTGTCGGCGAGCACAAGCAGCCAAGCAGGCACCGTCCCGGCGCCCTCATCTTCTTCCTTCTTTTCCTTCCCCGCCTAGCTCACCTCCCTGTCCTCTCTCTCTCTTTCTTTCTTCAACAGGAAGCCATGGGCGCCACCCAGCAGGAGCTCCGCCCCGCGCCCGCAAGGCCTTGCCTCCGCCCGGACCCGGCCTGGAGCCGCCGCCCTCACCCGTTTCTCCGTCGTCTCCGGCCACCTCGACTCCTCGCCAGAACCCGCCTCGCCGTCATCGTGCCGCCTTCGCCAAGTCCCAGTGCCACCATGGCCTCTGTCGCTCTGCTTCGAGCGAACGCTCGTTTTGTTCTAGTGTTGACTGTGACCACCCAGCCGCCGCCGCCTCACCTGGGCCTCCCCAAGGCCCAGCCTGCTCTCTCCGCACCGCGCCAGGGCCCAGCCTCACCGCCGCTACCATGGCCTCTGCCTCCCCGCACCGGGATCCAGTCGTTCCAGATCCGCCTCGCCCGAGCAACCAAACAGAGCCCCCGCACGCCATCATCCAGCTCCGCTCCATCCCGGTACCCCGTCGTCCGCTTGGACCGAGCCGTTCCTCCATCCAAACGGGATCTCCCCATCCGCTGCACCGACTGGTCTAGATTCCCAATGTGAGCTCAGCTCGCAAACCCTCGCTTGTGCATTGTTTTGTTATCCGACGCTTACCAAATTCAGCCCGTTACATTTTTTTCCGTTCTGGGCGAATTTACTAATTATCCTGAGCATTCCAGATTTGTAGAAAAACCCTTGCACTTTCATGCATTTAATAACTCACAAACCGTGCATTGGATTAAAATGATTTATATGTGTAAAATGCTTAAAATTTCATGTAGTTTCATAATATGCAACTTTCATCCATGCTAAAGATGTCTAAAATTGCTGTTTGCATTAATTTGCTCAAATGACATGCTAAAATGGTTTATTTCATAACTAATTAACCGTAACTCCGAATTAAATAAACTTTATATGTAAATGGGGTAGAAAAATGTGTAGATTAACATGGTGCACTTTCTATTCCTGTTTAACAGCTTTAAAATTGTGTTTTAGGCAGAACAGTACCAAATTCGAAAATAGCATATGGGGATTTTCCGGAATTGTTATGTGTTGTTTCCGGCCTCATTTAAGTTGCCTAGATAGGTAGTTTAATTATGCATCACGTCTTGCCAAGTTTAACAACATTTAATCTTGTTGAGTAGCATAAACGGGAGTGAACTAAATAATTGTCATGGAGTTTCGTCAATATGCAACTCGTTGCATATTGAGTTTCGCTTAATGTGTAGTATTTGATTGTTGCATTTGCCATGCCATGCCTATTTAAACCGGACATGCATCATAATTGGTTGTGCATTATGCCATGATTATGTTTGTTTGTTTACCATGTTGTTTGCTTCTTTCCGGTTGTGCTTCTTCTCGATAGTTCCCGGTAATGTTTCGAAGTGAGGATTCGTTCTACTACGATGGTTCGTCTACTTCAAGGATTCGATCTTCTTCCTAGCGGGATTTCAGGCAAGATGATAATTACCTTGGATATCTCTACTATCTTTGCTTGCTAGTTGTCTCGTTGCTATCGCTATGTCGCGCTTCCTACCACATATATGTCAGCCTCCCATATGCCATGATACAGCCTCTAACCTCCACTACCCAGCAAACCGTTGCTTGGCTATGTTACCGCTTTACACAGCCCCTCTTATAGTGTTGCTAGTTGTAGGTGCAGTTGCAGTTTGTTCCATGTTGGGACATGGATATCATGGGATATCAAAATATCTCTTATTTAATTAATGCATCTATATACTTGGTTGTGTGTGGAAGGCTCGGCCTTTTGCCTGGTGTTTTGTTCCACTCATACCGCCCTAGTTTCCGTAATACCGGTGTTATGTTCCTTGATGAGCGCTTCTAACACATGTGGGGCATATGGGAACCCTCCTGATCATTCATTTTAGGATAAACTTCTCCAGCAAGGCCCAACATTGGTTTTACCATTTGCCTAATAACAACTAAAATTTGCATAGGGGCTTTCCGGACCGCGAGGATAATTAATTAACACCCCGGGCCAGTGCTCCACATGAGTGTTGGTCTGAAACGGGCAGACTGCAGGGCCACCACGGGGAAACTCGAGGCACTGGTTTTGCTTGTAGGCTTTCCCATCCGGTCGTGTCCTGAGAATGAGATATGCGGCTCCTATCGGGATCGTCGACACGCCGGGAGGTCTTGCTGGTTTAGTTTTACCTTTTACGAGTGGCTTGTCCACCAGGATTCCTTATCGTAAGCATCGTGTTATCATGGTGTGAGGATGTTCCATCGGATGTGTGTGGTAATTTATAATGGACTACTTGGAGCACCTCTACAGGGTTAAATCTTTCGGAGAGCCGTGCCTGCGGTTATGTGGCGACTTGGATTTTTATAACCTTCGGTTGTAGAGAACTTGACACTAAATCTAATTAAAATACACCAACCACGTGCGTAACCGTGATCGTCTCTTTTCGAGGGATTTCGGGAAGAGAACACGGTGGGGTTATGTTTGAACCGTAAGTAGGTGTTCAGGATCACTTCTTCATCATTACTAGTTTGCGCCCGTTTATGCGTAGATACTCTTCTTATTCTTGTACTCTTAAGTTAGCCACCATAAAATGCTTAGTGCTTGCTGCAACCTCACCGCTTAACCTTTCCATACCCATTAAGCTTTGCTAGTCTTGATACCCTTGGTAATGGGATTGCTGAGTCCTCGTGGCTCACAGTTTACTACAACAACAGGTGCAGGTACAGGTAAAGCGATAATTTGATGTTAGCGTGATGCATGTTTTCTTTTGGAGTTCTTCTTCTGCTTCTTCTTCTTCATCGATCATAGGATGGGTTCCCGGTTAGTAGCCTGGGAATATCAGGGTGGATGTCGTTCTTCTTTTTCGTTTGATTTCATCCGTAGTCGGATCCTGCTCTTCTGTATGATGATTGCTATGTATTGTTGTATTGATGTATTCATGTTGTAGCTTGTGGCGAGAGTAAGCCTTTATCTGGTATTCTCGTCTATTCAGTACATGGTATGTTGTAATGATATCCACCTTGCGAAGCGTCTTCGATATGCGCTTCTATCCTTAGTGGAGCTTCCGAGTTCCATGAGGATAGAACCGCATAATGGGCATGACAGTGTCGCCTAGGGACGCAGCTTTACCGATCGACACGCCTCGATTCAGTGTGAAAAATGCATAGGGCTCCAGTGGCCTATTATTGCCATTATCAGTGGAGGGCGTGCTCCGACGAACGCATTCTAACGGGCGCGTCGCACCGATGAACGCATTCAAATGGGCGCGTCGCACCACGGCTATTTAAACACCCTCCTCGTCTACATCCTTGTCTCAACTCGATCTCACATCCATCTGCGCCCCCTTCTTCTTCTTCTCCAAAAGCCAGATCCCGCCCAAGACAAGATGTAGTACTACGGCGCTACCTACCATCTGCCGGCCACCATGCCAGAGATGCAGTACCCCGCCGGGGTCGTCGTGGAGGACACCCTACGCGTGTGGGCCATCTCAAGGTGGAGAGGCCCGACGGAGCTGGCGAACTTCTTCCTCGTTGCCGGCTACCACCACCTCCCACGTGGCTCTCCAGTCATGTTTCGCGTGGAAGAGGTTTGGGCCAACGGAGGCCTTGTGATTGGCCTCACTGCTCGCTTCACCAACCGCTTCGATGCCTACTTCCTCCTCGGCAAGGTCTTCTGGTGTGGGAGCGAGTTCATCGCCTTCACCACGTACAACATCTTCACCAACTTCGACCACATCTTCCCCACCGCCAACGGCATGCACACTCTCCCCTACAACACCGAGGACGAGGAGTGAACATGGCGGCGGAGGCAGGAGATGTTAAGTGTTGCCCAATGTAGGGCTAAGCTATCTGTAAGGGCGCTACTATAAGCCCTAATATTTAATATTAGGGATAATTAGTTTTATGCCCCTAGTTGTGTCCCACTCGTGTGTTTTACCCCTAATTTCGGAAACTCACCTATTCAGTCCAAGCCACTTTGCAATTCTTATGCTTTTGCCCTTTGACCCTTTGATCGTCACTTTCAAAAATTCATAACAAATTCATACTAACTCAGAAAAATTCAAATAAGATATCAAAATGTTCAGAAAAACATCACCTATATGTGCAAGTCATTTTCATTCTTCACAAAAGTGTTGGAAAGTCCCCATCTCAGTTTTAGCTCATAGGATCTTAGCATGAACTGTAAATTCAAAAAATTCCAAAAAATCTAATTTTTTTTTTGGCGGCAAACATTGACCTATGTTTTGAGTGCTTGCCAAGTTTCATAATGGAATGACATTCGTGGAAGTCGTGGCCAAAATAGGAAATTTTGGAGCATTGATTTTACTTTTTTTGCCACGACTTCCACAAATGTCATTCCCTTATGAAACTTGGCAATTACTCAAAACATTGGTCAATGTTTGCCACCCAAAAAAATTAGAATTTTTTGATTTTTTTTAGATTTTACTGTTTATGCTAAGATCATATGAGCTAAAACTGAGATGGGGACTTTCCAACACTTTTGTCAAGAATGAAAATGACATGCACATATAGGTGATGTTTTTCTGAACATTTTGATATCTTATTTGAATTTTTCTAAGTTAATATGAATTTGTTATGATTTTTTCAAAGTGACGGTCAAAGGGTCAAAGGGTAAAAGCATAAGAATTGCAAAGTGGCTTGGACTGAACAGGTGAGTTTCTGAAATTAGGGGTAAAACACATGAGTGGGGCACAACTAGGGGCATAAAATTAATTATCCCTTAATATTAATATATGTCTATGTAATGTGTGTCTTCCCTATATATAAGGGAATATATCAAGGGATGTTCTGTTCGTGCAATATGCTTAATATTAATATATCTATCTACGTAATGTGTGTGTTCTATTGCTTGCAAGTAGTCGTTCATGTGATTGAGATTGTTTTGACCATTGCAAACAATAGGATAGCGGCTGCTCGAGTGACTCCATTTTTGTCTTGAACAAAAAGGGTTTGAGACCGATTTGTTTTGGTCAAACCAAACCAATCCAGTAATAAATCCCACACCAAAACATGAGCTCGGTCTGTTTGAAAAAAAATCAAAACACAAAAAAAGTTAAGAATATCTGGCGTTCATTTGAACCATAAAATTTAAATGTTGCAAAAAATATTGGAAAACAGAAAAAAAAAAGATAAAAGAAAAGAACAATCTACACACCTGGCAGCCCAGTAGATGGCCAAATTTGAACTTGTGCCAAATCATTCACTATTTCTAGAGTTTTACATAAAGTAATGCAAATTTAAACTGCAAGTGTGATGTATTTTATTGCGAAATCCTTCACTATTTCTAGGGTTTTCTGCGAAGCAAGTAACAGAAATATGATAAAAAGTGCACTAGTACATTTTTTGCATCACACAAGAACCCCTCTTTTTGGCAGTTGAGAAATGATTTTTATTGTAACAAAATTTGGAAACTGCCTGTTTTGGAAGCTATCTTTTTAGTGTTATTTTTTAAATACAATTCTCTGAAAATCGTGACACAAATTAATGAGGTCAAATAAGGATTTATAGAAATTTTGGTACTGGAGTTTGACCAACAGGGAATATTGATTAGGAATTTGTAATGAAGTCCTATATATATTAAATATAGATTTAAATCAAAAATACATAGAAAAGCTTCATGTATAATTGCGAAAATTAGCTATTACATAGGCCTGCAGATATGATGAATTTAGGAACTTGAATCAACTCAACTGGATTTGAAATGAATGTTCTATGAATTTCTAAGTTTGACTAGAAATGGAAAAAGGTTTTCGACACTATTCAGGCAGGTTGGACAGGCTGACCCAGGACCCTTTTTTTGAGAAAACAGCCGACCCGCGTGCCAAACGAGCTCAACCCATGGGCTGGGATGCGACGTCGTCGATGGCGCACTTTTGAGGTCCCACTTGTTAGGATGTCATCCAAGTAATGGTCAATGATGGGCTTTGACCTAACGGAATGCTTCGTTTGGGCTTTTGAGAGGCTGGGGCCGAGGGAGGAGGGGAAATGTGAGGAACGTTTAGTTGGCGAGGCAAAACTAAGGAGAACTAAGGAACCAAGGGCACGAAAATAGAAATCCCGGATATTTGTTGCACTACTAATAACGAATCACCAAAAGCCTCAATATGTGTAGCACCTATGGCCAGTAACGTCTCTATGCCGAATAACAATGCTTCATATTCTGCTTGATTATTTGTGCAAAAATATTTTAAGCGGCATGAAGCTTCAAAAATAGCACCATGAGGAGGTATATAAACAATACCAACACCTTGGCCATTGCTACAAACTGAACCATCAAAATATAATCTCCATGGTACTAATGAGACAAGGTTTATATCAACATCATGCTTGTCATTAATTCGATGCTCAACAATAAAATTAGCAACAATTTGGCCTTTCATGGATTTTAGAGATTCATAAACCAAATCGTACTCAATTAAAGCATAAGCCCACTTGCCAATTCTACCACTAAGAATTGGTCTATGGAACATATACTTAATGACATCGGTTTGACAAGCTACTATGCAAGCACTCGACACTAGATAATGTCTCAATTTTTTGCAAGCATAATATAAGCATAGGCATAACTTTTCAATAAATGTATACCTTGTCTCGGCGTCCAACAAGCGGCGGTTCAAATAAGTGATAGCATGCTCCTTCCCTTCGGTCTCTTGAGTCAAAAAAGCATCAATAACACCTTCCTTCGCTGCAATGTAAAGCCTGAAGGGCTCCTTGTGCTTGGGTGCTTTCATCAATTGAACAACAGTAATTTGTTCACCCACCGTATGCTATGTGTTCGAGAGAGAAGTCTCTAGTGAAAACTATGGCCCCTAGGTCTACTTTTATCATATATTTAAAATCAAAAATACCTTGCTGCAATTTATTTACTTATATTTTATTTAGTATTTTATATTATCTATCTATCACTATCAGAATTAATCCTTGCAAATAACCGCTAAGAGGATTGACAACCCTCTTATTTGCGTTGTGTGCAAGTGTTTGCTTTTGTGTGTGCAGGTGCTGCTAACGGGATGTTGCGTGGTTCTCCTACTGGATTGATAACCTTGGTTCTTAACTGAGGGAAATACTTATCTCTACGATACTGCATCATCCTCTCCTCTTCGGGGAAATACCAACGCAGTCTACAAGTAGCTGGAAGAATTTCTGGCGCCGTTGCTGGGGAGACATCACCACAATTATCAAGTACCTTCGCACAAACTATCATCCACTTGCATTTATTTTATTTGCCTTTTATTTGCTATTGCCTCTCGTTTTCATCTCCCCCACTTCTAAAACAATTTTACAAAAAATACAAAAATATTTTGTGTGCTATCATTGCTTGTGTTGCCATGTGCCTTCTATTTGTTTGCATCCTCGCTTGCTAAAGATCTATTGATATGTGATACGTCTCCAACGTATCTATAATTTTTGATTGTTCCATGCTATTATAGTATCAATCTTGGATGTTTTTATAAACATTTACAGCAATTATATATCATTTTTTGGGACTAACCTATTAACTTAGTGCCCAGTGCCAATTGTTGTTTTTTGCCTGTTTTTGGTTTTCCAGAATATCTATACCAAACGAAGTCCAAATGCCACGAAACTTTTTGGAGATTTTTTCTGGACATAAGAGACACTAGAAACTTTGGGAGGAGGCCAGAAGCCAGAGGAGGTGGCCACGAGCCACCAGGGCGCGCCTGGGGGTGCAGGCGCGCCCTGGTGCCTCGTGGGCCCACCTCTGCCCCTTTTGACCTAATTCCACCACTATAAATTCTCAAAAATCGGGAAACCAACAGGAGAGTCCACGAAATACTTTTTCCGCCGCCGCAAGTTTCTGTTCTCAAGAGATTCCATCTGGAGGCCTTTTCCGGTACTCCACCGGAGGGGGAATCGATCACGGAGGGGCTCTACATCAACCTTGCTGCCCTTCCGATGATGCGTGAGTAGTTTACCACAGACCTTCGGGTCCATAGTTAGTACCTAGATGGCTTCTTCTCTCTTTTTTATCTTCAATACAATGTTCTCCTCGATGTTCTTGGAGTTCTATCCGATGTAATCACTTTTTGCGGTGTGTTTGTTGGGATCCGATGAATTGTGAGTTTATGATCAGATTATCCATGAATATTATTTGAGTCTTCTCTGAACTCTTTTATGCATGATTATTATAGCTTCGTATTTCTCTCTGATCTATTGATTTGGTTTGGCCAACTAGATTGATTTATCTTGCAATGGGAGAGGTGCTTTGTAATGGGTTCGATCTTGCGGTGCTCAATCCTAGTGACAGAAAGGGACATGACACGTATGTATCGTTGCTATTAAGGGTAAAAAAGATGGGGTTTATTCATGTGTGATTTTACTTTGTCTACATCATGTCATCTTGCTTAAGGCGTTACTCCGTTCTTTATGGACTTAATACACTAGATGCATGCTGGATAGCGGTCGATGTGTGGAGTAATAGTAGTAGATGCAGGCAGGAGTTGGTCTACTTGTCTCGAACGTGATGCCTATATACATGATCATTGCCTTGGATATCGTCATGATTATTTGCTTTTCTATCAATTGCCCAACAGTAATTTGTTCACCCACCGTATGCTATTTTCATGAGAGAAGGCTCTAGTGAAAACTATGGTCCCCGGGTCTACTTCTATCATATATTAAAAATCCTAAAAATACCTTGCTGCACTTTTACTTCATTTATTTTATTTTATATTTTAGTTCAATCTATCTATCTATCACTATACAATTTAATCTTGCAATTAACCGCCAAGGGATTGACAACCCCTTGTTTGCGTTGGGTGCAAGGATTTGTTGTTTTGTGTGCAGGTACTGTTAACGAGGTGTTGCATGATTCTCTTGCTGGATTGATAACTTTGGTTTCATAACTGAGGGAAATACTTATCTCTACTGTACTGCATCTCCCTTCCTCTTCAGGGAATTACCAACGCAGCTCACAAGTAGCAGGAAGAATTTTTGGCGCCATTGCCGGGGAGACATCATCAACATCTATCAAGTACCTACGCATAAAACTTTCATCTCCTTGCATTTATTTCATTTGCCTTTGCCTCTATTTTTCATCTCCCCCACTTCTAAAAAGTTTTTACAAAAATACAAAAACATGTTGCTTGCTTGTTATCTTGTTTGTGTAGCCACAATGTCTCAAGAAAATACAAAATTGTGTGATTTTTCCAATACTAATAATAATGATTTTATTAGTACTCCAATTGCCCCGCCCGCCGCTAGTGCGGAGACTTGTGATATTAATGCCGGTTTGCTAAATCTTGTTATGAAAGAACAATTTTCTGGTAGCCCTAATGAAGATGCTGCATCCCATCTTAACACTTTCGTAGAATTGTGTGATATGCAAAAGAAAAAAGATCTGGATAACGATATTGTGAAATTAAAATTATTTCCATTCTCATTGCAGAATCGTGCAAAAATTTGGTTTTCGTGTTTACCATGAAATAGTATCGATTCTTGGGATAGGTGTAAAGATGCTTTTATTACCAAGTATTTTCCTCCCGCAAAAATTATTTCCCATAGAAATTAAATTATGAATTTTAAGCAACTTGATCATGAACATGTTGCCCAATCTTGGGAAAGGATGAAATTAATGATAAGAAATTGTCCTACTCATGGTTTAAATTTATGGATGATCATACAAAAAATTTATGCGGGATTAAATTTTGTTTCTAGAAATCTTTTAGATTCCGCCGCGGGTGGTACTTTTATGGAAATTACTTTGGGAGAAGCTACTAAATTGCTTGATAATACTATGGCAAATTATTCACAATGGCATACTGAAAGAGTTCCTACTAGTAAAAAAGTGAATTATGTTGAAGAAATTAGTACTTTGAGTGATAAAGTTGATGCGCTTATGAAATTGGTTGCTAGCAAAAATACTCCTATTGATCCTAATGATGTTCCTTTATCCACCTTGATTGAGCAAAATAATGACCCCGTAGATGAATTTTGTCTCGCGAAACAATTTTAATAATCATTCTTATAGAGGTAATTTTAATCCAAGGCCGTTTCCTGGAAATTCCTCTAGTAATTATGGCAATTCCGATGGTAATCCTTATAATAATAATAATAGGATGCTCTGTGATCTTGAAAGTAATATTAAAGAATTTATTAATGCTCAAAAAAAATTCAACACTACGATAGAAGAAAAATTAAGTAAACTTGATGATATGTCTAGGAGCATTAATAGAATTATTCATGATGTGGAAAATCTTAAGACTAAAATTTTGCCACCCAAAATTGATATTAATGAATAAATTAAAGCCTTATATGTCTCCATGGATGAGAGTAAGAAAAGAGCCGCCATGCTAAAAGCTAAACGAGAATTTTTAGAAAAAGCGATTCCTCCTGGTTTCTATTGATTCTTTGTTTAGCAATATAAAACTTGATGAAAAGGGGACTGAAGAAGAGTCAACTTTAGCTAGAAGGCGTTCCCATAATTCGGAGGGTGAAAATCTTGATGAAAAAATTGATAAAAGTGGGTTTGTAGAGATAAAAACTTTAACTAGCGATGTGCCCACTCTCTTGGATTACAAAGATTTTAATTATGACAATTGTTCCTTGATTGAATGTATTTCTTTGTTACAATCCATGCTAAATTCACCCAACGCTTATGAGCAAAATAAGGCTTTTACTAAACACCTCATAGAAGCAATGATGAAAGCGTTAGAAGAAAAGCAAGAACTAGAAATTTCAATTCCTAGAAAATTATATGATGAATGGGAACCCACCATTAAAGTTAAAATTAAAAATTATGAGTGCAATGCTTTATGTGATTTGGGTGCTAGCGTTTCCACAATTCCAAAATCTCTATGTGATGTGCTATGCTTTACCAATATAGATGAATGTTCTCTTAATTTGCATCTTGCGCATTCCACTATTAAAAAGCCTTTGGATAGAATTAATGATGTTCTTATTCTTGAAAATAGGAACTATGTGCCCGTTGATTTTATTGTACTTGACATTGAATGCAATCCTTCTTGCCCCATAATACTTGGTAGACCGTTCTTACGAACCATAGGTGCCGTTATTGACATGAAAGAAGGGAATATAAAATTTTAGTTTCCATTAAAGAAGGGTATGGAACATTTCCCTAGGAAGAAAATTAAAGCACCATATGAATCAATTATGAGGGCCACTTATGGAATCAACTTAAAAGATGACAATACTTGAAACTATGCATTATGCCTAGCTAGGGGCATAAAACAATAGCGCTTGTTGGGAGGCAACCCAATGAATAAAATAAATTTTTACTTTTTGTTTCTGTTCTTGTGTGTTTTCACAATTATGCTACTGTTATGATTGAGTTTTTATGTTTTAATTAGTGTTTGTGCCAGGTAATGCCTTTGGGAGATAGTATAATTGATGATGTTTGGAAAACAGAAAGTTTTGCGTCCAGTGCTGGAATTTTAGTTTTGTACTGGAGCGTCAGAAAAATCTGAAATTTTTACACAGTATTCGAATATGAATTTCCCACGTTTTCCTAATTTTTCAGAATTTTTGGATTTACATAAGTATGGCTTGTAAATAGATCTCTGCAGACTGTTCTGTTTTTGACAGATTCTGTTTTTGATGCATTGCTTGCTTGTTTTGATGAAACTATGGATTGTATCGGGGGGTACAAGCCATGGAGAAGTTATAATACAGTTGGTATAATGCAAAAATAAAATATGAATGGGTTTTCAACAGTACTTAAAGTAGTGATTTATTTTGTTATACTAATGGATCTCACGAAGGTTTTGTTGAGTTTTGTGTGATTGAAGTTTTCAAGTTTTGGGTGAGATCACGATGGATGAAGGAATAAGGAGTGGCAAGAGCCTATGCTTGGGGATGCCCAAGGCACCCCAAGCTAATATTCAAGGAAGACTCAAGCGTCTAAGATTGGGAATGGCCCGGAAGGCATCCCCTCTTTCTTCTACCAACCATCGGTAATTTTACTTGGAGCTATATTTTTATTCGTCACATGATATGTGTTTTGCTTGGAGCGTCGTGTATTATATGAGTCTTTGCTTTGTTTTTCTTTTTAGTTTGTCACAATCATCTTTGCTGGACACACCAATTTGAGAGAGCCACACGTTTATCATAATTTATTAGAATGCTCTATGTGCTTCACTTAAATTTTTTGAGCTAGGCAGTTGTTCTAGTGCTTCACTTAAATCTTTTTGAGCACGGCGGTGGCTATATTTTGATGAAATATTTAAACTCTAATGCTTCACTTATATTATTTTGAGAGTTGATAAGACTAAAATTTCGAAGAAATATTTAAACTCTCATGCTTCACTTATATCTTTTTGAGAGTTGATAATAGTAATGGTAATTTGCACAAGATATGAATTTGGTCCCAAAGTGATGAATATTCAAGAGGGATATAATAAAAACTTTCATGAAGATCATTGGATATGATAAGTTTGATTCCTTGCAATAGTTTTGCGATATGGAGATGGTAATATGCGAGTCATGTTAGTGAGTAATTGTGATTTAGTAAGAATATTAGTGTTAAGGTTTGTGATTCCCTATGCATGCACATTAAGTCAATAGTTATGCAAAGAAATTATATCCTATTTATGGTGCATTATTCGGTGTTAGTTATGTTCAATGCATGTTTATGACCGTTTTCGCTTTTTGGTTGCTCGCTTCTCAATCTATTTGCTAGCCTTCATTTGTACTAAGCGGGAATACTGCTTGTGCATCCAAACTCCTTAAACCCAAGTTGTGCCAAATGAGTCCACCATACCTACCTATATGCGGTATTCCCATGCCGTTCCAAGTAAATTTGCATGTGCCAACTCTAATTTTTCAAAATAATTTTTCGTTTTGTGTGCCCGTACCGCTCATGAAGCGGCAGGGGGTGGCCAATATTTTCCATGCTAGGTGTTTTATTCTCACGATGAGTGTTTATTCACTTGTCATTGCACGAGAGAGTGGCAGGTAATAGGGATGCCCAGTCCCACAATGAATCAAAAATTAATAACAACAAAATTCCTTGGAAAGTGTTGGTATGGAGGGCACCCGTGGATACGGCTAGCCACGGATTGTGAAAGAATGGTGGAAAGGAAATAAACTTTATTTTCTGTTGGGGAACCGCCTATGATGTGTCTAGCATGGAAGATATTGGGAATTCTCGGTCGTTTTCGTTGACAGGAAAAGCATGCCTCTCAAAATAATTTTATCTCTCTAATTTAAGATTTGAGCTCTGGCACATTTGCAAATCTCTGCTTCCCTCTGCGAAGGGCCTATCTATTTACTTTTATGCAATTTTTATTTTTATTTTGAGTCTCCATCTTCTCTTACAAAGCACCAACTAGAGAGCACTATTGTCATACTTGTGCATTGTGTGTAGCTAATATTGAGTGTGTTTCATGAATGGATCAATGATTGAGCATAATGGGCTAGGGATAACTTTCTTTAGCATTGATATTTTGAAAGACATGGTTGCTTGTTAGTATACTTGAGTATTTATATCTTCATGTCAAACTATAGACTATTGCTTTGAATCATTCAAGTCCAAATGTCCATGCTATAAAGAAAAGAGTATATGATGAATATGATAGGTAGCATTCCACATCAAAAATTCTGTTTTTTTCATTTACCTACTCGAGGACGAGCAGGAATTAAGCTTGGGGATGCTTGATACGTCTCCAACGTATCAATAATTTTTGATTGTTCCATGCTATTATAGTATCAATCTTGGATGTTTTTATATACATTTACAGCAATTATATATCATTTTTTGGGACTAACCTATTAACTTAGTGCCCAGTACCAGTTGCTGTTTTTTGCCTGTTTTTGGTTTTCCAGAATATCAGTACCAAACAAAGACCAAATGCCACGAAACTTTTTGGAGAATTTTTTTCTGGACATAAGAGACGCTAGAAGCTTCGGGAGGAGGCCAGAAGCCAGAGGAGGTTGCCACGAGCCACCAGGGCACGCCTGGGGGGCAGGCACGCCCTGGTGCCTCGTGGGCCCACCTCTGCCCCTTTTGACCTAATTCCACCACTATAAATTCTCAAAAATCGGGAACCAACACGGGAGTCCACGAAATACTTTTTCCACCGCCGCAAGCTTCTGTTCTCAAGAGATCCCATCTGGAGGCCTTTTCCGGTACTCCGCCGGAGGGGGAATCGATCACGGAGGGGCTCTACATCAACCTTGCTGCCCTTCCGATGATGCGTGAGTAGTTTACCATAGACCTTCGGGTCCATAGTTAGTAGATAGATGGCTTCTTCTCTCTTTTTGATCTTGAATACAATGTTCTCCTCGATGTTTTTGGAGTTCTATCCGATGTAATCACTTTTTGCGGTGTGTTTGTTGGGATCCGATGAATTGTGAGTTTATGATCAAATTATCCATGAATATTATTTGAGTCTTCTCTGAACTCTTTTATGCATGATTATTATAGCTTCGTATTTCTCTCCGATCTATTGATTTGGTTTGGCCAACTAGATTGATTTATCTTGCAATGGAGAGGTGCTTTGTAATGGGTTCGATCTTGCGGTGCTCAATCCCAGTTACAGAAAGGGACATGAGACGTATGTATCGTTGCTATTATGGGTAAAAAGATGGGGTTTATTCATGCGTGAGTTTACTTTGTCTACATCATGTCATCTTGCTTAAGGCGTTACTCCGTTCTTTATGGACTTAATACACTAGATGCATGCTGGATAGCGGTCGATGTGTGGAGTAATAGTAGTAGATGCAGGCAGGAGTCGGTCTACTTGTCTCGGACGTGATGCCTATATACATGATAATTGCCTTGGATATCATCATGATTATTTGCTTTTCTATCAATTGCCCAACAGTAATTTGTTCACCCACCGTATGCTATTTTCATGAGAGAAGCCTCTTGTGAAAACTATGGTCCCCGGGTCTACTTCTATCATATATTAAAAATCCTAAAAATACCTTGCTGCACTTTTACTTTATTTATTTTATTTTATATTTTAGTTCAATCTATATATCTATCACCATACAATTTAATTTTGCAATTAACCGCCAAGGGATTGACAACCCGTTGTTTGCGTTGGGTGCAAGGATTTGTTGTTTTGTGTGCAGGTACTGTTAATGAGGTGTTGCGTGATTCTCCTACTGGATTGATAACCTTGGTTTCATAACTGAGGGAATACTTATCTCTACTGTACTGCATCTCCCTTCCTCTTCAGTGAATTACCAACGCAGCTCACAAGTAGCAATATGGATCCTCATCTACTTGCTAATCTTTTCAAAAAATCCAATTATGATGAACCAATTGCTAGTGATTTGAGTGCTCTAGATTATCTTTAAGAAGTTTTGCTTAAAAATCATGAATCTGAAAATTGTGATGAAGTGTTAAAAGAAGAAATTTATACAGTGATTCATGATAGCTCCTTGAATGAAAAGCATGATTGAAATGATGTTATTATAAATTCTATTAATGTCAATTGTGTTAATGATATGCAAAACTACAAGCTTGGGGATGATGATTTTGTTATATCCACTACTCATTGTAACGATCATGAGTGGGGTGATGCTTCTTATGATCTTGAAAATTTATTTAAGCCTCATGATGAATATGATATTGATAATAATGTTTGCAATAATATTGAAAGTGGGGTTGGAAGAGTGTCAACTTTAAGTATAAGGAATCCCACATATTCGGAGAGTGTTCAATCGTATGAATTTTTGGATGAAAGTGGGTTTGGAGAGGTCATGACTTTAGTTAATGTTAATCCCACTATTTTGGAAGATTATAAAACTTTTATGGATGTGGATCATGTAGAGAATATGTTATGGTTATATTGTTGAGTTTGATTATGATCCTACAGGTAATTATTATGAGAGAGGAAAATATGGTTGTAGAAATCTTCATGTTACTAAATTACCTTTCTTCATGTTGAAATTGTTTCTTTCTTCTTCCTTGCATATGCTAGATATTGGTTGTCTTGATAATTTGTTTTCCTATAAAATGCCTATGCATAGGAAGTATGTTAGACTTAAGTGCGTTTTTCATATGCTTCATGATTCTCTCTTTGTGTTTCAATTTTTATCTTTCATGTGAGCATCATTGAAATCTTAAGCCTATCTTAATGGCCATAAAGAAAGAGCTTGTTGGGAGACAACCCAATATTTTTTTTTATTTCTGTTTTTGTGTGTTTACACAATTATATATTCTGTTATGATTGTGTTTTTATCTTTTAATTAGTGTTTGTGCCAAGTAATGCCTTTGGGATGATTTGGAAGATAGTATGATTGATGCTGTTGGAAAACAGAAACTTTTGCGTCCAGTGCTGGAATTTTCGTTTTTTGATGGAGCATGATAAAACTCTGAATTTTTTTACACAGTGTTGATATGTGAATTTCCCATGTTTTCCTAAATTTTCAGAATTTTTAGAGTTACATATGTATGACGTTAATTCAGATCTTTACAGACTGTTCTGTTTTAGACAGATTCTGTTTTTGTTGCATAGTTTGCTTATTTTGATGAATCTAAGGATCGTATCGGGGGGTATGAGTCATCGAGAATTTGGATTACAGTAGCATTATGCCAATATTAAATATGAATCAATTTACAACAGTACCTAAAGTTTAAGATTTATTTGTTATACTAACGGATCTCACGAGGTTTCTGTTGAGTTTTGTGTGCTGAAGTTTTCAAGTTTTGGGTGAGACTACGATGGATAAAGGAATAATGAGCGGCAAGAACATAAGCTTGGGGATGACCAAGGCACCCCAAGGTAATATTCAAGGAAGACTCAAGCGTCTAAGCTTGGGGATGCCTCGGAAGGCATCCCCTCTTTCGTCCACAATCTATCGGTAACTCACTTGGAGCTATATTTTTATTCATCACATGATATGTGTTTTACTTGGAACGTCGTGTGCTATAGTTTGTTTGTTTTTTGTTTGCTTTTTAGTTTGTCACAATCATCTTTGCTGAACACACCTTTTTGAGAGGGACACACATTATTCGTGATTTGTTAGAATACTCTTAGTGCTTCACTTATACTTTTGAGCTAGGCAGTTGCTCTAGTGCTTCACTTATATCTTTTAGAGCACGGCGGTGGTTATATTTTAAAGAAATAGTTTCACTCTCATGCTTCACTTATATCTTTTTGAGAGTCTAATGAATAGGAATGGTAATATGCACGGGTTATGAATTTGGTCCTAATATGATAGGTATTCAAGAGGGATACAATAAAAACTTTCTTGTAGATCACTGAATATGATAAGTTTGATTCCTTACAATAGTTTTGCGATAAGAGGAACTCCTCCCTTCGTGTGTTCTTCCTTTCCAAGCTTGTTGCGGGGAATCTGGGCTCTTTTTCAGCCCCAAAGGACTGCTACTTTAAGATGGTATTATGTGGGAGGTGCTAGTAGATAATTGTGGTTTAGTAAGAATATTGGTGTTAAGGTTTGTGATTCCCGAAGCATGCACGTATGATCTGTCATTATGCTAAGAAGTTGGAGCATGATTTATTCTTGATTATCTACCTTATGAGTGGTGGTCGGGGACGAGCGATGGTCTTTTCCTACCAATATATCCCCCTAGGGGCATGCGTAGAAGTACTTTGCTTCGAGGGCTAATAAACTTTTGCAATAAGTATGTGAGTTCTTTATGACTAATGTGAGTCCATGGATTATACGCACTCTCACCCTTCCGCAAGTTGCTAGCCTCCTCGGTACCGTGCATTGCCCTTTCTCACACTGAGAGTTGGTGCAAACTTCGCCGGTGCATCCAAACCCCGTGATATGATAAGCTCTATCACACATAAGCCTCCTTATATCTTCCTCAAAACAGCCACCATACCTACCTATCATGGCATTTCCATAGCCATTCCGAGATATATTGCCGTGCAACTTCCACCGTTCCATTTTTATGACACACATCGTCATTGTCATATTGCTTTGCATGAGTATATAGCTGACATAGTATTTTCATCATTTTATACATGTTACGCTAGTATCATTGCACATCCTGGTACACCGCCAGAGGCATTAATATAGAGTCATATTTTTGTTCTAGTTTTGAGTTGTAAGTAAATAGAAGTATGATGATCATCATTATTAGAGCATTGTCCCAGTGAGGAAATAAAAAAAGAAAAAAGAGAGGCCAAAAAGAGCCCACGAAAAAAAAGAGAATAAAAAAAATAAAAAAAATAAAAAAATGAGAGAAAAAGAGAGAAGAGGCAGTGTTACTATCCTTTTCCATACTTGTGCTTCAAAGTAGCACCATATTTTTCATATAGAGAGTCTCCTGTTTAGTCACTTTCATAACTAGTGGGAATTTTTCATTATCGAACTTGGCTTGTATATTCCGATGATGGGCTTCCTCAAATGCCCGAGGTCTTCATGAACAAGCAAGTTGGATGCACACCCACTTAGTTTTCATGTTGAGCTTTCATACACTTATAGCTCTTAGTGCATCCGTTGCATGGCAATCCCTACTCCTCGCATTGACATCAATTGACGGGCATCTCCATAGCCCATTGATTAGCCTCGATGATGTGAGCCTATCTTCATATTTTTTGACTTCCCCTTATTAATCTCTACCACCACACTCTATTCCACCCATAGTGCTATATCCATGGCTTGCACTCATGTATTGCGTGGGGGTTGAAAAAGCTGAAGCGCGTTAAAAAGTATGAACCAATTGCTCGGGTTGTCATCGGGGTAGTGCATGATAAATATTTTGTGTTAAGAAGATGGAGCATGACAGGATTATAAGATTTTGTAGGGATAACTTTATTTAGCATTTTTATTTTGAAAGACATGATTGTTCCTGATACGTCTCCAACGTATCTATAATTTTTGATTGTTCCTGATACGTCTCCAACGTATCTATAATTTTTGATTGTTGCATGCTATTATAGTATCAATCTTGAATGTTTTCATATGCAATTATATAACATTTTATGGGACTAACCTATTAACCTAGTGCCCAGTGCCAGTTGCTGTTTTCTGCTTGTTTTTGGTTTTTCAGGAAATCAGTACCAAACGAAGTCCAAATGCCACGAAACTTTTTGGAGATTTTTTTATGGACAAAAGAGACCCTGGAGACTTGGAGCGGAAGCCAGAAGGTTCACGAAGCCTCCACAAGGCAACAGGGCGCGACCCCAGGGGGGCGCCCTAATGCCTTGTGGGGCCCTCATGGCTCCGTTTGACCTAATTCCACTTCTATAAATTCTCAAATATTCAGAAACCAATAGAGAGCCACCCCGAATAACCTTTACGCCGCCGCAAGCCTCTGTTCTTCCGCGATCCCATCTGGAGGCCTTTTCCGGTACTCTGCCGGAGGGGGAATCGATCACGGAGAGCTGCTACATCAACCTTGCTGCCCTTCTGATGATGTGTGAGTAATTTGCCACAGACCTACGGGTCCATAGCTAGTAGCTAGATGGCGTCTTCTCTCTCTTTGGTCTTCAATACCATGTTCTCCTCGATGTTCTTGGAGTTCTATCCGATGTAATCTTCTTTTGCGGTGTGTTTGTTGGGATCCAATGAATTGTGAGTTTATGATCAGATTATTCATGAGAAATATTTGAGTCTTCTCTGAACTCTTTTATGCATGATTATTATAGCTTTGTATTTCTCTCCGATCTATCGATTTGGTTTGGCCAACTAGATTGGTTTATCTTGCAATGGGAGAGGTGCTTTGTGATGGGTTCAATCTTGCGGTGCTCAATCCCAGTGACAGAAAGGGACATGACACGTATTTGTATTGTTGCCTTTAAGGATAAAGAGATGGGGTTTAATCATATTGCTTGTCTACATCATGTCATCTTGCTTAAGGCGTTACTCTGTTTCATACTAAATACCCTAGATGCATGCTGGATAGCGGTCGATCGGTGGAGTAATAGTAGTAGATGCAGGCAGGACTCGGTCTGCTTGTCTCGGACGTGATGCCTATATACATGATCATTGCCATGAATCCGTCATAATTATTTGCTTTTCTATCAATTGCCCAACAGTAATTTGTTCACCCACCGTATGCTATGTGTTCGAGAGAGAAGCCTCTAGTGAAAACTATGGACCCCGGGGATACTTTTATCATATATTTAAAACCAAAAATACCTTGCTGCAATTTATTTACTTTTATTTTATTTAGTATTTTAGTTTATCTATCTATCACTATCAGAATTAATCCTTGCAAATAACCGCTAAGAGGATTGACAACCCTCTTATTTGCGTTGGGTGCAAGTGTTTGCTTTTGTGTGTGCAGGTGCTGCTAACAGGATTTTGCGTGGTCCTCCTACTGGATTGATAACCTTGGTTCTTAACTGAGGGAAATACTTATCTCTACTATACTGCATCATCCTCTCCTCTTCGGGGAAATACCAACATAGTCTACAAGTAGTAGTTCCATGCTATTATAGTATCAATCTTGGATGTTTTATTTGCAATTATATGCAATTATATATCATTTTTTTGGGACTAACCTATTAATCTAGTGCCCAGTGCTAGTTGCTGTTTTTTGCTTGTTTTTGGTTTTTCAGGAAATCAGTACCAAACGAAGTCAAAGTGCCACGAAACTTTTTGCCGATTTTTTTCTAGACAAAAGAGACCCTGGAAGCTTCGGGCGGAAGCCAGAAGCCTCACGAGGAGGCCACAAGGCAACAAAACGCGGCCCCAGGGGGGCGCGCCCAGATGCCTTGTGGGCCCCTCGTGGATCCTTTTGACCAGATTCCACTTCTATAAATTCTCAAATATTTGGAAACCATCAGAGAGCCAGACGTGAAAACCTTTGCGCTGCCACAAGCCTCTGTTCTTCCCGCATCCCATATGGAGGCCTTTTTCGGTACTCTGCCGGAGGGGGAATCGATCACGGAGGGCTTCTACATCAACCTTGCTCCCCTTCTGATGATGTGTTAGTAGTTTACCACAGACCTACGGGTCCATAGCTAGTAGGTAGATGGCTTCTTCTCTCTCTTTGATCTTCAATACCATGTTCTCCTCGGTGTTCTTGGAGTTCTATCCGATGTAATCTTCTTTTGTGGTGTGTTTGTTGGGATCTGATGAATTGTGGGTTTATGATCAAATTATTCATGAATATTATTTGAGTCTCCTCTGAACTCTTTTATGCATGATTGTTATAGCTTTGTATTTCTCTCCGATCTATCTGTTTGGTTTGGCCAACTAGATTGATTTATCTTGCAATGGGAGAGGTGCTTTGTGATGGGTTCAATCTTGCGGTGCTCAATCCCAGTGACAGAAAGGACACACGTATTTGTATTGTTGCCATTAAGGATAAAAATATGGGGTTTAATCATATTGCTTGAGTTTACTTTGTCTACATCATGTCATCTTGCTTAAGGCGTTACTCTGTTTTATACTTAATACCCTAGATGCATGCTGGATAGCGGTCGATGGGTGGAGTAATAGTAGTAGATGCAGGCAGGAGTCGGTCTACTTGTTTCAGATGTGATGCCTATATACATGATCGTTGCCTTGAATATCGTCATAACTATGTGCTTTTCTATCAATTGCCCAATAGTAATTTGTTTACCCACCGTATGTTCTCCGCTCGAGAGAGAAGCCTCTAGTGAAAACTATGGCCCCCGGGTCTACCTTTATCATATATTAAAATCCAAAAATACCTTGCTGCAATTTATTTACTTTTATTTCCTTTTGCAATTTATATTTTTATCTATCACTATCAGAATTAATCCTTGCAAATAACTGCTAAGAGGATTGACAACCCTCTTATTTGCGTTGGGTGCAAGTGTTTGCTTTTGTGTGTGTAGGTGCTGCTAATGAGGTTCTGTGTGGTTCTCCTACTGGATTGATAACCTTGGTTCTTAACTGAGTGAAATACTTATCTCTAGTGTACTGCATCATCCTCTCCTCTTCGATGAAATCCCAACGTAGCTCATAAGTAGCAGGAAGAATTTCTGGCACCGTTGTCGGGGAGACATCACCAAAACTTATCAAGTACCTTCGCACAAACTATCATCCACTTGCATTTATTTTATTCGCCTTTTATTTGCATTTGCCTCTCGTTTTCGTCTCCCCCACTTCTAAAACAATTTTACAAAAACACAAAAATATTTTATTTGCTTGTTTGCTAGTTTGCTTGCTTTGTCGCTATGTCTCAAGAAAATACTAAATTGTGTGACTTTTTCAATACTAATAATAATGATTTTATTAGTACTCCTATTGCTCCTCCAGCCACTAGTGCCGAGTCGTGTGACTTTAATGTTGGTTTGCTTAATCTTGTTATGAAAGAACAATTTTCTGGTAGTCCTAATAAAGATGCTGCATCCCATCTTAATACTTTCATTGAACTATGCGATATGCAAAAGAAAAAAGATGTGGATAATGATATTGTCAAATTGAAATTATTTCCGTTCTCACTACGAGATCGTGCTAAAACTTGGTTATCATCCTTGCCTAGAAATAGTATTGATTCATGGGATAAGTGTAAGGATGCTTTTATTGCCAAGTATTTTCCTCCCGCAAAGATTATTTCTCTAAGAAATCAAATTATGAATTTTAAGCAACTTGAGCATGAACATGTTGCACAATCTTGGGAGATAATGAAATTAATGATAATAAATTGCCCAACACATGGTTTAAGCTTATGGATGATCATACCAAATTTTATGCGGGACTAAACTTTGTTTCTAGAAATTTGCTAGACTCTGCCACAGGTGGCACTTTTATGGAAATTACATTGGGAGAAGCTACAAAACTCCTAGATAATATTATGACAAATTATTCTCAATGGCACACTGAACGAACTCCAACTGGTAAGAAGGTAAATTCTGTTAAAGAAATTAATACTTTGAGTGATAAGATGGATGTTCTTATGAAATTGGTTGCTAGTAAAAGTGCTCATATTGATCCTAATGATGTGCCATTGTCTACTTAGATTGAGAAAAATAATGATGCTATAGATGTGAATTTCGTTTCTAGAAATAATTTCAACAACAATGCTTATAGGGGTAATTTCAATCCTATGCCGTTTCCCGAAAATTCCTCCAATAATTATGGTAATTCCTATGGTAATTCATATAATAATAATAGGATACCCTCTGATCTTGAAAGTAATATTAAATAATTTATTAATTCTCAAAAGATTTTCAATGCTATGGTAGAAGAAAAATTGAAGAAAGTTGATGATATGGCTAGGAACATGGATAGAATTGCTCATGATGTTGAAACTCTCAAAATTAAAATTTTGCCACCCAAGCATGATATAAATGAGTCTATTAAAACCATCCATGTTTCCATTAATGAAAGTAAAGAAGGAACCACTAGGTTGAGAGCTAAGCGAGAATTCCTAAAAAAAGCTATTCCACCCGGTTTTTATCATAGTAATGATGAAGATATTAAAATGATTGGTGTCACCCCTATTGAATATTTATTTAGTAATATAAAACTTGATGAAAAAGGGACTGAAGATGAGCCAACTTTAGCTAGAAGGCGTCCCAATTGTTTGGAGGGTGATGATCCTAATGATAAAAATGAAAAAAGTGGGTTTGGAGAGGTCAAAACTTTAAATAGTGATGTGCCCACTACTTTGGATTACAAGGACTTTAATTATGATAATTGTTCTTTAATTGAGTGTATTTCCTTGTTGCAATCCATGATTAATTCACCTAATGCCTATGAACAAAATAAAGCTTTCACTAAACATATTGTAGAAACTATGATAAAAGCTCATGAAGAAAAACTTGAGTTGGAAGTTTCAATTCCTAGAAAATTACATGATGAATGGGAACCTACTATCAAAGTTAAAATTAAATATTATGAATGCAATGCCTTGTGTGATCTAGCTGCTTGCATCTCTACTATACCAAAATCTTTATGTGACGTGCTAGGTCTCCCCGATATGGATGCTTGTTTCCTCAACTTACATCTTGCGGATTCCACCATTAAAAAGCCATTGGGTAGAATAAATGATGTGCTTATTCTTGCTAAAAGAAATTATGTACCCGTGGATTTTATTGTTCTTGATATTCAATGCAATCCTTCTTGCCCTATAATACTTGGTAGGCCTTTCTTACGAACCATAGGTGCTATTATTGATATGAAAGAAGGTAATATAAGATTTCAATTCCCACTAAAGAAAGGGATGGAAAACTTCCCTGGAAAGAGAATTAAGCCACCATATGAATCTATTATGAGGGCCACCTATGGAATTAATTTGAAGGACGACAACACTTGAAACTATGCATTATGCCTAGCTAGGGGCATAAAACAATAGCACTTGTTGGGAGGCAACCCAATGAATAAAATAAATGTTTGTTTTACTTTATGTTTTTGTGTGTTTAAAAATTTATAGCCTCTGTTGTGATTGTGTTTTTATCTTTTAATTAGTGTTTGTGCCAAGTAATTCCTTTGGGATGATTTGGAAGATAGTATGATTGATGCTGTTTGAAAACAGAAACTTTTGCGTCAAATGCTAGAATTTTTAATTTTTTGCTGGAGCCTGATAAAATGCTGAATTTTTTACACAATATTATAATATGAATTGCCCACGTTGTCCTAATTTTTCAGAATTTTTGGAGTTACATAAGTATGATGTTAATTCATATCTTTACAGACTGTTCTTTTTTAGACAGATTCTGTTTTTGTTGCATAGTTTGCTTATTTTGATGAATCTATGGATCATATCGGAGGTATGAGTCATGGAGAAGTTGGAGTACAGTAGAATTATTCCAATATTAAATATGAATCAATTTACAACAGCACCTAAAGTTTAAGATTTATTTGTTATACTAACGGATCTCACGAGGTTTCTGTTGAGTTTTGTGTGCTGAAGTTTTCAAGTTTTGAGTGAGAGTACGATGGATAAAGGAACAAGGAGCGGCAAGAGCCTAAGCTTGGGGATGCCCAAGGCACCCCAAGGTAATATTCAAGGAAGACTCAAGCGTCTAAACTTGGGGATGCCCCGGATGGTATCCCCTCTTTCGTCTACAATCTATCGGTATATCACTTGGAGCTATATTTTTATTCATCACATGATATGTGTTTTACTTGGAGCATCTTATGCTATAGTTTGTTTTCTTTTTAGTTTGCCACAATCATCTTTGCTGAACACACCTTTTTGAGAGGGACACACATTATTCGTGATTTGTTAGAATACTATATGTGCTTCACTTATATCTTTAGAGCTAGGCAGTTGCTCTAGTGCTTCACTTATATCTTTTAGAGCACGGCGGTGGTTATATTTTAAAGAAATAGTTGCACTCTCATGCTTCACTTATATATTTTTGAGAGCCTAATAAATAGTAATGGTAATATGCACGGGTTATGAAATTGGTCCTGATATGATAGGTGTTCAAGAGGGATATAATAAAAACTTTCATGTAGATCACTGAATATGATAAGTTTGATTCCTTACAATAGTTTTGCGATATTAAGATGGTAATATGTGGGAGGTTCTAGTAGATAATTGTGGTTTAGTAAGAATATTGGTGTTAAGGTTTGTGATTCCCGAAGCATGCACGTATGATCTGTCGTTATGCTAAGAAGTTGGAGCATGATTTATTATTGATTGTCTACCTTATGAGTGGCGGTCGGGGACGAGTGATGGTCTTTTCCTACCAATCTATCCCCCTACGTGCATGCATAGTAGTACTTTGCTTTGAGGGCTAATAAACTTTCGCAATAAGTATGTGAGTTCTTTATGACTAATGTGAGTCCATGGATTATACGCACTCTCACCTTTCCGCAATTTGCTAGCCTCTTCGGTACCATGCATTGCCCTTTCTCACACTGAGAGTTGGTGCAAACTTCGCCGGTGCATCCAAACCCCATGATATGATACGCTCTATCACACATAACCCTCCTTATATCTTCCTCAAAACATCCACCATACCTACCTATCATGGCATTTCCATAGCCATTCCGAGATATATTGCCATGCAACTTCCACCGTTCTTTTTATATGACACACATCGTCATTGTCATATTGCTTTGCATGATCATATAGCTAACATAGTATTTGTGGCTCAGCCACCGTTCATCATTTTTCATACATGTTACGCTAGTATCATTGCACATCCTGGTACACTGCCAGAGGCATTCATATAGAGTCATATTTTGTTCTAGTTTCGAGTTGTAATTTTTGAGTTGTAAGTAAATAGAAGTATGATGATCATCATTATTAGAGCATTGTCCCAATGAGGAAAAAAAAGAGGCCAAAAAGAGCCCATGAAAAAAAGAAAAAGAAAGAAAGAAAGAAAAAAAAAGTGGAAAAATAAAATGAGAGAAAAAGAGAGAAGGGGCAGTGTTACTATCCTTTTCCATACTTGTGCTTCAAAGTAGCACCATGTTTTTCATATAGATAGTCTCCTATTTAGTCACTTTTATAACTAGTGGAAAATTTTCATTATCGAACTTGGCTTGTATATTCCGATGATGGGCTTCCTCAAATGCCCGAGGTCTTCATGAGCAAGAAAGTTGGATGCACACCCACTTAGTTTTCATGTTGAGTTTTCATACACTTATAGCTCTTAGTGCATCCGTTGCATGGCAATCCCTACTCCTCGCATTGACATCAATTGATGGGCATCTCCATAGGCCATTGATTAGCCTCGATGATGTGAGACTATCTTCATATTTTTTGACTTCCCCTTATTAATCTCTACCACCACACTCTATTCCACCCATAGTGCTATATCCATGGCTTGCGCTCATGTATTGCGTGGGGGTTGAAAAAGCTGAAGCGTGTTAAAAAGTATGAACCAATTGCTCGGCTTGTCATCGGGGTAGTGCATGATAAATATTTGGTGTTAAGAAGACGGAGCATGACAGGATTATAAGATTTTGTAGGGATAACTTTCTTTAGCATTTTTATTTTGAAAGGCATGATTTTTTATTAGTATGCCTGAGTATTGATGTCTTAATATCAAATTATATACTATTGCTTTGAATCATTCGGATCTTATTATTTATACCGTAACAGAGATTACATGATGAAACATGTTAGGTCGCATTCGACATCAAAAATTCTGTTTTTATCATTTACCTACTCGAGACGAGCAGGAATTAAGCTTGGGGATGTTTGATACGTCTCCAACGTATCTATAATTTTTTATTGTTCCATGCTATTATTGTATCAATCTTGGATGTTTTATATGCAATTATATGCAACTATATATCATTTTTTTTGGGACAAACCTATTAACCTAGTGCCCAATGCCAGTTGCTGTTTTTTGCTTGTTTTTGGTTTTTCAGGAAATCAGTACCAAACGAAATCCAAATGCCACGAAACTTTTTGACGATTTTTTTCTGAACAAAAGAGACCGTAGAAGCTTCGGGAGGAAGCCAGAAGCCTCACGAGGAGGCCACAAGGCAACAGGGCGCGGCCCCAGGGGGCGTGCCCTGATGCCTTGTGGGCCCCTCGTAGCTCCTTTTGACCTAATTCCACTTCTATAAATTCTCAAATACTCGGAAACCATCAAAGTGCCAGACGAGAAAACATTTCCGCCACCGCAAGCCACTGTTCTTCTGCGATCCCATCTGGAGGCCTTTTTCGGTACTCTGTCGGAGGGGGAATCGATCACGGAGGGCTTCTACATCAACCTTGCTGCCCTTCCGATGATGTGTGAGTAGTTTACCACAGACCTACGGGTCCATAGCTAGTAGATAGATGGCTTCTTCTCTCTCTTTGATCTTCAATACAATGTTCTCCTCGATGTTCTTAGAGTTCTATCCGATGTAATCTTCTTTTACGGTGTGTTTGTTGGGATCCGATAAATTGTGGGTTTATGATCAGATTATTCATGAATATTATTTGAGTCTTCTCTGAACACTTTTATGCATGATTGTTATAGCTTTGTATTTCTCTCTGATCTATCTGTTTGGTTTGGCCAACTAGATTGATTTATCTTGCAATGGGAGAGGTGCTTTGTGATGGGTTCAATCTTGCGGTGCTCAATCCCAGTGACAGAAAGGGACATGACACGTATTTGTATTGTTGCCATATTGCTTGAGTTTAGTTTGTCTACATCATGTCATCTTGCTTAAGGCGTGATACGTCTCCAACGTATCTATAATTTATGAAGTATTCATGCCATGTTTATTATAGTTTTGTATGATTTTGGTATACTTTTATATGGCTTTTATATGATTTTAATGGACTAACATATTGACCTAGTGCCCATTGCCAGTTGTTGTTTTCTGCTTGTTTTTGGTTTTCCAAATGCAGCGAAACTTTTTGATGATTTTTTCTGGAAGGAAATGGACTCAGGATGCTTCGGGGAAGCAGCAGAAGAGCCACAGGGGCCCCACGAGCCACCTGGGCGTGCCTGCCCCCCCAGGCGCACCCTGGTGCCTCGTGGGCCCCCTGTGGCACCTCTTCGCATGATTCCAATGCTGAAAAATCATATATATTCAGAAACCCCCGAAAGTTAACCTAGATGAGTTTTTATGCCGCCGCAAGCCTCTGTACCTCCACGAACTAATCTACAGCCCTTTCCGGCACCCTGTCAGAGGGGGAAATCATCACCGGAGGCCATCTTCATCATCCCGGCGGTCTCCATGACGAGGAGGGAGTAGTTCACCCTCGGGGCTGAGGGTTTGTACTAGTAGCTATGTGTTTGATCTCTCTCTCTCTCTCGTGTTCTTGATTTGGCACGATCTTGATGAATCGCGAGCTTTGTTAATATAGTTAGATCATATGGTGTTTCTTCCCTCTCTATCCTTGTTGTGATGAATTGAATCTTTTCCCTTTGATGTTTCGTTATTGTTGGATTGAATATTTTAGATTTGAGAACACTTGATATATGTCTTGCATATGAATACCCGTGGTGACAATGGGGTATTATATTTATTCACTTGATATATGTTTTGGCACTCAACTCGCGGATTCCCGATGTGACATTGGGGTAATCTATGCATAGGGGTTGATGCACGTTTTCATTATCTTTTCTCCGATAGAAACTTTGGGGTGCTCCTTGGAGTTCTTTGTGTGGATTGAATATTATGATTATGAAGTTGTTTGATGCATATCGTATAATCAACTCACGGATACTTGTGGTGACATTGGAGTGTCTAGGTGACATTAGAGTTGGTTTCTGTGTATCATATGGTGTTATTCTAGTATGAACTCTAGGGCTGTTTGTGACACTTATAGGAATGGCTCAATAGATCGATCGGAAAGGATAACTTTGAGGTGGTTTCATACCCTACAAACAATTTCTTTCTTATGTTCTCCGCTAATAGGAACTTGGGAGTGATTCTTTATCGCACGTTGAGGGATGGTTATATGATCCAATTATATTAGCATTGTTGAGAGATTGCACTAGCGAAAGTATGAACCCTAGGCCTTGTTTCTAAGCATTGCAATACTGTTTATGCTCACTTTTGTTACTTGCTACCTTGCTGTTTTTTATTGTTCACACTACAAAAACCTATATCTACAATCCATACTACACTTGTATCACCATCTCTTCGCCAAACTAGTGCACCTATACAATTTACCATTGTATTGGGTGTGTTGGGGACACAAGAGACTCTTTGTTATTTGGTTGCAGGGTTGTTTGAGAGAGACCATCTTCATCCTATGCCTCCCACGGATTGATAAACCTTAGGTCATCCACTTGAGGGAAAATTGCTACTGTCCTACAAACCTCTGCGCTTGGAGGCCCAACACGAGTCTACAAGAATAAGTTGTGTAGTAGACATCAAGCTCTTTTCTGGCGCCGTTGCCGGTGAGGTGAGTGCTTGAAGATATATCTTTAGATCTTGCAATCGAATCTTTTAGTTTCTTCTTTTATCACAAGTTTGGTTTATAAAAGAAAAGTACAAAAAAATGGAAGTGAGGTTGCCTCATATTCTTCGTCTTTATCATGTCTTTCTTGAAAATGATGGATCGGAAAATTGTGCTCAATTGATAGAAGAAGAATTCAATAAAATGTTTGGCATAAAATCTTTGAATGATGAGCATGATTGCAATGTTGTTAGTATGGATTCTATGAATATCCAAGATGCTAGTGATATGCAAAGCCATAAGCTTGGGGATGCTATGTTTGATGAAGATGATATTTTTACTCCCCCAAGTTTTGATGAGAAAATTTATTATGATGATTGCATGCCTCCTATTTATGATGATTATATTGATGAAGGTGGATTTGGAGAGTCCATGACTTTATTTAATGATGATCCCACTATTTTGGAAGAGGTTTCAATTGATTATGACAACAAAGTTGCTATCTATGATGATTATTGTGATGACATGTATGCTATAAAGAATAATTATAACCGTGAAACTTGTCATCATGATTTTAATTTTCAATTGGATTATGCCAATCAAGCATTACATGATAGCTATTTCATTGAGTTTGCTCCCACTATTGTGAGTGAGAAGAAAATTGCTTATGTGGAGAGTAGTAAATATTCTATGCTTGTGGATCATGAAAAGAATGATTTGTGTGACATTGTATTGTTGAATTCATTCATGATGCTACTGAAAATTATTTTGAGAGAGGAGCATATGCTTTTACATATCTCAAAAATATCAAGTTTCCTCTCTATGTGTTGAAAGTTTTGAAGTTATGCTTGTTTTGCCTTCCTATGCTAGTTGATTCTTGCTCCCATAAACTATTTGCTCAAAAAATCCCTATGCATAGGAAGTGGGTTAGGCTTAAATTTTCTTGTCATATGATTCATGATGCTCTCTTTATGCTTCAATTCTTTACTTTTACGTGAGCATCATTTAAATCATCATGCCTAGCTAAAAGGCATTAAAGAAAAGTGCTTGTTGGGAGACAACCCAATATTTGTACCTACTGTTTTTGTGTGTCCACATGATTAAGCTACTTTATTAATCATGTTTTACATGTTTTCTTTCAATATTGTGCCAAGTAAAGCCTTTGGGATAGTGTGGATGCTTGTTGATTTGATTTTGTGCAAAAACAGAAACTTTTGTGTCCAGTGCTGTAATTTCTATTCTGTACTGGAGCGTGAAAAAATTCTGAAATTTTTACACAGTATTGGGTTACAAACTTTTATGTTTTCCTAATTTTTCAGAATTTTTGCAGGTACAGAAGTATGGTATTTAAATCGCTCACTACATGTTGTTCTGTTTTTGACAGATTCTGTTTTCGGTGCATAGTTTGCTTGTTTTAGTGTTTCCGTAGCTTACATTATGAGATATGAATTGTGGAAATGATAGAATACAGTAGGAATTATGAGATAACAATTATGAATCTTGTCTTGACATTACCTAAGTGGATGATTTATTTTTATCATACTAACCTATCTCACAAGTTCCGTTAAGTTTTGTGTGATTGAAGTTTTCAAGTTTTGGGTGAGATATCGATATGAGGAGAATAAGGAGTGGCAAGACCCTAAGCTTGGGGATGCCCAAGGCACCCCAAGGTAATATTCAAGGAATACCCAAGCAACTAAGCTTGGGGATGCCCCGGAAGGCATCCCCTCTTTCGTCTTCAACATTATCGGTAACCTCACTTGGAGCTATATTCTTATTCGTCACATGATATGTGTTTTGCTTGGAGTGTCATTTTATTCTGTTGATATTTGCTTTTTGTTATCAATAATCATGTTTTGTATCTTTTAGTTTAATAAAATGCCAATTATAGCCTCTACCATGCTCAGTTTGCAAGTTTATGTGTTGCTGTTTGAAAACAGAAAGTTTTCTGTTATGTCCAGAATATTCCTAAATAGTAAAAACATGATAAAAATCTGAAATTTTTACACAGTAATCATGACTGAGTTCTCTGTCACATGGTAATTTTTCAGAATTTTTGGAGTTAGGGAAGTATGGATTCTTATTCCTCTTTTACAGACTGTTCTGTTTCGGCAGATTGCTGTTATAGTTGCATTGTTTGCATATGTTTGCGTGTTTAATGTTTCTATTTGTGGATAGGAGTATTAAATATGAAGAGGAATTTAGTATGCAATGCTTAATTATATTTTTTGTGATTTTCTACAGTAGAGAATGTTAGGGTTTTGAGTTGATTTATACTAACTTATCTCATCAGTTCTTGTTGAGTTTTGTGTGGATGAAGTTTTTAAGATTTAGGAGAAGCCATAATATGAGAGGAATTAAGGATACACAAGAGCTCAAGATTGGGGATGCCCAAGGCATCCCAATATAATATTTCAAGAAGTCTCAAGCATCTAAGCTTGGGGATGCCCCGGTAGGCATCCCACCTTTCTTCATCAACAATTATCGGTCAGTTTTGGTTGAGCCTAAGCTTTTGCTTCTTCACATGATATGTGCTATCCTTGGAATGTCATTTTATTTTGTTTTCTTTGTTGTTTGAATAAAATACTTAAGATCTGAAATTTTTAAATGAGAGAGAGTCCTCACATAGCTACCTATTTACTTAACTACTTATTTGGTCTTCACTTATATCTTTTTGGAGTAGTTTGTCATTTACTCTTGTTCTTCACTTATATCCTATGAGTAAATTGTTGAAATGAATTGAATATCATAAAGTTGAAATTTATATGCTTCAGATATTTGTCCCATGGGGAGTAGTGACTTCACATACAAGAAGTATAAGTGGTAAAATTTATTGAAAGTTAACAAACATAGCATTGGTCACTTGAACAATTCATGAAAGAATTTTGAAGGAAGAGAAATTACACATATAAATATACTATCTTGGACATATTCTATGATTGTGAGCCCCCATTAATTATTTTCAAGCTTGATCAAGTAGTTAACGTTGGACAAGGAAGACAACGTAATGAGTTATGTTTGTTTATATTCACATAGAAGTTATATTGTCATGGATCCTCTAACATGTGGTGCTTGCTTAGGATCTTTTGCTAGACAAAAATTCGTACTAAGTAGAGATACTACTTGTGCATCCAAAAACCCTTAAACCCAGTTTCTTGCCATGAGTGCCCACCATATCTACCTATGGATTGAATAAGATCCTTCAAGTAAGTTGTCATCGGTGCAAAAAGCAATAAAAATTGCTCCTAAATATGTATGATCTTTTATTGCAAGGGAAAATAAGCGTTGTACGAACTTGTGATGGTAAAGAAATAAAAGTGACGGACTGCATAATAAAGGTTGCTATCACAAGGGGCAATATAACGTGACATTCCTTTGCATTAAGAGCTTGTGCATCCAACAACAAAAAGCGCATGACAACCTCTGCTTCCCTCTGCGAAGGGACTATCTTTTACTTTTCTGTATTTACTTTTCTGAATTTACTTTTATGCAAGAGTCATTAATGTTCATCCCTATTCCGCTCTATTTATTCTTTAGTTGGCAAGCATTATGTGGTAGGGAAAGATCCAGGCACATATATCCAGTTGAATATAGGTGATCATGAGTTATTATTGTTGACATTATCCCTGAGATAAATAAGTTGGGAGGCAAAACATTAAGCCCCTATCTTCCTATGTGTTTGACTGAAACGGTTTGTTCTAAAAATATGCTTTGAGTGTCAGCAATCATGGAAGACTAAAAGATGGTTGAGTATGTGGAATTTGCTAGATCAAAGCTCTTACATAGACCCTTCCTGAAAATAGGATGAATTGCAATTGTTTGATGACTGAGAACATAGTTTGTTAGTTTACAAGAAAGTTTATGGCATATACTTTAAACATGTGAATAGCTTGCTACTTGATCATGAGAAGTTTTATGAGATGAGCTACTGATTATGATATATATTGATGCTAGAAAAAGTGATTCAAATTATTATTGATCAAACTTATGCACTATGCTAGCATTCACACTTCATAAATTATTTATTTTATCATTTACCTACTCGAGGACGAGCAGGAATTAAGCTTGGGGATGCTAATACGTCTCCAACGTATCTATAATTTATGAAGTATTCATGCCATGTTTATTATAGTTTTGTATGATTTTGGTGCACTTTTATATGGCTTTTATATGATTTTTATGGACTAACATATTGACCTAGTGCCCAGTGCCAGTTGCTATTTTCTGCTTGTTTTTGGTTTTCCAGAAAATCCATATCAAATGAAGTCGAAATGCAGCGAAACTTTTTGACGATTTTTTCTGTAAGGAAACGGACCCAGGAAGCTTTGGGGAAGCAGCAGAAGAGCCACAGGGGCCCCACGAGCCACCTGGGCGCGCCTACCCCCCCGCCCCCCAGGCGAGCCCTGGTGCATCGTGGGCCCCCTGTGGCACCTCTTCGCGTGATTCCAACGCTGAAAAATCATATATATTCAGAAACCCCCAAAAGTTAACCTAGATGAGTTTTTACGCCGCCGCAAGCCTCTGTACCTCCACGATCTAATCTACAGCCCTTTTCCGGCACCCTGCCGGAGGGGGAAATCATCACCGGAGGTCATCTTCATCATCCCGGCGGTCTCCATGACGAGGAGGGAGTAGTTTACCCTCGGGGCTGAGGGTTTGTACCAGTAGCTATGTGTTTGATCTCTCTCTCTCTCTCTCGTGTTCTTGATTTGGCACGATCTTGATGAATCGCGAGCTTTGTTAATATAGTTGGATCATATGGTGTTTCTTCCCTCTCTATCCTTGTTGTGATGAATCGAATCTTTTCCCTTTGAGGTTTCGTTATTGTTGGATTGAATATTTCAGATTTGAGAACACTTGATGTATGTCTTGCATATGAATACCTGTGGTGACAATGGGGTATTATATTGATTCACTTGATATATGTTTTGGCACTCAACTCGCGGATTCCCGAGGTGACATTGGGGTAATCTATGCATAGGGGTTGATGCACGTTTTCATTATCTTTTCTCCGATAGAAACTTTGGGGTGCTCCTTGGAGTTCTTTGTGTGGATTGAATATTATGATTATGAAGTTGTTTGATGCATATCGTATAATCAAGTCACGGATACTTGTGGTAACATTGGAGTGTCTAGGTGACATTAGAGTTGGTTGATGTGTATCATATGGTGTTATTCTAGTACGAACTCTAGGGCTATTTGTGACACTTATAGGAATGCCTCAATAGATCGATCGGTAAGGATAACTTTGAGGTGGTTTCATACCCTACAAACAATTTCTATCTTATGTTCTCCGCTAATAGGAACTTGGGAGTGATTCTTTATCGCACGTTGAGGGATGGTTATATGATCCAATTATATTAGCATTGTTGAGAGATTGCACTAGCGAAAGTATGAACCCTAGGCCTTGTTTCTAAGCATTGCAATATTGTTTATGCTCACTTTTGTTACTTGCTACCTTGCTGTTTTTTTATTGTTTGCACTACAAAAACCTATATCTACTATCCATACTACACTTGTATCACCATCTCTTCGCCGAACTAGTGCACCTATACAATTTACCATTGTATTGGGTGTGTTGGGGACACAAGAGACTCTTTGTTATTTGGTTGCAGGGTTGTTTGAGAGAGACCATCTTCATCCTACGCCTCCCATGGATTGATAAACCTTAGGTCATCCACTTGTGGGAAAATTGCTATTGTCCTACAAACCTCTGCGCTTGGAGGCCCAACACGAGTCTACAAGAATAAGTTGTGTAGTAGACATCAAGGCGTTACTCTATTTTATACTTAATACCCTAGATGCATGCTGGATAGCGGTCGATGGGTGGAGTAATAGTAGTAGATGCAGGCAGGAGTCGTTCTACTTGTCTCGGACGTGATGCCTATATACATGATCATTGCCTTGAATATCGTCATAACTATGCGCTTTTCTATCAATTGCCCAACAATAATTTGTTTACCCACCGTATGTTCTGCGCTCGAGAGAGAATCCTCTTGTGAAAACTATGGCCCCCGGGTCTACCTTTATCATATATTAAAATCCAAAAATACCTTGCTACAATTTATTTACTTTTATTTCCTTTTGCAATTTATATTTTTATCTATCACTATCAGAATTAATCCTTGCAAATAACCGCTAAGAGGATTGGCAACCCTCTTATTTGCGTTGGGTGCAAGTGTTTGCTTTTGTGTGTGTAGGTGCTGCTAATGAGGTTCTGTGTGGTTCTCCTACTAGATTGATAACCTTGGTTCTTAACTAAGGGAAATACTTATCTCTATTGTACTGCATCATCCTCTCCTCTTCGAGGAAATCCCAACGCAGCTCACAAGTAGCATTTGACAACAATATCATCAATATAGACCTCAAGTATAACAACGAGTAAATCATTAAAAATTAGATTCGTAGCCCTTTCAGACGTGGCACTGGCATTCTTTAATCCAAAGGTCATCACCGTCCACTCAAATAAACCAATTAAACCAGGGCACCGAAAAGCCGTTTTGGACATGTCCTCTTCGGCCATAAAAATCTGGTTATACCCCGCATTACCATCAAGAAAGCTAATGACCTTATGTCCAGAAGCATCATTAATAAGCATATCAGCTATGGGCATGGGATACTCATCTTTAGGTGTAGCTCTATTCAAATCTCCGAAATCAATGCACACCGTCAACTTGCCGGAGCCTTTCTTCTTCATTGGTACAATATTAGAAATCCACTCGGCATACCTGCAAGGTCTAATAAAATTAGCTTTAAGCAAATGACCGATCTCTTCCTTGATCCGGTCATATGTTTTTGGATTAAACTTTCTGGCCGATTGTTTGTACGGTCTAAAACCGGCCTTTATAGGTAACCCATGCTCCACTAGCTCTCGGCTTAAACCTGGCATTTCATGATATTCCCATGCAAAGCAACAAACATATTCTTTCAATAGCTCGATTAACTTAGCCTTACAATCGGCTTTCAAATTTTTGTTTACAAACATCGGCGTAGGAACTGGACCATCTCCAATATCTATCTCTTCTAATGGATAGGCCGATGTAAAACCTTGTCCAAGTCTATCCATATCATCTAACTCTTCTATAGACTCATACATATCGTTCTCATTGAATTGATATTCTGTAAGTCGCTTTTGTAACCACTCGGAGTTAGAATTTATTTAAATACATCATACCTTGGAGCCAATTACCAACAGTCGGCTTTAAAGAGACGGGCATGAAACCATTCTTGGTGGCACTGAGAAAATCAAACTCGGATAAGTCACGTCCCGTCAAGCAAGTAGCATTGGGGTGTTGCTAATCCACCTATGCATCGGCCAAAGCAACGCAGGTTGAGTTATCAGCATGAATGACTTCCACTTCATCATCAACCCACTGGATTAAAAACTGCGCATAGAAGATGGCACGCATTGATTTGCATGAACCCAATCACGGCCTAATATAATGTTATAGTTACCTTGCACCTCGGCGACAAAGAACGCAGTAGCCAAAGTTTTGCTTTCGACTGTAAGCTCCACATACATCACACCTTTGGCTTCAGTTTTCTCTTTGCCTTCAAATCCATTAAGCACCATATTGGTCTTTATCAACTCTTCATCGGGCTAACCCAATTTCTTGAAGACCGAATAGGGCATAAGATTTACCACAGCACCACCATCAACAAGCATCCGAGTGAGTGGCGATCCGTTAATATGACCTCTGAGGTACAATGGTTTCAAATGCGTCACTGGTTCTTTTGGCTTCTCGAATATTGCATTTTTAGGGCCAAAATCCAGCTAAACCACTTCCCCTTCTTCGTCTATCGCATGAAATTCAGCAGGTAAGTAATACATGCTACTTGTAGCTTGCGTTGGTATTTTCCCCGAAGAGGAAGGGATAATGCAGCATAGTAGAGATAAGTATTTCCCTCAGTTATGAAACCAAGGTTATCGAATCAGTAGAAGAATCACACAACACCTCGTTAGCAGCACCTGCACACAAACAACAAATCCTTGCACCCAACGCAAACGAGGGGTTGTCAATCCCTCGACGGTAAATTGCAAGATTAAATTGTATGTGATAGATAGATAGATTGAAACAAAAATACAAAATAAAATAAATAAAAGAAAATGGCAGCAATATTTTTAGGTTTTAGTAATATGATTTAGATAGACCCGGGGCCATAGTTTTCACTAGAGGCTTCTCTCAAGAAAATAGCATACGGTGGGTAGACAAATTACTGTTGGGCAATTGATAGAAAAGCAAATAATCATGACGATATCCAAGGCAATGATCGTGTATATAGGCATCACGTCCAAGATTAGTAGACCGACTCCTGCCTGCATCTACTACTATTACTCCACACATCGACCGCTATCCAGCATGCATCTAGTGTATTAAGTCCATAAGAACGGAGTAATGCCTTAAGAACGATGACATGATGTAGACAAGATAAACTCACGTATGAATAAACCCCATCTTTTTACCCTTAATAGCAACGATACATACATGTCATGTCCCTTTCTGTCACTGGGATTGAGCACCGCAAGATCGAACCCATTACAAAGCACCTCTTCCCATGGCAAGATAAATCAATCTAGTTCGCCAAACCAAATCAATAGATCAAAGAAGAAATACGAGGCTATAATAATCATGCATAAAAGAGTGCAGCAAAGACTCAAATATATTCATGGATAATCTGATCATAAACTCACAATTCATCAGATCCCAACAAACACACCGCAAAAAGTGATTACATCGGATAGAACTCCAAGAACATCCAGGAGATCATTGTATTGAAGATCAAAAAGAGAGAAGAAGCCATCTAGCTACTGCCTATGGACCCGAAGGTCTGTGGTAAACTACTCACGCATCATCGGAGAGGAAGCAAGGTTGATGTAGAGCCCCTCCGTGATCGATTCCCCCTCCGACGGAGTACCGGAGAAGGCCTCCAGATGGGATCTCTCAAGAACAGAAACTTGCAGCGGCGGAAAAAGTATTTCGTGGACTCCTTTGAGGGTTTCCGATTTTTGCTGAATTTATAGTGGAGGAATTAGGTCAAACGGAGCTCTGTGGGCCCCACGAGGTACCAGGACGCGCCACCCCCCTGGGGCGCGCCCTGGTGCCTCGTGGCCCACGGCTCCATCTTCTGGCCCTCTCCCAAAGCTTCCAGTACTTGTTATGTCCAATAAAAAATCTCCAAAAAGTTTCGTGACATTTGGACTTCGTTTGGTATTGATTTTCGGTAAAACAAAAACAGGGCAGAAAACAGCAACTGGCACTGGGCACTAGGTTAATAGGTTAGTCTCCAAAAATGATATATAATTGCTGTAAATGATTATAAAAACATCCAAAATTGATATTATAATAGCATGGAACAATCAAAAATTATAGATACGTTGGAGACGTATCAGCATCCCCAAGCTTAATTCCTGCTCGTCCTCGAGTAGGTAAATGATAAAAACGGAATTTTTGATGTGGAATGCTGCCTATCATATTCATCACATATTCTTTTCTTTTGTAGCATCGACATTGGACTTGGATGATTCAAAGCAATAGTCTATAGTTTGACATGAAAATATAAATACTCAAGCATGCTAACAAGCAACCTTGTCTTTCAAAATATCAACGCTAAAGAAAGTTATCCCTAGCCCATTATGCTCAATCATTGATCCATTCATGAAACACACTCAAATATTAGCAACATCCAATGCACAAGTATGACAATAGTGCTCTCTAGTTGGTGGTTTTGTAAGAGAAGATGGAGACTCAAGAAAAATAAAAATTGCATAAAAGTAAATAGATAGGCCCTTCGCAGAGGGAAGCAGAGATTTGTCAAATGTGCCAGAGGTCAAAGCTGAAATTAAAGAGATAAAAATATTTTGAGAGGCATGCTTTTCCTGTCAACGAAAACGACCGAGAATTCCCAATATTTTCCATGCTAGACACATCATAGGCGGTTCCCAAACAGAAAGTAAAGTTTATTTCCTTTCCACCATTCTTTCACAATCCATGGCTAGCCGTATCCACGGGTGCCCTCCATACCAACACTTTCCAAGGAGTTTTGTTGTTATTAATTTTGATTTCATTGTGGGACTGGGCATCCCTATTACCAACCATTCTCTCGTGCAATGACAAGTGAATAAACACTCATCGTGAGAATAACACACCTAGCATGGAAAATAATGGCCACCCCCTGCCGCTTCATGAGCGGTAAGGGCACACAAAACGGAAAATTATTTTGAAAATTAGAGTTGGCACACGCAAATTTACTTGGAACGGCATTGAAATACCGCATATAGGTAGATATAGTGGACTCATTTGGCACAACTTGGGTTTAAGGATTTTGGATGCACAAACAGTATTTCCGCTTAGTACAAATGAAGGCTAGCAAAAGATTGAGAAGCAACCAACCAAAAAATGAAAACGGTCATAAACATGCATTGAACATAACTAACACCGAATAATGCACCATAAGTAGGATATAATTTCATTGCATAACTATTGACTTGATGTGCATGCATAGGGAATCACAAACCTTAACACTAATATTCTTACTAAATCACAATTACTCACTAACATGACTCACATATTATCATTTCCATATCGCAAAACTATTGCAAGGAATCACACTTATCATATCCAATGATCTATATGAAAGTTTTTATCTATATCCCTCTTGAATATTCATCACTTTGGGACCAACTTCACATCTTGTGCAAATTACCGTTACTATTTTCAACTCTCAAAAAGATTTAAGTGAAGCATGAGAGTGCAAATATTTCTTCAAAATTTCAATCTTATCAATTCCCAAAATAATATAAGTGAAGCATGAGAATTCATTTCTTCAAAATTTCAATCTTATCAACTCTCAAAATAATATAAGTGAAGCATGAGAGTTTATTTCTTCAAAATTTTAATCAACTCTCAAAATAATATAAGTGAAGCATGAGAGTTTATTTCCTCAAAATATAGCCACCACTGTGCTCAAAAAGATTTAAGTGAAGCCATAGAGCAACTGCCTAGCTCAAAAAATTTAAGTGAAGCACATAGAGTATTCTAACAAATCATGATGAACGTGTGGCTCTCTCAAGATAGGTGTGTTCAGCAAGGATGATTGTGACAAACTAAAAAGCAAACAAAGCGAAGACTCATATAATACACGACGCTCCAAGCAAAACTCATATCATGTGACGAATAAAAATATAGCTCCAAGTAAAATTACCGATGGTTGGTAGAAGAAACAGGGGATGCCTTCCGGGGCATCCCCAAGCTTAGATGCTTGAGTCTTCCTTGAATATTACCTTGGGGTGCCTCGGGCATCCCCAAGCTTAGGCTCTTACTACTCCTTATTCCTTCATCCATCGTGATCTCACCCAAAACTTGAAAACTTCAATCACACAAAACTCAACAAAACCTTCGTGAGATCCGTTAGTATAACAAAATAAATCATTACTTTAAGTACTGTTGCAAACCCATTCATATTTTATTTTTGCATTATACCTACTGTACTCTAACTTCACCATGGCTTATACCCCCCGATACAATCCATAGATTCATCAAAACAAGCAAGTAGTGCATCAAAAACAGAATCTGTCAAAACCAGAACAGTCTGTAGCAATCTATTTAAAATCCATACTTATGTAACTCCAATTTTTTTGAAAAATTAGGACAACGTGTGAAATTCATATAAAAATACTGTGTAAAACTTTCAGATTTTTTAGATGCTCCAGTACAGAACCAAAATTCGGGCACTGGACGCAAAACTTTCTGTTTTCCAAACAGCATCAATTATACTATCTTCCAAATCATCCTAAAGGCTTTACTTGGCACAAACACTAATTGAAAACACAAAAACACAATCATACCAGTAGCATAATTGTGAAAACACACAATAACAGAAAAAAATTATTTTATTCATTGGGTTGCCTCCCAACGAGCTCTTTCTTTATAGCCATTAAGATAGGCTTGAGATTTTATTGATGCTCACATGAAAGATAATAAATGAAACACAAGAGAGCATCATGTAGCATGTTAAAAACACATTTAAGTCTAACATACTTCCTATGCATAGGCATTTTATAGGCAAACAAATTATCTAGACAAGCAAAACCTAGCATATGCAAGGAAGAGGAAAGAAACAATAACAATCTCAACATGAAGAGAGGTAACTTAGTAACATGAAAATTTCTACAACCATATTTTCCTTTCTCATAATAATTACATGTAGGATCATATTCAAATTCAACAATATAGCTATCATAAACAATATTCTCTTTACGATCCACATGCATATTTTTTTTATAATATTCCAAAATAGTGGGATTATCATCAACGAAAGTCATGACCTCTCCAAACCCACTTTTATCAAAAAATTCATAAGATTGAACATTCTCCAAATATGTGGGATTATTTTTACCTAGAGTTGACACTCTTCCAAACCGACTTTCAATATTATTTCAAGCATTATTATCAATATCATATTAATCATGAGGCTTAAATAAATTTTCAAGATCATAAGAAGCATTATCACCCCAATCATGATCATTGCAATAAGTAGTGGACATAACAAAATTATCATCCCCAAGCTTGTAGTTTTGCATATTATTAGCACAATTCACATTAATAGAATTTATAGTAACATCATTGCAATCATGCTTTTCAATCAAGGACCTATCATGAATCACTTTATAAATTTCTTCTTCTAACACTTCATCACAATTTTCAGATTCATGATTTTCAAGCAAAACTTCATAGAGGAAATCAAGTGCACTCAACTCACTAGCAATTGGTTCATCATAATTGGGTCTTTTGAAAAGATTAGCAAGTGGATGAGGATCCATATCAATAGATTTTTAGCAAGCGAAGATGCAAGCAAATAGAAGGCACATGGCAACACAAGCAAAGATAGCAAACAAGCAAAAAGGCAAATGGAAAATATTTTTGTATTTTTGTAAAAACTTTTTAGAAGTGGGGGAGATGAAAACGAGAGGCAAATAAAGTAAATGCAAGGAGATGAGAGTTTATGCAAAGGTACTTGATAGATGTTGATGATGTCTCCACGGCAACGGCGCCAGAAATTCTTCCTGCTACTTGTAGCTTGCGTTGGTATTTTCCCCGAAGAGGAAGGGATGATGCAGCACAGTAGAGATAAGTATTTCCCTAAGTTATGAAACCAAGGTTATCGAACCAGTAGGAGAATCACATGACACCTCGTTAGCAGCACCTGCACACAAACAACAAATCCTTGCACCCAACACAAACGAGGGGTTGTCAATCCCTCGGCGGTAAGTTGCAAGATTAAATTGTATGTGATAGATAGATAGATTGAAACAAAAATACAAAATAAAATAAATAAAAGAAAATGGCAGCAATATTTTTAGGGTTTTAGTATTATGATTTAGATAGACCCGGGGGCCATAGTTTTCACTAGAAGCTTCTCTCAAGAAAATAGCATACGATGGGTAGACAAATTACTATTGGGCAATTGATAGAAAAGCAAATAATCATGACGATATGTGTCGGGCCCATGGAACCCAGGGTAACCAGACCCGTCTGCCTTTGGCCCAGGGCGCAACGCCTGGCATGGGCCCAGCAGGCCGTCATCACCAAGCACCTCACCAGGACTCTTCATGAGGCCTTGGCCTCCTGAGGCCTCCTCCTCAGGAAGTGGCGAGCAAGTCTCGGCATCCTCAAAAATGGCCTCGCGAGGCCCTCTCGCAAGGCCTCCTCCCGAAGGCGCCCAAGACGAAGGCCGTTCGGCACAGCCGCGCGGTCTGGGGCCCATCACGCGGGTGACGCGCGTGGCGACGAGCGGCGACAGAGGCCGCGCCAGCAGGCGCGGATGAAGATGGTTTCCTCTTTTGTGTTAAGGGAGTAGGGCCAGCTATCTACTCCCCAAAGCAACCCCAAAGGTTGCCCGATCGGCCAAGGAAGACCAAGACGGCGGGCGCGCAGGGCGGAGGTCATCACCAAGCCCATCGGCACGTCATGGATCATGCTTTGGCAGGCGAAGACCGCCTTTAGTCAGGATAGCCTGAGCGCCTGTCCCCTTTCAAAACCGCCAAGTGTGGTGACCCTTCCCGCCTAAGTTTCTAGGGGGAAGAGGACCAAGGATGGTATAAAGGACAGTGCTGCCATTATAGGAGAGGACCCGGACCAGTTCTTCCTCCTCCTCCACCTTGTACGCGAGAACTCTCTTGCCCCCCTTGCAATCCCAAAACACAAGCAGGAGTAGGGTTTTACACCGCAAGGTGGCCCGAACCTGGGTAACCGCTGAGTTCCCGGTACGTTCCTCGCTAGCGCGCTCCCGCCGTAGCCTCGCCGTTGCTTAGCCGTGGTAAGAGACGGGTGGTAGAACGAGCTCACCCCAGTGTTCGAACCTGTGGGTCCTCGGAGCCCGACTTCCGACATTTGGCGCGCCAGGTAGGGGTGCGCTACTGTTCTTCTGCTCCGCCCTCTGCTTCACCAACCTCATGGCCGACGCACGTCATGAGCGCGCCGAGCGCAGGGCTGGCCGCGTGGCTCAGACGGAGCCGGTGGCCCGTGGCAATCGCCGCCGCCCCGACGCCGAGGCTGCTGCCGCCACCGACCCCGCTGCCCGCGAGCAGCAGGACTCCTCCCTGCACCCCTCCATGCAGGCGAACGGCCACACCGCCATAGCCTCCTCCCTCGCCCACCGTGGGCCACCGAACCCGCAGGCTGCGCTGCTCATGGCACGCGAGCTGCTCCGCTACTGTCCAGCTGACGCCGGCTACGACGCCTGGCTTGGCCGCATCACCGAGCTCGTCAACGCCGCCGGGGATGCTCTAGCGCCTTCCCACTCGCTCCACCCTCCGCCGTCTCGCGCTGGGGACCTGGTGCACGGCGCTCCCCCGCCGCCTCCTCTTCGCGACGAGCATGGCGGGCCCCATCACAACGCGCGGGCTCGTGAGCCGTCCCGTGGCGCGTCCTCGGCGGTCCGAGATGAGGCCAGCTGCCAGATCATCTGCCGTGCGCCCCCTGATACGCGAGTACTCCTCGAGCGGCAGCGCCAGCACCAGGACCAGGCCGTCCAAGAGGTTGCGGCGGCTGGGCGCCAGAACCGCACCGCCCTCGCCGGTGGTGTCCCCTCGAGCGGAATGGGCTGCCGTGCCTTCACCCGCGAGCTGCGTCGCGTGGTCTGGCCCGCGAAGTTCAAGCCTGAGCTGTCCCCACGCTACGACGGCACCCCCAACCCCACGGACTTCCTTCAGCTCTACGCGCGATGACAAGGTCATGGCGAACTGGTTTCCCATGGCCCTCAAGGACGGCCCGCGCTCCTGGCTCATGAACCTCCCCGAGGCGTCCATCTCATCGTGGGCCGAGCTCTGCAGCCAGTTCGTCGCCAACTTCAAGGGCATGCAGGACCACTCCGTGAAAGCACATTTGCTCCCTTGGTGGTTTTGGTAATTCATAACAACATATATCTCATTGAACTAATGTCCATTCAAGATTAAGATTTCAGGATGTACAATTATAGGCATGGCATGGACTAGAGACGTGGACCTCTCAAAATGCTAAGGACAAGGATTGGCAAAAGATCAAGACTCTACATTTTTGGTTTAGTGATCCAAGATCACATTGAGTCCATAGGAAAGCCAATACTATTAAAAGGGGATGAGGTGTTGCTTAATGATCGTTTTGCTCAAGTGATTAGTGACAGTATTCCTAAACCCTCAACCACTCTCTCTACCCAAATATGTCCTAAACCTAAAGTCCAACTCAGCCCCACCGATATTTCCTACCCGGCCCCACCGAGTTCATCCAAGACTTAGCCACTGCCAAAAACCCTAACAAATCGGATCCACCGAAATGGATCTCGGTCTCACCGAGATGGCCTTGCCAACTCTCTGTAATCGTTTGCACTTACTTTGGTCTCACCGAGTTTGCAAATCGGTCTCACCGAGATGGCTTGCCAACTCTCTGTTGCCTTATTGCTTCACTTCGGTCCTACCGAGTTGATGCAATCGGTGCCACCGAGATGAGGTTTGCCCTAAGCCATTGCACTTCGGTCCATCCGAGTTGTTCGTATCGGTCCCACCGAGATTCCTAACGTTCATATCTTTTACACAGTTCGGTGCTACCGAGATGATTGTTTCGGTGCCACCGAGTTGGGTCAAAAGTGTGTAACGGTTGGATTTTGTGTGGAGGCTATATATACCCCTGCAGCCCATCCTTCTCAGAAAGGAGAGCCATCAGAACGTGCCTACACTTCCACCATATATTTTCTGAGAAAGAACCACTTGCTCATGTGTTGAGATCAAGCCATTCCATTCCTACCATTTGAATCTTGATTTCTAGCCTTTCCCAAGTTGCTTTCCACTCAAATCCCTCTTCCACCATAGCCAAATCTGTGAGGAGTTGATTGAGTGCTGGGAAGACTATCATTTGAAGCACAAGAGCAAGGAGTTCATCAACAACACACCGTCTATTACCTTTTGGAGAGTGGTGTATCCTAGATTGGTTAGGTGTCACTTGGGAGCCTCCAACCAGATGTGGAGTTGAACCAAGAAGTTTGTAAGGGCAAGGAGATCGCCTACTTCGTGAAGATCTACCCCGAGTGAGGCTAGTCCTTCGTGGACGTAAGCCATGGTGGAATAGACAAGGTTACTTCTTCGTGGACCCTTCGTGGGTGGAGCCCTCCGTGGACTCGCGCAGCCGTTACCCTTCATGGGTTGAAGTCTCCATCAACGTGGACGTCCGATGGCTCCACCTATCGGAACCACGCCAAAAACCACCGTGTCTTCATTGCGTTTGAAATCTCCAATCCCTCCTTTACATACATATGCAATTGCTTACATTCCGCTGCTATACTCTTAGAATTGCATGTGTAGGGTGATGCTTGACATGTACTATTGCTAAAATCTACCTACAACTAAAATCTGGGAAAAGGTTAAGTTTTATTTGGTCAAGTAGTCTAATCCCCCCCCTCTAGACATACTTTCGATCCTACAAGTGGTATCAAAGCTTTGGTCTCCGTAAGCCTTGATTTCCATAGCTTTGGTGATCATAGCCTTGGTTTCACAACCTAGGAGAGTATGGCGTCTAGTGAGGGTAACTATCACCGTAGAGGTCCATATTTTGATGGTACAAACTTTGCTAGTTGGAAACATAAGATGAAAATGCATATTCTTGGTCATAACCCCGCCGTTTGGGCTGTTGTTCGTGTGGGCTTGCAAGGTGACTTCTTTGAGGATGGCAAGGAACCGGATCGTGAAGCAACCCCGGAAGAATTGAAGATGTTGCAATACAATGCTCAAGCTAGTGACATTCTATTCAACGGTTTATGTCCCGAACAATTCAACAAAATCAGCCGCCTCGAGAATGCAAAGGAAATTTGGGATACTTTGGTTGATATGCATGAGGGTACCGAGTCTGTCAAGGAATCTAAGTTGGATGTGCTTCAAAGCCAACTTGACAAGTTCAAGATGAAGGATGGTGAAGGAGTCGCAGAGATGTACTCTAGGCTTGTTCTCGTCACAAATGAGACTGCCGGCTTAGGAAGTGAAGAGATGACCAACAAATTCATCATCAAAAAGATACTTAGAGCTTTGGATGGAAAATATGATACCGTCTGCACATTGATCCAAATGATGCCAAATTACAAAGATCTCAAGCCCACGGAAGTCATTGGAAGGATCGTTTCTCATGAAATGTCGCTCAAGGACAAAGAGGAGCTGCACAACAAGTCAAGTGGTGCTTACAAAGACTCAATCGATGCTCCAACAACTCCAAGTGACAAGCTAGTATCCAATGAAGAGATAATCCTAATGGTGAAAAGGTTCAACAAGTTCTACAAGAACAAAGGGAAAGAAAGAAGCTCTAGCTCAAGACACTATGAGAAAAGATCATCAAGTCATGACCGTAATTGTTACAATTGTGGAAAGCCCGAACACTACTCAAATGAGTGTACGACTCCCTACAAGAAAAGAGATGAATCACCAAAAGGAAGACATAGAAGAGATGAATCACCTCATAAAGAGAGAAGGAGTAGAGATGATTATTATGAACGAAGACACTCTCGAAGAAGTAAGGATTCGGAGAGGAAGGACAAGTCATCAAGGAGCTACACAAGAAGAAGACATCAAGCTCATGTTGGTGAATGGGTTTCCGGCTCCGACTCCGACAACCAATCCGAGAGAAGTTATCACTCCAACTCCGACTATAGTCAAGATGAAGGTGTTGCCGGACTTGCACTTGTGTCATCCAACTCCTACGATCTATTTGACTCACCAAATGAAGGAATTGGAAGATGCTTCATGGCAAAAGGCCCTAAGGTATCACACCCCAAGTATCTTGATTTTAATAGTGATGAAGATGATTTGCTTGGTGATGATGATTTACTTGTTGATAGGGCTAGTGATATGAGCTATAATGAAAATGCTAGTAATCATGATAGTCAAGAGGAAACGAGTGACAATGCTATGAAGGAGATTGAGCGTCTAACTAAAGAACTAAATGCTCTTAAGTTAGCTCATGAAACAACTCAAGAGGATCATAGAGAACTTCTAAGAACTCATGAGAAGCTACGCTTCGAGAAGCTAAATTTAGAGCAAGAGCATGAGTTTCTTAAAGCTATCAATGACGATCTTCGAAAGAAGAGTTCTTCATATCTTGCCAAACGTTTACTCTTGTCTACCTTTATGCCACAAGTTAAACCTAAGCAAACTAGCAACAAGGGTAAAAATGGTTCTACCTATTGTAATAACAATAACAATGCTAAATCCAGTATTGTTGCTTCTAGTAGTTCTGTTGATTCCACTAATGATTCTCTTAGCCAGGTTACACTTGAGCAAGAAAATATGCTATTGAAAGGAATTATAGAAAAAGGTGTCTACAAGAGTCTTGCCGGGAGTAAACAATTTGACGAAATTGTACGCAAGCAAGGAAGGCACCGGAAGAACCAAGGTGTTGGTTTTGAACGAAAGTTCAATGCCGATGGAGTTGAGTGGGAAGAAGGTCAATACCCCAAGACGAAGTTTGTTCCTCAACAAGAGAAGTATGATCCTACTTCCTTCAAGGGAACACAAGCTCAAGAAGACCTTCCCCCACAAGACCACAAGCTAAAAGGCAAGGACAAGCTTCAAGAAGAGATTGATTCATTTGAAGAAGCTCCTCAAGCCATGGCCAAGTGGGTTCCCAAGACTTCATCAAGTTCTACGTCATCAAGTGCTACTACAACTCCAAGGATTCCCATCAAGTTGATGTGGGTCCAAAAGAAGAAGAACTAGAGAGTTCTTGTGGGTGACTCCGCCAACAAACTTCACTCATATTCTTTATGGCAAGGACTTGTGCAACCAACTTCCACATTTTGCACTAGTTCATGGAGTCACAAACCCTCTTGTTGGTAAGGCAAGGGACAAGGTAATCAATGCATTCATGGACATCATCATATGTGTATTTCACTCTATGTCTATGGATATCCTTGTATGTTCCTTGTGTGGGACTAACCCATGTAGGTATTGAAAGCACAAAACTCCAAAGGATTGCTCCCCACTCTTGATGGTCTACATCAACATTGAGCATCCACATCTTCAACATCTACATGAAGTCATCATCGACAAAACCCAAGGTTAGTTCAACCCTCTTAGGGGGGATATCGCATCTAGGGGGAGGTTTGCTCTAAAAATTGAGCTAAAGCAACTCTAATGGTGTGAACACATTAATGCTTTATGTAAAAGTGGCAACCCCACTTGTGCTTAAACGATGAGTATGACCTATGATCAAATGTTCTCATTTGGCTCCTAAGTCAATATACTCATATATAGATGACCTAGTCATCGCCATTGCTTGATAGATGCTAGAATTGATTGTGCATGTTTGACACATATTTCTTTTGCTATCTTGTTGTGTGAGCATGTTGATTTCATGTTTTCATCATTCGAGGACATCCATTTGTTGTTTTGATTGTCTTGGTTTTTCTGGCCAAATGGATGAACAAGAATGCCTAAGTACCTTCTCTAGCTATCTATGCTTTCTTGTCTCAAATTCTATTCTTGCTGCATCACAAAATTTGAACAAGTCATTTTCGGACCCTCCGGGTGAGGAGCACTCGGAGCCACCGATCTGAAAGGGCTGAACCTCCAAAACCTTCTAATTGATTTCGGTCAGACCAACCTACTCAAACTCGGTCGAACCGAAAGCATTTAGACTGATCTAGGTTTTCATCTCGGTGCTACCGATTAGACCAACTCGGATGGACCGAGTTGTTGTAACTACAAGCAGTTGCACGTCTCGGTGCTACCGATTTGCTCCACTCGGTGCCACCGACAGCGAATGGGTATATATTCCCAGCGAACCGTGCGGTTGAAAATTTCTTCAAACGTCACGAGCCCGCGCCCCATTGCTGCCGCCCCTTTGGTCTTCGGATCGTCGCCGTAGGATTCCGTCGCCGTCAACGGTAATCTCCACCGCCGTTGCCGCTGTAGAGAAACTCCACCGAGTTAGGGTGAGTTTCGATCCCTTTCGTGCTTCCCTTTTCCGATTCAATGCACGATTGGATTAACTGTAATCTTGCCACGAATGCAATCCTCTTTCCACCAGAATAGTTCGTTTGAACGAGATTCGAGCAAAAATTTTAGGGTTAGGTTTCCGCCGAACGCATCTCGGACCGACCGAATAGGAATTTTCGGTCCCACCAATTTGGCCCTGGCCATAGCACTAGTACAACTCGGTGCCACCGAGTTGTGTGAATCGGTAAGACCGAAAGTAACGTCTCAGTGAAACCCTAGCATCTCGGAGCCACCGAAACCCATCTCGGTCTGACCGAAATGGCGTGCCATGTCTCTGTAGTGTGCTTCGGTGTCACCGAGATTACCAACTCGGTCCATCCGAACTGCATTCTGTGAAAACCTAGAACTAAAGTTTGAACTCATGTTTATGAAAAACTATCTGCTTTTTGTGATGACTCATCTACTCTACCCATACCCATCTATTCACAGGGTCAGCTCAACAAGATGTCTAGTGGCAGTGACAGTCAGAACAGGTCTGAACAGCAGGCAGAGATGAGTGAAGGATCAAGCCATAATGAGAGTTTCTATGAGGGAGAGAGAAGCTCCCCAGATCTTCCTAAAGCTGCAACCAGAACAAGGAAGAGGAAAACCTCAGACAGTGAGGATGAGGATTTTGTTGCCAGTGAGACAGCAACCAAGAAGAAGAGAGTAGTGCTAGCTAAAGAGTACAGCTCCAAGCCTACATCTGTCAAAGAAAGAACAGCTGTAAGGAAAGTGCCAAAACAGTCCATACAATTCACTGTTGAAGAGCCTAGTACGGCAGCTGCAGGTGCTAAGAGGAAGAGGATAAGAAAAACTACTGCCCGTGTGATTGGCAGACCCTCCATGATGATTGAAGAGGAGGAAGAGGAGGAGGATGAGCCAGCTGCTGCACCTCCTGCAAAAGCTCAGAAGCTCATGTCTGATGCAATCAAGACTGCTGCACCTCCCAAGTCAAAGCCTAAGGCACCAGCACCCAAGAGATCAACCAGAAACATATCAGCTGCAGAGAAGAACAAGGCCCCAGTGCCTGAATCAAATGTTGATGAAGTGTCTCTAGTGCTCAGAAAGTTGAAGCCAAAGATACCAGACCATGACAACGCACACCTAGTAGCAGAAAACATGATGTTGAGAAAGGACAAAGGACTGCATCAATGGAGATTGTCATATCCTTATGCTATCAAAAGAAGGACTGCTTGTGATTATCGTTTTCACACCCGTGAACAACAGGACTTTTATGAGACAGTATTGCTTGACAAGAAGCCCATAGTCAGTGACATGAAGTGGGTGGATTGGGAATACATCGATGAGAACGAGGATTATTTCCCCCACGTCCATGGAACCTTCAGAATTGCAGGAGTTGACGAGTTTGTTGGAAAGAAGTTGACCAAGTGGAATGACGAGATGATCATGCAATTTTACTCTACTACTCATTTCTATCCAGATGGCAGAATAGTGTGGATGACTGAGGGTATAAGATACCAGTCTACCATCTCTGAGTGGGCAAGTCTTCTTGGTGCACCCAAGGAAGAGGAGGACGATATTGACATTTATGCCAAGCTCAAGATGGATCACAACTCCATGGCCAACATGTACACTGCAATTCCTCAGAAGGACCTTGAAACACATAAGCTTGGATCAGTGAAGCATTTGCTACCAGGTCTGGCCACCTCAAACACAATCTTGCGGTACACCTTGTTACCCAAGTCAGGCGATGATAAGATGATTCGTGGCCACTCCATCAACTTGCTGCACTTATTTGATACTCCTCAGAAATTCAAGGTGATGAGCCTGATAGTTGAGACTATCAAGAGGACAGCAGCAGATCAGAAGAGATCATGTGGTTATGCTCCACATATTCAGTTGTTGATCAATTCCAAGGTTGGAACCAGCACGTATCTTCTTGATCGAGAGCATTTGCCACTCCGTCCAGAGTTTGAGGACAACGTTATAGTGATGGATCCTTCGCATCCCACTTCTGCACAAGCTCAAGAGGAAATCCGCAAAGCACAAGAAGCTAAAGCAGCTCAGGAAGCAGCAGCTCCCAATGCTCCAATTGCGAATCTCAAGACACCAAAGGATCAAATGTAATATCTGCTTGAAGCCACTCTGAGGATTGAGCGAAGTCTGGCCAACCTCACCCAGACCCAGGCTAGTTTTGAGCGGATCATTGAGACCAAATTTCATGATTTGGATGTCAAGGTGACTGAGATTCAGACCATAGTGGAACAACTGCAAGGAGATGTAGATATTGTCAAGCAAGCCAGATCAGATGACAGTGAAGATGAAAGACCGACCACAGAGCAGTTTCAGCAAGTGCCTAGGGCTGCCAGGTCAGCTGCAGTGCCAGTAGTGGATCCACGGACCACAGTATCTGCACCAGCCGCCACAGCCACAGTGCCACAGCAGGTCTCCACTCCTCCAGTCCAGCAGTCATCAGCAGAAGCATTCGCGGACGCTCTTATCTCAACGCCGTCTACGCACACCGGAGCAGCCAGCAGAAGGTCGCCTTCAGGAGCTTCGGAGGACCGTGCCTAGAGAGCCGACTAGTGCTATACGATTCGAACTTTTTGGTACTTGTTGCCAAAGGGGGAGACTTTGTATAGATCATAGGCTTCGAGAGAGAGTGTTTCGTTGTTTTTTTTTCTTCCGAGTTCATCTGCTACTTGCTTGCTTGTTCGTTGATACTTTGTTATGTGTGTGATTGCTACAGTGTCTGTGAGATATTCTGTTTACGCTTATCATCATGTTTGATCATACTATGCCTATTGTGATGATCCATGTTTATCCCTATCATTATATGTATGATCATTCATTTATGTATCATTCCTTTATGTTGGTGATGCGTACTTACTATTTCAATCATATCATTTTGCGCGCTCTACCAAGATGTATGTGACATGGAAGAGTAACCCATGAGCCTAATCGATTGTGCATTTGCATTCAAACGCAATTTTTTAATAATGCACAAATTTAGGGGGAGCTCTTGCTTATCACATACTTCTCAAAGCGACGATGTATTTCATTCACTTAATCATCTGTCGAAGCTTTGATCTATATGTTGTCATCAATTACCAAAAAGGGGGAGATTGAAAGCACATTTGCTCCCTTGGTGGTTTTGGTAATTCATAACAACATATATCTCATTGAACTAATGTCCATTCAAGATTAAGATTTCAGGATGTTCAATGATTGGCATGGCATGGACTAGAGACGTGGACCCCTCCAAATGCTAAGGAAAAGGATTGGCAAAAGATCAAGACTGTACATTTTTGGTTTAGTGATCCAAGATCACATTGAGTCCATAGGAAAGCCAATACTATTAAAAGGGGATGAGGTGTTGCTTAATGATCGTTTTGCTCAAGTGCTTAGTGACAGTATTCCTAAACCCTCAACCACTCTCTCTACCCAAATATGTCCTAAACCTAAAGTCCAACTCAGCCCCACTGATATTTCCTACCCGTCCCCACCGAGTTCATCCAAGACTTAGCCACTGCCAAAAACCCTAACAAATCGGATCCACCGAAATGGATCTTGGTCTCACCGAGATGGCCTTGCCAACTCTCTATAATCGTTTGCACTTACTTCGGTCTCACCGAGTTTGCAAATCGGTCTCACCGAGATGGCTTGCCAACTCTCTGTTGCCTTATTGCTTCACTTCGGTCCTACCGAGTTGATGCAATCGGTGCCACCGAGATGAGGTTTGCCCTAAGCCATTGCACTTCGGTCCATCCGAGTTGTTCGTATCGGTCCCACCGAGATTCCTAACGTTCATATCTTTTGCACAGTTCGGTGCTACCGAGATGATTGTTTCGGTGCCACCGAGTTGGGTCAAAAATGTGTAACGGTTGGATTTTGTGTGGAGGCTATATATACCCCTCCACCCCATCCTTCTCAGTAAGGAGAGCCATCAGAACGTGCCTACACTTCCACCATATATTTTCTGAGAAAGAACCACCTGCTCATGTGTTGAGATCAAGCCATTCCATTCCTACCATTTGAATCTTGATTTCTAGCCTTTCCCAAGTTGCTTTCCACTCAAATCCCTCTTCCACCATAGCCAAATCTGTGAGGAGTTGATTGAGTGCTGGGAAGACTATCATTTGAAGCACAAGAGCAAGGAGTTCATCAACAACACACCGTCTATTACCTTTTGGAGAGTGGTGTCTCCTAGATTGGTTAGGTGTCGCTTGGGAGCCTCCAACCAGATGTGGAGTTGAACCAAGAAGTTTGTAAGGGCAAGGAGATCGCCTACTTCGTGAAGATCTACCCCGAGTGAGGCTAGTCCTTCGTGGACGTAAGCCATGGTGGAATAGACAAGGTTACTTCTTCGTGGACCCTTCGTGGGTGGAGCCCTCCGTGGACTCGCGCAGCCGTTACCCTTCGTGGGTTGAAGTCTCCATCAACGTGGACGTACGATAGCTCCACCTATCGGAACCACGTCAAAAACCACCGTGTCTTCATTGCGTTTGAAATCTCCAATCCCTCCTTTACATACATATGCAATTGCTTACATTCCGCTGCTATACTCTTAGAATTGCATGTGTAGGGTGATGCTTGACATGTACTATTGCTAAAATCTACCTACAACTAAAATCTGGGAAAAGGTTAAGTTTTATTTGGTCAAGTAGTCTAATCACCCCCCTCTAGACATACTTTCGATCCTACACTCCCTCACCATCAACGACCTGCGACGTGTGCGGCAACGCCCAGACGAGACCCTCCGCAAGTACATCCAGCCCTTCAGCCAGGTGTGCAACAAGATCCCGCGCGCCTCTGACGCGGCCGTCATCTCTGCGTTCTCCACCGGCGTTATGGACGTCAAGATGCGCGAGAATCTCGCCATCAACGGTGAGCTCGACTCCGTGCTTGAATTGTTCGACCTCGCCGACAAGTGCGCCAAAGCTGAGGAAGGCCGCCTCTTCGTCCACAACGACCCCGACGCAGCGCTCGAGGCCGCCAAGACCAAGAACAAGGACATCAAGCGCAAGGGCCCGGTCGTGCTCGCGGCGGAGCCCGAGCATAAGCGCGGCCGTGACCACGACGAGCCCAGGAAGGATGGCCGGCCGGTCTGCGCCTTCCACAACGTGTGCTCCCATAGCACTAAAGACTGTCAGGAGCTCAAGCTGCTCCGTGACGAGCGCCAGAGCCGCCGAGACGACGGCAATGGCCGCGGCGCCGTTCGTGGAGGTGGCCGCGGCGGCAACCGCTGGGACGGCCGCAAGGGCAACGGCAACTTCCGCCAGGGTTGGCACGACCAGCCTCGTGAGGCCGCCTGGCGCGACCAGCCTCGTGAGGCGAACCCCCAGGCTAATGTCGCTCTTCCGCCGCTACCGCCACCACTCCGAAGGAACGACATCAACCAGCCTGACGAGGACGCTGGGGGCTACCAGGAGCCTCGCGCGGTCGCCTCCATCCTTGGCGGGTCTCAGGCCCCAGCGTCCATCCGCCACATCAAGCAATTCTCTCGCGAGGTGTATGCCACCCTCCCGAGGCCTGAGGCCGTGCGACCCCTCAAGTGGTCGCAGTACGCCATCACCTTCGACTCTAAGGACCACCCCAAGTCCACGGCCTCCACAGGCGCGCTCCCCATGCTGTGCACTCCCACCATCAGCAACGTCGCGGTCACCAAGACCCTCATCGACGGGGGTGCCAGCCCCAACGTGATCTCCATCGAGACCTTCGACATGCTCCAAGTGCCCTATGACCAGTTGATGCCGACCAGGCCCTTCTCTGGAGTGACCGATGGCTCCACCATTCCTCTGGGGCAAGTACGCCTCCCCGTCACCTTTGGCACCTGCAAGAACTACCACACCGAGCTTATCGACTTCGACGTGGCGCACATTGGCCTACCGTACAACGCCATCTTGGGCTACCCAGCTCTCACCAAGTTCATGGCGGCCACCCATCACGCCTACAACGTCCTCAAGATGCCCGGCTGTAGCGGCATCATCACCATCACCTGCGACGAGAAGGACGCGGCTAGCACACTCGAGCGTGCCTACAAGGCCGCCACGGTCGCGCACCCGGCAGACAAGGACGCGGCCGAGCCTCCTGAGGCCGCGCCCGCAAAGAAGAAGCAACTGTTCTCTCAGGACCGCGCCGAGAGGAAGAAGGTGTCAGTGGACGGCAGCGGCTCCGGCCCTGCCTTCACCATCGGCGCTGGCCTTCCTCCTGCATAGGAAACCGCGCTCGTCACCTTCCTTCGGGCAAACTCGGATGTTTTCGCCTGGAAAGCATCTGACTTGTCCGGTGTGCCGAGGGAGGTGATCGAGCACCACTTAGCAGTGTGCCCCAATGCACGCCTCGTCAAGCAGAAAGCATGGCGCCAGGCGCCAGAGAAGCAAGATTTCATCGTCAAGGAAGTTCAGAAGCTCCAGGAAGCTGGGGTTGTTCGCAAGGTGCGCCATCCCAAATGGCTCGCCAACCCTGTTGTCGTCCCCAAGAAGGGCGGCAAGGAGCGCATGTGCGTCGACTTCACCAGCCTCAACAAGTTCTGCCCTCAAGATCCATTTCCACTGCCCCGCATCGATCAGATCGTGGATTCCACCGCCGGGTGCGATTTGCAATGCTTCCTGGATGCCTTCTCAGGCTATCATCAGATCAAGATGGCGGCCGAAGACGTGGAGAGGACGGCCTTCATCACCCCCTGTGGCATATATTGCTACGTCTGCATGCCCTTCGGTTTAAGGAGCGCGGGCGCCACCTTCCAACGGCTAATGCGCATCACGCTGGGGCCTCAGATGGGGAGGAACGCGGAGGCCTACGTCGACGACATCGTGGTCAAGTCTCGTGAGGCTGGATCCCTCATCACGGACCTCCAGGAAACGTTCGCCAACCTGCGCAAAGTCAACCTGTAGGATCGAAAGTATGTCTAGAGGGGGGGTGATTAGACTACTTGACCAAATAAAACCTAACCTTTTCCTAGATTTTAATTGTGGGCAGATTTTCGCAATAGTACATGTCAAGCATCACCCTACACATGCAATTCTAAGAGTATAGCAGTGGAAAGTAGATAATTGCATATGTAAGTAAAGGAGGGGATCGGAGATTTCAAACGCAATGAAGACACGGTGGTTTTTGGCGTGGTTCCGATAGGTGGTGCTATCGTACGTCCACGTTGATGGAGACTTCAACCCACGAAGGGTAACGGCTGCGCGAGTCCACGGAGGGCTCCACCCACGAAGGGTCCACGAAGAAGCAACCTTGTCTATTCCACCATGGCTTACGTCCACGAAGGACTAGCCTCACTCGGGGTAGATCTTCACGAAGTAGGCGATCTCCTTGCCCTTACAAACTGCTTGGTTCAACTCCACATCATGTTGGAGGCTCCCAAGTGACACCTAACCAATCTAGGAGACACCACTCTCCAAAAGGTAATAGACGGTGTGTTGTTGATGAACTCCTTGCTCTTGTGCTTCAAATGATAGTCTTCCCAGCACTCAAACAACTCCTCACAGATTTGGCTATGGTGGAAGAGGGATTTGAGTGGAAAGCAACTTGGGAAAGGCTAGAGATCAAGGTTTAAAGGGTAGGAATGGAATAGCTTGATCTCAACACATGAGTAGGTGGTTCTCTCTCAGAAAATGTATGGTGAAAGTGTAGGCATGTTATGATGGCTCTCCTTACTGAGAAGGAGGTGGTGGAGCGGTATATATAGCCTCCACACAAAATCCAACCGTTACACACTTTTGACCCAACTCGGTGGCACCGAAACGATCATCTCGGTAGCACCGAACTGTGTAAAAGATATGAACTTTAGGAATCTCGGTTGGACCGATACGAACAACTTGGATGGAGCGAAGTGCAATGTCTAGGGCAATCCTTATCTCGGTGGCACCGATTGCATCAACTCGGTAGGACCGAAGTGAAGCAATAAGGCAACAGAGAGTTGGCAAGCCATCTCGGTGAGACCGATTTGCAAAACTCGGTGGGACCGAAGTAAGTGCAAATGATTACAGAGAGTTGTCAAGGTCATCTCGGTGGGACCAAGATCCATTTCGGTGGATCCGATTTGTTAGGGTTTTGGCAGTGGCTAAGTCTTGGTGAACTCGGTGGGGCCGGATAGAGAAATCCGGTGGGGCCGAGTTGGAATGTGGGTTTTGGACATATTTGGGTAGAGAGAGTGTTTGAGGGTTTAGGAATATTGTCACTAAGCACTTGAGCAAAAAGGTCATTAAGCAACACCTCATCCCCTTTTAATAGTATTGGCTTTCCTATGGACTCAATGTGATCTTGGATCACTAAACCAAAAATGTAGAGTCTTGAGCTTTTGCCAATCCTTGTCCTTAGCATTTTGAAGGGTCCACGTCTCTAGTCCATGCCATGCCAATCATTGAACATCCTGAAATCTTAATCTTGAATGGACATTAGTTCAATGAGATATATGTTGTTATGAATTACCAAAACCACCAAGGGAGCAAATGTGCTTTCACAACCTCAAGCTCAACCCTGAGAAGTGCATCTTCGGAGTCCCCTCCGGCAAGCTCCTCGGCTTCCTAGTCTCGCACCGTGGCATCGAGGCCAACCCAGAGAAGATCAAGGCCATCGAGAAAATGCGTCCTCCCCAGACCCTTAAGGAAATGCAACGCTTGGCAGGATGTATGGCCTCCCTGGGGCGTTTCATCTCCAAGTTTGGCGAGCGAGCCCTGCCCTTCTTCAAGCTCCTAAAGAGGTCCGGCTCCTTCAAATGGACTCCTGAGGCAGACGCCGCCTTTGAAGCCCTCAAGAGGTACCTCATGAGCCCGCCCATCATGGTCGCGTCGCGCTCTCGCGAGCCCTTGCTCCTGTACTTGGCAACCACCCCCCAAACGGCCAGTGCGGTGCTAGTGGCGGTACGGGAAGAGCGTGTCGGTGCTGAGGAGAAACCCTCCGAGCCTCGCGAGCCTCCCGAGCCTCGTGAGGCCGCCGATCCTCGTGAGCCTTCCGAGCCTCAAGAGCCTCCTGAGCCTCGTGAGATTCCCGAGCCTTCCAAGCCTCGCGAGGCGCCTGGAGAGCAAGCTGCCACCACAACTACGCGCCTCGGCGAGCACCCCGTGTACTTCGTCAGCACCGTGCTAAGGGACGCGCGCGAGCGCTACCCCATGCAGCAGAAGCTCCTCCTCGCGCTCCTCATCGCCTCTAGGAAGCTGCGCCACTACTTCCAGGGTCATCCCATCAAGGTCATTTCTTCCTACCCCTTGGAGCAAGTTCTGCGCAGCCCCAACGCCGCCGGCCGCGTCGCCGAATGGAACATCGAGCTGCAAGCCTTCCAGCTGGAATTCTCCACCACCAGAGTCATCAAAGGTGCGGCTCTGGCCGACTTCGTGGCAGAGTGGACGGACACGTACGAGGAGGAGCCTCGCGAGGCCCAGTCCCTCCTGCCAGGGGACGAGGCGCCTGGCGGCTGGACCATGCACTTCAACGGCGCCTTCTCCCGACAGGGCGCGGGGGCTGGGGTCATGCTCACCTCGCCGACAGGGGACAGGCTCTACTACGCCGTACAGCTCTGCTTCAGGCACACCGACAAGGTCTCCAACAACATCGCAGAGTATGAGGGCCTCATCGCCGGCCTCAAGGCCGCGTTCGCCCTGGGCATCAAACGTCTGACCATCAAGGGTGATTCGCAACTTCTCGTCAACTTCTCCAACAAAAGCTACAAGCCCAAGGACGAGCACATGGCCGCCTACCTGGAAGAGGTACGTAAACTTGAGAAGTGTTTTCTTGGCCTGGAGCTGCGGCACGTCCCCCGCAGCGGCAACAAAGAAGCCGACGACATCGCCAAACGAGCATCTCGCCGCGAGCCTCAGAGCCCCGGCGTCTTCGAGGAAAGGCTCCTCAAGCCATCAGCCGCACCTCCTGCCGCGAGCACGGCGCTCCTTCGTGAGGAACTCTCGCCCGCACCACCCACGGGCATGCCAGACTGCGGCCCGGCCTTAGGAGCCCACCTGCTGCTTTCGCTGGAGCCTCAAGCGGATAGCTGGGCCGCGGAGTTCAAGGCTTACTTGCTTCGCGGCACCCTCCCGGAGAAAGACTCAGAAGCAGAGCGCGTGGCCCGGCAGGCCACCGCTTACTGCCTACAAGATGGCGAGCTGTACCGCAGGCGCCCCAATGGCGTCTCGCTGCGGTGCATCTCTGAAGAGCAAGGGCGCGAGTTGCTCGCTGACATCCATGGAGGAGACTGCGGCCACCACTCCTCGTCACGCACCCTCGTCGGCAAGGTGTTCTGCAACGGCTTCTACTGGCCCACTACGCTGGTCCAAGCCTGCGAGGCCTGCCAATTCCATGCCAAGTAGATCCATCAGCCGGCGTAGGGCCTTCAGACGATTCCCATCTCATGGCCCTTCGCGGTCTGGGGGCTGGATATCCTGGGGCCCTTCCCTCGCGCGGCTGGCGGTTACCGCTACCTCTACGTCGCCATCGAGAAGTTCACCAAGTGGGCAGAAGTCGAGCCGGTGCGCACCATCCCGGCAGGCTCCACCGTCAAGTTCATCAAGGGCCTCGTGAGCCGCTTTGGAGTTCCCAACCGCATCATCACCGACAATGGCTCCCAGTTCACAAGCGGCCCCTTCAAGTCCTACTGCGCCAGCCTCGGCACGCAGATCTGCTACGCCTCGGTGGCGCACCGCGAAGCAATGGCCAGGCCGAGCGTGCCAACGCCGAGGTCCTCAAGGGCCTCAAAACAAGGAGCTTCAAGAAGAAACTCGAGGCCTGCGGCAAGGGCTAGCTCGATGAGCTGCAGTCCGTGCTATGGTCCATCCGCACGACGGCAAGCAAGCCTACCGGCGAGACCCCCTTCTTCCTCGTCTACGGAGCTGAGGCGGTCCTTCCATTGGAGCTCAAGCACGGCTCCCCGCGAGTCCTTGCCTTCGACGAGGCGCGTCAGGATGGCACGCGGGAGACTGATCTGATGCTCCTCGAGGAGGGCCGCCGTCAGGCCGCCCTCCGTGCCGCGAGGTACCAGCAGGCCTTGCGTCGCTACCACAGCCGCAGCATCTGCCCTGGCACCCTCGAGGTCGGCGACCTCGTCCTACGAGAGAGGGACTTCACAAACTCTCACCTATGTGGGAAGGCCCTTTCAGGGTTACTCATGTCTCCAGGCCCGGCTCAGCCCGGCTGGAGACGGAGGACGGAGTTCATGTGCCTAACGCTTAGAACATCCAACACCTCCGCAAGTTCTACCCGTGACCCTCACGCGTACGAACGAAATGGGGCTGTACATGCCCCGGAGCCTCTCATTGCGTTCGCCTGATGAGCCCGCGAGAGCTCCCGCCCACGCCCAAGTGGAAGCCCCATGCTCCGCGTTGGCGGAACGATCGACCCGCGATCATACCCACACCCCTGTGGAAGCCCCATGCTCCGCGCTGGCAAATCAATCAACTGAGGGCGCCCCACGGGCTACACCAACCTCAAGCTGACCCGTGCCGGACACGGCAGCACCCTTTTTCTCATTTCGATGTGTAACTGAGGGCGCCCCACGGGTTGCACCAACCTCAAGCTGACCCGTGTCGGACACGGTAGCCGCATCTTGTTTAAGTTATGTAATGGGTTGCTATCTTACTTCAGTAAAGTTCATTTTCTTACATGGCGTTTCATTTTGTCCTTGCCTTACGAGCCTCGCGCGCTCACGACGTCCCTCATGAGCCTCACGCGAGTGGGGGCTGGACACGGTGCCTATGCTCGGGTCAGTCCCAGCAGCGCTGAAAAACCCAAGCAACCGGGCTCTGGCTCGCGGGCCTGCTCACGTGCACGCCACCCCACCAAGGTTCTTGGTGTCTTGTCTCCTCACGTAATACCCATGAGCGAATCGACGAGCGCGCGCTGCTCCCCTGTCGTTAAGTACTCTGCATGCAGTTATCTCAGGAGCAGGTTCCCTGAAAGGTCTCACGAGGATGCCTCGCGAGGTGGCTCCCTTAGGGCCTCAGGAAGCCAGCAGGCCCCGCCTCGGGAGCTAACCCTCGGCGGCCGTCTCAGCAGGAGATCTCACGAGCGGAACCCTCACGAGGCGTACCCTACAAGAAATGGCCCACCAGACACTACCTTGTACAGAGCTAAGTCTCCCGCCTCGCGAGCCGCCCTCGCCATCTCTCAAGCCTTCCCCTCCGACGGCCTCACGAGCGCCAGCGTTTCTCTTGGCGCAAGCCGCTTGCGCGTCGAAGGGGGGCTCCCTGAGCATCGCGCCTCAGGAGCTCTAACTAGCTCCCGGTGCCCCTCACCTCCTGGCCTTGTCCAGGCATCGTGACCTGACATACCAGCGATGGATATGGCCTGCTCAGGGGCTAGGTCCTGACGACGCAGAGCATCATGGCAAGCAAAAAGAGCAAAATAGGCCTCAAGAGAGAACGTTACGAGGGCACGGGCATTCGATACAACCAGAAGCAAAGTACTTGAAATGTAAAAGCATTGTCCTCACGCCCCCACGGGGTCATGATCAACTATACACAGGATGTGGGGAAGGGCCTAAGAAGACGTGTCGCCATCACCCCTGCTGCCACCGTCATCGTCACCTCCCTCGACTCCGCTTGAGCTCTCGCTATCGCCAGGGGTGAAGTGCTCGTGCAAGGCGTCCACGTGATACTCCACAGCCTTCCCAAGGGTGTCGCGGACCTCCTCCGGGACGGGGGCTATCACCTTGCCGAAGTCAAAGTTTGGGTCGGCGTCGAGAAGATGGCTGAAGATGCGCGTGACGGCCTGGGTGAGGAGGTCGCGGCTCTCCTCCTCGATGATTCCGCCCACCTTCTTGGCGCCCACCTCGAGCTGCTCCACGAGCTTGGTGAAGAAGTCGAGGTAGCTGCCGTCATGGGTCTCGAGGGGGCTGCTGACGTCCTCCTTGCAAATGGAGCCCAAGGCACGGCGGGACCGGAGCTCGAGGGCACGGAACATCTTAGAGCGGTGGACTTGCCGCCCCCGTGCTCGGGCCGCCTCGTCCCGCGCCTGCTCCACAACCGCGGCGACGCCCCCCACCTGTTGCCGGAGGGAGCTCGGCTCGGCCTCGGCGTCAGCCCAGGCCTTCAGTGCGGTCTCCCGCCGTCTTTCGGCCTCAACCAGCATCTCCTTGAGGCCCACGATCTCGTGCTGGAACTCCTCACGCATGGCCTTGAAGCGGTCCTCCTGTCGCTTCAGCTTCTTGCTGTTCTCATTGGCAAGCACTTCGCGGCTCTGCGCGACCCTCCTGTCGGCGTCCTCCTGGATCTTCTTCTCCTTGGCCGCCAGATTGGCGTTGGCCTTGTCTAGGCACTCGGCGTAGGAACCTTGGGCAGCGGACACCTCTCGCTCCAATGTCTCCAGCCGCTCGCGCTCCAAGTCCTGCGCGGATGCCGACCATGCGAGCTCCCGCTCACGGATGCCAAGGTCCGCCTCACGGGCCGCCAGCCCCTCTTCGAGGGCGGAGATGGCGTCTCTCCGTGCCTGAAGTTGTCGCTCCAGCAAGGCGTTCTGGTCCTGGAGCTCCTTCCTGCGGGCCTCCGCCGCCTCGCGCCGCCTGTCGGCCTCATCGGCCTCCCTAACAGCGTTCTCGAAGATTTCCATTGCGTCCTGGGCGGCCTTCTCGCGCTTCTCCCGTGCGGCGTCGTCTTGACGGCGGCCCAGTTTGAAGGCCACATCAAGCTGGCGCCACCCCTTCGTGAGGCGCTGGTGCTCCTCGATGATGCGTGCCTCCTCCGCCCGGAGGTCCGCTTCCAGCTGGTCAAGGGCAGCCCTGGCGCCTTGCAGGGCCCCGCACTTGAGCACGGTGCTGCTACTCACAAGCTGCGGGGCCCAGCCGGTGTGCGCCTTGGAGCCGCCCTCTCGCGAGGGCCCGGCGCCGCCGGTCAGGAGCAGAGAGCTCGCGGGGGCCCCCTCTTCGTTCCGCCGTGGCGACGCACCCCGCGGGCTCGGCGCCCCCCCAAAAGGGGCCCCTCGTGCTGGCGAGTCCTGCCGCCCCCCCACAACGTCGCCGCCACCGGTGGTGCGGGGTGGGAGAACGGGCGTCTCCGCCTCTGTCGTCGCAACGTCCGCCCTGGCAGTGGGCGCCCCAGAAACCGCGGAGCCGCCTCTTGACGACGCCTCCTGAGGCTTGCCTGCTTGGGTCCCCCGAGCCGCGTCCTCCTGTGGCTCAGGAGGGGCCGCCTGCCCCTCTGCCCTTGCGAGGCCAGCCTCGGTGTCGAGGCTGCTGGCGTTCTCATCACGCCCCCCGGCCCTAGCAACCGGCGGTGCAGCCCCCGCCAGGCTGGGAGGCCTCTCCTCTTTCTTCCTCTTCTTGCTCGAGGGGGTCCTGAAAAAGGGAAGAGAAACAAGGGCTCAGGCACGCGCAACACGCCGAGCACAGGAGGAAGGAAGGCGAACGCTTACTGGTCCCTGGCAAACCATCTCCTCTTCTTCAGCGGCCACGGAGGAACGTCGCCGCCGTCACCTTCGCGGGGCCCTCTCTCGCGACCGGCCCCCTCGCGGGAGGGCCACGGGATCCGCCCTCGCCACCGCTTCCGGAGCCCCGCATCTCCGCAACTGCCGCACAAGGGATTCCCGCACCCTCCGCCTGGTCGGGCGCGGCCGGCAAGGCCTCAGGCGGGGTGACGTCACCGTCGTCTCCTAGCCCGCGGACGAGTCGGCGGCGGGTCCGCCGAGCCAGGCCGCCTCCGCCCTCCGCAGCGCCCGTCGAGGCCTCGGCGTCACCGCGGTCGCCTGAACCAGGAACCTCCAGAAAGGGGTTGTCCCGGGGCCCTTCGAGGCCCTCTGGAAGCGGTCCCCACTGGTCGAAGCGCGGCATTGAGCCCGCCAGCGCCTCCTTGTTCTGGTAGCGATAGAAGGGAAGCCCATCCATGGGTGGCTCACTCATCTCTTCGCCGGTCAGGGTATGGAGCAACAAGCTGTCCGCGCTCAGCCGTATCGGGTCCTTCGGGCCGGTGAAGGCCCACATCGGGCGGGAGTGTCGCTGGAGGGGAGCTATGCGGCGCCGGAGGAACTCCCTCACGACCATGACCACCGTTACTTTCGCGGCCCTCAGCTCGGCCAACCTCCTCCATACCCGCACCAGCCTCGGGTCGACGAGCCTTTCATGCCCCCACCAGGAGCTTCTCGCCGCCGGGGATGCCGGCAGCTGCAGCAGGGGGCTGAATTGGGCCGCGTCCACGTACACCCATTGTCGCCTGAAGCCCTCGACCTCTTTGGTGAGCCTCATGTCAATACCGTCGCCCGCTGTCTCGTCTGCGATGCGGAACGAGACGCACCCGGAACATTGGTTCGCCACGGTCAGCCGCAGGCTGAACAAGTGGCGGAAGAGCGCCACTGAGGCCGACACGCCCAGGAAGGCCTCGCATAAAAAGGCAAAGGCAGAAAGAAGAAGGACGGAGTTTGGCTCGAGATGCGGCGCATGGACCTGGTAGTGGGAAAGGGCGGCGTTGAAGAAATCGGAGAATGGAGGAAGCAGGCCTGCGAAGAGCGCGGGAAGGAAGAGGACGGTGGAGGTGGCATCGAGGTCAGCGGTCGGGCGCGAAGCCGGCCAGATGCGAGTGTCCCCCCACTCGTTAGAAGCAGCTGCGGTCATTGGAAGCACCTTGCTGAGCCCCTCGGCATTGACGATCGTGGGCCTTCCCAGAGCAGGCTATGGCACGACCCCCACAACCACCATTTCCACCATTTCTTCCTCCCTGTCGGGGGGCGACATGGCGGCACAGCAAGGGTTTAGAGTGGCGAAGTTCTGGGAGAGGCAGAAGGAGCTATGTGTGGGAAGGAAGGCGCAGGGAGAGGAGCATGCGAAGGAAGGCAATGATGGCCTCGCGTCGCCCATGGCAGGTTTTATGTCAGCGCAGGCGGTTACCGAGGCGTCGGGGGAGAAGTGGGGGCGTCCCCCGTCACATCGTGCGCCACGCATCGCACCTGGCCGCAGGCGGTTAGGGCCCGCGCCGTTTCGCCCCCCAGTAGGCGGGAACGTGCGCGTCGCGGGCCCGGGGGCTACTGTCGGTCCCATGGAACCCAGAGTATCCAGACCCGTCTGCCTTTGGCCCAGGGCGCAATGCCTGGCATGGGCCCAGTAGGACGTCATCACCAAGCACCTCACCAGGACTCTTCATGAGGCCTTGGCCTCCTGAGGCCTCCTCCTCAGGAAGTGGCGAGCAAGGCCCGACATCCTCACCAATGTCCTCGCGAGGCTGCCTCCTGAGGTGGCCTCCCGAGGCCTCCTCCCGAAGGCGCCCAAGACGAAGGCCGTTCGGCACAGCCGCGCGGTCTGGGGCCCATCACGTGGGTGACACGCGCGGCGACGAGCGGCGACAGAGGCCGCGCCAGCAGGCGCGGATGAAGATGGTTTCCTCTTTTGTGTTAAGGGAGCAGGGCCAGCTATCTACTCCCCAAAGCAACCCCAAAGGTTGCCCGATCGGCCAAGGAAGACCAAGACGGTGGGCGCGCAGGGCGGAGGTCATCACCGAGCCCACCGGCGCGTCATGGATCATGCTTTGGCAGGCGAAGACCGCCTTTAGGCAGGATAGCCTGAGCGCCTGTCCCCTTTCAAAACCGCCAAGTGTGGTGACCCTTCCCGCCTAAGTTTCCAGGGGGAAGAGGACCAAGGCTGGTATAAAGGACAGTGCTGCCATTATATGAGAGGACCCGGACCAGTTCTTCCTCCTCCTCCACCTTGTACGCGAGAACTCTCTTGCCCCCCTTGCAATCCCAAAACACAAGCAGGAGTAGGGTTTTGCACCGCAAGGTGGCCCGAACCTGGGTAACCGCTGAGTCCCCGGTCCGTTCCTCGCTAGCGCGCTCCCGCCGTAGCCTCACCGTTGCTTAGCCGTGGTAAGAGACGGGAACGAGCTCACCCCAGTGTTCGAACCTTTGGGTCCCCGGAGCCCGACTTCCGACAATATCCAAGGCAATGATCATGTATATAGGCATCACGTCCAAGATTAGTAGACCGACTCCTGCTTGCATCTACTACTATTACTCAACACATCGACCGCTATCCAGCATGCATCTAGTGTATTAAGTCCATAAGAACGGAGTAATGCCTTAAGAACGATGGCATGATGTAGACAAGATAAACTCACGTATGAATAAACCCCATCTTTTTACCCTTAATAGCAACGATACATACGTGTCATGTCCCTTTCTGTCACTGGGATTGAGCACCGCAAGATCGAACCCATTACAAAGCACCTCTTCCCATGGCAAGATAAATCAATCTATTTGGCCAAACCAAATCAATAGATCGGAGAAGAAATACGAGGATATAATAATCATGCATAAAATAGTGCAGCAAAGACTCAAATATATTCATGGATAATCTGATCATAAACTCACAATTCATCGGATCCCAACAAACACACCGCAAAAAGTGATTACATCGGATAGAACTCCAAGAACTTCGAGGAGAACATTGTATTGAAGATCAAAAAGAGGGAAGAAGCCATCTAGCTACTGCCTATGGACCCGAAGGTCTGTGGTAAACTACTCACGCATCATCGGAGAGGCAGCAAGGTTGATGTAGAGCCCCTCCGTGATCGATTCCCCCTCCGGCGGAGTACCGGAGAAGGCCTCCAGATGGGATCTCTCGAGAACAGAAACTTGCGGCGGCGGAAAAAGTATTTCATGGACTCCCCTGAGGGTTTCTGATTTTTTCTGAATTTATAGTGGAGGAATTAGGCCAAACGGAAATCTGTGGGCCCCATGAGGTACCAGGGCGCGCCACCCCCCTGGGGCGCGCCCTGGTGCCTCATGGCCCATTGCTCCATATTCTAGCCCTCTCCCAAAGCTTCCAGTACTTGTTATGTCCAATAAAAAATCTCCAAAAAGTTTCGTGACATTTGGACTTCGTTTGGTATTGATTTTCTGTAAAACAAAAACAGGGCAGAAAACAGCAACTGGCACTGGGCACTAGGTTAATAGGTTAGTCTCCAAAAATGATATATAATTGTTGTAAATGATTATAAAAACATCCAAGATTGATAATATATCAGCATGGAACAATCAAAAATTACAGATACATTGGAGACGTATCAATACACCATATTGATATCCATACCTTCATGAACGGGTGTAGACTCATAGTCCAACATATCGTCTTCCTCCTCGAACACGTCCACCGAATCCGAAATCTTCCCGAGTGAAAAGGAAGTAATAGGCGACGTGAACGATGTAATAGAGGCTGCATCATCCTCTCTTGGTGGTGTAAATGCTGCTGTGATAGATGTAGAAGACACTGCATCTTGTATTTGTTTAGGCTTCCAAGCTTGTTTTGTAGGTACCATGGGCCGAGTGCCATTGAACAATTTATCCCTTTGTTTCTCGGCCTCTTGTTCTACCATCTTTTGATTTCTCAACCTTTGTAGTTTCCTCTTCTGTGTCTTTGTTGGCCCTGGAGGACACCACTTTGGCTGAGTGTATTTAGGGTCTCTTGGATTTGCTTGGCTGGTGCTTGCTTCATGGTCATTAGCCGAGTGCTTTGGCGTGATAGCAAGTATCGGCCCAGTTGGGTTGCTATGCACAGTCGACTGTTGTATGGTGAATGTTTCGGTGCCCAAGATGAGTGAGTCGGCATTGACATTTTCCTTGCATTTTCCAGACTCGACTGCTGCAGCACTTGGTGATTTAGCATGCCACACTTGCTTGCTGACCCTTTCTTGATTATCTTGCATTGGCCGATTGACACCATTGTTCAAACGACCTCGTGTGGGATAAGAAAGCCTCTCACAAACGGGCCTCCTTGGCTCTGCCCACCCCGGATGAAAAGCATAAGGGTCCATTGGGGGCTGCCCCCATCCTCCATTGAACTCTCCCATGTAGTATGGCACATAGGGGGTGGCGCCATCCATGGTCCTGGTGCCCATGACCCATATGGCCTTGTGTGATGCTGAAATTCTTGCCTCGGGGGTGATCTTGAGCGCTTCAAATTTGATGACCGGTTAGAGCTAGAACCGGCCGCTTGATTGACATATTTGGACAGCAACATATCAAAAGTTGGCTTGATTCTCTTGCGCTGCACTTTAGCTTCATTCGTCTTCCACTTGCCAACCTCCGTACTCTTGGGCTTAACAAATTTGACATGAGTATTTTCTTGCACTTGTCGTTGCCCCCCCCCCCCGAGTGTAGGATTCTTGATGGTAATTTTCATTACTTCCTTGCCATCGGGTTGCTTATCAAGCACAACCTGTCTCCCCAAGACCTTGTCGCCCTCCTTGCTTTTCCTGGGCTCACCAATAACATTGGACTTGTTAGCAGATTCGGCTACTTCCGGCCAAATGAGCAACTTTTTTCCCTCCAAACCCATGGTACTCATTGGAAAGGGTTGTTTATCAACTTGCATCTCAAAAAAGTTCTATCGTTCGTCATTAATGGCCGATTGTATCTGTCGTCGAAAAACATTGCAATCGTTAGTAGCATGAGAAAAAGAATTATGATACTTGCAATAAGCACGGCATTTTGGCTCTTCAAATGGCGGTAAAGTATGAGATATCCTAATAATCTTAGCTTGCAGCAAAGCGTCAAATATTTTATCACACTTAGCAATGTTAAAAGTAAACTTCATCTCTTCATCACGTTTCTTATGAATTGGTTTCAGATCATTGCAAGTAAATGGTTTGGCTTTGGACGGCCACAACAAATTCAGTAGCATACATATCACCCTCATCGTCCGAGTGATCACTATCATATTCAATCATATTCATCTTAGGACGATCAGCTTTATATCTATGCACTTCTTTGAGATCTTTGCTTCGACTTTCCTGAGCCAAAGCCCTTTGTAAGACTTGGTTGATATTTAAAAACTCATAGCCTTCTAGCTCTTCTCTAATGTGAGTTCTCAAACCACTAAGCACCAGGTCTGCCAAGTCTCTCTCGGTTATCACCAAACTATAACGCCATTTTTTGTATCTCTAAATCTTTTGACGTAACCGGAGACCAATTCATCATGCTTCTGCTTAACCGATGTACGATGTGACAACTTAAGTTCGTTGTTGCCGCTATAAAAGTGATCATGAAATTTCTGTTCTAGCTGCGACCACGCATGAATAGAACCATGTGCTAAAGAAGAAAACCATGAAGATGCGGTACCAGTTAATGATAAAGGAAACAACCACACTTTCAATTCATTTAGTGAGCTTGCTTCACCCAATTGTGCTAAATATTGACTAACATGCTCCCATGTGGTGCCCTGATGTCTACTACACAGCTTTATTCTTGTAGACATTGTTGGGCCTCCAAGTGTAGAGTTTTGTAGGACAGTAGCAAATTTCCCTCAAGTGGATGACCTAAGGTTCATCAATCCGTGGGAGGCGTAGGATGAAGATGGTCTCTCTCAAACAACCCTGCAATCAAATACAAGAAATCTCTTGTGTCCCCAACACACCCAATACAATGGTAAATTGTATAGGTGCACTAGTTCGGTGAAGAGATGGTGATACAAGTGTAGTATGGATAGTAGATATAGGATTTTGTAATCTAAAATTATAAAAACAGCAAGGTAGCAAGTAACAAAACGGAGCAGAAATGATATTGCAATGCTTGAAAACAAGGCCTAGGGTTCATACTTTCACTAGTGCAATCTCTCAACAGTGCTAACATAATTGAATCATATAACAATCCCTCGACACGCGACAAAGAATCACTCCAAAGTTCCTATTAGCGGAGAACATAAAAAGAAATTTTTGTAGGGTACGAAACCACCTCAAAGTTATCCTTTCCGATCAACCTATTGAGCCATCCCTATAAGTGTCACAAACTGCCCTAGAGTTCGTACTAAAATAACACCATATGATACGCATCAACCAACTCTAATGTCACCTAGATACTCCAATGTCACCACAAGTATCCGTGAGTTGATTATTTGATATGCATCAAAACAACTTCAGATTCATAATATTCAATCCACATAAAAAACTTCAAAGAGTACCCCAAAGTTTCTGTCGGAGAAAAGAAAATGAAAACGTGCAACCAACCCCTATGCCTAGATCACCCCAAGGTCACGGGAATCCGTGAGTTGATCACCAAAACATACATCAAGTGGACCAATAGAATACCCCATTGTCACCACGGATATCCACATGCAAGACATACATCAAGTGTTCTCAAATCTGAAATATTCAATCCGACAATAACGAAACCTCAAAGGGAAAGACTCAATTCATCACAAGAAGATAGAGAGGGAAGAAACACCATATGATCCAACTATATTTACAAAGCTCGCGGTATATCAAGATCGTGCCAAATCAAGAACACGAGAGAGAGATATCAAACACATAGCTACTAGTACATACCCTCAGCCCCGAGGGTGAACTACTCCCTCCTCGTCATGGAGACCGCCGGGATGATGAAGATGGCCTCCGGTGATGATTTCCCCCTCCGGCAGGGTGCTGGAACAGGGCTCCAGATGGTATTTCTTCGGTACAGAGGCTTGCGGCGGCGTCGAAGTTCTAGGTTTATTTCTGGGGGTTTCTCTATTTATAGGGTTTTCCAGCGTTGGAATCACGCGAAAAGGAGCTACGAGGGCCCCACAAGGCAACAGCACACGACCCCCCCAGGGCGCGCCGTGTTGCCTTGTAAGCTCCTCGTGAGGCTTCTGGTCCTTCCACGAAGCTTCAGGGGTCTCTTTTGGTCCAAAAAAATCGTCAAAAAGTTTCGTCCAATTCCGAGAACTTTTATTTCTGCACAAAAAACACCACCACGGTAGTTCTGCTGAAAACAGCGTCAGTCCGGGTTAGTTCTAATCAAATCATACCAAAACTATATAAAATTGTTATAAACATGACATGAATACTTCGTAAATTATAGATATGTTGGAGACGTATCAGCATCCCCAAGCTTAATTCCTGCTCGTCCTCGAGTAGGTAAATGATAAAAGAAATAATTTATGAAGTGTGAATGCTAGCATAGTGCATAAGTTTGATCAATGATAATTTCAATCACTTTTCTTAGCATCATAATAACAACTCTTTCTCATAAAACTCATCATGATCAAGTAGCAATCAATTCACATGTTATGGTTTAAACAATGCATTCTCTTGAAACTTAACAACCTATGTTCTTAGTCACCAAACAATTACAATTCAACTTATCTTCAACAGAGTCTAAGTAAGAGCTCCACATACTCAATTATCATATAGTCTTCTATGATTGCTAGTACTTAGAGCATATTTTTTAGAACAAATGGCATCCATCGAACACGGAGAAAGATAGGGGCTTAATGTTTCGCCTCCCAACTCATTTATCATAGAGATAATTGTCAACAATAATAATTCATGATCAAATATATTTGAATGGATATATGTGCCTGGATCTATCCCCACCACATGATGCTTCCAACTATAGAATAGGTTGGAATAAGAAGTTGACTCAACAAAAATAAATAGCATGAAAGTAAATAGCATAAAAGTAAATGGAATGTCCCTTCGCAGAGGGAAGAAGGGATTTGCAGAGGTGCCAGAGCTCATAGCTTAAAACAGAGATGACTACATTTTGAGTGGTGTGCCTTTCCTGTCAACGTCGCGACCGAGAGTTCTCAGTATCTTCCATGCTAAACACATTATAGGCGGTTCCCAAGCGGAAAGGTAAAGTTTAGTCCCCCTCAACCATTCAAACACAAGCCATGGCTAGCCGAATCCTCGGGTGCCCTCCATACAATCAACTTTCCGGGGGAGTTTGTTTAATTATATATTTTTGTTTTGCGGGACTGGGCATCTCAATTACCGCCCTCTCTCGTGCAATGACAAGTGAATAAACACCCATCATGAGAATAACCCGCTTAACATGGAAGATACTGACCACCCCCTACCGCTTCATGAGCGGTATAGGCACATAAAACAGATGCTTATTTGAATGATTAGAGGTGGCACATGCAAATTTACTTGGAACGGCAGGGTAATACCGTATATAGGTAGGTATGGTGGACACTCATGGAAGAAACTTGGCTCAAGGATTTTGGATGCACAAGCAGTATTCCCGCTTAGTACAAAAATTTAGGCTAGCAAATGATCTTAAACAAGCACCACATGTTGGAGGATCCATAACAATATAACTTCTATGCAAATATACCCAAACATAACTCATTACGTTGTCTTCCTTGTCCAACTTTAACTAATTTGCTCAAGTTTGAAAATAATTAATGGGTATTCACAATCATAAAAGATGTCCAAGATAATATATTTGTATGTGAAAGTTCTCTTCCATATACTAATCATTCATGAATTGCTTGTATGACTAAGATTGTGATTGCCAAACTTCAATAGATTTTACTTTCTAAACCGAATGTGAAATATTTCTAAGCATGAGACAAGCATATGAAGCACATATAATTTCAACTTTATGATATTCAACTCATTCAACAATTTACTCATAGGATATAAGTGAAGCACAAGAGTGAATGACAAACTACTCCAAAAGATATAAGTGAAGAACAATGAGTAGTTAAACAATTAAGTAGCTATGTGAAGACTCTCTCCAAATAAAGATTTCATATCTTGATAATTTTATTCAAACAGCAAACAAAATGAAAATAAAAGGACACTCCAAGAATAACACATATCATGTGAACAAGTAAAAACTTAAGCTAACCGATTGGTGTTGATCAAGAAAGGTGGGATGCCCACCGGGGCATCCCCAAGCTTACTTGCTTGAGACTTCTTGGAATGTTATCTTGGGGAGCTTTTAGCATCCCCAAGATTGAGCTCTTGTGTCTCCTTAATTCCTCTCGTATCATGGCTTCTCCTAAATCTTAAAAACTTCATCCACACAAAACTCAACAAGAACTCGTGAGATAAGTTAGTATAAATCAACTCAAAACCTTAACATTCTATACTGTAGAAAATCACTAAAATTATAATTAAACATTGCATACTAAATGCCTCTGCATATTTAATACTCCTATCCAAAAAAAGAAACATTAAACAAGCAATCATATGCAAACAATGCAACTATAACAGCAATCTGCCAAAACAGAACAGTCTGTAAAGGGGGAATAAAAATTCATACTTCCCTATCCAAAAATTCTGAAAAATTACCACGTGACAGAGAACTCATGCCTGCTTACTGTGTAAAAATTTCAGATTTTTATCATGTTCTGACAATTCAGGAATATTCTGGACATAACAGAAAACTTTCTGTTTTCAAACAACAACACATAAACTTGCAAACTGAGCATGGTAAAGGCTATAATTGACATTTTATTGAACTAAAAGATAATTATTGATAAAATCAAGAAAATCTCAACAAAAGAAAATAACACTCCAAGCAAAACTCATATTATGTGACGAATAAAAATATAGCTCCAAGTGAGGTTACCGATAATGTTGAAGACGAAAAAGGGGATGCCTTCCGGGGCATCCCCAAGCTTAGACGCTTGAGTCTTCCGTGAATATTACCTTGGGGTGCCTTGGGCATCCCCAAGCTTATGGTCTTGCTGCTCCTTATTCTCCACATATCGTTATCTCACCCAAAACTTGAAAACTTCAATCACACAAAACTTAACGGAACTTCGTGAGATGCGTTTAGTATAATAAAACAAATCATTCACTTGGGTACTGTCAAGACAAGATTCATAATTATTCCCACATAATGACTACTTTACTCTATCATTTCTACAATTTATATTGACCAATATAAGCCATAGAAACTATAAAACAAGCAAACTATGCATTAAAAACAGAATCTGTCAAAAACAGAACAGTCTGTAATGATCTGAATTAAAGTCATATTCTGTAACTCCAAAAATTCTGAAAAATTAGGAAAACGTAAACAATTTATAACCCAATAATGTGAAAAAAATTCAGAATTTTATCACGTCCCAGTACAGAATAGAAATTCCAGAACTGGGCGCAAAAGTTTCTATTTTTTACACAAAATCAAATCAACAAGTATCCACACTATCCCAAAGGTTTTACTTGACACATTATTGAAAGAAAACATATAAAACATGATTAATACAGTATCTTGATCATGTGAACACACAAAAACAGTAGGTATAAGTATTGGGTTGTCTCCCAACAAGCGTTTTTCTTTAATGTCTTTTAGCTAGGCATGAGGTTTTTAATGATGCTCGCATAAAAGTAAAGAATTGAAACACAAAGAGAGCATCATGAATCATATGACAAGAAAATTTAAGCCTCACCCACTTCCTATGCATAGGGATTTTGTGAGAAAACAATTTATGGGAGCAAGAATCAACTAGCATAGGAAAGCAAAACAAGCATAACTTCGAAACTTTCAACACATAGAGAGAAAACTTGATATTATTGAGAAGCCTACAAGCATATGTGTTGGGGAACGCAGCAGAAAACAAAAAATTTCCGACCTACGTACCAGCCCAGGACCACTATGGAGACTGCATACAAGGTTTGATCATTATCGTTACCGACTCGTAGCGCAGCGGAAGTAGAGTCGATGACGATCGGCGGTGCAGATCCCCGCAGCTAGGATTTTACAACCTCCCAACCGCGAGGATGTATACCCTCATCTGCCCCGCGGACAGCCCTCCGGGAGGCGGTCACACAGTCCCCCGGACGGTGTCGCGGACAGCCCTTCGGGAGGACCTCCGAAACTCGGACTGTCACTCGGACAGCCCTTCGGGAGGACCTCCAAAACTCGGACGGTCACACGGACAGCCCTTCGGGAGGCACTCTCGAACTAAGACCGAAACTACGATCTCTCTACAGAGTTGCACACATACGGTGTCATCTATCCGGCAGGGCTTCGCCGTCCAGAACTAGTTCCTGCCGGAACCCAGACAGCCTTTCGGCTCTACGAAACTATTTCGCTGGGAGGGAGAGAAGAATGCCAGATCATGCATGGCTTTGTGTATGAGAGCAAGAGTGTCCCTTATGGCAGCCCACACACCTCCTATTTATAGGAAACCCAAGGGGTAGGGTGGTTTTACACGAAGACCCAAAACCCACATGGAAAGGAGTCCTTCCCAAGGACCTAAAAGGTGAAACCAAGGAACAAGGGGGACTCCATGAAGGAGTCCACCATGTGGCCGGCCACACCCTCATGTGGGGCCCCAAAATTGGCCCCTATCCATCCATGTCATCCCCAAGATCTTTTGGAGCAAAGCCCCAAAAGGTGGCTTTCCAAAAATATCCCAAAAAGCACTTTCACTATTCATGACGACATTTTTCAGCGTCTGATCGAACTGAAAATATTCATGTGGGCTTAGAACAATTCTAGTACCCACCAAAATAATTTTCAACGCGAGCCGGAACAATTCCGGTTTAGTGATTTCATCTGCGAAAAGCATCTGAAGCGGTTTCGGCAGCTCCGGAACATTTCCGGTTTTCATCCCGGAAAATTCCAGAAAATTTCCAGAATGATTCTGGCACCCTCCAAGAATTATCAGGCATGTGCCAAAACCAATTTGACTTTATGGTATCCTCTGAAACAACTTTTCAGTTTCACCGGAACTCATCCGTTGACCTCTCTGTGGAACTTTTCCGCTGTCCGAAACTTTTCCGGCGTCCGAAACTTTTTCGGTGATTTTCTCTCAGACTCCCTGTCTAGTATTCAGCAGATAGATGACCCTTAAGCGTGTGACCCTATAGGTTCGGTGAAGCATAGACATGACCCGGAACCCCTTCCGATCAATGATCAACATCGGAGCCGTGGACACCCATATCGATCCCTATACCCACACGAATAAATATTCGAGTGAACCTCCAGTTGCCGTGAGCTATTCCTGTTGCTTCGCGATATGTTACAATTACCCGAGGTGAGAAACATCGGCATCCTCGTGGATCAACACTTGTCCACAATGCCAGTTACCTCGTTGCCGGTATTGTTCTCTTTTCTCGTTCCCGTGTTCCGGCATCCCTGTGATCAAATCACCCTGTGTCTGGCCAGACGATGATGGATACCGTAACACCGAGAGGGCCCAGAGATATCTCTCCATCGTCGGAGGAGCAAATCCCAATTTTGAGCTATCAAGTCCCTTGACATACTTTTCCATGAACCCGTAAGCCGCCGTAATAGCCACCCATTTACGGATGACGTTTAACAAACCCCAAAGTTCATGAAGCAAGCATGAAGAAACTCGACACTCTCATGGTCTAAGGAATTATGCAAACATTAACTTCTCTATGTTATTAACCATAAACTTATGACGAATGTATCTCATAGCATAACATCAATCGGGTCGATTCAACACAAGTGTTCTACCAACAATTGTGCCCTCAAAATTGCCGGCATAGCCATGCCCATGATCAGGAAAACAGGATCATCATGCAATACTTGAGCCAGTCATAGAGGCTTGACTAGGAATACATTTTACCGTTTATTATCCCACACGTGCATATTAGTCTTCCTCCGAGCCTCGTGGTTATTGTAGGCTCGAGAACCATAGCAGTTATAGCATGGAACATAAACCTAATTATGAACAGGGAGATAATCAATAACATTTATTATTGCCTCTAGGGCATATCTCCTACAGACTCCCACTTGAACTAGAGTCAATAATCTAGTCAATGCTAATGCACTTTACACCTATGGCATACTGGTGTAAAATATGCTTCGCATGTGGTATAGCCTGATGTCCAACGGATCTGACGACTTCAGCTCTGTGTGTAACTTTGCATATCCTTGCGTTTTCACGCTTTCACAAAATTCATATTTTGTCTGGACTCGGCCTTGCATATGTGTGAATCATTGGTCGAAACCTGATTCCTCAGACTGAGCTATGGAGCAACTATCTGCAATAGTGTCCCATAGACCAAAGTCATCTTGGAACCATACTAAGTTCATGAATGAACTATATGATTCAACAACTTCTTTGTCGCTTCTTAAGCATCAACATGCTTAGCCTTTGTTATAGAATTCGCCACAGTATCTTGTTTGGAACAATTTCCAACTACCGTGCCACCATATTGTGTATCACACAAAACCCTCAATTTAAATCGAAAATCGCATGGAGCATTGATGAAGACTGTATCGATGTAATCACTTACAACGAGCACTTCATAATCTCTACTTGCGAGAAAACATGTCATCAGCACTACTCTTAGCACTTAATGACATCTTTCACTGTTGTCCCATGATCAGTACTTTGATCACTATGGTATCTATACTCGCAACAACTTTGGAGTATTGGACATATCTGTTTGTTTTTACATACCATGGAATACATGATTAATCCAAACACAAGAGTGTGTGGAATCTCCATCATGTATTTTACTCATCAGTGTTTTGGGACACCGAGTCTTGCAAAAACTCTTTCCATGTGACTTCGGCAAGAATCACTCCTTGGCGTTTTAAATGCTAAAAGGTTTTAGCATCTTGTCAATATGTATTCATTGCTTAGCCCCATTAGGTAAATCTATCTCCATAGATCATCATGCCTAATATTGAGGCTATTTAGCCTAAGCACTTCATTGAAAAACTATTTTCAAATGAAGTCCTAATTCGTGTCAAGAAATTTATTTCCAATTAACAATGTGTTAAGTACACAAGGTTTTTAGAAATATTATTATGCTCCCACTTACTTTCTTGAATCACAAGCATCTTCAATACCCATTTGATGAAGTCAAACCCCTTTGACCATTTCATCAAAAACGAAGATTCCAACTCCACTTTGCTCTCTTCTGTCCATCGCTGGAACTCTGAAGTTTGCATACTTACTAGCATCCTCTGGATCGACAAATTACTATGGACTGTATCACATACAAGTCCTAGGTTTTATTTCCACCAGATGGAAATCCTTTTGTCATCCATGTTTCATATCTCATGATTGAAATATGTATTAATTGCTAGTTCAACCCGAACCGACTTCAAGCATCGCTACGGTGAAACAACCTCATCATAGTCAACTCCTTGAACTTGTTATTTCAACAAGTCGAGCTTTATGGATAAAATATTTTATCCACATCAGTTTATAGTTTCATAAATATTCGTTAGATCTAAGTCTTCCGAAAGGTGTATCAAGATTTTAATCTCGAACCACTTATATGGAAACTATCTCGGATTGTATTGGCATTTAGCCAATTCCGGAGTCAGGGCCCATCAACGCTTCCTTGTGTATCGTAGGTATACTGTTGTCTAACAACAATATCTCGTATGCGCACCTGAGAGGTTTGCACGAGTTTTTCCTACGCGGTTCAGCTGCAAGTTCGACCGAAGTCCATACATCTCATGTAGAGGCTTCCGTATCAGTCGCAGTAGGAAACTCCGGAATCACTTCCAAGGTTCCTTTCCTTTGACCTGATGACGAAGATACTGGTTATCTCGTCGAGTTGCACTGTCCTCCCACTCACCTTTTGTAAGAACTATTCTCTTTAAAAGCATACCGTTTTGCGGCAAAACCCTTTGCCTCGGTATAGTGGTGGGGGAATACCCAATGACTTGGGATAACCTTACAAAGTAGCACTTGTCTGATTTGGAATAGGTTTGTAACCTTTTACACAAGCCCCATATTCCAAATGTTAAGAAAAGATATAACATGGTTGGGCGTACCACACCATGGCGTTATTTCAACAGACCTGATGGAGCTCTTTTCAGTGTAAAAGCCGCAGTCTCTAAAGCATCACTCTATAAAAGGGGTAATGGCAAATCTATTTATGTCATCTTTGATCTTACCATGTCATAAATGGTTCGATTACATCTTCACGGACTTTTCACTTGCAGTGGTGTTCCGGGAGGTGCAAGTTATGAAACCCCTTTCATAACTCATCAGATATTCGCTAAACTTGTAACTCAAATATTCCTTTCTGCAATCGAATTGTAGAAACATAATTTTCTTGTTACAATAACTTCTACTTCATTTTTGAAAACCTTATGAATGAATTCAAAAGATCCAGACTTCGTCTCAACAAGTAAATATCCATATATCTACTTGAGTCATTTCTGAAGATAGATAAATCCACTACTTGCAACAACATTTATTGGACTACACACATCACAATGTATGATCACCAATAAGTTCTTTGTTCGTTCCTTATGGCCTGTGAACGGTATTTCAGTCACTTCACTTTTCAGAGGAAAGTTGCAAGTGTCAGATGATTCAAAATCAAACGACTTCAAAATCCATCATAATGGAATTTTCCATGCGGGTTTCTACAATGTGACCAAATGCAGTGCCACACTTGTGTGGTATTCTTTTAGTCTTGCGACATTTAGCGTCAGTGTTATGGATGTATCATATTTTCCATCAATATTCAGAACATACATCCCATCTAGGATGGAAGCATGGCCCTTCATGTTATTCATAATACTGAACAACAATTGTTGTTTTATGAACAACTCTTTTGCAACAAACATTGTGCAATGGGCTAGAGTGTATGAAACTCTAAAATGAATTATGAAAGTAAATACAGAGGCAATGTATTAATATCAATATTCATAACATACGTCTCATTCATAATGAAAGTATGGCCCTTATGTTTTTCATAACACCGAACATCAAAAGTTCTCTTATGAACAACCTTCTTGCAAGATACCTTATGCAAAGGGCTAGAGTGTGAAACTCTAAAATGAATCATGAAAGTAAATACATAGGGAATACACCGATGGAAGGCATAGTAACTTTTACTATGTTCCCTATGTGTATCTTAACCTCATTCCTGGCTAGTCTTTCAGGCCATAGTAGTTCTTACATCGAGTTGCAACAGAATGCAATCAAGCGGGTATCTTTGTGATTAACTCACAATACCCAAGAATTAGTGATTAACATGTTTAACCATAATTCCCAAGAACTATATCTTTGACCAGCCTTCTATACATCAAAAACTTGTATGACATTCATACATGAGCTGGATATTCCAGTCTTCTTTCTTATTTGCCATTATACTTCTAACAGTTTAACTTTTAGTATTTCTCCTACTCTCAGAAGAAGCACCCAACTTAAGAGTGGCGATAGCCCCGGACTTCCTAGGCGTGAAAGTTTCACTAACACCCTTCGGACACTTCCTTTCTCTTTAAGTTGTTGTTTTATTCACCTTTCATCATATGACAGGCGTGCTCCAGGATCCCTCTCTTATCAGTCAAATGCCCAGTAAACACTTTTACTAATAGTTTGCAAACAAACAATGCTTTGGATATCTCATATCTTTTAGCCTTTGTTTGTCTCTAAAAATGATTTTCAGATTCCATGAATATCACATAACTATCCAAACTTTCGAAGTTCGGGTCTCATGGAAGCAAACATATTGCACTTTGACTGAAAAGGAATTCTAGCTTTTGGATCGAAGGACGAGAGTCATATCATCCATAGCATTAGCGGGAGAATACCGAAAGTATGCGATAGGACAAAGTCCTTCTCGGCACTATTGAGGACAATCCTCACATTACGTTTACCAACCGTAACGTTTTAACCAGATATTTAACAGCTATTCAATTTTAATTGGGAAGGTGGAAACGCGAGCCATTCTTCTACAACTATTTTGCAAATTGCACTTAGACAGAGTTCAAAATTAATTGCACTGAGAATTAAACAAGTTAATTCTACAGTGCGCTCCCACTCAAATCAATATCTCTCATAATTGATTGTGAGTGATTCAAGACCCGCATATCCATTCAACGTCACGGTTCGAGATGAACACCCATGGCGTGAACTTCAATCGGTAGGCAAACTTGCCGATCACATCTCTATGCGATTCTTGTTCATCTTTCGATGCGCGTGTTCCGAGCTCATGACTTTCATGCCTGAATGTCAAGACAACCAAGTGATCTCGCTGCGAGGTCTCAACTCACCCGCCTCACACATCCCTAATCGTTCGCACCCATGGAGATCATGCAATGCCCCGAAAAGTTAGGTGCCGCGACGGTGCTACACTTGGGAGAACACTAACTACTTGATATTTTAGTGAGAGATCACCCTAATAAAAGCGACTACCGCGCAATCAAGAAGGGTGCATCGTAAGGGATAAACATCTCAGGCAATTCATAATAGCATGATATGGTATAGCCCTTTCTGACGGAGTGGTCTTTCATTTCTTCGTCTTCGGCATTCGCGTCGGTGTTCACCTTCGCGAAGATTGCCACCACCTTGTCGATGCACCAGATAATATTGCTATCTCTATAGCTAATAAAATAATGCATTACAACAAGGTTGACACGCAGGTCATTAAAGTGACAATCATATGGCTCCAGCCATCATGCCGAATCATGACACGCAGGTCATGTTAATTTACATTATATAGTCATCTCATACATAATCAAATTAAATATGAGTACTGCTATACCACATCATATGCACATCTCATGTCATCCTGCAAAACCAAGTTAGACGCCTCTAATCGGTTTATACAAGATTTTATTTTACGTGGCTTCTAAGGTTTCGAAACAAACCGAAGCTACCAACGTCCATCATCAAGCATGATAATCCAAGTCGCTAGATTAACATTGCGGGGTGTATGAAACACGAGATAATAAAATCTCGAGCCCCATACTAAACTTCGTCATACGCGTGACCCCCGTGCAGATCATATCTGCATTGCCCTTTCGTCTACGAAATTTCATCTTTCTTTTTAACTACGGTGGAATTCAATGAACTATTAGCACTTCGTTGATCAATCAGGATCGCGGATTGCCAGAACATTGAAACTCCACCATACTGTTATCAAGATCAGAAATATGCAAATTCCAGGGAAGCAACAAGAACATCGGGTAACAGATTTCATCTGCTACCCGCACAAATAATTTTCAGTAATAGAACTCATCTAATACCTAATTATATTGTGCAATACCCATACATCTCTATGTATTCTAGATCGCAACCTGCATCTACGCATAGCACGGCTCTTGATGCCACTGTTGGGGAACGCAGCAGAAAACAAAAATTTTCCGACCTACGTACCAGCCCAGGACCACTATGGAGACTGCATACAAGGTTTGATCATTATCGTTACCGACTCGTAGCGCAGCGGAAGTAGAGTCGATGACGATCGGCGGTGCAGATCCCCGCAGCTAGGATTTTACAACCTCCCAACCGCGAGGATGTATACCCTCATCTGCCCCGCGGACAGCCCTCCGGGAGGCGGTCACACAGTCCCCCGGACGGTGTCGCGGACAGCCCTTCGGGAGGACCTCCGAAACTCGGACTGTCACTCGGACAGCCCTTCGGGAGGACCTCCAAAACTCGGACGGTCACACGGACAGCCCTTCGGGAGGCACTCTCGAACTAAGACCGAAACTACGATCTCTCTACAGAGTTGCACACATACGGTGTCATCTATCCGGCAGGGCTTCGCCGTCCAGAACTAGTTCCTGCCGGAACCCAGACAGCCTTTCGGCTCTACGAAACTATTTCGCTGGGAGGGAGAGAAGAATGCCAGATCATGCATGCCTTTGTGTATGAGAGCAAGAGTGTCCCTTATGGCAGCCCACACACCTCCTATTTATAGGAAACCCAAGGGGTAGGGTGGTTTTACAAGAAGACCCAAAACCCACATGGAAAGGAGTCCTTCCCAAGGACCTAAAAGGTGAAACCAAGGAACAAGGGGGACTCCATGAAGGAGTCCACCATGTGGCCGGCCACACCCTCATGTGGGCCCCCAAAATTGGCCCCTATCCATCCATGTCATCCCCAAGATCTTTTGGAGCAAAGCCCCAAAAGGTGGCTTTCCAAAAATATCCCAAAAAGCACTTTCACTATTCATGACGACATTTTTCAGCGTCTGATCGAACTGAAAATATTCATGTGGGCTTAGAACAATTCTAGTACCCACCAAAATAATTTTCAACGCGAGCCGGAACAATTCCGGTTTAGTGATTTCATCTGCGAAAAGCATCTGAAGCGGTTTCGGCAGCTCCGGAACATTTCCGGTTTTCATCCCGGAAAATTCCAGAAAGTTTCCAGAATGATTCTGGCACCCTCCAAGAATTATCAGGCATGTGCCAAAACCAATTTGACTTTATGGTATCCTCTGAAACAACTTTTCAGTTTCACCGGAACTCATCCGGTGACCTCTCTGCGGAACTTTTCCGCTGTCCGAAACTTTTCCGGCGTCCGAAACTTTTTCGGTGATTTTCTCTCAGACTCCCTGTCTAGTATTCAGCAGATAGATGACCCTTAAGCGTGTGACCCTATAGGTTCGGTGAAGCATAGACATGACCCGGAACCCCTTCCGATCAATGATCAACATCGGAGCCGTGGACACCCATATCGATCCCTATACCCACACGAATAAATATTCGAGTGAACCTCCAGTTGCCGTGAGCTATTCCTGTTGCTTCGCGATATGTTACAATTACCCGAGGTGAGAAACATCGGCATCCTCGTGGATCAACACTTGTCCACAATGCCAGTTACCTCGTTGCCGGTATTGTTCTCTTTTCTCGTTCCCGTGTTCCGGCATCCCTGTGATCAAATCACCCTGTGTCTGGCCAGACGATGATGGATACCGTAACACCGAGAGGGCCCAGAGATATCTCTCCATCGTCGGAGGAGCAAATCCCAATCTTGAGCTATCAAGTCCCTTGACATACTTTTCCATGAACCCGTAAGCCGCCGTAATAGCCACCCATTTACGGATGACGTTTAACAAACCCCAAAGTTCATGAAGCAAGCATGAAGAAACTCGACACTCTCATGGTCTAAGGAATTATGCAAACATTAACTTCTCTGTGTTATTAACCATAAACTTATGACGAATGTATCTCATAGCATAACATCAATCGGGTCGATTCAACACAAGTGTTCTACCAACAATTGTGCCCTCAAAATTGCCGGCATAGCCATGCCCATGATCAGGAAAACAGGATCATCATGCAATACTTGAGCCAGTCATAGAGGCTTGACTAGGAATACATTTTACCGTTTATTATCCCACACGTGCATATGAGTCTTCCTCCGAGCCTCGTGGTTATTGTAGGCTCAAGAACCATAGCAGTTATAGCATGGAACATAAATCTAATTATGAACAGGGAGATAATCAATAACATTTATTATTGCCTCTAGGGCATATCTCCTACAATATGTTCCTCTCTCATAATAATTTTCAGTAGCATCATGAATGAATTCAATAATATAACTATCACATAAAGCATTCTTTCCATGATCTACAAGCATAGAAATTTTATTACTCTCCACATAAACAAATTCTTCTCATTCGTAATAGTGAGAGCAAACTCAACAAAATAACTATCATGAGATACTTGATTGGCATAATCCAATGGAAAATTAAAATCATGATGACAAGTTTCATAGTTATCATTATTCTTTATATCATACATGTCATCACAATAATCATCATAGATAGCAACTTTGTTGTCATAATCAATTGAAACCTCTTCAAAATAGTGGAATCATCATTAAATAAAGTCGTGACCTCTCCAAATCCACTTTCATAATTATTGCCATAAGATTCAACACCCTCCAAAATAGTGGAATAATTAGTACCTAGAGTTGACACTCTTCCAAACCCACTTTCGTCAATATAATCATCATAAATAGGAGGCATGCTTTCATCATAATAAATTTGCTCATCAAAAATTGGGAGACTAAAAATATCATCTTCATCACACATCGCATCCCCAAGCTTGTAGTTTTGCATATCATTAGCATCATGGATATTCAAAGAATTCATACTAACAACATTTCAATCAGGCTCATCATTCAAGGAACTCACATTAAACATTTTATTAAATTCTTCCTCTAACAATTGAGCACAATTTTCTGATCCATCATTCTCAAGAAAGGTATTATAAAGATGAAGCATTTGAGGCAACCTCAATTCCATTTTTTTGTAGTTTTCTTTTATAAACCAAACTAGTGAAAAACAAGAAACTAAAAGATTCAATTGCAAGATCTAAAGATATACCTTCAAGCACTCACCTCCCCGGCAACGGCGCCAGGAAAGAGCTTGATGTCTACTACGCAACTTTATTCTTGTAGACATTGTTGGGCCTCCAAGTGGAGAGTTTTGTAGGACAGTAGAAAATTTCTCTCAAGTGGATGACCTAAGGTTTATCAATCCGTGGGAGGCGTAGGATGAAGATGGTCTCTCTCAAACAACCCTGCAATCAAATACAAGAAATCTCTTGTGTCCCCAACACACCTAATACAATGGTAAATTGTTTAGGTGCACTAGTTCGGTGAAGAGATGATGATACAAGTGTAGTATGGATAGTAGATATAGGTTTTTGTAATCTGAAATTATAAAAACAGCAAGGTAGCAAGTAACAAAACGGAGCACAAACGGTATTGCAATGCTTGAAAACAAGGCCTAGGGTTCATACTTTCACTAGTGCAATCTCTCAACAGTGCTAACATAATTGAATCATATAACAATCCCTCGACATGCGACAAAGAATCACTCCAAAGTTCCTATCAGCGGAGAACATAAGAAGAAATTGTTGTAGGGTACAAAACCACCACAAAGTTATCCTTTCTGATCAATCTATTGAGCCATCCCTATAAGTGTCACCAGCAGCCCTAGAGTTCATACTAAAATAACACCATATGATACGCATCAACCAACTCTAATGTCAGCTAGATACTCCAATGTCACCACAACTATCCGTGAGTTGATTATTCGATATGCATCAAAACAACTTCATATTCATAATATTCAATCCACACAAAGAACTTCAAAGAGTACCCCAAAGTTTCTATCAGAGAAAAGAAGATGAAAACGTGCAACCAACCCCTATGCCTAGATCACCCCAAGGTCACGGGAATCCTCGAGTTGATCACCAAAACATACATCAAGTGAACCAATAGAATACCCCTTTGTCACCACGGGTATCCACATGCAATACATACATCAAGTGTTCTCAAATCTGAAATATTCAATCCAACAATAACGAAACATCAAAGGGAAAGACTCAATTCATCACAAGAAGATAGAGAGGGAAGAAACACCATATGATCCAACTATATTAACAAAGCTCGCGGTACATCAAGATCGTGCCAAATCAAGAACACGAGAGAGAGAGAGAGAGAGAGAGAGAGAGAGAGATCAAACACATAGCTACTAGTACATACCCTCGGCCCCGAGGGTGAACTACTCCATCCTCGTCATGGAGACCGCCGGGATGATGAAGATGGCCTCCGGTGATGATTTTGTTGGAAATATGCCCTAGAGGCAATAATAAATTGGTTATTATTATATTTCCTTGTTCATGATAATCGTTTATTATCCATGCTATAATTGTATTGATTGGAAACTCAAATACATGTGTGGGTACATAGACAACACTGTGTCCCTAGTAAGCCTCTAGTTGACTAGCTCGTTGATCAAAGATGGTTAAGGTTTCCTAGCCATTGACATGAGATGTCATTTGATAACGGGATCACATCATTAGGAGAATGATGTGATGGACAAGACCCAAACTGTAAACGTAGCATTTGATCGTGTCAGTTTATTGCTATTGTTTTCTGCATGTCAAGTATCTGTTCCTTTGACCATGAGATCATGCAACTCACTGACACCGGAGGAATACCTTGTGTGTATCAAACGTCGCAACGTAACTGGGTGACTATAAAGGTGCTCTACAGGTATCTCCGAGGGTGTCTGTTGAGTTGGCATGGATCAAGACTGGGATTTGTTACTCCGTGTGACGGAGAGGTATCTCAGGGCGCACTCGGTAATACAACATCACATTGAGCCTTGCAAGCAAAGTGACTAAAGAGTTAGCCACAGGATCTTGTATTACGGAACGAGTAAAGAGACTTGCCGGTAACGAGATTGAACTAGGTATAGAGATACCGACGATCGAATCTCGGGCAAGTAACATACCGAAGAACAAAGGGAACAGCATACGGGATTAACTGAATCCTTGACATAGAGGTTCGACCGATAAAGATCTTCGTAGAATATGTAGGAGCCAATATGGGCATCCAGGTCCCGCTATTGGTTATTGGCCGTAGAGGTGTCTCGGTCATGTCTACATAGTTCTCGAACCCGCAGGGTCTACACACTTAACGTTTGGTGACGATTAGTATAGTTGAGTTATTATGTTGGTGACCGAAGGTTGTTCGGAGTCCCGGATAAGATCCCGGACATGACGAGGATCTCCGGAATAGTCCGGAGGTAAAGATTGATATATGTGATAATAGTGTTTTGATCTCCGAAAGAGTTCCGGAGTTCACCGGAATGGGTTCCGGATGTTTACCGAAGTGTTCGGGTGCAGCAACACTTTATATGGGCCAAAGGGATAAAGCCCACGAGGTATTGGAAAGTGCAAAAGTAGTTTTGCTGCCGCGTAAGCAGTACTACCGCTTGTGTGAAGCGGTACTACCGCCCGAGCGGTACTACCGCTTGTGTGAAGCGGTACTACCGCCCAAGCGGTACTACCGCTTGTGTGAAGCGGTACTACCGCTTGTGTGCGGCTGTGCACGGTTCGGCAGGGATCCGAGTTGGACTCTTTCCCTGCGGGCCAAACCGACCTTGTGCGGGCAAAACCGACCTGGAGGAGGCTTTTACTCCAAGTTTAGACCCCAAGGCTCAACATATAAATAGAGGGGCAGGGCTAGCACACGGGACACATCAAGATTTCCCCAAGCCGTGTGCGGCAACCCTAACCCTCTAGTTCCTCCGTCATAATCTCCGTAGCGCTTGGCGAAGCCCTGCAGAGATTGTTCCTCACCACCATCACCACGCCGTCGTGCTGCTGGAACTCAACCACTACTTCACCATCGCTCGCTGGATTGAGGAGGTGAAGGCGTCATCAAGCCGTACGTGTGTTGAACGCGGAGGTGCCGTCCGTTCGGCGCTAGTTCGTGATCGGATCGAGGGACGACTTGCGATTTGGATCGCGGAGACGTTCGACTACATCAACCGCGTTTCTTAAACGCTTCCGCTTAGCGATCTACAAGGGTATGTAGATTCACTCTCCCTCTCGTAGATGCTCATCACCATGGATAGATCTTGTGTGTGCGTAGGAAAATTTTTATTTCCCATGCAACGTTCCCCAACAGTGGCATCATGAGCCAGGTCTATGCGTAGATGAGATCTCGAGTAGAACACAAACGAGTTGTGGGCGTGGGTGTATACATATTGCTTGCCGTTACTAGTTGATATTTGATTCGGCGGTACTGTGAGATGAAGCGGCCCGGACCGACATTACGCGTACACTTACGCGAGACAGGTTCCTTCAACTGACATGTAACTTCGTTGCATAAAGATGGCTAGCGGGTGTCTGTCTCTCTCACTTTAGTTGAATCGATTTCAATGAAGAGGGTTCTTTTAGAAGATCAAAAAGCAATCACTACACCACGTTGTGGTTTTGCGTAGGTAAGAACGGTTCTTGCAAACCCGTAGCAGCCACGTAAAATTTGCAACAACAATTAGAGGACGTCTAACTTGTTTTTGCAGGGTATGTTGTGATGTGATATGGCCAATTACATGATGAGATATATGTGATGTATGAGATGATCATGTGATGTATAGAATATCACGACTTGCATGTCGATGAGTACGGCAACTGGCAGGAGCCATAGAGTTGTCTTTAATTATTGTATGACATGCGTGTCAATCATTAAGCGCTATGTAATGCTTTACTTTATCGCTAAACGTTAGCTATAGTCGTGGAAGCAACAGTCGGCGCGACAACCTTATGGCGACACGTTGATGGAGATCAAGATGATGGAGATCATGGTGTCATGCCGGTGACGATGGAGATCATGCCGGTGCTTTGGAGATGGAGATCAAAAGCACAAGTTCATGGCCATATCATGTCACTTATGATTTGCATGTGATGTTAATCCTTTTATGCATCTTATTTTGCTTAGGACGACGGTAGCATTATAAGGTGATCCCTCACTTAAATTTCAAGATAAATTGTGTTCTCCCCAAGTGTGCACCGTTGCGAAAGTTCGTCGTTTCGAGACACGCCGTGATGATCGGGTGTGATAGACTCTACGTTCGCATACAACGGGTGCAAGCCATGTTGCACGTGCGGAACACTCGGGTTAAACTTGACGAGCCTAGCATGTACAGACATGGCCTCGGAACACAAGAGACCGAAAGGTCGAACATGAGTCATATAGTAGATATGATCAACATGAAGATGTTCACCATTGAAACCACCTCAACTCACGTGATGATCGGACTTGAGTTGGTGGATTTGGATCATGTTACACTCGAATGATCGGAGGGATGTCAATTTGAGTGGGAGTTTTTTGAGTAATATGATTAATTAAACTCATTATCTAGAACAATAGTCTAAGTTGTCTTTGCTATATTTATGTTGTAGATCATGGCTCGCGCAGTAGCACCCCTGAATTTTAATGCGTTCCTAGAGAAAGCTAAGTTGAAAGATGATGGAAGTAACTTTTTGGACTGGGCCCGTAATCTAAGGATTATCCTTACGGCTTCCCAGAAGGCTTATGTCCTTGATGCACCGCTTGGTGATCCACCCGCTCCAGTTGAGTCTCTAGACGTTGTGAACGCCTGGCAGGCTCGTTCTGATGATTACTCAATAGTTCAATGTGCAATGTTGTATGGCTTAAACCGGGACTTCAAAGACGTTTTGAACGTCATGGAGCATATGAGATGTTCCAGGAGTTGAAGTTTATCTTTCAGAAGAATGCCCGGATCGAGAGATATGAGATCTCCGATAAGTTCTATGCTTGCAAGATGGAGGAGAACGGGTCTATCAGTGACCACGTGCTCAGAATGTCTGGGTACTCCACCCGTCTGGCTGAGTTAGGGATGCCCCTTCCGCCAGAGGCTATCACTGACAGAGTTCTTCAATCATTGCCACCTAGCTACAAGAGCTTCGTGTTGAACTATAACATGCACGGGATGAACAAGTCAGTCGCCGAGCTGTTTGCGATGCTGAAAGCCGCTGAGTCTGAAATTCAGAAGGAGCATCAAGTGTTGATGGTCAATAAAACCACTAGTTTCAAGAAAAATGGCAAGGGTAAGAAGGGTAACTCCAAGAAGAGTGGCAAAGCAGTTGCTCCTCTCGTGAAGAAACCCAAGGCTGGACCCAAACCAGAAACTGTGTGTTTTCATTGCAAGGGAACTGGACACTGGAAGCGGAACTGCCCCAAGTATTTGGCTGACAAGAAGGCGGCCAACAAACAAGGTATATATGATATACATGTTATTGATGTGTACCTTACCAACTCTCGTTGTAGTGCCTGGGTATTTGATACCGGTGCGGTTGCTCATATTTGCAACTCAAAACAGGAACTGCGGAATAAACGGAGGCTGGCAAAGGACGAAGTGATGATGCGCGTGGGAAATGGTTCCAAGGTTGATGTGATCGCCGTCGGCACGCTCGCTCTTCGATTACCGTCGGGATTAGTGATGAACCTAAATAAGTGTTATTTGGTGCCTGCGTTAAGCATGAACATTATATCTGGATCTTGTTTATTGCGAGACGGTTACTCATTTAAATCAGAGAATAATGGTTGTTCTATTTATATGAGTAATATCTTTTATGGTCATGCACCCAATGTGAGGGGTTTATTCTTATTGAATCTCGACAGTAATGATACACATGTTCATAACATTGATGCCAAAAGATGTAGGATTGATAATGATAATACCACTTTCTTGTGGCACTGCCGTTTAGGTCATATTGGCGTAAAACGCATGAGGAAGCTCCATGCTGATGGACTTTTGGAGTCACTTGATTTTGAATCACTTGACACATGTGAGCCATGCCTCTTGGGCAAGATGACTAAAACTCCGTTCTATGGAACAATGGAACGGGCAAGTGACTTATTGGAAATCATACATACTGATGTGTGCGGTCCGATGAGCATTGAGGCGCGCGGTGGTTATCGTTACTTTCTCACCTTCACTGATGACTTAAGTAGATATGGGTATATTTACTTAATGAAACACAAGTCTGAAACATTTGAAAAGTTCAAACAATTTCAGAGTGAAGTTGAGAATCATCGTAACAAGAAGATTAAATTCCTACGATCTGATCGAGGAGGAGAATATCTGAGTTATGAGTTTGGCAGTCACTTAAGACAGTGTGGAATTGTTTCACAATTGACACCGCTTGGAACACCACAGCGTAATGGTGTGTCCGAACGTCGTAATCGAACCTTATTGGATATGGTGCGATCTATGATGTCTCTTGCCGATTTGCCACTATCGTTTTGGGGTTATGCATTAGAGACAGCTGCATTCACTTTAAATAGGGCACCATCGAAATCCGTTGAGACAATGCCATATGAACTTTGGTTTGACAAGAAGCCAAAGCTGTCGTTTCTTAAAGTTTGGGGATGTGATGCTTATGTCAAAAAGCTTCAGCCTGAAAAGCTGGAACCCAAAGCGGAGAAATGCGTCTTCATAGGATACCCAAAAGAGACAGTTGGGTATACCTTCTACCTCAGATCCGAGGGCAAAGTGTTTGTCGCTAAAAACGGAACATTTCTTGAGAAAGAGTTTCTCTCGAAAGAATTGAGTGGGAGGAAGATAAAACTTGATGAGGTTGTTGAACCTTTACTTCAACCTGAGAGTAGCGCAGCGCAGAAAGTTGTTTCTGTGGAGCCTACATTAGCTGAAGAGGAAGTTAATGATGATGATCATGAAGCTTTGGATCAAGTTGCTATCGAACCTCGTAGGTCGACAAGGACGCGTACTGCTCCTGAGTGGTACGGCAACCCTGTCTTAGAGGTCATGTTGTTAAACAACGATGAACCTACGAGCTATGGAGAAGCGATGATGGGCCTGGATTCCGAGAAGTGGTTAGAGGCCATGAAATCCGAGATGGGATCCATGTATGAAAACAAAGTATGGACTTTGGAAGTATTACCTGAAGGGCGTAAGGCCATTCAGAACAAATGGATCTTTAAGAGGAAGACGGACGCGGACGGTAATGTCACCGTCTATAAAGCTCGACTTGTGGCAAAGGGTTTTTCACAAGTTCAAGGAGTTGACTACGATGAGACCTTCTCACCCGTAGCGATGCTTAAGTCCGTCAGAATCATGTTAGCAATAGCTGCCTTTTTCGATTATGAAATTTGGCAGATGGATGTCAAAACAGCGTTCCTTAACGGTTACCTTAAGGAAGAGTTGTATATGATACAACCAGAAGGTTTTGTCGATCCAGAGAATGCTGACAAAGTTTGCAAACTCCAGCGATCCATTTATGGACTGGTGCAAGCATCTCGGAGTTGGAATCTTCGTTTTGATGAGGTGATCAAAGCGTTCGAGTTTATACAAGTTTACATAGAAGCTTGTATTTACAAGAAAGTGAGTGGGAGCTCTATAGCGTTTCTAATATTATATGTGGATGACATATTGCTGATTGGAAACAATATAGAAATGCTGGAAAGCGTAAAGGAATATTTGAACAAGAGTTTTTCAATGAAGGGCCTAGGAGAAGCTGCTTTCATATTAGGCATCAAGATCTATAGAGATAGATCAAGACGTTTAATAGGACTTTCACAAAGCACATACCTTGATAAGATTTTGAAGAAGTTCAAAATGGATCAGTCCAAGAAGGGGTTCTTGCCTGTTTTGCAAGGTGTGAAGTTGAGTAAGACTCAATGCCCAGTGACTGCAGAAGATAGAGAAAAGATGAGTGTCATCCCCTATGCTTCAGCCATAGGCTCTATCATGTATGCAATGCTGTGCACAAGACCCGATGTCAGCCTTGCCATAAGTATGGCCGGAAGGTTTCAAAGTGATCCAGGAATGGAACACTGGACGGCGGTCAAGAATATCCTGAAGTACCTGAAAAGGACTAAGGACATGTTTCTCGTTTATGGAGGTGGTCAAGAGCTCGTCGTAAAGGGTTACGTCGATGCAAGCTTTGACACTGATCCGGATGACTCTAAGTCGCAAACCGGATACGTATTTATTCTTAATGGGGGTGCGGTTAGCTGGTGCAGTTCCAAGCAAAGCGTGGTAGCAGATTCTACATGCGAAGCGGAGTACATCGCTGCCTCGGAGGCGGCGAAGGAAGGTGTCTGGATGAAGGAGTTCATGACAGATCTTGGAGTAGTGCCTAGTGCGCTTAACCCAATGACTCTGTTTTGTGATAACACTGGTGCCATTGCTCTAGCCAAGGAACCAAGATTTCACAAGAGGACCAGACACATAAAGCGACGCTTCAATTCCATCCGCGATTACATCAAGGAGGACGACATAAATATTTGCAGAGTACACACGGATCTGAATGTTGCAGATCCGATGACTAAACCTCTTCCAAGGGCTAAACATGAACAACACCAGAACTGCATGGGTGTTCGATTCATTACAATGTAAATCACATAGTGATGTGAACTAGATTATTGACTCTAGTGCAAGTGGGAGACTGTTGGAAATATGCCCTAGAGGCAATAATAAATTGGTTATTATTATATTTCCTTGTTCATGATAATCGTTTATTATCCATGCTATAATTGTATTGATTGGAAACTCAAATACATGTGTGGGTACATAGACAACACTGTGTCCCTAGTAAGCCTCTAGTTGACTAGCTCGTTGATCAAAGATGGTTAAGGTTTCCTAGCCATTGACATGAGATGTCATTTGATAACGGGATCACATCATTAGGAGAATGATGTGATGGACAAGACCCAAACTGTAAACGTAGCATTTGATCGTGTCAGTTTATTGCTATTGTTTTCTGCATGTCAAGTATCTGTTCCTTTGACCATGAGATCATGCAACTCACTGACACCGGAGGAATACCTTGTGTGTATCAAACGTCGCAACGTAACTGGGTGACTATAAAGGTGCTCTACAGGTATCTCCGAGGGTGTCTGTTGAGTTGGCATGGATCAAGACTGGGATTTGTTACTCCGTGTGACGGAGAGGTATCTCAGGGCCCACTCGGTAATACAACATCACATTGAGCCTTGCAAGCAAAGTGACTAAAGAGTTAGCCACAGGATCTTGTATTACGGAACGAGTAAAGAGACTTGCCGGTAACGAGATTGAACTAGGTATAGAGATACCGACGATCGAATCTCGGGCAAGTAACATACCGAAGAACAAAGGGAACAGCATACGGGATTAACTGAATCCTTGACATAGAGGTTCGACCGATAAAGATCTTCGTAGAATATGTAGGAGCCAATATGGGCATCCAGGTCCCGCTATTGGTTATTGGCCGTAGAGGTGTCTCGGTCATGTCTACATAGTTCTCGAACCCGCAGGGTCTACACACTTAACGTTTGGTGACGATTAGTATAGTTGAGTTATTATGTTGGTGACCGAAGGTTGTTCGGAGTCCCGGATAAGATCCCGGACATGACGAGGATCTCCGGAATAGTCCGGAGGTAAAGATTGATATATGTGATAATAGTGTTTTGATCTCCGAAAGAGTTCCGGAGTTCACCGGAATGGGTTCCGGATGTTTACCGAAGTGTTCGGGTGCAGGAACACTTTATATGGGCCAAAGGGATAAAGCCCACGAGGTATTGGAAAGTGCAAAAGTAGTTTTGCTGCCGCGTAAGCAGTACTACCGCTTGTGTGAAGCGGTACTACCGCCCGAGCGGTACTACCGCTTGTGTGAAGCGGTACTACCGCCCAAGCGGTACTACCGCTTGTGTGAAGCGGTACTACCGCTTGTGTGCGGCTGTGCACGGTTCGGCAGGGATCCGAGTTGGACTCTTTCCCTGCGGGCCAAACCGACCTTGTGCGGACAAAACCGACCTGGAGGAGGCTTTTACTCCAAGTTTAGACCCCAAGGCTCAACATATAAATAGAGGGGCAGGGCTAGCACACGGGACACATCAAGATTTCCCCAAGCCATGTGCGGCAACCCTAACCCTCTAGTTCCTCCGTCATAATCTCCGTAGCGCTTGGCGAAGCCCTGCAGAGATTGTTCCTCACCACCATCACCACGCCGTCGTGCTGCTGGAACTCAACCACTACTTCACCATCGCTCGCTGGATCGAGGAGGTGAAGGCGTCATCAAGCCGTACGTGTGTTGAACGCGGAGGTGCCGTCCGTTCGGCGCTAGTTCGTGATCGGATCGAGGGACGACTTGCGATTTGGATAGCGGAGACGTTCGACTACATCAACCGCGTTTCTTAAACGCTTCCGCTTAGCGATCTACAAGGGTATGTAGATTCACTCTCCCTCTCGTAGATGCTCATCACCATGGATAGATCTTGTGTGTGCGTAGGAAAATTTTTGTTTCCCATGCAACGTTCCCCAACAGATTTCCCCATCCGGCAGGGTGCCGGAACAGGGCTCCAGATGGTATTTCTTCGGTACAGAGGCTTGCGGCGGCGGCATCAAAGTTCTAGGTTTATTTCTGGGGGTTTCTCTATTTATAGGATTTTTCAGCGTTGGAATCACGCGAAAAGGAGCCACGAGGCCCCCACAAGGCAATAGCACACGCCCCCCCAGGGCGCGCCGTGTTGCCTTGTGAGCTCCTCGTGAGGCTTCTGGTCCTTCCACGAAGCTTCGGGGGTCTCTTTTGGTCCAAAAAAAATCGTCAAAAAGTTTCGTCCAATTCCGAGAACTTTTATTTCTGCACAAAAAACAACACCACGGTAGTTCTGCTGAAAACAGCGTCAATCCGGGTTAATCAAATCATACCAAAACCATATAAAATTGTTATAAACATGGCATGAATACTTCAAAAATTATAGATACGTTGGAGACGTATCATGCCCTCTCCATTGAACTTAACAAAATCTGGAATCTTATATCCCGGAGGGCACTGGATTGCATCAAAGTACTCGGGATTCGGTTTTTGATAAATCCGATTCCGAGGTAACTCAACTCCAAAATTTTCTCGGAGCATCTTAGCCATCTCCTCTCTAAAATTAGCTAGAGCATCGTCCGTAGAAGACGATGAAGCTTGCTGTTGTGGTATAGGAGGAGTAGGATTACTAGCTGTAGGTAGGAACTGTGGCATGTATGCCGAACCATAGTTCGGCAGTGGTCTAGCAGCGTTTGCACCTACAGGTAATGCTTGGTTCGACGTCGCCACCAAACTTGGCATGCTCATGATAGGATTAATGGGTGCAGCCACAATCTAATTTGTATGTGTAGGAAAATAGTTCATCGGTACTGGAGGTGCCGATGAAAGAGGTAAAGCCAGATTATGGTTTTGCACGCTAGCAGGCACACCAACATTACCACTAGATGATTGAGGCATATTTTTTTGAGCATTAGTATTCTCTAAGAAAGTTTGATAAACCAGATTATTACCATCAGCAATACAACTCTCAATCTCAGCCCACTGCTCGGGAGAAAAGGTAGTACTTACAGAGGGTTTAACCTGCTCGGCCTGAGGAGGAGGGAACTTGATTTCTCCAATCGGGGTGATATTGCCTTGGCGATCCTTCTTGAAGTTTCCAAGGAACTCCTGCAACTCCTTCTCTTCACGTGCTTTCTTGTACTCCTCATAGATTTGGCGATGATCGGCCGATAACTCATCAAGACTAGGCTTAATGAAGTTATCGGCGTCTACTTCAGATGGCTTGGGAAGATCAGACATGATGGATGATGATGATGATGGATCGCTGGTCCCCAACGGAGTTGCCAAAAAGTGTGTTGACACACGAACACATCACGTGTACCCTCGACGCCGGGGGTGATGCACCGCAGCTCACGTCGAAGGAGACCCGACCAACAACGCGATACACAAGACAATCGGCAGGCACTTTTGCAGACCCGAAACCCCGCACGCCCGGGAGGGACCTCGTCAAGGAGTGCGGCGGCTATGGGTTGCCCTAGGTCGATTCGCTCGCCCTAGAGCCTTGGGATTCGCAGCTCTCAAACACGAAGAACAGCGAAAAACGAGAGAGAGAAACGATGGAGAGATAAAACGTAGATGAAAAGGTACTATGTTGATTTGTTCGATTGTGTGTTCTTCAATCGGCCGTCACCCCCAACATATATAAGAGGCAGCTGGACTTCCCGTACAAGTAAAGAATTCAACTAGGCTTTCCTTACAAGAAAAAATACAGCAATTCACGTCCTAGAGTCCTAGTTCTAGTCCAACTCGGATTCAGCCCGAATCTGGCCCAAACTTCTGTCTTGCTCCTTGCGCGGGCCGTGGAATTTGCATATGACCTCCGATCGAGATGATCCAAATACCAAATTTGTGCGCCTCGACGGGACGAACAATCCTTCTGTTGATCACTTTTCCAAATAAGGCCATCTTAAGTACTCTATAGGGACATCTTTAATCTCTGGTCGGACTCGCTCATGCGGCTGACTGGACTGTTCGGGACTTGTGGTAACTTTGCAGGTCGCATATTATCTCAAATGATGATGACCCCAAAAGCAAAGTTGACCGTTTCGACGATACACACAACTTCCGTGTATAACACTTTTCTATCCGAGGCCATCTACATAATCTTTTGAGCCCAACTTCAGCTTCTGGTTGGATTGGCCAAAATTGACAGTTTCCACTTGGCCGGCAAGATTTTCGCCGGCAAGCTTTTCACTCGGCCGGCAACCTTTTCGCCGGCAACCTTTTTACTCGACCGGCAAGCTTTTCACTCGGTTGGCAATATTTTTACTCAGTCGGCAAGCTTTTTACTCGGCCGGCAACCTTTTCGCCGGCAAGCTTTTCACCTGGCCGGCAAGCTTTTCTCGGCCAGCAAAGGCCGAATAGCTTGCGCGACCCATCAGACATCACCTAGGTGGGTGTCTGGTACCTCGCGCCACTTTTTCACTCAGGGCCGATCTGCAGAGTGTTGCCTCTAACTTTTGCATACGAACTCGGATTGGGACGATTTTTATATCAAAGTCGACCGTTCGACGAGACGAAGATAATTCATGTAGAAAGTTTTCTTATATGAGGCCGTCTTGAAGGTGTAATTGGTCGAACAGTACTTTGAGTTCCACAATCTTAGTACTTCGAGCATAGTTTCGGCCTTTTAAATGAGATCGGATGGTGATGACCCAAACATCAAAGTTTCTCATTTTGACGATACAGAACTTTCACATGTTGATAACTTTTCCATTTGAGGTCATCTTAATTAAGTTTTTGATCATGCCATAATCTGGTGTCAACAGGAGGCATCAACGGCCCTTTCACCTCCTGTGTCCGAGTGCCGGCGAGCATGGCCGAGTGACGGTGAGGCGTCCGAGTGAGCTATCTCCATCCGAGTGGATGGACAGCATTCGAGTGAATGTTCAGAGGTGGGCATCTGAGTGCACCTATGGCTCAGGAGCCTTTTGTTGATGGTATTGGGCCGTAGGTGGGTCCAGGATGTCAGTTCCGTGGCCCTACCCTTAGTAGGTGACCCCATCAACGGCGGGATCTGGTGTCAGGTGCTTCAAATCAATTCAAGAGTTCAACGACGCTGACTACGACTCCCCGACGCTGGTTCTTAGGGGCACATGCTAGAAGACTTCCTGGCTCATCGACAAGTTTAGACGGGCTCCAGTATGGGGGCGGCGATAGCGGCGCCTCATCGTCTTGTTCTGGCGGCGGTAGTAGTCGTTCGGTGGTCCAGAGACCTTGATCTAATTTTTATTATATTTAGGGTACTTTGTAATTCCAATGAACTTTTATTCTAGATCTGGGTATTAAAAAAACATCTAAACTTTTTTTAACACAATATAATTGGAGATGCTCACATACACTCCCCCTATAAACGCATACATGCACTCCCTATACCTATGAGAACCTCCAAGATACTAAGCTGGCACAACATCTTAAAATTGACGAAATCATCACAAACGTCTTTGTAGTCGACGGAAACGTCTTCTCACACTAAATGCACAAAATCGGAATGGCTAAAATAAATTTTTAAAAAAATGCGATCACCTGTGTCAAGTGTAGAACATGAACTCTGGTGTCCACCGCAAGAAATCTAAACATCTCGCACATCTGGGTACACATCGTGACGTTCCACCGTCCGTCGACATAGCCCTGGGTGCGGGCGGTCGCGCAGTTAACGACGCAGCGATTCCGGGTGGCCCACGTAGTCGGCAAATCGTACGTGTGGGTGGGTGCGCCGGGGAGCGAGCCAGATGCGCGGAAGGCACAGCCTCGCCCTGTGCAGCCATGTGGCGGGGGGCAGCAGCTATCAAGCGATCGCCTCGCGTGCCGCTAAACTGAATCGATCCATGAGTCATGTCTGCCGCGTCGTACGACCCGTGTGCAAAAGCCGGAGCCCTTGCCAGCGGCCGCCCAGGCAGGATCCGATGCAGCTGACTAGTTTATCTGCCGATCCGTTCGAGTCCCGACGACGAGGGCCGATGGTACATCCGGCGAGCTGGTCACACACGGACTACGGATTTGCCACCGTAAAAGCTTCAGGAGGGAGGCGTTTTGATCCATCGCCGTTGCATTGCATATCGCGATCCCGCGGCGCCAAACTTTCCAGCGCTTGTCACGGCATCCTGTGCACCGAAAGTCGGTCAATAATGGCTCCAGCTAGTTTCGTACGGTCGGTGCCCGAGCTTGGCCGGTGAGTTCTCCCGGAATGGACGGTGAAAAAGAAATCAAAAGGCCGACACGCCACCGGCATTTGCCTACGAAAGCTATCATCATCTATCAAAGCGAGAAAGCAGGAGGAAAAGAACGGCCAGCCCGATCGATCTGATTAGAAGCGCTGGACATCGGGGTGGCAGTTTAATCAGTCTGCTTACCCCGCCGGACCAAATCCACTCAAGCAAGGAAACCCCACCTGCTTTGCCAGGTTCGGCACGACGGACCGGTGAGCCCGTTGCCGTTTCGACCCCACATGTCAACGTCGGGCTCTCTTTCTAGAGTCCTCTCGTCGTCCTAGTCATGCACCCGGGTGCAATCACTCTCCCCGACGTGCGTCCATTGCCAACTTGCAGCCCTTGATTTAGTAACGAAATCCACTACGAACTCTTATCTTCGTCTGCTACTGGTGACGAGCACCCGGAAGAATCAATGTTAATGCCACACAACCACTAAAATAAACCCCGGCCAATCGTGTGTGGACAAAATGGCTCACGCCACTGTTCCAAAATCGATTGATCACTTAATCAATTGGTTGAATTATATCTCCCTAAAGTATTGCCGGACAGCGACGGCCGTGGACAAGCGTCCCGTCGGCAGCGGATGCGGAGGAAACGCCACGAAGAGAGGGGGGAGGGAGCACCACGCCGACCATTCGCGCCGGGCCACGCCTCGGTGAGCGTAACTGCCCACCGCTCCACATATCGCCCGCCGACCTCTCCCGATGCCGTCGATGGCGTTTCCGCCACGTCGGACTGACCGCCCCACGACATGCGTCGGGGCTCCACTGGCTCACACGCTGCCCCGTCACGCCATTATTTCCGGCCGACACGCTGTCACTCGCAACGTTGAACCGTCCTTCTTTCTTGCTTGTACTGTCCTCACGTACAGCGCCACAGATGTACACCTTTCGGCAGCGCTTCTCGATCTCGATCGATCTCCTTGACAGCGGCTATATAAGGACGACTCATAGCTTGGGCACCTTCATCATTCAGAAAGCCAAAGCAAAAGCCACAAACCAAGAACCAATACTCTTGCTGATCTGCTGTTTTCTTTAGCTCCCACAAGTCCTTAGCTGCCCCGATCGATCTCGATCATGGAGGATGAGAGGAGCACCCAGTCATACCAGGGAGGTGAGGCCGAGCAGGTGGAGGTGACGGACAGGGGTCTTCTCGGCAACCTCCTCGGCAAGAAGAAGGCGGAGGAGGACAAGGAGAAGGAGGAGGAGCTGGTCACCGGCATGGAGAAGGTCTCCGTGGAAGAGCCCGAGGTCAAGAAGGAGGACCACGAGGATGGCGAGAAGAAGGAGAGCCTCTTCACTAAGCTGCACCGATCCAGCTCCAGCTCCAGCTCGGTAAGTGTAAACATGATTTAATTAGTAGCGCTTTGCTGTATTAGGAAATTATTAGGATATGGCACGGTTGTTGCGATTACTGACCTCGTGAGTGATCGTCTGTACAGTCTAGTGACGAGGAAGAGGAGGAGGTGATTGACGACAACGGTGAGGTGATCAAGAGGAAGAAGAAGAAGGGTCTCAAGGAGAAGCTGCCCGGCCACAAGGACACCGAGGGTGAGCACGTCACGGGACTACCCGCACCAGCGGCCCCCGCGTCTGTGCAGACCCACCATGACACCGATGTCGTCGTCGAGAAGGTCGACGGCGACGTGAAGACAGAGGTGACACCGGCAGTGCCCGAGGAGGAGAAGAAAGGCTTCTTGGAAAAGATCAAGGAGAAGCTGCCCGGCGGCCACAAGAAGCCGGAGGACGCTGCTGCGGTGCCCGTCACGCACGCTGCCCCAGCACCAGTGCACGCGCCGGCACCGGCCGCCGAGGAGGTGAGCAGCCCTGACGCGAAGGAGAAGAAGGGCCTACTGGGCAAGATCATGGACAAGCTGCCGGGTTACCACAAGACAGGGGAGGAGGACAAGGCCGCCGCCCCTGCAGGCGAGCACAAGCCCAGCGCTTGATCGCCGCCGTGCCCGAGACTCGTGACCGGACCTCGATTGAATTGTTGGCGTGTGTTGTGTTTGCTTTACGTCCAAGTTGGTGTCAAGATGGAGGGATTGATCGTCTTTGAAGCTCCGGTCTGTGAAGCCCGTTCAGCAACCGGTGCTTTGGTTTAGTTTGGGTACGGGCTTCAGTTTGGTTCAGAGTCGGGTCTGGATTTTGTTAAGTTTGTTTACTTATGGGCACTTGTGTATTGGTTTATTGCTGGGCATTATGCCTTGATATTAAAGATTTCCGCCCAGTGTATATTGTTGCATTTGTGAAGATATATGCTGCATACTGTTGTGTTTACTACGTGTGAGTTGTTGTTGTTTGAAAGATTGTATTTAAAAAAAAAAAAACAATATAGACGCAGACGTTCATACATACACATATATATTTATCCTTATGAACACGCACACCTTATCCCTATATATTTATCTTTATGAACTAGCGCCGAAGAAGCGCCGCGCACGCTGCGCCCGTGTCCGATTCCGTCTGTATTTTACGAAAATAAGCAAGAGCCCGTGACCGATTCCGTCTGAATTTTACGAAAATAAGCAAGAAAATATCATGTAGCACGCGAGAAAATAAAATAAAAAGAAAAATATTAATTCTATCTTTACCCCCATGATCTACGTAGGCACGTAACAAACAGTAAATGATTTAACAAATTAGGTAAACCGGCTGGTCTATTTTTTTTCATAAGAACGTATTTTTCCCTTTCGTAAGTAATTTTTTTTTGATGGGCACGGTAGTAATATGTAGTTGAATTCATTCTCATATGGCATGTTTGATCAATAGTGAGATCGAATGGGGTTGCTACCAATGTGTAGACCTTATAGTAGGGAAATATTTCTTGTCCTGTTTGTGCATCTTTTTCATCTACATTTCATATCTAGTTCCTAGTCGGCATTCTTTCATTCTCTCTCAAATATGGATATATTTAATAAATTTCAAATTTCAAATTTTATAAGTAATTTAAACCCCAAATTTGTCGTGGTGTAAAAATGGATAGTAATTGGCGGAAAGCTTATTGTAACGCACTATCTATGAATGGCTAACCTGATAATAGGACGTTCAACCCAATGCGCTTTTCAAATTGTGATATATGATAAGTGGTATATCCATACTTCGGGAAATTTTGGCAGGTAAGGAACAACTGGTTCTATAATAGTTTTTTTGAGCAAACACTATCCTCGGATGTGTTGGAAATATGCCCTAGAGGCAATAATAAATTGGTTATTATTATATTTCCTTGTTCATGATAATCGTTTATTATCCATGCTATAATTGTATTGATTGGAAACTCAAATACATGTGTGGGTACATAGACAACACTGTGTCCCTAGTAAGCCTCTAGTTGACTAGCTTGTTGATCAAAGATGGTTAAGGTTTCCTAGCCATGGACATGAGATGTCATTTGATAACGGGATCACATCATTAGGAGAATGATGTGATGGACAAGACCCAAACTGTAAACGTAGCATTTGATCGTGTCAGTTTATTGCTATTGTTTTCTGCATGTCAAGTATCTGTTCCTTTGACCATGAGATCATGCAACTCACTGACACCGGAGGAATACCTTGTGTGTATCAAACGTCGCAACGTAACTGGGTGACTATAAAGGTGCTCTACAGGTATCTCCGAGGGTGTCTGTTGGGTTGGCATGGATCAAGACTGGGATTTGTTACTCCGTGTGACGGAGAGGTATCTCAGGGCCCACTCGGTAATACAACATCACAATGAGCCTTGCAAGCAATGTGACTAAAGTGTTAGCCACGAGATCTTGTATTACGGAACGAGTAAAGAGACTTGCCGGTAACGAGATTGAACTAGGTATAGTGATACCGACGATCGAATCTCGGGCAAGTAACATACCGAAGAACAAAGGGAACAGCATACGGGATTAACTGAATCCTTGACATAGAGGTTCGACCGATAAAGATCTTCGTAGAATATGTAGGAGCCAATATGGGCATCCAGGTCCCGCTATTGGTTATTGGCCGTAGAGGTGTCTCGGTCATGTCTACATAGTTCTCGAACCCGCAGGGTCTACACACTTAACGTTTGGTGACGATTAGTATAATTGAGTTATTATGTTGGTGACCGAAAGTTGTTCGGAGTCCCGGATAAGATCCCGGACATGACGAGTATCTCCGGAATAGTCCGGAGGTAAAGATTGATATATGTGATAATAGTGTTTTGATCTCCGGAAGGGTTACGGAGTTCACCGGAAGGGGTTCCGGATGTTTACCGAAGTGTTCGGGTGCAGCAACACTTTATATGGGCCAAAGGGATAAAGCCCACGAGGTATTGGAAAGTGCAAAAAGTAGTTTTGCTGCCGCGTAAGCGGTACTACCGCTTGTGTGAAGCGGTACTACCGCCCGAGCGGTACTACCGCTTGTGTGAAGCGGTACTACCGCTTGTGTGAAGCGGTACTACCGCTTGTGTGCGGCTGTGCACGATTCGGCAGGGGTCCGAGTTGGACTCTTTCCCTGCGGGCCAAACCGACCTTGTGCGGGCAAAACCGACCTGGAGGAGGTTTTTACTCCAAGTTTAGACCCCAAGGCTCAACATATAAATAGAGGGGCAGGGCTAGCACACGGGACACATCAAGATTTCCCCAAGCCGTGTGCGGCAACCCTAACCCTCTAGTTCCTCCGTCATAATCTCCGTAGTGCTTGGCGAAGCCCTGCAGAGATTGTTCCTCACCACCATCACCACGCCGTCGTGCTGCTGGAACTCAACCACTACTTCACCATCGCTCGCTGGATCGAGGAGGTGAAGGCGTCATCAAGCCGTACGTGTGTTGAACGCGGAGGTGCCGTCCGTTCGGCGCTAGTTCGTGATCGGATCGAGGGACGACTTGCGATTTGGATCGCGGAGACGTTCGACTACATCAACCGCGTTTCTTAAACGCTTCCGCTTAGCGATCTACAAGGGTATGTAGATTCACTCTCCCTCTCGTAGATGCTCATCACCATGGATAGATCTTATGTGTGCGTAGGAAAATTTTTGTTTCCCATGCAACGTTCCCCAACAGTGGCATCATGAGCCAGGTCTATGCGTAGATGAGATCTCGAGTAGAACACAAACGAGTTGTGGGCGTGGGTGTATACATATTGCTTGCCGTTACTAGTTGATATTTGATTCGGCGGTACTGTGAGAGGAAGCGGCCCGGACCGACATTACGCGTACACTTACGCGAGACAGGTTCCTTCAACTGACATGTAACTTCGTTGCATAAAGATGGCTAGCGGGTGTCTGTCTCTCTCACTTTAGTTGAATCGATTTCAATGAAGAGGGTTCTTTTAGAAGATCAAAAAGCAATCACTACACCACGTTGTGGTTTTGCGTAGGTAAGAACGGTTCTTGCAAACCCGTAGCAGCCACGTAAAATTTGCAACAACAATTAGAGGACGTCTAACTTGTTTTTGCAGGGTATGTTGTGATGTGATATGGCCAATTACATGATGAGATATATGTGATGTATGAGATGATCATGTGATGTATAGAATATCACGACTTGCATGTCGATGAGTACGGCAACTGGCAGGAGCCATAGAGTTGTCTTTAATTATTGTATGACCTGCGTGTCAATCATTAAGCGCTATGTAATGCTTTACTTTATCGCTAAACGTTAGCTATAGTCGTGGAAGCAACAGTCGGCGCGACAACCTTATGGCGACACGTTGATGGAGATCAAGATGATGGAGATCATGGTGTCATGCCGGTGACGATGGAGATCATGCCGGTGCTTTGGAGATGGAGATCAAAAGCACAAGTTCATGGCCATATCATGTCACTTATGATTTGCATGTGATGTTAATCCTTTTATGCATCTTATTTTGCTTAGGACGACGGTAGCATTATAAGGTGATCCCTCACTTAAATTTCAAGATAAAATTGTGTTCTCCCCAAGTGTGCACCGTTGCGAAAGTTCGTCGTTTCGAGACACGCCGTGATGATCGGGTGTGATAGACTCTACGTTCGCATACAACGGGTGCAAGCCATGTTGCACGTGCGGAACACTCGGGTTAAACTTGACGAGCCTAGCATGTACAGACATGGCCTCGGAACACAAGAGACCGAAAGGTCGAACATGAGTCATATAGTAGATATGATCAACATGAAGATGTTCACCATTGAAACCACCTCAACTCACGTGATGATCGGACTTGAGTTGGTGGATTTGGATCATGTTACACTCGAATGATCGGAGGGATGTCAATTTGAGTGGGAGTTTTTTAAAATATGATTAACTAAACTCATTATCTAAGAACAATAGTCTAAGTTGTCTTTGCTATATTTATGTTGTAGATCATGGCTCGCGCAGTAGCACCCCTGAATTTTAATGCGTTCCTAGAGAAAGCTAAGTTGAAAGATGATGGAAGTAACTTTGTGGACTGGGCCCGTAATCTAAGGATTATCCTTACGGCTTCCCAGAAGGCTTATGTCCTTGATGCACCGCTTGGTGATCCACCCGCTCCAGTTGAGTCTCTAGACGTTGTGAACGCCTGGCAGGCTCGTTCTGATGATTACTCAATAGTTCAATGTGCAATGTTGTATGGCTTAGAACCGGGACTTCAAAGACGTTTTGAACGTCATGGAGCATATGAGATGTTCCAGGAGTTGAAGTTTATCTTTCAGAAGAATGCCCGGATCGAGAGATATGAGATCTCCGATAAGTTCTATGCTTGCAAGATGGAGGAGAACGGGTCTATCAGTGATCACGTGCTCAGAATGTCTGGGTACTCCACCCGTCTGGCTGAGTTAGGGATGCCCCTTCCGCCAGAGGCTATCACTGACAGAGTTCTTCAATCATTGCCACCTAGCTACAAGAGCTTCGTGTTGAACTATAACATGCACGGGATGAACAAGTCAGTCGCCGAGCTGTTTGCGATGCTGAAAGCCGCTGAGTCTGAAATTCAGAAGGAGCATCAAGTGTTGATGGTCAATAAAACCACTAGTTTCAAGAAAAATGGCAAGGGTAAGAAGGGTAACTCCAAGCAGAGTGGCAAAGCAGTTGCTCCTCTCGTGAAGAAACCCAAGGCTGGACCCAAACCAGAAACTGTGTGTTTTCATTGCAAGGGAACTGGACACTGGAAGCGGAATTGCCCCAAGTATTTGGCTGACAAGAAGGCGGCCAACAACAAACAAGGTATATATGATATACATGTTATTGATGTGTACCTTACCAACTCTCGTTGTAGTGCCTGGGTATTTGATACCGGTGCGGTTGCTCATATTTGCAACTCAAAACAGGAACTGCGGAATAGACGGAGGCTGGCAAAGGACGAAGTGACGATGTGCGTGGGAAATGGTTCCAAGGTTGATGTGATCGCCGTCGGCACGCTCGCTCTTCGATTACCGTCGGGATTAGTGATGAACCTAAATAAGTGTTATTTGGTGCCTGCGTTAAGCATGAACATTATATCTGGATCTTGTTTATTGCGAGACGGTTACTCATTTAAATCAGAGAATAATGGTTGTTCTATTTATATGAGTAATATCTTTTATGGTCATGCACCCAATGTGAGGGGTTTATTCTTATTGAATCTCGATAGTAATGATACACATGTTCATAACATTGATGCCAAAAGATGTAGAATTGATAATGATAATACCACTTTCTTGTGGCACTGCCGTTTAGGTCATATTGGCATAAAACGCATGAAGAAGCTCCATGCTGATGGACTTTTGGAGTCACTTGATTTTGAATCACTTGACACATGTGAGCCATGCCTCATGGGCAAGATGACTAAAACTCCGTTCTCTGGAACAATGGAACGGGCAAGTGACTTATTGGAAATCATACATACTGATGTGTGCGGTCCGATGAGCATTGAGGCGCGCGGTGGTTATCGTTACTTTCTCACCTTCACTGATGACTTAAGCAGATATGGGTATATTTACTTAATGAAACACAAGTCTGAAACATTTGAAAAGTTCAAACAATTTCAGAGTGAAGTTGAGAATCATCGTAACAAGAAGATTAAATTCCTACGATCTGATCGAGGAGGAGAATATCTGAGTTATGAGTTTGGCAGTCACTTAAGACAGTGTGGAATTGTTTCACAATTAACACCGCCTGGAACACCACAGCGTAATGGTGTGTCCGAACGTCGTAATCGAACCTTATTGGATATGGTGCGATCTATGATGTCTCTTGCCGATTTGCCACTATCGTTTTGGGGTTATGCATTAGAGACAGCTGCATTCACTTTAAATAGGGCACCATCGAAATCCGTTGAGACGACACCATATGAACTTTGGTTTGGCAAGAAGCCAAAGCTGTCGTTTCTTAAAGTTTGGGGATGTGATGCTTATGTCAAAAAGCTTCAGCCTGAAAAGCTGGAACCCAAAGCGGAGAAATGCGTCTTCATAGGATACCCAAAAGAGACAGTTGGGTATACCTTCTACCTCAGATCCGAAGGCAAAGTGTTTGTCGCTAAAAACGGAACATTTCTTGAGAAAGAGTTTCTCTCGAAAGAATTGAGTGGGGGGAAGATAGAACTTGATGAGGTTGTTGAACCTTTACTTCAACCTGAGAGTAGCGCAGCGCAGAAAGTTGTTTCTGTGGAGCCTACATTAGCTGAAGAGGAAGTTAATGATGATGATCATGAAGCTTTGGATCAAGTTGCTATCAAACCTCGTAGGTCGACAAGGACGCGTACTGCTCCCGAGTGGTACGGCAACCCTGTCTTAGACATCATGTTGTTAGACAACGATGAACCTACGAGCTATGGAGAAGCGATGATGAGCCCGGATTCCGAGAAGTGGTTAGAGGCCATAAAATCCGAGATGGGATCCATGTATGAAAACAAAGTATGGACTTTGGAAGTATTACCTGAAGGGCGTAAGGCCATTCAGAACAAATGGATCTTTAAGAGGAAGACGGACGCGGACGGCAATGTCACCGTCTATAAAGCTCGACTTGTGGCAAAGGGTTTTTCACAAGTTCAAGGAGTTGACTACGATGAGACCTTCTTACCCGTAGCGATGCTTAAGTCCGTCAGAATCATGTTAGCAATAGCTGCCTTTTTCGATTATGAAATTTGGCAGATGGATGTCAAAACAGCGTTCCTTAACGGTTACCTTAAGGAAGAGTTGTATATGATGCAACCAGAAGGTTTTGTCGATCCAGAGAATGCTGACAAAGTTTGCAAACTCCAGCGATCCATTTATGGACTGGTGCAAGCATCTCGGAGTTGGAATCTTCGTTTTGATGAGGTGATCAAAGCGTTCGAGTTTATACAAGTTTACGGAGAAGCTTGTATTTACAAGAAAGTGAGTGGGAGCTCTATAGCGTTTCTAATATTATATGTGGATGACATATTACTGATTGGAAACAATATAGAAATGCTGGAAAGCGTAAAGGAATATTTGAACAAGAGTTTTTCAATGAAGGACCTAGGAGAAGCTGCTTTCATATTAGGCATCAAGATCTATAGAGATAGATCAAGACGCTTAATAGGACTTTCACAAAGCACATACCTTGATAAGATTTTGAAGAAGTTCAAAATGGATCAGTCAAAGAAGGGGTTCTTGCCTGTTTTGCAAGGTGTGAAGTTGAGTAAGACTCAATGCCCAGTGACTGCAGAAGATAGAGAAAAGATGAGTGTCATCCCCTATGCTTCAGCCATAGGCTCTATTATGTATGCAATACTGTGCACAAGACCCGATGTCAGCCTTGCCATAAGTATGGTCGGAAGGTTTCAAAGTGATCCAGGAATGGAACACTGGACGGCGGTCAAGAATATCCTGAAGTACCTGAAAAGGACTAAGGACATGTTTCTCGTTTATGGAGGTGATCAAGAGCTCGTCGTAAAGGGTTACGTCGATGCAAGCTTTGACACTGATCCGGATGACTCTAAGTCTCAAACCGGATACGTATTTATTCTTAATGGGGGTGCGGTTAGCTGGTGCAGTTCCAAGCAAAGCGTGGTAGCTGATTCTACATGCGAAGCGGAGTACATCGCAGCCTCGGAGGCGGCGAAGGAAGGTGTCTGGATGAAGGAGTTCATGACAGATCTTGGAGTAGTGCCTAGTGCGCTTAACCCAATGACTCTGTTTTGTGATAACACTGGTGCCATTGCTCTAGCCAAGGAACCAAGATTTCACAAGAGGACCAGACACATAAAACGACGTTTCAATTCCATCCGCGATTACATCAAGGAGGACGACATAAATATTTGCAAAGTACACACGGATCTAAATGTTGCAGATCCGATGACTAAACCTCTTCCAAGGGCTAAACACGAACAACACCAGAACTGCATGGGTGTTCGATTCATTACAATGTAAATCACATAGTGATGTGAACTAGATTATTGACTCTAGTGCAAGTGGGAGACTGTTGGAAATATGACCTAGAGGCAATAATAAATTGGTTATTATTATATTTCCTTGTTCATGATAATCGTTTATTATCCATGCTATAATTGTATTGATTGGAAACTCAAATACATGTGTGGGTACATAGACAACACTGTGTCCCTAGTAAGCCTCTAGTTGACTAGCTTGTTGATCAAAGATGGTTAAGGTTTCCTAGCCATGGACATGAGATGTCATTTGATAACGGGATCACATCATTAGGAGAATGATGTGATGGACAAGACCCAAACTGTAAACGTAGCATTTGATCGTGTCAGTTTATTGCTATTGTTTTCTGCATGTCAAGTATCTGTTCCTTTGACCATGAGATCATGCAACTCACTGACACCGGAGGAATACCTTGTGTGTATCAAACGTCGCAACGTAACTGGGTGACTATAAAGGTGCTCTACAGGTATCTCCGAGGGTGTCTGTTGGGTTGGCATGGATCAAGACTGGGATTTGTTACTCCGTGTGACGGAGAGGTATCTCAGGGCCCACTCGGTAATACAACATCACAATGAGCCTTGCAAGCAATGTGACTAAAGTGTTAGCCACGAGATCTTGTATTACGGAACGAGTAAAGAGACTTGCCGGTAACGAGATTGAACTAGGTATAGTGATACCGACGATCGAATCTCGGGCAAGTAACATACCGAAGAACAAAGGGAACAGCATACGGGATTAACTGAATCCTTGACATAGAGGTTCAACCGATAAAGATCTTCGTAGAATATGTAGGAGCCAATATGGGCATCCAGGTCCCGCTATTGGTTATTGGCCGTAGAGGTGTCTCGGTCATGTCTACATAGTTCTCGAACCCGCAGGGTCTACACACTTAACGTTTGGTGACGATTAGTATAATTGAGTTATTATGTTGGTGACCGAAAGTTGTTCGGAGTCCCGGATAAGATCCCGGACATGACGAGTATCTCCGGAATAGTCCGGAGGTAAAGATTGATATATGTGATAATAGTGTTTTGATCTCCGGAAGGGTTACGGAGTTCACCGGAAGGGGTTCCGGATGTTTACCGAAGTGTTCGGGTGCAGCAACACTTTATATGGGCCAAAGGGATAAAGCCCACGAGGTATTGGAAAGTGCAAAAAGTAGTTTTGCTGCCGCGTAAGCGGTACTACCGCTTGTGTGAAGCGGTACTACCGCCCGAGCGGTACTACCGCTTGTGTGAAGCGGTACTACCGCCCAAGCGGTACTACCGCTTGTGTGAAGCGGTACTACCGCTTGTGTGCGGCTGTGCACGATTCGGCAGGGGTCCGAGTTGGACTCTTTCCCTGCGGGCCAAACCGACCTTGTGCGGGCAAAACCGACCTGGAGGAGGTTTTTACTCCAAGTTTAGACCCCAAGGCTCAACATATAAATAGAGGGGCAGGGCTAGCACACGGGACACATCAAGATTTCCCCAAGCCGTGTGCGGCAACCCTAACCCTCTAGTTCCTCCGTCATAATCTCCGTAGTGCTTGGCGAAGCCCTGCAGAGATTGTTCCTCACCACCATCACCACGCCGTCGTGCTGCTGGAACTCAACCACTACTTCACCATCGCTCGCTGGATCGAGGAGGTGAAGGCGTCATCAAGCCGTACGTGTGTTGAACGCGGAGGTGCCGTCCGTTCGGCGCTAGTTCGTGATCGGATCGAGGGACGACTTGCGATTTGGATCGCGGAGACGTTCGACTACATCAACCGCGTTTCTTAAACGCTTCCGCTTAGCGATCTACAAGGGTATGTAGATTCACTCTCCCTCTCGTAGATGCTCATCACCATGGATAGATCTTATGTGTGCGTAGGAAAATTTTTGTTTCCCATGCAACGTTCCCCAACAGGATGATCTATTGTCTTGTATTTTTTTTTCTTTTTACTTGAATCGGTTAAAGAAATAGAATAGGGAGTGGAGTGGAGTGAAGAGGTTGGTCGAGTGACAGTTTGTAGTTTCATGTTGCCACTTGTCGTTGGTTGCTTATAGATTGCCGTGATGGGGCGCGTCGTAGAGGTGGTTTCAGTAATCGCATTGTGGTTAAAGCCTCAATCTCGTTGGCCACAGGGAAGGAGAAGGCGAGGTAGACGACGACAACAACACCGGTTATTCTCCTTGCGTAGGTGAACGCACCGAGGGAGAATGAGTCTTTGTTTTTTTGGGGATTTTTTTCCTGACATTTATTTTGGATTATTGTTCACTTGAATGCATGGTGCTGATTTATTGTTTGTATTGTTTCCGGTGTACTCAGGTGTTATTCCGTTTCACTGGTTTTACTGTTCCGAGTCGAGGAAGGAGGAGTCTAAAAAAAATTGGGTTTATTTTTTTATTTTTGGTTTTCCTTCTAGATTGATGTTCACATGAATGCATAGTGCTGGTTTACTGTTTTTGTTGTCTCAGTTTATTCGGGTGTATTGCTCTGGGTTACAATTCGGTTATTGTTTCGGTTAAAAATATATTGGAACCCCTTAAACCTTAAAAATAAAAAAGAATGGAATCTCATAATGCCGCCCATTATTATATGAAACTCGTGTTAAATTATAGTGTATGTATGTGTGTTATGGTGCATATTTTAATATTTTCAAATATGTTGAGACAGATACACACTATAGGAATCAGCTAATTTGCCGTCTGTGGAACTCTTTGCCGTCTGCTTTTCGTCGGGGCTGACGGTAAAGACCACTTCGCCGTTTGTAAAAAAACACAGACGACAAAGTGTGACTTGAAGTGTTGGGCTGAGACCAACCAATTGCATGTAAATCACCATTAGGCATTTAAAGAATCCAAAAAAAAGAAAAAAAACAAAGCCTTGCTGGTTAACCCTTTACGTAATTCTCCGATCTAAGCAGCACAAAAATAAAATTAAAAAAAGAGACCAATCCACTGCTGCCTTAGTATATGTGTATGTGTATATATAATTTTTTTTAAACTGATATGTATATATTTTTCCCTGAAGCTACTATTCAAAAGTAAGTACTGTTCAGAACTAATTGATGTTCATGCATGATTACTGTTCGAACTCGATTACTGTTCACATATGACTACTGTTTACGGGAGGGGTACTGTTCACTGGATGGGGACGTGTAACTGGGCTGAACAGTAAAATGTACAGTAGACAGCAATTTTTTTTTCAAAAACAGAAGAAAAAGAGAATCCTTCCCACTTTAGTATTAGTACTTATGTACGCACACACTGGGTTTTAAGGCTCAGAGTTAGGCACTCTGGCGAAGGACTGCGTCGGAGGCATCACTGCAGAGGATTATATGATCTTCCTATTCCCTTTGCTTATACCATTTGGAGAATATCATACGGAAACCAATATTCAATGAAAATTTCGTGGAAACCACATTTGAAAGTTTCGAAAAAATCGGAAAAAAATACGGGATGTTAAGAGAGTGATCTTTTATTGCCACGCAAAAATTCAAGTTGAAACATATTACGAAATGTGAGCTATGAAAAAGACAAATTCAGCCCTGAATAGTGACATTACTGTTCGGCACTATTCAATGCTGATTTTGTCTTTTTCATAGCTCACATCTCGTAATGTGTTTCAACTTGAAATTTTGCGTGGCAATAAAACATCACCCTCTTAACATCCCGTATTTTTTTTCAAATTTTTTTGAAACGTCAAAATATCTTTTTCTCGTGGTTTTCACCGGTTTCCACCGAATGTTGGTTTCTGTATGATATTTCCCCGTAAGCGTGGTTGGGCTTCTTTGTTGAAAACAAAAAACTGACATGGCCTTTTATTCGGGGTCAAAAAACAACATGCGCTTTTATCTAAAAAGGACAAGCTAAGAAACCGAGACTTCACAAGAGCTAAATCTTGCTTATTGAGAGACGCCAAGTATGGCGGTTTTAGTATATTTTGCAAACCGGCGCACACCCTCTATCTGAACGGGCCGGCCCATATAAGCCAGGAAGCGGAGAAATTAGTCCGTGTTTTGTAAAGCTTCTGGAAGCTTCCCAGCCCGGTTTTAGGAAGCTTCTGGGAGATTTCGGTTGTTTTTTTTGGTTTTTCTGAACCAGGTTATGTTCAGTTTTATCTGATGTTTTTTTCCTTTTTGTTTTTCTTCGTCTTCTGCTTTCAAATGCATAAACTTTATAGAAATTCGATTTTTTTTACAAATTCATGAACAATTCTTAAATTGTGATTTGCTTTCAAATTTCATGAACTTTTTCAGTTCTGCTAGCTTATTTTAGTAAGTTTTTTCAAATTTCATGAATTTTTTTCAAATCCTTGAACTTTTTTCAATGAACCTTTTCAAAACTCATGAATTTTTTTCAAATTTATGAACTTCTTTTTTCAAATGCGTGAACTTTTTTTAATTTGTGCTAACTTTTTTAGTGATTTTGTTTCAAAATTCATGAACCTTTTGCAAATATATGAACTTTTTAAAAATAAATCCATGATTGTTCTTCAAATTCATGAACATTTTAAAATTTGTGAAGTATTTTCAAATTCGTGATTTTTAAAATTTGCAAACTTTTTTAAAATTCATGAACTTTTTCAATTTTGTGAACATTTTTTAAATTCACGAATTATTTCCAAATGCATGGTTATTTTTAATATGGGAACAATTTTTCGAATTAATGAACTTTTCACAACAGTTTTTCACAGCACGTGCTCGCAAGAGGAAAAAAACGCTAGCAGGCAGCCCTACATAGAGATGGATCGAACGAGCAGCATCGCGAGAGCGAAGGAAACAGCAGCTGTCGAGTGAGCTATATGGGCCACGGACCACTAGGCGAGCGCGTGAGCGCCAGTAGTCTTCATGGCACTTAAGGCGCCAACGAGGTGTAAAGTAGCTACTGGTTTTGGAATCATTTCGCTCGGTTTTGCAAAGGTTCCGACCTGTTTTTTTCCCTTCTTCCTAGTACTTTTTTGTACTTGTTTTCGTAGGCACATTGAAAAAATAGATACACATTAATCATTTTCGTAGGCACATTGAAAAAATAGATACACGTTGAACATTTGTCAAATGTACATTGAACATTTTTATAGAGGTTGACCATTTTTCAGAAACATGTTGGGCATTTTCGAAATACACGTTGAGCATTTTTTTTAATACATGTTGAGCATTTGTCAAATGTGCATTGAACATTTTTTGAACACACATTGAACATTTTTCATAAATGTGATTAACATTTTTTGTTAAACCAGAGTATATTTCTTAAGTGTATATGAACATTTTTTGAAACGGCACAAACAATTTTGTATACATTGTAAACATTTTAAACAAATCCGTGGGAAGAATTTTTTACATTGTATGAACAATTTTAAAAAAATGTTACAAACATGTTATTTAAGCGCACGGACATTTTTTCAATACGATGATCAATTTTTTGAATAATACGGAAATTTAATATGAATTACGAGATTTTTTATATTTTTAATGAACATTAAAAAATAATGAACAGATTTTAATATGTGGCAATATTTTTAAAATTACATGAACATTTTTTGAATGGTAAAAACATTTTCTAAAAGTTCTACGAAGAAACTTTTACATTACATGAACATTTTTTAATGCGCGATGAACTTTTTGAAATATATGTAAAGTTTCTTTGAAATTTAATTTAATCTAAATTTTGAAAACCCGTACTCGGTCTCGTTAGAAGCGAGGTATACCTGCGCTCTTGAGACTTGGACCAGTATATCTTGTACCAAAACTAGTCCGAAGTGTTCACAGTGGGCCAGGCTGTTCTAGATGGGTGTTCCCCGTGGATCATGCTCTCATATAAATTTCATTCTTCTTTTTGAAATAACTATTCCATATTTGGAATTATCGGAGGGGAAGTAGACATGGGTATCCTCGGACGAAATGATTAAACCAAATCGATGGGGGTGGGGGGGGGGGGTCTCGGCTTCTGGTCATCGAGCTGTTTAATTTGGCATTACTTGCGAGACATGTATGGAGGATATTATAGAACCCTGGAACTTTCGGTGCTAGTGTTTGGGGAGCAATTTATCACCCATTGGTTGAATTTATTAATGTTGAACTAGGATCACACTCCTTGAAGATTTGGCCAGTGATCATTAATGGAAAAGGGGTGTTGTGGCAAGGTTAGATCAAAAGGATTGGTACAGGCGAGACAACTCACCCGTGGAACAGTCAATGCATATGGATTCCGAGGGATGGCACAATCGGCCGGTTGCATGCCTATCGGCGTACGTCATGTAAGTGCACATGTTTGAGTTGTAGCCTTTTCAAAGTAAGAAGACCGATCCCATAGAAAGCTTAGGAAATGGTTTTTGCCTCTTATAGAGGTTTATCGGAATGTACCTGCAAGTTAATTGCGGTCCAAATCAAAAGCATCGTGTGGGTGGAAATATCACAAGAGTGTTGTCACGAGAATTAAAGTGCGCAAGATTAAAAGTAAAGAACAAGAGAGTAATGAAAGTGATGTAATCTGCAGTAGGGCTAAGGCATTCTCAGGGATCCAGTTTCACCACTAATATGTTTTCAACTTAGTTATGCAAATGCACTACTCTATGTTCAGATAACTATTGCCCTTTATATGTGCTTTACGCGTGGGCAGAGCCAGGTACATTACGTGCATACTACCGCAATTCCGTATCACACACATATACCTGTATACTATCAGAGAGTGATGCACGTCCCGGTGGTGTGTCTAGCATCGTCGGTGGGCGTCTGTCTTTGGTTGATCTGCTCGGATCTAGTCATTGTTCGTCTACGTTCGTGTGTTTTTGGATTGGATCCTTCCGATCTACGCTACTCCTCGTCGGCGGCGTTTGCTGTTCTGGTGCGCTTGTTTTATGGGGTTTTAGCACGACGACTTCCTGACTGTCTACTACAAGTTTTACTCGGCTCCGGTGAGGGAGGAGCAATGACAGCAGCGCGTCTTTGGCTCGCTTCAGTGCTTGTCATTAGGTGGCCTACGAATCTGGATGTAATTTTTATTATTTCTGGTGTTTGTGTACTGTTATGATTGAAGATGAATATATTAGATGTATTCCGGTGAAAAAACACACACTACACCATATAATGAGTGCAGTGGAGAGTCCCCCACAGAACATGTAAAAAAATTGTGCGATCAATGAGTCGAGTGCTTGGGGCCGCACGTACCGGAAAGAGGAAATGCCAAAGAGAACGGCTCGATCATAACCCGGTGAATACACATCATACGATCATGTGCCTTTGGGAAGTGGAGAAAAAAGTTGAGTATAAACTATACTCTGCAAGAAAAAAAGCCGGACCTCGCTAAGTTCTCCTGACACCAGTGGCGCCAACTAAGGAATAAACAACCCACCACATACTCGATGAGACGATGACTCGATCACTAAAGTTTTTATTATATCGTTTTACTACCTGCTTGTCAAACGGCAGCTGCGTCGAGAAGGCCCAAGTAGCACTGTAAAAAAAAATGATGCACGGTGTATAAACGCTGGGGTAAAAAGTGCTGGTGCAGATATCACAGCATCTGAAAGCTGAAGCAGAGATTACCTCAGTCAATCTCGAAAGGAAAAGGTATTTTGTTGCTTTCAAAAAGGAGAAAAGTGATGCATGTATATGTGCACAGGATCTTCTTTTCCCTGCCCGCTGCATGCATCTGCCACCCCTAGCTTCAGTTGTAAGTACTAATGGTAAGAACAATATGAAAACAGCCAGGCGTAAAGAGAGAATTATTAGATGCTTTAAACGTAGAAGCATAGGCTGGGTGTCCAGTCTTCATGCTCCAGCTTGCTTCAATTATTCAGATGCTGCACTTGCACACCTCGAAATTAATTAACCGCTGTAGCATTAGATTCCGGGTGTTTTTCCCATCCTTGAAGGCTTGTAAACGTGTAGCTAGCTGCCCCTGTGCAGACGAGCCGATGAGGTCGAATCTACCTAAGAATGTTAGGTGCTAGCAGAATATGTTCTTAATGACAAGTGTGCTGGTAGAAGCAATAAGTTCTAGTTAAGCCAAGTTACCGGCATGGGTCTGTGGATCTTCTCTCACTATTTCTATTTGTAAACGTGTATCTTGTTAAGACAGTATGTGCAGACGTAAAACTACAACGATTGACAGGGGCTGAAACATCACGGAATAAAAACCCATCATGAAGTTGGCCGGAGAAGTATGTGGAGAGACGTGCCTTTCCACGTAGTACAAGATCGCCATCCCATCCCTGCTCTTGTTCTTTCCCGTTTCCAGTTACTCTGTGGGCCTGTGGCAACAGAAAACCAGATCCATGAGTAGTACATGTAGAATATACTACCCTCGAGAGAGCCATCCGTCGACGAGGACTGCGTCGTCAAGTCGAAGGGCCATGGCGGTGGCGTCTTTCTTTACCAAAGCCAACTTTGTACTGCTCCTAGTACCAGCGGTAGTGCCGTGCCACGCCTTATTGGTACCCTACCGATCTTAAAGGGAGCCACTATAGCCTGCCCTCGTCAGTGCCGGCCATCTCCGCCCTTTAAAGTGCCTTGCCAGACATCCCTTTCCCAAAGCTAAAGAAGGTTTATAGCTAGCCATCAGTACCCCGAAGTGCTGCACCGAGCGGCTCTAGGCTAGCAGAGTTGAGTGTCATCAGACAGCCACCACTTTCCAGTTCCAGCCATGGTCATGGCGTCGCCGGCGCGGATAGTGCCGGTACTGCTGGCTCTCGCGGCCCTTTGCGCGGCGGCGGAGGCGTCGCCAGCGAAGGTGCCGGCGATGTACGTGTTCGGGGACTCCACGGCCGACGTCGGCAGCAACAACTACCTGCCGGGCAGCGCGGTGCCGCGGGCCAACTTCCCGCACAACGGCGTCGACTTCCCCACCTCGCGCCCCACCGGCCGCTTCAGCAATGGCTACAACGGCGTCGACTTCTTAGGTACGTGTGTGTGCGCGCGCGCTGAATAATGTGCTCCGGCCTTCTCTGCATGTCTCGCAACTACGGAGCAGCTTAGCGGCAACTTACGCCGGCTTGGACCTTGGGGTAGCTTACGGTAGCGGCGCCATGTCTGCATAGCTGCCCAACTGGCGAACTGCCAAGCGTTCGAGCTTCTCTTTCTGCGTCTCACGATCAACATCGGCTCTGAAATTGGTGTGCGTTATTTGGAGGACAAGAGAACGGATCGGCCGTTTCAGTTCATCGCGGACGATGAATCAAACGCGAAGTTGATGGGAAACAGAGGACTGAAAGGGTGCCACCGCTTTAAGCCGGAACTGAATCCAGTGCCTCCGTCCGTTCGTCCGTTCCTTAGCCTGTGTGATCGTGAGCGAGTTCATTATACAGTGTTGCTGAATCTCAGTCTAAGACATGGTTACGTCCGAATTGATGTTATATTCGTGAGATCTTGCGTGAAGATTTCATGCAAAATTTTGTTTTAACTATATGCATATTTGTTTTGTCTACTTTGATCCGGTGGCGTGCTACCTCGTTTTAACATACAAGTAGAAAAAGGTTATATGTTCAGAAAAAGGTTTTCTCCCGCTCAAAAAAAAAAGGTAGAAAAACAGATGCTACAGAGAAGTGGCCTACACGTAATCATTGTGGCCGCGTCTCGCTTCCCGACGCAATGAAGAGGCAAGTCTCGCAGAGCAGAGCGGGGCAGCGTTCCGCAGTGCAGTGGAGGGACCGGTCTTTCTTTTCGTTTCGAGAGTGGGTCGTTTGGCGCTTACCACTGACCAGTTTGCACAGGGCGCATAAATGAGACGGTCTGAGTACAGTTGTTCAGTTTTTTTTCTTTCTATTTGACTAAAATTGCTTTTGGAGGCCGAGCTCCATGGAGGCCTCCTTTTGCAAAATTGAAAATTCGTCAAAATTTATATTTTTATATTTCAAAAAATTCTGAAAAAAATACAGATATACATGGAGGCATAATGTACATGTGTGTAAACTTTCGGGACAAAATGTGAAATGAGGGTTGTGCAAAAAAACAAATCTAGAGCTTTTTAACACATGATACTATTCATCCTCAAAGTCCAGAAAGTTGTCTTTCTTGTACAAGTAGCATTTCTAGGTATTTCATCATGAATTTTTGCACACGTATACATTTCATCCTTGTATAGTTGCATAATTTTTTTTCAGAATTTTTTGAAATCAGAAAGTTTGAATTTTGAATTTTTCAAAAATAAAGGGCTCCATGGAGCTCGGTCACCAAGACGACATACTCGCTTTACAAAACAACACTAAAATTTCAATGGATTGTTTTGCTACACTGCAATTTCATTGGAGTTTCGTAGCAAGAGGTAAGACCTTTCGGAACAAAAATTCTTCGGTTTTGTCATCCACTCAATCTCCACTGAAAACTCTGATGTTCTGTATGGGGTACAATTTCTAAAGTAGCATGTGTTTCGGCACACAACTGCTGACCAAAATTCTCTGTCGACCTTGGCAGCTCTGAACATGGGATTCAAGCGCAGCCCCCCGCCGTTCCTCTCGGTGGCCAACAGAACCAACAGGCAGATCGCGCGAGGGCTGCTGGGAGCAAACTTCGCCTCTGCAGGATCAGGCATTCTCGACACGACGGTAAGACGCTACGTCGCTACCCAAAGTTCATTGTTTTTGAGATAGCTCACCATTCATATGTCGAATGGTAGGCGCTACCCAAAGTAGTGAACGTGCTGCGCTGTTAATTTACGCATGCCCAGTAACGTTCAAGCCATGATTTCGTGCAGGGTGACTCCATCGTCGCAATGAGCAAGCAGGTCGAGCAGTTCGCCACTCTGCGGTGCAACATCTCTGCGCGCATCGGCAAAGAGGCGGCCGACACCGTGCTGTCGAGGTCCCTGTTCCTCATCAGCACCGGCGGCAACGACATCTTCGCCTTCTTCTCGGCCAACAGCACGCCGACGGCCGAGCAGAAGCAACTGTTCACCGCCAACCTCGTTTCGCAGTACAAAGACCGTGTCGAGGTATATTCAGCAGCGTCTTGTCACTCTGTGCTAGTACTGTATGGGCCTACGGTCTCTCACCGAAGCGAGGTTGTGAGTATGGCAGGCTCTGTACGGCCACGGGGCGAGGAAGTTCGCCGTGATCGACGTCCCGCCGATCGGGTGCTGCCCCTACCCGAGAAGCCTGCACCCTCTCGGTGCCTGTATCGACGTCCTCAACGAGCTGACCCGTGGGCTCAACAAGGGCGTCAAGGACGCCATGCATGGCCTCAGCGTCAGCTTGGGTGGCCTCAAGTACTCCATCGGGAGCTCACACGCCGTCGTGCAAAGCATCATGAAGCACCCCCAAAGACTAGGTACATCAACTTGATTTACTATATGATAACTGGTCATTGCAAATGCGTTCGTCAGGCAGAAAGTTCAGACTTCAGAGGCTGATGGCAAGTTTGGTTCTGCAGGATTCAAGGAGGTGACCACGGCGTGCTGCGGCTCCGGCAAGTTCAACGGCAAGTCGGGCTGCACGCCCAACGCCACGCTGTGCGACAACCGGCACGAGTACCTCTTCTGGGACCTGCTGCACCCGACGCACGCCACGTCCAAGCTCGCCGCCGCGGCCATCTACAACGGCTCGCTGCACTTCGCAGCGCCCATAAATTTCAGGCAGCTAGCGGAGGAGCAGTGCTAGATAGAGCACGCACGGGCCGCGTGCGCGATCGTGTCTGCTGCGTTATTAGGTTTGGTTTACGTGATGGTGATGTTTGTGTGTAGGATATGTATGCACAGTGGTGTTCGTCTCTGGTTTCATTTGTGTATTATTAGGTGGGGGCGTGGCGTAGTGTGGATTCTGAAGATCAAAATGGTGCCATCTATGTTATGCAGGTTAATTACTTCTCGAGGTTCATATGTAGTACTGTATATCCGAACGAACTAAACTTAAATTAAATTTATTGTAGTGTTTTTACATCATTTGTATTTTTGCATCCGCACCCTCAGCAGCCGTTAGATGTGTGGCACAATCCAACGACCCAACGCCTTGCCATTGCAACACACAGTGTTTCAAAACCTTTTGCAACAGAGCTCATGCTGCAAAAACATTTACAATAGATCTTGTATTTCAGAAGTTTTTTTGTCTTCGCCTTTTTGCAACATAGATGATGTTGCGAAAATGACTTTCTCAACATGGATGATGGTGCCGAACTTTTTACAATGAAAGATGATGTCGTAGCTGCACCGCTGTCGTTGACGTCGCCGTTTTGCAACTCCGTCGTTGTTGCAGAAACTCGTCGCGTACGGTGGCATGGTCGGAGACGGGTAGCTTCCGCTGGTGACGTTGCAGATTTTTTTTTCGTCTTCACTTTTTTGCAACATGAGAGTTGTTGCGGAAGAAATTTTTGCAACACAGATGATGTTGCAGAAAACTTTCTATGCCACGCAGACACGCGTCGCACGGAACCTCTAGAAATAGTACTAGATGAACCATGCAAGACACGTGTCACAAGGACGAGGTGGCGGATGCTCGCATGCTGAAACCAAGTGTTTCCCTTTGTTTTTCACCATTTTAAATCAGTTTTGAGTTAGTATCGCCTTTGTAAGGAAATTGATGTGCCTCCCACAGAGAAAAAAGAGAATTTGATGTGTATTCGGTAGAAAAAAGAAGAAGAAATTGAGGTGTACGAATACTCCTTACTTACGTTAGATTCAACAAAGAGCGAAGAGTAGCATGATCAAGATCGTGAGATTGAAGAATCGTCAATATCAGGCAAGTGGAACCTTTGATCATCATCACCTATTGTTTTCTTGCATGTAGCATTTCCAGAATGCATGACTAGGATAGCTAAATTATGTATCAACCCAGTAGCAAAAACTTAGGTCCTTTACACTATTCCTTGTAACCAGCGTGTAGTATTGTTTAGCTGCTATCAACGGGGACTGGAACCAAACATTATTTGAAAGGTTGCTTTATGGATGACTACTTAATAAACAACTTAATTAATGAATCATCTGGGCGATACTTCGTTATTGCTTTACTGGAAACCGGGGATGACTCCCGCAAGCCCATGTCTATGGTTTATCTACAGGAGAAGCTCATGAATGGGTGACCGCCCAGACTCAAAGGAATTGTACGAGTTCAAGATTGAGTAGCTTCCATGTGTAATCATGAGTCAATATGGGCTCTGTCTTGACCAAGTAAGTTGTGGGAACCCCTCCAGCATGACCAGCAGATGTAGTTAGCGGTAGGTTGGACTGGGTTTGCCATGGGTGTGGGCTACCACTTCCCAAAAGTCTAATCTTGGTCTACCTAGCTACTTTACAAGTGAAGTTTAGCAGCAGAAGGGTGTGACTAGTTCTCACGGGTAAAGCACAGAAACCTCCGCAGAGTGTAAAAACTGATCATGATTAGCCGAGCCCCCGGTTACGAACAACTTTTGAGCAACTCTACTGAGAATTGTCAGCTTGATCTCATTGCCTCTTCTTAATTAAAATTTGATGGGTTGAACAAGGGAGTATTAACTAGCCCAGGCCCCAGGAGCGGTGAGCCGTCGGCAGGTCCTAAGGTGCTAATCTATTATGCTAAGATATTAGTGTAGACCGCACTACAAAGGTTGGACAAAACTATTTTTGCAAAGAGCCTTGAACCCCACTTACACCAAAAGCATGTTTGAGTTTGGCCTACTACCTGGTGAAGCTTTCCAATACATTCAATGTATTGACCTTTGTGGATTCAACGTATCATGTCATAGGTTTAACCGTATCCAAGGAGTGATGCGAAGTAGGGTTACGACGCTATACTCAATTCTTGCCTGTTGGAGGATGGACGCCACAAGACAAGAATATAATTCCGTTGCATTGTTATTGTAAGCTAGCCGTGAGGTAAGCAGGTATGTAATGTAAAAGTGACTGGATCTGCGATGCAATACTATGACATGTCACGAATCTCGGTATTTCATCGTCGACTGCGCGTGTCAGCTATTGATCTAGGGACTGACACAGAATGGCGTAGAGGTTCTGGTTCTCTTGGGACCGGGTCGTGACATAGTACCTTAATTATAGGATACGTCAATCTACAGATGGTGAGCGGTTCCTCACGTAACATTGTCTCTCAAAACGCACCATTCTGAGACAACTCAATCGTCCTACTTCTTGTCACATACCTGTGACAGCTATCATAAAGATATTAAGGTCACGAGGACCGGACAAAGGCAATAAGTTCTATGGACAACCGTGATACCTAGAGTAATTGTGTTCCCTTCAAGATATCTACAGCTGCCACTTCATAGGTCTATCGGTTTGCACAACCATCTATCAACTTCATGTGTGGCCTGGGGAGTTGGATGTCTCCAACTACGCTGATGGATCAGACATCTTCAATCACTAAATTACCAATAAGGTAAATAAGCAACACGAAGCAACACACATAAATAGATAACACATATCAAATAACCACTTACTAATCGACTGACCCATAGCTAACAATTACTCAAATAACATCACATAAAAGAGAGTTCAAGAGTTGTTACAACCCATCATGAAGACCATGATGGAGGGAGGAGAAGGGATGATGATGGTGGTGATGGTGATGGTGGCGGCGCGGATGATGATGGTGGCGTGGCGGCGGCAGCCCATGGCCGCGCCCACCGGAGGCGCTCCTCCGACGGCGGCTCCCTTCCGGTCTTCCTCCAAGGTTGCAACAATGGTGGTGTGCTCTTGATGTGGACGGCGGCTGGACGTGGAGATGATGAATGAAGATGATGGCAACAGCTAGGGTTGATGGTGTATATATAATAGCTCTTCCAATGGCTCCTCCGTTGATGTAGTATCTCTCCTTTGATCCAAGGGCTCTAGGTGAGCCCAATCCTCTCCCAAAACATCCCTTGAAAGCCAAAGAAGTCGCAGGAACAAACGAGTACAAAATCCACAAAGAATCCCGTCTAAGAGGCAACCTTCGGAGGATTTTTGGTCTGGTACGACCGCACACGGTCGTCCTAGACATTGTCTTTTCTTCTGTTGCCTTTCATCAAAATGGCCGACATTTCTTCAAACGAACTTAGAATTTGACATCGTTGGGCTCGTTGGAATCGTATGAACGATGCCAATCCATTTACGGTATTAGATATTGATTTGGGGCACTTTGGAAAACAACATTTTCACTCTTGGAAATGGCTAAGTCTAGGGCATGGATGTCCTCCGTTTGAATTCCTTTCATCGTGCTAAGCGCATGGGAAATCCACATCACCTACAAAACACACAAAGACAAAGAGAACTAATAAAAATAACAAAGAATAAAGATTATGTGATGCTCACAGTGAAAAGAGTAAATACTGGAAATCCTGCATATGGACATGTAATTGGCTCAATGGGATATTATATAACATGATATACAGGGATAATATGCAACAAATGAGCTCTAAAAATGTGTAAAATATCCATTAGATGTCAGGGGTCAGGTGTGTCCGACAGGCTCAGACCCCAGTCGGCGGCCTGCCAGGGGAGGGGCACATCCTACGCTTTCTTGGCTCAGGTGCATCTTGTCACCTTGTGACATTCTAGCCAGAGCGCGGAAACCCAAAGCTTATGGAAGAGGGGTGTTCCCGTGTTGTGACACTGTGATGAGGAACTAGAGGGCAGGACGTCGCACTATAATGGCGGCCCTCGGTCAAAAGTATGTGGCAACATAGGAGATCTCCGCTCTCTCCCGCTTGTGCGTAGATTGGCCGATGGTGGTGGAATCTTAAGTGGTTTAAATTCGCGCGGGTTCCCGACATGGGGTAATCATGATGCCGGCAGGCGGCTCGTCAGAAGGAAGAGGAACGACTCATATTGGTAGTTGTGCCACCACTTCGTCAGACGAAAGTATTTAAAAAAACGGAAACTAGGAAAAAAACCGGTTGGAAGCTTTACAAAACCGACTAAAAAGCTTCCAGAAGTTTCACAAAACCAAATGATGAGCTTCCATAAAAAGAAAAACGCAACCTACATGGGCCGGCCCATTTCCTACATAGGTGTGTTGGGTGGGTGTGCGCCATTTGCAAAGAGGCCTATAAGTGGGGGAGCTCCTGTGTGACGCTCTTTGCGTCAAAAAGTTGACGTTTCGCACAGGGCGTAGCTCACCTGGGCTGGCCCATTTTGCGTTCGCGAGGTGGAAAAACACGAAAAAAAAGCAGCGCTAGCGCTGGGATTTGATCCCCTGACTTCGTAGAGAAGCGCAAGCTGGGCTAGCCGCTGCGACAGATTAGCGTTTTTGCTAAACTTGCAGCACAACACTAAAAGAACTAAACTACAGCGGTAAAAAGTTAAACATTCGCAAAAAAATCCCAAAAACTAAAGTACAAGTGAGGGATCGAACAGAGGACCTCCTACTACTGAACCAGGTCACTAGCGACCTTAATTCCTAGGAATATGTGTCTAAAACCTCGAACATTTCACGAAAATGTGATCATTTTTGGGGATTCTCAAGCATTTTTCTAAAAAAGGAACAAAATTGAAAACAATATAATTTTTTGAAATTGCGAATAATTTCTAAAAGACAAACATTTTCTGTAAAATAGGAACAAACATTGAAATGACAATTTTTTTGAAATTACGACCAATTTTTTCGAAGCATGAACAATTTCGAAATGGCCCGAATATTTTTTGAATTTGCGAACAAAATTTGGAAACATGACATTATTTGAAGTTTTGAAGAAATTTGGAAAGCTGGAACATTTTTGGAAATTCTTGAACATTTTTTGAATTTTTGAACGAAAAAGAAAAATGAGAACATTTTTTGAAATTCCCCAAACATTATTTGAACTTGGGAACAAATTTTTAGAGAATGAACCTTTTTTAATTTGTGACAAAATTTGAAAGTGGCAACATTTTTTAAAATTCCCCAACATTATTTGAATTTGTGAACAATTTTTCAAAACATGAATTTTTTTTATATATTCAAGGTGAGAACATTATTTGAAATTCCCGAACATTTTCTGAATTTTTGAATATTTTTAAAATTTTAAATTCTCTTTTCTTGAAATTTGGAAAAAAAATTGTAAAAAGAAGCGAACAAATATTTGAAAGTCTAAACTTTTTTAGAATTTCTGAACAAAATTTCAAAACAGGAACCATTTAGAAAAAAAATGAACAAATGCTAACATTTTTTACATTTCTGAACATTTTTTGAAAAATAGAAAAATAAACTTGAGAAAAAGAAAAATTAAATGAAAATAAAAAAGGAAAGAAAAGAAAAGGAGAAACAAAAAAAGAACTAAAAAAGGAGTGAAAAGAAAAAATGAAACAGGAAAAAAAGAAAAAAGAAACCAAAAAGAAACAGAAAAAAAACCGGTTTGTGAACCGAATGTTCCCAAAACCAGAAAAAACCGGCTGGAACCTTCGAGATGGTTCCCAAAACCGGGATCGGTGGAACGCACCCTCGCTTCTAAATGGGCCGGCCCGTCTCGGTAGATCCCTTCGGTCGCGTGTGCGGTTGCCCGACAATTCGACGCAAAATGTGTCAAATAGGAAATCGCTATAAATGGTGCCTGAAGCGCCAAATAGAAATTAGGATGACCAGGCCAGAGGGATTTTGAGTGTCTTGTTGTAGATGCTCTAGCTAATGCTAATCCATCCGCAAGGTCCAAACGTGTAACTACAGTTACGCAGGCCATGCCGATTTTGGTTCCATGCACCCAGCTGGTCCGTCCTAAGCCGCACCAGCTGTGAGTGTGTGGCTGCCGGGCGTCTCCGTCGCGGTTCCTCGTCTCTGGCCTCCAGCCAGGGCACCGTTCTGCAGGCCCGGACTTGTTTAACGGCAATCTCGAACATAATTTGTTTGATTTCGTTTGATTACACGGCCGTATTCTACAGCTTCAAACCACTTTAAAAGACGGATAATGAGGACACGCGGTCAGCTGAAATTACAAGTAAACAACCCTCCAAAGCACCAGCTAGCGGGCGAGAAACTCGATGAAAACTGCTGGGTAATTTCTATATATTCTTCATGACGTACCATGAAACATTCAGCACCTGAACCAGATTCCCCAGTACACAAGCACCGGAGCCTCCAGATGGCCAACCAAACCGCCTCATACGTGCTCCTGGCTCTGTGCCTGCTCGTGCTCGTGGCGAAGCACGCCGAGGCGAGGCAGCCCCGGCTCGTCCCCGCCATCTTCGTCTTCGGCGACTCCACCGTCGACGTCGGCAACAACAACTTCCTGGGCGGCACGCGCAAGGCGGGCAGAGCCAACTTCCCGCAGTACGGCGTGGACTTCCCGACCTCCAAGCCCACCGGCCGGTTCAGCAATGGCTTCAACACGGCAGACCGGCTAGGTACCACGTGCATTGCAGTTCTTCGATCGGCATTGACTTCCTTCTGCACGAGCTCGATCGGCAGTGCTTAACAAATTACACCATTCGATGATGAACAGCTCAGTTCCTTGGCTTCCCCCTGAGCCCGCCTGCCTACCTCTCCCTGAATAGGCGTACCGTCAGATCGCAGATGTTTAAGGGCCTCAACTTCGCTTCGGCAGGGTCCGGACTTGGGGATCACACCGGCCGTCTAGTGGTACTCCTACATTGTTAGCCGTTACGAATTTTTTGACTTTCGTTTCAACCATATGACTGATCTGAAACATTATGTGCAGGTTGGTGAGGTGATCCCGATGACCCTGCAGGTGGAGTCCTTCGCGAGGGTTGTCGAGCACATGTACCAGAGTTCAGGCTCGAGGAGAACGGCCAGTCTCCTCTCCAAGTCCATCTTCTTCATCAGCACCGGCAGCAACGACATGTTCGAGTACTCTTTCAACCGTACCAACGACAGGAAGTTCTTGCTCAGTCTCGTCGCCGCCTACAAGTACTATCTGAAGGTACCACTACGTAGTACTCAGCAAATCAATTAGTTAGTCTGCAGTTCTTTTCATCTCCACAGCATCAGACGAACCACAAGAACTGCAAACTGAACCTGTATAATCCTGCGCAGGCACTCTACCATCTGGGCGCGAGGAAGTTCAGCATCGTCAGCATCCCGCCGCTGGGCTGCACGCCGTCGCAGAGGCTGCGCCAGCTGGAGCAGATGGGCACGCAGGGCTGCTTCGACCCACTCAACGATCTCTCGCTTGGGTCGTACCCGCTGCTGGCCACGATGCTGGAGGAGCTGGCCCACGAGCTGCCTGGCATGGCCTACTCCCTCGGAGACGCCTTCACCATGGTCTCCTTCGTCTTCGCCAACCCACAGACAAACGACTGGAGTAAGCAAATCGCCTTGGCACGGCTCCTTGCCTGTTCAAATACCCCGTGGATCTTTTCTAACTGTGATTTTGCCTGCCTGCTCTTGTAGGCTTCACGGAGCTTGAGGCGGCGTGCTGCGGCGAGGGGCCGTTCGGGGCGTCAGGGTGTAACCAGACGGTCCCGCTGTGCGGCAACCGGGACAGCTACCTGTTCTGGGACGCCAACCACCCGACGCAGGCCGTGTCCACCATCGCCGCGCAGACGCTCTTCGCCGGCAACCACACGTTCGTCAGCCCCATCAACGTCCTCCAACTGACCAAGCTGTGACCGTGCTTGTGCGCAAAATTTATAGCGATATGTATTTTGTCTTCTCTATCTAAATAAGAGTAGTCAGATAATATAGGGCTACCGGGTAATCAAGCGGCTATAAAACACTGTCTTACGTACCGACATGCACGGCCATAAATCTTACTCCAATTCATCTGTGTTTGGATTAGAAATCTCTTTTTACAAGGATTTGGAATTTGTACCGCAAATTTTATCGAGATATTCAAGTGGATTAGGTAGAGACTTTCAATCAATCGATCGACATGCCTTGTTATACAAGAAACAGTAAAACTAAGCCACCTATGACCACCCACAGCGATTTGAGCTCGGCTTGGATATTTGGTGGTCCCACCGCTCCCTTTTTTTGCGCGTTGATAACACTTTATTAACTCAAATGTTTTCAGGAATACAAATAATCTCTAGCCTATTAACCAGCCCCAAATGCCTACCATAAGGTAATGTAGTCGCAACCTTCGCCAGGCTATGAGTTTCTATGCTTCTCTTCTCATGGGTAATCTCAGTTGATGCAAAACCTTTCATCTTCTCCTTTACTTCTTGAATGATAGTTGTAGAAGTTCCAAGGTATTCACCCTTCAGATTGTTCATTAGTAGCAACAAACGGTTTTATTACAAGCAAGGTTTATAGCTAGGGACAGACCTTCATTGCTTGTCATCGCCTCGAGAATCTCCAGTGATATTAGATCCGGGACTACGATCGTCGACGCCCCCAAAAATATTTGAGTTTCATCTCGGCAAACCGCAGCGAAACAACCCCTATCTTCATGACGGCCAATAGTTGCATCCACGTGAATCTTAGGGCCTGTTCCGATCTCCTCCCACTCCAAACTTCTAAAAAATTCTGCCCGAAGCCAGCCCGAACAGAATAGTTTCACGAAGCTGCAATCCAGGAAGCCACGATGGGTTGTAGTTCATTTTTTTTAAGCGACCGATTCCCAGCTTCACACATTTGTGAATTTGAAGCTGCAGTTATTTACGGTCGGATTGCCATCGCCAAGAAAACGTTTCGCTCCTCACCTCCACCTCGCTCGATCCCACAGAAACCCCCTCGCTCACAACTCTCCTCCCCTCGTTTCTCCTCTACATCCCTACTGCCGCCGTTCCCGCCGCCACGCCCGGCAGTGCCCGTCGCCGGCCAAATCATCCCCTCCGACTACAGATCCGGCCGCCCCAGTCTATTTCCCGCCGGATCCCATCATCGCCGCCGTCCGTCGCGCCTGGTGCAAGGAGCTGCGACCCCATGTCTCGGAGGAGCTAGCCCCGACGCCATTGACGCCCGAGCGACGCTCCCAAGCCAGGAGCGGCACCAGGACAACCACGCCCCGAAGACTAAACTGCAAGGTGAGCTCGTCCCCTTCTCTTCTTCCCTATGGATCGGTGTCCTGGCTCATGTTCTCTGTTCTATACATGTGTGCAGTTTTTTTCTTCAGAATTGTAGTTGTTGTGTGCAAAATCCTACCCTGGCGCATGTTGTTCGTTGTGCAGTCATATTACAAATTCCTACTCTAGAGTATATTTGTGCAACTCTGGAATCATAAGTTAATGCATATTGCTATGTGGGTACTGCCATGAGTGCTATTGTGTGAACAAATTTCAGAACAGTGAAATGCATTCTTTGGCTATGCAGAAAATGTACTGCTATATGTGTAGTTTATTTTTTAACAGCCTAGTGGTATATGTGTGCAAATGTACTGCTATATTGTTCAGATATTACATGAGTTTGGCTATGCAGAAAAGTACAATTTTCATATTTATCCTAGTACATTGAAGACCAAAGTGACATGCATTTTTTTAGAGAAATGTCAAGTGTGGCAGCTGAATGGAGCGATGAAAACACTCGGATTATCTCCGAGTTGTTTGCTGAGCAAGTGAACGCCGGAAATAGGCCTGGAAATTATTTGACACCGCATGCATTTGATGAGGTAGGAAAGCAATTTAAGATGAGAACTGGGCTAGACTACACATATACGCAATTGAAAAACAAATGAGACAAGCTTAAAGGTGATTTCAGCTTGTTCAAGAAACTCGAGTTCTGGGAGACCGGAGCCGAATGGGACTATGTGAACAACACCGTGTCACAAGATGATGAGTGGTGGGAAAAGGCTAAAATTGTGAGTTCTCTCGTTGATGCATCGCATATCTTAAATTCCTTCATACCACTTTATTTACTAATAATGTGTTTCCTTTGTTGTATTACAGGACGTAAAAGGTTGTGGCAAGTTCAAGAACAAAGGACTTGCTAATGAGAAAAACTTGCGGATTATGTTTGGAGATATCACAAGTGATGGTACTGACCATTGGAATCCCTCTTCTGGCATACCTCCCCCCTCTAGTGCGGCGGTGAAAGCAGCCATCAATGTTGATGAGATCAAAGATCTTGATTTGGATGATACCCAAGAACAAGCATCTCAAGCAACACCTACTTCATCTAAAGTGAGGCTTGGGATCATCATTTCGGAGAAGAACAATAAACCCAAGACTGCACAAGTGATGTGTGAGCAAGTTACAAGAATTGGTGATATTGCCGAGGCTTCTCACTCATCATTTCAGTCTTTCATGAAGTAAGACGAGGCAAACTGTGTCACCTCGGTCATGGATGAAGTCATTGCTTGTGGTGCAACAGTCGGTACCGATGAGTTTTTCATGGCTAGCAAGTTGTTTGTGAAGAGGGCGCAAAGGGAGATGTTTCTTTACATTCCACTTGAGTCCCGAAAGGGTTGGTTACGTAGGAAGTATGACTTGAAGTATGGGAACTAGTTTGCATGCCTACCATTCCATCTATGTGTGATGGCCGATTATATTTTATGTTGAACCTAGTGCTTGATACAATTTCATCTTTTATGTTGAACCATCTTTTATGTTGTTGAACCTACTGTTTGCTATTTATGAATGCATTGTGGAACCATCTATTATGTCCATGTTGTTGAACCATCTTTTGTTCATGTTGTTGAACCTACTGTTTGCTATTTATGTATGAATTATGTAAATGTTCTTGATCCAATTGGTGCTAACTTGTGTTTCATATGTTGACGGTTGTTTATTTGCAGACGTCATCGGATAGTGAAAGTGACGATGACACTAGTTATGAAAGAAAGAAAGTTATGGTTCTCCAATATCAACATGATATGGTCATGCGATATTCGGGTGTGTCATCCATAGTTGGGAAGTATTGTAAAAGTTGGGTCATGAAGGCCAATCCTAGGACATCTAGGTTGAGTGGTTTTGAATGGTTGCGAGAGACTATTGGCACACCCGGAGAGACGTACACAATGTTGAGAATGAATGCAAATGTGTTCTTTGATCTTCATGACAAGTTGGTGGCGGAGTATGGCCTCAAAGAAAATTGCTTTGTTACCACTTATGAGTCTCTTGCTATGTTCTTGTGGACCTTGGGGGGGGGGGGGGTGAATCAAACAGGAGAACCCAAAACCGTTTCAAGCATGGAGCAGATAAAGTCCACCGTAAGTTCCATGAGGTTCTACAATGTGTGGTTAAGATGTCATCTCACTACATTAGGCCTCAAGACCCAAATTTTCACATCGTCCATGATAGGATTAAGCGTGACAAAAGAGCTTATCCTCATCTCAAAGATTGCATTGGTGCAATAGATGGGACACATATTAGGGCTTCTATTCCGGAAGGACCTTCAAAAATAAGGTACATTGGAAGAACAGGTGCAACAACACAGAATGTGATGGCAGTATGTGACTTTGATATGCATTTCACCTATGCTTCTATTGGACAACCGGGTTCTATGCATGATACAAGTGTGCTATTTCATGCAATTGAAAATGACAAGGCCACATTCACACATCCTCCCAAGGGTAAGTATTTCTTGTTGTTGCAATTTATGTAACATGTCCTCCAACTCACAATCATGTTTGTTGTTCATTTCTATAGGAAAGTACTACCTTGTAGACGCCGGCTATCCTAATAGAGATGGCTATCTAGCACCGTACAAAGGAGAACGCTATCACGTCCCTGACTTTCAACGAGGTGCACCCCCAACTACAAATGTAGAGAAGTTCAACCGGATCCACTCCTCCAAGCGCAATACCATAGAGAGAACCTTTGGCATGTGGAAGATGAAATGGCAAATCTTGCTCAAGATGCCAAACTATTCGATTCAAACACAAAAGATGATCGTTGCGACTACCATGACACTACACAACTATGTCCGCCTTCATGACAAAGAGGATCTCCACTTTCTTCGGTATGAGAGGGATCCGGATTATATTCCAACTATTCCAGAGAGATACAAGAAGTATGTTATTCCTCCAAATGCATCGGATTCTTCAACACCGGCGGAAAGTGGTCCTAACATGAATTTGTTTAGACATGAACTAGCTACCGCCATTGCTCTTAGTTGGTGAAGTAATCATGTTCATGTCTTTAGATGTGAGACCATTCTGATTTGCAAACTTATGCAAATGAAACTACTTTACTACGTAAACTTTTGTTGTATGACATATAACAAAACTAGTTATTCGTCTTTATTATAACTTGTATTAAATGAGAATATTTGTGGCAAGTTCAAAAATACATTTCGGTTATATTTGGAACACTACTTTACTATAGAAACGTTCTCTGTACACCCGTGTGTGTCGCAGCCAACTCTAGCGTACTGTAGTACATGCACTAGCAAAAAAGAACGATCTTCATCTAGGCTAATATACTGCTACTACTAATTCACGAGAAAGAAGCCTGAGCTGTTGTATGTCAAGCTAGAAATTATCCGGTTCCGCGTACGAGCGTACGTGTTGCTTTAGCCGGTGGCGGCCGTAGATTCACGGTACAACGAGCCACGATAATTAAGCAGTGAGAGCCGGAGCAGAATCAGGGCCAAGAAACAGAGCAATCAACTAGCAGAGCAGAGCAGAACTTCAGCTAGATCACCTAGGTAGTTCTTGATGAGCGTGTACGTTGTGAAAGGAGACTGGTACTGATCCTCATGTATTGCTTTTCTTCATGCCCACTATATGGACCATGTCACCAGCTTCTCACAAAGCTTTGATAATCCACTGAATCTTGGACTTCTATCGGCCATAGTTTCAAAGCAAAAATGGTGGAGAGGATTTTGCAAGCTGGCCGTTCACCAAATATGGGGAGTATACGGTGCGTTCAGCATACAATATGGCCCGCTCTGCTCGTGTTCTGGAATCTCACAGTAAGTGTGGCACCGGTCAGTGTTCTAACAGACAGGAGGAAAAATCGTTGAAATCTTTATGGTCGATCAAGGCGCCCAGTAAAATGAAGGTGGCGTTATGGCGCTTTGCACATGATTGTCTCCCGTCCGGTGCTCAATTGCAGCGGCGCCATGTACCTGACTCAGAGCTGTGCTGCTTCTGTGGTCGGTTTGAAGGTGTGGAACATGCAATCCTGTTCTGTCCATATGCCAAGGCTGTGTGGGATGGGATCAAGAATTGGTCAGGCATCAAGCTTCATCGTTCCAGGTTTAACAACACCAAACTGTGGCTGTTTGATTTTCTTTCTAATTCCTCTAATTGGGAAGCTACCGTTCTGGCTGTGTCCTTTTGGCATATTTGGGAAGCCCGTAATTCTGGGAGGAATACTCCCGAAGCTCCAGACCCTCGTCATACTGTGTACAAAATCATGGCTTACTCTGAGTTGATTTTGCAGCACCTCTACAGCCCCGTTCTTGCCCACAGGCGTGAGTCCTATTTGTCCAGTTCCACTTGGACTCCGCCGTCATCAGGTTCGATTGTCATCAATTCAGATGCTGCGATTTTTTCAAAGACTAATATGTCAGGTGCCGGTGTGGTCGCTTTGGATCATGAGGGTAGCTGCATAGCGGCTTGTAGCGAGCCCATTCAAGGTGCCCTGGAGCCGGAATTGGCAGAGGCCCTTGCTCTACGGAGAGCAGTGTACCTGGCCAGAGATGAAGGTTTCTCCAAGGTTATCTTTGCCTCTGACTGCCAATCACTGGTGTATAGGATCAACTACTCCAGACATGATCGCTCGGGCATTGGGTCAGTTGTTAAAGATATCAAACTTGCTTCTCGTGGCTTTGTTTCAGCAGTGTTCAAGCATGTGCGTCGGCAACTTAATATAGCGGCTCATTTATTAGCTAAGTCTTGTAAAAACTCTTCTAGTCTAGTGGTTTTTCATTCTGCTCCGGATTGTATCCGGGACACTTTGTGTAACATTGTTATGTGATCAATATAGCCGACGTTCTCTCTCAAACAAAAAAGGTGCTCCACCAGAGCTTCATCAGCAAGTGACCACACATATTTCACCATTGTGCGCCCCATCAACGCATGCTTCCATGAATCCTTTGCCGAACTGCACATCGGACACACGCTACTTTTCGTCCATTATTTACCCCGTCATCCACGTGGCCCATTCGCCCCACCGTCCGGGGGACTGCTCCACAAACTAAGTTGGCATGTACCTTTTAATCTAGTCATTTGGAGGTCAAAGACTCGGCCAACCTGAGTTGGACATGCTCTCCTAAACCAAGTCGTTGAGAGGTCAAAGGCTCCGCTAGGGCTATGTCTCACCTATTGCGAGACGAGCACCGCTAAAAAAAACCTATTGCGAAACAAGCTACCGTCTTGCCTCTGGCGCTGCAGCTAATGGGGGGGCCAATGTAGCTTCCCCGACGCAGTTTTGGAAAGCTTCTATGGACCGTTTTGCATAGGTTTTAGAAGTTTATGCATGGATTATTTTTTCATGCTTTAGTTTCTGTTTGTATGATGTACCGGATTTCGTTTTTTTTTTTTGCAGTTTTCCTTTTTTTTAAATACACAATGTACATTTTTCGTATACACACGGAACATATTTTGATACAACTTTAACATTTTCAAATACATAATGAACAATTTTTCAAATAAATGTTTGAATTTTCTTAAATACATGTTAAACATTTTTTAAATACACGTTGAACACTTTTTGAGTGCACATTGAACATTTTTCGAATACATGCTAAACCTTTTTCATAAATGCCATGAATATTTTTTTAAACGCGCAAATCATTTGGTAAATATTAGAATATATATTTTTAAACGTCGCAAATATATTTTTAATCGAAAATAATATCTTTTTACATTGCATATATTTTTTTAATGGCGCAAACATATTTTGAAACGAGTGAAGATTGTTTTCAATTGACACGAACATTTTTTGGAATGGTATGCAACATTTTTCTACATTGTATAGACATTTTTAAAAATTTGAACATATTTTTCAAATTCTTGATCATTTCTAAATTTCATGAACATATTTTTAATGCTACACATATTTTCTAAAATTCCGCAAAAAAGATCACTGCATAAACATATTCTAAATGCGCAATGGATGTATTTCAAAATTTAAGTATTTTTTTTTGGAACATATGGATTTGGAATAGTTTGAAATATAAACAAAACGGAAAAAGAAAAAAGAACGAACGAACATCAGAATAAATGACAAAAGAACGGAAAGCAAATGCGCAAAAACAAACGAAGAAGTAATCTGGGTCGGTCCACCACAGCACCGCCTAGGTTTTTTTTTTTTGAGCGTCACAGCACCGCCTAGGTGAGAGGTCCTTCGGGGAACCTTGCTGAAGGGACGCGCGGGATGTCACAGCTTCGTCTTTGTCTGTTTTTTATTTACGTTTTCTCTTTTCGGTTTATGCATTATTTTTTACTTTTGTTTACACTTCAAAATATTATAAATATATATACGCGCGGGATGTCACAGCTTCGTTTTTGTCTGTTTTTTATTTACGTTTTCTCTTTTCGGTTTATGCATTATTTTTTACTTTTGTTTACACTTCAAAATATTATAAATATATATATATATATTAAAAACTCTAAAAAACATTTCAAAAATGTTGATAAAGAATTTGAAAAATATTAAATGTGTATAGAGAAAATGTTTATCACATATATGAAAATGTATACAAAAATAATAATGTGTATGAATTTTTTTGATCATGTATATTAAACATTTTAATCAAGCATTTAAAACAATGTTGAACAAGTATTTAATTAATGTTATTCAAGCATTTAAAAAATGTTGACCACATATTAAAAAAATGTTGAAATTTTTTGATCATGTATATAAAATTGTTAATCAAGCATTGAAAAAAATGTTGAACAAGTATTTAAAAAATGTTAATCAAGCATTTCGAAAACTTTAAATGTGTATACAGAAAAATGTTGACCATGTATTAAAAAATGATGATTTTTTTATCATGTATATAAAAATTTTAATCTAGAATTTGAAAAAAAAATGTTGAACAAGTCTTTAAAAAATGTTAGTCAAGCATTTGGATAATGTTAAATGTGTATAAAAAAAGTTGACCATGTATTCAAAAAATATTAATCTTCTATTTGTGAAATGTTAGTCAAGCGTTTAAACACAAATTAAAAATGTATAGAAAAAATGTTATTATGTAGTCAAATAATGTTAATATTGTATTTGAAAAATGTTAATCATTGATTTGAAAAAAGGAGTACAGAAAAAATGTTGACCATGTATTAAAAAAAGATAAATTTGTATTGTAAAAATGTTAATTTTGTATTAGAAATATGTTCTTGACATACACGAAAAATTCAGAATGAAAACAAAAAAACAAAGAAAAACCAAAAAAATAAGGAAAACCGATAAGAACCATGAAAGAGACAAGAGAAAAACAAAACAAAAAATGAACAGAAAAAACAAAGAAACCGGAGAAGAAAAAAACAAAAAAAGAGAGAAAACCAAATAAAACAGAAGAAAAGGAAAGAAAAGAAAAAAACAGTGAAAACAATGAAAAAACAAAGAAAACCCGTGAAAAAAGAAAGACAAAACACAAACAAAAAAATCTATGAAAAACCAATGCAAAACCGGCTCTTTTACCCTCAACAAGGTCGCGCCCTAGTAGTTTACCCGAAGTTGAAGCTAGCTTAGTGGCTAGCAGGGTTGCCTCTAACCCAAGGGACCCTGGATTGAATCATGATTTTCTCCAATTTTTCTTCTCTTTGTCTTTTAAACGTGTGCTAACAGGCCTACCCAATAGCTACGGCACGGGGCCATTCGCTTCAGCGAGACGGAAGTAGCACTCACGTAAAGCGAGATATAGTCGCTGTCGTCCATTTATCTCACTACAAGCGAGACAAAGATGTGACCTCCTATACAGCGCTGCCCGTTGGGAGGAGACGCAGCGCATAGGCAAATGTTCACAAATTCAAAAAAAATATCATGATTTTCTATAATTGCTCACAAATTTCAAAAAATATTCATGAATTACAAATATGTTCATCAATTCAAAATCGCTGATTCAAAAAATGTTCATGCATTTAAAAAAAAATTGTTCAAAACAAAAAAGGTTCGTGAATTATAAAAATTGTTCCTCCAATTTCAAAAAAATCTTCGCCGATTCAAAAAAAAAAAACTTCATGGGTTTAATTGTTTTTCACAATTTCCATAAAATGTTTGCAACTTTGTAAAAAATTCTTGCATATTCGAAACATGTTCATGATTTATAAATATGTTCGCAAATTTGTCAAAAATATTTGCGAATTTGAAAAATGTTCATGATTTAGAAAAGTGTTCACAAGTTAAAAAAATTAATGGTTTTCAAAAATTGTTAATGATTTCAGAAAATTTGTTCAGAAATTTGAAAGATGGTCGCAAAAATTAAAAAGAAAAGGAAAGAGGAAAGAAATAATAATAATAAAAAGAAAATATACCAGAAAAGGGAACATGAAAATGAAAAAATAATGTAAAAGAAAAAAGGATAAAGAAAAAGAAGTTAAAAAACCATTAAAAAACAAAGAAAAAAAAATGAAAAACTGGTTCAAGGAAGGTTCTAGAACTGGGCCGGCCCAAAAGAAAATTGGACGCTGTAAGGGGTACGCGCTCGGTCCCTAAGGAGCGACCTATGCGCCAAATAGGAGACGCCGACAAAGACAGTCCCCAAAGGGTTGGCCAGATATTACGTTCATGCTTTCTATTGTATCTATCTATCCGGCCAATATAGACCGCGGGGCGCCCACCGCGCATAATTCCTCTTGATTCCAACCGTCGGTGCGGCTATGTGTTGCCCGTAGCGAATCATATGCAAGGGTAGCCTGCAGGGAGCTGATACTGGGCCGACACAATATCCACGAAGCCTCGTCATGCTGACGTCACTTTGATATCAGGCATATTTTATTATTTCTGTTTAGTTAAAAAAACTAAATACCTATATTATGAAAAAAATAGTTAATTCTTTAAAAGTGTAAAATGTAGTATAAAAATGTTCACTCAACCTTTAAAAAATGTTTGTACAATTAAAAAAAATGTATGTGACATTACAAAAAAATTCACACGTTTCAAAATATTACGCGACATTTTTTTTAAATGTTATAGAACGTAAAAAACAATGTTTGTGTTATTCAAGAAAATGTTTTGTACCATTCAAAAAAGTACGTTACATTTTGAAAATGTTTTCACCGGTTTCAAAAAAGGTATGAAAATTAATGTATAAATTTTTTCACATAGTATTAAAATAATGTTTCTCTATCATACAAAAAAAATCAACGTGTATTAAAAAAATGAGCAAAAGAAGTATTTGAAAGAATAATAACCATGTATTTGAAAATGTTAAACTTATATAATAAATTGTTTTAGATGTATATGAAAAATATAGAATATGTATGAAAAAACTAGGCATCAAAACATATATTTGAAAAAATGTTACTCATGTATTTAGAAAAATGTTAAACGTGTACAAAAAAAGGTTCTTGTTGTATACGAAAAATGTTCAATGTGTATGAGAAAACTAGATATATGTTGAACATAAAAAATGAAAACAAAACTAAGAAAACTAGTGAAAACCATAGAAAAAACAAAGAAACCCAAAGAGAAAAAAGGGAAAAATGAAAATGGAAAATAGGGAGTCGAAAACTAAAAAAACAGTCAAAACAGAAGAAAACCCGAGGAAAACTATAGTACAATCAGTGGAAAAATCAAAAAGGAAAACAACAACGAAAAACTTGAGGTTGCTACAGTGTTGCGCCGGCCCTATAGTCGCCCGTTGTAGGCGATTCCCAATAGGAATCAATACAGATAGGTGAGACATAGCTCTGCTGCCCAACTATCGTTGAGACCATGCACATTATTTAAGGCCCAAACTTATTTGTGACCCATTACACACGACAGTGTCCCGTCAAAGAAAAAAAAACCACAATATTCTAATAAAAGAAAAAGGAAATTTTTTGGGAGAAACTTTCAATGTATTCATCATGTGTCATAGTAGCATTAGAAGTAGCAAAAGTTACAATCAGGTCCGTGGACTATCTAGTGACGACTACAAATACTAAAGCGAGCCGAGGAGCGCCATCGTCATCGTTCCTCCCTTGTCAGAGCCGGGAAAATCTTATTGTAGTAGACAGTCGGAACGTTGTCATGCTAAGGTCCAACATGACCAGCGCACCAAAACAACAACTGTCGCGGATGAAGAGAGGTGTAGATCGGAAAAAAATCAAACTTGTAGACACACGACCAAAGACGAAGGAAGATTGGATCAAAAACAGATCCATCGACGACCAACACCGACCGAATCCCGCGAGATCCGATGGAGACACACCACTTGTCATGGTAATTTTCATGAAAATACTAGAGGAGTGTCATGTGTACCGAAAGGTATAGATGAGAGTACGCACAAGAGTTTATAGATGTTTGGGCCCTCGTCGGGGGAGGTAATACTCTACTCTTGTGTGTGTGTGTGTGGTGTTTTAGAGTTTGCACGTAAGATTACAAGAGAGTTCAACCCTCAGTCCGGTGCTCTCTTTCTAACTTATATAAAGTGCGTCAGGAGGGGTGTCATAACAGACTGGCAATAATAACAGATTGGTAATAATGGTAACAATTTCAATTTCAATTTGCTTATCAACAAATGTCTCAATCGATGTTCATCCCATGTGGTCCATGCATAGACTTGTTATGTGCATTCAACAAACTCATATGAAACCATGGACCACCGGATGGCGAAGCCAATGACTTCAAAAGGAAATTGTGTACAATATTTTTTTGGGAAGCGAGACAAAAATAGACAAATTTTATCTCGAATTCCACCCAATCTTCACAATTTGTAATGTAAACACACCTTTCTTTTGTTTTCATCAGTTGCTACATTGTTTGTTGTGACCAGTGTAGGTAAAACATAATTAAGGACCCAAATTTACAAATGGAATTATAAATTTATCTGAAATTATAACGAGCTAGCTGACATTCGCTCCACCGGAAGTGTGCGTGACGGCTTCGTTTACGTGCAATACGAGATGCCACTTTCAACCCAAAGAGTGCACTTCTGATCTCGAGCTCACATACACTTGGGTGAATAATAATAAAAATGAATAAATGGTAAAAATTCTATTTTTTTTGTGACAAACATTGATGAGCGTTTCACCCGCGTGCAAAATTTCGTGATGGAATGACATTTGTGGAGGTCTGGGCAAAAAAATTGATGCTTCAAAAATAGTCTTTTTAGAGCATTGATTTTGTTTTTGTTTTAGACCACCACAAATGTCATTACATCACGAAATTTAGCACGAGCTGAAACACCGATCAATATTTATTACAAAAAAATTCAGATTTTTTGAAATGTTCTATTTTTTTCCTTTAGATTTTACTATTCACATAGGTTTATGTGAGCTCGGGATCAAAAACTCAGTGTCCCTTTTAACATTCCTATTTGCATGCAAATGAGTATTTGCTCGGCGCATATAGGACGAAAAAGGATAATGCATAAGTATGCACAACAAAAATAAACATGCTGACATCATGGCGCATTGGTTTCATGAATTTAAAATGTTTTGTTGCAATCATTTCTCTGACTGATAATTAGTTTTCTTCGTTGGCTTCGTATTACCAAGGACTTTAAAACTAGATTCATTTGAGTATGTTTCAACGAACTTTTTTCAGACCATAAAGTTGCAGCCTCATGATTAAAGAAATTTAAATTGTCACCCGCAAAAAAAAAAGTTTAAATTATATAGGTACAAAAATTACCATGTGGAAACTTTTGGTACCATCTTCATAAAATAAAACTATGAGGCAATTTTTAACGTGATTTTTTTGCCTAGTATCAAATCTATTGTCGAGATAAAGTCAACTATGACGGCATATCATAAACTAGATTCACAATTTGGGAGTTCAAACATTTTGAAGTCTCAAGTTTCAAAAAAATAACGATCTCATCCGTTGTTTTGCCATATCCGCATGGATGCAAATTCCAAGGGACATGGGGTCGCCCCAGAGGGATAAAATCCTCTCGTTCACATCCTAGTGGTGTTCTAAGGGTCTGTTTGGGACTGCTCCGCTCCTTCAAATTCAACTCCACTCTAAAAAACGCAAGCCAAACGGGGTAGCTTCATGATATGTCGCTCCACAAAAAAACTAGAATCTGGGGTACAACTCCCTGTGTTTTGTGAAGCTCTTCAGGGGTTCTAAAAAACTCTAGAAGCTGGAGTTGGGGGGGAAATTACCCACCACTACCACCGGTAAAGTGGATATCCCTTCGTTTTTCCTCACGTCATCCACTCAAATAGATCCTTTCCACCATATTTCCCATTCTTGAAGCTGGAGCTAGCTGGAAGCCAAACATGATAGCAAGCTCTTTGGTGAAGCGAAGTAGTCTCAAACAGGCCCTAAATCTATAAGAGCGTCAACAACTGGAACCCCCATATATTCCTCAAACGTCCGGGCGGCCTGCCCGATCACTATCCGGACAGAAAAATGTCAACCTCGCATAGCCAGGGCAAACGCCTGGGCTGACCGGCACTCCCAAATCCAGCCCATATGTGGGGTAGATATGAGGATGCCCGGACGCATCTGCCACGTCGGACCGACGGCAGGGGCCCGCACCAAAACTCATCGGTCCGATGGGGGCCTCCTCCGGTTTAGGTGAGGATGCATTCATATCACCGCTCCAGCGCGACGCCCGAGGGACCAAATCTGGCTATTTAACTTGAATGCCGAGGCAACCCTAGCCCCGTCCCCATTCCCACCCCTCCCATCCTCACCGCCACTGCCCGTCCTCTCCGCTTTCAATCCGACCTCATCGTCCGCCATCGCCGCCCCGCTGCCGCCATGGTCTACACCAAGGTGACTTACTACAAGTTGTTGCCCCGGAGCTCCAGGCAGAGATGCATGCCGCAGAGGACCGTCACGCGCATTGCGGCTTGCCTGCCTCTGGAGCAAGAGTGCTTAGATGAGGAGGCGCTGGAGCAGGAGGAGGTGGAGGCATCCGAGGAGGAGATGGTGGTGTTGGACAATGAGATGGAAGAGGGGGAGCAGGAGGAGGAGGAGCCGCCGTCGGACGAGGAGGAGGAGGCATCAACACCGGAGCAGGACGGATTCGAGATGAAGGACGCACTAGCAGAGTTCGAGCTCGCCCAAGCGGAGGAGGCGGTAGAGCAACAGACCATCCTCGAGTCCATCCAGTTCGAGACAGAGGTGGCCGCGAACCGCCGCTTCCTCCACGAGAAGGACAAGGAGCTTCAGCAGGTCTTCGCGGACATGGAGGCGCCGGCGTTTCACCCGGCCACCAATGACCAGAAGACCGGCGGCTCCAGGAAAGAGGTCATCAACATTTCCGATGACGAGTAGTGTAGTTTGCTAGCTTGCTACTTTGTTCTATGTACGTAGATCAAATGGATGTTGCATGGCATTGTATGAAAATGAGGATTTGAAAATGGGGAGTGCCGTTGCAATGTGTGAAATATGAAGGATGATCGGGTGCTGTCCGCGGATGTTTGGGGTCTGATTGTAGATGCTCTAACAAGAGCATATAAGACCATCTATAACCGGACTCCCCAAATTGACCGGGCGGACTGACCTTACATGAGAGAGAAGGAAAAAGTTGACCCAACGGGAGCCCTTAAAAACCTCCTTATATTCCCGGCCTATCCGGCACTCCTCATATTGCCTCAGGCGTGTCCGGTCAGCGGTCCTGCGTCCGTCATATAGGATTTGGCCCACCACGAATCATTTTTTATCTTTGTTTATTCTTTCTCTTCTTTCTCTCTCCATCCTCATCAATCATATGTATGTGACGGGACATATAGGGGAAAAAGTGAGGGACGTGGCTGTTGAAACGAAAATTCAAAGGGTGACCGGTCACTGTCCGCGGACGCGCCCGCGGATATTTGAGGGCCGGTGTATGCGGCTGTAGATGTTCTAATGAATGAAATAACTGATACTAGCTACCTCCAAAATCCCAGTCATGCTATGTTTGACATCCCCAATACCTAAGTACATCACTTTCTTCCTTTAGGATCTCGTTCAGTTTAGTGGTCACAACAAAGAGAAGCATGAACCCAGTGGGCTATCAATAAAGTCAAAAGCCCCCCCGACAGCCATACGACCCCTGAAACAATGCCATTGCCAATTTGCCCTCGCATGTCAACAGGCACCAAAGCCTGCCGCAGAACATCCCAAAAGTCCACAAGCTAGCTCTGCTAGTCGAACCCTTTAGCTTTGCTCATCGAGAAAAGATCCAATCCTGCATGGCATGCAGAGGCACATCATCCATCCATCCATCCACCCCCATAGCCCTAGCCCGATCGAATCTCTTCTCCCCTCGATAGCCATGCCTAGTGCACGTAGCGGCAACCACGTACAGTCGCAGATGATGAGATAAAGAGAAGCCGCTGCATGCAGACGGAGCAAGCGGCATCATGGCGCGTGCGAAAACTGTGGGGCTATACATGGCTGCGGTGGCATCGATCACTGCCACTCCTCTCGATCGATGCAAGCCGCCACAGTACGCTCCACCCGGTTGCCTTGTTCGGGCATAAAATCTCCCGTTCATCATCAAAGGGATCTTTTGGTATAATACGAAGCGACACTTTGTGCTGCATGCAAGCATTGATCTGATCTGCTGTAGGGAGCTACTGGCTAGCTAGCGAGCGAGCGAGCGCTGCGCGTATGAATTGCTAGCTTTCTTTTCCGGTCAGGTCGCATCTCCATTGCTTTTGTTCGTTGAGCATACGGATAGATCACATGGCAGGTGGGTCGCCATGGACATGGAGGAGAATAATGGCAGCTTCAGTTCCCTTGCAGTACATGTTAGCAATTGCTGGATAGAGGGAGAGAGAGGGAGTGGCTGCAGAGGAGTGATGGTACTAGCTAGTACCACCAGGCTGCAAGCCTAAAACATGTAAAGTGATGACTCCTGGGCAGGCTAGTAGCTGCCCAAGCTCTCGTTCATTGACTCCCTATGCACCCAAGACCAAAAGGTGCCAGGCTTTCATTATTAGCACTGCAGCTGTTCAATCTTGCCCGTGTCCATAATGTTCTGATCCCGACGGTGGAATCCCCATGGTGCACGACCCTACTCTCTGCATGCATGCTAGCTTTGACATGAAAGAACATAATAGACAGATCGCAGCCACTTTGCACAACAAAATTTGTTTCACGAATCTACGATATACGTACAACAGAGTAGACGGTGAGCTAGCCCCTTGGCATCGTCAGATCATGATACTCCGTTGAAGTACGCAGTACATACAGCTGCGCATCCCTCCTTTTCCAAAGAAAAATCATACAGCTGCACGGATTATAGCGTGAAAGGTGTCGGATGGCGGTATCAAGAATCTATCTGAGCAGCTGACAATAGTAAAGGAACTGAATATGATCGACCAAAAGATAAGTGTGGAAACCAGCCCGAGTCCCGCTTCGGTACACCCCCCTACAAACCGTATAAAGGGTAATATGGACCTTTCACACTTCCGTATGTATGATGAGTCGTCCATTGGTATGTATATACGGATAGGCCCGTATGTTTATCCTTTTTCTTCTCTTCACTTCAAGTTTCACCTTTTTTTTAAAGTGTAAAACTAAGCAGCCAACATGGTTCGAACTACAGACCTCCCATTAGACTATACACCATAGTGACCAACAGGCAACGTTAGTAGTTGTGACATTTACAGGTATGACAGCTCTCTTAGTCGCAGTGGTTTTCCTTTTTTTGTTTTGGCCGAGTTTTCATCTGTTTTTTTCTCTTCTATTTTTTTTTCCATTTTCATTTTCTTTTTTAAAATTCGTGAATTTTTATTAAATTTACGAAAAATTTTCCAAATCTGTGAACTCTTTTCGAATCCTTAATTTTTTTTAAAAAAACTGTGAACCTTTTTCAAATGCCTGAACTTTTTTCAAAACATGTGAAATTTTTTCAAAACTGATGAACTTTTTTTCACATACGATGATGTTTTTCAAAATTGATGATTTAAAAAAAAAACCGGCTGGCAAGCTGAGGTTCCCAAAACCGGGAACATTTTTTGCAACTCTTTTTAGTGAACTTTTTTTTTGAGAATCTGTGAAAAATTTCAAATCCATGAACATTTTTCTAAAAATCGATGAACTTTTTAAAATCCACGAATGCTTAGGCCGGCCTAACAGGCGCCTGTTAGGAGCGATGCTGTCGCCTAGTTGGGCCAAAGCCTAAGCATTTTTTCTTTTATATTTTTTTGTTTTTCTTCTCTTTTCCTGTTAATTCATTTTTTTTTCTTTTTGAACTCTATTATTGTTTTAAAACTTGGTTACTTTTGTAGATAATAATTTTAAATACTTTTTTACTTCAAACCTGGCATAGATGCCTATCATGGGCATGCCCACCTGCTAGCAAAAGTTAAGACCATTTCATGAATGGCAAAAAAAAACAACATTTTCAACGGAGGGTGTTGGGGTGGCCACAAGGATCCGTCTGAGAACACGCTGTATCCAGACATCCTTGAAATGGCCCAAATTTTCCATGGCCTTGTATGATCGATTCAAGGCACAATGCCAAGTTATTTTGGTTTTCGGCAAATTTTTGCATTTTCTGGTATTTTCTTGGTAAAAAAAGACCGATAATGGCAAGACGTGTCGCAACTTGCATACGGTGTCGGAAGTCGTTCAAACCTGACATGGATGCATATCATTGGCATGCCCACCTGCTTACAAAAGTTGGGGTCGTTTGAAGAATGTCCAAACATAAACCATGTTTAATGGATGGTCTTCGGTTAGGCCAGAAGGCTCCGCCTCAGAGCACGTTGTTTTCCGACATCCTTGAAGTGACCCCAATTTTTTTCCATGAACTTGTACGACCAATTCAAGGCATCATGTCAAGTTGTTTTGGTTTCGATTTTTTTCCTTTTCTGGAGTTTTCTCGGTCAAAAAAGGCCGATAAATGGTCGGACGTGTCGCAACTTGCATACGGTGTCAGAAATCGTAATCTGGCATGCATGACTACCATGGGCATGCCCACCTCCTTGAAGAAGTTGGTAACATTTCAATAATTTCCAAAACTAGGCCATGCTCAATGGAGGGTGTTTAGGTTGGCCAAAAGCCTCCGTCTGAGAGCACATTGTTTCTCGACATCATTCAAATGCCCCCAAAAAAATTCCACCATCTTCTATGACTAATTCAAGGCATCATGTCAAGTTGTTTTGGTTTTCGACAAATTTTGCATTTTCTGGAGTTTTCTCAGACAAAAAAGGCAGATAAATGGCCGGATGTGTCGCAACTTGCATACGGTGTCAGAAATCGTTCAAACCTGACATGATTGACTACCATGGGCATGCACACCTTCTTGAAAAAGTTGGGGTCAATTCAAGAATGTCCAAAACTAGACCATGTTCAATTAAGGGTGTTCGGTTTGCCCAGAAGGCTCCGTTTGTGAGCACGTTGTATCTCGACATCCTTCAAATGGGCCCAAAAAAATTTCCACCATCTGCTATGACCAATTCAAAGCACAATGCCAAGTTGTTTCGGTTTTCGACTTTTTTTGCATCTTCTGGAGTTTTCTAAATCCATAACGCAGATAAATGACTGAATGTGTCACAATTTGCATGCGGTGTCAGAAATCATTTAAATCAGGCATGGATGCCTACCACAGGCATGCCCACCTGCTTGCAAAAGCTGAGGTCATTTTAAGAATGTCTAAAACTAGATCATGTCCAACGGAGGGTGTTTCGGTAAAGCTAGAAGAGTCTGTTTGAAAGCACGTTGTCTTTCCACATTCGTCAAATGGCCCCAGTTTTTTTCACCAGATTATGTGACCAATTCAAGGCATTATGCCAAGTTGTTTGGATTTTTGACATTTTTTTTTATTTTCTAGAGTTTTCTCGATGAACAGGGTCTGATATCTTGCCGAACATATCGCAACGTGCAAACGGTGTCGGAAGTCGTTTAAACATGGCTCGGATGCCTCATATGTTCATGCCAGGCTGCTGCCAGAAGTCGGGGTCATTTATCCATGGTCTAAAAAACCACCAGTTGACAGGAGTGTGCTAGACTAGACCAGACGGATGGATCTCTGAGCATGTAGTTTTTCCTAATTTGAATGCTTCAGTTATTTGCAGTTTCCGTCATTATCAATTAACATGAACATTTTCTCATATCGTAACCATTTCTTGAAATTTGTCAATAATTTTAAAATTTTAAATTGTGTATGAAAATTTTATAAAATTGAACATTTTTTCAAAATTGTTAAAAAATTCCCAATAATTTATGTTGAACACAAATTGCATACTACGTACTTTTTTTTTAAAAAAATTATCAACTTTTTTAAAAACGCAAACATTTCTTAAATTTGGGAACAAAAAAAATAAAAAATGGGAACATATACATACATGATACAATGGCTGTTTGGAGACACATACACATACACTAGACTACATGCATGAATCTATCACGAAGAAATCAACAGAAATGACATGTGCGCACACACGCGTACATGTATAGCTTGCACAAATCGATTTGACATTTGCACATGCATCCACATGGGTACTTACTACGTTCCTTCACACAAAACAAATATACACACACAGAACCGTTGAACAACTTGAGTAGTACAAAGATTCTCTAAAAAAAAAACTTTAGTACAAAGTAGACGGCGAGATCTACAGGAAACAATTAATAGCAAATTTCGTGATTCGTATTTTCAGTAACGGCGGCGTAGTCGAGTGGCTAGCTCTTCTAAACAGGAGGACAAGGTTATGAGTTCGATCCCTCATGCTAACTTTCTTATTTTTCCAGGATTTTTACCTCGCGCGCGCTTAAATGGCAAGTGGCCTGTGAGCCTGCCCAGTTGTGCACCGTATCCGCTCGGTATTTAGTTACTCAAAAAAAAAACCCGAAGGTAATGTACTTTCAAAATGACCATCGTGACTTTATTATAAAGGGGTATGGAGTAATCTCAACCGTTAATGTGTTTAGGGGGGTGTACCGAAACAGAAGTGAACCCAGCAAACTAAATTCAGATCTGTCCTATAGGCTGGACCATCCCAATAAATGTATGCATGAGATTAGACATAGGACGAGCATGCTATTAAGCCGATCATACATCGGCCCTAGACAGTCATTTCAACGATGATAAGTACTATTTCCTCTGTTCTTATTTACTCTGCACATTAGTTTTTTCCTTAAGTCATGACAAATTTTATAAAAATTGGCCCAGTTTGTAGAAAACTGTATTAATATGGACCCCAACCTTGCGCCCACATCCCATCTGAGCAAACATCATTCCCTACGGGAGGTCATCCGAGCGGACACCAAAATCCCAAAATATGGGAGTGTTCCCTCAAAAAGTCACTCCCAATGAACGGTCGAGAATTGCCATGCTCACACGGATATATTTGCCATGTTATTGTATAATATATGGCATGTTGTAAAGAAAAAATTATCATGCTAGCAGAAAGATTGTCGGTCAAATTGCAGCAATGTGCAGCAGAGTAATTGCCATTTGTTTTTAGGGATTTGCCATGATGCAACATAGAGAATTGCCAGCCTACAAAAAAAATCAGCTTGTTCAGAGTTTGTCATGCTCGCAGGAAGAAAATTGACAAGCTACATCAAAGGGAAGTAGTGAAAATTGTCATGCTCAAAAAACAAAATTCCCTCTAAAAAAGAATTTGCCATTACAAATGTGTTCGCTCGTATTGTCATTCTGTGCAAACTGTTTAGTGCCCTCAGCTCGTAGTTCGTTCAGAGGGTGCGTGGGAGTTGTCTTGCTTTGAGATTCGTACATAGAAATTGAACGTGTCACAACGTGTTCGCTCAAAAAAAAAAACCTCCAAGCTGACGTCAAATCATTAACATTTAAAATTAATATTTACAATAAAAAATATGATATAAAAACATACTCAGTGATCGAGCGGACCTAATGGTGTTGATTCAATATTGTACATGTTAATATTTTTTCTATAAACTATGAGAGTTTATATGCATTGTAATTTGTAAATAAAAACTATGAGAGTCCTAGCAACATTAAACGGGGCTTAGAAAATTGGGCCACCAGAAGAAGAATTACATCTCCTGAGTGAAAAAAAAAGTCAAGATACAATACAAGAACAAAAGAATTTTTTTGCGGGGAATAACAAAATAAATTAACCACATTGACAAAAAAATCTTCGGGAAATGACAATAATATTATCACAGTTTCGGCGTAGGACCATGGATTATATAGTGAGAATTATTTGACTTGTATACAGATCGCTTGCTCAAATAAAGGAATTGGCAAACACAGAACAAATTTTAGCACATCCCTAATTGCCAAGGTTCCTTAACTTATTTTTTAATATGCTACATAGCATATTTGCAAAAGCAAATTGGCAAGCGCAAATAATATTCAGTTAGTGCTAACTGAGTTTAAGATATGCCAGGGAAACATCTGGGCAGCATGAAACTGGACTCTTCACACGGTCACACATTTCCTTAAAATGAGCTCACCACAGGAGGGCAAAACTTTAGACCCAACTGCAGATTTGTGCCTAATTTGTATGCAGGTAAATGACGAATTGGCACGACAAAATGTGAACCGGGTACGTAGATGTATGCAGTCTTCGATGCACCTCTTAGTTGTTTGGCTAGGATCACCAAGTTACTAATACTGAATGTACGGTTGACGCCAAACATCGCATATAAATGACTAATGAACTGTTAACCTATACTTACTACCAGTCTACCACGCATATATAGAACAAAAATTCCATGATCCAGAAGATTGAAATCCAATGCTGATAAAAAGAAACATGATGCACAGGGTGCAAGTTCATACAGTGGTGATGATGAAATATGCTCTTTTTTCTTCAGCTAGCGATCTATTTATTCATCGTTCTTGGACGAGTATATAATTTGCTGATCAACTCAAGTACTCATCACCAATCGAACAATAGTATGCCATGCAAACTCATTCACAGAGAAGCAAGGATCCCCATTGCATTTTCGGAGCGGGTGATGATTAATCTCTGTTGGGTAAAGCTATATAAAGACACGTACGATCGACAGCTAAAGTTGTGGACTAGCATACGCGTACTCTCTGAGTTATCAAAACAACCCAATACAATACAAAGGAAAATAAAATACGCAGACAGTTGTACTGGCAATTGCACGCAGGGTCTACGGCTGAAATGATGAAGCGCATGAAAGCTTTGATAGTATGACAAAACTTATTGGTACAGGCGCAATACATCATGCATTTACGACAAAACCTATTGGTACAGGCGCAATACAATAATGATAACGTGGCAGATGCAGAGATGGAGGAAATGATAAGGCACGGAAAAAGAAAACCACATCTCATGATTACCATCACCGGTCACAGGCACAAAACCCTAACCAAGGAGAGAATCCATGAGTATGGAAATGGAGTGTACCACAGTCTCGTGCTTGAATAGGCGCTTGGTATTTTAGCCAATACATACATCAAATCGGAAGCAATCATATCAAAGTTTGGTGACTTACAGAACTTCTCATTGTCACATGCTGGGATGTTGGAGAACACTCATTAAAGTCTCAACGAAGGGCCCTGCATGGGAAGAAAAACAGGGAGAATGGAAGAACTTTGCCGATAGCGAATAGGGAGAAACTGCAAATCCAAAAGAAAGCCATGCTGAAAACCCCCGTCTTTCCTCCCCGGGCATGAGCTCAAGTAAGAACACTTCAGTTAAGATGCAACAAAAACAGACAAGAACTAGCATATATGCGCAGATATAACTTGCCCTAAATCATCCCCAAAAGGCACATCATGATGAACCACAACATCCAGCAAGAAAACAAGAGGCAGCACTCAGAGAAAGCCGGAAAAGGAGCCTAGAATTTTACAAAGATCATCATCAAGCCTGGCAATAACCTCCTCTCAAGCAGGAGACGACCGGACCGATTTGTGCCATATGGGTTTTACAAAGGGAGGCCTACACAGCTCCATTGGCAGTATGCCCACCTCCAAGCAACCCGCAAGCTCGGCAGATCGTGAGATCTCCCCCGCAAGATTCACAAGGAGGTGGACAGAATGCCAAAGAGCTCTCGGTAAGCGCCCCTTTGGCAAGCCCACATGGCTAGTGCTACCACCACTTCCTTGATCCAAGCTCTCTCCTCCGTGGACGGCTACCCGCTGGGGTGCTACTCTCTCAGACTCTCACTCTCTGATGGCGAAGTGGCCTTTACAGGGCGTGCTATTTATAGAGACTACAGTGGGCGGCTAGGGTTAAGCTGTGGCTCGCGAGGGAGGGGGGGCTGGGTGATGCGGGGGCGGCAGATCTCGGGCGGACGAGATTGTGCTTCTTGGTCTCTGCGTTTCGTGTGTGCCGTGTGGGAGATCTGACGGATTTGATACTACCAGATGAGAGCTCCAGCCATGGCTATTCTAGTAGTGTTATCAGTAATAAATACTCCTTTGGGTGCTATGCTGCGCTCCTTTCTACCCCGCCTCTGATTCTACCGCCAAAAGGAGGTAAAAATCATGGTTCTTTTGGGAGCAAGAGTTCAGTGATACTAAAAAACACAGAACTACTACCAGTGGGATTATACTGCGCTGTAGTATTTGCAGTAAGTCACTGCGTGAGCGTGGGGGCAGCCACGGCCAGAAAGTCACGTTGGTGGGGCGTAGCCGGGTAGGCTTTGGCAGGATCCAGATTGAGACGAGTGATTGACGAGAGAGTGTGTGGAGCACTCTCTTTTTAGGGTTGCAGCAGAGAGCTTCGATGTGTCTAACGTGAAGCCCCTGGATTAAAAATAGATTGGTGTGGATGCTACTGTCGCATACTGGCTCTTTTGCATGATTATATCCGGGAAATATAACGGGGACTCGTCACTCATGCACTCCCTGTAGTTAGTGCGACCCTGCGATCGTTTTCGTGCATTTTATCTTCACAAAAAGCTGGTCGTTGACCGGCCGTATGTCTTGACCAGACCCATAATGTCCGAGCCTGCACATGCTCCGCTTTGCATGACTGGCACGTTAAACCTAAGCTGAGTCCTCAGTAAATGGGCATCTGCGCACTGCACGCAGTCTGAATCGAGCTCCAACACTAGTACGCCTTCGCATACTTGTCAAGAAATAAAATAGATATAAACCCTAGCTCCACCTACACTATACGTTAACAACGCATGTTATTATTTTCCTAGCATCTAAAATAGAAAAAAAACATAATATTGAAGTATTATGTTCTCTTAGAGCATCTACAGCCGGGCGCCCCAAACCGGCCTCAAACGTCCGGTCGGCCCGCCCGGTCACGTCGGACCCGACAACCCAACCCCACCCCAAATTGCACCAAATCCAACCCCAGAACTGCCGGATACATTTGCTCTCTCCTCTCTTCTTCCTCCTCCGCGCCGTCCGTCTCGCAGCTCCGCGGCCGCGCCCGCTCCGCAACCGTTCCTAGCCTCTGCGCCGCTAGCTCCGGCAGAGCAGTCCTCTCTCCCATCCTCGCCGCTGGGGACACCGTCCCCGGCCCGGACGCCACCGCGGTATGTCCGGCAACTCTCTGGCTCCGCCTTGCGCTTGATGTGTTCGACATATTGTCTGACCGGATTTTTTTATGATTTTATTAGGGAAAACGATAGATTTCGATGCTTCGTCGGACGAGGAGTATGGACCGACGGAGCTTGATCAAATGATTGAAGATGAGTTCTTCGATTCTTCGGATTCGGACGAAGAAGTGGACATGATCATGTTCATGAGCATGCAAGAGGAAATGGACCGGCAAGTGGAGCTTATTCTCAACTTCAAGGGCTCAATCAAAGGGAGAAGAGTGATCAATCGGGATAGGGTGTCCGGAGCTCGGCTACTGCAGAGGGACTACTTTGCTCCCAAGCCTACTTTCCCAAGCCAACTTTGCTCGCAAGCCCACTTTCCCGGAGCTCATGAACTTTCTGCAGATGCATCAGAATCTTCGAGATCATCAGGTGCATGCGCAGCTACTAAATGATCTTGTGGAGCATATGTGGACCCACAATGGAAACCAAATAGCTGTTGTTTGAGTTGTGCACTTAAAATAAATTTTATGTAAACACTATTTATGTTCGGTACCAAACATTTGTTATTTACGTGCGACAATGGCCTGTATGATCGACGTGTATGGATTTGCATGGATTTGAGATATGTGGATGTGCAGGGCAACATATGAGCGGCCGGCAAGCACTGTCCGTGGGCGCATCCGAACGCGCCCGCGGGCGTATAGGGCACCGGATTTGCCAGGTCCGGGTGTAGATGCTCTTACATCCTATAGATTAGAAAACTACGAGAATTGGGATTAAAGAATGTATGATAGCACATGAAAAACAAAGAAAACCAACCAAGAGGTTTGAGTGGATGAAATTTATTCTCTAAAATAAATCCTAAGAAAAATTCCTATGGATTCCAATCATGTGAGACCATCAACATAGAAAAAGGATCCAAATTCTCCAAATTTTATGAAAATCATTTGAGTCAAATGAGATGAGCCCTAAAGGAAAAAGAAAGTCTTGGTCCAACATCTCGGTCCAAGTGTAAAACCACTGGAGAATAGTTTATACTTGTATTAACTTTTTGTTGAACTTTTGTCTTTGTTAACCCCAACATGTTAACCAGAAGGATGCCATCTTGATCAAACAAAGATAATATGCATAGGTAACACAAGCCAAACAATTGATGTAGTATTAGAATCATGGGCTAAATTATTATTACTTTGTTTTATTTTCGGATAGAAAGAATTTCAATGACTCAAGCATCCATCAAAGTGATACATCCACGGTGGTCTCTTCACTTATGTGGCAATTACAATAGAAACTCATCTTCGACTCTCAGTACACCACTCATGCCGTGTTGTTTACAAGGTTGGAGCTTTCTATACCATCTTGGATTTTCTGCGTGTGAGCAAAATATCATATGTATTACCAAATATCTAATTTCGCGAGCAGTCTAGATTTCCATAAATAGACATGCAAGTACTGACGGAGCTAGGGTTGGTGAGAGGAGGTGGCCTCCTCCAAGACAGAGAAAATTGCGCATATATCCTTCAAAGTTTCATGTAAAGTAGCAAAAAGTTGTGTTTGGCCCCCTATTTTAGTGATTCATATCTTCGTCCATGCATGCAAGTGTGTCGTATATAGGGATTTTGGATTGCGGTTTCCTTTTGGGGATCATGCCGATTTGATAAATAAGCGATGTTCTAGTCACCATCTTGACAATTAATCTTACCAAACTTGCGCCACCTAGTGCTCCAGCTCCACGAGAAACCACTGTGGTGCCCACAATTGATAAACGCAAAACATATCACCATGAATACTGATGACCATGTAATAAACCAACCTGGCTCACTAATCTAGGTGATGTTGGAAATACGCCCTAGAAACAATAAAAAGTATATTATTTATTTCCACAGTTGAAATTAATGTTTGTATTTATGTGATAGAATTGCATTGGTTCTCGAATATGAGATTCAGAGGAAAATCAATTGCATGTGTGAAAAAAAAACACCAAGTAGTTCTCTAGTCTCCATCTAAGACTAGCTCATATGTTGCATGATGAACCCGTTTTCTTGGTCATATGACGTTGTTAAAGCAACAAGGATGCCAATAACAATGAGAGCACATATTTGGCGGAACAATGTGTTGGACGGACCCAACTAAATGATATACTTCGAGATCACATCATTACAATGTTATAAGTATAATCAACAAAATGTTAACGTATACTCATGTCCTTAGACCATGAGAATATTGTGTACCTTCATGTCGGACGGTTTACCTTGGGGTTGTCACGTTACAGGTTGATCATAACAGCAACTTTCAGGTACATCGAAAAAGTATGTCTAGGGACTCGATAGTTCAAGATTGGGATTTGCTCCTCCGACGATGGATAGATACTCTCCGGACCCTCTCGGTATTATGGTATTCATCATTGTCTGGCCAGACACAGTGTGATATGATCACGGGGATAACAGAATACGAAAACAAGAAAAGATAACAAAACCTATAACGAGGATAACTTGGTATTATGATCAAGTTGTTGCTTCACAAGGATACCGACAAAAGTCTCGCTTCGAGTTTTTAAGTATCGCGAAGCAAAGGGAATTGTGTATGCAAACAAAAGATTCACATGATAAATATATTTCTGTATATGTAAAATCAATATGGGTGTCCAGCTCCCGTTATTGATTATCGACCAGAAGGAGTTTCAGGTCATGTCTGCATATTACCGAAGCTGCGGGGTCACACGCTTAAGGATCATCTGTTTGTTGAGTGCTGCGAGGTATTAGGAGCATGAGACAAATGCACCAAAAAAAGTTCCAGAAATATAGAAAGTGTTTCGGAGAAAACCAGAAAAGTTTTGGTAAAACCGGGCCTAGAAGCCACCGGTAGGTCTGAGAAGGTTCCAGAATGTTCCAAAACCTTCCAGAATATTCTGGTAGGCACTAGAGGGAGGGCACATGTTGGGTGCAGCCCTGCCTTGGAGGGCAAGGTGGGAGGGGCGACTAGGGTTTGGGGTTGCACTGCTTGGGTGGTGCGCCGCCTCTAGGGGAGGGGTGCCCCTCCTCGAAGACAGCCCCCTCCCCTGCGCCTATATATAGAGGAGGAGGCAACCCGTCCTTCGGAATTCCTGGCGGCGTCTCCTCTCTCTATCTCCAAGTTTCTCCACTTTCGCCACAAGGCGGCTCCACCTCTAGTCTACGTACTTCTTCGTCATAGATGGTGAAACCCTACTGGATTGGTGATTCTGTATGCGTGGATACCGGCGGAGGGATCGTAGCTTTGATCCTAGATCGGGAAAATTCTCGCGGCTGAGAGGTTTGAGCCTAGCTGTGGGAATCTGCAAAATCTTCACCAACCTCTTCTCTTCGTTACGTTATTGGTAAAGATCAGATCAAACCTCTTTGCATCTTCATAGTGATCCTTTTTTTATTCGTAGGCATGTTTTTTTTGTTTTCTACTACATTTCCCAACAGGTGGATCACACACGCTAGAGAGAGCCTACCCCTCCCCCACCGACGCTCTCCGTGCGCCCCAACCCCCCGATGCAATGCTTACGTGTTGTGCATGTTGCATGTGTCAAGGATCGCCGTGTAGAAGTCCCTCCCAGCATGCATGTGCATGACCACTGCCTCAATTATTCGAGTAGGGTGAGCCGATGTATGGCGTGACCAGATCGATACTAGGTCATGGCCCGCGCAACCAACGCCAATGATCTGGGGGGTGTTGTCTATGAGATGAGCATAAAGCAGATAATAGTGTGACTATGAGGAACTACAACGTAGGTCAACGAGGTGTTGAATCGATGCGAAGAATGTGGCAACCGGAGTTAGGGGAGATGAAATTATTGAGTAGTTTCTTGCACCGAGGAGCTCCTTTTGATTTGGTATGTCCGAGCAAGCTTCGGTGGCTCGTATCGTTGAATAAAGGTCAGAGACTAGGCATTTTATCGAGATACCGCAAATGGTGATTGGGACAATCTCATGAGACTCTAGGAGGCCTTTTGTAAAAAAAAAATTAGCTTCCTCAACAATATTTGATACGACATGGGAGATTTTTTACCTTGTGTGCTCTCTAAACTATGTTCAGTGAGCACTAGCAAAAGCACCTCTCAAGAACCGGTAGCAATGTGCACATACCAGATATACCACCAGTGCAATTTACCTTTTTTATATAAAGTTGCTCAACATAGCTCAACGACGATCACATAAGCATATCCTTATGAGCATTGTGTAGTTTCAAACTCCTTGATATGGAATTTTTCCTATATGAAGGGAATCATCCAAAACTACAACTTATCTTCTTTTTTTTTTTTAATAATGGAACTTCTCTCATTTAACTCAAAACATGGCCCTGCCTTCTTTCCTGCCATTTTGATCGTGGGGTTTCTACGAGAAATTCGCAGGTATACACGGGTGCAGGGCATGCATGTGCCCAGCGAACTACTCGTGGTTATGAACAACTATAGGGCAAAAAGCCAAATCTCACCGCGCAATCTCCTCAAAGGTTACTTGGTAAGAAAATTTTCAAACGAACATACTTGGCGGGTCAATGTATCTGCTGGAGCATCTGAGAGCAGCGACCGCGCCCCCCTCGCCGCGACGCCGGCCCCGTCCTTGCTGCCGGCAACTTGTGTCCTCCCGCCCCCTCACTTCCGTCCAGTCAGCGGCTGTACCCGTGACAAGGGGGTGGATGCCCCGCACCTGCGTGCCACGAATCGCCTCTCGATTTTCTCTCGTATAGTCTTATCCTCACAACATTCCTTTGTTTTTTTGCGTTCGAATGAAGTGCCCTATAGCATTAGCATGCCCTCTCCTGTTGAGATCCATTGACCATATGGTAGGCTGCAGTACAAATCGCATGAATGCGCGGGTGCGCCGTTACAGTAGAACCGAATCATGGCCACGCTCCTTGGGGTGCCGATACAACAGTGGATGCACTACTCACAGCCTTGATGATGTGCGAGCACGGCACCCTTGCGATCATGGAGTAGCGGCAGGGGAGAGAGAGAGAGAGAGAGAGAGAGAGGTGGGGAAGCGCCAAAAAAGACGTGGGTCGCTCGCTGTGGGCCGTGGGCTGTGGCCGGTGGGCACGGCGGCAAGCAAGCTGAGGCTGCTCCAAATTCTTCCCTTCTGTCTCCCGATGTAGCGTCACTGATGATGCTCCCCGGCCCACGCAGACGGATCATAAATTCCTTCTTCCACGCCAATGTCACTGTCATCTACTCATCGCTCCCCGCTCTCTCCCTCTCTGTTTCTCTTCCTCTCCCATAGGATGCCGCTGAAATCAGAATAGTAAAAGTGACTATGCTCCCGCAACCAAGTGCAGGCAAGGTGCTTCGCGCCTGCCGGTTGAAACCGGCATTGAATTTGCTCCAGATCCATCTAATTCTCACCAACCTGTCATCAACTCCCTCCGTCCCCTGCCGCTAACAACAAAGATGATCGTTCAAACTAAAAATTAAATCAAATATCTTCGAAGTCGTAGTCTCTAGCTAATCTTTTTGAATCTTAACAATCCTCTAAATCTCAAGCGATTTTTTTTAGAAAAGGAGGATTATCTCCGACCTCTGCGTCATTTCGTTGTACACATCCATTTATTAGATATGGTACAAATATCAAGCTCCAGTACTTAGTACAAGAAGTAAAAGGCCAGGTCTCAGGTTCGATACTACCGCTCCCTGGTCAAGCGGCACTACCGAACCTAGTCCTGTACCACCGTTGCCTGAACAATTCTGTCAGTTTTTCCTGCACTGTTGATCCTCCTATGCTATTCACAATGCAGATGGTTTGGGTTCCCGTCAACCTAAGAAGAAGAGAGCAATAAACGGAATAGAGGAAGAGGAGGTTGTGAGGCCTCGGGCTCAGATTCAACGCCAGAAATCCCTTCCTATAAAGAAGAGAGCCTCCAAGCCTCTCAATAAGATCTCAGAAGCCGAGTTTTCCAAGTTGAGACAAGTCAACCCTTATTTGGTTGATCGTGATCCTAATGTCGTGGCAAATATACACCTTTGGATAGGTACTCAGGAACGGATCTTCAATGATGTGTTCATGTCTCAGAAGAACAAATTTGTGAAGCAACACACCATCAACATTGGCCACATGAGGCAGAAGCTAGACTACTTTGGTGAAGCCTTGGAGATTTGCGACGCGTCTGTCCCCAATGGCTCATCGGGTGCTCAGTCCTAGCCAGTCTGCCTTTGTTAAGGGCCGGTTCATTTTGGATGGGATTCTTAGTCTGCATGAGATTGTGCATGACCTCATGGTGAGGAATACCAAAGCTATCATACTCAGCTTGATTTCAAGAAGGCTTACGATTCTGTCAGTTGGGAGTTTCCTCCGACAAGTTCTTCTAGCCAAAGGTTTTGATGGCGCTTATGTCCATCGTCTGATGCAGTTTGTGACTGGTGGACACACGGCTGTGTCAGTTGATGGGAACATTAGTAAATACTTTGTCAATGGTAGGGGCCTGCGGCAAGGAGATCCTATTTCCCCCTACTTTTCAATTTTGTTGCCGACGCTCTTTCTTGCATTCTCTCTCGGGCGGCTGCGGCAAGCCACATTACCCTTGTCGTATCAAACCTCATTCCGGAGGGTATCACCCATCTCCAGTACGCTAATGACACGATTATCATGATGGAGCTTAACGCCCCTTGCATTGCTCACCTAAAGTTCTTACTTCCCTGTTTTGAGGCTTTCTTGGGGCTCAAAATTAATTTCTCTAAGAGTGAGGTTATTGTTACTGGTGCCTCTGAGGAGGAGGCTGTGAGGGTGTCTCAGCTCCTTAACTGCAGTTTGGGCTCTTTCCCCTTCAAATATCTTGGGCTTCCCATTGCCCCATTTCGGTTATACGCCAAGGAATTTCCTCCTTTGGTGGCAAAGGTTGGGAATCGTGTGATGCCGTAGCATGGCAGATATAATACAAATGCGGGTAAGGTGTGCCTCATTAATGCCTGCCTCTCTTCCTTCCTATGTATACCATGGGATTCTACCGTCTGTCGGAAGGGACACATGAGGGTTTTGACAAGCATAGAGGTGCTTTTTACTGGAATGCCGTGGATAATCGGTGCAAATACAAGATCGCTAAATGGAATATCATGTCTAGGCCCAAAAACCTTGGGGGTTGGGCATTTTGAATACTTCTGTGATGAACAAGTGTCTCATTATCAAGTGGTGGTGGAAGATTATGACTTCGGGGCCCAGATCTGTCTGGTTCTCGCTTCTCAAAGCGAAATATTTTCTGCAAGGCAACCCCCTTTTTGCCTCCGCCTCTCGCAGTTCTGGAGGGATCTGGTAAAAGTTGGTTATGTGTTTAGGGAGCATGTTAAGTTTGTAGTGGATAACGGTGCCTCCACTCGGTTCTGGCTTGACTGGTGGTGTGGTGATTCAACTTTAGCTGTCGCTTTCCCTGTCCTGTTTTCTTATTGCCCTGCAATGGAGATCTCAATCTCTGAGCTCTCTCATAATAACTGGGACCTGGGCTTCAGAAGATCCCTGTCTCCCGCAAAGTTGGGCGACTGGCACTGTCTTGCTGCCTTGTTCCCGCTGCTCACGGAGGAGGAGGATTATGTAGTTTGGCCTCATTCTGCTTCTGGGAGGTTTTCTGTTAAGTCTATGTACTCCAGGCTCATTTTGGGCGCTCCAACTTCTAAGTTCAAGCCTATATGGCAAGCCAAAGTTCCCCCCAAAATTAAGATTTTCATGTGGCAAGCCATCAGGGGGTGGCTGCCTGCGGCGAATCAAATTCGTTAGCGGAATGGGCCTGGATCTGATCGATGTGTTCTCTGTTCTACACATGAGGATTCCAATCATGTTTTTTTTGTTGTGTTCTGGCCAAGTTGGCCTGGTGTGCATTAGGTCCTAGATGGGTGTTACTTGGGCCCCTAATTCTTTTGTTGAGCTCCGCTTGCTCTCTTCTGGGCTTCAGGGCCAAAACAAACGGCTTTTCTGGGTGGGGTTCGCAGCGCTTTGTTGGGCGCTATGGATCACTAGAAACAAATTCACCATTGAACATGTTTTTCCTAACAGGCCCGCTGACTGCCTCTTTAAAATGTGTATCTTCTTGCAGTAGTGGAAATTATTGACTAAGGTTGCCAATCAGGACGCATTGGAGGTGCTGATTTCCAAAGTTCAGGCGTCTGCTGCATCCTTTTCTTCTCAAGATCCTGCTGCCTGGACATAATCCTAGATGCGGCCTTTTCAGAAGGAGTAGGTTGTGGGCCTGTGTGCCTTTTATTTTGTTGTCTCTGCTAGCCTGCATGCCTTGAACTTTTCTGGCCTGCGTGCCGTGGTTGTTGGCATGTGATACTTTGGTTCCGTGTGTGGCTTGCTTCCCTGTCTGGGTTTCGGTTGTCTGTTTGTACTCTGCCTGGTGGCTTTACTTATAAAGTCGGGCATATGCCTTTCTCTAAAAAAAGCCTTGGAGATTTTTGAGGAGTTTGGTTTGCTTCTTCTCATGGAGTTCAACTATGATTTTGATGATCAAAGGACTCTCACTTGGATGACAAAGGACCAGTGCCTCTTTGCTCCATAGAAGGCGTTTGTCAATGTTCTGGATATGATGATAAGGCCTCGAGTCGCCTATGGGCTTTTGCATTCTTATTTTTCAGCAGGCTAGCAACAAGGATGTTCTTGGTGACCTCTACATCTGTGACGCCCCCGACTTAATCTTGCACTAATCATACACGCAAATGCACACGATCAAGCCTAGGGACTGACTTGAAGATATCACAACACAACTCTAAACACAAAATAAAATAATACAAGCTTTATATTACAAGCCGGGGGCCTCGAGGGCTCGAATACATAAGCTTGAGTCATACAAGCATCAACAGAAGCATTAGATATCTGAGTACAGATATAAAAGTTGAACAGATAGGCCTTTAGGAAGGCGGGGCAAAATAAAATCACTGATCGAAAAGGCGCAGGCCTCCTGCCTGGGAGCCTCCTATCTACTCCTGGTCATCGGCGGTCTCCACGTAGTAGTAGGCTCCTCCAGAAGTGTAGTAGTAGTCGTCGGCTGGGGCAGCTGGCTCCGGGACTCTGCCATCTGGTCGCAGCAATCGGGTATGGGGAAAAAGGGAAGCAAAGCAACCATGAGTACTCATCCAAAGTACTCAGCAATACTTATATCAGAACTAGTCTAGTTATGCAACATTATCAAAGGAAGGCTATATATGTGGACTTGACTGCAGAAATGCCAGAATAGAGAGAAAGGCCTAGCCTATCAAAGACTAGCATCTTCAGGGTCTTGCAGCATTAGAAGAGTGCAAATTAGTAACATAACATAAAGTAACAAGCAGGTTGTAACAAGCCTAGAGATCCTTCCTCGACTCCCTGCGAGAAAGCGATCCCGGAGCTTCCAATTAATTAAATGCATCCAGTTCAAGTATTAGTAGATCGGGATACAACACTGAGCGTCCTGTTACCGTGGACACGGCTATTCGAATAGATAATCTTCCCTGCAGGGGTGCACTACTGTTACCCAACACGCTCGATTAACTCCGGCCAGACACACTTTCTTGGGTCATGCCCGGCCTCGGCTGATCGACACACCGCAGCCCTACCTAGAGCTCAGCAGAGAGGTCCCCGCCGGTCTACATCCTAAGTGCTCGGGGGTCCTGGGCCCATCGCCCTTTGTACTCCGGGTCGTTGCGCACATGGTTAGATCCAGGCACCACCTCTGTCCTGGATGGCGCCGATCCTGCCGTGCCGCAATACTGAACTGAACATCTGACAGAGCTTTCGGCTGATACATACGGTGCAGAGGGCCCCATTAAACCATTATCCCACGTGGTGGTAGTGCGTAAAGGCCAGTGGCCAACTCAGATCAAATACCCAAATCCGTTAAGCGTATTATTAGGAGCTCGCGGTGACGATCAGTACTCATGTCACCCCATCTCAAGGAAGTGTAACAAGGGTCAGGCCCATCCCTCTCTAGGGCAGTCTCTGCCTGCCCGGCCGCGCCTCGTAATTATCTCGCGGGTGCCCTCCAGGTCAATCCGACTCCACAAGGGACTGTCGGGAACTCAGGTCCACCTCTACCGGGGTGGTACCGCCTGTCCCTTCAGTCCCACAATAACAGTACAAGGGGGCAACAGTTAAATGTAACCGTGTGTCCGTAACATCAAGAGGGTAATCCGAGGAATCACCCTCGATGGATTCCCACTCGATGCTACCGTCAAGGTGAACCCGGAGGAATCACCCTCGATGGATTCACACTTGAGGGGTTGCACAACAGAAGCTTCATCGAAGGTGGTGGAAGAGGAATCACCCTCGTATCCCACAACCGACTAGCTGTACCACAGAGGCATATCAGGAGTGAGATAAGAGGTATCACCCTCGGCACTCGAGGATAACTCTGTGGAGTCGAACAACTTAGGGGGTGTGTGGTGATGTGCTGGTCTCAGCCCGTCGATCACATCGACCGGGGCATAGGTAACTAAGTGGGGCAACTAGAACGAGAAGAGGGGCCACAGATGGTTTATCAACCAACCTATACTAAGTAGTTCGGATAGCAGGCAGGTATCAATAACAGTTACAAAAACAGGCTATGCAGCAGAATAGCATAAAACATAACAGTAGCAATTTCTAATGCAAGCAGGAGGGAGAAGGAGTAGGTGATATAGGCATGCATCAAGGGGGTTGCTTGCCTGGAAGCTCTGCGGCAAAAGAGGGATCGTTGGGGATGTAGTCGGTCTCCGGAGCTGCGTCGGTCTCGGGGGCTATCGGATAAGAAGAGGGGGAAGAAACAATAAATAAAGGCAAATAATGCAACACAGATGCATGGCATGACAGTATGCAGTGTTAGTGGTGACCTAATGCATGGCTACATGTCGCAGACGAAACGGGAAAATATTGGCGTTTAGGCCGATTTAGGAATACTGAACCGGAGGGGAAGGTTCCATGTTCAGCTAGATAGGAGTGATGGTCAAGCATTTTGACCACATATTCGGATTCGTCTCATTTTTCTGATCAACTTTCATGTAGAAAGTTTTTCGATCCGAGCTACGGATTAATTTCTACGAATTTCTGAAGTTTTTAGCAATTTCTGGAATTAACAGATTATTTTAAATCAAATTATCCAGAACAGTAAAATACTAAGTGCACCCGGTCCAGTGCACCCAGTAGTACACTAGAGGCTGACAGTGGGGTCCAGTGGGCTGAGTCAGCATGCACAGTCAGCAGGTCAAAGGTCAAAGTTGACCAGTCAACAGGGTCAATGGGCCCACATGTCATTGACTGAGTGTCATCCCAGTCAGCATTGACTGGTCAACTGGGTCCAGTGGGGCCCAGTTGACAGTGACTATTAGACTAAATATTTGGTTAGTTTAATTAACTACGTCAATTAGCACAGTGGGCCCATTATGTCAGTGACTGAGTTAACAGTGGGTTAATTAGCAGTTAATTAGGGCCTAACCTAAATGCTACAGTGCCATGGCCCACTGTCAGTGGCTGTTAGGGCTGCAATTAGCTGGCTAATGGCTGGGCCCCACCGGTCAGCTGCCACCGGCGTTTAAAACGCGGTGGCGCGCCGCGCGGCAGCCACAGCAACGGCGGCGAAGCTCGGAAAACGCCATCCGGCGATCATTCGATGCGCGGAAGGTTGCTACGGGGAGCTGGGGATGTGCCGCATCCAGTGGCGCTGGCGGCTGGTCGCGGGAAGGCCCGAGCTCGCCGGAAGCGAGCTCGCGGCGGCGGTCGGAGCTACGGCTATGGTGGGCGCGCGCAATAGCTCAAAACCGAGCTCGAAAAGGGGTGAGGAGGAGGCGGAGCTCACAGCGAGGACGAGGAGAGGCTCGGGGAGGCCGGGGAGGTGCCGGAGTAGCGGGTCGAGGCGGCGGAGCGGCGGCGGCCGGAGCGGAGGAAGACGCCCGATCCGGCGATGGGGTCATCTGCGGCTCGAGCTGGAGGGTGAAGACGGCGTGGACGAGCGCGGGGAGGCTCCTGGGCAGCAGCGGGTGGCTTGGGGAGGCCTCGGTGCACGAGAATGACGGCGGTGCAGTGGCGACCGCGCTCGGGCGGGCGAGGCAGAGAAGGAGAGGGGACCTGGGCGCGCTAGGGTTAGCCACTGAGGAAGAGGGCGTCGAGGGCGGCCTTATCCGCGTCGGAGACCGGCGGATGGACGACGCGTGCGGCGTCGAGGATCACGGCGGCTCCGGCATTGCCACGGGAGAGGGAGCAGGTGGGAGGTAGGTGGTGACTGTAGGAGGTGGGCTGGGCCACTGTTGCTAGTTGGGCCGTTAGCACAGTAGGTTTTCCCTTTTATTTTCTGTTTTCTTTTACAGAAACTTTTGCAGATAATTTTAAGCCACCAAATGACTTTTGAAAGAGGTGGGTCTTGGCCATAAAATACTTTGCAACTTATGGCACTGCCACAAAAATTTTGAGAATTATTTGAACTCATTTGTATTTTTCAAAAATGAAAATGGAGTTAACAAGGTTGTTTTGGGTACTGTTTTGGTTGCTAGGGTCAAATTTGGAATTTAAATAATGTTGGCTTTATTTTTATAATTGCTTTGGGATTATTTGAAATATTATGAACTTTTTTATTTATCTGTTTGGATAATTACTAATTTTGACTTTATTTTAAAATCTGAATTTGAAGTTGGATTATTCTTAATTGTTTTATTGGGCTTAATGATGATGACTTGGCATGACTAATTGGCATAATTACTGTTTAGTAATCTGGGGATGTCACAACATCCCTGGGAGAGGTATATCTCGTCAGTCTAAGGACCCGCTTCCCACTTATGATATCATGCACCGCATATACCGTGAGGTCCTCAATCACAAGGTTAGTAATCTAGATGAGATTCATGGCTACCTTGTTGACCTTATGCTCCAGACTCACAAAATGAAGGTGAAAGGAGAAGTGCTTGATGTCTCTGATTTCCTCTGAAATGAGATGGTCCTTGTTGTTATCAATCGGAAGATGCCTCCTTTTGCACCTTATGTGATGAAGTTTATTTCTGTCAAGTGGGAAAAACTCAGGCTTAATGGGCATATTGATCGCAATGCCAATCTCACTATTCATGAGTTGAAGAGTCTCCGTATCAAGAAGCATGCAACCGCTCATAGTGGGATGGGAGAGGAGGTATATGAGGATACCGATGGTGTTGATAGGTGATTGTTGGGATCGGAGCTACGATGCAACTTCTAGATTGTTCGGCCAGGGGTTAAACACTCCATATGCACGCAGCAAGAGATTTACCCAGGTTCAGTCCACCGCGAGGTGTAATACCCTATTCATGTTTATAGTGTTCTTCGTATATCAATTTATTCCCACCCTCTATAGATGGTCTATCCCCCCTTATATAGACGAAGGGGAGAGCCTCTTCGCATGACTGCCCAGGGCTCCCCCTCCCGACACGAGGGGATGGGCTGGAGTAGGTGGTTGATACGTCTCAAACGTATCTATAATTTTTGACTGTTTCATGCTATTATAATATCTGTTATGAATACTTTTTATAGCATTTTATATTATTTTTCTGGACTAACCTATTAATTCCGTGCCCAGAACCAGTTGTTGTTTTCTACATGTTTTTGGTTTTACGGAAAATTCATATCTGCGTAGGTCAAAATATCACGGGGATTTAATATGATTTTTTTCCAAGTCCAGATGGCTCCAGAAAGTACCATGAGGTGCCGGGGGGCCACCCCACGGACCCATGCGGCTAGGTGGCATGACCAAGGCCCCACCCGCGTGGGCCCCTTGGCCACCGCGTTACGCCCATTTTTTCGCATATAAATCCCATATTTCGCAAAACCTTTCATACCAATTTTCTCTGATTTTTTTGCCGCCGCAAATTCCTTTTCCGAGGAGATACAATCTGGAGGCCTATCCCGGCACCCTACCGGAGGGTCAATCCATCACCGGAGGCTTCTTCATCAACCTTGCTGCCTCCATGACCATGCGTGAGTAGTTCCTTTAGGACCTTAGGGTCCATAGCAGTATCTAGATGGCATCCTCTCTCCCGGGTGATTCAATACAAAGTTACCGTGAGCTAACTCACATGCTCGGGATCCATACTATGTAATCGGTGGTGTGTTTGTTGGGATATGATGAATTATCACTTTATGATTAGATTGTTCATAGAAATCAATTGAATCTTTTGAAGTTTCTTTGATGTATAATTGAATGGCTTTGTATGCTCTCCAATCTATTGGTCTTCTTTGGCCAAGTTTGATGGGTCGTTCTTCAGAGGGAGTTGTGCCTTGTAATGGGTTCATATCTTGCGGTGATCTATATCCAAGTGACAGAAAGGGACAAGACACGTATTGTATTGTTGTCGCTATGGATAAAACGATGGTTTCTTCATCCCACTTGGATGATAGTTTTACTGTCTACATTATGTCATCATGCTTATTGCAATGCTCTGATTGTCATGAACTTAATACTTCGAGATGCATGCTAGATAGTGGTCTTGGGGTTCAGTATTTGTTGTAGATGCAGTTGGATAACGGTCTACATATCACCGACGTACTGCCTATATGAGATTATACCATGAATGATCATAGTCATAAATATGAACATTGCAATTTAATCGCTGCCCAACTATAATTTGTTGACCACACTACACTTGTATGCTTGGAGAGATGCCACTAGTGAACCTGTGACCCCGGGGGTCTATCTTCTTATACTGAAAATTTACCAAAAATATTATTTCTTTGTTGTATCATTTCTTTTATTTTATCTATATATAATTTCCTACAATACCATGCAATTTAATATTGTAACTAGCAATACAAAAAGCTTGACAACCTTCTTGACGTGTTGGGGACAAGTTTGTCTTGTGTTTTGTGTGCAGGTACCAGTGACTTTGTTTGCTGGAAGAACTCCTTCTGGTTCGATAAACCTTGGTTCTCTACTAAGGGAAATACATATTGCTAGGTTACTTCACCCTTATACTTGGGGGTTACCCAACCACTCTTATGACAGAGCATGCAAGATTTCTGGCGTCGTTGCCGAGGAGTTTCTTCTCAAACAAACATGTCCTACAAACTTCCTTGTTATCTATCTTTCCTAGTTACTTTTTTACAAAAACCCAAAAATACCAAAAATATTTCAGTATGCTATCTTTATCGTAGACACACAAAAACAAAAACAAAAATATTAGAAATGGATCATGATCCTTCATTTTATAAACTCTTTAGACTTGCTACATAGTCTAAATCAATAGCTAATAATGAAGAGGTTATAAAACAAAAGGCTGTTGGGATATATTCACTGAAAGAAAAGTATGATTGGAGTAAACATGATCATCTTTATGGTTCAAGTGATGAAGATAACACACTTGATGAAAGTATTGCTTTTTATGGTTACACTATGTGTGTAGGCACTATTGAATATGGATTTGGTATACCTACTACTTATTATGATGCTCATGATTGCGAGATAATTATGATACTTCTTGTGATCTTGAAAATTTATTTGAGTCTTATGATGAAACTATTATTGATAATAATGTTTTCAATACTATTGAAAGTGGGTTTGGAGAGGTCATGACTTTAGGTAGTAATGATCCCACTACTTTGGAGAGTGTTCAATCTTATGATAATTTTTTTTCAAAAGTGGGTTTGGAGAGGTCATGACTTTAGTTGATGTTAATCCCACTATCTTGGAAGATGATAAAATATGTATGCATGTGGATCCCGAAGACAAAGTCCTTTGTGGTAGTTATCTTATTAAGTTTGATTTTGATCCCACATGTAATTATTATGAGAGCAGCAAGTATGGTTATAGGAATCTTAAAGTTGTTAATGTTTCATTCTTCTTTCTTGCATAGTCTAGGTATTGCTTGCCATAATAATTTGTTTACTTATAAGGTACATATGCATAGGAGGTGGGTTAGACTTAAATGTGTTTGTTACATGCTTATTGATGCTCTTTTTTTTTATTCAATTCTTGTTTTCCGTGTGAGCATCACTAATATCTCAAGACTATCTTAATGGCTATAAGGAAAGAGCTTGCGAGAGACAACCGGAATTGTTGTTCTTGTGTGTCAATATGGTTATTGCTACTGTAATGATCATATTTGTATCATTGCTTTCAATAATGTGTCAAGAATAACCTTTGGTATGTTGCAGTTGCAATTTTGTTATGTTGTATGCAGAAACAGAAACTTTTGCCTCCGGTATTCCAATTTTCAGTATGTACTCTGGTAACCTCCCAGGCCCAAAAAAAAGCGGTTGTGGCAGCGTTTTCTGCTGCCACGGCAGCGGCACAATATTTTATATTTATAGTTGCATATACATTGTAAAACGTGTATGCACCACATTACAAGTCACATAGCAACATCAAAAGTACATATGTATAGCCTTCTCACTGAAGCCGACGTCATGTTGCATGTTATATCCGATCACATGATAACAGCAACACAACAATGACGATGAACTAGACGAAGATTATCACGTTCTTTAGTCCATACTCCACTCAACCCCTAAACCCTAAACCCTAAACATGGTAAAATCTTGAAATTTTTACACAGTAGTTCATACAAATTCGCCAGTATATTACATCCTAATTTCTCAGAATATTTAGAGTTACAGAAGTATGCAAATTAATTAGATTACTATAGATTGTTTTGGTTTGACAGATTGTTGTTATAGTTTTGTTATTTGCTTATACTCAAGTGTTCATGGCTTATATTGGGGGATGTAAATTATGGAAATGAAAGTATACAATAGTAAATGTTTGAAAATAATTATGCATCTTGTGTTGGTAGTACATGATAGGTGATTTATGTTTATGTGTACTAACCCCTCTAATGAGTTTTGCGAAGTTTTGTGTGAATTAAGTTTTTAAGATCGAGGGGAAAAATCGATATGGGAGGAACAAGGAGAGACAAGAGTTCAAGCTTGGATATTCCCAAGGCACCCCAAGAAAATACCCAAGGAGACTCAAGCGTGTAAGCTCGGGGATGCCCTGGAAGGCATCCCCTCTTTCTTCATCAACAACTATCGGTTTGTCTTGGTTGGACCTATGTTTTTATTTGTTCACATGATATGTGCTATGCTTGGAGTGTCATTTGCTTTTTTTGTTTGCTGGTCATTGCAATCATTATGTTCTGGTCATACACTTTGACAGTAATGCACATGTGTCATAAATTTTAGAATGCTCTATGCACTTCACTTATATCTTTCGAGTTGAGGTAATTATAGATCTGCTCTTGCACTTCACTTATATTTTAGAGCACAACAGAGAAACATGCTTTTTGTAGAAAAGATTAGGACTTCCTTGCTTCACTTATATCTTTCTAGAGAGTTGAATGGCAATTGGTTGTTTGCAAGAGTTATCTGTTGGTCCTAAAAATGATAGGTATTCATTGGTGGTATAGATAAAAACTTTGATGAACTTGTAGATCATTGAACTTGATAACTGAATTCCTTGCAATAATTTTGAGATAATGTGTGAGTAATTAATGGATATCTCGGTAAAAGAACTTGAGTAAAGTAATGGAGAGGTGTTGTAAGGTCATACACATCAACTTGTCATCGTTGAAGTGGAACTGGTTGTGAGTGGTCTAAGTTGGACATTGTAAGTAACCGCCTTTGTAGAATGGGCCGGAAAGCCTACCAAGCTTCGGTTCATCAAACTCACCCCTTGGAGTAATCAGTCTCATGGTAAGCCCGGTGTAGACTATAAAGTATTAGTAAGGTGTTTTGGGCTATGAGCTGACGTCTTGTAATGCACTTCTACCTATCCATATTTTGCTAGCCTCTTCAGGACCGTGCACTGCCCACTCTCACATCGAAACTAGGTGCATCCTTCACCGGTACATCCAAATCCCGTGGGAGAACTTCCTCTTGTTCTCCTATACATAAAACACCTAGCTCCTCAATACAACCACCATACCTACCTATCATGGCATTTCCATCGCCATTCTGAGATATATTGTGATGCAACTTCCATTGTTATTTTACATGACTTGAGTTCATCATTATTTTTGCTTTGCATGATCATATAGAGATGGTAGGACATTTGTGGCAAGGCCACCATTCATCATCATTTACATGTTACGCTAGATCATTGCACTTCCTGGTACACTTCTAGATGCATTTATTTGTAGTCATCATATTTTCTAAGTTGTGAGTAAATAAAAGTGATGTTATCTAGAGTGTTGCCCCTACCTGTGAGGAATAAAAAAAAGAGGCTAAAATATCCCAAGAAAAATAGGCCAAAAAGAGCCCAACAAAAAAATGAGAGAAGAGAGAGGGGGCACACTACTATCCTTTATACACACTTGTGCTTTAGAGTAGCACCATGTACTTCATATATAGAGTTTTCATATATTTCATCATCATACTAGTGGGATCTTTTACATTATAGAACTTGACTTGTATATTCCGATGATGAGCTTCCTCAAAATGCTCGAGGTCTTCATGAGCAAGCAAGTTGGATGCACACCCACTTAGTTCATTTGGAGAACTTTCATACACTTATAGCTCTACTGCATCTGTTGCATGGTAATCCCTACTCCTCGCACTAATATCGATTGTAAGGCTTCTCCATTGCCTAATGGATAGCTGCATTGGTGTGAGACTTTCTTAGTTTTTGTCTTCTTATAAAATCTCCATCATCATTCTATTTGCCATTTAAGTGCGAAGATCAAGGCTTGTGACATGGGCATTAAGTGAAGTGCTGAGTAATTGAAAAGGGAGAGTCATGGATTCAGTTACTTGACCAACGCTCTGGGTAGTGTTATGATAAGGTGTTTGAATATGATAAAGCCTTCAGCAATTGGAACCATGAATGTGATACATATGAGTATTGATTGGTATTACATGAAGAAATTGAACCATGAAAAGCAAGAGTAATTTTATTTGCACATTTTCATGTTACTTGCTTGTTATTAACTATAGATTATTGCCTTGAATCACTTTTATCCTGAGTTCACAACACATTACATTATTTGATCAAGATTATACTAGGTAGTATTCCACATCAAAAATTATCTTTGTTTTATCATCTACCTACTCGAGGACGAGCAGGAATTAAGCTTGGGGATGCTGATGTGGGACGCCACGGAAAACGATCTTTCACGTTGCTAAACAACTCACAAGGAGCAGCAACTATCTCTCCCAAGTGGCAAGAACAAGAGGAAACACTCTCAAATAAATTGCAGCGAATAACTAGCTTGGTTTACAAGGACGCAACCAAAACCATGAACTTGTGAACCTATGTAGAATCACAAGAGGGAACCACAAAGATCCTATATGAATTGAGGACAGGCCCTCCAATCCACACACACGAGCTAACACTCAACGATACTAGTGCTCACAGCACAACACAACCCTCACCGGCTGTTCTACAAACATAAACTCAGAAATCTCATCCCCCTTCACATGGAACAGCTGGGGAGTACTTATACTAGAAGCACCTACTAGTTAGGTGTGAAAACAACTCAAAATGAAGGGTAAATTCATGAGCTCCAAGCTATAGCAGGAGCAAACTTGTTAAGCCTCACACAGTAATTAATTCCTGGACAACTTGCATGGGAACTTGCACAACTTTTGACTCAAGACCTCAAATGATGTACCTTTTTTTGAATGAAAGCTAACTTCAAAGACCATCTTTTCCAGCCTCTAAAATGTGGTAGATCCTTCTAGAATTAATTAGGTTTAGGTGGGAAGTTGCAGCTGGAAAACTAATGTGTCATTTCTCCCAAAATAGGCACCAGAAGCTTCCCAACTAAGATAATGGTTTTGCCCATGTCTTCCTTTGGCTGCTCCAATGATTTAGCATTTGTGCTAGCATGAACCTCACTCTTTGATGCCTTGGTCATGATCTGGTCCACATCATCCTCCCTTTCTTCAAACAAAACCATCCTCGGTTTTGAGATATTCTTTTTAGGCTTCTTCACTTGTGGGAATTGCTCAACCTTGAGTGCTTGATCCACCATAGGCTCCAAGACATGGTTCACCCCTTGATGCATGAAGGAATACTTGTTAGACCTTCCATGGTGAGTAGCATTGTGATCAAACTGCCACGGCCTTCCCAAAACAAGATGACAAGCTTGCATTGGCACCACATCACATACCACCTTGTCCACATAACTTCCCACTGAAAATTGCACCCTAGCACGATGTGTAATCTTCAGCTTACCAACACCATTCAACCACTTTAGATAATATGGCTGGGGCTGCCTCCATGTTGATATCCCAAGAGCATGCACAAGATCACTACTGATGATGTTATTGTAGCTACCTCCATCGATGACTACCTTGCAGTTTTTGCCCTTGATCTTGCAAATGGATTGGAACACATTTTGTCGCTGGCCCTTCTCAACAATAGGAGCATCATCATGAGCCACTTTGCGAACCATGAGATTAACACCATCTCCTCCATCTGAACTCAGAGGTGCTTCGGTCTCAAAAGTATAATATTTTACATCTTTCTTCCCAAATTCTGATTTGTCACTTGAGTCATCGGTGACATATCCATCATTTGTGAGCAGCACCTTCTTCAAATTAGGACAATCCTTCTTGAAGTGACCTCTACCCTTGCATGTATGGCACTGAATATTACTAATGCGAGTGGCAGGAGTATTGGAAGATTCAACCTTTGATGCATTAGCTTCTTTTGCAGTCATCTTGTTGTGTGAGCGAAAATCTGCAACAACGCCTCCATCTACTTCTCGCTGAACTGAACCTCTCCAAGTGCTTGATGTGTTGGTTTGGCTGCGATTTTGGTGACGCTTCAGCTGCTGCTCTATACGAATAGCTTGATGCACAAGTTCTTGCAAATCTTGATATGTAACCATCTCTATCCTTTCTTGCACATTTTCATTCAGCCCATGAAAGAATCTTGACATTGTGGCCTCCTCTAGCTCATTCACCGCTGTCCTAATCATCAAAATCTCCATCTCTTTATAGTACTCATCAACACTAGAATTACCTTGGCACAACCGTTAGAGTCGATTGTACAAGGTTCTTGTGAAGTGTTCAGGAACAAAACGCCTCCGTAATAGATTTTTCATTTCCACCCATGTCTCCGGACGACCTACAGCACGACACAATTGGTTCCCCCAAATCAAAGCAAATCCGGTAAACTCAATGGATGCATATCGTACCTTCTTCTCCTCCGTATAGCGGTGGCTATCAAAGATCTGATCCACATGCATCTCCCACTCCAAATAATCATCGGGCTCAGTTTTCCCATTGAACGATGGTATGGTAAGTATAAATTTACCAATCCCATCATCTGCATGGTCATGATGAGCACGCTCATGACCTCTTCCTCCCATGACAAAGCCTTCTTGGCCTTCTCTGTGACAATTGTGATGAGCACGTTGTGGTCGAGGCTCGAAGTAGTTTCGAGCATCATCGGAGTGGTCGCTCCAATGCTCTCCATGGTGGTCTCGCTGTATGGAGAGTTGTCGATGTCGACCCCGTGTAGCAAGCCCATCTTGTGGTGGAGACGGTGGCACCCAAATAGCATCTCGCTGGTCGTGGCGAGCACGCCGAGGTGGTGCAGCGTAGTAGCTATGGGCATCGCCGGAGTAGACGTGGATGTGCTCTCCATGCCCCTCCTCAAGGTGGCGTTGGCCATGCTGTTCGGGGAGTTGTTGATGTCGACCCCGTGCAGCAAGCCTATCTCGACGGAGTTCCTCGGTGAGGGAGTCGATTCTCCGGCCAAGGTTGGTCTCCACGGTCGATATGCGCCTCTCCACCTTGTTCAACACATACTCTCGAGTATCCTCCGAAGCCAACACATATGCGGGCTGCAAGCTTGGAGCATACACGGGAAGTGGCAGTTCCTCCTCCACGAGGCGCCCACCTCCATGCACACCATCAACACTGCTGGACCTCCACGAACCCATGGAAGCTTCTCAAGAACAAAATCAGCAAGAGAGAAAATAGCACCGTGAGCAACCTATAGCTCTGATACCAAGATGATGTAGGACGCCGCGGAAAATGATCTTTCACGGTGCCAAACAACTCACAATGAGTAGTAACTATCTCTCTCAAGTGGCAAGAACAAGAGGAAACACTCTCAAATAAATTGCAGCGGATAACTAACTTGGTTTACAAGGACGCAACCCAAACCATGAACTTGTGAACCTATGTAGAATCACAAGAGGGAACCACAAGAATCCTATATGAATTGATGACAGGCCCTCCAATCCATACACACGTGCTAACACTCAACGATACTAGTGCTCACAGCACAACACAACCCTCACCGGCTGTTCTACAAACATAAACTCAGAAATCTCACCCCCCCCTTCACATGGAACAGCTGGGGAGTACTTATACTAGAAGCACCTACTAGTTAGGTGTGAAAACAACTCAAAATGAAGGGTAAATTCGTGAGCTCCAAGCTGTAGCAGGAGCAAACTTGTTGAGTGTCAAGGCCGGTTTTCCAACAAAACATTTATTGAAAAACCGCCCTAATAGTCCGGCCAGTACAGAAAATCCTTCTTACTGGTAGACAAATCCTTGATACAGAAATCCAGTAGTACTTAATATTATACAGGGTTGAGCGGAGGCTGCTCAACAATTTATTACAAGCACGCCAATATTACACATAATGGCGGATATGTCACAATGGATGTGGTGGCATAACTACTGACTCGTAAAAATAAAAAGAGTGGTGGGTATGTCACAGTGGAGTGGGTGACATAACTCTCATATCTTACAGCTCATCAAGCGTCGGGGTGAGGCTTGATGATTTTATTTGGGTGGTGGAAGCGTATATAATACAAGTGGCAAACTCCAGGATCGCAAGACTGACTGGGACTCCTCTAGGCGTCGGACTCGCTATCGTACTCTTCATCCATAAGATCGCCTTCGTCCACATCTGGCCAAAACAATAGCCAGGGACAAGCCAGTGAGTACTTTGAATGTACTCGCAAACAGTTTGGACATAAGATATAACAAATGCAAATATGATGCACATGAGCAGGATTAGTAATACACACACAGTCATTTAAATTTGCACAGCAAGAAAAAGAAAGGAAGTCGGGCGGTAGTCCTCCCGAAATCCCAATAAAATAGAAGAAGACCGATCGGGTGTCTGAAGCGACGCCTCGAAAGGTAAGGAATAAAAAACATGCCTCAGTCGGGCGTCGGAGCGACACCACATAAAGGGCTTATGTCAAAATTTAAATAACAGGAATGCCACAGTCGGACGTCTGAGCGACATCACATAAAGGGCTTATATAAAAAAGTAAATGACAAGCATGCCACAGTTGGACGTCTGAGCGGCATCACATAAAGGGCTTATATCGAAAAGTAAATGACAAGCATGCCTCGGACGTCTGAGCGACATCACATAAAGGGCTTATATCAAAAGTAAATGACAAGCATGCCACAGTCGGACGTCTGAGCGACATCACATAAAGGGCTTATATCAAAAGTAAATGACAAGCATGCCACAGTCGGACGTCTGAGCGACATCACATAAAGGGCTTATATTAAAAGTAAATGACAAGCATGCCACAGTCGGACGTCTGAGCGACATCACATAAAAGGCTTATATTGAAAAGTAAATACATCAGTGCCACAGTCGGGCATCTGAAGCGACGCCACATAAAGGGCTTATATCAGTAACATTCAAAATACGAGTAATCCAGGAGGTAACACCATCCCAAGGAATACCCGGCATATCACAATAATAAACAGGTTAGTCCATCCACAGGAATAACATTCAGCCAAATTTACTTCTGTTGTTTAACATATTAGTTCTCCAGAGACTGACACTGAGACCGACACTTGACCTGTCAACCAACGTCCTTGACCGTGGACACGGCTACTCGAATAGTTTTGACTCTGCAGAGGTTGTACTCTTTACCCACAGTCAACGGATTTCAGTAGTCACAAAGGACTAGTTCCGTCTACGGTATTTTAGAAGAAAACACATCTGACCAGTACAAACCCGTTTTACATCCCGATGCCAGGAATCACCCTAGGCAACGTTCAAGAAAAACTTTAAGACGGGGAGGCCACTACCTCGAATAGCATGGGATCAAATTTATATCGCGCGCTCTAAGGGGTGCCCCCCTCTCGGTCCAACCGGAAACACCCATGCCCCCTGACCGGATGACTGGCTTTAATCCATGGCCATGGTACCTTCATCACGGCCCCTCTATTTGGTGTGTACATGGAAAGAGGTTTGCAACTTACTAAACCGTATTCTTTGCAGAAAACATGTGGCAGCACGAAAAGAAGGTGAACCTGGACAAGACTCGATCCATGTCAACACTGGAGTTAAACAGTTTTCTTTGTTAATACCGGCATGCTCCAACAATACCGGCGTACAACCTATCATGCCACAACATGACTAGGTTGTCTCATATCTCATCAAGTTTTGTGGCTCACTTGCCACCCATCATTTATGAATAACAACATTCATCAGATGCTTCCATAAACATGTCATAAAAAAAACACCATGCAAGAAAACATGCAAAACACTCGTCAGATCAAAGGTTCAAACATGCTTGCCTGGTTCCGAGTAGTCGGAGTCTAACTCGGCGAAGTTGACGGCACCGTCTCCTTCTTCGGTATCTACGATATACACATATACGAATACTAACGTAAATACCGTGCGCGTATAAAAGTTGTTCAAAATATTTTTCAAATAAATATGACAAAAAACTAGACAGAAAAATAAAGATGACAGAAAAAGAATCAACTCAAAATCATCTTTTGTTTAAAAGTTATTAAGGTTTTAAAACCAGGGACTAATCTATTATAAACAGAAAACTGTCCAGGGGGTTTTCTGAGAAAAACAGAAAACGCTTCGGCTAAAATACGCCAGCTCAAAAGAGAAAACGCACTTTGCCAGAAGGCGTCAACAGAAAACGGTTCGAATAGAAGAAGAGAGGCTGACGAGGGGGTCCCACTCGTCAGGTTTAAAACAGGCTCGCCGGCGCCAGAAACTTGCAACGATCGCCGGCGACGAACCACGGCGAGACAGAGAGGGAGAGGAGTACCGGCGTGCTCAGGGAGGTGGCCCGCGTCGATGAGAGGTGGAAGGGGTCGATGGGAGGCACCACAGTGACGGCCTCTTCCTCTTCGGCAGACGGCGGCGTCGGGCGGTGATGGATCTCACCGGAGAGAGTTGCCGCCACCAAATTGACGCTTGGGTTAGAACGGCCGGTGGAAATGAAGGCTACTGGCAAGGTTTGGGCGGCGGGGACGCGCTCACCAGAGAGAATCGAGCCGGAGCCCGAAGCGGATCGGGGCGGCCGGAGTCGGGGAAGAGAGCTCTCCCGAAGCCCTCTGATGAGTGTGGCGAGGCTCTGAGGAGTGGAGGAGAGGTACTGGAGCGATTGGAGAGCTCGGGGCCTCTATTTATAGCCGGATCGAGGAGGTGCCCGAGAACGGGATAACACCGGCGAGAAATTACGGTGAGGCAGGGGATGGACAGAGGGATTAGGCGACTGGGCATCGCCAGATTGGTCCACTGGCTCCATTCAACGGATTTTCTCGGTCCAATTGGGCCTATACCCGAGACCACGACGGAACGGGGCATACGGGCTCGTTGGCGGCAGAGAGCGCGCTCTGCACCTCTCAGGCCACGGCCTCGTCCCTACAGCGTTCTCTGGCAAGGAGCTGGACACGCGTAGGCCGCTGGTGGTTTGGGCGGTGCGGAGCATGGCATTCTGCGACGCTGTCTTCTGACGGCTGCCACGGGCGGTTTTGCCGCCGCGGAAGCCGCCGGAGTTGACGCGACGGGACGCCACCGACGCCCGCAACCGGCCAAGGAACCGTGCGGCGATCAGGATAAGAAGGAGCAACAGGGAGGAAGGCGCCAAGGCAGCTACTGGCGAGATCATCACTGCCGCCTGACGAACGCGACACTGCCTCCTCTGAACTTTTCTGAATCGAATGAACAGTGCACTGAATCTGTTCGACAAAATGATTTTGGCACGTGGAAATTTTTTCTGGAGCTGAAACTTGGTGAGGAGGTCTCTTGATGCATCTAGAGGCTCCCTGATTTTTGTCAGAATTTTTGGAAGAAAGAAAAGATGAATTCCATCAAAATTTGCAAATCTGGTCCAAACTTGCAGCGAACAGAATTTGAAAATTTTGAACTATGGACCAGCAGATTTTTGGTGATATTGGTAGTGGGTACTAAAGAGAAGCTGGGGAAATTTTCTTGGGGTCAAAGCTCAAATAAATCTGGTACTTCCTTTGTAAATCAAAAGAGTCCAGGAAAATGACAGAAAATGATTTGAGAAAGAATTAAATAGAATAAAAATCAAAAAGAGGTTGAAACCTGCGAGAATTGGTTGCTTGACTTGATCCAAAGTAGGGAGGGGAGTTTTTGGAGGAAAATTTTCAATATGGGTTATGGCAAGAGAGTGGAATAGGAATTATTTTGAATAGAAAAGGATAAATCCCATAATTAAAGAAATCCCTTTTTAATAAAAGAAAAGGCAAAAAAAATAATCCCAAGAATATTTGTGTTGAAATAACACAAGATTAAAAACCCTCAAGACCAGAATCAAAGTTGAGAAAAGTCTCAAAAAGAATTGTCATCAAAAGTTTTTAGAAGGAGATTCTTTTTGGAAAAAGAAAAATTCAGATAACCTCCTCCAAAACCAATAAGGAATTTTTGGCAAAAAACCAAATTAAAATTTTTGGGGTGTTACAACACCTACCCCCTTAGGAAAAATCTCGTCCCCGAGATTTCAGCTGATCCTCAAACAGGTGTGGGTGCTCTGCCCGAAGAAAATCCTCTATTTCCCATGTTGCCTCATCCTCAGTGTGATTGCTCCATCGAATCTTGAAAAACTTGATTGAATTCTGACGGGTCCTTCTTTCAGACTCTTCCAATATTTTTATTGGATGTTCTCGGTATGTGAGGTCTGGTTGAACGTCAATACTCTCATGAGATACACGCTTCTCTGGGTTGCTCACACACTTCCTCTATTGTGAGATGTGAAATACGTCATGGACGTCTGACAGTTCTTCGGGTAGGTCTAGCTGGTAGGCTACTGTGCCTCTTCGTGCAATTATACAGAAGGGTCCAATAAATCGTGGTGCCAGCTTTCCTTTAACTTTGAATCTTTGCAGGCCCCTCATCGGGGATACTCGTAGGTATACGTAATCACCGGGTTCGAAATTGATTTGACGATGTTTTTGATCATAATAACTCTTTTGTCGACTTTGGGCTGTCTTGAGTCGATCCCTGATTTGTTTAACTTTTTCCTCGGCCTCCTTGAGTATGTCTGGACCGAAGATACGGCTGTCTCCTGTTTCTGACCAATTTAATGGGGTACGGCATCTTCGTCCGTACATGGCTTCAAAAGGTGCCATTTGTAGACTGGCTTGGTAACTGTTGTTGTACGCGAATTCGGCGTATGGCAAGCTTTCTTCCCAACTGGTTCCATAGGTGAGAACACATGCTCTTAGCATGTCCTCTAGAATTTGGTTCACACGTTCAGTCTGTCCTCCAGTCTGGGGGTGGTATGCTGTACTGAATACTAGTTGAGTTCCCAGAGCTTGTTGTAAATGATCCCAAAATCTGGAGACGAATTGAGTGCCTCTGTCGGATATTATAGTCTTTGGAACTCCATGCAAACAGACAATACGATTGAGATAAAGTCTGGCAAGCTTCTGTGTGGTGTGGGTTGTCTTTACTGGAATAAAATGTGCCACTTTGGTTAACCTGTCGGTGATGACCCATATGGCATCATTTCCATGTCGTGACCGAGGTAGCCCGACAATAAAATCCATTCCAATTTCGTCCCACTTCCATTCAGGTATCCTATTAGGCTGTAATAATCCTGCTGGTTTTTGGTGCTCGGCTTTAATGCGCTGACATGAATCACAACATGCAATGAATGAGGCTATATCCCTTTTCATACCGTGCCACCAAATTTTTTCCTGAATGTCCTTGTACATTTTAGTTCCTCCTGGGTGGATTGAATATGGAGCGGTGTGGGCTTCAGCTAAAATTTATTGTTTGAGGTCCTCTATATTTGGTACGCATAGCCTGTTTCCGTACCATAATATTCCTTTGTCGTCTACGACAAATTCTGAGGCCTTGCCCATACTCACTTTTCTTTTTATGCCTTCAATGCTGGGGTGTCCGTGTTGAGCTTCTTTAATCTGTTCTATCAAGATGGGCTGAATTTCCAAATTTGCCACAGTGCCTTCTGTGACTAAAACCATGTTGAGTTTTGCAAATTCCCGCTGAAACTCGGGTCTCAAATTTTGTACACTGCTGCTGCTTGAGCTTGGGTTCCTACTGAGAGCATCTGCCACGACATTTGCCTTGCCTGGGTGGTAGTGAATACCAACATCATAATCCTTTACTAATTCCAACCAGCGTCGTTGCCGTAAATTGAGTTCCGGCTGTGTGAAAATATATTTGAGACTTTTATGGTCCGTATATATTTCACAACGATTTCCAAGCAGAAAATGCCGCCACTCCTTGAGTGCGTGTATAACTGCTGCCAATTCCAAGTCATGGGTAGGATAATTTTCTTCATGTCGTCAAAGCTGTCTTGAAGCATAAGTGACCACTTTACCATCTTGCATTAGTACACATCCAAGACCTTTCCTGGACGCGTCGCAATATACTTCAAATTTTTTGTGTATGTCTGGTATGACCAATCCTGGTGCTGTCGTTAGTTTCTTCTTTAACTCTTGAAAACTTTTCTCGCAGGCATCAGTCCACTCAAATCTCTTATCCTTCTTGAGTAGTTGGGTCATAGGTTTTGCTATGGTGGAAAATCCCTCAATAAATCTTCGGTAATATCCAGCCATTCCTAGAAAACTTCGAACATCTGTTACGTTGGCTGGTTGTTTCCACTCAAGTACAACTTTGACTTTTTCTGGGTCCACGGCAACACCTTCTTGGGTTAGTACGTGGCCTAGAAAACCAACTTGTTTTAACCAGAATTCACATTTGCTGAATTTGGCGTACAATTGATGTTTTCTTAATTCTCCCAGTACGATTCTGAGATGTTCAGCGTGTTCTTCTGGTGTCTTGGAATATACCAAAATATCATCAATGAACACCACAACAAATTTGTCTATATATTTCATAAACACCTTATTCTTGAGATGCACAAAATATGCAGGAGCATTTGTCAGTCCGAACGGCATCACTGTAAATTCATATAACCCGTATCGGGAGGTGAATGCTGTCTTCGGAATATCTTTTGTCCGTATCTTTAATTGATGGTATCCTGACCTCAAATCAATTTTTGAGAAAACCTTGGCTTGTGCGAGCTGGTCAAATAAATCATTTATTCGCGGCAGTGGATATTTATTTTTGATGGTGACCATGTTCAGTGCTCGATAGTCCACACATAATCTCAGAGTTCCATCTCTTTTCTTGGCAAATAATACTGGTGATCCCCACGGTGAGGAGCTGGGCCTGATATAACCTTTGTCCAGTAATTCTTTTATTTGCTTCTTTAACTCTACCAACTCGGATGGTGCCATTCTGTATGGTTTCTTATAGATAGGTTCGGTGCCAGGTGCTAGTTCAATGATGAACTCTATTTCACGATCTGGTGGCATACCCGGTAGCTCTTCTGGAAATACATCTGGAAATTCACAGACCACCGGAACTTTACCTAGTTCAGAAATATCCACCTTGTTCAATCTTGGTTGAAGTGATATTGGTCTCTCTTGAGCTGCAATTCTTATGGTCTTCCCGTGATGATGAGTGAGAGTCACTGTCCGATTGAAGCAGTCAATAAAACCTTTATTTGTTGTTAACCAATCCATTCCAAGAATAACATCCAGTCCCTTGTTTTCTAGAACAATGAGGTTTGCCCAAAATTTCAATCCTTTAATTTCAATAACCACACCTTGACAGTAACTTTGAGTGATTTGCTTAATCCCGGGGGACTTGATAGTCATAGAATTTTCCAAGGGGAGAATCGGAAAATCATGTTGCAAAGCAAATTTCTTGGAAATGAACGAGTGAGAACTCCAGAATCAAACAAAACCGTGGCAGGTATTGTGTTGACAGGGAACGTACCGAGTACGATATCTGGGGCATTCTGTGCTCCATCCTTGGTCACATGGTTCACGTGACCCTTCCTGTGGTTGTTATTGGGGTTGAAATTGTTGCGCTTGGGAGCTGAATTATTTCCATTGTTGTTCGGCTTGGGGGCCGAGTTTCTTGGCTTTGGACACTGCCTGGCATAATGTCCTTCTTCTCCACAGGCTAAACAGGTAACGCCTGGGCGATACGTAAATTCCTTGTCCCTTGCATGGAAATTTTTATTTGGGCGAGGAACATTGGTTGAAGATTTGCTCGCCCCATTTTTCTGGAGATCATTCTTGTTCTTGATGTTGCGAGCATGAGCAGTCTTGTCCCTTTTGCGCTTGCAAAAATCATCCAAGCTGCGGCGCTCATTTTCCAGTGTAATGGCCTTGTCCACAAGGGTCTTGAAATCTGGGAAGGTGTGAACGACCAGTTGGCATTTTAGTGCTGGTGCCAGACCGTCCAGAAACTTTTCCATCTTTTTATTTTCAGTCATATGTTCTTCATTGGCATAGCGAGATAATTGAGTAAGCTGACTGTTGTACTCAGTCACTGTCATGGTTCTCTGCTTGAGGTCATCAAACTCCCTTTTCTTGATCTTCATAACACTTTTGGGAATGTGCGCCCCACAAAATTTTTCCTTAAATTCCTCCCAGGTGATGTTGTTTTCATTGGGGTGCATGTGTAGGAAATTTTCCCACCATGATGCAGCTGCTCCAGTAAGGTAGTGAGGTGCATAAAGTACCTTCTCACGGTCCGAACATTGAGCAATAATTAATTTCCTCTCAATGTCTCGAAGCCAATCATCGGCCTCAAGAGGTTTATCAGTGTGAGAGAAAGTTGGGGGACGTGTCTTTTGTAGCTCAGATAATTTGGAATGCTACTGGTATGGTTCGCGGTGATTTCCCATATTGATAATACGATTCATCATTTCTTGATGCTGCTGCTGGCTTTGCTCATAAAGACGGCAGACTTGAGAAAATGTTGCTTCACTGTCTTGCTGACTTGACTGTCCCTGTGTAAAATTGTTGGCTGTCTGGGTACCATAATTTTCTTCTAGTGGACTTGGCATAGAACGAGTCCAGGGACGATGCATTTTCCACTCTGGAGTATTTTTTTTTGCAGAACCCAAGGGAAAACAAATCTGAGGGTCAAAATAAATAATTTTGCAAAGGCAGAGATTTCAAATACTCCAAGATTTTTCAAGAAAATATTTGATTGCGCACGGAGAAGGACCGCTCAGTACATATCTTACAGCAAGCATAATTATACATCATATCACTCAGGATGCGCGTACACACTCCTGACATGTTATTTAGGCTAGTGCACTTCTCCATATTCCTACATGATGCGCAAACAAACTACTTCTCTCCAAGCCTATATACATATAAACATATCATACAAGCTGCTACATCACAACACTGCTCGGCGCACTCAGTCGGAGATGGTAAAAACTTCCCCCGACCTGCCGAGGGTAAGTCCCAGAGGTGTTGGAGACTCAACCTCCTCCTCAAGAATAGGATCTAGGCGCGGAGTACTGGGCTGCGGAGCTAGTGCGGGCGTAGCAGGTGGTGCAGCGCTAACTGGAGTAGGAGCAATGACTTGGTCAAACTCCTCAGTGGTAGGCAGGCGACGTGCGGTGGCTAAGATGGCAGGTGTATAATGCTAAAATAACTTTATTACGCTAATAACCGATTAGCGATCGCACCTAGTGGCTTCCTACAGTCAGCCTGGCTCTGGTACCAAGGTTGTCAAGGCCGGTTTTCCAACAAAACATTTATTGAAAAACCGCCCTAATAGTCTGGCCAGTACAGAAAATCCTTCTTACTGGTAGACAAATCCTTGATACAGAAATCCAGTAGTACTTAATATTATACAGGGTTGAGCGGAGGCTGCTCAACAATTTATTACAAGCACGCCAATATTACACATAATGGCGGATATGTCACAATGGATGTGGTGGCATAACTACTGACTCGTAAAAATAAAAAGAGTGGTGGGTATGTCACAGTGGAGTGGGTGACATAACTCTCATATCTTACAGCTCATCAAGCGTCGGGGTGAGGCTTGATGATTTTATTTGGGTGGCGGAAGCGTATATAATACAAGTGGCAAACTCCAGGATCGCAAGAGACTGACTGGGACTCCTCTAGGCGTCGGACTCGCTATCGTACTCTTCATCCATAAGATCGCCTTCGTCCACATCTGGCCAAAACAATAGCCAGGGACAAGCCAGTGAGTACTTTGAATGTACTCGCAAACAGTTTGGACATAAGATATAACAAATGCAAACATGATGCACATGAGCAGGATTAGTAATACACACACAGTCATTTAAATTTGCACAACAAGAAAAAGAAAGGAAGTCGGGCGGTAGTCCTCCCAAAATCCCAATAAAATAGAAGAAGACCGACCGGGTGTCTGAAGCGACACCTCGAAAGGTAAGGAATAAAAGACATGCCTCAGTCGGGCGTCGGAGCGACACCACATAAAGGGCTTATGTCAAAATTTAAATAACAGGAATGCCACAGTCGGACGTCTGAGCGACATCACATAAAGGGCTTATATAAAAAAGTAAATGACAAGCATGCCACAGTCGGACGTCTGAGCGACATCACATAAAGGGCTTATATCGAAAAGTAAATGACAAGCATGCCACAGTCGGACGTCTGAGCGACATCACATAAAGGGCTTATATCAAAAGTAAATGACAAGCATGCCACAGTCGGACATCTGAGCGACATCACATAAAGGGCTTATATCAAAAGTAAATGACAAGCATGCCACAGTCGGACGTCTGAGCGACATCACATAAAGGGCTTATTTAAAAGTAAATGACAAGCATGCCATAGTCGGACGTCTGAGCGACATCACATAAAGGGCTTATATTGAAAAGTAAATACAGCAGTGCCACAGTCGGGCGTCTGAAGCGACGCCACATAAAGGTCTTATATCAGTAACATTCAAAATACGAGTAATCCAGGAGGTAACACCAACCCAAGGAATACCCGGCATATCACAATAATAAACAGGTTAGTCCATCCACAGGAATAACATTCAGCCAAATTTACTTCTGTTGTTTAACATATTAGTTCTCCAGAGACTAACACTGAGACCGACACTTGACCTGTCAACCAACGTCCTTGACCGTGGACACGGCTACTCGAATAGTTTTGACTCTGCAGAGGTTGTACTCTTTACCCACAGTCAACGGATTTCAGTAGTCACAAAGGACTAGTTCCGTCTACGGTATTTTAGAAGAAAACACATCTGACCAGTACACACCCATTTTACATCCCGATGCCAGGAATCACCCTAGGCAACGTTCAAGAAAAACTTTAAGATGGGGAGGCCACTACCTCGAATAGCATGGGATCAAATTTATATCGCGCGCTCTAAGGGGTGCCCCCTCTCGGTCCAACCGGAAACACCCATGCCCCCTGACCGGATGACTGGCTTTAATCCATGGCCATGGTACCTTCATCACGGCCCCTCTATTTGGTGTGTACATGGAAAGAGGTTTGCAACTTACTAAACCGTATTCTTTGCAGAAAACATGTGGCAGCACGAAAAGAAGGTGAACCTGGACAAGACTCGATCCATGTCAACACTGGAGTTAAACAATTTTCTTTGTTAATACCGGCATGCTCCAACAATACCGGCGTACAACCTATCATGCCACAACATGACTAGGTTGTCTCATATCTCATCAAGTTTTGTGGCTCACTTGCCACCCATCATTTATGAATAACAACATTCATCAGATGCTTCCATAAACATGTCATGAAAAAAAAAACACCATGCAAGCAAACATGCAAAACACTCGTCATATCAAAGGTTCAAACATGCTTGCCTGGTTCCGAGTAGTCGGAGTCTAACTCGGCGAAGTTGACGGCACCGTCTCCTTCTTCGGTATCTACGATATACACATATACGAATACTAACGTAAATACCGTGCGCGTATAAAAGTTGTTCCAAATATTTTTCAAATAAATATGACAAAAAACTAGACAGAAAAATAAAGATGACAGAAAAAGAATCAACTCAAAATCATCTTTTGTTTATAAGTTATTAAGGTTTTAAAACCAGGGACTAATCTGTTATAAACAGAAAACTGTCCAGGGGGTTTTCTGAGAAAAACAGAAAACGCTTCGGCTAAAATACGCCAGCTCAAAAGAGAAAACGCACTTTGCCAGAAGGCGTCAACAGAAAACGGTTCGAATAGAAGAAGAGAGGCTGACGAGGGGGTCCCACTCGTCAGGTTTAAAACAGGCTCGCCGGCACCAGAAACTTGCGACGATCGCCGGCGACGAACCACGGCGAGACAGAGAGGGAGAGGAGTACCGGCGTGCTCAGGGAGGTGGCCCGCGTCGATGAGAGGTGGAAGGGGTCGACGGGAGGCACCACAGCGACGGCCTCTTCCTCTCCGGCGGACGGCAGCGTCGGGCGGTGATGGATCTCACCGGAAAGAGCTGCCGCCACCAAATTGACGCTTGGGTTAGAATGGCCGGTGGAAAAGAAGGCTGCTGGCAAGGTTTGGGCGGCGGGGACGCGCTCACCAGAGAGAATCGAGCCGGAGCCCGAAGCGGATCGGGGTGGCTGGAGTCGGGGAAGAGAGCTCTCCCGAAGCCCTCTGATGAGTGTGGCGAGGCTCTGAGGAGTGGAGGAGAGGTGCTAGAGCGATTGGAGAGCTCGGGGCCTCTATTTATAGCCGGATCGAGGAGGTGCCCGAGAACAGGATAACGCCGGCGAGAAATTACGGCGAGGCAGGGGATGGACAGAGGGATTAGGCGACTGGGCATCGCCGGATTGGTCCACTGGCTCCATTCAACGGATTTTCTCGGTCCAATTTGGCCTATACCCGAGACCACGACGGAACGGGGCGTACGGGATCGTCGGCGGCAGAGAGCGCGCTCTGCGCCTCTCAGGCCACGGCCTCGTCCCTGCAGCGTTCTCTGGCGAGGAGCTGGACACGCGTAGGCCGCTGGTGGTTTGGGCGGTGCGGAGCATGGCGTTCTGCGACACTGGCTTCTGACGGCCGCCACGGGTGGTTCTGCCACCGCGGAAGCCGCCGGAGTTGACGCGACGGGATGCCACCGACGCCCGCAACCGGCCAAGGAACCGTGCGGCGATCAGGATAAGAAGGAGCAACAGGGAGGAAGGCGCCAAGGCAGCTACTGGCGCGATCATCACTGCCGCCTGACGAACGCGACACTGCCTCCTCTGAACTTTTCTGAATCGAATGAACAGTGCACTGAATCTGTTCGACGAAATGATTTTGGCACGTGGAAAATTTTCTGGAGCTGAAACTTGGTGAGGAGGTCTCTTGATGCATCTAGAGGCTCCCTGATTTTTGTCAGAATTTTTGGAAGAAAGAAAAGATGAATTCCATCAAAATTTGCAAATCTGGTCCAAACTTGCAGCGAACAGAATTTGAAAATTTTGAACTATGGACCAGCAGATTTTTGGTGATATTGGTAGTGGGTACTAAAGAGAAGCTGGGGAAATTTTCTTGGGGTTAAAGCTCAAATAAATCTGGTACTTCCTTTGTAAATCAAAAGAGTCCAGGAAAATGACAGAAAATGATTTGAGAAAGAATTAAATAGAATAAAAATCAAAAAGAGGTTGAAACCTGCTGGAATTGGTTGCTTGACTTGATCCAAAGTAGGGAGGGGAGTTTTTGGAGGAAAATTTTCAATATGGGTTATGGCAAGAGAGTGGAATAGGAATTCTTTTGAATAGAAAAGGATAAATCCCATAATTAAAGAAATCCCTTTTTAATAAAAGAAAAGGCAAAAAAAAAATCCCAAGAATATTTGTGTTGAAATAACACAAGATTAAAAACCCTCAAGACCAGAATCAAAGTTGAGAAAAGTCTCAAAAAGAATTGTCATCAAAAGTTTTTAGAAGGAGATTCTTTTTGGAAAAAGAAAAATTCAGATAACCTCCTCCAAAACCAATAAGGAATTTTTGGCAAAAAACCAAATTAAATTTTTTGGGGTGTTACATTGAGCCTCGCGCTGTAATTAATTCCTGGACAGCTTGCATGGGAACTTGCACAACTTTTGACTCAAGACCTCAAATGATGCACCGTTTTTTTTTGAATGAAAGCTGACTTCAAAGACCATATGTTCCAGCCTCTAAAACGTGCTAGATACTTCTAGAATTAATTAGGATTAGGTGAGAAGTTGCAGCTGGAAAACTGATGTGTCATTTCTCCCAAAATAGGCACCGGAAGCTTCCCAACGAAGATAATGGTTTTGCCCATGTCTTCCTTTGGCTGCTCTAATGGTTTAACATTTGTGCTAGCATGAACCTCACTCATTGATGCCTTGGTCATGATATGGTCCACATCAGCTGCTGATACGTCTCAAATGCATCTATAATTTTAGAACATTTCATGCTATTATAATATCATTTTTAGTACTTTTTATAGCATTTTATATTATTTTTATGGAAAAACCTATTAATTCAGTGCCTAGAGACAGTTGTTGTTTTCTGTATCTTTTTGGTTTTCTAGAAAATCCATATCTATGGAGGTCAAAATATCAAGGGGATTTAATACAATTTTTTTTCCAAGTCCAGACGGTTCCACAAAGTACCGGGAGGTGCTGGGGGGCACCTTGTTGGAAATATGCCCTAGAGGCAATAATAAAATGGTTATTATCTTATTTCCTTGTTCATGATAAATGGTTATTATTCATGCTAGAATTGAATTGACGGGAAACTTAAATACATATGTGGATACATAAACAACACCGTGTCCCTAGTGAGCCTACTAGACTAGCTCGTTAATCAAAGATGGCTAAGGTTTCCTAACCATAGACATGAGTTGTCATTTGATAACGGGATCACATCATTAGGAGAATGATGTGAAGGACGGACCCAACCGTAAGCTTAGCATCAGATCATATCACTTAGTTTATTTGCTACAACTTTCTTCATGTCAAGTATCTGTTCGTTAGACCATGAGATCATGCCACTCCCGGATACCAGAGGAATACTTTGTGTGCTGTCAAACGTCACTTGATAACTAGGTGATCATAAAGGTGCTCTACAGGTATCTCCGAAGGTATATGTTGGGTTGCATGGATCGAGTCTGGGATTTGTCACACCGTGTGACGGAGAGATGTCTCTGGGCCCTCTCGGTAATACAACATCACAAGAGGCTTCATGTGACTAATGACTTTAGTCACGGGGATCTTGTATTATGGAACGAGTAAAGAGACTTGCCGGTAACGAGATTGAACTGGGTATGGAGATACCAATGATAGAATCTTGGGCAAGTAACGTATCGCTGGACAAAGGGAATTGTATACGGGATTAACTGAATCCTCAACATCATGGTTCAACTGATAAAGATCTTCGTGGAATATGTAGGAACCAATATGGGCATTGATACGTCTCCAACGTATCTATAATTTTTGATTGTTCCATGCTATTATAGTATCAATCTTGGATGTTTTATATGCAATTATATGTCATTTTATATCATTTTTGGGAACTAACCTATTAACCTAGTGCCCAGTGCCAGTTGCTGTTTTCTGCTTGTTTTTGGTTTTCCAGAAAATCAGTACCAAACGGAGTCCAAACGCTACGAAACTTTTTGACGATTTTTTTCTAGACAAAAGAGACCCTAGAAGCTTCGGGGGAAGACCAGAAGACTCACGAGAATGTGACAAGGCAACAGGGCGCACCCTGTTACCTTGTGGGCCCCACGTGGCTCCTTTTGACCTAATTCCACTTCTATAAATTCTCAAATACTGGGAAACCAATAAAGAACCACCTCGAATAACTTTTCCGCCGCCGCAAGCTTCTGTTCTTCCGCGATCCCATCTGAAGGCCTTTTCCGGCACCCTGCCAGAGGGGGAATCGATCACGGAGGACTTCTACATCAACCTGTATGCCCTACCGATGATGCGTGAATAGTTTACCACATACCTACGGGTCCATAGCTAGTAGCTAGATGGCTTCTCTCTCTTTGATCTTCAATACAATGTTCTCCTCGATCTTCTTGGAGTTCTATTCGATGTAATCTTCTTTTGCGGTGTGTTTGTTGGGATCTGATGAATTGTGGGTTTATGATTAGATTATTCATGAGAAGTAATCGAGTCTTTTCTGAACTTTATTATGCATGATTTTTATAGCTTTGTATTTCTCTCCGATCTATCCGTTTGGTTTGGCAGGACAGGTGCTTTGTAATGGGTTCAATCTTGCGGTGCTCTATATCCCAGTGACAGAAAGGGACAAGACATGTATTTGTATTGTTGCCATTAAGGGTAAAATGACGGGGTTTATTCATATTGATTGGGTTTACTCTGTCTACATCATGTCATCTTGCTTAAGGCGTTACTCCGTTTTCATTAACTTAATACCCTAGATGCATGCTGGATAGCGGTCGATGGGTGGAGTAATAGTAGTAGATGCACGCAGGAGTCTGTCTACTTGTCTCGAACGTGATGCTTATATACATGATCATTGCCTTCAATATCATCATAACTATGCGTTTTTGTATCAATTGCTCAACGGTAATTTGTCTACCCACCGTATGCTATATGTTCGAGAGAGAAGCCTCTAGTGAAAACTATGGCCCCTGGGTCTACTTTAAACATAAAAAGAAAACCTAAATTTACTTGCTGCAATTTTATTTCTTTTATTTTGTTTTGCAATTTATCTATCTACCACTACAAGATTTAATCCTTGCAAGTAACGAGTTCAAGGGGATTGACGACCCTCTTGCCCGCGTTGGGTGCAAGTATTTACTTTTGTGTGTGCAGGCACTGTTCACGAGGCTTTGTGTGATTCTCCTACTGGTTCGATAACCTTGGTTCTCACTGAGGGAAATACTTATCTCTACTGTACGGCATCTCCTCTCCTCTTCGAGGAAAATCCCACCGCAGCTCACAAGTAGCAGGAAGAATTTCTGGCGCTGTTGCCGGTGAGGCATCATCAAAACCTATCAAGTACCTTCGCATAAATTATCATCTACTTGCTCTACTTTTTATTTGCATTTGCCTCTCATTTTCATCTCCCCCACATCTCATAAAAAAATACAAAAACACAAAAATATTTTTACTTGCTCGTTTGCTTGCGTTGTCGCTATGTCTCAAGAAAACACTAAGTTGTGTGACTTTTCAAATACCAATAATAATGATTTTATTAGTACTCCAATTGCTCCTCCCGCCACTAGTGCAGAGTCATATGATATTAATGCTGCTTTGCTAAATCTTGTTATGAAAGAACAATTTTCTGGAACTCCTAATGAGCATGTTGCTTCCCATCTTAATACTTTCGTTGAATTATGTGATATGCAAAATAAAAAAGATGTGGATAATGATATTATTAAGTTGAAATTATTTCCGTTCTCACTAAGAGATCGTGCTAAAACTTGGTTTTCATCCTTGCCTCGCAATTGTATTGATTCTTGGGATAAGTGTAAGGGTACTTTTATTGCCAAGTATTTTCCTCCCGCTAAGATTATTTCTCTAAGAAATCAAATAATGAATTTTAAGCAACTTGAGCAAGAACATGTTACACAAGCATGGGAGAGAATGAAATTAATGATTAGAAATTGTCCCACTCATGGTTTAAGCTTATGGATGATTATACAAAATTTCTATGCGGGACTAAACTTTGTTTCTAGAAATCTTCTAGATTCTGCTGCAGGATGTAATTTTATGGAAATTACAATGGGAGAAGCTACAAAACTCCTTGATAATATTATGACAAATTATTCTTAGTGGCATACCGAAAGAGCTCCAACTGATAAGAAGGTAAATTCTGTTGAGGAAGTCTCTACTTTGGGTGATAAAATGGATGCTATCCTGAAAATGCTTGCTAGCAAAAATATGAGGATATCGCTTATCGTTAGTGTCTCGATCAGTTGGGGATTAGAGATTAATCGGAAATCGTCTGATTAATCGATTTTATCGGTCGACTATTAATCGGTCATTTTTTGCAAGTCTCGGGTTCCCAACACTAAAATATGCTATATTCAACACCAAAAAAAATATTTGACAGAAGTGTTACCTTGATTTCTAGCCTTTGAATCCTTGTATAATGACAAACAAAATAGGACAATAGTACATAACAAGGTCCACAAAACATAAATAAGCATAGTTTCTGCAAACAGAGGGCTAGGAATAGGCCCAATTTACCGGTAGATTCCCTATAAATCGCTTGTCAGAGCGATAAACTGGCCCAAACGATAAACGGTGAAGATAAGGCATAATCTTATCGGTCACCCCCTGAGTAGCGATAAATCGAACGATAAATCGCTGAATCAGAAGATTTTTTGAACAGTGATAAATTCACCTAATGCCTATGAACAAAATAAAGCTTTTACTAAACATATTGTAGAAGCTATGATAAAAGCCCATGAAGAAAAGCTAGAGTTGGAAGTTTCAATACCTAGAAAATTGTATGATGAATGGGAACCTACTATTAAAGTATAAATTAAAGATTATGAATGTAATGCTTTGTGTGATCTAGGTGCTAGCGTCTCTACTATACCAAAATCCTTATGTGACGTGCGAGGTCTCACCGTTATGGATGCTTGTTCCCTTAATTTACATTTAGCGGATTCAACTATTAAAAAACCATTGGGTAGAATAAATGATGTGCTTATTCTTGCTAATAGAAATTACGTACCCGTGGACTTTATTGTGCTTGATGTTGAATGCAATCCGTCTTGTCCTATAATACTTGGTAGGCCTTTCCTACGAACCATAGGTGCTATTATTGATATGAAAGAAGGTAAAATAAGATTCCAATTCCCATTAAAGAAAGGGTTGGAACACTTCCCTAGAAAGATAATTAAGCCACCATATGAATCTATTATGAGGGCCGCCTTTGGAATTAATTTGAAGGATGATAATAATTGAAACATGCATTATGCCTACCTAGGGGCATAAAACAATAGCGCTTGTTGGGAGGCAACCCAATATTTATCTTTATTGCAATTTTTATTTTTCTCATGTTACACAATTATAGCCACTTTAATGATTGTGTTTTTATCTTTTAATTAGTGTCCGTGCCAAGTAATACCTTTAGGATGATTTGGATGATAGTATAATTGATGTAGTTTGAAAATAGAAAGTTTTGCGCTCAGTATTTGATTTTACGTTTTAACCAGAATGTCAGAAAAATCTGAACTTTTTACACAGTATTGGTATATGAATTGTTTACGTTGTCCTAATTTTTCAGAATTTTTGGAGTTACAGAAGTATGAATTTTATCCAGATCTTTATAGATTGTTCTATTTTAAACAGATTCTGTTTTCTATTGCATAGTTCGCTTATTTTAATGATGCTATGGATTATATCGGGGTGTATAAGTCATGGAGAAGTTAGAGTATAGTAGTGATACGTCTCCAACGTATCAATCTTGGATGTTTTTTATGCAATTATATGCAATTATATATCATTTTTTGGGACTAACCTATTAACCTAGTGCCCAGTGCGAGTTGCTGTTTTCTGCTTGTTTTTGGTTTTTCAGGAAATCAGTACCAAACGAAGTCCAAATTCCATGAAACTTTTTGATGATTTTTTTCTGGACAAAAGAGACCCTGGAAGCTTCGGGAGGAAGCCAGAAGCCTCACGAGGAGGCCACAAGGCAACAGGGCGCTGCCCCAGGGGGGGGGGCGCGCCCTGATGCCTTGTGGGCCCCTCGTGGCTCCTTTTGACCTAATTCCACTTCTATAAATTCTCAAATATTTGGAAACCATCAGAGAGCTAGACGAGAAAACCCTACCGCCGCAAGCCTCGGTTCTTCCGTGATCCCATCTGGAGGCCTTTTCCGGTACTCTGCCGGAGGGGGAATTGATCACGGAGGGCTTCTACATCAACCTTGCTGCCCTTCCGTTGATGTGTGAGTAGTTTACCACAGACCTATGGGTCCATAGCTAGTAGCTAGATGGCTTTTTCTCTCTCTTTGATCTTCAATACCATGTTCTCCTCGATGTTCTTGGAGTTCTATCCGAAGTAATCTTCTTTTGCGGTGTGTTTGTTGGGATCCGATGAATTGTGAGTTTATGATCAGATTATTCATGAGAAATATTTGAGTCTTCTCTGAACTCTTTTATGCATGATTGTTATATCTTTGTATTTCTCTCCGATCTATCCGTTTGGTTTGGCCAACTAGATTGATTTATCTTGCAATGGGAGAGGTGCTTTGTGATGGGTTCAATCTTGCGGTGCTCAATCCCAGTGATAGAAAGGGACATGCCACATTTTTGTATTGTTGCCATTAAGGATAAAAAGATGGGGTTTAATCATATTGCTTGAGTTTACTTTGTCTACATCATGTCATCTTGCTTAAGGCGTTACTCTTTTTTATACTTAATACCCTAGATGCATGCTGGATAGCGGCCGATGGGTGGAGTAATAGTAGTAGATGCAGGCAGGAGTCGGTCTACTTGTCTCGGACGTGATGCCTATATACATGATATTGCCATGAATCCGTCATAATTATTTGCTTTTCTATCAATTGCCCAACAATAATTTGTTTACCCACCGTATGTTCTGCGCTCGAGAGAGAAGCCTCTAGTGAAAACTATGGCCCCCGGGTCTATCTTTATCATATATTAAAATCCAAAAATACCTTGCTGCAATTTATTTACTTTTATTTTATTTTGCAATTTACTTTTTATCTATCACTATCAGAATTAATCCTTGCAAATAACTGCTAAGGGGATTGACAACCCTCTTATTTGCGTTGGGTGCAAGTGTTTGCTTTTGTGTGTGTAGGTGCTGCTAAAGGGGTTTTGTGTGGTTCTTCTACAGGATTGATAACCTTGGTTCTTAACTGAGGGAAATACTTATCTCTACTATACTGCATCATCCTCTCCTCTTCAGGGAAATACCAACGCAGTCTACAAGTAGCAGGAAGAATTTCTGGCGTCGTTGCCGGGGAGACATCACCAAAATTTATCAAGTACCTTCGCATAAACTATCATCCACTTGCATTTATTTTCTTTGCCTTTTATTTGCATTTGCCTCTCGTTTTCATCTCCCCCACTTCTAATTTTTTTTTTACAAAAACACAAAAATATTTTCGTTTGCTTGTTTGCTAGTTTGTTTGCTTTCCCACTATGGCTAGTTCTTCACTTGTTACTATTACCCCTGAAAATGAAGTGCTTAATTTTAAACAAAGGGGATGAGAGAATTTAAAAGATGCTTAGCATAGGATTTACGATGCTCAAAATAGATCAACCCGTAAGCAATCCACCACCGTTCTTCTTCGAAATTTTTATGTGGGAATTACTACTTGGTATAGATTTGTGCTTGATACTATTACTGGAGGGAATTTCTTGATGTGTCTCTCTATGGATGCTTTCAATGCTATGGGAAATTTAGTGGGATCACCACCTATCATTATTAATGAAACGGCATTGACTTTGGAGCATGTTATGCAAAGGTTAGAGGCTATTGAAAATAAAATGTCTACTATTGAACATCTTGAGAATTTAGACAAAAAGATCCATAATCATATTACTCAATTTGGTTCTAAGGTGGGAAATACTTTGAAAACCCTAAAAGAAAAAGAGCCGGTAATCAATGAAAAGATAGAACAAAGTCCTGCTAGAATCGATAAGCTAGAGGAAATTATTAATAATTTGGGTTCCGCTTTTTCCTACGTTAAAACTATTGATAGGACTCCTGATTACCCACAAGTATAGGGGATCAATCGTAGTCCTTTCGATAAGTAAGAGTGTCGAACCCAACGAGGAGCACAAGAAAATGACAAGCGGTTTTCAGCAAGGTATTTTCTGCAAGCACTGAAATTATCGGTAACGAGTAGTTTGATAGCAAGATTATTTGTAACAAGTGACAAGTAGCAATAGTAACAAAGTGTACAGCAAGGTGGCCCAATCCTTTTTATAGCAAAGGACAAGCCGGAACAATCTCTTATAATAAGCAACACATTCTCGAGGACACATGGGAATTTCATCTAGTCACTTTCATCATGTTGGTTTGATTCGCTTTCGCTACTTTGATAATTTGATATGTGGGTGGACCGGTGCTTGGGTGCTGTTCTTACTTGAACAAGCCTCCCACTTATGATTACCCCCTCTCACAAGCATCCGCAACTACGAAAGAAGAATTAAGATAACTCTAACCATAGCATTAAACATATGGATCCAAATCAGCCCCTTACGGAATAGCGCATAAACTAGGGTTTAAGCTTCTGTCACTCTAGCAACCCATCATCTAATTACTAATCCACAATGCATTCCCTTAGGCCCAAAGATGGTGAAGTGTCATGTAGTCGACGTTCACATGACACCACTAAGAGAATCAACAACATACATATCATCAAAATATCGAACGAATACCAAATTCACATCATTACTTATGACAAAACTTCTCCCATGTCCTCAAGAACAAAAGTAACTACTCACAAATCATCATCATGCCCAAGATCAGATGGGTATTAAATAGCATATTGGATCTGAACATATAATCTTCCACCAAATAAACCAACTAGCATCAACTACAAGATGTAATCAACACTACTAGCAACCCACATGTACCAATCTGGGGTTTTGAGACAGAGATTGAATACAAGAGATGAACAAGGGTTTGAGATGAGATGGTGCTGGTGAAGATGTTGATGAAGATTGGCCCTCCCACGATGAGAGGGTTGTTGGTGATGTCGATGGTGACGATTTCCCCCTCCCGGAGGGAAGTATCCCCGGCAGAATCTCTCCGCCGGAGGGCAAAATAGCTCCTGCCCAAGTTCCGCCTCGAGACGGCGGCGCACCATCCCAAAAGTCTTCTCTTTATTTTTTTAGGGCAAATGTGCTTATATACCCGAAAATGGGGGCCAGAGGAGGGCCAGGGGCCCCACGAGGCAACAGGGCGCGCCTGGGTGGCCCCCTCTGGTACTTTTTGCTTCCAGTATTTTTTATTTATTCCAAAATAATTCTCCGTGAAATTTCAGCTCATTTGGAGATGTGCAGAATAGGTATCTTGACATAGCTTTTTTAGGTCCAGAATTCCAGCTGCCGGCATTCTCCCTCCTTGTGTGAATCTTGCATATTAAGAGAGAAAAGGCATTATAATTGCTCCAAAAAGTGTTATAATGATTAAAAACACTATAAATAATAGTAGCAAAACATGATGCAAAATGGACGTATCAACTCCCCCAAGCTTAGACCTCGCTTGTCCTCAAGCGAAAGCCGATATCGATGATCATGTCCACATGTTTAGAGAGAGAGAGGTGTCGATAAAACAAAATACGGACAAAGTAGCATCATGATCATTATTATAACAGCAATATTCATTATCATAAACTTCTCATGAGCAAGTAACAATTCATCACAACAATGAAGTATAAGGCATAAACTTTCTTGAAAACTAACAAACTATGTTCTCAGTCAACAATGCAATTGCAATTCATCATATTTTCAGGAAGGGTCTCATGTAGGAGCTATTTTAGCAAGTCCACATACTCAACCATCATTTAGTCTTCTATGATTGCTAACACTCACATCATATATATGGAGCAAAAAGTTTCAGCCAGACACACAGAAAGATACGGGCTTATAATTTCGCCTCCCAACTTATTCACCTCAAGGGTGATGCCAACAATAATAACTCATGATGACTCATATCCAACTGGATATATGTGTCTAGATCATTCCCCACCACATGATGCTTGCAAAAGAGAAAAATAAAAAGGAATAGAGGAGAACACTATTGACTCTTGCATAAAAAGTAAATACATAAAAATAAAAGATAGGCCCTTCACAGAGGGAAGCAGAGGTTGTCATGCGCTTTTTATTGTTGGATGCACAAGCTCTTAATGCAAAGAAACGTCACTTTATATTGCCCCTTATGATAGCAACCTTTATTATGCAGTCTGTCACTTTTATTTCTTTGCCATCACAAGTTCATACAAAGCTTATTTTCCCTTACAATAAAAGTTTCATACATATTTAGAGGCAATTTTTATTGCTTTTTGCACCGATGACAACTTACTTGAAGGATCTTATTCAATCCATAGGTAGATATAGTGGACTCTCATGACATGAAACTGGGTTTAAAGGTTTTGGATGCACAAGTAGTATCTCTACTTGGTGCAGATTTTTGGCTAGCAAAGATATTGGGCAAGCACCACATGTTGGAGGATCTATAACAATATAAATTCTATGTGAATATAAGCAAACATAATTCATTACGTTGTCTTCCTTGTCCAACATCAACAATTTGACATAAAATACTTAATGGGGGCTCACAATTATAAAAGATGTCCAAGATAGTATATTTGCATGTGAATCTTCTCTTCCCTTATTAATTCTTTCATGAATTGCATCATTGACTAATACTCCCTCCGTACGGGAAAACTTGTCCTCGTGGTAGTTTTTTGAAAACCCCCGTAGCAAATTCCCGACAAACACAGCGCTCATCTGCCCCGCTCCTCTCCCGCGCCGGAGATCCCCTGCTCGGCTCCCCCGCGCCAGAGCTCCCCCGCTCGCCCCACGCCTCCCCCGCAGCTTCCCTCTCCTTGTTCCCCTCCTCCTTCCCCATGGTGAACCACGGCGAGGACAAGGCTCGGTTTTTCCCCCTCCGGCTCTCCGATCTGCTTCTGCCAGTCGCTTTCCCGGGGCTGCTTCTGCCGGTCTTCAGGTGAGGAGCTCGTCTCCTGCAGCCTCCATCCACTTCGCGTCCGCCTCCGCCGCCAGTAGCGCCTACCCGTCCCCGTCCCCTCCCTCCTGGGGCCCTCCGCCGCCAGTAGTTGGAGATGGAGCTGGAGCGGGAGGAGGAGGAGCACCTGGAGCTGCATGGAGGACGCCCCGTGAGGAGGAGCGGGAGGATGTCGCCGTGAGGAGGAGCTGGACGCTGCCGTCACCCAACTTCCCCCACCACCACCACAACACCGACGCCGTGAGGTGAGCTAGTGCTGAACATTCTTGCTATAGGTGCATCATGATGTACTAGATGAAATTGTGACTATCCTGTTGTTGATGAACTTGTGAGTATCCTGCTGTAGATGCATTAGTTGTTGATTCATCCTGCTGTAGGTTGAAACTTGTGAGTATAGACAACATTTGTAGATGAACATTTTGTGGTCATCTACCCAAAAAAATGAAACTTTCAAATATTTGTAAAAGTTTGGAGCAGCAGAGGGAGTATGTTTGCAACTCAATTCTGCAGACATTTTACACTAAAACTTGAGGGAGTTTTGCAAAGTTCTACAACATGATGACATTCTGCAGACATTTTTTTACTGAAACCTAAACAGCGAAAACCACTAATATATCAGGGTCATACTCTCTCACAGACGCTTTTTTGCAAGTTTTTTGTTTGCAATAGGTCATACAGTCCACCGAGACATTGCAGGTTACTGAATTTGCCTCTCTCACTCTGCTTTTGACTGAATTAGTGCATCAAGTGATGTCACACTCCACTGCTCCACCCTGCTACTGACTGAACTGGTTTTGAGCTCACTAACTGATGCCACTTGCTCACTCACTGCTCTCAGGGAGGCTGTGCGGCGCCGAGCGGATGTACGGCGAGGTCTTCGTAATGGCGTCAAGTCACCCTTGCCATATGGATCATATGTATGCTCTTCCTGCTCCTATAGGAGTACATTTTCATGCTTCAAGTCTGAACCTATGTAACTTGTGAACTAATGCCTCCCTGAGTGTGTGTGTGTGTGTGAACCTATGTAACCTACAGGAGTATGTTTATTGCTAGTAGAAAAAAATTAGTTAATTGCTGAATTTTTGAAACTACACATCACTTGCTGATTTTTTTCTATGGCACATCAGGGGCAAGCAGTAGACCATAAGCAGCATGTCCATCTTTTTAATTTATCCAGATTCAGTAAATTATTTTCTTGATCAACAGTAAATAATTTTCAGTTATGCATAGTTTCAGAAATATTGTTTCCAATTTGACTTGTTTCCAATTATTAATCTGCAACACTATGATAAATTGTTCCATGCTTTCTCTTTGTCATGGAATGAAATTTGATCAATGATTTGCTATAGAAAATTCAGAAATGTTGTGACCTGTGTAAATGTTCAGAAATGTTGTGACATATTCCTTGCCCATGAAGCCCACATTTATTCTCCCTGTAATTACTTTCCCCATGAGATGGCCAAGCAAATCATCATCCCAGTGCAGGGCTTGCTTACAAGCAACTTGTGCCATGTCTTTTTTTTAGACTAAAAGTGATTCGGAGCAAAAATCTACTACTGCAAAACATAAGAATAAGAAGAAGAAGAAGCATATGCTCATATACAAAGTTTGACAAGAGTCATGGCCATGCTTAGCTCTCTGTATATACTCTCCAAACTTGGATGTTTCATGTTGCAGCATCAATTTCCAAAATCTCAAAATGAATGACTGAAATTGGACAATTGGAAACTTTAGGCATGTTTGCAATTGGACAAATGGTGTATAAATCCAAATAAATCAAATAAAATCAAATAAATCCAAATAAAATCTATTAAATCCAAATAATTCAAATAATTCAAATAAATACAAATAAATCCAACTTAATTCAAATAAATCCAACTTTTCCTCTTCCTTTCTTTTCAAATAAATCCAACAAGACATACACATGACACTTGACACAAGACATACACATGACATACTCCTATCCTTTCTTTTCCTTTCCCTATATACTCCTTTCCCTTTCCTTTTCCTGAGCTCTATTCCCCTTGTTCTATAATGGCCATCGTGTCAGCAATTAGCTCTGCACTGCAATATACACTGGTTAATTCCTCTCCACCATTTTGTAGACGGTCCTTGTGCAGATGCGACATCTTGTAGGTATTTCCTCCTTGATCTTTCATGACTTCAACCATTACTGCTTGCAGTGTGATAAAGCTTTTGAACAACTTATGTGCATCATAATTCTCAAACTCCTCCTCTACACCATGTACCAACTCCTGGATATTCATAGGTGCTCTGCAGTCGGTTAGGGATTGGAGGGAGCAGTGAAAACAAAGGTCTAAAACATTGAGCTCGGGGCAGTTAGGCGGTTGCTGTAACAGTCGAATGTCTAGATCCGTTTGTTGCACAGCTTCCAGAAAACCTGCATCATTAGGTAGGACATGCGGTCTTGCATTATCTTGTTGGATGAAAATGGTTGTGCCCACGTCTTCGTCGGGCCACTTGTCTTGTATTGCCGGGATAACTTTATTGATTAGGTAATCTCTGCAGACGGGCCTGGTTACTTTCACTGGTTTCATCTCTATCGTTCCTCGATCTCTGTTTTGGCTGGTTCTTTGTGCCTCAGTCTCTACCACGAACGCCCAGATGCCAATCTTTCCATCGAATGTCAGTTCCCCATCGTCGTTGTAGCGAGGCTTGGCCACAGCGGTTAAGAACATTACCTTGCCAATGCTGTGTCTATTGGGCACGGTGCGCTCAGGTTCTGGTTCTTCAGGCAGTACATAGTAGCTGTTCTTGACTCTAGTCATATCATACCATTTTTCATCTATGTGGACCATATTGTTCATTAACTTGAAACTGGGCCAGGGGTTGACTTTGTTCGTGATGCGTTTCAGCTCTTGCAATTGAAACCTGTCGTGTAGGGTCGACCGGGGAACCCCTAAACACCTTGCGAGAGACCGGATAGTTCTTCTTCTGTTCAGTGGGATTGTCGCTGTTCTCGCCAGATCTAGCTCTTTTCTCTTTCTACCACTGTTCTTCTTCTTGCTTGAAACATCAACTTCTTGGCCTAAGGCAAGTTGTTCTTTGGCTAAATTCCATATTCTTGTAACTGTTCGCAGGTGAACATCCAACATAGTCGCAATGATCACCCTGTCATACAGGTGAACCTCTCCATCTCTAAGCTCGATTACTCGCAGAGCAAAGTAAACACCAAACCTCTCCTTGTCTGTCAGGTCCTTCCTTTTTGAATTGCCTTGTGCATCAGCTTCTTGAGGTTCTTCCACTTCTGCATCTTCTTGAGCCTGTTGAGCTTCTTCCACTTCTGCATCTTCTTGAGCCTGTTGAGCTTCTTCCTCTTCAGGAAGCCAATTCAATTCAATGTCTTCATCCTCCTATTCCAGCATCAAGTTCAAATCAATAGTGTCACCCTGTTGAGCTTGTTCTTCTTGTTGAGCTTCATCCTCCTCTTCCGGCATCAAGTTCAAATCCATAGTTGTGTGCTCCTGTCTGTACTCATAACAAGAGTACAAAAGATGAATGGTCAGCATATAATCATACCAAGAGCAGTGCATAAGATATCTTGGTCCAGTAAGATCATTTGCATAATGGATGCTATCTTCATTTTGAAATGATACTATTCTTGCAGAATTTTCAATTACATTCATAACACTTTGCTCTAACTAAATTGTTCATTCTCTATATGTTTATTAGATATTGCAAAAAAGCAGGAGAATATGATCATTACAGGCAGCAACAGTTGATGTAGTCTAGATTACTTTAATTTTGCCTGTCATTCTCTGCATCTGAAAAAATTCTGAATATGTGTCCCTCTGTAACAGTTCTACTGAATTTACAATGATCAACACAAGACATCACAAGCAGCAACAGTTCTACAACAGTAGTTCTATTGAATTTGCACCATCCATCCAAGAGAGCTGTAGTTAGCAGATGGATGGATGGATGGAATGAGCTCCTGCAGATGGATGGATGGTGCAGGGGAAGAAAGTAAAGCAGCAACAGCTCAATACAACCAACTGATGAAACAACTGTAACAAAAGAAGAAAGTAAAGCAGCAGCAGCTCAATACAACCAACTGATGAAACAACTGTAGCAGAAGAAGAAAGTAAAGCAACAGCAGCTGTAGTTAGGAGAAGAAGAAAGTAAAGCAGCAGCAGCTGTAGTTAACAACGATCATCATCTCTAAATTGGACAATTGGATAGCATTAGCAGGAGGACAGCAACATCAATATTTACTCATGCATTACAGGTTTCCCAATTGATCATTACACTCCAGTAATTTTGTCAGTAACACCACAGCTATCAGTAACCTCTATAGCCTGTACAAAACTGCAATTGTGCATTATCCTGGATACAGAACATGGAGTAGAACAGTAGAACCTGATTGTTAACAGAACATAAACATTTTCGTCTTCTACACCATGTTAAGCACAATTAAATTCAATTGAGCACATGGAGTAACATAGTCTTCTTCTTCAGATCCAATTTAATTGAACATGGATACAGAACATGGAGTAACATAATCTGTAACATGTTCTGATCAATTTAATTGAACATGGAGGTTGTTCCTGTAGCTGATCAATTGCTGATCAATTGCTTACTGGAGTAATTGCACAAGTGTTAATATGTTTTGAATAACACTGATTAACTAACGATGCACTGGAGATACAGATCAACAGCAAAACAAGATCAACACTGGAGGTACCTTCTTCTTCAGAGATATCAGCAGCAGCATGAAGAACAGCAGCGCAGCACGAGCACGAGCTCTGGCGACACTTGGGTGGCGGCGCCGCTCGTTTTTGGTCACCGAAGATGCCACACCCTGAAGGAGCGGCGCAGAGATGCTCACACCCTGGAGGAGCGGCGCTTGGGCCTTGAGGAGGAGCAGTGCCTGGTCGTGGAGAGGAGGCGCTGGGCGTGGAGGAGTAGCTCGCGTCCATGGGCGCCGGCGGGGGTGGGCGGCGGAATCGGACCAGCTCGCCTCCGTAGTGGCGGACGGAATCGAGGCGCAGGTTGAGCTGTGTCGCGGGTACGCGGCGGCGGGTGGTCGCAGGTGGGCTGCGAGCGCCCGAATCGTCAGCACGACCGCGGAATCCCACGCTGCCGACCGCTAGAGACGTGCGTGCGAGGACAGAGGAAGGACCTGTTTGTTGCTGTTTTAAACTGACGAGGGGTTTTCGCAAAAAAACCACTGTACTGCGCCGGGGACAACTTTTTTCGGACGGAGGGAGTACTATGTTTGTTAACTTCCAATAAATTTTACCACTTATACTTTTCTTTATGTAATGTCATTACTTTACATAAGATTAGCATATGATCTTTTTCATTATTTTCATTGCTAGGATTGAAACATAAAAGTAAAGAAGTACAAACTCAAACTACTCTTTATTATATAACTCTCAACTCGATTACATAGATAGATGGATCACGGAACTAACACTCAAAAATAGATCATACTAAACTTTTATTCAACTAGATCACGAAATAACTAAGGATCGAACTAAAAGTAGGTAAAGATAATAAAAGTGATGGTGATACGATACCGGGGCACCTCCCCCAAGCTTGGCACAAGCCAAGGGGAGTGCCCATACCCATGTGCTCAAGTCTCCTTCTTTTGTGATGGCGGCGGTGGTGGTGAGGTGGTGAGCTTGTCCAGCTTACGTTTGAGGATGAAATTTTCCTCCCTCAAATCATCGACCTCTTGCTCAAGCTTCAATACCTTTTTACATAATGCCTCCTTGCTTTCCTGCAGAAAACGGGACGGGATAAATTGGATCTTAGATTTGTTAACTGTGTTTGGGAGGCTCGACTTCTTGAACTCCACGTGCATATCTCCTGGTTGAGGTAGAGGGACATCGTCTTCATCTGAGCTCGCGTCTTTCTTTTCCTTCAAGTTTGCATCTTGCTCTTCCTTTGTGGACCATCCATAGGGGTCTATATCCTCATAGATCTTTGGATTGGCAACATAGTGTGATACGAAGCTCTCCCCATCCGAGTCTTGGGACGACATACTTCCGAATCTGCCAGAAATATAGCACGAAACAAGAACAGAGGAGATTTCTGCGATACGGTGGTCAAAACATATGGGAGTATATATAAAGAATTTTTATCTTACAAAACAAGTAATCCAGAAGAAAACGGAGTCGGGAAGGTTCACGTGGGGCCCATGAGCCACCAGGGCGCGCCTGGGGGGGTGGCGCGCCCTGGTGCCTCGTGGGCACCAGGTGGGTCCCCCCGGCTGTTTCTTATTTTTGTATTTTTCTAAATATTCCAAAACGGACAGAAAATATTTTTATGGAATTTTTGGAGTCGGTTTACGTACCGTATCACATACCTCTTCCTTTTCAGGGTTCTGGAGTGTTCTGGAAGGTCTCTCTTATGTATTCTTCCAGTGTAATTGTTTCAATAATATTAGTTTCAATATTAATGGGGGTAGATGAAATGTAATGCTTAATTCTTTGCCCATTCACCACTCTCGGATTAGTGCCTTCGGAGTTGTTTATTTTGACGGCTCCGGAGCGGTAGACTTCTTCGATAATATACGGTCCTTCCCATTTAGAGAGAAGCTTTCCTGCAAAGAATCTCAAACGAGAGTTCTACAATAGAACCTGCTCACCCACTTTGAATTCTTGTTTTTGAATTCTTCTATCATGCCATCTTTTAACTTTTTCTTTAAACAATTTGGCATTTTCATAGGCTTGGGTTCTCCATTCATCTAATGAGCTAATATCAAATAACCTCTTTTCACCGGCAAGTTTAAAATCATAATTGAGTTCTTTAATTGCCCAATATGCTTTATGTTCTAACTCAAGAGGCAAGTGACATGCTTTTCCATAAACCATTTTATAAGGAGACATACCCATAGGATTTTTATAAGCAGTTCTATAAGCCCATAGTGCATCATCAAGTTTCTTAGACCAATTCTTTCTAGATCTATTAACGGTTTTTTGCAAAATTAATTTTATTTCCCTATTGCTCAATTCTACTTGACCACTAGATTGAGGGTGATAGGGAGATGCAATTCTATGGTTGACATCATATTTAGCAAGCAATTTACGGAATGCACCATGAATAAAATATGAACCACCATCCGTCATTAAATATCTAGGGACTCCAAACCTTGGGAAAATAACTTCTTTAAGCATTTTGATAGAAGTGTTGTGATCAGCACTACTAGTTGGAATAGCTTCTACCCACTTAGTAACGTAATCAACAGCAACTAAAATATGAGTATACCCATTGGATTTAGGAAAAGGTCCCATATAATCAAATCCCCAAACATCAAACGGTTCAATAGCAAGTGAATAATTCATGGGCATTTCCTGACGTCTACCAACATTACCAATTCTTTGACATTCATCACAAGATAAGACAAACTTACGAGCATCCTTGAAAGGAGTAGGCCAATAAAAACCAGATTGCAATACCTTATGTGCAGTTCTGTCTTCCGCATGGTGTCCTCCGTAAGCCTCGGAATGACACTTCCGTAGGATTTGTTCCTGTTCATGCTCAGGTATACAACACCTAATAATACCATCTACTCCTTTATAGAGATGTGGGTCATCCCAAAAGTAATGTCTTAAATCATAGAAGAACTTTTTCTTTTGTTGGTATGTGAAACTAGGTGGTATATATTTAGCAACAATATAATTAGCATAGTCTGCATACCAAGGAGTATTACGAGAAGCATTTATGACAGCTAATTGTTCATCAGGAAAGTCATCATTAATAGGAAGTGGGTCATCAAGAACATTTTCAATTCTAGACAAATTATCTGCTACGGGATTCTCAGCTCCCTTTCTATCAATAATATGCAAGTCAAATTCTTGTAGCAATAAAACCCACCTAATAAGTCTAGGATTAGCATCTTTCTTTTCCATAAGATATTTAATAGCAGCATGATCAGTGTGAACGGTTACTTTAGAATCAACTATGTAGGATCTGAATTTATCACATGCAAACACAACTGCTAGAAATTCTTTCTCAGTAGTAGCATAATTTCTTTGGGCACTGTCTAGAGTTTTACTAGCATAATGGATAACATTTAATTTCTTATCAACTCTTTGTCCTAGAACAGCACCAACAGCATAATCACTAGCATCACACATAATTTCAAAAGGCAAGTTCCAATCAGGTGGTTGAACAATAGGTGCAGTGGTTAAGGCTTTCTTAAGTGTTTCAAAGGCTTCTAGACAATCATCATAAAAAACAAATGGAACATCTTTTTGCAAAAGATTGGTAAGAGGCCTAGAAATTTTAGAGAAGTCTTTAATAAATCTCCTATAGAAACCAGCATGACCAATGAAACTTCTTATACCTTTGATATCTTTAGGACATGGCATTTTCTCAATAGCATCAACCTTAGCTTTATCAACTTCAATACCTCTCTCAGAAATTTTATACCCCAAGACAATACCTTCATTCACCATAAAGTGGCACTTCTCCCAATTCAATACAAGATTAGTTTCTTCACATCTCTGCAAAACTCGATCAAGGTTGCTTAAGCAATCATCAAAAGAAGTTCCGTAAACAGAAAAATCATCCATGAAAACCTCAACAATCTTTTCACAAAAGTCAGAGAATATAGCAGTCATACATCTTTGAAAGGTAGCAGGTGCATTGCAAAACCAAAAGGCATACGTCTATAACATAAGTTCCAAAAGGACAAGTAAAGGTGGTTTTCTCTTGATCAGATTGTGCTACGGGTATTTGAGAAAAACCAGAATAACCATCTAGGAAACAAAAGTGTGTATGCTTAGACAATCTTTCTAACATTTGATCAATGAAAGGTAAGGGGTAATGATCTTTTCTAGTAGCTTTGTTTAATTTTCTAAAATCAATTACCATCCTATAACCAGTCACAATTCTTTGTGGAATGAGTTCATTTTTATCATTAGGAACAACGGTAATACCCCCTTTCTTAGGGACACAATGAACGGGACTTACCCATCTACTATCAGATATGGGATAGATTATACCTGCTTCCAGAAGTTTTAATATTTCAGTTCTTACCACCTCTTTCATCTTAGGATTTAATCGTCGTTGGTGGTCGACAACTGGTTTAACATCAGGCTCCATATTAATTTTGTGCTGACATAGAGTGGGACTGATGCCCTTAAGATCATCAAGAGTATATCCAATAGCAGCTCGGTGCTTCCTCAGAATTTTTAGTAATCTCTTTTCTTCATGCGCTGAAAGGTTAGCACTAATAATAACAGGATATATCTTCTTTTCATCAAGATAAGCATATTTCAATGTATCAGGCAATTGCTTCAATTCAAACACAGGATCACCCTTAGGTGGAGGAGGGCCTCCAAGAGTTTCAACAGGCAAATTGTGTTTAAGGATAGGTGGTTGATCAAAGAACATCTTATCTATTTCATTTCTTTCATTCATATGCATATCATTCTCATGGTCTAGCAAATATTGTTCTAACGGATCAGTAGGAGGTACGGCAATAGAAGCAAGACCAATAATTTCATCTTTACTAGGCAATTCTTTATCATGAGGTTGTCTACGGAACTTGGAGAAATTAAACTCATGAGACATACCACCAAAATTAACACTAACAGTTTCTTTAGCGCAATCAATCTTGGCATTAACGGTATTCAAGAAGGGTCTACCAAATATAATGGGACAAAAATCATCTTGTGGAGAACCGAGGACTAGAAAATCAGTAGGGTATTTTATTTTTCCACACAAGACTTCAACATCTCTAACGATCCCAAGTGGTGTAATGGTATCTCTGTTTGCAAGTTTAATAGTAACATCAATGTCCTCAATTTCAGCAGGTGCAATATCATTCATAATTTCTTGATATAAGGTAAACGGAATAGCACTCACACTAGCACCCATATCACACAAACCATGATAGCAATGATCTCCAATCTTAACAGAAACAACAGGCATTCCAACTACGGGCTTGTTCTTGTCTAACTTATCCCGTTCATTTCTAACAGGTTTAGCAATTCTTGCAGCCTCCTCACAAAAGTAAATAACATGCCCATCTATATTATCGACTAAGAGATCTTTAACCATAGCAACATTAGGTTCAACTTTAATTTGTTTAGAGGGCCTAGGTGGTCTAATATTACTTTTGTTAACCACAGTTGAAGCTTTAGCATGTTCCTTAATCCTAACAGGAAAAGGTGGTTTCTCAATATAAGCAGTAGGCACAACTGGATCAACATGGTAAACAATTGTTTCTTCTTTAACACAAACAGGTTCCTCAATCTTTTCTTTAACAGGGGGATGATATTTAAACCACTTCTCCTTAGGGAGATCAACATGAGTAGCAAATGATTCACAAAAGGAAGCTACTATCTCAGAGTCAAGTCCATATTTAGTGCTAAACTAATGAAAGGCATCGGTAGCCATAAAAGATTTAACACAATCGAATTCAAGTATTATACCTGACTCATTACCTTTGTCGAGTTCCCAATCTTCAGAGTTGTGTTTAATTCTTTCTAGAAGATCCCATCTGAATTCAATAGTTTTCTTCATAAAGGAGCCAGTCGAAGAAGAATCGAGGTACTTTGATTATCATGAGAAAGCCGAGCATAAAAATTCCGTAAGATAATTTCTTTTGAGAGCTCATGATTGGGGCATGTGTACATCATGTACTTAAGCCTCCCCCAAGCTTGAGCGATGCTTTCTCCTTCACGAGGCCAAAAATTATATATATAATTCCGATCACGATCAACTAAATGCATAGGATAAAATTTCTGATGGAATTCTAGTTTCAATCGGTTCCAGTCCCATGTATCAGTATCATCACATAGCCTATACCACATTAATGCTTTTCCCTCAAAAGATAAAGAGAATACTTTCTTCTTAACTCCATCTCCGGATAAACCTGCAAGCTTAAACAATCCACAAATTTCATCCACATAGATCAAGTGCATATCAGGATGTATTGTTCCATCTCCTGCATAAGGATTAGCTAGTAGTTTCTCTATCATACCCGAAGGAATTTCATATTCAATATTTTCAGTAGGTGTAGTAGGTTGAGGAGCAACTCTTGGTGTTTTTGGTCGAGGTGAAGATACCCCGAACAAACCCCTCAAAGGATTACTTTCCATAGTGACAAGTAACAGTAAATTTCAGCACGTAATATAAATGTTTCCTTACCAAATTCCACTCACCAAAGGCGCTTCACTCCCCGGCAATATCGCCAGAACAGAGTCTTGATGACCCACAAGTATAGGGGATCAATCGTAGTCCTTTTGATAAGTAAGAGTGTCGAACCCAACGAGGAGCAGTAGGAAATGACAAGCGGTTTTCAGCAAGGTATTTTCTGCAAGCACTGAAATTATCGGTAACGAGTAGTTTGGTAGCAAGATAATTTGTAACAAGTGACAAGTAGCAATAGTAACAAAGAGTACAGCAAGGTGGCCCAATCCTTTTTATATCAAAGTTCAAGCCAAAACGATCTCTTATAATAAGAAACACGTTCTCGAGGACACATGGGAATTTCATCTAGTCACTTTCATCATGTTGGTTTGATTCGCGTTCGCTACTTTGATAATTTGATATGTGGGTGGACCGGTGCTTGGGTGCTGTTCTTACTTGAACAAGCCTCCCACTTATGATTACCCCCTCTCGCAAGTATCCGCAACTACGAAAGGTGAATTAAGATAACTCTAACCATAGCATTAAACATATGGATCCAAATCAGCCCCTTACGGAATAGCGCATAAACTAGGGTTTAAGATTCTGCCACTCTAGCAACCCATCATCTAATTACTACTCCACAATGCATTCCCTTAGGCCCAAAGATGGTGAAGTGTCATGTAGTCGACGTTCACATGACACCACTAAGAGAATCAACAACATAGATATCATCAAAATATCGAACGAATACCAAATTCACATGATTACTTATGACAAGACTTCTCCCATGTCCTCAAGAACAAAAGTAACTACTCACAAATCATCATCATGCCCAAGATCAGAGGGGTATTAAATAGCATATTGGATCTGAACATATAATCTTCCACTAAATAAACCAACTAGCATCAACTACAAGATGTAATCAACACTACTAGCAACCCACAGGTACCAATCTGAGGTTTTGAGACAAAGATTGAATACAAGAGATGAACTAGGGTTTGAGATGAGATGGTGCTGGTGAAGATGTTGATGAAGATTGGCCCTCCCACGATGAGAGGGTTGTTGGTGATGTCGATGGCGACGATTTCCCCCTCCCGGAGGGAAGTATCCCCGGCAGAATCTCTCCATCGGAGGGCAAAATAGCTCCTGCCCAAGTTCCGCCTCGAGTCGGCGGCGCACCGTCCCAAAAGTCTTCTCTTTATTTTTTTAGGGCAAATGTGCTTATATACCAGAAAATGGGGGCCAGAGGAGGGTTAGGGGCCCCACGAGGTACCAGGGCGCGCCTGGGGGGGTGGCGCGCCCTGGTGCCTCGTGGGCACCTGAGTGGCCCCCTCTGGTACTTTTTGCTTCCAGTATTTTTTATTTATTCCATAATAATTCTCCGTGAAATTTCAGTTCATTTGGAGATGTGCAGAATAGGTATCTTGACATAGCTTTTTCAGGTCCAGAATTCCATCTGCCGGCATTCTCCCTCCTTGTGTGAATCTTGCATATTAACAGAGAAAAGGCATTAGAATTGCTCCAAAAAGTGTTATAATGATTAAAAACACTATAAATAATAGTAGCAAAACATGATGCAAAATGGACGTATCAACTCCTCTCAATAAAAATTGTAAGTTTATGTATGTTCCCAAGACTAAGGTTGCCACTACTAGCAAGGGAAATGAGGATCTAAAAATGATTAGCGTGCACCCCAATTTCATTAATATAATAAAGGAGCCTGTCTATAAAAGCAAAATCCTTAATTTTGTGCCTAGGAGTATTATGATAAAAAAAATCCTATGTTAAATCTCCTAGAAAGAGTGAGTGTGTAATTGAGGATTTGGAAACGAAGGATGACAACACTTGAAATTATGCATTATGCCTAGCTAGGGGCATAAAACAATAGCGCTTGTTGGGAGGCAACCCAATGAATAAAATAATTTTTTTGTTTTAGTTTATGTTTTTGTGTGTTTACACAATTATAGCCTCTGTTATGATTGTGTTTTTTATCTTTTAGTTAGTGTTTGTGCCAAGTAATGCCTTTGGGATGATTTGGAAGATAGTATAATTGATGCTGTTTGAAAACAAAAACTTTTGCGTCCAGTGCTGGAATTTTCAAGTTTTTCTGGAGCATCAGAACGTTCCGAATTTTTTACACAATATTGATATATGAATTGTCCACGTTGTCCTAATTTTTTGGAATTTTGGGAGTTACAGAAGTATGACTTTAATTCAGATCTTTACAGACTGTTCTGTTTTAGACAGATTCTGTTTTTGTTGCATAGTTTGCTTATTTTGATGAATCTATGGATCGTATCGGGGGGTATGAGCCATGGAGAAGTTGGAGTACAGTAGCATTATGCCAATATTAAATACGAATCAATTTACAACAGTACCTAAAGTTTAAAATTTGTTTGTTATACTAACGGATCTCACGAGGTTTCTGTTGAGTTTTGTGTGCTGAAGTTTTCAAGTTTTGGGTGAGACTACGATGGATAAATGAATAAGGAGCGGCAAGAGCCTAAGCTTGGGGATGCCCAAGGCACCCCAAGGTAATATTCAAGGAAGATTCAAGCGTCTAAGCTTGGGGATGCCCCTGATTGCATCCCCTCTTTCGTCTACAATCTATCGGTAGCTCACTTGGAGCTATATTTTTATTCATCACATGATATGTGTTTTACTTGGAGCGTCTTGTGCTATAGTTTGTTTGCTTGTTAGTTTGCCACAATCATCTTTGCTGAACACACCTTTTTGAGAGGGGCACACATTATTCGTGATTTGTTAGAATACTCTATGTGCTTCACTTATATTTTTTTAGCTAAATAGTTGCACTCTCATGCTTCACTTATATCTTTTTGAGAGTCTAATGAATAGCATAAGTAATATGCACAGGTTATGAATTTGGTCCTAATATGATAGGTATTCAAGAGGGATATAATAAAAACTTTCATGTAGATCACTGAATATGATAAGTTTGATTTCTTGCAATAGTTTTGCGATATTAAGATGGTAATATGTGGGAGGTGCTAGTAGATAATTGTGGTTTAGTAAGAATATTGGTGTTAAGGTTTGTGATTCCCGAAGCATGCACGTATGATCTGTCGTTATGCTAAGAAGTTGGAGCATGATTTATTATTGATTGTCTACCTTATGAGTGGAGGTCGGGGACGAGCGATGGTCTTTTCCTACCAATCTATCCCCCTAGGGGCATGCGTAATAGTACTTTGCTTCGAGGGCTAATAAACTTTCAGAATAAGTATGTGAGTTTTTTATGACTAATGTGAGTCCATGGATTATACGCACTCTCACCTTTCCACAATTTGCTAGCCTCTTCGGTACCGTGCATTGCCCTTTCTCACATCGAGAGTTGGTGCAAACTTTGCCGGTGCATCCAAACCCCGTGATATGATACGCTCTATCACACATATGCCTCCTTATATCTTCCTCAAAACAGCCACCATACCTACCTATTATGGCATTTCCATAGCCATTCCGAGATATATTGCCATGCAACTTCCACCGTTCCGGTTTTTTTACACACATCATCATTGTCATATTGCTTTGCATGATCATATAGTTGACATAGTATTTGTGGCTCAGCCACCATTCATCATTTTTATACATGTTACGCTAGTATCATTGCACATCCTGGTACACTACCAGAGGCATTCATATAGATTCATATTTTTGTTCTAGCTTTGAGTTGTAATTTTCTTTTGAGTTGTAAGTAAATAGAAGTATGATGATCATCATTATTAGAGCATTGTCCCAGTGAGGAAATAAAAAAAGAAAAAAAAAAGAGGCCAAAAAGAGCCCACGAAAAAAAAGAAAAAAAAGAAAAAGAAAAAAAAGGAGAAAAGAAAAAAAAAATGAAAGAAAAAGAGAGAAGGGGCAGTGTTACTATCCTTTTCCATACTTGGGCTTCAAAGTAGCACCATGTTTTTCATATAGAGAGTCTCCTATTTTGTCACTTTCATATACTAGTGGGAATTTTTCATTATAGAACTTGGCTTGTATATTCTGATGATGGGCTTCCTCAAATGCCCGAGGTCTTCATGAGCAAGCAAGTTGGATGCACACCCACTTAGTTTTTATGTTGAGCTTTCATACACTTATATCTCTTAGTGCATCTGTTGCATGGCAATCCCTACTCCTCGCATTGACATCAATTGATGGGCATCTCCATAGCCCGTTGATTAGCTGTGTCGATGTGAGACTATCTTCTTATTTTTGACTTCCCCTTATTAATCTCTACCACCACACTCTATTCCACCCATAGTGCTATATCCATGGCTTGCGCTCATGTATTGCGTGGGGGTTGAAAAAGCTGAAGCGCGTTAAAAAGTATGAACCAATTGCTCGGCTTGTCATCGGGTTAGTGCATGATAAATATTTTGTGTTAAGAAGATGGAGCATGACAGGATTATATGATTTTGTAGGGATAACTTTCTTTAGCATTTTTATTTTGAAAGGCATGATTGTTTATTAGTATGCCTGAGTATTGATGTCTTTATATCAAATTATAGACTATTGCTTTAAATCATTCAAATCTTATTATTCATAACGTAAGAAAGATTACATGATGAAACATGTTAGGTAGCATTCCACATCAAAAATTATGTTTTTATCATTTACCTGCTCGAGGACGAGCATGAATTAAGCTTGGGAATGCTTGATACGTCTCCAACGTATCTATAATTATTTATTGTTCCATGCTATTATAGTATCAATCTTGGATGTTTTTTATGCAATTACATATCATTTTTTGGGACTAACCTATTAACCTAGTGCCCGGTGCCAGTTGCTGTTTTCTGCTTGTTTTTGGTTTTTCAGGAAATCAGTACCAAACGAAGTCCAAATGCCACGAAACGTTTTGATGATTTTTTCTGGACAAAAGAGACCCTGGAAGCTTCGGGAGGAAGCCAGAAGCCTCACGAGGAGGCCACAAGGCAACAGGGCGCAGCCCCAGGGGGGCGCGCCCTGATGCCTTGTGGGCCCCTCGTGGCTCCTTTTGACCTAATTCCACTTCTATAAATTCTCAAATATTCGGAAACCATCAGAGAGCCAAACGAGAAAACCCTACCGCCGCAAGCCTCGGTTCTTCCGCGATCCCATCTGGAGGCCTTTTCCGGTACTCTGCCGGAGGGGGAATTGATCACGGAGGGCTTCTACATCAACCTTGCTGCCCTTCCGATGATGTGTGAGTAGTTTACCACAGACCTACGTGTCCATAGCTAGTAGCTAGATGGCTTCTTCTCTCTCTTTCATCTTCAATACCATGTCCTCCTCGATGTTCTTGGAGTTCTATCCGATGTAATCTTCTTTTGCGGTGTGTTTGTTGGGATCCGATGAATTGTGAGTTTATGATCAGATTATTCATGAGAAATATTTGACTCTTCTATGAACTCTTTTATGCATGATTGTTATAGCTTTGTATTTCTCTCCGATATATCTGTTTAGTTTGGCCAACTAGATTGATTTATCTTGCAAAGGGAGAGGTGCTTTGTGATGGGTTCAATCTTACGGTGCTCAATCCCAGTGATAGAAAGGGACATGACACGTATTTGTATTGTTGCCATTAAGGATAAAAAGAAGGGGTTTAATCATATTGCTTGAGTTTACTTTGTCTACATCATGTCATCTTGCTTAAGGCGTTACTCTGTTTTATACTTAATACCCTAGATGCATGTTGGATAGCGGCTGATGGATGGAGTAATAGTAGTAGATGCAGGCAGGAGTCGGTCTACTTGTCTCGGACGTGATGCCTATATACATGATCATTGCCATGAATCCGTCATAATTATTTGCTTTTCTATCAATTGCCCAACAGTAATTTGTTTACCCACCGTATGTTCTGCGCTCGAGAGAGAAGCCTCTAGTGAAAACTATGGCCCCCGGGTCTATCTTTATCATATATTAAAATCCAGAAATACATTGCTGGAATTTATTTACTTTTATTTTATTTTTCAATTTACTTTTTATCTATCACTATCAGAATTAATCCTTGCAAATAACCGCTAAGATGATTGACAACCCTCTTATTTGTGTTGGGTGCAAGTTTTTGCTTTTGTGTGTGTAGGTGCTGCTAAAGGGTTTTTTAGTGGTTCTCCTACTGGATTGATAACCTTGGTTCTTAACTGAGGGAAATACTTATCTCTTTGGGGAAATACCAACGCAGTCTACAAGTAGCAAGTAGCTTTATGCAAGAATTAAATATGAATTAAATATGAAGGAATAAGAAGCGGCAAGACCCTAAGCTTGGGGATGCCCAAGGCACCCCAAGGTAATATTCAAGGAAGGCCCAAGCGTCTAAGCTTGGGGATGCCCCGGAAGGCATCCCCTCTTTCGTCCACATTCTATCGGTATATCACTTGGAGCTATATTTTTATTCATCACATGATATGAGTTAATTTGGAGCGTCTTGTGCCATAGTTTTCTTTTCTTTTCTTTGTTTGCTTTTTAGTTTGCCACAATCATCTTTTGTTGAACACACCTTCTTTGAGTGGGACACACATTTATCGTGATTTGTTAGAATACTCTATGTGCTTCACTTATATCTTTTGACCTAGGCAGTTGCTCTAGTGCTTCACTTATATCTTTAAGAGCACGGCGGTGGTTATATTTTAAAGAAATAGTTACACTCTCATGCTTCACTTAAATCTTTTTGAGAGTCTAATGAATAGTAATGGCAATTTGCACGGGTTATAAGATTATTCCATAAAGGATAGGTATTCAAGAGGGATATAATAAAAACTTTCATGTAGATCACTAAATATGAAATGTGTGGTTTAATGATATTGATGTGGTAATATGAAAGGATATAAGTTCATGATCATTGGTTAGTAGAAATATCGGTAGTTTGTTATTGACTTCTCATCTAAGTGTTGGTCATGGCATGGTGGGGAGGTCTGAGCATTCCAGGTCTGAAATGAAATCCTTGAGTGTTGTTACAATCGGGGGTGCGCGATGGTTAACTCCTACCAACCTCCTCCCTAGGGGCATGCGAGTAGTACTTTGCTTCGAGGGCTAATAGGCTTTGCAATAAGTATGTGAGTTCGTTATGACTAATGTGAGTCCATGGGTTATACGCACTCTTACCTTTCCGCAATTTGCTAGCCTCTTCGGTAGCCCTTTCTCACCTCGAGAGTCAGTGCAAACTTCGCCGGTGCAACCAAACCCCGTGATATGATACGCTCTATCACACATAAGCCTCCTTATATCTTCCGCAAAATAGCCACCATACCTACCTATTATGGCATTTCCATAGCCATTCCGAGATATATTGCCATGCAACTTCCACCATTCCATTTATATGACACACATCTTCATTGTCATATTGCTTTGCATGATCATATAGCTGACATAGTATTTGTGGTTCAGCCACCGTTCATCATTTTTATACATGTTAAGCTAAATCATTGCAAATCCTGGTACACTACCAGAGGCATTCATATAGAGTCATATTGTTCTAGTATCGAGTTGTAATATCGAGTTGTAAGTAAATAAAAGTGTGATGATCATCATTATTAGAGCATTGTCCCAGTGAGGAAAGGATGATGGAGACTGTGATTCCCCCACAAGTCGGGATGAGACTCCGGACGAAAAAAAGAGGCCAAAAAGAGCCCACAAAAAAAAGGAGAGAAAAAGAGAGAAGGGGCAATGTTACTATCCTTTTCCACACTTGTGCTTCAAAGTAGCATCATGTTCTTCATATAGAGAGTCTCCTGAGTTGTCACTTTCATATACTAGTGGGAATTTTTCATTATAGAACTTGGCTTGTATATTCTAATGATTGTCTTCCTCAAATGCCCGAGGTCTTCATGAGCAAGCAAGTTGGATGCACACCCACTTAGTTTCAGTTTGAGCTTTCATACACTTAAAGTTCTTAGTGCATCCGTTGCATGGCAATCCCTACTCCTCGCATTGATGGGCATCTCCATAGTCCATTGATCTGCCGAATTGATGCGAGACTTACTTCCTTTTTGACCTCTCCTATTAATCCCTATCACCGCATTCTATTCCACCTTGTGCTATGTCCATGGCTCACGCTCATGTATTGCGTGACGTTGAAAATGCTGAAGTGCATTAGAAGTATGATCCAATTGCCTGGTTTAACATCGGGGTGCTCATGATTTATATTTATGCAATGAAGGAGGAGTCATGCCATGCTAACATGATAAAAAGAGTGGGGAATAACATTCGTTAAGGATCGTATATTTTGAAAGTTTAATGATTATGCTTCTTATATTCATGGATATTGTTATGTTGATATTGTTAATTCATCGCTTCTCAGTATTTATACCAAAAAAGAGATTACATGATAAACATGTTAGGTAGCATTCCACATCAAAAAAATTGTTTTATCATTTACCTACTCGAGGACGAGCAGGAATTAAGCTTGGGGATGCTGATACGTCTCCAATGTATCTATAATCTTTTATTGTTCCATGCTATTATAGTATCAATCTTGGATGTTTTATATGCAATTATATGTCATTTTATATCATTTTTGGGATCTAACCTATTAACCTAGTGCCCAGTGCCAGTTGTTGTTTTCTGTTTGTTTTTGGTTTTCTAGAAAATCAGTACCAAACGGAGTCCAAACGCTACGAAACTTTTTGATGATTTTTTTGGACAAAAGAGACCCTAGAAGCTTCGAGGGAAGACCAGAAGACTCACGAGGAGGTGACAAGGCAACAGGGCGCGCCTAGGGGGGTGGTCGCGCCCTGTTACCTTATGGGCCCAACGTGGCTCCTTTTGCCCTAATTCCACTTCTATAAATTCTCAAATATTTGGAAACCAACAGAGAACCACCTCGAATAACTTTTGCTCTGCGGCAAGCTTCTGTTCTTCCGTGATCCCATCTGGAGGCCTTTTTCGGCACCCTACCGGAGGGGGAATCGATCATGGAGGGCTTCTACATCAACCTTGCTGCCCTACCGATGGTGTGTGAGTAGTTTACCACAAACCAACGGGTCCATAGCTAGTATCTAGATGGCTTCTTCTCTCTCTTTGATCTTCATTACAATGTTCTCCTCGATCTTCTTGGAGTTCTATTCGATGTAATCTTCTTTTGCGGTGTGTTTGTTGGGATCCAATGAATTGTGGGTTTATGATCAGATTTTTCATGAGAAGTAATTGAGTCTTTTCTGAACTTTATTATGCATGATTTTTATAGATTTGTATTTCTCTCCGATCTATCTGTTTGGTTTGGCCAACTAGATTGATTTATCTTCAGCGGGAGAGGTGCTTTGTAATGGGTTCAATCTTGCAGTGCTCTATATCCCAGTGACAGAAAGGGACAAGGCACGTATTTGTATTGTTGCCATTGAGGGTAAAACGACGGGGTTTATTCATATTGATTGGGTTTACTTCGTCTACATCATGTCATCTTGCTTAAGGCGTTACTCCATTTTTATGTACTTAATACCCTAGATGCATGCTGGATAGCGGTCGATGGGTGGAGTAATAGTAGTAGATGCAGGCAGGAGTCGGTCTACTTGTCTCGGACATGATGCCTATATACATGATCATCGCCTTGAATATCTTCATAACTATGCGCTTTTCTATCAATTGCCCAACAGTAATTTGTCTACCCACTGTATGCTATGTGTTCGACAGAGAAGCCTCTAATGAAAACTATGGCCCCCGGGTCTACTTTAAACATAAAAAAGAAAACCTACATTTACTTGCTGCAATTTTATTTCTTTTATTTTGTTTTGCAATTTATCTATCTACCACTACAAGATTTAATCCTTGCAAGTAACGAGTTCAAGGGGACTGATGACCCTCTTGCCTGCATTGGATGCAAGTATTTGCTTTTGTGTGTGCAGGTGCTGTTCACGAGGCTTTGTGTGATTCTCCTACTGGTTCGATGACCTTGGTTCTCACTGAGGGAAATACTTATCTCTATTGTACTGCCTCTCCTCTGCTCTTCGGGGAAAACTCCAACGCTGCTCACAAGTAGCAGGCATCCAGGTCCCGCTATTGTTTATTGACAGGAGAGTGGTCTTGGTCATGTTTGCATGTCCCCGAACCCGTATGGTCGCACGCTTAACGTTCGTAGCGCTAGGGTAATATTGAGATATTAATAATGGAAAGTCCGAAGGTTGTTCGAAATCCCGGATAGGATCCAGGATATCACGAGGAGCTCCAGAATGGTCCAGAGGTAAATATTTATATATTGGAAGTCATATTGTGGTCACCGGAAAAGTTTCGGGTTTTGCCGACAGTGTGTCGGGAGCCCCGAAAGGGTTCCGGAGGTCCACCGGGGGGGGGGGGGGGTCCACCTGCCCCAGAGGGCCACATGGGCTGTAGGGGTGCGCCCTGGCCTGGTTGGGCCAGGCGCACCAGCCCCTAGGAGGCCCATGCGGCTGGGGCTAGGGGAAACCCTAGGTGGGAGGCGCCCCACCTGACTTGGGGGGGCAAGCCTCCCCATAGGGCCGCCGCCCCCTCCCTTGGAGGAGGGGCTAGGGCTGGCGCCCCCTTCCCCTAGCCCCTATATATAGTGGGGTCATGGGAGGGCAGCAGCACCCTTCCACCCTTGCCCTCCGTCTCTCCCAACTCCCCCACCTTTCTCCGGTACCCGCTTGGCGAAGCCGTGCCGAAATTCTGCTACCACCACCACCACCACCACCACGCCGCCGTGCTGGTCCCGATCTCATCTTCCTCCTCTCCCTCACTTGCTGGATCAAGAAGGAGAGGACGCCATCGAGCCGAACTTGTGCTAATCTCGGAGGTGTCGTCCGTTCGACGCTATATCGGATAGGATCGTGATTGGATCGCGAAGAGTACGACTGCATCAACCGCGTTACATATGCTAACGCTTTTGGTCTACAAGGGTATGTAGACGCACTCCCCTCTCATTGCTATGAATCTCCTAGATTAGATCTTGGGTGTTTCGTAGGAATTTTTTTGATTTTCATGCAACGATTCCCATCAGTGGCTTCAGAGCTAGGTCTATGCGTAGATGTGTATGCACGAGTAGAACACAAAGAAGCTGTGGGCGTTGATGTCCAAATTTCTTACTTCCTTTGTTATTTCTGGATTTGGTGGTATTGTGGGATGAAGCGGCCCGGACCAACCTTACTTCTCCTCGCACAAGAAACCGGTTCCACTGACTGACATGCAACTTGCATTGCATAAAAGTGGCTGGCGGGTGTCTGTCTCTCCCACCTTAGTTGAGTCTAATATTACAAGGGTGGTCCTTGTAGAAGGTTAAAAGGCAACTTGTATATCTCCGTTGTGGCTTCGCGTAGGTAAGAACGGTTCATATATGATGCCCATATCAGCCACGTAAAATTTGCAACAACAAAGTAGAGGACGTCTAACTTGTTTTTGCAGGGCATGTTGTGATGTGGTATGGCCAAAACATGATGAGATATATGTTGATGTATGAGATGATCATGTTTTGTAATAGGTTCACGACTTGCATGTCGATGAGTATGGCAACCGGTAGGAGCCATAGGGTTGTGTTTAATTTATTGTATGACCTGCATGCCAATCATTAAACGCCATGTAATTGCTTTACTTTATCGCTATGAGTTAGCAATAGTCGTAGAAGCAATAGTTGGCGGAGATAACCACGTGATGACACAATGATGGAGATCATGGTGTCATGCCGGTGATGATGGAGATCGTGCCGATGCTTTGGAATGGAGATCAAAAGCACAAGATGATAATGGCCATATCATGTCACATATTGATTACATATGATGTTTATCTTTTATGCATCTTATTTTTCTTAGGACGACGGTAGCATTATAAGATGATCCCTTCACTTAATTTCAAGATAAAAGGTGTTCTCCCTAAGTATGCACCGTTGTGAAAGTTCATCGTTTCGAAGCACCTCGTGATGATCTGGTGTGATAGACTCTTCGTTCACATAGAATGGGTGTAAGCCAGTTTTGCACATGCAAAATACTTGGGTTAAACTTGATGAGCCTAGCATGTACAGACATGGCCTCGGAACATGGAAGACCGAAAGGTCGAACATGAGTCATATAGTAGATATGATCAACATGGAGATGTTCACCATTGATGACCACCCCATCTCACGTGATGATCGGACATGGGTTAGTTGATTTGGATCATGTAAACACTTAGACAACTTGAGGGATGTTGATTTAAGTGGGAGTTCACTGGTGATTTGATTAACTGAACCAATTATCATGTACATAGTCTAAAGGTCTTTGCAAATTTATGTTGCAGATCAATGGCTCGCGCTGTAGCTCCCGTGATTTTTAATGCGTTCCTAGAGAAAGCTAAGTTGAAAGATGATGGAAGCAACTATGCGGACTGGGTCTGTAATCTGAGGATTATCCTCACTACTGCACAGAAGGCTTATGTCCTTGATGCACCGCTTGGTGAGGCACCCCCTCCAGCATCGTCTGTAGATGTTGTGAACGTCTGGCAGGCACATTCTGATGACTACTCGATAGTTCAGTGCACCATGCTTTACGGCTTAGAACCGGGGCTCCAAAGACATTTTGAGCAGCACAGAGCATATGAGATGTTTGAGGAGCTGAAATTAGTATTTCAGGCTCACACCCGGGTCGAGAGGTATGACGCCTCCGACAAGTTCTTTAGCTGCAAGATGGAGGAGAACATCTCCATTAGCGAGCACGTACTCAAAATGTCTAGGTACTTCGACCGCTTGAATCAGTTGGGAGTTAATCTTCCGGATGAAGTAGCGATTGACAGAGTTCTTCAGTCACTGCCACCAAGCTACAAGAGCTTCGTGATGAACTAGAACATGCAAGGGATGGAGAAGACGATCCCTAAGCTTTTCGCGATGCTTAAGGCCGCGGAAGTAGAAATCAAGAAAGAGCATCAAGTGTTGATGTTAAAAAAGGACCACTAGTTTCAAGAAAGGCAAGGGAAAGAAGGGAAGCTTCAAGAAGAATGGCAAGCCCGTTGCCACTCCAGTGAAGAAACCCAATGCTGGACCCAAACCTGAGACTGAGTGCTTCTATTGCAAGGGGAATGGCCACTGGAAGCGGAACTGCCCCAAGTACTTGGCAGATAAGAAGGCTGGCAACGTCGACAAAGGTATATTTGATATACATGTTATTGATGTGTACCTTACTAGTGTTCGTAGTAGCGCCTGGGTATTTGATACTGGTTCGGTTGCTAATATTTGTAACTCGAAACAGGAGCTGCGGAATAAACGGAGACTAGCTAAGGACGAGGTGACGATGCGCGTCAGAAATGGTTCCAAGGTTGATGTGATCGCCGTCGGCACGCTCCCTCTACTTCTACCTTCGGGATTAGTTTTAAACCTAAATAATTGTTATTTGGTGCCTGCATTAAACATGAACATTATATCTGGATCTTGTTTATTGCGAGACGGTTATTCATTTAAGTCAGAGAATAATGGTTGTTCTATTTATATGGATAATACCTTTTATGGTCATGCACCCTATGTGAATGGTTTATTCTTGTTAAATCTTGATCGTAGTGATACACATGTTCATAATATTGATGCCAAAAGATGCAAAGTTAATGATAATAGTACCACATACTTGTGGCACTGCCGCTTAGGTCATATTGGTGTAAAGCGCATGAAGAAACTCCATGCTGATGGACTTTTGGAATCACTTGATTATGAATCATTTGAAACATGCGAACCATGACTCATGGGCAAGATGACGAAAACCCCATTTTCTGGTACAATGGAGCAGGCAAGTGACTTGTTGGAAATAATACATATTGATGTATGCGGTCCAATGAGTGTTTAAGAACACAGTGGATATCGCTATTTTCTTACCTTCATATATGATTTGAGTAGATATGGGTATATTTACTCAATGAAACACAAGTCTGAAACATTTGAAAAGTTCAAGGAGTTTTAGAGTGAAGTAGAGAATCATCGTAACAAGAAAATAAAATTTCTACGATCTGATCGTGCAGGTGAATATTTGAGTTACGAGTTTGGCACACACTTAAGACAATGTGGAATTGTTTCACAACTCATGCCACCTGGAACACCACAGCGCAATGGTGTGTCTGAACGTCGTAATCTTATTCTATTGGATATGGTGCGTTCTATGATGTCTCTTACCGATTTGCCACTATCGTTTTGGGGTTATGCATTAGAGACAGCTACATTCACCTTAAACAGGGCACCGTCTAAATCCGTTGAGACGACACCGTATGAATTATGGTTTGGTAAGAAACCTAAACTGTCATTTCTTAAAGTTTGGGGATGCGACGCTTATGTCAAGAGGCTTCGGCCTGATAAGCTCGAACCCAAAGCAGAGAAGTGCGTCTTCATATGATACCCTAAAGAGACCATTGGGTATACCTTCTATCACATATCCGAGGGCAAGATCTTTGTTGCCAAGAATGGTCCTTTCTAGAGAAGGAGTTTCTCTCGAAAGAAGTGAGTGGGAGGAAAGTAGAGCTTGATGAGGTAATCGTACCTTCTCTCGAATTGGAGAGTAGCACATCATAGAAAGAAGTTCCCGTGATGCCTACACCAGCAGGAGAGGAAGCTAATGATGATGATCATGAAACTTCGAATCAAGCTACTACTGAACTTCGTAGGTCAACCAGGACACGTACCGCACCAGAGTGGTACGGTAATCCTATATTGGATGGCATGTTGCTAGACAACAGCGAACCTACGAACTATGAAGAAGCAATGATGAGCCCGGATTCCGACAAATGGCTTGAGGCCATGAAATCCGAGATATGATCCATGTATGAAAACCAAGTATGGAGTTTGGTAGACTTACCCGATGACCGGTAGGCCATTGAGAACAAATGGATCTTTAAGAAGAAGACAGACACTGATGGTAATGTCACCGTCTATAAAGCTCGACTTGTCGCAAAGGGTTTTCGACAAGTTTAAGGGGTTGACTATGATGAGACTTTCTCACCCATAGCGATGCTGAAGTCTGTTAGGATTATCTTAGCAATTGTTGCATTTTTCGATTATGAAATATGGCAGATGGATGTGAAAACAACGTTCCTTAATGGTTTTCTTAAGGAAGAGTTGTATATAATGCATCCCGAGGGTTTTATCGATCATAAGGATGCTAACAAGGTATGCAAGCTCCAATGATCCATCTATGGATTGGTGCAAGCATCTCGGAGTTGGAATATTCGCTTTGATGAGGTGATCAAAGCTTTTGGGTTTATACAAACTTATGGAGAAGCTTGTATTTACAAGAAAGTGAGTGTGAGCTCTGTAGCATTTCTAATACTGTATGTCGATGACATATATTGATTGGAAATGATATAGAATTTCTAGAAGGCATAAAAGGTTATTTGAACAAGTGTTTTCCAATGAAAGTCCTGGGTGAAGCTGTTTACATATTGGGCATAAAGATCTATAGAGATAGATCAAGACGCCTGATAGGACTTTCACAAAGCACATACCTTGACAAGATTTTGAAGAAGTTCAAAATGGACCAGTCGAAGAAGGGGTTCTTTCCTGTGTTGCAAGGTGTGAAGTTGAGTAAGACTCAAAGCCTGACCATGGCAGAAGAAAGAGAAAGGATGAAATTCATCCCCTATGCCTCAGCCATAGGCTCTATAATGTATGCCATGCTGTGTACCAGACCTGATGTGTGCCTTGCCATAAGTCTGGCAGGTAGGTACCAAAGTGATCTAGGAGTAGATCACTGGACAACGGTCAAAAATATCCTTAAGTACCAGAAGAGGACTAAGGAAATGTTTCTTGTTTATGGAGGTGACGAAGAGCTCGTCATAAAGGGTTATGTCAATGCTAGCTTTGACACTGATCCAGATGACTCAAAGTCTCAAAACGGATACGTATTTATTTTGAATGGTGGAGCAGTCAGTCGGTGCAGTTCCAACCAGAGCGTCGTAGCGGGATCTACATGTGAAGCGAAATATATAGCTGCTTTGAAAGGAGTGCAGAAAGGTGTTCATATCCGATCTAGGAGTGATAGCAGTGCATCGGATACAATGACTATCTTTTGTGACAACACTGGTGCCATTGCCATTGCCAAGGAGCGCAGGTTTCACAAGAAGACCAAGCACATCAAACGCCGCTTCAATTCCATCTGTGATTACATCAAGGAGGGAGATATAGAACTTTGAAAAGTACATACAAATCTGAATGTGGCAGACCCGTTGACTAAACCTCTTCCACGAGCAAAACATGATCAGCACCAGAACTCTATGGGTGTTAGATACATTACGATGTAAACTAGATTATTGACTCTAGTGCAAGTGGGAGACTGTTGGAAATATGCCCTGGAGGCAATAATAAAATGGTTATTATCATATTTCCTTATTCATGATAAATGTTTATTATTCATGCTAGAATTGTATTGACCGAAAACTTAAATACATGTGTGGATACATAAACAACACCGTGTCCCAGGTGGGCCTCTACTAGACTGGCTCGTTGATCAAAGATGGTTAAGGTTTCCTAACCATAGACATGAGTTGTCATTTGATAACGGGATCACATCATTAGGAGAATGATGTGATGGACAGATCCAGCCGTAAGCTTAGCATCAGATCGTATCACTTAGTTTATTTTCTACAGCTTTCTTCGTGTCAAGTATTTGTTCCTTAGACCATGAGATCATGCCACTCCCGGATACTGGAGGAATACTTTGTGTGCTATCAAACATCACTTCGTAACTGGGTGATCATAAAGGTGCTCTACGGGTATCTCCGAAGGTATTTGTTGGGTTGCATGGATCGAGACTGGGATTTGTCACTCTGTGTGACGGAGAGATATCTCTGGGCCCTCTCAGTAATACAACATCACAAGAAGCTTCATGTGACTAATGAGTTTAGTCACGGGGATCTTGTATTACGGAACGAGTAAAGAGACTTGCCGGTAACGAGATTGAACTGGGTATGGAGATACCCACGATCGAATCTCGGGCAACATATCGCCGGACAAAGGGAATTGTATACGGAATTGATACGTATCCAACATATCTATAATTTTTTATTGTTTCATGCTATTATATTATCAATCTTGAATGCTTTATATGCAATTATATACTATTTTATATCATTTTTTGGGACTAACCTATTAACTCAGTGCCCAGTGCCAGTTCCTGTTTTTTTGCTTGTTTTTGGCTTTTCAGAAAATTAATATCAAATAATGTACAAACGAAAAAATCCTTAGATTATTTTTTTCTCAACCAAAAGGGACCCTAGAAGCTTCGGGAGGAGACCAGACGAGATACGAGAGAGCCACAACCTCGAGGGGCGCCCCAGGGGGGTAGGCGCGCCCCCTGAGCTTGTGGGCCCCACGCACCTCCGTTTGACCTAATTCCAAGCCTATAAAATCACATATATTCCTAGACCAACAGAGAGCCAGACGATATAACTTTTCTGCCACCGCAAGCTTCTGTTCTTCCGCGATCCCATCTGGAGGCCTTTTCCGGTAATCTGCCGGAGGGGTAATCGATCACCGAGGGCTTCTACATCAACCTTGCTGCCCTTCCGATGTTGTGTGAGTAGTTCACCACAGACCTATGGGTCCATAGCTAGTCGCTATATGACTTCTTCTCTCTCTTTGATCTTCAATACATTGTTCTACTCGATCTTCTTGGAGTTCTATTCGATGTAATCTTCTTTTGTGGTGTGATTGTTGGGATCCGAAATTGTGGGTTTATGATCAGATTATTCATTGAAAGTAATTGAGTCTTTTCTGAACTTTATTATGCATGATTGTTATAGCTTTGTATTTCTCTCCGATCTATCCGTTTGGTTTGGCCAACTAGATTGATTTATCATCAGTGAGAAAGGTGCTTTGTAGTAGGTTCAATCTTGCGGTGTCTCCACCCAGTGACAGAAGGGGACGGGGTACGTATAGTATTGTTGCTACTAAGGATAAAACGATGGGGTTTATTCATATTTATTGAGTTTACTTTGTCTACATCATGTCATCTTGCTTAAGGCGTTACTCTGTTTGTCATGAACTTAATACCGTAGATGCATGCTGGATAGCGGTCGATGGGTGGAGTAATAGTAGTAGATGTAGGCAGGAGTCGGTCTACTTGTCACGGACGTGATGCCTATATACATGATCATTGCCATGAATATTTCATAACTATGCGCTTTTCTATCAGTTGCCCAACAGTAATTTGTTAACCCACCGTATGCTATGTGTTCAAGAGAGAAGCCTCTAGTGAAAACTATGGCCCCCGGGTCTACTTTAAGCATATTAAAAAACCCTAAAAATACCTTGCTTCAATTTATTTACTTTTCTTTTGTTTTGCAATTTATAATTTTGCATATACAAGATTTAATCTTTGCAACTAACGAGTTCAAGGGGATTGACAACCCTCTTGCCCGCGTTGGGTGCAAGTATTTTCTTTTGCGTGTGCGGGTGCTGTTGACGAGGGTTTGCGTGATTATCCTATTGGTTCGATAAACCTTGGTTCTCACTGATGGAAATACTTATCTCTACTGTACTGCTTTACCCTTCTTCTTCGGGGAAAATCTCAACGCAGCTCACAAGTAGCAGAAAGAATTTCTTGCGACGTTGCCGGGGAGATATCATTAAATCCTATCAAGTGGTACCTTTATGGGAATTATATTGGGAGAAGCTACAAACCTCCTTGATAATATGATGACAAATTATTCTCAATGGCACACCGAACGACCTCCAACTGGTAAGAAGGTAAACTCTGTCGAAGAAATTGCTACTTTGAGTGATAAAATGGATGCTCTTATGAATATGTTTGCTAGCAAAAGTGCTCAAGTTGATCCTAATGATGTGCCGCTATCTACTTTGATTGAGCTAAATAATGATGCTATTGATGTTAATTTCGTTGCTAGAAATAATTTCAACAACAATGCTTATAGAGGGAATTTTAATCCTAGACCGTATCCCGGAAATTCCTCTAATAATTATGGTAATTCCTATGGTAATTCATACAATAATAATAATAATAGGATACCTACTGATCTTGAGAACAACATTAAATAATTTATTAGTTCCCAACAGATTTTTAATGCTATGGTAGAAGAAAAACTACATAAAATTCATGATGTGGCTAGAAACATGGATAGGATTGCTCATGATGTGGAAAGTCTTAAAATTAAAACTTTGCCACCTAAGCATGATATTAATGAGTCTATTAACTCTATCCAAGTCTCCATTAATGAAACTAAAGAGAGAACCGCTAGGTTGAGAGCTAAGCAAGAATTCCTAGAAAAGGCTATTCCACCTTGTTTTTATCGTAATCTTGATGAAGATATTAAAATGATGGTGTGAAACCCATTGAAACTTTGTTTAGTAACATAGAACTTTATGAAAAGGGGACTAGTGATGAGTCAACTTTAGCTAGAAGGAGTCCCAATTTTTCGGAGGGTGATGATCTTAATTATAAAAATGATAAATGTGGGTTTGGAGAGGTCAAAACTTTAAATAGTGATGTGCCCACTACTTTGGATTACAAGGACTTTAATTATGATAATTTTTCTTTGATTTGATGTATTTCCTTGTTGCAATCCATGATAAATTCTCCCAATGCTTACGAACAAAATAAAGCTTTTACTAAACATATTGTAGAAGCTATGATAAAAGCTCATGAAGAAAAACTTGAATTGGAAGTTTCTATACCTAGGAAATTGCATGATGAATGGGAACCTACTATTAAAGTTAAGATTAAAGATTATGAATGTAATGCTTTGTGTGATCTAGGTGCTAGCGTCTCTACTATACCAAAATCTTTATGTGACGTGCTAGGTCTCACCGATATGGATCCATGTTCCCTTAATTTGCATTTAGCGGATTCAACTATTAAGAAACCATTGGGTAGAATAAATGATGTGCTCATTCTTGCTAATAGAAATTATGTGCCCGTGGATTTCATTGTGCTTGATATTGAATGTAATCAGTCTTGTCCTATAATACTTGGTAGGCCTTTCCTACGAACCATAGGTGCTATTATTGATATGAAAGAAGGAAATATAAGATTTCAATTTCCATTAAATAAGGGGATGGAACACTTCCCTAGGAAGAGAATTAAACAACAATATGAAACCATTATGTGGGCCACCTATGGAATTAATTTGAAGGACGATCATACTTGAAACTATTCATTATGCCTAGCTAGGGGCATAAAACAATAGCGCTTGTTGGGAGGAAACCCAATATTTATCTTTATTGCAAAAAAAAATTGAGTCACATAATTTTTGCTACTGTAATGATTGTGTTTTTATCTTTTTATTAGTGTTTGTGCCAAGTAATGCTTTTGGGATGATTTAGATGATAGTATAATTGATGTTGTTTGAAAAAGAATGTTTTGTGCCCAGTTCTGGAATTTACATTCTGTACTGGAACATCATAAATATCTGAAATTTTTAAACAGCGTTGGAATACAAACTGTTTACGTTTTTCTAATTTTTTAGAATTTTTGGAGTTACAGAAGTATGGATAATATTTTGTCATTGCCTACTCCTCTGTTTTAGACAGATTCTGTTTTTATTGCATAGTGTGCTTGTTTTAATGAAACTATGGATTATATCGAGGGGTATAAGTCATGGAAGAGTTAGAATACAGTAGGTATTATGCAAGATCAATTATGAATGAGTTTATAACACTACCTAAAGTGGATGATTGATTTATTATACTAACGGTCTCACGAAGTTTCTGTTGAGTTTTGCGTGCTGAAGTTTTCAAGTTTTGGATGAGATTACGATGGATGAAGGAATACGGAGTGGCAAGACCCCAAGCTTGGGGATACCCAAGGCACCCCAAGGTAATATTCATGGAAGACCCGAGCATCTAAGCTTGGGGATGCCCCGGATGGCATCCCCTCTTTCGTCTACAATCAATCGGTGACTTACTTAGAGCTACATTTTTATTCATCACATGATATGAGTTTTACTTGGAGCGTCTTGTGCTATAGTTTTGTTTGCTTTTAGATTGTCACAATCAATGTTTTCTGGACACACCTATTTGAGAGGGACACACATTTATCGTGATTTGTTAGAATACTCTATGTGCTTCACTTATATCTTTTGAGCTAGGCAGTTGCTCTAGTGCTTCACTTATATCTTTTAGAGCACGGCACTGGTTATATTTTGTAGAAATAATTGCACTCTCATGCTTCAGTTAAATATTTTTGAGAGTCTAATAAATAGTAATGGCAATTTGCACGTGTTATAAGACTAGTCCAAAAAGATTTGGTATTGAAGGGGGATATAATAAAAACTTTCATGTAGATCACTAAATATGAAACGTATGGTTTAATGATATTGATATCGTAATATGAAAGTATATTGGTTCATGATCATTGGTTAGTAGAAATATCGGTATTAAATCTAGTTATTAACTTCTCATCTAAGTGTTGGTCATGGCATGGTCGGGAGGTTTGAGCATTTTTATGTCTGAAATGAAATCGCTGAGTACTGTTATAATCAGGGGTGCGTGATGGTTAACTCCTACCAACCTCCTCCCTAGGGGCATGCGAGTAGTACTTTGCTTCGAGGGCTAATAGGCTTTGCAATAAGTATGCGAGTTCTTTATGACTAATGTGAGTCCATGGATTGTACGCACTCCTACTCTTACGCAATTTGCTAGCTTCTTTGGTACCGTGCATTGCCCTTTCTCACCTCGAGAGTTGGTGCAAACTTCGCCGGTGCATCCAAACCCCGGAGTCCAAACCTCGATAGGCGAGAAAAGATAGTAACAGTTGATGTTTTTTGCCTGTTTTTGGCTTTTCAGAAAATCAATATCAAACGGAGTCTAAACGGAGAAAAAACTTTGGATTAATTTTTTCTGGACCAGAAGGGACCCTCGATGGTTCAGGAGAAGACCAGAAGAGCCACGAGGGAGCGACAATCTCTTGACATAATTCTGCCGCTATAAATTCTCAAATATTCCCCATATACCGAAGAGCAACCTAGAAAAACTTTTCCGCCGCCGCAAGCCTCTGTTCATCCACAATCCCATCTGGAGGCCTTCTCCGGTGATCTGTCGGAGGGGGAATCGATCACGGAGGGCTTCTACATCGACCTTGCTGCCCTTTCGATGATGTGTGAGTAGTTTACCACAGACCTACGGGTCCATAGCTAGATGGCTTATTATCTCTCTTTGATCTTCAATACAATGTTCTCCTCGATCTCCATGGAGTTCTATTCGATGTAATCTTCTTTTGCGGTGTTTTTGTTGGGATTCGATGAATTGTGGGTTTATGATCAGATTATTCATGAGAAATATTTGAGTCTTTTCTGAACTTATTTATGCATGATTGTCATAGCTTTGTATTTCTCTCCGATCTATCTGTTTGGTTTGGCCAACTAGATTGATTTATCTTGCAATGGGAGAGGTGCTTTGTGATGGGTTCAATCTTGCGGTGTTCTATATCCCAGTGACAGAAAGTGACAAGACATGTATTTGTATTGTTGCCATTGAAGATAAAAAGATGGGGTTTAATCATATTGCTTTAGTTTACTTTGTCTACATCATGTCATCTTGCTTAAGGCGTTACTCTGTTTTCATTAACTTAATACCCTAGATGCATGCTGGATAGCGGTCGATGGGTGGAGTAATAGTACTAGATGCAGGCAGGAGTCGGTCTACTTGTCTCGGACGTGATGCCTATATACATGATCATTGCCTTGAATATCTTCATAACTATGCGCTTTTCTATCAATTGCCCAACAGTAATTTGTTCACCCACTGTATGCTATGCGTTCGAGAGATAAGCCTCTATTGAAAACTATGGCCCCCGGGTCTACTTTTATCGTATATTAAAATCCAAAAATACCTTGCTGCAATTTTATTTCCTTTATTTTATTTTGCATTTTACTTTTCTATCTATCACTATCAGAATTAATCCTTGCAAGTAACCGCGAAGGGGATTGACAACCCTCTTGTTTGCGTTGGCTGCAAGTATTTGCTTTTGTGTGTGTAGGTGCTGCTAACGAGGTTCTGTGTGGTTCTCCTATTGGATTGATAACCTTGGTTCTTAACCGAGGGAAATACTTATATCTACTGTACTGCATCATCCTCTCCTCTTCGGGGAAATCCCAACGCAGTTCACAAGTAGCAGGAAGAATTTCTGGCGCCGTTGCTGGGGAGACATCACCAAAACCTATCAAGTACCTTCACATAAACTATCATCTACTTGCTCTTATTTTCATTTGCCTTTTTATTTGCATTTGCCACTCGTTTTAATCTCCCCCACTTCTAACACAATTTTACAAAAAACACAAAAATATTTTCGTTTGCTTGTTTGCTAGTTTGCTTGCTTGAAATTACCATCATGTGTGAGTTCAAAAAAGTTACTGTAGAAAGTGCTAGTGAGGGTAGTACTAATGAATCTCTTGAGGAAAAATTTAAGTCTTTTTATATTAATAACGATCCTCTTGAGGACAAAGCTTCACCCACGTTTAAAACTAAAGACTGTCGTGTGGGCAGCGGGAATATTATTGGTAAAAATGTTGTGCAAGAATTTTTCAACTGTGCGGGAGTCATACCCATAATTAAAGAGTATATTCTTGATAAAACAAATTGCTATGTGGATGCTATTTCTATGCTTATGGTTAAGTTAGAACGATTTTTTTTGCACATTCACCCCGTGTTACAAAAGATATTTTATGAGCTTCCCAATATCCATAATCCTAAAATTAAAAAATTGCTACAATTATCCTTATGCATGAATTTGATTATATAATTAAATAAGCTAGGGACATCTTTTCTTTCTATAAAATAGATTTTGAGCATCCTCCTATAGAGGAAATTCTTCATGATAAAGACACTATACGTTGGTTGGAATCTAATGATTATTTTGCTTATGGAGAAAATATCAGAAGAAGAGTTCCCTATGCTGAAGTAATTAAAACTTTGTACCATAACGCTTGTGATAAATTTGAATGGATTACCAAGGGAATTGATGAGGGATTTAGTGAAGAATGGTTTGAAGATATGGCTAGAGATCCGATTGATGATGAGATACATGTTTTGTATGAAGATGTTTATGGTGATGATTCCGAGTTTGAAGTTATGAATGTTAAAGTCACCAATCAAAGTCCCTTTAAGTATTTAAGTCCCCCCACTAGGAAAGAAGAACATGAAAGTAGATAATTAATGAGAAAGGTTTTTGAAGATTTGATTAAAAAGGATTTGGGAATGAAGGATGACAATACTTGAAACTATGCATTATGCCTAGCTAGGGGCATAAAACAATAGCGCTTGTAGGGAGGCAACCCAATATGTATCTTAAATTTTTGCTTTTTATATCTGTTTTGTGTGTTTACACAATTGTAGCCTCTGTTATGATTGTGTTTTATCTTTTAATTAGTGTTTGTGCCAAGTAATGCCTTTCGGATGATTTGGATGATAGTATAATTGATGCTGTTTGGAAAACAGAAAGTTTTTGCGTCCAGTATTTGATTTTTGGTTCTGTACTGGAGCATCCGAAAAATATGAAATTTTTACACAGTATTGGTATATGAATTTTTTACGTTTTCCTGAATTTTCAGAATTTTTGGAGTTACATAAGTATGGTTTTTAAATAGATCTTTACAGACTGTTCTGTTTTAGACAGATTCTGTTTTTGTTGCATAGTTTGCTTATTTTGATGAATCTCTGGATCGTATCGGGGGTATGAGCCAAGGGGAAGTTGGAGTACAGTAGCATTAAGACAATATTAAATATGAATCAATTTATAACAGTACCTAAAGTTTAAGATTTATTTGTTATACTAACGGATCTCACGAGGTTTCTGTTTCGTTTTGTGTGCTGAAGTTTTCAAGTTTTGGGTGAGACCACGATGGATGAAGGAATAGCTGCAAGACCCTAAGCTTGGGGATGACCAAGGCACACCAAGGTAATATTCCAGGAAGACCCAAACGTCTAAGCTTGGGGATGCCCCGGATGGCATCCCCTCTTTCGTCTACAATCTATCGGTATATCACTTCGAGCTATATTTTTATTCATCACATGATATGTGTTTTACTTGGAGCGTCTTGTGATATAGTTTGTTTGCTTTTTAGTTTGTCACAATCATCTTTGCTGAACACACCTTTTTGAGAGGGACACACATTATTCGTGATTTGTTAGAATACTCTATGTGCTTCACTTATATCTTTTGAGCTAGGCAGTTGCTCTAGTGCTTTACTTATATCTTTTAGAGCACGGCGGTGGTTATATTTTAAAGAAATAGTAGCACTCTCATGCTTCACTTATATCTTTTTGAGAGTCTAATAATTAGCAATGGTAATATGCACGGGTTAAGAATTTGGTCCTAATATGATAGGTATTCAAGAGGGATATAATAAAAACTTACATGTACATCACTGAATATGATAAGTTTGATTCCTTGCAATAGTTTTGTGATATTAAGATGGTAATATGTGGGAGGTACTAGTTAATGATTGTGGTTTAGTAAGAATATTGGTGTTAAGGTTTGTGATTCCCGAAGCATGCACGTATAGTCCTTAGTGTGATGGAGTTGGAGCATGATTTATTATTGATTGTCTACCTTTGCGTGGAGGTCGGGGGCGCGCGATGGTTAACTCCTACCAACCTCCCCCCCAGGGGCATGCGTAGTAGTACTTTGCTTCGAGGGCTAATAGACTTTTGCAAAGAGTATGTGAGTTCTTTATGACTAATGTGAGTCCATGGATTATACGCACTCTCACCCTTTCGCAATTTGCTAGCCTCTTCGGTACCGTGCATTGCCCTTTCTCACATCAACGTTGGGATTGTCCCCGAAGAGGAAGGGTGAAGCAGTACAGTAGAGATAAGTATTTCCCTCAGTGAGAACCAAGGTTTATCGAACCAATAGGAGAATCACGCAAACCCTCAATCAATATGAATAAACCCCATCGTTGTATCCTTAGTAGCAACAATACTATACGTACCCCATCCCCGTCAATGGGTGGAGACACTGCAAGATTGAACCTACTACAAAGCACCTCTCCCACTGAAGATAAATCAATCTAGTTGGCCAAACCAAACGGATAGATCGAAGAGAAATACAAAGCTATAACAATCATGCATCATAAAGTTCAGAAAAGACTCAATTACTTTCAATGAATAGTCTGATCATAAACCCACAATTCATCGGAACCCAACAAACACACCGCAAAAGAAGATTACATCGAATAGAACTCCAAGAAGATTGAGGAGAACATTGTATTGAAGATCAAAGAGAGAGAAGAAGCCATCTAGCTACTATTTATTGACCCATAGGTCTATGGTGAACTACTCACACATCATTGGAAGGACATCAAGGTTGATGTAGAAGCCCTCCGTGATCGATTCCCCCTCCGGCAGATTACCGGAAAAGTCCTCCAGATGGGATCATGGAAGAACAGAAGCTTGCGACAGCAGAAAAGTTATATCGTCTGGCTCTCTGTTGGTTTGGGAATATATGTGAATTTATAGGCTTGGAATTAGGTCAAACGGAGCTGCGTGGGTTCCACAAGCCCCTTGAGCTTGTGGCTCTCTCGTATCTCGTATGGTCTCCTCCCGAAGCTTCTAGGGTCCCTTCTGGTCCAGAAAAAATTAATCTAAAGATTTTTTTCGTTTGGACTTTATTTGATATTGATTTTCTGAAAAGCCAAAAACAAGCAAAAAACAGGAACTAGCACTGGGCACTGAGTTAATAGGTTAGTCCCAAAAAATGATATAAAATAGCAAATAGTTGCATATAAAGCATCCAAGATTTATAATATAATAGCATGAAACAATGAAAAATTATAGATACGTTGGAGACGTATCAGCAACCCCAAGGTTAATTCCTGATCGTCCTCGAGTAGGTAAATGATAAAAATAATTTTTTTGATGCTGAATGCTACCTAACATTTGTATCATGTAATCTCTTTACGGTATAAATATTGAGAAACAATGAAGTAACAACATCAACATAAGAATATCCATGAATATAAGATGCAAAATCATTAAACTTTCAAAATATACGATCCTTAACGAATGTTATCCCCACTCATTTTATCATGTTAGCATGGCATGACTCCGCCTTCACCGCATATATATAAATCATGAGCACCCCGGTGTTAAACCAGGCAATTGGATCGTACTTCTAACATGCTTCAGCATTTTCAACTTCACCGAATACATGAGCGTGAGCCATGGAAATAGCACTATAGGTGGAATAGAATGCGGTGGTAGACATCAATAAGGGAAGTCAAAAAGGAAGAAAGTCTCGCATCAACTCGGCGGATCAACGGACTATGGAGATGTCCATCAATCGATATCAATGCGAAGAGTAGGGATTGCCGTGGAACGGATGCACTAAGAGCTATAAGTGTATGAAAGCTCAACTAAAACTAAGTGGGTGTGTGCTACTTGTGAACTGCGTTGAGATTTCCCCGAAGAGGAGAGGATGATGCAGTACAATAGAGATAAGTATTTCCCTCAGTTAAGAACCAAGGTTATCAATCCAGTAGGAGAACCACACAGAACCTCGTTAGCAGCACCTACACACACAAAAGCAAATACTTGCACCCAACGCAAACAAGAGGGTTGTCAATCCCCTTGGCGGTTAATTGCAAGGATTAATTATGATAGTGATAGATAGAAAAGTAAATTGCAAAATAAAAGAAAGGAAATAAAATTGCAGCAAGGTATTTTTGGATTTTGCAAAACAAAAGAAAGGAAATAAAATTACTGGGACAACTCTCGATGTGAGAAAGGGCAATGCACGGTACCGAAGAGGCTAGCGAATTGCGTAAGGGTGAGAGTGCGTATAATCCATGGACTCACATTAGTCATAAAGAACTCACATACTTATTGTGAAAGTTTATTAGCCCTCGAAGCAAAGTACTACTACGCATGCCCCTAGGGGGGAGGTTGGTAGGAGTTAACCATCGCGCGCCCCCGACCGCCACACAAAGGAAGACAATCAATAATAAATCATGCTCCTACTTCTTAGCATAACGACAGATCGTACGTGCATGCTTCGGGAATCACAAACCTTAACACCAATATTTTTACTAAACCACAATTATCTACTAATACCTCCCACATATTACCATCTTAATATCGCAAAACTATTGCAAGGAATCAAACCTATCATATTCAGTGATCTACATGAAAGTTTTTATTATATCCCTCTTGAATACCTATCATATCAGGACCAAATTCATAACCCGTGCATATTACCATTGCTATTCATTAGACTCTCAAAAATATATAAGTGAAGCATGAGAGTGCAACTATTTCTTTAAATTATAACCACCGCCATGCTCTAAAAGATATAAGTGAAGCACTAGAGCAACTGCCTAGCTCAAAAGATATAAGTGAAGCACATAGAGTATTCTAACAAATCACGAATAATGTGTGTCCCTCTCAAAAAGGTGTGTTCAGCAAAGATGATTGTGACAAACTAAAAAGCAAACAAACTATATCACAAGACGCTCCAAGTAAAACACATATCATGTGATGAATAAAAATATAGCTCCTAGTGAGTTAGCGATAGATTGTAGACGAAAGAGGGGATGCCTTCCGGGGCATCCCCAAGCATAGACGCTTGAGTCTTCCTTGAATATTACATTGGGGTGCCTTGGGCATCCCAAAGCTTAGGCTCTTGCCGCTCCTTATTCCTTTTGTCATCGTAGTCTCACCCAAAACTTGAAAACTTCAGCACACAAAACTCAACAGAAACCTCGTGAGATCCGTTAGTATAACAAACAAATCTTAAACTTTAGGTACTATTGTAAATTGATTCATATTTAATATTGGCATAATGCTACTGTACTCCAACTTCTCCATGACTCATACCCCCCGATACGATCCATAGATTCATCAAAATAAGCAAACTATGCAACAAAAACAGAATCTGTCTAAAACAGAATAGTCTGTAAAGATCTGAATTAACTTCATACTTCTGTAACTCCAAAAATTCTGAAAAATTAGGGCAACGTGGAAAATTCATATATAAATACTGTGTAAAAAATTCAGAATTTTATCATGCTCTAGAAAAAAAAATCCAGCACTGCACGCAAAAGTTTCTGTTTTCCAACAACATCTATCATACTATCTTCCAAATCATCCCAAAGGCATTACTTGGCACAAAAACTAATTAAAGCATAAAAATACAATCATAACAGAGGCTATAATTGTGTAAACACTCAAGAACATAAAGTAAAAGCAAAATTTTATTTTATTCATTGGGTTGCCTCCCAACAAGCGCTACTGTTTTATGCCCCTAGCTAGGCATAATGCATAGTTTCAAGTGTTGTCATGGTTCAAGTTAATTCCATAGGTGGCCCTCATAATAGATTCATAAGGTTCTTTAATTCTCTTTCTAGGGAAGTGTTCCAACCCTTTATTTATTGGAAATTGAAATCTTATATTACTTTCTTTCATATCAATAATAACACCTATTGTTCGTAGAAAAGGCCTACCAAGTATTATGGGGCAAGAAGGATTGCATTCAATATCAAGAACAATAAAGTCCATGTGCACATAATTTCTATTTACAAGAATAAGCACATCATTTTTTCTACCCAATGGCTTTTTAATAGTGGAATCCGCAAGATGCAAATTAAGGGAACAAGGATCCATGTCGGTGAGACCTAGCACATCACACAAAGACTTTGGTATAGTGGAAACGCTAGCACCAAGATCACAAAGGACATTGCATTCATAATCCTTAATTTTTACTTTAATAGTAGGTTCTCATTCAACTTGTAATTTTCTAGGAATTGAAACTTCCAACTCAAGTTTTTCTTCATGCACTTTCATCATGGCTTCTACAATATGTTTAGTGAAAGCTTTATTTTGTTCATATGCATTTGGTGAATTAATCATGGATTGCAACAAGTAAATACACTCAATTAAAGAACAACTATCATAATTAAAGTCCTTGTAATCCAAAGTAGTGGGTGCATTACAATTTAAAGTTTTGACCTCTCCAAACCCACTTTTTTTTATTTTTTTCATCAAGATTATCACCCTCCAAGCAATTGGGACTCCTTGTATCTAAAGTTAACTCTTGTTCAGTCCATTTTTCATCAAGTTTTATGTTACTAAATAATGATTCAATAGGGGTGACACCATTCATTTTAATATCTTCATCATTACTACGATAGAAACCGGGTGGAATCACTTTTTCTAGAAATTCTCGCTTAGCTCTCAACCTAGCGGTCCTTTCTTTGCTTTCATTAATGGAGACATAGATAGCTTTAATAGACTCATTTATATCATGCTTGGGTGGAAAAAATTTAGTTTTGAGATTTTCCACATCATGAGCAATTCTATCCATGTTCCTAGCCAATTCATCAACTCTATTCAATTTTTCTTCTATCATAGCATTGAAATTCTTTTGCGAATTAATAAATTATTTAATATTACTTTCAAGATCAGTAGGTATCCTGTTATTATTATTATAAGAATTACCATAAGGATTGCCATAATAATTAGAGGGATTTCCAGGAAACGGTCTAGGATTGAAATTACCCCTATAAGCATTGTTGTTGAAATTATTTCTAGAGACAAAATTCACATCAATAGCATCATTATTTTGCTAATCAAGGTAGACAATGGCACATCATTAGGATCAATATGAGCATTTTTACTAGCAATCAATTTCAATAAAGCATCCATCTTATCACTCAAAGTATTAATTTCTTCAACAGAATTTACCTTCTTAGTAGTTGGAGTTCGTTCAGTGTGCCATTGAGAATAATTTGTCATGATATTATCAAGAAGTTTTGTAGCTTTTCCCAATGTAATTTCCATAAAAGTACCACCTGTGGCAGAGTCTAGCAAATTTCTAGAGACAAAGTTTAGTCTCGCATAAATTTTTTGTATGATCATCCATAAATTTAAGCCATGAGTCGGGCAATTTCTTATCATTAATTTCATTCTCTCCCAAGATTGTGCAACATGTTCATGCTAAAGTTGGTTAAAATTCATAATTTGATTTCTTAGAGAAATAATCTTAGCGGGAGGAAAATACTTGGTAATAAAAGCATCCTTACACTTATCCCAAGAATCAATACTATTTCTAGGCAAGGATGAAAACCAAGTTTTAGCACGGTCTCGTAGTGAGAACGGAAATAATTTCAATTTGACAATATCATTATCCACATCTTTTTTCTTTTGCATATCACAAAGCTCAACGAAAGTATTTAGATGGGATGCAGCATCTTCATTAGGACTACCAGAAAATTGTTCGTTCATAACAAGATTAAGCAAAGCAGCATTAATGTCACACGACTCCGCACTAGTGGCGGGAAGAGCAATAGGAGTACTAATAAAATCATTATTATTAGTGTTGGAAAAGTCACACAATTTTGTATTTTCTTGAGACATCGTGACGAAGCAATCAAACTAGCAAACAAGCAAATAAAAATATTTTTGTGTTTTTGTAAAAAAAAAATTAGAAGTGGGGGAGATGAAAACTAGAGGCAAATGCAAATAAAAGGCAAATAAAATAAATGCAAGTGGATGATAGTTTGTGCGAAGGTACTTGGTAATTTTGATGATGTCTCCCGGCAACGGCACCAGAAATTCTTCCTGCTATTTGTAGACTGCGATGGTATTTCCCCGAAGAGGAGAGGATGATGTAGTATAGTAGAGATAAGTATTTCCCTCGGTTAAGAACCAAGGTTATCAATCCAGTAGGAGAACCAAGCAAAATTCCATTAAGCGCACCTGCACACACAAGAGCAAACACTTGCACCCAACGCAAATAAGAGGGTTGTCAATCCTCTTAGCGGTTATTTCCAAGGATTAAATCTTATAGAGATAAATAGATAAACTAAAATACTAATTAAAATAAAAGTAAATAAATTGCAGCAAGGTATTTTTAGGTTTTTTATATGATAAAGTAGACGCAGGGGCCATAGTTTTCACTAGAGGCTTCTCTCTTGAACACATAGCATACGGTGGGTAAACAAATTACTATTGGGGAATTGAGAGAAAAGCAAATAATTATGACGGATTCATGGCAATGATCATGTATATAGGCATCACGTCTAAGACAAGTAGACCGATTCCTGCCTGCATCTACTACTATTACTCCACCCATCGACCGCTATCCAGCATGCATCTAGCGTATTAAATATGAAACAGAGTAACACCTTAAGCAAGATGACATGATGTAGACAAAGTAAACTCAAGCAATATGATTAAACCCCATCTTTTTACCCTTAGTGGCAACAATACAAATACGTGTCATGTCCCTTTCTGTCACTAGGATTGAGCACCATAAGATTGAACCCATCACAAAGCACCTCTCCCAATGCAAGACAAATCAATCTAGTAGGCCAAACCAAATCGATATATCGGAGAGAAATACAAAGCTATAATAATCATGAATAAAAGAGTTCAGAGAAGACTCAAATATTTCTCATGAATAATCTGATCATAAACTCACAATTCATCGGATCCCAACAAACACACCGCAAAAGAAGATTACATCGGATAGAACTCCAAGAACATCGAGGAGAACATGGTATTGAAGATCAAAGAGAGAGAAGAAGCCATCTAGCTACTAGCTATGGACCCATAGGTCTGTGGTAAACTACTCACACATCATCGGAAGGGCAGCAAGGTTGACGAAGAAGCCCTCCGTGATCGATTCCCCCTCCGGCAGAGTACCGAAAAAGGCCTCCAGATAGGATCACGGAAGAACAGAGGCTTGCGGCGGCGGAAAGGTTTTCTCTTCTGTCTCTCTGGTATATTGGGAATATTTTAGAATTTATAGCGCTGGAATTAGGTCAGGAGGGGCAACGAGGGGCCCACAAGCCTTGGGGGCGCGCCCTACCCCCTGGGCGCGCCCTCCAGGCTTGTCGCCTCCTCGTGGCTCTTCTGGTCTTCTCCCGAAGCTTCGTGGGTCTCTTCTGGTCCAGAAAAAAATTAATCCAAAGTTTTTTTCTCGTTTGGACACTTTTTGATAATGATTTTCTGAAAAGGCAAAAACAAGCAGAAAACAGCAACTGGCACTGGGCACTGGGATAACAGGTTAGTCCCAAAAAATGTTATATAATTGCATATAAAACATCCAAGATTGATACTATAATAGCATGGAACAATAAAAAAATTATAGATACGTTGGAGACGTATCATTCGGCGGTGGAGGAGAAGAAGGCCGCTAACGCCGCGCGGCGGCGGGCTAACGCCGTGTTCCCACCGGCTCTCGCTGAAGATGATTTGACGAAGAAATATTCGTATGTGTACGCGGGAAGACGAAGGACCATGAGGCCACGGTGGTGCTCCCAGGGTCCCTGCCTCCTGCCAGCGACCAATACCACTTCTTCGCCGGGTATTTCTATTACGGGCTATGCCCGCCCTTCTCTGATTTCTTCATAGAGTTGATGAACACTTTTGGATTCAGACTGCTTGATTTCACGCCCAATGCGGTCACCTGCTTGTCGGTCTTTGCGCATTTGTGCAAGAACTTTGTGGGAATAGCCCCAAATGTTGCTCTGTTCCGACATTTCTTTATTCCCCGAGTCGAGGACGACTCCCTATCCGGCAGCGTCACCTGGATCCCAAGGGGAAATCAAAAGAAACACTACTTGGAGGGCAAGCTGCACATTAAGTGGAATGAGTGGAGGGCCGACTGGTGCTGGATCAAACAGAAGGACTTCCCGGAATTCTGTCTCTCAGGACCAAGAAAATAGAGAAGGCCGTCAACTGCGGCAACGTCGACCCTAACGACAGCAAGCTTGGGCTGGCTCTATATCGGATCATTGCCCTCAAAGAAGCCAGCTGGACGATCGAGATGGTGGGAGAAGACTTCACCCGCCGTTGGATCGCCCCGCTACAGCACAGAGGAGGTCGGCAAGCGTGCGATTACCAGAACCCTGCCGACACAATGCGCCTCCACCCAGGTCTCAACAACAATTTGATGGTAATGGAGCACTACTGGCTCATCTGCTAGCTTTTCAACAAGGGTTGCACCTTCCACCTGCCGGCAACAGTGATCCCACTGTGCAACAACACTGCCAAGGCTTCCATACTGGCAATGATGCCGGGCTGCGACGCGAAGACGGTTCTGAGCACCTGGAAGGTACCCGGCAAGAAGGCAGTGGAGGACTGGCTTGTCGGCCTGAAGGAAACGGCTGTCCGAGTCGAAGATGACATGATTCATCCGACGAATGACGACGAGAAGGAGTTCCTTATCGCAAGGGCTAATGAGCTCAAGAAGGCAGCTTGCTTCCGAGCGGCCAAGGGTGCCGGCAATGGGGAGTGCACCGGAAGTCAAGCCGAAGAGCAAGCCACGGCTGCGGGAACTAGCGGAGGGAGCCGCACTCAAGAGCATGCCGAAGAGCATGCGAGCGAGGAGGACCAGGCCAAGGAGTCTGAGGAAGAAGAGGAGCAGCACGAGGAATCTTCAAATGAGGAGGAAGAGGAGGAAGCACCTCGCCCCTCCCCTGTCAAGGTGAAGACGGCCATCGTCAAGAAGCCTGCCCAGAAGAAGGCAGCGCACACCGAGCCGGCAAGGGAGGGACTTGCCGGCACCAAGGCGGTGACTGCGGCTTCTCGGGTCCAGCCTTCCCGGCGTCAGCCTCCTCGCGGAGCCGCTTCCCGGCAACCGACATCTCCGACTGCGGAGGGCAAGGGTGCGTCGCAGCCCCTGGCTCCGTCAAGAGCCAAGCAAGCTAGGAAGATGCCGCCACCACCTACACCCTCTGGTGCGGACGACACCGTGCACTGGGACCTGTCTGTCCTTAGTGATCCAGAAGAGGAGGAAAAGTACGTCTATCTCCTCCATCCATCATTCTCATAATTATCTTGATGTCATTGCTTGATGTCTACTACACAACTTATTCTTGTAGACTTGTGTTGGGCCTCCAAGCGTAGAGTTTTGTAGGACAGTAGCAATTTTCCCTCAAGTGGATGACCTAAGGTTTATCAATCCGTGGGAGGCGTAGGTTGAAGATGGTATCTCTCAAACAACCCTGCAACCAAATACAAGAAATCTCTTGTGTCCCCAACACACCCAATACAATGGTAAATTGTATAGGTGCACTAGTTCGGCGAAGAGATGGTGATAAAAGTGTAGTATGGATAATAGATATAGGTTTTTGTAATCTGAAAAATATAAAAACAGCAAGGTAGCAAAAAGTAAACGGGCATAAAAACGGTATTGCAATGCTTCGAAACAAGGCCTAGGGTTCATACTTTCGCTACTGCAATCTCTCAACATTGTTGACATAGTTGAATCATATGTAAATCCCTCACGTGCGACAAAGAGTTCACTCCAAAGTCACAAATAGCGGAGAACAAATGAAGAAATTGTTGTAGGGTACGAAACCACCTCAAAGTTATCCTTCCCGATCAATCTTATGAGCCATCCCCATTAATTGTCACGAACAGCCCTAGAGTTCGTACTAGAATAACACCTTAAGATACACATCAACCAAAACCCTAATGTCACCTAGGCACTCCAATGTCACCATGAGTACCCACAGGTCTCATTATATGATATGCATGACACAATCTCAGATTCATCTATTCAAACCAACACAAAGAACTTCAAAGATTGCCCCAAAGTTTCTAGCGGAAAGTCAAGACGAAAACTTGTGCCAACCCTTATGCATAAATCCCCAAGGTCACGGAACCCGCAAGTTGATCACCAAAACATACATCAAGTGACTCAAGTGAATATCCCATTGTCACCATAGATATCCATATACAAGACATTCATCAAGTGTTCTCAAATCTTTAAAGACTCAATCCGATAAGAAAACTTCAAAGGGAAAACTCAATTCATCACAAGAAGATAAAGATGGGAAAACTCCATATGATTCATCTATATCAACAAAGCTACTGGTATCTCAATCGTGCCATCTCAAGAACACGAGAGAGAGAGAGATCAAACACATAGCTACTGGTACAAACCCTCAGCCCCGAGGGTGAACTACTCCCTCCTCGTCATGGAGGCCGCCGGGATGAAGAAGATGGCCTCCGGTGATGATTTCCCCCTCCGGCAGGGTGCCGGAATAGGGCTCCAGATGGTATTTCGAGGATACAGAGAGCTGCGGCGGCGTAGTCCAAAATCTAGGGTTATTTCTAGGGGTTTCTCTATTTATAGGATTTTTTAGCGTTGGAATCACGTCAAGATGGGCTAACATGGGCCCACGAGGCACCACGGTGAGCCACCCGCCCTAGCGCGCCGTGGTGGCTCGTGAGCACCTCGTGGCTCTTCTGGTCCTTCCACAAAGCTTCTAGTGCCTCTTTTGTTCCAAAAAAATCGTCAAAAAGTTTCAGTGCATTTGGAGAACTTTTATTTCTGCACAAAAAAACAACACCACAGTAGTTCTGCTAAAAACAGCATCAGTCCGGGTTAGTTCTAATCAAATCATACCAAAACCATATAGAATTGTTATAAATATGGCATGAATACTTCATAAATTATAGATACGTTGGAGACGTATCAGCATCCCCAAGCCTAATTCCTGCTCGTCCTCGAGTAGGTAAATGATAAAAGAAATAATTTATGAAGTGTGAATGCTAGCATAGTGCATAAGTTTGATCAATGATAATTTCAATCACTTTTTCTAGCATCAATATATATCATAATCAGTAGCCCATCTCATAAAACTTCTCATGATCAAGTAGCAAGCTATTCACATGTTTAAAGTATAGGCCATAAACTTTCTTGAAAACTAACAAACTATGTTCTCAGTCATCAAACAATTGCAATTCATCTTATTTTCAGGAAGGGTCTATGTCAGAGCTTTGATCTAGCAAATTCCATATACTCAACCATCATTTAGTCTTCCATGATTGCTGACACTCAAAGCATGTTTTTAGAACAAATCGTTTCAGTCAAACACATAGGAAGATAGGGGCTTAATGTTTTGCCTCCCAACTTATTTATCTCATGGATAATGTCAACAATAATAACTCATGATCACCTATATTCAACTGGATATATGTGCCTGGATCTTTCCCTACCTCATAATGCTTGCCAACTAAAGAATAAATAGAGCGGAATAGGGATGAACATTAATGAATCTTGCATAAAAGTAAATACAGAAAAGTAAAAGATAGGCCCTTCGCAGAGGGAAGAAGAGGTTGTCATGCGCTTTTTGTTGTTGGATGCACAAGCTCTTAATGCAAAGGAACGTCATGTTATATTGCCCCTTGTGATAGCAACCTTTATTATGTAGTCCGTCGCTATTATTTCTTTACCATCACAAGTTCGTACAACGCTTATTTTCCCTTGCAATAAAAGATCATACATATTTTAGGAGCAATTTTTATTGCTTTTTGCACCGATGACAACTTACTTGAAGGATCTTATTCAATCCATAGGTAGATATAGTGGACACTCATGGCAAGAAACTGGGTTTAAGGGTTTTTGGATGCACAAGTAGTATCTCTACTTAGTACGAATTTTTGGCTAGCAAAAGATCCTAAGCAAGCACCACATGTTAGAGGATCCATGACAATATAACTTCTATGTGAATATAAACAAACATAACTCATTACGTTGTCTTCCTTGTCCAACGTCAACTACTTGATCAAGCTTGAAAATAATTAATGGGGGCTCACAATCATAAAAGATGTCCAAGATAGTATATTTATATGTGAAATTTCTCTTCCCTCAAAATTCTTTCATGAATTGTTCAAGTGACCAATGCTATGTTTGTTAACTTTCAATAAATTTTACCACTTATACTTCTTGTATGTGAAGTCACTACTCCCCATGGGACAAGCATATGAAGCATATAAATTTCAACTTTATGATATTCAATTCATTTCAACAATTTACTCATAGGATATAGGTGAATAACAAGAGTAAATGACAAACTACTCCAAAAAGATATAAGTGAAGATCAAATGAGTAGTTAAGTAAATAGGTAGCTATGTGAGGACTCTCTCTCATTTAAAAATTTCAGATCTTATTATTATATTCAAACAGCAATAAAAACAAAATAAAATGGCATTCCAATAATAGCACATATCATGTGAAGAAGCAAAAACTTAGGCTCAACCAAAACTGACCGATAATTGTTGATGAAGAAAGGTGGGATGCCTACCGGGGCATCCCCAAGCTTAGATGCTTGAGACTTCTTGAAATATTAATTTGGGATGCCTTGGGCATCCCCAAGCTTGAGCTTTTGTGTTTCCTTAATTCCTCTCATATCACGGTTTCCCTAAATCTTAAAACTTTATCCACACAAAACTCAACAAGAACTCGTGAGATAAGTTAGTATAAATCAACTCAAAACCTTAACATTCTCTACTGTAGCAAATCACTAAAATTATAATTTAACATTGCATACTAAATGCCTCTGCATATTTAATACTCCTATCCACAAATAGAAACATTAAACAAGCAAACATATGCAAACAATGCAACCATAAAAGCAATCTGCCAAAACAGAACAGTCTGTAAAAGGGGAATAAGAATCCATACTTCCCTAACACCAAAAATTCTGAAAAATTACCACGTGACATAGAACTCATGCATTCTTACTGTGTAAAAATTTCAGATTTTTATCATGTTCTGACTATTCAGGAATATTCTGGACATAACAGAAAACTTTCTGTTTTCAAACAGCAACACATAAACTTGCAAACTGGGCATGGTAAAGGCTATAATTGGCATTTTATTGAACTAAAAGATACAAACCGTGATTATTTATAACACCAAGCAAGTATCAACAGAAGAAAATGACGCTCCAAGCAAAACTCATATTATGTGACGAATAAAAATATAGCTCCAAGTAAGGTTACCGATAATGTTGAAGACGAAAGAGGGGATGCCTTCCGGGGCATCCCCAATCTTAGTTGCTTGGGTCTTCCTTGAATATTACCTTGGGGTGCCTTGGGCATCCCCAAGCTTAGGTTTTTTCTACTCCTTATTCTCCTCATATCGATATCTCACCCAAAACTCGAAAACTTTAATCACACAAAACTAAACGGAACTTGTGAGATAGGTTAGTATGATAAAAATAAATCATCCACTTAGGTACTGTCAAGACAAGATTCATAACTGTTTCACATAATTCCTACTGTATTCTATCATTTTCACAATTTATATTACTCAATATAAGCTATAGAAACACTAAAACAAGCAAACTATGCACCGAAAACAGAATCTGTCAAAGAACAGCATGTGTTGAGCGATTTAAAACCCATACTTATGTACCTCCAAAACTTCTCAAAAATTAGGAAAACGTAACCAATTTGTAACCCAATACTGTGTAAAAATTTCAGAATTTTTTCACGCTCCAGTACAGAATAGAAATTCCAGCACTGGACGCAAAAGTTTCTATTTTTGCACAGAATCAAATCAAGAAGCATCCACACTATCCCAAAGGCTTTACTTGGCACATTATTGAAAGAAAACATATAAAACATGATTAATACAGTAGCTTAATCATGTGAACATACAAAAACAGTAGGTATAAATATTGGGTTGTCTCCCAACAAGCGCTTTTCTTTAATGCCTTTTTAGCTAGGCCTGATGATTTCAATGATGCCCACATAAAAGTAAAGAATTGAAACACAAAGAGAGCATCATGAAGCATATGACTAGCACATTTAAGCCGAACCCACTTCCTATGCATAGGGATTTTGTGAGCAAATAGTTTATGGGAGCAAGAATGAACTAGCATAGGAAGGCAAAACAAGCATGACTTCAAAACTTTCAACATAAAGAGAGGGAACTTGATGTTGTTGAAATATGTAGAAGCATATATTCCTCTCTCAAAATAATTTTCAGTAGCATCATGAAGAAATTCAACAATATATCCATCACACAAATTATTCTTTTCATGATCTACAAGCATAGAAATTTTATTACTCTCCACATAAGCAAAATTAATCTCATGAATAGTAGTGGGAGCAAACTCAACAAAATAGCTATCATGTGATACTTGATTGGCATAATCTAATTGAAAATTAAAATCATGATGACAAGTTTCATGGTTATCATTATTCTTTACAGCATATATGTCATCACAATAATCATCATAGATAGCAACTTTATTGTCATAATCAATTGAAACCTCTTCCAAAATAGTGGATTCATTATTAAATAAAGTCATTACCTCTCCAATTCCACTTTCATAAATATAATCATCATAAATAGGAGGCATGGTTTCATCATAAAAAAAATTCTCATCAAAACTTGAGGGTCTAAAAATTTCATCTTCATCAAACATAGCATCCCCAAGCTTATGGCTTTGCATATCACTAGCATCATGGATATTCAAAGAATTCATACTAGCAACATTGCAATCATGCTCATCATTCAAAGATTTTATGCCAAACATTTTATTGAATTCTTCTTCTATCAATTGAGCACAATTTTCCGATCCATCATTTTCAAGAAAGACATGATAAAGACGAATAATATGAGGCAACCTCAATTCCATTTTTTTTGTAGTTTTCTTTTATAAACCAAACTAGTGATAAAAACAAGAAACTAAAAAATTCAATTGCAAGATCTAAAGATATACCTTCAAGCACTCACCTCCCCGGCAACGGCGCCAGAAAAGAGCTTGATGTCTACTACACAACTTATTCTTGTAGACTCGTGTTGGGCCTCCAAGCGCAGAGTTTTGTAGGACAGTAGCAATTTTCCCTCAAGTGGATGACCTAAGGTTTATCAATCCGTGGGAGGCGTAGGTTGAAGATGGTATCTCTCAAACAACCCTGCAACCAAATACAAGAAATCTCTTGTGTCCCCAACACACCCAATACAATGGTAAATTGTATAGGTGCACTAGTTCGGCGAAGAGATGGTGATAAAAGTGTAGTATGGATAATAGATATAGTTTTTGTAATCTGAAAATATAAAAATAGCAAGGTAGCAAAAAGTAAACGGGCATAAAAACGGTATTGCAATGCTTAGAAACAAGGCCTAGGGTTCATACTTTCGCTAGTGCAATCTCTCAACATTGTTGACATAGTTGAATTATATGTAAATCCCTCACGTGCGACAAAGAGTTCACTCCAAAGTCACAAATAGCGGAGAACAAAAGAAGAAATTGTTGTAGGATACGAAACCACCTCAAAGTTATGCTTCCTGATCAATCTTATGAGCCATCCCCATTAATTGTCATGAACAGCCCTAGAGTTCGTACTAGAATAACACCTTAAGATACACATCAACCAAAACCCTAATGTCACCTAGGCACTCCAATGTCACCACGAGTACCCACGGGTTTGATTATACGATATGCATCACACAATCTCAGATTCATCTATTCAAACCAACACAAAGAACTTCAAAGAGTGCCCCAAAGTTTCTAGCGGAAAGTCAAGACGAAAACGTGTGCCAACCCTTATGCATAAATCCCCAAGGTCACGGAACCCGCAAGTTGATCACCAAAACATACATCAAGTGACTCAAGTGAATATCCCATTGTCACCACAGATATCCATATGCAAGACATACATCAAGTGTTCTCAAATCCTTAAAGACTCAATCCGATAAGAAAACTTCAAAGGGAAAACTCAATTCATCACAAGAAGATAAAGAGGGGAAAAGTCCATATGGTTCATCTATATCAACAAAGCTCGCGATGCACCAAGATCGTGCCATCTCAAGAACACGAGAGAGAGAGATCAAACACATAGCTACTGGTACAAACCCTCAGCCCCGAGGGTGAACTACTCCCTCCTCGTCATGGAGGCCGTCGGGATGATGAAGATGGCCTCCGGTGATGATTTCCCCCTCCGGCAGGGTGCCGGAATAGGGCTCCAGATGGTATTTCGAGGATACAGAGAGCTACGGCAGCGTAGTCCAAAATCTAGGGTTATTTCTAGTGGTTTCTCTATTTATAGGATTTTTCAGCGTTGGAATCACGTCAAGATGGGCTAACATGGGCCCACAAGGCACCACGGTGAGCCACCCCCCCCCTAGCGCGCCGTGGTGGCTCGTGAGCACCTCGTGGCTCTTCTGGTCCTTCCACAAAGCTTCTAGTGCCTCTTTTGTTCCAAAAAATCGTCAAAAAGTTTCAGTGCATTTGGAGAACTTTTATTTCTGCACAAAAAAACAACACCACGGTAGTTCTGCTGAAAACAGCGTCAGTCCGGGTTAGTTCTAATCAAATCATACCAAAACCATATAGAATTGTTATAAATATGGCATGAATACTTCATAAATTATAGATATGTTGGAGACGTATCATTGCTGAACTAATCATCTTGACTGTTCTAATCTTGCAGGGATGAGGTGCCCTTGGCAGAAAGGCAGAGGAAGAAGCCCAGGACCGTCGAGGAGGGCGAGACGGCAACAGGCACAGAGCAAGGCGTCACCCCGTCTGAGGTTGTCGGCTCGAGCCCCCCGCACGAGGTTCACGTCCAATTCCCACTGGCGAGCGCCGCCATCGAGGCTTCTGCAATGGAGACCGACAAGGAGTTGGGAAGTGGCCAGCCGGAAGGAGAGCGCCAAGGGATGGATCCCTTGATGGCGCCCTCACCCTCCGAGCCGTCGCCAAGACTTTCACCGGCAAGGAGTAGCCCTCCCCCCGAGGAGCCCATAGAAAGGCTCCTTCGCATCGAGGCCCCACCGGCAACCAACATTGCCGGGGACCAAGTGACGGCAACCGAAGTTGCTGGAGGAAGAACGGCATCCCCTCCCCGTACTCATCGAGGTAAATCTCTTCCCTGATGCAATCCATCTCTTGCCAATCCTTCTTTTTTGTTTTCTTGAACTTGATCTGAATCTTGATTTTCTCTCTTGCTTTCCGCTTCTTCCCTGTCTTTGCAGAACCAACCCCTCCAGGGGAGAGGGAAGTATCTGTGGAAGAAATTGCGAAGAGCGCCGCCAGGATTTCTGCCACAGAGGCCGCTGCGTCTGCCGCTGAGGAGGCCAGGGAAACCCCCAAAGCGCCTGGCATGCCCTCCGGCAGCGCATCTGAACTCGCCATAACAGACGCTGAGATGGAGGAGGCTGGCAGTGACAAGCCAAGCACCGACGTCCATCCCAGTGCACCTAAGGCGCAGGCTCTAACGGGGCCCTTGGGGCCAACCAATCAGCAGCAGGGATCCGAAGCCCCCAGCTCATCTGGTGCTGGGGAACTCTCCTTCGAGGATGCCATTGCCGGAATTTGGTTACCCCTCTCTCAAGGCGCCCCGGGAACGGACGACTCCGCCAACAACGCCGCTGATATGGCCTTCCTAAAAACGATGGCCACCGGCTTCCGGGATGTGCAGCAGTGCTACAACCAGCGTTGGGAGGAACTCCATTCACAGCGTTAAGCCATAGAGCTAGCCGAGGAGAAACTGAAAAAGAAGGCAGAGGAACTCCACAAGTGGTATAATGACAAGTTGACGAGGAAGGAAGAAAAAATTGATGCTGCCAAGGAGAAGGCAATGGCCTTGGACGGCAAGTTGACGAAGCGCGAGGCACAACTCATCATCAAAGAAAAAGGCCTTGCCGCTCGAGAAGAAGCATTCGCCGCCAAGCTCCGCGGCAAAGATGGAGATATCCAGACTTTGCTCGTGCAGCGAACCAAAGAGCTAGAGGAGGGCCACAAAAATGCCATCGAGACTCAAGCTCAGGTTCATGCCGACAAGCTCTTGGAGGCCGTCAAGGCCGCAGAAAGCACCGAGGCCGCCAAGGTGGAGTTGGAGTCCAAGTTAGCGAAGCTTGAGGAAGAGCTTGCCAGCATCAGGGAGGAGCTCTCAACCCTCCAAGCATTAGCGCAGAAGGCAGCCCACACTTTGGGTGAGCTACAGACGCAGCTATCCGCTAAGAGTCAAGAACTTAGCCAAGCTGCCGATGCCAAGGAAGATCTGAAGCTGAAGCTACGTAATTTGGAGGAGCATCTTGACAGCACCAAGGCCAGGGAGGCACTCCTGTCCAAAGATCTTGAGAAAGATAAGACTGTGTATGCTGATGCCGTCAATTCCTTCAACATGCTTAATAGCAACTTGCAGCTGTGGACCGACCGCCTTGTAGAGGCCGCAGAACAGATCAGCACCCAGTGTCGTGGTTTTGTCACGGCATATGTCCTCGTGAAAGGGCTTAGTGGTGAGGCCATTGCTGCTAGGTGGAAGCTTGGATGGGGTTGATCGGAATCGAGAGACGCGAGTTTTACCCAGGTTCGGCCCCTCACGGTGGAGGTAAAGCCTACATCCTGCTTGATTGCTATTGATGATGATGATCTCGACTACAAGGGTGTTGTTTTGCTACCTCTACCTCAAGAGCTACTAGTTTGTCTGTCTCTCATGACTTGTCCCTCTTGGGGTGCCTTGCCCCTCCTTATATAAGTTGAAGGGGCTGGCTTACATGTAGAGCCCTAGTAGGACTACAACTAGTCTTTTATTTTACAAGCCGGATACTAGTCCGGGTCTTATTCGAATGGTCCAAAACTGGCCTGTTGGGCCACGTTCTACCTCCGTGTGGGCACCTGTATTCTCTTCTACACCAATCAACTCAGGCCGGGTCTGTCATCGGCCAGGTCTCGTTTCCCTCGCCGGGTTCCTTCCAGGCTCCTAGTCTACGGAGAGCTGGCCCGTATGGCGCCTTGGACAATCCGGGCATGGGCCTTCTGGTCTAGCCGGGTCATGTCTCGGACTGCCGGGTCTAGCCGCGGGTAATTCCCCCGACACCCAGCTTGTCTTCATGGGATTGACGGAGTACATCTACTCCCCTACTGACCAAGAAGCGCTCCCCTACTGACCAAGAAGTGGCAAGCGCCAGCCTGACTCTCTCCTTTGAGGGCCTCATCAAGGCACTGGAGAAGTATCATGGAGAGCAATCTGCTTCCTTTGCCAGTGAATGCCGCAAGCTCAGTCGGAACATACTCTCCAAGGTGCTCGTCAAGATCGTCCACCACAACCCTGGCATCGATATCTCCAAGGCCTTCACCAGCTTGCCAGAAGGGACGGACACCAGCGCCGCCGAGGCACGCATCGCCCTGATTGCCGATAGGGTTGGCCAGGTTTCCAGGACGCAGGGCGGGCGCAAGCATTAGTCCTTCTTGTATCATCTTGTCACAAGTGGAGTCTATGTAAAAGACAAATCTATCTTAGAACTGTACTGTGCTTTTGACGTAATATGACTTGTGTTTTGAATCGATGTATGCATGCTATTCCCATTGTTCTATTCTGTCTTTGTATGATTTTTGTACCCTACGCTTGCCGGAAACTTGCCGGTGCATGCACTCTTGCCGCGAGCGCTTGAGGAACAGGTCCTTAGTAGCCTGCCGGAAGTGTCGCTGCCGGCAAGGTTACACTTGATGATGACAACGCGGCCACTTAAATTGTTGAGCGGACTCGAAACAAAGTAAGAGCGTAGTTGATCATGACAAGGTTTCTTAGCGTCCATTTTTCTCATAGAAAGGCCAAAATCATTCAAGGAGAAATTGCAACTACAACAAAGAATTTATTTCAAAGTTTTGCAACTTAGCTTATTCTTTGTTGTACTTCTTGTCATAGAACGATATCTTGAACGTCACTTGGTATCCATACCGTCACTCCCCCCGGGAAACTTGCACATGAGGAACCCTTCTGTCCTTTAAGAAAAAGAAAGAAGAGAAAAGAGGAGGTTGGAACCTTGACGATTCGTTAATCATCCTATGCAAGGTAAAATGTAGCACAACACTGCCTGCAACACATAAATAAATATGTACTTTGACAAAGAGTTGTGAAACACTTAGCTTTTATTCATTATGCACGGGGTCTGCGCCCGGCTTTGTACAAAGGGTTACATGCCCTGCCAGCAGGCTTGTACAAAAGAGGCTGCCGAGCAGCCCGGCAACCGCGCCTTACGGGTAAAACTTGCGAAGATGCTCAATATTCCATGAGTTGAGCATAGGAGTGCCATCTTCGGTCTCTAGGCGGACTGCGCCAGGCCTAGTGACTCGTACCACCTGGTAAGGGCCCTCCCACTTCGGCGTGAACTTGTTTTGACCCTTCATGGACTGAATCCGACGAAGAACAAGGTCGCCTTCCTCATGGTTCCTGGCGTTAACCTTGCGGCTATGATAGCGGCGCAAGGCTTGCTGGTACCGAGCAGCACGGATAGCAGCCCGGAAATGATCTTCCTCAAGGAGCGTGGTATCATCTTGCCGTAGCTCATCTTGATCCTCCTCATCGAAGGCCAAAACTCGAGGTGACCCGTATCTGAGTTCCGTGGGGAGCACCGCTTCTGCACCATATACAAGGGAGAAGGGTGTCTGGCCAGTGGCTCGACTTGGTGTCGTTCTGATTGACCAAAGAACCGCCGGCAATTCTTCCAGCCAGCGCCTTCCACACTTGTGCAACCTATCGAAAATTCTGGTCCTGAGACCACGCAGCACTTCTGCATTTGCCCTCTCTACTTATCCATTGCTCCTTGGGTGAGCAACAGAGGCATAGCAGATCTTGTTTCCAAGTTCTTGGCAATATGCTGTGAAGGCGTGGCTCGTGAACTGGGTGCCATTGTCGGTGATGATCCTGTTGGGTACACCAAAATGAGCAACCAATCCTTTGAGGAACTTGATCGCTGACTGTGCCGTCACCTTTCTCACTGGCTCTACCTCAGGCCACTTTGTAAACTTGTCGATTGCAACGTACAAGAATTCAAAGCCCCCGGTAGCACGGGGGAAGGGGCCGACGATGTCGAGCCCCCAGACCGAGAAGGGCCAGGAAAGAGGGATGGTTTGGAGGGCTTGAGCTGGCTGGTGGATATCCTTGGAGTGGAACTGGCATGCTTCGCATCTGATGACCACCGCCAAGGCGTCTTGAAGGGTTGTCAGCCAATAAAATCCTTGATGGAATGCCTTGCCGACAAGCGCGCGTGACCCAATATGAGAGCCACACATTCCTTCATGTATCTATTCCAACAGCCTCTGTCCGTCTTCCTGGCAAATGCACTTCAATTTCACCCCGTTTGGTCTCTTCCTGTACAAAGTGTTGTCAACAAATTTGTACATCCTTGATTGATGGGCTACTCTTTCCGCGTCTTCTTGCTCATCGAGAAGCTCTCCTATTTGAAGGTACTGGACGATCGGCTGCGCCCATGCCAGAAACTGTGGCTCGATGACAAGGACTAAAGGCATTTCTTACTCTGCGGGAGCGCTTGCTTCGATGGCAAGGATCTGGCTTGCCGGATGCTGCGGCTGACCGGCCAAGGGTGTCTTGTCGGCGGTATCTGCTTTCTTGGCGGCTGCTGGCAGTTCTACTGGAAAGTAACCACCAACGTCTTGCTTTCTTTTCTTCATGAGCCTTGATGGTGTAACGGATGGCTGAGTCAGTTGTAGCACAAAAGTTGCTGGCTCCACATGAGATCTTCTGGTGGCAAGCTTTGATAGGTCATCGGCAATCTCATTCTGGGCACGAGGAACGTGCTCTGCTTGCAGACCGTCATAGTGCTCTTCCAACTTTCTCACTTCATCAACGTAAGCCTCCATCAAGGGACTCTGGATGGTGGCCCTCCATTCGTCCATCTTGTCAGGAGCTGGCGGGAAGTTCAAAAGCATTTGAACCCACGCCATGGCTTCTGCCGCCGTGGTTGGCATGGCGGGAATAATAGAACGAGACGGGGTTCAACTTTTGACAGAGCCAGAAGGAACTCTGCCACATACCTGCTGCCGCGGCACATGCTCACCAACAGGTTGGCATGGTGGTGGTGCCTGAACATCGTGGGGACGATGCTCAGGGCCAGCTTGACGCCGTCCAGGGCCACCAGCACCGCAGGGAAGCATGTCGCGCCCATCTTGCGATGGTCGCGGTACACGTCCCACCGCAGCGTTGTTGGACATTGCCGATCCATCCTTGGACGTCGCGGCAGCTGGGTCCTGGCTTGCACCGGTTTGAACTGTATTGCTACGGTGACTGCGCTCACCAGAACGTTGTTGGAGTTGGCCATATGCGCCATCTCCGGTGTGGCGACTGCGATCGCCGGAACGGTGGGGATGCTGGACACCCGCACCGCCAGCGCCTCTTGCCCCGCCCATCCCAGCCATGGCACCCGCACCGGCCGTGCCGCCTGTGCCGCCTACGGACGCCTAGGAAGGCAACTTGGAGGTGGTGGGAGCCGCTGCGGCTCCACTCTTCTTCTTCGGTGCCATCGATGAAGGTGATGGGGCTGGTACTCACACTACTAACGCTGATTCGTAACACATGACTCCCCTACCTGGTGCGCCAAAGATGTCGTGGAAAAACGACGATCTATGGGACCGAAAGGGCCCCTTTGCGATTCGGCTACGGGGATCAGCGTGTTACAAAGAGCAGGGATGGTAAGTGTAAGAACAAGCAACGATTTATCCAGGTTCGGGCCGCTATGAGCGTAAAACCCTACTCCTGCTTTGGTGGTTAGATTGTATATGAACTCAAGTTACAAGGAGCGCAGCTTGCCGGCAAGGTGCTCGGGAAGTGTAGCTACAACGCGTAATTGAACTAGGTGTCGACCGTTCTAACTGTAGCCGTGGGCCTCCTTTTATAGGTCAAGGGGTTACCACAATGGCTAATACGGTCATTACAGGGTATGAACAGTGACTGCACCATCACCAAATCTATCTCCTAATGGGGTAGGACAAGCGCATTAAATGCGCCGTTAGGTGCTATGCCAGGGAGGTGAGGCTTTGGGCAAAAGATCTGTATCACCGGTTCAGCCGTCCTCCTATTATCTTGACACGTCCCAGGGACGGGTGTCATTAAAGTTAATCCTTGCGTGGCATGCTGACATGTGCCTTGGCCAGCTACGTTTGACTGCCTGCCCGCTCGATACCTATCATACGAGCTTATCTAGCCGATGATGAGGTGGAGCGGTAATGAGACAGACAGAGCCTGCTAGCACGGAGCTTGCCAGGCCTTCGCTTGCCGGCAAGGAGCTTGCCGGCAACCAGAGTCTTTGTCTTCACCTTGCCGGTATGAAGCTTGCTGGCAAGGGTAATCTTGATCTCCAGTACTAGAATAGTACTTCTCGATGACCTGCCTGGAGGTCTTTTTCATGGTCTTGTTAATCTAATCTTGAGCCTTGACGGAAACAATCCTCCGGCAAGCTCTTGCTATCAGGAAGGCTGCAACCGTCTGTGTATAAGTCAGGGTATGATGACACCCATGTTTTCATACACCGACAATACCAAACGGAGTCCAAATGCGATAAAAATTTACAGAGATTTTTTATGGAATATATGTGATTTTTAGGAGAAAGAATCAACGCAAGACGTTGCCTGAGGGCTCCACAAGGCAACAGGGCGCGCCCTACCCCCCTGGGCGCGCCCCCTTGCCTTGTGGGCACCTTGTAAGTCAGTTGGAGCCCTTCTTCCGCCGCAAGAAATATAATTTCTAGATAAAAATCCCCTCAAAATTTCAGCCCAATCTGAGTTACGAATCTCCGGCTATAAAAGAAACGGTGAAGGGCTCCAAAAACAGTCGCGAGAAACAGAAGACAACAGAGAGATCCAATCTAGGGGAGGGCTCCCTCTCCTCCTGGAGGGCCAAGGAAGAATAAGAAGGAGGGGGGCCCTTCCCCGTCTCCTCCGGTGGCGTCGGGACGCCGCCGGGGACATCTCCTCCATCACCATCACCACCAACTTCTCCTACATTCTCATGGTGATGTGTTAGTAGTTCATCCTCGAGGCTGAGGGTATGTACTAGTAGCTATGTGTTTGATCTCTCTCTCTCTCTCATGTTCTTGATTTGGCACGATCTAGATGTACCGCGAGCTTTGCTAATATAGTTGGATCATATGGTGTTCTTCCGTCTCTATCTTGTTGTGATGAATTGAGTCTTTCCCTTTGAGGTTTCATTGTTATCTGATTGAATATTTTGGCTTTGTGAACACTTGATGTATGTCTTGCATGTGGATACCCGTGGTGACAATGGGGTATTCTATTGAGTCACTTAATGTATGTTTTGGTAATCAACTTGCGAATTCCCGTGACATTGGGGTAATCTAGGCATAGGGGTTGATGCACGTTTTTGTCCTACTTTCTCTGATAGAAACTTTGGGGTAATCTTTGAAGTTCTTTGTGTTGGATTGAATATTATGAATCTGAAATTGTTTGATACATGTCGAATAATTAACTCACGGATACTTGTGGTGACATTGGAGTATCTAGGTGACATTAGAGTTAATTGATGCGTATCATATGGTGTTATTTTAGTACGAACTCTAGGGCTGTTTGTGACACTTATAGGGATGGCTCAATAGATTGATCGGAAAGGATAACTTTGAGGTGGTTTTGCTAGCTACAACAATTTCTTCTTATGTTCTCCATTTGCAAGGAACTTTGGAGTGATTCTTTGTTGCACGTTGAGGGATGGTTATGTGATTCAATTATGTTAGCACTGTTCAGAGATTGCACTAGTGGAAGTATGAACCCTAGGCCTTGTTTTCAAGCATTGCAATACCGTTTGTGCTCACTTTTGTTACTTGCTACCTTGCTGTTTTTATTTATTCAGATTACAAAAACCTATATCTACTATCCATACTACACTTGTATCACCATCTCTTCGCCGAACTAGTGCACCTATACAATTTACCATTGTATTGAGTGTGTTGGGGACAAAAGAGATTTCTTGTATTTGATTGCAGGGTTGTTTGAGAGAGACCATCTTCATCCTACACCTCCCACGTATTGATAAACCTTAGTGACGGTGTCCTGGATTAGGGGGTGCTAACCTAGCCGGCCCGTCTCCTCGGGTGGGCCGATATGCCCCCGTACGTAAGCAAGATGGACTCCGGAGGCCGCAGAAGGGAGACGTGATCAAGGCTGTCTCTACCGAAGACTTGCAGTACACTTCAGGATTTCTCCAGCCGCCTTACTCCAAGATACCGACCTTGTAACCCTAGATACCCTCCCTGGCGTGTATATAAGCCATAGGGTTTAGCCCGTAGGAGGGATCAACGCAATATCAAACACCTAGCCTTAGAAGTTAGACACATATTATGATCTCGAGGTAGATCAACTCCGTACTCGATACATCTCCATTAACATAAACAAGAGCAGGACGTAGAGTTTTACCTCCATCAAGAGGGCCCGAACCTGGGTAAACATCGTCTCGATTGTCTCTGTTACCATCGATCCCAGATCCGCCGGTTTTTACACCGACACTGGTGCTTACATTGAGAGTTCCGCCGCGCGATCACCAGAAGGATTGATGGCTCATCGGCAGATCAACTGCATCAACGGCTGTGGGGACGTCTACGCCCCGGACAGCTTTTCGTCTTCGGCAGCATGGTATTTTGCGCCGACTCGACGGGTCGTCTGATCTCTGTCGAGAACTATGCCCCAGGTCGGATCGTGACCTTGGGTGGCCTCGAATACACAGCGGATTCCTGCGGAGAGCTCGTCTTAACAGGATGGACTCCCAGCCGGATCGAGAGTTCGGCCAATTCTGGAGACTCGACTCCGGAACCGAACCCCATCACGGTGTCTCGTGATACCTCGGACGCCGCTGCCCCGGCCAGTCTCTCTCCGACCGCCAGCCCGGAGATAGATCCAGCACCCACTTCTGAAGCTGCGCCGGTGCTAGAGTCGATCCCGGCGCAGAGTTCGGATCCATGTTCAGATTACCCTTGCACTGGAAGCGCATCCGGTTACACACCGGGGCTACTCCAAATCAGCCCTGCCTATGGCGTATCCATGGATCCCGAGGAGCTAGCTTAGCTTGATGAGATGCTCGACCATATCTGGAGCTTGTCCATCTCGGACGGCAAGACTTCGGTTTACAATCAGATCGGACTAAAAGCCGACGACAGGGAAATTTATACCCCACCCACCACCCACCTAGTCGCGACGGGCGATGATTTAACCGACGTGTTGGACTACGGTGAACCTTCTGACATGGAGGAAGATGCGGACATTGACACCACCTTGCCCCCGGTAAACACGGGCAGGTGGGCCGCCACATCCACCTACGACGTGTACATGGTGGACACTCCCAAATCCCCTCCAAGACGTCGGCGAAGGCGCAGAAAAGGAAATAATGGGGAACCCAGTGGCAACGACGTGACAGCCAACAACAACAACGACGCGGAAGACGGTGATGCCAACGACCATGAGGAGGACATTCAAGCCTCCCCCGCACGGAACGGCACACCCGACAGACATCTTGGGGACTCTGACCCTGATGACCTCTTCGAAGGGGCCTACGACAATTACATGCCGGAGTCCGAGGAGGATGAGAGCCTCGGCACCGAAGACTATATCGTTCCTGAAGACCCCTTCGAACAAGAAAGATTCCGGAGACGCCTCGTTGCGACGGCCCGGAGCTTAAAGCGCAAGCAGCAACAGCTGCGGGAAAACACGGATGCGCTAAATGAAAAGTGGGTTGAAGTGCTCTCCGCCGAGCAAGATATGGAGAACCAATGCCATAGTGCGCCGAAGTCCTACCCACGAAGGCGCCTCCTACCAGAATTCGATGAAGAGCTCGCTCATGACCTCGACCGGCCCCCTAGAGGCCGGGACAGGCCAAGACGAGAAGACCATGGTGAAAGACCACCTCCACGCCGTCATGGTAAAGACCCCGTGGACAATCTAGATCCTCGTGACGCTAGACGTCGCATTGAAGAAACCTCGGTCCATCTACGGATCACGGGGACGTGCGCCCGCGGGGCCTAACGGCTACGATGCCTGGATGGACAGGAACAGTCGCACCCGAGATCAAGCTTACTCACGGCTCTCTCCCGAGATCCGACAAGATCCTCCTCGGTCCCGAGGTCCGGCCCACCTGATCTGCTTTACAGACAGGGTAATGGAACATCAATTCCCGGAGGGGTTTAAACCCATAAACATAGAATCATATGATGGCACCACGGACCCAGCAGTTTGGATCGAGGACTTCCTCCTACATATACACATGGCTAACGGGGATGATCTCCACGCCATCAAATATCTGCCGCTCAAGCTAAAGGGGCCGGAAAGACATTGGCTTAACAGCCTCCCCCCTCATTCCATCGGTAGCTGGGAGGCCCTAGAAGATGTCTTTCGAGCAAACTTCCAGGGCACATATGTCCGACCTTCGGACGCTGATGACCTCAGCCGTGTCACCCAGCAGCCGGGTGAGTCAGCCCGGAAATTCTGGAACAGGTTCCTCACCAAAAAGAACCAGATTATCGATTGTTCCGAAGCCGAGGCCATCGCCGCATTTAAAAACAATATTCGAGATGAATGGTTGGCTCGACAACTCGGACAAGATAAACCGAGGACTATGGCAGCCTTGACCTCGCTGATGACCCGCTTTTGCGCGGGAGAAGATAGCTGGCTCGCCCGAAGTACTCACAATGGCGAGGCAGGCACCTCGGAAACTCGCGTCGCCAATGGAAAGCCAAAGCGCAATAAAAACAAGCGCAGGTATAAAAATGGCGGAAGCGATACTGAAGACGCCGTGGTCAACGCAGGGTTCACCGGACCTAAATCCGGGCAGAAAAGAAAACCCTATAAAGGGAATAAAGACGGACCTAGCCAGCTTGACAGACTCCTGGACCGCCCATGCGGGATTCATGGTACCCACGAAAAACCAGCAACCCACACTAACAGGAACTGCTCGGTGTTTAAGCAAGCCGGCAAGATAGCGGCAGAGGGTCAAAATAAAACCCAACACTGCAGCGACGACGAGGATGAACCTCGCCAGCCCAGTAATGGAGGGCAGAAGAAGTTTCCCAATGAGGTAACAGAGGTCAATATGATCTATGCCACCCACATCCCTAAGAGGGAGCGGAAACGTGCACTTCGGGACGTATACGCGCTGGAGCCAGTCACCCCGAAGTATAACCCATGGTCAGCTTACCCGATCACTTTCGACAAGCATGATCATCCGACCAGCATCAGGCATGGCGGATCGGCGGCACTCGTCCTGGACCCTATTGTTGATGGCTACCATCTAACACGTGTCCTTATGGACGGTGGAAGCAGCCTTAACCTCATTTATGAGGATACAGTTCGGAAGATGGGTATTGACTCATCTCGGATCAAGCCGAGCTCTACCACCTTTAAAGGTGTCATCCCGGGCGTCGAAGCCCGTTGTACAGGAACAATCACCCTAGAGGTAGTCTTTGGTTCGCCGGAGAACTTCAGAAGCGAGGAGTTAATCTTCGATATCGTACCTTTCCGGAGTGGATACCACGCGCTCTTAGGGCGCACAGCCTTTGTGCACTTCAACGCAGTCCCGCATGTTGCCTACCTCAAGCTCAAAATGCCGGGTCCTAACGGCGTCATCAATGTCAATGGTAATACAGAACGATCACTCCAGACAGAGGAACAGACCGCGGCTTTCGTAGCCGAGGTTCAAGCGTCCGAGGAGGCAGCCCGCAGCAATAAACGCGCGGCCCGCTCTTTGAAGTACGCCAAGGCTGCACAAGTTGACCTCGGACAAGTACCACAGCACCCGAAATAGGGATGCGGGCTCCTCGTGCATCCCCTCTGCGGGCACTACGTCCCCAGAGTGCATAACTTCTCACTCAAAATTCCCTGGGATGCCGAGGAGCCAAAACAATTACCAACTGTCCGGCGCGGATTCACCACGCAAGGGCGAGGCTTAGAGCCCTAGCACCGGCAAGCACCTGTAAAAGGAGCAGCCAAATATGAATACGTCTAGGTGGTTTCAACCACAAGAATGACTTCGGTCACACCTCCCTTTGAGGAACTCGGTCAATAAAAAACACTTAGAGTGTATAAAGGGCCGGAAGGGCATCGACCCTCGCAAACTCTGTGTCTCCAATCGGGACGATCTGGTCAACAGTTCGGAAACGCAAACGTGCGGCAGGCTTCGGCCCGGATCCTCTAAAATCCGTTAGAAATTATCCGACCTTTTTTTTTTCCTTTTCCTTCTTTACCATCTACATTGTACTCTTTTAATTACCCTCGGGCATGTACACAATTGATATTATGAAATAAAGAAACCGTACCCCTTCAAGGTCTATCGAATTTATTTATCAGCATAGCCCCGGGATGATGAAATTCTTTATAAAAGGTGCAATTGTACAAATAAAGTCCGATGTATTCGGCGTCTCGGATTTTGGCCTTATATGCATCAGTTTCGAACCTAGATTTCGGTCAATAGTTGGGTTGCCCGGCTCCTATGTGTACCCCTTACGTTTCCGATGAATTTGCCTAAGGGTGTAACGGGAGAACCACTGCGATTGCGCCGACCAGGTCAATTGGCATGGCGCCTCAGTGGAGAAAGCCGAAAACTGACAATCTAGGTATGCGTAAACTGGTACGCCATCCGAAGACCGCGTCAAGCGATGTGACGATAGAGATCACCCATGTCAAACGAAGGGCTTCTATTCGAAGCCGAAGTGTGTCCTGGCATAGACCTCGGCCGAACTGGCCGAACACTTCTTATATCGGGGGCTGGTTATCAAAACCCCCACAGTCAAACTCCTATGACTCTATAGTCCGATTGCCTAGTTCCTCTAAGTCACCGACCGCCTCCGGGCACCGAGACGTCGGCTATGGGTCTAATGTGACTTCGGGAACACCCTTTGTATGACCTACACTGGGGCTAAAGCCGACGACTGGCCACTCTCATTTTAAACAGTCATAAAGGAGGAATAATCAAAACTATAAGATAATACGCATGGAATCTTAAAGCCATTCTTAAACAGATAAAAGTTTTTACATCATACACTCCGGCATCCCGGAGTACTTAATAAAACAAACTGTCCTTAGGGCACATGGCCTCGGTGGTCCGAGCTCCTGCCTGCACCTCGGCGAAGAACTGCTCGACGGTCCGCGGCTTGTCGGCAGGAGGGCCAGCAGCACAAGTCTCCGCATCAACTTTGCGGAAGTGCGTCTTCATGCAAGCATACGCCCTCCTAGCCCCTTCGAAGCACGCAGACCTCTTCCAGCGATCCACGCATGGTACGGCATCGCGGAGCCGAGCAGTCAGGCCGAAGAGACTCCTCGGCATGGCCTCGGCAGGCCACAGAGCGACGCAGAGGTCCTGGAGCGATGGCCTCGTCATGCGGAACAATTCGACCAGCTGCTTCACTCGATGGTTTAGCAGCTGCGCGGACGGCGATCCTGGGAATTGACCCCGGAAGGCCTTCTCCGCCTCATGACCCGCCAGCTGGCCGAAGTACGCCACCGCATCCTCCGCGCTCTGCGGGAGATCCTCGAAGACCTCTGCGGAATGCCACACTTGGGTAAGCTCGACATACCCTTTGCCGCCAAACGCACACTGTAGCAAAAACATCTTACCCGAGGCGATTTGCTCCACTTGCTGGAGCACCTCGCGGTCCGCTCGGGCCGAGGTCTTGAGCTCGGAGTGGGCATGCTGAAGCTTCTCGAGCTCCTCTTTCGTTCGCCGCCCCTCCTCCTGAAGTTTGTCGCGTGCTTCAAACACGCCCTTCAGGGTCTCCTCGACCTCTAGCACCCTGGCCTGGTGCTTCTCCCCGACCGCCTTCTCGGCGGCCCATGCCTTCTCGGCTGCGGCGGCAGCAGCCTACTGCTGTCGCACCTCCTTCCGAGCCCCTTCGAGCTCGGCCTTGAGTGTCCCCAACTCCGCTGTCAGCACAGATAAAGCCTTAGTTTCTTTCTTTAAACATAAATTATACCTCTTCATCCGAAATCTAAAAAGCAAGTTTCAACTCGCTCACCCTGGGACCGCTCAAGTCTCCGGTTCATCTCCGCCATCTCTTCGGAGACGGAGTCCGGAACCGAGGTCAAAACCTGTAATGAAAAAAATCCTTGTTAGAGGGAAGCAGGTTTAGACCATTTATACCCTCTGGGACAGCCGCTTCGAGTAGCGTCTTGGGGGCTATTCAACAGGCTCCCACTTACTAACACGACCCCGATGCCGGTTTCTTGAAACCGACTTCGGGCTCGGGGGCTACTCACTTACAACGCCCTTTAGCAGGCTGTGCTATTATGTCCTCGGACAAAGATTAGAAAATAAACAACTCAAAGCAAACCAAATTCGTAGAAGGCATACCTCGAAACCTGCTACGAGGCTCTTGAAAACCTCACGCAGGCCGGCCTCTGCGGACCGGTATCCTTCCAGCGCCGTGCCTATCAAGGCACGGTGCTCCGCCTTGAGGGAACAGCCCTTCAGGGCCTCCTCCGCCTCCTCGGCCCACCCCATGCCGATCCGTCCTTGGACAGCAGGCTGGGATGGAGGGATGACCTCGGATGAATCCACCCGAGGAGCCTCCGCCTTTGAAGGCGGTGCAGGGGTAGACTACGGCTGGGCCAATGACTGGCCCGGCCCTTCTTCTGTGACCTCGGGGTGCTCCGACCTCGGGTCTTGTCGGGCCAAGGTTTCGACCTCGGCCATTATTGCCACCTCACCAGCTCCCGCCGTGTTGACTTCAGGAGCCAAGGTGGATGTCGCCTCCCCCAGACCGACCTGCGTCGGGAGAGAAGCAGCGGGCTCTTGGGTCCCGCTGGCGGATGGCAACCCGCACGAAGAGCCGCTGGGGAACACCTTCGGCGGACTGCGTATGAAAAGTTGCTTCTGTAAATTTCCCCTTGTTGAAACAATGACTCAAGTAATGGAGACAAGGATAAGCGCTTACCCTCGAGGTGCCGGCTTCTTCCTCCCCTTTGCAAGGGGGTCTTCTTCTGAGTCACCGGAGAGCTCGGCTCTCTCCGGCGACTTATGGGCAGCCTCAGATGAGGGCCGCCTCGGCCTCTTCAAGCCCTTCGGCGGCATGCCCACGTCGGCGTCTGTTAACGCCGACCACTTCCCCTTCGGGGGCTGAACTTCCTCCTCTCCTTCCTCGGCGCCGCCGTCTTGAGCGACGGAGGTGTGGGTCTCTTCTGACCGGGTGACCGAGGTCCCCTGGGTCCGAGCACTGGACTTCCCCGCCTGGGATTTCGCCCCTTTGGAAGCCACCACATGTGGCTCCTCGGTCAGAAGTGCCGAGAGCAAGGGAGGTCGGGGTTGTTCCGGCAATGGGGCAGGGCATCGTACCCCTTGCACCCATGCTAGCCAGTTCTGCAGAGTGTCAAAATGCGACGATCCAAGTAAAAAACTTTGCCTATGCGTGAACAGTACAAGATTGAAGTGTGGAATCACTCACTAGGGGAGCATCGTAGCCGTGCTTGAGGCCGCGGTCCTCTCCCTCCTTGGGAATCTTGTCCTTGGCCAGCTTCATGAGCTTCGTCCACATAGTGGCCAAGGTGGAGCGGAAGAAGGTGTTGATGGTGTCCATGTCCTCGGGCTTCTGTGCCCACATCGTGGTAGCCCGAAGTTGGAGGGGAAGGATACGGCGGTTGAGCATGACATTGATGACGTCGGCCAGCTCAGCCTTCCCCGTGGTGGTCCACCACACGATCCAGTCGACTAGGGTCTCCACCTCTTCGGGCTTCCCCCAGGCGACGCCCTTTTCCTTCCAAGACTTGAGTTTCTTGCGAGGCCCGGCCAAGAAGGCCGGGACCTCGGTTTGACCAACGGCAAAGGGCTCGGTGATATAGAACCACTCCCTTTGCCACTCCTTCACCGTTTTGATGAAGGTGCCCTTGAACTAGGTGGCCCCCTGGTTCTTGCTAATCATGCCCCCCCCCCCCCCGCACTCTGTGAGTTTGGAACCACTTGACTTCGGTTTGATTCCGAAGAGCCTCAGCCATAGGCCGAAGTGTGGCTCACAGCGGAGGAAAGCCTCACAAACTGTTATGAAAGCGGCGAGGTGGAGGATGGAGTTGGGGGCTAGGTGATGGAAGTCTAACCCGTAGTAAAACATGATCCCACGCACGAAGGGGTGCAGCGGGAACCCCAGGCCTCGGATGAGGTGGGGGACGAAGACCACCCGCTCCCCGGCGTTGGGAGCGGGTACCAGCTCGTCGGCCGATGGAGCGCGGGCGGCGATGGCCGGGGCTAGGTACCCCGCGTCGCGTAGCTTGGCGATGGTCACCGCTGTCACGGTGGAGCCGCCCCAGTGCCCCTTAAGGGTATCGGCCATGGCTGGTGAGGGAGTCGAAACTTGCGAGAGAGAATGGCATGCGTGCTGGATCTGGGCGCTGGAGCTAGACAAAGCAGCAGCAGCGAGGGAGGAATGGGAGCGTAGGCTATTGTGCCGTTCTCCCTTTTGCTTTTATAACCTGTGAAAGGTCAAGAGCCCCCCGCTGCGCCAATAAATTCGTGATCATTATCAAAAATGCCGTTGAAACATACGGGGGGAAACAAAAATCTTGATGATATCCCTAAGAAAGCAGGCACGATCTCTGCCTCGACGGGACGTGCCAGTAAAAGAGCCGCCTCGAAACGCGAATTGAGGGGAAGCAGTAACTGCTCGACCTGTCGTGGGGCGAGTCTCTCCGATAAAGCTGTCAGGCCGGATTGGATTGTTCATACCTAAACAGCAAGCCTTTGAGGCTAAGATACCCTTTCACCTCGGGCAGGGTACGAGCTCGGTTGGACCGCGGATGTTGATGCTCTGTTAAAGAGAATCCGAAATGTAAAGTGGAACTCGTCTGTCAAGCCGGACTCCGGATCCGAAGTAATCAAAGGCCGTCCTCGGCGTAGAAGACCAGTTCGGGGGCTACTGACAGTGTCCTGGATTAGGGGGTGCTAACCTAGCCGACCTGTCTCCTCGGGTGGGCCGATATGCCCCCGTACGTAAGCAAGATGGACTCCGGAGGCCGCAGAAGGGAGACGTGATCAAGGCTCTCTCTACCGAAGACTTGCAGTACACTTCAGGATTTCTCCAGCCGCCTTACTCCAAGATACCGACCTTGTAACCCTAGATACCCTCCCTGGTGTGTATATAAGCCATAGGGTTTAGCCCGTAGGAGGGATCAACGCAATATCAAACACCTAGCCTTAGAAGTTAGACACATATTACGATCTCGAGGTAGATCAACTCCGTACTCGATACATCTCCATTAATATAAACAAGAGCAGGACGTAGGGTTTTACCTCCAGCAAGAGGGCCCGAACCTGGGTAAACATCGTCTCCATTGTCTCTGTTACCATCGATCCCAGATCCGCAGCTCGGGACCCCCTACCCCGAGGTCTGCCGGTTTTTACACCGACACTTAGGTCATCCACTTGAGGGAAATTTGCTGCCGTCCTACAAAACTCTGCGCTTGGAGGCCCAACAGAGTCTACAAGAATAAATGTTGCATAGTAGACATCACGCACCAGCCCCTAGGAGGCCTATGCGGCTAGGGCTAGGGGGAAACCCTTGGTGGGAGGCGCCCCACCTGACTTGGGGGGCAAGCCTCCCCCTTGGGCCGCCGCCCCCTCCCTTGGAGGAGGGGCTAGGGCCGGCGCCCCCTCCCCCTGGCCCCTATATATAGTGGGGGCGTGGGAGGGCAGTCGCACCCTTCACCCTTGCCCTCCTTCTCTCCCAACTCCTCCCACCTTTCTCCGGTACAGGCTTGGCGAAGCCCTGCCAGAATTCCACTGCTGCCACCACCACCACACCGTCGTGTTGGCCCCAATTTCATCTACCTCCTCTCCCTCGCTTGCTGGATCATGAAGGAGATGAGGCCATCAAGCTGAACGTGTGCTAATCTTGGAGGTGTCGTCCGTTCGATGCTAGATCGGATTGGATCATGATTGGATCGCGAAGAGTACGACTACATCTACCGCGTTACATACGCTAACGCTTTCAGTCTACAAGGGTACGTAGACGCACTCCCATCTCGTTGCTATGCATCTCCTAGATTAGATCTTGGGTGTTTGGTAGGAAATTTTTTGATTTTCATGCAACGATTCCCATCACACCCCATTACGCGTCCTATGACTTGGCGAGTATGATACCATCAAAGATTTTGCTGATAAACAATAGAACGAGTCAGAACTAACTCACGTTCTTCCTCGAGGAGATCAAGTCCATCCTGTCAGACGATTTCTCCTTCTTCTGCCGACTACATTCCAATCGGGGTGAATTATGAAGAAGGTCACTCGAAAGGACCGCTTCGGCTCCATAAACCATGAAAAAGGGGGTGAAGTTGGTAGAACGATTAGTGGTTGTCTTATGTCCCCACAAGACACATGGTAATTCAGTTACCCCAGCACCCGCCGCATGAACAAGATCTCGCGTGAGACGCGGTTTGAGCCCCTGAAGAATCATGCCATTAGATCGCTCGACAGGACCGTTTGTATGTGGATGTGCTATTGAGGCATAATCTACCCGAGTGCCTTAAGATCGACAAAAAGCCTTAAACTCGTCTGAGTCAAAATTTGACCCATTTTCAGTGATTATGTAATGGGGCACGCCGAACCATTAGATGATTTCTTTGACAAATTTCATGGTCATTTGGAGTCCAACTTCTTGAAGTGTTTGGCCTCAATCTATTTAGTGAACTTATCAACTACCACCACCGGATGAGTAAAACTACTGGTGCATGTTTGGAATGGGTCGATTATGTCCAACCCCCATACGGTGAATGGCCAAGTAAGTGGGATGGTTTATTAACTCCGAAGCAGGTTTATGTGGTTTTTTGGCATAGAACTGACAACACGTGAACCTGTCTACTATGTCTTTGGCTTTGGCATGTGTAGTGAGCTAGAAAAAACCTTCTCGGTACGCCTTTACAACCAAGGCTCGAGAGGATGCATGGTGGCCACATGTACCCGAGTGAATTTATTTCAGAATATGTTGGCCTTCTTCTGGGGAGATGCAATGCTGATGTACTCCAGTGACACTTTCTTTGTATAGCTGGCCTCCCATGACGGTGTATGCTTTTGATCGACGGACGATTTTTCCGGCTTCAACTTCATCATCTGGGAGCTCTTGTCGCAACAGATACGCTAAATAGGGCAAAGTCCACTCGGGGGTGACAACCAATACTTCATGAACTAGGTCAATGACCGCTGGAACTTCAATTTTGGTGAAGACTGATGTGCCAACTAGTGGTGGAGGTTCTTCTTTGAACGGATTTTCCTTAATAGTTAGAGCATGGAGGTGGTCAAGGAAAATATCTTTGGGAACGATCTTCTGAGTGGGAACCCATTTTGGCAAGGTCATCAGCTACTTGATTCGATGCTCGGGGCACGTAGTGCCATTCTAACCCTTCAAAGTTTTTCACAAGCTTTCTGACTGCACTGTAGTGTGGTCATTGTTGGACTAAAGATGTCCCAGTCCTTCATCACTTGGTTTACTACCAAATCAGAATCCCCATCTACCATTAGATGTTGAACACCGAGTGAAATAGCCATGCGCAAACCATATAACAGAGCTTCATACTCGGCCTCATTGTTTGAGGTTGTGAAATGGATTGGAGAACATAACTGAGTTTGTCATCTTTTTGAGAGACGAGGACACGCCCGACCCGAGCCAGCTAGCATCTTGGATCCATCAAAGAACATAGTCCAATGGCCGGACTGGTTTTTGGCTGGCGGCTGCTGGGTTTCAGTCCACTCGGCGATGAAATCTACAAGAGCTTGAGAGTTGATTGTTTTCTTCGCTTCGAACTTGATGTCTTTGAACCTCATATCCGGCTTTGGAAACTTTGGCGGCTGAGCACATGGGCTAGACGGATGTCTAGGGTGGAGTCCAGAATATTCGGGCCAGTCTGGAAGAAAACACTCTATAGGTAGACATCTGGGAAATTTGGATAGGGACCTGGATGATCCGATGCAATGCCCGGACAGTCCGACGATATGTCCGGACAATCTGGCTATGACGCCCAGCTTCGAGTGTCCTGTGGTGGTCTAGCCGGGTGATCCGGGTGATGCCCTGATGATCCGGGATGCTGTCCAGACAATCTGGTTGTAGATACCAGACTGGTAGTTGTGGCATGTGATTTTAGCTAACTTGTTTTTGTAGTATGGTGGAAGTGGAATTTTGGCCAAGGCTTATTTGTAGAGCTGTGAATGTGTAGGATGACTATGACATGATGTTGACTTGAGCAAATCTTTAGCGAACCCCATTGATCCCCTCTTAATATTGCGGGATCCCTATAACTCAAGATTAAATGAAAAAGTCTACGCTTCTTTTCTCATTACCATTACGCTTGAGTCATATATCGTTTGACCGGTCCCGTGATCCCTCCCTACACATTGATGCCAAAGGGACTAATATCCTATGTATGCACTTAGCAAACATAGTTAGTCCCCTATATGTATATTTTCATCAACATCAAAATATGATTAAGGGCATGATTGCACTTTCAACCGCTCACTTAAAATTTGATGTAACGGTTGGATTAGGATGAGGTCTATAAAAAGGGGGTCTTTTCCCCACGTTGACCTACCTCTTGCCTCTCTCTCCCTCTCTCTCCTCCATTGTTGCATAAACCTTAAAAATCCTATACCCCTCTCCCTAGCCACTCAAACTTGTAGATTTTCTAAGATTTGAGATAGAAGACCTAGATCTACCACTCCTCTGAAGGATATTTGATGCCAGCTTGCTTTCCCTTGTGGATCTTGTTACTCTTGGGTGTTTGGGTACCTTAGACGTAAGAGGGCACCTCGAAGCTCAAATCATTGTGGTGAGGCTTTGTGGTGGTGTTGGGAGCCTCCAATTAAGTTGTGAGGATTGTCCAACCTCGTTTGTGAAGGTCCAATCACCGCCTCTAAGGGAACCGCGTAGTGGATTGTGGAACCTTGCATTGTGCGAGGGATGAGGAGAATAAGGTGAACCATTGTGGCGCTTAATGAGAATCATGCCACTACACCTCTCCAACGGAGCCATACCTCCCCAAAGAAGGGAACTTTGGGAACAACATCATGGTCTCCATTTGTGCTTTATTATTTCCTTCACTTGCTTGTTACAAGCTAGCTTTGTTGTGTTTCTTATCTAGCTTGTTGTTATTTGTAAGCTTGAGATATAGGTTGTCTATCTAGTTGCATATCTAGATAACCTATATTCTTGTTGTATCCCTTAAAATTCAAAAGGAGATTAAAAAATTGTAAGTCACCTATTCATCCCCCCCCCCTCTAGCCGGCCATACCGATCCTTTCACAAAGGAAAGAGGTCCTCACCACGGACGTTGAAAGAGGGCTCCCGGGAACCACCTTCTTGTTCGATCTTCTATTCTGATGGCTAAGGTCGTGAAAGAAAATTGACCGATAAACTCCAGCGTAACTTCCAAATCCCCTGAAACTCCTCCGGTGACGACGACATCTTAGAGCATCTCTAGCTAATCCCTCATATCTTAACCTCTTTTATGCCTCCTTAAATTTAACTCCTTAAAAATTTGCTTCGCAAAATATGGCGGAACCTGGCCGAACCCCTATATTTAACTCCCTAGTATTATTTTGACAAAATGTCTACCCTTTGTCAAATACATTTCAAACAATCATACGATTTTATCAATCATTTGAATGATTCAAACTGAACACCCACAGCAAATCAACCATAAACATGCATATAGTTCAGCCAATCGAGCAATTCAAATTAAAACATGCATAGAGTTCATCCAAAAGGCACCACTGTAGGAGATGTGCCCTAGAGGCAGTAATAATAGTTATTTTGTATCTCCAAGTTTGTAATGAATGTTTATGTCCCATGCTATAACTGCAATGATTCTCGAGTATGCAATATCCACGAGGCTTGGAGGGAAATTCATGTGCACGTGTGGTATAATAAAAGGTAAAATGTATTCCTAGTCATGCCTCTAAAGACTGGCTCAAGTATTGCATGATGATCCTATTTTCCTGATCATGGGCATGACTATGCCGGCAATTTTGAGGGCACAATGTTAGAAGAACACTTGTGTTGAATTGACCCGGATTGATGTTATGCTATGAGATACATTCGTCACAAGTTAATGGTTTATAACATAGAGAAAGTTAATGTTTGCATAATTCCTTAGACCATGAGAGTGTCGAGTTCCTTCATTCTTGCTTCATGAACTTTGGGGTTTGTTAAACGTCATCCGTAACTGGGTGGCTATTACGGCGGCTTACGGGTTCACGGAAAAGTATGACAAGGAACGAGATTGCTCAAGATTGGAATTTGCTCCTCCGGCGATGGAGAGATATTCTTGGGCCCTCTCGGTGTTACAGTATCCATCATCGTCTGGCCAGACACAATGTGATTTGATCACAGGGATGCCAGAACACGGAAACGAGAAAAGAGAACAAAACCGGTAACGAGGTAACTGGCATAGTGGACAAGTTGTTGATCCACGGGGATGCGGATAAATCTCACCTCGGGTGTTTGTAACATATCGCGAAGCAACCGGAATAGCACACGGCAACCGGAGGTTCACTCGAATATTTATTCGTGTGGGTATAGGTGTCAATATGGGTGTCCACGGCTCCGATGTTGATCATTGATCGGAAAGTGTTCCGGTCATGTCTATACTTCACCGAACCTATAGGGTCACATGCTTAAGGTGATGGAAATATGCCCTAGAGGCAATAATAAAGTTGTTATTATTTTATATTTCCTTGTTCATGATAAAGGTTTATTATTCATGCTAGAATTGTATTGACCGGAAACTTAAATACATGTGTGAATACATAAACAAATACCGTGTCCCTAGTGAGCCTCTACTAGACTAGCTCGTTGATCAAAGATGGTTAAGGTTTCCTAACCATAAACATGAGTTGTCATTTGATAACGGGATCACATCATTAGGAGAATGATGTGATGGACAAGACCCATCCGTTAGCTTAGCATGTGATCGTTCTGTTTATTGCTACTGCTTTCTTGAATGTCAAATACATGTTCCTCAGACCATGAGATCATGCAACTCCCGGATACCGGAGGAATACCTTGTGTGCTATCAAATGTCACAACGTAACTGGGTGATCATAAAGATGCTCTACAGGTATCTCCAAAGATGTCCGTTGAGTTGGCATGGATCGAGACTGAGATTTGTCACTCCGTGTCACATCATAAGAAGCTTGCAAGCAAAGTGACTAAGGAGTTAGTTACGGGATGATGTATTACGGAACGAGTAAAGAGACTTGCCGGTAACGAGATTGAACTAGGTATGGAGATACCGACGATCGAATCTCGGGCAAGTAACATACCGACGGACAAAGGGAATTACGTATGTTGTCATTGCGGTTCGACCGATAAGATCTTCGTGGAATATGTAGGAACCAATAAGAGCATCCAGGTTCCGCTATTGGTTATTGACCGGAGAGGCGTCTCGGTCATGTCTACATCATTCCCGAACCCATAGGGTCCGCACGCTTAACGTTCGTTGACGATATAGTGTTATATGAGTTATGTGAATTGGTAACCGAATATTGTTCGGAGTCCCGGATGAGATCCCGGATGTCATGAGGAGTCTCGGAATGGTCGAGAGGTAAATATTTATATATGGGAAGTCATATTTTGGGTTTCGGAAAAAGGTGCAGTTTTTTCGGTATTGTACCGGGAAGCTTCGAGAAGGTTCCGGAGGATTCCGGAGGGGTCCGGAAGTCCACAAGTGGGTCCACCACGTCGCAAAGGGATGGCATGGGCTAAGGGGAGGCGCCCTAGCCTTATAGGTCCAGGCGCACCAAGTCCTCAAAAGCCCACGCAGCTAGGGAAGGAAAAAAAGGGAGAGTCCTAGTAGGAATAGGATTGGACTTTGGAGTCCAAGTCCACGCGTGTACTATTCACGGTTAGTGTTCATGTGGCACTATTCCTTCTACTCCACGCCCCTACACATATATAAATAGAGGAGAGGGGGCGCCCCAAAGGAGACACAACATTGTCTTAGCCGTGTGCGGCGCCCCCCTTCACAGTTCCGTTCCTCGGACATATTTTCGCAGTTCTTGGGCGAAGCCCTGCGGAGATAGCATCACCATCACCGTCACCACGCCATCGTGCTGCCGGAACTCATCCACTACCTCGCCGTCTTGCTGGATCAAGAAGTCGAGGACGTCACCGAGCTGAACGTGTGCTGAACGCGGAGGTGCCGTACGTTCGGTACTCGGTCTGTTGGATCGTGAAGTTGTTCGACGACATCAACCGCGTTGTTCTAACGCTTCCGCTTATGGTCTACGAGGGTACGTAGACACACTCCCCCTCTCGTAGCTATGCATCTCCATGGATAGATCTTGCGTGTGCGTAGAAAATTTTGTTTTTCCATGCAACGTTCCCCAACAGTGGCATCATGAGCCAGGTCTATGCGTAGATGATATGCACGAGTAGAACACAAAGAGTTGTGGGCGGTGATCGTCATACTGCTTACCACCAACGTCTTATTTTGATTCGGCGGTATTGTAAGATGAAGCGGCCCGGACCAACCTTACATGTCCACGTACATGAGACCGGTTCCACCGACAGACATGCAACTTGTTTTGCATATAGGTGGCTGGCAGGTGTCTGTTTCTCCTACTTTAGTTTAATCGAATTTGACTGCGGCCGGTCCTTGTTGAAGGTTCAAACAGCAAACTTGATAAATCACCGTTGTGGTTTTGTGCCATAGGTAAGAACGGTTCTTGCTAGAAGCCCGTAGCAGCCATGTAAAACTTGCAACAACAAAGTAGAGGACGTCTAACTTGTTTTTGCAGGGTATGCTGTGATGTGATATGGTCAAGACATGATGTGATATACATTATTGTATGAGATGATCATGTTTTGTAATTTATCGGCAACCGGCAGGAGCCTTATGGTTGTCTCTTTATTGTATGAAATGCAAGCGCCATGTAATTGCTTTACTTTATCGCTATGCGTTAGCAATAGTTGTAGAAGCAATAGTTGGCGAGACGACCACGACGCAACGATGGAGATCAAGGTGTCGAGCCGGTGACGATGGAGATCATGACGATGCTTTGGAGATGGAGATCAAAAGCACAAGATGATGGCCATATCATGTCACATATTTTGATTGCATGTGATGTTTATCCTTTATGCATCTTATTTTGCTTAGAACGACGGTAGCATTATAAGATGATCCCTTCACTAAATTTCAAGATAAAAGTGTTCTCCCCAAGTATGCACCGTTGCTAAAGTTCGTCGTTTCGAAGCACCTCGTGATGATCGGGTGTGATAGATTCTACGTTCACATACAACGGGTGTAAGCAAGTTTTACAGAAGCAGAATACTTGGGTTAAACTTGACGAGCCTAGCATGTACAGACATGGTCTCGAAACACTGGAGACCGAAAGGTCGAACATGAGTCATATAGTAGATATGATCAACATGGAGATGTTCACCATTCATGACTATCCCATCTCACGTGATGATTGGACATGGGCTAGTTGATTTGGATCATGTATCACTTAGTTAACTTGAGGGATGTTAATTTAAGTGGGAGTTCATTAGTAATTTGATTAATTGAACTTAATTTATCATGAACTTAGTCTTGATAGTTTCTTTTCATATCTATGTTGTAGATAAATGGCCCGTGCTACTGTTCCGTTGAATTTTAATGCGTTCCTAGAGAAAGCTAAGTTGAAAGATGATGGTAGCAACTACACGGACTGGGTCCGTAACTTGAGGATTATCCTCATTGCTGCACGGAAGAATTATGTCCTTGATGCACCGCTAGGTGATGGACCTGCTGCAGGAGCTGCTGCAGACGTTGTGAACGCCTGGCAGGCTCGATCTGATGACTACTCGATAGTTCAGTGTGCCATGCTCTACGGCTTAGAACCGGGACTGCAAAAGCGTTTTGAACGCCACGGAGCATATGAGATGTTCCAAGAGCTGAAATTGATATTTCAAGCTAATGCCCGGGTTGAGAGATATGAAGTCTCCAATAAGTTCTTTAGCTGTAAGATGGAGGAGAACAGTTCTGTCAGTGAACACATACTCGGAATGTCTAGGTACCACAACCACTTGACTCAGCTGGGAATTGATCTTCCGGTTAAGAGTGTTATTGACAGAGTTCTTCAGTCACTGCCACCAAGCTATAAAGGCTTCGTGATGAACTATAATATGCAAGGGATGGAGAACACAATTCCCGAGCTCTTCGCGATGCTGAAATCAGCGGAGGTAGAAATCAAGAAGGAGCATCAAGTGTTGATGGTTAACAAAACCACTAGTTTCAAGAAAAAGGGCAAGGGAAACAAGGGGAACTTCAAGAAGAACGGCACGCAAGTTGCCGCTCCCACGAAGAAACCCAAAGCTGGACCCAGGCCTGAAACAGAGTGCTTCTACTGCAAAGGGACTGGTCATTGGAAGCGGAACTGCCCCAAGTATTTGGCGGATAAGAAGGATGGCAAAGTGAGCAAAGGTATATTTGATATACATGTTATTGATGTGTTCCTCACTAATGCTTGCAGTAGCGCCTGGGTATTTGATACTGGTTCGGTTGCTCATATTTGTAACTCGAAACAGGAGCTACGGAATAAGCGAAGATTGGCTAAGGACGAGGTGACGATGTGTGTCGGGAATGGTTCCAAGGTTGATGTGATCGCCGTCGGCACGCTACCTCTACATCTACCTTCGGGATTAGTTTTAGACCTCAATAATTGTTATTTGGTGCCAGCGTTGAGCATGAACATTATATCTGGATCTTGTTTATTGCGAGACGGTTATTCATTTAAGTCAGAGAATAATGGTTGTTCTATTTATATGAGTAACATCTTTTAAGGTCACGCACCTTTTGTGAATGGTCTATTCTTGTTGAATCTCGATCGTAGTGATACACATATTCATAATATTGATGCCAAAAGATGCAAAGTTGATAATGATAGTGCAACATACTTGTGGCACTGCCGTTTAGGTCATATTGGTGTAAAGCGCATGAAGAAACTCCATGCGGATGGACTTTTGGAATCTCTTGATTATGAATCATTTGATAGTTGCGAACCATGCCTCATGGGCAAGATGACTAAAACTCCGTTCTCCAGAACAATGGAGCGAGCTACAGATTTGTTGGAAATAATACATACCGATGTATGCGGTCCGATGAATGTTGAAGCACGCGGCGGGTATCGTTATTTTCTAACCTTCACAGATGATTTGAGTAGATATGGGTATATCTACTTGATGAAACACAAGTCTGAAACATTTGAAAAGTTCAAAGAATTTCAGAGTGAAGTAGAGAATCATCGTAACAAGAAAATAAAGTTTCTACGATCTGATCGCGGAGGCGAATATTTGAGTTACGAGTTTGGCCTTCATTTAAGAAAATGTGGAATTGTTTCACAACTCACGCCACCTGGAACACCACAGCGTAATGGTGTGTCCGAACGTCATAACCGTACTTTATTGGATATGGTGCATTCTATGATGTCTCTTACCGATTTGCCACTATCGTTTTGGGGTTATGCATTAGAGACAGCTGCATTCACGTTAAATAGGGCACCGTCTAAATCCGTTGAGACGACACCATATGAACTATGGTTTGGCAAGAAACCTAAGCTGTCGTTTCTTAAAGTTTGGGGATGCGATGCTTATGTGAAAAAGCTTCAACCTGATAAGCTCGAACCGAAAGCGGAGAAGTGCGTCTTCATAGGATACCCTAAAGAAACAATTGGGTACACCTTCTACCACAGATCCGAAGGCAAGGTCTTTGTTGGCAAGAATGGGTCCTTTCTAGAGAAGGAGTTTCTCTCGAAAGAAGTGAGTGGGAGGAAAGTAGAACTTGATGAGGTAATTGTACCTTCTCTCGAATTGGAAAGTAGCTCATCGGAGAAAACCGTTCCCGTGATGCCTACACCAATAAGAGAGGAAGATAATGATAAAGATCATGAAACTTCAGATCAAGTTACTACTAAACTTCGTAGGTCAACCAGAGTACGTTCCGCACCAGAGTGGTACGGTAATCCTGTTCTGGAAGTTATGTTGTTAGACAACGGCGAACCTACGAACTATGAAGAAGCTATGATAAACCCGGATTCCGACAAATGGCTTGAGGCCATGAAATCTGAGATAGGATCCATGTATGAGAACAAAGTGTGGACTTTGGTGGACTTGCCCGATGATCGGCAAGCCATTGAGAATAAATGGATTTTTAAGAGGAAGACAGATGCTGATGGTAATATCACTGTCCACAAAGCTCGACTTGTTGCAAAAGGTTTTCGACAAGTTCAAGGGGTTGACTACGATGAGACTTTCTCACCCGTAGCGATGCTTAAGTCTGTCCGAATCATGTTAGCAATTGCCGCATTTTATGATTATGAAATCTGGCAAATGGATGTCAAAACTGCATTCCTTAATGGTTTTCTCAAAGAAGAGTTGTATATGATGCAACCAGAAGGTTTTGTCGATCCTAAGGGTGCTAACAAAGTGTGCAAACTCCAGCGATCCATCTATGGACTGGTGCAAGCATCTCGGAGTTGGAATATACGCTTTGATGAGGTGATCAAAGCATATGGTTTTGTACAGACTTACGGTGAAGCCTGTATTTACAAGAAAGTGAGTGGGAGCTCTGTAGCATTTCTAATATTATATGTGGATGACATATTGTTGATTGGAAATGATATAGAATTTCTGGATGGCATAAAGGGATACTTGAATAAGAATTTTTCAATGAAAGACCTCGGTGAAGCTGCTTATATATTGGGAATCAAGATCTATAGGGATAGATCAAGACGCTTGATAGGACTTTCACAAAGCACACACCTTGACAAAGTTTTGAAGAAGTTCAAAATGGATCAGTCAAAGAAAGGGTTCTTCCCTGTCTTGCAAGGTGTGAAGTTGAGTCAGACTCAATTCCCGACCACGGCAGAAGATATAGAGAAAATGAAAGTCATTCCCTATGCCTCAGCCATAGGTTCTATTATGTATGCCATGCTGTGTACTAGACCTGATGTGTGCCTTGCCATAAGTTTGGCAGGGAGGTACCAGAGTAATCCAGGAGTGGATCACTGGACAGCGGTCAAGAATATCCTGAAGTACCTGAAAAGGACCAAGGACATGTTTCTCGTTTATGGAGGTGACGAAGAGCTCGTCGTAAAGGGTTACGTCGATGCAAGCTTCGACACTGATCCGGATGACTCTAAGTCACAAACCGGATACGTATTTATATTAGATGGTGGAGCTGTCAGTTGGTGCAGTTCCAAGCAGAGCGTCGTGGCGGGATCTACGTGTGAAGCGGAATACATAGCTGCTTCAGAAGCAGCACATGAAGGAGTCTGGATGAAGGAGTTCATATCCGATCTAGGTGTAATACCTAGTGCATCGGGTCCAATGACAATCTTTTGTGACAACACTGGAGCAATTGCCATAGCCAAGGAGCCCAGGTTTCACAAGAAGACCAAACACATCAAGAGATGCTTCAACTCCATTCGTGAATATGTCAAGGATGGAGACATAGAAATTTGCAAAGTACACACGAATCTGAATGTGGCAGACCCATTGACTAAGCCTCTTCCACGAGCAAAACATGATCAGCACCAAGACTCCATGGGTGTTAGATTCATTACTATGTAATCTAGATTATTGACTCTAGTGCAAGTGGGAGACTGATGGAAATATGCCCTAGAGGCAATAATAAAGTTGTTATTATTTTATATTTCCTCGTTCATGATAAAGGTTTATTATTCATGCTAGAATTGTATTGACCGGAAACTTAAATACATGTGTGAATACATAAACAAATACCGTGTCCCTAGTGAGCCTCTACTAGACTAGCTCATTGATCAAAGATGGTTAAGGTTTCCTAACCATAGACATGAGTTGTCATTTGATAACGGGATCACATCATTAGGAGAATGATGTGATGGACAAGACCCATCTGTTAGCTTAGCATGTGATCGTTCTGTTTATTGCTACTGCTTTCTTGAATGTCAAATACATGTTCCTCAGACCATGAGATCATGCAACTCCCGGATACCGGAGGAATACCTTGTGTGCTATCAAACGTCACAACGTAACTGGGTGATCATAAAGATGCTCTACAGGTATCTCCAAAGATGTCCGTTGAGTTGGCATGGATCGAGACTGAGATTTGTCACTCCGTGTTTCGGAGAGGTATCTCTGGGCCCTCTCGGTAATGCACATCATAAGAAGCTTGCAAGCAAAGTGACTAAGGAGTTATTTATGGGATGATGTATTACAGAACGAGTAAAGAGACTTGCCGGTAACGAGATTGAACTAGGTATGGAGATACCGACGATCGAATCTCGGGCAAGTAACATACCGACGGACAAAGGGAATTACGTATGTTGTCATTGCGGTTCGACCGATAAGATCTTCGTGGAATATGTAGGAACCAATAAGAGCATCCAGGTTCCGCTATTGGTTATTGACCGGAGAGGCGTCTCGGTCATGTCTACATCATTCCCGAACCCGTAGGGTCCGCACGCTTAACGTTCGTTGACGATATAGTGTTATATGAGTTATGTGAATTGGTAACCGAATATTGTTCGGAGTCCCGGATGAGATCCCGGACGTCACGAGGAGTCTCGGAATGGTCGAGAGGTAAAGATTTATATATGGGAAGTCATATTTTGGGTTCCGGAAAAAGGTGTAGTTTTTTCGGTATTGTACCGGGAAGCTTCGAGAAGGTTCCGGAGGATTCCGGAGGGGTCCGGAAGTCCACAAGTGGGTCCACCACGTCCCATAGGGCTGGCATGGGCTAAGGGGAGGCGCCCTGGCCTTATTGGGCCAGGCGCACCAAGTCCTCAAAAGCCCACGCAGCTAGGGAAGGAAAAAAAGGGAGAGTCCTAGTAGGAATAGGATTGGACTTTGGAGTCCAAGTCCACGTGTGTACTATTCACGGTTACTGTTCATGTGGCACTATTCCTTCTACTCCAAGCCCCTACAGATATATAAATAGAGGAGAGGGGGCGCCCCAAAGGAGACACAACATTGTCTTAGCCGTGTGCGGCGCCCCCCTTCACAGTTCCGTTCCTCGGACATATTTTCGCAGTGCTTGGGCGAAGCCCTGCGGAGATAGCATCACCATCACCGTCACCACGCCGTCGTGCTGCCGGAACTCATCCACTACCTCGCCGTCTTGCTGGATCAAGAAGTCGAGGACGTCACCGATCTGAACGTGTGCTGAACGCGGAGGTGCCGTATGTTCGGTACTCGGTCTGTTGGATCGTGAAGTTGTTCGACGACATCAACCGCGTTGTTCTAACGCTTCCGCTTACGGTCTACGAGGGTACGTAGACACACTCCCCCTCTCGTAGCTATGCATATCCATGGATAGATCTTGCGTGTGCATAGAAAATTTTGTTTTTCCATGCAACGTTCCCCAACAGTGGCATCATGAGCCAGGTCTATGCGTAGATGATATGCACGAGTAGAACACAAAGAGTTGTGGGCGGTGATCGTCATACTGCTTACCACCAACGTCTTATTTTGATTCGGCGGTATTGTAAGATGAACCGGCCCGGACCAACCTTACATGTCCACGTACATGAGACCGGTTCCACCGACAGACATGCAACTTGTTTTGCATATAGGTGGCTGGCGGGTGTCTGTTTCTCCTACTTTAGTTTAATCGAATTTGACTGCGGCCGGTCCTTGTTGAAGGTTAAAACAGCAAACTTGATAAATCACCGTTGTGGTTTTGTGCCGTAGGTAAGAACGGTTCTTGCTACAAGCCCGTAGCAGCCACGTAAAACTTGCAACAACAAAGTAGAGGACGTCTAACTTGTTTTTGCAGGGTATGCTGTGATGTGATATGGTCAAGACATGATGTGATATACATTATTGTATGAGATGATCATGTTTTGTAATTTATCGGCAACCGGCAGGAGCCTTATGGTTGTCTCTTTATTGTATGAAATGCAAGCGCCATGTAATTGCTTTACTTTATCGCTATGCGTTAGCAATAGTTGTAGAAGCAATAGTTGGCGAGACGACCACGACGCAACGATGGAGATCAAGGTGTCGAGCCGGTGACGATGGAGATCATGACGATGCTTTGGAGATGGAGATCAAAAGCACAAGATGATGGCCATATCATGTCACATATTTTGATTGCATGTGATGTTTATCCTTTATGCATCTTGTTTTGCTTAGAACGACGGTAGCATTATAAGATGATCCCTTCACTAAATTTCAAGATAAAAGTGTTCTCCCCAAGTATGCACCGTTGCTAAAGTTCGTCGTTTCGAAGCACCTCGTGATGATCGGGTGTGATAGATTCTACGTTCACATACAACGGGTGTAAGCCAGTTTTACAGAAGCAGAATACTTGGGTTAAACTTGACGAGCCTAGCATGGATAGATCTTGCGGGTGAACGCGGAGGTGCCGTACATTCGGTGCTCGGTCGGTTGGATCGTGAAGTTGTTCGACGACATCAACCGCGTTGTTCTAACGCTTCCGCTTACGGTCTACGAGGGTACGTAGACACACTCCCCCTCTCGTAGCTATGCATCTCCATGGATAGATCTTGCGTGTGCGTAGAAAATTTTGTTTTTCCATGCAATGTTCCCCAACATAAGGGTCATCTATCTGCTGAATACTAAACAGGGAGTCTAAGAGCAAGTCACCGGAAAAGTTTCGGAGACAACGGAAGAGTTCCGGAGAGAGAACACCAGAAGAGTTTCGATAAAACTGAAAAGTTGTTTCGGAGTATACCATTAAGTCAAATTGGTTTCGGCACACGCCTGGAAATTCTTGGAGGGTGCCAGAATTGTTCTTGGAACTTCTGGGATTTTTCCGGGGAAAAAACCGAAAATGTTCCGGAGCTGCCGGAACCGCTTTGGTTGCTTTTCGCTGATGAAAATCATTGATCTGAAAATGTTTCGGAACACGTCCAGAATTATTTTAGTGGGTACTGGAATTATTCTAAGACCCACAGAAATATTTTTGGACTTATCGGTCGTGGAAAAATGGGTTCATGAATAGTGAAAAAGCACTTTATGGTCACTTTATGGAAAGCCACCTTTTTGGGCTTTGTCCCAAAATATCTTAGGGATGACATGGATGGAAGAGAGCCCCTCATGGAGGGCCCACTTGGAGTGGCCGGCCAAGGGAGGAGCTCCTCCATGGAGCTCCTCTAGCCTTCCCATTTTGCCCCTTTTGAAACTCCAAGTGATGGGTTTTTTGGGTATTTCAAGTGCCACCCTACCCCTTGGGTTTTCCTATAAATAGAGGTGGAGAGGCACTCTCCACACTCACTCTTTCTCACATACAAATGCCATGCATGATCTGGCCTTCTCTCTCCCTCCCCGCAAAATAGTTTCGTAGAGCCGAAAGGCTGTCTGGGTTCCGGTGGGAACTAGTTCTGGAAGGCGAAGCCCTGCCAGATAGCTGACGCCGTAAGTGTGCAACCCCGTAGAGTGGTCATAGGTTCAATCTTTTTGCCCGAGGGGCTGTTCGAGGGTCCTCCCGAAGGGTTGTCCGAGCTACCGTTTCAGCTTTGAGGGTCCTCCCGAAGGGCTGTCCGTGACATCGTCCGGGGGACTGTCCGACCGCCTCCCGAAGGGCTGTCCGACGAGGGAGTACATCCTCGCGGTTGGGAGGTTGTAAATCCTAGCTGCGGGGATCTGCACCGACGATCAACATCGACTCTACTTCCGCTGTGCTATGAGTCGGTAATGATCAGATCAAACCTTGTATGCCATCTCCATAGTGATCCTGGGCGTGCTCGCTGTACCGAATTTTTTTGTTTCTGTCGCGTTCCCCTACAGTGGCATCAAGAGCCTTGCTATGCGTAGATGCAGGTTACGATCTAGAATACATAGAGATGAATGGGTATTGCATAATATAATTTTGTAGTAGATGAGATCTATTGCTGAAAATTATTTATGTGGGTGGCAGATGAAATCTGTTACCCGATGTTCTTGTTGCTTCCCTAGAATTTGCATATTTCTAATCATGAAACGGCATGGTGGAATTTCACAAAGTTCTCTCAATCCATGATCCTGATTGATCAACGAAGTGCTATCAGTTCTTTGGGTTCCACCATAGTTAAAAGAAAGATGAAATTTCGCACAGGAAAGGGCAATGCAGATATGATCTGCACGGGGGTCATGCGTATGACGAAGTTCGGTATGGGGCTCGAGATTTTATTATCTCGTGTTTCATACACCCCGCAAAGTTAATCTAGTGACTTGAATAATCATACTTGATGATAAACGTTGGTAGCTGCGGTTTAAGTCAAAACCTTAGAAGTCACGTAAAATAAAATTTTGCATAAACCGATTAGAGGCGTCTAACTTGGTTTTGTAGGATGTGCATGTGATGTGGTATAGCAGTTCTCATATTAATTCGATTATGTATGAGATGACTATATGATGTAAATTTACTAACATGACCTGCGTGTCATGATTAGGCATGATGGCTGGAGCCATATGATTGCCACTTTAATGACCTGCATGTCAACCTTAAGTAATGCACTTATTTTATTAGCTATAGAGATAGCAATATTATCTAGTGCATCGACAAGATGGTGGCAATCTTCACGAAGGTGAACACCGACGCAAATGCCGCAGACGAAGAAATTAAAGACTTTTCTGTCGGAAAGGGCTATACCATATCATGCTATTATGAATTGCCTGAGATGTTTATCCCTTATGATGCACCCTTTTTGATTGCGCAGTAGTCGCTTTTTATTAGGGTGATCTCTCACTTAAAATATCAAGTAGATAGTGTTCTCCCAAGTGTAGCACCGTCACAGCATCTATCCTTTCGGGGTGCGCCATGGAAAGGATGCTGGAAAGGTATGCAAACTTTAGAAGGCCATTTATGGTCTGAAGCAAGCGTCAAGGAGCTGGAACATTCGTTTTGATGAAGTAGTCAAAGAGTTTGGCTTCATCAGGAATGACGAAGAATCTTGTGTTTACAAGAAGTTTAGTGGGAGTGCAAAAGCATTTCTAATCTTGTATGTGGATGACATATTGTTGATTGGAAATGACGTGAATTTTCTTAGCGAAATAAAAGATTCATTGAAGAAGAGTTTTTCAATGAAAGACTTAGGCGAAGCGGCATATGTATTGGGCATCAGAATCTATAGAGATAGATCAAAACGCCTGATAGCGCTTAGCCAAAGCACGTACATTGACAAGGTGTTGAAAAGGTTCAACATGGAGAACTCCAAGAAAGGCCTACTCCCCATGTCACCTGGCACGGTGCTTTGCAAGAATTAGTGTCCTCGGACTCTCGATGAGCGAGTACAAATGAATGATGTTCCATATGCTTCGGCAGTTGGTTCTATTATGTATGCTATGCTATGTACAAGACCAGATGTTTCCTATGCGCTAAGTGTTAGCAGCCGGTACCAAAGTGATCCAGGATTGGAACACTGGGCCGCAGTCAAAAATATTCTTAAGTACCTCAGAAGGACCAAGGATTTACTCCTTGTGTACGGAGGTGATGAAGAGCTCATTGTAAGTGGTTACACTGATGCAGGCTTCATGACTGACCCAGATGACTTCAAATCTCAATCAGGTTATGTTTTCATATTGAACGGTGGCGCAGTTGATTGGAAAAGTTCCAAACAAAAGACTGTGGTGGATTCTACGATGGAGGCGGAATATGTTGCAGCTTCAGAAGCCTCCAAGGAGGCGGTCTGGATCAAGCAATTTCTTGAAGACCTTGGTGTGGTTCCAAGTGCGCTGGACCCGGTGGAGATCTATGGTGATAATAGTGGCGCCATGGCTCAGGCTAGGGAGCCATCTTCGCACCATAAGACAAGACATATTGACACAAATATAAACTCATTCGACATCATGTCAAAGCGGGTTTAGTGAAAGTACGCAAAGTTCACACGGATCTGAACGTGTCAGACCCAATGATAAAGCCTCTACCACGAGTAAAGCATGAGCAGCACCGGATAGCCATTGGTGTTAGGGAAGCCATGTAACTGGATTATGACTCTAGTGCAAGTGGGAGTCTGTAGGACATATGCCCTAGAGGCAGTAATAACATTAATTTTGTATCTCCAAGTTTGTAATGAATGTTTATGTCCCAGGCTATAACTGCAATGATTCTCGAGTCTGCAATATCCACGAGGCTCGGAGGGAAACTCATGTGCACGTGTGGTATAATAAACGGTAAAATGTATTCCTAGTCATGCCTCTAAAGCTTGGCTCAAGTATTGCATGATGATCCTGTTTTCCTGATCATGGGCATGACTACGCTGGCAATTTTGAGGGCACAATGTTAGAAGAACACTAGTGTTGAATCGACCCGGATTGATGTTATGCTATGACCCGGATTGATGTTATGCTATGAGATACATTCGTCACAAGTTAATGGTTTATAACACAGAGAAAGTTAATGTTTGCATAATTCCTTAGACCATGAGAGTGTCGAGTTCCTTCATTCTTGCTTCGTGAACTTTGGGGTTTGTTAAACGTCATCCGTAACTAGGTGGCTATTACGGCGACTTACGGTTTCACAGAAAAGTATGACAAGGAATGAGATAGCTCAAGATTGGGATTTGCTCCTCCGACGATGGAGAGATATTCTCGGGCCCTCTCGGTGTTACGGTATCCATCATCGTCTGGCCAGACACAATGTGATTTGATCACAGGGATGCCAGAACACGGAAACGAGAAAAGAGAACAAAACCGGTAACGAGGTAACTGGCATAGTGGACAAGTTGTTGATCCACGGGGATGCAGATAAATCTCACCTCGGGTGTTTGTAACATATCGCGAAGCAACGAGGTAACTGGCATAGTGGACAAGTTGTTGATCCACGGGGATGCAGATAAATCTCACCTAGTAGGCAAGCACCAGAGCGCATTTGTCAAGGGGAGAGTACTTCATGATAACTTCATGCTTGTTCAAGGAACGACAAGAAGACTACCCGGGTTGGGAGAGCCAGCATGTCCGCTAAAGCTGGATATTTCTAAGGCTTTTGATACAGTAGACTAGGCCTTCCTCCTTCATGTACTTGTCCATATGGGCTTCGGTCGTAGGTGGACTTTGTGGATTTGTGACCTGCTTTCCACTTCAACCACTCGTGTGCTTGCCAACGCCGTGCCCGTAAGTACAATATGCAATGCGAGAGGCCTGCGGCAAGGGGACTCCCTCTCACCGATGCTCTTCATACTGGTCATGGAGGCCTTGCAACATATGTTCAGCTATGCCGATGGACAACAACTTCTAACACCCCTTGCCAGGCGTGGACTCGCAAACCGGGTGTCGTTTTTCCCTGATGACGTTATGCTCTTCCTGAACCCAACTCCCACGGACATTGTTGTTTGCGCGACCATCATTGAGGATTTTGGACAGGCGGCAGGCCTGTATGTTAACGTGGCGAAGTGCAGCGCCATCCCCATCATGTGCACAGACACAATGACTGAGATGATCCTCCAGGGGCTTGCCTACCCCATCGGTACGCTTCCCACAAAGTACCTTGGGTTGCCACTCTCTCTATGCAAGCAATCGGAAGCCAGTTCAACGAGATCGTCGAGGCGGTTGCTGCGGAGCTGCCCACCTGGTGCTCGGCAAGCATGGACAAGGCAGGACGACTAATCCATGTCTAGTCCGTGCTTAGTGCCATGCCAATTCACGCCATGTTGGCCTTGGGCCTTCAAAAGTTCTTGCCAGCATCACCAAGATCTGCCAGAGTATTTTCCGGTCCGGTTCCTCCGACGTGAGAGGAGGTCACTGCATGGTGGCCTAGAAGGCTGGAAGAAGGTGTGTACCTGATTAGTCCCTTTAGTGATCCGATAAAGGATCAGAAAGGATTCTCGCCTTTTTCCTAGAGGTGACCCTGAGTTATCGAACCCACAAGAGGAAGGCACCCTTGAAGTCAGAGGTTTCTACCAAGCTTTTACAAGAGTATTAATTCCAGCTTTTGACAGGATCAAAATCAAGTTGACACTTAAAACACTAATAATAGAAATAGGCATGGGTGTGAGGACTTGTTTTTACAACCATATATTTGCGAACAGGATCATCATGATATTAATTTCTACTCTAGAAGTCATCCATCGAGATGCGCTTTCAACGTATCGAAGTGGGGGATGTGTCCAAATTACGCCTTGACCGGAGCGCGTCCTGCATCAAGAGTCAGTTATCCAAGCGAAAGGCCCTATCCGACACGCGGGGTTGCCCCGGTAATTAAGATAGAAATCTGACAAAAGCATTGGTGGTTTAATGACTACACCTCTTGTATCCCCAAGGATAGGATCCGTGTTACAGTACTAAAACTTTCTCTCACTGCTGTTCAGAATAACACTTCATGGTCTCCCTGCCCTTAGCCTCTTCGTGGCTCGCTCTCCATGATCCTGGGTACTTGCAAGGACGAAGAATGCAGACAAGACAAGAGAGAACTACGAAGCAATTTTATGTTACACACACGGGACATTAATTCAAAGTACTTCAATCGATCCCTCCAACAAATACATAGTGTTTTAGGGCTATGCCTTAACCCATGACCTTACCGAACTACTCACACATGGAGATCAGATCACAAGGAGAAACCATTGAAGAACACATCATGAAGATTGATTGATTCTTGGCAAAAGCTAGAGTTTCAAAAAAAATTAAAATTTTGTTTTTGCCACTCTAGCTTTTGCCAATTTTTCTTATGCCACTCTAGCTTTTGACATTTCACTTTTGCCACTCTTAGCTTTTGACAATACACTACTGCAGGCGACTGCTAACGCGACACATGAATCAGAGACCCCTCAACCAAACTGTGTGCGATGCATGAATTACAAACGGTATCATAATAAAACCGTCACCAATAAGACGAACTGTATGCGATGGCGGAGACATCAAGCATGATTCAGATTAGAGACGCGTGTGCGATACGTGGCATACAGTTGATCCATACGAACTGTTTGCGATGAGCCAGAACAACAAAAACGGGCATCTAGTTCGAGGTGTGTGTGCGATACACGGCATACAGTTCACTCGGATGAACTGTTTGTGATTACCCAACACAACAGAAACGGTCAGAAAGATCAAGGTGTGTGCGATACACAGTATACAGTTCACTCGGATGAACTGTGTGTGATGAGCCAAAACAACAGAAACGGTTCAACTTAACAAGATGTGTGTGATAGGCGGCAAACAGGTCAGTAATTAGAAATATGTGGGAAGACCGATAACAACACAGACGATTCCTGCTAATAAGCCATGTGTGTTGTGGGCAAACGATTGCTGGTATACAATTGTGAGTGATTGATGAAATCATCACCGACGGGTTCCCTAGTTTAGCCCGTGGGCGATGTGATTTGCTCTGTCCGCACAACATCTATGCTCTGTCTACAGAACAACAACATATATACTTATAAGAACATGACTGCATAACCAAATTAAACATCCAATTACGTTATACCACAAATACCAGAAATATTGCAAGGTTCAAATTCCAGCATTACAAGGCCCAAATTCAAAGATTACATGCTTCAAACTGTTCTTACAAATCAAATTCATCTTCTTCAGAATTTGAGCCATGCAATATTTCTGCGAATGGATCAGTCGCCGAGAAGTCATATATCGGTTTGATCGAGTGACTTCCAAATAATCTGTCATTTGTAGTTCCAAACTGAAATTCAGCTTCTGCAGAGCCTTTTCCATTCAGTTGTAAACGCCTGCGTTGATCAGCCATTCACTCCTGCGCACTAAATATAGGGTAAACCTCATTACCTTGAGCACACTTGCTCTCTGAACAAAGAACCTGGCGAATTTAATCTCTGGTCTGGTGCCTCGGTACTCGTTCAAAGTAATTTCTGTGAGATGAAGATCAAGGCATTCAATGGGATTGTTATATTGTGCCACATTTTCCATTTTTGGGCCTGCTTTTATCTGCAAACGAAGACAACATATTAGTGCCTAGCTGCAGTTTTGAACACTTCGGGCCTCTTTGTTTTGCTGGATTTCTAAAATACACGAATAGAGTGACATGCCTTCTTCAATCGTTCATGATTAACATCTCAAATAATATATGTATTGAAATCCTCCTAATTTCCTTTAGAAAGCATACTACATTTGTCATTGTAATCACGGGTAAAAGTAACAACAAATTGAACTCCATTGTGGTTAACAATTAACAGGAAAGGAGCATCACCTTGATGTATAGCTTCTCTGTGCACAGAAAGCATCTAAGGAATCTAACAACTTCATCCAGATCGGGGCCGGCAGAATGTAGTGCCAAGATCGTCACTATGCGCGGAGACGGGGTCAAGCTTGTGGGGATCATTTTCTGGATGACAGCCGAACATAGATCAACAAAAATTAGATAAAATGTGATGTCCAATAACAAGTTCGGAGAATTCAGCACACGAATAGCCCAACACTGTCAATTTCGGTGCGTCAATGACCCTGATTCTTGTTGGACCTTCTTTATCAAGTACAAACAATCTCTCAAGGAAAGGCGCATTCTCAATGATGATGTAGGGTGGAACCCTAACGGTGTCGATCTTTCACGATTGGAGCAGATCCCGCGAAGGACACGAGGAGAAACACGAGGGAAAACGAGAGGAATCACTCAAATAGACAAGAAACAATCACACATGTGCTAAATCCACATACACACGGGGAGATTCACGGTCCAAATCCAACAAAGGACGATACAAACGGTAGCTAGTTCATCCCAATCCGTAAGGAGTTGAGGTCTTGATGATCTAGATGATCCTTCCCACGATGGGGGTCTTGAATCCCTTGGGATCTTCTCCAATGGAGGTCTTGAACTCCAATGAAGTGGTCTCTCTCTCTCTCTCAAGAGGAGGAGTGGTAAAGGAGCAAAGCTCACCTAGAAATGAGCTATCCTATTTGCTGACCCTAAAACGTAGGTAGGGGAAGAGTATATATAGTCTAGGTGGGCGAAGGGGTACATGGGCCTCAGCATAGATACACTGCGCACACGCAGGCCGGAGGTTCCGGGCAGGTCCGGAAGTTCCGGTGGCTGGAAGTTTCGGGTAGGGTCCGGGGTAACCCGAGAGTCGGCACGGCGGGAGCTGGGCTGGTTTCCGGGGGCCGGAAGTTCCGGGCAGGCCGGATGTTCCGGGGGCCGGAGGGTCCGGTCAGGTTCCAGGCGGGGTCCGGGCTGGACAGAGAGTTGGCGCGTCCGGGCGTCGCTTGGAGTGTCGAGGGCCGGAGGTTCCGGGCTGGACGGAAGGTCCGGGGGCCGGAGGTTTCGGCTGTGGCCGGAAGTTCCGGGCTTGGCAGAAACTCTGCACAAGTCTTGACGCTGGCCGTTCCTCCTTCCTTGGGTCGATCGATGTACCTGATCACACACGGTGTCCATGCTTGAGGTAGCGCCCATATCTCATCCGAATGTAAGGGGAGCTCAAGTAGGAGAGATGTCACCTCGGATTGAGTAGCACGTGCTCTTGTCATGGGTTCACTCGGTACTTGGGGAGTTGGTGTAGCGTACATGGGGATGATCGTAGGATGCTCCGCATCATCTTCCCCCCCTTGGGAAAGATCCGACCTCGGATCGTGAACCTCATCACCATGGAAGCGGTGGTCGTGGACGGACTTGTATGTCATGGAGCAATCAAAGTACTTCAAGATGTCGTCGGAATGGTATACATGCAAAACGGGCAAACACAAGGGACACTTGGAAATACAATGGTTAGCGCACATAAGGTGTACATCAAGTAAGTATGAGTCCGTGCAACAAGATTATTCGTGACAAGGCACATGATGCTTAGGCAAAAGGTATAGAATGACATGCAAAGCATTCATGGGAGCAAAATCATTTGTTGCGCAAACAAAAGTGTGGTAATTGTCATGGTGCACGGAGCTACAAATTCTACCATTGTGCAAAATGTTGTCATAGTGGGACGGTTTATCAAGAGCATGAACATGGCAATGGATGCTCAATATGATTATGTAATCATGCAATTGATGGTGGCCAATGTGATGACTATGTATGAAGAGGCCATCAAGGTATATCACGACAAATTTGCTAAGGAAGTGCACAAGCTCATATATCATGGATGTCATGGAAATGCAAGATGCAACAAGGCAATCACAATGTAGGTCAATCCATGCATAAGGTGCAAATGTGTTGTGTATATTGTTGTACCATGGCTCGATTTCGTGGCATGAGTGATGGTCCGGTGGTGCATCCACTAATTCCGAGCGCTCCTCAACTTGAAGGTCCATAGGGTCAATCTCCAATGTCGCGCCTCCATCCAATAGATGTATCATGTAGACAAGGAGCAAACAACAATGAAAGTATGGCCCATCCAATATGCCTAATTGAGGATGACTCAAAGGGAAGGAGTTCACCTTTAGAATGTTCTTGAACATGTTGGTGTTGCGCATCATGTACACCTTCACATGACCAATATGTCTCATGACGGTACCGCCTTGTGAATCCGTCAAAACCAAAGAACATGACAAACACTCGGAAAAACAAATGAGGTTAGCGGAATTGCAAAACCTATTCGTGTGGTGAGTTACCCAACAAGTGTTGTCATCATTCTTATCATAAGAAAGTACAAGGGTGTAGGGTATGGTATGTAGGCATAAGATGCTAGCACAACCAAAGGCATTAAGCTCAATCCAACAAGCATGCTTCACAAGTAATATGTCGAAGTCTCCAAGATCAACAGCCATAGCATAGTTGCACTCACTACAAGTGAATATGAGAGATGCAACTAATGGAGACAATTGACAATGAGCAAGATAAATCATGTGAGAAGCATGAACATATATGCCATCAACCCAATGAAACGAGCAAGAATGGATCATGGGTGATGCAACAAAGCAAGCAATCATAGTGATCAAGTTATGCAAGCTAGTATTGCGAAGATGCAACATACTAGAGGTAATCATGGCAATCATGTCATGTGTGCAAATATTGAGCATACATAATGCACATGACATATCACAAGCAGGAAAACAAGATATGAGCAAAGTAGGTTCATTGTATTGGCAAGAAGTCCTATGTACATAGCAATGGAACATTATGACTCTCCCAACACAAGAAGTAACACTATAATGGAGCATGTATAGAACATGGCAATAGCAACAAGGATTTCCACCAAGCATGCAAATACACATAGGAGTAGTATAATGGTGAATCACGAGTAAATGCAAGCAAGGGTCACAATTGCATGGCAAAAGCGTATAAAGAGGCATAACATGCAAAGTGAACATGGTAAAATGGGCATAAGGTGACAAATGGTATATAGCCCATAGCCGTGTGAGAGCCGAGTAAAAGATATGCGCGTAGTCCTTGCGCGAAGGGAACGGTGGTAAGGGCAATCCATGGGATCCCAAATCATCGTTGCTCTCAAGAGCTCGTTTCGTCAACTCATGGGATTGTGAGGTTGACGAGTATTCATGAGTATCTACACATAACAAAGGCAAAGGGAAAATTGTGTGTGCATGGTATATGTACACATCATCCGTTATGATGCGCACGTGCATGTGTTGGTTAGCACAAAATATCCAATGCTCAAATAAGTGAGATGCATGATATACGAACATGTCATCCATCATGAAAGGTTTGTTGTTATGTATAGCATAATGGAGACTCAAATTGTGTAAGGCATCACTATAGATATCTAGAGCATTGTCATGAATGGTATGCATATGGTGCACACAATGGATGCATTCATGCAATCTATACCCAACCTCATGGCATGGCATTTTTAATGCATCACCATAGTCATGTGTAGCAATGTTATTCATGGGATGGTGCACACAATGTATGGATTCATGCGATGTACAATCATTTTCATGGCATGGCATATGGGATGAATTTCACAAATTTTGCAAAGGTAGCATAGCAATATCATCACAAGAGAAACAAAATCCAATAACCATCATCTCGTCATCTATGCCATAAGTGCAAATGGGATTTATTTTAATGGGGCATGCATAGTTACTATGTTGAGATTGTAATGAGGCAATATTGGAGATCTCACGCATAGCATATGACAAGTTTAATGGATTGTCAAACATGACGTGACCAGTAGAATTTTCACATGATATCCTATGGAGCATAGCATCACAACAAGGTAATTTAACATGCTCATCATCATATTCATCATAAATGGGTGACATATCTAAGCATGTAGAAGACATAGTATGTGGTGAATCCATAGGGTGATCAACATCATGGAAGCAATCAATGTCAAGATAGTCCACTAGTGGGACAAGTGAAGTACCATCACTTATGTTACCTTTCGAGCTCCGCTCTTGTGTTGTAGGTGAGGTTGTAAAAATTGACGCTTGGTCATCAACTTGATGGTACCATGTGGTGGGTGCATCATCGTCCATCATGGCCATCGGTTTGCCCATTGGAGGTATGGACTCATCGAGGAGTGGCGCTTCGTCTTGTAGGAGATCTAGCACCAGAAAGGAAAACACACTCGAAGTAGAGGTTAAGTCGTTAGAAATCATAGTGGCCTCACGTGCCGTCTCAACTACCTCACTCACTAAGTGTTGTGGCTCACTCACTCCCGGTAGGATGCTCTCACTCATATGGTTGGTGAAGTCACTCAAATGGCTATCAACCTCACATATGATGTGTGGCGATCTCTCGTGTGTGGGGCTAGTGGTGGTCACACCCATTCTCTCAAAGGAAATGCACTCAATGTCATATATGGTGGAGTCACTCATATCACTCATGTGGTGGTGGCTCTCCTCACATGGGAATTGGGGCATCTCGTCATATGTGGGTGTCGGAGAGATGTAGATGCAAATGTCTCCATGCTCAACTCCTTTCGCCGCCGTGGTTGAAGGAATTGTCCCATGCTCAACCTCCTCATGCATAACGCCTCCAAAGATGAATGCCGTAGGGTGTGGCAAATCATCGCTCGCCTCCGAGACCAAAGAGAAGGTCTCAAGTGCGCTCTCGTAGCTTGACTCAGAGTATGAGTCCCATTGGGGCGCCGTCTTCATGTTGTTGAAGAGGTTCGTGCTCGCCTCCGTGGTCAAAGTGGATGGCCCATGCTCGACCGTCTTCTCGTCGTCTTGTATGAGGCCCATATGATGTGGCACCTCGTAGCTCGTCTCCATGACCGAAGGGAAGTTCCCATGCTCGGCCATCTTCCTTGAGGGGCTTCCGAAGATGGAAGTGTCGCCCTCGCTTGTAGGTGGTCACCTTGGACTTGATGATGTCGATGTAGGCGTACTCGTGGGAAGTAGGGGAAGATGACATACGTCCAAAGGTGAAGATGCCTTGATAACACATGGTGAAGATGCCGAAGTGGTGGTGGTAGCCGTAGCTTCCTCTTGGTGGTGCTTGTCTCGCGGTCTTCTCTTGTGCTCATGAAGGTTGGCCGTAGCGTGATGTCGAGCTTGTTGGGACTTGTAGGTTTGCGCGTCTCGAGCATCTTCATCTTGATGGTGTCACTGCCATGCTTGATCTTGTAGTCGATGGCGTTCGTCGTCGTCGCACACATGTTGCTTGGAGTTGACTTGCCCTTCATGACGATGTGGATCACGAGCATGATGGTGGTCGTCACGAAGATGAGGACGTGGATGAATTGCGCTTGCCTCGCATGGGCGCTCCGAAGATGTTCGACTTGCTCGCCGCCGCTTGGAAGATGACGAAGGGGAAGAAGACTTGTAGTCGGCCAACATGTCTCGTAGTTGATCCTTTAGCTCGTCCACCTTGTTGTCGATGTAGTCCCTTTTCCTTGCTTCGGAGTGTCGTATGTCGGTGGCGATGTTCTCGATGTGCTCGCGCAAGGTAGATTATGCGCCTTGCATTTGTCGTTGTAGTTCGACAGTGTGAGTCTTGGTGACGTAGTTGTTCGCGTCGTCGTTGTCGTCGAAGACCGGAGATGAAATGCTTTGCCTATCCATCACGCTCAAAGAAATGTGAGTGGAGGAAAGGAAAGAACTAGACCAATGTACCTTATCCAATGTTGAAGATGGATCAATGATCACCCAATAATGTATTATGGAAATAGCACAATTGGTACCGGATCTTGTCAATTCTCACACCTACACAAGTAAAGCTTTTGTTGGAGCTTGGTGAGGATAGTGGCACAAAAATTTGATGCAATTGTTAGTAAGAGTCAATAATGTTGAAAGAGATTCACAAATTCGCAAGTGAAACAAGTAGACCAATAGCAATGAATGGCACACGGAAACACACACACGGATAGATAAATGGGGTCGTGCAACCAAGGAACGAGCTCAAAATGTGGAATCCACGGAAAATGCTCTTGTTGCACAACTCTAGAGAGACGCTAGCATGATTGCTCAATAGGCGGATACGAAACTTGTGCACACCCTAGGAAAGACAAAACGTATCGACTTTCTATTCCAAGTATGCTATGTATGTATGGTTCCCGGTGTTTCTCACACGATGATCCAAGATGATCAATGATGGTATATGATATGCAATGTGGCGATGCTATGGCTCTTGCTTACAAGCTCTTTGTTTTTCTCTTTGCTTAAAAGCTTTTTTTTGCCAATATGCGCAACGCTCAAACCAAGATAGCAAGTGTGTATATGCGGGAACAATCTTGTGACACAAGAGATGATATGATGATACCAAGATGAGGTATGTATGCAATGGAAGGGCGGATCGATGATCACTAAAGTGCACAAGTAACGTTGCCGGCAGTACTCAATGGCTAGTCTCGATAGGTAAGTGACGCAAAATGGGCTAGGGGTTAACAATGCAATGGCAAGGGGAATATACAATGGTGTCGTCGAGGTTACCGTCGGTGGGTTCTTGTTTGTAAGCAAGGACGGATGATGATGAAGTGGACAATGTCGATGACGGCCTCGTGGTGATGATGAGTGGCGGTGTTCTTGATGTCGAACCGTTCCTAATTAGCCAAAACACCTTAGGAAACGGAAAAACCGCGAACTCAAAATCTCAAACGCAAATGTCAAATGGTGGTAGCGGATTATCGGTGGTGGTTGCAGAAGTATTGGTGGAAACCCGATCAAAATGGGTTAAGGTGGCGGAAGAGGATGGTGGGCGGACATGCGGAAGTTATGGTGGATGAAGTAGTAACCGTCCCTAAGTAGCCGAAACACCTTAGGAGACTCGAATCAATACTCAAGCAACCACAAATGCTATGGGAACCAAAATGGGTTAGGTTGCGGAAGGCTATGGTGGTATTGCGGATGTTATGGTGGAGGCCTAGGCAAGATGCCAGAGTTCCAAAAATTTGATGGAGTCAAATGGTGGTGAAACCAAGGTGAGGACCTCGGGCACGTCGATAGCTTCAAAACGAGCCAAAGAACACTCAAATCGGAGTTCGGAGCGAAAAGTTGTGATGAAAATGGTGAAGAAGGGCGATGCTGAAATTTCGGGGAATGTTTCTGGTTAGGCCGGAAGTTCCGGGGCTAGGGCCGGAAGTTCCGGGATCCGGAGGTTCCGGGGGAATTTCGGAAGTTCCGGGGGTCGCGGGTGAGGTGTGGGGTAAACCGGGGGTTTTCGGGTAAACTTTCTGTTTATCCCGGAAGTTCCGGGGCATGGACGGAAGTTCCGGGTGACGGAAGTTCCGGGGAAGTCCGGAAGTTCCGGGGGTCGTGGAATTTCTTCCGGGACGAACCCTAAATTCCAGATCTGAGAACGGGGGCGGAAAAACACGATTTCCCGGGGCAAAATTGAGAAGATTTCGTGGAAGGAAATGGCGGAAAAGATGGGGAAGGCTAGATCCACTTGAAACACAACGAATCCATGGATCAAAATCAACAAAACATCATCCAACCAACAAATCACAAAAAAAAAATTGGTAGGGCTATTTTTGGTGGGGATTTTCGAATTAGGACAAAAACAACAAAATCAAGCTAGAAAACGGTGGGGGAGACTCCAAATTCGTGATCAACGTGGCTCATGATACCAAGATGATGTAGGGTGGAACCCTAACGGTGTCGATCTTTCACGATTGGAACGGATCCCGCGAAGAACACGAGGAGAAACACGGGGGAAAATGAGAGGAATCACTCAAATAGACAAGAAACAATCACACATGTGCTAAATCCACATACACACGGGGAGATTCACGGTCCAAATCCAACAAAGGACGATACAAACGGTAGCTAGTTCATCCCAATCCGTGAGGAGTTGAGGTCTTGATGATCTAGATGATCCTTCCCACGATGGGGGTCTTGAATCCCTTGGGATCTTCTCCAATGGAGGTCTTGAACTCCAATGGAGTGGTCTCTCTCTCTCTCAAGAGGAGGAGTGGTAAAGGAGCAAAGCTCACCTAGAAATGAGATATCCTATTTGCTGACCCTAAAACGTAGATAGGGGAAGAGTATATATAGTCTAGGTGGGCGAAGGGGTACATGGGCCTCGGCCCAGATACACTGTGCGCAGGCAGGCCAGAGGTTCCGGGCAGGTCCGGAAGTTCCAGTGGCCGGAAGTTCCGGACAGGGTCTGGGGTAACCCGAGAGTCGGCACGGCGGGAGCTGGGCTGGTTTCTGGGGGCCGGAAGTTTCGGGCAGGCCAGATGTTCCGGGGGCCGAAGGGTCCGGTCAGGTTCCGGGCGGGGTCCAGGCTGGACAGAGAGTTGGCGCGTCCGGGCGTCGCCTGGAGTGTCGAGGGCCGGAGGTTCCGGGCTGGACGGAAGGTCCGGGGGCCGGAGGTTTCGGCTGTGGCAGGAAGTTCCGGGCTTGGCAGAAACTCTGCACAAGTCTTGACGCTGGCCGTTCCTCCTTCCTTGGGTCGATCGATGTACCTGATCACACACGGTGTCCATGCTTGAGGTAGCGCCCATATCTCATCCGAATGTAAGGGGAGCTCAAGTAGGAGAGATGTCACCTCGGATTGAGTAGCACGTGCTCTTGTCATGGGTTCACTTGGTACTTGGGGAGTTGGTGTAGCGTACATGGGGATGATCGTAGGATGCTCCGCATCAAATGACCATATCATGAAACACCTCAAATGACAGCCTGTTGCGGCACCAACAATGCACATAAATCGTACGGACATTCGTCGAGGTGATGTGGAGGCTACTAAACCCATTCATCACCTGAAGACGTAGGTACTCGAGCGCTGTACAGCCACCGATCGAGCAGGCGGTCCAAATCCTCCTTCGAGATGCGGACGCCCATGAGCTCGAGGTGCTTCAGTTTAGGAAGATGAAGAGTGGGTGCGGCATCAATCTGGGGGAAAAGCACTGCATGAACATAGCGCGGCGCAGCGTGGGCACGAAGCGGGGCGCAGACGGCGGTAGCGAGCGCGGATGTCCAGCATGAAAGCTGAGCTCCTCGAGCCGATCTAGGGCGGGGGATAGGAACCACTCGTGAAACTTGGGTTCGGCCTTGCAGTTGGAACGGAACTTGCCGATGGCAAGGCGCCTGACCGGCCCAGGGTGCGTGGCGAGGATGTGGGACAATGCGTCCAAGCGTTTGCCCTCCCCACTTCAGAGCTCGTCGTCATCGATGAGGTCCAGGGGGGTGGAGTGCCAGAGGGGGCGCCACCGTCGGGAGAGGACAGTGGTCCGCACGCCAGATTTGATGGGGAGGAGGGATATGATGGTTACCAACATCTCGTCGGGGAGGCTGCTGATGAAGTCCACGCTCGCCGGAGCCTCTTGTGGTTCTGGGATAGCTCGTCCTCCATCGCAGCAGGCGGCGATCCTTGGTGGCGGCGCTTATAGATAAGAACGGAGGAGTAGGAGGAGCACTGGAAACTGTTCTACGTACCTTCCCGAGGCGGCCGAAACCAAAACCATCAATAAATTTTTGGCACCGCTCGCTGGAAGGTCAAAGGGCTCGCTTCCCGGTGAGCCCGCGCGGTGAACTGCTCGCACGCGTCCCGTCGAGCCTACGCGGTGGACAGCTCGCACGTGTCCCATCTAATCAAATAGCTGCCCACGGTAGTAAATGGTTAGTGGAACGCCCACGGTTGGAATAATACAACCGTTTACCATAATAATGTGGCAGCTATTTGTTCCAAAATGCCTAGAAACTCAAATAATGTAGGAAAAAGGCCAACCAAACCCTGAATAATTCCAAATTGTAGCACCACACTCCTATAGTTGCATGTCGCGTCTGTAAAAAAATCAAGGCGGGAAGAGGCAGTGTATGTCGTTTCGCACACACAGGTGACACGTTCCCTCTCGGAACCATGATGCTTCTTGAGAGAAGCTCCGATTTATAAGAAGTTTATACCAAAACCTGTCCCAAATCGGCCAATTTGTTTACCACGGCATGCTGGTGCCATGTCATGACACCATGCCAAGTTTCATGATTTTCAGGCGAGTTTTGGATTTACAGGGAATTTAAAACCAAGTTTCTCAATGTTTATAGCCGAGCCACGGCGCCCAGATGTTCGAAATTCATTCCCATTTCTTGCATGGGACCTAAACATTCACCCAAGGACACATATATGATTTTTCAACCCATTTTGGTGCACTGGAGCATGTGCATGTAGTTCAAATTTGAATTATGCATGTTAAATGCCTAGAAACTCAATTAATGTATAAAAATGCCAAACAAACCCTGAATAATTCCAAATTTTAACACGACACTCCTATAGTTGCATGTCGTCTCTGTAAAAAAAATCAAGGCGGGAAGAGGCAGCGTATGTCGTTTCGCACATGGAGGTGACACGTTCCCTCTCGGAACCATGATGCTTTTTGCGAGAAGCTCTGGTTTGTAAGAAGTTTATACCAAAACTTGTCCCAAATCGGCCTATTTTTTTACCACAGCATGTTGGTGCCATGTCATGACACCATGCCAAGTTTCATGATTTTCAGGCGAGTTTTGGATTTACAGGAATTTTAAAACCAAGTTTCTCAATGTTTACGGCCGAGCCATGATGCCCAGATGTTTGAAATTCATTCCCATTTCTTGCATGGGACCTAAAAATTCACCCAAGGACACATATATGATTTTTCAACCCATTTTGGTGCACTGGTGCATGCGCCTGTAGTTCTAATTTGAATTATGCACATTAAATGCCTAGAAACTCAATTAATGTATAAAAAATGCCAAACGAACCCTGAGTAATTCCAAATTTTAACACGACACTCCTATAGTTGCATGTCACCTCTGTAAAAAAAATCAAGGCAGGAAGAGGCAGCGTATGTCGTTTCGCACACAGAGGTGACACGTTCCCTCTCGGAACCATGATGCTTCTTGAGAGAAACTCCGGTTTGTAAGAAGTTTATACCAAAACTTGTCCCAAATCGGCCAATTTTTTTACCACAGCATGTTGGTGCCATGTCATGATACCATGCCAAGTTTCATGATTTTCAGGCGAGTTTTGGATTTACAGGAATTTTAAAACCAAGTTTCCCAATGTTTACGGCCGAGCCACGACGCCCAGATGTTTGAAATTCATTCCCATTTCTTGCATGGGACCTAAACATTCACCCAAGGACACATATATGATTTTTCAACCCATTTTGGTGTACTGGAGCATGTGGCTATAGTTCAAATTTGAATTATGCCCATTAAATGCCTAGAAACTCAATTAATGTATAAAAAATGCCAAACAAACCCTGAATAATTCCAAATTTTAACACGACACTCCTATAGTTGCATGTTGATACGTCTCCAACGTATCTATAATTTTTGATTGTTCCATGCTGTTATATTATCAATCTTCGATGTTTTTACAATCATTTACAGCAATTATCTATCATTTTTGGAGACTAACCTATTAACCTAGTGCCCAGTGCCAGTTGCTGTTTTCTGCCCTGTTTTTGTTTTACAGAAAATCAATATCAAACGAAGTCCAAATGCCACGAAACATTTTGGAGATTTTTTATTGGACAAGATAAACACTAGAAGCTTCGGGAGGAGGCCAGAAGACCCTGGTGGGGCTCACGAGCCACCAGGGCGCACCTGGGGGGGCAGGCGCGCCTTGGTGCCTCGTGGGGCCCACCAAGCTCCGTTTGACCTAATTCTTCCACTATAAATTCAGAAAAAATCAGAAACCCTCAGGGGAGTCCACGAAATACTTTTTCCACCGCCGCAAGTTTCTGTTCCAGAGAGATCCCATCTGGAGGCCTTCTTCGGTAATCTGCCGGAGGGAGAATCGATCACGGAGGGGCTCTACATCAACCTTGCTGCCCTTCCGATGATGCGTGGGTAGTTTACCACAGACCTTCGGGTCCATGGGCAGTAGCTAGATGGCTTCTTCTCTCTTTTTGATCTTCAATACAATGTTCTCCTCGATGTTCTTGGAGTTCTATCCGATGTAATCACTTTTTGCGGTGTGTTTGTTGGGATCCGATGAATTGTGAGTTTATGATCAGATTATCCATGAAATTATTTGAGTCTTTGCTGCACTCTTTTATGCATGATTATTATAGCCTCGTATTTCTTCTCCGATCTATTGATTTGGTTTGGCCAACTAGATTGATTTTTCTTGCCATGGGAAGAGGTTCTTTGTAGTGGGTTCGATCTTGCGGTGCTCAATCCCAGTGACAGAAAGGGACATGACACGTATGTATCGTTGCTACTAAGGGTAAAAAGATGGGGTTTATTCATACGTGAGTTTATCTTGTCTACATCATGTCATCGTTCTTAAGGCATTACTCCGTTCTTTATTGGACTTAATACACTAGATGCATGCTGGATAGCGGTCGATGTGTGGAGTAATAGTAGTAGATGCAGGCAGGAGTCGGTCTACTAATCTTGGACGTGATGCCTATATACATGATCATTGCCTTGGATATCGTCATGATCATTTGCTTTTCTATCAATTGCCCAACAGTAATTTGTCTACCCACCGTACGCTATTTTCTCGAGAGAAGCCTCTAGTGAAACCTATGGCCCCCGGGTCTATCTATCTCATATTACTAAAACCCTAAAAATATTGCTGCCATTATCTTTTTATTTATTTTATTTTGTATTTTTGTTTCAATCTATCATATACAATTTAATCTTGCAACTTATCGCCAAGGGATTGACAACCCCTTGTTTGCGTTGGGTGCAAGGATTTGTTGTTTGTGTGCAGGTACTGCTAACGAGGTGTTGTGTGATTCTCCTACTGGTTCAATAACCTTGGTTTCATAACTGAGAGAAATACTTATCTCTATTGTGCTGCATCATCCCTTCCTCTTCGGGGAAATACCAACGCAAGCTACAAGTAGCACATGTTCACTGCAGATAAATGTTCTAGCAATTCAAACACCGACCTTTCCAGCTGTAACCCCATTTTGTCTTTCAAATTAAAACGAAAAAATCAAGTACACCACAAACAGTTTATTAGCAAGAATCGTGTGCGATGCAGTATAAAATATCTTGGGGCTCCCCCATGTATGGCTTACGCCGGAAGGTTCGTCGGCTATAGTCCACCGGCCGCGCGTCAATCACACTTGCGCGCCAGTTTTTCGCTGCACCGTTCGTAAATTTTCGGCAACCGCGGAAATATCTAAGTCCCCGCCCCTCCACCCCACCAAAAGCCACATTCCCACTGTTTCCTCCTTCCTTTCCAAGTTCAAACCTTCACTGCTTGCTTTGCAGCGCCGCCTCCTCGCCAGCGATGCTCCTTCCCGCTGCGCGGCCTCGTCAATATAGTCAGGTAATCCACACCCCACCGCCATCCTCCTCCTCCTTCTCCATCCCACATGCCTCGACCACTGGTGCGACACCTTCCACCCAAATCACTGCCCCATCCTCCAAATAAGCACCGCCCATAGCCATGGTGCACGCATTATAGCCAGGAGCTCAAGGAGCATCTGGCAGCGGTGAAGCAAATCGTGGCCGCACGCGTGGATGAGGTCATGTTGGCTGCCATGCGTGCCGACCGCCAGATCTTGGAGGAGCACCTCGCCGTCGAGGCCACCGTCGATGCCTCGTGCGCGGACGCCGCCACGGCGTTGGCTGCTTTAAACGACAGTTCGTGGTGTTTTCTCGAGGCCAACGCCGGTGCCTTCTAGTGAATTGTCCTCTGTAATGTTAATATGCAATCTGATCTTCTGAAATGTGATGTTCAGTTAACAGTTTGGTTCAACAATTGCTATATTTCCTAGTAGTTCTTAAGCATGCTTGGTTTGGTTAACTGTCTGATCTTCTAGTATACATTCTATTCTGCAATACGGTGCTCAGTTAACTGTTTGGTTCATTTGTTCTGTTGTCCAGTTAACTGTTTGGTTCAATTCTGCAATGTGATGTTCATTTGTTGTGGGTACAATTTTGTATTGCTATGCATGTGAAAAATAAATCGAATTTGGCTATACAAAATCTGGAGTACATGAGAAACATATACAATTGCTATATTTCAAGTTGTTTAGCATGCTTGGTTTGGTTAACTGGCTTTTCCATGCGGCTCGAATTAATCCGCTGGATCTGCCATTTGTTTATTTTTCATTAACATATTCTACTGATAGTATGCCAACTCTCACTTAACCTGATCAATATCTGCCTTATATGTGTTGCAGGGAAACAATGGGAGGCACTGAGGTATACCATCGAGATTTGCACATGCATGGCCCTTTGGCTAATAGCACACTGAGGTTTACCATTGAGGTTTTTAACAATTTGGTCTTGCACATGTAGGTCCTGCTGTCAGAGGTTTAGACCCACTGTTAGACCCATTTTGCATATGTGGAAATGAGATGTCCATGAATATCAGTCAAGTCAAGAAACTCAGAAAGATTGTTAGGATAAAGAAACTAGAGATGAATAACAGCAAGATCTTTGTTTGCACAATGAAGAAGACATCAGTCAACTATAGGATGGTACTAACTCTTTTACCTTTTTTTTTCCTTTGCGCCATTTCAAAATTTAGAACAGATATTTATGCATATATTTGTTTTCAGTCCTTTCCAAAGCAGTTCACCGATGATTACCTCTCAGGCCACCTCCATGGTCAAGAGGCGAGGAAGGTATTCACTCAACACCCACGGTACAATATTGAAGTCTTCCTCAAGAGGACGAAGGTTGGGCGAGCAATTATCCACAGCCACTGGCCTAAAGTTGCAAGGACATTCAACATCACTAAAGGCTCAATATTCGCCTTCCGTTTCAGCAGTTTTCCAGATGAGATTCATCTGTCTATTTACCGTGTATGATGCTACTTTTCAAAGGTTTTAGATGTTGCATGTGAAACTTGGTGATGTTGTGTAATGGCGTATGTAACATCCCCATGTAATAGCTACAGTAATCACCTGTTGATAATGCCATGTCATCATGATTAACAGTGCTTAATCATCATTTGCATCGTATCTCATTTCAAATTCCAATTCAAATTGCAATTCAAATTTAAAGTGAAAAATAAAAGTTGTTCAAATTGGAAATAAAAATGTTCATTAAATAGAAAATAATCTATTTCTAATTATGTTCAGGAAAACAACATCCCTAAAAATCATTAAGTGACTCTATCAACCTAAAACAGTAAACAAACATCACATTTTTATCCATTTTATTTAATCCAAATTACAAATGGAATCCTATTTTGTCCAAACCAATTTCTGGTAGTAGGCAATATTGCATTGTAATTATTGGACTAGGTCACCTATTTTACTAAAGTCAAATGGGGGCCACACATTTTGTAAAACAGAGAAGAAAAAGGAAAAACAGAAAGAAAAGAAAGAAAAAGGCCTGCGCTATTGGGCCTAAGTCAAACGCGGCCCAGCCCACCTTACCTGTCCCCTCCCTCGCACTGCTCACGCGCGGTCGAACGCGCCCGACCGCGCCCGTCGCCGGCAGCCGTCGCAGCCGCGCCTGCTCGCTTCTGTGTCGCTACAGCGGCTCGCGGGTGGATAAGAGCTCCACCGCGACGCTTGGGGACGAGGCCCAGATCTTTTCTCCTCCCCTCTTGCTCGCCTCCTTCCTCTTCATCCATGGCCGACGCCGCCGTTGCCGTCCACCGCGTGTACGCATAGCCACCGCCACCGTTTCGCCGCCTCTCCGTGCCTGATCGAATCGCGGGCCTCGACTGCTTCCTCTACACCGACCAGCTCGAGCCGGGGAGCACTACAACGCCGGATCGCCGTCGTCATCAACCTCAGATCGCCGCCGCTCCCCGTCGAACTCCGGCTACCCCGAGACTTCCCCGAGCCCATTACGCACCTCTGCAGGCTCCCTGTGAGCACCGCATTCTCTCCCCTCTCCTTTCCCCATCTCGGTCGTCCTCTGCCGTCCGATTCCACCGGCGCCCGAACGCGCCTCCGCCTGAGCTCGTCGCCGGCTACGCTCCGGCGACCAAACGCTCGCGCTTCGCTGTCCATCGAGCTCGCAAGCTCGCGTAGGGCACCCCTGCATTTTTGGTTTGAGCAAAAACACGCTGCCCCGCCGTTTCCGCCGTCACCCGAACGCCGCCGTCCGCCGTCGCTTCGTAGTGCTCATCTCCGGCCGCCCCGCCTCGCGCTAGTACCGCAGTTCGACGCGGTTCGGTCTCCCCGATCGAACGCCCAAACCGCGTCGCAAATGGCCGCCTGTACGCGAATCCCGAGCCTCTCCGGCGAAGATCCGCCGCGGGAGACGCTCGCCGGCGTGATTCCGGCGAGTCGCCGACGACGTCCGACGTGGCACGGCCTGGCCCACGCATGTGCCACTGACTGGTGGGTCCGCGGGCCTGGTTGACCGGGTCAACCGCTGACGTGGCTGCCCCTGTGTCACTGACACGCGGGTCCCACCACCGTTTAAACGATTTTAAATAAATAGAAAATCGGTTAATTAATTAATTAAAACACTAATTAGTCACTGACGGGGCTGGCCCACCTGCTAATTAGGATAATTAGTTAAATAAAACTATGTTTAATTAAGTCAGTCACTGACCAGTGGGTCCCATTGGTCAGGTTTGACTGGTCAGCGAGTCTGTTGACTGCTGATGTCATCCCCACGTCATGCTGATGTCACCTTTTACTGTTTCGGATAATTCTAATTAAATAAATTCAGAAATTCCACAAAATCATTAAAACTTTGAAAAATCATATAAATTAAACCGTAACTCAGATGAAAATAATTTATATATGAAAAATGATCAGAAAAATGTGTAGAATCCGAATACCCTACCCACATGCCTGCCACACCCCTCTAACATACCGAACATGGGACTTTTTGTCCGTATTCGATAAATGAATAGTGCATAACCTTAATAAAATAAATCCAAATAAATACCTAAATTAACTAATGCAGTTAGTTAGGCAGTATGTCACCTCTGCATAACATTTAGGCATGTCATGCATCCCTGTTGCATTTTGCCATGTATTTATTGTTTCTTCCCCCTCCTTCCCGATAGCCCCCGAGACTGCCGACGACACCGCTGTGTACGACGACGTCGCCGACGACCAGACCCCTTCAGCTGAGCTTCCAGGCAAGCAAAACCCCCTTGATCATAAGATATCACCCATTCCCTTTTCTCTTATGCTTGCATTAGAATTGCCCCCTCTGCTACTGTTCCGATAGCACCTATTCTGATGCATAGCCTGTTGTTGTCGCCTGCTATTGATACATCGCATGTTATCCTATTATGCTTAGTTAGGAATGCTATGTTTCATCTGTGGCCCTTCACCCCTGTCCGTATGCCATGCTTGTTACCGGGCCGTGATCACTCTGGGTGAGGATCACGGAAATGTTTACTTACTGCAATACTTAAACTGTTAAAGTCGGGCTGGCCCCAAGGGTGCCCGTGAGAGAACAACATTAAAGACGGGTCGGCTCCAAGAGCACCCGCGCGATATGTTTCACCAAGTCATAGCGACAGGAGTCTGATCGTCTCTGCGGGTTACTAAATACGCCTAACGGATTGGGTATTTGATCTGAGTGGGTCGTTGGCCCTATACGCACTACCACCACGTGGGATAATGGTCATGGGACCCTCTACGTCGTAGTATCAGCCGAAAGCTCTTCAGACGTCGCAGCTTAGAGATGTGGGCTGATCGTTGGGGTGGGCTGGTTACGTCACTGGTGTATTCAGTGTCGCGCCTGGGCCCCGACCAACCACGTAACGTGCAGGAGTGCGAAGGGCGATGGCCCAAGACCCCTTCGTGCTTAGGATTTAGACCGGCGTGTTGACCTCTCTGTTGAGCCTAGGTAGGACTGTGTCGTGTCAATTACCCGAGGCCGGGTATTACCCAGCAAGTGTATCCGGCCAGATGTAATCGAGCGTGCTGGGTAACAGTAGTTCACCCCTGCAGGGAAGTTATCTATTCGAATAGCCATGTCCACGGTAACAGGACGCTCAGAGTTGTATCTGATCCGCTACAACTACAAATGGATACTGTCACAATGATAAACTGCTACTACTGCTCTCGGGATCGCTTTCTCGTAGGGAAGTCGAGGAAGGATCTCAGGGCTCTACTAAACTATGATTGATATGTATATTATCTTGCTCTACTCTCTTCTGATGCTGCAAGAACTGCTTCAAGATGCTAGTCTTCGATAGGCTAGGCCTATCCCCCTCTATTCCAGCATTTCTGCAGTTTAGTCCAAAGATATAGCCCCATTCCTTTGATACCGAAGCATATGTAGTATAATTCTGATGTCAGTCTTGCAAGTACTTTGGATGAGTACTCACGGTTGCTTTGCTATTCTTTTTCCCCCATACCCGGTTGCTGCGATCAGATGACGGAGCCATGGAGCCAGATGCCACTGCAGGAGACTACTACCAGGAGAGCCCCGGAGGCCACTACTACTGGGTTGAGCCGACCGACCAGGAGTAGTTCGGAGGCCCTAGGCAGGAGGCCTGCGCCTTTTCGATCAGATGTCGCTGTTTGTGCTAGCCTTTTAAGGCAAACTTGACTAACTATGTCTGTACTCAGATATCATTTGTTTGTACGACTTATGTATTCGGGTCCTCGTGACCCCTGGTTTGTAATATGATGATTTATGTTTAATCTTTGAGTTTAGAGTTGTATTGTGATATTCTTCCCGTGAGTCTCTGTTCTCGAGCGTGCACGTTTGCGTGTATGATTAGTGCACGGTCGAGCAGGGGCGTCACAACGTAGCTAGCTATATGCCTATATGGTGTAACCGAGTGCTGAAGCTATCTGATGTTGTTCTCCGATGTAAATCAATTATGAAATCCTGGTTGCTGTAATGCGGATATGAAATGTCAATTTGATTACTAAATGGATTATCAATAATTGGCCAATTAGCCTGCTTATTGGTTTTTTCTATTGCAGACGGTTTTTCAGACAACACCGTGGGCGATGAACTCAAACAACCCACACAGTTTCTAGAAAGTAGGCGTGTTGGATCAATGAACAATCACACACGACTTCCGCCCGACAAATGTTTGCGTTAGGCCTCCTTGCACAAACGTTTGCACATAAAAATTGTGTGTGATGTACATACTAATGGAAACGTTTGTCTGGGATTCACTGTGTGGGATGTACATACAAACGGAAACGATTGGGCATGTATAATTGTCTGCGATGGCTCGCCCGATCGCACACGAGCTCTTTTTGCCCCGCGTAACTGACTGGAGGACCTATCGCCGACGGTTTCTGGGTCGTGTGGGAAGGACCCCCCCTATCGCACAAACAAGCAAGTCGACGGTTTAAAACTCTATCGCGGAAAGGGGGTAAAAACCGTTTGTATAGGACGTCTCTACACCAGTGATACATCACAATTGCCATTCCGTGGCAAAAGAAAAAATTTCAGAGTGGCAATTGTGATACATTGTCAAAATCTAAGAGTGGTAAAAGTGAAATGAAATTATTTTGGTTTTGCCACGGAATGAAAATTGTGACACATTGTCAGAATCTAAGAGTAGTGGCAAGACTGAAATGTCAAATTTTAGAGTGATATAAGGAAAATTGGCAAAAGCTAGAGTGGCAAAAACAAAATTTTCCCTTGATAAATATGTCTCACAATAGTTGCCAGATGTGATACACGATTACAAAGTATGGCTAGTTGGATGAATGCTACGGTGGTGGAGCTGGTGGTGGCTATGGAGATGGAGATGGGAAATGGCGGTGGCTAGGGTTGCTGTTGATGTCAAAGATGGAGGTCTCGATGATTGCATGTAGCTTTTCTGGTGTGTGGCCTTTTATAAAGTCTATTCAGGTGAATCAGGGGACGCCGTTGGCAGTCCATACGACCGCTCATACGAGCGTGTGCGATCGTATGGAACGTCGTCCTGCGCTCTGTTTCTTGTGATGCTCCTCCCACTTGATCTCCTCTATCTCCTCTTTACTCATTTCCCTGTATTGGTTTGATTTCATCCATAAATAGCTCATTTCATGTGGAAACAAAATAAAGATCGGATATTTGGAGTCATTTGTATTCATTAGTCATTAGTAGCAATATCGAAGGGGATATCTCAATTTTTATGAAATAACTCGGTTTATTCTCAGGTGTGATGAGCGTAAAAATAACACTCATTAGTACCCCCAAGTGGGTTGGCGGCCTGGGGCTTCCTGACTTCAGATGGCTCAATGTGGCATTGAGAGCGCGCAGGTTGTCGCTGAAACGTGCTGACGGCGGACATCGGTGGGCTGAATTCGACATATCTGTGCCACCGGAAGCGAGGCAAATCTTCCAAGCAACCGTGTTCATCGATGTGGGCAATGGCAAGTCCTCATATTTCTGGGAAGATAGATGGCTCGGCGGGTACAGAATCCAGGATATTGCCCCTAATCTATACGATCGGATACAACCAAAAGTGCGGGCAACGCGGATGGTCTTTGACGCGCTTAGTGGCGCATGGCCATTGGATTTGGGTCCCAACTTACGACAAGATGAGCTATCTCAATACCTGTCTCTCTGGGAGCGGATAAACGCGGTGGAGCTACAGGAAGGTTTGGAAGATGTGGTGAGATGGGCTTGGGAGGCCAATACTCGGTCCGATCTGCCTATGCCAGCAGATTTACAGGACGTGATCACGACTTGGGGGCCACTTTCACTTGGAAATCATGAGCCCCACTTCGGTGCAAGTTGTTTTCCTGGCTAACTATTCTAAATCGATGCTGGACCTCTGACCAACTCACCGCAAGGGGGTTGCCTCATCAGCCGGCCTGCCCGATGGGTGACCAGGCTCCCGAGGGGATAGATCACCTGCTGATCACATGTTCTTTTGCTAGAACACTCTGGTATGAAGTAATGGCCGCTTGGGGGAAGCCCGAATGGACACCAACGATGGACGACAAGCTGTTGTCATGGTGCACATCACTATCCCCAACGCCGAGCATGAGCAAGTACCAGAATACCTCGGTCACTTTGGTCATATGGCAGCTGGAAACATAGAAATGACGTCATTTTTTGAAGGGGCATACCCTTCGGTCAAATCGGCGATCGCCAAGATTCTTCAAGAAGGCAGGGAGTGGCAGGCCGCAGGCAAATTTAGACAGGACATGATGATTTGTACACGCGGGCGATCATGTAATTTTGATGTACTCGTGGATGGGTGCCCCCCCCCCCCCCCCCCCACACACACACACACAACCCCCCCCCCCCCCCCCCCCCCCCCCCCCCCCAATATATGATACGCATGTTTATGCGTATTCCGGAAAAAGAAAAAGAAAACTGAAAATCCCTCCAGAAAAGGCCAAAAAGGTAATCTTCTCACGGGGAGCCTACCAATGCTATCAGCACTAGAGTGCTTACACCATCTTCCGATTATTGTACACCAGCAAACCCAATCATACACGCATGCTCCTCCACGCTGCGCTCGATCGATCGATTGCCTTTACACGGCACGAAGTACGCGTACATAGATGAAAAAGCTGCTATACCAATCACCGGAAGAGGCACACGAGTGACACGAGAGTCGATCGGGAGCGCCAGAGCGGGTGGCGGTTCTCGGCACCAAAACGCTGCAGCAAAATGACCGGTGCTGCGTACAGGTGGGTACAGCACTCCAGCTAGGCTATTTCTGCGGTTCTGGCACGAGGAGTACTAAAAAACTAGAGATTTGCTTGCCCAAAAGATTTGCCCTAGCTAGAAGAGCTAGCCGTGTCATGGGGAGCTGGCGACGTACTACGTCTCTGACGAAAACCAGCGCAGCATATGCTGCATATGCATCCATCATTTCCGAGGGAAGGGAAGCCCATCACGTCGCGCGCATCGATCCCAGCATGCAGCAGCGAGGCGTCCTCCGTGTAATCATGCGGCGATGCATGCCGGTGCCGGGATGCGCCAGGCAGGCAGGCAGGCAGGCATAGCCATCCGGGCACTGCCTCTGCATGCCCGATACTGGCGCGCGCGCGCGTGCGTGCAGCTGCGGCGTCGCAGGGCCAACGGACGCGCCGATCGAGCGAGCGCAGCCGTCGACCGATCATTGCGGTGCGGCTCGCCTGCGTGCCTGCGTGCCGCGTCCAGGCACTCCCTGCGTGCGTGCTGCTTTGACCGTAGCCGTATCTGGTTTGAATAGATGGGTTCGCAAGGTCCAATCGGATGCTACACAGCACTGCCGACGCTCGATCATTTGTCCCAACCTCGCTGTTAAAAAATTGATGGTGATGATGATGATGCGATGTGTACTCCTGGCCTAGTCACGTTACTCTCAGTCTTGTCCAAACGATTTGCTGTCAATATTCCTTGTCTAGCTGGGGAGAAATATTTTCGTGCTTCGAGCTGGACACCGGAGAAGCTAGCGGTCTGTTCAATGGCCGATATTCGTAGAAGAAAATATCTAAGTACTGGTTTCTGCTTTCGCTTCATTAATAAAAATGGGGCGGGGGGAAACCCCTTTCATTCAAAAAAAATATCTAAGTACTGAACTACTCTATTTGAAATGTGGGAGAAGCAGTAGAATAGTACAGTATATGATTATTTGGAAAAGAGACGTGGAGCCGCGTTTGCCAAACGGTGCAATGAGAGGTTCGGGTCGTCTTCAGTCACCGATGACTGACATGAGGATGGAATGGTTCGAAGCATGCCTCGGCCCAGGGCTCGGGCCTCTCGTGATTACAGATTCCTGAAGCTTACCCTGCCCAGCAGCTAATACTGTCATGGTATGATACTCCTATAAATCGGCTATGTCTTTCGTAGTGAAGGTATGATAATCGAAAAGTGCAAGCAGAAGCTCCATAGAGCTCTTTATTTTTTTCAGCGAAAATACCTGTTCCAGGCCCACCCGGCTCTTGCATGGGCGACACGAGGGTGACCAAACCGTAGCCCCGCCGCCGCCCCTCCCTCCCTTCCCCGCTGCCACCCGAGGCGCCCGCCGGAGCTGCTGCGCATCTGCTGGTGAAGGTGGCGGCAAGGCTCCCCTGCTTTGCGCTGCAGGGGGCTTCGAATTCTAGGGCGGCGGCCTTGACTGGTGAGGGCGGCGTCGATCTCGTCCGGCGGATGGTGCCGCCGGCACTGGCCGTCCCTGCTGGTCATGTGGACGGCGGTGGGGCGGCGGAAGCTCGTCGCTTCCGCGGGTTGCGTCGTCGGCCTCAGCCACCCTGCTTCCCGGTCTTCTCTCCATCGCCATGGTCCTCCCTCGCTGATCTAGTCACTGCTCTTCCGGGCCGTCAGATCTGGCACATGAGGGTGGGGTAGTGGACGTCCTGGAACAGGGGAAACCCCTGGTCGACCTCCCATCGACCCCGACGACGGCGGCGCTCCGATGTCGATCTCCCTCCAGAGGGTGTGTCGGGCTTCCTTGTCCGCCCCCCTCCTCCTCTCCTACATCCCCGGGTGAAAGCCTTGGCCTTGCTAGCCGAACGGCGGTGGCATCGTGGCGTCTCGTTCCTCCTTGTAGGCGTCGTTCAAGGGAAGAGTGGGGTTGTGGTCTCGTGGCAAGGTGTTTGGTGGCGGCGGCGTTGCTCTGCTCTCCAGGATGACGGCTATGTTTGTGGCAAGGCGGTTCCCCTGGAATCCTTCAGCGGCTCTCTGTCTTGTTCGGCTCTGGGCAGTCGGCCGGTGGACGGCTTCCGCGTGTTGTGGCACGGCTTGGACGTAGGGGAGATGGATCTCCCCTCTGGCATTGGCTCGGGGCGGCAGGCATCTGAGCCGACGTTTGTCTCCACGCAGCCCGGTTCCTCTAGGCCATCACTTTTGCGGTCTACTGGTTGTAGGTGCACCGTTGTTCTAGTTTGTGTTAGCTCTCTGGCGGCTTGATCATAGTTTCGATATGGTAGTGCCCTGCTCGCCATTGCTCTACTATGTAGTTCTTGATTGTGAGCGAGCGCCACCTGTTATCTTTCAGTTTTTTCTTCAAGCTTTCGCCTTTGTAATCAGCACCATTGTAACCTAACCGGTTGATAGCTTCATTAATTTGAAGTCGGATTTTATGCCTTTTCTCTAAAAAAAACCTTTTCCACATCTCAAAAAAATCTGAAAAAAGATATACATGTAGACATATATTTGTAGTGTACATGTATAAAATTTCGTGAACATATATATTCATATGTGATGTACACAAAAAAGACAAATAATACACATATTAAAATAAGCTTTTTCTTTGTTGTATTTGGGTCAGATATTTGTTTTTTTTCTAGCATGCAAATAATCAAATTATTTGATCAAATTTTATACATACTTGAAGAATATGCATATGTATTTGTAGAAAAAATTGACATTTTTTGAAACTTTTAAATATTTTTTTTTGGCAAAACAAGCTCCATGGAGCTCGGCCTTTGCAACGCCACACTCGTCTGATAAAGCCAGTCCCACCTACTTTTCCACATTTCAAAACAAACGTGGGCTACATACGGACGCTATCAAATACAAATGTGAAGTGGGTGTTAATTGAATATAAATTCAGATGTACTCCTGCAACTTTGACGAGATATATTATTACGTAAAAAGGGTCAATCATTGCATAATACTCCCTCCGTCCGGAAATACTTGTCTTAGAAATGGATAAAATGGATGTATCTATAACTAAAATAAGTCTACATACATCCATTTCTAGGACAATTATTTCCGGACGGAGGGAGTACATTATTATAGACTCGTGACATATGATAAATCAGTGAGGGTACCATGACCCCTGTGACGCCCCCGACTTAATCGTGCACTAATCATACACGCAAATGCACACGATCAAGCATAAGGACTCACTTGAAGATATCACAACACAACTCTAAACACAAATAAAAGTCATACAAGCTTGCATCTCCAAAGCGGACCCTCAAACCGTTTGTATCCGTCCGGACCGCGCGGTCCGGACGTGTTGTGCCATGCAACGTGGTCCTGTATCAATCCACCGAGCGGTCCGGACCACGTTTTTCCCGCAAACCGGAACCAAACGTGGGGGGCTTTGCGGGAGTCCGGACATCCGCGTGCCCAATCAAAAGCCACCGCATACCCCACGTCCGGGTTGGGCCGAGAGCAATTTAGGATTGTCTGTTAATTACTCCGCATTAAAAACGCAGATTTATTCCTCGTTTGTTAATTACTCCACATTAAAAGCGTAGATTTATTACTCCGTTAATTACTCCAGATTAATTTGCTTCTTGGATTAAAAGAGGAAAGAAATCCGCATTAACTGCCGCACCTAAAATTACGAGAGTGATTATTTTTCTATAATTATACCTCAAATGACATTATACCTCAAATGACGGAAGGTTGATTCAAATGATGGAAGGTTGATTTCTATTCGACGGAAGGTGGATTTTCTATTGGTGGAAGGTTAATTTGACGGAGTTAATTTCTTGAAAATCATTAATAGAGGCGGATGTTTGCGGCTACGGCTGGATGTCCGGCTCTCGCATCATGTCCGCGGACCACGTCCGGGCATAAAAACGAACATTATACCGAAACTATTTGCGGGTCAGCTTTGAAGATGCCCTAAAAAAATAATGAGAAAAGAGATATAGAAATCAGCCTGTAAATTTCACTCCCACTAGTTAGAACTTAGCTGCTTGACCCATCAAGCTTATTTCGGCCAGCCCAAAACATCGTGAGGTTCTCACATCATCACATTGGCCCATCTTTGGAGCATTGCATCCTTTTGCACGCATAGAGCCGGGAGCTCCTAATTGGCGCTGCAGGCGCCAGTTCCCTAAGCTGGCGCCCACGCACCATCGCCCCGTGGGCCGGCCCATATAGGCAAGCGCATGATCGATTGCTGGTTTGCTCCATCGATCGCGTTTACAGGTCCCTACCCTTAAAAAAACCAGTCAACTGTTCATTAATATGACAAAAATGAAAAAGTTTGTGAATTCAAAAATGTTCTTGGATTTTAAATAAAAGTTCATGAATTTTTTAAAAAAGTTCACTGAATTTGAAAATAAATTCATTGAATTTGAAAAAGGTTCATCGGATTTGAAAAAAATTCATCAAAATTTAAAAAAGTTCATCGGATTTGAAAAAAAGTTCATCAGATTTGAAAAAAGCTCATCGAATCTGAAAAAAGTTCATCGAAATTGAAAAAAGTTCATTGGATCTAAAAAAAGTTTATTGAATTTGAAAGAAGTTCATTGGATTTGAAAAAAGTTCATCGGATTGAAAAAAAAGTTCATCGAAATTGAAAAAAGTTCATCGGATTTGAAAAAAAGTTCATCAGATTTGAAAAAAGTTCATCGGATTTGAAAAAAAGTTCATCAGATTTGAAAAAAGCTCATCGAATCTGGAAAAAGTTCATCGAAATTGAAAAAAAATCATTGGATCTAAAAAAGTTTATTGAATTTGAAAAAAGTTCATCGGATTTGAAAAAAGTTCATCGAATCTGAAAAAAGTTCATCAAAATTGAAAAGAAATTCATCGATTTTGAAAAAAGTTCACAGAATTTAAAAATAGTTCATCGAATTTGGAAAAAGTTCATCGATTCAAAAGAAAAGTCCATTGGTTTTAAAAAAAATCGTGAAATTTAAAATGGAAAAGAAAAACAAAAAAGAAAAAGCAAGAAGAGAAAAGGCCAAAACAAAAAACCAAAAATAGGAAAACCAAAAAAGTTAGTTGAAGAAGGGTAAAAGGAAAAAACGAACTACATTTGCGTCAGCCCGTGAGGTGGTGTACTGGTTTCAGCTGTTCCCTCGCGACCAACTAGTGGCGAGTTCGAAACCTGGTGCGCGCAACTTTTTTGACTCTTAAAAAGAGGGAAAAAAAACTAGATTGGGCTGAGCCAAAAAAAAACTAGAATGGGCCGAGCCCAACTAACGCGGCTGCAGGCGTCGGTTTGCAGAAACAGCCTTCCAGTTTCTTGTTAGAAGTAGGAACGCGGCCAACTAGAGGCGATCGAGCCGGTCTTCTACATTTTTTCTTTTACTTTTTTCGTTTTCTTTCGTTGTATTTCTTTTTTCTTCTCCGATTTTTTTCATTCTTTCTTCTTTCTTCTCAAATTTGTTTCATTCTTTTTCGTTTTCTTTTGTTTCATTTCTTTTTCTTCTCTGATTTTTTCATTCTTTTCTTTTTTCTTCTCCATTTTTTGTTTGGTTTTCTTTTCTCTTCTCTATTTTTTTGTTTTTCTTTTGTGTTTTCTTATGCTTGTTTTCGTTTTCACTCTACATTTTTGTACATGTCAAAAACATTTTTGTAACAAGTGATCAACATTTTTTGTATACACGTTCAACATTGTCCGAACACTTATTCAACATTTTTCAAATACTTGTTCCACATTTTAATAGTTATTAAACATTTTTCAAATACTTGTTCAGCATTTTTAATACTTATTCAACATTTTTAAATACTTGTTCAACATTTTTTCATATACTGGTTCAACATTTTTTAATACCTATTCAACATTTTTCAAATACTTGTTCAACATTTTTAATATTTTTTCAACATTTTCAAATACTTGTTCAACATTTTTCATATACTCATTCAACATTTTTCATATACTCGTTCAACATTTTTAATACCTATTCAACATTTTTCAAATACTTGTTCAATATTTTTAATACTTATTCAACATTTTCAAATACTTTTTCAACATTTTTCAAATTCTTGTTCAACCTTTTTTCTATACTTATTCAACATTTTTTCAAATGTGTTTTTGAAGAGTGTTTTTGTAATATATATATATATATATATATATATATATATATATATATATATATATATATATATATATATATATATATATATATATATATATATATATATATGTATGTATATGTATATATGTATATATGTAGAATATTTTAAAGTATAAAGAAAAATACAAAAATAAACAAAAAATGAGAACAGAAAACAGAAAAAAAAACAGGCTGTGGCTCCCGCACGGATGGGCCGGCCCGTCTGGGGCTCCCCCCGACGCTAGTGCATCCCCCTCTCTGGCTTAAAGCGAGACATAGGGGCGCCCGATAACCGGCGCCTGAAGCGCCAAATAGGATTCGCCCATAGAGCCGGCCCGGTCACCTAATAAATGAACGGTTAATTAGATAAATGCTACTCCAATTCTGGCGATTCAGAAAAATGCCACTGCAATTTACAAACTCCGAAAAATACTCACTCAAAATGCCACTGCAATTTACAAACTCCGAAAAATACTCACTGAGTGAGTATTTTTCGGAGTTTGTAAATTGCAGTGGCATTTTTCTGAATCGCCAGAATTGGAGTGGCATTTATCTAATTAATCCATAAATGAAAGCCGGCCTGGCACCCTGGGAAATGAAAGCCTGACTGGTGTTTTCTCCTCTCCTCCCGCCAAAACAAAATCAATCGCATCCGGAGTTCCAGACTCCAGAGCGCCGGCGACGGGCGACACGGCGACAGTTTGTCACCTCCTCTCGTCAAAAAGGTAGCCTGCCGCTGGCGAATCCTCCTTTCTAATTAACTTCGGCTCCTACTTTTAGTTCCTAATTAAGTTTTGGCACGCAAGCACGTTCCACCATACGGTACAAGGAGTCAAGGACCTGCTGTGCGAGCCCGCCGGGCTATCTCTCCGCCGCGGAGGAGGATACATCGCCAAGCCCTTTTTCTTTGTGCACGAAGCCAATACGACGGGCCACTTGGATCCCCTCCTCCCGAGCAGCTCATCCTTGACACTGATTCAGTCTTGTTGATGACGTACGAGTAGCACAGTGATTCAGTATTGTTGATGTCCAAAATTCATTCTTCTTGCTATGTAAATTCAGTTTATGTGCTGTTCAAATTTCAGTGTTGTTGTCAGAAAATTCAGTGTATGCGCTGTCCAAAATTCAGTGTTTTGTTGTCCAAAAATTCAGTGTTGGTGTTGTCCAAATTTCAGTGCATAGGCTGTCTAAATTTTAGTTTATATATGCTGTCCAAATTTCAGTGTACTTCCCCTGCTATTTTACTGCCATTTATCAAATGGGTTGCTGCCTTTCATCAAGTGATTTCAGTGCACTAAGGTTGGCTTTAACCCTCTGTTCTCTTCTGTTTTCCTAGGCACCCACGAGCTGGCCTTATTGCAAGGATGAATCTGCTGATCTCGTAATTAATGGAACAAAAGGTACTGAGTATTTACTATTTCTACTGAAATACTACTGTTTTTTTGCGAATTACTGACATACTACTATATACTAGTAGAATGCCCGTGCGTTGCCACGGGCTTTTGAATTTTTTTGCTGGAATTATGTAAACATAATGCATGTTATATTTCACATGTAGAGAAAAGATAGCATGGGCACAATCGAGTAATAATTTACGTCCACTTCACTTACATTGTAAATTGTTAACAAAAAAGCAATTTGACAATGCATGCATATAGAGCGATGATCCAACTAAAAATATGTTACAAATTAATATCTATTTGATGCGTTTAAGAAATTCTCGCACAATATCAGAAACGTTGTTTTTAGCTTCATTCGCATGATATTTGAGAAGTATAATAAAAGCGTCTTCCTCACCAGCCTTCGGGTCCGTCAGCTTTCACGCCAACCACGGTGGCCAACCTTGACCCAGGCTTCGACTTCTTTGGTTGCGCGATGGCGGACGACTCGCTCACTCGGAAACACCGTGATGGCCACCGTCCACCCTACCGGCATCACTTTCCTTCCGGCACGGGCTCGCCGACCACCTCTCTCCCAGGACCCGGTCCACAACTACACGGCGGCCACAGCCAACCGGCCGCCATCACCGCTCCACCACCCTGAGGCTCGACATGAGTCAACTTTAATCGTGTCAAACATACATCGTTTGGATCCTCATGCACATTAAGCAACATTCTTTATTTTTTCTACCTTTAAACCACTATTCTTCTTCATCTTCGTTCTCATGCTCCTCTTCACTTACTATCTCTACCTTCCCTATCCAAGCCCGCCGCAACCATCAATGGCCCATCCGGCTCAAAATCCCCAAACCTTCTACATCCACACTATGAATTTTGAGGGATTTTTTGCCATTATTTTCTCCTTTCAAGTCTGCAAACAATAATATCAATGTAGAAGTAATTAGTGTAAACTCCTTTATGCCCGCTCATGGCCACTACGACCTCAAACTCTACCGTCTCGCCTACATGATGTGCGTCCACTCCCACAATTTTTCCCATTACTCTCGCGAGGCCTCCATTACTTCCAAATATTTTCTTCGGATTATTTGCCATCAAGGAGAAATTAGCATACTGCGCATGAACATATGTGAAAAAAGTTCCTGCGATTTGACACTACAGAGGTAGAGCAACATGAAAAATAAAAGATCATGCTTCTCATCTTCAGACTTCTGTAGTTAAAAAAAACGGCGATAACCTTACAACATTTTTCAGACTCCCGTCCATATTGAAAATGATTCATGCATTAAGGAACACCACACAAAGTATAGAATCCAAAAAAAAACTAACAGCAAGCGACAGTGACATGGATGGCTACCTTATTGCTTTCTAAGTGGATGGCATGAGCCGTCGCCCAGATGCACGAAACAGTCCCGACCATGCACAGCTAGCCGAGAAACGTTGGGTCAAAACAAGGGTGTTGGTACCTTGAGCAACGACGCCATCACGCTGACAAATGCCCAACGAAACTGCTCGTGGCCATCCTCGGCCACCACCTGGACACACTCCTCTAGACCCAGGCGTTCCGAACAACATCCTCCCCACTTCCCCAGCGCGATGGCCGACTACCATAACTTCTCTGGAGCGAATCCTTCCAAAGGCGTTGCCGACAACGCCGTCCCTGTGGCGCTGCTCCTTTCTTCTCGTGCCTTTTGCTCCATTGACCTCCTCCTTCCTATGAAATTTTAGTAACAAGGTACATTTCAGTAATCAGTAAAAAAAATGCAGATTTTAGTACAAGAAAATGAGCATCTTGACAAAGTTTTAGTAGAAATCAGATTTCCATACAACAAGATATTTTAGTACCTACTGAAAAGAATAGTACAAGGGCAATCATCCGAACAATATCATAAGTATGAAACTGAACCTTTAGTAGCACCAGGTGACTACCCTTGTCATCTCAAGATTCAAGCCTCTCCTCTTATCCTCTTCTCCAAGCATGCACCGAAAACTGCAAAAAATGCAGAACATGTACATGTGTGAATTGAAATAGTGGAACTCAAACAAACCTTCATCAATAGATCTTTTTTGAACTATATGGTCGATTATGTACATGGCCCTCATAATGAAAACTAAAATATTGGGTTAGCCTTTCCCATATGTTTTTTGAAGAAAATCATAAGCATCAGCACCTACTACGTGGAAGATAAATCCCTTTAGAAAAAGTTTGGCATGTAGATTATGATATTATCCTAGCTTCTTTATGATTCAGAATTCAACCGCATTCAGGCCAATATGAATAGCATCTCAAGGATCTAGATAAATACCTGGAACAAAACTCAATGAAGAACCATAACATCAGTCGAAACTAAACATGAAAATTTTGAACTCGCTGACTTTATGTCAGTCCAGTAGTAATAGTAGTACAAGCGCTGGTAGAAAATGTAACTCTCAAGGTGCATACAGATATGCTACTATCTTGCTGCTAGAAAATGTAGCGCTCAAGGTACATATAGATATGCTATTGTCTTGCTGTTAAATAGACTGCTGGGTTTGTTGGCTAGATCAGGAAACCTAAGCTTTCCAACAATTCCAATCTGGAAGCACAATCAGACCTCACAGCCTAACAAGATAAATAAAAAGCAATCAAACCATTGGCGAGAAATAAAATCAATCAAACTGGAAAACATCACTTTAGGATGGGTATGCACTGCATCTTGATATAAGCATGCTTTTAGTTTGTACGCTAGGCTCCAAGTTTGCATTGCGAAAATAAAATCATAAAGATGAACCTCAAGTCTGGAACAACCTGCCACGACAAGCTGATTGTGTGTGCACCAGGTCCGGCAGCGTGCAGGCGAGCGGCACAGGCATTTCTAAATGTTGTTGAAAGCATGTATGACAACCGTTCACCAGACATCAAATCCATACATAATAGGAAATAACCTGGCTTCAGAACAGTACCTGGTCATGTCTAGAATTTCACCGTCATAATGAACAGGAAAAAAAGCACACACAAATAGCAGAATGGCCAAAGATAATATTGACCTACAGGAGATGGTCACATGATTTCTTGGATATTTACATCACCTTGTCAAAGCAAGATAGACAGGTAGATAGGAGAGCCAACCCTCAGCTGCTAAGCTGGCCATGAAATTTCATATGCATAGCAACAAGATGACCATAGCATATTGGGAGAAAAAAATACATAGACATTTCCATCATTTACTGGAAAAATTATAACTGAATAAGCCCTTTTATTATTGTTGTTCAGAAAATACTGAATTAACCGGCTCTACTCCCTCCCCACTTTTGTTCAGAAAGTACTGAGTTTTCCAAATGAATCACACAGTAACTTGTTCCTCCCTCTCTCTCTCCTCCTAAATCGATCTTGACAAAGCAAGAATAACTGAATAATATTCAGATAGAAACATTCATTTCTTATCCCAAGCCATTGATGCAAAATGCAGAACCAATACTTGTTAAAGAGTGGAGATGGAGAAAGCTCACCGCCTTATATCACCAAAAGGAGGAACACATATGGCGTATGGGGCTTACATATAAATGCGTTCAGAAATTAATGAAGAAATCATCTAATGCACTACATTATTTCAAAATCAATTAACTACGTACTTGTTAGAGTACGTAATGGGCCTGGGCTGGCGGTATAGCCCGTTAGTCTTAGGGTTAATTAGAGATAAGGGTCGCTTGCTTAGGGGTCAAGTAAGCCTTGCTTGGGAGTCAAGTAAACCTCTCTATATAAGGAGAGGAGATGTATCAATCTAATCAAGCAAGAATTAAGAAGGAAATCCCTTCCCTCTTGCCCGGCCGTGGGCAAAAGGCCCCCGGCCGGCCTTCTCGCGCCCTCCTTCTAGCAGCCACATAACAATCTGGTATCAGCCTTCCCGGGTTCGATCATGTCCAGCCCTCTACCGAGTTCTTCCCACCCGCCGCCGCCGCACACCCACCCGCCGCCGCCAGCGTCTTCGTCGACGCTGCTGCCCCACACAGCAGGCGCGCCGGCATTGGGCGCGCTGGCGTCCTCAGGGGCGATTGCACCCTCTGCCCCGGCGCCGTCCGCCCTCGTCCTCACCCCGGAGCAAATGACAGCCGCAATCCTGGAATTACGGCAGGCCGTGGCGGGCATCAGGGCCTTCCTCGTCGGGCCCTATGCGCCCCAACCGCATCCCCAACTGCCACCTCCTCCGCCGCCACACCAACAGCAGCTACCCCCGCCGCCGCCGCCCTCAGCCGCGACCACGGCGCCGGTCATCACGTACCAGTATGGGATGCCCTACGACGGGACTGCGACGACCTTGTTCCCAGCAGTGCCGCCGCCGTCCCAGGGCGTTCCCATCCAGCAGATCAAGTTCCCGCCGTCGCCGTCACCGCTTCCGGCTTGGATCGCTACCCGCCATGTGTCGGCGGCGGTGAGGCTGCAGGCTGCTGCGCGCGGCCTCCTAGCGCGTCGGCGTGTGCGGGAGATGCGTGATCTGCAGCTGCAGCTCCTCCAAGTTGCGCTTCGCTGCGCAAAGGACCTCGATCTCGTCCGCTGCGTCGGAGATCTTGGGCATGCGGTTTCCTCCACGGGCGGCGGGCATGCTGTTTTCCCCGCGGGCAGCGACCTCAAAGTCTGCGACATCGACAGCCGTCCGGCGGGGAGAAGGCATGGTGTCACCGACAGGAGCGCACCGCGTAGCACCACTGCATTCCGCCGCCGGCCGCCGCGAGGGCGCCTCTGCTGGTCGCTCTTGCGACCACTTCCAGGTGGCAATACACATGCACTCCTTTTGTCCCGATGGTGTCCATGGGATCCAGGTGGCGGTACACGTGCACGTCCGACGTGCGGATGGTGTCCACTTTATGTTCAGGGGTCAAAAATAAAGCGTCCCAGTCCATTTCAGGTTGAGAGTAATACAACAAGCCGAGATGTAAAAGGCTTGTTTTTAGGTGTTAGGTTTGTGTTGCATCGAGTCATGGTTATAAGTTGGTTAGGTTGCAGCTCGAGGACGAGTTGCATGTCCAGGTGGGGTGTAGTGTTAGAGTACGTAATGGGCCTGGGCTGGCGGTATAGCCCGTTAGTCTTAGGGTTAATTAGAGATAAGGGTCGCTTGCTTAGGGGTCAAGTAAGCCTTGCTTGGGAGTCAAGTAAACCTCTCTATATAAGGAGAGGAGATGTATCAATCTAATCAAGCAAGAATTAAGAAGGAAATCCCTTCCCTCTTGCCCGGCCGTGGGCAAAAGGCCCCCGGCCGGCCTTCTCGCGCCCTCCTTCTAGCAGCCACATAACAGTACTCCTTTATGTTGCCAAGATTTTGGACAACGTTCTTCCTAATGTAACGACTGACTTGTTGTCGAAAAATAATAACCCTATAAATTCAAGAAATTTCAGTCCATGTTATTCCAATTCTGTTATATGTAACAGATTTGCTCCCTCTGTAAAGAAATATAAGAGCGTTTAGATAATTAAAGTAGTGATCTAAACTCTCTTATATTTCTTTACGGAGGGAGTACAATCCAACCATTGTTAAATCTGCCAAACCAAACATTGCTAAATCTGCAGCCAGCAGACTGAATAAGAGGTAAGTGAGATATCCTTTTGCACCTTGTCCACATTGCTGATGAGGAAGGCGAGGAGGTGGTGCCGATGAGCTTGTTCTGCTCGGCCAGCCATGCGGCCGCCTCACCTCAAGCACCCCGCCATAAGCATCTCAGTTCTCTTGTGGAACCAAGTGCTTCTCCATGATGCCCACAGACCCGCCCCCTCCATCCCCAGAGGAGAACATCACGGCCATCTGCATAAGGTTGTCGGAGCCCTCTGTCGGCCCAAATATTTCACAAATAAGGTTGGGCTACAACCATGGAGAATAAGCAATGCGGGAAATTTTTGTATATAAATGAGTAGCTGACTTGACTATATGTTGAAGTCGGAATGTTGCATGATGATTCATTTAGCGAAGCGCACACCTGCACATGCATGAACAGATCAGTCTTGGAAATTGTTTGTTGAGTAGCTAGATAACTGTAATTACATATATAACTTGCACTTTATAGTACTAAATAATTTTGCTAACTTCCATTCACTCTACTCAATACATCCTAGTATTTGGTGATAGGAGCACATGCGTGTAGTGATTCAGCAAACAATTTAAAAACGAAAGTAAGATAAACAGCTTACCGATCCAGACTAAAGAGTATGAAACTAAATTTTAGTTGCCTTGTAGTGGTAGCATGATGTACAGTAAGCAGGAAACATCCATTCTTCAAACAAACATACAAATAGAACCCCAGCAACACAATATACAGATATGTAAGATATATCACCACTGTGCCCATAAAGGAGTTAAATGATGTATTAGATGTTTCCCATCGTTTTGATAGACCTCAATAGCATGCAGACCATCACCTTTCATATCCTTTTATCACATTAAATGATTGTTGCACTGTCTACGGATGAGCCAAAATTGCTATGCCCCCAGTTCTACAAATTAGATGCACAATAGATTCCCCATTCAGTCCCATACCGCTGCAAATGAACAACAGAAATCCACATTCATAAATACATCACGTACCCAGGTTAAGTAGTTAATTTCAAGCCCAAAAATTAATACACTCCTGGCCAATGTGCACGGTTAACCGTGAGCTGCCGCGTCCTTGCCAAGTGTCCTCGTCCCGCTCTTCCGCTTGGCGCGAGGCCTCAACAGGGACCTGCACGATCTATCCATCAGCGCATTGACAGGATTGTTACCAAAATTCTTGTTCCTGCGATCAAGCGGGAGGAGTACCGTGTAAAATTCCGGCATCCTGCTGTTGTGACAAGAATGCATCATATGACAAAAATGTATCCGACATCCTCAATCTCGAGCTAGAAAAAGACATGAGTCTCTTACTTACTATGACAAAGTTACCAATATTTTTATCATTAACTTAAGACACAAAGCCTCAGGATTGACATGAGTAACATGAAAGACCTTGGGAAATATCAAGAAATTAGGCACACTTTTTTGTGCATGACGTGAAGTAGAAGTAAAAAATCAAAACGTCTCATCTGGTGTTCAGTTCTGCATACCAAGGTTGTAGTTATACAAGTACAACAATTATTCAGACAAGATCAGGAAGGAGATGAGTGGATGCCCTCACAATTATTCTGAAAATCGGTAGTTGGAGTCAACTTGCTTAATTCTATGTGCATGCATATTCAAAACAACATGGAGAATCGTTGTAGGTTGGCTTGGGAGTACCTTTGCAACATGGAGAATCGTTCTAGGTTGGCTTGCTGAATTCTGTGTACATGCATATTTTGCATATGATTTTGCGGCATCCTCATGGTGCAATCTTCTGCTAATTCGATGGGAGTACCTTTGCCACCTCATCTGTAGAAGATAATAGTCCTCCCATACTTAACATTGAACACCGGAATATCAATGAGATCTCTGTCAGGGTCGAACACTCAAAGGTACTATTGTTGTCGTTGCTAATTTATGAATATCAATATCATCAGTGGACCTAGTTGGGCAGATGCAGGAATAATTGTACTACGAACCTTGTTTGAAATAATTGTGCAATTAATTTCTCACGAGGACAGTTGAAATTTATCTTGTGTTGAGGAAAGAATAGCCCACATCGACCAAGCACAGCTGCAACGGGTTGTCAGTCGCACACATGCTGATAAGCCTCCGTTGTGTCCTAATCTAAGCAGCAGGCTAATCACCTGATGATCTGACAAAGATGGCATGAATATTCAGAGCTTGCCGGTGCAATTCTACCAGTGTCTTCGAGACAATCCTCTTTCTTAAAAATAGCACAACAAAAACAACCAGTTCCTAAACATGGTCTATGCTTTCAGATTTCCTCGTTGGGTTCCAATCCTGATTTGTCAGCTTCTTCTTGAGTGTCTACGCTTGCTTTTAATCAAAAGGATATGCTGCATTAGTTCTCGAACTTCGATAGCAGTTTCATCAGGTACCAGGACATCTCGTAAATTGTAATTCAACCAATTTCCGTCTTACTTGCGATTGCTAAATTTGTACAGTAAAAATATACTTCTATGTTGAAAGAACTTTTCTCAATTCGATCATACCAATATTTTAGATGATGCCATTACAAGAAAAAATAACTGCAAGCAGCACCTGAGTAATTACTGAGTATACATACTTTTGAACAGACCATAAAGTCCAGAGTCTCAACTCTCTAAACTGAAATAATAATAGCAGCAGAGTATTGTGGTTGTATAAGAAAGGTAACTTACAGCAATTGAGAGCATGGCGACCCTGCCGGAGATGGAGGAGAACGGCGACCATCAATGGTGCACGGCGACCTTCGTAGGAGAGAGCAGCGGGATCAAGGGAGCAGAGAACTGAGGGCTGGCCGACCCGGTGCGTGGGGATGGTGAAGACGATGGGCAGCAGTGGATCTCGCCTCAATGATGTTGTAGGGCTAGGCACCTACGCACCGACGCGGGGAACGGAGCGGCGGCGGCGGCGGCTGCGTCCATGGCTCCATGCCCTGACCCGATCGAGTGACTGGCGGCGGCGGATCCCGGCTTGGGGACGTTCCAGAAAACTCGTGCAGACGCGTGCAATGGGGTGGCGGCCGCATCTGGTGGAGAGAGAGACGAGGTTACCAGAGGGAGAGGCGGAGGCAGAGGGGTGAGGCAGCCCTAGGCGGGGCTGGTCGATCAGCTTCCATGCGGCGGCGGCGCAAGGAACCCTACACGCGAGGGTAATTGGGGAGAGGAACTTCTCTCGCGAGGAGAGAGAGGAGAGCAGCTTGCTAGGTTAGGGTTGAAGCGTTTTTTTTTAGGGAGAGATCCGGGTTTTGCTGTGTGGGAAAAAAAATCAAGGTGAAAGGATGGTGGTGGGAGGAGGGACGAAAAAAACCCAGACGAAGACGAAAAAAAACCGTGAAGGCTAGCCTACCAAGTGAGACATTAGGAGTAGAGATATTTTAGATGATGCCATTACAAGAAAAAATAACTGCAAGCAGCACCTGAGTAATTACTGAGTATACATACTTTTGAACAGACCATAAAGTCCAGAGTCTCAACTCTCTAAACTGAAATAATAATAGCAGCAGAGTATTGTGGTTGTATCAGAAAGGTAACTTACTGCAATTGAGAGCATGGCGACCCTGCCGGAGATGGAGGAGAACGGCGACCATCAATGGTGCACGGCGACCTTCGTAGGAGAGAGCAGCGGGATCAAGGGAGCAGAGAACTGAGGGCTGGCCGACCCGGTGCGTGGGGATGGTGAAGACGATGGGCAGCGGTGGATCTCGCCTCAATGATGTTGTAGGGCTAGGCACCTACGCACCGACGCGGGGAACGGAGCGGCGGCGGCGGCGGCTGCGTCCATGGCTCCATGCCCTGACCCGATCGAGTGACTGGCGGCGGCGGATCCCGGCTTGGGGACGTTCCAGAAAACTCGTGCAGACGCGTGCAATGGGGTGGCGGCCGCATCTGGTGGAGAGAGAGACGAGGTTACCAGAGGGAGAGGCGGAGGCAGAGGGGTGAGGCAGCCCTAGGCGGGGCTGGTCGATCAGCTTCCATGCGGCGGCGGCGCAAGGAACCCTACACGCGAGGGTAATTGGGGAGAGGAACTTCTCACGCGAGGAGAGAGAGGAGAGCAGCTTGCTAGGTTAGGGTTGAAGCGTTTTTTTTTTAGGGAGAGATCCGGGTTTTGCTGTGTGGGAAAAAAAATCAAGGTGAAAGGATGGTGGTGGGAGGAGGGACGAAAAAAAACCAGACGAAGACGGAAAAAAACCGTGAAGGCTAGCCTACCAAGTGAGACATTAGGAGTAGAGATGATTTGGGAAAAATAATCTGGTCTCTCATTTAGTTTAGTCCACCTATTTTTTTTCTTTCTAGCTCCCCCACCAAAAGATAGACCCCATTTTAAAGTTCGGCATAGGGCCCCGAATATTGCCGGCCCGGCCCTCAATTAAACATAGTGATTACATTCAAAGTTGACTATGCTAGCTATCTCATCACACAATTCTGAAGGCAACAAGCAGTTCACTGTTGTGAACGATCCATGGATGCAAGGGTGTGGCTAGCCGCATTTGTATATTTGTATGTCAGGGCATTTCTAACCGATCCCCAATAACCGGTTAGAAGAGTAAAATTTCGTTTTTACTCCTCTAACCGGGATCTAGCCGATCCCCAATCGGTCTTAGAAGAGTAAAAATTATACTCAGCAGTTGCGGTTCTCCCTATATTTACTCCACCACTCAGCGGTTGAGTAAAAAAATCTCACTCTCTCTTCTCCTCCTCTGCCTTCCCTCCCGCCCCGCCGTCGCCGCTCCTCGCTGCCCCCCCTCCTCACAATGGCCAGACACGGTGGCCGGAGGTCCCCACCGCCGATCCGCAGTGCGGATCCGCGCCGCCACGCCCCTGGTTCGTCGTCAAGTGGCGCATACTCGAGACGCCGCCGCCGCACGGCCGATGCGCCGGCCCCCACCCGGTTCGCCTACTTCCCAGACCTCCCTCCGCCGCGAGAGCCGCAGAGGGCATACATCGGCATCCGGCAGCGCGCGTGAGGGACATGGGTGGCGGAGATCACCAACCGGGAGACCCACACGAGGAAGTGTATCGGGTCGTTCCACACGGCGGAGCTCGCGGCGCTCGAATACGACCGGTGGCAAGTCCGGTTCCACGGCTCCGCCGCGAGGCTCAACTTCGCGTTTGGGACGGTGAAAGTGCAACTAATCCCCGAGTGGTTTTGGTAATTAATAACAACATATAAGTCATCAAACTAATGCCTATTCAAGATAAGATTTCAGGAAGTTCAATGTTGGCATGTCAAGGACTAGTGATTGTGGACCCCTCAAAATGCTAAAGACATGGATTGGCAAATGTTCAAGACTCTACATTTTTGGTTAAGTTATCCAAGATCACATTGAGTCCTATAGGAAAGCCAATACTATTAAAAGGGGATGAGGTTTTGATGATGAGTTTGTTGCTCAAGTGCTTGAAGATATTGCTCCAAAACCCTCAACCACATTCTCCAAAACCTATCTGTCCAAATCCTAAAAGTCCATCTCGGTCCCACCGAAAACTTCCCATCCGGACCCACCGAGATGACCCCATACATTGCCACATGCCAAACCCTAACGTTTCGGTACAACCGATATGGATCTCGGTCTCACCGAGATGGCATGACCAAGTTTCTGTAATGCTATCGATTCACTTCGGAGTCACCGAGTTGAAACGATCGGAATTACCGAGATGAAGTTTTGCCCTAGCCATTGCACTTCGGTCACACCGAGTCGTTCCGTTTGGTCTCACCGAAAATCCTAACGGTCAAGCCTTTTACACGAGTCGGTCTGATACGTCCATTTTGCATCATGCTTTCCTACTGTTAATTATTATGTTTTGGATCATTATTTCACTTTATGATACAATTCTTATGCCTTTTCTCTCTTATTTTGCAAGTTTCACATGAAGAGGGAGATTGTCGGCAGCTGGAATTCTGGACCAGAAAGGGGTGCAACAGAGATAGCTATTCTTCACATCACCAAATGACCTGAAAATTAACAGAGAATTATTTTGCAATATATAAAAAATATTGACTGAAGAAATACCAGAGGGGGACCCACCAGGAAGCGACAAGCCTGGGGGCGCGCCCTACCCCCTGGGCGCCCCCCCCCCCCCCCCGAGCTTGTGGCGCCCCTGGCAGGCCTCTAGGGCCCATATTATCCTATATGAAGCCATTTGCCCTAGAAAAAAATCAAGAGAAGACTTTCGGGACGAAGCGCCGCCGTCTCGAGGCGGAACCTGGGCAGTGTTACTTGTAGACTGCGTTGGTATTTCCCCGAAGAGGAGAGGATGATACAGTATAGTAGAGATAAGTATTTCCCTCAGTTAAGAACCAAGGTTATCAATCTAGTAGGAGAACCAAGCAAAATTCCGTTAAGCGCACCTGCACACACAAGAGCAAACACTTGCACCCAACGCAAATAAGAGGGTTGTCAATCCTCTTAGCGGTTATTTGCAAGGATTAAATCTTATAGAGATAAAGAGATAAAATAAAATACTAATTAAAATAAAAGTAAATAAATTGCAGCAAGGTATTTTTAGGTTTTTTTATATGATAAAGTAGACCCGGGGGCCACAGTTTTCACTAGAGGCTTCTCTCTCGAACACATAGCATACGGTGGGTAAACAAATTACTGTTGGGCAATTGATAGAAAAGCAAATAATTATGACGGATTCATTGCAATGATCATGTATATAGGCATCACGTCCGAGACAAGTAGACCGACTCCTGCCTGCATCTACTACTATTACTCCACCCATCGACCGCTATCCAGCATGCATCTAGGGTATTAAGTATGAAACAGAGTAACGCCTTAAGCAAGATGACATGATGTTGACAAAGTAAACTCAAGCAATATGATTAAACCCCATCTTTTTATCCTTAATGGCAACAATACAAATACGTGTCATGTCCCCTTCTGTCACTGGGATAGAGCACCGCAAGATTGAACCCATCACAAAGCACCTCTCCCATTGCAAGACAAATCAATCTAGTAGGCCAAACCAAATCGATAGATCGGAGAGAAATACAAAGCTATAATAATCATGCATAAAAGAGTTCAGAGAAGAGTCAAATATTTCTCATGAATAATCTGATCATAAAATCACAATTCATCGGATCCCAACAAACACACCGCAAAAAAAGATTACATCGGATACAACTCCAAGAACATCGAGGAGAACATGGTATTGAAGATCAAAGAGAGAGAAGAAGCCGTCTAGCTAATAGCTATGGACCCGTAGGTCTGTGGTAAACTACCCACACATCATCGGAAGGGCAGCAAGGTTGATGAAGAAGCCCTCCGTGATCAATCCCCCCTCCGGCAAAGTACCGAAAAAGGCCTCCAGATGGGATCGCGGAAGAACAGAGGCTTGCGGCGGCGGAAAGGTTTTCTCTTCTGTATCTTTGGTATATTAGGAATATTTTAGAATTTATAGCGCTGGAATTAGGTCAGGAGGGGCAACGAGGGGCCCACAAGCCTGGGGGCGCGCCCTACCCCCCTGGGTGCGCCCTCCAGGCTTGTTGCCTCCTCGTGGCTCTTCTGGTCTTCTCCCGAAGCTTCGTGGGTCTCTTTTGGTCTAGAAAAAAATAATCCAATTTTTTTTTTCTCGTTTGGACACTTTTTGATAATGATTTTCTGAAAAGGCAAAAACAAGCAGAAAACAGCAACTGGCACTTGGCACTAGGTTAATAGGTTAGTCCCAAAACATGATATATAATGGCATATAATTGCATATAAAACATCCAAGATTGATACTATAATAGCATGGAACAAACAAAAATTATAGATACGTTGGAGACGTATCAAGCATCCCCAAGCTTAATTCCTGCTCGTCCTCGAGTAGGTAAATGATAAAAACAGAATTTTTGATGTGCAATGCTACCTATCATGTTTCATCATGTAATCTATCTCTTACGGTATGAATAATAAGATCCGAATGATTCAAAGCAATAGTCTATAATTTGATATGAAGACATCAATACTCGAGCATACTAATAAACAATCATGTCCTTCAAAATAAAAATGCTAAAGAACGTTATCCCTACAAAATCGTATAATCATGTCATGCTCCATCTTCTTAACACAAAGTATTTATCATGCACTACCCCGGTTTTAGCCAAGCAATTGGTTCATACTTTTTAACGCGCTTCAGCTTTTTCAACCCCCACGCAATACATGAGCGCAAGCCATGGATATAGCACTATGGGTGGAATAGAGTGTGGTGGTAGAGATAAATAAGAGAAGTAAAAAAAAAGAAGATAGTCTCACATCAACGAGGCTAATGAACGGGCTATGGAGATGCCCATCAATTGATGTCAATGCGAGGAGAAGGGATTGCCATGCAACGGATGCACTAAGAGCTATAAGTGTATGAAAGCTCAACATGAAAACTAAGTGGGTGTGCATCCAACTTGCTTTCTCATGAAGACCTCGGGCATTTGAGGAAGCCCATCATCAGAATATACAAGCCAAGTTCTATAATGAAAATTCCCACTAGTATATGAAAGTGACAAAATAGGAGACTCTCTATATGAAAAACATGGTGCTACTCTGAAGCACAAGTGTGGAAAAAGGATAGTAACATTGCCCCTTCTCTCTTTTTCTCTCATTTTTTTTCATAGCTCTTTTTGGCCTATTTTTTTTTCTTTTTTTTTTATTTTCGTCCGAAGTATCATCCCGACTTGTGGGGGAATCATGGTCTCCATCATCCTTTCCTCACTGGGACAATGCTCTAATAATGATGATCATCACACTTTTATTTACTTACAACTCAATATTACAACTCGATACTAGAACAAAAATATGACTCTATATGAATGCCTCTGGCAGTGTACCAGGATGTGCAATGATGCTAGCGTAACATGTATAAAAATGATGAACAGTGGCTGAGCCACAAATACTATGTCAGCTATATGATCATGCAAAGTAATATGACAATGACGATGTGTGTCATAAAAATGGAACGGTGGAAGTTGCATGGCAATATATCTCGGAATGGCTATGGAAATGCCATGATAGGTAGGTATGGTGGCTATTTTGAGGAAGATATAAAGAGGCTTATGTGTGATAGAGCGTATCATATCACGGGGTTTGGATGCACCGGCGAAGTTTGCACCAACTCTCGATGTGAGAAAGAGCAATGCACGGTACCGAAGAGGCTAGCAAATTGCGGAAGGGTGAGAGTGCGTATAATCCATGGACTCACATTAGTCATAAAGAACTCACATACTTATTGCGAAAGTTTATTAGCCCTCGAAGCAAAGTACTACTATGCATGCCCCTAGGGGGGAGGTTGGTAGGAGTTAACCACCCGGCCGCCACACAAAGGAAGACAATCAATAATAAATCATGCTCCAACTTCTTAGCATAACGACAAATCATACATGCATGCTTCGGGAATCACAAACCTTAACACCAATATTCTTACTAAACCACAATTATCTACTAATACCTCCCACATATTACCATCTTAATATCGCAAAACTATTGCAAGGAATCAAACTTATCATATTCAGTGATCTACATGAAAGTTTTTATTATATCCCTCTTGAATACCTATCATATCAAGACCAAATTCATAACCCGTGCATATTACCATTGCTAATCATTAGACTCTCAAAAAAATATAAGTGAAGCATGAGAGTGCAACTATTTCTTTAAAAAATAACCACCACCGTGCTCTAAAAGATATAAATGAAGCACTAGAGCAACTGCCTAGCTCAAAAGATATAAGTGAAGCACATAGAGTATTCTAACAAATCACGAATAATGTGTGTCCCTCTCAAAAAGGTGTGTTCAGCAAAGATGATTGTGACAAACTAAAAAGCAAACAAACTATATCACAAGACGCTCCAAGTAAAACACATATCATGTGATGAATAAAAATATAGCTCCAAGTGAGTTACCGATAGATTGTAGACGAAAGAGGGGATGCCTTCCGGGGCATCCCCAAGCTTAGACGCTTGAGTATTCCTTGAATATTACCTTGGGATGCCTTCCGGGGCATCCCCAAGCTTAGGCTCTTGCCGCTCTTTATTCCTTTATCCATCGTAGTCTCACCCAAAACTTGAAAACTTCAGCACACAAAACTCAATAGAAACCTCGTGAGATCCGTTAGTATAACAAACAAATCTTAAACTTTAGGTACTGTTGTAAATTGATTCCTATTTAATATTGGCATAATACTATTGTACTCCAACTTCTCCATGACTCATACCCCCCGATACGATCCATAGATTCATTGAAAGAAGCAAACTATGCAACAAAAACAGAATCTGTCTAAAACAGAACAGTCTGTAAAGATCTATCTAAATGCTATAATTCTGTAACTCCAAAAATTCTGAAAAATTAGGACAGCGTAAAAAATTCATATACCAATACTGTGTAAAAATTTCAAATTTTTCTGACACTCCAGTACAGAATTAAATTCAGCACTGGACGCAAAACTTTCTGTTTTCCAAACAGCATCAATTATACTATCATCAACATCATCCCAAAGGCATTACTTGGCACAAACACTAATTAAAACATAAAAATACAATCATAACAGAGGCTATAATTGTGTAAACACTCAAGAACATAAAGTAAAAGCAAAAATTTATTTTATTCATTGGGTTGCCTCCCAACAAGTGCTATTGTTTTATGCCCCAAGCTAGGCATAATGCATAGTTTCAAGTGTTGTCATCCTTCATTTTAATTCCATAGGTGGCCCTCATAATAGATTCATAAGGTGCTTTAATTCTCTTTCTATGGAAGTGTTCCATCTCTTTCTTTAGTGGAAATTGAAATCTTATATTACCTTCTTTCATATCAATAATAGCACATATTGTTCGTAGAAAAGGCCTACAAGTATTATGGGGCAAGAAGGATTGCATTCAATGTCAAGAACAATAAAGTCCACGGGCACATAATTTTTATTTGCAAGAATAAGCACATCATTTATTCTACCCAATGGCTTTTTAATAGTGGAATCCGCAAGATGCAAATTAAGGGAACAAGGATCCATGTCGGTGAGACCTAGCACATCACACAAAGACTTTGGTATAGTGGAAACGCTAGCACCAAGATCACATAGGGCATTATATTCATAATCCTTAATTTTAACTTTAATAGTAGGTTCCCATTCATCTTGTAATTTTCTAGGAATTGAAACTTCCAACTCAAGTTTTCTTCATGTGCTTTCCTCATCGCTTCTACAATATGTTTAGTGAAAGCTTTATTTTGTTCATATGCATTTGATGAATTAATCATGGATTGCAACAAGGAAATACACTCAATTAAAGAACAACTATAATAATTAAAGTCCTTGTAATCCAAAGTAGTGGGTACATTACTATTTAAAGTTTTGACCTCTCCAAACCCACTTTTTTCATTTTTATCATTAAGATTATCACCCTCCAAGCAAGTGTGACTCCTTCTATCTAAAGTTGACTCTTCTTCAGTCCCTTTTTCATCAAGTTTTATGTTACTAAATAATGATTCAATAGGGATGACACCAATCATTTTAATATCTTCATTATTACTACGATAGAAACCGGGTGGAATCGCTTTTTCTAGAAATTCTCCCTTAGCTCTCAACCTAGCGGTTCTTTCTTTACTTTCATTGATGAAGACATAGATAGTTTTAATAGACTCATTTATATCATGCTTGGGTGGCAAAATTTTAGTTTTGAGATTTTCCGCATCATGAGCAATTCTATCGATGTTCCTAGCCAACTCATCAACTCTATTAAATTTTTCTTCTATCATAGCATTGAAATTCTTTTGTGAATTAATAAATTCGTTAATATTACTTTCAAGATCAGAGGGCATCCTATTATTATTATTATAAGAATTACCATAGGGATTGCCATAATTATTAGAGGAATTTCCAGGAAACGGTCTAGGAGTGAAATTACCCCTATAAGCATTGTTGTTGAAATTATTTCTAGAGACAAAATTCACATCAATAGCATCATTATTTTGCTCAATCAAAGTAGACAATGGCACATCATTAGGATCAATTTGAGCATTTTTACTAGCAACCAATTTCATAAGAGCATCCATCTTATCACTCAAAGTATTAATTTCTTCAACAGAATTTACCTTCTTAACAGTTGGAGTTCGTTCAGTGTGGCATTGAGAATAATTTATCATGATATTATCAAGAAGTTTTGTAGCTTCTCCCAATGTAATTTCCATAAAAGTACCACCTGCGGCAGAGTCTAGCAAATTTCTAGAGGCCAAGTTTAGTCCCGCATAATTTTTTTGTATGATCATCCATAAATTCAAGCCATGAGTTGGGCAATTTCTTATCATTAATTTCATTCTCTCCCAAGATTGTGCAATATGTTCATGCTCAAGTTGCTTAAAATTCATAATTTGATTTCTTAGAGAAATAATCTTAGCGGGAGGAAAATACTTGGTAATAAAAGCATCCTTACACTTATCCCAAGAATCAATACTATTTCTAGGCAAGGACGAAAACCAAGTTTTAGCACGGTCTCGTAGTGAGAACGGAAATAATTTTAATTTAACAATATCATTATCCACATCTTTTTTCTTTTGCATATCACAAAGCTCAACGAAAGTATTTAGATGGGATGCAGCATCTTCATTAGGACTACCAGAAAATTGTTCTTTCATAACAAGATTAAGCAAAGCAGCATTAATGTCACACGACTCCGCACTAGTGGCGGGAGGAGCAATAGTAGTACTAATAAAATCATTATTATTAGTATTGGAAAAGTCACACAATTTTGTATTTTCTTGAGACATCGTGACGAAGCAAGCAAACTAGCAAACGAGCAAATAAAAATATTTTTGTGTTTTTGAAAAAAAAATAGAAGTGGGGGAGATGAAAACTAGAGGCAAATGCAAATAAAGGGAAAATAAAATAAATGCAAGTGGATGATACTTTGTGCGAAGGTACTTCGTAATTTTGATGATGTCTCCCCGGCAATGGTGCCGGAAATTCTTCCTGCTACTTGTAGATTGCGTTGGTATTTCCCCGAAGAGGAGAGGATGATGCAGTATAGTAGAGATAAGTATTTCCCTCAGTTAAGAACCAAGGTTATCAATCCAGTAGGAGAACCAAGCAAAATTCCGTTAAGCGCACCAGCACACACAAGAGCAAACACTTGCACCCAACGCAAATAAGAGGGTTGTCAATCCTCTTAGCGGTTATTTGCAAGGATTAGATCTTATAGAGATAAAGAGATAAACTAAAATACTAATTAAAATAAAAATAAATAAATTGCAGCAAGGTATTTTTAGGTTTTTTATATGATAAAGTAGACCCGGGGCCATAGTTTTCACTACAGGCTTCTCTCTCGAACACATAGCATACGGTGGGTAAACAAATTACTGTTGGGCAATTGATAGAAAAGCAAATAATTATGACGGATTCATGGCAATGATCATGTATATAGGCATCATGTCTGAGACAAGTAGACCGACTCCTGCCTGCATCTACTACTATTACTCCACGCATCGACCGCTATCAAGCATGCATCTAGGGTATTAAGTATGAAACAGAGTAATGCCTTAAGCAAGATGACATGATGTAGACAAAGTAAACTCAAGCAATATGATTAAACCCCATCTTTTTATCCTTAATGGCAACAATACAAATACGTGTCATGTCCCCTTCTGTCACTGGGATTGAGCACCGCAAGATTGAATCCATCACAAAGCACCTCTCCCATTGCAAGACAAATCAATCTAGTAGGCCAAACCAAATCGATAGATCGGAGAGAAATATAAAACTATAATAATCATGCATAAAAGAGTTCAGAGAAGATTCAAATATTTCTCATGAATAATCTGATCATAAACTCACAATTCATCGGATCCCAACAAACACACCGCAAAAGAAGATTACATCGGATAGAACTCCAAGAACATCGAGGAGAACATGGTATTGAAGATCAAAGAGAGAGAAGAAGCCATCTAGCTAATAGCTATGGACCCGTAGGTCTATGGTAAACTACTCACACATCATCGAAAGGGCAGCAAGGTTGATGAAGAAGCCCTCCGTGATCGATCCCCCCTCCGGCAGAGTACCGAAAAAGGCCTCCAGATGGGATCACGGAAGAACAGAGGCTTGCGGCGGCGGAAAGGATTTCTCTTCTGTCTCTTTGGTATATTGGGAATATTTTAGAATTTATAGCGCTGGAATTAGGTCAGGAGGGGCAACGAGGGGCCCACAAGCCTGGGGGGCGCGCCCTACCCCCCTTGGCGCGCCCTCCAGGCTTGTCGCCTCCTCGTTGCTCTTCTGGTCTTCTCCCGAAGCTTCGTGGGTCTCTTTTGGTCCAGAAAAAATTAATCCAAAGTTTTTTTCTCGTTTGGACACTTTTTGATAATGATTTTCTGAAAAGGCAAAAACAAGCAGAAAACAACTGGCACTGGGCACTGGGTTAATAGGTTAGTCCCAAAAAATGATATATAATGGCATATAATTGCATATAAAACATCCAATATTGATACTATAATAGCATGGAACAATCAAAAATAATAGATACGTTGGAGATGTATCAGGCAGGAGCACTTTTGCTCTCCGGCGGAGCGATTCCGCCAGGGAAACTTCCGTCCGGGAGGGGGAAATCGAAGCCATCGACATCACCAACGATCCTCTCATCGTGGGAGGACCAATCTTCATCAACATCTTCACCAGCACCATCTCATCTCAAACCCTAGTTCATCTCTTGTATTCAATCTTTGTCTCAAAACCTCAGATTGCTACCTGTGGGTTGCTAGTAGTGTTGATTACTCTCTGTAGTTGATGCTAGTTGGTTTATTTGGTGGAAGATTATATGTTCAGATCCTTAATGATATTGAATACCCCTCTGATCTTGAACATGAATATGATTTGTGAGTAGTTACTTTTGTTCTTGAGGACATGGGAGAAGTCTTGTCATAAGTAATCATGTGAATTTGGTATTCGTTCGATATTTTGATGATATGTATGTTGTTGCTTCCTTTAGTGGTGTCGTGTTACTGTCGACTACATGACACTTCACCATCTTTGGGCCTAAGGTAAGGCATTGTGGAGTAGTAATTAGATGATGGGTCGCTAGAGTGACAGAAGCTTAAACCCTAGTTTATGCGCTATTCCGTAAGGGGCTGATTTGGATCCATATGTTTCATGCTATGGTTAGATTTATCTTAACTCTTATTTCATAGTTGTGGATGCTTGCGAGAGGGGGTAATCATAAGTGGGAGGCTTGTTCAAGTAAGAACAACACCCAAGCACCGGTCCACCCACATATCAAATTATCAAAGTAGCGAACGCGAATCAAACAAACATGATGAAAGTGACTAGATGAAATTCCCATGTGTCCTCGAGAACGCATTGCTTATTATACGAGTTCGTTCCGGCTTGTCCTTTGCTATAAGAAGGATTGGGCCATCTTGCTGCACCTTTGTTACCGTTACTATTTGTTACTTGTTACGAATTACCTTGCTATCAAACTATCTGTTACCTACAATTTCAGTGCTTGCAAAGAATACCTTGCTGAAAACCGCTTGTCATTTCCTTCTGCTCCTCGTTGGGTTCAACACTCTTACTTATCGAAAGGACTACAATTGATCCCCTATACTTTTGAGTCATCAAGACTCTTTTCTGGCGCCGTTGCCGGGGAGTGAAGCACCTTTGGTGTTGGTGAGTGGAATTTGGTAAGGAAACATTTATATTACGTGCTGAAATTTACTGTCACTTGCCACTATGGAAAGTAATCCTTTGAGGGGTTTGTTCGGGGTATCTTCACCTCGACCGGAAGCATTAAGAGTTGCTCCTCAACCTACTAAACCTACTTAAAATATTTACTATGTATCCTTCGGGTATGATAGAGAAACTGTTAGCAAATCCTTATGCAGGAGATGGAACGGTGCATCCTAATATGCATTTGATATATGTGGATGAATTTGTGGATTGTTTAAGCTTGCAGGTTTATCTGGAGATGGAGTTAAGAAGAAGGTATTCCATTTATCTTTGGAGGGAAAGGCATTGACATGGAATAGGCTATGTGATGATACTGGAACATGGGATTGGAACCGGTTGAAGCTGGAATTTCATCAGAAATTTTATCCTATGCATTTGGTTCATCATGATCGGAATTATATACATAATTTTTGGCCTCGTGAAGGAGAAAGTATCGCTCAAGCTTGGAGGAGGCTTAAGTATATGTTGCATACATGCCCCAATCATGAGCTCTCGAGAGAAATAATTATTCAGAACTTTTATGCTCGGCTTTCTCATAATGATCAATCCATGCTCGATACTTCTTCTACTGGTTCCTTTATGAAGAGGACTATTGAATTCAAATGGGATTTTCTGGAAAGAATTAAACGCAATTCAAAAGATTGGGAAATCGACAAGGGTAAAGAGTCAGGTATAAATCTTGAGTTTGATTGTGTTAAATCTTTTATGGAAACCGATGCTTTTCATAAGTTTAGTACTAAGTATGGACTTGACTCAGAGATAGTAGCTACCTTTTGTGAATCTTTTGCTGCTCATGTTGATCTTCCTAAGGAGAAATGGTTTAAATAGCATCCACCTATTGAATTAAAAGAGGAACCCATTACTGTTAAAGAAGAAACAATTGTTTACAATGTTGAGCCAGTTGTGCCTACTACTTATATTGAAAAACCACCTTTCCCTATTAGGATTAAGGAACATGCTAAAGCTTCAACTGTGGTTAATAAAAGTAATATAAGAACACCTAGACCTTGTGAACAAATTAAAGTTGAACCTAATATTGCAATGGTTAAAGACCTTTTGGTTGATAATATTGATGGACATGTCATATATTTCTGTGATGAAGCAACTAGAATTGCTAAGCCAGACACTAAAGATAAAAACAAACTTGTAATTGGCATGCCTGTTGTCTCTGTTAAAATTGGAGATCATTGCTATCATGGTTTATGTGATATTGGTGCTAGTGTGAGTGCTATTCCTTTTACTCTCTATCAAGAAGTCATGAATGATATTGCACCCATTGAGATTGAAGATATTGATGTCACTATTAAGCTTGCAAACAGAGATACTATTACACCACTTGGGATTGTTAGAGATGTTGAAGTCTTGTGTGGTAAGATCAAATACCCTACTGATTTTCTTGTTCTTGGATCACCACAAGATGATTTTTGTCCCATTATATTTGGTAGACCCTTCTTGAATATAGTTAATGCTAAGATTGATTGCAACAAAGAAACTCTCAGTGTTAACTTTGGTGATGTATCTCATGAATTTAATTTCTCTAAGTTTCGTAGACAACCTCATGATAAAGAATTACCCAATAAAGATGAAATTATTGGTCTTGCTTCTATTGTTGTGCCTCCTACCGATCCTTTAGAACAATACTTGCTAGACCATGAAAATGATATGCATATGAATGAAAGAAATGAAATAGACGAGTTGTTCATTAAGCAAGCACCTATTCTTAAACATAATTTGCCTGTTGAAACATTGGGAGATCCTCTACCACCCAAGAGTGATCCTGTGTTTGAATTAAAGAAACTACCTGATACACTTAAATATGATTATCTTGATGAAAAGAAGATATATCATGTTATTATTAGTGCTAACCTTTCAGAGCATGAAGAAAAGAGATTACTTAAAGCTCTGAAGAAGCACCGTGCAGCTATTGGATATACTCTTGTTTATCTTAAGGGCATTAGTCCCACTCTATGTCAGCACAAGATTAATATGGAGCCAGATGCTAAACCTGTCATTGATCATCAACGTCGCTTGAATCCTAAAATGAAAGATGTGGTAAGAACTGAAATATTAAAGCTTCTGGAGGCACGTATAATTTATCACATAGCTGATAGTAGATGGGTAAGTCCTGTTCATTGTGTTCCTAAGAAAGGAGGTATTACTGTTGTTCCTAATGATAAAAATGAACTTATCCCAGAAAGAATTGTAACCGGTTATAGAATGGTAATTAACTTCAGAAAATTAAATAAAGCTACTAGGAAAGATCATTACCCCTTGCCTTTTATTGATCAAGTGTTAGAAAGATTATCTAAGCATACACACTTTTGTTTCCTAGATGGATATTCAGGTTTTTCTCAAATACCTGTATCACAAGAAGATCAAGAGAAAACCACCTTTACTTGTCCTTTTGGAACTTATGCTTATCGTCACATGCCTTTTGGTTTATGTAATGCACCTGCTACCTTTCAAAGATGTATTCCTGCTATATTCTCTGACTTTTGTGAAAAGATTGTTGAGGTTTTCATGGATGATTTCTCCGTTTACGGAACTTCTTTTGATGATTGCTTAAGCAACCTTGATCGAGTTTTGCAGAGATGTGAAGAAACTAATCTTGTCTTGAATTGGGAGAAGTGCCACTTTATGGTGAATGAAGGTATAGTCCTTGGGCATAAAATTTCTGAAAGAGGTATTGAAGTTGATAAAGCTAAAGTTGATGCAATTGAGAAAATGCCATGTCCTAAAGATATCAAAGGTATAAGAAGTTTCCTTGGTCATGCTGGTTTCTATAGAAGGTTTATAAAAGACTTCTCTAAAATTTCTAGGCCTCTTACTAATCTTTTGCAAAAAGATGTTCCATTTGTTTTTGATGATGATTGCGTAGAAGCCTTTGAAACACTTAAGAAATCCTTAATTTCTGCACCTATTGTTCAACCACCTGATTGGAACCTACCCTTTGAAATTATGTGTGATGCTAGTGATTATGCTGTTGGTGCTGTTCTAGGACAAAGAGTTGATAAGAAATTGAATGTTATTCATTATGCTAGTAAAACTCTAGACAGTGCTCAAAGATATTATGCTACTACTGAGAAGGAATTTTTAGCATTTGTGTTTGCATGTGATAAATTCAGATCTTACATTGTTGATTCTAAAAGTAACTATTCACACCGATCATGTTGCTATTAAATACCTTATGGAAAAGAAATATGCTAAACCTAGACTTATTAGGTGGGTTCTTTTGTTACAAGAATTTGATTTGCATATTATTGATAGAAAGGGAGCTAAGAATCCCGTAGCTGATAATTTATCTAGAATGGAAAATTTTCTTGATGACCCACTTCCTATTAATGATGATTTTCCTGATGAACAATTAGCTGTTATAAATGCTTCTCGAAATACTCCTTGGTATGCAGACTATGCTAATAACATTGTTGCTAAATATATATGTAACACCCCCTGTGTAAATGAGCTACAGTGATCTTCATATTAATGCTAAGCTACTTTGTTTTGCAAAGTATGATCACACTGGAATCATATCTCATTTCAAAATTCATCTCAGAAATTAAATTCAAATTGCAAGTGAAATTTGGAGTTGCACAAAAATTGCTGCAAAATAGTTCATCATTTAGCAAAAATTCCATAACAAATATTTGTTAAGGAAAACAACATCACCTTAGAGCTAAGATGGACTATAGCAAATAAAAACAGTGCCATTTCAGCATTTAAAATGCTATTTTATTTGTGAAAAATCCAGTTGGAGTCAGTTGCCTCTCAAAATATTTGTGGCAGTGCCAAATAATGCAAGGGAATTTTGTGGCATAGTCCCACATTTTTCTCAAGTCATTAGGTGGCCCACATAATTCGTTTCTGTCTCTGCTTAATAAATAAATAAATAAAACAGAAAATGGAAAAGATCAGAGGCTTACTTGACTTACCTGGCCGAAAGGCCCAGCGCGGCACAACCCACCTCGGCGTCGTCTACCTGCTCCCGTCGCCGTGGCAGCGCACCCATGGCCACACGCGCACGCTCCGACCACTGCTCGACAGCTGCCGTCACTGGGTGGATAGGGTCGCACCACCCACTCCCCCTGGACGCCCTCTGCCACTCTTCCCCTCTCTCCCTCGCTCGCTCACCCTCTCTCAACCTCACCCGACGCAGCCGCCGCCGTGCACCGCTCGATCCCGCGGACACCGGCGCCCCCGCGCCCGGAGACGTTGTCTGGGAGACGCACCAGCCACCCCTACGTCTTCCTCGACCACCAGCTGGAGCCGAGGAGGCCCCACGTCGTCGGCATCGAGCTCACCTCCCCGTCAGGCACCGCCGTCCGCCGCGGTCGATCTGCTCCACCTCTGCGCTCCCGAGCACCCAGAGGGCCTCCGTGAGCCTGCTCGGTGAGCCCCACTTCTCCTCTCCCCGTCCTCGCTTTGTTTCCGCGCCCGTAGCTAGCTCTCCACGCCGTGCGCCATTGCCGTGCTCTGGTCGCCGCTATGGCTACGAGCACCGTGCTCCCGAGCCCCCGTGGCCTCGTCCGCCCGCCCTAGTGAGCTCCTGGAGAGCCGTAGGTTCTGCCTAGCTGCTTAGAGAGTTCGAAAATGAGCCGTACGCGCGCACCCGTTCGAGCCCGAACTCTGGCACTGCCTTCGCTCGTCACCGGCGTCGTTCCGGTCGTCCCTGGCACCAACCATCACCACCATCGAGTGTGCGATGTTGAGCCGCTCCCGTAGAGCCTAGCCACGTGTCCGGAGACCCCCTATAGCCGAATCCCGCCGCTTCCCGAGCCGCTCCACCACGTTCGTGGCTCGCCGGAGCAACTCCGGCGCCGGCCGCCAGCGTGGCATGGCCTGGGGCCCACCTGGATCACTGCCAGTGGGCCCCCTGGCCCCGTTTGACTGCGTTGACCTTGGTCAACTCGCTGACTGTGCCCCGCTGACTCTGTCATGTGGGTCCCGCGTGTCAGTTGGTTTAATTAGTGTTAATCTACTACTAATCACACTGACACAGTGGCCCCACCACTAGCTTAATTAGTCTAACTAGTTTAGTTAGTCCCTGTGTCACTGAGAGGTGGTCCCCACCTGCCAGTTTGACTGGTCAACGCTGACCTGTTGACCTACTGACTATGTAGCTGACTGTGCTATTGACCGCTGACTGGACTCTGACTGGCCCCACCTGTCAACCACTGTGGCTAGCCCACAGTGGGTGTAAATGGTCCCAGCACTGTTCAAATTCGAATTAATTTAATTCCAAGATTTTCAGAAATTGCTTAAAACTTTGGAAATTCATAGAAATTCATCCGTAGCTCGGATGAAAAAGTTTTCTACATGAAAGTTGATCAGAAAAATGAGACGAATCCGAATATGCCCTCCACATACCTGTCACATGCCCACAACACTGCAACATGGAACCTTCCCCTCCGGTTCATCTGTCTGACAGATGCCTAAAATCGGGAAAATATTCCCAGATATTTTCCCGCTCCGTCTGTAACGTGTAGCACTGCGTTAGGTCACCCCTAGCACAACATATTGCCATGGCATGCTTTGTGTTGCATTTGTTTGCTTTATATTTATTTGTTTCTTCCCCCTCTTTCTTCTGCGGTAGACCCCGAGACCGCTGGCGATGCCCCTGTGATCGACTACTTCACCGTCGAAGATCCGTTTCTGTCTGCAGAGCAACCAGGCAAGCAAAACCCCATGATCATTCCCGTGCTTGCATTAGAATTTGCTACTGCTTTTGATTGCTCCTATTCTGATGCATAGCCTGTTTTTGTAACTGCCGTTGATACCATTCCTGCTATCCTAATTGCTTAGTATAGGTTGGTTAGTGAACCATCAGTGACCCCACCCCCTTGTCCGTGTTGCCATGCTTTGCTACCGGATGACTCGATCATTGTGATCGACGTGCAGAGACCGGCACATCACCGCACACCCCCTTAATTGTACGACTCTGCAGAGCTACTATCGAGTGCCGAGGGTGATACCTCCTACCTCACTCCAGATGATATCTCTGTAGCGTAGCTAGTCGGTTGTGGGTTACCGAGGGTGATTCCTCTTTCACCACCTCCGATGATGCCTCTGTCGTGCAACTCCTCAAGTGTGAACCCATCGAGGGTGATTCCTCCGAGTTCACCTTGACGGATACATCGAGTGGGAATCCATCGAGGGTGATTCCTCGGATTTCCCCCTTGATGTTATGGATACACGGATACCCTATTTTTACCTCAGTCCCCTGTTGAAGTCGGGTCGACCCCGAGGGGTACCCGCGAGAGATGTGAAGTCGGGTTGACCATGAGGGTACCCGCGAGATAATTACGTGGCATGGTCGAGCAGGCAGACCGCCCCGGGAGAGGGATGGGCCTGGCCCTTGCCGTAAGTCCATGAGACGGTGCGACGGGACCACAGATCATGGAGCACCGATCGTCTCCGCGAGCTCCCAATACACTAACGGTTTGGATATGTGATATGAGTAGGCCTCTGGCCTTTTCGCACTAACCACCACGCGGGTTAGCACTCGGCGTCGTACGTTTCTTCCGAAAGCTCTGTCAGACGTCCAGTTCAGCATTGTGGCACGGTCAGATCACGCCATCCAGGAGAGAGGTGGCGCTGGTATTCATCGCCCTCACAACGAACCGGAGTGCAAAGGGCGATGGGCCCAAGACCCCTGAGCACTTAGGATGTAGACCGACGGGGACCTCTCTGCGGAGCCCAGGTAGGACTACGTCGTGTCGATCAGCTGAGGCCGGGCATGATCAGGAAAAGTGTGTCCAGCCGGAGTTAATCGAGCGTGTTGGGTAAGTTGGTGCACCCCTGCAGGGAAGTTATCTATTTGAATAGCCGTGTCCACGGTAACAGGACGCTCAGTGTAGTATCCCAATCTACTACAACTAAAACTGGATACCTGTGATATTTAATTAGTATGTTAGCTCCGGGATTGCTTCCTCGCGGGGTAGTCGAGGAAGGATCTCTGGGCATTGCTAATATATACTTGTTACTATATTATACTGCTAATCTGCACTCTTCTAATGCTGCAAGACACTGCAGGTTCCTAGTCTTCGATAGGCTAGGCCTTCCCCTCTATTCTGGCATTTCTGCAGTCTAGTCCACAGATACAGCCCCTTCATTTGATATCGATGCATAAATAGACTAGTTCTGATGTAAGTCTTGAGAGTACTTTGGATGAGTACTCATGGTTGCTTTGCTACCTCTTTTTTCCCCTACCCAATTGTTGCGATCAGATGACGGATCCCCGGAGCCAGTTGATCCCGCCGACGACTACTACTACCCCGACGGAGCCAACTACTACATGAAGAATGATACGTCTCCAACGTATCTATAATTTATGAAGTATTCATGCCATGTTTATAACAATTCTATATGGTTTTTGGTATGATTTGATTAGAACTAACCCAGACTGACGCTGTTTTCAGCAGAATTGCCATGGTGTTGTTTTTTGTGCAGAAATAAAAGTTCTTGGAATTGGATGAAACTTTTTGGAGATTTTTTATGGAATAAATAAAAAATACTGGAACCAAGACCCACTAGAGGGGGGACACCCAGTGCCCACGAGGCACCAGGGCGCACCCTGGTACCTCGTGGGGCCCACGTGGCTCCGTCTGACCTGATTCCAACGCTGAAAAATCCTATAAATAGAGAAACCCCCAGAAATAACCCTAAATGAGTTTTTACGCCGCCGCAAGCCTCTGTACCTCCACGATCTCATCTACAGCCCTTTTCTGGCACCCTGCCGGAGGGGGGAAAGCATCACCGGAGGCCATCTTCATCATCCCGGCGGTCTCCATGACGAGGAGGGAGTAGTTCACCCTCGGGGCTGAGGGTTTGTACTAGTAGCTATGTGTTTTATCTCTATCTCGCGCGCGTTCTTGATTTGGCACGATCTTGATGTACCGCGAGCTTTGTTAATATAGTTGGATCATATGGTGTTTCTTCCCTCTCTATCCTTGTTGTGATGAATCAAATCTTTTCCCTTCGAGGTTTCGTTACTGTCGGATTGAATATTTCATATTTGAGAACACTTGATGTATGTCTTGCATATGTATACCCGTGGTGACAATGGGGTATTATATTGATTCACTTGATATATGTTTTGTCACTCAACTCGCGGATTCCCGCGGTGACATTGGGGTAATCTATGCATATGGATTGGTGCACGTTTTCATTATCTTTTCTGCGATAGAAACTTTGGGGTGCTCCTTGGAGTTCTTTGTGTGGATTGAATATTATGATTATGAAGTTGTTTGATGCATATCGTATAATCAACTCATGGATACTTGTGGTGACATTGGAGTATTTAGGTGACATTAGGGTTGGTTGATGTGTTTCATATGGTGTTATTTTAGTACGAACTCTAGGGCTACTCGTGACACTTATAGGGATGGCTCAATAGATTGATCGGAAAGGATAACTTTGAGGTGGTTTCGTACCCTACAACAATTTCTATCTTATGTTCTCCGCGAATAGGAACTTTGGAGTGATTCTTTGTCGCACGTTGAGGGATTGTTATATGATCCAATTATGTTAGCATTGTTGAGAGATTGCTGATACGTCTCTAACGTATCTATAATTTTTGATTGTTCCATGTTGTTATATTATCAATCTTGGATGTTTTTACAATCATTTACAGCAATTATCTATCATTTTTGGAGACTAACCTATTAACCTAGTGCCCAGTGCCAGTTGCTATTTTCTGCCCTGTTTTTGTTTTACAGAAAATCAATATCAAACGAAGTCCAAATGCCATGAAACTTTTTGGAGATTTTTTATTGGACAAGATAAACACTAGAAGCTTCGGGAGGAGGCCAGAAGACCCTGGTTGGGCCCACGAGCCACTAGGGCGAGCCTGGGGGGGCAGGCGCGCCCTGGTGCCTCATGGGGCCCACCAAGCTCCGTTTGACCTAATTCCTCCACTATAAATTCAGAAAAATTCAGAAACCCTTAGGGGAGTCCACGAAATACTTTTTCCGCCACCGCAAGTTTCTGTTCGAGAGAGATCCCATCTGGAGGCCTTCTCCGGTAATCTGCCGGAGGGGGAATCGATCACGAAGGGGCTCTACATCAACCTTGCTGCCCTTCCGATGAAGCGTGAGTAGTTACCAGAGACCTTCGGGTCCATAGGTAGTAGCTAGATGGCTTCTTCTCTCTTTTTGATCTTCAATACAATGTTCTCCTCGATGTTCTTGGAGTTCTATCCGATGTAATCACTTTTTGCGGTGTGTTTGTTGGGATCCGATGAATTGTGAGTTTATGATCAAATTATCCATGAAATTATTTGAGTCTTTGCTGCACTCTTTTATGCATGATTATTATAGCCTCGTATTTCTTCTCTGATCTATTGATTTGGTTTGGCCAACTAGATTGATTTTTCTTGCCATGGGAAGAGGTGCTTTGTAGTGGGTTCGATCTTGCGATGCTCAATCCTAGTGACAGAAAGGGACATGACACGTATGTATCATTGCTACTAAGGGTAAAAAGATGGGGTTTATTCATACGTGAGTTTATCTTGTCTACATCATGCCATCGTTCTTAAGGCATTACTCCGTTCTTTATTGGACTTAATACACTAGATGCATGCTGGATAGCGGTCGATGTGTGGAGTAATAGTAGTAGATGCAGGCAGGAGTCGGTCTACTAATCTTGGACGTGATGCCTATATACATGATCATTGCCTTGGATATCGTCATGATTATTTGCTTTTCTATCAATTGCCCAACAGTAATTTGTCTACCCACCATATGCTATTTTCTCGAGAGAAGCCTCTAGTGAAACCTATGGCCCCCGGGTCTATCTATCTCATATTACTAAAACCCTAAAAATATTTCTGCCATTATCTCTTTACTTATTTTATTTTGTATTTTTGTTTCAATCTATCAATCTATCATATACAATTTAATCTTGCAACTTACCGCCAAGGGATTGATAACCCCTTGTTTGCGTTGGGTGCACGGATTTGTTGTTTGTGTGCAGGTGCTGCTAACGAGGTGTTGTGTGATTCTCCTACTGGTTCGATAACCTTGGTTTCATAACTAAGGGAAATACTTATCTCTACTGTGCTGCATCATCCCTTCCTCTTCGGGGAAATACCAACGCAAGCTACAAGTAGCAGGAAGAATTTTTGGCGCCGTTGCCGGGGAGACATCATCAACATCTATCAAGTACCATTGCACAAACTCTCATCTCCTTGCATTTACTTTATTTGCCATTTGCCTCTTGTTTTCATCTCCCCCACTTCTAAAACATTTTTATAAAAATACAAAAATATTTTCCGTTTGCCTTTTTCTCGTTTGCTTGTTTGCTTGCTTGTTATCTTGTTTGCGTAGTCACAATGTCTCAAGAAAATACCAAATTGTGTGATTTTTCCAATACTAATAATAATGATTTTATTAGTACTCCGATTGCTCCTCCCACCACTAGTGTGGAGAGTTGTGATATTAATGCCGCTTTGCTAAATCTTGTCATGAAAGATCAATTTTCCGGTAGTCCTAATGAAGATGCCGCATCCCATCTTAATACTTTCGTAGAATTGTGTGATATGCAAAAGAAAAAAGATGTGGATTATGATATTGTGAAATTAAAATTATTCCCGTTCTCATTGCGGGATCGTGCTAAAATTTGGTTTTCATCTTTACCACGAAATAGTATCGATTCTTGGGATAAGTGTAAAGATGCTTTTATTACTAAGTATTTTCCTCCCGCGAAAATTATTTCTCTTAGAAATCAAATTATGAATTTTAAGCAACTTGATCATGAACATGTTGCCCAATCTTGGGAGAGGATGAAATTAATGATAAGAAATTGCCCTACTCATGGTTTAAATTTATGGATGATCATACAAAAAACTTATGCGGGATTGAATTTTGTTTCTAGAAATCTTTTAGATTCCGCCGCGGGTGGTACTTTTATGGAAATTACTTTGGGGGAAGCTACTAAATTGCTTGATAATATTATGGCAAATTAATCACAATGGCTTACCGAAAGAACTCCTACTAGTAAAAAGGTGAATTCTATTGAAGAAATTAGTACTTTGAGTGATAAGGTTGATGCGCTTATGAAATTGGTTGCTAGTAAAAATGCTAATATTGATCCTAATGATGTGCCATTGTCCACTTTGATTGAGCAAAATAATGATCCCGTAGATGTGAATTTTGTCTCGCAAAACAATTTTAATAATAATGCTTATAGAGGTAATTTCAATGCTAGGCCGTTTCCCGGAAATTCCTCTAATAATTATGGTAATTCTTATAATAATAATAGGATGCCCTCTGATCTTGAAAGTACTATTAAAGAATTTATTAATGCTCAAAAAGTTTTCAACACTACGATAGAAGAAAAATTGAGTAAAATTGATGATATGTCTAGGAGCATTGATAGAATTATTCATGATGTGGAAAATCTTAAGACTAAAATTTTGCCACCCAAAATTGATATTAGCGAATCAATTAAATCTTTACATGTCTCCATGGATGGGAGTAAGAAAAGAACCGCCATGCTAAGAGCTAAACGGGAATTTTTAGAAAAAGCGATACCTCCCGGTTTTTATCGTTGTAATGATGAGGATATTAAAATGATTGGTGTTTCATCTATTGATTATTTGTTTAGCAATGTTAAACTTGATGAAAAGGGAACTGAAGATGAGTCAACTTTAGTTAGTAAGCGTTCACATAATTCGGAGGGTGAAAATCTTAATGAAAAAATTGCTAAAAGTGGGTTTGGAGAGGTAAAAACTTTAAATAGCGATGTGCCCACTCTCTTGGATTACAAAGATTTTAATTATGATAATTGTTCTTTGATTGAGTGCATTTGTTTGTTACAATCCATGTTAAATTCACCCAACGCTTATGAGCAAAACAAAGCTTTTACTAAACACCTCGTAGAAGCAATGATGAAAGCGTTAGAAGAAAAGCTAGAACTAGAAGTTTCAATTCCTATAAAATTATATGATGAATGGGAACCCACCATTAAAGTTAAGATTAAAAATTATGAGTGCAATGCTTTATGTGATTTGGGTGCTAGCGTTTCTACAATTCCAAAATCTTTATGTGATGTGCTAGGTCTCACCAATATAGATGAATGTTCTCTTAATTTGCACTTGGCGGATTCTACTATTAAAAAGCCTTTGGGTAGAATTAATGATGTTCTTATTCTTGCAAATAGAAATTATGTGCCCGTTGATTTTATTGTTCTTGATATTGAATGCAATTCTTCTTGCCCCATAATTCTTGGTAGACCATTCTTACGAACTATAGGTGCCGTTATTGATATGAAAGAAGGGAATATAAAATTTCAATTTCCATTAAAGAAGGGTATGGAGCATTTCCCTAGGAAAAGAATTAAAGCACCATATGAATCAATTATGAGGGATACTTATGGAATCAACTTGAAAGATGACAATACTTGAAGTTATGCATTATGCCTAGCTAGGGGCATAAAACAATAGCGCTTGTTGGGAGGCAACCCAATGAATAAAATAAATTTTTGTTATAAGTTTCTGTTATGGTGTGTTTTTAGTGTCATGCTAATGGTATTATGGTATTTTTGTGTTTTTAATTAGTGTTTGTGCCAAGTAAAGCCTTTGGGATGATTTGGAAGATAATATAATTGATGCTGTTTGAAAACAGAAAGTTTTGCGTCCAGTGCTAGAATTTTGTTTCTGTACTGTAACGTCAGAACCTTCTGATTTTTTTTCACAATATTGATATATGAATTTCCCACGTTGTCCTAATTTTTTAGAATTTTTGGAGTTACAGAAGTATGACAATAATTCAGATTTCTACAGACTGTTCTGTTTTTGACAGATTCTGTTTTTGATGCACTACTTGCTTGTTTTGATGAATCTATGGATTGTATCGGGGGGTATAAGCCATGGTGAAGTTAGAGTACAGTAGGTATAATGCAAAAATAAAATATGAATGGGTTTGTAACAGTACTTATAGTAGTGATTTATTTTGTTATACTAACGGATCTCACGAAGGTTTTGTTGAGTTTTGTGTGATTGAAGTTTTCAAGTTTTGGGTGAGATCACGATGGATGAAGGAATAAGGAGTAGCAAAAGCCTAAGCTTGGGGATGCCCGAGGCACCCCAAGGTAATATTCAAGGAAGACTCAAGCGTCTAAGCTTGGGGATGCCCCGGAAGGCATCCCCTCTTTATTCTACCAACCATCGGTAATTTTACTTGGAGCTATATTTTTATTTTGTCACATGATATGTGTTTTGCTTGGAGCGTCTTGTATGATATGAGTCTTTGCTTTTTTTGCTTTTTAGTTTGTCACAATCATCTTTGCTGAACACACCTTTCTTGAGAGAGCCACACGCTTATCATCATAATTTGTTAGAATACTCTATGTGCTTCACTTAATTTTTTTGAGCTAGGCAGTTGCTCTAGTGCTTCACTTAAATCTTTTTGAGCACGGTGGTGGCTATATTTTGAAGAAATAAACTCTCATGCTTCACTTATATTATTTTTAGAGTTGATTGAAATTTTGATGAAATGAATTCTCATGCTTCACTTATATTATTTTGAGAATTGATAAGATTGAAATTTTGAAGAAATATATGCACTCTCATGCTTCACTTAAATCTTTTTGAGAGATGATGATAGTAACGGTAATTTGCACAAGTTATGAATTGGTCCCAAAGTGATGAATATTCAAGAGGGATATAATAAAAACTTTCATATAGATCATTGGATATGATGAATGTGATTCCTTGCAATAGTTTTGCGATATGGAAATGATAATATGTGAGTCATGTTAGTGAGTAATTGTGATTTAGTAAGAATATTAGTGTTAAGGTTTGTGATTCCCTATGCATGCACGTTATGTCAATAGTTATGCAATGAAGTTATATCCTACTTATGGTGCATTATTCGGTGTTAGTTGTGTTCAATGCATGTTTATGACCGTTTTCGCTTTTTGGTTGGTTGCTTCTCAATCTTTTGCTAGCCTTCATTTGTACTAAGCGAAAATACTGCTTGTGCATCCAAAATCCTTAAACCCAGTTTTGCCATATGAGTCCACTATATCTACCTATATGCGGTATTTCAATGCCGTTCCAAGTAAATTTACGTGTGCCAACTCTAAATTTCAAAATAATTTTTCCATTTTGTGTGCCCGTACCACTCATGAAGCGGCAGGGGGTGGCCATTATTTTCCATGCTAGGTGTGTTATTCTCACGATGAGTGTTTATTCACTTGTCATTGCATGAGAGAATGGTTGGTAATAGGGATGCCCAGTCCCACATGAATCAAATTAATAACAACAAAATTCCTTGGAAAGTGATGGTATGGAGGGCACCCGTGGATACGGCTAGCCATGGATTGTGAAAGAATTGGTGGAAAGGAAATAAACTTTACTTTCTGTTTGGGAACCACCTATGATGTGTCTAGCATGGAAGATAATGGGAATTCTCGGTCGTTTTCGGTGACAGGAAAAGCATGCCTCTCAAAATATTTTTTATCTCTTTAATTTCAGCTTTGAGCTCTGGCACATTTGACAAATCTCTGCTTCCCTCTGCGAAGGGCCTATCTATTTACTTTTATGCAATTTTTATTTTATTTGAGTCTCCATCTTCTCTTACAAAAGCACCAACTAGAGAGCACTATTGTCATACTTGTGCATTGGATGTAGCTAATATTTGAGTGTGTTTCATGAATGGTGCAATGATTGAGCATAATGGGCTAGGGATAACTTTCTTTAGCGTTGATATTTTGAAAGACATGGTTGCTTGTTAGCATGCTTGAGTATTTATGTTTTCATGTCAAACTATAGACTATTGCTTTGAATCATACAAGTCCAATGTACATGCTACAAAAGAAAAGAATATGTTAGGCAGCATTCCACATCAACAATTCTGTTTTTATCATTTACCTACTCGAGGACGAGCAGGAATTAAGCTTGGGGATGCTGATACGTCTCCAACGTATCTATAATTTTTCATTGTTCCATGCTGTTATATTATCAATCTTGGATGTTTTTACAATCATTTACAACAATTATCTATCATTTTTGGAGACTAACCTATTAACCTAGTGCCCAGTGCCAGTTGCTGTTTTCTGCCCTGTTTTTGTTTTACAGAAAATCAATATCAAACGAAGTCCAAATGCCATGAAATTTTTTGGAGATTTTTTATTGGACAAGATAAACACTAGAAGCTTCGGGAGGAGGCCAGAAGACCCTGGTGGGGCCCACGAGCCACCAGGGTGCGCCTGGGGGGGCAGGCGCGCCCTGGTGCCTCGTGGGGCCCACCAAGCTCTGTTTGACCTAATTCCTCCACTATAAATTCAGAAAAAATCAGAAACCCTCAGGGGAGTCCACGAAATACTTTTTCCGCCGCCGCAAGTTTCTGTTCCAGAGAGATCCCATCTGGAGGCCTTCTCCGTAATCTGCCGGAGGGGGAATCGATCACGGAGGGGCTCTACATCAACCTTGCTGCCCTTCCGATGATGCGTGAATAATTTATCAGAGACCTTCGGGTCCATAGGCAGTAGCTAGATAGCTTCTTCTCTCTTTTTTATCTTCAATACAATGTTCTCCTCGATGTTCTTGGAGTTCTATCCGATGTAATCACTTTTTGCGGTGTGTTTGTTGGGATCCGATGAATTGTGAGTTTATGATCAGATTATCCATGAAATTATTTGAGTCTTTGCTGCACTCTTTTATGCATGATTATTATAGCCTCGTATTTCGTCTCCGATCTATTGATTTGGTTTGGCCAACTAGATTGATTTTCTTGCCATGGGAAGAGGTGCTTTGTAGTGGGTTCGATCTTGCGGTGCTCAATCCCAGTGACAGAAAGGGACATGACACATATGTATCGTTGCTACTAATGGTAAAAAGATGGGGTTTATTCATACGTGAGTTTATCTTGTTTACATCATGTCATCGTTCTTAAGGCATTACTCCGTTCTTTATTGGACTTAATACACTAGATGCATGCTGGATAGCGGTCGATGTGTGGAGTAATAGTAGTAGATGCAGGCAGGAGTCAGTCTACTAATCTTGGATGTGATGCCTATATACATGATCATTGCCTTGGATATCGTCATGATTATTTGCTTTTCTATCAATTGCCCAACAGTAATTTGTCTACCCACCGTATGCTATTTTCTCGAGAGAAGCCTCTAGTGAAACCTATGGCCCCCGGGTCTATCTATCTCATATTACTAAAACCCTAAAAATATTGCTGCCATTATATTTTTTATTTATTTTATTTTGTATTTTTGTTTCAATCTATCATATACAATTTAATGTTGCAACTTACCGCCAAGGGATTGACAACCCCTTGTTTGCATTGGGTGCAAGGATTTGTTGTTTGTGTGCAAGTGCTGCTAACGAGGTGTTGTGTGATTCTCCTACTGCTTCGATAACCTTGGTTTCATAACTGAGGGAAATACTTATCTCTACTATGCTGCATCACCCCTTCCTCTTCGGGGAAATACCAACGCAAGCTACAAGTAGCAATTGCACTAGTGAAAGTATGAACCCTAGGCCTTGTTTTTAAGCATTGCAATACCGTTTGTGCTCACCTTTGTTACTTGCTACCTTGCTGTTTTTATATTTTCAGATTACAAAAACCTATATCTACTATCCATACTACACTTTTATCACCATCTCTTCGCCGAACTAGTGCACCTATACAATTTACCATTGTATTGGGTGTGTTGGGGACACAAGAGATTTCTTGTATTTGGTTGCAGGGTTGTTTGAGAGATACCATCTTCAACCTACGCCTCCCACAGATTGATAAACCTTAGGTCATCCACTTGAGGGAAAATTGCTACTGTCCTACAAAACTCTGCGCTTGGAGGCCCAACACGAGTCTACAAGAATAAGTTGTGTAGTAGACATCAAAGACCGACGGCCAGGAGTAGATAGGAGGCTCCCAGGCAGGAGGCCTGCGCCTTTTCAATCTAGATGTCGTTGTTTTGCTCAGCCTTCTTACGACAACCTTTGTCTAATTTTGTCTGTACTCGGATGCTAATGCTTCCGCTAACTCTTGTGTAACTCGAGCTTATGTATTCAAGCCCTCGAGGCCCCTGGCTTGTAATATAAAGCTTGTATTATTTTATTTTGTTTCTAGAGTTATGTTGTGATATCTTCCCGTGAGTCCCTGGGCTTGATCGTGCGCATTTGCTTGTATGATTAGTGCACGGTTGAGTCGGGGGCGTCACAAGTTGGTATCAGAGCCGACTGCCTGTAGGAAGCCCCTTTCCAACTCCTTGGCCGAAGTTGAGTCTAGCCTTTGAAAAAACCTGTTTTACTAACATGGCTGTGTGGCTTATGGGCCCACATCGCCAATGGATGGGATTAGGATCTTTTATTCCTCTTCCTTACTCTGGGACTCTGATCTCTCTTCTATTCGGGTTAAAGATTTTACTAACTCTAACATTAGGTTCTCGTGATCACATCCACCCGGAGATTTGAATTAACTCTTCTTCGAGGTGAGGTCCAGGTTCTGCTTCACAATGTTCACGGACCGCAGGATCCTTTTATCGAGGGCACCCTGCGTCGTCACCTGCAGATTCCTCGTTCTAGTGGTTTTCTCCGACGTTGATGTAGCCTTTGCGATGTCTCGTTGTTGTATCTCTCCACCGCGTGCCTACGTGCCGCCTAGTTGTCTAGCAGCATGTGTTTCCGAACTCCTACTGCCGTTTGTAGCCAACTCTGTGCATGGATCTGTATGTCTTTAATGACTACTAATATGTATCTAATGCACTTCTTGTTCATTGCTCATGTTACATCATGAATGACCCCATTCATTTGCAGTTGTTCTTGCTGAACTGCCCCTGTTGTTTTTAGCAGGATGGCTGACGATCCTCCACCTCCACCCTATATTGCCGCAATGATGCAGCAGTTTGAGCTAAATCGTCAGTTTATGACTGGGGTAATGGCCCAGTTTCCAAACCAGAATGCTCATCAACAGCCTGCCCCAATAACTCTGCAAGAATTCGTGCGCCTCAACCCGTCCACATTTCGTAACTCGACTGATCCAATGGATGCTGATGATTGGCTCCGTGACATCGCTTTTCAGATGGAGTCGGCTAATGTTGCCCCTGCCAGTTACGCCACCTATGCGACGTATCACCTGAGGGGTTCAGCTGCTCAATGGTGGGAAAGCCACAGGCGTATGCTGCCTGTTGGGACCGTAATCACTTGGCAGGAATTTCAGTCAGCCTTCCGTGCACGGCACATTCCTCAAGGTCTGATGGACCAGAAGAAGAAGGAATTCCACAAACTCACCCAGGGCAAAATGACTGTGGATGAATATCAGAGGAAATTCCTTGATTTATCCCGCTATGCTGAGGATGACGTCTGCACTGACGCTCGCAAGCAGGACAAATTTCGTGAAGGACTGCGTCTTGATATAAAGCTCGCACTTGTTGTCCATGATTGTGCGGATTTTGCGACACTTGCCAGCCAAGCTTTCCGAACTGAAACTGGTATGACTGAGTACCAGGAGTCGCTCAAGCATACTCAAGTTGTTGGCCCATCCTTGGGTCAGCCTGCTCAGAAACATTAAGTCTGGATCCCGCACAATAGTTATCACCGACCTGCTCCAACGCCAAGGCAGTCTTATGTTGCACCTCATCTGCCTTCACCGTCGAGGCGGCTAATGATTCAGGGTGGACAGCCCAGTGCTATGGCTCCTCCCCATGATGGTTTATGCTACAAGTGTGGACAGCCAGGGCACCTTGCTCTCAACTGTCGTCAGGGTCAGCCGCAGAATGCACCACGTCCTCCTGTTGGATGTAAGAAGAGCAGTCGAAACCGTCATCTCAGAAGCTGCAATGCCAGGCTGTCTGCTATGAGCTGTGGTCAAGTCACCCATGTCAAGATTGAAGAAGCTCGCAAGGCCCCAACAATCGTGATGGGTACCCTTCCCGTTAATTCAGTGCCAGCTTCTGTTTTATTTGATTCAGGAGCATCACATTCATTTGTGTCCCAACAGTTTGCTCAATTGCATGGGTTAGCTATGGAATCCTTGGTCACTCCTTTAGCGGTTCACGCCGTTGGATCTCAGAGCTGTGCCACCATGGTGAGCCATAATACCCCCATTGCAATTGGAGGTCTAGTGTTCCATGCTTCTCTCGTTGCCCTCAAATCATCCAACATAGATGTCATTCTTGGTATGGATTGGCTGGAAGCCCATAACGCTTTCATCGACTGTGCCGCCAAGACAGTCTAGCTCACACATCCTTCTGGTCAAACAATCAAATACTCAGCCCGAACAGCTCAGAGTGCCGAGAGCTAGATATATGCCCTGAATGCATTGAATACTTCACCTCTTGAGGGAATAGAGAACATTCCAGTCGTTCGTGAATTCCAAGATGTCTTCCCAGAAGAACTTCCAGGAATACCCCCTGTTAGAGCTGTCAAGTTTGTTATCGACTTGAAGCCAGGCACTACTCCTATTGTGAAGCGTCCTTACAAGATGCCGCCGCATGAACTCCTTGAACTTAAGGAGGAAATTGACAAGTCACTTCGTAAGGGTTTCATTCGCCCCAGTTCTTCTGCTTGGGGAGCACCTTCTCTCTTTGTTAAGAAGAAGGATGGAACGAATAGGTTGGTTCAAGATTATCGATCTATCAACCAAGCAACAATTCAGAACAAGTATCCACTTCCCAGAATCAACGATCTGTATGATCAACTTGCTGGCTCCTTAGTATTCTCTAAACTTGATTTGAGATTGGGATACCACCAGATTTGAGTTCGTGAAGAGAATATTCCGAAGACCGCTTTCGTTACTCGATATGGCTCATACGAGTACACCGTCATGTCTTTCAGTTTAACCAATGCTCCAGCAACGTTTTCACGATTGATGAATTATATCTTCATGGATTACCTCGACAAGTTCATCGTGATTTATCTGGATGATATCCTGGTATATTCCAAGAATAAGGAAGAACATGCTGAACATCTTCGTCTTGTACTGGAGAAGCTTCGAGAACATCAGCTATATGCCAAGTATTCCAAGTGTGAATTCTGGTTATCTGAAGTGACCTATCTTGGTCATGTGATTTCCAAAGATGGTATTGTTGTCAACCCAGAACGAGTTCAGGCTATTCTTGACTGGACTCCCCCGAAGAATGTCAAGCAAGTGAGAAGTTTTCTCGGACTCGCAAGCTATTGCCGCCGTTTTGTCGAGAACTTTTTCAAAATTGCCAAACCCCTGACCAATCTGCTTCACAAGGGCGTTAAGTTTGAATGGACAGATAAATGTCAGGAAAGTTTCCAAACACTCAAGGACAAGTTGACATCTGCCCCAGTGCTTGCTCCTCTGGATTCCCGCAAGGAATTCGTCATTTATTGTGATGCATCTCGTCAAGGATTAGGCTGTGTCCTAATGGAAGAGTGCAAGGTGATTGCTTATGCCTCGCGACAACTGCGTCCTCATGAAGAGAACTACCCAGTTCATGATCTCGAACTTGCTGCAGTTATATATGCACTGAAGTTGTGGCGACATTACCTCCTCGGTAATCGTTGCAAGATCTACACTGATCATCAAAGTCTGAAGTATCTATTTACTCAGCCGGATCTGAATCTCCGTCAACAGAGATGGATGGAAGCAATTACGGACTATGACTGCAGTATTTCATATACCCTTGGCAAGGCTAGTGTTATGGCCGATGCTTTGAGTCGCAAGTCCTATTGCAACAACCTCATGGTTCAGCGAGCTCAACCCCTTCTCCATGAAGAACTTCGCAAGTTGAACCTCCACATCGTTCCACAGGGTTCTCTTAATACCCTTGTCCTGCAACCAGATCTTGAGAAAGCTGTCAAGTCTGCGCAAGCAAAAGACGCTGAAGTTGATCAAATGAAAAGAGATCTTGCCTTTGAGAAAGCCAGAGATTTCTCGCTTGTTGAAGATGGGACCTTGTACTTCAGAGATCGCATTGTAGTACCCCGGTTCGAACTTATGACCGACAAAGTTATGAAGGAGGCACATGATACACCAACTGTAACACCCCCTGTGTAAATGAGCTACAGTGATCTTCATATTAATGCTAAGCTACTTTGTTTTGCAAAGAATGGTCACAGTGGAATCATATCTCATTTCAAAATTCATCTCAGAAATCAAATTCAAATTGCAAGTGAAATTTGGAGTTGCACAAAAATTGCTGCAAAATAGTTCATCATTTAGCAAAAATTCCATAACAATTATTTGTTAAGGAAAACAACATCACCTTAGAGCTAAGATGGACTATAGCAAATAAAAACAGTGCCATTTCAGCATTTAAAATGCTATTTTATTTATGAAAAATCCAGTTGGAGTCAGTTGCCTCTCAAAATATTTGTGGCAATGCCAAATAATGCAAGGGAATTTTGTGGCATAGTTCCACATTTTTCTCAAGTCATTAGGTGGCCCACATAATTCTTTTCTATCTCTGCTTAATAAATAAATAAATAAAAGAAAATGGAAAAGATCAGAGGCTTACCTGACTTACCTGGCCGAAAGGCCCAGCGTGGCCCAGCCCACCTCGGCGTCGTCTACCTGCTCCTGTCGCCGTGGCAGCGCGCCCTTGGAAGCACGCGCACGCTCCGGCCACTGCTCGACAGCTGCCGTCGCTGGGCGCCGCTGGGTGGATAAGGCCGCACCACCCACTCCCCCTGGACGCCCTCCGCCACTCTTCCCCTCTCTCCCTCGCTCACTCGCCCTCTCTCAACCTCACCCGACGCAGCCGCCGCCGTGCGCCGCTCGATCCCGCAGCCACCGGCGCCCCCGCGCCTGGAGACGTTGTCTGGGAGACGCACCAGCCACCCCTACGTCTTCCTCGACCACCAGCTGGAGCCGGGGAGGCCCCACGTCATCGGCATCGAGCTCACCTCCCCGTCGGGCACCGCCGTCTACCGTGGTCGATCTGCTCCACCTCTGCGCTCCCGAGCACCCAGAGGGCCTCCGTGAGCCTGCTCGGTGAGCCCCACTCCTCCTCTTCCCGTCCTCGCTTTGTTTCTGCGCCCGTAGCTAGCTCTCCACGCTGCGCGCCGTTGCCGTGCTCTGGTCGCCGCTATGGCTGCGAGCACCGTGCTCCCGAGCCCCTGTGGCCTCGTCCGCCCGCCCTAGTGAGTTCCTGGAGAGCCGTAGGTTCCGCCTAGCTGCTTAGAGCGTTTGAAAACGAACCGTAGCAACGCGCCCGTTCGAGCCCGAACTCCGGCGCCGCCTCCGCTCGTCACCGGCGTCGTTCCGGTCGTCCCCGGCACCAACTGTCACCACCATCGAGTGCACGACATCAAGCCACGCCCGTAGAGCCTAGCCACAGGTCCGGAGACCCCCTATAGCCGAATCCCGCCGCCTCCCGAGCCGCTCCGCCGCATTCGTGGCTCGCCAGAGCAACTCCGGCGCTGGCCGCCAGCGTGGCATGGCCTGGGGCCCACCTGGGTCACTGCCAGTGGGCCCATGGCCCCGTTTGACCGCGTTGAGCTTGGTCAACTCGCTGACTGTGCCCCGCTGACTCTGTCATGTGGGTCCCGCGTGTCAGTTGGTTTAATTAGTGTTAATCTACTACTAATCACACTGACACAGTGGCCGCACCGCTAGCTTAATTAGTCTAACTAGTTTAGTTAGTCCCTGTGTCACTGACAGGTGGTCCCCACCTGCCAGTTTGACTGGTCAACGCTGACCTGTTGACCTGCTGACTGTGTAGCTGACTGTGCTGTTGACCGCTGACTGGACTCTGACTGGCCCCACCTGTCAACCACTGTGGCTAGCCCACAGTGGGTGTAAATGGTCCCAACACTGTTCAAATTCGAATTAATTTAATTCCAGGATTTTCAGAAATTGCTTAAAACTTCGAAATTCATAGAAATTCATCCGTAGCTCGGATGAAAAAGGTTTCTACATGAAAGTTGATCAGAAAAATGAGACGAATCCGAATATGCCCTCCACATACCTGTCACATGCCCACAACACTGCAACATGGAACCTTCCCCTCCGGTTCATCTGTTTGAGAGATGCCTAAAACCAGGAAAATATTCCCAGATATTTTCTTGCTCCGTCTGTAACATGTAGCACTGCGTTAGGTCACCCCTAGCACAACATATTGCCATGGCATGCTTTGTGTTGAATTTGTTTGCTTTATATTTATTTGTTTCTTCCCCCTCTTTCTTCTCCGGTAGACCCCAAGACCGCTGGCGATGCCCCTGTGATCGACTACTTCACCGTCGAAGATCCGTTTCTGTCTGCAGAGCAACTGATGTCTACTATACAACTTATTCTTGTAGACTCGTGTTGGGCTTCCAAGCGCAGAGTTTTGTAGGACAGTAGCAATTTTCCCTCAAGTGGATGACCTAAGGTTTATCAATCCGTTGGAGGCGTAGGTTGAAGATGGTATCTCTCAAACAACCCTGCAACCAAATACAAGAAATCTCTTGTGTCCCCAACACACCCAATACAATGGTAAATTGTATAGGTGCACTAGTTCGGTGAAGAGATGGTGATAAAAGTGTAGTATGGATAGTAGATATAGGTTTTTGTAATCTGAAAATATAAAAACAGCAAGGTAGCAAGTAACAAAAGTGAGCACAAACGGTATTGCAATGCTTAAAAACAAGGCCTAGGGTTCATACTTTCACTAGTGCAATCTCTCAACAATGCTAACATAATTGGATCATATAACCATCCCTCAACGTGCGATAAAGAACCACTCCCAAGTTCCTATTAGCGGAGAACATAAGATATAAATTGTTTGTAGGGTACGAAACCATCTCAAAGTTATCCTTTCCGATCGATCTATTGAGCTGTTCCTATAAGTGTCACAAACAGCCCCAGAGTTCGTACCGAAATAACACCATATGATACACATCAACCAACTCTAATATCACCTAGATACTCCAATGTCACCACAAGTATCCGTGAGTTGATTATACGATATGCATCAAACAACTTCATAATCATAATATTCAATCCACACAAAGATCTCCAAGGGGCACCCCAAAGTTTCTATCGGAGAAAAGATAATGAAAACGTGCATCAACCCCTATGCATAGATTACCCCAATGTCACCTCGGGAATCCGCGAGTTGAGTGCCAAAACATATATCAAGTGAATCAATATAATACCCCATTGTCACCACGGGTATTCATATGCAAGACATACATCAAGTGTTCTCAAATCTGAAATATTCAATCCGACAATAACGAAACCTCAAAGGGAAAAGATTCGATTCATCACAACAAGGATAGAGAGGGAAGAAACACCATATGATCCAACTATATTAACAAAGCTCGCGATACATCAAGATCGTGCCAAATCAAGAACACAAGAGAGAGAGATAAAACACATAGGTACTGGTACAAACCCTCAGCCCCGAGGGTGAACTACTCCCTCCTCATCATGGAGACCGCCGGGATGATGAAGATGGCCTCCGGTGATGCTTTACCCCCTCCGGCAGGGTGCCAAAAAAGGGCTATAGATGAGATCGTGGAGGTATAGAGGTTTGCGGCGGCGTAAAAACTCATCTAGGGTTATTTCTGGAGGTTTCTCTATTTATAGGATTTTTCAGCGTTGGAATCAGGTCAGACGGAGCCACGTGGGCCCCACGAGGTACTAGGGCACGCCTGGGGAGGTGGCGCGCCCCGGTGCCTCATGGACACCTCGTGTCTCTTCTGGTCCTTCCACGAAGCTTCTAGTGTCTCTTTTGTTCCAAAAAAAATCGTCAAAAAGTTTCAGCTCATTTGGAGAACTTTTATTTCTGCACAAAAACAACACCACGGTAGTTGTGCTGAAAACAGCGTCAGTCCGGGTTAGTTCTAATCAAATCATACCAAAACCATATTGAATTGTTGTAAACATGGCATGAATACTTCATAAATTATAGATACATTGGAGACGTATCAGCATCCCCAAGCTTAATTCCTACTCGTCCTTGAGTAGGTAAATGATAAAAGAAATAATTTATGAAGTGTGAATGCTAGCATAGTACGTAAGTTTGATCAATGATAATTTCAATCACTTTTCCTAGCATCATAACAGCAACTTTTTCTCATAAAACTCATCATGATAAAGTAGCAATCAATTCGCATGTTGTGGTTCAAACAATGCAATCTCTTGAAACTTAACAACCTATGTTCTTAGTCACCAAACAATTGCAATTCAACTTAGTTTCAACAAAGTCTAAGTAAGAGCTCCACATACTCAATTATCATATAGTCTTCTATGATTGCTAGTACTCAAAGCATATTTTTAGAACAAATGGCATCCATCGAACACAGAGAAAGATAGGGGCTTAGTGTTTCGCCTCCCAACTTATTTATCATAGAGATAATTGTCAACAATAATAATTCATGATCAAATATATTTGACTGGCCATATGTGCCTGGATCTTTCCCCACCACATGATGCTTGCCAACTAGAGAATCATTGAGGTTGAAATGCGAATGAATACTTATTGACTCTTGCATAAAACTAAATACATAAAAGCGAATGCATAAAAGTAAAAAATAGGCCCTTCGCAGAGGGAAGCAGAGGTTGTCATGCGCTTTTTATTTTTGGATGCACAAGCTCTTAATGCAAAGGAACATCACGTTATATTGCCCCTTGTGATAGCAACCTTTATTATGCAGTCCGTCGCTTTTATTTCTTTACCATCACAAGTTCGTACAACGCCTATTTTCCCTTGCAATAAAAGATCATACATATTTAGGAGCAATTTTTATTGCTTTTTGCACCGATGACAACTTACTTGAAGGATCTTATTCAATCCATAGGTAGATATGGTGGACACTCATGGCAAGAAACTGGGTTTAAGGGTTTTTGGATGCACAAGTAGTATCTCTACTTAGTACGAATTTTTGGCTAGCAAAAGATCCTAAGCAAGCACACATGTTGGAGGATCCATAACAATATAACTTCTATGCAAATATACCCAAACATAACTCATTACGTTGTCTTCCTTGTCCAACTTCAATAATTTGCTCAAGTTTGAAAATAATTAATGGGTATTCCAATGATAAAAGATGTCCAAGATAATATATTTATATGTGAAAGTTCTCTTCCTTATACTAATCATTCATGAATTGCTTGTATGACCAATATTGTGATTGTCAAGCTTCAATAGATTTCACTTTCTAAACCCAATGTGAAACTACTACTAGGCATGATACAAGCATATGAAGCACATATAATTTTAACTTTATGATATTCAATTCTTTCACAATTTACTCATAGGATATTGATATGTCTCTATCGTATCTATAATTTTTTATTGTTTCATGCCAATATTCTACAACTTTCACATATTTTTGGCAACATTTTATATTATTTTTGGGACTAACATATTGATCCAGTGCCCAGTGCCAGTTTCTGTTTGTTGCATGTTTTTTGTTTCACAGAATATCCATATCAAACGAAGTCCAAACGTGATAAAAATTTACGGAGATTTATTTGGGAATATATGTGATTTTTTGGAAGAAGAATCAACACAAGATGGTGTCCGAGGTGGCCACGAGGCACCAGGGCGCGCCTGGGCGGGCAAACGCGCCCTGGTGGCTCGTGAGCACCTCGTAAGTCTGTTGACCCCCTTCTTTCTCCGCAAGAAAGATAATATCCGGAAAAAAATCATGTTAAAATTTCAGCGCAATCGGAGTTACGGATCTCCGGGAATTTAAGAAACGGTGAAAGGCCAAAAAACAGGAACGCGAAACAGAAGAGAAACAGAGAGAGAGATCCAATCTCGGAGGGGCTCCTCCCCTCCGAGAGCCATGGTGGCCATGGACCAGAGGGGGAACTCTCCTCCCATCTAGGGGGGAGGCCAAGGAAGAAGAAGAAGGAGGGGGGCTCTCTCCCCCTCTCTCCCGGTGGCGCCAGAACGCCGCCGGGGCAACCATCGTGACGGCGATCTACACCAACAACTTCGCCGCCGTCAACACCAACTCTCTCCCCCTCTATGCAGCGGTGTAACACCTCTTCTCCCCACTGTAATCTCTACTTAAACATGGTGCGTAATGCTACATATTATTATCCAATGAGTTGTGGCCATCCTATGATGTTTGAGTAGATTCGTTTTGTCCTATGGGTTGATTGATGATCGTGATTGGTTTGAATTATATGTTTTATTTTGGTGCTGTCCTATGGTGCCCTCCATGTCGCGCAAGCGTGAGGGATTCCCGCTGTAGGGTGTTGCAATACGTTCATGATTCTCTTATAGTGGGTGGCGTGAGTGGCTGAAACACATACCCGAGTAAGGGGGTTGTTGCGTATGGGAGTAAAAAGGACTTGATACTTAATGCTATGGTTGGGTTTTACCTTAATGATCTTTGGTAGTTGTGGATGCTTGCTAGAGTTCCAATCATAAGTGCATATGATCCAAGTACGGAAAGTATGTTAGCTCATGCCTCTCCCTCATATAAAATTGCAACAATGATTACCGGTCCAGTTATCGATTGCCTAGGGACAAATAACTTTCTTGTGTTACAAAAAGCTTTCTACTAAACAACTAATTTTTATTATCTTGCAAATTACTCGTAGTTTTATTATCTCGCAAAGTACTTCTAGTTTTATTCTTGCAAACTTATCCTATCACCTACAAAATAGTTTCATACTTGTTCTAGGTAAAGCGAACGTTAAGTGTGCGTAGAGTTGTATCGGTGGTCGATAGAACTTGAAGGGAATATTAATTCTACCTTTAGCTCCTCGTTGGGTTCGACACTCTTATTTATCGAAAAAGCTACAATTGATCCCCTATACTTGTGGGTTATCAAGACCTTTTTCTGGCACCATTGCCGGGGAGCAATAGCGTGGGGTTGATATTCTCGTGTGTGCTTGTTTGCTTTATCACTAAGTAGATTTTATTTTCTGTTCTAAGTTGTTTTATATCTTTAGTTATGGATATGGAACACGAAACACCAAAAAAATTAGTTGTACTTGCTACTCATGGAGATGGGGAACCTCCTAAAACCCTCGATGCTCGTTATGTGGAAAACATTAAATACTACTTTGATAATCCTGATAAAACTTCATTCAGCTTGATAATGGGAGTTACTTTGGATCAACGGGAATACTTTAGGGATCATCGCTTGTCTCAAAAAGGGAAACTCTTATGGGATCAAATTCATTATTTGCATTGGTATGCTCGGGATTTATGCTTAAGATATGATTATACTTGCTGCTCTAGGATGAAGGCACCACACCTTCCCTTTTCATGTGAATTTAATGATAATGAAACATTGGCTTCTTATGCTAATGGTATATATGATTACTATGATGTGGAACAAATAGAAGAATTTGTTGCTTTTAAGGGTGCTTATGAAATTGAATCTTTGTTTGAAAAGTATGAAAATTATGATGATGCTGTTTACCGATCTGAAAATTTTGCTATACTTAAATATTGCTATGAGAATTATGAATACAATGCCTATATTGATCAATTTATTGAGAAAGTCTCCGCTGTCCGGGAAGAGACTAATATTTTGCAGGAATCTATGGAAGAAGAAATTGATGACACTGTGAGCTCATTAGATGAAAAAGATGAGGAGGAGAGCGAAGAACAAAAGGAGGAAGAGCGGATTGACCACCCGTGCCCACCTTCTGATGAGAGTAACTCTTTATCCCATACATTGTTTAATTTCCCTTCGTGTTTACCGTAAGATGAATGCTATGATAATTGCTATGATCCCTTGGATTCGTTTGAAATATCCCTTTTTGATGAAATTGATGCTTGCTATGCTTGTGGCCATGATGCCAATTTGAATTATGCTTATGAAGATGAACTTGCTATAGTTCCTTATATTAAACATGAAATTGTTTCTATTGCACCCACACATGATAGTCCTATTATCTTTTTGAATTCTCCAAACTACACTATATCAGAGAAGTTTGTGCTTATTAAGGATTATATTGATGGGTTGCGTTTTACTACTACACATGATAATTTTGATGAATATAATATGCATGTGCTTTCTGCTCCTACTTGCAATTATTATGAGAGAGGAACTACATCTCCGCCTCTCTATGTTTCCAATACGATAAAATTGCAAGAAACTGTTTATGCTATGCATTGGCCTTTACTCGATGTGCATGAATTATTCTTTTATGACATGCCGATGCATAGGAAGAGAGTTATACTTTGTCATTACATGATATATGTTGCTTTGTGCTCTCTACTAAAATACAAATCATTGTTAATTAAAATTGGCTTTGATATACCTTGGGATCCGGGCGGATCCATCACTTGAGCACTTTATGCCTAGCTTAATGGCTTTAAAGAAAGCGCTGCCAGGGAGACAACCTAGAAGTTTTAGAGAGTCATTTTATTCTGTTGTGTGCTTTTAAAAAGTTTAAAAACAAAAAAAAATAGAGGGGAACCTAAAACTTTTCAAAAAGGAAAGTGAAAGTAAGAAAGACGAGCACAATTGAAGTGGGGGAGCTCCTTGAACTTTGTTCATGCCCATGGAAACTTTGCAAATCTTGAATTACAGAAACTTTTAAACAAAAATAATTATCCCCTTGTACAAATCCATTGTCTTATAAAAATAATGTGCCAAGATTTACCTTTAGGATGTTTAAATTGCTTGTTTGGTATGTGCGGTGCAAAAACAGAAACTTTTTCTGTAGTGCGTAAATTTACATTTTTTACTGGAACGTGAAAAATTTCTGAAATTTTTAAACAGAACTTCTATGCAATTTTTTTATTTTTTCCTAATTTTTGAGAATTTTTGGAGTTACAGAAGTATGGTCAATGTTCAGATTACTATAGACTATTATGTTTTTGACAGATTCTGTTTTTGATGCATTGTTTTGCTTGTTTTGATGAAACTATGGATTGTATCGGAAGGTATAAGCCATGGAGAAGTTAGAATACAGTAGGTATAATGCAAAAATAAAATATGAATGGGTTTGCAACAGTACTTAAAGTAGTGATTTGCTTTATTATACTAACGGATCTCACGAAGGTTTTGTTAAGGTTTGTGTGGATGAAGTGTTCGAAGATCGAGGAGGTATTGATATGAGAAGAATGAGGAGAGGCAAGAGCTCAAACTTGGGGATGCACAAGGCACCACATTCAAGGAGACTCAAGCTTCTAAGCTTGGGGATGCCCCAGAAGGCATCCCATCTTTATTCAACAATTATCGGTATGTCTCGGTTTTTGTTTTGTTCACATGATATGTGTAAATTCTTGGAGCGTTGTGTGCCTTTTATTTTTATTTTAATAATGCACCATGCTGGTATGAGATAGTCCTTGGTTGATTTATAGAATTATTCATGCACTTCACTTATATCTTTTGAGTATGGCTTTATAGAATGCTTCATGTGCTTCACTTATATCATTTGAAGTTTGGATGCCTGTTTCTCTTCATATAGAAAACCGTTATTTGTAGAATGCTCTTTTGCTTCACTTCTATTTATTAGAGCATGGTATTTTGTAGAAAGAATTAAACTCTCTTGCTTCACTTATATCTATTTAGAGAGTCAACATGAATTGGTCATTCACATGGTTAGTCATAAAATCCTACATAAATTTTGTAGATCACTGAATATGATATGTTTGATTCCTTGCGATAGTTTTGCGATATAGAGATGGTAATATGTGGGAGGTACTAGTGAATGATTATGGTTTAGTAAGAATATTGGTGTTAAGGTTTGTGATTCCCGAAGCATGCACGTATAGTCTCTCATTATTCTAAGAAGTTGGAGCATGATTTATTATTGATTGTCTTCCTTTGCGTGGAGGTCGGGGGGGCGCGATGGTTAACTCCTACCAACCTCCCCCCTAGGGGCATGCGTAGTAGTACTTTGCTTCGAGGGCTAATAAACTTTTGCAATAAGTATGTGAGTTCTTTATGACTAATGTGAGTCCATGGATTATACGCACTCTCACCTTTCCGCAATTTGCTAGCCTCTACGGTACCGTGCATTGCCCTTTCTCACCTTGAGATGTGGTGCAAACTTCGCAGGTGCATCCAAACCCCGTGATATGATACGCTCTATCACACATAAGCCTCCTTATATCTTCCTCAAAACAGCCACCATACCTGCCTATTATGGCATTTCCATAGCCATTCCGAGATATATTGCCATGCAACTTCCATCATCATCATATACATGACTTAAGCATTCATTGTTATATTGCTTTGCATGATCGTAAGATAGCTAGCATGATATTTCCATGGCTTGTCCGTTTTTTGATATCTTTGCCACGCTAGATCATTGCACATCCTGGTACACCGCCAGAGGCATTCATATAGAGTCATATTTTGTTCTAGTATCGAGTTGTAATTTTGAGTTGTAAGTAAATAGAAGTGTGATGATCATCATATCCATTATTAGAGCATTGTCCCAGTGAGAAAAGGATGATGGAGACTATGATTCCCCCACAAGTCGGGATGAGACTCCGGACAAAAACAGAGAGGCCAAAAAGAGCCCAAGAAAAAAAAAGAAAAAAAAGAGAAAACAAAAAAAATGAAATGAGAGAAAAAGAGAGAAGGGGCAATGTTACTATCCTTTACCACACTTGTGCTTCAGAGTAGCACCATGTTTTTCATATAGAGAGTCTCCTATGCTTTCATTTTCATACACTAGTGGGAATTTTCATTATAGAACTTGGCTTGTATATTCCGATGATGGGCTTCCTCAATTGCCCGAGGTCTTCTAGAGCAAGCAAGTTGGATGCACACCCACTTAGTTTTCAGTTTGAGCTTTCATACACTTATAGCTCTTAGTTTGAGCTTTCATACACTTATAGCTCTTAGTGCATCAAGTTGGATGCACACCCACTTAGTTTTCAGTTTGAGCTTTCATACACTTATAGCTCTTAGTTTGAGCTTTCATACACTTATAGCTCTTAGTGCATCAAGTTGGATGCACACCCACTTAGTTTTCAGTTTGAGCTTTCATACACTTATACAATCCCTACTCCTCGCATTGACATCAATTGATTGGCATCTCCATAGCCCATTGATTAGCCGCGTCGATGTGAGACTTTCTTCCTTTTTTGTCTTCTCCATATTAATCTCTACCAATGCATTCTATTCCACCCATAGTGCTATATCCATGGCTTGCGCTCATGTATTGCGTGGGGGTTGAAAAAGCTAAAGCGTGTTAAAAAAGTATGAACCAATTGCTTGGCTGACACCGGGGTAGTACATGATTTATATTTTGTGTTAAGAAGATGGAGCATGACAAGGCTATATGATTTTGTAGGGATAGCGTTCTTTAGCATTTTTATTCTGAAAGGCATGATTGTTTATTGGGATGCCTGAGTATTGATGTCTTTATATCAAATTATAGACTATTGCTTTGAATCACTCGTGTCTTAATATTCATGCCATGATTAGGTTACATGATCAAGATTATGCTAGGTAGCATTCCACATCAAAAATTATCTTTTTTATCATTTACCTACTCGAGGACGAGTAGGAATTAAGCTTGGGGATGCTGATACATCTCTGTCGTTTCTATAATTTTTGATTGTTTCATGCCAATATTCTACAACTTTAACATATTTTTTGCAACATTTTATATTATTTTTGGGACTAACATATTGATCCGGTGCCCAGTGCCAGTTCCTGTTTGTTGCATGTTTTTTGTTTCTCAGAATATCCATATCAAACGAAGTCCAAACGCGATAAAATTTACGGAGATTTATTTTGGAATATATGTGATTTTTTGGAAGAAGAATCAACGCAAGACGGTGTCCGAGGTGGCCACGAGGCACCAGGGCGTGCCTGGGGGGCAAATGCGCCTTGGTGGCTCGTGAGCACCTCGTAAGTCGGTTAACCCCCTTCTTGTGCCACAAGAAAGATAATATCCGGAAGAAAATCATGTTAAAATTTCAGCGCAATCGGAGTTACGGATCTCCGGGAATTTAAGAAATGGTGAAAGGCCAGAAAACAGGAACGCGAAACAGAAGAGAAACAGAGAGAGAGATCCAATCTCGGAGGGGCTCCCGCTGTAGGGTGTTGCAATACATTCATGATTCTCTTATAGTGGGTGGCGTGAGTGACTGAAACACATACCCGAGTAAGGGGGTTGTTGCGTATGGCAGTAAAGAGGACTTGATACTTAATGATATGGTTGGGTTTTACCTTAATGATCTTTGGTAGTTGCGGATGCTTGCTAGAGTTCCAATCATAAGTGCATATGATCCAAGTACGGAAAGTATGTTAGCTCATGCCTCTCCCTCATATAAAATTGCAACAATGATTACCGGTCCAGTTATCGATTGCCTAGGGACAAATAACTTTCTTGTGTTATAAAAAGCTTTCTACTAAACAACTAACTTTTATTATCTTGCAAATTACTCGTAGTTTTATTATCTTGCAAAGTACTTCTAGTTTTATTCTTGCAAACTTATCCTATCACCTACAAAAAAGTTTCATACTTGTTCTAGGTAAAGCGAACGTTAAGTGTGCGTAGAGTTGTATCGGTGGTCGATAGAACTTGAAGGGAATATTAATTCTACCTTTAGGTCCTCGTTGGGTTCGACACTCTTATTTATCGAAAAAGCTACAATTGATCCCCTATACTTGTGGGTTATCAAGAGATATAAGTGAAGCACAAGAGTAAATGACAAACTACTCCAAAAAGATATAAGTGAAGATCAAATGAGTAGTTAAGTAAATAGGTAGCTATGTGAGGACTCTCTCTCATTTAAAAATTTCCGATCTTATTATTTTATTCAAACAGAAAGAGAAACAAAATAAAATGACATTCCAAGAATAGCACATATCATGTGAAGAAGCAAAAACTTAGGCTCAACCAAAACTGACCGACAATTGTTGATGAAGAAAGGTGGGATGCCTACCGGGGCATCCCCAAGCTTGAGCTTTTGTGTCGACTTAATTCCTCTCATATCATGGTTTCCCTAAATCTTAAAAACCTCATCCACACAAAACTCAACAAGAACTCGTGAGATAAGTTAGTATAAATCAACTCAAAACCTTAATATTCTCTACTGTAGCAAATCACAAAAATTATAATTAAACATTGCATACTAAATGCCTCTTCATATTTAATACTCCTATCCACAAATATAAACATTAAACACGCAAACATATGCAAACAATGCAACTATAACAACAATCTGCCAAAACAGAACAGTCTGTAAAAGGGGAATAAGAATCCATACTTACCTAGCTCCAAAAATTCTGAAAAATTACCACGTGACAGAGAACTCATGCATTCTTACTGTGTAAAAATTTCAGATTTTTATCATGTTCTGACTATTCAGGAATATTCTGGACATAACAGAAAACTTTCTGTTTTCAAACAGCAACACATGAACTTGCAAACTGAGCATGGTAAAGGCTATAATTGGCATTTTATTGAACTAAAAGATACAAAACATGATTATTAATATCAGCAAGCAAATATCAACAGAAGAAAATGATGCTCCAAGCAAAACTCATATTATGTGACGAATAAAAATATAGCTCCGAGTGAGGTTACCGATAGTGTTGAAGACGAAAGAGGGGATGCCTTCCGGGGCATCCCCAAGCTTAGTTGCTTGGGTCTTCCTTGAATATTACCTTGGGGTGCCTTGGTAATCCCCAAGCTTAGGGACTTGCCACTCCTTATTCTCCTCATATCGATATCTCACCCAAAACTTGAAAACTTCAATCACACAAAACTTAACGGAACTTCGTAAGATAGGTTAGTATGATACAAATAAATCATCCACTTTGGTACTATCAAGACAAGATTCATAATTGTTCTCACATACCTACTGTATTCTATCATTTCCACAATTTATATTGACCAATATAAGCTACGGAAACACTAAAACAAGCAAACTATGCACCGAAAACAGAATCTGTCAAAAACAGAACGACATGTAGTGAGCGATTTAAAAAACATACTTATGTACCTTAAAAAATTCTGAAAAATTAGGAAAACGTAAACAATTTGTAACACAATACTGTGTAAAAATTTCAGAATTTTTTCATGCTCCAGGACAGAATAGAAATTCCAGCACTGGACGCAAAAGTTTCTGTTTTTGCACAAAATCAAATCAACAAGCATCCACACTATCCCAAAGGCTTTACTTGGCACATTATTGAAAGAAAACATATAAAGCATGATTACCACAGTAGCTTAATCACGTGAACACACAAAAACAGTAGGGTTAAATATTGGGTTGTCTCCCAACAAGCGCTTTTTTTTAATACCTCTTAGCTAGGCATGATGATTTCAATGATGCTCACATAAAAGTAAAGAATTGAAACACACAGAGAGCATCATGAAGCATATGACTAGCACATTTAAGCCTAACGCACTTCCTATGCATAGGTATTTTGTGAGCAAATAATTTATGGGAGCAAGAATCAACTAGCATAGGAAGGCAAACAAAGCATGACTTCAAAACTTTCAACACATAGAGAGGAAACTTGATATTATTGAGATATGTAGAAGCATATGATCCTCTCTTATAATAATTTTCAGTAGCATCATGAAGAAATTCAACAATATAGCTATCAGATAAAGCATTCTTTTCATGATCCACAAGCATAGAATTTTTATTACTCTCCACATAAGCAAATTTATTCTCATTCATAATAGTGGGAGCAAACTCAACAAAATAACTATCATGGGATATTTGATTGGCATAATCCAATTGAAAATTAAAATCATGATGACAAGTTTCATAGTTATCATTATTTTTTATAGCATACATGTCATCACAATAATCATCATAGATAGCAACTTTGTTTTCATAATCAATTGAAACCTCTTCCAAAATAGTGGAATCATCATTAAATAAAGTAATGACCTCACCAAATCCACTTTTATCAATATAATAATCATAAATAGGAGGCATGCTTTCATCATAATAAATTTTCTCATCATAACTTGGGGGCGTAAAAATATCATCTTCATCAAACATATCATCCCCAAGCTTATGGCTTTGCATATCACTAGCATCATGGATATTCAAAGAATTCATACTAGCAACATTGCAATCATGCTCATCATTCATGGATTTTATGCCAAACATTTTATTGAATTCTTCTTCTATCAATTGAGCACAATTTTCCGATCCATCATGTTCAAGAAAGACATGATAAAGACGAATAATATGAGGCAACCTCAATTCCATTTTTTTTGTAGTTTTCTTTTATAAACCAAACTAGTGATAAAACAAGAAACTAAAAGATTTGATTGCAAGATCTAAAGATATACCTTCAAGCACTCACCTCCCCGGCAACGGCGCCAGAAAAGAGCTTGATGTCTACTACACAACTTATTCTTGTAGACTCGTGTTGGGCCTCCAAGCACAGAGTTTTGTAGGACAGTAGCAATTTTCCCTCAAGTGGATGACCTAAGGTTTATCAATCCGTGGGAGGCGTAGGTTGAAGATGGTATCTCTCAAACAACCCTGCAACCAAATACAAGAAATCTCTTGTGTCCCCAACACACCCAATACAATGGTAAATTGTATAGGTGCACTAGTTCGGCGAAGAGATGGTGATAAAAGTGTAGTATGGATAGTAGATATAGGTTTTTGTAATCTGAAAATATAAAAACAACAAGGTAGCAAGTAACAAAAGTGAGCACAAACGGTATTGCAATGCTTAAAAACAAGGCCTAGGGTTTATACTTTCACTAGAGCAATCTCTCAACAATGCTAACATAATTGGATCATATAACCATCCCTCAACGTGCGATAAAGAACCACTCCCAAGTTCCTATTAGGGGAGAACATAAGATAGAAATTGTTTGGAGGGTACGAAACCACCTCAAAGTTATCCTTTCCGATCGATCTATTGAGCTGTTCCTATAAGTGTCACAAACAACCCTAGAGTTCGTACCAAAATAACACCATATGATACACATCAACCAACTCTAATGTCACCTAGATACTCCAATGTCACCACAAGTATCCGTGAGTTGATTATACGATATGAATCAAACAACTTCAAGATCATAATATTCAATCCACACAAAGATCTCCAAGGAGCACCCCAAAGTTTCTATCGGAGAAAAGATAATGAAAACGTGCATCAACCCCTATGCATAGATTACCCCAATGTCACCTCGGGAATCCGCGAGTTGATTGCCAAAACATATATCAAGTGAATCAATATAATACCCCATTGTCACCACGGGTATTCATATGCAAGACATACATCAAGTGTTCTCAAATCTGAAATATTCAATCCGACAATAACAAAACCTCAAAGGGAAAAGATTCGATTCATCACAACAAGGATAGAGAGGGAAGAAACACCATATGATCCAACTATATTAACAAAGCTCGCGATACATCAAGATTGTGCCAAATCAAGAACACGAGAGAGAGAAATAAAACACATAGCTACTGGTACAAACCCTCAGCCCCGAGGGTGAACTACTCCCTCCTCGTCATGGAGACCGCCGAGATGATGAAGATGGCCTCCGGTGATGCTTTCCCTCCTCCGGCAGGGTGCCGGAAAAGGGCTGTAGATGAGATCGTGGAGGTACAGAGGCTTGCGGTGGCGTAAAAACTCATCTAGGGTTATTTCTGGGGGTTTCTCTATTTATAGCATTTTTCAACGTTGGAATCAGGTCAGATGGAGCCACGTGGGCCCCACGAGGTACCAGGGCGCGCCTGGGGGGTGGCGCGCCCCGGTGCCTCGTGGGCACCTCGTGTCTATTCCGGTCCTTCCACGAAGCTTCTAGTGTCTCTTTTGTTCCAAAAAAATCGTCAAAAAGTTTCAGCTCATTTGGAGAACTTTTATTTCTGCACAAAAACACCACCACGGTAGTTCTGCTGAAAACAGCGTCAGTCCGGGTTAGTTCTAATCAAATCATACCAAAACCATATAGAATTGTTACAAACATGGCATGAATACTTCATAAATTATAGTTACGTTGGAGACGTATCAGCAACCAGGCAAGCAAAACCCCTTGATCATTCCTATATCACCTATTCTTTCTCTCCGGTGCTTGCATTAGAATTTGCTACTGCTTTCGATTGCTCCTATTCTGATGCATAGCCTGTTTTTGTAACTGCTGTTGATACCATTCCTGCTATCCTAATTGCTTGGTATAGGTTGGTTAGGGAACCATCAGTGACCCCGCCCCCTTGTCCGTGTTGCCATGCTTTGCTACCGGATGACTCAATCATTGTGATCGACGTGCAGAGACCGGCACATCACCGCACACCCCCCTTAATTGTACGACTCTGCAGAGCTACTATCGAGTGCCGAGGGTGATACCTCCTACCTCACTCCAGATGATATCTCTGTAGCGTAGCTAGTTGGTTGTGGGTTACCGAGGGTGATTCCTCTTTCACCACCTCCGATGATGCCTCTGTCGTGCAACCCCTCAAGTGTGAACCCATCGAGGGTGATTCCTTCGAGTTCACCTTGACGGATACATCGAGTGGGAATCCATCGAGGGTGATTCCTCGGATTTCCCCCTTGATGTTATGGACACACGGATACCCTATTTTTACCTCAGTCCCCTGTTGAAGTCGGGTCGACCCTGAGGGGTACCCGCGAGAGATGTGAAGTCGGGTTGACCGTGAGGGTACCCGCGAGATAATTACGTGGCACGCCCGGGCAGGCAAACCGCCCCAGGAGAGGGATGGGCCTGGCCCTTGCCGTAAGTCCATGATACGGGGCAACGGGACCACAGATCGTGGAGCACTGATCATCTCCGCGAGCTCCCAATACACTAACGGTTTGGATATGTGATCTGAGTAGGCCTCTGGCCTTTTCGCACTAACCACCATGCGAGTTAGCACTCGGCGTCGTACGTTTCTTCCGAAAGCTCTGTCAGACGTCCAGTTCAGCATTGTGGCACGGTCGGATCACGCCATCTAGGAGAGAGGTGGCGCTGGTATTCACCGTCCTCACAACGACCCGGAGTGCAAAGGGCGATGGGCCCAAGACCCCTGAGCACTTAGGATGTAGACCGGCGGGGACCTCTCTGCGGAGCCTAGGTAGGACTACGTCATGTCGATCAGCCGAGGCCGGGCATGATCAGGAAAAGTGTGTCCAGCCAGAGTTAATCGAGCGTGTTGGGTAAGTTGGTAACAGGACGTTCAGTGTAGTATCCCGATCTACTACAACTAAAACTGGATACCTGTGATATTTAATTAGTATGTTAGCTCCGGGATTGCTTCCTCGCGGGGTAGTCGAGGAAGGATCTCTGGGCATTGCTAATATATACTTGTTACTATATTATACACTCTTCTAATGCTACAAGACGTTGCAGGTTGCTAGTCTTCGATAGGCTAGGCCTTCCCCTCTATTCTGGCATTTTTGCAGTCTAGTCCACAGATACAGCCCTTTCATTTGATACCGATGCATAAATAGACTAGTTTTGATGTAAGTCTTGCGAGTACTTTGGATGAGTACTCACGGTTGTTTTGCTACCTCTTTTCCCCCCTACCTGATTGTTGCGATCAGATGACGGATCCCCGGAGCCAGTTGATCCCGCCGACGACTACTACTACCCCGACAGAGCCAACTACTACATGAAGACCGACAACCAGGAGTAGATAGGAGGCTCCCAGGCAGGAGGCCTGCGCCTTTTCGATCTAGATGTCGTTGTTTTGCTCGGCCTTCTTAAGGCAACCTTTGTCTAATTATGTCTGTACTCAGATGCTAATGCTTCCGCTGACTCTTGTGTAACTCGAGCTTATGTATTCGAGCCCTCGAGGCCCCAGGCTTGTAATATAAAGCTTGTATTATTTTATTTTGTGTCTAGAGTTGTGTTGTGATATCTTCCCGTGAGTCCCTGGGCTTGATCGTGCGCATTTGCGTGTATGATTAGTGCACGGTTGAGTCGGGGGCGTCACAATATACCACCTAGTTTCACATATACCAACAAAATAAAAAGTTCTTCTTTGATTTAAGACATTACTTTTGGGATGACCCACATTTATATAAAGAAGGAGTAGATGGTTTTATTCGACGTTGTGTACCTAAGCATGAACAGGAACAAATTCTATGAAAGTGTCACTCCGAAGCATATGGAGGACACCATGCGGGAGACAGAACTGCACATAAGGTATTACAATCTAGTTTTTATTGGCCTACTCTTTTCAGAGATGCATGTAAGTTTGTCCTTTCTTGTGATGAATGTCAAAGAATTGGTAATGTTGGTAGACATCAGGAAATGCCTATGAATTATTCACTTGTTATTGAACCATTTGATGTTTGGGATTTTGACTATATGGGACCTTTTCCTTGCTCTAATGGGTATACTCATATTTTAGTTGATGTTGATGACGTTACTAAGTGGGTAGAAGCTATTCCAACTAGTAGTGCTGATCATCACACTTCTATTAAAATGCTTAAAGAAGTTATATTTCCGAGGTTTGGAGTCCCTAGATATTTGATGACTGATGGTGGTTCACATTTTATTCATGGTGCTTTCCGTAAATTGCTTGCTAAATATGATGTTAATCATAGAATTGCATCTCCTTATCATCCTCAGTCTAGTGGTCAAGTTGAATTGAGAAATAAAATTAATTTTGCAAAAGACCATTAACAGATCTAGAAAGAATTGGTCTAAGAAACTTGATGATGCACTTTGGGCTTACATAACTGCTTATAAAAATCCTATGGGTATGTCTCCATATAAAATGGTTTATGGAAAAGCATGTCATTTACCTCTTGAGTTAGAACATAAAGCTTATTGGGCAATTAAAGAGCTCAACTATGACTTTAAACTTGCCGCTGAAAATAGGTTATTTGATATTAGCTCTCTAGATGAATGGAGAACACAAGCTTACGAAAATGCCAAGTTGTTTAAAGAAAAAGTTAAAAGATGGCATGATAAGAGAATTCAAAAACGGGAATTCAAAGTAGGTGATCATGTTCTATTATACAATTCTTGTTTAAGATTCTTTGCAGGAAAACTTCTCTCTAAATGGGAAGGACCATACATCATCGAAGAAGTTTATCACTCCGGAGCCATCAAAATAAACAACTCCGAAGGCACTAATCCGAGAGTGGTTAACGGGCAAAGAATTAAACATTATATTTTAGGTATGCCCATTAATGTTGAACTAATATTATTCAAACAATAACACCGGAGGAGCATATAGAAGAAACCTTCCGGAATGCTCCAGAACCCTGAAAAGGAGTAGGTATGTGGTACGGTAAGTAAACCGACTCCAAAAATTCCATAAAAGTACTTTCTGTTCGTTTTGGAATATATAAAAAATTAGGAAAATAATAAACAGTCTGAATAGTGCACGAGGAAGCGACAAGCCTGGGGGGCGCGCCCTTCCCCCAGGGCGCGCCTACCAAACTTGTGGCTTCCCCGTGGACTTTCCCGACTCCGTTTTTCTTCCATATTACTTGTCCTGCACGGGAAAAATTCATTATATATACTTTCGGATGTTTTGACCACCGTATCGCAAGTTTCTCCTCTGTTCTTGTTTCGGGCTGTTTTTCTGACAGATCTTGATCACCATGGCGTCTCCAATCTCGTCCAAGGACAAGTTCTACGAGAAGGTCATCAACCCGTACCTTCCGGAGGTGATGAAACACCCTCAAGCCATTGAGATGCATGAGGGGGTGCTTCACATCCGAGACGTTCAAGGGCCCAAGAAGACCGGGAGCGAGAAGGCCAGGCTGGAAGCGGTGGAACAGGAGATCTTCAAGTGCCAGGGGATGGTGGAACGCGGACTCAACGCTAACCACTCCATGATCACGGAATTCATCCGTGAGCACAAGGTGGACAGCAAGGACATTGGGAACGCCATCTTCAAGCTCAATGACCGGATTGATCATCTTCAGGCCCAAATCTATGACTTACAAAACCAAAATTTTGAGTATGAGGCCAGGTTTAAAGTTATGAGTTTAGCTGCAAGTTTCAGGACTCTGGAAACACGTTCATCCTTTTATGATGTGGAGCCTATGCCTTGGAAGACGGAGGACAAGCCTATTAATTCACCACCACCATCACCGAAGAAGGAGACTTGATTACACGGGTATGGGCACCACCCTTGGCTTGTGCCAAGCTTGGGGGAGGTGCCCCGGTATCGTATCACCATCACTTTTATCATCATTATCTATCTTAGTTCGATCCTTAGTTATTTCGTGATTTAGAAGAATAAAATTTTAGTATGATTTAGTTTCTAGTGTTTGCTTTGTGATCTATCTATCTATGTAATCGAGTGTGAGAGTTATATAATAAAGAGTAGTTTGAGTTGAGTTGTTTTACTTTTCTTGATCCAATCTTGGGAATAAAATAGAAAGAATAAAGAAAAGACAGATCATATGATAATCCCATGGGGAGTGACGACTTCACATAAAAAGGTATAATTGATAAAACTTGTTGGAAGTTGACAAACATAGCATTGGTCATTGTTGCAATTCATGAAAAAGTAATAAAGGAAGAGAGGTCTCACATATAAATATACTATCTTGGACATGTTTTATGATTGTGAGCCCCCATTTAATATTCTATGTCAAATAGTTGACGTTGGACAAGGAAGACAACGTAATGTGTTATGTTTGCTTATATTCACATAGAAATTATATTGTTTTGGATCCTCTAACATGTGGTGTTTGCCCCCTATCTTTTGCTAGCCAAAATTCTGTACTAAGTAGAGATACTACTTGTGCATCAAAAAATCCTTAAACCCAGTTTCATGTCATGAGAGTCCACCATATCTACCTATGGATTGAATAAGATCTTTCAAGTAAGTTGTCATCGGTGCAAAAGCAATAAAAATTGCTCCTAAATATGTATGATCTTTTATTGTAAGGGAAAATAAGCTTTGTACGAACTTGTGATGGTGAAGAAATAAAAGCGACAGACTGCATAATAAAGGTTGCTATCACAAGGGGCAATATAAAGTGACGTTCCTTTACATTAAGAGTTTGCACATCCAAAAACAAAAAGCGCATGATAGCCTCTGCTTCCCCCTGCAAAGGGCCTATCTTTTACTTTTATGTATTTACTTTTATGCAAGAGTCAATAGTATTCTCCTCTATTCCATTTTTATTTTCTCTCTTGGCAAGCATCATGTGGTGGGGATAGATCCAGGCATATATATCCAGTTGGATGTAGGTGATCATGAGTTATTATTGTTGACATCACCCTTGAGGTAAATAAGTTGGGAGGCAAAATTATAAGCCCCTATCTTTCTATGTGTCTGACTGAAACTTTTGCTCCATAAGTATGCCGTGAGTGTCAGCAATCATAGAAGACTAAATGATAGTTGAGTATGTGAACTTGCTAAACCAAGCTCTTGCATAGACTCTTTCCGACAATATGATGAATTGCAATTGCTTCAGTGACTGAGATCATAGTGTGTTGGTTTTCAATTCGGTTTATGGTTCATACTTTACCTTATGGATGAATTGTTACTTTTTCATGAGAAGTTTTATGATAATATATTGCTGTTAGGATAATGATCATGATGCTTTCATGTACGTATTTTGTTTTATCGACACCTCTCTCGCTAAACATGTGGTCATGATTATCGATTTCGGTTTTTCGCTTGAGGACAAGTGAGGTCTAAGCTTGGGGGAGTTGATACGTCCATTTTGCATCATGCTTTCCTACTGTTATTTATTATGTTTTTGATCATTATTTCACTTTATGATACAATTCTTATGCCTTTTCTCTCTTATTTTGCAAGTTTCACATGAAGAGGGAGATTGCCGGCAGCTGGAATTCTGGACCGGAAAGGGGTGCAACAGAGATAGCTATTCTGCACATCTCCAAATGACCTGAAAATTTATGGAGAATTATTTTGGAATATATAAAAAATATTGGCTGAAGAAATACCAGAGGGGGGCCCACCAAGAAGCGACAAGCCTGGGGGGCACGCCCCTGGCAGGCCTCCAGGGCCCATCTTCTCCTATATGAAGCCATTTGCCATAGAAAAAAATCAAGAGAAAACTTTCGGGACGAAGCGCCACTGTCTCGAGGTGGAACCTGGGCAGGAGCACTTTTGCTCTCCGGCGGAGTGATTCCGTCGGGGAAACTTCCCTCCGGGAGGGGGAAATCAAAGCCATCGACATCACCAACGATCCTCTCATCGTGGGAGGACCAATCTTCATCAACATCTTTACCAGCACCATCTCATCTCAAACCCTAGTTCATCTCTTGTATTCAATCTTTGTCTCAAAACCTCAGATTGGTACCTGTGGGTTGCTAGTAGTGTTGATTACTCTCTGTAGTTGATGCTAGTTGGTTTATTTGGTGGAAGATTATATGTTCAGATCCTTAATGATATTGAATACCCCTCTGATCTTGAACATGAATATGATTTGTGAGTAGTTACTTTTGTTTTTGAGGACATGGGAGAAGTCTTGTCATAAGTAATCATGTGAATTTGGTATTCGTTCGATATTTTGATGATATGTATGTTCTTGCTTCCTTTAGTGGTGTCATGTGAACGTCGACTACATGACACTTCACAATCTTTGGGCCTAAGGGAAGGCATTGCGGAGTAGTAATAAGATGATGGGTTTCTAGAGTGACAGAAGCTTAAATCCTAGTTTATGCGTTATTCCGTAAGGGGCTGATTTGGATCCATATGTTTCATGCAATGGTTAGATTTATCTTAATTCTTGTTTAATAGTTGTGGATGCTTGCGAGAGGGGGTAATCATAAGTGGGAGGCTTGTTCAAGTAAGAACAGCACCCAAGCACCGGTTCACCCACATATCAAATTATCAAAGTAGCGAACGTGAATCAAACAAACATGATGAAAGTGACTAGATGAAATTCCCATGTGTCCTCGAGAATGCTTTGCTTATTATACGAGTTTGTTCCGGCTTGTCCTTTGCTATAAGAAGTATTGGGCCATCTTGCTACACCTTTGTTACCGTTACTATTTGTTACTTGTTACGAATTACCTTGCTATCAAACTATCTGTTACCTACAATTTCAGTGTTTGCAGAGAATACCTTGCTGACAACCGCTTGTCATTTCCTTCTGCTCCTCGTTGGGTTCGACACTCTTACTTGTCGAAAGGACTACGATTGATCCCCTATACTTGTGGGTCATTATGGTCTCACCGAGATTTCTGATTGGTGTCACCGAGTTGAGTCAAAAAGCTTGTTACGGTTGGATTTTTGGTGCTGCCTATTTATACCCTTCCACCCCACCTACTCTCTATGAGAGCCATCAGAACGAACCTACGCTTATGATGACCCACAAGTATAGGGGATCAATTGTAGTCCTTTCGATAAGTAAGAGTGTCGAACCCAACGAGGAGTAGAAAGATATGATAAGCGGTTTTCAGCAAGGTGTTTTTTGCAAGCACTGAAAGTAGCGGTAACTGATAGTTTTGTAGCAAGATAATTCATAGAGAGTAGCAAGTAACAAGTATAACAAAAGTGCAGCAAGGTGGCCCAATCCTTTTTATAGCAAAGGACAAGACAGAACGGTCTCTTATATAAAGCAAAGCGTTCTCGAGGACACATGGGAATTCTCGTCTAGTCACTTTCATCATGTTTATTTGATTCGCGTTTGCTACTTTGATAATTTGATATGTGGGTGGACCAGTTCTAGTGTGCTGTTCTTACTTGAACAAGCAACCCTCTTATGATTACCCCCTCTCGCAAGCATCCGCAACTACGAAAGAAGAATTAAGATAAATCTAACCATAGCATGAAACATATGGATCCAAAACAGCCCCTTACGAAATAACACATAAACTAGGGTTTAAGCTTCTGTCACTCTAGCAACCCATCATCTACTTATTACATATAAATCTAACCATAGCATGTAGTCGACGTTCACACGACACCAGTAAAGGAAGCAACAACATACATATCATCAAAATATCAAACGAATACCAAATTCACATGATTACTTATGACAAGACTTCGCTAAATATGATATTGATATGTGGGTGGACCGGTGCTAAGGGTGTTGTTCTTACTTGAACAAGCAACCCTCTTATGATTACCCCCTCTCGCAAGCATCCGCAACTATGAAAGAAGAATTAAGATAAATCTAACCATAGCATGAAACATATGGATCCAAAACAGCCCCTTACGGAATAACGCATAAACTAGGGTTTAAGCTTCTGTCACTCTAGCAGCCCTTCATCTACTTATTACTCCACAATGCCTTCCCTTAGTCCCAAATATGGTGAAGTGTCATGTAGTCGACGTTCACACGACACCACTAAAGGAAGCAACAACATACATATCATCAAAATCTCGAACGAATACCAAATTCACATGATTACTTATGACAAGACTTCTCCTATGTCCTCAAGAACAAAAGTAACTACTCACAAATCATATTCATGTTCAAGATCAGAGGGGTATGGAATATCATTAAGGATCTGAACATATAATCTTCCACCAAATAAACCAACAAGCATCAGCTACAAGATGTAATCAACACTACTAGCAACCCCCAGGTACCAATATGAGGTTTTGAGACAAAGATTGAATACATGAGATGAACTAGGGTTTGAGATGAGATGGTGCTAGTGAAGATGTTGATGAAGATTGGCCCTCCCATGATGAGAGGATCGTTGGTGATGTTGATGGCTTCGATTTCCCCCTCCCGGAGGGAAGTATCCCCAGCGGAATCGCTTCGCCGAAGGGCAAAAGTGCTCCTGCCCAAGTTCCGCCTCGAGACGGCGGCGCTTCGTCTTGAAAGCCCTTCTCCTAATTTTTTTAGGGAAAATGGCTTCATATAGCAGAAGGAGGGGGCCAGAGGCCAGCTGTGGGCCCCACAAGTCATCAGGTCGTGCCCCGGGGGGCGCCCTGTTGCCTTGTGGGCAACTGGTGGGTCCCCTTTGTTATTTATTTTCTCCAATTTTTTTTATATATTCAATAAAAAATCCTCGTGAAATTTCAGGTCATTTGGAGCTCTGTAGAATAGGTATATCTGCTATAGCTATTTCAGGTCCAGAATTCCAGCTGCCGGTATTCTCCCTCTTCGTATAAATCTTGCAAATTAGGAGAGAAAAGGCATAAGAATTGCATCATAAAGTGAAATAATGACCAAATGCATTATAAATAACAGTAGGAAATCATAATGCAAATTGGACGTATCAACTCCCCCAAGCTTAGACCTCGCTTGTCCTCAAGCGAAAGCCGAAATCGATAATCATGTCCACATGTTTAGAGCGAGAGGTGTCAATAAAACAAAATATGGACAAGAGAGCATCATGATCAATTATTCTATAGCAGCAATATATTATCATAATACTTCTCGTGAACAAGTAATAATTCATTACAACATCGAAGTATAAAGCATAAACTTTCTTGAAAACTAACAACTATGTTCTTAGTCAATGAAACAATCACAATTCATCATATTTTCAGGAAGAGTCTATGTAAGGGCTTTTGTTTTACCAAGTCCACATACTCAACTATCATTTAGTCTTCTATGATTGCTGACACTCACGGCATATTTATGGGGCGAATGCTTCAATCAGACACATAGGAAGATGGGGGTTTATAATTTCACCTCCCAACCAATTCACCTCAAGGGTAAAGTCAACAATAATAACTCATGATTACTTACATCCAACTGGATATATATGCCTAGATCTTTCCCCACCACATGATGCTTGCAAAGAGAAAAATAAAAATGGAATAGAGAGGAATACTATTGACTCTTGCATAAAAGTTAATACAAAAAAGTAAAAGGTAGGCCCTTCGCAGAGGGAAGCAGAGGTTGTCATGCGCTTTTTATTTTTGGATGTGCGAACTCTTAATGCAAAGGAACGTCACTTTATATTGCCCCTTGTGATAGTAACCTTTATTATGCAGTCTGTCGCTTTTATTTCTTCGCCATCACAAGTTCATACACAGCTTATTTTCCCTTACAATAAAAGATCATACATATTTATGAGCAATTTTTATTGCTTTGTGCACCGATGACAACTTACTTGAAGGATCTTATTCAATCCATAGGTAGATATAGTGGACTCTCATGACATGAAACTGGGTTCAAGGGTTTTGGATGCACAAGTAGTATCTCTACTTAGTACGGATTTTTGGCTAGCAAAAGATAGCGAGCAAGCACCACATGTTAGAGGATCTATGACAATATAACTTCTATGTGAATATAAACAATCATATCTCATTATGTTGTATTCCTTGTCCAACATCAACTCTTTGACATAGAATATTTAATGGGGGCTCACAATCATAAAAGATGTCCAAGATAGTATATTTATATGTGAATCCTCTCTTCCTTTATTACTTTTTCATGAATTGCATCAATGACCAATGCAATGTTTGTTAACTTTCAATAAATTTTATCAACTATACTTTTCTTTATGTAAAGTCATTACTCCCCATGGGATTAGCATATAATCTTTTCATTCTTACATTGCTAAGATTGAAAACATAAAAGTAAAGAAGCAAAACTCAAACTACTCTTTATTATATAGCTCTCAAACACGATTACATAGGTAAATAGATCACGAAACGAGCACTCAAAACTAGATCATACTAAACCTTTATTTTTCTAGATCACGAAATAACTAAGGATCGAACTAAGATAGATAATGATGATAAAAAGGGTGATGATGATACGATACCGAGGCACCTCCCCCGAGCTTGGAACAAGCCAAGGGTGGTGCCCATACCCGTGTACTCAAGTGTCTTTCTTCGGTGATGGTGGTAATGAAGTGGTAGGCTTGTCCTCCGTCTTCCACGGGATAGGCTCTCCATCATAAAAGGATGAACGTGTTTCTGGAGTCCTGAAATTTGCAGTTAAACTCATACCTTTAAACCTAGCTTCATACTCAAAATTCTGGTTTTGTAAGTCATAAATTTGGGCCTGAAGATGATCAATCCGGTCATTGAGCTTGAAGATAATATTCCCAATATCCTTGCTGTCCACTTTGTGTACACGGATGAATTCCGTGATCATGGAGTGGTTGGCGTTGAGTCCACACTCCACCATCCCCTGGCACTTGAAGATCTCCTACTCCACTGCTTCAAGCCTGGCCTTCTCGCCTCCGGTCTTCTTGGGCCCTTGAATGTCCCGGATGTGGAGCACCCCTAATGAATCTCAATGGCTTGAGGGTGCTTCATCACCTCCGGTAGGTAAGGGTTGATGTCATTCTCGTAGAACTTGTCCTTGGACGAACTTAGGAGGGCCATGGCGATCTAGATCTATCAGAAAAATAGCCCGAACAAGAACAGAGGAGAAACTTGCGATACGGTGGTCAAAACATACGGGAGTATATATGAAGAATTTTTATCTTGCAAAACAAGCATACGGGAGGAAAACGGAGTCGGGAAGACACGCGAGGGGCCCACAAGACAACCCGGCGCGCCCCGGGGGGCCGCGCCCTGTTGCCTTGTGACCTCCTTGTGGGTCTCCTCGGCTGTTTCTTATTTTTATATTTTTTCTAATATTCCAAAATGGATAGAAATAATTTTTATGGAATTTTTGGAGTCGGTTTACTTACAGTAGCACATACCTACCCCTTTTCAGGGTTCTGGAGCGTTCCGAAAGGACTCCTTTATGTGTTCCTCCGGCGTCATTGTTTGAATAATATTAGTTTCAACATTAATGGGCATACCTGAGATGTAGTGCTTAATTCTTTGCCCATTGACCACCTTCGGATTGGTGCCTTCGGCGTTATTAATTTTGATAGCCCCAGAGCGATAAACTTCTTCGATGACATATGGCCCCTCCCATTTAGAGAGAAGTTTTCCTGCAAAAAATCTGAAACGAGAATTGTACAGTAGAACATGCTCAACCACTTTGAATTCCGTTTTTGAATTATTTTGTCATGCCATCTTTTAAATTTTTCTTTAAACAACTTGGCATTTTCATAGGCTTGGGTTCTCCATTCATCTAGGGAGCTAATATAAAATAACCTCTTTTCACCGGCAAGTTTAAAATCATAGTTAAGTTCCTTAATTGCCCAATAAGCTTTATGTTCTAGTTTAAGAGGTAAATGCCATGCTTTTCCATAGACCATTTTATATGGAGACATACCCATAGGATTTTTATAAGCAGTTCTATAAGCCCATAATGCATCATCAACTTTCTTAGACCAAATTTTTCTGGATCTATTGACAATCTTTTGCAAAATTAACTTTATTTCTCTATTACTCAATTCAACTTGACCACTAGACTGAGGATGATAAGGTGATGCAATTCTATGGTTAACATCATATTTAGCAAGAAGTTTACAGAAAGCACCATGAATAAAATGTGAACCACCATCTGTCATCAAGTATCTAGGGACTCCAAATCTCGGGAATATAACTTCTTTAAGCATTTTAATTGAGGTGTTGTGATCAGCACTATTAGTTGGAATAGCTTCTACCCACTTAGTAACATAATCAACAGTAACAAGAATATGTGTATATCCATTAGAGGAAGGGAAAGGTCCCATATAATCAAAACCCCAAACATCAAATGGTTCAATAACAAGTGAATAATTCATAGGCATTTCCTTACGTCTACCAATATTACCAATTCTTTGACATTCATCACAAGAAAGGACAAACTTACGTGCATCTTTGAAAAGGGTAGGCCAATAAAAACCAGACTGTAATACCTTATGTGCAGTTCTGTCTCCCGCATGGTGTCCTCCGTATGCCTCGGAGTGACACTTTCATAGAATTTGTTCCTGCTCATGCTCAGGTACACAATGTCTAATAATATCGTCTACTCCTTCTTTATATAAATGTGGGTCATCCCAAAAGTAATGTCTTAAATCAAAGAAGAACTTTTTCTTTTGTTGGTATGTGAAACTAGGTGGGATGTATTTAGCAACAATATAATTAGCATAATCGGCATACCAAGGACTATTGCGAGAAGCATTTACCATAGCTAATTGCTCATCAGGAAAATTATCATTAATAGGCAGTGGGTCATCAAGAACATTTTCCATCCTAGACAAATTATCAGCTACTAGATTTTCAGCTCCCTTTCTATCAACAATATGCAAATCAAATTCTTGTAGTAAAAGAACCCACCTAATAAGTCTAGGTTTAGCATCTTTATTTTCCATAAGATATTTAATGGCAGCATGATCAGTGTGAACAATTACTTTAGAATCAACAATGTAAGATCTGAACTTATCACATGCAAACACAACTGCTAAAAATTCTTTCTCACTAGTATAGCATAATTTCTATGAACACTGTCTAGAGTTTTACTAGCATAATGAATAACATTTAATTTCTTATCAACTCTTTGCCCTAGAACAGCACCAACAGCATAATCACTAGCATCACACATAATTTAAAAGGGTAGGTTCCAATCAGGTGGTTGAACAATAGGTGCAGATATTAAGGCTTTCTTAAGTATTTCAAAGGCTTCTACGCAATCATCATCAAAAACAAATGGAACATCTTTTTACAAGAGATTAGTAAGAGGCCTAGAAATTTTAGAGAAGTCTTTTATGAACCTTCTATAAAAACCAGCATGACCTAGGAAACTTCTTATACCTTTGATATCTTTAGGACATGGCATTTTCTCAATTGCATCAACTTTAGCCTTGTCTACGTCAATACCTCTTTCAGAAATTTTATGCCCAAGGACTATACCTACGTTCACCATAAAGTGGCATTTCTCCCAATCCAAGAAAAGATTAGTTTCTTCACATCTTTGCAAAACTCGAGCAAGGTTGCTTAAGCAATCATCAAAAGAAGTTCCGTAAACAAAAAAATCATCCATGAATACCTCAACAATGTTATCACAAAAGTCAGAGAATATAGCAGTCATACATCTTTGAAAGGTAGCAGATGCATTGCATAAACCAAAAGGCATACGTCTATAAGCATAAGTTCCAAAAGAACAAGTAAAAGTGGTTTTCTCTTGATCTTCTTTTGATATAGGTATTTGAGAGAAACCAGAATATCCATCTAGGAAGCAAAAGTGTGTATGTTTAGATAATCTTTCTAACATTTGATCAACAAAAGGCAAGGGGTAATGATCTTTCCTAGTAGCTTTATTTAACTTCCTAAAATCAATTACCATCCTATAACCAGTTACAATTCTTTGTGGAATAAGTTCATTTTTATCATTAGGAACAATGGTAATGCCTCCTTTCTTAGGGACATAATGAACATGACTTACCCATCTACTATCAGCTATAGGATAAATTATACCTGCTTCCAGAAGCTTTAATATTTCAGTTCTTACCATGTCCTTCATTTTAGGATTTAGACGTCGTTGATGATCAACAACTGGTTTAGCTCCATATGAATCTTGTGCTGACATAGAGTGGGACTAATGCCCGTAGGATCATCAAGAGTATATCCAATAGCTGCACGGTGCTTGCTCAAAGTTTTAAGTAATCTCTTTTCTTCATGCTCTGAAAGGTTAGCACTGATAATAACATGATATATATATCTTCTTTTCATCAAGGTAAGCATATTTAAGTGTATCAGGTAATTTCTTTAGTTCAAACACATGATCACTCTTAGGTGGAAGAGGATCTCCCAAAGTTTCAACAGGCAAATTATGTTTAAGAATAGGTGCTTGTTTAAAGAATATCTCATCTATTTCGTTTCTTTCATTCATATGCATATCATTTTCATGGTCTAACAAATATTGTTCTAAAGGATTAGTAGGAGGCACAACAATAGAAGCACGACCAATAATTTCATCTTTATTAGGTAATTCTTTATCATGAGGTTGTCTACGAAACTTAGAGAAATTAAACTCATGAGATACATCACCAAAGTTAACACTGACCGTTTCTTTATTGCAATCAATCTTAGCATTAACTGTATTCAAGAAAGGTCTATCAAATATAATGGGACAAAAATCATCTTGTGGTGAACCAAGGACTAAGAAATCAGTAGGGTATTTGATCTTACCACACAAGACTTCAACATCTCTAACAATCCCAAGTGGTGTAATAGTATCTCTATTTGCAAGCTTAATAGTAACATCAATTTCTTCAATCTCAACAGGTGCAATATCGTTCATTACTTTTTCATAAAGAGTAAATGGAATAGCACTCACACTAGCACCAATATCACATAAACCATAATAGCAATGATCTCCAATTTTAATAGAAACAACAGGCATGCCAATAATAGGTTTATTTTTATCTCATGGATTTGGCTTAGCAATTCTAGTTGCTTCATCACAGAAATATATGACATGTCCATCAATGTTATTAACCAAAAGATCTTTAACCATTGCAATATTAGGTTCTACTTTAATTTGTTCAGAGGGTTTAATTGTTTTAATATTACTTTTATTAATCACAGTTGAAGCTTTAGCATGTTCCTTAATCCTAACAGGGAAAGGAGGTTTCCCAATATAGGCAGTAGGCACAACTGGATCAACATTATAAATAATTATTCACAAAAGGTAGCTACTATCTTAGAGTCAAGTCCATACTTAGTACTTAACTTATGAAAAGCATCGGTTTCCATAAAAGATTTAACACAATCAAACTCAAGATTTATACCTGACTCTTTACCCTTGTCGATTTCCCAATCTTCTGAGTTGCGTTTAATTCTTTCCAGAAGATCCCATTTGAATTCAATAGTCCTCTTCATAAAGGAACCAGTAGAAGAAGTATCAAGCATGGATTGATCATTATGAGAAAGCCGAGCATAAAAGTTCTGAATAATTATTTCTCTCGAGAGCTCACGATTGGGGCATGTATGCAACATATACTTAAGCCTCCCCCAAGCTTGAGCGATACTTTCTCCTTCACGAGGCCAAAAATTATATATATAATTCTGATCATGATGAACCAAATGCATAGGATAAAATTTCTGGTGAAATTCCAGCTTTAACCGGTTCCAATCCCATGTTCCAGTATCATCCAATAGCCTATACCATGTCAGTGCCTTTCCCTCCAAAGATAAAGGGAATACCTTCTTCTTAACTCCATCCTCGGATAAACCTGCAAGCTTAAAAAATTCACAAATTTCATCCACATAGATCAAGTGCATATCAGGATGTATTGTTTCATCTCCTGCATAAGGATTAGCTAGCAGTTTCTCTAACATACCCGAAGGAGTTTCATAATAAATATTTTCAGTAGGTTCAGTAGGTTGAGGACCAACTCTTATTGCTTCCGGTCGAGGTGAATAAACCCCGAACAAACCCCTCAAAGGATTACTTTCCATGGTGATAAGTGACAGTAAATTTCAGCATGTAATAAAAGTGTTTCCTTACCAAATTCCACTTACCAAAGGCGTTTCACTCCCCGGCAACTGATAGGGGATCAATCTTAGTCCTTTCGATAAGTAAGAGTGTCGAACCCAACGAGGAGCAGAAGGAAATGATAAGCGGTTTTCAGCAAGGTGTTTTCTGCAAGCACTGAAAGTAGCGGCAACTGATAGTTTTGTAGCAAGATAATTAGTAATGAGTAGCAAGTAACAAGTATAAAAAAGTGTAGCAAGGTGGCCCAATCCTTTTTATAGCAAAGGACAAGCCAGAACGGTCTCTTATATAAAGCAAAGCGTTCTCGAGAACACATGGGAATTCTCGTCTAGTCACTTTCAGCATGTTTATTTGATTCGTGTTCGCTACTTTGATATTGATATGTGGGTGGACCGGTGCTAAGGGTGTTGTTCTTACTTGAACAAGCAACCCTCTTATGATTACCCCCTCTCGCAAGCATCCACTATGAAAGAAGAATTAAGATAAATCTAACCATAGCATGAAACATATGGATCCAAAACAGCTCCTTACGGAATAACGCATAAACTAGGGTTTAAGCTTCTGTCACTCTAGCAGTCCTTCATCTACTTATTACTCCACAATGCCTTCCCTTAGGCCCAAATATGGTGAAGTGTCATGTAGTCGACGTTCACACGACACCACTAAAGGAAGCAACAACATACATATCATCAAAATATCGAACGAATACCAAATTCACATGATTACTTATGACAAGACTTCTCCCATGTCCTCAAGAACAAAAGTAACTACTCACAAATCATATTCATGTTCAAGATCAGAGGAGTATGGAATATAATTAAGGATCTGAACATATAATCTTCCACCAAATAAACCAACAAGCATCAAGTACAAGATGTAATCAACACTACTAGCAACCCACATGTACCAATCTGAGGTTTTGAGACAAAGATTGAATACAAGAGATTAACTAGGGTTTGAGATGAGATGGTGCTGGTGAAGATGTTGATGAAGATTGGCCCTCCCACGATGATAGGATCATTGGTGATGTCGATGGCTTCGATTTCCCCCTCCCGGAGGGAAGTATCCCCGGCGGAATCGCTCCGTCGGAGGGCAAAAGTGCTCCTGCCCAAGTTCCGCGTCGAGATGGCGGCGCTTCATCCCGAAAGTCCTTCTCCTATTTTTTTAGGGCAAATGGCTTCATATAACAGAAGGAGGGGGCGAGAGGCCAGCTGTGGGCCCCACAAGGCATCAGGGCGCGCCCCAGGGGAGCGCGCCCTGTTGCCTTGTGGGCAACTGGTGGGCCCCCTTTGCTATTTATTTTCTCCAATATTTTTTATATATTCAATAAATAATCCTCGTGAAATTTCAAGTCATTTGGAGCTCTGTGGAATAGATATCTCTGCTATAGCTATTTTAGGTCCAGATTTCCAGCTGCCGGTATTCTCCCTCTTCATATAAATCTTGCAAATTAAGAGAGAAAAGGCATAAGAATTGCATCATAAAGTGAAATAATGACCAAATACATTATAAATAATAGTAGGAAATCATGATGCAAATTGGACGTATCAACTTCCACCATTCATTTTCTGAGAGAGAACCACCTACTCATGTGTTGAGATCAAGAGATTCCAATCCAACCATTTGAACCTTGATTTCTAGCCTTCCCCAAGTTGCTTTCCACTCAAATCCTCTCCTACCATAGCCAAATCTGTGAGAGAGTGTTTGAGTGTTGGGGAGACTATCTTTTGAAGCACAAGAGCAAGGAGTTCATCATCAACAACACCGTCTATTACCTTTTGGAGAGTGGTGTCTCCTAGATTGGTTAGGTGTCACTTGGGAGCCTCCAAGATCATATGGAGTTGAACCAAGGAGTTTGTAAGGGCAAGGAGATCGCCTACTTCGTGAAGATCTACCCGAGTGAGGCTAGTCCTTCGTGGATGTAAGCCATGGTGGAATAGACAAGGTTGCTTCTTTGTGGACCCTTCGTGGGTGGAGCCCTCCATGGACTTGCGCAACTGTTACCCTTCATGGGTTGAAGTCTCCATCAACGTGGACGTACGATAGCACCACCTATCAGAACCACGCCAAATCTCCGCGTCTTCATTACATTTGATTTCTCCAATCCCTCCTTTATGTTCATATGCAAACTCTTTACTTTCCGCTGCACTACTCTTAGACTTGCATGTGTAGAGTGTTGCTTGACTTGGTAGAATTGCTAAATCTTGCCCACAACTAAAATTGGGAAAAGGTTAAGTTTTTATTTGGTCAAGTAGTCTAATCACCCCCCTCTAGACATACTTTCGATCCTACAAGTGGTATTAGAGCATTGGTCTCCATTGCATTGGTTTCACAACCTAGAAGAGTATGGTGTCTAGTGAGGGTAATTATCACCGTAGAGGTCCGTATTTCGATGGTATAAACTTTGCTAGTTGGAAGCATAAGATGAAAATGCATATTCTTGGTCATAACCCCGCCATTTGGGCCATTGTTCGTGTTGGCTTGCAAGGTGAATTCTTTGAGGATGGAAAGGAACCGGATCGTGAAGCAACCACGGAAAAATTGAAGATGTTACAATACAACACTCAAGCATGTGACATTATCTTCAACGGTTTGTGCCCCGAGGAGTTCAACAAGATTAGCCGCCTCGAGAATGCAAAGGAAATTTAGGATACTTTGGTTGATATGCACGAGGGTACCGAGTTCGTCAAGGAATCCAAGTTGGATGTGCTTCAAAGTCAACTTGACAAGTTCAAAATGAAGGATGGTGAAGGAGTCGCCGAAATGTACTCTAGGCTCGCTCTCATCACAAATGATATTGCCAGCTTAGGAAGTGAAGAGATGACCAACAAATTCATCATCAAGAAGATCCTTAGAGGCTTGGATGGAAAATATGATACCGTGTGTACATTGAGTCAAATGATGCCCAATTACAAAGATCTCAAGCCCACAAAGGTCATTGGAAGGATTGTTGCTCATGAGATGTCACTCAAGGACAAAGAAGAGCTACACAACAAGTCAAGTGGTGCTTACAAAGCCTCAAGCGATGCTCCCACTACATCAAGTGACAAGATTGTTTCCAATGAAGAGATAAACCTAATGGTGAAGAGATTCAACAAGTTCTACAAGAATAGAAGCAAAGAGAGAAACTCCAACTCAAGACACTATGAGCAAAGATCATCAAGTCGTGACCGTAATTTCTACAATTGTGGAAGATCCGGACAGTACTCCAATGAGTGTACGGTACCTCACAAGAAAAGAGACGAATCACCAAGAGGAAAGAATAGAAGAGATGAATCACCTCATAGAGAGAGGAGGAGTAGAGATGATCGATATGGACGAAGACCTTCTCAGAGAAGCAAGGATTCGGAAAGGAAGGACAAGTAATCCAAGAGCTACTTTAGAAGAAGACATCAAGCTCATGTTGGTGAATGGATTTCCGGCTCCGACTCCGACAACCAATTCGAGAGAAGCTACCACTCCGACTCCGACAATAGTCAAGATGAAGGTGTTGCCGGACTTGCACTTGTATCCTCCAACTCCTATGACCTATTTGATTCACCAAATGTGGGAATTGGAAGATTCTTCATGGCAAAAGGCCCCAAGGCATCACACCCCGAATACCTTGACTTTAATAGTGATGAGGATGATTTACTTGGTGATGATGATTTGCTTGTTGATAAAACTAGTGATGTGAGCTATAATGAACTATTGACGTGAGGAGGTTCCAGAGATGGGCGGATTGTCTAGCCAAATTCGGGCAGGACTGTCCGGGTTGCTGCCCGGTGCGTTAGTTTAGGACAACCTGGATGATTTTTGGAGTCCTTTCCTTGTACAAAAATCCATCCGCCACAATAGATGAGGGATGTGATGACCGATTGAACGACACAAATTGACAAATCAATATATCACTTTTATCTTTCTTGCTCTTTATCTTCTTTTCTTCTTCTTGTTATTTATTGTTCTTCCTGTTGCAGGGCAGCTATACTTGAGAGCTGAGACCTTGGGGGCAGTTTGGCCGGATCGAGGGTAGCCCATAGCCGTCGCGCACTCCTTGACGGGGTCCCTCCCTGCATGTGGGGTTTTGTGTTTTCAAACAACCTCGATGGCATATATTGTGCATTGCGCTTTCAGCGAAGCTCTACATGTTGCATGTGAGATTGGATTGAGGCTATCCTAAAAGAAAATTTGTTTGCATGTACTATCATGGTCTCAAAAACCCTACTTGTATTGATAAAATTTATCAAATTTTTTCTTTGAAAATGGTCCAAGGCCATATATTAAATAAAATCAACTTTACAAGAATGTGAAGTTAAAAGCAAGTACTTAAAGAATCAACGTCGGCTTCCTTCTACATCCACCGGTGACGCGCCATGGTAGAGCTCATTGCCGCTTCTGAGCCTCCAACTCACCGGAGCAACCTTCTTGAAACATGGGAGCTTGTAGAAGCAAGGGCCGAGAAGTTGCCGATGTAGACCCGTAGATGTGGTGACCACAACGTGGAAAGATCATCGTCTCGAAGAAGCTAGCACTGAGGAGGGCCAAACGATGATCCAAATTCCGACCGAACACAAACCTCACAAGTGCCCCCAGAGTCGTATCTAGCTGAGCTTCATCGGACGGAGATAGAACTAGAGAAAAAACATGTCGCAATGTTGTTCCTTCCTAAGGACGCCACTACCATGCACAAATGCTAATCACAACATCGAATGTCCAGCGATCCACACCATCCCATGACTCATCGACGTCCTTCCGAGGAAGGCCATCGACATGAGGAAAGTCGAGAAACCATTATTCCCTTTGTCATCGCTGCCCAATTTCACCGATGATGAAGAACTCAAAACCCGTAGAGACACGAACCAGAGTACCAGGCACATATATTCGGGCTCCTCCTAACCCCGTCTCGCCGACACGACTTCACCAGCGACCAAGAACTCCAAACACCTAGGGACACCAGCCCGAAACACAAATCCAGTGTCTCCCTCCCCCCCTTCGTTGTTGCGGTCGGCGGAGGGTTGAGGAAAAGTGCAGTCACCACATGCTCTCAAAACTCTAGAAAAAGGCCACAAAATCTTTTTTTTGCGATGACCAAAAAACATTATTACAATATGTTCATATAGCTCGACAAGCCATATCATGCTAAGAACATTTTGAAAAAACTTATAAGTCCAATTTTCAAGATCTAATGTTAATTATTTTTAACAAAGAATTTTTTCATGAGAGAGGCAGCGAGGCAAGCGATCTACAACCCTAGCCACCACCCGTCGCCCAGCCATCTCGCCGCCCCCACGAGAAAAGTACGCGCGATGCCGATAGCGGCGGGGAGGTCCTGGTCAGGGGCGGCCTGCTGTGGAGGTATTGGAGGGCTGTTGTGGATGGCGAAGGAGATGAGGCATCGAGTGACAGTCTTTGTCAAGCAGGCTCGGCGATGGTGTTGGTGAAACCGGCGCCGGCCGGATGATCCAACATGGCGATCCTCAACGGCGGCCCGACCTCGCTAGGCCATCGGAGAAGAGGGCGTTGGTGCATTGTCCTGGATGGGGCGAGCTCGACCTCATATGTAGATCCGGTGTGCAGTTGCGTGGGCAATTTGTTTTAGGTTTTCTTTAGGGAGTCTTCATCGTTTGGTATGGGATGATGAGGCAGTGACGTTGGCGCACTGTAGGAATAATTTCCTTTCCGCCCTATCCCCATTCGTGGGCGAGCTTATCACCGCCGGAGGGCGTGTGTAGTTATGTCACTGGAGGGTCTTTCGGTATCCGGTCGATTTTGGTTTCCAATGGATCCGTTTGGATTCGGCCGGCTTTCGTGGTCTTTGAACTATCTACATGTTCTTATCAGCGTTTACTTCTCCGGAGAGTCACCGGTGTCTCCTACAACTTCCTGGCCGTTGTTTCTACAAGCTCTTCGATTTTTAAAAAGCTTCCTTCGCCGAGGCGAAGGCCCGGAAGCGGCAATGAGTTACGCTGACAGCGCCGCCGGTGGATGCGGGAGAGAGAAGACCCCCCCCCCCCCAAAGATTTTAAATATAACTTTATTTTTTAAGGGTATGTTTGTAAGGATCTATTATGCATAATAAATGGCCTTAGGGCATCTCCAACGCTGACCCGCAAATTTGCTCCCGCATCTGTCCGCGGACAGGGGGCGACGCAGTCTACCGACACGGATACGGGAGCCGGCCATCCAACGCTGCCTGCATACATTTCAAGCCGGGTTTCAACTAACCGGACGAAATTCATGCAAACACGGTGGATTTCATATAAGCAGGACGAAATTCATTACATTTCGAACATTTTTCATCACATGTCGAACATTTAGGACAAAAAAAGGCCGGACCCTAAAGCTATCCTACGGCGGCGCTTGTCGTCCACTTCCTTTGTATTCCGTATCGGCAACCACGTCCTCCATCTGTCGTCTCCATGAACGTCGGTGGGGTTTAAGACCTGTGAAGTGAAGGTGCGGTCTCCGGCGAGGAAGAGTAGAACATGAGAGATGGACCGGCCCACTTGGGACACAATGCCCTGCCACCTCGCATGCCCTACTCATCCTCAGAGGAGTCCGTGACCTGTCCGTCACCGGTGCCGGTGGACGTGAGGTCGATGATGGACGTGGATGGTCCGTCACTGTCCACCTGCCACATGCGCCCCCAAAAGTTGGACGGCGGCACGTAGGAGGCGCAGCTGGCAGTGTTCTCGACCTCGACCGCCTACGCTGCCAGTGCTTGTGCGGCCGCGTCTGGCTGCGCCGGAACTGTGTTGCGAGCGGCGCATTGAGCACGCGCGACCTCGTAGAACGCCAGCTGCTCCATGATGAAGTCCGGGTTCGCCGCGGCCACGGCCTACTCGCTTGCGTGCTTGTCGTAGATTTGGCCCTCCACCAGCCACTATTGCTCGAGCAGGAGCAGGTTGTACCTCTGCTCCTCTTGCGCCTGCTGGAACGCCGACATAGGAGTCAGCGCAAGCTGCTCCTCATCCCCCATGGCGGCATACGGACGGACGAGCATTGAACGGGCGTGGTAGATATCCGTCCCGTCCCGTATAGTAAACGTCTCTCCGGCATTGAACAGGTGCGGATGATACGTCTCCAACGTATCTATAATTTTTGATTGTTCCATGCAATTATATTATCAATCTTGGATGTTTTTATATACATTTACAGCAATTATATATCATTTTTTGGGACTAACCTATTAACTTAGTGCCCAGTGCCAGTTGCTGTTTTTTGCCTATTTTTGGTTTTCCAGAATATCAGTACCAAACGAAGTCCAAATGCCACGAAACTTTTTAGAGATTTTTTCTGGACATAACAAACACTAGATGCTTCGGGAGGAGACGAGAAGATGAAGCAGTGGCCCACGAGGCACCATGGCGAGCCCCAAGGGGGGCGCACCCTGGTGGCTCGTGGGGCCGACACAGCTCCGTTTGACCTAATTCCTCCACTATAAATTCTCTAAAATCGGGAAACCAACAGAGGAGTCCACGAAATACTTTTTCTGCCGCCGCAAGCTTCTGTTCTCGAGAGATCCCATCTGGAGGCCTTTTCTGGTACTCCGCCGAAAGGGGGAATCGATCACGGAGGGGCTCTCCATCAACCTTGCTGCCCTTCCGATGATGCGTGAGTAGTTTACCACAAACCTTGCTTCTTCTCTCTTTTTGATCTTCAATACAATGTTCTCCTCGATGTTCGTGGAGTTCTATCCGATGTAATCACTTTTTGCGGTGTGTTTGTTGGGATCCGATGAATTGTGAGTTTATGATCAGATTATCCATGAATATTATTTGAGTCTTCTCTGAACTCTTTTATGCATGATTATTATAGCTTCGTATTTCTCTCCGATCTATTGATTTGGTTTGGCCAACTAGATTGATTTATCTTGCAATGGGAGAGGTGCTTTGTAATGGGTTCGATCTTGCGGTGCTCAATCCCAGTGACAGAAAGGGACATGACACGTATGTATCGTTGCTATTAAGGGTAAACAGATGGGGTTTATTCATGCGTGAGTTTACTTTGTCTACATCATGTCATCTTGCTTAAGGCGTTACTCCATTCTTCATGAACTTAATACACTAGATGCATGCTGGATAGCGGTCGATGTGTGGAGTAATAGTAGTAGATGCAGGCAGGAGTCGGTATACTTGTCTCGGACGTGATGCCTATATACATGATCATTGCCTTGGATATCGTCATGATTATTTGCTTTTCTATCAATTGCCCAACAGTAATTTGTTTATCCACCGTATGCTATTTTCATGAGAGAAGCCTCTAGTGAAAACTATGGCCCCCGGGTCTATCCAAATCATATATTAAAAATCCTAAAAATACCTTACTGCACTTTTACTTTATTTATTTTATTTTATATTTTAGTTCAATCAATCTATCTATCACAATACAATTTAATCTTGCAATTAACCACCGAGGAATTGACAACCCCTTGTTTGCGTTGGGTGCAAGGATTTGTTGTTTTGTGTGCAGGTACTGCTAACGAGGTGTTGCATGATTCTCCTACTGGATTGATAACCTTGGTTTCATAACTGAGGGAAATACTTATCTCTAATATACTGCATCTCCCTTCCTCTTCAGGGAATTACCAACGCAGCTCACAAGTAGCAGGAAGAATTTCTGGCGCCGTTGCCGGGGAGACATCATCAACATCTATCAAGTACCTACGCATAAAACTTACATCTCCTTGCATTTATTTTATTTGCCTTTGCCTCTCATTTTCATCTCCCCCACTTCTAAAAAGTTTTTACAAAAATATAAAAATATTTTCTGTTTGCCTTTTTCATGTTTGCTCGTCTTATCATTATGGCTAGTTCTTCGCTAGTTACTATTACCCCTGAAAATGAAGTATTTAATTTTAAACAAAGGGGAGGAGAGAATCTAAAAGATGCTTGGTATAGGATTTGTGATGCTCACAATAGATCAACTCATAAGCAATCCACCACAATCCTTCTTCGTAATTTTTATGTGGGTATTACTACTTGGTATAGATTCGTACTTGATACTATTACCGGAGGAAATTTCTTGATGTGTCCCTCTATGGACGCTTTCAATGCTATGGGAAATTTAGTGGGATCACCACCTATCACTGTTAATGAAACAACTTTGACTTTGGAACATGTTATGCAAAGGTTAGAGGCTATTGAAAGTAAAATGCCTACTATTGAACGTCTTGAGAATTTAGATAAAAAAATTCATAATCATATCACTCAATTTGGTTCTAAGGTTGGAATCGCATTGAAAACCTTAAAGGAAAAGGAATCGGTAGTTAATGAAAGAATAGAACAAAGCCCCGATAGAATCGATAAGATAGAAGAAATTATTAATAATTTGGGCTCGGCTTTTTCCTCCGTTAAGAATATTGATAGAAATCCTCCCAATAAGAATTGCAAGTTCATGTATGTTCCTAAAACCAATGGTGCCACTTCTAGGAAGGGAAATGAGGATCTTAAAATGATTAGCGTGCACCCCAATTTCATTGATATAATTAAGGAACCTATTCACAAAAATAAAATTCTTGATTTTGTGCCTATAAGTGTGATGATGAGAAAAACCTATGTTAAATCTATTAGAAAAAATGGGTGTGTGATTGAGGAGTTGGAAACCAAGGATGATAATACTTGAAACTATGCATTATGCCTAGCTAGGGGCATAAAACAATAGCGCTTGTTGGGAGGCAACCCAATGAATAAAATAAATTTTTACTTTTTGTTTCTGTTATTGTGTGTTTGCACAATTATGCTACTGTTATTATTGTGTTTTTTGTGTTTTAATTAGTATTTGTGCCAAGTAAAGCCTTTGGGATGATTTGGAAGATAGTATAATTGATGCTGTTTGGAAAACAGAAAGTTTTACGTCCAGTGCTGGAATTTTAGTTCTGTATTGGACAGTCAGAAAAATCTGAAATTTTTACACAGTATTGATATATGAATTGCCCACGTTGTCCTAATTTTTCAGAATTTTTGGAGTTACATAAGTGTAGCTTTTAAATAGATCTCTACAGACTGTTCTGTTTTTGACAGATTCTGTTTTTTAATGCATTGCTTGCTTGTTTTGATGAAACTATGGATTGTATCGGGGGGTATAAGCCATGGAGAAGTTATAATACAGTATTTATAATGCAAAAATAAAATATGAATGGGTTTGCAACAGTACTTAAAGTAGTGATTTATTTTGTTATACTAACGGATCTCACGAAGGTTTTGTTGAGTTTTGTGTGATTGAAGTTTTCAAGTTTTGGGTGAGATCACGATGGATGAAGGAATAAGAGTGGCAAGAGCCTAAGATTGGGGATTCCCAAGGCACCCCAAGGAAATATTCAAGGAAGACTCAAGCGTCTAAGCTTGGGGATGCCCCGGAAGGCATCCCCTCTTTCTTCTACCAACCATCGGTAATTTTACTTGGAGCTATATTTTTATTCGTCACATGATATGAGTTTTGCTTGGAGCGTCATGTATTATATGAGTCTTTGCTTTGTTTGCTTTTTAGTTTGTTACAATCATCTTTGCTGGACACACCAATTTGAGAGAGCCACACGTTCATCATAATTTGTTAGAATACTCTATGTGCTTCACTTAAATCTTTTGAGCTAGGCAGTTGCTCTCGTGCTTCACTTAAATCTTTTTGGGCACGGCGGTGGCTATATTTTGAAGAAATATTTAAATTCTCATGCTTCACTTATATTATTTTGAGAGTTGATAAGATTAAAATTTTGAAGAAATATTGAAACTCTCATGCTTCACTTATATTATTTTGAGAGTTGATAAGATTAAAATTTTAAAGAAATATTTGCACTCTCATGGTTCACTTATATCTTTTTGAGAGTTGATAATAATAATGGTAATTTGCACAAGATATGAATTTGGTCCCAAAGTGATGAATATTCAAGAGGGATATAATAAAAACTTTCATATAGATCATTGGATATAATAAGTGTGATTCCTTGCAATAGTTTTGCGATATGGAGATGACGATATGTGAGTCATGTTAGTGAGTAATTGTGATTTAGTAAGAATATTGATGTTAAGGTTTGTGATTCCCTATGCATGCACATTAAGTCAATAGTTATGCAACGAAATTATATCCTACTTATGGTGCATTATTCGGTGTTAGTTATGTTCAATGCATGTTATTGACCGTTTTCGCTTTTTGGTTGGTTGCTTCTCAATCTATTTGCTAGCCTTCATTTGTACTAAGCGGGAATACTGCTTGTGCATCCAAACTCCTTAAACCCAAGTTGTGCCAAATGAGTCCACCATATCTACCTATATGCGGTATTTCCATGCCGTTCCAAGTAAATTTGCGTGTGCCAACTCTAATTTTTCAAAATAATTTTCTGTTTTGTGTGCCCGTACCGCTCATGAAGCGGCAGGGGGTGGCCAATATTTTCCATGCTAGGTGTGTTATTCTCACGATGAGTGTTTATTCACTTGTCATTACACGAGAGAGTGGCTGGTAATTGGGATGCCCAGTCCCACAATGAATCAAAAATTAATAACAACAAAATTCCTTGGAAAGTGTTGGTATGGAGGCCACCCGTGGATACGGCTAGCCATGGATTGTGAAAGAATGGTGGAAAGGAAATAAACTTTATTTTCTGTTTGGGAACCGCCTATGATGTGTCTAGCATGGAAAATATTGGGAATTCTTGGTCGTTTTCGTTGACAGAAAAAGCATGCCTCTCAAAATAATTTTATCTTTCTAATTTAAGCTTTGAGCTCTGGCACATTTGCAAATCTCTGCTTCCCTCTGCGAAGGGCCTATCTATTTACTTTTATGCAATTTTTATTTTTATTTTGAGTCTCCATCTTCTCTTACAAAGCACCAACTAGAGAGCACTATTGTCATACTTGTGCATTGTGTGTACCTAATATTGAGTGTGTTTCGTGAATGGATCAATGATTGAGCATAATGGGCTAGGGATAACTTTCTTTAGTGTTGATATTTTGAAAGACATGGTTGCTTGTTAGTATGCTTGAGTATTTATGTCTTCATGTCAAATTATAGACTATTGCTTTGAATCACTCAATTCCAAATGTCCATGCTATAAAGAAACGAATATATGATGTATATGATAGGTAGCATTCCACATCAAAAATTCTGTTTTTATCATTTACCTACTCGAGGACGAGCAGGAATTAAGCTTGGGGATGCTTGATACGTCTCCAACGTATCTATAATTTTTTATTGTTCCATGCTATTATATTATCAATCTTGGATGTTTTTATATACATTTATAGCAATTATATATCATTTTTTGGGACTAACCTATTAACTTAGTGCCCAGTGCCAGTTGCTGTTTTTTGCCTGTTTTTGGTTTTCCAGAATATCAGTACCAAACGAAGTCCAAATGCCACGAAACTTTTTGGAGATTTTTTTCTGGACATAACAAACACTAGATGCTTCGGGGGGAGACGAGAAGATGAAGCAGTGGCCCACGAGGCACCACGGCGCGCCCCGGGGGGGTGCGCCCTAGTAGCTCGTGGGGCCCACACAGCTCCGTTTGACCTAATTCCTCCACTATAAATTCTCTAAAATCGGGAAACCAACAGAGGAGTCCACGAAATACTTTTTCCGCCGCTGCAAGCTTCTGTTCTCGAGAGATCCCATCTGGAGGCCTTTTCCGGTACTCCGCCAGAGGGGAAATCGATCACGGAGGGGCTCTCCATCAACCTTGCTACCCTTCCGATGATGCGTGAGTAGTTTACCACAGACCTGAGGGTCCATAGTTAGTATGGCTTCTTCTCTCTTTTTGATCTTCAATACAATGTTCTCCTCGATGTTCGTGGAGTTCTATCCGATGTAATCACTTTTTGCGGTGTGTTTGTTGGGATCCGATGAATTGTGAGTTTATGATCAGATTATCCATGAATATTATTTGAGTCTTCTCTGAACTCTTTTATGCATGATTATTATAGCTTCGTATTTCTCTCCGATCTATTGATTTGGTTTGGCCAACTAGATTGATTTATCTTGCAATGGGAGAGGTGCTTTGTAATGGGTTCGATCTTGCGGTGCTCAATCCCAGTGACAGAAAGGGACATGACACGTATGTATCGTTGCTATTAAGGGTAAAAAGATGGGGTTTATTCATGCGTGAGTTTACTTTGTCTACATCATGTCATCTTGCTTAAGGCGTTACTCCGTTCTTCATGAACTTAATACACTAGATGCATGCTGGATAGCAGTCGATGTGTGGAGTAATAGTAGTAGATGCAGGCAGGAGTCGGTCTACTTGTCTCGGACGTGATGCATATATACATGATCATTGCCTTGGATATCGTCATGATTATTTGCTTTTCTATCAATTGCCCAACAGTAATTTGTTTACCCACCGTATGCTATTTTCATGAGAGAAGCCTCTAGTGAAAACTATGGCCCCCGGGTCTATCCAAATCATATATTAAAAATCCTAAAAATACCTTGCTGCACTTTTACTTTATTTATTTTATTTTATATTTTAGTTTAATCAATCTATCTATCACCATATAATTTAATTTTGCAATTAACAGCCGAGGGATTGACAACCCCTTGTTTGCGTTGGGTGCAAGGATTTGTTGTTTTGTGTGCAGGTACTGCTAACGAGGTGTTGCGTGATTCTCCTACTGGATTGATAACCTTGGTTTCATAACTGAGGGAAATACTTATCTCTACTGTATTGCATCTCCCTTCCTCTTCAGGGAATTGCCAACGCAGCTCACAAGTAGCAGCAGACACCGGGGACGCAGCGCGGGCGGCGCTCTCGGCCGGTGCGACACTTCAATATCTGCACCAGTGAGAGGCCGCGTCCGCTCTGGGCCGGCGTCAATGTGGAGTGGCCACTCTACAGCGGCATGAATGCGGGCAGCTGGCGCCGGGCGGAAACGGACACGGGCGAAGGAGGAGGGTTTTGGTGGGCCATGGTAGTCAGGAGCGGGCGTGGCAGCGGTCCGGACGCCCGCATAGCCCCCCCACTTTGTCTCTGGTTTGCGGCAAAAAATGCGTCCGGACCGCCGAGCGGACCGATACAGGACCACGTTGGATGACTTCTCGGGTTCGGACCGCGCAGTTCGGATGTATGCGGGCGGTTTGAGGGTCGGCGTTGGAGATGCCCTTAGGCCTTTCCAGAAAAACATTTTTTAATATACTAATGTAATATTATCTTGGTTATGCCTATATCTCAAACAACGGTTTTGCTAAAACTCATTCAGCTGAGATTTTTTTTGGTCTCATTCACTTTTCCTACCATCGGATCCAATCATGCCGCGATTCATGTTTTGTCGAGGGGGAGAGCTTTGTAGCGACGGGGACGCGGCCCATCTGTTGTTTGGCTCGCGGCCCATTGTTTTCTGTCGTACCTTTTTTCGTTGACGAAGAGCACTTGCAGCCCCGGCTCCTTTATTTAGTGTACTGTAGCATTTTTGTCCTTTGGTGATTAGGCCATCCAGCCACTCTTTTCTTTGTGAATATAGCAGGACAGCTTTTGAACTACGTAAGCCCCTGGATGTGTTATTTTCATGTCTTTTTTTAACAGCATTTTCATGTGCTACAGAGAGCCTGTCTATATATATATATATATATATATATATATATATATATATATATATATATATATATATATATATATATATATAGGCAAAATACATCCTACTACCGGGTGTAGTTACACCCATATCTCATATACTACCATGTGGTAGTATATATACTACTTTATCATTTTTAGTATGTTCATATACTATATCTAAGATACTCCAAAACGAGTTATGTGACAAAATTGCATGTAAGCCCATGTTTTTTATCATATTTGTGAAATACGTACATATTTGTACGTAAAAAGGAGTATGCTCAAAATATGGTACATACTACCTACAAAATAGTATATATACTAGCCAAACATTCTATATATATATATATATATATATATATATATATATATATATAAACACTATTCTGATCACGGGATCAGAATAATATTTTGATAACTACCCGACCCGTTGTAGTAGTAGTTGTTGAACTTCACACGAGGAAGGTTGAACTTCCGCGAATATTGTCCAAATGGGTCTTGCGATATACCATTGGAAAGCTATGGACACATGGATCACAACCTAAGTTAAATTTTTGTCAAAATCTACATGGATTAAGAACAGTTTTACAAACTGATTTTCTTCATACAAAAAAACGTGAATCGTATATTCAAGCCCATTTCTAAACCATTTATCGGAATGAGGCAAATAATATGGCGTTGGAAAGCTGCTGCAAATCCGCTCATTCCACATATATAAAGTTTTCCCAAATTTCCTACGGTTAAAGAGCAATTTGAAAAATGGCGGAATTTCTCAAACCGAACAGCCGAGCTCGTTTTTTCGCGTAATTTGAAAACGGCAAGTCAGATTGATGCAAATGATATGGCGTTGGAAAGCTTATAAAAATGCGCTTCTTTTTCATATAGAAAGTTTTTTCTAATTTTAAACGGTTTAAAAGTAATTTAGAAAACGGTCGGAGTTCCTCCGAGTTCGTATTTTCGGGTTTTTTCTAAATGGTTTGTCGGAATGCAGTAAATGATATGGCGTTGGAAAGCCTGAACAAATGCGAAACTTTTTTGTGTATATAATGTTTCTCCCAATTCTTTACGGTTTTAAGTCAATTTTGAAAATGGCTAAAAACCTTTTTTGGTCGTAATTTTCTCAAACTTTGTCGGAATTGGGAAAATAATATACCGTTGGAAAGCTATGAAAAATGCAAAACTTTTCCATATAGAATGTTATCTCTGATTCCTAACCGTTTTTACGTACTTTTGAAAACGACGAGATCATGCGTTTTGCCTTCATCGCGAAAACTGAGTCTTCGGAAACGCGCTGCGTGAAGAAGTTGAACTTCTGAGGCATGTGTGTGAACTTCACTTTGTTTTTCACGTGCTGTTTTTTTCCCGTAACTCCCCAACCACTTATCGGAATTGAGCAAATGATATACCGATGGAAAGCTGTTGAAAACACGCAACTTTCCCGTGTTGATCATTTTTTTCATACTCACATCGGTTTGAAAGATTTTTTTGAATATGTAAAAACGTGTTTTTAACGGTATACATGAAACTTTTAAACCGTTTATCGGAATGTAGCATATAATATACCGTTGGAAAGCTTATGAATAGGAGCAACTTTTTCTTGTAGACAGTTGTTACAAATTCATTGCCGTTTGCGAGCAGTTTTAAAATTGGCGAAAACAACGATGTTAAAATTGCCGTTTGCGAGCAGTTTTAAAATAGACATTGAACCGTTCTACCCTTTTTATTTGAACTTCATTGTGTATTTTTAGAAATGCGAAAATTGGAGTTTTTTTAGAAACAATGAACTTCTTCGTTATTTTGAATTGAACTTATTGATTTTATTCTTTAGTAACTGGAAAAATCTGATTTTTTTCAAATAAATATCAAACTGCTCCACTTTTTCCAATTGAACTTCTTGGTTTTATTCATTAGTAACGAGAAAACCTGGGTTTTTATATACATTGAATTGCTCCGCTTTTTAAAATTGAACTTCTTGGTTTTAATCTTTAGTATCGGGGGGAAATCTGAGATTTTTATAAACATCAAACAACTTCATTTTTTTAAATAGGACTTCTTGGTGTTATTCATTAGTAACGGGGAAAGTCCTAGTTATGTAATAAACATCGAACCGCTCACTTATTTCAATTTTGAACTTCCAGATCATTTTAGAAAACAGGGGCAAATCCATGTCTACAAACTTTTTGAACTGCTCGGTTTTTAATTTGACCTTCTTGGTTTTGGCATAAACATTTTGAACTTTTATGTCTTTAAAAATGCCCAAAATGACGTTGGTTTTTTTGTTTTTTGAACTTGCGAATCCTAGGTTTTAATATACTTTGAACTTCTGTGTTATTTTAATTTGAACTTCACATTTTTTATTTTTGAGTAAAGAATTGTTTTTTATTTTTAAATAAACATCGAATTTGACTATTTTTTTTCAATTTGAACTTCATGGTTGATTCTTTAATAATAGCGGATATTTGAGTTTTTTAAAAATGGTTAAATCCTAGATTTTTTTTAATAAACACCAAACCACTTTGTTAGTTTAGTTTGAACTTCTAGGTTTTTTAAAAACAAGGAAATTCTATTTTAAACTTTTTTTAGTTGTTCCTTTATTTTTAATTTGAACTTCTTTGTTTTATTCTTTTGTAGTGAGAAAAAATCTTAGTTTTTTATAAACCTTGAACTTCTCTGTTATTTCAATTTGAACTTCTTAGTTTTATTCTTAGAAAAATATCATTGTTTAAAAAATATGATTGGCCATACTTTTATTTTACCTACAAATGGGAAGTATTTGAGTTCTTTTGTATTAATTGAACTACTCTGCTTTTTTTAATTTGAACTTCTTGATTTTATTTATTAGTAACGTGTAAATTATGAGTTTGTTATAAACATCGAACTACTCCATTTTTTAAATTGTAACTTCTTGGTTTTATGTTTTAGTTATGAAAATAGTCCTAGTTTTGTAAGAAACATCGAACCGTTATGTAATTTAATTTTGAATGTCTAGTTTTTTCTAAACTAGGAAATCTTTTTCTTATAAACCTTTGAACTACTCTATTTTTTTATTTTTAACTTCTTGGGTTTTCTTTTTTTAAACTGAAAAAAAAGTTTTTTCTATTTAAATTCCTGAACTTATCTACTTTTACATTTTGAACTTCTTGTTTGTCCTTTTTAGAAACAGGGAAAAATCATTTTTTGATAGGTATTTTTGTGTTTTTATATTTTGTTGAGGTTACCATTCTCCCAGTAAAAAAAGTATATGAATTTCCTCGATGACAGTAAGTGAATTTCGTGCACATTATTTATAAAACATACTCTTTTGCCCGTATGTGAATTTTCCTGTAGATGTACACGAACATTTTTTTTGTTTGCACCTTAACAACCAACATGGAATAGTACGATGAGAAAATCACAGAAAGCTATACCAAATGGATCATAGAAAATATTGACCAAATCACACAACAAAATGGTCAGGTCGAGGGCAGTTCTTTCAGAGGCATTGAAAGAAACAAGTAGGGCATGGAAGCAACAAAATCTGAAGGGAGGTTGAGATCCCTCCTCGACGCACAAGTCCACAGCCTCCTGTGCAGGGGAGCCATTTTTGCCAGCGACTTGAGCAAATCATTGTATCTTAATTCTACAGTCGAAGAGCCAGACTCAGCATGACTTCTTCTGCAAAACCAAAATCTGAGCACATATATAAGAAGAAAATAGATATATGAACTAGCACGAACAAAAGGTGTGGCAGGGCATTTTTTCTGAACTTTATATGCAAAAACTCTCTGTATTTTTTCACCCCTTGCTCTCTGTGAACTTCAATTTCCAGACAAGCAGAACTTGGTCGATCGAACCAATGGATCGACGGGTCAGGGAGGACCTTGCGGACGGCAACTGCACCGTCAGGCATCGGAAACGTCCTGGAGAACAGCGTTCGCGCTGCGCAGGGGGGGTTGGGGACGACGACATCAGTGGGATCCGGGAGCTTGAAGAACAAGAACGGCGATCGAAGGGGTGGGCCGCGATGGTGGTCTGAGGGTCGCGCAGGGACGCGCTCGTTCCAGCGGCGCACAAAGAGGAACCAGGCGGCGACTAGCGGGAGGATCCTGGGGAGTTCCCCGGAGGCAGAGAAGGAGAAGATGAAGGCAGAGGGCGGGAGGAGGCTCGCCGGAGGGGAGAAGTTCAAGGTTTGACCGGAGGTGAGGGACGGGGAGAGCAGCGACGGCCGGTGGTGGGGGCGTGAGGCGGCGGCAGGATCCGGCGGCGCGCGTGGGGGCTCCTGGGAGGGCGCACGGCGGCGGGTGGATCCGGTTAGGGGGCGCGGCGGTGGGGGTCTCCCGGTAGGGGGCGCGGCGGCGTGGCGGTCCGGGGAGGGCGCGGATGAGGCGTGGGGATCGGGGAAGGGGGCTCGGCGGCGGCGGATCCGGGGGTGCGGGCGGTTGCCGGGTGGAGTGCGGGAGACGTGGGGAGAAGATACAGTTTTTTTTTCTGTTTTATCGTCCAGCGCTAGACGCACCGGTTCGGGAGGATCTCCTCGCGCTCTATAGGGCGCGCCGTGATCTGCATATTATTCTGATCCTAGGATCTGAATAGTGTTAATATATATATACCTTTTTATACCTCATATACCTCATATTCTGTATTTCTGGGAGTATGTACTCTCATCTTCAATATACCTCATATACGCATTGATTATACCGTTTTATCATTCTAAATATACTTCATTAAATATTCTAAGATACCTCAATACAAGTTTTTCCAAAAAAATATTATTTGTGACGTACTTTTTGTAATATACCTTTTTCACGTACAAATAAATCAGTATATATGTAAACCTTTAAAAATATGTAAACTCACATGATATTTTTCATGAAACTCATTTTAGGGTATATAGTAATTATTAATGAAGTATATTAAAAATAATAAAGAGGTATAAAAGATTCATCTAGGTGGTATATGAGCAATGAGAGTACGTACTCTCAAGAGTACACAGGCATTTTCCTATATATATGCATGTGATGGCAGAAGCATATTATCCCTTTTTTATTTTGTTTTTGTTTTTCGCTTTTTTTGTGTAGCGATTTTTCGTGTGTTAAACTGAGTTGGGGGGGAGGGGGTCTTTTTGTCGAGGTTGTCAGCAGTGGCCGTCCTTTGTGCGGCAGGGGGGGTTGTATTTTTTGCAAATGCAACTGATTTTTTTTGCCACCCAAGCCGAACTGCAAGAGATTGGGCCGTTGTTGGGGGTTGTTGGCAGTTTTCTCTAGCGGTTTTTTTTGTAGTAGTTGCACCTGTCACAACTCCGACTACAACTGCAACTCGCTCTACTGAAGAGCAACTACAAGGATCTATAAAGAGACCGCAACCGGGGTTGGGGGAGAGTTCTCGGTGACAGGATGTTTGTTTAGGTTTTCGTTGTAGTAGTTACACCCGTTGCACCCTCGATTTTTTTTGCAAGTTCAACTCCTCCCAACTCAAAGCGCAACTGAAAGGTGTATAAAGCGACCGCAACCGGGGTCGGTGGAGGTTTTATTTGGCGACAGGCTGTTTATTTTTGTGTTTTTTCTGTAGTAGTTGCAATCGCCGCAACCCGGCCGCAATTGCATCTCATCCTACCCAAGCGCAATTGCAAGGGGTATAAAGCGATCGCAACCGGGGGTCGGGGGGAGGGTTTGTCAGCGGTGGGATGTTTTTTAGGGTTTTTTGTAGTAGTTGCAACCGCTGGAACCCGGCTGCAACTATAACTCATCCTACTCAAACGCAATTGCAAGGGGCATAAACCGACCGCAACCGGGGTCAGGGGGAGGGTTGTCGTGGGCGGGCTATTTTTTTAGGGTTTTTTTGTAGTAGGTGCAAGCTGTCGCACCCCGGTTGCAACTTCAACTCATTCTACCGAAGTAACAAGGGTCGTTGGGAGGTTTTGTTGGCGGCCAGATGTTTTTTTAAACTTTTTTTTGTAGCAATTGCAACCATCGCAATGCGGCCGCAACTGCATCTCATCCTACTCAAGCGAACTGCAAGGGGTATAAGGTGACTGCAACCGGGGTCGGGGGGTGTTTGTCGGTGGCGGGACGTTTTCTTTTTTTGCAATAATTGCAACCGCACCCCGACCTCAACAGCAACTCAGCTTACTCAAGTGCAATTGCAAGGGGTATAAAGCGACCACAATGGGAGTCGAGGGGGGAGGGTTGTCGAAGACGGGATGTTTTTTCTTTTTTAGTTTTTCTCGCAGCAGTTGCAACCGCCGCAACCCGACTGCAACTGCAACTCATCATACCCAAGTGCAACTGCAAGGGATATAAAGTGACCGCAACCGGGGTCGGAGTAGGGTTTTTCGGTGGTGGGCTATTTTTTTTGTTGTAGTTGCAACCGCCGCAACCAGATTACAACCGCAACTCATCATACCCAAATGCAACTGCAAGGGGTATAAAGCGACCACAACCGGGGTCGGGGAGGGGGGGTTGTCAACAGCGGGCTGTCTTTTTCTTTTTAGTTTTTTCTGTAGTAGTTGCAACTGCCGCAACCCGACTGCAACTGCAACTCATACCCCAGCGCAACTGCAAGGGGTATAAAGCGACCGCAACCGGGTCGGCGAAGGGTTTGTCGGCGGCGGCTGAGCTCTTTTCGGGGTTTTTGTAGTAATTGCAACCGCCGCAACCTGACTTCGACTACAATTCATCATATCCAAGCGCAACTGCAAGGGGTATAAAGCGACCGCAACTGGGGTCGGGACGAGGGGGGTTGTCGGTGGCAGGATGTTTTTTTTTCCTTTTTAGTTTTTTTGTAGTAGTTGCAACCGCCGCACCCCGACTGCAAATGCAACTCGCCATACTCAAGCGCAACTGCAAGGGGTATAAAGCGACCGCATCCGAGGTCGAGGGGGGAATGTTGTCGCGATGGCGAGGTGTTTTTTCTCCTTTTTAGTATTTTCTCGGAGTAGTTGCAACCGTCGCAACCTGACTGCAACTGCAACTCGTCATACCCAAGCGCAACTGCAAGGGGCATAAAGCCACAACAACCGGGGATCGAGGGGAGGTTTTTGTCGGCGACAGACTTTTTTTTGTAGTAGTTGCAACCGCCGCAACCCGACTGCAACCGCAACTCATCATACCCAAGCGCAACTGCAAGGGGTATAAAGTGTCCACAACCGGGGTCGGGGGGAGGGTTGTCAGTGGCAGGCTGTTTTCTTCCTTTTAGTTATTTTTATAGTATTTGCAACCCTTTCCCGGTAGTCAACCACCAACGAACGCAAGGAGATCTGGACCTGCATGTAATGTTTTTTTTTGCCAATACTCTAAAGCAACTTCCTTACATCAACATGGGATTGCAAAAGGGAGGCCGCCGCAACCCGATCGCAACTGCAACTCATAATACCCAAGCGCAACTGCAAGGGGTATAAAGCGACCGCAACCGGGTCGGGGGGGGAGGGTTTGTCGATGGCGGCGGCGTTGAATCCAACACTCGATATAGAACTACAAGTGTTGTAACCATGACCTAACTGCAGAGGAAGACGCGCGTTTGTAGCTAAGGGAGGGATATTGGCAAGTTGAATCCCGGCATTAGAGATGTAACTACACACGACACATGTATCATGTAACTGCAAGGGGACAACGTAACTGCAATTAGGGCGGCGCTGCATTTTATTTTAATTTTTTTGTCATTTACTCTCCCCTCGCACGAGAAACAGTATTCTAAGACGATCCCATGTCTAAGGGAATGTCTTATTTCCCTTCGGGTTTTTTCTCTTAAAAAAAACCTACCGCGAGCCAGTTGCATGTCCACCCCTCGACACGCAATTGCACACGACACATAGCACGCAATTGCAGTGGCCTCAACACGGCGGGCATTTTTTTTAAATACACAGTGAACTTTTTTTGAACACACGTTGAACTTTTTTAACATTGAAAATCATTCTCTAAATACACGTGAATGTTTCAAATAATATTAAACATTTTTTTCCAAATGGATGTTATTTTTAGTACATGGCATATAATTTTTGAAATGTGTGAACATTTTTGTGTGAAATGTCACGTCAAAGTTAAAATTTTGTTTACACATTTTCTTTTTAAGGAACATGAAAAATAAAAGAACTTGAATTGGAAAAATTAAAAAATGTAACATAGAAACAGAAAACCGGTGAAGAACTGCACTTTAGAAGAAAAAAAAGTACGAGAAGAAAAAGGTAGGCTGGACAGTGTTTTTGGCGATCGCTGCTGCCTGTAAAAGAAAAAAAAACAATCCCAATCCAGCCCAGAGTGAACCGACAAACGTGCGTGTTGGGTTCGCTCAGGAAAAAAAACGTGTGATGGGGGCAAATTTATTTTTTGTTGCTCTGTACTGTTTTGTACAACAGCCCATAAAAAAACTGTCCAAATACCACAAACAACCCAAACGGACTTGGCCCATAGGAAAAGAAACAAATTTGGTTCGGCCTACATCCAAAACAGGCTGAAACAACAAATAAATGATGTCATCATGTCAGGTGAATGAGACCAAACTACATCCAAAACGGGACGAAACAACAAATAAATGATGTCATCATATCAGGTGAATGAGATCAAATTATATCTCATCTAGATGAGATGAGTTCTAGACACTCCCCTCAAACAAACCCTCAACAAATAACGTTTGCTCAATAGATAATTTAAAAGCCAAGAAGTAGGCTAGAATTCTCCTCCAAAAAAAAGCTAGGGTTCCTGCCTCTCGCCGGCGCTGCCGCAGGTCCGCCTCGTCTCTGGTGGCCCTAGGGCCATGGGGGCGCGGTGGATCCTGGCAAGGGCCGGCGGGAGGGCTCCGATTTTAGTCGCCCCTTTCCGTTTTGTTAGGGTTTGTGTCCTGCTCAGGAAGACGAGACGACGGCGGCTCCCTGAAGATAGAATAAAGGTCTCCCCGCCTAGCCCCCGTTCCGGCGATGCGTCTAGCATCGTTGGTGGGCGTGTGGAGGTGTGTCTCCGGCAGATCTATCTTTGGTGGATTTGCTCGGATCTCGTCGTTGTTCTTCTACGCTCGTGTGTCTTTGGATTGGATCCTTCCGATCTATGTTATTCTTCATCGACGGCGGTTGCTGTTCTGGTGCGCTGGTCCTATGGGGCCTTAGCACGACGACTTCCCGACTGTCTACTACAACAAGTTGTGCCTGACTCCGACGATGGAGGGGCGATGATGGCGGCGCGCCTTCGGCTCGTTTCAGTACTTGTAGTCGTCGCTAGGTGGTCTATGAATCTGGATGTAATTTTTATTATTTCTGGTGTTCGTTGTACTGTCATGATTGAAGATGAATAGATCGGAAGTTTTCTCGCAAAAAAAAAAAAAACAAACCCTCAACAAAACTGAGGAGAGTACCCCGCGTACAGTTACTCCAGCAAAGGCAAAACAGCCAAATTTGATCACGATTTCCTTGATCACGAGGCGCACAGACCGGCACACAGAAACGCCGGGAACTCCCCAGCCCCCAGGGCGGCGCCAATCCACTCCACTCCATCCCCCAACCGAAATATTCCCCGCATATGCTCCCGGGATCCCGCATCGGCTCGTCCACTACCGCTCGCGCCCATCCCCCAACGGCCCAGGAAACCAGCCCACCGCAACCCCAACGCGCTGCGCCGCGCCATGCCACCGTCCTGCGTCAGCCCACTCGCATCGGATCGCCATTTAAACGCTCACCTCTCTGCTCCGAGCTCTGCAGTTAGGCGCGCGCACACACAAGTACAACGCACATCATGCTGGGTACCGTTGCCAAGGACGTGACGACCGAGCCGGAGCGGCTGCTGGAGCGCAGCCGGGCGATCACCGTGCAGGGCGGCGACAGACGGGGCCGCGCCGTCGTCAGGATCGTCGGCAAGTACTTTCCCGGTAAGATATGGTTTAGCCCATAGCGGTCTGGTCTCGGATCGGATATGTTCGCACAAAAGGCGACTGACAGGTCTCTGTCTCTGAATGATGCAGCGCGCGCGCTGGGCGGGCGGGCGGAGGAGGCGCTGAAGGCGCACCTGCGGAAGCGGGTGCTCCCGGAGGTCAGGGAGCGGGAGTTCGTGGTCGTGTACATGCACTCCCTCGTTTACCGCGGCGACAACTTCCCCGGCCTGGGCGCCATCCGCGCCGCGTACGAGTGCCTGCCAGCCGTGGCCAGGGAGAGGCTGCACGCCGTCTACTTCGTGCACCCCGGCATCCAGGCCCGGCTCTTCTTCGCAACCTTCGGCCGGTTCCTCTTCAGCTCCGGGTATGTATGGTGCGGCTGATCAGCCAGGTCCTGGTGCTGTTCGCTGGAAATTAAATCTTGAATTTGCAGGTTATACGAGAAGCTGAGGTACATGAGCAGGCTCGAATACCTGTGGGCGCGCATAGACAAGGGGGAGCTCGAGGTGCCCGAGTGCGCGCGCCGGCACGACGACGAGCTCGAGCGCCGCCCGCTCATGGACTACGGAATCGAGGCCGCCGACCGCTGTTCCATGTTCGACGCCGCGTCCATGGACACGCCGGCGTCCCTGCGCTCGCTGCGGTGCTCCTAGCGGGCACCTTGTGATCGCCCCCAGCATCCGGTTGTAGCTTAGCAGGCCTCTTGATGTTTGTTTGCAATCTGTACAAATTAGTATTAGTGAAAGTAATAGAATACAATAAAGAGACCGTGGAGGCACAAGAAGGCGCAAGGCGAATGCTATTTCTCGTAAGGGACTCTCGAGAAAGCTCTCCTTTCTTCTTGCTGCTTCTCCGTTGAGAGTCCAACTTGAGTTCCGGCTCCGTCCGTCTTCTTCTCCGGCAGTGATGCTGCTCGGCGGAGGGATGTGACTGGAGACCGGCTAGCTTCTGTATATACTACTTGTAGATAGTGGCGATTCCACTAGGGAGGCTTCAATAGGCTTATGCCTACCCTCCAAAATCCTATTTAAGCTAAACATACCACTTGCCAAGTATACTCTGGTGCTTTACATGCAACAATTGCAATGCATTTGCTAATTAGACTTAGGAAATTTATGTTTTAAGCCTACCCTCCAATGTCCTGTTAGATTCGTCACTGCTTGTAGAGTGTGTGTTGGCTTGTTCGGCTTTATGCTGGTGTTCGGCCTTGTGCCGCTGGGTGGTCAGCCACGGTCGCTCGCGAGCAGCACGTGGTGGTCACCGACGTCACCTTCTCCAAGGCCTCCATGGAGGAGGCAGTGGGAGGGAGACACATCTGGTGACAGCCCTCCAAATAAGCTCGCGGCAGAGTCGATGCTAGGAGTGGTGGCGATCTGGCCATCTCTTTCTTGCTGTCAAGGAGGCGGAGGTGGAAGAGGTGCGAGATCCTGGCTTGTCCTGCATCGCTGCTGCCTTGTTCGTTCCCTGCGTTGGAGGTACTCCGCTCCCTCTATCGCTTCTCAGGTCGCCATGGTGGGGAAGGGGAAGCAGGGGAGAGATGGAGGTCGAGATTGGGTTGGTGCTTATCCACGATGGCTGCTCGTGAGTGGCTACGGCGCCCGCTGCGGTGCTTGGCTGCCGGCCGGCTCCATCACGTCACCGTATCCTATGGCCGAAAGGCGGCCTTTCTTCTTCCTCCAGGCCAAGATGCCAAATCGGAGGCAGTGCATCTTCATCATGGAGTCTGCGGCGAGGTGTCATGGAGGCTCCGCTGTCCCAAGTGGTATCGTCCCCGGTGTTGCTGACTACATATACATATACCTGAACATGGTGACTTGAACTTGGTTACAGTAATTCCTGGACATGATGCTGGAGTAATTCTTGAAGTTTCAAGTGGGTATGAGGACCCGATCACGTTTTCCATCTGTGTTTTGGGGTTCTCTTTGTAAAAGTCAGGGACCAGTTTGTAATTTAGGTGTTCGTATGGGTCCTTTTGTAATGTGCTGTGTGCCACCCCTTCTATATTAATGCAGCTTGGGGTCCCTTTTGGACCCCTCTCTCGTTCAAAAAAAAAAAAAGAAACCGATAATTCGAAATAATTTCCGGCCCGGCTATTGCGTTCTACACCTAAAGCACGACATCATGTCTCTGGGTGCTGAAACCGTTGAACCACTTGCTAAAGTGAAAAGCGAGAGCGTTAAAGCTTAGAGCCAGCGGGAAAACAAAAAACATATTATGTTTTACCAAACGGACCAAGAGAAGGTTTCTCCCCAACTGAAAGAACAGGGGCATTCGAACAAAACATAGCTGATCACGAGCTCATCTGCTCCCGGATGATTAGTAAATTCAAATAAAAGAGCAAAAAAAAAATCAAAACAATCTGAAAATTTTGAAACGTCGTCCTCCAAGGGCATTGTTCTTTGGAAATGAACTGTACAAGAAACAAGCCAGAAGATGTAAAAGGTTGGTATTACCAAAGTAAGTTGGTCACATAACATCTGAAACTAATTGTGCTCAAAGACAGGGTAGAGTATCCAACGAATTAGCAATGAGCTATCCTATCCAGCATCCTTCCGTGTTCTCTTACCTGTGTTTGACCGTTATCAGCAGCAGCAGGATAAGTCATACAGCAGTCAGGACAGCATTGTTGGGAAGTGAGAAACCAGTGGCGGAGTTGAACAACTCCAGGAAAATACAACAAAGTGAGAGATCATGTGGGAGTCCCCTTAGCAGGTGCACATGAATACTAAGCACAATATGTTAGATCTGTATGTATAATACTGCAAAGTGAGCAAATTGCACACCTGTCAAGTAACAGTAAACACACAACAGTTATCCTAGCAATGGATATGAGTCTGAATCGATTTGCAGCTTGCCAGGATGAGTGCACATAATATGATTACGAAAAGAAAATGTTACTGCTGTAATGTAACCTGAAAATAATTAAAGACTAGAAACAACATATTTCAGGTCTAAGCCATACAATATATAGAACCTATTGAACTGCATGCTGGATTCAATAAAAGTATTTTCCAGGTGGCATAATTTGTCCCAAAACTGTCTCGAAGAGTTACATAGATTATAGGAATCAACTTAAAAATATCTAATCTGGGAAAGCTGATCTCCGCCGTAACAGATATTGCCTCAAGGAAACACTGAAGCAGAAAACTATGCTTCTGACCATTTTGATATACGCGCTTAGTAGGACAAAGCAGCAACCTTTTCTCTTCAGTCTTTATTCCAAGCAATGTTTCAACTCTCCAGGTCAACAGGACAATCAGAAATATCCATCTGTCTTGCATATATTCCTTGCAAGAAGTAGTTACTCGCTTATATTATTACTTGGCATTTGTGCTTCTTCCATATTCTCAACTTCAGCCCCAACCTTTGCCTCAGATCCAGCAGTCTCCATGTAGCGGAAATCTGGATAGTTCCTGCTGTTCAATGAGTGCAACCAGAGTGCTACAGCTCCCTCCTTGTGTTCCATCGCAGCAATATGAGGGAAGATGTACTTGATCTTGAACTCTTCAGCCTCCTCAGCATAGGGTTCAATTGAAACTGCCTCATGTGTATCCATCCATTTTGAGTTATATGAGGTAAACATGCATTCATCAAGGTGCAGTCCAACCTCAGGTGCAGTAGGCACATTAAGTCTGATATCCCTGTAAGAAGAATATGACACAAGCAACAAGTCAGCATGCAACATAAACTGACTGATTGTGTTATATGTGTTAGCTGAAAAGAAATTAAGGACTTTACTTGCGAAAAGCAACATCATAGATTGACTCAGGTGCACAGTTCCTCATAACTGCTACGGCAAGGCCAACCATCTTCCGGATCTGATGAAGCATGAAACTCTGCCCGACAACCTCACATCTGACAAAATCAATCCCATCCAGGCAAACAACACTATTGGCAGTGAAGGAAATGATGTACCTCTTGGCTGCAGGATCCTCAGCCTTAGTTCTTGTGGTGAAGTTGTGGAAATTGCGGGTTCCAACATAATGCTTGAGGATCCTATTGAACTTCTCTTTAACTTCATCAGTGTAAGCAAATGTGTTTTTCTGAAGGGGACTTTCTTCTCCATTTTCCTTCTGAATATTTGTAGCTTGCATTCTCTCCTTTTCACTATCTGCAGGCTCAAAACTATTCTCCTTCTCAGCTACAACTGAAGCAACGACATCAACTGAACCTACAGTTGAATCAGAACAGATGGTCTCACTGGCGCTGGTTGGTACAGCTTCAGAATGGCAAGCACCAACTGCAGGTTCAATATCACATTTTCCTGCCCCATTTGATCCCAGTTCAGCATTTTGAACCTCTGTTCCATTACCAGAGCTCGGTATATCGATCCCATCACCTCCCAGCCCAGTCTCACCATCGCAAGTCTCAGTAACAAAGCTTGCTGGAACAGATTTTGCATCCCCTAGTTCCCCATGAGCAGCCATAGTTTCCTCTCCGGGCGTATCAAGAACCTTCTCCTCAGAGTCGGGCAACTTCCCCTCCCGGCCCATAATATCTGGCACTTTCCTCCCCCTCTCGGAGCACTCCACGCACTTCGCAAGTTGGTTCTCGCTCCCCGCGCTTGCCTTGACAGCCTCGCGGTCTGGGTGTGCGCTGGGATCGAGCGCCAAGACGGGGAGCAGGTACACATACCTCCGGCGGTCGCAGAACTTCTTAGCGCTGAAGGAGTTGGTGACGCGCACGTAGCCAAAGGCCCGGATCTGTGGCGCGAGCTTCGCATTCAGCCGGTCAATGAATCCCGGCGGGTCTACGTAGAAGCGTCCGGAGACAACTTGCGCGGCGGCGCTCACGCCCTTATCGGTGCGCGCTGCGCGTGTCCACTCGTATCGGCCGGGCGCGGCACGGTCGGCTTCGGGGACGGCGCCCGCCTGGTAGAGCGCCTCCTCGAGATCGCCCTCGATGGTGCGCGCGCCCGGATTCTTCTGCATACCCTGATACCCCGCGCCGCAGTAGGCCAGGATGATGGCCACCTTGCGGCGCTTGTAGCGGCGGCGAGGCTGCCCGGGATCGGCGCCGGCGGCAGATAGCGAGGTGGGCTCCGGCTCGGGGTCGGAGGAGGAGGACATCTTGGGACGCTTTGGATGGGGCGGGGAGGGCGGCGGCGAGGCGGCGGCCATGGGAGAGGCGGGGTTTTTACATTTTAGAAAGATTAGGGTTTGGGTGCGGATCGGCGAAGGAGAGGAGGGGGCACGGAATCGAAATGAAAGAGGTACAAAGAAACGGGAGGTTATTTTCTTCGCAAGGGAGAAATCCAAAAAATGTACGTAAATGATAAGTACAGTAATTATTTACAATCTTTTAATTTACAAACAACCGTCTGATTCATCTATTCGGTTCTTTCCTACTACTATTATTACTAACAAAATGTCCGTTTATTATGACAGAATAATAAAATAATATACATACAAACCAATGATTATGTTGAACACCTCTGACGACACCGAAAACAGTCAGTAGTCCTAATAGGGTGATGCGCGAGACTGGAAATACCAAAGGGGATCGCACATGAAGTATTTACGCATTTTTGGACCCTCGTCATGGAGGTAAACCCCTACACCTGCTTGGATTTGATTGATGTATGTGTTGCCTCGTATAAGGGCTACAATGGATGTTAAGATAGATCTATCGAGACTAAGATAGAAATTGTTGGGTGTCCCGGCCATCCCCTGGATCTCGCATTATAAAGGGGGACGAGACCTAGGGTTGCAAAGCTTGCTAACCAACATAATGCCCTAATCAGACGAGGAATCCCCAACTTGCACGTCAAGATGATGGTCTTCTAGAAGGCGTGCTTCATGCGGGGCGAAGGGCCCAGGATACGCCTTAGTATGTTAGGACCCTGAGACTGGCCTGGCTTCCAGGCTAAAGGGTCACTCGCGGTACTATGCACCGTCAGTGGCCCCAAGCTTGTCTGGAATTTGACTGTGCATCCTTCCGTGTTGCATGAGACGAAAACCCGACGGGCTACTTTTTCTCCCTTGCTAGGTAGGCAGATAAATCAGCTTCATTTTTGTCCGGCTTCCCGGGCAGCTTTGTGGATAGAAAACACCAATTTAGCTCAAGTTCAACTTCTTACAATCAATTAAAAGACATTCTGATTTCGAGCATTCCAGTTTCGTTGTTGACGAAGATGATGGTCTGAAAGATTGTCATGTGAACATGCCCCGAAGCGTCACAGGTGACATGGCGTCATCCTTGTAGTTAGGCTTGACCGTCAGACCCAGAGAGATATGGTGTATCTACCTGGATCGAGGTGATTGGCCCTACACGAAGATTGAGGCATCGTGGGGCTACACTATAGCCATATCCCATCACTGTTGCCGTCAATACAGGAAAACAGTCAACTGCTGCCGATTTAGTTCCCTTTTGGCTATGATGGTGTCTCGATCCTCACTCCCGTAACGCGCAATAGACGACTCTGCCGATGCAGCAGGCTCGTGTCATCACGCTAAGACTGCCGCTTGGGCGCCCCTAGCGGCTATAAAAGGGGACCACAACCAACGCGGGGTCATTCCTCATTCTGTTGCTCGCTTCTCATCTTCTTCTTGCCTTCCTCTTCTTCCTCACAAGCCTTCTCTCACCATTACTAGGGGATCCCGCAAGGTCTCCTTCTGCTTCGTCTCCTCTTCTTCTTTTGCGACTTAGCCAGATCTTCTTAAAGGCACGTGGCGAGGGAGGTCGTGGACGCAGCAACCGGGGGGTGAGGCGGTGTGGTTGGCGCAACGATTTCTGGAGCAACGCTGGTGGTAATTGCAAGTAAAAGGTCGTCGCCAATAATACAAAGGGGGAATGTTTCCCTTCCACCACCAAAAAGTAAGCATTTGAGGGATCTCGTGGCGGAGGGTTTCTTGCCGAGGAAGGAGGTGCTGACTTGGTAACTAGTGAAGGAAGGGAAAGTTACGCCAGCACTTGAGGGTCAGGGTCGTGTGATACATGCTCCGTTTGTGTGTAGAGGGCTCTCCTTTGTGGCGCCCCGGGGTCGACACTATGCAGATCTAGCCAACTCCGCTAGCCTCTGCATAATATCAATTCCAGGACTCCACCTTCACACAACGTACACGTGAAAAACGTCCACCCCATGTGGTGAAGCATCGGTATCACATCATAGATTACAAAAATTTCGCAGCAACAACAATAATAGATATACAACAATATCTCATACAACCAGAGCCCTTTGATCAAGATCCAATGCATACAATGAAAGCGAATAATCCTTAGACAAGTAAGAATACAAATTGCCTTAAGAAGGCTCAAAGTAAAGCAAATGACATCCATATCCCTACCCAGACCGCTGTCAGAAAGGCAACCAAGCTAACGTTATCCATCGCCATACGTGGAAGTGTTAGTTGTGGCAAGGGTGAGTACACAGTATAGGAACACACGGTACGCTACACTAGCGCCAAATAAAAAAAATCTACCACGCACCCAACATCATGCTGCTGGAAATAGATCACGAGATCGGGTTTACCACTAGACGCGCAGTCACTGCAGCGGAAATAGAGTTGGTGATGCATGTGGTCGTTCGGCCGATCTCCCACGAACAGCGATGTCCCGCGAACAGCTCCTCGCGGATCCGTCGAACGGCTCCTTGCGGTTCCCTCGAATGGTTCGTCCTAGCACCGCAGATGCGATGCCTCCAAGGTATCCACACGTACGGGGAGCAGCATCGGGCGGCGGACTGCTAGGTCCGGTCGCGCGGCATAGGGGCCTGGGGAGTGGTGGCGGCGGCTGTAGAGGGAGGAAAGGATCCACCCTAAGTGGTGCACCCACTCCCCTTTATATACTTTGAGGTGGGCTCAACGCTTGAGGCCCACTAGGAGTCTGCACCCATTTTCCATTCAGATCCAATCCGAATGGGATCCTGCCCCTTAAGTGTGCGACCCTATAGGTTCACGTACACATGGACACGACATGAGTTGATAGTTGGTAGCGGCTCCTAGCAGAACGTGCCAACTCCCATGTGTGCGTAAAGTCGTTTTGAAGAACCTCGACAATGTGTCATATGCAACATTCCTTTTGCCTCACGGTACATGTTGTCAAGCTCAAGGCGAGTACTTGTCACCCTTGTGGTAGCTCGACCTCTCTTCTCAAAACTGTGATACAGAATCCCGAACCGGGTTAACACTTAACCCAAGTCGCATGGCCATGCTTTCCAAATCTGATCACTCGAGAGGGCCTAGAGAATATCTCTTCTTATTGGAGGGGCAAATCCCATCTTGGTCAATCATGTCTCGCGGCATGTCTCATGACTCACCTGAAAGTTACCTTTATAACTACCCAGTTACGGAGTAGCGTTTGATAGACCCTAAGTGAGTTGACCCTCATCCCAAGAACATGCGAGGACCTCAGGTCTAGGACATGGCATATACATTGTACTTGAGACTAACATATGACAATAGCTCGCTGTGTCTCAAAGCGGGTCTGTCCGACTTGGTGATCTCCATCCCCGAGTCCATACTATCGGTTTAGCATCTCCATGACCATGACTTGTGAAACATAGTCATCAACCAAATCGTATACTAGTCAAAGGGTATGTGTCTGCATAACCTTTTCAACTAAGGACTATTGTTCAAGGACAAAATAAAAGACTCATGAATACATAGGAAAATATCATCATCACATGATTGCCTCTAGGGCATATCTCCAATACACAGGTACTCGGCAAGTTTCGTTACAAAGGGTACTAGCACTAACAAATACAATCAGGTAGGGAAAGGTTAAGTGGTTGTAACCCCCTATGTTTTGTAAAACTATTTGCTAAGTTTAAGTGTTTAAAATTTTGAACCAATTAATTTTTGTATCTTCATTTGCTTCTTATTGGATTTATTTGCATTGCTTGATATCCTTACTCTAAATTCATAGAAAATCCTATACTCTCATAGTTTCTGCCACTAAGCTGAAACTTTGCCCAATGCATGTGATTAGGTCTTAAAAAATATCTTTACAATTTTTTTATTTAAAAGTATTTATTATACTTTCCTTTCCAAAAACACCAAATGGAGGTTTGAACTATAAGTATTTATTTTGACAAAAGAGTTGGTTATTAAAAATCATATTTGAGGTCTACTATATATAAGACCACTATTTCTATGAAAAATGGAAATTGGAAAAGTATTTAAAATCCCTTTGTGAATTAGTTTTGGAAAGGTCAGAAATGCTAGGTAAATGAAAATAAATACTTTCCTTTTTCAAAAATATTTGAGAAACTTTATAGAGACTCAAAGGATATATATATATATATATATATATATATATATATATATATATATAGAGTAGCACTATTCTGATCCCAGGATCAGAATAACTATTCTGATCACAGCGCCCTATATAGGGCGACGGGATCCTCCCGAACTCCCGAATCGGTGGAAAAAAAAGAAAAAAAAACCACGAACTGCCCACAACCTCCCCCATCCCCCGATCCAATCGCCGCCCGGACCGCCCCACCGGGAACCCCCCCTCCCGGCGCGCGGCACCGCCTACCGGAATCCCCGCCGCTGCGCCACATCCCGGACCCCCCGCCGCCGCGGCCGGACCCCGCCTCTGCCTCGACCACGCCTCCCGACGCCGCCCCGCCCGGTCCCGGCGCACCTCCCGCCGCCGTTCCCTCAGCCACGATGTGCCACCCGCCGCCGCCCCCGGCCCCGACGCACCTCCCGCCGCCGTTCTCTGAACCCGACGCCGCCGACCCCAACGCGTCTCCTGCCACCTGCCCGCCGGCCCGGACGCGCCTCCCGCCGTCCCCCCATCCCCGACGCGCCTCCCCCGGCCAGACCTCCTAATGCAGAGCAATTCCCATGCTCCTGCAGGTCGACTACGCCGCGGCACGAAGTTCAGTGACAACTGCTTCGGCCAGATCCATCGCCTGTGCGTCGCCTCGGTCAATCTCCATCGTCGCACTTGCATCAACTACTCCATCACGCAAATTTCTTCTCCCCCTCGACCAGCATTGTCAGTGGTGCCGCCGCGGTCCTACGTGCTCCACCTCCGCACCTTTCCCTGTCGGTTACTACTCCCTGCCAATCCTCTGCCTCCTTCTTGATCTCCACCGATGTTGCCTATGGTGCACCGCACCTGTTTGTGTTTTTGCCTCAGTGGAGAAAAAGATGGCATCTAACATATGTTGCAGAGTATGTGCTACGGTTGAAAATGGTATTTTTCTGCAAACTACAAATGTACAAATATAAAAATTGAGTTACGATTCAACTATGTGTGATCCTTTTTTCAGAGAAAGAAACTATGGAAGCCCATATATTGATTCTAAGAGTTCAAACTATGTGTGTGTGTGAAATACTTTGACGCCCTCCATTTGTTTAGTGAAATTCCACCGAAGCACAGAAAAGAATTTATCATTTGTTAAAAAAATGAATCTAAGCTGAGGCACTACTTTCTCATATGGGAATGAGATGCCATATAAAAAACAGAAAGAAATTGATACGTTTTTGTGCTTGTACAACTGTGTATTTTATTTTTTATTTCGTGAAGGTCAAAAGTTGTGTTCGAGAAGGTCAAGTGTGTTATGTGTATCACAGCAAGCTCAAAAAAGTTAAACACACAAGGAAAAACATGGGAGATTTGCGATTCTTTTAGAATTTCAAGGGAAAAACAAATTTAAAAAGAGCACAAACAAAATTGATGTTTATGAATGACAAGTTCAAGAAAGTTCATGAATTGTTGTCAAAAGAGATTCATTGATGTTTATTACAAAAACTCGAATTTTCCCCATTACTAAATTTGAAAACCAAGAAGTTCAAACTAAAAACAAAAAGCTGTTGAAAAGTTGTAAAAAAAGGATTTCCCCCGTTTCTAAAAAAACCTAAAAGGTCAAATTAAAATAATGGAGCGGTTCGATATTTTTTAATCACAATACTTGGATTTTTTTGTTAATTGAAAATAAAACCAAGAAGTCCAAATTTAAAAAATGGAGCAGGTCGATGTTTATAAAAAACTCAGATTTCCCTCGTTACTAAAGAATAAAACAAGAAGTCCAAATAAAAATCATAAGAAGTTCAAATAAAAATAACACAACAGTTCAACAGAGCACTTTGAAAGCGGATATTTCACCATTTCTAAATAAAAAACAAGAAGTTCAAATTTTAAAAATAGGGCAGTTCAAAATTCATAAAAAGGATTTTCATCGTTTGTAAATAAAATAAACTTTAGAAGTTCAAATTTAAATAACAGACCGGTTCAAATATTTATTACAAAACTAGGATTTTTTTTCGTTACTAAAAGAAATAAACCAAGAAGTCCAAATTACAAAAATAGAATAGTTCAATATTTATAAAAAGCTAAGATTTTCATTGTTACTAAAGAATAAAAACAAGAAGTTCAAATTAAAAATTAACGGAGTAGTTCGATGTATGCGGAAAACTCAAATTCAAATTTAAAAAATGGTAAAAAACGGTGAAGTTCAAATTTAAAAAATGGTAAAGTTCGATGTCTATTAAAAATTCAGATTTTTTTCTCATTATTAAAAAAATAAAACCAAGAAGTTCAAATTTAAAAAATGGTGAAGTTCGATGTCTGTAAAAAAAGGATTTTGAGCAAAGAATGATTTCCCCCATTCAAAAAAATATAGAAGTTCAAATTAAAATAAGGTGTAGTTCAAAGTTAAAAAAAATCCAAAATTTCGCTTTTCAAAAAAATAAAAACCTAGAAGTTCAATTTAGAATAACAGATCATTTGATTTTCACCGTTTCAAAAAAAACCCCGAGAAGTTCAGTTTAAGGAACCTAAGAAGTGCGAATTTAAAAACTCAGATTTTCCTTGCTGCTAAACAAATAAAAATCGAGAAGTTCAAAATAAAAAAAACGGAGTAGTTCGATGTATATGGAAAAATCAAATTATTTCCGTTTCTTGGAAAAATAAAAGTATGAAAGTTTAATTTTAAAAAATTTGTTTGATGCTTATTTGAAAACATATTTTTTCTAAGAAAAAGACTAAGAAGTTCAAATTAAAATAACAGAGAATTTCGAAGTATATAAAAAGCTCAGATTTTTTCTCGTTACTAAAGAATAAAATGAAGAACTTCAAATTAAAATAAAGGAACAACTAAAAAAAGTTTACAAAGTGTTGTTGTTTATTAAAAAATCTAGGATTTTCACAGATATCCGTTTTTGTTAAATTATCAACGATGAAGTTCAAATTGAAAAAGTAGTCAAATTTGATGTTTATTTAAAAATCGAAAACAATTCGTTACTCAAAAATATAAAAAGGTGAAGTTCAAATTGAAATAACACTGAAGTTCAGAGTTTATTAAAACCTAGGATTTTCCTGTTCAAAAAATAAAAAACACAACGCCATTTTTTCCCTTTTAAAAACAACTCATAAACCGAAAAATGGTTGCTAGAAGTTCAAGTGCTCGGCGAGGAAAAGTTCAAAAATTCTTGTGAGAGAGGTTCACCGTGTATTTAGATGTCCAAAACACATAAAAAAGATGTTGTTTTTGGTGTTTTAAAATAATTCTCTCAAACCAGAGAGAAGTTCAAAGTGAGAACAACCGGAAGTTCACGTACTGCATGGTGTGTGTTTCGTATGAGAAAAATACAATAAAAAGGCAAAGTCTAAAAATTTTGTTGCTAGAAATTCAAGTGCTCGGCCCGGGAAAGTTCAAAAATTCTTGTGAGAGAGGTTCACCGTGTATTTAGATGTCCAAAACACATAAAAATATGTTGTTTTTGGTGTTTTAAAATAATTCTCTCAAACCAGAGAGAAGTTCAAAGTGATAACAACCGGAAGTTCACGTACTGCATGGTGTGTGTTTCATATGAGAAAAATACAATAAAAAGGTAAAAAAATTGTAGCTAGAAGTTCAAGTGCTCGGCCCGGGAAAGTTCAGAAATTCGTGTGAGAGAGGTTCACCATGTATTCAAAAACTTTCCAAACGGTATATCGTATACTCTATTCCAAAGGGTATATCGTATGCTCTATTCCGAAAAACGGTTAAAACAAATTGGTGTATGTTGTTCGAAGCAAAAGTTTAACCATATTAGAAAAAAGTTGAGTTTTTTCAATAGGTTTCTAATGGTTTATCATTTATGGAACTCCGGGGAACGGGTGAGGAACTACGATAAAAAATACGAGACCGAAGTTCAACGTGAAAACAGCGAGCAGTTCAACTACTATACGGAATGCGTTTCAGAACAGAATAAAAGGAACAAAACTAAAAGCCTAAAAGTGTTGTTGCAAGAAGTTGACGTGCTACTCCCTGCATGGTTCAAAATTTCTAGTGAGAGAAGTCCGTTATTCATTTACATGATAAAAAAGGCAAAAACAACGTTGTTTATGCCATTTTTAAAACTGCTCGCAAACGACAACGAATTTGTGACAACTATCTACATGAAAAAGTTGCTCCTATTCATAAGCTTTCCAACGATATTTTATATGGTTCATTCCGATGAACGGTTTAAAAGTTTCATGTATACCGTTAAAAACAAGTTTTTGTGTATTCAAAAAAATATCTTGAACCGTCGCGAATATGAAAAATGATCAACACATGGAAGTTGCGCGTTTTCAACAGCTTTCCATCGATATATCATTCGCTCAATTCCCACAAATGGTTGGGAAGTTACGGGCAAAAAATAGAACGTGTAAAACAGAGTGAAGTTCAAACAGAGATGTACGAGAAGTCCAACTTCTTCACAGAGTGCAGTTTCAAAGACTCTGTATCGCGATGAAGGCAGAACGCATGATCTCGTCGTTTTCAAAATTACATAAAAACGACTGGGAATTAGAGAAAACTTTCTATATGAAAAAGTTTCGCATTTTCCATAGCTTTCCAACGGTGTATTATTTGCCCCATTCCGATGAAGTTTGCGAAAATTACAGCCAAAAAACGATTTCGGTCATATTCAAAATTGACATAAAACCGTAAAGAATTAGGAGAAACATTCTATACATAAAAGTTTCGCATTTGTTCAAGCTTTCCAACGCCATATCGTTTTCTGCATTCCGACATACCATTTAAAAATTGACGTGAAAATACCATCTCGGCGGAACTTCGGCCGTTTCCTGAATTACTTTGAAACCGTATAAAATTAGGACAAACTTTCTATATGAAAAAGAAGCGCATTTTCATAAGCTTTCCAACGCCCTATCATTTGCCTCAATCGGATTAGCCGTTTTCAAATGGCGCAAAAAATACGAGCTCGGCTGTTCGGTTTGAAAAATTCCGCCATTTGTGAAATTGCTCTTTAACCGTATGGAATTTGGGAAAACTTTCTATATGTGGAATGAGCGGATTTACAGAAGCTTTCCAACGCCATATCATTTGCCTCATTCCAATAAACGGTTTAGAAATGGGCTCGAAAATACGATTCGCGTTTTTTGTGTGTGAAGAAAAACGGTTTTCAAAACTGCTCTTAAACCGTTTAGATTTTGACAAAAATTCAACTTAGGTCGTGACCCTCGTGTCCACAGCTTTCCAACGGTATATTGCAAGCCTCATTTGGACAAAGTTAGCGGGAAGTTCAACCTGTCACCAGGTGAAGCTCAGGTCGAACAACTCAGGCAGTTCAACTAAGAATCAGAATATTATTCTGATCCCGTGATCAGAATAGTGTTTATGTGTGTGTGTGTGTGTATATATATATATATATATATATATATATATATATATATATATATATATATATATATATATATATATATATAGGGAAAATACATCCTACTACCGGGTGTAGTTACACCCATATCTCATATACTACCATGTGGTAGTATATATATACTACTTTATCATTTTTAGTATGTTCATATACTATATGTAAGATACTCCAAAACAAGTTTTGTGAAAAATTGCATGTAAGCCCATGTTTTTATCATATTTGTGAAATACGTACATATTTGTACGTAAAAAGGAGTATGCTCAAAATATGGTACATACTACCTACAAAATAGTATATATACTACCCAAACATTTTTACATACTACATACTACACGTACGTACTCTTCAATATAATAGATAGTACCTACAACGTACGAAACCAAAGTGGGAGTAACTACACCCGATAGTAGGGAAAATTTGTAGGGAGTAACTACACCCTATATAATATATATATAGGGTGAGTCTATTCTACCAACCCCCTTAAGACCTTATTCTACCATCTCCCACCTTATTCTGCCAACACCCGCACCCCAATCCACCTCCACCTTCTTCGCCGCGTCACACCTCCATCCCTCATCAACCTTCTTCCCCGCGTCACACCCCCGATCCCTCCTCCACCTTCTTCCCCCGTGCCCACACACCAGCAATCGGGGGCTCGCCACCGCCGGTCCACCACGCTCCCCCGTGCCGCCGCCACCCGCACCACCTCCATTCTCGCGGACCAGCAACCCTCCCGGTGGTCTTCCGTCTCGGATACGCACCGGCAGAGTGCAAATCTAGCCATGATGGAGCTCCCTTGCCGAGATCCATGGGGTGACGGGTGTGTGGAGCTGCCGGTGCTCCACCCCTGCCCAGATCCCTCAGGCGCGCGTCGGGTCTGGCCTCCCGCGGCCCGCCCCTCCGCCGCCACATGCGTCCCGACCGCCCTCCCTTTCCCACGCCGCCGCGCGGGATGGCCGCAACAACACCGGAGGCGAGCCGCCCTCCTCTCTCCCCTTTCCTTCTTCCTCCTAACTTCTCCGACAACCGCGGCCCTGGTCACCATGGAGGAGAGAGCACCCTACCTCCTGCGACCTCACTCTCCGGCGCGGATCCAGCGGGTGCGGCCCCAGCCAGTCCTCACTGCCGCAGATCCAATGGGAGAAAATCTCCTCCGTCGCCTCTGGTGCGCGGGAGCTACGGTGTGCAGTTCGCCGGAGCTACCGTGTGCAGTTCATCGGCTCCCCATGTGCAGCTCTCCCGGCGTCCGGCGGAGAGCCAGGAGCACAGGAGATTCGTGTGTCGTTTGTGATTCGCCCGCGCAATCACTGCAGTTCGCTGGCACATTGTGGTTCGAGCCGTCGTCGATGTTCCCCCTCCCATGCATCTCGCTGGAGAAGGGTGGCGTTGTCGACTCACAGCCGGGATCCCCGCCGCCCGCCGCCTCCCCGGTGACCATTGGCTCTCGTGCCGCTCCTCCGTACACTCCGCTTGCGTGCGTCTGCAGCTCGCGTGTGATGCGTGCAGTTTCGGTATGCAGTTCAGAAGTGTTATTTTTGCTCTCTTTTTCTACATATTTTGGATTGTGTAGTTCCCATCGTGCGGTTTCAGTGGTGCAGTTTGGTGGTGCATGACTTGTGGCTCCTTTTTTTTGCAGCGAGGGTCTCCGGTACGGTGGTGCACGAGGACTGCACTTCATCTCAAAAACCTTTTTTGCAGTACACAAAACATGAGAAGTTCGTCTGATTAATATAGAAATCATGCGGTTCACTTGCCTGTCCAATGCAGTGCAGCTTTTCATCGAAAGCAGTGCAATTTTCTATCCAGTGCAGTTTTTCATCGGAAGCAGTGCAATTTTCTATCCAATGCGCTTCAATTCATTGAGAGTGTTACGGTTCACTTGTGGTAGTGTTGCGGTTCACTTACACCTGATGTGTGAAGTGCAAAAAAAACTGAAGGAAAATGACAAAAAAAAAGTAATGCGGTTCAGTTTTGACAATGTTGCGGTTCACTTGCCCTCGTCTCTGCGTTTCACTCTCGTTCATAAAAAAGGTTAGAAAAAGAACAAAAGAAATCATGCAGTTCGTTTGCCCGTCTGATGTAGTGCGGTTTTCGAGAGTGGTGCGGTTCACTTACACCCAACGTGAAGTGCAAAAAAAATTGTTAGAGAAACAAAAAAAATAATGTGGTTCTCTTTTAATAGTGTTGCGGTTCACTTATCGATAGTGTTGTGGTTCACTCGTCCTCGGCTCTGCGGTTCACTCTCGTTCATAAAAAAGTTAGAAAAAATGACAAAAGGAATCATGCAGTTCATTTGCCTCGTCTGATGCAGTGCGGTTTTCAGTCTGAAGCAGTGCGGTTTTCTGTCTGATGCGGTCCACTCATCGATTTTGGTGTCGCGAAAAACAGAGTGTCCGCATTTCGGTAATTTCAAAACTGCTCTTAAACCGTAAGGAATTAGAGAGTGTTCTACATGAAAAGGTTGCGCCTCGTCGATATCTTTCCAACGGCGTATCATTTGAATCATTCCGACTAGCGGTTTATAAAAAATCGCGAAAAAACGGCCGCTGCCACTCGTCGTCCGCCGCACCATTTTCAAAATTAATTTAAAACCGTAAGGAATCTCAAAAAAGTTTCTACATATGAAAGTTGCGTCTCGTCCGTAGCTTTCCAACGGCGTATCACACGGCTCGTTTCGACAAACGGTTAAAAAACTGGAGCGAAACCAGTACGAAAAAATTGCAAAAATTTGAAAAAACAGAATTCCGCGATTTAGTAAATTTGAAACTGCTCTTAAACCTTAAGGAATTAGAGAAAGTAATATATATGAAAAAGTTGCGCCTCGATGATATCTTTCCAACGACGTATCATTTGCTTCATTCCGACGAGTGGTTTAGAAAAAATTGTGAAAATACGCTCGCTGTCACTCGTCGTGCGCCGCACAATTTTCGAAACTGCTCTTAAACCATGAGGAATCTCAAAAAAATTACAACATGGCGAAGTTGCGCCTAATCCATAGCTTTCCAATATAGGACACCTCTTCTGTACTCCTGTTGTATGTACTCCCACATTCAAATATACCTCTTAAATAAGCATATTATACCTCTTTATCATTCTCAATATACCTTGTTAATTATTTTAATATACCTCAATGCAAGTTTTGCGAAAAAATATCGTCGAAACCCTTTTTTTATGCAGTATACCTTTTTTACGTACAAAAAATGCAGTTTACTTCTAAATAAAATATAATATGTGGTTTAAAATATAATTTTTAATGAAACTCATTTTGGGGCATCTAGTAATTGTTAATAAAGTATATTAAAAATGATAAAGAGGTATAAACAATTCATTTATGTGGTATATGATGCGCAGGAGTACGTACTCCCAGGAGTATATAGTCATTTTCCTATATATATATATATATATATATATATATATATATATATGACAATTTTTTTCTACCACCAGTGGTAGTTACCACCACTTGCGTTTTGTATGTTGTATGTAGTATCTATCAAATCCGAGAGTATGTACGCGTAGTATGTAGTATATAACAATGTTTAGGTAGTATATAAACTACTTTTTAGGTAGTATGTATCGTATTTTGAGTATGTTCCTTTTTACGTACAAATATGTATGTATTTCACAAATATAATACTCCCTCTGTTCTGAAATATAGTGCGCATAGTTTTTTGGGGGAAATTCCGAATTGTAGTGCGTGTTTGCTACTTTGCCCTGCTCTTGACGAAAATGTCCCTTGTCTTCTTCCTCGCATATCTCCTGCTCCCGTACGCATCGCCTCCGCGCCGCCGTGTCCATGACCTCGCAACACGGAGGGGGAGCTCCAGCGTGTGCACGCACGTGAAGGTCGCTGGCGCAGAGCAGATTCACTAGCCGCGGGGGCTCCAGCGCGAGCACGCACACGCAAGCGTCGGCGGCGCAGAGCGCCACCAGCCTGTTCAAAACGTGCAGTTGCGCGCCGTCGATGGCGGCAGCGTGAACCGATCGGTGGCGGCGAGAATCAAGCTGGACGACTCGGTCAAGAAGACGACAGAGGGGTCGGTGGCGGTGGATGCCGGTAGCGGGATCTGGCTGCTGGCATGGTCATCAAGTGGAACTTCCTGGCGCCTTGGTGCTTGCGGAGGAGGTGGGGTGTCTCCGCCTGGCAAGCGTGCGCGGGTGGATGGAGACCCTGGCCCGTGCATCCGCTTCTACGTCGGCATGACCATGCCTGGAGTCACTGCCCAGCTTCACTCTCCATGGCGGGCTTCTTTGCGTCCACTGCAGCGGGCATCAGCGAGTCCGCCACCAGGCAACGCGTCCGTGTACGGCTTCTTGGCGGCCGCCACGGCCACGTACGGCTGACGACGGTGACGCTGGCTGAAGGATGAAGGGGAGAGAGGAGGAAGAAGATGGGGAGGAGCAACAAAAAGGAGGAGCTGCCTGACGAACGTCGGTGCTGGAGGAGGAGCCGCCTGACGACGGCGGCACCGGAGACTAGCGTCAGCAAAGCTGATGGCTGGAGTACTAATCAGTAGTAGTACTACTTGGACCGGGCCTGAGAGAGATGGAGTGGGGGTTTTCTTGTCCAAAATTTAATGCCAGCACACTTATTGGTATGTGCGCTAAAAACTATGCGCATTAGATTTTGGAATGGAGGGAGTAAAAATCATGGGCCAACTTGCAATTTTTTCATGTAACTTACTTTGGAAAATCTTATATATAGTATGTGATCATAGTTACAATGATAAGGTAGTATATATACTACCATATGGTAGTATATGAGACATGTGGGGTAACTACCCCTGGGTGGTAGGATGTATTTTCTCTCTCTCTCTCTCTCTCTCTCTATATATATATATATATATATATATATATATATATATATATATATATAGGGTGGGTCTATTCTAACAACACCCTTAAGACCTTATTCTACCAATAAAAATGCTTATTCTGCCAACACCCCGACCTACCCCGTAGCTACAAACTAACCACGGAGCTGCGCGGACAAAAGAAAAAAGAACACCCCACCTTATCTCTGTCACCCACCCCACTCCTCTCATCCCACGACCTCCCCCTCCCAGCCCGCCACATCGCCGCCTTCCCCACGCCGTCGCGCCGTGCCTCCCCCGCGCCGTCGCGCCGCCGCCGCCCCCGCGCCGTCGCCCGCCCCCGCCCCCGCGTTGCTGCCTCTCCCTGCTCCAACACACCACCTCCTTCCCCCCTCGCTTCACCATGGCGCCACCGCCACCGGCACAGCGCATCACGATCCCCCGCCGCTGCCAGTCGCCTTTGCCAGAGGAGGATGTTGGGGGGAGGAGTGGAGCCCGGGATCCGGTGGATCCGCGTACAGGGGGCACTCGTGGGCGTGTCGCCGCCCCGGGGATCGCCGGGGATCCGCGTAGAAGGTAGCCGGCAGAGGGAGTTCCCATGGCTCCCCGTCTCTCACTATCTCTCTCTGCCCACACTACTGTCCAGCCGCCGCCCCTCACTTCCCGTGCTGTCCGCCCGGGCAACCCGTCCAGTTCGTCCCCACGCGCCCATGGGCTACTGCCGCCTGGATCGGGGCCATCCCGCTGTCGGGCGACCACCCAAGGGTTGCCAGCCCGGGCTTGCTGCCGCCCCCGATGCGATGCAGTGCGGAAAATGCAGTGCTCCGGTGCACTTTGCGGGTCGCCCCGGCTCAGGTGCGTGAAGTTATCTTGCCCCCCTCCCGCAGTTCACCCTTCCGCACAAGGCCCATGCTGCAGTCCAATGGAACGAGGCTCGTGGTGCGGATGTGCAGTCCACCGGATGCTCAGTGACAGTGCTCATGTGTTTCAGATTTTGTTTTTGTGCAGTTTGTCGGCGATGCCGGAGCCTTGCAGTCCACTGGCTCCGGGGCGAGCAGTGGAGAGGACATGGGCGTGCAGTTCCCCGTCCCCATAGTTGTCCACTGATCCTGTAGAAGACCATCTTGCTGCAGTGTATGTGAGCATATGGCCTGCAAGTGCTGCTCTTGATTCCCAGATTGCAAAAAACATTGCCGTGTGGTTCGGCGGCCGTCGACGTGCACTTTGTTTTGGGGGGCAGTGCGTTCTTTGTGGACGTGCACTTCGTTTGGCGCTCGAGCGGCATGAAGCTCAGTTTGCGCGCGCGTGCGGCTCGGCTACCTATTTCATGCAGCTCGCTGGATACGTTTTTTATGTGATGCCTGCCTAAGATGGGACAATTGCATTTTTATCCCTAGTTGGTTCCTACCCACGGGTTTTGCCCTTACTTTTTGAGCTTGCTCAGTTTTGCCCTTACTTTTTCCGTCGAGGTCCCTCAATTGCCCTTTGACCGTTTGACCATTACTTTGAAAATTCATAACACATTCATATGAACTCAGAAAAAAGCAAATAAGATATCAAAATGTTCAGATAAACATTACCTTTATGTGCATATCATTTGCGTTCAGGACAAAAGCACCGTTTAAACTACCCGAGGTTATTAATGTTATTAACATTATTAAAAATAAAAAGGTATAAACAATACTTTTTTATGAATAAAAATTACACGCAAATGTAGGTGATGTTTTCTGAACATCCTGATATCTTATTTGCATTTTTCTGAGTTCGTATCAACTTGTTATGAATGTTCTAACGACTTTGACCATTATTTGGAAACTTCATAACAAGTTGATACGAACTCAGAAAAATGCAAATAAGATATCAGGATGTTCAGAAAACATCACCTACATTTGCATGTAATTTTTATTCATGAAAAAAGTATTGTTTATACCTTTTTATTTTTAATAATGTTAATAACATTAATAACCTCGGGTAGTTTAAACGGTGCTTTTGTCCTGAATGCAAATGATATGCACATAAAGGTAATGTTTATCTGAACATTTTGATATCTTATTTGCATTTTTCTGAATTCATCTGAATTTGTTATGAATTTTCAAAGTATTGGTCAAACGGTCAAAGGGCATTCGAGGGACCTCGACGGAAAAAGTAAGGGCAAAACTGAGCAAGCTCAAAAAGTAAGGGCAAAATCCTTGGGTAGGAACCAACTAGGGATAAAAATGCAATTGTATTAATTTTGCTTCAGTTCACTTGTTTGTATTTATTCAAACATCATGTAGTTCACTGTGAAAAACTCTTTGTTGTTCACTTGTAAAAACAATAGCGGTTCACTTTGCAAAAAAAAGTGCAGCCCCTTAGTGGTTCACTTTGTAAAAAAAGAGAAAGAAATCCCCACGGGAGGTTCACTTCTTTTTCTAATGCAATTTGTTTTGTTTGTGGGACGATTGAGAAAAGTAGTTCACTCCAATTTGTGTAGCAGCTCATTACCCCTCTGTATGAAGCGCAATTTGTTTCGTGTGTTTCAAAATTCAGTCGACTACATCAACACCTGCAGTGCGTTTGGTCCTCGGATGTGGTTCACTTTTAAGAGTGATGCTGTTCACTTGTGCCCAACATGAAAGTGTGAAAATTTTAGCGAAACAACAAAATAGTAATGCAGTTCACTTCGATATATGTTGCGGTTCACTTGACCTCGTCTCTGTGGTCCACTCTTGTTCATAAAAGATGTTAGAAAAAGAGTAGAAAAGAAATTATGCAGTTCGCTTGCCCTATCTGATGCAGTGCGGTTTTCAGTCTGAAGCAGTGCGTTCTTCTGTCTGATGCAGTACACGCGTCGATTTTGGTGTCGCGAAAAACAGAGTGTCCGCATTTCGGTAATTTCAAAACTGCTCTTAAACCGTAAGGAATTAGAGAGAGTGTTCTACATGAAAAAGTTGCGTCTCGTCGATATGTTTCCAACGGCGTATCATTTGCATCATTGTGACGAGTGATTTGGAAAAAATCACAAAAAAACGGCCGCTGCCACTCGTCGGCCGCCGCACCATTTTCAAAATTATTTTAAACCGTAAGGAATCTCAGAAAAATTTCTACATATGAAAGTTGCGCCTCGTCCGTAGCTTTCCAACGGCATATGACACGCCTCGTTTTGACAAACGGTTAAAAAACTGGAGCGAAAACAGTACCAAAAAATTGCAAAAATTTGAAAAACAGAATTCCGCAATTTAGTGAATTTGAAACTGCTCTTAAACCGTAAGGAATTAGAGAAAGTAATATATATGAAAAAGTTGCGCCTTGACGATATCTTTCCAACAGTGTATCATTTGCTTCATTCCGACGAGCGGTTTAGAAAAAATCATGAAAATACGCTCGCTGCCACTCATCGTGCGCCGCATAATTTTCGAAACTGCTCTTAAACCGTGAGGAATCTCGAAAAAATTTCAACATGGCGAAGTTGCGCCTAATACATAGCTTTCCAACGGCGTATTACACGTCTTGTTACGACAAACGGTTTAAAAACTGGAGCGAAAACAGTACCGAGAAAACAGCGCGTGCAGTTTTTTGCGATGAGAAGTTCACTCGTCTCAGTACTGCAGTACTCTTGCTTCAGAAAGTGCAGTGCCCTCGCGTTGAGCGTGCAGTTCGGAAGTGTGAGCAGAATAACTCTGCCAATATTGGCAGAGTAGACCGGCTGTATATATCCTTCCATAGTATCATTAAAATCTCTAATTATCAACCACGGCGTCATGGTATTATTGTGCAGATCACACAAATAGGACCAAGATAGATGCATTTTGTCTCGGTTTGGTTCATCGTAGAAGCTTGTCAGGTGCCAAGCAACACTATATCCTTCCATAATCACACCACCAATAAAATTAGAGGAAGAGTAGCCCAACACCACTTCATTAGACTGATTGTAAAAAAAAACAAGACCACTAGCCATCGCTTTCACTAACATGAAGAAAATCAAACCCTAACTTAATCCTCAACTTAACTGCCTTAACTCTGTTCAGATGAGATTCGGTAAAAATAAATGACATCCGCTCTCACCCGCCCTTGGATATCCAAAAGACTTTCACTGTCGCCGGCAGCCAGTGCAACGAGGAGCAACGAAGGGAAAAAAAACTCTCATCGGCCGGAGGACAGCAATGCTAGGGGACGGCAAGTCTGGAGAGAAAGACCTAACCAAGACATAAATATATATATAGATTAAACTGGCTAAGCAAGAGCGTCTCCTATGCATTTCCAGTGCTGGGCGCCACTTCTCTCCTGGCTAACACGTGGTAACTCTTATTTTTTCTTTATTTTTTATTGTTTTTTCTGCCTAAGCTTTGAACCGCCTAAAGTCACGTAAATATCTTGAGTTGGGCCCGTTATCGACCTTCAATCGTGGGCTCCTTTTCTTCTGTGTTCTGAGAGAGGGAGAGACGAACGAAGGGGAACAACCATTGCTGCCTCCATAGGTCCACCCCTCGTGTCTTCCACCCATCGCCACCGTTCACCACTGGCCGCCGCTGACATTCCTCCTTGGCTGTGCTCCCCCCACACCCCTCGCCCTCTCGGCTGTTGCCGAAGCGGCTCTCGGCCCGGTTCCTCCAAAGAAAGCGGTGGCACACCGCAGCGTGTCGCAGGCGGAGCCGTCCAACCCCCGGTGACTGGGGCGTCTTCCCATGGTGCTGCGCAACACTCCCCTACCTTTTTCCTCCTTCTCTATGTCTCCTCAATCCCCATCGCCAATCCTCACGCGCCCCTCCTCTCTTTATCTCTCATACGAAGCTCATGGATGGTGTGCACCTGCTTCGACGATGGCTGCTGATACGTCCAATTTGCATCATGATTTCCTACTGTCATTTATAATGTATTTGGTCATTATTTCACTTTATGATGCAATTCTTATGCCTTTTCTCTCTTAATTTGCAAGATTTATATGAAGAGGGAGAATACCGGCAGCTGGAATTCTGAACCTGAAATAGGTACAACAGAGATACCTATTCTACGGAGCTCCAAATGACCTGAAATTTTACGGAGATTTTTTTATTGAATATATAAAAAAAAGTGGAGAAAAGAAATACCAGAGGGGACCCACCAGTTGCCCATAAAGCAACAGGGCGCCCCCTGATGCCTTGTGGGGCCCACAGCTGGCCTCCGGCCCCCTCCTTCTGCTATATAAGGTCATTTACCCTAAAAAAATTATAGAGAAGACTTTCGGGACGAAGCACCACCGTCTCAAGGTGGAACCTGGGCAGGAGCAATTTTGCTCTCCGGCGGAGCGATTCCACCGGGGATACTTCCCTTCGGGAGGGGGAAATCGAAGCCATCGACATCACCAACTATCCTCTCATCGTGGGAGGACCAATCTTCATCCACATCTTCACCAGCACCATCTCATCTCAAACCCTAGTTCATCTCTTGTATTCAATCTTTGTCTCAAAACCTCAGATTGGTACCTGTGGGTTGCTAGTAGTGTTGATTACATCCTGTAGTTGATGCTAGTTGGCTTATTTGGTGGAAGATTATATGTTTAGATCCTTAATGCTATTCAATACCCCTCTGATCTTGAACATGAATATTATTTGTGAGTAGTTACTTTTGTTCTTGAGGACATGGGAGAAGTCTTGTTATAAGTAATCATGTGAATTTGGTATTCGTTCGATATTTTGATGATATGTATGTTGTTGCTTCCTTTAGCGGTGTCGTGTGAACGTCGACTACATGACACTTCACCATATTTAGGCCTAAGGGAAGGCATTGTGGAGTAGTAAGTAGATGATGGGTTGCTAGAGTGACAGAAGCTTATACCCTAGTTTATGCGCTATTCTGTAAGGGGCTGATTTAGATCCATATGTTTCATGCTATGGTTAGATTTATCTTAATTCTTCTTTCGTAGTTGCGGATGCTTGCGAGAGGGGATAATCATAAGTGGGAGGCTTGTTCAAGTAAGAACAGCACCCAAGCACTGGTCCACCCACATATCAAATTATGAAAGTAGCGAACGCGAATCAAACAAACATGATGAAAGTAACTAGATGAGAATTCCCATGTGTCCTCGAGAACGCCTAGCTTTATATAAGAGACCGTCCCGGCTTGTCCTTTGCTATAAAAAGGATTGGGCCACCTTGTTACATTTGTTACTATTGTCACTTGTTACTTGTTACGAATTATCTTGCTATTAAAACTATCTGTTACCGCTACTTTCAGTACTTGCAGAGAATACCTTGCTGAAAACCGCTTGTCATTTCCTTCTGCTCCTCGTTGGGTTCGACACTCTTACTTATCGAAAGGACTACGATTGATCCCCTATACATGTGGGTCATCAAGACTCTTTTCTGGCGCCGTTGCCGGGGAGTGAAGCGCCTTTGGTGAGTGGAATTTGGTAAGGAAACATTTATATTACGTGCTGAAATTTGCTGTCACTTGTCACTATGGAAAGTAATCCTTTGAGGGGTTTGTTCGGGGTATGTTCACCTCGACCGGAAGCATTAATAGTTGCCCCTCAACCTACTGAACCTACTGAAAATATTTATTATGAAATTCCTTTGGGTATGATAGAGAAACTGCTAGCTAATCCTTATGCATGAGATGGAAAGTTACATCCTGATATGCACTTGATATATATAGATGAGATTTGTGGATTGTTTAAGCTTGAAGGTTTATCTGAGGATGGAGTTAGGAAGAAGGTATTCCCATTATCTTTGGAGGGAAAGGCATTGACATGGTATAGGCTATGTGATGATACTGGAACATGGGATTGGAACCGGTTGAAGCTGGAATTTCACCAGAAGTTTTATCCTATGCATTTGGTTCATCGTGATCGGAATTATATATATATAATTTTTGGCCTCGTGAAGGAGAAAGTATCGCTCAAGCTTGGGGGAGGCTTAAGTACATGATGCACACATGCCCAAATCATGAGCTCTCAAGAGAAATAATTATTCAAAACTTTTATGCTCGGTTTTCTCATAATGATCAATCCATGCTTGATACTTCTTCTACTGGTTCCTTTATGAAGAGGACTATTGAATTCAAATGGGATCTTCTGGAAAGAATCAAATGCAACTCTGAAGATTGGGAAATCGATTAAGGAAAAGAGTTAGGTATAAATCTTTTATGGAAATGGATGCTTTTCATAAGTTTAGTACTAAATATGGACTTGACTCTGAGATGGTAGCTACTTTCTATGAATCTTTTGCTGCTCATGTTGATCTCCCTAAGGAGAAATGGTTTAAGTTTCATCCACCTATTGAATTAAAGGAAGAACCTGATAGTGTTAAAGAAGAAACAATTGTTTACAATGTTGATCCAGTTGTGCCTACTGCTTATATTGAGAAACCTCATTTCCCTGTTAGGAGTAAGGAACATGCGAAAGCTTCAACTGTGGTTAACAAAAGTAATATTAAAACACCTAGACCCTCTGAACAAATTAAAGTTGAACCTAATATTGCAATGGTTAAGGATCTTTTGGTTGATAATATTGATGGACATGTCATATATTTCTGTGATGAAGCAACTAGAATTGCTAAGCCAGGCACTAAAGATAAAAACAAAGCTGTAATTGGCATGCCTGTTATTTCTGTTAAAATTGGAGATCATTGCTATCATGGTTTATGTGATATTGGTGCTAGTGTGAGTGCGATTCCGTTTAGTCTTTATCAAGAGGTCATGAATGATATTGCACCTGTTAAGATTGAAGATATTGATGTTACTATTAAGCTTGCAAATAGAGATACTATTTCACCACTTGGGATTGTTAGAGATGTTGAAGTCTTGTGTGGTAAGATCAAATACCCTACTGATTTTCTTGTTCTTGGATCACCACAAGATGATTTTTGTCCCATTATATTTGGAAGACCTTTCTTGAATACAGTTAATGCTAAGATTGATTGCAATAAAGAAACTGTCCGTGTTAATTTTGGTGATGTGTCTCATGAGTTTAATTTATCTAAGTTTCGTAGACAACCTCATGATAAATAATTACCTAATAAGGATGAAATTATTGGTCTTGCTTCTATTGCTGTGCCTCCTACTGATCCTTTAGAACAATACTTGTTAGACCATGAAAATGATATGAATATGAATGAAAGGAACGAAATAGATGAGATGTTCTTTAAACAAGCACATATTCTTAAACATAATTTGCCTGTTGAAACTTTGGGAGATCCTCTTCCACCTAAGAGTGATCCTGTATTTGAATTAAAGGAACTACATGATACACTTAAATATGCTTATCTTGATGAAAAGAAAATATATCATGTTATTATTAGTGCTAACCTTTCAGAGCATGAAGAAAAGAGATTACTCAAAACTCCGAGGAAGCACCGTGCTGCTATTGGATATACTCTCGATGATCTTTAGGGCATTAGTCCCACTTTATGTCAGCACAAGATTAATATGGAGCCCGATGCTAAACCAGTGGTTGATCATCAAAGAAGATTAAATCCTAAAATGAAGGATGTGGTAAGAACTGAAATATTAAAGCTCCTGGAGGCAGGTATAATTTATCCCATAGCTGATAGTAGATGGGTAAGTCCTGTTCATTGTGTTCCTAAGAAAGGAGGTATTACTGTTGTTCCTAATGATAAAAATGAACTTATCCCACAAAGAATTGTAATTGGTTATAGGATGGTAATTGATTTCAGGAAATTAAATAAAGCAACTAGAAAATATAATTACCCCTTGCCTTTTATTGATCAAATGTTAGAAAGATTATCTAAGCATACACACTTTTGCTTCCTAGATGATTATTCTGGTTTCTCTCAAATACCTGTATCAAAAGAAGATCAAGAGAAAACCACTTTTACTTGTCCTTTTGGAAATTATGCTTATCGTCGTATGCCTTTTGGTTTATGTAATGTACCTGCTACCTTTCAAAGATGTATGACTGCTATATTCTTTGACTTTTGTAAAAAGATTGTTGAGGTTTTCATGGATGGTTTTTCCATTTACGAAACTTCTTTTGATGATTGCTTAAGCAACCTTGATCGAGTTTTGCAGAGATGTGAAGAAACTAATCTTGTCTTGAATTGGGAAAAGTGCCACTTTATGGTGAACGAAGGTATAGTCCTTGGGCATAAAATTTCTGAAAGAGGTATTGAGGTAGATAAAGCTAAAGTTGATGCAATTGAGAAAATGCCATGTCCTAAAGACATCAAAGGTATAAGAAGTTTCCTTGGTCATGCTGGTTTCTATAGAAGGTTTATAAAAGACTTTTCTGAAATTTCTAGGCCTCTTACTAATCTCTTGCAAAAAGATGTTCCATTTGTTTTTGATGATGATTGCGTAGAAGCCTTTGAAATACTTAAGAAAGCCTTAATTTCTGCACCTATTGTTCAACCACCTGATTGGAACCTACCCTTTGAAATTATGTGTGATGCTAGTGATTATGCTATTGGTGCTGTTCTAGGACAAAGAGTTGATAAGAAATTGAATGTTATTCATTATGCTAGTAAAACTCTAGACAGTGCTCAAAGAAACTATGCTACTATGGAAAAAGAATTTTTATCAGTTGTGTTTGCATGTGAAAGTTCAAATCTTATATTGTTGATTCGAAAGTAACTGTTCACACTGATCATGCTGCTATTAAATACCTTATGGAAAAGAAAGATGCTAAACCTAGACTTATTAGGTGGGTTCTTTTGTTACAAGAATTTGACTTGCATATTGTTGATAGAAAAGGAGCTGAAAATCCAGTAGCGGATAATTTGTCTAGGATGGAAAATGTTCTTGATGACCCACTGCCTATTAATGATAATTTTTCGGATGAGCAATTAGCTGTTATAAATGCTTGCCACACTAGTCCTTGGTATGCAGACTATGGTAATTACATTGTTGCTAAATATATTCCACCTAGTTTTACCTACCAACAAAAGAAAAAGTTCTTTGATTTAAGACATTACTTTTGAGATGACCCACATTTATATAAAGAAGGAGTAGATGGTGTTATTAGACATTGTGTACCTGAGCATGAACAGGAACAAATCCTACAGAAGTGTCACTCCGAGACATACGGAGGACACCATGCGGGAGACAGAACTGCACATAAGGTATTACAGTCTGGTTTTTATTGGCCCACTCTTTTCAAAGATGCACGTAAGTTTGTCCTCTCTTGTGATGAATGTCAAAGAATTGGTAATGTTGGTAGACGTCAGGAAATGCCTATGAATTATTCACTTGTTATTGAACCATTTGATGTTTCGAGATTTGATTATATGGGACCTTTTCCTTCCTCTAATGGGTATACACATATCTTAGTTGTTGTTGATTACATTACTAAGTGGGTAGAAGCTATTCCAACTAGTAGTGCTGATCATAAAACTTCTATTAAAATGCTTAAAGAGGTTATATTTCCAAGGTTTGGAGTCCCTAGATACTTGATGACTGATGGTGGTTCACATTTTATTCATGGTGCTTTCCGAAAATTGCTTGCTAAATATGATGTTAATCAGAGAATTGCATCCCCTTATCATCCTCAGTCTAGTGGTCAAGTTGAATTGAGTAATAGAGAAATAAAGTTAATTTTGCAAAAGACCGTCAATAGATCCAGGAAGAATTGGTCTAAGAAACTTGATGATGCATTATGGGCTTATAGAACTGCTTATAAAAATCCTATGGGTATGTCTCCATATAAAATGGTCTATGGAAAAGCATGTCATTTACCTCTTGAACTAGAACATAAGGCATATTGGGCAATTAAAGAACTTAATTATGATTTTAAACTTACCGGTGAAAAGAGGTTGTTTGATATTAGCTCTCTAGATGAATGGAGAACCCAAGCCTATGAAAATGCCAAGTTATTTAAAGAAAAAGTTAAAAGATGGCATGATAAAAGAATCCAAAAAACGGGAATTTTAAGTGGGTGAGCATGTTCTATTGTACAACTCTCGTTTCAGATTTTTGCAGGAAAACTTCTCTCTAAATGGGAAGGGCCATATATCATCGAATAAGTTTATCGCTCCGGAGCTATCAAAATCAATAACGCCGAGGGCACTAATCCGAGAGTGGTTAATGGTCAAAGAATTAAACATTATATCTCAGGTACGCCCATTAATGTTGAAACTAATATTATTCAAACAATGATACCGGAAGAACATATCCAAGAGTCCTTCCGGAACGCTCCAGAACCCTGAAAAGGGGTAGGTATGTGATACAGTAAGCAAACCGACTCCAAAAATTCCATAAAAATTATTTCTGTCCATTTTGGAATATTAGAAAAATTACAAAAATAAGAAACAACCGAGGGGACCCACGAGGAGGTCACAAGGCAATAGGGCGCGACCCCCCTGGGGCGCGCCGTGTTGCCTTGTGGGCCCCTCGTGTGCCCTCCCGACTCCGTTTTCCTCTCGTATGCTTGTTTCGCAAGATAAAAATTCTATATATATACTCCCGTATGTTTTGACCATCGTATCGCAAGTTTCTCCTCTGTTCTTGTTTCGGGCTGTTTTTCTGACAGATCTAGATCGTTATGGCGCTTCCAAGTTCGTCCAAGGACAAGTTCTTCGAGAAGGTCATCAACCCTTACCTACCGGAGGTGATGAAGCACCCTCAAGCCATTGAGATGCATGAGGGGGTGCTCCACATCCGGGACGTTCAAGGACCTAAGAAGACCGGGAGCGAGAAGGCCAGGCTGGAAGCGGTGGAACAAGAGATCTTCAAGTGCCAAGGGATGGTGGAGCGCGGACTCAGAGCTAACCACTCCATGATCACCCGTGAGCACAAGGTGGACAGCAAGGATATTGGGGACATCATCTTCAAGCTCAATGACCGGATTGATCACCTTCATGCCCAAATCTATGATCTACAAAACCAAAATTTTGAGTATGAGGCCAAGTTCAAAGGTATGAGTTTAGCTGCAAATTTCAGGACTCCGGAAACACGTTCATCCTTTTATGATGGGGAGCCTATGCCTTGGAAGATGGAGGACAAGCCTATCACATCATCACCACCATCATCGAAGAAGGAGACTTCAGTACACGGGTATGGGCACCACCCTTGGCTTGTGCCAAGCTTGGGGGAGGTGCTCCGGTATCGTATCACCATCACTTTTATCATAATTATCTATCTTAGTTCAATCCTTAGTTATTTCGTGATTTAGAAGAATAAAATTTTGGTATGATTTAGTCTTTAGTGCTTGCTTTGTGATCTATCTATCTATGTAATCGAGTGTGAGAGTTATATAATAAAGAGTAGTTTGAGTTGAGTTGTTTTACTTTTGTTGATTCAATCTTATAAATAAAATAAAAAGAATAAAGAAAAGAGAGATCATATGCTAATTCCATGGGGAGTGATGACTTCACATAAAAGAAGTATAATTGATAAAACTTGTTGGAAGTTGACAAACATAGCGTTGGTCATTGTTGCAATTCATGAAAAAAGTAATAAAGGAAGAGAGGTCTCACATATAAATATACTATCTCGGACATCTTTTGTGATTGTGAGCCCCATTAAATATTCCATGTCAAACAGTTGATGTTGGACAAGGAAGACAACGTAATGAGTTATGTTTGCTTATATTCACATAGAAGCTATATTGTTGTGGATCCTCTAACATGTGGTGCTTGCCCCCTATCTTTTGCTAGCCAAAATTATGTACTAAGTAGAGATACTACTTGTGCATCCAAAAACCCTTGAACCCAGTTTCATGTCATGAGAGTCCACCATATCTACCTACGGATTGAATAAGATCCTTCAAGTAAGTTGTCATTGATACGTCTCCGTCGTATCTATCATTTTTTATTGTTTCATGCCAATATTTTACAACTTTTACATACTTTTGGCAACAATTTATATGATTTTCTTGGACTAACATATTATCCAGTGCCCAGTGCCAGTTCCTGTTTGTTGCATGTTTTTTGTTTCGTATAAAATCCATATCAAACAAAGTCCAAACGCGATAAAAATTTACGAAGATTTATTTTGGAATATATGTGATTTTTGGGAAAAAGAATCAACGCGAGATGTGTAACACCCCTGTGTAATGAGCTACAGTGATCCTCATCATTAAGCTAAGCTACTTTGGTTTGCAATGCTTGATCACTATGGGTTCATATCTCATTTCAAATTCCACCACTGAATTCAGATTCAAATTGTGAGTGAAATTTAAAGTTTCACAAATATGTCTGAAAAATAGTTCATCATTTAGCAAATATTCCATAACCATTAATGTTAAGAAAAACAACATCACATATTTGCTTGATTGGACTCTAGCAACTCAAACAGTACCAATTCAGCCCATTTCATCACTTTTCCATTTATGAAAAATTCAAATCAATTCAAACAAGTCCCAAAATTTGTGTGGCGGTGCTAAATAATGCAATGATAATTATGTGACAAGTTGCATATTTTACAAAAACCAAATAGTGGCAAATCAAAATGCAAACAGAAAAGAACAAAAGAAGCTGAAAAAAGGGCCACTGTGCACTGGGCCTAAGTGCACAGTGCACCGGCCCAGCCTACCTCTCTCTCTCCCTCCTCCTCCCGCCTCTCTCTCATGTGCATGTCGCCGCGCCCGTGGCCGCGCGTGCGTGCTCCGGCGGAACGGCGACACGGCGATGTTACAGGCATCGCCGAGGGGATAAGGACGAGCCCCTCATCCTTGTCATCGCCCCCAGCCATTCCTCCCCCTCTCTCCATCGCTCTCCCTCTCGCTCTCCACCTCATCGAGCGCCATCGTCGCCATGGCCACGCCATAGCCGTGGCCACCGCCGTCCCCGCGCCCTTCCACCGTGTCCAGGAGGGCCACCGCCATCTGCTACTTCCTCTACGCCAACGAACGCAAGCCGGGGAGCATCACAACGCCAGATCACACCGTCTTCTTCCCCTACGGCCGCCGGCGATCCCCTTCGATTCTGGCGCCGTCTACAGCTCCTAAGCCTCCCAACGGCCACCGTGTGCCACCCGGTGAGCATCCGCGTAGATCCCCTCACTCCCCTGCCCTTCTCTGTGCCCGTAGCCATCGCATTCGTCATGGCCGTACCCGCCGCCGCGGTCGAGCTCGCCGGCGTGGTCCCTGCTGCTGCAGCTCGCGTTCGAGCTCACTACCGAGCTCTTGGGGTTCCCAGTAACCCAACGCACGCACGCACGTGCCTCCCCGTGCTCCCTAGCGTCGAGATCGAGCTCGCCCGAACACCGCCGCCGCCTGCCGTAGTTGCTCCGACCAACTCCGGCCACCCCAGCCTGTGCCACCGCCACCGTTCGACGCGACGTCGAACGCACGTTCGAACGCAATCGGCCGCGCTCGAAATGGCGCCCTGTAGGCGTTTTCCGGCTGAGAGCCAGCCGCGCTCGAAATGGTGCCCTGTAGGCGTTTTCCGGCGAAGCCCGTGGCTCTCCGCCCCGTTTTTGGGTCGCCGGCGGCGAGACGCCGGCCGCCGCTGACCTGGCGTCTCCTGGGGCCCACCCTGGGTCACTGCCAGTGGGTCCCAAGGGCCCAGTTGACCGCGTTGACCCGATCAACTGTGCTGACTGGGTAGCTCCAGTCACTGACATGTGGGCCCCCACTATTAATTAGTTTAATTAACTACTAACTAAAATCAGTTAAGTTAAATAGTCACTGACACCCGGGGCCCACCCCTAACTAAACTCAGTTTAATTAAAATAAACTCGGATTAGCCCTGTGACACTGACAGGTGGGGCCAACCACTGTTCCAGTGGATAAGGCTGACCCAGTCAGCCTGCTGACTGGGCAGCTGGCCCACCAGTCAGCCTTTGCTGACTGGGCAGTTAACCCAGTCAACTGGGCCCGCTGGTTAGCCTCTCTGCTGGTCAGCTGGGTACAATTCTGGGTACCCCTAGCATTTACTGTTTTGGATAATTCGAATTAAATTAATTCCAGAAATTCCAGAAAATGATTAAAACTTTGAGAAATCATAGAAATTAATCCGTAACTCGGATGAAAATAATTTATATATGAAAAATGATCAGAAAAATAAGACGAATCTGAATTGTGATCAAAATGCTTGACCATCACTCCTAACTAGATGAACATGGAACCTTCCCCTCCGGATCCATATACCGATAATCACCTGGAGCCGGGAAAATATTCTCTGATATTTTCCCGCTCCGTCTAAATTACTTAGCGATGCATTAGCGCACATAATCAACCCCATACTACCATGTCATGCATTTGTGTTGCATTTGTTTGCTTTGTGTTTATTGTTTCTTCCCCCTCTTCTCTCCGGTAGACCTCGAGACCGACGCTGCTCCCGAGTACGACTACACTTCTGACGTCCAGCCCCTCTCAGCAGAGCTTCCAGGCAAGCAAAACCCCCTTGATCATTCCTATATCGCCCATTCTTTCTCTCCCATGCTTGCATTAGATTTTGCTATTGTATTCGAATGCTCCTATTCTGATGCATAGCCTGATTTTATAACCTGCTGTTGATACCTTACCCGTTGTCCTATATGCTTAGTATAGACTGGTTAGTGATCCATCAGTGGCCCCGCACCCTTGTCCGTGTTGCCATGCTTTGCTTCCGGATGTTTCGATCAACATGATTGATGTGCAGAGACCGACACTGCACCGCACACCCCCTTAGTTGTACGACTCTGCAAGGCTACTATCGAGTGCCGAGGGTGATACCTCCTACCTCACTCCTGATGATATCTCTGTAGCGTGGCTAATCGGTTGTGGGTTACCGAGGGTGATTCCTCTTTCACCACCTCCGATGATGCCTCTGTCGTGCAGCCCCTCAAGTGTGAACCCATCGAGGGTGATTCCTCCAAGTTCACCTTGACGGTTACATCGAGTAGGAATCCAACGAGGGTGATTCCTTGGATTCCTCCTTGATGTTATGGACACACGGTTACCATGTTTTTACTTCAGTCCCTTGTTGAAGTCGGGTTGACCCCGAGGGGTACCCGCGAGAGATGTGAAGTCGGGTTGACCGTGAGGGTACCCGCGAGATAATTACGCGGCACGGCCGGGCAGGTAGACCGCCCCAGGAGAGGGATGGGCCTGGCCCTTGCCGTAAGTCCACGAGACGGGGTGATGGGATCACTGATCGTAAGTCACTGATCGTCTCCGCGAGCTCCCAATACACTAACGGTTTGGATATGAGATTTGAGTAGGCCTCTGGCCTTTTCGCACTAACCACCACGCGGGTTAGCACTCGGCGTCATACGATTCTCCCGAAAGCTCTGTCAGACGTCCAGTTCAGCATTGTGGCACGGTCGGATCGCGCCATCCAGGACAGAGGTGGCCCTGGTATCCACCGTCCTCACAACGACCTGGAGTGCAAAGGGCGATGGGCCCAAGACCCCTGAGCGCTTAGGATGTAGACCGGCGGGGACCTCTCTGCGGAGCCTAGGTAGGACTACGGCGTGTCGATCAGCCGAGGTCGGGCATGACCAGGAAAAGTGTGTCCGACCAGAGTTAATCGAGCGTGTTGGGTAAGTTGGTGCACCCCTGCAGGGAAGTTATCTATTCGAATAGCCGTGTCCACGGTAACAGGATGCTCGGAGTTGTATCCCGATCTACTACAACTTGAACTGGATACTTGTGATACTAAATTAATATGATGGCTTCGGGATCGCTTTCTCGCAGGGAGTCGAGGAAGGATCTCTGGGCGTTACTAATATATACTTGTTACTATATTATATGATACTCTACTCTCTTTTATTGTTGTAAGACGCAGCAAGATGCTAGTCTTCGATAGGCTAGGCCTTCCCCTCTATTCTGGCATTTCTGCAGTCCAGTCCACAGATACAGCCCCTTCATTTGATACCGATGCATACTTAGCATAGATCTGATGTAAGTCTTGCGATTACTTTGGATGAGTACTCAAGGTTGCTTTGCTACCTCTTTTACCATACCCATTTGCTACGATCAGATGATGGAGCCCAGAGCCAGCTGACCCCGCCGATGACTATTACTACCCCGGTGGAGCCTACTATTATGTGGAGACCGACGACCAGGAGTAGTTTAGGAGGCTCCCAGGCAGGAGGCATGTGCCTTTTCGATCTAGTTGTCATTGTTTTGCTCAGCCTTCTTAAGGCAAACCTTGTCTAATTATGTCTGTACTCAGATACTGATGATTCCGCTGACTCTTGTGTAACTCGAGCTTATGTATTCGAGCCTTCGAGGCCCCTGGCTTGTAATATAAAGCTTGTATTATTTTATTTTGTGTCTAGAGTTGTGTTGTGATATCTTCCCGTGAGTCCCTGGGCTTGATCATGTGCATTTGCGTGTATGATTAGTGCACGATCGAGTCGGGGGCACCACAAGACGATGCTCGAGGGGCCCATAAGCTCAAGGGGTGCGCCCCCCTACCCAGGGCGTACCTGGCAGGATTGTGGTGCCCCTATAAGGAGGTTTGGTCCCTTCTTCCGCCGCAAGAAAGATAATATCCGGAAGAAAATCCCCTCAAAATTTCAGCCCAATCGGAGTTACGGATCTCCGGGAATATAAGAAACGGTTTTCAGCCTGAAAACAGGAGCGCGAAACAGAAGAGAACAGAGAGAGAGATCCAATCTCGAAGGGGCTCCTGCCCTCCGGGAGCCATGGCAGCCAAGGACCAGAGGGGAAACCCTCCTCCCATCTAGGGGGGAGGCCAAGGAAGAAGAAGAAGGATGGGGGCTCTCTCCCCCTCTCTCCCGGTGGCGCCGGAACGCTGCCGGGGCAAACATCGTGTGGCGGCGATCTACTCCAACAACTCTGCCATCTTCCTCAACACCTCCATCACCTTCCCTCATCTATTTACAGCGGTCCACTCTCTCGCAACCCACTGTACCCCCTACTTGAACATGGTGCTTTATGCTTCATGTTGTTTTCCAATGATGTGTTGCCATCCTATGATGTTTGAGTAGATTTTTATTGTCCTATGGGTGATTGGTGAATTGCTATGATTGATTTAAATTGCTTGTGGTTATGTTGCTGTCCTTTGGTGCCCATCATATGACATCGCGCGTGGATCACACCATAGGGTTAGTTGTATGTTGATAGGACTATGCATTGGAGGGCAAGAGTGACGGAAACTTCTTCCTACCATAGAAATTGATTCATACAGGATTGAAGGGGGACCAATATATCTTAATGCTATGGTTGGGTTTTACCTTAATGAACGTTAGTAGTTGCGGATGCTTGCTAATAGTTCCAATCATAAGTGCATAGAATTCCAAGTAAGGGATGACATGCTAGCAGTGGCCTGTAGGATCGAAAGTATATATGTCTAGAGGGGGGGGGGTGATTAGACTACTTGACCAAATAAAAATCTATCCTTTTCCCAATTTTAGTTGTGGGCAGATTTTAGCAAGTACACCAAGTCAAGTAACACCCTACACATGCAATTATAAGAGTGTAGCAGCGGAAAGTAAAACATTGCACATGTAAGTAAAGGAGGGGATTGGAGATTTCAAACACAATGAAGACACAATGATTTTTGGCGTGGTTCCGATAGGTGGTGCTACAAGAATTTGACTTGCATATTATTGATAGAAAGGGAGCTGAGAATCCCGTAGCAGATAATTTGTCTAGAATGGAAAATGTTCTTGATGACCCACTACCTATTAATGATGATTTTCCCGATGAACAATTAGCTGTCATAAATGCTTCTCGTAATACTCCATGGTATGCAGACTATGCTAATTACGTTGTTGCTAAATACATACCACCTAGTTTCACATACCAACAAAAGAAAAAGTTCTTCTTTGATTTAAGACATTACTTTTGGGATGACCCACATCTTTATAAAGAAGGAGTAGATGGTATTATTAGCCGTTGTATACCTGAGCATGAACAGGAACAAATCATACGGAAGTGTCATTCCGAAGCTTACGGAGGACACCATGCGGGAAACAGAACTGCACACAAGGTATTACAATCTGGTTTTTATTGGCCTACTCTTTTCAAGGATGCTCGTAAGTTTGTCCTATCTTGTGATGAATTTCAAAGAATTGGTAATGTTGGTAGACGTCAAGAAATGCCTATGAATTATTCACTTGCTATTGAACCATTTGATGTTTGGGGATTTGATTATATGGGACCTTTTCCTAAATCCAATGGGTATACTCATATTTTAGTTGCTGTTGATTACGTTACTAAGTGGGTAGAAGCTATTCCAACTACTAGTGTTGATCATAACACTTCTATTAAAATGCTTAAAGAAGTTATTTTCCCAAGGTTCGGAGTCCCTAGATATTTAATGACTGATGGTGGTTCACATTTTATTCATGGTGCATTCCGTAAATTGCTTGCTAAATATGATGTCAACCATAGAATTGCATCTCCCTATCACCCTCAAACTAGTGGTCAAGTTGAATTGAGCAATAGAGAAATAAAATTAATTTTGCAAAAAACCGTCAATAGATCTAGAAAGAATTGGTCTAAGAAACTTGACGATGCATTATGGGCTTATAGAACTGCTTATAAAAATCCTATGGGTATGTCTCCTTATAAAATGGTTTATGGAAAAGCATGTCATTTACCTCTTGAGTTAGAACATAAAGCATATTGGGCAATTAAAGAACTCAATTATGATTTTAAACTTGCCGGTGAAAAGAGGTTATTTGATATTAGCTCATTAGATGAATGGAGAACCCAAGCTTATGAAAATATCAAATTGTTTAAAGAAAAAGTTAAAAGATGGCATGATAGAAGAATTCAAAAACGGGAATTTAAAGTAGGTGAGCAAGTCCTATTGTACAATTCTCGTTTGAGATTCTTTGCAGGAAAACTTCTCTCTAAATGGGAAGGACCGTATATCATCGAAGAAGTTTACCGCTCCGGAGCCATCAAAATAAACAACTCCGAAGGCACTAATCCGAGAGTGGTGAATGGGCAAAGAATCAAGCACTATATTTCAGGTACTCCCATTAATGTTGAAGCCAATATTATTGAAACAATTACACCGGAGGAATACATAAGAGAGACCTTCCGGAACACTCCAGAACCCTGAAAAGGAAGAGGTATGTGATACGGTAAGTAAACCGACTCCAAAAATTCCATAAAAATATTTTCTGTCAGTTTTGGAATATTAGAAAAAAATACAAAAATAAGAAACATCCGAGGGGACCCACCTGGTGCCCACGAGGCACCAGGGCGCGCCACCCCCCTCGCACGCCCTGGTGGCTCGTGGGCCCCACATGAGCCTTCCCGACTCCGTTTTCTTCTGGACTACTTGTTTTGCAAGATAAAAATTCTTTATATATACTTCCAAACGTTTTGACCACCGTATCGCAAAAATCTCCTTTGTTCTTGTTTCGTGCTATTTTTTGTCAGATTTCGAGGCCAGGCACCATGTGCTCCTCTTCCTCCAACAATGTGGGAGACGATGCTTGGTTGCTGCAGATGGAGCTTAGGAGGGAGGAGGAAGGAGAGGTCACCATGGAAGAGGGTGATGGAGATTCGCTTGAGGTTCACCCTCCGGCTTCCGAGAGGGGTACCCTTGCCGGTATCTCCACAATCCCGAATCCTCATCAAGCCATGAGAATCATTACAAGCCATGGGATTCCAGAGGTTCAAGAAGGGCTTCCCCTAGAAGGCCCTTACACAGGTTACATCGGAACAATTTTCATAATTTGGTTCACAATTATGGGGTCGAAAATACTTCTCGTAGACACATACCCTCCAATTGGGACATCCCTCGTCCAAGTAAAAGTGATGCAGGAAAGAATGCTTGGGGCCCAGAGAATAAGCATATTATGGCCGAAGTCCAAAGGAATACAGAGATGATATAGCATGTGCTCCGAGAAATCCAGAGCCTAAAGGAGATCCTAATTAATGTCATGGAGGACAAGCCCACCACTTCATCATCACCACCATCACCGAAGAAGGAGACTTGAGCACATGGGTATGGGCACTCCCCTTGGCTTGTGCCAAGCTTGGGGGAGGTGCCCCGGTATCGTATCACCATCAATTTCATTATCTTTAGCTATTTTTAGTTCGATCCTTAGTTATTTCGTGATCTACTTGAATAAAAGTTTAGTATGATCTATTTTCAAGTGTTAGCTTCGTGATCTATCTATCTATGTAATCTAGTTGAGAGTTATATAATAAAGAGTAGTTTGAGTTTTTGCTTCTTTACCTTCATGTTCCAATTTTAGCAATGAAAATAATGAAAAAGATCATATGCTAATCCTATGGAAAGTAATGATATTACATAAAGAAAGGTATAAGTGGTAAAATTTATTGGAAGTTAACAAACATAGCATTAGTCAATGATGCAATTCATGAAAAAGTTAATAAGGGAAGAGAAGATTCACATGCAAATATACTATCTTGGACATCTTTTATGATTGTGAGCCCCCATTAAGTATTTTATGTCAAATTGTTGACGTTGGACAAGGAAGACAACGTAATGAATTATGTTTGTTCATATTCACATAGAAGTTATATTGTTATAGATCCTCCAACATGTGGTGCTTGCCCAATATTTTTGCTAGCCAAAAATCCGCACCAAGTAGAGATACTACTTGTGCATTCAAAACCCTTAAACCCAGTTTCATGTCATGAGAGTCCACTATATCTACCTATGGATTGAATAAGATCCTTCAAGTAAGTTGTCATCGGTGCAAAAAGCAATAAAAATTGCCTCTAAATATGTATGAAACTTTTATTGTAAGGGAAAATAAGCTTTGTACGAACTTGTGATGGCAAAGAAATAAAAGCGACGGACTGCATAATAAAGGTTGCTATCAAAAGGGGTAATATAAAGTGACGTTCCTTTGCATTAAGAGCTTGTGCATCCAACAACAAAAAGCGCATGACAACCTCTACTTCCCTCTGCGAAGGGACTATCCTTTACTTTTATGTATTTACTTTTTATGCAAGAGTCAATAGTGTTCTCCTCTACTTTCTTTTTATTTTTCTATTTTGCAAGCATCGTGTGGTGGGGAAAGATCTAGGCATATATATCCAGTTGGATATGAGTGATCATGAGTTATTATTGTTGACATCACCCGTGAGGTGAATAAGTTGGGAGGCGAGATCACAAGCCCCTATCTTTCTATGTGTCTGGCTGAAACTTTTTGCTCCATACATATGTCGTGAGTGTTAGCAATCATAGAAGACTAAATGATGGTTGAGTATGTGGACTTGCTAAATAGCTCCTACATGAGACCCTTCCTAAAAATACGATGAATTGCAATTGCATTGTTAACTGAGAACATAGTTTGTTAGTTTTCAAGAAAGTTTATGCCTTATACTCCATTGTTGTGATGAATTGTTACTTGTTAATGAGAAGTTTTATGATAATGAATATTGCTGCTATAATAATGATCATGATGCTACTATGTCTATATTTTGTTTTTATCGACACCTCTCTCTCTAAACATGTGGACATGATTATTGATATCGGCTTTCGCTTGAGGACAAGCGAGGTCTAAGCTTGGGAGAGTTGATACGTCCATTTTGCATCATGTTTTGCTACTGTTATTTATAGTGTTTTTAATCAATATAACACTTTGTGAAGCAATTCTAATGCCTTTTCTCTCTTAATATGCAAGATTCACACAAGGAGGGAGATTGTCGGCAGCTGGAATTCTGGACCTGAAAAAGCTATGTCAGAGATACTGATACGTCTCCAACGTATCTATAATTTTTGATTGTTCCATGCTGTTATATTATTAATCTTGGATGTTTTTATAAGCATTTACAGCAATTATACATCATTTTTGGAGACTAACATATTAACTTAGTGCCCAGTGCCAGTTGCTGTTTTCTGCCCTGTTTTTGTTTTACAGAAAATCAATACCAAACAAAGTCCAAATGCCACGAAACTTTTTGGAGATTCTTTATTGGGCAAGATAAACATTAGAAGCTTCGGGAGGAGGCCAGAAGACCCTGGTGGGGCCCACGAGCCACCAGGGCACGCCTGGGGGGGCAGGCGCGCCTTGGTGCCTCGTGAGGCCCACCAAGCTCCGTTTGACCTAATTCTTCCACTATAAATTCAGAAAAAATCAGAAACCCTCAGGGGAGTCCACGAAATACTTTTTCCGCCGCCGCAAGTTTCTGTTCCAGAGAGATCCCATCTGGAGGCCTTCTCTGGTAATCTGCCGGAGGGGGAATCGATCACGGAGGGGCTCTACATCAACCTTGCTGCCCTTCCGATGATGCGTGAGTAGTTTACCACAGACCTTCGGGTCCATAGTTAGTAGCTAGATGGCTTCTTCTCTCTTTTTGATCTTCAATACAATGTTCTCCTCGATGTTCTTGGAGTTCTATCCGATGTAATCTCTTTTTGCGGTGTGTTTGTTGGGATCCGATGAATTGTGAGTTTATGATCAGATTATCCATGAAATTATTTGAGTATTTGCTACACTCTTTTATGCATGATTATTATAGCCTCGTATTTCTTCTCCGATCTATTGATTTGGTTTGGCCAACTGAGTTGATTTATCTTGCCATGGGAAGAGGTGCTTTGTAATGGGTTCGATCTTGCGGTGCTCAATCCCAGTGACAGAAAGGGACATGACACGTATGTATCGTTGCTATTAAGGGTAAAAAGATGGGGTTTATTCATACGTGAGTTTATCTTGTCTACATCATGTCATCGTTCTTAAGGCATTACTCCGTTCTTTTATGGACTTAATACACTAGATGCATGTTGGATAGCGGTCGATGTGTGGAGTAATAGTGGTAGATGCAGGCAGGAGTCGGTCTACTTATCTTGGACGTGATGCCTATATACATGATCATTGCCTTGGATATCGTCATGATTATTTGCTTTTCTATCAATTGCCCAACAGTAATTTGTTTACCCACCGTATGCTATTTCCTTGAGAGAAGCCTCTAGTGAAAACTATGGCCCCCGGGTCTATCTAAATCATATTACTAAAACCCTAAAAATATTGCTGCCATTTTCTTTTATTTATTTTATTTTGTATTTTTGTTTCAATCTATCAATCTATCACATACAATTTAATCTTGCAATTTACCGCCGAGGGATTGACAACCCCTCGTTTGCGTTGGGTGCAAGGGTTTGTTGTTTGTGTGCAGGTACTGCTAATTAGGTGTTGTGTGATTCTCCTACTGGTTCGATAACCTTGGTTTCATAACTGAGGGAAATACTTATCTCTACTGTGCTGCATCATCCCTTCCTCTTCGGGGAAATACCAACGCAAGCTACAAGTAGCAGATACCTATTCTGCACATCTCCAAATGAGCTGGAATTTTACGGAGATTTATTTTGGAATAAATAAAAAATACTGGAAGCAAGAAGTGCCAGAGGGGGCCACCCAGGTGCCCACGAGGCACCAGGGCACGCCACCCCCCCAGGCGCGCCCTGGTACCTCGTGGGGCCCCTGGCCAGCCTCTGGCCCCCATTTTCTGGTATATAAGCCCATTTGCCCTAAAAAATATAAAGGAGACTTTCGGGACGGTGCGCCGCCGTCTCGAGGCGGAACTTGGGCAGGAGCACTTTTGCTCTCCGGCGGAGAGATTCTGCCGGGGATACTTCCCTCCGGGAGGGGGAAATCGTCGCCATCGACATCACCAGCGATCCTCTCATCGCGGGATGACTAATCTTCATCAACATCTTTACTAGCACCATCTCATCTCAAACCCTACTTCATCTCTTGTATTCAATCTTTGTCTCAAAACCTCAGATTGGTACCTGTGGGTTGCTAGTAGTGTTGATTACATCTTGTAGTTGATGCTAGTTGGTTTATTTGGTGGAAGATTATTTGTTCAGATCTATTATGCTATTCAACACCTCTCTGATCTTGGACATGAATATGATTTGTGAGTAGTTACTTTTGTTCTTGAGGACATGGGAGAAGTCTTGTCATAAGTAATCATGCGAATTTGGTATTCGTTCGATATTTTGATGATGTGTATGTTGTTGATTCCCTTAGTGGTGTCGTGTGAACGTCGACTACATGACACTTCACCATCTTTGGGCATGAGGGAATGCATTGTGGAGTAGTAATTAGATGATGGGTTGCTAGAGTGACAGAATCTTAAACCCTAGTTTATGCGCTATTCCGTAAGGGGCTGATTTGGATCCATATGTTTAATGCTATGGTTAGAGTTATCTTAATTCTTCTCTCGTAGTTGCGGATGCTTGCGAGAGGGGGTAATCATAAGTGGGAGGCTTGTTCAAGTAAGAACAACACCCAAGCACCGGTCCACCCACATATCAAATTATCAAAGTAGCGAGCGCGAATCGAACAAACATGATGAAAGTGACTAGATGAAATTCCCATGTGTCCTCGAGAACACTTTACTTACTATAAGAGATAGTTCCGGCTTGTCCTTTGCTATAAAAAGGATTGGGCCACCTTGCTGCACTCTTTGTTACTATTGCTACCTGTCACTTGTTACAAATTATCTTGCTATCAAACTACTCGTTACCGATAATTTCAGTGCTTGCAGAAAACACCTTGCTGAAAACCGCTTGTCATTTCCTTCTGCTCCTCGTTGGGTTCGACACTCTTACTTATCGAAAGGACTACGATTGATCCCCTATACTTGTGGGTCATCAGCCTTCAGCTAAAATCCAACCGTTACAAGTCTTTGACCCAACTCGGTGACACCGACATGCAAATCTCGGTGAGACCGACTAGTGTAAAACCATGAACGTTAGGTTTTTCGGTGGGACCGGTCAAAACATCTCGGTGAGACCGAAGTGCTATGCCTAGGGCAAGACCAGGTGTCGGTGAGACCGAAAATTTCATCTTGGAAATTCTGAAGTGAAGTAACATCGTTACAGCAAGTTGGTCAAGCCTTCTCGGTGGGACCGAGAACCATTTCGGTTGCACCGATATGTTAGGGTTTGGCATGTGGCATAGTGGATAGCAATCTCGGTGACTCCAGATAAGAATGTTTCGGTGGGACCGAGATCAACTTTTTGGGTTTTGGATAGGAATGAAGTGGAGAAGTATTTGAGAGTTTTGGAGCAATATCACTAAGCATTTGAACAATTGAGTCATAATCAAAACCTCATCCCCTTTTAATAGTATTGGCTTTTCCTATGGACTCAATGTGATCTTGGATCACATAACCAAAAATGTAGAGTCTTGAAGCTTTGCCAATCTTTGTCCTTAGCATTTTGAGGTGTCCACATCCATTAATCCTTGCCATGCCAATCATTGATCTTTTCTAAAATTTACTAGCAATAAGAATTAGATCAATGATGTATATGTTGTTATTGATTACCAAAACCACCCGGGGATTAGTTGCACTTTCAATCTCCCCCTTTTTGGTAATTGATGACAATATATAGATCAAAGCTTCGATAAATGATATAATCAATGAAATATATCGTCGCTTCGAGAAGTATGTGATAAGTAAGAGCTCCCCCTAAATTTGTGCATTATTTAAAATTTGCGTTTTAATGCAAATGCACAATCGATTAGGATAGTGGGTTACTCTTCCATGCACATACATCTTGGTGGAGCGCTCAAAATGATAAGATTGCATAGCAATTAGCACTCATCACCAATGAAACAAGTGAATGATCATACAAGAGCATGCAAAATGATGTTCAAGCAAGCATAGCATTAATGTACGGTATGATCAAGCACACAATAACGTAGTATCTCATACAATCATCAAACAAAGCGATAAACCAAGTAGCAAGTATCTCAAGAAAAACCAACGAACAAAAGCGAACAAAAGCAAAGCACTCTCTCTCGAAGCCTAATGATCTATACAAATGCTCCCCCTTTGGCAACAAGTACCAAAAAGTTCAAATATGTATAGAGCTAATCATCGCTCTAGGCTTGATCTCCGGTAGCTCCTGGTGATGATGTCCTCTGACTTGCAGCGCCGGTGTGCATTGACGTAGTTGGAGTAGAGACGAGTGTATCTGCGAAGATCTCTGCTGAAGTTTGTTGAGCTGGAGGTGTAGACACTGGAGGAACAGAAGGTGTGATGGTGGGAGCAGCAGCAGGGGCAGAGACAGTGGCTCTGGAAGTGACTGGCATAGCTACTGATCTGGGCATCCTCTAGAACTGAGCAGTCGTAGGTAGACCTGTGCCCTGATGCTCCTCATCATTACTGCTGGTACCCTTCCTAACTTCATCCACTTGTGACTTCAACGTCTCAATAACTGTCTGGATCTCTATGACCTTGATATCTAGATCATGAAATTTTGTCTCTACAATCCTCTCAAGGCTCTTCTGATTTGCAACCATGTCAGCCAAACTCTTCTCAATTCTCTGAGTGGCTTGTAGAAGATGTTGTATCTGATCCTTGGTTTTCAGTACTGGGGCAGGTGGAGCACTTGGCCCTGAAGTTCTTGCAGCTTCTACACTAGCCTGTGCTTCGGCTGAGGTAGGATGAGATGCATCCATAGTAACTATGTTATCCTCGAACTCAGGTCTGAGTGGCAAATGCTCGCGATCAAGCTGAAAAGACTTGTTTGCACCCTTTGAATTGATGAGCAACTAAAAATGGGGGGCAAATCCACAAGACCTCTTCTGATCTGTTGCTGTCCTCTTGATAGTTTCTACTATGAGATCCATCACTTTGATCTTCTCATGTTGGTCTATGTGATGCAGCATGTTGATTGAATGACCACGTATCATCCTGTCATCTCCTGACTTGGGCATCAAAGTATGCCTCATGATGGTGTTGGAGGTAGCAAGTCCTGCAAGCAGATAGTACACTGAACCAAGCTTGTGATTCTCCTTCTCCTTCTCTGGAATCTCTGTGTACAGATTGGCCATAGAATTATGATCCATCTTGGACTTTGCATACACATCTATGTCATTTTCTTCAGCTTCTGGCACACCTAGCAATGTGGCGCACTCAAGCACACTTGACTGGTATTTGACACCCTAAGTCATCCATACAATTCTGCCATTGGGGTAGAAGTGAGCTGTAGAATAGAATTGCATGATCATCTCATCATTCCAGTTGGTTAGCTTCTTCCCAATGAACTCGTCAAGATCAATGGATCTGAAGTCTTCATGAACATGGGGTAAGTGATCCTCATTAGCATCAATATACTTCCAGTCCACCCATTTCATGTCACTTACAATAGGCTTCTTGTCAAGCAACACTGTCTCATAAAAATCTTGCTGCTCTTTGGTGTAAAATCTGTAGTCAACTGCAGTCCTCCTTCTGATGGAGTAAGGGTCTAATTCTCTCCATTTCCCGAGACTTGCATCCTTCCTCTTCTTCATGTTCTCTGCAATTGGGTGAGCATCATTATGTTCAGGCAACTTGGACCTTAGCTTCATGAGCACTGGTGACGGTGTCCTGGATTAGGGGGTGCTAACCTAGCCGGCCCGTCTCCTCGGGTGGGCCGATATGCCCCCGTACGTAAGCAAGATGGACTTCGGAGGCCGCAGAAGGGAGACGTGATCAAGGCTGTCTCTACCGAAGACTTGCAGTACACTTCAGGATTTCTCCAGCCGCCTTACTCCAAGATACCGACCTTGTAACCCTAGATACCCTCCCTGGCGTGTATATAAGCCATAGGGTTTAGCCCGTAGGAGGGATCAACGCAATATCAAACACCTAGCCTTAGAAGTTAGACACATATTACGATCTCGAGGTAGATCAACTTTGTACTCGATACATCTCCATTAATATAAACAAGAGCAGGACGTAGGGTTTTACCTCCATCAAGAGGGCCCGAACCTGGGTAAACATCGTCTCCATTGTCTCTGTTACCATCGATCCTAGATCCGCAGCTCGGGACCCCCTACCCCGAGGTCTGCCGGTTTTTACACCGACACTGGTGCTTTCATTGAGAGTTCCGCCGCGTGATCACCTGAAGGATTGATGGCTCATCGGTAGATCAACTGCATCAACGGTTGTGGGGACGTCTACGCCCCCGGACAGCTTTTCGTCTTCAGCAGCATGGTATTTTGCGCCGACTCGACGGGTCGTCTGATCTCTGTCGAGAACTATGCCCCAGGTCGGATCGTGACCTTCGGTGGCCTCAAATACACAGCAGATTCCCACGGAGAGCTCGTCTTATCAGGATGGACTCCCGGCCGGATCGAGAGGTCGGCCGATTCTGGAGACTCGACTCCGGAACTGAACCCCATCACGGTGTCTCGTGATACCTCGGACGCCGCTGCCCCGGCCAATCTCTCTCCGACCGCCAGCCCAGAGATAGATCCGGCACCCACTTCTGAAGCTGCGCCGGTGCCAGAGTCGATCCCGGCGCAGAGTTCGGATCCATGTTCAGATTCCCCTTGCACCGGAAGCGCATCCGGTTACACACCGGGGCTACTCCAAATCAACCCTGCCTATGGCGTATCCATGGATCCCGAGGAGCTAGCTCAGCTTGATGAGATGCTCGACCGTATCCGGAGCTTGTCCATCTCGGACGGCAAGACTTCGGTTTACAATCAGATCGGACTTAAAGCCGACGACAGGGAAATTTATACCCCACCCACCACCCACCTAGTCGCGACGGTCGACGATTTAACCGACGTGTTGGACTACGGTGAACCTTCCGACATGGAGGAAGACGCGAACATTGACACCACCTTGCCCCCGGTAAACACGGGCAGGTGGGCCGCCACATCCTCCTATGACGTGTACATGGTGGACACTCCCAAATCCCCTCCAAGACGTCGGCAAAGGCGAAGAAAAGGAAATAATGGGGAACCCAGTGGCAACGACGCGACAGCCAACAACAACAACGACGCGGAAGACGGTGATGCCAATGACCACGAGGAGGACATTCAAGCCTCCCCCGCACGGAACAGCACACCCGACAGACATCTTGGGGACTCTGACCCTGATGACCTCTTCGAAGGGGCCAACGACAATTACATGCCAGAGTCCGAGGAGGATGAGAGCCTCGGCACCGAAGACTATATCGTCCCTGAAGACCCCTTCGAACAAGAAAGATTCCGACGACGCCTCGTTGTGACGGCCCGGAGCTTAAAGCGCAAGCAGCAGCAGCTGCGGGAAAACACGGACGCGCTAAATGAAAAGTGGGTTGAAGTGCTCTCCGCCGAGCAAGATATGGAGAACCGACGCCATAGTGCGCCGAAGTCCTACCCACGAAGGTGCCTCCTACCAGAATTCGATGAAGAGCTCGCTGATGACCTCGACCGGCCCCCTAGAGGCCGGGACAGGCCAAGACGAGAAGACCATGGCGAAAGACCACCTCCACGCCGTCATGGTAAAGACCCCGTGGACAATCTGGATCCTCGTGACGCTAGACGTCGCATTGAAGAAAATAGGGCCCCTCCTCGGTCCATCTACGGATCGAGGGGACGTGCGCCCGCGGGGCCTAACGGCTACGATGCCTGGATGGACAGGAACGGCCGCACCCGAGATCAAGCTTACTCACGGCTCTCTCCCGAGATCCGACGAGATCCTCCTCGGTCCCGAGGTCCGGCCCACCCGATCTGCTTTACAGACAGGGTAATGGAACATCAATTCCCGGAGGGGTTTAAACCCATAAACATAGAATCATATGATGGCACCACGGACCCAGCAGTTTGGATCGAGGACTTCCTCCTACATATACACATGGCTAACGGGGATGATCTCCACGCCATCAAATATCTGCCGCTCAAGCTAAAGGGGCCGGCAAGACATTGGCTTAACAGCCTCCCCCCTCATTCCATCGGCAGCTGGGAGGCCCTAGAAGATGCCTTTCGAGCAAACTTCCAGGGCACATATGTCCGACCTCCGGACGCTGATGACCTCAGCCGTGTCACCCAGCAGCCGGGTGAGTCAGCCCGGAAATTCTGGAACAGGTTCCTCACCAAAAAGAACCAGATTATCGATTGTTCCGAAGCCGAGGCCATCGCCGCATTTAAAAACAATATCCAAGATGAATGGTTGGCTCGACAACTCGGACAAGATAAACCTAGGACTATGGCAGCCTTGACCTCGCTGATGACCCGCTTTTGCGCGGGAGAAGATAGCTGGCTCGCCCGAAGTACTCACAACGGCGAGGCAGGCACCTCGGAAACTCGCGACGCCAATGGAAAGCCAAAGCGCAATAAAAACAAGCGCAGGTATAAAAATGGCGGAAGCGATACTGAAGACGCCGCGGTCAACGCAGGGTTCACCGGACCTAAATTCGGGCAGAAAAGAAAACCCTATAAAGGAAATAAAGACGGACCTAGCCAGCTTGACAGACTCCTGGACCGCCCATGCGGGATTCATGGTACCCAGGAAAAACCAGCAACCCACACTAACAGGAACTGCTGGGTGTTTAAGCAAGCCAGCAAGATAGCAGCAGAGGGTCAAAATAAAACCCAACACCGCAGCGACGATGAGGATGAACCTCGGCAGCCCAGTAATGGAGGGTAGAAGAAGTTTCCCAATGAGGTAACATAGGTCAATATGATCTATGCCACCCACATCCCTAAGAGGGAGCGGAAACGTGCACTTCGGGACGTATACGCGCTGGAGCCAGTCGCCCCGAAGTATAACCCATGGTCGGCTTACCCGATCACTTTCGACAAGCATGATCATCCGACCAACATCAGGCATGGCGGATCGACGGCACTCGTCCTGGACCCTATTGTTGATGGCTACCATCTAACACGTGTCCTTATGGACGGTGGAAGCAGCCTTAACCTCATTTATGAGGATACAATTCGGAAGATGGGTATTCACTCATCTCGGATCAAGCCGAGCTCTACCACCTTTAAAGGTGTCATCCCGGGCGTCGAAGCCCGTTGTACAGGAACAATCACCCTAGAGGTAGTCTTTGGTTCGCCCGAGAACTTCAGAAGCGAGGAGTTAATCTTCGATATCGTACCTTTCCGGAGTGGATACCACGCGCTCTTAGGGCGCACAGCCTTTGCACGCTTCAACGCAGTCCTGCATTACACCTACCTCAAGCTCAAAATGCCGGGTCCTAACGGCGTCATCACTGTCAATGGTAATACAGAACGATCACTCCGGACAGAGGAACAGACCGCGGCTTTCGCAGCCGAGGTTCAAGCATCTGAGGAGGCAGCCCGCAGCAATAAACGCGCGGCCCGCTCTTTGAAGTGCGCCAGGGCTGCACAAGTCGACCTCGGACAAGTCCCACAGCACCCGAAATAGGGATGCGGGCTCCTCGTGCATCCCCTCTGCGGGCACTACGTCCCCAGAGTGCATAACTTCGCACTCAAAATTCCCTGGGATGCCGAGGAGCCAAAACAATTACCAACTGTCCGGCGCGGATTCACCACGCAAGGGCGAGGCTTAGAGCCCCAGCACCGGCAAGCACCTGTAAAAGGAGCAGCCAAATATGAATACGTCTAGGTGGTTTCAACCACAAGAATGACTTCGGTCACACCTCCCTATGAGGAACTCGGTCAATAAAAAACACTTAGAGTGTATAAAGGGCCGGAAGGGCATCGACCCTCCCAAACTCTGTGTCTCCAATCGGGACGATCTGGTCAACAGTTCGGAAACGCAGACGTGCGGCAGGCTTCGGTCCGGATCCTTTAAAATCCGTTAGAAATTATCCGACCTTTTTTTCCTTTTCCTTCTTTACCATCTACATTGTACTCTTTTAATTACCCTCGGGCATGTACACGATTGATATTATGAAATAAAGAAACCGTACCCCTTCAAGGTCTATCGAATTTCTTTATCAGCATAGCCCCGGGATGATGAAATTCTTTATAAAAGGTGCAATTGTACAAATAAAGTCCGATGTATTCGGCGTCTCGGATTTTGGCGTTATATGCATCAGTTTCGAAGCTAGATTTCGGTCAATAGTTGGGTTGCCTGGCTCCTATGTGTACCCCTTACGTTTCCGATGAATTCGGCTAAGGGTGTAACGGGAGAACCACTGCGATTGCGCTGACCAGGTCAATTGGCATGGCGCCTCAGTGGAGAAAGCCGAAAACTGACTATCTAGGTATGCGTAAACTGGTCCGCCATCCGAAGACCGCGTCAAGCGATGTGACGATAGAGATCACCCGTGTCAAACGTAGGGCTTCTATTCTAAGCCAAAGTGTGTCCTGGCATAGACCTCAGCCGAACTGGCCGAACACTTCTTATATCGGGGGCTGGTTATCAAAACCCCCACAGTCAAACTCCTATGACTAAATGAAAGACGTCAAGCCTCTATAGTCCGATTGCCTAGTTCCTCTAAGTCATCGACCGCCTCCGGGCACCGAGACGTCGGCTAAGGGTCTAATGTGACTTCGGGAACACCCTTTGTATGACCTACACTGGGGCTGAAGCCGACGACTGGCCCCTCTCATTTTAAACAGTCATAAAGGAGGAATAATCAAAACTATAAGGTAATACGCATGGAATCTTAAATCCATTCTTAAACAGATAAAAGTTTTTACATCATACACTCCGGCATCCCGGAGTACTTAATAAAACAAACTGTCCTTAGGGCACATGGCCTCGGTGGTCCGAGCTCCTGCCTCCACCTCGGCGAAGAACTACTCGGCGGTCCGCGGCTTGTCGGCAGGAGGGCCAGCAACACAAGTCTCCGCATCAACTTTGCGGAAGTGCGTCTTCACGCAAGCATACGCCCTCCGAGACCCTTCGAAGCACGCGGACCTCTTCCAGCAATCCACGCATGGTACGGCATCGCGGAGCCGAGCAGTCAGGCCGAAGAGACTCCTCGGCATGGCCTCGGCAGGCCACAGAGCGACGCAGAGGTCCTGGAGCGCTGGCCTCGTCATGCGGAACAATTCGACCAGCTGCTTCACTTGATGGTTTAGCAACTGCGCGGACGGCGATCCTGGGAATTGACCCCAGAAGGCCTTCTTCGCCTCATGACCCGCCAGCTGGCCGAAGTACGCCACAGCATCCTCCGCGCTCTGCGGGAGATCCTCGAAGACATCTGCGGAACGCCACACTTGGGTAAGCTCGACATACCCTTTGCCACCAAACGCACACTACAGCAGAAACATCTTACCCCAGGCGATTTGCTCCACTTGCTGGAGCACCTCGCGGTCCGCTCGGGCCGAGGTCTTGAGCTCGGAGTGGGCATGCTGAAGCTTCTCGAGCTCCTCTTTCGTTCGCCGCCACTCCTCCTGAAGTTTGTCGCGTGCTTCAAACACACCCTTCAGGGTCTCCTCGACCTCTAGCACCCTGGCCTGGTGCTTCTCCCTGGCCGCCTTCTCGGCGGCCCGTGCCTTCTCGGCTGCGGCGGCAGCAGCCTTCTGCTGCCGCACCTCCTTCCGAGCCCCTTCGAGCTCGGCCTTGAGTGTCCCCAGCTCCGTTGTCAGCACAGATAAAGCCTTAGTTTCTTTCTTTAAACATAAATTATACCTCTTCATCCGAAATCTAAAAAGCAAGTTTCAATTCGCTCACCCTGGGACCGCTCAACTCTCCAGTTCATCTCCGCCATCTCTTCGGAGACGGAGTCCGGAACCGAGGTCGAAACCTGTAATGAAATAAATCCTTGTTAGAGGGAAGCAGGTTTAGACCATTTATACCCTCCGGGACAGCCGCTTCGAGTAGCGTCCTAGGGGCTATTCAACAGGCTCCCACTTACTAACACGACCCCGATGCCGGTTTCTTGAAACCGACTTCGGGCTCGGGGGCTACTCACTTACCACGCCCTTTAGCAGGCTGTGCTATTATGTCCTCGGACAAAGATTAGAAAATAAACAACTCAAAGCAAACCAAATTCGTAGAAGGCGTACCTCGAAACCTGCTATGAGGCTCTTGAAAACCTCACGCAGGCCGGCCTCTGCGGACCGGTATCCTTCCAGCGCCGTGCCTATCAAGGCACGGTGCTCCTCCTTGAGGGAACAACCCTTCAGGGCCTCCTCCGCCTCCTCGGCCCACCCCATGCCGATCCGTCCTTGGACAGCAGGCTGGGATGGAGGGATGACCTCGGATGAATCCACCTGAGGAGCCTCCGCCTGTGAAGGCGGTGCCGGGGTAGACTCCGGCTTGGCCAATGACTCATCCGACCCTTCTTCTGTGACCTCGGGGTGCTCCGACCTCGGGTCTTGTCGGGCCGAGGCTTCGACCTCGGCCATTATTGCCACCTCACCGGCTCCCGCCGTGTTGACTTCGGGAGCCAAGGTGGATGTCGCCTCCCCCAGACCGACCTGCGCCGGGGGAGAAGCAGCGGGCTCTGGGGTCCCGCTGGCGGACGGCAACCCGCTCGAAGAGCCGCTGGGGATCACCTTCGGCGGACTGCGTATGAAAAGTTGCTTCTGTAAAATTCCCCTTGTTGAAACAATGACTCAAGTAATGGAGACAAGGATAAGCGCTTACCCTCGAGGTGCCGGCTTCTTCCTCACCTTTGCAAGGGGGTCTTCTTCTGAGTCACCAGAGATCTCGGCTCTCTCCGGCGACTTATGGGCAGCCTCAGATGTGGGCCGCCTCGGCCTCTTCAAGCCCTTCGGCGGCATACCCACGTCGGCGTCTGTTAACGCTGACCTCTTCCCCTTCGGGGGTTGAACTTCCTCCTCTCCTTCCTTGGCGCCGCCGTCTTGAGAGACGGAGGTGTGGGTCTCTTCTGACCGGGTGACCGAGGTCCCCCGGGTCCGAGCACTGGACTTCCCCACCTGGGATTTCGCCCCTTTGGAAGCCACCACATGTGGCTCCTCGGTCAGAAGTGCCGAGAGCAAGGGAGGTCGGGGTTGTTTCGGCAATGGGGCAGGGCATCGTACCCCTTGCACCCATGCTAGCCAGTTCTGCAGAGTATCAAAATGCGACGATCCAAGTAAAAAACTTTGCCTATGCGTGAACAATACAAGATTGAAGTGTGGAATCACTCACCGGGGGAGCATCATAGCCGTGCTCGAGGCCGCGGTCCTCTCCCTCCTTGGGAATCTTGTGCTTGGCCAGCTTCATGAGCTTCGTCCACATAGTGGCCAAGGTGGAGCGGAAGAAGGTGTTGATGGTGTCCATATCCTCAGGCTTCTGTGCCCACATCGGGGTAGCCCGAAGTTGGAGGGGAAGGATACGGCGGTTGAGCATGACGTTGATGACGTCGACCAGCTCAGCCTTCCCCGTGGTGGTCCACCACACGATCCTGTCGACCAGGGTCTCCACCTCTTCGGGATTCCCCCAGGCGACGCCCTTTTCCTTCCAAGACTTGAGTTTCTTGGGAGGCCCAGCCGAGAAGGCTGGGACCTCGGTTTGACCAGAGGCAAAGGGCTCGGTGATATAGAACCACTCCCTTTGCCACTCCTTCACCGTTTCGATGAAGGTGCCCTTGAACCAGGTGGCCCCCTGGTTCTTGCTAATCATGCCCCCCCCGCACTCCGCGAGTTCGGAGCCACTTGACTTCGGTTTGATTTCGAAGAGCCTCAGCCATAGGCCGAAGTGTGGCTCGCAGCGGAGGAAAGCCTCGCAGACTGTTATGAAAGCGGCGAGGTGGAGGATGGAGTTGGGGGCTAGGTGATGGAAGTCTAACCCGTAGTAAAACAAGATCCCCCGCACGAAGGGGTGCAGCGGGAACCCCAGGCCTCAGATGAGATGGGGGACGAAGACCACCCGCTCCCCGGCGTTGGGAGTGGGAACCAGCTCGTCAGCTGATGGAGTGCGGGTGGCGATGGCCGGGGCTAGGTACCCCGCGTCGCGTAGCTCGACGATGGTCACCGCCGTCACGGTGGAGCCGCCCCAGTGCCCCTTAAGGGTATCGGCCATGGCTGGTGAGGGAGTCAAAACTTGCGAGAGAGAATGGTGTGCGTGCTGGATCTGGGCGCTGGGGCTAGACAAAGCAGCAGCAGCGAGGGAGGAATGGGAGCGTAGGCTATTGTGCCGTTCTCCCCTTTGCTTTTATAACCTGTGAAAGGTCAAGAGCCCCCCGCTGCGCCGATAAATTCGTGATCATTATCAAATGCCGTTGAAACATATGGGGGGAAACAAAAATCTTGATGATATCCCTAAGAAAGCGGGCACAATCTCTGCCTCGACGGGACGTGCCAGTAAAAGAGCCGCCTCGAAACGCGAATTGAGGGGAAGCAGTAACTGCTCGACCTATTGTGGGGCGAGTCTCTCCGATAAAGCTGTCAGGCCGGATTGGATTGTTCATACCTAAACAGCAAGCCTTCGAGGCTAAGATACCCTTTCACCTCAGGCACGGTACGAGCTCAGTTGGACAGCGGATGTTGATGCTTTGTTAAAGAAAATCCAAAATGTAAAGTGGAACTCGTCTGTCAAGCCGGAGACTCCGGATCCGAAGTAATCGAAGGCCGTCCTCGGCGTAGAAGACTAGTTCGGGGGCTACTGACGGTGTCCTGGATTAGGGGGTGCTAACCTAGCCGGCCCGTCTCCTCGGGTGGGCCGATATGCCCCCGTACGTAAGCAAGATGGACTTCGGAGGCCGCAGAAGGGAGACGTGATCAAGGCTGTCTCTACCGAAGACTTGCAGTACACTTCAGGATTTCTCCAGCCGCCTTACTCCAAGATACCGACCTTGTAACCCTAGATACCCTTCCTGGCGTGTATATAAGCCATAGGGTTTAGCCTGTAGGAGGGATCAACGCAATATCAAACACCTAGCCTTAGAAGTTAGACACATATTACGTTCTCGAGGTAGATCAACTCTGTACTCGATACATCTCCATTAATATAAACAAGAGCAAGACATAGGGTTTTACCTCCATCAAGAGGGCCCGAACCTGGGTAAACATCGTCTCCATTGTCTCTGTTACCATCGATCCCAGATCCGCAGCTCGGGACCCCCTACCCCGAGGTCTGCCGGTTTTTACACCGACAACTGGGGCTTCTTCTTCTTCCAGTGCTTCACTCTCTGGCACAAGGGCCTTGTTCTTTTCACTGGCTGGAACATCTCTGGTGGTTCTCTTTGGTTTTGCAGCTACAGGCTTGGCCTTAGAAGGGGCAGCTGTTCTGATTGCATCTCCCATGAGCTTCTGCTGCTTGGGTGGAGGTGGATTTTCAGCTTGCTCTTCCTCATCTGTTGCATCATCCCTTCTCATGGATGTAGGCCTGAAAATCACGAGCAGTTTGCTTCCTTTCTCTCTTCTTGCCTGCTGTCTTAGGCTTTGACTATATCGGGGCCTGTTGAGATCCTTCTGGATTCTCTGAAGTGATGTTTTTCTTGGCAACTGTGAAAGCAGGAACTTTTCTTGTGGTTCCTCTCTCCTTCTTTGTGCCATACTCCTTGGCAACAACAGCTGGTTTCTTCTTCTTCTTTGAGATTGCTTCCTCAGCAGCAAAATCCTCATCTTCATCATCTGAATTCTTCTTCTTCCTTGTCCTGGTGGCTGCCTTTGGCAAGTCTAGTGAGCTTCTTTCTCCCTCATAGAAACTTGCTTCAGGACTTGACCCTGCACTCAGCTCTGCCTCCTGCTCTGACCTGTTCTGGCTATCACTGGCATCAGACATCTTGACAACTGCACCTGTGAAGTAGATGGGGTAGAGTGGAGTAGATGAGCATCACAAAAACACAACATTCTGACAAATTTTTTGAGTAAAAACTTCAGTTTTAGGTTTTCACAGAAATGATTTCGGAAAGCCCGAGTAGGTAATCTCGGTAGTACCGAAGCTGTAACAGAGAGTTTGCTACACAGTCTCGGTCTGACCGAGATGTGTTTCAGTCTCTCTGATAAGCTAGGGTTCTACTGAAACCTTAGACTTGGATCCACCGATCTGTATCCCTCGGTGACACCGAGATGTACAGCGTGCAATGGCCTGAGGCCGTATCGGTGAGTCCAATTCTCCCTATTCGGTCTGTCCAAGATGATCTCTGCGCAACCCTAAACCTAAAATTTTGCCCAAATCTAGCTCTACAGAATTTGCTGGAATAGAAATCTCAATCCGTGTGAATATTGCAGGCGCAACAACTCTAGTGCATAGAATCAGAAATTTTAAGCACTAGAGGATCGAATCTCACCCTAACTTGGTGGAGAACCTCTACGGCAGCAACGGCAGAGGAGAATGCGGTTGACGGCGACGCAATCCAGCGGCGAGGGCACTCTAGAGACGAAGGCGATGATCCGGAGACCTGGGCGACGGCAGCAATGGGGTGCGGGAATGTGACGATTGAAGAAATTTTCAACGTACGGGCCGCGGACATATTGCTACTTGTGAGCTGCGTTGGGATTTCCCCGAAGAGGAGGGGATGATGCAGTACAGTAGAGATAAGTATTTCCCTCAGTTATGAAACCAAGGTTATCAATCCAGTAGGAGAATCACGCAACAACTCGTTAGCAGTACCTGCACACAAAACAACAAATCCTTGCACCCAACGCAAACAAGGGGTTGTCAATCCCTTGGCAGTTAATTGCAAGATTAAATTGTATGGTGATAGATAAATAGATCGAACAAAAATACAAAATAAAATAAATAAAGTAAAAGTGCAGCAAGGTATTTTTATGATTTTTAATATATGATTTGGATAGACCCGGGGGCCATAGTTTCACTAGAGGCTTCTCTCATGAAAATAGCATACGGTGGGTGAACAAATTACTGTTGGGCAATTGATAGAAAAGCAAATAATCATGACGATATCCAAGGCAATGATCATGTATATAGGCATCACGTCCGAGACAAGTAGACCGACTCCTGTCTTCATCTACTACAATTACTCCACACATCGACCGCTATCCAGCATGCATCTAGTGTATTAAGTTCATAAAGAATGGAGTAACGCTTTAAGCAAGATGACATGATGTAGACAAAGTAAACTCATGCATGAATAAACCCCATCTTTTTACCCTTAATAGCAATGATACATACGTGTCATGTCCCTTTCTGTCACTGGGATTGAGCACCGCAAGATCGAACCCATTACAAAGCACCTCTCCCGTTGCAAGATAAATCAATCTAGTTGGCCAAACCAAATCAATAGATCAGAGAGAAATATGAAGCTATAATAATAATGCATAAAAGAGTTCAGAGAAGACTCAAATAATATTCATGGATAATCTGATCATAAACTCACAATTCATCGGATCCCAACAAACACACCGCAAAAAGTGATTACATCGGATAGAACTCCAAGAACATCGAGGAGAACATTGTATTGAAGATCAAAAAGAGAGAAGAAGTCATCTAGATAGTAACTATGGACCCGAAGGTCTGTGGTAAACTACTCACGCATCATCAGAAGGGCAGCAAGGATGATGTAGAGCCCCTCCATGATCGATTCCCCCTCCGACGGAGTACCGGAAAAGGCCTCCAGATGGGATCTCTCTAGAACAGAAGCTTGCGGCGGCGGAAAAAGTATTTCGTGGACTCCTCTGTTGGTTTCCCGATTTTAGAGAATTTATAGAGGTGGAATTAGGTCAAACGGAGCTGTGTGGGCCCCACGAGGTACCAGGCCCCCCCCGGGGCGCGACGTGGTGCCTCGTGGGCCACTGCTTCATCTTCTCGTCCCCTCCCGAAGCTTCTAGTGTTTGTTATGTCCAGAAAAAAAATCTCCAAAAAGTTTCGTGGCATTTGGACTTCGTTTGGTACTGATATTCTGGAAAACCAAAAACAGGCAAAAAACAGCAACTGGCACTGGGCACTAAGTTAATAGGTTAGTCCCAAAAAATGATATATAATTGCTGTAAATGTATATAAAAACATCCAAGATTGATACTATAATAGCATGGAACAATCAAAAATTATAGATACGTTGGAGACGTATCAGCATCCCCAAGCTTAATTCATGCTCGTCCTCGAGTAGGTAAATGATAAAAACAGAATTTTTGATGTGGAATGCTACCTATCATATTCATCATGTATTCTTTTCTTTATAGCATGGACATTTGGACTTGAATGATTCAAAGCAATAGTCTATAGTTTGACATGAAGACATAAATACTCAAGCATACTGACAAGCAACCATGTCTTTCAAAATATCAATGCTAAAGAAAGTTATCCCTAGCCCATTATGCTCAATCATTGATCAATTCATGAAACACACTCAATATTAGCTACACACAATGCACAAGTATGACAATAGTGTTCTCTAGTTGGTGCTTTGTAAGAGAAGATGGAGACTCAAAATAAAAATAAAAATTGCATAAAAGTAAATAGATAGGCCCTTCGCAGAGGGAAGCAGAGATTTGCAAATGTGGCAGAGCTCAAAGCTTAAATTAGAGAGATAAAATTATTTTTGAGAGGCATGCTTTTCCTGTCAACGAAAACGACCGAGAATTCCCAATATTTTCCATGCTAGACACATCATAGGCGGTTCCCAAACAGAAAATAAAGTTTATTTCCTTTCCACCATTCTTTCACAATCCATGGCTAGCCGTATCCACGGGTGCCCTTCATACCAACACTTTCCAAGGAATTTTGTTATTATTATTTTTGATTCATTGTGGGACTGGGCATCCCTATTACCTGCCACTCTCTCGTGCAATGACAAGTGAATAAACACTCATCGTGAGAATAACACACCTAGCATGGAAAATATTGGCCACCCCCTGCCGCTTCATGAGCGGTACGGGCACACAAAATGGAAAATTATTTTGAAATTCTTTAGAGTTGGCACATGCAAATTTACTTGGAACGGCATGGAAATACCGCATATAGGTAGGTATGGTGGACTCATTTGACACAACTTGGGTTTAAGGAGTTTGGATGCACAAGCAGCATTCCCGCTTAGTACAAATGAAGGCTAGCAAATAGATTGAGAAGCAACCAACCAAAAAGCGAAAACGGTCATAAACATGCATTGAACATAACTAACACCGAATAATGCACCATATGTAGGATATAATTTCGTTGCATAACTATTGACTTTATGTGCATGCATAGGGAATCACAAACCTTAACACTAATATTCTTACTAAATCATAATTACTCACTAACATGACTCACATATTATCATCTCCATATCACAAAACTATTGCAAGGAATCAAACTTATCATATCCAATGATCTTTCATGAAAGTTTTTATTATATCCCTCTTGAATATTCATCACTTTGGGACCAAATTCATATCTTGTGCAAATTACCATTACTATTATCAACTCTCAAAAAGATATAAGTGAAGCATGAGAGTGCAAATATTTCTTCAAAATTTTAGTCTTATCAACTCTCAAAATAATATAAGTGAAGCACGAGAGTTCAAATATTTTTTCAAAATATAGCCACCGCCGTGCTAAAAAAGATTTAAGTGAAGCACTAGAGCAACAGCCTAGCTCAAAAAATTTAAGTGAAGCACATAGAGTATTCTAACAAATAATGATTAACGTGTGGCTCTCTCAAATTGGTATGTCCAGCAAAGATGATTGTGACAAACTAAAAAGCAAGTAAAGCAAAGACTCATATAATACACGACGCTCCAAGTAAAACACATATCATGTGATGAATAAAAATATAGCTCCAAGTAAAATTACCGATAGTTGGCAGAAGAAAGAGGGGATGCCTTCCGGGGCATCCCCAAGCTTAGACGCTTGAGTCTTCCTTGAATATTACCTTGGGGTGCCTTGGGCATCCCCAAGCTTAGGCTCTTGCCACTCCTTATTCCTTCATCTATCGTGATCTCACCCAAAACTTGAAAACTTCAATCACACAAAACTCAACAAAACCTTCGTGAGATCCGTTAGTATAACAAATAAATCCTTAACTCTAAGTACTGTAGTAAATTGATTCATATTTAATATTGGCATAATGCTACTGTACTCCAACTTCTCCATAATCATACCCCCCGATACGATCCATAGATTCATCAAGATAAGCAAACTATGCAACAAAAACAGAATCTGTCTAAAACAGAACAGTCTGTAAAGATCTATTTAAAAGGTATACTTCTGTAACTCCAAAAATTCTAAAAAATTAGGACAACGTGGGAAATTCATATACCAATACTGTGTAAAAAGTTCAGATTTTTCTGACGCCATAGTACAGAACTAAAATTCTAGCACTGGACGCAAAACTTTCTGTTTTCCAAACAGCATCAATTATACTATCTTCCAAATCATCCCAAAGGCATTACTTGGCACAAACACTAATTAAAACATAAAAACACAATCATAACAGTAGCATAATTGTGAAAACACACAAGATCAGAAACAAAAAGTAAAAATTTATTTTATTCATTGGGTTGCCTCCCAACAAGCGCTATTGTTTTATGCCCCTAGCTAGGCATAATGCATAGTTTCAAGTATTGTCATCTTTGGTTTTAGTAATCTTTATAGGAGTTTTCTCAAACCCGGGAGGCTCCTTACACTTCCCATTATTCTCAAGGAATGAGGCAATTTTAAGGTCTAGAATATCCAATCGCTTATTGCATAAAGTAATCAAAGTGTTCATGCGATTTAGGTTTCCACTAATATTTTTAAGGGGTTCGTTAGACTTTTCAACTCAACCAAATTTTTCTGCATGTCACCCAATTTGTCTAGTATTTGAGCCCCCTCTTGAGTAAAAGAAAAACCCTTTTGTGGTGGTGGAATCCCCAATATACCCTCTATTATTTCATAGGCAGTATTGGCCTCACTTTCAATAAAATTCCCTTTTGCGGCAAAGTCCAAAAGTTGTCTATGATGCATGGTTAAACCTATATAGAAATTGAGAAGCAAAATTTTTAAATCCCCTTTTATAGAGAAAATGCGGTAGGATTCCATTAACCTATATCAAGCATCCTTAAGATTTTCTCCTTGTTTCTGTTTGAAGTAGAGCACTTCAAAATCCGGTGACAAAGGAGGGATAGTTACGCTAGTCATAATGACAAGGTGAGCAAATCAAGCAAAAGGGCAAACGAAAAATATTTTTGTATTTTTGTAAAAACTTTTTAGAAGTGGGGGAGATAAAAATGAGAGGCAAAGGCAAATAAAATAAATGCAAGGAGTTGAAAGTTTTATGCGTAGGTACTTGATAGATGTTGATGATGTCTCCCCGGCAACGGCGCCAGAAATTCTTCCTGCTACTTGTGAGCTGCGTTGGGATTTCCCCGAAGAGGAGGGGATGATGCAATACAGTAGAGATAAGTATTTCCCTTAGTTATGAAACCAAGGTTATCAATCCAGTAGGAGAATCACGCAACAACTCGTTAGCAGTACCTGCACACAAAACAACAAATCCTCGCAACCAACGCAAACACGGGGTTGTCAATCCCTTGGCGGTTAATTGCAAGATTAAATTGTATGGTGATAGATAAATAGATCAAACAAAAATACAAAATAAAATAAATAAAGTAAAAGTGCAGCAAGGTATTTTTATGATTTTTAATATATGATTTGGATAGACCCGGGGGGCATAGTTTTCACTAGAGGCTTCTCTCATGAAAATAGCATACGGTGGGTGAACAAATTACTGTTGGGCAATTGATAGAAAAGCAAATAATCATGACGATATCCAAGGCAATGATCATGTATATAGGCATCATGTCTGAGACAAGTAGACCGACTCCCGCCTGCATCTACTACTATTACTCCACACATCGACCGCTATCCAGCATGCATCTAGTGTATTAAGTCCATAAAGAACGGAGTAACGCCTTAAGCAAGATGACATGATATAGACAAAGTAAACTCACGCATGAATAAACCCCATCTTTTTACCCTTAATAGCAATGATACATACGTGTCATGTCCCTTTCTGTCACTGGGATTGAGCACCGCAAGATCGAACCCATTACAAAGCACCTCTCCCATTGCAAGATAAATCAATCTAGTTGGCTAAACCAAATCAATAGATCGGAGAGTAATACAATGCTATAATAATAATGCATAAAAGAGTTTAGAGAAGACTCAAATAATATTCATGAATAATCTGATCATAAACTCACAATTCATCGGATCCCAACAAACACACCGCAAAAAGTGATTACATCGGATAGAACTCCAAGAACATCGAGGAGAACATTGTATTGAAGATCAAAAAGAGAGAAGAAGCCATCTAGCTACTAACTATCGACCCGAAGGTTTGTGGTAAACTACTCACGCATCATTGGAAGGGCAGCAAGGATGATGTAGAGCCCCTCCGTAATCGATTCCCCCTTCGGCGGAGTACCGGAAAAGGCCTCCAGATGGGATCTCTCGAGAACAGAAGCTTGCGGCAGCGGAAAAAGTATTTCATGGACTCCTCTATTGGTTTCTCGATTTTAGAGAATTTATAGAGGTGGAATTAGGTCAAACGGAGTTGTGTGGGCCCCACGAGGTACCAGGGCGCGCCGTGGTGCCTCGTGGGCCACTGCTTCATCTTCTCGTCCCCTCCCGAAGCTTCTAGTGTTTGTTATGTCCAGAAAAAAATCTCCAAAAAGTTTTGTGGCATTTGGACTTCGTTTGGTACTGATATTCTGGAAAACCAAAAACAGGCAAAAAACAGCAACTGGCACTGGGCACTAAGTTAATAGGTTAGTCCCAAAAAATGATATATAATTGTTGTAAATGTATATAAAAACATCCAAGATTGATACTATAATAGCATGGAACAATCAAAAATTATAGATACGTTGGAGACGTATCACATATATATACCCATGTGCTGTCGGTGAGACCGAGCGAAGCCAATCGGTGGCACCGAAGTGTATAACTGCTGTGAGCACATCACTTTGGTGAAACCAAGAGTTTTAAATCGGTCTCTCCGAGATTGAAAATCATATCAGTCCAAGTGTTTTCGGTGAGACCGGATGCATGTGAGTTGGTCTGTCTGAAAGACACTTAGAAGGTTTTGGAGGTCAACCCTAAGCGGATCGGTGGCTCCGAGTGCTCCTCACTCGGAGGGTCCGAAAGAGACTTGTTCAAATTTTTGTGATATAGCAAGAAAGAATTTAGACAAGTTGAGATAGATAGCTAGAGAGGATGCTTAGGCATTCTTGTACATCCATTTGGCCAAATAAAACCAAATCAATCAAACTACAAATGCATGTCCTCGAATGAGAAATATGCATAGCAACATGCTCACACAATAAGATAGCAAATGAAATATGTGTCAAACATGCACAACCAATTCTAGCAACTATCAAGCAATGAGCGATGACATAGTCATCTATATATGAGTATATTGACTTAGGAACCAAATGAGAACATTTGATCATAGGTCATACTCATAGTTTAAGCACAAGTGGGGTTACCACTTTTACATAAAAGCATTAATGTGTTCACATCATTAGAGTTGCTTTGACACAAGTCTTAGAGTAAAGTCCCCCCTAGATGTGATATCCCCCCAAGGAGGGATGAACTAACCTTGGGTTTTGTCGATGTTGACTTCATGTAGATGTTGTAGATGTGGATGCTCAATGTTGATGTAGACCATCACGAATTGGGAGCAATCCTTGGAGTTTTGCACTTTCAATACCTACATGGGTTAGTCCCACACAAGGAACATACAAAGATATCCATAGACATAGAGTGAAATGCACACATTATGATGTCCATGAATGCATTGAATACCTTGTCCCTTGCCTTACCAACAAGAGGGTTTGTGACTCCATGAACTAGTGCAAGATGTTGAAGTTGGTTGCACAACCTCTTGCCATAAATGATTCCGAGTGAAGTTTGTTGGCGGAGTCACCCTCAAGAACTCTCTAGTTCTTGTTCTTTGGGACCCACATCAACTTGATGGGAATCCTTGGAGTTGTAGTAGCACTTGATGAAGTAGAACTTGATGAGGCCTTTGGAACCCATTTGACCAAAGCTTGAGGTGGTCCTTCAAATGAGTCAATCTCTTCTTGAAGCTTGTCCTTGCCTTTTAGCTTGTGGTCTTGAGGTGGAAGATCATCTTGAGCTTGTGTCCCCTTGAAAGAAGTAGGATCATACTTCTCTTGTTGAGGAACAAACTTCGTCTTGGGATATTGATCTTCCTCCCACTCAACTCCATTGGCATTGAACTTTCGTTCAAAACCAATACCTTGGTTCTTCCGGTGCCTTCCTTGCTTGCGCACAATTTCCTCAAATTGCTTACTTCCGGCAAAACTTTTGTAGACACCCTTTTCTATAATCCCTTTCAATAAATCGTTTTCTTGCTCAAGTGTAACTTGGCTAAGAGAATCATTAGTGGAATCAATAGAACTACTAGAAGCAACAACATTGGATTTAGCATTGTTATTGTTACTACTAGAGGTAGAACTCTTTTTACCCTTGTTACTAGTTTGCTTAGATTTAACTTGTGGCATAAAGGTAGACAAGAGTAAACGTTTGGCAAGATATGAAGAACTCTTCGTTCGAAGATCATCATTGATAGCTTTAAGAAACTCATGCTCTTGCTCTAAATTTAGCTTCTCGAAGCGTAGCTTCTCATGAGATCTTAGAAGCTCTCTATGATCCTCTTGGGTTGTTTCATGAGCTAACTTGAGAGTGTTTAATTATTTAGTTAGACGCTCAATCTCCTTCATAGCATTGTCATTCGTTTCCTCTTGACTATGATTACTAGCATGTTCATTATAGCTCGCATTACTAGCCTTATCAACAAGTAAATCATCATCACCAAGCAAATCATCCTCCTCACTATTAAAGTCAAAGTATTCGGGGTGTGATACCTTGGGGCCTTTTGCCATGAAGCATGTTCCAATTTCTTCATTTGGTGAATCAAATAGATCATAGTAGTTGGAGGATACGAGAGCAAGTCCAGCAACACCTTCATCTTGACTATAGTCGGAGTCGGAGTGATAGCTTCTCTCGGAGTGGTTGTCGGAATCGGAGCCGGAAATCCATTCACCAACATGGGCTTGATGTCATCTTCTAGTGTAGCTCTTGGATGACTTGTCCTTCCTTTCCGAATCCTTGCTTCTTCGAGAGGATCTTCGTTCATAACGATCATCCCTACACCTTCTCTCCTTGTGAGGTGATTCATCTCTTCTATGTCTTCCTCTTGGTGATTCGTCTCTTTTCTTGTGAGGTGTCGTACACTCATTGGAATAGTGTTCGGGTCTTCCACAATTATAGCAATTTCGGTCATGACTTGATGATCTTTTCTCATAATGTCTTGAGCTTGAGCTTCTTTCTCTTCCTTTGTTCTTGTAAAACTTGTTGAACCTTTTCACCATTAGCCTTATCTCTTCATTGGATACTAGCTTGTCGCTTGAAGTTGTGGGAGCATCGATTGAGGCTGTGTAAGCACCACTTGATTTGTTGTGTAGCTCATCTTTGTCCTTGAGTGACATCTCATGAGCAACAATCCTTCCAATGACTTCCGTGGGCTTGAGATCTTGGTAATTGGGCATCATTTGGATCAATGTGCACATGGTATCGTATTTTCCATCCAAGGCTCTAAGGATCTTCTTGATAATGAATTTGTCGGTCATCTCTTCACTTCCTAAGCCGGCAATCTCATTTGTGATGAGAGCAAGCCTAGAGTACATTTCAGCGACTCCTTCACCATCCTTCATCTTGAACTTGTCAAGTTGACTTTGAAGCACATCCAACTTGGATTCCTTGACGGACTCGGTACCCTCGTGCATATCGACCAAAGTATCCCAAATTTCCTTTGCATTCTCAAGGTGGCTGATCTTGTTGAACTCCTCGGGACACAAACCGTTGAAGAGAATGTCACAAGCTTGAGCATTGTATTGCAACATCTTTAATTCTTCCGCGGTTGCTTCACGATCCGGTTCCTTACCATCTTCAAAGAATTCACCTTGCAAGCCAACACGAACAACAGCCCAAACGGCGGGGTTATGACCAAGAATATGCATTTTCATCTTATGGTTCCAACTAGCAAAGTTTGTACCATCGAAATATTGACCTCTACGGTGATAGTTACCCTCACTAGACGCCATACTCTCCTAGGTTGTGAAACCAATGCAATGGAGACCAAAGCTCTGATACCACTTGTAGGATCGAAAGTATGTCTAGAGGGGGGGGGGGTGATTAGACTACTTGACCAAATAAAAATATATCCTTTTCCCAATTTTAGTTGTGGGCAGATTTTAGCAAGTACACCAAGTCAAGTAACACCCTACACATGCAATTCTAAGAGTGTAGCAGCGAAAAGTAAAACATTGCACATGTAAGTAAAGGAGGGGATTAGAGATTTCAAACGCAATGAAGACACGATGATTTTTGGCGTGGTTTTGATAGGTGGTGCTATCGTACATCCACGTTGATGGAGGCTTCAACCCACGGAGGGTAACGGTTGCGCGAGTCCACGGAGGGCTCCATCCACGAAGGGTCCACGAAGAAGCAACCTTGCCTATTCCACCATGGCTTCCGTCCATGAAGGACTAGCCTCACTCGGGGTAGATCTTCACGAAGTAGGCGATCTCCTTGCCCTTACAAATTCCTTGGTTCAACTCCACATGATCTTGAAGGCTCCCAAGTGACACCTAACCAATCTAGGAGACACCACTCTCCAAAAGGTAATAAATGGTATGTTGATGATGAACTCCTTTATTTTGTGCTTCAAATGATAGTCTCCCCAACACTCAAACAATTGCCTCACATATTTGGATTTGGTGGAAGAAGGATTTGAGTGGAAAGCAACTTGGGAAAGGCTAGAAATCAATGTTCAAATGGTTGGATTGGAATATCTTAATCTCAACACATGAGTAGGTGGTTCTCTCTTAGAAATCGTATGGTGGAAGTGTAGGCACGTTCTGATGGCTCTCTTACTTGGTAAGAGGGTGGTGGAGGGGTATATAGCCTTCACCTAAAATCCCACCGTTACAAGTCTTTGACCCAACTCGGTGACACCGACATGCAAATCTCGGTGAGACCGACTAGTGTAAAAGACATGAACGTTAGGCTTTTCGGTGGGACCGATCAAAACATCTCGGTGAGACCGAAGTGCTATGCCTAGGGCAAGACCAGGTGTCGGTGAGACCGAAAATTTCATCTCGGAAATTCTGAAGTGAAGTAACATCGTTACAGCAAGTTGGTCAAGCCTTCTCGGTGGGACCGAGAACCATTTCGGTTGCACCGATATGTTAGGGTTTGGCATGTGGCATAGTGGATAGCAATCTCGGTGAGTCCGGATAAGAATATTTCGGTGGGACCGAGATCAACTTTTAGGGTTTTGGATAGGAATGAAGTGGAGAAGCATTTGAGAGTTTTGGAGCAATATCACTAAGCATTTGAGCAATTGAGTCATAATCAAAACCTCATAACCTTTTAATAGTATTGGCTTTTCCTATGGACTCAATGTGATCTTGGATCACTTAACCAAAAATGTAGAGTCTTGAAGCTTTGCCAATCTTTGTCCTTAGCATTTTGAGGGGACCACATCCATTAATCCTTGCCATGCCAATCATTGATCTTTTCTGAAATTTACTAGCAATAAGAATTAGATCAATGATGTATAGGTTGTTATTGATTACCAAAACCACCCAGGGATTAGTTGCACTTTCATGGCCTCTCCCACATAAAAACTTGCTATCGGTCTAGTAACTTAGCCAATTGCTTAGGGACAATTCCGCAAATCCTACCACCACTTTTCCACACTCGCTATACTAACTTAATTGTAATTTATTTAGAACATCACCTAAATTTTATTTTCACATTATTTATTCTCTTGCAAACTTATCTTACTACACCTACAAAGTACTTCTAGTTTTCTTACTTGTTTCTAGGTAAATCAAACGTTGGTGTGCGTAGAGTTGTATCGGTGGTCGATAGAACTTGAAGGGAATATTAATTCTACCTTTAGCTCCTCGTTGGGTTCGACACTCTTATTTATCGAGAAAGGCTACAAATGATCCCCTATACTTGTGGGTTATCAGTCATCGGTGCAAAAGCAATAAAAATTGCTCTTAAATATATATGTACTTTTATTGTAAGGGGAAATAAGCTTTGTACGATCTTGTGATGGTGAAGGAATAAAAGCGACAGACTGCATAATAAAGGTTGCTATCACAAGGGGCAATATAAAGTGACGTTCCTTTATATTAAGAGTTTGCACATCCAAAAATAAAAAGCGCATGACAACCTCTGCTTCCCTCTGCGAAGGGCCTATCTTTTACTTTATGTATTTACTTTTATGCAAGAGTCAATAGTATTCTGCTCTACTCCGTTTTTATTTTCTCTTGGCAAGCATCATGTGGTGGGGAAAGATCCAGGCATATATATCCAGTTGGATGTAGGTGATCATGAGTTATTATTGTTGACATTACCCTTGAGGTAAATAAGTTGGGAGGCGAAACTATAGGCCCCTATCTTTCTATGTGTCTGACTGAAACTTTTGCTCCATAAGTATGCCGTGAGTGTCAGCAATCATAGAAGACTAAATGATAGTTGAGTATGTGAACTTGCTAAACAAAGCTCTTACATAGACTCTTTCTGATAATATGATGAATTGCAATTGCATCACTGACTGAGATCATAGTTTGTTAGTTTTCAATATGATTTGTAGTTCATACTTTATCTTGTGGATGAATTGTCACTTTTTCATGAGAAGTTTTATGATGATATATTGCTGTTATGAAATTAATCATGATGCTTTCATGTCCGTATTTTATTTTATCGACGCCTCTCTCTCTAAACATGTGGTCATGATTATCGATTTCGGCTTTCGCTTGAGGACAAGCGAGGTCTAAGCTTGGGGGAGTTGATACGTCCAATTTGCATCATGATTTCCTACTGTTATTTATAATGTATTTGGTCATTATTTCACTTTATGATGCAATTCTTATGCCTTTTCTCTCTTAATTTGCAAGATTTATATAAAGAGGGAGAATACCGGCAGCTGGAATTCTGGACCTGAAATAGTTACAACAGAGATACCTATTCTACGGAGCTCCAAATGATCTGAAATTTTACAGAGATTTTTTATTGAATATATAAAAAATACTGAAGAAAATAAATATCAAAGGGGACCCACCAGTTGCCCACAAGGCAACAGGGCGCCCCCCTGGGCGCGCCCTGATGCCTTATGGGGCCCACAACTAGCCTCCGCCCCCCTCCTTCTACTATATAAGGTCATTTGCCCTAAAAAATTATAGAGAAGAATTTGGGACGAAGCGTCGCCGTCTCGAGGTGGAACTTGGGCAGGAGCAATTTTGCTCTCCGGCAGAGCGATTCCGCCGGGTATACTTCCCTCCGGGAGGGGGAAATCGAAGCCATCGACATCACCAACGATCCTCTCATCGTGGGAGGACCAATCTTCATCAACATCTTCACCAGCACCATCTCATCTCAAACCCTAGTTCATCTCTTGTATTCAATCTTTGTCTCAAAACCTCAGATTGGTACATGTGGGTTGCTAGTAGTGTTGGTTACATCCTGTAGTTGATGCTAGTTGGCTTATTTGGTGGAAGATTATATGTTCAGATCCTTAATGCTATTCAATACCCCTCTGATCTTGAACATGAATATGATTTGTGAGTAGTTACTTTTGTTCTTGAGGACATGGGAGAAGTCTTGTTATCCGTAATCATGTGAATTTGGTATTCGTTTGATATTTTGATGATATGTATATTGTTGCTTCCTTTAGTGGTGTCGTGTGAACGTCGACTACATGAAACTTCACCATATTTGGGCCTAAGGGAAGGCATTGTGGAGTAGTAAGTAGATGATGGGTTGCTAGAGTGACAGAAGCTTAAACCCTAGTTTATGCACTATTCTGTAAGGGGCTGATTTGGATCCATATGTTTCATGCTATGGTTAGATTTATCTTAATTCTTCTTTCATAGTTGCAGATGCTTGCGAGAGGGGGTAATCATAAGTGGGAGACTTGTTCAAGTAAGAACAGCACCCAAGCACCGGTCCACCCACATATCAAATTATCAAAGGAGCGAACGCGAATCAAACAAACGTGATGAAAGTGACTAGATGAGAATTCCCATGTGTCCTCGAGAATGCCTTGCTTTATATAAGAGACCGTTCCGGCTTGTCCTTTGCTATAAAAAGGATTGGGCCACCTTGCTGCACTTTGTTACTATTGTCACTTGTTACTTGTTACGAATTATCTTGCTATTAAAACTATCTGTTACCGCTACTTTCAGTACTTGCAAAGAATACCTTTGTCGGAATCAGGGCTCCGGGGACCCTGGTTTGAACTCTGGGTCATGCTCATTCCTATCCACTCCACGGTGACCACGGCGAGAGCGCGCTAAGCACAAGGCACGACAGGGGACACAGCAGCTACCCAGGTTCGGGCCACCTCGCGGTGTAAGACCCTACTCCTGCTTGTGGTTTCGATTATGGTGGGCAAGAAGGTTCTCACGTACAAGGTTGAAGACAGAGGAATCTGATCCCTCTCTACAGTGGTAGCACTGCCCCTTTTATAGCCGCCTTGGCCCTCTTCCCCCGAAAACGTTGGTGGGAAGGGTTGCCACACACAACGGTAATTTGAAGGGGGACATGCGCCCAGGCTTATCCTGCCTAAAGTTGGTCTTCGCCTGCAAAGGTATTATCCATGACACGCCGGTGGGCTCGGTGATGACCTCCACCCTGCGCACCTTATCACCCTGGTCTTATTTCACCAAACGGGCAGTCTTTGGAACCTGCTTTGGGGATGGGCAACCAGCGCTGCCCCGTTAGCACGAAACAGGAAACCCTCTCTGTCCGCGCCTGCTGGTACTGCTCCTGCCGCCGTTCGTTGTCAAGCGCGTCACCCACGTGGTGGGCAATGGACCGCGTGACCGGCGCCAGGCGACACTGGCCTCGGGCGGCCTCGGGAGGCCGCCTCGCGAGGGGGCCTCGCGAGGCCTCCTGCTGTTGCTGCTGCTAAGTCTTGGTGGTACGCTCCGTGCGGAGGGGTCCTCATGAGGCCGGCGCCTCGCGAGGTGTCTTGCTTTGTGGCGCTCATAACTGGGCCGCCTCGTGGGCCTTCGCCAGGTGTGGCTTCCTGGGCCTGCAGGCAGACGGGCTGTGGTACCCCTGTTTCCACTGGCCCGACAGTAGCCCCCGGGCCCGTGGCGTGCACGTTCCCGCCCGTTGGGAGCGAAACGACGCGGGCCCTAACCGACTGCGGGGCCCAGGTAGTGGTGCGTGGTGCACGATGGGACGTGGGACGCCCCCACTTCCTCCACTATGCCTCGGTAACCGCCCGTGCTGCCATAAAGCTGACCCGCGCACGGCGCAGAGCATCACTGCCTTCCTTCGCACTCCTCGCGCTCCTAGCACCTGACTCCTTGCATTTCCTTCCTTGATTCCCGGTATTGAAGAAGGTGAAGCGGCAAGGATTGTGACCCCCTTGGGTGTTATAAAAGGGGCGGGGGGCGGGGGTGGAGACCTCCCTCATCCATCTTCTACCCTCGCCTCTCCCCTTCTTCAACCTTTCACCCATTCTTGCTTCCTCCGAGGATCACTGCTGCTATGGCAAGGGGTAGAGGTCGAGCCCATGCACCCGCTGCTGCCACGAGGGTTCCCCCTCGGGGCCGAACGCGCTCCTCGGTGGCAGTCGCGGAGGCCAGCCCTAGCGCCCGTGGAAGGGCCACCCCCCCCGCGACCGTGGAGGGCGTGGCGCTCATGGCTGAGGTGGACGAGGCGGAGCACCCGCCCCTCCTCCCCCGGTGGAGGCCCACACGGCGGTGGCGGCGCATGCGTTCGTCGTGGGGCTGCACCGTCGGCCCCGCAGCTGGCTCCGGCTCTCGGACTCCTTTGCGAGAGCGATGGAGGACAGCAGGCCCTCGGGCCTATGGCTGCAGGCGGATGGCTGCTGCAACGGCCCCTCCTGGGTGGCGGCTGAGTTCTCTCCCACTAGCTTGTTCCTGATGCGGGGGTGGAAGTCGTTCGCCCGCTCCCGTGGTTTAAGGCGGGGGCATCTCCTACAGTTTAGGTATGACGGAGCCGCCACACTCTTTGTGAAGTTCTTCTGGGTCTCCGGTGGCCGTATGGAGTGTTGCGCCGAGAGCGAGAGCAACAGCGGCACCGACTCCACCAGCGGGAGCGAAAGTGACGAAATCTCCCCGAGCATCAAGAGTGAGGGCGAAGATTCTGACTAGGCGTAGGTAGCATCCGAGTCGGGTCTTGAAGATGAGCCATGTTCCGCCTAGGCTTCTTTCTTTTGCTCCCGAATCAGAACCAATGTAGCCCCGTGGGGGCGTGAAAACAATGTCTTTTGTTCTTAAGAACTTAATGATTTGCTATAATTTGTGTTCCTTGTGAGGCCCTCTCGTGAGGCTCGTTTTCCACTTTTTGCATGCCTTGGTGCTCTACGTTGTCAGCTCCCAGCCCCCGAGCGGGCTACGACCATCGCTGGTATGTTAGGACTCATGCCTAGACAAGGCCAGAGGGTGTAGGGCTCGTAGGGGTGGTAAGAGCCCCTGAGGCGCGATGCTCAGGGAGCCCCCCTTGACGTGCAAGCGGCTTGCGCAAAGGAGGAAACATCAACGCTCAGCGAGGTTGCGGGAGAGGAGAGCGGCGCTGAAAGCGGCTCGCGAGGTGTTTTTAGACTTAGCTTTTTTGCGGAGTGCGTCGCTTGCCGTGTCGCGGCTGCGGAGTATGCCTCGTGAGGCCCTCGCCCGCGAGGCCTCCTGTTGGCACTTGGTGGGGATGACCGCCGCAGGCCGCCTCGCGAGGCAACGCTCGCGAGGCCTCCTGTTGGCTTTGTTAGGAGACATCTTGACGTGGATTACCTCGCGAGGCAGCGCTAGCGAGGCCTTCTGCATGCCTTGTTCCTGTGACAACTGTATACCAACAGGTTTTACAAGAGGAGGAGTAGCGCACGCTTGCTAGCTTGCTCATGGGCGTCACGCGAGGAGACAAGGCACCAAGGACCTTGGTGAGGTGGCGTGCACGGGAGCAGGCCCGTGAGCCAGAGCTCGGTCACTTGGGTTTTGCTGCGCTGCTGGGACTGACCCGAGCACAGGCACACCGTGTCCAGCCCCCGCTCGTGTGATGCGCAGGAGGGAGATCACGAGCATGCACGACTCCTGAAGCAGACAACTTACCAAACACATATAATATATTAGTAAATAAAGCTTTACTGCGGCATAATAATAAGGTTCATTACACAACCAAAAAAGATGCGGCTGCCGTGTCTGGCACGGGTCAGCTTGAGGATCGTGCGGCCACGTGGCGCCCTCAGTTTCACATCCAAAAGAGAAGAGGCTGCCGTGATGGACACGAGACATCTTGAGGATGGTGCGGCCAGGAGGCGCCCTTTGTTCGATCGATCCACCAGCGCTGAGGATGGGGATTCCATTGGGTTGTGGGAGGGAGCTCTCGTGGGCCCATCAGGCTAGCGCAAGGAGAGCTCCGGATTGTGTACAGCTCCATTTCGTTCGTACGCATGAGGTCACGGGTAGAACTTGCGGAGGTGTTGGATGTTCCATGTGTTGGGCACAGGAACACCCTCCTCCGTCTCCAGCCGAGCGGCGCCAGGCCGAGAGGCATGCGCCACCCTGAAGGGGCCTTCCCACATGGGTGAGAGCTTGTGGAGTCCCTCTCTGGAGAGGATCCTTCATAGGACGAGATCGCCAACTTCGAGTGTATAGGGGCATATATTGCGGCTGTGATACCGACGCAGAGCCTGCTGGTATCGGGAAGCGCGTAAAGCGGCCTGCCAATGGGCTTCCTCGAGGAGTAGCAGGTCAGCCTCCCGCAAGCCGTCCTGATGAGCTTCGTTGAAGGCGAGGACTTGCGAAGAGCCATGCTTGATTTCAGAAGGGAGGACTGCTTCGGCTCCGTTGATGAGGAAGAAGGGAGTCTCGCCAGTAGGCTTGGTGGCTGTTGTGTGGATCGACCATAGCACGGACTGGAGCTCGTCGAGCCAGCCTTTGCCACAGGCGTCGAGCTTTTTCTTAAAGCTTCGTGTCTTGAGGCCCTTGAGGACTTCGGTGTTGGCGCGCTCAGCCTGGCCGTTGCTTCGCGGGTGTGCCACAGAGGCATAGCAGATCTGCGTGCCAAGGTTGGCGCCGTATGACTTGAAGAGGCCGCTGGTGAACTGCGAGTTGTTGTCAGTGATGATGCGGTTGGGGACGCCAAAGCGGCTCATGAGGCCCTTGATGAACTTGATGGCTGAGGCTGCCGGGATGGTGCAGACTGGCTCAACCTCCACCCATTTGGTGAACTTGTCGATGGCGACGTAGAGGTAGTGATAGCCGCCTACTGCGCGAGGGAAGGGTCCCAAGATATCCAACCCCCAGACCACGAAGGGCCACGAGAGTGGGATCGTCTGGAGGCCTTGCGCTGGCTGGTGGATTTGCTTGGCATGGAATTGGCAGGCTTCACAGGATTGGACCAGCTCGGTGGCGTCTTGAAGCGCGGTGGGCCAGTAGAAGCCACTGCGGAACACCTTGCCAGCGAGGGTGCGCGATGAAGAGTGGTGGCCGCAGTATCCACCGTGGATGTCAACAAGCAACTCATGACCTTGCTCTTCGGAAATGCACCGCAACGCGATGCCATTGGGGCGCCTGCGGTAGAGCTCACCGTCTTGCAAGCAGTAGGCGGTGGCCTGGCGAGCCACGCGCTCTGCCTCTGAGTCCTTCTCCAGGAGGGTGCCGCTCTGCAAGTAGGTGTTGAACTCCGTGACCCAGCTGTCCGCTTGAGGCTCCAGCGCGAGCAGCAAGCGAGCGCCCGAAGATGGGCCACAGTCAGGCGCGCCTGTGGGTGGTGCGGGAGGGAGCTCCTCATGAGGCGCCGTGGTGCTCGCGCCAGGCGGTGCAGCTGATGGATTCAGGGGCCTTTCTTCGAAGATGCCGGGGTTCTGCGGCTCGCGGCGAGATGCCCGCTTGGCGATGTCGTCTGCATCTTTGTTGCTGCCGCGAGGGACGTGCTGGAGCTCCAGGCCGAGGAAGCACTTCTTGAGCTTCGCACCTCTTCCAGGTAGGCGGCCATGTGCTCATCCTTGGGCTTGTAGCTTTTGTTTGAGAAGTTGACGAGGAGCTGGGAGTCACCCTGTCGGAGAAATGACACCTATGGGATCGAAGGATCCCTTTACGGTTCGGCAAGGGAGAAAGGACAGCACAAAGAGCGGAACTAACGATCAACGCGAGGGGGGGGGGGGTTTACCCAGGTTCGGGCCGCTCGGAAGCGTAAAACCCTACTCCTGCTTGGTTGTATTACTGTGGATGTTCTGGGAGCTACAGTAGCAGCTACGCTTGCAGAATGGGTCGAATGTCTTCATCCTCCCCTGTAGCTACGCCTTGGGCCTCCTTTTATATGTCCAAGGGGTCTCCAACAGTGGCGAAGTACAAGAGGTGTAAAGTATCTACAGTATCTCATGATTACCAGTATCTCATGATTACTACTGACGCCTTAGGACAAACGTCTTAGGACAAACGTCTTAGGACAAGACGCGTTCAATGCTCTGAACAGGTGTCCCTGCCTTTCTTGGGGATGGAAAAAGGACTCGTCCCATCAGCACCGCTTAACCCCTTCTGCGGCCAGCGCCGTGACACGCAACCAGGAGGACAAGCCCTCAACGACAGGCTGGTCGCTGCGCTGGAGCGGCGGCACTGTGCCGAAGCGGTGGGATCTTGCCGGGTGCTGATCTTGCCGGGGCTCGACGGGCCAGCCCGGCAAGATCTTGCCGGACGCCCAGCCTTCGGTCTTCTGATCTTCAGCTTAAACGCCTTCTTGATATCTTGCATCTGTCTCCAGCCGTCCTCTGGCAGGCCTTGCCGTAGGAATGGCTACAACTGTCCGTGCACAAGTACGGGGTACTAAAGGACCCGATCTTTAGTACACCGACAGGAGCCCCCGGGCCTAGGCCATACACGGGTGCGAGGCGTTGTTGGGCTAGGCCCAAAACAATGCACGGGCACGCGTGGCAGGAGTTACTGTCATAATCTTCTCATTTACTGCGCCCTCCCACGACGCGCGTTGAATGCGGGACGTGGGGGACGTGCGCGGAACGACCGCAGCCTCCGCTCCTTCCCCATAAAAATGAATCCGCAGGGGCGCTGCTCATTTACCTCTTCTTCAATCTAGGAACCGCCGTCGTCTTCCTCCTTGATCCTGAAACTGAGCCTCCCCCATTCTTCCGCCACCCGCACGCCCTCGTCACCTTCGGACTCCGCTTCCACTGCCGCCATGCCGCCCAAAACAGGCAAGGGCAAAGCGGCGAAAGCCGCCGGCTCGGTCACAGGAGTAGATGAGGTGGATCTGGTGCAGATGCGAAGAGAGCACGCCGTCTTCGACTCGACGCTTGACGGGCACACCTTGATTACTCAGTACAGGTGTGTATGGGGGAAGAAGACAAATGGCCATCCCAAAACCCGCGCGCTTTCGGCTTCTGCCGGGGGCGGCGCGAATAGATACCCTTTCTTCGCTGCTTATTTTTACTGCGGGCTCTGTCCTCCTTTCTCCGACTTCTTCGTTGACATCATGTACACGTACGGGTTCCGCCTTTTGGATTTCACGCCGAACGCCGTAACGTGCATGTCTGTCTTTGCGCATCTTTGCGAAAACTTTGCCGGAGTGGTCCCCAACACGGCCCTCTTCCGCCACTACTTCATCCCCCACATCGAGACAGGAGACGCCCTCTCTGGATCTATCACTTCGATTCCAAGGACATGGAACAAGGATATATACCCAGGGGGTCTCTACCGCAAGAAGTGGGATGAGTGGCGATCCGAGTGGTGCTGGATCTAGGAGAAAGACCCTCAGCCATTCTGCGTGCCCCGGCAAAAGAAGGTGGCCCGTGGTGAGAATTGGAGCGACCTCGACCCTGAAGACAAGAAGCTCACAATTGCAATCACCAGGATCCACCGCCTGAAGGCTGCTGGGCTCACGATTGAAATGGTTGGCGCAGATTTCCTTCGCCAGCGCATCACCCCTCTGCACAATAAGGGGAGGCCAGCCTGGGACTTCAAGAACGCAGCAGATATTATGAGGCTGCGCCCTAGCTTGAATCACAACTTCACGGTCTTGCAGCACATGTATCTCTGCCACAAGTTGTTCAGGCCTGACGGGAGGTTCATGTTGCCGCCTAGAGTCGTGCCTCTGTGCAACAACTCTGCCCTGAGCTCCATCATTGCTATGATGCCAGTGTGCAATGCCCACGGCCTTGACAGGACTTGGGTAGAGCCGCCTCCAGAGCAAGTGCAGGAGCTCTTCGACAACTTGTCGGAGAGGGCCATCCGGGAAGATCCCAAACTTATCCGTCCCACCACTGATGAAGAAATAGCTTACATTGCTAGCAAGGCGGAAGAGGCAAACCTTGCCACGGAGGCCGGCGACTTTGGCTTCACGGGAGGAGACACCAGTGAAGAAGAGACGGTGCCAGAGGAGACCTCTTCTGAGCAAGAGGAAGTTACCGGGAGCAGAGCGGCATGGTTGCCGGGGGCTCTACCGTCGAGGGCGCAACCGAGGAGCAGCCGCACGAGGAGCCCCCAGCTCCAGGGAAGAAAAAGCGCGTTCTTCGGAAAGCCAGCTCTGGCGCCCCAGCAAGTCAGCCTCCCTCAAGGGATGAGGTTCCCGGCAAGAAGGCGGCCGGCAAGGCCGCGCAGCGGCAAGAGGCCCAACAACCGCCCGTGCGACGTACGACACGCTCGACCGTGGCACAAATTGGTGCGGCGGGAGCGTCCCATACGACGGCACCAGCGGCTGGAGCAGCAGGGTCGCAGCAACCTACTGCTTCCGCTGCAGCCAAGCGCGCCAGGTCTCCTTCTCCACCTCCTCGCCCAGGTGCCGAAGCGGAAGTCGTCTTCGACCTCTCTGCTTGGAATCCGAAGAAGAAGAGTAAGGGCCTTGCCACACCTTATAATTCCTGTATTTCTGGCTTCACTTGAGTAATTCACTTTGGCTTGTCTCCACAGAGATGCAGAAACCTTGGCGCAAAGGATGGCGAAGAGGGCGAAGACCTCAACGGGCGACGAACCGCCGGCAAGCACCTCAGGTGCGCCAGAAACGATCAACATCAGCCCGGAGTCGAGCCCACAACGCAGTCCTCAACACAGCCCCCGGCGCAACCCCCAGCGTGAGTCCGTTATGCACTTTCCGCTGGCAAGTGCCGGGGTGCGTATCTTCACTGCTGATATCTCCGGGCATGCAGGAGCGGAGCGGCAACAAGGAGTACCAATGGGAATCGTCCCTGATGTGCCGCCGCCATCGACTACACCGCCCAGAGATGAGTCTTCGGCAAGCGAGCTTTACCGCGATGAAGAAGAGCCGACGAGCACTGGCTCTGGCAATCCTCCTCAGTAGCTCGACGTAGGTAAACCTCTCGCCTCAGAGTACTTGCTATTCCTGTTTTTCTCTTTTTTTTGTCTTCTTGAACTTCAATCTTGGTCTCATCTTGCTTCCCTTCCTGGGCTTCCACATTTTCTCTTGGAAGAACCCATGGATGTCGAAACCGTCATCGAGGACACCACCAGGGACGCTGCCGCCGAGGCCGACAGGGTCGCAGCGGACGAGGCCGCCAAGGCTACACAGGAAGAGACCGCCAAGAAGTCTGCTGAGGGGACCAGCAAGGAGACCGACGACTGCACTGACGACATTCCTGCCGCAGGAGCGCCTGGCGCCACACCGGTCGCGGAGCCCCCAGCTGCCGGTGAAGATCAACCGTCAACATCTGACGTGCCCCCGTGAAGCAGTTACCTCAAGGTCGGCGACAACCTGTTCATCAGCATGCCAGGGACGGCAAGCACTGGGGCGCCGGTGGAAGGAGAAACTCTGGATGGAGACGTCATCGCCGCCACCAGCAGTAGTGAACCCAAGGAAGAGCAGCTACTCCAAGCCATGCACGACAACTATCAGAAGCTCCAGGCACTCTACCGTGCCCGGAAGGATAAGCTGGATTCCAGGGCAGCGATTGTTGATGCAGCAGAGACGGACTTCCAAAAGCGCGTCGAGGAGATGCAGGCTTGGTATGCTGAGGCTTTCCAAGAGCTGAAGACTGCTCGGGAACAGCTGAGCGAGAACTGGAACGACCTCCTCATGAAGCAATCTGATGTCGAGAAGGCACAGGAGGAGGCTGCACAGCAGGCCGCCGCAGCAGAAGCTTGCCTGATGGAGCGCCGCATCGGGCTTGATGCTCACGAAGAGGACCTTACTGCTCGCGAGGAGGCGCTTGCCGCCAAGCTCCGCAGCAAGGACGAGGAGATCGAGAAACTTGTCGCGCAGCGGACCCAGGAGCTAGAGCGGAAACACATGGAGACGCTCAGAACTCTGACTGAAGATCACGCCGGCAAACTGAAGGAAGCCGTCGATGCTACCGGAGCTGCAGAGGCCGCCAAGAGCTTGCTGGAGGGGAAGGTGAAGAAGCTAGAGGCTGATCTCGAGGATCACGGCAAGAAGGTCTCAACACTCGAAGCCGAAAGAGACAAAGCTCTTCACAGTTTGATGGAGGCCCAGGTTGCCGCATCCGAGAAGACTCAGCAGCTCACCTCCGCCAAGGAATCCATCGTTGATCTGGAGCAGAAGCTGACCACGCTGAAGGAGACCCTTGAGACCGCCAGGGGTCGGGAGAAGACCTTGTTCAAAGACCTCCACAATGAACAGGAGCTGCTCAAGAGTGCTGCCGCCACACACAACGACTATGTGGCAGGCGTGCAGATCTGGACTGAGAAGCTCATCGACGTTGCAAAGAAGCTTGCCGCGCAACTGTCCATCATGGGTCTGCAAGGCTTCAACTATTCTTCTGACGACAGGGTGTCCACAAGCGCCAGGCTGACCATGTTCTTTGACCGCATACTCGAAGCCTTGGAGCAGCTTCACTCTGACCGAACATCCCAGCTGGCGAACGAATCCCGCAAGCTCTGCCAGGCCGTCCTCCGCGAGGTGCTGGTCAAAGTTGTGCACAAGAACCCCGGCATCAACCTCTCCAACGTCTTCAAACGCTTGCCGAAAGATGTGGACGTCAAGGTACTCGAAGAGCTTGTCGCGCCCATCGTTGACAGGGTGAGCCAAGTCAAGAGGGTTGAAGGCGATCGCCGGGATTAGCTGTTTCTCTTTATCTTATCGCCATCGCTCCATGCCAAAGACAATTTATCTTTAGTTAGAAACGTGGCAACTATCATGTAATATAACTTGTTGTCTCTGGATTAATGTATGCTATTCCCTCGTCTGATTTCTTTCTGCACGGCTTGTACCCTACGCTTATGCCGGGAACTTGCCGGTGCGCACCCCCGCGAGCGCTGGGTTCGGGACTTCAGCAGCCTGCTGGAGGCGCAGCTACCGGCAAAAAACCTTGACGTTTTCAATGCAGCCACCTAAACTGTTGAGCGGACTCGAAACAGAGTAAGGGCGCAACCGATCATGACAAGGTTCCATCGCGTGTAGGTTTTCCATACGAAAGTCGAAATCGTTCAAGGGAAATAGCCTTACAATAAAGAATCTGTTTAAAGGGGTTCTGCAACTTAGCTTTTCGTTGCTGTTCTTCTTCTTCCGGCAAGATGTCAACCTTGAACATCGCCTGTCGGTATCCATACCATCCAACCCCCCCGGAAAACTTGCATGCGAGGGAACCTTCTATCCTTTTGAGAAAAGAAAGAAGAGAAAATATGGAACCTTAGCGGTTCATTAGCTCTTACCGGAAGCAAGCGCAATACAACATCTCAGATAAGCATGCATATAAAATGACATGAAATCGACAAGAATTGTAAAACACTTAGCTTAATTAAACTATGCACAGGGTCTTTGCCTGGCTTTGTACAAAGGATTACATGCTGCATCGGCAAGACTTGTACAAAAGGTGGTTGCCGGGAGCGTTTCTGCGGCAAGAACCTAAGGTTCTGCGCGAAACTGTTGCTAACCGGCAACCGCGCCTTACGGGTAGAACTTATGAAGATGTTCGATATTCCAGGAGTTGCTCACTGGTATGCCATCTTCGGTCTCCAGGCAGACAGCGCCAGGCCTGGTTACTCGTACTACCCGATAAGGGCCTTCCCACTTCGGCGTCAACTTGTTGGAATTCTTGGCCAACTGAACGCGCCGAAGAACAAGGTCACCTTCCTCAAGACTCCGGGCATGAACCTTGCGGCTATGATAGCGGCGCAAAGCTTGCTGGTAGCGTGCAGCACGCACAGCAGCCCGAAGAAGATCTTCCTCAAGGAGCACAACGTCATCTTGCCGCAGCTGCTCTTGCTCGAGCTCATCATAAGCGAGCACTCGAGGTGACCCGTATATGAGTTCCGTGGGGAGAACTGCTTCAGCCCCGTAGACCAGGGCGAAGGGAGTCTGGCCAGTAGCTCGATTTGGTGTCGTTCTGATTGACCAAAGAACTGCTGGCAGCTCATCAATCCAGCGTCTTCCGCACTTTTGCAGCTTGTCGAAAGTTCTGGTCCTGAGACCGCGCAGCACTTCAGCATTTGCCCTCTCCGCTTGGTCGTTGCTTCTCGGGTGAGCAACGGAGGCAAAACAAATCTTGCCGCCAAGGTCTTGGACGTACTGCATGAAGGTGCGACTCGTCAACTGCGTATCGTTGTCGGTGATGATCCTGTTCGGCACACCAAAACGACACACTATTCCCTTGAAGAACTTGATGGCTGACTGTGCTGTCACCTTTCTCACTGCCTCCACTTCCGGCCACTTCGTGAACTTGTCGATAGCCACGTACAAGTACTCGAAGCCCCCGGTAGCGCGGGGGAAAGGACCCAGTATGTCGAGTCCCCAGACCGAGAAGGGCTAGGAAAGAGGGATTGTCTGAAGAGCTTGAGCTGGCTGATGAAGTTGCTTTGAATGGAACTGGCACGATTCACACTTGGTTACTAGTGCAGTTGCATCCTGGAGAGCAGTGGGCCAGAAGAAACCTTGCCGGAATGCCTTGCCGACAAGAGCTCTCGAGCCTATGTGGGAGCCACATATGCCTCCATGAATCTCTGCCAACAGCTCTAGTCCATCCTCCCGAGGAATGCGCTTCAATTTCACACCGTTTGGTCTCTTTCTGTAAAGGACGTCGTCGACGAACTGGTACATACTAGACTGACGGGCTACTTTCTCCGCTTCTTCTTGTTCCTCAGGGAGTTCTCCTGTCTGAAGGAAATGAACTATGTGTTGTGCCCATGCCGGAGCTTGTGGCTCGACGACAAGGACTAAAGGCATCTCTTCGGCCGAGGGAGCGCTTGCTTCAGCGGCAAGAACCTGAGGTTCCGCGCGAAGCTGTTGCTCACCGGCAACCGGCATATCCTCAGCTGCGGGGGCGCGTACCTCTGCGGCAAGAACCTGAGGCTCTGCGCGAAGCCGCTGCTCACCGGCAACCGTGTCGTTCCCGGCAACTTCCTTGCCGGCGGCTTCTGGAAGCTCTGCCGGGAAGTACTTGCCAGTACTTAACATCCTTCTCTTGTCCGGCCTCGTCGGTGGTGTCACGGATGGCTGAGTCAGGCGGAGCACAAAAGTTCCTGGTTCCACAGGTAACTTAAGGGCAGCACGCTTCGACAGGTCGTCAGCAATGGAGTTCTCTACTCGAGGAACATGCTCTGTTTGCAAACCGTCAAAACGCTCCTCCAGCCTTCTCACTTCATCGACATAAGCTTCCATCAACGGGCTCTGGTAATCCTTGTTGACTTGCCTGACGACAAGCTGGGAGTCACCTCTAACGATGAGCTTCTTGATCCCAAGGTCTGCCGCGATCCTGAGACTGGCAAGCAGCCCTTCATACTCTGCAGTGTTGTTCGTTGATCTCTCCCGGGGAAAGTGCATCTGAATCACATACTTGAGGTGCTCTCCGATGGGTGCGACAAGCAGCACGCCAGCACCGGTGCCTTGCAGAGAAAAAGCCCCATCAAAGTACATAATACATTCGCGATCTGTTTCCTTGCCGGGGACAACCGACTCTTGAACTTCTTCGTCTGGCGTTGGTGTCCACTCTACAATGAACTCTGCCAAGGCTCTGCTCTGAATAGTTGAAGTGCTTTCAAACTTGAGGCCAAAGCATGACAGCTCCAATGCCCACTCCACAATCCTGCCGGTTGCTTCTGGATTCCGCAAGATCCGTTGCAGTGGAAAGCGAGTGACGACGGTAATCTCATGTGCTGGGAAGTAATGGCGCGGCTTCCTCGAGGCCATAAGGAGGCCGAAGAGCAGCTTTTGCACACCAGAATATCTTGACCTAGCCCCCTGCAAAAGGGAGCTGACAAAATAGATTGGGCGCTGCACCATCTTCTTTTTCTGCACTGCTTCACTTGACTGCGCGGGCTCTGTCTTGTCGGCAGCAGGCTCTGCCGGGGATGGTCCTGGCTTGTCGCTAGATAGGCTTGCCGCTGCCGCTGCCTCTTCGTCTGCTTCTCTCTGCGCCACTACCGCAACACTAACCACTTGATTCGTTGCCGCTAGATACAGCAGCAACGGCTCTTGTGGCCTATGTGCGACCAGTGTCGGCGGAGAGGAGAGGTACCTCTTCAAGTCCTGCAGTGCTGCCTCCGCTTCCGGAGTCCATTTCATTGGACCTGCCTTCTTCAAGATTTTGAAAAAGGGGAGGGCGCGCTCAGTGGATTTGGAGATGAACCTGCTCAGAGCAGCAACGCAGCCGGCAAGTCGGCGCACATCTTTGACACGTCTTGGTGCTTCAATCTGCTCAATTGCCTTGATCTTGTCGGGATTGGCTTCAATTCCACGTTGAGACACAAAGAACCCGAGAAGCTTGCCGGATGGAATGCCAAACACGCACTTCTTGGGATTAAGCTTCAGATTGATCCTGCGCAGATTTGCAAACGTCTCTTCCAGATCTTGTATAAGAGTTGCCTTGTCCTTGGTCTTGACCACTATGTCATCCATATAGGCTTCCATATTTCTATGCAGCTGGGTCTCGAAACCAATCTGGACAGCTCTTGCAAAGGTCGAACCAGCACTTTTCAACCCGAAAGGCATACGTATGAAGCAATACGTGCCACATGGGGTGATAAATGCGGTTTTCTCTTCGTCCTCTTTGGTCATGAAAATCTGATGGTAGCCTGAATATGCGTCAAGGAATGACAGCAAATCGCAGCCAGCAGTGGAGTCCACAATCTGGTCGATGCGCGGCAAGGGAAAAGGATCTTTTGGACAGGCTTTATTGATATCAGTATAGTCGATACACAGCCTCCACTTCCCATTCGCCTTGCGCACTACAACTGGATTGGCCAACCATGTCGGATGGAGGACTCCTCTAACCAAACCTGTTGCTTCAAGCTTTCTGATCTCTTCGGCGATAAACTCTTGCCGCTCCAAGGCTTGCTTCCTGATCTTCTGCTTGACGGGCCGCGCGTGAGGGCAGACAGCAAGGTGGTGCTCAATTACCTCCCTGGGAACACCGAGGATATCAGATGGTTGCCATGCAAACACATCGATATTCGCCCGCAGGAAGGCAACGAGCGCGCTTTCCTATTTGTCATCAAGGGTGGAACTTATGGTCAAAGTTCCTCCCGTACCATCCTCCTTGGCGGGCACCTTCTTGGTCTCTGGTGGAGCAGCCTTGGATTTCTTGCTCTTGCCGACAGAGCTCTCCGGCACGTCCTCAATGGGAGCACAGCACTCCGAGGAGGTGCGCTTGCCGGAGTGGGTGCTAGAGGTCTTGCCGGGCTTCTTCTTCTTCCCGGGAGCTTCAGCGACAGGAGCAGGTGCCTTGGCGGCAGATGCTGCAACTGCCTCCCGGTAGAGTTTGTCGGTGCAGATAAGCGCATCCTTTTTGTCGGAGTGGATGGTGATGACGCTCATCGGCCCGGGCATCTTCAGCACGTTGTAGGCGTAGTGCGATGCCGCCATGAACTTGGCCAGCGCCGGGCGACCAAGAATCCCATTATAGGGTAATGGAATCTTGGAGACGTCGAAGATGATCTTCTCCGTCCTGAAGTTCAACTCGCTGCCAAACGTCACTGGCAGGGTGATCTTGCCCTTCGGCTGGTTCCTTCCCGGATTGACCCCTTGGAATGAGCCTGTTTCCTCGAGATCTTCGTCGGGAATTTGCAATCTCTTGATCACATCGGGCGAGATCAGGTTTAGGCCAGCCCCACCATCAACTAACATCTTTGTCACCTTGAGGTTGCGGATCGTTGGTGAAACCAACAACGGCAAGCACCCGACCGCAGTTGTGCGATCAGGGTGGTCCTCGGCGTCAAAAACGATAGGCGTGTGGGACCACTTCAGTGGCTTCCGGGCATCGAGCGAGGGCTCAGCTGCATTAATCTCGCGCGCCCACCGCTTGAGCTGGCGGTGAGAGGAATGCAAGGAGGCGCCTCCGTCAACGCACATGGCCTCTGTCGCCTTCTGGAACTCGTGCTCGCTGGACTCGTCGCCCTCTGCATCATCATCATCATCCCCCTGCTCCTTGTCGCGGCCTCGGGCGGGCCGCTCCTTCTGTTGCTTGGCCTTGCCGCGGCGACCTCCTCGATCGCGCTTCTTGCCGGACCCTCCAGCGCCATCCTGGGCCTTCTCCTTGTCTCGCCTTTCATACTCGGCTCTCTGCTTCTCGACAAGCTCCTCAACTTGCCGGCAGTTTTGGAGATCGTGGCCCTTGGTGCGGTGGATCTTGCAATACTGCTTGGCGGAGCCTTCCGGCTTGTCGGCAGCCGCCAAGGCCTGACATGCGGCACACCCAGCACCCTCCTTGCCGGGGTCGTCAGTCTTGGCCTTCTTGGCGGTGCCGGGGTTGCTGGATCCCTCGACGGCAAGCACGGCCTTGCCCTTGCGCTTCCTGGCCTTCCGTCGGCCCTTCTTTGCCGGGGCAGCAGCGTCTTCGCTTTCGGAGCCGACTCCTGCGCCAGTGTTCTCGCCGGGGAGTCTCCTTCCTTCTTCTGCCCGAGCGCATTTGTCAGCCAGAGCGTAAAGCTCGGCGACATCCCTGACCTTGTTCATCGCAAGCTCTTCCCGCATCTTGCGGTTGCGCACATTCTGATGGAGGCGCTGATGACAGCGGCAGGATGAACGTCTGGAATGTTGTGCTGGATACGGCTGAACCTCTGGATGTACTTGCGCAAGGTTTCGCCATCCTTCTGGGGAATGATATGCAAGTCGCTTTCCTGGCCAGGAGCTTGGTGGCCGCCAGTAAAGGCGCCAACAAACTCATGACACAGATCTACCCAGGAGGAAATGGAATTCTCCGGCAGATGCATCAACCACGACCCGACATTGGGCTTCAGCACCAACGGGAAGTAGTTGGCAAGGATCTTGTCGTCTCGAGCCCCGGCAGCCTGCATCGCAATTTTGTAGATGCTCAGGAACTCTGACGGGTGAGTCTTGCCGTCGTACTTCTCCGGCACCTCCGGCTTGAAAGAGTGGGAGCCAGGCCACTGGACTCGCCGCAGCTCACGAGTAAACGCTGGACAGCCCACCTCGTAAGGTAGGCTACCAGGATACCCTGGCGCAGGCTCGTCGACAGTGGGTCCCGTGCGCTTGTCGGATTGACGACGCGCTTCCCGTTGCCGCTCGATGGTAGTTCGAGCGTCCTCCTTCTGCCGTTCCCGAAGAATCAGACGTTGATCGCGGCGAACCCGCGGATCGGACGACGCCGTGGAATCGTCATCACGGGCGTCGACCCACCGAGTTAGCGACCGCTCTTGACGTGGTGGAGGGGAGCGTATCGTAGATGCACCGCCTCCGGTCTTCTCGCCATCGGCCCGCACCGGTCCAGTAGACTGCCGCCGCGAAGGCTCTGCTTGCTGCGGCCTGTCGTTGTTGGCTAAACCGATGAGGCTCTGAATGGCAGCTCTCCACTCATCTAGCTTATCCGCAGCGGGAGGGAAGTCTAGGAGTAGCTGAGCTCGCACCAACGCTTCTGCTGCTGTTGGCGGCGGCGAAAGATGCGAAGAACGTGAGGTGCTCAGACTCCTAACTGGGTTAGAAGGAGCACCGTCACGGTCCTGCAGCCGTGCGCGGCTTCCACCGGCGTGTTGACGTGGATCTTGGCCCCGCGCATCTTGAGAGTGATGCGCAGGGGTTTTCCCATGGGGATGCTTGGAACCACCGACGTCACGGTGCTGCACGTCGCGCATGTCTTGAGAAGGCCGCGGTGCATGCGCCGGCGTGGGTGTCTTGGAAGGCGCCGTCACGTCCTTGGAGATCGCTGCACCACCCGTAGGTAGCGCGGCCTGGTCCTTGGACCTGGCGCTCGCCTGGCTTGGATCGCCAGAACGTCGCGGAGGCTCAAGACCTCCACCTCCTCCACCAGCGCCCGCGCCATCACCCGTCTGTGTGGGTACGGGGGGGCTGGACGCAGATGGACCAACCGCCGTGAAACCCTTCTTCTTGGGGGCCATGGCGATGAAAGATGATCAAGAACTGGCGCGCCGACCGCTAGATCGGGTTCGCGCAACCTTTTCTCCCCTACCTGGCGCGCCAAAGATGTCGGGGAAACGACACCTATGGGATCGAAGGATCCCTTTACGGTTCGGCAAGGGAGAAAGGACAGCACAAAGAGCGGAACTAACGATCAACGCGGGGGGGGGGGGGGTTACCCAGGTTCGGGCCGCTCGGAAGCGTAAAACCCTACTCCTGCTTGGTTGTATTACTGTGGATGTTCTTGGCCAAGTTCTGGGAGCTACAGTAGCAGCTACGCATGCAGAATGGGTCGAATGTCTCCATCCTCCCCTGTAGCTACGTCTTGGGCCTCCTTTTATATGTCCAAGGGGTCTCCAACAGTGGCGAAGTACAAGAGGTGTAAAGTATCTACAGTATCTCAAGATTACCAGTATCTCATGATTACTACTGACGCCTTAGGACAAACGTCTTAGGACAAGACGCGTTCAATGCTCTGAACAGGTGTCCCTGCCTTTCTTGGGGATGGAAAAAGGACTCGTCCCATCAGCACCGCTTAACCCCTTCTGCGGCCAGCGCCGTGACATGCAACCAGGAGGACAAGCCCTAAACGACAGGCTGGTCGCTGCGCTGGAGCGGCGGCACTGTGCTGAAGCGGTGGGATCTTGCCGGGTGCTGATCTTGCCGGGGCTCGACGGGCCAGCCCGGCAAGATCTTGCCGGACGCCCAGCCTTCGGTCTTCTGATCTTCAGCTTAAACGCCTTCTTGATATCTTGCATCTGTCTCCAGCCGTCCTTCGGCAGGCCTTGCCGCAGGTATTTCTACAACTGTCCGTGCACAAGTACGGGGTACTAAAGGACCCGATCTTTAGTACACCGACACACCCTTGATGACGATGCACTTGATGCCCAGGGCAGAGGCAGCCTTGAGTCCAGCGATGAGGCCTTCGTACTCTGCGATGTTGTTGGAGACCTTGTCGTCATGCTTGAAGCAGAGTTGGACAGCGTAGGAGAGCTTGTCTCCTGTCGGCGAGATGAGCACGACGCCAGCCCCCGCGCCCTATCGTGAGAACGCGCCGTTGAAGTGCATGGTCCAGCAGCCAGGTGCTTCATCTCCAGGCAGTGGGGATTTGTCCTCGCGAGGCTCTTCTCGGTGCGTGTCCGTCCATTCTGCCATGAAGTCCGCCAAGGCCATGCCCTTGATCACTCGTGTGGTGCAAAATTCCAGCTCGAAGGCCTGCAGCTCGATGTTCCACTCGGAGACGCGGCCTGCGGCGTTGGGGCTGCGCGGGACTTGCTCCAAGGGGTATGATGTGATCACCTTGATGGGATGGCCCTGGAAGTTGTGGCACAGCTTCCTGGAGGCGAGGAGGAGCTTCTGCTGCATGGGGTAGCGCTCGCGCGCATCCCGCAACACCGTGCTGACGAAGTACACAGGATGCTCGATGAGGCGCGTGGTTGTCGTAGCATCTTGCTCTCCGGAGGGCCCTGGGGGCTCATGAGACTCGGAAGGCTCGGGAGGCGTCTCGTCAGGGGCCTCCTGAGGAGGGCCCTCGGCAGGTGATGGCGCGACCTCGGCAGGTGAAGGCGCGGCCTCGGCAGGCGCTGATGTGGCCTCAGCAGGCTTCTTCTGGATGCAGACGCGCTCTCTCGTACCACCAGCAAGGCCGCGCTGGCCGTCTGGGGAGTGGCTGCCAAGTACAGGAGCAGGGGCTCGCGAGAGCGTAGCGCGACCATGATGGGTGGGCTCGTCAGGTACCTATTGAGGTCCTCGAAGGCAGCATCAGCCTCAGGAGTCCACTTGAAGGGGCCAGACCTTTTCATGAGCTTGAAGAATGGTAGGGCTCGCTCGCCGAACTTGGAGATGAAACGCCCGAGCAAGGCCATGCATCCCGCCAGGCGCTGCATCTGCTTGAGGTTCTGGGGAGGGCGCATCTTCTCGATGGCCTTGATCTTCTCGGGATTGGCCTCAATGCAGTGGTGGGACACCAGGAAGCCAAGCAGCTTGCCGGAGGGGACTCCGAAGATGCACTTGTCGAGGTTGAGCTTGAGGTTGACCTTGCGCAGGTTGTTGAACGTTTCCTCAAGGTCCGCGAGGAGGGACCAGGCCTCACGAGTCTTGACAACGATGTCGTCGACATAGGCTTCCGTGTTCCTTCCCATCTGAGGCCCCAGGGTGATGCGCATCAGCCTTTGGAAGGTGGCTCCGGCACTCCTCAGGCCGAAGGGCATGCAGATGTAGCAGTATATCCCACATGGGGTGATGAAGGCTGTCTTCTCCACATCTTCCGTTGCCATCTTGATCTGGTGGTAGCCTGAGAAGGCATATAGGAAGCACAACAACTCACACCCGGCGGTGGAGTCCATGATCTGGTCGATGCGAGGCAGCGGGAAAGGATCTTGAGGGCAGGATTTGTTGAGGCTCGTGAAGTCGACGCACATTCGCTCCTTGCCGCACTTCTTGGGTACTACGACTGGGTTGGCGAGCCATTCTGGATGGCGCACCTCACGGATGACTCCTGCTTCTTGCAGCTTCTGGACTTCCTTGACGATGAACTCTTGCTTCTCGGGCGCCTGGCACCGTGCTTTCTGTTTCACGGGGCGTGCGTTGGGGCACACCGCTAAGTGGTGGTCGATCACCTCCCTCGGCACACCGGACAAATCAGATGCTGTCCAAGCGAACACATCCGCATTTGCCCGAAGGAAGGTGACAAGCGCATCTTCCTATGCAAGAGAGAGGCCTATGCCGATGGTGAAGGCAGGGTCTGAGCCGCTGCCGTCCACCAACACCTTCTTCGTCTCGGCGCGCGCTTGAGAGAATAGCTACTTCTTCTTCGCGGGTGCGGCCTCAGGAGGCTCGACGTCGTCTTCATCAGCGGGATAGGCGGTGGCGGCAGCCTTGTAGGCACTCACGAGGGAGCGGACTGCGTCCTTCTCGTCGCAGCAGACGGTGATGATGTCACTGCAGCCCGGCATCTTGAGGATGTTGTAGGCGTGATGAGTCACGTCCATGAACTTGGCGAGCTCAGGGTAGCCCAAGATGGCATTGTACGGAAGGCCAATGTGCGCCACATCGAAGTTGATGAGCTTAGTACGGTAGTTCTTGCAGGTGCCGAAGGTGACGGGAAGGCGCACCTGCCCCAGAGGCAGCGTGGAGCCATCAGTGACGCCGGAGAAGGGCCTCGTCGGCATCAGCTGCTCGTAGGGCACTTGGAGCTTCTCGAAGGTCTCGACAAAGATCACGTTGAGGCTTGCACCTCCGTCGACGAACATCTTGGTAACAGCAATGTTGCTGATGGTGGGAGTGCACAGCATGGGGATCACGCCCACTGCCTCTGTGGACTTGGGGTAGTCCTTGGAGTCAAAGGAGATGGCGTACTGCGACCACTTGAGGGGCTGAGAAGCCTCAGGCCTCGAGAGGGCTGCGTTCACCTCGCGAGCGAACTGCTTGAAATGGTGGTTGGACGGAGGAGCCTAGGCCCCGCCAAGGATGCAAGCCACCTCGCGAGGCTCCTGGTAGCCCCGGCGCCCTCGTCAGGCAGATTGCCATTGTTCCTTCGAGGTGGCGGCGGTAGCGGCGGCAGAGCGGCGTTGGCCCGAGGATTGGCCTGCCGAGGTGATACGTCTCCCACGTATCTATAATTTTTTATTGTTCCATGCTATTATAGAATCAATCTTGCATGTTTTTATATGCAATTATATATCATTTTTTGGTATTAACCTAGTGCCCAGTGCCAGTTGCTGTTTTCTGCTTGTTTTTGGCTTTTCAGAGAAACAGTACCAAATGAAGTCCAAATGCCACGAAACTTTTTAGAGATTTTTTTCTGGACAAAAGAAACCTGGGAAGCTTCAGGAGGAGGCCAGAAGCCTCATGGAGGCTTCACAAGGCACTAGGGCGCGCCCCAGGGGGGGCGCCGTGCTGCATTGTGGGGCCCACGAGACTCTATTTGACCTAATTCCACTTCTATAAATTCACAAATATTGGGAAACCCCCAGAGAGCCAGAAGAAAAAAACCTTTCCGCCGCCGCAAGCCTCTGTTCTTCCGCGATCCCATCTGAAGGCCTTTTCCGGTACTCTGCCGGAGGGGGAATCGATCACGGAGGGCTTCTACATCAACCTTGCTGCCCTTCCGATGATGTGTGAGTAGTTTACCACAGACCTACGGGTCCATAGCTAGTAGCTAGATGGCTTCTTCTCTCTCTTTGATCTTCAATACAATGTTCTCCTCAATGTTCTTGGAGTTCTATCCGATGTAATCTTCTTTTGCGGTGTGTTTGTTGGGATCCGATGAATTGTGAGTTTATGATCAGATTATTCATGAGAAATATTTGAGTCTTCTCTGAACTCTTTTATGCATGATTGTTATAGCTTTGTATTTCTCTCCGATTTATCGATTTGGTTTGGCCTACTAGATTGATTTATCTTGCAATGGGAGAGGTGCTTTGTGATGGGTTCAATCTTGCGGTGCTCAATCCCAGTGACAGAAGGGGACATGACACGTATTTGTATTGTTTCTATTAAGGATAAAAAGATGGGGTTTATTCATATTGCTTGAATTTTCTTCTCTACATCATGTCATCTTGCTTAAGGCGTTACTCTGTTTCATACTTAATAGCCTAGATGCATGCTGGATAGCGGTCGATGGGTGGAGTAATAGTAGTAGATGCAGGCAGGAGTCGGTCTACTTGTTTCGGACGTGATGCCTATATACATGATCATTGCCATGAATCCGTCATAATTATTTGCTTTTCTATCAATTGCCCAACAGTAATTTGTTTACCCACCGTATGTTTATGTGCTCAAGAGAGAAGCCTCTAGTGAAAACTATGGTCCCTGGGTCTATCTTTATCATATAAAAATCCTAAAAATACCTTGCTGTAATTTATTTACTTTTATTTTAATTAGTATTTTAGTTTATCTATTTACCTAGATAAGATTTAATCCTTGCAAATAACCGCTAAGAGGATTGACAACCCTCTTATTTGCGTTGGGTGCAAGTGTTTGCTCTTGTGTGTGCATGTGCGCTTAACGGAATTTTGCTTGGTTCTCCTACTGGATTGATAACCTTGGTTCTTAACTGAGGGAAATACTTATCTCTACTGTACTGCATCATCCTCTCCTCTTCGGGGAAATACTAACGCAGACTACAAGTAGCAGGAAGAATTTCTGGCGCTGTTGCCGGGGAGACATCATCAAAATTACCAAGTACCTTCGCACAAATTATCATTCACTTGCATTTACTTTATTTGCCTTTTATTTGCATTTGCCTCTCGTTTTCATCTCCCCCACTTCTAATTTTTTTTACAAAAATACTTTATTTGCTAGTTTGCTTGCTTTTTCGCGATGTCTCAAGAAAATACAAAATTGTTTGACTTTTCTAATACTAATAATAATGTTTTTATTAGTACTCCCATTGCTCCTCCCGCCACTAGTGCGGAGTCAAGTGACATTAATGCTGCCTTACTTAATCTTGTTATGAAAGAACAATTTTCTGGTAGTCCTAATGAAGATGCTGCATCCCATCTAAATACTTTCGTTGAACTTTGTGATATGCAAAAGAAGAAAGATGTGGATAATGATATTGTCAAACTAAAATTATTTCCGTTCTCACTACGAGATCGTGCTAAAACTTGGTTTTCATCCTTGCCTAGAAATAGTATTGATTCTTGGGATAAGTGTAAGGATGCTTTCATTACCAATTATGTTCCTCCCGCTAAGACTATTTCTTTAAGAAATCAAATTATGAATTTTAAGCAACTTGAGCATGAACATGTTGCGCAATCTTGGGAGAGAATGAAATTAATGATAAGAAATTGCCCAACTCATGGTTTGAATTTATGGATGATCATACAATTTTTTTATGCGGGACTAAACTTTGTCTCTAGAAATTTGCTAGACTCTGCCGCAGGTGGTACTTTCATGGAAATTACATTGGGAGAAGCTACAAAACTCCTTGATGATATAATGGCAAATTATTCTCAATGGCACACTGAGCGAACTCCAACTGGCAAGAAGGTAAATTCTGTTGAAGAAATTAATACTTTGAGTGATAAGATGGATGCTCTACTGAAATTGGTTGCTAGTAAGAATGCTCATATTGATCCTATTGATGTGCCATTGTATACTTTGATTGAGCAAAATAATGATGTTATTGATGTGAATTTTGTCTCTAGAAATAATTTCAACAACAATGCTTATAGGGGTAATTTCAACCCTAGATCATTTCCTGGAAATTCCTCTAATACTTATGGCAATCCTTATGGTAATTATAATAATAATAATAATAATAATAGGATGCCCTCTGATCTTGAAATTAATATTAAAGAATTTATAAGTTCGCAAAAGAATTTCAATGCTATGATAGAAAAAAATTGAATAGAGTTGATGAATTGGCTAGGAACATGGATAGAATTGCTCATGATGTGGAAAATCTCAAAACTAAAATTTTGCCATCGAAGCATGATATAAATGGGTCTATTAAGGCTATCTATGTTTCCATTAATGAAAGTAAAGAAAGGACCGCTAGGTTGAGAGCTAAGCGAGAATTTCTAGAAAAAGCGATTCCACCCGGTTTCTATCGTAGCAATCATGAAGATATTAAAATGATTGGTGTTACACCTATTGCATCTTTGTTTATTAATATAAAACTTGATGAAAAAGGGACTGAAGAAGAGTCAACTTTAGAAACAAGGAGTCCCACTTGCTTGGAGGGTGATAATCTTGATCATAAAAATGAAAAAAGTGGGTTTGGAGAGGTTAAAACTTTAAATAGTAATGCACCCACTACTCTGGATTACAAGGATTTTAATTATGATAGTTGTTCTTTAATTGAGTGTATTTCCTTGTTGCAATCCATGATTAATTCACCAAATGCATATGAACAAAATAAAGCTTTCACTAAACATATCGTAGAAGCCATGATGAAAGCACATGAAGGAAAACTTGATTTGGAAGTATCAATTCCTAGAAAATTACAAGATGAATGGGAACCTACTATTAAAGTAAAAAATTAAATATTATGAATGCAATGCTCTTTGTGATCTTGGTGCTAGCGTTTCCACTATACCAAACTCCATGTGTGATGTGCTAGGTCTCACCGACTTGGATCCTTGTTCCCTTAATTTGCATCTTGCGGATTTCACTATCAAAAAGCCATTGGGTAGAATAAATGATGTGATTATTCTTGCAAATAGAAATTATGTGCCTGTGGACTTTATTGTTCTTGACATTGAATGCAATCCTTCTTGCCCCATAATACTTGGTAGGCCTTTTCTTCGAACTAATGGTGCTATTATTGATATGAAAGAAGGTAATATAAGATTTCAATTTCCACTAAAGAAAGGGATGGAACACTTCCTCAGGAAAAGAATTAAAGCACCCTATGAATCCATTATGAGGGCCGCTTATGGAATTAACTTGAAGGATGACAACACTTGAAACTATGCATTATGCCTAGCTAGGGGCATAAAACAATAGCGCTTGTTGGGAGGCAACCCAAAGAATAAAATAATTTTTTGCTTTTACCTACTGTTTTTGAGTGTTTGCATGAATATAGCTTCTGCTATGATTGTGTTTTTATGTTTTAATTAGTGTTTGTGCCAAGTAATGCCTTTGGGATGATTTGGAAGATAGTATAATTGATGCTGTTTGAAAAACAGAAAGTTTTGCGTCCAGTGCTGGAATTTTATTTCTGTACTGGAGCATCAGAAAAATCTGAATTTTTTACACAGTATTGGCATATGAGTTGCCCGCGTTGTCCTAATTTTTCATATTTTTTGGAGTTACATAAGTATGGCTTTTAAATAGATCTTTACAGACTGTTCTGTTTTAGATAGATTCTGATTTTGTTGCATAGTTTGCTTATTTTGATGAATCTATGAATCGTATCGGGGGGTATGAGTCATGGAGAAGTTGGAGTACAGTAGCATTATTCCAATATTAAATATGAATCAATCTACTACAGTACCTAAAGTTAAAGATTTGTTTGTTATATTAACGGATCTCACGAGGTTTCTGTTGAGTTTTGTGTGCTGAAGTTTTCAAGTTTTGGTGAGACTACGATGGATAAAGGAATAAGGAGCGGCAAGAGCCTAAGCTTGCGGATGCCCAAGGCACCCCAAGGTAATATTCAAGGAATACTGAAGCGTCTAAGCTTGGGGATGCCCCGGAAGGCATCCCCTCTTTCGTCTACAATCTATCGGTAACTCACTTGGAGCTATATTTTTATTCATCACATGATATGTGTTTTACTTGGAGCGTCTTGTGAAATAGTTTGGTTGCCTTTGTTTGCTTTTTAGTTTGTCACAATCATCTTTGCTGAACACGCCTTTTTGAGAGGGACACACATTTTTCGTGATTTGTTAGAATACTCTATGTGCTTCACTTATATCTTTTGAGCTAGGCAGTTGCTCTAGTGCTTCACTTATATCTTTTAGAGCACGGTGGTGATGATACTTTAAAGAAATAATTGCACTCTCATGCTTCACTTATATCCTTTTGAGAGTCTCATGATAGCAATGGTAATATGCACGGGTTATGAATTTGGTCCTGATATGATAGGAATTCAAGAGGGATATAATAAAAACTTTTATGTAGATCACTGAATATGATAAATTTGATTCCTTGAAATAGTTTTGCGATATTAAGATGGTAATATGGGGGATGTATTAGTAGATAATTGTGGTTTAGTAAGAATAATTGTGTTAAGGTTTGTGATTCCCGAAGCATGCATGTATGTTTGTCGTTATGCTAAGAAGTTGGAGCATGATTTATTATTGATTGTCTACCTTATGAGTGGCGGTCGGGGACGAGCGATGGACCTTGTCCTACCAATCTATCCCTCTCGGGGCATGCGTAGTAGTACTTTTCTTCGAGGGCTAATAGACTTTCGCAATAACCATGTGAGTTCTTTATGACTAATGTGAGTCCATGGATTATACGCACTCTCACCCTTTCGCAATTTGCTAGCCTCTTCGGTACCGTGCATTGCCCTTTCTCACATCGAGAGTTGGTGCAAACTTCGCCGGTGCATCCAAACCCCGTGATATGATACACTCTATCACACATAAGCCTCCTTATATCTTCCTCAAAACAGCCACCATACCTACCTATCATGGCATTTCCATGGCCATTCCGAGATATATTGCCATGCAACTTCCACCGTTCCGTTTTTTATGACACACATCATCATTGTCATATTGCTTTGCATGATCAAATAGCTGACATAGTATTTGTGGCTCAGCCACCGTTCATCATTGTTATACATGTTACGCTAGCATCAATGCACAACCTGGTACACTGCCAGAGGCATTCATATAGAGTCATATTTTTGTTCTAGTATCGAGTTGTAATGTTGAGTTATAAGTAAATAGAGGTGTGATGATCATCATTATTAGAGCATTGTCCCAGTGAGGAAAGGATGATGGTGGCTATGATTCCCCCACAAGTCGGGATGAGACTCTGGACGAAAATAATAATAAAAAGAGAAGAAAAAAAAGAATAGAAAAAAAAGAGGCGAAAAAGAGCCATGAAAAAAAATAAAAAAAATAAATGAGAGAAAAAGAGAGAAGGGGCAATGCTACTATCTTTTTCCACACCTGTGCTTCAGAGTAACACCATGTTTTTATATAGAGAGTCTCCTATTTTGTCACTTTTATATACTTGTGGGAATTTTTCATTATAGAACTTGGCTTGTATATTCCGATGACGGGCTTCCTCAAATGCCCGAGGTCTTCATGAGCAAGCAAGTTGGATGCACGCCCACTTAGTTTTCATGTTGAGCTTTCATACAGTTATAGCTCTTAGTGCATCCGTTGCATGGCAATCCCTACTCCTCGCATTGACATCAAATGATGGGCATCTCCATAGCCCGTTGATTAGCCTCGTTGATGTGAGACTTCCTCCATTTTTTACTTCTTCTATTTATCTCTACCACCATACTCTATTCCACCCATAGTGCTATATCCATGGCTTGCGCTCACGTATTGAGTGGGAGTTGAAAAAGCTAAAGCGCGTTAAAAAGTATGAACCTATTGCTTTGGGGTAGTGCAAGATAAATACTTTGTGTGAATAAGATGGAGCATGACAGGATTATATGATTTTGTAGGGATAACGTTCTTTAGCATTTTTATTTTGAAATACATGATTGTTTGCTAGTATGCCTGAGTATTGATGTCTTTATGTCAAACTATAGACTATTGCTTTCAATCATTTGGATCTTATTATTCATACCGTAAGAGAGAGATTACATGATGAAACATAAAAGGTAGCATTCCACATCAAAAATTCTGTTTTTATCATTTACCAACTCGAGGACGAGCAGGAATTAAGCTTGGGGATGCTTGATAAGTCTCCAACGTATCTATAATTTTTGATTGTTCCATGCTATTATAGTATTAATCTTGGATGTTTTTATATGCAATTATATATCATTTTTGGGACTAACCTATTAACCTAGTGCCCAGTGCCAATTGATGTTTTCTGCTTGTTTTTGGCCTTTCAGAGAAACAGTACCAAATGAAGTCCAAATGCCATAAAACTTTTTGGGGATTTTTTCTGGACAAAAGAAACCTGGGAAGCTTCGGGGGGTGGCCAGAAGCCTCACGGAGGCTTCACAAGGCACTAGGGCGCGCCCAAGGGGGGGCGCTGTGCTGCCTTGTGGGGCCCACGTGACTCCATTTGAGCTAATTCCACTTCTATAAATTCACAAATATTGGGAAACAACCAGAGAGCCAGAAGAAAAAAAACCTTTCCGCCGCCGCAAGCCTCTGTTCTTTCGCGATCCCATCTGGAGGCCTTTTCCGGTACTCTGCCGGAGGGGGAATCTATCACGGAAGGCTTCTACATCAACCTTGCTACCCTTCCGATGATGTGTGAGTAGTTTACCACAGACCTACGGGTCCATAGCTAGTACCTAGTTGGCTTCTTCTCTCTCTTTGATCTTCAATACAATGTTCTCCTCGATGTTCTTGGAGTTCTATCCGATGTAATCTTCTTTTGCGGTGTGTTTGTTGGGATCCGATGAATTGTGAGTTTATGATCATATTATTCATGAGAAATATTTGAGTCTTCTCTGAACTCTTTTATGCATGATTGTTATAGCTTTGTATTTCTCTCTGATCTATCGATTTGGTTTGGCCTACTAGATTGATTTATCTTGCAATGGGAGAGGTGCTTTGTGATGGGTTCAATCTTGCGGTGCTCAATCCCAGTGACAGAAGGGGACATGACACGTATTTGTATTGTTGCCATTCAGGATAAAAAGATGGGGTTTATTCATATTGCTTGAATTTGCTTCTCGAAATCATGTCATCTTGCTTAAGGCGTTACTCTGTTTCATACTTAATACCCTAGATGCATGCTGGATAGCGGTCGATGGGTGGAGTAATAGTAGTAGATGCAGGCAGGGGTCGGTCTACTTGTTTCGGACGTGATGCCTATATACATGATCATTGCCATGAATCCGTCATAATTATTTGCTTTTCTATCAATTGCCCAACAGTAATTTGTTTACCCACCGTATGTTTATGTGCTCAAGGCAGAAGCCTCTAGTGAAAACTATGGTCCCCGGGTCTATCTTTATCATATAAAAAACCTAAAAATACCTTGCTGCAATTTATTTACTTTTATTTTAATTACTATTTTAGTTTATCAATTTACCTCGATAAGATTTAATCCTTGCAAATAACCGCTAAGAGGATTGACAACCCTCTTATTTGCGTTGGGTGCAAGTGTTTGCTCTTGTGTGTGCAGGTGTGCTTAACAGAATTTTGCTTGGTTCTCCTACTGGATTGATAACTTTGGTTCTTAACTGAGGGAAATACTTATCTCTACTGTACTGCATCATCCTCTCCTCTTCGAGGAAATACCAACGCAGACTACAAGTAGCACGAGGCTAGTCGCGCCAGCCCTGCCTGAAGTTGTCGTTGCCGTTTGCCGCGGTCACCCCAGCTGTTGTTGCTGCGGCCGCCTCCGCGGCCGGTGCCATGATCGTTCCAGCCATCGCGCCCGTCCTGGCAGTTCTCACGAAGCAGCTTGAGCTCATGGAAATCTTCGGTGTTGTGGGAGAACATGTCGTGGTAGGCGCAGTACGGGCGGCCATCCTTCTTGGGCTCATCACGGTCGCGGCCGCGCTTCTGCTCAGGCTCCGCCGCGAGGACGGCAGGGCCTTTGTGCTTGGAGTCCTTGATCTTGGCCTTGGCGGCGTCAGGCGCCTGGTCAGGGTCCTTGTGGATGAAGAGGCGGCCCTCTTCGGCCTTGGCGCACTTGTCGGCGAGGTCAAATAGCTCAACCATGGAGTCAAGCTCGTCATTGATGGCGAGCTTCTCGCGCATCCGGACGTCCGTGACACCGTTGGAGAATGCGGAGATGTTGGCGGCATTGGAAGCGCGTGGGATCTTGTTGCGCACTTGGCTGAAGCGCTGGATGTACTTACGGAGAGTCTCGTCAGGGCGCTGGCGCACGACGCGCAAGTCGTTGAGCGTGAGGGGGCGCTCGTGCGTGCCCTTGAAGTTTGTGATGAACTGCTTGCACAACTCGGCCCACGAAGAGACGGATGCCTCGGGGAGGTTCATGAACCGGGAACGCGGCGCGTCCTTGAGGGCCATGGGGAACCAGTTCGCCATGACCTTGTCATCCCCGTTCGCCGCCTCGATGCTGAGGGTGTAGAGCTACAAGAACTCTGTGGGGTTGGGGGTGCCGTCATAGCGAGGAGGCAGGTCCGGCTTGAACTTCGTGGGCCACACCATGCGGCGCAGCTCACGGGGGAAGGCGCGGCAGCCCTCGATGCTGGAGGTGACACCGCCTACGAGGACGGCATGGTTCTAGCGGCCGGCAGCCGCGACCTCCTGGATGGTGCAGTCCTGACGTTGGCGCTGCTGCCGGCCTGACGATCTGGTAGCTCTCGTCGTCGGGGTCCGGCGAGGACGCATTGCGGGATGGCTCCCGCGCCCGCGCGCCGCGGTGGCACCCGGCTGTAGGAGATATGCCCTAGAGGCAGTAATAACAGTTATTTTGTATCTCCTAATTTTGTAATGAATGTTTATGTTCCATGCTATAACTGCAATGATTCTCGAGTCTACAATATCCACGAGGCTCGGAGGGAAACTCATGTGCATGTGTGGTATAATAAACGGTAAAATATATTCCTAGTCATGCCTCTAAGACTGGCTCAAGTATTGCATGATGACCCTGTTTTCCTGATCATGGGCATGACTATGCCGGCAATTTTGAGGGCACAATGTTAGAAGAACACTTGTGTTGAATCGACCCGAATTGATGTTATGCTACGAGATACATTCGTCACAAGTTAATGGTCACTAACACAGAGATAGTTAATGTTTGCATAATTCCTTAGACCATGAGAGTATCAAGTTCCTTCGTACTTGCTTCGTGAACTTTGGGGTTTGTTAAACGTCATCCGTAACTGGGTGGCTATTACGGCGGCTTACGGGTTCACGGAAAAGTATGAGAAGAAACGAAATAGCTCGAGATTGGGATTTGCTCCTCCGACGATGGAGATATATTCTCGGGCCCTCTCGGTGTTACGATATCCATCATCGTTTAGCCAGACACATTGTGATTTGATCACAGGGATGCCGGAACACGGAAACGAGAAAAGAGAACAAAACCGGTAACGAGGTAACTGGCATAGTGGACAAGTTCTTGATCCACGGGGATGCAGATAAATCTCACCTCGGGTTTTGTAACATATCGCGAAGCAACAGGAATAGCACACGGCAACCGGTGATTCACTCGAATATTTATTCGTGTGGGTATAGGGGTCAATATGGGTGTCCACGGCTCCGATGTTGATCATTGATCGGAAAGTGTTCCGGGTCATGTCTATACTTCACCGAACCTATAGGGTCACACACTTAAGGGTCATCTATCTGCTGAATACTAGACAGGGAGTCTGAGAGAAAGTCACCGGAAAAGTTTCGGAGACAACAGAAATGTTCCGGAGAGAACACCGGAATAGTTTCGGTAAAACTGAAAAGTTGTTTCGGAGTATACCATTAAGTCAAATTGGTTTCGGCACATGCCTGGAAATTCTTGGAGGGTACCAGAATTGTTCTGGAAACTTCTGGGATTTTTCCGGGATAAAAACCGGAAATGTTCCGGAGCTGCCGGAACCGGTTTGGTTGCTTTTCGCAGATGAAAATCACTAATCCGGAATTGTATCAGAACGCGTCCAAAATCATTTTAGTGGGTACTGGAATTATTCTAAGACCCATAGAAATATTTTTGGATTCACCGATCGCGGAAAAATGTTTCTGTGAATAGTGAAAATCACTTTATGGTTAGTTTTTTGGAAAGCCACCTTTTAGGGCTTTTCCCAAAAAGCTTCTAGAAGGACTTAGGGACCAAGGAACCCCCTTTGGGGGGGCCCCATGAGGGTGGCCGGCCAAGGGTGGAGCTCCTCCATGGAGCTCCACATGCCATCCTATTATGCCCTTTATGCCCTTTATGTGTGACATAAGGCATGGGTGTTTTGGTATTTTTTAGTTCCACCCTTCCCCTTGGCTTTCCTATAAATAGAGGTGGAGAGGAGCTCTCCACACTCACTCCAACTCTCATACACATGCCATGCATTATCTGGCTTTCTCTCTCCCTCCCACGAAATAGTTTCATAGAGCCGAAAGGCTGTCTGGGTTCCGGCAGGAACTAGTTCTGGACGGCGAAGCCCTGCCGGATAGCTGACACCGTATGTGTGCAACCCCGTAGAGAGGTCGTAGGTTCGATCTTTTGCCCGAGGGGCTGTTCGAGGGTCCTCCTGAAGGGCTGTCCGAGCTACCGTTCGAGCTTCGAGCGTCCTCCCGAAGGGCTGTCCGTGACATCGTCCGGGAGACTGTCTGACCGCCTCCCGAAGGGTTGTCCGACGAGGGAGTACATCCTCGCGGTTGGGAGGTTGTAAATCCTAGCTGTGGGGATCTACACCGATGATCTACACCGACTCTACTTCCGCTGCGCTACGAGTCGGTAATGATCAGATCAAACCCTGTATGCAGTCTCCATAGTGGTCCTGGGCGTGCTCGCTATACCGATTTTTTTTGTTTTCTGTCGCATTCCCCTACAGTGGCATCAAGAGCCTTGCTATGCGTAGATGCAGGTTATGATCTAGAATACATAGAGATGTATGGGTATTGCATAATATAATTTTGTAGTAGATGAGATCTATTGCTGAAAATTATTTATGCGGGTGGCAGATGAAATCTGTTACCCGATGTTCTTGTTACTTCCCTAGAATTTGCGTATTTCTGATCTTGAAACGGCATGGTGGAATTTCACAAAGTTCTGGCAATCCGTAATCCTAATTGATCAACGAAGTGCTATCAGTTCTTTGGGTTCCACCATAGTTAAGAGTAAGATGAAATTTCGCAGAAAAAAGGGCAATGCAGATATGATCTGCACGGGGGTCATGCGTATGACGAAGTTTAGTATGGGGCTCGAGATTTTATTATCTCGTGTTTCATACACCCTGCAAAGTTAATCTAGCGACTTGAATAATCATACTTGATGATAAACGTTGGTAGCTGCGGTTTAAGTCAAAACCTTAGAAGCCACGTAAAAATAAATTTTTGCATAAACCGATTAGAGGCGTCTAACTTGGTTTTGCAGGATGTGCATGTGATGTGGTATAGCAGTGCTCATATTAATTCGATTATGTATGAGATGACTATATGATGTAAATTTACTAACATGACCTGCGTGTCATGATTCGGCATGATGGCTGGAGCCATATGATTGTCACTTTAATGACCTGCGTGTCAACCTTAAGTAATGCACTTATTTTATTGGCTATAGAGATAGCAATATTATCTGGTGCATCGACAAGGTGGTGGCAATCTTTGCGAAGGTGAACACCGACGCAAATGCCGAAGACGAAGAAATACTAGAATTCTCCGTCAGAAGGGGCTATACCATATCATGCTATTATGAATTGCCTGAGATGTTTATGCCTCTTGATGCACCCTTCTTGATTGCGCGGTAGTCGCTTTTTATTAGGGTGATCTCTCACTTAAAATATCAAGTAGTTAGTGTTCTCCCAAGTGTAGCACCGTCATGGCACCTATCTCTTCGGGACATCACATGATCTCCATGGGTGCGAATGATTAGAGAAGTGTGAGGCGGGTGAGTTGAGACCTCGCAGCAAGATCACTTGGTTGGCTTGACGTTCAGGCAGGACAGTCCTGAGCTCGGAACACACGCATCGAAAGATGAACAAGAATCACATAGAGATGTGATCGGGAAGTTTGCCTACCGATTGAAGTTCATGCCATTTGTGTTCATCTCGAACTGTGGCGCTGAATGGAAATGCGGGTCTTGAATCACTCATAATCAATCTTGAGAGATATTGATTTGAGTGGGAGCGCACTTTAGAATAAAATAGTTTATTCACTAAGTGCAAATTAATTATGAACAAAGTCTAAGTGAAACTTGTGTTTACCGTGTTCAACTTAGGCCCGATGTTAGAGAAAGAGAAGTTAGCTGCGACTGGAAACAACTATGCGGACTGGGTCCGTAACTTGAGGATTGTCCTCTTGAGCGCTAAGAGGATGTATGTGCTTGAATCTCCTCTTCCAGCTAAACCGGCGGCAACTGCTCCGGAAGATGAACAAAATGTCTGGGCCACTAAGGATGATGATTACAACTTAGTGCAGTGCCTCATGCTAGCTTGCATGAGTCCAGAGCTTCAAAAACGTTTTGAATTCCATAACGCCCGTGATATGATCTGGGAATTGGCTCTGTACAAGGAAACCGCACGGTCTGAACTGTTTGATATCATGAAGGCCATGATGGATTGCAAGATGGCTGAGGGCAGTTCAGTTGGCGAACACGTGGTCAAAATGATTGGCTACGCTGAAAGGCTTAAAACCCTGAAATTTCCAATTCCACCAGCCCATATGATGGACATGTTGCTTTCTTCACTCCCCCCATCTTACGACGGTTTTGTCATGAACTACAACATGAGTGGGATGGAGAAGACACCAAATGAGGTGCTCACCATGCTGAAAACTGTGGAAGGAGGACTGCGAAAAAATCGCAAGCAAGTGTTGCTTGTGAATAAAACCGCCAGTTTCAAAAAGAAAGGCAAGTCCAAGAAGGGCAATGGCGCCGGTAAGACCGGCTCCCAAAGCAATTCTAAGGGCGGAGCCAAGAATGAAACTGAGTGCTTCTACTGCAAGGGCACAGGACACTGGAAGAGAAACTGCAAGAAGTATCTGGAAGATAAGAAGTCCAGGAAAACCGGAAAAGGTATAACTGTTATACAGGTTAATGTCATTGATGTTTTGCTTGCTAGCGAAAATTCTAAGTCTTGGGTATTTGATACCGGATCGGTTGCTCACATTTGCAACTCGATACAGGGGCTTCAGAAGGTGCATAAGCTGGCAAAGAATGAAGTCATGATGCGTGTCGGGAACGGCGTTGGGATCGCCGCTCAAGCCATCGGCATTATGCCTCTACGTCTCCCTTCAGGATTTACCTTAGAACTAAGTAACTTTTATTTTGTTCAGGCATTGTGTAGAAACATTATCTCTGGATCATGTTTAGTGCACGATGGGTACTCTTACAAGTCTGAGAACAATGGTTGTTGACTTTATTGTAAGGATATGTTTTATGGATTTGCACCCATTGTTGGGGGCCTTTTCATACTAAATCTTGAATGTGGAAATGATGTCTTTAACGTGAATGCTAAACGCCTTAAGAAGGCTGATACCACCACCAATTACTTGTGGCACTGTCGGCTTGGCCACATCGGAAAGAAACGCATGCAAAGACTCCATAAAGATGGAGTTTTACCGTCCTTTGATTTTGAATCATTTGACACATGTGAAGCTTGTCTGATGGGCAAAATGACCAAGACGTCGTTCACGGGTCATCCTGAACGGGCGGGTGAATTATTGGAAATAATATATAGTGATGTATGTGGTCCGATGAGCACAACCGCACGGGGTGGGTATTTCTACTTCGTAACTTTTACTGACGATTTAAGTAGGTATGGCTATATCTGCTTGATGAAGCATAAGTCGAAAACCTTTGAAAAGTTCAAAGAATTTCAGAGTGAGGTAGAAAATCATCGTAACAAAAGGATTTAGTTTCTGCGATCAGATCGTGGGGGCGAGTATCTTAGTCATGAGTTTAGCCAACATCTGAGTGACCGTGGAATCGTTTCACAGCTTACGCCTCCCGGAACTCCACAGCAAAACGGAGTGTCGGAAAGACGTAACCGAACCCTGTTAGACATGGTAAGGTCGATGATGTCTCTTACAGATCTACTGATATCTTTTTGGGGTCACGCACTACTCACTGCCGCTTATACATTAAACAGAGCACCGTCCAAGTCTGTTGAGACAACGCCATTTGAATTATGGTATGGGAAGAAACCCAATGTGTCGCATCTCAAGGTTTGGGGTTGTGAAGCTTATGTAAAACATTTACAACCAAGCAAACTCGACCCCAGATCAGACAAATGTTACTTTGTAGGTTATCCCAATAACACCATTGGGTATTCCTTCTACCACCAGTCCGAGGGCAAAGTGTTTGTCGCAATAGTTGGACACTTTCTCGAGAAATAATTTCTCGCTAAAGAAGTAAGTGGGAGGATAGTACAACTTAATGAGATTAGTGAATCTTCGGCAACCGTTGATATGGCTAAGGAACCGGAAGAAATTCCGCTAATTATCCCTACAACCGAGCCGGAAGTTGTCGCATGTGATGTGGAAACTGCAGACAATGTTGTAATTGAACCGCGCAGATCAGGTAGGGCTATCCAGCCACCTGAGTGGTTTCATAACAAAATCTTCATTCTTGAAGACGATGAACCTGCGCACTACAAGGAAGCGATGGCGGGGCCCAGCTCAAGGGAATGGCACAAAGCCATGAAATCGGAAATGGAATCCATGTACGAAAATCAAGTTTGGAACTTGGTAGAACTTCCAGAAGGCGTTAAGCCCATTGGTTGTAAATGGATTTTCAAAAGAAAGACGGACGCAAATGGTAACATTACTATCCATAAAGCTAGACTTGTCACGAAAGGGTTCACGCAAGTTCCAGGAGTGGACTACGACAAGACTTTCTCGCCCGTAGCTATGCTTAAGTCCGTTCGGATATTACTAGCAATTGCTGCTAATTTCGATTATGAAATATGGCAGATGGACATCAAAACGGCTTTCTTAAATGGAAATCTCAAAGAAGATGTATACATGATATAGCCTGAAGGTTTTGTCGTTCATGAGGATCCTGGAAAGGTATGCAAACTTTAGAAGGCCATTTATGGTCTGAAGCAAGCATCAAGGAGCTGGAACATTCGTTTTGATGAAGTGGTCAAAGAGTTTGGCTTCATCAGGAATGACGAAGAATCTTGTGTTTACAAGAAGTTTAGTGGGAGCGCAAAAGCATTTCTAATCTTGTATGTGGATTCAGGCAGGCAATGGGGATTACCCATGCGGGTATTGGACCCCCATCCCCGTCCCCGCGAGAGCCTTCCAATGCCCGTCCCCATCCCCATACCTGTCCGCGGGGATAAAAATATTCCCATCCCCATCCCCTTCGGGTTTTGTATCCCCGTGGGGAAACCCAATTACACAATCAACAACAACCTTCGATAGAATTTCAGTAGAAAAGATTAGCATTTCAACACAATAAATAATATATTGTGGCTAGGTTAGATTTTTTAAAGGTTTTTTGGCCAAATGGATGAGATGAATAGAAATTTGGGTGGGTAAGGACAGGAATTACATGGTGTCTAGTAATTTTATATGACACGTGTAAGGGCTTCACGGGTAAGGCGGGTAACGGCATGGGTAATGCTATCCCATCCCCATCCCCGTCTTGCGTGCTGGGTAAGGTATTTGACCCACCAACTTCACCGTGGGCATTAAAGTTGGCATATCCCCATCCCCTAATAGAGTAATTACCCGTGGGGACGCGGGTAACGGTTAACCATTGCCAGCTTGAATGTGGATGACATATTGTTGATTGGAAATGACGTGAATTTTCTTAGCGAAATAAAAGATTCATTGAAGAAGAGTTTTTTAATGAAAGACTTAGGCGAAGTGGCATATGTATTGGGCATCAGGATCTATAGAGATAGATAAAAATGCCTGATAGCGCTTAGCCAAAGCACATACATTGACAAGGTATTGAAAAGGTTCAACATGGAGAACTCCAAGAAAGGCCTACTCCCCATGTCACCTGGCACAGTGCTTTGCAAGAATCAGTGTCCTCGGACTCTCGATGAGCGAGTACAAATGAATGATGTTCCATATGCTTCGGCAGTTGGTTCTATTATGTATGCCATGCTATGTACAAGACCAGATGTTTCCTATGCGCTAAGTGTTTGCAGCCGGTACCAAAGTGATCCAGGACTGGAACACTGGGTTGCAGTCAAAAGTATTCTTAAGTACCTCAGAAGGACCAAGGATTTACTCCTTGTGTACGGAGGTGATGAAGAGCTCATTGTAAGTGGTTACACTGATGCAGGCTTCATGACTGACCCAGATGACTTCAAATCTCAATCAGGCTATGTTTTCATATTGAACGGTGGCGCAGTTGATTGGAAAAGTTCCAAACAAAAGACTATGGCAGATTCTATGATGGAGGCGGAATATGTTGTAGCTTCAGAAGCCTCCAAGGAGGCGGTCTGGATCAAGCAATTTCTTGAAGACCATGGTGTGGTTCCAAGTGCGCTGGACCCGGTGGAGATCTATTGTGATAATAGTGGCGCCGTGGCTCAGGCTAGGGAGCCATCTTCGCACCATAAGACCAGACATATTGAACACAGATATAAACTCATTCGACATCATGTCGAAGTGGGTTTAGTGAAAGTACGCAAAGTTCACACGGATCTGAAGGTGTCAGACCCGATGACAAAGCCTCTACCACGAGCAAAGCATGAGCAGCACCGAAAAGCCATTGGTGTTAGGGAAGCCATGTAACTGGATTATGACTCTAGTGCAAGTGGAAGTCTGTAGGAGATATGCCCTAGAGGCAGTAATCACAGTTATTTTGTATCTCCAAAGTTTGTAATGAATGTTTATGTTCCATGCTATAACTACAATGATTCTCGAGTCTACAATATCCACGAGGATCGGAGGGAAACTCATGTGCACGTGTGGTATAATAAACGGTAAAATGTATTCCTAGTCATGCCTCTAAGACTGGCTCAAGTATTGCATGATGATCCTGTTTTCCTGATCATGGGCATGACTATGCCGGCAATTTTGAGGGCACAATGTTAGAAGAACACTTGTGTTGAATTGACCCGAATTGATGTTATGCTATGAGATACATTCGTCACAAGTTAATGGTTAATAACACAGAGATAGTTAATGTTTGCATAATTCCTTAGACCATGAGAGTATCAAGTTCCTTCGTACTTGCTTCGTGAACTTTGGGGTTTGTTAAATGTCATCCGTAACTGGGTGGCTATTACGGCGGCTTACGGGTTCACGGAAAAGTATGAGAAGAAACGAGATAGCTCAAGATTGGGATTTGCTCCTCCGATGATGGAGAGATATTCTCGGGCCCTCTCGGTGTTACGGTATCCATCATCGTCTGGCCAGACACATTGTGATTTGATCACAGGGATGCCGGAACATGGAAACGAGAAAAGAGAACAAAACCGGTAATGAGGTAACTGGCATAGTGGACAAGTTGTTGATCCACAGGGATGCAGATAAATCTCACCTCGGGTTTTGTAACATATCGCGAAGCAACAGGAATAGCACACGGCAACCGGAGATTCACTCGAATATTTATTTGTGTGGGTATAGGGGTCAATATGGGTGTCCACGGCTCCGATGTTGATCATTAATCGGAAAGTGTTCCGGGTCATGTCTATACTTCACCGAACCTACAGGGTCACACGCTTAAGGGTCATCTATCTGCTGAATACTAGACAGGGAGTCTGAGAGAAAGTCACTGGAAAAGTTTCGGAGACAACGGAAATGTTCCGGAGAGAACACCGGAATAGTTTCGGTAAAACTGAAAAGTTGTTTCGGAGTATACCATTAAGTCAAATTGGTTTTGGCACACGCCTAGAAATTCTCGGAGGGTGCCAGAATTGTTCTGGAAACTTCTGGGATTTTTCCGGGATAAAAACCGGAAATGTTCCGGAGCTGCGGGAACCGGCTTGGTTGCTTTTCGCGGATGAAAATCACTAATCCGGAATTGTTTCGGAACGTGTCCAAAATCATTTTAGTGGGTACTGGAATTATTCTAAGACCCACAGAAATATTTTCAGATTTAACGGTCGCAGAAAAATGTTTCCGTGAATAGTGAAAATCACTTTATGGTTACATTTTGGGAAAGCCACCTTTTAGGGCTTTTCCCAAAGGCTTTTAGAAGGACTTAGGGACCAAGGAACCCCCTTTGGGGGGGGCATGAGGGTGGCCGGCCAAGGGTGGAGCTCCTCCATGGAGCTCCACATGCCATCCTTTTATGCCCTTTATGTGTGACATAAGGCATGGGTGTTTTGGTATTTTTTAGTACCACCCTTCCCCTTGGCTTTCCTATAAATAGAGGTGGAGAGGAGCTCTCCACACTCACTCCAACTCTCATACACATGCCATGCAGTATCTGGCTTTCTCTCTCCCTCCCACGAAATAGTTTCGTAGAGCCGAAAGTCTGTCTGGGTTCCGGCAGGAACTAGTTCTGGACGGCGAAGCCTTACTGGATAGCTGACACCGTATGTGTGCAACCCCATAGAGAGGTTGTAGGTTCGATCTTTTTGCCCGAGGGGCTGTTCGAGGGACCTCCCGAAGGGCTGTCCGAGCTATCGTTTGAGCTTCGAGGGTCCTCCCGAAGGGCTGTCCGTGACATCGTCCGGGGGACTGTCCGACCGCCTCCCGAAGGGCTGTCCGACAAGGGAGTACATCCTCGCGGTTGGGAGGTTGTAAATCCTAGCTACGGGGATCTGCACCGACGATCTACATCGACTCTACTTCCGCTGCGCTATGAGTCGGTAATGATCAGATCAAACCCTGTATGCAGTCTCCATAGTGGTCCTGGGTGTGATCGTTGTACCGAATTTTTTTGTTTTCTGTCGCGTTCCCCTACACCGGCGTCCCCGTTCGATGGAGGAGGCGGCGGAGGTGCGCCATGTGCCACTTCCCTGGCACGAGGCGACGGAGGGCGGAGCGAGTGAGAGGCCGCAGGGGCGTCTCCGGTGACATTGATGAGCTCGGTGATGCGGGCGAGCCAGGCGTCGTAGCCGGCGTCGGTGGGGCGGTAACGCAGGAGCTCGCGCGCCATGAGCAGCATGACCTGCAGGCCCGGTGGCTCACGGCGGGCGAGCGAGGAGGCAGAGGGGGTGTGGCCGGCCGGCGCCACGGACGGATGGAGGGAAGAGGCCTGCTGCTCCCTAGCAGCAGGGTCGGTAGCGGCACCGGCATGGCGACGGCGGTTGTCACGGGCGACCGGCTTCGTCTGGGCCACCCTGACAGCCCAGCACTCCGCGCGCTCGCGGCGAGCGTCGGCCATGGCGATGCTGAGGCGGAGCAAACGAGACGGAAGCACGCCCCCTACCTGGCGCGCCAAATGTCGGAATCGGGGCTCTTGGAACCCTGTTTCGAACTCTGGGGCGTGCTCGTTCCTATCCGCTCCACGGTGACCACAGCGAGACTACAGCGAGAGCGCGCTAAGCACAAGGCACGACAGGGGACACAGCAGCTACCCAGGTTCGGGCCACCTCGCGGTGTAAGACCCTACTCCTGCTTGTGGTTTCGATTATGGTGGGCAACAAGGTTCTCGCGTACAAGGTTGAAGACAGAGGAATCCGATCCCTCTCTACGGTGGCAGCACTGCGCTTTTATAGCCGCCTTGGCCCTCTTCCCCCGAAAACGTTGGCGGGAAGGGTTGCCACACACAACGGCAATTTGAAGGGGGACAGGCGTCCAAGCTTATCCTGACTAAAGTTGGTCTTCGCCTGCAAAGATATTATCCATGACGCGCTGGTGGGCTCGGTGATGACCTCCGCCCTGTGCACCTTATCGCCCTGGTCTTCTTTCACCAAATGGCCAGTCTTTGGGACCTGCTTTGGGGATGGGCAGCCAGCGCTGCCCCCTTAGCACCAAAAAGGAAACCCTCTCTGTCCGCGCCTGCTGGTACGGCTCCTGCCGCCGTTCATCGTCAAGCGCGTCACCCACGTGGTGGGCACTGGACTGCGTGACCGGCGCCAGGCGACGCCCGCCTCGGGCGGCCTTGGGAGGCCGCCTCGCGAGGCCTCCTGCTGTTGCTGCTGCTAAGTCTTGGTGGTACGCTCCGTGTGGAGGGGTCCTCGTGAGGCCGGCGCCTCGCGATGTGTCTTGCTTCGCGGCGCCCATAACTGGGCCGCCTCGTGGGCCTTCGCCAGGTGTTGCTTCCTGGGCCTGCAGGCAGACGGGCCGTGGTACCCTGGTTTCCACTGGCCCGACAACCTTGCTGAAAACCGCTTCTCATTTCCTTCTGCTCCTCATTGGGTTCGACACTCTTACTTATCGAAAGGACTACGATTGATCCCCCATACTTGTGGGTCATCAGCTGCGTCGGGTGATGACCCCCTTCCCTGCCCTTCCTTTGATGTGGGGAATCATGGATTCCCAGATTCGTGCAGCGTCCACGACAAAGAACACGGCCAGCCTAGGTCGCATGACACGGTGGCGAGACACGGGATGCAATGGTCACCGGCGCCCTTCACCGGTGGGTTCGCACCCTGGTTCCCAGTGGTTGCCCCTGCCCCCGCTACAGCCGACGGCCCTCCATATGCCGGAGTATGATGGCAGCAACAACGGACTACCACAACGCCCACCAAGTGTTCAACCTAATGTCAGGACGCCCGCAGGTAAATTTCTTATTAGTTCAGACGAGACACTGCGCTGCTATACTCTTAATTTTGTGTTCTTTTAAAAGATTGGACCTTACCATAAAAAATCATAAGCAATGTTCCTAATCCATGCACTATTGATTGGTGCCAACTTCCCATTGTTGCTATTATTGGTGTACTTAGTTGTTCTTTTTGGTCATGTTTATGATTTTTGTTTTGGTTTTGACCCACTATAATCTAAGTGATGCAGTAATTTTGCATATTTGTATTACCTAAAAGATTTAGCATCCGAGATGTTGGCACAATGATGATAATTGAGCTATGTAGGGGGTAGCAGGCCCAGGTCGTGCGTCACTGCTGTTGGCATGTTGTTGACTGATTGGCATGGTACGGCGAGCAGGATGCATCATGACCATCAATATTTCTAGGAGTTATATACAATACTATCTGTTCGGTTCATAATATAAAGGCCGCTACTACACCAGGTGCCTTTAATTAGTTTGTGTAACTATCATCCGAAGTAGCAGCAAAAATTTTGTTGTGTGTTCAAATTACAAAAGCTTCTGATTGCTGCAGAGTTTGATATGTTCTTTCTCAATAATGAGTGTGTTTATATATATCAATTTACCTTCTGTATTTTCATGAACTGAATCGTTGAATTGACTGATATTTCTCCCTCCTCCTCACTCTTTCTTTATCTGACCCGTTTGCAGTTTAGTGCCAGGTTATGAAGCAGCTATAACACAAATCTAGTTTGTTCTGGTCGCTAATTAAATAAAGGTCGAGTGCAAGTCCATTCTTGGTGTGAGCCTATGAAAAATTGAAAAAAAGGAGCTGCACGAAAAAAATGAATTTATGGGACTTCCCCTGTATATGACAAGAGCTTTATGTTATGATGCATATATGTCACTTCCTTTCTCATGCTAGGTTTTCATTTAGGTGTTGTACATTGATAACCCACAAATATAGGGGATCAATTGTAGCCTCTTTCGATAAGTAAGAGTGTCGAACCCAACGAGGAGCTAAAGGTAGAATTAATATTCCCTTCAAGTTCTATCGACCACCGATACAACTCTACGCACACTTAACGTTCGCTTTACCTAGAACAAGAATAAAACTACTTTGTAGGTGTAATAGGATAAGTTTGCAAGAATAAAACTAGGAGTACCTAGCAAGAATAAAACTACGAGTAATTTGCAAGATAATAAAAGTTAGTTTGTTTTAGTAGAGAGCTTTTTGTAACACAAAGAGAAAGATTGTCCATAGGCAATAGAATATAACACGATAGATACTTATCATATGCAATGAGGGAGATGCATACGCTAACATACTTTCCGTACTTGGATCATATGCACTTATGATTGGAAATATAGCAAGCATCCGCAACTACTAAAGATCATTAAGGTAAAACCCAACCATAGCATTAAGTAACAAGTCCTCTTTACTCCCATACGCAACAACCCCCTTACTCGGGTGTAAGCTTCTGTCACTCTAGCCACCCACTATAAGCGAATCATGAACGTATTGCAAAACCCTACAACGGGAATCCCTCACGCTTGTGCGACATGGAGGGCACCATAGGACAACACCATATAAACATACAACTCATATCAATCACACAATACCGCAATTAATCCGTAGGACAAAAAGAATTCTACTCAAACATCATAGGATGGCCATACATCATTGGGTAATAATATATAACATGAAGCACCATGTTCAAGTAGAGAATTACAGCGGGAATAGAGAGGTTACACCGCTGCATAGAGGGGGAGAGAGTTGGTGATGACGGCGGCGAAGTTGTTGGTGTAGATCGCCGTTACGATGGTTCCCCCGGCGGCGCTCCGGCGCCACCGGAATCGAGGGGGAGAGAGGCCCCCTCCTTCTTCTTCTGGCTTGGCCTCCCCCTAGATGGGAGGAGAGCTTCCCCTCTGGTCCATGGCCGCCATGGCTCCCGAGGGCTGGAGCCCCTCCGAGATTGGATCTCTCTCTCTGTTTCTCTTCTGTTTTGCGCTCCTGTTTTCTGGCCCTTCACCGTTTCTTATATTCCCGAAGATCCGTAATTCCGATTGGGCTGAAATTTTGAGGGGATTTTTATCCGGAAATTATCTTTCTTGGGCGAAAGAAGGGCGCCAACCTCCTTACGGGGTAGCCACAAGCCTGTTGGGCGCGGCCAGGGTAGGGGGCGCGCCCTCTGAGCTTGTGGGCCCCTCGGGCATCGTCTCGCGTTGATTCTTTTTCGCAAAAATCACATATATTCCAAAATAAATTTTCGTAAATTTTTATCGCGTTTGGAATTTGTTTGATATGGATTTTTTGCGAAACAAAAAACATGCAACAAACATGAACTGGCACTCGGCACTGGATCAATATGTTAGTCCAAGAAAATCATATAAATTGTTGCCAAAAGTATGTAAAAGTTGTAAAATATTGGCATGAAACAATCAAAAATTATAGATATGACGGAGACGTATCAGAATCCCCAAGCTTAATTCCTGCTCATCCTCGAGTAGGTAAATGATAAAAAGATAATTTTTGATGTGGAATGCTACCTAGCATAATCTTGATCATGTAATCTAATCATGGCATGAATATTAAGACACGAGTCATTCAAAGCAATAGTCTATAATTTGATATAAAGACATCAATACTCAGGCATACCAACAAACAATCATGCCTTTCAGAATAAAAATGCTAAAGAACGCTATCCCTACAAAATCATATAGTCTTGTCATGCTCGATCTTCGATCCAGTCATGATGCACACAACATTAACTATACTCAATGCATAAGAATGACAATAGCGCACTCGGGATAGGTGTTTTAATTGAGAAGGTGATGACTCAACAATAAAAGTAAATAACATAAAAGTAAATCGATAGGCCCTTCGCAGAGAGAAGCATGGATTTGCAGAGGTGCCAGAGCAGATGCTTATTTGAATGATTAGAGGTGGCACATGCAAATTTACTTGGAACGGCAGAGTAATACCGCATATAGGTAGATATGGTGGACTCATCTGGAACAACTTTGGTTTAAGGGTTTGGATGCACAAGCAGCATTCCCGCTTAGTACAGGCGAAGGGTAGCAAATGGATTGAGAAGCGGCCAACTAGAGAGCGACAACGGTCATAATCATGCATTGCGAATAATTAACATTGGATACTAACATGAGTAGGATATAACTTCGTCGCATAACTAGAGACTATACGTGCATGCTTCATGAATCACAAACCTTAACACCAATATTCTTACTAAACCACAATCATTCACTACTACCTCCTTCTACTTGTAGTCTGCGTTGGTATTTCCCCGAAGAGGAGAGGATGATGCAGTATAGTAGAGATAAAAATTTCCCTCGGTTAAGAACCAAGGTTATCAATCCAGTAGGAGAACCAAGCAAAATTCCGTTAAGCGCACCTGCATACACAAGAGCAAACACTTGCACCCAACGCAAATAAGAGGGTTGTCAATCCTCTTGGCGGTTATTTGCAAGGATTAAATCTTATCGAGGTAAATCGATAAACTAAAATACTAATTAAAATAAAAGTAAAGAAATTGCATCAAGGTATTTTTTAGGTTTTTTATATGATAAAGATAGACCCGGGGGCCATAGTTTTCACTAGAGGCTTCTCTCTCGAGCATAGAAACATACGGTGGGTAAACAAATTACTGTTGGGCAATTGATAGAAAAGCAAATAATTATGACGGATTCATGGCAATGATCATGTATATAGACATCACGTCCGAGACAAGTAGACCGACTCCTGCCTGCATCTACTACTATTACTCCACTCATCGACCGCTATCCAGCATGCATCTAGAGTATTAAGTTAATAAAAACAGAGTAACGCCTTAAGTAAGATGACATGATGTAGAGAAGCAAATTCAAGCAATATGAATAAACCCCATCTTTTTATCCTTAATAGCAACAATACAAATACGTGTCATTCCCCTTCTGTCACTGGGATTGAGCACCGCAAGATTGAACCCATCACAAAGCACCTCTCCCATTGCAAGATAAATCAATCTAGTAGGCCAAACCAAATCGATAGATTGGAGAGAAATACAAAGCTATAACAATCATGCATAAAAGAGTTCAGAGAAGACTCAAATATTTCTCATGAGTAATCTGATCATAAACTCATAATTCATCGGATCCCAACAAACACACAGCAAAAGAAGATTACATCGGATAGAACATCAAGGAGAACATTGTATTGAAGATCAAAGAGAGAGAAGAAGCCATCTAGCTACTAGCTATGGACCCGTAGGTCTGTGGTAAACTACTCACACATCATCGGAAGGGCAGCAAGGTTGATGTAGAAGCCCTCCGTGATCGATTCCCCCTCCGACAGAGAACCGGAAAAGGCCTCCAGATGGGATCGCGGAAGAACAGAGGCTTGCGGCGGCGGAAAGCATTTCTCTTCTGGCTCTCTGTTGGTTTTCCAATATTTGTGAATTTATAGAAGTGGAATTAGGTCAAACGGAGTCACGTGGGCCCCACAAGGCAACACAGCGCGCCCCCCCTGGGGCGCGCCCTGTTGCCTTGTGAAGCCTCTGTGAGGCTTCTGGCCTCCTCCCGAAGCTTCCAAGGCCTCTTTTGTCCAGAAAAAAATTTCCAAAAAGTTTCGTGGCATTGGACTTCATTTGGTACTGCTTCTCTGAAAAGCCAAAAACAAGCAGAAAATAGCAACTAGCACTGGGCACTAGGTTAGTCCCAAAAAATGATATATAATTGCATATAAAAAACATCCAAGATTGATACTATAATGGCATGGAACGATCAAAAATTATAGATACGTTGGAGACGTATCAAGCATCCCCAAGTTTAATTCCTGCTCGTCCTCGAGTAGGTAAATGATAAAAACAGAATTTTTGATGTGGAATGCTACCTATCATGTTTCATCATGTAAACTTTCTCTTACTGTATGAATAATAAGATCCAAATGATTCAAAGCAATAGTCTATAATTTGATATAAAGACATCAATACTCAGGCATACTAATAAACAATCATGTCTTTCAAAATAAAAATGATAAAGAACGTTATCCCTACAAAATCATATGATCCTGTCATGCTCCATCTTCTTCACACAAAGTATTTATCATGCACTACCCCGATGACAAGCCGAGCAATTGGTTCATACTCTTTAACGTGCTTCAGCTTTTTCAACTCCCACTCAATACATGAGCGCAAGCCATGGATATAGCACTATGGGTGGAATAGAGTATGGTGGTAGGGATAAATAGGAGAAGTCAAAAATAAGAAGATAGTCTCACATCGACGAGGCTAATCAACGGGCTATGGAGATGACCATCAATTGATGTCAATGCGAGGAGTAGGGATTGCCATGCAACGGATGCACTAAGAGCTATAAGTGTATGAAAGCTCAACATGAAAACTAAGTGGGTGTGCAACCAACTTGCTTGCTCATGAAGACCTCGGGCATTTGAGGAAGCCCGTCATCGGAATATACAAGCCAAGTTCTATAATGAAAAATTCCCACTAGTATATGAAAGTGATAAAATAGGAGACTCTCTATATGAAAAACATGGTGCTACTCTGAAGCACAAGTGTGATAAAGGATAGTAACATTGCCCCTTCTCTCTTTTTCTCTCATTTTTTTTCATGGCTCTTTTTCGACTCTTTTTTTATTTTATTTTATTTTATTTAGAACGGTCTCATGGACCTCATCCCCACTTTTTTGAGGACTCATTAGTCTCCACCATTCTTTCCTCACTGGGACAATGCTCTACTAATGATGATCATCACACCTCTATTTAATTACAACTTAACATTACAACTTGATACTAGAACAAAAATATGACTCTATATGAATGCCTCTGGCAGTGTATCAGGATGTGCAATGATGCTAGCGTAACATGTATAACAATGATGAACGGTGGCTAAGACACAAATACTATGTCAGCTATATGATCATGCAAAGCAATATGACAATGATGATGTATGTCATAAAAATGGAACGGTGGAAGTTGCATGGCAATATATCTCGGAATGGCTATGGAAATGCCATGATAGGTAGGTATGGTGGCTATTTTGAGGAAGATATAAGGAGGCTTATGTGTGATAGAGCGTATCATATCACGGGGTTTGGATGCACTGACGAAGTTTGCACCAACTCTCGATGTGAGAAATGGCAATGCACGGTACCGAAGAGGCTAGCAAATTGCGGAAGGGTGAGAGTGTGTATAATCCATGGACTCACATTAGTCATAAAGAACTCACATACTTTTTGCAAAAGTTTATTAGCCCTCGAAGCAAAGTACTACTACGCATGCCCCTAGAGGGGTAGATTGGTAGGACAAGGTCCATCGCTCGTCCCCGACCGCCACTCATAAGGTAGAAAATCAATAATAAATCATGCTCCAACTTCTTAGCATAATGACAGATCATACGTGCATGCTTCGGGAATCACAAACCTTAACACAATTATTCTTCCTAAACCACAATTATCTACTAATACCTCCCCCATATTACCATCTTAATATCGCAAAACTATTGCAAGGAATCAAATTTATCATATTCAAGGATCTACATGAAAGTTTTTATTATATTCCTCTTGAATACCTATCATATCAGGACCAAATTCATAACCCGTTCATATTACCATTGCTATCATGAGACTCTCAAAAAGATATAAGTGAAGCATGAGAGTGCGACTGTCAGTGTATAAAACATGGGTATTTTATACCCTGACTTATGCACAGACGGTAGCAGCCTCCTTGCCGGACAAGGCTTGCCGGAACTTGCCAAATAACAAGATTCAAGATCCAGTTGAAGAGGCTACTGGAGAGAAGTTCAAGACAAAGCATCAACAAGCACTCAACTAGTGTTGAAGGTGAAGACATCTCTTGCCGGCGAGGCAGAGCCGGCAAGGCGATGACCCGACAAGCTCTGTGCCGGCAAGCTTTCGCCAGCTCGTCAGCGCTCCACCTCACCGGGCAGCTAGTCGCTAATCGGTGAGGTGTGGACCGTGCAGGCTGGTTGGTGAGATTTGTCGGGCACGTGTCAGCACGTAGGGAGAAGATTTTCCTTTAATGACACCCGTCCAGAAGGCGTGTCAAGCTAATAGGAGGTAGCTGGGCAAGCGGTGCAGGAACCTTGCCGGGGCTCCTCCTCCAGGTGACACCTAACGGTGCATTTATTACTTTTGTTCTAAACCGGCAGAGTTAGGTATGATAGCACTGTTTGCTATCTAATCAACCTGTAATTACTGTTTTGCCACTGTGGTAACCCCTTGAGCTATAAAAGGAGGGCTAGGGCAACGTTTACAGCGATCGCTCGATCGAAACCCTAGCACAACCTGCATGTGCAGCTGCTCCTCCCGCACCTTGCCGGAGAAAAGCGCTCCTTGTACTCGTGCTCATAACCATCCAATACATCGAAGCAGGAGTAGGGTTTTATACCTCACGGTGGCCCGAACCTGGGTAAAATCCTCTGCACTCTCCATTGATTCTGCTATTTGTGCTTGCGCATTCCCCTAGACGAACCACAAAGGGGCTAGATGGCCCCATAGATGGTCGTACCCATGACATCTTTGGCGCGCCAAGTAGGGGGGTCACTTGCGCGAACCTGAATCAGTGGATTGCGCATCAACTTCACCAACCTCGCCACCATCCTCCTCGTCGTCGATGGCCCCCAAGAAGAAGGGCATCACGATGACGGCCCCTTCGCACGTATCTGCAGACGGCGCAGGCTGCGCGGCCAATGTGGGCGGTGCGGATACCGCGGTTGGCACAACCAGCGCAGGTGGCGTGGTCGCCATGCCCACCGTGGTCGGTGCAGGAGACGAACGCACTGGAGGTGGTCGACTTCCTCGACCCTCTGGCGAACAAAGCCGAGACGGCGCGGGCGGGGCAGCTAGATGTCCTCCTCCTCCTCTTCGCCGCGCCGACGAACGTAGCCACCGGAGCAGCGATGCCCGGGTCGGCGCGAGCCAAGATCCCGCCGCAGCGGCGCCTAGAGATGCTGCTTCAGGACGAACGCCGCGTCCTTCGCACAATGGGCGTAGCGCGACTCTGAGCGGCGTCAATGACTCAGGGCGGTGGTGACCTCATGGCAAGACCCCTGTTGATCAAGTTCCAGATCCTCAGGTACCACCTCCGCCACGGTAGCCCGCTGCTGATCATGTGCCGCGACAGCAAGACCACAATGGCGCTCCTACTGGCTCTGCCAGGAGTAGAGCGACTTCGCGTTCTTCGCTTCCCGCCATGCCGGCCACAGCAGCTAAGGCGATGGCGCGAGCCCAGATGCTACTGAACTTCCCTCCACTAGCAGAAAAGATGGATGAGTGGAGAGCCACCATCCAGAGCCTGATTGGATTTGCCGAAATGAGCAAGTCACAGCAAGTGAAGCCCTCATGGCATCCGTAGATAACGCCAGTAGCTCCAACTGGTGGCCGCGTTGACAGCGCCGCACCAACGGTGCAATCGCCTTCGCGGCAACAGTCTCAACAGCAGCAACGTCGATAACTGCGGCAAGCTCAGCGTTTTTTCGAGCCCGACAAGATGTTGATGGCCTCTTCAGATCCGCGAGCGCGGCAAGATCAGCGGCAAGTGCTGCGAGACAGGCAGGTAGAGGATGCCCGCACCACCATTGAATGGCACTGGGAGGCGCGCCGTCAATCCAACGCGCGCAACGGCCCAGTCGTTGATGAGCCTGCGCCCGAGGTTGGCGGATATCTGCCTTATGAGGTTGGGTGTCCAGCCTTCACTCGCGAGCTGCGGCAAGTCCGCTGGCCGTCCGTCCGAGCCTTCAAGCCAGAAGTACCAGAAAAGTATGACGGCAAGCTAGACCCGGTAGAGTTTCTGGGCATCTACACAATTGCCGTGCAAGCTGCCGGGGGAAGAGATGAGAAGATTCTCACCAATTACTTTCCATTGGTGCTGAAGCCCAACGTGTGATCTTGGCTAATGAACTTGCCAGAGAACTCCATTTCTTCATGGGCGGATCTCTGCAATGGGTTTGTTGGTGCTTTTACCGGAGGCCACAGGGCCCCTGGACAGCCCAGCGACCTGCAAGTAATCCCGCAAAGAGATGGTGAAACTTTGCGCAAGTACATCCAAAGGTTCAGCCGTGTACACCGTAATATACCAGATGTGCATCCTGCAGCCGTGATTACCGCCTTTCACACGAATGTGCGTAATCGAAGGATGCGGGAGAAGATGAACGCCAAGTTGCCCAAGACCGTCAACGAGATCTATACGTTGGCGGATAAGTGCGCATGTGCTGAAGAAGGAAGGAGGCTTCCCGGGGAGGACGCTGGTGCCGAGGTAGATTCTGAGGACGATGATGCTGCCACCCCGAAGAAGAAGGGCCGAAAGCGCAACAGGAAGCGCAAAGGCAAGACTATTATGGCCGTTGAAGGCTCCGGCAACTCTGAGTCTGCCAAGAAAGCTAAAACAGAGAACTCCGGCAAGGAGGCTGCTGTATGCGCCGCATGCCAGGAGGCGGCGGCAAACGAGAAAGCCGGCAAGTCTGATGGGCCGTGCTGCAAGATTCACCGCACCAAGGGCCATGATCTCCAAGAGTGCCGACAAGTCGAGCACCTTGTTGAGAAACAGAAGGCTGAATATGAAAAACATGACAAAGAGAAGGGTCAAGATGGTGCCAGTGGATCCGGCAAAAAGGGCTGTGGTGGTCGAGGAGGCCGTCATGGCAAGGCCAAGCAGCAGAAAGAGAAACCTGCTAGAGGCCGCGAAAAGAAAGAGGAAGATGATGGAAGTGAAGAAGAAGAGGATGACGGAGAATCCAGTGAACAGGAATTCCAGAAGGCAATTGAGGCCATGTGCGTTGATGGAGGAGCGTCTTTGCACTCCTCTCACCGCCAACTTAAGCAGTGGGCACGTGAGGTTAATGCGGCAGAACCGGCATTGGGCTCTTAGAAGCCATTCAAATGGTCGCACACGCCTATCATTTTCGATGTCGAGGATCACCCTGATCGCACAACCGCGATCGGGTGTTTGCCGTTGTTGGTTTCGCTAACAATTCGCAACCTCCAGGTCACGAAGATGTTAGTTGACAGTGGGGCCGGCCTAAACTTGATTTCTCCAGAAGTAATCAAGAGGCTGCAGATTCCCGACGAGGAACTCGAGAAAACAGGCACATTTCAAGGAGTAAACCCAGGAAGAAGCCAGCCCAAGGGAAAGATCACATTGCCGGTGACGTTTGGCGGGGAATTGAACTACATAACAGAAAAGATTGTGTTCGACGTTGTCAAGATCCCCTTGCTGTACAATGGAATTCTTGGCCGCCCAGCCTTGGCAAAATTCATGGCAGCATCTCACTATGCTTACAACACATTGAAGATGCCAGGGCCAATGGGCGCTATTTCCATCAATTCTGACAAGAAAGATGCAGTTATTTGCGTCGATAAGATGTACAGAGATGCGGTTGCAGCAGAGGCCGCCAAGGCGCCAGCTCCCGCCAAGAAGAAGGAAAGGAAGAAGTCCGGCAAGACCTCTGACAAGGATTCCGGGAAGCGCACCTCTTCGGAGTGCTGCGTGCCTATTGAAGACTTGCCAGAGTGCTCTACCGGTAAGAAGTCCAAAGCTACTTCACCAGCAACCAAAAAGGTGCCGGCGAGGGAGGACGGCACTAACGGTACCTTCACCATCAGTGCAACCCTTGGCAGCAAATAGGAAAGCGTGCTCATTGCCTTCCTGCGGGCGAATGTCGATGTGTTTGCATGGCGACCATCTGACATCCCCGGTGTTCCCAGGGAGGTAATTGAGCACCACCTTGCCGTCTGTCCCCACGCTCGTCCCGTCAAACAAAAGATCAGGAAGCAAGCTTTGGAGCGGCAACAGTTCATTACCGAGGAAATCAAGAAGCTCGAAGTGGCAGGCTTGGTTAGAGGTGCACTACATCCAACTTGGTTGGCGAATCCAGTTGTGGTGCGCAAAGCAAACGGAAAGTGGAGACTTTGTATTGACTACACTGATATCAACAAAGCATGTTCGAAGGATCCCTTCCCTTTGCCCCGCATTGATCAAATCATGGACTCTACTTCCGGCTGTGATTTACTCTCCTTCCTTGATGCATATTCTGGGTACCATCAAATATTCATGGCCAAGGAGGATGAGGAGAAAACCGCATTCATTACTCCATGTGGTACATACTGCTTCGTGCGTATGCTTTTCGGATTAAAAAGTGCTGGTTCCACATTTGCAAGAGCAGTCCAGATTGGTTTTGAGCCCCAGCTGCATAGAAATGTGGAAGCATATATGGATGATATAGTGGTCAAACCAAGGACAAATCAACCCTCATTCAAGATTTAGAAGAAACGCTTGCAAACTTGCACAAGATTAATTTGAAGCTCAATCCCGAGAAGTGTGTGTTCGGCGTTCCATCCGGCAAGCTTCTCGGATTCTTTGTATCTCAACGTGGAATAGAAGCAAATCCCGACAAGATCAAAGCAATTGAGCAGATTCAAGCACCAAAAAGCGTCAAGGATGTACGGCGTCTTGCCGGCTGTGTTGTTGCCTTGAGTAGGTTCATTTCGAGGTCTGCTGAGCGCGCCCTGCCGTTTTTCAAGATTTTGAAAAAGGCAGGTCCAATGAAATGGACTCCAAAAGCGGAGGCTGCGCTGCAGGATTTGAAAAGATACCTCTCCTCCGCGCCAACACTAGTTGCGCCCAAACCACAAGAGCTGTTGCTACTATATATAGCGGCAACAAATCAAGTGGCCAGTGCTGCATTAGTGGCGCAGAGGGAAGTCGATGGCGAGGAAGCAGCCGCAGCAAGCCCGTCCGGCGACAAACCGGAATCTTCTCCGGCAAGGTCTGGCGCCGACAAGTCAGAAACAGTGCAAGAAAACAAGGCTAATCAACAAATAGTGCCAAAGAAGAAGGTGGTGCAGCGGCCGGTGTATTTTGTTAGTTCCCTTCTGCAGGGGGCTAGATCAAGATACTCTGGGGTGCAGAAGTTGCTTTTCGACCTTCTTATGGCCTCGAGAAAGCTGCGTCACTACTTCCAAGCACACGAGATCACCGTCGTCACTCGCTTTACGTTGCAATGCCTTTTGAGAAACCTAGAGGCGACCGGCAGGATAGTGGAGTGGGCGTTGGAACTGTCAAGCTTTGCACTCAAGTTTGAAAGCACTTCAACCATTCAGAGCAGGGCCTTGGCGGAGTTCATTGCAGAATGGACATCAATGCAAGATGAAGAAATTCGAGAAACAGCTCTCCCCGGCAAAGAGACAGCCAAGGAATGGATCATGTACTTTGACGGTGCCTTCTCGCTGCAAGGCACCGGTGCCGGAGTGCTACTTGTCGCACCCACCGGAGAGCACGTCAAGTATGTAGTTCAAATGCACTTTCCCAGGGAGCAAGCTACAAACAACACTTCTGAGTATGAAGGGCTCCTTGCCGGTCTTAGGATCGCAGTGGACCTTGGAATCAGAAAGTTGATCATCTGTGGTGACTCGCAACTTGTTGTAAAGCAAGTGAACAAAGATTACCATGAGCGCGCGCCCTGCAGTGGCAAGCACATAGGGTTTTGAAGGAAATAAGCTTTATCGATGCATGAAGCAAGTTCATTACATAACAGAAAGATACATGCTGCCGTGTTCGACACGGGTCAGCTTGAGGATGTGACGGCCGAGGGCCCCTCAAGTAAGCCGCCAGCGCGGAGCATGGGGCATCCGCCAGCGCTGAGCATGGGGCTTCCACAAGAGTGGGAAGGAGCTCTCACATGCCGAAGGCGGTAGAGAGAGCCCCGGAGCGTGTACAGCTCCATGTCGCTCGTATCCGTGGAGCACGGATAGAACTTACGGTGATGGCGGGCGTTCCATGTGTTTGGTACCGGAATACCCGCCTCCGTCATGAGTGGGGCCGCGGCGGCCGGTGGGCGAGTGTTAACCACCTCCGTAGTCCTTGCGATGTGGGGCTCCAGGCTCATGTGCATCAGCCTCGCGAAGGTGACTGCGGCACCCTCCAGGCCGAACGGCATACGCATGAGCCAGGGCGAGCCCGCGGCGATGCGCGGTGGAGGGCAGGGGCCTGCGGGGCAAGCCTGGTTGAGGGCGATGAAGTCGACGCACATGCGCACGCTATTGCGCGGCCTGGCGCCGGGGGTGTGGCTGGCGATCCACCTGGGGTGGGGGGCTTCACGGGCGATTCCAGCATCCTGGGCTTGTTGACCTCTTGGGTGACGACTTCCTGCTTCTTAGGCGCTTGACAATATTCCTCACGCTTGACGGGCCACGCGCTCCGGCACGCGGCTGAGTGGTGCTCGATCACCTCCCTCGGCAGGCTGGGCACGTCCTCATCGGCCGGGTACGCGACGGAGGCAGTTTTGTAGGCGTGCTCGAGGGTTTGCAGCGCATCCTTCTCGTTGCAGCGGACGGTGAGGGTACCACGACTGCCGGGCATTTTGAGGAGGCCGTAGGCATGGTGGGTTGCGGCCATGAACTTGGTGAGCGCCGAGTAGCCCAAGATGGCGTTGTAAGGCAGGCCGATGTGAGCCACATCGAAGACGATGAACTCCGTACGGTAGTTCTTGCGGGTGCCAAAGGTGACGGGAAGGAGCACCTGCCCCAGGGGGACCGTGGATCCGTCAGTGACGCCCGAGAAGGGCCTGGTGGGCATCAGGCGCTCGTAGGGCACTTGGAGCGTCTCGAAGGTCTTGATGGAGATCACATTGAGGCCGGCGCCTCCGTCGATGAGGGTCTTAGTGACGGCGACGTTGCTGATGGTGGGAGTGCACAGCAGGGGGACGGCGCCCATGCCCTTCGTGGACTTGGGGTGGTCGCTGGCGTCGAAGGCGATGGGGAACTCGGACCACTTGAGGCGGCTGGCGGAATCGAGCGACGGGAGGGCCACGTTCACCTCCCGAGAGAACTGCTTGAAGTGGCGGTTGGATGGAGGGGCCTGGGCCCCGCCGAGGATGCAGGCCACCCTGCGGGGCTCCTTGTAGCCCCCAGCATTCTCAGCGGGAGGGGAGTCGTTGGCGCGTATTGGGGCGGCGTTGGCCGGAGGGTCAGCCTGCCGCGGCTGGTTCTGCCAGCCCTGACGGTTGTTGTCGCCAGCGCCGTTGTTGTGGTTGTCGCCCCAACGGCCACCTCCGCTGCCGCCACCGCAGCCCTTGCGGCGCTCCTTGCGGCGCTCGGTGCGGCCCTCGCGAAGCAGCTTGAGCTCGTGGCAGTCTTCTGTGTTGTGGGAGTTCATGTTGTGGTAGGCGCAGAAAGGGCGGGCGTCCTTCTTGGCCTCTCCGCGGTCACGGCCGCGCTTGCAGTCCGGCTCCGCCACGAGCACGGCTGGGCCCTTGCGCTTGGTGTCCTTGGCCTTGGGCTTCGCCGCGTCAGGCTCAGCGTCAGCGTCGTTGTGGAGGAAGAGGCGTCCCTCTTCGGCCTTGGCGCAGCGGTCGGCGAGGACGAACAACTCTGCTGCGGAGTCTAGCTCGTCCCTGACCGAGAGCTTCTCGCGCATCTTCACGTCTGTGACACCACTGGTGAAGGCGGAGACGATCGCGGCGTCGGAGGCCTTCGGGATCTTGTGGCGCACCTGGCTGAAGCGCTGGATGAACTTGCGAAGGGGCTCACCAGGGCGCTGACGCACGTTCCGCAGGTCGTTGATCGTGAGGGCGCGGTCGCTCGTGCCCTTGAAGTTGGCGACGAACTGCTTGCACAGGTCCTCCCACGAAGAGATGGACGCCTCGGGAAGGTTCATGAGCCACGAGCGCAGTGTCCTTGAGGGCCATGGGGAACCAGATCGCCATGACCCGATCGTCCCCCCTCACGGCCTGGATGCTGATGGTGCATTGCAGGAGGAACTCCATGGGGTTGGCGCTGCTGTCGTAGCGCTGAGGGAGCTCTGGCTTGAACTTGTCGGGCCACACCACGCGGCGCAGTTCGGGGACGAGGGCCAGGTAGCCCCCGTTGGTGACGGCTCCACCGTTGAGGGTTGCGCGGTTTTGGCGCCCAGCCATGGCGACGTCGTGGAGGACGCGGTCCTGGCGGTCGCGCGCCCTCTCGAGGCCCACACGCGCGTCCTGGGATGCGTGGTTGACGATCTGGCAGCTGTTGCCGTCGCCGCCTGGCGCGAGCGAGCCGCGAGACGGCTCCGGGGCGCGCGCGGCGGGGCGGCGCTCGGCCACGTCGTGGTCCGGAGGAGGAGGAGGAGGAGGAGCGCCGCGCCCGGCCTGGTCGGCGCAGGACGGCGGCGCAGGCGGGGAGTGGGAGGGCGCCTGGCCATCGCGCGCGGCGTCGACGAGCTGGGTGATGCGCCCCAGCCAGGCATCGTAGGCTTCCTCGGTGGGGCGGTAGCGCAGCAGCTCCTGCGCCATGAGCAGCGCGGCGCGCGGAGCGGGTGGATCACGACCCGCGAGCGAGGAGGAGGCAGTGAAGGGGTCGTGCGCCTGCTCGTTCACCGACGGGTGGGCAGAGGAGGCCACCCGCTCCCCAACGGGCTCGGTGGCGGCTCGAGGGCGCCGCCCAGGGGCACCGCGGGCGGCGGGCGCCGCGGGGACCCGGACGGCGGCGCGGCGCGCGGCGCGTTCCCGGCGAGCGGCGGCGGCGTCCATGTCGATGCTGATGTCGAGGTCGAAGGCGCGAAGACGGCAAGTCCCCCTACCTGGCGCGCCAAATGTCAGAGTCTAGGATCTGCGTCCAAGAAACTTCTCCAAGAACTTAGGATTCGAACTCTGGGGGACTTTGCTTGGCAGCCTACGACGGGACTACGGCGGGGACACGACGGATTCGCTGGCTCTCACCGGACACGAAGGGGACGCGCGAGCTACCCAGGTTCGGGCCACCGTGTGGTGTAATACCCTACTCCTACCTGTGTTGGATTGCTCTGTATCGAGAGCTTGTGGCTCCCAGTACACGAGGTGTGGGGGAGAATCAGTCGATCCCCCTACATGGAAGCAACCCTGCCCCTTTTGTAGTGCCTTGGTCCTCTTCCCCGAAAAATATGAGCGGGAAAGGGTTGCCACCGGGCGGCAATTCAAAAGGGGGACAAGAGCGCAGGCTTATCCTGACTAAAGGCGGTCTCCGCCTGCTAAAGTAGCTCCTTGTGACGCGCTGGTGGGCTTGGCGCGCTGATCCGTCCTGATCTTCTATCACCAAAGGGGAAAGCCTTTGGGACTTGCTTCGGGGGAGGCAGATGCCGTTGCTCCCTTATCACCAGAATGGAAGCTGGGCTTGGTCGCGCCCCGCTGTCCTTATCCTGACAGCGGGACGTCACCCATGTGCTGGGCACGAAGAATCGCGGCTGGCGCTGCACGACCTGCCTCGTGAGGAGGCCTCGCTAAGGGAGCCTCGCGAAGCATCCTGGCACCTGGCGGCCTCGGCAGGGTTTGGCCTGGCGGCGAGGGGCCTCGCGAAGCTCGTCCCTCACGAGGTGGCTTCCTCCGGGGCAGCCGCGACAGGGCCACTCTCATGGGCCGGCCGCCGAGCGCGGTCTTCTGGGCCGGAAGTAGACGGGCCGTGGTACCCTGGTTCCCGCTGGGCCGACACATAGCATAAACAGTTTCTTGCAATTTTATCGTATTGGAAACATAGAGAGTTTGAGATGTGGTTCCTCTCTCATAATAATTGCAAGTAGGAGCAGCAAGCACATGCATATTATATCCATCAAACTTCTCCGATATAGTGTAGTTGGGAGAATTCAAAAAGATAACAGGACTATCATGTGTGGGTGCAATAGCAACAATTTCATGTTTAACATAAGGAACTATAGCAAGTTCATCTCCATAAGCATCATTCAAATTGGCATCATGGCCACAAGCATAGCAAGCATCAATTTCATCAAAAATGGATATTTCAAACGATTCAAAGGGATCATAGCATTCATCCTTTGATAAGGACGAAGGGAAATTAAACAATGTATGAGTTCAAGAGTTACTCTCATTAGAAGGTGGGCACGGGTAGCTAATCCACTCTTCCTCCTTTTGTTCTTCGCTCTCCTCATTATCTTTTTCATCTAATGAGCTCATAGTGTCATCAATTTCTTCTTCCATAGACTCCTGCAAAATTTTAGTCTCTTCTTGGGCAGCGGAGACTTTCTCAATAAATTCATCAATATAGGCATTATATTCATAATTCTCATGGCAATATTTAAGTATAGCATAATTTTTAGATCTGTAAATAGCATCATCACCATCTTCATACTTTTCAAACAAAGATTTAATTTCATAAGCACCCTTAAAAGCAACAAATTCTTCTATTTGTTCCACATCATAGTAATCATATATACCATTAGCATAAGAAGCCAAGGTTTCATTATCATTAAATTCAAATTGAAAGGGAAGGTGTGGTGCCTCCATCTTAGAGTAACAAGTATAATCACACCTTAAGCACAAATTCCAAGCATACCAACGCAACATTTTAATTTGATCCCATAAGTGTTTCCCTTTTTGAGACAAGCGATAATCCCTAAAGTATTCCCGGTGATCCAAAGTATGTCCCATTATCAAGTTGAATGGAGATTTATTAGGATTATGAAAGTAGCATTTAATGTTTTCCATATAACCAGCATCGAGGGTTTTAGGAGGTTCCCCATCTCCATGAGTAGCAAGTACAACTAATTTTTTTGGTGTTTCATTTTCCATATCCATAACTAAAGATAAAGAACAACTTAGAAAGGAAATTAAAAACTACTTAGTGGAACAGAAAATAAAAACTACTTAGTGATGAAGCAAACAAGCACACACGAGAATATTCACCCCACGCTATTGCTTCCCGGCAACGGCGCCAGAAAAAGGTCTTGATAACCCACAAGTATAGGGGATCAATTGTATCCTCTTTCGATAAGTAAGAGTGTCGAACCCAACGAGGAGCTAAAGGTAGAATTAATATTCCCTTCAAGTTCTATCGACCACCGATACAACCCTACGCACACTTAACGTTCGCTTTACCTAGAACAAGAATAAAACTACTTTGTAGGTGTAAGGATAAGTTTGAAAGAATAAAACTAGAAGTACTTAGCGGGAATAAAACTAGGAGTAATTTGCAAGATAATAAAAGTTAGTTGTTTAATAGAAAGTTTTTTTAACACAAAAGATAGATTGTCCATAGGCAATTGAATATAACACGATAGATACTTATCATATGCAATGAGGGAGAGGCATACGCTAACACACTTTTCGTACTTGGATCATATGCACTTATGATTGGAACTCTAACAAGCATCCGCAACTACTAAAGATCATTAAGGTAAAACCCAACCATAGCATTAAGTAAAAAGTCCTCTTTACTTCCATACGCAACAACCCCCTTACTCAGATGTAAGCTTCTGTCACTCTAGCCACCCACTATAAGTGAATCATGAACGTATTGCAAAACCCTACAGGGGGAATCCCTCACGCTTGCGTGGCACGGAGGGCACCATAGGACAGCACCATATTAACATACAATTCATATCAATCACACAATACCGCAATTAACCCGTAGGACAAAAATAATTCTACTCAAACATCATAGGATGGCCATACATCATTGGGTAATAATATATAGCATGAAGCACCATGTTCAAGTAGAGAATTACAGCAGGAATAGAAAGGTTACACCGTTGCATACATGGGGAGAGAGTTGGTGATGACGGTGGCTAAGTTGTTGGTGTAGATCGCCGTCACGATGGTTCCCCCGGTGGCGCTCCGGCGCCACCGGAAGAGAGGGGGAGAGAGCCCCCCTCCTTCTTCTTGTTGCTTGGCCTCCCCCCTAAATGGGAGGAGAGTTTCCCCTCTGGTCCATCGCCGCCATGGCTCCCGGAGGGCAGGAGCCCCTCCGAGATTGGATCTCTCTCTCTGTTTCTCTTCTGTTTTGCGCTTCTGTTTTCTGGCCCTTCACCGTTTCTCATATTCCCGGAGATCCGCAACTCCGATTGGGCTGAAATTTTGAGGGGATTTTTATACGAAAATTATCTTTCTTACAGCGAAAGAAGGGCCCCAACCGCCTTACGGGGTAGCCACAAGCCTGCTGGGCGCGGCCAGGGTAGGGGGCACACCCTCTGAGCTTGTGGGCCCCTCGGGCATCGTCTCGCGTTGATTCTTTTTCCAAAAATCACATATATTCCAAAATAAATCTCCGTAAATTTTTATCGCGTTTGGACTTCGTTTGATATGGATTTTCTGCGAAACAAAAAACATGCAACAAACATGAACTGGCACTGGGTACTGGATCAATATGTTAGTCCAAGAAAATCATATAAATTGTTGCCGAAAGTATGTAAAAGTTGTAAAATATTGGCATGAAACAATCAAAAATTATAGATACGATGCAGACGTATCATACATATATTATGATTTCATCTTTCTCTTTTTAGTAGTTGCACAAGAAATAGCTATCATGTAGCTGTAAGTTCATAAATTGTTGTTCACATGAATTTTACCAATTGAGTTTTATTGAAGGGTCAATGGTGCTTGGTTTCCTTCAAAAAAATTCTTCCAATATATATGATCTGATAAAAGAGTACTATCTCAAGTTTAGTCTACACACCTCTTGTGATAGCAACAATGCATGATATTCAGAATATCCTGATCTATGTAAGATTGTTTTTTTTTATGTGAAAAGTATAGCGGCGAAGGGTGGTGCCGAGTGCAATCTGTATGTTATTGGGATTGGATTTATCCATATAGTTCAGGAAATCACAAGGTATATACACTATTTAGGGTGGCCGTCAATGAAGGCTTCATCACCCAGGAGGCGAGATAGATCATCATCTCAGCCCCGACAGCCAAGGAGCTAGATTTGTTAAATTTGAACTGCTTTCATGTTGAATAAATCAACAGTTCTGACCTGGCAATTTAGTGCCTACTCTCCATCATGCTATGTGACCTTTCAGCGGCACCCGAGGTGCTACAATTTGCTTTGACCGAGCACTTAACTGAAACTCTAAAGCTCAGTCCACAATTCTTCATCATCTTGCACCATTTCTCTAGACATTCGAACAAACAAACAAGGCAACGCGGTAGCGAACAACGGCAAAAAGACGGTAACCAGAACTTCTCACATATTTTTTGAGGAACTTGCATTGGTTTGGTTTTATGTGCTTCTTAGTTTTTGGTGATAGAGGTGTAGGAATGTGAGAAGATAATACACAGATCCCTTCTCAGGGCAAGTTCTCTCATTATTCAAACACAAGCATTTTTAATTGCTTCAACAAAGTTCTTTGATTCTGCGAATAGTAATGCTTAGGCTGAGATTTATTGGGTTTGACTGGTTTATGAAAAGTGGTCTTGATATGTATGCTAGAGGCTTGAACGCTTCAGGTATAACATGATTTTTTTGTGATACGACTTGAGTTGTATACTGAGCATAGAAGATAACCTTGGGTGATACATATCAGCTATTGGGACAACCATATTACTGAATGCATTGGGTTGCATATGTCCCTGTCTAAAGTTGTTGTGTTCTCGCAATATACCACTTCTGTATATTAAGTTTGCCTATTTAGAGTGGTAGTCCGACTTTCAGGTACAGAAGCAGACATGTGTATCTATACCGATACAAAATGATCGCGTCAGTTGATAATTTTGTTCTTACCAGCTCTTTACCTTTTACAGTTTACCTTTCTTTTCTTTTTGACATGTTAGTACACAGGGTTTTCAGTTTTGACATGTCACTAACTATGTTACTTCTTGATTTGTGTAGGTACCTACTATTTTATCTGTGTCAGAAATTATGCCATCCAAAATGTTTGTGGATTCCCAAACTAACTCTTTCTTCTATCTTCTTTACTGCCCGCTACAAATTTAAGCAAGCAAATGAGTAGCCAATCCGATTACCATGTAGTCGATCATCATACTATTTTTCTTAATGAGTCGGCGATAGCTTCCGAGAAAATTATTTCCTGGAACCATCATTCGATTAGCTTTGTTCTTATGTGGTGGTGTGGAAATGCTAACCTGGCTGTACAAGCCACACCTGTCCTGCCTCATTGTTTCTAGAAAATCTAATTTATCTTATTTTCTTGGGTCTGCGTAATTATGTAGCCAAAGATGTGAGGTTAGATTAATATAATGTTGTTGTGCAAATAGAACTGGTTGCTTTAATTTTTGTGAGAAGTTTGGGTAGATAAAAATCATATTATTATGCCTGTAGTACAATGCTGCTGTGCAAATTGAACTTTTAATTATTTTTTTGTGACAAATGTGTGTAGCTAAAATCATGTTATTGTTAAAAATTTCAGAATGGTTACTAGGATATCCGCTGCTGCTTCTTATATAAGGATGGTAAATGCATTGCTTGATCCTGGTCATAAAGCAAACTTCTCCAGTTCAGTTTCTACATTTTTCTTTATTGACAAAAATGTCGATTTAGCTTTGTAATTGTGACTAGATGTTTGTAATACATGGGACTGGTGTTTTCCCTGGACAGTATTTTCTCTGTTAGTATCTGTTTGATGCCGGAAAAGACTACTTGCGGTTTTTTTTCAAGATTCTTTCATGTTCCTCTTCTTCCAAATTTATTGACCTGGTTTCCAACATATTGAACTGATACTAGCTTTGTGGCCAAGTTCTCATGTACGTATTTCTTATTATGTTCTTGAAGGATCTCACCATAACAATTTCAGTCTTGGAATTTTAGTTCTCTTTCACTACAAATCATACTGTCTTCAGTTCAAGGTTTGTAGGTCCTGTCTTATCGCAGGTTATCTCCCTAGAGAAGGTTATGTTTAAGGGCAATTGATCAGGAGTTCAAGACCAGATAAATTATTCGCCATTTTCCCCTTTTTTGTTACTCTAGGATTTTTGAAAGCGTCTTTATTGCCGGGGGTTGCATGCCAGCTAACAATGGTTATATACTTATATGCTCTTATTTTCATACATCTTTAGTTGAAACTATTGCATTGTTTGGTTGAATTACTTTGCCTCAGATGTTAGCTTTATCGTTAATATTACATACATGTTGTTCTTTCATGCCTTGCTTCTCTTCCTTGTTAGTTATGTTTTGCTTAACAAGTCATAAATCCCATTTTTCGTCAGCATTATGCAAATTTCCAGAAATTATGTGTTTTGCTTTACCAGAATGCTTTCATTTCTATAGATCTCGGACATGTAAAGTATGTGTGGTCAATAAATTATTCTTAGAACATGTCAGCAAATCCGTACAAGGCAATAGTAAGTTTTGATGCACATTGTGGTAGTGAATTACATTTTGATCTATGATCGTGTTTGAGGCCATAGTAGAATATATTATTATTCGGTTTTTTAGTAAATCTAAAATTTCATCTATTACAATGGCTTTGAAAAATTAGTGTGTTCCCTGAAATATTGTTGATTTTATTAAATAGGTGGCCCTCTTACTATGGCTATGGTAAGTACTCAGGATAGTCTTTCCCCTCAAGAGATCATGCAAGAGTTTCAGACTACTTGGTTGCTATCTTTAGTTTTAGTATAAGTTATCACTTCATTTTAAATGTTTTTCCCATGCATTTGTTTTGGTACAAAAGAGATTTTAAATTGTGGTTATTAGGTTAGTTGGGTTATAACTAAACAAATTCAATTTCACAATATAATCTAATAAATTTTATCTCTGGTCATTTATATAAATATAATGTCATATGTATATAGCTGAAAGGGTTGCATGATGTATTGCAGAAGTATTAAGGAACTAAAGAAGCATAACAACTGCAGTAGAATTATACGACAACAAGCTTTCTTTCTCATAAAAATGGAATCTGCAGTTTTTGTTAGCTCTAGGTCGTGTTAATGCTAGACAAACACTTTCTTGAGTTGTTTTTTCTTAAGAATTTTTTGCAGGCCTCTTTTGCTTATGTATGAAATTTGGATGATGCTATGATTGCTTACCATGTATGGTCTTGAGGGAAGGTTCAAAGCAAATCATGAGGCTAACAGTAACAAGAGGCCAAGAACCGGGCACGCTAAGGATTCCATGATAAGAGAACGACAACAAAGCATGATGGTCGGAAGCAAACCATCCAACCATGATGTCCAAGAGAAAATCATCCAGAGTGCTGACAAGCAACAAGCTACTCCATCAACCTTTTCTATTTATCAGCGCTGACAAGCAACAAGCTACTCCACCAACCTTTTCTCTTTATTTACATCTGTACACCACTTAGCTAGACCCATTGTGCTTTTTCATAAATAATTAAGCTCCAAATTTGCAAAATAATTTGTCCTCCTACTACTACACCCGCGGGCTAGCTAGGTGAGCTCCGCCTCCCCCCTCCCGCGCCGCTGGCCGCTCCGGCCGCGGCGGCCACCAGATCATGCCTTTATGGCTCCTCGCTCCTCGCCCAACCGCCGCCTGACCCCTCCCCGGCACCTCTCCCCGCCCGCTGGGGGCTCGCCTCGCCCCTGTGGTTCTTCGCAGCCCCCCTCCTCGGGGTCCGCTGCCTCGACGGCCGCGGCGTCAGATCCGGCCTCGACGCCGTGAATCCTGCTACGCGGGGAGTCGTCCAAGGCAGGGGCTCATCTTGGTCCGCCGGATCTGTGCCCGTCTCCTCGCTGTGGGCAGGCACGCCTTAAATCCATGGTGGTGTGCCCATCTTCCTCGGTCAATCTTTCCTCTTCGGGCCAGGCCGGGAAGATGGTGGAGGGATGGACGGAGGTCCTGTCCCGGAAGAACAGGAGAGTGGGATATCGCTCGCTGGACCGTGCTGTGCGCTCCCCGACTCCGCGCTCGGACCGGCGCGGTGCCTTCAATGCGAGCGCTGGCCGCGAGGCCTTCTTAAGCCAGTTCAGGGGGAAATGTTTTCGCTGCCTCAGCAAACGCCATTGCCGCGTCGATTGCCGCGATCCCCTCCGCTACATCATCTGCAAGCGCGCGGGCCATTTCGGCAAGGAGTGCCCGCAGAACCCAAGGAACGGGGGCCCAGGCGGGGCTGCCCGTGCTCGGTTGGGGCCGGCGGCGGCGGTCAGGGCACCGGTGCGAGACCGGCTCGTGTTCCCCCCGCCGCCTCCGCCCGGGAGGATGGATCGCCCACTCCTCTGTGACCCGGCCAGGCGGCCGCGCAACAGCAACAAGGTGATCGTGTCCTCCCCGGCGCTGGAGCACGAGGAGTTCATTCTCCGTCAGCACGCTGTCACCCTCACCGCTGCAGACCGCTCCCACTCCACCACCCCCATGGCCGTCGGAAGGGCCATCCTCGAGCAGCTGACCACTCCGCCGCACCAGCTCCGCGTCACCGCCCACCAGCCGGAGGCCTTCCTCGTCCACTCCGACCTCCCTGCGCACCGTGACGACGCCGTGCGCCGCGGCATCCTCAAGGTCGACGGCTGCAAGTACTTCATCAGGGCCTGGCATGAGGACGACCACGCGGCGATCCTCAAGTGCAACCACCACGTGAGAGTCGTCGTGGAAGATCTGCCGATGCAGTTCTGGTCCCTGCCGGGGGCCGAGGAGGCGCTAGGTGACGTCGGCCGCGTCGACCGCCTGGACACACGCACGCTGGAGAGGGGCCACACCAAGACCTTCTCTTGTTGGCTCTGGGTCTGGGACGTGGCGCACATCCCGACGAAGCGCGCCCTGTGGGTGCTCAAGCGGGGCGCCGGCCGTGTCGACGAGATCATCGGTTTCACGCCCCCCGACTGCCGCGTCCCTCCTCCGCCGGGCGTCCGGCGCTACGACCTGCTGGTGCACGTCGACCTGGTGGAGGACTGGACACCACTGTCGCCGCGCTCATCCCACTCAGGCCAGAGCGGGCTGCCCTCCTCTGACGAAGACGACGACCACCCTTTCCCGCGCATCGAGCTGGTTCGTGGGTGGCTCGGGTGGAGGACGGCCAAGGTGGGGTGCACCGCGGCGCGCCGCGCGTCGGGGCTTCGGGCTGTGGCCCCATCCTCAGGGGCGGCGCCAGGGACCAGGAAGATGGTGGCGGCAGCGGCGGCTCGGGTCGGTCCTGGAGGGACCGTCTGCTCGGCCGCGGGTGCCACGACAGGGGCAGCGAGGCGGACGTCGTCGAGGGCGCGCAGCGCCAGCGCAGCAGCACTCCGGTGGGGCGGCACCACACCGCGAGTGGTCGCGGGCGCTCTGCAGCAAGGAAGGACGACGACGCGCGGGCGCCGCGTGTCACCCCGCTTTTCCCTCTCCTCCCTGTGCCCATTTTGCCGCCTGAGGAGGACCCAGTCGCTCAGTTCTTCTCCTTCTCTGACTCCGGGCGTGCCCTCTCCCCTCCCCCGCGCACTGACTGCATGCAGTTGGAGATGGAAAATGCCATGATCGAAGCCCTGAACACGCCCCTGGCGTTCGAAGATGGTGGCCCCTCCCCTCCCCGCCAGGAAGCCGGGCCTGTCGAGCTGGAGAGCCCGGAGATGCTGCCGTGCCTGCTGCCCTGCATCAACTCTCCTGTAGCAGCCACGGTAGGCTTTCAGATGGAGGCGGTCACGCAGCGGGTGGGCGCGATCCAAATCAGCAGCAGCCAGGCCGTGAGCGCACTGCTGGGCTGTTCACCGTGGTGCCTCCTCCGGTCCTCCCCTGCCAGCAGCCTCGTCCTCGCCACTCTGCTCCACCCAAGTCCAGAGCCACTTCGGCGCCCTCTCGCCGCAGCGCTCGTCAGGCTGCAGCGGCAAACACGACTCCGGTGGCGCAGCGGGCCGTTCTCCGCCTCGTCCAGGAGCTGGGGGAGCTTGGCCCAAAAGACAAGATGACTTCAAAGGCGGCGGCGCAGCTCATGAAGCGTTTCAAGGAGCCCCTCTCTGACGGTGACATTGCTGCCATCGTAAAGCTCACTGGCCTCGACCCAGTCGCCCTCAAGATCGCTGTTGGCATGGCAGGGCTTGCCGATGCCGAGGAGATAACCCATGGTTGATCATGTTAGTAGTGCTATTAGTTAGACTCCGCCAACGACTGGTCTTCAACCAGTTCGAGTTAGGATTAGTGGCTATGTGTAGTTCTTCGGTATCGTGGCTAGTTTGTCGACGACGAGATTTTGGGCCTGTTGGTGGCCGTCGCCGACCCCCGGTGTGGTGTATGGCGTATCTGTTCTGTTCAAGTAGTAATTTTAGTTGGCGGAGCAATATTTGGTGTCCTGATGAGTGACAACAATCTGAGATTCATGTCGTGGAATGTGCGTGGTCTGAACTGCCCTGCGAAACGTTCGGCGATAAACGAGATTGCCTCTACGCATAGTGTAGCTTTGCTTAGTTTGCAGGAAACTAAAGTAGAATCTTGGACGACGGCTTTAGCTACAGAGGTAGGCGGGCAGTGGCTCCAGGGGTGCGTGGTGCTGCCGGCGTTCGGCACCAGAGGAGGCGCGACGATCTTCTGGGACAAGAACCTAGTCGACGTAGTTTCTCATAGGCTAGGTAGTTTCTCGATCACTGCTAAGGTAGAGGCGCTTCACTCCATGGAATCCTTCTGGATGACCACCGTCTACGGCCCGACGGATGACGCACAGAAAGACAGCTTCCTCTCCGAGCTAGCTGGAGCTGCACCCCCCACGGGTGAACCGTGGATGATAAACGGAGACTTCAACATGATCTATCAGGCAAGAGACAAAAACAACTCAAACCTCAATAGGAGGATGATGGGAAAATTCCGCAGGGCTATTGATCTGGCAGGGCTGAAGGAAATCAAGTGCAAACACCGCAGATTTACATGGAGCAATGAAAGGGAAGATCCTACTCTCTGCAGCATCGACAATTTTTTCTGCAACACCCAGTGGGAAGATAACCACCCAGAGTACTTGCTAGTGGCGGCCTTGTAACACCCCATGTATTAGCAACAGTGATCACCCTTTTGATAATGCCAAGTCAGCATGGTTAACTATGCTTGATCATCATTGCATCATATCTCATTTCAAATTCCAATTTAAATTTCAATTCAAATTTAAAGTGAAATATAAAAGTTGTTCCAAACTAGAAATAAAAATGTTCATTAAATAGCAAATAATCTGTAACTAAATATGTTCAGGAAAACAACATCACCAAGATTCACTAAGTGAGTCCAACAACCTCAAACAGTAGCAAAACAGCACATTTTAATACCTTTTATTTAATCCAATTTACAAATGAAATTGTATTTTACTCCAACCAATTTCTGGTGATAGAGGATAATGCACTGCAAATTATGAGCTGAGACACATATTTTATAAAAGTAGTTTAGTGGCCTAACAATTAGCAAAACAGAAAGAAACAAAAGAAAACAGAAAATAGAAAAGAAAAACGGAAACGCTCACTGTACGTTTGGGCTTTAGGTCAACAGTGCGGCCAGGCCCAGCCCAGCCAGGTCGTCGTCCTCCTCTGCCTCGCTGTCGGCTGGCGCGCGCGACAGAGCCACCGATCGCCACGCGCCGGCGATCTCGCGTCTCCCCGGCAAGGATAAGGACCCCGAGGCCTCCCGCAACCCTAGCCAGCCCCCAGTTTCCCCCTCGCTCTCTCCCTCGCCCGCTGTCCTCCCCCTCGCGCAGCCACCCGAGACGCCATCGACGTCCGCCGCTCGATCCCGCGGCCACCGTGCCCCGATCATCGCTCCGCCGTGCCCGTCGTCTCCGCCTCGCTCGACTCCTTCGTCTGCACCTTGCCGTTGAGCTCGAGGAGCGCCACACGGACAGGATTGAGCTCGGCCCCGAGCTCACTGTCGCCGGCGATCCCCGTCGACCCCGACCTCCTCTGCAGCTACAAAGCCGTCAAGGGCTTTTCTTAGCCGCACGGTGAGCCTCACCTCCCTCTGCCTTCTCCCCCGAGCTCGCTCACCGCCGCGCCATGTTCTGTCCGCCGCCCGAGCTCGCCGTAGCCGCCGTTTCCGACCACCGCAGGCCGCGCCAGTAGGCTAGATCGATGCGGCATCGCGCTCTCATTCGAAAAATCCCACATGCGCGTGCGAAGACCCGCCGTAGCCGCGATCCCGATCTCGCCCGAAACCCACCGCCGCCTCCACTCGTCGCCGGTGAAGTTCCGGCCACCCCCGAGTCCAACCGGTCACCCTACGCGACGCGGCGTTCTCCACTCGTTCGATAGAGCCCGAGAACGCCCGAAACGGTGCCCCACAGCGAGAATCCGGGCTCGCCGGAGTTGCTCGCCGCCGTTCGGCCTCGCCGGAGAACTCCGGTGGCCGGCGTCGAGCTGGCATCCGACGTGGCACCGCGGGCCCCGCCGCTCAGTCGCTGCAACTGGGACCCATTGGGCCCAGTTGACTCGGTCAGCGTGGCCCCGCCCGCTGAAATGTGGGTCCCGCTCGATTAAAACGTTTTTAAAAATAAATAAATGAATAATTAAATTGTTAATTAAATTAATTAGTTAATTAGACACTGACCAGTGGGTCTCGCCAGATAATTAGGATTAGATTAATTAAATTAACCCAGTTAATTAGTCCAGACACTGACATGTGGGTCCCACTGGACCCACTGGTCAGGTTTGACTCCAGTCAACCGTCCTGTTGACTGCTGACGTCACCCCAGTACTGTTTCGGATAATTCGTATTTGTTAATTAAATAATTCCAGAAAATCTATAAAACTTTGAAAAATCATATAAATTAAACCGTAAGTCAGATGAAAATAATTTATATATGAAAAATGATCAGAAAAATATGAAGATTCTGAATATGTGATCAAAATGCCTGTCCAACACTCCTAGCTAGGTGAACCTGGAACTTTTTGACTATTTTCGATAAATGAATAGTGCTCAACTTTAATAAAATATATCCAAATAAATTCCTAAATTAACTAAATCATTTAGTTAGGCAGTAAAACACATATGCATATCATTTAGGCATGTCATGCATAGTGATTGCATTTTGGCCGTGAATTTATTGTTTCTTCCCCCTCCTTCTCTCTCAATAGACGCCGAGACCGACGCCGCCGCAGCTGAGTTCGACTACACCCCCGACGAGCAGCCTACCGACGATCGGCCACTCTCCGCAGAGCTTCCAGGCAAGCAATCCCCCCTTGACGCATGCCGTTGGCTCCTATTCTTTCTCCCTCCTGCTTGCATTAGAAATTGCCACTGCCATGCTTTATCCTATTCTGATGCATAGCCTGATTTTGTCGCCTGCTACTGATACATTACCTGTTATCCCATGATGCCTAGTTAGCTATGCTGCTGTCCCATCTTTGGCCCTTCGCCTTGTCCGTATGACATGCTTGTTACCGGGCCGTGATCACTCTGGGTGTGATCGCGGAAATGTTTTACATTACTGCACTGCTAAAACTGTTATAGTCGGGCTGGCCCCAAGGGTGTCCGCGAGAGAATAACATTAAAGACGGGTCGGCTCCAAGAGTACCCGCGAGTGATATCAAGTCAGAGCGACAACAACTCTGATCGTCTCTGCGAGTTACTAAATACGCCTAACGAAACTGGGTATTTGATCTGAGTGGGTCGTCGTGCCCTATACGCACTACCACCACGTGGGATAATGGTTATGGGACCCTCTACGTCGTATGTATTAGCCGAAAGCTCTTCAGACGTCACAGCTCAGAGATGCGGGCTGATCGTCGGGGTTGGGCTGGTTACGTCACTGGTGTATTCAGTGTCGCGCCTGCTCCCCGTCTAGCCACGCAACGTGCAGGAGTGCAAAGGGTGATGGGCCCAAGACCCCTTCGCACTTAGGATTTAGACCGGCGTGTTGACCTCTCTGCTGAGCCTAGGTAGGACTGCGTCGTGTCGATCACCCGAGGCCGGGTATTACCCAGCCAGTGTGTCCGGCCGGAGGTAATCGAGCGTGTTGGGTAACAGTAGTGCACCCCTGCAGGGAAGTTATCTATTCGAATAGCCGTGTCCACGGTAACAGGACACTCAGAGTTGTATCCGGATCTATGACAACTACAAACTGATGATGATACAGATTAAACTATTACTACTGCTCTCGGGATCGCTTTCTCGCGGGATAGTCGAGAAAGGATCTCAGGGAGTTGCTACCATACAACCACTATTATATGCTACTATATTCTACTCTCTTCTGATGCTGCAAGATTGCTTCAAGATGCTAGTCTTCGATAGGCTAGGCTTCTTCCCCTATACTCTGGCATTCTGCAGTTCAGTCCAAAGATATAGCCCCATTCCGTTGATACCAATGCATAACTAGCATAGTTCTGATGTCGGTCTTGCGAGTACTTTGGATGAGTACTCACGGTTGCTCTGCTCTTCTTTTTCCCATACCCATTTGATGATACATCAGACGATGGAGCCCAGGAGCCAGATGCCACTGCAGGAGCTTACTACCAGGAGGGTCCTGACGGCACTTACTACTGGATCGAGCCAGCCGACCAGGAGTAGCTAGGAGGCCCTAGGCAGGAGGCCTTCGCCTTTCGATCTGTATCGTTGTTTGTGCTAGCCTTCTTAAGGCACCCTTGACTAACTATGTCTGTACTCAGATATCATTTGTGTGTATGACTTATGTATTCGGGCCTTCGTGCCCCGGTTTGTAATATGCAGACTTATGCTTTTTATTTGAGTTTAGAGTTGTGTTGTGATATCTTCCCGTGAGTCCATGTGCTTGATCGTGCGCATTTGCGTGTATGATTAGTGCACGATTAAGTCGGGGGCGTCACGGGCCTCCACCTCGTTCTCTGACCACTGCCCCCTGCTGCTTGCTGCTGTTCCTGCTCCTTTCAGACATGCGCGCTTCAAGTTCGAATTTTTTTGGCCAAAGTTTCCACATTTCACTGAAACAGTTCTTCATGCTTGGCAAAGGCCGATGCCGCACGACTGCCCTTTCGTCAGGATCAAAAGGAAGCTCGCAAGGGTGGCGGCCGACCTGAAGATTTGGAGCAAGGCCACCTTTGGGAAAGCGAAGCTGCAGTTCCACATCGCAAATGAGGTGATCCTCAGGCTCGACTCGGCGCAAGAGACCAGGCGGTTCTCGACGGCAGAGTTCAACCTGAGGAAGCAACTCAAGCTCAAGGTGCTGGGTTTGGCAGCGATTAAGAGAGCCAGAAAGAAACAAGCGTCGCGGATCGGCTGGCTGCGAGCAGGGGATGCGAACACTAAGCTGTTCCATGCAAAGATGAAATCGCGCAGGAGAAAAAAATTCATTCATTCTCTCACTGTTGGCAGCAGGGAAGTATCCGAACATGGCGAAAAGGAGAAGATCATCCACGAGCACTTTGCTGATTCTTTGGGCAGGCATGAGGCAAGGGAGAAAACTCTCAACTGGGATAGGCTTGCCATCCCTACGGTCGATCAGCAGGGTCTAGATTCCCCTTCTCTATGGCCGAGGTATGGGCTGCAATCATCTCCTCTCCGGCGGACAAAGCCCCGGGCCCAGATGGTTTCACGGGTCAATTCTTCAGATCGTGCTGGCCCATCATAAAGGAAGATATCATGGCTGTTTTCCATAAGTTCTATCAGCTCGCCGGGCAAAATTTTGTTGAGATCAACACCGCCCCGATTGCCCTGTTGCCAAACAAGGACGGTGCCTTGGAGCTTGGTCATTTCCGACCCATCAGTTTGATTCACTCCGTTGCCAAGCTCATCTCCAAAGTACTCTCGACCAGGCTGGCTGCGGCGCCCGGTGGACTGATCTCCCCGGCACAGACGGCGTTTCAGAAAGGGAAATGCATCCACGATAGTTATCAGTATGTACAGAGCTGCGTCAGAATGTTGCACATGGAGAAAAGGCAAGCGCTGTTTTTTAAACTAGACATTGCAAAGGCCTTCGATTCAGTCTCCTGGGAGTACTTGTTGGAGCTTATGCAAAGGATGGGTTTCTCAGCGAGATGGAGGGACTGGATATCAGTACTGCTTTCCTCGGCCTCCTCCTCCTGCCTGCTGAATGGGACGCAGGGACCGGGCTTCCTCCATGGTCGTGGGTTTAGGCAGGGCGATCCTCTCTCCCCTCTGTTGTTCATCATGGCAATAGACCCACTGTACCGAGTGCTCGAGGGTGCCACAACTGATGGAATGATTGCTCCACTGCCAGGCCGTGGTATAAGTATGAGGATCAGCTTATACGCCGATGATGCTGTCATTTTTGCAAACCCAGTAAAAGAAGAAGTGGACACGCTGCTGTGCTTGCTGAATTGTTTCGGTGAGGCTACAGGTCTCAAGCTAAACCAGGCCAAATCTTCAGTCATCCCAATTAACTGCGCAGGGCTGCCGTTGTCGGATGTGCTACAGAGTTTCGGTGGCCAAGTTTCGGATTTCCCGACAACATATCTTGGGCTGCCGATCACGCCAAAAAAGTTGCGCATGGTGCACCTCCAGTTCATCATCGACCGGGTGCGTTCGCGCCTGGCAGGATGGAAGGGCAAGCTTCTGAACATGGCTGGCAGACGGGTGCTCGTGCGAGCAGTCCTCACTGCCCTGCCCACTTTCGCTCTGTCAGTTCTCAAGGTGCCAAGAAAATACTCAAGGAGGTGGACAAGGTGCGTCAACAGTTCCTCTGGGCCCAGGACGAGACTATGACTGGTGCCAAATGCAAAATGGCCTGGAGCAGAGTGTGCTTGCCTATTGCCAAGGGAGGGCTAGGGGTCCGGGACCTTCACCGTTTCAGCGCTGCTCTTCGACTGCGATGGCTTTGGCTCGCCTGGCAATAACCACGGCGGCCGTGGATGGATTTTCCAACACCGTGTGACCAGAGGGATCAGGAGCTGTTTGCAAGTGCAACGTCAGTGAAGATCGGCAACGGAAAATCGGCAAGTTTCTGGAGAAGTACGTGGCTCGGAACCGCGCCGCTGTGCCGTGACTTTCCAAATCTGTTCAAACACGCTCGAAGAAAGAACAGAACAGTGGAGGCTGCGCTGACAAACGAGCAATGGATTCAGGACCTGCGTCACGGCAACACGACCAGCATTGCCAACGAATTCCTGCAGATGTGGCGTAAAATCGAGAGGGCAGGTATTACACTATCCAACCAAAGAGGAAGATACGATCGCTTGGGTGGCTGGAGGAGGTCAATCATATTCAGCCAGCGCCGCATACGCTCTTCAAATTCAGGATGCCCCATCTTCGGGCATCAAATCGGTTGTCTGGAAGGCCTGGGCTCAGGGCACCGTGAAGATGTTCGCCTGGCTGCTGCACCACGACAGGTTGTGGTGTAACGACCGGCTGCAGCGGCGAGGGTGGCCAAATGGATATTTCTGCCCCCTCTGCGTCAGAAACCTGGAGAGCTCAACGCACCTCCTCTTCTATCTGGCAGAAGGCGTCCACCTGGGTTGGCTGCGCGGCCATGAAGGAAAAACGGGAGGTGCGCCACGGCTCCCTCAAGCACTGTCAGCGGATGATCGGTCTGACACCGGCTGAATTCAAGAGGGGGTTTAAATCGATGTTGATGATTATCGCCTGGGAGATCTGGAAGGAACGAAATGCCTACGTCTTCAGGGATAAGTTGCCACGGATTGAGGACGTCCTGCGTGCCATCAGCGGCGATTTGGAGCAGTGGAGGCTGGCGAGCGCACACTGTTTAGAGCCCCCTTTTGGGGAAGATGCAGCGAGATAGTCGCCGCTGCAATCTTATTTTTCCTTTCGTTTTTCTGTTTTCCTCCCTATAGCACGCTCTTCGTGCCCATGATCACTTGATCCCCACTGTTTTCCCGCATGCTTTCTCCTAAATCAATGAAGCTGGTAACCCCGGATTTTTCAAAATTTTTTTTTTGCAAAATCATGGGATCATACATGGGCGCGGCGTGCCGTCGCGCCTCTGCCTGCTAGTCAGGCTTTACGTGTGTTAGTTTTGAAACTCTAATTGATTTTCACGTGACGAGTTGACGACACTGCGTGATCAGTTTTTGTTTCTTTTTCGAGAACTCGTAATCTGATAATGGGTATCCCACGATCATATACCGGATTAGTGGCACGAGGGGAGTGCAGAACAGCGTCACCTAGCCGGGTCACCCCTCAAATCCAAGAAACCACATCCGAACCCAAATCTTCGCCTCTCCGTCGCCATGGCTCTCTCATCCCTCTTCGTCTCCCTCCCCCTCCCCACCCCCCTCCCGAAGCTGACACCCACCTCCAAATCAAGCCGTTTCCTCCCAATCCGGGCCTCTGCCGCCGCCGCCACCGCCTCCCCATCTTTTGACCTGCGCCGCTACTGGACCTCGCTGATCTCGGAGGTCGAGGGAGAGCTCGATGCCGCGATGCCCATCCGCCCGCCGGAGAGCATCCACAACGCCATGCGCCACGCCGTCCTCCCGGGCGCCGGAAAGGAAGGCGCCGCCAAGCGCGCGCCCCCTGTTCTCTGCGTCGCCGCCTGCGAGCTCCTCGGCGCGCCGCGCGCCGCGGCGCTCCCTACCGCCGCCGCGCTGGAGATGCTCCACGCGGCGTCCCTCGTGCACGACGACTTGCCGTGCTTTGACGCCGCGCCCACCCGCCGAGGTCGCCCGTCCACCCACGCGGCCTACGGCACGGACATGGCCGTCCTCGCAGGAGATGCGCTCTTCCCCCTCGCCTACACCCACGTCATCTCCCGCACCCCCTCCCCCGACCCCGTGTCGCACGCCGTCCTCCTCCGCGTTCTCGCAGAACTCGCGCGCACTGTGGGATCCACCGGCATGGCCGCCGGCCAGTTCCTCGACCTTGGCGGTGCCAGCGCCCTCGGTGAAGCCGAGGTCATGCAGGTCCTGAGCAAGAAGTTCGGGGAGATGGCGGAGTGCTCAGCCGCCTGCGGGGCTATGCTAGGCGGTGCGGGCCCCGACGAGGAGGCCGCGTTGCGGCGATATGGCCGCACCATCGGCGTCCTGTACGAGCTCGTCGACGACATGCGGAGCGCGTCGGGAAACGGCAAGATGAGGAGCAACGCCAGCGTCCTGCGCTCTCTGGGCATGGACCGTGCGCTCGGCATCGTCGAGGAGCTCAAGGCGCAGGCCAAGACGGAGGCGGACAGGTTCGGTGATAAGTATGGCGACCGGGTGCTGCCTCTGTACAGCTTCGTGGACTACGCCGTGGAGAGGGGCTTTGAGCTCCAGGATGCAGCCACCGCGAAGCTTTAAGCGTGGACGGACGCAGCATTGGCACAGGTGACATGTAGAGTTATGTGGTGCTGAAATTCTGTGATCTGAAACTCTAAATTTGTACTATATGTGTTTAGAACATTAGATGCGTGGTTGCTGTTTCTGTCCAAAACTTAGCAAGTTCCTGAAATAACATGGTATCAAATGATAAACTTATTTGATAAAATGCCAATAATTTTGAGTTCCTACTGCATGGGAATGAAGCTGAGCCAAGTTTACACCATGTTCGGCACTTTCGAATTGTTCCTACTGCTCAGTTCGTTTGTAAGAAAGTTTACCTTCTGTGCTTGTTTGTCGTTTGAATTTGTGTGAAACCTCACATGATGGTAAAACATTTCAGGGATCAGCTTTGTTACCTGACAATGATAGATATTCATAAACTTTGCCAGGCATTAAAAATGAGAAAGCACGCGTCAACTAGTAGTCTAAGAGCGTCTCTAGGCCTTCCCCTAAAAATCAATTTCTTGATTCTTGTCTGGGGAGTTAACACTATCTATTCCTTCTCCTAAATTGTTTAACTCACTCAAATTTTAGGAGTTAAGTTTAGGGAGTAGTAAATACTGCCTATATTTGAGCAGAATTTGCTCCCTCCCTATTCCTTCCCAACTACCACCTCCCGCCGTCGCCGAAGTCATTGCCGGTAACTTCTCCGGCCACGTCACCCCGACGCCCACATCCCCACCCTTCCCAGACTGCAGTCCCGCCTATCGCGATCTCTCGAGCTACTGCCACCGCAACCACCTCTTGCCACTAAGCTGAAGCTCACGGTCGTCGTCGTTATTGTTATGCCGGAAGAGCTCTTGGCCGCACCCGACCTTCGCTGCCTCCTAAGCCTCCTCCAACATCTCCATCGAATTATATTTAAAACAAAAGAAAGGGGCTTTTTGTAAGAAAACGTTCCCCGCTACTCCGCGTGAACTTTCAAATATTGGTCTCACATTCATTTGGGAGTCTGCGTTGTGCCGACCGTTGTCGCCTCCCAAGCCAAGCCGCGGCGGGAACTAGGTCATGGCACCTCCCCACCTTCCCCGTGTTTCCACTCTGATGCACGGTCGCACGCGAGGTGTTCGATGAAACTGTAGAAAGGTTTTTTCCCCTTTTCCTTTTCGCATTTCTGGAAATATATTTGAATTTTTTTTGTGCAAAAAAAATGTGAATTAGCATAGGAATGTTTTGGGGGGAGTTAAATTTAGTGGAAAGGTACATAAATTTAATGAAAGTGCACTGCGCACGACACAGTCAACATATGATTCAGGTATGATGCCTACTTTGAACGGCGGTGATTAGCAAAGTGATGCAACCCCATGGCTGATTCGACCCATCTTGCGAAAATCGGGCAGAAGATTGTCGTGCGTATAGCACTGTTCTGAATTTAAAGCCTCAAATTCGAAGGAGTTCGGTTTATGGAAACAGTACAAGTTATTAAGGTTTAAGAAAGTACTAAAAGAGATGCTCTTATCTTCTGAAATCGACACTGGGGAAGAGAACTTCAGAAATTCATTTACAGAACACATTTCTCCCCTCCTCGAACACCATCAGACCAGTCCTACTCCTACAACACCGGCTAAAAACCACATCGTGAACTCCCTCAGCTGGTATCGGCAGGCGGCAGCCTCCATGGGACCGGATTAGACTTGTGCATGGGCAGCCCGGCCCAGAGGCCCGAGCCCGAAAGCCCGGCATCCGGGCCGGGCTCGGGCTCCATTTTCCCGCCCGAAGCCCGGCCCGAAAGCCCAAAAAAAGCCCGAAATGGCCATAAATCTATATTTTATTCGAAATATAGGTATAGTTTATTATTTTAATACCCCGAATATAATTGTTTTAATTAAAAAACGACACTGTTTATGTTCTTCGGGCCGGGCCCGGGCCGGGCCCGGGCTTGGGATTTTTGCTTCAAGCTTTACAAAGCCCGGCCCGAAACCCGGCCCGTGGTTTGCTCAGGTTTAGACCGGATGGCAGCCGCCATGGTTCGCACGATTACGATCCCGACAAAAATCAGGCGGCGGTGCTTCGTGGGCACCACCAGACTGCAGTGTGCCTTTGCGTAAGATGCTTCAGAAGACGACCCACCGCAACGCCCACGAATGCGACTTCACACCAGCGCGATTGCGCTCTTCCTTCTCTCTTTTTTTCTTCGAAACGGATCGCTCTTCCTTCTCACTTCGTACCGTTAGCCATGAGCAGTCGGCGTCAGAATTGCCGGGTCAAGAGGCGAAACGGCGTCGTGTTTCCGCCCGACGCTGGCCTACCGTGCGTCCAGGAGACGGCTGAATCTGCCGTCTCGTTCCATCACCAGAAGATATTCAGAGCTGGGCCAAGCAGCGTGCTTTCAACAAAAGTTTCAGCGGCAACGGCAGGCCGCTTTCAACATTTCCAATGGCCACTATCTGTATTGCCTATCATCAAGTGCACGAAAGCTTTTTATACTACAGAACACACTCATCACAGCAGGCACACTAAACAGCTAATGGCTATCCGCTATAGTTGCTGCTGCCAGGCTCTTGCAGGTAACTGCTGTATCTTCTGGCCCTCGCGTTCGCCGCTTCAGGCATAGTTCCATGTCGTCGGCATTCTTGTGGACTGAAGAGGGGGCACGTTTCGCACGTTCACGTCGAGCGGCAGCATCCGGTACTCGATGTCGAGGTCCTTGAGTACTCTGATCATCTCTTGGAGCACGAGCTCCCTCCTCACGAACCTCATCCCCATGTCCTGGAAGTTGAGCGTGTGCCGGAGCCATATGGATACCTTTAGCTTGTTGGTGTCATCTACATCTCGGAGGACAACCATCGCACCCGGGTACCAATGCTCCTTCTTACCGTCAATGTAACTGAGCCACAGGTAAAAAATAAACTATTAGTTTGATGTGGCAGTATCAGCAGCAAATGGCACTACAAACTTCATATCTATATGTTCCCACACTGACCATACATGCCTGCCTACTGAATTCGACAACAGAGGAAAGTTCCCAACGTTATGTTTACACCTATATTGTCATTATGAAACTGAGATAACAGAAGCACCAATACGCACCGTAGTATTCTTTCCTTCATGAGAGCCAGTTTTTCCACCGGCGTGGCAACATGAATAGAGAAGTCAATTCCTTCTCCCATATCAGGACTCCTGTAGAAATTAAAAATCGGCTTGGTGGCCAGCACACTGTTCGGATAATAGATCTTCAGGTTATCATAACGTAGGAAGACTGTTGTCATGATATTCATTTCCTCCACAACAACCTGAAATTTAAGTGCTTAAGACGTCAGTCAGCGAATGCAAGGTATTATCCTATTGAACAAATAAGGAGCACCAAGAAGCTATTTTCATTACCTGAACTTCTTCAATCTCACAGCGGTCACCGACATCGAAAGGATGCATCACGAATAAGAAAATAATTGCCTCAAAAATTGTCTTCATAGTATTCCCGAACACAAAAACTGCCACAAGAAGCTGTGAACTGATGAAGACAAAGAAATGTGTCGTGGCTATGCCCAGAATAAGAAGCCAGAGAGCAGACACTATGAGGCCAACAACAACATTGCACATCTGGTTGAGCTTGTTAACTGCAGTTTTTGTATCATTAAGTGTTAGGGCAAGAGCTTTGCGCTCTCTAAATGCATTCACCTACAGAAGAAACCATATGACCATGTTAGAAAAGGAATCTTGACGGCAGAAACCAATGATAACTCTATGCAACTTAGATAGTAGGGTAATACGATCATTACCACCCAGTTCTTCAGAGACCTCTTGCTGACCCTGCAATGCTCCTGTGCTCCTTCAAAAAGATGCATAGCTTTGATGGCTTCCTCCTGCCTCATGAAGCGCATCATGTCTGCCAAGTATATGTACCTGCATTATTCATACATTTGCCATCAATAATCTGAATCAGTAAATTGCCACTATTCTTAGAACTACAATATTAAAATATTGAAGTGAGGGCTGAGGGCAAGTATTCTTGTAAAGTTGTGCAATATAAGTCTAAAAATTAGCATGCTATTTATGAAATTAACAGAAATATTATATTACAGGTGTACCTCATGAGCTCAAAATTCCTACATCAAAGATGTTGTCTATCTAAAATAATGCAACTTGCAAACTAAAAGATAAAGGATGCGTATCTAAGTCAAAAAAAAAATGCTTACTTGGATCCAGGCTTCGCCACATTATGAAAGATCTTCTTGGCGGCCACCTGCGCCTCGTATTCACTGCGAATCTGTGTCGCCGACTCATCCCCCTCTCCTGTTGCCTGCTGAATCTGCTCATCCATTGTGGTGAGCGTCCCAAAACGTACAATCTTCATCAGCCTCTTCATGTTCCATGCTGAGACGTTTTTCTGATTGAGCCTGTGGAGCTTGTCAATGGTGATGCCTTCATCAATCTCACGCTGTTTCTTCTCCTTTGACAGCTGCCTGCTTGATTGGTCTCCCTTAGAGATTAAACCCGAGATCCGGATGCTCTTCTGCCCCGAAAGATTCTTGGCTGGCAAGGTGGCACGCAACTCTTTCGGGATGGTTGCGCCAGCCCGCTGCAGCTCACGCACCTCAGCAAGCACGTAGTCTTCGTCAACTAGCGGCGGCCCAGAGAGTGTCTCGATGACATACTGGTTGAACAATGCCTCTTGAATCCGATCAAAGTATGTGGAGACATGGAAGGACGAGGCCAGCACCTTGAGCAGCAGCGTCTTGACGAGGCGGATGAGCGTGGCGACGAGGAAGCAGAAGAGCACCTTGGTCACGTAGGGCAGCACCGCCGTGTTGGTCTGGACGTTCTCGTCAAACAAGAAGTGCCATGACGCGAGAACCAGGCCGAGCCAGAGCGCGTTCTGCACGGCGCCGCGCACGCCGTACACGAAGTAGAGCACGCGCTTCCGCAGCACGAAGTTGCGTTCCACGCAGAACACCACGATCCGGATGACCCAGCCGGAGACGAGACGGCCGCAGATGAGCACGAACACGAGGAGCTCCCACTTCCAGAGGTGCAGCTCCCAGACCTTCTTCCGGGACAAGGGCTTTATCGTGAGGCTGCACACCAATGCCCCGATGATGAGCACCAAGCCCACCCACTGCAGTATGGTTAGAGCGTCCAGCTTCCCACGCTTGAAGTCGTCAGGGATGTCGTCGTCTATGAACGGATCGTCCTCCTCCTCCTCCATGGGGCCCGACTTGCCGATGCCCCCCGACTTGCGCCCTGAAGGAGACTGGCCGGATTTGCCGTTCATACGCCCTGAAGGAAACTGGCCGGACTTGGGAGGTCGCAAGGCAGAAGACTTGCGCTCCTCGTCGACGGCAGGGGGCGCCATGGGTGACTGCGGTGGCGGGTCCATGAGCCGGGAGCGCGTCTTGGCTCGCATTAATGGGCCCTTCCCCGCTGGAGTGGAAGTGGAGGTGTTGCGTACACCGTCATCGTCGGCGCGCCTACGGCCACCGCCGGTATCGGAGTCAGATGAAGACGACGAGGACGACTGGCGGTCCTTGAAGGAGACACGCGGCGTCTCCCGCTCTCGGGAGTTGGATAAGGACGGGTGTGACGACCTCCCGATGTCGTCCATCTCCAGGTCGAGGTCGAGCGACAGCTCGGCCCCGGCCGCCTTCTGCTTCCGGAGGAAGTTCCCGATGAGGCGCGTGGGCGGGTCCTCGCCGGCCTCCACCGGCTGCTTCGGCGAGAGCGAAGGGGACGACGCCTGCGACGACGACGGCGGCTGCGCCGGCCGATTCTTGAAGCTGAAGTCCTCGACGCGGGGCGCGGGGCCTCCCCCTTTTCCGCCGCCCTCGTTCTTCCAGAAGTCGTAGGTCCCGTCGTCCCACCCCTTGGTGGGCGAGCTGGCGGCAGTGGACAACGTCCTGCCCGCCGTCGGTTTGGCGTCGGAGTTGGAGCCGGCATTCCCCGCCGCCCCGCCGACGTCGGCGCCAGGGACGGAGAAGGGCGCGGGGCCGTTCCCGTTCCCGTCGATCTTCAGCACCACCTCCCGCCGCTCACCGAGGCCGGGCGCCATGGGCTGCTCGTCCGACCGCGACAGCGACTTGGCCGACCCGTACGACCTCAGGCTGCTCTTCCGCTGCACCTGGTCCATCGCCGCCGACCAACACGCACCACACACACACCCAGGCGCACACGAGCGGCTCGCTCCTGCCCCCTCTCACCGTTTCCGCGATAACTCGGCAAAAATCAATCGCTCGAGCGTTGCAAGGCTAGGGCCCCGGGATGTGGTATTAACGAGGCGACGGAGAGGGTTCGGGAACAACGTGGAGCGGCACAAAGCTGACAACACTTGGCAAACCTTTTCGCCGCTCTGCCTTGGGCCTCGCGCCCCGCCCCCGTTACTTGTAGGCAGCGGCGCCTGTCACGCGACAGCACACCCCGCATCACCGCGCGCACCGCTACGTGGCACGCTGCTGGCTGGGATTTGGACGGTAAGTGACTAAACAAACGGATTTCCTGCTGCTAATCTAAGATTTGGGTGCGCAGGGCCTCAACCATCACGTCCGGGATTAGCGGCGCGGAAGTGGGAGCGCGTCAGCATTTTTGGTAGTGAATTAACTCGTCAACCAAGGTGAAAGAGACGAGAAGAGAAGATCGTCTGCCGTATATACCACAGCATGGTGGTAGTTTTTTTTTTGACACAGTACAGACGCAAGCGTTCATACATGCACGCATACACTCACCCCTATGAGTGCACACACGCACATCCTATTCCTATGAACACCTTCGAGAGATTGAGCCGGCATATCATCTTGAGATTTACGAAGTCACCGTAGACGCCTCGTCGTCGACGGGAACGTCTCCTCCCACTAAAAGTGCACCGCCGGAAATCCTGAAATAAATCTAGGAATAATGCGAGCACGAGGACTTGAAGTCTGGTAGGCTAGGGATACCACTGTCCCTCTAACCATCCAACCACAAGTTGGTTCGCAGCATGGTGGTAGTTTGGTCTAAGTATTTTAAGTGTAAAGTAAGGCGTGACGCGACAATGTACGGTAGTACACCGTATCCACGCAAAAAAATGTACGGTACACCGTACACGCCTAATGTGAACCGGAGAGGGTGTTTCCATCGTTGCTATCGGCCTCACTCGTGCCAATCTCTGGTCATGCCGGCCATGTTTAAGGATCGATCGATCGACCCCGTGGAAAAAGATTGGCACCATCGATACAAAAGCATCGTACATGCATGCTTAGCATGTGACCTCTGCTTTCGGCTCCGTCACCGGTCGTATCCGCCCGGAGGGCCAAGCGCGGCGCGCCACCGGTAATCCACTACGTCTGTTTCTCGGTTCCGTCCTAATCTCGTGATTTGGACGGATGATGATCATGGAGATGGAATAACACAATGGACACTGCACAGGCAGCAGGTCGGCTTGACGTCCGTCGGCCTCGGAGGACCCAGCCAGCTTCTCTGGTCGGAGGAGGCTTGGAGCGGAACCAAAACGTAAATTCTTCACATGGCATGGGGTGCCGTTGGCCGCGTAACGAGATCTTGACGTGTGATGGCTTGGCCATTAGCGGCCTGGTTCAAAGAGGCCATGGCCCCATGCAGTGCCAATTATGACACGCCAATAATCGGAAGCGCCCCACTTTATTAGGCAAATGTTTGGGGGATGGAGAGAGGACGTATATAATGTGCAAGCCTTCAGGCTGTTTTCGAAAGAAGGAGAAAATGTTTTGCCGTTTAAGCTGTTCATAAAAACGCACGAGATTTATGATGTACGTACGGTGGAATGCAGGGATGAATGAACTTGTTGTACAAAAACCGACGGACTTGTTTTGCTGTTCAAGCTCGAAGTAATGGCGGTCCCGGTGGGTGTGGTCGTGTGGATAAGCTAGATTTGGAAGGCCGCCGGGTAGGGAGGGCCTATCATTCTGCAGGGTAGAGGATTACACAGGGTGGTGGTCCTACATGCAGGTCGGGGGTACTTGATTTAGCCAGCGTGACGAGACAAGGTGATGGCCCTACACATGCAGGTCGGAGGGTCTAGCAAGTTCCTAAGCTCAATTATTTGTACAATTTCATCGATTGTCACCACATATTTGGTCATGTATCGTTTCCTACCTTCCCTCCTTAACTTGCTACGAGAAGGGATCGCTTCCAGCCTTACACGACACGAAATCCCCCAATTAGATGGCAATCGTTAAGCTACAGTATAGTAATGTACAGCCAAAGTTTGTTTTATCAGGCAGGGGACGAACAAAAAACTGCAAGTCGGAGAAAATCAGGGGTACGGTGATTCATTGCATTGGCTAGGAACTAGTACTAGCATCTGAGCCAGGCGAGAGGAAGTAGTACCACACACAAACTGTGCCAGCTGAGTATAGAGTGGGCCTCCGGCTCTTTGCTTGAGCCTACTTGAGCCTAAGCGTAGGCTGGGGCTTTAGAGCAGGCAACCCATGAGATGATACCCTGCTTTTTGGAGTCGCCCGGCCGGCCGGCGCAGCGTGGAGCTGACACGAGAACGAACTGCGAACCCTTTGTGTATCCTAGGTTTAGCTGTTGTTTGTATCATCATCATGAACCGAAGATTGGGGGATTCGTGGTGCATGCAGGACAGATCATTCGCCTTTCTCCTTAGTCTAACGTCATGTCAGTCATGTGTGTCCTCCCTTTATACCGAGCCGTTTGACTAGTGACACTGCTAAGAGCATCTCCAGCCGCACCCCCAACATGCCCCCCGGGGCGTCATTTTTTCCGCCGGCGACAAAAAAAACCCAGTCGCCCCATCAGGACGTCGAATTTCGCCGGTTCGGCCCATTTTTTGGGCCGGCGGTCCCAGGCCGAACGCAGCGCAATGGGGGGCACTTGGGGGCTCCGGCGGAAGGAAAAGTGCCGCGTGGGCCACCACTGTCAGGCGAGAAACTCCTTTTCCTCGCCCAGAATCGACCCGCGCGCCACAGGACGCCACTTCCTCGATCGCCGCCATGTTGATCCCGGCGCCGCCCACCTGCCCACAGCCGCCGCTCCGCCGTTAGAAAGGTCATTTCCCCGCCGGAAAGAGGGTTTCGCCGCGACAGCCTCCATCCCGCTCCTGGGCGAGCTTTCCAGGGCTCCGGCGGCTGCCCACCCACCACGCCCGCCAGGTGTTCGGCGATTTGCCTGTTCGGCAATGGACTCCGACGACGAGGAGGCGTTCGCCGCTCTAATGGAGGAGGAAGCCGAGGCCGACACCGACGACGAAGAGCACCTCATGATCCTCGCCGCTCTGGCCGGCCTGTTCGCGAACAATGCAAAGCCGCGGCGAGGTGGCTCGGCGCCGGGCCGCTGTAAGAGCAAGCAGAGGCATCGAATGGAGGGCTATTGCATGCTCTACGCCGACTACTTCGCCGATGCTCCTCTGCACGGCGAGAAAGTATTTCGGCGCCGTTATCGGATGAGCCGGAAGCTCTTCCTCAGAATTGTGAATGCCATCCGGGGTTCGACAGCTATTTCATTTGCAAGAAGGATTGCACCGGCACAGTTGGATTCTCCTCACTCCAGAAGTGCACGACAGCTATGAGGATGCTTGCATTCGGAGCTCCCGGTGATATACAGGAAGACTATGGACGCATGGCCGAGTCCACCACCATTGAGTGTTTGTACAAGTTCTGCAGGGCAGTGGTGGCAGTGTTTGGACCACAATACTTGCGATCACCCAATGCTGAAGACACTGCTCGGATCCTACCACAGAATGCAGCAAGAGGATTTCCTGGGATGCTTGGAAGCATCGACTGCATGCATTGGGCATGGAAAAACTGTCCATTTGCTTGGCAGGGGATGTACAAAGGCGCCAAAGGAGCTTGCGGTGTGGTACTTGAGGCAGTGGCCACACAGGACCTCTGGATTTGGCACTCCTTCTTTGGTATGCCAGGAACTCACAATGACATCAACGTACTGCAGTGCTCGAATGTCTTTGCCAAGCTTGTTGAAGGTCATGCTCCTCCGGTGAACTTCGAGGTCAATGGGCGCCACTACAACAAGGGATACTATCTAGCAGATGGCATCTATCCGAGATGGTCCACATTTGTGAAGACTGTCTCAAACCCTATGCCAGGAGGTAAGAACTCCTACTTTGCTAAGTGTCAGGAGGCTTGCAGGAAGGATGTCGAGCGGGCATTTGGTGTGCTCCAATCTCGATTTGCTGTTGTCCGATACCCCGCTCTGACCTGGTCGAAATCTCAAATGTGGGAGGTGATGAATTGTTGTGTCATCTTGCACAACATGATCATTGAGAGCGAGCAGGAAGAGGCAGTGTTTGACACTGAACCATATTTCAGGCAGGGTCCTTTTGCAACTGTTGATCACCAGATACCGGCAACATGGGCTGCCTTCCTCAATATGCGTCAGGAGATCCGAGACCCACAGGTGCATCAAGAACTGCGGCACGATCTGGTGGAGCACCTATGGAGGCTCAAGGGCAACGCCTAGTTCGGTGTGTTTTAATTTGTGTTTGAATTATGAGTTTGCTTCGTTGAACTATTTGATTTGTATTGATTTCTATGATGAACTATGTGATAAAAATTAGTTTTTGTCGAATTTATGCCGAATTTGGGCCTAATTTGCCCCGACTTTGGGCCGAACTCGGCGGCTGGGGGGCGAACTTGGGTGGTCGGCTGGAAACCCGAGCCCCCCACGCCAAATATATCGCCGGCAAGCCCCCCAAGCGGCGCTATTTCAAGCCCTTGGGGCCGAACGGCTGGAGATGCTCTAAAAGGAAGCGCATCTCTTACGTGACTACGCCGCGCATCTACTCGAAGATAAGGTCAGAGATCACCCGCTCTACTGCTCCTCTAGCTGTAGGCCAGGACGAAAGCGGAGTACCCATTGATGCGCCGGTAAAAAGAAAAGAATGCTCCACTTTCACCTGCTCCTACCGGGAAAAGAGCGCAACGTGTACGAACGGAACCTCACGAGAGAACACGGGTGCGCTCATGCGTGCGCCGGCGAGGCGCTGAGCTGTGTGCACCTGTGCCGCGCTGTGTCGAGCCTGGATCCCTGTAGTACGGCACGCCAGGCAGCCAAGCAGGCACGTAGACATAGTACGTTGCGTTTTTGGGCTGCGCAAATCGAGGCACCGGCGGGCGTATGGGCACCTGTACGCGCGACGGAGCACCGGACGGGGACAGGGCCCGGCGGGCAGGTGGGCACAGCTACGATCTACGAGACGGCTACGGCTGCGCTGGCCTGTACCGGCGGCGTTGTCGCGCTCGGGTCCCGTTTCATACCGGCCGGGCTGGAGCGACGCGGTAGCGGCCGGCTTGAGTGCCCGGCCACGGCTCCGGCGATATGATGGTTTTTGCTGGAGGGGCGGACAGCTGTGTGGGCCGGATTGGGCACGCGATTTGTCGCGTGCTTCAGCGGAGATCGTCGGGGGAGGTTTTGGAGTTTTGCGTTTCCGGGTGATGGGGATGTGCCCATGCACGACGAGACTGCTGTTTTCAGGAGAGGCTTCCTTCGTCTCTCTTGGGGTCTCGGCGTCGTCCTCTCCATGTCGACCACTGGGGACAGACAATCGGATAGCACGCGGGAATTCTTTTTTGTTTATAATAATAACGTAATAATTGGATGGGTGCATGCATGAATTATTTGGGTGTGATGTTCAACAGGAGGAGGACGCGAGTTTGGAGGTGGTTGTGACCAGATCGAGAGGACGATCGTCCACAGGTTTTCTACTGCCGGGGCGGAGTATCCACGGACAGTATTCGGAAGAGAAGTCGGTGTTAGCTTCTCAGGCTGTAGTGGTGATAATATCACGCTTGTGGACAGCACGTGCTTTCAAGTACTGTGTGTACAGGTGTGTGGGCGTGCTGCATTGGTACCGGACGGCAGCGGTGTGTGCGTGGCTCCTCCTATCTTCTCTTGAATTTTTTGGAAAGCAAAGAACTTTGGCGCATCTCCAACGCCTTCTCCAGTATATGTGTGGACGTGGTCCGCGGACATGATGCCGGAGTGAGCCATCCAATGCTAATCACAAAGTATCCGGTTGGAAGGAGAAAAGGTAAATGGAGACCATGCATGTAGTGGGATATTTATGATCTAGTGTCCGGTTGGGAGAAGAGGGGAAAAAATCTGATACGACCGGGTCGTACGCACGCAAAAGTGAGACCACTGGGAGTGTGTGACATCTGGCAGTACGAATCTCAAAGCGGGCAGCCTCACCTTATCCCTAACTGGAGACCAGATCGAACGTGTTATCAAATCCCTAGCACTGATCGATGCCCAACCTCTCCAACGCCGGCCAGCTCCTGCCGCCAGTGTGCTCCGCTCCGGCTAATCGCCACATCGCCGTCGCTGATCGATGCTCACAAAAAAAAAACTCCTGTCGCCAGTATGATCCACTCCGACTGCTCGCCACATCGCCACCGATGTGCTCCTCGACGCTGACTGCAACTCCTTTGCTCCGCGTGCTCCATTCCTGCGGTCAACGACCGCGTTCGTTGGCGGCCCAGGTCGCCGCACCGTCGAAGCTGAGCGCCGGCATCCGCGACGCCGGACGCAAACTCTCCTGCATGTGGTTCTCTATCCGCATCGACACCCACCATGTTTTTCGGTGGCACAGCTCGCGGCACCGCGCCACTGCCCTTGTCTCGCTGCCATCCATGGCGATGCTCCTCGGCAACACTCGCGGCCATAATAAGCTGAGAGGACGGGGAAACAAACCAGCTAATTGATAAACGCGCGTTAGGCTGGATGATTTTTTCTTTTGCAACTCACGTTGCGCTGGATGTTGGGACTAACACATTGTCGTGGTGTTCTCACGGCAGATGCCATGGGATGGCTTATCGTGGGTGGAGCCTAAGGACGCCGGTGGGTTCCGGAGACGAGATTGGCACGAGCGGTGCGAGACACGCGACGTACCCAGGTTGGCAAGGCCGTCGAGGAGGTCACCCAGCTGAAGGCGGCGTACGAGCGCCGGGCCAACGAGTGGTCGGTTAAGGAGCAGGGGATCCTGGCGGAGGCATAGCACATCGACGAGCTCCTCGTCCGTAAGTTTTCTGGCTGCTTTCTTGTTTTCATGTGCCTGGCCAGCGATTGCGGCCAGCCAGGGCTTTGGTTCTCTTCTCATTCTTCCTTTCTTTCGCCCAGGGGCCTTCCCCAATACGCAGACGCCGGCCGAGGATGCCGTGAACGCCATGGGATGGCTTATCGTGGGTGGAGCCTAAGGACGCCGGTGGGTTCCGGAGACGAGATTGGCAGGAGCGGTGCGAGACACGCAACGTACCCAGGTTGGCAAGGCCGTCGAGGAGGTCACCCAGCTGAAGGCGGCGTACGAGCGCCGGGCCAACGAGTGGTCGGTGAAGGAGCAGGGGATGCTGGCGGAGGCGTAGCACATCGACGAGCTCCTCGTCCGTAAGTTTTCTGGCTGCTTTCTTGTTTTCATATGCCTGGCCAGCGATTGCGGCCAGCCAGGGCTTTGGTTCTCTTCTCATTCTTCCTTTCTTTCGCCCAGGGGCCTTCCCCAATACGCAGATGCCGGCCGAGGATGCCGTGAACGCCATGGGATGGCTTATCGTGGGTGGAGCCTAAGGACGCCGGTGGGTTCCGGAGACGAGATTGGCACGAGCGGTGCGAGACACGCGACGTACCCAGGTTGGCAAGGCCGTCGACGAGGTCACCCAGCTGAAGGCGGCGTACGAGCGCCGGGCCAACGAGTGGTCGGTGAAGGAGCAGGGGATGCTGGCGGAGGCGTAGCACATCGACGAGCTCCTCGTCCGTAAGTTTTCTGGCTGCTTTCTTGTTTTCATGTGCCTGGCCAGCGATTGCGACCAGCCAGGGCTTTGGTTCTCTTCTCATTCTTCCTTTCTTTCGCCCAGGAGCCTTCCCCAATACGCAGGCGCCGGCCGAGGACGCCGTGAACGCCCACCGGGAGGAGCAGAGGGCGGCGGGAGTCCACATCAGGCTGCTTGCCGCCTGGACGATGACGAAGATCGGCATTGCCGCCGAGGCCCGGTTGTAGACGGTCGGCCGTGTCATGGGCCAGTTCCGCGACGCCGGCTTGTTGGTGGTGCGTGCCCTCTGGCCGAGCGCGATGCAGCCCCAGACCGTCAGCCGGCTGGCGAGGTGGCTGGAGGCTGGGTCAGCGTGGATCGACGCGTGGAGGGCCTCCGCGGCCCGGGCCGGCGCGGAGATGGCGCTGAGCTTCACGCTGTCCTGGTACCCGGGCATACGGCTGGAGCAGCTGGCCACCCGACGGGCCGAGGCGGAGGCGGACTTGGTGCGGCTTGCCGTCCCGCTTGCCACACGGGCCAGTGACATCGCATCCTTCATTCCCCACGACGAGTTCGTCCCGGAGCGGGCGTCCGACGGCACGGAGATCCCCGCGGACGCCTACCAGCTGGCCTTCGACGACCCGGACGGCAGCGAAGGTGAGACGGGGGATGAGGGGACCGGCTCTAGCGCCGGGGCCTACGCCGACGGCGACGCCGAGGCGGACACTGGTGCCACGGCGGAGCCGACGCAGCCTGGAGCCGATGCGCCCGTCGCATAGGGCTTTTACTTTTTTTCTGTCTTTTGGTGCAACGCTCGAACTGCTGTTAGTTTGCAAGTCCACCCACTGGGGGTGTAGTTTGATGTAATAAACTCCTGGCCGTGGGCCTTTTATTGTATATATGCATGCGTTTCTGTTCATGTGAGTTTTCTGCCAGTTGCTGGCTCGCTTTTTGCCTTTGTCCTTAGGCCAATTTTCTTGTCCGCCTCCCCTCTCGACTTCCGCCCCACTAGCCGGACAGCCGGGAGCGGGTCTGTAGCTGGGACGGTGTCGGTGTCAAAACCGGCAGATCTCAGGTAGGGGGCCCGAGATGTGAGATCGGATCGATGGGTAACAGGAGATGAGGGACACGATGATTTACCCAGGTTCGGGCCCTCTCTAAGGAGGTAAAACCCTACGCCTTGCTCTTGTTTATATTGTGGGTGTATCAAAATACAGAGTTGATCTACCTCGAGATCGTAAACTATGGTCTAAACCCTAGGGGAATGTTCAATGAGCCTCTACGGACTAAACCCTCTGGTTTATATAGGCACCAGGGGTATCTAGGGTTACACATGGTCGGTTACCTATCTAGGGATCACATGCCGAATCTAATGTTCTTGGGGTACACGCCAAGTCTTCGATGAAGCCCAATATGCTGGTTCTTCAAGCTGGAAGCCTCCGGAGTCCTTATCCTTCGACGGCCTCGAGTCCGGCCCACGAGCTAGATCGACTAGGCTGGGACCCCCTAGTCCAGGATACCGTCAGTAGCCCCCAAACTTGTCTTCAAAGCCGAGGATAGCAATCTTCTTCAGATGAATGTCTTCGGATTAGCAGGCAAGTTCCTTACCATGCCCTGCGTTAAACAGTTGCCTGTGGCTCGTTAATCCCCAATTGGAAGACGTCACCCATCTAAACAGGAGACGAGGCTAGCCGACCATGTGTCACCAACAACCTATCTTCGTCCATCCGAAGTACATGTCTTGCTTAGCCCCAAAGACTAGCAGCGCAAATGTGTTCGGCGGTCAGTTACTGACAACTTTACCGAAACGTCATGACCCATGACATCATGTACACCAGTCATTACTTATTCGAATCGCGGTTCGAGGTAACCCTCTCATTAGCATGTCTCATCAAAGCAGAGATCGTGCCCCGCGTTTTAGGGGATATCATCAGCCAATTGCTTCACCCCATGTGGCCACAACGGCACAATATAGGCCGAAATGTGGTGATTTTTACGGCACAATGGAGGGATGCTTCGCCTTTTTACTGACTTATAAAGAGCAGGGGGTGGTGAATCTATCTTCCCATGCTCTCCTGCCGCTCCAGCGCCCAAACCCTCCAAGCTCTCACACTCCTGATCTCCTTTCCAAGCCTAAAGCTCTCTCCAATCCTCCGCGTTCTGCAACAATGGCTGACGCGGATCTGAAGGGAAGGTGGGTGGCCTCCAAGGTCACCGACGCCACCATCGAGGAGCTCTGAATGGCAGGGTACATCCCCGCCGACGCCGTCCGCAGGGCCCCTGAGCCAGGCCAGCGCGTCCCCACGCCCAAGCAAGGGGAGCGAGTCATCTTCATCCCTCACCTCATCCGAGGTCTGGGATTCCCCCTGCACCCCTTCATGCGGGGGATCCTTTTCTTCTACGGGCTAGATTTGCACAATCTAGCCCCAAATTCCATTCTGCATCTCACCACCTTCATCATCATGTGCGAAGCGTTCTTACGCGTGGAACCCCACTTCGGCCTATGGCTGAAGACATTCTGCATGAAGCCGAAGAGCAGCGGTGCCGAGCTAGCCGAATGTGGGGGTGCCATGATCAGTAAACTCCAGAAGCCGGAGTGGCTGGAGGGCACCTTCATCGAGACCGTGAAGCTCTGGCAGCGCGAGTGGTTCTACATCACCGAGCCACTCGCTGCGGGTCAGGCCAAGGTCCCCACCTTCACAGGAACGCCTCCAAGGAAGCTGGTGTCCTGGCAGAAGCAGGGCCTGGAGTGGGCCAGCCCAGACGAAGTCACCTCTCTCCAGGAGAGGATGAAGTTTCTGCAGAAGAAGTTCAAGCTGCCAGAGGTGGTGGATGTGATGTTCAATCGCCGCATCCTCCAACTCCAGCTTCGGGCTATCCCCATGTGGCTAAACAAGCCCAAGGACGCACCAACAGTGCAACATTTCTTCCGCACTATCCTAGACGAGATGTGGACGACTCTTTTCAAGCCGTCCCAAAATCTATTTCCCGAGGTCGGGCCCGACAGCGGCTACAGCGCCACCCATGCCCCATCTGAGGTATAATCATCTCATTCTCAGTAAGATTCTTTTTATTGTATTGATCTGAACGTTTCTCTATAGTAATCAAAGATGGGCGCAAAAGTCAGCGCTCATCAAGTGCCCGGTGCCTGATACGTCTCCAACGTATCTATAATTTTTGATTGTTCCATGCTGTTATATTATCAATCTTGGATGTTTTTATATGCATTTACAGCAATTATATATCATTTTTGGAGACTAACCTATTAACTTAGTGCCCAGTGCCAGTTGCTGTTTTCTGCCCTATTTTTGTTTTACAGAAAATCAATACCAAACGAAGTCCAAATGCCACGAAACTTTTTGGAGATTTTTTATTGGCCAAGATAAACACTAGAAGCTTCGGGAGGAGGCCAGAAGCCCCAGGGGGTACCCACGAGGCACCAGGGCACGCCTAGGGGGGCAGGCGCGCCCTGGTACCTCGTGGGGCCCATAGAGCTCCGTTTGACCTAATTCCTCCACTATAAATTCAGAAAAAAATCAAAAACCCCCAGGGGGGTCCACGAAATACTTTTTCCGCCGCCGCAAGCTTCTGTTCTTGAGAGATCCCATCTGGGGTCCTTCTCCGGTAATCTGCCGGAGGGGGAATCGATCAAGGAGGGGCTCTACATCAACCTTGCTGCCCTTCCGATGATGCGTGAGTAGTTTACCATAGACCTTCGGGTCCATAGTTAGTAGCTAGATGGCTTCTTTTCTCTTTTTGATCTTCAATACAATGTTCTCCTCGATGTTCTTGGAGTTCTATCCGATGTAATCACTTTTTGCGGTGTGTTTGTTGGGATCCGATGAATTGTGAGTTTATGATCAGATTATCCATGAATATATTTGAGTCTTTACTGCACTCTTTTATGCATGATTATTATAGCCTCGTATTTCTTCTCCGATCTATTGATTTGGTTTGGCCAACTAGATTGATTTATCTTGCCATGGGAAGAGGTGCTTTGTAATGGGTTCGATCTTGCGGTGCTCAATCCCAGTGACAGAAAGGGACATGACACGTATGTATCATTGCTATTAAGGGTAAAAAGATGGGGTTTATTCTTACGTGAGTTTATCTTGTCTACATCATGTCATCGTTCTTAAGGCGTTACACCGTTCTTTTATGGACTTAATACACTAGATGCATGCTGGATAGCGGTCGATGTGTGGAGTAATAGTAGTAGATGCAGGCAGGAGTCGGTCTACTTGCCTCGGACGTGATGCCTATATACATGATCATTGCCTTGGATATCGTCATGATTATTTGCTTTTCTATCAATTGCCCAACAGTAATTTGTCTACCCACCGTATGCTATTTTCTTGAGAGAAGCCTCAAGTGAAAACTATGGCCCCCGGGTCTATCTAAATCATATTACTAAAACCCTAAAAATATTGCTGCCATTTTCTTTTATTTATTTTATTTTGTATTTTTCTTTCAATCTATCAATCTATCACATACAATTTAATCTTGCAATTTACCGCCGAGGGATTGACAACCCCTCGTTTGCGTTGGGTGCAAGGGTTTGTTGTTTGTGTATAGGTACTGCTAACGAGGTGTTGTGTGATTCTCCTACTGGTTCGATAACCTTGGTTTCATAACTGAGAGAAATACTTATCTCTACTGTGCTGCATCATCCCTTCTTCTTCGGGGATAATACCAACGCAAGCTACAAGTAGCAGGAAGAATTTCTGGCGCCGTTGCCGGGGAGACATCATCAACATCTATCAAGTACCGTTGCATAAACTCTCATCTCCTTGCATTTACTTTATTTGCCTCTCGTTTTCATCTCCCCCACTTCTAAAAAGTTTTTACAAAAATACAAAAATATTTTCCGTTTGCCTTTCTCTTGTTTGCTATTTTTGCTTGATTTGCCATCATGGCTAGCGTGACTATTCCTCCTTTGTCGCCGGATTTTGAAGTACTTTACTTCAAACAAAAACAAGGAGAAAATCTTAAAGATGCTTGGTATAGGTTAATGGAATCCTACCGTGTTTGCTCTATAAAAGGGGATTTTAAAATTTTGCTTCGCAATTTCTATATAGGTTTAACCATGCATCATAGACAACTTTTGGATTTTGCCGCAAAAGGGAATTTTATTGAGAGTGAGGCTAATACCGCCTATGAAATAATAGAAGGCATATTGGGGATCCCACCACCACAAAAGGGTTTTGCTTTTACTCAAGAGGGGTCTCAAATATTAGACAAATTGGGTGATATGCAGAAAAATTTGGTTGAGTTGCAAAAGTCTAACGAGCCTCTTAAAAATATTAGTGGAAATCTCAATCGCACGAACACATTGATTTCTTTATGCAATAAGCGATTGGATATTTTAGAACTTAAAATTGCCTCTTTTTCTGAGAATAATGGGAAGCGTAAAGAACCTCCCGGGTTTGAGAAAACTCCTATAAAGATTACTAAAACCAAAGATGATAACACTTGAAACTATGCATTATGCCTAGCTAGGGGCATAAAACAATAGCGCTTGTTGGGAGGCAACCCAATGAATAAAATATATTTTTTCTGTTATTGTGTGTTTTCGCAATTATGCTACTGGTATGATTGTGTTTTTTGTTTTTCATTAGTGTTTGTGCCAAGTAAAGCCTTTGGGATGATTTGGAAGATAATATAATTGATGCTGTTTGGAAAACAGAAAGTTTTGCGTCCAGTGCCCGAATTTTTTTTCTGTACTGGAGTGTCAAAAAAATCTGAAAGTTTTACACAGTATTGGTATATGAATTGCCCACGTTTTCCAAATTTTTCAGAATTTTTGGAGTTAGAGAAGTATGGCTTTTAAATAGGTTATTACAGCCTGTTCTGTTTTTGACAGATTCTGTTTTTGATGTGTTGCTTGCTTGTTTTGATAGAACTATGGATTGTATCGGGGGGTATAAGCCATGGAGAAGTTAGAATACAGTAGGTATAATGCAAAAATAAAATATGAATGGGTTTGCAACAGTACTTAAGTAGTGATTTATTTTGTTATACTAACGGATCTCATGAAGGTTTTGTTGAGTTTTGTGTGATTGAAGTTTTCAAGTTTTGGGTGAGATCACGATGGATGAAGGAATAAGGAGTAGCAAAAGCCTAAGCTTGGGGATGCCCGAGGCACCCCAAGGTAATATTCAAGGGAGACTCAAGCGTCTAAGCTTGGGGATGCCCCGGAAGGCATCCCCTCTTTCTTCTACCAACCATCGGTAATTTTACTTGGAGCTATATTTTTATTCGTCACATGATATGTGTTTTGCTTGGAGCGTCTTTTATAATATGAGTCTTTGCTTTGTTTGCTTTTTAGTTTGTCATAGTCATCTTTGCTGAACACACCTATCTTGAGAGAGCCACACGTTTATCATCATAATTTGTTAGAATACTCTATGTGCTTCACTTAAATTTTTTGAGCTAGGCAATTGCTCTAGTGCTTCACTTAAATCTTTTTGAGCACGGTGGTGGCTAAATTTTGAAGAAATAAATTCTCATGCTTCACTTATATTATTTTGAGAATTGACAAGATTAAAATTTTGAAGAAATAAATTCTCATGCTTCACTTATATTATTTTGAGAATTGACAAGATTAAAATTTTGAAGAAATACTTGCACTCTCATGCTTCACTTAAATCTTTTTGAGAGTTGATGAAAGTAACGGTAATTTGCACAAGATATGAATTTGGTCCCAAAGTGATGAATATTTAAGAGGGATATAATAAAAACTTTCATATAGATCATTGGATATGATAAGTGTGATTCTTTGCAATAGTTTTGCGATATGGAGATGATGATATGTGAGTCATGTTAGTGAGTAATTGTGATTAAGTAAGAATATTCGTGTTAAGGTTTGTGATTCCCTATGCATGCACGTCAAGTCAATAGTTATGCAACGAAATTATATCCTACTTATGGTGCATTATTCAGTGTTAGTAATGTTCAATGCATGTTTATGACCGTTTTCGTTTTTTTGATTGGTTGCTTCTCAATCTATTTGCTAGCCTTCATTTGTACTAAGCGGAAATACTGCTTGTGCATCCAAAATCCTTAAACCCAAGTTGTGCTAAATGAGTCCACTATATCTACCTATATGCGGTATTTCCATGCCGTTCCAAGTAAATTTGCGTGTGCCAACTCTAATTTTCAAAATAATTTTTCTGTTTTGTGTGCCCGTACCGCTCATGAAGCGACAGGGGGTGGCCAATATTTTCCATGCTAGGTGTGTTATTCTCATGATGAGTGTTTATTCACTTGTCATTGCACGAGAGTATGGTTGGTAATAGGGATGCCCAGTCCCACAATGAAATCAAAATTAATAACAACAAAATTCCTTGGAAAGTGTTGGTATGGAGGGCACCCGTGGATACGGCTAGCCATGGACTGTGAAAGAAATGTTGGAAAGGAAATAAACTTTACTTTCTGTTTGGGAACCGCCTATGATGTGTCTAGCATGGAAGATATTGGGAATTCTCGGTCGTTTTCGTTGACAGGAAAAGCATGCCTCTCAAAATATTTTCTCTCTCTAATTTAAGCTTTGAGCTCTGGCACATTTGACAAATCTCTGCTTCCCTCTGCGATGGGCCTATCTATTTACTTTTATGCAATTTTTATTTTTATTTGAGTCTCCATCTTCTCTTATAAAGCACCAACTAGAGAGCACTATTGTCATACTTGTGCATTGGATGTAGCTAATATTCGAGTGTGTTTCATGAATGGATCAATGATTGATCATAATGGGCTAGGGATAACTTTCTTTAGCGTTGATATTTTGAAAGACATGGTTGCTTGTTAGCATGCTTGAGTATTTATGTTTTCATGTCAAACTATAGACTATTGCTTTGAATCATACAAGTCCAATGTCCCTGCTACAAAAGAAAAGAATATGTGATGTATATGTTAGGCAGCATTCCACATCAAAAATTCTGTTTTTATCATTTACCTACTCGAGGACGAGCATGAATTAAGCATGGGGATGCTGATACGTCTCCAACGTATCTATAATTTTTTATTATTCCATGCTATTATATTATCAGTCTTGGATGTTTTTACAATCATTTACTGCAATTATCTATCATTTTTGGAGACTAACCTATTAACCTAGTGCCCAGTGCCAGTTGCAGTAGCTAGATGGCTTCTTCTCTCTTTTTGATCTTCAATACAATGTTCTCCTCGATGTTCTTGGAGTTCTATCCGATGTAATCACTTTTTGCAGTGTGTTTGTTGGGATCAGATGAATTGTGAGTTTATGATCAGATTATCCATGAAATTATTTGAGTCTTTGCTGCACTCTTTTATGCATGATTATTATAGCCTCGTATTTCTTCTCCGATCTATTGATTTGGTTTGGCCAACTAGATTGATTTTTCTTGCCATGGGAAGAGGTGCTTTGTAGTGGGTTCGATCTTGCGGTGCTCAATCCCAGTGACAGAAAGGGACATGACACGTATGTATCATTGCTACTAAGGGTAAAAAGATGGGGTTTATTCATACGTGAGTTTATCTTGTCTACATCATGTCATCGTTCTTAAGGTGTTACTCCGTTCTTTGATGGACTTAATACACTAGATGCATGCTGGATAGCGGTCGATGTGTGGAGTAATAGTAGTAGATGCAGGCAGGAGTCGGTCTACTTGTCTCGGACATGATGCCTATATACATGATCATTGCCTTGGATATCATCATGATTATTTGCTTTTCTATCAATTCCCCAATAGTAATTTGTCTACCCACCGTATGCTATTTTCTTGAGAGAAGCCTCTAGTGAAAACTATGGCCCCCGGGTCTATCTAAATCATATTACTAAAACCTTAAAAATATTGCTGCCATTTTATTTTATTTATTTTATTTTGTATTTTTCTTTCAATCTATCAATCTATCACATACAATTTAATCTTGCAATTTACCGCCGAGGGATTGACAACCCCTCGTTTGCGTTAGGTGCAAGGGTTTGTTGTTTGTGTGCAGGTACTGCTAACTCGGTGTTATGTGATTCTCCTACTGGTTCGATAACCTTTGTTTCATAACTGAGGGAAATACTTATCTCTACTATGCTGCATCATCCCTTCCTCTTCGGGGATAATACCAACGCAAGCTACAAGTAGCAGCGCCACTCCCCGAAGACGTCTGGACCCCCAAACTACAGGCCCTCCTGGCCGTAGTTCCCCAAAAAGCTCCCACGAAGGCGAAGGAGCTGGGGAAGAAGTGGACAGGTCTTCGGATCCGAGATCCCTCGGATGCTAAGTACGAGGAAGTCCAAGCTCTCTCCTCTGACAAGGAGAAGAAAGAGGGAGGAGATGATGGGGAGGAGAGCGCTTCTTCCCCGAAGAGGAAAAGGGTAGCATCCAAGGATGTCGCGGGGGCTAATGTGCCTCGGATGCGAAGGCGCCTTATAAAGGCCGCCGACGCCGCCTCCAACAAGGCCCCTTCCGAGGCCGAGGTCGCCCCCTCCGAGTCAGAGGATGACCTCTTCGGGCTGCGCAGGGAGAGACCCCCACCAAGGAGGTACTTCCTTGCACGTTGTACTTGCTCTAATCCTTCCCTCTGTAGATCTAATTTGGTCAATCACCCCTTTACAGCCCCCAGCGCTCCCGTCTTAGCGACAAGGAGTCGTCGAGCGGGCTACCTCCCCCCAGCGCCTCGGGGGAACATCACCCCTCCCCTGCCGCCCACGACGGGCTGGGGGAGGCGACTTCTTAGCCGACCCCACCAGTACCTACCATGGGGGGCGGTGCCGATGTCTCCATGTCCGAGGCCGAAGCCTCAGCCTCCAAAGGTGCGCCGGAGAAGACCCCCTCCTCGAAGGGAGTGGAAGAGTGGGAACAACCGATAATCTCGGCTCCCGTTGACCCAGTGCCACCTGGCAGCCGACCATGACGGCGACTCCTCCGTCAACGGAGAGGGCCAAGGTGGCCCATCCATCCCGACCTGCTGGAGGTCAGGTGTCTATGGGATGGACCGAAGAGATGGAGGCGGCCCTGACGGGCTCCTCTATCGTTGCCGAGCACCGCGTCCTTCTGGTGCGGCGCTAAAGAACTACCGGTCCGCAGAGGCCGGTATAAAGGAGGCCTTCAAGGGCCTCTATGAGGGCTTTGAGGTAAGCTTTAATCATGTTTTGAAATTATGTCAATGCGTAGAACTATTAGCAATAGATATGTCCAATAGTCTCTAGAAGATAAATAAAATGCAATTTGTCCGAAGATGTTTACTACTGTAAGTACTTATTACAAGTGTATAACCACAGTAGCCCTCAAGCCGCGAGTTAGATTTGATAATCTTGCGCGGGGATTATAGGGAAAGGTAGTTTAATAAAGCAAATAGACAGTAGCCCCCGAGACCCTGGTCGAACGCACAAGGCCGATCAGGGGATCGATTCGTCCGAGGAAGCTAACAATGCTATTTGCAGGTTTCGGCCTCGGTTGCAGTGTCCACCTCGAGGGAGTTGGAGGAACTGAACCATAAGCTCGACCGGTCCGAGAAGGACGCGGATCTGCTTAAGAAGTAGATGGAGCAAGCCCAAGGTAAGCAAAGGCCGAAAAACACCTTAATGCTATATTTGTAGTTACGATGCAGTTGCTTTGAGCTCTAAAGCGTGTTGTAATGTATTATAGCTGCCTTCTCGGAGCTTGAGAAACTCCGGCCCGAGCTGAAAAGAGCTCGGCAGGAAGCCGATCAGCAGAAGGCTGTGGCGAAACAGGCCAGCGAGGAGCTGGCCAAAGAAAAAGAGGCTGGTGCGAAGCACGTGGCCCTAGTCGTGTAGGTTGAAGGCGACCTGGAGGGGCTAGTCAAGCAGCGCGATGCCCTCCAGGAAGAGAAGGACAAGCTAGCCTCCGAGCTCGAAACAGTGAGCTCGGCCTGCAAGGAGGCTACGACCCAGGCGAGGGCTGATCGCGAAGTGCTTCAACAAGTGAAGCAGATCGCCGCTGGTAAGCCATACCTGCTCCGCTGTGTTTTGGTGACCGCCGGTTTGCCCATCTTACGCAAGTCTGGCGTTCTTCAGAAGCCTTCAGGGACCTGCCACGGAGCGCTTCGGACGCCGACGCCTACTTCGCTGCCCGTCCCGAGGAGTCTACGGAGAAGACCTTCTGGGACCAATTCTAGGCGCCCGAGCATCCTCCTCTTCTGAACAATCAAATGAAGTAGCTGGCCGAGCTGATTCGTACGGCTCGGCCAGTGATGGAGGATATTTGCATCAATCCCTGGCCGCAGGAGCCGCTGCCGACCAGCTTATTCGGCTTGGTGCAGAGATTGCGAGGCGCAAGCCCCCAGGTTGAAAACTAGAAGTAGTCGGCTTGCCTGGAAGGTGCGGAGCGAGCCTATGCATCAACCATGGTGCATTACCCGAAGATCAAGCCGCTTACGATCGTGTTGGGTCCTCCAGAAGGGAAGAAGCGGATGCCCGAGCAGTTTCTATCCGAGGTCCATGAAGGGGCTCGGGTGACCGAAGCACAATGCTCGAAGTCCGAGCTCCGGTTCTAAAAAGTCCCTCTGTATGCCGTGGCAACTTTTGTAAAAAAACAATTAATGTTTTATTCTTTATAGTCGTTTGCATCCGACGTGTTATGTCCATTCCTGTGTGACCGTTTATACTGAAAGCGGCCGGTCGTCGGCTTCTACCCCCTTTGTAGATACTACGTGGGGTGTTCCTCAAAAAAATGCATGAACCTTTATCTGACATCTCGGTGCCCTTAGGCGGTTGCGTTTTGGAGGAACGAGGCAATCAGACCATATCGGCTTTATAACTTTCACTTAGTCATAGGAGTTTGAATTGTGGGGTAGTTGACCTAGCCCCCGGTGTAATGGTGATCGGATACGCCGAAGTGCACCAGTTATAACACCTTGGTTCTTATAGCAAAAACCCTTCGTTTATCATGGCGTAACCACTAACAGTTTATAGTTTGACACTGTCTTCGGATAGCCGAGCAGTTTACGCTTATCATGACAGTCGATTTTCGGCTTTCTCCACTGAGGCGCTTAACCAGGCCAAGCTGGAAGCACAATCGCAGTGGTGCTCCCTTTGCGCTCCTAGCCGAACGAAGTGGAACATATGAGGCAAGCACAGGAGCCGGGCAGCCCAATCATTGACCAAAATCACGATTCAAAACCGATGCATATAATGCAATATCCGAGACGCCGAACAGATATCGGACTTAGACATAGGCTCGATTTCATATCCGAGCCCCCGGTCAAGAGCCGGACTCATCTATATAGTTCTAACAGTATTCACATTGCTACAAGGCACAAACAGAAAAAACAACATGTAATATTGTGTGAAGACCGAAAAAAGGTTTGTTCTTTCATTCATGAGGGCCTAGCCATAGATGCCGAGCTGATATCAGGAGGAACCTTACAAGATACAGAGAGTATGTAAAAAAAGAAGGGGAGGTATTTGGTACAGGGCTTTAAAAAGCGGGGACTATTCCCCGTGTCTTCCCTGCCGCACGTCTGCACCTCCATGTTGTTGAACAACTATCCCTTGTCTAATCCAAGGCTTGAGGAATACTGCCGGCTACTCCGTCATGACTACGTTGAACGCATCCGAGAGGTGGGACCCCTGACGAGGCTGGCACTGGAGTGTGGCTGCTTGACACTGCCGAGATGTAAATCTTGGTTGGCTTTTTATGCTGCCGAAGAGATAACCAGGTTTGTGGGTGTTCGGCCCTTCCAAGAAGGCACACCCTTTTTATAAATTTTTGCTCCTCGGTCTCCCATGGAATTTTAAGTGCAAAATTATGTACGCGAGGTATGTAGTATGCTACCAGGAGAGGGGAACTGGGGAGCGCACATCCCTATTTGAGATTGACGCGGGGTTGTCCAGGAGCCGAGGTGACGGTACGTACGCGCTTTGAAGAGCTTAGCTGCGCGTGCCGTGCTGTACGTCGGGCAGCCTCCTCGGCCGCCAGGAAATCAGCCGCGATGGCCGCTGTCTTCTCCTCTCTACGGAGGGAGGTCTCCGTGTTACCATTAATGGTAATGACGCCGTGGGGCCCCGGCATCTTGAGCTTCAGGTAAGCATAGTGTGGCACCGCGTTAAAGCAGGCGAACACAGTACGGCCGAGCAACGTGTGGTAACCGCTATGGAAGGGGACGATGTCGAAGATCAAGTCCTCACTTCGGAAGTTCTCGGGTGAGCCGAAGACCACTTCCAGCATTACGGTGCCGGTGCATGGAGCCTCCACGCCGGGTATGACGCCCTTGAATGTGGTGCTGCTGGGTTTGATTCGTGACGAATCGATGCCCATCTTCCTGACCGTGTCGGCATAGATCAGGTTCAGACTGCTTCCGCCGTCCATTAGGACGTGGGTTAGGTGGAATCCATCGACAATGGGGTCCAGGACTAGAGCTGCCGACCCGCCATGACGGATATTAGTCGGGTGGTCCTTTTTGTCAAAAGTGATCGGGTAAGCCGACCACGGGTTGTACTTCGGTGCTACATGCTCTACGGCGTAGACGTCCCGAAGTGCTCGCTTGCGTTCCTTCTTAGGGATATGCGTGACATAGATCATGTTCATGTTTTTTACGTCGGAAGGAAACTACTTTCGGCCGCCGCTGCTTGGCATGCGAGGTTCATCCTCGTCATCGCTGCGGGACTGGCTCCTGGTTGCTTCCTCGGCAACTGCTTTGCCGGCCTGCTTGAACACCCAACAATTTTGTTTGGTGTGGTTGGCGGGCTTGTCCGAGGTGCCATGAATTTGGCAAGACCTATACAGTATTCTGTCCAAGGCGCTGGGGCCATCCTTGTTCCCTTTAAAGGGCCTTTTCTTGGGACCGGCTCGCGAGCCGCTGAACCCTGCGTTGACTGCTGGGTCCTCGGCATCGCTGCCACCATTCTTGTTCCGGCGCTTGTTTCTATTGCGCCTAGGTTTGCCATTCCCATCGCGTGCCTCTGAGGTGCCGGGGTCATTCCTGTGGGAACTGCGGGAAGGCCAGCTGTCCTCGCCCGCGCAAAAGCAGGTCATTAAGGAGGTAAGAGCCGCCATGGTTCTCGGCTTGTCTTGCTCGAGCTATAGGGCGAGCCACTCATCCCGAATGATGTGCTTGAATGTGGCAATAGATTCGGCGTCGGGACAATCAACGATCTGGTTCTTTTTAGTTAAGAACCGATTCCAGAATTTCCGAGCAGATTCTCCCTACTGCTGGACGACGTGGCTGAGGTCATCGGCATCCAGGGGCCGAACATAGGTGCCCTTGAAGTTTGCCCTAAAGGCCTCCTCAAGCTCCTCCCAGCTTCTGATAGAATTGCTGGGGAGGCTGTGGAGCCAGTGCCTTGCCGGTCCTTTAAGTTTGAGTGGCAGGTATTTTATGGCATGGAGGTCATCACCTCGGGCCATGTGTATGTGGAGAAGAAAATCTTCGATCTAGACAGCCGGGTCGGTTGTCCCGTCATATTGATCGATGTTAATGGGTTTAAACCCCTCTGGGAACTGATGCTCCATGACCTCGTCTGTAAAGCAGACCGGATGGGCGGGTCCTCGGAATCAAGTCGCCTCTGGTCGCGTATTGGCCGTTGTCCTGGCCCGCGTTTGCTCCCGAGCTCTATTGTGCCTGTCTAGCCAGGCGTCGTAGCCTTCGAAGCCGGCGGGCGCGCGATCCCGGGATCCATATATGGATCAGGGAGGGGCCTTATTGGCCTGTATCTTGTCACGCAGGTCATAAGGCTCATTGAGTGCTACCGCACTCTTGCCGTGAGGGCGGGTTTTTGCAGGGGGTTATGTGTTTGCCCCTACTGGATGGTCTCGCCCTCTATGAGGGCGGTCAGCCTGTCCTGCAGTGCCGTGCGTGAACAACTCGTCGTTTGCTGCCTCCTCGTCGAAGTCGGGCAGCAACCGCCTTTTAGGGTATGATTTGGCGGCAGTACGTCGGGCCTCAAGGTCCGCTTCGGCAGTGAGGACTTTTACCCACTTTTCATTGAGCGCGTTTTTGTGAGTGTATAGCTCTTGCTGCTTCCTCTTCATGCTTCGCGCAGTTGCGATTAACCGCCATTGGAACCGTGCCTCCTCGGATGGGATTACGGGTACCACGAAGTCCTCGGTTCCGGGGCTAAGATCGTCCCCGGATTCCGGTAGGTAATCCTCGTCCGACCCGTTGTTGAAAGTGCCCATGTCCTTGAGATCATCCTCCAAAGGTGCCTCTACGGGTCCTTCTGCTCGGTGGGCGAGGTTTGATTGTCCTCGCCCAGGTTCTCAGCAGTGTCGGGAGCAGCGCTGTTATCGGCGTCGCCCGTGGTGTTGGTCATACTTTTGCTTTCGTTACCTCCCTTTGATCGCCTCTTCGAGCGACGACGCTTAGTGTTCTCCTTAGGTTTATCCTGAGGGCTGTCTTTGGGAGTGTCGACCATGTAAACATCATAGGTAGACGTTGCCGCCCAATCCCCTATACTGGTTTTGGCGGGTGGTGTCGCTCCGGTATCGCCACAGACATCTTCATCCATGTCGGTGGCTTCATCAGAGCCGTAGTCAAGCTCATCGGTCAAGTCTTCGACCGTGGCGAGTAAGTGGGTGGTGGGTGGGACGAAAATTTCCTAATCGTCAGCTTTACATCCGATCTGATTGTAGACGGTGAAAGAGATCGCCAGGTTTTGGATTTTCCAGCACCTCGTTTATCTGCGAAAGCTCCTCTGTATTTAGGACCTGGCTGTAGGTCACGCCGATCTGGAGTAGCTTGCTCGGGCTGCCTGATGCAGTGTTGTCATCCTACTCGTCCGGGGTTGACCCCTGGGCGGCGGGGGAAGGGGTCTCGTCGGCCATAGGAGACGAGACAATCACTACCGGGCCCATTGGCGAGCTCAGCTCGAGGCTAGCGTCCGAGGGCGCGGTGACTGGGCTGGAAGTGATGATCGCCGGATCTATCTCCGGGATTGGATTTGCTGAGAGGTCGGGTCCAAGAATCGGATCAGGAACGTACTCCGGAGCCTCTGCGCCAGAGGGATCATCAAGCCGATCTAAGGTCCATCCCGAGAAGACCAGATCGCCTCGGGCGTCCATGACGTACTCCAGGTTCCTGAACGTGATGACCCGACCTGGGGCGAAGTTCTCGACGTGGCACAGATGGCCCGTCGAATCGGCGTGCAACACGATGCTGCCGAAGACAAAAAGCTGGCCGGGGACGAAGATGTCACCACAGCCGGTGCCGCTGTCAATCTGCAAGCGAGCCATCAATATTTTGGGATCTACACAGCGAGCTCTCAATGAAAGCACCAATGTCGGTGTCAAAACCGGCAGATCTCGGGTAGGGGGGGCCGAGCTGTGAGACCGGATCGATGGGTAACAGGAGATGAGGGACACGATGATTTACCCAGGTTCCGACCCTCTCTAAGGAGGTAAAACCCTACGTCCTGCTCTTGTTTATATTGTGGGCGTATCAAAATACAGAGTTGATCTACCTCGAGATCGTAAGCTGTGGTCTAAACCCTAGGGGAATATTCAATGAGCCTCTATGGACTAAACCCTCTGGTTTATATAGGCACCAGGGGTATATAGGGTTACACATGGTCGGTTACCTATCTAGGGATCACATGCCGAATCTAATGTTCTTGGGGTACACGCCAAGTCTTCGGTGATGCCCAATATGCTGGTTCTTCAAGCTGGAAGCCTCCGGAGTCCTTATCCTTCAACGGTCCTCGAGTCCGGCCCACGAGCTAGATCGACTAGGCCGGGACCCCCTAGTCCAGCACACCGTCAGACGGGGAGTGGGCTTCAAGGGAGGGCGACAATACTTAGGATTTAGGACTTAGGTTTGGGCGAACACCCACTGGGCCAGCTGGAGCGCAGCCGGTGAGTGCGGGGACGAATGCGAGGTGCAGCCGGATTACCCGAGCTGGATATTCTTCCTTAGCCGTTTTTTCATGCGAGGGCGCTTCCGGCCTTTAGCTCTTGCCAGCCAGACAGCCGGGAGTTGGTCTATAGCTGGAAACGAAGAGAGGGCTTGGGCGACACGCACAGTACTAGGCCGGCTATAGAAAAACGAGGTACGGGCTAGCCGGCGAGCCACCGAGCCGGACCAGCCGACCCGTGAGGAGAGAAAAAATGCAATATAAACATGCATGGGCGAGCTGGCGAGCCCCCGAGCCAGTCTTGCCGACTTGGAGGGAAAATTGAAATGTAGCGAGGCATGCAAGTTGCTCGATAAGGATGAAAAGGCAGCCCCCGAGATTCGTTCGGGGGACCTGCTGCTTGATACGTCTCCAACGTATCTATAATTTTTGATTGTTTCATGCTGTTATATTATCAATCTTGGATGTTTTTACAATCATTTACAGCAATTATCTATCATTTTTGGAGACTAACCTATTAACCTAGTGCCCAGTGCCAGTTGCTGTTTTCTGCCCTGTTTTTGTTTTACAGAAAATCAATATCAAACGAAGTACAAATGCCACGAAACTTTTCGGAGATTTTTTATTGGACAAGATAAACACTAGAAGCTTCGGGAGGAGGCCAGAAGACCCTGGTGGGGCCCACGAGCCACCAGGGCGCGCCTGGGGGGGCCATCAAGCTCCGTTTGACGTAATTCTTCCACTATAAATTCAGAAAAAATCAGAAACCCTCAGGGGAGTCCACGAAATACTTTTTCCAGAGAGATCCCATCTGGAGGCCTTCTCCGGTAATCTGCCGGAGGGGGAATCGATCACGGAGGGGCTCTACATCAACCTTGCTGCCCTTCTGATGATGCGTGAGTAGTTTACCACAGACCTTCGGGTCCATAGGCAGTAGCTAGATGGCTTCTTCTCTCTTTTTGATCTTCAATACAATGTTCTCCTCGATGTTCTTGGAGTTCTATCCGATGTAATCACTTTTTGCATTGTGTTTGTTGGGATCCGATGAATTGTGAGTTTATGATCAGATTATCCATGAAATTATTTGAGTCTTTGCTGCACTCTTTTATGCATGATTATTATAGCCTCGTATTTCTTCTCCGATCTATTGATTTGGTTTGGCCAACTAGATTGATTTTTCTTGCCATGGGAAGAGGTGCTTTGTAGTGGGTTCGATCTTGCGGTGCTCAATCCCAGTGACAGAAAGGGACATGACACGTATGTATCATTGCTACTAAGGGTAAAAAGATGGGGTTTATTCATACGTGAGTTTATCTTGTCTACATCATGTCATCGTTCTTAAGGCATTACTCCGTTCTTTATTGGACTTAATACACTAGATGCATGCTGGATAGCGGTCGATGTGTGGAGTAATAGTAGTAGATGCGGGCAGGAGTCGGTCTACTAATCTTGGACATGATGCCTATATACATGATCATTGCCTTGGATATCGTCATGATTATTTGCTTTTCTATCAATTGCCCAACAGTAATTTGTCTACCCACCGTATGCTATTTTCTCGAGAAAAGCCTCTAGTGAAACCTATGGCCCCCGGGTCTATCTATCCCATATTACTAAAACCCTAAAAATATTTCTGCCATTTCTTTTTATTTATTTTATTTTGTATTTTTGTTTCAATCTATCAATCTATCATATACAATTTAATCTTGCAACTTACCGCCAAGGGATTGACAGCCCCTTGTTTGTGTTGGGTGCAAGGATTTGTTGTTTGTGTGCAGGTGTTGCTAACGAGGTGTTGTGTGATTCTCCTACTGGTTCGATAACCTTGGTTTCATAACTGAGGGAAATACTTATCTCTACTGTGCTGCATCATCCCTCCCTCTTCGGGGAAATACCAACGCAAGCTACAAGTAGCAGGAAGAATTTCTGGCGCCGTTGCCGGGGAGACATCATCAACATCTATCAAATACCTTTGCACAAACTCTCATCTCCTTGCATTTACTCTATTTTCCATTTGCCTCTCATTTTCATCTCCCCCACTTCTAAAACGTTTTTACAAAAATACAAAAATATTTTTCATTTGCCTTTTTCTCGTTTGCTTGTTTGCTTGCTTGTTATCTTGTTTGCGTAGTCATGATGTCTGAAGAAAATACCAAATTGTGTGATTTTTCCAATACTAATAATAATGATTTTATTAGTACTCCGATTGCTCCTCCCGCCACTAGTGCGGAGACTTGTGATATTAATGCCGCTTTGCTAAATCTTGTCATGAAAGATCAATTTTCCGGTAGTCCTAATGAAGATGCCGCATCACATCTTAATACTTTCGTAGAATTGTGTGATATGCAAAAGAAAAAAGATGTGGATAATGATATTGTGAAATTAAAATTATTACCGTTCTCATTGCGGGATCGTGCTAAAATTTGGTTTTCGTCTTTACCATGAAATAGTATCGATTCTTGGGATAAGTGTAAAGATGCTTTTATTACTAAGTATTTTCCTCCCGCGAAAATTATTTCACTTAGAAAGCAAATTATGAATTTTAAGCAACTTGATCATGAACATATTGCCCAATCTTGGGAGAGGATGAAACTAATGATAAGAAATTGCGCTACTCATGGTTTAAATTTATGGATGATCATACAAAAAATTTATGCGGGATTGAATTTTGTTTCTAGAAATCTTTTAGATTCCGCCGCAGGTGGTACTTTTATGGAAATTACTTTGGGGCAAGCTACTAAATTTCTTGATAATATTATGGCAAATTATTCACAATGGCATACCGAAAGAACTCCTACTAGTAAAAAGGTGAATTCTATTGAAGAAATTAGTACTTTGAGTGATAAGGTTGATGCGCTTATGAAATTGGTTGCTAGTAAAAATGCTAATATTGATCCTAATGATGTGCCATTGTCCACTTTGATTGAGCAAAATAATGATCCCGTAGATGTGAATTTTGTCTCGCGAAACAATTTTAATAATAATGCTTATAGAGGTAATTTCAACGCTAGGCCGTTTCCCGGAAATTCCTCTAATAATTATGCCAATCCTTATGGTAATTCTTACAATAATAATAGGATGCCCTCTGATCTTGAAAGTAATATTAAATAATTTATTAATGCTCAAAAAGTTTTCAACACTACGATAGAAGAAAATTTGAGTAAAATTGATGATATGTCTAGGAGCATTGATAGAATTATTCATGACGTGGAAAATCTTAAGACTAAAATTTTTCCACCCAAAATTGATTAAAGCTTTACATGTCTCCATGGATGAGAGTAAGAAAAGAACCGCCATGCTAAGAGCTAAACGGGAATTTTTAGAAAAAGCGATTCCTCCTGGTTTTTATCGTAGTAATGATGAGGATATTAAAATGATTGGTGTTTCATCTATTGATTCTTTGTTTAGCAATATAAAACTTGATGAAAAGGGAACTGAAGACGAGTCAACTTTATTTAGTAAGCGTTCCCATAATTTGGAGGGTGAAAATCTTAATGAATTTTTTTGCTAAAAGTGGGTTTGGAGAGGTAAAAACTTTAAATAGCGATGTGCCCACTCTCTTGTATTACAAAGATTTTAATTATGATAATTGTTCTTTGATTGAGTGCATTTCTTTGTTACAATCCATGTTAAATTCACCCAACGCTTATGAGCAAAACAAGGCTTTTACTAAACACATCGTAGAAGCAATGATGAAAGCGTTAGAAGAAAAGCTAGAACTAGAAGTTTCAATTCCTAGAAAATTATATGATGAATGGGAACCCACTATTAAAGTTAAGATTAAAAATTATGAGTGCAATGCTTTATGTGATTTGGGTGCTAGCGTTTCTATAATTCCAAAATCTTTATGTGATGTGCTAGGTCTCACCAATATAGATGAATGTTCTCTTAATTTGCACTTGGCGGATTCTACTATTAAAAATCCTTTGGGTAGAATTAATGATGTTCTTATTCTTGCAAATAGAAATTATGTGCCCATTGATTTTATTGTTCTTGATATTGAATGCAATTCTTCTTGCCCCATAATACTTGGTAGACCATTCTTACGAACTATAGGTGCCGTTATTGATATGAAAGAAGGGAATATAAAATTTCAATTTCCATTAAAGAAGGGTATGGAGCATTTCCCTAGGAAAATAATTAAAGCACCATATGAATCAATTATGAGGGCCACTTATGGAATCAACTTGAAAGATGATAATACTTGAAATTATGCATTATGCCTAGCTAGGGGCATAAAACAATAGCGCTTGTTGGGAGGCAACCCAATGAATAAAATAAATTTTTGTTATAAGTTTATGTTATTGTGTGTTTTTACTGTCATGCTACTGGTATGATGGTGTTTTTGTGTTTTTAATTAGTGTTTGTGCCAAGTAAAGCCTTTGGGATGATTTGGAAGATAATATAATTGATTCTGTTTGAAAACAGAAAGTTTTGTGTCCAGTGCTGGAATTTTGTTTCTGTACTGTAACGTCAGAGACTTCTGATTTTTTTTCAAAATATTTATATATGAATTTCCCATGTTTTCCTAATTTTTCAGAATTTTTGGAGTTACAGAAGTACGACGATAATTCCGATTTCTACAGACTGTTCTGTTTTGGACAGATTCTGTTTTTGATGCACTACTTGCTTGTTTTGATGAATCTAAGGATTGTATCGGGGGGAATAAGCCATGGAGAAGTTAGAATACAGAAGGTATAATGCAAAAATAAAATATGAATGGGTTTGCAACAGTACTTATAGTAGTGATTTATTTTGTTATACTAACGGATCTCACGAAGGTTTTGTTGAGTTTTGTGTGATTGAAGTTTTCAAGTTTTGGGTGAGATCACGATGGATGAAGGAAGAAGGGGTAGCAAAAGCCTAAGCTTGGGGATGCCCGAGGCACCCCAAGGTAATATTCAAGGAATACTCAAGCGTCTAAGCTTGGGGATGCCCCGGAAGGCATCCCCTCTTTATTCTACCAACCATCGGTAATTTTACTTGGAGCTATATTTTTATTCGTCGCATGATATGTGTTTTGCTTGGAGCGTCGTGTATGATATGAGTCTTTGCTTTGTTTGTTTTTTAGTTTGTCACAATCATCTTTGCTGAACACACCTATCTTGAGAGAGCCACACGTTTATCATCATAATTTCTTAGAATACTCTATGTGCTTCACTTAATTTTTTTTTGAGCTAGGCAGTTGCTCTAGTGCTTCACTTAAATATTTTTGAGCACGGTGGTGGCTATATTTTGAAGAAATAAACTCTCATGCTTCACTTATATTATTTTGAGAGTTGATTGAAATTTTGAAGAAATGAATTCTCATGCTTCACTTATATTATTTTGAGAATTGTTAAGATTGAAATTTTGAAGAAATATTTGCACTCTCATGCTTCACTTAAATCTTTTTGAGAGATGATGATAGTAACGGTAATTTCCACAATTTATGAATTTGGTCCCAAAGTGATGAATATTCAAGAGGGATATAATAAAAACTTTCATATAGATCATTGGATATGATGAGTGTGATTCCTTTGAAATAGTTTTGCGATATGGAAATGATGATATGTGAGTCATGTTAGTGAGTAATTGTGATTTAGTAAGAATATTAGTGTTAAGGTTTGTGATTCCCTATGCATGCACGTTAAGTCAATAGTTATGCAATGAAGTTATATCCTACTTATGGTGCATTATTTGGTGTTAGTTGTGTTCAATGCATGTTTATGACCGTTTTCGTTTTTTGGTTGGTTGCTTCTCAATCTTTTGCTAGACTTCATTTGTACTAAGCGGAAATACTGCTTGTGCATCCAAAATCCTTAAACCCTGTTTTGCCATATGAGTCCACTATATCTACCTATATGCGGTATTTCAATGCCGTTCCAAGTAAATTTACGTGTGCCAACTCTAAATTTCAAAATAATTTTCCGTTTTGTGTGCCCGTACCGCACATGAAGCGGCATGGGGTGGCCATTATTTTCCATGCTAGGTGTGTTATTCTCACGATGAGTGTTTATTCACTTGTCATTGCACGAGAGAATGGTTGGTAATAGGGATGCCCAGTCCCACATGAATCAAATTAATAACAACAAAATTCCTTGGAATGTGATGGTATGGAGGGCACCCGTGGATACAGCTAGCCATGGATTGTGAAAGAATTGGTGGAAAGGAAATAAACTTTACTTTCTGTTTGGGAACCACCTATGATGTGTCTAGCATGGATGATAATGGGAATTCTCGGTCGTTTTCGTTGACAGGAAAAGCATGCCTCTCAAAATATTTTTATCTCTTCAATTTAAGCTTTGAGCTCTGGCACATTTGACAAATCTCTGCTTCCCTCTGCGAAGGGTCTATCTATTTACTTTTATGCAATTTTTATTTTTATTTGAGTCTCCATCTTCTCTTACAAAAGCACCAACTAGAGAGCACTATTGTCATACTTGTGCACTGGATATAGCTAATAGTCGAGTGTGTTTCATGAATGGATCAATGATTGAGCATAATGGGCTAGGGATAACTTTCTTTAGCATTGATATTTTGAAAGACATGGTTGCTTGTTAGCATGCTTGAGTATTTATGTTTTCATGTCAAACTATAGACTATTGCTTTGAATCATACAAGTCCAATGTCCCTGCTACAAAAGAAAAGAATATGTGATGTATATGTTAGGCAGCATTCCACATCAAAAATTCTGTTTTTATCATTTACCTACTCGAGGACGAGCATGAATTAAGCATGGGGATGCTGATACGTCTCCAACGTATCTATAATTTTTTATTATTCCATGCTATTATATTATCAGTCTTGGATGTTTTTACAATCATTTACTGCAATTATCTATCATTTTTGGAGACTAACCTATTAACCTAGTGCCCAATGCCAGTTGCTGTTCTCTGCCCTGTTTTTGTTTTACAAAAAATCAATATCAAACGAAGTCCAAATGTCACGAAACTTTTTGGAGATTTTTTATTGGACAAGATAAACACTAGAAGCTTCGGGAGGAGGCCAGAAGACCCTGGTGGGGCCCACAAGGCACCAGGGCGCGCGCCCTGGTGCCTCGTGGGGCCCACCAAGCTCCGTTTGACCTAATTCTTCCACTATAAATTCAGAAAAAATCAGAAACCCTCAGGAGAGTCCAGGAAATACTTTTTCCACCGCCGCAAGTTTCTGTTCTAGAGAGATCCCATCTGGAGGCCTTCTCCGGTAATCTGCCGGAGGGGGAATCGATCACGGAGGGGCTCTACATCAACCTTGCTGACCTTTCGATGATGCGTGAGTAGTTTACCACAGACCTTCGGGTCCATAGGCAGTAGCTAGATGGATTCTTCTCTCTTTTTGATCTTCAATAGAATGTTCTCCTCGATGTTCTTGGAGTTCTATCTGATGTAATCACTTTTTGCGGTGTGTTTGTTGGGATCCGATGAATTGTGAGTTTATGATCAGATTATCCATGAAATTATTTGAGTCTTTGCTACACTCTTTTATGCATGATTGTTATAGCCTCGTATTTCTTCTCCGATCTATTGATTTGGTTTGGCCAACTAGATTGATTTTTCTTGCCATGGGAAGAGGTGCTTTGTAGTGGGTTCGATCTTGCGGTGCTCAATCCTAGTGACAGAAAGGGACATGACACGTATGTATCATTGCTACTAAGGGTAAAAAGATGGGGTTTATTCATACGTGAGTTTATCTTGTCTACATCATGTCATCGTTCTTAAGGCATTACTCCGTTCTTTATTGGACTTAATACACTAGATGCATGCTGGATAGCGGTCGATGTGTGGAGTAATAGTAGTAGATGCGGGCAGGAGTCGGTCTACTAATCTTGGACATGATGCCTATATACATGATCATTGCCTTGGATATCGTCATGATTATTTGCTTTTCTATCAATTGCCCAACAGTAATTTGTCTACCCACCGTATGCTATTTTCTCGAGAAAAGCCTCTAGTGAAACCTATGGCCCCCGGGTCTATCTATCCCATATTACTAAAACCCTAAAAATATTGCTGCCATTTCTTTTTATTTATTTTATTTTGTATTTTTGTTTCAATCTATCAATCTATCATATACAATTTAATATTGCAACTTACCGCCAAGGGATTGACAACCCCTTGTTTGCGTTGGGTGCAAGGATTTGTTGTTTGTGTGCAGGTGCTGCTAATGAGGTGTTGTGTGATTCTCCTACTGGTTCGATAACCTTGGTTTCATAACTGAGGGAAATACTTATCTCTACTGTGCTGCATCATCCCTTCCTCTTCGGGGAAATACCAACGCAAGCTACAAGTAGCACTGCTTTCATTAAGTCCAAAAGGTAGCGATACATAGATACACTGGTTCAACTGTAAAACGGGCGGAGGAGCTCCACGTTCCAGGGGCGCTCCATCTTCTTGCCGGAGACATCCCTCTTGCGTTTGTTCGCCTTCTGCGTGTGGCACCCCGGCTCAGAGAAACCGGAACACCCCGTATTCCAGCCCAGAGATCAAGTCTTCTGGAATACGACACTGCTTGACATAGAACAAATCAGCTCTTATTACAATTAATCGGGGTACAAGGGTTCTAAAGGCACAAAGGTTACAAAGGCACGGCGATACTACGCCTGCTCAGATAGCTCTATGCTAGTAGCGGAACAACTCGTGGTGACGGAATAACTTCTAGCAGCGGAACAGCGACAACGGTAATGGACTCCACTCTGCAGGGACTCTGGCTGGGACACGTCCTAGAGCGCAACCTCGGGATCCTCGACAAACAATCAATCACGGCATCACCTGCAATCTGGCATGACACACCAGGTGAGTACTTTGAATGTACTCGCAAGCTCACAGCAACCAAAGCAATCAAGACAAACAACAACATGGCAATTACAGGTTAATTATCAAAGATGAACATGATGCTACTAGAACAACATGAAAGTGAACATGGCATGTACATGTTAATCATAACATGAACATGATGATCCTGGAACTAACATGCAAGGGGGGGGTCGATGTTTAAGGTCCCTTGGACCAACTTACTCTTCTCGGAGGTTATCTCGTAACCCCCATATGTAACAAACTTATCGTCGTGAACATCACACGATCACCTCATGATCAACCAAGATCGGTATCAACTATACCATCGTGATCATCACATGACCACACAGAGCTTGATCTCTACCTATGACCATCGCATGACCACATAAAGATCAACCAACTTCTTTCCTCATGGAACCGGGGTTGTTTATTATCCAGGTTATTATTACTGTTGACCCATAGTGTGACCTACTACGAACTATGTCCATGACCGAGGACGCGGCTATCGATAGATTATACACTCTGCAGAGGTTAGTACACTGTACCCACACCACGGAACTCATGGCCTCCTGCTCCCATTCGAGTGGACCAATGACATTCTGACAAAACCAATCTATTGCATGACACTCTCCCGGCCACTCCGACAAACTCCCCTTTGGGCTATGTCATGGGTGGCCCCGATGTCAACTCGTGACATCCTGCCACCTCGTGGCTGCCACCGTCGTGGCCAAACAAAACAAAGTCGTCCCAAACGGGGACATCGGTACCGTAAAACTCGGGCACACAAGATTATGGCCGCCTACCTGATCAGGGCAGCGCGCGCACATAACCTTCCCTAGTTGGAGGCACCGACGAGAGGCATGACAATAGACCGCATTAGGGCCTCCCCATCCAGGCAAGTGTGGTTGCACTGGCGAGCTCGATTCGGTGGCACCATGACTCAGCCAACAGATTTGTTCAAGTTCGATTAATGTCAGGTTTAACTAGAATGGTGATGAGTTGAGTCACAATAAAATAACATGACAATGCATATGAGCATGATATCACATAAAATGGATGGGAAACATAACCATTTAACATATGAATCATATCAACAATAAATCATTTAGGCTACGGGATGCAAATGAGCATGGCATCGTGATGATCATGCATCTTACAAGTATTTTCATAACAAACCCAAACTATTCATATGAGCATATCATTATCACTAGCATCGGAAGTGAAACATGATAATAATAACATTGCCAATTAATCATTTCACTTACTAGATGAAAATGAACATGGCATAAGAAATGAGCATGGATTCACAAGCATATAACATTCACAAAATAATTCAATGAGAAACAATTATTCAAATATTCAAGTGGAAACCATGGCTACTACAATGCCATCATGCAAGTGGCTGTTGTGGCTTGCCTGGAGTTGAAGGATTCACTGGGAAGAAGTGTGAGGAGCTCGCGGAAAAATTCGCCGGAGACATTTCCCTCTCGAAGGGGGCTGATTAAGGTGTGACGCCCTCGACTTAATCGTGCACTAATCATACACGCAAATGTGCATGATCAAGCACAGGGACTCACAGGAAGATATCACAACACAACTCTAACCACAAATAAAAGTCATACAAGCTTTATATTACAAGCCAGGGGCCTCGAGGGCTCGAATACATAAGCTCGAGTCATACAAGCATCAGCGGAAGCATTAGCATCTGAGTACAGACATAAAGTTAAACAAGTCTGCCTTAAGAAGGCTGAGCAAAAGAACGACATCTGATCGAAAAGGCGCAGGCCTCCTGCCTGGGAGCCTCCTATCTACTCCTGGTCGTCGGTCTCCACGTAGTAGTAAGCTCCACCGGTGGGGTAGTAGTAGTCGTCGACAGGGGCAGCTGGCTCCGGGGCTCCGTCATCTGGTCGCAGCAATCGGGTATAGGGGAAAAAGAGGTAGCAAAGCAACCATGAGTACTCATCCAAAGTACTCGCAAGACTTACATCAGATCTATTCTAGTCATGCTTCGGTATCAAAAGAAAGGCTGTATCTGTGGACTAGACCGCGGAAAGGCCAGAATAGAGGGGAAAGCCTAGCCTATCGAAGACTAGCATCTTCAGCGTCTTGCAGCATTAGAAGAGTGCAGATTAGTAACATAACATATAATAATAAGTAATATAGTAGCAATGCCCAGAGATCCTTCCTCGACTCCCTGCGAGGAAGCAATCCCGGAGCTAACATATTAATTAATTTCACAAGTATCCAGTTCTAGTTGTAGTAGATTGGGATACTTTCCGAGCGTCCTGTTACCGTGGACATGGCTATTCGAATAGATAACTTCCCTGCAGGGGTGCACCAACTTACCCAACACGCTCGATTAACTCTGGCTGGACACACTTTTATCGGGTCATGCCCGGTCTCGGCCGATCGACACGCCGTAGTCCTACCTTGGCTCAGCAGAGAGGCCAGCAAGCCGGTCTACACCCTAAGCGCTCAGGGGTCTTGGGCCCATCGCCCTTTGCACTCCTGCGCGTTGCGAACGCGGCCGGGACCAGACCTAGCCCCTGTATACACACGCAGGCTTTCGCGGTCCACCCGGGCACGCGCCGCTCAACTGCTGACGTCTGAAGAACTTCGGCTGATACATACGACGTCGAGTGCCCATACTATTCCCGCGTGGTGGTTAGTGCGAAAAGGCCAGAGGCCTACTCAGATCACATATCCTAACCCATTAGTGTGTTGTGAGCTCGTGGCGACGATCAGTGCTCCACGATCTGTGGTCCCGCCGCCTCGTCTCGAGGACTTGCGGCAAGGGCCAGGCCCAATTCCTCTCCTCCCTCTCCTGAGGTAATCTGCCTGCCCGGCCGCGCCTCGTAACTATCTCGCAGGTACCCTCATGGTCAACCCGACTTCACATGTCTCGTGGGTACCCCTCAGGGCCAACCCGACTTTAATCAGGGATTGTGATAAAGTCAAAGTATCCATGTGTCCGTAACATCAAGGGGGAAATCCGAGGAATCACCCTCGATGGATTCCCACTAGATGTATCCGTCAAGGTGAACTCGGAGGAATCATCCTCGATGGGTTCACACTTGAGGGGGTTGTATGACAAAGGCATCATCGAAGGTGGTGAAAGAGGAATCACCCTCAGTAACCCGCAACCGACATGCTACACTACAGAAGTAACATCAGGAGTGAGGTAAGAGGTATCACCCTCGGCACTCGATGGTAGCTCTGCAGAGTCGTACAACTTAGGGGTGTGCGGTGATGTGTCGGTCTCAGCCCATCGATCACATTGATCGAGGCACTAGTGACAAAGCGGGGCAACAGGGACAAGGATGAAGGGTCACAGGTGGTTCACTAACTAACCTATACTAAGCATTTAGGATAGCAGGGATGGTATCAACAGTAGTTTACAAAAGCAGGCTATGCATCAGAATAGGTAATTTGGGACAACAATTGTAGCAATTCTAGTGCAAGCATAAGAGAGAAAGAATGGGTGATATAGGCATGTTCAAGGGGGTTTGCTTTCCTGGAAGCTCTGCGGTGAAAGAGGGCTGGTCGTCAGGGGTGTAGTCGTACCCGGTAGCGGCGTCGGCCTCGGGGTCTACCGGAGAAGAAGAGGGGGAGGAAACAAATAAATATAAGCAACCAAATGCAACACAGATGCATGATATGGCAATATGCTGTGCTGGTGGTGACCTATCGCAGTGCTACACGTTAGAGACGGTGTGGGAAAATATATGGGAATATTTTCCCGGTTTTGGGCATCTGTCAGACAGATGAACCGGAGGGGAAGGTTCCATGTTTGCAGTGCTGTGGGCATGTAATAGCTACATGGAGGGCATATTCGGATTCGTCTCGTTTTTCTGATCAACTTTCATGTAGAAAACTTTTTCATCCGAGCTACGGTTTAATTTCTACGAATTTTCAAAGTTTTAAACAATATTCTAAAATTCCTGGAATTAATTCTAATTCAAAAATACCAAAAAATACATTATTGCGTCAGCAGTACGTCAGGATGACATCAGCAGTCAAACCAGCCGGTCCAGGTCAGACCTGACCACTGGGACCCACATGTCATACACAGTGGGCTAAACAGTGATTAATTAAACTAATTAGAGATTAATTAGCAGGTGGGCCCCTTGTGTCAGTGACTAATCTAATTACAGATTAAGTTTAATTATAAAACTAGTTAATTAGCGGGTGGGGCCCGCCTGTCAGCGACTGGGGTTGCCCAGTCAGCATGGTTGACTGGTCAACCCAGTCAACTAGGCCCCTGGGGCCCACTGGTCAGTGACCCAGGGGTGCCCACGTGGCAGGCCAGGTCAGCGGCGCCGGCGACTCGTCACCGGCGACCAAATACGCGGTGGAGGCCACTGGACCTCGCCGGAAACGCGCTACGGGCGGCCAAATCAAGCGCGGTTTGCGGCGTTCGAACGTGCGTGGCCGGAAATGACGCCGGCGACGAGCGGAGGCGGCGCCGGAGTTCGGCCGTGGTCGGTTACAGTGAAGCAGGGCACGGCAAGCGGCGGGGCTAGGCGTGTTGGGCTCCTGGGAGCGCGCTGAGCACGTCTATGTGCTCAGACGCGAACTGCGGCGAGAGTGGCTACGACGGCGAGCTCAACGGCGGTGATGGGTTTGGCCAAGTCAAGCACGACGGCTACGGCGCGGAGAAGGGCAGGGGAGAGAGGGGTCCGGTGCGGGTGCTCATCGAGTGGCTCACGGTGGCCGTTGGGAGCTTAGGAGCTGCAGACAGCGGCGAATCGACGGCGAAGACGACGGCGGCCGAGGAGGAAGAAGACGATGCTGGCGACGACGCTGGGGCTCCTCAGCTCGAACGGCTGGGCGTAGCCGACGTAGAGGACGATGGCGAGGAGCTAGGACATGGCGGCGAGGCGTGAGGTGGACGGTGGCCACGGGAACGACGACGAACGTCGGTGGCTGCGCTCGGGTGCGGGTGGGATCGAGAGAGAGAGAGGCGATGGAGGAGGGGGAAGTGGATGAGGACGACGAGGAGGCCGAGGGGCTCCCTCTTATCCACTCGGCGGTGCTGTAGCGTCGCCGTGTCGGCCAGTCGCCGGAGCGCGCCCGCTCGCCGGTGGCGCGGCGACACGCACAGGAGAGAGAGAGGGAGACGGTGAGAGGTGGGCTGGGCCGGCTGGCCAGGCACTGTGCACTAAGGTCCAGTGCACAGTGGCCTTTTTCCTTTTCTTTCTCTGTTTTCTTTTTACAGAAAGGTTTTGCAATAATTTGAACTGCCAAATGACTTTTGTAAAATATGTGAATTGGCCACATAATTACATTGCAATAAGCTGCACTACCATAAAAAGTTTGGGCAAAGTTTGAATTCATTTGAATTTTTCATAAATGAAATAGCATTTAAAATGCTCCTTTTGGCACTGTTTTAATTGCCCTAGCTCATTTTAGCAAATAGGTGATGTTGTTTTCCTGAGCAAATATTTGTTTTGGAATATTTGCTAAATGATGAACTATTTTTGAGCAATTTTTGTGCAACTTCAAATTTCACTTATGATTTGAATTGAATTCAGTGGTGGAATTTGAAATGAGATATTAATCCAATATGATCAAGCATTGCAAAACAAGGTGACTTAGCATAATCATTGTGGATTACTGTAGCTCATTACACAGGGGTGTTACATAAGGGAAAGGGCAAAATGGTCATTTTTAGAATGTTACAACATGGTGAAAATGATACCATCGGAATGGGCTCGACGAACAGAGAATGTGGGATTTGGAATCACCTGAATCGGAGTTACGGTCGCGAAAATACGGCCGTTCGTTCATTAGGCAGAAAAAGAAATAAAAATTGTCCATTTCTGCTCTTAACGGACGAATGTCCGCACTCTAACCGTTTCGGCCGTCGGCCAAAAACAGAAAGCGTATTTAGCGAAATACGCTTTCTGCGAAGGGAAAGCGCATTCTCAGCCGAAACGCGGCAGAGTACACTTTGCTTAAATGAAAACGTACTTCACCGAGTACGCTTCCACTTAAACTCGCGCGGGCCCAGGGTCCATGCCGCTGTCCGACCGACAGGTGGGGCCACAGGGCCCACTGGCCTGCTGGAGTTCGTCGTCTTCTTCCTCGCGTCCTCACGCTCGGCCGAGGTAGGGGCTGGCCCTGACGGCGACCGCCGGCGCTACAGGCCGTCTCCGGCGGCGCCCGGCCTACCGGCGAGATCGGCTCGACGTGGTGCATCCAACCAGGTAGGAGGCAGAGCTCGGGGAGGGCGGGAGCGCGTGCACCCTCGGCCATGGCGGGCGGCGGCCACAGGCGAGTTCGGGCATGGCCCCACGGGGTACTGGAGGAAGAGGGGAAGAGATGGGGGAGCTCCATGGGCTCGTGGGGTTCCTCTGGTGGTGATAGAAGGGAGAGGGAGGCGCCGTGTTGCTTGAATTTGAGCGGGCCGAGGCAGCGGCCATGGCGACCGTGGGCAAGGAGGAGGGGATCCAGAGCTCGTTGGAGGGGGCTGAGGGGGCAGTGGGCTGCAGGAGGCCTCACCCACGCTTCATATAGCCACGGAGAAGGCTCTGGAGGGCTTGGGGGCGGCGCCATTAGTGGAGCAGACGCAGTCTGCTCCCGGACGCGGTCGCCGCGACGCGTCAGGTAAGACAGAGGAGGGGGAGAGGGGTCCAGGGTGAAGGTGTGGCCATGAGGAAGCTGTTGGACATTGCTAGGCGTCGTGAGCTCGAGGAAACGGACGAGGCCGAGGGCCCCAACCGCCAGAGCGCGTGAATGGGCATGCGGCCGCGTGGTCACCGTGTAACAGTGGCATTGCCCCGCGTTCTGAGCGGCTCGGGTATGTCTGGTAGGTTGATCACTCCCCCAGAAGATGTTGAATGCAAAGAAACAAGAATAGTGGCTGAAGGAGTGGTTGGACTAAGCTCATACACCAAGCAACAGGAAGGTGTTTGATCAAAGGTGCGGGCAGAGGGCTAGTCCAATGGACCTGAGTTTTGGCTGAAAATAATCATCTACTAAGTAGACCCACTAGGCAAAAGCTCAGCTCCAATGGACAAGCCTAAGTGGCACTTGCTTTGCAATGTGCCCCACTGGACAGAAATAAAGAAGTTGAAGCTGGGTTTACATAGATGATTGGATTGAGCTGAAATTTGGTGAAGGATGATGATTTGGGCATATGAAGGCACTGTAAAAATTTCATACCATTTGGATAAATAAAAATGGTACTTCCTTCGCAATGCTTTCTACTGGACAGAAACTTGGGGGAATTTTGTGGAGAAAATGGCTTGGCAAAATGATGTGAGTTTTGGCATGCTCAATGGATGTAGTGATATTTGGGTCCTGGATTAATTTCAGATTTTATGAAGCAATATAAAATATAGTTGCTTCACAAACTGAAATTGTGACCAGAAACAAAGATTGGATGGCGTACTCACCATGAGCATGGAATCTTGAATATTTTTACATATCCAAGGTCCATATGGTCCAAAGGAATTTTGAGAATTTTGTGGGAGTTTTAGGAAAGACAGAAATATAGGTTGCTTCACAACTTAGGGTAAATAGGGTTATTCCTTTAATAGAAAAAGGAATATTCCCAAGAAAGAAAAATTAGGGTTGGGCTAAGATGGAAATGACATGGCCTTGGGAAAGAATTGAGAGTGACAAGCCACTTGGGAGAAGAAGAAAAGATGATCTTCCCAGGTTTCAAGACCACAGAGCCACAGAAAAAGAATTTCCAAATAAAAATTCAAAGAAATCCAAAATAAAAAGAAAGGGCCAAAAATCGGGGTGTCACACTGCGCGTCGATGAGGTAGTACGCGTTGTTGCACAGGGCCTTGCTGATGATGAAGGGGCCCTCCCATGGGGAGGACAGCTTGTACTGGCCGGTTGTCCGCTAGATCAGCCGGAGCACGAGGTCGCCCTCGTGGAATGCAAGGGGACGGATCTTCTTACTGTGGTAGTGGCGCAGGCCCTGCTGGTATATGGCCGACCGGCTCAATGCCAGCAGGCGCGCCTCCTCGAGCAGATCGACGTTGTCTTCACGTGCCGCCTTTGCTTCCGCCTCCGTGTACAGGATGACGCGAGGCGAGTTGAACTCGATGTCCGTGGGGATGATCGCCTCGGCTCCGTAGACGAGGAAGAAAGGGGTGAAGCCGGTTGACCGGTTGGGGTGGTCCTGAGGCTCCAGAGCATAGCTGGCAGCTCGTCGGTCCAGCAGCCGGCCGAGCGCTCTAGAGGCTCGACGAGCCGGGGCTTGATGCCGGCTAGGATCAAGCCGTTTCGCCCGCCCCGCTTGGCCGTTCGACTAGGGGTGTGCAACGGACGCCAGGTCGAGCCGGATGCCCGAGGCAGAGCAGAAACGAGCCAGTGTGCCCTTGGCGAAGTTGGTATCGTTATCGGTGATGATGCTGTGGGGGACGCCGTACCAGACCGTGATGTCCTTGATGAACTTGACGGCTGTGGGGCCGTCTAGATTCTTGATCGGCCTGGCCTTGATCCACTTGGTAAACTTGTCGACGACCACCAATAGGTGCGTCATGCCGCCTCGAGCGGTGTTGAATGGCCCCACCATGTCGAGGCCCCGGACGGCAACGGGACACGTGATGGGGATGGTCTTGAGGGCCGCAGCCGGCTGGTGACTCCACATGCTAAAATGCTGATAGCCTTTGCACTTAAGGTCCAACTGCTTGGCGTCCTTCAGAGTCGTCGGCTTGTAGAAACCATGGTGGAAAGCCTTGGCCACAAGGGACCTTGAGGCGGCGTGGTGCCCGCACTCGCCCTGGTGGATGTCTCTCAGGATCTCGAACCCTTTTTGACCGGCTCGACGCGGCATTGGAACACGCTGATCGTGCTGTGCTTGACGAGCTCGTGGTTGATGATGGTGTACGCCGGAGCCCGGTGCTAGATTTGCCGGGCCGCAACCTCGTCTTCTGGGAGCTCACCTTCCACCAGGTAGTTCGGGATTGGCTGTGCCCAGGAGGGTGCCTCTACCACCGTTAAGACGGCAGCTTGCACAGGGCCGGCTGGGCCGGGAGGTGGCGGGCCGGAGCCGGCAGCCCTCGGGACCGGGACCGCAGTCCCTGGGCCGGAGTCGGCAGCCCCCGAGCCGGAGGCAGGAGCCGTCGGGTCAGCCGGAATCAGGGGAAGGCTTGATGGAAGGCTTGTGCAGATGCTCGAGGGAGACGCCGACTAGAATTGCTTGCCAGGTGGAACCGATCTTGGCTAGGGTGTCTGCCGCCTTGTTGTCGGCTCGAGGGACGTGGTGGAACTCGCAGCCCTCGAAGCTGCCAGTCATCTGCTAGACCAGGAAGCGGTAGCTTGCCATGTTGGCGTCCCTGGCATCCCACTCGCCAGAGACCTGCTGTACCACCAGGTTGGAGTCGCCGTAGCAGAGGATGCACCGGACACCATTTCCTTGGCCAGCCAGAGGCCATGGACAAGGGCCTCGTATTCCGCCACGTTGTTGGAGGCGGCGAAGAGGATCTGCAATGCGTACCGCAGCCGGTCGTTCTTGGGGGAGGAGAGCACGATGTCAGCTCCCAAGCCAGTGCGCATCTTCGAGCCATCGAAGTGCATGCACCAGTGCGTCGAGTCGGGAGCCGGCAGCAAGTACTGGGTCTCCGCCCAATCGACGAGGAAGTAAGCCAGGGCCTGGGACTTGATGGCCGTGCGGGGCTCGTAGAGGATCGTGTGGGCAGCCAGCTCGATGGCCCACTTGGCGACCCGGCCAGTGGCATCCCGGCAGCCGATGATCTCCCTGAGGGGAGTTGTGCTCACCACAGTGACGGTGTGCTCCTGGAAGTACTGCTTCAGCTTCTTGGCGGCCAGGTACACACCGTAGCACATCTTCTGGTAGTGGGGGTAGTTCTGCTTGGAGAGGGAGAGCACTTCGCTCAGGTAGTACACAGGGCGCTGGACCGGCTGCGCCTTGCCGTCCTCAGGGCGCTCCACCACCAACACCACGCTGACCACACGGGAGGTGGCCGCGATGTATATCAGCAAGGGCTCCTTCTCTGCCAGTGATACGTCTCCAACGTATCTATAATTTTTGATTGTTCCATGCTATTATAGTATCAATCTTGGAAGTTTTATATGCAATTATATGTCATTTTATATCATTTTTGGGAACTAACCTATTAACCTGCAGCCTAGTGCCAGTTGCTGTTTTCTGCTTGTTTTTGGTTTTTCAGAAAATCAGTACCAAACGGAGTCCAAAGGCTACGAAACTTTTTGACGATTTTTTTTCTAGACAAAAGAGACCCTCGAAGCTTCGGGAGGAGACCACACTACTGCAGGCGGTCGCTAACGTGACACATGAATCAGAGACCCCGCGACCAAACTGTGTGCGATGCATGAATCACAAGCGGTGTCGTAATAAAACCGTCACCAATAAGACGAACTGTGTGCGATGGCGGAGACATCAATCACGATTCAGATTAGAGACGTGTGTGCGATACGTGGCATACAGTTGATCCATACAAACTGTTTGTGATGAGCCAGAACAACAGAAACGGGCAGCAAGTTTGAGGTGTGTGCGATACACGACATACAGTTCACTCAGATGAACTGTTTGTGATTACCCAACACAATAGAAACGGTCAGACAGATCAAGGTGTGTGCGATACACAGCATACAGTTCACTCGGATGAACTGTTTGCGATTACCCAACACAACAAAAATGGCTCAACTTAACAAGATGTGTGTGATACGCGGCAAACATGTTAGTAATCCGAAATGTGTGAAAAGACGGATAACAACACGGACGATTCCTGCTAATAACTCATGTGTGTTCTGGGCAAACGCTTGCTGGTATACAATTGTCAGTGATTGATGAAATCATCACCGACGGGTCCCCTAGTTTAGCCCGTGTGCGATGTGATTTGCTCTGTTAGCACAACATCTATGCTCTGTCTACAGAACAACAACATATATACTTATAAGGACATGATTGCATAACCAAATTAAACATCCAATTACATAACTGACTACACACATAATATTTGCACACACCAAAGTAAACAATTACATGCATAATAAACTAGGATAAACGATCATATCTAATCATCATCTACTTCTTCTTGTGATGCTTGCCGCTACTACTCTGCTGGTGGCTCGATCCCTCCTCGTCTACAGGAAGGAGGCACTCCCTCATGTCGACGATCCGCCTGTGCATCTCGTAGCATGTGTACACGTTCTTGGCTACAAACTTGAGGTGAGGTTCATCCAGTCTCCACACCCAGGCACCGTGCCAGGATACAGGATTTTTTCTTGGCACCTTCCTTCATGTTTTCGTAGTAGGGGTCGATGATGGCCGCGGCGAGTTCAACCAGGGAGTCCTTCTTCGTGCTGCCCCAGACCCTATAGTGGCCACAGATGTCGACAAGCTTCGGGCAGGCCAAGCCCGAAATCTGGAGCGCTTTTACAACGTCGGCGGTGTCCACTGTAGCGAACTTGTAGTTGGGGCTCTTGACAAACCTGGCGAAACGCTCGCAAGGCCTTATGGCCAGGCAGTAGTGGTAGACGAGGGCGTGATGGCCCACGCACAAATGGGCGACGGCAACCCCCTGAACAACCCCGGGACGACCGGCGGTGTACTGGAGGACGAAGCCGACCACTTTGTACTTGTCATCCTTAGCAAGCAACTTCTCCATGGTGTTGATGGAGTCCTCCACCACGGCAGGGTCGATGGTGTACACCACCGAGAGGTCCTTCCCCCTCATGTGGGTGTCCACACGATGCACGCCGAACTCCATTGGAGCGCCGCTGGATATCCTCTCTCTATGTGTCGTCGTGGTGTGCTTGTTGTGTTGTGGGGCGCGATCGAAAGGTTGAAGAGACTAAGGATATAATGGCCATGGGAATAAATGGGGAGGCCAAACGGCCTGGAGTATCGGCACGCGCGGATGGCAGTTGTTGCAGCGCGTAACTGCATCATGCCGCACGTATTAATTGCATCGTGGTGACGCGCGCGGACGCAACCGCATGCATATGGCGCCCAAAACGTGATCGTGCGCCGGCCCCAACCGCTGAAAGAGTACGCGCAGAGGGACACGAGCAGAGCGCACCGTGGCCGCCTCAACGTCGAGCAGAGCGCGCGAAGGAACGCGAGCAGAGCACGCCGCGGCCGCCTTAACGGCGAGCAACCACCTGCGTATAGCAGTTCTGGTCAACCGTCTGGCACGCGTGGGAGGCGAGACGGCCCATCCATCGGACACGCTGACGATATCTGGATTATTTGTGATACTGGACAGACACGTACACATCTGATACGTCTCCGTCATATCTATAATTTTTGATTGTTTCATGCCAATATTTTACAACTTTCGCGTATTTTTGGCAACATTTTATATTATTTTGGGACTAACATATTGATCCAGTGCCCAATGCCAGTTCCTGTTTGTTGCATGTTTTTTGTTTTGCAGAATATCTATATCAAATGAAGTCCAAACGTGATAAAAATTTATGGATATTTATTTTGGAATATATGTGATTTTTGGGAAGAAGAATCAACGCAAGATGGTGTCCGAGGTGGCCACGAGGCACCAGGGCGCGCCTGGGGGGCGCAAACGTGCCCTGGTGGCTCGTGAGCACCTCGTAAGTCGGTTGACCCCCTTCTTTCGCCGCAAGAAAGATAATATCCGGAAGAAAATGGTGTTAAAATTTCAGCCCAATCGGAGTTATGGTTCTCCAGGAATTTAAGAAACAGTGAAGGGCCAGAAAATAGGAACGCGAAACAGAAGAGAACAGAGAGAGAGATCCAATCTCGGAGGGGCTCTCGCCCCTTCGGGTGCCATGGAGGCCAAGAACCAGAGGATAAACTCTCCTCCCATCTAGGGGAGGATCAAGGAAGAAGAAGAAGGAGGGGGCTCTCTCCCCCTCTCACCCGGTGGCGCCGGAACGCCGCCGGGGCAATCATCGTGACGGCGATCTACACCAACAACTTCGCCACCGTCAACACCAACTCTCTCCCCCTCTATGCAGTGGTGTAACCTCTCTATTCCCGCTGTAATTCTCTACTTAAATATGGAGCTTAATGCTACATATTATTATCCAATGATTTGTGGCCATCCTATGATGTTTGAGTAGATTCGTTTTGTCCTATGGGTTGATTGATGATCGTGATTGGTTTGAGTTGTATGTTTTATTTTGGTTCTGTCCTATGGTGCCCTCCGTGTCATGCAAGCGTGAGGGATTCCCGCTGTAGGGTGTTGCAATACGTTCATAATTCTCTTATGGTGGGCGGCTAGAGTGACAGAAGCTTACACCCGAGTAAGGGGGCTGTTGCGTATGGGAGTAAAGAGGACTTGATACTTAATGCTATGGTTGGGTTTTACCTTAATGATCTTTGGTAGTTGCGGATGTTTGCTAGAGTTCCAATCATAAGTGCATCTGATCCAAGTACGGAAAGTATGTTAGCTCATGCCTCTCCCTCATATAAAATTGCAACAATGATTACCGGTCTAGTTATCGATTGCCTAGGGACAAATCATTCTCTTGTGTTACAAAAGCTTTCTACTAAACAACTAACTTTTATTATCTTGCAAATTACTCGTAGTTTTATTCTCGCAAAGTACTTCTAGTTTTATTCTTGCAAACCTATCCTATCACCTATAAAATAGTTTCATAGTTGTTCTAGGTAAAGCGAACGTTAAGTGCGCGTAGAATTGTATCGGTGGTCGATAGAACTTGAAGGGAATATTAATTCTACCTTTAGCTCCTCGTTGGGTTTGACACTCTTATTTATCCCCTATACTTGTGGGTTATCAACATCTGAGAACGCGGGCCCACGTCACATTCCAAATTACCACGCAATAAGTAAATGCAAATCTGTTCACACCGATAAAACCTAAATGTGTTCCCACTTAGCACTGGGCTATAAAAACTACCCACTCAAAAATTACTGCACATTCCTCTCCTCATCACCAAAAAAAACAGGTATTTCCTCTTAAGTCATTCCCTGTGTCTGCCATGTCCGGTAGGAGGAGTTCTAGGTCGACATATAACCAGGGAGCAAAGACCAAGGCCGCGGAAGCACTAGAGAGGGCAGCCGCAACAGAGATGTCCTGCCACGCCGTGGAGCCCTTGAACAAGCCCTCACGGGCAGGCGAGGGTTCTCACAAGTGCACTCGCCGCGTCGGCAAACCCGACGAGCTGGCGGTGCTGAAGTCCTTAGCCAGCGACGACGACATTCTCGCTGGCCTAATTAACCAGCAGGAGCTGGTCGCCGACTTGGAGAAGCTGCTCGAGATTAGCGATGCCTCGGTTGACAAGGCGATCGGCCTCGTCGTGCAACTCATGGGTGATAATGCGAAGCTCCACAAGGAGCTCGACAAGCAGAAGGAGGAGGCCGCCAGCTGGAAGAAGCTGTATGAGAAGAGCATTGCCTCGCGGATGACGCTGACAGCCGTCGTCCATGAACTTTGGGATGACTTGAAGAACCTCCGCATCGAGCGCGAGCTGCAGGTGGAGGAATCTATGGCTGCTGTCAAGTAAAGTCATGAGGATGTGAAGAAGGAGCTGGAAGAACTCCTCGCCCAGCGATCCATCGAGAAGTAGAGCAGCGACTTCGTTCTTCTCTTGCCCCTGTGTCTTTCGGGCGTTGCCGCATGTGGCATTTTAAATTATCTGGGATATGTAAGACAATTATTATCCGTTACCATTGTCAATTTCTCGTCGTATTATTTCGTTCGTAACCTCGTAGGTACATGTATACGAGTCGAAAACAGGCTAAAAGTCACGTTCTCAGCGAGGCACGAACAAAACAATGCTAGCTAGCGTTGAGCGGGGTCATGGGATCACAAGCTAACACCCTTCGTCCAGGTGTATTAACCGCATGTTAAATAGCGGCTCGGCCGCCATTAATGGAGAAGTTGGGAGCGAGGCGGCGGGTGGAGGTCAAAGAGCTCGCTTCCCGGTGAGCCTGCTCGACCGCCATTAATGGAGAAGTTGGGTGAGAGGCGGCGGGTGGAGGTCAAAGAGCTCGCTTCCCGGTGAGCCTGCATGGCAGACTGCTTGCACGCGTCCCATCGAGCCTGCGCGGCAGACTGCTCGCACGCGTCCCGACGAGCCTGCGCGGCGGACTTTTCGCACTCGTCTCGTCTAATCAAACAACTGCACGCACGCCACCTAGTATGGTCAAATTTTGGCACAAAATACAAAGAGGACCAATAAACCAGGACCGAGGTAGTACTCTCCAATAAAAAGAGGGACGCGTGGCCGCACGTAAATGGTTAGTGAAATGCCCACGGTTCAAACAATACAACCGTTTGCGATATTAACGTGTCATCTATTTGTTCCAAAATGCCTACGTTGGCTATTAATGTGTGCGCCTTGTCTCAAATTGGACAAAAAAAATTACCACGACATATATGTGCCATATAATGACACTATGCCAAGTTTCATGAATTTCGGATGAGTTTTGGATTTACGGGGATTTAAAAACCAAGATTCTCAATGTTTGAAGCCGAGCCAGGACGCCGAGATGTTTGTAATTCATTCCCATTTCTTGCAAGGGACCTAAACATGCACCCAAGGACACATGTGTGGTATTTGTAGCCATTTTGGTGCACTGGAGCATGTGCTTGTAATTCAAATTTGAATTATGGACATTAAATGCCTAGAAAACTCAATTAATATATAAAAAGACCAAACGAACCCTGAATAATTCCATATTTTAGCGCGAATCTTCTGTTGGTCTATGTTGCCTGTAGAAAAAAATACAAGGTGAGAAGTGGCAGCGACGATTGTCGTTTCGCCCACAAGGGTGACACGTTCCCTATCGGAACCACGAGGCTTCTTGCTAGAAGCTCCAGTTTGTAAGAGTCTTGTACCAAAACTTGCCCCAAATTGGACAAATTTTTTACCACGGCATATATGTGACATGTCATGACACGATGCCAAGTTTCACGATTTTTGGGTGAGTTTTGGATTTACGGGGATTTAAAAACTGAGATTCTCAATGTTTGAGGCCGAGCCAGTACGCCGAGATGTTTGTAATTCATCCCCATTTCTTGCATGGGACCTAAACATGCAACGGCGCCAGAAATTCTTCCTGCTACTTGTAGCTTGCGTTGGTATTTTCCCGAAGAGGAAGGGATGATGCAACACAGTAGAGTAAGTATTTCCCTCAGTTATGAAACCAAGATTATCAATCCAGTAGGAGAATCACGCAACACCTCGTTAGCAGCACCTACACACAAACAATAAATCCTTGCACCCAACGCAATCAAGGGGTTGTCAATCCCTCGGTGGTAAGTTGCAAGATTAAATTGTATGTGATAGATAGATAGATAGAAATAAAAATACAAAAAAAAAATAAGATAAAATTGCAGCAAGTATTTTTAGGGTTTTAGTATATGATTTAGATAGACCCGGGGGCCATAGTTTTCACTAGAGGCTTCTCTCAAGAAAATAGCATACGGTGGGTAGACAAATTACTGTTGGGCAATTGATAGAAAAGCAAATAATCATGATGATTTCCAAGGTAATGATCATGTATATAGGCATCACGTCCGAGACAAGTAGACCGACTCCTGCCTGTATCTACTACTATTACTCCACACATCGACCGCTATCCAGCATGCATCTAGTGTATTAAGTCCATAAAGAATGGAGTAACGCCTTAAGAACGATGACATGATGTAGACAAGATATACTCACGTATGAATAAACCCCATCTTTTTACCCTTAATAGCAATGATACATACTTGTCATGTCCCTTTTTGGCACTGGGATTGAGCACCGCAAGATAGAACCCATTACAAAGCACCTCTTTCCATGGCAAGATAAATCAATCTAGTTGGCCAAACCAAATCAATTGATCGGAGAAAAAATACGAAGCTATAATAATCATGCATAAAAGAGATCAGAGAAGACTCAAATAATATTCATGGACGATCTGATCATAAACTCACAATTCATCGGATCCCAACAAACACACCGCAAAAAGTGATTACATCGGATAGAACTCCAAGAACATCGAGGAGAACATTGTATTGAAGATCAAAAAGAGAGAAGAAGCCATCTAGCTACTAACTATGGACCCGAAGGTCTGTGGTAAACTACTCACGCATCATCGGAAGGGTAGCAAGGTTGATATAGAGCCCCTCCGTGATCGATTCCCCCTCCGGCGGAGTACCGGAGAAGGCCGCCAGATGGGATCTCTTGAGAATAGAAACTTGCGGCGGCGGAAAAAGTATTTAGTGGACTCCCCTAAGGGTTTCTGATTTTTCTGGAATTTATAGTGGTGGAATTAGGTCAAACGGAGCTTTGTGGGCCCCACGAGGTACAAGGGCGCGCCTGCCCCCCCCAGGCGCGCCCTGGTGTCTCGTGGGCACCCCTTGGGGCTTCTGGCCTCCTCTCGAAGCTTCTAGTGTTGGTATTGTCCAGAAAAAAAATCTCCAAAAAGTTTCGTGGCATTTGGACTTCGTTTGGTATTGATATTCTGTAAAACAAAAACAGGACAGAAAACAGCAACTGGCACTGGGCACTAAGTTAATAGGTTAGTCTCCAAAAATGATATATAATTGCTGTAAATGTATATAAAAACATCCAAGATTGATAATATAACAGCATGGAACAATCAAAAATTATAGATACGATGGAGACGTATCAGCATCCCCAAGCTTAATTCCTACTCGTCCTCGAGTAGGTAAATGATAAAAACAGAATTTTTGTTGTGGAATGCTGCCTATCATATTCATCATATATTCTTTTCTTTTGTAGCATGGACATTTGGACTTGAATGATTCAAAGCAATAGTCTATAGTTTGACATGAAGATATAAATACTTAAGCATATTAACAAGCAACCATGTCTTTCAAAATATCAACGCTAAAGAAAGTTATCCCTAGCCCATTATGCTCAATCATTGATCCATTCATGAAACACACTCAAATATTAGCTACACACAATGCACAAGTATGACAATAGTGCTCTCTAGTTGGTGCTTTATAAGAGAAGATGGAGACTCAAGAAAATAAAAATTGCATAAAAGTAAATAGATAGGCCCTTTGCAGAGGGAAGCAGAGATTTTTCAAATGTGCCAGAGCTCAAAGCTTAAATTAGAGAGATCAAAAAAATTGAGAGGCATGCTTTTCCTGTCAGCGAAAACGACCGAGAATTCCCAATATTTTCCAAGCTAGACACATCATAGGCGGTTCCCAAACAGAAAGTTAAGTTTTTTTCCTTTCCACCATTCTTTTACGATCCATGGCTAGCCGTATCCACGGGTGCCCTCCATACCATCACTTTCCAAGGAATTTTGTTGTTATTAATTTTTGATTTCATTGTGGGGCTGGGCATCCCTATTACCAACCATTCTCTCGTGCAATGACAAGTGAATAAACACTCATCATGAGAATAACACACCTAGCAAGGAAAATAATGGCCACCCCCTGCCGCTTCATGAGCGGTACGGGCACACAAAACGGAAAAATTATTTTGAAAATTAGAGTTGGCACACGCTAATTTACTTGGAGCGGCATTGAAATACCGCATATAGGTAGAAATAGTGGACTCATCTGGCATAACTTGGGTTTAAGGATTTTGGATGCACAACTAGTATTTCCGCTTAGTACAAATGAAGGCTAGCAAAAGATTGAGAAGCAACCAACCAAAAAGCAAAAACGGTCATAAACATGCATTGAAAATAACTAACACCGAATAATGTACCATAAGTAGGATATAATTTCTTTGCATAACTATTGACTTATCGTGCATACATAGGGAATCACAAATCTTAACACTAATATTCTTACTAAATCACAATTACTCACTAACACGGCTCACATATTATTATCTCCATATCGCAAAACTATTGCAAGGAATCAAACTTATCATATCCAATGATCTATATGAAAGTTTTTATTATATCCCTCTTGAATATTCATTACTTTGGGACCAAATTCATATCTTGTGCAAATTACCGTTACTTTCATCAACTCTCAAAAAGATATAAGTGAAGCATGAGAGTGCAAATATTTCTTCAAAATTTCAATCTTATCAACTCTCAAAATAATATAAGTGAAGCATGAGAGTTCATTTCTTCAAAATTTTAATCTTGTCAACTCTCAAAATAATATATGTGAAGCATGAGAGTTTATTTCTTCAAAATTTAGCCACCGTCATGCTCAAAAAGATTTAAGTGAAGCACTAGAGCAACTTCCTAGCTCAAAAAATTTAAGTGAAGCACATGGAGTATTCTAACAAATTATGATGAACGTGTGGCTCTCTCAAAATAGGTGTGTTCAGCAAGGATGATTGTGACAAACTAAAAAGCAAACAAAGCAAAGACTCATATAATACATGACGCTCCAAGCAAAACACATATCATGTGACGAATAAAAATATAGCTCCAAATAAATTACCGATGGTTGGTAGAAGAAAGAGGGGATGCCTTCCGGGGCATCCCCAAGCTTAGACGCTTTAGTCTTCCTTGAATGTTACCTTGGGGTGCCTCGGGCATCCCCAAGCTTAGGCTCTTTCCACTCCTGATTCCTTCATCTATCGTGATCTCACCCAAAACTTGAAAACTTCAATCACACAAAACTCAACAAAACCTTCGTGAGAGCCGTTAGTATAACTAAACAAATCACTACTTTAAGTACTGTTGCAAACCCATTCATATTTTATTTTTGCATTATACCTACTGTATTCTAACTTCTCCATGGCTTATACCCCCCGATACAATCCATAGTTTGATCAAAACAAGCAAGCCATGCATCAAAAACAGAATCTGTCAAAAACAGAACAGTCTATAGAAATCTATTTAAAAGCTATACTTATGTAACTCCAAAAATTCTGAAAAATTAGGAAAACGTGGGAAATTCATACACAAATACTGTGTAAAATTTTTAGATTTTTCTGACGCTCCAGTACAGAACCAAAATTCCAGCACTGGACGCAAAACTTTCTGATTTCCAAACAGCATACTATCTTCCAAATCATCCCAAAGGTTTTACTTGGCACAAACACTAATTAAAAACACAAAAAAACAATCATAACATTAGCATAATTTTGCAAACACAGAATAATTTATTTTATTCATTGGGTTGTCTCCCAACAAGCTCTTTCTTTATAGCCATTATGATAAGCTTGAGATTTCAATGATGCTCTCATGAAAGATAATAAATGAAACACAAGAGAACATCATGTAGCATATGAAAAACACATTTAGGTCTAACATACTTCCTATGCATAGGCATTTTATAGGAAAACAAATTATCTGGACAAGCAAAACCTAGCATATGCAAGGAAGAGGAAAGAAACAATAACAATCTCAACATGAAGAGAGGTAATTTAGTAACATGAAAATTTCTACAACCATATTTTCCTCTCTCATAATAATTACATGTAGGATCATATTCAAATTCAACGATATAGCTATCATAAAAAATATTCTCTTTATGATACGCATGCATAAAAATTTATAGTCTTCCAAAATAGTGGGATTATCATCAACGAAAGTCAGGACCTCTCCAAACCCACTTTCATAAAAAAATTCATAAGATTGAATATTCTCCAAATATGTGGGATTATTTTTACCTAAAGTTGACACTCTTCCGAACCCACTTTCAATATTATCGCAAGCATGTTCATCATGAGGATTAAATAAATTTTCAAGATCATAAGAATCATTATCACCCCAATCATGATCATTGCAATAAGTAGTGGATATAACAAAATCATCATCCCCAAGATTGGGGTTTTGCATATCACTAACACAATTGACATTAATAGAATTTACAATAATATCATTGCAATCATGCTTTTCATTCAAGGAGCTATCGTGAATCACCTTATAAATTTCTTCTTTTAACACTTCATCACAATTTCCAGGTTCACGAATTTCAAGCAAAACTTCATAGAGATAATCAAGTGCACTCAACTCACTAGCAATTTGTTCATCATAATTGGGTCTTTTGAAAAGATTATCTAGTGGATGAGCATCCATATCAATAGATTTTTTTAGCAAGCAAAGATGCAAGCAAATAGGAAGCACATGGCAACACAAGCAAACAAGCAAACAAGCACATAAAATATTTTTGTAAAAAAATTAGAAGTGGGGGAGATCAAAATGAGAGGCAAATAAAATAAATGCAAGGAGATGAGAGTTTATGCAAAGGTACTTGATAGATGTTGATGATGTCTCCCCGGCAACGGCGCTAGAAATTCTTCCTGCTACTTGTAGCTTGCGTTGGTATTTCTCCAAAGAGGAAGGGATGATGCAGCACAGTAGAGTAAGTATTTCCCTCAGTTATGAAACCAAGGTTATTAATCCAGTAGGAGAATCACGCAACACCTCGTTAGCAGCACCTGCACACAAACAACAAATCCTTGCACCCAACGCAATCAAGGGGTTGTCAATCCCTCGGCGGTAAGTTGCAAGATTAAATTGTATGTGATAGATAGATAGAAATAAAAATACAAAATAAAATAAATAAGATAAAATTGCAGCAAGTATTTTTAGGGTTTTAGTATATGATTTAGATAGACCCGGGGGCCACAGTTTTCACTAGAGGCTTCTCTCAAGAAAATAGCATACGGTGGGTAGACAAATTACTGTTGGGCAATTGATAGAAAAGCAAATAATCATGACGATATCCAAGGCAATGATCATGTATATAGGCATCACGTCCACAAGTAGACCGACTCCTGTCTGCATCTACTACTATTACTCCACACATCGATCGCTATGCAGCATGCATCTAGTGTATTAAGTCCATAAAGAACGGAGTAACACCTTAAGAACGATGACATGATGTAGACAAGATAAACTCACGTATGAATAAACCCCATCTTTTTACCCTTAATAGCAATGATACATACGTGTCATGTCCCTTTCTGTCACTGGGATTGAGCACCGCAAGATCGAACCCATTACAAAGCACCTCTTCCCATGGCAAGATAAATCAATCTAGTTGGCCAAACCAAATCAATAGATCGGAGAAGAAATATGAAGCTATAATAATCATGCATAAAAGAGATCAGAGAAGACTCAAATAATATTCATGGATGATCTGATCATAAACTCACAATTCATCGGATCCCAACAAACACACCGCAAAAAGTGATTACATCGGATAGAACTCCAAGAACATCGAGGAGAACATTGTATTGAAGATCAAAAAGAGAGAAGAAGCCATCTAGCTACTAACTATGGACCTGAAGGTCTGTGGTAAACTACTCACGCATCATCGGAAGGGCAGCAAGGTTGATGTAGAGCCCCCCCGTGATCGATTCCTCCTCCGGCGGAGTACCGGAGAAGGCCTCCAGATGGGATCTCTCGAGAACAGAAACTTGCGGCGGTAGAAAAAGTATTTCGTGGACTCCCCTAAGGGTTTCTGATTTTTCTGGAATTTATAGTGGTGGAATTAGGTCAAACGGAGCTCTGTGGGCCCCATGAGGTACCAGGGCGCGCCTGCCCCCCCAGGTGCGCCCTGGTGGCTCGTGGGCACCCCCTGGGGCTTCTGGCCTCCTCCCAAAGCTTCTAGTGTTGGTATTGTCCAGAAAAAAATCTCCAAAAAGTTTCGTGGCATTTGGACTTCATTTGGTATTGATATTGTGTAAAACAAAAACAGGACAGAAAACAGCAACTGGCACTGGGCACTAAGTTAATAGGTTAGTCTCCAAAAATGATATATAATTGCTGTAAATGTATATAAAAACATCCAAGATTGATAATATAATAGCATGGAACAATCAAAAATTATAGATACGTTGTAGACGTATCATCAGCGTCTCCACGTAGTAGTAGGCTCCGTCGGTGTGGTAGTAGTTGTCGACGGGATCAGCTGACTCCGGGGCTCCGTCATCTGATCGCAGCAATCGGGTAGGGGGGAAAAAGGTACCAAAGCAACCGTGAGTACTCATCCAAAGTACTCGCAAGACTTACATCAGATCAATGCTAAGTATGCATCACTTTCAAAGGGAAGGGGCTGTATCTGTGGACTATACTACAGAAACGCCAGAATAGAGGGGAAGGCCTAGCCTATCGAAGACTAGCATCTTGCAGCGTCTTGCAGCAACAGAAGAGAGTAGAATAACATAACATGTAGTAACAAATATATATTAGTAACGCCCAGAGATCCTTCCTCGTCTACCCCCATGAGGAAGCGATCCCGGAGCCATCATATCAGTTTAGTGCCACATGTATCCAGTTCTAGTTGTAGTAGATCGGGATACAATCCGAGCGTCCAGTTACCGTGGACACGGCTATTCGAATAGACAACTTCCCTGTAGGGGTGCACCAACTTACCCAACACGCTCTATTAACTCCAGCCGGACACACTTTTTTGGGTTATGCCTGACCTCGGCTGATCGACACGCCGTAATCCTTCCTAGGCTCAACAGAGAGGCCAGCACGCCGGTCTACATCCTAAGCACTCAGGGGTCTTTGGCCTATCGCCCTTTGCACTCCTGCACGTTGCGTACGCGGCCGGGACCAGACCTAGCCCCTGTATACACACGCAGGCTGTCGCAGTCCACCCGGGCGCGCGCCGCTCAACTGCTGACATCTGGAGGGCTTTCAGAAGAATCATACAATGCCGAGTGCCCATACTTATTCCCGCGTGGTGGTTAGTGCGAAAAGGCCAGAGGCCTACTCAGATCACATATCCAAACCCCGTTAGTGTGTTGGGAGCTCGCGGTGACGATCAGTGATCCTGTCGCCCCGTCTCGCGGACTTACGACAAGGGTCAGGCCCATCCTTCTCTAGGGCGGTCTGCATGCCCGGCCGTGCCGCGTAATTATCTCGCGGGTACCCTCACGGTCATCCCGACTTCAGTAACTCTCGCGGGTACCCCTCGGGGTCGACCCGACTTCAACAATGGACTGAGGTAAAGTCAAAGTATCCGTGTGTCTGTAACATCAAGGGGGAAATCCAGGGAATCACCCTCGATGGATTCCCACTCGATGTATCCGTCAAGGTGAACTTAGAGGAATCACCCTTGATGGGTTCACGCTTGAGGGATTGCACGACAGAGGCATCATCAGAGGTGGTGAAAGAGGAATCACCCTCGGTAACCCACAACCGACTGGCTACGCTACAGAGATATCATCAGGAGTGAGGTAGGAGGTATCACCCTAGGCACTCGATAGTAGCTCTGCAGAGTCGTACAACTAAGGGGGTGTGTGGTGATGTGTCGGTTTCTGCACATCGATCACATTGATCGAAACATCCGGAAGCAAAGCAAGGTAACACGGACAAGAGTGTGGGGCCACTGATGGATCAATAACCAACCTATACTAGCATTTAGGATAGCCGGTAAGGTATCAACAACAGTTACAAAAACAGACTATGCATCAGAATAGGAGCTATCGAATAACAGTAGCAAAATCTAATGCAAGCATGAGAGAGAAAGAATAGGCGATATAGGAATGATCAAGGGGGTTTTGCTTGCCTGGAAGCTCTACTGAAAGGGGCTGGACGTCAGGGGCGTAGACATACTCGGGAGCAGCGTTAGTCTCAGAGTCTACCGGAGAGAAGAGGGGGAAGAAACAATAAATATAAAGCAAGCAAAAGCAGCACAATGCATGACATGGCAATATGCTGTGCTGGGGGTGACCTAATGCAGTGCTACACGTTACAGACGGAGCGGGAAATTATCTGGGAATAATTTCCCGGCTTTAGGAAATTATCGGACAGACGACCCGGAGGGGAAGGTTCCATGTTTGCAGTGTTGGAGGCATGTGGATGGCATATTTGGATTCGTCTTATTTTTCTGATTATTTTTCATATATAAATTATTTTCATCCGAGTTACGGATTATTTTATATGATTTTTCAAAGTTTTAAACAATTTTTGGAATTTCTGGAATTAATCTAAATTCGAAATTAAATGGGAAATTGCTAGGTGCACCCGGTGCAGTGCACCCAGTTGTGCACAGAGAGGCTGATAGTGGGGCCCAATTGACTGCTGAGTCAGCAGTCAACTGTGGACTTTGAGTGGTCAAACTGACTAGGGGGTCCCACACGTCAGTGACTGAGCTATTTAACAGAGGTTAATTTTAACTAATTAAGTTAATTAGCTAGCGGGGCCCACTTGTCAGTGTCATCTTAATTAACAAATTAAGTTTATTTATGAAAATAGTTTAATTAGTGCGTGGGGTCCACATGTCAGTGACTGAGGTGCACAGTCAACACGTTGACTCGGGTCAGAGCGGTCAACGAGGTCCACGGGGCCATTGGCAGTGACCCAGGGTGGGCCCCAGGGCGGCGCCATGTCGGACCACCAGCGTTTAGCCGCCGGCGATGTCGAAACGCGGCGGAGGGCTACGGCCGGCGTCGGGAATCGCCTACAGGGCACCAAACGAGGCGCGGTTTGCGGCGTTCGATCGGGCGTTCGACGCCGCGTCGAACCGTGGTGGTGGCGTGGCCGGAGGTGGACCGTAGCAACGGCGGCGACCACCGAGGCGGACGCCGGAGTTCGGTCGAGCTTGGGTTCGACGCTAGAGAGCACGGAGAGGCACGCGCGTGTGCTTGCTGGGCTCCTGGAAGCACCAGGAGCACGATGCCGTGCCCGAACGGGAGGTGCGATGGCTGTGGCCGCGACGGAGAGGCGAGGAAACGACGGCGAACTCGGGCACGACGGCGGCTACGGGTGACGGGAAGCAGCGCTAAAAGAGGGGAAAGGACCGACATCTCACCGGGAAGGCGCACGTAGGCCCGTTGGTGGTTTAGGAGCAGCAGTGGCGCCGGAGTCGAAGAAGATCGCCGGTGGTTCCAAAGGAAGAAGACGACGGCGATCTGGTGACGTAGGGGCTCCGGGCTTGATCTCGTGGGCGAGGGTGGCGTAGCGGTCGACGGCGGATCTCCTGGACACGACGGTGCGGCGAGGCGACGATGGTGGCTACGAGAAGGGCGCGGCCACGGCGACGGCAGCGCTTGGGTTTGACGGAGAGCGAGAGAGAGCGACGGACAGAGAAGGAGGAGTGGATAAGGACGATGACGGGGCTGGGGGGCTCCCTCTTATCCCCTCGGCGGCGCTGTAGCGTCGCCGTGTCGCCGCCTGGACGGCGAGCGCGCGCGCAACCACGGGCGCGCCGACACGGGAGCGAGGAGGACGACGACCGCGTGGGAGGCCAGGCTGGGCCAGCTGGGCTTATCACTGTGCACTAAGGCCCAGTGCACAGTGGCATTTCTCTTTTCTTTTTCTAATTCTTTTTCTGTTTTCTTTTACAGCAGTTGTTTTGCATTTTCTCTTGGTAGCAAATGATTTTTGTAAAATGTGAAACTTGCCACATAATTACATTGCATTATTTGGCATTGCCACCAAAAGTTTGGGAGGCATTTGAATTCATTTGAATTTTTCATAAATGGAAAGGCATTTAAAAATGCTGATTTGGCACTGTTTTAATTGCTATAGCCCATTTAAGCAAATAGGTGATGTTGTTTTCCTTAACACATAATTGTTATGGAATATTTGCTAAATGATGAACTATTTTGCAGCCATGTTTGTGCAACTTTAAATTTCACTTGCAATTTGAATTGATTTCAGAGGTGGAATTTGAAATGAGATATGATTCCAAAGGTGATCAAGCATTGCAAACCAAAGTGATTAAGCATAATCATGAGGATCACTGTAGCTCATTACATAGGGGTGTTACAATTCTTGCGAGAAGCTCCGGTTTGTAAGATGCTTGTACCAAAACTTGCCCCAAATTGGTCAGTTTATTTACCATGGCATATATGTGCCATGTCATGACACCATGTAAAGTTTCATGAATTTCAGGTGAGTTTTGGATTTATGGGGATTTAAAAATGAAGATTCTCAATGTTTGAGGCCGAGCCAGGACGTTGAGATGTTTGTAATTCATCCCCATTCCTTGCATGGGACCTAATCATGCACCCAAGGACACATCTATGGTTTTTCAACCCATTTTGGTGCACTGGAGCATGTATTTGTAGTTCAAATTTGAATTATGCACATTAAATGCCTGGAAAACTCTATTATAATGTATAAAAAAATGCCAAACGAACCCTGAATAATTTAAAGCAGTTCTGTTCAACCGTCTGGCACCCAAGGGTAAGCACTGTGCGCACGCATCGTGCTAGCTCGCGCTTCCTTCTTTCCCAAAATTTCCATATTAATGGTGTTATATATCCAAACACGCCACCATTTCCCGCCACTCCCCCAATCGGTTTCCCGCCACTCCCCCCAATCGATTTCCCGCCACTCCCCCCCATCGGTTTCCCGCTGCCAGTGTTAGTGGGCATAGAAGGCTAGGCGGCGACACACCGGCTATATTGCAGTATACCATTCCAAGCATGCCAATACGGCGAAGCGCCGCCGCCGTCATCAACCTCCTCGACGAGGAGAATGAGCCGGAGTAGGCCGGAGAACCAGAACGGCCATGCGCCGCCGAGCAAGAGAGGCAGCACACCGCCGAGCGTGAGCGGTATCACCGCGCCCCAGTGCTTGAGCGGGTCAATGTCTACACATGTGTTCGTCGCCACCCATGGAGCGGAGCGGAGCAAGAGTGGGAAAGCGCTGCCGCGCAAGAGCGAGAGAACGCCGCCGCGCATCAGGTGTGGTGCGTCGCACTATCTGAGCGGAGCCATGTCAGCATCCTGTTGACTCAACCACTCGAGAGGCCGTTTCCAGGGCCGGTAAGCATCCCAATTCCCCGCCAGGAATGGGCAGCCGCCGTCAGCGCCATAATTGCGCCGAACGACGTATGCACTCCTAGAATCCACCGCCATGACGCCAACGGGTTGGTCGATTGGCTCTTCGACCTCCTCGACCCCCCAGGTGCCACGAACGACGAAGCAGAGCAATATGCTCGTCGCGGCTTGGAATCGACCGTCGCCGATGAAATATCCTGGGCGGAGATCGATATTGCGGTACAATAGTTCCACGAGCGTATCAGACACATGGACGAAGGCCTGTACCAGATCATGCTCAGCCAAGAGTTCCCGTAGGTTTAGGCCCTGTTTGTATCGGTTTTCGCCCGGTTTTCCGCAATTAACTGGACAACTATCTTGTTCTTAATTAATGAAAAGGCAAAGCTTTTGCTTCTTCCGGCTGGTTTTATGTAGTAAAAAAATAATGTAAGTTTGAATGGAAGTGGTCCGGTATGTAAAGATTGCACACAGTTTCTAAAATCACAAACGTGTGTGATAGTAAGGAGTAGGTCCCACACGGTGACCATCGGTATATGCCTTAAACGCGAGGAGGCAACTCTTATCAGCAAGGGGCAGCTTCCCATCCGCTAGCCTAGTCAAATAGAACGCATGAGTTAAGCGTGCTCAGGCTGGAGCAGTCTAAGGATGGGTGACCGGGTGGGAAGTTGCTATATCTCAAGCTTCATTTAAGCGCCATCATACGGTCATTACAAACATTTAGCATCTAAATGTGTGTGTAGTGACTAGTCATGTCGATTAAAAAAACACTTGAGATCCTTGTTTTGAAAATTTGGAGAATGATGTTTTTTTTGTTATTTGTTGTTTTGAAAAATTGGAGAATGATCGAGATCGATCTGTGGGCCCGCCACGTTCTATCCTTTGACCCACAATGTTCGAGATCTGTGGGCCCGCACGTTCTATCCTTTGACCCACAACGTACGAGAAGGGTTTGACCATGACGGGTTCCTCTTGGTATAGGTCATGGCGGCATGTCAGACCAAATTTAGTTTGGGAACATTTGTTGGATTCACTCCTGCCGGCTCGAAGTTGGGGAACCGGCATCATACGTAACCTGGCTTCTTGGGGGTACGGTGTTCGGTTTGTAATGCAGCTGGTGCCCCATCGAAGTTGTGCATTGGGGATTTGAACACATCACACGCCACCAATACATATATTTGGGCCGCATGCAGGGTATAGGGTCTTCTGATCGACCCCGTCTCCCATGTGCGGCTTTCAATGACACGCCTATCTGTGGTCCTGGTATATATATCATCCCTTTGGCCGACAACGAGGGGGTTTGGCCATGAATGGATTCCTCCTGGTTCGTGTTACCGCGGGTCATGGTGACATGTCCGAGCAAAGTTCGAGCTCATGCGTTCTCAGGATTCCCTCCCATGCGCTCGAATTGGTGGGTTGGATCGACACCCTACGTACGTCGACGTCATCCTTAGTTACTACCTAGCTTTCATGGGGGTTGTCCATTTCGTGAGGTAGGCGCCACATCAAAATTGTACATTATTGGGTATTTAAAACGCATCACCCTTACAACGTACATCAATTTGGGCCCCATGCAGGTGGTGCTGGTTTTGTGGCCCCTCTCGTGCGGTTTATGGTGATGGTCCAATCTATGGTCCCGAGCGGTCTATTATATCCCTTTTTGACCTACAACAACAGTGGTCGTTTGGCCAAGATAGATTCACTTGGTCCGTCTTATGGTAGGTCATGGTGACATGCATGCATGTCCGACCAAAGTATGAGTACGTGCATGCGTCCCACCGACACGAAGTGGGGGTGGGGCAGGCACACCCTAGCTACGACCTTAACCTGTCATTATAAATATCCAAGGGGGCTTTCCGGTTTGCGAGGGAGGTGCCACGTCAAAGTTGTGCATTGTGTATTTAAACATCACACCCTTTATTCCTACATATATTTGGCCACTTCCTGGTGGTTGTTGTCTTCTGGCCCCTCTCACCCGATCTTCGAGGACGCGCCCACCCGTGGGCCCGCGTGTCAAAGTTGTGCATTGGGAATTTGAACATCACACACCACCCTTTTCATACATATATATTTGGGCCACATGCTAGTGTGGTTGTGTTCTTACCCTCTCTCGCGTTTTTTGTTGCCAAATGGTGCTATATAAAATATCAGACGACTCGGATGAAAAACTGCCTGCGAACGTACGCGTAACGGACACGGGTGCACTGGCTTAACAGTGTGCGAAGCTCGTGCCCTGTAAAATCGCCACGACTTCGCAAGCGCCAGCAAGGGTGAAGGGGTAATGTGTACAGGATATTTGGGATGAATTCCACGTATGCATCTGAAAATTAGGACGAATCGTGTGCGATAAACCAGCTAGCTAGAAATCTAAAAAAAAACTACCCGCCTTGAGCGATGCAAAAATTGGTGGTTCCGCGGCTTTTCCTTATTATCGTACACAATTATTATGTTTGGACCGTGTGCGATCTTGGTTGCTCCCACCCCGCTTCATTTCCTTTACCCAAATTTTAGTTGTCGCGGTATTTCAACCGTCGCCCTCACTCCTCCACCACTGACCTCATAGTAAAATTCCAGTAGCCGAGGCATTTGAACCGTCGCCCTCCCTCGTCCACCACCATCTCCACCCACCATTACTAAAATTTTCAGTAGCCGCGGCATATCCTCAAACACCACCCGCCCAAACCCCGTCCCCCCTCCATAGTCTACACCCCCTTGCTCAAACCCTAGCTTGCCGCCACCAACCCCTGTCGGTCTGCCCGTGCCTCCTAGCTTTGATAAGTTCAGGTTACCCACCGATTCCCATACCCTCGCCGCCCTGAGTTTTTAGATAAGGCCTGCGGTGTCCCTCCCCCCAGATCCCCATCCCCCACTCCAGAGAGTCGCAGCCTAAGCCCGACCACATATCCCGGGGAGCCCGATGAGCGTACGGCCAAAAGGAGGTCTATCATGGCCTCTCCGCCGGACGATGTCGAGGTGGACGACGTTCGTGTCGACATGTCGATCCCGGAGGAACACCTCGCCGTGGAAGCCGGCGAGGATGTTTGTCGGGACCCCGATCCTAAGTCACACCAATCTAGCATAAGACACATCATATCACTTTGCGACCTCACGCACGGTAACCCATGGCTGCCGCCTTTACCCTGGCCGGGACCGTTTGCATCTTTTGGCTCACGTATATGATTGTGATGCTAGCATCCATATGACAGAGAACCCGGGTCGACATGACTAGTCATAAACCAAGGTGGCACAAACGTACAGGGACAGGCATACGTAACCCAGCAATGCATGTGTCGGTCATCAGAGTGTGCAACCGAGTCGTAGCAAGCTACAAGGACTCCGGTAAAACACCGCGTGACATTTCCCCGTAGGGACAGACACAGGAGCAAAGAAGGATACATGCCGGTCGATCCATGTGTTCCGGAGCAGTAGCGAACTACTAGGGCTCAGTGGAAGCACTAGGAGGCATTTCCCTGTATGGAAGGCTACCAAAGCAGATAACTAGGTGTCGAATCCCACACATACCAATGCATTTCAAACATACACACAATATGCACGATATGTGTAGATACAACATGGCATCACAACATAACTCTACGACTCAAAGTATTTATTTAAGAGGCTCCAAGGAGCCATACATAGCATGATATTACAATCATGGGTCTCATGACCCAACATACAAATCATACAAGCAACGGAAGCATAACATGTCTAAGTACAAACAACTACAAAAGGAAAAGGCTGAGAAGCCTGATTATCTACAAGACCCTCCATAGGAACCAGACCTCTGTCTGGGATTCCCAAGCTACTTGTCGAAGCCCACACGGAACTACTAGTGAGACTGAAGTCTCCTCTGCAAAACATAAATTAAGCAACCGTGAGTACAAAGGTACTCAGCAAGACTTACATCAGAACTATCTACTTATGCATCAGTATCAACAATGGGGTTGTGGAGTTTAACTGCAGCAAGGCGGCTTTGACTCAGTGGCTATCCTGTACTACGACTAGCAGTAATTTCCTTTGGGGGTGAGAAAGCACACACGAGTCCACATATTCACCATATCAATACTCCACTATGGATCCTCTCCCGTGTCCCTATGAGAAGGCCATCCACAGCACTCACGCTTATCTTGCGCATTTTGAAGTATCCACTTCAAGTTATCTATGAACCATATAAGTCTCCAAGTAGTCCATATCCGAGGACGCGGCTATTCGAATAGTTATAACCTTGCAGGGGTGTACTTCTTCACACGCGCTACCACCACTTACCACCATGTACATGTCATGTATCTCGGCAACCTTCAAGTGGAAGCCTGGCGAGGATGTCGGCCATAACCTGACTAACCACGCAAGACTCTAGTCCAGGTTTATCGCCTATCTGAGGCTGAACCCGCAAGGGAAGTCCGGCCGAAGTTTCCATTACGGCCTCAAACGATGTGTGCAGGGTTCCCAAGTCCACCTCGACGGATGGTACTGCGCTTGGTACACCGGGCCATGGTGCCTAGTCTGTCCCAAGCCCACTTGTACCGGGTGCCACTTGGTAGACTACTAGCACAACCTACAAACACCAGAAACTAGTTGCAACTCCTAGACAGAGATCAAGGCGATTAATAAGCGAGAGGGACCGCATTACCGGAACCCAATGTGTGGTAGTAGCTAGTCTTGGATAACATACACAGAGCTCAGTTCTTAAGGACGGTCTCAATGAGACAACCCACCATGTACTCCTACATGGCCTCTCATCGCTACCTTTACCAAATCGTGTTCACACACTTAGCTCTCAACATCAGAACATGATCACAACATTCCAATTCATTCCCGAATGAATCAGACCTGACACAACTCTAAGCAATAGCAGGCATAACAAGTAAGCATGGATGAGTAGTCACAAAATGGCTCAAACAGTTCCTACTCATGCTAAGAGGTTTCAACTATTTACTGTGGCAAAGACAAGTCATGTAGAGGAATGGGTTCAACTACCGCAACATGTAACAGTTGAATCATTGTTGTCCTAATGCAGTAAAAGAGAGCAAGAGCGACAGAGTGGGATTGTATCGGAATACTCAAGGGGGTTTGCTTGCCTGGCACTTTTGAAGATAGTAATGCTCTTCATCGTTCTCAACGATCACAACGTCGGAACCGTCTGCTACCGAGAGGGAACAAACACCGGCAAACAAGGGAACAACATTCAATTCATGGAAATGCAACACTATGATGCATGATCATGACATGGCAATATGCTGTGATTTGGGCTAATGCAGCTAGCAACAATTTAAATGAAGTTGGTTTGAACCAAAGGTTCAAATTCAAACTCCATAGCTGGTTAATCAAATGTCATTTATTTGATTTGTCCTAAATAGTAGCCAAAAGTTGTTCTAACATGCATGAAAATGCCATAAATAGATTCTTCATAATTTTCTGATCATTTTTCATATATAAATTATTTTCATTGGAGTTATAGATTATTTTCTATGATTTTTAGAAGTTTTAAACATTTTTTGGAATTTCCAAATTTATTTAGAAATAAGAAAATTCCAGTAAATGTACTTATGACGTTAGCATGGTCAACACTGTGGTCAACAAGTCAACCATAGTCACTGACGTGTGGGTCCAGTCAACGGCTGAGGTCAGCACGGTCAAATATGACACGTGGGCCCACTGTAATTAGATTAAACTTAATCTATTCCAATTAGCCAGTTAGTTAGACAGTGGGTCCTGGCTATCAGTGTCACTGGAGGTTAATTAGGAGGATGATTAGGCCCTAATGGCGTGGTTAGCCGGCGGCTAAACGACGGCGAGCAACCAGAGCGGCGGAGGCACGCCGGAGTGGCGCTAGGGGCTGCGGCTTGCCGCGCTAAGGGCACCGGGAGAGAGCCCTCACTCGCCCGCATCCAAGGGAGCAAGCAGATGGACGTGGGGTGGCCGGAGCTCGCCGGAAACAAGCTCACGGCGGCGGCCAGAGTTCAGACGTCGACGGATTCGACGCCACAATGCATAATCGGAGGAACTAGCGGTTGCTATGTGTTCGTGAGGCCGTTCTGAGCACGGTGGTGCACTCAGGTAGGAGCTCCAGTGGCAATAGCCACGGCAGCGACATGGCCGGCGGCTGGAAGCTCTCGGCTTCGGTGGTTGACGCGGCTAGAGCGAGCAAATGAGTGCGGGGAGAGAGGGGAAATGAAGAGGAGCTCACTGGGAACATGCTGGGCGGGTAGGCGAGCTCGGAAAGGACCAGGAGAGGTCATGCGGTCACCGGGGATCTTGGCGGCCGAGGGTTGAAGACGAGGGCAAAGGCGGCTTCACAGGTCGTCCGGGCTCGTGCGGCTCGGTGGAGAGGAAGAAGACGTCGGCGCGGAGCGGTAGGACACGTCGGCTGGTCGAGGGACGGCCTGTGGCTGCGGTGGTGGCCGGCGGCGCGCTGCGGTGCGCTCGTGCGCGAGGTAGAGAGGGGGCCAGAGGAGAACAGAGGCGCGGGAAAGAGAGGGAAAAGATCGAGGGGCTCCAGGGCATCTCCGTGGCGCGGTTGGAAGGTCCGGGGCGTCGCGGTGGAAGCAGGAGGTGGAGGGTGCTACTTGTAGTCTGCGTTGGTATTTCCCCGAAGAGGAGAGGATGATGCAGTATAGTAGAGATAAGTATTTCCCTCAGTTAAGAACCAAGGCTATCAATCCAGTCGGAGAACCAAGCAAGATCCAGTGAACAACACCTACACACAGAAAAGCAAACACTTGCACCCAACGCGAATAAGAGGGTTGTTAATCCTCTTAGCGGTTACTTGCAAGGGTTAAATCTGATAGAGATAAATAGATAAACTAAAATACTAATAAAAATAAAAGTAAATAAATTACAGAAAGGTATTTTTAGGTTTTTTTATATGATAAAGATAGACCCGGGGGCTATAGTTTTCACTAGAGGCTTCTCTCTCGAGCGCAGAAACATACGGTGGGTACTGTTGGCAATTGATAGAAAAGCAAATAATTATGACGGATTCATGGCAATGATTATGTATATAGGCATCACGTCCGAGACAAGTAGACCGACTCCTGCCTGCATCTACTACTATTACTCCACTCATCGACCGCTATCCAGCATGCATCTAGAGTATTAAGTTAATAAAAACAGAATAACGCCTTAAGCAAGATGACATGATGTAGAGAAGCAAATTCAAGCAATATGAATAAACCCCATCTTTTTATCCTTAATGGCAACAATACAAATACGTGTCATGTCCCCTTCTGTCACTGGGATTCAGCACCGCAAGATTGAACCCATCACAAAGCACCTCTCCCATTGCAAGATAAATCAATCTAGTAGGCCAAACCAAATCGATAGATCGGAGAGAAATACAAAGCTATATTTCATCATGCATAAAAGAGTTCAGATAAGACTCAAATATTTCTCATGAATAATCTGATCATAAACTCACAATTCATCGGATCCCAACAAACATACCGCAAAAGAAGATTACATCGGATAGAACTCCAAGAATATCAAGGAGAACATGGTATTGAAGATCAAAGAGAGAGAAGAAGCCATCTAGCTACTAGCTATGGACCCGTAGGTCTATGGTAAACTACTCACACATCATCGGAAGGGCAGCAAGGTTGATGTAGAAGCCCTCCGTGATCGATTCCCACTCCGGCAGAGTGCCGGAAAAGGCCTCCAGATGGGATCGCGGAAGAACAGAGGCTTGCGGCGGCGGAAAGGTTTTCTCTTCTGGCTCTCTGTTGGTTTCCCAATATTTGCGAATTTATAGAAGTGGAATTAGGTCAAACGGAGTCACGTGGGCCCCACAAGGCAACACGGCGGCCGCCCTGGGCCACGCCCTGTTGCCTTGTGAAGCCTTCGTGAGGATTCTGGCCTCCTCCCAAAGCTTCCAAGGTCTCTTTTGTCCAGAAAAAAATCTCCAAAAAGTTTCGTGGCATTTGGACTTCATTTGGTACTGATTCTCTGAAAAGCCAAAAACAAGCAGAAAACAATAACTGGCACTGGGCACTAGGTTAATAGGTTAGTCCCAAAAAACGATATATAATTGCATATAAAAACATCCAAGATTGATACTATAATAGCATGAAACAATCAAAAATTATAGATACATTGGAGACGTATCAAGCATCCCCAAGCTTAATTGCTGCTCGTCCTCGAGTAGGTAAATGATAAAAACAGAATTTTTGATGTGGAATGCTACCTATCATGTTTCATCATGTAATCTCTCTCTTACGGTATGAATAATAAGATCCAAATGATTCAAAGCAATAGTCTATAATTTGATATAAAGACATCAATACTCAGGCATACTAATAAACAATCATGTCTTTCAAAATAAAAATGCTAAAGAACGTTATCCCTACAAAATCATATAATCCTGTCATGCTCCATCTTCTTCACACAAAGTATTTATCATTCACTACCCCGATGACAAGCTGAGCAATTGGTTCATACTTTTTAACGCGCTTCAGCTTTTTCAACTCCCACTCAATACATGAGCGCAAGTAATGAATATAGCACTATGGGTGGAATAGAGTGTGGTGGTAGAGGTAAATAAGAGAAGTCAAAAATAAGAAGATAATCTCACATCAACGAGGCTAATCAACGGGCTATGGAGATGCCCATCAATTGATGTCAATGCGAGGAGTAGGGATTGCCATGCAACGGATGCACTAAGAGCTATAAGTGTATGAAAGCTCAACATGAAAACTAAGTGGGTGTGCATCCAACTTGCTTACTCATGAAGACCTCGGGCATTTGAGGAAGCCCGTCATCGGAATATACAAGCCAAGTTCTATAATGAAAATTTTCCACTAGTATATGAAAGTGACAAAATAGGAGACTCTCTATATGAAAAACATGCTGCTACTCTGAAGCACAAGTGTGGAAAAGTATAGTAACATCGCCCCTTCTCTCTTTTTCTCTCCTTTTTTTTCATGGCTCTTTTTTGCCTCCTTTTTTTAGAACGGTCTCATGGACCTCATCCCCACTTTTTCGAGGACTCATTAGTCTCCACCATTCTTTCCTCACTGGGACAATGATCTAATAATGATGATCATCACACTTCTATTTACTTACAACTCAATATTACAACTCGATACTAGAACAAAAATATGACTCTATATGAATGCCTCTGGCAGTGTACCAGGATGTGCAATGATGCTAGTGTAACATGTATAAAAATGATGAACAGTGGCTGAGCCACAAATACTATGTCAGCTATATGATCATGCAAAGCAATATGACAATGATGATGTATGTCATAAAAACAGAACGGTGGAAGTTGCATGGCAATATATCTCGGAATGGCTATGGAAATGCCATGATAGGTAGGTATGGTGGCTGCTTTGAGGAAGATATAAGGAGGCTTATGTGTGATAGAGCGTATCATATCACGGGTTTTGGATGCACCGGCGAAGTTTGCACCAACTCTCGATGTGAGAAAGGGCAATGCACGGTACCGAAGAGGCTAGCAAATTGCGAAAGGGTGAGAATGCGTATAATCCATGAACTCACATTAGTCATAAAGAACTCACATACTTATTGCGAAAGTTTATTAGCCCTCGAAGCAAAGTACTACTACGCATGCCCCTAGAGGGATAGATTGGTAGGACAAGGTCCATCGCTCGTCCCCGACCTCCGCTCATAAGGTAGACAATCAATAATAAATCATGCTCCAACTTCTTAGCATAATGACAGATCATACGTGCATGCTTCGGGAATCACAAACCTTAGCACAATTATTCTTACTAAACCACAATCATCTACTAGTACCTCCCCCATATTACAATCTTAATATCGCAAAACTATTGCAAGGAATCAAATTTATCATATTCAGTGATCTACATGAAAGTTTTTATTATACCCCTCTTGAATACATATCATATCAGGACCAAATTTATAACCCGTGCATATTACCATTGCTATCATGAGACTCTCAAAAAGATATAAGTGAAGCATGAGAGTGCAACTATTTCTTTAAAATATAACCACCGCCGTGCTCTAAAAGATATAAGTGAAGCATAGAGCAACTGCCTAGCTCAAAAGATATAAGTGAAGCACATAGAGTATTCTAACAAATCACGAATAATGTGTGTCCCTCTCAAAAAGGTGTGTTCAGCAAAGATGATTATGACAAACTAAAAAGCAAACAAAAGCAAAAAAACTATATCACAAGACGCTCCAAGTAAAACACATATCATGTGATGAATAAAAATGTAGCTCCAAGTGAGTTACCGATAGATTGTAGACGAAAGAGGGGATGCCATCCGGGGCATCCCCAAGATTAGACACTTGAGTATTCCTTGAATATTACCTTGGGGTGCCTTGGGCATCCATAAACTTAGGCTCTTGCCGCTCCTTATTCCTTTATCCATCGTAGTCTCACCCAAAACTTGAAAACTTCAACACACAAAACTCAACAGAAATCTCGTGAGATCTGTTAGTATAACAAATAAATCTTAAACTTTAAGTACTGTTGTAAATTGATTCATATTTAATATTGTCATAATGCTACTGTACTCCAACTTCTCCATGACTCATACCCCCTGATACGATCCATAGATTCATCAAAATAAGCAAACTATGCAACAAAAACAGAATCTGTCTAAAACAGAACAGTCTGTAAAGATCTGAATTATGGTCATACTTCTGTAACTCCAAAAATTCTGAAAAATTAGGAAAACGTGGGCAGTTCATATACCAGTACGGTGTAAAAAATCAGAAGGTTCTGACACACCAGAGAAAATTAGAAATTCCAGCACTGGTCGCAAAACTTTCTGTTTTCAAACAGCATCTTTCATACTATCTTCCAAATCATCCCAAAGGCATTACTTGACGAAAACACTAATTAAAACATAAAAACACAATCATAACATAGGCTATAATGATGCAAACACTCAAAAACAGAAGGTAAAAGCAAAAATTTATTTTATTCATTGGGTTGCTCCCAACAAGCGCTATTGTTTTATGCCCCTAGCTAGGCATAATGCATAGTTTCAAGTGTTGTCATCCTTCAAGTTAATTCCATAAGTGGCCCTCATAATGGATTCATAAGGTGCTTTAATTCTTTTTCTATGGAAGTGTTCTATCCCTTTCTTTAGTGGAAATTGAAATCTTATATTACCTTTCTTTCATATCAATAATAGCACCAATTGTTCGAAGTAAAGGCCTACAAAGTATTATGGGGCAAGAATGATTGCATTCAATGTCAAGAACAATAAAGTCCATGGGCACATAATTTCTATTTGCAAGAATAAGCACATCATTTATTCTACCCAATGGCTTTTTAATAGTGGAATCCGCAAGATGCAAATTAAGGGAACAAGGATCCATGTCGATTAGACCTAGCGCATCACACAAAGACTTTGGTATAGTGGAAACGCTAGCACCAAGATCACAAAGAGCATTACATTCATAATCTTTAATTTTGACTTTAATAGTAGGTTCCCATTCATCTTGTAATTTTCTTGGAATTGATACTTCCAACTCAAGTTTTTCTTCATGTGCTTTCATCATGGCTTCTACGATATGTTTAGTGAAAGCTTTATTTTGTTCATATGCCTTTGGTGAATTAATCATGGATTGCAACAAGGAAATACACTCAATTAAAGAACAACTATCATAATCAAAGTCCTTGTAATCCAAAGTAGTGGGTGCATTATTATTTAAAGTTTTGACCTCTCCAAACCCATTTTTTTCATTTTTATGATCAAAATTATCACCCTCCAAGCAAGTGGGACTCCTTCTATCTAAAGTTGACTCTGCTCCAGTCCCTTTTTCATCAAGTTTTATGTTACTAAATAATGATTCAATAGGAGTGACACCAATCATTTTAATATCTTCATCATTACTGGATAGTGACTCTGGTTTGGCAACCATCCTATTCACTAGAGTTGTTTGTTTATCCGAAATTTTTCCTAGTAAATTTTCAGTATTAGCAAGTTGAGCCTGAAGGTTTGATACTTCTAGATTAACATCTTCAAGTTGTTTATTAATGGCATCCAACAAGCTAGAATGTTCCTTAAGCTCTTCGGAAAAGAATTTATTTTGCTTAAATTGCGAAGTCATAAAACTCTTAGTAACATTTTCAATTTGAGACAATCTTCTGCTATAGAAACTATCACGAAATTCCTCTAACGACATAGTGACAGAACTAGCGAACATGCAAATAAAATGTTTTTGTGTTTTTGTAAAAAAAAATTAGAAGTGGGGGAGATGAAAACGAGAGGAAAATGCAAATAAAAGGCAAATAAAATAAATGCAAGTGATTGATAGTTTGTGCGAAGGTACTTGATAGATTTTGATGATGTTTCCCCGGCAACGGAGCCAGAAATTCTTCCTGCTACTTGTAGTCTGCGTTGTTATTTCCCCAAAGAGGAGAGGATGATGCAGTATAGTAGAGATAAGTATTTCCCTTAGTTAGGAAGCAAGGTTATCAATCCAGTAGGAGAACCAAGCAAGATCCAGTGAACAACACCTACACACAGAAAAGCAAACACTTGCACCCAACGCGAATAAGAGGGTTGTCAATCCTCTTAGCGGTTACTTGCAAGGATTAAGTCTAATAGAGATAAATAGATAAACTAAAATACTAATAAAATAAAAGTAAATAAATTGCAGCAAGGTATTTTTAGGTTTTTTTATATGATAAAGATAGACCCGGGGGCCATAGTTTTCACTAGAGGCTTCTTTCTCGAGCGCAGAAACATACGATGGGTTAACAAATTACTGTTGGGCAATTGATAGAAAAGCAAATAATTATGACAGATTCATGGCAATGATCATGTATATAGGCATCACGTCCGAGACAAGTAGACCGACTCCTGCCTGCATCTACTACTATTACTCCACTCATCGACCGCTATCCAGCATGCATCTAGAGTATTAAGTTAATAAAAAACAAGTAACGCCTTAAGCAAGATGACATGATGTAGAGAAGCAAATTCAAGCAATATGAATAAACCCCATCTTTTTATTCTTAATGGCAACAATACAAATACGTGTCATGTCCCCTTCTGTCATGGGATTGAGCACCGCAAGATTGAACCCATCACAAAGCACCTCCCCATTGCAAGATAAATCAATCTAGTAGGCCAAACCAAATCAATAGATCGGAGAGAAATACAAAGCTATATTTAATCATGCATAAAAGAGTTCAGAGAAGACTCAAATATTTCTCATGAATAATCTGATCATAAACTCACAATTCATCGGATCCCAACAAACACACCGCAAAAGAAGATTAGATCAGATAGAACTCCAAGAACATCAAGGAGAACATGGTATTGAAGATCAAAGAGAGAGAAGAAGCCATCTAGCTACTAGCTATGGACCCATAGGTGTGTGGTAAACTACTCACACATCATCGGAAGGGCAGCAAGGTTGATGTAGAAGCCATCTGTGATCGATTCCCCCTCCGGGAGAGTACCGGAAAAGGCCTCCAGATGGGATCGCGAAAGAACAGAGGCTTGCGGCGGTGGAAAGGTTTTCTCTTCTAGCTCTCTGTTGGTTTCCCAATATTTGAGAATTTATAGAAGTGGAATTAGGTCAAACGGAGTCACGTGGGCCCCACAAGGCAACACGGCGCGCCCCCCGGGCCGCGCCCTGTTGCCTTGTGAAGCCTTCGTGAGGCTTCTGTCCTCCTCCCGAAGCTTCCAAGGTCTCTTTTGTTCAAAAAAAAATCTCCAAAAAGTTTCGTGGCATTTGGACTTCGTTTGGTACTAATTCTCTGAAAAGCCAAAAACAAGCAGAAAACAACAACTGGCACTGGGCACTAGGTTAATAGGTTAGTCCCAAACAATGATATATAATTGCATATAAAAACATCCAAGATTGATACTATAATAGCATGGAACAATAAAAAATTATAGATACGTTGGAGACGTATCAGAGGAGCGTGTGTGCGTGCCCGGTGAGCACGCACTCGTCCTTCTGGCGCGGGGAGGAAGACGACTGGTGGCACCAGTGTGCTGGGCCGGTACAGGTAAGGCCCAGGTAGGCCTTTCTCTCTCTCTCTTTCTTTTCTATTTCTTTTCTGTTTTCTATTTTCCTTCCTCTGTTTGGATTTAGTAAAAATACTAAATCATTTTATTAAATTCTGAGAATATTTGTAGGCTCTTTCTAAATTATTCCAGTGGCCCTCAATTAATTTCAGAATATTTTGAGCATTTAAAATATTTATAGGAATTAAATGCCCTAATTCAAATACATTATGGCTTAATTCAAAAATCCAGAAATGACCTAGAAATATGTTTATCATTTTTGGCAGAGGTTTTCTCCTTTATCAAAAATCATGAACTTTTCTAAACGGAATTTTGGGTTCATTGAAAATATTTGATTTGAGCCTAGTTGATTTCATTTGGTGCTAGGGTTTATCAATCCACGTTTCAAATTCATTTGAATTTAAACATGATGCATGTATGCTTATGCAATGAAAGGAAAGAACTAGGCTAGGGCTGTGACAACGTTGACTACGTCGCCATGTTGAAGGCTTCACGTCAGCGGGCTCGCATATTACTGAATCTCAGGACAGCTGGCTACGACATCAAGCTCGTCAACATCGAAGGCTTCACGTGGGCCATGTCACAGGTTAAGTGGTCCATCCCCAACGCCTCTGGTTCAACCGCCGTCAATCTCTTCGAAGGCCCCGCCGCTAATCTCCTCCACCTCGCGGTCAAGGATTTGCGATCCTTGTACGCCATCGAGCCCATTATGTCATTTCTGAAGGACACATTCTACGGCGGTGGCTTGGGATTGATACGTCTCCAACGTATCTATAATTTATGAAGTATTCATGCCATGTTTATAACAATTCTATATGGTTTTGGTATGATTTGATTAGAACTAACCCGGACTGACGCTGTTTTTAGCAGAATTGCCATGGTGTTGTTTTTTGTGCAGAAATAAAAGTTCTTGGAATTGGATGAAACTTTTTGGAGATTTTTTATGGAACAAATGAAAAATACTGGAACCAAGACCCACTGGAGGGGGGCCACCCAGTGCCCACGAGGCACCAGGGCGCGCCATCCCCCCCAGGCGCGCGCCCTGGTACCTCGTGGGGCCCACGTGGCTACGTCTGACCTAATTCCAACGCTGAAAAATCCTATATATTCAGAAACCCCCGAAAGTTAACCTAGATGAGTTTTTACGCCGCCGCAAGCCTCTGTACTTCCACGATCTAATCTACAGCCCTTTTCCGGCACCCTGCCGGAGGGGGGAAGCATCACCGGAGGCCATCTTCATCATCCCGGCGGCCTCCATGACGAGGAGGGAGTAGTTCACCCTCGAGGCTAGGGGTTTGTACCAGTAGCTATGTGTTTGATCTCTCTCTCTCGTGTTCTTGATTTGGCACGATCTTGATGTATCGCGAGCTTTGTTAATATAGTTGGATCATATGGTGTTTCTTCCCTCTCTATCTTTGTTGTGATGAATCGAATCTTTTCCCTTTGAGGTTTCGTTATTGTCGGATTGAATATTTCAGATTTGAGAACACTTGATGTATGTCTTGCATATGAATACCCGTGGTGACAATGGGGTATTATATTGATTCACTTGATATATGTTTTGGCATTCAACTCGTGGATTCCCGCGGTGACATTGGGGTAATCTATGCATAGGGGTTGATGCACGTTTTCACTATCTTTTCTCCGATAGAAACTTTGGGGTGCTCCTTGGAGTTCTTTGTGTGGATTGAATATTATGATTATGAAGTTGTTTGATGCATATCGTATAATCAACTCACGGATACTTATGGTGACATTGGAGTATCTAGGTGACATTAGAGTTGGTTGATGTGTATCATATGGTGTTATTTTAGTACGAACTCTAGGGCTGTTTGTGACACTTATAGGAATAGCTCAATAGATCAATCGGAAAGAATAACTTTGAGGTGGTTTCGTACCCTACAAACAATTTCTATCTTATGTTCTCCGCTAATAGGAACTTGGGAGTGATTCTTTATCGCACGTTGAGGGATGGTTATATGATCCAATTATATTAGCATTGTTGAGAGATTGCACTAGTGAAAGTATGAACCCTAGGCCTTATTTTCAAGCATTGCAATACCGTTTGTGCTCACTTTTATTACTAGTTACCTTGTTGTTTTTATTATTTCAGATTACAAAAACCTATATCTATTATGCATACTACACTTGTATCACCATCTCTTCGCCGAACTAGTGCACCTATACAATTTACCATTGTATTGGGTGTGTTGGGGACACGAGAGACTCTTTTTTATTTGGTTGCAGGGTTGTTTGAGAGAGACTATCTTGATCCTACGCCTCCCACGGATTGATAAACCTTAGGTCATCCACTTGAGGGAAAATTGCTACTGTCCTACAAACCTCTGCGCTTGGAGGCCCAACACGAGTCTACAAGAACAAGTTGTGTAGTAGACATCAAGATCTTTTCTGGCGCCATTGCTGGGGAGGTGAGTGCTTGAAGTTATATCTTTAGATCTTGCAATCGAATCTTTTAGTTTCTTGTTTATCACTAGTTTGGTTTATAAAAAGAAAACTACAAAAAATGGAATTGAGGTTGCCTCATATTATTCGTCTTTATCATGTCTTTCGTGAAAATGATGGAAAGGAAAATTGTTCTCAATTGATAGAAGAAGAATTCAATAAAATGTTTGGCATAAAATATTTGAATGATGAGCATGATTGCAAAGTTGCTAGTATGAATTCTTTGAATATCCATGATGCTAATGATATGCAAAACTACAAGCTTGGGGATGCTATGTGTTATGAAGATGATATTTTTACTCCCCCAAGTTTTGATGAGAAAATTTATTATGATGATTGCATGCCTCCTATTTATGATGATTATATTGATGAAAGTGGATTTGGAGAGGCCATGACTTTATTTAATGATGATTCCACTATTTTGGAAGAAGTTTTAATTGATTATGACAACAAAGTTGCTATCTATGATGATTATTGTGATGACATGTATGCTATAAAGAATAATAATAACCATGAAACTTGTCATCATGATTTTAATGCTCAAATTGATTATGCCAATCAAGTATCTCATCATACTTATTTTGTTGAGTTTGCTCCCACTATTATGAATGAGAAGAAAATTGCTTGTGTGGAGAGTAATAAAAATTATATGCTTATGTATCATGAAAAGAATGCTTTATGTGATAGCTATATTGTTGAATTCATTTATTATGCTACTGAAAATTATTATGAGAGAGGATCATATGCTTGTAGGTGTTGCAATAACAGCAAGTTTCCTCTCTATGTGTTGAAAGTTTTGAAGTCATGCTTGTTTTGCCTTCCTATGCTAGTTGATTCTTGCTCCCATAAACTATTTTCTCACAAAATCCATATGCATAGGAAGTGGGTTAGGTTTAAATGTGCTAGTCATATGCTTCATGATGCTCTCTTTATGTTTCAATTCTTTACTTTTATGCAAGCATCATTGAAATCATCATGCCTAGCTAAAAGGCATTAAAGAAAAGCGCTTGTTGGGATGCAACCCAATATGTATCCTTTCTATTTTAGTGTTTTCACATGATTAAGCTACTGTAGTAATCATGTTTTATATGTTTTCTTTCAATAAAGTGCCAAGTAAAACCTTTGGGATAGTGTGGATACTTGTTGATTTAATTCTGTGCAAAAACAGAAACTTTTGCCTCCAGTGTTTAATTTCCCAGATTTTACTGGAGCGTCAAAAAATTCTGAAATTTTTACACAGTATTTATATGCAAATTTTTGACGTTTTCCTAATTTTTCTGAATTTTTAAAGTTCCAGAAGTATGGTAGTAGCTCAGATCACTACAGACTGTTCTGTTTTTGACAGATTCTGTTTTCAATGCATAGTTTGCTTGTTTTAATGTTTCCATAGCTTATATTATGAGATATAAATTGTGGAAATGATAGAATACAGTAGGAATTATATGGGAACAATTGTGAATCTTGTCTTGGACAGCACCTAAGTGATGGTTTATTCTTTATCATACTAACCGTTCTCACGAAGTTCCGTTAAGTTTTGTGTGATTGAAGTTTTCAAGTTTTGGGTGAGATATCGATATGCGGAGAATAAGGAGTGGCAAGACCCTAAGCTTGGGGATTCCCAAGGCACCACAAGGTAAAATTCAAGGAATACCTAAGCAACTAAGCTTGGGGATGCCCCGGAAGGCATCCCCTCTTTCGTCTTCAACACTATCGGTAACCTCACTCGGAGCTATATTTTTATTCATCACATAATATGAGTTTTGCTTGGAGCGTCATTTTATCCTATTTATATTTGCTTTGTGTTATCAATAATCATGTTTTGTACCTTTTAGTTCAATAAAATGCCAATTATAGCCTTTACCATGCTCAGTTTGCAAGTTTATGAGTTGCTTTTTCAAAACAGAAAGTTTGCTGCTATTGATTAAATTGCCCAGAAATGTCAGAATGTGATAAAATCTTGAAATTTTGAAACAGTCAACTTTGATAAATTATTTCCAGTCTGGTAAATTTTCAGAATTTTTTGAGTTATCTAAGTATGGATTCTTAATTATCCTTCACAGACTGTCCTGTTTAGGCAGATTGCTGTTATGTTTGCATTGTTTGCATATGTTGGCTTGTTTAATGATTCTATTTGAGGATAGCAGTATTAAATATGAAGAAGCATTTATTATTCAATTTTTAATTATAATTTTAGTGATTTTCTACAGTAGAGAATGTTGAGGTTTTGAGTGGATTTATACTAACATATCTCACAAATTCTTGTCAAGTTTTGTGTGGATGAAGTTTTTCAAACTTAGGGAAACTATTATATGAGAAGAATTAATGAGACACAAGATTTCAAGCTTGGGGATGCCCAAGGCCCCCCAAGTTAATATTCCAAGAAGTATCAAGCATTCAAGCTTGGGGATGCCCCGGTAGGCATCCCATCACTTTTCTTCATCAACTATCGGTTAGTCTCGATTGAACCCAAGTTTTTACTTGTTCACATAATGTGTGATATACTTGGTTGTGTCTTTGTTTTGCTTGCTGTTTGAATAAAATATCAAGATCTGAAACTTTTTAAATGAGAGAGAGTCCTTACATAGCTACTTAATTGTTTCACTGCTCATTGATCTTCACTTATATATTTCGGAGTAGTTTGTCATTAATTCTCATGCTTCACTTATATCTTTTTGAGAGTTAATAATAGTAATGGTAATTTGCAAAAGATATGAATTTGGTCCCAAGATGAATACTCGAGAGGGATATAATAAAAACTTTCATATAGATCATTGGATATGATAAGTGTGATTCCTTGCAATGAAAATAAGGAAAGAGATCATATGCTAATCTTATGGAAAGTAATGACATTACATAAAGAAAAGTATAAGTGGTAAAATTTATTGGAGGTTAACAAGAATAGCATTAGTCAATGATGCAATTCATGAAAAACTTAATAAGGGAAGAGAAGATTCGCATGCAAATATACTATCTTGGACATCTTTTACGATTGTGAGCCCCCATTAAGTATTTTATGTCAAAATGTTGACGTTGGACAAGGAAGACATCGTAATGAATTATGTTTGTTCATATTCACATAGAAGTTATATTGTTATAGATCCTCCAACATGTGGTGCTTGCCCAATATCTTTGCTAGCCAAAAATCCGCACCAAGTAGAGATACTACTTGTGCATCCAAAACCCTTAAACCCAGTTTCTTCTCATGAGTGTCCACCATATCTACCTATGGATTGAATAAGATCCTTCAAGTAAGTTGTCATCGGTGCAAAAAAAGCAATAAAAATTGCCTCTAAATATGTCTGAACTTTTATTGTAAGGGAAATAAGCGTTGTACGAACTTGTGATGGTAAAGAAATAAAAGCGACGGACTGCATAATAAAGGTTGCTATCACAAGGGGCAATATAACATGACGTTCCTTTGCATTAAGGGCTTGTGCATCCAAAAATAAAAAGCGCATGACAACCTCTGCTTCCCTCTGCGAAGGGCCTATCTTTTACTTTTATGCATTTACTTTTATGTATTTTTTTATGCAAGAGTCAATAGTGTTCTCCTCTAATTCTTTTTTTTCTCTTTTGCAAGCATCATGTGGTGGGGAAAGATCTAGGCACATATATCCAGTTGGATATGAGTGATCATGAGTTATTATTGTTGACATCACCCTTGAGGTGAATAAGTTGGAGGCGAAATCACAAGCCCCTATCTTTCTATGTGTCTGGCTAAAACTTTTGCTCCATATATATGTCGTGAGTGTTAGAAATCATAGAAGACTAAATGATGGTTGAGTATGTGGACTTACTAAAAAGCTCCTACATGAGACCCTTCCTGAAAATATGATGAATTGCAATTGCATTGTTGACTAGAATAGTTTGTTAGTTTCCAAGAAAGTTTATGCCTTATACTTCATTGTTGTGATGAATTGTTACTTGCTCATGAGAAGTTTTATGATAATAAATATTGTTGTTATAATAATGATCTTGCTTGGAATCATTCAAGTCCAATGTCCATGCTATAAAAGAAAAGAATATATGATAATTATGATAGGTAGCATTCCACATCAAAAAATTTGTTTTTAATTGCTACTTTATCATGTTGAGTTTTATGAGAAAAAGTTGCTGTTATGATGCTAGGAAAAGTGATTGAAATTATCATTGATCAAACCTATGCACTATGCTAGCATTCACACTTCATAAATTATTTCTTTTATCATTTACCTACTCGAGGACGAGCAGGAATTAAGCTTGGGGATGCTGATACGTCTCCAACGTATCTATAATTTATGAAGTATTCATGCCATGTTTATAACAATTCTATATGGTTTTGGTATGATTTGATTAGAACTAACTCGGACTGACGCTGTTTTCAGTAGAATTGCCATGGTGTTGTTTTTTATGCAGAAATAAAATTTCTTGGAATTGGATGAAACTTTTTGGAGATTTTTTATGGAACAAATGAAAAATACTGGAACCAAGACCCACTGGAGGGGGGCCACCCAGTGCCCACGAGGCACCAGGGCGCGCAACCCCCCCCCCAGGCGCGCCCTGGTACCTCGTGGGGCCCACGTGGCTCCGTCTGACCTAATTCCAACGTTGAAAAATCCTATATATTCAGAAACCCCCAAAAGTTAACCTAGATGAGTTTTTACGCCGCCGCAAGCCTCTGTACCGCCATGATCTAATCTACAGCCCTTTTCTGGCACCCTGCCGGAGGGGGAAAGCATCACCGGAGGCCATCTTCATCATCCCGGCGGCCTCCATGACGAGGAGGGAGTAGTTCACCCTCGAGGCTAGGGGTTTGTACCAGTAGCTATGTGTTTGATCTCTCTCTCTCTCTCTCGTGTTCTTGATTTGGCACGATCTTGATGTATCGCGAGCTTTGTTAATATAGTTGGATCATATGGTGTTTCTTCCCTCTCTATCTTTGTTGTGATGAATCGAATCTTTTCCCTTTGAGGTTTCATTATTGTCGGATTGAATATTTCAGATTTGAGAACACTTGACGTATGTCTTGCATATGAATACCCGTGGTGACAATGGGGTATTATATTGATTCACTTGATATATGTTTTGGCATTCAAATCGCGGATTCCCGCGGTGACATTGGGGTAATCTATGCATAGGGGTTGATGCATATTTTCACTATCTTTTCTCAGATAGAAACTTTGGGGTGCTCCTTGGAGTTCTTTGTATGGATTGAATATTATGATTATGAAGTTGTTTGATGCATATCGTATAATCAACTCACGGATACTTGTGGTGACATTGGAGTATCTAGGTGACATTAGAGTTGGTTGATGTGTATCATATGGTGTTATTTTAGTACGAACTCTAGGGTTGTTTCTGACACTTATAGGAGTAGCTCAATAGATCGATTGGAAAGAATAACTTTGAGGTGGTTTCGTACCAATGTTTTAAATAGCGGGCTATGGCAAATAGCGGCGGACCTCCAAAAAGGCTATAGCGGAGCTATAGCGGGCTATAGCGGAGCTATAGCGGGCTATAGCGGGCATTTTGTACATGAGACAATTTAGCGGCACCCTGCTGAAAAGGCTATAGCAAGGCTATAGCGGGGCTATAGCGGGCTATTTAAAACTATGTTTCGTAGCCTACAAACAATTTCTATCTTATGTTCACCGCTAATAGGAACTTGGGAGTGATTCTTTATTGCACGTTGAGGGATGGTTATATGATCCAATTATATTAGCATTGTTGAGAGATGGCACTAGTGTATGAACCCTAGGCCATATTTTCAAGCATTGCAATACCGTTTGTGCTCACTTTTATTACTAGTTACCTTGCTGTTTTTATTATTTCAGATTACAAAAACCTATATCTACTATCCATACTACACTTGTATCACCATCTCTTCGCTGAACTAGTGCACCTATACAATTTACCATTGTATTGGGTGTGTTGGGGACACAAGAGACTCTTTTTTATTTGGTTGCAGGGTTGTTTGAGAGAGACTATCTTGATCCTACGCCTCCCACGGATTGATAAACCTTAGGCCATCCACTTGAGGGAAAATTGCTATTGTCCTACAAACCTCTGCGCTTGGAGGCCCAACCCGAGTCTACAAGAACAAGTTGTGTAGTAGACATCAGGGATCCTCAGCTGCCAAGTCAGATCTCATCGACCACGACCATGCGAAGGGCACCCACTACGGCTCTTCCAAGGTGAGACTTGTTTTGCTGCCGCGTTTATTTGCACTGGTGGCCAATTTAGACGCCCAGTGTATGTAATATGCTGTTTTGTTGTTCCCTTTATTTGCACTAGTGGCGAACTTTGATGCACAGTGGATGTAATGTCTGTAATCGCCGTAATAGCCTAGTGTTAGTTGCTTGCGTATTTATTTACTTATAGTCTTGTTTATTTGTTTCCTTGTACTCACTGCAGTTATTTTTCCTCGGTTTGCTAGTGGCCACAATAACCATGGGCCACATACGGGCCGTGGTAACGATGGGCCTCCTACGGGCCATAGGATCCATGGGCCTCGTACGCGCCGTAGGATCCATGGGGCGTACTGTTCGTGGGCCAAAACCGAACCGCAATATGGACCGTAAACGGGCCAAAATAGGAACCGTCCGGTTATGGGCCCAGACCATAACGGGCCGTTAACAGGCCGGAAGACAGCACATCTTAATTCTATCAACAGGCATGACGGGTCGTTAATGGGCCGGATTACAGGACAGGATGAAAACGGCCCAACGGGTTAACGGGCCACAAACGGAACGATTGTTACCACGGGCTAAATTTGGCCCATTAGCATAATAGGCCAGTAACGGGCCGTAAGTAATCGAGGGCCAGAAATGAGCCCAAGAATTTATGGTCCCTTAGAAGGCCGAAAGAAAACACGGGCTGGAAACGGCCCAACTGAATCATGGGCCGTTTATGGGCTCAAAGCAGTTACTGTTCATGATGGGCCTGATTCACCACGGGCCGTCAATGGGCCAAGAGATGCAAAAGGACTCATATGGGCCGAAAGACTTCACGGGCCATAGATACGCCGAAAGTGACAACGGGCTGGAATCATATGGGACGACCCACATGACGCTACTGGGCCGAATTTTGAAAGGACATAACGGGTCGTGAGTACCCAGGCCATAAATGGGTTGTATGCGAACAGGCCGGTAACAGGCTTTCCATGGGCTGGCCCGTTAACTTTTGACCAAGTCAAACGAGCCGGCCTTTATAACCTAAATGGGCCACTGTTGGGCTGTGCCATGTGTCACTGTTCCGTAGGCACGTCTCGTCCATAGGATGGATGACATCTGTCGCGACGCCGAGCAGACATGTGGATCTGTTGGCCAATGAGAATTTTACACGTGGAAAATCACCATTGGTCAGGGCTGTTAATGGGTTATCGGATCCAAAACTGGACCCGATAGCATAACAGCGACCCGTTACGGTGGAAGCCACATGTCGGTCACCCTTGATGAAAACACTTCTATGATGTGACATTTATCGTCATGGAAGTGGACACTTCCATGATGATAATTTCAGTATTGTCATGGAACACTTCTACGACAGCACAGGTATGACTATCTTGATTCTGTCATAAAATCGTCACGGATGTACATGCATGACAGAAAACGTGACCTACTGTGACAAAGACGTATCATCACGGAAGTGTTTTTTTTTTGTAGTGTACTCACCACGTCATCTCCCGACCTAGTGGGTCGGGCCGAGGATCCCCATGGCGGTTCACTAATGGGCTTCTTCGGGCAGACAATGATGTATACAAGGGAGATTTCACAAGACTTGGCGCACAAGACGAGGACTCCTGTAATCCTAGGCCTCCAGTGCATTATATAAACCGAGGCTAGGCTAGTCAATAGAACATATTCTAGACATCCTAGAGGTTAGAACTCATTCATATGATCTCGAGATAGATCATCCTGTACTTTGTACCCCATCCACAATCAATACAATATAAGCAGGACGTAGGGTTTTACCTCTTTGAGAGAGCCCAAACCTAGGTAAATATTGTGTCCCTTTACTTCCTGTTACCATCGTGCCAAGGTCACCAGCTCGGGACCCCCTACCCGAGATATGCCAGTTTTAGCACCGACATTGGTGGCCCATGCAGGTCCCTGCTAATAGTCGCCATGGTCCGATGGGAATTCAGATCGGTTCCGGAGCGATCTACGCGCCGGAATGAATCTTCATCCTCGCCGTCGGCATTTTCGTCGCCAGCTCGGCTGGTCACCTCGGCCAGGCTAAGGACTACGATCCACGTTGGATTGTCAAGATCGGACAGGTGCCCTCATCAACTTCAACTCCGATCTCAACCAAGATATTGGAAGAATCGTCCATGGAGCTCGGGGGCTCAACATCAACATTGCCCTCGGGCAATAGTGCAGATTTTCTGGACAGCGGATTCGTGTCCGCCGTCCCCGCCTCCGCGGGCATCGTTTTGACGAATCCTTTGGTAGAATTGTGCAAAATTGAATCTATAATGACCCCATAAAATTTATCGTGTTCCGACGGAGGAATCTCCAGAATCACCGGTATACCGAAGCTCTATCGGGTCTGGACGGGAATCTGGACGAGTTTGGGGCGACGAGTTCAGCAGACAGCTCGGACATCCTTTGGAAGATCGCACCGTTCATCGGCTACGGAATTCTTGTATCGACAGCCCCTCAAAATTTCAGCTCGATCCGACTGTTCAAACTCCGGGGAATGTCCAAGGAGTGCATCAATTTTCGGATCTATTTTCTGTGCGAAAACGAATCCGGCCCGAGTTCATCTTTTTCATGAACGAGTTATCGGACGTCCTTTTTGAAGGATTTTTTTTTCTAGAGTACTGTGTTTTGTTCCCAAACATGTGCCTACAAATTTTGAGCCTTCTCCGAGGTGATCTTCATCGTCGCGCTGGTGTCAAACCAGTCCGACCATGCTGCTCCACGGATGTCGACCTGCGACAACATCGACTGTGCCGTCGCTTCATCGAGCCGACGACAACCACCTCCGATCATCACCTTGGCAGGCCGAACAAGAGTTCGGCATTGTGAAGGCCAAAAAATCGCCAAGACAACATCGTCTCCCACAGATGGCACGGGTCGGGAGCGCCGGCATCGCCGCTGGTCACTGATACGTCTCCAACGTATCTATAATTTTTTATTGTTCCATGCTATTATAGTATCAATCTTGGATGTTTTTATATACATTTATAGCAATTATATATCATTTTTTGGGACTAACCTATTAACTTAGTGCCCAGTGCCAATTGTTGTTTTTTGCCTGTTTTTGGTTTTCTAGAATATCAGTACCAAACGAAGTCCAAATGCCACGAAACTTTTTGGAGATTTTTTCTGGACACAAGAGACACTAGAAGCTTCGGGAGAGGGCCAGAAGCCAGAGGAGGTGGCCACGAGCCACCAGGGCGCGCCCAAGGGGGGTGGCGCGCCCTGGTGCCTCGTGGGCCCACCTCTGCTCCGTTTGACCTAATTCCACCACTATAAATTCTCTAAAATCAGGAAACCAACAAAGGAGTCCACGAAATACTTTTTCCGCCACCGCAAGCTTCTGTTCTCGAGAGATCCCATCTAGAGGCCTTTTCCGGTACTCCACCGGAGGGGGAATTGATCACGGAGGGGCTCTACATCATCCTTGCTGCCCTTCCGATGATGCGTGAGTAGTTTACCATAGACCTTCGGGTCCATAGTTAGTAGCTAGATGGCTTCTTCTCTCTTTTTTATCTTCAATACAATGTTCTCCTCGATGTTCTTGGAGTTCTATCTGATGTAATCACTTTTTGCGGTGTGTTTGTTGGGATCCGATGAATTGTGAGTTTATGATCACACTATCCATGAGTATTATTTGAGTCTTCTCTGAACTTTTTTATGCATGATTATTATAGCTTCGTATTTCTCTCCGATCTATTGATTTGGTTTGGCCAACTAGATTGATTTATCTTGCAATGGGAGAGGTGCTTTGTAATGGGTTCGATCTTGCGGTGCTCAATCCCAGTGATAGAAAGGGACATGACACGTATGTATCGTTGCTATTAAGGGTAAAAAGATGGGGTTTATTCATGCGTGAGTTTACTTTGTCTACATCATGTCATCTTGCTTAAGGCGTTACTCCGTTCTTTATGGACTTAATACACTAGATGCATGCTGGAAAGCGGTCGATGTGTGGAGTAATAGTAGTAGATGTAGGCACGAGTCGGTCTACTTGTCTCAGATGTAATGCCTATATACATGATCATTGCCTTGGATATCGTCATGATTATTTGCTTTTCTATCAATTGCCCAACAGTAATTTGTTCACCCATCGTATGCTATTTTCATGAGAGAAGCCTCTAGTGAAAACTATGGCCCCGGGGTCTATCCAAATCATATATTAAAAATCATAAAAATACCTTGCTGCACTTTTACTTTATTTATTTTATTTTTCATTTTTGTTCTATCTATTTATCTGTCACCATACAATTTAATCTTGCAATTAACCGCCTAGGGATTGACAACCCCTTGTTTGCGTTGGGTGCAAGGATTTGTTGTTTTGTGTGCAGGTACTGCTAACGAGTTGTTGCATGATTCTCCTACTGGATTGATAACCTTGGTTTCATAACTGAGGGAAATACTTATATCTACTGTACTGCATCATCCCCTCCTCTTCGGGGAAATCCCAACGCAGCTCGCAAGTAGCAGGAAGAATTTCTGGCGGCGTTGCCGGGGAGACATCATCAACATCTATCAAGTACCTACGCATAAAACTTTCATCTCCTTGCATTTATTTTATTTGCCTTTGCCTATCGTTTTCATCTCCCCCACTTCTAAAAAGTTTTTACAAAAATAAAAATATATTTTCCGTTTGCCTTTTTGCGTGTCTTCTTGTTCGCTTGCTTGAAGAGTGTCATCATGAGTGATTTTGGCATGGCAGAAACTGATGATGGTAGAACTCCTAAAATTGGAAGTTCTACCAATTTTGATGCTAAAACTTTTGTGTTGGGACATGGGAATGTTATAGGAAAAAGTGTCATCCAAGAATTCTCTAATTGCATTGGGACCTTGGCTTGTGATGATGCTCCTATACTTAAAAAAACCAAAAATTATGCCGAAGCTATTTCCGCACTTGTTCTCAAACTTGAAAGGAGATTTACTCGCACCCATCCTACTTTGCAAAGATTGTTTTATGAGTTACCGGTTATAAAAAATCCTAGAGCTAAGAAAATAGCTACCCTTGTCCTCATGAATGAATTTGATCACATAGTGCGAGAAGCTAGGGTGATCTTTGATTTTTATGGTATGAACTGTGAAAAAACGGTAATAGATGAGATCCTTTATAATAATGACTACTTGTTGAGGTATTTGTTCCGCAATGACCACATCTTTGATGAAAGTATTAAAAAGGAAGTTCCTCCTTTGAATATAATCCAACAAGTTTTCAATAGTGTTAATAGACAATACTCTTGGATTGTAGCCGGTAATCAAGAGGGATTTACAGATGGACAACTTGCTAATGCTAAAATTTCTATGGATGATGTGTTTCATATTACCTTTGAAAAACCCTTTGATGAAAGTGCATCTTTGGATAATAAGAAGAAAGATGACAATACTTGAAACTATGCATTATGCCTAGCTAGGGGCATAAAACAATAGCTCTTGTTGGGAGGCAACCCAATGAATAAAATAAATTTTTACTTTTTGCTTCTGTTCTTGTGTGTTTACACAATTATGCTACTGTTATGATTGTGTTTTTATGTTTTAATTAGTGTTTGTGACAAGTAATGCCTTTGGGATGATTTGGAAGATAGTATAATTGATGCTGTTTGGAAAACAGAAAGTTTTGCGTCCAGTGATGGAATTTTAGTTCTGTACTGGAGTGTCAGGAAAAGCTGAAATTTTTACACAGTATTTTTATATGAATTTACCACATTGTCCTAATTTTTCAGAATTTTTTGAGGTACAGAAGTATAGCTTTTAAATAGATCTTTACAGACTGTTCTGTTTTAGACAGATTCTGTTTTTGTTGCATAGTTTGCTTATTTTGATGAATCTATGGATCGTATCGGGGGGTATGAGTCATGGAGAAGTTGGAGTACAGTAGCATTATACCAATATTAAATATGAATCAATTTATTATAGTACTTAGAGTTAAGGATTTATTTGTTATACTAACGGATCTCACGAAGGTTTTGTTGAGTTTTGTGTGATTGAAGTTTTCAAGTTTTGGGTGAGATCACGATAGATGAAGGAATAAGGAGTGGCAAGAGCCTAAGCTTGGGGATGCCCAAGGCACCCCAAGGTAATATTCAAGGAAGACTCAAGCGTCTAAGCTTTGGGATGCCCCAGAAGGCATCCCCTCTTTCTTTTACCAACTATCGGTAATTTTACTTGGAGCTATATTTTTATTCATCACATGATATGTGTTTTACTTGGAGCATCGTGTATTATATGAGTCTTTGCTTTGTTTGATTTTTAGTTTGTCACAATCATGTTTTCTGGACACACCAATTTGAGAGAGCCACACATTTATCATGATTTGTTAAAATACTCTATGTGCTTCACTTAATTTTTTTTTGAGCTAGGCAGTTGCTCTAGTGCTTCACTTAAATCTTTTTTAGCACGACGGTGGCTATATTTTGAAGAAATATTTAAACTCGCATGCTTCACTTATATTATTTTGAGAGTCGATAAGATAAAATTTTGAAGAAATATTTGAACTCTCGTGCTTCACTTATATTATTTTGAGAGTTGATAAGACTAAAATTTTGAAGAAATATTTGCACTCTCTTGCTTCACTTATATCTTTTTGAGAGTTGATAATAGTAATGGTAATTTGCACAAGATATGAATTTGGTCCCAAAGTGGTGAATATTCAAGAGGGATATAATAAAAACTTTCATGAAGGATCATTGGATATGATAAGTTTGTTTCCTTGCAATAGTTTTGCGATATGGAGATGATAATATGTGAGTCATGTTAGTGAGTAATTATGATTTAGTAAGAATATTAGTGTTAAGGTTTGTGATTCCCTATGCATGCACATAAAGTCAATAGTTATGCAACGAAATTATATCCTACTTATGGTGCATTATTCGGTGTTAGTTATGTTCAATGCATGTTTATGACCGTTTTCGCTTTTTGGTTGGTTGCTTCTCAATCTATTTGCTAGCCTTCATTTGTACTAAGCGGGAATACTGCTTGTGAATCCAAACTCCTTAAACCCAAGTCGTGCCAAATGAGTCCACCATACCTACCTATATGCGGTATTTCCATGCCGTTCCAAGTAAATTTGCATGTGCCAACTCTAAAATTTTCAAAATAATTTTCTGTTTTGTGTGCCCGTACCGCTCATGAAGCGGCAGGGGGTGGCCAATATTTTCCATGCTAGGTGTGTTATTCTCACGATGAGTGTTTATTCACTTGTCATTGCACGAGAGAGTGGCCGGTAATAGGGATGCCCAGTCCCGAAATGAATTTTTTTTAATATGATGATAATAATAAATTCCTTGGAAAGTGTTGGTATGGAGGGCACCCGTGGATACGGCTAGCCATGGATTGTGAAAGAATGGTGGAAAGGAAATAAACTTTATTTTCTGTTTGGGAACCGCCTATGATGTGTCTAGCAAGGAAAATATTGGGAATTCTCAGTCGTTTTCGTTGACAGGAAAAGCATGCCTCTCAAAAATAATTTTATCTCTCTAATTTAAGCTTTGAGCTCTGGCACATTTGCAAATCTCTGCTTCCCTCTGCGAAGGGCCTATCTATTTACTTTTATGCAAATTTTATTTTTATTTTGAGTCTCCATCTTCTCTTACAAAGCACAAACTAGAGAGCACTATTGTCATACTTGTGCATTGTGTGTAGCTAATATTGAGTGTGTTTCATGAATGGATCAATGATTGAGCATAATGGGCTAGGGATAACTTTCTTTAGCGTTGATATTTTGAAAGACATGGTTACTTGTTAGTATGCTTGAGTATTTATGTTTTCATGTCAAACTATAGACTATTGCTTTGAATCATTCAAGTCCAAATATCCATGCTATAAAGAAAAGAATATATGATGAATATGATAGGTAGCATTCCACATCAAAAATTCTGTTTTTATCATTTACCTACTCGAGGACGAGCAGGAATTAAGCTTCGGGATGCTGATACATCTCCAACGTATCTATAATTTTGATTGTTCCATGCTATTATAGTATCAATCTTGGATGTTTTTATATACATTTACAGCAATTATATATCATTTTTTGGGACTAACCTATTAACTTAGTGCCCAGTGCCAGTTGCTGTTTTTTGCCTGTTTTTGGTTTTCCAGAATATCAGTACCAAACGAAGTCCAAATGCCACAAAACTTTTTGGAGATTTTTTTCTGGACATAAGAGACACTAGAAGCTTCGGGAGAGGGCCAGAAGCCAGAGGAGGTGGCCACGAGCCACCAGGGCGCGCCCCAGGGGGGGTGGCGCGCCCTGGTGCCTCGTGGGCCCACCTCTGCTCCGTTTGACCTAATTCCACCTCTATAAATTCTCTAAAATTGGGAAACCAACAGAGGAGTCCACGAAATACTTTTTTCGCCGCCGCAAGCTTCTGTTCTCGAGAGATCCCATCTGGAGGCCTTTTTCGGTACTCCGCCGGAGGGGGGATCGATCACGGAGGGGCTCTACATCATCCTTGCCGCCCTTCCGATGATGCATGAGTAGTTTACCACAGACCTTCGGGTCCATAGTTAGTAGCTAGATGGCTTCTTCTCTCTTTTTGATCTTCAATACAATGTTCTCCTCTATGTTCTTGGAGTTCTATCCGATGTAATCACTTTTTGCGGTGTGTTTGTTGGGATCCGATGAATTGTGAGTTTATGATCAGATTATCCATGAATATTATTTGAGTCTTCTCTGAACTCTTTTATGCATGATTATTATAGCTTCGTATTTCTCTCTGATCTATTGATTTGGTTTGGCCAACTAGATTGATTTATCTTGCAATGAGAGAGGTGCTTTGTAATGGGTTCGATCTTGCGGTGCTCAATCCCAGTGACAGAAAGGGACATGACACGTATGTATCGTTGCTATTGAGGGTAAAAAGATGGGGTTTATTCATGCATGAGTTTACTTTGTCTACATCATGTCATCTTGCTTAAGGCGTTACTCCGTTCTTTATGGACTTAATACACTAGATGCATGCTGGATAGCGGTCGATGTGTGGAGTAATAGTAGTAGATGCAGACAGGAGTCAGTCTACTTGTCTCGGACGTGATGCCTATATACATGATCATTGCCTTGGATATCATCATGATTATTTGCTTTTCTATCAATTGCCCAACAGTAATTTGTTCACCCACCGTATGCTGTTTTCATGAGAGAAGCCTCTAGTGAAAACTATGGCCCCCGGGTCTATCCAAATCATATATTAAAAATCATAAAAAATAACTTGCTGCACTTTTACTTTATTTATTTTATTTTGTATTTTTGTTCGATCTATTTATCTATCACCATACAATTTAATCTTGCAATTAACCGCCAAGGGATTGACAACCCCTTGTTTGCGTTGGGTGCAAGGATTTGTTGTTTTGTGTGCAGGTACTACTAACGAGTTGTTGCGTGATTCTCCTACTGGATTGATAACCTTGGTTTCATAACTGAAGGAAATACTTATCTCTATTGTACTGCATCATCCCCTCCTCTTCGGGGAAGTCCCAACGCAGCTCACAAGTAGCAGTCACTTCATCAAGCCGACATTGACCGCGTCACAAGTTCCGACTGCGTCGGCATCGCCGCGCCGTCACTTCTTCAAGCCGATGTCCCCCAAGCTGACCTGCTTCGACATGTCGGCTGACGTGGGGGCTCCGGCATCACCCCCGCCGACCTGCTCCGTCACCTCGGTTAGACCGGGGGCTTAGCCATCACTTCATCAAACCTACTCCGGAGACTTCATCATCTCCTCCCTGACCAGTGATGACCCACAAGTATAGGGGATCAATCATATTCCTTTTGATAAGTAAGAGTGTCGAACCCAACGAGGAGCAGAAGGAATTGATAAGCGGTTTTAGCAAGGTATTCTCTGCAAGTGCTGTGAAATAGTGGTAACAGATAGTTTGATAGCAAGATACTCCCTCCGTTCCAGAATATAAGGTGTATTGATTTCCGTGCAAGTCAACCATTTGAATGTTTGACCAAGATTATAGAATAAGATAACAACATCTACAATACCTAATAGATAAAATATGAAACTACTTTTCATGATGAATCAAATGATATAAATTTTGTATTGTGAATATTGATATATTTTTCTAAAAACTTGGTCAAACATACACTCGTTTGACTTTTGAAAAAACAAATACACCTTATATAAAGGAACGGTGGGAGTAATTCGTAGCAAGTAACAAGTAACCAAAATAATAAAGTGCAGCAAGGTGGCCCAATCCATATATCGCAAAGGACAAGCCGGAAGTACTTCTTATAGTAAGCAAAGCGTTCTCGAGGACACGTGGGAATTTCGTCTCGTCACGTTCATCATGTTTAGTTGATTCGCGTTCACTACTTCGATAATTTGTTATGTGTGTGGACCGGTGCTAAGGTGATGTTTTTACTTGAACAAACAACCCACTTATGATTACCCCCTATCGCAAGCATCCGTAACAACGAAAGAAGAATTAAGATAAATCTAACCATAGCATGAAACATATGGATCCAAATCAGCCCCTTACGGAATAGTGCATAAACTAGGGTTTAAGCTTCTGTCACTCTCGCAACCCATCATCTACTTACTACTCCACAATGCCTTCCCCTAGGCCCAAGCATGGTAATGTGTCGTGTAGTCAACGTTGACACGACACCACTAGAGGAAGAACAACATACACATCATCAAAATATTGAACGAATACCAACTTCACATGATTACTTATAACAAGACTTCTCCCATGTCCTCAAGAACAAACAGAACTACTCACAAATCATATTCATGTTCATGATCAGAGGAGAATAATATATGATTAACAATCTGAACATATGATCTTCCACCAAATAAACCAACTAGCATCAACTACAAGATGTAATCAATACTACTAGCAACCCAGAGGTACCAATATGAGGTTTTGAGACAAAGATTGAATACAAGAGATGAACTAGGGTTTGAGATGAGATGGTGCTGGTGAAGATGTTGATGGAGATGAGTCCTCCCAAGATGAGAGGAACGTTGGTGATGATGATGGCTTTGATTTCCCCCACCCCGGCGGAATCGCTCCGCTGGAGAGCAAAAGTGCTCCTGCCCAGGTTCCGCCTCGAGACGGCAGCGCTTCATCCCGAAAGTCTTCTCCCTATTTTTTATAGGGCAAATGGCCTCATATAGCAGAAGATGGGCACCGGAGGGCTTGTGTGGGCCCCACAAGGCACTAGGGCGCGCCCCCTGCCTTGTGGGCCCATGGTTGATATTTTTCGGTACTTCTTTCTTCCAATATATTTTATATATTCCAAAATAATTCTCCGTAAATTTTTAGATCATTTGGAGCTCCAGAGAATAGCTATCCCTGTTGTAGCTCTTTTAGGTCCAGAATTCTACCTGCCGGCAATTTCCCTCTCCATGTATATCTTGCATATTAAGAGAGAAAAGGCATTAGAATTACATCATAAAGTGAAATATTGGTCTAAAAAATTATAAATAACAGTAGGAAAACATAATGCAAAATGGACGTATCAACCAGCTTCGTCACGGCAAGTGGACTGGGGGCTTCGCCTCGGCACATCAACCGTGCTGCATCACCACTTCGTCAAGCCAAGCTCCTCGCTCAGTCACCTCGAGACGGGGGCTGGGACCTCGGCCAGGCCGAGGACTGCGCTCCATGTCGGAACTGTCAAAGTTTGATGGACATCTTCGTCCCGCCGCAAGCCCGGACCACATCATAAACAACGAGCACATTAACCAGCTAAGTCGCTTTCATGCTCAATTTTTTCAGCTTTAAATTTGTGTTCGGTTCAACCAAGCTTTATATATGTGTTAGACAAAAAACTGTTTGTTAAAAACAACTTCAATTAACCAAGTTAACTTGATTTAATTCAGACGTAAAGTTTTTACATAAGTTTTTTGGTTTTCCAAGCTTATGTCACTTTTAACCTATTTGTATGTTTTTCTTTCAGGAGGCAGGACATCCTCTTTACCGAGGTGTCCTCCGTGATGGTTCTACCCAGGAAAATCTTTTTCGACCCACAGTTCGTCATCCTCCCTGCCGAGCTGCGCCTCAGCGTTGGCAACACACACACGACGGATGAACTAGTTCCTGAGGAGATACAATCGTAGGGTCGGCCCTGTTGCCTAAACCCAAGTCTCGGGGGCTACTGCATTGACGATTCAATGCAAAAAATTGAAAGTGCAAAACGGTTTCCGAGGAGATTACTATCCTCAGGTTGGTCGGCCGCACCCAACCTGAGTCTCGGGAGCTATTGCGCACACGTTTCCGTTCCTAAGTATGCTGCCAAGCAAGGACTTGATCCTCAGGCCGATTTCACGAATCGACCTGAGTCTCAGGGGCTACTGGGATCAACGGTTTTATGTTATCCGCAACCCGGATTTTAGGCTGGCACACACCTTGAGGGCTACTGCCTATACTTCTCGGCAGAGAATAAATTGCACCAATCGGAAAAAATTCTGCAAAAAATCAGCCCAAGCCCGAGGTGGTGCACCTCCTCAAAAGCAGTCCGACATAAAGCTCGGATGCGAGTGGTTGGCTCCACAGACGAATTTTCCGGCACCAAGCTCGGCTAAACTCCTTCGATTATTCTCAAGACCAAGGTGATCTATGACACCTCGGATGCAGTTCGGTGTTGGAGCTCGGCTGCAAGAAGACACCGCCGCACGGGAAAAACTTCGCCCCCGAGGTGTGGCGTAAAAATAGCAAGGCATTGATAAAGGCCGAGAACTTAAAGGGGCTCCTCGGATGCCTGACATGTGAACTCCTTGGATGCCTGACGTGTGAACTCTTCGGATACACCTCGGTGATCCTCAAGATCGAAGATGGAAAGATTTGTTGAACCAGCTTTCAAGACCGACAACCGAAGACGAAGAACAATTCAAAAGAATCGAGGAGTGTCCCCAACTTGAAGAGCGGTTCAGGGACTACTGATGATGCCCTGGACTGGGGGGTACTCACCATGTTGTCTCCCAACCAGGTGGGTCGGGCCAAGGATCCCCATGGTGGTTCACTAATGGGCTTCTTCTGGCAGCCCATGACGTATACAAGGGAGATTCCACAAGACTTGGCGCACAAGACGAGGACTCCTGTAATCCTAGGCCTCCGGTGCATTATATAAACCGAGGCTAGGATAGTCGATAGAACATATTCTAGACATCCTAGAGGTTAGAACTCATTCATACGATCTCGAGGTAGATCATCCTGTACTTTGTACCCCATCCACAATCAGTACAATACAAGCATGACGTAGGGTTTTACCTCTTCGAGAGGGCCCGAACCTGGGTAAATACTGTGTTCCTTTACTTCCTTTTACCATCGTGCCAAGATCACCAACTCGGGACCCCCTGCCCGAGATCCGCCGGTTTTAGCACCGACAATCGTGGAATTAGTTTGTAGATGGTGGGTTGCGGGAGTGATAGAAAACTAAACCTCAGTTTTATGAATTGTTCCGTGAGGGCCTATTTTGGATCCATATGTTTTATGCTATGGTTAGATTTATCTTAATTACTTCTCTTGTATTTGCGGATGCTTGCATGAAGAGTATAATCATAAGTAGGTGTTTATTCAAGTAAGAACAGTACCTTATCTTAATCACAGAATTAGCTGCAACCATGACAAATTTGCTCCTATATATTTTCAAAATTAATTAAATGCAGCTCGCATATATTTTCATAACATAAGAAATTGGTGAGTTTATTTTGATGTCTCTAATTAGTTTAGAAATGGGAATTATAATTTTTGGTTAACATCCAAAGTATGATTCTGAAGCTGAGATCAAAAGCAAAGCCATGAAAAAACACACATCCACTCATATTAATGAGGTCTCAATATTCTCTATAAGACGTGTACAAATAGCTATGCATGCACACCACTCAATAGTCGGCGTACAACTTTTTGTTATTATTAGTGGGGCGTTTTAAAATTGAAATTGTATTTTTCATTATTCAAGTTAATTATGAAAGAATGAAGTCAGCCGATTTTTTTGGGGTAAGAAATTGATAAATGTAAGGATTTCAGTTGTAAATAAGTTGTCCAAAACATGTAACGAAACTAAAATACCTAACTTTTCAAATTGACCAATGTTGGGTTGAAAGAGCTGGTGTGATTATGGCCAGTGTGCGGGCTTCCAATGTATTCACTGCTTAGCGACTTACTCCAAATAAACTGTACCCACATCTTCAACCTGGCGCTGGACAAAGGGATGGCCATGGAATCAAGCTCCAGCGTTACTGTTCACTAGTCTGGCGAGACCTTTTCTATGCTGATTGGGATCCTAGTACATAGCAAGAGCTTGCAATGTCCACCACCTCATTCTAAATAGGTTTGATTAGTTAAGCTAATGCATCCTCACGGACTATTAGTTTGGGTGGCAACTTGGTGCAGATAAACCAGACTCCATGGAGTTGCATCCCCGACCCGACTCCATGGTATTTGGCTTGGAGACTAACATAAACCAAAGACAAGGGGTGAATAAGAAGTGATTAATGTGGTGGACAAAAGGGGGGGAAATGCAGTCTGTTGTTAGTGAAAATTGCCATGGGCCAACTGCTCCACATAAATGGAGTATTACTCCATCTATTTAACATTGTGGGTCTGGTGCAGTTATTGGTGTGTTAATACTTAATAAGAGATAAAGCAAATGACAGGGAATAGTAATCATGAACAGTTGTTTCTTATTCATTGATGTGGGTATTTATACCCTCCCAAAGTGTGTGTTACAAGAGGTGTCTTTTACAGAAAGGATGCGAGCCAATAGTCACGTCTGTTGCCTAGCAACCTACGGTGGTTAGGGGAGAGGCAGGGATTATCCCTAATTAACAAAAGTTAATTAATTCTTAACACTCCCCCTAATCACTGCTTCTCCTTGTGATCATATACAATTTTGTTTAAAGTCTCCTCCAAAACCCCACGGGAAAAATATGAGGAGATGTGCAATATGCCCTGAAAAACTCCTTCCAAAAACCCAGTGGGAAAATAAGGAGAAAATGACATATCACTATACTTGTATTACTATTGCCTCATTAAAAACCTTATATGAGAAACCATTTAGGAAAAGCTCATAAAGGAAAAAAGAGTGCAATATCTAAGATCCAAAGATCTTGAAGAGGTTATCATATGGGAGTACACTCCCCCTAAATCTTGCATATCACGAAGTCATCTGATACCAATTCCATTAACATATTCTAGAATGAAGAACTTGGTAAAGACTTTGTGAACAAATCATCCAGATTATCACATTACTTTATTTGCAAGATATTTAGCTTCCCATTTCTTTCTAATGGAGCTAAACAATTTTGGAGCAATACACATTCTAATGTTGCTCTTTATAACCTGTCTGCATCTGCGTAATACAAACAACATTATCTTCATAGATAGTGGTGCGTAGTCCTAATGAACCAATCCCTATTGAACTTTCAACAAAGTTCATCATTCTGAGAAGCCACATACATCTTTGTGACGCTTCATACAAAACAATGATTTCAGAATGACTAGTGGATGCAGCCACTAAAGGTTGTCCTCCATTAGAGAAGACATGATAAGTCTGTGATCTAGGATTATGGGGATATTATAAAAGCCTAGTATCACAACATCCAACCATGGTTATATCTTGATTATTCTCATAGAATAAACCAAGGTATATGGTGTCCAGAAGATATGCAAAAATATTCTTCACACCAACCCAATACCTTGTATTAGTGATGCATTATATCTAGCCAATCAATTCACTGGAAATAATATACCAGGCCTGGTGCAGCTTTGTAGATACATTAGTGCGTCAATTGCACCGTGATATGGAAACTCGGTTCCAGTATATCTTCATCACCGTCATTAGGTACAAATGGGTATTTATCTCTATTACTCAAGAGATCTCACACACCATAGTTCCATGATGGATATGACTTATCCATGTTGAACTTTTCAACAATCTTTTGGATAAATGCAGACTGATGAACAAGTATTCCCAGAGGAATACACTCAAGTTCCAAACTCAAGCAAAGTTTGGTCTCAACCAAATCTTTCATCTTAAACTCCGTCATAAGATGATTTACTTGTCTCATGTATTTCTTGTGTAGTTCCAATGATATTCAGATCATCAATCATACACAAAATGATATAAAATCCTACTTTGGATTTCTTTAATGAACACACATGAAAAATCTGTTGGGGAACGTTGCATGGAAAACAAAAAAATTCTACGCACAAGCAAGATCTATCCATGGAGATGCATACTACGAGAGGGGGAGTGTGTCTACGTACCCTTGTAGACCGTAAGCGGAAGCGTTTAGAACAACGCGGTTGATGTCGTCGAACAACTTCACGATTCAAGCGACCGAGTACCGAACGTACGGCACCTCCGCGTTCAGCACAGGTTCAGCTCGGTGACGTCCTCGACTTCTTGATCCAGCAAGACGGCGAGGTAGTGGATGAGTTCCGGTAGCACGACGGCGTGGTGACGGTGATGGTGATGCTATCTCCGCAGGGCTTCGCCCAAGCACTGCGAAAATATGACCGAGGGACGGAACTGTGGAGGGGGGCGCCGCACACGGCTAAGACAATGTTGTGTCTTGTTTGGGGCGCCCCCTTTCCTCTATTTATATATGTGTAGGGGCTTGGAGTAGAAGGAATAGTCCCACGTGAACAGTACCACGTGAACAGCACCATGTGAATAGTACACACGTGGACTTGGACTGCAAAGTCCAATCCTATTCCTTCTAGGACTCTCCTTTTTTCCTTCCCTAGCTGCGTGGGCTTTTGAGGACTTGGTGTGCCTGGCCCAATAAGGCCAGGGCGCCTCCCCTTAGCCCATGCCAGCCCTTGGGACGTGGTGGACCCACTTGCGGACTTCCGGACCCCTCCGGAATCCTCCGGAACCTTCTGGAAGCTTCCCGGTACAATACCGAAAAAACTGCACCTTTTTCTGGAACCCAAAATATGACTTCCCATATATAAATCTTTACCTCTCGACCATTCCGAGACTCCTCATGACGTCCGGGATCTCATCTGGAACTCCGAACAACATTCGGTTACCAATTCACATAACTCATATAACACTATATCGTCAACGAACGTTAAGCGTGCGGACCCTACGGGTTCGGGAATGATGTAGACATGACTGAGACGCCTCTCCGGTCAATAACCAATAGCGGAACCTGGATGCTCATATTGGTTCCTACATATTCCACGAAGATCTTATCGGTCGAACCGCTATGACAACATACGTAATTCCCTTTGTCCGTCGGTATGTTACTTGCCCGAGATTCGATCGTCGGTATCTCCATACCTAGTTCAATCTCGTTACCGGCAAGTCTCTTTACTCGTTTCGTAATACATCATCCCGTAACTAACTCCTTAGTCACTTTTCTTGCAAGCTTCTTATGATGTGCATTACCGAGAGGGCCCAGAGATACCTCTCCGAAACACGGAGTGACAAATCCCAGTCTCGATCCATGCCAACTCAACAGACACCTTCAGAGATACCTGTAGAGCATCTTTATGATCACCCAGTTACGTTGTGACGTTTGATAGCATACAAGGTATTCCTCCGGTATCCGGGAGTTGCATGATCTCATGGTCGGAGGAACATGTATTTGACATTCAAGAAAGCAGTAGCAATAAACAGAACGATCATATGCTAAGCTAACAGATGGGTCTTGTCCATCACATCATTCTCCTAATGATGTGATCCCATTATCAAATGACAACTCATGTCTATGGTTAGGAAACCTTAACCATCTTTGATCAACGAGCTAGTCTAGTAGAGGCTCACTAGGGACACGGTATTTGTTTATGTATTCACACATGTATTTAAGTTTCCGGTCAATACAATTCTAGCATGAATAATAAACCTTTATCATGAACAAGGAAATATAAAATAATAACAACTTTATTATTGCCTCTAGGGCATATTTCCATCACAATCATCATTGTCTGAGTAATCCTTCTAGCAAAGGAACTCACTCAGTCGGTTATACCACATCCATCCCGACTACTTCAAGCCATAAAAGGATTTCTGAAGCTTTATGCAACACATGTTGCGATTTAATTCGAAATCTTCATTCCCTTATTAGGAACTATCATATAGATATTCGAATCAAGTGACTCATACAACTATGTAGTCACAACATCCATCAATTGGATATACAAATTCATTATTCACTACCAGTGATATCAAATATCGGAACATTATTCCACTCATAATAGGAGATTATGTGTCATCTTAAACGATGATGGGTCTCTGCGTGAACCCCTGTGCTACAAGCCTCGCTTCTTGTCTCACCACCTCATTGTTTTCGTTCCTCACATGAACAAAAACCCATTTGCTCCCCCAGGTAACAAATTCAGAGGAGTGGGTATTACTGATCAGGTCAATACCCCCTCTTCTTGAGAGCGAGCGCATCCTCAATTCCCGCCTTCCTTTGGATCAACCAGAGCATTTAAGACACTCAGCCATGCATGGACTTAGGTTCTAGATCCAATCCAAGGTCTTGTGAAATTCTCAAGGAGAAATAAATGTCGACATAATGTAGTCTTTATTATATGATTCTCCTGAATCCATATACATACTGGAGATTTCATCATTACCTTTTGACTCTTTGTGATTTCCCACAACAATTGAATCAAGGTCTTCCAATTTCCCAGCACCAATATTGGTGTGCACACTCGTGCTGGGTCCTGAATGTATCCAACATCCTTCAGGTGTCCTTCAACCCTAGGTTGAATGTCAACATGAAGTTGACCTGCATTTACTATTTGAGGATTCCTCATTCCCCTTGGACGCTTCCGTGAAGCATTGTCCTCTTGTGTCCAGATTCCTCCCCCTCATGGGTGGCCGAGTGGACCTATAGGTCACATCCACTCTCTCTGGCACATTCACTATGGGAACATTTTACTTTGTGACACCTTTATACTCAGTAAATGCAACTGGTAGATTATTTGCAATACTTTGCCAACTGATAATCTTCTGAACCTCCAGTTTAGATTCATTCGTACATGGATCTAGGGACTAGATGTCTATTCACACTCATTCTATTTCCAGGCACTCAATGTGGTTCTTATCTCCCCCTAATGCCGGAAAAATGTCCTCATCAAAATACAACCAGTGTACCGGGCCATAAACAAGTTTCCTTCTGGAACTTTAGGTACTTTATGATTGACGGAGAATCATACCTCACATAGATCCCCATTTTTCTATGAGGGCCCATAAATGTACACTGCGGTGGTGAAATCGGTACGTGTCCAATGCAACCGAATAATCGCAGATGGGAAATACTTACTGATTTCCATGTACTAACTGCAACGGGGAGACCGTATAATTTGCAGTTGGTCGAATTTGTATGAACTATGCAGTATGTCAAACTGCATGTCCCCAACTAGATGTTGGGAGATTACAATTCTGTAGGAGCTATCTTGCGATCGACTTTATCCTCCTGATAAGTGATTCCACAAGATCATTCTGGGTATGTACACAAAGTACCAATATGCTCCACAGTTATGCCTAAATCTAGGCAGTAATCATCAAATGCTTGTGAAAAAACAATTCCACAACATTATCCGTTATGATGGATTTTATCCCGTGCTTGGGATGATTTGCTCTCAAATTAATGATCTAAGCAATCAACTTTGCAAAACATGGTTCCTTATAGAAGTAAGACACACATTGGACCATCTCGTTGATGCATCCGAAATCACTATGAAATATTTGAATATTCCATATAATGGTTGGATTGGATCACATATATCTCATATCCAAGGAAATCTAATGGTGCATCCTCTTTCTTGAGATAAGATGGCCATGTGACCAATTTCCTAGTTTGCACATACCGTGCATACAAAATCCAATGAATTTGGAAAATTGATACCATTAGATTGTGTTTTGTAGAACCCCATAATTTTCTCATCATCCCAATACCAGGGTGACCAAGGCAACCATGCCATATCTTGAGCTTATCAAGATTCTAGAAAATTATCTTGTTTGCCAAATGCACATCTCATTTAATGCAATCCAGAAGATAGAGAAGGTATAATTCCATGATTTCATTCAAATCCCTTTTGCTGAGTCATGAGTAGGCTTCCAACCTCACTCACTTTATGAGTTTCAACATAGAAACCATTGTGGATATCCTTAAAACTCAGCAAGGTACGAGTAGAATCTAGATACATCAATGCATCCATGATTACCATGTAGTACCCATAGGGAGTGCAACTATGGCTTGACCAGAACCAACAATTGCCATGATGCTTTCATAACTCTTCTCAAGAATATGAAAATAATTTTGTCTCCCTTAATATTGTGTTAGTATACCCAGTTTCTACTTAACACATTACTTCTCCATTGGATTACTTCATAAAGTTTCTATCCAGTACAATATACATACATTATATGTCACTAGAAGTGAAGCCCACTAGCATGTCAGCGACACTAAGAAGTGGATCTCCCTTTTTCTGAGCATGCTCTTGGTTTCCCACGTTCTAAGGAACATCTAGGAAATTTCAACCATCGAGAAATCATCGTTAAGTCCAGTGAAGTAAGCTTCACACTGGTTTCCATGAGCCTCTTTCGTTTGGCAATTGATTGCATGCAGATCCACCAAATGCTTGGAAATATCACATGTCCTTGCAATAAGTTATACAACCACACTTATAGCAATCACCAGAGTTGCTAGCATTGTCATTTTCTTGAAATGACTTTTGCCCCTTTGAACTCCACTCTTATTCCGCTTCTCATCACAACCACTTTACTTTACCGCAGACGGTATTGTCCGGCCAAAATCCTCATAGAAGGATTGAAAGTAAAGAGCATTTCTTGATGAGATCGGCATCCGAAACTGCACTACTGCAGAATCCAAACTTTCAGTTGTTTTGATGCACATTAGAGTATTTGTATGTTGCCACTGACTCTAAGTCATGGAATCGGACGAGTGTCCATTCCCTCTATGCCTTTGGCATCTTTAGCACCCTCTATTTGATCATATCACTCCTTCAAGGAGTACCACAGTATAAGAGGATTCTCCTCCATCACATACTATGTTTCAAGATCACAGTGCATGTGGTGTAGGATGGAGGGCAATGTAACATACTTTCTATAGCCGGATCCCTTGAGCGGGTGTGGTTATGGGGAAACTAAGATCACAAGCCGCCAAGTTGCTCTTGACATCCATGACCCAGGTTTAATAATTTTCTCCATCAATGGCAATCTCAGCAAAGCAGGCTCTTGGATATGTCCAACATATCCTGCATGAAATCATCATGCATAAGTAATTTACATTGTAGTAAATTAATTTTCAAGTATCATCAACATATAGCAATTATCAAATTGCCTAATTATATATGTCGATATACTAATGTGCTTTACAATACAGTAATATATAAGTCATTACTGTAAAAACACATATATACAAAACTGTATAGCTAAAAGCTAACTAGAAAAGAAAAACGAAAAAATGGGAATGGGCCAGAACTGCGCGGCCCAACCCAGTGGCACACAAGCCACTTCATTTATTTTCGTTTTCTCCGCTAGAGGACGGGCGTGGGCCTCGGGCTGCTCAGTTTTTCGGCCCGAGTCGGGACGATGTAGCGGAGGTCGGCGGACGCCATGTCGCGGTACACACTCGCCGGCTCCTCGCGCCGCTAGCGTCATCGTGCGTCACGTTGCGCAGCCGGCCACGCGGCCGCACAACTGTTGGTGGCCTGGGATTCCCCTGCAGCCCATGCTACGCCATGCGATGCCGCGGACGATGATGTCTTCGCGCGTCTCGCGCCGCTTCGCCCTGTGGCCGTAGCAAAGCCGTTGCTCGTCCCGCGTGCAACCACATTACCAACGCCACGCGCTGGCGCGCTGTTATGCATCTTCGCTGGGATCCTGCTGTGTGCCATGTCACCGACAACAGTGCTGACTGAAGCCCTCGCTGAGGCGCTTGCTGCTGTGGCACGCAGCCGCCGTCGACACCGCGCACTATGGATGCCGCATGGAGTCCACGCTTCCGCCGCTGCTGGTTGTGCGGACTGCGTCGTTGGCTGTATTGCGGATAAATTTGCCGTAGGGTGAGGCAAGTGATTTGAGGACGAACCTGTGAGTTTAGCCATAGAGCATGCACGCTCTATGTTTTGCAGTTATTGATGACGAATTGCTACCGATGTGCAGTCATCCTCATCCTCTAGCGGAGAACAACACCCCCAGGTTGGTTCTCCAATCCTGATTGGCATCCGTCGCCGATCACATCATGTCTCCTGATTGTTTTCTCCCGTGTGGATGCGTGCATGCCGATCCTTTTGCCGTGGACGAACTGGTTCGTCGCCTTTGTTGAAGGAACGCAGCCCTCGTCCGATGCTTCGGCGCCGCGTCCAGGCACCAGTAGCCATCGGGCCCAATGGCCCCGGGTCGCGCTGCCGTCTCTGTGCCGCGTGCCTCAACGCAGCACTGAGTGCCATCTCCGACGCCTGCCTGTCTTTGCCGGAATCGCTACAGGAGGAAGAACTCCGATGAGTTTCAGAGAAGAATAGAGGAAGAAGACAGAGTGGTTTTTGTGCCGCAGACGTTGCAGCGTTTTCTGTTATTTCTCTCGTTATATCAGCTTACAGAGATGAATGATCAAGCTAGCTAACTATCTCCCGATCCACCTGCTGTGATCCGATTCTACCGCGCCATCCCACGGCCACTTCTCACCGCATTATGTGGATCGGGAGCACTACGAGTACATGGGACCGTGTGCAGGCATGCAGCACGTCCTGCCTAGCTAGGCGCATCGGTCACAGACGACCATGCGTTATTTAACAGAAAACAAACTAAGTCTACGTGGCAACAGAGATTACACAAGGCTAACATTTCACCCCCTTAATCTCTTTGCCCACCTCCAATCCTTGCAACTCCCAGACGCTGCCGCAGCTCAATGTACTGCACCCTGCCTAGAGCTTTTGTCAGCAGATCAGCTAGCTGCTCCTTGGTGCCTACATGATCAATCTGCACTATCCCAGTTTCCATACAGTCCCGGACATAGTGAAACTTGATGTCTATATGTTTGCTGCGGTCATGGTGAACAGGATTTTTGCTGAGCTCAATTGCTGACCTGTTATCCACCATTAGTCTGAAGGTCTCTGGTGCGCCTCCTTTCATCTCTGCAATCAGACGGCTGAGCCAAACACCCTGACATGTAGCTGCGCATGCTGCCACATATTCTGCCTCACAAGAGGAGAGAGCAACGATCTTCTGTTTCTGAGAATTCCAAGTGATCAGATTCTTGCCGAGGAAAAAGACATGACCCGACGTGCTCTTCCGGTCCCCGACATCTCCTGCATGGTCTGAATCACTGAACCCAAGCAGGTGTGCTTCGCCGTTTCCTGCTCTGTAGGTGCAGCCATAGTTCATGGTGCCCTTTATGTAACGCAGAATTTGCTTGACAGCAGCCCAGTGATGAGTGCTTGGCTTCTCCATGAAACGGCTAACAATCCCAACAGCATGAGCAATATCAGGGCGGGTATTTACCAGGTAACGAAGACTGCCGATCACACTACGATACAGTGTCGCATCCACGGGCTTGCCTCCGTCTTCCTTGATCAGCTTCAGTCTGCACTCCATTGGCGTGGTGCGGGTGTTACAATCACTCATTCCCGCCACCTCCAGAATCTTGGCGGCGTAGCTTTGCTGCCTGAGAGTGATCACCCCATCCGCCTGTGTTACCTCAATGCCCAGATAGTAGCTGAGACGTCCAAGGTCGCTCATCTGAAAGAGGTTGCTCATCTGCTGTTTGAAATCCTCGATCTCTGACAAGCTTGTTCCTGTGATTACCAGATCATCAACATAAACCCCTACCAGCAGGAAGGAGTGCTTGTTCCCTCGGCGATACACTGCATGCTCGAGAGGGCTTCGGGTGAAACCCAACGACACCATGGAATCATCAAACTTTGCATACCATGCCCGTGGAGCCTGTCGCAGACCATACAGGGCTTTTCGCAGCTTCAGAACACCTTGCTCCTTGCCGGTGATGATGTACCCCGGTGGTTGTGAAACATAGACCTCCTCGCTCAGCTCACCATTGAGAAAAGCTGATTTCACGTCCATGTGGTGGCCTTGCCAACCGGAGTGCGCGGCGAGAGCAAGGAGGACGCGCCCTGTTTCAATTCTGGCCACAGGCACGAAAACCTCCTCAAAGTCCACCCCCTGTCGCTGTGCATATCCCTTTGCAACCAGACGAGCTTTGTGCATGTATTTACTATTTACACAAGAAATCCTAATTAAAATAAAAAATATATTTTATTCAAGAATATCCAAAAGTACATGAATGAAGTAGAATTTTCTTTAGGGGTATTAACGAAGTAGAAATGGAAAAACAGAATAATACGATAAGGATGTTAATGTGTATATGAATGAAGCACATTTTTTAATAATATCGAAAAGTATATGAATGAAGTGTTATTTTTTTTTCATGTGTGTAACGACATTACACCTTCTACTCATTAGCTTTGTCTTGTGTGTTGTAACTGCACGTTGAGAGATAACTCCTAATCTCATGTTGTCTTGACGACGGCAATAAGTGTTCACGTGTTCTAGAAAAAACCATGAATATATAAAAAGTACATGTATTAACACAAAAAATAAAATGAAATCAAAAAAGTATATTCTTGAAGTAGAATTGGGAAACAAAATAATACAATAAGTATGTTACAGGGCCAGCCTTTATGGAGTGGACTTCGTATCATATATAGCTCGACAGATAGAGGACACCCCATATTTCACGTAGGGGGGCGCCTATTTGGTGCAGTGTGCGCAGGGAGGTGGCTTAAGGCGCACACCCACTCTCCAAGCGCACCCTTCTTCATTTTTTTTTCTTCTTATCTGTTTTTTTCTTTTTCAAATAAATCAAGATTTCAGAAAAGTTCCGTAATTTAATATTGTTTTGTAAATTTTGGGGAAAAATGTTCAAGAAATCATAAAATGTTCACGGATTTAAAAAAGGTTCATGACTTAAAAAAATGTTTGCATGTGCAAAAAATATTCACGATTTTGAACAAAAAGTTCAGGAAATCAAAAAATCTTCATGAAATTGAACAAATGTTCGTATATTCATAAAAAATTTAAAAAAATTCACCAAATTCAATAAATGTTTTTCAATTACAAAAACGTTCACCAATTCAAAAAATATTAGCTGATTCAAAAAATGTTCATGTATTCGAAAAATATTCGTGCATTTCAAAATTGTTCGTCAAAACCAAAAAATGTATGTGAATTTTAGGAATTGTTCCCCCAATTTTTTAAAAATGTTGACCAATTAAAAAAATGTTCAAATATTTCATTAAAAAATTCACAAATTTGTGAAAATTATTCGTTAATTCAAAATACGTTCACAATTTTAAAGAATGTTCATGATTTCAAAAAATATCCACGATTTCTAAAAAATAAGAAAAAGGAAATGAAAAAGAAAAAGACCATGAACAAAGAAAAGAACATACGAAAATGAAAAAAGAAAGAAAAGAGCGAAAATAAAAAAGCAGAAAAAACCGAAAGAAAAATACACTCACAAAAAAAACAGGGTTGGGAAGGTTGTAACCTACCCAAAGCCTCAAAGACCAAATGGGCCGGCCCAAACAGGGTTGGCCTTCGCGTAGGCCAGCGAGGGCGCTTTGTACCGGCCCATTTCGGGGCAATGTGTCTAGATTTTTTCGTTCCGTTTTTTCCTTTTTATTTTCTGCTTCTGTTTTGTTGCTTTTCTAAAAAAATGTTCTAGATTTTGAAAAACAAATAAAAAAAGATAGGAAAATTTTCACAAATTTGAAATTGTGTTCGGGATTTCAAAAGAAGTGCAAGAATTTTAGAAACTATTCCGAGTTTAAAAAATGTTCACTAATTTCAAAAATCTGTTCATGAATTCAAAAATATATTCATGGATTTCAAAAACTGTTCTGAATTTCAAAAATTATTCGCCTATTCCAAAAATATTCATGACTACAAAAAATTGTCAGCGTATTTAAAAATTTATTCCCAAAATAAAATAATGTTCTCTATAAAAAAATGTTCACAAATTCAAAAGTTTTTCCCAATTTTACAAAAATGTTCATTAATTTGAAAAAAATCATGAATTTTGGAAATTTTCATGTTCTCTATTTAAAAAATCTTCACAAATTTCAAAAAATGATCGTGTATTAAAAAAATCTTAAGTTTGAAATTATTCATAAATTTGAAATTTGTTCTCAATTTTCTGAAAAGTTTGTGAATTTTAAAATTGTTGATGATTTCAATGAAAGGTCATGAATTTTAAATTTATTCGTGATTTTTATTTAAGTTCATGAATTTGATAAAAAAAAGGGATAAAAAATGAAATAAAAATAATAAAAATGATAGAAGACAGATAGAAAAAACGCAGAAACAGATTCTGAGAATCTGGGCATTAACATGTATCTAGCCCATTAAGCTGATCCAGTCGTCAAGGACTGACTCTTCGCTAAGTCTTACCTAACTGGCCCATTAAATAGATCCAGCCGCCGAAGTTGTCTAGGGTTCGTCGTTTCGCCTAGATTGCTTGCCGGAACAAGACCCCTCCAAAACCGCCACCGGTTTTCTCTCGCTCTCGCGTTCATGTAATCGTCCTCTCCGGTCTCCCTCTTCAGTCTCGGTTCGATTTGGTTATATCGCCTCCTATGCATTCAGATCAATCCATCCACCTCATCGCAGGTCCTCTCGATTTCGCCCTGTCCTTCTCCTCTGATCCGAAGGCGAATTGCGTTTGCTTGAAGAATAAAGAGAGGTTAGTGCTCTTTTATCAGTTAGGGAAACTTAGGCCGCCGTTTGTGAGTAGACTCTGCGGTGAAGTTTTGTAGAGAACATACTGTCTCGTAGGACCAAGTGATAGAATTTTGTGTGTTCGTAGTCTGTGATGAGAACTGCAATTCATGAAGCGCGCATGTGGTGGGCGTTGTTAGCAACTTACCATCTTTGGAATCTACGCTGGTATTGTCTAGGGTTGCAATTGTGGGTTGAGATCCAAATAAAATCTCCAGAATTTGTGGGAGTGATGCTGCAATCCGTTTTATCTTCTTGCCCAGTTCTCTTAGTATGGTGCTTCAAGCTAGTATTGTTGAACTGCTATGTGCACAGCCTGCGCATTTGATTTCGGTTTACATCACTTTGCTGGGAATATGTCCAAACGTTTATTTTGTATTTTCGTCTATACAGAGTTAGATAGAGAGTTTGTGTGTGATGCGGTGATGCGATTTGTATTCGTTCATCTCAATTTCTGTTGAACGCTGCGCCGTTAGTAATCGCATCTCTCGGTTTGTTCCTTATTGATGATAATTCTGCAAGGCTACCTTTTGAAGAGTGGATGTTCTACATAATTACTCTATCCCACTGATCTGAATATGTTGCTTGTAATATATGATGTGATAACTTTGGTACTTGAATCTAAGGTCTTCCATTTTGTATAACAGGTGCTGAAGCTGGGGCATGCTGTAATAGTCGGAAATGGAAGTAGATACACTGAAGGATGAATTCGATCGTGTTGTTAAAAAGCAGAAACTTGCATCCTCGAGAACTATAGATTTGGTAAACCAAATTGAGAAAGAAATCGAGCAGGCTATCGGTGTTATCCAAGAAAATGGCACAGATAGGGATGCTGCATCAAACCAGAACCATGAAATTCTTATTAATCTGAAGAATACGCTGAAAGAGTTGGTTCCAGTGAAACAACTTGAGAGCTGCCAGAAAGAAATGAACACTGCACTCGGCAAGTGGGTCAAGACCACCGAGAAATTCTTCATCAATGATATTTCAAAAGCTTACAAGAATGTCGACATGGAACCGCATGTACTGAATGAGATTATTGCAAACCATCTATACCGGGAGGCATTATTTGACATAGGTGACAACTTTCTTGGAGAGGCCAGTTGCTTAGCATCTATAAAACTGAAACAACTGTTTCAGGAGATGTTTGAGATTTGTAATGCGCTGCGGACTGAGAAATCTGAGCCAGCTCTGAGTTGGGCAATGAAAAATCATGATGCACTACTGCAAAACGATTCCTGTCTCGAGCTTAAGCTTCACCAGTTGCAGTTTGTTGAGATACTGAAGCAAGGGAAAAGAGATGAGGCTCTTCAGTATGCTAGGGCATACCTGGCGCCATTTGCTACCGTACACAAGGATGTAATCCAGAGGCTGATAGCCTCCATATTATGGGCCGGGCGCCTTGACCAGTCACCATATACAGAGTTCTTAGTACCAACTAACTGGGAGATGCTAGCTGAGGAGTTCGCTAAACAGTTCTGCAATCTGAAGGGTCAATCTTCCACAGGTCCTATGGGCATGACAGTTGCAGCTGGAGCTGAAGTGTTGCCAATTCTTCTTAAACTGATGACGGTACTGACTGCAAAAAGGGAGTGGCAGTCTGTGAAGGAATTTCCTTTCCCACTGGACCTCCGCAAGGAGTTTCAGTTCCACTCAGTGTTCATCTGTCCTGTGCTCCGTGAGCAAGGTAGTGATGATAACCCTCCAATGCTTCTTCCATGTGGGCATGTCTTGTCGAAGCAGTCGACCGTGAAGTTATCAAAGAACAGCTCCCGGTCTTTCAAATGCCCATATTGCCCGTTCGAAGCATTGGCATCTGAGTGTAAGCGGCTTTATATCTGAGGATTTCTTACTCTATGATTGGCCATTTGTGTGCACCAGCCTTTGCTATCTCTTTTCCTGTCAACGGTGCTACGTTCTTTTATCACCTCCCTGATAATGTCAAATTTTCGTTGAGACTTGCAAAGGTAATACGTCATACTCAGGGTGCTCAACTCTGCTCATGTCTTGTATATAGAGTATGAAAGAGATTAATAAGAACACATTGGATGATTCTCTTTATAGGGCCATGGGGTGATTTTACTGCGTTTGATTGACTTGATTGAAGTGCCAGCTTGTTTTTTTATAGAGAAATGAGCTCTTTTTTTAATCGGCTTTTAAGCGATGGTATTACCTTGTGATGCTAAGAGCCCATCAAATTACGCTTTTTTTTAGTGGTGCCCATCAAATTACGTAGTTGGGTAAGCTTTTTTTTTTAGGGAAAAAAATGGGCCTGGGGCTTGAATTGTGCACTTGATTCTTATAGCCCAGTATATTCCGCAGGGCCTGGGCCTCGCATAGTCGAAGCCTAAAGGGCCGAGGTGGTTATAAGATGTATGTTGAGCAAAATCAATTATGCGCCACCTGTCGCAATCGGGGAGTTTTTCGTTTTTTTCGAAGATTCATTTATCCAAAACGTTTTATCTCTTAAACAACGCGTCCAAATCGTGAACCGTTTTCACCATTGCATTTCTCGCATCGAGATCTTCGAAACTAAATCCCATGTTAATAGGTTTCGACAAACTTTTTTTCAAAAAACCCAAAAAAACTAAGCCGGAAGCATGATTTTCGTCACTTTTTTTACCTTTCCGAGAGGTGGCTCTTGCAGAAGCAAACATTTGCCTCTACGCGAAGCAAATCTGTGCCTCTCGCAGAAGAAAAAAAACGCATTTTTCCCTTTCCGTGAGGCACAACTGTGCCTCACCTGTGCCTCTCGCGGAAGAAGAAAAATGTGTTTTTTTTTCCTTTCCGAGAGATGCCTCTCGCGCAAGTGAACCTGTGCCTCCACGAGAAACAAATTTGTGCCTCTCGTGGAAGAAGGAAAACACGTTTTTTTTTCTATTTCGGAGAGACATAGTTGTGCCTCTCGCGAAAGCAAACCAGTGCCTCCACGAGAAGCAAATATGTGCCTCTCGCGGAAGAAAAAACTCGTTTTTTTTCTTTTCCAAGAGGCATAGCGCGGAAGTAAATTTGCCACCACGAGAAGCAAATCTGTGCCTCTCGCGGAAGAAAAAGAAAACACGTTTTTCAAGCAAAAAAATTTTTTCAAATTTTTGTCCAAAACCTACGGAAAACCGGGCAAAAGCCGGAAAACCCCCCAAAACCCATCTAAAATCAGAAAACGCGTACAGAAAAATAAAATCCCGAGGGAGCGTCCAGCATGCGACACGTGGCGGCGGCTAAGTGACCCTTGAGGGACTCCCGCAAGGGGTACCGCTTAGTTAGTTGAGCCCTAGCGTCGTACAATAAGGTCGAAAAATGTATGTTGAAACCCACGGAGCCCCTGTTCGGCGCCTTAATCGCTAGAACAGGTTCCTGGCACCCACACACCCCGCATTCTGGGCCGGCCCGGTATCTAGGCTATCCCCTATCGCTCGTCCCCACAGTCGCGTTGTTCCCTCGATCACGGTTGACAAGTCGACGGTTGACCGGTCAACTGTTGACTTTTGAAGAAAAAAAGTAAAAAAAAAACTTGAATAAAAAAAGTCCATGAAAATGAAAAAAAAATCATGAATTTCAAAAATAAATCATGATTTTGAAAAAAAGTTCACGTATTCAAAAAAGTTCACAGTAATTTAAAAATAATCATCAATTTTGATAAAAAAAATTCACGAAATTGAAAAAAAATCGATTAGAAAAAATCTTCATAAATTTGAAAAATAAAGTTCACAAATTCTGAAAAAGTTCATCGATTTTGAAAAAAAGTTCAGGGATTTTCAAAAAATAGTTCACGAATTCAAAAAGAGTTCATCAATTTTGAAAAAAGTTCACCGGATTTTGGAAAAAAGTTCATGGATTTGGAAATTTATATCAATGTTGATAAAAAAAAGTTCACACATTTTGAATAAAAAGAAAGGAACAAGAAAAAAGAAAAAAGAAGAGAAGAAAGAATAAAAGGATCTAAATAATCATGTCGGGGTGTCTTGTCTGGTTGGTTGTCGTATCTAACACTAGATGAGGAGGTTCTAGGTTCGAATCATGCCTCTCACGCAATTTTTTGGGGTCTGAAACAGAAAAAAAATGAATAGATGGGTCAGCCCAGAGCGGATTGGGGTGTGCGCCAATTGCGAAAATACTCTGTAACGGGCGCCTTAAGCGCCGTATAGGAAATGTCGAACTCCGCCTTAAGCGCCGTATAGGAAATGACGAACCCCGATGCAGCTGCGAACTCATTTTTGGGGTATGAAATAGAAAAAGATGGGTAGATGGGTCGGCCCAGAGTGGATGGGGGTGTGCGTCAATTGCGAAATTACACTGTAACGGGCGCCTTAAGCGTCGTATAGGAAATGTCGAACCCCGATGCAGTTGCGAACTCCTCTAGCAAGGGCTCGGTTGGTGTCGTATGTCGCGACGATAGCATCTCCAACAGCAGCCCAATACCTATAACAGGGCATAACCGCCTTGTAGGGTTTTTGACCCCAAAAAAAAACTTCAATAGTTGTCCTTGCTGTAAAATTTTCCAAAAAGAATTTTAGGCAGCCCAATAAACCGGAAACATCGACTGCATATTTGTGACACAAGTGCGGCTGCCAAAACATGTGAAACCATAGCTAGTGCATGCCCAACTATCGCTGTGCGAAATTTCCATTGTTGTGTCGCCTCTGTCCCCAACCGCCGCCGCCACGATTTCGGCTGCGAATGACATCATCGCCACCCTCCCCCCCCCCCGATTAATCCGCTTGTCCATGCCGCTCCGGACGTCGGCCACAGCCTCGCCAGGCCGCCAATTCGGGATCTGGCGCTGCGCCTGATTAGGCTAGATTTTGGTTAATCGTCGGCCCTCCGCCACCGTAACTATCGTCAACTAATGGCCGATGAAGCTCCGGTGCTGGCCATGCGCCCGTCGCGACCAAGCAGAACTGTCGGTTCTTCAGACGTTTGCAACGACGTATCATCGCCGCTTTTTTGCCACAAACTCGACCTCCCGGAGTCAAGCAGGCCCTCCACGGGCATTTCAATCCGGTGTGGCGACCACCTCGGCTCCGTCGAGCAGTCGACCGATTTTCTTCTCCTTGCATTGTAGGTGTTTGATCCTACAAGGTAAAAAAGTTGCTCCTCGCGTTTCTTGTTGTGCACAAATGAATAGCTTGTGATGGCGATTTTGGTATTGTAGATGAGTTCAGTTGATTCATCATCTTTGTGGGATGATTCCTAGTCCAAAGAGTAATTTTACATGATCGAAAAGGTGGAAATTGTATTGATCTTGATGATGCATGCAAAGAAGAGGCCAAAGCATGGTGGTTTCGCTTTTCGGACATGAGTACTTGGGGAGGGATCGGCAAGATGCTCACAATAGATTGATGCCCGACTATTTTGGTCCAAAACCAATGTATTTAGAGTGACACTTTCGATGCCGGTTTAGGATGTCTACGGATTTGTTCCTTCACATTGCCAATTGTGTGAAGCAACATGATAGTTTCTTTGAGCATAGGAGGAATTGCGCCGAAATTCTTGGACATAGCACTGAGCAGAAGGTGACTGCCACATTGTGCATGATGGCCTATGGTGTCCAGGGCAGATTACATTGATGATAAATTTACAATGGGAGAGAACACTTCAATATTTACGTCAAACAATTTGCAAAGACGGTGGTTGAAGTGTTCGGGCCAGTGTATTTGAGAGCACTCAATGCTCAAGACACTCCGAGGCTTTTGAAGATGAACAAAGCCCATGGGTTTCCAGGTATGCTTTGCTCCATTGATTGCATGCACTGGAGTTGGAAGAACTGCCCTGCAGCATGGCATATACAGTTCAAAGGACACAAGAAGGATGCCATAATCATTATCGAAGTTGTGGCCGATCAGGAAACATGGATTTGGCATGCATATTTTGGGATGCCTGGGTCTTGCAATGACATCATGTGCACCAACGATCACCTCTCTTTGCATAGTTAGCCAATGGGGAATTATCTCCGGTGGAGTTCCAAGCAAATGGATGCACATATAACATGGGCTACTATCTTGCGGATGGGATATATCAGAAGTGGGCTGCTTTTGTGAAACCAATTTCAAGCCCCTAAGGTAAGAAAGAACTATACTTCCATAATGCTCAAGCGGCCGCTAGGAAAGATGTGAAGAGGGCCTTTGGGATTTTGCAAGACCAATTTGCTATTGTGCGAGGACCGGCTAGATTTTTGGATCAAGCGATCCTTTGGTACATCATCATAGCTTGCGTGATCATACACAACATGATCATTGAGAAGAGTGTGGCAAATATTTGGATTACACCTTCTATGAAATCATGGAAAAATTGGTGTGGTCGTCTAGAAGGCAAGATCGAGCCCTACACTTCCTTGAGGTGTATTATGATATTAGAGATCCTTATACGCATTTAGATCTTCAAAAAGTCCTTATGGACGAGTGGTGGCCATGGCATGGGCAACAAGACGTCTAGTTTTATCTCTATGTTTCATGTCATGTGTGATGAATTTTGTTGTATTGTTTGATGAATAATTTGTGTTGAATTTGATGGTATGGATTGATGAACTATGTAATAATTTGTTGTTGTGGATTGGTAAATTTGTTGTTATGTGTTTACTATTTATTTTGGATTACATTTAGATGAGTTTGAGATTTATTTGTTGCAATATGTATGCAAATTGTGGAGAAGAAATTGTTAGAAAACATTTGGGTTTAAAGATAGAGATAAGCGAGCAGAGATCGAATAAGTTTAAACTATGTATTACCTATCTTGTACTCCGAGCTCTACCCCTCATGTACTCTATATATACCCCATGAGGGTCAGATCAATACAACAACAAAATTGTTGGGTTCCATAATTTCTACTCAAGCGAATTGAGGCCATTAAAGAACGCTGGCAGCATGTCCTCCAGTACGAGGAAGACTTGAAGAACAAGAAGAAGCGGAGCGCGTCCAAGGCAGTTTCCAAGCACGACAAGAACCTGATGAGGGACTTGGATGTTGTGGCAAACCACAGTGCAGTTTCTAAACGCACGTGGGTGAAAGACATGCACAGCAGAGCAGGAGACCGACCTCCTCGCTAGGATAGTCAACAAGCCGATAAGGGTAAGCACAGTTTCGAGGTGACGGCACGTCGTGCGGTCCCATCACGCACCGTTGGCGGCTTGGATTCACGGAGTAAGTCCAAGATGAGGTACCACACCATGGAAAAGTGCCCGGCCCCGTCCGAGGACGAAGCTCCGCGGATGATATACCAGTACATGCGCTGTTTTGAGACGTTCGCCAAGCAGGTAGTCGGCTACACCGAAAGGCCAATGACAGGGATGTGCCTTCTCCAAATACGACGAGGAGGTCGGCATGACTGACGCGCGTAGTCACATTGACGTAATCAGTGATCGTGGAGACCCATTGGCGACGTATTCGCCCTGCTTCTCTGATCGGCCGATCGCTCACCCCTTCCCAACCGGCTTCCAGATCGCTAATTGCGATAAGTACGACGGGAACACGAATCCATCAGTTTTGATCGAGGATTATATCATTGCGATCCATGTTGAAAGGGCATTTCCATCCCTAAGTGTTTTGGTGTTTATGACAACGCAATTTGCAAACTAACTGTGTGCTTGAGCTACATAGGCATATTTAAATGGCATAAGATGGTTAGTTTCCCCTCTGGAAGGAAAAGATCGAAGACTACATTGCCAACACTTTTATTTCTTTGGTCGTAGAAAATCCGTACTATAAGAGGGGGTCCGCGTATGAACATACGGGTGGAATCAAATCATGTACACAAATCTCATATTGCACCCACACAGCCTTCCTATCTGATTTCGAGGAGAGAATCCATATCTACCAAGTGTTGGAGCCTAGAAGTACTCACTCGGTTGTACCGCTTGTACCCTAAGGGAGTGGTACTACAGTTGGTCAACCCACGTGGTTGTACCGCCTGCGTGGACGGTAGTACCCTCTCACTTTGGTGCGGCACTACCGCTCCATGTACCAGCTCAAGCACCGCTCGGGGGATCTTTTCCCTCAGGTATAAAGCGACACAAGGGCGGTAGTACACCAGTTGTTCCAGCTATTTTTATGTAGCTGGTACAACCGGCCAACCAGGTTGTTGTACCACTCTGGCTGGTTTGGCTACCGTCTGGGACTGCGGGCGGTTGTATCGACCTCTGTATTTTCGCAGCATAAAGGTTAAAGTTGGAGGGGCCTATTTAAGGAGGGGGTTCTTCCTCCTTCCACCTACCTCTCAGTTCCCTCTCTTCTTCATTAATTCCCAAAGCTTTTTCTTGCCCAATTTCCTTCTATAGCCGTTGTTGATTGCTAGGGATTGAGGGAGGAGACCCAGATCTACACTTCCACTTAAGGAAATTTGATTCCCCCTACATTCTCTTGTGGATCTTGTTACTCTTGGGTGTTTGGGTAGCCTAGATGGAAGAGGTCACCTCGGAGCCACATTCCAGTGTGGCCAAGCTTCATGGTGGTGTTGGGAGAGCCTCCAATTAAGTTGTGGAGATTTCCCCAACCTTATTTGTAAAGGCTCTGGTTATCGCCTTCAAGGGCACCGCATAGTGGAATCACGTCACCTTGCATCGTGCGAGGGTGAGAGGAGAATAGTGTGAGCCATTGTGGCGCTTGGAAGCATCGTGCCTCCACACCCCTCGAATGGAGATGTACCTCCCTCAAAGGACGGAACTTTGGAAACACATCCTTGTCTCCACTTGCGGTTACTTCTATCCTTTACTTACTTTGTGCAAGCTTGTATTATTGTGTTATTCTCTAGCTTGTACTTGTTGATGAGCTTGTCATATAGGTTGTCCACCTAGTTGCATATCTAGATAACCTACTTTCTTGTTGCATCCTTTAATTTGGAAAAGAAGTTCAAAATTGTTAGTCACCTATTCACCCCCCCTCCGGTTGACAATACCGATAATTTCAATTGGTATCAGAGACTTGTCTACTATTAAGTGATTTACTGCCTAAAGAGTATGGCCAACTAAGAGTTGGATGGGAGTGAAGTACTTGCCGTCATGGATTACACCGCGATCACCAGGGGTAAGTTAAATGAAGCCACGACTTCACTTAAAACATATATGATGGACAAAGTGCAAGACATGTTGGATAAATTCCTCCTAAACGTGTCTAAGACAACCACCACCACCGGACCCGAGAAAGTAGGTGATGCTATTATCTCAGATGCGGATGTCAACTCTGCCAAGGAGACGACTAGTGGTGTGACACCTAATCCTAACCAAGGAAAGAATGGATCCTACATCAATTCCACGGTCCCCCACCTACGGCATATGGTGGCCCGGTTCCCTCGCCTCATATTATGCATCTTGGCACTACTCCTCAATTAGATACGTCTAATTTTGATAATTGGATTTTTTGTATGAAGTCTCATATTATAATCTCTTTGATTCAATTGTGAAGAATCATAGAAGATGGGTATCACTCTTATGATCCAAGAAACTTGTCACCAGGAGAAGAAGTGGACAAGCAACTCAATGCGACTGCTTTGGACATTCTTCAAAAAGTCCTTGATAGACGATCAACTTCCCCACATCCGTCACTTTGTGTTCGCAAAGGAATCTTGGGATCACATCATCACTTTGTTCAAAGGCAGCTCGAGCATACAATGCTCCAAGTTTGATGTTGTTCTCGATGAAGCCGATGTGTTTGTCATGAATGAAGATGAGAGTCCCGAAGATCTCTGCCGGAGGTTGATGGCTCTTGCGATCTCTCTAAGGGCCCATGGGAGCAAGGACACGGATGACAATTGGGTCAAAAGCAAGTTTCTCAATGCGATCATGCCTTTCAACAAAAGCATGTCTTCCATGATTCACCAAAAGCACGTCTTTCGTGATTCACCAAAGTCCGGACTTTCATTCCATGTCCTCCAATGATGTGTTGGATGAGTTCATCGCCATGGGAATCTTGGACAAGACCGCCGACAACGCTCTTCTCATGCTTGTGGGACGAAGAAGCCCAACCTTGCATTGAAGGCCAAAGTCGTCCAAGAGGAGGAGGAAGAAGAAGAAGAAGAAGAAGAAGAGAAGAGGAGTCTTGCCCTGAGTACACCATGTATGCTTACAATGAGCACATGGTTCTAGCATCAAGGCAATTTTGGGGCAACAAGAGGAACTTCAAGTCCAGCAACTCAAGGGACAACTCAAGTGGCTTCAAGCCAAAGGGTCAAATAGTTAGGACTTGCTACATTTATGGGAATGTGAGTCACTTCATCGTGGATTGTCCCTATGAGAAGAGGGAAGGCAATGGAGGCAAGCTTATCCGCAAGGACAAGTCCAAGTCTTTCCCAAGCAAGAACAACAACTTCGCGAAGAGAAAGCCTCACAAGGTGTTGGTGGTACAAGAAGAGTACTACTTCGATGATGATGGTGAAACAAACGGTGGCAGCGGCCTCCATAGCCAATGCCACCACTACCTCCCCACCGGTGTCTCTCTTCGACTCCCCCAACTAAAACAAGAGCACCACTCACAAGTGCCTCATTGCCAAGGCCTCTAAGGTAACCCCTCCCACCAAACCAATCATTTCATCTAACCCATCTTTGATGGATTGTGTGGGAGATAAGGTGGAGGCAAAGGATGAAGGGAATGAGTATGACAAGTTCATGGGCAAGCTCAAAGATGAGACCAAAAAGCACTTTGTGGCTCTCTTGAAACAACTAGGTGAAGTAAATGCTCTTCTTGAATCTCAAGATGAGATTATCATAAGGATGCAAGGGCATATCGTGAGTATGCCGATGAGATCGCGGATCTTTCTCTTGCTCTTGAGGAAGAACATGGTCTTAGAGTAGCTCCTGAGGAGACACAAACTATTGATCGTGTTATTTACCTACTTTCGGGGGTTTCTTCTCGTACAGTTAACATCCGACTTTGGAATCTCAAGACGTACGGTTAACAGGGTGGAGGAAAACACAGGTTCATCGAAGCAAAAAAGGAGGCCACTGAGTTATCCTCATCTCGTCGGTAGCCAGGTTGTGGGTTCCCTCTTCCTCTGTCGACTGCTTCAATGACAAGAGGGTGGGCCAACCGTAGATTTATTGTTTTGGCCAACGTCCCACATCTTGATGTGTTCAATGTGTAGTATCACCATTAATCTAAGATGTAGTAGATGTTGCTATTTTGTAAGATGGTATGTGAGTGTTGGCTTCTCTTTCACAGCCTTTTATCATTGCTTGTGTTTGTAATGTCCATAATCAATGATTTGCCATTGTGTGTTGCAGAGGTTGTACTTACTTAATCTTTTTGATTGATGCATTAACAAATGAGTTCTTTTCTAAAAAAAACACTCCAGTTAATCGCACAGGTCCGTTAGAGGCGTAGCTGGGGTAGAAAGGGACCACCCTGGAATTTTCACATAGCATATACTAGAAGCGGACGTGCACTTTTTGCATCGATTTTCGTTGTCGCACCCATTGTTTAATTGCCAATGTTTTGTTGTGTACTCCCTTCGATTCTTTTTAGTCTGCATATAAATTTTGTCTAAAGTCAAAGCATCTCTACTTTGACCAAACTTATAGAAAAAGTATCAACATTCACAATGCCAAATCAATATTGTTAGATTCATTATAAAATGTAGTTTCACAGTATATATATTTGATATTGTAGATGTTAATACTTTTTAATATATATTTGGTCAAACTTTGCAAAGTTTGACTTGACACAAATCTAATACGCGGAGTAAAAAGTACCGGAGGGAGTATTGCGCTATTTATTTTCGTGGTTTGTTGGTGTGGTTGGCTTCATCCTCATCTTTATTTGGACATCAGATTTACCCGTGAGTGTAGAAGTGGTGAGCGGTTGTGGTTGTTGCATTTCTACACTATAATATTCGTTGTCCCCTAAAGAAAGAATATTGACTGTCAATCGCTGGCGCACACATAAATCGTGCGCGGTTGTACTGGAATATCTACACGCGCGCCAGACACCCATTAGTTGGATGCAGTGAAATAGCTAACACCTTCTTATAACTTGGGCCCACTCGCCTAATCCATCCATGATGCATCAAAGAACTCCGTTTTTATGGAGCTTAGTACCTTCAGAAACATAGCATAATTTTATTTTGAGAAAGAACTGAATTTTATAACATATACTCCTTCCCTCCCATAATATAAGAGCGTTTTTGACACTAGTGCTAAATGGTTTCGTTGTTGGACCGGCCGACTAAGGGCAACTCCAACGCACGAACCCAAACGGACGTCCGTTTTGTCCGGATTTCGTCCGTTTGAGGCAGGAAAACGGACACGCCCGTCCGCTTGCGGTCGTGCGGCCGTCGGTGCGCCCAACCGACACGCCGCATCCCAAACTGTCCGGTTGTTTGGACTTCAAATTTTTACCCAAAGAAAACCAAATAAACATTGCAAATAATTAAAAACATTAATATAAACATTAAAATGTCCACACTAGCCAAGTTCAACACAGTTCTTAATTAAACTAAAACTTAAAAGACATAAATTAAACTAGATAAAGCCCGTCGCCGGTGAGGCCGCCGTCGTCTTGAGTAGCCACCGTCCTACTCGTCATCGTCGCCGGTGAGGTCGACGTATGAAGGTGGCTGCCAGAGGTGGGCTGGCGGCCCCTGCCAGGCCGGAGGCGTCTGCTGTGGCGGTTGCGGTGGCGCCTGCACCACCTCCTCCCGTGGCTTGTGCTCCTGCTCTGGTGACCATGGCGACGTGGGTGACCATGGCCCGACACCCACCGCGTCAGCCATCTCCGGCGCCGTGGACGACCAGCTCCACCGCTGGCCCACCATGCGCGAGTTCCACGCGGCGATGGGAGGCTCCTCCAGCACCTCCTCCCGCACCTCCTCCTTGACGGCCATGTCCAGCTCCGGGATGGTGACGTCGCCGGCCGCAGAAAGGGCCAACTGGGTTTCGAGGCCTTCCCATTGGCGCTCGTCGCGGGTGTTCATGGAGTCCTCCATGACCCGCCTCATGAGCTCGGCCTCCTCCTCCTCGGTGATGGGCGGTGGCGGTGGCGGGGACGGGGGCGGAGATGTCATCGACGTGAGGCCGCGCACACGCCCACGCCTGTGCATTTGGGGCGGGCTCTCAGCACGAGCAGGACGCGGGCGGCGCAGGCTCGGAGGACGGCCGGCAAAAAAGGATTGCCGCCGCAGGTCGTGCTCGTCGCGGGGCCACGTATCCCATAGCGGCGACTCAATGGCGTACATGTGGTCGTAGAGCAGATCCGGTGGCAGGCGGGCGCGCCGTCGCTCGATCTCCTCACGGCGAGCGCGGCCGCTCATCGGCACCGGTGGGATTGGCACCCGATCCGCGGAGAGATGCCAAGTGTTGGGAAGGTGGGCATCTCCCCACGGGAGTGGCGTCGCCGTCTCCCAATAGCGCCGGCAGATGTCGGCGAAGACGTACGGCCTATTGCGATGCGGGGCCACCGACGGCGCGATGTGAAATGCGGGCGGAGCAGGTGGTGCGGGTGGCACGGACCTGGTGGAGCGGCGGCGACCGGAGGAGGAGCCGGCCTCATGGTCGTGCTTTCCCTTGCTGATACAATGCCAGCCCATGGCGCCGGCGAGGAGGTGGATGAGAGGGGGGCGTCGGCGGCGGCTGGGGTTTGCTCGCTTGTGTCGGGGCTCGAGGAGGCAGCCTGATGTAGGGTGCAACCCTAATTGACGATCTTTCACGAATTGGAGGAGGTTCCTACGAAGAACACGACGAACACGAGGGGAAAACAGGGAGAAATCACGAGAGGAAACACTCAAGAACAAGTCCAATCACACATCCACTAGACTAACAAACACACAAGATCACAAGGTACAAGAACAACAAAGGAAAATCGGTACAAGATAGAGTTCATCCCAAATCCAAGAGGAGATGAGGTCTTGATGATTCACTTGGGGAATCCTTCTCCCTTAGGAGGTCTTGATGATCTAGGTAGATCCTTCTCCCTTAGGAGGAATCCCACAAGGGGAGGTACATGAGCTAAGCTCCAATGTCTAGTTCTAATCTTAGCTAACCCTAAATGGAGGAGGAGGAGGAGTATATATAGTCTAGCCATGAAGTGGGAGGGGGAAAGAGAGATACATGGGCCTCAGGCCCTGTCCACGCGCGCAGGCGGCGCCGGATGTCCAGGATGGGGCCCGGATGTCCGGCCTCTCGTGAAGCGCCGGATGTCCGGGGCACTGGCCGGATGTCCGGCCTGGAGATGCCCAACCTTCTGTTGCCGGTCGCCGGATTTCCGGGAGGGAGGCCGGATGTCCGAGCGGCGCTGAGGCGCCGGATGTCCGGCCGCTGATGCCCTTTTGCCGTCTGTTGGTGCAGCCCCTCTCGGCTGCACAGGCGCCGGATGTCCGGCCGCTGTAGCTTCAGCAGCTCCGTCTTCTTCCATCGTCGCTTCCATGCTTCCCTCGCGGATGGTGTAGTTGTTCCTTGGCGCTTGCACTCCTTCTCGTCATCCGTGAAGCTCCGACAATACCTATGCATGCACGCGGGAGAAGTGTCAAGTAGTATACCATCCTCGAAGGGGTCAAGTGAACACGTGTAAAGGAGATGATTCACCTTTGTGTATGTGAAGTAGATGTCGCACGTGTCACTTGCCAAACGGACTCTTGACATGGTGATGTCCGTAGGATGCTCCGCATCATCCCCTCCCCCTTGGAAAAGATCCGTCCTCGGATCGAAAACCAAATCACCATGGGAAAGAGATGTCGTCGCCGTGTAGAAGTGGACGATCACCAAGTACTCTTCATCTTGAAGCTCGAAATGGGCACACTCCAATGTCGCACCGTCTTGTGATTCCTTCAAAAGGAACAAGGACAACAAGCACTTGGAAAAACAAATGTGGTTAGCGTTAGTGCCAAACCAAGCATTCAAGAGGCGATTCACCCAACAAGTGTTGTCATCATGCATATCATATGGTGTGACAAAGGATAGTGGCATGTCATGTAGGCATATCAATTGAGCACAATCAAATTCATCATGCGCAAAGGCAAGAAGCAATAGCAATCTATAGGACCAAGCATGTAAATGTGAGGTAGAGATGCAAATATGTTTGACAAGTGAACAAGCATCTACCTCAAGGTCATAGCAAGCTTGCACAAAGTGCTCAATAAACGGTCGATAGTAGGCATATGAATCATTCACAACACCAAAGAAGATGAGATGCAAGACAATCCAGGCATAATGTGCATATGATGTAGTGAAGATAGTGTGGCACTCAACACAATAGAAGGAGCAAATGTTCATCATGTGTGAGGCAATCAAGTCAAGCATGTAGCAATCAATGTGACATGGCATATGTGAAGAAATGACATTGTTGCAACCAAGCATATGATAGGAGCAAGTAATCCACAAGTAGGATGCAACACACAAGGCATATATATCATGAGGCATGGCAATGTGGCAATGGCAAGTCGAAGCAAGATCTCTAGCATGTGTGCAAAGTGTTACAGTGCAAGCAACACATGAAGTATGATCCACAATATTCATGCTCATGGTGTTGGGATTGTCAAAAGAGAAGGATATCATCTCAAAAGCATGTCCTTGTGCGTCCTTCACAATGCCGAAATGGTAGCAAATGCGTTGTAGAAGCGCGTCGGTCAAAAATGGCTCGCTCTCAAGAGCTCGAATGGTCAACTCACATGAAGTTGAAGTTGACACGGGGTCGAACGATCCTACACATGCACACAACAAAGCAAAGAACGCATGTGCATGGTAGATAAACACATCATCCACCATGATGGTTCTCTTCTCTTGCACATAACCATTAGAAGCAAAAGTGCATGAATAATATGATGCAACAAGGGCAATATTCATGGCACTAGGCATATGGTGCAAAGAAGGAAGACACGCATGCTTCACATGAAAGATGTCAAAAGCTCCTATAATATGGGAGAAAGCTATGGGGGCGATCTCATTAGCAAGACTAAAAGCATTGTTGCACTCAAGACATGGCAAATCATCTAGCATGAGAGATGCAACATATGGAGATATATGACAAGAAGCAATATCAATCATGTGCAAAGCATGTGAATGGATGCCATCAATCGCATGAAACGAGCAAGTATGAATCATCGGTGATGCAACAAGGCAAGCAATCATAGTAATCGTGTCGTGCAAACTAGTGGAGCGAAGATGCAACACACTAGAGGAAATCATGGCAATCATGTCATGTGAGCAAATAATAGGTATAGGCAATGCACATGACATATCGTAAGCACGAACACAAAGCAATATCAAAGTATCATCATAGGCATGGGGTACAAAGCAAACATGGCAATAACAAGTGATATCTCCACCAAGCATGCAAATACACATACAGGTAATAGAATCATGAATCATGTGTAATGCAAAGCATGGGTCACCAAAGCATGTCATCCAAATGGAAATGAGCATATCATGCAAAGTGAACATGGCAATATGGGCAAAGGATATATAATGGACAATGACCCATAACCATGTGAGGGCCATGTAGAAGAAATGCGCGAAGGCTCGTCGCGTAGAGGGTGGGTGGAAGGTAAGCACTCCATGTTGGCGCACATCTTCATTGCTCTCTATAGCTCGTTTCGTCAACTCGTGCGCTTGCGAGGTTGACGAGTAAGTGTGATGACCTACACAAGAAAGGCACAAGCGAAAGAAAGTGTGTGCATGGTAAATGTACACATCATCCATCATGATGTGTATGTGCACGTTAGAGTTTGCACAAAACAAGCATCGCTCAAAGAAATTTGAAGCACGATATAAGAGCATGTCAACCATCATGAAAGAATAGTTGTTATGTATTACACGATGGGGACACAAATTGAGCATGCAAGTATATGGCACATCAATAGCAGTTTTATTCATGGGATGCATATGGTGCACACAATCATTGGGATCATGCAATGGATGGGATCGATCAAAATCTCCTAACATGTATGAGGAAACTATGGGGGTCTCCTCATGAGCAATAGCGGAAACATCATATGGAGAAAATTGACAACATGGCAAATGATGCATGTCCGAAGGTAGGTGGTCATGGCATGACATATATGAACAATGATGCAAAGGGAGCATATGAATATCATCACAAGAAAAACAAATGTCAATAACCATGGGTTTGTCATCGATGCCACATGTGCAAATTGGGTTCATTTTAATGGCATATGCATAGTTACTACGATGAGATTGCAAAGATGCTATATGGTGGATCTCATGCATAGCATATGACAAGTCAAGCGGACTGTCAAACATGATGTGACCAAACGAATTCACACAAGAAATCCTATGCAACATGGCATCACAACTAATAGACTCCTCATGTCAATCATCAAACTCATCATAAATGGGTAAATCATCGCATGGGGAAATCATACTAGTAAGAAGCGTGGCAATAGGAGGATCATCATCATGGAAGCAATCAATGTCCACTAGTGGGACTAGCTCATCACCTTCACCTATGTTACCTTTTTCATTCCACTCATGTGGTGTAGGTGAGGTGGCAATGACCCAATCGTGGTCATCTTCATCGTGATGGAACCCTGTGGGGGGTGCATCATATTCCACCATGGCCATCGTCTTGTCCATAAGAGGGACGAAGTCGTCGAGGGTCGGCGCGTCATCATATATGGGACCTAGCACCAAATGAGAAGACATAATAGAGGTAGAGGTTAAGTTATTAGAACTGAAAATGGCCTCACAAGACCTATCAACTACCTCATTCTCTCTATGTGGTGGCTCACTCACTCCCTCAAAATAGGTGCACTCAAACTCACATATGGTGGAGTCACTCATCTCACGCAAGTAGTGGGGGTTGTGGCTCTCCTCACATGGGAATTGGGGCATCTTATCATATATGGGGCTAGTGGTGAACTCGCTCTCACTCTCAATATTGGTGCTCATGTCACTCAAGTCATCGTCACCGTCGCTGTGGATGAAGGCCGAAGATGGCACATCATCACTCTCACCTCCAAAGATGGAAGCATCATCCTTGCTCGCCACCTTGTCGCTCGCCTCCAAATCTTGTTCCTTGAGAGGCTCCGTAGTCGTAGTCGTCACCGCGCCGTCTTCAAAAAGAGTCGTGGTAGACTTGGCATCATCAATGCCACAAAGAGGGATGGCGGTGAAGTCAAACTTGGGAGCATCGTCTTGAAGCTCGTTGGGCTTGGACATCGTGGTGGTACTATCCTCATGCTCGCCGTCTTGGAGCTTGGCCTTCTCGAAGTGTGCTTGGGGTGGAGAAGCCTTGGCCTTCATGTGTTCTTGTTCCGCCTTGAGAGCACCAAAGTAGATGTCGTCGAGGGACTCATAGTTGTCGAGGAAGATAGTCTTGGAGATGTCGTTGTTCAATCCCATCATGAAGTAGAACTTCATCCAAATGGGGTCGTCCACGCCGGCTCGTCGCAAGGCTTTCTTCATCTCCTTGAAGTACTCGTCGAGGGACTTGGATCCTTGGATGGTGTTCTCCAATTGGCGTTGAAGATGTTCCGTGTAGGTGAAAGGCACAAATTCTCACCGCATCGCTTTCTTCGTCTTGGGCCAACTCATGTTGAAGCTCTTTGAAGGTGTGTGAAGCCACCATGTCGACGCGTAGTCGTGGAAGTTACTTGTGGCGCACTTCACTTGATCTTCGGAGGGGACTTGATGTAGCTTGAGGTAGTCGTCCATCTTGCGCTCCCACTCGAGATACTCCTCGGGGTCTTGACTCCCATAGAGAGGAATCTCGTGGTCGATGTCGAAGTCGTAGTAACTCGTGGAAGTCGCGGACTTGAGCTTGGGGAGCTTCTCTTGAGCGTAATCTTGAGGTGCTTGTCGGCGAAGATGCCGCATGTCCAAAGACGAAGATGCCTTGTGTTGGAAATATGCCCTAGAGGCAATAATAAATTGGTTATTATTATATTTCCTTGTTCATGATAATCGTTTATTATCCATGCTATAATTGTATTGATTGGAAACTCAAATACATGTGTGGGTACATAGACAACACTGTGTCCCTAGTAAGCCTCTAGTTGACTAGCTCGTTGATCAAAGATGGTTAAGGTTTCCTAGCCATTGACATGAGATGTCATTTGATAACGGGATCACATCATTAGGAGAATGATGTGATGGACAAGACCCAAACTACGAACGTAGCATATGATCGTGTCAGTTTATTGCTATTGTTTTCTGCATGTCAAGTATTTGTTCCTTTGACCATGAGATCATGCAACTCACTGACACCGGAGGAATACCTTGTGTGTATCAAACGTCGCAACGTAACTGGGTGACTATAAAGGTGCTCTACAGGTATCTCCGAGGGTGTCTGTTGGGTTGGCATGGATCAAGACTGGGATTTGTTACTCCGTATGACAGGAGAGGTATCTCAGGGCCCACTCGGTAATACAACATCACAATGAGCCTTGCAAGCAATGTGACTAAAGTGTTAGCCACAAGATCTTGTATTACGGAACGAGTAAAGAGACTTGCCGGTAACGAGATTGAACTAGGTATAGAGATACCGACGATCGAATCTCGGGCAAGTAACATACCGAAGAACAAAGGGAACAACATACGGGATTAACTGAATCCTTGACATAGAGGTTCGACCGATAAAGATCTTCGTAGAATATGTAGGAGCCAATATGGGCATCCAGGTCCCGCTATTGGTTATTGATCGTAGAGGTGTCTCGGTCATGTCTACATAGTTCTCGAACCCGCGGGGTCTACACACTTAACGTTTGGTGACGATTAGTATAGTTGAGTTATTATGTTGGTGACCGAAGGTTGTTCGGAGTCCCGGATAAGATCCCGGACATGACGAGGATCTCCGGAATAGTCCGGAGGTAAAGATTGATATATGAGATAATAGTGTTTTGATCTCCGGAAGGGTTCCGGAATTCACCGGAAGGGGTTCCGGATGTTTACCGAAGTGTTCGGGTGCAGCAACACTTTATATGGGCCAAAGGGATAAAGCCCACGAGGTATTGGAAAGTGCAAAAGTAGTTTTGCTGCCGCGTAAGCGGTACTACCGCTTGGTGAAGCGGTACTACCGCCCGAGCGGTACTACCGCTTGTGTGAAGCGGTACTACCGCCCAAGCGGTACTACCGCTTGTGTGAAGCGGTACTACCGCTTGTGTGCGGCTGTGCACGGTTCGGCAGGGATCCGAGTTGGACTCTTTCCCTGCGGGCCAAACCGACCTTGTGCGGGCAAAACCGACCTGGAGGAGGTTTTTACTCCAAGTTTAGACCCCAAGGCTCAACATATATATAGAGGGGCAGGGCTAGCACACGGGATACATCAAGATTTCCCCAAGCCGTGTGCGGCAACCCTAACCCTCTAGTTCCTCCGTCATAATCTCCGTAGCGCTTGGCGAAGCCCTGCAGAGATTGTTCCTCACCACCATCACCACGCCGTCGTGCTGCTGGAACTCAACCACTACTTCACCATCGCTCGCTGGATCGAGGAGGTGAAGGCGTCATCAAGCCGTACGTGTGTTGAACGCGGAGGTGCCGTCCGTTCGGCGCTAGTACGTGATCGGATCGAGGGACGACTTGCGATTTGGATCGCGAAGACGTTCGACTACATCAACCGCGTTTCTTAACGCTTCCGCTTAGCGATCTAAAAGGGTATGTAGATTCACTCTCCCTCTCGTAGATGCTCATCACCATGGATAGATCTTGTGTGTGCGTAGGAAAATTTTTGTTTCCCATGCAACGTTTCCCAACAGTGGCATCATGAGCCAGGTCTATGCGTAGATGAGATCTCGAGTAGAACACAAACGAGTTGTGGGCGTGGGTGTATACATATTGCTTGCCGTTACTAGTTGATATTTGATTCGGCGGTACTGTGAGATGAAGCGGCCCGGACCGACATTACGCGTACACTTACGCGAGACAGGTTCCTTCAACTAACATGTAACTTCGTTGCATAAAGATGGCTAGCGGGTGTCTGTCTCTCTCACTTTAGTTGAATCGATTTCAATGAAGAGGGTTCTTTTAGAAGATCAAAAAGCAATCACTACACCACGTTGTGGTTTTGCGTAGGTAAGAACGGTTCTTGCAAACCCGTAGCAGCCACGTAAAATTTGCAACAACAATTAGAGGACGTCTAACTTGTTTTTGCAGGGTATGTTGTGATGTGATATGGCCAATTACATGATGAGATATATGTGATGTATGAGATGATCATGTGTTGTATAGAATATCACGACTTGCATGTCGATGAGTACGACAACTGGCAGGAGCCATAGAGTTGTCTTTAATTATTGTATGACCTGCGTGTCAATCATTAAGCGCTATGTAATGCTTTACTTTATCGCTAAACGTTAGCAATAGTCGTGGAAGCAACAGTCGGCGCGACAACCTTATGGCGACACGTTGATGGAGATCAAGATGATGGAGATCATGGTGTCATGCCGGTGACGATGGAGATCATGCCGGTGCTTTGGAGATGGAGATCAAAAGCACAAGTTCATGGCCATATCATGTCACTTATGATTTGCATGTGATGTTAATCCTTTTATGCATCTTATTTTGCTTAGGACGACGGTAGCATTATAAGGTGATCCCTCACTTAAATTTCAAGATAAATTGTGTTCTCCCCAAGTGTGCACCGTTGCGAAAGTTTGTCGTTTCGAGACACGCCGTGATGATCGGGTGTGATAGACTCTACGTTCACATACAACGGGTGTAAGCCATGTTGCACGTGCGGAAACACTCGGGTTAAACTTGACGAGCCTAGCATGTACAGACATGGCCTCGGAACACAAGAGACCGAAAGGTCGAACATGAGTCATATAGTAGATATGATCAACATGAAGATGTTCACCATTGAAACCACCTCAACTCACGTGATGATCGGACTTGAGTTGGTGGATTTGGATCATGTTACACTCGAATGACCGGAGGGATGTCAATTTGAGTGGGAGTTTTTTAAATAATATGATTAACTAAACTCATTATCTAGAACAATAGTCTAAATTGTCTTTGCAATATTTATGTTGTAGATCATGGCTCGCGCAGTAGCACCCCTGAATTTTAATGCGTTCCTAGAGAAAGCTAAGTTGAAAGATGATGGAAGTAACTTTGTGGACTGGGCCCGTAATCTAAGGATTATCCTTACGGCTTCCCAGAAGGCTTATGTCCTTGATGCACCGCTTGGTGATCCACCCGCTCCAGTTGAGTCTCTAGACGTTGTGAACGCCTGGCAGGCTCGTTCTGATGATTACTCAATAGTTCAATGTGCAATGTTGTATGGCTTAGAACCGGGACTTCAAAGACGTTTTGAACGTCATGGAGCATATGAGATGTTTCAGGAGTTGAAGTTTATCTTTCAGAAGAATGCCCGGATCGAGAGATATGAGATCTCCGATAAGTTCTATGCTTGCAAGATGGAGGAGAACGGGTCTATCAGTGATCACGTGCTCAGAATGTCTGGGTACTCCACCCGTCTGGCTGAGTTAGGGATGCCCCTTCCGCCAGAGGCTATCACTGACAGAGTTCTTCAATCATTGCCACCTAGCTACAAGAGCTTCGTGTTGAACTATAACATGCACGGGATGAACAAGTCAGTCGCCGAGCTGTTTGCGATGCTGAAAGCCGCTGAGTCTGAAATTCAGAAGGAGCATCAAGTGTTGATGGTCAATAAAACCACTAGTTTCAAGAAAAATGGCAAGGGTAAGAAGGGTAACTCCAAGAAGAGTGGCAAAGCAGTTGCTCCTCTCGTGAAGAAACCCAAGGCTGGACCCAAACCAGAAACTGTGTGTTTTCATTGCAAGGGAACTGGACACTGGAAGCGGAATTGCCCCAAGTATTTGGCTGACAAAAAGGCGGCCAACAACAAACAAGGTATATATGATATACATGTTATTGATGTGTACCTTACCAACTCTCGTTGTAGTGCCTGGGTATTTGATACCGGTGCGGTTGCTCATATTTGCAACTCAAAACAGGAACTGCGGAATAGACGGAGGCTGGCAAAGGACGAAGTGACGATGCGCGTGGGAAATGGTTCCAAGGTTGATGTGATCGCCGTCGGCACGCTCGCTCTTCGATTACCGTCGGGATTAGTGATGAACCTAAATAAGTGTTATTTGGTGCCTGCGTTAAGCATGAACATTATATCTGGATCTTGTTTATTGCGAGACGGTTACTCATTTAAATCAGAGAATAATGGTTGTTCTATTTATATGAGTAATATCTTTTATGGTCATGCACCCGATGTGAGGGGTTTGTTCTTATTGAATCTCGATAGTAATGATACACATGTTCATAACATTGATGCCAAAAGATGTAGAATTGATAATGATAATACCACTTTCTTGTGGCACTGCCGTTTAGGTCATATTGGCGTAAAACGCATGAGGAAGCTCCATGCTGATGGACTTTTGGAGTCACTTGATTTTGAATCACTTGACACATGTGAGCCATGCCTCATGGGCAAGATGACTAAAACGCCGTTCTCTGGAACAATGGAACGGGCAACTGACTTATTGGAAATCATACATACTGATGTGTGTGGTCCGATGAGTATTGAGGCACGCGGTGGTTATCGTTATTTTCTCACCTTCACTGATGACTTAAGTAGATATGGGTATATTTACTTAATGAAACACAAGTCTGAAACATTTGAAAAGTTCAAACAATTTCAGAGTGAAGTTGAGAATCATCGTAACAAGAAGATTAAATTCCTACGATCTGATCGAGGAGGAGAATATCTGAGTTATGAGTTTGGCAGTCACTTAAGACAATGTGGAATTGTTTCACAACTAACACCGCCTGGAACACCATAGCGTAATGGTGTGTCCGAACGTCGTAATCGAACCTTATTAGATATGGTGCGATCTATGATGTCTCTTGCCGATTTGCCACTATCGTTTTGGGGTTATGCATTAGAGACAGCTGCATTCACTTTAAATAGGGCACCATCGAAATCCGTTGAGACGACGCCATATGAACTTTGGTTTGGCAAGAAGCCAAAGCTGTCGTTTCTTAAAGTTTGGGGATGTGATGCTTATGTCAAAAAGCTTCAGCCTGAAAAGCTGGAACCCAAAGCGGAGAAATGCGTCTTCATAGGATACCCAAAAGAGACAGTTGGGTATACCTTCTACCTCAGATCCAAAGGCAAAGTGTTTGTCGCTAAAAACGGAACATTTCTTGAGAAAGAGTTTCTCTCGAAAGAATTGAGTGGGAGGAAGATAGAACTTGATGAGGTTGTTGAACCTTTACTTCAACCTGAGAGTAGCGCAGCGCAGAAAGTTGTTTCTGTGGAGCCTACATTAGTTGAAGAGGAAGTTAATGATGATGATCATGAAGCTTTGGATCAAGTTGCTATCGAACCTCGTAGGTCGACAAGGACGCGTACTGCTCCCGAGTGGTACGGCAACCCTGTCTTAGAGGTCATGTTGTTAGACAACGATGAACCTACGAGCTATGGAGAAGCGATGATGGGCCCGGATTCCGAGAAGTGGTTAGAGGCCATGAAATCCGAGATGGGATCCATGTATGAAAACAAAGTATGGACTTTGGAAGTATTACCTGAAGGGCGTAAGGCCATTCAGAACAAATGGATCTTTAAGAGGAAGACGGACGCGGACGGTAATGTCACCGTCTATAAAGCTCGACTTGTGGCAAAGGGTTTTTCACAAGTTCAAGGAGTTGACTACGATGAGACCTTCTCACCTGTAGCGATGCTTAAGTCCGTCAGAATCATGTTAGCAATAGCTGCTTTTTTCGATTATGAAATTTGGCAGATGGATGTCAAAACAGCGTTCCTTAACGGTTTCCTTAAGGAAGAGTTGTATATGATGCAACCAGAAGGTTTTGTCGATCCAGAGAATGCTGACAAAGTTTGCAAACTCCAGCGATCCATTTATGGACTGGTGCAAGCATCTCGGAGTTGGAATCTTCGTTTTGATGAGGTGATCAAAGCGTTCGAGTTTATACAAGTTTACGGAGAAGCTTGTATTTACAAGAAAGTGAGTGGGAGCTCTATAGCGTTTCTAATATTATATGTGGATGACATATTGCTGATTGGAAACAATATAGAAATGTTGGAAAGCGTGAAGGAATATTTGAACAAGAGTTTTTCGATGAAGGACCTAGGAGAAGCTGCTTTCATATTAGGCATAAAGATCTATAGAGATAGATCAAGACGCTTAATAGGACTTTCACAAAGCACATACCTTGATAAGATTTTGAAGAAGTTCAAAATGGATCAGTCCAAGAAGGGGTTCTTGCCTGTTTTGCAAGGTGTGAAGTTGAGTAAGACTCAATGCCCAGTGACTGCAGAAGATAGAGAAAAGATGAGTGTCATCCCCTATGCTTCAGCCATAGGCTCTATTATGTATGCAATGCTGTGCACAAGACCCGATGTCAGCCTTGCCATAAGTATGGTCGGAAGGTTTCAAAGTGATCCAGGAATGGAACACTGGACGGCGGTCAAGAATATCCTGAAGTACCTGAAAAGGACTAAGGATATGTTTCTCGTTTATGGAGGTGATCAAGAGCTCGTCGTAAAGGGTTACGTCGATGCAAGCTTTGACACTGATCCGGATGACTCTAAGTCTCAAACCGGATACGTGTTTATTCTTAATGGGGGTGCGGTTAGCTGGTGCAGTTCCAAGCAAAGCGTGGTAGCTGATTCTACATGCGAAGCGGAGTACATCGCTGCCTCGGAGGCGGCGAAGGAAGGTGTCTGGATGAAGGAGTTCATGACAGATCTTGGAGTAGTGCCTAGTGCGCTTAACCCAATGACTCTGTTTTGTGATAATACTGGTGCCATTGCTCTAGCCAAGGAACCAAGATTTCACAAGAGGACCAGACACATAAAGCGACGTTTCAATTCCATCCGCGATTACATCAAGGAGGACGACATAAATATTTGCAAAGTACACACGGATCTGAATGTTGCAGATCCGATGACTAAACCTCTTCCAAGGGCTAAACATGAACAACACCAGAACTGCATGGGTGTTCGATTCATTACAATGTAAATCACATAGTGATGTGAACTAGATTATTGACTCTAGTGCAAGTGGGAGACTGTTGGAAATATGCCCTAGAGGCAATAATAAATTGGTTATTATTATATTTCCTTGTTCATGATAATCGTTTATTATCCATGCTATAATTGTATTGATTGGAAACTCAAATACATGTGTGGGTACATAGACAACACTGTGTCCCTAGTAAGCCTCTAGTTGACTAGCTCGTTGATCAAAGATGGTTAAGGTTTCCTAGCCATTGACATGAGATGTCATTTGATAACGGGATCACATCATTAGGAGAATGATGTGATGGACAAGACCCAAACTACGAACGTAGCATATGATCGTGTCAGTTTATTGCTATTGTTTTCTGCATGTCAAGTATCTGTTCCTTTGACCATGAGATCATGCAACTCACTGACATCGGAGGAATACCTTGTGTGTATCAAACGTCGCAACGTAACTGGGTGACTATAAAGGTGCTCTACAGGTATCTCCGAGGGTGTCTGTTGGGTTGGCATGGATCAAGACTGGGATTTGTTACTCCGTATGACAGGAGAGGTATCTCAGGGCCCACTCGGAAATACAACATCACAATGAGCCTTGCAAGCAATGTGACTAAAGTGTTAGCCACGAGATCTTGTATTACGGAACGAGTAAAGAGACTTGCCGGTAACGAGATTGAACTAGGTATAGAGATACCGACGATCGAATCTCGGGCAAGTAACATACCGAAGAACAAAGGGAACAGCATACGGGATTAACTGAATCCTTGACATAGAGGTTCGACCGATAAAGATCTTCGTAGAATATGTAGGAGCCAATATGGGCATCCAGGTCCCGCTATTGGTTATTGATCGTAGAGGTGTCTCGGTCATGTCTACGTTTGGTGACGATTAGTATAGTTGAGTTATTATGTTGGTGACCGAAGGTTGTTCGGAGTCCCGGATAAGATCCCGGACATGACGAGGATCTCCGGAATAGTCCGGAGGTAAAGATTGATATATGAGATAATAGTGTTTTGATCTCCGGAAGGGTTCCGGAATTCACCGGAAGGGGTTCCGGATGTTTACCGAAGTGTTCGGGTGCAGCAACACTTTATATGGGCCAAAGGGATAAAGCCCACGAGGTATTGGAAAGTGCAAAAGTAGTTTTGCTGCCGCGTAAGCGGTACTACCGCTTGGTAAAGCGGTACTACCGCCCGAGCGGTACTACCGCTTGTGTGAAGCGGTACTACCGCCCGAGCGGTACTACCGCTTGTGTGAAGCGGTACTACCGCTTGTGTGCGGCTGTGCACGGTTCGACAGGGATCCGAGTTGGACTCTTTCCCTGCGGGCCAAACCGACCTTGTGCGGGCAAAACCGACCTGGAGGAGGTTTTTACTCCAAGTTTAGACCCCAAGGCTCAACATATATATAGAGGGGCAGGGCTAGCACACGGGATACATCAAGATTTCCCCAAGCCGTGTGCGGCAACCCTAACCCTCTAGTTGCTCCGTCATAATCTCCGTAGCGCTTGGCGAAGCCCTGCAGAGATTGTTCCTCACCACCATCACCACGCCGTCGTGCTGCTGGAACTCAACCACTACTTCACCATCGCTCGCTGGATCGAGGAGGTGAAGGCGTCATCAAGCCCTACGTGTGTTGAACGTGGAGGTGCCGTCCGTTCGGCGCTAGTACGTGATCGGATCGAGGGACGACTTGCGATTTGGATCGCGAAGACGTTCGACTACATCAACCGCGTTTCTTAACGCTTCCGCTTAGCGATCTACAAGGGTATGTAGATTCACTCTCCCTCTCGTAGATGCTCATCACCATGGATAGATCTTGTGTGTGCGTAGGAAAATTTTTGTTTCCCATGCAACGTTCCCCAACACCTTGAAGTCGCTTGGCGAAGATGCCAAGGTAGATGGTGAAGTCGTAGAGCGGTGGTTGGTGTTGAGCTCTTGACCTTCACGTTCTTGTCGGTGATGGTGTCGATGTCGATGTGATCTTGCCGGAGATGGTAGCTCGGAAGCATGTGCACTTGAGCGTCTTCTCAAAGATGAGGAAGACCTCTTGCCGGTCTTGATGAGGGCTTTTAGCTCCTCCACTTGAGCATCCATCTTGGCGTCCAAGTGGTTCTTCATAGCATCAAACTCGTCGTTGCTGTTGTAGACCGAAGGAGATGTGCTTTGCCTATCCATCACAAGACTCGAGTAGAGGTGAGTAGGAAATGAGATAAACAATACCAAGATACCTTTTCCCAAAGTTGAGGATGTATCCCGTGTCACTCAATGTGAAATGAGAGAATAGTGGAATTGGTACCGGACTTATTCACTCACACCTACAAAGTAAAGCTTATCGAGTGGCTTGGTTAGGACAAGTGGCACAAAATTCAAGCAAGTGTTAGTCCAAGAGTATCGAAAATGTTGAGGAAGATTCACAAAATTGCAATGTAAAGCAAATAGATCAATAGCTATAGTGGCACAAGGAAACACACACACGGATAGATAAGTGGGATCCGCGCAACCAAGGAATGAGCACAAAATGTGTTACCACGCAAAAAGCTCGTGTTGCATGGATACTAGAGAGACAATAGCTCGATTGCTCAAATGGGCTAGATACGCTTGTGCACCAACCTAAGCGAGTAACCGTGTCGTCTTCAATCCCAAGTATGCTATGTATGTATGATCCAATATGATATACTATGCAAGATGGCTCAATGCTATTGCTATTGCTTATAAGCTCTTTTGTATCTCCTCTTTTGCTTAAAAGCTTTTGCTCTTTTTTTTTATGCTTTGCCACAATGCTTGATGCTCGAGCCAAGTATGATATGAGACAAGTATGTAAGATATGCACGGGAGAGACTTATGGCACAAAGATGATAGCAAGATGATTGCACGCTAAATGTAGCTATGCGGCGTAAGCGTATCACTAAGGTGCACAATGAGCGTGGCCCGGCAATTCTCAACTCGCTAGTCTCGATAGGTAAGCGACGCAATAGGCTCAAGGTGATCAATGCAATGGCAAGGAAAAGTACAATGATGTCGTCGAGGTTACCGTTGGTGGGTTCTCGTTTGTAAGCAAGGACGGATGATGATGAAGTGGACAATGTCGATGTCGAGTCCATGGCGATGATGAGTGGCGATGTAGAACCGTTCCTAATTATCCGAAACACCTTAGGAAACGGAAAACCACAACTCAAAATCTCAAATGGCAAATGTCAAATGGTGGTAGCGGAAAGCGGTGGTGGTTTCGAAGTCGTCAAAACGGAAGTGGAGTTGGTGGTTGATGAAGAAGTAACCGTCCCTAAGTAGCCGAAACACCTTAGGAGACTTGAATCACAACTCAAGCAACCACAAATGCAATGGGGATCAAAATGGGTTAGGTTGCGAAAGTCGGTGGTGGTTTTGCGGAAGTTATGGTGGAGGACCTTGGCAAACTTGCCAAATTTTCAAAATTTTGATGGAGTCAAATGATGGTGGTAGTATTTTTGTGGGATGGGGGATGTCAATAGCTACAAAACGAGCTAAAGAACGTCAAAATCGGACTCCGGATGAATTAGTTATGGTCAAAACGGTGAAACACGGGAGGCTGAAACTCCAGGGGTCGGACATCCGGGGGTGAGGCCGGATATCCGGGGCTGTATGTCCAGAAACTTGCGCAATTTTGCGCTCCAGGAGCCGGATGTCCGGTCCGATGGCCCGGATGTCCGGCCGGTGGCTCGGATGTCCGGCCCGACGATTCCAGATCGGAATTTGGACTTCGAAACTCGATTTGGGGCGAAAATTGATGATTTTGGGGGCAAAATTGATGGGGGAAAAGAATTTTTTGGATGGATTTCGTGGAGGGGAAGCTAGATCCACTTGCCAAACAACAAAATCATGGATCAAACGCAACAAAATCTCACAAGAACCAACAAAATGCAAAATTTTTGGTGAGGCTATTTTTGGTGGGGATTTTCGAAATTGGGCAAGAACAAACAAAATTAGGCTAGAAAGAGGGGGGGTAGGACTCCAAATTCGTGATCAACGTGGCTCATGATACCAAGATGATGTAGGGTGGAACCCTAATTGACGATCTTTCACGAATTGGAGAAGGTTCCTACGAAGAACACGAAGAACACGAAGAACACGACGAACACGAGGGGAAAACGGGAAGAAATCACGAGAGAAAACACTCAAGAACAAGTCCAATCACACATCCACTAGAATAACAAACACACAAGATCACAAGGTACAAGAACAACAAAGGTAAATCGGTACAAAATAGAGTTCATCCCAAATCCAAGGGGAGATGAGGCCTTGATGATTCACTTGGGGAATCCTTCTCCCTTAGGAGGTCTTGATGATCTAGGTAGATCCTTCTCCCTTAGGAGGAATCCCACAAGGGGAGGTACATGAGCTAAGCTCCAATGTCTAGTTCTAATCTTAGCTAACCCTAAATGGAGGAGGAGGAGGAGTATATATAGTCTAGCCACGAAGTGGGAGGGGGAAAGAGTGATACATGGGCCTCAGGCCCTGTCCACGCGCGCAGGCGGCGCCGGATGTCCGGGATGGGGCCCGGATGTCCGGCCTCTCGTGAAGCGCCGGATGTCCGGTGCACTGGCTGGATGTCCGGCCTGGAGATGCCCAACCTTCTGTTGCCGGTCGCCGGATTTCCGGGAGGGAGGCCGGATGTCTGGGCGGCGCTGAGGCGCCGGATGTCCGGGCTCGCGCCGGATGTTCGGCCGCTGATGCCCTTTTTGCCGTCTGTTGGTGCAACCCCTCTTGGCTGCACAGGCGCCGGATGTCCGGCCGCTGTAGCTTCAGCAGCTCCGTCTTCTTCCGTCGTCGCTTCCATGCTTCCCTCGCGGATGGTGTAGTTGTTCCTTGGCGCTTGCACTTCTTCTCGTCATCCGTGAAGCTCCGACAATACCTATGCATGCACGCGGGAGAAGTGTCAAGTAGTATACCATCCTCGAAGGGGTTAATTGAACACGTGTAAAGGAGATGATTCACCTTTGTGTATGTGAAGTAGATGTCGCACGTGTCACTTGCCAAACGGACTCTTGACATGGTGATGTCCGTAGGATGCTCCGCATCACAGCCGGGCTCGGAAGTGGAAGCGGTGGAGGTAGGTGGGTGGCTGACAGCCGAGGCCCGCCGCGCGTGTGCAGTTATTTTGGGCGGTGGAGGTAGGTGGACGGCCGCCACGCATCCCCGAGGCGGACGAGGAGCAAGCGCGTGCCCGTCCGTTCGATGTCCACGGCTTCCACATTAAGAAGGACAACGGCCGGGCAGCTGGGTGGCTGACAGCCGAGGCCCGCCGCGCGTGTGCAGTTATTTTGGGCGGTGGAGGTAGGTGGACGGCCGCCACGCATCCCCGAGGCGGACGAGGAGCAAGCGCGTGCCTGTCCGTTCGATGTCCGTGCGGACGCAAACCAGAACCAAGTTTGCTCTGAAAATGGGGCGGCCCGAATGCGAAACGGACAGTATTTACGGCCGCGCGTTGGGCCGTGTCGTCTGTTCGTTTGGGCCTAAACGGACACACGCGGACCAGATGGGTCGTGCATTGGAGTCACCCTCAACCACCATCCTGCTGTAATATTTTCGACCTAAACGGACAGTTGCCCTGAACCACCATCCTGCGGTGAAATTTTCGACTATGGTTTAGTAGCCACAAGACGCCTGTAGCAGCGACCCATGTTTCACTGGCGCAGTGGCCCTAGGACTAGGAGACGGTCACAGTCTATACAGACTCGCTAGGCTCGCGCTCCATCAGTCTATCGCCACTGACGCACGGTTTCAAAACCCACTTAAAACCTTCGTCTTCAAGCGGAAGGCCCCAAACCCGTTGCGCTTCTCCCACAAGCAGTGTATCCCAGAAGACACGCCCATCACGCCGCGCGGCGCCGCACCGCTCCCGAGATGGCACGGCACGCCAAGACGGACTCCGACGTGACGAGCCTGGCGCCGTCGTCGCCGCCGCGTTCCCCGCGCCGCCCGGCGTACTACGTCCACAGCCCCGCCACCTCCCACCCGGACGTCGTTGCCTCCGGCGGCGCCGCGGCCGACAAGATGTCTCTCGCCGGCTCCACCCCGGCCGAGTCCCCGCTCCACTACCACTTCCACCACTCCGGCGCCGCGATGCACCACTCCCGCGAGTCCTCCACCGGCCGCCTCCTCTTCTCCGACCAGCTCCGCTCGGGCGGCGCGGCCGGGGCCGTGCCCTGGCGCCGCCTCGGGCACGGCAGCGGCGCCGGGAGCGTCGGGGACGACGACGACGACGAGGACGGAGGGCGCCCCGGGTCGCAGTCGCCGTGGAGGTGCTACGCCCTGGCGGCATTCGCGTTCGTCGCCGTCTTCGCCTTCTTCCTGCTGGTGCTGTGGGGCGCGAGCAAATCCTACAAGCCCCACGTCGATGTCAAGGTCGGCCGCCCCCTCTTCCCCGCAACCGCTTCCTCACTCGTATCAAGTTCCCACCATTTCTCATCTCCTTAAGAAACTCACCGCCAGTGCCCTGCAGATTACACATTTTCAGCCAGCTTCCATTGCTAAGATGCGTACTCTTTCATCACACAATATTGCCCTGTGTTTGGATTTACTGCTAGCATGGATTATGCTACCATCTTGAATTTGCCGTGTCATGCCATTTGCGTAGAAATCGTCCTCTTCTGCTTTGAGGACAAGGAAGAAGCTGTACTTTTTGTTTCAAGTTCCAAATTATGTAGGCACGCAATAACTAGAGCGTGATTCCTTCCAACGATCACGAAAACTCTGAATTTCAAACTGCACATTTGGGCAAGAAACATGCGCACAGTAATACAGTATGCTAGTAGAACTTCGAGGACAACATACTCGAAACATGCACATCGAATCGAGTGGATGAATTTTAATGTTTCTCACCAGTGCAAGTGCGCCCGTCTTCCTTTGCAGAGCGTGGTGTTCGAGTCGTACCACATCCAGGGCGGCACGGACCGGACGGGCGTGCCCACCAGGATGATGTCGGTCAACGCGACGGTCAGGCTGCGCTTCCGCAACCGGGGCACCTTCTTCGGCCTCCACGTCACCGCCGCGCCCTTCCACCTCTTCTTCGACGACCTCACCGTCGCCTCCGGAAACGTACGTACACCGCCCTTCTACATGCCATCGTCGTCGCATCCACCATTGCATATTTCCATTTGCATCCACCCTAGTACCCTCCTGCCCGCCGCGTCATTACCATCACCAGCTGTCCTTAATTGCTCATCGCCTGGATTGGAATCCGGAAGGCGATGTGAGCGTTACGTTTCGCGACGCCACCCCCGCTTAATTAGGCTATGATCTGACCCTAGTTATTGCTGTTTACGCGCAAAGAACAACAGGTGACCGCATGCCGCTGTTTCGAGATAACCGGGAAGTTGATAGCTGGCGCATTTGTGCAAAAACTACTTATACTTAGTCGTGTGTGGTGGTCTGTTTGGAACATACTCCTAGGAATGTAGCAATGGCCTCTTGCCATTTTCCCGAAAAATAAAAGTAGTTCCATCTGAAATGGAAATACTGTAGGTGGAGTACATAAAAGGTTGCATAAGCCCATGTGGGCGCGAGGTTTCGGCTGCATTGTGCATATAGTCAATGAGACTGGTCACTGGTACGCTGTACTGGCCATGATTAACAATCATTTTCCTCAATTGGGCCGTGGATTTTTTTGCAGAAATAGCGTCTCTGCTTTTCAGCATTCCCATGGCCGAGCAGAGATTCCTTTTCATTTTAAAGGAAACCCATGAGGTGAGCAGTACAAGTGTGCCACTAGCATATGGCCTAGGTACTGGAGAAAGCAAACGTGAAACCCAGCCGCACCTGCTCCCTTCCTATTTGTCGCTGTCCAGATTCGTTGTCGTGGCAGTACACGCCCAAAACAAATTCCGGCTTTGGGAAAAGAAAAGAAAAGAAAAACCGACGTGACTAAACAATATCGTCATTTTGGTACTACGTAGTAGTGAGGATGGAGCCCACGGTGTATCGTCTGCTTCCTGGAGAGACCAGACCGTCAGATGATTTCTGAACTCGCTAGCCATGCATTCGACCATCCTGATCCAGTGAGGCCTTTTTTTTTGCGAATAGATCCAGTGAGGCCTTGTGGTTGTGAACTTTGTGATTCACACTTCACAAGGAACAAAGGATCATCTGTCAATTACCAGCAGGGGAGTGGAGTTGGGGTTATGTAAACACTATTGGAAGGAGGCAGGCCTACTTAAGACAGATGTGGACCGCTTCATAGCGCTCGTGGAGGCGGGTAATGACGTGAGGAGTTAGCATTTGGTAGATAGAGTGGAGTTGGGGTTATGTAAACACTATTGTAACCGTCAACGTGGAGGGGTTCTTACTTCCCATCTTCTTCTTCAATATAATATATAGTACGCACGAGTGTGGGTATTCGAGAAAAAAAAATTACCAGCAAGGGACTGAACTACTGTAGCGCTTTTAATTTGTTTTCTTGAAACCGGTAGGGAAGGGCACGTGATTAAGTTGAACAATGTGAACAACCAGCCGCGAGGTGAGACCGGAGCGTTCCTCTGGGTCTAGGTGGGCAGGGCGTTCACGTGACCAAAGTCAGTGAGGGAGGCTAAGCCGATACGAACTGACTCCTCTCTCCTCTCCTCGTGACCAAGCCGGCGTCCTCTGCAGCGAGGGAGTACTGGTACAGAGGACGACCAGTGTGCCTGCCTGCGGCAGCATGCTCCACGCCACGCCGCTGCACACAGGCTACTGGAGAGGAGAGCACGGCCTGCTACCGCTGCTGCCGTTGGCAAGAGCTAGCCAATGCGAATGCGAGACTGTTCTATCTTTTTCACGACGCCTCCAGAGGACGCTGCGCCTTTACTGCTTTTCTGGACATCACGCCTTTAGCCCATCCCTCCGTTCCACAATGTAGTGCGCCCGTGCTTTTCGAAATCTAAGTTTGACCATGAATTTAACCAACGAGACCGATTGCGGCGGGGGTAAAAACTACACCACTGATTCGAATCAGTGGTGTAGTTTTTACCCCCGCCGCAATCGGTCTCGTTGGTTAAATTCATGGCCAAAGCTCAAGCTCAAAAACCGAGGACGCACTACATTATGGAACGGAGGGAGTAGTTAATTTGGCAGTGCACTTTTCTGCTCCTGCTGCTCGCGAGGAGGGAATCCTGTGCTGGGCAGCAAGATGATGGCCCCCAGTGCGCAGCAAAGCCAGCCCCCATCATGGACTTTTTTTGCTCCGAGCAATTAGTACAGTGTTATCCATGGCAAGTACTACATCCTTGCTCCTGGCTCCTGGCTCCCGGATAAGACGGTAAAAAGCGTGGCAGAGTAGAGCCGGTTTCATCCGGCAGCAGAAATTACCTGCAATCTCCATACAATTTTCGTCGGGTTTGCAACTTTGCATGACTGACGAGCGTGCGCGTTGTGTTTGGGTTGTTCATGCAGATGAAGGAGTTCTACCAAGCGCGGAAGAGCGGGCGGGTGGTGACGGTGTCCGTGGTGGGGAAGCAGGTCCCGCTCTACGGCGCGGGCGCCAACCTGCACAGCAAGCCCAACAACGGCCGCCTCGGCCCGGCCGTGGTGCCGGTCAGGCTGGCCTTCGTGCTCCGGGCGCGCGCGCACATCCTCGGCCTCCTCCTCCGCTCCAAGTTCTACCGCCGGGGCGTCTGCCGCCTCGACGTCCGCGAGGCCCACCTCGGCAAGCCCGTGCCCGGCGTCGCCGCCCACTGCGAGTACCACGACGGGAGGTGACGGTAGAGCGTTCGTGTTGTCGATATGGCTGTTTGGTTGGGTGACGTGGATTGCAACGTCTGAATTCAGGCGTGCGTGGTGAACTGATGACTGATTTAGCTGTTGTAGGCGTGTGATAGCATTCGTGTCAAAAAAATTCCTGATGTAACGAACCCATTGTGTGATTTTTTTTTTGAGTGTTAATATTGCCGCTTTATTTAATCAACGAAACTAGGAATCTCGTCCGAAATAACATCCAGAATGCAATCTGGAGGCACACCTAACCAGACCTTACAAAGTTCTTCCCCTACCCCTACCTTAGCTAGCTTATGTGCGGCAACATTAGCAGAACGCCTAATCCAAGACACTTTAAACTCAGAGAACGAGTGAAGCATCACTTTAATCTCCTCCACCCATGGCCCTGCAGCTGAAAAGTTCTTCGTCGATTGATTGATCATCTGCACCACGGCCTGACTGTCGAGCTCGACGTGAACCTTCTGGGCATTTATCTCGGCTGCAACCTGAAGAGCACGCTTGCAAGCCATGATCTCAACCGTTTCGGGGTTGACCATGTGTGGAAAATGATGGCAAGCTGCAGCCAAAAAAGCTCCATTGGCATCTCGTACCACAAGTCCCCCGCCTCCTTTACTTCCATGTTTTGAGATGGCCCCATCAGAGTTGACTTTAACCCATCCCACATCCGGAGCACACCAACGCTGGACATGCACTGGCGCACATGTGGGCGTCCTCTTCTGCTGCACATCCCTCCATTCCTCCATAAAAGCCCAGACTCTCTCCATGATTGCATGTGGTGTCTCAATCCTCTTGCCCTCCTTTGTATCATTGCGAGCAAGCCACAGCGCATAGACCGCTTGAACCATCGCCTCCCTCTCATCCTCCTTAGCCTCAGCGAACCAGCTCAGTAGCCAGTTTGACAGAGCGCCATGGGAGGGCGTGAAGATCGGTGGGGCAGCCACCGAGACTCCCTTCTCTAAGCGCAAAAAATCCCAGAATTGGGTGGAGTGTTGGCAGGTCCAAAACCGGTGCAGATTTGTCTCCTCGCGACCACATGCGACACAGAAAACTCCTCCCTTGATACGTCGACGGTGTAACTCAGCTCCCACTGCCAAGCCATTCCGAATGACTCTCCACATGTGGATCTTTGCCTTGCTCGGCGCGCATGTATCCCAAAGGGCCAAATATCCCTTGTGTGTATTCACAGAGTCTGAAGCCTCCGGTCGTCCAGTTTTGACCCTGTTCATAGTCATCCTCAGGTGATACGCTGACTTGACCGAGAATACCCCATTTTTAGTGTAGTTCCAAGCTAAGTAGTCCTCTGTACCCGGTCCGCCGACAGCAATTTGCTTTATATCAGCCGCATCATCACATGTGAACATATAATCAACCCTGCTTGAGTCCCAACTTGTACCACTTGGTGTTAGGAGATCACGTACTTTAGTCACACCTGGTACAAAGGTTGCACCCAACGGTTTCAAACTCCCACTTCGGGGGATCCAATTATCATGGTGGACATTGATTTTCGAGCCGTCACCAACACGCCAAACCAGCCCCTCCCTCAACAGGTCTCGACCATGGATAATGCTCCTAAAAGTAAAGGAGGCGGCCGCAGGACACGTCGCCGACATGATCGAAAAATCCTGAAAATACCTCGCTTTGAGCACACGAGCACATAACGAAGATGGGTACTGCAGAATTCTCCATGCCTGTTTTGCGAGAAGAGCTTGGTTAAAAGCTTCTGTATTTCGGAAGCCTAAACCACCATCCCGTTTTGCAGCACACATTTTCTCCCAAGATATCCAATGGACCTTTCTTTCACCGTTCGTTGCACCCCACCAGAATTTCGAAGAGATCGAAGTCAGGTTCCGGCACATTTTCTTTGTGAGGTGGAAACAACTCATAGTGAAAGTAGGTGTGGCTTGGAGTACTGATTTGATAAGGACCTCTCTCGCGGCTTTTGACATACCTTGTCCTTTCCATCCGCTAACCTTGCCCTTAGCACTCTCTGTAAGATATTTAAAAGTGCCATCTTTTGACCTTCCCACCAGTGTTGGAAGGCCCAAATATCGCTCTCCTAGGGCTTCCGACTCAATCCCAAGAACATCCATTATCTCACGCTTTGCGTCCTCCTGACTCCCTTTCCCAAAGAAAATGGAAGACTTTTGTAAGTTAACACGTTGGCCCGAGGCCTCTTCATACCGCACCAGGATCTCCTTAAGAGCCACCATATTAGATCTCGTACCCTCAAGAAAGACAATGCCGTCGTCTGCGAATAGGAGGTGTGTGACATGGGGGCCAGTGCTCCCAAAAGATACCCCTTTTATTCGTTGTTCGTCTTGAGCCTTCTTGAGTAATGCAGAGAACCCTTCAACACAGAACAAAAATAAGTACGGAGATAGCGGGTCGCCCTGTCTAAGGCCTCGGGACGAGGTGAAGCCTCTCGAGCAGCCTCCATTAAGCCTAACAGAAAACTTTGCTGATGTAACACATCGCATAATCATAGCAATCCACTCTGGGGCAAAACCAAACCGTGTCAACATCTGTCCCATTGTGTGATTTTGGTTCTTGGGACAACGGGGCTAAAGGCTAATTTTAACTGAACCACGCATCCGAATTCAGAAATCGCATTAGGCAAACTCTGCCTGTTAACTGCTCACCAGTCATGCCCCTTCTGAAGCAAAGCTACACCTTAGTAGTTCGGTCAGCTATATATGTTCGACCGTACTCGTTGGGGGCAAGTTTACAACGGGCGGGCTGAATATTTGGGACGCTTTTGGTTGCCTACATGGTTTTTTGCCCCTTGTATATGTGTGTATGGTTTGGTGGCTTGCCTAATAATGATGATGAAGTTTTTCATCCCACACAGGCCAAATTGATCAGGAGGCTTGCCTATTTCAACATTGCTCGTCTGCTTGAGCACAAATTTAGAGTAAGCATATGTGTAACAGATCACTTGTTCTTCCATGAACTGTAAATCTCTGAAACCCTCCCTCTAAACACCACATACTACTCCTAGCATGGCAAAGTAACAACAATTCAAGTAGCAAGAAAAGGAACACTACACATGAAACAGAAAAACTTAGGCATGCATGATCATAAAGGCAGAGCAAGTTCATCCTAACTACTATGGTATCATCGTACCACCACATCAAAAAGAGAGTGTAATCCTATCACCGCAAATTTACCATCGACGTGAGGGGTTAGTATATACCACCTCATCAAAATATATAGACCAGCAACAGTTTTCAAGCTCTAGCTACCACAAAATGTACATCATCATCGTCGCCGATCATCATGTACCCCATCACCACCAACAGAAACAACACTAGTAGTAGTGTTTGCCGAGCCAAGTCCTAAGCCAGAGCACCCTATGAGCGCCCCCATGGCAACGAACCTAACACCCTGTGCCGTGTTGTCCAGTAGGTGGCTAAAAGCACCCATCAAAGCCTCTGGACTGAAGCCACCTTGCTCCATGAAGGTGCTGCACATGTCAGGGTTGACGTCAACTGACTTGCTCTCCCTAATGGTGGTTTCCACCATCTCGACCGCGTCAATCATGCTGCTAAAGATGCTGAGCTCCTCTTCCATCAAACCGTCCCTCTTCATCTTCCCATCAAGCACATGAACGTGATCACCGCCCTTATCAGGATCATCAAGGACGACAATCTCTGACTCCTGGGTGTCTGGATAGTTAGGCATAGGCGAACCGAGTGTCTCAATGGAGTTCATGTCATGCTTCCCGGCAGCCAGCCCATAGGAGAAGATTTCCTGCATCTGCGAGTAGTTCTGGATGGGAGTGTTGAGGAACTCTCCGTCCTTGGGGTGGTCCTAAGAAAGAAACACAACGTGGTTAGTTGTGATTGGTATGTTAGACAGGCTTAAGCAAGTGGTATGTGAGCTAACCACGGTGTAGCCTTGGTAGTGCTCTACCTCCAACAGGATCGTGTAGGTGTCTTGATCCCATTGTGCACCTGTAAGGTCTCTGAGTTTGGACACTAGGATCCATCTGACTCTCCACTTCCTGAGGTGATTGGATACCTAGGCCAAGGCGACCTCTTGGCCACAGAACTCGAACACCCCGCTTGGCAACAGAGTTCAAGTGCACCTCCTTGAAGCCCTTGTCAGTCCTTACCCCACTGACTATGATCTCACACATATTGTTAAGCATGAAGGTGGACATGTACGACTGCCATTTCATTGAGTTCTCCTCCCAGTCATCTTTGCTTTCCAGCCTTGATGGCTTCCTTATGTGCAGCAGTAGCAGCATTGGGCTCAACCAACACATATGTTGGAGGCCTAGCAGGCGCCTCAAAGACATCTGAATCTGGAGGCACCTACTTCTCGGTCATAGGCTGGGAGTCCTTAACATTGGACGGCGGAAATTGGCTCTCGGATAAGACAATGGCCTGACTAAACTCTTGCGTGCTCATGTCCTAAAAGCGTTAGCATTAGGACTAGTGGAACACACTACACATGGGCAGTAAGAAAGACCACTGCACATGAACAGTGAGCAGTACACATGGTGATGGAAATATGCCCTAGAGGCAATAATAAAGTTGTTATTATTTTATATTTCCTTGTTCATGATAAATGTTTATTATTCATGCTAAAATTGTATTGACCGGAAACTTAAATACATGTGTGAATACATAAACAAATACCGTGTCCCTAGTGAGCCTCTACTAGACTAGCTCGTTGATCAAAGATGGTTAAGGTTTCCTAACCATAGACATGAGTTGTCATTTGATAACGGGATCACATCATTAGGAGAATGATGTGATGAACAAGACCCATCTGTTAGCTTAGCATACGATCGTTCTGTTTATTGCTACTGCTTTCTTGAATGTCAAATACATATTCCTCCGACCATGAGATCATGCAACTCCCGGATACTGGAGGAATACCTTGTGTGCTATCAAACGTCACAACGTAACTGGGTGATCATAAAGATGCTCTACTGGTATCTCCGAAGGTGTCTGTTGAGTTGGCATGGATCAAGACTGGGATTTGTCACTCCGTGTTTCAGAGAGGTATCTCTGGGCCCTCTCGGTAATGCACATCATAAGAAGCTTGCAAGCAAAGTGACTAAGGAGTTAGTTAAGGGATGATGTATTACGGAACGAGTAAAGAGACTTGCCGGTAACGAGATTGAACTAGGTATGGAGATACCGACGATCGAATCTCGGGCAAGTAACATACCGACGGACAAAGGGAATTACGTATGTTGTCATTGCGGTTCGACCGATAAGATCTTCGTGGAATATGTAGGAACCAATATGGGCATCCAGGTTCCGCTATTGATTATTGACCGGAGAGGCGTCTCGGTCATGTCTACATCATTCCCGAACCCGTAGGGTCCGCACGCTTAACGTTCGTTGACGATATAGTGTTATATGAGTTATGTGAATTGGTAACCGAATGTTGCTCGGAGTCCCGGATGAGATCCCGGACGTCACGAGGAGTCTCGGAATGGTCGAGAGGTAAATATTTATATATGGGAAGTCATATTTTGGGTTCCGGAAAAAGGTGCAGTTTTTTCGGTATTGTACCGGGAAACTTCCAGAAGGTTCCGGAGGATTCCGGAGGGGTCCGGAAGTCCACAAGTGGGTCCACCACGTCCCAAGGGCTGGCATGGGCTAAGGGGAGGCGCCCTGGCCTTATTGGGCCAGGCGCACCAAGTCCTCAAAAGCCCACGCAGCTAGGGAAGGAAAAAAGGAGAGTCCTAGTAGGAATAGGATTGGACTTTGGAGTCCAAGTCCACGTGTGTACTATTCACATGGTACTGTTCACGTGGCACTATTCCTTCTACTCCAAGCCCCTACACATATATAAATAGAGGAGAGGGGGCGCCCCAAACAAGACACAACATTGTCTTAGCCGTGTGCGGCGCCCCCCTCCACAGTTCCGTCCCTCGGTCATATTTTCGCAGTGCTTGGGCGAAGCCCTGCGGAGATAGCATCACCATCACCGTCACCATGCCGTCGTGCTGCTGGAACTCATCCACTACCTCGCCGTCTTGCTGGATCAAGAAGTCGAGGACGTCACCGAGCTGAACGTGTGCTGAACGCGGAGGTGCCGTACGTTCGGTACTCGGTCGGTTGGATCGTGAAGTTGTTCGACGACATCAACCGCGTTGTTCTAACGCTTCCGCTTACGGTCTACGAGGGTACGTAGACACACTCCCCCTCTCGTAGCTATGCATCTCCATGGATAGATCTTGCGTGTGCGTAGAAATTTTTTGTTTTCCATGCAACGTTCCCCAACAGTGGCATCATGAGCCAGGTCTATGCGTAGATGATATGCACGAGTAGAACACAAAGAGTTGTGGGCGGTGATCGTCATACTGCTTACCACCAACGTCTTATTTTGATTCGGCGGTATTGTAAGATGAAGCGGCCCGGACCAACCTTACATGTCCACGTACATGAGACCGGTTCCACCGACAGACATGCAACTTGTTTTGCATAAAGGTGGCTAGCGGGTGTCTGTTTCTCCTACTTTAGTTGAATCAAATTTGACTGCGGCCGGTCCTTGTTGAAGGTTAAAACAGCAAACTTGATAAATCACCGTTGTGGTTTTGTGCCGTAGGTAAGAACGGTTCTTGCTAGAAGCCCGTAGCAGCCACGTAAAACTTGCAACAACAAAGTAGATGACGTCTAACTTGTTTTTGCAGGGTATGCTGTGATGTGATATGGTCAAGACATGATGTGATATACGTTATTGTATGAGATGATCATGTTTTGTAATTTATCGGCAACCGGCAGGAGCCTTATGGTTGTCTCTTTATTGTATGAAATGCAAGCGCCATGTAATTGCTTTACTTTATCGCTATGCGTTAGCAATAGTTGTAAAAGCAATAGTTGGCGAGACGACCACGACGCAACGATGGAGATCAAGGTGTCGAGCCGGTGACGATGGAGATCATGACGATGCTTTGGAGATGGAGATCAAAAGCACAAGATGATGATGGCCATATCATGTCACATATTTTGATTGCATGTGATGTTTATCCTTTATGCATCTTATTTTGCTTAGAACGACGGTAGCATTATAAGATGACCCCTTCACTAAATTTCAAGATAAAAGTGTTCTCCCCGATTATGCACCGTTGCTAAAGTTCGTCGTTTCGAAGCACCTCGTGATGATCGGGTGTGATAGATTCTACGTTCACATACAACGGGTGTAAGCCAGTTTTACACAAGCAGAATACTTGGGTTAAACTTGACGAGCCTAGCATGTACAGACATGGTCTCGAAACACTGGAGACCGAAAGGTCGAACATGAGTCATATAGTAGATATGATCAACATGGAGATGTTCACTATTGATGACTATCCCATCTCACGTGATGATCGGACATGGGCTAGTTGATTTGGATCATGTATCACTTAGTTAACTTGAGGGATGTTAATTTAAGTGGGAGTTCATTAGTAATTTGATTAATTGAACTTAATTTATCATGAACTTAGTCCTGATAGTCTTTGCAAATTATGTTGTAGATCAATAGCTCGCGTTGTAGCTCCCCTGTTTTTGATACGTTCCTAGAGAAAGCTTAGTTGAAAGATGATGGTAGCAATTACACGGACTGGGTCCGTAACTTGAGGATTATCCTCATTGCTGCACAGAAGGATTATGTCCTTGATGCACCGCTAGGTGATGGACCTGCTGCAGGAGCTGCTGCAGACGTTGTGAATGTCTAGTAGGCTCGATCTGATGACTACTCGATAGTTCAGTGTGCCATGCTCTACGGCTTAGAACCGGGACTACAAAAGCGTTTTGAACGCCATGGAGCATATGAGATGTTCCAGGAGCTAAAATTGATATTTCAAGCTAATGCCCGGGTTGAGAGATATGAAGTCTCCAACAAGTTCTTCAGCTGTAAGATGGAGGAGAACAGTTCTGTCAGTGAACACATACTCAGAATGTCTGGATACCACAACCACTTGACTCAGCTGGGAATTGATCTTCCAGTTGAGAGTGTTATTGACAGAGTTCTTCAGTCACTGCCACCAAGCTATAAAGGCTTCGTGATGAACTATAATATGCAAGGGATGGAGAAGACAATTCCCGAGCTCTTCGCGATGCTGAAATCGGCGGAGGTAGAAATCAAGAAGGAGCATCAAGTGTTGATGGTTAACAAGACCACTAGTTTCAAGAAAAAGGGCAAGGGAAAGAAGGGGAACTTCAAGAAGAACGGCAAGCAAGCTGCCGCTCCCACGAAGAAACCCAAAGTTGGACCCAAGCCTGAAACTGAGTGCTTCTACTGCAAAGGAACTGGTCACTGAAAGCGGAACTGCCCCAAGTATTTGGCGGATAAGAAGGATGGCAAAGTGAACAAAGGTATATTTGATATACATGTTATTGATATGTACCTCACTAGTGCTCGTAGCAGCGTCTGGGTATTTGATACCGATTCAGTTGCTAATATTAGTAACTTGAAGCAGGAGCTGCAGAGTAACGGAGACTAGCTGAGGGCGAGGTGACGATATGTGTTGGAAGTGTCTCCAAGATTGATATGATCAATATCGACACGCTCGTAATACCTTCGGGATTAGTATTAAACCTAAATAATGGTTATTTGGTGCTTGCGTTGAGCATAAAACATTATATCTGGATATTGTTTATTGCAAGACGGTTATTCATTTAAGTCAGAGAATAATGGTTATTCTGTTTATATGAATAATATCCCTCGTGATCATGCACCCTTGTGAATGGTTTATTCTTGTTGAATCTCGATCGTAGTGATACACATATTCATAATATTGATGCCAAAAGATGCAAAGTTGATAATGATAGTGCAACATACTTGTGGCACTGCCATTTAGGTCATATTGGTGTAAAGCGCATGAAGAAACTCCATGCTGATGGACTTTTGGAATCTCTTGATTATGAATCATTTGATACTTGCGAACCATGCCTCATGGGCAAGATGACTAAAACTCCATTCTCCGGAACAATGGAGCGAGCTACTGATTTGTTGGAAATAATACATACCGATGTATGCGATCCGATGAATGTTGAAGCACGCGGCGGGTATCGTTATTTTCTAACCTTCACAGATGATTTGAGTAGATATGGGTATATCTACTTGATGAAACACAAGTCTGAAACATTTGAAAAGTTCAAAGAATTTCAGAGTGAAGTAGAGAATCATCGTAACAAGAAAATAAAGTTTCTACGATCCGATCGCGGAGGCGAATATTTGAGTTACAAGTTTGGCCTTCATTTAAGAAAATGTGGAATTGTTTCACAACTCACACCACCTGGAACACCACAGCGTATTGGTGTGTCTGAACGTCGTAACCGTAGTTTATTGGATATGGTGCGTTCTATGATGTCTCTTACCGATTTGCCACTATCGTTTTGGGGTTATGCATTAGAGACAGCTGCATTCACGTTAAATAGGGCACCGTCTAAATCCGTTGAGACGACACCGTATGAACTGTGGTTTGGCAAGAAACCTAAGCTGTCATTTTTTAAAGTTTGGAGATGCGATGCTTATGTGAAAAAGCTTCAACCTGATAAGCTCGAACCCAAAGCGGAGAAGTGCGTCTTCATAGGATACCCTAAAGAAACAATTGGGTACACCTTCTACCACAGATCCGAAGGCAAGGTCTTTGTTGCCAAGAATGGGTCCTTTCTAGAGAAGGAGTTTCTCTCGAAAGAAGTGAGTGGGAGGAAATTAGAACTTGATGAGGTAATTGTACATTCTCTCGAATTGGAAAGTAGCTCATCAGAGAAAACCGTTCCCGTGATGCCTACACCAATAAGAGAGGAAGATAATGGTGAAGATCATGAAACTTCAGATCAAGTTACTACTGAACCTCGTAGGTCGACCAGAGTACGTTCCGCACCAGAGTGGTACGGTAATCCTGTTCTGAAAGTCATGTTGTTAGACAACGGCGAACCTACGAACTATGAAGAAGCTATGATGAGCCCAGATTCCGACAAATGGCTTGAGGCCATGAAATCTGAGATAGGATCCATGTATGAGAACAAAGTATGGACTTTGGTGGACTTGCCCGATGATCGGCAAGCCATTGAGAATAAATGGATTTTTAAGAGGAAGACAAACGCTGATGGTAATATCACTGTCTACAAAGCTCGACTTGTCGCGAAAGGTTTTCGACAAGTTCAAGGGGTTGACTACGATGAGACTTTCTCACCTGTAGCGATGCTTAAGTCTGTCCGAATCATGTTAGCAATTGCCGCATTTTATGATCTGGCAAATGGATGTCAAAACTGCATTCCTTAATGGTTTTCTCAAAGAAGAGTTGTATATGATGCAACCAGAAGGTTTTGTCGATCCTAAGGGTGCTAACAAAGTGTGCAAGCTCCAGCGATCCATCTATGGACTGGTGCAAGCATCTCGGAGTTGGAATATACGCTTTGATGAGGTGATCAAAGCATATGGTTTTGTACAGACTTACAGTGAAGCCTGTATTTACAAGAAAGTGAGTGGGAGCTCTGTAGCATTTCTAATATTATATGTGGATGACATATTGTTGATTGGAAATGATATAGAATTTCTGGATGGCATAAAAGGATACTTGAATGAAAGACCTCGGTGAAGCTGCTTATATATTGGGCATCAAGATCTATAGAGATAGATCAAGGCGCTTGATAAGACTTTCAATGAGTACATACCTTGACAAGATTTTGAAGGAGTTCAAAATGGATCAGTCAAAGAAGGAGTTCTTGCCTGTATTGTAAGTTGTAAAGTTGAGTAAGACTCAAAGCTCGACCACGGCAGAAGATAGAGAGAGAATGAAAGTCATTCCCTATGCCTCAGCCATAGGTTCTATAATGTATGCCATGCTGTGTACCACACCTAATGTGTGCCTTGCTACGTGTCTGGCAAAGGGGGTACAAGAGTGATCCAGGAGTGGATCACTGGACAGCGGTCAAAATTATCCTTAGTAACTAAAGGACTAAGGAAATGTTTCTCGATTATGGAGGTGATAAAGAGTTTGTCGTAAAGGGTTACGTCGATGCAAGCTTTGACACCAATATGGATATCTCTGAGTAGCAAAACGGATACGTATAATGGAGCAGTCATTTGGAATAGCTCCAAGTAAAGCGTGATAGCAGCATCTACAGTATGACAAGGATTTGCAAAGTACACATGGGTCTGAATATTGCAGACCCATTGACTAAAATTCTCTCTCACGAGCAAAACATGATCACACCTTAGAACTCTTTGAGTGTTAATCACATGGTGATGTGAACTAGATTATTGACTCTAGTGAACTCTTGGGTGTTAATCGCATGGCGATGTGAACTAGATTATTGACTCTAGTGCAAATGGGAGACTGATGGAAATATGCCCTAGAGGCAATAATAAAGTTGTTATTATTTTATATTTCCTTGTTCATGATAAATGTTTATTATTCATGCTAAAATTGTATTGACCGGAAACTTAAATACATGTGTGAATACATAGACAAATACCGTGTCCCTAGTGAGCCTCTACTAGACTAGCTCGTTGATCAAAGATGGTTAAGGTTTCCTAACCATAGACATGAGTTGTCATTTGATAACGGGATCACATCATTAGGAGAATGATGTGATGAACAAGACCCATCTGTTAGCTTAGCATATGATCGTTCTGTTTATTGCTACTGCTTTCTTGAATGTCAAATACATATTCCTCCGACCATGAGATCATGTAACTCCCGGATACCGGAGGAATACCTTGTGTGCTATCAAACGTCACAACGTAACTGGGTGATCATAAAAATGCTCTACAGGTATCTCCGAAGGTGTCTGTTGAGTTGGCATGGATCAAGACTGGGATTTGTCACTCCGTGTTTCAGAGAGGTATCTCTGGGCCCTCTCGGTAATGCACATCATAAGAAGCTTGCAAGCAAAGTGACTAAGGAGTTAGTTACGGGATGATGTATTACGGAACGAGTAAAGAGACTTGCCGGTAACGAGATTGAACTAGGTATGGAGATACCGACGATCGAATCTCGGGCAAGTAACATACCGACGGACAAAGGGAATTACGTATGTTGTCATTGCGGTTCGACCGATAAGATCTTCGTGGAATATATAGGAACCAATATGGGCATCCAGGTCCCGCTATTGATTATTGACCGGAGAGGCGTCTCGGTCATGTCTACATCATTCCCGAACCCGTAGGGTCCGCACGCTTAACGTTCGTTGACGATATAGTGTTATATGAGTTATGTGAATTGGTAACCGAATGTTGTTCGGAGTCCCGGATGAGATCCCGGACGTCACGAGGAGTCTCGGAATGGTCGAGAGGTAAAGATTTATATATGGGAAGTCATATTTTGGGTTCCGGAAAAAGGTGCAGTTTTTTCGGTATTGTACCGGGAAGCTTCCAGAAGGTTCCGGAGGATTCCGGAGGGGTCCGAAAGTCCACAAGTGGGTCCACCACGTCCCAAGGGCTGGCATGGGCTAAGGGGAGGCGCCCTGGCCTTATTGGGCCAGGCGCACCAAGTCCTCAAAAGCCCACACAGTTAGGGAAGAAAAAAAGGAGATTCCTAGTAGGAATAGGATTGGACTTTGGAGTCCAAGTCCACGTGTGTACTATTCACGTGGTACTGTTCACGCGGTACTATTCACGTGGTACTGTTCACGTGGCACTATTCCTTTTGCTCCAAGCCCCTACACATATATAAATAGAGGAGAGGGGGCGCCCCAAACAAGACACAACATTGTCTTAGCCGTGTGCGGTGCCCCCCTCCACAGTTCCGTCCCTCGGTCATATTTTCGCAGTGCTTGGGCGAAGCCCTGCGGAGATAGCATCACCATCACCGTCACCATGCCGTCGTGCTGCCGGAACTCATCCACTACCTCGCCGTCTTGCTGGATCAAGAAGTCGAGGACGTCACCGAGCTGAACGTGTGCTGAACGCGGAGGTGCCGTACGTTCGGTACTCGGTCGGTTGGATCGTGAAGTTGTTCGACGACATCAACCGCGTTGTTCTAACGCTTCCGTTTACGGTCTACGAGGGTACGTAGACACACTCCCCCTCTCGTAGCTATGCATCTCCATGGATAGATCTTGCGTGTGCGTAGAAATTTTTTGTTTTCCATGCAACGTTCCCCAACACATGGATCATGAAGTTCAACACACCACCATATGACTGATCTTCACGCTCATAAAATACCATGTAGTTCAACACACTACCACACGTACATACTTGCAAACTAGCATACTACAGATGCTCTGATTCACAGACTAGTACCATATCTACCATAGTATCATTCTTTTCTAGATGGAAAACAACATCAACATCTCAAAGCCTACAAGCAACACCTAGCATGCTACCAATCCATCACCACCAGCTATCACAACATCACATTCTCACAGATCGATAATCTACAGTGCTATCACATGCTCACAGATCTACTCCTACCAAATGCTTACAGATCTAAGCTGGAACGAGTAGGGAGGAGGGACCGATCAAACTTACAACCATAGGTGAAGCTGGATGGAGGCGTGGAACAGGTCGGAGAAGAGGAGGAAGACCAATCGCCGCCGCCGTCTACCGCCGGCCGGAGAAGATGCATCATTTACCTGCTCGAAGTGGGGGAGGGGGGGGGTGGGAGTTTGGGCGGTGAGCCAGGGTGGCTATATAGGGCGACCGATTCAGCGGGAGGTGACCCAATTTCTCCCACTGCATTTCGGACGCGCGCGAGCTCATGCCATCTCCTGCTCGCATGAGCTCGATGCCGCGTTCCCCTCCCCTGCATCGCCCGAGTAGAAAACGGTCAATTCAGCCGTTCCTAGCGGATCTAGCTGGGGTGCTTTAAGGTTCGCGCTATGCAGGCCAAACAATGAACAGGCTAGCAAACGAGCCAATTTTGCATCGCATAGTCTTAGTTGTACCTAATGCAGGCTACCAAACGCGGCTTTGTCATCTGCAAGTGTTAATGTCATGAAAGAAAGGCGCGTTTGCATGCAGAGGGCGATTCATTCTCCCGGAAGCACGGCACAACCACACAAGTCCGGCGTGTTTCTCCAGCATTCCCTATGGCTTTTAACCTGTGTAAGCTACACTTCCTCTACCCAGTGCTTCCTGTGTATTCAGATGAGTCGAATTTATCACCAGAAGTCGTTGTATTTACATATTGCTACCTCTGTTCCTAAATATGAACGTTTTGGCAGTTTAAATTAACTGCCAAAACGTCTTATATTTAGGAACGGATGTACTAGTACTTTGTAACTCATCCACCATACATTCTGCATTCAGAAACAGAACTGCGCCAACTCTGAATGCTAAGTGCTTACCCACTGACATCCTTTCTGAAGCAAGCTACATACTGTTAACTATTCCGGTCAGCTATGTACTGGTAGGACAGTAGGAGGTTCACACCAGGCTAAACTTGCATGTCACTACCCAATTCGACATCTGCAGCGTTCATGTAATAGAGAAAGGTGCTTTTGCATGTCGAGGGTCATTCATTCTCCTGGAAGCATGGAGCAAGCCAGGGTGTTGTGTATATCATGCTTGCTCATGCTGCACAATGCTAGCTTTCTCGCTAACTCCACATCTCGCCGCGCGCATCCTAATGCTGATGAAAAAGGCAATGAGCTGCACAAAAACTCACCAAATCTTTAGTAACATGTGGTAAATAAATTTCGAACTGAACAGAATTCAGAAAGGTGTTCCACTGTTGGCCTACCGTACAAAAACCAGCAACCATAATGCTGAAGCCTTTGAAGTTGAATGGCGTTGTTTCTGAAAGGAACCATGCTGACACAAGAAAACAAGATAATTAATTTTAATTGCATAGCTTGGAAAACCAAGACTGACAAAACTTGCATCCGTTAGTTTATGTGCCCATACCTGTCAAGGGAGTAAAGACGAGTGGAGCTAATATGCTGGCAAAAGAACTAATTCCAGATATACACCCTTGAGCAATTCCCTGGAAAGGGACACCAAACAATAGTTTTGATGAGCAAACTCATAAGTGTAAACTGTTGGGTAATAAAAGACAAACATCAGCAACTAGTCAAGTTACCTGCTCATTTGATCCAACACTTTTTGACACGTTGGTCCTTATCTACAGAAGTTGAAAAGATCATCAAGTTTCTTTTAAATCTCTCAGAAGGAAATGAAAAGAAGAGGTGAGCAAAATATGTCTTACAGATGGGTGAACAAAAGCACTCAAAATTATAAATGCTGCAGCAAAATATGGTACCTGTGAGATAATTAAGGTAGAGTTAGAGAACATATACTAGAAATACACTATTGCATTACTGCACTACCGCATATCTATGTGTGTTATTGTTGCTGTGTCAACATGCAGAGCAACAAAAAAATGCACCAAAGTATGGAAGCAATTGCAAAGGCCATATGAAGTACCCAGTACGACCATGCGATGCCATACAGGAAAACCTGCAAAATATATGGCAATCATTTAATCATTAAAACCGCAGTGTGCGAAAAACACCAGTAAGTAACAGAAAAGATTTAATAAAGGGCTATTACATGAGTGCATCCTCCTAACAACCCAACAATAAGTAGCATCTCCTCACCAACGATTGGAGCAAATATTGGCATTACTGTTAACTGCAAAGGTGTTACAGGAAGTTAAATAAAAGGTAAAATGTATATAAGAATTAATATGAATAAGTACTCTTAGAGCTTTGGTAATTTTTTTTTAAAAAGAACAACTACGTAGACTTTTTTTTGGAGGAAAACTTCCAATCTATTCATCAACTGTCAAGATAGTACAAAGAACACCAGAAGTTAAAAAAATACATCCAAGTCCGTAGGACATGGGTATAAATTCAAGGTTGCAAGCTGGTCTGCAGTTACAATGGTATTGGTACCTGTGAGATCATCCCCGCAGCACCGGCAATTAGCATTAGATTAGCAAACTCGTCTTTGCTGTAACCAAACTGTGCTTTCAGGTAGTACTGCAAATAAGTCAAATAAACTGTGTCCTTTTTTTTACGGGGAAACTGTGCTTTCAGATAGTACTAGTGTATTACAGATACTCTGTTGCAATTATTTGATCAAGAAGTAAACAATTGTGGGGTCCGTTGAGTGAAAATTCTTGCCTAAATAGAGTAAGAAATGTATACCAGTAATGCAGTCTGAAGTCCGTGTTCACCGAGACTGTAAAAGAAAGTAATCATTGCCGCCGTTGACAAGGTCAAACTGCAAGGAACAGTAACCGCACATCAGCAAACACTACTCATATTTCCCTAATTGGATTTTGATAACCAGCGAACGTCAGATTTTTCAGCATAACAAAACTAATACTTTTTATGACAAATTATGTTGTCACAAGGAAGTCAATTTCCTTTAGCAAACATGGCAAATCCGTTAAGTTCAGTTTTTGTCCAGGATTTGCCATGCCTGCTAAAGGATTTTTGCCATCCTCGCGACAACATAAGGCCTCCTTTGGTTCGCATGGTAGAAAAATCATAGGAATAGAAAAGTCATAGAAATGAGATGGCACGTATCTCAAATCCTATGAGTAGGTAGCAAAAGAGATGTCCTTTTTGACACCTTGCATTTGCATCCTACAGAGCATCCCCCTCTCCCGTCGCGCTCCCATGAGCGCACGGGGAGGAAACCCTAGCCGCCGCGCCTAGCCTCCCACCTCTCCGTCCCTCCCCTCGCCGCCGCCGTGGCGCGTTGGCGGGCAAAGCCCTGCCAACATCGGCGACGGCTGGGTCACTCTTCTTCCTCCTCCCTGTGGTGTGCGGCGCGGGCCCTGGCCGTTGGGTGGTGGCGCGGCGTTGAGCGCGGGACGCAGCGGCGTGGCCGCAGGAGCTGCTGGCGTGGAGGCGGCCTTCTGGTCACGGTGCGAAGGGCTGTGGACGGCGGCGGTGCGTTCTTCATCGGGCGGAGTCGTGCGGGGCGGCCCCAGTCAGATTCGGCCGGATCTGGCGCCGGTGGCCCGTCGGGTGGCGAGGGCTGAGGTCAGCAGGGGCCACGGGCGGCCGGCGCTGCCATGGGTCGGCTGGCAGTGCTAGTGGTGTGGCTGTGGTGGTGGAGGCGCGTGCGCATCCCGGCGTCCGGTCGAGTCCTCCTTCCCGACATCTGGACGACGGCGTGCGACGCAGGATGGCTTCCCTTGGGCCCATCCTTGGCTGCGGTGGCGGCGGATCTGCCCCCCCCCCTTCGGCGGATGGGAGGCTGTCGGTGGCCTCACGTCGGTCTGCGCCAGTAGCCGTGGTGGGGCGAACCATGGGTGTTTCTGGTGGGGAGGCTGATAGGAGGGATGGAGGCTCCGACGAGGTCGAGCCGCCCATCGCCGGCACAGGGGGTGCCGGTCGTGGCCGTAAACCGCTCCTCCCCCTCCCCCTTTCCTCGGCCTGGTGCTCTCTGGTAGCAGATCTGGCGATGCTTGAGGCAGGATGGTCGCTGTCGGTTCCGGCGGTGGTTGGGGTTGGCTGATCTGATCAAAGCCGTCTCCTTTGGTGGTCTTAGGGCGGTCTGGGTGCCGGGCGACGGCCCTGGCGGTGGGAGGCGCGTTGGCCATGGTCAGATTGCGCGGCTCGGGTGTGGGCGGTCAGCCATGGCCGCTCGGGCGGCATGGCTGCGTGTGGTTGGTGGAGCGGGGGCGCGACGGAGGGGTATGAGCACAGGGGTACATTACTTGCCCAGTCCTTGTACTGGCCGACGGCGATGGCGGCGGCGAACGTTGTTTTCCTCCCTGCAGGCTCCGTCGCGGTGTTCCCACTCCTTCCGTGATGTTCCGGGTGAAAACTCTATCTACGGGGTCGGACGGTGGGGGTTATCCTTGGTTGTGCCCTTCTTGGAGGCATCATCTTGGAGTCCTCGCTCCGGCGTTTTCCTTTGACCTCTCCTCGGTGGATCGCTCATGGTGGCGGTCTTCGTCGGCTCAAAGCGGTTCTTCTTCACTCATCCGTAGTTTGCTTGGTAGTCGTTGGGTGGTGTGACGGTGGCCGGCACCTTGTATTTTGCCTTGAGTGTGTGTTTGTATCGGTTTGCTCGGATGTAATGCGGTGATGGTTGCTTTATTATAATATAAAGCGGGGAAAACCCCTTTCCGTCAAAAGAGATATCCTTTGGTTCACATCGTAGAATTTTTTCCATTGAGTCTAGACTAATATTTATTTTCCTATGAAATATGGAGGATGGGAAGATTTCTCCATAGGAACATGATTCTATTCGTACAAACCGAAGGACTCTTAAATTGTCATTAAAAAAGTTTGATTTGCCGTACTTTTCTAGCGAACGTCAGTTTTTTAACATTTTCCTAATTCTTTAGTGAGAACTGAGAAGTGGTAGTGTGCTGTCTTTAGCATTACTCTGATTGAAGATTTGACGTGGACAAAATTGTAGTGATATCTGAACAACGTTGGTGCAGATACTGTGGTAAATTTTCGAGCAGGGACGACCACTCCATTTTCAGCTACTTTCAGAACGGAAACACGCAGCAGAAACCTCACCTGCCAGTGAGAAGCACGACCATGTCGGACGGCGACGGCAGCACGCCCTTGTATGGCGGAAGCCTCGGCGACAGCTCTTCGTCGGAGGAAGCAGAAGACGAAGCCGCAGAGGAGCAGGACGAGTCTTGGAGCAGGGGATCGCAGGCACCGTCATGGAAGGAGACAGCAGCGCCGGAGTCCGGAACGAACGCCCTGAGGTAGATTGCTCCCGCAGCCCCGACGGCCGCGGCGACCTGGAAGGTAGATGAGGTGGCGAGGAATCTCGCGGTGAGGGTCCCCGAGAGGAAGCCGGCCGCCGACACGCCTGAGAGGAGCCCGAACGCCGCCGCGCGCCGTTTGGTCCCTACGTGGTCCGCCTGCGCCCACAAAATTCGCCTGGTCAGCGGTCACGAACTAGTAGCACTATTGCGACTGAGGCTCACGGTTGTGTTGCAATGACACGTGGGCCCAGTCAGCTTGTTTCTCGTTTTATTAGAGTATTTTTTAGCAAAGAATACGTTATTTCTCTACCGGTAATTGTCGTGCGTTCTTTTTTGTACGGGAGGTGCAAATGCACATATATACCGTATTTGTTTTTTTTCCTTCAAACCCCTCATTTGAATTTCGTGCAGTTTTTTTTTTTTGCGGGAAGAATTCCGTGCAGTATTAGACTGATGTATCTGGTGTTGAACCGTAAGCGATACTGTAGTACTCGTATTAGTTTACCACGTAAGCAAGCGAGAGGCAGTGGATGCTGCCCTCGCAGAAGATCCCGGCGAGGATCTTCACCACGTAGTACACGTAGAAGTACACCGCCGATCGGTTGCACGCCAATATAACTGCCAAAACAAAACAAACGAATGATCACACACCCGCTGCACTCACATTAACCTCGCCAACGAATAATCACGTTGCAGAGAATACTCCACGCATACATACAGAGAGGCAAAATGGCGACGGTCACCGGCAGCGTCATCAGCGCCTTCCGGCCGTATTTGTCCGACAAATTCCCCACAATTGGAGTCACCACCAGAGCCCCCAGCCCTGTGATCTGCATATATGTATATACGTACGTGCCAATGTAAAAAAAAAACAGAAGCAGAAGAAGGTCCAGGCAAATGCGCGGTCAGATTGCTCACGGCGTTCTGGAAGCCGCTGAGGTAGATGGCGACGGAGCACTCGTCGCGGCCCGGGCAGACGGCCTCCATGGTCACGTCGGTGATCGCCGGGAGCACCATGAAGGAGGAGAAGTGGAAGAGGAATGCCACCACGAACAAGTGCCCCAGCCCCACAAAGTCCTTCATCTCGTACACCGCCGCCGCCGCCGCCGCCCGTACGTACGTACTGCTCTTCTCCTACCGCCTCAGAACCTCAATATACTCCGGCAGCGACTTGCGATCATGTCACTCCGGGGAACGGGGAGGGAGTGTGTTATAAACCCCACTCATGGCACGCAACGACAAAGCAAATGCGATGCTTCAAGTAAGAGCCACTGGGCCGATGCGTCGTGCCGTGGCTCTTTCTTGCTTAGGGCGGTAGGCCGCCTGACCCTGACTGATCCATCACTAACGGCGACGCTCCCATTTTCGCCAAGTTGGCGCCCTGAGTGCCCAAACGGACGGGACAGTCCTGCAACCGCGCCTCCGTCTGTTACGGCCTGTGTGCGATCTGCCGAGAGTACGCCATACCACCGGGCTGGCTGGCCAGTGGTGCTGCCGCGACGGCGACAGGGTGACAGCGAGAGGGAGGAAAAACAGCCGCGCTCCGGACCCGGTGGCTTGCTTGTACGCCTGGGCAGCGTCGTCGGACGGAGCAGCGCGTGCTTTGGAGTGCACTCCACCCTACTTTCGAGTGGCTGATTGGATCTTGGGTATGACTTGCGGGGTTGGAACTCTCGGAAGGGTCTGATCTGATTGTGCTCTGTTGGTGTTGCGGGTCTCGCATCCTCTGTCAAAAGCTGCTTATCGATGTGCTCTGATCATGGGGCGCACTTGGCTTCTTGTGTGGCTATGCTCGGTTGCACACGTACGACGGGTGGAGAGGTGCCTGCTAGCTTAGATTCATGTGGCACTAGGATGTTTGCTTCGCCGGTGGGGGAAGCCCCCCGTTGTGGTGTGTTGCTGAATGCTGATAGTACGATTTGATGTCCGATCGAGAGTAGCCGATGAGGCGTAGGTTTTTTCTTCAGTCATCGAGCTTATATTGATTAAGCAGCAAGATTACATGTACGGGACCAGGTGCAATCCGGATCGACAGAGGTCATAGGTTTTGCAGTTATATATGAGCTGCTTTCTTTGCACCTCTTTCTTGCATGAAAATTTCAAATTCAGAACAACCCCCTCGTAGGCTGGACTACGATATGCTTGAAGACATGAGCGTTCACTAATACCAGCTCACCTCTCCTGACTCCCAAAGCGAGACCAGGACCAAGGAATCCATCTCGATAAACACCTTCTCCAGATACAACTCCCGAGTTAGGGTGACCCTGTCACGGCAAGCAAAGGTTTCGGCGGTGAGTATTTTGGATCAAATCATACTGCCTTGATCTTGTAGCAACGAAACATCCTCCATCACTCATAATGACAACTCGCATGGCAATTTTTTTTTTAACGAAACATCCTCCATCACTCATAATGACATTAGTTCAGGAAAGGAGACGGGAAAGGGGAGAGCGAGTTCAAGCATCGTCGGGAAACCTACTGTCAGTACTCGCCATCGAGATACCCATTGTAGGACGAAAACCGGACGACACCAACAAAATAGTCACAGCCGCATCGGCCAAATTCAGGATAGGCACGATCACGCAGGAGCACTAGAATGAACACCCACGCAGTATGACAAAAAAAAAAACATAAACAGAGAAAACAACCTCAAAAGGAGTTTTGAGAGCTTTATAAATTCAAACGTCGCCCTGTTGCGACATGTCCAGATCACCCAGCATAAAGAAGCTAAGCCAACTGTGTAAAACACTTCACCACCAGGAAAAAAAAGTAAAGCACCACGCTTGCCAAATATTATCTGGGCACAAGTCAGTACCAAACATGCTGGCCACAGTTCTCCAAACTATTCTGGCAACCGGGCATAAGAATCTCTACTATTATTAAAGGGGATCCGTTGTCGTTTGTTTCGTTAGCCTCCCTTCCACACGTAATTACTGGGTGCCGCAATTAAAACGAAAAGGCCTCGATTCCATCTGATTGTGAATGTATGGGCCCGTGCGGCTGGGATCAATGCGTGTGCATGCATTGTTGCGCAGTGAAAGGAAGGGAATCACGATTATTTTGGACACCTAAGCTTCTGTGAATGCATGAACAACAACGATTGTTTCCAAAACACATCATGTTTACCAATTACCATCATGTATATTCCAAAACGATCAACATTGCAGCCAAATATATACTGGGAAAGACTCATACCGATCTGGTTGCCGATCATGTGGGAGACGGATGTTGGGAAACGTAGTAGGAAAAAAATTCGCCCTACGATCACAATCCCAGGAACACTATGAAGATGTGTTAGAGGTTTAGATTGGATCGTTACCAACTTCAAGTTGCAGCGGAAGAAGAGTTGGTGTAAATCGTTGATGAAGTCCCTCGAACCGTTCACGAACGATCCGTCGAACCGAAGACTGAAAGCACGACCACTCTAGAGATTGCAAGCGTACATGCTTCACGATCCAGCAGCGCTTCGCCGTCCAGAGCTAATCGTCGCTGGAGAATTAGAGGGAGAAGAAGAGAACCGCACATGGCTTCTCTATTATGAGGATTAGAGAGAACTAGGTCTAGCCCTAATCTAGATCAACTCTAAATTAGAACTAGAACTAGAGGAGACTCAAAAACTTGTGTCTCTCAAGGGGCAAAATCCTCTAATATATATAGGTGTAGGAGAGAGGAGGGGGCGCCACACAAGGAGGGAAGCAATCCCTCCTTGGTGCGCCGGCCTACGGAGAGAAGGAGTCCCCCGCCACTCCAATTCGGCCCCCTCTAGCTTGTCATACAAGCTAGGGGGCGCCCCACTTGCCTAATAACTCTCCACCATTTGGCCTTTTTATATTTTGTTTGGCCTGTTGATATTAAATTAATTTTAAAAGCCTCCTAATCAAATATTAGAACCTTTTATTATTAATTTAACATCCCCGAAAACATTTTCCACCTATATATCAATTCCCCGTATTACCCGGTAAACCCCGAAACTCTTCTGGTAACTCCGAAACGCTTCCGGTTTCTCTCAAAACTATTTCTAATATTCGCGAAACTATTTCTTGAATATTTTCTCATAACTCTTACCCCACTAACACTCAACAGATCGTGATTCCCTTAAGCTTATGACCCTATAGGTTCGGTAAAACATAGACATGAACGAAACTCCCTTTCGTTCAATGACCAATAGCGGAACCGTGGACATCCACATTGATCCCTATGAATACACGAATGATATACGAGTGAACCTTTGGTTATCATCTGCTATTCTCTTTGCTTCGTGATACTTTACAAAATCCGAGGTGAGATATATCAGTATCCTCTTGAGTCATTCTCATGCTCACTATATCGGTCTCCTCGTTATCGGTTTTGTTTTTCTTTCTCGTTGACATGTTTCGGCATCCTTGTGACCTAGTCACCTGTGTCTGGCCAGACGATAATGGATGCCGTCACACCGAGAGGGCCCTAATCTCTCCATCGTCGGAGGAGCAAATCTCACTCTTGAGCTATCTAGCCCCTTGTCATACTTTCTGGCGAACATGTAAGTTGTCGTTATGATCACTGTGTTACAGATGACGTTCGAGCAACCCAAAGTCCATCGTCCGGTAGGAAGTGGCTACGATACTCTCATGGTCTAAGGAACTAAAGCATATGTTTAACTCTCCATGTTATATCAATAGACTTTTGACGATTGTATCCCAAAGTATAACAAACAAGTTGGGTCAAATCAATATGATCGTTCTTCTGACATCATACTGCCAATGTTGTTTTGAGACTATCGTTACACTTAATGATATACAAGATCTGGAAAACATGATCAACTCACAACACTTGAGCTAGTCCTAGAGGCGAGACTAGGAATCAGATTTTACCGTTTATCATTCCACACGTGCTTATGAGTTTTCCACTGAATCGCATATTCCAGAATCATAGTAGTTATAACATAGAATATAAACTCTTAATTATAAACATGGAAATAAATAATACAATATTATTGCCTCTAGGGCATGTTTCCAACAACGGACGCCTCATTGGCTTGCGTGTTGCGTGGGGCGCCGCCCCTGCAAGCAGCGCGCGCTTGCCAATGGGAATGGTCGGCGACAAGGGTAGCCTCCATTACCCCGCTACCACGCCTGCCGACGCCCATCCACACGCACGGGGTGACATCTCTAGTTTGCCAAGCCTACGACTCCTGGCACGTCTATGTATGAGAAAAGTCCATATTACAACGCTGAACTAACCACTCGGTTTGATTTATAACCCCAACTTCAAAACCGGTCGAAATACACCCCCAACTATCCACTAGGTTCAAAACTCAACCCTCGTCTCGGTTTTGAGTAGGTCAAACGGTTTTGACCGCAGTCAACACTGACTGGGCAGTGCCACATCAGCATGCACCGCCAAGTAAGCATAGTGCTTATGGAGGAATAAAAATAACTGGACCGTTCTCTGTTTTGACCGCAGTCCCCACTCGACCCCGATTCCTTCTCCTCACGCGATAGAGCTGACGACGACGCCGGGCCTGCCGCCCCGCCGTTCCTGACTCCGGCTGCCACCCTCCACGCCTGCCGCCCCGCCGCACCTGACTCCGGCAGCCGTCCTCCGTGCCTGCCACGGTGCCGCAACTGACCCCGGCCGCCACCCTCTATGCTAGCCGCCCCGCCGCACCTCATGCGACAGAGACACCGCACTGCCCCGACACTGCTCCATCGCCACCAAAAGTCAAGGCGTCGGCCCCCCTTGTGAACAGCGTTGCTAGCTATGGACCTCCAGCCCCTGCTCCAGATCGAAGCAGAGGACGCGAATCCACCGGCGCACTCCCCAAAAGCCTCTGCGTCACCGGTGCTGGCTCGTGGTCGTCTCACGGCCTCACGGGCACTGGCACTGGCACTGCCGTGGGTCCGCGTGCATCTGGAAGGTTGTTGCCTGCGCAGCGCGACCAGAAGGGAGAAGGAGAGGACTCCACCTGAACGCCGGCGCAATGTCCAGCCGCCGGTCCCCGAGAACTCCTCCCGCGTGTAGTGCACACCCCGCCACGTTGCAGTCTGCTATCACCTACGCCGCCGTCGAGCACGGTGCAGTTCACTCCGCCGGAAGGTCGCGCACCTCCAGCCCGAGCAGTTGGCAGCTCGCCGGCGTGCGGTGTGGCAGTGCGGACTTGCACATCAGTGCACCATCAGGACCCGATTGCACTTTAAAAAATTATTTTAGGGGTGTTTTTGCAAATTTTCAGGTACTACTTTGTAAATTGTTGAAAAAACGGATGCAGTTCAGTCCTAGCTTAGTTGGCAAATGGCTGCTGACGTGACGCTGTCAGTCATCATTGACTGCGGCCAAAACCGCTTGATCCACTCAAAACCGAGACCAGGGTTGAATATTGAACCAAGTGGTTAGTTGGGGGTATATTTCGACCGGTTTCGGAGTTGAGGGTTTTAAATCAAACCGAGTGGTTAGTTCAGGGTTGAAATGTGGATTTTTCTCTCTATGTATCACAGTGAGGGTTGTATCTCGCCTGCTGTCACATCTCGTCAGCCGAGTAAGGAAAGTAAGAACTTTGGTTTTCTGTTTGTTTATTCGGTTTTCCTGTTAGTTTCTTCTGTTTTCTTTGGTTGTTCTTTTTTTTCTCTGCCAATTTTCTTCAAGTTTTCCCCCCTTTTCTTCAATACAAGTCTACATTTTTCCATGTTGTTGTAATTTTTTTGTATACAACCGAAACATTTTTTTGATACACACTGAACTTTTTTCAGATACAAGTTAAATATTTTTTTTCAAATACATGTTAAACATTTTTCAAATACACGTTAAACATTTTGTTGAATAGAAGATTTTTTACATTGTGTAAACCTTTTCTAAAAATTTCATGAACATGTTTTTGAAACACGTGAATGTTTTCTTACATGTCATGAACATTTTTTTAATTGGTCATAAAATACCTTTTTGAATCACACGAACTGTCGGGGGGATGACCCCGGGTAGGCTCAAGAAAACGAGACGACATTTCAAAACATCGGGGCGGCCAACGCCCCTCGGTCCGGCCACTCTCCACCCGGCTGCTCCGGCCGGCTCCCCGTCCGGCTGCTCCAGCCAGCCTGCTGCGCGAGGTCAACCGCAGCGTCCCATCGGACACGACGGGAAGACACTATAGCCTGCATCATGCGTCACTTCACTGCGCCCCAATACTGCAGCACTGTTGACCAATAGTGACACACTATAGCCTGCGTCATGCGTCGTCTCGCATGTCCTTTCCAATAGTGCATAGTTGGCCATGTGGGCCAATCCTTGTCCCCTGGGAACACCTTTATAAGGTACTAGGGAAGAGGCTCTTGGCCATTGACTCACTCACGCTCTCTCACTCTCCCATCCTCACACACATGAGGCAAAGGAACAGGCTCACAGCCTCCTGCCTACTCATCTAATACAGCTCTAGGAGCAACTCTGTACTACCATATACACCACATATACATCAGACATGCAGGAGTAGGGGATTTACCTCCACGCGAGGGCCCCGAACCTGGGTAAACCACCGCGTGCTGTTGCCCAATCCCGTCCCGGATCTCCACCGTAGCCTTGCCGCCCACACTTTTAGCCATCCTATGGCATCTGCCGTGAGAAAACCACAACAGTTGGCACCCACCGTGGGGCTAGCTGCTGTTGGAATCGCGGTCCGGGCGGGACCCTTTTCGTCACCACCACCGCGAAGCCGGCCATCCGCCGCGGCTCCCGCGTTGCTCCGGCCCGGTGCCCCCGCGCCGCTGCGCCGCCTGCACCCCCGTCGCCACATCGCTGCGCCGTCCACGCGCCCGAGCCGGCATCGTCGCGCCTCCCTCGGCACCCCTGCGTCGCGCCGTGCCTGGCTCCCGCGCCGCTCCGGCCTCTTCGCTGGCTCCAGCCAGCCGGAGGCTCACCGGTGCTCTGCTCTGCTCCGCTCCTCCTCTCGTTCCCGTCCTCCTGCGCCGTCGCAAAGACAAAGAGGTGCAGCGCCTCGCGCGACCTGCCTCGCCGTCGCCTCCCCGCGAGCGCCACCACCTCCAGGAGCCCCGTCCTCCCCGCGAGCGCCCTCACCTTGCTCGTGCGCCGCCAGGGGGGAGCCCCTCGCGCCGCGCCTTTGCCCTGCTCCTCGTCCGAGCACCAGCGGTGGCCGAGCGCGCGCGCCCGCGCCTCGTCGCCGCACCTCCGCCCGCTCCTCCGTTCCAGTGCGGCCCCGACCTCCTCCGCGCGCGTCTTCGCTCCGTGACCCGCTGGCAAGCACGACCGGCCCCTCGTCGCCGCTCCCACGCCGCGCCCCCGCACCCGGCCGCATCGCGGCGTCCGCCCCGCCTCTGCGTCGCGCCCGTGTGCCCCGCCTCACCTCTCCCCGCGCCCCCGCGGCATATGCCCTCGCCAGGGACCGCTCCGGCGCGTGCGCCCCAGCGTCGCCTCTGGTCTCCTCTCCCGTCGCGCGCATCGCCCCTACCTCTGCTCCCGCCGGCAAGCACGACCGGCTCCCCGCACGCGTGGCTCCGCCCGCGCCCCGGCTGTAATGGAACACAGCAGACAACAAAAAATTTCCGACCTACGCACCAGCCCAGGACCACTATGAAGACTGCATACAAGGTTTCGATCTTTTCGTTACCGACTCGTAGCGCAGCGGAAGAAGAGTCGATGACGATCGTTGGTGCAGATCCCCGCAGCTAGAATTTTACAACTTCCCAACCGCGAGGATGTTCTCCCTCGTCTGCCCCTCGGACAGCCCTTCGGGAGGCAGTCGGACAGTCCCTCGGACGGTGTCACGGACAGCCCTTCGGGAGGACGCTCGAAACTCGGACAGTCACTCGGACAGCCCTTCGAGAGGACCCCCGAAACTCGGACGGTCACTCGGACAGCCCTTCGGGAGGACCCCCGAAACTCGGACGGTCACTCGTACAGTCCTTCAGGAGGCACTCTCGAACTAAGACCGAAACTACGATCTCTCTACGGAGTTGCACACATACGGTGTCATCTATCCAGCAGGGCTTCGCCGTCCAGAACTAGTTCCCACCGGAACCCAGACAGCCTTTCGGCTCTACGAAACTATTTCGCGGGGAGGGAGAGAGAAGGCCAGATCATGCATGGCTTGTGTATGTTGAGAAAGAGTGAGTGTGGAGAGTGCCTCTCCACCTCTATTTATAGGAAAACCAAGGGGTAGAGTTGGCATATAAAAAATACCAAAGCACCCACACTTTATGTCACACATAAAGGGCATAAAGGGAAGAAAAGAATGGCATGTGGAGCTCCATGGAGGAGCTCCACCTTGGCCGGCCACAACCATGCCCCCCCCCAAAGGGGGTTCCTTAGTCCCTAAGTCTTTCTAGAAGCCTTTTGGGAAAAGTCCCAAAAGGTGGCTTTCCAAAAAATTAACCATAAAGTGATTTTCACTATTCATGAAGACAATTTTCCACGACCGTTAAATCCGAAAATATTTCTGTGGGTCTTAGAACAATTCTAGTACCCACTAAAATAATTTTGGACGCGTTCCAAAACAATTTCGAATTAGTGATTTTCATCTGCGAAAAGCAAACAAAGCGGTTCCGGCAGCTCCGGAACATTTCCGGGTTTTTTCTCCGAAAAATCCCAGAAGTTCCCAGACCAGTTCTGGCACCCTCCAAGAATTTCCAGACGTGTGCCGAAACCAATTTGACTTAATGGTATCCCCTGAAACAACTTTTCAGTTTTACCGAAACTATTCCGGTGTTCTATCTCCGGAACTTTTACGTTGTCTCCGAAACTTTTCCGATGACTTTCTCTCAGACTCCCTATCTAGTATTTAGCAGATAGATGACCCTTAAGCGTGTGACCCTATAGGTTCGGTGAAGTATAGACATGACCGGAACTCTTTCCGATCAACGATCAACATCGGAGCCGTGGACACCCATATTGACCCCTATACCCACACGAATGAATATTCGAGTGAACCTCCAGTTGCCGTGTGATATTCCTGTTGCTTCGCGATATGTTACAAATACCCGAGGTGAGAATCATCGGCATCCCCATGGATCAACACTTGTCCACAATGCCAGTTACCTCGTTACCGGTTTTGTTCTCTTTTCTCGTTCCCGTGTTCCGGCATCCCTGTGATCAAATCACAATGTGTCTGGCCAGACGATGGTGGATACCGTAACACCGAGAGGGCCCAGAGATATCTCTCCATCGTCGGAGGAGCAAATCCCAATCTTGAGCTATCAAGTTACTTGACATACTTTTCCATGAACCCGTAAGCCGCCGTAATAGCCACCCATTTACGGATGAAGTTTAACAAACCCCAAAGTTCATGAAGCAAGCATGAAGAAACTCGATACTCTCATGGTCTAAGGAATTATGCAAACATTAACTTTCTCTGTGTTATTAACCATTAACTTGTGACGAATGTATCTCATATCATAACATCAATCGGGTCGATTCAACACAAGTGTTCTCCTAACATTGTGCCCTCAAAGTTGCCAGCATAGGCACGCCCATGATCAGGAAAATAGAACCATCATGCAACACTTGAGCTAGTCTTAGAGGCCAGACTAGGAATACATTTTACCGTTTATTATTCCACACGTGCATATGAGTCTTCCTCCAAGCCTCGTGGTTATTGTAGACTCGAGAACCATAGCAGTTATAGCATGAAACATAAACATAATTACGAACATGGAGATAAACAATAACATTTATTATTGCCTCTAGGGCATATCTCCTACAGACTCCCACTTGCACTAGAGTCAATAATCTAGTCAATGCTAATGCACTTTACACCTATGGCATACCGGTGTAAAAATGCTTCGCTTGTGGTATAGCCTGATGTCCAACGGATCTGACAACTTCAGCTTCATGTGTATCTTTGCATATCCTCGCGTTTTCACGCTTTCCCAAAATTCATATTTTGTGTGGACTTGGCTTTGTATATATGTGAATCACAGGTCAAACCTTGATTCCTCAGACTGAGCTATGGAGCAACTATCTGCAACAGTGTCCCATTGACCAAAGCCATCTTGGAACCATACTAAGTTCATGAATGAACTATATGATTCAACATCTTCTATGTCGCTTTGAAAGCGGCAACATACTTAGCCTTTGTTATAGAATTCACCACAGTAACCTGTTTGGAACAATTTCCAACTACTGTGCCACCATATCGTGTATTTACACAAAACCCTTAACTTAAATCGAAAATCGCATGGAGTATTGATGAAGACTGTATCGATGCAATTACTTACAACGAGCACTTCATAATCTCTGCTTGCGAGAAAACATGTCATCAGTGCTACTTTAGTACTTAATGACATTTTCCACTGTTGTCCCATGATCAGTACTTTGATCACTTTGGTATCTTTACTCGCAACTCCTTGGGAGTACTGGACATATCTGGTTGTTTTACATACCATGGAATACATGATTTAATCCAAACACGAAAGTGTGTGGAATCTCCATCATGTATTTTACTCATCAGTGTTTGGGGACACCGAGTCTTGCAAAAACTCTTTCCATGTGACTTCGGCAAGAATCACTCCTTGGCGCTCTTATGCTAAACTGTTTTAGCATCTTGTCAATATGTATTTTTGGCTTAGTCTATTAAGCAATTCTATCTCGTAGATAAATATGCCTAATATCAAGGCTATTTAGCCCAAGCACTTCATCGAAAAACTATTTTCAATGAAGTCCTAATTCGTGTCAAGAAATTTATATTATTTCCAATCAACAATGTGTCAAGCACACAAGGTTTTAAGAAATATTATTATGCTCCCACTTACTATCTTGTAACCACAAGCATCTTCGTTATCCATTGATGAAATCAAACCCTTTTGACTATTTCATCAAAAACGAAGATTCCAACTCCATTTTGCTCTCTTCTGTCCATTGCTGGAACTCTGAAGTTTGCATACTTACTAGCATCCTCTGGATTGACAAAATACCTTGGACTGTATCACATACAAGTCCTAGGTTGCATTTCCATCACATGGAAATCCTTTTGGCATCCATGTATCATATCTCAAGATTGAAATATGTATTGATTGCTAGTTTAACCCGATCTGACTTTAAGCATCGCTACGGTGAGACAATCTCATCGTAGTCAACTCCTTGAATTTGTTATTGCAACAAGTCGAGCTTTATGGATAAAACATTTTATCCACATCAGTTTATAGTTCCATTAATGTTCGTTAGACTCTAAGTCTTCCGAAGGGTTTATCAAGATATAATCTTGAATCATTTATGGAAACTATCTCGGATTATATTGGCATTTAGCCAATTCCGAAGTCAGGGCCCATCAACGCTTCCTTGTGTATCGTAGGTATACTGTTGTCTAACAACAATATCTCGCTTGCGCACCTGAGAGGTTTGCACGAGTTTTGCCTACGTGGTTCAACTGCAAGTTCGACCGAAGTCCATACATCTCATGTAGAGCCTTCCGTATCAGTTGCAGTAGGAAACTCTGGAATTACTTCCAAGGTTTCTTTCCTTTGATCTGATGACGAAGATACTGTTATCCCGTCGAGTTGCACTGTTCTCCCACTCACCTTTTTGCAAGAACCATTCTCTTTAAAAGCATACCGTTCTTGGTGGCAAACCTTTTTGCCTCGGTATAGTGGTGGAGGAATTCCCAATTACCTGGGATAACCTACAAAGTAGTACTTGTCTGATTTGGAATAGGTTTGTAAATATTTTACACAAGCCCCATATTCCAAATGTTAAGAAAACATATAACATGGTTGGGCATACCATACCATGGCGTCATTTCAACAGACCTGATGATGCTCTTTTCAGTGTAAAAACCGCAGTATCTAAAGCATTACTTTTAAAAGGGATAATGGCAAATTGATTTATGTCATCTTTGATCTTACCATGTCATAAATGGTTTGAATACATCTTCACAGACATTCCACTCACAGTGGTGTTCCGGGAGGTGTAAGTTATGATACTCTTTTCACAACTCATCTGACATTCGCTAAACTTGTAACTCAAATATTTCTTTTTGCAATCAAATTGCAGAAACATAATTTTCTTGTTACAATAATTTCTACTTCTTATTGAAACCCTTTTGAATGATTTCAATAGAGCCAGACTTACGTCTCATCAAGTAAATATCCATATATCTACTTGAGTCATTTCAGAAGATAGACAAATCCACTGCCAGCAACAACATTTATCGGACTACACACATCATGATGTATGATCACCAATAAGTTCTTTGCTCGTTCCTTATGGCCTATGAACGGCATTTCAGTCACTTCACTTTTCGGAGGAAAGTTGCAAGTGTCAGATGATTCATAATCAAACGACTTCAAAATCCATCATTATGGAATTTCTCCATGCGGGTTTCTCCAATGTGACCAAATGCAGTGCCACACATGTGTGGTATTCTCTTAGTCTTGCGACATTTAGCATCAGTGTTATGGATGTATCATAATACCATCAATATTCATAACATACATCCCATCCACGATGGAAGTATGGCCCTTATGTCATTCATGACACTGAACAACAATTGCTCTTTTATGAACAACCCTTTTGCAACAAACATTATTGACGGTGTCCTGGATTAGGGGGTGCTAACCTAGCCGGCCCGTCTCTTCGGTTGGGCCGATATGCCTCTGTGCGTGATCAAGATGGACTCCGGAGGCCACACACGGGATACGTGATCGAGGCTGTCTCTACCGAAGACTTGTAGTACACTTCATGATTCGTCCAGCCGCCTTACTCCTAGATACCGACCTTGTAACCCTAGGTACCCTCCCTGGCGTGTATATAAGCCATAGGGTTTAGCCCGTAGAGGGGGACAACGCAACATTGCTCGCCTAGCCCTAGAAGTTAGACTCATATTACGATCTCGAGGTAGATCAACTCTGTACTTGTTACATCTCCATCAATATAAACAGAAGCAGGACGTAGGGTTTTACCTCCATTAAGAGGGTCCGAACCTGGGTAAACATCGTCTTCCTTGTCTCTGTTACCATAGATCCAAGATCCACAGCTCGGGACCCCCTACCCCGAGGTCTGCCGGTTTTTACACCGACACTGGTGCTTTCAACCTTGCGGAAGGGGGGCCCGCGGCACATGTCTCCGCATCAACCTTGCGGAAGTGAGTTTTCATGCAAGCATATGCCCTCCGCGCCCCTTCGAAGCACACGGACCTCTTCCAGCGATCCACGCACGACACGGCATCCCGGAGACGGGCCGTCAGGCCGAAGAGGCTCTTCGGCATGACTTCGGCAGGCCACAGAGCGACGCAGAGGTCCTAGAGCGCCGGTCCCGTCATGCGAAACAGTTCCACCAGCTGCTTCACTGGATGATTCAGCAGCTGTGCGGACGGCGACCCTGGAAACTGCCCCCAGAAGGCCTTCTCCGCCTCATGACCCGCTAGCTGGCCGAAGTATGCCACCGCATCCGCCGCGCTCTGCGGGAGATCCTAAAAGACCTCTGCGGAACGCCATAACTGGGTGAGCTTGACACACCCTTTGCTGCCAAACGCTCACTGCAGCAAAAATATCTTACCCGAGGCGATTTGCTCCACTTGCTGGAGCACCTCGCGGTCCGCTCGGGCCGAGGTCTTGAGCTCGGAGTGGGCACGTTGAAGCTTCTCGAGCTCCTCCTTCGTCCGTTGCCCCTCCTCCTGAAGTTTGTCGCGTGCTTCGAACACGCCCTTCAGGGTCTCCTCGACCTCTAGCACCCAAGCCTGGTGCTTATCCCCGGCTGCCCTCTCGGCGGCCCGGGCCTTCTCGGCCGCGGCGGCAGCAGCTTCCTGCTGCCGCACCTCCTTCCGAGCCCTTTCGAGCTCGACCTTGAGCATCTCCAATTCCGCTGTCAATACAGTTCGGCCTTAGTTGTTTTCTTTCATACCTCTTCATCCAAAATACAAGGCAAGTTTCAACTTGCTTACCTTGAGATCGCTCAAGTTTCCGGTTCATCTCCGCCATCTCTACGGAGACGGAGTCCGGAACCGAGGTCGCAACCTGGAACAAAACAGACCCTTATTAGAAAGGGAATAGTTAAGATCACTACAAGGCTCCAGGACGACTGCTTCAAGCAGCGCCCTGGGGGCTACTTCATGGGCTCCTATTTAATCAAGCGACCCCGATGCCGATTTCTTGAAACTGACTTCGGGCTCGGGGGCTACTCACTCACTAAGCCGTTTAGAAGGCTATACTTTTATGTCCTCGGACAAAATTCATAAAACAAACAGTTTAAATAAACAAATTGAATGCGCAGAAGGCGTACCTCAAAACCTGCTACGAGGTTCTTGAAAACCTCATGCAGGCCGGCCCCTGTGGACCGGTAGCCCTGCAGCACTGAGCCTATCAAGGCACGGTGCTCCTCCTTGATGGAAGAGCCCTTTAGGGCGTCCTCCATCTCCTCGGTCCACCCTACGCCCGCCCACCCTTGGGCGGCGGGCTGGGGGTGGAGGGATGACCTCGGGTGTATCCACCCGAGCAGCCTCCGCCTAGGGTGGTGGAGCCGAGGTAGACTCCGGCTGGGCCAATGACTGGCCCAGCCCTTCTTCGACGACCTCGGGGCGCTCCGTCCCCGGGTCTTGTTGGGCCGAGGTATTAACCTCGGCCATGATCGCCAGCTCGTCGGCCCCCGTCAAGTTGACGTCGGGAGCCAGGGTGGACCTCCAGTTGCCGTGTGCTATTCCTCTTTCTTCGCGATATGCTACAAATACCCGAGGTGAGAATCATCGGCATTCCCGTGGATCAACACTTGTCCACAATGCCAGTTACCTCGTTACCGATTTTGTTCTCTTTTCTCGTTCCCGTGTTCCGGCATCCCTGTGATCAAATCACAATGTGTCTGGCCAGACGATGGTGGATACCGTAACACCGAGAGGGCCCAGAGATATCTCTCCATCGTTGGAGGAGCAAATTCCAATCTTGAGCTATCAAGTTACTTGACATACTTTTCCATGAACCCGTAAGCCGCCGTAATAGCCACCCTTTTACGGATGACGTTTAACAAACCCCAAAGTTCATGAAGCAAGCATGAAGAAACTCGATACTCTCATGGTCTAAGTTATTATGCAAACGTCAACTTTCTCTGTGTTATTAACCATTAACTTGTGACGAATGTATCTCATAGCATAACATCAATCGGGTCGATTCAACACAAGTGTTCTCCTAACATTGTACCCTCAAAGTTGCCAGCATAGGCATGCCCATGATCAGGAAAACAGAACCATCATGCAACACTTGGGCTAGTCTTAGAGGCCAGACTAGGAATACATTTTACCGTTTATTATTCCACATGTGCATATGAGTCTTCCTCCGAGCCTCGTGGTTATTGTAGACTCGAGAACCATAGCAGTTATAGCTTGGAACATAAACATAATTACGAACATGGAGATAAACAATAACATTTATTATTGCCTCTAGGGCATATCTCCTACACCGGCCACCGCGTCGCTGCTCCGCTCCACCTTCGCTTCCGCCCCGCCCCTGTCGGCCCTCCCGCGCCGCCTAGCCCCGCTCCGCCCGCGTCCGCGTCGCTGCGGGTCGCCGCGCCTCCCTTCCAGCCGGCTCGCCAAGCCAACTCCGCGCGTCACGCCGCCTGCTCCGCGTGCCCGTATCCGCGACGCCGCGTCTTTCGCGCCCATGCGCGCCGGCCTTATCCGCCTCCGCGTCGCCGCTCACGCGCTGCCCTGCCTCGCGCACTCCTGCGGTCGGCCGCCCTCGCGCGCCCGCACCCTCGCGCCATCTGGCCACGCACCCGGCAGTCCCCGCCTGCCTGCTCCTCCGCACCCGGCCGCCTCCCACGCGCCTGCCGGCCCGGCCGCCTTCGCGTCGCCGCTCCCGCGCTGCCCCGCCTCGCGCGCACCCGCGGCCGTCCGCCCTCCCGCGCCCTCGCGTCGACTGGCCGCGCGCCCGGCTGTCCCCGCCTGCCGGCCCCTCCGCGCCCGGCCACCGCGCGCGCCTCCTTCCACGTCGGCCTAGTCGGCCGCCGCCCGGTCCAGCTGCTCCGCCTCCTGTCGGCCGGCTCTGCGCGCCCGCGCCGGCTGCGTCCCGTGCGCCCCCGCGCATGCTCCTGCCGGATGCCGTGCGAATAAAGGGGCCGGCTGCCCAGCCGGCTAAAAAAAATTGCTGCCGAATAGAAAAAGAAGGCCAGCCGGGTCCCACTTGCCCACGTCGCCGCCTGCCAACGCCTGGCCGGCTGGCGGAGCTGGCTCGGCCACCTCCGGCTCCGCTGCTTGGCCGTTTGGGCCGGCCCTGCCTGCTCACTTCAACGCCTGACCGGATGCGCCAAGCCGGCTGGGGAGCCGGCCGGCTGCCCGTCCGCCTCGACGCCTGGCCGGTCGGGCCTGACCGGTTGGGGCGCCCCTCGACCGCCCGGAGGATCGGGCCGTCTGCCGGAGGACACCTCCGTCCCGTCTACATGAAAATCAATGTGAGCTCCCATCCGCATATCATTACACAACTCACAAAAATGGATAACCCTAAGCGACCCTCGGGGGCCACCTCCGCTTTCTTCCAGTTGCATTGCTGTCCACCCCGGCGCCAGCTAATCTCGGCCCGGGGGCTGGCCATTTGGCCTGATACGTTCTTCCCGCAAACGGCTTAGTAGTGTGAACGGTACCGACAACCTACTCTTAGTCCTGGCCACAGACCGGCTCCCGGCTGTCCGGCTGATGAGAGCAAAGGCTGGAGGTCACCTCACACGAAGAACGTCCGGGAAGAAAACTTCTTGGGCGACCCGGTCGTTTCCTTTGTGAGTATCTACTCGGTCGAATCTGCTCCCAGAGTCCGAGTACTGTACGCTCCACTCCGCGGCCCACTCTTCGCCTCAGCTACAGACCGGCTCCCGGCTGTCCGGCTGGCAAGAGAAAAAGCCAAAGAGCGGAGAGGACATGAAAAAGACTGAAGGGGGCTCGGACGAAACCGAGTCGGCACCCTCTGCATAAAACTTGCACTGCCAAAACCAAACATTCGATATATCTGTGCTGGCTAACTTTGTCTTCTGCATGATCATTTCTGTGGGGAACCCCCCTACTCGCCCGGAGGCTCGGAGGCTACACCCAGTGGGTGCGCCGGCGCGCCCCGCTGGGAAAACGTCGCGCCGGTTGCGGGCCCACTGCCGGCTGGCACCGGCATCCTCGACGCCACTGTCCGCTCCATCAACAACGAAGACCCCCGCCCGACTCTTCGAGTTGCCCGGAGGCTCGGAGGCTACACCCGGTGGGTGCGCTAGCGCACCCCCACTGGAGGACAGCAAAGCTCCGCGCCCACCTGCCGGCGGACCCGCGTCCGCGCCCGTCGGCGCCTCGCGCCCACCTGCCGGCGGACGCCGCTCCACGCCCGGTGGTGCCTCGCGCCCACCTGTCGGCGGACGCCGCTCCATGCCCGGCGGCGCCTCGCGCCCACCTGCCGGCGGACCCCGCTCCGCGCCCGGCGGCGCTCCGCGCCCATCTGCTGCAACAAACTGCAAGGACCCTCCGCCCGACTCTTCGAGTCGCCCGGAAGCTCGGAGGCTACACCCAGTGGGTGCGCTGGCGCCCCCCCACTGGAAGCAAGCTGCGCCGGCTGCAACCTGCAGCCGGCTGTCATCGACAAACTCTGCTTCAACCCCAGCGAACACCCTCTGCCCGACTCTTCAAGTCGCCCGGAGGCTCAGAGGCTACTGTCGAGGGGATGGCCCCCGGGTAGGTTCAAGAAGACAAGACGACATTTCAAAACATCGGGGCGGCCAACTCCCCTCGATCCGGCCACTCTCCACCCGGCTGCTCCGGCCGGCTCCCCGTCCGGCTGCTCCAGCCGGCCTGCTGCGCGAGGTCAACCGCAGAGTCCCATCGGACACGACGAGAAGACACTATAGCCTGCATCATGCGTCATTTCACTGCGCCCCAATAGTGCAGCACTATTGACCAATAGTGAAGCACTATAGCCTGCGTCATGCGTCGCCTCGCATGTCCTTTCCAATAGTGCATAGTTGGCCATGTGGGCCACCCCTTGTCCCCTGGGCACCCCTTTATAAGGTGCACCATGGAAGAGGCTCCTGGCCATTGACTCACTCACGCTCTCTTACTCTCCCATCCTCACACACATGAGGCAAAGGGAACAGGCTCACAGCCTCCTGCCTCCTCTTCTAATACAGTTCTAGGAGTAACTATGTACTACCATATACACCGCATATACATCAGACATGCAGGAGTAGGGGATTTACCTCCACGCGAGGGCCCCGAACCTGGGTAAACCACCGCGTGCTGTTGCCCAATCCCGTCCCGGATCTCCACCGTAGCCTTGCCGCCCCACACTTTTAGCCATCCTATGGCATCTGCCGTGAGAAACCACGACACGAACATTGTTTATATTGTTAAAAAAATGTCACAAACATTTTTTGAAACATGCAAACATTTCTTTAATGTTATGAACATTGGTTTTTATAGTAGGAACATTTTTTAAAAGCTGCATGAAGAATTTTTCGCACAGTGTTTAAATGCGAGATGAACGTTAAAGTATATTACTTTTTGAAATATATGATATACTTTTATAATATTAAATATGTAAATAAAATTTAAAAATTTATATCTGTACCTACTAATAAAGGGATTAGTGCTTCTGTCAATTCGTCATGATATTGCCCCTAAAGTTGCCACAAATTACATCCAATGCCACCAGTAAGTGGAAAAAACGATTCAAATTTTCTTTAAGTCGTTGGCCGTCGCGTTTGGTTCATGTACAGCTATCCCCTCATGCATCTCAAGTAAACAAGAGGCAAACTGGCTACAGCACTACTCCCCTCTTCTAATGGGGCGACCAGAGTTCGAGTCCAACTACTCCCCCCTTTTCTGCCTTTTCTCTTTGAATTCCGGTCTGCACAGTGTTGCAATTTGGCCCAGGTACTTTCTGTTTAACTTTTCTCTTTTTTTGGCAGATTCAAGTACTTTAAAAAAACATATCTTTCAAACCTTAACACCAAATTTAACATGCTATATATAAAAATCACTCAGTAAAATGTGTAGATTCCAGCTACTCTCTGATTAACTTTTCTCTATTTTTTTGGCAGATTCAAGTGCTTTTAAAAAACATATCTTTCAAACCTTAACACCAAATTTAACATGTTATATATAAAAATCGCTCAGTAAAATGTGTAGATTCCAAATATGCTATTATCTTGCATGTTAATCGTTTCTAGAATTATGTTTATGATGTACCCTTAATTAATAGTTTTCTTTATATGGGGTATTTTGAAAATGTCTATTATATATGTTTCCTACCCATTTAAATTGACTAGATAGGATAGTTTGATGCTCTGACAAAATCTATTATTGATGCCATTGGGGATGCTCATTTCTACCCATTTAAAATTCCTAGCCAGCTTTTTTTCCTTTTTAAAGAAAAAAACTACTAGCTATTGTTCCTTTTTAAAGGAAAACTACTAGCAAGCTTAGTGCTATATATGTACGTGTAGAAACATATGTCTACGCGTCATTGTGTACAATGGGTTGGCCGCCGCCGTTGCATGCCAACGCCCGCCAATGTGAAGCAGTTGATGGTCAGCTACAAATGACATGGACTGGAAATGAGCAATGTTGGATTCGGGGAAGGGGGGCAAGGGAGCTAGGGCCTGGAGTTCGCACGAGTCCCGACATCAGGCGGCGATTGGAAGTGGAGGAGGTCTCGACCAGATATCAATCCTAATCTTGCCTAACACAAACAATCATGTTTTGCTTGCTGCCACTGTTACTCCAGATTAATCTACCTGATGCTATTGTTACTTTTAAATTTGTTCATAATATTATTTCTTTCTGTTTTACTTTTAAATTTAGCTCATGACATCAAGTCCAGATTTATTAATAATGTTATTTCTTCAAATTTTACTTTAAATTTAAGAATGAACTAATAAGTTGAACTAAGTTGACTCGGGACCATATCTCATGTTCCAAATTGGCATCCGGAAAAACCCTACCCTCAATCAATTCATTGTTTGACATGTTGTTCATTGTTTTTGAAGCTCACCGTTCATGCCGAATGACCGTTGGTTGTCATGTTAAAATAGAGGGCATGCACCTGTGAAGGGTCATGAGAATGCTTATCATATTATAGGCATGTGTTATTGTTTGATCTCCCATTGCAACACATGGGCGTGTTTGCTAGTATAAGAAAAATAAAAGAACGAACGAACCTAATACTAGTAGGCCGGCCCACCAGACGTCAAGCGAGAGATATAGAAGCGCTCACTTATATCGATTTTAGCAAGCATTGTCGGCGGATCCTATTTGGCGCTTCAGGCGCCGGTTACTAGTGTTTTTGCAAACCGGCGGTTGAAGCAGCTCCTTCATGCCCGACTCCCTCTTCGAGCTGGGCCGGCTCACTAACTATTATTTTCTTTCTGTTTTTTAACAAAGAAATGTGCACCCGCTGGGATCGAACCAGCGATCTGTACGTCCAGATAGAAACAACCTAACCAACACGACAACGCAACACTTGTGGCTAGGGACTTCTTTTTTTATTTTTATTCTTTCTACACTTCGCGGAAGCCGCGATTTTGGGAAGCTTTAAGTCGGTTTTTTTCCTTTTTTCATTCCGTTTTATTTTCCTGGAACCGGTTTTTGTGTGGTTTTTTCTTTCCTTTTCTGTTTGCTTTCTTTATTTTTTTTCCTTTTTATTATTGTTTTTTCAATGCACGAACTTTTAAAATTCAATGAACCTTTTTCAAATTCGATTTTTTTTCCAAATTCGATGAACTTTTTCAGAAAGGAAGAACTTTTTTCAGATTGATGAACTTTTTTAAAAATTAATAAACTTTTTTTCAAATTCGGTGAACTGTTTTCCAAATTCGATGAACTTTTTCAGAAAGGAAGAACTTTTTTCAAATTGATGAACTTTATTTCAAATTCGATGAACTTTTCTCAAATTTGATGAACTTTTTTCAAATTCGATGAACTTTTTCAGAATTGATGAACTTTTTTCAGTATCGATGAAATTTTTTGACAATTTGATGAACTTTTTTTCAATTTTGATGAACTTTTCTCAAATTCGATGATTTTTTTTCAAATTCGATGAATTTGATTCGCAATTTCATGAACTTTTCTCAGATTCGTGAACTTTTTTCAAATCAGGATATATTAAAAAAAATCGTGATCTTTTTTCATTGTCACTCGTAAATGGCCACGTCAGCAGTCAACTTGTGTTTTTTTTAACAAAAGCAGTGAAATCCCACCGAAACGGTCAGTAGCGAGCTAACATACGCGAGGCGAGCGAATGTGATGGATATGAGCCAGGGCCTCCTAAACTCGCGCGTGAACGCCAGACGCCTTAGCTCACGCTTAAGGGAGCTCCTATTGGGCGCTTTAAGCGCCGCAGAAGCCAACCGGCGCCCGCTACAGTGCCTAGTGGGCCGGCCCACGAAAGGACAAAACAACGAACAATCTCGAGAAAAAAATTCAGCAAAAAAGTGCTGGAAAGAGAAATCGAACTCGCGACGCACTAATGCAGGACTTGTGTAGCTAACCACTATGGCTCCCTAATGCCAGTGATTGATAGCAACGCAACCTTTTTAAGAAATATCGTAGCCGTGCTATTTATTTGTTATGTATTACACAGTAGCACTTAGATTTTTGAAATTTTTGGAAAAGTTGATTTTTTATGAAAAAAAGTTCATCAATTTTCGAAAAATGTTCACAAAATTTTAAAAGGTTCATTGAATTTGAAAAAAATTCACCGAATTAGGGAAAAAGTTCACTGGATTTGAAAAAAGTTCATCGAATTTGAAAAAACGTTCATCGATTTTGAAAAAGTTCACCGAATTTGAAAAAAGTTCATCGATTTTGAAAAAAATCATCAAATTTGAAAAGAAAAGTTCATCATATTTTAAGAAAAAATCATCTAATTTGAAAAAATTTCATTATTTTTGGGGAAAAATGGTGCATTTAAGAAAACAAAAAGAAAAAAGAAAAATAAAAAATGAATAAAAACGTGCGTGAACAGTGGCCTGGGAAAACCGGGGAACGTAATAAATGGTAGACAAAAGCATGAATGCACGAAGCTGGCGGGCTAGCCTAGTGGTTACTACTGTTGTCTTGGAACACTCTAGTTGGGTGTTCTATTCCTATCGCCCGCCTCTTAGTTGGGTCGGCCCATATTTCATTTTTTTCTGTTGTTTAAACTCTAAAGAAACTGCAAAAAATGAGCGCGAGCTAGGATTCGAACCCGCGTAGCGGGTTATCAGTGATCGACGCGTAACCACCCAACCACTTCACTAGGTGTGATAACATACATGTTTTGCATCCACTTCTTCATTCTCTTTTTCCTTTTTTCTTTTTTTCTTTTTTCTCTGTCCTTTCCCTCTTTCTTTTTCCTAATTCGTAATTGTTTTCTTCAAATAGATGAAGTTCTTTTCAAAATCCATGAACTGATTTTTTCGAAACTCATGAACTTTTTTTCAAAATCGACGAACTTCTTTTTCAAATTTGATGAACTTTTTCCAAATTTTTTTAACTTTTTCTCAAAATCGATAAACCTTTTTCAGAATTGATGAACTTTTTTTCAAAATCGATGAACTGTTTTCAAAATTGATTAACTCTTTTTCAAAATTGATGAACTTTTTCAAATTCGATGAACTTTTTTCAATTTAGATGAACTTTTTCCAAATTCGATGAACTTTTTTCAAATCGATGAACTTTTTTTCAAATTCGATGAACTTTTTTATTCAAATCGATGTACTATTTTCGTTGTTCGATGAACTTGTTTTGAAAATCGATGAATTTCTTTTGAGTTTGTGAACTTTTTTTTTAATACATGAACTTTTTTGATTTGGTGAACTATTTTTTGAATACGCGGATTTTTTTTGCATGTTCATGAACTTCATTTGTAATATGTGAACATGTTTTCAAATAATTGGAAAATCTAAGCACTACAGTGTAATGCGCAATAAATAGCGCGCTATAGAGTCACTAGCAGTTAACTAGTCGAGTGGTTAGCCTCGCTGTGTGGAAGCGCGAGGGCGCGAGATCGAATCAAGGTCGAGAGCTATTTTTGGCGGTCTTTTTTCGCGCTGGGCGATCGTGGTCCGGCCCATCCAACCGCTGCTGAAACAACAACACACCCAGCTTTGAAAAACCTTGAGTTTATGAATATGAATCTGAAAAACCTTGAGTTTAGAAATGTTCGCAAACTTAAAGAATTGTTACTGGAATAAGAAAAGGTTTATGAGTTTAAAAATATTCAAAAAAGTAATATTCATGAATTTTATAAAAGAGAAAGATTGAAAAAATGGAAAGAATAAGGAAAAAGGAAATAATTAGAATGAAAAAGAACAAAAATAAGGAAATAAATTAAAAAGAACAAAAACCATTGAATAAAAATGAAAACAATTAAGTGATAAAAAAAGAACTTAAAAACCCAGAACTGGAAGCTTCCCAAAATCGGATAGAAGCTTCTAGAATATTTTAAAAAACTGAATGTGCCAGTGCCAGCAACCATATGTGCCCATACCGGGTGCCACGACGGGCCCACACACCATGTACACGTCTAGGACACTAATTTCGCACACATTTATGTAATCACGAGGGTCAGCTCCGATACCATTCTGTAACGGCCCCGGACTAACTACCGGATCTAAGGCTGCAACGCCTAGCTACCACCTGGGATCAAGACTAGCCCAAGAGATCAATAAATATTAATCTTTCATGCGCACTTTGTTCTCACTCATCAATGTCAAGCAGGCTTTACTTTGAGGTTCCTTGCGGATGGGTTTTAAAAAAAAAACTTATCAATCAAATCCTATTATCTCGGACATTATAGCACACTTCTAGACACTGTGGACGAATTCCGTCATAACGCTCGCACAACGCGATAGATATCATATTAGCATTGGCAGCTGGCTTCGGCATGTGTATGACGAGAGCAACAACAGGGTCTCGTGCGGGCCGGGCTGCCACTGGTGACGACACGCGCCATTTGAAGGTAGATCCAAACTTATGGGTCGAACGTCTATGAGGCTCTGGATCAGCCCAATTTTTCACTCGGTGACTGCAAACGCAAGAATGGCATATCCAGTCCCACAAATTAATGCAGCAGAAACCAAACACTGCTCCAGCACCAACACGTCCAAACACATCTAGGTAATCGCGAGGCTCAGCTCTGATACCATTCTGTAACGGCCCAGACTAACTACTGGATATAAGGCCGCAACGCCTAGCTACCACTCGGGATCAAGACTAGACCAAGAGATCAATATTAATCTTTCAGGCGCACTTTGTTCTCACTCGTCAATGTCAAGCACACTTTACTTTGAGCCTCCTTGCGGATGGGCTTTCAAGAAGAAAAAAACTTATCAATATTAGTAATCTATCAAATCGTATTATCTCGGACATTATAGCACACTTCTAGAGACTGTGGACGAATTCCGTCATAACACTCGCACAACGCGATAGGTAGCATATTAGCATTCGGCATGTGTATGACCAAAACAACAACATGGTCTCGTGCGGGCCGGGCTGCCACTGGTGACGGCACACGCCATTTGTAGCTAGTCCCAAATTTATGGGTCGAAAGTCTACGACGCTCTGAAGTTGTTACTGGATCAGCCCAATTTTTGGCTCGGTGAACATCCCCCCTCCCCCTCCCGAGGCGCTCCACTCCCGTCCCCTCGCCCTGCCCCCCTCCCTCGCCGCCGCCGGTGGCGTCGCCGGCCAAAGGCCACGTGGCGCAGGCGGCGGCGGGGCGGCTTTCTCCCACGCGTGGGTGGCGGACGTCGCGGGACGCCCTCTCCTGCTCGGTGGCGTCGGGCGCCGGCCGGCCTCTGCTCCGGCTTCCCTCCTCCTCCTGGCGTCCTGGTGGCCTGCCGGCGCCGCCTCCTCCCCTCCTCACCCTCCTCCTCGGCTCGTGGGGTTCTGGAGGCCCAGGGGCATGCTGGCGGCGGATCTGGCAGCCCGTGCTCAGATCCGGCTGGTAGTGGCGGTTGGCGGCGGCAGGGGTGACCGGCGGCCCTTCTAAGGTGGTGGTGCTGTGGCCGGTGGTCGTCCTACTCCGGTGGGGTGGCTGGGCACCGGCTGGACCTGGCCAGGGCGTGGAGACGCATGTGGTGTGGTGGTGGTTGACGCTCCTCTGGAGGCCTTCTTCGGTGGTAGGGTGCGGTCGATCCGGCGGCCCTCGCTGGCGGACGGGTGGCTGCCTCCTCCTCACGTGGTTCTGGCCGGAGGCCGTGGTAGGGCGTCAGGGGTGACGCAAGGGAGGCTGTTGGAGGGACGGGTAGACCGACTACCTGTCACCGGCGCAGGGGTGCGCCGGTCCGGACAAGCTCCGCTCCCCCCTCCCCTTTTCCTGGCCTAGCGCCTCCTTGCCGCTAACCGTTGATCGGGGCAGGTTGGTCACCGGCGGTTCTGATGGCTAGGAATCTGCCGGTCGGCTCAAAGCTCGTGCCTTTGATGGTCTCCGGAGTGTCTGGATGCAGGGCGGCGGCCTTGGTGGTGGGAGCTGCGGGCTCGTGGGCGGAGCTCGTGGCTCGGGCGCTGACGGGCTTGCTGTCATGGCCGCGTGGGCAGCATGGGGGTAGGCCTTCGACGTTCTTGGTGGTGGTACGACCGACGCTCTCATGTTGGGCCGTACCCCGGGCGGAGGCGGAGGGTTGTGGCCGGGGTGAAAACCTCGTCTGGCTCGGGCTAGACCGATGGCGGCGGCGTCCATGCGTCGTTCCCTTTTTGAAGGCTCCATCGCGGTGGCCCTGCGTCCTTCGTATTACTCCGGGTGAAAACCTCGATTCCCTGGATCGGGCGGTGGCGGCTCTTCGGTGTCGCTTCTTTCCTGGAAGCACCGCTTTGGAGTCCCTGGTTCGTCGAGTTGCGGTTTCGTCTCCTCACGGTGACTTGTTCATGGTGGAGAGCTCTTTAGATCCTTAGCTATGCTCTTCTGCCTACTTGTTGTTTGCTTTGGGTTGTTTGGAGTAGTTGCTGTTCGTCAGCTCCCTTGTATCTGCCTTGGGTGTGTGTTTGTGGTGTCGGATGGTGTGCTTTCTGTATGTTGATCGTTGCTTTATATATAAAGCGAGGCGAAAGCCTTTTTCGGCAATTTTTGGCTCGGCGACTGCAACAACACAATAACGGCATATCCGGTCCAGTCCCACAAATTAATGCAGCAGAAACCAAACACTGCTCCAGCACCAACACGTAGTACATACCTAACTCTAATTGCACCTGGTCCACCCGCCGTGCACAGGCATCAGGTATATGTGACGGTGGAGACGTGCTGCCAAAATGAACAACCTGCCGCTGGTCCCTGCCTCGCCTCGCCTCTCTCTCGGTCGAGCGGTCACTTCTTCCCGGACACGTATGTACGTGGTGACAATTCATCGCAACCACTCCCCGTCGTACGTACGTTCGGACTTTGGACGTGCATACCATTTAATGCACACCCACACGCTCCTTCCGGTGTGCCTGCCGATATATTCCTTCCCATTTTCCTATTATTATCGCGAATAATCTGCACTGTACGTCCGTTGCGTCCTTCATCTGAAAGTACAGACGCACACAGAAGCACATGATCACATGACTGACACCCAACAAGGCCTCACCATACACTACTACGATTCAATATTCAGAGCAATATTACTGGTGCATCATACTTAGAAAATGTGTGCATTGTGGCCGAAATATTTTCTCTCTCTCCCAAAGCTGATGAAATCCAGATCAAACCTGCATGGCACTAGTGCTAGTCATGAGAAATTCTCCGGTAGCATGTGATGCATGGGACCTACTACGTGCTGTAACGAAGATATTAAATCACCCGCAGCTAACTAATCTCGTTGAACAAAAAAGATTCCACCTAAGCCGTCCCTTTCCAATCTTTACACGGACAGTTGCCTATGAGCTGTCTCGCTCGTAAGCCTCTGCATATAAAACCATAGCCTCAGACACGCTGAAATGCGTTATATATCCATTCTCCAGCCACTGCACATCGGAGCAGCGACTACTCCTACCATAACAGCGAGAAAAAACGGGAGCAAGTGAGAGCAAGAAGCGACTGCGGAGGAGCAAGCCAGCATCAGATCCATGGAGCTGGAGGCCGCCCCGCAGCTCCCGAGGAGGGACGCCAGGAAGCTGGTGAGGTGCCCGAGGTTGCAGCTGGACGCCAAGACGGTCACGGCCGTCGAGCAGTCCACGGGCACGCCCGTCGCCGACGCAGCGGCCGGCGCCGCTACCGCCAGCCCTGGCGGCGGGATGCGCGTCAAGGTCGTGCTGAGCAAGCAGCAGCTCAAGCAGGTAGCCGCGGTCGTTGCCGCCGGCGGCGCCTTTGCCCTGCCACCCGCGCTGGAGCAGCTGGTGAGCGCCATCAAGCGGCAGCACGCGAAGAAGCAGACGGCGGCGGCGCCCAACACGGCTGCAGCGAGGCGCCCGGGACGGTGGTCGCCGGCGTTGCACAGCATCCCGGAGGATATCTTCAGCTAGATAACCCGCCTAGCTACGTGGTGTAGTCGGTTTGCATGTATAGCTTCGGTGGTCTCTCTCCATTTTTCTGCCTCTTCGTCCTTAATTCCTGGGTCGCAGCGTTGGGCCAAAGTGAAAGTGCGCCCAATGGGCCAAACTTTGAGATGTCAGCAATTTTAATCTGACATTTTGGATCCAATTCGTTTCTCTCTGCTCAGGATCGATCGATGTACAGATTCTCCGGACGAATCAATAAAGAGAATGAGCTGGGGGAAATGAACAACGGAGCGTGCGAACCTGCGTGTCTCTTTCTTGCTTTGAATCTTGTCCAGCGCCAGGTAGCCACTGCGTGTGGGGGCAGCGGGCAGGTGGAGGTCTTTGCCTGGAAATGCGAGCCACCCCCGGCCCTAAAAGATTCTTTACGACAAGATCTACTATGCGAAAAGAGTTTACAGTTCGTGGCCCAATGGGCGCAGCAGTGGCTGATGGTACCCGTCACATGCATGCCAGCGTCTAACCGGATTCGCTTCAGGGTTGATAAGGATGAGATCGAGTGTGGTTAACGTGGAACTGGATCCTCTAACATTAAGAGAAGCTACAGTACCCTAACTTGACTTCTTTCAATCCATATGATTAAGACTAAAATAACTTAAATTAATTTGTAAATTACCGATCTATTGTGTACATTTCTAGTAATTACATACAAACAAATTGATGGTGAAATAAAATTAATTTTAGATTATCTATATCTATAGTAATGACCGACAATAAACAACCTGCTAACAGTCCCTAACTTTCCTTCTTCATTTTACACTACACTAGCACTGTAGCACCGTGACTTCCCTTCTCAATGTTAGAGGATCCGGTTCCGGTTAACGTACGTCGGGTCCAATGGAAAAACATCTTGACGCCGATAGTGGCTGCCGGATCAATGTCATTCGCATAGGTGGTACTGGTACATAGTGGTGCGGTGGCGTTTGTTGTGCGCATACATACGTATCTGGGTAGAAGTAGAACGGCATGATCTTCCGTATCCTCGGTAGCACTGACACCTTGGTTTGGTTTGTGGCCAGCTGGATCGATCCTCCGCCAAAGGGGAAGAAGTTAAAAGCAGACGGCACACACAGCAAAAGCCGAACGTAGAGTGGTGGCTTACAGTGAAAAGTATATTCGTGATAATTTGGTTTCAAGTGTATAAGCGTTGTGTGTCTACGTATATTGAATGTTAACACGGCTTTAAACATTGTTTGTTCTGCTGTTATGTGGAGTATCTGGAAATTTAGAAATTCCATGGTAATGCACAGTGGCTCTCTATCAAACATGTTTTGGTGGAATATACTGAAGACTACTGGGTGATTCTGTCAACAGATCAATGCATGCACAAATTGGATCACTTCTCCAATTTGTCAGTCAAAACTTCTTTTGTCTTCTGTGGTTGGGGCCGGCGCACGATCACGGTTGGGGCGTCATGCATGCGGTTGCGTCCACCATGCAGTTATGCATACACATCAGTACTGCAAACCGCCAATCAGACGTGCTGATATTCCAGGCCGGTCGGCCCATTTATTCTCGTGGCCATTAATTGTGTCTCTTCAATCTTTCGATCACCCCACAACCCAAGATCCACACCGACGATGACACTGCACATACAAAGAGGATCTCGAGCGGCTCCAATGGCGCTCCCAAGGGCGAACTGTAGGATCGAAAGTATGTCTAGAGGGGGGGGGGGGTGATTAGACTACTTGACCTATAAAAACTTACCATTTTCCCAATTTTAGTTGTAGGCAAGTTTTAGCAAGTCTAACAAGTCAAGTACACCCTACACATGCAAGTCTAAGAGTTGTGTAGCGGAAAATAACGACTTTGCATATGAATGTAAAGGAGGGGTTGGAGATTTCAAACGCAATGAAGACACGATGATTTTTGGCGTGGTTCCGATAGGTGGTGATATCGTACGTCCACGTTGATGGAGACTTCAACCCACGAATGGTAACGGTTGTGCGAGTCCACGAAGGGCTCCACCCACGAAGGGTCCACGAAGAAGCAACCTTGCCTATTCCACCATGGCTTACGTCCACGAAGGACTAGCCTCACTCGGGGTAGATGTTCACGAAGTAGGCGATCTCCTTGCCCTTACAAACTCTTTGGTTCAACTCCACATGATCTTGTAGGCTCCCAAGTGACACCTAACCAATTTAGGAGACACCACTCTTCAAAAGGTAATAGATGGTGTGTTGTTGATGAACTCCTTGCTCTTGTGCTTCAAATGATAGTCTCCTCAACACTCAATCACTCTCTCACAGATTTGGCTTGGGTAGGAGAAGGATTGGAGTGGAAAGCAACTTGAAGAAGCTAGAAATCAAGGTTCAAATGGTTGGATTGGAATCTCTTGATCTCAACACATGAGTAGGTGGTTCTCTCTCAGAAAACGAATGGTGGAAGTGTAGGCACGTTCCGGATGGCTCTCTCTTTGAGAAAGTGTGGGTGGAGGGGTATAAATAGCCTTCACCCAAAATCCAACCGTTACACACTTTTGACCCAAATCGGTGAGACCGAATTTAAACCTGGTGAGACCAATTAGTGTAAAAGATATGAACGTTGGGCTTTTCGGTGGGACCGAAGTGGAACAACTCGGTGGGACCGAAGTGCAATGGCTAGGGCAGAACCCAGTCTCGGTATTTCTGACTGTTTCAACTCGGTGATTCCGAAGTGAAACAATGTCATCGCAGAAACTTGGCAATGCCATCTCGGTGGGACCGAGATCCATTTCGGTCAAACCGAATTGATAGGGTTTGGCAGTGGCAATGGGAGTGGTCATCTCGGTGGGTCCGGATGGGATGTTTCGATGGGACCGAGATGGACATTTAGGGTTTGGATAGATGTGTTTTTGAGAAAATGACTGAGGGTTTTTGGAGCAACATCACTAAGCACTTGAGCAACAACCTCATCATTAATACCTCATCCCCTTTTAATAGTATTGGCTTTCCTAAGGGACTCAATGTGATCTTGGATCACTAAACCAAAAATGTAGAGTCTTGAAGTTGCCAATTCTTGTCCTTGACATTTTGAGGGGTCCACATCCATTAGTCCTTGCCATGCCAATCATTGATCTTTTCTGAAATCTATTGGCAATGAGTATTAGATCAATGATATATATGCTGTTATTAATTACCAAAACCACCCGGGGATTAGTTGCACTTTCAATCTTCCCCTTTTTGGTAATTGATGACAATATATAGATCAAGCTTTGACAAAGGATATAATTAATGAAATACATCATCGCTTTGAGAAGTGTGTGATAAGTAAGAGCTCCCCCTAAATTTGTGTATTATTTAAAATTTGTGTTTGAATGCAAATGCACAATTGATTAGGATCATGGGTCACTCTTCCACGTCACATACATCTTGGTGGAGCGCACAAAATGATAAGATTGCAATGTAATTAGCACCCATCACCAAACAACCAAGTGAATGATCATACAAAGAGCATATGAGTAGATATATAAGCATAGCATCATCAAAGTACGGTATGATCAACCAAAAACACAAGTAGTACCAAACGAGCAACGAACAAAAGTAGCACACAAAGAAGCACACAAATGAAAAACAAACGAGAAAAAGGCAAAACACTCGCTCTCTCGAAGCCCTAATTGATGGTGTCCTGGATTAGGGGGTGCTAACCTAGCCGGCCCATCTCTTCGGTTGGGCCGATATGCCTTCGTGCGTGATCAAGATGGACTCCGGAGGCCACACACGGGAGACGTGATTGAGGCTGTCTCTATCGAAGACTTGTAGTACACTTCAAGATTCGTCCAGCCGCCATACTCCTAGATACCGACCTTGTAACCCTAGGTACCCTCCCTGGCGTGTATATAAGCCGTAGGGTTTAGCCCGTAGAGGGGGACAACGCAACATTGCTCGCCTAGCCCTAGAAGTTAGACTCATATTACGATCTCGAGGTAGATCAACTCTGTACTTGTTACATCTCCATCAATATAAACAGAAGCAGGACGTAGGGTTTTACCTCCATTAAGAGGGCCCGAACCTGGGTAAACATCGTCTCCCTTGTCTCCGTTACCATCGATCCAAGATCCACAGCTGGGGACCCCCTACCCCGAGGTCTGCCGGTTTTTACACCGACACTGGTGCTTTCATTGAGAGTTCCGCTGCGTGATCACCAGAAGGATTGATGGCTCACCTGCAGATCAACTGCGCCAACGGCTGTGGGGACGTTTACGCCCCCGAACAGCTTTTCGTCTTCGGCAGCATGGTATTTTGCACCGACTCGACGGGCCACCTGACCTCTGTCGAGAACTACGCCCCAGGTCGGATCATGACTTTCGGTGGCCTCGAGTACACTGCAGATTCCCGTGGTGAACTCATCTTATCGGGATGGACTCCCGGCCGGATCGAGAGCTCGGTTGGTTTCGGAGGCTCGACTCCGGAGCCGGACTCTGTCACGGCGCCTCTTGAGACCCCTGACACCGCTACTCCGGCCAGTCTCTCCCCGATCACCAGTCCGGAGATGGATCCGGCTCCCACCCCTGAAATTGCGCAGGTACCAGGGTTGATTCCGGCACAGGACCCGGAACTACGTTCAGACTCCCGCCGCTCCGAAGACGCATCTGGTTACGCGCCGGGTGTACTTCGAATCAGCCCTGCCTATGGCGCATCCATGAATCCTGAAGAGTTATCTCACCTCGAGGAGATGCTTGACCGCATCCGGAGTATGTCCATCTCGGACGACAAGACTTCGGTTTACAATTAGATCGGCCTTAAAGCCGACAATAGGGAAATTTACATCCCACCCACCACCCACCTAGTCGCCACGATCGATGATTTAACCGACGTGTTGGACTATGGCGAACCCTCAGACATGGAGGAGGACGCCGATGGCCCCATCGAGAACACCTTGCCCCCGGTAAACGCGGGCAGGTGGACCGCCACGTCCACCTACGATGTCTACATGGTGGACACCCCGAAATCCCCTCCAAGACGCCGACGGAGGCGCCGAAGGGGCAATAATGGGGAACCCAGTGGCAACGACACGACAGCCAATAATGGCGACGCGGAGGACGGCGACGCCGATAACCATGAGGAGGCAGTTCAAGCCTCCTCAGTAAGGAACGGCACACCAGACCGACCTCTTGGAGACTCAGATCCCGATGACCTCTTTGAAGGGGCCGATGACAACTACATGCCGGAATCCGAGGAGGACGAGAGCCTCGGTACCGAGGATTACATCGTCCCCGAGGACCCCTTTGAACAAGAACGCTTCCGGCGACGCCCCGTTGCGACGGCCCGGAGCTTAAAGTGCAAGCAGCAGCAGCTGCAGGAAAATACCGATGCGCTAAATGAAAAGTGGGTTGAAGTGCTCTTTGCCGAGCAAGATATGGAGAACCAACGCCATAATGCGCCGAAATCATACCCACGCAGGTGCCTTTTACCGGAGTTCGACGAAGAGCTCACTGACGACCTCGATCGGCCCCCTAGAGGCCGGGATAGGCCAAGACGAGAAGACCACGGTGAACGGCCACCTCCGCGCCGTCATGGCAAAGACCCCGTGGACTACCTAGATCCTCACGACGCTAGACGTCGTATTGAGGAAAATAGGGCTCCCCCTCGGTCCATCTACGGGTCAAGGGGACGTGCGCCCGCCGGGTCCGACGGTTATGATGCCTGGATGGACAGGAACGGCCGTTCCCGAGATCAAGCCTACTCACGACTCTCCCCCGACTTTCGACGAGATGCTCCTCGGTCCCGAGGTCCGGCCCACCCGATCTGCTTCACAGATAGGGTGATGGAACATCAGTTCCCAGAAGGGTTTAAACCCATCAACATAGAATCATACGATGGCACCACGGACACAGCAGTTCGGATCGAGGATTTCCTCCTGCATATACACATGGCCAAGGGAGATGATCTCCATGCCATTAAATACCTGCCGCTCAAGCTCAAGGGGCCGGTGAGGCATTGGCTTAACAGCCTCCCGCCTCAATCTATCGGCAGCTAGGAAGCCCTAGAGGACGCTTTTTGAGAAAACTTCCAGGGCACATATGTCCGACCTTCGGACGCGGATGACCTTAGCCGTGTCACCTAGCAGCCAGGCGAATCAGCCCGGAAATTCTGGAACAGGTTCCTCACCAAGAAGAACCAGATCATAGACTGTTCCGAAGCCGAGGCCATCGCCGCATTTAAAAACAATATTCGAGATGAATGGTTGGCTCGACAACTCGGCCAGGATAAGCCGAGAACCATGGCTGCCCTGACCACACTAATGACCTGCTTTTGTGCGGGAGAAGATAGCTGGCTCTCCCGAAGTACTCATAACGGCGAGGCAGGCACCACGGAAACTCGCGACGCCAATGGAAAACCAAAGCGCAACAAAAATAAGCGCAGGTACAAGAATGGCGGAAGTGACACTGAAGATGCCGCGGTCAACGCAGGATTCACCGGACCTAAATCCGGGCAGAAAAGAAAACCCTTCAAAGGGAACAAAGATGGACCTAGCCAGCTTGATAGACTCCTAGACCGCCCATGTGGGATCCACAGTACTCAATTAAAACCAGCAAACCACACTAATAGGAATTGCTGGGTCTTTAAACAAGCCGGGAGATAGCGGCAGAGGGTCAGAGTAAAACCCAACACCGCAGCGATGACGAGGATGAACCTCGGCAGCCCAATAATGGAGGCCAAAAGAAATTTCCTAATGAGGTAACAGAGGTCAACATGATCTATGTCACCCACATCCCTAAAAGGGAGAGGAAACGTGCACTTCGGGACGTATACGCGCTGGAGCCAGTCGCCCTGAAGTATAACCCATGGTCGGCCTACCCGATCACTTTCGACAAGCACGATCATCCGACCAGCATCAGGCATGGCGGATCGGCGGCGCTCGTCCTGGACCCGATCGTTGATGGTTATCATCTAACGCGCGTCCTGATGGACGGGGGAAGCAGCCTTAACCTCATCTACGAGGACACAGTTCGGAAGATGGGCATTGACTCATCTCGGATTAAGCCGAGCTCTACCACCTTTAAAGGTGTCATTCCGGGCGTCGAAGCCCGTTGTACCGGAACGGTCACCCTAGAGGTAGTCTTCGGTTCGCCCGATAACTTCCGAAGCGAAGAGTTAATCTTCGACATCGTACCCTTCCGGAGCGGATACCATGCGCTCTTAGGGCGCACAACCTTTGCACGCTTTAACGCAGTCCCGCATTACGCCTATCTCAAGCTCAAAATGCCAGGACCCAACGGCGTCATCACAGTCAATGGCAACATGGAACGTTCACTCCGAACAGAGGAACAGACCGCGGCTTTTGCAGCCGAGGTTCAAGCGTCCGAGGAGGCAGCCCGCAGCGATAAACGCGCCGCTCGCTCCTTGAAGCGCGCCCGTGCTGCACAAATCGACCTCGGCCAGGTGCCCCCGCACCTGAAATAGGGATGCGGGCTCCTCGTGTGCCCTCTCTGGGGTGGGCACTACGTCCCCAGAGTGCATAACTTTGCACTCAAGATTCCCTGGGACGTCGAGGAGCCAGAACGATTACCCAAACATTGGCACGGATTAACCACGCAAAGACGAGGCTTAGAGCCCCTGTACCGGCAAGCATCTGTACAAGGAACTGCCAAACTTCTATGTGGTTTTAAAACCACAGAGTGGCTTCGGCCACACCTCCCTTCAAGGAACTCGGTCAATCAAACACCTAGAGTGTATAAAGGGCCGGAAGGGCATCGACCTTCACAAATTCTTCGCCATCAATGGTGACGCTCTGGTCAACAGTCCGGAAACGCAGACGTGTGGCAGGTAGCGGTCCGGATCCTTTAAAATCCGTTAGTGATTATCCGACCTGTTTTTCCTCCTTCTTCTTTACCATATACATTGTACTCTTTTAATTACTCTCGTCACAGCTGGGCATGTACATGATTGATATTATGAAATAACGCAACTGTGCCCTTTCAAGGTCCCTATTGTATTTCTTTATCAACATAAGCTCTGGGACGATGCAGTTCTCTAAAAAGATGCAATTGTATAAAAAGTCCGATGTATTCGGCGTCTCGGATGTTGGCCTTATATGCATCAGTTTCGAACCTAGATTTCGGTCAATAGTTGGGTTGCCCGGCTCCTATGTGTACCCCTTACGTTTCTGATGAATTCGGCTAAGGGTGTAACGGGAGAACCACTGCGATTGCGCCGCCAGGTCAATTGGCATGGCGCCTCAGTGGAGAAAGCCGAAAACTGACTATGTAGGTAAGCGTAAACTGGTCTGCCATCCGGAGACCGCGTTAAGCGATGTGACGATAGAGATCACCCGTGTCAAACGAAGGGCTTCCATTCCTAGCTGAAGTGTGCTTGGGCCTAGACCTCGGCGAGCTGGCCGAACACTTCTTACACCGGGGGCTGGTCATCAGCCCCCACAGTCAAAGTCTTATGACTAAATGAAAGATATCAAGCCACTATAGTCCGATTGCCTAGTTCCTATAAGACACCGACCGCCTTCGGGTACCGAGACGTCGACTAAGGGTGCAGTGTGCCTTAAGGAACACCCTTTGTATGACCTACACTGGGGCTGAAGCCGACGACTGACCACTCTCATTTTAAACAGTCATATAGGAGAAATAATTAAAATTATAAAACAACACACATGGAATCTCAAGCCATTCTCATTTAACAAAAGATAAAGTTTTTACATTGTACATACCGGCATTCCGAAGTATCATCTAAAAATACAGGGTGTCCTTGGGGCACATGGCCTCGGTGGTCCGAGCTCCCGCCTCCACCTCGGCGAAGAACTGCTTGGCGGTCCGCGACTTGTCGGCAGGGGGGCCCGCGGCACATGTCTCCACATCAACCTTGCGGAAGTGAGTCTTCACGCAAGCATATGCCCTCCGTGCCCCTTCGAAGCACGCGAACCTCTTCCAGCGATCCACGCACGGCACGGCATCTCGGAGACGGGCCGTCAGGCTGAAGAGGCTCTTCGGCATGACTTCGGCAGGCCACAGAGCGACGCAGAGGTCCTGGAGCGCCGGTCTCGTCATGTGAAATAGTTCCACCAGCTGCTTCACTCGGTGATTCAGCAGTTGTGCGGACGGCGACCCTGGAAACTGCCCCCAGAAGGCCTTCTCCGCCTCATGACCCGCCAGCTGGCCGAAGTATGCCACCGCATCCGCCGCGCTCTGCGGGAGATCCTCAAAGACCTCTGCGGAACGCCATAACTGGGTGAGCTTGACACACCCTTTGCTGCCAAACGCACACTGCAGCAAAAATATCTTACCCGAGTCGATTTGCTCCACTTGCTGGAGCACCTCGCGGTCCGCTCGGGCCGGGGTCTTGAGCTCGGAGTGGGCACGTTGAAGCTTCTCGAGCTCCTCCTTCGTCCGCTGCCCCTCCTCCTGAAGTTTGTCGCGTGCTTCGAACACGCCCTTCAGGGTCTCCTCGACCTCTAGCACCTGAGCCTGGTGCTTATCCCCGGCTGCCCTCTCGGCGGCCCGAGCCTTCTCGGTCGCGGCGGCAGCAGCTTCCTGCTGCGGCACCTCCTTCCGAGCCCTTTCGAACTTGGCCTTGAGCGTCTCCAACCCCGCTGTCAATATAGTTCGGCCTTAGTTGTTTTCTTTCATACCTCTTCATCCAAAATACAAGGCAAGTTTCAACTTGCTTACCTTGAGATTGCTCAAGTTTCTGGCTCATCTCCGCCATCTCTTCGGAGACGGAGTCCGGAGCCGAGGTTGCAACCTGGAACAAAACATACCCTTATTAGAAAAGGGAATAGTTAAGATCACTACAAGGCTCCAGGACGACTGCTTCAAGCAGTGCCCTGGGGGCTACTTCACGGGCTCCTATTTAATCAAGCGACCCCGATGCCGGTTTCTTGAAACCGACTTCGGGCTTGGGGGCGCAGAAGGCGTACCTCGAAACCTGCTACGAGGTTCTTGAAAACCTCATGCAGGCTGGCCCCTGCAGACCGGTAGCCCTGCAGCGCCGAGCCTATCAAGGCCCGGTGCTCCTCCTTGACGGAAGAGCCCTTTAGGGCGTCCTCCATCTCCTCGGTCCACCCTGCGCCCGCCCACCCTTGGGCGGCGGGCTGGGCTGGAGGGATGACCTCGGGTGTATCCACCTGAGCAGGCTCCGCCTGGGGTGGTGGAGCCGAGGTAGACTCCGGCTAGGCCAATGACTGGCCCAGCCCTTCTTCGACGACCTCGGGGCGCTCCGTCCCCGGGTCTTGTTGGGCCGAGGTATTAACCTCGGCCATGATCGCCAGCTCGTCGGCCCCCGTCAAGTTGACGTCGGGAGCCAGGGTGGATGTCGCCTCCCCTAGCCCGTCATGCTTCGGGGGAGAAGCGGCGGGCTCTGCAGTCTCGCTGGCGGATGGCAGCCCGCTCGAAGAACCGCTGGGGATTACCCTCGGCGGGCTGCGTGTGAAAAATTGTTTCTGTAAGATTTCCCTTGCTGAAATAGTGACTCAAGGAAAGAAGATAAGGACAAGGGCTTACCCTCGGGGTGCCGCCTTCTTCCTCCCCATAGCAAGGGGGTCTTCCTCTGAGTCACCGGAGAGCTCGGCCCTCTCCGATGACTTGTTGGCGGCCTCGGATGAGGCTCACCTCGGCCTCTTTGGGCCCTTCGGTGGCATATCCACGTCGGTGTCCTCCAACGCCGACCTCTTCCCCTTTGGAGGGGGAACTTCCTCCTCACCCTCCTCGGCGCCGCCGTCTTGAGCGGCGGAGGTGTGGGTCTCTTTGGACCGGGTGACCGAAGTCCCCCGACTCCGAGCGCTTGACCTCCCCGCCTGGGATTTCGTCCCTTTGGAGGCCACTACATGTGGCTCCTCGGTCAGAAGCGCTGAAAGCAGGGGAGTTGGGGGCTGCTCTGGCAGTGGAGCCGGGCATCGTACCCCTTGCACCCAGGCCAACCATTTCTGCAAAATATCAAAACACGACGGTTCACGTAAAAACTTTATTCCTCAGTGCAATGAGCAAAAAGCAAAGATAGATGGGCGGAACCACTCACCGGGGGGGCCTCATAGCCGTGTTCGAGGCCGCGGTCCTCCCCTGCCATGGGGATCTTGTCCTTGGCCAGCTTCATGAGCCTTGACCACATGGCTGCCAAGGTGGAGCGGAAGAAGGTGTTGATGGTGTCCATGTCCTCGGGCTTTTGTGCCCACATCGGGGTAGCCCAAAGTTGGAGAGGGAGTATACGGCGGTTGAGCATGACATTGATGATGTCGGCCAGCTCAACCTTCCCCGTCGTGGACCACCACAGGATCCTGTCGATCAGGGTCTCCACCTCTTCCGGCTTCCCCCAAGCGACGCCCTTCTCCTTCCAGGACTTGAGTTTCTTGGGTGGCCCGGCCGAGAAGGCTGGGACTTCGGTTTGACAAGGGGCGAGTGGCTCGGTGATGTAGAACCACTCTCTTTGCCACTCCTTCTCCGTTTCGATGAAGGTGCCCTTGAACCAGGTGGCCCCCTGGTTCTTGCTGATCATGGCCCCTCCGCACTCCGCGAGATCGGAACTGCTCGACTTCGGTTTGATCCCGAAGAGCTTCAGCCACAAGCCGAAGTGCGGCTCACAGCGGAGGAAGGCCTCGCAGACCGTGATGAAAGCGGCGAGGTGGAGCACGGAGTTAGGGGCCAGATGGTGGAAGTCTAACCCGTAATAGTACATTACCCCGCGCATGAAGGGGTGCAGTGGGAACCCCAGGCCTCGGATGAGGTGGGGGACGAAGACCACCCGCTCCCCGGCGTTGGGAGCGGGCACCAGCTGGCCGGCCGCTAGAGCGCGGGTGGCGACGGCGGGGGCCAGATACCCTGCATCGCCCAGCTCGGCGATGGTCGCAGCTGTCATGATGGAGCCGCCCCAGTGTCCCTTGAGGGTGTCGGCCATGGCTGGTTGACGAGTTGGGCTCGCGAAAGGGAAAGGCGCGCTGGTTGGATCTGGGCGTTGGAGCTAGACGAAGCAACAGTGGGGGAAGGATGGGAGCGTAGGCTATCGCGCTATTCTCCCCTTTGCTCTTGTAGGCCTACGAAAAGCCAAGAGTCCTCCCCCCCCCCCCCCGCTGCGCCGATAAATTCGCGGTTGCTATCAAAAATGCCATTGAAACATATGAGGGGAAACGAAATCTTGATGATATCCCTAAGGAAGCGGGCACGATCTCTGCCTTGAAGGGACGTGCCAGAAAACAGGCTGCCTCGAACCACGATTTGAGGGGGAGGCAGTAACTGCTTGACCTATCATGGGGCGAGCCTCGCCGATAAAGTTGTCAGGCAGGATTGGATTGTTCATACCTGCACGACCAGCCTTCGAGGCTAAGATACCTACCCACCTCGGGCAGGGTACAAGCTTGGTTGGACCATGGACGTTGATGCTCCATTAAGAGAATCCAAAATGCAAAGTGGAACTCGTCTGTCAAGCCGAGGACTCCGGATCCGAAGTGATGTTTGTCGAAAGTTGTCCTCGGTGTAGAAGACCAGTTCGGGGGCTACTGACGGTGTCCTGGATTAGGGGGTGCTAACCTAGCTGGCCCGTCTCTTCGGTTGGGCCGATATGCCTTCGTGCGTGATCAAGATGGACTCCGGAGGCCACACACGGGAGACGTGATTGAGGCTGTCTCTACCGAACACTTGTAGTACACTTCAAGATTCGTCCAGCCGCCTTACTCCTAGATACCGACCTTGTAACCTTAGGTACCCTCCCTGGCGTGTATATAAGCCATAGGGTTTAGCCCGTAGAGGGGGACAACGCAACATTGCTCGCCTAGCCCTAGAAGTTAGACTCATATTACGATCTCGAGGTAGATCAACTCTGTACTTGTTACATCTCCATCAATATAAACAGAAGCAGGACGTAGGGTTTTACCTCCATTAAGAGGGCCCGAACCTGGGTAAACATTGTCTCCCTTGTCTCTGTTACTATCTATCCAAGATCCACAGCTCGGGACCCCCTACCCCGAGGTCTGCCGGTTTTTACACCGACATTAATGATCTATACTAATTCTACCCCTTTGGCAACAAGTACCAAAAAGTTTGAAGAAGTACAGAGCTAGACGTCGCTCTAGGCTCGATCTCCGGCAGCTCCTGGTGGTGAAGTCCTCTGACTTAAAGTGCCAGTGTGCGTCGATGTCGGAGTAGAGAGAAGTGCATCTGCAAATGCCTCGGAAGATGTCTGCTGAACTGGTGGAGGAGTAGCAACGGTGGGAGCAACTGACGGAGCAACTGAGGGTGCAGCGGCTGGAGCTGAAACTGTGGCTCTGGAAGTGTGTGGAACTGCTGCTGACCTGGGCTGGGTCCGGAACTGAGTAGTCATGGGAAGTACTAAACCACGATGCTCGTCGTCATCACTGCTAGCAAGCTTTGCCTCATCCACCTCTTTCTTCAGGCTCTCAACTGTAGTTTGCATCTCTGTCACCTTGACATACATATCATAAAGTTTGGTCTCAACGATCCTCTCAAGACTCTTCTGGTTCTCAACGATGTTGGCCAGACTCCGCTCGATCCTCTGAGTAGCTCGAAGAAGATAGTTTATCTGATCGGCCTTGGTCTTCAGTGACTGAGTAGGTGTGGCTCTGGGCTCTGTAGACTTAGCAGCCTCCGCTCGTGCTTCCTTCTCTGCATGTGCTGCGGCCGAAGTGGGATGAGATGGATCCGTCGTCACTGTGTTGTCCTCAAACTCCGGCTTAAGCGGCAAATGCTCACGGTCAAGCAGATATGTCTTGTTACCAACCTTGGAGTTGATAAGCATCTGAATGTGTGGAGCAAATCCACATGTCCTCTTCTGATCCGCGGTAGTCCTCGTGATAGTCTCTACAATGAGATCCATGACCTTGAATCTCTCAGATCGATCAATGTGATGAAGCATATTGATGGAATGTCCTCTGATCATCCTCTCATCTCCTGACTTGGGCATCAACGTGTGCCTCATGATCGTGTTGGCGGTAGCAAGTCCCGCCAACAGATGATAAACTGAGCCTAGCTTGTGAGTCTCAAGGTCATCCAAAGGAATTTCCTTATACATATTGGCCATGGAATTGTGATCCATCTTGCGCTTGGCACACACATCAATGTCATTTTCCTCGGGCTCGGGTACATCTAGCAAATTTTCCCATTCTTCAACAGTGGACTCATATCAAACACCTTCTGTTATCCACACAATTCTGCCATCGGAATAGAAATGAGCTGTGGAGTAGAATTGCATGATCATCTCGTCATTCCAAGCAGTCATTTTCTTCCCTATGAACTCGTCAATGCCTACCATCTTGAAGCTCTCTTGCACATGAGGAAAATGATCTTCATTATCATAAATGAATTCCCAGTCCACCCATCTCGTATCACTGACTATGGGCTTCTTGCCAAGCAACACAGTCTCATAGAAGTCCTGCTGTTCCTTGGTGTGAAAGCAGTAGTCTACAACAGTTCTCCTCCTCACTGAATAAGGATCAGACTCTCTCCATATCCTCAGTCCCTTGTCCTTTCTCTCCTTCATGTTGTCTGCTATGGGATGTGTGTCATTGTGCTCAGGCAATCTGGGTCTTAGCTTCATCATCATCATTTCTCTGAGGCACTGGGGCCTTGTTCTTCTTTGTAGCAGGGACATCTCTGGTGGTCCTCTTGGGTTTGGCAACTGGCTTGGCCCTTGAGGTAGCAGACTTCATAGCATCACCCATGAGTTTTTGCTGTTTAGGAGGTGGTGGATTTGCAGCTTGTTCCTCCTCATCTGTGGCATCATCTCTCCTCATAGATGTGGGTTCGAACACCACATGAGCAACTTGCTTTCTTTCCCTCTTCTTGCCTGCAACCTTTGGCTTAGACTTGGTTGGCACTGGCTGAGATCCTTCTGGATTTGCTGAGGTAGTGCCTCTCTTGGCAGCTGTGGAGGCAGAGACTTTCCTAGTAACTCCTCTCTCTTTTTGAGTTCCTGCATACTCTTTGTGAACAGTGACTTTCTTCTTCTTGGAGGTGAGCTCTTCCAACTGGAAGTCCTCATCCTCATCATCAGAATTTTTCTTCTTCCTAGTCCTTGTAGCTGCTTTGGGCAAGTCTGGAGAACTTATTTCTCCCTCATGGTAACTCTCTTCTGGACTAGATCCTGCATCCGGATCAATACTTTGCTCTTCAGATCTGTTCTGGCTATCACTGAGGTCTGACATGCTGACACCTGCACCTGTGAAGTAGATGGGGTAGAGTGGAATAGATGAGCATCACAAAAACACAACATTTTGACAAAATTTTGAGTTAAAACTTCAGTTTTAGGTTTTCACAGAAATGATTTCGGAAATTCCGAGTAGATCATCTCGGTAGCACAGACGCTATCACAAAGACTTGGCAACACTGTCTCGGTCTGACCGAAATGGGTTTCGGTCTCTCCCACATGCTAGGGTTCTACTGAGATTTTAGACTCGGATCCACCGATTTGTACCATTCGGTGATGCCAAAATGTACAATGTGCAATGGCCAGAGGCCAACTCGGTGAGTCCGATTCTTTCTATTCGATCTATCCGAGATAAGTTCTGCGCAAACCTAACCCTAAAATTTTCGCTCAAATCTACTTCTACGGAATTTTGTTGGAATAGAAATCTCAAACAGTGGGAACATTGCGGGCGCAATAGCTCTAGTGCATTGAATCAGCAAGTTGAAGCACTAGGGGATCGAATCTCACCCTAACTCGGTGAAGATCCTCTACGGCGGCAACAGTGGTGATGAATACCGTTGACGGCGACGGAGTCCAGCGGCGAGGGCGCGCTGGAGACAAGTAGATGATCCGGAGACCACGGGCGACGGCAGCGATGGGGTGCGGGGGCGACATAACTGTTGAGAAATTTCAACGTACGGTCCGTGCGATATATATACCCGTGAGCTGTCGGTGAGACCGAGTGAAATGGATCGGTGGCACCGAAAAGAGTAACTACTATGAGCACATCAACTCGGCGACGCCGAGAATTTCAAATCGGTTCATCCAAGATAGAAAATCAGATCAGTCCGAGTGATTTCGGTTAGACCGAATGGTTGTGGGTTGGTCTACCCAAAAGTCACTTAGAGGGTTTTGGAGGTCAGCCCTAGTCGGATCGGTGGCTCCGAGTGCTCCTCACCTGGAGGGTCCGAAAGGAACTTGTTCAAATTTTTGTGATATAGCAAGAATGAATTGAGACAAGTTGAGAGAGATAGCTAAGGAAAGTTCTTAGGCATTCTTGTACATCCATTTGGCCAAATAAAACCAAATCAATCAAACTACAAATGGATGTCCTCGAATGAGAAATATGCATAGCAACATGCTCACGCAATAAGATAGCAAATAAAATATGTGGCAAACATGCACAAACAATTCTAGCATCTATCACACAATGGGCGATTACATAGTAATCTATATATGAGTATATTGACTTAGGAGCCAAATGAGAACATTTGATCATAGGTCATACTCATCGTTTAAGCACAAGTGGGGTTGCCACTTTTACATAAAGCATTAATGTGTTCACACCATTAGAGTTGCTTTAGCTCAAGTCTTAGAGCAAAGCTCCCCCTAGATGTGATATCCCCCCAAAGAGGGATGAACTAACCTTGGGTTTTGTCGATGTTGACTTCATGTAGATGTTGTAGATGTGGATGCTCAATGTTGATGTAGACCATCAAGAGTTGGGAGCAGTCCTTTGAATGATGCACTTTCAATACCTACATGGGTTAGTCCCACAAGGAACAAACAAAGATATCCATAGGCATAGAGTGAAATGCACAACATGTGATGTCCATGAATGCATTGAATACCTTGTCCCTTGACTAACCAACAAGAGGGTTTGTGACTCCATGAACTAGTGCTAGATGTTGAAGTTGGTTGCATAAGTCCTTGCCATGAATGAATATGAGTGAAGTTTGTTAGCGGAGTCACCCTCAAGAACTCTCTAGTTCTTCTTCTTTGGGACCCACATCAACTTGATGGGAATCCTTGGAGTTGTAGTTGTACTTGATGAGGTCTTGGGAACCCACTTGACCAAGGCTTGAGGTGGTTCTTCAAATGAGTCAATTTCTTCTTGAAGCTTGTCCTTGCCTTTTAGCTTGTGGTCTTGCGGTGGAAGATCATCTTGAGCTTGTGTTCCCTTGAAGGAAGTAGGATCATACTTCTCTTGTTGAGGAACAAACTTCGTCTTGGGGTATTGATCTTCTTCCCACTCAACTTCATTGGCATTGAACTTTCGTTCAAAACCAACACCTTGGTTCTTCTGATGCCTTCCTTGCTTGCGTACAATTTCCTCAAATTGCTTACTCCCGGCAAGGCTCTTGTCGACACCCTTTTCTATAATTCCTTTCAATAAATTGTTTTCTTGCTCAAGTGTAACTTGGCCAAGAGAATCATTAGTGGAATCAATAGAACTACTAGAAGTAACAACATTGGATTTAGCATTGTTATTGTTACTACTAGAGGTAGAACCCTTTTTACTCTTGTTACTAGTTTGCTTAAATTTAACTTGTGGCACAAAAGTAGACAAGAGTAAACATTTGGCAATGTAGGAGGAACTCTTCTTTCGAATATCATCATTGAAACACTACAAAAAAAAGACACATCCGTGACATTATGGCCCGAACGAAAACTTTTTCTGTCATGGTTGTGACACTTTTATGACACTAATTGTGACAAAAACACGTATCATCATAGATGTGGTGGGCTCCTACTTCTGTGACAAAAAATTATGACAGAAAATGGGCTTTTCGTCCTGGGCGTGCCGGAGACGCACCCGCATGACATTCTTTGGGCCGTCCATGACGTAAAAAATCATGGTAGAACTGAGGGCAAGGAAATTTTCGGCGAGTTCCCAGTTACGGTGGGTGGTCGGGGCCGAGTGATGCAGTGTGGTTTGCGCATTTCTCTCATACGTGCGCGTGTTTGCGAGGCGCTCGCTAACTGAACCCGAGTGAGGCGTACATTCTCTTACTGAACCCGAGCGACCGATCGCCCTCGCACTATGTACTGAACACGAGCGATCGATCCCTCGCACTACGTACTAAACCCGATTGATCCCTTGCTATCTGAACCCGAGCGATCCCTTCACTGCTAACTGAACCCGAGCGATCCCTTCGCTGCTAACTGAACCCGATCGATCCTTCTCGCTGCTTACTGAAGCCGATCGAGCCCCCGTGCGAGACGTAGCCAGCCGGTGCTGGGTTGCCTCTCGATGAACAGTGACCGTTGCTGCCGCGCGCGCGATACACGTAGAACAAGTCGAGAGTTGCATCGATCGAGTCAGTTGGTTGGCTATGGATGAACAATTCCCGTTGCTACCGGCCGCTCGTACGCCCACCCTAGCCTGTGGGTTGGCTGTGGATGAACAGTACCTTGGCCATGTGATGGTGGTTGGTACGGTCACTACAATAAAAAGACACATCCGTGACATTATGGCCCGAACGAAAACTTTTTCTGTCATGGTTGTGACACTTCTATGACAATAATTGTGACAAAAACACGTATCATCATAGATGTGGTGGGCTCCTACTTCTATGACAAAAAATTATGACAGAAAATGGGCTTTTCGTCCTTGGCGGGCCGGAGACGCACCCGCATGACATTCTTTGGGCAGCCCATGATGTAAAAAATCATGGTAGAAGTGAGGGTGAGGAAATTTTCGGGGAGTTCCCGGTTACGGTGGGTGGTCGGGGCCGAGCGATGCACTGTGATTTTCGCGTTTCTCTCAACGCGCGCGTGTGCATGCGAGGCGTTCGCTAACTGAACCCGAGCAAGGCGTTCACTTACTGAACCCGAGCGATCGATCGATCCCTCACACTACTACACGTACTGATCCCGAGCGATCGATCCCACTGCGTACTGAAGCCGAGCGATCCCTTCGCTGCTAACTGAACCCGAGCGATTCCTTCGCTGCTAACTGAATTCGATTGATCCTTCTTGAAGCTTACTGAAGCCGATCGAGCCCCCGTGCGAGACGTAGCCAGCCGGTGTTGGGTTGCCTCTCAATGAACAGCGCCCGTTGCTGCCGCGCGCGCGATACACGTAGACATGAGTCGAGACGCATCGATCGAGCCGGTTGGTTGGCTGTGGATGAACAGTTCCGGTTGCTGCCGCCCGCTCGTACGCCCACCCCAGCCGGTGGGTTGGCTGTGGATGAACAGTACCCTGGCCGTGTGAAGGTGGTTGGCGCTGGATGAACAGGACCCCGAGAGGAGGCCACCACACCCCAGCCGGTTGGGGGTGGATGAACAGGACCCCGTGGAGGCTGGACGAACAGTAGCCGGTGGAGGCTGGAGGAGGTCGACGATGGATGAACAGTAGCCCGTGGAGTCTAGTTTTGCGGTACGCCACACCCCTCCCGATGAACAGGACTCCGTTTCGATCGTAGGCAGTTGGGTAGAAGTCCGTTTCCTCCATTTTGCGGTATGTCTGACCCCTCCCGATCAACAGGACCACATTTCGACCGTAGGCGGTTGAACAGAAGTCTGTTTCCACCGTTTTGCGGTACGCCAGACCCCTCCCGATCAACAGGACCCCGTTTCAACCGTAGGCGGTTGAACAGAAGTTCGTTTCCTCCATTTTGTGGTACGCCACACCCCTCCCGATGAACATGACCGTGTTTCGATCGTAGGCGGTCGAACAGAAGGCCGTTTCCTCCGTTTTGCGGACACCAGACCCCGAGTCGATGAACAGGACCCCATTTCGGCTGTTCCGTCCAAGGCGGTTGGCTCCTGATGAATAGGACGCGTTCCGACCCAGTCGCTTGGCTCCCGATGAACACAACATTGTTTCCTTCGTTCCGACCCAGCCGGTTGGCTGCCGATGAACAGGAGGCCGTTGCTGCCATCTGTTGCCTCTCTCCATGTACACGAGCCCTGGTCGTACATATGCGCGAGTACGCGTTCGAGACCCCGCCCGTATATGTACGTACGTGGCCATATTTTTTGCTATGTGGTTGTACGTACGTGTACACGATTTAGACAGGGCTGCCTGAACTGCTACGTCGGGGGCTCTACTACGACACGTGCCGCTCCTTACACGCCCACGTTCATCATTGTAGAAAGACCGATCAACCAGTATGTACGTACACGTTCGCGACCAGACAGACAACGCTACGTACGCTTCGACCGGGCGGGTCCCAACTGTCAGGGAGGATAAGGAGGCACTTCCTTGCGTGCAAAGCTATAGCTGGTGGGTCCCAACTGTCAGGGGGGAGGAATCATTTTTTTGTGCGTAATAAAGAGGCACTTCGTTGCATGCGAAGATGTAGCTGGTGGGTCCAGCTGCCAGCCTCACCGCGTACTGTCCTTCTTCCATGGCTGTCGTTCATTGACTAGGTTGACTACGCCGCGTTGAGAGTGCCAAGGCGATGGACGACGGCGAGGCCTAGGAAGGGAACGACGCAAAGCCGGGGAAGACGCGGCAGTGGATGCCCATGCGGAGGGGAGTACGAGGGTTGGCTGGTTCGGCTGCGGTGTGAGGCTGCCGTCGCCGGAGAATAACAGGGGATGTGGGTGAGTAGAGGGAAGGCCTGGCCAGCGGTGGGAGTAGGGTGGGGCGGTGAGGCCTACGCGGCATCACAGCCGGCCACGGGAGGCAGGAGCAGGCGGTCCCGCCGGCGCTGGTTTGGGCGGCTGGAGCAAGAAGATCAGAGATTGATGAAGCAGCACGACCGTTGGATGAACATCCAACGGTCACTGCTGCTAGAATCGTTTGTTGACTAAGTTGACAAAGCCCTGCGTAAGCATCAACTTAGTAGGCCCACAAGCCAGCCTCCAAATCTGGTGGGTCCCAGTTGTCATGGGGAGGAATCGTTTTTTCGCGTAATAAGGAGGCACTTCCTTCTGTGCGAAGATGTAGCTAGTGGGTCCCAACTGTCAGGTGGAGGAATCATTTATTTTTCATGTAATAAGGAGGTACTTCCTTCCGTGCGAAGATGTAGCTTGTGGGTCCCGGATGTCAGGAGGAGGAGTCATATTTTTGCGCATAATAAGGAGGCACTTCCTTGCGTGCGAAGATGTAGTTGGTGGGTCCAAGCTGTCGGGGGAGGAATCATTTTTCTTGCGCGTGATAAGGAGGCGACCATGGACCATGTGGGTCCCAGCTATGAGCCTCTGCACGTACAATCCTCTTCCGATGGGTGTCGTTCGTTGACCGCGTTGACGACGCCGTGCCGAGAATACCAAGGCGGTGGACGACGGCTAGGCTAAGGGTGGGAACGACCCGGGCCGGGGAAGACTCGGCAGTGTATGCCCACGGGGAGGGGAGTACGGGGGTTGACTGGTTTGGCTGCGGTGTGAGGCTGCCATTGCTGGAGAACAACAGAAGGTGTGGGTGAGTAGAGGGATGGACTGGCCAGCGGTGGGAGTAGGGTGGGGCGGTGAGTCCTTCTCGGCAGCATAGCTGTCCATCGGAGTTGGGAGCAGGCGGTTCCGTCGGCACTGGTTTCGGTGGCTGGAGCAAGAAATCAGAGATTGAAGAAGCACATCGGCCATTGGATTAACATCGACCGGTCACGCTGGTAGAATCGATTGTTGACTAATTAAGTTGACAAAGCCTTGCGTACCCGTCAACTTCGTAGGCCCACAAGTCAGCCTCCAAATGTGTGGTAGACAACATACAACCCATTTGCTATTTTTGTAAATAATTTATAGCCCATTTGCTAATTCTTAAGGAATTTATTACAGCCCATTTTCTACCCAGTACCGCAGTCAATAAATTCAACGAAATTTCGCATACTTCGGTGTAGTCCGAACTATTTTAATCCCGAAATTTCACGTTAGATTCAAACTAATTTTAAAATAAAATAAAATTAGATTAAATAAAATCCAATGATATTTAAAATCTCAAAATCCGAAGAAAAAAGCCTAAATTTGAAACTAATTGCCAGTTTGCTGTGTTTTTTTTTAATATTTACAACCTTTTTCTTATTAGTTATTTCAAACAATTTTCTGGGCAAGCCGAATGCATGCCTCCTTGTCTAGATTTGCAGCCCAGCAATTCGCAAAAAGCAATTGCAGCCCAGCACGGTCCCGCCAGCGCGGGATGAAGAGGACGAGAGATTGAAGAAGCATGTTGGCCGTTTGATTTACATCCAACGCCTCGGCTATCATAATCGTTTTGTTGACCAAGTTGACAACGCCTTGCGTGGGCTTCACCGTCATGGGCCCACAATGTGATCTTCCTATTCTCTGCTTGACATTCAACCCATTTCATATTTTTTAGAATTTACAGCCCATTTGTTAAAAAATCGAAATACACCCATTTGCTGGGCTGGGTGAAAAAATAATGTTGCGGGCATGCTGCAACCAATAATTCTTTTTTTCTTAGAACTTACAGCCCATTTTGTTCTTTTCTAAATACACGCATTTGCTGGGCTGGCTGCACAGAGCAATGATATAAAAAATAAAACTGGGTCGGGCATTTCGTTTGGACAAGAGATTTTCTTTAATAATTTACAGGATGGCTGAAAAAATAATGTTGCGGACTGCAACCGATTAACCTTTTTAGTAGAATTTAAAGCCCAATTGTTTTTTTTTTGAAATACACCGATTTCTTGGCTGGATTAAAAAATAATGTTGCGGACAAGCCCCATTTAATATTTTCTGATAATTTACAACCATTACCTTTTTTTAGAAATACACTCATTTGCTTCTCTGGGTTAAATAGTAATGTTGGTCTTGCCACAACATTCTTATAAAATATAAGACATTTTTAGGCTATTTTAGCCTACCAAAACGTCTTATATTTTTATACGGAGGGAGTAGAAAATAAGAACTTAGCAATGCTTATTTTCTTTAAAAAAAGGTAACTCGGTGTCCCACAGCCCATTCGAGACCTGTTGGATCCTGGTGTCAGCATGTCGTGGGCTGCGCATATAATAGGTTGGGTAGGCCAAAGCCCAGTTATATTTGCTCGACCAAAAAAACAGTCTTTGGTGACTGCCTCTCCTTGTTTAATTCACTCATTTATTTACTACGTTGACAACCTGGTGGGTCCGAGATGTCAGTATTTTGCTGGAGGTGAGACTCTTTTTTTTGCTTTTACTATTTATATTTCTGCTGGCAGAACATTTGTTTCGCGTCAGTCGCCGGCCGCAGGGTGGCGGGAGCATGCGGTCCGGCCGGCGCTGGTTTGTGAGGCTGGAGGAAGAAGAAGACGGGAGATAGAAGATGTAAGAGAAAACGCACGCCAGCCATTCGATATGAATCAAACCATTGGTAGAAAGAAAACACCCCTTTGACAGTTGATTCATTCAGACGAATAACAGTAGTAGTACTAGTTAATTTGCTTCCACCACGACTACATTTTTAGAAGCTGAAGCTGAACCGGACACTAGCCATGGCCAGCGCCGGCCGCACGGCCCCGGCCAGCGCCACCCCCGTGGCCACGACATCCGCCATCGCCATGGTTGCGGTCCCCGCCACCACCACGGCCACCGCCAACGCCACTCCCACGACCTCCTCCACCGCCACGGCCACCGCCAGCGCCACCCCCACGGCCGCAACCTCCGCCACCGCCACCACCAGCGCCACCCCCACGGCCGCGAACACCGCCACCGCCGTGGTAAAATGCGTGGAATCGGGCAAAGTTGGAGTGGAGGGCGTGGAAATACACCTCGGCGGCGTCAGTGTCCAAGGCAGGCCATTCGTCCGCGGCGGGCGCGGGGGCCCCAAATAGCTGCTCCGCCTCCGCCTTCTTCTGGGCAACTATCTCCAAGCCCAGGTCCATCTCATCCCATCACGGATCCAGAGGATTCACGGGATGCTCATCCTCCTTCTCTCCAAAATTGAACACGAGTGGGTGCTCCTCCGGTTGCACCATTGACGAGGGAGTGCTGGTGGATTGGAGATGGGAATGGGAGGCGCCAGAGAGAGGATTTGGGGGATAGAGGGTACATCGGCGACGTCTTATAGGCTGTCGCGGGAGCCATTAAGGAGGAGGTAAGAGCGGCGGCGGGCAGTCAAAGGGCGCGTCTCCCGGTGAGAAAAGCTGCTGCCGCCGGCTCGCACGCCTCCCGGATGCACAGGGATGATGCGTCACAATCTCCGTAATTGGAGAGATTAATGACAGGCAGCCATTGCCGGTGGTGCATTTGATGTCGCGCTTCTTAAATCCCCTGGCAGCGCGAGGGCCGAGGGGGAAGAAGATGAAACTTCTGTCCCGCGCTGGCGGTTGGGGTATGGAGCGAGCTGGATTTAAGAGGGGGTGGGGGGCACGGCGCGAGGCAGTGCCACCGGCCCCTAGGCGGCAGCAGGTAGTCCAGCCGCGCTGGGTTGGGTGGCGGGACAACCGGCAGAGGGAAGACTGAAGAAGAACGTCAGACGCGAATTTGTTTTTCAGTGATTCTCGATGGGGTATTTTTTAGCTTGCCTCTCCATGATACAACTTGTTATTATAGCCTCCCAGTCCATGGCGGACCAACAACCCATTTGCTGGACGGCCCAAGCTACAGAAAACAGCACTTGTCAAATCCCAAAAACAATGCAATAGTGTGTTTTTTTAGAGGCCGAAAACAATATTGCGGGGGCTGAACGGGGCGATTCAACTGGGTACCGGATGTCATTCTAAAATATGCTGGGTACCCTCTGTGTTCGAGCATGATGATGCGTTGGGTCATTCGTGTAGGATACAGTCAATTTGATCCCATGTAGTGTTCGTGTGTTAGCAGGCTATCAGTGCTTGTAAAGACTGAGCAAAAGATAAATAAGAGTTGATGCGCCCTTGCAACCCTAATAAGCAGGTGCATTTCTTCTTGGGACGATGGTGTGCCGTGTGACACTCACACGTCACAAGCCCATAGCATACAAGTTAACACACCAAGTACAACAGAAAAGGTAAACATTCAGATCAAACTCAGGTTCACATGATACGTTCTCCTCAAAAGATTCACATATACACAAGTTCAACATGTTTATGCATCCAAATGATTGAGAGGTCACAAGCCAATATTTATAGCCAACATTCACAATCAACAACTCAAAAGATTCACGTATACAAGTTAAGCATGTTTATGCATCCAAATGATTGAGAGATCACAACCAATATCCTCCATCGACACACTTTAATTACCTGGGGTGCAGACTGGTTAAGTGGTGTTCACTCGGTGGTACTTCTTGCTAAAATTAGTGCTTGTCTGAGCAAACTTTCGAGTACATAAGAGGCAGCACAGACCATCTGAACTTTGCTTGTAGGTAACCTCATGATGGTGGCCTCGATGCCGCGAGAGGTTTGAGCATCTTGGCCACTACTTTCATCCAACTAGTTTACTGGCTCATCTTGGTCCTATAGCTCGCCAAAATTCTACCGTGCAGACAAGGAGGCGGTGGACAAAATGAACCGCCCAAAGTTTTTTGCAGTTGAACTGAAATGGAGCATCCCTGGGGTGCAGACTGGTTAAGTGGTGTTAACTCTGGCACTTCTTCTTGTCAACATTGATGCTTGTCTGCGTGAACTTTGGAGTACATAGGAGCCATCATAAGTATCTGACCATCTGATCTTTTTTTGCAGTTCTACTGAAATCGGCAACGTAATGCTTTGCTTGTAGGGTCTTCCCATTAATGTTGCATGCAGTTTGGATGGGGTAAGTTATCAGTTCCGAGATTGACATGGAACATTATGAGATGATACGCTTAATGTTGCCTGCGAGTTGAGGCTCCAAGTTACTCCTTTTATAAAGCTATAAAGCTATGCTACCTCATCTTGGGTCTGTAGCTCGCCAGGACTCTTACCTTGCAGGTAAGAAAGGAGGCAGTGAAGGCAATGAACCACCCACAGTGATTGGAATGCTTATTATCTACTCGTGGATTAGATTAATTGAAAAGGTGCCAATATTTCCAGCAGTCGAGCATCCCTGTTTGCACAGATATTGAGAAAGTGAGATTTACTATAATAGCGGCACTAGTTCATTAAACATATAGTAACAAATAGAAGCATTGTGATTATCTTAATGGCTAAAGATAGCAACATAGTAGCCTTGCTTAAAGGGTGGTATTAGTTTATTTTATCAGTGGCATAGGCTCATCACGCAAAGAATTGGAGCGTACATAAGTTGCATTAGATTAACATGCAAAACTAAAGCACTTTCTCATGACAGTAGCAAACAGTAGCCCAATACCAAATTACCAATAGATATGACAAAGAACAATAATCGGGATGAAGGCTGTAGGCCGGTACCAACCTGTGTGAGGAAGCTTATCAATTAGTACTTCCTTTGACTAGAAGTAGAGAAAAGCGACTGACAGGAAAGTAAGGAGGTAGTTGAGGCAATGAACCACCCAAAGTCTTTGTGCAGTTCCACTAAAACCGAGCATCCCTGTTGGCACATATATTGAGAAAGTGAGATTACTATAATAGTCGCACTGGTTGATGAAACATACACTAACAAATAGAAACATCCTCATTATCTTAATGGGTAAATATAGCAACATAGTAACCTTGCTTAAAGAGAGGTATTAGTTTATTTTATCAGTGCCAATTAGCTCAACACGCAAAGCATTGCCATATATCATTGGTTGCAAACATTTAACATGCAAAGATAAAGCACTTTCTCATGACAGTAGCAAGCACGAACCAATAGAGATGACAGCACACTAATCTGGATTAAGGACGTAGGCCGGTACCAACCTGCGCGAGGAAATTTATTCAAGTAATTCCAGAAGAGAAGATAAAGCACTGACAGGAATCATTCAAGGGTATCCTCTTGTGAGATTATATCAAGAGATTATCAAGCACTTCCAGCAGAGTAAAAGCACCGGCTGGAATACAATCCATAGTATCCTCTTGTGCAGTTCCACTAAAATGTACGATTGACACAACATGATCCCTATTTGCAGAAGTAGGAACGAGGTGATACCTTCATTAGCTTAGTGATAAATGATAGAAAGACAATAGCATATTTACAAGTTTTACGGTAGTTGGCATTTTTATAAGCCCTCCGTTTGTCTCGATCCAACGGTAGATAAATAGGTAGTACTAGGTAGTACTAGCAAGGAAGTACTCAAAAGTCCTACTTAATGTGGGGTCAGTACTCAAAATTAGGTGGGGACGCATCTACATGCCATTTGCATGATTTTATCATTTCGTTTACTCACTGTTTGATCTGCTCAAAGTAGGCATCATGCTGTTAATCTGTGTTTTACCCTATTTCAGTAAGACTTAGCATTTAACAAAATTCATAACTAAATAACCATGCAGCACATAAATATATGCCATATAGATGTGTTGCTCATTTTTATGAGTACTATCTGCCCAGGTCATTTTATTTATCACTAAAAATCAAGAGCACATTGTTTTCAGAGGTAAAAGGACCTGTAAGGATAAGAAAGGACGGTACCAGCGAGTGATCCTTCTTCATTTCCACCTTCTTCTTCGTCTTCGTCTTCTTGGTCTATTTCTCTTTCTCCTTACCAATTGGTGAAACCAAGGACAAGATTGGCCTTCAATGTCAGATTTGGTTTTGTAAGTGAGGGGGTACAAGTATACTAATAAACAATAGCATTATTTTCTCATGACCGTAGCAAAATAGAGGTGAACAGATGCGCTAAATATCATTCTTACCTAAGGGAAGGTTATGGTGCCAATATGGATGATGAGGATTGGAACACAGATCTCCCTTTGTGCAGTTCCACTGAAATCGACCAACGTTTCCGTTGTGACATTTTAGTTCAACTGCACAAAGCACTTCTCGCTTCTTTTAAGAAGTGTTTTGTGCAGTACACCAAAAGCTCGCAAAAGCAATGAGGTGAAATGGATATCCCTGTTTGCACAAAAAGCTACAAAGGAAACAATCAGAGTCTCAAACAATTACTAATTACTGGCAATAACAATTGGTTAAAGTTGTAATGACTAATAACAGTGGCATGGCTTCATTTTACCAGGGGCATTAGATTAAGAACAACTAAATAGTTGCTATAAGGGCATGGGACAGTGGGTGCACCAGCACCATGTACCTCAACCGGGGCATAAAGTGGTGATGCAGAGTTTGTTGCCCCAAGAGAAACAAACATCCAAGCAACATATCTGGGTTGGTCCCATTTTTGTTCTCTTTAGCAACCTATTCCTATGTGTGGATATCAAATCTAGTCCTGGTCATACTCTAGTGCCTTGTCACACCCAGCCCCCACTTTCTTTCCTTTTTCAACCAAGATATTGGTTGCTTATCCAGTGTATACAACGTTTCCCCTATATTTCCCTTTTCGACCAAGAGACCAGTTGGATAGCCAGTCTCTACTACTTTCACCCCCTTTCTTTCCTATTTGAACCAACCCCTATATACATACTACATCTTTTCCCCCCTTCTTTCCTGTTTGAACCAAGTACAAGATTCGACTTCATGAAGTAGCTTTACCTCTAATAATAGAAAAAAATTAGGTGGCGTTGGACCAGCCGATCAAGCCTAGCTACGTGGGGGGGGGGCTGAGAGGTAGAAAATGATGCACATGCAGTGACGTGGGGAGCTGGGGCAGTAGAGCAAGGCCAGTTTCGAAGGAAGATATACCAGAAGGTTGTCGGGGTGTGGCTAGGTGGGGGGCGGGAGGCCGGATCCGCCAACACTACGGCAGCGACAAAGGGATAGGAGGACCTCCCGCGCTGGCGCTCGGTCAGAGATGACGGTGCGGCCGGTGCAGTGGGACTCCTCCCTCGCCGTCGACGATGACCTAAACGCTCCACCTCCCCCCCTTCCCCGGCGGAGGGGATGCGTCCGGATATGTGACCAGCGGTGAGCAGAGAGAGAGAGAGAGAGAGTGACCACTGCTATCTTGCTTAGATCTGGAGAGGATGAGAGTGTGTGAAGAGAGCAACCCTAGCAAGCAAGCACGGAGCTCCTGCCTATATATACATATAGTGGAGTAGTTTTCTTCTTTCACTCCATAAAAACAATCGTTTAAAATTGTGTATGTGCCAGGTCGCACTTTGTAACGTTCACATGTGGTACTCGACCCTCCATTAAGTGAACAAACACATATATATTTTATGAACAAGCCCACGGCTCAAATTATCGGAAACGTGGGCTGCACCAAGATGCAATATTATTTATGTTTTCTATGTACAGTTTGACCACATATATAAGTAGCAAACTTTTAATGCATGTCACCAAAAATTATATTGTTGGATTCCTATTTTTATGGAGTATTGATTTTGCTACATACAATTTATATTTTATTAGTTAAAATTATGGTCAAAATATAACACAAAATATGAGGGGACTACTCCCACTATGGCCAGTCTAAAGGTAGACACGCTTGACCGCTTGGTAGCCCCTCGGTCGTCGAAACTGTTCCTATGACAAGCCGCTCTATTCCATTGTTTCACGGGCATGCGGGCCATCAAGCATCCGGGCCCGAGTGCCATCCACCAAATCACAGCGAGGTGCTACAGGCTAGACTCACTAGTCACCCCGGTGTGGCAGTCATGACCCGTCATATCACAAAACCCATACCTTTGCCAGCGGTAGTAAAGTGGCCTGGTAAGTTGGACGGACGAAACAACCATAATTTCACCGGAATGCTCGCTCAATCCCTTTCTCCCCTCTATCTTGAAGAAAACCACACTCCAGGCTACTCACTTTTGCCATTTTTCTTCTCTACCGTAGAAGGAAAGGTGAGTGAATCAGTGATGTTGCTCTATTTTCTTTACAAGATTCTTCTTGTTGCGAAGCACCGACCGATCCTCACTGCCTATTCTTTTTCTGCTGTCATTGTGATTATGGTTTCCCTTTGATTCCTTTTTGTTTGTCAGTTTATTCATGGATCCTGGAGCACTGGGCAAAGAGTTGCCGGTGGACAACCCACTCGAGACAGAGATCTCCAGGAAGCGAGCACCGGCTAGCGAGTTGGTGATGTAGGCGGGCAAACCCATGGAGATGAAGATCTCCAAGAAACAAGCACCGGCCAAAGAGTTGACGACGTTGGCGGACGAACTCCTGAACACAGAGAGCTCCAACAATAGCAAGGCCCGAACCGTGCCTACCCCAGAAACCCTAATGGCCACCTATGAGAGGCTCAAGGACGGGTTTGAGGAGATAGTCTTCGTCGAGGAGCAGTGTTCCCCTGGCAAGACGATGCCCCCCGGAGGGATGGGATCCCCCGGTGAGCTGCCCAAGGTAAAGAAAATTATTGGCTTACCATAATTGTGGTCTTTGATTATTTGCAATGTGCTTGCTAATATGTTAGGGTTGAGCAGCTGCCGGTGGATGTCCTTGATGATTCCCATGCCGCGGTCCGTCCTGTGGACATTGCCCCAGAGATCGATGACACGAAATAGTTGGTCGGGCTAATCTTTCAACGTAGTTTGCATTGTGTTTAATTACCAGATGCGTGTTATCAAACCTTGTAGGGTCTATGTGGGCGGTACTTGATACTTTTGTTTGTTAGTGAATCATGTGAACCCTCTCCGAGTTATGGATACAGATGTATCCTCACCAGCATTTGATGTGATATATGGCATGACGAGATGTATGTTTGCACTGTCTATCATATAAGCAGAGCTTGTTTGATGATTCTTGGTGTCAAACCTCATCTGAATCCGCACTGTGTTAGTAGGCTAGCTACTTTGCGAGCTATACTACTACTTGCAAGCACTGACCAAAGAGAAACGTTGGGGCTGATCAGCTCGTTCTACACTAAGAGCATCTCCAACACCCTTTGTATATTGGATTGCTAAAAAATTGTTATAGCAAGAGGAGAAAGAAGGTTTACAAAGCCAACATGTTTTTTGCTTTCGCAGCCTTTATATATTGGATTGCTATATTTGTACAAAACAGACAATGACATGTGGGGACAATTTGCCATACACACTACACACTAGCTTACGTACATGAATACATATACTACTGTAACTCGCCACCGTACACGTCACATATGCACACAACACACACGTGTACATGTACACACACACACTCCACGAAAAAAATCCATGCAAAAAGACGTATACAACACATCACACATGCGGCATGCAAAAATAAATACACACAGCACACGTACACGTGCACACAGCACACGTACACAACACACACGCGTGTGGCATACATGGCCCACCGGTCATTGAGACAAAAATATGACTAGGACCACTTTAGTAGGCTTCGTAAACTTATAGCAAGTGGCCTCTCCACTTTGCAAATATACAAATAGGTTTGGCCGTCGATCTTTTGGAGTAAGCGTGAACGAGTAGTACTTTTGCAGTGCCTATAGAGTGTGTGTGCGTGTGTTAGAGAGGGGTTGTGGGATGAAGAGAGACCCGAGAGAGAGAAAGGCCCTCCATTTCTTTTTAGTCGGCAACAAAATCATACAGAAACGTACGAATCCTAGAACATTGGCATACAAAAACTTTCAAACGGTGCATTTTATACTAATACATTTTCGTCAAATCCGGACATGTGTTAAATCAACTCTGCAAGCAGTACAAAGGAGTGCTCTGACTTTATTAAAACATGGCCCACCTCACATTATCACCATATTACTAGGAGTCCATGCGCGACTGGTGGGCGATCTCTTCTCCCTCTTCTTCCTCCTCGTCTCTCTCTTCTCAGCCGGCACTCGGTGGGCGATTAGATTTTGGGTATCGTCAGTTTATTCAATTGCAATCCCACATGTCATTGAAAATGCAAGACAACGCGTGCGTGTTCCCTTTGGTGAGCGGTGTGCCAGACCGACCGTGGGGGGTGCGACGCGAACGCGACAGGCGTGCTTTAAGTGTGCCGCCTTTTCCTTTTGAACTTGTAAAGTGTAGTATTTTCTTTATGATCAATCGGTAGAAATCCAGATAGAAAAGACGAGCGCGGGGCTTTCCCGCGCGTTAGGCGGGCTAGTTTGGCCTAGTCGGTTTGCTCACATACATTCCCACGTGTCAGTAATATGCCGTGAGGAAGCGCGTTGAGCGACGGGCCGAACGCGATAGGCGTGCCGTGAGTGGTCCACTTTCTCGTTTTGAACTTGTAAGTGCAACACTTGGTTTAGCACCTTCATACGAACGATCGATGCAAAACCTGGTTAGAAAAGACGAGTGAGGGAATATTATTTTCTGGAACCATCCTCCCTTCACGTCACAGACAATGTTCATATGCTGTGCTACCATAGTGCCGTCTAGTCTTGGCGTGTGCTAGCGGTATTGATGCTACAATAGCTTTATTGAAGAAGTGGATTCAACGAAGAGTGAAATGATGGTTGCTTCGTCCGAGCAACTTATAGTTGGATAGGTGGGACCTTGTGATTTGACGGCTCATTAGTCATTATTACCGCAGCGCTACGACCGGGGTGAGTCTCCCCTGCAGTTCTACGTGATGCACTCTAATTTTGGTGCATGGCAAGTGGACCCGAATGGTGGATGTCCCACATGTCGGTGAACAAAACTATGCTACCCGCTATGGAGGAGAAGCAAGGAAACGGCGCGGTAGAGTGTCACTGCTGTTTTATATTTATTTCTTATTTTTAGCGTTTCCACTATTACGACGGAGGAGTGCGAAACACGGCAGCCCAGTGAACTTGCATGTGCAGTGGTTCATACTATTTTTTTAATGACTTGATGCTTTGAAGATTGCTCACCACGTCTGCTACTTGGTGTGCAGTGGTTCATACGGTAGACTTGTCTTAAGTCTGTCACGTAGCCTAGAGTTCAAGATACGGGGATAAATTGCTGCTTGGCATGTGCTAGATGTCCCACACGATAGCGAAAGGACGAGGACAGGAACAGGGTGGGAGGGCGTCTCCCCTTCTTCCGTTTTTATGAAAGCAAGCGTCTCCACTCTACGAGGGAGGAGTGCGAAACATGACAGCACAGGTGATATGACCGTCCGGTTTTTCTTTGAAGGTGATTTGACTGTGTAGTTGGAGGGTCGGAGACCACACATAGTACATAACGATGCAAAGTGCGACCCGGAGAGACAGACGCGTCTAGTTGTATGGTCTCGGACCATATACGTAAACAAATATCCAACCTAATATGGAGTATGTGCCTGTAATTAATATAGTAGAGTACTTAGGCACGTACTCCCTATGTAAACTAATATAAGAACGTTTAGATCACTAAAGTAGTGATCTAAACGCTCTTATATTAGTTTACGGAGGGAGTACATCATAATATCAACGTGCATTGCACGTAACATTTAGTGCTAGTAAGTTCTAAAAGACAAATGCCAACATGCCACGCCGGTTCATACTATTTGTGACTGGCTACTTCACCTATATTTACTGCGGTACATTACTCAGGTTCGTACGTGCCTGGGTACATGTCCGTTTCGTAGTTCCAGTCCCAGGTGTTCTTCATAGATGGCACGATCCATAACGGAGGGCAACGGGAATACATATCATCGCAACTTTTTAGTGTGGCTCCCCGCGATGGAGACTCATCCAAGCTGAAGCGGCATAAGTCATGAATAGGGACGTTCAAGATATTAATCCGGCGGTGCGCAATGATAACGCACCCACTCTTCATTAACGACAGACCGTCGGCGTCGTGCACGGAAGGTGGCATCATTTTCACTATGTGGTAGCTGTCCCCAATGAAAACCGAGTACTTGCTACATGTGAACTGCGTTGAGATTTCCCCGAAGAGGAGAGGATGATGTAGTACAGTAGAGATAAGTATTTCCCTCAGTTAAGAACCATGGTTATCAATCCAGTAGGAGAACCACACAGAACCTCGTTAATAGCACCTACAAACACAAAAGCAAATACTTGCACCCAACGCAAACAAGAGGGTTGTCAATCCTCTTGGCGGTTACTTGCAAGGATTAAGTCTGATAGTGATAGATAGATAAAGTAAATTGCAAAGTAAAAGAAAGGAAATAAAATTGCAGCAAGGTATTTTTGGATTTAATATATGATAAAAGTAGACCCGGGGGCCATAGTTTTCACTAGAGGCTTCTCTCTCGAATGCATAGCATACGGTGGGTAAACAAATTACTGTTGGGCAATTGATAGAAAAACGCATAATTATGATGATATTCAAGGCAATGATCATGTATATAGGCATCACGTCCGAGACAAGTAGACCGACTCCTGCCTGCATCTACTACTATTACTCCACCCATCACAAAGCACCTCTCCCAGTGCAAGATAAATCAATCTAGTGGGCCAAACTAAACCGATAGATCGGAGAGAAATACAAAGCTATAGCAATCATGCATAAAAGAGTTCAGAGAAGACTCAAATATTTCTCATGAATAATCTGATCATAAACTCACAAGTCATCGGATCCCAACAAACACACCGCAAAAGAAGATTACATCAGATAAAACTCCAAGAACATCGAGGAGAACATTGTATTGAAGATCAAAGAGAGAGAAGAAGCCATCTAGCTACTAGCTATGGACCTGTCGGGCCCGTGGAACCCAGGGTATCCTGGCCCGTCTGCCTTTGGTCCAGGGCACAACACCTGGCGTAGGTCCAGCAGGCCGCCATCGTCGAGCACCTCACCAAGACCCCTCATGAGGCCTTGGCCTCCTGAGGACTCCTCCTCAGGGAGCGGGCGAGCAAGACTCAGCATCTTCACCAACAGCCTCGCAAGGCCCTCTCGCGAGGCGGCCCCCTGAGGTGTCCTCCCGAGACACCCTCCTGAAGGCGCTGAAGACAGGGGTTGTTCGGCTCGGTCGTGCGGTCTCATGCCCATCACGTGGGTGACGCGCGCGGTGACGAACGTCGACAGAGGCCGCGCCAGCAGGCGCGGATGAAGAGGGTTTCCCCTATTGTGCTAAGGGAGCAAGGCCGGCTATCTACATCCCAAAGCAACCCCAAAGGTTCCCCGATCGGCGAAGGAAGACCAAGACGGTGGGCGCGCAGGGCGGAGGTCATCACCGAGCCCACCGGCGCGTCATGGATCATGCTTTTGCAGGCGAAGACCGCCTTTAGTCAGGATAGCCTGAGCGCCTGTCCCCTTTCAAAACCCGCCAAGTGTGGCAACCCTTCCTGCCTAAGTTTCGAGGGTGAAGAGGACCAAGGCGGGTATAAAGGGACAGTGCGGCCATTGTGGTAGGGGATCCGATCGACTCCTTCCTTTCCCACCTTGTACGCGAGAACACCTTCTTGCTCGTTGCAATCCCAAGAAAGCAGGAGTAGGGTTTTACACCGCAAGGTGGCCCGAACCTGGGTAAGCCGCTGAGTCCACGGTTCGCTCTCACCAGCGCGCTCTCGCCGTAGCTTCGCCGTAGTAGGTTGTGGTAGGGGACGAGGGTGCAGGAACAAGCTCACCCCAGTGTTCGAACCTTTGGGTCCCCGGAGCCCGAACTCTGACAGGACCCGTAGGTCTGTGGTAAACTAATCACACATCATCAGAAGGGCAGCAAGGTTGATGTAGAAGCCCTCCGTGATCGATTCCCCCTCCGGCAGATTACTGAAAAAGGCCTCCAGATGGGATCGCGGAAGAACAGAGGCTTGCGGCGGCGGAAAAGTTTTTCTAGGTGTTTTTTCTGGTATATGGGGAATATTTGAGAATTTATAACGGCGGAATTAGGTCAAGTGCTGTCACGAGGGGCCCACAATCTTGGGGGGTGCGCCTACGCCCCTGGGGCGTGCCTCCCAAGCTTGTCGCTCCCTCGTGGCTCTTTTGGTCTTCTCCCGAACCTTCGAGGGTCCCTTCTGGTCCAGAAAAAATTAATCCAAAGTTTTTTCTCCGTTTGGACTCCGTTTGATATTGATTTTCTGAAAAGCCAAAAACAAGCAAAAAACAGCAACTGGCACTGGGCACTAGGTTAATAGGTTAGTCCCAAAAAATGATATATAATTGCATATAAAACATCCACGATTGATACTATAATAGCATGGAACAATCAAAAATTATAGATACGTTGGAGACGTATCAAGCATCCCCAAGCTTAATTCCTGCTCGTCCTCGAGTAGGTAGTGATAAAAACATATTTTTTGATGTGGAATGCTACCTAACATGTTCATCATGTAATCTTTCTTTTACGGTATGAATATTAAGTAACGAGTGATTCAAAGCAATAGTCTATAATTTGATATAAAGACATCAATACTCAGGCATACCAACAAACAATCATTCCTTTGAAAATAAAAATGCTAAAGAATGCTATCCCTACAAAATCATATAACCCGTCATGCTTAGTCTTCCTAGCACAAAGTATGAATCATGCACTACCCCGATGTCAGCCAAGCAATTGGTCCATACTTTTTAACGCGCTTCAGCTTTTTCAACCCTCACGCAATACATGAGCGTGAGCCATGGACATAGCACTATGGGCGGAATAGAATGATGATAGAGATTAATAAGGGAAAGTCAAAAAGGAAGATAGTTTCACATCGACGCTGCTAATCAACGGTCTATGGAGATGCCCATCAATTGATGTCAATGCGAGGAGTAGGGATTGCCATGCAATGGATGCACTAAGAGCTATAAGTGTATGAAAGCTCAAAATAAAAACTAAGTGGGTGTGCATCCAACTTGCTTGCTCATGAAGACCTCGGGCATTTGAGGAAGCCCATCATTGAAATATACAAGCCAAGTTTTATAATGAAAAATTCCCACTAGTATATGAAAGTGACAACATAGGAGACTCTCTATATGAAAAACATGGTGCTACTCTGAAGCACAAGTGTGGAAAAGGATAGTAACGTTGCCCCTTCTCTCTTTTTCTCTCATTTTTTTGTTGGGCTCTTTTTGGCCTCTTTTTTTTCTTTTTCTTTTTTCGTCCGGAGCCTCATCCCGACTTGTGGGGGAATCACAGTCTCCATCATCCTGTCCTCACTGGGACAATGCTCTAATAATGATGATCATCACACTTTTATTTACTTACAACTCAATATTACAACTCGATACTAGAACAAATATGACTCTATATGAATGCCTCTGGCAGTGTACCAGGATGTGCAATGATACTAACATAACATGTATGAAAATGATGAATGGTGGCTGAGCCACGAATACTATGTCAGCTATATGATCATGAAAAGCAATATGACAATGATGATGTATGTCATATAAAAAGAACGGTGGAAGTTGCATGGCAATATATCTCGGAATGGCTATGGGAATGCCATAATAGGTAGGTATGGTGGCTGTTTTGAGGAAGATATAAAGAGGCTTATGTGTGATAGAGTGCTACTTGTGATCTGCGTTGGTTTTTCCCCGAAGAGGAGGGGATGATGCAGTACAGTAGAGATAAGTATTTCCCTCAGTTATGAAACCAAGGTTATCAATCTAGTAGGAGAATCACGCAACACCTCGTTAACAGTACCTGCACACAAAATAACAAATCCTTGCACCCAACGCAAACAAGGGGTTGTGAATCCCTTGGCGGTTAATTGCAAGATTAAATTGTATAGTGATAGATAGATAGATTAAACTAAAATATAAAATAAAATAAATAAAGTAAAAGTGCGGCAAGTTATTTTTAGGATTTTTAATATATGATAGAAGTAGACCCGGGGGGCATAGTTTTCACTAGAGGCTTCTCTCATAAAAATAGCATACGGTGGGTGAACAAATTACTGTTGGGTAATTGATAGAAAAGCAAATAATCATGACGATATGCAAGGCAATGATCATGTATATAGGCATCACGTCCGAGACAAGTAGACCGACTCCTGCCTGCATCTACTACTATTACTCCACACATCGACCGCTATCCAGCATGCATCTAGTGTATTAAGTCCAAAAAGAATGGAGTAACGCCTTAAGCAAGATGACATGATGTAGACAAAGTAAACTCATGCATGAATAAACCCCATCTTTTCACCCTTAATAGCAATGATACATACGTGTCATGTCCCTTTCTGTCACTGGGATTGAGCACCGCAAGATCGAACCCATTACAAAGCACCTCTCCCATTGCAAGATAAATCAATCTAGTTGGCCAAACCAAATCAATACATCGGAGAGAAATACGAAGCTATAATAATCATGCATAAAAGAGTTCAGAGAAGACTCAAATAATATTCATGGATAATCTGATCATAAACTCACAATTTATCGGATCCCAACAAACACACCGCAAAAAGTGATTACATCGGATAGAACTCGAAGAACCGCAAAAAGCCCCTCCGTGATCGATTCCCCCTCCGGCGAAGTGCCGGAAAATGCCTCCAGATGGGATCTCTCGAGAACAGAAGCTTGCGGTGGCAGAAAAAGTATTTCATGGACTCCTCTGTTGGTTTCCTGATTTTAGAGAATTTATAGAGGAATTAGGTCAAAAGGGGCAAAGGTGGGCCCACGAGGCACCAGGGCGCGCCTGCCCCCCCAGGCGCGCCCTGGTGGCTCGTGGTCACCTCCTCTGGATTTGGGCCTCCTCCCAAAGCTTCTAGTGTCTCTTATGTCCAGAAAAAAATCTCCAAAAAGTTTCTTGGCATTTGGACTTCGTTTGGTACTGATATTCTGGAAAACCAAAAACAGGCAAAAAACAGCAACTGGCACTGGGCTCTAAGTTAATAGGTTAGTCCCAAAAAATGATATATAATTGCTGTAAATGTATATAAAAACATCCAAGATTGATACTATAATAGCATGGAACAATAAAAAATTATAGATACGTTGGAGACGTATCAAGCATCCCCAAGCTTAATTCCTGCTCGTCCTCGAGTAGGTAAATGATAAAAACAGAATTTTTGATGTGGAATGCTACCTATCATATTCATCATATATTCTTTTCTTTTGTAGCATGGACATTTGGACTTGAATGATTCAAAGCAATAGTCTATAGTTTGACATGAAAATATAAATACTCAAGCATACTAACAAGCAACCATGCCTTTCAAAATATCAATGCTAAAGAAAGTTAACCCTAGCCCATTATGCTCAATCATCGATCCATTCATGAAACACACTCAATATTAGCTACACGCAATGCACAAGTATGACAATAGTGCTCTCTAGTTGGTGCTTTGTAAGAGAAGATGGAGACTCAAAATAAAAATAAAAATTACCTAAAATTAAATAGATAGGCCCTTCGCAGAGGGAAGCAGAGATTTGCAAATGTGCCAGAGCTCAAAGCTTAAATTAGAGAGATAAAATTATTTTGAGAGGCATGCTTTTTCCTGTCAACGAAAACGACCGAGAATTCCCAACATCTTCCATGCTAGACACATCATAGGCGGTTCCCAAACAGAAAATAAAGTTTATTTCCATTCCACCATTCTTTCACAATCCATGGCTAGCCGTATCCATGGGTGCCCTCCATACCAATACTTTCCAAGGAATTTTGTTGTTATTAATTTTTGATTCATTGTGGGACTGGGCATCCCTATTACCTGCCACTCTCTCGTGCAATGACAAGTGAATAAACACTCATCGTGAGAATAACACACCTAGCGTGGAAAATATTGGCCACCCCCTGCCGCTACATGAGCGGTACGGGCACACAAAATGGATTTTTTTTTTGAAAATTTTAGAGTTGGCACATGCAAATTTACTTGGAACGGCATGGAAATACCGCATATAGGTAGGTATGGTGGACTCATTTGGCACAACTTGGGTTTAAGGAGTTTGGATGCACAAGCAGTATTCTCGCTTAGTACAAATGAAGGCTAGCATATAGATTGAGAAGCAACCAACCAAAAAGCGAAAACGGTCATAAACATGCATTGAACATAACTAACACCGAATAATGCGCCATAAGTAGGATATAATTTCGTTGCATAACTATTGACTTAATGTGCATGCATAGGGAATCACAAACCTTAACTCTAATATTCTTACTAAATCACAGTTACTCACTAACATGACTCACATATTATCATCTCCATATCGCAAAACTATTGCAAGGAATCACACTTATCATATCTAATGATCTATATGAAAGTTTTTATTATATCCCTCTTGAATATTCATCACTTTGGGACCAAATTCATATCTTGTGCAAATTACCATTACTATTATCAACTCTCAAAAAGATATAAGTGAAGCATGAGAGTGCAAATATTTCTTCAAAATTTTAGTCTTATCAACTCTCAAAATAATATAAGTGAAGCATGAGAGTGCAAATATTTCTTCAAAATTTTAATCTTATCAACTCTCAAAATAATATAAGTGAAGCATGAGAGTTTAAATATTTCTTCAAAATATAGCCACCGCCGTGCTCAAAAAGATTTAAGTGAAGCACTAGAGCAACTGCCTAGCTCAAAAAGATTTAAGTGAAGCACATAGAGTATTCTAACAAATCATGATAAACGTGTGGCTCTCTCAAGTTGGTGTGTCCAGCAAAGATGATTGTGACAAACTAAAAATAAACAAAGCAAAGACTCATATAATATATGACGCTCCAACCAAAACACATATCATGTGACAAATAAAAATATAGCTCCAAGTAAAATTACCGATGGTTGGTAGAAGAAAGAGGGGATGCCTTCCGGGGCATCCCCAAGCTTAGACGCTTGAGTCTTCCTTGAATATTACCTTGGGGTTCCTTGGGCATCCCCAATCTTAGGCTCTTGCCACTCCTTATTCCTTCATCCATCGTGATCTCACCCAAAACTTGAAAACTTCAATCACACAAAACACAACAAAACCTTCGTGAGATCCGTTAGTATAACAAAACAAATCACTACTTTAAGTACTGTTCCCAACCCATTCATATTTTATTTTTGCATTATACCTACTGTATTCTAACTTCTCCATGGCTTATATCCCCCGATACAATTCATAGTTTCATCAAAACAAGCAAGCAATGCATCAAAAACAGAATCTGTCAAAAACAGAACAGTCTGTAGATATCTATTTAAAATCTGTACTTGTGTAACTCCAAAAATTCTGAAAAAGTAGGAAAACGTGGTAAATTCATATAACAATACTGTGTAAAAATTTAAGATTTTTCTGATGTTCCAGTACAGAACTAAAATTCCAGCACTGGACACAAAACTTTCTGTTTTCCAAACAGCATCAATTATACTATCTTCCAAATCATCCCAAAGGCATTACTTGGCACAAACACTAATTAAAACATAAAAACACAATCATAACAGTAGAATAATTGTGAAAACACACAATAATTTATTTTATTCATTGGGTTGTCTCCCAAGAAGCTCTTTCTTTATAGCCATTAAGATAGGCATGAGATTTCAATGATGCTCTCATGAGAGATAATAATAGAAACACAAAGAGAGCATCATGAAGTATATGAAAAACACATTTAAGTCTAACATACTTCCTATGTATAGGCATTTTGTAAGCAAACGAATTATCAAGACAAGAAATATCTAGCATATGCAAGGGAGAAGAGTAAACATTGACGATCTCAACATAACGAGAGGTAATTTAGTAATATGAAATTTTTTACAACCATATTTTCCTCTCTCATAATAATTACATGTAGGATCATATTCAAATTCAAAAATATTGCAATCATATACAATTTTCTCTTCATGATCCACATGCATAAAAGTCTTATAATCTTCCAAGGTAGTGGGATTAATATCAACTAAAGTCATGACCTCTCCGAACCCACTTTCAATATTATTGCAAACATTATTTTCAATATCATATTCATCATGAGGATTAAATAAATTTTCAAGATCATAAGAAGCATTATCACCCCAATCATGATCATTGCAATAAGTAGTGGACATAACGAAATCATCATCCCCAAGCTTGTAGCTTTGCATATTATTAGCTCAATTGGCATTCATAGAATTTATAATAACATCATTGCAATCATGCTTTTCATTCAAGGAACTATCAAGTATGGGTGCTATAGCAATAATTTCATTTTTAACATAAGGAACTATAGCAAATTCATCTCTATAAGCATCATTAATATTGGCATCATGGCCATAAGAATAGCAAGCATCACATTCATCAACAGGGGATATTTTAATCGAATCAACGGAATCATAATTATCTATGGATTCATGCATATCATTTTCTTCCAAAGTAGAAGACATTCTCTCAATAAATTCATTAACATAGGCATTAGGAGCATAGTTTTCATAGCAATATTTAAGTATGTCAAAATTTTCAGATTTGTAGAGAGTAATATCATACTTTTCAATCAAAGAAGCAACTTCATAAGCACCCTTAAAAGCAGCAAATTCTTCAATTTGTTCGATATCATAGTAACTATAAACACCCTTGGCATAAGAAGATAAGATTTCATTATCATTAAACTCACATAGGTAGAGAAGGTGTTTTTTAGGGTTCTTAGAGCAACAAGTAAAATCATAAATTTCACATAGATTCCAAGCATAGCATAGCAAACAATTTATTTGACGCCATAAGAGTCTCCCTTTTTCAGACAAACGGTGACGCACAAAATGAGCATGCTCCTCTAAAGATTTTCCCTCAACTAAACTAGTTGGAGTTTCAGCACGAGCACAAATGGATCGAAGATGATCCAAGTAGAAAACTTTAAGTGGATCCATAGTATCTTATATTTTTGCTTTTACTTTTTGTTCTTGTGTGTTCGACATGAAGGCAATAAAAGTAAGCAAGCAAGTAAAAATATTTTTGTGTTTTTGCGATAAAAAAAATTTAGAAGTGGGGGAGATGAAAACGAGAGGCAAAGGCAAATAAAGTAAATGCAAGGAGATGAGAGTTTATGCGTAGGTACTTGATAGATGTTGATGATGTCTCCCCGGCAATGGCGCTAGAAATTCTTCCTGCTACTTGTGATCTGCGTTGGTTTTTCCCCGAAGAGGAGGGGATGATGCAGTACAGTAGAGATAAGTATTTCCCTCAGTTATGAAACCAAGGTTATCAATCCAGTAGGAGAATCACGCAATACCTCGTTAACAGTACCTGCACACAAAAGAACAAATCCTTGCACCCAACGCAAACAAGGGGTTGTCAATCCCTTGGCGGTTAATTGCAAGATTAAATTGTATGGTGATAGATAGATAGATTAAACTAAAATATAAAATAAAATAAATAAAGTAAAAGTGCAGCAAGGTATTTTTAGGATTTTTAATATATGATAGAAGTAGACCCGGGGGCCATTGTTTTCACTAGAGGCTTCTCTCATAAAAATAGCATACGGTGGGTGAACAAATTACTGTTGGACAATTGATAGAAAAGCAAATAATCATGACGATATCCAAGGCAATGATGATGTATATAGGCATCACATCCGAGACAAGTAGACCAACTCCTGCCTGCATCTACTACTATTACTCCACACATCGACCGCTATCCAGCATGCATCTAGTGTATTAAGTCAATAAAGAACGGAGTATCGCCTTAAGCAAGATGACATGATGTAGACAAAGTAAACTCACGCAGGAATAAACCCCATCTTTTTACCCTTAATAGCAACGATACATACGTGTCATGTCCCTTTCTGTCACTGGGATTGAGCACCGCAAGATCGAACCCATTACAAAGCACCTCTCCCACTGCAAGATAAATCAATCTAGTTGGCCAAACCAAATCAATAGATCGAAGAGAAATACGAAGCTATAATAATCATGCATAAAAGAGTTCAGAGAAGACTCAAATAATATTCATGGATAATCTGATCATAAACTCATAATTCATCGGATCCCAACAAACACACCGCAAAAAGTGATTACATCGGATAGAACTCCAAGAACATCGAGGAGAACATTTTATTGAAGATCAAAAAGAGAGAAGAAGCCATCTAGCTACTAACTATGGACCCGAAGGTCTGTGGTAAACTACTCACGCATCATCGGAATTGCAGCAAGGTTGATGGAGAGCCCCTCCGTGATCAATTCCCCCTCCGGAGGAGTGCCGGAAAAGGCCTCCAGATGGGATCTCTCGAGAACAGAAGCTTGCGGCGGCGGAAAAGTATTTCGTGGACTCCTCTATTGGTTTCCCAATTTTAGAGAATTTATAGTGAAGGAATTAGGTCAAAAGGGGCAGAGGTGGTCCCACGAGGCACCAGGGCGCGCCCTGGTGGCTCGTGGCCACCTCCTCTGGCTTCTGGTCTCCGCTCGAAGCTTCTAGTGTCTCTTATGTCCAGAAAAAAAGGTCCAAAAAGTTTCGTGGCATTTGGACTTCGTTTGGTACTGATATTCTGGAAAACCAAAAACAAGCAAACAATAGCAACTGGCACTGGGCACTAAGTTAATAGGTTAGTCCCAAAAAATTATATATATTTGCTGTAAATGTTTATAAAAACATCCAAGATTGATACTATAATAGCATGGAACAATCAAAAAATATAGATACGTTGGAGACTTATCATAGAGCGTATCATATCATGGGGTTTGGATGCACCGGCGAAGTTTGCACCGACTCTCAAGGTGAGAAAGGGCAATGGACGGTACCGAAGAGGCTAGTAAATTGCGGAAGGGTGAGAGTGCGTATAATCCATGGACTCACATTAGTCATAAAGAACTCACATACTTATTGCAAAAGTCTATTAGCCCTCGAAGCAAAGTACTACTACGCATGCCCCTAGGGGGGAGGTTGGTAGGAGTTAACCATCGCGCGCCCCCGACCTCCACACAAAGGTAGACAATCAATAATAAATCATGCTCCAACTTCATCACACTAAGGACTATACGTGCATGCTTCGGGAGTCACAAACCTTAACATCAATATTCTTACTAAACCACAATCATTCACTAGTACCTCCCACATATTACCATCTTAATATCGCAAAACTATTGCAAGGAATCAAACTTATCATATTCAATGATCTACATGAAAGTTTTTATTATATCCCTCTTGAATACCTATCATATTAGGACTAAATTCATAACCCGTGCATATTACCATTGCTAATTATTAGACTCTCAAAAAGATATAAGTGAAGCATGAGAGTGCTACTATTTCTTTAAAATATAACCACCGCCGTTCTCTAAAAGACATAAGTGAAGCACTAGAGCTACTACCTAGCTCAAAATATATAAATGAAGCACAGAGAGTATTCTAACAAATCACGAATAATGTGTGTCCCTCTCAAAAAGGTGTGTCCAACAAAGATGATTATGGCAAACTAAAAAGCAAACAAAAGCAAGCAAACTATAGCACAAGACGCTCCAAGTAAAACACATATCATGTGATGAATAAAAATATAGCTCCAAGTGATATACCGATAGATTGTAGACGAAAGAGGGAATGCCATCCGGGGCATCCCCAAGCTTGGACGATTAGGTCTTCCTTGAATATTACCTTGGGGTGCCTTGGGCATCCCCAAGCTTAGGGTCTTGCCGCTCCTTATTCCTTCATCCATCGTGGTCTCACCCAAAACTTGAAAACTTCAGCACACAAAACTCAACAGAAACCTCGTGAGATCCGTTAGTATAAAAAAAATCTTAAACTTCAAGTAATGTTGTAAATTGATTCACATTTAATATTGGCATAATGCTACTGTACTCCAACTTTCCCATGGCTCATACCCCCCGATACAATCCATAGATTCACCAAAAGAAGCAAACTATGCAACAAAAATAGAATCTATCTAAAACAGAACAGTCTGTAAAGATCTATTTAAAAACCATACTTCTATAATTCCAAAAATTCTGAAAAGTTAGGAAAACGTAAAAAATTCATATACCAATACTGTGTAAAAATTTCAGATTTTTCTGACGCTCCAGTACAGAACCAAAAATGAAATATTGGACGCAAAACTTTCTGTTTTCCAAACAGCATCAATTATACTATCATCAAATCATCCCAAAGGCATTACTTGGCACAAACACTAATTAAAAGATAAAAACACAATCATAAAAGAGGCTACATTTGTGTAAACACACAAAACAGAAATAAAAAGCAAAAATTTAAGATACATATTGGGTTGCCTCTCAACAAGCGCTATTGTTTTATGCCCCTAGCTAGGCATTATGCATTGTTTCAAGTATTATCATCCTTCGTTTTTGCCAATTTAGGTGGATTATTCTCAAACCTAGGGGGTTCCTTACATTTACCATCATAAAATGAAGCAATTTTATTATCCAAGTTATCAAGCCTTTTGTTGCAAACGGTAAGAAGGGAATTCATACGGTTAAGGTTCCCACTAAGGGCCTTGAGAGGCTCATGAGATTTTTGTAAATCAACCAAATTTTTCTGCAAATCTCCTAATTTTCCTAGCATTTGGATTCCTTCTTGAGTGAAACTGAAACCCTTTTGTGGAGGTGGAGTTCCCACAATCTCCTCTATTATCTCATAGGCAGTGTTGGCATCACTTTCAATAAAATTCCCTTTAGCGGCAAAATCCAAGAGTTGTCTATTAGGCATAGTGAGTCCTATGTAAAAATTTCTGAGCAAAAATTTTGTATCACCCTTTATGGTGCAAACACGATAATATTCTATCATCCTATACCAAGCATCTTTAAGATTCTCTCCTTGTTTTTTTTTGAAATAAAGAACTTCAAAATTTGGAGAAAGAGGAGGAAAAGTGACACTAGTCATGGTGTCTAGGCAAGCAAACTAGCAAACAAACAAACGAAAATATTTTTGTGTTTTTTTTGCAAAATTGTTTTAGAAGTGGGGAAGATGAAAACGAGAGGCAAATGCAAATAAAAAGGCAAATGAAAATAAGAGCAAGTAGATGATAGTTTATGCGAAGGTACTTGATAGGTTTTGGTGATGTCTCCCATGCAAAGGCGCCAGAAATTCTTCCTGCTACTTGTGAACTGCGTTGGGATTTCCCCAAGAGGAGAGGATGATGCAGTACAGTAGAGATAAGTATTTCCTTCAGTTAAGAACCAAGGTTATCAATCCAGTAGGAGAACCACACAGAACCTCATTAGCAGCACCTACACACACAAAAGCAAATACTTGCACCCAACGCAAACAAGAGGGTTGTCAATCCTCTTGGCGGTTACTTGCAAGGATTAAGTCTGATAGTGATAGATAGATAAAGTAAATTGCAAAATAAAAGAAAGGAAATAAAATTGCAGCAAGGTATTTTTGGATTTAATATATGATAAAAGTAGACCCGGGGGCCATAGTTTTCACTAGAGGCTTCTCTCTCGAACGCATAACATACGGTGGGTAAACAAATTATTGTTGGGCAATTGATAGAAAAGCGCATAGTTATGACGATATTCAAGGCAATGATCATGTATATAGGCATCACGTCCGAGACAAGTAGACCGACTCCTGCCTGCATCTACTACTATTACTCCACCCATCGACCGCTATCCAGCATGCATCTAGGGTATTAAGTTAATGAAAATAGAGTAATACCTTAAGCAAGATGACATGATGTAGACAAAGTAAACTCAAGCAATATGATTAAACCCGATTTTTTTATCCTTAATGGCAACAATACAAATACGTGTCTTGTCCCCTACTTTGTCACTGGGATATAGAACACAGCAAGATTGAACCCATCACAAAACTCCTCTCCCATTGCAAGATAAATCAATCTAGTTGGCCAAACCAAATGGATAGATCGGAGAGAAATACAAAGCTATAACAATCATGCATAAATAAGTTCAGAAAAGACTCAAATATTTCTCATGAATAATCTGATCATAAACCCACAATTCATCGGATCCCAACAAACACACCGCAAAAGAACATTACATCGAATAGAACTCCAAGAACATCGAGGAGAACATTGTATTGAAGATCAAAGAGAGAGAAGAAGCCATCTAGCTACTAGCTATGGACCCGTAGGTCTGTGGTAAACTACTCACACATCATCGAAAGGGCAACAAGGTTGATGTGGAAGCCCTCCGTGATAGATTCCCCCTCCGGCAGATTACCGGAAAAGGCCTCCAGATGGGATCGCGGAAGAACAAAGGCTTGCGGCGGCGGAAAGGTTTTTCTAAGTGTTTTTTCTGGTATATGTGGAATATTTGAGAATTTATAGTAGCAGAATTAGGTCAAGAGGTGCCATGAGGGGCCCACAAGCCTGGGGGCGCGCATCCCGAGCTTGTCGCTCCCTCGTGGCTCTTCTGGTCATCTCCCGAACCTTCAAGGGTCCCTTCTGGTCCAGAAAAAATTAATCCAAAGTTTTTTCTCTGTTTGGACTCCGTTTGATATTGATTTTCTGAAAAGCCAAAAACAGGCAAAAAACAACAAGTGGCACTGTGCACTAGGTTAATAGGTTAGTCCCAAAAATGATATATAATTGCATATAAAACATCCAAGATGGATACTATAATAGCATGGAACAATCAAAAATTATAGATACGTTGGAGACGTATCAGTACTCTCCAAGTGTGTTCCTCCGCGCCCAGGTAGCATCACGGGGGTCGAACACGTAGCCGTTCATCTGGTACACCTATCATCTCCAACCTGGATACATGGTGACGGGCATGGTCAAGGTCCATGCAGGATAAATGTTGTGCAGCAAGTACAATAAGGTGGCGTAAGCAGAGTATAAGTATTAAAAATAATATATTCTATATTTGCTTATTTCTATGATAGGGAAGGGAAGAAGTCTAGTAGGAGTAGATTAGAGCCAGCTGCGGCACGGGCTAGAAGAAACAATTTGAGAGTGTGACGTGGGCGATGTATATTAATTAAAGTAGGAGGAGTCCTAGTAGTAGTACTTTTTTTATTAGATGGGATTCAGGCTCACTAGCCAGTACATTGCGGAACTGAAATTGCTAATTATAACTTGTATTATAATGTTGCGTCGATGACTATCCCAATCAATCAAAAAAAGAAAAGAACTACTCCTCATGGAGTATAACGAGACATGTACTGAAATGTTATAAGATGACATGGCAATAAGATATACTCTAGCTCCTGGCTCTACTAGTCTTAGATAGGAGATAATGGATTACCTGGGTACATGATCAGGGTCTGATCGTGATAGATCGTGGCACCTTGCTGCCTTTCCATGGTACCATGGGTAACGACTGCTAAGATAGTATGTTCCAACTGGGTGTCGTCAGTTACAAGGTTCCAAGTGAGACCGAATGGCCCGTGCACATCGACGATCGGCGATCTGATTTTGATCGGGGGATGACTTTTCCTTGCAAAATAGTGGAGCACTGTTAGGGATTACACCATGATGGTTAGGGCATCTCCAACGCTGACCCCCCAAATTTACTCCGGCATCTGTTTGCGGACACTGATGCCGGAGGTTGCCATCCAACGCTACCGGCATACCTTTCGACAACTATATGAATAATTGGATGAAATTCATTACATTTTGAAAGCATTTCATATAAACCGGACGAAATTCATTACATTTTTCATACAAACCTGCATACAAACCGGACTAAAACCTACTCTAAACCTATTCTAAATGATCACCGACGCCCGTCCCCCATATCCGGCCATGACCCTGAGAACTGAAGCTCCGGCTATTGCCTTCGCCTTCTCCTATTCTGAGTCGGCGCTCTCCAGCTCCGACTCCGTAACCTCCTCCTCCGAAGCTCCAGGAAGTGAAGATTTCTGCCTCCAGGTCGCCGCCAATTGGAAAATCGGCCCTCGTTGTTGTGCCCAACGAGCTTAGCTTCGAAGGGAGGGGAGAAGCAGTGGCCTTCTTGGGACCCAAGCGGCGGCGACCTACCATGCACTACTCTTCCTCGCTGCCGGTGGCAACCGTGCAAACGTGCCGGCTTCATGATCGTGGAAGCGGAGCGTGGCCGGCGCGGAGCTGCCAATGTCCTTCTTCTGCTCCGGCGACAGTCCGTCCCAGAGAGCTTTGGAGCGTGAGGAGGCCATGATGGGAGTGGTGCCGAGAGGAGAAAAGGACCGGAGGAGGATGACTACGGCTATGGTCGGGGCTGAAGTTTATACAGCGGGCGAATGGCAATGAGCGGCGGCAGGCGGACGGACGGGTGGCACCGGAGTTGGATCCTTGGCAACCGCGTGTCATTAATGTGTGCGGCGGACGGCCGGCCGGCCGTGGTGTCATTTCAATGCGGAGCAGTCGCGTGCACCGGGAAGCAGCACTCTCTCGGCCGTCGCGCTGCTTCAAAGCCGGCGCCAGTGAGAGGTCGCGTCCTCTCTGCCCGGGCATGAATGCGGCACTGGCGCTCTGGTCTGGAGCGGCGCTGACCGTTTCAGGCGGGAAGCGCGCGCGGGCCAGGGAGGGGGTTTGGGTGGTCCAGGGCGGTCAGACGCAGGGTGGTGGTATTGATTTTGTAGTTTGGCAAAGTACTCAGTTAACACACTCAATTTTCTAAACAATTGTGGCTAAATTTTTTAAATGCAATGCATGCATGCGTCTCCAATAAATGACCACAAAAACTTGTATATGCATTGGTGAGTTTTCTCTTAATCCTTGCATGCAACGATTCAATGCACCTTGAAATCTGAACATGTGATGGGGAGCAATAAATTTGAAACTTATAAAACGGAAAAACTAATCATATTAAACTGGAAGAGAGGGAGTATACCGTAGGATGTGTCTCATACCAAACAAGTCCCCTGGTTTGTCACCGCGAAGATGCGGTTTAAAAGGAGCACGACGTCTTTGTACTCGTACGGCAGCAAATCGGCCGTAGACAGCATGGTCCAGCTTTGACCGCCACGTGCATGATGTTTCATGGAAGCAATCGCGATGTCGAACACTGCGATGAGAGAGTAATCTTTGTTGCTGCACGACCTTGTCGGGGCTTCCGGGATAGCTATCTTCTTCAAACTCACCGTGGTTCCATTGTACCAATTCAGGAGGTGCCCCATTGCATGGCCGATCCCAATGCTGGACAAAGGTTCGACGGGAACGGTCTCACCGGTGTGAATGTTGTGCAAATTGATGTTGGTACCCTCCCGTACGTATGCAAGCCAATCTCCATTGGCACGAAGCCTAACCTGTGCAACAGTGGGCAGCGGGATAATTATGAAATGGAACACGGAAGTAGTCTTTAGAATACATTTACGTGATCAAACTCATCACTGACCTGCTCATCGGACAAAATCTGAGTGCCCCTCAACGTCGGCATCTGAAGGGGCGTCAACTTGCAACTACGGCCACTCCACATTGGAGAGACCCCCCCAGGAAACATCCTCGTCCTCAAGGACGCATGGCAGACCAACTAGCATGGCCTTCTCCCACTCATATTTACGCACCGTCTTAAAATATTTGGTGCAAGCACCGTTAAGTCTTGCGGATGTAAGGAAGTCGGAGCGACTTACGATTTCCCCCAAAGCATTGTCGTCCAAGGTCTCCCAACCTCGACGAGGATGAGAAACACCACCGCTTGGGAATCCATAGCAATGGCGATGAACTGCCTTCTCCCTTTGGGAACTGGTTTAGACGAGAGGAGATGGTAACTGCAGGGCTTCGTCCCTTTGAAAAGGATGTTCTGCGGGTGCGCATTAGCAGTAGTGCACTAGTGCGGTTTATATTTGAGATCAGGGAGCCGGCGGGCGGTTCGTTGTCCGGCACGTTCGCGTCCATCCACCTTCCCATAATTAAAGCACGCACAACATTTACGGTGACTAGGATTGGTTTGTTTTCCGGGCGCACCGACCAACGCGGACTAGCGGACCTCGTCGCCCTTTTTTGAGCACGACTTTGACAACTACATGCGTGACACGCAAAATATCTAGTGCTACCAAGGCTTAGGTGCTACCGTGATACGGGCTTCTGGGCCGTCAGATTCTAAGATCGAACGGCTCCCGGTAACTCTACAACATTTGAAAAGGGGAGCAGCGCGGTGATACGTCTCCAATGTATCTATAATTTTTGATTGTCCCATGCTATTATAGTATCAATCTTGGATGTTTTTATATACATTTACAGCAATTATATATCATTTTTTGGGACTAACCTATTAACTTAGTGCCCAGTGCCAGTTGCTGTTTTTTGCCTGTTTTTGGTTTTCCAGAATATCAGTACCAAACGAAGTCCAAATGCCACGAAACTTTTTGAAGATTTTTTTTCTGGACATAAGAGACACTAGAAGCTTTGGGAGGAGTCCAGAAGCCAGAGGAGGTGGCCACAAGCCACCAGGGCACGCCAGGGGGGGGGGCAGGCGCGCCTTGGTGCCTCGTGGGCCCACCTCTGCCCCTTTTGACCTAATTCCACCACTATAAATTCTCTAAAATCAGGACACCAACAGAGGAGTCCACGAAATACTTTTTCCGCCGCCGCAAGCTTTTGTTCTCGAGAGATCCCATCTGGAGGCCTTTTCCGGTACTCCGCCGGAGGGGGAATCGATCACGGAGGGGCTCTACATCATCCTTGCTGCCCTTCCGATGATGCGTGAGTAGTTTACCACAGACCTTCGGGTCCATAGTTAGTAGCTAGATGGCTTCTTCTCTCTTTTTGATCTTCAATACAATGTTCTCCTCGATGTTCTTGGTGTTCTATCCGATGTAATCACTTTTTGTGGTGTGTTTGTTGGGATCCGATGAATTGTGAGTTTATGATCAGATTATCCATGAATATTATTTGAGTCTTCTCTGAACTCTTTTATGCATGATTATTATAGCTTCATATTTCTCTCCGATCTATTTATTTGGTTTGTCCAACTAGATTGATTTATCTTGCAATGGGAGAGGTGCTTTGTAATGGGTTCGATCTTGCGGTGCTCAATCCCAGTGAAAGAAAGGGACATGACACGTATGTATCATTGCTATTAAGGGTATAAAGATGGGGTTTATTCATGCATGAGTTTACTTTGTCTACATCATGTCATCTTGCTTAAGGTGTTACTCCGTTCTTTATGGACTTAATACACTAGATGCATGCTGGATAGCGGTCGATGTGTGGAGTAATAGTAGTAGATGCAGGCAGGAGTCGGTCTACTTGTCTCGGACGTGATGCCTATATACATGATCATTGCCTTGGATATCGTCATGATCATTGCCCAACAGTAATTTGTTCACCCACCGTATGCTATTTTCATGAGAGAAGCCTCTAGTGAAAACTATGGCCCCCGGGTCTATCCAAATCATATATTAAAAATCATAAAAATACCTTGCTGCACTTTTACTTTATTTATTTGATTTTGTATTTTTGTTTGATCTATTTATCTATCACCATACAATTTAATCTTGCAATTAACCGCCAAGGGATTGACAACCCCTTGTTTGCATTGGGTGCAAGGATTTGTTGTTTTGTGTGCAGGTACTTCTAACTAGTTGTTGCGTGATTCTCCTACTGGATTGATAACCTTGGTTTCATAACTGAGGGAAATACTTATCTCTACTGTACTGCATCATCCCCTCCTCTTCGGGGAAATCCCAACGCAGCTCTCAAGTAGCAGGAAGAATTTCTGGCGCCGTTGCTGGGGAGGCATCATCAGCATCTATCAAGTACCTACGCATAAAACTTACATCTCCTTGCATTTATTTTATTTGCCTTTGCCTCTCGTTTTCATCTCCCCCACAAAAACACAAAAATATTTTATTTGCTTGTTTGCTTGTGTTGCCATGTGCTTCCTATTTGCTTGCATCTTTGCTTGCTAAAAAAATCTATTGATATGGATCCTCATCCACTAGCTAATGTTTTCAAAAGATCCAATTATGATGAATAAATTGCTAGTGAGTTGAGTGCACTTGATTATCTCTATGAAGTTTTGCTTGAAAATCATGAATCTGAAAATTGTGATGAAGTGTTGAAAGAAGAAATTTATAAAGTGATTCATGATAGCTCCTTGAATGAAAATCATGATTGTAATGATTTTATTATAAATTCTATTAATGTCAATTGTGCTAATAATATGCAAAGCTACAAGCTTGGGGATGATAATTTTGTTATGTCCACTACTTATTGCAATGATCACGATTGGGGTGATAATGTTTCTTATGATCTTGAAAATTTATTTAAGCCTCATGATGAATATGATATTGATAATAATGCTTGCAATAATATTGAAAGTGGGTTTGGAAGAGTGTCAACTTTAGGTAAAAAGAATCCCACATATTCGGAGAGTGTTCAATTTTATGAATTTTTTGACAAAAGTGGGTTCAGAAAGGTCATGACTTTAGTTGATGTTAATCCCACTATCTTGGAAGATTATAAGTTTTTTATGCATGTGGATCATAGAGAGAATATTGTTTATGATAGCTATATTTTTGAGTTTGATTATGATCCTACATGTAATTATTATGAGAGAGGAAAATATGGTTGTAGAAATCTTCATGTTACTAAATTGCCTCTCGTTATGTTGAAATTATTAATGGTCCATTCTTCCTATTGGCATATGCTAGATATTGCTTGTCTTGATAATTTGTTTTCTTATAAAATGCCTATGCATAGGAAGTATGTTAGACTTAAATGTGTTCTTCACATGTTTCATGATGCTCTCTTCGTGTTTCAATTACTATCTTTCATGTGAGCATCATTGAAATCTCGAGTCTATCTTAATGGCTTTAAAGAAAGAGCTTGTAGGGAGACAACCCAATAATTTTTTTTATTCTGTTCTTGTGTGTTTACACAATTATGCTACTGTTATGATTGTGTTTTTATATTTTAATTAGTGTTTGAGCCAAGTAATGCCTTAAGGATGATTTGGAAGATACTATAATTGATGCTGTTTGGAAAACAGAAAGTTTTGCGTCCAGTGCTGGAATTTTAGTTCTGTACTGGAACATCAGAAAAATCTGAAATTTTTACACAGCATTGGTATATGAATTTCCCACGTTTTCCTAATTTTTTAGAATTTTTGGAATTAAATAAGTATAACTTTTAAATAGATCTTTACAGACTGTTCTGTTTTGGACAGATTCTGTTTTTGTTGCATAGTTTACTTATTTTGATGAATCTATGGATCGTATCGGGGGGTATGAGTCATGGAGAAGTTGGAGTACAGTAGCATTATGCCAATATTAAATATGAATCAATTTACTACAGTACTTAGAGTTAAGGATTTATTTGTTATACTAACGGATCTCACGAAGGTTTTGTTGAGTTTTGTGTGATTGAAGTTTTCAAGTTTTGGGTGAGATCACGATAGATGAAGGAATAAGGAGTGGCAAGAGCCTAAGCTTGGGGATGCCCAAGGCACCCCAAGGTAATATTCAAGGAAGACTCAAGCGTCTAAGCTTGGGGATGCCCCAGAAGGCATCCCCTCTTTCTTCTACCAACTATCGGTAATTTTACTTGGAGCTATATTTTTATTCATCACATGATATGTGTTTTACTTGGAGCATCATGTATTATATGAGTCTTTGCTTTGTTTGCTTTTTAGTTTGTCAAAATCATCTTTGCTGGACACACCTATTTGAGAGAGCCACACGTTCATCATAATTTGTTAGAATACTCTATGTGCTTCACTTAAATTTTTTGAGCTAGGCAGTTGCTCTAGTGCTTCACTTAAATATTTTTGAGCACGGCGGTGGCTATATTTTGAAGAAATATTTAAACTCTCATGCTTCACTTATATTATTTTGAGAGTTGATAAGATAAAATTTTGAAGAAATATTTGCACTCTCATGCTTCACTTAAAGCTTTTTGAGAGTTGATAATAGTAATGGTAATTTGCACAAGATATGAATTTGGTCCCAAAGTGATGAATATTCAAGAGGGATATAATAAAAACTTTCATGAAAGATCATTGGATATGATAAGTTTGATTCCTTGCAATAGTTTTGCGATATGGAGATGATAATATGCGAGTCATGTTAGTGAGTAATTGTGATTTAGTAAGAATATTAGTGTTAAGGTTTGTGATTCCCTATGCATGCACATAAAGTCAATAGTTATGCAACAAAATTATATCCTACTTATGGTGCATTATTCGGTGTTAGTTATGTTCAATGCATGTTTATGACCGTTTTCGCTTTTTGGTTGGTTGCTTCTCAATCTATTTGCTAGCCTTCATTTGTACTAAGCGGGAATACTGCTTGTGCATCCAAACTCCTTAAACCCAAGTTGTGCCAAATGAGTCCACCATATCTACCTATATGCGGTGTTTCCATGCCGTTCCAAGTAAATTTGCATGTGCCAACTCTAAAATTTTCAAAATAATTTTCCGTTTTGTGTGCCCGTACCGCTCATGAAGCGGCAGGGGGTGGCCAATATTTTCCATGCCAGGTGTGTTATTCTCACGATGAGTGTTTATTCACTTGTCATTGCACGAGAGAGTGGCTGGTAATAGGGATGCCCAGTCCCGAAATGATTTTTTTAATATGATGATAATAATAAATTCCTTGGAAAGTGTTGGTATGGAGGGCACCCGTGGATACGGCTAGCCATGGATTGTGAAAGAATGGTGGAAAGGAAATAAACTTTATTTTCTGTTTGGGAACCGCCTATGATGTGTTTAGCATGGAAAATATTGGGAATTCTCGGTCGTTTTCGTTGACAGGAAAAGCATGCCTCTAAAAATAATTTTATCTCTCTAATTTAAGCTTTGAGCTCTGGCACATTTGCAAATCTCTGCTTCCCTCTGCGAAGGGCATATCTATTTACTTTTATGCAATTTTTATTTTTATTTTGAGTCTCCATCTTCTCTTTCAAAGCACCAACTAGAGAGCACTATTGTCATACTTGTGCATTGTGTGTAGCTAATATTGAGTGTGTTTCATGAATGGATCAATGATTGAGCATAATGGGCTAGGGATAACTTTCTTTAGCATTGATATTTTGAAAGACATGGTTGCTTGTTTGTATGCTTGAGTATTTTTGTCTTCATGTCAAACTATAGACTATTGCTTTGAATCATTCAAGTCCAAATGTCCATGATATAAAGAAAAGAATATGTGATGAATATGATAGGTAGCATTCCACATCAAAAATTATGTTTTATCATTTACCTACTCGAGGACGAGCAGCAATTAAGCTTGGGGATGCTGATACGTCTCCAACGTATCTATAATTTTTGATTGTTCCATGCTATTATAATATCAATCTTGGATGTTTTTATATACATTTACAGCAATTATATATCATTTCTTGGGACTAACCTATTAACTTAGTGCCCAGTGCCACTTGCTGTTTTTTGCCTGTTTTTGGTTTTCCAGAATATCAGTACCAAACGAAGTCCAAATGCCACGAAACTTTTTGGAGATTTTTTTTCTGGACATAAGAGACACTAGAAGCTTTGGGAGGAGGCCAGAAGCCAGAGGAGGTGGCCACGAGCCACCAGGGCGCGCCTGGGGGGGGAGGGGCAGGCGCGCCCTGGTGCCTCGTGGGCCCACCTCTGCCCCTTTTGACCTAATTCCACCACTATAAATTCTCTAAAATCGGGAAACCAACAGAGGAGTCCACGAAATACTTTTTCCGCCGCCGCAAGCTTATGTTCTCGAGAGATCCCATCTGGAGGCCTTTTCCGGTACTCCGCCGGAGGGGGAATCGATCACGGAGGGGCTCTACATCATCCTTGCCGCCCTTCCGATGATGCGTGAGTAGTTTACCACAGACCTTCGGGTACATAGTTAGTAGCTGGATGGCTTCTTCTCTCTTTTTGATCTTCAATACAATAATCTCCTCGATGTTCCTGGTGTTCTATCCGATGTAATCACTTTTTGCGGTGTGTTTGTTGGGATCCGATAAATTGTGAGTTTATTATCAGATTATCCATGAATATTATTTGAGTTTTCTCTGAACTCTTTTATGCATGATTATTATAGCTTCGTATTTCTCTCCGATCTATTGATTTGATTTGGCCAACTAGATTGATTTATCTTGCAATGGGAGAGGTGCTTTGTAATGGGTTTGATCTTGCGGTGCTCAATCCCAGTGACAGAAAGGGACATGACACGTATGTATCGTTGCTATTAAGGGTAAAAATATGGGGTTTATTCATGCGTGAGTTTACTTTGTCTACATCATGTCATCTTGCTTAAGGCGTTACTCCGTTCTTTATGGACTTAATACACTAGATGCATGCTGGATAGCGGTCGATGTGTGGAGTAATAGTAGTAGATGCAGGCAGGAGTCGGTCTACTTGTCTCGGACATGATGCCTATATACATGATCATTGCCTTGGATATCGTCATGATTATTTTCTTTTTTATCACTTGCCCAACAGTAATTTGTTCACCCACCGTATGCTATTTTCATGAGAGAAGCCTCTAGTGAAAACTATGGCCCCCGGGTCTATCCAAATCATATATTAAAAATCATAAAAATACCTTGCTGCACTTTTACTTTATTTATTTTATTTTGTATTTTTGTTCGATCTATTTATCTATCACCATACAATTTAATCTTGCAATTAACCGCCAAGGGATTGACAACCCCTTGTTTGCGTTGGGTGCAAGGATTTGTTGTTTTGTGTGCAGGTACTGCTAACGAGTTGTTGCATGATTCTCCTACTGGATTGATAACCTTGGTTTCATAACTGAGGGAAATACTTATCTCTACTGTATTGCATTATCCCCTCCTCTTCTGGGAAATCCCAACGCAGCTCACAAGTAGCACCCGTATCACGGTACCACCTAAGCCTCGGTAGCAGCAGATACTCTCTCGTGCGTGACATACCTGCATGCAAATCTTGCGTGGCAAAAAAAATGTGCGAGGCAGAGTGATAGGCTGTCAGCCTGCATGTTGTAGCCATGTCATCTACATGCAACCTAAAGGCCTGTGTGTACATAGTACTAGTAGTTCAATATGCATTGTTTGGCACGAAAGTTCCATGGAGCTCGTGCTGCAGCTAGTGTACTCCACAGCCCGCTTCTCCTCCTTCCTCTTCCACCGCCCGGGCACGTCCGTGGGCAGCGACCGGTCAACCCTAAGATAGTACTCCCTCCGTTTTTATTTACTCCGCATATTAGCTTTGACTGAAGTCAAACTTAGTAAATTTGACCAAGTTTGTAGAAAACAATATGAACATTTACAGTGACAAATTTATATGATGTGAAAATATATGCAATGATGAATCCAATGATATTGATTTGGTGGTGTATATGTTAATATATTTTTCTACAAACTTGTTGAAAGTACATAAAGTTTGACTTTAGACAAACCTAATATGCGGGCTAAATAAAAATGGAGGGAGTATTTCCTTCACCACATCCAAGTACAGTACAGTACTACAAAAGGATGCATGGATGACCACTAATTTCCTTTCTCTTATCTTTTTTTTGAGTAATCCTTTCTCTTGTCTATATTAATTAAATGTGGCGTGAGACTCAAAGCCCTTTTAACTTAATTGGACCCAACGTGAGCCTAATATAATGGAAATCTATTTTTTTAGATGAGCCCTTTAAACCAAAAAGTGGGAGTACCACGTATATTAGATATCTCAAAACGATACAAAGCATGCAATATTACGTAGTACTACGCACATAACCTAAGCTAGACCACACTACTCGTCGTCGAAGATGGGTAGGCGGTCGCATGCTGCAACTCCAGCTCTTCCTGCTCCTCCTCCAGTTCGGCGAACATTTCGTTGATCCCCCCTCCCGCTGGCGGAGGAAGCGGCGGTTGGCCTCCACCTTGTCCTCTGACTGGATGGACTCGAGGATGGCCTGCTATTCCGCCGCCCGCTTCGCTTCGGACAACTCCGCCATGGCATCGGCCATGGCGAAGCCTGTAGCCGGTGGAGCCAGCTCCGCCTCGGCTGCGCCGTCCTCCTCCTCCTCCGGCTCCGCTTCGCCCACGTCGTCGTCCACCTGTTCCAGCTTCGCGTCGTCGTTCTCCTCCTCCGGCTCCGCGTTCTCCATGGACGCGTCCTACTCCGCCTCCCTCGCCTCCTCCTCCGGCTCCGGCGAGTCTGGAGGCAAGCCGGTGCGATCGGGGCTTCGCACCACCTCTAGATCTTCGGAAGCATCTCAAAGCGCCGCTCCGGCGCGAGCATAGCGTATGTCGTTACCTTCTGTCGATCCATGTCTATCGGGCGACGGCGAGCGGAGAAGAGGTAGCGGGGAATGAATGTGTCTCCTGTTTGGGTTCGCCGTCCGGCTTAAATAAATGCGCTCCATCACGTGTACCCACACGTGCAGAAATTGTACACATACGGGTCTATTTTGGGTGCGTCACATAACTCGCATGTGTGTGAGATTCTGAGAGACGGAGTGTGTGTGTGTGTGCCTCTACTCTTCGGATATGTACTCCACCTTTTGCAACGGGATATAAATATTAGTATAATGGTACGTTAGCTTGTGATTTACCTGACCATATTAATGTGATTGTGTAAATAAAAATTTCTCAATTCCTGCTCATGATTTGCGTCATATTTTGATGAGAAGTTTGCTAACTAAATTGCAGTGGAATTTGTCCATGTTATAAGTAAACTAAGGTGATTGATAGTCATATGGGGAAAGGTTGGACGAAAGTTGTGGTACAAACAAATACTCCACCTAGAGCATGTGTGTGTGTGTGTGTGTCCGGTCGTATAGAGAGACCGTGTGAAAGAGAGAAGAGAGAGAGAGAGAGAGAGTTTGTGTGTGTGTAAAATGGAGTCTTCGGTAGGGAAAGTAATTAAGTGTGTGTGGCTTGATCATAGAGAGGTGATGTGTATGGCAGAGGCATCCAACTAGGGGCGGGGGGTGCGAGAGATAAGAGGACCGGAGAGAGGGAAGAGAAGGTTTGTGCGCGTGAGAGGGATGGACATCGAGATAACGCGTTCGTCCGAGAGACATTGAGAAAGAGTACTATCAATGGTGCATGTAGGTGTGGGAATTAAATGAAGGGATGCATGGTCTTATTGGTTTTAGGGATATAGAGGGAGGGAGTGAGAGAGAGATGGCTAGAGGGAGATAGATAAGTGTGAGTGTGTGTTTTAGAGAAGAGACCCATCCAGACGGAAGTCATATGTGCACGAAAGAAGAGAGAGATTCGAGGCGGGGTGGGGCTGGGGGTGGGGGTAATTAACTATGTATGGAGAGAGATGAGACCTAGAACGTGCATGTGCGAGAGGTATACATATATACGTGGATATAGGGTGGGTGGGTGTGCGCGCGCATGATCGAGATAAAAGAGAGGAGACATAAGTCATAAGATCAAGGATGGGAGAGATGCATGGATCGATATCACAATGTGCATGCATGTGAGATGTGGAGGGAAGAAGGCTCGATGATAGAATGGGTGTTGTTGTCTTTAAGAGATAGTGACGTGAGGTGGAGTATGCATATATGGCCAACAGAGAGAGTGAGACACAATGTGTGTGCAAAAGAGATCGACGCATGCATGTGCGATGTGGAGGGAAGAAGGCTCGGTGATGGAGCGCATGTTTTTGTCTTTAAGAGAGAGTGACGTGAGTTGGAGTATGCATATATGGCCAGCAGAGAGAGCGAGAGACAATGTGTGTGCAAAAGAGATCGACCTATAGATGCATGTAGAGAGAAAGAGATATAGTGTGCGTGGTAGGAAGCGAGAGTGCCTCCGAGAAAGAAGGTTGATGGAGAAAGAGAGAGAGAGAGAGAGATCCCTATCTAGAGGGAGATCGGCTAGTGTGTGTGTGTGAGATAATAGTCGAGTGGATCGGAAGGGTGAGTTCTGTGTGTGTGTGTGAGAGAGAGAAAGAGGGTGCATGTGAGCAACATACAAGCGAATATTAGAGAGAAATGAGACCCCGAGAGACGGGGTTTGTGTTTGTGAGAGGGAAATATATTTTAGAGGGAGATTCGTAGCTAGAGAGACATAGGGAGCGCCATATATCCCTAGGGAGAGAGGGTGGGTGTGAGCGGCATACACGGGAATAGTGGAGAGGATTGAGACCCCGGGAGACTGAGTTTGTCACTACTGCAGGATGGTCCTAACGCGACACATGCATTAGAGACCCCTCGACCAAACTTTGTGCCATGCATTAATCGCAAACGGTGTCGTACTAAAACCGTCACCAATAAAACAAACTATGTGCGATGGCGGGTCCATCAAGACGATTCAGAAAAGATTTGCGTGTGCAAATCCTGGCATACAATTGATCCATATGAACCATTTGCGACGAGCTAGAACAACAGAAATGGTCAGCCAGATCAAGGTGTGTGCGATAGACGGCATACAGTTCACTCGGATGAACTGGTTGCGATGATCTAGTACAACAGAAACGGTCAGCCAGATCAAGGGGTGTGCGATAGACGGCAAACAATTCACTTGGATGAACTATTTCTGATGAGCCAAAACAACAGAAACGGTCAGCCAGATCAAGGAGTCTGCGATATACGGGCACACATTCGAATTAAAAGAATTGTGCGCGATGGTAATAACAAGCGCACACAGTGGATGGAACAAGTCGTGTGCTGACATCGCCGATTGCGGTGCACACGCCACGTACGCATCCGAGAACGCTTGCCCACGTTACGCCATCCGAGAATCGTGCCGCACTTCGAAACCGGAACCGTCAATAAATTTTGAGCTTGTTTCCCGTCACATTCCAAATTACTACCACGCTATATTTAATTACACACCTGTTCACACTGATCAGAACCTAAACGTTTTCCCACTTAGCAGCTTATTACTAGGTTATAAATACCACCTACTCGAAAATGACTGCACATTCCTCCTCAATTCCTCATCAACAAACAAACAAGTCTTTCTTCGTCGTTCCTTGCGTCTGCCATGGCCCGTAGGAGTTCTTGGTCGAGAATTGACCAGGGAGTGGCGAGCATGGAAGCGGAAGCAGCAGAGATGTCCCGCCTCGCCGTGATAGCAACCGCGAGGTCCTGCCGCGCCGTCGAAGCAGCACAGAGGTCCCGCCGCACCGCCGAAGCAGCAGCGAGGTCCCGCCACACCGCCGAAGCAGCACAGTGGTCTGGCCGCGCAATGGAAGCAGCAAGGGTGACCTGTCGCGCTGCGGAATCAGCAAAGAGGTCCTGCCGCGCCGCGGCGGCCTTGGAAGATCTCTTCCGGGAAGGTGAGGGCTCTCACAGGTGCATGCGCGCTGAGCTCAATAAGCCAAAGGATGAGATCTCCAGCTGGGCGAAGCTGCACGAGGAGATCAATGCCTCATTTGATAAGGCGATCGACGTCATCCGGGGACTAAGGGATGACAAGGCGAAGCTCCGCACCCAGCGTGACCTGCTGAGGGCGAAGATCGCCGGTAGTGCGAAGCAGCACGAGGAGAGCACTGCCGTGTTGAAGAAGACGGCCGCCATGGCTGTCGTGGTTTTGTCACGGCAAGATGTCCGGGTTAGCGGACTTGAGGTGTGAGGCCATCGCAGCTATGTGGCGGCTTGAGAGGGGTTGGTCGGAATCGAGAGACGCGAGTTTACCTAGGTTCGGCCCCTCCGATGGAGGTAAAAGCCTACGTCCTGCTTGTCTTGTATTGATGATGAGGGCAATCTTGGTTACAAGGGTGCTGTCTTGCTACCTCTAATCTTGAGAGCCTCTAATCTGTCTATCTCTAATGACTTTTGGTTGTCCCTTTTGGGGCGCCTTACCCCTCCTTATAAAGGTTGAAGGGGCGGCTTACATGTAGAGTCCTACTAGGAGTAGGATTAGGACTAGTCCCCCTTGAGTCCTAATCCGGGTCTTGTTTCCTTTGCGAAGGAGTCTTTCTTTTCTCTTCTTGGGCCTTCTTTTGTGAGTCGCCCATCCAGGCCCGTCCATGAGCCGCCTTGCACCGGCTCGCACGCTGGGCCATGGGCCTGGTCGTCCTGTGACCCGGTAATAGAGGTGACGCCATGAACCGCCATACTGATGAGCCGGGTCATACCTCCTGCCGGGTTACCAATGAATCGTCAAGTTCGGCCAGGGCTCCAGTGAGTCGCCAAGCCTCAGCCGGGTTAGCCGGCGAGCCGCCAAGTCCTGGCCGGGTCATGCTTCCGGCCGGGTTACACCGCGGGGTATATCCCCGACATTAGCCCCCAGGTTAGCATGAATTTATTCACGCTAAGCTACTGAAATAAAAATAATAAATATGTTAGGTGACCGGCTCACTCCCCCGGCCGGCTTATTTCGCTGAAGTGGATCCTCAACAATCCGGGTTTCTTCTTCATATGGATGAGCCGTCTTCTCAATCGTCTTGCTTGTTAGTGTCCTTTGAAGTAAAATTTTGGGAATACAACACCCTTATGCCGTTGAGTCGGACTCCAACACTTTTGGCGGGTCATCTCCGCCGGGTCATAATCATTGATGATGCCGGGTCAAATAGCTACACCCCAACCGTCTTGATAAAAATATTAGGATGAAAAATCCATCTGATGTAGAGCCGGTCTTCCAATGCTCCGGCCTCTCCTGGGCGGGTCTCAAAATTAGATAGCTTAAAAATATCCTGCTATTTTTATCTCTATATTACTTGTAGCCCTCAAGCGCCAAGTTTATCCATGATGACTTGGTGTTTTGCAATAATATCTTTGATTGTGTAGCCCCCAAGTACCGGGTTGTCTTGCCTGCCGCAGCCTGGGACTTGTAACTGTCTTATACCTTATAAATCTTCAGCTGGTGTAGCCCCCAAGGGCCGGGTCATCAGTATGTGATGGGCCGAGTCTTCAATTTGATCCTCATAGTCTGTTAAACAGCTGAACACTGTAGCCCCCAAGTGCCGGGTCAGTAAGAAACACTGGGCTGGGACTTAGAAAAATATAGAAAGGCCGGCTCATCTCCTTGAGATAACAGGGTCTTGTTGATAATGTCATGATTTGAAAACCAGCTTGCATTAGCCCCCAAGTGCCGTGGTGCATGCTTGCAGCGACATGGGACTTGCATACTTGATGTAAACCGGACTTGAATAATGTAGCCCCCAAGTGCCGGGTTGTCTGCCTGCGGCGACTCGGGACTGTATAAGAATAATATGACTCCTTGACCGTGGTTGTAACCCGGTGTCAATAGTGAAATTCCTGCTCGTGGTTGCGGTGCAACCCGGCAAATATATGCTTGAGAAATCCATGAGTGATGTAGTATACTACCGAGCACTGGTTGAAGAAAACCAAGAGCCGGTCAATTAAATGACCCGGCATTATAATTGATAGGGCGGCTTTTCAAGAATAACCAATTTTTCAAGCCGTCTTGTATTCTGTCCATGACATCTTTCGTCACACTTAATGGTGGCTCAGATCAAGAGATAAGACCTGCAGAAAATACACAATACAGAGTATGTTCTGCATTGTTGTGAGGGCGGCTTGAAAAAGCACAACCCGGAGAGGTTAACTCTCACATAGTCTTGCTTACTGACCCGGTTTTGGCAAACCGGCATGATATGTAAGTATGATGAAATGCATGATGCAATGTATGATGCAATGTATGATGCAATGCATGATGTCCTCTGCTCTTCCAGGTCATCCAAAGAGGGGGTAAGTGGCCAACTCGCTGCACCCCAATATTGGAGAGGTTTACCAAAAGAGGGGGTGAGTGGCTAGCTCGCTGCACCCCAATTTTGGAAAAGATCATCAAAAGAGGGGGTAAGTTCTCAACTCGCTGCACCCCAATTTTGGAATAAGTCATCAAAAGAGGGGGTAAGTTCTCAACTCGCTGCACCCCAATTTTGGAATAAGTCATCAAAAGAGGGGGTAAGTTCTCAACTCGCTGCACCCCAATTTTGGAAAGGTCATCAAAAGAGGGGGTAAGTTCTCAACTCGCTGCACCCCAATTTTCGAATAAGTCATCAAAAGAGGGGGTAAGTTCTCAACTCGCTGCACCCCAATTTTGGAAAGGTCATCAAAAGAGGGGGTAAGTTCTCAACTCGCTGCACCCCAATTTTGGAATAAGTCATCAAAAGAGGGGGTAAGTACTCAACTCGCTGCACCCCAATTTTGGAAAAGGTCATCAAAAGAGGGGGTAAGTTCTCAACTCGCTGCACCCCAATTTTGGCCTTGTTGACAGAGTCAACTTTTGGGTTCACGACCCGCCTTACAGTGGCTGAAAAGCCTGACCGAGAGGGTTGAAGCTTAATCCGGTGGGTTGAAAGCCCCCAAACGACCTTGTCGATGATGTCAACTTGTGCACTATCTTGTAAGCCGCCGTCATGTAAGCCGCCATATAATGATGCTATTTTTGCTGAAGAGCCGATCAAGAGGGTGTGTAAGCTAAACCCGGGCGGGTTAGAAGCCCTCAAATGACCTTGTGTTTGTGCTTACTTTTTGCACAGTCTTGTAAGCCGCCATCTTGTATGAAGAAACGGCAGAAACCTCCAAGTAACTTTATGATGATCCAATAAATCCGGGCACCAATATTTGAACGGTCGCAACATGGCGGCTCGTCCTCTCTGGGCGACTTTAAATCTTCCACCAATACGGTAATGCACCCATGTTTGAACGGTCGCAACATGGTGGCTCGTCCTCTTGGGCGACTTTAAGTCTTCTTAAGAACTCGAACTTGCGAGATATGGATTCTTCTTGAACCGGATGCTGAACCGGATATTGAGAGGTCAAAACTTTGCGAGAAACAGATTTCCCTTTAGCCGGATTTTTAACCGGACCTTTCTAACTGCCCGGCACTTTTGTGATCCGGAAATTGTCTGACATCTTTTAAACTTTCACCAATGTGGCGGTAGCCCCCGAGATCGGGTGATCCGGGGTTCTTGAATTTGCTGAAAGTAGCAATATTTGCTGAATCATGTCTGTAGCCCCTGAGTCTTAAGTTGACTCGAAGAGGCGGCTTGAGATTCTCCATACTTGGCCATGATATAAGTCGGCATAAGGTTGAACAACGGAACGCTGGAATGTGTTGAAGCCGGAGGCAAAGTGGCGAGTTGATAATCTTCGCAACACTCATTGTATATCCTTTAGCGTTGATAACATGATGCGAATCCACAGGAGGTTGAGGTCGACCGCGGCGGGTTATAAATGATCCTGTATGAGCTATCCATTGAGCCACCTGGTGGAGGCTGACAATATATTATGATCTACTCCAGGGTTGTTGGAATAAACCGCTCCGCTGGGCGGCGACTTGCACATGTCCGTTGGGTAGTTTGTGTGAGCAGACGGGGCTCTGAGTTGTTGATATATATGCAGGAGTCGGCCGGTAACCCGGCGCGGACAAGAAAGTCGGCCGCGGGTGTTGTAAACCGGTGCGGACCGGGGAGTCGGCCGCGGGTATTGTAAACCGGCGTGGACCGGAGAGTCGGCCGCGGGCATTGTAAGCCGGCGCGGACAAGAGAGTCGGCCGCGGCGTTGTTTAAGCCGACGCGGACTGTGAGCCGCTCATGGTGTTGTAAGCCGGTGCGGACTGATGAGTCAGCCGCGTGTTGATGTAGACCGGACCGCAGGGGCGGCGGCTTGCGCACATCCGTTAAGCAGCGAGCAGGCGAGTCCCGGTGAATCGATGTAGACCAGACGGCGAGGGCGGACGACAGAGACGGCCGCGGCATCGGAGGCGGTCCGGACGCGGGCGAGTCGACGGCGGGCACAGACAGATAAGTCGGCCGCGGCGTTGTAAACTGGCGCGGACGGCCGAGTCAATTGCAAACGCGGTAAGCCGCGCGGACGGGCGAGTCAGCCGCGTCGTGCTGATATAGATTGGGCCGCTGAGGCGGCGGCTTGCACATACATCCGTTGAGCATTACGGCATGGTCAGACGCCAGCGCATGATAATGGTGGCGCGAGCTATATATCCATGACACGGCCATCGCTCTTCGCAGTGATCAATTGTCCTGATTTATTCGGACGACAGATAATCCGTACGCAGACCCGAAATTATATATGAAGGCACCAGCAATATGGATGTGCTAGTATTTGATTCTCCATGAAGTACTACCAGCACCAATTGATTCATCCACTGTGTGATCTTCCTTTTTCCATAGGTGAATTAATAGTAGGTTTGAACTCCACGCAATATGTAGTGCCAAAGCATGCCAACACCTTTTTCCCTTTTTGTCCAACTCTGGTCATCACGTGGTCAGTAACCACTTTTTCCACTGTGGCTTCAGAGCCATAAGGTAATACGCACGCGCTCCATGAGGTGACGTATGTCCCTCTGTGGGCCTGCCCAACACACTCTTATCGCTTTTATCCTGTGAACCCCATCCACATGCTCTCGCCTGATCTCTCTTACAGCAGCGCAGTACGGGCAGAGCTAGCTCGAAAGCGTGCACGCACGGGTAGAGCAGAACGGAGGCGAGGCCGGTGCGACTCGGAAGCAGGCGGCTTGGCGCTGGTGCGGGGGCGGAGCTGCGACGCGAGGCGGCTTGTAGGCAGTAGAGCAGAGCAGGCCGGCTCGAACTGGACGAGGCGACCTCAGTGGCGGCCTAAGCAGGGCGCAGCGGGATCTGGGCGCATGGTGGAGGCGAGGCACGGCGGAGGCCGACACCACGGCGGCCCCAGGCGCGGCGGTTGACGTCCGCGGTGAGGCGATGCAGCTGAGGAGAGGCCGCGGCGGCTCGTCCAGCGCCGCGGTGGCGACGGGTCCCAAGCGGCGGCTCTCGGCGGGGAGAGGCCGCGGCCAGTGGAGTGGAGGCGGGATGCAGTGGGCGCGGCGGCGACCGGTGCGACGCGCGGGAGACTGGCCTGGCGCAGACGCGGCGACTCGAGGCGAGGTCGAATCCGAGGCGGACGAGGTCGGCCTGGAGGCCGAGTACATACAGGAGCAGCGGGGGAAGCGCGAAGGCGACTCGCGGCGAGGTGAAGCGGCGAGTCAACAGCGGCTGGCGGGGCGGAGCGAGGGCAAGGCAGAACTTGCCGCGGGGCACAGCAGCAGCTGGAGGCGGGAGGAGCCCGCGGCGGGGCAGTGTGCGGAGGCGGCGGCGGCTCGAACGGTGAGCGCGCGAGGACGGCTGGAGGCGAGGCAGGGCGGCTCAAGGCGGCCGGTGCAGCGGGTCAAGCCGCGCGGACGAGAGGCGGCTCTCGGCGGGGAGAGGCCAGCTTGAGGCTGACGCGGCGGAAGGGAGCCATCGCGCGGGGCTTGAGTCTGCTGCGAGGCGACGACGGGAGCTAGGTGAGGTGGAACCGGCGGCCGGCGCACGGAGGCGGAGTTGGCGACTCGGACCAGCAGCGTTGACTCCGTAGTCCACCCGATCTGTGAACTTTTTTTTTATTTTGCAGGAATTCTGCCTCGGGACAGGAGTTGGCAGCCTGTCTAAACAACAACGGAGTTTTGGCGATTGTACGCGCACATAATTCTTGTTGGTCTCGGCCTATTGTGACAATGCTCCATGAATCGATCTGATTTTGAATCTTCAGATTGCAAGTCGTGTGCGGTGGCGCAAAACGCGACCCTTGCTGGCTCTGACCAAGGTTGTTCCTTAGCGGGTTGCCGTGCCGGCTCTTTCTTCATCGGATCAATCACAAGCTTCTCAACTCCTTGGAAAGTTCCCTCCAAGAATCATAACACCACTGTGCGTGCCCCACGGTGGGCGCCAACTGTCGTGGTTTTGTCACGGCAAGATGTCCGGGTTAGCGGACTTGAGGTGTGAGGCCATCGCAGCTATGTGGCGGCTTGAGAGGGGTTGGTCGGAATCGAGAGACGCGAGTTTACCCAGGTTCGGCCCCTCCGATGGAGGTAAAAGCCTACGTCCTGCTTGTCTTGTATTGATGACGAGGGCAATCTCGGTTACAAGGGTGCTGTCTTGCTACCTCTAATCTTGAGAGCCTCTAATCTGTCTATCTCTAATGACTTTTGGTTGTCCCTCTTGGGGCGCCTTACCCCTCCTTATAAAGGTTGAAGGGGCGGCTTACATGTAGAGTCCTACTAGGAGTAGGATTAGGACTAGTCTCCCTTGAGTCCTAATCCGGGTCTTGTTTCCTTTGCGAAGGAGTCTTTCTTTTCTCTTCTTGGGCCTTCTTTTGTGAGTCGCCCATCCAGGCCCGTCCATGAGCCGCCTTGCACCGGCTCGCACGCTGGGCCATGGGCCTGGTCGTCCTGTGACCCGGTAATAGAGGTGACGCCATGAACCGCCATACTGATGAGCCGGGTCATACCTCCTGCCGGGTTACCAATGAATCGTCAAGTTCGGCCAGGGCTCCAGTGAGTCGCCAAGCCTCAGCCGGGTTAGCCGGCGAGCCGCCAAGTCCTGGCCGGGTCATGCTTCCGGCCGGGTTACACCGCGGGGTATATCCCCGACAATGGCCGAGAAAATTATGGACGAGAATGCCAACCTCCGCACCGAGCGTGAAAGGCTAGTGAGGGAATCCAAAGCTGCTGTCAAGCGAGGTATTGAGGACGTGAAAGAGATCATTGCCATTCACCACGAGAACTCCATCGCCATGGATTAAATGACGAAGATGGCGGAGGAGAGGTGAAAGGAGGTGAAGGTCATGGAGGCGATGAAGAAGGAGTTGGAGGAACTTCGTGCCCTGCAGCAACCCGTCAAGAAGGAGTAGAGAGCAGCAACCCTGATTGTTGTCTGTGTCTTCTTCCTTCTTCTTTTGCCCCTCTGTCTTTCGGGGATTGCCGCGTGTGGCATTTTAAATTATCTTCCTGAATTTGTAAGACAATTACTATCCATTGCCATTGTCATCATATATATCAGTCTTGCTAAGTCTTCGTTAAGTTTCAGTCGAGGCTATGTCCGTGAGTTATCCGTGCAAAATTTTGTTTTCAATTTTTTTTCTCCCTTAAATCTCAGTCGATTGAGACCTAGCCACACCATTAAGCGCCTATAAAACAGGGGCTCGGGCGCCATTAATGGAGAAGTTGGGAGCGAGGTGGGCGGAGGATGGAGGTCAAAGGGCTTGCCTCCCGATGAGCCTGCGCAGCGGTCTGTGTTGACCCACAAGTATAGGGGATCATTCATAGTCCTTTCGATAAGTAAGAGTGTCGAACCCAACGAGGAGCAGAAGGAAATGACAAGCGGTTTTCAGCAAGGTATTCTCTGCAAGTACTGAAAGTAGCGGTAACAGATAGTTTTGATAGCAAGATAATTCATAACAAGTAACAAGTAAAAAGTATAATAAAGTGCAGCAAGATGGCCCAATCCTTTTTATAGCAAAGGACAAGCCGAAACGAACTCGTATAATAAGCAAAGCGTTCTCGAGGACACATGGGAATTTCATCTAGTCACTTTCATCATGTTTGTTTGATTCGCGTTCGCTACTTTGATAATTTGATATGTGGGTGGACCGGTGCTTGGGTGCTGTTCTTACTTGAACAAGCCTCCCACTTATGTTTACCCCCTCTCGCAAGCATCCACAACTACGAAAGAAGAATTAAGATAAATCTAACAATAGCATGAAACATATGGATCCAAATCAGCCCCTTACAGAATAGCGCATAAACTAGGGTTTAAGCTTCTGTCACTCTAGCAACCCATCATCTAATTACTACTCCACAATGCCTTCCCTTAGGCCCAAAGATGGTGAAGTGTCATGTAGTCGACGTTCACAGGACACCACTAAAGGAAGCACAACATACATAGCATCAAAATATCGAACGAATACCAAATTCACATGATTACTTATGACAAGACTTCTCCCATGTCCTCAAGAATGTCATATTCATGTTCAAGATCAGAGGGGTATTGAATAGCATTAAGGATCTAAACATATAATCTTCCACCAAATAAACCAACTAGCATCAACTACAAGATGTAATCAACACTACTAGCAACCCACAGGTACCAATCTGAGGTTTTGAGACAAAGATTGAATACAAGAGATGAACTAGGGTTTGAGATGAGATGGTGCTGGTGAAGATGTTAATGAATATTGGTCCTCCCATGATGAGAGGATCGTTGGTGATGTCGATGGCTTCGATTTCCCCCTCCCGGAGGGAAGTATCCCCGGCGGAATTGCTCCGCCAGAGAACAAAATAGCTCCTGCCCAGGTTCCACCTCGAGACGGCGGCGCTTCATCCCGAAAGTCTTCTTCTGATATTTTTCTAGGGAAAATGGCTTCATATAGCAGAAGGAGGGGGCCGGAGGCCTGCCAGGGGCCCCACAAGCTTGGGGGCGCGCCCCCCAGGCTTGTGGCTGCCTGGAGGGACCCCTCCTGTTGATTCTTTCGCGAGTAATTTTTATATATTCCAAAATAATTCTCCATAAATTTTTAGGTCATTTGGAGTTGTGCAGAATAGCTATCTCTGTTTCACCCCTTTCCGGTCCAGAATTCCAGCTGTCGGCATTCTCCCTCTTCATGTGAATCTTGCAAAATAAGAGAGAAAAGGCATAAGAATTGTACCTAAAGTCTAATAATGATCAAAAACATAATAATTATTAGTAGGAAATCATGATGCAAATTGGACGTATCAACTCCCCCAAGCTTGGACCTCGCTTGTCCTCAAGCGAAAGCCAAAATAGATAATCATGACCACATGTTTAGAGAGAGAGGCGTCGATAAAAAATAAAATACGGACATGGAGCACATGATCTTTATTATTACAGCAATATATCATCATAAAACTTCTCATGAAAAAGTGACAATTCATCCACAAGTTAAAGCATGAACCATAAACCAAATTGAAAACTAACAAACTTTGATCTCAGTCACTTATGCAATTGCAATTCATCATATTACCAGAAAGAGTCTATGTAAGAGCTTTGTGTAGCAAGTTCACATACTCAACTATCATTTTGTCTTCTATGATTGCTGACACTCACGGCATACTTATGGAGCAAAAGTTTCGGTCAGACACATAGAAAGATAGGGGCTTATAATTTTGCCTCCCAACATATTTACCTCAAGGGTAATGTCAACAATAATAACTCATGATCACCTACATCCAACTGGATATATATGCCTCGATCAATCCCCACCACATGATGCTTGCCAAGAGAGAAAATAAAACGGAATAGAGGAGAATACTATTGACTCTTGCATGAAAGTAAATACATAAAGTAAAAGATAGGCCCTTTGAAGAGGGAAGCAGAGGTTGTCATGCGCTTTTTGGTTTTGGATGTGCAAGCTCTTAATGTAAAGGAACCTCACTTTATATTGCCCCTTGTGATAGCGACCTTTATTATGCAGTCTGTCGCTTTTATTACTCCACCATCACAAGATCGTACAAAGCTTATTTTCCCTTACAATAAAAGTTCATACATGTTTAGGAGCAATTTTTATTGCTTTGCACCGATGACAACTTACTTGAAGGATCTTATTCAATCCATAGGTAGATATAGTGGACTCTCATGGCATGAAACTGGGTTTAAGGGTTTTTGGATGCACAAGTACTATCTCTACTTAGTATAGAATTTTGGCTAGCAAAAGATAGGGGGCAAAAACCACATGTTAGAGGATCCAAAACAATATAACTTCTATGTGAATATAAGCAAACATAACTCATTACGTTGTCTTCCTTGTCCAACGTCGACTAATTGACATAGAATATTTGATGGGGGCTCACAATCATAAAAGATGTCCAGGATAGTGTATTTATATGTGAGACCTCTCTTCCTTTATTACTTTTTCATAAATTGCAACAATGACCAACAAGTTTTATCAATTATACTTATTTTATGTGAAGTCAACTTCCAACAAGTTTTATCAATTATACTTCTTTTATGTGAAGTCATCACTCCCCATGGGATTAGCATATGATCTTACTTTTTATTCTTTATTTATTTCTAAGATTGGATCATCAAAAGCAAAACACTCAACTCAAACTACTCTTTATTATATAACTCTCACACACGATTACATAGATAGATAGATCACAAAGCAAGCACTCGAAACTAAATCATACTAAAATTTTATTCTTCTAAATCATGAAATAACTAAGAATCGAACTGAGATAGATAATGATGATAAAAAGTGATGATGATACGATACCGGGGCACCTCCCCCAAGCTTGGCACAAGCCAAGGGTGGTGTCCATTCCTATGTACTCAAATCTCCTTCTTCGGTGATGGTGGTGGTGAAGTGGTGGGATTGTCCTTCAAAACATTTAGTAAGATATCCTTCAAACGCTGGACCTCCCGAAGCAACTGCTGAATCGCGGTTGTGTTCTTTTACACTTCAACCATAATATGTTTATTTTCTGGCCACCATGATCCCTTTCCTGCATCATTCTCACTTGGACGGGAAATATCCCAATTGGAAGGTATGTGCATGCGAGGAGTGTTTTCAACCCCATAATTGTGGACCAAATTATGAAAATTGTTCTGATGTAACCTGTGTAACAGTTTCCTAGGAGGAAGCCCTTCTTGTACCTATGGGATCCGATGGCTTGTAGTGCTTCTCACGGCTTGATGAGGATTTGGAGTTGTGGAGATGCCAGCAAGGGTACCCCTCTCGAAAGCCGGAGGGTGGACCTCCAGCTAATCTCCATCATCTTCTTCCATGGTAATCTCCTCCTCCTCCTCTCTCCTGAGTTCCATCTATAGCAACCAAGCATTGTCTCCCACGTTGTTGGAGGAAGCGGAAGACATGATGCCCGGCCTCGAAAATCTGACAGGAAACAGCACGAAACAAGAACAGAGGAGAAACTTGCGATGCGGTGGTCAAAACACCCGTGAGTATATAAGAAAAAAGAATATAACTAAAATGGAATTGGCAATATAATTTTTATAGACTTTTGAAAGAAAAAAAGGGGTTTTTTTGCAACCGCTATTTCTTATTCCTTGCCTATATCATATCACGGAAACCTTTTGCTTTGGAACGTGGAGAGATGGCTGAGAGGACTAAAGCGGCAGATTGCTAATCCGTTGTACAATTTTTTTGTATATAATTAATTTTTCCCGTGCAGGACAAGTAATATGGAAGAAAAACGGAGTCGGGAAAGTCCACGAGGGGGCCACAAGCCTGGTAGGCAGCGCTCGCGAGGCCCCTTGAGTGCCTAGTTCATGCGACAACCTTTCATTGGTTTCATAAGGCGGGGGGAGCCGTGCGCGCTTGCTAGCTTACTCGTGGGTATCACGCGAGGAGACAAGACACCAAGGACCTTGGTGAGGTGGCGTGCACGGGAGCAGGCCCGCGAGCCAGAGCTCGATCACTTGGGTTTTTGCAGTGCTGCTGGGACTGACCCGAGCACAGGCACCGTGTCCAGCCCCCGCTCGCGAGATGTGTAGGAGGAAGGTCCCGAGCGTGCACAGCTCCTGAGGCAAGATACTTAGCAACACATAAGATTTCTTAGGAAATAGAGCTTTATTGAAGCATAGTAATAAGTTCATTACACAACAAAAAGAGACATGATTGCCATGTATGGCACGGATCACATGAGGTTGGTGCAGCCCGTGGGTCGCCCTCAAGTGATTGTTCCGCCAGCGCGGAGCATGGGGCTTCCACTAGGCGTGGGCATGATCGCGGTTCGATCATTTCGCCAGCGCGGAGCATGGGGTTTCCACTGTGACGTGGGCGGGAGCTCTCGCGGGCTCATCAGGTGGATGCAATGAGAGGCTCCGGGGCGTGTACCGCCCCACTTCGTTCGTACGCGTGAGAGTCACGGGTAGAACTTGCGGAGGTGTTGGATGTTCCAGGTGTTAGGCACAGGAATTCCGTCCTCCGTCTCCAGCCGGGCGGCGCCGGGCCTGGAGACATGAGCAACCCTGAAAGGGCCTTCCCACATGGGTGAGAGTTTGTGGAGTCCCTCTCTGGAGAGGATCCTTCTCAGGACGAGATTGCCGACTTTGAGGGTGCATGGGCGTATGTTGCGGCTATGGTAGCGAAGCCTACTGGTATCTGGCGGCGCGGAGCACGGCCTGGCGATGTGCTTCTTCAAGGAGCAGCAGGTCGGCCTCTCGCGAGGCGTCCTGATGAGCCTCGTCGAAGGCAAGGACTCGCAAGGAGCCATGCCGAAGCTCAGACGGGAGGACTGCTTCGGCTTCGTAGACGAGGAAGAAGGGGGTCTCGCCGGTAGGCTTGGTTGCCGTTGTGCGGATGGACCACAACACGGACTGCAGCTCGTCGAGCCAGCCCTTGCCACATGCTTCGAGCTTTTTCCTGAAGCTTCTTGTCTTGAGGCCCTTGAGGACCTCGACGTTGGCACGATCGGCCTGGCCGTTGCTTCGAGGGTGTGCCACAGAGGCGTAGCAGATCTGCGTGCCAGGCTGGGGCAATATGACTTGAAGAGGCCGCTTGTGAATTGAGAGTCGTTGTCTGTGATGATGCTGTTGGGGACGCCGAAGTGGCTCATGAGGCCCTTGATGAACTTGACGGCAGGGCCTGCTGGGATGGTGCGCGCGGGCTCGACTTCCGCCCACTTGGTAAATTGTCGATGGCGACATAGTGGTAGCGGTAGCCGCCAGCTGCGCGGGGGAAGGACCCCAAGATGTCCAGTCCCTAGACCGCAAAGGGCCATGAGAGGGGAATCGTCTGGAGGCCTTGCACTGGCTTGTGGATTTGCTTGGCATGGAATTGACAAGCTTCGCGGGATTGGACCAGCTCGGTGGCGTCGTGGAGCGCGGTGGGCCAGTAGAAACTGCTGCGGAACACCTTGCCGGCGAGGGTGCGCGACGAGGAGTGGTGGCCGTAGTCTTCCCCATGGATGTCAGTGAGCAGCTCGTGTCCTTGCTCTTCAGAGATGCACCGCAGCGAGACGCCATTGGGGCGCCTGCGGTACAGCTCACCATCTTGCAGGCAGTAAGCGGTGGCCTACCGGGCCACACGCTCTGCTTCTGAGTCCTTCTCAGGGAGGATGCCGTGAAGCAAGTAGGCCTTGAACTCCATGGCCCAGCTGTCTGCTTGAGGCTCCAGCGCCAGCAGTAGGCAGGCTCCTGAGGCTGGGCCGCAGTCTGGCGCGCCCGTGGGTGGTGCGGGTGGGAGTTCTTCGAGTAGCAGCGCGGTGCCCGCGTCAGGTGGTGCAGCTGATGGCTTGAGGAGCCTTTCCTCGAAGATGCCAGGGTTCTGACGCTCGCGGCGGGATTCTCGCTTGGCGATGTCGTCGGCCTCCTTGTTGCTGCCGCGAGGAACATGCTGCAGCTCCAGGCCAAGGAAACGCTTCTCAAGTTTACGTACCTCTTCTAAGTAGGCGGCCATGCGCTCGTCCTTGGGCTTGTAGCTTTTGTTGGAGAAGTTGACGAGGAGATGTGAGTCACCCTTGATGAAGAGGCGCTTGATGCCCAGGGCAGAGGCAACCTTGATGCCGGCGATGAGGCCCTCGTATTCTGCGATGTTGTTGGAGACCTTATCGTCACGCTTGAAGCAGAGTTGGACGGCGTAGTAGAGCGTGTCTCCCGTCGGCGAGGTGAGCACAATGCCAGCCCCCGCGCCCTGGCGGGAGAAGGCACCATCAAAGTGCATGGACCATCCACCAGGTGCTTCGTCCCCAAGCAAGAGGGATTCAGCCTCGCGAGGCTCCTCCTGAAGTGGGTCCATCCATTCTGCTACGAAGTCAGGCAGGGCTAAGTCCTTGATCACCCTTGTGGTGCAGAACTCTAGCTCAAAGGCCTGTAGCTCGATATTCCACTCGACGACGCGGCCGGCGGCGTTGGGGCTGCGTAGGACTTGCTCCAGGGGGTAGGACGAGATCACCTTGATGGGGTGGCCCTGGAAGTAGTAGCGCAGCTTACTGCAGGCGACGAGGAGCGCAAGGAGGAGCTTCTGTTGCATGGGGTAACGCTCACGCGCGTCTCGCAGCACCGTGCTAACGAAGTACACGGGGTGCTTGACGAGGCGGGTAGTTGTTGCAGCAGCTCGGTCTTTGGGGTGCCTGAGGGGCTCATTAGGCTCAGGGAGCTCGGGAGGCGGCTTACTGGAGGCCTCCGAAAGCAAGGGCTCGGTCAGCGATGGCACGACCTCGGGAGGCGACGCACCAAGGGCCTCTTGAGGCGGGACCTCAGCAGGCGACGGCGTGAGCTCGCGAGGCGCCGGTGCGGCAGGCTTCTTCTGTGCGCAGACGTGCTCTTCTCGAATTACGACCAGGGCCGCGCTGGCCGTCTGAGGAGTAGCCGCCAAGTATAGGAGCAAGGGCTCGCGAGAGCGTGGCGCGACCATGATGGGCGGGCTCGTGAGGTACCTCTTGAGGTCTTCAAAGGCAGCGTCGGCCTCGGGAGTCCACTTGAAGGGGCCGGATCTCTTCATGAGCTTGAAGAATGGAAGAGCTCGCTCGCCGAACTTGGAGATGAACCGCCCAAGGGAGGCCATGCATCCCGCCAGGCGCTGCATCTCCTTGAGGCTCTGGGGAGGGCACATCTTCTCGATGGCCTTGATCTTCTCGGGGTTGGCCTCGATGCCACGGTGGGAGACCAGGAAGCCTAGGAGCTTGCCGGAGGGGACTCCGAAGACGCACTTGTCTGGGTTGATCTTGAGGTTGACCTTGTGTAGATTGTCGAATGTCTCTTGAAGGTCCGCGAGGAGGGACCAGGCTTCGTGGGTCTTGACAATGATGTCGTCGACGTAGGCCTTGGCATTTCTTCCCATCTGAGGCCCCAAGGCGATGCGCATCAGCCTCTCGAAGGTGGCTCCGGCGCTCCGGAGGCCGAACGGCATGCAGATGTAGCAGAATATGCCACAGGGGGTGATTAAGGCCATCTTCTCCACATCTTCAGCTACCATCTTGATCTGGTGTTAGCCTGAGAAGGCATCTAGGAAGCATAGCAGCTCACACCCGGCGGTGGAGTCCACGATCTGGTCGATGCGAGGCAGCGGGAAATGATCTTGAGGGTAGAACTTGTTGAGACTCGTGAAGTCGACACACATGCGCTCCTTGCCGCACTTCTTGGGCACCACAACGGGGTTGGCGAGCCACTCAGGGTGGCGCATCTCTCGGATGACTCCAGCTTCTTGGAGCTTCTGAACTTCCTTGACGATGAAATCTTGCTTCTTTGGCGCCTGGTGCCGTGCCTTCTGTTTCACGGGGCGTGCGTTGGGGCACACCGCTAAGTGGTGCTCGATCACCTCCCTCTGCACACCGGACAAATCAGATGCCGTCCAGGCGAACACATCCGAATTTTCCTGAAGGAAGGTGACGAGCGCATCTTCCAATGCGGGAGAAAGGCCTATGCCGATGGTGAAGGCAGGGCCTGAGCCACTGCCGTCCACCGACACCTTCTTAGTCTTGACGCGGTCCTAAGAGGACAACTGCTTCTTCTTTGCGGGTGCGGCCTCATGAGGCTCGGCGGCATCCTCGTCGGCAGGGTAGGTGGTGGCGGCAGCCTTGTAGGCGCTCTCGAGGGAGCGGACTGCGTCCTTCTCGTCACAACAGATGGTGATGATGCCGGTGCAGCCCGACATCTTGAGGACGTTTTAGGCATGGTGGGTTGCTGCCATGAACTTGGCGAGAGCTGGGTAGCCCAAGATGGCGTTGTACAGCAGGCCGATGTGCGCCACGTCGAAGTCGATGAGCTCAATATGGTAGTTCTTGCGAGTGCCGAAGGTGACAGGGAGGCGCACTTGGCCCAGAGGAATGGTGGAGCCATCAGTCACTCCGGAGAAGGGCCCGGTCGGCAGCAGCTGGTCGTACGGCACTTGGAGTTGCTCGAAGGTCTCGTTGGAGATCACATTGAGGCCGGCGCCTCCGTTGATGAGTATCTTGGTGACGGCGACATTGCTGATGGTGGGGGTGCATAGCATGGGGACCGTGCCGGCAGCGCTTGAAGACTTGGGGTGATCGTCGAAGTCGAAGGTGATTGGGTACTGGGACCACTTGAGAGGGCGAGAAGCTTCAGGCCTCGGGAGGGCAGCGTTCACCTCACAAGAGAACAGCTTGAAGTGACGGTTAGATGCGGGAGCCTGAGCTCCACCTAGGAGGCACGCCACTCCGCGAGGCTCTTGGTAGCCCCCGCCGGTGTCTTGGTCGGGCTGGTTGCCATCGTTCCGTCATGGTGGCGGCGGCAGTGGTGGAAGGGCAGCATTGGCCTGAGGATTGGCCTCACAAGGCTGGTTGCGCCTGGCGGCCTCGCGAGGCTGGTCGCGCCAGCCCTGGCCGAAGTTGCCGTTGTTGCTGCGGTCTCCCCAGCGGCCATCGTTACGGCCGCCTCCGTGGCCGGTGCCGTGGTCCTTGCGGTCGCTGCGACGGCCAAGGCGCTCGTCGCGAAGCAGCTTGAGCTCGTGGCAGTCTTTAGTGCTGTGGGAGTGCGAGTTGTGGTAGGCGCAGAGAGGGCAGTTGTCTCTTTTGGGCTCGTCACGCTCATGGCCGCGCTTCTGCTTGGGCTCCGCCGCGAGCACGGCAGGGTCCTTGCGCTTGACATATTTGCTCTTGGCCTTGGCGGCGTCTGGCGCCGCGTCGGGGTCGTTGTGGACAAAGAGGCGGCCTTCCTCGGCCTTGGCGCACTTGTCGGCGAGGTCGAACAGCTCGAGCACGGAGTCGAGCTCGTCGTTGATGGTGAGTTTCTCGCGCATCCAGATGTCCGTGACGCCGTTGGAGAACGCGGAGCCGATGGCAGCCTCGGAGGCGCGTGGAATCTTGTTGCACACTTGGCTGAAGCGCTGGATGTACTTGCGAAGGGTCTCATCAGGATGCTGGCGCACATCGCGCAGGTCGTTGAGCGTGAGGGAATGCTCGTGCGTTCCTTTGAAGTTGGCGACGAACTGCCGGCAGAGTTCGCCACACGAAGAGATGGACGCCTCGGGGAGGTTCATGAGCCAAGAGCGCGGGCCATCCTTGAGAGCCATGGGGAACCAGTTCGCCATTACCTTGTCGTCACCGTTTGTTGCTTCGATGCTTAGGGCATAGAGCTGCAGGAACTCCGCGGGGTTGGGGGTGCCGTCGTAGCGCGAAGGCATGTCCGGCTTGAACTTGGCGGGCCACACCACACGTCGCAGGTCACGGGTGAAGGCGCGGCAGCCCACGCAGCTGGAGGGAACGCCGCCAGCGAGGGCGGCGCGGTTCTGGCGGCCGGCGGCCGCGACTTCTTGGACGGTCCTATCTTGGCGCTGGCGCTGCTGCTCGAGGAGGACGCGCACGTCAGGCGGTGCGCGCCGGACGATCTGGCAGCTGGGCTCGCCGTGGTCCGGCGAGGATGCGCCGCGAGAGTGTTCACGCGCCCGCGGGTCGCGGTGGCGCCGGGCGTCTTCACCATGCAGAGGAGGCGCAGGAGGCGCGTCGTGCGCCACGTCCCCGTCATGAGACGGCGGAGGACGGAGCGAGTGGGAGGGCACCGGGGTGTCGCCCGCGGCGTTGACGAGCTCAGTGATGCGGCCGGGCCAGGCGTCGTAGCCGGCGTCGGTGGGGCGGTGGACGTCGCGGGTGACGGGCTCCGTCTGGGCCACCCTGGCAACTCGGTGTGCGTAGCGCTTGCGGCGAGCGTTGGCCATGGCGGTGAGGAGGTGGACGAACTGAGGTAGGCCCCCTACCTGGCGCGTCAAATGTCGGAGCTCTGACTCCGGAGATCTAAGGTTCGAACACTGGGGGGCTGGCTAGTTCTTCCGACCAACGGTGACCACGGCGAGGCTACGGCGAGAGCGCTACGCGATAGCATGACAGGGGACACGACGGTTACCCAGGTTCGGGCCACCTTGCGGTGTAAAACCCTACTCCTGCTTGTGGTTGGGATTGCTGTGAGCCGGAGGATGCTCTCGAGTACAAGGTAGGAGATGAAGGAATCGGTCCAAGAGTCCCTCTACAATGGCAGCTCTGCCACCTTTTATAGCCGCCCTGGTCCTCTTCCCCCAAAAACTAGGCGGGAAGGGTTGCGACACTTGGCAGGATTTGAAAGGGGACAGGCGCTCGGTCTTTCCTGACTAAAGGCGGTCTTCGCCTGCAAAAGCGCGATCTATGACGCGCCGGTGGGCTCGGTGGTGACCTCCGTCCTGCGCGCCTTGCTGTCCTGGTCTTCTTTCACCAAAGGGGCAGTCCTTGGGACTTGCTTTGGAGGTGGGCAGCTGGGGCTGCCCCCTTAGCACCAAAGAGGAAAGCTTCACTATCCGCGCCCGCTGGCGCGGCCTCTGCTGCCCTTCGTCACTACGCGCGTCACCCACGTGATGGGCCCAGGACCGCGCAGCCGACGTCAGGCTCAGGCGGCCTCGGGCGACCACCTCGAGAGGCAGCCTCGCGAGGCCATTACTGCTGCTGCGGCTAAGTCCCAGCAGACACGTCTTGAGGAGGGGGGCCTCGGGAGGCCGTCACCTCGGGAGATGTCTTCGCTTCGCGGCGCCCGCAAGTGGGCCGCGTCTTGGGCCTTCGTCAGGCGTCGCTTCCTGGGCCACAGGCAGACGGGCCGGGGTACCCTGGTTCCCAATGGCCCGATAGACACTTCCGTGATGATAATTTCAGTATTGTCATGGAACACTTCTACGACAGCACAGGTATGACTATGTTGATTCTGTCATAAAATCATCACGGATGTACATGCATGACAGAAAACATGACCTACTGTGACAAAGATGTATCATCACGGAAGTGTTTTTTTAGTGATAGCTTTTAGAAACTCATGCTCTTGCTCTAAATTGAGCTTCTCGAAGCGTAGCTTCTCATGAGTTCTTAGAAGCTCTCTATGATCCTCTTGAGTTGTTTCATGAGCTAACTTAAGAGTTTTTATCTCTGTAGTTAGACGCTCAATCTCCTTTATAGCATTGTCATTCGTTTCCTCTTGACTATCATGATTACTGGCAAGTTCATTATAGCTCACATTACTAGCCTTATCAACAAGCAAATCATCATCACCAAGTAAATCATCCTCATCACTATCAAAGTCAAGGTATTCGGGGTGTGATACCTTGGGGCCTTTTGCCATGAAGCATCTTCCAATTCCCTCATTTGGTGAATCAAATAGGTCATAGGAGTTGGAGGATACGAGAGCAAGTTCGGCAACACCTTCATCTTGACTATAGTCAGAGTTGGAGTGATAACTTCTCTCGGATTGGTTGTCGGAGTCGGAGCCGGAAATCCATTCACCAACGTGAGCTTGATGTCTTCTTCTAGTGTAGCTCTTGGATGACTTGTCCTTCCTTTCTGAATCCTTGCTTCTCCGAGAAGGCCTTCGTTCATAACGATCATCTCTACTCCTTCTCTCCTTATGAGGTGATTCATCTCTTCTATACTTTCCTCTTGGTGATTCGTCTCTTTTCTTGTGAGATGTCGTACACTCATTGGACTAGTGTCCGGGTCTTCCACAATTGTAGCAATTACGATCATGACTTAATGATCTTTGCTCATAGTTTCTTGAGTTGGAGCTCTTCTCTTTTCCTCTACTCTTGTAGAACTTGTTGAATCTTTTCACCATTAAGCTTATCTCTTCATTGGATACTAGCTTGTCACTTGATGTTGTGGGAGCATCGCTTGAGGCTTTGTAAGCACCACTTGACTTATTGTGTAGCTCCTCTTTGTCCTAGAGTGACATATTATGAGCAACAATCCTTCCAATGACTTCCGTGAGCTTGAGATCTTTGTAATTTGGCATCATTTGGATCAATGTGCACACGGTATCATATTTTCCATCCAAGGCTCTAAGAATCTTCTTGATGATGAATTTGTCGGTCATCTCTTCACTTCCTAAGCCGGAACTCTCATTTGTGATGAGAGCAAGCCTAGAGTACATCTCGGCGACTCCTTCAACATCCTTCATCTTGATCTTGTCAAGTTGATTTTGAAGCACATCCAACTTGGATTCCTTGACGGACTCGGTACCCTTGTGCATATCAACCAAAGTATCCCAAATTTCCTTGGCATTCTCGAGGCGGCTGATCTTGTTGAACTCCTCGGGGCACAAACCATTGAAAAGAATGTCACATGCTTGAGCATTGTATTGCAACATCTTCAATTCTTCCACGGTTGCTTCATGATCCGGTTCCTTTCCATCCTCAAAGAACTCACCTTGCAAGCCAAAACAAACAACAACCCAAATGGCGGGGTTATGACCAAGAATATGCATTTTCATCTTATGCTTCCAACTAGTAAAGTTTGTACCATCAAAATATGCACCTCTACAGTGGTAATTTCCCTCAGTAGATGCCATACTCTCCTGGGTTGTGAAACCAATGCAATGGAGACCAAAGCTCTGATACCACTTGTAGGGTCGAAAGTATGTCTAGAGGGGGGGCGATTAGACTACTTGACCAATAAAAACTTATCCTTTTCCCAATTTTAGTTGTAGGCAAGTTTTAGCAAGTCGAACAAGTCAAGTACACCCTACACATGCAAGTCTAAGAGTTGTGCAGCGGAAAATAATGACTTTGCATATGAATGTAAAGGAGGGGTTGGAGATTTCAAACGCAATGAAGACACGATGATTTTTGGCGTGGTTCCGATAGGTGGTGCTATCATACGTCCACATTGACGGAGATTTCAACCCACGAAGGGTAACTGTTGCACGAGTCCACGAAGGGCTCCACCCACGAAGGGTCCACGAAGAAGCAACCTTGCCTATTCCACCATGGCTTACGTCCATGAAGAACTAGCCTCACTCGGGGTAGATCTTCACGAAGTAGGCGATCTCCTTGCCCTTACAAACTCCTTCGTTCAACTCCACATGATCTTGGAGGCTCCCAAGTGACACCTAACCAATCTATGAGACACCACTCTCCAAAAGGTAATAGATAGTGTGTTGATGATAAACTCCTTGCTCTTGTGCTTCAAATGATAGTCTCCTCAACACTCAATCACTCTCTCATAAATTTGGCTTGGGTAGGAGAAGGATTGGAGTGGAAAGCAACTTGAAGAGGCTAGAAATCAAGGTTCAAAAGGTTGGATTGGAATCTCTTGATCTCAACACATGAGTAGGTGGTTCTCTCTCAGAAAACGAATGGTGGAAGTGTAGGCACGTTCTGATGGCTCTCTCTTTGAGAAAGTGGGGGTGGAGGGGTATAAATAGCCTTCACCCAAAATCCAGCCGTTACACACTTTTGACCCAAATCGGTGAGACCAAATATAAACTCGGTGAGACCGATTAGTGTAAAAGATATGAACATTGGGCTTTTCGGTGGGACCGAAGTGGAACAACTCAGTGGGACCGAAGTGCAATGGCTAGGGCAAAACGCAGTCTCGGAATTTCCGATTGTTTCAACTCGGTGATTCCGAAGTGAAACAATGTCATCACAGAAACTTGGCAATGCCATCTCGGTGGGACCGAGATCCATTTCGGTCAAACCGAATTGCTAGGGTTTGGCAGTGGCAATGGGAGTGGTCATCTCGGTGGGTCCGAATGGGATGTTTCGGTGGGACCGAGATGGACATTTAGGGTTTGGACATATGTGTTTTTAAGAAAATGACTGAGGGTTTTTGGAGCAACAGCACTAAGCACTTGAGCAACAACCTCATCATTAATACCTCATCCCCTTTTAATAGTATTGGCTTTCCTAAGGGACTCAATGTGATCTTGGATCACTAAACCAAAAATGTAGAGTCTTGAAGTTGCCAATTCTTGTCCTTGACATTTTGAGGGGTCCACATCCATTAGTCCTTGCCATGCCAATCATTGAACTTTTCTGAAATCTATTGGCAATGAGTATTAGATCAATGATACATATGCTGTTATTAATTACCAAAACCACCCGGGGATTAGTTGCACTTTCTCGAACACTAATGAGCAGTTCACCCACCATTCCACTATGTCATCCCACTGCATGACGGACCTCACGGTGGTGTACACCAATGAGACGCACTGGGTTGACAATTGCATCGCCATTTTCGAGCTGTTTCTGAGGAAGGACAATTATAATGTGGTTGGGTTCGACCTCGAGTACACCGACAGTTGTGCAGGGCATGATCACATGGTCGTCATCGCCCAGTTGTGCGTGCGTTAGCAGGTCCTTGTCTACCACTATTTCAGGGCCATGAGGCCTTGCCAAAGTATCGCCAGCTTTTGTCAATAGCCTTGATTACGTATTCGCTATGGTGGACACCACCAACGACGCAAAGGTGTTCCGTACTTCGGGCATCTCCTGCTGCAATCATGTCGACATCCAGAAGCAATACAAGATCATCGGCAACAGGAAGCGGCAGGACTCCTGATTATTCCCTTTAGTGATCCGGTAAAGGAGCAGAAAGGATTCTCGCCTTTTTTTCCCTAGAGGTGACCCTGAGTTATCGAACCCACGAGAGGAAGGCACCCTTCAAGTCAGAGGTTTCTACCAAGCTTTTGCAAGAGTATTAATTCTAGCTTTTGACCGGAACAAAATCAAGTTTTTTTCTTGATCAAAATCAAGTTGACACTAAGAACACTTATAATAAAAAAAGGCATGGGTATGAGGACTTCTCTTACAACCATATTTTTGTGAAAGGTATCATTATAATCTTAATTTGTGCCCTATCCATCGAGATGTGCTTGCAACGTATGAAAGTGGGTGATGTGTCCAAATTACGTCTTTACCGGAGTGTGTCCTGCATCAAGAGGCAGTTGTCTAACCGAAAGGCCCTATCCATTGCACGGGGTTGCCTCGGTAATTAAGATAAAATTAGACAAAATCATTGGGCGTTTAATGACTACACCTCTTGTATCCCCAAGGATAAGATCCGTGTTACCGTACTAAACCTTTTTGTCACCGGTGTTCAGAATAACACTTCACGGCCTCCCTGCCCTTAGCCTCTCCGTGGCTTGCACTCCATGATCCTGGGTACCTGCAGGTACGAAGAACGCGGACGAGGCAAGAGACAAGTATGAAGCAATTTTATGTTACACATACGAGACTTTAATTCAAAGTACTTCCATCGATGCCTCCAACAAATACATAGGGTTGTAGGGCTATGCCTTGATATGTCTCCAACGTATCTATAATTTTTGATTGTTTCATGCAATTATATTATCAATCTTGGATACTTTATATGCTTTATATGCAATTTTATATCATTTTTGGGAACTAACCTATTAACTCAGTGCCCAGTGCCAGTTGCTGTTTCTTGCTTGTTTTTGGCTTTTCATAAAATCAGTACCAAACGAAGTCCAAACACGATGAAACTTTATGTTGATTTTTTCTAGACCAGAAGGGACGCTAATAACGTTTGGGAGGAGGCCAGAAGATCTACGGGAGAGCCACGAGCTCACACGGCACGCCCCCCGGTAGGGGCACCTTGATACGCCTCCAACGTATCTATAATTTTTTATTGTTTCATGCTATCATATTATCAATCTTCGATACTTTATATGCTTTGTATGCAATTTTATATCATTTTTGGGAACTAATGTATTAACGCGGTGCCTAGTGCCAGTTGCTGTTTTTTGTCTGTTTTTTATTTTTCAGGAAATCAATACCAAACGAAGTCCAAATGGAATAAAACCTTTAAAATGATTTTTTCTGGACCAGAAGGGGCCCTAGAAGATTCGGGAGGAGGCCACAAGACGTACGGGAGAGCCACGAGCTCACGTGGTGTGCCCCTGGGGGGACGCCACCCGAGCTCATGGGTCCCAGGCAACTCCGTCTGACCTAATTCCACTTCTATAAATTCCCAAATATTCCAGAACCAACAGAGAGCCACCCGAAATAACTTTTCCACCTCCGCAAGCTTCTGTTCTTCCGCAATCCCATCTGGAGGCCTTTTCCCGCGATCTGCCGGAGGGGGAATCGATCACGGAGGGCTTCTACATCAACCTTGCTGCCCTTCCGATGATGTGTGAGTAGTTTACCACAGACCTACGGGTCCATAGCTAGTACCTAGATGGCTTCTTCTCTCTCTTCAATACAAAGTTCTCCATGATCTCCATGGAGTTCTATCTGATGCAATCTTCTTTTGCGGTGTGTTTGTTGGGATACGATGAATTGTGGGTTTATGATCAGATTATTCATTGAAAGTAATTGAGTCTTTTCTGAACTTTATTATGCATGATTGTTATAGCTTTATATTTCTCTCCGATCTATCCGTTTGGTTTGGCCAACTAGATTGATTTATCTTCAGCGGGAGAGGTGCTTTGTAATGAGTTCAAACTTGTGGTGTCCTCACCTCGTGACAGAAGGAGTAACGAGGCACGTATTTGTATTGTTGCCATTAAGGATAAAATGACGGGCTTTATTCATATTGCTTGAGTTTATTCTGCCTACATCATGTCATCTTGTTTAAAGCGTTACTCTATTTGTTATGAACTTAATACCATAGATGCATGGTGGATAGTTGGTGGAGTAATAGTAGTAGATGCAGGCAGGAGTCGGTCTACTTGTCATGGGCGTGATGCCTATATACATGATCATTGCCATGAATAACGTCATAACTATGCGCTTTTCTATCAATTGCCCAACAGTATTTCGTTTACCCACTATATGCTATGTTACGAGAGAGAAGCCTCTAGCAAAAACAATGGCCCCCGGGTCTACTTTTACTATATTAGAAAACCCTAATTTCCTTTGCTGTAATTTATTTACTTTGTATTTACTTTGCAATTTATACTTCTACCACTACCAGTTTTGATCCTTGCAAATTAAGGACAGTAAAACTGAGCCTAAAGCGAGCCCTCTCACGCCATCAGCTTTCTTGGCTGTCCATTGTCCCGATCAAGTCATTTCTGTTCGTTGGATGCAACTGGGTCTATTGTCCTAGGGGCAGCTACTCCCATGGATTTTTTGGACTCCTCTCATTGATTGGGCCATGCGGGCCTTCTAGCAAGCGGTCAGGTCAAGCACAGCCCACCAGCAGCTGGGTGCAAAAAAGACGACGAACGGGCAGTGACCTCTCCCTAGCCGCATTCTTCCTCCCTCGCTCATCCCGATCAAGATCTCGCCTCCCACCCCTCTAGAAACCCTAATTGCGTTGGCGAATTGTCTGGTGGCGGATCCTATCCATCGGCCTCCCCCCGCGCTTGCGGAGAGCGGTGGCTCCACTCACGCCCCTGCTCCTCAGCCATCTCAGTGTCCTTCCTCTTTGGTAGTTGACGGTTGAGCTTTGTGGCGGTGTTCCCCCTACCCTGTTGTGGGCGGTTCTCCCCCACCTCACCTATCGCATCACGCGTGCAGGCAAGAAGATGGCCGCGGGTGCAACTGGTGGTGCCACTCCATGGCAGATCGAAAGAATTGGGGCATGGTACACCAGATGCGACGCGACACCTCCGCCACCTACACCTCGCAGGCCTTATTCACCCCCTTCTCCCCCCCCACAGGTAATCCCCTTGATATGGTCAATTATCTTGCTTTCCCTCTCCTTGCTCCCATTCACTTATCTCTATTGTTATCTGCAATCTCCAATGTTATTATTGATTTGTTGATTTGACTAATTTCTATAACAATGGACTTGCCAATATGCAGGGAGTGGAATTTACAACGAATTAAGCGAAAAGAATTGATGCAGAGATGTAATGATAAAATCAGTACATACAAATGGCAGTTCCAAATTTCTGTAGAAACAAAGTGAAAAGGAATGATGTACTGTACTCGTAATCTTCAAGGAAGTGTCTCAAAAGAGAAAAGTTTAGTTCCTAAACTATAAGTGAAGGAAAAGCCAAATTTGAGCTTGACGTTACGGGTGTATAGCTTGCTTTTGACTTCACTGATTCAAAATTACTTAATTTTTTAATCCCACAATTTTTCTAAATGCAATGTACACTGTTATGCAAGAAAGGTTTCTTTACATCTGAGTAGATATCATTGTTGTTACTAACTTTAAAGCTACACGACATGTTACTTCTTTTGTTAGCTGCTATGGGATCATTGGTTAGGTCTAAATAATTACAAGTTAGAATGTTTTTCTAAGTACGTTGATCTGTTTATGGGGCCGAGCACTATACATACCTTAACTATTCTGACATGATTGGAGCATATTTTGAGAGATGGGAGAACGTGGCTCGGTGGGTGTTGTAAATGTAATAGAATATGAGTGTGTGATTGTCTGATTCAGTGATTTTAACATTTGAACGGGTAATTTACCGTAGCAAATAGAAACAGAATACGTTAGATTTAATATATTTGTTGTAAGGATAAATTTATTGGTGCACTTCTCTATCAAGAACTAATACTATCGATATACTGGGACCAATATGTAGAAAACAGTTCAAATTCAGAAATATATTTAGATCTAATTTATAAAATGATCCATCCATCTAAATATTTTTCTTTATACATGTGAAGAAACTACTACTTGGTAGTTTGTACGTCAGGATGTTAGAAATCTAAATAATGTTGTTCTTCCTAATAAGCAGGCTGAATCTCATAAAATAGGCAGCAGTGATATCCTGGAAAGAATGGTGTGAGAGTCACAGAAAAGAAGGCAATGGAGATATCCTACCTAATCGGTTTCATGTAGAGAAAACACTGGAGTGGAATGACCATTACATGTTGTAGTACTTATTTCTAAAAAAGTAAGCTAGCTCCTTTCATGCGGTGACTATAATATGGCCGATGATGTTGGTCAGTTTCATGTCTACAACATCGGATAGTCATTGCCAATAAGATATATATTTTTTGGATAAGTGCATCTTTTATCTTCTCTCCTATTTTTACTATTTCATTTATTGATATAAGAGGAATTATTTAGTGTCAAGTGTTGGTTGGCAAGTTGTTCCCCCGCTAAGTACTCTTTTGTACATTTAATTACAATATATATATATATATATATATATATATATATATATATATATATATATATATATATATATATATATATATATAATTGCTCCTTATCGTTACTATGCGGGAATTTAAAGTAAACGTAATATTGTCATGTGATTTAACCTTCAGTGTAGTCTTTGTTCGTACATAGTCTGTTTGTCACTAATTTGGAACTAAGGCGTGTACTGTGTGTCAAAACTGCATTATTTACTGACTGATTATATTGTTCTTTGCTTCACATTGCATAACTCTAATAATTTCCTATAATACTTGCTCCATTCTGAATCAAGTCATTACCGATGTTGTCGCTGTAGTAGGATGGTCTGTAGCCAAAATGCATTACCATTCATCTTGACAATCTAGCAATAGCACAATAAATTTGGAGTAGTTCTCCATTTCTTCTTCTTTTCCATTACCTTTTAGCAAGCAACTTGGCTGATATTTTTACATGTTCTACTATAGGAACTTTGGATCTGTATATGCATTCAATAAGCATATCTCACTGATAAAAGGAGGACATGTAATGTACCTCCTATTGGTCTCTCCTCATTTGTACCTCTTTTCTAATAATGATAAATAGGAAGATCACATAAGGTACCTCCAAGTGAATTCATTGATTTTTTTTTCTGTATTGATAATTAAATTAGACGATGGTCTGGCCTTCATAAGTTGATATGTTTTTCGTGTATTGCTGAAGTTTGTCATTTGAGAGTGTGAAACTTGGTGCTACTAATCGCATGGAGTACAATTGGATCAGTTAGATTTCTAGCATGTGTTATAAATTTAACCTGTTCTAGATGATATGCAAATTGCTATGATGCCCTCAAATGTGGCAACCACATCAATGTTAGCCTACTTTCACTCCTATGTAACCTCCTGATCGATTCATTCATTCTTCCAATAAAAATGCCATTCTAAAATCATAAAGCATGATCATAATATGTTCTTATTTTCCTTTCATACTATTTATCATTTATAATCACTAGACATTCATACTCGCAGCAGGCACGCTGAAATTGACAATGATCATATTCCTATTTATTTTCTACCATACTTCTGATCGCTGCTGATCAATAGTCGAATTCAACATTCAGAAATGGTTTAGCATGAACATATTTATGAGCAACATTGGAATGTGCTATGACATCAATTACCTACTTACTAAGCACCCCATTTCTAATTTCTGCAAACATTCAACATAATAGATCTTGCAAAACATTGTTTCTTTATTTTCCAATATAATATAATAGAAGCTGCAAAAATTGTTTTTATTAATTTCAAGATCAATTTTCTTATATAATGGACTTCTCAAGTTTACTAGCCCATGCAGGTGCATGGGTTTATGAATTTTGATTATTGTCAAAGGTCGATGATTGTACGATTTCATTTTGTTTCTTATATGCAGGGCGATCACCCTTTTTTAATTATATTTATTAGCCCAGGTACTTTTCTGTAGTCCCACATTGGTAAAATGATTGCATTTGATTCATAGTATATGTTTTGCAGTCTCTAAAATAAAGTTGGCCATTATGTCTTGCTTCATAGCTAATTTTGTATTTTCTGATGATTGGTTCATGGATTAAGAAGCTGGTAGGGTCAGACCATGTGTCTACATGGGTTGTTCTGATTTAAAAGCTTTTGTGCAACTGAATCGATGTCCACAAAAGGTTTGCCTATTTTTCTTACATAAATCAATTTGTCACTCTTATTTCATCATGCATCACCATGTTGTTCCAGTTGGAAGTTGTGGTAAACGAAGGTTACATAGACCAAACCCACCTTTTATTAGTTGTGGATTTATGTGTTATTCTTTCTTTCTTGGTTACTAGCCAGTGCTGCCTCGTTGTCACTCCACTGCGCCACCACTGAAATTACCAAAAAACAAATCATGATGTTACTGTGAAACAAATCACTAGATGTGCTTCCTTCTCATGAAATTGCAGGTTTATTTTTCACTTTCTTGGATGAAGATTATTATATTTTGACTGGGAATGAAGATAAATTTGTTGTACACATGAAATCAGCATGAGTGTTTTATATGAATTAAAATCTGTATCCAAAAATTAACAATTGCACCCACTGTACTATTCCCTGTCATCTTTGCACGTTGCTTTCTATGCTATCCATTGCAGTTTGACTTCGATTCAACATGAGTCTTCTTTGCATGTGCAACTTAGTCGTCTCCAAGGGAATTGTTTAAAGAATTGAAACTTTGAGGTCCGCGGAGAATTTGATTGACATGCTTTGTGTTTTCTTTGATAGTAGCTGTTTATCAGAGGGTCCGTGTTTGTATTCTCTCATTTTGGATATGGCCAACGATATCTCTGACCTGTTGTAACATTATAAACTATTGAAGTACCCCCTCTGTTCCTTTATATAAGGTGTATTTGTTTTTTGAAAAGTCAAACGGGTGCATGTTTTACCGAGTTTCTAGAAAAAATATCAATATCCACAATACAAAATTAATATCATTTGATCCCATTATGAAAAGTAGTTTCATATTTTATCTATTAGGTATTGCAGATGTTGTTATTTTGTTCTATAATCTTGGCCAAACATTCAAATGGTAGACTTGCATGAAAATCAATACACCTTATATTCTGGAACGGAGGGAGTATATGACTAGGACACTGGGTGATGTATTCATTGACGTCAACTTGTACCATTTTAGTGAACAGCTGGTAGTTCAACCTAGCTGCTGAATGGCTTAGAAATTATATGGTTCTGTGAGGTTTGATTATTTTAAGTCCAGAGTTTGCCCCTAATGTTTTTGTCAAATGGCTGTGTGTGTTTCATGCTATCATATAAGTACCCAATTTCCAATCATTCTATTGAAAAAATGGACGGGCGCGGCAACGCGCGCCTATCATGATCTAGTAACGAGTACAAGGGGATTGACAACCCTCTTGCCCGCGTTGGGTGCAAGTATTTGTCTGTTTGTGTGCATGTGCTGTTTGACTAGGATTTGCTTGGTTATCCTATTGGTTGGATAACCTTGGTTCTCACTGAGGGAATACATTGCGCTACTATATTGTTTCACCCTTCCTCTTCGGGGAAAAACAATACGCATCTCACAAGGAGCAGAAAGAATTTCTGGAACCGTTGCCGGGGAAACATCATCAAATTCCTATAGGTCCCTTCACACAACTTATCATTTATTTATTTTACCTTTTTATTTGATTTTATTAGTTTCTTTAAAAAAATAAAAAATACCAAAAATATTTTGTGTGCTTTCTTTGCTTGTGCTGCCATGTGCCTTCTATTTGCTTGCATCTTCGCTTGCTAAAAAATTGATATGGATCCTCATCCACTAGCTAATCTTTTCAAGCAATCCAATTATGATGGACCAATTGCTAGTGAGTTGAGTGCACTTGATTATCTTTATGAAGTTTTGCTCGAAAATTGTGAATCTAAAAATTGTGATGAAGTGTTAAAAGAAAATTTTATAAAGTGATTCATGATAGCTCCTTGAATTAAAAGCATGATTGCAATGATGATATTATAAATTCTATTAATGTCAATTGTGCTAATGATGTGCAAAGCTAAGAGCTTGGGGATGATAATTTTGTTATGTCCACTACTTATTGCAATGATCATGATTGGGGTGATAATGCTTCGTATGATCTTGAATATTTATTTAAGCCTCATGATGAATATGTTATTGATAATAATGTTTGCCATAATATTAAAAGTGGGTTTGGAAGAGTGTCAACTTTAGGTAATAATTATCCCACTACTTTTGAGAATTATCAACCTTATAAATTTTATGATAAAAGTGGGTTTGGAGAGGTTATGACTTTAGTTTCTGTTAATCCCACTATCTTGGAAGATTATAAAACTTTTATGCATAAGGATCATGAAGAGAATATTTTATATGATAGCTATATTGTTGAATTTGATTATGACCCTACATGCAATTATTATGAGATAGGAAAATATGGTTGTAGAAATTTTCATGTCACTAAATTACCTCTCTTTGTGTTGAAATTTTTATTGTTTCATTCTTCCTATTTGCATATGCTAGATATTGCTTGGCTTTATAATTTGTTTTCCTATAAAATGCCTATGCATAGGAAGAGGGTTAGACTTAAGTATGATTGTTACATGTTATATGATGCTTTCTTTGTGCTTCAATTCTTATCTTCTATGTGAGCATCGTTAAAATCTCGAAGCCTATCTTAATGGCTATAAAGAAAGAACTTGTTGGGAGACAACCCAATATTTATCTTTATTGCAATTTTTATTTTCTTGAGTCACACAATTATAGGTACTGTAACGACTGTGTTTTTATATTTTAATTAGTGTTTGTGCCAAGTAATGCCTTTGGGATGATTTGAATGATGGTAATTGATGCTGTTTGAAAACAGAAAGTTTTGTGCCCAGTAATTGATTTTTAATTTATGACTGGAACATCAGAAAAATATGCAATTTTTACACAGTATTGGGATACAAATTGTTTACATTGTCCTAATGTTTCAGAAGTATGGATAAATATTTTGTCATTACGTATTGTTCTGTTTTAGATAGATTCTATTTTTATTGCATAGAGTGCTTGTTTTAATGAAACTATGGATTATATCGGGGGGTATAAGTCATGGAGAAGTAAGAATACAATAGGTATTATGCAAGAACAATTATGAATGAGTTAATAACAGTACTTAAAGTGGATGATTGATTTATTATACTAACGGATCTCACGAAATTTCTGTTGAGTTTTGTGTGCTGAAGTTTTCAAGTTTTGGATCAAATCACGATGGATGAAGGAATAAGGAGTGGCATGACCCTAAGCTTGGGGATGCCCAAGGCACCCCAAGGTAATATTCAAGGTAGACCCAAGCGTCTAAGCTTGGTGATGCCCCGGATGGCATCCCCTCTTTCGTCTACAATCTATCGGTAACTTACTTGGAGCTATATTTTTATTCATCACATGATACGAGTTTTACTTGGAGCGTCTTGTGCTATAGTCTTGTTTTGCTTTTAGTTTGCCACAATCATTGTTTGTTGGACACACCTTTTTGAGAGGGACACACATCTATGGTGATTTGTTAGAATACTCTATATGCTTCACTTATATCTTTTGAGCTAGGCAGTTGCTCTTTTGTTTCACTTATACTTCTTAGAGCACGACGGTGGTTATATTTTATAGAAATGATTGCACTCTCATGCTTCACTTAAATAATTTTGAGAGTCTTAAATAGGAAGTGGTAATGTGCACGGGTTATGAGATTAGACCGAAAAGGATAGGTATTCAAGAGTGGTATAATAAAAACTTTCATGTAGATCACCAAATATGAAATGTATGTTTTAATTATATTTATGTAGTAATATGAAAGTGTATTAGTTCATGATCATTGGTTAGTAAAAATATCGAGATTAAAGCTTGTTATGCACTACTCATTTAAGTGTCCGTTATGGCATGTGGCTGGGATGTTTGAGCATTTTTATGTTTGATTGAAATCCTTGTGTGATGTCATAATCGGGCGTGCGCGATGGTTAACTCCAACCAACCTCCTCCGTAGGAGAATGAGAGTAGTACTGTTCTTCGAGGGCTAATAAAACTTTCATATGAGTATATTAGTTCTTTATGACTAATGTGAGTTCATGGATAATTACGCACTCTCACCTTTCCGCAATTTGCTAGCCTCTTCAGTACCATGCATTGCCCTTTCTCACCTCAAGAGTCGGTGCAAAGTTCGCCGCTGCATCCAAACCCCATGATATGATACGCTCTATCACACATAAGCCTCCTTTTATCTTCCTCAAAACAACCACCATACCTACCTATCATGGCATTTCCATAGCCATTTCGAGATATATTGCCATGCAACTTCCACCGTTCCGTCTTATGACATGTGTGTTCATCATCATATTGCTTTGCATGATCATATAGGGCTGACATGATATTTGTGGCAAAGCCACCATTCATCATTGTTATACATGTTACGCTAGATCATTGCACACCCTGGTATACTGCCAGAGGCTTTCATATAGAGTTATCTCTTATCAGTTATCGAGTTGTAATATTGAGTTGTAAGTAAATAAAAGTGTGATGATCATCATTATTAGAGCATTATCCCAATGAGGAAAGGATGATGGAGACAATGATTCCCCCACAAGTCGGGATGAGACTCCGGACGAAAAAAGAGGCCAAAAGATCCCAACAAAAAAATGAAAAAGAGAGAAAAGGAGACAAGGGGCAATGCTACTATCCTTTTACCACACTTGTGCTGCAGAGTAGCACCATGTTCTTCATATAGAGAGTCTCCTGAATTATCACTTTCATATACTAGTGGAAATTTTTCGTTATAGAACTTGGCTTGTATATTCCGATGATTGGCTTCCTCAAATGCCTGAGGTCTTCATGAGCAAGCATGTTGGATGCACTCCCACTTAGTTTCCATTGAGCTTTCATACACTTATAGCTCCTAGTGCAGCCATTGCATGGCAATCCCTACTCCTCGCATTGATATCAATTGATGGGCTTCTCCATTGCCTATTGATCCGCCGAGTTGATGTGAGCCTTTCTTCCTTTTTTGACTTCTCCTATATACCTTACCACCGCATTCTATTCCACCTATAGTGCTAATGTCCATGTCTCACGCTCATGTATTGAGTGGAGTTGAAAATGCTAAAGCACGTTAAAAGTATGGTACAATTGCCTGGTTTGACACCAGGGTGCTCATGATTTATATTTATGTTGTGAAGGCGGAGTCATGCCGTCCTTACATAATTCAATGAGTAGGTATAACATTCTTTGAGCATCGTATAATTTGAAAATTTAATGATTATGTTCTTGTATTCATGGATATTATTATGTTGATATCAATTACTTCAACATTTCTCAATATTTACACCATAAGAGAGATTACATAATAAACATGCTAGGTAGCATTCAACATCAAAAATTCTGTTTTTATCATTTATCTACTCGAGGACGAGCAGGAATTAAGCTTGGGGATGCTGATACGTCTCCAACGTATCTATAATTTTTGATTGTTTCATGCTATTATATTATCAATCTTGTATACTTTATATGCTTTATATGCAATTTTATATCATTTTTGAGAACTAACCTATTAACCCAGTGCCTAGTGCGAGTTGCTGTTTTTGCCTGTTTTTTGGTTTTTCAGGAAATCAATGCCAAACGAAGTCCAAATGGAATAAAACCTTTAAAATGGTTTTTCTGGACCATAAGGAACCCTAGAAGATTCGGGAGGAGGCCACAAGACGTACGGGAGAGCCACGAGCTCACGTGGCACGCCCCTTGGGGGGCGCCACCCGAGCTCGTGGGTCCCACGCAACTCCGTCTGACCCAATTCCACTTCTATAAATTCCCAAATATTCCAAAACCAACAGAAAGCCACCCGAAATAACTTTTCCGCCGCCGCAAGCTTCTATTCTTTCGCGATCCCATCGGGAGGCCTTTTCCGGCGATCTGCCAGAGGGGAAATCGATCACAGAGGGCTTCTACATCAACCTTGCTGCCCTTCTGATGATGTGTGAGTAGTTTACCACAGACCTACGGGTCCATAGCTAGTACCTAGATGGCTTCTTCTTTCTCTTTGATCTTCAATACAAAGTTCTCCATGATCTCCATGGAGTTCTATCCGATGTAATCCTCTTTTGTAGTGAGTTTGTTGGGATCCGATGAATTGTGGGTTTATGATCAGATTATTCATTGAAAGTAATTGAGTCTTTTCTGAAATTTATTATGCATGATTGTTATAGCTTTGTATTTCTCTCCGATCTATCTGTTTGGTTTGGCCAACTTGATTGATTTATCTTTAGCGGGAGAGGTGCTTTGTAATGGGTTCAATCTTGTGGTGTCCTCACCTCGTGAAAGAAGTGGTAGCGAGGCACGTATTTGTATTGTTTCCATTAAGGATAAAACAATAGAGTTTATTCATATTGCTTGAGTTTATTCTGTCTAAATCATGTCATCTTGCTTAAAGCTTTACTCAATTTGTTATGAACTTAATACCATAGATGCATGCTGGATAGCGGTCGATTGGTGGAGTAATAGTAGTAGATGCAGGCAGGAGTCGGTCTACTTGTCACGGACATGATGCCTATATACATGATCATTGCCATGAATAACGTCATAACTATGCGTTTTTCTATCAATTGCCCAATAGTAATTTGTTTACCCACCGTATGCTATGTTCCGAGAGAGAAGCCTCTAGCGAAAACTGTGGCCCCCGGGTCTACTTTTATTATATTAGAGAACCCTAATTACCTTAATTTATTTACTTTTTATTTACTTTGCAATTTATACTTCTACCACTACCAGTTTGGATCCATGCAAATAACGAGTACAAGGGGATTAACAACCCTCTTGCCCGCGTTGGGTGCAAGTATTTGTCTGTTTGTGTGTAGGTGCTGTTTGACTAGGATTTGCTTGGTTCTCCTATAGGTTCGATAACCTTGGTTGTCACTGTGGGAAATACTAACCGCAACTATATTGCTTCACCCTTCCTTTTCGAGGAATAACCCAACGCAGCTCACGAGTAGCATGCCACCTGAGCTCGTGAGTCCCACGCAGCTTCGTTTGACCTAATTCTAGCGCTATAAATTCCCAAATATTCCGAAACCAACAGAGAGTCACCCGAAATAAATTTTCCGCTGCCGCAAGCTTCTGTTCTTCCACGATCCCGTCTGGAGGCCTTTTCCGATAATCTGCCAGAGGGGGAATCGATCTCAGAGGGCTTCTACATCAACCTTGTTACACTTCCGATGATGTGTGAGTAGTTCACCATAGCCCTACGGTTCCATAGCTAGTAGCTAGATGGCTTCTTCTCTCTCTTTGATCTTCAATACAATGTTCTCCATGATCTCCATGGATTTTTATTCGATGTAATCTTCTTTTGCGGTGCGTTTGTTGGGATCCGATGAATTGTGGGTTTATGATCAGATTATTCATTGAAAGTAATTTAGTATTTTCTGAACTTTATTATGCATGATTATTATATCTTTGTATTTCTCTCCGGTCTATCCGTTTGGTTTGGCCAACTAGATTGTTTTTTCTTCAGTGGGAGAGGTGCTTTGTAATGGGTTCAATCTTGCGGTGTCCTCACCTCGTGACAGAAGGGCTAGCGAGGCACGTATTTATATTGTTGCCATTAAGGGTAAAACGACGGGGTTCAATCATATTGCTTGGTTCTATTCTATCTACATCATGTCATCATACTTCATGCATTACTCTGTTTGCTATGAACTTAATACGTAGAGAGGCAAGCATAGAAGCGCTCTTGAAGTGGAGTAATAGTAGTAGATGCAGAATCATTTTGGTCTACTTGTCACGGACATGATGCCAATATAGATGATCATTTCCATGAATAACATCATAACTTTGCGCTTTTCTATCAATTGCCCAACAGGAATTTGTCTACCCACCATTTGCTATGTTTCGAGAGAGAAGCCTCTAGTGAAAACTATGGCCCCCAGGTCTACTTTAATCATATTACAAAAATCTAAGAATACCTTGCTGCAATTATTTTACTTTTTATTTACTTTGCAAATTTACCTATCTACCATTACAAGATTTGATCCTTGCAATAACGAGTACAAGGGGATTGACAACCCTCTTGCCCGCGTTGGGTGCAAGTATTTGCTCTTGTGTGTGAAGGTACTGTTGATGGGTATTTGCGTGGTTCTCTTATTGGTTCGATAACCTTGGTTCTCTACTGAGGGAAATACTTATCCGCTATTATATTGCTTTACCCATCCTCTTCGGGGAAAATCCCAACGCAACTCACAAGTAGCAAAAAGAATTTCTAGCGCCGTTGCCAGGGCGACATCATCAAACACTTACAGGTCCCTACATTCACATTATCATTTACTTGTTCTACTTTTTATTTGCCTTTACTTGTTTTATTAGTCTCGTTAAAAAAATCAAAAACACAAAATATTTTATTTTGCTTGCAATAATCATGTTGACTCAATAAAAATGAAAATAAAGACATATGGATCACCTTAAAGTTTTGTACTTGGGTCATCTTCGATCCATTTGTGCTCGTGCTGAAACCCCAACTAGCTTAGCTGAGGGAAAATCATTAGATGATCATGCTTATTTTGTGCGTCACCGCTTGTCTCAAAAAGGAAGACTCTTATGGGATCAAATAAATTGTTTGCTATGCTATGCTTGGAATCTCTACGAAATATATGACTTTACGTGTTGCTCTAGAAAGGACCTTAAAAAACACCTTCCCTACCAATATGAGTTTAATGATAATGAAATCTTATATTCTTATGCAAAGGGTGTTTATTGTTACTATGATATCGAACAAATTGAAGAATTTGTAGCTTTTAAGGGTGCCTATGAAGTTGCTTCTTTGATTGAAAAGTATGACGCTACTCTCTACAAATCTGAAAATTTTGCCATACTTAAATGTTGCTATGAAAACTATGCTCCTAATGCCTATGTTAATGAATTTATTGGGAGATTGTAATCTGCTTTGGAAGAGAGTAATAATATGCAGGAATCTATAGATAATTATGACCCCGTTGATTCGTTTGAATTATCCCTTTTTGATGAACTTGATGCTTGCTATGCTTATGGCCATGATGCCAATATTAATGATGCTTATGGAGATGAAATTGCTATAGTTCCTTATGTTAAAAATGAAATTATTGCTGTTGCACCCACACTTGATAGTCCTATTATCTTTTTGAACTCTCCCAACAACACTATATCGGAGAAGTTTGCATTTATTAAGAATTATATTGATGGGTTGCATTTTACTATTACACAAGGTGATTTTCATGGATATAATATGCATGTACTTGCTGCCCCTACTTGAAATTATTATGAGAGAGGAACCATGTCTCCACCTTTCTGTGTTTCTAATACAATGAAATTGCAAGAAACTATCTACGCTATGTTTGTAGGCATTTTTGATGATGATTTTGTTATGCCCGATACCTATTATAATGATCATGATTGGGGTGATTATAATGCTATGAATATTAAAAGTGGGTTTGGAAGAATGTCAACTTTAGAAAATCCCACTATCTTGGATAACAATCAATCTTATGAAGTTTTTGATACAAGTGGGTTTGGAGAGGTCATGACTTTAGTTGATGTCAATCCCAAGATTATAAAACTTTTATGCATAAGGATCATGAAGAGAATATTTTATATGATAGCTATATTGTTGAATTTGATTATGATCCTACATGTAATTATTATGAGAGAGGAAAATATGGTTGTAGAAAATTTCATGTTACTCAATTACCTCTCTTGATGATCAAATTGTCAATGTTTTATTCTTCCTCCTTGCATACGCTAAATATTTCTTGGCTTGATAATTTGTTTTCCTATAAAATGCCTATGCATAGGAAGAGGGTTAGACTTCAGTATGTTTGTTACATGTTATATGATGCTTTCTTTGTGCTTTATTTCTTATCTTTTATGTGAGCATCATTAAAATCTCGAAGCCTATCTTAATGGCTATAAAGGAAGATCTTGTTGGGAGACAACCCAATAGTTATCTTTTATGTCCTTGTGTGCAAACATGATTATTGATACTGTAATGATTGTGTCTGTATCTTTTAATTAGTATTTGTGCCAAGTAATGTCTTTGGGATGATTTAAATGATAGTATAATTGATGATGTTTGAAAACAGAAAGTTTTGCGCCCAGTATATAATGTTACATTTCTTACTGGAACGTTGAAAAAATCTGAAATTTTACACAGTATTGGGGTACAAATTGTTTACGTTTTTTGAATTTTTCAGAATTCTTGGAGTTACAGAAGTATGGATAAATATTCTGTCATTGCGTACTGCTCTGTTTTAGACAGATTCTGTTTTTATTGAACAGTGTGCTTATTTTAATGATGCTATGGATTATATCGGGGGGGGGGTATAAATCATGGAGAAGTTAGAATACAGTAGTTATTATGCAAGAACAATTATGAATGAGTTTATAACAGTACCTAAGTGGATGATTTGATTTATTATACTAACGGATCTCACGAAGTTTCTGTTGAGTTTTGTGTGCTGAAGTTTTCAAGTTTTGGGTGAGCTCACAATGGATAAAGGAATAAGGAGCGGCAAGACCCTAAGCTTGGGGATGCCCAAGGTACCCCAAGGTAATACTCAAGGAAGACCCAAGCATCTAAGATTGGAGATGCCCCGGATGGCATCCCCTCTTTCGTCCACAATTCATTGGTATGTTACTTGCAGCTATATTTTTATTCATCACATGATATGAGTTTTCCTTTGGATTGTCTTGTGCCATAGTTTTCTTTTGCTTGTTTGCTTTTTAGTTTGCCACAAACATTGTTTGCTGGACACACCTTTTGAGAGAGACACACACTTATCGTGATTTGTTAGAATACTCTATGTGCTTCACTTATATCTTTTGAGTTAGGTAGTTGCTTTTGTGCTTCAATTATATTTTTTAGAGCACGGCGGTGGTTATATTTTATAGAAATGATTGCACTCTCATGCTTCACTTAAATCTTTTTGAGTCTTAAATAGGAAGTGGTAATGTGCACGAGTTATGAGACTAGTCCGAAAATTATAGGTATTCAAGAGTGGTATAATAAAAAACTTTCATGTAGATCACTAAATATGAAACATATGTTTTCATTATATTGATGCCATAATATGAAAGGGTATTAGTTTATGATCATTGGTTAGTAAAAATATCGATATTAAAGCTTTTTATGCACTACTCATTTAAGTGTCCGTCACGGCATGGTGGGGATGTTTGAGCATTTTTTATGTCTGATTGAAATCCTTGAGTGCTGTCATAACGGGGGTGCGTGATGGTTAACTCATACCAACCTCCTCCATAGGGGCATGCGAGTGGTACTTTGCTTTGAGGGCTAATAAAACGTTCACAATAAGTATGTGAGTTCTTTATGACTAATGTGAGTTCATGGACAATTACGCACTCTCAACTTTCCACAATTTGCTAGCCTCTTCGGTACCGTGCATTGCCCTTTCTCAACTCGATAGTTGGTGCAAACTTCGCCGGTGCATCCAAACCCTGTGATATGATACACTCTATCACACATAAGCCTCCTTTTATCTTCCTCAAAACAGCCACCATACCTACCTATTATGGTATTTGCATAGCCATTCCGAGATATATTGCCATGCAACTTCCACCGTTCCGTCTTATGACATGTGTGTTCATCATCATATTGCTTTGTATGATCATATAGAGCAGGCATGATATTTGTGGCAAAGCCACCGTTCATCATTGTTATACATGTCTGATACGTCTTCAACGTATCTATAATTTTTGATTGTTCCATGCTATTATAGTATCAATCTTGGATGTTTTACATGCAATTATATGCTATTTTATATCATTTTTTGGGACTAACCTCTTTACCTAGTGCCCTGTGTCAGTTGCTGTTTTCTGCTTATTTTTGGTTTTTCAGGAAATCAATACCAAACGAAGTCCAAATGCTGCGAAACTTTTTGACGATTTTTTATGGACAAGAGAGACCCTAAAAGCTTCGGGAGGAGGCCAGAAGCCTCACGAGGAAGCCAGAAGGCAACCCCACGCGCCCCCAGGGGGCAAGATGCCTTGTGGGCCCCTCGTGGCTCCTTTTGACCTAATTGCACCTCTATAAATTCCCAAATATTGGGAAACCAATAGAGAGCCCCACGAAATAACTTTTCCGTCACCGCAAGATTCTGTTCTTCCGCAATCCCATATGGAGGCCTTTTCCGGCACCCTGCCGGAGGGGGAATCGATCACGGAGGTCTTCTACATTAACCTTGCTGCCCCTCCGGTGATTTGTGAGTAGTTTACCACAGACCTATGGGTCCATAGCTAGTAGCTAGATGGCTTCTTCTCTCTCTTTGATCTTCAATACAATGTTCTCCTCGATCTCCTTGGAGTTCTATTCGATGTAGTCTTCTTTTGCGGTGTGTTTGTTGGGATTCGATGAATTGTGGGCTTATGATCAGATTATTCATGAGAAATATTTGAGTCTTTTCTAAATTCTTTTATGCATGATTGTTATAGCTTTGTATTTCTCTCCGATCTATCCGTTTGGTTTGGCCAACTAGATTGATTTATCTTCTCGGTGGGAGAGGTGCTTTGTAATGGGTTCAATCTTGCGGTGTTCTATATCCCAGTGACAGAAAGGGACAAGACACGTATTTGTATTGTTGCCATTAAGGGTAAAATGACAGGGTTTATTCATATTGATTGGGTTTACTTTGTCTACATCATGCCATCTTGCTCAAGGCGTTACTCCGTTATCATTAACTTAATACCCTAGATGCATGCTGGATAGCGGTCGATGGGTGGAGTAATAGTAGTAGATGCAGGCAGGAGTCGGTCTACTTGTCTCGGATGGGATGCCTATATACATGATCATTGCCATGAATCCGTCATAACTATGCGCTTTTCTATCAATTGCCCAACAGTAATTTGTTTTCCCACCGTATGCTATTCGTTCGAGAGAGAAGCCTCTAGTGAAAACTATGGCCCCCGGGTCTACTTTAATCATTTAAAAAGAAAACTAAAAATACCTTGCTGCAATTTATTTTCTTTTGCAATTTATCTATCTACCACTACAAGATTTAATCCTTGCAAATAACGAGTTCAAGGGGAGTGACAACCCTCTTGCCCGCGTTGGGTGCAAGTATTTGCTTTTGTGTGTGCAGGTGCTGCTCACGAGGTTTTGCGTGGTTCTCCTACTGGATTGATACCTAGGTTCTCACTGAGGGAAATACTTATCTCTACTGTGTTGCATCACCCATCCTCTTTGGGAAAAATCCAACGCAGTTTACAAGTAGCAATGTCACGCTAGATCATTGCAAATCCTGGTATACTGCCGGAGGCATTCATACAGAGTCATCTTGTATGAGTTTATCGAGTTGTAATATCAAGTTGTAAGTAAATAAATGTGTGATGATCATCATTATTAGAGCTTTGTCCCAGTGAGGAAAAGAATGATGGAGACTGATGAGTTCTCCAAAATGAGGGGATGAGGTCCATGAGATTGTTCTAAAAAAAGAGGGAAAAAGAGAGAAGGGACAATGTTACTATCCTTTTACCACATTTGTGTTTCAGAATAGCACCATGTTCTTCATATAGAGTGTCTCCTGAGTTATCACTTTCATATACTAGTGGGAATTTTTCATTATAGAACCTGGCTTCTATATTCTGATGATGGGCTTCCTCAAATGCCCGAGGTCTTCATGAGAAAGCAAGTTGGATGCACACCCACTTAGTTTCATATTGAGCTTTCATACACTTATAGCCCTTAGTGCATCCGTTGCATGGCAATCCCTACTCGCATTGATATCGATTAATGGGCCTCTCCATTACTGTCGTGCGAACGACCATCTATGGGACCGAGAGGGACCCTTCACGGTTCGGCTGGGGAGATCGACGCGCACAAAGAGCAGATCCAGCAGAGAAGGCAGGAAGTTTTACCCAGGTTCGGGCCGCTGAGAAGCGTAAAACCCTACTCCTGCTTTTGTCTATTGGATGTATATTGGAGCCCTGAGATTACAGGAGCACGGCTTCCCCGCGAGGAGCTTAGCAAGCGCAGCTAAACTACTGTAAATCAACAGGGGTGCGCTCGATCCAACAGGAGAGCGATCCCAAGCTAAATGGGCAGATGGCCGATCCCTTGCTACAGTTGCCATGGACCTCCTTTTATAGAAGAAAGGGGTAACCTCAGTGGCAAAATGGTAAATACAGGGGAAGAATACTGGCTCGACACGCACAGGGACGGGTGTCGATAAAGGTGTTCCTCAGGCGGTGAGCTGCCACATGCCCCGAAAAGCTTCACCTAAACACCTGCCCGCTGGATACCTGTCGGCAAGCCTCTGACAGGCCGCTGTGGTGGAGCGGTGCAGAAGCGACAAAGGGCGCTTGCCAGCACGAAGCTTGCCGGGTCGTTGCTTGATGGTGTGGAACTTGCCGGTAGCAGTAGTCTTGATCATATGGATGACCCGCCTCGAGTCTTGTCTTGCCGACTTCACCTTGCCAGATGAAATGTGCTGCTGGGAAGAAGCTCCTCCCCGGCAAGCTCTTGATCTTGCTTGTTGATGCAGTGCTTGCCAAACGCATCACCTTGCCAGGGCTGCTTCGCAGTAGCTTTAGACTAGCATAACCCCAGTCCTAGAAGGTTTATGATACCCTGGTTCTCAGTACACCGACAGGAGCCCCTGGGACCACCTTCAGCAGAGAACTCGAAAGATCTCGATGCTGGAGGTGGGACCAAAAACTTGGCTTGGGTTATGATAATCACATCCTTTCCGGTAAGAAAAATATCCGGCAAGCAGCCCCTGGGAAAAGCTATTCCCAAAGGCCACCAGCCCCCGAGCTCGTCTGCAGAGAACTCGGGAGATCTTCATGTTGAAACTTCCGTTTAGCAGAGAACTTTAAAGATCTCAATGCTAAAAGAAGACTTGTTTCTGGTAGAGAACTTTAAGTTTCTCGATGTCAATTCTGTTCTCAACGGAGAGCTCTATGGTTCTCGACGTTGGCTTCCAGGAAGGCTATTCCCGGGAAGGCTTCAGCTTCCGGCAGAGAACTTTGAGGTTCTCGATGTCGGCTTTTGATTTCAGCAGGGTACTCTGAGATTCTCGATGATGGCTTGCCGGAAAAGCTATTCCCAGCAAGGCTTTTGTCATCGGCAAAGAACTCTGAGTTCTCAATACCAATTTCTAAGAAGGTGTTTTCGCTAGTTCGCTAACGTCTTCGCCTCCCTCATCTATTGATACGCTGAAAGCGATTTGTTCGGCCGCTACCCTTGATCCCCGACAAGATCATCATAGAAGCCATCGGGAAGACAAGGCAGCAGCTGTTACCGGAGTCCTTTTGGCATATCTGCTGTTGCAAGACATATATAAAGAAAAATAGTTTTTCTTTAATTAATCCAGCTCTATTAGATATATGACGCATACTTCTCTCTTGTATGCTTCTCCCTTGAATAATACTGCGCTTGTACATTTTATACCCCACGCTTGCCAGAAAACTCTCCGGTGCGCATGTTCCAGTCAGCAACGCTTGAGGAAACGGGTCCTTAGCAGCTTGCCAGGAACATCGCCTCCCGAAAAGTTTTACCTTATCGGTTTTAATGCAGCTGCTCTCATTGCCAAGCGGACTCGAGGCAACTAGGAGCGCAATTAGCCACGAGAAGGTTCCTTCGCGAGTAGGTTTTTGTACAAGGAAGAACTCGTTCAAGGAAGATAATCAGGAAAACAGCAGGAAATTAATTCAAAGTTTTACAATTTAGCTTTCTCTACCGTTCGTCCTCTCTGTACTCCACTCTCTCGCCCCCCGGGAAACTTGCACGCGAAGGAGCTTCCTCTTCGACAGCAACTTGCTTGCCGGGGTCAGCTACCTTGGGCCTCTTGCCGGTGGAATTCCCCACAACTGGCGGGTATTGTGCTTATTTCCCGTGAAGCGTTTTTGCTCTTGTCGGAGCGTGTAGCTCAACGACAAGAGTAGATGTTCCTGATGTAGCCAGTGGCTTGCCGGCAAGGACTAGCGATCTGCTTATTTTTGCTAGAGTGCACAGCTCGACCACAAAAACAAGTGATCTTGCCGGCAAGCCCCCGAGTCACTTTCAGCAGAGAACTCAAAAGATCTCGATGCAAAAGTGGGCTTTAGCAGTGGCATCATTTGCTTTACCTCCAGAAATATCTTTCCAAAAGGGTTTTTAGTTTCGACAGAAAAATCTGTGATTCTCGATGTCGACTTCCGGAGAAGGCTTTTAATTCCCGGTTGAGAACTTGGAGGTCCTCGATGCCCGTTTGTAATTTCAGCGGAGAACTCTGCAATTCTCGACGCCGGCTTCGGAGAAACTTGTTCCTGGGAATGCTTTTGATTTCATCACAGAACTTTGCGATTCTTAATGCTGGCTTGCCGGAAAGGCGATTCCCGACAAGGCTTTTGATATCAGTAGAGAACTCTGAGTTCTCGATGCTGGCTTGCCGGAAAGAAGATTCCTGGCAAGGCTTTTGATTTCAGCAGAAAACTCTGAGGTTCTCGATGCTGGCTTGCCAGAAAAGAGATTCCCGGCAAGGCTTTTGATTTCAGCAGAGAACTCTGAGGTTCTTGAAGCTGGCTTGCCAGAAAAGAGATTCCCGGCAAGGCTTTTGATTTCAGCAGAAAACTCTGAGGTTCTCGATGCTGGCTTGCCAGAAAAGAGATTCTCGGCAAGGCTTTTGATTTCTGCAGAGAACTCTGAGTTCTCGATGCTGGCTTGCTGGAAAGGAGATTCCCGGCAAGGCTTTTGATTTCAGCAGAAAACTTTGAGGTTCTCGATGCTGGCTTGCCAGAAAAGAGATTCCCGACAAGGCTTTTGATTTCAGCAGAGAAGTCTGAGGTTCTCGATGCTGGCTTGCCGAAAAGGAGATTCCCGGCAAGGCTTTTGATTTCAGTAGAAAACTCTGAGGTTCTCAATGCTGGCTTGCCAGAAAAGAGATTCTCAGCAAGGCTTTTGATTTCAGCAGAGAACTCTGAGGTTCTCGATGCTGGCTTGCCATAAAAGAGATTCCCAGCAAGGCTTTTGATTTCAGCAGAAAACTCTGAGGTTCTCGATGCTGGCTTGCCAGAAAAGAGATTCTCGGCAAGGCTTTTGATTTCAGCAGAGAACTCTGAGTTCTCGATGCTGGCTTGCCGGAAAGGAGATTCCCAGCAAGGCTTTTGATTTCAGCAGAGAACTCTGAGGTTCTCGATGCTGGCTTCCCGGAAAGGCGATTCCCGCCAAGGCTTTTTATTTCAGCAGAGAACTCTGAGTTCTTGATGCTGGCTTGCCGGAAAGGAGATTCCTGGCAAGGCTTTTGATTTCAGTAGAAAACTCTGAGGTTCTCGATGCTGGCTTGCCAGAAAAGAGATTCCCGGCAAGGATTTTGATTTCAGAAGAGAAATCTGAGGTTCTCGAGGCTGGCTTGCCAGAAAAGAGATTCCCGGCAAGGCTTTTGATTTTAGCAGAGAACTCTGAGATTCTCGATGCTGGCTTACCAAAAAAGAGATTCTCAGCAAGGCTTTTGATTTTAGCAGAGAACTCTGAGTTCTCGATGCTGGTGTCGGAAGTCGGGCTCCGGGGACCCAAAGGTTCAAACACTGGGGTGAGCTTGTTCTACCTACTTCGCCTCTTACCATGGTTAAGCGACGGCGAGGGCGCGCTAGTGAGGGACGGAACGAGGACTCGGCGGTTTTACCCAGGTTTGGGCCACCTTGCGGTGTAAGACCCTACTCCTGGTTGTGGTTGGGATTGCAAGGGCCAGTGAGTTCTTGTGTACCAGGTACAAGGTAGGAGATGAAGGAATCGATTGGGTCTCTCCCCTCTTCCTCTCTCCCCTCCTCTCCCTTTCTACAACGGCTGCTCTGCCCCTTATATCAGCCATGGTCCTCTTCCCCCAGGAAACTTAGGCGGGAAGGGTTGCCACACTTGGCGATTTTGAAAGGGGACAGGCCCTCAGGCTATCCTGACTAAAGGTGGTCTTCGCCTGCCAAAGCATGATCCATGACGCGCTGGTGGGCTCGGTGATGACCTCCGCCCTGCGCGCCCGTCGTCTTGGTCTTCCTTCGCCGATCGGGCAACCTTTGGGGTTGCTTTGGAGAGTAGATAGCTGGCCCTGCTCCCTTAACACGAAAGAGGAAGCCATCTTCATCCACGCCTGCTGGCGCGGCCTCTGCTGCCGCTCGTCGCCGCGCGCGTCACCCACGTGACGGGCTCCAGGCCGCGCGGCAAGGCGAACAACCTCCACCTCGAGCGCCTGCGGGAGGGGGCCTCGGGAGGCCACCTCGGAAAGCCGCCTCGCGAGGCCACCCGGGAAGCCGCCTAGTGAGAGGACCTCGCGAGGCCGTTGACGGTGGTGCTGAGCGTTGCTTGCTACTCCTTGAGGAGGGGGCTTCAGGAGGCCTGGGCCTCATGAGGGGTCTTGGTGAGAGTTCGGTGGAGACGTCCCGCTCGGCCCACCCCAGGCGTTGCGCCCGGTGCCAAAGGCAGACGGGCCTGGATACCCCGGGTTCCACGGGCCCGACAGTAGCCCCCGGGCCCGCGGCGCACACGTTCCCGCCTACAGAGGGGCGAAACGGCGCGGGCCCTAACCGCCTGCGGCCAGGCGCGACGCGTGGCACACAATGTGATGGGGGACGCCCCCACTTCCCCACGACGCCTCGGTAACCGCCGCGCTGACATAAATCTTGGCGCGGGCGACGCGAGGCCATCATTGCCTTCCTTCTTACCCTCCACAACTCCGTTGCCCCGAACCTTTGCTGCGCCGCCATGTCGCCCTCCGGAAGGGAGGAAGAGACAGCACATACGGAGGTTGAAGGGGCGGTGCCTGAGCACGCCCTAAGTAGGCCCACAATCATCAACGCCGAGGGACTCAGCAAGGTGCTTCCGATGACCGCGGCCGCTTCCAACGAATGGGGGGCCACTTGCATCTGGCCGGCTTCTTGCCCGGCCTCCGACCTCGACGCCACCTCTACCGTCCTCTTCCTTCTGGCGCTCTTCGCGGGCTTGCTACCCCCATTCTCTGATTTCTTTAACGCCGCCCTTTCCCACTATCAAGTCCATGCGCTGCATCTCGAGCCGAGCTCCGTCCTTCTTCTTTCTGCCTTTGTCTTTTTATGCGAGGCCTTCCTGGCCTTTCTGCCTTTGTCTTCTGCCACTTCTTCAGCCTGCAGCTGACCGCGGTGAACCAATGCTCCGGATGTGTCTCGTTCCGTATTGTAGACGAGACGGCGGGCGATGGCATCGATATGGTGCTTTCCAAGAGGGTCGAGGGCTTCAGGCGGCAATGGGTGTACGTGGACGCGGCCCAATCTAGCCCCCTGCTGCAGCTGCCGTCGTCCCTGGCGGCGAGGAGCTCTGGGTGGGGGCATGAAAGGCTCGCCGACCCGAGGCTGGCGAGGGTATGGAAAAGGTTGGCCGAGTTGAGGGCCGCGAAAGCAACGGTGGTCACGGTCGTGAGGGAGTTCCTTCGCCGGCGCATTGCTCCCCTCCAGCGACACTCCCGCCCGATGTGGGCCTTCAACGGTCCAGAGGATCCGATGCGGCTGAGCAAGGACAGCCTGCTGCCGGAGGTGCTGAACGAGGTGCTCCACACCCTGACTGGCGAGGAGGCAGCCGAGCCACCCAGGGACGGGCTGCCCCTGTACCGCTACAAGTACAAGGCCACGCTGGCCCGGCGGGATGCCACGCTTCGACCAATGGGGACCGTTGCCAGAGGGCCTTGAAGGGCCCCGGGACAACCCGTTCCTGGTGGTCCCTGGCTCAGGCGAGAACAGTAGCGCCGGGGCCTTGGCGGGCGCTGCGGGGGGCGGAGGCGGCCCAGTTTGGCCGGCCCGCCGCCAACTCGTCCGCGAGCTTGAAAACGATGATGGCACCACACCGCCTGAGGCCACGCCTGCCGCGTCCATCCGGGCAGAGGGCGCGGGTAGCCCCCGCGCGGCAGCTGCGAAGCTGCGGGGCTCCGGGTGCGGTGGTGAAGGCGGATCCTGTGGCCCTCCCGAGAGGGGGGGTCGATCACGAGAGGGGACCCGGCAAAGGCGGCGGCAACAACGCTCCTCCGTGGCCGCTTAAGAAGAGGAGGTGGTTTGCCAAGGACCAGTAAGCGCTTGCCTTCCTTTCTCCTGCGCCCGGTGTGTCGCGCGCGCCTAAGTCCTTGTTTCTCTTCCCATCCCCAGGACTTCCTCGAGCAAGAAGAAGATGAAGAAGAAGGAGGAGAGGTCCCCTGGACTGGCGGGGGCTACGCCGCCGGTTGCTAGGACCGGGGGGTGCGTGGAGAGCACCATCAGCCTCACCGCCGAGGCTGACCTCGCGAGGGCCGAGGAAGAGGCAGTCCCTTCTGACCCGCGGGAGGGCGCGGCTCGGGGGACCCGAGCAGGCGAGCCACGGGAGGCGTCGTTGAGGGGCGGCTCCGCGGCTCCTAGGGCGCCCACCGCCGGGGCAGAAATCGTGGCGACGGAGGCGGAGGCGCCGGCTTCTACCCCCCGGAACGATGTCGACGGTGATGTCGCTGGAGGCCAGCCGGACTCGACAGCACGCGGGGCCCCGCAGGCCGGGGGGGGTCGCTAAGCCCACGGGGTGCGTCGCCCCATCGGAACGAGGAGGGGGCCCCTGCGAGCCCTTCGCTCACGACCGGCAGCGGCGGGCCCTCGCGAGGGGGCGGCGCTCGGGCGCACACCGGTTGTGCCCTGCAGCTCGTGAGCGGTAGCGCCGTGCTCAAGCGAGGGGCCCTGCAAGGCGCCAGGGCCGCCCTTGACCAGCTGGAAGCAGACCTCCGGGCGGAAGAAGCGCGCATCATCGAGGAGCATCAGCGCCTCGCGGAGAGGTGGCACCAGCTTGATGTGGCCATTAAACTGAGCCGCCGTCAGGACGACACCGCGCGGGAGAAGCGCAAGAAGGCCGCCCAGGACGCGAAGGAGATCCTCAAGAACGCTGTCCGGGAGGCCGACGAGGCCGACAGGCGGCGCGAGGCAGCGGAGGCCCGCGGGAAGGAGCTCCAGGACCAGAACGCCTTGATGGAGCGACAACTCCAGGCACGGAGGGACGCCATCTCCGCCCTCGAAGAGGGGCTGGTGGCCCGCGAGGCGGACCTTGACATTCGTGAGCGGGAGCTCGCACGGTCGGTATCCGCGCAGGACTTGGAGCGCGAGCGGCTGGAGACGTTGGAGCGATAGGTGTCCGCTGCCCAAAGTTCCTACGCCGAGCGCCTAAACAAGGCCAATGCCAATCTGGCCGCTAAGGTGAAGGAGATCCAAGAGGACGCCGACAGGCGGGTCACGCAGAGCCGCGAAGCGCTTGCCAGCGAGAACAGCCAGAAGCTGAAGCGGCAGGAGGACCGCTTCATTGCCAAGCGCGAGGAGTTCCAGCACGAGATCGCGGGCCTCAAGGAGATGCTAGCCGAAGCTGAAAGGCGGCGGGAGCTCGCGCTGAAGGCCCGGGCCGACGCCGAGGCCAAGCTGTCCTCCCTTCGGCAGCAGTTGGGGGGTGTCGCTGCGGTCGTGGAGCAGGCGCGGGACGAGGCGGCCCGGGCGCGGGGGCGGCAACTCCAGCGCTCTAAGATGTTCTGCGCCCTCGAGCTCCGGGCCCGCCGCGCCTTGGGCTTCATTTGCAAGGAGGACGTCAGCAGCCCCCTCGAGACCCACGACGGTAGCTATCTCGACTTCTTCACCAAGCTCGTGGAGCGGCTCGAGGTGGGCGCCAAGAAGGTAGGCGGAATCATCGAGGAGGAGAGCCGCGAGCTCCTCACCCAGGCCGTGACGCGCATCTTCAGCCACCTTCTGTACGCCGACCTCAACTTTGACTTCGGCAAGGTGATAGCTCCCATCCTGGAGGAGGTCCGCGACACTCTTGGGAAGGCGGTGGAGGACCACGTGGACGCCCTGCACAAGCACTTCACTCCCGGCGAGAGCTCGAGCGGAGTCGAGGAAGGCGACGATGATGGTGGCAGCGGCGGTGATGACGACATGTCTTCTTAGGTCCTTCCCCATGTCCTGCGTATAGCTGATCTTGGCCCCATGGGGGTGTGAGGACAATGCTTTAACATTTTAAGTACCTCGCCCCTGACTGCATCGAATGCCCGTGGCTTCGTAACGCTTTCTCTCAAAGCCCGTTTTGCTCTTTCTGCTTGCCATGGTGCATTGCGTCGTTAGGACCTAGCCCCTGAGCGGGCCGTAGCCGCTGCCGGCATAGCGAGTCATGAGGGTTCCGCTCGCGCGATCTCCTGAGGCGGGGCCTGCAGGCTTCCTGAGGGCCTGATGGGGCCACCTCGCGAGGCAACCTCGCGAGGTCCCTCAATGAACCTGCTCCTGGGATAGCTGCCTGTAGAGTACTCAACGACAAGGGAGCGGCGCATGCTCGTCGATTCGCTCATGGGCATCACGCGAGGAGACAAAACACCAAGAACCTTGGTGTGGTGGCGTGCACGGGGAGCAGGCCCGCGCGCCAGAGCCCGGCTGCTTGGGTTCTTCAGCGCTGCTGGGACTGACCCGAGCACAGACACCGTGTCCAGCCCCCGCTCGCGTGAGGCTCATGAGGGACGTCGTGAGCGCGCGAGGCTCGTGAAGCAAGAACAAGACGAAATGCCATGCTAGAAACCGAGCTTTACTGCAGTAAGATAGCGACCCATTACATAACTAAAACGAGATGCGGCTGCCGTGTTCGGCACGGGTCAGCTTGAGGTTGGTGCAACCCGTGGGGCGCCCTCAATTGATTGTTCCACCAGCATGGAGCATGGGGCTTCCACAGGGGTGTGGGTATGATCGCGGGTCGATCGTTCCGCCAGCGCGGAGCATGGGGCTTCCACAGGGGTGTGGGTATGATCGCGGGTCGATCGTTCCGCCAGCGCGGAGCATGGGGCTTCCACTTGGGCGTGGGCGGGAGCTCTCGCGGGCCCATCAGGCGAATGCAATGAGAGGCTCCGGGGCGTGTACAACCCCGTTTCGTTCGTACGCGTGAGGGTCACGGGCAGAACTTGCGGAGGTGTTGGATGTTCCGGGCGTTAGGCACAAGAGCTCCGTCCTCCGTCTCCAGCCGAGCTGAGCCAGGTCTGGAGACATGAGTAACCCGGAAAGGTCCTTCCCACATGGGTGGCGGTTCATGGGGCCCCTCTCTGGAGAGGATTCTAGGCAGGGCGGGGTCGCGGACCTCGAGAGTGCGAGGGCGGACGCCGCGACTATGGCGGCGGCGCGAGGCCGGCTTGGCGGCGGCCCTCCTCAAGGAGTAGCAGGTCGGTCTCCCGCGAGCCGTCCTGACACGCCTTGTCTAAGGCAAGGGCTCACGGGGGACCGTGCTTAAGCTCCAGAGGGGGACCGTGTCAATGCCGTAGACGAGGAAGACGGGGGTCTCGCCGGTAGGCTTGCTTGCTCCAGAGATGGACACAGCACGAACCGCCACTCGCCGAGCGAGCCTTTGCCGCTCCCGAGCTGCGCCCATGAAGCGCGCTCGCTAGACGCACGCACGAGGCTCAGCGTTCGAAGTGTCTTCGCCTCACGAGGCCGGCTCGCAAGGGGCCGCCCGCGAGGTCCTCGCGCAGCTCGACTCCTGAGGGGCTGCATGTCGATAGATTTCACGATGGGGGAGCGGCGCAGGCTTGCTAACTCGCCAGTGGCCGTTGCGTGAGGAGACAAGGCACCAAGGACCTTGGTGAGGTGACGTGCGCGGGAGCAGGCCCGCGAGCCAGAGCTCAGTCACTTGGATTTGGCGGCGCTGCAGGGACGGACCCAAGCACAGGCGCCGTGCCTAGCCCCCGCTCACGAAAACGGTCAGGGGAGGGGTCGCGAGCATGCGGCGCTCTCCGGTCAACATCGAACTTAACAGGCGATTAAGCAGGTAACATAACTCATCAGGGCAAAATCAGTAAAATTCATTACACAACCAAAAGGATAAGGTTCCAGGAGCGAAGCTTGAGAGGCGCGGCAAGAGGCGACGCGCTGGGCGCACCTGGCAGAACCGCGCTGTAGTGACGTCAGACCACTTGGTGAGGTGCGCCGAGAGAGTCCGCCCCTCCGGGGTCAGGGGGCTCGCGAGGAGCAGGAGGCTCACGGGGCCCTGGCGCGAAGGGCGCCAATCTCTGGAAAGAGGCGCCGACGTTCCTCAGCCCGAAGGGCATGCGCGTGCCGCCGAAAACGGGGCCAACGCCCTGGCCAATCCGCGGCAGCTGGAAGGGGTCACTAGGGCAGAGCTGGTTGAGGCTGGTGAAGTCGACGCACATGCGCTCCTTGCCGCCCTTCTTGGGGACGACGACAGGGTTCGCGAGCCATTCGGGATGGCGCGCCTCACGAACGACTCCGGCTTCTTGGAGCTTCTGAATTTCATTGACGATGAACTCTTGCTTCTCTGGCGCCTGGCGCCGCGCTTTCTGCTTGACCGGGCGTGCATTGGGGCACACCGCTAAGTGGTGCTCGATCACCTCCCTCGGCACACCGGACAAGTCGGATGCTTTCCAGGCGAAAACATCCGAGTTTGCCCGAAGGAAGGTGACAAGCGCGCTTTCCTATGCAGGGCCGGAGCTGCTGCCGTCCACCAACACCTTCTTCCTCTCGGCGCGGTCCTGAGAGAACAGTTGCTTCTTCTTCGCGGGCGCGGCCTCGGAAGGCTCGGCCGCGTCCTCGTCGGCCAGGTGCGCGACAGCGGCAGCCTTGTAGGCGCACTCGAGGGTGCTGGCCGCGTCCTTCTCATCGCAGGCGACGGTGATGATGCCACTGCAGCCGGGCATCTTGAGGACGTTGTAGGCGTGATGGGTGGCCGCCATGAATTTGGTGAGAGCTGGGTAGCCCAAGATGGCGTTGTAGGGCAGGCCGATGTGTGCCACGTCGAAGTCGATGAGCTCGGTGTGGTAGTTCTTGCGGGTGCCGAAGGTGACGGGGGGGCGCACTTGTCCCAGCGGAAATGGTGGAGCCATCGGTCACTCCGGAAAAGGGCCTGGTCGGCATTAGCTGGTCGTAGGGCACCTGGAGCGTCTCGAAGGTCTCGACGGAGAGCACGTTGAGGCCGGCACCCCCGTCGATGAGGGTCTTGGTGACCGCGACGTTGCTGATGGTGGGAGTGCACATCATGGGGAGCGCGCCTGCGGAGGCCGTGGACTTGGGGTGGTCCTTGAAGTCGAAGGTGATGGCGTACTATGACCACTTGAGGGGCCGCGAAGCCTCTGGCCTTGGGAGGGCGGCATACACTTCGCGAGAGAGTTGCTTGAAGTGGCGGATGGACGCGGGGGCTTGGGACCCGCCGAGGATGTAGGCGACCACGCGAGGCTCCTGGTAGCCCCCAGTGCCCTCGTCAGGCTGGTTGACGTCGTTCCTTCGGGGTGGCGGTGGCAGCGGCGGGAGAGCGGCATTGGCCTGAGGATTCGCCTCACGAGGCTGGTCGCGCCAGGCGGCCTCACGAGGCTGATCGCGCCAGGCGGCCTCACGAGGCTGATCGCGCCAGCCCTGGCGGTAGCTGCCATTATTGTTGCGGCTGTCCCAGCGGCCGCCATTGCGGCCACCCCCGCGGCTGGCGCCGCGGCCATTGCAGTCGTCCCGGCGGCTCTGGCGCTTGTCGCGGAGCAGCTTGAGCTCCTGACAGTCTTCGGTGCTGTGGGAGCGGACGTTGTGAAAAACGCAGAGCGGCCGGTTGACCTTCCTGGGCTCATCGTGGTCGCGGCCGCGCTTCTGCTCGGGCTCCGCCACGAGTACGGCAGGGACCTTGCACTTGACATCCTTGCTCTTGGCCTTGGCGCCGTCGGGCACCGCGTCGGGGTCGTTGTGGACGAAGAGGCGGCCTTCTTCAGCCTTGGCGCACTTGTCGGCGAGGTCAAGTAGCTCGAGCACGGAGTCAAGCTCATTGTTTTTGGCGAGCTTCTCGCGCATCTTGATGTTCGTGACGCCGATGGAAAACACGGAGATGACGGCCGCGTCGGAAGCGTGCGGGGTCTTCTTGCGCACCTGACTGAAGCGCTGGATGTACTTGCGGAGGGTCTCATCTGGGGGTTGTCGAACACGCCGCAGGTCATTGATGGTGAGGGAGCGGTCCTGTATGCCCTTGAAGTTGGCAATGAACTGGCTGCAGAGCTCGACCCACGACGAAATGGAGGCCTCGGGGAGGTTCATGAGCCAGGAGCGCGGGCCGTCCTTGAGGGCCATGGGGAACCAGTTCGCCATGACCTTGTCGTCGCCGTTCGCCGCCTCGACGCTCAACGCGTAGAGCTGGAGGAACTCCGTGGGGTTGGGGGTGCCGTCATAGCACAGAGGTAGCTCAGGCTTGAACTTCGCGGGCCAGACCACGCGACGCAACTTGCGGGTGAAGGCACGGCAGCCCACGCCGCTCGAGGGGACGCCGCCAGCGAGGGCGGCGTGGTTTTGACGCCCAGCCGCTGCGATGTCCTGAACGGCCTGGTCCTGGCGCTGGCGCTGCCGCTCGAGGAGAACCTGCGCGTCGAGGGGCGCGCGGCGGATGATCTGGCAGCTAGCCTCGCCCCGGTCTAGCGAGGTTACGCCACGGGACGGCTCACGAGCCCGCGCGCTGCGTTGGGGCCCGGCGTGCTCGTCGCGCAGAGGAGACGGCGGGGGAGCGCCGTGCGCCAGGTCCCCAGCACGAGACGGCGGCGGGCGGAGCGATTGAGAAGGTGCCGGAGCGTCCCCGGTGACGTTGACGAGCTCGGCGATGCGGCCGAGCCAGGCGTCATAGGCGGCGTCAGCCGGACGGTAGCGGAGCAGCTCACGCGCCATGAGCAGCGCTGCCTGCGGGTTCGACGGCCCACGGTGGGCGAGGGAGGAGGCTGTGGCGGTGTGGCCGTTCGCTCGCACGGAGGGGTGCAAGGAGGAGTCCTGCTGCTCGCGGGCAGCGGGGTCGGTGGCTGCGGCTTCGGCTTCGGGACGGCGGTGATTGCCGCGAGCCACCGGCTCCGTCAGAGCCATGCGGCCAGCCCTGCGCACGGCGCGCTCGCGACGTGCGTCGGCCATGGGGTTGGTGGAGCTGAGGGCGGAGCAGAAGAACAGTAGCACACCCCTACCTGGCGCGCCAAATGTTGGAAGTCGGGCTCCGGGGACCCAAAGGTTCGAACCCTGGGGTAAGCTTGTTCTACCTACTTCGCCTCCTACCACGGTTAAGCGACGGCGAGGCGATGGCGAGGGCGCGCTAGCGAGGGACGGAACGAGGACTCAGCGGTTTTACCCAGGTTCGGGCCACCTTGCAGTGTAAGGCCCTACTCCTGCTTGTGGTTGGGATTGCAAGGGCCAGAGAGTTCTTGCGTACGAGGTACAAGGTAGGAGATGAAGGAATCGATTGGGTCTCTCCCCTCCTCTTCCTTTCTACAACGGCTGCTCTGCCCCTTATATCAGCCATGGTCCTCTTCCCCCTGGAAACTTAGGCGGGAAGGGTTGCCACACTTGGCGATTTCGAAAGGGGACAGGCGCTCAGGCTATCCTGACTAAAGGTGGTCTTCGCCTGCCAAATCATGATCCATGACGCGCTGGTGGGCTCGGTGATGACTTCCGCCCTGCGCGCCCGTCGTCTTGGTCTTCCTTCGCCAATCGGGCAACCTTTGGGGTTGCTTTCGAGAGTAGATAGCTGGCCCTGCTCCCTTAACACGAAAGAGGAAACCATCTTCATCCGCGCCTGCTGGCGCGGCCTTTGCTGCCGCTCGTCGCCGCGCGCGTCACCCACATGACGGGCTCCAGGCCGCGCGGCAAGGCGAACAACCTCCGCCTCGAGCGCCTGCGGGAGGGGGCCTCGGGAGGCCACCTCGGAAAGCCGCCTCGCGAGGCCACCCGGGAAGTCGCCTAGTGAGAGGACCTCGCGAGGCCATTGACGGTGGTGCTGAGTGTTGCTTGCTACTCCCTGAGGAGGGGGCTTCAGGAGGCCAGGGCCTCATGAGAGGTCTTGGTGAGAGTTCGGTAGAGACGGCCCGCTGGGCCCACGCTAGGCGTTGCGCCCTGGGCCAAAGGCAGACGGGCCTTGATACCCCGGGTTCCACGGGCCCAACAGCTGAGTTGCCAGAAAGGAGATTCCCGGCAAGGCTTTTGATTTCAGCAGAAAACTCTGAGGTTCTCGATGCTGGCTTGCCAGAAAAGAGATTCCCGGCAAGGCTTTTGATTTCAACAGAGAACTCTGAGGTTCTCGATGCTGGCTTGCCGGAAAGGAGATTGCCGACAAGGCTTTTGATTTCAGCAGAAAACTCTGAGGTTCTCGATACTGGCATGCCAGAAAAGAGATTCCCGGCAAGGCTTTTGATTTCAGTAGAGAACTCTAAGGTTCTCGATGCTGGCTTGCCAGAAAAGAGATTCCCGGCAAGGCTTTTGATTTCAGCAGAAAACTCTGATTTCTCGATGTTGGCTTGCCGGAAAGGAGATTCCCGGCAAGGCTTTTGATTAAAGCGGAGAACTCTTTGATTCTCGATGCTCAGTGGCAGCTTCCGGAAATATCAAGGCTGATATGACCGTAATGCTATCTTCTACTCATATACCTGCAACACTGATGTGGGTATGGAACACGCCGCAACAGCGTTTCAACACAATAGGTTAATTAGTGCCCGATTAGCACTTAACTTATGTGTACATTTCGATTCCTACTGAATATCCCCCTCGCTTGCAGGAATACTTTGCCGGTGCGCATGATCCAGTCAGCAACGCTTTGAGGAAATGGGTCCTTAGCGGCTTGTGGGGACCGCCACCTCCCGGAAAGTTTTACCTTGTCGGTTTCAGTGCAGCTGCTTTCAATCCCGATCAGACTCGAAATAACTAGGAGCGCAAGTGCAGCTGCTCTAGTTGCCGAGCGGACTCAGGGCAACTAGGAGCGCAAGTGCAACTACTCTCGCTGTCAAGCAGACTCGGGAAAACTAGGAGCGCAACTAGTCCCGACAAGGCTTCTTAGCGTACGGGTTTTATGGAGAAATTGAAATGAATACTAATTTGTTAAGCCTTTTCCTTAAATGACCATATCTTTGCACTATTACTCCCTACGTTTGCCGGAATGCACCCCGGATTCGCACGTTCTAAATGACGGTGCTGTCGGGCCCGTGGAACCCAGGGTATCCTGGCCCGTCTGCCTTTGGCCCAGGGCACAATGCCTGGCGGAGGCCCAGCAGGCGGTCACCAGCGGGCGCCTCAAGCAAGACTCCTCGCGAGGTTCTAGCCTCCCGAGGACCCCTCCTCAGGGAGTGGGCAAGCAAGACTCGGCCACTTCACCAAAAGCCTCACGAGGCCCTCTCGCGAGGTGGTCTCTCGAGGTTGCCTCCCGAGGCACCCTCCCGAGGGCACGCAAGACAAGTGCTGTTCGGCTCGGTCGCGCGGTCTCATGCCCATCACGTGGGTGACGCGCGCGGCGATGAACGGCGACAGAGGCCATGCCAGAAGGCGTGGATGGTGAGAATTTCCCCTTTTGGCTAAGGGAGCAAGGCCAGCAGTCCGTTCCCCAAAGCAACCCCCACAGGTTGCTCGATCGGTGAAAGAAGACCAAGACGGCGGGCGCGCAGGGCGGAGGTCACCCCCAAGCCCACCGGCGCGTCATGGACGGTCGCTTTGCAGATGAAGACCACCTTTTGTCAGGATAGACTGTGCTCCTGTCCCCCTTCAAACTTGCCGTTGTGTGGCAACCCTTCCCACCAAGTGTTTTCGGGGGAAGAGGACCAAGGCAGGTATAAAACGAGGGCAGGGTGCTGCTATAGGAGGGATCGACTCTTCCTCAAAAAACCTTGTACTCTCGCGCCAGAGCAATCCCAACCAAGCAGGAGTAGGGTTTTACACCGCAAGGTGGCCCGAACCAGGGTAAACCGCTGAGTCCGCGACCCGCTCCTGCTAGCGCGCTCTTGCCGTAGCTTCGCCGTAGTTTAGCCATGGTAGGGGACGAGGAGGTAGGAACGAGCTCACCCCAGTGTTCGAACCTTTGGGTCCCTGGAGCCCGACTTCCGACATTTGGCGTGCCAGGTAGGGGTGCGCTACAGTTCTTCCTCTGCGTCCTCCACTCCACTAGCCCCATGGCCGACGCCTGCCGCGAGCACGCTGAGTGCAGGGCTGGCCGCGTGGCTCAGACGGAGCCTGTGGCCCGCGGCAACTGCCGCCGCCCTGTCGAGGCCGCTGCCGCCACCGACCCTGCCGCCCGGGAGCAGTAGGATTCCTCCCTGCACCCCTCCATGCGGGCAGAGGGCCACACCACCATGGCCTCCTCCTCCCTCGCCCGCCATGGGCCGCCGAACGCGCAGGCCACGCTACTCATGGCGCGCGAACTGCTTCGCTACCGTCCAGCTGATGCCGGCTACGTTGCCTGGCTTGGTCGCATCACCAAGCTCGTCAACGCCGCCGGGGACGCTCCAGTGCCTTCCCACTCGCTCCGCCCTCCACCGTCGCGCGCTGGGGACATAGCGCATGGCGCTCCCCCGCCACCTCCTCTGCCCGACGAGCTCGCTGGGCCCCAGTGCAATGCGCGGGTGCTTGACCCGTCCCGCGGCGCATCCTCGCCGGTCCGAGACGAGGCCAGCTGCCAGATCATCCGCCACAAGCCGCCAGATGCGCGTGTGCTCCTCGAGTAGTAGTGCCGGCGCCAAGACTGGGCCGTCCAAGAGGTCGCGGCGGCTAGGCACCAGAACCACGCCGCCCTCGCCGGCGGTGTTCCCTCGACCGGCGTGGGCTGCCGTGCCTTCACTCGCGAGCTGCGTCGGGTGGTGTGGCCCGTGAAGTTCAAGCCGGAACTGCCTCCACGCTACGACGGCACCCCCAACCTCGAAGAGTTCCTTCAGCTCTATGCGCTGAGCGTCGAGGCGGCGAACGGCGACGACAAGGTCATGGCGAACTGGTTCCCCATGGCCCTCAAGGACGGCCCGCGCTCTTGGCTCATGAACCTCCCTGAGGCATCAATCTCGTCGTGGGTCGAGCTCTGCAGCTAGTTCGTCGCCAACTTCAAGGGCACGCATGACGGCTCCCTCACCATCAACGACCAGCAACATGTGCGGCAGCGCCCAGACAAGACCCTCCGCAAGTACATCCAGCGCTTCAGCCAGGTGCGCAACAAGATCCCGCGTGCCTCCGATGTGGCCATCATCTCTGTGTTCTCCACTGGCGTCACTGACGTCAAGATGCGCGAGAAGCTCACCATCAACGATGAGTTGGACTCGGTGCTTGAGCTGTTCGACCTCGAAGACTAGTGCGCCAAGGCTGAAGAAGGCCGCCTCTTCATCCACAATGACCCCGATGCGGCGCCCGACGCCGCCAAGGCCAAGAGCAAGGACATCAAGCGCAAGGGCCCTGCCGTGCTTGCGGCGGAGCCCGAGAAGAAGCGCGGCCATGACCGCGATGAGCCCAGGAAGAACGGTCGGCCACTCTGTGTTTACCACAACATGCGCTCCCACAGCACTGAAGACTGCCAGGAGCTCAAGCTGCTCCGCGACGAGCGCTAGGGCCGCCGAGGCGACCGCAATGACCGCGGCGCTGGTCGCGGAGGTGGCCGCGGCGGCAACCGCTGGGACGGTCGCAATGGCAATGGCAACTTCTGCCAAGGCTGGCGCGACCAGCCTCGTGAGGCCGCCTGGCGCGATCAGCCTCGTGAGGCAAACCCTTAGGCCAACGCCGCTCTTCCACCGCTGCCGCCGCCACCCCGGAGGAATGACATCAACCAGCCTAACGAGGGCGCCGGGGGCTACCAGGAGCCTCGCGTGGTTGCCTGCATCCTCGGCGGGGCTCAAGCTCCCGTGTCCAATCGCCACTTCAAGCAGTTCTCTCGCGTGGTGAACGCCGCCCTCCCGAAGCCTGACGACGCACGGCCCTTCAAGTGGTTGCAGTATGCCATCACCTTCGACTCCAAGGACCACCCCAAGTCCACGGCCACCGGAGGCGGGCTCCCCATGCTGTGCACTCCCACCATCAGCAACGTTGCGGTCACCAAGACCCTCAGCGATGGAGGCACCGCCCTAAATGTGCTCTCCATCGAGACCTTCGAGCAGCTCCAGGTGCCTAACGAGTAGCTCATGCCGACAAGGCCCTTCTCGGGCGTGACCGATGGCTCCACGCTGCCTCTGGGGCAGGTGTGCCTCCCCGTCACCTTTGGCACCCGCAAGAACTACCACACTGAGCTCATCGACTTCGACGTCGCCCACCTCGGCCTGCCCTACAATGCCATTTTGGGCTACCCCGCGCTCGCCAAGTTCATGGCGGTGTCTCATCACGCCTACAACATCCTCAAGATGCCTGGCTGCAGCGGCATCATCACCGTCACCTGCGACGAGAAGGACGTGGTCTGCTCCCTTGAGCACGCCTACAAGGCTGCCGCTGCCACGCATCCAGCTGACGAGGACGCGGTTGAGCCTCCTGAGGCCGCGCCCGCGAAGCAGAAGCAGTTGTTCTCTCAGGACCGCACCGAGACAAAGAAGGTGTCGGTTGACGGCAGCGGCTCGGGCACTACCTTCACCATCGGCACCTGCCTTCCTCCTGCATAGGAAAGCATGCTCGTCGCCTTCCTTTGGGCAAACATGGAAGGTGATCGAGCACCACTTAGCGGTGTGCCCAATGCACGCCCCGTCAAGCAAAAAGCATGGCGTCAGGCGCCCGAGAAGCAAGAGTTCATTGTTCAAGAGGTGCACAAGCTGCAAGAAGCTAGAGTAGTCCGTGAGGTGCGCCATCCCGAATGGCTCGCCAACCCAGTCGTCGTCCCCAAGAAGGGCGACAAGGAACGTATGTGCATCGACTTCACAAGCCTCAACAAGGCTTCCCCTCAGAACCCTTTTCTACTACCACACGCCGGCCAAGGCGCGAACCTCGCCACCAGCTACGCCCGCGTGCCCTTCGGCCTGAGGAACGCCGGTGCCACCTTCCAGTGGCTGACGCGCTTCGTGCCAGAGCCTTGGGTGGGGAGGGATGCAAAGGTCACGGGGTGCCCCCAACGCGCCGTCTCCTCAGACCTCCCCCTCTGAGTCTCGCGAGCCCCCTAGGCCTCAAGAGCCCCACGGTCCCTGAGGAGCAAGCTGCCATGGCAGACCTCGCTGAAGCAACCCGCGCACTTCCCCAGCACAGTACTACCAGGTGATTTTTGATTTGTTTAAATTGAGGGCACCCCACGGGCTGTAGCAACCTGAAGCTGATCCGTGCCGGACACGGCAGCTTCGCCCCTCTCCCTTTTGGTTGTGTAACGAATCTTACTAATTATGCTCTAATAAGTTTATGTTGCCTACATGATTGTGTATTTGGTACGATGCCGTCTCGATAGCGCCGCGCGCTCGTGGCCCCTCTCCTGACCATTCCATGAGCGGGTCCTAGGCACGGAGCCTGTGCCCGGGTTCGTCCCTGTAGCGCCGCTAAATCCAAGTGACTGAGCTCTGGCTCGCGGGCCTGCTCCCGTGCACGTCACCTTACCAAGGTCCTTGGTGCCTTACCTACTCACGCAACGGCCGCGAGCAAGCTAGCGAGTGCGCGTCGCTCCCCCATTGTGAGATTTGTCGACATGCAGTTGTCTCAGGAGGCAAGCCGCTCGGAAGACTCACGGGCGGCGTCTCGCGAGCCGGCCTGCGGCGGTCGCCCAATCGGAAGGCCTTGAGAGGCACGCCTCGTGAGCCACGCGCGCCGCGCGCGCCTCATGAGCTGCGGCTCGCCCGATGCTACCCTCCGCAAAAAGCTAAGTCTAACCACCTCGCGAGATGCCCCCACTATCACTCGAGTTCCCTCCCTTCACGATCTCGCTAAGTGCTGGCATTTTTCTTTCGCGTGAGCCGCTTGCACTTCAAAGGGTGGCTTCCTGAGCATCGCGCCTCAGGAGCCCTCAGTAGCTCCCGGTGCCCTTCACCTCCTGGCCTTGTCTAGGCATCGCGACCTGACATACCAGCGATGGCTGTAGGCCCGCTCGGGGGCTGGGTCCTGATGGCGTAGAGCGCCGAGGCAAACAAGAAAAAGACAAATAGGCCTCACGAGAGGACTTCGGGAGGGAACACACATTCCAAACCACAAAAGCATTGAGTAAAACATAGAAGCCACTGTTTTCACACCCACATGGGGCTACATCAATCCAGTGCAGGAGAAAAGAGAAAAAGAAGAAAGAGGCCTAGGCGGGGCGCCGTCATCCCCAAGACTCCAACAAGGACGTCGCGCGCGCCTAGTCGGAGTCTTCATCTTCGCTCTTGACGCGGGGGGAGCTATCATCGCTTCCGCTTCTGCTGGAGGAGGCGGCACCGTCGTCGCTGTCGTCCTCGTTGGAGGTGCCATTGTAGCTGCCGTCCTAGCTCTCCGCGTAGCACTCCAGACGACTGCTGGAGATCCCGAAGATCTTCACGAAGAGCGTGGCGGCCCTGTCATACTTGAACTGAAGAACGTGGCCCCACTTCAGGCCGCGAGCGAGGGCAAACGACTTCCACCCCTGCTTCAAGAACATGAAGCCTGAGGGGGTGAACTCCGTCGCCACCCAGGAGGGGCCGTTGCAGCAGCCATCCGCCTGCACCCACAGGCCCAAGGGCGCACGGTCCGCCATCGCCTCCGCGAAGGAGTCTGGAAGCCAGAGCCAGGTGCAGGGCCGGCGATGCATGTTCACTATGAACTCGCGAGCCACCTCCGCTGAGTGGCTCCCTGCCTGGGAAGGTAGGGCGGCTGCCCCGCCGCGGCCACCTCGGCCGCGGGCACCGCGCCCTCCGTGCCCGCGGGCGGCGCCCCTTCCACGGCCGCTGGGACCGGCGCCGGCAGCCATGGAGAGCACCCGCGCCCCCGGGGCGGAACCCTGGATGCAGCAGCATAAGCGCGAGCTCAGCCTCTTCCCCTCGCCATCGCTGCGGAGGCCCGCCTGGATCATGGAGTAGGAGGGAGGAGCTGGTGGAGAAGATGGGCGGGGAGTCCTTTCCCTTCGCCTTTATAACACTCGAGGGAGGCGCGCTCCGCGCCGCTCTACCTTTGACGCATACGGGGAGTCGGAATGCATGAAGGAAGGCAATGATGGCCTCGCGTAATGTGAGGGCAGGCTTTATGTCAGCATGGGCGGTTACCGAGGCGTCGTGGGAGAAGTGGGGGCGTCCCCCGTCGCGTCGTGCGCCACACGTCGTGCCTGGCCCACAGGCGGTTAGGACCCGCACCGTTTCGCCCCTGAATAGGTGGGAACATGCGTGCCGCGGGCCCGGGGGCTACTGTCGGGTCCGTGGAACCCAGGGTATCCTGGCCCGTCTGCCTTTGGCCCAGGGCGCAACGCCTAGCGGAGGCCCAACAGGCGGCCACCAGCGAGCACCTCAAGCAAGACTCCTCGTGAGGTTCTAGCCTCTTGAGGACCCCTCCTCAGGGAGTGGGCAAGCAAGACTCAGCCACTTCATCGAAAGCCTCGCGAGGCCCTCTCGCGAGGCGGTCTCTCGGGGTTTCCTCCCGAGGCACCCTCCCGAGGGCACGCAAGACAAGTGTTGTTCGGCTCGGTCGCGCGGTCTCATGCCCATCAAGTGGGTGACGCGCGCGGTGACAAACGGTGACAGAGGTCGTGCCAGCAGGCGCGGATGGTGATAATTTCCCCTTTTGTGCTAAGGGAGCAAGGCCAGTAGTCCGTTCCCCAAAGCAACCCCCAAAGGTTGACCGATCGGTGAAAGAAGACCAAGATGGCGGGCGCGCAGGGCGGAGGTCATCCCCGTACCCCCCGGCGCGTCATGGATGGTCGCTTTGCAGATGAAGACCACCTTTTGTCAGGATAGACTGCGCTCCTGTCCCCCTTCAAACTTGTCGTTGTGTGGCAACCCTTCCCGCCAAGTGTTTTTGGGGGATGAGGACCAAGGCAGGTATAAAAGGAGGGCAGGGTGCTGCTGTAGAAGGGATCGACTCTTCCTCCCAAAACCTTGTACTCTCGCGCCAGAGCAATCCCAACCAAGAAGGAGTAGGGTTTTAGACCGCAAGGTGGACCGAACCTGGGTAAACTGCTGAGTCCGCGACTCGCTCCCGCTAGCGCGCTCTCGCCGTAGTTTAGCCATGGTAGGGGACGAGGAGGTAGGAACGAGCTCACCCCAGGGTTTGAACCTTTGGGTCCCCGGAGCCCGACTACCGACAGGCGCTTAGGATCAGATCCTGAAGCAACCTGTCGAGAACAGTGCCTTTTCGGGGGCTTAACATCAACGATATAGAAGCAGCTGCATAAGCTTGTCAGGCAGACCCAAACAGCTCAGAGCGCAAAATGTTTCAAAGATGCTCCTCTGCGCACAGGTTGACTACAAAAAAATGCCATTCAAAGATAAAGCTGCATCACAGAAAGAAACTAAGACAATGGTACTTAGCTGTTTTCATAGCACGGCGGAAACGTTGCTATTCATGAAGGCGCCGCGCAGGACGTCCGACGAATGTTGTGCCGCCGATGTCGCCAATCTGGCAATGAATTTGACCACCGCCGTCCTTTGGATCGTCGTGGATGATGGAGCTGGCGCCTAAACTGCTGGAGCAGTTTCGCACACGCGATCCCCCTACCTGGCGCACCAAAGATCTCATGCGAACGACCTTCTATGGGACCGAGAGGGCCCCTTCATGGTTCGGCTAGGGAGATCGACGCGCACAAAGAGCAGATCCAGCAGAGAAGGCAGGAAGTTTTACCTAGGTTCGTGCCATTGAGAAGCGTAAAACCCTACTCCTGCTTTTGTGTATTGGATGTATATTGGATCCCTGAGATTACAGGAGCGCGGCTTCCCCACGAGGAGCTCAGCAAGCACAGCTAAACTACTGTAAATCAATAGGGGTGCGCTCGATCAAACAGGAGAGCGATCCCAAGCTAAATGGACAGATGGCCGATCCCTTGCTACGGTTGCCATGGACCTCCTTTTATAGAAGAAAGGGGTAACCTCAGTGGCAAAATGGTAAATACAGGGGAAGAATACTGGCTCGACATGCACAGGGACGGGTGTCGATAAAGGTGTTCCTCTGGCGGCGAGCTGCCACATGCCCCAACAAGCTTCACCTAAACACCTGCCCGCTCGACACCTGTCGGCAAGCCTCTGACAGGCCGCCGAGGTGGAGCGGTGGAGAAGCAACAAAGGGAGCTTGCCAGCACGGAGCTTGCCAGGTCGTTGCTTGCCGGTGTGGAACTTGCCGGTAGCAGTAGTCTTGATCTTCTGGATGACCCGCCTCGAGTCTTGTCTTGCCGACTTCACCTTGCCGGATGAAATGTGCTGCAGGGAAGAAGCTCCTCCCCGGCGAGCTCTTGGTCTTGCTTGTTGATGCAGTGCTTGCCGAACGCATCACCTTGCCGGGGCTGCTTCGTAGTAGCTTTATACTAGCATAACCCCACTCCTAGAAGGTTTATGAGACCCTGGTTCTCAGTACACTGACAATTACCTACTGATCCACCGAGTTGATGCGAGCCTTTATTCCTTTTTGACTTCTCCTATATATCTCAACCACCACAATATATTCCACCCATAGTGCTAATGTCCATGTCTCATATTCATGTATTGAGTGGAGTTGAAAATGCTGAAGCGCATTAAAAAGTTGGGATTTCTATTTTCATGCCCCTAGTTCCTTAGTTGTGCTTAGTTTTTCCCAAGCCAACTAATTTTGCTCACTTTTCCCCTCTCCCCTCCACCACCTGCACACAAAAGGCCAAACGGAGCACTGCCATCCAGTCAATGCCTTTGACCGTTACCTCCTGACTAGTGGGCCGGCGTGATATCCTGACAGGTGGGGCAACTTACATCATGTGCGACGTTTTTTAACGCGTAATGGACGGAGAGGGACGCAGTTGGTAACAAAAAAGTTGTTCTGCGACGTTTTAAGGCAGAAATAACTAATGTCTGACCAGTGATAAAACGGTCGTCAACGGAATGAGCTTATGTTAAGGCAGGTGGGTCCCACTTAATTTGGCAGTGCATCGAGTGAAACGTGCCCCTGTGCTGGACTGAACCCTCCCTGCTCCCCTCTTCGTTCTCGGCGGCACGTGGCGGGCGGCGCGTGGTGGAGCTATCATTCTCGGCTGCGGAGGATGAGGTTAGTAAATTTGGAACCCTACTCCTTGTCGATTTAGATCTAACCACGGAGCCTCATTTCCGTATGATTTGGAATCTAGATTGTGGGTGGCGCGGGTGGGCTGAACGAGATGGTACCGGCATTGACAAATAGGGGTGATGGTGCTGCAAGGGTTGCTTCCGTTGATTGGAATTCAGTAGAATTAGATGACCCTACAGATTTGTTCAAACACAGCGAAACTTTTTGACGATATTTTTCAGAAGCAAAGAGACCCAGGAAGCTTCGAGGGAGTACCAGAAACCCCACAAGGACCCCACAAGGCAATAGGGCACGCCCACGGGGGCGCGCCTTGATGCCTTGTGGGCCCCCTGTGGCACCTCTTCGCGTGATTCCAACGCTGAAAATTCTTATAAATACAGAAAGAGATGAGTTTTTTCGCCGCCGAAAGCCTCTGTTCCGAAGCGATCCCATCTGGAGCTCCGTTCCGACACCCTACCGGAGGGGGGAAGTCATCACCGGAGGCCATCTTCATCATCCCCACTGCTTCCATGATGAGGCGGGAGTAGTTCACCCTCAGGGCTGAGGGTATGTACTAGTAGCTATGTGTTTGATCTCTCTTTCTCTCGTGTTCTTGATTTGGCACGATCTTGATGTACCACGAGCTTTGTTAATAGGGTCTTTTACATCTGTGCCCCTAACTTGAACCCACTACTCATATTTGCCCCTAATTTCGAAGCATGCTCAAATTTGCCCATGTGCCGTTAGGTGCCCTTATAGAAATGCCCTTCCATGTCGTTTCCGTCTGGTCAAAGGGCTTTGACCGTTTTCCTCATGTTTGCTGGACATTTTTACCCCTCTATGCACATGCCACTTACACGTGGGACCTACCCCAGGAAAAAGAAAAAAAACTCTCTCCCTCTCTCATCCCCTCTCTGACTTACACGTGGACCCCACCAACATAAAAAACTCTCTCCATCTCTCATAACCTCTCTCTCCCTGGCATTGATGTCTACTATGCAACTTTTATTCTTGTAGACGTTGTTGGGCCTCCAAGTGCAGAGTTTTGTAGGACAGTAGCAAATTTCTCTCAAGTGGATGACCTAAGGTTTATCAATCTGTGGGACGCGTAGGATGAAGATGGTCTCTCTCAAACAACCCTGCAATCAAATACAAGAAATATCTTGTGTCCCCAACACACCCAATACAATGATAAATTGTATAGGTGCACTAGTTCGGTGAAGAGATGGTGATAGATGTGTAGTATGGATAGTAGATACAGGTTTTTGTAATCTGAAAATATAAAAAACAGCAAGGTAGCAAGTGATAAAAGTGAGGACAAACGGTATTGCAATGCTTGAAAACAAGGCCTAGGGTTCATACTTTCACTAGTGCAATCTCTCAACAGTGCTAACATAGTTGAATCATATAACAATCCCTCAACGTGCGACAAAGAATCACTCCAAAGTTTCTATCGGAGAATGTAGGACGAAAACGTGTATCAACCTATGTGCTTAGATTACCCCAATGTCACCACGGGAATCCACAAGTTGAATACCAAAACATTCATCAAGTAAATCAATAGAATACCCCATTGTCACCACGGGTATCCACATGCAAGACATACATCAAGTGATCTCAAATCCAATATGCAATCCAACATAACAAAACCTCAAAGAGCAAGACTCAATTCATCACAACAAGATAGGGAGAGGGAAGAAACACCATATGATCCAACTATATTAACAAAGCTCGCGGTACATCAAGATCGTGCCAAATCAAGAACACGAGAGAGAGAGAGATCAAACACATAGCTACTGGTACATACCCTCAGCCCCGAGGGTGAACTACTCCCTCCTCGTCATGGAGACCGCCGGGATGATGAAGATGGCCTCCGGTGATGATTCCCCCCTCCGGCAGAGTGCCGGAATAGGGCTCCAGATGGTATTTCTTTGGTACAGAGGCTTGCGGTGGCGGCATGGAAGTTCTAGGTATCTTTCTGGGGTTTTTGGTATTTATAGGAATTTTTGGCGTTGGTTTCACGTCAAGGGGGCCCACTAGGGAGCGACAAGCCTGCTCTGCGTGCCCTGGGGGGGAGGGCGTGCCCCCAGGCTTGTCGCTTCCTCGTGAGGCTTCTGGTCCTTCCTCCAAGCTTCGGGGGTCTCTTTTGGTCCATAAAAAATCACCGTAAATTTTCAGCCCATTATGAGAACTTTTATTTCTGCACAAAAAACAACACCACGGTAGTTCTGCTGAAAACAACGTCAGTCCGGGTTAGTTCTAATCAAATCATACCAAAACCATATAAAATTGTTATAAACATGGCATGAATACTTCATAAATTGTAGATACATTGGAGACGTATCAGTCATGTGGGCCATTGGACCCACTGTCAGGGTCAATGCCTGTCCACATGTGGTCATGGCGAGGCTGGGCGGCTCGGCCGGTGGCCGTCGCCGGCGAGGGGCTGCGCACCTGCGTGTGAGGACCACGGTGGTAGGCTCGGGGTGGTCCGGCGGATGGAGTGGAGCCGCCGCCTGCATCTGTCGCCCGAGCTATCACCGAAGCTATCGCCTGCGATCTTCTGCCGACAACGCCGTTGCAAGACACCGCGGCCGGAGTCCAAATCGAGCCATACGAGCATGTCCATGAGCTCTGTAGGGTGCCTCTCCTTCGCCCCGCGCAGTGAATCGGGCCTGGGGCTGCCCGACGATGCCCGGGATGTCAAACTCCGCCATGGCCGTCGCTCTTCCCGTCCTAAATTTGGCCACTATAAGCCATTCTTGACCTACCCCACCTATGTGTCGTCGTCGAGGAAAGCTGGCACCCCTACTCCTATCTTTCCCCGCTCGATTCCGTGCCTGGAGCCCCCTGACCGAAGCCGACCGCCATGACCAACCTCGGCTGGCTCGGCCGTGCACGCGCCCATCAACACCCTGCCTCTCCGAGTGAGCTTGGCGCATCTCGCGCAGCACGCGTGCCTCGCGCAGCTCGCGCTCTCCCCCCACAGTCATCCGCCCTCCTACGGCAAGCCGCCGGCGAGCGCAGCCTCTCACGGCCAGGAATGCATGGACCGGGGGTGTTGACCCTGACAGTGGGTCCCATGGCCCACATGTCAGGGAAAGAGAGGGATGAGAGAGAGAGAGAGAGTTTTTTACCTGGGTAGGTCCCATCTATAAGTGATTGACCCACGGGAGAGCTGAGCTGGCCTAGTTTTCCTTTTATTTTTTAGAGCGGGTCCCGCATGTAAGGATCACATGGAGTCAGGGGCAAATTGTCCGACAAACATCCAGAAAACGGTCAAAGCCCTTTGACCGGACGGAAAGGGCATGGAAGGGCATTTCTGTAATGGCACCTAACGGCAGAGGGACAAATTTGAGCATGCTTTGAAATTAGGGGTAAATCTGAGTAGGTGGTTCGAGTTAGGGACAGAAATGCAAATGGCCCATGTTAATATAGTTGGATCATATGGTGTTTCTTCCCTCTCTATCTTCTTGTGATGAATTGAGTCTTTCCCTTTGAGGTTTCGTTATTGTCAGATTGAATACTTTGGATTTGGGAACACTTGATGTATATCTTGCATGTGGATACCCGTGGTGACAATGGGGTATTCTATTGAATCACTTGATGTATGTTTTGGTAATCAACTTGCGGATTCCCGTGACCTTGGGGTAATTTAGACATATGGGTTGGTACACGTTTTCATCCTTCTTTCTCTGATAGAAACTTTGGGGTACTCTTTGAAGTTCTTTGTGTGGATTGAATATCATGAATCTGAAGTTGTTTGATGGATATCGAATAATCAACTCACGGATACTTGTGGTGACATTGGAGTATCTAGGTGACATTAGAGTTGGTTGATGCGTATCATATGGTGTTATTTTAGTACGAACTCTAAGGCTGTTTGTGATACTTATAGGGATGACTCAATAGATTGATCAGAAAGGATAACTTTGAGGTGGTTTTGCTACCTACAACAATTTCTTCTTATGTTCTCCATTTGCTAGGATCTTTGGAGTGATTCTTTGTTGCATGTTGAGGGATTGTTATATGATTCAATTATGTTAGCATTGTTGAGAGATTGCACTAGTGAAAGTATGAACCCTAGGCCTTGTTTTTAAGCATTGCAATACTGTTTGTGCTCACTTTTATTACTTGTTACCTTGCTGTTTTTATAATTTTACATTACAAAAACCTATATCTACTATCCATACTACACTTGTATCACCATCTCTTCGCCGAACTAGTGCACCTATACAATTTACCATTGTATTGGGTGTGTTGGGGACACAAGAGATTTCTTGTATTTGATTGCAGGGTTATTCGAGAGAAACCATCTTCATCTTACACCTCCCATGGATTCATAAACCTTAGGTCATCCACTTGAGGGAAATTTGCTGCTGTCCTACAAAACTCTGAGCTTGGAGGCCCAACAGAGTCTACAAGAATAAAAGTTGCATAGTAGACATCACCAACCTGATGGAAGTACCATCAGGGTTAATCAAATCCCACATCAACATACTTGTGTTACAAGTTCACAGAGAGTATCAACCATGACATCACACATTTGGGTTGTAGAAAAGATCACTCCTATTTTAGCCAAGGAACCAAACACTACTGCAAAGAATCTTTTAGTAGACTTAGAAAATCAGTACCCCATTAAACTGAAATATACCACAGTGCGGAAGGCAAAACAAAGGCAATGAAATAATTATATGGTGATTGGGCAAATACCTTTAGGATGCTTTCTAACTTCAAAGCAGAGGTGGATAAAAGGTCACCTGGCAGTGTTGTTGAGATAGATACTGAGGTAACAGAGGATGGCAAAGTCATTTTCTCTAAGTTCTTTATGGCTTTAAAGCCTTGCATCGATGGCTTCAAAGCAAGGTGTCGTCCATATTTGAGCATAGACTCTTCTTCTTTGACTGGGAAGTGGAATGGTCAATTGGCAGCATGCAATGCTCTAGATGGCCACAATTGGATGTTCCCTGTTGCTATTGGCTTGTTTCAGTCAGAGACAGAGGTTTCATGGACATTGTTCATGGTGCAGCTGAAAAGATGCATAGGGCCAGTGTCACCTTTGGCATTCCACATAGATGCATGTAAAGAGCTAGAATTTGCAGTCAAGAATGTTTTTCGCCATGCTGAGCAGAGGGAGTGCTTCGGCCATATGTGGATGAATTTGATCAAAAATTCAGTGGGGAAGAATTTGAGCACATGTGGCCAGCAGCAAGATCTTACACTAATCAGACACATTCATACGATCTTGGTAAGATAATGGTAGCATGTAGTGAGTTTGGTCCATGGTTGAACACCTACCATTCTCTATTATGGCGCGGGTCAGGATTTAACACTGCCATCAAGTATGATTATATCAACAACAACTTGGCAGAGTGTTTTAACAACAAGGTGCAGCAGTTTATAAACTTGCCTGTGCATGACATGGTTGACCAAATAAGGATCATGATCATGCGTTTGTGGGAATTGAGAAGAAGGATTGGTGATTGTCTGCAGGGGGATAAGCTTCCTGTAGTGGTACAACAGGTGGTCAACAGGAGCAGAAATGTTACACATTTTTCTGTTGGAAAATCTATAGTGTGGGGTGCTGAAGTTAGAGATACCAAGACTGGAAAGCGGCATGTTGTTAACACTGAAATGCATGACTGCACTTGCCTCGAGTGGCAACACACTGGGAAACCATGTGAGCATGCCATGCTTTTCTTGGCCTCCCGCCCGAATATAAACATGCACCAATATTTCCATGAATATTACCCAGTAGCAAGATTCAAGGCTGCATATGCAGCTCCAATTCCGGCACTTACAGATCAGTCTTAGTGGCCTGAAGTGGAAATCGAGTTTTCCATGTGTCCTCCCATAACGAAAAGAAAGGCTGGTAGGCCTAAGGAGAGTACATTGAAGGCAATATTTGAGAAAGGTGAGAGTAGTAAGAAGGGAGAGAAAGATGCAAAGCCTAAGAGGTCACAAAAAGGTAACAAAAATAGATGCAAGCCGTGCCAGGAACTTGGGCACCGAAAAGGATCTCCAAAATGCCGTTACACTCCTGAAAACCCAAAGTATGTTCATGTTTGTGATGTTTTTTATTTGTCTGCTATTTTCTATTACTAACCAAATGAAATGCTTTGTATGTCAGGAGGAAGCGTGCAGGCCAGCCCCTGGTTACTGAAACATTGCAGACTGAAGCTAATCCAGTGAAGAAAACCAAGACCATTAGTGAGCTTTGTGCTGTGAAATCAAAAGCAAGTTGTCGTAAGAAGTGAAAACTATTAGTCTATGAGTCTCATTTTGTGTGATGTAATGCTACTTGTATTTTGATGTGTGCTGTACTTTGAAAACTATGTGCCATGTTCCAAATTTGAGCCAGATTTCAAATTTGAGGCACATTTCAAATTTGTACTTTTACGTGTATTGATGTTCCAGTGCATTCTCAAGTTTTATGCACGTTAGGTGATCAATCCGAGCACTTTTGTGAAGTAAAACTCATATTCATGAAAAATGTGCTCCAAAGCTAGGGTAAACAACCCTATTTCTAAGCATTCTTTTTTCGAACTTCTCTAAATGAGCTAAAAAAACCTTGACATCTAGTGTGCAAATATAGGGTCCATGCCCAATATGGGATCGTTTGGACAAATTATGCCATGGTTAACCCTAAACCCTAGCTCATTTCCCTTGAAAACCATGCAACCTCGTTCGTGATAGCTAAGTTATGTGAAGGGAATTTCATGAAAATATCCATAGTCATGGTTTCTTATTTTTCCTACCAACTTAGTAACATAAAACGATGATGTGCGCAAGTTTCATATTTTTTAATTTTTTAAAATTAGTTATGCTCAACCCTAGCCCTCAAACCCCTCTCAAAACCGCACACTATCAGGGTCGTTGGATCGCTGTTTGGGAACGGTTAGGATCAGGCGCTTGGGTTTGCCATGGTCGATCCGCGAGATGAGACCTGATTGGCTGGATGCGAGCGGGTGTTCCGTGGCTGCGGACATGAGTGTCCCACCTGCCAGCAGGGGAACAGTGACATGCGACAACGGTCGTGGGCCGCGGGCTTGACACCTTTTCTGAAACGCATTCATTCGGGGTGGCACGCTCGTCGGACCGACGGGCCATCGTAGAAAGGCCACCGTCTCAGCCTGCCATGCATGCGCGCAGTCACCCGACGCTGCTTCATCGCATCAGGGCAATTAGTGCAGCCTTGATTCAGAAAACAGGACGCAGCTTTAGCGATCGACACACCTCGATTCAGTGTGAAAAACGCATAGGGCTTCGGTGGGCTATTACTACCATTATTAGCGGAGGCAGTGCTCCGATGAACGCATTCAAACAGGTGCGTCGCACCGCGGCTATTTAAACACCTCCCGTCTACATCTTCCTCTCAACTCGATCTCATCCATCCTCCTCTTCACCAAAAGCCAAACCAAAAGCCAGATCCCGCCCAAGACAAGATGCAGTACTACGGCCCAACCTACCGTCTGCCGGCCACTGTGCCGGAGATGCCGTACCCCGCCGGGGTCATCGTGGAAGACACCCTACGTGGAGGGGTTCGACGGAGCTGGCGAACTTCTTCCTCGCTGCCGGCTACCGCCACCTCCCACGCGGTCCTCCAGTGATGTTCCGTGTGGAAGAGGTTCATGCCAACGGAGGCCTTGTGACTGGCCTTACTGCTCGCTTCACCAACCACTTCGACGCCTACTTCCTCCTCGGCAAAGTCTTCTGGTGTGGGTGCGAGTTCATCGCCTTCACCACCCACAACATCTTCACCAACTTCGACAACATCTTCCCCACCGCCAACGGCATGCACACTCTCCCCTACAACATCGAGGACGAGGAGTGAACTTGGTGGTGGAGGGGCCAGGCCATGTTAAGTGTTGCCCAATGTAGGGCTAAGCTATTTGTAAGGGCGCTACTAGAAGCCCTAATATTAATATCTATCTATGTAATGTGTGTGTTCCCTATATATTAAGGGAATATATCAATGAATATCTATCTATGTAATGTGCGTGAACTTGAATTTTATATTAACGTGATTGTTTATTGCTTGAGAGACTATAGTGACGAATCTAGGAACAAAATGAAGGGTAGGCTCAAGTCAACTGCAAGAAAACTAAGCTCTCTTGAAAAATAAATAACCATGATGTCCTAATCTTGTTGTCAAAATAATCTCAAAATTTACCAAATTACTACTTAAAACATGTAATCTTAACTATATTTTTTCTAGGAATTTTAAAACCAAAATTTGAATTTATGTTTCAAAATAGCCATTATCTCCCCATCTTGTTGTCCATATAAGTTGGAGGAGGGATTACAATCACAAAGCTGGGATTAAAGTAGTAGTAGTAGTAGTAGTAGTAGTAGTAAAAAAAATTGTATTTTGGAGGGTAGGCTTAAGCATGTTTAAGCCTGTTTAAGCTTGAGAGTAGTCTTTCATGTGATTGAGATTAGTGCTGACCATTTGCAAACATTAGCGGCTGCTCTAGCGTCTCCATTTTTGTTTTGAACAAAAAGGGTTTGAGACCGATTTGTTTTGGTCAAACCAAACCAATCCAGTAATTATTAAATCCCACACCAAAACAGGAGATCAGTCCGTTTCAACAAAACCAAAGCAGCCAAACAGAAAACAACGGTTTCAGCCCAATCTATTCCCAGGTTTACATTGCAAGATTTTTAAAAGAAGAAACAGGAAAAAAATTAAGAATATTTGGCGTTCATTTGAACCAGAAGTTAAATTTAAAATGTTGCAACAAATATTATAAAACTGAAAAAACGAAAAGAACAAGCAACACACTGTAATGGCAAAAGTACATTTTTGCATCTTATTTGTGGCACTCGCTTCACACAAAAAAAACCCTCTTTTGGCAGTTGAGAAATGATTTTTATTGTAATTTTTTGGGGGAAACTACCTCTTTTGGAAGCTTTCTTTTTAGTGTTGTTTTTTTTAATACAATTCTCTGAAAATTGTGAGGCAAATTTTATTAAATTAATGAGGTCAAATAAGGATTTATAGACATTTTTTGTACTAGAGATGGGCCAACAGGGAATTGATTAGGACTTCCTATATAGATTTAAATCAAAAATACATAGAAAAGCTTCATGTATAATTACGAAATTGGCTATTAAATAGGCCTGCAGATATGATGATTTTAGGAACTTGAATCAACTCAACTGGATTTGAAATGAATGTTCTATGAATTTCTAAATTTGACTAGAAATGGAAAAAGGTATTCGACACTATTCACGCAGGTTGAACAGGCCGACCCAATTAAATAAAACACAGGTTGAACAGGCACACCCACCATGCACACATGACGCACTGGCTCAGCCCATGGGCTGGGATGCGATCGCGATGGAAAGTTTTTGAGGTCCCACTCGTCAGGACGTCATCCAGGTAACGGTGAATGGACTTTCACCCAACGGAATTCTTCGTTTGGGTATTTGCGAGGCTGGGGCCGAGGGAGGAGGGGAAAAGTGAGGAGCGTTAAGGTGGTGGGGCAAAACTGAGGAGAACTAAGGAACAAGGGGCACAAAAATAGAAATCCCTAAAAAGTATGATACAATTGCCTGGTTTGACACATGGGTGCTCATGATTTATATTTATGCGGTGAAGGCGGAGTCATGCCATGCTTACATAATGCAATGAGTAGGGATAACATTCATTGAGCATAGTATATTTTGAAAAAATAATGATTATGTTCTTGTATTCATCGATATTATTATGTTGATATCAATTACTTCATCATTTCTCAATATTTATATTGTAAGAGAGATTACATGATAAACATGCTAGGGCATTCAACATCATGTCATCATACTTCATGCATTACTCTGTTTGTTATGAACTTGATACGTAGAGAGGCAAGCATAGAAGCGCTCTCGAAGTGGAGTAATAGTAGTAGATGCAGAATCATTTTGGTCTACTTGTCACGAACGTGGTGCCTATATACATGATCATTGCCATGAATAACATCATAACTATGTGCTTTTCTATCAATTGCCCAACAGTAATTTGTCTACCCATTGTATGCTATGTTTCGAGAGAGAATCCTCTAGTGAAAACTATGCCCCCCAGGTCTACTTTAATCATATTACAAAAATCTAAAAATACCTTGCTGCAATTATTATACTTTGCAATTTACCTATCTACCATTACCAGATTTGATACTTGCAATTAACGAGTATAGGGGGATTGACAACCCTCTTGCCCACGTTGGGTGCAAATATTTGCTCTTGTGTGTGAAGGTACTATTGACGGGTATTTGCGTGGTTCTCCTATTGGTTCGATAACCTTGGTTCTCTACCGAGGGAAATACTTATCCCCTACTATATTGCTTCACCCTTCCTCTTCGGGAAAAATCCCAACGCAACTCACAAGTAGCATGCCTCGACTCATGACCTTTCCGAACTACTCACACATGGCGATGAGATTGCGAGAAGAAACAATTGAAGAACACATCATGAAGATTGATTGATTGATAATATGTCTTACAATAGTTGCCGGATGCAATACACGATTACAATGTATCGCTAGTTGGATGAGTGCTACGGTCACTACAAAAAAAAGACACATCCGTGACATTATGGCCCGAACGAAAACTTTTTCTGTCATGGTTGTGACACTTCTATGACAATAATTGTGACAAAAACACGTATCATCATAGATGTGGTGGGCTCCTACTTCTATGACAAAAAATTATGACAGAAAATGGGCTTTTCGTCCTTGGCGGGCCGGAGACGCACCCGCATGACATTCTTTGGGCAGCATGTAAAAAATCATGGTAGAAGTGAGGGCGAGGAAATTTTCGGGGAGTTCCCGGTTACGGTGGGTGGTCGGGGCCGAGCGATGCACTGTGATTTGCGCGTTTCTCTCAACGCGCGCGTGTGCATGCGAGGCATTCGCTAACTGAACCCGAGCAAGGCGTTCACTTACTGAACCCGTGCGATCGATCGATCCCTCACACTACTACACGTACTGAACCCGAGCGATCGATCCCACTGCGTACTGAAGCCGAGGGATCCCTTCGCTGCTAACTGAACCCGAGCGATTCCTTCGTTGTTAACTGAATTCGATTGATCCTTCTTGCTGCTTACTGAAGCCGATCGAGCCCCCGTGCGAGACGTAGCCAGCCGGTGTTGGGTTGCCTCTCAATGAACAGCGCCCGGTGCTGCCGCGCGCGCGATACACGTAGACATGAGTCGAGACGCATCGATCGAGCCGGTTGGTTGGCTGTGGATGAACAGTTCCGGTTGCTGCCACCCGCTCGTACGCCCACCCCAGCCGGTGGGTTGGCTGTGGATGAACAGTACCCTGGCCGTGTGAAGGTGGTTGGCGCTGGATGAACAGGACCCCGAGGAGGCCTCCACACCCTAGCCGGTTGGGGGTGGATGAATAGGACCCCGTGGAGGCTGGATGAACAGTAGTGGGTGGAGGCTGGAGGAAGTTGACGGTGGATGAACAGTAGCTGGTGGAGGCTGGAGGAGGTCGACCGTGGATGAACAGTAGCCCGTGGAGTCCCGTTTTGCAGTACGCCACACCCCTCCCGATGAACAGGACCCCCGTTTCGACCGTAGGCAGTTGAGGAGAAGTTTGTTTCCTCTGTTTTGCGGTACGCCAGAGCCCTCCTAATCAACAGGACCCCGTTTCGACCGTAGGTGCTCGAACAGAAGTCCATTTCCTCCGTTTTGCGGTACGCTAGAGCCCTCCCGATCAACAGGACCTCGTTTCGACCGTAGGTGCTCGAACAGAAGTCCATTTCCTCCGTTTTGCGGTACGCCACACCCCTCCCGATGAACAAGACCCCATTTCAACCGTAGTCGATCGAACAGAAGGCCGTTTCCTCCGTTTTGTGGCACGCCAGACCCCGAGTCGACGAACAGGACCCCGTTTCGGCTGTTCCGTCCAAGCCGGTTGGCTCCCGATGAACAACACGAGTTCCGACCCAGTCGCTTGGCTCCCGATGAACACGACGTTGTTTCCTCTGTTCCGACCCAGCCGGTTGGCTGCCGATGAACACGAGGCCGTTGCTGTCGTCTGTTACCTCTCCATGTACACGAGCCCTGGCCGTACGTATGCGCGAGTACGCGTTCCAGACCCCGCCCGTATGTACGTACGTGGCCTTATTCTTTGCCGTGTGGTTGTACATACGTGTACACGATTTAGACGGGACTGTCTGAACTGCTACGTTGGGGGCACAACTACGGCACGTGCCGCTACTTACTCGGCCACGGTTCATCCTTGCAGACAGACCGATCGACCAGTATGTACGTACACATTCGCGACCAGACAGACAACGCTACGTACGCTTCGATCGGGTGGGTCCCTGCTGTCTGGGAGGATAAGGAGGCACTTCCTTGCGTGCGAAGATATAGCAGGTAGGTCCCAGCTGTCAGGGGGAGGAATCATTTTTTTGCGCGTAATAAGGAGGTACTTCCTTGCGTGCGAAGATGTAGCTGGTGGGTCCAGCTGTCAGCGTCACCGCGTACAGTCCTCTTCTGATGGCTGTCATTCATTGACCACGTTGACTACGCTGCGCCGAGAGCACCAAAGCGGTGGACGACGGTGAGGCCTAGGAAGGGAATGACACAGAGCCGGGGAAGACGCGACAGTGGATGCCCATGCGGAGGGGAGTACGAGGGTTGACTGGTTCAACTTTGGTGTGAGGCTGTCGTCGCCGGAGAATAACAGGGGATGTGGGTGAGTAGAGGGAAGGCCTGGCCAGTGGTGGGAGTAGGGTGGGGCGGTGAGGCCTGCGCGGCAGCACAGCCGGCCATGGGAGGCAGGAGCAGGCGGTCCCACCGGCGCTGGTTTGGGCGGCTGGAGCAAGAAGATCAGAGATTGAAGAAGCAACACGGCCGTTGGACGAACATCCAATGGTCACTTCTGCTAGAATCATTTGTTGACTAAGTTGACAAAGCCCAGTGTACGGGTCAACTTAGTAGGCCCACAAGTCAACCTCCAAATAAGGCAGGTCCCAGTAAACAAGGGGAGGAATCATTTTTCTTGCGCGTAATAAGGAGGCACTTCCTTGCATGCGACCACGGACCTCGTGGGTCCCAGCTCTCAGCCTGTCCATGTACAGTCCTCTTTCGATGGCTGTCGTTCGTTGACCGCATTGACGATGTCGTGCCGAGAGCACCAAGGCGGTGGACGACGGCGAGGCCTAGGAAGGGAATGACCCAGAGCCGGGGAAGACGCGACAGTGGTTGCCCACGCTGAGGGGGGTACGAGGGTTTACTGGTTCGGCTGCAGTGTGAGGCTGCCATCGCTGGAGAATAACAGGAGGTGCGCGTGAGTAGATGGATGGCCTAGCCAGCTATGGGAGTAGGGTGGGGCGATGAGGCCGGCGTGGCAGCACAGCCGGCCACGGGAGACGGGAGCAGGCGGTCCCGCCGGCACTGGTTTGGGCGGTTGGAGCAAGAAGATCAGAGCTTGAAGAAGCAACACGGCCGTTGGATTAGCATCCAACGGTCACTGCTGCTAGAATCATTTGTTGACTATAAGTTGACAAAGCCCTGCGTACGCGTCAACTTAGTAGGCCCACAAGTCAGCATAACATCTGTGGCGGACACCATATAGCCCATTTGCTATTTTTCCTAAATTTACAGACCAATTCCTAATTATTACGCAATTTATTGCAGCCCATATTATATTTTTAGAATACCTGACCATTTTCTCCAAGGACAGGATTAAAAATTTCAACGATATTTCATTGAAATTGCCAAACTATTTTTAATCCCGAAATTTCGAGCCCGATAATAACTAAATTTAAAATATATTTAAATTATGTTAAAATCAAATTAAATTTGAAATATCAAAAAATAAAAGAAAATTCACAATTTGAAACTAATTTCCCATTTTCTTTGTTTATATATATATACAACCCATTTCATATTACTTATATGATTTATAGCCCTTCTTGTCTGGGCAGGCCAAATCTATCCCTCGTCGTCTTGAAAGATTTGCAGCCCAGCAGGACAGAGAAAAAGGAATCGGACTGTGTAGGCTATTCTACAAAAAAAAGGTGGGCTAGTCATTTTCACCGAGAAAAGAAAAATAGCTGGGCTCGTCATGTTGTAAACAAAAAATAAAAGCCTGGGCTAGACGGGCCACAGACACCGTATAGCCTAGTTGATAACCTACTCCGTCTCAACAACAACAACAAAACTGCTCGAGCAACGAATCTCAAAAAAAAACTGGTCGAGCAACTGGGTCCCACGTGTCAGTCACTCCATGTGCAATTCTCTCGTACGTTGACAATGTCGTAGGTCCCAGATGTCAGCAAACCAATAGGAGGAAGCATTTTTTCATGTAAGGAGGAGCTTCCTTGCGTGCGAAGATGTAGCCGGTGGGTCCCTGTTGTCAGGGATTGGAATCATTTTTCTTCCGCGTAATAAGGAGGCACTTCCTTGCATGCGACCATGGACCTCGTGGGTCCCAGCTATCAGCCTGTCCATGTACAGTCCTCTTCTGATGGCTGTCGTTCGTTGACCACGTTTACGACGCCTTGCCGAGAGCACCAAGGCGGTGGACGACGGCGAGGCCTAGGGAGGGAACGACCCGGAGCCGGGGAAGACTTGGCAGTGGATGCCCACGCGGAGGGGAATACGAGGGTTTACTGGCTCGGCTGCGGTGTGAGGTTGTCGTCGCCGGAGAATAACAGGAGGTGTGGGTCTGTAGAGGGATGGCCTGGCAAGCGATGGGAGTTGGGTGGGGCGGTGAGGCCTGCGCGGCAGAATAGCCGGCCACAGAAGGCGGGAGCAGGCGACGCTGGCGCTAGTTTGGGCGGCTGGAGCAGGAAGATCATAGATTGAAGAAGCACGATGGCAGTTGGATTGACACCTAACTGTCTCACGCTGGTAGAGCCGATTTGTTGACTAAGTTGACATATCCTTGCGTACGCATCAACTTAGTAGGCCCACAACTTAATATATAAACTAATAAAACTATATATACATAAAGTAGAGATGAGAAAAATAGAACTGGGCTATGCGTTTTCTTCAGTAAAAAATAGCTGGGCTGCTGATGTTCTAAGAAAAAATAAAACCAAGGCTGGGCGGCCCAGAGGCCAGTTGATACCTGCTAGATCCTTGTGGCCGCATTTCATCATGGGCTGTGCCTGTTAATAAACAAAACATAACCTGGGCAGTCTACAGCCCAGTCAATATGTGCTCGACCTTAATAAAAAATATACTACCTGCTGGATCCCAGTTTTCAGGCTCTCCTTGTAGAATTTTCTCGTTTATTGACCACATTGAAAATATCATGGGTCTCAGATGTCAGCATATTTTTTCCATCGTGATAATAAGTGTGTGCACTTGCTTGCGTACGACCATGGACATGCTGGGTCCGTACTGTTAGCCTCTGTATGGACAACCCTCTTCTAGTTCGACGGATGAACTTCATGCAAATCGGATGGTTTTCATTAAAACCGGACAAAATTCATAACATTTTACATGTTTCTTTTTCTTATGGAACATTTTACATATTTCAACTAAACGATAGCCGACTAGGCCTTTTTTTAGTCCAAAAATGATCGCTGGAAGTGGCGGCTCCCGTTTCTCATGCCTGTTAAAAAATTTGGTTAACTGAGAACTCGAGCGAGAGAACATGTCATATGCGGGTTTTTTTTACTGATACTGTATGTGGTATGTGGGTTAGAGGGATGGCATGGAAGGCGCTTCCCGCGATCGAGGTCCCGGCACTTAAATGCTCTTGAAGGCCCAAATCCATCGCTCCTCTGTTTAACAATTTGCTGCTGGGCTTGGCATGCCACAGCCTAGTCCCGACATGCTGCATTCAACTATTAGCCTGTGAAACCTGATGGATCCCCTGCGTACTGGAAGATGTTAGTAAAATTTTGGAGAACTGGGAATTCGAATGGTAGGTGCTTTTGCTACTTATATCAGGTGCCTGAAAATTCATTTCGCAACAATTGCTTCAGCGTTATATCCACGTCGACCCTCGACATGATGGTTGGAAGGAAATGCCAACTTCAGACCGAATTAAGATCCTTAACAACAACACCAACTTGCAGACGACCAGGTAGAACTAGTACTACCAAACTAACTTATAATCTTTTTAGTCTTGGCCCTTGTTTTCGTCTGGTAGAAGATCCTGCAGACGACCAGCTCCCGCTCCTTCTCTTCCTCGAGGTCCCTGAGGTGGTACTGGTGCATCACCCAGTTGGTCCTCTGCTGGTCGAAGTTCTTGTTGGTGCGCAGCACCAGAACCTTTTTGCTGCCCCTCTACCGGCCGTTGACCATCACCGGCATGGTATTGCCGGTCTTGTGCCACAATGCGTGCATGCCGCACTCCGGTTGTATCTTGCGACGCGTCCTCGTAACCCTTTTGAATGCCCTGGAGTTGCACTGGAAGAAATGCTTGCTTAGGCCGCTCAGTGTGATACCTGTAGTATTGGCGAAATACAATCCCAGGCCGGGCAGCATACATCAGAAATTTGTAAAAAGAAAGGAATATATTTTGTGCAAGTAGACGGTTGATCGGTGTCCCACCTGGAAGTTTCTCAGGATGGGTGGAGCATATGCCGTGCTCGTTGTCGATGGTCGGTATGAACAAATCGATGAGAGGGTGAGATCTCGTGCTATTAGTACTCACTTTAGCCTCAAGGTGCTCGATCAGCTCCTGATCCGTGGGATCGGACTTGATGCCAGCCGGCAGCACCAGCCAATTCTTCTTGGACTTGCAGTGGTTAATTCCAGTTAAATGTTACTCAATGTATGATCAATCAACTGTTTAAGTAAATGATGAAAGATTTCGACAAATAAGTGCTACTCCAAATCTAAAATCCATGACACCTGAACAAACTGGGGTCACGGCTTCATTATTACATGCATACTCTAAAGACTTGAAAACCCCCATAAAGATCGAAATCATCATACAGGGTGACGGGACGAATACTCACAGGAGCGGCCTCGCTGGTTCCACCATTCATGCGGCTAGCTTGAAGAGCTTCCTTGTTGAGATCAAATTTCTCAGCGTCTTCCTTTTGACTACTTGCAATGAAGTATAGCAGCTCCGCTAGCTCATCGCCCATCATACCAACTGGATCAGAACAAGGCGGCGGCTGGGAGGCGGGGAGACTGGGAGAGAATGGGAGAGAACGGGATAGTGCTGCTGGACTACCAGAGGGGTGAGGCTCACTTTGGTGAACCGAACACACGGCCGGGACTCTTGTGTCACCTCACGCGCAGCGTGTTGTCACGTCAATTCAATGTGAGGACATGATGAATAATTTGACAGACATGTACTAGTACTACTAGTTGTACAAGTACTACTTACCTAGTACGAGTAGTGCAATATACAGTATAGAGGACTACTAGTAGTACAAATTTTAGAAATGGTGTACATTCATCCAATCTCCAGGTTGCTTCCATATTGCTTTAAATAATATCAGAGGGGCGTTGCTAAAGCCTTAGTTTTAAGGGCATTATGCAAGAGTGTTTAGAAGTAGCTTACAAACAGGTGCCTACAAAGTTACAAGGCTGTGCGACAGACTTGTAGGCTACATGAGTAATACAAAATATAATTCCCATTAGACAACACTTTCATGAACAAGTACGCACTTGAAGCTTAATTGCTATATATGGCTTCTGCACAACATCTCCATCATCATTATCAAAATACATGCTACGCGGGTGATGTAGGATGCACTTGATCCCAGAAAGGTATTTAACCTTCAAACTAACTACAGTACAAAATAACCACAAGAACAGGAGCATGCGACAACTAGCAGGATACACGGCTCAGTCTAGATATCACTACGAATCAAGTTGTGCATATTAGTTGTTGGCATGAACCACATCGCCGCTTGTCGGGTTTGCAAAAGCCATTCATCGCTTGGAAGCTTGATGCCTTTCACACACTGAAGTTCATCTGGCAACAAGCTGTGTCGACGAATCTCTGGATATGGTGCTTCATGAAATCCATGGTACGATGTGTAAACATTGTTCCCCCTGGCGAATGGAACTTGCATAGCACGATAATCATCGCCGCTGATATGTTCGATGATTGGTTGGATGATCGAATAATTGAGCCCGAGGAACAGGGAGTGGTTGTCGAGGCTGTAAACCCGCCTCCAATTGAATACGCCTAGCTCAACGGAGATGGGATCTTTCTCGAACACGAAGCAGCCATAGCCATCACAGTCGCGAACGCCCCACGCATTGTACTGCATGTGGTTTGATAAAATGGTTTGGTCACTTTGGTACGTGCGAATGAGCATCAAATGCCCACCGTCAGTTGAACGAGAGATAAACCACCACCCATTGACATTTATATTTCCAGGTCCTGGAATTATAAAGGCCAGCGCATTTGCGTCTGCTGCAACAAATCAAATTGGAGACCAAAAGGACAAAAATATACAATCATGTTCAGAGTATGTGTGGAATTAAGATTATTATAACAGTGACACAGATCATAGCCAGAGATTACAATGCCGTGGTCATAATCATACCCTAATTTTTTTTAAATGCCAATGGCTTTCATATTCTAGCAATAAGTCATGGTTCAATGATCATGTAAAAATGAGAGGAAAACAGTTATGCCAGGCCTACTCATATTCTACCATAACAGTTAGATGCCAACAGTTCTCGTATCAACTCTAACAATAACATGCGTGGTTATAAAAATCTTGGAAATGAGAGTAACATATAGCAATCATGTGGTTATACTCATAATATCTATTCTAACAATCATTAGATGCCAATTGTTCTCATATCAACTCTACCAATAACATGTGTGGTCATAAAAATCAAGGAAATGAGAGGAACATATGGTAAAGCATACTATCTATTCTAAATTTCTAACAATCAACAGGCAGTCGTATTCATATGGTAAAGATGAGATGAGATAGAACAATTACACGATGATAGATTCCACCAGTATATGCAGCCAATCTGTCTGTCCACCGCGTAAACGATGCCATCGTGCACTATAGCATCAGACAAAAATGGAGGGTAAACATGATTGATGATGAGCTATAACCATGTATGGCGACCGGATTCCAGATAGGCTAATCCCACATCGAACAAGGCAATGAGCTTGTAATCTATGTAGTCTTCTGATGGTGTGGGTACTTCGCAGATTACAACCTTCAGCAAACGGAGGTCCAACCAAGTGCCCGACGCCTCTCGTGCGTAGTAGGCAGGAGTGTCCGGCGGGCCGCGAGGCTCGATGTCGGTAGTATCCAACGATGGAAGGGTGATCTCTCGCTGGGTGTAGATATCCAGGAGACGCCATGGACTACCCAATTAGTGGATGAGGACGATCCAGTTGGCCTTCATGCCCACCTAGTAGTGGCGGCGCATGAAGGGCAGGTGGGCGGGGAGTGGTAGCATGTCGAGGGGCACGACGGCAACCTCCGTAGGATCGTCACGTCGGTGTCTGGGCCAGTTGCGAGGATCGGGCATCAGCAAGCAGGGTGTCTTGAAAAGGGTCGGCCGGCTGCCGATGAGTAGACGGTGCATAGACATCGAGCATGCGGCCAGACGCACGGTGCTGAGCAGGTCCATACGATTACAGATCTGCTCCAAGAGAACATCGGGGAGGGAATTCCAATCGCGGCTATGCGTGTCAGTCAGTTCTGCCATTGGGTTTTTTATTGCGCTGAGTGATTGGGGTTTTCAGTGCGTGCGGGTGAGCAGGGAAGTGGATGCGGGCGGGCGAGAGAAGAAGATGGCGTGTGTGGGTGAGCAGTGAGTGGGGGGAGATCGTGCGCGTGAGCGACCGAGGAAGATCATGCGGGCGGGCGAGCAGTGAGCACTGGAAAATGGTGTGCGGACGAAGATGGGGAAGGGACGCCCTTGGGGAAGAGAGGAGGAAGAAGAGGGAGAGACGGGGAAGAAGGTGCATTAAATCTCAATTCAACTAGTACTACTACTACCTCCGTCCTGGTTTATTGGCCCTCTTTGAATTTTGTGCCAAACTTTGACCTTATATTTAACTAACAAAATGTTAATGCATGTCACAAAAAATAATATCATTGAAAACTATGTTCAAATACAAAATTAAGCACAAAATACGAAGGAGACCAATAAACCAGGACAGAGGTAGTAGCATACAGGAGTGTAAATAGTTAAGCGGATGACATGTGGGTTTACCTCAAGCGGGCCCATATGTCAGTCAACGGAAGAGAGAGGTGCGTACGCGTAATTGTGGAAGCGTGCTCCACTGGCAGACATGATGGCACTACAGGGTAAGGCTGATTTAGTAACACCAGCATGCTGGCTCAGCTTATTAATCAAGTGTCCCATCTGCTGCAGCGTGTATTGTCACTTCACTGTGAAGACTAGTTGAATAGACCGATGGGGAATAATGGATCACCAAGACTTCCTATCTATGCCTCTACTCTCATCCTGTCCCACATTAAGAACCATTGGCCAAGGCTCCCGGCGCCAATTACGTAGTAGTACCTACTCCCTCATTTCGGTTTATATACAGCCCAATAAAAAAGATTCATCAACCAAGGTAATAGTAGATGATGAGTGCCAGAAGAATTTTTTGTAGTACTACTGTAGTACTTTGCAAAAGTACTCAATTAATGGGCTCGTTTTCCTCAAGAAAATTGTGTTTACCAACGTATTAATTGCAATGCATGCGTGCATGCGTGAACAACAAATGACCAGGACTTTTACATGCATTGGAGTAATTCTTGCATGCAACATTTTAATGAAGCTTGAAATATGAACATGTTAATGGGAGGGACTAGAACCCTCACGCATGCATGCAACACTCACACGTACACATGCACGCACGCAACACTCACGCAGCCATGCTTGCGGCACACAACACACGACGCAACACACACGCTCATGCTCAAGTGCTCAACCTACACGTGCATGCACACACATACACAGCCAGGGTGGTTCACGCGCAAGGGTTGGACTCCTGTCGCGCCTGCGTAAAGTTTTGTTTAACTTATTTCTTTGTTCTGTCAACTGACAGGTGGGACCCAGAGACCACGTGCCAATTTAACCAGTCAAGAAAGTGCCACGTTGACTATTTGGTCGGTCAGCAGAGTGCAATACAGTGCTCTACGGTGAACTAGTGACCGTATAATCATCGCAAAACGTATATAGTGACCGTAATGAGCGTATTATGAAGTCTAGTGAGCGTATTGTTACAAATACAGTGACCGCCACTGTATTTATCTCGTTTCAAATTAAGCCATATTATCCGGAAAGGAGCCAGTATGGACTTCTAGTACTACTGTGTCCCGTCAACTTGCAGAACGAGGAGAAGCTTGCTTAGTACGCCCTCTCCCTTGCCCGCGCATGCTCGGTGGCTCGTAGGACGAGGAGAAGCTTGCTTAGTACGCCTACGCCCTCTCCCTCGCCCATGCGCGCCGTGGCTCGCAGGACGAGGAGAAGCTTTTGACTACAGCGCGCTCTCCCTCGCCCTCGCTCACGTGGTGGACGTGCGGCAGTTCATTCGGTGTCAGATTGCCAGAAGCATATAGTAGTACTGTAGTACCATCATTGTTGAACTTGGACCTCCCGAAGAGGCGAAGTGCCAAGCGTAAGGTTTATAGGAGTACGAGCAGTCGTACAACTACAGTGAACAACCGCTACTGTATGATGCTGCCACGTCACCTATAGCCAAAGATGTGCCACCTTTTTTCTCACAAAGTGTGAAGGAGCCCGTGGAACAGCCACACAAGTTGCACGTACACATAACACATCTACTAGTAAATTCTAAAGGACAAATGCCAACATGCCACACAAGTTCATCTCCACTTCATGTGATAAATTTGTGCACGACTACTCTACATTACAGCGCTACCATTCACAATTTACCATACTCCACTTACACGTTATAGATGAGCTCCATTTCGTCCTCCAGGTTCCAGTCCCAGGTGTTCTTCATAGATGGCACGATCCATAGCGGTGGGCAACGGGAATCATTGTCGTAGCTTTCTAGTCTGGTTCCACACGATGGAGACTCATCCAAGCTGAAGCGGCATAAATCAGGGATTGCGTGTCCCAAAATGTTCAACCGGCGGTGCACACTAAAGACACAACCATGCTTCATGAACGGCAGGCCTTCGGTGTCGTGCACGGAAGGTGGCATCTGTTTGATAATGGGGTAGCTGTCCCCAATGAAAAGCGAGTACTCTCCAAGAGTGTCCCCTCGGCTCCCACATAGCATCACGGGGGTCGAACTCGGAGCCGTCCATCTGGTACACGTGGCATCTTAGATCTGGACACATGGTCAAGGTCCATGCAGGATAATGTTGTGCTCAAATATGGCGCGCAGTAATATTGTGCAGCGAGTAGTACTACTATACTATAGAGGAAGTTCAATAACCGACTGATTATATATAGACATTTTTGGCTACACGGAGGAGATAAGACATGGAAAAACAAAAATGGTGGGAGTGGATTCAAGAGCCAGCTATACGCGTACTCCTAGGTAAAAAGTACTACTCCCGCCGATCCCTGCGACACACTACTATGGATTCGAAGTACTAGTACTACTACTACTACTACTAGTACAATGATAGAGAAGGCAATGAGAGAATGGAATACCTGGGTACATGGTGAGGGTCCGATCGTGGTAGATCGTGGCACCTTGTTGCACATAATTGGTACCATGGGTAACCACTGCGAAGATAGTTGATCCCATTTTGCCAGAGTCAACTACAAGGTTCCAGGTTAGACCGAATTCCGGATGCACATAATCCAACACATCTAGGATCGGCGATCTGATTTTGATCGGGGGATGCGTGTGTTGGGGAACGTTGCATGGAAAACAAAAAAAATTCTACGCACACGCAAGATCTATCCATGGAGATGCATAGCTATGAGAGGGGAGTGTGTCTACGTACCCTCGTAGACCGTAAGCGGAAGCGTTAGAACAATGTGGTTGATGTCGTCGAACAACTTCACGATCCAACCGACCGAGTACCGAACGTACGGCACCTCCACGTTCAGCACACGTTCAGCTCGGTGACGTCCTCGACTTCTTGATCCAGCAAGATGGCGAGGTGGTGGATGAGTTCCGGCAGCATGATGGCATGGTGACGGTGATGGTGATGCTATCTCCGCAGGGCTTCGCCCAAGCACTGCGAAAATATGACCGAGGGACGGAACTGTGGAGGGGGGCGCCGCACACGGCTAAGACAATGTTGTGTCTCCTTTGGGGCGCCCCCCTCTCCTCTATTTATATATGTGTAGGGGCTTGGAGTAGAAGGAATAGTGCCACGTGAACAGTAACCGTGAATAGTACACACGTGGACTTGGACTCCAAAGTCCAATCCTATTCCTACTAGGACTCTCCCTTTTTCCTTCCCTAGCTGCGTGGGCTTTTGAGGACTTGGTGCGCTTGGCCCAATAAGGCCAGGGCACCTCCCCTTAGCCCATGCCAGCCCTTGGGACGTCGTGGACCCACTTGTGGACTTCCGGACCCCTCCGGAATCCTCCGGAACCTTCTGGAAGCTTCCCGGTACAATACCGAAAAAAACTGCACCTTTTTCCGGAACCCAAAATATGACTTCCCATATATAAATCTTTACCTCTCGACCATTCCGAGACTCCTCGTGACGTCCGGGATCTCATCTGGGACTCCGAACAATATTCGGTTACCAATTCACATAACTCATATAACACTATACCGTCAACGAACGTTAAGCGTGCGGACCCTACGGGTTCGGGAATGATGTAGACATGACTGAGATGCCTCTCCGGTAAATAACCAATAGCGGAACCTGGATGCTCATATTGGTTCCTACATATTCCACGAAGATCTTATCGGTCGAACCGCAATGACAACATACGTAATTCCCTTTGTCCGTCGGTATGTTACTTGCCCGAGATTCGATCGTCGGTATCTCCATACCTAGTTCAATCTCATTACTGGCAAGTATCTTTACTCGTTCCGTAATAAATCATCCCGTAACTAACTCCTTAGTCACTTTGCTTGCAAGCTTCTTATGATGTGCATTACCGAGAGGGCCCAGAGATACCTCTCCGAAACACGGAGTGACAAATCCCAGTCTCGATCCCTGCCAACTCAACGGACACCTTCGGAGATACCTGTAGAGCATCTTTATGATCACCCAGTTACATTGTGACATTTGATAGCACACAAGGTATTCCTCCGGTATCCGGGAGTTGCATGATCTCATGGTCTGAGGAACATGTATTTGACATTCAAGAAAGCAGTAGCAATAAACAGAACGATCATATGCTAAGCTAACGGATGGGTCTTGTCCATCACATCATTCTCCTAATGATGTGATCCCGTTATCAAATGACAACTCATGTCTATGGTTAGGAAACCTTAACCATCTTTGATCAACGAGCTAGTCTAGTAGAGGCTCACTAGGGACACGGTATTTGTTTATGTATTCACACATGTATTTAAGTTTCCGGTCAATACAATTCTAGCATGAATAATAAACCTTTATCATGAAGAAGGAAATATAAAATAATAACAACTTTATTATTGCCTCTAGGGCATATTTCCATCAGCGTGGTCCCTACAAAATAATGGAGTACCGTTAGGAATGCAAATGATGGTTAGTGCATTCCGTTTGTTATCTCCCGTACTGTAGGATGGCACCCAGATGAAACAAGTCCCCTGGCTTGTCACAGCGAAGATGCGGCCTACATGGCACACGGCGTCTTCAAACTTGTGAGGGTACAAATCTGCCGCGGCCAACATGTGCCAGCCTCTGCCGCCAGGGCCATTCTTATTGATGGCAATCCTTATGTCGAACACTGCGATGAGATAGTAATCGGCGTAGCTGCGGTGCTTGGTCGAAGGGTCTGCAGTTGCTATCTTCTTCAATCTAATGGTGGCTTCATCATACCTATTCAAGCTGTTCCAGTCCGGAAGGCCGATCCCAATGCTGGACAAGGGGCCTACGGGAACGGACGCACTACTGTGGATGTTGTGCAAAATGATGTTGGTATCCGGCCGTAGGTATGCAAGCCAATCTCCGTTGGCACCAACCCAAACCTATGGGATGGTGGGCAGCGGAGAAATTACGGGATGGAATAACTAAGTATTTTTCGAATAGACATTACATGATCAAACACAATGACTGACCTTCTCATCGGACAAAATCCGACTGCCTCTCAACGTCGGCAACTCAAGCAGCGTCAAGATGCAACTGCGGCCATGCTGCGGTGGACTGGAGTCCCATTGAATAACCTTCTCCTCGAGGACGCATGGAAGACCAACAAGCATGGCCTTCTCCCAAGCCTGTTTACGCACCGTCTTAAAATAGTTGGTGCAGGAAGCACCGAGTCTTGCGGCGGTGAGGAAGTCGGAGCAGCGTGCGATTTCTCCCAGAGAACCGTCGTCCAAGGTCTCCCAGCCCCGGCGAGGGGGAGAACCGCCTGGCGAATCCATGGCAGCAGCGACGAACTGCCTTGGTCTCTTCGGGAGGGGAACTGGTGTGGAGGAGATAAAAGCGTAACCGCAAGGCCTCGTCCCTTCGTGAAGGAAGTTATGCGGGCACGCATTAGCGGTACTGCGATGGTGCAGTACATATTATTTAATATAGGAGTAGTACAAGTACTACCTCCGTCCTGGTTTATTGGTCCTCTTTGAATTTTGTGCCAAACTTTGACCTTATATTTAACTAACAAAATGTTAATGCATGTCACAAAAAATAATATCATTAAAAACTATGTTCAAATACGAATCCAACGATATAATTTTTGGTGACATGCACTAACATTTTGTTAATTAAAGCTATGGTCAAAATTAAGCACAAAATACGAAGGAGACCAATAAACCAAGACGGAGGTAGTAGTATACACGAGTGTAAATAGTTAAGCGGATGACATGTGGATCTACCTCAAGCGGGCCCATATGTCAGTCAACGGAAGAGAGAGGTGCGTACGCGTAATTGCGGAAGCGTGCTCCACTGGCAGACATGATGGCACTACAGGGTAAGGCTGATTTAGTAACACCAGCATGCTGGCTCAGCTTATTAATCAAGTGTCCCATCTGCTGCAGCTTGTATTGTCACTTCACTATGAAGACTAGTTGAATAGACCGATGGGGAATAATGGATCGCCAAGACTTCCTATCTATGCCTCTACTCTCATCTTGTCCAACATTAAGAACCATTGGCCAAGGCTCCTGGCGCCAATTAAGTACTAGTACCTACTCCCTCATTCCGGTTTATATACAGCTCAATAAAAAAAGATTCATCAACCAAGGTAATAGTAGATGATGAGTGCCAGAAGAATTTTTTGTAGTACTACTATAGTACTTTGCAAAAGTACTCAATTAATGGGCTCATTTTCCTCAAGAAAATTGTGTTTACTAACGTATTAATTGCAATGGATGTGTGCATGCGTGAACAACAAATGACCAGGACTTTTACATGCATTGGAGTAATTCTTGCATGCAACGTTTTAATGAAGCTTGAAATATGAACATGTTAATGGGAGGGACTAGAACCCTCACGCATGCATGCAACACTCATACGTACACATGCATGCACGCAACACTCACGCAGCCATGCATGCGACATACAACACACGACGCAACACACACGCTCACGCTCAAGTGCTCAACCTACATGTGCATGCACACACATACACAGCCAGGGTGGTTCGCGCGCAAGGGTTGGACTCCTGTCGCGCCTACGTAAAGTTTTGTTTAACTTATTTCTTTGCTCTGCCAACTGACAGGTGGGACCCAGAAAACACATGCCAATTTATCCAGTCAAGAAAGTGCCACGTAGACTATTTGGCCGATCAGCAGAGTTCAATACAGTGCTCTACGGTGATCTAGTGACCGTATAATCACCGCAAAACGTATATAGTACTCCAATGGTCGTATGATCATCGTTGGTAAATCTGCCACGTAGACTATTTTGGTGAGGTGGCGTAAAATAAAAGAAGAGAGAGAATGAGATCGTATGATCCTGAACCAACTTTCCGGGCACAAGCTCCGAGATTATGTATTTCTTTTCTGTGGGCCCTGACTGACCTGGTGAGAGCTGCGGCAGCTGGCTCCCCAATTTCCTTCTCTCAGGCGTTGGTCATCAGGTTTTGTTTATTGATTTAATGTGTGTGGTACCCATCAGAGTACGATTCATTGGAGAACTTGTATATGACACACTGATGACTGCTGACGTGTTCCTTATACCAACGAATCTAGTATCATACAGACTATTGCAGATGCTCTTAGTGTACCAGTTTTCAACTTTTGAATCTCAAGGCCAAGGAGCTACAGTAGCAAGTGGAGGTAGTACATTCAAATTCGAATCCAACAATATAATTTTCAGTGACATGCATTAACATTTTGCTAGTCACAATATGTGGTCAAACTTTAACTCAAAATACGATGGGGACTAGTAAACCAGCCCGGAAGTAGCAGTAGTACTGTTCTCTAGAACCATTGCTGTAACTATGAATGCAGGGAAAGTACACCTGCGTACTGCAGACCTGCTTGCTGCTCTATTCATGCGCGTAGCTGGCCTGCTCAGCCGCTCCTCTCATGCACATACTATTGCGGGGGCAAAACATTTGAGTTCTTTCATACCGCGAGAGAAGGCTCTTTCTTTTCCACTAGTACACGCGTACGTGAACAGCACGTGCAATGTCCAATTTATGAATACAACTTTTCCATGATTTTTGCAAAAGAAAGAAACAATCACATGGCTCTGGAAAAGTCTAACAAATCAACTATTCTACTCCCTCCATCCCATATTATGAAAACGTTTTTCAAGCTAATTTTGTACTATAAGGAGCGAAGCCATGCGTGCAACGCCACAAGCTACAGAGTACTTACATTAGGTCCAGGTCCAGGGCCATATTGCACAGTTCCCAATGCGGCGCCAGGCTTTTCCGGCTCCTCCGGCTTAATTGGGAGGGCGGCTGCTACTCTACGCGAGCCACGAGATGATGGCGCGTGCAAAATATACGGGACGGAAAACCCGTGCACGTGGATGGGCTATCCGCGACCACTGGTACAACGCAACATAGAATCCCTATTTGTTGCTAGTAAATTGTTCCTTATACATATTGGAGTATTTAACAAAAAACTACCACTTTCGAACCAGCCATACCAAGAAACCACCACTCTACAAAAATTAGCAAAAACATACCAAAAATTTCTTAAACCATCGCGAAAAACTACCAAGTGCCGATTAGGCTCGTTTAAACCCTTGTGGCACCTTAAGTCAACGCCGTTTGTTTGACCGGCAACATAGGCGTTATGACTTGTGGGACCTACATGTCAGTCTAAAAAAAATCCCCGAGTCACCTCCTACCTCCGGCCCGTCCACCTAGTCATTCTCGGCCATGGGAGGCAGCCACCGCCGTCGGCTGAAAGAGAGGTCGAAAGCGCCGGTGGCGCGGAGCCCATCTTGCGTCAGCCGGAAGCCAGATCAACGCGGCGCTCGCGGCCGCTAGCTAGCCAAGCTAGCACACAACCTGTTGGATGCATCCAGCTGCTTGTGTGCAAGCTTTGCTAGCTAGCTTGGCACGGCGGTGCAGCGGCTTGCTCGCGCGTGCCGCGCTCGGGCCAGCCATCCGGCTCGGGCGGAGGCCAGCGCGGCGGCTTGCTCGTGCATGAGCCGCGGTCGGGCCAGCCAGCCAGCCCGTGCGGAGGCCAGCGTGACGGCCGGCCCGTCCACCGGAGCGGCGGCCAGCTCGCCCATCACCGGCGCCGGCGATGAACACGCATACGAACTGTTTGAAGAAGAGGATAGATGCTCACATGTGGGTCCCACCTGTCGTAACAGTCAACTCTACAGTCAAACATACAGTGTTGACTTAAGGTACGTTGTCAGCACGGACGTGTGGGCCAACCCTGTCATAAACGGGTTTAAACGAGCCTAATCGGCACTTGGTACTAGTTTTTTTTAGTAGTTTGGTAGTAGTTTTTGGCACGGATTCAGAAATTTTTGGTATGTTTTTGCTATTTTTTGTACAATAGTTTCTTGCTAGGGCTGGTTGAAAGTGGTGGTCTTTTGTTAAATACTCTACATATTGTAAGTAGGAGTGAAAGCTAAGCTTTGGAAGTCTATAAGCACGGCTAGTTACATAGTATGTATGCGTACATAATTCAAACTAAATATCGACCATGGGTGACTAATATCTTGATGGAAAACTCAAAACTATGGAAATACAAACGTATTATTGATACTTGTTTCCATAAACTTGGATCTACGTTCTATTCAACGACTGAGCATGTGGGGCCTTATCACGATGACTTCCCGACTGTCTAAAACAAGGTTTTCCCGTCTTCGGTAAGGAGGAGGATGACTGCGGCACGCCTTCGGCTGGCTCTAGTGCGCGTAGTCATCTCTAGGTGGTCTACGAACGTGTAGATGTATTTTTTTCACATCTCGTGTTCTTTGTACTGCCACGACTGATGAATAGATCATAAGTATCTCGTAAGAAAATCTTGGTTGAGTGTGTGTGCGAGCGAGAGATCGTGCGTGTGTGTGATATGGAGAGACTAAGGCAGAGATAAGAGAGTCATTGCATGTTTGTGTGTGTGTGTGGAAGATAGAGAGAGACCTATATGGGACTTTGTGTTGTGTAACATGGAGGCAGATAGACATAGTCACAGAGGGAGTGTGTGAGATACGCATGCGGACATAGGGAGAGAGGTGTGAATTAGAGAGACGGGGATTTTTGGTGTGCATGTGAGTTAGAGAGAGAGATAGGGATATATATATATATATATATATATATATATATATATATATACCAAGAGCTGGAGAGAATATACAAGGGTGCGTGTCTTAAAAGAGGGATCCAGATAGATGGCGTGGTGTGTGTGTCTGTGTCTATTTTGTGCGCGCGTGTGTGGGAAAGGGAGAGTGCGTGTGTGTGGAGAAGAGAGACCATTGATGATGTAAACCTAGTAGGGGGGATGATATGGCATGTGTCCAAGAGAGAGAGAGAGGCATGTCTAGTAGCGGGACAGCGTGGGTGCTGGTGGGGGTGCGTGCTATATATTTGGAAGAGACATCGAGTGTGTGTGAGAGAGGGGTGCGAGAGAGAGAGAGAGAGAGAGATGGATAGAGAGAGTGAGAGAGAGCGAGAGAGAGAGAGAGAGATGGAGGTCGATTGTGTGCGAAAAGTGGCCTATAGATAGGCAGAGGAGGTCGATGGTGTTCGAAAGTGGCCTATGTAGGGAGACACAAGTAAAGCGAGTCATTGCGTGCGTCAGAGAGACTTCATGAGAGATCAAAATAGATGGTGGAGAGAACATCGCGCGAGTTTGAGATCGATGATACGCTAGAGATTTATGGAGAGAGTCGCGACATATAGTGGGAAGAAGGGTCGGGTCCGCATGTGAAGAGATGGAAAGAGGCAAGAGGTGCACAAAGAGAGGGAGGGTGTTTGTGTGTAGTGGGGGTGGTGAGTGAGAGGTGTGTCAATGTGAGAGTGAGATAAGGTGGAGAGCGTGCGAGAGCCAGATATATGTAGGGAGAAAGATGTTGGGGGCAGTGTGTTTTGTGTGTATGGGAAAGATACACGGCTATAGAGTGTGTGCTTGGGAAAGATAGATGCCGGGAGACCAAGAGAGTGGGGGAACAGATGTGTGCATGTCCGAGAGACAAAGAGATAGAGACCTATATTGGGGTTCGGACCTAGAAGAGAGAGAGAGGGGATAATGTGTGCGCGTGTTTGTGTCCGGGGAGAGAAAGGCTTGTGTGTGGGGGGAGAGAGGGGCTGGGGTGGTGTGCTTCAGATAAAGAGTGAGGGGTGTACGTCTGAGAGATATAGACGTAATTAAAATACATGGTCAAGAGTGTGTGCACTCATCCTTGATCATTTTTTTCTTCATATTTTTGGACTATGAGATAGCGATACTTTTGAACATGCGAGGTATATTTTGAAGTACTAGAATTACTGACCTAAGATTGGAAATTCTGAATTCGACCACATTATTAGCTTTTTTTAATTCATTTAAATGGGGGTACAATTTTTAACCCGATTGCGTGATTTCAAATTCATATATCAAACCTAGACATATAGACATACGGTCATGTTCAAACCTTGTAATCATCCACTTTATTCATACACATACATATTTGTTTGTGTCATCATATTTAGGAGAAACGCATTCGAAATTTCATTTGAATTGGAGCATATGATGGTATTTGCTTGCAATAGCTTAATGATCCTTATTTGAATTGAATGACAATCTAAGTTTCTAGTTGGAGACATTGATTTTCGAAACTTGCACCCTTTTTTTTCTCGCGTGCACAACAAATAAATACTCGGCCATGATATCATAGTCGATTGTACAAGACGAGAAGACATAATTTCAGCTACCAAAAGCTTTCAAACTTCCCGCTCACATCAAAACTTCTCGCGCCCAAAAGTTTAGCCCTACGATATTCCTCTTTTACCCCTGCCACATCAACAGAAAAGGGCTGCTTTGGTAACTCCATTGTTTTCCCCTCTTTGCCCCCAACATTCTAACCCAGAACCACTCCCCTCCCCGCCTCCCCCCCTCCCCCAAGCCGCCAAATCTAGTCCTCCGCTGTGGCGGTGCACCTCACACCCCGCTGGATCTACCTTCCGCACCTTGGACCCCCAACTGCCAACTCACCACTGCACCGAAGCCGCTGTCTTGTCCACCGCACCAGATCTCCTTGACCGCCATCATGGTCCAGCACACCGGATCTGCTTCACCGGCGCCCTCGTCCACCACAGTGTAGGCCCTTCACCGACGCCCTCGTCCACCACAGTGTAGGCCCTTCACCGACGCCCTCGTCTGCCACATCGCCGTCCCTTCATAGAAGCCCTCGTTTGTCGCAACAGATTCGCCTCACCGAAAGCACTGTACACCTGTCACAACCCTAGCTTAGTCTTTGCTTGTCATTGCATAATCATCCATGCATCATATTTAAATTTCAATTTAATTTGAAATAGGGATTCAACAAACCCTAGCACCCCTTTGAAATACTAGGTTCAATTGAAATCTTTTTCAATGAACCCAAAATGCCCTTTAGAAAAGTTCATTATTTTTGATAAAGGTGAAAACCTCTGCCAAAAATGATGCACACATTTCTAGGACATTTTTGGATTTTTTAATTAAACCATAATGTATTTGAATTGGGGCATCTAATTGCTATAAATATTTTATAGCTCCAATAATTCTGGAACATTTTGTGGGGATCTGGAATAATCCATTTAGCACCCACAATATTTTTCAGAAGCAACAAAATTGAATTGGCTTCAAAACCAAATTCAAAACACACCTGCAAATTAGAAAAATAGAAACATAAATAGAAAATAGGAAAGAGACAGAGAACTCACCTAAGGCCCAGCACTGTAGCACCCCAGCCCAGCAGGGGCAGAGGCGTCTTCTATCTCCTGCCAGTAGGAGCAGCTGCGTGCTTGCACGCGCGCGCCCGAGGAGGCCAGCTCCTCCCTGCCTGCTTCCTCTCCTCCCCGACCCTTCTCGTGACACCACAGAGACGCCCAGGCCCCTGGATCTTTTCCCCCTCGCAACGCGCTCTCTCCTCTCCCCTAGCTCTCTCTCACGCGCACGCCCGAGCGTCGCCATCACAGCCGCTCGACGTTGCCGTAGCCACCGTCATCGCCTCGCCTCACCGTTGAGTCTAGTCGCTACGTCGATGTCCACAAGCTCTCCACGCCGACGAACGCAAGCTGAGGAGCACCACATCGTCGTCTTCGATCTCGTCACTGCCGCATCTGCTCGCCGGACTTCGCCGGTCGATTCGCCGTCTCCGACGCCTCCTCGAGCCCACCGAGCTACTCTTCGACCTCCCAGTGAGCTCCTCTTCTGTTTCCCCCTAGCATCGTGGCCTATAGCTCGTCGTAGCACCATTCCCCGCCGTGCCCGAAGCTCGCTGCCGCACGTCCATGGCGCCGCCGTGACAACAGTAGCCGCAGCTCGTGTCCGAGCACTGCCGCGTGATCAGTGCGTTCCCAGAAGCCCCGTAGCACCCATCTGCTCCTCCTGCCATGCCCCATAATGCCAAAACCATGGACGTCGAACTCCAGCCGCCATTGTACCTCATCGCTGCCGCCGCTGTAGGGCACCCCAACACTAGCCGCTGCTACCGTTGGACGCGCCGCACTATGGGCATTCCAACAAGCCAAACCCCGCCCAAAACCGACGCCGGACGGCAAAACCCGAATCCCTCTGCCGTGGTTTCTGGTCACTGGCGGCTAAACGCCGGTGGTGATGATGTGGCACCATCATTAGGGCCTAACTACGATTAGTTTAACCCACCCTAGTCACTGACATGTGGGCCCAGGCCCTAACTAAATAAGATTTAGGATTAAGTTTAGTGCTAATTAACTCTGTTAATTAGATGTGCCACTGACATATGGGTCCCACTGGTCAGTTTAACCTGGACCACCCTAGTTGACCTGCTGACATCATAGTGAAATAGTGCTGACGCAGTAAACATTTTCTGGATTATTTCTAATTCAAAAATGATTTGGAAACTTCAGAAAATGTTGCAAACTTCAAAAAATCATATAAAATCAACCGGAACTCCAAATGAAATCATTTATATATGAAAAATTATCAAAAAAACATGAAGAATCTGTTTATGGCATTTGCATGCATGTTTGAACAACTTAACTCCACTATTTAGGGTAAATCATGTTTAGGGCAATTTTGATAATTAGTTTTGGAGTAGGAATTTGCTATATGGTTGAATTCCACTTCAATTAACTTGGCTGACTATTACATTAGGTGAATCCGGTACCTTAAAATGACATATCATGCATTTGGTTGTGCATTGTATTGAATGTTGTTCCTTCTCTCTGTTTGCCGGTGTTGTTCCCTCTCGGTAGACGTTGTTTCGACGATGAGAATGATGTCTCTGATGAACAGCAGTATTATCTTCAGAAGTGCCAGGCAAGCAAAACCCCCTTGATCACTCCGATACAATCCCACTCTCTCGCTCCTGCTCTCTTTTACTGCATTAGGACAACAACCATTCAACTGTTACATGTTGCGGTAGTTGAACCCATTCCTCCGCATGACCTTGATACGTCTCCAACGTATCTATAATTTTTGATTGTTCCATGCTATTATAGTATCAATCTTGGATGTTTTTATATACATTTAACACAATTATATATCACTTTTTGGGACTAACCTATTAACTTAGTGCCCAGTGCCAGTTGCTGTTTTTGCCTGTTTTTGGTTTTCCAGAATATCAGTGCCAAACGAAGTCCGAATGCCACGAAACTTTTTGGAGATTTTTTTCTGGACATAAGAGACACTAGAAGCTTTGGGAGAGGGCCAGAAGACAAAGGAGGTGGCCACGAGCCACCAGGGCGCGCCCCAGTGGGGGTGGCGTGCCCTGGTGCCTCGTGGGCCCACCTCTGCTCCGTTTGACCTAATTCCACCTCTACAAATTCTCTAAAATCGGGAAACCAACAGAGGAGTCCACGAAATACTTTTTCCGCCGCCACAAGCTTCTGTTCTCGAGAGATCCCTTCTGCAGGCCTTTTTCGGCACTCCGCCGGAGAGGGAATCGATCACGGAGGGGCTCTACATCATCCTTGCTGCCCTTCCGATGATGCGTGAGTATTTTACCACAGACCTTTGGGTCCATAGTTAGTAGCTAGATGGCTTGTTCTCTCTTTTTGATCTTCAATACAATGTTCTCCTCGATGTTCTTGGAGTTCTATCGGATGTAATCACTTTTTGCGGTGTGTTTGTTGGGATCCGATGAATTGTGAGTTTATGATCAGATTATCCATGAATATTATTTGAGTTTTTTCTGAACTCTTTTATGCATGATTATTATAGCTTCGTATTTCTCTCCGATCTATTGATTTGGTTTGGCCAACTAGATTGATTTATCTTGCAATGGGAGAGGTGCTTTGTAATGGGTTCGATCTTGCGGTGCTCAATCCCAGTGACAGAAAGGGACATGACACGTATGTATCGTTGCTATTAAGGGTAAAAAGATGGGGTTTATTCATGCGTGAGTTTACTTTGTCGACATCATGTCATCTTGCTTAAGGCGTTACTCCGTTCTTTATGGACTTAATACACTAGATGCATGCTGGATAGCGGTCGATGTGTGCAGTAATAGTAGTAGATGCAGGCAGGAGTCGGTCTACTTGTCTCGGACGTGATGCCTATATACATGATCATTGCCTTGGATATCATCATGATTATTTGCTTTTCTATCAATTTGCCAACAGTAATTTGTTCACCCACCGTATGCTATTTTCAAGAGAGAAGCCTCTAGTGAAAACTATGGCCCCCGGGTCTATCTTAATCATATATTGAAAATCCTAAAAATACCTTGCTGCACTTTTACTTTATTTATTTTGTTTTATATTTTAGTTCAATCTATCTGTCTATCACCATACAATTTAATCTTGCAATTAACCGCCAAGGGATTGACAACCCCTTGTTTGCGTTGGGTGCAAGGATTTGTTGTTTTGTGTGCAAGTACTGCTAACGAGTTGTTGCGTGATTCTCCTACTGGATTGATAACCTTGGTTTCATAACTGAGGGAAATACTTATCTCTACTCTACTGCATCATCCCCTCCTCTTCAGGGAAATCCCAACGCAGCTCACAAGTAGCAGGAAGAATTTCTAGCGCCATTGCCTAGGAGACATCATCAACATCTATCAAGTACCTACGCATAAACTTTCATCTCCTTGCATTTACTTTACTTGCCTTTGCCTCTCGTTTTCATCTCCCCTACTTCTAAATTTTTTTTACAAAAAAATACAAAAATATTTTGTGTGCTATCTTTGCTTGTGTTGCCATGTGCCTTCTATTTGCTCGCATCTTTGCTTGCTAAAAATCTATTGATTTGGATCCTCATCCACTAGCTAATCTTTTGAAAAGATCCAATTATGATGAACAAATTGCTAGTGAGTTGAGTGCACTTGATTATCTCTATGAAGTTTTGCTTGAAAATCATGAATCTGAAAATTGTGATGAAGTGTTGAAAGAAGAAATTTATAAAGTGATTCATGATAGCTCCTTGAATGAAAAAGCATGATTGCAATGATGTTATTATAAATTCTATTAATGTCGACTGTGTTAATAATATGCAAAATTACAAGCTTGAGGATGATGATTTTGTTATGTCCACTACTTATTGCAATGATCATGATTGGGGTGATGGTGCTTCGTATGATCTTGAAAATTTATTTAAGCCTCATGATGAATATGATATTGATAACAATGTTTGCAATAATATTGAAAGTGGGTTTGGAAGAGTGTCAACTTTAGGTAAAAAGAATCCCACATATTTGGAGAGTGTTCAATCTTACGAATTTTTTGATAAAAGTGGATTTGGAGAGGTCATAACTTTAGTTGATGTTAATCCCACTATCTTGGAAGATTATAAAAAATTTATGCATGTGGATCGTGAAGAGAATATTTTATATGATAGCTATATTGTTGAATTTGACTATGATCCTACATGTAATTATTATGAGAGAGGAAAATGTGGTTGTAGAAACTTTCGCGTCACTAATTTACCTCTCTATGTGCTAAAATTATTGACGCTCCATTCTTCCTATTAGCATATGCTACATATTGCTTGTCTTGATAATTTATTTTCTTATAAAATGCCTATGCATAGGAAGTATGTTAGACTTAAATGTGTTTTTCACATGCAACATGATGCTCTCTTTGTGTTTCAATTCTTATTTTTTATGTGAGCATCATTGAAATCTCAAGCCTATCTTAATGGCTATAAAGAAAGAGCTTGTTGGGAGACAACCCAATAAACTTTTTATTACTATTCTTGTGTGTTTATACAATTATGCTACTGTTATGATTGTGTTTTTATGATTTAATTAGTGTTTGTGCCAAGTAAAGCTTTTGGGATGATTTGGAAGATAGTATAATTGATGCTGTTTGGAAAACAGAAAGTTTTGCGTCCCGTGCTGGAATTTTAATTCTGTACTGGAGCGTCAGAAAAATCTGAAATTAATACAAAGTATTGGTATATGAATTTCCCACGTTGTCCTAATTGTTCAGAATTTTTGGAGTTACAGAAGTATAGCTTTTAAATAGATATTTACAGACTGTTCTGTTTTAGACAGATTCTGTTTTTGTTGCATAGTTTGCTTATTTTGATCAATCTATGGATCGTATCGCGGGGTATGAGTCATGGAGAAGTTGGAGTACAGTAGCATTATCCCAATATTAAATATGAATCAATTTACTACAGTACTTAGAGTTAAGGATTTATTTGTTATACTAACGGATCTCACGAAGGTTTTGTTGAGTTTTTTGTGATTGAAGTTTTCAAGTTTTGGGTGAGATCACGATAGATGAAGGAATAAGGAGTGGCAAGAGCCTAAGCTTGGGGTTTCCCAAGGCACCCCAAGGTAATATTCAAGGAAGACTCAAGCGTCTAAGCTTGGGGATGCCCCAGAAAGCATCCCTCTTTCTTCTACCAACTACCGGTAATTTTACTTGGAGCTATATTTTTATTCATCACATGATATGTGTTTTACTTCGAGCATCGTATATTATATGAATATTTACTTTGTTTGCTTTTTAGTTTATCACAATCATGTTTGCTGGACGCACCTATTTGAGAGAGCCACACGTGTTTCATAATTTGTTAGAATACTCTATGTGCTTCACTTAAACCATTTGAGCTAGGCAGTTGCTCTAGTGCTTCACTTAAATCTTTTTGAGCACGGCGGTGGCTAAAATTTTGAAGAAATATTTGCACTCTCATGCTTCACTTATATCTTTTTGAGAGTTGATAATAGTAATGGTAATTTGCACAAGATATGAATTTGGTCCCAAAGTGATGAATATTCAAGAGGGATATAATAAAAACTTTCATGAAAGATCATTGGATATGATAAGTTTGATTCCTTGCAATAGTTTTGCGATATGGAGATGATAATATGTGAGTCATGTTAGTGAGTAATTATGATTTAGTAAGAATATTGGTGTTAAGGTTTGTGATTCCCTATGCATGCACATAAAGTCAATAGTTATGCAACGAAATTATATCCTACTTATGGTGCATTATTCGGTGTTAGTTATGTTCAATGCATGTTTATGACCGTTTTCACTTTTTGGTTGGTTGCCTCTCAATCTATTTGCTAGCCTTCATTTGTACTAAGCGGGAATACTGCTTGTGCATCCCAACTCCTTAAACCCAAGTTGTGCCAAATGAGTCCACCATACCTACCTATATGCGGTATTTCCATGCCGTTCCAAGTAAATTTGCATGTGCCAACTCTAATTTTTCATAATAATTTTCCGTTTTGTGTGCCCGTACCACTCATGAAGCGGCAGGGGGTGACCAATATTTTCCTTGCTAGGTGTGTTATTCTCACGATGAGTGTTTATTCACTTGTCATTGCACGAGAGAGTGGTAGGTAATAGGGATGCCCGGTCCCGAAATGAAAATAATAATAATATGATGATAATAATAAATTCCATGGAAAGTGTTGGTATAGAGGGCACCCGTGGATACGGCTAGCCATGGATTGTGAAAGAATGGTGGAAAGGAAATAAACTTTATTTTCTGTTTGGGAACCGCCTATAATGTGTCTAGCATGGAAGATATTGGGAATTCTCGGTCATTTTCGTTGACAGGAAAAGCATGCCTCTCAAAATAATTTTATCTCTCTAATTTAAGCTTTGAGCTATGGCACATTTGCAAATCTCTGCTTCCCTCTGCGAAGGGCCTGTCTATTTACTTTTATGCAATTTTTATTTTTATTTTGAGTCTCCATCTTCTCTTACAAAGCACCAAGTAGAGAGCACTATTGTCAAACTTGTGCATTGAGCCATGTTGTGACTACTCATCCATGCTTTCTTGTTATGCCTGCTATTGCTTAGAGTTGTGTTAGGTCTGATTCATCCAGGAATGAATTGGAATGTTGTGATCATGTTCTGATGTTGAGAGCTAAGTGTGTGAACACGATTTGGTAAAGGTAGCGATGAGAGGCCATGTAGGAGTACATGGTGGGTTGTCTCATTGAGACCGTCCTTAAGAACTGAGTTCTATGTATGTTATCCAAGACTAGCTACTACCACACATTGGGTTCCGGTAATGCGAGCCCTCTCGCTTATTAATCGCCTTGATCTCTGTCCAGGAGTTGCAACTAGTTTCTGGTATTTGTAGGTTGTGCTAGTAGTCTACCAAGTGGCACCCGGTACAAGTGGGCTTGGGACAGACTAGGCACCGTGGCCCGGTGTACCAAGTGGCACCCGGATGTTGGAATTGGGAACCCCGCACACATCGTTTGGGGCCGTGATGGAAACTTCGGCCGGACTTCCCTTGCGGGTTCAGCCTCAGACGGGCGATAAACCTGGACTAGAGTCTTGCGTGGTTAGTCAGGTTGTGGCCGACACCCACGCCAGGCTTCCGCTTGAAGGTTACCGAGATACATGACGTGTATATGGTGGTAAGTGGTGAGAGCGTGTATGAAGAAGTACACCCTTGCAGGGTTATCAAACTATTCGAATAGCCGCGTCCTCGGATATGGACTACTTGGAGACTTATATGGTTCATAGATAACTTAAAGGGATACTCTAAAATGCGCAAGATAAGTGTGAGTGCTATGGATGGCCTTCTCATAGGGAGAGGATCCTTAGTGGTGTATTGATGTGGTGACTATGTGGACTCGTGTGCGCTTTCTCACCTCAAGGAAAATACTGGTAGTCGTAGTACAGGTTAGCCACTGAGTCAAAGCTGGCTTGCTGCAGTTAAACTCCACAACCCCATTGTTGATACTGATGCATATGTAGTTAGTTTTGATGTAAATCTTGCTGAGTACCTTTGTACTCACGTTTGCTTAATTTACATTTTTGCAGAGGAGACTTCAGTCTCATTAGTAGTTCCACGTGGGCTTCGACAATTAGCTTGGGAATCCCAGACAGAGGTCTGGTTCCTATGGAGGGTCTTGTAGATAGTCAGGCTTCTCAGCCTTTTTATTTCGTAGTTGTCTGTACTCAAACATGTTCATGCTTCCATTGCTTGTATGACTTTGAATGCTAGGTCATGAGACCCATGTTTGTAATATCATGTTATGTATGGCTCTTCGGAGCCTCTCAGATAAATACTTTGAGTCGTAGAGTTATGTTGTGATGCCATGTTGTATCTATACATATCGTGCATATTGTGTGTATGTTTGAAATGCATTGGTATGTGTGGGACTTGACACCTAGTTATCTGCTTTGGTAGCCTTCCTTACAGAGAAATGCCTCCTAGTTCTTCCACTGAGCCTTGGTAGTTCGCTACTGCTCCGGAACACATGGATTGACCGACATATATCCTTCTTTGCTCCTGTGTCTGTCCCTACGGGGAAATGTCACGCGGTGTTACTAGAGTCCTGATAGCTTGCTACAACCCAGTTACACACGCTGATGACTGACATGTGCATTGCTGGGTTACCTATGTCTATCCCTGTAAGTTTGTGCCACCTTGGTTTATGACTAGTCATGTCGACCCGGGTTCTCTATCATATGGATGGTAGCATCACAATCATATACGTGAGCCAAAAGACGCAAACGGTCCCGGCCAAGGTAAAGGCAGCAGCCGTGGGTTACCGTGCGTGAGGCCGAAAAGTGATATGATGTGTCTTATGCTAGATTGGTGTGACTTAGGATCGGGGTCCCGACAACACCGCCCCGGATGTGCATCGCCGACGCCTTCGTCCACTGCACTGGACCCGCTCCACGGACGCCATATTCAACTCCACCGGCCCAGCTTTACTGCCGCCGCCGCCTGATCAGGTTATTTCAATTAGTACACCTTTGGTTTTTCTCGTCTTTATTGTACAACCGTTCACTTACCACAGATCAGCTTTCCTGGATGTTGTCGGGCCACTGGGAACCAGGGTACCCCGGCCCGTCTGCATGCGGCCCAAGAAACGACGCCTGGCGAAGGCCCAAGATGCGGCCCGTCTAAGGGAGCCGCGAAGGGAAGACGCCGCGCGAGGTGCCAGCCCCGCGAGGACCCCTCCTCAAGAGACGACCTACCAAGACTTAGCGGTAGGAGCGGTCGAGACTTCGCGAGGCTGCCTCCCGAGGCCACCCGAGCCTGACGTCGGTTGTGTGGTCCTGTGCCCATCACGTGGGTGACGCGCGTAGCGACGAAGGGCGGCAGAGGCCGCGCCAGCGGGCGCGGATAGAGAAGCTTTCCTCTTTGGTGCTAAGGGGGCAGCCCCAGCTGCTCATCCCCAAAGCGAGTCCCAAGGACTACCCGTTTGGTGATAGAAGACCGAGACAGCAAGGCGCGCGGGGCGGAGGTCATCACCGAGCCCACCAACGCGTCATGGATCAAACTTTTGCAGGCGAAGACCGCCTTTAGTTAGGATAGACTGAGCGCCTGTCCCCTTTCAAAACCCACCAAGTGTGGCAACCCTTCCCACCTAAGTTTTTGGGGGAAGAGGACCAAGGCGGCTATAAAAGGGGCAGCGCTACCATTGCAGGAGGATTGATTCCTTGACCACCTGCCTTGTACGCGAGAACATCTTCTTGCCCAGATCAATCCCAACCACATGCAGGAGTAGGGTTTTACACCGCAAGGTGGCCCGAACCTGGGTAACCGTCGTGTCCCCTGTCGTGCTCCCGCGTAGTGCTCTCGCCGTAGCTTCGCCGTGGCCGCTTTTGGTCGGAAAGAGCTAGCTTGCCCCCAGTGTTCAAATCTCTAGATCCCCGGAGTCCCGGCTCTGACATTTGGCGCGCCAGGTAGGGGGTAGCTTCGGTTCTGTCCACCTCCTCACCGCCATGGCCGACGCTCGCCGTGAGCGCTACGCGCGCCGAGCTGCCAGGGTGGCCCAGACAGAGCCTGTCGCCCGTGACGACCATCGACGCCGCGCCACCGGCGTTGCCACCAACCCCGCTACGAGGGAGCAGCAGGCCTCCTGCTTCCACCCATCTGTGCGAGTGGATGGCCACACCGCCACGGCCTCCTCGCTCGCTCTCCGCGACACGCCGGCCCCGCAGGCCGCGCTCCTCATGGCGCGCGAGCTCCTGCGCTACCGTCCCACCGACGCCGGCTACGACGCCTGGCTCGGCCGCATCACCGAGCTCGTCAACACTGCGGGAGACGCCCCGATGCCCTCTCACTTGCTCCGTCCTCCTCCGTCTCGTGCCGGGGACGTGGCCCCCAACGCGCCTCCTCTGCCTCCTCTACATGGCGAGGGCGCCCGGCTCCACCCCGACGCGCGGGCGCGTGAGCACTCCCGTGGCGCATCCTCGCCGGACCATGGCGAGCCCAGCTGCCAGATCATCCGGCACGCGCCGCCCGACGCGCACGTCCTCCTCGAGCAGCAGGGCCAGTGCCAAGACCGGACCATCCAGGAAGTCGCGACCGCCGGCCGCCAGAACCAGGCCGCTCTCGCCGGCGGCGTCCCCTCCACCTGCGTGGGCTGCCGTGCCTTCACCCGCGAGCTACGCCGCGTGGTGTGGCCCACCAAGTTCAAGCCGGACCTGCCTCCGCGCAACGACGGCACCCCCAACCCTGTCGAGTTCATGCAGCTCTATGCCCTGAGCAACGAGGTAGTGAACGGCGACGACAAGGTCATGGCGAACTGGTTTCCCATGGCCCTCAAGGACGCCCACGTTCTTGGCTCATGAACCTCCCCGAGGCATCTATCTTCTCGTGGGCCGAGCTCTGCCGGCAATTTGTCGCCAACTTCAAGGGCACCCACGAGCACTCCCTCATGCTCAACGACCTGCGTGCCATGCGCCAGCGCCCTGACGAGACCCTCCGCAAGTACATCCAGCGCTTCAGCCAAGTGCGCAACAGGATCCCGCGCGCCTCCGAGGCCGACACCGTCTCCGCGTTCTCCAACGGCATCACGGACGTCCGGATGCGCGAGAAGCTCGCCATCAATGACGAGCTCGACTCCATGCTCGAACTGTTTGACCTCGCCGACATATGCGCCAAGGCCGAAGAGGGCCGCCTCTTCACCCACAATGACCCCGATGCGGCGCCGGACACCGCCAAGGCCAAGAGGAAGGACGTCAAGCGCAAGGGCCCTGCCATCCTTGCGGTGGAGCCCGAGCAGAAGTGCGGCCGCGAGCGTGACGAGCCCAAGAGGGACAGCCGCCCTCTCTGCGTCTACCACAACTCGCACTCCTATAGCACTGCGGACTGCCACGAGCTCAAGCTGCTTCGCGACGAGCGTCTGGGGCGCCGAGGCGACCGAAGCGACCGCGGCACCGGCCGTGGAGGTGGCCGTAACGGCGGCCGCTGGGGAGACCGCAACAACAACGGCGCCTGGCGCGACTAGCCTCGTGAGGCCAACCCTCAGGCCAATGCTACCCTTCCACCACTGCCGCCTCCACCACGACGGAATGATGGCAACCAGCCCGACCAAGACGTCGGGGGCTACCAAGAGCCTCGCGGGGTGGCCTGCATCCTAGGCGGAGCTCAGGCTCCCGCATCCAACCGCCACTTCAAGCTGTTCTCTCGCGAGGTGAACGCTGCCCTCCCGAGGCCTGAGGCTTCTCGCCTCCTCAAGTGGTCCCAATATGCCATCACCTTCGACTCCAACGATCACCCCAAGTCTTCAAGCGCTGCGGGCACGGTCCCCATGCTGTGCACCCCCACCATCAGCAACGTCACCGTCACCAAGACACTCATCGATGGAGGCGCCGGCCTCAATGTGATCTCCATCGAGACCTTCGAGCAGCTCCAAGTGCCTTACGACCAGCTGATGCCGACCAGGCCCTTCTCCGGAGTGACCAATGGCTCCACCATTCCTCTGGGCCAAGTGCGCCTCCACGTCACCTTCGGCACCCACAAGAACTACCATACTGAGCTCATCGACTTCGACGTGGCGCACATCGGCCTGCCGTACAACGCCATCCTGGGCTACCCAGCTCTCGCCAAGTTCATAGCGGCGACCCACCACGCCTATAACGTCCTCAAGATGCCGTACTGCAGCTGCATCATCACCGTCTGCTGTGATGAGAAGGACGCGGTCCGCTCCCTCGAGAGCGCCTACAAGGCCGCTGCCACCGCCTACCCTGCTGACGAGGATGCTGTCGAGCCTCATGAGGCCGCACCCGCGAAGAAGAAGCAACTGTTCTCTCAGGACCGCGCCAGGACGAAGAAGGTGTCGGTGGACGGTAGCGGCTCAGGCCCTACCTTCACCATCGGCACAGGCCTCTCTCCTGCATAGGAAGACGCGCTTGTCACCTTCCTTCGGGCAAACTCAGATGTGTTCACCTGGACGGCATCCAATTTGTCCGGTGTGCCGAGGGAGGTGATCGAGCACCACTTAGCAGTGTGCCCCAACGCACGCCCCGTGAAACAGAAGGCACGGCGCCAGGCGCCAGAGAAGCAAGATTTCATCGTCAAGGAAGTTCAGAAGCTCCAAGAAGCCGGGGTCATCCGCGAGGTGCGCCACCTCGAATGGCTTGCCAACCCCGTCGTAGTGCCCAAGAAGTGTGGCAAGGAGCGCATGTGCATCGACTTCACCAGCCTCAACAAGTTTTGCCCTCAAGACCCTTTCCCGCTACCTCGCATCGACCAGATCATGGACTCCACCGCCGGGTGCGAGCTGCTATGCTTCCTAGATGCCTTCTCAGGCTACCACCAGATCAAGATGGCAGCCGAAGATGTAGAGAAGACGGCCTTTATCACCCCCTGCGGCATATTTTGCTACATCTGCATGTCGTTTGGCCTCAGGAGCGCCGAAGCTACCTTCCAGAGGCTGATGCGCATCGCCTTGGGGCCCTAGATGGGAAGAAACGCCGAGGCCTACGTCGATGACATCGTAGTCAAGACCCGCGAGGCCTGGTCCCTCCTCGCGGACCTCCAGGAGACATTCAACAATCTGCGCAAGGTCAACCTCAAGCTCAACCCAGACAAGTGTGTCTTCGGAGTTCCCTCCGGCAAGCTGCTCGGCTTCCTAGTCTCTCACCATGGCATCGAAGCCAATCCCGAGAAGATCAAGGCCATCGAGAAGATGTGCCCTTCCCAGAGCCTCAAAGAGATGCAGCGCCTGGCGGGATGCATGGCCTCGCTCGGGCGATTCATCTCCAAGTTCGACGAGCGAGCCCTGCCGTTCTTCAAGCTCATGAAGAGATCCGGCCCCTTCAAGTGGACTCCCGAGGCCGACGCTGCCTTCGAAGACCTCAAGAGGTACCTCACGAGCCCGCCCATCATGGTCGCGCCGCGCTCCCGCGAGCCCTTCTCCTATACTTGGCGGCTACTCCCCAGACGGCCAGCGTGGCTCTGGTGGCAGTTCGAGAAGAGCGCGTCCCCACACAGAAGAGGCCTGCCGCGCCGTCGGCTCCCGAGGCCGCGCCGTCACCTGCCGAGGCCTTGCCTCAGAAGGCCTCCAGTGAGCCACCTCGCGAGCCGCCTCGCGAGCCTCCTGAGCCTCATGAGCCCCTCGGGCCCCCTGAAGACCAAGCTGTTGCGACAACTACCTGCCTCGTCGAGCATCCCGTGTACTTCGTCAGCACGGTGCTGCGAGATGCGCGCGAGCGCTACCCCATGCAGCAGAAACTCCTCCTTGCGCTCCTCGTCGCCTCCAGGAAGCTGCGCCACTACTTCCAGGGCCATCCCATCAAGGTGATCTCATCTAACCCCCAGGAGCAAGTCTTGCGCAGCCCCAACGCCGCTGGCCGCGTCGCCGAGTGGAACATCGAGCTACAAGCCTTCGAGCTGGAATTCTGCACCACAAGGGTGATCAAGGGCGTAGCCCTGGCCGACTGGACGGACCAGCCCCAGGAGGAGCCTCACGAGACCGAGTCCCTCCTACCTGGGAATGAGGCACCTGGCGGCTGGACTATGCACTTCGATGGCGCCTTCTCCCGGCAGGGCGCAGGAGCTGGCGTCATGCTCACTTCGCCAACAGGAGACAAGCTCCGCTACGCCGTCCAACTCTGCTTCAAGCACGACGACAAGGTCTCCAACAACATCGCGGAGTACAAGGGCCTCATCGCCGGACTCAAGGCTGCCTCTGCTCTTGGCATCAAACGCCTCACCATCAAGGGCGATTCGCAGCTCCTCGTCAACTTCTCCAACAAAATCTACAAGCCCAAGGACGAGCACATGGCCGCCTACTTAGAAGAGGTACATAAACTCGAGAAGCGTTTCCTTGGCCTGGAGCTGCAGCACGTTGCTCGCGGCAGCAACAAGGAGGCCGACGACATTGCCAAGCGAGCATCGCGCCGCGAGCCCCAGAGCCCTGACATCTTTGAGGAAAGGCTCCTCAAGCCATCAGCCACTCTGCTAGCCGCAAGCACCACCTTGCTTCACGAGGAACTCCCGCCTGCACCACCCATGGGCGCACCAGATTGCGGCCCAGCCTCAGGAGCCCGCCTGTTGCTGGCACTCGAACCCCAAGCGGACAGCTGGGCCATGGAGTTCAAGCCCTACTTGCTTCACGGCACCCTTCCAGAGAAGGACTCAGAAGCAGAGCGCGTGGCTCGCCAGGCCATCGCTTACTACTTGCAAAACGGTGACCTGTACCGCAGGTGCCCTAATGGTGTCTCGCTGCGGTGCATTTCCAAAGAACAAGGTCGCGAGCTGCTCGCCGACATCCATGGAGGAGACTGCGGCCACCATGATACGTCTCCATCGTATCTATAATTTTTGATTGTTCCATGCTATTATAGTATCAATCTTGGATGTTTTTATATGCAATTATATATCATTTTTTGGGACTAACCTATTAACCCAGTGCCTAGTGCCAGTTGCTGTTCTCTACTTGTTTTTGGCTTTTCAGACAAACAGTACCAAATGAAGTCCAAATGCCACGAAACTTTTTAGAGATTTTTTATGGACAAAAGAAACCTGGGAAGCTTCGGGAGGAGGCCAGAAGCCTCACAGAGGCTTCACAAGGCACTAGGGCGCGCCCCAGGGGGGGGCGCGCCGTGCTGCCTTGTGGGGCCCACGTGACTCCATTTGACCTAATTCCACTTCTATAAATTCACAAATATTGGAAAACCCCCAGAGAGCCAGAAGAGAAAACCTTTCTGCCGCCGCAAGCCTCTGTTCTTCCGCGATCCCATCTGGAGGCCTTTTCCGGTACTCTGCCGGAGGGAGAATCGATCACGGAGGGCTTCTACATCAACCTTGCTGCACTTCCGATGATGTGTGAGTAGTTTACCACAGACCTACAGGTCCATAGCTAGTAGCTAGATGGCTTCTTCTCTCTCTTTGATCTTCAATACAATGTTCTCCTCGATGTTCTTGGAGTTCTATCCGATGTAATCTTCTTTTGCGGTGTGTTTGTTGGGATCCGATGAATTGTGAGTTTATGATCAGATTATTCATGAGAAATATTTGAGTCTTCTCTGAACTCTTTTACGCATGATTGTTATAGCTTTGTATTTCTCTCCGATCTATCGGTTTAGTTTGGCCTACTAGATTGATTTATCTTGCAATGGGAGAGGTGCTTTGTGATGGGTTCAATCTTGCGGTGCTCAATCCCAGTGACAGAAAGGGACATGACACGTATTTGTATTGTTGCCATTAAGGATAAAAAGATGGGGTTTATTCATATTGCTTGAATTTGCTTCTCTACAGCATGTCATCTTGCTTAAGGCGTTACTCTGTTTCATACTTAATACCCTAGATGCATGCTGGATAGCGGTCGATGGGTGGAGTAATAGTAGTAGATGCAGGCAGGAGTTGATCTACTTGTCTCGGATGTGATGCCTATATACATGATCATTTCCATGAACCCGTCATAATTATTTGCTTTTCTATAAATTGCCCAACAGTAATTTGTTTACCCACCGTATGTTTATGTGCTCAAGAGAGTAGCCTCTAGTGAAAACTATGGTCCCCGGGTCTATCTTTATTATATAAAAAACCTAAAAATACCTTGCTGCAATTTATTTACTTTTATTTTAATTAGTAGTTTCGTTTATCTATTTACCTCGATAAGATTTAATCCTTGCAAATAACCGCTAAGAGGATTGACAACCCTCTTATCTGCGTTGGGTGCAAGTGTTTGCTCTTGCGTGTGCAGGTGCGCTTAACAAAATTTTGCTTGGTTCTCCTACTAGATTATTAACCTTGGTTCTTAACTGAGGGAAATACTTATCTCTACTGTACTGCATCATCCTCTCCTCTTCTGGGAAATACCAATGCAGACTACAAGTAGCAGGAAAAAATTCTGGCACCGTTGCCGGGGAGACATCATCAAAATTACCAAGTACCTTCGCACAAATTATCATTCACTTGCATTTACTTTATTTACCTTTTATTTGCATTTGCCTCTCATTTTCATCTCCCCCACTTCTATTTTTTTTTTTACAAAAACACAAAAATATTTTATTTGCTTGTTTGCTAGTTTGCTTAAAGTTGCCACTATGTCTGATTTTGTCATTGAAAAACATGAGGATACTAAAATTCCTAAGATAGAAATTCCCTCAAATTTAGACTCAAAATTTTTTGTAGTAGGGAGTGGAAATATCATAGGGAAGAATGTTATTCAAGAGTTCTTTAATTCCACGGGAACTTTGGTTTGTAATGACACCCCAATTCTTAAAAGAACCAACAGTTATGGGGAAGCTATCTCCGCACTCATTCTTACACTTGAAGGAAGATTTATTCGTACTCATCCTACCTTGCAAAGATTATTTTATGAGTTACCAGTTATAAATAACCCCAAAGCTAAAAAATAGTTGCTCTTCTCCTTATGAATGAGTTTGATTACATAGTGCGAGAAGCTAGAGAGATCTTTGATTTCTATAATATGAGTCAAGAAAATCCCGTGATAGATGAAATTTTATATAATGAGGAATATATGTTGTGATATGTTTTTCAAGATCACCATGCTTTTGATGAAAATCCTAAAAAAGAAGTTCCTCCCATACAGATCATTCAACAAGTTTTTAATGGAATTAATCATAAATATGCTTGGATTGTAAAGGAGAACCAAGAGGGGTTTGAAGAAGGTAGCCTTAATAACCCTAGTATTTTGGTTGATGATGTGTTCCCCATTGTTTTTGAAAAACCTCCTGAAAATCTCACACCGAAGGATGTCAAAACCAAGGATGACAACACTTGAGACTATGCATTATGCCTAGCTAGGGGCATAAAACAATAGCGCTTGTTGGGAGGCAACCCAATGAATAAAATAAATTTTTGCTTTTACCTACTGTTCTTGAGTGTTTGCATGATTATAGCTTCTATTATGATTATGTTTTTATGTTTTAATTAGTGTTTGTGCCAACTAATGCCTTTGGGAAGATTTGGAAGATAGTATAATTGATGCTGTTTGGAAAACAGAAAGTTTTGCGTCCAGTGCTGGAATTTTAATTCTGTACTGGGCGTCAGAAAAATCTGAAATTTTTACAAAGTATTGGTATATGAATTTCCCACGTTTTCCTAATTTTCAGAATTTTTGGATTTACAGAAGTATGGCTTTCAAATAGATCTTTACAGACTGTTCTGACAGATTCTGTTTTTATTGCATAGTTTGCTTATTTTGATGAATCTATGGATCATATCGGGGGGTATGAGTCATGGAGAAGTTGGAGTACAGTAGCATTATTCCAATATTAAATATGAATCAATTTACAACAGTACCTAAAGTTAAAGATTTGTTTGTTATACTAACGGATCTCACGAGGTTTCTGTTGAGTTTTGTGTGCTGAAGTTTTCAAGTTTTGGGTGAGACTACGATGGACAAAGGAATAAGGAGCGGCAAGAACCTAAGCTTGGGGATGCCCAAGGCACCCCAAGGTAATATTCAAGGAAGACTCAAGCGTCTAAGCTTGGGGATGCCCCGGAAGGCATCCCCTCTCTCGTCTACAATCTATCGGTAACTAACTTGGATCTATATTTTTATTCATCACATGATATGTGTTTTACTTGAAGCGTCTTTTGAAATAGTTTGTTTGCTTTTGTTTGCCTTTTAGTTTGTCACAATCATCTTTGTTGAACACACCTTTTTGAGAGGGACACACATTATTCGTGATTTGTTAGAATACTCTATGTGCTTCACTTATATCTTTTGAGCTAGGCAGTTGCTCTAGTGCTTCACTTATATCTTTTAGAGCACGGCGGTGATGATATTTTAAAGAAATAGTTGCACTCTCATGCTTCACTTATATCTTTTTTGAGAGTCTCATGATAGCAATGGTAATATGCACGGGTTATGAATTTGGTCTTGATATGATAGGTATTCAAGAGGGATATAATAAAAACTTTCATATAGATCACTGAATATGATAATTTTGATTCCTTGCAATAGGTTTGCGATATTAACATGGTAATATGGGGGAGGTATTAGTAGATAATTGTGGTTTAGTAAGAATAATTGAGTTAAGGTTTGTGATTCCCAAAGCATGCAAGTATGATCTATCGTTATGCTAAGAAGTTGGAGCATGATTTATTATTGATTGTCTACCTTATGAGTGGTGGTCGGGGACGAGCGATGGACCTTGTCCTACCAATCTATCCTTCTCGGGGTATGCGTAGTAGTACTTTGCTTCGAGGGCTAATAGACTTTCGCAATAAGTATGTGAGTTATTTATGACTAATGTGAGTCCATGGATTGTACGCACTCTCACCCTTCCGCAATTTGCTAGCCTCTTCGGTACCGTGCATTGCACTTTCTCACATCGAGAGTTGGTGCAAACTTCGCCGGTGCATCCAAACCCCGTGATATGATACGCTCTATCACACATAAGCCTCTTTATATCTTCCTCAAAACAGCCACCATACCTACCTATCTTGGCATTTCCATAGCCATTCCGAGATATATTGCCATGCAACTTCCACCGTTCCGTTTTTATGACATACATCATCATTGTCATATTGCATTGCATGATCATATAGCTGACATAGTATTTCTGGCTCAACCACCGTTTATCATTGTTATACATGTTACGCTAGCATCATTGCACATCCTGGTACACTGCCAGAGGCATTCATATAGAGTCGTATTTTTTGTTCTAGTATCGAGTTGTAATTTTGAGTTGTAAGTAAATAGAGGTGTGATGATCATCATTATTAGAGCATTGTCCCAGTGAGGAAACGATGATGGTGGCTATGATTCCCCCACAAGTCGGGATGAGACTCCGGACGAAAAAAAAGAGAAAAAAAGAAGAAGAAAATATATAGAAAAAAAAGAGGTGAAAAAGAGCCATGAAAAAAAAAATGAAAAAATATATAAAAAAGAAAAAATAATAAATGAGAGAAAAAGAGAGAAGGGGCAATGTTACTATCCTTTTCCACACTTGTGCTTCAAAATAGCACCATGTTTTTCATATAGAGAGTCTCCTATTTTGTCACTTCCATATACTAGTGGGAATTTTTCATTATAGAACTTGGCTTGTATATTCCGATGACGGACTTCCTCAAATGCCCGAGGTCTTCATGAGCAAGCAAGTTGGATGCACACCCACTTAGTTTTCATGTTGAGCTTTCATATACTTATAGCTCTTAGTGCATCCGTTGCGTGGCAATCCCTACTCCTTGCATTGACATCAATTGATGGGCATCTCCATAGCCCGTTGATTAGCCTCGTTGATGTGAGACTTTCTCCATTTTTGACTTCTCCTTTTTATCTTTATCACCATACTCTATTCCACCCATAGTGCTATATCCATGGCTTGCGCTCATGTATTAAGTGGGAGTTGAAAAAGCTGAAGCGCGTTAAAAAGTATGAACCAATTGCTTGTCTTGTCATCGAGGTAATGCATGATAAATACTTTGTGTGAAGAAGATGGAGCATGACAGAATTATATGATTTTGTAGGGATAACATTCTTTAGCATTTTTATTTTGAAAGACATGATTGTTTGCTAGTATGCCTGAGTATTGATGTCTTTATATCAAATTATAGACTATTGCTTTGAATCATTTGAATCTTACTATTCATACCATAAGAGAGAGATTACATGATAAAACATGATAGGTACCATTCCACATCAAAAAAATTGTTTTTATCATTTTCCTACTCGAGGACGAGCAGGAATTAAGCTTGGGGATGCTTGATACGTCTCCAACGTATCTATAATTTTTGATTGTTCCATGCTATTATAGTATCAATCTTGGATGTTTTTATATGCAATTATATATATCATTTTTTGGGACTAACATATTAACCCAGTGCCTAGTGCTAGTTGCTGTTTTTTGCTTGTTTTTGGCTTTTTAGAGAAACAGTACCAAATGAAGTCCAAATGCCCCGAAACTTTTTGGAGATTTTTTTCTGGACAAAAGAAACCCGGGAAACTTCGGGAGGAGGCCAGAAGCCTCACGGAGGCTGCACAAGGCACTAGGGCGCTCCCCGGGGGGGCGCGCCGTGCTACCTTGAGGGGCCCACGTGACTCCGTTTGACCTAATTCCACTTCTACAAATTCACAAATATTGGGAAACCCCCAGAGAGCCAGAAGAGAAAACCTTTCCGCCGCCGTAAGCCTCTGTTCTTCCGCGATCCCATCTGGAGGCCTTTTCCGTACTCTGCCGGAGGGGGAATCGATCACGGAGGGCTTCTACATCAACCTTGCTGCCCTTCCGATGATGTGTGAGTAGTTTACCACAGACCTACGGGTCCATAGCTAGTAGCTAGATGGCTTCTTCTCTCTCTTTGATCTTCAATACTATGTTCTCCTCGATGTTCTTGGAGTTCTATCCGATGTAATCTTCTTTTGCGGTGTGTTTGTTGGGATCCGATGAATTGTGAGTTTATGATCAGATTATTCATGAGAAATATTTGAGTCTTCTCTGAACTCTTTTATGCATGATTGTTATAGCTTTGTATTTCTCTCCGATCTATCGGTTTAGTTTGGCCTACTAGATTGATTTATCTTGCAATGGGAGAGGTGCTTTGTGATGGGTTCAATCTTGTAGTACTCAATCCCAGTCACAGAAAGGGACATGACACATATTTGTATTGTTGCCATTAAGGATAAAAAGATGGGGTTTATTCATATTGCTTGAATTTGATTCTCTACATCATGTCATCTTCCTTAAGGCGTTACTCTGTTTCATACTTAATACCCTAGATGCATGCTGGATAGCGGTCGATGGGTGGAGTAATAGTAGTAGATGCAGGCAGGAGTCGGTCTACTTGTCTCAGACGTCTATCTTTATTATATAAAAAACCTAAAAATACCTTGCTACAATTTATTTACTTTTATTTTAATTAGTAGTTTAGTTTATCTATTTACCTCAATAAGATTTAATCCTTGCAAATAACCGCTAAGAGGATTGACAACCCTCTTATTTGCGTTGGGTGCAAGTGTTTGCTCTTGTGTGTGCAGGTGCGCTTAACGGAATTTTGCTTGGTTCTCCCACTGGATTGATAACCTTGGTTATTAACTGAGGGAAATACTTATCTCTACTATAATGCATCATCCTCTCCTCTTCGGGGAAATACCAACGCAGACTACAAGTAGCACACCACTCATCGTCGCGCACCCTCGCCGGCAAGGTCTTCCGAAGTGGCTTCTACTGGCCAACCGCGCTCCACGACGCCACCGAGCTGGTCCAATCCTATGAAGCTTGTCAATTCCATGCCAAGCAAATCCACCAGCTGGCACAAGGCCTCCAGATGATTCCCCTCTCATGGCCCTTCGCGCTCTGGGGGCTGGATATCTTGGGACCCTTCCCTCGCGCAGCTGGCGGCTACCGCTACCTCTACGTCACCATCGACAAGTTCACCAAGTGGGCGGAGGTCGAGCCCATGCGCACCATCCCAGCAGGCTCTGCCGTCAAGTTCATTAAGGGCCTCGTGAGCCGCTCCGGCATCCCCAACCGCATCATCACTGAGAACGGCTTCCAGTTCATGAGCGGCCTCTTCAAGTCATACTGCGCCAGCCTCGGCACGCAGATCTACTACACCTCTGTGGCGCACCCACGAAGCAACGGCCAGGCTGAGCGTGCGAACGCTAAGGTCCTCAAGGGCCTCAAGACAAGAAGCTTCAAGAAAAAGCTCAAAGCCTGTGGCAAGGGCTGGCTTGATGAGCTGCAGTCTGTGCTGTGGTCCATCCGCACAACGGCAACCAAGCCTACCGGCGAGACTCCCTTCTTCCTCGTCTACGGAGCCGAAGCCGTGCTCCCTTCTGAGCTCAAGCACGGCTCTCCGCGAGTCCTTGCCTTCGACGAGGCTCGTCAGGACTGCTCGTGAGAGGCCAATCTGCTGCTCCTTGAAGAAGCACGTCGCCAGGCCGCCCTGCGCGCCACCAGATACCAGCAGGCTTTGCGTCGCTATCATAGTCGCAGCATACGCCCACGCACCCTCGAAGTCGGAGATCTCGTCCTGAGAAGGATCCTTGATACGTCTCCAACGTATCTACAATTTTTAATTGTTCCATGCTATTATAGTATCAATCTTGGATGTTTTATATACATTTACAAGCAATTATATATCATTTTTTGGGACTAACCTATTAACTTAGTGCCCAGTGCCAGTTGTTGTTTTTTTGCCTGTTTTTGGTTTTCCAGAATATCAGTACCAAACGAAGTCCAAATGCCACGAAACTTTTTGGAGATTTTTTTCTGGACATAAGAGACACTAGAAGCTTCGGGAGAGGGCCAGAAGCCAGAGGAGGTGGCAACGAGCCACCAGGGCGCGCCCCAGGGGGGTGGTGCGCCCTGGTGCCTCGTGGGCCCACCTCTGCTCTGTTTGACCTAATTCCACCTCTATAAATTCTCTAAAATCAGGAAACCAACAGAGGAGTCCAAGAAATACTTTTTCCGCCGCCGCAAGTTCCTGTTCTCGAGAGATCCCATCTGGAGGCCTTTTCCGGCACTCCGCCGGAGGGGGAATCGATCACGGAGGGGCTCTCCATCAACCTTGCTACCCTTCCGATGATGCGTGAGTAGTTTACCATAGACCTTCGGGTCTATAGTTAGTAGCTAGATGGCTTCTTCTCTCTTTTTGATCTTCAATAGAATGTTCGCCTCGATGTTCTTGGAGTTCTATCCGATGTAATCACTTTTTGCGGTGTGTTTGTTGAACTGATGAATTGTGAGTTTATGATCAGATTATCCATGAATATTATTTGAGTTTTCTCTGAACTCTTTTATGCATGATTGTTATAGCTTCGTATTTCTCTCTGATCTATTGATTTGGTTTGGCCAACTATATTGATTTATCTTGCAATGGGAGAGGTGCTTTGTAATGGGTTCGATCTTGCGGTGCTCAATCCCAGTGACAGAAAGGGACATGACACGTATGTATCATTGCTATTAAGGGTAAAAATATGGGGTTTATTCATGCATGAGTTTACTTTGTCTACATCATGTCATCTTGCTTAAGGCGTTACTCCGTTCTTTATGAACTTAATACACTAGACGCATGCTGGATAGCGGTCGATGTCTGGAGTAATAGTAGTAGATGCAGAATCGTTTCGGTCTACTTGTCTCGGACGTGATGCCTATATACATGATCATTGCCTTGGATATCATCATGATTATTTGCTTTTCTATCAATAGCCCAACAGTAATTCGTTCACCCACCGTATGATATTTTCAAGAGAGAAGCCTCTAGTGAAAACTATGGACCCCGGGTCTACCTTAATTATATATTGAAAATCCTAAAAATACTTTGCTGCAATTTTACTTTATTTATTTTATTTTGTATTTTTGTTCGGTCTATCTATCTATCACCATACAATTTAATCTTGCAATTAACAGCCAAGGGATTGACAACCCCTTGTTCGCGTTGGGTGCGAGGATTTGTTGTTTTGTGTGCAGGTACTGCTAACGAGTTGCTGCATGATTCTCCTACAGGATTGATAACCTTGGTTTTATAACTGAGGGAAATACTTATCTCTACTGTACTGCATCATCCCCTCATCTTCAGGGAAATCCCAACGCAGCTCACAAGTAGTAGGAAGAATTTCTGGCGCCGTTGCCGGGGAGACATCATCAACATCTATCAAGTACCTACGCATAAACTTTCATCTTCTTGCATTTACATTATTTTCCATTTGCCTCTCTTTTTCTTCTCCCCCACTTCTAAAACGTTTTTACAAAAATACAAAAATATTTTCCATTTGCCTTTTTGCTTCTTTGCTATATTTGCTTGTGTTGTCATGTGCCTTCTATTTGCTTGCATCTTCGCTTGCTAAAAATCTATTGATATGGATCCTCATCCACTTGCTAATCTTTTCAAAAAGACCCAATTATGATGAACCAATTGCTAGTAAGTTGAGTGCACTTGATTTCCTCTATGAAGTTTTGCTTGAAAATCATGAATCTGAAAATTGTGATGAAGTGTTAGAAGAAGAAATTTATAAAGTGATTCATGATAGCTCCTTGATTGAAAAGCATGATTGCAATGATGTTACTATAAATTCTATTAATGTGAATTGTACTAATAATATGCAAAACTACAAGCTTGGGGATGATAATTCTATTATGTCCACTACTTATTGCAATGATCATGATTGGGGTGATAATGCTTCTTATGATCTTGAAAATTTATTTAAGCCTCATGATGAATATGTTATTGATAATAATGTTTGCAATACTATTAAAAGTGGGTTTGGAAGAGCGTCAACTTTAGGTAATAATGATCCCACTACTTTGGAGAATTATCAATCTTATGAAATTTTTGATAAAAGTGGGTTTGGAGAGGTCATGACTTTAGTTGATGTTAATCCCACTATCTTGGAAGATTATAAATTTTTTATGCATCATAGAGAGATTATTGTTTATGATAGCTATATTGTGGAGTTTGACTATGATCCTACATGTAATTATTATGAGAGAGGAAAATATGGTTGTAGAAATCTTCATGTTACTAAATTACCTCTCGTTATGTTGAAATTATTGATGCTACATTCTTCCTATTGGCATATGTAGATATTGCTTGTCTTGATAATTTGTTTGCTTATAAAATGCCTATGCATAGGAAGTATGTTAGACTTAAATTTGTTTTTCACATGTTTCATGGTGCTCACTTCGTGTTTAAATTACTATCTTTCATGTGAGCATCATTGAAATCCCAAGCCTATCTTAATGGCTATAAAGAAAGAGCTTGTTGGGAGACAACCCAATAAATTTTTATTTTATTCTTGTGTGTTTACACAATTATGCTACTGTTATGATTGTGTTTTTATGTTTTAATTAGTGTTTGTGCCAAGTAAAGCCTTTGGGATGATTTGGAAGATAGTATAATTGATGCTGTTTGGAAAACAGAAAGTTTTGCGTCCAGTGTTGGAATTTTAGTTATGTACTGGACCGTCAGAAAAATCTGAAATTTTGACACAGTATTGGTATATGAATTTCCCACACTGTCCTAATTTTTCAGAATTTTTGGAGTTACAGAATTATAGCTTTTAAATAGATCTTTACAGACTGTTCTGTTTTAGACAGATTCTGTTTTTGTTGCATAGTTTGCTTATTTTGATGAATCTATGGATCGTATCGGGGGGTATGAGTCATGGAGAAGTTGGAGTACAGTAGCATTATGCCAATATTAAATATGAATCAATTTACTACAGTACTTAGAGCTAAGGATTTATTTGTTATACTAACGGATCTCACAAAGGTTTTGTTGAGTTTTGTGTGATTGAAGTTTTCAAGTTTTGAGTGAGATCACGATAGATGAAGGAATAAGGAGTGGCAAGAGCCTAAGCTTGGGGATGCCCAAGGCACCCCAAGGTAATATTCAAGGAAGACTCAAGCGTCTAAGCTTGGGGATGCCCCGGAAGGCATCCCCTCTTTCTTCTACCAACTATCGGTAATTTTACTTGGAGCTATATTTTTATTCATCACATGATATGTGTTTTACTTGGAGCGTCGTGTATTATATGAGTCTTTGCTTTGTTTGCTTTTTAGTTTGTCACAATCATCTTTGCTGGACACACCTATTTGAGAGAGCCACACGTTTATCATGATTTGTTAGAATACTCTATGTGCTTCACTTAAATCTTTTGAGCTAGGCAGTTGCTCTAGTACTTCACTTAAATCTTTTTTAGCACGGCGGTGGCTATATTTTGAAAAAAATATTTGAACTCTCATGCTTCACTTATATTATTTTGAGAGTTTATAAGATTAAATTTTGAAGAAATATTTGCACTCTCATGCTTCACTTATATCTTTTTGAGAGTTGATAATAGTAATGGTAATTTGCACAAGATATGAATTTGGTCCCAAAGTGATGAATATTCAAGAGGGATATAATAAAAACTTTCATGAAATATCATTGGATATGATAAGTTTGATTCCTTGCAATAGTTTTGCGATATGGAGATGATAATATGTGAGTCATGTTAGTGAGTAATTGTGATTTAGTAAGAATATTGGTGTTAAGGTTTGTCATTCCCTATGCATGCACATAAAGTCAATAGTTATGCAACGAAATTATATCCTACTTATGGTGCATTATTCGGTGTTAGTTATGTTCAATGCATGTTTATGACCGTTTTCGCTTTTTAGTTGGTCGCTTCTCAATCTATTTGCTAGCCTTCATTTATACTAAGCGGGAATGCTGCTTGTGCATCCAACTCCTTAAACCCAAGTTGTGCCAAATGAGTCCACCATATCTACCTATATGCGGTATTTCCATGCTGTTCCAAGTAAATTTGCATGTGCCAACTCTAATTTTTCAAACTAATTTTCCGTTTTGTGTGCCCGTACAGCTCATGAAGCGGCAGGGGGTGGCCAATATTTTCCATGCTAGGTGTGTTATTCTCATGATGAGTGTTTATTCACTTGTCATTGCACGAGGGAGTGGCAGGTAATAGGGATGCCCAGTCCCAAAATGAAAAAAAAATTAATATGATGATAATAATAAATTCCTTGGAAAGTGTTGGTATGGAGGGCACCCGTGGATACGGCTAGCCATGGATTGTGAAAGAATGGTGGAAAGGAAATAAACTTTATTTTCTGTTTGGGAACCGCCTATAATGTGTCTAGCATGGAAGATATTGGGAATTCTCGGTCATTTTCGTTGACAGGAAAAGCATGCCTCTCAAAATAATTTTATCTCTTTAATTTAAGCTTTGAGCTCTGGCACATTTGCAAATCTCTGCTTCCCTCTGCGAAGGGCCTATCTATTTACTTTTATGCAATTTTTATTTTTATTTTGAGTCTCCATATTGTCTTACAAAGCACCAACTAGAGAGCACTATTGTCATATTTGTGAATTGTGTGTAGGTAATATTCAGTGTGTTTCATGAATGGATCAATGATTGAGCATAATGGGCTAGGGATTACTTTCTTTAGCATTGATATTTTGAAAGACATGGTTGCTTGTTAGTATGCTTGCGTATTTATGTCTTCATGTCAAACTATAGACTATTGCTTTGAATCATTCAAGTCCAAATGTCCATGCTACAAAGAAAATAATATATGATGAATATGATAGGTAGCATTCCACATCAAAAATTCTGTTTTTATCATTTACCTACTCAAGGACGAGCAGGAATTAAGCTTGGGGATGCTTGATACGTCTCCAACGTATCTATAATTTTTGATTGTTCCATGCTATTATAGTATCAATCTTGGATGTTTTATATACATTTACAAGCAATTATATATCATTTTTTGGGACTAACCTATTAACTTAGTGCCCAGTGCCAGTTGATGTTTTTTGCCTGTTTTTGGTTTTCCAGAATATCAGCACCAAACGAAGTCCAAATGCCATGAAACTTTTTGGAGATTTTTTTCTGGACATAAGAGACACTAGAAGCTTCGGAAGAGGGCCAGAAGCCAGAGGAGGTGGCCACGAGCCACCAGGGCGCGCCCCAGGGGGGGTGGCACGCCTTGGTGCCTCATGGGCCCACCTCTGCTCTGTTTGACCTAATTCCACCTCTATAAATTCTCTAAAATAGGGAAACCAACAGAGGAGTCCACGAAATACTTTTTCCTCCGCCGCAAGTTTCTGTTCTCGAGAGATCCCATCTGGAGGCCTTTTCCGGCACTCCGCCGGAGTGGGAATCGATCACGGAGGGGCTCTCTATCAACCTTGCTGCCCTTCCAATGATGCGTGAGTAGTTTACCACAGACCTTCGGGTCCATAGTTAGTAGCAAGATGGCTTCTTCTCTCTTTTTGATCTTCAATACAATGTTCTCCTCGATGTTCTTGCAGTTCTATCCGATGTAATCACTTTTTGCGGTGTGTTTGTTGGGATCCGATGAATTGTGAGTTTATGATCAGATTATCCATGAATATTATTTGAGTTTTCTTTGAACTCTTTTATGCATGATTGTTATAGCTTCGTATTTCTCTCCGATCTACTGATTTGGTTTGGCCAACTAGATTGATTTATCTTGCAATGTGAGAGGTGCTTTGTAATGGGTTCGATCTTGTGGTGCTCAATCCCAGTGACAGAAAGGGACATGACACGTATGTATCGTTGCTATTAAGGGTAAAAATATGGGGTTTATTCATGCATGAGTTTAGTTTGTCTACATCATATCATCTTGCTTAAGGCGTTACTCCGTTCTTTATGAACTTAATACACTAGATGCATGCTGGATAGCGGTCGATGTGTGGAGTAATAGTAGTAGATGCAGAATCATTTCAGTCTACTTGTCTCGGATGTGATGCCAATATACATGATCATTGCCTTGGATATCATCATGATTATTTGCTTTTCTATCAATTGCCCAACGGTAATTTGTTCACCCACCGTATGCTATTTTCAAGAGAGAAGACTCTAGTGAAAACTATGGCCCCCGGGTCTACCTTAATTATATATTGAAAATCCTAAAAATACATTGCTGCAATTTTACTTTATTTATTTTATTTTGTATTTTTGTTCGATCTATTTATCTATCACCATACAATTTAATCTTGCAATTAACCGCCAAGGGATTGACAACCCCTTGTTCGCGTTGGGTGCGAGGATTTGTTGTTTTGTGTGCAGGTATTGCTAACGAGTTGTTGCGTGATTCTCCTACTGGATTGATAACCTTGCTTTCATAACTGAGGGAAATACTTATCTCTACTGTACTGCATCATCTCCTCCTCTTCGGGGAAATCCCAACGCAGCTCACAAGTAGCAATCCTCACCAGAGAGGGACTCCACAAGCTCTCACCCATGTGGGAAGGCCCTTTCAGGGTTGCTCATGTCTCCAGGCCCGGCGCCGCCCGGCTGGAGACGGAGGACGGAGTTCCTGTGCCTAACGCCTGGAACATCCAACACCTCTGCAAGTTCTACCCGTGACCCTCATGTGTACGAACGAAGTGGGGCTGTACACGCCCCAGAGCCTCTCATTGCATAAGCCTGATGGGCCCACGAGAGCTCCCGCCCACGTCTCAGTGGAAGCCCCATGCTCCACACTGGCGGAACGATCGAACCGCGATCATGCCCACGCCTAGTGGAAGCCCCATGCTCCGCGCTGACGGAACCATCACCTGAGGGCGCCCCACGGGCTGCACCAACCTCACGCTGATCCGTGCCAGACATGGCAGCCTTCCCCTTTTCTGGATGTGAAAACTGAGGGCGCCCCATGGGCTGCACCAACCTCAAGCTGACCCGTGCCGGACATGGCAGCCGCATATCTTTTTAGTTGTGTAATGAACTTATTGCTATGTTTCAGTAAAGCTCTATTTCCTAAGATATCTTATGTGTTGCTAAGTCGCTTGCCTCAGGAGCTGTGTATGCTCGCGACCTTCCTCCTGCGCATCTCACGAGCGGGGGCTGGACACGGTGCCTGTGCTTGGGTCAATCCCAGTAGCGCTGCAAAACCCAAGTGATCGAGCTCTGGCTCGCGGGCCTGCTCCCGTGCATGCCACCTCACCAAGGTCCTTGGTGTCTCGTCTCCTCGCGTGATACCCACGAGCAAGCTAGCGAGCGCGCACCGCTCCATTCTCTTTATGAAATTAGTTCGAAGTTGACGCAGGAATGAGGCACTCAAGGCCTCGCGAGCCCTGCCTCGCGAGGTGACTCATGACAAGATGCCCCCGTAAGCCCCAAGAGGCCTCTCAAGCGCTGCCTCGTGAGCCAACCTGCGGCAACCGTCTCCGCCAAGGACTAGCAGGAGGCCTCACGGGCAAGAGCCTCGCGAGGCCCGCCCCGCAGCTATGATACGGCAACCGACACTCGCAAAAGAGCTAAGTACAAAAACACCTCGCGAGCCACTCTCGGTGCCTCTCGACTTTCCTCTTCTCACGACCTCGCTGAGTGCTGATGTTCTCTCCTCCACGCAAGCCGCTTGCACGTCAAAGGGCGACTTCTTGAGCATCGCGCCTCAGGAGTCCTTACCGCCTCTCAGTGCCCTACACCTCCTGGCCTTGTCCGGGCAACGCGGACTGACATACCAGCGACGGGTGTAGCCTGCTCGGGGGCTAGGTCCTGACGACGTAGAGCACTAAGGCAAACAAGGAAAGGGAAACAGGCCTCACGAGAGAGCCTCACGAGGATACATGCATTACGGCAAATCATAAAATACTTAAAACAAAAGACATCATCTTTACACCCCACATGGCCACGCAATCTGATACAGGTAAACCAAGGGAAAGTGAAAGTGCAACTAATCCCCGGGTGGTTTTGGTAATTCATAACAACATATATCTCATTGAACTAATGTTCATTCAAGTTAAATATTTCAGGATGTTCAATGATTGGCATGGCAAGGACTAGAGATGTGGACCCCTCAAAATGATAAGGACATGGATTGGCAAAAGCTCAAGACTCTACATTTTTGGTAAGTGATCCAAGATCACATTGAGTCCATAGGAAAGCCAATACTATTAAAAGTGTATGAGGTGTTGCTTAATGATCTTTTTGCTCAAGTGCTTAGTGACATTGCTCCAAAATCCTCAACCACTTTCTCCATCCAAATATGTCCAAATCCTACATTCCAACTCGGCCCCACCGAAATTTCCTATCCGGAGACACCGAGTTCATCTGGACTTAGCCACTGACAAACCCTAACAAATTGGATCCACCGATATGGATCTCGGTCCCACCGAGATGGCCTTGCCGACTCTCTGTTACTAGTTGCAATTATTTCGGTCCCACCGAGATTTGCAATCGGTACCACCGAGATGGCATGCCAACTCTCTGTTGCCTTATTGCTTCATTTCGGTCCCACCGAGTTGATGCAATCGGTGCCACCGAGACGAGGTTTGCCGTAACCATTGCACATCGGTCCATCCGAGTTGTTCCAGTCGGCCCACCGAGATTCCTAATGTTCATATCTTTTACACAGGTCGGTGCCACCGAGATTTCTGATCGGTGCCACCGAGTTGGGTCAAAAGTGTGTAACGGTTGGATTTTGTGTCGAGGCTATATATACCCCTCCACCCCTTCTTCCTCAGAGAAGAGAGCCATCATAACGTGACTACACTTCCACCATACATTTTCTGAGAGAGAACCACCTACTCATGTGTTGAGATCAAGAGATTCCATTCCTACCATTTGAACCTTGATTTCTAGCCTTCCCCAAGTTGCTTTCCACTCAAATCCATCTTCCACCATAGCCAAATCTGTGAGAGAGAGTTGAGTGTTGGGGAGACTATCATTTGAAGTACAAGAGCAAGGAGTTCATCATCAGCACACCGTCTATTACCTTTTGGAGAGTGGTGTCGCCTAGATTGGCTAGGTGTCGCTTGGGAGCCTCCGACATGATGTGGAGTTGAACTATGAAGTTTGTAAGGGCAAGGAGATTGCCTACTTCGTGAAGATCTACCCGAGTGAGGCTAGTCCTTCGTGGACGTAAGCCATGGTGGAATAGACAAGGTTGCTTCCTCGTGGACCCTTCGTGGGTGGAGCCCTCCGTGGACTCGCGCAGCCGTTACCCTTCGTGGGTTGAAGTCTCCATCAACGTGGACGTACGATAGCACCACCTATCGAAACCACGCCAAAAATCATCGTGTCTTCACTGCGTTTGATATCTCTGATCCCCTCCTTTACTTACATGTGCAATTGTTTACTTTCCGCTGCCACACTCTTAGAATTGCATGTGTAGGGTGTTACTTGACTTGTGTACTTGCTAAAATCTGCCTACTACTAAAATTGGGAAAAGCTTAGGTTTTTATTTGGTCAAGTAGTCTAATCACCCCCCTCTAGACATACTTTCGATCCTACAGAAAGGATCTAGGAGGCCGCGGCGTCGTCTTCATCGTCATCATCACCCTCGTCGTCGCCTCCCACGACCCCTCTAAGCTCTCGCTGCTATCGTGGGAAAACTTTGCGAGCAGGGCGTCCACGTGGTCCTCCACCGCCATCCCAAGGCTGTCCCGGAGCTCCTCCGGCACGGGGGCTATCACCCTGTCGAACTCAAAATTGGGGTTGGCGCGAAGGAGATGGCTGAAGATGCACGTCACCGCCTGGAAGAGGAGGTCGCGGCATTCGTCCTCAATGATGCCGCGCACCCTCTCGGCACCAGCCTCGAGCCTCTCCACGAGCTTGGTGAAGAAGTTGAGGTAGCTGGCGTCGTGGGTCTCGCGGGTCCCCTCGAGCCTCTCCTTGCAGATGGTGGCCAAGGCACTGCGGGCGCGAAGCAGGAGGGAACAGAACATCTTGGCGCATTTGTGCTGTCGCCCCCACGCTCGGTTCACCTCTAGCCTCGCCTGCTCAACGACATTGGAGACATCGCCCACCTGCTGTTGGCGGGAGGCCAACTCCGCCTCGTTGCCGGCCTTGGCCTACAGCGCGATCTTTCGCCGGTTCTCCACCTCGGCCAGGAGCTCCTTGAGGGCCTCGATCTCCTTCTGGAGCTCCACGCGCTTCGCCTTGAAGTGGTCCTCCTGGGCCTTCAGTTTCTTGCTGTGCTCCGCGACAAGCGCCTGGCGATTCCTCTCTATCTTCGTGTCGGCGTCCTGCTGGGCCTTCTTCTCCTTGGCCTCCAGCTTGGCGTTGGCTGCCTCCATACGCTTGGTGTAGGCGTCCTGGGCGGCAGCCACCTGGCGTTCGAGCGTCTCCAGGCGCTCGCGCTCCGTGGCCTGTTCGGTAGTCGTCCGCGCGAGCTCCCGCTCACGGATCACAAGGTCCGACTCTCGGACCGCGAGCTCCTCCTCGCGGGAGGCGACGGCCTTCTCCCGCGTCTGGAACAGCTCCTCCTGCGTGGCGTGCTGCTCGCGCAGCACTCTCGTGCGGGCCTCTGCTTCCCCGCGGCGCTTCTCGGCCACATATGCCTCCCGAAGGGCACTCTCGAAGACCTCCTTCGCGTCGGCGGCGGACTTCTCATGCTTCTCATGTGTGACCTTGTCCTGGCGACGGCCCAGCTTGACAGCAACGTCGAGCCGGCGCTACCCCTCGGCAAGGCGCAAATGCTCCTCGGCAAGGCACCCCTCGGCCTCCTGGAACTCCGCCTCGAGCTGGCCCAGAGCTCCCCTGGTGGTCCGCAGGACCCCGCGCCTGAGCAGGGTGCGGTTGCGCACGAGCGTCAGGGCCCAGGCAGGGTCTGACTCCTCGCCACCCTCCTCCGTCATGGCCTGGGAAGGCCCGGCGTCGTTCGTCAGCAGCGGGGGATTCGCCGGCGCCTCCTCCTCCTGCTGTGGCGGCGCACCCCGCGGGCTCGCCGTGCCTGCGGCCGGGGCCCCGTGATCCGGCGTGTGCTGGGGGCTTCCCGAAGGGCCCCCGGCATCTGCGGTGCTCGGCGGAGGGATTTGCGCCCTCGCCTCCCCCATCTCCACGTCCGCCCCCGCGGTGGGTGCCTCGGGAGCCGCGGCGCCACCTCCAGAGGTCGCCTCCCGGGGCTCAGCGTCCTCCTCTTCAGGAGCCGTGTCCGCATGCAGCTCCGGGGGGACCACTTGCTCCTCCTCTACCTCCACGCGCTGCGCTTCCGCATCAGGGCGGCCAGCGGCTTCTTCTCGCCCCTCGGCACCCGCGCCGGGCGCTGGGGCCCCTTCGAGCCAGGGGTCCTCCTCGTCGTTTTCTTCTTCTTTTTCTCCCTCTTCGTGGATGCCCTGCGCGAGGCGGAGGCTCAGCCTCGGGCCGCGGGGTGAACGCAAACGAAAAAGGTAAGAGAGGCACTTACTCGTCATTAGCAACCCACTTCCATTTCTTCAGGGCCGATGGCGGACGGTCCTCGCGGTCGCCCTCTCGAGGCCTCCTCCCGAGGTGCCCTTCCGAGACCCGGCGGCCTCGCCCTCGGCGTCGCCCTTCTCGGCAAGGGGTTTGGTAGCCCCTCCACGTGCACCGGTGTGCTCCGCGGGAGGCTCGGTGCCCCCGCCGCCGGTGTCAATCCCCTCTACGCGCGGGTTGCCTGCCGCCGTGTTGGAGCTTCCTTCGCCCCCCGCATAGGTAGGGCGAGAAGGCTCAACCCTGAACCAGGAGTCGTCATCGTCGTCATCATCGTCCTCGAGCTCGCGAATGAGTTGGCGGCGGGTCCGCGCGGCCGGACCACCGTCGCTCTCCTCCACGTCGCACCCCGAGGCCTAGGCGTCGTCCAGTTCCCCCGAGCAAGGAACCACCACGAAAGGGTTCTCACGGGGCCCCTCGTGGCCTTCCGGCACAAGGCCCCACTCGTCGAAGACCGGCATCTCCGCGGCCAGCTCCTCGGTCCCCTGGTAGCGGTACAGCGGGAGGGCGTCCTCAGGCGGATCCTCCACGGTGCTGCCAAGCAGGATCTGCATGATTCCGTCCACCACCTCCAACTTCAAGCTGGCGATGCTCAGCCGCATGGGGTCCTTCGTACCGGTGATCATCCACGCCGGGCGCGAGTGCCGTTGGAGTGGCGCTATGTGCCGCCACAGGAACTCCTTGACGACCATCGCCCCCGTGGGGCGCGCCGCCTTGTTGTCTGCCAGCCGCTCCCAGACGGGTGCCAGCCTCGAGTCGGTGAGCTTCTCGTGCTCCCACCCCGAGCTCTTCACGGCAGGGGCCGTCGGCTCCATCAGCAGCTGGTTGCGGTGGCGCGCGTCCATGTAGACCCAGCGCTACCGGTAGCCTTCCACATTCTTCGGGATCTTCAGGCTGATGATGTCGTTCTCCATCGCCTTGACGACGAGGAACAAGGCACACGCGGAGCAATGATTCGCTGAGGATATCCGCAGGTTGAAGAAGAGACGGAAGAGCGCCACCGAGGGCATCACGCCCACGAAGGCCTCACAGTAGAAGGAGAAGATGGCGAGGAGGAAGATGGAGTTCGGCTGAAGGTGGCGAGCCTGGATCTGGTAATGGAGAGGATGGCATTGAAGAAGTCCGAGAACAGCGGCACCAGGCCGGCGTAGACGCTGTGGACGAAGAAGGGGAAGGTCGCCACCTCCAGATCTCGCCCCGCGCGCGCGCCCGGCCAGATCTTCGTCGCCCCGTTCTCATTCTGGTCACCGGCGACCATCGAGAGCACCTTGTCCAGGCCCTCCCGGTTCATGATGATGGAGCGCTGCAGGGCCGGCTCCACAGTCAGTGTGCTCGGCGCCGCGGACGCCGCCTTGTTTTTCTTGCCGGCGGGCGCCATTGCTATGCGGTGGAGCTTGGGGAGCAAAGGAGGAAGGAGCAGTGCTCGGGGAAGGAGGAGCGAGAGATCAGGCGCTGGAGGAGTAGCAGAAGGAAGCAATGATGGCCTGCGCCCCGCGCGGGCAGGCTTTATGGCGGCGCGAACAGTTACCAAGACGAAGTGGGGAAGTGGGGGTGTCCCACGTCCCGTCGTGCGCCACGCGTCGAGCCTGGGCCCAGCAGTCTGTCAGGGCCCGTGCCGTTTCGCCCCCAATGGGCGGGAACGTGCGCGCCACGGGCCCGGGGGCTACTGTCGGACCACTGGGAACCAGGGTACCCCGGCCCGTCTGCCTGCGGCCCAGGAAACGACGCCTGGCGAAGGCCCAAGACGCTGCCATATAAGGGCGCCGCGAAGCGAAGACGCCGCGCGAGGTGCCAGCCCCGCGAGGACCCCTCCTAAAGACACGACCTACCAAGACTTAGCCACAGGAGCGGTCGAGACCTCGCGTGGCTGCCTCCCGAGGCGGCCTCCCGAGGCAGCCGCCTGAGGCTACCCGAACCTGACGTCGGCTGTGCGGTCCTGTGCCCATCACGTGGGTGATGCGTGTAGCGATGAATGGTGACAGAGGCCGCGCTAGCAGGCGCGGATAGAGAAGCTTTCCTCTTTGGTGCTAAGGGGGCAGGCCTAGCTGCCCACCCCCAAAGCGAGTCCCAAGGACTACCCGTTTGGTGATAGCAGACCGAGACAGCAAGGCACGCAGGGCGGAGGTCATCACCGAGCCCACCGGCGCGTCATGGATCAAGATTTTGCAGGCGAAGACCGCCTTTAGTCAGGATAGACTGAGCGCCTGTCCCCTTTCAAAACCCGCCAAGTGTGGCAACCCTTCCCGCCTAAGTTTTTGGGGGAAGAGGACCAAGGCGGCTATAAAAGGGGCAGAGTTGCCATTGTAGGAGGATCGATTCCTTGACCACTTGCCTTGTGATGTCTACTACGCAACTTTTATTCTTGTAGACATTGTTGGGCCTCCAAGTGCATAGTTTTGTACGACAGTAGCAAATTTCCCTCAAGTGGATGACCTAAGGTTTATCAATCCGTGGGAGGCGTAGGATGAAGATGGTCTCTCTCAAACAACCCTGCAATCAAATACAAGAAATCTCTTGTGTCCCCAACACACCCAATACAATGGTAAATTGTATAGGTGCACTAGTTCGGCGAAGAGATGGTGATACAAGTGTAGTATGGATAGTAGATATAGGTTTTTGTAATCTAAAAATATAAAAACAGCAAGGTAGCAAGTAACAAAAGTGAGCACAAACGGTACTGCAATGCTTGAAAACAAGGCCTAGGGTTCATACTTTCACTAGTGCAATCTCTCAACAATGCTAACATAATTGGATCATATAACAATCCCTCAACGTGCGATAAATAATCACTCCAAAGTTCCTATTAGCGGAGAACATAAGAAAGAAATTGTTGTAGGGTACGAAACCACCTCAAAGTTATCCTTTCCGATCAATCTATTGAGCCGTTCCTATAAGTGTCACAAACAGCCCTAGAGTTCGTACTAAAATGACACCATATGATACGCATCAACCAACTCTAATGTCACCTAGATACTCCAATGTCACCACAAGTATCCGTGAGTTGATTATTCGATATGCATCAAACAACTTCAGATTCATAATATTCAATCCACACAAAGAACTTCAAAGAGTACCCCAAAGTTTCTATCGGAGAAAAGAAGATGAAAACGTGTACCAACCCCTATGCCTAGATTTCCCCAATGTCACCTAGGGAATCCGCAAAGTTGATTACCAAAACATACATCAAGTGAATCAATAGAATACCCCATTGTCACCACGGGTATCCACATGCAAGACATACATCAAGTGTTCTCAAATCTGAAATATTCAATCCGACAATAACGAAACCTCAAAGGGAAAGATTCAATTCATCACAAGAAGATAGAGAGGGAAGAAACACCATATGATCCAACTATATTAACAAAGCTCGCGGTACATCAAGATCGTGCCAAATCAAGAACACGAGAGAGAGAGAGATCAAACACATAGCTGCTAGTACATACCCTCAGCCCCGAGGGTGAACTACTCCCTCCTCGTCATGGAGACCGCTGGGATGATGAAGATGGCCTTCGGTGATGATTCCCCCCTCCGGCAGGGTGCCGAAACAGGGCTCCAGATGGTATTTCTTTGGTACAGAGGCTTGCGGCGGCGGCGGCAAAGTTATAGGTTTATTTCTGGGGGTTTCTCTATTTTTCGGATGTTTCAGCGTTGGAATCACGCAAAACGGAGCTACGAGGGCCCCACAAGGTATCACGGCGTGACCCCCCCCCCCCCAGGGCGCGCTGTGTTGCCTTGTGAGCACCTCGTGAGGCTTGTGGTCCTTCCACGAAGCTTCGGGGGTCTCTTTTGGTCCAAAAAAAATCATCAAAAAGTTTCGTCCAATTCCGAGAACTTTTATTTCTACACAAAAAACAACACCACGGTAGTTCTGCTGAAAACAGCGCCAGTCCGTGTTAGTTCTAATCAAATCATACCAAAACCATAAAAAAAAGTGTTATAAACATGGCATGAATACTTTATAAATTATAGATACGTTGGAGACGTATCAGCATCCCCAAGCTTAATTCCTGTTCGTCCTCGAGTAGGTAAATGATAAAAAGAAATAATTTATGAAGAGTGAATGCTAGCATAGTGCACAAGTTTGATCAATGATAATTTCAATCACTTTTTCTAGCATCATAACAGCAACTCTTTCTCATAAAACTCATCATGATAAAGTAGCAATCAATTCACATGTTATGGTTCAAACAATGCATTCTCTTGAAACTTAACAACCTATGTTATTAGTCACCAAACAATTGCAATTCAACTTATCTTCAAGAAAGTCTAAGTAAGAGCTCCACATACTCAATTATCATATAGTCTTCTATGATTGCTAATACTCAAAGCATATTTTTAGAACAAATGGCATCCATCGAACATAGAGAAAGATAGGGGCTTAATGTTTTGCCTCCCAACTCATTTATCATAAAGATAATTGTCAACAATAATAAATCATGATCAAATATATTTGAATGGATATATGTGCCTGGATCTATCCCCACCACATGATGCTTGCCAACTAGAGAATAGGTTGGAATAAGAAGTTGACTCAACAAAAATAAATAACATGAAAGTAAATAGCATTAAAGTAAATAAAATGTCCCTTTGTAGAGGGAAGCAGGGATTTGCAGAGGTGCCAAAGCTCATAGCTTAAAACAGAGATGAATACATTTTGAGAGGCATGCCTTTCCTGTCAATGTCACGACTGAGAGTTCTCAATATCTTCCATGCTAAACACATTATAGGCGGTTCCCAAGCGGAAAGGTAAAGTTTACTCCCCCTCAACCATTCAAACACAAGCCATGGCTAGCCGAATCCTCGGGTGCCCTCCATACAATCAACTTTTCGGGGGAGTTTGTTTGCATTATATAATTCGATTTTGAGCATAGGATTGGGCATCCCAATTACCGCCCTCTCTTGTGCAATGACAAGTGAATAAACACTCATCATGAGAATAACTTGCTTAACATGGAAGATACTGACCACCCACTGCCGCTTCATGAGCGGTACAGGCACACAAAACAGATGTTTATTTGAAGGTTTTAGAGATGGCACATGCAAATTTACTTGGAACGGTAGGGTAATACCATATATAGGTAGGTATGGTGGACACTCATGGAAGAAACTTGGCTCAAGGATTTTGGATGCACAAGCAGTATTCCCGCTTAGTACAGAAATTTAGGCTAGCAGAAGATTCTAAACAAGCACCACATGTTAGAGGATCCATAACAATATAACTTCTATGCAAATATACCCAAACATAACTCATTACGTTGTCTTCCTTGTCCAACTTCAACTAATTTGCTCAAGCTTGAAAATAATTAATGGGTATTCACAATCATAAAAGATATCCAAGATAATATATTTGTATGTGAAATTTCTCATCCATATACTAATCTTTCATGAATTGCTTGTATGACCAATATTATGATTGTCAAACTTCAATAGATTTTACTTTCTAAACCAAATGTGAAATATTTCTAAGCATGAGACAAGCATATGAAGCACATCTAATTTCAACTTTATGATATTCAATTCATTCAACAATTTACTCTTGGGATATAAGTGAAGCACAAGAATAAATGACAAACTACTCCAAAAGATATAAGTGAAGATCAACGAGTAGTCAAACAATTAAGTAGCTATGTGAAGACTCTCTCTCTCAATAAAGATTTCATATCTTTATAATTTTATTCAAACAACAAACAAAATGAAAATAAAAGGACACTCCAAGAATAGCACATATCATGTGAACAAGTAAAAAACTTAGGCTAACCGATAGGTGTTGATGAAGAAAGGTGGGATGCCCACCGAGGCATCCCCAAGCTTAGTTGCTTGAGACTTCTTGGAATGTTATCTTGGGGTGCCTTGGGCATCCCCAAGCTTGAGATCTTGTGTCTCCTTAATTCCTCTCATATCATGGTTTCTCCTAAATCTTAAAAACTTCATCCACACAAAACTCAACAAGAACTCGTGAGATAAGTTAGTATAAATCAACTCAAAACCTTAACATTCTCTACTGTAACAAATCACAAAAATTATAATTAAACATTGCATACTAAATGCCTCTGCATATTTAATACTCCTATCCACAGATAGAAACATTAAACAAGCAAACATATGCAAACAATGCAACTATAACCGAAATCTGCCAAAACAGAACAGTCAGTAAAGGGGGATTTAAAATTCATACTTCCCTAACTCCAAAAACTCTGAAAAATTACCACATGACAGATAACTCATGCATGCTTACTGTGTAGAAATTTAAGATTTTTATCATGTCCTGACTATTCAGGAATATTCTGGACATAACAGAAAACTTTCTGTTTTCAAACAGCAACACATGAACTTGCAAACTGAGCATGGTAAAGGCTATAATTGGCATTTTATTGAACTAAAAGATACAAAACATGATTATTTATAACACCAATCAAATATCAACAGATTAAAATGATGCTCCAAGCAAAACTCATATTATGTGACGAATAAAAATATAGCTCCAAGTGAGGTTACCGATAGTGTTGAAGACGAAAGAGGGGGTGCCTTCCGGGGCATTCCCAAGCTTAGACGCTTGAGTCTTCCTTGAATATTACCTTGGGGTGCCTTGAGCATCCCCAAGCTTAGGGCCTTGCCACTCCTTATTTTCCACATATCGATATCTCACCCAAAACTTGAAAACTTCAATCACACAAAACTTAACGGAACTTATGAGATAGGTTAGTATGATAAAAATAAATCATCCACTTAGGTACTGTCAAGACAAGATTCATAATTGTTCTCACATAATTCCTACTGTATTCTAGCATTTCCACAATTTATATTACTCAATATAAGCTATGGAAACACTAAAACAAGCAAACTATGCACTAAAAACAGAATCTGTCAAAAACAGAACAGCATGTAGTGAGAGATTTAAAAACCATACTTCTGTACCTCCAAAAATTCTTAAAAATTAGGAAAACGTAAAAAATTTGTAACCCAATTTTTTGTAAAAATTTCAGAATTTTCACACTCTCCAGTACAGAATATAAATTCCATCACTGGACGCAAAAGTTTCTGTTTTTGCACAGAATCAAATCAACAAGCATCCACACTATCCCAAAGGCTTTACTTGGCACATTATTGAAAGAAAACACATAAAACATGATTACTACAGTAGCTTAATCATGTGGACACACAAAAAAATTAGGTACAAATATTGGGTTGTCTCCCAACAAGCGCTTTTCTTTAATGCCTTTTAGCTAGGCATGATGATTTCAATGATGCTCACATAAAAGTAAAGAATAGAAACACAAAGAGAGCATCATGAAGCATATGACTAGCACATTTAAGCCTAACTCACTTCCTATGCATAGGTATTTTGTGAGAAAAGAGTTTATGGGATCAAGAATCAACTAGCATAGGAAGGCAAAACAAGCATAACTTCAAAACTTTCAACACATAGAGAGGAAACTTGATATTATTGCAACACCTACAAGCATATGATCCTCTCTCATAATAATTTTCAGTAGAATCATGAAGAAATTCAACAATATATCCATCACACAAAGCATTCTTGTCATGATACATAAGCATAGAATTTTTATTACTCTCCACACAAGCAATTTTCTTCTCACTCATAATAGTGGGAGTATCGTATGAAACTCGAATACTATAAATTGTTTCCACATTAAAAGAGTGATGTTCAGTAAAAGGATTTTCATAATTATAACAAGTATTATAATTATAATCATCACTATTTTTCATAACATAAGTATCATCACAATAATCATCATAGATAGGAGGCATGGCATCATCATAATAAATTTTCTCATCAAAAGTAGGGAGAATAAAAAGATCATTTTCATTAAGCATAGCATCCCCAAGCTTAGGGCAAACGTTATTTGCAGCAAATAAATTCTCAAACATATCATTCCAATCAAACATAGCATCCCCAAGCTTGTTGGTTTGCATATCATTAGCATTATCACTATTATCATCAATAGTATGAATAGCACCAATAGTATAACAATTATTATCATATTCCTCCAAGTTGGTGCCATAAATATTTTCAAGATCATAAGAAGTATCATTATCTTCCCAATCATAATTATCACAACAAGTAATAGGCGTACTAACATCATCTTCAATAATTCCTTCGGACGTCGTATCATAAGAACAAGAAACAATATCATCAAGTGTATCTTCCTCCACAATTATTTTTGATTCATGCTCATGGGGCACAACAATATGAGCAACATTATTTGGGAGAGATACCTTTTTACCTTTGGTTTTTCTTCTTTTCTTCTTCTTCTCCACATTATGTGTGGGCTTATTTAATTTTTCTGAGCTTCTTATTGAAGAGATTGGTTGGATAGGAAGCTCCTCCTCGTTACCTGTTTCATCATGAGAGAAAATAGGAGGGAAATGGGGATCTTTACCCTTCCATTAGTATTTCTTTTATATTTTATTGGTTTTCCCGTCTTTCTATAATTGGCTATATAAGCATTCTCATTGCAATTTACAACACAAAACATGTAGATTTCCTCTAAATTATTTTCAATGTCTTTTGTGAGAATGAATACTTCAAACCAACTATTTTTATGTGTCAATTCTTCACACCCTGACGGGGATATTACCCCACGGTATAACCCGGCAGACATGCTGACCCGGCAAACAGTACTGACCCGGAGAAACAGTACTGACCCGACAGACATGCTGACCCGGCAAACAGTACAGACCAGGTTACAGTTCTAACCCGGCAGACAACGGTAACCCGGCAGCTACAGTGTCAGGGTGTAACCCGGCAGCTACAGTGTCAGGGTGTAACCCGGCAGCTACAGTGTTAGGATGTAACCCGGCAGCTACAGTACCAAGATGGTAACCCGGCTACAGTGTCAGGATGCTAACCCGGCTACAGTGTCAGGAGGCTAACCCGGATGCTACAGTGCCAGGAGGTGAACAGTGTTATCAGACAGTCACGGAGACGAGTCTCTGAAGATAAGCCCTGGTTGTAACCCGCCCGGTGTAAGCCGCCCGGGACGGGTTATAAGCCCAGGACTCGGAAGCCCATGAAGAGAAGCCCGCGATGGGAAGTCATCAATCCGACTTAGACTCTACATGTAAACCGCCCCTTCAGCCTTTATAAGGAGGGGCGGGTCACCCCAAGAGGGTTAGGTTAGACGTCTCATAGACAGGTCTCATAGACAGGTCTCACAGACAGGTCAGAAAAGATAGTCAGATAAGAGGTCTCGAGATTAGAGGTGCTGATTCCGCACCCTTGTAACCGAGATCGTCATCGTCATCAATATAAAACATAAAGCAGGACGTAGGCTTTTACCTCCATCGGAGGGGCCGAACCTGGGTAAAAACTCCGCGTCTCTCGTCCCGCTCAACCCCTCTCAAGCTACCAGTTACGTGCGCCGGACCTCACGACTAAGTCCTTACTCTAGGACATCTGCCGTGACAAATCCACGACAGTTGGCGCCCACCGTGGGGCGAACGCACGGTGGTGTTGAGTTCTTGGAGGGATCTCTCGCAGGGATCGAGAAGTTCGCAGTTTTTCGGATGAAAAAAGAGTTGTTGCGGAAGGATTTACATTGTCTTGAAGGAGGGCAGTCAGATTGAGTACTCGTCCGAGGTTCAAGAGAATTAGGGTTGCGATCTGTTCACTACTGCAAGTCGCCAAGGTCCATAGGAGTGTTTCTGCCACAACCAAAACATACTGCAATAATCCATCAGGGTCATCGAGGATTTTCCACTGCAGAAATCAGCCAAATTGTTACTGTCTACACTGCATCAAAGCCATCAAACCGCCAAGACCCGGAAGTTGCCCACCTCAACTCGGATTCGATTCAGATAATATAGGGAAAAGGAGCAAGAAGTTTCAACTGATTCTTGCGTCAAAAGGAAGGGAAGCTCAGTTAGCAGCAAAAAAAAAAAAAAAAAAAAAAAAAACCAACAGCTCCACGATCTGGAGACCTGAACGTGGATTGGTCAAGCTGACCACAACCCGGAGAAGGATCCAAGAATTTCTTCATCGTCGCGGCAGCCCAGCTACTCGGATGCAAGAATTTCTTTATCACGATGGCGCACGGGGCTCTACATCACCACTGCCCGTGTGTTCGGCTAATTGGATTTACAAGATCGAATATTTTTGGCGGTGCTCCGATCGAAACTATGTTCATCAGATCAATCGGAACATCATATACTACAAAGGGATCAAAGATGCTAGCACGTATACTAGCAGTACTCACGTGCTGTTATCCTCCTAGCAAGGATAAGGAAAGAAACAGAGGAAAAAGAAAGAGGCAAGCTGCCTTAAAAAAAAAACCCGGAGGGTCTATTCTAAGCCGCCCAGCTTTGGCTCTGTTGTGGTCATACTTCAAATCATCGTCTCCGCCATCGCCGCTGCGACCATGCACCGCCTGTTGAGCTGCCACGCGTTCGTCGAGAGCCGCCCTGGCCCGGCACTGTCTCCGAGCCGCCGTGGTTAAGTCGCCGCTTTCGTCCTCATGGTCGCAACCTCGAGCTGAGCCGCACCCATTCGGCCTTTTTCTGAGCCGCCTCGCCGCCTCGGCCGCGGCCTCGAAAGAGTGACTACATCGCCGTTGAAATTACTGGAGGTGATCCACGGACGCTGTATACATTTGTCGTCTGAACAAATCAGGTGATATCCGTCTAAAGACTATTTTATTACCACATATTGTTTTTGTCAAAGAACAATTACGTTGGTCTGTATATTTTTATATGCAGGACAGTTATTCTCTACAAAATGTGGTCTATACCACGGGTACGGAGCACGCGTTGGCAATATCCCACACCAGCGTTCGACCGTGCCACATGACCCGGTGAATGGACGCGCCCAAGCCGCCGCCCTTGCGGCCCGGTTGACATCAACTTGCCGGGATCACGCTTGCTCGCTGTTCAATGGGCGTGTGCAAGCCGCCGACCCCTTGGTCTCGACTACATCAACAAAACGCCGCGGTTGTCTCTCGCGGCCGCACCGGTTTAACAAACGCCGCGGCTGACTTCTACGTCTACATCAACACGTCAGGAGCTGTGTACATCAGTACGAGTCGCCCGACGGGCGGTTCTGAGATGCCGCCGAATGGACGCGCGCGAGACGCCGCCCTCAGTCCGATTCACATCAGCATATCGGTGCAGTTCATCTATACGAGCCACTTAAATGGACAGGCGCACAAGTCGCTGCCACTGCAGTTTGGTTAACTTCAAACAACCAGCCGGGACGAACCATCAACCAGATTATTGAAGCAATTCATGCGGGATCATCTATCACCCGTCACGGCCAACCACAACTTTCAGTGGAGACTTTCAAACCGCCTCTTTGAGTCGACTCAAGACTCAGGTGTTGCGGACATGGCTCGACACACTTGGCCGTTTTTCAACGAGAGCCACAGATCATGGCAAGAAAATTAACCCGATCTCGGGGATACTACATTATTGGCGGAAGGATTAAAAGTTACTCAAGAAGACGAGTCGCCATGATGCACCGTTCAAACTTGGGGGCTTCTGCTATTTTCTTCATACAAGATGGCGGCTTACAAGATGCTGCAACAATGTTGATACTTCAACAAAGGTCATTTGGGGGCTTCCAACCCACCGGGTTTAGCTCGCTCACCCTCTTGATCGGCTCTTCAGCCACAAAGTAAATAACACGGCGGCTTACAAGTTGCCGGCCTAACTAACGGCGGCTTACAAGATGGCACGCCAATGGACATCATTGACAAGGCCGTTTGGGGGCTTTCAACCCACCGGGTTAAGCTTCAACCCTCTCGGTCAGGCTCTTCAGCCAATATAAGGCGGGTCGTGGACCCAAATGTTGACTCCGTCAACAAAGATCACTAGGGGTGCAGCAAGTTACAAACTTACCCTCTTTTCGATCTACGATTCCGGGTTATACCTGCCTGTAAGTAGATGCGCTTTGTCAGGGGTGCAGCGAGTTCTAAAACTCACCCTCTACAAAGGCCTCTTACAGCGGCGAGGCAAACCCTTACATCCGCAAATCCGAGTTATACCTGCCTGTAAGTTGATGCCGCTTTGTCAGGGGTGCAGCGAGTTCTAAAACTTACCCCCTGCAAGGGCCTCTTACAGCGGCGAGGTAAACTCTCCCACCTGCTGTGTCTCTCTCTGGTTCGTTGCGCTCTTATCAGTTAATCTCGCCTAGAGACCCTGAGCCGTTCAAAGGAGTTGACGGTCAATCTCGTTAGAGACCCTGCACTGGTATGAGTTCAAGCATCGAGTCCACCCAGAAGAACCATCATATGAATTTTTTGGAAGGCAAAGCAAGAAACATCATCCATTGCATTGCATCATACATTACATCATGCATTGCATCATATTTACATATCATGCCGGTTTGCCAAACCGGGTTAGAGCAAGATTGTGAAAGAGGAAGCAAGGCTATACGAGATTTTAACATCTCCGGGTCGTGCTTTTTTAAGCCGCCCTTACATCAATGCAGAATATACTCTGTTTTGTTTATTTTTGTAGGTCTTGTCTTATAAGATAAGCCGCCAGAACAAATAGATCTGTAATAGCCAACATGGCTGGATCTTCATCATGGATTTCTCACATACTCGCCGGATTGCACCGCAACTACGAGCAGGGATTTCATATCAAAGACAAAGGAATTATTCCAGGATATTCATTCCGGGTTATATTACAACCACGGCCAAGGATTCATCCAACAAATTATGATGAGTCATATTATAGTCCCGAGTCGCCGCAGGCAGACGACCCGGCACTTGGGGGCTACATTATTCAAGTCAAGTTTATATCAAGTATGCAAAGTCCCATGTCGCTGCAAGCATGCACCACGGCACTTGGGGGCTAATGGAAGCTAGTTTTCAAAGCATTACATTGTCAACAAGACCCTGTTATCTCAAGGAGATGAGCAAGCCTTTCAATATTTTTCTAAGTCCCAGCCCAGTACTTCTTACTGACCTGGCACTTGGGGGCTACACCGCTCAGATCAAATTTTTCTAAAGTCCCAAGTCGCCGCAGGCGTGCGACCCGGCACTTGGGGGCTACAGTATTCAGTTGTTCAAAACAGATTATAAGGTACAAATTGAAGACCCGGCGCATCACATATAGATGAGCCGGCCCTTGGGGGCTACACCAGCTGAAGCTTTATAAAGTATAAGACAGTTATAAGTCCCAGGCTGCTGCAGGCAAGACAACCTGGTACTTGGGGGCTACACAATCAAGGATATTGTTGCAAAGCGCCAAGTCATCATGGATCAACTTGGAGCTTGGGGGCTACAGGTAATATGAATATATCAAAAAATTGGAGAAGTTTTCAAGATATCAATTTCAGCGAGAGTTCAGTTATTTGACCCGGCGTCACCAACAATCATAACCCGGCACCATCAATGATTATGACCCGGCGGAGGAGACCCGCCAAGAACATTGAAGGCCGACTCAACGGCATATGGGTGTTGTATTCCCAATATTTTATTTCAAAGGACATATACCTGCAAGACGATGGAGCTTACCATGAATAAATTCAAGCTAACCTGGGGGCTAATGACGGGGATATTACCCCACGGTATAACCCGGCAGACATGCTGACCCGGCAAACAGTACTGACCCGGAGAAACAGTACTGACCCGACAGACATGCTGACCCGGCAAACAGTACAGACCAGGTTACAGTTCTAACCCGGCAGACAACGGTAACCCGGCAGCTACAGTGTCAGGGTGTAACCCGGCAGCTACAGTGTCAGGGTGTAACCCGGCAGCTACAGTGTTAGGATGTAACCCGGCAGCTACAGTACCAAGATGGTAACCCGGCTACAGTGTCAGGATGCTAACCCGGCTACAGTGTCAGGAGGCTAACCCGGATGCTACAGTGTCAGGAGGTGAACAGTGTTATCAGACAGTCACGGAGACGAGTCTCTGAAGATAAGCCCTGGTTGTAACCCGCCCGGTGTAAGCCGCCCGGGACGGGTTATAAGCCCAGGACTCGGAAGCCCATGAAGAGAAGCCCGCGATGGGAAGTCATCAATCCGACTTAGACTCTACATGTAAACCGCCCCTTCAGCCTTTATAAGGAGGGGTGGGTCACCCCAAGAGGGTTAGGTTAGACGTCTCATAGACAGGTCTCATAGACAGGTCTCACAGACAGGTCAGAAAAGATAGTCAGATAAGAGGTCTCGAGATTAGAGGTGCTGATTCCGCACCCTTGTAACCGAGATCGTCATCGTCATCAATATAAAACATAAAGCAGGACGTAGGCTTTTACCTCCATCGGAGGGGCCGAACCTGGGTAAAAACTCCGCGTCTCTCGTCCCGCTCAACCCCTCTCAAGCTACCAGTTACGTGCGCCGGACCTCACGACTAAGTCCTTACTCTAGGACATCTGCCGTGACAAATCCACGACACACCCCAAAAAGAAGAAAAGTTCATTATAAGGTTCAAGGGTGATCAAATTATTGCAATATTTGGACATGATTCGATCATGAAAAAGTATGCATTGAAAATTAAGATGACCAACCTTATTGCAAAGTTCACAAGTAATAGGATGAAGAGAGCATAATTTCGTAGCAAATTTATCTATCACTTTAAGGAACCAGTTGGTTTTATCATGTTTATGCTTCTTACAAAATCTATCATCCCTATAAGGCATATCTTCACAAATTTTATTCACCCCACAAAAATTGACATGCTTATAAGAAACATTTTCATCATGACTAGTGCAATCATCATTAGCATTATGGATATTCAAAGAATTCATACTAACAACATTGCAATCATGCTCATCATGCAAAGTGCTCACATTAAACATTTTATTAAATTCTTCCTCAAACAATTGAGCACAATTATCTGATCCATCATTTTCAAGAAAGACATTATAGAGATGAAGCATGTGAGGCAATCTCAATTCCATTTTTTTGTAGTTTTATTTTATAAACCAAACTAGTGTAAAACAAGAAACTAAAATATTCAATTGCAAGATCTAAAGATATACCTTCAAGCACTCACCTCCCCGGCAACGGCGCCAGAAAAGAGCTTGATGTCTACTACCCAACTTTTATTCTTGTAGACATTGTTGGGCCTCCAAGTGCAGAGTTTTGTAGGACAGTAGCAAATTTCCCTCAAGTGGATGACCTAAGGTTTATCAATCCGTGGGAGGCGTAGGATGAAGATGGTCTCTCTCAAACAACCCTGCAATCAAATACAAGAAATCTCTTGTGTCCCCAACACACCCAATACAACGGTAAATTGTATAGGTGCACTAGTTCGGCGAAGAGATGGTGATACAAGCGTAGTATGGATAGTAGATATAGGTTTTTGTAATCTGAAAATATAAAAAGAGCGAGGTAGCAAGTAACAAAAGTGAGCACAAACGGTACTGCAATGCTTGAAAACAAGGCCTAGGGTTCATACTTTCACTAGTGCAATCTCTCAACAATGCTAACATAATTGGATCATATAACAATCCCTTAACGTGCGATAAATAATCACTCCAAAGTTCCTATTAGCGGAGAACATAAGAAAGAAATTGTTGTAGGGTACGAAACCACCTCAAAGTTATCCTTTCCGATCAATCTATTGAGCCGTTCCTATAAGTGTCACAAACAGCCCTAGAGTTCGTACTAAAATAACACCATATGATACGCATCAACCAACTCTAATGTCACCTAGATACTCTAATGTCACCACAAGTATCCGTGAGTTGATTATTCGATATGCATCAAACAACTTCAGATTCATAATATTCAATCCACACAAAGAACTTCAAAGAGTACCCCAAAGTTTCTATCGGAGAAAAGAAGATGAAAACGTGTACCAACCCCTATGCCTAGATTTCCCCAATGTTACCTCGGGAATCCGCAAAGTTGATTACCAAAACATACATCAAGTGAATCAATAGAATACCCCATTGTCACCACGGGTATCCACATGCAAGACATACATCAAGTGTTCTCAAATCTGAAATATTCAATCCGACAATAACGAAACCTCAAAGGGAAAGATTCAATTCATCACAAGAAGATAGAGAGGGAAGAAACACCATATGATCCAACTATATTAACAAAGCTCGCGGTACATCAAGATCGTGCCAAATCAAGAACATGAGAGAGAGAGAGATCAAACACATAGCCACTAGTACATACCCTCAGCCCCGAGGGTGAACTACTCCCTCCTCGTCATGGAGACCGCCAGGATGATGAAGATGGCCTCAGATGATGATTCCCCCCTCCGGCAGGGTGCCGGAACAGGGCTCCAGATGGTATTTCTTCGGTACAGAGGCTTGCGGCGGCGTCGTCAAAGTTCTAGGTTTATTTCTGGGGGTTTCTCTATTTATAGGATTTTTCAGCGTTGGAATCATGCAAAACGGAGCTACGAGGGCCCCACAAGGTATCACGGCGCGACCCCCCCAGGGCGCGCCATGTTGCCTTGTGAGCACCTCGTGAGGCTTCTGGTCCTTTCATGAAGCTTCGGGGGTCTCTTTTGGTCCAAAAAAATCATCAAAAAGTTTCGTCCAATTCCGAGAACTTTTATTTCTGCACAAAAAACAACACCACGGTAGTTCTACTGAAAACAGCGTCAGTCCGGGTTAGTTCTAATCAAATCATACCAAAACCATAAAAAATTGCTATAAACATGGCATGAATACTTTATAAATTATAGATACGTTGGAGACGTATCACCTTGTACGTGAGAACATCTTCTTGCCCAGATCAATCCCAACCACATGCAGGAGTAGGGTTTTACACCGCAAGGTGGCCCGAACCTGGGTAACCGTCGTGTCCCCTGTCGTGCTCCCGTGTAGCGCTCTCGCCGTAGCCTCGCCGTGGCTGCCTTTGGTCGGAAAGAGCTAGCTTGCCCCCAGTGTTCGAACCTCTAGATCCCCGGAGTCCCGGCTCTGACAGATGTCGACAGGCGCCGCACCTAAGCACCGGAGCCGCTTCACCAACGTCGACAGTCGGCCCAACTCAACCGCAACACAAGCACCATCGACCACACTTAGCTTTCACGTATGACAATGATGCCCATACGCCGCCGAGAATCAAGTACTATTCTCCAATGGCCGGCGCCTACGTTCACCTTCTTAGCATAAGCACCGCACCTTCGAATTTCTTCAGGGCATCATTCATTTTTTTATGAGAGGCGTTATTCTGCTTGCTCCTGTAGGTCCAAACGTGTGGTAGTGAACAGGTTATATGTGCTAAATTACAAATCAGTGCACTTGTAGTTATAATGTTTTTTCTTTGTCCTAAGTATTACTGTACTTCCTAGATATTACTGCCTCCTATTTTACTTCTTGCATGCTATATTTATGATAATGGTGATGTTCTGATGTCACCTCTTGGTTACAATTATTGTACTGGACTGCTTCTATGTTCTCTATGCTAAATTACACATCAGCAAACTAGCTTGTAGTTCCGCTGCTTTTGGTACGTCTTAACCTACATTTTTCAATGCTACCTATTACCGCACTGCTCCGAGCCTTTGTTCATAAATTTTTTGTGTGTTATTGATCTTCCCAAGTTGCATGACTAATTTGTTGCTTTTATTCATTATGGAGCTGCCAACCGCATAAAGCAAAATGCTTTTTCTTTTGGGGCTGGCACCTTGAACAAGCACAAAAATAGAGTGAAGTACACATATTGTCATGTAAGTACACACCCTTCTTTCATTAGTTTAGATGAATCACTGATGTTCAATTTGAACAGTGCATGTGATTAAAATTAGTTTTACCAAAATAGAGGGGGAAGAATAAACTACAACGACTAGATTTGCATGCACGGGATGCTGACGACATCTTCAAAGAACATTGGAGTAGCAGCGAGCCTTCACAGCGACATATGGTAAGCCAGTGTGTTTTAGTTACTGTGAAATGTCATGCGTGTGGGCTGCTTTCTTGGCTTGTGCCCTCAACCTGTAATCCTACTGAATTACAAATAGTTTAGTTGCCTGCTTTAATGTATTGCTTGATTAGAATGCTTGTTTGTTACTCCCTCCGTAAACTAATATAAGAGCGCTTAGATCACTACTTTAGTAATCTAAACGCTCTTATATTAGTTTACAGAGGGAGTACTTGTTAGGCTGTACCTGAGTTGGCCAATGTGTCAGAAGTGCCTGCCGTACTATCGTAAAGAAATGCATGCATACTTCATTTGACTCCTTAACTTTTCCTATGAACTCCATCACAAGACTGACTTGCTAGTTTATATGAGGCCACACTGTTGAAGTGCTTTCTCAGAATATTTCAACTGTTTATATGCTTGGGCAACTAAATATAGTTGTGGTACACTGCCTTTCAGGTAACCATTTTAATTTGTTTTCGGCTGATGCAACTTCGAACCATTTAAATATAGCTTGCCATGCTCGGCAATAATTCGTATGTAGTTTACCATGTAAGCTGACTGCCTGGATCATGCGATAACTATCTGTTACTTTTGTCCAGCGGAAACCTTTCAGGATGCAGTTCAAACTAGGACACAATGTACACCCCCAGGATCTATTTGCGGAAGCAGTGCGCCATCCATGTTACCTGATGGTAGCAGTTCAGAGGCAACCCCGTTGGAGAGCACAGATATTATAGTTCTTGAGGCTCTACTAGAGGCAGAAAGAGAGGGTATGGCTACCATCAATGAGGTAATCCTAATCATGAGGCTGGAAATTATGCAATTAGCTGCACGCATTATGCAAGCAAACAAAGATGTGGAGCAAGTAAGACGGTTGCATTTGGAGACGGAGAAGGTCCTGCTGCTTCTGCTATCTGAAGCCCAGGCTAATCCTAGTTCTTCTTTAGATACCAGTTGAAATTGTCATTAGATTAGTATACTTGCATGTTGTGTCATGTTTGTGAATGGATTATGTTGTAAGACCCCTTATTTGTTGTCCATGTCTTGTAATGATCTGATTTTCTTAGGCGAGGCAATCCTCAATACTTGTAGGAGTGGACATAAGGTGAACTGTTTTTCGTGTGAGCAGATTGTGTTGGATGAAATAACTGTTTGACTCAAAGTGGATTCAACCTTCTGAATTCGAGTATCATGGCATTTGTAAATCATATTCATATATAAAGGTGGAATACATCCTTGTTGTGCTTTTGAAGATTTCTAAAAAAACATAGAATGATTTGTAAAGATTCGTAATCGAATACAAAATGGGTTCGAATTTAGTTGCTAGGGTAAACTTGAATGCTTATTCTCCCAAAATTCGAAAGAAGCGGCAAAACACCCACTCCCATGTCGGCTGCCCGAAACCAGTGTTTGGGAGATGGAAATTACTGTCTACCCCTGACACGCACAACCTATCCACCCGATTTGCACTGCTCTAAATAGGGGTAGGTTTGTAACTTCACTCAGACATGACACGACGACCTCTCACCCCATTCAGACACGGTGGGCACCAAACGTGGGCGGCAAAACACATTTGATTCAAGCTCGTCCCAAAGACCTTGATGACCCACAAGTATAGGGGATCAATCATAGTCCTTTCGATAAGTAAGAGTGTCGAACCCAACGAGGAGCAGAAGGAAATGACAAGCGGTTTTCAGCAAGGTATTCTCTGCAAGTACTGAAAGTAGCGGTAACAGATAGTTTCAGTAGCAAGATAATTCGTAACAAGTAACAAGTATAATAAAGTGCAGCAAGGTGGCCCAATCCTTTTTGTAGCAAAGGACAAGCCGGAACGAAGTCGTATAATAAGCAAAGCGTTCTCGAGGACACATGGGAATTTCATCTAGTCACTTTCATCATGTTTGTTTGATTCGCGTTCGCTACTTTGATAATTTGATATGTGGGTGGACCGGTGCTTGGGTGCTGTTCTTACTTGAACAAGCCTCCCACTTATGATTACCCCCTCTCGCAAGCATCCGCAACTACGAAAGAAGAATTAAGATAACTCTAACCATAGCATGAAACATATGGATCCAAATCAGCCCCTTACGAAATAGCGCATAAACTAGGGTTTAAGCTTCTCTCACTCTAGAAACCCATCATCTAATTACTACTCCACAATGCCTTCCCTTAGGCCCAAAGATGATGAAGTGTCATGTAGTCAACGTTCACACGACACCACTAAAGGAAACAACAACATACATATCATCAAAATATTGAACGAATACCAAATTCACATGATTACTTATGACAAGACTTCTCCCATGTCCTCAAGAACAAAAGTAACTACTCACAAATCATATTCATGTTCAAGATCAGAGGGGTATTGAATAGCATTAAGGATCTGAACATATAATCTTCCACCAAATAAACCAACTAGCATCAACTACAAGATGTAATCAACACTGCTAGCAACCCACAGGTACCAATCTGAGGTTTTGAGACAAAGATTGAATACAAGAGATGAACTAGGGTTTGAGATGAGATGGTGCTGGTGAAGCTGTTGATGAAGATTGGACCTCCCACGGTGAGAGGATTGTTGGCGATGTCGGTGGCTTCGATTTCCCCGTCCCAAAGGGAAGTATCCCCGGCGGAATCACTCCGCCGGAGAGCAAAATAGCTCCTGCCCAGGTTCCGCCTCGAGACGGCGGCGCGTCATCCCGAAAGTCTTCCTCTCATTTTTTAGGGCAAATGGCTTCATATAGCAGAAGGAGGGGGCCGGAGGCTTACCAGGGGGCCCACAAGCTCGGGGGGCACGCCCCCAGCCTTGTGGCTTCCTGGTGGGCCCCCTCATGTTAATTCTTTCGCCAGTATTTTTTATATATTCAAAATAATTCTCCGTAAATTTTTAGGTCATTTGGAGGTTTGCAGAATAGCTATCTCTGTTTCACCCCTTTCCGGTCCAGAATTCCAGCTGCCGGCAATCTCCCTCTTCATGTGAATCTTGCAAAACAAGAGAGAAAAGGCATAAGAATTGTATCATAAAGTGAAATAATGATCAAAAACATATTAATTAACAGTAGGAAATCGTGATGCAAATTGGACGTATCAACTCCCCCAAGCTTAGACCTCACTTGTCCTCAAGCGAAAGCTGAAATCGATAATCATGACCACATGTTTAGAGAGAGAGGCGTCGATAAAATAAAATACGGACATGAAGCATCATGATCTTTATTATAACAGCAATATATCATCATAAAACTTCTCATGAAAAAGTGACAATTCAATCACACGTTAAAGTATGAACCACAAACCAAATTGAAAACTAACAAACTATGATCTCAGTCACTAAAGCAATTGCAATTCATCATATTATCAGAAAGAGTCTATGTAAGAGCTTTGTGTAGCAAGTTCACATACTCAACTATCATTTAGTCTTCTATGATTGCTGACACTCACGGCATACTTATGGAGCAAAAGTTTCAGTCAGACACATAGAAAGATAGGGGCTTATAATTTCGCCTCCCAATGTATTTACCTCAAGGGTAATGTCAACAGTAATAACTCATGATCACTTACATCCAACTGGATATATATGCCTGGATCAATCCCCACCACATGATGCTTGCCAAGAGAGAAAATAAAAATGGAATAGAGGAGAATACTATTGACTCTTGCATAAAAGTAAATACATAAAGTAAAAGATAGGCCGATCGCAGAGGGAAGCAGAGGTTGTCATGTGCTTTTTATTTTTGGATGTGCAAACTCTTAATGTAAAGGAACGTCACTTTATATTGCCCCTTGTGATAGCGACCTTTATTATGCAATCTGTCGCTTTTATTTCTTCACCATCACAAGATCGTACAAAGCTTATTTTCCCTTACAATAAAAGATCATATATTTAGGAGCAATTTTTATTGCTTTGCACCGATGACAACTTACTTGAAGGATCTTATTCAATCCATAGGTAGATATAATGGACTCTCATGGCATGAAACTAGGTTTAAGAATTTTTGGATGCACAAGTAGTATCTCCACTTAGTGCAGAATTTTGGCTAGCAAAAGGTAGGGGGAAAGCACCACATGTTAGAGGATCCAAAACAATATTACTTCTATGTGAATATAAGCAAACATAACTCATTGCGTTGTCTTCCTTGTCCAACGTCGACTATTTGACATAGAATATTTAATGGGGGCTCACAATCATAAAAGATGTCCAAGATAGTGTATTTATATGTGAGACCTCTCTTCCTTTATTACTTTTTCATGAATTGCAACAATGACCAATACTATGTTTGTTAACTTCCAACAAGTTTTATCAATTATACTTCTTTTTATGTGAAGTCAACACTCCCCATAGGATTAGCATATGACCCTCTTTTTTTTCTTTATTCTTTCTAAGGTTGGATCAACAAAAGCAAAACACTCAATTCAAACTACTCTTTATTATATAACTTTCACACACGATTACATAGATAGATAGATCACTAAGCAAGCACTCGAAACTAAATCATACTAAAACTTTATTCTTCTAAATCACAAAATGATTAAGGATCGAGCTAAGATAGATAATGATGATAAAAAGTGATGGTGATACAATACCGGGGCACCTCCCCCAAGCTTGGCACAAGCCAAGGGTGGTGCCCATACCCATGTACCCAAGTCTCCTTCTTCAGTGATGGTGGTGATGAAGTGGTGGGCTTGTCCTTCAAAATATTTAATAAGATATCCTTCAAACTCTGGACCTCCCGAAGCAACTGCTGAATCGCGGTGGCATTCTTTTGCACTTCAACCATAATATTTATTTTCCGGCCACCATGACCCCTTTCCTGCATCATTCTCACTTGGACGGGAAATATCCCAATTGGAAGGTATGTGCATGCGAGAAGTGTTTTCAACCCCATAATTGTGGACCAAATTATGAAAATTGTTCCGATGTAACCTATGTAAGGGTCTCCTAGGAGGAAGCCCTTCTTGTACCTCTGGACTCCCATGGCTTGTAGTGCTTCTTATGGCTTGATGAGGATTTGGAGTTGTGGAGATGCCGGCAAGGGTACCCCTCTCGGAAGCCAGGGGGTGGACTTCCAGCGAATCTCCATCATCTTCTTCCAGGGTAACCTCCTCCTCTCTCCTGAGTTCCACTTGTAGCAACCAAGCGTCGTCTCCCACGTTGTTGGAGGAAGCGGAAGACAAGATGCCCGGCCTCGCAAATCTGACAGGAAACAGCACAAAACAAGAACAGAGGAGAAACTTGCGATGCGGTGGTCAAAACACCCGTGAGTATATATAATGAATTTTTCCCATGCAGGACAAGTAATATGGAAGAAAAACGGAGTCAGGAAAGTCCACGAGGGGGCCACAAGCCTGGTAGGCGCGTCCTGGGGGGTAGGGCGCGCCCCCCAGGCTTGTCGCCTCCTCGTGCACTTTTCGGACTGTTTATTATTTTCCTAATTTTTTATATATTCCAGAACGAACAGAAGGTACTTTTATGGAAGTTTTGGAGTCGATTTGCTTACCGTACCACATACCTACTCCTTTTCAGGCTTCTGGAGCGTTCCGAAATATTTCTTCTTTGTGCTCTTCCGGTGTCATTGTTTGAATAATATTAGTTTTAACATTAATGGGCGTACCTGAGATATAATGTTTAATTCTTTGCCCATTAACCACTCTCGGATTATTGCTTTTGGAGTTGTTTATTTTGATGGCCCCGGAGTGATAAACTTCCTCGATGATGTATGGCCCTTCCCATTTAGAGAGAAGTTTTCGTGCAAAGAACCTTAAACGAGAATTGTATAATAGAACGTGATCACCTACTTTGAATTCCCGTTTTTGAATTCTCTTATCATGCCATCTTTTAACCTTTTCTTTAAACAACTTGGCATTTTCATAAGCTTGTGTTCTCCATTCATCTAAGGAGCTAATATCAAATAACCTCTTTTCACCGGCAAGTTTAAAATCATAGTTAAGTTCTTTAATTGCCCAATATGCTTTATGTTCTAGTTCAAGAGGTAAATGGCATGCTTTTCCATAGACCATTTTATATGGAGACATACCCATAAGATTTTTATAAGCAGTTCTATAAGCCCATAGTGCATCATCAAGTTTCTTAGACCAATTCTTTCTAGATCTATTAATGGCCTTTTGCAAAAATTAATTTTATTTCTCTATTAGTTAACTCAACTTGACCACTAGACTGAGGATGATAAGGGGATGCAATTCTATGATTAACATCATATTTGGCAAGCAATTTACAGAAAGCACCATGAATAAAATGTGAACCACCATCAGTCATTAAATATCTAGGGACTCCAAACCTCGGGAATATAACTTTTTAAAGCATTTTAATAGAAGTGTTATGATCAGCACTACTAGTTGGAATAGCTTCTACCCACTTAGTAACGTAATCAACATCAACTAAAATATGAGTAACCCATTGGATTTAGGAAAAGGTCCCATATAATCAAAACCCCAAACATCAAATGGTTCAATAACAAGTGAATAATTCATAGGCATTTCCTGACGTCTACCAACATTACCAATTCTTTGACATTCATCACAAGAGAGGACAAACTTACGTGCATCTTTGAAAAGAGTAGGCCAATAAAAACCAGATTGTAGTACCTTGTGTGCAGTTCTGTCTCCCGCATGGTGTCCTCCATATGCCTCGGAGTGACACTTTCGTAGGATTTGTTCCTGTTCATGCTCAGGTACACAACGTCTAATAATACCATCTACTCCTTCTTTATATAAATGTGGGTCATCCCGAAAGTAATGTCTTAAATCAAAGAAGAACTTTTTCTTTTGTTGTTATGTGAAACTAGGTGGTATATATTTAGAAACAATGTAATTAGCATAGTCTGCATACCAAGGAGTATTACGAGAAGCATTTATCACAGCTAATTGTTCATCAGGGAAATCATCATTAATAGGAAGTGGGTCATTAAGAACATTTTCCATTCTAGACAAATTATCAGCTACGGGATTCTCAGCTCCCTTTCTATCAATAATATGCAAATCAAATTCTTGCAGCAACAGAACCCACCTAATAAGTCTGGGTTTAGCATCTTTATTTTCCATAAGATATTTAATAGCAGCATGATCAGTATGGATAGTAACTTTGGAATCAACAATGTAAGATCTGAATTTATCACATGCAAACACAATTGCTAAAAATTCTTTCTCAGTAGTAGCATAATTTCTTTGAGCACTGTCTAGAGTTTTACTAGCATAATGAATAACATTCAATTTCTTATCAACTCTTTGTCCTAGAATAGCACCAATAGCATAATCACTAGCATCACACATAATTTCAAAGGGTAGGTTCCAATCAGGTGGTTGAACAATAGGTGCAGAAATTAAGGCTTTCTTAAGTATTTCAAAGACTTCTACGCAATCATCATCAAAAACAAATGGCACATCCTTTTGCAAGAGATTAGTAAGAGGCCTGGAAATTTTAGAGAAGTCTTTTATAAACCTTCTATAGAAACCAGCATGACCGAGGAAACTTCTTATACCTTTGATATCTTTAGGGCATGGCATTTCTCAATAGCATCAACTTTAGCTTTATCAACTTCAATACCTCTTTCAGAAATTTTATGCCCAAGGACTATACCTTCATTCACCATAAAGTGGCACTTCTCCCAATTCAAGACAAGATTAGTTTCTTCACATCTCTGCAAAACTCGATCAAGGTTGCTCAAGCAATCATCAAAAGAAGTTCCGTAAACGGAAAAATCATCCATGAAAACCTCAACAATCTTTTCACAAAAGTCAGAGAATATAGCAGTCATACATCTTTGAAAGGTAGCAGGTGCATTACATAAACCAAAACGCATACGACGATAAGCATAAGTTCTAAAAGGACAAGTAAATGTGGTTTTCTCTGGATCTTCAGGTGAAACAGGTATTTGAGAGAAACCAGAATAACCATCTAGGAAGCAAAAGTGTGTATGCTTAGATAATCTTCCTAACATTTGATCAATAAAAGGAAAGGGGTAATGATCTTTCCTAGTAGCTTTATTTAATTTCCTGAAATCAATTACCATCCTATAACCGGTTACAATTCTTTGTGGAATAAGTTCATTTTTATCATTAGGAACAACGGTAATACCTCCTTTCTTAGGAACACAATGAACATGACTTACTCATCTACTATCAGCTATGGGATAAATTATACCTGCCTCCAGAAGTTTTAATATTTCAGTTCTTACCACATCCTTCATTTTAGGATTCAGCCTTCTTTGATGATCAACAACGGGTTTAGCGTCTGGCTCCATATGAATTTTATGCTGACATAAGGTGGGACTAATGCCCTTAAGATCATCGAGAGTATATCCAATAGCTGCACAGTGCTTCTTTAGAGTTTTTAGTAATCTCTTTTCTTCATGCTCTGAAAGGTTAGCACTAATAATAACAGAATATATCTTTTTTTCATCAAGATAAGCATATTTAAGTGTATCAGGTAATTGCTTTAATTCAAACACGGGATCACCCTTGGGTGGTAGAGGATTTCCCAAGGTTTCAACAGGCAAATTATGTTTAAAGATAGGTGCTTGTTTAAAGAACAACTCATCTATTTCATTTCTTTCATTCATATGCATATCATTCTCATGGTCTAGCAAGTATTGTTCTAAAGGATCAGTAGGAGGCACAGCAATAGAAGCAAGACCAATAATTTCATCTTTATGGGGTAATTCCTTATCATGAGGTTGTCTACTAAACTTAGAAAAATTAAATTCATCAGATATATCACAAAACTTAACTGTAACCTTCTCTTTAACACAATCAATTTCAACATTAACTGTATTCAAGAAAGGTCTACCAAATATAATGGGACAAAAATCATCTTATTGTGATCCAAGTACTAAGAAATCAGTAGGGTATTTGATTTTACCGAACAAGACTTCAACATCCCTAACAACCCCAAGTGGTGTAATAGTATCTCTGTTTGCAAGCTTAATAGTAACATCAATATCTTCAATCTCAACAGGTGCAATATCATGCATTACTTCTTGATATAAAGAAAACGGAATAGCACTCACACTAGCACCCATGTCACATAAACCATGATATCAAGGATTTCCAATCTTAACAGAAGCAACACGCATGCCAACTACGGGTTTCTTCTTATCTAGCATATCTCGTTCATTTCTAACAGGTTTAGCAATTCTAGCAGCCTCATCGCAAAAGTAAATAACATGCCCATCAATATCATCAACCAAAAGATCTTTAACCATTGCAATATTAGGTCCAACCTTAATTTGTTCAGAAGGTCTAGGTGTTCTTATATTACTTTTATTAACCACAGTTGAAGCTTTAGCATGTTCCTTAATCCTAACAGGGAAAGGAGATTTCTCAATATAAACAGTAGGCACAACTGGATCAACATTGTAAACATTTTTTTCTTCTTTAACACTAACAGGTTCTTCATTTAATTCAGTAGGTGGATGATATTTAAACCATTTCTCCTTAGGGAGATCAACATGAGCAGCAAAAGATTCACAAAAGGTAGTCACTATCTTAGAGTCAAGTCCATATTTAGTACTAAACTTATGAAAAGCATCAGTTTCCATAAAAGATTTAACACAATCAAAGTCAAGATCAATCGTAGTCCTTTCGATAAGTAAGAGTGTCGAACCCAACGAGGAGTAGAAGGAAATGACAAGCGGTTTTCAGCAAGGTATTCTCTCCAAGTACTGAAAGTAGCGGTAACAGATAGTTTCGGTAGCAAGATAATTCGTAACAAGTAACAAGTAACAAGTATAATAAAGTGCAGCAAGGTGGCCCAATCCTTTTTGTAGCAAAGGACAAGCCAGAACGAACTCGTATAATAAGCAAAGCGTTCTCGAGGACACATGGGAATTTCATCTAGTCACTTTCATCATGTTTGTTTGATTTGCGTTCGCTACATTGATAATTTGATATGTGGGTGGACTGGTGCTTGGGCGTTGTTCTTACTTGAACAAGCCTCAGACTTATGATTACCCCCTCTCACAAGCATCCGCAACTACGAAAGAAGAATTAAGATAACTCTAACCATAGCATGAAACATATGGATCCAAATCAGCCCCTTACGGAATAGCGCATAAACTAGGGTTTAAGCTTCTCTCACTCTAGCAACCCATCATCTAATTACTACTCCACAATGCCTTCCTTTAGGCCCAAAGATGGTGAAGTGTCATGTAGTCGACGTTCACACGACACCACTAAAGGAAACAACAACTTACATATCATCAAAATATCGAACGAATACCAAATTCACATGATTACTTATTACAAGACTTCTCCCATGTCCTCAAGAACAAAAGTAACTACTCACAAATCATATTCATGTTCAAGATCAGAGGGTTACTGAATAGCATTAAGGATCTGAACATATAATCTTCCACCAAATAAACCAACTAGCATCAACTACAAGATGTAATCAACACTACAAGCAACCCACAGGTACCAATCTGAGGTTTTGAGACAAAGATTGAATACAAGAGATGAATTAGGGTTTGAGATGATATGGTGCTGGTGAAGATGTTGATGAAGATTGGCCCTCCCACGATGAGAGGATCGTTGGTGATGTCGATGGCTTCCATTTACCCCTCCCGGAGGGAAGTATCACCGGCGGAATCGCTCCGCCGGAGAGCAAAATAGCTCCTGCCCAGGTTCCGCCTCGAGACGGCGGTGCTTCGTCCCGAAAGTCTTCCTCTCATTTTTTTAGGGCAAATGGCTTCATATAGCAGAAGAAGGGGGCCGGCGGCCCGCCAGGGCCCCCACAAGCTCGGGGGGGTAGGGCGCGCCCCCAGGCTTGTGGCTTCCTGGTGGGCCCCCTCCTGTTAATTCTTTCGCCAGTATTTTTTTATATTCCAAAATAATTCTTCGTAAATTTTCAGGTCATTTGGAGGTGTGCAGAATAGCTATCTCTGTTTCACCCCTTTCCGGTCCAGAATTCCAGCTGCCGACAATCTCCCTCTTCATTGAATCTTGCAAAATAAGAGAGAAAATGCATAAGAATTGTATCATAAAGTGAAATAATGATCAAAAATATATTAATTAACAGTAGGAAATCATGATGCAAATTGGACGTATCAAACCTCTCTCTCCCCTCCATTTCTCCATTCATACACGGTGGGCGGCAAAACAAACTCTCCTCGGCCGAAATCGATCTAGGAAAATATTTTAAGTAGGGGCAGGTTTGTAACTTCACTCATACGTGACACAACCGCACTACCTGTCAGCCCCGTTCATACACCGTGGGCGCCAAAACACCCTCTCCTCGCCCGAAATCGCTCTCGGCAAATATTGGGGAGATGCGAGATTACCGTCCTATCCCCAACCGACGAGACGTCCGAAATTTTAAACGGGGTCTAAGTTGGTAACTTCCCCACATTTCAGACAAGCGCGTCCCAAAGATATGGTTCCCCCCTCCTCTCTCACTCCATTTCCCCATTCGTACTCCGTGGGCGCCAAAACACCCTCTCCACCCCAGCCTCCTCCGTCCGCCACCCCATTCACCGTCGTCCTCCTCCACCATGCCGAAGCACCTACCCCGACACCGTCATCCATTACAAGAGATCGACATCTCGCATCCACCGCACCGGATCAGGATCTTAGCATCGCGTCCTCTCGCTTCATCCACGCCGTCGTCCACCTTGTCGTGGCCGCTCCTACAACCGTCTCGTCCACGGCAACAGGACTTATCCCCCGATGCCGCCGTCTGCCGTCTTAGATATGCTTCCGTGCCGTCGACAGCCATAGCACCCTCAATGTATCAGCAGAGGCCTACACGGCATCGCAAGAGAGGTGGTACTCTTTCATATCTACTTAAGTTATTGATCTCACCCGGCAAATAGATCATCACTTGTTTACTGTACTTTCTTGACCATACCTAATCTTTATTTGTTAGTTCAAAGCAAACATTGGTTGCGAAGTAGCCTTTGTCCGGTTAGCACCTTTAGATCCGCTATGGCACGGTCAACACTACACTCGCAATGCTTATGGTTTTCCCCTTTTATATTCACTACCATCATCCTAGGTGCTTCGTGTCGTGCTAGCACTGCTCCTCAACCCATCAAGCGAAACAACATGCCACTCATAATTCCAAAGCTTAGTTGTTCAAATATGAATCTGATATGATGCTAATATTACTAAAAAAAAGAATGTTTAATTGGTTAGCTAATGTTCCTACATTAGTTTAGAAAAGCAAGTGCGCCATATATGGAGAGACGGCAGGGAATTGCATATCTTTATGCGCTCTGGTTCATCATGGGTGGGCAACACACATTGTATTATCCAAAATCTGCTTGCTCTTCTTTAACATGTTCGTCTTCTGTTATTCTTAATAAGTATAGTAGTACAGTATGTTCCTTGTTGGGAACTGGAGCAGGGACATTTGCAGTCGACATGTATATTGGGTCGCTTCTGATGGATGCTTTCAACTATTCTAGTTGGTCTGCCATAATATCCAGGAAATGCTGGGAGCTGTGTCTCCTTTGAGAGTCTAGACTGATAGTAACAGTATTACGCCTTCAGTTGAATAGAGTTGCCCCTGTAGGGGATCTAAAGCGTTTCCAGCCATACGGGCAATACAATCCCATATGTTCCAGCTAGTTCCACTTTCCCGATTTCACTCGTGATGCTTAGGTTTTTCCCCTTTTATCTACACTACTATGATCTGCGTAGGTGCTTTGTGTCGTACTAGCAGCGCTCCACCCTTCAAGCTAAACAACACACCACTCATAATTCCAAAGCTTAGTTGTTCAAATACGAATGTGATATGATACTGATATAATAGACACACATTTCATTGGTCAGCTAATGCTCCCACTTGAGTTTCCAAGTGCATGTGGCAACATGTAGAGAGACAGCATGGAATTGCATTTCTTTGTCACTTGTTTACTGTACTATCTTGTCCATACCAAATCTTAGTTGTTAGTTGAAAGCAAACATCGGTTGATAAGTAGCCTTTGTGCGGTTTGCAGCTTCAGATCTGCCATGCCATGGTCAACACTATACCCATCATGCTTAGGATTTCCCCCTTTTATGATAACTGCAATTAGCCTACGTGATTCATGTTGTAAGAGCACTGCTCCACCCATCAAGCTAAACAAGCTTAGTTGCACAAATTCGAATCTGATATGATGCTGATATTAGTAAGACAGAGACAGGTTTATTTGGTTAGCTAAATGTTCCTACTTTAGTTTCGAAACGCATGTGAGCCACATATAGAGAGACACGAAGGAAGAGTATTTCTCTGTGCGCTCTGGTTCATCATGGGTGGGCAACACACATTGTATTATCCAGAATCTGCTTGCTCTTCTTTAACATGTTCCTCTTTTGTTCTTCTTAATAAGTATGGTAGTACAGTATGTTCCTTGTCGGGAACTGGAGTAGGGACATTTGCAGTCAACAGTTATATTGGGTCGTTTCTTATGGATGTTTTCAACTATTCTAGTTGATCTGCCATAATATCCAGGAAATGTTGGGAGTTGTGTCGCCTTTGAGAGTCTAGACTGATAGTAACAGTATTGCGCCTTCAGTTGAATAGAGCTGCCCCTGTAGGGGATCCGATGCATTTCCAGCCGTACCGGCAATACAAGCCCATATGTTCCAGCTAGTTTCACTTTCCCGATTATACTCGTGATGCTTAGGGTTTTCCCCTTTTATCTACACTACTATGATCTGCGTAGGTGCTTTGTGTCGTACTAGCAGCATTCCACCCTTCAAGCTAAACAACACACCATCATAATTCCAAAGCTTAGTTGTTCAAATAGGAATGTGATATGATACTAATATAACAGACACACATTTAATTGGTCAGCTAATGCTCTGATACGTCTCCAACGTATCTATAATTTTTGATTGTTCCATGCTATTATAGTATCAATCTTAGATGTTTTTATATGCAATTATATATCATTTTTTGGGATTAACCTATTAACCTAGTGCCCAGTGCCAGTTGCTGTTTTCAGCTTGTTTTTGGCTTTTCAGAGAATCAGTACCAAACGAAGTCCAAATGCCACGAAACTTTTTGGAGATTTTTTTCTAGACAAAAGAGACCCTGGAGACTTGGAGAGGAGGCCAGAAGGTTCGCGATGCCTCCACAAGGCAACAGGACGCGGCCCCAGGGGGCGCGCCCTGATGCCTTGTGGGGCCCACGTGGCTCCGTTTGACCTAATTCCACTCCTATAAATTGACAAATATTTGGAAACCATCAGGGAGCCAGAAGATAAAACCTTTCCGCCACCGCAAGCCTCTGTTCTTCTGCGATCCCATCTGGAGGCCTTTTCCGGTACTCTGCCGGAGGGGGAATCGATCACGGAGGGCTTCTACATCAACCTTGCTGCCCTTCCGATGATGTGTGAGTAGTTTACCACAGACCTACGGGTCCATAGCTAGTAGCTAGATGGCTTCTTCTCTCTCTTTGATATTCAATACCATGTTCTCCTTGATGTTCTTGGAGTTCTATCTGATGTAATCTTCTTTTGCGGTGTGTTTGTTGGGATCCGATGTATTGTGAGTTTATGATCAGATTATTCATGAGAAATATTTGAGTCTTCTCTGAACTCTTTTATGCATGATTAAATATAGCTTTGTATTTCTCTCCAATCTATCGATTTGGTTTGGCCTACTAGATTGATTTATCTTGCAATGGGAGAGGTGCTTTGTGATGGGTTCAATCTTGCGGTGCTCAATCCCAGTGACAGAAGGGGACATGACACCTATTTGTATTGTTGCCATTAAGGATAAAAAGATGGGGTTTATTCATATTGCTCGAATTTGCTTCTCTACATCATGTCATCTTGCTTAAGGCGTTACTCTGTTTTAATTAACTTAATACTCTAGATGCATGCTGGATAGCGGTCGATGAGTGGAGTAATAGTAGTAGATGCGAGCAGGAGTCGGTCTACTTGTCTCAGATGTGATGCCTATATACATGATCATTGCCATGAATCCGTCATAATTATTTGCTTTTCTATCAATTGCCCAACAGTAATTTGTTTACCCGCCGTATGTTTCTGTGCTCAAGAGAGAAGCCTCTAGTGAAAACTATGGCCCCCGGGTCTATCTTTATCATATTAAAAACCTAAAAATACCTTGCTGCAATTTATTTACTTTTATTTTAATTAGTATTTTAGTTTATCTATTTACCTCGATAACATTTAATCCTTGCAAATAACCGCTAAGAGGATTGATAACCCTCTTATTTGCGTTGGGTGCAAGTGTTTGCTCTTGTGTGTGCAGGTGCGCTTAACGGAATTTTGCTTGGTTATCCTATTGGATTGATAACCTTGGTTCTTAACTGAGGGAAATACTTATCTCTACTGTACTGCATCATCCTCTCCTCTTCGGGGAAATACCAACGCAGACTACAAGTAGCAGGAAGAATTTCTGGCGCCGTTGCCGGGGAGACATCATCAAAATTACCAAGTACCTTCGCACAAATTATCATTCACTTGCATTTACTTTATTTGCCTTTTATTTGCATTTGCCTCTCGTTTTCATCTCCCCCACTTCTAATTTTTTTACAAAAACACAAAAATATTTTATTTGCTTGTTTGCTAGTTTGCTTGCTTTGCTTAAAGTTGCCACCATGTTTGATTTTGTTATGAAAAAAGATGAGGATGCTAAAATTCCTAAGATAGAAATTCCCTCAAATTTAGACTCAAAAATTTTTGTAGTAGGGAGTGGAAATGTCATAGGGAAAAACATTATTCAAGAGTTCTTTAATTGCACGGGAACTTTGGTTTGTAATGACACTCCAATTCTTAAAAGAACCAACAGTTATGGGGAGGCTATCTCTGCACTCATTCTTAAACCTGAAAGAAGATTTATTCGTACTCATCCTACCTTGCAAAGATTATTTTATGAGTTGCCAGTTATAAATAACCCCAAAGCTAAAAAGATGGCTACTCTTATCTTTATGAATGAGTTTGATTACATAGTGCGAGAAGCTAGAGAAATCTATGATTTCTATAATATTAGTCAAGAAAATCCAGTGATAGATGAAATTTTATATAATGAGGAATACATGTTGCGATATGTTTTTCATGATCACAATGCCTTTGATGAAAATACTAAAAAAGAAGTTCCTCCCATACATATCGTCCAACTAGTTTTTAATGGAATTAATCAGAAATACTCTTGGATTGTAAAAGGGAACCAACAAGGGTTTGAAGATAGCAATCTTAATGATCCTAAAATTGTGGTTGATGATGTGTTCCCCATTGTTTTTGAAAAACCTCCTGAAAATCATACACCTAAGGATGTCAAAACCAAGGATGACAACACTTGAAACTATGCATTATGCCTAGCTAGGGGCATAAAACAATAGCGCTTATTGGGAGGCAACCCAATGAATAAAATAAATTTTTGCTTTTACATTCTGTTTTTGAGTGTTTGCATAATTATAGCTTCTGTTATGATTGTATTTTTATGTTTTAATTAGTGTTTGTGCCAAGTAATGCCTTTGGGATGATTTGGAAGATAGTATGATTGATGTTGTTTGAAAACAGAAACTTTTGCGTCCAGTGCTGGAATTTTTAATTTTCTCTAGAACGTCAGAACCTTCTGAATATTTTACACAATATTTAAATATGAATTTACCACGTTGTCCTAATTGTTTAGAATTTTTGGAGTTACATAAGTATGACCATAATTCAGATATTTACAGACAGTTCTGTTTTAGACAGATTCTGTTTTTGTTGCGTAGTTCGCTTATTTTGATGAATCTATGGATCGTATCGGGGGATATGAGTCATGGAGAAGTTCAAGTATAGTAGCATTATGCCAATATTAAATATGAATCAATTTACAACAGTACCTAGAGTTAAATATTTATTTTTTATACTAACGAATCTCACGAGGTTTCTGTTGAGTTTTGTGTGCTGAAGTTTTCAAGTTTTGGGTGAGACTACGATGGATAAAGGAATAAGGAGCGGCAAGAGCCTAAGCTTGTGGATGCCCAAGGCACCCCAAGGTAATATTCAAGGAAGACTCAAGCGTCTAAGCTTGGGGATGCCCCGGAAGGCATCCCCTGTTTCGTCTACAATCTATCGGTAACTCACTTGGAGCTATATTTTTATTCATCACATGATATGTGTTTTACTTGGAGCGTCTTGTGATATAGTTTGTTTGCTTTTGCTTGCTTTTTGGTTTGTCACAATCATCTTTGCTGAACACACCTTTTTGAGAGGGACACACATTATTCGTGATTTGTTAGAATACTCTATGTGCTTCACTTATACCTTTTGAGTTTGGCAGTTGCTCTAGTGCTTCACTTATATATTTTAGAGCACAGCGGTGGTTATATTTTAAAGAAATAGTTGCACTCTCATGCTTCACTTATATCTTTTTCATAGTCTCATGATAGCAATGGTAATATGCACGGGTTATGAATTTGGTCCTGATATGATAGGTATTCAAGAGGGATATAATAAATGCTTTCATGTAGATCACTGAATATGATAAATTTGATTCCTTGCAATAGTTTTGCGATATTAAGATGGTAATATGGGGGAGGTACTAGTAGATGATTGTGGTTTTGTAAGAATAATTGTGTTAAGGTTTGTGATTCCCGAAGCATGCACGTATGATCTGTCGTTATGCTAAGAAGTTGGAGCATGATTTATTATTGATTGTCTACCTTATGAGTGGTGGTCGGGGACGAGCGATGGACCTTGTCCTACCAATCTATCCCTCTAGGGGCATGCGTAGTTGTAATTTGCTTCGAGGGCTAATAAACTTTCGCAATAAGTATGTGAGTTCTTTATGACTAATGTGAGTCCATGGATTATACGCACTCTCACCTTTCCGCAATTTGCTAGCCTCTTCGGTACCGTGCATTGCCCTTTCTCACATCAAGAGTTGGTGCAAACTTCGCCGGTGCATCCAAACCCCGTGATATGATACGCTCTATCACACATAAGCCTCCTTATATCTTCCTCAAAACAGCCACCATACCTACCTATCATGGCATTTCCATAGCCATTCCGAGATATATTGCCATGCAACTTCCACCGTTCCGTTTTTTTATGACATACATTATCATTGTCATATTGCTTTGCATGATCATATAGCTGACATAGTATTTGTGGCTCAGCCACCGTTCATCATTTTTATACATGTTACGCTAGCATCATTGCACATCCTGGTACACTGCCAGAGGCATTCATATAGAGTCATATTTTTGTTCTAGTATCGAGTTGTAATGTTGAGTTGTAAGTAAATAGAAGTGTGATGATCATCATCATTAGAGCATTGTCCCAGTGAGGAAAGAATGGTGGAGACTAATGAGTCCTCGAAAAAGTGGGGATGAGGTCCATGAGACCATTCTGAAAAAAAGAGGCGAAAAAGAGCCATGAAAAAAATGAGAGAAAAAGAGAGAAGGGGCAATGTTACTATCCTTTTTCCACACTTGTGCTTCAGAGTAGCACCATGTTTTTCATATAGAGAGTCTCCTATTTTGTCACTTTCATATACTAGTGGGAATTTTTCATTATAGAACTTGGCTTGTATATTCCGATGACGGGCTTCCTCAAATGCCCGAGGTCTTCATGAGCAAGCAAGTTGGATGCGCACCCACTTAGTTTTCATGTTGAGCTTTCATACACTTATAGCTCTTAGTGCATCCGTTGCATGGCAATCCCTACTCCTTGCATTGACATCAATTGATGGGCATCTCCATAGCCCATTGATTAGCCTCGTCGATGTGAGACTATCTTCTTATTTTTGACTTCTCTTATTTACCTCTACCACCACACTCTATTCCACCCATAGTGCTATATCCATGGCTTGCGCTCATGTATTGAGTGGGAGTTGAAAAAGCTGAACTGCATTATAAAGTATGAACCAATTGCTCGGCTAGTCATCGGGGTAGTGCATGATAAATAATTTGTGTGAAGAAGATGGAGCATGACAGGATTATATGATTTTGTAGGGAGAACTTTCTTTAGCATCGTTATTTTGAAAGGCATGATTGTTTGTTAGTATGCCTGAGTATTGATGTCTTTATATCAAATTATAGACTATTTCTTCGAATCATTTGGATATTATTATTCATACCGTAAGAGAAAGATTACATGATGAAACATGATAGGTAGCATTCCACATCAAAAATTCTGTTTTTATCATTTACCTACTAGAGGACGTGCAGGAATTAAGCTTGGGGATGCTTGATACGTCTCCAACTTATCTATAAATTTTTATTGTTCCATGCTATTATAGTATCAATCTTGGATGTTTTTATATGCAATTATATATCATTTTTTGGGACTAACCTATTAACCTAGTGCCCAGGGCCAGTTGCTGTTTTCTGCTTGTTTTTGGCTTTTCAGAGAATCAGTACCAAAAGAAGTCCAAATGCCACAAAACTTTTTGGAGATTTTTTTCTGGACAAAAGAGACCCTCGAAACTTGGAGAGGAGGCCAGAAGGTTCGCGAAGCCTCCACAAGGCAACAGGGCACGGCCCCAGGGGGCGCGCCCTGATGCCTTGTGGGGCCCACGTGGCTCCGTTTGACCTAATTCCACTCCTATAAATTGACAAATATTTGAAACCATCAGGGAGCCAGAAGAGAAAACCTTTCCGCCGCCGCAAGCCTCTGTTCTTCCGCGATCCCATCTGGAGGCCTTTTCCGGTACTCTGCCGGAGGGGGAATCGATCACGGAGGGCTTCTACATCAACCTTGCTGCCCTTCCTATGATGTGTAAGTAGTTTACCACAGACCTACGGGTCCAAAACTACTAGCTAGATGGCTTCTTCTCTCTCTTTGATCTTCAATACCATGTTCTCCTTGATGTTTTTCGAGTTCTATCCGATGTAATCTTCTTTTGCGGTGTGTTTGTTGGGATCTGATGAATTGTGAGTTTATGATCAGATTATTCATGAGAAATTTTTGAGTCTTCTCTGAACTCTTTTATGCATGATTAAATATAGCTTTGTATTTCTCTCCGATCTATCGATTTGGTTTGGCCTACTAGATTGATTTATCTTGTAATGGGAGAGGTGCTTTGTGATGTGTTCAATCTTGCGGTGATCAATCCCAGTGACAGAAGGGGACATGAAACATATTTGTATTGTTGCCATTAAGGATAAAAAGATGGGGTTTATTCATATTGCTTGAATTTGCTTCTCTACAGCATGTCATCTTGCTTAAGGCGTTACTCTGTTTTAATTAACTTAATACTCTAGATGCATGCTGGATAGCGGTCGATGAGTGGAGTAATAGTAGTAGATGCAGGCAGGAGTCGGTCTACTTGTCTCGGACGTGATGCCTATATACATGATCATTGCCATGAATCCGTCATAATTATTTGCTTTTCTATCAATTGCCCAACAGTAATTTATTTACCCACCGTATGTTTCTGCGCTCGAGAGAGAAGCCTCTAGTGAAAACTATGGCCCCCGGGTCTATCTTTATCATATTAAAAACCTAAAAATACCTTGCTGCAATTTATTTACTTTTATTTTAATTAGTATTTTAGTTTATCTATTTACCTCGATAACATTTAATCCTTGCAAATAACCGCTAAGAGGATTGACAACCCTCTTATTTGCGTTGGGTGCAAGTGTTTGCTCTTGTGTGTGCAGGTGCGCTTAACGGAATTTTGCTTGGTTCTCCTACTGGATTGATAACCTTGGTTATTAACTGAGGGAAATACTTATCTCTACTGTACTGCATCATCCTCTCCTCTTCGGGGAAATACCAACGCAGACTACAAGTAGCATTCTCCCACTTGACTTTCCAAATGCATGTGGCAACATATAGAGAGACAACAGGGAATTGCATTTCTTTGTCACCTGTTTACTGTACTATCTTGTCCATACCAAATCTTAGTTGTTAGTTGAAAGCAAACATCGGTTGCTAAGTAGCCTTTGTGCGGTTTGCAGCTTCATATCTGCCATGCCACGGTCAACACTATACTCATCATGCTTAGGGTTTCCCCCTTTTATGATCACTACGATCAGCTTACGTGATTCGTGTCATAAGAGCACTGCTCCACCCATCAAGCTAAGCAAGGTTAGTTGTACAAATTCGAATCTGATATGATGCTGATATTAGTAAGATAGAGACAGGTTTAATTGGTCAGCTAAATGTTCCTACTTTAGTTTCGAAATGCATGTGAGCCACATATAGAGAGACAGAAAGGAATAGTATTTCGCTGTGCTCTCTGGTTCATCATGGGTGGGCAACAGACATTGTATAGAAAGACTTGTAATATCTAAAATCTGCTTGCTCTTCTGCTCTTCTTTAACATGATCCTCTTCTCTTGTTCTTTAATAAGTACAGTATGTTCCTTCTTTGCAAAGAGGAGCAGAGACATTTGCGGTCGATAGGTCAGGTCGAGTTGTTCTTCCTTAGTATATTTTGAAGCTGTCATCTGCGAAGTATCATTACTTCTGGAGCTCTCAACAGGGAGCCTATATTTTGAGTAGCAGGCCACACTATATTAATGCAGACACCAAATTACAGCACACATGGCATCTCTCAGAAGAATTGCACAGAGATAGCACATAGGGGTTTACAGGGAGGCACTATTGGATTAGAATCCCATATGCATTACAAAGATAATCTCACTTTTTTTTATGTTTTCATGCATGTCAGGTATTGAACATGATCATAATGAATATGACAATGGGCGCACCAGAGGAATATTGCAGAACAATCCACTGGCTAACAAACTTGGCATCAAGGGTTTGAGATCCTGTCTGGATGCAATGGAACACACACGCTCCCCATCAACAGATTCCATTGCAGAATATGATCCTAAAGACGATTCTGACCTAGATAGAGACCCAAGTCTATTTAGCTCTCCAGATGAGTCAGAGTCAGATGGCCTATCTTATTCACCCAACAAGGTGCTTGCTCTAACTTGGCAAGGTTGTATTGGTCCCACGTATCTTGCATTACTTCTACTTTGTTACACCACCATCTGCTTAGTTTACACATCATATATGAGAATATGCCATGCCTATCCATTTTCTGTACCTATTCCATGTGTCATCATATTAGGTTTTTTCCACTCAAATGTTGTTCTTTCGTAATAGATGTCCAAAAGGAAGAGGGTGATTGGAGATCCTGAAGGAGTACAAACAAAGTATTTGCAAAAGGCAGTGATCCATTCTCAAGGGATCATAGGATCTCACAAAAATACTGCGCACTGCATTGCTCTTGTCAGTACCTCTTGCCCCTTATCACCATACTTACACTCATTGCTATTTGATTATGTAGCATCACTGTGCATGTTAGCATCCTTATCCACCGTTTACTCGAAATTATAAGATCTATATTTACTCTTACATAAATGTAGAATAATCCCAATGGTTATGAAGTTCTGGATTGCTCTTGTAATTACCTATTGTCATGTACTCCCTCCGTATCGAATTACTTGTTGCTCAATTGGATGTATTTAGAACTAAAATAGTGCTAGATACATTCATTTCAGCGACAAGTAATTCCGGACGGAGGTAGTATTGATGTACTTACATTGAGAGATAGTTGATTGTTTGGCATTACTCTGCATCTTATCTGCCCTGCCCTCCATTTTCTCCAAATTATCAGATCTACATTTACTCTTACCAAAATGTTGAATAAAGCCAATGTCACTGCACAAGTTGAGGTCTGCATTCCTCTTGTCTGTACCTTTTGCCTTATAACGCTATACTTAATTGATAGCTATTTGATTATGTATCATCACTCTGCATCTGAGCTTCATTATCCTCTATTTCTTCCAATATTATTAGATCTATATTTACTCTTTAAAAAATGTAGAATAAAGGCAACGCTTATGAAGAAGTTTCTTTGGGGAATTTCTTGAATTATCATTCCATTGACATGGAGAAGGGCTCTGTCGAGCCCATGTTAACATGTAATGTAAGTCCATCCTTCTCAAGCCTTCAAACTTTGTTCTAGTATAGATTTGGATAGGCATCATTTCCTCCACTGCTTTTTACTTTGGTGTTTGCATCAGATTGCATGTTTGCAACAACTGCCAGTTTCAAATTGTAGTTGTAAAAACATGTTCCCTATTCATACCATTCACATTAATCAGAACAGATGCATTGATTTTCTTTAGCCCTGCATGTATGCATGTGTTCAAGATCTCTAATCCGGTGGTGTGGTGAAGCTGCCCATGCCGGCATCATCTCATTTGCTGCTTTGTCTTAACTGATTTTGCCGATGATACGGACAATGTCGTATTATGTTAATGCTATTTTAAATTGTATCTCTGAATTTGCCAATATAAAATGGGATGGAATTGTCACACACTGAGCATCGTTGCTTATATATTTGTGAAACTTGTTCTCTGTCTCCTTCTTTCTCTTTCAGATTAATATCTCTGATGCTAGGCAAAACTTTAGGGAAGATAGAGAGCCAAACCCATTGCTGGTACCTATCACTTATATTGCAGCGAAGAAGGTAAACCATCTTGAAGAGAGCGAGATGACCCCAAGGTTATGTCTAGATGAAGACAGTGAGTTCAAGAGACTCACCAGCAGCTGTGACACAACCTTGGTTAAGTTGCTGCCTGAATCAGTTTGACTTCTTCAGTCTCAACTTCAAGCTGAAAGACTTGGTGCAGCTCAGGTCCGACTTGAAGTACAATCTCTAACGAAGATCAAAGAGGAGACCCATGCGTGCTTTATAGCTACGCGGCTAGAGCTAGAGGATTTAACGTTCAGACAACTGAGGTCTCATCAGCTTGTTCAGCTGCTTGCGCTGCAGCATCGGGGTAGGACTAACATTTCTTGAACTGTGTTGAAGTGTTGTTGGTTTTGTCTATTATTTTGTCGGCGCCTTTTTTTGCACTGTTGGCGACCATTGATGCCCAGTGTATGTAATCTGCGGTCTGCTTGCCCTTTATTATCAATGGTGGCGAACTTTGATGCCCAGTGGATGTAATATTCCGTAATTTCATTATTGTATAGTCTAGGTTTATTCTTAGTCGGTATGCTGTAATTTAGGCCGGTAGCTTCAACGAAGCTCAACAACCCAATACGTTATCGGTATGTCAGCGGTATATAAAAAGAAATTAGGCTACCCAAACAGACCGGCCCGTAACTAGTTATATATGGCCCGGAAAGTCGGCCTATAATCATCTTGGGCCATTATTAGGCCTAAACATAAAGTAGTTTTCGGCCTTTAACAGGCCGAGTAAAACGTGGGCCGCAGATAGAAATTTCCCTTGGCTTTTAACAGGCTGAAAAGGAGATTGGGCTTGAATTGAGCCGAACAATTCATGGGCCGGAAGCAGGCCGAAACATCCGTAGGCCCATGATTGGCCCAATTGCATACGAGCCGTTAGCAGGCCAAAATTTATCACGGGCCTTGGTTGGCCCAATAAAATTATGGGCTGTAAGCAGGCCGGATGCAAAGTAGGCCATAATTTGGCCCAACTATGTCACAGGCCTTTAACAGGCCGTTTGTCAGGTTGGGCTGAAATTTATCCATGAAGAGTACGGGCCGTTAAGAGGCCGAAAGTCACTTCGGACTAGAAATCGGCCCAGATGCAGCACGGGCCATTAAATGGCCGAAAGTTAAACCGGGCCGAAAACGGCACATATGCAGCAACGGCGGCTAACAGGCCGAAACGAATATCGGGTCGAACTATTATACATGCCTTTAACAGGCTAAGATACAAATCGGGACTACAATAGGCCCAAAAGCACAGTGGCCTGTTAACGGGCCGGATCTGCTATGGTTCGTAATTTGGCCCAAAACACGATCCGATATGGGCCGTAATTTGGCCCAAACCATGGAAGGCTGTTAACGGGCCGGTCCACTAGTGTCTGACAAAATCTTGTGGGCCTTTGGCTGGGCCGGCCCATTTAGGTCAAATGGGCCATTGTTGGGCCGCGCCATGTGTCAACGTATCATAGGCGCGTCTTGTCCATTGGACGAATGACATCTGTAGCAACGCCGAGCTGACACATGGATCCGCTGGCGAATGAGAAATTTACACGTGGAAATCGCCATTGGTCAGAGCTGCTAACAGGTTATCGGATCCAAACCGGAACCCGATAGCTTAACGACGTCCCGTTATGGTGGATGCCACGTGTCGGTCACCCTTGACGAAAACACTTCCATGACGCGACATTTATCGTCATGGAAGTGGACACTTTCGTGATGATAATTTCAGTATTGTCATGGAACACTTCTACGACAACACAGGTATGACTATCTTGATTCTGTCATAAAATTGTCACGGATGCACATGCATGACAGAAAACTTGACCTACTGTGACAAAGACGTATCATCACAGAAGTGTTTTTTTTGTAGTGGGTGATGGAGATGGTGGTGGATATGGAGATGGATATGGGAAATGGCAGCGGCTAGGGTTGCTGTGGATGATGAAGATGGAGCTTTCGGCGATGTTTTGTAGCCCTTCTGGCGTGGGCCTTTTATAAAGTTTGTTTGGTTGGATCAAGGGGACACCGTTGGCAGGCCATACGAGAGCGCGCGGTCGTATGGAACGTCGTCTTGCGCTCTGTTTCTTCTGGTGCACCTGCCACTTGATCTCCTCTATCTCCCCATTACTCCTTTCCATGTATTGGCTTGATTTAGTCCATATTTAGCCCATTTTCTGTGGAAACAAAATAAAGATTAGATATTTGGAATCATTTGCATTCATTAGTCATTAGTAGCAATATCGGAGCGGATATCTCAGTTTCTATGAAAAAACTCGGTTTAAACTCATGTTTGATGAGCATAAAAATAACACTCATCAACTCCCCCAAGCTTAAACTTGATCGTCCTCGAGCAACATATAGTGAAATCCAAATCGTAACGAAGTTACTTGTTTAAACTGAAATAACGAGAATGTTTTGGTTCACTTAGGATCGGTACGCCTAGATAGCCCTCCGCTTCTTGACCCGAAAACTTAATATAGCTATAGCGGTGGCATGGTTATTATGCAAGTGTTAGTGAAGCAAAGATAATCAATACAAAATTGTTGCTCAACTAGACAAAATAACAAAGTAACACTTGATTCTATTTCTTCTAGTTAACACTTGTGTCGTGGGTACAACCATCTATGGGGCCATCCAGCCCCTTGTGGTTCGGCAGGGGGGTCAACGTGCACAAAGAGCATGATCAATGGAAGACACAAGGGATTTACCCAGGTTCGGGCCGCTGAGAAGCGTAAAACCCTACTCTTGCTTTTGGTGTATTGGTTGTATGGAAGCACAAGTACAGGGAGCGCTTCTCCCGGCAAGGTGCAGAGAGTGCTGCTACGCGAGACGTGCAAGTGTTTGAAAAAAGGGTCCGAATCCCTCTAACTGTTGTCTTGGCCCTCCTTTTATAGCTCAAAGGGGTCACCACAGTGGCAAAACAGTAATTACATAGCGATTAGATAGCAAACAGTGCTATCGTACCTAACACTACCAGTTTAGGACAAAAGCATTAAATGCACCATTAGGTGTCATGTGGAGAGGTAGTCCCGACAAGGTTTCTGCACTGCTTGCCCAGCTACCTCGTATTATTCTGACACGCCTCCTGGACGGGTGTCATTAGAGGCAAATCCTGTCCCAGTATGCTGACACGTGCCCGACAGACCTTACCAACCAGCCTGCGCGGTCGACACCTCATCCACTAGCGAACATCTGTGCGGTGAGGTGGGGCAGTGGAGCGCTGGAGGGCTGGCAGAAGCTTGCCGGTACGGAGCTTGCCGGGTCTTCACCTTGCCAGTTTAGTCTTGCCGGCAAGGAATGTCTTCATCTTCGGTACTAGTTAAGTGCTTGTTGATGTTTTGTCTTGAGCTTCTCCCCAGTGGCTTCCACAACTAGGTTCTGAGTCTTGGTCTTGGCGGTTCCCGGCAAGGCTTGGCCGGCAAGGAGGCTGCCACTGCCTGTGCATAAGTCAGGGTATAAAATACCCATGTTTTATACACCGACAGGAGCCCCCGGGCCTGGGCCATACGCGCGTCCGAAGCGTCGTTGGGCTAGGCCCAAACAATGCACAGACACGCGGCGGGAAACTGCCGTTGTAATTTTCGTCATGATGGTTATCCTCTTTTTTTAGATCTTCTTTGCTTCCTCATTAATCTAAATCCGGGTGTGTTCTCGGTCGTCTTCCGGCAGCCCTTGCCGTCGAACGGGCGACCGCTTGGCTTGCTCATAGGTGGAGCGTCGTGGGTTCACACCGAACCGGCACGCGGCCACGCGTGGCAAAGGATAACTGCCATGTTTGTCTTTACTCCTCCTTTTTCTGCGCCCCTCCATCACGCGCACTTGCATGCATGCAAGGCAGCGGATTGGTGGAGAAGGGCGGCCGTTGGAGTGATGCGCCGGGCCAGGGGGCGCAGGGCGCGGGATTGGCGATCGTGGGCGGTTGCTGGAGTAATGCGCCTGGCCAAGAGCGTAGGGCGCGGGATTGGCGAACGTGGGTGGCCGCCCGCTGACGGTGAGGAGCCAGCCTCCCGCACTCCCCCTATAAAGAGGGGACAGCGAGATGCGATGCTCACTCATCTCCTTCCGCCTTGATCCTCAGCAACCGTCGCCTCTTTCTCTCATCTTCCTCGCCCGCATCTGGTGACGGCATGGCGAGGGGGAGAGGTCGCGGTCGTGTCTCTGCCGCCGCGGCGAGAGCTTCTTCTCGGCTCCAAGCTCATGCTTCGGCTGCAGCTGCGGAGGCCAGCTCCAGTGCTCAAGGGAGGGCCGTGGCCTGTGGTCGTGGACGGCGTGGCGCCCGTGGTCGGGGCGGCCATGGCGGGGCGCTTGCCGCTCCGTCTTCAGCCCTTCCTCTGCCGGCAGAAGGCCACACGGAGGACACGGCGCAAGAGTTCATCTTGGAGCTGCGCGACCAGCCGCGGAGCTGGCTGCGGCTTCCTCGCCCTTTTGCTAGGGAGATGGAAGGCCGCCACCTGCACGGCTTATGGCTGCGCGTGGACGGTTGCTGCAACGGCCCGGTCTGGGTGACCGTTGAGACTTCCAACAATGGTATCATGTACCTCATGCGCGGGTGGAAATCCTTCGCCCGTGCCCGTTGCTTGGGGCACGGGCACCTCCTTCACTTCAGGCTGGATGGACTAGACATGCTTGTCGTGAAGTTCTTCAGGGCTTCAGGCGCTCGTCTGGAGTGCTGTGCGGAGAGCTCGAGCGACAGCGACACCGCTTCCTCCAGCGATGCTGAGGATGACGATTATGACGGCGACGACGACGGCTCTCCGGGCATGAAGATCGAAGACGACGGCGAAGAGTCTGGCTGATCGCCGGCAGCACCATCATCTGGCCTTCCGGGAACAAGCCGGACTCTGCCTAGGCACCCCTTTTGCCCTCCTTGCACTCGAGATAAACCCTGGCAAAGGGCCAACGAAAATGTAATCGAGTGCCTTTTCAATGAATATCTGCCGTTTACCGGGTTTAAGTAAATGCATGTTGTTTCCCTTTTTTTTATTCCGCCTTTGTATGATCGCATCCCTACGCTGTTTGGAAACTCGCTGGTGTGCACACTTGCCGCGAGCGCTTCGAGGAACGGGTCCTTAGCAGCCTGCCGAAAGTGCCGCTGCCGGCAAAGCTACTTGTCGGGACAGAACGCAGCTGCTAGGCTTGCCGAGCGGACTCGAGGCAAGCTAGAGCGCAGACCGATCGCGACAAGGTTCCTTTCGCGTGCAGGTTCATCATACAAAGCACATAATCGTTCAAGGGAAATCACGAATGTAATAAGGAAAAAAATTCAAAGTTTTTCAACTTAGCTTTTCCTTGCGTCGTTTCTCTCGTTGTATGAAATGATCGCTTGAACGTCATTAAAATGGTACCCCATCTCCACTCCCCCGGGAAACTTGCACGTGAGGGATCCTTCTGTCCTTTTAAGAAAAAGAAAGAAGAGAAAAGAATGGTTTGGGAACCTTGACGGTCCATCAGTCATTCCATACAAACTAAAGTGTAAATCACAACATCACATGCATTCACATATAAATGAATATGTACGAGGAGTTGCGAAACACTTAGCTTTATTATGCACAGGATCTGCGCCTGGCTCTGTACAAAGGGTTACATGTCTCGTTGACAAAGCTTGTACAAAAGGGGTTGCCGGGAGGCCCAGCAACTGCGCCTCACGGGTAGAAGTTGCGAAGATTCTCAATATTCCATGAGTTTTGCACTGGGGTGCCATCTTCGGTCTCCAAACGGACTGCGCCTGGTCTGGTGACTCGTACAACCCGATAAGGGCCTTCCCACTTTGGCTTCAACTTGTTTGATCCCTTGGCGGACTGAACGCGCCGAAGAACAAGGTCGCCTTCCTCAAGGCTTTGGGCATGCACTTTGCGGATATGGTAGCGGCGCAAGGCTTGCTGGTAGCGTGCAGCTCGCACAGCCGCCCGAAGATGATCTTCCTCAAGGAGCGTTGCGTCGTCTTGCCGCAGCTGCTCTTGCTCAGCTTCATCGTAAGCGAGCACTCGAGGTGACCCGTATATGAGTTTCGTGGGGAGCACCGCTTCTGCACCATAGATTAGGGAGAAGGGTGTTTGGCCGGTAGCTCGATTTGGTGTCGTTCTGAGTGACCAAAGAACCGCCGGCAACTCATCAATCCAGCGCCTTCCACACTTGCGCAGCTTGTCAAAGGTTCTTGTCTTGAGGCCACGCAGCACTTCAGCATTCATCCTTTCCACCTGGTCATTGCTTCTCGGGTGAGCAACAGACGCAAAACAGATTTTGCTGCCAAGGTCTTGGATATATTGCATGAAGGTGCGGCTCATGAATTGCGTGCTGTTATCGGTGATGATTCTGTTAGGAACCCCGAAACGGCAAACTAATCCTTTGAAGAACTTGACAGCTGATTGCGCTGTCACCTTCCTCACTGGCACCACTTCAGGCCACTTTGTGAACTTGTCGATGGCGATGTACAAGAACTCAAAGCCCCCGGCAGCACGGGGGAAGGGGCCCAGGATATCGAGCCCCCGGACCGAAAAGGGCCAGGAGAGAGGGATTGTTTGGAGACCTTGAGCTGGTTGATGTATGTTCTTTGAATGGAACTGGCATGCTTCACACTTGGTTACTAGCCCAGTTGCATCCTGGAGGGCAGTGGGCCAATAGAAGCCTTGCCGGAAAGCCTTGCCGGCAAGGGCCCTTGATCCTATGTGAGAGCCACATATGCCTCCGTGTATCTCTGCCAACAACTTTTGTCCTTCTTCCCGGCAAATACACTTCAATTTCATGCCGTTTGGTCGCTTTCTGTATAGAATGCTATCCACAAACTGATACATACTTGACTGACGGGCTACTTGCTCAGCTTCTTCTTGCTCATCGGGAAGTTCTCCTGTTTGAAGGAAACGGACTATCTGTTGTGCCCATGCCGGAGCCTGCGGCTCGACGACAAGGACTAAAGGCATCTCTTCGGCCATGGGAGCGCCTGCTTCTGCGACAAGAACCTGGGGTTCTGCGCTAAGCGACTGCTCACCGGCAACTGTGTTGTTGTTCCCGGCAACATCCTTGCCGGCGGCTTGCGGGAGCTCTGCCGGAAAATACTTGCCGGTGTTCAACTTCCTTCTCTTACTGGCCTGCGTTGATGGAGTGACTGTTGGTTGATTCAAATGGAGCACAAACGTTCCCGGTTCCACGGGAAGCTTTTGAGCGGCACATTTTGACAGGCTATCAGCAATGCTGTTTTCCGCACGAGGGACGTGCTCTGTTTGTAATCCGTCAAAGTGTTCTTCCAATTTCCTCACTTCTTCCACATATGCTTCCATCAACGGGCTCTGGTAATCTTTGTTTACTTGCTTCACAACGAGCTGCGAGTCACCGCGGATGATCAATTTTCTGATCCCAAGGTCCACTGCGATCCTAAGACCGGCAAGGAGTCCTTCATACTCAGCAGTGTTGTTTGTAGCTTGCTCCCTGGGAAAGTACATTTGAACCACGTACTTGAGGTGCTCTCCGGTGGGTGCGATAAGCAACACTCCGGCACCGGCACCTTGCAGCGAGAAGGCACCGTCAAAGTACATGATCCATTCTTTGGCTGTCTCTTTGCCGGGGAGAGCTGTTTCTCGAATTTCTTCGTCTTGCGTTGGCGTCCATTCGGCGATGAACTCCACCAAGGCCCTGCTCTGAATGGTTGAAGTGCTTTCAAACTTGAGTGCAAAGCTTGACAATTCCAACGCCCACTCCACTATCCTGCCAGTTGCCTCTGGATTTCTCAAGATGCGTTGTAACGGAAAGCGAGTGACGATGGTGATTTCATGTGCTTGGAAGTAGTGGCGCAGCTTTCTCGAGGCCATAAGGAGGCCGAAAAGCAGCTTCTGGACGCCAGAGTACCTTGATCTAGCCCCCTGCGGAAGGGAACTAACAAAGTACACGGGTCGTTGCACCACCTTCTTCTTTGGCACCGCTTGCTAATCAGCTTCACTTGCTTGCGCTACCTTCGACTTGTCGGCACCAGGCCTTGCAGGAGAAGATTCCGGTTTGTCGCTGGACGGGTTTGCCGTGGCTGCTTCCTCGTTATCGACTTCTCTCTGCGCCACTAATGCAGCACTAGCCACTTGATTCGTTGCCGTTACGTATAGCTGCAACGGCTCTTGCGGTCTAGGTGCAACTAGTGTTGGTGCGGAGGAGAGGTATCTTTTCAAGTCTTGTAGCGCGGCCTCCGCTTCCGGAGTCCATTTCATCGGACCTGCCTTTTTCAAAATCTTGACAAACGGTAGGGCGCGCTCAGCGGATCTTGAAATGAACCTACTCAAGGCAGCAACGTAGCCGGCAAGACGCCGCACATCTTTGACGCTTTTTGGTGCTTGGATCTGCTCAATGGCTTTGATCTTGTCGGGATTAGCTTCAATTCCTCGCTGGGATACAAAGAACCCGAGAAGTTTGTCGGATGGAACACCGAACACACACTTCTCAGGATTGAGCTTTAAGTTGATCTTGCACAAGTTTGCAAATGTCTCTTCTAAATCTTGAATGAGGGTAGACTTGTCCTTGGTTTTGACCACTATATCATCCATGTATGCTTCCACATTCCTGTGCAGCTGGGGCTCAAAACCAATCTGGACTGCCCTTGCAAATGTTGAACCAGCACTCTTTAATCCGAAAGGCATACGCACAAAGCAGTATGTGCCACATGGAGTAATGAATGCGGTTTTCTCCTCATCCTCCTTGGCCATGAATATTTGATGGTATCCAGAATATGCGTCAAGGAAGGAGAGCAAATCACAGCCGGAAGTAGAGTCTACAATTTGATCAATGCGCGGCAAAGGGAAAGGATCCTTTGGACATGCTTTGTTAATATCAGTGTAGTCAATACAAAGTCTCCACTTTCTGTTTGCTTTGCGCACCACAACTGGATTTGCCAACCAAGTTGGATGCAGTACACCTCTAACCAAACCTGCTGCTTCAAGTTTCTTAATTTCTTCGGCAACGAATTGTTGCCGCTCCAAAGCTTGCTTCCGGACCTTTTGCTTGACGGGCTGAGCGTGGGGACAGACAGCAAGGTGGTGCTCAATTACCTCCCTGGGAACACCGGGGATGTCAGATGGTCGCCATGCAAACACATCGACATTCGCCCGTAGGAAGGCAACGAGCGCGCTCTCCTATTTGCTGTCAAGGGTGGCACTGATGGTGAAGGTACCGTCATTGTCGTCCTCCCTCGCCGGCACCTTTTTGGTTGCCGGTGAAGCAGCTTTGGATTTCTTACCGGCAGAGTACTCCGGCAAGTCTTCAACAGGCGCGCAGCACTCTGAAGAGGCACGCTTCCCGGAATCCTTGCTAGAGGTCTTGTCGGACTTCTTCTTTTCCTTCTTCTTGGCGGGAGTTGGAGTCTGAACGGCCTCTACTGCAACCGCATCTCTGTACATATTGTCGACGCAAATGACCGCATCTTTCTTGTCGGAGTTGATCGAGATGACACCCATCGGCCCTGGCATCTTCAACGTATTGTAAGCATAATGAGATACTGCCATGAATTTTGCCAAGGCTGGGCGGCCAAGAATTCCATTGTACGGCAAGGGGATCTTGACAACGTCAAACACAATCTTTTTCGTCCTGTAGTTCAGTTCCCCACCAAACGTTACCGGTAATGTGATCTTTCCCTTGGGCTGGCTTCTTCCTGGGTTCACTCCTTGAAACGTGCCCGTTTTCTCAAGTTCCTCGTCGGGGATCTGCAGCCTTTTGATAACTTCCGGAGAGATCAGATTCAGGCCGGCCCCACCGTCAACTAACATCTTTGTTACCTGGAGGTTGCGAATTGTTGGTGAAACCAACAACGGCAAACACCCGACCGCAGTTATGCGATTAGGGTGGTCCTCAGCATCAAAAATGATAGGCGTGTGTGACCATTTGAGTGGCTTTTGAGAGCCCATTGCCGGTTCCGCCGCATTAACCTCACGCGCCCACTGCTTAAGTTGGCGGTGAGAGGAGTGCAAGGATGCTCCTCCGTCAATGCACATGGCGTCGGTTGCCTTCTGGAATTCTTGTTCGTTGGTCTCATCATCGTCCTCTTCGTCACTCCCATCGTCTTCCTCTTTCTTGTCTCGGCCTCTAGCAGGCTTCTCTTTTTGCTGGTTGGCCTTGCCGCGGCGGCCTCCTTGACCACCACGGCCCTTTTTGCCGGATCCACCAGTACCATCTTGACCCTTCTCTTTGTCACGCTTTTCATATTCAGCTTTCTGTTTCTCAACAAGGTGCTCGACTTGCCGACACTCTTGGAGATTGTGGCCTTTGGTACAGTGAATCTTGTAGTATGGCCCATTAGACTTGCCGGCCTTCTCATCGCCGTCGCCCCCTGACAAGCGGCGCATACAGTTGCCTCCTTGCTGGAGTTCTTAGTCTTGGCTTTCTTGGCGGGCTCAGAGTTGCCGGAGCCTTCGACAACCATGACAGTCTTGCCTTTGCGCTTCCTGTTGCACTTTCGGACTTTCTTCCTCGGGGTGGCAGCATCATCGTCCTCAGAATCTACCTCGGCACTAGCGTCCTCCCCGGGAAGCCTTCTACCTTCCTCAGCATGTGCACACTTATCTGCCAACGTGTAGAGCTCGTTGACGGTCTTGGGCAACTTGACGTTCATTTTCTCCCGCATCCTCCGATTGCGCACATTCGTGTGAAAGGCGGCAATGACGGCTGCGGGGTGCACATCTGGAAATGTTACGGTGCACACGGCTGAACCTCTGGATGTACTTACGTAAAGTTTCACCATCTCTTTGCGGGGTCACTTGCAGGTCACTGGGCTGCTCGAGAGCCTTGTGGCCTCCGGTAAAGGCACCAACAAACTCATTGCAGAGATCTGACCACGAAGAAATGGAGTTCTCCGGCAAGTTCATCAGCCAAGACCTCACGTTGGGCTTTAGTACCAACGGAAAGTAATTGGCGAGGATCTTCTCATCTCTTCCTCCGGCAGCTTGCACGGCAATCGTGTAGATGCCCAGAAACTCTGCCGGGTTTAGCTTGTCGTCGTACTTCTCTGGTACTTCTGGCTTGAAGGCCCGGACAGACGGCCATCGGACTTGCCGCAGCTCACGGGTGAAGGCGGGACATCCTACCTCGTAAGGTAGATATCCGCCAACCCCTGGCGCAAGCTCATCAATGATGGGGCCGTTGCGCGCGTCGGATTGACGGCGCGCCTCCCGGCGCCGTTCGATGGTGGTGCGGGCATCTTCTGCCCGCCTGTCTCGCAGCACTTGCCGTTGGTCTTGCCGCGCTCGCGGATCCGAAGAGGCCATCGACACTTCGTCGGGCTCAAAAGATCGCCGAGCCTGCCGCGGTTGTTGGCGTTGCTGCTGTTGAGACTGTTGCCGCTGAGGTGATTGCACCGTTAGCGTGGTACCGTCAACGCGGCCATCAGCTGGAGCTATCGGTGCTGTTTGCGGACGCCGTGAGGGCTCCGCTTGCTGTGATTTACTGGCCTCAGCAAACCCAATCAAGCTTTGGATGGTGGCTCTCCACTCATCCATCTTCTCTGCCGCTGGAGAGAAGTTCAGCAGCATCTGAGCCCGCGCCATTACTTCTGCCGTTGTGGCTGGCATGGCCGGAAGCGAAGAGCGCGACGTCGCTCTACTCCTGGCAGAGCCAGCAGGAGCGCCATCGCGGTCTTGCTGCCGCGGCACATGATCAGCAGCGGGTCGTCGTGGCGGAGGCGGTGCCTGAGGATCTGGGATTTGATCAACAGGAGTCTTGCCATGAGGTCACCGCCGCCCGGAGTCGTTGGCGCCGCTCGGGGCTGTTCCGCGCCCGTTGTGCGAGGGACGTGGCGTCTGTCCCGAAGCTGCATCCTTGGACGCCGCCGCGGCGGGATCTTGGCTCGCGCCGGCCCAAGCGTTGTCGCTCCGGTGGCTGCGTTCGTCGGTGCGGCAAGGAGGAGGAGGAAGGAGAGGTCGTCCGTCCGCTCCGCCCGCGCCGTCGCGGCTCTGTTCGCCGGAGGATCGAGGAGGTCGACTGCCTCCAGCGCGCTCGTCTCCTGCGCAGACTGCGGTGGGCGTGGCGACCGCGCCGCCTGCGCTGGTAGTGCCAACCGCGGTATCCGCACCGCCCGCATTGGCCGCGCCGCCTGCGGATGCGTGCGGGGTGGCCGTCATCGTGATGCCCTTCTTCTTGGGTGCCATCGACGACGAGGAAGTTGATGAAGATGATGAAGAAGACGCGCAATCCACTGATCAAGGTTCGCGCAAGCGATGCCCCCTACCTGGCGCGCCAAAGATGTCGTGGGTACGACCATCTATGGGGCCATCCAGCCCCTTGTGGTTCGGCAGGGGGGATCAACGTGCACAAAGAGCATGATCAATGGAAGACGCAAGGGATTTACCCAGGTTCGGGCCGCTGAGAAGCGTAAAACCCTACTCCTACTTTTGGTGTATTGGTTGTATGGAAGCACAAGTACAGGGAGCGCTTCTCCCGGCAAGGTGCGGAGAGTGCTGCTACGCGAGACGTGCAAGTGTTTGAAAAAGGGTCCGAATCCCTCTAATTGTTGCCTTGGCCCTCCTTTTATAGCTCAAAGGGGTCATCACAGTGGCAAAACAGTAATTACATAGCGATTAGATAGCAAACAGTGCTATTGTACCTAACTCTGCCAGTTTAGGACAAAAGCATTAAATGCACCGTTAGGTGTCATGTGGAGAGGTAGTCCCGGCAAGGTTTCTGCACCGCTTGCCCAGCTAACTCGTATTATTCTGACACGCCTCCTGGACGGGTGTCATTAGAGGCAAATCCTGTCCCAGTATGCTGACACGTGCCCGACAGACCTTACCAACCAGCCTGCGCGGTCGACACCTCATCCACTAGCGAACATCTGTGCGGTGAGGTGGAGCGGTGGTGCGTTGGAGGGTTGGCAGAAGCTTGCCGGTACGGAGCTTGTCGGGTCTTCACCTTGCCGGTTTAGTCTTGCCGGCATGGAATGTCTTCATCTTCGCTACTAGTTAAGTGCTTGTTGATGTTTTGTCTTGAGCTTCTCCCCAGTGGCTTCCGCAACTGGGTTCTGAGTCTTGGTCTTGGTGGTTCCCGGCAAGGCTTGGCCGGCAAGGAGGCTGCCACTGTCTGTGCATAAGTCACGGTATAAAATACCCATGTTTTATACACCGACAACTTGCTTGCCGGTAGTGCATGGAAGAGATTTTCTTTCTTGATCAATGAAAACATATATTAGGGAGTGAAAGGTATGCAAAGACAACATGATTCTAGAGTAACTCGCTAACACACCCACGAGTGTCTCATCATCAAGGCTCTCAAGCACTTTATTTCAATCACTGTTTGCTGAAACTTTTGTTATGTGGTGATGGGATTATGCCAAAGAAATGACCATGCATAAGGTTTAGCAGTGACTTAAGTTTGGGTACTGTGAACCAATATGTTGTCTCTTTCGATCTCTTGCGATCAGTACCCGGTTATTACCACATACACACACATTCAAAAATCCAGGCCAACCACAAGGGTATCTTAGTTAAAGTTTCGGGTATTATTTGTGTGAGGAGATAGTATCTAGAAATGTTTTTCTGAAAATGAAAGATACTAACGAAGAAAAAGAAGTATAGGGTTTGTCTAACGCCCCGGCCACAGCCACCGGTTCCTAGCGGGATCTAGACTATCCCCACAGACTAACACTAGTCTTTTCTGAGCACTTTGTCCTCGCTCGTGCACACCCGGGACCAACTCTCCGGTAGGTCACCCATTCTAAAATTGCTCCAAACCAAGCACGCTTAACTTTGGAGTTCTTTTCGAATGGGCTTCCGAAAAAGAAGGAATTCCTTGTCTATCATTCCTACTAAGCCAGACTCTCACATACACCCCCACTCAAAGGAACCGACGTCCTCGTCGACCCATCAGGAACATTCCCTCTTGGCACACGTATGCACGTCTAGTCCGGCACATGTGCCATGTCGTGTGTAAGGATGGCAATTTTACCCATGGGTACGGGTACTCGCGGATACCGTACCCGCATGGGCTGAGTATGGGCACAATTTTGTACCCATGGGTAGTACCCATACCCTACCCGTTAAGTCGTGGGTAGGGCACGGGTATATCCTTGTACCCGTGGGTATACCCATACCCTACCCGTTTATACTCACATGTGGACCTTACCAGTGGGTGTTTGTTATTTGTTACTTGTCGGGTGTTATTTGGTGAAGTGTGTCGTGAGCTTGCGAACCTATGTTTAAGTTTTCACCAATTGTCAATTTGAATTGAGATAATTGTCATGCACATCTATCTGTTATTGAGTTGTGATAAATGTTTTTTCCCGAGAAACTATAAATGTTTTTTTGTCAAATTTGCTATCGATGAATGTCAAATTGTGAATAACTTGTGTACTGTTTGATCTACCCATTGGGTACACAATGGGCTTGGGTACCTGTCGGGTATGGGTACGTGCAAGTTTCATACCCATGGGTATGGGTATGGGTAGAATTTTATATCCATTGACTACATTGGTATGTGTATGGTTTGCTCTACCCGCCCCATACCCTACCCATTGCCATCCTTAGTCGTGTGCCACAACAAGCCACACACGCCATGCACCACATGCCCGCGCACCTGACCCGCGCATGTCCGTATAACCGCGAGGGTCGGCTCTGATACCAATTATAACGCTCCGGCCACAGCCACCGGTTCCCGGCTGTTACGCCTGGCGGGATCTAGACTATCCCCACAGACCAACACAAGTTTTTTCTACGCACTTTGTCTTCACTCATGCACACCCGAGACCAACTTCCCGGTCAGCCACCCATCCTAAAATTGCTTCAAGCCAAGCACGCTTAACTTTGGAGTTCTTTTTGAATGGGCTCCCGGAAAATAAGGAGTTCCTTGTTTATACTATCATTCCCATTAAGTCAGACACTGACAGTTTGATATAATCTTTGGTTCAACTGTTCACGGGGAAAAAGTTTGTCTTTTGTAATGTTTTCATGAAAATTTGAACACAATCTAGTTTGTGTGAACCACGATCTTCCGTCGTCCTTTTTCTCCCCAAACCCTAGGCGGCTAGGGCAAACTCTCCCCTCCAAACTTCGTCGATGAGCCTGTGGATTCGCCTCCCTCTGCCTACCGCTCTGGCGGCCGGTGGCGGAGAGGGGAATCCCGGTGCCTCCGCTTTGGTTAGTAGTTTAGGTTAGTGTTTTTTAGTCCACGCAGGTGCGGTGCTAGGGTGGATGGCGGCGCTACTTCCTCGAGTTTGTCTACCGGGCTCCGATCCACCTCGAGTTCGTTCGCCTGGACTTAGTCGACGGAGCTCCGACGTAGATTCCTACCGTCTCCTTGGGGCAATGAGGTGAGGGTTTCTCGTCATGTGGCGAGATTTGGTGTCAGGTGTGTTAGATCTATGCAAGGGTTCAACGTGCATGAAGACTTCCTGGCTGTCATCGACAAGGTCAAGCCGGCTCCGGTAGGGGAGTGGCGACAACGACGCGTCGGCGGCTCGTTCTGGCGGCAGTAGCGGTTGTTTGGGGGTCTTGGAATCTCAAAGTAATTTTTATTATGTTTCAGATGATTTGTACTTCCGGTGAACTTAGATAATAGATCTGGATCATTTTCGCAAAAAAGTAAAAAAAAAAATCTAGTTTTTGTGATTCGTTTGGTACTCCTTTGTTGCGTGTGCGAGGTCCCTCTTTGTTATCCTGCACTAGGGCCCCTCACCTGCCAGGGCCGGCCCTGCTCTGCATTCTACTCCTAGCCAGCAGCCGCAGATTCCCTCAGGAAAAAAAAAACAGCAGCCGCAAATACAGTACAAGCTATACTTCAGAGCTGGCCGTCTACTCTAGTCCATTCGTCGCTCAGTCCATTGATTCACAATATTAAGGAAACAAACGTACGTTGGGCAACACTTTCAAACCGGGAATTAAGACCCAATCAACCGTACCGGAATTTAACGAGCAATCCAGTCACCTTTGCGACCACCGCTAAGCTAGTCCACGCCAGCCAGCTATCACCATCAAACCACCGCCATGGCGTTCATTTCTATCACTTGTGCATCAGAAGTTCAGAACACTGTGCCAGTGTATCGAGCACCGTCCCGACGCACAAAACAACGGGAAACCCAGCCGGCTCCGCGGACGCCCGCCCGCGAAGCAAACACCACGTGCACTGCCCACCGGCGACCGATGGCATCCCTTTCCCGGTGGAAGCAGCGGCGCAAGCCGACGAGGCCACAGCGCAGCGGCGTCGACGATGACGCACGTACGGGAAAGAACGCGCGGCAGCCGCCGGTGCCGATAGCTGGCAGCATCGCGCGTAGCCAGTGCACACCACAGGCTCGGACGGACGGACGGACAGCTAAGCCCGGTATGTGACCTACCTGAAAACGACCGAGCGTGCCTGCGGGGGACACACGCACAGTCACAGGCAGAGCGCGACACGCAACGGCCGGCGGCAGCGACCACGTCTCTCGCGTACGGGCGGACCGGCGCAACGCGTGGGTGCATCTCGGGCGTCGGCCCGTCGACGTGTGGGCCTGATCCGTTCCCGAGGAGAGGCTCCGGCCTCGACGTGCAGCGGCGTCGGCCTGATCCGGACCGTCGAGGCGCGATCCGTTGGCCCGCACGCGCGGAAGGAACGGTCCATCGGCCCGTGCGCGAGCGGTGGACGGGGGTCGCTGATCCGGTGGCCCCGGCCGGACATTGTTTTGGTAGCCCAAGTTGTGTAAAGTACTAGTACTGGATGTCACGCGTCCTTCTCGTCCAAATAATTCGTTGATCGGGACTATTTTTCGTTTTAAAAAATTCAGCGGCATCGGGACGTCATGCTATCGTCACGGGCACGTCACTACCAAAATCTCTCTTTTTTTTCCTCTTGAGATTTTCATGATCTTTAATTATGTGCACTGCGCCCAACCGATCAAGTACGTGTTACCTCCAATAAAGAAGAATTCGTGGTACAGGTACCGACGAGCTTCGTACTTGGCTATGAGGCGTACGTGTCTGTCGTGTATGCCAATGTTGATCACATTAGTTTAAAAAACTGTTTTGATCTCAAAAGCCGTTCTAATATATTGCTGATATATCACATTGTTTACTGCAAGGTTACATGCTGAATAAATGGGCGCTAATTGGTCAACCCAACTAGTACAGTATGTGGTAAAATATTGCATCCTTCATTGCAAAGAAACACAACACCTTTGCTAGGTTGCTAGCTAGGCTAGGCGATTCATATTTAAGCTTAGCAAACAAGCGTCCGATTCGCATTTTGCGTTAGATCCATCACGGAATACTTACTACTACTAAAACAGTGTTCACAACGCAAACTCCGGCGAGACCGAGATACTAGCCCACAACATGAAACCGCTTGCACGCATAATTTTGACCTGAAAAGCTGCGCCGTCACATGCACTTTGTCCGTAGCGTGGACACCTCACGTACTTGGCTGCATGTATTCCGGGCTTCAGACGCAACCAAACAAGAACAGCCGCTAGCAGAGCTAGCTGCCCCGACTTAACCACGCCTGCCACAGTGCTCACAGTGTATTACAGTATCACACAGGAGGAACCTTCCCTCAAGCAAACCCACCTGCCAGCAGCTGCTCGACTTAAATACGATAAGATGGAACCAATCGGGCCATGCTAAACACTGCCCACACCTGAGATGCGGCTGTCATGTGGGGCCAGGGCGATGGACGCCGCGGCCCCACAGCACGCGAAATACAGCGCGGGATCTAGCTTTTGTGCATGTGAAGAAAGCCATTATCCCCGTCAGCTCCACGGGATTGTTTATCTGTCTGTGTGTTTGTTTATGCAGTGGGTTGGTTTGCACACAAAGAAATGGCTGCTGCTACGACGGACCTAGCTGCCCGCCAATGCATCCGCCCCATGTTACTTCCTCCTCAAAACATGGCCTGCAATGCACTGTACACAGCCCCAAAGGCCAAAGCTAGCTAGCTAATTTTCAAGCAACATGCCCTCCTGAAGAAACCCAAAGACTGCGCATTGACAAGTTTGTTAAGTTAATCATGAGCAGAGGAAACCAATTAGTAGTAGTACTCGATCTGGAGTCGTACTAGTAGAATTCGTTTCACACACCGGGAGACTTGATCTGTAAATTAACATCTTGGAGGATCAATCATGGATGCGTGTCACCGGCTAGCTAGCTCGTCACTCAACGACCCCGGCCCGTAGGGTGTATCCTAGTTTGGTGATGCAATCTCGTCGTTTGTACAGACACTTGGCGTGCTACGGACGACGGATCTAGTCTGGCTAAGCTGTAGACGGATCGCGTCATGCGTGCGTCCGCTTCCGCGGGTTTTCGGACCTGCATTGCATTCATCATGATTGTTGCTGGGGGGTTCCGCGTTACTGTTGCAATTTGCAGTCAATCATAGAGGTTGGCTCACCGTCCATCGATCCGCGTCGGATGTAGTATAGATGTACGTAGGTGATGATTGCGCCTCATCATGGCACGTAGGAATAGGATTAATCAAGCTAACAACCAATGTCAAACCAAATAATCACATTGATTAACGAACAGGAGCTGATAGCTATAGGTTCAATTGTGGCCACGTACCTGAGGCGTAGGCCTGTTTTTCCAAGAGAGGCCGATCCGATGCCCGTTGTTAACCAACTGACGGTTATGAGTAGTAGTTAGCTTGAAATGCATAGATGTTATATTCAGATCAAGTTCAAGAAAATCATATGTATCAACGTCTTTTACGACCGTCTGCTCGACTGTTTCCGTCAACACAGCCAGGTCACCATACGAGTAATGGTTCCGTCATCGACTCTAACACAGAGGATTCAGTTCCGAACCACCTGAAAGTGACACTAATGGTAATGCCTCAAAGACTGCGATCGAGCATTGCAGAGCTGAGCCTCCTGCACTTCAAAACCATGTCCTGCTAATTCGCACCTCCAGACTCCGTGCCATGCGATCATACATCCCTGCACTACACAGTACACATACATGTGGGGACGCACGTACTACCACACGATCGAACTTATCGGAATAGCCAGAGGAACATGGGGGGTCATTGTTGTGGCCAAGGGTGTCCATGTCAAACTGCGCCATCGTAACCAGAACGTACATCGACCGTAGGCTCCATCCACGGGTCGTCGAGTTGGAGTCTCCATCGCGTTGTGATAACACGTTACTTGCAAGGGCCTCCCCAAGTCCCCATGGATCGTCCCAATGACTGCGAGAGGGACAGCCATGTGAGGCATCCATTTCTCTGTTCAACTGCCATGGCAATAAGTCTCGGTCCTATGATTGTCTAGAGTCTTAAAAAAGCTACTCCATTTGTTTACCATTCCGTAAATCTATTAACAGTAGCATTGATCCATGTTACCCGTTTAATTAATTGATTTTAAGAGAAGAAAGGTTTGGGACAGACACACACGTCACAGGTGGCGAGGGAGCCAGGCCCCCCTGGGCGCTGGCCCACCGGTCAGTGACCTGGGGTGGTGTGTTTGGAGACAGTTGGGGCTGCTGCGCTCACCAAAAGGCAAGGCAAGGCAACCCCTAATGCGCCCCAACCAGTATATAAGCATGTTAGCATGTCACATTACTCGACAGCCCGCACATTCACTTTGCCATTGCTTTAGCCTTTCTGCGGTAGCTTGCAAGGAACGTCGGAGGAGGAAGGACTGAGTACTACTACTACTTGCCCCGCCGGCGGACAGACACCGCATCAGTGCTAGCTCGCTTGCTTGCGGGCGGCGTCGGCGTCGGCGGCCACCGATCGTGCGCATCGCGGCGAGATCGATGGCGACCAGGTGCTTCTTCCCCAGGGACGCGGTGGCCGGACGGCACCAGTCCAAGGCGGCCGCGGAGGCGCTGGAGCAGCTGCACCACGGAGGGCGCGTCCTTTCCCGGGAGGAGGTGGGCGGCGCGGTGCGCGTCAAGATCGTGGTCAGCAAGCGCGAGCTCAAGAAGATGGTGGCCGCCCTCGGCACCGGCGGCGAGGTGGCGGCCGCAGCGGCATCGGCGGAGCGCCGCAGCCGCCAGCGCGCTGCGGGCGGCGGAGGAGGCACGGACGCCGAGCAGAGGCTGCAGTCGCTCCGGCGGCGCAGCATGCGCAGGGCGGCGGAGGAGACGAGGCGGATGCAGGCGAGCGGGGAGTGGGAGCCCGGCCTACAGAGCATCCCCGAGGAGGTTTACTGAGTTACTAGCGGTTTAGTAGATGATGGCGTCGTCGGTGATGGTTAATCACTTTACTAATTAAGGTTGGGTTTGGATCACCTCCTGCTAAATGCTAGATGTATGTGTACAGTGCTCTTGATTTGTTCCTGTTCCTTGACTATGAGGGTTAAACTTCTGCTGGTTAATCCTCCTGCTACTCCATCAGTTTGTGCGATTTTTTCCTGTGAAATTTTGGAGATTGTGTGAAACAGATGAAAAATGAGATGTGATCTCACCGCAATGCATGGGCTGCATTCATCTGAAATACTTCTGCTATCTGTTATGTGTGGGGAAATTCAGTCCCACAACTGCTGCCGCTGTCAAGTTAAACTACAGTATTAGTAAACTGTGGGTTCGTGGCATGACTGTGCTACTTTGCCTGCCTTTTTAGCTGTTGTGTTCTTTTGCCTTTCTGTTGGGCATGGAACATAATCAAAAAGTATTAACGAGTCGTTAGGAGTTGAGCAAAGCAGAAGCGGTGCCAAGATTCCATCGCACATGGCCAGATGTGGGTCACATTAAAGAAACCATCTTCCCTTGTTGTTTCTGTTATCCACTAGTTGCAGGCGGCTTTGCCATGCTGTGGCCGCTGTAGCCGCTGTGGAGGGTCATTTTCTCCTCCTTGTTTATGTATTTTTGCTAACAAAAGAGGGCGATCACAACCTGTTTCTTTTATGAATTTCGCGCGCAGAGTGTAAACCTATGTTTTTTAGGGTTAAACCTATGGTTTCTCGCTCAACATAAGTAAGTATACATTAGAAAGATCCCCACAAAAATGCAGTGTTTTCGCTTCGAAGCATGCTAACGATCGTGACTAAAACCATTCGAACGGCGTTTCTGCTCCGGTGCTCCCCCCCCGGGCTGAACCCGGAGGGGACAAACACAAGGACGGCCAGGATTAACCAAAAACTGTTCGGAAAGAGGGGTAGGATCGTCTTTTTTGCGCGTGCGTACAGCCGTCGAGGAGCCCTGGGGCCGTACGGCCCGCTTAGTTCGTATACTGACCGTATACGTATTCGTATACGGGTGGGCGTTTCGTTTTCGCGTGCAACCGCCCGCGGTCGCGGGGCAGCACGTGTCCATGGGAAAATGCCAAAACTGTCCCATCTTATAAGAGGAGGGGAACCACCTCCGGCCGCATCGCCCACCATTTCCCCCCGTCGCATCGTCTCCCTCTCCTTTCCCACCGCCTCGTCTCCCTCTCCCCCACCGCGTCGTCTAGGTCTCCCCACCGCATCCTCTCACTCACCTCCATCGCCATGGAGGACGGTCGTGGCGATGCCGCCGCCGCGGGCGCAGATCTGTTGGAGCTGCAGGGCGCGGTGACCGTAGCGGTGCAGGACGATGCTGGCGTCCACGGCGGTGCAGCAGATGCCGCAACCTCTGTCGCTGCTGCAAATCTAGAGAAGGTGGAGACGGGCTCGAGCGGCGCAGTCCAGCCAGATGCGCACGCTCTGGCGAGGAGCAGGTGGCGCAGAAGGTGGAGAAGGTGGAGGCGGGCTCTGGCAAGGAGCAGGTGGCGCAGAAGGTACTTCCATTTCCCTTTTAGTTGTAATATTTAGATTGGGGAGCAGGTGGGGTTTTCTCTGCATTAGGTTTTTCTGTATTACATTGTTGCAAAAATGGTAGACAGATATTAATGAGAGATAGGTTAGAGTAGTTGGTATGAGGGATGGGGTTTTCTCATATGCTTATTAGATTTGTATTACTATGAGGTCTAACACCTTATTAATGAGAGATGTTAAGGACAGATAGACCATATATGCTTATTAGATCTATGGTTCAATGCTGCAGACATGTATGATTATTAGATTTGATTTTGAATGCTACACAGATTGGGGTTTTGTATGTCATATGCCCAAATGGAATGCATTAAATTTGATGTGCCTATGAATTGATTAAGATGTTACTTGATTGATCTATAGAATAAAAATTTGTTGTTTAGGTAACTACTGAAAGTTAAGATGTTAGTTGGAGATCTATGCATTTATAGTTGAAGATGTACCTATGTAACTACTGCATTATGTTAATATAGGTAGGAGCTTTGCGGCATTATCCCCCAAAAAAATGTTTAGGTAACTTTAAATTGTTCTTTTGTGTAGGTTTCCTGTAATTAGAAAGTTGTCCACAATATGTAGTTATATTATCTATGTTGTTCAAAGTGTGTGCATGACAATGGAAAATGCAAATAGGATCATAGTATGGATAATATGATCAATGTGTCATGTGTGAATATTAAAATTTTCAGTTGGCTTCTGTAATTACTAGTAATGTATGTAATTTTATATCCAGGAGGATGATTCTGTGGACAAGAAGAGGAAGCTAGACCTTACTGGGTTCAATGACCCATAAGATCCACGCTATGGTGACGACGAAGTCTATGAGGTAAGCCCAAGCTGAAATTTAGATTGTTCATTGAGTTCCTTTGACATGTTGTTATATATGAATCCATAATGTATTAATGTAATTCATTCATGTGTGCAGTATGACTCTGGAGATGATGTGGACGACATCAACGTCGAGTCATTCATAGTGAAGGAAGTGCAGAAGATCAAGTACCAGGGATCTGCTACCTACTACAAGAGGAAGAAGTTCCAATGCCCCTACTGCACCAAGCCAAAGCCCAAGGATGGGCTCTTTGAGCACCTTCTGTCTCATGCACGGGATGCATCGAGGAGCGGGGAGGACCAGAAGATCAGGGCGCAACATGCTGCCCTCCTGAAGGCCCTGTCTCCCATGTAGTTGCCCTACATCATGCTGATCATCAGAAGCTGGAAGCCCTACTCATCATCACTAGATGTGATGATGTTTTACTTTTGGTAAACTGCATCTGGGTGTGAACTGTTGGAAACTTGATCTACTTATCTAGTATGTATATTAATGTAACGTAGTTTGTGTCTGAACTGGATGTGTTGTGAACTGGATGGTATCTATGGTAGTAATCTAGAATGCTATCTATATTTGTGTGTCCTTAAATTTACTTGTGGTGTATGGTACCTTCTGTTTAGATGTTGTTTCAGTGTATATTTGATGAGTTTAGGTGCTGCAATGATCACACATGCTGCTTCAGTGTTGCTTCACTGATCAGACATGCTGCAACACTTTCCCATGCTGTGGCCAAGTGCAACATGTTGTGCCCATGTGCAAATCCTACCAAATATAGAATGTGGCAATGTTCCAAAATAGCTGTGTCCTGAATTATGGTACATGGGGTTCAGTTAATGGGGTTTAGTCAAGTTAGTGATAATTGTTCATCCTCACATATTCCATTATTCCATCATTTGAATAAGCAAAAAGAACAAATATTCCATCATTTCAACAAATATTCCAATAACAGAGCAGATATTCCATCATTTCATCAAATGTGTGAAGGAAATAAAATATAAATATAGAAGAGTAATAAAATTGTAGTTAAAAATGGTGTGTGCAAAAAGCATCATTTGAAATAAGATGTAATGAATTTTTGTAGTAAAGGAATATTATCCTACTTATTTGAATTTTTAAACTGTAACTGATTTATAAGAAAATGAAAGAGAAAATTTTAAAAAAAGGTGTGTGTGCAACAAATAACATTTGAATTAACAGGGAATTTGAAAAATGCAGGTAATTTATAGGAAATTAAAGAGAATATGTAAAAAAAGGAAAAGGATAGGCCAGCCTAACCATCTAGATGGACGCGTGGTCCAGCACGCGGGTTAGGCTGGCCTGGGAAAGCCCATCGAATTTGGTCCACCGCATCGACGCACCGGGCAGAGCAGACGGTGGTGGTAGTTTAGTCCCACCTCGCCAAGCGAGAGGCGCCCGCACCGGCTTATATACCCGGCTGCGATAGGGTGGGCACGAGCCTCTCTCAACCAAACAACATCTGATCGATACCTCCCTGCCCTGTGGGGCCTACTAGCAGGAGAAATTCATGCTCCATGGGCCTGCATCTTGGCCCATATATGCTGGGCTTCTAGTCGTATGCAGGCCGTGTGTGTGAAATCTCCTGCTAGTAGGCGGGTTTTTTTTTTGTTCATCTGTCACATGATTATTCATCCCAAATCAATTACAAGTCTTTTGTTATAAAGTACACATGTCTTATTTACATAGGTTACAAACTAAATTACATGGAGTTGAGGGTTTCATAAATTTGCATCATTGAATTTTCTATTTTAAATAAATTTGAAAATTTTGAAATTTGACAAAATTTGAAATATTGCAGTGAATTTGTAGACCATCTCCAAATCAGACCAAATTTGTTTTACATGGTCACATACATGTGACAAACATGGTTATGAAAGAAATTAAAAAAAATGAAGTTTAGAATGTCCCCTTAAGGTAAAGTCCGATGTTTTGAACTGACATTCTACAGGGCACTATAAATTCAAAAAAATAAAAAAAATGTAAAACCTTCACAACCTATCTATGTTTGTGTAAGATATCATGTGTGCAAAATTTGAGGTGGTTTAGAGGAGGTCGAAAAAATCACCTTGTTAGAAAAACTGGCTTAAGTGAGACCAAATTGTCCGTCCGTAATAAAAAAAAAGCCCGCCTACTAACCGGAGAATTTACAACTCCACGGACTGCATACGACTAGAAGCCCAACCATATGGGCCAGGATGCAGGCCCGTGGGGCATGTATTTCTGCTGGTAGTAGGCCCCACAGGGCAAAGAGGGACAGGGTTAGACGATGTGTTGTCTGCATACAAAGGAACTTGCCAAGTCTCCCGCAGCCGGGTTTATAAACCGGTGAGAGCGCCCCTCCCTTGGTGAGGTGGGACTAAACTCCCACCACCGTCAGCTGTGCCCGGCGCGGCTCTGCGTTGGGCCCAATTCAGGTGGGCTGTCCCAGACCCGCGCGCTGACCACGCGTCTGGTACATATATTTCTTTTCTGTTTTATATTTGAAATATTTTTAAATCAAATATTTTTTTTTCTCTTTTATTTCTTCGGACAGTTTTAAAATTCAACAGTGTATGATAATATGTTGTCTTTTATTTCACTTCTTAATTTTAATATTTCTTTTCTGTTTTATATTTGTAATATTTTAAAATCAAATCTATTTTTGCTCTTTTATTTCTTCTGAGAGTTTTAAAATTCAAAAATGTGCGATAATATGTTGTCTTTTATTTCACTTCTTAATTCTAATATATTTTTTATTTCAAATATTTTAAAATCAAATCTATTTTTTCTCTTTTATTTATTCTTACAATTATAAATTTCAAATATGCATGATTATATGTTGTCTTTTATTTCACTTCTTATTTCTAATATTTCTTTTATATTTTATATTTGAAATATTTTTAAATCAAATCTATTTTTCTCTTCCTTTTTCAGGTGCACATTGGCCATGCCCACATGGTGCCAAAATTTGGGGTCATTTCATGCATGCCTCCACATCCACCATGCACAAGCAGGACCCTTCGGGTCTACCGGATGGCAAGTCTGCAAGAGGATTTTTTTCCTGGTCCCACCAAATGAGGCCAAACTTTTTGCACACCCTAGGATGACCATGGCAAGCTGCATGACAAGTTTCGTTGATTTCCGACACTCGATGCATTTTCTAGGGTTTTCCTAGTGGAAAAACCATAAAACACTGCCCGGACGTGACGCAACGTGCGTTTTGTGTCCAAATTCGTCCAAACCTTGCCTGGGGGAGCACATTGGCCATGCCCACATGGTGCCAAAATTTGGGTCATTTCATGCATGCCTCGACATCCACCATGTACAAGCAGGACCCTCCGGTTCTGCCGGAGGGCAAGTGTGCAAGAGGTTTTTTTCCCGGTCCCACCAAATGAGGCCAAACTTTTTGCACACCCTAGGATGACCATGGCAAGCATACATGACAAGTTTCGTTGATTTCCGACACTCGATGCTTTTTCTAGGGTTTTCCCGGTGGAAAAACCATAAAACACTGCCGGACGTGACACAACGTGCGTTTTGTGTCCGAATTCATCCAAACCTTGCCTGGGGGAGCACATTGGCCATGCCCATGTGGTGCCAAAATTTGGGGTCATTTCATGCATGTGTGACGCCCCTGGCTTAATCATGCACTAATCATACACGCAAATGCACACGATCAAGCCTAAGGACTCACGTGAAGATATCACAACACAACTCTAAACACAAATAAAAGTCATACAAGCTTTATATTACAAGCCAGGGGCCTCGAGGGCTCGAATACATAAGCTCGAGTCATACAAGCATCAGTGGAAGCATTAGATATCTGAGTACAGACATAAAAGGGGAACAAGTCTGCCTTAAGAAGGCTGAGCAAAACAACGATAACTAGATCGAAAGGCGCAGACCTCCTACCTGGGAGCCTCCGAATCTACTCCTAGTCGTCGGTCTCCACGTAGTAGTAGGCTCCACCGGTTGGGTAGTAGTAGTCGTCAGCGGGAGCAGTTGTCTCCGTCATCTGATCACATCAATCGGGTATAGGGGAAAAGAGTAGTAAAGCAACCGTGTGTACTCATCCAAAGTAGTCGCAAGACTTACATCAGAACTATTCTATTTATGCATTGGTATCAAGTGAAGGGGCTGAATCTGTGGGCTAGACTGCAGAAATGCCAGAATAGAAGGGAAGGCCTAGCCTAGCGAAGACTAGCATCTTGCAGCATTAGAAGAGTGTAGATTAGTACATAAATATAGTAGTAGTAACAAGTATAAGTAACCAAGCCCAGAGATCCTTTCCCGACTCCCTGCGAGAAAGCGATCCCGGAGCCAACATATTATTAAGTAACACAAGTATCATGTTCTAGTTGTAGTAGACCGGGATACTTTCCGAGCGTCCTGTTACCGTGGACATGGCTATTCGAATAGATAACTTCCCTACAGGGGTGCACCAACTTACCCAACACGCTCGATTAACTCTAGCCGGACACACTTACTCGGTCCATGCCCGGCCTCGACTGATCGACACGTCGTAGCCCTACCTAGGCTCAACAGAGAGGCCAGCACGCCGTTCTACACCCTAAGCGCTCAGGGGTCTTGGGCCCATCGCCCTTTGCACTCCTGCGCGTTGCGTACGCGGCCGGTGAGCAGACCTAGCCCCCTTAATACAAGCGCAGGCTTTCCCAGTCCAACCCGGCGCGTGCCGCTCAACTGCTGACATCTGGAGAGCTTCGGCTGATACATACGACGCCCAATGCCCATACTATTCCCGCGTGGTGGTTAGTGCGAGAAGGCCAGAGGCCTACTCAGATCACATATCCAAACCCATTCATGTGTTGGGAGCTCGCGGAAACGATCAGTGCTCCTGTCGCCCCGTCTCGAGGACTTGCGGCAAGGGCCAGGCCCATCCCTCTCCTGGGGCGGTCTTTGCCTGCCCGGCTGCGCCTCGTAATTAACTCGCGGGTACCCTCCAGGTCAACCCGACTCCACTAGGGACTGTCGGGAACTCAGGTCCACCTCAACCGGGGTGGTACCGCCTGTCCCTTCAGTCCCACAATCAACAGTAAACAGGGGGCGATAGTGAAAAGTAACAGTGTGTCCGGTAACATCAAGGGGGAAATCCAAGGAATCACCCTCGATGGATTCCCACTTGAGAAGTTGTACGACAGAGTCATCATTGGAGGTGGTGAAAGAGGAATCACTCTCGATAGCCACAACCGACTAGTTATGCTACAGAGCCATCATCAGAAGTGAAGTATGAGGTATCACCCTCGGCACTCGATAGTGGCTCTGCAGAGTCGTACAACTAAAGGGGGGTGCCGGTGATGTGTCGGTCTCTACATGTCGATCACAATGATCGGGGCACGAGTAATAAAGCGGGGCAACAGGGACAAAGGTGAGGGGCCACTGATGGGTCACTAACCAACCTATTCTAAGCAGTTTAGGATGACAGGTAAGGTAACAACAGCAAGTTACAAAAACAGGCTATGCATCAAAATAGGAGCAATTAGTTACAGTAACAAATTCTAATGCAAGCATGGGAGAGAAAGAATAGGCGATATTGGAATGATCAAGGGGGGTTTGCTTGCCTGGAAGCTCTGCTGAAAGGGACTGGTCGTCAGGGGCGTAGTCGTACACGGCAGCAGCGTCGGTCTCGGGGTCTACCAGAGAGAAGAGGGGGAGGATACAATAAATAAAAGCAAACAATGTAACCCAGATGCATGGCATGGCAATATGCAGTGCTGGTGGTGACCTATCGCAGTATTACACGTAAGAGACGGAGCGGGAAAATATCTGGGGATATTTTCCCGGCTTTGGGCATCTGTCAGACAGATGAACCGGAGGGGAAGGTTCCATGTTTGTGGTGTTGTGGGCATGTGACTGCTACACGGAGGGCGTATTCGGATTCGTCTCGTTTTTCTGATCAACTTTCATGTAGAAAACTTTTTCATCTGACTTATGGTTATTTTTCTATGATTTTATGAAGTTTAAACAATATTCTGAAATTACAGATTTATTTAATTCAAAAAAAACAAATGACCTAAAAATGCTACGGGTACCCAGTATTGTACCCAGCCAGAGCTAGCCACTGAGGCTGACATGTGGGGCCAGTCAACTGCTGACTCAGCAGTTGACTGGGTCCACGTTGACCAGTCAAAGGGACAGGGGGACCCACATGTCATAGACACAGGGTTAACTTAAACATTTAATTAAGCTAATTAGTTAGATGGGGTCCACTGTTAGTAGCACATGGGCTCTGTTAGGGTTAATCTAATGATCTACAGTGAATGGGGCCCACATGTCATAGGCTCTTATTTAAGTGAAGGGTTATTTAGCCGTGTGGGGCCCCATTGTCAGCGTCTACTTAGGTTAGACAATTAGGTTAGTTACTAATCTAAACCGGCTGGGGCCCGCTGGCAGTAAGCCGGCCCGGTTAAACTTAACGCGCGCGCGCACAGACGCCGGCGGCGAGGCCGACACGGCGGTGGGCCACCGGGACGGCCCTCCGGTGACCAAATGGGACGGCGAACGGCACCAGTATGGCCAGCGCGAAGCGCCACATCTAGTGATGCTCGCGGTGGAGTTGGGGGAAGACCAAAACGATGGTTACGTACGAGCCCGACGGCGGCCGGAGTAACGCGACGACGAACGGCTAGCTCGAGCTCGAAACCGAGCTCTGATTTAGGGAAGAAAATGCGCGCTCACATCGGGGTGGAAGACGCGCTCAGAGAGGTCCGTGGAGGTCGGGGTGGCGTAGATCAACGGCAATGGTGGCGGCGGCCGTAGGTGAAGAACCCAGTCGATCTGTCAGTGGGGTGCTTCCCTCGACGAATGGAGGCTCGGGGACGAAGCAGTGGTCGATGGCGGTCCTCCTAGACAAACGCAGACGGCGCGGGGTGGCCAGTGGCCGCGGTGGTGCACGGCGGCGACGACGGGAGCGTTCTGCCTCGAGGAAAAGGGAAGGGGGCGAGGCAAGGGGGAAGAAGGAGGGTGGCCTAGGGTTAGCAGGGGGTCGGGGACGCCCTTAACTCCTCGCAGGCGAGCTCCTGTGGCCTCGGTGTCGATCGAAGGAGAGGGGGGGCCAGCGCGGGCGCGCGTGTGCAGGCGACAGCGGCGCGGGAGTGAGCAGGAGGAGGGAGAAGGAGATTGGTGGTGGGCTGGGCCAAGTACTGTTCTACTCAAGCCCATAAGCATAGTGGCAAGTTTGCCTTTTTCTATTTTCCTTTTCTGTAATTACCTTAGCTACTGTATTGCAAAAATAGAGTGAGCAAACTATTTTTGTTAACTGCAAAACTTGGCACATAAATATGGCACATTATTAATAGGTGGCACAAAAAGTTTGGAGCTAATTGGAAAAGGTTAGGCATTTTTAGAAATTGAAAAGGACAAGATAAATGCTGCTGGACCACTAAATTAAAATCCAGGGGCATTTTGGGAATTTTGGTGAGGTTGGTTCCAACATGACAATTATTTAGAGAATATTTGCCAAATAATGAACTATTTTGTTTGCATGATTGAAGAAGTAAATATTTGACTTGCATTTCAAATGGAATTTGAATTGGATTTTGGACAAGTGACATATTTGGATTAGAAAAGCATGATGACATGGCATCATTAGTATGAGGTCACTGTAGCCTGACACTGTGGGTGTTACAGCATGCCTCCACATCCACCCTGTACAAGCAGGACCCTCCGGGTCTGCCGGAGGGCAAGTGTGCAAGAGGTTTTTTTCCCGGTCCCATCAAATGAGGCCAAACTTTTTGCACACCCTAGGATGACCATGCCAAGCATGCATGACAAGTTTCGTTGATTTCCGACACTCGATGCATTTTCTAGGGTTTTCCCGATGAAAAAACCATAAAACACTACCCGGACGTGACGCAACGTGCATTTTGTGTCCGAATTCGTCCATACCTTGCCTAGGGGAGCACATTGGCCATGCCCACATGGTGCCAAAATTTGGGGTCATTTCATGCATGCCTCCACATCCACCATGTACAAGCAGGACCCTCCGGGTCTGCCGGAGGGCAAGTGTGCAAGAGGTTTTTTTCCCGGTCCCACCAAATGAGGCCAAACTTTTTGCACACCCTAGGATGACCATGGCAAGCATGCATGACAAGTTTCGTTGATTTCCGACACTCGATGCATTTTCTAGGGTTTTCCCGGTGAAAAAACCATAAAACACTGCCCAGACATGACGCAACGTGCGTTTTGTGTCCGAATTCGTCCATACCTTGCCTGGGGGAGCACATTGGCCATGCCCACATGGTGCCAAAATTTGGGGTCATTTCATGCATGCGTCCACATCCACCATGTACAAGCAGGACCCTCCGGGTCTGCCGAAGGGCAAGTGTGCAAGAGGGTTTTTTCCCGGTCCCGCCAAATGAGGCCAAACTTTTTGCACACCCTAGGATGACCATGGCAAGCATGCATGACAAGTTTCGTTGATTTCCGACACTCGATGCATTTTCTAGGGTTTTCCCGGTGAAAAAACCATAAAACACTGCCCGGACGTGACGCAACGTGCGTTTTGTGTCCGAATTCGTCCATACCTTGCCTGGGACAGCACATTGGCCATGCCCACATGGTGCCACAATTTGGGGTCATTTCATGCATGCCTCCACATCCACCATGTACAAGCAGGACCCTCTGGGTCTGCCGGAGGGCAATTGTGCAAGAGGATTTTTTCCCGGTCCCACCAAATGAGGCCAAACTTTTTGCACACCCTAGGGAAAATGCATTTTCTAGGGTTTAGGAAATAATGCATGCATCCAAATTTGGGGTCATTTCGTGCATGCATCCACATCCACCATGTACAAGCATTTGAAATTTAAAACTGTAGCTAATCTATTATAAATGAAAGGATGTAGCAACAATACTTTACCATTCATGGACAAGCATATGTGGTGAGAAAGTACACCAAATGAGCATCCCAAATCAGTTGTTGGTTCAGTGCAAAAGCTTTGTACCTCGCCCACATATTACGCGCGAATCTGCGTAGACCAAAGTTTGACCAAGGCACTGTAAATTCAAAATAAATAAAAAAATTGTCAAAACTTGGGACACTTCCTTTGTTTCACACCTAGTACCCATGAAAATTATGATACTTGGCATAATTGTAATGACAGTGGTTTGAAATAATTTGAAATATGTAAAAACTTTGCCTTTGTTTCACACCTGGTACCCATGAAAAATTATAAATAATTGAAATGATAGGGGTTTGAAATTATAAATGAAACGTGAGGTACAATAAATTAAAAATGATAGGGAATTATGAAACATAAAAGAAAAATTAGGAATAAGGAGAAACATAAAAAAACAGGAAAACTAAAAAAGGAAATAGGAAAAATAGGTTTCATTTTAAAATAATTCAAATATAAAACAGGAAAGAAAGGAACGATGAAATTAGGAAAGAGGAAAAATAGATTTGATTTTAAAATATTGCATATATGAAACAAAGAGTATATATTTTTATAAACATAAACAAACATAAAAAAATATATGAAACAAACATAAAAAATATATGAAACAAAGATTATATGAGTACGGATGTAGGTAGGTGGGCCGGCCCATATAGCAAATACCAGTTCGATCCATTGTGCGGGAGCCCACAGCGGTGCGCTTTTCATGCACGTCGATCGCGGGAGGAGTCCCACGTCGATCACGGGAGGAGTTGCCGTTTTGTAACACAATTCCAGGATCGTGGTAATCCATATCGTCCTAATCCCTTGGATTGAGGAGCACGTACTACCTGGCATCAACGAAGGAAAAGAAAGATTAGGAGATACGCTCCCGGGAAGTTACGACGACCTAGGATATCGTCCTCGTATATAATCTCCACATGCTCGTACATGTCATCTAGATCGGCTCCTACCGCCGAGTCGACGACAGATCCGTCCGTCGCCTCCACCCAAACCCATCAAAAACCTCGACAACATCCAGGTCGTCTGCACGTGGTTACCGCCGTGGACGAACTACGTCGAAACCGCATCACTGACTACTTTCATCTTCATCGACCGATCAAGTATGTTGTCCTCCATACCGCCTTCATAGCAAACTAGTTTGTCCGTGTATTAGCTTTGATTGACATAGGATTAGCAGATATGTTCAAACTAGATCAACGCGATAAGATGCGTTCTAACCAGATGGCATAGATGAACTATATCTTTTCTTCTTTGATAGCATGGTCGAATAATTTTGTTTTCGTGTCCGGCTAAATCTACTAGATGTCTTAGTCATTTTTAGGTGAGATTGGTTTTTTTATGCTTCCCACGTTGTTTGTCGACCAGCATGATCACATTATATTTTTGTTTCATGATCCAACTATGTTGTTTCCTATACGGCTAAATCAACAAGATATGTGAATCAGTGTTAGTATACATAGGTTATTTTTATGGTTCTCCCGTTGTTACGTATTTTCTGGTACAAAGACAACATTAATGAATTATGTATTAGTTGTTGATGAACCTCAAATAGGTACCATTCATATGGACTCCAGTTATTTTGAGCTGATCAACATGCAAATTTATGTCCCCACCTTAATAAGACAACTAAAGCAACTTCTAACACATGCTTGTAAATTAAATGCGCACTTCTAGTTAATTTATGTTACTTTTCCTAGTGAAAGTAATTGTTCAGATGCTTGTAAATTAAATGAGCACTTGTAGTTTTCATTTGTTAGCTTCATATCACCAGACTTTGCTGTAAATTAAATAAGCATGTTGCAGTAGGCATGATTTTTTTAGTGTTCTTTTCGCATTACTGTTAGCTACTGTGAGGAAGTCTTATATTCTTTTTAACAAGATGGACGAAGTCAATGGAGAAATTGTGTGCGCCGTTGAAAAATGGTGCAAACTTATCGCCGCTCTATCTGGCGGTCAACGCGCTAAACTCGCCGAAACAACATTGCGTAGCATGCTTCAGATACCATCGCTTAAGATGCGTACACTATTGATAAGGTACATGGTTGAGATTTTTGAGCCCAGCACGGGAAGATTCATTGTACAAGACCTGATTGGGGAGGTGTCTCTCGGTGCCGTGGATGTCGAGTGCATCTTCAACTTGGAGAACCAAGGACTGTCGGCTGCAGACATTCTCATTGAAGAAGGTGAGGATATTAAAGACCGGGTGCCGCCACAATTTCTCAGTAAGACAACAGGTAATATAGTGATTGATGATCTCATTGCGGACATCAATAAAAATAAATCCGCCGACGACGATTTCCTTCAGAAAGTAGTCCTTGTCCTGCTAGGAACAGTTCTTCCTCCCATGTCGAGCAAGATTGTCCCAAAACAGTATTACGCGTTGGTGGATGATGTCAAACGTATTTCCAAGATTAATTGGAATGCGTTCACCCTCCGTGTTCTCCTCGACTGCCTTCACATTGTCAGGAAAGGCAAACACCTCCGCCAATGGCCGAAAGGCAATTTAGCTCTCTTGCAGGTATAGATATGAGACCTATTGCATTGTAAATTATTCTATCATTGCAAATTTATGTGATGTATTGTACTAACTGTAAATCTCTATATTTTTGCAGTACTTGTACTGGGAGAAGGTGCAACCTGTGGAAGGTGATTGCGCTTTCAATCCCAACTTGTCCATACAACCTCTGATGAGGAATTGGACCGAAGCTGCAGCCACTAGGAGAGATCGGTTTGACTATGACAATGGCCGTGGCCGTGGTAACGTCAAGGTAATACATTGCGTTCTGTCTTTCTTAAATGTTTTCTAACTAAATAATATTAATTTTTTATTCAACACATGTACTTGTATATCGCATGCAGATCGAAGATAATATAACCCAAGAATATAGGGCGCAGGAGCCCAAAGTCCCAGATCATGCGCCTACACAGAAGCCAAAACCCAAGCCCGCCAGTGCAACCGCAAGGAAGTCGAAGACATCCCCAAACTCGGATGAGATGATGGAGGTTGTAATGAAGCGTTGCATGGAATACATACACAACCAGATGAGGCTAATTCCTGATCAATTTGCTGAGGTGTCACGCCCTAACTTTTAAGTTTACAGTATGTTTGCTGTTTGAAAACCATGCACGCATTACTAAATTTATATTTGTATTGCAGAGATTGTTGGAGAAGTTGAACAAAGCAGGTGTCTTGTACAAGCCGGCTGCTGCCGTGCTATCCGGTAACAATGATGGCGATGACGAAGTGGATTCATTTGAGAATGGTCCACATGAAAAAAAGGAATTCGTGGAGAAGGAAGACAATGACTCTTTTTTTTTGAACCGAAACCCGTAGAACAATCATTCTACGATATATATATATATTAATATAAAAGTGCGGGTATGTACAGATGGATGGCAAAAGAAAAGGAGAAAGGAAAAACTATCCAATTCCAGCTCTAGCAAAACCCAACATGGTATATCAATTTCAGTTCAGGACTTGATCAATCCAGCTTTTAAGACGAGCCTCAAATTTGTTCTTGATTCTGAGCTTGAGCAGCAGGAGATCATTCCTCAGCATGCTTTTCCAGGAATGAAGCGAAAAAGGTTTGGATTTGAAAAAATTCCATTTCTTTGGATCCAAATGTTCCAGCATCCCATGATTATGATTTCCATAGCAATGGAGGTTGGTAGTGCCTGAGTTAAGAGCATCACTTCATCTTAGACAGAAATACCTCTGTGTCTAGTTCCCAAAATGGATTCCCAGCAGTTTAAGGCAAAGTTACAGTCCCAGAACAGATGCAGAGCAGTTTCTTCAGTATGAGCAGTACATAGTTCACAATTGTATGATGGTAGATGGAAGGATTTTCTATGAAGAAGATTCCTTGTATTGACTCTATCATGTAAGAGCAGCAGCCAGAAGAAAATCTTGTATCTTAGCATAGTGGCATTCTTCCAAATTTTGGGGAAGAGGGGGGGTGCCAGCTCTCCCTGCATCAGTATCTTGTACATATTAATGGAAGAGAAATCAAATCCCCAGGGGTATATCCACTTGTCAGTGCTGTCATTCACTTGAATGTCCCGAGTAGTGTTTTGTAACTCTAATAATTGTTGATATGCTTGCGAAGAGAGAGGAGTATGGAAAAAATTCCAAAGTGTTTTCACTTATCAGATATTCTTTCATTGTCAGGTTGGTCTTGCAGGAGAATGAAAAAAACTCAGGGTATTTTTGCTTAACAGGACCAAAACCCCAATTGTCTTCCCAGAATGAAATGGTATTGCCTTGTCCAATAATTCCTCTTGTGCAACTTTTGTATTGGGGCAACAGTTTGAGAATGTTTTTTCACCAGAAAGATCCCAGAGGTCTAGGAGTAATCACTCCTTGAGGATAGTAAGATTCCCAGATTAGTTGCACCCATGGAAGATCATGATGATGGAGAAATTTGTGCAGATGCTTCATGAGAAGACATTTGTTGTGAGTTGCAATGTGGATAATTCCCAGTCCACCTTGATATTTAGGGATACAAACTTTGTCCCAGGAAATAAGTGCTGTATCTTTGTCTTCCATACCATACTTCCTCCAAAAGCAATGCCTCAGGTATTTGTTAATTTGTTCCACAATGCTAGTAGGCAGCATGAGGGTGCTCATGAAAAAAGTAGGCAGACTTGTAAAAACTGATTTGATCAAGGTGAGCTTGTCTCCATAGGATAGCAGAGTTGAGCATCCAGCTAATCTCTTATCAATTCTCTTAATAACAGGCACAAAGTCTTCCAATCTAGGCTTAACTAAGTTGAGAGGGAGTCCCAGATATGTGAAGGGAAAAGCACCAATGCTGTAGCCCAGAGAATTGGCCAAAAGTTCCATTTTTGCAGGACTGGTGTTGATTGGAACTATTGCAGATTTCTCATAGTTGATTCTTAGCCCTGTGTAAATAGAGAAGTGCAACAGAAGATTCTTAAGTTGCTCCACTTGAACTGTGCAAGCTGGCATCAGGAGGATAGTATCATCTGCATATTGAATGACTGAAAAATCAGGACAGGGGTGGGCTTCCACTGGTCTCTGAAGGAGGTTATTGTGCATGGCCTCATTCATTACTGACTGTAGCAGATCAGCTGCTAAGAGGAGACAGAGGATCCCCCTGTCTAACCCCTCTTTTGCATTGAAATTGCTTGCCTGGGACTCCATTGAGAAGGACAGAGGAAAAACCAGAGGTGAAGATCATATCCATCCACATAAGACAATGACTCTGACGGAGAGCCGGTCATTGATCTGACGCAGCCTGATGAAGTGGTTGCCAACTAGAAAACCGAAGCTCAGGAAGTATGTATTGATATTTTTGTCTTTAACTTTCTCGTTAAACTTTTTTTATTTTGGTAATCTGAAACTTTCACATGATTTTTTTGCCAAACAGAAAACCCCAGCTAAGATCAATGGCCACAAGGGTGCTTCACCTAATAAGCCTAATGATGAATGTGGTGCAACACCGGAAAACCCTTGGATCATTGGTAATTCTACTCAAGCACCTTCATCAGACATAGACATTTGTCCATCTTCTGTCAGCAAGTTTATGGCTAAGGCGAATGGAAAAAAGGGTGCAACAATCGATAAGGATGAGGAAGTTATGTCCGGGAAGCGGAAGCGGACCATTCCCAAGAAATTTGAATCCCCCTATGCACTTGACAAGCCCAGCAGGCGTCCCACCCGCGGTCATAGACCCTTCGGTACTACTACCGCTAGTAGAGGTACCGTAACTAACTTTCTTACTTTGTTATTTACTACTAATGCATGTAATCACCATTGTTGACGTTCATATTATTTCATGCAACTCTGTTTTCTGACAAGGACGTGCCGGAGGTTGTGGCAGACGAGTTGACGCCGGAACTAATTGATGCAGCTGTTACATTTGTGGAGATAGCTTCTTGGTCCGAGAAGAATAAGGGGAAAAGAGTTTACTACAGTGATGGGCGTGCCATCTCTCTGACTTCGGAAAGGCTTCGACCGGTACTAAATCATACATGGCTGTCGGACGATGTAAGTACTACTTGCATGTCCTGTTATTAAATTGATGAATAATCTATGTGTCAACTTTCAACATATAATGCCCTTATATTGTATGCAGGTTATTGATGCTTATCTGGGACATTTGGAGCTGCGTGTTGGTCATGATCGGTACCTCTGTCCAGCGTGGAGGTCCAAATTCCTTGTAGATCGTGCTATTGCACGAGACGATCCATTGCCGTCGAGCTACAACATGGATAGTGCTCTGGCCAAATCTGGAGCAGTTAGTAGAGTCAGGGAAGAGTATACTGTGCGTGATAAGGTACATTCTGTTCTTACTTGTTCACTACACGACATTTTAGAAAGTATTTCGTTTGATCCATAATGTTTTGTTGCACTGTAGACGCATATCCCGTTGAATATCGGCAATACCCACTGGATGACCGTGGTAATGCACATGGTCAAGCAAGAATTCCAAGTTCTGGATTCCCTCTATCCTCTGGAGCTGACTTTGAAGACTGTTAAAGCACTGGTACTCTCACCAACATTTATAGCATTGTTCGTACATATTGTTGTATGGTTCTTCGTTAACACTTCCCTCTTTATAGCGACTGGCTATAGCACACGATATGCGAGAGGCAAATCTTATTACACCAGGGAGATATCCAGACGTGAGTAAGTGGCCTATCAATGAGTAGGACATGCCACAACAAGAGGACGGGTGAGTTAATAGTACATCATATTCAAACAACGACACACATGTTCGTATTGCCCACGACTAATGTTTGCATATATACCAGGAACTCTTGTGGCCTTTTTGTGATAGAATGTCTGGAACATTGGGACGGGGACCGAATAACCCGCGATTTCACCCAGGTTGGTTGTTATTTCTGTTTGTACACTTGGTAGTATGGTCGTGTAGCAACTTCTGTTCATGTAACCTTTATGTCAAAATTTGCAGAACTCCGTTAACGCTAGGAGAAGACGTTTCATCGCCGAGTTGATTTTGTCACCTTCCAACACGCTGGAGTGTGTGAAAAACAAAATTCGCGAAATCTCAAAGAAAAGCCGTGCGTGAAGACTTCATACATCATGCAAGATTGAAGTTTTAGTGGTTTGGATTTAGTCCGGAAGCAGGTTTCCACGGCATGAATTTCTTAGGGTTTCTATCATTTATGTAATAAACAGGGCATCTCGAATATTGTGTCGACTTTTGGTTGCTCACACATACATGTGTATGTGTAATGCTGTCAGACAATACGCTCGTACCAATAATTTTTTTGCTTCACTTAACATTTGTTCTTGCTTAATATTTTAATCAAGCACAACTTATGCTCCGATGCTGGCACATAATATTTAGCAAATTACTTTTACTCCTCACACACTTCTTTGATTTTCTTGATCTTAATCTTGTTGGCCTCCCCATCCTTAAGCTAATCTGCAATGATATACTCTAGCTTTTTCTTCTGTTGCTTTATCTCTTCCACACCTTGATCTGCCTTAGCCTTCTTCTAATTGCTAACCAGTTCATCATTGCTTCACTTAATAACTTCAAGTGATGGCCTAAGTTTCATATTCTATTTTTCACATTCTCCAATTTTTTTAATCTCTTTCAAGCTTAGCCTTCTCTTCCTGGCCTTGAGCCACAGCTATCTGTATATCATCATCTTGCATAATCTTCTGGTAATTCTCCCTCATCACATGATTAATAACAAATTTTCACCTTCTCAATCTCATGTCAGCGAAGAAAATATATTGAGTCAAAAAGTAATCTTTCACAGATTATAAAAACAAAGCGCTCGTTGGCTCTATCGCGTGATCCTTGGCTTTTTTTTCTATTTTTTTAGAAACCCCTGGCTTTTTTTTGAGACAATTTTGTTTAGTCATCATGATAATGGCTTCCTGCCTCCCGTGAACGTGCCAGGCACGGCCCATCTAACCACGTGACGGGCCCGGCACGTGGCCTATCATGCCGACACGACTAAATCGGCCCATTTGGCCAGGTTGACATCTCTCTTTCCCCTTATCTCGGCTCCGTTTCCAAATCCCTAGCTCTCTCTTTCCCCTTTGCCCCCTCCAAATCTCGATGGTGAAAGCATGAGAGCGAGGTGGGCGTCCGACGACGGCGGCGGCGAGAAGAGCAGTGGCAACCGCAAGTTCGGTGGAACCCTGGGTGCTGGAAGCAGGGGAGGCGGCTTCAGTGGCACAGGAGGCAACGGCCCCGGATCCAATGGAACAGGGGACGAAGGTTTCCTGGGCGGCAGCGGGCCGGGAGAACCAACTGCTAGGGTCTCTTCAGTGCTTCACTTTGGTGGCAATAAGGTAAGTTCTTTACATGCCAGCATTTCTGCCCAGAATTCATGACCTGTTTTTTTCGTGCTTCTCTTCACTGTTGGGTGCTCTGTAAAATTCAATTTGCATAGGATGATCCGCTGCCGGAATTTGATTTTGGGTTTCCAAAATATCAACACGATCATGAGTATTGTGGCCCTGAGAAGCTCCATCTTTGTGGTCATCAGGCAACTCCTGCTCGCCGTGTCTGGATAGATGCAGAGAATTTTGGCAGGCGTTTCTTGGGATGTGGGTTTGAGGTTAGTCTACTGTGCATGATCTTCAAAGGAATACTGCTATTGTGGTCAAGCTGCAAAAAGTTCAGTTTCAACTTTTTGCACTGTCAAGTTCAGTTTTAAATTGACTTGAATTGCTCATGATTTATTTAGGATGCTAGCACTTGTGATTATGTTGAGTGGGTTGATGGGGAGTGGGATAGCAAAGCAAAGTCAGTCATTAAGTATCTTGCCATGAAGAACATGAAGCTGGAGACTAAGATTACAGAATTTGAAGCAAAAATTAAAAGGAATGAGAAAGAAAAGAGAGCAATGGTTAAGATGCAGAAGGAAATATTGCTCTATAGGGATAGGATTTTAGGATTTGGAGGTCTGCTGTATCTTGGCCTGTTTGCCATTATGATTGGTGTCATAGTTAGCAAGTAGATTGTTTTTAGTTTGTTCACAAAGTTTGATGTAGTGGGCAATCATGTACTTGCCATCCTTGTTATTCACATGATGAAATGATGATGAAATATTTGCTATTCAGTTCATGGAGCATAACTTGGAACAGAATATTATTTCTTCTTTTAATTATTGCTGTGTTGTTAGCCATTGTTGTTGACAGAAATTGAGTTGAAAGTATTCAGTAGACACTGAAATTAACATGAGGAAATTTATATTTGCCATATAGTAGTATAGGTAATATGGGCACATTGTAACTGAATGTTTCTCAGATTGCAACAGAAATAACATGGGGACATCATGTTGTCATGTTCTATATTTGGCAGACAGTGCAGATTTGGCATATTCTAGATTTGGTAAGTGGTGCACATGGGCACATCACCTAGCAGCACTACTGATTTGTGCAGCAGCACAGATCATTGTCCTGTTGCAACATAGGAGCAACATCTAGCAGCACCTACACCATCGAAGCAACACTGAAGCAAAGCAACACTAGATATTCAATGTTCTAAAATTTAACTGAACTTGACAGCATAGGGTGAACACTAGATATTCAGTTCTTCAGCGACAACGAACCAGACCAAACTGTACTGATTACATAACTTATATGCTTACATATACCAGCATACCTAACCAACATCAAACCCAAAATATTTTTAACTTATATGCTGAAACATATAACAGCATACCTAACTACAGATAACTTCAGCAGCTTCCTCCTTCTTCAGCAACTATCCCCATCTTCACTTCTTCAGAAATTTCAGGCGGTCTGAGCGGCGCACCACACCTGGAGAAGTCATCTTCATCACCACCATCTTCCTCAACACCTGCACCACCTGATCCTGAGCCACCTCCTCAACTTTTACCTTCACGATGTCAGGGACATCTGGAAGGAGCTCGATGTCGATGGCCAGTGTCTTGTCACCCTGGACGGCGACCGGCCCAACCATCTGCATGGCGTCCTCCTCGCCCTCTTCATCGTCATCAGGGATGACCAGTACCTCGTCCACATCGTCCTCCTTGTCGTCAGAGCCCACCGGCTGGACTGGCGCAGGCACGCGGCGGACCTGGTAGTCCGGGTTGACGGGCGCTGGGAGAGCGAGCTGGACGTCGACGTGCTCCACCCTCGACGTGACGCGCGCAGGATCCGCCCGCTGCGGCATGGTGGTGGAGCGGTACATCCACCACCTTGCGCTCTGAACAGGGTCGTCGCTTAGCGTGGCCTCTCGCATTGCCCAGATAAGGAGGAGGGCCGGCGGCACGCCACGGCCGTCAGGGAAGGCGCGCTTCTTCTCACCGTCGGTGAGCACTTTGACGAGGCCACGCGCGTGGTTGACCATCATCTGTGTGCTGAGGAACCACCTGCACACCTCCCTCAACTGCGCACGCCACGCCTCGTCATTGCCGGTGAGGTCCTCCATAGCTTGCTGCCAGGCCAGGCTTCTCTCCATGGAGGCGGCTGCAGCGGTGGCCTGCGAGGGTTTCTCGATCTACTGTAGGTGCGGATGAGAGGGGAGTTCGAAGCGACGCGCGTGGGAAGTGGGTGAATGGGCGAGTGGGTGGTGGGGAGTGGTACTGACACAAGTATATGTATTCAATGGCAGTTAGCTGGGACGTGGGGAGGGAAATGTACAAGATACTTTGTACCTCCTGCCCCAGTCATAACACACTGGCATTGCAATCTACGATTCTCACCGTAGGTCCTGGGTTCGAGCCCCATGCAAAACCATTTTTTAGGTGGGCTTTTGTTGCTCCTTTTGAGATGTAAAAGGTTGATAGACCAACAATTGAGTTGAACCTCACATCACAGTCACAACATCCTACATGCATACAACCAAACATAGTTGAACCAAAGCACACTCCCAATAAACAAACTGCTGAGGAAGTTGCTAAAATATATAGGAACCAAATACGCGAAACGTCAAACACACAAGATACCATAATGTGAAGGATATACTGGCCAGTTCACTCGATTCATCCGTAAATAACTGAAGCAAGTGTTCTACTCTTCTTCCTTCTCCACATTTCTGCACATGATAAAAGACAGGATAAGTTAATGAATGATAAGGTAAAAAAACTTAATAATCGACAATGCATAAAAACACTTACTTGTTATTTAGTTTGCATTTCTTGCTACGTCTAGTGTGTCCTAGCAATTTGCAAGCACCGCACCGGGTTTTCGGCTCGTCATAAGAGAGTGGTCTACCATTTTTCGAGACAGGGCAGTTCTCATCTACCTTTGTTGCACCTTTGCTTGACACTTTCTGATGTGACGGCGGCCCGATCTTTCGATGAGAGTGGGGATAACTATCGATTTGGTGGATTTTGACCTTGATGATCCGGCTATACCATACCCGACGATACGCCTCGACAATCGCTAAACCAATCTCCGATGGTTATTGATCTTGCCGTAGGCACGATCAACCTGAACAACGAGGTTCGAGTTCCTGCAAGCAACCGAAGAACCGGCAAGAACAAAGGTGAATTGCAATCTGAAATTACAGATGATAAATTGAACACACGAACTAGATGAAAAGTTGGGGTTCCACTGTGAATCTGACAAGACGGTAGTCCTACACGTCTCGTAGATGCAAATTGTAGCGATGGCTAGATAATACAATAAAACCCGAGTCTAAACCCTAATCTATGATAGCTATTTATTACAGGCAGATGTTGCGGGCGAGTCGGTTCGCTGTGTTTCTTTCGGACTGCTGTAGGTCCACGGGCTGGCGTGTACAGGCCGAAGCGTGGCAGGGCCGGACTGTTCTGGCACAGCCAGATATTTTAGTGCCCACATTGGTAGCTGATTCCTAATCCAAGTGCTTTGGTCCTGGTGGATGGTTCCGTGGGTACATGCATGCATGTGACATTGCTCCATCCGATTTGAATGCACAGTTGGCTTCATCTCTAATCTCTCCTTTATTCCTGAGTACACGCAAATCGGAACATGAGTGTAGCATCGTATTTTTGTTAGTAAAATCATATGTATGAAGGAGCGATAGTACCTGGCCATTTATTTGACGCGCACGCGCTCTAGTCATAGGTCCAGGTCGATCAACAATTGATGAAGGAGTCACAGTGGGTGTAACGATGGAAGTGATGTCCTCATCATCCCCTCCTTCTTGAATTGAAGTGGTTCTCGACGATATCTCATTGTCATTGTCCTCACCCAAATAGGGTTTTAAATCTGCAATGTTAAATGTGGGACTAACCCGAAATTCTGCAGGAAGATCAAGCTTACATGCGTTGTCATTAATTTTTTTATCACTTTAAAAGGTCCATCTGCACGAGGCATTAATTTTGACTTTCGTAAATCAGGGAAACGGTCTTTTCGCAAATGCAACCATACTAAATCACCTGGTTCAAACACAATACTTTTCCTACCCTGACTACCAGCAAGTTTATATTTGGCATCTTAGTCATCTCATGCATTTTTAATACTAACTCAGCACGTTCTTTAGCATCAAGGTTTACCTTCTCCGAAGATGGAATAGGTAATAAATCAATTGGCGCACGAGGTATAAATCCATAAAACAATCTCAAAAGGGCATAATTTTGTGGTAGAATGAATTGAACGATTATAAGCAAACTCTACATGAGGTAGACATTCTTCCCACATTTTTAAATTCTTTTTCAAAACAGCCCTAAGCATAGTAGACAATGTACGATTAACCACTTCAGTTTGACCATCTATTTGAGGATGACATGTAGTACTAAATAAAAGTTTAGTCCCCAATTTTGTCCTCAACACCCTCCAAAAGTGGCTAAGAAATTTTGTGTCATGATCAGAAACAATTGTATTTGGAACGCCATGTAAACGAACTACTTCTCGAAAGAACAAAGCGGCAATGTGAGTAGCATCGTCACTTTTATGACAAGGTATAAAATGTGCCATCTTAGAGAATCGATCGACAACCACAAATATGCTATCCCGCCCCCGTCGGGTCCTAGGCAGTCCTAATACGAAATCCATAGATATATCTTCCCATGGAGTGCTAGGAACAGGAAGAGGCATATATAAACCATGTGGATTTAATCGTGACTTAGCTTTTTGGCATGTTGTGCAACGTGCAACATACCTCTCCACATCTTTTGTCATTTTCGGCCAAAAGAAATGACCAGCGAGGATGTCTTCTGTCTTCTTGACGCCGAAATGTCCCATAAGTCCTCCTCCATGCGCCTCCTGTGACAATAAAAGACGAACATAGCTATCTGGGATGCATAGCTTGTTAGCGCGAAAAACAAATCCGTCATTAACGACGAACTTGTTCCAAGTTCTACCCTCTCTGCAATTGAGCAATATATCTTTAAAGTCAACATCATTAGCGTATTGCTCTTTTATAGTTTCAAGTCTAAAATTTTTGAAGTCAAGTTGTGATAACATAGTATAGCGTCTAGACAATGCATCGGCAATAACATTCTCTTTCCCTTTCTTGTGTTTAATAACATAAGGAAAAGATTCAATAAATTCAACCCATTTTGCATGTCTACGATTCAGTTTGCTTTGACTCCTAATATGCTTGAGTGATTCATGATCAGAATGTATGACAAACTCCTTAGGCCATAAATAATGTTGCCATGTCTCCAAAGTCCAAACTAGTGCATAAAGTTCTTTATCATATGTGGAATAATTCAGACTAGGCCCACTGAGTTTTTCACTAAAGTATGCTACTGGTTTGCCTTCTTGCAATAAAACACCACCTAAACCAATGCCGCTAGCATCACATTCTAATTCAAACATTTTATTGAAATCAGGTAATTGCAGCAAAGGAGCGTGTGTAAGCTTATCTTTAAGAATAGTGAAGGCTTCCTCTTGTGCGTCGCTTCAAACAAATGGCACATTTTTCTTTGTGAGCTCGTTGAGCGATGCTGCGATGGTACTAAAATCCTTCATGAACCGCCGGTAGAACCCAGCAAGTCCGAGAAAACTTCGTACCTGTGTGACCGAGTTAGGGGTCGGCCAACTCTGGATCGCTTCAACCTTGGCTTTATCAACTTCAATTCCCTGCGCTGTCACAACATAGCCAAGAAAAGCGACTCGATCCGTGCAAAAAGTGCACTTCTCGATATTACCAAATAAACATGCATCACGAAGAGCATGAAAAACAGCACGCAAATGGTCTAAGTGTTCCTCTAGTGACTTGCTATAAATTAGAATATCATCAAAATATACTACCACAAATCGTCCAATGAAAGCTCACAAAACTTCATTCATTAGTCTCATGAAAGTACTAGGTGCATTAGTTAATCCAAAAGGCATAACTAACCACTCATATAAACCAAATTTAGTTTTGCAAGCAGTTTTCCATTCATCACCTAGTTTCATACGAATTTGATGGTAGCCACTACGCAAATCCACTTTAGAAAACACAACTGAGCCACTAAGTTCATCAAGTATGTCATCTAATCTAGGAATAGGATGACGATATCGAATTGTAATATTATTGATGGCTCTACAATCAACACACATACGCGAAGTACCGTCTTTTTTAGGAACAAGTAAAATGGGCACTTCACCAGGACTAAGTGATTCACGAATGTAACCTTTATCGAGTAGTTCTTGAACTTGTCGCTGAATCTCCTTGGTCTCCTCTGGATTAGTCCGGTACGGCGCACGGTTGGGTAGTGAGGCGCCAGGTATCAAGTCAATTTGGTGTTCAATTCCTCTCATAGATGGCAGCCCCGGTGGTACTTCCTTTGGGAAAACATCATGATACGCCTGCAAAAGGTTAGCGACAACAGGAGGCAAAGAAGGAGGCATATCCTCAAATGAAAACAAAACTTCTTTGCAAATAAGAGCAAAGCATTCATCAGTTTGAGCATCTAACTCAAAAATTTCAGCACGTGTAGCTAAAAAAGAAGCACCTTTCAATTTAATTTCTTTAGATGTGCTAGGATCAGATTTGTGCATCTTATTAAATTGTTCTAACTCATCAACAACTTTCTGATTTTCAGATTTAGTACACTCAATATTTGTGTTTCTACTAGCCCTAGCAAGATCATCTTTTAAAATTTGCTCAGGAGACATAGGGTGTAGAATGATTTTCTTTCCTTTATGTGTGAGAGTGTACTGATTAGTTCTACCATCATGTAAACATTGTTTATCATACTGCCATGGCCTTCCTAGTAACATAGAACAAGCTTGCATAGTCACAATATCACAGTCAATAGTATCATGGTATGAACCTAAAGAAAAAGGAACTCGCACCATGCATGTTACCTTTACTTTTCCACCATCATTAAACCATTGAATGTAGTAAGGATGTGGATGTTGTCGGGAAGGTAGGGAGAGCTTCACCACCATATCAATGCTTGCTAAATTGTTACAACTCCCTCCATCAATAATTATGCGAACTGAACGCTCCTTGATAACTCCTTTGATGTGGAAGAGGTTGTGACGTTGATCTTTCTTTGTTTTGACAATTTGAGCACTAAGTACACGATGTGATATAAGACTCATGTACTTATCGGCGTCTTCGGCGGTCACATGTTCTTCCTCGTGCTCCGGTCTTGTTTCATCATCTTCTTGTGCAGCGAGTAAAGCATATGTTTCTTCATCAAAATCACTAGCGGAGTCGTACTCACCGTCTTCACGAATGATCAAGACACGCTTATTAGGGCAGTCCTTCATGACATGGCCAAATCCCTTACAAGTATGGCAATGGATATCCTTCGTTCTTTTGGAGGAAGCGGTCGATGATGACGAACTTTTTGTTGGCGGTGATGTAGTACTTTTCATTGGTGCCGAAGTGTGTGATGCTGAATTTGATGAAGTAGGCCCCGATCGAGAGGTTGCAGGTGTTGTTGTAGAGGTGCGAGTGGACGGGGCAGCAGGGCTGCGTGGCGTCCATGTGGAAGTACGACCTGCAGAAAAATTAGAACGCATTCTCGAGCGACCCTGCACTTCATGTTCAGCATGTATAGCAAGATGGAATAAACGGGTCATTGAATTATAATCCTTATAAGCAAGTATGTCATAAATTTCTCTATTCAATCCACCCAAGAACCTAGCCATAGAGGCTTCCTCATTCTCAACTAAACCACAACGTAACATGCCCATTTGCAATTTTTGATAATAGTCTTCCACAGATTTAGATCCTTGGTTCAAGCATCGTAGTTTATTTAGCAAGTCACGCTCATAATATCCAGGAACGAAACGGTGACGCATTATTAATTTCAAAGCTTCCCAAGTGCCAGGAATATTATTAGGATGTTTGCGACAATGTTCTCTCCACCAAACAGAAGCAAAATCACTAAACTCACTAGTGGCAGCCCTAACTCTTTTATCATCAGGAAAATCATGGCAAGCAATTTTTTGATCAACTAATAATTCCCAGTCAAGATAAACATCCGGATCATATTTCCCATCAAAAGGAGGCATGACAAATTTAATTCTACCCAAAGAGTCGTCATGGCCACGTACCTGAGGACGCTGGTCGTCCCATACCTTGTTGATTATTGCGTAGTCGACGATGATCACGATCATTGTTATCGTTAACTGCATCAGGATCCTCGGAATCACCATCATAGTTGTCATCTTGGATGTCCTCATGCGGTCCGGCTATCGAGTTGGCGTTGCCAGGACGGGGCTGGTCGACGGCATCAGTGTATGAAAGAGGGTGGCTCGGGTCCCCTGGGAGCACCCGACGAGCTCGTTGTAGACCTGTGTTGGTGGCTGGAAGACGTGGAGCGGCGGTGGAGACGGCGCCCAGACAGGCGTCCTGGGCATCGAGACGTTTCATAATAGCTGCAAGTGTTTGAGTGAACGTCTCATTGCTATCCTCGATCGACTTGAGACGCTTATCAAGTGCGCCCTCAAACGCTGTGAACCGCTCGGTGTATGCATGCACATCCTCCTCAAGGCGTGCCACCGTGGCTTTCATGTTGTCTTCGTCACCTGCCATGGTTAGGATGAAAGAAGAACAAAAGCACAAGTATATTGCTCCTACAGCAACTACGGTGAAGCGGTGGAAAATGTCTCTCAACTCTCGAGCAATTACCAAGCTCTTACAAGTTCTTACCGTGCTGCAGTGGTTGTCGGCCGTTGGCGATGTCAAAGTTATCAAAAGATTGATATAGCGATTACCAAGTGACCGAACAAGGTACAATATAGGAAGTGGAGCTTGGTGAAGGTTTTCTCAACTCACAATATGTGGCACAATTAAGCAAAAAGCAATGCAAGCTGAATAATTGCTCAAACTCCTAACTAGTGCTGGTAGTCGACTAGTAAGAGATAAAACAATCTAAGCCCAGATACTGAATCAAGAGAGAGGAAACCAATGAAAATGTGATAGCTCTAAGTAGCTAGATATAAGTGAGGTATAAACGCAGTGTAGGTGCACCCAAGAACAGAAAATGTCCAGCAACTTTGACTTATATGAACAGAGTAAAAGTTCAGAACAGTAAAAGAGATTGTCCAAAAGATTGTAACCGGCCAGAACTATGCAACAATTTTTTTCTTTGCTTTTTTTTTGCTTTTTTTTGCTCCTTTTTTTTCCTTTTTCTTGTTGAGGCCGGTTGCTACAGAAGTCAGGGACACAATTGAAATCACAAGAGAAAAAAGAAAAACAATGCAACGCTACTGGACAAGGTGCTACGAGAGCTAGCTATAAGTGCGCTGGTGTTGAGATTAGCTAGGACTAGTAGTACTAACGCACAGGAACAGCCAAGAGTGTGGCGCGTGAAGGCAGACACACATGGTGAGATGTCTGGTCACTCGCGTGCGCGTGGGAATAGCGGCGCGGAGGGGCAGACACTGGGTGGCTGATGTCTGGGAGGACGCGCGAGATGAGGCTGCACGTACGCACACGCAGGTTGACCGAGTCTGGAGTACTCTGGTGGAGCAACGCCTGTACGCGTGTAAAACAATGCAACTTGCTTTGTTTTTTTTTTCTTTCCAGATTACGAACGAACTTTGCGGCGGAAAATATTGGGGACAAAAACAAGGTTCGATCTAGTAGATGATTTTCTCTCAAAACTAATCTAAACCAGCACTAATTCTAGGATGAATGGAACCAAAAATTCAACTATACAAATACTAGATGCAAAAATTGCTAAAGGCTAAAAAGATAGGTGTAAAGGATGAACTAATCTAATTTTTTTTGGCTTTTTTGTGGGTTATAGGACAGAAAATAACTAATCTAATAAAACTGGAAATCTCTCACCGATGAACCTGAAAACTGATACCACTTGATGTGACGGCGGCCCGATCTTTCGATGAGAGTGGGGATAACTATCGATTTGGTGGATTTTGACCTTGACGATCCGGCTATACCGTACCCGATGATACGCCTCGACAATCGCTAAACCAATCTCCGATGGTTATTGATCTTGCCGTAGGCACGATCAACTTGAACAACGAGGTTCGAGTTCCTGCAAGCAACCGAAGAACCGGCAAGAACAAAGGTGAATTGCAATCTGAAATTGCGGATGATAAATTGAGCACACGAACTAGATGAAAAGTTGGGGTTCCACTGTGAATCTGACAAGGCGGTAGTCCTACACGTCTCGTAGATGCAAATTGTAGCGATGGCTAGACAATACAATAAAACCCGAGTCTAAACCCTAATCTATGATAGCTATTTATTACAGGCAGATGTTGCGGGCGAGTCGATTCGCTGTGTTTCTTCCGGACTGCTGTAGGTCCACGGGCTGGCGTGTACAGGCCGAAGCGTGGCAGGGCCGGACTGTTCTGGCACAACCAGATATTCTAGTGCCCACGTTGGTAGCTGATTCCTAATCCAAGTTCTTTGGTCCTGGTGGATGGTTCCGTGGGTACATGCATGCATGTGACATTGCTCCATCCGATTTGAATGCACAATTGGCTTCATCTCTAATCTCTCCTTTATTCCTGAGTACAAGCAAATCGGAACCAAGTGCTCAAATTTTCCTGTAGCAGATCATACTCATGGTCCTTAGCTATCACGGCCTTCAAACTCTCCTGTAACTGATCCCACAAAGCTGGGTGTTTGCATGCCGCATGCATAGCTTCTGACGCTAACACACTGACCTGGCTATATTTCATTCTTTCTCCTGCCCCAGTCCAACAAATCCCAACAGATCGCTTGTGCGCCTCACGGGCAGTCCCAACCTTGCTTCTTTCGTGAACCGAACAAGAACTAAACACTTTGGTATTTTAGATATATTCATGTACTTCAGTACATGGAATATGTGCTTGCAAGGTAGACCCTTTCGAATCATTCTTCTGCAGCTGCACCTTATAGTTTCTGTGGAATTTACTGGTGTATACTCCACCCAAAAACGGCTCTTCCGGTTATTCTTCTAGGCCACGATGAACTGCTCTGATTCGTCTCCGAGCATTCTTTCTACAATCTCCATGCCGCTAATTTTTTAAGATCATCTTGCAACATATAGAAGTTTGTTGGAGTGAAGATGTGAGAAGCATCTACCTCAAGTTCCCTGCAGCTAGTTACTGCCACCGGTATAGTCTGTGAGGCCGTGCAGTCATCTCGCGCCTCGTTCTCACGGATACGTACAACGGCGTTCTCATAGTGCAAAATCATATCCACCAGGGTCATTTCACCGTCTAGGTGGAGGTGAAGGCAGGAGTTCAAACTTTCACTCCTCTGGTTGCTTTTCATGCCAAGCCAAAACCCCTCTGTCAGATAAGCTGCGGCCCACAGTCTCCTCTTCTTATACATCCGTCTCAACCATGTTACTATTTTTTTCGACTGCCATCTTTTGGCAAACGCGTGTCATCTCTCCTCAAACGTGGCTATGGACGTGCTGTAGTACAGAAGAGTTCGGAACAGGTTCAAGGACTTGTGACTGAGGTGAATCTTCATATATTTTTTCTATATGCCATGTACATATACGGTGCCACACATCTGGCAAGACTTCGCGAATTGCCCTGATCATCGCAGCGTCGGTGTCCGTGATTATACTCTTCGGCAGCTTCTGACACATGGACCTCAAAAAAGTTTGCAGCACCACACATATGTCTCTTCGGTCTCGTCCGAAACTATGGCACAACCAAAAACAGTGGTCTTTCGGTGATTGTTAAGACCAACAAAAGGTATGAATGGCATACCATAGCGATTCATCTTGTACGTGCTGTCAAATACAACCACGTCGCCGAAGTCCTCATAGTCCTGACGAGACTGGGAGTCACACCAGAACATTCTATTCATATGTCCTTCTTTATCTAGCTTGTACTCGAAAAAAAAGCTAGGATCCCTCTCTTTCCTACTGGCCGTGATGCCTATGGCTGTGGCAGCATCACCTTTTGAAAGCAGCTTCCTCTCCTCCCTGGAGCAAAGGTTGTATATATCACGCCTCGTAAAACCAACACCGCCGTACCATACATGTTTGCTGATGAAGGAATCCATAATGGTGTGAATTCTAATCCCTGCGGCTCCCATGGACAATATCTCTGCTTTCTGTGTAGGAGATATGCCCTAGAGGCAATAATAAATGTTATTATTTATCCCCATGTTCGTAATTAAGTTTATATTCCGTGCTATAACCGCTATGGTTCTCGAGTCTACAATAACCACGAGGCTCGGAGGAAGACTCATATGCACGTGTGGAATAATAAACGGTAAAATGTATTCCTAGTCTGGCCTCTAAGACTAGCTCAAGTGTTGCATGATGGTTATGTTTTCCAGATCATGGGCATGACTATGCCGGCAACTTTGAGCGCACAATCTTAGTAGAACCTGGTGGTTGAATCGACCCGAATTGATATTTTGCTATGAGATACATTCGTCACACGTTAATGGATAATAACACACAGAAAGTTAACGTTTGCATAATTCCTTAGACCATGAGAGTACCAAGTTTCTTCATGCTTGCTTCATGAACTTTGGGGTTTGTTAAACGTCATCCGTAAATGGGTGGCTATTACGGCGGCTTACGGGTTCATGGAAAAGTATGTCAAGTAACTTGATAGCTCAAGATTGAGATTTGCTCCTCCGACGATGGAGAGATAGGCCCTCTCGGTGTTACGGTATCCACCATCATCTAGCCAGACACAATGTGATTTGATCACAGGGATGCCGGAACACGGGAACGAGAAAAGAGAACAAAACTGGTAATGAGGTAACTGGCATAGTGGACAAGTTGTTGATCCACGGGGATGCCGATAAGTCTCACCTCGGGTGTTTGTAACATATCGCGAAGCAACAGGAATAGCACACAGCAACTGGAGGTTCACTCGAATATTTATTCGTGTGGGTATAGGGGTCAATATGGGTGTCCACGGCTCCGATGTTGATCATTGATCAGAAAGTGTTCCGGTCATGTCTATACTTCACCGAACCTATAGGGTCACACGCTTAAGGGTCATCTATCTGCTGAATACTTGACAGGGAGTCTAAGAGAAAGTCACCGAAAAAGTTTCGGAGACAACGGAAAAGTTCCGGAGAGAGAACACCAGATGTTTCAGGGTATGCCATTAAGTCAAATTGGTTTCGGCACATGCCTGGAAATTCTTGGGGGTGCCAGAATTGTTCTGGAAACTTCTGGGATTTTTCCAGAGAAAAAACCCAGAAATTTTCCGGAGCTGCCGAAACCGCTTTGGTTGCTTTTCGCAGATGAAAATCACTAATCCGGAATTGTTTCGGAACGTGTCCAAAATTATTTTAGTGGGTACTGGAAATGTTCTAAGACCTACAGAAATATTTTCGGATTTAACGGTCGCGGAAAATATTTTGTGAATAGTGTTATGAATAGTGGGAAAACTATTGGGAGAAAATATCTCATGAATAGTGAAAACACTATTGGGAGAAAAAAAATCTCATGAATAGTGGAAACACTATTATGAATAGTGTGAAAAAAATCCGAGGGCATTTTCGTATTTTGGGAGCCACCCTACCCCTTGGGTTTTCCTATAAATAGAGGTGGAGAGGCACTCTCCACACTCACTATTTCTCACATACACATGCCATTGCAATGATCTGGCTTCTTCTCTCCCTCCCCGCGAAATAGTTTCGTAGAGCCGAAAGGCTGTCTGAGTTCCGGTGGGAACTAGTTCTGGACGGCGAAGCCCTGCCGGATAGATGACACCGTATGTGTGCAACCCCGTAGAGAGGTTGTAGGTTCGATCTTTTTGCCCGAGGGGTTGTTCGAGAGTGCCTCCCGAAGGGCTGTCCGAGTGACTGTCCGAGATTCTGTGTGTGCCTCCCGAAGGGCTGTCCGTGACACCGTCCGGGGGACTGTCCGACCGCCTCCCGAAGGGCTGTCCGAGGGATTGTCCGGGGGCAGACGAGGGAGTACATCATCGCAGTTGGGAGGTTGTAAATCCTAGCTGCGGGGATCTGCACCAACGATCTACATCGACTCTACTTCCGCTGCGCTACGAGTCGGTAACGATCAGATCAAACCCTGTATGCATCTCCCTAGTGGTCCTGGGCGTGCTCGCAGTTCCGGAAATTTTTGTTTTCTGCTGCGTTCCCCTACATTCTGGTACTCTTTGATTTTTCGGTGGGACCAAAGAAAAGGTACTTCATCCGGTCTTGCTAACATATGGCTATGCTTGTCCTCAAAACTTCCAACATACCAAACCCCACGCTTTTCGTCAAGCTTCACGGTCAGGTGCGCTTCGCAGTTGCAGCATGACTCGGGTCTGAGCCTACGGCTGCGTCCATCCTCCGTTAGCAACTTGCTGTCACGTTTCCCTTCTCTGGAACAAACATACCGCCTCAAACGCGTATGATGTGACTCAGTTTTGCTATACCTGACCTTATCCTTTCTAACGCTAAAACCAATATCTCTAGCATAGCTGTTGTAGAAAACGAACGCAGCTGCTTCAGACATAAAAGTCATTTCTCTTATCTTCATGAACATATCCCTCTTATCATCTGCATGGGTAGTATCTTGGACATTCTCTTTCCCCTCATCTTCTGTCACCTACACCATCAAAACATAGCCATGAAAAGAATTTTCTATGGTTTAACATTACTTCCATACAACATTGATTACATACATACCTCACTCATGTTGACCGACGACTGCGACTCCCCAGAATCAGGTGCATCTACTGATTCGTCAGCAAGGCCTGTCTCCGCGTCGGATTCACCGTAATAGTCGTACGCATTATGAGATCCTGAAATTAGCTGAAAAATTCAACACAAATACATAATTAGTTATCATATAATATTCCAGGAAAAATTCAATTTGCATGCCAACAAAAAATTCCACTTCCGTACCTAACTAATGTAATCTTCATTCGAGACCTCGGAGTTGTTTTCCTCACTATCATCTTCCACGTCTATATATAAATTTTCAATACAAAAATATAATGTTGTCGGATGCCACAAAAAAATTACAACATGATAATGCCACTCACATTAACATCTTCCCCTTCGTTCCCATTATCTGACCAATCTCCACGATCTGAATTTTCATCATCTGACCAATCATCTATCTAGTCTTTCAGCAGTTCTCCAAACTCCATGTCTACCATGATATCAGTTAACTCATTGTCCGCCATTTCCTACAACAAATAGTAAGTATCATCACATGTGCAAACAATATCAATAATGAAATAGAGAACACATAGCACAGGATCACGAACATTAAGTAAACTAGCCCAACCGAGGGCGTTCAGATCGTGCAAACCTAGTAAGGAAGATGGCCACGGCACCCGTCGTGATCACTTTGGATCGCGAGGAGCGGCACTACCAAACCTAGATCTGTGATTACCTGTGCCGCCGGATACCTAGGTTAGCCGCCGCATCAAATAACGATAGCCGCCGTGCACACAACCGACGGCAACCGACGCTACGTTAACCCTAGACAGAAGAAACCCAGATCACGAGAAGCACCACTACCGGAACAAGATCCACGATCGCCTGCGCCGCCGGGTAGCTAGGTTACCCGCTCCGCTAGGTTAACCACTACCACGAAAACGGCGGCAGTTCGTTCGATGCTGCCGCGAGCGAGACTAATAGGGGGACGCGGGATGCGGTACCTGCGAGCGCTGGAGGTTCACGACGGTGCCGCGCGCGCTGTCCGACGAGATCGCCGGTGACGAGATGGCCGCCGCCGATATTCGTAAAGAACCTCAACTAGGGTACTGCGTGAATTAAGGAGCTGCGTCAATGATGGAGCTGGATTCGGCAGGTCGTACGTGGTCGTGGGGTCGTGCGATGTTTTTTTTCGGGGAAGGGTACTGTACATATATGGTATGGGTTATACGGGTTAGACAGGGCTTGGATCTGGGCTACGGCGGGCCAGAGAAAAAATAAACTCGCGAGGGACAAGGATACCCCTGGGAAATTGAGTTAGGGGGAGCACCGAAGCAACGCCCTTCGAACGGGTGTTACGGCTTTAATGTTTTTGCATGAAATTAACGTGACACTCAGCATCTTATCTCTGCAAAACAGCAACATCAGCATACCTGCTGCCTGCCAGTGCCTAGTACGCCCATGCCCAAACTCATCCATGCCCAGTCTAGAATCCAAACGAACACATGTGAGCCGAGGAGAGCAGAGCGGCAGTCCCGTGAGTTTCGCCAGCACACGGGGGCGTGTCCCATCCTCACTCGCCCCACGACAAATACCGTACTGTCAAATGATATATCAGCGGTAGTCAAGTCTATTTCCACTTATCAAGCCGCTGATTAGATTAAACGAACCTGATTTGATGCATTGGTACCGTCCGGCCACATCAGGAAACCAGGGTTCAGACACGCAGGCAGAGGCAGGCTACACGAAGATGAACATGAACCACCGGCTGGCGAAGAACAATAATTCAGCAATTATGCCCCGCTTTTCGTTGCTGTACGGGGCATTGACATATCGGCTCCGACGTAATAATTCGCTCCCACTCCTCCTTCCTCCTCCTCCTACCCCTGCTAACTACTCAACCATTGCTTCGGCCTCACGATGGCCATGCGTGGACTTGGGCTGACAAGGCGACAACGGGACGCGGCATCGACCAGCATGCAGGCGGGCAGGTAGATCTCTCTGCTTCGAGTTTCGACGTCGTTGCCGCAAGCCCAGTTGAACGCATCGGTTTCTGCAGCACACGCGTACGTGTAGGGGTGGAAAGATCTCTGCTTTCTCGAGGGTGGAAGCGTAGCCGATGGTGGAACATTTGAGAGTTGCAGACGGAGGGCGCACGTAAAGGTTTACTACGCCCGCGCGTTGACATTGACGAGGCTACGGCATTGCGTCTGCCTGTATCTCCCCGAGGTCTCGTTACGGTTAACTTTACTCTGCTCCTGTCTGCAAGGCTACTTCAACGAACCTACGTTCCTAGGCTAGCAGTTTACTCCATGTAGGTCAACAACATTTTTTTTTTGAGAATCATGTAGGTCAACAACGTTATTATTATACGGATCCGTTATTCCTAATCTAATCTAGCAATGAGATGCATGTGTATAGCCCGCTGTTCTGTGCGGAAGTACGGAGCACTCCTTGCCGTAAGTGGCGGATCCAGAACGGAAACGACAGAAATGCATGTGTTTTACGATGTTGTTAAGCAGTTCCTCTTCACAACGCAGAGTCTTCACAACAATGCTGCTATACTTGAGTTGCATTTGGTGTTTCGAATTGTGATATCTTCTTTCAATCTATTTTACCGGCTGCCTAATCATCCTTTTTTTTGAGCTATCTAACCATCTCTTTTCTACTCCCTTCATCCCAAAATGTAAGATCATTTTTGACACGCAGGGGAGGGAGTACTTGGCTGCTATGTTTCAATTCAGATGTTTTTTAGGGGTATGTTTCAATTCAGATGATCTAAGCCTGGTCTGATGGGCCTATACAGCTAAACTGCACTTCCGATCGGCCCATCTCTACATGTGCAGCGAACAGTAAAATATTGCCCACCACTAAAAAATAAGGTTGTCTAAAAAAAAAACTAAAAAAGAAGGAAGTAAAATATTGCCCGGCTTGGAATCGGAGCAGCGCGGCCGGACGTGCAGCCGTAGGTGCGTTCGACCTCCCCACGCCGGCCACCGGATCCGCCATCGCTCGATCCGACCTCCTCTCTGATTCTTCACCCCACGGAGCAGCGGTGCCCTGCAGCGAGGTGCTTCCCTCCATCCTCTCTCCATTCTTCTCCCGTTTCCTCTATGCGAACTTTACCCAGAACAGACACCCAAATCGATGGGGCCGCGGTGGCCGGCAGCCCTCCTTAACCCCCTCCCCCCTCGCCCGCTCACTTGTCCTTTTTAACCAGGTGTTGATTCCTAATAGTAGAACTAATTCGTACTTTAATTTCTTCATGGACCTTGATTTCCATTTATAAACTTATCGTTCTCTGGAAATTCTAAGGCTGTCACTGGCCATTGCGATGCCCGGACGTTTGATTGACCTGTATGGACTTTGGATTGTCTAGAGGCTGGTGGGAATTCCTTTTGGAGTGGGACGAGTATTAGAGTTATTCATTGAATAACACATCTGTATGTGCGAGCAGTAGGTGTTTGTTGAAATGCCCCAGACGAGTTGCTTTCTGAGTAGCCGACTCATACTTATTTCTGGTCCGTGTAGGTAAATCTGTGATCATGGTTTTTCAACAAGCAAAAATAAGACCGTGACAGTACGATGGAAATGTGTTGTTGCAGATAGGCTGTTGAGTATCGAGTACTATAGTAATCTGTCAATAACATAATGCTATTTCCCTGAGTGTAGCCTGTGCATTTTTACTCTTTGCTGCGTGTCGAGTTGGACATGGTGCACAAGTTTGAGTGGCTTATCATTATCAGCTGATTTTCATTCCTGAAGAGCATAGGCACTCTGGGTGTTATTCTTGAGAACATCAAAATGTATTATCGATGCATAATTGCCATTCTAGAATGGGTAATGTCTGGTGATGCAATTTATAATATTTCTGATGTAGAAGCAGTAGCATATCTGTGTATACAGTATACTTGTTCAATTTTTATTGGTGAATATTTTAAACTTTTCTTAGGATTCATCTGACACAAATGACTAATTGTACATCACGCAGGTGCCCAAATACCTTTATAAGTACTATAACTTGCTGCTTATATATCCATTCTTGTTGAATATTCAGTGTGACAGGAGGATCCAAATGGCATGATCACTGCTTTCTATTAAGTAAGGTGTTCTCCGATGGCTCAATTCATGGATTTACGGGCTTTTATTTTGCGTGCGCGTGTCCTCAAATTTTATAGGCAGGCACTGCGTATGACTCGCCGAGCCCCTGAACATGCTCGTGGTCTGTCATTTTTAAACCTTGCTCTTTTATCTGCTGTGTGCTGTTATCTTTGAAGTTTGCTAATTATGTTTGTCGTTCTTTGTCCAGATGAGTTGAGGCAGACAGTACGGGCGGAGATTGAAAAAAATCGCAATTGTGATGATAAGCAAAAGATTAAGTTTTTAATTAGTGAAGGACTACAGAGACTGAAGGGTCTTGATGAGATGCTTGACATGACAGGAAACGGATAATTTGAGCTGTATCATGGGGACTGTTTCAATATTCAGTTATCTCCCTTGAATTCATCGAAACAATTGTTTGATGTGGTTCAGTTTTCACAGACAGCAGAAGCTGAAAACTAGGTGTGCTGGACTTTTGGTGCAAAATCTGTGCAATCTTTTATTTGAGAATGCAGATCAGGTTAGATGGGCAGTGATAGAGAGTGGACTTGTGGAGAGTTACGGCACAAGGTCCAGATTACTTTTCTTGTAAAACACTGGGACTGAACCTGCACTTTATTGCGACAACTCTTTCGTATTTGTAATTTAATAACCTGATGAGTGTTTTCTGTGTGTAATGTATTTGTGTTCATTCGATTGAAGTCAGATGCCAGAGAGGTTGTATGGTTGTATGCTGGTGTGGCCTGGCCTCTCGTGCCCTTCAGTTATGTCATTGCTTAGAATCATTTGTAGTAGGTTCTAGCCTCCGGTGTATGCAAAGTATTTCCATATTCAGAAATATTGTAATTAGTTTGCCTGTGAAATCTGCATATCGAAGGATGCAATGCTGGGAATCTTCTGCAACGATGGTAGTTGGTTTTGTTGTTCTTTGTACCATTATCAGACCAGAAAATTCTTGCTTCTACTGCATATATTGTATTTGGCATTATGTAAATTTGGCATTATTCATGAATTAGTGTATTTGGCATCATGTAAATTTTGCAGTAGTTTGCCGTAAGAGGATACAACAAAATCCAGAAGTTACTTATTTTAGTTGGATCCCTTGCATAGTGCTGAATGACTAGTTGCATAAGTGAGATTTCTCTAGAGATGTTAGTTCACATACTTTGGATCTTTGTTGAGTTATACCTTAGAACTGCAAAAAAGTGCAAGACATAAGTTTCCAGATTTTCACCAAAACAAAGTTTTCACTTGATACGTCGCCTTAATGTTTTGCTCTATCTTTGTGTTCTGCCCTTCTGCTAATTCCACATTTACCTTTATTTTGTATTAAGTACTAGGCCTGAAATGAAACTTCCTTTTTTTGTTTTATTGTACTTCGTTCAGCTGGGAGGCTAATCCTGGATGAGTGTCAAATATTTCCTTGGGGTTATCACATACGCAATTGTTTTCTCTGATTGGTAACAAGTTCATGATGCTGCTGCGTCGGTGTATTGGCATTTTGTTTCTGTTCGTGGCTATTTGCTTGATTTCACATACTAGCACAAAACTCATCAGTTCAGTAATTTGTTGGAGTATATCATGATTTGGGTCTCTGAACTTCAAGCACGCCTACGTGCATGCCTATCCTGCATATAATGGGTGTCATCGAAGGGCAGTGATTCAAATAAATCACGACTCGTATATGTTAGAACTTGCATTCTACTGGTAATGGATATTTTGAGTGTTCACTATCATGAGCAGAATATGCATTCTAGTCAATTAGCTTGTCATGATGCTTTGAGGACCAACAAGTTCTTGTAGTCTATGCAACATAAAAGAGCTTCATTAAAATTCACTGCATCGCCAAATATGCTACTCCCTCCGATCCATAATAAGTGTCGTGGTTTTAGTTCAAAATTTGAACTAAAACCGTGACACTTATTATGAACCGGAGGGAGTAAATGATAAGGCTGCTCCATGCTTGACTCAAAAGTACCCTTTTCATCAAACTTATTATCTGACTCAAATACATATTGAGACGCATAAGGAAAATGCATCCCTATGGTTCACATTATCGTTGGTATCAGCATTTAGAAGATCCCAGAAGCAGTCACGTTCATCTGGTAAACTGCTGGCGGGGAGCACCTTAAATGCATCTTCTGTGGAGTATATCTGGTGTTATCCTTCCAACTGCTGTTATCATCAATGGATGCTACTGCTGGTTCATTTTGATATGCACAACTGCTTTTCCTCCACCTGCACTTTCAAAATTTCAGAAGTTAGTATGCACTTCCAAAGTTTCAGTTTTGCATCCGTTTTTTTCGAACCATGCAGGAGAGCTAGACGTTGTTAAGGTGTGCGCACCACATCAAGATCACCAGTAGAGCGAAGAAAGAAAAATAGTGCGTAACATCAGGAGATGGAAGCCTACCAATCCTTGATGCCAATTTGTATCTCGATGTTCCTGGCGATCTCTCCCTCCTTCATCGTCTCGCCTGTCGCTTTCTCATCTATAATCCCGTCTATCCTTTGTAGAAAAAGCATGTATTCTTCTTGCTGCTCTTAACAGACTTTGACCAATCCAAATTAATTATACAAACACAAAGGGGAAGGTATCAAAATGATGCAGTCGTACAATGCTTTCCATGCACTTGTATAATAGTTTCATACTAAGTTTAAAGAGGCCATGCAGTTTTTTTTAGATTAAAAGAGAGTATTCAGTTTAGTACTGCATAAACTAGGTAGTAAATGAGATGGAATCAACAAATTATTACACAGATTATTCTTGACCGATGATGAGGGAAAAAAGATGCTTGCCTTGAGAGTCTTGAGTTTGATCCTCGCAGCCTCCTTCTCGTCATTGAGCCGGCGTTCCTCTTCCTCCAGCTTCTTTCTGCTCCAGAAATGGTCGATCTCCGCCCGGGTGATGCTCTGGACCGAACCTGCCATCCTTCCCCGACGAACACAAGGACCATGAGGCTGACACAGGGGCGCACTACTCGCCATCTTCATCGCGGCGCACCCTTCTATCATCATCTCATTCTCCCCAGAGTTCACCTCAGCAAGCTTATGAGGAGAGTGACATGTCAGGTATCTATCCACTCTTCTCAACCATCGGTCTCTTGAGCATCTTTTGCTTGCTTTGGGAGTTGGGAGTGGTCACCGGTGGAGAGCTTCTGCTCAGGAAGAGTGCACGCACTCTGTTGACATGGAGCCCCCTCTAGCAAGCACCAACCATTGTATATGTAGTAGTACTACCCAACTTTCGTCTCCTTGTTAGTGAAATGTTGCTAGTGGGATGTACATGTACGTACCGTTTGGTGCATTCTATTCTAATTTCTAAACTCTTTCACTTTCGCGTAATGATTTCATCCGAGTTTGGATCATGAATATGAAATTGGTTGCCCTAATGGCATAGGAGATAAGGTTGGCGTGAGTGTGTTAGCCTGCTGATGTTGAATTATAGCCATGCCACTGGGGACTTCATTGTAAAGATTACCAGAAATATTTTATACAGGCTAAATACACATCTCCATTGAAAGCATACTGGATAATTACAAAGAAATGTACACCCTTTTTCCCTGTCATAATACTCACCCTCGATGAATAATACAAGCGCCAGATCATCGTCACACAATGCTTTGGAAAGTTCAAATGCCAAAACGGAAGTTCAAGGACGCCAAATGTCTGTTTAACCATAAATCGAGAAGCTTTTAACTCAAACCGCCAGATCCAGTTTGTATTGGTTAAAAGTGATCGTCTTGATTTCTGAATGAGAAGAACAGCTGCTCAGGAATCCTACTTTCCCACTTCAAAAACAAGTCCTACTTCAAGCCGATCAGTGAGGACATTGGTCAGTGTAGCAGAATCAGAATCCATCATGTAGAAGTATGAACTGTGCCATTGGTGATCAAATACCTGACTAAAAAGCATCTGAAATTCCCGTTTTCAGTAGACAGTACACTTAGCTGAACCAGCGTTCATTTATCTGAGCTAGATAAATCTATGTCGTTAGCCTAACAAAGCAGGCCTCAGATTAGCTTATTAGATTGAAATAATAGCATGGAGGGCAGGCTGACAAAGCAGCAACAAGTCCAAAACCAAGAAACTTGAGCATTGCCTTTTAAGAGCTAATGAGCTCCATGACTCGTCGTTCAGACAAGTAAATTAAATTCTGAAGCATCTGACCATACCTAACGAACCACAGATAGTGATGCCCAATTCTGAACAAAAAATGACATTTGAGGAAAGGGCAAAACACCCTACATTATGTAAAGGAAATTTAAGCTTCAAGCTCTGCTAGTACTCATAATTCACAAATATCACAAGATAACCAATATGGCACAGAACAGGAAACAAGAATCCAACTATGGAGCATTTGATCTGAAAATTAATTGCAAATTAACTTAAGCAGAAGAGTAACCACTGATCTTCTCATTAAAGAACCATGAAGGCATAACGCTAGCACTGCAAATTGTAATATCAGGCTGCAAATGTTAGTAACCGCTTCAGATTCTGAACCACACGTTTGCAGTATGTTTTCAACCGACAGCTCAAAGGAAGAATCAAAATCGACAAAATCAGAATTGGAGAACGTCGGATTAATAGGATCGATATGCTATCAAACATCATAATTTGTTATCTTCATTCACAGCATTTACTGCTTCTCGTTCATCAAACAGACCCAATGCGGCCAAATGTGACGATCTGATAGAAGAAAAAAGACCCAAGTCTGCAAAAAGCCTACTCATTTCTTTCTAGAATCGTAGTAACTACATGCAGTCTCCCGTCCAAGAATCCTATACACAACCATGTAGCAGACAAGGACTCACAAGAACCGCTCTCACGAGCCAAGAAAACTAACTAGAGTTGGTCAAGAAGGCTTCTTAATCAGAGGTTCAGAGCCAGACCAAGAATCGTCAAGAACCAAGAACGCGCGCGCGCCCCCATGTCAGCACCCTGGACCCGGAGCAGTCTTGGCCGCCGTCGGCGAGGCCTGCGGCGACTGCGGCGTGGCCCAGATGTTGCACACGGGGTAGCGCGGCGAGATAGCCAGCCACCGGTCGATGCAGTCCTGGTGGAAGGCGCGGTTGCAGCCGGGGAGGACGCGCACGGCGCGGCCGGGCTCCATGGCGTCGAGGCAGATAGGGCAGAGCGCCGCCTCCTCCTCCTCGCCGTTCGCGGTCTCCGCCTGGACGACCCCGCCCAGCTGCCTCAGCTCCGCCTCTGATAGGCCGTTCTTGTCGTCGTCGTCGACCGTCTCCGGCGTCTCGGGCGGCGGGGCGGGAGGCGGGCCCAGCGCCACGGCCTGGAACAGGTAGCAGAGCCAGACGCCGAGCACCCCGAGCATGCCGATGGCGAGCGACCCCACGGCCAGGAACACCGCCCAGACCTGCGCCTTCCTGATCTCTCTCTGTCCTGTTTCCTCTCGTCGAGCGCGCGTTGGTGGCAGTTACGGGCTCAGGCGCGTGGCAGACGTCGTGGAAATACCACGGATGCAGAGGACGCAGTTTTTTTTTTTTGAGTGGTTGCAGAGGACGCAGGTGTGTTGCATTTAAATACTGTAGCACTGGGCTATCAAATCGTATGGGCCGAAAAGGCCAGGTAGAGGCGAAATGAGCACCCCCCCCCCCTCCCGCCTTCACCCTGGCAAAGGCTATATCTCGCTTAGAGCGAGTGTTTCTTCGGTCTCGCCTGAAGCATTTTCGCCCCCGCTATAGTACTGGACAGACCCGTTTTTCCTCTGTTTTTTCCCTTTCATTGTTTCCGATCAAGAAAATCAAATCGCTTGTGGTGGTTGCTGTACTGGTTTCTTCTTTTTTTTCTTTTTTTTTCTTTTGGTTTTCTGTATTTCTTCAACGGTTTACTTAGTGTTATGTTTTTTTTTGTTTTTTCAATTTTTTTTCTTTCACGGTTTTAATTTTTTTCTTTTTTTTCTACGTATTTCATTGTTTGTTTCTCGGTTTTCACTGGTTTTTTTTGCTTTTTCGGTTTCATTCATTCTTTTGTTTTCTCCTTTGTTTTCTCTTTGTTTTTCATCTATTTTCTTTCTTTTCTTTGTTTCTTTCTCGGTTTTTGAATGCATGGCCAACATTTTTTCTATACAATTTTTTTATATTTTTCAAATTCTTGATTAACATTTTTCAAATACAAAATTAACTTTTTAATGCATGTTCAACATTTTTTCTATACACATTTAACATTTTCCAAATGCTTGATTAACATTTTTTTTCAAATGCAAGATTAACTATTTTTTAATACATGGTCAACATTTTTTCTATATATATTTAACATTTTGGAATTTCTTGATTAACATTTTTCAAATATAAGTTTAACCATTTTTTAATACAATACAAGATTAACTTTTTTGTATACATGGTCAACATTTTTTCTATACATATTTCACATTTTTTAAATGCTCGATTAACTTTTTTTTAATACATGGTGAATATTTTTTCGATTAACGTCTAGGCTTCACCTGGTACGCTTATAACATTGTGGGGCGCCCAAGCCCTAAATCTGTGGATACGTGTGGCATTATTGTGGTGAAAACATGGTCGGAAAGAAAGTGGAACACCTACAATCATTATCATGGAAGATGGCAATAAATAACAATCCAGCCAGATTAAAACAACGGATATACACTCTATCATGAAGCAAATATTGTTTGTCCACTACAGGAGCAGAGGCGCCATTCTTTCCCTTTAGCTACCCATTATGCCTCTTTTTAGCATCGTCATCATCAACAACCTTGCTTTTGTTTGCATTTAGTCGTAGAGAAAAATAATACCTATCAGGATTGTTCAACCCTCAAGTGTTCTTTTCCATTGCCAATTGCACATATCTCTGTACCTACAGAGGGAAATTACCATTTGTCAAGCATACAAATCCAAATTAAAAAGTCAATTACGAGCACCATAAAAGATAGAAAATCATCCATAACATTTCAATGTATACTACTACACGTTGGCGCTTAAGGACAAAAGTTAGTTTCATACACTGCAATACCTAGGAACACCATTTGGTGTACTAAGCATAACAATTCAAATTTATTCTATGGCTGTGAAGTGCCTAAAAGTGAGGCCGCGACATGAAAACAAGCACTCAAGGTGATGCCAGTGGAAAGCTCTCTTTGCCACTCCATTCTTGGAGCCCAACTCTTCCAAGCATCAAAATGAGCAATATAAAGTTCTCAAGTAGCAGGATAGCAATATTTAAGGAGTAGGCGTGGCTATTCATATTCTGACATTCACACCATATTCACTTTGGCATTGGATTCTAATTTTATCAAATTTTAACAAAATGTATCAACTCTTTGCCATGGTTATTGAATATAACATTTCTCACGATTCACCATTTCTGATGTAATTAGAGAACATATTGTGGAGCATATATTCTGGAAGAAATGGCATACATGGTATCCGTGGCGAAGAAAATACAGTCCGACCTATGATTTATCCAAATAGTTTTCTATACATAGGAATTTTTGAACTTTTTTTACCGAGAATACCATGGATGTCATTTCTTCATGAAACTTCACACGTGAGTAGATTGGACACCCAGGTTTGATATCTCAATATTCCAGTTTTTCTTTGAATTTTTCAGGTATTTTTTTGAATTTAATATTCATATTGGGGGATGGAGCACCCAAGAGCTCCAAATCCTCATCCATCGGTCCAGTTAACACAACACTACTAGATCGATTTACACATACGACACTCGATCAGTAGATTCACCTATATATGGCGGCTTGGTGCAAATGCACGGCACTCTGAGCCATACGTACACTGATCCCGATCTTTGGCAGTGCTTATGTTATGACCGGTTTAGTGTATAACCGGAGGAGGCCCAATGGGCAGGCTTAGTTATGGGCTTAACCCAAAGTTATCTTAGTTATCTTAGTCTCCAAGTTATCTTAGGCATCCAGGAGATTATATAAGTCGATGTAAACACTTATTTCGGAATTAAGCAATAAAGATTATTATCATCTCTGTTGCCCGGCTCCTCCTAGGAGCCGGAACCCTAGCCACCTCCAACCAGCCGCCGCCGCCATAAACCCTAGCCGCGACGGCGCCGACTCGCCGGCGCGCCCGCTCCACTCCTCGCCCACCTCCACCTTGCCCATACAACCTACGCCGCAGGCCTGGTAGGAACCCTAGTCCTACCAATTTGGTATCCAGAGACCAAGTTGCGATCATGTCGCTGCCGCCTCCACCGCCGCCGCTGTCCGCCGGTACCGCCGCGACCATAACGACGACGCCCATCAGCCTCGCGCCGTTCACCTCCGCCGGGACCATGCTGGCGGGTCCCGCATCCACCACGGCGCCACTTGCCCCGCCGTCGCCAGGCGCGTCGGCCCCTCCACCGGCGGCCGCCTTGACTCTGGAGAACCTCGCCGCCACGCTTGAGCACCTCTGCACCGCCGTCCACGGGCTGCAACTCCAGCAGCAGATTGGGCTCGGTGCCTACGGCCACCCGTCCTCGGCCCCGAGCGCCGCCCCCGGTCTCCAACACCAGCAGCTGCCGTACGGGATCGGGGCGAGCCCCTATACGTCCCCGCCCTGGCCACATCAGGGCGCGCCCGCGTACGGCGGTCTCCCGTACTGGCCACACCAGGCGGGCCACCGCAGGCCACGGCGACCCTCTGGTCTGCACCGCCCGCGCCCCACGCTGCTTCCTGGTGGCCGCTGCAGCAGCCGCAGATCGCCGCGTCGTCGGTCCAGCAACGGCCGTTACCCGCGCTTTCGGCCGGGACCACCTCGGGCGCGGCCTCCCCTCCCGGGTTACCCATCCATCAGGTCCGGTTCCCACCGTCCCCGTCACCCCTGCCAGCATGGGCGGCGGGATCTTCGCCGGTCTACACCACGGCCCCAGTCGAGCCGACCCCGTTTCCGCAGTTCGGCGGGCCGTCCGGCTCCGCCAACCACGGCCCGGACTTCTCCGACCAGGCACCCCCCGCGTCGCTGTTTCGCGCCCCCGAGCCTGCGCGCCACGGCGGGCCGCCGCAGACTCCGCCGCGGTTCGCCAAACTCGACTTCGCCACCTATGACGGCACAGAGGATCCCCTTAGCTGGCTAAACCAGTGTGACCAGTTCTTCCGCGGGCAGCGCACCCTCGCATCGGAGCGGACGTGGCTCGCGTCGTACCACCTCCGTGGCGCGGCTCAGACCTGGTACTACGCCCTCGAGCAGGACGAGGGCGCCATGCCTCCTTGGGAGCGATTCCGCGAGCTCTGCCTTCTTCGCTTCGGGCCCCCGGTTCGCGGGAGCCGCCTGGCGGAGCTCGGTCGTCTCCCTTTCACCTCTACGGTGCAGGACTTCGCCGACCGCTTCCAGGCCCTGGCCTGCCACGCGACGGGCGTGACAGCCCAGCAGCGGGCCGACCTCTTTGTAGGGGGCCTTCCGGATCACATCCGCGTGGACGTCGAGCTCCGCGGACCTCAGGATCTCCAGCAGGCCATGTACTACGCCCGCGCCTTCGAGAGTCGGGCTCAGGCCATGCAGCCTGCCGCGCCGGCTCGGGGAGGCCGACCTACCACACGCCCAGGCCCGGCGCCAGGGCGACCACCACAGGCTGCGCCGGCGACGCCTGCGCCGACGCGGCCCTTCCGTCGTCTTTCTCCGGCAGAGCAGATGGAGCGGCGACGCCAGGGCCTCTGCTTTAACTGCGACGAGCCCTATACGCCGACCCATGTCTGTCCGCGCCTCTTCTACTTGGAGACGGTCGACTATACCGAGGAGGACACCTCGACCGACGCGCCCCCGCCACCCGCGGCGGCTGACGACGCCCCCGCGGATACCACGGCGACGGCCTTCGTCGTCTCCCTCCACGCCCTCGCCGGCATCCGTGACGAGCGGACCATGCTGTTGCCGGTGATAATCCATGGCGAGCGGTTGGTGGCCTTGGTGGATACCGGATCCACCCATAACTTCCTGCCCGAGGCGACACTGCGTCGTCTTGCCCTTCCGACGACGGGCGGGGAGCGCCTTCGGGTCACCGTGGCGAACGGCGATCGCCTCCGGTGTCATGGGCTCGCCCGTGACGTTCCCATCTCCATCGGCGGCGAACACTTCTCCATCACCTGTGCAGGGATCGACCTGGGCTGCTTCGATTTCATCCTCGGCGTGGATTTTCTACGGACCCTCGGTCCCATCCTTTGGGACTTCGATGCGCTGACGATGACGTTCTGGCGAAAGGACCGCCGGATCCGGTGGGACGGCCTTGGGGGCGCCACGCCGACCACACCGCAGCTCCAGTTGGCCGCGGCGTCCTCGGAGGCCGAGCACCCCCTCTTGGATCACCTTCTACAGCAGCACAGCGACCTCTTCGACGAGCCGCAGGGCCTCCCGCCAGCCCGGGTCTACGACCACCGTATCCATCTTCTGTCGGGCTCCGCCCCTGTGGCCGTTCGGCCCTACCGCTATCCCCAGCTGCAGAAGGATGAGTTGGAGCGCCAGTGTGCCCTCATGCTCGCCGCGGGCATCATCCGGATCTCCACGTCGCCCTTCTCCGCGCCGGTGCTTCTCGTCCGTAAGTCGAACGGCACATGGCGTTTCTGCATTGACTACCGCGCCCTGAACGCGCTCACTCTCAAGGACAAGTTCCCCATACCGGTGGTCGACGAGCTCTTGGATGAGCTCCATGGGGCGCGCTTCTTCACCAAGCTCGATCTCCGGTCCGGCTACCATCAGGTGCGTATGCATCCGGACGACATCGCCAAGACGGCGTTTCGCACCCACCATGGCCACTTCGAGTTCTTGGTGATGCCCTTCGGCCTCGCCAACGCCCCGGCGACTTTCCAGGCCCTGATGAACGACGTCCTACGGCCCTACTTACGGCGGTTTGTGCTTGTTTTCTTTGATGACATTCTTATCTACAGCGCCAACTGGGCCGAGCACCTCCAGCACGTCGCCATCGTCTTCAACGAGCTTCGGGCGCACCACCTTCATCTTAAGCGCTCGAAGTGCTCGTTCGGGACGCCTACCGTCGCCTACCTCGGCCATGTCATCTCGGCCGACGGGGTGGCTATGGACGCCGACAAGGTGGCGGCCGTCGCCGCATGGCCGCCGCCTCACTCGCCGCGGGCTCTTCGCGGGTTCCTCGGCCTCGCAGGCTACTACCGGAAATTTATCCGGGAGTTCGGGCTCATCGCGGCGCCCCTCACGCGGTTGCTCCGCCGCGACGCCTTCGCCTGGGACGACGAGGCGACGGCGGCATTCGAGGCCCTCAAGGGGGCCCTCACGACGGGCCCCGTCCTCCAGATGCCCGACTTCGACCGCCCGTTCGTGGTGGACTGTGACGCCTCGGGCGCGGGTTTCGGCGCCGTGCTTCATCAGGGCGATGGGCCCCTCGCCTTCTTCAGCCGGCCTTTCGCTCCGCGCCATCTTAAACTGGCGGCGTACGAGCGGGAGCTCATTGGCCTTGTGCAGGCCGTTCGCCATTGGCGGCCGTACTTGTGGGGACGGTCCTTCCACATTCGCACGGACCACTACAGCTTGAAGTTCTTGCTGGACCAACGGCTGTCGACCGTGCCGCAGCACCAGTGGATCAGCAAGCTCTTCGGCTTCGACTTCTCAGTCGAGTATCGACCAGGCCGCCTTAACACCGTGGCCGACGCGCTGTCCCGTCGCGACTCCGACCTCGTTCCCTCCGCCGACGAGTCCGAGGGGGCGGTCCTGTGCATCCGCTCCGGGCCGACGTTCGGTCTCTTCGCCGACATTCGCCGCGCGACTGCGACGGCCGACGACGCCGTCCGTCTTCAGCAGCAGCTCGCGGCCGGCGACCTGGAGGAGCCTTGGCGCTTCTCTAACGGACTGCTTCTCCATGGGCGCCGGATCTTTGTTCCGGCGCATGATGATCTCCGTCACCAGGTGTTACAGCTCGCCCACTCGGCGGGTCATGAGGGTGTGCAGAAAACCCTCCATCGTCTCCGCGCCGACTTCTACATGCCTGGCGATTGAGCCCTGGTCCGCGACTGGGTTCGGTCTTGTCAGACATGCCAGCGCAACAAGACGGAGACCCTGAGGCCGGCTGGGTTACTTCAGCCCTTGGAGGTGCCGTCTCAGGTCTGGGCGGATATCTCCATGGACTTCATCGAGGGCCTTCCCAAGGTGGGCGGCAAGTCGGTCATTCTCACGGTGGTCGACCGCTTCTCCAAGTACGCCCACTTCATCGCGCTCGGCCATCCGTACACGGCGGCGTCCGTGGCCCGGGCCTTCTTCGACGGCATCGTCCGTCTGCACGGGTTCCCCGCTTCGATCGTCAGTGATCGGGACCCGGTGTTCACGGGCCATGTCTGGCGCGACCTCTTCAGGATGGCGGGCGTCCAGCTCCGCCTGAGCACGGCGTTCCACCCTCAGACGGACGGCCAGTCCGAGGTGGTTAACAAGGTCATTGCCATGTATTTGCGTTGTGTGACAGGTGATCGGCCTCGAGCTTGGGTGGACTGGCTCTCTTGGGCAGAGTACTGCTACAACACCTCATATCACTCCGCCCTGCGTGCTACGCCGTTTGAGGTGGTCTATGGACGACCACCCCCGCCTATCCTTCCGGTGGACCCGGAGACGGCTCGGACGGAGGTTGCGGGTGACCTTATCCGCACACGTGACGAGATGCTTGCTGAGGTCCGTCAGCGTCTACTTCAGGCCCAGCAGCTGGCCAAGCACTACTACGACGACCATCATCGCGAGGCGGAGTTCGCGGTGGGTGACTGGGTGTGGCTGCGTCTTCTCCACCGCTCTACGCAGTCACTCGACCCGCGCGCGAAGCGCAAGCTCGGCCCTCGCTACGCCGGGCCCTTTCCCGTCTTGGAGCGTATTGGGAAGGTGGCCTATCGTCTTCAGCTTCCAGCCCGCCGCCGCCATAAACCCTAGCCACCTCCAACCAGCCGCCGCCGCCATAAATAGCCACCTCCAACCAGCCGCCGCCGCCATAAACCCTAGCCGCGACGGCGCCGACTCGCCGGCGCGCCCGCTCCACTCCTCGCCCACCTCCACCTTGCCCATACAACCTACGCCGCAGGCCTGGTAGGAACCCTAGTCCTACCAGCTTAGTTTCTTTGCAATTGGATGTACATACATATGAGTGGAGTGAAACTCAACAAACACACACACATGCACATGTGTACATGGCAGTATAAAGATATCTAGGTAGCTCATTTTGGCCGCACAGTGTACTAATTTTCAACTAATGCAATTTCTAGTAGCATACAAATGTAATGTACCGGTGTGCTTTCTGCACTAGTAATGGCAGCTATCCACCGGCCATTTCATTTGCGGCAAGTAGCTTTCCCCAACACCAGTGGCGGATCCAGGACCCAGGCCGGGGGGGCCTGGGCCCTGGGCGTGAGGAATTCACACTGCCTTCAGTATAGCATGATGGGCACTGTAGCGGCACTGTAGCCGCCCTAGGGCCCGGGGCTTAGCCCATTCCTGGGTCCGCCCCTGCCCAACACCCACATCAACTCTGACGACTAGTGTGGTTCATACAACATTTTGATCACGGTCTACAGATGTATATGTTTGTATGTTACCACACCACCTTGCCAGTTTGCAAGCTTAGACATGTTGCCGGTTTGCCATGATCGTGATACATGCTTGTCAGCATACTCTATATATCTTTGTCGAGAGTGGAAGGTGGAGTTCCAAAGGTTGGTCTAGTTTGACCCTTGTTATCTACCCAAAAACCATCAAAACTAGAAAAAAGAAGTGATTATGATAGGTGACATTGACACACATCTCCATCATCTATGTCATCTATCTTTTCATACATGATGTGGAGAAACAAATTTGTCTTTTTGTGTAGTTGAAGAATTGACGTACTACTCGATGAAATTTTATAGACACGCACAAAACATTTAGGCCTAGTTTGGCTGCATAGTTTTTAAAATACCGTAGTATTCCGAAACCTTGGTATTGCAATGCGTGGACAACAGATACTACAGTTTCTAAAAACTGCATTTTTCTCAGTTTTCGGAGAACTACGGATATGTTTGGCTGGTGCTGTCTTACCGTAGTTTTGACCGATTGCTACACAACTGAACCTAACTTAGCTACTCCAGGACCGGTTCAATCAGCGTGTGCTAAAGGACGCCCAGCTGATCGCTGACCTAGGAAGTCGTGGGCGCAATCAATCGTACTACACGCTCGCATGGAATTGTGTTGACAGGCTCAATCAATCGAGCAGGGTAGCGCATGGACCAGGTGGTGAGCTTCATTTGTCCATGGTAGCAGAGAAGATGGATGAATTGCACGTAATGAGGACGGCTGGAAGATGGGCTCACCAGAAAAAATTGCAGGGGAGAGCAAAGTAAGGCACGCGTTTCTCTGTTTACGAAAAAGAGGTCACAGCCTCTTTTTCCAAAACAGCAAAAAAAAAAAAACCGTGGTTTCAAGAAAACTACAGTTTCTAAAACTGCCGTATCTGTTCATGCCAAACACATCAAAGTATTTAAAACAACGGCTTTATTGAAAACCACGGTATTTCTTGTAAAACTGCAAAGAAAACTTCATTGCCAAACACAGCCTAAGTATCCTAGAAATTTAGAATTTTTTTTAACTCGTGAATATCTCTTTCGAGCACAATTGACCCAAATTGCGCCTCATGTTGATTGAACATGAGGCACGTGGTGATAGAATTATGATCGCTTCTGTCAAATGGCCATTGGGGGCGACCGGAGGGCTCTTCTGGGTGCTCTCTACCGCCGACTTCGACAATGCGACCACCAAACTCACTGTTGGTGATGATGCCCCCTCTCCTCTTCGTGCTTCTCCGACACCATCCATCAATGTGTGTATACCGGGCTCACTTGCAGTTACTCGGTCATCAAGTTAGTAAACTTGGTAGACATGATGGTGCCACCAGGGGACCCGGCGCACGCCAAGCTGGCTAGTCTGGGTTCATCGGCAAGCTACTAATGAGGACTTGATCTAACAGGTCACGTTCCAGTGGCGGCCGAGGATCGGTGTCCATGGTGTGGAATCAAGATAATAGCAGAGGGAAATATGACTATCACCTGACAACTTTTCAATTTGGTTAAATATTGTGGTTAGGATAACATTCCTCTAAGCCCTAAGATTGCATACCTCGCTCAATCGTGTGTCTCAAAATCGTCCGACTCTGACCACGAGGGATGAGCACAATTGATGATCGAAATCGGCCACCAGATACCTCAAGCGCTCATATAGGTGCATGGCCATTGTAACAGTGGAAGATGGTGGAGGGTAACACTTAACGTGGAAGGGCTTTTTACCTCTACTCTTCTATAATACATGATACACATGCTTGTGTGTATTCTAGAAGAAAAAAAAAGTTATTCCATCACATTGATAGTTTGATACTTGCCTGGGTGAATGACAAACAATGCTTCACACCAGAAACGACACTGGTACATGCATATAAAATGGAGGAATAATTTCACCAACATCAATTATGCAGAAGCTCGTCTCAAGAAATTATACCAAAGCTGTAACTGATGTCTGCTCATATATATATACAGCCAAAGGTCAAATACTACATCCGATCCAGGGCTCCATAGCCTGTAATCTCGATCAGACGGCTACAATCCAGGCTAATTATATGACCCGCATTACCCAAATAACTAGTACTAGTCGATGAAGTGCTGGGAGACTATACACATCTATTATTCCTTGGAACTACTCTTCAGTACATCATGAGCTGAGATCCATGGACATGTGAACTAATCGGCTAGGAGGGCCAGGAAGCTGATGTAGTCGCCCACCGCGAAGACGACGATGGCCACGTTGCAGAAGATCTTGTAGTAGACGCCTTCTGGGTCAGTGGCGAGGTTGAGGCGGACGCCCCTGGCGTACATGCAGTGGCCGGCGGTGGCGAGCACAAGCGCGAGGTAGGTGAGGGCGCGGCGGACCCAGGGGCGGCAGCACGGGAGCCGCCGCGCCAGAGCCGCCGCGGCCGCCTGGAGTGCGGCGCAACACATCATCCCGATCACTAGGGCGGTCTCCTCGGCGGCCTCCGCGTCCGTCAGCCGGTTGCAGCGCAGAAAGAAGCCCTGCAGAGGAGGAACACCGCAACCGCATGATTCGATCGGATCTCAATTCGGAATGTAGTAGTACTGGAAGCACAGGGTCATAGCTCCTATGCGACACCTTTGAGGTGAATTGGATGCAGTACGACGTAGTTGACGAAAATAGCTCTCGTGCGACAGCTTTGAAGCCAACTATAGCTCCTATGCGACATGGCCCTGTTTAACCATGAAATGCAAAACACAAGGGGTTAGCGATTTGAGTTATGACACGCGGGACCCACCAGTTATCCACATCAACGTGGGACCCACCACTTACTCACATGCGTGCGGGACCCACACCTTATCCACATAAGCATGTCCGTGCTTATCAGCATGCCCGACCCGAGCCAGCCCCATTGCTTCCCCTTCCCCTTTCCTTTCCCCCACCTTGTTCTTCCTCTTCTCCGGCAACGAAGCGCGCCGCCGGCGAGTGATGTCTAGCTTAACTTTGGCCTCCCGCTAATCATGGCCGCAGTACGGTCCAGTGCCGTTGACAAGATGCCCCGATTGCCCGCGCATGGAGCCTCTGAAGCGTTTGACTTGTGTGAAGGAAGAAAATGGCAACCGTGGGCGCGAGTTCGTGAAATGCTTGAGCAGGCCACAGCCGGGGCAGGTTAGATCTGTGTACTTCACCAATCGTATGGTCTAATTTCTACCGATTTCTTTCTTTTATTTCGTCGAATTTGGGCGGTGGATCTAGGGTTCATGCGCCGCCGACCCCCGTTTTTCAGGTTCTGAAGAAATGTGGACATTTCGAGTGGCTCGATGAGTACGTTGAGAGGTTGAAATTGGAGGCATCAACCCAAGAGCTCAATTTTGGGGGGCCGCTTGCTGTGGAACACGCCCCCCATTTGGCGGATAGAGCCGATCCGATGATGGACAGTGCTGAACTGAAGTGTGAATTGAAGAAAATGGGTAAGCAACTAAAGCAGCTGATCGATTTGAAGCAGCAAGCAAATATGATGGCTGGAGCATTTTATTGTTGTTTCATTGCTATGAGTTTCTTTTACTTGATGTTCATCAATCTCTAGAAATTGTTAGAGTTTCAGTTAGTGTGTCAAGCTAGTTTCAGGGGTCCCTAGTTTCAGTCAATGTTGAGGAACTCGGTAACTGGTAACTGCTCGGTCGGCTGGGGAGTAGCGATTAATCGGTGAATCGGCCTATTAACTGGATTAATCGGTCGACCATTAATCGGTAGATTAAATAGGATTTAGCAACATATATCCAAACTTTTTTATGTATTGTACCATACTCCCATGCTCCTAGCTATATGATATATCAAAATATGATACTGTAGGCATATAAAAAATAAAAATCATAGACAAGATCACAAGAGGTAAAATTGTAACATGAATATAGGAAATAACAAACAATATGCAGCCAACATGTCAAGATAAATATGTAGCCAGACAATATGCAATCCAACATGTCAATGTAAATGGAAGCCACACAAACAGGGAATACCAAATAAATGGCAGCCACGAACAAGGAATACCAAATAAATGGCAGCCACATAATATGCATCACATGTAAAGATAAATGGCAGCCACACAAATAGGGAATACCGAATATAATTCATAATAAGGTTCACAAGACAAATAGGTTACAAGGTCCAGATAAGTTCAGCCACATAGATAAGGTTCGACCACACACATAGAAATAGCCAAATAGGTACCAAGGTAATAAGGATTAAGGACATAAGGTTCAGCCACACAAATAGCAAGCAAAATAAGTTTGTGACAAATGGCTCAAGGTTGCGGGGGCTCCTCGTCATCATCATCATCTTTGGTTGCCATCACCCCATCATCATCGGACTCGTAATCAATCTCATCATCCTCCATATCTATCCCATGATCAGATTCATCATCATCATCCTCAACGAATTCTTCAACTTCATGGAGTTCTCTAACTCGCGCACTCCTACGAAGCTCCGGAGGTTCGCTTGAACCCATTGCTTCATCAATGATGTTGTATGGCATCCCCGTAGTGGGATCAACCTCCTCATCAATGTATGCATCTTCACATATCCAATCTTGTGCTCGTGATGCATCTTCACCAAGAAGAACATCACTAGAAGAGGATAACTTCTTTCTCTTATCAATCATCCTTCCATTGAATTGGATATAAACTAGATTGTCCCTACGGGCCACATCTAGTTTATTTCTCCTCTTTGCATCAACCTACAAAGTGAAAATGGAAGCCTCATTAAACAAATTGCAAGAAGAATATTCAGATTTGACAAATTGATTGACATTTGAGAGTGACTAAAAGTCTAAGAGTTACCATTTCAAAAGTGCTCCAATTTCTTTCACATCCGGATGAACTTGTTGTCCGGAGGAGATGGCGACCAGCCGCCGGGTCGAGACGGGGAGGAGCCCACGGGTGAAGACTGAAGAGACCAGCCGATGGGATGGGAAGGCGGAGGAGGTAGGCTACCGGCGGCGCTGCTGTAGCCTACAGCGGCGGAGCTGCTCGACCAGGCGCCGGCGAGGACCTGCCAGCCGCCAGCCAGATCGGGGCTGGATGGGAAAGGGAGCGGGAGGGGCGGCAGAGGCCAAAACCTAGCTAATGTAGGAGCGGGAGTGGGCTGAGCGGGCCAAAATTTTGGCTTTTGGTTTCCACCAGTTAACTGGCCGAGGCGACTAATCGGTCTGACAGCCGATTACTCGGTCTGACAGACCCGTTAATCGGCTTGGGCAGTTAACACACCGAATAGGCACTATTCGAGTCGGCCACCCAGCGAGTAGCGATTAACTGGCCCGTTAACTGATTTATTCGCCGAATTCTTGAACAGTACTGAAGTGTGAATTGAAGAAAATGGGTAAGCAACTAAAGCAGCTGATCGATTTGAAGCAGCAAGCAAATATGATGGCTGGAGCATTTTATTGTTGTTTCATTGCTATGAGTTTCTTTTACTTGATGTTCATCAATCGCTAGAAATTGTTAGAGTTTCAGTTAGTGTGTCAAGCTAGTTTCAGGGGTCCCTAGTTTCAGTTACTGTGTCTAGCTAGTAGTTTCAGTTAGTCAAGGATCATTTGCTAGCTGAATTTGTGTGAAGCAAAACTTGCCTGAATTCCTGTAATGATATTCTCAGTTACAGTTCTAGTTAGTCCATGGATTATTTGCTCCCCCTGATGAATAAAATGCAGCAATTCATGAATAAAATGCAGCAATTCTTCAGTTAACATAGTGCAGGTGCAGAGTTCAGGGTGAAACAAAAAACGTTATTGGGCCGTGGGCTGATGAGGACTGTGAGAAAAAGCAGGCCCAAATAGAAAACAAGCCCACCCACTTGGTGCACCCATGTTGCTTCGACAAAAAAAGGTCGTGCACTAAATTTTGTGATGGATCATTTTTTGATACACAAATGTAAATCGATAAAAAAATATGTGATACATTAAATTAATTGAATCATTTTTTAAGGAGGATAGATAGATCCATTCATGCATGGCTGCATGAACACGTGTATGTACTGTAACTTTTTTTTTGCTTTACATATTTGTTGCTTGTCCACTATTGTTTTCTGATTGTTTTTATGCATGTCTACGGTTCCATGAACTAAATTAGTTGCATGCTTACATGAACTAAATTAGTTGCATGTCCTAGTTGCATGTCCATGGTTGCGGATCCAGAAAAAAAAATTGCACCCTAATAGAAGAGCCCATTGGTTCACGGCAATAGAAATAGAAAATACAGATTGTTCGGTAACTTGTTTTTCCCAAAAGTCATTGAAGAGAATACTTTCTCAACTCTAGTTGTAGCTACTGGTTGGATTAGAACCAATTTAAGAAGCTTGTAAACAAGGTTATAAGTGATTCCATTGCAACCGTGGTGTGTACATATACACAGAAGGGAAGCTCTAGGTGCTCAACAAACACCTACTAGCTAGGGTGACCCTACTAGCTACTAGTAGATCAGAGAAAGAAGGAGATGTGGGAGAGCATTGCTACTGACCAGGGCGAGGCTGTTACAGTGCCAAACGACCTAGATACATGCATGCCTACATGCAGCACACCTATATATGATTTTTTTGCATAAATATTTGGGTGTACACTTGCATGTCCATAGTGGAATCTTCCTTTTATTAGTAACACATAGATCAACTAGATAGAACATCAAGCACAACATATATCAACTAGATAGAACATCAATATAGTAGCATAAATAGTAGCATTGCATGAACTAGATATTACATCAACCCGATAGATCAACCCAAGCACGACATATATAGTACCATTACAACTTATATAGATAGATCAACCCAACACGACATAGATAACACAGGAGACCCTAGATAAGATAACACACGACACCTAACACCACCGGCTTGCTTACTCCAAGGCCAACTCCTTCACTCGTCGTCGTCGGTGCGGTACGGGAGGGTGTGCATGCCGTCATTGGTGGGGAAGATGCTGTCGAAATCCGTGAAGATGTTGTATGTGGTGAATGCGATGAACTCGCATCCACACCAAAAAACATGGCCGAGGAGGTGGTAGGCGTCGAAGGGGTTGGTGAACCTCACGAGAAGCCCGATAGCATAGCCATTGTTACTGGCGTTGTTACTAACCTCTTCAATTCGGAACATGAGCGGAGAGCCCCTGGGGAGGTGGCGGTAGCCGGCGGAGAGGAAGTACTCGGTCAGCCCCCTTGCACCCCTCCACCTCGACATCGCCCACACCCGTAGGGTGTTCTCCACCTGGACCCCGGCAGGGTAGAGCCTCTCGGGGACGGTGGGCGGCATACGGTAGGTCGGCCCGGTGAACTGCATCTTCGCTTTGGGTGGATTTTGGGACGGCTTGTGGTGAAGAAGGGGCAGGGTGGGCAGATGGGAGATGAAGGAGAGTGAGAGGAAGATGTAGGCTTGGGTGTGCTTAAATAGCCGAGGTGCACCGTTTTGTTTTCCTCTCCATCGTGGTAGTAATGGCATGGGAAATGGGCAATGTGGCATCGAGTGTGTACACGCGTATGGCAATGGCTAGCCAACGGCGTTGCACATGAGCCATTAAAACGCGTCGAGAGATGAGCTTCTGCGTGCCTGCTGCGACGGTCGGGCATCCAGTATGAATAGCCATAATGCGATGGTCGGGCGTGCTCGATGGCGCCGCGCATGCATACAACGTCGAGCGCTGCGAGGGCGGGCGGCGTAGGGCTGCGCGCGCATGCATGCATGATTTTCAGGCTCGGTTAGTTCAATGCAATGTCCAATGGTCGAACGGGTGGGCCGCTTTTATTTAAGCCCAACAACGCATGGCAGGCCTGCTCAAACTTATCCAACGAAAAAGGGGCTAAAAAGACCAGCCAATCAAAGCGCAGCCCGCGGATCTATGACGTGGCTCCCGATCCAGACCGTTGCTTTAGTTCACATCTATCCAATGGTCCAGAATGCTGCGTGTTCTAATATCCAGCATATTCGAATCAGCCAATCATAGTGCAGCCCGCGGATCGCTGACCTAGCCCTAGTGCCTGATCCAGACCGTCCATTCACAGCGATCCAATGGTCTGGACGGGTGCGGGGTTTTGAGAGGGTTTGATGGGGTTTTGAGAGGTTTTCAAGGGTTAGGGTTGAGCATAACTAATTCAAAAAAAAATCAAAAAAATATATAACTTGTGCCGATCATCGTTCTATGTGACTAAGTTGCTAGGAAAAATAAGAAACTTGGACTACGGATATTTTCATGAAAAAACCTTCACAAAAGATGGCTATCAAGAACGAGGTTGTAGGGTTTTCAAGAGAAGTGAGCTAGGGTTTAGTGTTAAGCATGTCATACTTTATCGAAACGATCCCATATCAGGATGGACCCTTATACACACACACTAGATGTCAAGTTTCCTTTTTTTGGCTCATTTAGAGAAGGTCGAAAAAAAACTTGCTTACAAATGGGGCTAGCTTTGGAGGGGTTTGGAGCTCATTTGGAGCACATTTTTCATGTCCAGAGTTTCACATAATAAAAGTGCTCCGATTAATCACCTAACATGCATAATAGTCCAGAAATCATTGTAACACCAATAACACATACCAAATAACTTCAAATTTGAATTTCGGCTCAAATTTGAATTTTGGCTCAAATTTGAATTTTGTCTCAAACTTGAATAGTATTACACAAATACATATGAAAGTAAAAATATCATTACACAAATTCAGGCAAGGTTTTATTTCTACACAAGTTTGAACAAATTTTCACTTCAGCTTCTTCTTACCACTCGATTTCTTCTTCTTTTTACCAGTGCTTGTTTTCGATTCTACAACACCCAGTTCACTCAAGCTCTTGGTTTTCTTCACTGGACTGCCTGGAACAGCAGCTTCATTTCGCACTACAACAGCTGGAGTATCATCGGGCCCAATATCATCAGTTGGCAACACAACTTCCAATATAGGATCAGTTGGCACCACATCAGCTGGAATATCATCAGTTGGCAACTCAACTTCCAATATAGGCTCAGCTTGCACAACATCAGCTGGAATATCTTCAGAGGTACTCATATCTTCAGTTGGCACCAGAACATCCAAATCTTGCTCATTTTGCAGCAGCACATCCAAGTCTTGCTCATTTTGCACCACACCATCCAAGTCTGGTTTAATGTGCATTGTTTCACCAAAACTTCTCTTTTTTCTACAGCCATTGACTCTTGCCTTTTTCTTTGGCCAGCAATCTTCAACAACAAGGGGCTCACTTGCACGCTTCCTCCTAAAAAAATAAAGCATGTCAATTGGTTAGTAATTGAAAAATGCAGCCAAATAGTAAACATCGCAAACATTAGCCCACATACTTTGGCCTTTCAGGAATGTAACAACATTTGGGAGATCCAACTCGGTGCCCAAGTTCCAGGCACAACCTGCATCTATTTTTGTTACCTTTTTGGGACCTTTTTGGCTTTGCATCCTTCTTTCCCTTCCCCTATTTACTACTCCCACCTTTCTCAAACCATGCCTTGAAACTACTCTCTTTAGGCCTGGCAGCCTTTCTTTTTGTTAGGGGAGGTGTAGGATCGAAAGTATGTCTAGAGGGGGGGGGTGATTAGACTACTTGACCAAATAAAACCTAACCTTTTCCCAGATTTTAGTTGTAGGCAGATTTTAGCAATAGTACATGTCAAGCATCACCCTACACATGCAATTCTAAGAGTATAGCAGCGGAATGTAAGCAATTGCATATGTATGTAGAGAGGGGATAGGAGATTTCAAACGCAATGAAGACACGACGGTTTTTGGCGTGGTTCCGATAGGTGGTGCTATCGTACGTCCACGTTGATGGAGGCTTCAACCCACGAAGGGTAACGGCTGCGCGAGTCCACGGAGGGCTCCACCCACGAAGGGTCCACGAAGAAGCAACCTTGCCTATTCCACCATGGCTTACGTCCACGAAGGACTAGCCTCACTCGGGGTAGATCTTCACGAAGTAGGCGATCTCCTTGCCCTTACAAACTTCTTGGTTCAACTCCACATCTGGTTGGAGGCTCCCAAGTGACACCTAACCAATCTAGGAGGCACCACTCTCCAAAAGGTAATAGACGGTGTGTTGTTGATGAACTCCTTGCTCTTGTGCTTCAAATGATAGTCTTCCCAGCACTCAATCAACTCCTCACAGATTTGGCTATGGTGGAAAAGAGATTTGAGTGGAAAGCAACTTGGGAAAGGCTAGAGATCAAGGTTCAAATGATAGGAATGGTATATCTTGATCTCAACACATGAGTAGGTGGTTCTCTCTCAGAAAATGTATGGTGGAAGTGTAGGCACGTTCTGATGGCTCTCCTTACTGAGAAGGATGGGGTGGAGGGGTATATATAGCCTCCACACAAAATCCAACCGTTACACACTTTTGACCCAACTCGGTGGCACCGAAACAATCATCTCGGTAGCACCGAACTGTGTAAAAGATATGAACTTTAGGAATCTCGATGGGACCGATACAGACAACTCGGATGGACCGAAGTGCAATGGCTTAGGGCAATCCTCATCTCGGTGGCACCGATTGCATCAACTCGGTAAGACCGAAGTGAAGCAATAAGGCAACAGAGAGTTGGCAAGCCATCTCGGTGAGACCGATTTGCAAACTCGGTGAGACCGAAGTAAATGCAAATGATTACAGAGAGTTGGCAAGGCCATCTCGGTGGGACCGAGATCCATTTCGGTGGATCCGATTTGTTAGGGTTTGGCAGTGGCTAAGTCTTGGATGAACTCGGTGGGGCCGGATTGGAAATTTCGGTGGGGCCGAGTTGGACTTTGGGTTTAGGACATATTTGGGTAGAGATAGTGGTTGAGGGTTTAGGAATACTGTCACTAAGCACTTGAGCAAAATGATCATTAAGCAACACCTCATCCCCTTTTAATAGTATTGGCTTTCCTATGGACTCAATATGATCTTGGATCACTAAACCAAAAATGTAGAGTCTTGATCTTTGCCAATTCTTGTCCTTAGCATTTTGAGGGGTCCACTTCTCTAGTCCATGCCATGCCAATCATTGAACATCCTGAAATCTTAATCTTGAATGGACATTAGTTCAATGAGATATATGTTGTTATGAATTACCAAAACCACCAAGGGAGCAAATGTGCTTTCAATCTCCCCCTTTTTGGTAATTGATGACAACATATAGATCAAAGCTTCGACAGATGATTAAGTAAATGAAATACATCGTCGCTTTGAGAAGTATGTGATAAGCAAGAGCTCCCCCTAAATTTGTGCATTATTAAAAATTTGCGTTTGAATGCAAATGCACAATCGATTAGGCTCATGGGTTACTCTTCCATGTCACATACATCTTGGTGGAGCGCGCAAAATGATAAGATTGAAATAATAGGCATGCATCACCAACATAAGTAATTGATCATACAAGATAATGGTAGAGATAAACATGGAATATCACAACAGGCATTATATGATCAATCAACATCGTATTTCACAAGTATAAACGACAGAATACTGTAGCAACACACACATAACAAGTATCAACGAACAAGCAAACAAGTAGCAAAGGAAACTCTCGAAGCAAATCAAAAACAAGAAACTCTCTCTCTCGAAGCCTATGATCTATACAAATTCTCCCCCTTTGGCAACAAGTACCAAAAAGTTCGAATCGTATAGCACTAGTCGGCTCTCTAGGCACGGTCCTCCGAAGGCGATCTCCTGCTGGCGGCTCCGGTGTGCGTAGACGGCGTTGAGATGAGAGCGTCCGCGAATGCTTCTGCTGATGACTGTTGGACTGGTGGAGTGGAAACCTGCTGTGGCACTGTGGCTGTGGCGGCTGGTGCAGATACTGTGGTCCGTGGATCCACAACTGGTATCGCAGCTGACCTGGCAGCCCTAGGCACTGACTGAAACTGCTCTGTAGTCGGTCTCTCATCTTCACTGTCATCTGATCTGGCTTGCTTGACAGCATCGACATCTCCTTGCAGCTGTTCCACTGTGGTCTGAATCTCTGTCACCTTGACATCCAAATCATGAAATTTGGTTTCTATGATCCGCTCAAAACTAGCCTGGGTCTGGGTGAGGTTGGCCAGACTTCGCTCAATCCTCAGAGTGGCTTCAAGCAGATATTGCATTTGATCTTTTGGTGTCTTGAGATTCGCAATTGGAGCATTGGGAGCTGCTGCTTCCTGAGCTGCTTTAGCTTCTTGTGCTTTGCGGATTTCCTGTTGAGCTTGGGCAGAAGTGGGATGCGAAGGATCCATCACTATAACGTTGTCCTCAAAGTCTGGACGGAGTGGCAGGTGCTCTCGATCAAGAAGATACGTGCTGGTTCCAACCTTGGAATTGATCAACACCTGAATATGTGGAGCATAACCACACGATCTCTTCTGATCTGCTGCTGTCCTCTTGATAGTCTCAACTATCAGGCTCATCACCTTGAATTTCTGAGGTGTATCAAATAAATGCAGCAAGTTGATGGAGTGGCCACGAATCATCTTGTCATCTCCTGACTTGGGTAGCAGAGTGTACCGCAGTATAGTGTTCGATGTGGCCAGACCTGGTAGCAGATGCTTCACTGATCCAAGCTTATGAGTCTCAAGATCCTCCTGGGGAATAGCAGTGTACATGTTCTTCATGGAATTGTGATCAAACTTGATCTTGGCATATACATCATAATCATCATCCTCTTCCTTGGGTGAACCAAGAAGATTTGCCCACTCAGAAATGGTTGATTGATATCTGATTCCTTCAGTCATCCACACTATGCGACCATCTGGATAAAAATGTGTTGTGGAGTAGAATTGCATGACCATTTCGTCATTCCACTTGGTCAACTTCTGTCCAACGAACTCATCAACACCAGCAATTCTGAAGCTTTCATGCACATGGGGGAAATAATCCTCGTTCTCATCAATGTATTCCCAGTCCACCCATCTCATGTCACTGACTATGGGCTTCTTATCAAGCAAAACTGTCTCATAGAAATCCTGTTGCTCACGGGTGTGAAACCGATAATCCCAAGCAGTCCTCCTCCTCACAGCATACGGATCTGACAATCTCCATTGACGCAGTCCTTTGTCCTTTCTCAACATCATGTTCTCAGCTACTGGGTGTGCGTTGTCATGTTCTGAAATCTTTGGCTTCAATTTTCTGAGCACTAGAGGCTCTTCATCAACAGTTGATTCAGGCACTGGGGCCTTGTTCTTCTCTGCAGCAGATATGTTTCTGGTTGATCTCTTGGGTGCTGGTGCCTTAGGCTTAGACTTGGGAGGTGCAGCAGTCTTGATAGCATCAGACATGAGCTTCTGTGCTTTTGCAGGGGGTGCAGCAACAGGCTCATCCTCCTCCTCTTCTTCCTCATCAATCATCATAGTAGGTCTGCCAATCACTCGGACAGTAGTTTTCCTTATCCTCTTCTTCTTGGCACCTGCAGCTGCCTCACTAGGCTCTTGCATAGTCTTCTGAGGCACTTTCCTCACAACTGATCTTTCCTTGACAGAGGTAGGCTTTGTGCTGTACTCCTTAGCTAGAACTACTCTCTTCTTCTTTTGTATAGTTTCACTTGCAACAAAGTCCTCATCCTCACTGTCTGAGGTTTTCTTCTTCCTTGTTCTGGTTGCAGCTTTAGGAAGATCTGGAGAGCTTCTCTCTCCCTCATAGTAACTTTCATTATGGCTTGATCCTTCACTTTGTTCTTCATGCTGCTCTGACCTGTTTTGACTGTCACTGGCATCAGACATCTTGCTGAGCTGACCCTGTGAATAGATAGGTATGGGTAGAGTAGATGAGTCATCACAAAAGGCAGATTGTTTTTCATAAAAATGAGTTCAAACTTTAGTTCTAGGTTTTCACAGAATGCAGTTCGGATGGACCGAGTTGGTAATCTCGCTGACACCGAAGCACACTACAGAGACATGGCACGCCATTTCGGTCTGACCGAGATGGGTTTCGGTGGCTCCGAGATGCTAGGGTTTCACTGAGACGTTACTTTCGGTCTTACCGATTCACACAACTCGGTAGCACCGAGATGTACTTGTGCTATGGCCAGGGCCAAATCGGTGGGACCGAAAATTCCTATTCGGTCGGTCCGAGATGCATTCGGCGAAAACCTAACCCTAAATTTTTTGCTCGAATCTCGTTCAAACGAACTAATCTGGTGGAAAGAGAATTGCATTCGTGGCAAGATTACAGGCAATCCAATCGTGCATTGAATCAGAAAATGGAAGCACGAAAGGGATCGAAACTCACCCTAACTCGGTGGAGTTCCTCTACGGCGGCAACGGCGGTGGAGATTACCGTTGACGGCGACGGAGTCCTGCGGCAAGGGCGCACAGGCGACGACGGCGACGATCCGGAGACCAAAGGAGCGGCAGCAATGGGGCGCGGGCGCGTGACGTTTGAAGAAATTTTCAACCGCATGGTTCGCTGGGAATATATACCCATTCGCTGTCGGTGGCACCGAGTGGAACAAATCGGTAGCACCGAGACGTGCAACTGCTTGCAGTTACAGCAACTCGGTCCGACCGAGTTTGTCTAATCGGTAGCACCGAGATGAAAACCTAGATCAATCTAAATGCTTTCGGTTCGACCGAGTTTGAGTAGGTTGGCCTGACCGAAATCAATTAGAAGGTTTTGGAGGTTCAGCCCTTTCAGATCGGTGGCTCCGAGTGCTCCTCACCCGGAGAGTCCAAAAATGACTTGTTCAATTTTTGTGATGCAGCAAGAATAGAATTTGAGACAAGAAAGCATAGATAGCTAGAGAAGGTTCTTAGGCATTCTTGTACATCCACTTGGCCAGAAAAACCAAGACAATCAAAACAACAAATGGATGTTCTCGAATGATGAAATCATGCAAACCAACATGCTCACACAATAAGAATGCAAATGAAATATGTGTCAAACATGCACAACCAATTCTAGCATCTATCAAGCAATGGCGATGACTAGGTCATCTATATATGAGTATATTGACTTAGGAGCCAAATGAGAACATTTGATCATAAGTCATACTCATCGTTTAAGCACAAGTGTGGTTACCACTTTTACATAAAGCATTAATGCGTTCACACCATTAGAGTTGCTTTAGCTCAATTGTTTAGAGCAAAGCTCCCCCTAGATGTGATATCCCCCCTAAGAGGGTTGAACTAACCTTGGATTTTGTCGATGATGACTTCATGTAGATGTTGAAGATGTGGATGCTCAATGTTGATGTAGACCACCAAAAGTTGGAAGCAATCCTTTGGAGTTTTGTGCTTTCAATACCTACATGGGTTAGTCCCACACAAGGAACATACAAGGATATCCATAGACATAGAGTGAAATACACATATGATGATGTCCATGAATGCATTGACTACCTTGTCCCTTGCCTTACCAACAAGAGGGTTTGTGACTCCATGAACTAGTGCAAGATGTGAAAGTTGGTTGCACAAGTTCTTGCCATGAATGATATGAGTGAAGTTTGTTGGCGGAGTCACCCTCAAGAACTCTCTAGTTCTTCTTCTTTTGGACCCACATCAACTTGATGGGAATCCTTGGAGTTGTAGTAGCACTTGATGGAGTAGAACTTGATAAAGTCTTGGGAACCCACTTGACCATGGCTTGAGGAGCTTCTTCAAATGAGTCAATCTCTTCTTGAAGCTTGTCCTTGCCTTTTAGCTTGTGGTCTTGTAGTGGAAGGTCTTCTTGAGCTTGTGTTCGCTTGAAGGAAGTAGGATCATACTTCTCTTGTTGAGGAACAAACTTCGTCTTGGGGTATTGACCTTCTTCCCACTCAACTCCATCGGCATTGAACTTTCGTTCAAAACCAACACCTTGGTTCTTCCGATGCCTTCCTTGCTTGCGTACAATTTCCTCAAATTGTGTACTTCCGGCAAGGCTCTTGTAGACATATTTTTCTATAATTCCTTTCAATAGCATATTTTCTTGCTCAAGTGTAACTTGGCTAAGAGAATCATTAGTGGAATCAATAGAACTACTAGAAGCAACAACATTGGATTTAGCATTGTTATTGTTACTACTAGAGGTAGAACCATTTTTACCCTTGTTGCTAGTTTGCTTAGGTTTAACTTGTGGCATAAAGGTAGACAAGAGTAAACGTTTGGCAAGATATGAAGAACTCTTCTTTCGAAGATCGTCATTGATAGCTTTAAGAAACTCATGCTCTTGCTCTAAATTTAGCTTCTCGAAGCGTAGCTTCTCATGAGTTCTTAGAAGTTCTCTATGATCCTCTTGAGTTGTTTCATGAGCTAACTTAAGAGCATTTAGTTCTTTAGTTAGACGCTCAATCTCCTTCATAGCATTGTCACTCGTTTCCTCTTGACTATCATGATTACTAGCATTTTCATTATAGCTCACATCACTAGCCCTATCAACAAGTAAATCATCATCACCAAGCAAATCATCTTCATCACTATTAAAATCAAGATACTCAGGGTGTGATACCTTGGGGCCTTTTGCCATGAAGCGTCTTCCAATTCCTTCATTTGGTGAGTCAAATAGATCGTAAGAGTTGGATGAAACAAGTGCAAGTCCTGCAACACCTTCATCTTGACTATAGTCGGAGTTGGAGTGATAACTTCTCTCGGAGTGGTTGTCGGAGTCGGAGCCGGAAACCCATTCACCAACATGAGCTTGATGTCTTCTTCTTGTGTAGCTCCTTGATGACTTGTCCTTCCTCTCCGAATCATTGCTTCTTCGAGAGTGTCTTCGTTCATAATAATCATCTCTACTCCTTCTCTCTTTACGAGGTGATTCATCTCTTCTATGTCTTCCTCTTGGTGATTCGTCTCTTTTCTTGTAGGGTGCCGTACATTCATTTGAGTAGTGTCCGGGCTTCCCACAATTGTAGCAATTACGGTCACGACTTGATGATCTTCTCTCATAGTGTCCTGAGCTAGAGCTTCTTTCTTTTCCTTTGTTCTTGTAGAACTTGTTGAACCTTTTCACCATTAGGCTAATCTCTTCATTGGATACTAGCTGGTCACTAGAAGTTGTTGGAGCATCGGTTGAGGCTTTGTAAGCACCACTTGACTTTTTGTGCAGCTCCTCTTTGTCCTTGAGTGACATTTCATGAGCGACAATCCTTCCAATGACTTCCGTGGGCTTGAGATCTTTGTAATTTGGCATCATTTGGATCAATGTGCAGACGGTATCATACTTTCCATCCAAAGCTCTAAGTATCTTCTTGATGATGAATTTGTCGGTCATCTCTTCACTTCCTAAGCCGACAATCTCATTTGTGATGAGAGCAAGCCTAGAGTACATCTCTGCGACTCCTTCACCATCCTTCATCTTGAACTTGTCAAGTTGACTTTGAAGCACATCCAACTTAGATTCCTTGACGGACTCGGTACCCTCATGCATATCAACCAAAGTATCCCAAATTTCCTTTTGCATTCTCGAGGCGGCTGATTTTGTTGAATTCTTCGGGACATAGACCGTTGAATAGAATGTCACAAGCTTGAGCATTGTATTGCAACATCTTCAATTCTTTCGAGGTTGCCTCACGATCCGGTTCCTTGCCATCCTCAAAGAAGTCACCTTGCAAGCCAACACGAACAACAGCCCAAACGGCAGGGTTATGACCAAGAATATGCATTTTCATCTTATGTTTCCAACTAGCAAAGTTTGTACCATCAAAATATGGACCTCTACGGTGATAGTTACCCTCACTAGACGCCATACTCTCCTAGGTTGTGAAACCAAGGCTATGATCACCAAAGCTATGGAAATCAAGGCTTACAGAGACCAAAGCTCTGATACCACTTGTAGGATCGAAAGTATGTCTAGAGGGGGGGTGATTAGACTACTTGACCAAATAAAACCTAACATTTTCTCAGATTTTAGTTGTAGACAGATTTTAGCAATAGTACATGTCAAGCATCACCCTACACATGCAATTCTAAGAGTATAGCAGCGGAATGTAAGCAATTGCATATGTATGTAGAGAGGGGATAGGAGATTTCAAACGCAATGAAGACACGGCGGTTTTTGGCGTGGTTCCGATAGGTGGTGCTATCGTACGTCCACGTTGATGGAGGCTTCAACCCACGAAGGGTAACGGCTGCGCGAGTCCACGGAGGGCTCCACCCACGAAGGGTCCACGAAGAAGCAACCTTGCCTATTCCACCATGGCTTACGTCCACGAAGGACTAGCCTCACTCGGGATAGATCTTCACGAAGTAGGCGATCTCCTTGCCCTTACAAACTTCTTGGTTCAACTCCACATCTGGTTGGAGGCTCCCAAGTGACACCTAACCAATCTAGGAGACACCACTCTCCAAAAGGTAATAGACGGTGTGTTGTTGATGAACTCCTTGCTCTTGTGCTTCAAATGATAGTCTTCCCAGCACTCAATCAACTCCTCACAGATTTGGCTATGGTGGAAAAGAGATTTGAGTGGAAAGCAACTTGGGAAAGGCTAGAGATCAAGGTTCAAATGATAGGAATGGTATATCTTGATCTCAACACATGAGTAGGTGGTTCTCTCTCAGAAAATGTATGGTGAAAGTGTAGGCACGTTCTGATGGCTCTCCTTACTGAGAAGGATGGGGTGGAGGGGTATATATAGCCTCCACACAAAATCCAACCGTTACACACTTTTGACCCAACTCGGTGGCACCGAAACAATCATCTCGATAGCACCGAACTGTGTAAAAGATATGAACTTTAGGAATCTCGATGGGACCGATACAGACAACTCGGATGGACCGAAGTGCAATGGCTTAGGGCAATCCTCATCTCGGTGGCACCGATTGCATCAACTCGGTAAGACCGAAGTGAAGCAATAAGGCAACAGAGAGTTGGCAAGCCATCTCGGTGAGACCGATTTGCAAACTCGGTGAGACCGAAGTAAATGCAAACGATTACAGAGAGTTGGCAAGGCCATCTCGGTGGGACCGAGATCCATTTCGGTGGATCCGATTTGTTAGGGTTTGGCAGTGGCTAAGTCTTGGATGAACTCGGTGGGGCCGGATTGGAAATTTCGGTGGGGCCGAGTTGGACTTTGGGTTTAGGACATATTTGGGTAGAGATAGTGGTTGAGGGTTTAGGAATACTGTCACTAAGCACTTGAGCAAAATGATCATTAAGCAACACCTCATCCCCTTTTAATAGTATTGGATTTCCTATGGACTCAATGTGATCTTGGATCACTAAACCAAAAATGTAGAGTCTTAATCTTTGCCAATTCTTGTCCTTAGCATTTTGAGGGGTCCACTTCTCTAGTCCATGCCATGCCAATCATTGAACATCCTGAAATCTTAATCTTGAATGGACATTAGTTCAATGAGATATATGTTGTTATGAATTACCAAAACCACCAAGGGAGCAAATGTGCTTTCAGGAGGACACATGGAAAATTTAATTTCCACTTCAAGCCACTGAGACTGATCTGTAAGTGCTGGAATTGGAGTTGCATATGCAGCCTTGAATTTTGCTACTGAGTAATATTCGTGCAAATATGGGTGCATGTTTATCTTCAGTTGGGAGGCCAAGAAAAGTATGGCATGATCACATGGTTTCCCAGTGTGTTGCCACTCCAAACAAGTGCAATCATGCATTTTAGTGTTAACAACATGCCTTCTTCCAGTTTTGGTATCTCTAACTTCAACACCCCACACAGAAGATTTTTCAACAGATAAATGTGTAAGATTTCTGCTCCTGTTGACCACCTGTTGTACCACTGCAGGAAGCTTATCCCCTTGCAGACAATCACCAATCCTTTTTCTCAATTCCCACAAGTGCATGATCATGATCCTGATTTGGTCAACCATGTAATGCACAGGCAAGTTTTTTAACTGCTTCACCTTGTTGTTAAAACTTTCTGCCAAGTTGTTGTTGATATAATCACACTTGATGGCAGTGTTAATCCTGACCTATACCATAATAGAGAATGGTAGGTGTTCACCCATGGACCAAACTCAGGGCATGCTGTCATTATCTTACCAAGATGATATGAATGTGTCTGTGTAGTGTAAGATCTTGCTGCTGGCCACATGCGACCAAATTCTTCCCCTCTGAATTTTTTGATCAAATTCATCCACATATGGCCGAAGCACTCCCTCTGCTCACAATGGGGGAAAACATTCTTGACTGTGTTTTCTAGCCCTTTGCATGCATCTGTGTGGACTGCCAAAGGTGACACTGGCCCTATGCATCTTTTCAACTGCATCATGAACCATGTCCATGAGACCTCTGTTTCTGACTGAAACAAGCCAATAGCAACAGGGAACATCCAGTTGTGTCCATCTAAAGTATTGCAAGCTGCCAATTGACCATTCCACTTGCCAGTCAAAAACGATGAGTCTATGCTCAAATATGGAAGGCACCCTGCCTTGAAGCCATCGATGCAAGGCTTTAAAGCCATAAAAAACTTAGAGAAAATGACTTTTCCATCCTCTGTTACCTCAGTATCTATCTCCACAACACTGCCAGGTGACCTCTTCTCCACCTCTGCATTGAAATTATAAAGCATCCTAAAAGTATTTGCCCAGTCACCATATAATTGTTTCATTGCCCTTTGTTTTGCTTTCCACAATGTGTTATACTTCACCTTAATGGGGTACTGCTTTTCCAAGTCTACTTTAAGTTTCTTTGCAGTAGTGTTTGGTTTCTTGGCTAAAATAGGAGTGATCTTTTCTGCAATCCAAAGATTTGATGTCATGGTTGATACTCTCTGTGAACTTGTAATACAAGTATGTTGGTGTGGGATTTGATTGACCCTAATGGTACTTCCATCAGGTTGGCGTCTAGCAGATATGTACCACTTGCAAGGCTTGACACTTCCATCAAAACCTCTGCATCTTGCATAAAACTTCTTTCTATCAGTCCACTTAGTCTTGGCATCAAACTCATGTTTGATTGCATAAGTCTTGAAACACATCCTAAACTCATCCATGTTTGGGAACAACTTCCCTACTGCAATAAGAGGGTTTTCCTTGTCATAGACATTTACCAACTCATCATCATGTGCATCATCTACATCATCTGCAGCATTTTCCATCAGCTGTTCATCCACATCTAGAGATAAATCTCTGTTAGCATCAGTAGGCATACTAGATTCACCATTCTCCTCCTTATCTTCATCATCTACTGGAATGCCAATTTTTTTGGCCATCTCAGTGTCATCCATTGGTGCAATGACTAAATCAGCTGGGTCATTTAATTCTACTGAATTCCAATCAACAGAAACAACCCTTGCAACACCATCAGAGCCCTCTTGTGCATCTGCATCAGCCCCCTCAGCTAATACTTTCACTTCACCCGTACACATGGGCATTATCTGCCTCTCTGAAGCCCAATCATCATCTACCATCTGTGAAGCCAACTTTGAGGGCACATATCCAACCTTAGAATCTGATTTCAGATCAATGAGCTCTGCATGAAACGTAGTCCGTTTGCTTGTCCAGCCATTGTGTTGATCGATTTCATCAACCATCTCTTCGCCATCCTCAATTCTCACATACTCGCCTTTCCAATTATCAAACCGTAACAATGCTACCTCTTGCTCTGGACCCCAAAAAATGCTCTCCCCAATTTTTTTTCCACCACATTCTTCACGGCCTTCTCTTCCATGCTCTGTAGGTCTTGTGGATCAATCTCTGCAAATTCAACCTCCCATTTCACAATTGTATCTCCCTCTATGTCCCGCACGCTACCATCACCTAGCTTCGCCTTAGAAGAAAAGAATTCGACAGTGAATTCGAAGGTCCGAGCACCATCGCCATCGCCCCTGTTTGTCAATGGCGGGCAGTGTGAGCTAGCGGAAGCAGACGAGGCACAAATCGCATAGGTTGGAAATGATGCACATTAAGGGATTACCTAGTCGACGTTGTCTCTAGCGGCTCCATCGCGTTCAGCCCCCCTCCCCCCACCCAAATCTGGATCAAATCGACCCACCAAAAACAGAGGGAAACAGAGGCGATGCGGTGAGATCTAACTTGACACGAAGGGGAACAGGACAAGGGTTCCGGATTCACTCACCACAGCCGCCGCCGTCGCCGAGAACGAAAGCTCCACCGCTGCTGCCACCGAGAACAAAAGCTCCGCCGCCGTCGCTGGCTCACCACCTAGAACGAAGAGGAGGGAGCAACACAGGTTCAGACAGGGGTACCCATTCAGACAGGCACGGGGACACGTTTCCCTTGATGCACTGCCAAGTGGCACCCACATGTCTTAAACATAACCTCACTCCCGTTGACGACCATTTTAATCGCCCGAGTGGGCCTTGGCTATTTGGGCTTCTGAAATGTCGCACGAGAGCTATTTTCGTCAACTACGTCGTACTCCTTCCATTTCATCGCAACGTTGTCGCACAGGAGCTATTGACCCGGAAGCACAAGGGGTGGTGGTAGTGACTTGGCTGCAGGGAGCATGGTAGTGGTCGAATGCGTAGCCGATTGCGTAGTTGACGACGAAGGCGAAGGTGGTGAAGATCGCCCAAGTGCTGACCAGCTGAACTTCATCCTGGAACAGACGATCGGCTGACGTCCTAGGAGGCATCTCGCCGTCCATGGATCCAAGTGGTTTTTGCGGGGAGCCCATTTTTTTTTTTTTGGAAAAGAAGGTTAAGACCCCCGGCCTCTGCATCAATCGATGCATACGGCCATCTTTATTTATTATTCAACATAGGTCTAACAAGAATATACATCAAGCCACCCGAAGCCACCACTCACACCTACAAAACTCGATAATGTGGAGTGCTCTCACTTCCCATATCTAAAACCGGTGCCGTCGCTGATCCATCCACATAACGTATCGGAACCCACAGCCGGTGCAGCAGACCTAAAGCGTACACCACATGCACACGTTTTAGACGCCGCCATCATCATCGAACCGCTGACCCATCTTCAGGAGAGAGATCCGCATCATCCTTGCCAGTCCGTCCATCCGTCGACGCCACCACGGCGCCCAACGACGCCACCGCCCCGCGCTCATCCGTCCAGACGCGAAGATTCAGGAAGATCTGTCGTGCGTAGCACCTGCCGACCAGGCATGACACAGCGTAGCACCTGTCGGCCAGGCATGACTTGACATCTCCACCGAAAGCTCCGTGCAAGACGAAGCCGCTCCACCTCCTGCCTCTGTCTTTCAGCTCTGCTCCACAAACGATGCTCCCAAGAGAGAAAACGACACCGCAGTACCGCCATCGTCCGATCTGGAAGATCAGATCCTAGGGTTTCCCCCGGAGCAGCACGAGTGGGTCAACAGTAGTTACACGATGATGCCTTCATCAAGGTAACGACGCAGAACGCCGTCATCGCCTGCCATCGGCTCGGTTTTCACCGGCAACTATGTCTTCCCGACTCGCATGCGAAACTAGATGGCGGATCTCGAGATCTGACCATCCAGCCTCAGGCCGACCACCTCCGACGGAGGAGATGGCCACCACCGCCGGCGGCACCGACCAGATCAGATCTGACCGGAGGCGCCGCCGACCAGTCCACCATGGCCACATCCCCTCCTGATCCGCCCTCCCCACGAAGCCGTCGGAGCAGCGCCGAACCTCCGGGAAAGACGAAGACCGAAGGACGATCTCGCGCCGCCGGTCCCTCCAGACCGCGGGGCTGCAGCCTAGATCACCGCCGTCCCCATCACCGGCGGCGCCCGGGCTTAGCCGGCGCACGCCTCTGGGGATGACGAGGTGGAGGAGAGGGGGGAGGGGGCGGCGGCCGGGGCGCTAGGGTTGGCCCCCTGATCGCCCTGGAGGGAGCGATACGAGGAAGCCCTCAGACGTGGACGTGGAGCCCATGGATCCAACCAACCTAGCGACGACGAGATCAGCAACAACGCGCGCAGTGTTGGTTCTCTTATCACGAAAAGAAGCGACCGAGACGTACGTCACGGCGTAGATCCGACGAGGACAGAGTTAGCAAGATGGACTCACTGTTGCAGGTTGATTGATGTGGGAGGTGCTTCCCTGCTCGACCCCTAGCTTGGTATGCGAGCGACGTGCTGGTCGGCGGGGGTCGCGTTGGAGCCTGGAGGCGGAGGGCTGTGGTGTGGTGTGGAGCTTCGCCGTTTACCTGTTTATAAGTAGCTGAGGCGCCGAGCAATCCGAGCGGGTCGTGTTGGAGCCTGCGAGGGAGAGCGACGCCCCAACACACCCACATCTCGCATCTCGCATCTCGCATGGCAGACAAACGAAACCGCGGCGAGGACGCGAGGTTGCGTCTGCCCAGCCCGTATACCCTCTTTGGCAATGTAGTGCACTGGGATGCTGAACTTCTTTGCAGATGTACAGAAACGTGGGTGGAGGTCAGCACACATGCACATGCCGACATGCGTACATGCCAGTAAAAAGCTAGCTATAGCTCGTTTTTGCTACACGCTCGTTTTCAACTAGTAGCTGGCTAGTTTCATTTCTAGGAATTTGATTTCTGGTAGCATAGGCATGTAATCTGAGTGCTTTTCTCATCGCTAACACCCCAGTCTAACGACAACCACCGGTCGCTCATCCAACAGTTTGATCAGCTATAGCTAGTACAACAGTTTGAGTGAATCGTTTCATTTTATTTTTCATTCTTTTTATGCTTATGTGGTAGCGGGTAAAACCTTAACTTTGAATTAGGTTTTCACGAGCTCATTCATAAGCTTATTTTTCTTTGCCAAGAATGGGAAGTGGGGCTCCAAAGGTCTACATAATTGAGCTTGACCCCGTGCTGTACTTGAAAAAGTGTGTCAAAAGAAAAGAAAAAAGGTGATGGGATTGATGGCACGCCTCCCCAAGGCATAAAGTGGTGAGGCACCATGTGCTTTCCAACAATGCAACTTTTCAAGGCATTATCTTTAGTAAGCTGAATTTCTCTCTCTTCATAACTTTTTATCATGGATGAAAAGGTGGGGTTCCAAAAGGTCTATAAAGTTAATTTGATTCTTATCATCTACTCAAAAAGCATGTCAAAAGAAAAAAGAAAAAGAGATGACGATTGATGGAATGCAACCACCAAGGCATAAGGTGGTGAGGCATCATGTGCTTTACAACCACGCAAGTTTTCAAGGCATTAGCTTGAGTGAGCTTATGTTTTCTTCTCTTTTTCATAACTTTTCCTAATTCCTAGCTAGATGCGGACAAGAAACCTAAGGCATCTCTATCGCTTTTCTTTCTCTCTCTACTTTGTCAAGAAGAAACCGACTCCTCCATAGAAATTAGCTTCGCACTAAAAGCAACAATTCAAATATTCGTTTACGAAGTTCGATGGTCACTATTTATTCTATCAGGAACACCTGGATCTCTGAACACATGAAACATGTCGTTATCCAAAAAAATATATATTAAAGATCCTTGCTATCAAATGCACGCATATCAGAAGTTCATACCTCTAAACGGTATTTGCTACAACCAATAAGATATGTGTAGCGTCAACTCAGGTTCAAGGAATGCACGACATAACACGATCATCAATATAAGTTTGACCACTAAATTGCAGCTTGCACCAGAATTCAGATGGGAATCCATGTGCACATCAAATCGTAAATATGCTTTAGAATTGATCAAGAGTAATGCTGGCATAGGAAAACAACTGAATATTGACTCCATAAAGGGGATAACAACACTTAAATGCCACGATGGACCGGAGTTGCATGTGTCCCATTGAAGTATGTGTCATCCTGACGGCGGATGCAAAAGGTATACTCGTCATTCTCGAAGCGCGTGATGTTGTGCGTCGCGGTGCATCATATACGATGTGCCTCCATGCCACCGTAATGGTGGCTGCTGCCTTGTTGTCGCGCCTGCATCATCTCGAGTTGCACCGTGGTTTCTACGGCACTATGCCATGAATACGAGGCGCCACCAACGGCCAGCCACGTGTTGCCACCACTAGTGGCCCTATTGGCTATCACACACCACCATGGCTGCGTCGGGGCTTGGCTTGCTGGCCGTACACTTGCCACTAGGTCCCTAATATGTCCAGACCGGCCCCCTACGGGACGTCAAAATGTCCAAATGGAGCCCAGACTACATATAACTTATGCTTTAATAATAATAATAAACACTATATTTAGACGTGAAAAATGTCTAGAACAATTTGTACATATACTTATAGACTAGCAGGCAGAGGCGCGGCGGCACGCCGCGCCCGATCTTAATTCATCGTTGATCAATTTGTAACTTAATCCATTGTTTCTCGAGTCTGCTACCATTATATATTGTGTTTTTTTAACACATAATATATTATGTTTTGATAGGTAACTTTTGTACGAACTTCTCGTGAGCAGGTATATGCTTATGGGAAGATTGTATGTTTGTGTGAGAAAGGTACAATAGATAATGTGGATTGTTTGATTATATTACATAGCTAGGTGCATACATGCGTGTATGAACAGAGAAATACAACAGGGTAGACACCGGATTATGATAATATGTCACATAGCTAGATGGCATACATGCGCAAATAAAGAGGATAATTCAATAAAGTATATTATTTTTCATTATTACTGCGAACCATCTGCTTTTGGTCTTTATCTCTTGTCGCCAATTTCTTCATCAGAGGATAATATGATTATTTCGTCGGGGTGGTTACTTGTCATGGACTTATCTCGAATTCTCACTTTACTTATCACTCTTTCAAGCAATAGAAGCTGATCTTCTCTGTCATGCGGGTAATGCTGAATTGGCGTTTCTCTGGTCGTGTGAATTTGTTAGCATTCTTACCAGTGCTTAATATCCTCGCGTACATCGACCTAGAATTTCTTCACCCACCACAATTTGTGCAATATATGACCTGCAGTATGAAGAATTAATCTTTTTATATCAATAGACAGATAGAAAGCAAGCATTCTTTTGGTCGTCTGACAAAAGTTCACTAAAAACCCCAGGGAGAAGAGCAAGCATATCTACGTGAATGGTAAAGTTACCACAAAAGAAATATATTTCAGTAGGTATATGTACTCCAGCAACATTGTTCGGTCAGACTAAAATACATGGGATTGTCCATGTCTCATCTCATTTCTGCTGGAGAAAACAAACGCTTATCATATGGAAGCAAGATCAAGTTTGTCACTACACAACTTAACCTACTTAAGCTTCTCAGTGTTGCAGAAACTGGAATGTTAATATAGATACAGAGTGTATGCTCACTCCATTAGATATAGCCTGATGTGTCGAGCTTGTCTTCATTGAAGACCATGTCCAGATTGTTAGCGTACACATCAATGTTGTTATCTATATAGATGAATCATGAGTACAATTTCTATATCCATAATGGTAAATCTAAATTTATACCACAACTTCAAAATTTATACAGGAATATATGGATTTATAGATCAAATTCATGTACAGAACGATATAAATTTGCATATGATCAATTTCAAATTTATTATCCACGACCAATCTGTAGAGTTTATGTTGCAAACATCACCTCATGCTCAAATTGCACATTATACGTGAACATTATCGTAGCCTATGCTTTCAAATATGCCATGGGATTTCATATGAACTTGCAATTCATTGGAAGAAAATAAATTAAAGCCAAAATACATCATTTGTAGCAAAACCAAAAGGAATAAAATCCCCAGATAATAGAAATGCCTAAAAGCAGCATCGGGATAGTAGTATCACTTCAAGGAAAGCAAGACAAAGAAAAAGACCTTCAGATGTACACTACCTTAGTCTTGATCTTATCTGCTACCACATCTCCGTCTACGCCTGCAAAATGATGATAGGGAAAAAGAAGACCAGATTGTGTGCAGGAAGGAAGAAATTTGCGGTTTGAGAGATTGCTCAATTTCTAGGTTTTCATGAGGGGTGGAGAGAAGCCATGGGAGGGGTGGGAGCAGCAATTAGAGGGTGGTAGGAGCAACCATGAGAAGAGACAGATGAACAACGGGAGAGAGAAATAGAGAAGCTGCTGCTCGAGGAAGTGTAATGGGTGAAGATGCGAGGATGAAGAGAGCTTGAGGGACTGAAAAAACTCACCCGTGTCACCGCTGCCGATGCAAATAAGGTTTCACACCCTAGCTGGGGAAATTGAGGAGTGCCGCTAGAAGAAGATCGATCGGGAGGGCCGCCACAGGGTTTGGGGAAGGTAGGAAGCATCCCGCTGCGATGTTGCCTCGTTCTCATCCTTTCTATGTTGTCTTCGTTGTGGAGATGTGCAGACGGAGGCAAGGTCCAAGAGGGCCAAGGCACGGGCATACTCGATGGAGACCATGGATAGTGGTCTGGGATCCAATCCACGGCGACGAAACAATTGGGATCAGACTGTTCTAGTGGAGAGAGGTGGGAGGAGATCTGGAGAGAAAGTGGAAGCAGAATCAAAGGGTATTTTCTAGAGAAAGCAACACGTGTAACGCAAGGCGGTGCTACCGGAAAATGTTCGCCTCAGCTGGACTGTATACAAAAAATTGTAAACCAATCCATCTATGTAAACACGTGTATGCATGGCCAATCTAAATTTTTAGTATGCACGGCCAATCTAAATTTTTACTGCAAGCTCTGAATTTATGAAGTAAGACTTTATACCGCAACCAAAAAAAGACGAAACAATTTTTTTCCTGTCCTCATTGAATGGCGTCTCGGCACAAAAAAAATGCACAAATCTAGAAGGGCTTCTCATCTTTGATGTAATATTTTGTTTCAGTTTTTTTTATAATTTATGTAAAAAAGGCGAAGGTACTGTTCCTAGGAAATACTGTTCATTTTGGGGTACTGTTCATTATAAACACATGTCGGCCAGGGGTCGCGTCTCGACGCAAAAAATTGCACAAATCTAAAAGGGTTTCTCATCTTTGATGTAATATTTTGTTTCAGTTTTTTTTTTATAATTGTATCTAAAAGAAATAAAAAAACGTGAAAGTAATGTTCACAGTGTGTGTGTGTGTGTGTGTACTATGACTGCATGATGTGTGTGTGTACTATGACTGCATGAGCACACGATTTTTCTTGAATATATCTTTTCCTTACATGATGTGGAGAAACAAATAATTTTATCTTTTTGTGTAGCCCACGAATTGATGTATTATTCGATGAAATTTTACAGACATGTACAACTCAACACTGCCGACTGCGACAATGAGGCCGCTGATCTGGCTGCTGGTGGTGACGCCCCTCTCCTCCTCATGCTTCTCCGACACCATCCATCAATGTGTATATCAGGCTCACCTGCAGTTACTCGGTCACCGAGTTAGTAAGCTTGGCAGACACGTGATAGTGCCACCAAGGGATCTGGCGCACGCCAAGCTAGCTAATAGGGGGGTCATCGATAAACGGCTAATGACTTGATCTAGCTAGTGGGTCACGCAACAGTGGGAGGCCGTGGATCAACGTCCATGGTGTGGATATCAAGATAATAGCAGAGAGAAATACGACTATCACCCGACAACTTTTCGATTTGGTTAAATATTGTGGTTAGGATAACATTCCTCTAAGTACTAACCTTACATACCTCAATCGTCTGTCTCAAATCTTCCGACTCTGACCGTGAGGGATGAACACAACTGATGATCGAAATCGACCACCGGATATATCAAGCGCTCATATAAGTGCCCAGCGTGTGGATGCACCAAGCATATCACGATTCAGGATGACACTCCAAGCAAGCGAACACCAATTCCACACCCGCGGCGCATGATGAAGTGGTGGAATGGTGGACAATGCTAGCGCTGCTGCGCCGGGTTTAGCTAGAAAGGAATTCAACGTCTTCCTAATACTTGTCATGAACCACATCTGGAAGGAGCGAAACCGTAGGGTGTTCGACAAGGTGTCTCATTGTAACATCCCCATGTAATAGATACAGTGATCACCCTTTTGATAATGCCAAGTCATCATGATTGACAGTGCTTGATCATCATTTGAATCATATCTCATTTCAAATTTCAATTCAAATTAAAATTCAAATTAAAATTCAAATTTAAAGTGAAAACAAAAGTTGTTCAAATTTGAAAACTAAAATGTTCAATATATAGGAAATAATCCATAACTAATTGTGTTAAGAAAAACAACATCACTAAAAATCACTAGATGACTCTATCATCCAAAAACAGTACCAAACAGCAATATTTAATCCCATTTTAGTTAACAAAAATTTAAATGAAATCATCTGGTCACCAAACCATTTTCTGGCAGTAGTAAATATTGCACTGTAATTATTGAGCTAAGTCACATATTTTACAAAACCCAAATTGTGGCCAAACATTTAACAAAACAGAAAAGGAAAAATCAAAACAGAAAAGAAAAAGGAAAAGGCAGAGGACTCACTGGCGCGCTGGGCCTTGAGTGCACAGTGCAAATCGGCCCGGCCCGCCGAGGCCTTCTCCTTCCTCTCACCAGGCCGAAGCCATGGCGCGGCCGAACGCGCGCGCGCCGTCCGTCGCCGATTCGCCGCGCTGTCGACCATCCCCCGGTCCTCCCGCTGGATAAGAACGGCCCCGACGCCAGAGACGAACCCTAGCACGCCCAGATCGCCCACACCCCTCTCCCTCTCTTCCCCACCGCACCCGAGCGCGGCCATGGCGCCGCCGCCGTGAATCACGCGTCCACCAAGCCCAGATCGTCGCTGCGACCTGTCCACCGGCTTCCCCTCCCTCGCCTACGTTGGCTACGCCAACTGGTTGGAGCTCGGAGCCCCCACATCGATGCCGACGAGCTCATCTTCAACCTACGGGCGCCGGACTTCGCCGCCTCGATTTGCCGCCGTCGCACTTCCCCGAGCCCGCCTTTGCACGTCTACGGGACCCCAGTGAGCACCGCGTCCCTCTCCCCCTCTCCCAGAGCTCTCCTCCGCGCCGTAGCAGCCGCATTCTTCTCGGCCGAACCCATCGCCGCGGAGCTCGTCGCCGGCGAGTCTCCGATGACCAAATGGTCCCGAGCTCGTGCCCTTCGTCCTCACGGCACCCCGTAGGTCTCGCCTAGCTAGTTTGCGCGCCCAAACTCGCCCCGCAGCCGCGTTCCCGTTCGGACCCGTAGCCGCCGCCGCCCGCCGTCGTCGCCGGCGACCATTCCGGCCACCTCGCGACCAGCCACCATCACCGTTCGACGCGCGGCAGAGAGCCCGTTCGAACAAGCTAAACCACAGCCCCGGGGGCCCTCTGTACGCGTTTTCCGGCCGACGTCCGACGAGCGCCGCCATGTTTGGCTCGCCGGAGCCAACTCCGGCGCGACTCCGGCCGGCGCTGACCTGGCTCTTACGTGGCCTGCCCTGTGTCGCTGACTCCTGGGCCCCACGGGCCCCAGTTGACTGGGTTGACCCAGTCAACTGCTGACTGGGCACCCGTGGGCCACTGACATGCGGGCCCCACCCCGTTTAAACGTTTTAAAAATAAATAAAATGTTAATTAATTTGTTAATTAAATTAATTAGTTAATTAGTCACTGACTAATGGGTCCCACCTGCTAATTAACCTAATTAACTAAGTTAACCCTTGTTTAATTAAAATAGTCACTGACCAGTGGGACCCACTGGTCAGGTTTGACCTGGCCTAGCCGGATTTGACCCGCTCACGTCACACTGACGTCAGGATGACGTCACCCTACACTGTTTTGGATAATTTGAAATTAATACTTAAAATAATTCCAGAAATTCAGTATAACTTTGAAAAATCATATAAAATAAACCGTAACTCGGATGAAAATAATTTATATATGAAAAACGATCAAAAAAATATGAAGAATCCGAATATCCTATCCACATACCTGCCACACCCCTCTAGCCTACAGAACATGGAACCGTCCCCTCCGGTTCAGTGTACCGGTAATCATCCGGAGCTGGGAGAACACTCCCGGATAAATTCCCGCTCCGTCTAACTTGCGTAGTGCTGCATTAGAACACCCCTAGCACTGCATGTAGACATGTCATGCATCCCTGTTGCATTGTTGCCGTGTATTTATTGTTTCTTCCCCCTCCTTCTCTCTCGATAGACCCCGAAACTGCCGACGACACCGCTGAGTACGACTACGTCGTCGACGACCAGACCCCTTCAACTGAGCTTCCAGGCAAACAAAACCCCCCTTGATCATCAGATATCGCCCATTCCTTCTCTCTTATGCTTGCATTAGTATTGCTTCTGTTGTTGCTCCGATAGCTCCTATTCTGTTGCATAGCCTGATTTCGTCGCCTGCTGTTGATACCTACCTATTGTCCCATGATGCTTAATTAGCTATGCTATTGATTCATCTGTGGCCCTTCACCCTTTTCCGTATGCCATGCTTGTTATCGGGCCGTGATCACTCTGGGTGATGATCACGGAAATGTTTACATATTGCAATACTTTAAACTGATAAAGTCGGGCTGGCCCCAAGGGTGCCTGCGAGTGAATCATATTAAAGACGGGTCGGCTCCAAGAGCACCCGTGAGCCATGTGTTATCAAGTCGGAACGACAGGAACCCTGTTCGTCTCTACGAGTTACTAAATACGCCTAACGGATTTGGGTATTTGATCTGAGTAGGCCGCTGGCCTTATACGCACTACCACCACGTGGGATAATGGTTATGGGACCCTCTACGTCGTATGTATCAGTCGAAAGTTCTTCAGATGTCACAGCTCAGAGATGCGGGCTGATCGTTGGGGTGGACTGGTTACGTCACTTGTGTATACAGTGTCGCGTCTGGGCCCCGAAGGATCCCAGGGCTTTACTAAATATGATTGATTATATATTATCTTGCTCTACTCTCTTCTGATGCTGCAAGATTGCTTCAAGATGCTAGTCTTCGATAGGCTAGGCCTCCCCCCTCTATTCCAGCATTTCTGCAGTTTAGTCCACAGATATAACCCCATTCCTTTGATATAATGCATACTTAGCATAGTTCTGATGTCAGTCTTGCGAGTACTTTGGATGAGTACTCACGGTTGCTTTGCTATCTCTTTTCCCCATACCCGATTGCTGCGATCAGACGATGGAGCCCAGGAGCAGGAGATCCCCGGAGGAGCCTACTACGACGTGGAGATCCCCGACGACCAGGAGTAGTTCCGAGGCCCTAGGCAGGAGGACTTCGCCTTTTCGATCAGTATCAATGTTTGTGCTAGCCTTCTTAAGGCAAACTTGACTAACTATGTCTGTACTCAGATATTATTTGTGTGTATGACTTATGTATTCGGGTCCTCGTGACCCCTGGTTTGTAATATGAAGATTTATGTTTAAATTTGAGTTTAGAGTTGTGTTGTGATATCTTCCCGTGAGTCTCTGATCTCGAGCGTGCACGTTTACGTGTATGATTAGTGCACGGTCGAGCAGGGGCGTCACAAGTTGGTATCAGAGCCGACTGCCTGCAGGAAGCCCCTTTCCGATTCCTTGGTTGAAGTTGAGTCTAGTTTTCGAAAAACTATATTTTACTAACAGTGTTGTGTGGCTTACGGGCCCACGTCGCCAAATGGGTGGTATTAGGATCTTTTATTCCTCTTCCTTACTCTGGGACTCTGATCTCTCTTTTTTTCGGGTTAAATGATTTTGCTAACTCCGACTCTAGGTTCTCGTGATCACATCCATCCGGAGACCGGATTGTCTGCGGTTGTTTCTTGCATACCAGATACATGATTCAATCACTGTCATTTGACACTTTTGATAACAGCAATGCCATCCTTGCCCTCCTTCCAATACAGACTTGGTCATCTTTTGACTATACCTTGTCTCTTTATCACATTTTCCTTTTCCATTGGTCTGTTTAACCTTTCAAATAAGTTAATATGATCTAAGCGGTGATAAATCCCTGCTTATGTAAACACCTCGGTGTACAACTCAGTCAGAAAAACCCTGCTACCATTGCTGTTAACCCAGAACGAGTTCAGGCTATTCTTGACTGGACTCCCCCGAAGAATGTCAAGCAAGTCAGAAGTTTTCTCGGTCTTAATAGCTATTGGCGCCGTTTCGTCGAGAACTTCTCCAAGATTGCAAAGCCACTGACTGATTTGCTCCACAAGGGCAAGAAGTTTGAGTGGACGGAAAAGTGCCAAGAAAGTTTTCAGACACTTAAAGATAAGTTGACATCTGCCCCAGTGCTAGCTCCCCCTGATTCCCGCAAGGACTTTGTGATATATTGTGACGCATCCCGTCAAGGATTAGGCTGTGTCCTAATGCAAGAGCGCAAGGTGATTGCTTATGGCTCTCGTTAGTTGCGTCCTCACGAAGATAAGTATCCCACACATGATCTCGAGTTAGCAGCAGTTATCTATGCTCTGAAGCTGTGGCGACATTACCTTCTTGGTAATCATTGCGAGATATACACGAACCACCAAAGTCTGAAATATCTGTATACCCAACCAGATTTGAACCTCCGTCAACAAAGATGGCTCGAGACAATAGCTGACTATAACATGGATATTTCCTATACCCCTGGCAAGACTAATGTAATGGCCGATGCTTTGAGTCGCAAGTCTTATTGCAACAACCTCACGGTTCAGCAAGAACAACCTCTTCTTTATGAAGAACTTCGCAAGTTGAACCTTCACATTGTTCCTCAGGGTTATCTCAGTACCCTGGTTGTTGAACCAAACCTCGAGTGCAACATCAAGACAAGGCAGAAATATGACTCTGAAGTCGAGAAGATTAAGAAATACCTCTCCCAAGGAAATTCTTCGTTCTACCATGTTGATGATGGTGGTGCTTTGTTCTTCAAAGGCCGCCTAGTGGTCCCCAGAAAGCACAACCTGGACTCTCGTTCGGATGTTATGAAAGAAGCACATGATACACCTTTGTCAATTCACCCCGGTAGCACCAAGATGTACCAAGACATTCGACAGAGATACTGGTGGCCGGATATGAAGCGAGACATTGCTCGCTAAGTTGCTGAGTGTGACGTTTGCCGTCGCATCAAGGCAGAACATCAAAGGCCTGCTGGAACTCTGCAACCACTTGCTATTCCTGAATGGAAATGGGACAAGGTCGAAATGGATTTCATTACTGGTTTTCCCAGATCGCAGAAGGGTCATGATGCTATTTTTGTCGTCATTGACCGATTGTCCAAGGTTGCTCACTTTCTGCCAGTCAAGGAGACGATCACTGCTAGTCAGTTAGCAGACTTGTATGTTTCCAGAATTGTGTCACTCCACGGTGTTCCGTTGGAGATCAGCTCAGACCGTGGCAGCCTCTTTACCTCAAGATTTTGGAACGGTTTCCAAGAAGCTATGGGAACTCATCTGTCCTTCAGCACCGCTTTTCACCCCCAGTCCCAGGGACAAGTTGAACGAGTCAATCAAGTGCTTGAAGATATGCTTCGAGCTTGTGTCATCTCATTCGGTAAGAAATGAGAGGAATCTCTCCCGTATGCCGAGTTCTCTTACAACAATAGCTATCAAGCTAGTCTGAAGATGGCACCCTTCGAAGTTCTCTATGGACGTAAGTGCCGAACCCCTCTGAATTGGTCAGAAACTGGGGAACGGCCACTCTTCGGTCCGGACATTATCCAACAAGCTGAAGAACAAGTCCGCATTGTCTGTGAACATTTGAAAGCTGCTCAGTCTCGTCAGAAGAGCAATTATGACCGAAAGCATCAGGTAATGGTCTATCAACCTGGCGAACAAGTTTACCTCCGTGTCACACCGATTAAGGGCACTCATCGATTTGGAATCAAGGGCAAGTTAGCTCCTCGCTACATTGGCCCGTTCCGTATCCTCGCCCGACGAGGAGAAGTGGCCTATCAATTGGAATTGCTGCCGAACCTTTCTCAAGTTCATGATGTCTTTCATGTGTCGCAACTCCGTCGCTGCTTCAAGGATCCTTTCCGAGCAGTGGATCATGAAATGCTTGAGCTGCAAGAGGATCTTTCTTATCAAGCGTATCCGATCCGCATTCTTGATCAAGCTGAACGTCGAACTCGCCAGAAGGCAATCAAGTTCCTTAAAGTTCAGTGGTCAAATCATTCTGAAGATGAAGCCACTTGGGAACGCGAAGATCGTCTTCGTGAAGAATATCCCGCTCTCTTTCAGCCTACCTCTTAATTCTCGGGACGAGAATTTCTTTTAGAGGAGGAGAATTGTAACATCCCCATGTAATAGCTACAGTGATCACCCTTTTGATAATGCCAAGTAATCATGATTGACAGTGCTTGATCATCATTTGAATCATATCTCATTTCAAATTCCAATTCAAACTGAAATTCAAATTTAAAGTGAAAATAAAAGTTGTTCAAATTTGAAAACTAAAATGTTCAATATATAGGAAATAATCCATAACTAATTGTGTTAAGAAAAACAACATCACTAAAAATCACTAGATGACTCTATCATCCAAAAACAGTACCAAACAGCAATATTTAATCCCATTTTAGTTAACAAAATTTAAATGAAATCATCTGGTCACCAAACCATTTTCTGGCAGTAGTAAATATTGCACGGTAATTATTGAGCTAAGTCACATATTTTACAAAACCCAAATTGTGGCCAAACATTTAACAAAACAGAAAACGAAAAATCAAAACAGAAAAGAAAAAGGAAAAGGCAGAGGACTCACTGGCGCGCTGGGCCTTGAGTGCACAGTGCAAATCGGCCCGGCCCGCCGAGGCCTTCTCCCTCCTCTCACCAGGCCGAAGCCATGGCGCGGCCGAACGTGCGCGGGCCGTCCGTCGCCGATTCGCCGCGCTGTCGACCATCCCCCGGTCCTCCCGCTGGATAAGAACGGCCCCAACGCCAGAGACGAACCCTAGCACGCCCAGATCGCCCACACCCCTCTCCCTCTCTTCCCCACCGCACCCGAGCGCGGCCATGGCGCCGCCGCCGTGAATCACGCGTCCACCAAGCCCAGATCGTCGCTGCGACCTGTCCACCGGCTTCCCCCCCCTCGCCTACGTCGGCTACGCCAACTGGTTGGAGCTCGGAGCCCCCACATCGACGCCGACGAGCTCATCTTCAACCTATGGGCGCCGGACTTCGCCGCCTCGATTCGCTGCCGTCGCACTTCCCCGAGCCCGCCTTTGCACATCTACGGGACCCCAGTGAGCACCGCGTCCCTCTCCCCCTCTCCGAGAGCTCTCCTCCGCGCCGTAGCCGCCGCATTCTTCTCAGCCGAACCCATCGCCGTGAAGCTCGTCGCCGGCGAGTCTCCGGTGACCAAATGGTCCCGACCTCGTGCCCTTCGTCCTCACGGCACCCCGTAGGTCTCGCCTAGCTAGTTTGCGCGCCCAAACTCGCCCCGCAGCCGCGTTCCCGTTCGGACATGTAGCCGCCGCCGCCCGTCGTCGTCGCCGGCGACCATTCCGGCCACCCCGCGACCAGCCACCGTCACCGTTCGACGCGCGGCAGAGAGCCCGTTCGAACAAGCTAAACCACAGCCCCAGGGGCCCTCTGTACGCGTTTTCCGGCCGACGTCCGACGAGCGCCGCCGCGTTTGGCTTGCCGGAGCCAACTCCAGCGCGACTCCGGCCGCCGCTGACCTGGCGCCTATGTGGCCTGCCCTGTGTCGCTGACCCCTGGGCCCCACGGGCCCCAGTTGACTCGGTTGACCCAGTCAACTGCTGACTGGGCACCCGTGGGCCACTGACATGCGAGCCCCACCCCGTTTAAACGTTTTAAAAATAAATAAAATGTTAATTAAATTAATTAGTTAATTAGTCACTGACTAATGGGTCCCACCTGCTAATTAACCTAATTAACTAAGTTAACCCTTGTTTAATTAAAATAGTCACTGACCAGTGGGACCCACTGGTCAGGTTTGACCTGGCCCAGCCGGATTTGACCCGCTGACGTCATGATGACGTCACCCTACACTGTTTTGGATAACTCGAAATTAATAATTAAAATAATTCCAGAAATTCAGTAAAACTTTGAAAAATGATATAAAATAAACCGTAACTCGGATGAAAATAATTTGTATATGAAAAACGATCAGAAAAATATGAAGAATCCGAATATCCTTTCCACATACCTACCACACCCCTCTAACCTACTGAACATGGAACCGTCCCCTCCGGTTCAGTGTACCGATAATCACCCGGAGCTGGGAGAACACTCCCGGATAAAATCCCGCTCCGTCTAACTTGCGTAGTGCTGCATTATAACACCCCTAGCACTGCATGTAGACATGGCATGCATCCCTGTTGCATTGTTGCCGTGTATTTATTATTTCTTCCCCCTCCTTCTCTCTCGATAGACCCCGAGACTGCCGACGACACCGCTGAGTACGACTACGTCGTCGACGACCAGACCCCTTCAGCTGAGCTTCCAGGCAAACAAAAAACCCCTTGATCATCAGATATCGCCCATTCCTTCTCTCTTATGCTTGCATTAGTATTGCTTCTGTTGTTGCTCCGATAGCTCCTATTCTGTTGCATAGCCTGATTTCGTCACCTGCTGTTGATACCTACCTGTTGTCCCATGATGCTTAATTAGCTATGCTATTGATTCATCTGTGGCCCTTCACCCTTGTCCGTATGCCATGCTTGTTATCGGGCCGTGATCACTCTGGGTGATGATCACAGAAATGTTTACATATTGCAATACTTTAAACTGATAAAGTCGGGCTGGCCCCAAGGGTGCCCGCGAGTGAATCATATTAAAGACGGGTCGGCTCCAAGAGCACCCGCGAGCCGTGTGTTATCATGTCGGAACGACAGGAACCCTGTTCGTCTCTGCGAGTTACCAAATACGCCTAACGGATTTGGGTATTTGATCTGAGTAGGCCGTTGGCCTTATACGCACTACCACCACGTGGGATAATGGTTATGGGACCCTCTACGTCGTATGTATCAGCCGAAAGTTCTTCAGATGTCACAGCTCAGAGATGCGGGCTGATCGTTGGGGTGGGCTGGTTACGTCACTTGTGTATACAGTGTCGCGCCTGGGCCCCGACCAGCCACGTAACGTGCAGGAGTGCAAAGGGCGATGGCCCAAGACCCCTTCGTACTTAGGATTTAGACCGGCGTGTTGACCTCTCTGCTGAGCCTAGGTAGGACTGCGTCGTGTCGATCACCCGAGGCCGGGCATTACCCAGCAAGTGTGTCCGGCTAGATGTGATCGAGCGTGTTGGGTAACAGTAGTGCACCCCTGCAGGGAAGTTATCTATTCGAATAGCCGTGTCCACGGTAACAGGACGCTCAGAGTTGTATCTCGATCTGCTACAACTACAAATGGATAACAAATGATTACTAAACTGTTACTACTGCTCTCGGGATCACTTTCTCACAGGGTAGTCGAGGAAGGATCCCAGGGCTTTACTAAATATGATTGATTATATATTATCTTGCTCTACTCTCTTATAATGCTGCAAGATTGCTTCAAGATGCTAGTCTTCGATAGGCTAGGCCTCCCCCCCTCTGTTCCAGCATTTCTGCAGTTTAGTCCACAGATATAACCCCATTCCTTTGATACAATGCATACTTAGCATAGTTCTGATGTCAGTCTTGCGAGTACTTTGGATGAGTACTCACGGTTGCTTTGCTATCTCTTTTCTCCATACCCGATTGCTGCGATCAGACGACGGAGCCCAGGAGCAGGAGATCCCCGGAGGAGCCTACTACGACGTGGAGATCCCCGGAGGAGCCTACTACGACGTGGAGATCCCCGACGACCAGGAGTAGTTCGGAGGCCCTAGGCAGGAGGCCTTCGCCTTTTCGATCAGTGTCGCTGTTTGTGCTAGCCTTCTTAAGGCAAACTTGACTAACTATGTTTGTACTCAGATATTATTTGTGTGTATGACTTATGTATTCGGGTCCTCGTGACCCCTGGTTTGTAATATGAAGATTTATGTTTAAATTTGAGTTTAGAGTTGTGTTGTGATATCTTCCCGTGAGTCTCTGATCTCGAGCGTGCACGTTTGCGTGTATGATTAGTGCACGGTCGAGCAGGGGCGTCACACTCATATAACGCAACCGCTACGTATGGCAATCAGAGAGGAGTGGCGAATGTGGTATCTGGCTTGGCAACGAGTTGCGGTGGAAGGGTGGGTAACCGTGAGTAGTTTGTATCATGATCTGAGGAGTGGATGTTGTATTGGTGGTGTGCGGTCTACCCTTGGGCAGGCTAGTTGTAACCCTACTGTCTTTCTTCTATCTTAATGAAACGATGCGCAACTCTCTTGCGCGTTCTAAAAAAACAATTTCTACGATTGGAAGTCATCCAATCATAATCAACAAAGGGACCGCAACCCCCCATCCGAGAGGGTCGGGTCAGGTCACTCTGGACCAAAAAATCCGGACAAAAACCGCAATGGACTAGTTATTCTGCCACATCGATAGTTTGATACTACTTGCCTGAGTGAATGACAAACAATGCTACAACCAGTAACGACACTAGTACATGCATATAAAACGGAGTAACAGTTTGCTCATATATATAGCCAAATGTCGAATACTAGTACATCCAAGACTCCATTTGTATCTCGACCAGACGGTTACAAACCAGGCTAGTTATATGACCCGCATATTAGTTACCCAAATACTAGTAACTAGTACTAGTCGACGAGTGCTGGGGGATCTATCCAATTAACAATAAGTACACTACTAGATCAATTGTCACAGCATAATGCATTAACAATAAGTACACTACTAGATCAATTGTCACAGCATAATGCATACTCTATACCCATTATTCCTTGAAACTACCCTTCAGTACCTCATGAACTGAGAATAGCTAGCTGAACTAATCGGCTAGGAGGGCCAGGAAGCTGATGTAGTCGCCCACCGCGAAGACAGCGATGGCCACGTTGCAGGAGATCCTGAAGAAGAGGTCTTCTATGTCGGCGACGAGGTTGAGGCGGACGCCCCTGGCGTACAGGCAGTGGCCGCCGATGGTGAGCGCGAGCGCGTGGAAGGCGAGGGTGCGGCGGACCCAGGGGCGGCGACACTGGGGCCGCAGCGCCAGCGCCGCCGCGGCCGCCTGGAGCGCGGCGCAGCACAGCATCCCGATCACTAGGGCGGTCTCCTCGTCCGTCAGCTGGTCATGCAGCAGAAAGAACGACGACGACTGCAGAGGACGAACGAACATCAACACATGATTCGAAGGGAAATTCGGAATCACAAAGTGCGGGTGGTAGTAGTCACCTGGCCGCGGGGAACGTGGTAGTGGACGAGTGCGTAGTCGATTGCATAGCCCAAGGCGGTGAAGGCGGTGAAGAGCACCCAAGCAATGACCAGTAGGACTTCATCCCGGTGGCGGATCCAACGTACAAGCGTTGGGTTCAAGTGAACCCAACGAATTTTGCTTCGTACGTGCGCGGAGGTGTTTGCCTGACCTGAACCCAGTAAAAAATTCTGGCTGACCCCATCAAATAACGTGAGCAGCTAAGCTAAGGGCCCAAAATCCCACGGGGATTTTTTTTTTATGATGTCAGCATATCACTTTTTTTTTTGCGAGAAAACTTCCGATCTATTCATCTTCAATCATGACAGTATAACGAACACCAGAAATAATAAAAATTACATCCAGATTCATAGACCACCTAGCGACGACTACAAGTACTGAAGCGAGCCGAAGGCGCGCCGCCGTCATCGCCCCTCCATCGCCGGAGTCGGGCACAACTTGTTGTAGTTGACAGTCGGGAAGTCGTCGTGCTAAGGCCCCATAGGACCAGCGCACCAGAACAGCAACCGCCGCCGATAAAGAATAACGTAGATCGGTAGAATCCAATCCAAAGACACACGAACGTAGAAGAACAACGACGAGATCCGAGCAAATCCACCAAAGATAGATCCGCCGGAGACACACCTCCACACGCCCACCAACGATGCTAGACGCACCGCCGGAACGGGGGCTAGGCGGGGAGACCTTTATTCTATCTTCAGGGAGCCGCCGCCGTCTCGTCTTCCTGAGCAGGACACAAACCCTAACAAAACGGAAAGGAACGACTAAAATCGGAGCCCTCCCGCCGGCCCTTGCCAGGATCCACCGCGCCCCCATGGCCCTAGGGCCACCGGAGACGAGACGGACCTGCGGCAGCGCCGGCGAGAGGCAGGAACCCTAGATTTTTTTGGAGGAGGAGGAGGTAGAATCCTACGGGGACTTGATTCCCCGGGCGGCCAGCCAGCCAGGCCTTAACTGTGTACTCTATACTCTGTTTTGTTTTGTATATACACACGCACACAGCCGTATACCTTGTCGAGTCGTCGTCTGTTTGTTTTCCAATTCGCATCTCTCCTCGTATGTTTGTGTTCTTCGACGTCTCGGCCGCCGCACGCCAGCGGCAAACCGGCCACTGCAGATCGACAGCGACAACAATTTTAGCCCAAAATTGGAGGCAACTAGATTACATTGCCACATGTCGTCATCCCATCTCTCTTATGTATGTTCTATCTAGTCTAATAGCCTACCACTATATTGATTTTTTTGCCCCAGTTTTTTATTTTTTCTCATTTATTATGTGGGGAAAGATATATTTTCTACCATTAGTAGTGATGCAGTGTTTAATCTTTTTAAGGCGATGAAAGATCAAAATGGGCCACTCTAAAATGAAAGTGAGTTTACAAGCTTCTTTTGCCTGATGGTACTTATTTTAAACTTGTCAATCTAAGTTGTCATTGTTTCAATATTTCAGGGAAGATGAGGAGCTAAACCTGGAGCTACAAAGTTATTTGATACTACTCTATTATTTATAACATGTAAACAAGTGTTTTTATACCCCGCAAAGAAAAAACAAGTGTTTTCATACCCCGAAAAAAAAAAACAAGTGTTTCCATAATTTTATCGAACCGGTATGTCTTGCACTCTTCAGTTTTTAGTGCAACACAATATGTTTGTTATATTGTTTATGGGTGTTATACTTTTGTTGCAGTTAGACTTTAATCTTCATAAATTAATATCAAGTTCTCGTAAAGAGTGAATGGGCGAACCCAATGGCAAAATTTTCTGGCTCCGCCCCTGCTTCATCCGCGAACAGACGATCGGCTAACGACCTCTTGGCAACCGTCACACGAGCAGGCAGCAGCTGAGGCTTCTCGCCGTCCATGGATCCAAGCTTTTTTTGCGGGGAGTCCATGGATCCAACCAACCTAGCGACGACGAGATCAGCAACGGCGCAGTGTTAGGTCCCTGGTCTAATTTTCTATCACGAAAGAAACGATCGAGACGTCACGGCGTAGATCCGACGAGGACAGAGTTAGCAAGATGGCCGCCCGAGGGGGACTCACCGTTGCAGGTTGATTGGTGTGCGAGGTGCTTCCCTATACTCGATCCCAACGACGTGCTGGCCGGCGGGGGTCGTACTGGAGCCTGGAGGCGGAGCGCTATGGTGTGGTGTGGAGCTTCGCTGTCTGCAGGTCATGTTGCAGCCTGCGATTGCGATGCGAGCGAGGGAGAGCGACGCCCCAACCCAACACCCACGACGTGTCGAGCCTGAGCTGCACATCTCGCGTGGCAGTGCCCGCGGCGAGGATGCGTCCGCCCAGCGCGCGCTTCCGTATACGTACCCTCTTTGGCAATGCACTGGGCTGCTGAAACTTCTTTGCAGATCGATGTACAGAAATGGAGTATGTGAGTGGAGCTAGTAAAAAGCTAGCTAGCTCGTTTTTTCAACTAGCTAGTTTCATTTCAAGGAATTCGATTTCCACTAGCATACGCATGTAATCTGGGTGCTTTGTGCATCGCTAACACCCATACCACTCAAGCGACAACCTTAACATTGAGAGTGGGAAGCAGGGGCTCCAAAGGTCTACATAATTGAGCTTGACCCCGTCATCTACTGGAAAAGTTGTGTCAAAAGAAAAGGTAAAAGGTGATGATGATTGATGGCATGCCTCCGCAAGACATAAAGTGGTGATGCACCATGTGCTTTTCAACAACGCAACTTTCAAGGCATTATCTTTAGTACTAAGCTGAATTTCTCTCTCTTCATAATTTTTATCATGGATGAAAGGTGGGGCTCCAAAGGGGCTATAAAGTTTAGTTTGATCTTTGTCATCTACTCAAAAAGCATGTCAAAAGAAAAAAGAAAAAGAGACAACGATTGATGGCATGCAACCACCAAGGCATAAGGTAGTGAGGCACCATGTGCTTCCCAACAATGCAAGTTTTCACGGCATTAAGTTGAGTGAGCTTATGTGTTTCAAGGCATTGATGACATCCATCCACCAAGGCATAAAGTGGTGAGACATCATGTGTTTTCACAACACAAGTTTTCAAGGCATCAACTTGAGTGAGCTCAATTTTTCTCTTCATAATTACTATCGTGGATGGAAGATGGGGCTCCACAAGGTCTACACAATACATTTTGACCCTTGTCATCTACTTGAAAACCCTGTCAAAAGAAGAAGAGGAAAAGTGATGGCGATTGATGGGCATAAAGTGGTGAGGCACCATGCGCTTTCGAACACCGCAATTTTTCAAGGCATTATCTTTAGTAAGCTGAATTTCTCTCTCTTCATAATTTTTATCATGGATGAAAGGTGGGGCTCCAAAAGTTCTATAAAGTTCAGCCTGATCTTTGTCATCTACTCAAAAAGCATGTCAAAAGGAAAAAAAAAGAAAAAAAGACCACGATTGATGACATGCAACCACCAAGACATAAGGTGGTGATGCATCACGTGCTTCCCAACAATGCAAGTTTTCAAGGCATTATCTTGAGTGAGCTTATGTGTCAAGTCACAGATGGCATCCATCCACCAAGGCATAAAATGGTGAGACATCATGTGTTTTCACAACGCAAATTTTTAAGGCATTAACTTGAGTGACCTCAATTTTTCTATTCATAATTATTATCGTGGATGGAAGATGGGGCTCCACAAGGTCTAAACAATACATTTGGACCCTTGTCATATACTTGAAAAGCGTGTCAAAAGAAAAATAAAAGTGATGACGATTGATGGCATGCCTTCAGCAGGGCATAAAGTGGTGAGGTCTCATGTGTTTGCCAACAACGTAATTTTTCAAGATATGATCTCGAGTGAGCTAACTTTTCTTCTCTTTTTCACAACTTTTCCTAATTCCTAGCTAGACGCGGACAACAAACCTAAGCCATCTCTATCGCTTTCCTTTCACACTATCTCTACTTTGTCATGAAGAAACCAGACTCCTCCATAGAATTAGCTTTGCACTAAAAGCAACAATTCATATATTTAGAAAATGAGACCGTCACTATTTAATCTATCATGAATACTTGGACCTCTCAACGCATGAAACATGTCGGTATCCAAGAAAAAGAATTCAAGAACCTAGATAACTAATCTTTCACATGCTCGCATATCATAAGTACATACCTCTAAACGGTATTTTGCTATGCCCAATAAGATTTTTTTTAGCGTCAACTCAGGTTCAAGGAATGCACGACATAACAAGATCATCAATATAAGTTTGGCCACTAAACTGAAGCAGCTTGCACCAAAATTCAGATAGGAATCCATATGCACATCAAATTGTAAGCATGCTTTAGAATTTATCAAGAGCAATTTCGGCATAGGCAAACAAGTGAATATTGACTCCTTAAAGGGGATAACAACACTTAAATGGCACGATGCAATGGATTTGCAAGTGTCCCCTTGAAGTATGTGTCCTCCTGATGGCAGATGAAGAAGACGTACCCGTCATTCCCGAAGCTCGCAAAGCCCATGTCCTGATGATGTGCGTCGCGGTGCACCATACACGACGTGCCTCCATGCCACCGAATGGTGGCCGTTGTCGTGTCGTCGCGCATGCATCATGTCGAGCCGCACCATGGTGTCTACGACACTGTGCCACAACTTAGTGGCGCCCCCAATGGCCTAGCCACGTGTTGCCACCACTGGTGGCCCTACTGGCTAGCACACACCACCGTCGCCGCGTCGTGGGTTGGCCTGCTGGCCGCATACTTGCCACTAGGTCCCTAACATACAAGGATTCAATCTTTTGGGAGTGTAGCATCATAAAAACCTTCATATGCAACCGTAAACATCTTCAAATGGTCGCACCTAAGAGCGATCTTCAAACCCACTGAATAAAGCATGTGCAACCATCTTCAAACGGTCGCACCTAAGAGCATCTCCAACAGTTCTTGTAAAAAACTCCACGTAAAACTGGTTTTACGGGGTGTCAATATAATTTAGGGGAAGTTCACAGGAGAGGTCTTTTCTCAATTCCCATAAACATCTTCCCCTAAAATATGTTTTTTTATCTTTCATTAAACAAGCATACAAATGGAGACGAGGAGCGTCCGAGCAGATGGGGTCGGTGGGGGGAGGCAGTTGGGCGGCGGGCGGCTCATCGGGGCCACGACCGGGTCATCTGAGCGGGCAGGGTGGTGCAAGGAGGCGTCAGTGGGGCGGTGCATGGTGGTGCGGCCGGTTCCTCCAGCCAGTGGTAGGATGGCGAGGGTGGCAGAGCCGGCGGGACGAGGCGGGGCGGGCGTGGAGGCACCCTGAAAATTCAGCAGTTGCCTCCTGCCAAAGTTGACAGGAAGGCTCATCTTCCCGTAGATGGAGGGAAAGTTTAGGAGAATTTATGGGATCCCGTAAAAAAATGCATTTATGGGAACTGCTCGAGAGGTTTTTTTTTTTTGCTCAACTTCTCCTAAACGATGGTTATTTTATGGATGCGGGAACAGATGGAGATGCTCTAAAGGCGATAAGCTTCAAAGCATTCCCACGCTCACCTAGCTGAACTAGCCTTCAATCATGTGAGCTAGATAAACCTGTGTCCTTGGCACGACAAAGTTAGTCGCAAATTTATTTATTTATTTTGAACAGGGGAAGTGACCATCCGATAAAGTAAAGAGGAGGGCTTCGGTACAACCCCCCCCCCCCCCCCCCCCCCCAAAAAATGTATAATGGATAGGATGGTCATTTCACATGTCGTATAGAATACCCGCCGGCCGCCGTACGCCCGCCCGCATCGCCGTATGCCCGCCCGCGTATGCCGTAGCCGTCGCCCGTACCCTAGGCCCCGTACACCGTACGCCGTCGCCCTTGAAAAAAAAACAGTCGCGTGACGTGCCGACACCCCCGTTGAAACCCTAGCGACGGTAGTCGTTCCGCGGCAGTCGCCGTCGCCCTGGTCGCCGCCCAAAGAACACGCCGCGCATGGCCTGGCGCCGTCCACAGGCGGAACCCTATTTGTGATCGTCGCTGCAGCCGCCGCGTTCCTTCGCCGTCGCCCGGATCGTCGCTGCAGCCGCCGCGTTCCTTCGCCGTCGCCCGGATCGTCGCTGCAGCCGCCGCGTTCCTTCGCCGTCGCCCGGACCGCCACCCACACGTGAATCCTCGTCGCCGTGGGCGCCTTCGTCCGCGGCCTCCGTCGGCCATCATCCTCACGCCGTGGACGCCTGCCTCGGCCGGGCATCATCGTCACGCCGTGGGCGCGTTCGTCACCGGACGAAATGGATCCATCTGACATCCTCGCCGGCTTGGAAGAGGTCGGTTTGACTCTTACATTAGGTCACTCACTATGTAGGGTACAATAGGTTACTCATTCAAATGATATGAAAAATGTTTTATGGTGTTCGGATTGATCATGTATAGATGGACGAGGAGACCGATTATGATGGCGATGATTACGGCGACGAGAAGGGATCCTCGTCATTGAATATGGACGAACCTGCTGTGGAAAACTACATGAGTTTGGATGAATCTTATAGTGGCAACGTATGTGTGTTGAACATTCATAAAAACATGAAAAACGAACAACCGCACGGACACTTACATGTATTTTTTTCACATCATGCAGCTACATGACGATGATGATGATGATATGGATATGGATGATTCATTTGCTGAAAGCGCACTCCGGGTACGTTTTAAAATATGCAAGACAAGAAATGACATAATAACTGCATGACCACTTACATGTATTTTTTTAAATGTGCGCAGATGGATGCGGATGGGGACTATGAGAGGAATATTGTTGATGATGAAAGTGACCAATGCGACGTTGATGCATCTCATGGTGAGAGCTCGAGCAAAGTAAGTTTTCAAACTTACATATGAAATATTAAATATTAATATAATAACTGACTGACATACATGGTTATATGCCTTATTTTGCAGGGAGATGTTGATGGTCCTAGCAGGATGGATGAGCATGTTGTTGATGATGAGTTTAATTTTGACATCGGATTTGATGAATATCAGCAAGATTCATTGGACAGGCATTGGAAGGTGATGTCGAAGACGTTCAGGTCACTAGGAGAGGCTTACTTGTTCTATAACCAGTACGCTAAGGACCGTGGTTTCAGCATTAGAAAGGACTTGCTGAAATTTGCAAAAGGTTCTGAGGGAGGTGTGCGCTTGAGGAGGTATCTGTGTTCGAGAGCTGGAAAACGACAGGCCAAATTTTATACAATGGAAGGCAGGACCTGCAGGCTCAGACCAGAGAGTCGATGCTTCTGCGATGCCCATTTAACTGTGAAGCTTGATAAAGAGCGTGATGTTTGGTATGTCAGCAGTTTCAGCGATGATCACAATCATGTTCTAGCTAGACCGGACAAAGTCCCGCATCTCCGGTCTCATAATCAGATCAAAGAATTTCAGAAAGCTGAGATCTTAACTATGGCAGGTGCTGGAATCAGGAAACATATCATTTTTGATAACTTCATCAGCAGGTACGGGTCGTATGCTAAGACCGGTTTTGGGAGGAAGAAGCTTTATAATATGTGCTATAGAGAGAAAATGAAATTGCTTGCACAAGGTGATGCTGATACTGCCATTGGGATCATGATTACCAGAAAGGACAGGGATCCTGATTTTTTCTTTGAGCACACTATCGATGATGAAGGAAGGCTGAAAAACCTATTCTGGTGTGATTCCCAATCACGCCGAGACTATATTGACTACGGTGTTTGGTTGTGCTATTGTGTCTGATGAGACGGAAGATACATATGTGTTGCTGCTTCAGACGTTCTTGAGAGCTCATTGTCAGAAGAAGCCCAGGTCTGTAATTACTGATGGAGATGCAGCTATGATAAAGGCAATCAGAAAGGTCCTTTCAGACGTTTGGCATCGTCTTTGCTCGTGGCATATTGAGAAGAACATGCAGAAACACCTTCACTATAAGTCCCTAAAAGAGTTCAGGTCTCTACTTTACTATGCCACTTCACATAAAGTCTTCGAGGAGAGATGGGCAACGTTTACCGCCAAATGGCAGTCGGAGAGAACACAGACATGGTTGCGTAGGATGTACAAGAAGAAGAGGCTTTGGGCTGCATCATATCTGTCTGGTGAGTTTTTTCTAGGTATGCGAAGTAACCAGAGAAATGAGAGTCTGAACTCATGCCTTCACTTGCATCTAGACTCCGGTATGACTATTGTTGACATGATTGTGCACTACGAGAACTGCATCGTTCGGCTCCGTGAGAACGAGTCATACGACGATTGCACGGCCACACAGACAAACCCAGTACCAGTCCTGGACAAGTGTACACACATTGAGAAATCAGCTGCCCGTGAGTTCACTGCGGCAAACTTTTATATCTTACAGCAAGATATGAAAAAGGCAGGGGAGATGGAGGTCCTTGAGAGACTGAGAGGAGCAGACACTCAGAGATTCATACTCACATGGAAGGATAATAGGGATATCAGATTCACTGTGGACTACACCCCGGGTAACTCCGAACAAACCGTGAAGTGCAGTTGCAGAAGTATGGATTGCAAGGGACTCCCTTGCAAACATATTTTTCACGTTTTGATTCGGCTGGGCTTACGTGAGATACCTAAGTGTTTAGTACTGCGAAGGTTCACCAAAATTGCACGGGGTGGACTGCCCGTGAAGTGCACTAGCGATCTGTTTGCGTGGGGATGGGTAGGTACTGGGGAGAGAGCTAGGTACAGCGAGTTGACTATCTTGTCTGCCGAAGCATCTCACGTCGCATGCCATAAACCATTCTTATTCGACAAGTTGGAGGCGGCTCTGCAGGACATAATAGCGAGTGGTCACACTGAGGAGAATGAGCATGATAGTAAGCAAAAGTTTGTGAATGACGATGCATTTGAGCCTAATCGAGATCATATTCTCGTTCGTGATCCCGTTAAAATTTCTACCAAGGGCGCACCAAAGCAGAATAGTAAAGGCCGCAGTAAGGGTGGTCCTGACGTCACTAAAAATGGTAGACCAAAAGCTTTTGACGAGAAAAGCCAACGTCTATGTGGCCAATGCGGTCTTCTGGGTCATTATAAGTCCACATGCCCTCAAAATCCCAAGTAAGATTTTCGTTTTTTCATGTCAACCATGTTGTTTCATATTGTTGTTCGTGGATTATCACATATCTTAATGACGTATGCAGGAACATGGCTTGAACGAAGAAGAAGTACCGAAGTTTACTTAGCCCTTCGATGGAAGACAAATTATTAATGGATTGCACCACTCTATTAGACCTCTTTTTACTTTCTTCATGTTACACCGTGTTATATGAGACCTTTTTTACTTTGTTGAAATTCTTCATGTTAGACCGTGTTATATGAGACCTATTTTACTTTGTTGATGTTAGACTATGTTGTACGATACGTGTTTACTTTATTGATGTCAGACTATGTTATTCGAGATCTATTTTACTCTGTTTATTTTGATATATTGATGATGCTTATTTTGATATATTGATGATGCTGTAGACGACATTCGCTGTCGTTGTTTACTGTTGTTGCAATGTCGTTGTTTAATGTATACAGTGTAACTGTCGTCGCACTGTCGTGCAGATTTTTTTTAAAAAAAAATTGCCCACCCGGTGTGCCGGCGGTGGTATGACACAGTGGACACCACCACGACGGCTAACCGGGTCCCACAGGGCGGCGTCCGTCGACGGGCGATGCAGTAGATCAAATGAGTTCAAACACCCATCGGGCGCCGGCTATTTAAGTCGGTCGTCGCCCCCTTCGTCGGGCGAGGTGGGACTAAAACTTACCCGCTTCAGTACGCGTCGCCCCACCGGTTTATTGGGCCGGCCGACGTCGCCATGCGCGTCGCGTGAGAGAGGCTTACTGGGCCGGCCCGCCGCGCGCCCGGCCGATTACAGCGCGGCGACCGCAATGTTTAGTCCCACCTCACCAGCCGAACGGCGCGTCGACCGGCTTAAATACGCAGCGGTCGTCATGCATTCGAACTCCTCTGATACTTCGCCGTCTCAGCCGCCCCGTTGGCCCGGTTGCCGCCGTGCTGTTTCGGAAATGCCGTTGATGTCGCATCGGCTTGATATCGACGTGCAAAGTAAGAAACGCCAGTGCTCCGGGTGGGCATTTTTTAAACAAATTTAAATATAACTACACATGTGTTGACTTTTTTATTAATTTTTTTGACCGATAAAATTGAAATATAATGATATATGCGTCGGTGATTAAGCAGTATATTTTTAAACAAATTTAAATAAGACTACACATGCGTAGTCTTTTTTATTAATTTTTTTGACCGATAAAATTGAAATATAATTACATATGCGTCGGTGATTAAGCAGTATACTTGCCGGTAATTCAACATTATAAACGAGGACAGAAACACAGATATTTTCATTGTGAAGTAAAATATTTGATGAAGTATTGTCTTGTTCATCAATAAATATCTTTCTGATATTAAAGCAAAACATTACTGCAGCTATTAAAAATGAGTGCTACATAAAATTTGTCGCATCTATTTCTTCTTTGCTAGTCTGATATTAAAGCAAAACATTACTGCAGCTATTAAAAATGTGTGGTACATAAAATTTGTCGCATCTATTTCTTCTTTGCAAGCGGGATAACTTTGTCTTTCACATTATTGAGCTTGTTTCTCTCCGAAAAAACAAGCTATGCAATCATCAACTCCCTCGAATTATCAACTGACCTCTGTTAAAAAAATCATGTTAGTACAATGTGAATTGTGTGTCATAATAACAATATTAATTATGCATATTTTAAATTATGTACCTGTGTAAATTCGCTTGTCCATTTTTCGCCGTCCCAGTATTGAAAGCATCGAAGGACAAATATTCCACATGAGTTCCTGGTTCGTATATAGAATGATACATAAGTACGCATTGTATGTATAGTACTGAAATAATGTCGAATTATACTCACCCATCTTCCTGTTGTGGCATCTGGTACGTCCTAATAAGCCATGTAGACAGATCCGGATAATTGACAATCAGAAAGGTCCTTTCAGCTCCTCAACTTGGTTTCTAATATCAGTGTCAAGTTCACGTCCCATCAAAGAATCAAGAACCTGAAACTCTTTCTTCTCGCGATGCATCACGACCGTAACCCAGTGGGTATTTCCCTTGTTAAGAGGGATAAAAGTCTGCGCATACATATACGATGCAATTAACACAAATTGAATTTTTTATATTCGTATATGCATACATAGGGATAGGCAGTCCAACTTACCTTAGCTTTTTTAAAATACTCGTCGGCGCATCTATTCACGGGCGCATTGTTCTTCGCCTCTACTTCGTTCTCGTTATTACCGGGCTGCTTATCTGGTCTCCATTCAAGTAACCAATTCACCAGCCACGTGGCCATCATGTGACGATCATCACTAACTATGTCCGACAGATACGATGAATAAGCATTGATAACCTGAAAATAATGTAACGGATGTATAACCATGGCAGTATGAAGTAAACATGTACAAAAAAGACAACGGTAACTTACATCGCCCGATAGCCACTGATGGTTAAGAATTTTGCAAGCCCTCTGTGCACTAAGACCTTCGCCCGTACCATCATTGAATATTTCCTTTTTACTATGTTTTCGTGAGTGTTCATAAGCGCGGACATACTGAACGGACGCCTTCACCACATCATAGTCATCACTAGAATTTTCAACGCCTTCTTCCTCGAACAGTTCTAAAGCACACAAGTCATTTTTGTTAGTAAAGCAATGATACATACGTAGTTGTACGCGAAAACAATTCGAAGAATTAAAAACTCACTTGCTTTTGCGGAACGTTTTGCACGCTTGGTCGGTTTAATGAGCACAAAAGGTGACTTCACAAGTTGTGACACCCGACGCTTCCGCTTCCCACGAACCTCCTGCACTACATCATCATGTCCGGAAAAACCGCCCGATGCACGTGATGCCATATCATCTGTACCTATAGATGTTACCTCCTTTTCATCTGATACCTTAGGAACTTGGACAGGATCATCTTTATCACCCTTGAAACTATCAAAATACTCAGGTGTGCAATAATAAGGTCGCTTTTCGTGAGAATTCTGAAAAACATCTTCATCATTCTTTCGCACATTCGTTTTTGCAGGAGTGATGACATCGTCCAAATCATCTTGATAGACCCATTCTTTACGAGGTACTCCACCATAGTTTCTAGATTCACTATTATCATCATACTCATTCTCTTCCTCTTTTCAATGTTACCGGCTTGGTAGAAGACACCGGTTTTATTCATTTTATGTATGACCTTCTGTGAATAAAAATTAATTCCGGTTAGTTCCGCAATACATTAAAGGACATAGTGAATGCCAATAAACCTGAAGTGTTACCTGTGCGCATAACTCTGGCAAACGAAGCATGTCCTTACGAATGTGCTTCAGCTCATTCATAATTCGATCCATAATGGGGTTCTGGCTCGCGGAAGCCTCTGATGTACTGACACCTTTTTTCCTACGAGTGATGTCAGACTTTTTTGAACTAGCTTTCTTGTTTTTTTCAGCTTGTTCATCTCTAATTTTTTTCAACCTGTAATCTTCTGTAATGGTGTCATCGATCTACAACATTAACAACCACACATACAAATCAAATTAGCAGTTAATAGCAAGAGATGAATGTAAAACAAAATAATATTACACTGTATTACCATCCCAACACCACGACCATAATCAAAGTCGTACTTGTCTCTTTTCTCCGCATCATCTTTTTTCCAGTTCCTCATCAAGGGGCTCCGCAGCGCCAACGGGTCATATTTCGGACCCGTGATTGGCTGCACTTTCTCCCAATAGAGATACTGCAAAACAAAAAAATGTTTTTTATCATGTGTTAGACAAATATTACATAACAGAAATTTTGAAATTAATAAATAAATCATACTTGCAGAAGGGCTAGGTTGCCACGTGGCCACTCCCGAACACGGCCGGACTGCAAAACCTTACCAATCTCCGACAAACAATACCGCAAAGTAAAAGCGTTCCAGTTGAACTTCTTTATCATCTTGATATCTTGCACTAGCGCATAATAACTCTACGGAATATATTCATTAGACACAGGTGCAATTATAGTCCCTAACAGAACAAGAAACGCCATCCGAACGAATTCTTCGTCCGCGTTTTTATTTCTCACAATCTTACCAATCAGATCATCAATCATTATTTTACCATTCTTTCGGTTAACAAAATTAACTGGTATTTTTTTTATTGCTTTTCCTTCTTCCATACTCAGAAAACCAGAAACATCCACTCCTTCATTTTTCCAACCAAATATAGCCAACACATCATGAGGCCGCAGTGAAATAATACCTTTTTTTCCAGATGTCTCTTGGATCACGAATTTCTTATTACTTGGATTGTAACCTTGTATCATAAAGTGAAGCAAAAGATCACGCATCTTTACCGAAGGTATTAGTAACATGCCCTCCATCTCCGTTTCATAAAATGTAAATCGCTGACTTGTTGTAAACTTGTCAACAAGATTAACCCACTTTTCTACAGAACAAGCAATCGCACCATCGATGTCCATACTGCATTTAGTATTTTGTTTGTCACGTTGCATGCAATTGATATATTAAGCAATTGATATGTCATGTGTACAGTACGCAGTAAAAAAATACGTACCCAAGGGCGACGCCCGACGGCAGAAGCTTTGCCGGCGGGAGTGACGGGACGGCGGCAGCGGACGGCGGCTTGAAGCCAGCGGCGCACGCCGGCCGGTGCGGCTAGAACGACGGCGGCACACGGCGGTCGTACGTTCAGATCGGGGGTGCAGGGGGGGCGGCGTCGCGACGTGAGTGGGAAAACACGCATGCACGTCGGTTCAGATCGGGGGCGGCGCCACGACGTGCGCAATCTGTGGGAATATTCGTCAGATCGTGACGGCACCTCTAGATATGTTTGACAGCGGGTCCCGCGGCGGTCGGTTGACGTCTTTTTTTTTAATTTTTCTGATAGATTACATTTTAACGCAATAATCTAAATTACTTCCCGTATGTGACGCAACGTGCCTTCGGTGTCCGAACGGGCCCAATTTTTTTTCACGCATTAGAGTGACCATGGGAAGCATGCACGCCAATTTTCGCTGATTTTTGACATTGTATGTATTTCCTACGATTTTCCCGGCCGAAAAACCCTAAAACACTGCCCGGACGTGACGCAATGTGCGTTCGGAGTCCGAAAGCGTTGAAACTTTGCGTGGGGCATCGGGATGGGCGTTCACATGCGCATGCAAAAGTTGGGTACATTCCGTGAATGTGCTCAGGTACTTCATGTGGTAGGCACGGGTTTCGGTATGGACGCAACTGTGCCTGCGATGCAAGCCTCTTTCTCACTTTCATCGAATGGGCCCAAAAAAAATTCACGCATTAGAGTGACCATGGGAAGCATGCACGCCAATTTTCGGTGATTTTCTACACTGTATGCATTACCTACGATTTTCCCGGCCAAAAAACCCTAAAACACTGCCCGGACGTGACGCAACGTGCGTTTGGTGTCCGGAAGCGTTGAAACTTTGCGTGGGGCATCGGGATGGGCGTTCACACGCTCATGCAAAAGTTGGGTACATTCCGTGAATGTGCTCAGGTACTTCATGTGGTAGGCACGGGTTTCGGTATGGATGCAACTGTGCCTGCGATGCAAGCCTCTTTCTCACTTTCATCGAATGGGCCCAAAAAAATTTCACGCATTAGAGTGACCATGGGAAGCATGCACGCCAATTTTCGGTGATTTTCGACACTGTATGCATTTCCTACGATTTTCCCGGCCGAAAAACCCTAAAACACTGCCCGGATGTGACGCAACGTGCGTTCGGTGTCCGAAAGCGTTGAAACTTTGCGTGGGGCATCGGGATGGGCGTTCAGACGCGCATGCAAAATTTGGGTACATTCCGTGAATGTGCTCAGGTACTTCATGTGGTAGGCACGGGTTTCGATATGGACGCAACTGTGCCTGCGATGCAAGCCTCTTTCTCACTTTCATCGAACGGGCCCACATTTTTTTCACGCATTAGAGTGACCATGGGAAGCATGCACGCCAATTTTCGGTGATTTTCGACACTGTATGCATTTCCTACGATTTTCCCGGCCGAAAAACCCTAAAACACTGCCCGGACGTGACGCAACGTGCGTTCGGTGTCCGGAAGCGTTGAAACATTGTGTGGGGCATCGGGATGGGCGTTCACACGCGCATGCAAAAGTTGGGTACATTCCGTGAATGTGCTCAGGTACTTCATGTGGTAGGCACGGGTTTCGGTATGGAGGCAACTGTGCCTGCGATGCAAGCCTCTTTCTCACTTTCATCGAACGGGCCCAAATTTTTTTCACGCATTAGAGTGAATATGGGAAGCATGCACGCCAATTTTCGGTGATTATCGACACTGTATGCATTTCCTACGATTTTCTCGGCCGAAAAACCGTGAAACACTGCCCGGACGTGGCGCAACCCGCGTTCGGTGTTCGGAAGCGTTGAAACTTTGCGTGGGGCATCGGGATGGGAGTTCACACGCGCATGCAAAACTTGGGTACATTCCGTGAATGTGCTCAGGTACTTCATGTGGTAGGCACGGGTTTCGGTATGGACGCAATTGTGCCTGCGATGCAAGCCTCTTTCTCACTTTCATCGAACGGGCCCAAATTTTTTTCATGCATTAGAGTGACCATGGGAAGCATGCACGCCAATTTTCGGTGATTTTCGACACTGTATGCATTTCCTACGATTTTCCCGGCCGAAAAATACTAAAACACTGCCCGGACGTGACGCAACGTGCGTTCGGTGTCCGGAAGCGTTGAAACTTTGCGTGGGGCATCGGGATGGGCGTTCACACGCGCATGCAAAAGTTGGGTACATTCCGTGAATGTGCTCAGGTACTTCATGTGGTAGGCACGGGTTTCGGTATGGACGCAACTGTGCCTGCGATGCAAGCCTCTTTCTCACTTTCATCGAACGGGCCCAAATTTTTTTCACGCATTAGAGCACTAGGGTGGGCATGCGCACTTACTGGCAAAGTTTGGTGTTGATCTGAATATGACCAAAATTTGACCTATTCCAGCGGAGGGTGTTCGGGTAGGAGCAAAGGGTCCGTCTCGAAGGACTTTTTTTCGACATCCTTCAATTGGATCCAATTTTTTTATACGGCATTGTATCGACAAGAGAAGCAACCATGTCAATTTTTATTGAATTTTGACACTGTATGCATTTTCTAGGATTTTCCCGGCGATAAAACCCTAAAATACTTGCCGGACGTGCCGCAACATCCGTTCCTTTTCGGAACTCGTTCAGATTTTGCGTGGAGCACTGGGATGGGCATGCCCACTTACTGGCAAGGTTTGGTGTTGATCTGAATATGACCAAAATTTGACCTGTTCCAGCGGAGGGCGTTCGGGTAGGAGCAAAGGGTCCGTCTCGAAGGACTTTTTCTCGACATCCTTCAAAAGGATCCAATTTTTTTATACGGCATTGTATCGACATGAGAAGCAACCATGTCAATTTTTATTGAATTTTGACAATGTATGCATTTTTCTAGGATTTTCCCGGCGATAAAACCCTAAAATACTTGCCGGACGTGCCGCAACGTGCGTTCGTTGTCGGAACTCGTTCAGATTTTGCGTGGAGCACTGGGGTGGGCATGCCCACTTACTGGCAAAGTTTGGTGTTGATCTGAATATGACCAAAATTTGACCTATTCCAGTGGAGGGCGTTCGGGTAGGAGCAAAGGGTCCGTCTCGAAGGACGTTTTTTTCGACATCCTTCAAATGGATCCAAATTTTTTCTATGGCATTCTATCCACGTGAGAAGCATCCTTGCCAATTTTCGGTGATTTTCGACACTGTATGCATTTCCTACGATTTTCCCGGCCGAAAAACCCTAAAACACTGCCCGGACGTGACGCAACGTGCGTTCGGTGTCCGGAATCGTTGAAACCTTGTGTGGGGCATCGGGATGGGCGTTCACACGCGCATGCAAAAGTTGGGTACATTCCGTGAAAGTGCTCAAGTACTTCATGTGTTAGGCACGGGTTTCGTTATGGACGCAACTGTGCCTGCGATGCAAGCCTCTTTCTCACTTTCATCGAACGGGCCCAAATTTTTTTCATGCATTAGAGTGACCATGGGAAGCATGCACGCCAATTTTCGGTGATTTTCGACACTGTATGCATTTCCTACGATTTTCCTGGCCGAAAAACCCTGAAACACTGCCCGGACGTGACGCAACGTGCGTTCGGTGTTCGGAAGCGTTGAAACTTTGCGTGGGGCATCGGGATGGGAGTTCACACGCGCATGCAAAACTTGGGTACATTCCGTGAATGTGCTCAGGTACTTCATGTGGTAGGCACGGGTTTCGATATGGACGCAACTGTGCCTGCGATGCAAGCCTCTTTCTCACTTTCATCGAACGGGCCCAAATTTTTTTCATGCATTAGAGTGACCATGGGAAGCATGCACGCCAATTTTCGGTGATTTTCGACACTGTATCCATTTCCTACGATTTTCCCGGCCGAAAAATACTAAAACACTGCCCGGACGTGACGCAACGTGCGTTCGGTGTCCGGAAGCGTTGAAACTTTGCGTGGGGCATCGGGATGGGCGTTCACACGCGCATGCAAAAGTTGGGTACATTCCGTGAATGTGCTCAGGTACTTCATGTGGTAGGCACGGGTTTCGGTATGGACGCAACTGTGCCTGCGATGCAAGCCTCTTTCTCACTTTCATCGAACGGGCCCAAATTTTTTTCACGCATTAGAGCACTGGGGTGGGCATGCGCACTTACTGGCAAAGTTTGGTGTTGATCTGAATATGACCAAAATTTGACCTATTCCAGCGGAGGGTGTTCGGGTAGGAGCAAAGGGTCCGTCTCGAAGGACTTTTTTTCGACATCCTTCAATTGGATCCAATTTTTTTATACGGCATTGTATCGACAAGAGAAGCAACCATGTCAATTTTTATTGAATTTTGACACTGTATGCATTTTCTAGGATTTTCCCGGCGATAAAACCCTAAAATACTTGTCGGACGTGCCGCAACATCCGTTCCTCGTCGGAACTCGTTCAGATTTTGCGTGGAGCACTGGGATGGGCATGCCCACTTACTGGCAAGGTTTGGTGTTGATCTGAATATGACCAAAATTTGACCTGTTCCAGCGGAGGGCGTTCGGGTAGGAGCAAAGGGTCCGTCTCGAAGGACTTTTTCTCGACATCCTTCAAATGGATCCAATTTTTTTATACGGCATTGTATCGACATGAGAAGCAACCATGTCAATTTTTATTGAATTTTGACAATGTATGCATTTTTCTAGGATTTTCCCGGCGATAAAACCCTAAAATACTTGCCGGACGTGCCGCAACGTGCGTTCGTTGTCGGAACTCGTTCAGATTTTGCGTGGAGCACTGGGGTGGGCATGCCCACTTACTGGCAAAGTTTGGTGTTGATCTGAATATGACCAAAATTTGACCTATTCCAGTGGAGGGCGTTCGGGTAGGAGCAAAGGGTCCGTCTCGAAGGACGTTTTTTTCGACATCCTTCAAATGGATCCAAATTTTTTCTATGGCATTCTATCCACGTGAGAAGCATCCTTGCCAATTTTCGGTGATTTTCGACACTGTATGCATTTCCTACGATTTTCCCGGCCGAAAAACCCTAAAACACTGCCCGGACGTGACGCAACGTGCGTTCGGTGTCCGGAATCGTTGAAACTTTGTGTGGGGCATCGGGATGGGCGTTCACACGCGCATGCAAAAGTTGGGTACATTCCGTGAAAGTGCTCAAGTACTTCATGTGTTAGGCACGGGTTTCGTTATGGACGCAACTGTGCCTGCGATGCAAGCCTCTTTCTCACTTTCATCGAACGGGCCCAAATTTTTTTCATGCATTAGAGTGACCATGGGAAGCATGCACGCCAATTTTCGGTGATTTTCGACACTGTATGCATTTCCTACGATTTTCTCGGCCGAAAAACCCTGAAACACTGCCCGGACGTGACGCAACGTGCGTTCGGTGTTCGGAAGCGTTGAAACTTTGCGTGGGGCATCGGGATGGGCGTTCACACGCTCATGCAAAAGTTGGGTACATTCCGTGAATGTGCTCAGGTACTTCATGTGGTAGGCACGGGTTTCGGTATGGACGCAACTGTGCCTGCGATGCAAGCCTCTTTCTCACTTTCATCGAACGGGCCCAAATTTTTTTCACGCATTAGAGTGACCATGGGAAGCATGCACGCCAATTTTCGGTGATTTTCGACACTGTATGCATTTCCTACGATTTTCCCGGCCGAAAACCCCTAAAACACTGCCCGGACGTGACGCAACGTGCGTTCGGTGTCCGGAAGCGTTGAAACTTTGTGTGGGGCATAGGGATGGGCGTTCACACGCGCATGCAAAAGTTGGGTACATTCCGTGAATGTGCTCAGGTACTTCATGTGGTAGGCACGGGTTTCGGTATGGACGCAACTGTGCCTGCGATGCAAGCCTCTTTCTCACTTTCATCGAACGGGCCCAATTTGTTTTCACGAATTAGAGCACTGGGGTGGGCATGCCCACTTACTGGCAAAGTTTGGTGTTGATCTTAATATGACCAAAATTTGACCTATTCCAGCGGAGGGTTTTCGGGTAGGAGCAAAGGGTCCGTCTCGAAGGACTTTTTTTCGACATCCTTCAATTGGATCCAATTTTTTTATACGGCATTGTATCGACAAGAGAAGCAACCATGTCAATTTTTATTGAATTTTGACACTGTATGCATTTTCTAGGATTTTCCCGGCGATAAAACCCTAAAATACTTGCCGGACGTGCCACAACATCCGTTCGTTGTCGGAACTCGTTCAGATTTTGCGTGGAGCACTGGGGTGGGCATGCCCACTTACTGGCAAGGTTTGGTGTTGATCTGAATATGACCAACATTTGACCTATTCCAGCGGAGGGCGTTCGGGTAGGAGCAAAGGGTCCGTCTCGAAGGACTTTTTTTCGACATCCTTCAAATGGATCCAAATTTTTTATACGGCATTGTATCGACATGAGAAGCAACCATGTCAATTTTTATTGAATTTTGACAATGTATGCATTTTCTAGGATTTTCCCGGCGATAAAACCCTAAAATACTTGCCGGACGTGCCGCAACGTACGTTCGTTGTCGGAACTCGTTCAGATTTTGCGTGGAGCACTGGGGTGGGCATGCCCACTTGCTGGCAAAGTTTGGTGTTGATCTGAATATGACCAAAATTTGACCTATTCCAGTGGAGGGCGTTCGGGTAGGAGCAAAGGGTCCGTCTCGAAGGACGTTTTTTTTTCGACATCCTTCAAATGGATCCAAATTTTTTCTATCTCATTCTATCCACGTGAGAAGCATCCTTGCCAATTTTTGATGAATTTTGACACTGTATGCATTTGCTAGGATTTTCCCGTCGAGAAAACCATAAATTACTACTAAATAGTGTTTAATTTCTGAATGTTTCTATTCAATTTAATTAACATGCTTTTTTAATCTTATCAACTTTCTCCAATTTTCTTTTTGGTAATCAAAACTCCCAACTTTTTTCTAACAGCGATGCACTTTTTCCATTTTTATAACCTTTTAAAAACGTATCAACTAATTTTAAAAATCAACCATTTTTTGGAACTTTTTACAAACCTATCAATTATTCTTCTAATTTTTCTGTTTTATGTTTTTTTTCCTATTTCTTGAAATGCACACACTCTCATTTTTGTAAATAGTTTTCAATTCCATTTTCAAAACCAGATCAGTTAAGTTTTTTTCAACATCAATAAACTTGTATTGGTCCCTGTCATTCGCATGCTCTTCTCGTTGCTAATTATTTCTTCCCGAACCGACAACATTTTATTAGTAAACAAACATGTTCTTCTCATAATTTTAAAATTTTCTTTTATTCTCGTCATTATCGTATTAATTTAACAACAGCTTCGACGAAATGAAAATACGAATCTTTCAAACAAACATACTTTTTCCTCGTTCAAATTTCATTTAACATAGAGATATTTTACATAGTCGAACGAAAATTAAACGATAGCTGCAAGTTCATACGTAACAGACTAGTACTAGTTGCTACACGAGAGAACGAAATTTAAACTAAGAACTACTACTCGTCGTCGTCGTCGCTAGCCATGAGGTCGATTACGACCGCGTCGTCGCCACCGTCGTCGCTGCTGCTTGCTGCAGCAGCCTCCCAGTCGATGCCATCGTCGGGCACCGGCACCTCCTCCTCCGGCGCCATCGCCGCCGCCATCTCCTCCTCCGGCGCCATCGCCGCCTCCTCTGCCGCCATCGCCGCCGCCACTTGGATCGCAGCCTCTACCTCGGCGGCCTCCCTCGCAGCCGCCGCCGCCGCTGCCGCCGCCGCAGTCGCCTCCGAGGCCCGTAGGGCGACGTGGAGACCCGGCGTGTCGTCGGGATCGCCGTCCTCGCGGAGGACGATCTGCTCCGGCGGCAGCTCCACCACCGGCGGGGAGGGGGGATCGGCGGGCGCGGGCGTCGGGGTGCTCCGGCGGCCGCGGGCATCTCCAGGACGGGGCTGCGGACGGGCCGGGGCGCGAAGGTGGCCGCTGCCGCCAGTGAGGTCGGGGGTGACGCCGGACGCCGCCAGCCGGAAGGCGGCGATCACCTCGTCGTACGCCTTCCCGTCCCAAAAGGCGTGACGGCCTCTGATGTTGTGCCGGCCGCAGGGGTGGGTCCGGAGCTCGTCCGCCGTCGCGCCGGGGCCGAGCGTCGCATACCCGTCCTTGTCAATCTTCCAGTTGTGGGGAAGACGACAGCCCGGCGGCATGGGGAGGCCGTAGCGGTGCAGCTCCGCCGTCTCCGGCATGCCGAGGCTGGACGGCCAAGAGCTGGGGCCGTCGTCGCCGCCGCCGGCACTACTGCTGCCGCGGTGGAAGGCCATCGCCGGCGTTGGGGTGGGATCGCGTCGGGTGTGAGGTCGGGTGTGAGGGCGCCGGGGTTGGGGCGGGTCGGCTGTGCGTTGTCGGAGGAAGGCGGGGGCCTTTTTATAGCCGCCCGGGGGACGCGAGATAGGCGGCCGTGCCAGTAGCCGGCGTTACCCCGCATTAATGGCGGCGCCTCGGGGCGGGGCGGTGGGGCGGAAGGCGAGGCGGCAGGCGACGGGACAGGACGGCGGGGCGGAAGGCGAGGCAGCAGGCGACAGGATGGGCAACCGACGCCGCGCCGCGCTTTGACCGCCACGACGCGACGCGAGGCGCTTTGACCGCCACGACGCGATTCAATCGGGCCACGCGACGCGCTTTGACGCCACACGTCACGCCGGCGTACGTGGGTCACGTCACGTACGTGTACAGCCCCGGTCGCGCGTCCGTACGCGTACGTCGCCCCCGGACCGCGCGTGTACGCCGCGGGAGCCAATACGTCGCCCGGGCCGCACGTGTACGCCGCGGGGAGCCGGCGCGGGTACGACGGGGGGCGCAAAGACAATCGTGCCTTTTTTTACGAAGGGGTATGGGACAATCTGAGCCGCCGAAGTGTCTAGGGGGGTTGTACCGAAGAAGAAGTGTAACTAATAAGCCACAGTAGTGATGCCAATTCTGAACAAAAAATGACATTTAAGGAAATTCAAGCTTCAAGTTGTGCTAGTACTCATAATACACACATATCACAAGATAACCAATATGCCACAGAACAGGAAACAAGAATCGAGTATGGAGCATTTGACCTGAAAATTAGCTCAAGCAGCAAAAAGAAAAGAGTAACTATTGATCTCATTGAGTAACCGCTTCTGATTTTGAACCAGACATTTGCAGTATGTTTTCAACCGACTGCTCTAAGAAAGAACAAAACTCGACAAAATTAGAATCGGCGTATGATTAATAGGATCCATATGCTATCCCACATCATAATTTGTTAATCTTCACGGCATTTACTGTTTCTCGTTCATCAAATAGACCAAATGCTGCCAAATTTGACGATCTGCTAGAAGAAAAGAGACCCAAATCTGCAGTAACCATATCACTACATGCAGTCTTCCGTCCAAGAATCCTGTACACAACCATGTATAGCAGACAAGGACTCACAAGAACCGCTCTCCCGAGCCAAGAAAACTAACTAGAGTTACGTCAAGAACGCTTCTTGATCAGAAGTTCAGAGGTGGACCAAGAATCGTCAAGAACCAAGAAAGCGCGCGCGCGCCCTCGTGTCAGCACCCCGTAGCAGTCTTGGCCGCCGTCGGCGAGGCCTGCGGCGACTGCGGCGTGGCCCAGATGTTGCACATGGGGCAGCGCGGCGAGATGGCCAGCCACCGATCGACGCAGTCCTGGTGGAAGGCGCGGTTGCAGCCGGGAAGGACGCGCACAGCCCGGCCCGGCTCCATGGCGTCGAGGCAGATGGGGCAGAGCGCCTCCTCCTCCTCGCCGTCTGCGGCCTCACCCTGGATGACCCCGCCCAGCTGTCTCAGCTCCGCCTCCGATAGCCCGTTCTTGTCGTCGTCGCCGTCGCCGTCGTCGCTCGTGTCCGGCGTCTCGGGCGGCGGGGGGGGGGGAGGCGGGCCCAGCGCCACGGCCTGGAACAGGTAGCAGAGCCAGACGCCGAGCACCCCGAGCATGCCGATGGCGAGCGACCCGATGTCACACCTTGCCACACTTGGCAAGTGTGACTTGGCATGCCTGCGAGCGGGTCCCACCTGCAGGTGGAGTGTGTGTGCATTGGGTTTAAAAGCTGGCCGTCTGTGGCAGCGAGAGGCATGCGTATGGAACTAGTCTGTATCCCACCTAATCTTTCCTCTGCAATACAGCTTCTTCCTCTCCAAGTTTCCTCCTCCTCCCTCTGAAATCCTCACCTACTCCAGATCTCGATCCCCCTCCTCTCTGGTTCGTTACAGTTGGTATCAGAGCCATTTTTGCCAAAAAAAAATCTTCCTCGCTGTGGTTGTAGATCGGTAACATCCACCGCGCCAGTGTGAGCTGCTCCGGCAAGCCACCCGAAATCCGTCGCGGGGTTCGATCTCTTCCCGTGCGAGGCGACGGCGCCCCAAAAAGCTTCGGCGGCGACTCGGCAGGTGCTCGCCGCCATGGACGAGAGCAACAGCAACATCACCAAGATGCTCGAGGCGCTCCTCTCCAAGGTGGATGACCAGAAGGCCACGCACGACAAGCAGATCGAGATGCAGGCCACATTTAACGCGCAGATCACGCAGGAGGTTCGCGGGCTCGCCAAGCAGATCGATCTGACCCAAGCGGATGTCGACGCGACGCGCAAGACGCTCGAGGGCTCAGCGCCTCCGGTGGGCTCGGTCACCACCCTGGGTCACCAGACCGCGCCGCCGCTATAACCACCACCTCCGCCTCCTCCACCGTCGCCGCGCGTGAACCCCGACACGGGCCGACCGCCTTCCTCCCACGCGCGCCTCGGTGATCATCGTCCGCCGCTCATCCCGGTTCCTCCGCATGGCGGCTTCCTCGCGGCGGCAACCGCCACTTCACCAACCACGGGCTACAACAACGGCGAGTACCACAAGCCCCTGAAGCATGACTTTCCCAGGTTCGACGGCACCGCACCCTACCTGTGGCTCGATCGCTGCTTGGCCTACTTCGAGCTCTACAAGGTCGCGTCACACAACTGGGTGGCTACCGCGGCTCTGTACATCGACGGCCAAGCTGCGCATTGGCTGTAGGCATTTCGTCAAACAACTCGCGGCATCACATGGGAGTTGTTCACGGCCGCTGTGTTGGAAGAGTTCAGCACCGACGAGTTCGAGGTGGTCATGCACAAGCTGCTGCAACTGCGGAAGACCGGCACCGTCACCGAGTACCGCGCGGCGTTCGACGAGCAGATGTACCACTTACTGGCACTCGATCCGTCCATCAACACCAAGTTCTTCGTCACGCAGTTCCTGCTGGGGTTGAAGGACGAGCTACGGGCCGCGGTTCGTCTCCAGGCACCATCCAGCATCACGCGCGCCTCGGTGTTGGCCCGTATCCAGGAGGAAGAACTGGGCACGACAAGAGCACGTCCACGCATCACGCCATCCGGACGGCCTCCACTGACGACCGCGCCTCCACAACCACGAGCCGCCGCCCCGAACCGCGCACAAGGGGACGAGTTCACGCGCGAGCGGCAGCTCCGCGACTTCCGCCGCGCCAACAACCTCTGTTTCAAGTGCGGTGATCGCTACTCGCGAGAGCATCGCTGCGCCCCGCCTGCTCAGCTTCTCACCATCCACGTGGGGGAACACGGCGAGTTTCTCTCCGACGACACCATCCACGCCCTGGAGCTCCTAGACGATCCGGGCCCGGGTGCCCCCCCCCCCCCCCCGCCCGCTCCGGCCGCGAACGCGCCAGAGTGCTGCCTCCTCTCGTCCCAGGCGCTCGACGGCACGGACTCTACCACCACCATCCGTTTGCGTGCTCTGGTGGGGAATAAAGTGATGCTGCTCCTGCTCGACTCCGGCAGTACTCACAGTTTTGTGAACAAATCATTCGTCGAACGCCTCGGCGTCACCACGGAGGAGATGGCGCCCGTGGACGTGCGTGTTGCTAACGGCGATCGTCTCATCTGCAACCGCATCGCACCTGAGCTCAAGTGGTGGATGCAGGGGCACACGTTCTCCACGCCAATGCGCGAGCTGGAGATCGGGGCTTACGACGGCATCTTGGGGATGGACTGGCTTGCCCAACATAGTCCGATGACGTGCCACTGGCAAGACAAATGGGTCAAGTTCAACCACGAGGGCGAAGAGGTCACCCTCCACGGCATGCAACAGAAGGCTACCACGACACTCAAGGCGATCGAACCCGACGAGCTCCGCAAGCTGATCGCGGGCAACGATGTCTGGGCCATGGCCATGGTGGACACCTGCGGGCACTCGCCACCGTCACCCCGCAAGCGTGCCAGCAGCACACCCCTCAGTGATCTGCTCGACGAGTACGCCGACGTCTTCGCGGCACCGCGTGGCCTCCCTCCTCACCGCCAGTACGACCACGCCGTCACGTTGGTGGAGGGCGCGGTCCCCGCGAACACGCGCCCTTATCGGTACTCGCCGCTCCAGAAAGACGAGATCGAGCGACAAGTCAAGGAAATGCTCGACGCCGGCGTGATCACACACAGCGTCAGCCCGTACGCGGCTCCGGTGTTGCTGGTCAAGAAGAAGGATGGCACGTGGCGGTTCTGCGTCGACTACCGCCGGCTGAATGATGCCACCATTAAAAACAAGTTCCCTCTGCCCATCGTCGACGAGCTCCTCGACGAGCTGGCCGGCGCGACCGTCTTCTCCAAGCTGGATCTCCGCGCGGGGTACCATCAAATCAGGATGCGCGAGGAGGATGAGTCCAAGACCGGGTTCAAGACACATCACGGGCATTTCCAATTTCGAGTCATGCCGTTCGGGCTCACGAACGCACCGGCCACTTTCCAGTGCCTCATGAACGCGATTTTCATTAAGTATGTGCGCAAGTTCGTTATCATCTTTTTGGATGACATTCTCGTCTTCAGGGAAACCATGGAAGAGCATCTGGAACACCTGCGCATCGTCTTCGAGCTCCTCCGCGCGCACCAGCTGTTCGTCAAGGAGACCAAGTGCAGCTTCATCGTGGACCACATCGACTACCTCGGCCATGTGATCTCCAAGGAGGGCGTCGCCACGGACAAGGAGAAGACTCAGGCAATGGAGCGGTGGCCGACACCGACAAACGCCACGGAGCTGCGCGGGTTCCTGGGCCTCACTGGCTACTACAGGAAATCCGTGCCGCGCTATGGCATCATCGCCAAGCCCCAGACATAGCTCCTCACCAAAAAGGGTTTCGCGTGGAACGAGCAAGCACAAGTGGCATTCGACATGCTCAAGACGGCGACGACCACTACGCCTGTGCTCGCCCTGCCCAACTTCGACAAGCCCTTCGCAGTCGAGACAGACGCCTGCGACACAGGCGTCGGCATGGTGCTCGTCCAGGAAGGCCACCCCGTCGCATTCTTCAGCAAGACGCTCGGCGTCCGCAACCAGAAGCTCTCGACGTACGAGAAAGAGTTCTTGGCGGTCATGATGGCAATTGACAAGTGGCGCCCATACCTGCAGCACGGCCCCTTCGACATTCTGACAGACCACAAGTCGCTCTGCAATTTGGGCGAGCAACACCTGGAGTCCGAATTGCAGCGCAAGGCCATGGCAAAGCTGGTCGGCCTGCAATTCCGATTTCAGTACAAGCGCGGGCGGGACAACGGCGCCGCGAACGCCCTGTCGCGAGTCGGCAAGCAACTCGATCTCGCCGCGCTCTCGGCGTGCCAGCCGGCATGGGTCCAGGAGGTGCTCAACTCCTACTCCATCGATTCTGACGCCCGGGATCGCCTTCAGAAGCTAGCCATCACCAGCCCCGACGACGACGGGTACGAACTCCACCAGGGTGTTATCCGCCGCGGCGGCCGCCTGTGGATCGGCAACAACACCGCGCTCCGCACCAAGCTAATTGCCGCGCTCCACAACAGCGCGGTCGGCGGTCACTCAGGCTCCACCGCGACGTACCAACGCGTGCGCAAGCACTTCGACTGGCGCGGCCTCAAGCGTGACGTCGAGGAGTTTGTGCAGCAGTGCTCGACCTGCCAGCAGGCCAAGCACGAGCACACCAATCCGACGGGGCTCCTGGCACCCCTGCCAATTCCGACCGCGCCATGGGAGGACCTCACGATGGACTTCGTGGAGGGACTGCCAGCATCCGAGGGCTTCGACACGATCATGGTCGTCGTGGACCGCTTCACCAAGTTCGCCCACTTCATCCCTCTGTGCCACCCCTTCCATGTCATGCAAGTGGCGCGGGCATTCTGGGACAATGTGGTCAAGCTCCACGGTATTCCGGCGTCGATCGTCTCCGACCGCGACATGGTGTTCACTAGCAACCTCTGGCGGGAGCTGCTCGCCGACGCTGGCACAAAACTGCTCTACTCCACGGCGTATCATCCCCAAACGGACGGCCAGAGCGAGCGCGTCAACCAGTGCATGGAGATGTACCTCCGATGTGCGGTGCATGACACCCCGCGCAAGTGGCGTCGTTGGCTTCCCATGGCGGAGTTCTGGTACAACTCGACCTTCCACTCCTCGCTCAATTGCACTCCCTTCAAGGCTCTGTACGGCAAGGAAACCAACCTGGGCGCGATGGCGGCATGGCCTAACGACGCTCCCCCCGGCGAGGACATGGACTGGGCGGCACACACCGCCCACATTCGAGCACAACTGGAACGTGCTCAGCGGCGCATCAAGAAACAAGCCGACCGCAACCGCACGGAGCGCCAATTTCAGGTGGGCGAGCAAGTACTCCTGAAGCTCCAACCCTACGTCCAGCAATCGGTTGTCAGTCGACCCTGCGCCAAGCTCGCCTTCAAGTTCTTTGGGCCGTACACCATCGTCGAGAAGATCGGCACCATGGCGTACAAGCTCGCTCTTCCGGAGGCAAGCCGCGTGCACCCCGTCTTTCACGTCTCCCAGTTGAAGCTGTTCACGCCGGATTACACACCGGTGTACGCAGAGCTGCCCCGGGTCCCAGACTTATCCACCGATGCGACAGAACCCACACGCATCCTGGATCGGCGTATGATGAAGCATGGCAACGCGGCGATTGTGCAGATCAAGGTGCAGTGGGGCGACGGCTCCCCTCCGGCGACGACATGGGAGGATTACGAGGTTCTCCGGCAGCGTTTCCCAGCGGCACCCATCTGGGAAGACGGCGACACCAGTACTCAAGAAGGAGCTCAGTCTTAAGGGAGGGAGAATGTCACACCTTGCCACACTTGGCAAGTGTGACTTGGCATGCCTGCGAGCGGGTCCCACCTGCAGGTGGAGTGTGTGTGCGTTGGGTTTAAAAGCTGGCCGTCTGTGGCAGCGAGAGGCATGCGTATGGAACTAGTCTGTATCCCACCTAATCTTTCCTCTGCAATACAACTTCTTCCTCTCCAAGTTTCCTCCTCCTCCCTCTGAAATCCTCACCTACTCCAGATCTCGATCCCCCTCCTCTCTGGTTCGTTACACCCCACGGCCAGGAACACCGCCCAGACCTGCGCCATCCTGACCTCTCTCGGTCCTGTCTCCTCTCGTCGAGCGCGCGTTGGTGGCAGTTACGCTGTTACGGGCCCAAGCGCGTGGCAGACGTCGTGGAAATAGCACGGATGCAGAGGACGCATTTTTTCGAGAATTGCGGAGGACGCTGGTGTGGGGCCGTTGGGGTGCTGCCTTTAATTTTTTTAATTGTTTGGATTTCTTACCACATTTGGCACGTGGTTGCTGCCTTTATTTTATTTTTTTTGAGAAAAAGAGCTGCTTCATTCATAGCATAAGATTACATAGAGTCCCTCTGGAAAGAAAGAAAATACAGCAGAAAGGCACAGCCGGTCAATAAACAAACCAACGCCAGAACTCGCGCAAATCACATCGCCATCGCCGGAGCACACCGAAGCTGGAGAAGACGCCATGCCCACAGGCCGCCCCAGGAGTACAGGAACCCCCGCCATAAAGGTTTTAACGCCGCATGAGCCACCCAACGCCGGGCGGGATCTCAAATCGATGAACACATATCGGCGGCGACACCGAGAGCCAACCGCATCATCAGAACACTCCGAGAGAACGACGCTCTCCGAACGGAACCGGAGTGGAAGGAGAAGGCCAGCATCTTTTGAGAGGGAATCAGACCTGCAGCTCAACCAAACATCCCCAGCAACACTGCATAACCCATCCTCCTCACCGGCGATGGGGAACTCACCAACGCAACGACGAAGAGGAAGGGGACAACATAACTCACGAAGCACAGCCGCCAACGTCGCCTTGCCGAGCAGCCAGAGTAGGGAACTCGTCGGATCCCAGGATCGACGAGGAGCAAAATGGACTCGCCATCCGCTGCTGCCACCACCGGATGCGAGGCTCGAACCACCGCCGAACGGCCAGCGAAGAACGCCGTCCACAAGCCGGCCACCGCAGCACCAGCAAGGGGGAGAAGGACCGGTAGATTTATTCCGCCCAAACGACGATGAGAACTCCACCACCACGTCGCCGCCAGGGCCTACGAATGCCGCTGGCGAACTCATCTCCCATCGCCACCAAGAGCAACGGACTGGGAGAAGAGCAGCCCAAAAGCAGACCTCCGCCGCCGCCACCGCCGAAGAAGCCGGAGCGCCGGACAGAGGAGCAACACCAAAACTCGCCAGACGACTAGATCCGCGAGAACGACGAGCCGCCCGCACCTCGACGAAGCCAAACACCACGTCGAAAGGGGCAGATGCAGCGACACCTTAATTCTTCACTGGCAGCTCCAACCCCTCCATGGCAGCGCCGATCAGAGCTCTCAAGCCGCACCATATGTACACCAAGGGCCAGATCGATGGTTCCCCCACCCTCCCGCCGCCGAACCGGCCGGCGGAGGGAGAGGGAACCGCCGGGATCACCGGCGAAGCTCGGTGGCGAACGGACTTTCTCCTCGTACTACTGTAGCAGGAGGGGAAAGGATCGGCCGTGGTTGCGGCGAACCCTATTTGGCGCTGCAGGCGCCGGTTTCTTCTGTTTTCTGCAAACCGGCGCCTGCAGGCGCGTTACGTGGGCCGGCCCATTTATCCGTCCGTTCCCGACTCGTTCCCGTGCGGTCGTGCCCTTCCCCCGACACCTTCCCGTGCGTTTCTCCCCCCTTTTCTCTGCCGTAGACAGACAGTCGGGCGCTTCATCTGTTCTTCCTCCCCCACCACTTCCTGCTCGATCCCAAGGCATCGAACCCTAAGCAGGCGAATCAGAAGCGACGAATCCTAATCCGACTACTTGCGGATCGGCGATTTGTTTCCCGTGTCCTCATTCGTCTTCGATTCGCCCCGCGATGGCTTCGACTGGTTCGTCCCCCCTTCGAACCCTAATTTTTCTGGTGCTCGTTGATGTATTTGATCTGGTTATGTGTGGATCTTTGCCGCGTGTAGTAATGGATGCCGTTTCTGGTACGTAGGGTTGCTGGTTAAAAATTTCGCCCCCTTTTATTAGGGTTTTTTGTGCTGCTGCTGTACGTGGGAACCGATCTGCTCCCATCGATCTGGTCCGGTGTAGTTTCTATTTTGTTCTCTGATTTGTTTTCTGATGCGTGTGAATCCATCTCCTCTATAGTGTTTTCTGATGCGTGTGAATCCATCTCCTCGCTAGGGTTTTGGGTCAGTTTGCCCTGATATGCTTGTTTAGTTTTGATTTTTAACGGGTTGAGTCTAACTGCAGGTTAGTTTTATTTTGGTTTTGTTTAGGAATTAACTGTGGTATGGTTAGGTATTGTTTTTAACTGATCCAGTTGCAAACAGGTTAGACTCATAGCTCACAGCCGGTGGGTAAGATTGGTTGACTGTTGGCATCTTATTTCCGCTGTGCAGCAGCGGCTGCTATCGGCTCGCTGGTCGTGTCTCCGCAACAGCACCGATATTCGAGACTCCCCTTAGTTTATTTAGGGTTTGTTGTCAATTTTTCCCTTAGTGTGCTAGGGTTCTGAGAATTTTTTCTAGTATATGAAAGCTTCATAGTTAGTGTTTTTTTGTTAGTAGTTGTTGTAAGAAGATGCTCAGTTTATTCAACTTAAATTTGACTTTGCAGCAAAAGAAGGTATCGGAATTGGGCAAGTCGAAGAATCAGAAGGCGACGAACCAATTGAATATCCCTCACGAGGTCTTCGAAATGACCAAGGTGGTATGTTCATTTTCTTTCACTTGTAGCTTTTAAATTCGTTACATTTATGATGTAGAGCAATTTGGTGGAAACACCGAAATATCTGTTACTTTGTTATTACCAGAGGTCACTTTTTAGCTTATAAGTGGAATTCCTGTAGGGGTCACTTTTTAGATTATAAGTGGAATTCCTGTAGGAAATATTCCTCCTGTCTTTGTTTGATTTTAGATGCAGAGCAAATCATTGCATTATGTTTTTCCATCGGGAAGCCTGTTCCTTAATTTATTTGTAGAGTGAAACTTTTGTGTCATTTCAGGTCAGGTGTAGAGATAATCATGGGTCTTTTGGTAGTACCCCTACTTGATCGGCTATTCATTGCTGGAGTTCACAGTTTTGTCCCATGGTTGTTGTGACGAGGTTTTTTTTTTCTGCCCCTATGATGACACTTCGTCAGTTTTTTGACAAGTGAGATCATGTGATTCATGGGTTGTGCATTTTTATTTATTTTTTTGTGTGTTTGTTCACCCTCTTATTTTTGTTTGTTGTACATGTCTTTTTCAGCAGCAAGAGTTTTTCCAAGGAAGTTATGCAATCCTACATATATTACCAGATTATCATCCATGCGTTTCAACAAAACTATGAAGAAGTTTAGTGATATTCAATTAGGTCATATCAGAAAGTACAAAATGGAAGCCCTGCTTCATATGCCGTATCATCTCAACATCCCAATGAATATGCTTGAGTGGTTAGATCAACATATTTTTGGCAGTACAGAGCCGTATTTCAAGCACAAGAACAAAGTCATCAAAATCACTAAAGACATGGTGGACAAAATTTTCGATTTCCCTGGTGGCACTGTGCCTTTTGTTTTCAGTAGTGATGATCCCCAAGTGAAAGCAGAGGTCGCACAGTTAAGGAGCAAGTATCTTGATCATCGGAGCAGGATGCCAATCAACAAGATTGAGGAAGTGATGCTTAGTGACGAAAGTGAAGATGGTTTTATGAGGAGCTTTACTTTTTATTTCATATCATCTATCTTGTGCCCTGCGTCATACTGCTTTGGTAACACCAAGTTCCTATACACTCTAAGAGATGTTTCTGAGATCCCTTCACTTGACTTTGGGCAATTGGCACTGGATTTTATGCGTGAGGAATCAGAGCGTCACTTTGAAATGATCATGAACAGACCAAGTGTCGAGGAAATGAACAAGCCTTCTCATATTGGGGGATGTCTTCCTATGTGGGCAGTAAGTTTTTTCCATTTTTTGGCTAACAGATCTTTTTATATTCAGTTTCAGTCTTCTTTCTCTCATTTTTTTTATTGTCTGACCTTATATTTTTGAATGACAGATCATTTATCTGGATTTTGTTGATTTTGATGTGATCGAGAATCATCAGTCAACAGTGGATTATTCTCTTCCTCGGATATCTCACATTAAGAATGATGATTTACAGTATCTCGCCTTGGTTGATAGGAATTATGAGTCTAGGAAAGCGTTTGGAGTTTTACCAGTAAGTATCCTATACTCTATTTACATTTGTTGTCTTATATTTTTAGTTCCAGGACCTTTTTTCAATGTTTTTTTATTCTCTTCTTTTTATGATTTTAAAACTTAATTTTAAAATGTTTGTTCAATTTCGTTTGTAGCTACGAGACATATCTCAAACACCATATGCCACTGTAGTGCCTGTTAACAACGCCTGTGATGCTCCAATTATGTTTCCTCCAGTTCCTCAAGTAGAGGTATTTTTTTATTCATTAATTATCTGTAGAATCATTCCTTTTTATCTGTTTTTCTTATTGATCATATTTTCAAATGTAGGTCAGCAATGACACCATTGTTTCGGAAGCTTTGAATGAGAGCAAGCCAATCAGTTCAAACAGTACAGCAATCAATTCAGAAGGTTTGAATTGTATTCCAAAAGATGAGGCAGATGTTAAAGTTGAGCCGGAGCCACATTTGAAATCAGAGGTACTTTTTCCTTTTTGTGCCTTATTCAGAGCCACATTCCACTGTAGTCTGCCTATGTGTTTTATTGAAAGAAAGTATCCTCTTTTACTAAATAATTTTATAAACCAGATCCCTGTTGAAGAAGTTGTTAAGCAAGAACCAATCGCACCAAAAGTTGAGAACATTGGGGAAACTGAGGTATCCACTCCATTTTCCTGCTATATTTTTCTGCTGTCTTTTTTATGTTTTTTTGGTTTAACTTAATTTATTTTTGTTATTCGTACAGTAACATCAATCTAATTATTTTTTACCTGGTTTTTCCCTCTGTCCAGAATAATTTTTGCCTGAATTCTGCGTGCGAAACCCCAATTTTTTTTTTCGTGGTACAATTCTGAATACCAAATCTGTTGAGCAAGCAACTACTTCACACCCTAAGGTTTTGCTTGAACTTTTTTCTGCATTTTTTTCTGATAACTAATTTTGATCGAACTTACAAGAACATCTCAACTTCCTTTGCCAGCAGGATGAATTGAACCCTTCAACCCAATCAGGAATTAATGCAAAAAGGAGTTTTATAATGATTAGTTCTACTTCTTCAAAGGATCGAGTAAAGCGCTTCCAAGGCACTCCAATCATTATTGAAGTTGATTCTCCTATCACTCCTGCTGCTGCTGCTAGTGAAGACACACGAATTTCTGACCCTGATGCAAGTGTAGGAATTCAAATGCCCTTGCACTCTACTTTTCAACAAGGTTAGAGTTCATGCCCAATTACCTACTTTTTCCTTTTTCTTTTTTCCATGTTTAAATAGACTACGAGCACAGTGCATCAATTCGTTTCCAACCCTTTTTCATATTTTCATACACAAGCTTTTCTACATTCAATGATGCAGAAGCTGGAACAAGCACAGGTCCTAATATGATTGAAAAGAAGAATAGGAAAAAAAGAGCAGCTAAACTTCAATCCCCTGATCAACCTAAGAAGCTGAAAATATCCCGAGAAGTGGATGTGTTTTTTTCAAAAATTTTGAGGAAGCCTTTCTTCAAAGAATAGTAAATTCTCTTATTTCTTTATTTACCCTATTCTTTTTTTATCCTTTTATTTATGACACCTTTTTTGTAGTCTAGATCTATATGTACATAAGTAATTGGCCGAAAAAACATTGTTTATCAAATACCAATTGAAACATGTGCTTTTGACGGCATTGTACAATATTTTTTGTCCAGTGCTGAGATGAAAAGCATTTTTGTAGTTCATATAAGTGCAGACCAATACATATATAGTTGCCTGTGAACCAAATTTAAATATGAGACCAGAAAAGTTTTTCATAAACTTTTTTTTCATTTCTTTTATTAATTATTTGGTACTAATTCATAAGTATCTTATGTATTTTTAAGACTTTTTTTAAGAACATTTTTCATATAAGATAATAATTGCCAATCATTTTTTATGTCCAGCACTCTTTTCGTGGACATTGAGGGGTTTCCTGTAAGTTACGACAACTACTTTAATTCCTTTAAAGCAAGGGGTGAGATTGGAGATGAAGTGATGAACTCCTTAATTCAAGTACTTAACTTTGAATCAAAGAGGACATCTGACATAAAGCCTTTTATTAAGAAGTACTGTTTTACATCCTACTTCACTGTGAGTTTTCTTCTAACTTCTTCTCTGCTGTCCTTTTGAGCATTTTTCTTTTTATTAAGTTCAATAATTCTAATTATGTTCATGTTTGTTGGTAACAGAATAAACTGTTGGTTAGGCCTGAATCATTTGATCCAGTTAGCTGCATGAGAGAGTTTGAAAGGATTAATACAGAAGAAAGCCTCTGGAAACAGGACTTGGTAAATTTGTTCCGACTTTTACATCATTAACCATATTTTTTCCTTTGGTTTTGTTCTATACTCATTTCTTCTTCCTTTCTTTGTTCCGACAGCTATTTTTTCCTACTATTAAATCAAGCCACTGGGTTATAGTTTGCATCAGCTCTCTCTTCGAGAGAACTCATTTCTTTGATCCATGTGGCACTATGCTGCAAACTGCACAAGAGGAACTTATTTACAACTTGGTAAGAAATTTTCTTACCGAGTATCTTTTTGATTTCCTTAAAAATAGTTGCTGCTTTTTTTCCTCCCCTAGTTTGAAACATCTTTAACTTTGTATATGTACTGAAACAGCTTTCCAACTACAACATGCTTTGCAAGCTGAGTAAAAAGCCTTTCAAGAATGTGTTCAGTTTCAAGCTTGAAGCGACAGGACCCTACCCAACAAAGTGTCTCATGTAAGTTTCCTTTTCTCATTTTTCATTGTCTTTTTTATTCCTATTTCACTGCAACTTTCAAACAACCTATAGAAATGTTCAACTTGCTGCTTCTTATTGACTTTAAAATAGTAAAAGTACTTCATTTTGATTGTACCAGCATCTATTCCCGTGAATTTTTACTGTTTTTCTCATAATTGATTTTCCTGCTTAGATATTTTTTGTTATTTTTTCTATATGCAGGCATGACTCAGGACACTATCTACCACTCTATATGGAGAACTTTGAAGGCAAAACTATGATGAGTTTCAGTGTGGTATTTTCTTCAAACCTATTGCAACATTCTTTTTTGTATATACAAACCTGAATCGAAAACAATTTTACAGAATGGTACAAAGATATTTAACATATTACATCGAACCTATTTAAATATCTGTATCAAAAGATTATCTTGTAGTTGATCATCAAAATAATATCTCAGACTCCTACAAACTCTGGCAACAGCATATCAGACCCTTATTGTACTGAAAGATTCTAGTTCTCTTTTTTCTTGTATATTCTTTTATACAACACAGCTAGTCCTTTTTTGATAATCCATTCTTCTTTTGAGTAATTTCAAATTCTTGCAGACAAGCCTATAATCTTTGATTTGCTATGCCCTTACTTTTAATGAATGAATCTCTCATTTTCTACCTGAGCTTTCAACTATAGATTTTTTATAGTCTGCTTACAGGGATAATTTCCCAGATGGAATAATGCCACTACTTAAAAATTCTAGTGAATATTTTTTCCTCCTCTCTCTCATAATCTATCTACCTTTTTTTCTACACAGGAGAACATACCGAAGTACAGAATGATTTCTGCCTTCAAGCTATTCAAAAGCACATTGAACAAGTTGAAAGAAGAACATCTGCCAACAGCCAACTGACTTTTGAAGAATGCAATTGTCCACTTTTTGAGTGTGCACTGACCCTTCTTTTTTTCTGAAAACATGGTGACTTGATGGGGGCGAACATTTCAATATTTTTGTTTTTCATGCTCGAAACACAGTATGATCTGTAATCGTATTCTAGGAGATTCACTACACAAGTCATTAAAACGTATGCTGGGAGATACTCAGAGATGGCTGCTATCTCAACTATCTATATTACTTTCTTGCAAGCAATGACTATATCAAGTGTATGTTTTGCTCAGTTTTCATTTTCTTTTTACATTTTTTGTTTTTTTTGCCCATGAGTGAGAAATGCGATTATGTGTTTGTGTTTTTTTTTCCTTTTTTCTGAAATGCTTTTTGAGTTTCTGTTTCATCACAACATGAATAATGCAATGCCAGAGGGTACAGCCCTTCAATAGTGCATTTTTTTTGCACACCAAATTTTGTTTCTGTGTGCAAACTATTTGCCTTTCGAATATAACTTTTGGTCCAGCAGAGACATTTTTTGAAAATGGAAAGTGCAGGAACATGTTAGGTCCAATATAACAACAAATAGCAATAATGTTGTACGACATACCACCCCAATTTCCATTTTTTGTTCTTCAGCAATTTTTTACTCTATAACCAACGTATATATTTTAGTGTGTCAGGTGGTTTTTGTATGCAACAAGTAAGTTACGGCCAGAGGTATGGGCGCTCGAAGGAGCTGTTGAGGAATGTTTTTGTCACTAGAGAACGTGCCACCACAACCTCTTTTTTTTCCTTTTTTTTGTTTTTGTCACTAGAGAACGTGCCACCACAACCTCTTTCGAAGGAGCTGGGTGTGCAACGTGGTTGCGGTCTTCCTCTTCCTCACGTTTGCCGACTTTGTAGTTTCGTCTAAAATCAAAAACAGTTCACTTAGATTCAAAACTAGATAAATGTAACTCAAACTTAGTTCACTACAATCCTATTTTTGTTCACCAGAATTCAAATTTTAGTTTCCCAAATTCTTTTTTTTAGTTCAATTGAATTCAAAATTAGTTCACTATAATTCAAATTCAGTTCACTAGGTTTTCAAATTTAGTTCACTATAATTCAAATTTAGTTCAACGAATTTCAAATTTAGTTCACTTGGTTTTCAAAATTACTTCACTATAATTTCAATGCAGTTCACGAGGTTCTTCAAAATTAGTTTAATGCATTTCAAATTTAGTGAACAATTCAAATACAATTCACTAGGCTTTCAAAATTAGTTCACTATAATTCTAATTCAGTTCACTAGGTTTTCAAAATTAGTTCATCAGGTTTTCAAATTTAGTTCACTACATTTTCAAATTTAGTTCACTATAATTCAAATTCAGTTCACTAGGTTTTCTAAATTAGTTCACCACATTTCAAATTTAGTTCACTAGAATTCAAATTCAGTTCACTAGGTTTTCAAATTTAGTTCACTACAATTCAAATTCAGTTCACTGGGTTTCCAAAAATTAGTTCACTATAATTCAAATTCAGTTCACTAGGTTTTCAAATTAGTTCACCACAATTACAAATTTAGTTCGCTATAATTTCAAAATCAATTCACTAGGTTTTCAAAATTAGTTCACTATAATTCAAATTCAGTTCACTAGGTTTTCAAAATTAGTTCACTATAATTCAAATTAGTTCACTAGGTTTTCAAAATTAGTTCACTCCAATTTTTTAAATTAGTTCACTAGAATTAATTTTTTTAGTTCACTGAGTTCTTTTTTAGTTCACTACAATTACAAATTTAGTTCACTATAATTTCAAATTCAGTTCACTAGGTTTTCAAATTTAGTTCACTACAATTCAAATTCAGTTCACTGGGTTTCCAAAAATTAGTTCACTATAATTCAAATTCATTTCACTAGGTTTTCAAATTAGTTCACCACAATTACAAATTTAGTTCGCTATAATTTCAAAATTAGTTCACTAGGTTTTCAAAATTAGTTCACTATAATTCAAATTCAGTTCACTATGTTTTCAAAATTAGTTCACTATAATTCAAATTTAGTTCACTAGGTTTTCAAAATTAGTTCACTCCAATTTTTTAAATTAGTTCACTAGAATTAATTTTTTTAGTTCACTGAGTTCTTTTTTAGTTCACTACAATTACAAATTTAGTTCACTATAATTTCAAATTCAGTTCACTAGGTTTTCAAAATTAGTTCACTACATTTCAAATTTTGTTCACTAGGTTTTATAAATTAGTTCACTACAATTCAATTCAGTTCACTCGGTTTTCAAAAATAGTTCACCATAAATCAAATTCAGTTCACTAGGTTTTCAAAATTAGTTCACTATAATTCAAATTCAGCTCACTTGGTTTTCAAAATTAGTTCACTCCAATTTTTTAAATTTAGTTCACTATAATAAAAAAATTTAGTTCACTAAGTTCTTTTTTAGTTCACTACAATTACAAATTTAGTTCACTATAATTTCAAGTTCAGTTCACTAGGTTTTCAAAATTAATTCACTACATTTCAAATTCATTTCACTAGGTTTTCTAAATTAGTTCACCACATTTCAAATTTAGTTCACTAGAATTCAAATTCAGTTCACTAGGTTTTCAAATTTAGTTCACTACAATTCAAATTCAGTTCACTGGGTTTCCAAAATTAGTTCACTATTATTCAAATTCAGTTCACTAGGTTTTCAAAATTGGTTCACTACATTTCATATTTAGTTCACTAGGTTTTCTAAATTAGTTCACTATAATTCAAATTCAGTTCACTAGGTTTTCAAATTTAGTTCACTATAATTCAAATTTAGTTCACTAGGTTTTCAAATTTAGTTAACTTGGTTTTCAAAATTAGTTCACTATAATTTCAGTTCAGTTTACGAGGTTTTCAAAATTAGTTCAATGCATTTCAAAATTAGTTCACTTTTTTTACAAATTTAGTTCACCAGGTTTTCAAAGTTAGTTCACTATATTTTATATTTAGAGAACAATTCAAATCCAATTCACCAGGCTTTCAAAATTAGTTCACTATAATTCAAATTCACTTCACTAGGTTTTCAAAATTAGCTCATCAGGTTTTCAAATTTAGTTCACTACATTTTCAAATTTATTTCACTATAATTCAAATTCAGTTCACTAGGTTTTTTAAATTAGTTCACCACATTTTAAATTTAGTTCACTAGAATTCAAATTCAGTTCACTACAATTCAAATTCAGTTCATTGGGTTTCCAAAATTAGTTCACTATAATTCAAATTTAGTTCACTACATTTCAAATTTATTTCACTAGGTTTTCTAAATTCAGTTCACTAGGTTTTCAAAATTAGTTCACTATAATTCAAATTCAGTTCACTAGGTTTTTAAAATTAGTTCACTATAATTCAAATTCAGTTCACTAGGTTTTCAAAATTAGTTCACTCCATTTTTTAAATTTAGTTCACTATAATTAATTTTTTTAGTTCACTGAGTTCTTTTTTAGTTCACTATAATTACAAATTTAGTTCACTATAATTTCAAATTCAGTTCACAAGTTTTTCAAAATTAGTTCACTACATTTCAAATTTAGTTCACTACGTTTTCTTAATTAGTTCACTATAATTCAAATTCAGTTCACTTGGTTTTCAAAATTAGTACACTATAATTTGAATTCAGATCACGAGGTTTTCAAAATTAGTTCAATGCATTTCAAATTTAGTTCCCTTTATTTCAAAATTAGTTCACTCCATTTTTTAAATTTAGTTCACTGTAATTAAAGTTTTTAGTTCACCGAGTTCTTTTTTAGTTCACTACAATTACAAATTTAGTTCACTATAATTTCAAATTCAGTTCACTAGGTTTTTAAAATTAGTTCACTATAATTCAAATTCAATTCACTACGTTTTCGAAATTAGTTCACTCCATTTTTTAATTTTAGTTCACTATAATAAAAAAAATTAGGTCACTGAGTTCTTTTTTAGTTCACTACAATTACGAATTTAGTTCTCTATAATTTCAAGTTCAGTTCACTAGGTTTTCAAAATTAGTTCACTACATTTCAAATTTAGTTCACTAGGTTTTCTAAATTAGTTCACTATAATTCAAATTCAGTTCACAAGGTTTTCAAATTTAGTTCACTACAATTGAATTATAGTTCAACTAATTTCAAAGTCAGTTCACTCTAATTTGGATTCAGTTCACGAGGTTTTCAAAATTAGTTCAATGCATTTCAAATTTAGTTCACTTTATTTCAAATTTAGTTCACTAGGTTTTCAAAGTTATTCACTATATTTCATATTTAGTGAACAATTCAAATCGAATTCACTAAGCTTTCAAAATTAGTTCACTATAATTCAAATTTAGTTCACTAGGTTTGCAAAATTAGCTCACCAGGTTTTCAAATTTAGTTCACTGCATTTCAAATTTTAGTTCACTATAATTCAAATTCAGTTCATTAGGTTTTCTAAATTAGTTCACCACATTTAAATTTAGTTCACTAAATTTCAAATTATGTTCACTAGATTTTCAAATTTAGTTGACTACAATTCAATTCCGTTCACTGGGTTTTCAAAATTAGTTCACTATAATTCAAATTCAGTTCACTAGGTTTTCAAATTTAGTTCACTATAATTACAAATTTAGCTCACTATAATTTCAAATTCAGTTCACTAGGTTTTCTAAATTAGTTCACTACAATTCAAATTTAGTTCACTAGGTTTTCAAAATTAGTTCACTATAATTCAAATTCAGTTCACAAGGTTTTCAAATTTAGTTCACTACAATTCAATTTTAGTTCAACGAATTTCAAAGTCAGTTCACTATAATTTGGATTCAGTTCACGAGGTTTTCAAAATTAGTTCAATGCATTTCAAATTTAGTTCACTAGGTTTTCAAAGTTATTCACTATATTTCATATTTAGTGAACAATTCAAATCGAATTCACTAAGCTTTCAAAATTAGTTCACTATAATTCAAAATCAGTTCACTAGGTTTGCAAAATTAGCTCACCATGTTTTCAAATTTAGTTCACTGCATTTCAAATTTTAGTTCACTGTAATTCAAATTCAGTTCTTTAGGTTTTCTAAATTAGTTCACTAAAATTCAAATTCTGTTCACTAGATTTTCAAATTTAGTTGACACCAATTCAATTCAGTTCACTGGGTTTTCACAATTAGTTCACTATACTTCAAATTCAGTTCACTAGGTTTTCAAATTTAGTTCACTATAATTACAAATTTAGTTCACTATAATTTCAAATTTAGTTCACTAGGTTTTCAAAATTAGTTCACTACAATTCAAATTTAGTTCACTTGGTTTTCAAAATTAGTTCACTATAATTCAAATTCAGTTCACTAGGTTTTCAAAATTAGTTCACTCCATTTTTTGAATTTAGTTGACTATAATCAAATTTTTTAGTTCACTGAGTTCTTGTTTAGTTCACTACAATTACAAATTTAGTTCACTATAATTTCAAATTCAGTTCACTAGGTTTTCAAAATTAGTTCACTACATTTCAAATTTAGTTCACTGGTTTTCTAAATTAGTCCACTATAATTCAAATTCAGCTCACTAGGTTTTCAAATTTAGTTCACTACAATTCAAATTTAGTTCAGCGAATTTCAAATTCTGTTCACTTGGTTTTCAAAATTAGTTCACTAAAAATCAAATTCAGTTCACGAAGTTTTCAAAATTAGTTCAACGCATTTCAAGTTTAGTTCACTTTATTTCAAATTTAGTTCACTAGGGTTTCAAAGTTAGTTCACTATATTTCATATTTAGTGAACAATTCAAATCAAATTCACTAGGCTTTCAAAATTAGTTAACTACAATTCAAATTTAGTTCACTAGGTTTTCAAAATTAGCTCACCAGGTTTTCAAATTTATTTCACTACATTTCAAAATTAGGTCACTATAATTCAAATCCAGTTCAAGGTTTTCAAAATTAGTTCACCATATTTCAAATTTAGTTAACTATAATTCAAATTCAGTTCACTAGGTTTTCAAATTTAGTTCACTACAATTCAAATTCAGTTCACTGGGTTTTCAAAATTAGTTCACTATAATTCAAATTCAAATTTAGTTCACTATAATTCAAATTTAGTTCACTAGGTTTTCTAAATTAGTTCACTATAATTCAAATTTAGTTCACTAGGTTTTAAAATTTAGTTCACTATCATTCAAATTTACTTCAACGAATTTTCAAATCAGTTCACTTCGTTTTCAAAATTAGTTCACTATACTTAGTTCACTGGAATTTTCAAAATTAGTTCACTACAATTACAAATTTAATTCACTACAATTTGAAATTACAAATTTAGTTCACTAGCTTTTCTAAATTAGTTCACTATAATTCAAATTCAGTTCACTACAATTCAAATTTAGTTCAACGAATTTCAAATTTAGTTCACTATAATTTCAAATTCAGTTCACTAGGTTTTCAAAATTAGTTCACTACATTTCAAATTTAGTTCACTGGGTTTTCTAAATTAGTTCACTATAATTCAAATTTAGTTCACTAGGTTTTCAAATTTAGTTCACTATAATTCAAATTTAGTTCAACGAAATTCAAATCAGTTCACTTGGTTTTCAAAATTAGTTCACTATAATTACTTCACTGGGTTTTCAAAATTAGTTCACTACAATTACAAATTTATTTCACTATAATTTGAAATTACAAATTTAGTTCACTAGATTTTCTAAATTAGTTCACTATAATTCAAATTCAGTTCACTGGGTTTTCAAATTTAGTTCACTACAATTCAATTTTTTAAACCACCAGCAAGGTACTATTCACTAGGAAAAGATTACAAAATGCATGTCAACAAAAATAGTAGGAAAAAACATTCAGGTTATATTAAGGGCAGACAACATCTATAGGCCAATTTCTCACAAGGTAATAAAATAGGTGATACAAAATAACCACAGCGCCAGTGAAAGAATAATAATACTTTTTTTTACAACGTAAGCTTTCAGATTCACAACATAGAGAAACAGAGATAGAATAATATTTTTAAGAACAAAGTACTCCACATAATATATAATTCCCAACCAAAACTATAGAAACAAAGATAGAAATAATCTGTTTCAAACGCGAAATAATCTGTTTCAAACAGTTTGTAGTATTATTTACTTCTCATTTATTTCATATTGATTTTTTCCTCTTAAGTGCAGCACTTTTTTGAGCTTAAATTTCTGAACGAGGCTTTAGTCTGTTGCCTTTTCTGACAGACTTGTTCCTTTTAACAGCAGGATCTCTCATGCCCTTGTTTACATCAGCCTGGCTTTCAGAATGATCTCCATCTTCTTGGTTTTCTACTGCTGGTTGTTTCCCAAGAAGGTACTTTTTATGCACACTCATCACAGCATCCAATAACTCTTCACACAGTCCAGAATCATGACTAATGTCAGAACATACCTCACCAACTCTATTCATAACAATTGCATAACGCACAGCATTGTGCGATTGGTCTTCTAACTGAGCACCAAGGACTTCAAACTTATGCTTCCTTAATTCAGTCTCCCTAAATTCTCTGGTCCATCTTGCAACTATGTACTTCTCAGGGATCTTCAGATAATCAAATTGGGTAAATAGTCTGAGTATATGGCAGCATAAAATTCCATCCCTCTCAAACTTTCCACATTCACAAACAAAATCATCAGTAGCTCGATCTGTATTCACAGTAAAGATCTCCCTATCAAACTCTGGGTTCTCATATTCAAAGTTCCTTTTAAGTTCATACCTTTTATCTTTATCTATTTCCTTCACTCCAAAAGCGGTTGCATTCATCATCTCTGTTAAAAACTTGCAGTATATTGCTCTAGTGTACACCTCAGCTGCATGCCGTTCAAACCGCTGGTAACCCCACATTACAGGAACTTTCTCATTAGACAAGAACCTATCTTGGTTCTCTATATAAATCACATTCTCCTGGAATAGTTCATACTGATGGATGAATGTTTCAATTGTGTCCTTCCTCAGCACGTAATCCTTGAAGTTAGAGTTGAAGCTCTCACTTCTGCTTGTTGATCTAGTGAAAGGACAGAACACTCCTTGGAAGTAAGCAGGTACAAAGTACTCCCTGTTATCCCACATGCGCTTAATGTGAGCATGTTTTCCACAGCTGTACCTGTCCTCCATTTCATGCCATTTTCTTTCAAATTCCTCAACCGTTATCGATTGCATGATACATTCTTCCAGGTCCTTCTCCATTCCTTTCTTCAAATGGAAGTAAACTTTCAAATTCTCTCTTGCTTTCCTGCAAACATGCCAAATGCAGAATCTGTGAAATGCATCTGGAAACACCTTTGGAACTGCTACTTTCATAGCTGCATCTTGATCAGTGAGGACTACTCTTGGCTTCTTTCCATCCATCACTTGAACAAATGTTTCAAATAGCCACTTGAAAGTATCTGCTTTCTCATCCTGCAAAAGGGCCCAGCCAAAGACAATTGTTCTAGAGTGGCCATTAACTCCTATTATCGGTGCAAATCGCATATTGTACTTGTTGGTGCTGAAGATTGTGTCAAATGAAATAATGTCTCCAAACAGCAAGTAGTCCAGCCTTGACCTTGAATCTGTCCAGAACAAACTTAGAATTGAATTAGCAGAGTCTCTTTGCGCCTTGAATATGAAACCTGGCTTGTCAACCTGCAACTTCTCAATGTAGTTCATTGTGTGCTCAATGTCAGTGTTCCTTCTCTTTTCACGCTCAACTTGCTTCAAGTTGTCAAGTTTCTTCACATCAAATGTAATATTGCCAAATTTACCTCCACACAACTTTCTAAAAATGCTCATGATTTTCCTAGGCTTTACCCTGTGTTCTTGTAGGAGCTTGGACAACAGCATCTCAGCCTCATTCATGCTTCTGTGACTAAGGAAAAACTGCGTGAGAGAAGGAGAGGAAACTAAAGGATGATTATGCATCAAATCTTGGGATTGAATGTGCCATTTTCCATCTTCCAAGCTGACTGTAACATGCATTCCACAGTTTGTTCTATTAAGAACATTTCTCCTCCTTTTTCTTGCTCCTGTATATGTTGATACAGTCTTCCTACTCTTGTTGCGGCAAAAGGCAATCTTCCTGTTCTTGTGATTTCTCCCTTTTTTAATTCCACAGCCAGTCATGAGAGCATACACATTAACAAACCTTTTAGCCTCATCCAGAGTAGTAAACACCCTGCCAACTTGAGGCACACTTGCTTTCTCCATTTCTTCTGGTGATGGAAACATATAATCTTCATGTTTACAATCACCGTCAGTAACATCTTCATCTGAATCATCATTGCTTGAAGCGTCAACCGGTGTTGTACAATCAACATCCTTCTCACAAGTAACTAGATCCTACAAAATTGCAATTACACAATGGCATTGTCAAACAAACTGGTTATGATTCTGAAGTTCGTTACTGAAATACAACACTATTAACTAGTATTTCCTTAATATATACCTTAACAGAAGAAAGCACCTCCCCTACTGCGTTGCCATTTTCAGACAAATATGTAAGATCTCCAACAAGTACACCATCTTCATTTCCATTTGTTACACTAGAGCAAACGCCCGAAGAAGATCCAACAACCAACTGCACCTGTTCAGTATATATTTAGTACAAAACGATCCCATTAATTTCTTTTCTGTATCTATTTTTTTGTCCATATAAACAAAAAGAACAGAATACACAAATATCCTGATAATTCTTTTTTCTATACCTCTTCTCTTCTTTCAACATTTGGATTGTCTTTTTCTATTTCAGTACTCTTTTGTTCAGTATGTATGTTGACAACTGGTTGTGCAGTAACAAATGCTGGGGCATTTGCCTGTGGTCCTTCCTGGCTAGGAAACTTTTCTTCCTGACTACTGAGTACTTCCTGCCATATTTTAGAAACACAAATTAGTCAAAGCCAATTTTTACTAATCTATAAAAACTAAAATCAAACAAAACATCTTTATTTTTTAACTCAAACTGCTTTACCTCTGTCTTCTTTTTTATTTCATGGTACAAAACATACTGGTCAAATTCATGCATCATATCATCAACCTTCAATAACAAGAAAAATATATTTTTTAAACTTACTGGTCAAATTCCAGAATACTCTTGCTTCTTCAGAACAGCAGTTAATGCAAGCATTTCTAAAAACATCAATATTAGAATTTTACATGCTGTTCTTGTTTGGAATCAGTAATAACTCCTGCAGTCAATGGCAGACTTCTCTCTGGTTCTTTCTTCTTTGCAGGTTGCCGCTTCCGAGCTGTTGCAGACTTTGCTACCTAAAAAAAATGAGAGAAATTATATTACAGTTTACTACATAAAGAAGGAAATATAATCAACTTTTATATTTTTTTCCTTTTGCATTTTTTCTCTAAACAATTTTTGTAATTAGTGAACAGATTCTCGTACGAATTAAGTAGTGCACAAGAAGCCACTTTGTAGGTGTGGGTTGCTCACTTTTGGTGGTGAGAGGTGCACAAGAAGCCACTTGTGTGGCATCGCCAAGTGAATGAGAGTAAACAAGTCAAACAAGTGGATTTGCACTTGTACATATTCATTTTGTTTCATTTCAGAGTTTGTAGTTAATTAAACTTGTTCACATCTGTATAAGTTTTGTAAAAGGTTTGTCAGGAATCTGAATTTAACCAAGCCTAGTACTACTATACTGTCCAAGTTGTTAAATGTTAAATTTGTTTGTTCGTTGCAAACCAAATAGGAATAGATACGTGTTTTTGTCAAAATTTTGGCGCACCGCAGGGCTATAAAAATCCTTTAATGGGGAGATTGCATCAGAGGACGCTGCAGCCTATGATCAGAGAGTAACTGACGAGAATTCAGTAGAGGAGGAAACTGAACCTTCAAGTTCAGAAACAGGATACACAATGTCATGAGTTGGTCCAGATACACAATGTCAAGTTCAGAAACAGAGGACGCTGCAGCCTATGATCAGAGAGTAACTGACGAGACTTCAGTAGAGGAGGAAACAGGGGAGAAGCACAAGACTAGGTGTTGAGCTGGTCGATTCGAGCAACTAAATCCACAGATTTCCAGGTTACGAGCAACAAATTAGACATATCTTTTAGCAATCTAATTCTCCACTAATTCACAATTGGTTTAACAACAAGACATTGAAACACTTTTCCAGGGAATTACCTTGGAATTCGAGGATCGGCTGGTCCCAGACAGGGTTTGAAGCTTGAGGACGGCGTCATTTTCTTCCATGTCGACGACGCAGTTGTCGAAACCAGGACCCTGCCGCCGGCGCCCATGGGAACTAGGCCATTGCCGCCGCCGCCCACGCAATTTCCGCCCCTTAACCCTAGACGCGACCCCGAATTAATACCTGACTTGTGGCCCTGCCTCTTTTCCTTAGGGACGTACAAAAAACATAAAACTTGCCGACAGGGTCCTAAATGCAAATACGCACTTCAACAGATGGAAAAGAAGAGGAGCTAAGAGTAAAATTAGCACACCGACACCCAAATGCGTTTTCCCCATTCTTTCCTCTAAGGGGTCAACCCTTCTCGAATCACTGCTCTGCCGAGGTCTCGATTCTGCGCGGCCCTCCTCGATTCGCTCTAGTTTGGAAGTTGAGGTTAGTTCTAAATCAACCCCTTCTGAATCGAATCCGTCCCTTTTTCTTCATGCTTCAATCCAATTTTTTACAACCCTAGCTGTTGCTCTAATCCGACGAACACTAGATTTAGGTTGAATCAAGCCAAACTAGATCTAACGTAAATTCCTTAGCCGTCGCGGAAGCATACTCCCTCATTTCAACCACGAAAAGAGAAATCACAAAGGATGTTTTGGTTGTTCTTTTTTTAGCTATCACCTGCATTTTTACCTCCTACTGGAATATTCCTGTTCTTGACGGTTTTGGTGGGTGCAGGAGCTCAAGAACCTGCGGCCGCAGCTCTACTCCGCCTCGAGTACTGCGAGAAGTGATACCTCAACACCAACCAGAAGCAGATGTGAACCCTCCTCTCCCTCCTTCATTGCCCAACCTCTCTACACATTCTTGTTCTCACTCTGACACAGATCATTTACCATCTTACTACCACGCATTCCTAGTACAATTTGCATTCCTAGTACAATTGCAATCTGCATGCTAACTACAAGTCTGTCTCTCTTTTCTAACTTGGCATAGGGGCTGAACTGAATTTAAGTTGAAGGTTTGTGCAGCATGTAGTAGTCAGAACCGCTCCCATTTGATTTTGGTAGGTGTAGGAAGAGAGCAACAGACAGGCGTAAGAGCTGTTTTTTGGATGTCCAGATGTGAGAATGTGACTATCTAGGAACCAAATACTGCTAGCTGAACTGATCATGAACATATCTTTTTGTTTTTATGTATGATTTTTGGAATCATCCAGCAACAGCCTGCCTATGCATGTACTCCTAGTTGAAGGAGTAGTATTCAGAGTACTGTAGTACATGACCATTTGGGGTGACACAACGAATGCAAACAGTTTTATACAAATAGCTGAACATTTTGGGTTATGTACTTGCAAACACTTTTGTACAATTTTTCAGAGTTAATTTTTTTCATCAGAGTAATTTTGTGCTATACCTAACACTTTCATAATCCTGAACTACTAGCAGAATACTACTTTCCTCTAGTCCTGTACATCTGGTTTAGTTGTTCCCTCTACTATCTTTAGAATTGAGTTCAATATTTCCATTCAACACAAAGAATATATTTGAAATCCTTTGAGGACATATTCTGTTTTCAATAACCAGCATCTACAACATCTATTTTACTAATTTATTCTATGCCACAGATGTCTACAGCAAATGAAACAATACTAAAAAAGAGGAATATCCAGCACCTACCAAGGACAGAATTAAGTGAGGACAAAGCATCTAAAAGGAAGAAAGTAAGACCAATCTAGATCCCTTTTTTCAGTACTCACTAATTCAAATGCTTTGTAACAAACTACATTAAATGATTTCGAATTTACTTTGTTTCTACAAGCAAACTCCTCTTTCTGTAAACTATCTACTTTTATTTAATGCTATTATTTAATTCCTCCAGGCAGTTATTCTGGAGCATCTTAATTTGTTCCTGAATTTTCTATCAGAACTTACTGACGAACAAAAGATGATAGTTCGTAAACTTGGGTTTGGTTCACTGCTTGACATTTCATGCAACTGCAATGTCGATGATTTATTCGAGTGGTTAGCCCTGCAGTTTAACACAACCACGTGCAACATTGATCTAAGGAATGGATTCAAATTCAAGTTTACCGACTCTGTTGTGCACAAAATACTGGGCATTCCATGTGGAGGTCTACCAATTCATACCAACCCTACTGAAGATACAGTTGACTTCATGAATACATTCTTGCAATCAGCTAATCCAACACCAGAGCATCTGTTATCAATGATTTCTCCTAACATCACATAAGAAGCTTTCTCTAGGATATTCTTGCTTCTGGCTCTTTCAATTCTCATTGCACCTAACTCAAAGGGGGTTCCCAGTAAAAAATTCTTCAGTGCATTGGTGAACATAGAAAATGTTCCCAAATACAATTGGTGCCTTTTTTCCCTGTCATTCTTGGTTCACAAGATAAAAAAAATGCAGTCAGATATAAGAAACAAGAGCTCAGTTCTCCCAGGAGGATGCAAACTTATATTGGTGGTAAGAATTAATTATACTGACAACAATTTTACATTTTCTTTTCCCTGTAAAATATGTTCATGTTCATTCAAGGTTTTTATAATTGTATTTATTTATGCCATTTTTTCTGCAACATATGAAGGTCATGCACTTTGAATTCCTGATCACTTCTGAATTCAAGATTCCACCAAACATCTTTCCAAGGCATCCAATGTGGTCATCAACTATGCTGAAATCTTTATTAGCTCTTGATACAATGCCTGGAGTGAATCTACAGTTCGGGAGGCTACAAGTAAGAAATAACAACTTCCATTGTCCTTTTTTTTCTTTTCAGCTTGATAATGACAACAGATTTATACTTGTAGCCCTAGTACTGTTTTTAAAGTCTGGTTGCTACATTCCTTTTCCGCCAATAAAATTAATTGAATACATGATTACCATTTTTTTGTTAAACAAAAACAGATGAAGCACATATCTTCTACTCCCTTCCATGATGCATCAAATGAATTAGAACTAGAACTACCTGAACCAGTTCTACAATACATCAACACCAAGTTCCCTTCTATTCACAATTCAGAGGTTAGTTACTATAAAAAAGTAGAAACAGCTCTAATTCTTGATAGCAGATTTCTGTTTGCTTTTTTTTATCTAATTCATTATGATTTCTTTTTCAATCTATTTTTTCAAACAGGAAAAGGCAAGGGTAGAACGTAGCACTCGGAATTTCTGGAAAACATTCATATCAAATTCTGTTCCAACACTACACTCTTACATTGACGATGCACACAGCTGTTTCGTCTTGCAAAATCCTTCCAAACATATCAGTAATCATGAACTTACAAAAGTTCATTCTCTTCCAATCAGTCAGTCTAACAATGCTGCGTCAAATCGTAGTATATATAAGTTCAAAATTCAAAATCATCCAGACTTGCACTCATTTCTGTCTTCAATTGATTTTATCGATTTTCCTGGTCCTCATAGTTTTGCTCCAAGTTTTGATTCAGAAAACAGCAAAGTATCAATTGAATCGTTCATCCGGAGCTTTTCAGAATCCCTGCATATTGACAACCAAATAAATTTTGACCTTCTATTGCCTCCTGCCTATTCAACTAGTAATGACTTTGGTGCTATAGAGGTTTTCAAAAAGGATGAACACAATAAAAGTGAGAGCTATGAGCATACTCCTGGAACTACTTTGCAAGGTAATCATTCTGCCAATAAATGTTTTACCTCTTTTTGGTACTCTATTATTTTCTCCCAATAAACTGTTTTAGAAGTTTTTCACTTCTACCAGTAACAAGTAAATTACTTATTAATTCCTCCATTTTTCCATTTTTGTAATCAAACACAGTGATTTTTGATTCAATGAAAACCGATCCAACGTGGAGGGAAATGAGTGCAACAGAACTTCTACGTTGCAGACAAGAAAAATTCAGCATAAGTCAGTGGAAATTTATCTCAAATACTAGAGGTAAAACACCTTTTTCCCTGTTCCACAAACAAACTCTTCTTTTTTCTTTTCATACTACTGTCATAAGTTGATGTCTTCCACTGTCATCTTATCACAGCAAATTCAATGTACTGCACACCAGATGAAGCTGATATACCCCCTGCAGCACTCAATTCTACGCTGCTAGCTAACCATACCTGCAAACAAGCAAATCTTCAGAGAAACAAGTCTGTTATAACTGATGCAAAAACTGGACCTTCTTCTTATATACAAAGCAATTTCGAAGATGATATCCCCTCTTTCAATGCAATAACTGATGGCCTATGTGATGCACCTCCACAGCAAATCACTGGTTACCAAACAACAAGAGTTTCACTCCCTATTTCTTCCACATATATTGTTAACTCTGGCAGCAACTATCCGATGTTATCCAGTCACAATTCTCCCTTTCTCTATAGCAATAGTCCTCTGAGGCCTTACAACATCAACTCCGCACAAACAGACAACAGATTTGGAACTCCACTTAACGATCCAGGGCTATATAAACTCCTAGAAGATTTTGAAGCTGAATGCAAATGAAATGACATTGAGCAAGGAAAGAAGAAGTTGTGTCAAAAATTCTCTTCAGCATCAGTTCTTTACCAGAACAAAAGCATGCAGTATCAACAAGTTATTTTCTCAACCCCAGTTCAAACTGAATTCTACAAGACTATGAGCGCGGCACTCCCACATTTGGACTCAAGGTATTTTTTTCGCAAATTCTTACCTACTTCAAGTGAATAGTTTTTTATTAAAGTCTTATCCCTTTGTATATTTCGCAACTTTTTACTACTAGTGCTTCTAGTAATTTTTTGGCTTTCAAATAAAAAAAACAGCCAAAGGATATTCCAAGTCAACGAAGTTTGGGTTGATCAGAAAACATTGACTGTTTCCTTGAGACCTGGGTGTTGGATGAGTGCCCATTCTTTGGATTGTTACTCTAAAATACTAAATACGGACCAACTAAGCCGTGGAAGACAAGGGCTGATCCCAACCACTGATGTTATTACACACATTGTCCAAAGAGAAGAAATGGTAATTTTGCTATAATTTTTCCTCCCTGTTCCCATTAATGCTAAAACTTCAACAAAAAAGGTACAGTCATGCAAGTATTCACATTCATGGTACTTTTCACAATCCACAATGCAGGAATTACTCATGCGTCCTCTGTTGGATCATTCAGATCCCATATGTAGAGACATTTTAAGTGAAGGAAGGGTTGGCTACAGCCTGGAAAAAGCCAATTTCGTAAGTTCTGTAACTTGAATAACAATACCTCAATGGAAATACTTTTTTGACCTACACTGTATGAGTCATCCAGTATCTTTTTTGACACAAAAATAATCTTCTATGCTTCTCTTTTAGGTGCACTTACCTTGCTTCAACGATAAGCAGTGGATTGTAATTACTGCAAACCTGCAATCCGGGAGGTATTTTGATATTATGAATCCTGACGGCTCTGGACAAGATAAATTCACAACTATCATTAGCACTGTTGCCTACAACTTTAAAACGTTGTTTGCCTTGACCTACCCCAACTGCACTGCATTCAACATTAAGGACTTCGACTATAGATTTGTTGCAGTACCTAGGACCCATTTCAGGTTAAATTATACTCTTTTCAGCAAGTTGCTTTGGATTTTCTTTTTTCATCCTCTATGTCCTTTTCGAATTTATAGGTAGTTGAGTTGCATTTCAGTAATTACGAATTGCGATGCTAGTTTTACTCTGCTCCATGTCCAGGTATGATACATGGGTTTTCCTCTTGCAAATTCTTAAGACCTACCGCGGAATGGGAGTTTTAGGGTTCTCAACTGTAAGTTCTTCTCATTTTTTACTAATTTTGTTCTACATACAAGGAGTAGCACAGAAACAGAAATAAAAACTAACGAAAACTACGTGCTGCATACATGTGGATTTGCAAGCTCTGCGTGAAATTTTCTTGTATGAGATAGCAACATATACCAACAGTGAGGTTCAGTTACCAATAGTGAGGAACTTCCTTCAAAATCATGTCAGTTTTAAATCCTTACTCTTTTCTTTCCCTGTTGCTAAACTGTTGATTTATCTTTCCCATATGAAAAGTTTAATATACAAAGACAGTTTTCATGTTCTAAATGTAACTCATTCATTGAATTTCTTTTATTTTCACAGGGGTTTCGATCATTCAAATAAACGATTGGTGCAAACCCAAACGACGAATTCATAGCAAAGTATGAAACAGAAATCTTTCATCGAAGATTAACAAGGATTTTTTTCCCATTGTATAGTTCGTTCTAAAAACTGCTTGCTGAGATCCTATGTTTTCATTTTGTGTGTCTGTTCACAATTCTGAAATGCTTTATTTTTTCTTTCTCACAACTTATTTTCGCTCCTTTGTTTTCAGGTCACTTCATACAAAAATCCGTGACATGACGTCTGAATGAATGACTACTGAACATATTTTCTTTTATTCATGTCTTTTTTTCAATTGAAACATTGTTCAACTTTTCTTTTTTCCACTTCAAGTGATGAACAAAAATTATTTTTTTGCAATTTCATGACCTTCTGAACAACTGTTGTTTCAGAACATCTCTTTTTCCCACTATAAATTTGTTCAGAATTAAAGATTTTACATATCCAGCATTAAAAATGTCATTAAACTCATTTCAAGTGTGGCAACTATCTTTTAAAAATGAACCGTACGTACTCTTACTGCGACGCTAACGAACGAGTCCCGATAACCATTTATTTTGCAGCACTCTTTCTATAGATCCAGCATAGTCGAACAGTCGAACGAACACAGTCGAACAGTCGAACGAACACAGCAGAGAACGAGTCCCCAGCCGAATGGGCCGTTCCAAATACAGCCCAGAGAAACAGTCGAACATACACAGCAGGCGCCGGTTTCCCTAGTTGGCGCTGAAGGCGCTGACTAGGGGTTTGCTGCCTTTAAATACTGCAGCACTTAGCAATCTAATCGTATGGGCCGAAAAGCCTAGATGGCTCCAAGCCCAATTAGAAGGGACTGGAGTCAGCCCAGTTCCCTAGTTCTTATTCTTGTTCTTATCGAAGACTGACTCGACAGAGAAACTACACACAGGAAGAGAGAAACCCCAACGACGACGAGGGAGAGAAGCGAAGGTTCTCGTGCAGCGCGGCCATGGCGAACCAGGGATCGAAGAAGATCGTGGAGAGGAACAAGAGGCGCATGGACCTCCTCTGGCGCATAATCCTCGTGTCCAACGTGAGCGCCCCCCTTCGATTCTCCCTTCCGCCCCCCTCAGATCCGTGAATTACTTGGGACCTTCGTAGATCGCTGCTGCTCGATACTTTGTATTTGACGGAGCTCGAGTGATTTTGAGCTTGTCGTAGTGATTCCGGTGAAGCCTACCTGGGATCAGATTAGCTCATCTGGCCTGGAAGCAGTCGTCTGAAGTCTGGAGTAGTAGCAGTTCGTGTTCATTCCGCCTCTTTTTCCAAGGCGTACAATTGAACCTTGCATGCCAGGATGATGGGGCGGTGGGTAGGAGCAAGCCAGCAGGAGGGAGGAGCGCCGGGCTGATATGTTTATGTTTAAGGAATCACATGCTCTGCCTTGTTTAGTTTTGTTTAATGGCATGTCGAGACTTTTTAGCCTCCTTCTGTGAATTGCATTTGTCGAATCACTTGTAAGAGCTACAAGGTGTATTTCTGGAAGTATGCCATCATCTAATCTAATTAGTATATAATTTTGCTGACCATCTGACAGATTTAGCCATTTTGAGTTCGAGCACTAGTTCATCTGTTCATGTGTAACTTATGCTTCTTTGCAGGTTATTTACATAGTAGTGAGGATGGCTGTAATGCACTCTTCTTTCACCTGGAAGCATTGGATTGGCCTCGTGGTGACATCTGCTGCATATTTTCTTTCATACAAGCAACTCGCTAGTATGACAAAGCCAGAATATTCTGACTCGGACAATCATGAGCTTCTGAGTTCGGGTTATGACATGGCCACTGGTGGGATTTCCGAGTAAGGAACTGCATGATACAGTGTAATTATTAGCTTTTGATCATTCTACTTGGTGACAAATCACTGATTAGAGGACTACATAGTCTATGGCTGCCAGCTTCCTTAGAAATAATTTACAGTACCAACTTTAAATGTACATTGATAACTTAAACATAGAGGGCCATACTAGCAAGTTTTGTTGAAAATTACTAGCATGGGCCATACTAACCAACTAAATCATGAACATGTGAAAATCATAGTTGAAAAAAATGAGAAGTTGAGAAATTGCTATTTTTCCATTGGAGGATTATGTCAACTTGTATATGTGGTGCTTCTTTCTTTCTTATAATCCGGTTACAAACTGTTTGCTGCATCTTTTCCTGCAGATATATAGAAGATGTGATATACATCACAGCGTTTGTGCAGTTGACGTCCATTATTTCTGGAAAATTTTGGTGGACATATCTAGTGGTAAGATATGCACGACCTGGGACTTATACTGTATTCTTGTTTACCATAGCAATTCATTGCTGTCCTGCTAAAATCACCCTAAGTTGCCTTTTTCTTAATAAACAGCATGTTAAATGTAAGGTACAGAAACCTGCTTATTGTGTACTCCATCTGACTCCAAAAAGAAGGCGCACACGCTTTTCGATTCAAGTTTGGCGTGAATTTAACCAATAAAATGTGGGTTATGTGTCATTATACCATTGAATTTGTATTTGAAAGAATTTTCCAATGGCATAATTTTAAGTTACATGGCTTGTATATTATTGGTCTAATTGATGGTCAAAGTTAAATCTCGAAAAATGTGCGCGCCCTCTTTTTGGACTCGGAGGGAGTAGTAACTTACAAGATGGACCTTGGATGGAAATAATTTACCATTCTTGATCCTTTTTTTGGACAGACGGCAGCTATGTACTGTTGTTTTGCATCACTGCAGTGAAATTAGAATGTGTATTATCATTATCATTTATCCTAACAAAATCACTAAATTTAAAACATTCTCAGTGTGTACCTTGATCATCTGATTGTTGCATATGACTTTAGCTTCAACTACTGGTTCATTCTTAGGATTGTTTTGTCAAGTTTGCAACGAGTGTTGCAATATATGGCAATTGAACTGAAAGATTGTCACAACCCAGTCCAGTTAGAATTTGATTCAACTGCAGCCCATTATTGGGTGTATGCATGAGCACATATGCGATAATAGTCTCCATTGCTTAGTGAAGATAGAGCACGACCAACATATATTGCCAAGGGTTCCAAGGGAACCAACCATGCATTGACCATTTTGCATGATTTCTGAAAAGTGCAAGTGGTTGGCTACGTAGTATGTGGCCGGCCCAAATAACCGGGCTGTTACAATGATAACTGTAAATTACCATCACCTATCGGTACATGTTGCAAGTTTTGTTCTACAAATATCTCCACACATGCAGACAACTTACATCTCTGGGTAAATTAGGCTTTAGTAATTCTTCACTAAATAGACATCTGACTAGTTGTTTTTGTTATTTGTGTTTGCACACTCAAAACGTAATTTTCCCACTCTAAAACGTTTTGATTTTTTTAAATCATGGGTATACTTCATTCTATAAGTTATATATACTTGAAAATTTTGTGCGAAATATACATTCTGTATAAAAAAAGTAGTGCAGTTCGAATAGTCAATGTAGTAGTGTGTTGTCCAAATTGTACCACTTTGTTTTGCGTGGAATACATATGGTCATATTTTTGTACCAAATCTGCCTGTGCTTTGTCTAGCAACAGGAAAAAACCTTTTTGAGTGGAAAACCCATTTAGAATATACTCCCTCCGTTCCTAAATATATGTCTTTAAGAGATTTCAATATGAACTACATACGGATGTATATAGACGTATTTTAGAGTGTAGATTCACTCATTTTGCTCCGTATGTAGTCCATATTGAAATCTCTAAAAAGACTTGTATTTAGGAACGGAGGGAATACAACCTCTCTACCAAAATGTAAGATGTTTTTTGGTTTTTGCATAGGGCATAAAAAACGTCTTACAATTTGTTATGGAGGGAGTAGTATCTACTCTATTCTCAGGAGTTGTAGACACTACCAAGAGGGTTCCCCAAATATCATCAACTTCTGATTATCTTGCTTATTATTATCATGCAGATACCAGCTTTTGGTGGATACAAGATTTTCTTCCTGCTGAAAGGAACATTCTTCAGTGGTGGTTCAGAGGTAAACTAGACCACGTACCAATGTTAGCAATTGTTACCATTCAGGGTTATTTGGAAATGACACATAAGTATTATACCTCCTGTTTTCAGGGTGAAGTCGAAGATGAGAAGTCTCGAAAGAAAAGGGAGAAAATGGAGAAAAAGGCATCTAGAGGGAAGATGGTCAAAACCAGGACCCGGTGATATGACACATACATACCCTATTCCTTGGAAGGGTAGGTTGGTTTCTCATACCATAGCTGTCCAACTAGAGTGCAAGCTGTTGGCGAGTTCGTTAACATGAATGATATGATTCGTGCATCATTTGATCTGGCAGCTAGCACAAATGTTAACTAATCTTTAAGTTATGAATACCAGCATTGGTATTTGTATATTTCCTGACCCTTCTGCTCCAAGTTATGTAAACCAACAATGAGGCATGGTAACCCAGACATCTTAGTGACACATTTGAGACTCAGTTTTTTCTTTTTCTTGGCTAGAGCATCTGGTCATTTCGAGGCTTCAAGCTTGTCTTTGTTACGAACTGCATATGTTGCCTTTGTGGTAGCTCAAAATTTCATTAGAAAGTGGTTCGCTTCCATTGCATAAAAAAGGAGCGAAAACACAACTTCTCAAACTAAAATCGAGGCCTGATTCTCAAATATACATTGCAGCACAGCTAAACAGATAATAGTGACAATTCTGTTTTAAGTTTCTTATAATTCATACATCCGTTTGAGCGACAAGTAATATGGAACCGAGAGAGTACTAGTTTTGCATGGAAGCTCTACTCGATTTCATTTTGGACAAGAACTGTGAATGTGTTAAACACGCCTTCTTTTTCTTCAGCGTGCCATTCAAAAACCCACTTTCAAAAAGTATTATTTCCAAATTCCAAAGGTTTTCTGCAAGCCCACTTTAGTATCAACTGCTTTGGTATTTCACTTCACCGCCTCTCCGGCGACTGAGCAGACAGTAGACCGTGCCGGCGACGAAAAAGCTAACAAACCAGGCATTGTTGTAGGCTGCGACGAGTGCACTGGAGACACTCGGCAGAACGCCAACCTTGTGAAGAAATCCTGGCACGATCGGCGCTACGCCGGCCGCCATCGCCACCATGGCGGCGACGTTGAAACCACCCTTGAAAAAGTAGGGGCTCTCCCTGTCCTCCGAGTAGAGCGCGTCGACGTCCAAGGCGGTGCGCCTCACAATGTAGTGGTCGGCGAGGATGACCCCTCCGATGGGGCCCATGAGCGCCGAGTAGCCCAGCAGCCAGGTGTAGACGAAGCTCTCGCTGGAACTGAGCAGCCGCCACGGCTGGCAGGCGATGCCGAGCAACGCGGTGATGAGCGCCCCCTGCGAGAACGTGAACCTCCGCGGGCTCATGCTGACGAACGCGTTCGCCGGCGCCACGACGTTCGCGGCGATGTTGGTCGTGATGGTCGCGAGGCTGATGCCGAAGATGGCGAGGACCGTCGTCGCCGGCCCGCCGATGCGCCCGAGCAGCTCGATTGGGTCGGAGATGATGTGGCCGAATATGGCCTCGGTGGAGGAGGTCACGGCGAGCCCCGCGAAGGTGAACATGCCCATGAACACCGGCAGCCCGGCCTGGCCGAGCACCTGGTCCGCTTGGCTCCGCGCGTACCGCGCGAAGTCCGGTATGTTGATGGCCACCGTGGCCCAGAAGCCAATGTTCGCCGTGAGCGCCGGGAAGAACACCTTCCAGAACTCGGCGCCCGTCAGTCTGGGAGGCAGCGAGAGGATGCGCCCGAAGCCGCCGGCGGACACGTATGCCCAGGTGAGCAGCGCGGAGGTGAGCACGATGAGCACCGGCGCCGAGTAGCTCTCGAGCTTCCGGATGCCCTCCATGCCGTTCATGATGACGCCGAGCTGCGCGGCCCAGAAAGCCAGGAAGCACGCGAACTCGAGCGGCGCCGCGCCGAGGCCGGGCACCGGCGTGAGCAGCGGCTGGTACGTCTTGAGAGCCGACGGCAGGAGAAGGAACACGGCGCGGCCCCCGATCCAGGACTCGATGCCGAACCACCCGCAGCCGACGAGGGCGCGGATGACGGCCGGGACGTGCGCACCGCGCACGCCGAACGTGGCGCGCGCGAGCACCGGGAACGGCAGCCCGTGCGTGACCGCCGGCGCGGCCGTGAGCACGAGGCAGACGAGGACGACGAGGTTGGCGAAGGCGACCGTGGCGACGCCCTGGAGCGCGGACATGCCGAGGTCGACGAGGCTGCCGGCGAGGTAGTAGGACGGCACGCCGACCACGAGACCGATCCACAGGCTGGCCAGGTCCCAGGCCGTCATGGTGCGCTCCGAGAGCGGCGTCGGGGACAGGTCAGATTCGCTTGCCGAGAGCCTGGGCCTCGCCGGCAGCATCCGCGGGCGCGCGGCGAGCGTGAGGCTTGGTCTGCGAGGGGATAGAAGAGGCAGCCGCGGCGGTGACGCCTGCTGGGAGCTCGTCGACACGAGGCGGTGGCGAAAATGGTTCGGCTGGCGCACGGCGAGAGCTCTGGACATCGCCATGGACACGGCCATGGTCGCCGGAGGAGCAGGGGAAGGGGAAGGAGATGAGGGCAGAGAGAGCTCTTGACTTGTTGGAGCTTCGTTGAAGGTATGAAACGATAGGGGGGGATCTTGTTGCTTGGCTGGTTGCACCACGGGTCACTGTGCAGCCGGGCCCACCACCCACGACAGCGAGATCAGATTCCGTTGGCGCTCGGCTGCCATGGATCCTCGCCGTCCGAGAGTGAGCTGAACCGTCCAATGAGGAATGGACGGCAGTAGATTGATCAGGTGCACAATATTAAACACTTTTTAGATGCAGCGGAGGAAGTGATCGGGAAGGTGACGCCCGATGAGAGGGAGAGGGAGAGGGGGATCTGGAGTGTTGGGAGATAATTTGGTGTGATGGTGATTTGTTCGGTTGATGATGCTATAAGAAAGCTAGTAGAACTCTGCACTCGGTCATCTGCATGTTAGGGCCATGTGGTGATAGGCCAGGTTTAGTTTAGGAGCTGATCTCCTCCAAGCTGCCATCGACGCATAATTGGACCGAGCACTCAACTTGGGAATTGTTTATAGCGGAGTAAAATAGAGGGTTATGACATGACCTACGACTATGGGTGTACCATGTAAGTCTATAACCACGTTTCGTTGAAGTCGAACGATACGAATGAATGGTTGGCTTTTCCACTAAAAAAAAGAGATTGGCTTTTGTTTTTGGGAAACCGTAAATAATTAACAGTGCCCATTAATGGCGGTGAGAGAATTTTTTTCCTTAGGCAGGAGAAACTTTTCCAACATGTAGGCTAATTAGTCAATCAGATGTTGGTGGTGTAAAAAAAAAGTCAATTAGAGGTGCTTCGGGCCCCCCCTATGTCTCGGTTTTTTTTTATTTTGAGAAAAACCCTATGTCTCGCTTATAGTGAGATGTAGGGAACCATCGCGTCAAGGTGAGTGCCAAATGGACCAGCCCAGCTCGCGGGAGGCCACAACCTCGTTCTTTTTCTGTTTTCTGTTTTTTGCTTTCTTTTATTTAATTCCAAATATTCTAAATAAGTAACTTACAAAAAATACTTTATATAAATGCATTTAAAAATGTTAAGAAGCATTTGAAAAATGTTAAATGTGTATGGAGAAAATGTTTCTCATGTATACAAAAAAATACAATGTGTATGGAAAAATTTGATCATCTATTTAAAAAATGTTAATCAAGCATTTGAAGAAAAAAACTGTTAAACTAGTATTTAAAAAATATTAGTTAGACATTTGAAAATGTTAAATATGTACATAAAAAATGTTAACCATGTATTAAAAAATGTTAATCTTGCATTTGAAAAAATGTTAATCAAGCATTTGAAAAATCTTAAATGTGTATAGAAAAATTGTTGACCATTTATTTTAAAAACATATCGTTGTTGCATAGCTCATGTCAGAACAAGGTGCCATCAGGCGTTCAACAGGCAGTCTCATGATCGGACATGAGTGTTCTGAAGAAGAAATTGTATACTCCCTTTGGTTGGAAGGCGGCAGGGGAAGGAAGGGGACTGTTTCTGGTACAAAAGTTCCTATATCAATAGGAAATGCCCTACCTTTCAGTGTGGTTTGAATTATTGATTTACGTAATTGGAAGTAACCAATTAGGTTTACAACGAAACCTAGAAATCCTGGAAAATATGGGCAATCAGCTGGAAACTCAATAGTCTTACGGGAAAGCACTCAACCGGCCTTCCTATTCTGAATTATATGAATGACAAAAATCAGTCCTCACTTGTATTAACTTCATGAGTGAAGAGATAGACATAATCTTGTATTTGAAAACTGTGAACCAAGCATTTGAAAATGTTAAAATGTGTATAGAAAAAATGTTGACCATGTATAAAAATATGTTAATCTCGTATTTGAAATATGTTAATCAAGCATTTGAAATATGTTAAAATGTGTATAAAAAAATGTTGACCGTGTATTAAAAATATATTAAACTTGTATTTGAAAAATATTAAACGTTTATTAGAAAAATGTTCTTGACATATAAGAAAATGTAGAATGAAAACCAAAAGAAATAAAAAAACAAAAAAAAATAAAAACCAAAAAAGAAACAAATGAAACCAACGAAGAAAAAGAAAACCAAAAAACAAGTGTAAAGGAACGCAAAACAATGAATATCGATAAAGAAACAAAGAAAAACAAAAGAAACCGTTGAAAACCAAGAAAGAAATAAAAAACAAAGAAAAATAAAGTGAGAAAGAAAACAAAAACCGAAGAAAACCATGAAAGAAGCAAAGAGAAATCAAAGAAAAGCGAAAGAAAAACAAAAAAAACGAAGTATAACGATGAAACAAAGAAACCAAAAGAAAACCAGAGAAGAAATAAGAAAACTAAACAAAAAAGAAAAGAAGAAAAAAAATGAACGAACAGATCAATGGACGGATGACCGAATGAACGAGTAACACGCTATTGGGCCGCCTCATATGCTTGCACGCTATAAGAAAGCTTCAGGTGAGATGGGTGCTAGTCTCAGCGGGAGGGGGGGGGGGGGGGGGGGGGGAGGCTGAAAAAGAAGATGACTTTCGTTGGGCTAAAAGGTGTGTCTGTTGGCGGTGAGTTTGGAGAAGCTACACGAAAATGACATGCTTGATGGAGTGCGGTGTTGCAAACGACAGGCTCCATGGAGCCTTTTTTTAAAATAAAATAAAATCATATTTAGAAGTTTCAAAAAATGTATTTTTTTTCTATAAATACATTTGCTTGTTCTCAAGTATGTATAAAGTTTCATCAACTAATTCGATTATTTGCCTAAAAAACTAATTCGATTATTTGCATGCTACACAAAAAAGGCAAATGTTTTTTCCTTTGCGGGGGAAAAAAAATCTTGCCCAAATACAACAAAGAAAAAACCCATTTAGATCCGTGTATCTCTCTTTTTTGTGTTCATGAAAACCCATTTATATCTTGCCCAAATATATTTAGTATACACATTGACATATAGTTGTAGTATACACATGCAAAATTTCATGAACACATATGTTTTTTTTTCAAAAAAAAAACATATGTGTTCATGAAATTTTGCATGTGTATACTACAACTATATGTCAATGTGCGCAAAAAAAACATATGTGTTCATGAAATTTTGCATGTGTATCCTACAACTATATGTCAATGTGTATACTACACATTTTTGCGGTGCGGAATTTCCGCTGAAAATAATAATAAAGAGCCCCATGCAGCTCGGCCGCTGCATGTACTTTTTGATGCTTGATGTTCTTATTAGAGGAGAAAAAGGATAGGAGTAATTTATTTTTTGATTTGAGAAAAAAGGATAACTATGTGCCGTGTAAAGTCATACACTTGTAATTTCCCATAAAGAATTTGACACTTAAATGTGTGACAGTCCATGGGAGGTCTGATTAATTACATCAAAGAATACAGAAACCCAATCGTAATACAAATGAAGATTGAATAAGAACAACATTTATCAAATCAAACTAACAATCCAAGCATGCAGAACGAATCCTCAGAGCAAACACACCACACAAGTAAACACACACCGTATAATATGTACGTGCAGGTGCACGGACGACTCCCCGTCGCGCGGCCCTGCACCACGTACCGCTCAGATACGCACGTGGCAGTACACCCGGTCGAAGGAGCTGGGCGAGGCGAAGTCGACGGGCACCAGCGGGCAGCTCGCGCGCATCTTGTACCGCTGCGTCCTCACCAGGCCGTACTTGAACCACACCTTGCCCCGGACGTGCACGTCCAGCGGCAGCCTCCCGGCGGACCGGTCCTTCTTCATCTCCCGCTCCACGTCCTTCGGCAGCGCTTCCCGCGCCGCGGGGGGCGCCACGACGATCCTCGTCTCGTTGTGCGGCGGCTGGCGGAACCCCGGCACCTCGGCGCCGCCCAGGTACGTGCCGCCGTACCACACCCCGACGTCGAGCGAGCGGTACACGGCGGAGCGCTTGTTGGGGTTGTAGGCGCGGAGGCGAGGGCGAATGTGCCCTGCAGCGCGTGTTGGCGTCGCCTCCATTGCAGCGCCGCTTCTTCTACCTTGGTGCTGCCTCTCACAGCTATCTCTCGTTTTCTTGTTGTGTCATAAACACACACACACATGATGAGAAACTCTACACACACGCACACAACCAAGGAGAAGACCAGCTATTGCTTTGCACGAGCGGCCCTTCTCCTTGGTGGAACAAGATGCTACATTGTGTTTTTCCCGGCCCTCACGGCCTCTCCTTCCATTCACTCAATGCAAAGTTTATATGCACAGGAGGTTGGCCTTCACGCACAACCCGGCCACCACACTCGGCCACCAACACCACGCACACGCACCACTAACAGCATGCACGTTCGTAGCGCTGCCCACTACTCCTCAACGGCCGCATACGACCCGGCCGTGTCCAGCTAACAACTCATGCATATACTAACACATGACCCGGCCACCACTTCTACATGCACGGCTAACAAACTTGCATGTAGCCAGCCAACTAACTGAACTATACCGCATGACTCGGCCGTCGGCTTCAAGTGTCCGCCTCACACGTCACATGGCATCTCGCATCTTCGCCGCGTCGCACGGCAGTAGCTTCTCACCATATACGATCTCCAAGCTGACGACTCGCCGTCTTCGTACGTCACACGTACATCTTGCCGGCACCGACTACAACTAGCTACATGCAAAGCTCAAAACTACATGCTGATACAATAATATCAAGATTAGTGCTAACATTTACCCCCCTAATCTTGATATCATACTCTTCGACGCGGATCACCCACGACCATCGGACGACACCATCGCAGCGCCGTAGCCGGCCACTCGCCGTCGACAACGTCGTCGCAACGCCGCCGCATGTCACCACGGAAACCTTGCTGCTGCACTTCTGTTCGCCATCAGCATCACACGAACCCTCATGTGATGGTAGCCATGGCCACCTACACCGGCCTCTGCATCTCACGAAGTCTGCCGCCACCTGCGGCATCCACATCTCATGGATTCTACCGCCACTGCGACCTCCACATCTCATGGAGCTTGCCGTTGATGCACCACCACTGCTATCCTCATCACTGGGTCATTGCACCTTGCCTTCGGCGAGCACGACACATGCCGGCAAACACCTCCTTGTCGTGGACGACGCTATCACAGTGCCGGTCACCACCACCGTCATGCCGTGGACGACGCCCTCGCAGCGCCGGTCACCACGGCGTCGTGCCGCACGCAACGGCCTCCTCTTGACGTGGACCACGCCTTCGCGACGCCGATCACCACGCCATCATCATCTTGCGGCATCACACCGCAACCGACCACCAGCGGCATCGCGCCGCCGCCGGCCTCCACCACACATGAAGTCCGTCGCGCCGCCACCGCCTCGGATCAACAAGGCTCTGATGCCAATTGTTGGCGCCGCCTCCATTGCAGCGCCGCTTCTTCTACCTTGGTGCTGCCTCTCACAGCTCTCTCTCGTTTTCTTGTTGTGTCATAAACACACACACACACACATGATGAGAAACTCTACACACACGCACACAACCAAGGAGAAGACCAGCTATTGCTTTGCACGAGCGGCTCTTCTCCTTGGTGGAACAAGATGCTACATTGTGTTTTTCCCAGCCCTCACGGCCTCTCCTTCCATTCACTCAATGCAAAGTTTATATGCACAGGAGGTTGGCCTTCACGCACAACCCGGCCACCACACTCGGCCACCAACACCACGCACACGCACCACTAACAGCATGCACGTTCGTAGCGCTGCCCACTACTCCTCAACGGCCGCATACGACCCGGCCGTGTCCAGCTAACAACTCATGCATATACTAACACATGACCCGGCCACCACTTCTACATGCACGGCTAACAAACTTGCATGTAGCCAGCCAACTAACTGAACTATACCGCATGACTCGGCCGTCGGCTTCAAGTGTCCGCCTCACACGTCACATGGCATCTCGCATCTTCGCCGCGTCGCACGGCAGTAGCTTCTCACCATATACGATCTCCAAGCTGACGACTCGCCGTCTTCGTACGTCACACGTACATCTTGCCGGCACCGACTACAACTAGCTACATGCAAAGCTCAAAACTACATGCTGATACAATAATATCAAGATTAGTGCTAACAGCGCGCCCCCGACGTGAAGTTGAAGCCGCGGACCGTCGCGTGGTCGACGGAGAGCTGCAGCTTCCCGGGCCGGACCGCCAGCCAGATGATGACGATGATGGCGACGACGACGAGCAGCGCGAACAGCGTCGCCGCGATGCACTGCGCCGGCGTCGGACGCGTGCGCCGCGTGGCGCTCAGTGGCCCCGCCATTCCTTCCTTCGCCCCGGAGCTTAAGACGTTGCAGAGCTAGCTAGATTCTGTGGGAGAGAGGTCCTCTATCTTGGCTTGCTGGAAACGGATTGCGTCGCCTCGTCTCTATATAGTTGAGCTGCGGGGCGATGCTTTGAGTGGCGGGAGGAGGTTTCTACGGGTTGTCACAGCCTGCGGCTGGAGTAGCGGGCGGTTTTGGTACGTTTTGCATGCGACGAGCCGCCAGCCGTGTTGCAACGAGTTCGTTCGCAGGCAGCGGTCAGCTGGAGCTACATGTCTTCCTCCATGGTTCGTCGTGGGCTCTAGAGTTTGGACGGAGATTTGGTTTTGGAATCCTTCTGGCTCACTCCTATCCTACGTAGGAATCGATGCGCGGCAAGGAAGGGAAAGCATATTGACAGCCCACGAATGCTGCGCTCACATGTGGAACTTTTGTACTTTTGGATCAAAAGACGGGGGTTTAGGGAAGAACCAAGAACGTGGAGGACTCGGGAGAAAGGTCTTGCGCCTTCCTGATTTTCATCCATCTGAAATGTCCAAAGCAGAGTCCAAAGCTAGCAGGATTAGCAGGATTTCCTTTTCCGGGCAAATAAATGAAAATTTTAAAAGTATATTAATATATATCCAGAAGTACGTGAACAACTCTTTTCAAATAGATGAACTCTTTTCTCAAATGATATGCATATCTCATTTGAAATATATGAACATTTATATTGAGTCTTACGAGCATATCCCATCGTTTGCAATATATGAATATTTTCCATTATTTAAATGGTTTATGTCTATTTTTTTAGATGATATCGGTTGAAATCAAATATTATGGGACGGAGGGATTATTAAATAACCACATATTTCTGAAAATGTATTAAAAAATGTGGGTTGTGCTACTGGCTAGGCTATAGAGCTCTTGAGGCGAATTGTCTCCTGTACTTTGCTAAACCCTAGATGTGAGAAAATAGGAGCACCCAGATTAGCAATTTGCTTCCAGGAAAGTTAAGACTGCCAGGAGGAGGTGTCTTCGCTTTCTGAACCGGTAAGAGGATCTACAATCGGACTCCCCATACCCGCCCTAAACGCCTGGACGGGCTGTCCGGTCAGTATGCGTATGAAAAAGCGCCATGCAATTGGGCTCCTCATAACCGGCCCAAACGCCTGGACTGACCGGCAGTCCCCATATTCAGCCCATATGTGGGGCGGATATGAGGGCGCACGGGCACGTCCGCCACGTCGGATCCGGCCCAATGTGGCCCATCCGACCTCACATAAATTGGACCCTATCCGCACTCCGGACGAAACCCTAGCCGCATTCTTCTCCACTCCACTCCCTCCAGTCCGCTCCTGCCCACATGCTCCCGTCCGGCGGTCTGCCCGCTTCTCTGACATGGCGGGCACCGGGCAGCGTATCCGAGTACTACACCTCCCGATCTGTTGACCTGGAGCTCGTCCCACGTTGGCCCGAGGAGGAGATGTTTGTCCGCCTTGCGCTTCGTTGTTCCCGGGAGGAGTCCGCCCGACGGCAGTGGTCGGACTCCATCCGTCAGGATTTTTTGTCCATTGCGTCCGTCAAAATGGCGCATGAAGTAGTGCGGCCCGTCTGGCGTCCGAACGCCGTGGCGGATGCGCTGACTCGCCGGAGTAGTGCGGTCCGTCTGGCGTCCAAACGCCGTGGCGGATGCGCACCCGCTTTGTTGGCGCGACGAGGCGGAGATCAATGCTTGGGCGTCGTCCAACGCAACTATGGCGCGCGGCGACCCTCGCGGCAGACATTGGCGAGGCGGAGTCGCACTCTTCGGCGCCATGTATGGTGCACGACAACCCTTGCCGCCGCAACCGCGTGGTGGTGGACGTGGCCGACTCCGATCACGACGGATCTATCATCGACCTCACATTCACCGATGACGTGCAAGGCACAGGTTCCGACGAGGAAGAGTAGGACATGTGAGACGGCGGTGCCTCGAGTCCCGTGAGCCGGTGCGTGTCCCATGTCCTACTCTACGTCACCGGCGACCGGACCAACATTCGGGCGGGCGCAGCTAACCGCCGGACATGGGTACGGCGGAGCCGGATGGGCTCCGCTTTAGATTAGGTTTCATGTGCATGTAATAATATGGATTTGAGGATTTGCAAATGGGGTATCCGGTTGTGAAAACGATTTTTGTTCTGCTGCCCGATCACTGTCTGTGGACGCGCACGGACGCTTTCGCGAGCGTTTAAGGAACAATCTATTTGACAATCAGCTGGTTATTTTGGGCCCACAATCAGATTTTTCTCTTAAGAATCAATCAGGTTATGCGTCTAATTTGTTTTTAGCAAAGTCAGTGCAGTCAAATATTTTCCAAGTTCCCGGCCATTTTTTTTTGAAGTTTCTTGTTTATTCTTTTCATGACCTTCCAAAAACATCATGAAGTGTACGCAACCCACCTTAATGGCCCAGTTTATTAATAAACATGTTAGGGGGCGAGTGAGGCGTACCCCATTAACACGCTTCGAAGTTTCATGAAAAAATGGAAGCATTTTATCTTTTTGTGTGTGGCCTCAGATAAAAAAATTTCTTTTAGATAAATATTTGAGTGGGAGCGTATATGTATGTGTTTTTTCAGGAGAGTGCGTATATGTACGAAATCACTAGTTAAGGGGTACCCCATTCCCTGTCATCTCAGGCGCTGACAAGTGCGCCACTTATTGCAACCGGGTGTTTTTCCTTTCTTTTCATAGATTCATTTATTCAAAACGTTGGATCTCTTAAACGGTGCACCCAAATCCTGACCCTCTTCACCGTTGGATTTCTCACGCCGAGATCTTCGAAATTAGATCTCATGTTAACAGGTTTCAATGAACTTTGTTTTCACAAAAAACCTAAAATCGGGGGGAAAACCGGAAACAAACAAAACTCCAAAAAGATCCGGTAAAAAACGAAAACCAAAAAAAGGCAAAAAAATGAATAACAAAAAAGGGAAAGAAAAAACCAAAGCCCGGAAGCAGGGTTGCAGTTTTTCACATTTTCTTCCATTTACGAGAAGCACATTTTTTTCCCCCAAGATGCAAATCTATACTTCTTGTGAAAGCACATAATTTTTTTTTTCATTTCAAGAATCACAATTGTGTTTCTCGCGGAAGTAAATCATGCTTCCACGAGAAGGAAATATGTGCTTCTCGTGGAAGCATAAGCTCTTTCTCTTTTCGAGAAGCCCAGATGTGCTTCTCAGGGAAGCAAATTTGTGCTTATCATGGAAGCACATATTTTTTTCCTTTTCCAAGAAGAACAACTGTGCTTCGTAAAAAAAACTCCAAAACCTAGGAAAAAACAAACAAAAATCGAAAAGCAAAAAAAAACATCTAAAATCCAAAAACGCGTACAGAAAAAAAAAATCAAAGGAAGCACCCAACATGCGATACGTGATGACGGTTGGGCGCACCACTTGACGCACTCGCATGCTAAGAAAGTGACTCTTGCGGAAGCCGCACAATGGGTAACTCTTTAAGTTAGTTGCTCCGTATATGTATGTACTTTTTTTTTAGGTGTATATGTATGTACTTATGAAACGTGCTCCATGTGACATGGGTTCATTCTGTGATATTCGGTTAACGGGCGTCAGTTTTAGGTGGTCTCTATCATCTTCCTATTTTGGGCTGCTTCACAACTTTTAGTTTAGGCATGTGAAAATAAGGACATATACCCAATTACCTAAGCAGAAATAGCATTTTTAGGTGAATGCACATACATTATACAGAAGGAACTGGCTGTTGCTTCCTGCTAGAGCTATATGTCACCCATACCGATTCCTAATGGGTCTCGCCTTTGGAGCCAGACCCACTCGTTGCTTGTGGTCCGGCCCAGTAAGGAACAAGTTGAGGAGCGGTTTTTGCATCGTTTTTTCTTCGGTTTTCCTCTTTTTCTTCTTTTTTCACTTTTTGGGGGTTCTTTGTTTATTTCTTAGTTTTCTTTCATTTTCTTTGTTTCTTTTTTTGTTTTCACTGTTTTCTTTGGGTTCCTTTTTTTTCTTTTTTAACACATGTCTACATTTTTCATATACCACATGAACATTTTTTTGTACACATTAAACCAAATACATGATTAACATTTGCTTTGAACATTTTTCTGAACATGTGTTAAACATTTTTTTCAAATACACGTTGAAATGCTTTTTTGTACCATGTGATTTCTTTTTACATTGAATATTTTTTTAAATGGCACAGACATTTTGTTTGGAATGTGTGAACATGTTTCTAAATGTAGCGTACATTGTTTTAATGGTACAATTTATTTTAATTACACGAACATTATTTTTGCATTGTCTACATTTTTTAAATGTCACGCACATTTGTTTTTGAAATGAGTGAACATTTTTTAAATGTTCATATTTAAAAAAAATGGTAGAAACATTTTCTAAAATTTGAGACAACATCTTTTTATATTGCATTTACATTTTTAAAATGTGCGGTGAACAATTAATTTTTTTTAACTAAATTACTTTTTTCACAATATATGCATTTCTATTTTTCAAAATATAAACAAAAGAAGAAGAAAAACGAGTGGGACGTCAGCGTGAGACCACGTGGTTACTGGACCGACTCAATACCGGCTCCCTTTAGGTGACACTACTCTCTGCATCACAATGAGTGATGCATAGTCGCGCCCGTTGCTTTCTAGCTATTCCCTTCGTCCTAAAATAAGTGTCGCTGATTTAGACGGAGTATTTCGTTTTTCTCCATGAAGTATCCCAATTGTGAAGGCAACCAATGTTCGCACAATAGTCAAAACAAATAGCTGGCAAATTCATGGATACAAGAAAGGACAATGCAACGACAGATAGACATATATATGTATAGACACGCATAGCAAATAGTACAGTACAAATGTTATATAAGTGGACAAAATAGTTGATAGAGGATCCGGAAACCGAGATCCCAGGTGGCCCAAATTGGGAACGGAGGAGCATCAAGGACTCGATGCAATCCTCTGGCACAAGATAGAAGTAAGAATTGGCCAGCCATGGCCCTGACCACACGATTGTACCATCCCGACTCTTGTATGCCTGGCTCAGCCATCTATAAAAAGCGAGCCAAAAACCCTAGAGGGGGTAGAAGAGAAAGTTGTAATAGTAAGTTAGATCTCATCGGGGAATATCCAACCACCGGTGAGGCCTCCCCCTGTAAAATAATCTCAATAACATAAGCAGGGGTAGGGTATTACCTCCTCCCGAAGGGTCCGAACCTGGGCAAAATCTATCGCCTCCACGCTTAGCAGCATCGATCCACTGATCTCCCTCCCTACCTAACCAATCATCAAGCCCCAATGGTACTACCGGTTGAAAAACGCCGATGATAGTGGACATGAAAAAAAAGGAAACATCGGTTGCCTATAATACATAAAAGGATTGGATATAAGCATACATGCAAAAGCCAATAAAAGCTGACATATTATTGGTGCAATAATTTGCCTCCTTATGTTTTGGAGATTGTTGACAAACAGTGAGGGACTGATGTGTTTGCTAGTGCACACAGAGTAACAGGTCCCTGGAGTTAAGAGGAGTTTTGGATTCACAACTCCGAAGATTATCCCCTGCGTAGCAGTGAATGTTATCACCGAAGGTTATGACGACAAGAGTGACCCCTCAAAATTGCTGACGTGAAGCATTTGATTCGGTGCCTGTCCGAAGGAAGTGATTGCAGCCGAGGAAATTGAAGACGAAGAGAAGACGTAGCATTCTTTTCGTTGTTTCTCTTCTCCTTATTGAGTCATAGGACCACCGTACTATTAAGAGGGGTGTAGCGTTTGAAGCATTGATTCTCTGATGCTAAACCCAAATCCTACGAAAGCTGTGAGAGAAATCTCTTTGTGTTCCGAGCAAATACTTGCCAGCAAGAGACTGTGATCTTCTTCGCTGCGAGAGATTTGTCTCTGACCGAGCAGTTAGCATTACTTGCTCCTCAAGTAATGTTACCGTTGCTCTCAAAATCCGACCGCTGTGAACGTGTCGGTTGGCCATTGGCTGGACCGCGTGTCCAAAATGGTCATTTCCCATCAGGGAAGGCTGCGGCTATAAATAGCCACCCCGCGCCGGCGTTGTTCGGTGGCTGCTCCGTTTGATTCTGAGAAGATTGTTGAGCAACCCCTCTCCGAGAGATTTGAGTTTAAAATCCACCGAGAGAAAACCCTAGAGCCGAAAAATTAGATAGTGGTTCAGCATCACTAGAATCTAAGTCCAGTACGCTCCGCCTATTACTCTTGAGAGCTGCAAACTCTCTAGACGGTTAGGTGTCAATTTCTTCAGAATTGTGGTTCTCGAAGAAGAAGTCTGTAAAGGTTCGGAGATCGCCTCAAGTATCTACCACGAGTAATCGGCATTGGTTGACGAACCAATTGTCGAGGAGAATAGGGCGAAGAGAGTTTATCTTCTGTGTTAAATCACAACCCCTCCAACCAGACGTAGTCCTTGTGCAGAAGGGCGAACTGGTCTACCAAACACCTTGTCGCCATCGAGCATCACTGGTCACTTCTATCACCCTCTTTACCTTCGAACTGTGACATGCCGTATTTCAATCATGTGATTTACCTCGGTACATGTTGTTAGTTTCCATTCGGTCGTTTGTATTCGCTCACTGTTTACTGTATTTTCATTCGTTCCGCTGCTGGGTTCCGAGAGTTTTAATATTTCCGAGAAAAACTTAAAACTCCCATTCACCCCCCCCCTCTGGTAGACATACTTCAATCCTACAATTGGTATCAGAGCAAGGTACTCCTTGACTCTGCTCATTTTGGTCTAACCACCTTGGAGTTTAAGTATGTCTTCAGTGAGCTACAAGTCGCACCTCAAGATTCCCATCTTCGATGGGACGGACTACCCCTTCTGGAAGGAGAAGATGAAGATCCGTCTCCGAGCTATTGATGATGATATGTGGAATGTGGTGCAGAATGGATTCACAGTTGAAGTGCCCCAGGTCCCCACTGACCACGAGAAGAAACTCATTCAGATGGATGCTCAAGCTAAAGATGAAATTGGTGGCCATCTCTCTCATGCTCAATTTCTTCGCTACCGTCAGTGTGAAACTGCAAAGGAATTGTGGGACATTCTCGAAAAGATAAACGAGGGTGTTTCAACTCAGAAAGAAGCTTGCATTGATACACTTCGGGCCAAGTTCAATAGGTTCAAGCGAATTGGAAATGAAAGCTGTCAGCAAACTTTTGATCGTCTGAGTGACATTGCAAACGAGCTACAAGGTCTCGGCGCTAAAGACATCACTGATCATGAAGTTGTGAAGAAGTTGCTCCGATCCCTTGACAGTTCGTTCAACACACTTGTTCTGATGATTCGGGAATGAGCTAATTTCAAAGTCCTCGACTCTGCTGATATCATGGAAAGGTTGAACACCCACGAAGAACAAGAAGAAGAGAAGAGAGATCTCTATGGCTCAAGCCACCGAAAAAGTCATGCTCTCAAGGATGTGCCTGATTCTTCCTCGGAAGGAAATGCCGATGAAGATTCAGATGACACCGAAAGGATTAGTCAGGATCTCGCATTGATCACGAAAAGATTCCAGCGCCTTCATAGGAAAAATCAGTTTCAGAAGAAAGGATCCAGCAACTCTGGCGGCTCCAAATCTTCATCAAAGCCAACAGGAGATTACACCTGCTTCAAGTGCAAAAAGCCAGGTCATTTCATTTCGGACTGCCCTCTCTGGGAAGCTGAAATCCGTTCAAGTGGAAGATATGATTCAGGAAACCATGGCAAAAGCAAGAGCAAAAGCTACGACTCCGATGATGAGAAGAAAACGAAGAGGTTCTTCAAGAAGAAGGATTCCTCCAAGTCCTCGTCAAGATCTTCCTCGAAAAATCCCTCCAAGTCCTCGTCCAACCGCAAGAACACTTCACGCAAGGCCAAGGTGTACATCGGCAAGGAAATGGATTCCGAAGAAGAAGCATCCTCTGACGCCGAAGAGATTGCTGATTCAGAGGAGGACTCCGATTCCGGCATGGCGGGCATAGCATGTGGCTCCGCTCCAGCATCGAACTTCTTCGAGAATCATTCGAGCGACAACGAGTCTCCTGAGTACTGCTTCATGGCCAAAGCCTCGAAAGAAAAGGACTATGTCTCCGGGTGTACCGAATGGATAATGGATAGTGGATGCACTAGTCATATGACCGGAGACAAGTCGTTGTTTGTCGACCCCAACTTAACTGCTTCATCTGAGAAGTACATTACTTTCGGCGACAACAACAAAGGAAAGGTACTTGGGTTAGGTAAAATTGCTATATCCAAGGACAAGAACATTGATGATGTTTTACTTGTTCAGTCTCTTGGATTCAATCTTATGTCTGTTGGCAAGCATTGTGATCTAGGCACGCTAGTTCTATTTTCTAAATCCAAATGCATTGTCTTCATGGCCACTGACAATTCCTTCGTGTTCGAAGGAAATAGAAAAGGTGATTTATATATTGTGGATTTCCCTAAGGGTCCCTCAGTCCGAACTTGTTTGCTTGCAAAAGCAACCGAAAGATGGCTGTGGCACCGAAGACTTGGTCATGCAGGTATGAGAAACTTGCAGACTCTCGTGAAGAAAAATCACCTCCGTGGTATTCCTGATGTGAAATTCGACAAGGATCGTCTCTGTGCTGCTTGTGAGGCTGGTAAATTGGCCAAGAAGCATCATTCATCAAAAACTGTCATGACCACAACAAGACCACTGGAAATTCTTCATATGGACTTATTCGGGCCTCAAAACTATGCAAGTTTCGGAGGCAGTCATTATGGTCTGGTTATTGTTGATGATTTTTCTCGATACACATGGGTATTCTTTCTCGAAGACAAAACTGGCACCCAAGACATCTTCAAAAGATTCGCCAAGAAGGCTGAAAATGAATATGAAGTGCGAATTAAGCATGTCAGAAGCGACAATGGTACTGAGTTCAAAAATACTCATATCGAAGACTTTCTCGATGAAAATGGTATCACTCATGAATTCTCAGCCGCATACACTCCCCAACAGAATGGAGTTGTTGAGCGAAATAATAGAACTCTTATTGAAATGGCGAGAACAATGCTCAGTGAGTATAAAACTCCTATTCGTTTCTGGGCTGATGCTATTAATATTGCTTGCCATGTTGTGAATCGTGTTTATCTTCACAAATTCCTTAAGAAAACTTCATATGAACTTATCACTGGCAAGAAACCGAATGTTTCTTATTTACGTCTTTTTGGTGCACCTTCCTATATTCGTGACATGAATCATAATTCCAAGTTTGCACCCAAGGCACATGAAGGTTTTCTTCTTGGTTATGGCTCGAACTCACATACTTATCGTGTCTATAACTCTCACCACGGGAAAGTTATGGAAACGGTAAATGTGCGGTTTGATGAATCTAACGGCTCCCAAAAGGAGCACCTGCCTAATGTGATAGATGAACCTCCGATTTCGGATGCTATTCGGCAAATGGCTATTGGGGACGTCAGGCCAGTTGAAGGAAATGTACCTGATTCTTCCGGTGATGATGCTCCCATAGCTCGACGAACACGCCAAGCTATTGCCGAAGCAAATGCCACTCCGAACACAAATGGCAACCCAAATGCGAATGCAAGTGCTGATCAAAATGGCAATCATGATGAAAATGGCAATACTAATGCCAATCCTGATGATGATGATGAGGAAAATGAAAATGATCATCTCGAAGGAAATCCTCACCCACGAGTGGCAAATCGAGTTGACCCTGCATTAATCCTCGAAGATCTCGAAAATCCAGGTTACCGACCAACTACTCGCTCTCGCACTCGTTTGGCTAACTATTGTGGCAGTTTCTCTTTCGTCTCATTGACAGAACCTACAAAGTATGAGGAAGCTATGAATGATCCCGATTGGATGAATGCCATGCAAGAAGAGTTGGTGCCATTCGAATTAAATGATGTGTGGGAATTGGTTGACAAACCGAATCCTAAGAAGCACAATATCATCGGCACAAAATGGATTTTCCGAAATAAGCAAGATGAAAATGGCATTGTTGTGAGAAACAAAGCACGTCTTGTCGCTCAAGGGTATACACAGGTGAAAGAACATGTGCTGCCCCCATGTTTGGTTTTGGTAATTGATGACAATCTCTATGGACTAATGGTTGCCTTGAGTTATATTTGAAGGGTTTGTCCATAGGCAATGCTTGAAGACCATTTGTTGGTTTCAAGGTTATTAGAAGAAGAATGTGTGTTGACCAAGGTGCTATTCAAGGATTTATCCAAAGATTGGTCATGTGAGTGTTGAGCCTATTGCAAGCATGTCTTGAAGAAGAAGTTTGTGTGAACATTCATGTTTACCTTCAAGACATCATCCTAATGAAGAAAGTTGGAAAGATTCAAGGTTGATCAAGACTAAATATGAAGAGTGATTCAAGTTGATCAACACACAAAGCGTAGAAGATGTACCGAGTGGGATCAAGTGATCTCACGGTATGGTAAGCATTGTCCATTACGCTTTGTGTACTAACCCATGTTCTATGCGAGAGTTCTATGTGGGGTTAGGTATGTTTCCATGGGCTTGCGTCAAGAGGAAGATCTCATTCAACACATGGAGGATGACATCAAGTGGTGATCGTCATCAAGATTGCGGTGTGCAAGTTCAAGTGGAGCATCACGAAGAGATCACTGCTTGAAGCTTGCCCTCCATTGTGGTGACAATGGACTTGTGAAGATGTGCCGAAGAGCGGCTCACCCATAGTGGAGCATGGAGGAGCAATCAACTAGTCTTCATCGAGCCGGCGCATTCAAGAAAGGTGGTCCAACTTGAGGAGGTCAAGATCGTCATCATCTAGCTCAAGTGGACTGTGCGCAAGGCAAAGGTTTGCCCTTGATAGGTTTTCTATTTTACCGGTCTCATAGTGGTAGTTGGGAGACCGGGTTATAGGATCGATAGCCGTACTATCAAGGGGGGCTCTCAAGTGAGTAGCTTTATCGTATCGTTCGTCGAGAGCTCAAACCTTTGCATCCTTGCATCATCTTTCTTGGTTCTTGTTCGGTGTTTCTCTTGGTGAGTCTTTGAGCTTTTGGTCATCTTCATGACAAGCTCGAGGTCATCGAAAACGGAGTTCATCTATGCATCTTCTATGATGTTTTCGGTGTTGGAGTTTATGCCGGTTCTTCATTCATAGAGGTTTCTCATCTCTATATGTTAGGCATATCTCCCCTGTCACTTCTTATTATAACCAACAAGCTTGAGTTTGCTCAATTCGGAGCTCATTTGCAGAAGTTATGGCAGTTCTGGTTTTATTTGTTTCCTCTGTTTTCTGTGGATTTTCTGTGGCATGCAAGCGGTAGTACCGCTGGTGCCCACGGTAGTACCGCTTATGCGGTAGTACCGCTGGGTACTTCCGTGGCACTGCCGCTTGGGGTTTCCCCGAGCGTGCAACTCTCTGTTGCCAGTTTGCCATTCACGGTAGTTGCACGGTAGTAGCACGGTAGTACCGCCCTGGCGGTACTACCGCCCTTACTACCGCCGCCACTACCGCTTGCGGGGTTTCCTCAGTGCACGCTTCTGTTTCCATTTTCCCTTAAGCGGTAGTAGAGCGGTACTAGCACGGTAGTACCGCTTCGCACGGTACTGCCGCCCTGGCTGCCTCTACTACTGCTGCCTCTCCTGGACTAAACCCCCTAAGCGGTAGTACCGCCAGGGGCAGCGGTAGTACCGCTCCGGCGGCACTACCGTGGTACACTTAGTGTGTTTCAGGCCAGTGTTTGGTTGTACCGCCTAAGCGGTAGTACCGCTCCGAGGAGCGGTAGTACCGCTTGACTGCGGGCAGAGGGCAGATAACGGTTGGATTTTTCCCCACCTATAAAAGGGGGTCTTCTTCCCCATTGGACCTCAATCCTTCTAGCTCGTGTTCTTCCCCCATTGTTGACCTTCTTCGAGCTTGCTATCTCTCAATCCCTCCAATGATTCTTGCTCCTTCTTGAGGGAATAGAGAGAGGAGATCTAGATCCATCTTTCCACCAATCACTTTCTCCTCTATGTGAGGGAAACCTTGTGGATCTAGATCTTGGAGTTCTTGGTGTTCTCCTTGTTCTTCCTCTCACTTTCCTCCATAGCTTTTGTTGCTTGGGTGGGATTTGAGAGAGAGGGACTTGAGCACTTCGTGTGTTCTTGCCATTGCATTAGTTGCATCGGTTTGAGTTCTCCACGGTGATACGTGGAAGTTAGTAGTTGAGAAGCTTATTACTCTTGGGTGTTTGAGCACCCTAGAGCTTGTTCCTCTTGGGTGCTTTGGCGCCCTAGACGGTTGGTGGTGCCTCGGAGCTCAATCATTGTGGTGTAAAGCTCCGGGCAAGCGTCGGGGTCTCCAATTAGGTTGTGGAGATCGCCCCGAGCAATTTGACGGGTACCGGTGACCGCCCCCAAGGGTTGCCAAAGTGTACGGGTTCGGTGACCGCCCTCAAGGGTTGCCATTTGTACGGGTTCGGTGACCGCCCTCAAGGGTCCCTTAGTGGAATCACGGCACCTTGCATTGTGCGAGGGCGTGAGGAGAATACGGTGGCCCTAGTGGCATTGTTGGGGAGCATTGTGCCTCCACACCGCTCTAACGGAGATTAGCATCCGCAAGGGTGTGAACTTCGGGATACATCGTCGTCTCCGCGTTCCTCGGTTATCTCTTACCCGAGCCCTTTACTTATGCACTTTACTTTGTGATAGCCATATTGTTTCTAGTTATATATCTTGCTATCACTTAGTTGTTTATCTTGCTTAGCATAAGTTGTTGGTGCACATAGGTGAGCCTAGTCGATTTAGGTTTTGTGCTTGACAAATTAAACGCTAGTTTTATTCCGCATTTGTTCAAGCCTAAACCGTAATTATTTTAAAGCGCCTATTCACCCCCCCCCCTCTAGGCGACATCCACGATCTTTCAACAGGTAGAAGGTATTGATTTCGGTGAAACATATGCTCCTGTTGCTCGCCTTGAGGCAATTCGTATTCTTCTCGCTTATGCAAATTACAATGATATTCTGCTTTATCAAATGGATGTGAAAAGTGCTTTCCTCAATGGTGAAATTGATGAGGAAGTATATGTTAGGCAGCCACCTGGCTTTGAAAATCCTCAGTTTCCTAACAAAGTTTTCAGGTTGAAAAAGGCGATGTATGGGTTGAAGCAAGCCCCTCGAGCTTGGTATGACACTCTAAAGAGGTTTTTGCTCGACAAAGGGTTCAAGCCAGGATCCACTGATTCCACTCTTTTCACTCGTGCTATTGATGGCGATCTATTCGTGTGTCAAATTTATGTGGATGATATTATTTTCGGTTGTACTAACAATGCTTGCAGCATGGAATTTGGGCGAATGATGTCCGAGAAGTATCAAATGTCTATGATGGGTGAACTTAAGTTCTTTCTCGGACTGCAAATTCGTCAACAGGACAATGGAATTTTCATATCTCAGGAGAAATACCTGGGAGATTGTCTTAAGAAGTTCAAAATGCAAGATTGCAAACAGAAGGGTTACAAAACTCCCATGCCCACAAATGGCCAGCTGGACGCAGATGTGTACGGTAAAGATTACGATCAGAAAGCTTATCGTTCGATGATTGGTTCTTTGCTTTACCTATGTGCATCCAGACCTGATATTATGTTGAGTGTTTGTATGTGTGCTCGTTTTCAAGCTGCACCGAAAGAATCGCATCACCAAGCGGTCAAGCGTATTTTGAGATATTTGGCTCACACCCCCACCTTAGGTTTATGGTATCCTAAGGGAGCACAGTTTGACCTCGTTGGATATTCAGACTCAGATTATGCAGGTGACCGGGTTGACAGGAAATCTACTTCGGGGACATGCCATTTCCTCGGTAGATCATTAGTTTGTTGGTCGTCAAGGAAGCAGAATTGCGTCTCACTCTCTACGGCTGAGGCCGAATATATTGCTGCTGGTGCTTGTTGTAATCAGTTATTATGGATGAAGCAGACTCTGAAAGATTATGGCATCAAGGTCAAGAAGATCCCTCTATTGTGCGATAATGAGAGTGCGATCAAAATTGCACATAATCCTGTGCAGCACTCTCGCACCAAGCATATTGAGATCAGACATCATTTCCTACGTGATCATGTTGCTCGGGAAGATATTGTTATCAGTCATGTCAATACCGAAGAAAATCTCGCCGATATCTTCACCAAGCCTCTCGATGAGAAAATATTCTGTGCGTTACGGTGTGAGCTAAATATCCTAGATTCCGCAAACGTGCAGTAAGCTGGACTCGGCACCCGTACCAACACTTCCACATCTTAAAAGGAATGGGTGCATAACAATCGAAGAGTTTGAAAATTTCGACAAAGTGAAATTTTCTTTCTGAGAGTGAAAATATTAACGAAGAACTAGACTAACCGGGTGCCACGATAATTGTGCGATGCTCGGGGTCATACAGTTCTTATACGGTGGGTAACGTCACCACAATTTCTCTTCGTGAGTTGCGTTTGATGATTTTGAGCTTGTCCGAATGTATTTCACTCATAACTTTTCTCTCGGGTGTTTGTGTCTCTTCGTCTGAGTGAAATGCCTAGGACCCTGTTTTCCCTCTATTCTATCTCTTCCAGTCTATGCTGCTCTGTTATGAATGCACACATTTCATCTGTGAACGAAACTTTATCTGGTGTCCTTGACCACGTTAAAATTTCCGGTCCGAACTTAATCTGTTTTGGCGAAAGCCGTCCAAAATTTGGGGTTTCCCGCCCAGGTCTGGACCACGTTCTTTGATGACGGTCGCCACGTGCTCATCATCAACTGCCAGCTTATCCTATCCGTTGAAGAGAAAGCGTCCCTTGACTCCGTCCGTCCGATCAGATTCAGGGTGCGGTCATTTTCCCCTCGCATATATAAACTGCGCCGCCCCCTTCCTCGTTTCACTTCGCGTCTCCACCTTCGCCACTCTCCGAAGCCCTACCGCACTGCTCCTCCTCGAGCTCGACGACGCCGACCATCTTCGCCGCTTCACTGCCGGAAAGAGGTCGCCGGAGTCCTTCCTCGCCGCCGCGGATCATCTTCGTCTCCGCGCCGCCGTAGTTGCTGCACATCACCAAGTTAGGGTATGTGCAGTGCGAACTTGTTCTTCCTTTCATCCAGTTCAAGTTCGTCCGCGGTAGAAATAGCCTTGTTTTTACTGCAATTTCTCAGATCTTTATTGCTAGGTAACTTCTGTGGATGTGGTTTGTAGTTGTCCCTCGCATCCGAAACATTTCAGATCTAGGGTTTGTTATATGTCTCGTACGAACGGAATGCATAGCTCGATTACTAGTATTTATTCGAATCTACTAGTTCACTCTACACATTTCTTTCGGCCGAAACATTTCTCAAAGTCTGCATCTACTTATTAATCAAAAACGATTTCTTGTTCAAAATCTTCGCTGTGTGCATTCGTAACCCTGTCCTCATTTTCCCTCGCATCTATCTATGTTCACAGGAAAATGCAGTCAGTTGCAGATTCAGCTCAGCGTAGCCCGCCTGACAAAGATGATATTGTATTGGGCACTGCTGATGAATCAAAAGCTCCGAATGCTAAGGGCCCAACGGTAGGCCCGTCAACCAGCAAGAGGAAAAGGACCGAACAGAATGCCGACGAGCAAGTAGAAACTGCTCCGAAGAAGAAGAGGGGTGGCAGACAGGCTCTCACAAACACAGCAGAATATATCTCTCATGATCGATACAACACAGTTCCAGGCGAATCAAAACACGATCGAGATACACGACAGCAATGGATTCGACGCCACTGGGTGCGCAAATGGTTCAACTATGAGTTCGCTGCTCCTCGTTTTGCTCAGAACTTTGCATTCCATCCACCGTGGGGTGACTGCCGAGAACTTTCTCTAATCAAGTCTAATGGACCTCAAGAAAGACCACCTCCTCCGGCAAATGCTCATGAGTCTTCCCTTCGTACTCCTGCCTCATATCCCGATGAGCTCGCTAAGCGTCAGCGAAATGCTGTCAAAAGAGCTGAGAGGGCTGAAAAGAAAAAGGCTCGTGAAGCAGAAAACCTTCGTCTCCTCAAAGATGATATGGAAAAGAAAAAGACCGAAGGGATGTCTGAAGGACGCACCAAACATAAGCATGATCCCAGTGCTGCTGCTTCAAAGAGAAAGCGTGCACCGAAGAAGAAAAAGGCTGTACCAGTAGATGAAGCAAATATGGATGATTCCTCTGCTGATGAAGATGGTCCTCCGCTCACCAAAGAAGAGGTCGCTGCTACTCTCAGCGAGGATGTGAACATTAACACTTCAACCGTGCTGCCTGATCTTCGGATCAATCTGGCCCCATCGAAGAAGATGCCAGCCAGAAAAATGCCAGCTACCACTGTCACCATGAAACAGCACGTGAACACAACTCCTCATCCAGATGCAATTAACTTGAAGGATTTGGTAGTTGATGCTCCAGTGAATGCTGCGAAGCCTGGCGAAAACATTCCCAAACCTGAAATGAAGAAAATCAAGACGCCTACCGAGCAAAATGCTCCTCAATCCTCTGCTCCGAAGGAAAAGGTTGCTAAATTTGCTCCTACACTGACTCAACCATTGGCTTCTAAGCCACCTTCCAAGCATGTTCCTGTTCCTGTTCAGACTGCTCCCTCTATCAAGTCAGATGCACCTCATTATTATGATCACATATTCATCATGGAGCATCTCGATAAGTTTGTGGAGAACCCTTTCGATGGAGAGGTGGCATCTTTGCCAATCCCTGCCGAAGTTATTACTCAAGCAACTTCTGTAGTGCAAGAACTGAGAGATGATGCAATTGAGATTAATTCTCTCTCTGCCGAACTAATGGATCTTAATGAGCGAATGAAAACTGCCTCATCAAAGTTTATCATCAACACACTCGAAGATTCCTACAAGGATATCAACTGAGCCATGAGTCTTCTACGCAACCAAAGGTTGCGCTTTCACACAGATCTCGATGAAATTGTTCGGAAAATTTGTGATGAACATCAAGCCAAAGTCACTGGCTACAATGATCTGGTAAAGGGTCACATTGATCATGTTGCTAAGTAGAAGATCAAGCACAGAAAGAAAATGGCGAAGAAAAATGTGCCTCCTGCTCCGAAGGAACCGTCGCCTGTCCGTCAAGATGCTCAGTCTCAGAAAGAAAAATCTCCTGAGCCTGCTATTCCTTCACCACCACCTGTTAAGGACTCGGATGCTCCTCCCTCGCCAAGGCCAACTGAATCAGTGCCTGTGGCCTCCCCTTCTCGGGCTGAAATTCCCTCGCAACACGTTGTTTCTGAGGAAGGTGAAATCCCTCGCTCCGAACCCCAAGCCTCTCCAGCTAAAGAAGCGCCGCAAGTTTCGGTTCCAGCTGTCGACGAGCAAAATCAAGTCCCTGTGGAACAGTCTCAGCCTCCTCCAATGGATGTTTCGGCCTCGGTGCCCAAAGTTGATGAACCTGCTCCAGTGCCAAGTGCCCCTGCTGCACCATCTGTTGTGCCTCATGCTCCCTCTCCACTCAAGTTATCCATCGATACAGTCGCACGGATGCCAGATGATGGTCCCTCCGAGCGCAAATCTGTCTCTGCCCGCCGGTCTGACTCAGTTGTATATGGTGATGAGTATCTTTCTCCTGAAGAAGAACTCAAATATCCATATCCCCGTGAAGAATTGCCATTGTTCTCGACAGGCGCAGGCGCAAAAGGACCGCTTTTTAATCGGAATGCACATCCAAAATTCTTTCAGGCCAGTCCGTATGATGGCCCGCGCACCTCTGAATCGCCTCGTTTCTGGACCAAGGAACAAGCTATTTATTACTCTCGGGTCCTTTATGAGAGCAAGAATATTTTTCCTCATGAATTTCTGGACGTTCCTGCTATGCGAAATATTGGCTGTTTTAATCAATTACTTCAGGATCTGGATGATTTCTGCCTCACAAAGGTCTTTGAGTTCGAGCACCCGTGGAACAGAGAAATTATTCTTCAATTCTATGCAACAGTGTACATCTCTGGTGATGAAAAAGATAGCTCAAAATGGATTATGGAATGGATGACCGAAGGAAAACGCATCAAGTGCACTTCGACAGATTTTGTCTCGCACTTCCATTTCCCTCGCTTTGAGCACGGTAACACTAACATTCAAGTTCACAACATTGATGTCATATCCGATGAACTTTTTCGATGCACAATGGATCCCGAAAAGATTCATGACTACACTGGTCCTCCTCGTCCTGAGCATTTATCATTCGACAATCAGACGCTATTCCATATGCTCTCATACACCATTTGCCCATTGGCTGGTATGAATCCGGACAAGTCCATCTCAGATGTTCTTCGCAATGCAATATATGCAATCTCTGAGCGATACATTTTCTATGTGGAAGACATGTTCCTACGCATTCTGAAGGATTCTGCTCAATATCCCTTTTGCATCAAAGTGTTTGCGCCATGGATCCAGAAAGTTGTTGATCATGCCATGCGCACAGTGTATCTTGCAAAGGAAAGCCACAAAAGCTTTATTCCTCCTGTTCGCGATACTTTGCAAGTTATGAATGATCTTTCTTCGGGCAAGTCGCCTGCTTCAAGCTCGCGCAATTATCACAAGCAATTTGATGGGCCTCGTCTGCCTCAGCGCGACCGAAAGATTTCGCGTCAACCTCCGTCGCAACTTGAAGTGAGTTTGCGTACACAACAACTGATGCTGCAGCATATCGCTGAGGATCGACGCGAGAAAGAACATCTCGCCTCCGAGCTGAATGAACTTAACAATCGCACGAGGATAATGCATCTGATAGCTGATGAAAATAAGAAGAGACTCTGGAAATTGCTTCGCAAGTTCTTTACCGAGAAACAACTCCTGAATGTCAATCTCCAAGAGCTCTATGACTACATTGACAAAGGCTTCACTATCGAAGATTTTCAAGATAGGACTCCTTCTCTACCTGCTCGTGAGCCTACAACTGATCTTCTTCATCTAAAGCTGCGTAAATTGCTTGATGAATCTGAAGCCACATCACCAACAGAGAAACCTACCGAAGGCAATGTGCAGTCTCATGCTCCTCCTGTGGTCCCTCCAGCTATTCCTTCGTCTGCTCAGCCCCAAGCTCTTATTCTTGAAGAAAAATCTGTTGCTGCTGAAGACGAAGCCATTCCGGTCACTTCCGAAGAGGAAATCACCTCGGACAGCTCATCTGGAGATGCCACCGATTGATCCAAGATCTGTGTTTCTTCACTCATGTTATTCATCACCTTTTTGACACTTGTTGACAAAAAGGGGGAGAATTACATCGAGTCTCGATAGATTTGCTTTTGGTGTTTCATTTGTTTTTGGTTTCGTGCGAGTTTGCAACTTCAGGTTCAAGTCTATATGCTCCTTGTTGTCAAACTCGATTAACTTCTGTGCTGTAATGTTAATAACCCCTGCTGCTGCACCATTTCTCTCGAAGTATTTGTCTTGCAGGTGGATTTATTATCAAAAGTTATCATTGATTGCACTAAGATCTCGATGGATTATATCTCATCAGTGCGAATCAAATGTCTCGAATGATTGAAATTTCCTCCATGTACTTCAATTATTGCAGGAGAATCTATCTCATATCTTTCGTTCCTGCATACATTTAGGGGGAGTTCATTTCATATTCGAGCAAGTAACTCTTAATCACTCTTGTTTGATTCATTTTACACTTATCTATCTTCACTTCGATGATTATCTGTTTTGTCATCAATCGTCCAAAAAGGGGGAGATTGTTGGTGCAATAATTTGCCTCCTTATGTTTTGGAGATTGTTGACAAACAGTGAGGGACTGATGTGTTTGCTAGTGCACACAGAGTAACAGGTCCCTGGAGTTAAGAGGAGTTTTGGATTCACAACTCCGAAGATTATCCCCTGCGTAGCAGTGAATGTTATCACCGAAGGTTATGACGACAAGAGTGACCCCTCAAAATTGCTGACGTGAAGCATTTGATTCGGTGCCTGTCCGAAGGAAGTGATTGCAGCCGAGGAAATTGAAGACGAAGAGAAGACGTAGCATTCTTTTCGTTGTTTCTCTTCTCCTTATTGAGTCATAGGACCACCGTACTATTAAGAGGGGTGTAGCGTTCGAAGCTTTGATTCTCTGATGCTAAACCCAAATCCTACGAAAGCTGTGAGAGAAATCTCTTTGTGTTCCGAGCAAATACTTGCCAGCAAGAGACTGTGATCTTCTTCGCTACGAGAGATTTGTCTCTGACCGAGGAGTTAGCATTACTTGCTCCTCAAGTAATGTTACCATTGCTCTCAACATCCGACCGTTGTGAACGTGTCGGTTGGCCATTGGCTGGACCGCGTGTCCAAAATGGTCATTTCCCATCAGGGAAGGCTGCGGCTATAAATAGCCACCCCGCGCTGGCGTTGTCCGGTGGCTGCTCCGTTTGATTCTGAGAAGATTGTTGAGCAACCCCTCTCCGATAGATTTGAGTTTAAAATCCACCGAGAGAAAACCCTAGAGCCGAAAAATTAGATAGTGGTTCAGCATCACTAGAATCTAAGTCCAGTACGCTCCGCCTATTACTCTTGAGAGCTGCAAACTCTCTAGACGGTTAGGTGTCAATTTCTTCAGAGACCAAGAGTAATTGTGGTTCTCGAAGAATAAGTCTGTAAAGGTTCGGAGATCGCCTCAAGTATCTACCACGAGTAATCGGCATTGATTGACGAACCAATTGTCGAGGAGAATAGGGTGAAGAGAGTTTATCTTCTGTGTTAAATCACAACCCCTCCAACCAGACGTAGTCCTTGTGCAGAAGGGCGAACTGGTCTACCAAACACCTTGTCGCCATCGAGCATCACTGGTCACTTCTATCACCATCTTTACCTTCGAACTGTGACATGCCGTATTTCAATCATGTGATTTACCTCGGTACATGTTGTTAGTTTCCATTCGGTCGTTTGTATTCGCTCACTGTTTACTGTATTTTCATTCGTTCCACTGCTGGGTTCCGAGAGTTTTAATATTTCCGAGAAAAATTTAAAACTCCCATTCACCCCCCCCCCCCCCTCTGGTAGACATACTTCGATCCTACACATATAAACCAACATAGAAAATAAAAGTAAAAATAGGGCCATCCATCTCTAAGTTGACTGAGATTTTCTGAGAAGTGCATTCGTAGGTTCCAATTGACTTAGAAAATTAATTTCATGATGCATTTAATTATATTGATTTCATATTGTAAATATTGATATTTTTTCTTATAAAGTTGGTCAAACTTTATGAAGTTTGACTTCAGACAAATTTCATGTGCAGACTAAAAAGAAACGAAGGGAATACATCCTCTGGTCCTTTTTTACTTCGTATATGAGATTTGTCTGAAATCAAACTTAGTAAAGTTTGATCATATTTATATGAAAAAAATATCAACACCAACTATACTAAAGTTATATAGTATGAACATCAAATTCATGACGCGTCTAATGATATTTATTTCGTATTGTGAATGTTGATATTTCTTTTTATGAAGTTGGTCAATTTTTTTGAAGTTTGACTTTCGACAAATCTTATATGCGGAGTAAAAAGGACCGGGGAGTACTAGAGAAGAGAACCATGCACATGAGCTTGCCCTTTATTTATTTCTTGTGGGGTTCATGTTATAAGCCTCCCGACACAAGAATTTTCAGTTTAAACGTAGAGGTAAGTGCGGGGGACCAATTTAGAGGTGGGTTTGCCTCCACACACTATTGATGCTCCTAGACAACAACTTTTGCTTGCCCCACAAAAGGGTCTAGTTTTTTTCTTAATAGAATTAAAGGGCATGTGGTTCTGATTTTACCGTTTGAAAGTAGTACCTTTTTAAGGGACTGTCTAATTGTCAGTCGACCGAATATTTTTTTGGGCCAGTCGATTTGTTTTAAGCCATCGGATGCAAAATAAATGGTTGGATCGTATTCTTTAACCTCTTGTTCATCTTCTTTCCCAAATCACCCGACGTACCACCAGCCCAATTGCCTCCTGCTGCCGCCCTTGGCCGGTGGTCCCCACGTCCACCTCACCGCCCCGCCCTCCGCCCACCGTCGTGCTGGCGCCGCCCCCGGCCATCACTTTTACCCCGGCGAACCTCTAGATTTCATAACGAATCTGCACCCTCCCATCACCCCTAAGATACCTGGCGAGTCTGCCACCCTAAGATAGACCCAGAGCCCGCTGCTTCCTTCATCTGAAATCTACTGACCCAAATATCATTTTCAGTCGATTGACATCCAGGTAAACTGCCTGTTTAAACATCTACTGGTGGTTAGCTAGCTCAACCTTGTTGGTTGCTGGATTAATGTGCTGAAAGGACGTGACACTGCTTGCATGCGCACCACCCTGAATAGAGCTTAGTACCAGGGTTGGTTCATTTGCTGCCAATCGAGCAACAGATGTCTGGTCCTGTGAAAAACAACCGGCAGTAGCAAAGACGTGCATGTGAACGCACGCACGTAAGACAAACCAAACCGACCTCCTCTCCCATCCCCCACCCCCGCCGCCGCTCCCGCGAGCGGGCCGGGGGAACCCTAGCCCCGCCCCCAGCGTCCTCTCCTCCGACCTCCTCCTCCCTCGCCGCCGCCTAGGGGTGCCGCCGGACGAAGCCCGGTCGGCGTGGGCGGCGGCGGGGTCGCATCCTCTCCTCCTCGCGGAGCTCCTGGCCGGCGCGGGACGGCGGGCTGCAGGAGGCGTCGGGCTGTGGCGGGGCTCGGCGGCGCGGATCCGGGAGCTCCTGGTGGTGGCGGCGTGTCGTCCCCGCTGGTGCTTCGTGGTGGCGCGGCGACTACCTGGTGGGGCGTGCGTGGGCGCGATTCGGCGGCGGTGGCGGCGGATCTGGCCAGGCGACGCGGGCCGCGGGCGGCGTGGGCGGCGGCTGGGGACCGGCTTCGGGCTCCCGGCGGCTGCGAGGGTTCCTCTCCGTCGCGGGCGTGCGGCTCGGTCGGTGGCGGTCCGGCGACCTGGTGGAGGTGGCCGGCGGTGCGCGTGGTGGTGGTGCTTCCACTTGGCGGCAGGGCGGGCTGGTGGTGTTGGGTGGCCGGCGGCGCGCCCCCGGCCTAGATCTGGGCCCTTAGGGCCCCATCTGGGTCCTAGCGGGCCGGCTCCGACGCGGCCACGATGCCTTCTGTGCGGGGATGCGGAGGAGCGGCTTGGACCGGGGGCGGTGACGTCGACGGCGTGCCTTCTGCAGCGCGAAAGCGGGTGCTTTACGGGCATCTGAGGGCCCGGCCGGGCCTGTGGGCCCACGGGCCTGGTTTGCGCCTGCTATTGCGTCCGGTCGGTTACCGTCGTTGACGGTGGAGGTTGGGACCTCCAGCGTGCCGACGGTGTTTCTGCCCCTAGTCCCGGCTCCTCTTCTTCGTTGTGCAGGCCCCCTTCGCGTTGTCGTGGTGAGACGACGTGGGATGCTTCAAGTCCGTGTTGGCGCAGGGCAGTGGACGGTTTGGTGGCGGATTCCGGAGCGCCAGAGGTGAAGATTGGGATCGGGAGAAATCCCTGTCGGCCTGGCCGACACCGATGCGATGGCGCCTGCGGGTGCCGCCGGACCTTCCTGGGGGGCGTCAGGGTTACCCTTCCGTTCTCCTCGCGAGTACCGGGGGAAACCCTTTGCAGCAGCGTCGTCATCGTCGCGTTCCTTCTTGGACAGTGGCGATTCTACATGTACTCTGTGGGGTCAATTGACCCCACAGATTTTAGATAAAACAACCTAAAATTACTGTTCATTTACTGTACATTGTGAAGAAAATTATCCCAAAAAATTTCAGTGACCCCACAGATTATTCCGGCTGGCTTCGCCACTGTTCTTGGAGGTGTTGATTGGTATCGGCGTTTCGGAGTCTAGGAGCCTTGTGGGAGGTCTTCGGTGGGCGCAGCGGTCGCGAGGCTTCTCCGTTTTTGTTGAGCCGTCGTTGTCGGCATTTGTTTCTTTTATGCTTTCTCTCTCGTTTCTTTTGAGCGTGCATGTGCTGTTTCCGTCCCAGCACCTATACATGGTTGTATCGGAGTTGGTTGCTTTGTAATACAAAGCGGGGAAACCTTTTTCGTTAAAGACGTGCATGTCGTCAACCCGTGCGAAAGCAAACACTGCGCCCGGAGCGACATGGACAAGTCACGTTCCCCTGGGGTGAAAGTTGAGAACTGGCATCTACTTGGGGCAGTAGCAGTAGATCGAGTTGGTTGACCCAACGCTCCCAACTAACAAAACAAGCTTTGGCCTCTGATCCGTGTGACTTGGACTCGTGTCTCTCCCAAGCAAGACGTAGCAAGCAAGCCCCAATTAACTACTAGTATCGGCCAGAGCTAAGCCGCGCGGCACATGGCGCTGCCAGGCCGCACGCCGACATCGCTTCAAGGCGGCCGGCTCGAGCTGGCCGGAGGCGCCGCGGCGTTATTGTTTCCGCTTCGATCGTGTCCCTGCATGCACAGCTGCACTGCACTGCATCGCACTCCACCCATGCACAACACAGCACCGGCGCGTTGGTACGTACTGTGCTGTATAGGGAAGGGAAGGATGCATGGTGGGTTGATGATGGACGGACGGATGGATCTCCATTTAAGCGTCTCCGCACCACCACCCTCCACCCCCACTTCAATGCATTCAATGGGCTCCCTCCCTCCACCGTTGGGTAGGCGATCGATCCATCCATCCATCCAAGGCGGGCGTCGCAGCGGGTCATTGACTCGGCTGACCGCGCTGCATGCTGGCTGGTTGCTTTCTCCCATCCTTTCCTTGGGCCAGTCGGGCGCGCCCTGGTCGCTGGGTCGACCGCCCGCCCAACGACCCCGGCGGCAATTTATGGCCCACCACCTCCCGCCCCGTTTCTCCGTTTGTTCATCGGTCGAGAGCCCGGTCACTAACACTCACCACACGCACGCAAAGAAATGAAAAGAAAAAACACCAACCTAGCCAGCTCCCTCGCCTTGCGAATAGAGTACGTACGTAGATTGTAGCACTGCATCTGCATGCGGCTACAGCGAGACGCGCTGGCAGGCTACCAATAAATCGCCAGCCATCTCAACCAACTCTGCGCTGCTCCCATCGATAACCCACCACTTCTATAAAACCCTAGCCTCCCCCTGCCATCCTCCTCGCTTGCTCGCTCCATGTGGAGTCACTTATTACGGCCAGCCCAGCCACCACCTTAACTCGCCGATCCACCCCTTGGATCCATTCTACTACCTAGCTAGCGGAGTATATACACGTACGTACACTTGCAGAGCTTGCTTCAGGGAGGTCGGTCAGTGGCTAGCAATGGAGGTGGGGACGTGGGCGGTGGTGGTGTCGGCGGTGGCCGCGTACATGGCGTGGTTCTGGCGGATGTCGCGCGGGCTGCGCGGGCCGCGGGTGTGGCCCGTGCTCGGCAGCCTGCCGGGCCTCGTGCAGCACGCCGAGGACATGCACGAGTGGATCGCCGGCAACCTGCGCCGCGCCGGCGGCACGTACCAGACCTGCATCTTCGCGGTGCCCGGGGTGGCGCGCCGCGGCGGGCTGGTCACCGTCACCTGCGACCCGCGCAACCTGGAGCACGTCCTCAAGACGCGCTTCGACAACTACCCCAAGGGCCCCTTCTGGCATGGCGTCTTCCAGGACCTGCTCGGCGACGGCATCTTCAACTCCGACGGCGACACCTGGCTCGCGCAGCGCAAGACGGCCGCGCTCGAGTTCACCACGCGCACGCTCCGGACGGCCATGTCCCGGTGGGTCTCGCGCTCCATCCACGGCCGGCTACTGCCCATCCTGGCCGACGCGGCCGCGGGCAAGGCGCACGTCGACCTCCAGGACCTCCTCCTCCGCCTCACCTTCGACAACATATGCGGCCTCGCGTTCGGCAAGGACCCGGAGACGCTCGCCCAGGGCCTGCCGGAGAACGAGTTCGCCTCCGCGTTCGACCGCGCCACCGAGGCCACGCTCAACCGGTTCATCTTCCCGGAGTGCCTGTGGCGCTGCAAGAAGTGGCTGGGCCTCGGCATGGAGACCACGCTGACCAGCAGCATGGCGCACGTCGACCAGTACCTCGCCGCCGTCATCAAGACGCGCAAACTCGAGCTCGCGGCCGGCAACGGCAAATGCGACACGGTGGCTACGCACGACGACCTGCTCTCCCGGTTCATGCGGAAGGGGTCCTACTCGGACGAGTCGCTGCAGCACGTGGCGCTCAACTTCATCCTCGCCGGCCGCGACACCTCCTCCGTGGCGCTCTCCTGGTTCTTCTGGCTCGTGTCCACCCACCCTGCGGTGGAGCGCAAGCTCGTGCGCGAGCTCTGCACCGTTCTCGCCGCGTCACGGGGCGCCCACGACCCGGCATTGTGGCTGGCGGAGCCCTTCACCTTCGAGGAGCTCGACCGCCTGGTCTACCTCAAGGCGGCGCTGTCGGAGACCCTCCGCCTCTACCCCTCCGTCCCAGAGGACTCCAAGCACGTCGTCGCGGACGACTACCTCCCCGACGGCACGTTCGTGCCAGCCGGGTCGTCGGTGACCTACTCCATATACTCGGCGGGGCGCATGAAGGCGGTGTGGGGGGAGGACTGCCTCGAGTTCCGGCCGGAGCGATGGCTGTCGGCCGACGGCACCAAGTTCGAGCAGCACGACTCGTACAAGTTCGTGGCGTTCAACGCCGGGCCGAGGGTATGCCTCGGCAAGGATCTGGCCTACCTGCAGATGAAGAACATCGCCGGGAGCGTGCTCCTCCGGCACCGCCTGACCGTGGCGCCGGGCCACCGCGTGGAGCAGAAGATGTCGCTCACGCTCTTCATGAAGGACGGGCTACGGATGGAGGTACGTCCACGCGACCTCGCCCCAGTCCTCGACGAGCCCTGCGGTCTGGACGCCGCCGCCCCAGCGAGTGCCACAGCGCCATGCGCGTAGAAGACCTGGCACGCGCCATGCATGATTCGTGCTAGCTGTTGGTGGGATGCCGGACATTGAATGTGTAGATAGAGCAGCAGTACAAGACCGTAAGTAAATTGATGATGGGTTTGGTGTCAACATTGAAGTCACTCCTTTCCAGAATAGGATTTGCTAAATCTCATCTAGATGAGAAATAACAAAGTTTCATCTAACTCCTACACATCACTTGAGTAATCAAACAAAAAATAAAAATAATAAACCCGCACGAATCTTCATCAAAATCCAATGGTATAGGAGTTAGATGTGACTTAGTTAAATCTCATCTAGATGAGAGCTAGACACACCCTTCCAGAATTCCAGAATTTACGACCCGGATAGGAGAAAAAGGGAAACTTTGCAGATCACAAGATCTTGCCAGCCGGGGATCGATCCGATTTGCGTCTCGGAGCACGGGTGCATGGGAGACCCAGAAGGAAAACAAAAAATAACAGAAACAGAGTGAGCAATAATTTGTGATTGTAGCCACGGGAGAGAGAGAGAGAGGAGTAAGTAATTCAGATTTGTTTGCAGTAGCTCGGTGTTGGTGACCAGATCATAGCCAACTAGGCTATTCTATTCTATTATATTCTATTTTTGGAGATGATTTTTCAAAGCCGTGTATTATTATTCTGTTCTTAGAGAGTTCATATCTTGTCAAAGAAACTTGTAAGTAGACGTACGTACTCAAGGTTGTTTGCTTCTTTGACATCATGTTCATCCATGACAAGTTTCTTCTTTAGTGGTCTGATGATTCGCTGCCGTGCGTTTCTAGCTTCTCTAGCTAGCTAAGCTTGGAGCTCGATCTGCATGACAATGACTATATCGGCGCCTTCATGAGGTTTGTTGCGCGCGCCGTCCGATCTGGTGCGGGATGGCAACCAAGAATCTCAGGTGCGTAAAAGTTTGATGTGGATGGCTGGCTCCGAAAATGCACATATTTGGCAGCTCTTCTCTCAGCTGCCTTCAGGTTCGTCGCCATGCACTCTCTCTAATTGTCGTTGTTACGACAGCGACGTTCCCATTCAGTAAGGATCGCGCGATGCGAGACAGTGATGCGTGCTCCCATCCAAACAAACTAACGATACGAGAAAAGGAAAATGAAGTTGACGCGGTACGATTTAGATGGATGTTGTTGGCGTGGTTGGTTCGTCGGATGCAACAATATTAATCTACCTCTAGCTACCTTATGTTCAGACTTCAGAGTGTCTTTGGGCGTGTTTGGTTGTCGTAGGAGCCGGGCCTGGTTAGCTCAGCCTGGCTGAACCGAGCCTGGCTGAAGGAAAACAGGCAAAAAGTCGACATCTGCACATTATTTGGTTGCCCGTATTTAGGCCTCTCGCATTAGGGTATCAATTTTGGCATAGCGTTTGGTTGTCTACATTGACTCGGCTCACGCAACTACACGGTGTTTGGTTCCATGCAACAGCTGTTATCTGATAACATCTTCGGCTTGTTGGTGAGGTTACCAACACATAGCGACGTGAAGAAAAAATCATACACACACAACAGAAGATAGTTGTAACCATAGCTAGCCGCACTTTAAATAAAGTGCCACACTTAAATATGTTCGAACGCAAAGCAGTACGATAAGAAACTAAACCAGCTGGAGCATAGGAAGGGCAGTCCTAGACGTTCATGGCGAAGGCGTCTTCATGCTTGCCGCACTTGGTCACCACTTCAATGCCGTCATCGTTGAAGACGATGACCTTGAGCGTGTCCGGAGTGAGCAGCTTGAACGTCACCATGTAGCCGATCCTGATCTGATGGACGGCGGCGAAGGGGGCCCAACCCTGATCGAGGGTCACCCTGCCGTCCATCAGCCGGACAGTCACCCTCCATGAGCAGCCGGTGTTGGTCCTCAGCTTGAACTCTTGCGGCACCGCCGGGAAGTGCTTGGTGAAGTCCAGGGGCATCGGGATGCACTCAAGCTGAGAGGCAAGGATCACCTTGCAGAAGTGGGTTGGACCTCCCTCCTCATGGTAGTGGCAGTAGTTATGGCGCTTGCCGCTATGGGGCTCCTCCGGCGGCACCACGTCCTCATCCGTGGCCACATCCTCAGGCGTGGTCGGCTCCATGGGCGGCACCACCTCCTTGCCCTTCTCCATGGGCGGCACCACCTCCTTGCCCTTGTTGTCAGTGTCGATCTGCATTACGAAGAGAGCGCATTATGAAGAGCACAAAGTTCCGAGGTTGATCGCCATTAAAACCTATCGTCCATAACCCCTTTATTTACCCATCCTCACGGTCACTACTTACCCACCATCTCACTCAGTCATCTCTCTCTGTCTCTCACTCTCCCTCCTATCTACCGCCATGAACTCCAGCAGCAACTCCAACCCCGTCCCTTGGGGCATTGGATGGAGGGCTTTCTTCCTCGGGTGCTCGCTCGGTGACGGCACCAAGTTCGAGAACACCATGGAAGTCAGCTCCAACTTCACCAGCATGGCAGACATGCAGAAAGAGTCGGACGCGGTGCTGAAGAAGGCGACGCCGGAGGAGTTGAAGACGCTGATTCCCGACCCAGCGAAGGGCGCTATGTCAGTCGACATCCTTCGCTGGGCCATGAATCAGGCCGACTCCGCCGCCGCCCGATAGAGGTCAAGGTGGGATAAGTACAGAGAGTACAGGCGCCCTCATGACCATCGTGCCACAGCGTACTTCACGACAGGGATTGTGGTGGCGGTGGAGGAGGAACAAGAAGCGGTGGCGATGGAGGTGGAAGAAGAAGTTGCGATGGCGATGGTTATAAGGGCGCCGGAGCCAGGACACCGAAGCATGCCAATCGATCTGGACTCCGGCGAGGAAGAAGAGACGGTGGTGCAGCTCGAGGAGAAGAACAAGGGCAAGGGTACCCGCCACTCCAATAGCCTCCAGGGTAGCCGAGGCTAAGATCTAGAACTACTGTGTAAGATTTAGCCCCAATCCACATTACCCTTGTACTCAATCCCGATCGGTAACCTCAAATCCATCGGTACTATGAACTCATGACGATGTTATGATCACTCCTATGGCTATATTTACCCCGATTCCCCATTCCCCTAACGCGGATCGAACCTAAACGTGGATCGAATGCGAATGAGTACGTGAGTAGGTGAAAAAAGTGCTTACCGCCATTGTCATGCCGGATGTGATGATGCGGATGCCGGTGAAGGGGCCGGAGGTCGCCTTGCTCTTCTCCGATCTGCTGAACACCGCCGCCGCCGTCGGTGAGAGTGGGGAGAGGGGATAGGAAGTGGTGATGGGACGGTGGGGTAATAACTGCCGGCGCTTCGGGAATCAACGTGGCCTCTCGAGTGTGGCTCCGCGCGTGCAGTCCCCGCCGCCCACGTGCATCGAGCGGGCCTGGCTCTGGAGAAACTGCCGATCTGAGTGTTCCCAGCGAACCAGGCCCAAAGGTGCTTTAAAGTTCGTGCGATGCAGGCCCAATAGTGTATGCGGGCAACCAAACAGGCCGGATTCCTCCCGCGCGGGCCTGGTTGGACCTAATGTAGGCAACCAAACACGCCCTTTATGGCTTGATTTGATCGACATAATTTATTTCCCACATGAATATCCGTATTATTTTGTACTAAATGACCCTTTCAGAAACTTAATCTGCGCATCGACCCCGAAAAACTTATTTCAGAATTCGCACCTAAATTTGACTCCCCAAATTCACGTCTAATGATTAAGAGCCTACGATACACGTAAAGGCGCCTTAAAACATCTAAGGCCGGACGTCTCAAACCCGTCTCAAACGCCCGTGCGGGCGGACCAGTCACTGACCGGTCACAAAAAACTGACCAACCCGGGCGTCTTAAACCGGGCTCAAACGCCCAGACTGTCCGGTGCCCCTCATATCCAGCCCAAATGTAGGGTGGATATGGGGCGGCCCAGTCACGCTCGGGCGCATCCGCCACGTCAGTTGATGGTGAGAACTTAAAGAGAAAGAACAAATCCAAAGGATGTAATGAGACTTACATGTCTAGGGACGTTCGGGACTCACGCCACTCTTAAAGTTGGATGCTTCTTCTATGAGTAGGAGAAATATTGGAAGTAAAACTATAAGAAGTATAAATGCAAAAATAAAAGAAGACTAGAATGTCCAGCTCAGGTATGAATGTCATACAAGTTATAAGATGTAGAAAAGGTTGGTCAAGTAAAGTGTAATTCTTGGAAATTGTAATTAGATTGTTAAACATTAAATTCTTCGGGATTGTGGTTAAAAGTTGATCACAAGGATACCGACTCGATTGCATGTTGTTGCGAACCGATGCAAGAACTACTACGGTCTAATAACCAACAAATAATGAGGTTAAAATATCTGATGTAAACTTTGTAAAAGTTATGATACTTTTTCATCAACATATTACTTTTGTATTTATTGTCATAATTCATTTTAGAATTTTGTACACTCTAGCCCATTGCATAGAAGTTGCAAGAAGGTTGTTCATGAGAGAACAATAGTTGTTCCATATAATGAATAAAAGGGCCAAACTCCTATTGTGAATAGGATGTAATTATGAATATTGATTATAAAATTGAACATCCATAACACTAACGCTAAATGTCACAAGACTAAAAGAATACCACATATGGGTGGCACTGCATTTAGTCACATTGGAGAAACCCGCATGGAGAAATTCCATAGTGATGGATTTTTGAAGTCATCTGATTATGAATCATCTGACACTTGAAACTTTCGTCCAAATAGTGAAGTAAACTAAAATACCATTCACAAGCCATAAAGAACGAGCAACAAAATAATTGGAAACATGCATATTGATGTGTGTAGTCTAATAAGTGTTATTGCAAGCAGTGGATTTATCTATCTTCAATGATGACTCAAGTAGATATTTATATTTACTTAATGAGACATAAATTTGGATTCTTTGAAATGTTTCAAAAGATTTTCAGAATGAAGTAGAAATTATTATGACACGAAAATTATGTTTCTACAATTGGATTGCAGAAAGGAATAGTTGAGTCACAATGTGGGATCGAGGAGATAGGTCTAGAGGGGGGGGGTGAATAGACACTTAACCGACCAAAGTTGCAGTTTTTAGTTTCTCTTGGAACTTAGGCAGATTTTGTCACAAGTTAAGATAACTCCAATACTTTCTACACATGCATATCTAGAGATTAAGCAGTGGAAATAGTAAATCATGCAAGTGTACGGAAAGTAATGGGGTAGAGTATGGAAGATCAAACGCAATGAAGACATGGTGGTTTTTGGCGTGGTTCCGATAGGTGGTGCTATCGTACGTCCACGTTGATGGAGACTTCAACCCACGAAGGGTAACGGCTGCGCGAGTCCACGGAGGGCTCCACCCACGAAGGGTCCACGAAGAAGCAACCTTGTCTATTCCACCATGGCTTACGTCCACGAAGGACTAGCCTCACTCGGGTAGATCTTCATGAAGTAGGCGATCTCCTTGCCCTTACAAACTCCTTGGTTCAACTCAACATCATGTCGAAGGCTCCCAAGTGACACCTAACCAATCTAGGAGACACCACTCTCCAAAAGGTAATAGACGGTGTGTTGATGATGAACTCCTTGCTCTTGTGCTTCAAATGATAGTCTCCCCAACACTCAACTCTCTCTCACAGATTTGGCTATGGTGGAAGAAAGATTTGAGTGGACAGCAACTTGGGAAGGCTAGAAATCAAGGTTCAATTGGTAGGAATGGAATGTCTTGATCTCAACACATGAGTAGGTGGTTGTCTCTCAGAAAATGTATGGTGGAAGTGTAGGCACGTTCTGATGGCTCTCTTCACTGAGGAAGAAGGGGTGGAGGGGTATATATAGCCTCCACACAAAATCCAACCGTTACACACTTTTGACCCAACTCGGTGGCACCGATCGGAAATCTCGGTGGCACCGACCTGTGTAAAAGATATGAACGTTAGGAATCTCAGTGGGACCAACTGGAACATCTCGGATGGACCGATGTGCAATGGTTAGGGCAAACCTCGTCTCGGTGGCACCGATTGCATCAACTCAGTGGGACCGAAGTGAAGCAATAAGGCAATAGAGAGTTGGCAAGCCATCTCGATGGTATCGATTGCAAATCTCGGTGGGACCGAAATAATTGCAACTAGTAACAAAGAGTTGGCAAGGCCATCTCGGTGGGACCAAGATCCATATCGGTGGATCCGATTTGTTAGGGTTTGGCAGTGGCTAAGTCTAGATGAACTCGGTGGCTCTGGATAGGAATGATTCGGTGGGGCCGAGTTGGAATGTAGGTTTTGGACATATTTAGATGGAGAAAGTGGTTGAGGGTTTTGGAGCAACGTCACTAAGCAGTTGAGCAAAAAGATCATTAAGCAACACCTCATCCCCTTTTAATAGTATTGGCTTTCCTATGGACTCAATGTGATCTTGGATCACTTCACAAAAATGTAGAGTCTTGAGCTTTTTGCCAATCCATATCCTTAGCATTTTGAAGGGTTCCACATCTTCTTGTCCTTGCCACGCCATTGTTGAACTTGTCTGAAATTCACTAGATAGAGGCATTAGTCCAACAACATGTATGCTGGCATAAATTACCAAAACCACCAAGGGAGCAAATGTTCTTTCACACAAGTTTAGAGATTGTCTAATGAGTTGTGAAAAGAGTATCTTAACTTGCACCTCCTGGAACATCACTGTGAGTGATGTGTCTAAGTAGATGTAATCGAACCATATATGACATGGTGAGATCAAAGACGACATTAAATCAATTTGCCAATATACATTTTAATGTGATGCTTTAGAGACTGCGGCTTTTACACTTAAAAAGAGAGCCATCAAATCTGTTGAAATGACACCATATAAGATATGATATGGTATTCCAAACCATTTGGTCTTTTCTTAATATTTGGGAATATAAGACACAAGTAAAAGTGTTTTATGAGTTTATGTCCCAAATCAGTTAAGTGCTACTTTGTTGGTGATACGTCTCCAACGTATCTATAATTTATGAAGTATTCATGCCATGTTTACAACAATTTTATATGGTTTTGGTATGATTTGATTAGAACTAACCCGGACTGACGCTGTTTTCAGCAGAACTACCGTGGTGTTGTTTTTTATGCAGAAATAAAAGTTCTCGGAATTGGATGAAACTTTTTGATGATTTTTTTGGACCAAAAGAGACCCCCGAAGCTTCATGGAAGGACCAGAAGCCTTACGAGGTGCTCACAAGCCACCACCGCGCGCCAGGGGGGTATGGCGTGGTGATGCCTTGTGGGCCCATCTTAGCCCATCTTCGCGTGATTCCAACGCCAAAATTTTTATAAATAGACAAACCCCCAGAAATAACCCTAGAACTTCGACTACGCCGCCGCAAGCCTCTGTACCTCCACGATCTCATCTACAACCCTTTTCCGGCACCCTGCCGGAGGGGGGAATCATCACCGGAGGCATCTTCATCATCCTGGCGGTCTCCATGACGAGGAGGGAGTAGTTCACCCTCGGGGCTGAGGGTATGTACTAGTAGCTATGTGTTTGATCCCTCTCTCTCGTGTTCTTGATTTGGCACGATCTTGATGTATCGCGAGCTTTTTTAATATGTTGGATCATATGGTGTTTCTTCCTCTCTATCTTGTTGTGATGAATTGAGTTTTTACCTTTGAGGTTTCACTATTATCGGATTGAATACTTTTATGGACTTGAGAACACTTGATGTATGTCTTGCATATGAATACCTGTGGTGACAATGGGGTATTATATTGATTCACTTGATGTATGTTTTGGCACTCAACTCGCGGATTCCCGAGGTGACATTGGGGTAATCTATGCATAGGGGTTGATGCACGTTTTCGTCCTACTTTCTCCGGTAGAAATCTTGGGGCACTCTTTGAAGTTCTTTGTGTTGGATTGAATATTATGAATCTGAAGTTGTTTGATGCGTATCGTATAATTGACTCACGGATACTTGTGGTGAAATTGGAGTATCTAGGTGACATTAGAGTTGGTTGATGCGTATCATATGGTGTTATTTTAGTACGAACTCTAGGGCTGTTCGTGACACTTATAGGGATGGCTCAATAGATTGATTGGAAAAGATAACTTTGAGGTGGCTTCGTACCCTACAACAATTTCTATCTTATGTTCTCCGCGAATAGGAACTTTGGAGTGATTCTTTGTTGCACGTTGAGGGATTGTTATATTATCCAATTATGTTAGTGTTGTTGAGAGATTGCACTAGTGAAAGTATGAACCCTAAGCCTTGTTTTCAAGCATTGCAATACCGTTTGTGCTCACTTTTGTTACTTGCTACCTTGCTGTTTTTATATTTTCAGATTACAAAAACCTATATTTACTATCCATACTACACTTGTATCACCATCTCTTCACCGAACTAGTGCACCTATACAATTTGCCATTGAATTGGGTGTGTTGGGGACACAAGAAATTTCTTGTATTTGATTGCAGGGTTGTTTGAGAGAGACCATCTTCATCCTACGCCTCCCACGGATTGATAAACCTTAGGTCATCCACTTGAGGGAAATTTGCTACTGTCCTACAAAACTCTGCGCTTGGAGGCCCAACACGAGTCTACAAGAATAAAGTTGCGTAGTAGACATCAAGCTCTTTTCTGGCGCCGTTGCTGGGGAGGTGAGTCCTTGAAGGTATATCTTTAGATCTTGCAATTGAATCTTTTAGTTTCTTGTTTTATCACTAGTTTGGTTTATAAAAGAAAACTACAAAAAAATGGAATTGAGGTTGCCTCAAATGCTTCATCTATATGATATCTTTCTTGAAAATAAGGATTCCGGTAATTGTGCTCAATTGTTAGAAGAAGAATTTTATAAAATGTTTTATGTGAGTCCTTTGAATGAAGAACAATTCAGTGGAACCGAGTTTGGCGCAAAGGAACTTTTTGTCAACTCAGCTCACTAGGCAAAGGAATTCTCACAAAGATTTGCAATGAATTAGCTGCGAAACTAGCTAAAAGAAAAGAAACACAGAAAAGAAGCAAAGAAACGTCTAGATAAAGTTTTTTTTGAAATAGAAACACTCTAGCAAGAAGAGAAACAAAAAGGAAACACTAGAGAACTTCATCTAGAGGGGTTGGCGACTAGGTCACCTATGTTAGAGTATATTGACTTAGGAGTCAAGTGAGAACACTTGATCATAGGTCATACTCATCATTAAGCTCAAAATGGGATTTCCATTTTTCCTTTAAGCATTTCAATATATTCACATCTTGTTGAGTTGCTTTAGTTCATGTCTTTGAATAAAGCTTCTCTAAGATGTGAGAACTTACATTGGGATTTGGTGGTGATGTCCATCATGTAGTTAAACTTGAAGTGGATGCTCATGAGTTGAAGTTTGGAGCTATCCTATCATTTGTAGTTTATCTTCCTACATGGGTTAGATTTGCAAGGAACAACATGTATATCCAAAATGACAAGAATGAAGCATAACTCAAAGATTGTCAAAGGATATGTTTAGGTTGTCTTGTTCCTTGTTCCACCAACAATTGTTGATACTTGGGTTATACAAGATTGCTCAAGGTAAGAGTGAGATGCAATCTTGTGACATGAAGCTTGTCCAAGTACCTACAAAAGGTTAGATACAATACAAGAGAGCAAAATATCCAAGATATAAAATGATCATGGAAGTATCATGGATTAGTCAAGAATGCTCATGCCCTTGTATGCATCCACTTGAACCTCTAGTTCACGTTTGAAGCATCAATGATGTTCAACTCACTCCTCAAGTGACAAAACACCTTCTCATCAAGAGGTTTCATAAAGATGTATGCCAATTGCTTGTCGGTATGAACATGTTTAAGGTCAATGTCACCTTTCTCAACATGATCTCGAATGAAATGGTGACGAACCTCAATATGCTTAGTTCGAGAATGTTGCACGGGATTGTGTGCAATCTTAATAGCACTCTCATTGTCACATAGTAGTGGTACATGTCTCACATGCACATCATAGTCTTTAAGAGTTTGTGTCATCCATAGTAATTGAGCACAACATGATCCCGCGGCAATGTATTCCGCTTCGGCGGTAGATAGAGATACCGAGTTTTGTTTCTTGGAGGACCAAGACAAGAGATCTACCAAGAAATTGACATGTACCCGAAGTGGATTTTCTATCAACCTTGTATCCGGCATAGTCCGAATCGGAATAGCCAACAATATTAAAGGAAGATCCTTTGGGATACCAAATGCCAAAGTTTGGTGTATGTAACAAGTATCTCACAATTCTTTTCACGGCCTTAAGGTGACACTCTTTTGGTGCCGCTTGGTATCATGCACACATGCACACACTTAGCATAATGTCGGGATGGGAGGCACATAGATATAGCAATGAACCAATCATAGATCGATAAACCTTTTGATCAACCGGTTTGCCATCCTTGGTCAAGTCAAGATGTCCACTCGTGGGCATTGGAGTTTTCATACCTTTAGTTTCTTGCATGTTGAACTTCTTGAATAAGTCCTTGGTATACTTTGTTTGAGAAACAAAGGTACCCTCCCTAGTTTGCTTGATTTGCAAACCAAGAAAAAAATTGAGTTCACACATCATAGACATCTCGTACTTTTCCGACATCAACCTTCCAAACTTTTCACTAAAAGAGGGGTTAGTAGATCCAAATATAATGTCATCAACATAAATTTGGCATACAAATAATTCTCCATTAACCCTCTTAGTAAACAAAGTTGAATCAATTTTCCCAATTTCAAAACCTTTTTCAAGAAGAAACTTTGTCAAGCATTTGTACCAAGCTCTAGGGGCTTGTTTAAGACCATAAAGAGCTTTACGAAGTTTGTAGACATGATTAGGTTTCTTGGGATTCACAAAGCCGGGAGGTTGTTTAACATAAACTTCCTCCTCAATTTCACCATTTAAGAAAGCACTTTTAATGTCCATTTGGTAAAGAGTGATATCACGGTGATTGGCATAAGCAAGTAAAATGCGAATGGACTCAAGTCTTGCAACGGGGGCATAGGTCTCACCATAGTCCATACCTTCAACTTGTGTGTAACCTTGTGCTACGAGACGAGCCTTGTTGCATACAACTTGTCCATCTTCATCTTGCTTATTCCAAAACACCCATTTGGTTCCAATTATGTTTTGCTCATCTTTAGGCTTCTCAACCAATGTCCAAACTTGGTTCCTCTCAAAGTTGTGTAGCTCCTCGTGCATTGCATTCACCCAATCGGGGTCCTTGAGAGCTTCTTCTACCTTCAAGGGTTCAACACTAGATATGAATGAGTAATGCTCACAAAAGTTAGCTAAACGAGATTTAGAGCGAGTGATTCTCCCAGATTGGATATATCCAAGTATTTGTTCGACGGGATGATTCTTGTCGATTCTTGCTCTAACTTGAGGTAGCTTTTGCTTGGGTTGTGGTGAGGCTTCCTCATCATCATCTTCTTCTTCTTCGTTGATGTTGTCGTTGTTCGCTTGTGGAGGTGGAGAAGGAGGTTGAGGTGGATCATCTTGTTGCACTTCCTCATTCCCATCGCCTTGACGTGTTCCACTTGTGGATGCCTCCATATCAACTTGTTGTTCACCTTGATGTGAAGTTGGGGCTTCCACTTGAATATACGAGGTACTCTCCTTTACTTCCACGGGGCGAATCTTGCCAATGGACAAGTCTTAGATTGCTTCCGATGGTTCTTGATCTCCTACATCAATTGGCAATTGCTCGACTTGCGAGCCGTTAGTCTCATCAAACTTCACATCTACCGTCTCTTCAACTTTTCGAGTGAAGTTGATTTAGGAGCAAACTTTGAACGACGATGCTTATCAAGAATGTAACATTTTGAGCCAAATACTCGAAAGTATCCAACTTGTGGTTTGTTACCGGTGAGCAGTTCATACGCCGTTTTTCCAAGAAGCTTGTGAAGGTAGAGTCGATTTGTCGCATGACAAGTTGTTTCAACTGCTTCCGCCCAAAAGTGTTTTGGCATCTTGTATTCATCAAGCATTGTTCTTGCCATCTCAATAAGAGTACGGTTCTTCCTCTCAATAACTCCATTTTGTTGAGGTGTGTACGTAGCCGAGAACTCATGTGAAATACCCTCCTCATCAAGAAAGGTGTCCACATTGGCGTTCTTGAACTCCGTTCCGTTGTCACTCTGAACCTTCTTGATCTTCACTTCAAATTGATTTTGGGCCTTTCTTGCGAAGTTCTTGAAGATCTTTTGTACCTGCGATTTGTCATCGAGAAAGAACACCCACGTAAATCTGGAAAAATCATCAACAATGACCAAACCGAAAGAGTTACCACCAAGACTCTTATAGGAGTTGGGACTAAAAAGATCCATATGAAGTAGCTCGAGTGGTCTCCTCGTGGTCATAATGTTCTTCACGGGATGGCTTCCTCCAACTTGTTTTTCTGCTTTACAAGCACTACAAAGTCGATCCTTGTCAAATATAACATTTTTCACACCAAGAATGTGATCTCCTTTAACAAGTTTATCAAGGTTACGCATGCCAACATGTCCAAGTATCCTATGCCATAACCAACCTTTAGAAGATTTAGCAATTAAACATGTATGAGGTTGGGCTCTCTTAGTGAAATCAACAATGTATAGATCACCTCTACGAATGCCGGTAAAGACCATATTATGATTATCTCGACAAAACACTTGGCAATCTACTTTGGTAAATAGAACATTGAAACCAAAATCGGCTAGTCTAGATACGGAAAGAAGATTGTAACCAAGAGATTCAACAAGCATAACATTTTGTATGGAGCTATCATTGGATATGGCCACCTTACCAAGGCCAAGTACCTTACCCTTGGAGTTGTCTCCAAAAGTCACATACTTGCGTGGACCATCATTTTTAGCAAGCTCACGAAACATGTCTTTATCTCCGGTCATGTGATCGGTACATCCACTATCAAGAGTCCACTCTTTTCCTCCGGCCATGTAATCTCGAAGATTTGCCATAAGACTAAGATTCCTCATGGTCTTCTCAAATTCAATATCAAATTCTTCGTCCTCATCATAATAGCCATGCTCAACATCATCATCATCAACATGTATATGATCATCACCTAGGGCAATGAATTCATTAGTTTCATGATCATGACAATGTTCAAGTTTATGAATTCTAATGGCTTCCATGATAATGTTACTAATAGTTCCAACATCTCCTTTAGCACGCATAAGATCACGAAGCTCAAACAAGCAATCATCAAAGTTAGGATCATTAGGACTCATCTTGTGAAAAGCAATAGTCTTATGAAGAATCTCATCAAGATTCTTTAAATAGTAATCGGGATATCGCTTTTCCAAGTCATGCCATAGAGTATAAGCACATCCAAAGTTTTCCATACAACGAAGCACAACTTTAGGTAATCCTCTAATGATAAGATTGACGGTTCTAAGATTACGAAGCATGTCAATTTCCTCTTCATGAGTAGGATGCAAGGGATCAATAGGGGGCACATAAGGATTGTGAATATACTTGCTCAAGTTAAATTCATCAAATATATCAAGCATCTCATTTTTCCAAGCATTGTAATAATCCCCATCGAGAATAGGCACTCTACGTCTAAGACTCTCCAAAGTAGACACATCCATCTCCCCCCAATGGTGATTAAACCAAAGCAATGGAGACCAAAACTCTGATACCAATTGTGGGATCGAGGAGATAGGTCTAGAGGGGGGTGAATAGACACTTAACCGACCAAAGTTGCAGTTTTTAGTTTCTCTTGGAACTTAGGCAGATTTTGGCACAAGTTAAGATAACTCCAATACTTTCTACACATGCATATCTAGAGATTAAGCAGCGGAAATACTAAAGCATGCAAGTGTACGGAAAGTAATGGGGTAGAGTATGGAGGATCAAATGCAATGAAGACATGGTGGTTTTTGGCGTGGTTCCGATAGGTGGTGCTATCGTACGTCCACGTTGATGGAGACTTCAACCCACGAAGGGTAACGGCTGCGCGAGTCCACGGAGGGCTCCACCCACGAAGGGTCCACGAAGAAGCAACCTTGTCTATTCCACCATGGCTTAAGTCCACGAAGGACTAGCCTCACTCGGGTAGATCTTCACGAAGTAGGCGATCTCCTTGCCCTTACAAACTCCTTGGTTCAACTCCACATCATGTTGGAGGCTCCCAAGTGACACCTAACCAATCTAGGAGACACCACTCTCCAAAAGGTAATAGACGGTGTGTTGATGATGAACTCCTTGCTCTTGTGCTTCAAATGATAGTCTCCCCAACACTCAACTCTCTCTCACAGATTTGGCTATGGTGGAAGAAGGATTTGAGTGGAAAGCAACTTGGGAAGGCTAGAAATCAAGGTTCAATTGGTAGGAATGGAATGTCTTGATCTCAACACATGAGTATGTGGTTCTCTCTCAGAAAATGTATGGTGGAAGTGTAGGCACGTTCTGATGGCTCTCTTCACTGATTAAGAAGGGGTGGAGGGGTATATATAGCCTCCACACAAAATCCAACCGTTACACACTTTTGACCCAACTCGGTGGCACCGATCGGAAATATCGGTGGCACCGACCTGTGTAAAAAATATGAACGTTAGGAATCTCGGTGGGACCGACTGGAACATCTCGGATGGACCGATGTGCAATGGTTAGGGCAAACCTCGTCTCGGTGGCACCGATTGCATCAACTCGGTGGGACCAAAGTGAAGCAATAAGGCAATAGAGAGTTGGCAAGCCATCTCGGTGGGACCGAAATAATTGCAACTAGTAACAGAGAGTTGGCAAGGCCATCTCGGTGGGACCGACATCCATATCGGTGGATCCGATTTGTTAGGGTTTGGCAGTGGCTAAGTCCAGATGAACTCAGTGGCTCCGGATAGGCCCTCTTGATGGAGGTAAAACCCCACGTCCTGCTTCTGTTTACATTAATGGAGATGTATCGAATACAGAGTTGATCTACCTCGAGATCGTAATGTGTGTCTAACTTCTAGGGCTAGGTGAGCGATATTGCATTTATGTCCCCTACGGGCTAAACCCTCTGGCTTATATACACGCCAGGGAGGGTATCTAGGGTTACAAAGTCAGTATCTAGGAGTAAGGCGGCTGGAAAGATCTTGTAGTATACGTCAAGTCTTCGGTAGAGACAGTCTCGATCACGCCTCCTGTGTACGGCCTCCGGAGTCCATCTTGATCACGTATGAGGGCCCATCGGCCCAACCGAGGAGACGGGCCGGCTAGGTTAGGACCCCCTAATCCAGGACACCGTTAGTAGCCCCCGAACTGGTCTTCTATGTGGCACCCCGGCTCAGAGAACCGGTTTACCAGTGTTTCCAACCCAGAGATCATGTCTTCTGGAAACACACAGCAACTTGGAACAGAACAGAACTGAACTTTATTGAAATATTTCTAGTACAAGCTCATAATTTACATCGATAGCGAGGCCAGAAGCACATCAGGTGCTATGACAATATCTACATTATTTATGGAACATAGCAGGGCCTCGATACTACTGGGTAGAACTACGGCGTAGCGGAACATAGCGCGGAAACTCCATCCACAGGGACACTGCTGTGGACACGGCCTAGTTAGCGTAGCACGAACCATCGGGACCTCCGTCCTCGGCTTCTCCTGGATCTGGCATGACACGCCAGGTGAGTACTTGGAATGTACTCGCAAGCTCATGGCAACCAAAACAATGCAGCAAACAATAGCATGGCAATTAACAGGTTAAATACTTGGGTTGCTTACTCACTGTTATCGAATATCAACTTACTCTCTCTGGGTTGTCCCACAACCCTCGGAACGCTCACAAACCACTGAGCACTTCCGAACATAAGACAAGTTCTTCCATCATTATTATCATTAGGGTGGTTGACCGTTCAGTGGCCTAGTACGGACTGTCCAATACCGTGGACGCGGCTATTCGAATAGATTCTTACACTCTGCAGAGGTTGCACACTTTACCCACACCATGAAGCCCCCGACCTCGTGATCCCATTCGGGTGGATCGATGGTGCTTCAACGAAACCTGCCTGACCCGTGACTCCTCTATCGTACCACCGACAATCATACCCTCCTAGGGTCATGTCCTGGGTGGCCCCTGTGTCACCCCGTGACACCTGCCACCGTCGTGGCCACTAACTGTCCCAAACGGGGACGCCGGCAAAATAACTCAACTGGGCTCACAGGATTATCGTCGCCTACCTGATCAGGGCAGCACGCACGCATAACCCTCCCTAGTGTGGTGGTACCGATAAAAGAGCACAAAGCCAGACCAAGTCAAGGCCGTCCCATACCGGCAAATGTGACTGTACGGGAAAGTCCGGATAGGTGACACTAGATCAATCAATTAGGTTTAGTGCTGTCCAGCATTTATCAAGCATGAATTTATATCCTGAATAACTTAACATGGCAGTAGCTATTCATCAAAATAAAATTACTCTAAATTATCACATATTAAAATAATGCATACACTTCAATTAAATAACCAACGCTATTGAAATGCTTCATGCAATGGATGACATGGCTTGCCTTGCTCTGTTGGGTTGTCCACAAACTCCTAGGCTTCAAATCCAAAAGAATTTCCTTCTGAAAATATTTTTAAAATGCAATGGAAAATGTCACATATTACTGTTTTGTGCACCAGAAATTCTGTGAGCATGGAAAAAATACCAAAAATTTCCAGCAAATAGAGGAGCTCAAGACAAACTCAGAGCAAAAATAATCAATATATTTGGACTTATTGTTTAAAAGTTATGGCTGGTCAAAGTTCTGGTCAAAATCTAGAATTAAAATAGAAAATCAGAAAAATCAACCGGGGCCACGTCGAAGGCGTATTTCGCCTGTGCGCTTCCACTTACTGCTTTGGTAAGCCACTGACGAGCGGGCCCCAGCGGTCAGATTTAAAAGAGGGGGGAGGGGAACAGAGAGCGGCGAAGCTCCGGCGATACTCGCCGGCGACACGGACGGCGGCGAGGTCCGGCGACTACGGGAATGGATAGAGCGCATCGAGACGAGCACGCACATACCCGTGGAGTGGCTAGAGGTGGTCGGACGGCGTCGTCCCCTTCCTCTCCGGCGGCGGTGGTTCTCGGGTGTCGCCGGAGACGGTGTTTCCGGCGGAGATTTGGACGGGCAAGAGCTCAGGCGGGGTCAGTGGAGTGAGCTGAGCTCGCTTGTGCAGTCGGTGGAGTCCGGGGAGGAGTGGAACGGGGAGGTGGCTGGGCTCGGGTGGCGGCGGATCTCCGGCGAGAAGCGTCCAGAGGGCCTCTCGGCCGTGGCTCGGAGCTCGGGAGCTCGATTGAGAGGTGGGGTGAGGAGCGGAGAGAGGCCGGGGAGGGCTTAGAAGCGAGGCCAGAGGGCCTCTCGGCCGTGGCTCGGAGCTCGGGAGCTCGATTGAGAGGTGGAGGAGGTGGGGTGAGGAGCGGAGAGAGGCCGGGGAGGGCTTTATATAGCAGGGGAAGGAGCTCTCTGGAAGCGGCGGGACTCGGGCCACGTCGCCGGTGCCAGGACGCCGAGCTGGTCGTCGCGACGTTGGGCGAAGTGACGGAAGAGCTCAGAGGAGTTAAGGCGGTCGGTGGCGGCTAGCGGAGGAAGAAGACGCGCCGCAAAGCCACAGTGCCCGCACGGGCGGCACAGTGCCCGCGTGCGTGGTGGCCGACGAGGGCGATTCTGGCGAGGGGAGGAGTCCAGAACGGCTAGGTGGGGGAAGGAGACGATGTCGGCGAGTTGGGACAAGCAATGGTCACGCGGGGCAGTCGGACGTGACTCGACAGACACGGGCGCGGTGCAGAGCGCGCGCATTGACATGCCAATGCCGTGCTCACCACGGGCATTGGTGTCTACAGGCCACGAGAGCCTGGCGTTTCTTGTCCACCCCGTCGACCCTCGATCCCTTAGTCCACTTGTGCCTCTGGTTCGGCTAGATTCACTCTGAGGCGAAGTGTAGCTTCAGCTACAGTTTCTGACAGCAAACTTGAGAGTGATCTAGAGAAGAGGTGAGATGGAGATGGAGCCAATGGAGATGTCTGGGGTGATCTATCTTGGAAGGACTATAAGCTGGCAAAGTTTGAGAGAATTTGATCAGAGTTGGAATGGGGTTGCTGTACAAGTGTGGTTACTGGAACAGAAGCTAGATGAGCTTGATGCACTCATCTGGCTGATCTGCTGGAGCTGAATTTTGGTGTGGTATGGTTATTTGATGGATAGGAGATGCCATAAAAATTTCAGCTCAATTGGATATCTCTAGATGATACTTCCTTCACAGAGGTTCCAATTGAACAGAAACTTGACAGAATATTGCTGGTGAAAATTTGTACTGAGCAAGATGATATTTTTGGATATTGTGGCAAGATATGTTCCCTAGCATCTCAGGGAATTATCTGAGAATTTTCTGAGTTGGGAAAATGTGAGTTGCTTCACAAATGGCCAGTACTGTCCAGAGAGCAAATGGAGTTTTCTGGACAAAATTTTGTACTGGACCATGAAATGTTTTTGAAGATTGTGGGAGTAGATGATGACAAGAAGGTGTGGGATTAATTTGGGATTTTTCTGATCACCAGAACTATAGGTTGCTTTGTAACCCATAGTGATGACAGATTTTCCCAAATGAAGAAAATGAATATTTGGGAAAGATGAAGAATTGGAAATTGATCCAGAAGGTGAGTGACAAGATTTTGGCAAGATGGTGAGGGCTTTGGATCACTGAGAGAAATTCATAAGTCCAAAGTCAACTGAAAGGATTCAAAATCCCTCCAAATTGCAAATAAAGCCAGAAAGATTTTGAAAAGAAAAAGTTGCCAAAAACCAGGGTGTCAAAAACCTACCCCCCTTAGAATGAATCTCGTCCTCGAGATTCGGTTGCTCAGGGAACAAGTATGGATACGCTGATCTCAGAAAATCCTCTCTTTCCCAGGTAGCCTCTTCCTCAGTATGATGATACCACAACACCTTGTAAAACCTAATTGTCTTACTCCTGGTAGTTCTTTCCATTTCATCCAGAATCCCGACAGGTCTTTCCTTGTAGGTCAAATCTTTAGTCAATTCCAGCTCACTCATATCTGCCTGTTTGATCGGGGGTGTGATGCACTTCCTTAGCTGTGATATGTGGAATACTGTTGGAAATATGCCCTAGAGGCAATAATAAATTAGTTATTATCATATTTCCCCGTTCATGATAATAGTTTATTATTCATGCTAGAATTGTATTGACCGGAAACTAAATACATGTGTGAATAGATAAACAAATACTGTGTCCCTAGTAAGCCTCTACTAGACTAGCTCGTTGATCAAAAGATGGTCAAGATTACCTGACCATGGACATGAGTTGTCATTTGATAATGGGATCACATCATTAGGAGAATGATGTGATGGACTTGACCCAACCGTTAGCATAGCAAATGATCGTTCAGTTTATTGCTATTGCTTTCACTATGTCAAATACACGTTCCTCTGACCATGAGATCATGCAACTCCCGGATACCGTAGGAATACTTTGGGTGTATCAAACGTCACAACGTAACTGGGTGATTATAAAGGTGCACTACAGGTATCTCCGAAAGTGTTTGTTGAGTTGGCATGGATCGAGATTGGAATTTGTCACTCCGACTATCGGAGAGGTATCTCTGGGCCCTCTCGGTAATACAGCATCACAGAAGCCTTGCAAGCACCGTGACTAAAGAGTTAGTTACAAGATGACGTATTACGGAACGAGTAAAGAGACTTGCCAGTAACGAGATTGACCTAGGTATTGGATACCGACGATCGAATCTTGGGCAAGTAACATACCGCCAGACAAAGGGAACAACGTATGTTGACATATGAGGTTCACCGATAAAGATCTTCGTGGAATATGTAGGAACCAATATGAGCATCCAGGTTCCGCTGTTGGTTATTGACCGGAGAGTCGTCTCGGTCATGTCTACATCATTCCCGAACCCGTAGGGTCCGCACACTTAAGGTTCGATGACGATTTAGTATTATATGAGTTATGTGATTGGTGGCCGAAGTTTGTTCGGAGTCCCGGATGAGATCACGGACATGACGAGGAGTCTCGAAATGTTCGAGAGGTAAAGATTCATATATTGGAAGGCTATATTCGGACGTCGGAAAGGTTCCGAGTGATTCGGGTATTTTTCGGAGTACCGGGGAGTTACGGGAATTCACCGGGAGAAGTAATGGGCCTTATTGGGCCATACGGGAAAAGGAGAGGCAGGCCACGTGAGGAGGCTCACGCCCCCCCTTGCCCAAACCGAATTGGACTAGGGGAGGGGGCGCAGCCCCCTCTTTCCTTTCCCTCTCCCTTCCCTCTTTCCTACTCCGTATGGGAGGTGGAATCCTACTAGGACTAAAGAGTCCTAGTAGGACTCCCCACACTTGGCGCACCCCTAGGGGGCCGGCCTCCTCCCTCTCATCCTTTATATACGGGGGCAAGGGGGCACCCCAAAGTACACAATTGTCCCATAACCGTGTGCGGTGCCCCGATCTCCGTTTTCCACCTCGGTCATATTTTCGGAGAGCTTAGGCGAAGCCCTGCCGGAATCACTTCACCGTCACCGTCGCCATGCCGTCGTGCTGACGGAACTCATCTACTACCTCGACGTCTTGCTGGATCAAGAAGGCGAGGAACGTCACCGAGCTGCACGTGTGTAGAACTCGGAGGTGCCGTACGTTCGGTACTTGATCGGTGGAGCTCGAAGGATTGTTCGACTACATCAACCGCGTTGTGAGACGCTTCCGCTAACGGTCTACGAGGGTACGTAGACACACTCTCCCGTCTCGTAGCGATACATCTCCATGGATAGATCTTGCGTGAGCGTAGGAAATTTTTGAAATTCATGCTCCGTTCCCCAACAGTGGCATCCGAGCCAGGTCTATGCGTAGATGTGATTTGCACGAGTAGAACACAAGTGAGTTGCGGGCGTGGGTGTATACATATTGCTTGCCGTTACTAGTTGTTACTTGATTCGGCGGTATTGTGAGATGAAGCGGCCTGGACCGACATTACGCGTACGCTTACGCGAGACAGGTTTCACCGCTACGTGCACTCGTTGCATAAAGGTGACTGGCGGGTGTCTGTCTCTCTCACTTTAGTTGAATCGGTTTCAATGAAGAGGGTTCTTTTAGAAGATCAAAAAGCAATCACTACACCACGTTGTGGTTTTGCATAGGTAAGAACGGTTCTTGCAAACCCGTAGCAGCCACGTAAAACTTGCAACAACAAAGTAGAGGACGTCTAACTTGTTTTTGCAGGGTATGCTGGTGATGTGATATGGCCAAGACATGATGTGATATAAGTTGTTGTATGAGATGATCATGTTTTGTAAGTTATCAGGCAACCGGCAGGAGCCTTATGGTTGTCTCTTTATTGTATGCAATGCCAACTCTATGTAATTGCTTTACTTTACCGCTATTAGTTAGCAGTAGTAGTAGTAGCAATAGCCGGCGAGACGACCACGACGCTACGATGGAGATCAAGGTGTCACGACGCTACGATGGAGATCAAGGTGTCAACCCGATGACGATGGAGATCATGACGGTGCTTTGCTGATGGAGATCAAAAGCACAAGACGATGATGGCCATATCATGTCACATATATTGAATTGCATGTGATGTTAATCCTTTTATGCATCTTATTTTGCTTAGGACGACGGTAGCATTATAAGATGATCCCTTCACTAAATTTCAAGATAAGTGTTCTCCCCTAGTATGCACCATTGCGAAGGTTCGACGCTTCTAAGCACCACGTGATGATCGGGTGTGATGGATTCTTTCGTTCGCATACAACGGGTGTAAGCCAGTTTTACACACGCAGAATACTTGGGTTAAACTTGACGAGCCTAGCATGTACAGACATGGCCTCGGAACACAAGAGACCGAAAGGTCGAACATGAGTCATATAGTAGATATGATCAACATGACAGATGTTCACCATTGATAACTAATCCACCTCACGTGATGATCGGACGTGGTTTAGTTGATGTGGATCATGTTACACTTAGACAACTTGAGGGATGTTAATCTAAGTGGGAGTTCTTAAGTAATTTGATTAATTGAACTTCAATTGTCATCAACATAGTCTTACTTTAGCAAATTTATGTTGTAGATCCATAGACCGCGCTGTAGTTCCCCTGTTTTTATTATGTTCCTAGAGAAAACGAAGTTGAAAGTTGATGGAAGCAACTATGCGGACTAGGTCCGTGATCTGAGGATTGTCCTCACTGCTGCACAGAAGGCTTATGTCCTTAATGCACCGCTCAGTGAAATACCCCTACGGCTTCGTCTGAGGACGTTATGAACGTCTGGCAGACAAGAAAAGATGACTACTCGATAGTTCAGTGCGCCATACTTTACGGCTTAGAACCGGAGCTCCAAATTTGTTTTGAGAAACACGGAGCATATGAGATGTTCCAAGAGCTGAAAATTTGTTTTTCAAGACTCACACCCGGGTCGAGAGGGATGACACCTTCGACAAGTTCTATAGCTACAAGATGGAGGAGAACAGCTCCGTTAGTGAGCATGTACTCAGAATGTCTGAGTACTTCAAACACTTGAATCAAGTGGGAGTTAGACTTCCGAATAAAGTGGTGATTGATAGAGTTCTCTAGTCACTATTACTAAGCTACTAGATCTTCGTGATGAACTATAAACATGCAAGGGATAGAAGATCCTTAAGCTATTCGCGATGCTGCAATCTGCGGATGTAGAAATCAAAAAAAAGGGAGCATCAAGTGTTGATGGTTAATAAGACCACTAGTTTCAAGAAGGGCAAGGGAAAGAAAAGGGAACTTCAAGAAGAACGGTAAAACAGTTGCCGCTCACGCGAAGAAACCCAAGGCTGAACCAAACCCGAGACTTAGTGCTCCCATTGCAAAGGGAAATGTCACAGGGAGCGGAACTTCCCCAAAGTAACTGGCAGATAATAAGACTGGCAATGTCAACAAAGATATTTGATATACATGTTATTGATATGTACCTTACTAGTACTCGTAGGAGCACCTGGGTATTTGATACTTGTTCAATTGCTTACAACTTGAAACATGGAGCTTCGGAATAAACGATGGCTAGCTAAGAACGAGGTGATGATGTGCATTGGAAGTGTCTCCAAGGTTGATGTGATCACCATCGCCACGCTCTCTCTACCTTCAGGATTAGTGATGAACCTAAATAATTGTTATTTGGTGCTTGCGCTAAGCATGAACATTATATCTGATAGTGTCTATTGCAAGACGGTTATTCAATTTCAGAGAATAATTGTTATTCTATTTGGATAATATCATTGATGATCATGCACTTAAAATGAAAGGTTTATAGAATCTTGATCGTAGTAATACATATGTTCATAACACGAATGCCAAAAGATAATGATAGTACCACATATTTGTGGCACTGCCGCTTAGGTCATATCAGTGTTAAACACATGAAGAAACTCCATGCAGATGGGTTTTTGGAATCTCTTGATTATGAATCATTTGAGACATGTGAACCGTGCCTTATTGGCAAGATGACTAAAACTCCGTTCTCCGGAACAATGGAGCGAGCAACCAACTTATTGGAAATAATACATACCGATGTATGCGGTCCGATGAGTGTTGAGGCGCGCGGTGGATATCGTTATATTCTCACGTTCACTGATGATTTGAGTAGATATGGTTATGTCTACTTGATGAAGCATAAATCTGAAACATTTGAAAAGTTCAAAGAATTTCAGAGTGAAGTAGAGAACCATCGTAACAAGAAAATAAAGTTCTTACGATCTGATCGTGGAGGAGAATATTTGAGTTACGAGTTTGGCAATCACTTAAGACAATGTGGAATTGTTTCACAGCTCACGCCACATGGAACACCACAGCGTAATGGTGTGTCCGAACGTCGTAATCGTACTCTATTGGATATGGTGCATTCTATGATGTCTCTTACCGATTTGCCACTATCATTTTGGGGTTATGCATTAGAGACAGCTGCATTCACTTTAAACAAGGGCACCGTCTAAATCCGTTGAGATGACACCGTATGAACTGTGGTTTGCAAGAAACCTAAGATGTCATTTCTGAAAGTTTGGGGATGCAATGCTTATGTCAAAAGGCTTCAGCCAGATAAGCTCGAACCCAAAGCGGATAAGTGCGTCTTCATAGGATACCCAAAGGAGACCGTTGGGTACACCTTCTACCACAGATCCGAAGGCAAAGTATTCGTTGCTAAGAATGGATCCTTTCTAGAGAAGGAGTTTCTCTCGAAAGAAGTTAGTGGGAGGAAAGTAGAACTTGATGAGATAATTGTACCTCCTCTAGATAGAAGTACGCCACAAAAAGAAATTTCTGTGACACCAACACAGACCAGAGAAGAAGTTGATGATGATGGTCATGAGGCTTCGGATCAAGTTGCTACAGAACCTCGTAGGTCAACCAGGACACGCTCCGCACCAGATTGGTACGGCAATCCTGTCTTGGAGGTCATGTTGTTAGACAACGGTGAACCGACGAACTATGAAGAAGCGATGGCGAGCCCGGATTCCGACAAATGGCTTGAGGCCATGAAATCCGAGATTAGATCCATGTATGAGAACAAAGTGTGGACTTTGGTAGACTTGCCCGATGAAACGGCGAGCTATTAAAAATAAATGGATCTTTAAGAAGAAGACGGACGCTGATGGTAATGTCACCGTCTATAAAGCTCGACTTGTTGCTAAAGGTTATCGACAAGTTCAAGGAGTTGACTACGATGAGACTTTCTCACCCGTAGCGATGCTAAAGTCTGTCAGAATTATGTTAGCAATTGCCGCGTTTTATGATTATGAAATCTGGCAAATGGACGTCAAAACGGCATTCCTTAATGGATTCCTTAAGGAAGAATTGTATATGATACAACCGGAAGGTTTTGTCGATCCTAAAGGTGCTAACAAAGTATGCAAGCTCCAGCGATCCATCTATGGACTGGTGCAAGCATCTCGGAGCTGGAATACTCGCTTTGATGAAGTGATCAAAGCGTTTGGGTTTATGCAAGTTTATGGAGAAACTTGTATTTACAACAAAGTGAGTGGGAGCTCTATAACATTTCTAATAAGTATATGTGATTGGAAATGATGTAGAATTTCTGGAAAGCATAAAGAATTAATTGAAAGGAGTTTTTCAATAAAAACCTGTTTTTTGAGTTATCCACGGTTTGGGCATCGAGATCTATAGAGATAGATCAAGACACCTGATAAAAGATTTTCACACACCTTGATTAGATTTTGAAGAATTTCAAAATGGATCAAGTCAAAAGAAATAAGTTCTTGGCTGGTGTGAAGTGGAGTAAGACTTGAAGATCTAGGTAAAGGTTGTTTACATGTTAGGCATCAAAATCTATAGAGATAGATTGAGACGCCTCATATGACTTTCACAAAACATATACCTTGACAAGATTTTAAAGAAGTTCAAAATGGATCAGTCAAAGAAGGAGTTCTTGACTGTGGTGAAAGGTGTGAAGTTGAGTAAGACTCAAATCTCGACCATGGCAAAATAAATAGAATGGATGAAGGTTATCCCCTATGCCTCGGCCATAGGTTCTATAAAGTACGCCAAGCTGTGTGCCTTGCCATGTGTCTGGCAAAAGAGGTACCAAAGTGATCCAGGAGTAGATCACTGGACAGCGGTCAAATTATCCTTAAGATAACTAAGGAAGAATTTCTCGGGAATAGAGATGATAAAGAATTCGTCGTAAGGGGTTACGTCGATGCAAGCTTTAAACACTGATCCGAAAGACTATGAGTCTCAGACCGGATAAGTATAGTGGGGAAATTTTTTGGAGTAGCTCCAAACAGAGTGTGGTAGCAGCATCTACATAGAGATTTGCCAAGAACACACGGATCTGAATATTGCAGACCCGTTGACTAAAACCTCTCTCACAAGCAAAACATGATCAGCTTTAGAACTGATTAAGTGTTAATTACATGGAGATGTAATCTAGATTATTGACTCTAGTGCAAGTGGGAGACTGTTGGAAATATGCCCTAGAGGCAATAATAAATTAGTTATTATCATATTTCCCCGTTCATGATAATAGTTTATTATTCATGCTAGAATTGTATTGACCGGAAACTAAATACATGTGTGAATAGATAAACAAATATTGTGTCCCTAGTAAGCCTCTACTAGACTAGCTCGTTGATCAAAAGATGGTCAAGATTTCCTGACCATGGACATGAGTTGTCATTTGATAATGGGATCACATCATTAGGAGAATGATGTGATGGACTTGACCCAACCGTTAGCATAGCAAATGATCGTTCAGTTTATTGCTATTGCTTTCACTATGTCAAATACACGTTCCTCTGACCATGAGATCATGCAACTCCCGGATACCGTAGGAATACTTTGGGTGTATCAAACGTCACAACGTAACTGGGTGATTATAAAGGTGCACTACAGGTATCTCCGAAAGTGTTTGTTGAGTTGGCATGGATCGAGATTGGAATTTGTCACTCCGACTATCGGAGAGGTATCTCTGGGCCCTCTCGGTAATACAGCATCACAGAAGCCTTGCAAGCACCGTGACTAAAGAGTTAGTTACAAGATGACGTATTACGGAACGAGTAAAGAGACTTGCCGGTAATGAGATTGAACTAGGTATTGGATACCGACGATCGAATCTTGGGCAAGTAACATACCGCCAGACAAAGGGAACAACGTATGTTGACATATGAGGTTCACCGATAAAGATCTTCGTGGAATATGTAGGAACCAATATGAGCATCCAGGTTCCGCTGTTGGTTATTGACCGGAGAGTCGTCTCGGTCATGTCTACATCATTCCCGAACCCGTAGGGTCCGCACACTTAAGGTTCGATGACGATTTAGTATTATATGAGTTATGTGATTGGTGGCCGAAGTTTGTTCGGAGTCCCGGATGAGATCACGGACATGACGAGGAGTCTCGAAATGGTCGAGAGGTAAATATTCATATATTGGAAGGCTATATTCGGACGTCGGAAAGGTTCCGAGTGATTCGGGTATTTTTCGGAGTACCGGGGAGTTACGGGAATTCATCGGGAGAAGTAATGTGCCTTATTGGGCCATACGGGAAAAGGAGAGGCAGGCCACGTGAGGAGGCTCACGCCCCCCCTTGCCAAACCGAATTGGACTAGGGGAGGGGGCGCAGCCCCCTCTTTCCTTTCCCTCTCACTTCACTCTTTCCTACTCCGTATGGGAGGTGGAATCCTACTAGGACTAAGGAGTCCTAGTAGGACTCCCCACACTTGGTGCACCCCTAGGGGGCCGGCCTCCTCCCTCTCATCCTTTATATACGGGGGCAAGGGGGCACCCCAAAGTACACAATTGTCCCATAGCCGTGTGCGGTGCCCCGATCTCCGTTTTCCACCTCGGTCATATTTTCGGAGAGCTTAGGCGAAGCCCTGCCAGAATCACTTCACCGTCACCGTCGCCACGCCGTCGTGCTGACGGAACTCATATACTACCTCGACGTCTTGCTGGATCAAGAAGGCGAGGAACGTCACCGAGCTGCACGTGTGTAGAACTCGGAGGTGCCGTACGTTCGGTACTTGATCGGTGGAGCTCGAAGGATTGTTCGACTACATCAACCGCGTTGTGAGACGCTTCCGCTAACGGTCTATGAGGGTACGTAGACACACTCTCCCCTCTCGTAGCGATACATCTCCATGGATAGATCTTGCGTGAGCGTAGGAAATTTTTGAAATTCATGCTCCGTTCCCCAACAAATACATCGTGAACGTCAGACAATTCCGATGGTAATTCCAACTGATATGCCACTCTGCCTCTTCTAGCCATTACTGGAAAGGGTCCGATATATCTCGGTGCAAGCTTTCCTCGGGTATGAAACCTCTTTATCCCTTTCATGGGGGTAACTCGGAGATAGGCATATTCCCCGGCTGAAAAGTTACTTTCCGATGCTTCGGGTCATAGTAGCTCTTTTGTCGGGACTTGGCTGCTCGAAGATGCTCCTGGATATCTTTGACTTGCTTCTCCGCCTCGAGCATCAAATCTGTGCCGAAGATGCGGTTGTCTCCTGTCTGAGACCAGTTTAAAGGAGTGCAGCATTTTCGTCCGTACAGGGCTTCGAATGGTGACATCTTGAGACTCGACTGATAACTGTTATTGTAGGAGAATTCTGCATAGGGTAAACTATCCTCCCATTTGGATCCATGGGCGAGAGCACAGGACCGAAGCATATCTTCCAAAATCTGTTCACACGTTCGGTCTGTCCATCTGTCTATGGGTGATATGCCGTACTATGCTTTAGCACGGTTCCCAGGGCTTGGTGCAGTCGCCGCCAGAACACTGAAGTGAACAGGGAGCCTCTATCCGATGTGATAGACTTGGGTACCCCGTGAAGACTGACTATCCGGGACAGGTAGAGCTGTGCCAGCTGGTAAGTGTTGAAAGTGGTCTTTACCGGAAGAAAGTGGGCCACTTTCGTAAGTATATCCACGATGACCCAGATAGCATCATGGCCTCTTGTTGACTTGGGTAGTCCAACAATGAAGTCCATGCATATGTCGTCCCATTTCCACTGGGGAACTGGTAAGGGTTGCAGTAGTCCAGCGGGTTTCTGGTGGTCAGCCTTGACTCTGTTGCAGATGTCACAACAGGCGACATAGTATGCTATGTCCTTTCGCATTCCTGGCCACCAAAAGGTCTCTCGCAAGTCCTGGTACATTTTTGTTCCTCCGGGATGAATAGAGTAGGCAGACTCGTGTGCCTCTCTAAGTATTTGCTGTCTCAAGTTGTCTTGATCAGGCACACATATTCGGTTTTCAAACCATAGGGTACCTTGATCATCAAGATGGAAGGACTTGGCCTTTCCTCTCGGAATGCGCTCCTTGATCTCTTGTATACCCTCATCTGATTTCTGGGCGGCCTTAATTTCTTCCATGAGTGTCGGAGTAATTTCCAAGGTATCCGGGCTTATTGGGCCGCATAGCACCATGTTCAGCTTGGCAAACTCTTCTCTTAGCCTCGGATGGATTCCCTCCATTAATGCATTTAGGGTACCTTGCTTTCTGCTGAGGGCATGAGCGACCACATTGGCTTTTCCCGGATGATAATTAATTCCAATATCATAGTCCTTGACCAATTCAAGCCATCTTCTCTGTCTGAGATTCAGATCAGGTTGGGTGAAAATATACTTGAGACTCTTGTGGTTTGTGTATATTTCACATCGCTGCCCAATGAGGTAATGCCTCCAAATCTTTAGTGCATGAATCACGGCTGCCAGTTCCAAGTCATGAGTGGGGTAGTTCTCTTCATGAGGTCGTAGCTGTCTGGATGCATATGCCATAGTGTCGGTGTAAAAACCGGCAGACCTCGGGGTAGGGGGTCTCGAGCTGCGGATCTAGGATCGATGGTAACAGAGACAAGGGAGACGATGTTTTACCCAGGTTCGGGCCCTCTTGATGGAGGTAAAACCCTACGTCCTGCTCTTGTTTATATTAATGGAGATGTATCGAGTACAGAGTAGATCTACCTCGAGATCGTAATATGTGTCTAACTTCTAAGGCTAGGTAAGTAATGTTGCGTTGATCCCCCCTACGGGTTAAACCCTATGGCTTATATACACGCCAGGGAGGGTATCTAGGGTTACAAAGTCGGTATCCTAAAATGTACTGCAAGTCTTCGGTAGAGACAGCCTTCATCACGTCTCCCTTCTGCGGCCTCCGGAGTCCATCTTGCTTACGTATGGGGGCATATCGGCCCACCCGGGGAGACGGGTCGGCCCGGTTAGCACCCCCTAATCCTAGACACCGTCAGTAGCCCCCGAACTGGTCTTCTACGCCGAGGACGATGGTCGACAGATATTGCTTCGGATCCGGAGTCTTTGGCTTGACAGACGAGTTCCACTTTGCATCTCGGATTCTCTTTAACAGAGCATCAACATCCGCGGTCCAACCGAGCTTCGTACCCTACCCGAGGTGAAAAGGGTATCTTAGCCTCGAAGGCTTGCTGTTTAGGTATGAACAATCCAATCCGGCCTGACAGCTTTATCGGAGAGACTCGCCCCATGACAGGTCGAGCAGTTACTGCTTCCCCTCAATTCGTGTTTCGAGGCGGCTCTTTTACTGGCATGTCCCGTCGAGGCAGAGATCATGCCCGCTTTCTTGGGGATATCATCAAGATTTTTGTTTCCCCCCGTATGTTTCAATGGCATCTTTGATAATAATTACGAATTTATCGGCGCAGCGAAGGGGGCTCTTGGCCTTTCATAGGCTTATAAAAGCAATGGGGAGAATAGCGCGATAGCTTACGCTCCCATTCCTCCCTTGCTGTCGCTTCGTCTAGCTCCAACGCCCAGATCCGGCCCTTACGCCTTGTACGCAAGCTCGATTTCCCCATCAGCCATGGCCGATACCCTTAAGGGGCACTGGGGCGACTCCACCGTGACGGCGGTGACCATCGCCGAGCTGCGAGACGCAGGGTATCTAGCCCCCGCCATCGCCGCCCGCGCTCCAGAGGCCGACGAGCTGGTACCCGCTCCCAATGTCGGGGAGCGGGTGGTCTTTGTCCCCCACCTCATCCGAGGCTTAGGGTTCCCGCTGCACCCTTTCGTGCGCGGGATCATGTTTTGCTATGGGTTAGATTTCCATCACCTAGCCCCCAACTCCATCCTCCACCTCGCCACTTTCATAACAGTCTGCGAGGCCTTCCTCCGCTGTGAGCCCCACTTCGGCCTATGGCTGAAGCTCTTCGGGATTAAACCAAAGTCAAGCGGCTCCGAACTCGTGGAGTGCGGAGGGGCAATGATCAGCAAGAACCAGGGAGCCACCTGGTTCAAAGGCACCTTCATCGAAACGGTGAAGGAATGGCAAAAGGAGTGGTTCTATATCACCGAACCCCTGGCCGCTAGTCAAACCGAGGTCCCGACCTTCTCGGCCGGGCCTCCCAAGAAACTCAAGTCTTGGAAGGAAAAAGGCGTCGCCTGGGGGAAGCCCGAAGAGGTAGAGACCCTGATCGAGAGGATCGTGTGGTGGACCACCTCGGGGAAGGCTGAGCTGCTCGACGTCATCAATGTCATGCTCAACCGTTGTATCCTTCCCCTCCAACTTCGGGCTACCCCAATGTGGGCACAGAAGCCCGAGGACATGGACACCATCAACACCTTCTTCCGCTCCACCTTGGCCACTATGTGGACAAAGCTCATGAAGCTGGCCAAGGACAAAATTCCCAAGGAGGGGGAGGACCGCGGCCTCGAGCACGGCTATGAGGCCCCCCCGGCGAGTGGTTCCGTCCTTCAATCTTTCATTCTTTGCTTATTGTTCCGAGGAGTAAAGTTGTTGCTTAAACTGTCGTGTTATGTCGTTTTTCAGAAATGGTCGGCCTGGGTAAAAGGGGTAAGATGCCCCGCCGCACTGCCGGAGCAGCCCCGAACTCCCCTGCTCTCGGCGCTTCTGACCGAGGAGCCACATGTGGTGGCCTCCAAAGGGGCGAAGTCCCAGACGGGGAAGTCAAGTGCTCGGACCCGAGGAACTTTGGTCACTCGGTCCGAAGAGACCCACCATTCCGCCGCTCAAGATGACGGCGCCGAGGAGGGTGAGGAGGAGGAGATTCCTCCTCCAAAGGGGAAGAGGTCGGCGATAGAAGATGCCGACGTGGTCATGCCGCCAAAGGGCTCAAAGAGGCCGAGGCGAGCCTCATCCGAGGCCGTCAACAAGTCGTCGGAGAGAGCCGAGCTCTCCGGTGACTCGGAGGAAGACCCCCTCGCAACGGGGAGGAAGAAGCCGACACCTCGAGGGTAAGCCCTTATCCTTGTCTTTCTTGCCTGAGTCATTGTTTCATCAGGTGGAATTTTACAGAAGCAACTTTTCATACGCAGTCCGCCAAAGGTGGTCCCCAGCGGCTCTTCGAGCGGGTTGCCGTCTGCCAGCGGGACCCCAGAGCCCGCTGCTTCTCCCCCGACGCAGGTCGGTCTGGGGGAGGCGACATCCACCTTGGCTCCCGAAGTCAACACGGCGGGAGCCGGTGAGGCGGCGATAATGGCCGAGGTCGAAACCTCGGCCCGACAAGACCTGAGGTCGGAGCACCCCGAGGTCACAGAAGAAGGGCCGGGCCAGTCATTGGCTCAGCCGGAGTCTACCCCGGCACCGCCTTCACAGGCGGAGGCTCCTCGGGTGGATTCATCCGAGGTCATCCCTCCATCCCAGCCTTCTGTCCAAGGACGGATCGGCATGGGGTGGGCTGAGGAGGCGGAGGAGGCCCTGAAGGGCTGTTCCCTCAAGGAGGAGCACCATGCCTTGATAGGCACGGCGCTGGAAGGATACCGGTCCGCAGAGGCCGGCCTGCGTGAGGTTTTCAAGAGCCTCGTAGCAGGTTTCGAGGTACGCCTTCTACGAATTTGGTTTATTTTGGGTTGTTTTATTTTCTAATCTTTGTCCGAGGACATAATAGCACAGCCTGCTAAAGGGCGTGGTAAGTGAGTAGCCCCCGAGCCCGAAGTCGGTTTCAAGAAACCGGCATCGGGGTCGTTTTTAGGAAGTGGGAGCCTGTGGAATAGCCCCCAGGACGCTACTCGAAGCAGCTGTCCCGGAGGGTATAAATGGTCTAAACCTTCTTCCCTCTAACAAGGATTTATTTCATTACAAGTTTCGACCTCGGTTCCGGACTCCGTCTCCGAAGAGATGGCGGAGATGAACCGGAGACTTGAGCGGTCCCAGGGTGAGCAAGTTGAAAGTTGCTTTTTAGATTGCGAAGGAAGAGGTATAATTTTTGTTTAAAGAAAGCAGCTAAGGCTTTTATTTGTGCTGACAGCGGAGCTGGGGACACTCAAGGTCGAGCTCGAAGGGGCTCGGAAGGAGGTGCGGCAGTAGAAGGCTGCTGCCGCCGCAGCCGAGAAGGCACGGGCTGCCGAAATGGCGGCCGGGGAGAAGCACCAGGCCACGGTGCTAGAGGTCGAGGAGACCCTGAAGGAAGTGTTTGAAGCACGCGACAAACTTCAGGAGGAGGGGCGGCGGACGAAAGAGGAGCTCGAAAAGCTTCAGCGTGCCCACTCCGAGCTCAAGACCTCGGCCCGAGCGGACCGCGAGGTGCTCCAGCAAGTAGAGCAAATCGCCTCGGGTAAGATGTTTCTGCTGCAGTGTGCGTTTGGCGGCAAAGGGTATGTCGAGCTTACCCAAGTATGGCGTTCCGCAGAGGTCTTCGAGGATCTCCCGCAGAGCGCGGAGGATGCGGTGGCGTACTTCGGCCAGCTGGCGGGTCATGAGGCGGAGAAGGCCTTCTGGGGTCAATTCCCAGGATCGCCGTCCGCTCAGCTGCTAAACCATCGAGTGAAGCAGCTGGTCGAATTGTTCCGCATGACGAGGCCAGCGCTCCAGGACCTCTGCGTCACTCTGTGGCCTGCCGAGGCCATGCCGAGGAGTCTCTTCGCCCTGACTGCTCGGCTCCGCGATGCCGTACCATGCGTGGAACGCTGGAAGAGGTCCGCGTGCTTCGAAGGGGCTCGAAGGGCGTATGCTTGCGTGAAGACGCATTTCCGCAAAGTTGATGCGGAGACTTGTGCTGCTGGCCCTCCTGCCGACAAGCCGCGGACCGCCGAGCAGTTCTTCACCGAGGTGGAGGTAGGAGCTCGGACCACCGAGGCCATGTGCCCTAAGAACAGTTTGTTTTATTAAGTACTCCGGGATGCCGGAGTGTATGATGTAAAAACTTTATCTGTTTAAGAATGGATTTAAGATTCCATGCGTATTATATTATAGTGTTGATTATTCCTCCTTTATGACTGTTTAAAATGAGAGTGACCAGTCGTCGGCTTCGACCCCAATGTAGGTCATACAAAGGGTGTTCCCGAAGTCACATTAGACCCTTAGCCGACGTCTCGGTGCCCGAAGGCGGTCGGTGACTTAAAGGAACTAGGCAATCGGACTATAGTGGCTTGATGTCTTTCATTTAGTCATAAGAGTTTGACTGTGGGGGTTTTGATAACCAGCCCCCGATATAAGAAGTGTTCGGCCAGTTCGGCCGAGGTCTATGCCAGGACACACTTCGGCTTAGAATAGAAGCCCTTCGTTTGACACGGGTGATCTCTATCGTCACATCGCTTGACGCGGTCTTCGGATGGCAGACCAGTTTGCGCATACCTAGATAGTCAGTTTTCGGCTTTCTCCACTGAGGCGCCATGCCAATTGACCTGGTCGGCGCAATCGCAGTGGTTCTCTTGTTACACCCTTAGCCGAATTCATCGGAAACGTAAGGGGTACACATAGGATCCGGGCAACCCAACTATTGACCGAAATCTAGGTTCGAAACTGATGCATATAAGGCCAAAATCCGAGACGCCAAATACATCGGACTTTCTTATACAATTGCGTCTTTGTTAAAGTACTTCATCGTCCCGGGGCTGTGCTTGATAAAGAAATACAATAGGGACCTTGAAAGGGCACGGTTTCTTCATAATATCAATCATGTACATGCCCTGTTGACGAGAGTAATGAAAAGAATACAATGTAGATGGTAAAGAAGGAGGAGGAAAAAACAGGTCGGATAATTACTAACGGATTTTAAAGGATCCGGACCGAAGCCTGCCGCACGTCTGCGTTTCCGAACTGTTGACCAGATCGCCCCGATTGAGGACGAAAAACTTGCGAAGGTCGATGCCCTTCTGGCCCTTTAGACACTCTAAGTGTTTGATGGACCGAGTTCCTCAAAGGGAGGTGTGACCGAAGTTATTCTTGTGGTTGAAACCACCTAGAGGTATTCATATTTGGCTGCTCCTTTTACAGGTGCTTGCCGGTGCTGGGGCTCTAAGCCTCGCCCTTGCGTGGTGAATCCGCGCCGGACGGTTGGTAATTGTTTTGGCTCCTCGGCATCTCAGGGAATTTTGAGTGCGAAGTTATGCACTCTGGGGACGTAGTGCCCGCAGAGGGGGTGCACGAGGAGCCCGCATCTCTATATCGGGTGATGTGGTACTTGTCCGAGGTCGACTTGTGCAGCCCTGGCGCGATTCAAAGAGCGGGCCGCGCGTTTATTGCTGCGAGCTGCCTTCTCGGACGCTTGAACCTCGGCTGCGAAAGCCGCGGTCTGTTCCTCTGTCCGGAGTGATCGTTCTGTATTACCATTGACAGTGATGACGCCATTAGGACCCGGCATTTTGAGCTTGAGGTAGGCGTAATGCGGGACTGCGTTGAAGCGCGCAAAGGCTGTGCGCCCTAAGAGCGCGTGGTATCCACTCCGGAAAGGTACAATATCGAAGATTAACTCCTCGCTTCTGAAGTTCTCGGGCGAACCAAAGACTACCTCTAGGGTGATTGTTCCTGTACAACGGGCTTCGACGCCCGGGATCACACCTTTAAAGGTGGTAGAGCTCGGCTTTATCCGAGATGAGTCAATGCCCATCTTCCGAACCGTGTCCTCGTGGATGAGGTTAAGACTGCTGCCCCCGTCCATCAGGACACGTGTTAGATGATAACCATCAACAATGGGGTCCAGAATGAGCGCCGCAGAGCCGCCATGCCTGATGCTGGTCGGATGATCATGCTTATCGAAAGTGATCGGGTAAGCCGACCACGGATTATACTTTGGGGCAACTGGCTCCAGCGCGTATACGTCCCGAAGTGCACATTTCCGCTCCCTCTTGGGCATGTGGGTGACGTAGATCATATTGACCTCTGTTACCTCGTTTGGAAACTTCTTCTGCCCTCTATTAGTGGGCTGCCGAGGTTCATCCTCGTCGTCGCTGCGGTGCTGGGCTTTATTCTGGCCCTCTGCCGCTATCTTGCCAGCTTGTTTGAAGACCCAACAATTCCTATTAGTGTTTGTTGCTGGTTTTTCCTGAGTACCATGAATCCCACATGGGCAGTCCAGGAGCCTGTCAAGCTGGCTAGGTCCATCTTTGTTCCCCTTATAGGGTTTTCTTTTCTGCCCGGATTTAGGTCCGGTGAATCCTGCGTTGACCGCGGCGTCTTCAGTATCGCTTCCGCCATTTTTATACCTGCGCTTGTTTTTATTGCGCTTTGGCTTTCCATTGGCGTCGCGAGTTTCCAAGGCGCCGGCCTCGCCATTGTGAGTACTTCGGGCGAGCCAGCTATCTTCTTCCGCGCAAAAGCGGGTCATCAGTGAGGTCAGGGCAGCCATGGTTCTAGGCTTGTCCTGGCCGAGTTGTCGAGCCAACCATTCATCTCAAATATTATTTTTAAACGCAGCGATGGCCTCGGCTTCGGAGCAGTCTATGATCTGGTTCTTTTTGGTGAGAAACCTGTTCCAGAACTTCCGAGCTGATTCGCCGGGCTGCTGGGTGACACGGCTGAGGTCATCGGCGTCCGGAGGTCGAACATACGTGCCCTGGAAGTTCGCTCGAAAAGCATCTTCTAGGGCTTCCCAGCTGCCGATAGAATTGGGTGGGAGGCTGTTGAGCCAATGCCTCGCCGGCCCCTTGAGCTTGAGAGGTAGGTATTTAATGGCATGGAGATCATCTCCTTTGGCCATGTGTATATGTAAGAGAAAATCCTCGATCCAAACTGCTGGGTCCGTGGTGCCATCGTATGAATCTATATTGATGGGTTTAAACCCTTCCGGGAATTGATGTTCCATTACCCTGTCTGTGAAGCAGATTGGGTGAGCCGGACCTCGAGACCGAAGAGCATCTCGTCGGAGGTCGGGAGAAAATCGTGAGTAGGCTTGATCGCGGGCGCGGCCGTTCCTGTCCATCCAGGCATCGTAGCCGTCCGGCCCGGCAGGCGCACGTCCCCTTGACCCGTAGATGGACCGAGGGGGAGCCCGTTTTTCCTCAATATGACGTCTCGCGTCGTGAGGATCTATGTAATCCACGGGGTCCTTGCCATGACGGCGTGCAGGTGGCCGTTCCCCGGGGTCTTCTCGTCTTGGCCTGTCCCGGCCTCTAGGGGGCCGATCGAGGTCGTCAGCGAGTTCTTCGTCAAATTCTGGTAGGAGGCGCCTGCGTGGGTAAGACTTCGGCGCACTATGGCGTCGGTTCTCCATATCCTGCTCGGCGGAGAGCACTTCAACCCACTTTTCATTTAGCGCGTCGGTATTTTCCTGCAGCTGCTGCTGCTTGCGTTTTAAGCTCCGGGCCGTCGCAACAAGGCGTCGCCGGAAACGTTCTTGTTCGAAGGGGTCCTCGGGGACGATGAAGTCCTCGGTACTGAGGCTGTCGTCCTCCTCGGACTCCGGCATGTAATTGTCATCGGCCCCTTCAAAGAGGTCGTCGGGATCGGAGTCCACAAGAGGTTGGTCTGGTGTGCCGTTCCTTAGTAGGGAGGCTTGAATGTCCTCCTCATTGTTATCGGCGTCGCCGTCCTCCTCATTGCCATTATTGGCTGTTGCGTCATTGCCATTGGGTTCCCCATTATTACCCCTTCGGCGTCGTCGCCGGCATCTTGGAGGGGATTTGGGGGTGTCCACCATGTAGACATCATAGGTGGATGTGGCGGTCCACTTGCCCGCGTTGACCGAGGGCAAGGTGTTCTCGATGGGGCCATCGGCGTCCTCCTCCATATCTGAGGGTTCGCCGTAGTCCAACACGTCGGTTAAATCATCGATCATGGCGACTAGATGGGTGGTCGGTGGGATGTAAATTTCCTTATCGTCGGCTTTAAGTCTGATCTGATCGTAGACCGAAGTCTTGCCGTCCGAGATGGACAGGCTCTGGATGCGACAAAGCATCTCATCATGGTGAGATAACTCTTCGGGATCCATGGAAGCGCCGTAGGCAGGGCTGATTCGAAGCACATCAGGTGTGTGTGACTAGGTGCGTCTTCAGAGCGAAGGAAATCTGAACATACTTCGGGGTTTTGATTCGAAATCAACTCCGGCATCGGTATCTCTTCGGGAGTGGGAGCCGGATCTCTTTCCGGACTAGTGGTCAGGGAGAGATTAGCCGGAGTGGCGGCGTCAGTAATCTCAAAAGATGTCAAGACAGAGTTCAGCTCCGGAGTCGAGCCTCCAGAACTGTTCGAGCTTTCGATCAAGCCGGGCGTCCATCCCGATAGGATGAGTTCGCCGCGGGAATCGGCAGTGTACTCAAGGCCACCGAAAGTTACGATCCGTCCCGGGGCATAGTTCTCGACAGAGATCAGACGACCCATCGAGTCGGCACAAAATACCATGTTGCCGAAGACGAAAAGCTGTCCGGGGGTGTAGACGTCCCCACAGCCGTTGATGCAGTTGATCTGCCGATGAACCATCAATCCTTCTGGTGATCGCGCGGCGGAACTCTCAATGAAAGCACCAGTGTCGGTGTAAAAACCGGCAGACCTCGGGGTAGGGGGTCCCGAGCTGTGGATCTAGGATCGATGGTAACAGAGACAAGGGAGACGATGTTTTACCCAGGTTCGGGCCCTCTTGATGGAGGTAAAACCCTACGTCCTGCTCTTGTTTATATTAATGGAGATGTATCGAGTACAGAGTAGATCTACCTCGAGATCGTAATATGTGTCTAACTTCTAAGGCTAGGTAAGTAATGTTGCATTGATCCCCCCTACGGGCTAAACCCTATGGCTTATATACACGCCAGGGAGGGTATCTAGGGTTACAAAGTCGGTATCTTGGAGTAAGGCGGCTGGAGAAATCCTGAAATGTACTGCAAGTCTTCGGTAGAGACATCCTTGATCACGTCTCCCTTCTACGGCCTCCGGAGTCCATCTTGCTTACGTACGGGGGCATATCGGCCCACCCGAGGAGACGGGTCGGCCCGGTTAGCACCCCCTAATCCTGGACACTATCACATAGCCTTTCCTTCTTGCATTAGAACGCAGCCGATTCCACGTCTGGAAGCATCACAATATATGTCAAAGCTCTTGTGGATGTCTGGAAGCACTAAGACAGGGGCTGTGGTTAGCCTCGTCTTCAATTCCATGAAACTGCTGTCACATTCTTCTGTCCAGGCAAATTTGTGGTTCGTTTTCAGCAATTCCGTCAATGGCTTGGCTATTTTCGAGAAGCCTTTGATGAAGCGACGGTAGTAGCCTGCCAATCCCAGAAAGCTGCGGACTTCCGTTACTGTGGCTGGGGTCCTCCAGTTTAATACAGCAGTCACTTTGCTGGGGTCGACGGCCACACCTTGTTCTGACAGAACATGTCCCAGAAATCCCACCTCTCTCAGCCAGAATTCGCATTTACTGAATTTGGCATACAAGCAATGGGTCCTTAGTCTTTCCAGGACAGTACGAAGATGTTGCTTGTGCTCCTCTTCATCTTTTGAATAGATCAGGATATCATCGATGAAGACTACCACAAATTTGTCCAAGAAGTCCATGAAGACCTTATTCATCATGCTCATGAAATAGGCGGGAGCATTTGTCAGCCCAAATGACATGACTGTAAATTCATACAGGCCATATCTTGTAGTGAAGGCTATCTTGGGGATATCCTCTTTTCTGATTTTTAACTGATGATACCCCGTTCGAAGGTCAATCTTGGAAAATACCCGGGCCCCGTTCAACTGGTCAAACAGATCATCAATGCGGGGAAGCGGATATTTATTCTTGATGGTGACCTCATTCAGTTGGCGGTAGTCCACACACATTCGTAGGCTGCCATCCTTCTTCTTGACAAACAGCACGGGTGATCCCAAGGTGAAGTGCTTGGACGAATGTACCCTTTCTGTAGTAATTCATCCAACTGTTTCTTCAATTCCACCAGCTCTGGGGAAGGCATGCGATAGTACTTCTTGTAAATTGGAGCTGTTCCGGGAACAACCTCAGTAGCAAACTCGAGTTCCCGATCAGGTGGCATTCCTGGTAATTCCTCCGGGAATACGTCCGGAAATTCACTGACTACTGGAATCAGACTTATATCTGTAGCTGTGGCTTTGAATGCCATTCCTTTCTTTGACATCATTCTGCTAGCAGTGAATTGCACTGTCTGGCCTGCCGGATTAACCAGTGTCACCTTCCTGGTGGCACAATTGATACACACTTGATGTGGTACCAACCAATCCATTCCCAATATTACATCCAGTCCAGAGGATTCAATGGCAACAAGAGTAGCTGGGAACTTTACTCCTTGTATTGAAATTTCCAGATCCTTGTATATCACATTTGTTCTGAGCATAGAGCCAGGGGATTGTACCACCATGATTTTGTCCAAAAGAGAAGGAGAAAATTTGTGCAAGGTGGCAAAACTCCGCGAAATAAACGAATGAGAAGCCCCAGAGTCAAATAAAATTATTGCAGGTATGTTGTTAACAGAAAACATACCAAGGACCACATCTGGTGCTTCGCGGGCTTCCTCAGCGGAGATATGATGGACTTGGCCACGGTAGAAGTTCGTATTGGGGCGGTGTCCAATACTGTTGACTTGTGGCTTGTAGTCGGATGATGGCTTCCCATTTCTTGCGGGGCACTGTTTGGAGTAATGCCCGCTCTGGCCACAAGTAAAGCATGTGTTGTTGCGACGGCAATCCACCATCACTGGCTGTTTGCCGAAGGTCTTGTCCTGGCTGACGGTCTTATTGTTGTTGTTGCCATTGTTCCAGGCAGGCTTGTATTCAAACGGCCCTGGTTGCCAAATGCGTGGCTTCTGCACAAACTGCTCACGGTTGTCCTTCTTGGGTTCAAACTTCCTCTTGCGATCATCATATCCTGACTTGTGCTCTCGTTCAGCTATGAAGGCCTTGTTCACCAAAGTCTAGAAATCAGGGAAGTCAAGCATACAGAGCTGACAACGGAGGGTATGATTCAGCCCTCCTAGGAATCGGTCGATCTTCCTTTCTTCGGTGGACACGTCATGGGTAGACTACCGTGCCAGATTATTAAACTTGTTCAGATACTCACCCACTGACATGTTTCCTTGAGTAAGAGCCAGAAATTCCCTCTGCTTTACCTTCATAATGCCGGTAGGGATATGATACTTGCGGAATACCTCTTTGAATTTTTCCCAAGATATATCTTCTCCAGAAGGCCACATTATTTTCGTGTTATCCCACCATATAGCTGCCGGTCCCTCCATATAGTGAGTAACAAAAGGAACCTTGTCAGACTCATCACAGCGGGCTATGTCCAACTTCTTTTCCATGGTCCTCAGCCAGTCATCAGCTTCCATAGGATCCACAGCCTGACCAAAACTGGGTGGCTTGGTACGCTGAAAATCAGACAACTTAGAGTGTGTCCCATTATGGTTATTCTGACCCACCATAGTCTGCATGCTTTTCAGAAATTCCATGAGATCTTGATTTCTTTTCTCCTCAAACATTCTCATAATTTGATCAGTGGTTGGTGCCTGTGGTGGTGGAGGTGGTAAGTCTTCTGGTGACTGTCCTGCCTGTCTGGCGGATCGACGAACTGGAGTTCCGTCGCCGCCTTGATTACTACACCTCTTCATCCTAAATTTGTTCCCATTGCAAAATACCGAATCGATGAGCAACATCCATAAGGGAAAAGCATGGCAATGTGACACCAGAAGGAAAGCCAAATAAAAGAGAGAAACTAAAGCGAACAACATAATTATACAAGGCAACCCAAGATCATACATGACAAGCTAGTAGGGGGATGATCATGACTAGACTGCTCATACGGCAGTTGACATATGCAGGGATGCTATGATGCATGCACTGAAACTCAAGCCTCCACTCTACTGACGCCGGTGGCACGAACCTGGTAAACTGCAGACTCCTCGTCGTCAGACCCCGTCTCGGAATCTGAGCTGATGATGTGCACCTCGGCCTCCGGATCAAAGGAAACACGGCGACGCTGACGGGAAGGTTCCCCCTCCGAGGAAGAAGGAGCACGACGCCGCAGCATCGGAGCAGCTGGAGTAGCTAGGAGTGAGACCCACTCTGCCGGGGTCTCACATCGGCTACCAGATGAAAAGCCTGGCGGTCCGAACGAGCTAGAAGGAGTCTCATAAGGTGGAACGGGTGGAGTGTACACGGGTGAAAACGGAGGTGGAGGAGTAGACTGTACTGCCGCAACAGCTGCAAGTGCCCCTCGGGCATGAGTCAGCTCCTCAACTAGTGAAGTGATCATACGGTAACTGGCATTCAGATAACGAGATAAAACACCAGTAGTGCGATCACTCACCGGATCAAGAGGTGCGAAAAGGACTCGCCCTATCGCAGGTGACAGGGTGGGGTAGTGAAAGAAACCTGGATGAGTCTGCATCTCGACCTCGTGGAAGCGCAAATCAGTAAGAGCCTCCATCGCAGCAAACTAGATTGCCAACTCCGGAGTAGAAGCAGTTCCGCCCTTGGAAGAACGGGAGTAGCTGCCGATATCTGAACTCGTCGTAAGAAAGGCTTCCGCGTGATACTCGTACACTGAAGCAGCAAGCTTCTCTCGGAACACCTGGTACACTGGGTCTTCGCCGTTGGGATACAGCCGAAGCCAGACACTACGGAGCAGTACTGGAAAAGTGAACGGTGCCGGCTCGTGGTGTTAGTGGTACGGAACTGGTGCCATCTACACTCATCAAACCAGCGGTTAGCACAATAAAAACTATATGCATGCCATGCAGCAATCAGATGCAACAAGCCAGACACACCAAGACTCTAAACTAATCGCGGTTCTAGTGCAGGGTTAACTAGGGCGTCCTACAGTCAGCGTGGCTCTGATACCAAGCGTTGTGGCACCCCAGCTCAAAGAACCGGTTTACCAGTGTTTCCAACCCAGAGATCGTGTCTTCTGGAAACACACAACAACTTGGAACAGAACTGAACTGAACTTTATTGAAATATCTCCAGTACAAGCTCATAATTTACATCGATAGCGAGGCCAGAAGCACATCAGGTGCTATGACAATATCTACATTATTTATGGAACATAGCAGGGCCTCGATACTATTGGGTAGAACTACGGTGTAGCGGAACATAGCGCGGAAACTCCATCCACAGGGACACTGCTGTGGACACGGCCTAGTTAGCGTAGCACGAACCATCGGGACCTCCGTCCTCGGCTTCTCCTGCATCTGGCATGACACGCCAGGTTTGTACTTGGAATGTACTCGGAAGCTCATGACAACCAAAACAATGCAGCAAATAATAGCATGGCAATTAACAGGTTAAATACTTGGGTTGCTTACTCACTGTTATCGAATATCAACTTACTCTCTCTGGGTGGTCCCACAACCCTCGGAACGCTCACAAACCATTGAGCACTTCCGAACATAAGACAAGTTCTTCCATCATTATTATCATTAGGGTGGTTGACCGTTCAGTGGCCTAGTACGGACTGTCCAATACCGTGGATGCGGCTATTCGAATAGATTCTTACACTCTGCAGAGGTTGCACACTTTACCCACACCATGAAGCCCCCGACCTCGTGATCCCATTCGGGTGAATCGATGGTGCTTCAACGAAACCTGCCTGACCCGTAACTCCTCTATCGTACCACCGACAATCATACCCTCCCAGGGTCATGTCCTGGGTGGCCCCTGTGTCACCTCGTGACACCTGCCACCGTCGTGGCCACTAACTGTCCCAAACGGGGACGCCGGCAAAATAACTCAACTGGGCTCACAGGATTATCGTCGCCTACCTGATCAGGGCAGCATGCACGCATAACCCTCCCTAGTGTGGTGGTACCGATAAAAGAGCACAAAGCCAGACCAAGTCAAGGCCGTCCCATACCAGCAAATGTGGCTGTACGGGAAAGTCCGGATAGGTGACACTAGATCAACCAATTAGGTTTAGTGTTGTCCAGCATTTATCAAGCATGAATTTATATCCTGAATAACTTAACATGGCAGTAGCTATTCATCAAAATAAAATTACTCTAAATTATCACATATTAAAATAATGCATACACTTCAATTAAATAACCAACGCTATTGAAATGCTTCATGCAATGGATGACATGGCTTGCCTTGCTCTGTTGGGTTGTCCACAAACTCCTAGGCTTCAAATCCAAAAGAATTTCCTTCTGAAAATATTTTTAAAATGCAATGGAAAATGTCACATATTACTGTTTTGTGCACCAGAAATTCTGTGAGCATGGAAAAAATACCAAAAATTTCCAGCAAATAGAGGAGCTCAAGACAAACTCAGAGCAAAAATAATCAATATATTTGGACTTATGGTTTAAAAGTTATGGCTGGTCAAAGTTCTGGTCAAAATCTAGAATTAAAATAGAAAATCAGAAAAATCAACCGGGGCCACGTCGAAGGCGTATTTCGCCTGTGCGCTTCCACTTACTGCTTTGGTAAGCCACTGACGAGCGGGCCCCAGCGGTCAGATTTAAAAGAGGGGGGAGGGGAACAGAGAGCGGCGAAGCTCCGGCGATACTCGCCGGCGACACGGACGGCGGCGAGGTCCGGCGACTACGGGAATGGATAGAGCGCATCGAGACGAGCACGCACATACCCGTGGAGTGGCTAGAGGTGGTCGGACGGCGTCGTCCCCTTCCTCTCCGGCGGCGGTGGTTCTCGGGTGTCGCCGGAGACGGTGTTTCCGGCGGAGATTTGGACGGGCAAGAGCTCAGGCGGGGTCAGTGGAGTGAGCTGAGCTCGCTTGTGCAGTCGGTGGAGTCCGGGGAGGAGTGGAACGGGGAGGTGGCTGGGCTCGGGTGGCGGCGGATCTCCGGCGAGAAGCGTCCAGAGGGCCTCTCGGCCGTGGCTCGGAGCTCGGGAGCTCGATTGAGAGGTGGGGTGAGGAGCGGAGAGAGGCCGGGGAGGGCTTAGAAGCGAGGCCAGAGGGCCTCTCGGCCGTGGCTCGGAGCTCGGGAGCTCGATTGAGAGGTGGAGGAGGTGGGGTGAGGAGCGGAGAGAGGCCGGGGAGGGCTTTATATAGCAGGGGAAGGAGCTCTCTGGAAGCGGCGGGACTCGGGCCACGTCGCCGGTGCCAGGACGCCGAGCTGGTCGTCGCGACGTTGGGCGAAGTGACGGAAGAGCTCAGAGGAGTTAAGGCGGTCGGTGGCGGCTAGCGGAGGAAGAAGACGCGCCGCAAAGCCACAGTGCCCGCACGGGCGGCACAGTGCCCGCGTGCGTGGTGGCCGACGAGGGCGATTCTGGCGAGGGGAGGAGTCCAGAACGGCTAGGTGGGGGAAGGAGACGATGTCGGCGAGTTGGGACAAGCAATGGTCACGCGGGGCAGTCGGACGTGACTCGACAGACACGGGCGCGGTGCAGAGCGCGCGCATTGACATGCCAATGCCGTGCTCACCACGGGCATTGGTGTCTACAGGCCACGAGAGCCTGGCGTTTCTTGTCCACCCCGTCGACCCTCGATCCCTTAGTCCACTTGTGCCTCTGGTTCGGCTAGATTCACTCTGAGGCGAAGTGTAGCTTCAGCTACAGTTTCTGACAGCAAACTTGAGAGTGATCTAGAGAAGAGGTGAGATGGAGATGGAGCCAATGGAGATGTCTGGGGTGATCTATCTTGGAAGGACTATAAGCTGGCAAAGTTTGAGAGAATTTGATCAGAGTTGGAATGGGGTTGCTGTACAAGTGTGGTTACTGGAACAGAAGCTAGATGAGCTTGATGCACTCATCTGGCTGATCTGCTGGAGCTGAATTTTGGTGTGGTATGGTTATTTGATGGATAGGAGATGCCATAAAAATTTCAGCTCAATTGGATATCTCTAGATGATACTTCCTTCACAGAGGTTCCAATTGAACAGAAACTTGACAGAATATTGCTGGTGAAAATTTGTACTGAGCAAGATGATATTTTTGGATATTGTGGCAAGATATGTTCCCTAGCATCTCAGGGAATTATCTGAGAATTTTCTGAGTTGGGAAAATGTGAGTTGCTTCACAAATGGCCAGTACTGTCCAGAGAGCAAATGGAGTTTTCTGGACAAAATTTTGTACTGGACCATGAAATGTTTTTGAAGATTGTGGGAGTAGATGATGACAAGAAGGTGTGGGATTAATTTGGGATTTTTCTGATCACCAGAACTATAGGTTGCTTTGTAACCCATAGTGATGACAGATTTTCCCAAATGAAGAAAATGAATATTTGGGAAAGATGAAGAATTGGAAATTGATCCAGAAGGTGAGTGACAAGATTTTGGCAAGATGGTGAGGGCTTTGGATCACTGAGAGAAATTCATAAGTCCAAAGTCAACTGAAAGGATTCAAAATCCCTCCAAATTGCAAATAAAGCCAGAAAGATTTTGAAAAGAAAAAGTTGCCAAAAACCAGGGTGTCACATTCTACGCCGAGGACAACTTTCAACAAACATCACCTTGGATCCAGAGTCCTTGGCTTGACAGACGAGTTCCCCTTCATATTTCACCTTCTCTTAATGGAGTACTGACGTCCGAGGTCCTAGCGAGCTTGCACCCTGCCCGAAGGGGGCAGATATCTTAGCCTTGAAGGCTCGTTGTTCAGGTATGAACGGTCCAATCCAGCCTGACAACTTTATTGAAGAGGCTTGCCCCACGACGGGTTGAGCAGTTACTGCCTCCCCCCTAAATCGTGGTTTGAGGCAGCCTTTTACTGGCACGTCCCCTCGAGGCAGAGATCGTGCCCGTTTTCTTAGGGATATCATCAAGATTTTGTTTCCCCCCATATGCTCAACGGCATTTTTGATGGGGATGGCGAGTTTATCGGCGCGGCGAGGGGGACTCTCGGCCTTTCACAGGCTTATAAAAACAAAAAGGAGGACAGCGCAATCGACCACGCTCCCATTCTCCCCTTCTACCACTTCGTCTAGTTCCAGCGCCCAGATCCATCCTGCCCGCTTTTTCCCTTTCACGAGCCCAACCTCCACCACTAGCCATGGCCGACACCCTCTAGGGGAACTGGGGCGGCTCCGTAGTGACGGCCGCGACCATCTCGAAGCTGCGCAGCACGGGGTACCTGAGCCCCGCCACCGTCGCCCGCGCTCCGGCGGCTGGCCAGCTGGTGCCCGCTCCCAACGCCGGGGAGCGGGTAGTCTTCGTCCCCCACCTCATCCAAGGTCTGGGGTTCCCGTTGCATACCTTCATGCGCGGGGTGTTGTACTACTATGGACTGGACTTCCACCACATGGCCCCCCAAATCCATTCTCCACCTCGCCTCCTTCATCACGGTCTGCGAGGCCTTCCTCCGCTGCGAGCAGCACTTCGGCTTGTGGCTGAAGCTCTTCGGGATTAAACCGAAGTCCAGCGGCTCGGATCTTGCGGAGTGCGGGGGAGCCATGATTAGCAAAAACCAGGGGGCCACCTGGTTCAAGGGCACCTTCATCGAAACGGTGAAGGAGTGGCAAAGAGAGTGGTTTTACATCACTGAACCGCTCGCCCCTGGCCAGACCGAGGTCCCCGCTTTCTTAGCCGGGCCTCCCAAGAAGCTCAAATCCTGGAGGGAGAAGGGCGTCGCCTCGGGGAACCCAGAAGAGGTGGAGACCCTGATCGATAGGATCATGTGGTGGTCTACCGCGGGGAAGGTTGAGCTTGCCGACGTCATCAACGTCATGCTCAACCGCCGCATACTCCCTCTCCAACTTTGGGCTACCCCGATGTGGGCACAAAAGCCCGACGACATGGACACCATCACCACCTTCTTCCGCTCCACCTTGGCCGCCATGTGGACAAGACTCATGAAGCTGGCCAAGGACAAGATTCCCAAGGAAGGGGAGGACCGCGGCCTCGAACACGGCTACGACACCCCCCCCGGTGAGTGGTCCTGTCCCTCAATCGTTATTCTTTGCCCATCGTACCGAGGAGTAAAGTTTTGCTTGAATCGTTGTGTTTGATGCTTTGCAGAAGTGGTTGGCCTGGGTACAAGGAGTGCAATGCCCGGCCCCACTGCCAGAGGAGCCTCCAACTCCCCTGCTCTCGGCGCTCCTGACCGAGGAGCCGCACGTGGTGGCCCCCAAAGGGACGAAGTCCCAGAGGGGTAGGTCAAGTGCTCGGACTCGGGGGTCTTCGGTCACCCGGTCCGAAGAGACCCACACCTCCGCCGCCCAAGACGGCGACGCAGAGGCGGGTGAGGAGGAGCCCCCCCCCCCCCCCCCCCCCCGAAGGGGAAGAGGTCGGTGTTAGAAGACGCCGACGTGGGCATGCCGCTGAAGGGCCCAAAGAGGCCGAGGCGAACCTCGTCCGGGGCTGCCAACTAGTTGTCGGAGAGAGCCGAACTCTCCGGTGACTCAGAAGAAGACCTCGCTGTGGGGAGGAAGAAGCCGGTGCCCCAAGGGTAAGCCGTTGTCCTTGCATCCCGTCTTTTAATCTGACAAGTTATTTTTTAGCAAGGGAAAACTTACAGAAGCAACTTTTCTCATGCAGTCCGCCGAGGGTAATCCCCAGCGGTTCCTCGAGCGGGTTGCCATCCGCCAGCGAGACTCCAGAGCCCGCCTCTCCTCCCCCGACGCATGACGGGCTAGGGGAGGCAACATCCACCCTGGTCCTCGATGTCAAGACGACGGGGGCCGACGAGGTGGCCATCATGGCCGAGGTCGACACCTCGGCCCAACAAGACCTAGGGGAGAAGCGCTCCGTGGTCATTGAAGAAGGGCTGGGCCAGTCATCGGCCTAGCCGACATCTACTTTGGCTCCGCCACCTCAGGTGGAGGCTACCCGGGTAGATGTATCCGGGGTCATCCCTCCACCCCAACCCACTGCCCAAGGACGGGCCGGCACATGGTGGACCGAGGAGATGGAGGACGCCCTACAGGGCTTCTCCATCAAGGAAGAGCACCATGCCTTGATAGGCGCGGCGCTACAGGGCTACCGGTCCGCAGGGGCCGGCCTGCATGAGGTTTTCAAGAACCTCGTAACAGGTTTCGAGGTACGCTTCCATCTGCGCTTCCAGTCTAATTTGTTTATTTGAGCATTTTTGAGTTATGCATTTGTCCGAGGACATAAGAGTACAGCCTGCTAAACGACTTAGTGAGTGAGTAGCCCCCGATCCCGAAGTCGGTTTCAAGAAATCGGCATTGGGGTTGTTTGATTAAGTAGGAGCCCATTAAGTAGCCCCCAGGGCGCTGCTTGAGGCAGCCGTCCTGGAACCTTTTAGTAATTTAATTGTTCTCTTTGTAATAAGGATCTTTTGTGCCAGGTTTCGACCTCGGTTCCGGACTCCGTCTCCGAGGAGATTGCGGAGATGAACCAGAAACTCGAGAGGTCCCAGGAGGAGCTCAACCTGGCGAACCAGAAACTCGAGCAGTCTCAAGGTAAGCAAATTTAAACTTGCACTGTACTTTGTACGAAGGAAGTGTGATATGTTTTGTTAAAGAAAACAACTAAGGCCGAACTGTTTTGATAACAGCAGTGTTAGCGGAGCTGGAGACGCTCAAGGCTGAGCTCGAAAGGGCTCGGCAGGAGGTGCGGCAGCAGGAGGCTGCTGCCGTCGCGGCAGAGAAGGCCCGGGCCGCCGAGAAGGCGGCCGGGGAGAAGCACCAAGCGCGGGTGCTGGAGGTTGAGGAGACCCTGAAGGGCGTGTTTGAAGCACGCAACAAGCTTCAGGAGGAGGGGCAATGAACAAAGGAGGAGCTCGAGAAGCTTCAACTTGCCCACTCCGAGCTCAAGACCTCGGCCCGAGCTGACCACGAGGTGCTCCAGCAAATGGAGCAAATCGCCTCGGGTAAGCTATTTTTGCTGCAGTGTTCATTTGGCAGCAAAGGGTGTGTCGAGCTCACCCAGTTATGGCGTTCCGCAGAGGTCTTTGCGGATCTTCCGCAGAGCACGGCGGATGCGGTGGCGTACTTCGGCCAGCTAGCGGGCCACGAGGCGGAGAAGGCCTTCTGGGGGCAGTTCCCGGGGTCGCCGTCCGCACAACTGCTGAATCATCGAGTGAAGCAGCTGGTGGAGTTGTTTCGCATGACGAGATTGGCACTCCAGGACCTCTGCATCGCGTTGTGGCCTGCCGAAGCCATGCCGAAGAGCCTCTTCGGCCTTACGGCCCGCCTCCGAGATGCCGTGCCTTGCGTGAACCGCTGAAAGAGGTCCGCGTGCTTTGGAGGAGCGCGGAGGGCGTACGCCTGTGTGAAGACGCACTTTCGAAAGGTTGATGCGGTGACATGTGCCGCGGGCCCTCCTGCCGACAAGCCGCGCACCGCCGAGCAGTTTTTCGCCGCGGTGTAGGCAGGAGCTCGGACCACAGAAGCCATGTGTCCAAAGAACACTATGTATTTTTAGACAGTACTTCGGAATGCCGAAGTGTATGATGTATAAAACTTTATCTTTTGGTTGAATGAATATAGCTTTAAATTCCATGTATTTTGTTTTAAGTTAGTTTTGCCTCCTGTATGACTATTTTAAAATGAGAGTGGCCAGTCGTCGGCTTCAGCCCCAGTGTAGATCATACAAAGGGTGTTCCTTAAGGCACACTTTGACCCTTAGCCAACGTCTCGGTACCCGGAGGTGGTCGGTGCTTTATAGGAACTAGGCAATCGGACTACAGTGGCTTTATACCTTTCACTTAGCCATAGGAGTTTGACGGGGGCTGATGACCAGCCCTCGGTGTGGGAAGTGTTCGGTCAGGTCGGCCGAGGTCTAGGCCATAACACACTTCGGCTAGGAATGGAAGCCCTTCATTTAACACGGGTGATCTCTATCGTCACATCGCTTAACGCAGTCTACGGATGGCAGATCAGTTTCCGCATACCTAGATAGTCAGTTTTCGGCTTTCTCCACTGAGGCGCTATGCCAATTGACCTGGCAGCGCAATCACAGTGGTTCTCCCGTTACGCCCTTAGCCAAATTCATCGAAAACGTAAGGGGTACACATAGGAGCCGGGCAACCCAACTATTGACCAAAATCTAGGTTCAAAACTGATGCATATAAGGCCAAAATTCGAGACGCCGAATACTTCGGACTTGTTATACGATTGTATCTTTTTTAGAGAACTTCTTCGTCCCACAGGGGCCATGCTGATAAAGAAATATGATAGAGACCTTAAAGGGGCACAGTTTCTTTATTTCATAATTTCAAGCGTGTACATGCCCTAGCTGCGGCGAGAGGAATTGAAAGAATACAATGTAAAAAGTAAAGGAAAAAAGGAAGAAACAGGGCGGATATTTGTTAACGGATTTTGAAGAATCCGGGCTGCTACCTGCCGCACGTCTGCGTTTCCGAGCTGTTGACCAGATGGTCACCATTGATGGTGAGGAATTTGTGGAGGTTGATGCCTTTTCGGCCCTTTATACGCTTCAAGCATTTGATTGACCGATCCCCTTTAGAGGAGACGTTGCCGAAGTCTGTTCTGTGGTTGAAACCACATGGACGTTAGTCATGTTTGGCTGTTTCTTTTACAGAGACTTGCCTGTGCAGGGGCTCGAAGCCACGTCTTTGCTAGGTTGAACCGTGCCGATGTTTGAGTATATTTTTGGCTCCTCGACGGCCCAGGGAATCTTCAGTGCGAAATTATGCACCCTGGGGACGTAGTGCCCACTCCAGAGAGGACACGCGAGGAGCCCGTATCCCTATTTCGGGTGCGGGGGTATCTGGCCGAGGTCGATCTGTGCAGCCCGGGCGCGCTTCAAAGAGCGGGCGACGCGTTTATCGCTGCGAGCTGCCTCCTCGGACGCCTGTACCTCGGCTGCGAAAGCCGCAGTCTGTTCCTCTGTTCGAAGTGAACGTTCGGTGTTACCATTGACTGTGATAACACCATTAGGTCCCGGCATTTTGAGCTTGAGGTAGGCATAATGCGGGACTGCGTTGAAGCGTGCAAAGGTCGTGCGCCCTAGGAGCGCGTGGTATCCACTTCGGAATGGGACAATATCGAAGATTAACTCCTCGCTTCTAAAGTTCTCGGGTGAGCCGAAGACTACCACTAGGGTGACCGTTCCTGTACAACAGGCTTCGACGCCCGGAATGACACCTTTAAAGGTGGTAGAGCTCGGCTTGATCCGAGATGAGTCGATGCCCATCTTCCGAACTGTGTCCTCATAGATGAGGTTAAGGCTGCTTCCTCCGTCCATCAGGACGCGTGTTAGATGATAACCATCAACAATAGGGTCCAGGACGAGTGCCGCCGATCCGCCATGCCTGATGCTGGTCGGATGATCGTGCTTGTCAAACGTGATCGGATAAGCCGACCATGGGTTATACTTCAGGGCGACTGGCTCCAGCGCGTATATATCCCGAAGCACACGCTTCCTCTCCCTTTTAGGGATGTGGGTGACATAGATCATATTGACCTCTGTTACCTCATCAGGAAACTTCTTTTGGCCTCCATTATTGGGCCGCCGAGGTTCATCCTCGTCTTCGCTGTGGTGTTGGGTTTTACTTTGACCCTCTGCCGCTATCCTGCCGGCTTGTTTAAAGACCCAACAATTCTTGTTAGTGTGGGTTGCTGGTTTTTCCTGAGTTCCGTGAATTCCACATGGGCGGTCCAGGAGCCTATCAAGCTGGCTAGGTCCATCTTTGTTCCCTTTAAAGGGTTTTCTTTTCTGCCCGGATTTAGGTCCGGTGAACCCTGCGTTGACCACAGCGTCTTCAGTGTCGCTTCCGCCATTTTTATACCTGCGCTTAGTTTTGTTGTGCTTGGGTTTTCCATTGGCGTCGCGAGTTTCCGAGGTGCCTGCCTCGCCGTTATGAGTACTGCGGGCGAGCCAGCTGTCTTCTCCCCCACACAAGCGAGTCATCAGTGAGGTGAGGGCCGCCGTAGTCCTTGGCTTATCCTGGCCGAGTTGACGAGCCAGCCATTCATCTCGGATATTGTTTTTAAATGCGGTGATGGCCTCGGCTTCGGAGCAGTCTATGATCTGGTTCTTCCTGGTGAGGAACCTGTTCCAGAATTTCCGGGTTGATTCGCCTGGCTGGTGGGTGACACGGCTGAGGTCATCAGCGTCCGGAGGTCGGACATATGTGCCCTGGAAGTTTTCTTGAAAAGCGTCTTCTAGGGCCTCCCAGCTGCCGATAGAGTGAGGAGGGAGGCTGTTAAGCCAATGCCTCACCGGCCCCTTTAGCTTGAGTGGTAGGTATTTAATGGCGTGGAGATCATCTCCATTGGCCATGTGTATGTGTAGGAGGAAATCCTCGATACAAACTGCTGGGTCCGTGGTGCCATCGTATGATTCTATGTTGATGGGCTTAAACCCTTTCGGGAATTGATGTTCCATCACCCTGTCTGTAAAGCAGATCGGGTGAGCCGGACCTCGGAATCGAGGAGCATCTCGTCGGAGGTCGGGGGAGAGCCGTGAGTAGGCTTGATCTCGAGCACGGCTGTTCCTGTCCACCCAGTCATCGTAGCCGTCGAGCCCGGCGGGCGCGCGTCCCCCTGATCCATAGATGGACCGAAGGGGAGCCCTGTTTTCCTCAATGCGACATCTAGTGTCGTGAGGATCTAGGTAATCCACGGGGTCCTTGCCATAACGGCATGGAGGAGGCCGTTCACCGAGGTCTTCTCGTCTTGGCCTGTCCCGGCCTCTAGGGGGGCGGTCGAGGTCGTCAGCGAGCTCCTCGTCGAACTCCGGCAAGAGACGCCTACGTGGGTATGGTTTCGGTGCACTATGGCGCCGGTTCTCCATGTCTTGCTCGACGGAGAGCACTTCGATCCACTTTTCATTTAGTGCATCGGTATTGGCCTGCAGCTGCTGCTGCTTGCGTTTCATGCTCCGGGCGGGCGCAACAAGGCGCCGCCGGAAGCGCTCTTGTTCAAAAGGGTCTTCGGGGACGATGTAGTCCTCGGTACCGAGGCTCTCGTCCTCCTCGGATTCCGGCATGTAGTTGTCGTCGGCCCCTTCAAAGAGGTCATCGGGATCTGAGTCCCTGAGAAGTCGGTCCGGTGTGATGTTCCATACTGGGAAGGCTTGAACGTCCTTTTCACGGTTACCGGCATCGCCGTCCTCCGCGTCGCCGTTATTGGCTGTCGCGTCATTACCACTGGGTTCCCCGTTAGGGCCCCTTCGGCATCTTCGCCGACGTCTTGGAGGGGATTTGGGGGTGTCCACCATGTAAACATCGTAGGTGGACGTGGCGGTCCACCTGCCCGCGTTTACCGGGGGCAAGGTGTTCTCGATGGGGCCATCAACGTCCTCCTCCATGTCTGAGGCCTCACCAAAGTCCAGCACGTCAGTTAAATCGTCGACCATGGCAACTAGGTGGGTGGTGGGTGGGATGTAAATTTCCCTATCGTCGGCTTTAAGTCCGATCTGATTGTAGACCGAAGTCTTGCCGTCCGAGATGGACATGCTTCGGATGCGGTCAAGCATCTATTCGAGTTGAGATAACTCTTCGGGATTCATTGATGCGCCGTAGGCAGGGCTGACTCGAAGTACGCCCGGCGTGTGACCGGACGCGTTTTCGGTGCAAAGGGAATCTGAACATAATTTTGAGTTTTGCGCCGAGGTCAGTTCTAGCACTAGCATAGTTTCGGGAGTGGGAGCCGGATCTATCTCCGGACTGGCGATCGGAAGGAAACTGGCCAAAGTGGTGGCGACAGGGGTCTCGAGAGGCGCTGCGACAGAGTTCAGTTCCGGAGTCGAGCCTCCAGAACCGGTCAAGCTCTCAATCCGGCCGAGAGTCCATCCCGATAGGATGAGTTCACCATGGGAATCCGCAGTGTATTCGAGGCCACCGAAGGTCATGATCCGACCCGGGGCGTAGTTCTCGACAGAGGTCAGATGAACCGTCGAGTCGGCACAAAATACCGTGCTGCCGAAGAAAAGAGCTGGCCGGGGGCGTAAACGTCCCCGTGGCTGTTGGCGCAGTTGACCTGCAGGTGTGCCATCGATCCTTCTGGTAGTCGCGCAGCGGAACTCTCAATGAAAGCACCAGTGTCGGTGTGAAAACCGGCAGACCTCGGGGTAGGGGGTTCTGAGCTGTGGATCTCGGATCGGTGGTAACAAGGACAAGGGAGACGATGTTTACCCAGGTTCGGGCCCTCTTGATGGAGGTAAATCCCTACGTCCTGCTTCTGTTTATATTAATGGAGATGTATCGAATACAGAGTTGATCTACCTCGAGATCGTAATGTGTGTCTAACTTCTAGGGCTAGGTGAGCGATATTGCGTTTATGTCCCCTACAGGCTAAACCCTCTGGCTTATATACAAGCCAGGGAGGGTATCTAGGGTTACAAAGTCAGTATCTAGGAGTAAGGCGGCTGGAAAGATCTTGGAGTATACGTCAAGTCTTCGGTAGAGACAGTCTCGATCACGCCTCCTGTGTACGGCCTCCGGAGTCCATCTTGATCACGTATGAGGGCCCATCGGCCCAACCGAGGAGACGGGTCGGCTAGGTTAGCACCCCCTAATCCAGGACACCGTCAGTAGAGTCTTGAGCTTTTTGCCAATCCATGTCCTTAGCATTTTGAAGGGTTCCACATCTTCTTGTCCTTGCCACGCCATTGTTGAACTTGTCTGAAATTCACTAGATAGAGGCATTAGTCCAACAACTTGTATGTTGGCATAAATTACCAAAACCACCAAGGGAGCAAATGTGCTTTCACACAAGTTTAGCGATTGTCTAATGAGTTGTGAAAAGAGTATCTTAACTTGCACCTCTTGGAACATCACTGTGAGTGATGTGTCTAAGTAGATGTAATCGAACCATATATGACATGGTGAGATCAAAGACGACATTAAATCAATTTGCCAATATACTTTTTAATGTGATGCTTTAGAGACTACGGCTTTTACACTTAAAAAGAGAGCCATCAAATCTGTTGAAATGACATCATATAAGATATGATATGGTATTCCAAACCATTTGGTCTTTTCTTAATATTTGGGAATATAAGACACAAGTAAAAGTGTTTTACGAGTTTATGTCCCAAATCAGTTAAGTGCTACTTTGTTGGTGATACGTCTCCAATGTATCTATAATTTATGAAGTATTCACGCCATTTTTACATTTTTTTATATGGTTTTGGTATGATTTGATTAGAACAAACCCGGACTGACGCTGTTTTCAGCAGAACTACCGTGGTGTTGTTTTTTATGCAGAAATAAAAGTTCTCGGAATTGGATGAAACTTTTTGACGATTTTTTGGGGACCAAAAGAGACCCCCGAAGCTTCGTGGAAGGACCAGAAGCCTTATGAGGTGCTCACAAGCCACCACCGCACGCCAGGGGGGAGTATGGCATGGTGATGCCTCGTGGGCCCATCTTAGCCCATCTTCGCGTGATTCCAATGCCAAAAATTCTTATAAATAGAGAAACCCCCAGAAATAACCCTAGAACTTCGACTACGCTACCGCAAGCCTCTGTACCTCCACGATCTGATCTACATCCCTTTTCCGGCACCCTGCCGGAGGGGGGAATCATCATCGAAGGCCATCTTCATCATCCCGGTGGTCTGCATGACGAGGAGGGAGTAGTTCACCCTCGGGGCTGAGGGTATGTACTAGTAGCTATGTGTTTGAGCTCTCTCTCTCTCTCATGTTCTTGATTTGGCACGATCTTGATGTATCGCGAGCTTTGTTAATATAGTTGGATCATATGGTGTTTCTCCCTCTCTATCTTGTTGTGATGAATTGAGTTTTTACCTTTGAGGTTTCACTATTATCGGATTGAATACTTTTATGGACTTGAGAACACTTGATGTATGTCTTGCATATGAATACCCGTGGTGACAATGGGGTATTATATTGATTCACTGGATGTATGTTTTGGCACTCAACTCGCGGATTCCCGAGGTGACATTGGGGTAATCTATGCATAGGGGTTGATGCACGTTTTCGTCCTACTTTCTCCGGTAGAAATCTTGGGGCACTCTTTGAAGTTCTTTGTGTTGGATTGAATATTATGAATCTAAAGTTGTTTGATGCGTATCGTATAATTGACTCACGGATACTTGTGGTGACATTGGAGTATCTAGGTGACATTAGAGTTGGTTGATGCGTATCATATGGTGTTATTTTAGTACGAACTCTAGGGCTGTTCGTGACACTTATATGGAGGGCTCAATAGATTGATCAGAAAAGATAACTTTGAGGTGGTTTCGTACCCTACAATAATTTCTATCTTATGTTCTCCGCAAATAGGAACTTTGGAGTGATTCTTTGTCGCACGTTGAGGGATTGTTAAATGATCCAATTATGTTAGCATTGTTGAGAGATTGCACTAGTGAAAGTATGAACCCTAGGCCTTGTTTTCAAGCATTGCAATACCATTTGTGCTCACTTTTGTTACTTGCTACCTAGCTGTTTTTATATTTTCAGATTACAAAAACCTATATCTACTATCCATACTACACTTGTATCACCATCTCTTCTCCGAACTAGTGCACCTATACAATTTTCCATTGTATTGGGTGTGTTGGGGACACAAGAAATTTCTTGTATTTGATTGCAGGGTTGTTTGAGAGAGACCATCTTCATCCTATGCCTCCCACGGATTGATAAACCTTAGGTCATCCACTTGAGGGAAATTTGCTACTGTCCTACAAAACTCTGCGCTTGGAGGCCCAACATGAGTCTACAAGAATAAAGTTGCGTAGTAGACATCAAGCTCTTTTCTGGCGCCGTTGCCGGGGAGGTGAGTGCTTGAAGGTATATCTTTAGATCTTGCAATTGAATCTTTTAGTTTCTTGTTTTATCACTAGTTTGGTTTATAAAAGAAAACTACAAAAAAATGGAATTGAGGTTGCCTCAAATGCTTCATCTATATGATATCTTTCTTGAAAATAAGGATTCCGATAATTGTGCTAAATTGTTAGAAGAAGAATTTTATAAAATGTTTTATGTGAGTCCTTTGAATGATGAGCATGATTGCAATGTTGTTAGTATGAAATCTTTAAATATCCATGATGCTAATGATATGCAAAGCCATAAGCTTGGGGATGCTATGTTTGATGAAGATGATATTTTTAGTGCCCCAAGTTTTGATGAGCAAATTTATTATGATGATAGCATGCCTCCTATTTATGATGATTATATTGATGAAAGTGGATTTGGAAGAGTGTCAACTCTAGGTACTAATGATCCCACTATTTTGGAGGGTGTTGAATCTTATTGTAATAATTATGAAAGTGGATTTGGAGAGGTCATGACTTTATTTAATGATGATTCCACTATTTTGGAAGAGCTTTCAATTGATTATGACAACAAAGTTGCTATCTAATGATTATTGTAATGACATGTATGCTATAAAGAATAATGATAACTATGAAACTTGTCATCATGATTTTAATTTTCTATTGGATTATGCCAATCAAGTATCACATGATAGTTATTTCATTTAATTTGCTCCCACTATTATGAATGAGAAGAAATTTGCTTATGTGGAGAGTAATAAAATTTCTATGCTTGTGGATCATGAAAATAATGCTTTATGTGATAGCTATATTGTTGAATTCATTCATGATGCTACTGAAAATTATTATGAGAGAGGATCATATGCTTGTAGGTGTTGCAATAATATCATGTTTCCTCTCTATGTGTTGAAAGTTTTGAAGTTATACTTGTTTTGCCTTCCTATGCTAGTTGATTCTTGCTCACATAAATTATTTGCTCACAAAATCCCTATGCATATGAAGTGGGTTAGGCTTAAATGTGCTAGTCATATGCTTCACGATGCTCTCTTTGTGTTTCAATTCTTTACTTTTATGTGACCATCATTCAAATCATCATGCCTAGCTAAAAGGCATTAAAGAAAAGCGCTTGTTGGGAGACAACCCAATATTTATACCTACTGTTTTTGTGTGTCCACATGATTAAGCTACTGTGGTAATCATGTTTTATATGCTTTCTTTCAATAATGTGCCAAGTAAAGCCTTTGGGATAGTGTGGATACTTGCTGATTTGATTCTGTGCAAAAACAGAAACTTTTGTATCCAGTGCTGGAATTTCTATTCTGTACTGGAGCGTGATAAAATTCTGAAATTTTTACACAGTATTTGGTTAGAAATTGTTTACGTTGTCCTAATTTTTAAGAATTTTTGGAGGTACAGAAGTATGGTTTTTAGATCGCTCACTACATGTTGTTCTGTTTTTGACAGATTCTGTTTTTATTGCGTAGTTTGCTTGTTTTAGTGTTTCCATAGCTTATATTATGAGATATAAATTGTGGAAATGATAGACTACGGTAGGAATTATGTGAGAACAATTATGAATCTTGTCTTGACAGTACCTAAGTGGATGATTTATTTTTATCATGCTAACCTATCTCACAAGTTCCGTTAAGTTTTGTGTGATTGAAGTTTTCAAGTTTTGGGTGAGATATCGATACGAGGAGAATAAGGAGCGGCAAGACCCTAAGCTTGGGGATGCCCAAGGCACCCCAAGGTAATAATCAAGGAAGACTCAAGCATCTAAGCTTGGGGATGCCCCGAAAGGCATCCCCTCTTTCGTCTTCAAAACTATCGGTATATCTTACTTGGAGCTATATTTTTATTCGTCACATGATATGAGTTTTGCTTGGAGCATCATTTTATTTTGTTGAGATTTGCTTGCTGTTATCAATAATCATGTTTTGTATCTTTTAGTTAAATAAAATGCCAATTATAGCCTTTACCATGCCCACTTTGCAAGTTCATGTGTTGCTGTTTAAAAACAGAAAGTTTTCTGTTATGTCCAGAATATTCCTGAATAGTCAGAACATGATAAAACTCTGAAATTTTTACACAATAAGAATGCATGAGTTCTCTGTAACTTTAAAAAAAATCAGATTTTTTGGAGTTAGGGAAGTATGAATTTTAAATCCCCCTTTACAGACTGTTCTGGTTAGACAGATTTCGGTTATAGTTGCATTGTTTGCATATGTTGCTTGTTTAATGTTTCTATTTGTGGATAGGAGTATTAAATATGCAGAGGCATTTAGTATGCAATGTTTAATTATAATTTTTGTGATTTGTTACAGTAGATAATGTTAAGGTTTTGAGTGGATTTATACTAACTTATCTCACGAGTTCTTGTTGAGTTTTGTGTGGATGGAGTTTTTAAAGATTTAGGAGAAGCCATGATATGAGAGGAATTAAGGAGACACAAGAGCTCAAGCTTGGGGATGCCCAAGGCACCCCAAGATAATAGTCCAAGAAGTCTCAAGCGACTAAGCTTGGGGATGCCCCGGTTGGCATCCCACCTTTCTTCATCAACACCTATCGGTTAGCCTAAGTTTTTACTTGTTCACATGATATGTATTATTCTTGGAGTGTCCTTTTTTTCATTTTTTTTGTTGTTTGAATAAAATTATCAAGATCTGAAATTTTAAATGAGAGAGAGTCCTCACATAGCTACCTATTTACTTAACTACTCATTTGGTCTTCACTTATATCTTTTTGGAGTAGTTTGTCATTTACTCTTGTTCTTCACTTATATCCTTTGAGTAAATTGTTGAATGAATTGAATATCATAAAGTTGAAATTATATGTGCTTCATATGCTTGTATCATGTCTAGTAGTAGTTTCACATTTGGGTTAGAAAGTGAAATCTATTGAAGCTTGACAATCACAATATTGGTCATACAAGCAATTCATGAATGATTAGTATAAGGAGGAGAACTTTCACATATAAATATATTATCTTGGACATCTTTTATGATTGTGAATACCCATTAATTATTTTCAAACTTGAGCAAATTAGTTGAATTTGGACAAGGAAGACAACGTAATGAGTTATGTTTGGGTATATTTGCATAGAATTTATATTGTTATGGATCCTCCAACATGTGGTGCTTGCTTAGGATCTTTTGCTAGCCAAAAATTCGTACTAAGTAGAGATACTACTTGTGCATCAAAAAACCCTTAATCCCAGTTTCTTCCCATGAGTTTCCACCATATCTACCTATGGATTTAATAAGATCCTTCAAGTAAATTATCATCGGTGCAAAAAGCAATAAAAATTGTTCCTAAAATAGGTATAATCTTTTATTGCAAGGAAAAATAAGCGTTGTACGAACTTGTGATGGAAAAGAAATAAAAGCGACGGACTGCATAATAAAGGTTGCTATCACAAGGGGCAATATAACGTGACGTTCCTTTGCATTACGGGCTTGCACATCCAAAAATCAAAAGCGCATGACAACCTCTGCTTCCCTCTGCGAAGGGCCTATCTTTTACTTTATGTATTTATTTTTATGCAAGAGTCAATAGTATCCCTTCTCATCTCAACCTCAATTATTCTTTAGTTGGCAAGCATCATGTGGTGGGGAAAGATCCAGGCACATATGGCCAGTCAAATATATTTGATCATGAATTATTATTGTTGACAATTATCTCTATGATAAATAAGTTGGGAGGCGAAACATTAAGCCCCTATCTTTCTCTGTGTTCGATGGATGCTATTTATTCTAAAAATATGCTTTGAGTACTAGCAATCATAGAAGACTATATGATAATTGAGTATGTGGAGCTCTTACTTAGACTTTGTTGAAATTAAGTTGAATTGCAATTGTTTGGTGACTAAGAACATAGGTTGTTAAGTTTCTAGAGAATGCATTGTTTGAACCATAACATGTGAAATGATTGCTACTTTATCATGATGAGTTTTATGAGAAAGAGTTGCTGTTATGATGCTAGGAAAAGTGATTGAAATTATCATTGATCAAACTTATGCACTATGCTAGCATTCACACTTCATAAATTATTTCTTTTATCATTTACCTACTCGAGGACGAGCAGGAATTAAGCTTGGGGATGCAGATACGTCTCCAACGTATCTATAATTTATGAAGTATTCATGCCATGTTTACAACAATTTTATATGGTTTTGGTATGATTTGATTAGAACTAACCCGGACTGACGCTGTTTTCAGCAGAAATACCGTGGTGTTGTTTTTTGTGCAGAAATAAAAATTCTCGGAATTGGACGAAACTTTTTGACATTTTTTTGGACCAAAAGAGACCCCCGAAGCTTCGTGGAAGGACCAGAAGCCTTATGAGGTGCTCACAAGCCACCACCGCGCGCCAGGGGGGGTATGGCATGGTGATGCCTCGTGGGCCCATCTTAGCACATCTTCGCTTGATTCCAACGCCAAAAATTCTTATAAATAGAGAAACCCCCAGAAATAACCCTAGAACTTTGACTACGCCGCCGCAAGCCTCTGTACCTCCATGATCTCATCTACAACCCTTTTCTGGCACCCTGCCAAAGGGGGGATTCATCACCGGAGGCCATCTTCATCATCCCGGCGGTCTCCATGACGAGGAGGGAGTAGTTCACCCTCGGGGCTGAGGGTATGTACTAGTAGCTATGTGTTTGATCTCTCTCTCTCGTGTTCTTGATTTGGCACGATCTTGATGTATCGCGAGCTTTGTTAATATAGTTGGACCATATGGTGTTTCTCCCTCTCTATCTTGTTGTGATGAATTAAGTTTTTACCTTTGAGGTTTCACTATTATCGGATTGAATACTTTTATGGACTTGAGAACACTTAATGTATGTCTTGCATATGAATACCCGTGGTGACAATGGGGTAATATATTGAATCACTTGATGTATGTTTTGGCACTCAACTCGCGGATTCCCGAGGTGACATTGGGGTAATCTATGCATAGGGGTTGATGCACGTTTTCGTCCTACTTTCTCCGGTAGAAATCTTGGGGCACTCTTTGAAGTTCTTTGTGTTGGATTGAATATTATGAATCTGAAGTTGTTTGATGCGTATCGTATAATTGACTCACGGATACTTGTGGTGACATTGGAGTATCTAGGTGACATTAGAGTTGGTTGATGGGTATCATATGGTGTTATTTTAGTACGAACTCTAGGGCTGTTCGTGACACTTATAGGGATGGCTCAATAGATTGATTGGAAAAGATAACTTTGAGGTGGTTTCGTACCGTACAACAATTTCTATCTTATGTTCTCCGCGAATAGGAACTTTGGAGTGATTCTTTGTCGCACGTTGAGGGATTGTTATATGATCCAATTATGTTAGCATTGTTGAGAGATTGCACTAGTGAAAGTATGAACCCTAGGCCTTGTTTTCAAGTATTGCAATACCGTTTGTGCTCACTTTTGTTACTTGCTACCTTGCTGTTTTTATATTTTCAGATTACAAAAACCTATATCTACTATCCATACTACACTTGTACCACCATCTCTTCGCCGAACTAGTGCACCTATACAATTTGCCATTATATTGGGTGTGTTGGGGACACAAGAGATTTCTTGTATTTGATTGCAGGGTTATTTGAGAGAGACCATCTTCATCCTACGCCTCCCACGGATTGATAAACCTCAGGTCATCCACTTGAGGGAAATTTGCTACTGTCCTACAAAACTCTGCGCTTGGAGGCCCAACACGAGTCTACAAGAATAAAGTTGCGTAGTAGACATCAGTTGGTTATCCCAAACAATTGGGTATTCCTCTAGCACTACGCCGAGGCAAAGTGTTTTGCTACAGAGTACTGTAAATTTTGAAGAAAATGTTTTCTGCAAAATAGTGAGTGGGAGGACAGTGCAACTCGATGAGATTATAGATTTTTCGTCATCAGGTCAAAGAAAAGAAACGCTAGAAGTGGTTCTAGAATTCCCTACCACGACTGATGCGGAAGCCTTTACATGAGATGTAGATACTTCGGTCGAACTTGGAGCTGAACTATATAGGTTGGGCAAAACTCGTGCAATCCTTCATGGTGTGCAGACGAGATATTGTTGAACAAAAAATGAACCTATAATACACAAAGAAGCATTGATGGGCCCTGACTTCGGAATTGGCAATAAGCCAAAGTAATCCGAGATAGTATCCATATACATAATTCAAGTTTAGAACTTGATAAACTCTTCGTAAGATTTAGAGTCTAAAAATATAGTAATGGATCTATAAACTAACAAAGATAAAAAAGTTTTATAATACTTGACTTGTTACAAATAGTTTATGACAAGATTAAGTAGTTGACTATGACGAGATTGTCTCATCATAGCAATACTTAAAGTTAGTTCGGATTAAACTAGTAATTACTAAATATTTCAACTATGAGATATAATAGATGGATGTTGATACGTATCCAACGTATCTATAATTTTTTGTTCCATGCTATTATAATATCAATCTTGGATGTTTTATATGCAATTATATGCCATTATATATCATTTTTTGGGACTAACCTATTAACCCAGTGCTAGTTGCTGTTTTCTGCTTGTTTTTGCCTTTTCAGAAAATCTTTATCAGAAAGTGTCCAAACGAGAAAAAAAAAACTTTGCATTAATTTTTTTGGACCAAAAGAGACCCACGAAGCTTCGGAAGAAGACCAGAAGAGCCACGAGGAGGCGACAAGCCTGGAGGGCGCGCCCAGGGGGGTAGGGCACGCCCCCCAGGCTTGTGGGCCCCTCGTAGCCCCTCCTGACCTAATTCTAGCGCTATAAATTCCCAAATATTCCCAATATACCAGAGAGACAGAAGAGAAAACCTTTCCGCCGCCGCATGCCTCTGTTCTTCCGCAATCCCATCTGGAGGCCTTTTCCGGTATTCTACCGGAGGGGGAATCGATCATGGAGGGCTTCTTCATCAACCTTGCTGCCCTTCCGATGATGTGTGAGTAGTATACCACAGACCTACGGGTCCATAGCTAGTAGCTAGATGTCTTCTTCTCTCTCTTTGATCTTCAATACCATGTTCTCCTCGATGTTCTTGGAGTTCTATCCGATGTAATCATCTTTTGCGGTGTGTTTGTTGGGATCCGATGAATTGTGAGTTTATGATCAGATTATTCATGACAAATATTTGAGTCTTCTCTGAACTCTTTTATGCATGATTATTATAGCTTTGTATTTCTCTCCGATCTATCGATTTGGTTTGGCCTACTAGATTGATTTATCTTGCAATGGGAGAGGTGCTTTGTGATGGGTTCAATCTTGCGGTGCTCAATCCCAGTGACAGAAGGGGACATGACACGTATTTGTATTGTTGCCATTAAGGATAAAAGGATGGGGTTTAATCATATTGCTTGAGTTTACTTTGTCTACATCATGTCATCTTGCTTAAGGCGTTACTCTGTTTCATACTTAATACCCTAGATGCATGCTGGATAGCGGTCGATGGGTGGAGTCATAGTAGTAGATGCAGGCAGGAGTCGGTCTACTTGTCTCGGACGTGATGCCTATATACATGATCATTGCCATGAATCCGTCATAATTATTTGCTTTTCTATCAATTGCCCAACAGTAATTTGTTTACCCACCGTATGCTATGTGTTCGAGAGAGAAGCCTCTAGTGAAAACTATGGCCCCGGGTCTACTTTATCATATAAAAAAACCCAAAAAATACCTTGCTGCAATTTATTTACTTTTATTTTATTTAGTGTTTTATTTTATCTATCTATCACTATCAGAATTAATCCTTGCAAATAACCGCTAAGAGGATTGACAACCCTCTTATTTGCGTTGGGTGCAAGTGTTTGCTTTTGTGTGTGCAGGTGCGCTTAACGGAATTTTGCTTGGTTCTCCTACTGGATTGATAACCTTGGTTCTTAACCGAGGGAAATACTTATCTCTACTATGCTGCATCATCCTCTCCTCTTCGGGGAAATACCAACGCAGTCTACAAGTAGCAGGAAGAATTTTTGGCGCCGTTGCCGGGGAGACATCATCATAATTACCAAGTACCTTCGCACAAACTATCATCCACTTGCATTTATTTTATTTGCCTTTTTAGTTGCATTTGCCTCTAGTTTCCATCTCCCCCACTTCTAATTTTTGTTACAAAAACACAAAAATATTTTTATTTGCTTGTTTTCTAGTGTGCTTGCTTCGTCGCGATGTCTCAAAAAAATACAAAATTGTGTGACTTTTCCAATACTAATAATAATGATTTTATTAGTACTCCTATTGCTCCTCCCGCCACTAGTGTGGAGTCGTGTGACATTAATGCTGCTTTGCTTAATCTTGTTATGAAAGAACAATTTTCTGGTAGTCCTAATGAAGATGCTGCATCCCATCTAAATACTTTCGTTGAGCTTTGTGATATGCAAAAGAAAAAAGATGTGGATAATGATATTGTCAAATTAAAATTATTTCCGTTCTCACTATGAGATCATGCTAAAACTTGGTTTTCATCCTTGCCTAGAAATAGTATTGATTCTTGGGATAAGTGTAAGGATGCTTTTATTACCAAGTATTTTCCTCCCGCTAAGATTATTTCTTTAAGAAATCAAATTATGAATTTTAAGCAACTTGAGCATGAACATGTTGCACAATCTTGGGAGAGAATGAAATTAATGATAAGAAATTGCCCAACTCATGGTTTAAATCTATGGATGATCATACAAAAAAATTATGCGGGACTAAACTTTGTTTCTAGAAATTTGCTAGACTCTGCCGCAGGTGGTACTTTTATGGAAATTACATTGGGAGAAGCTACAAAACTTCTCAAAAATATCATTGGCACACTGAACGAACTCCAACTGGTAAGAAGGTAAATTATGTCGAAGAAATTAATACTTTGAGTGATAAGATGGATGCTCTATTGAAATTGGTTGCTAGTTAAAATGCTTAAATTGATCCTAATGATGTGCCATTGTCTACTTTGATTGAGCAAAATAATGATGCTATTGATGTGAATTTTGTCTCTAGAAATAATTTTAACAACAATGCTTGTAGGGGTAATTTCAATCCTACACCGTTTCCTGGAAATTCCTCTAATAATTATGGCAATCCCTATGGTAATTCTTATAATAATAATAATAGGATGACCTCTGATCTTGAAAGTAATATTAAATAATTTATTAATTCGCAAAAGAATTTCAATGCTATGATAGAAGAAAAATTGAATAGAGTTGATGAATTGGCTAGGAACATGGATAGAATTGCTCATGATGTGGAAAATCTCAAAACTAAAATTTTACCACCCAAGCATGATATAAATGAGTCTATTAAAGCTATCTATGTTTCCATTAATGAAAGTAAAGAAAGGACTACTAGGTTGAGAGCTAAGCGAGAATTCCTAGAAAAAGCGATTCCACCCGGTTTCTATCGTAGTAATGATGAAGATATTAAAATGATTGGTGTTACTCCTATTGAATCATTATTTAGTAATATAAAACTTGATGAAAAAGGGACTGAAGAAGAGTCAACTTTAGATAGAAGGAGTCCCAATTGCTTGGAGATTGATAATCTTAATGAAAAAAAATGAAAAAAGTGGGTTTGGAGAGGTCAAAACTTTAAATAGTAATGCACCCACTACTTTGGATTACAAGGACTTTAATTATGATAGTTATTCTTTAATTCAGTGTATTTCCTTGTTGCAATCCATGATTAATTCACCAAATTCATATGAACAAAATAAAGCTTTCACTAAACATATTGTAGAAGCCATGATGAAAGCGCATGAAGAAAAACTTGAGTTGGAAGTATCAATTCCTAGAAAGTTACAAGATGAATGGGAACCTACTATTAAAGTCAAAATTAAATATTATTAATGTAATGCCCTTTGTGATCTTGGTGCTAGTGTTTCCACTATACCAAAGTCTTTGTGTGATGTGCTAGGTCTCACCGACATGGATCCTTGTTCCCTTAATTTGCATCTTGCGGATTCCACTATTAAAAAGCCATTTGGTAGAATAAATGATGTGCTCATTCTTGTAAATAAAAATTATGTGCCCATGGACTTTATTGTTCTTGATATTGAATGCAATCCTTCTTACCCCATAATACTTGGTAGGCCTTTTCTACGAACAATAGGTGCTATTATTGATATGAAAGAAGGTAATATAAGATTTCAATTTCCATTAAAGAAAGGGATGGAACACTTCCCTAGAAAGATAATTAAATCACCTTATGAATCTATTATGAGGTCCACTTATGGAATTAACATGAAGGATGACAACATTTGAAACTATGCATTATGCCTAGCTAGGGGCATGAAACAATAGCGCTTGTTGGGAGGCAACCCAATGAATAAAATAATTTTTTGTTTTTACTCTCTATTCTTGTGTGTTACACAATTATAGCACCTGTTATTATTGTATTTTTATCTTTTAATTAGTGTTTGTGCCAAGTAATGCCTTTGGAATGATGTTGATGATAGTATAATTGATGCTGTTTGGAAAACAGAAAGTTTTGGGTCCAGTGTTGGAATTTTAATTCTGTACTGGAGCATCAGAAAAATCTGAAATTTTTACAAAGTATTGGTATATGAATTTCTTACGTTTTCCTAAATTTTCAGAATTTTTGGAGTTACATAAGTATGACTTTTAAATAGATATTTACAGACTATTCTGTTTTAGACAGATTCTATTTTTGTTGCATAGTTTGCATATTTTGATGAATCTATGGATCGTATCGGGGGGTATGAGTCATGGAGAAGTTGGAGTACAGTAGAATTATGCCAATATTAAATATTAATCAATTTACAACAGTACCTAAAGTTTAAGATTTGTTTGTTATACTAACGGATCTCACGAGATTTCTGTTGAGTTTTGTGTGCTGAAGTTTTCAAGTTTTGGGTGAGACTACGATGGAGAAAGGAATAAGGAGCACCAAGAGCCTAAGCTTGTGCATGCCCAAGGCACCCCATGGTAATATTCAAGTAATACTCAAGCGTCTAAGCTTGGGGATGCCCCGGAAGGCATCCCCTCTTTCGTCTACAATCTATCGGTAACTCACTTGGAGCTATATTTTTATTCATCACATGATATGTGTTATACTTGGAGCATCTTGTGATATATTTTATTTGCTTCTGTTTGCTTTTTAGTTTGTCACAATCATCTTTGCTGAACACACCTTTTTGAGAGGGACACACATTATTCGTGATTTGTTAGAATACTCTATGTGCTTCACTTATATCTTTTGAGCTAGGCAGTTGCTCTAGTGCTTCACTTATATCCTTTGGAGCACGGCGGTGGTTATATTTTAAGGAAATAGTTGCACTCTCATGATTCACTTATATCTTTTTGAGAGTCTAATGAATAGCAATGGTAATATGCACGGGTTATGAATTTGGTCCTGATATGATAGGTATTCAAGAGGGATATAATAAAAACTTTCATGTAGATCACTGATTATGATAAGTTTGATTCCTTGCAATAGTTTTGCGATATTAAGATGGAAATATGTGGGAGGTGCTAGTAGATAATTGTGGGTTTGTAAGAATATTGGAGTTAAGGTTTGTGATTCCCGAAGCATGCATGTATGATCTGTCGTTATGCTAAGAAGTTGGAGCATGATTTATTATTGATTGTCTACCTTATGAGTGGCGGTCGGGGACGAGCGATGGACTTGTCCTACCAATCTATCCCCCTAGGGGCATGCATAGTAGTACTTTGCTTCGAGGGCTAATAAACTTTCGCAATAAGTATGTGAATTCTTTATGACTAATGTGAGTCCATGGATTATACGCACTCTCACCTTTTCGCAATTTGCTAGCCTCTTCGGTACCGTGCATTGCCCTTTCTCACATCGAGAGTTGGTGCAAACTTTGCCGGTGCATCCAAACCCCGTGATATGATACGCTCTATCGCACGTAAGCCTCCTTATATCTTCCTCAAAACAGCCACCATACCTACCTATCATGGCATTTCCATAGCCATTCCGAGATATATTGCCATGCAACTTCCACCGTTCCATTTTTATGACACACATCGTCATTGTCATATTGCTTTGCATGATCATATAGCTGACATAGTATTTGTGGCTCAGCCACCGTTCATCATTTTTATACATGTTACGCTAGCATCATTGCACATCCTGGTACACTGCCAGAGGCATTCATATAGAGTCATATTTTTGTTCTAGTATCGAGTTGTAATATCGAGTTGTAAGTAAATAAAAGTGTGATGATCATCATTATTAGAGCATTGTCCCAGTGAGGAAAGAATGGTGGAGACTAATGAGTCCTCAAAAAAGTGGGGATGAGGTCCATGAGACCGTTCTAAAAAAAGAGAGGCCGAAAAGAGCCCACGAAAAAAATATGAGAGAAAAAGAGAGAAGGGGCAATGTTACTATCCTTTTTCCACACTTGTGCTTCAGAGTAGCGCCATGTTTTTCATACAGAGAGTCTCCTATTTTGTCACTTTCATATACTAGTGGGAATTTTTCATTATAGAACTTGGCTTGTATATTCCGATGATGGGCTTCCTCAAATGCCCGAGGTCTTCATGAGCAAGCAAGTTGGATGCACACCCACTTAGTTTTTATGTTGAGATTTCATACACTTATAGCTCTTAGTGCATCCGTTGCATGGCAATCCCTACTCCTCGCATTGACATCAATTGATGGGCATCTCCATAGCCCGTTGATTAGCCTCGTTGATGTGAGACTATCTTCTTATTTTTGACTTCTCCTTATTTATCTCTACCACCATACTCTATTCCACCCATAGTGCTATATCCATGGCTTGCGCTCATGTATTGCGTGGGGGTTGAAAAAGCTGAAGCGCGTTAAAAAGTATGAATCAATTGCTCGGCTTGTCATCGGGGTAGTGCATGATAAATATTTTGTGTTAAGAAGATGGAGCATGACAGGATTATATGATTTTGTAGAGATAATGTTCTTTAGCATTTTTATTTTGAAAGACATGATTGTTTATTAGTATGTCTAAGTATTAATGTCTTTATATCAAACTATAGACTATTGCTTTCAATCATTCGGATCTTATTATTCATACCGTAAGAGAGAGATTACATGATGAAACATGATAGGTAGCATTCCACATCAAAAAATCTGTTTTTATCATTTACCTACTCGAGGACGAGCAGGAATTAAGCTTGGGGATGCTTGATACGTCTCCAGCGTATCTACAATTTTTTATTGTTCCATGCTATTATAGTATCAATCTTGGATGTTTTATATGCAATTATATGCCATTATATATTATTTCTTGGGACTAACCTATTAACCCAGTGCCCAGTGCCAGTTGTTGTTTTCTGCTTGTTTTTGCCTTTTCAGAAAATCATTATCAAAAAGTGTCCAAACGAGAAAAAACTTTGGATTAATTTTTTCTGCACCAGAAGAGACCCACGAAGCTTAGGGAGAAGACCAGAAGAGCCACGAGGAGGCAACAAGCCTGGAGGGCATGCCCCCAGGCTTGTGGGCCCCTCGTAGCCCCTCCTGACCTAATTCCAGCGCTATAAATTCCCAAATATTCCCAATATACCAGAGAGACAGAAGAGAAAACCTTTCCGCCGCCACAAGCTTCTGTTCTTTCGTGATCCCATCTGGAGGCCTTTTCCGGTACTCTACCGGAGGGGGAATCGATCACGGAGGGCTTCTTCATCAACCTTGCTGCCCTTCCGATGATGTGTGAGTAGTTTACCACAGACCTACGGGTCCATAGCTAGTAGCTAGATGGCTTCTTCTCTCTCTTTGATCTTCAATACCATGTTCTTCTCGATGTTCTTGGTGTTCTTTTCTTTGTAATCTTCTTTTGCGGTGTGTTTGTTGGGATCCAATGAATTGTTAGTTTATGATCAGATTATTCATGAGAAATATTTGAGTCTTCTCTAAACTCTTTTATGCATGATTATCATAGCTTTGTATTTCTCTCCAATCTATCGATTTGGTTTGGCCTACTAGATTAATTTATCTTGCAATGGGAGAGGTGCTTTGTGATGGGTTCAATCTTGCGGTGCTCAATCCCAGTGACAGAAGGGGACATGACATGTATTTGTATTGTTTCCATTAAGGATAAAAAGATGGGGTTTAATCATATTGCTTGAGTTTACTTTGTCTACATCATGTCAGCTTGCTTAAGGCGTTACTCTGTTTCATAATTAATACCCTAGATGCATGCCGGATAGCGGTCGATGGGTGGAGTAATAGTAGTAGATGCAGGCAGGAGTCGGTCTACTTATCTCGGACGTGATGCCTGTATACATGATCATTGCCATGAATCCGTCATAATTATTTGCTTTTCTATCAATTTCCCAACAGTAATTTGTTTACCCACCGTATGCTATGTGTTCGAGAGAGAAGCCTCTAGTGAAAACTATGGCCCCCGGGTCTACTTTATCATATAAAGAAAACCTAAAAATACCTTGCTGCAATTTATTTACTTTTATTTTATTTAGTATTTTAGTTTATCTATCTATCACTATCAGAATTAATCCTTGCAAATAATCGCTAAGAGGATTGACAACCCTCTTATTTGCGTTGGGTGTCGTGGGTATAAGTCTGACAGTAGTGTATGGGGGTACGGATTAGAGGGCAGAGCCTAGCTACGGCGCAGTTGTTACACTCAGATTTACGAGTTCAGGCCCCTCGCGATGGAGGTAATAGCCCTACGTATCGGTGCTCTGGAGCTGTTGATTGAGTGTATGGTTTACAGGAGATGCGAACCCTTGTAATGGAGCTGAGGGGTGGCTTATATAGAGTCCGCCAGGCCCCCATGAATGCCGCCATAACCAAGGATTAAAGAGGAGGTTTAAGGGTGCCGGTTACTGGTAATAGGCGCACTAACTACACTTGATGAGGGTGGACGCACGTCCTGACCGTTACGCTCCTGGAGAGTCTCCTGGTCTTCTCTGACCGAGTGATGACAGGTACTCCGAGTGAAATGGGCCGGTCGAGTGAAGTGTTGTCTTCCGAGTGGTCCATTGCGTTCCGAGTGAATGTTAGGCTGCAGAACATCTGATCGCTGGTCTGGCCCTGGGGTCCAGTATAAGGTGTATGGCGCCTTAGGGTAGGGTCTGTAGGTCAGGCCTGTTACCCTATCCCTAATATATGCCCTCGTCATTAGCCCCCGAATCGGTCGTGGTTAAGCGGGTCGAGTCAAGATGAATTCCCAGGTGAGTTGACCGCTACGGGGGCGCTCAAGAACTCCTACTGGACATTCGACGGTCTTGTCTTCGCATGATACCTTGACGGATTCTGGACCGTATGATGTCCGAGTGAAAGTCTCATTGCGATCTCGAGCTAGGCGAGAAATGTCTCCATCCGAGTGAAATGAGTCATCGCGCGTCGGGTGACGGAACATATCCGAGCGTCTTTGGAATGTCTTTAAAGGACGAGCAATCGGATTGCTGGATCCCAGATTTCGCGGGATTCAAAATTAGATATGAGCGCGCGCAAACGGTTGCGATGCGGTGAGTGGGGAAAGTGGGGCGTGACGCCTCGATTTTCACCCCACTTTCCGCCACGTACCGCTGGATCTCCACCGGCGAGATTTGAGAGCATCTACGGGCCCACGAATCACTGGTGAGGATTGGCGAGTGGAGCTGGCGGTGGTATAAAGGGCCGCCGCGATGGAGAGGGAAGGAGAGCCAGACCCCCTTTTCCTCATTTCCTCCAGTCCCCCAATCTTCTCCTCCGCACCCCACTCTACGCAAATCCACTTCGGCGCCGGAGTACTCTGCAGCGATGGCGAAAGACAAGACGGCGAAGCTGGAGCGAGCGAAGAAAGCGGCGAAGGCGAAGAAGGCGTCGAGCTCCAGAGTCGCGCCCCCGCGCGGGTGGATCCAGGGCGATTGGCTCCCGCCGACCACCACGGTGGAGGATATCAGCGGGCTCGTCGCTGGAGGCTGCCAGAGGAGGGGGAGATCGAGCCTGCGCCGCGCCCGGGGGAGCGCGTGCTCCTCACTACTCACGTGGAGAGAGGTTTCTCTATGCCACCCCATCCTTTCCTCCGCGGCTTCCTGAACTTTTTCGGTGCCCAACTCCATCATCTTCCTCCGAATGCTATAGTGTATCTTGCTGCGTTTATTTCCGTCTGCGAAAACTTCTTAGGCTGCCAGCCGCACTGGGGGCTGTTCAAGCATATCTTCACATGTCGTTCTCAGTCGGTAAAAAAGGCTGATTCTGAGGGAGAGAGGACCCATGTGACCCAGATGTGCGGCGGCTTAGGTATCCAGATGAGGGGTATGAGTGCGTTCCCCGCTATGACCTTTAACGAGTTGGTTAGAGGTTGACAGTTGACCTGGTTTTATTGTAATGATATTCCTTGCGCCGGTTCGTCGACTGGTCTTCCTCCCTACACGTCCGAGAGATTCAAGACTCCTCCCTCGCTGACGGTTGATAAGGAGGAGAAGACATACATGGGGATCTTGGTGAGTGTTGTAGTTGGTCTGATTCAGGGTGGAGTGACGGGTCTAGATCTTCTGGAGGTCTTCCTTAGTCGGCGGATCCAGCCGCTGCAGGAGCGGGCTCATCCCATGTGGCGGTACGTCGGGGCCAATGACTCGACCCGAGTGCATCCGGAGGACGTTGATGAGGAAACGGTGGAGCAGTGGCTCATATGCATCACTGGCGCACGTGACAATCCGCGAGGGTCGAGACGGATCCCGCCCTACGACGACGCGCACCAACCGTCAGAGGTGTGACGCGCATTTCTGAGTGAATTATTTACGCGCAAATTATCCGAGTGAACTGAATGAACTGACTGTCTCTGTTCTTCGTGTCTTGCAGGATTTCCAGAAGATGCTCTCACCAGTGCCAAATGGAGGGCACCTTGCCGGGGACATGGAGAGCGACCATGGTAGTGTCGAGGACAGCTAAGCGGAGGATAGCGAGGAGGGAAGCGACGACTCAGAGGGAAGCGACGAGGTCGAGTCTTTTCCATCCCCAGAGATGCGTGCTGAGTGCTGCTCCAAGCAGACTCAAGATCCGAGTGCTGGCCCGGGGAAGACAGTGACCCGAGTGCTAAGAACCCAAAGCGCACTCGGACATCGACACCGGAGCCGATGGAGAAGGCCGCCAAGCAGCCCAAGGTTGCCTCGCCCAAGCCTTAGAAGGCTCTACCCAGGATCAAGGTCACCGTGCCTGTCGCCTCAACGTGAGTGCCGCGTCTTTCCTTTCTGTCCCTATGAACTTCTGGACTTTTTTTTGACCGAGTGAAACTTATGAAACAGAGCTGCAACCTCGACGACGTCTCCCATGCAGATCGACGAAGACCGCGTCGAAGCCGAGTCGGCGGACGCGGCCACCTCTCAGAAAGGTAGCGATGATTTCATTTCTTACTTCGATCTGTGATCCGGCTGAATTGTGCGTCGTGACTGATTGTGTCGAGTGAACGTAGCACTTGCAGAGATCATCCACGTCGCGGACGACGATGAAGGACTGCCACGGAAGGACACCGAGAAGGGGACCGCGGCCCCGACTGCCTCTCAGACCACCGCACAGAAGGCACCACCAAGCGAAGCACCTCAAGTTCTGCCTGCACCTAACGTGACCGCGCCTCTGGGGCAAGGTTCTTCTCAGGCCGGTGATGGCCCTGTCACGGCCTCGTCGACTGCCCTGGCTTCGGCTCCGACTCCTCCCGTCAATATATTCAATCTGTATAAAGTGCCAGAGGACCAAACTGGAGCCAGCAAGGAGGCGATGATCCAGGCGAACCTGATGACCCAGCGCCTGAAGGAGATGTGTGAAGCTGGCAAGTTGGCGTATGATGCCAGTGCTGCTCTCCAGGCGAATGTTCGAGTAAGTGCTCTTGTAAGTTGATCTCCAATTCATTTTTCTTCTGTAAGAGTTCCAGTCAGTAAATTTTCGGTACACCCACTGGGTGTGTCGTCCGGTGGGGGCACGCTAAGTGCACCCGCTGGGTGTAGTCCCCGAGACTGCCATCGACTACAGGCAGTCGGCAGGAGTCTTAGAACTTGTCTTTTTTGTTGTTGTTTGGCCGTCACTTGGATCAGGCGTTCAGTGGGGGCACGCTGAGTGCACCCACTGGGTGTAGTCCCCGAGACTGCCGTCGACTGCAGGCAGTCGGCGGGAGACTTAGAACTTGTTTTAAAGGGTACTTCAAAATCTGGTACTGGTCAAGCTTGTTCCTCTCTGACAAAGGGTACTTCAGAATCTGGTATTGGTCAAGCTTGTTCCTCTCAGGAGTGCTGGTCTCTGGGCACTCAGAGTATTTCTTACCATTAACTGGTCTGCTCTCTCTTGTGTTTCAGAAAACCTGTGAGCTTGGGGCTCAGTATGTGTCACTGGAGAAGGAGACGAACCAGCTTCGATTGGACTTGGAGGTGGAGAAGAGGAACGTGGCTCGCGTCCAGGCGGAGCTGAAGACTATGGGAGGTAAGCCTCAGCTACCGAGCGTGCTGCTTTCACTCTTCTCCATTCTTTGAACCGAGTGGTTTCACTCAAACAGATGTGCGTAGTGAAAACCATCGACTCCAAGTGCGGCTCAGAACTTCTATCTCTTTAGAAACTATGAAGCAGGCACTCGAAAACAAGGACAATGAGCTGGCAGGGGCACAGAAAGTGGCGAGGGAGAAGACCAAGGCCGCCGAAGAGAAGTTGGCCTCGTTTGAGAAACTCGAGGGGGAGAACAAGTCACTGAGGACCGCCGTTGAGGAGGCGAAGAAGAAGGTGGCCGAGCTCAAGAAGCAGCAAACCGAGTGGGACAGCAAGCTCAAGACTTAGGCGAATGCTTACGAACAAGAGAAGAAAACTTTGAGTGAGAAGATCGCCCAGCTTACCCAAAAGAAGGATTCTCTGGAGAAGTATATAGAATACTTCACGGAGGAGATGTACACCAAGCTTGCAGGTAACTTGTATCGTCCGAGCGAGTTTTGACTTATTTCCGAATGAACTTCATGCATGCTGACACTCGTCTCTCCCCTTTCTTTGTTCACAGAGTATTGTCGTGACTTCGAGCTGGAGACTGATAGAATCGAGAGGGACCTGGACCCCACCAGATCACTCGTCGGTGACAAGGCCGCCCTAGGCATCCTGCGGCTCGAATCTCGCCTTGAAGATGCCCTGGGGTACATCATCCGTCTGCGGGGCGCACTCGGGGGGGGGGTGGGGGGGTCAACAAGGAATTGTGGACAGAAGACACGCTCGAGACTGATCTGGAAGCGATGATGACTCGTCTCAACGAGATCCCTAGCCGAGTGCAAGCATGGAAGAAGTCAGCAGCCCGCTGCGGGGCCGACGTGGCCCTCTCTCTTGTCCGCGTACACTGCAAGGATGCAAAGGAAGAGAAGCTGAAGTCTCTCCAGGTTGCCAACACGAAGAAGCTCAAGTTTGAAGACTTCATGGAGACGTTCATAGAGGCAGCCACTCAGATCGCAGATGGCATCGACCTGGACGCCTTCGTTGAGCCGGCCAGCCCCTCTGGAGCATGAGAAAAACTTTAAGCTTTACCCATTTGCCTCGGTATGCCGAGTGGATCTTTATCCGTTAAACTCTTCCGGGCTTCGGGCCTGCGTACTCGCATTTACTTTTGAACTTCTGAAGTTATTCGAATGCTTTCTTTCGAGTCTTTGGATGTGTGCAACTTAGGCGAAAGATGGTTCACAGCTAAGCCCCCGAGTGAGAGGGACGCTCATCACTCGGAATCGTTTTTAACTTAGGCGAAAGCTGGTTCGCAGCTAAGCCCCCGAGTGAGAGGGACGCTCGTCACTCGGAGTCGTTTTTAACTTAGGCGAAAGCTGGTTCGCAGCTAAGCCCCCGAGTGAGAGGGACGCTCATCACTCGGAGTCGTTTTTAACTTAGGCGAAAGCTGGTTCGCAGCTAAGCCCCTGAGTGGGAGGGACGCTCGTCACTCGAAGTCGTTTTTTAACTTAGGCGAAAACTGGTTCGCAACTAAGCCCCCGAGTGAGAGGGACGCTCATCACTCGGAGTCGTTTTTTAACTTAGGCAAAAACTGGTTCGCAGTTAAGCCCCCGAGTGAGAGGGACGCTCGTCACTCGGAGTCATTTTTAACTTAGGCGAAAGCTGGTTCGCAGCTAAGCCCCAGAGTGAGAGGGACGCTCGCCACTCGGAGTCGTTTTTAACTTAGGCGAAAGCTGGTGCAGCTAAGCCCCCGAGTGTGAGGGACGCTCGTCACTCAGAGTCATTTTTTAACTTAGGCGAAAGCTGGTTCGCAGCTAAGCCCCCGAGTGAGAAGGACACTCGTCACTCGGAGTCATTTTTTAACTTAGGCGAAAGCTGGTTTGCAGCTAAGCCCCCGAGTGAGAGGGACGCTCGTCACTCGGAGTTGTTTTTTAACTTAGGCGAAAGCTGGTTTGCAGCTAAGCCCCCGAGTGAGAGGGATGCTCGTCACTCGGAGTCATTTTTAACTTAGGCGAAAGCGGGTTCGCGGCTAAGTTGAAGGGCGTACACCCACTGGGGGTCGTAAGCCAGAGAATGCGTGCGAGTGAACTCAATGTTGTACTGAAAAAGTCATGCTTTTATTCATCGAACATCACTTGAGTGCTTTTATTACATCTCAATATCAAGTATAAAATCGTCGAAGCAAGTCGGCATTCCAAGCACGGGGCTCGTCTACTTGCTTCAGAAGGTTGTACAGGCGGTATGCTCCGTTATGCAGAACTTTTGACACAATAAAAGGACCTTCCCATGCAGGAGCAAGCTTGTGAGGTCGCTGCTGATCCACTCGGAGCACAAGATCTCCTTCCTGAAAGGCCCGACCTCTAATGTGCCTGTCGTGAAAGCGTCGTAGGTCCTGCTGATAGGTGGCTGAACGGATAAGAGCCATCTCCCTCTCCTCTTCTGAGAGATCAACGGCATCTTGCCGCGCCTGCTCCGCTTCAGCTTCGGAGTATAGTTCCACTCAGGGCGAATTGTGGAGCAGGTCACTCGGCAGGACTACTTCAGCTCCGTACACCATGAAGAAGGGAGTGCAATTGGTAGACCGATTGGGGGTCGTCCTCAGGCCCCACAGAACTGACGGCAATTCAGTGACCGAGGCTCCGGCTGCATGCTCCAAATCATGCATGAGTCATGGCTTTAACCCTTGAAGGATCAGTCCATTCGCTCTCTCGGCTTGCCCATTCGACTATGGGTGAGCCACGGATGCATAGTCGACCCGGGTGCCTTAGGCGGCACAGAACGCTCTGAACTCTTCTGAGTCGAAGTTTGAGCCGTTGTCAGTAATGATGCTGTGGGGCACGCTATATCTAAAGACTATCTCTTTCATAAACTTGATCGCCGTACGAGAGTCTAGCTTCTTGATGGGTTTGGCTTCAATCCACTTAGTGAACTTGTCAACTGCAACCAGCAAGTGGATGAATCCACTCGCCCCTGTTCGGAGGGGTCCCACCATGTCGAGTCCCCAGACTGCAAACGGCCAGACGAGTGGGATCGTCTTCAGAGCAGACGCGGGCTTGTGTGATAAGTTTGCAAAGAATTGGCACCCGGCGCAGTGTTGGACTATCTCCTGGGCAGCTTCATTGGCACGTGGCCAAAAGAAGCCGGCTCGGTAAGCTTTAGCCACGATTGTCCGAGAGGACGCGTGGTGTCCACAAGTTCCCGAGTGAATCTCCTCCAAGATCAATTGACCTTCCTTCGGAGAGATGCAGCACTGAGTCACACCGGTGACGCTCTTTATGTACAACTGATCGCCCATCACTGTAAAGGCCTTGGACCTGCGAGCAATCTGGCGGGCCTCGACTTCATCTTCCAGAAGCTCGTGTCTGAGCAGGTATGCAATGTACGGCACCGTCCAGTCGGGCGGGATTGCCAGGACCTCCATGACCAAGTCAATGACTGCTGGGACCTCGATTTCAGTCGAATCGGAGGGACCGACCACTTGCGGGGGCTCTTCAGTGAAGGGATCTTCTTTCACCGTCAGGGAACGCAAATGCTCGAGCAACACATTGATGGGTATGGGTTTCCGAGTGGACCCGATCTTTGCCAGATCGTCTGCCTCTTGATTCTTGGCTCGGGGGATGTGATGCAGCTCCAGTCCCTCGAATTTCTTCTCCAGCATTCTCACCGCGTTGCAATATCCTGTCATAGCAGGGCTCCTGATGTCCCACTCCTTCATTACTTGATTCACAACTAGATCCGAGTCTCCGTAGACCATCAGGCGTCGGACGCCGAGTGAGATGGCCATACGTAGACCATAAAGGAGCGCTTCATACTCGGCCTCATTGTTGGAGGAATCGAAGTGGATCTGCAAAACATAACTGAGTCGATCGCCCTTTGGAGACACCAAAACTACTCCGGCTCCTGAACCATTCAGCATCTTGGAACCATCAAAGAACATGGTCCAGTGTTCCGGGTGACTCTGAGCCGGCTGCTGCTGTTCTGTCCATTCGGCTAAGAAATCAGCTAATGCTTGGGACTTGATCGCTTTTTTCGCCTCGAACTTGATGTCCAGGGGCAGGAGCTCGATAGCCCACTTCGCCACTCGACCAGTCGCATCCCGATTGTTTATGATCTCAGACAGCGGGGCGTCGCTGACGACTGACACGATGTGCTCTTGGAAGTAATGGGCTACTTTCTTCGCAGTCAGGTAGATGCCATAGACGAGCTTCTGATAATGAGGATACCTCTGCTTTGACGGAGTCAGAACTTCAGAAATGTAATAGACTGGGCACTGAACTTTGTAAGCTTTGCCCTCTTCTTCTCGCTCGACGGTGAGGACGGTGCTGACAACTTGACCAGTGGCCGCAATGTACAAGAGCAACGGCTCATTGCTGTTCGGAGCGGCGAGCACCGGCTAGGTGGAAAGCAGGGCTTTGAGCTCAACAAATGCTGCTTCTGCTTTAGTAGTCCACTCGAATGAATCAGACTTCTTCATTAATCGGTAAAGGGGCAGTGCCTTCTCATTGAGGCGGGAGATGAATCGGCTCAGAGCTGCGAGGCAACCCGTGAGCTTCTGTACATCATGAAGCCGTTCTGGACATTTCATTCATACTATTGCACCGATCTTCTCAGGGTTGGCATCTATCCCTCGTTCGGAAATGAGGAATCCGAGTAACTTGCCCCCCGGCACTCCGAAAGTGCATTTCGCTGGATTCAGCTTAATATCATACCTCCGCAGATTTGCAAAAGTCTCAGCTAGGTCAGCCAGCAGATCGGAACCTTTTCTGGACTTGACCACTATGTTGTCCATGTATGCCTCGATGTTCCGACTGATCTGTGTATGTAAACACTTTTGGACCATGCGCATGAAAGTGGCACCGGCATTCTTGAGACCGAATGGCATGGTGATATAGCAGAAACACCCGAATGGGGTGATGAAAGCTGTTTTTATTTTGTCTGGCCCATACAGTCGGATCTGGTGGTACCCAGAGTACGCATCTAGAAAAGACAGTCGCTCACACCCTGTGGTGGAATCTACAATCTGATCTATGCGGGGGAGCGGGAAATGATCCTTGGGACAGACCCGATTGATGTGCTTGAAATCGATGCACATCTGGAGAGACTTATCTTTCTTAGGAACCATGACGACGTTGGCGAGCCACTCGGAGTGGTACACCTCACAGATGAACATGGCTGCTAGGAGCCAAGCAACTTCTTCACCAATGGCTTTCCTCTTCTGTGTAGCAGAACGACGAAGATGTTCCTTCACAGGTTTTGCTTTTGGGTCGACTCATAAACGGTGCTCAGCCAGTTCTCTGGGTACACCCGGCATGTCGGATGGCTTCCATGCGAAGATGTCCCAGTTCTCATGGAGGAACTGGATGAGCGCGGCTTCCTATTTGCTATCGAGTGTCGTCGAGATGTTGGTGGGTGCGGCATTGGGATCCTCCGGATGAATGTGCACAGGCTTCGTCTCCCCGGCCGACTGGAATGCAGATTCCGTAGCTGGTTTCTTGGAGCATAGCAGATCACTCGGATTGGCATTTTTCTCGTATTCCTCCAACTCCACCATATCCATCTGTTCATCAGCAATCTTGGACCCTTGCTGCAAACACTCTTCCGCGCGCTGCCTATTGCCAGTGACTGTGATCACACCCTTGGGGCCGGGCATTTTCAGCTTAAGATACACATAACATGGGCGGGCCATGAAGCGTGCATAGGCCGACCGACCAAGGATGGCATGGTAGGCGCTGTAGAAGTCGACCACTTCGAAGGTTAGCCTTTCCTTCCTGAAGTTCTTTTCATCTCCAAAGACCACATCTAGGGCAATCTGCCCGAGTGACTTTGCTTTCTTGCCGGGGATCACTCCGTGGAACTGCATACTGCTCTCGCTGAGACGGGACATCGGGATGCCCATCCCCTTCAGGGTCTCAACGTAGAGTATGTTGTGGCACCCCGGCTTAGAGAACCGGTTTACCCAGTGTTTCCAACCCAGAGATCATGTCTTCTGGAAACACCCCACAACTTGGAACAGAACAGAACTGAACTGAACTTTATTGATATATCTCGAGTACAAGCTCATAATTTACATGGATAGCGAGGCCAGAAGCACATCATGTGCTATGACAATATCTACATTATTTATGGAACATAACAGGGCCTCGATACTACTGGGTGGAACTACGGCGTAGCGGAACATAGCGCGAAGAACTCCATCCACAGGGACACTGCTGGGACACGGCCTAGTTAGCGTAGCACGAACCATCGGGACCTCCGTCCTCGGCTTTTCCTGCATCTGGCATGATACGCCAGGTGAGTACTTGGAATGTACTCGCAAGCTCACGGCAACCAAAACAATGCAGCAAACCATAGCATGGCAAATAACATGTTAAATACTTAGGTTGCTTACTCACTGTTATCGAATATCAACTTACTCTCTTCTGGGTTGTCCCACAACCCTAGGAACGCTCATAACCCACTGAGCACTTCCGAACATAAGACAAGTTCTTCCATCATTATTATCATTGCGGTTGACCATACAGTGGCCTAGTACGGACTGTCCAATACCGTGGACGCGGCTATTCGAATAGATGCTTACACTATGCAGAGGTTGCGCACTTTACCCACACTATGGAGCTCCTGGCCTCTTGCTCCCATTCGGGTGGACCGGTGCTGCTCCATCAAAACCTGCCTGACCCGTGACTCCTCTACCGTACCACCGACAATCATACCCTCCCAGGGTCATGTCCTGGGTGGCCCCTGTGTCACCCCGTGACACCTGCCACCGTCGTGGCCAACTAAACTGTCCCAAACGGGGACGCCGGCAAAATAACTCAACTGGGCTCACAGGATTATCGTCGTCTACCTGATCAGGGCAGCACGCACGCATAACCCTCCCTAGTGTGGTGGTACCGATAAAAGAGCAAAAAAGCCAGACCAAGTCAAGGCCGTCCCATACCGGCAAATGTGGCTGCACGGATAAGTCCGGATAGGTGACACTTGATCAACCAATTAAGTTTAGTGTTGTCAAGTACTTATCAAGCATGGGCATTTATCATGGATTACATGGCAGTAGCTATTTATCAAAATAAATTACTCTAAATTATCACATATTAAAATAATGCATGTAATTCCATTAAATAACCAACACTATTGGAATGCTTCATTCAATGGATGACATGGCTTGCCTTGCTCTGTTGGGTTGTCCACAAACTCCTGGGCTTGAAATCCAAAAGTATTTCCTTCTGAAAATATTTTAAAAGTGCAAAGGAAAATGTCACATAATACTGTTCTGTGCACCAGAAATTCTGTGAGCATGGGAAAAATACCAAATTTTTCCAGAAAATAGAGGAGATCAAGACA